>JANXHW010000007.1:20309869-25309869 GCA_026170595.1 Plestiodon gilberti rubricaudatus
GATGAAATACAGTACAGCTGCATCACTTCTTGAGATAAGCATGTATATTGTCAAAACATCTGCCAGGCCACCAACTCAAATTCGTTTATTCAAGTTATTCAAGGTAGTTTATTCAAGGGGAGCAGATCATTCGTACTTTGGCCCCCAAAACCAAGCAACTGAGACCGCGTCGTTTTTGCGTAAATCAAAGGATGAGTATCAACATGTCACTAAGCAGATGCTTGTGGCAGCCAGGAGGACATCAGTTTTTGTTTCAAATTGCCTTCCTTGTCTGAGCCAAGAATTTACAAGCCCAGAGGAAGCATCCATCATGAATTACCTTACTGTATCTTCTCTACAGATGTAGGGAGTTCTTAGAATTGCAACAGAGCCAATTCACTGGCCCATCTGAAACGTGTCCGTTTGCTTCCCGTCCTGAAGGATAAGTGCCTGGGGACAACACTGACATCATTTCTTCCAGTCTAGGAAAAGCTATAAAAGGCCTCTTTTACTTTGGGCCACAGGAAAAATGTTGCTCATATATCTATCTCCCACCCCTACAGCTCCACTTAACTGCAGAGCTCGTAGCAAATGTTGCCCCCTTGCTCGTCAGCTTACTGCCATCACCCCCTAGATGCAAAAGGGAACAGGTTATCTTGTTGTCTTGTGCTCCCTGAGGCATCTGGTGGGGCCACTGTGTGATACAGGAAGCTGGACTAGATGGGCTTTTGGCCTGATCCAGCAGGGTTCTTCTTATGTTCTTATGTTTAGGAAGTTGGAGGAAGAGGGGAGTGGCCCATCATTCTCCTGTTCTCCACTCTTCTTCTTCCACTCTGTTCCTTTCTTCCTTTTCAAATCCAAGGAGCATGAGGAGGACCCATGGAGGTAGATGGGCATAGGAGGGCACCCCTCACCGATCCACCATCTGAGGTGACCACCTCAGTCAGCCTCATGGGTAGACCAGCCCTGACTCACAATAATCACAGGATATTGCTTTGTAGGGAAGGCATTCAGCTAGAGTGGAGGGGAAACTTCCTGAATGTGCACGCTTCCCCTGTTAAAAATCCCCTCTGCTTAAAAAAAAAAAAGTGAGACTATCAGAGGAAAGGGTCTGCCTTATCCTCTCTTTGACCTACCTCAATACAGTTGTCACAGACACACCAAACTGTTTGGCACAAAAAAAAACCCATAGCTTAAAATCCTCAATTTACAGCACTCAGATTCATCCCTCTTGTATACTGAAACTGTCAATATTTCAATTCAAGACAAGGCCCAAAAGCTAGGATCTATACTTCTGATGCATTTTTGAATGTATGTTCTTATACGTAAGAACATTCTATTTGTTGATTACCAAGCTCAAAAGAAAATTGAGGAAAGGAGGAGGAAAGAAAAATATGGTTGTTGTGAGAACTCCGCTACAGCACAGGTTCGGTATTCATTTCCGTCTTACGTTAGTATGCAAAGGGCTAGATTTGTAATGACCGCACTGGGAATAAATGCAGACTCAGGTACCTTCTAAATGTTCTCTCGGTGAGACAAGTTTCACCTAAACATAAAATGACCTAATTTAATGCAGTGCGTCCCAAATATTTGCTACCCAGCAGACAGTTTTCTTCTGAATTAAACCCAGAGAAACACTTCACTGATGCACTCCACATGACATTCTTTTTTAATTCTTTATCAGTCATCTTGCAGAACAATCGGCCAGCATCTTCCCTGGAACTAGAGGATAGCAAGCTTAATTTCATCTCCAGATGTCCTGCCCTCAACTTTGCCCAGTCAGGGCCAAATTAGGTCCTACACTAAACCTTTAAACTAGAGATGTCAGCTATGTTCTCCTGGAATGGGTTGGATATGAAACTAGGAGGCTCGGGGGGGAAAAAATCCTCCAAAGGAGGGACAAATGTCCACAGCTTCTAAGACATATATCCAAACTAAGAGCTCAGAAACTTCCACTCCTTCCCACCAGTCCTCTAAATGATCATCCATCCCTCATCCCTCCAAAATTGGCAGTAGTAGACAATGGCAAACAGCAAGTGGTAAAGGTGGGTGGGGACATCCTTCCTTCCCCCCACCCTTAAGAACATAAGAAGAGCCCTGCTGGATCAGGCCAAAAGCCCATCTAGTCCAGCTTCCTGTATCACACAGTGGCCCCACCAAATGCCTCAGGGAGCACAAGACAACAAGATAACCTGTTTCCCATTGACACTCCCTTGCACCTGACACAGAGAAAACCCACTTCTAAAACCAGGAGGTTGCTTATGGCTTGTAACCTGTGATGGTCTTTTCCTCCATGAATCTGTCCAAACCCCTTTTAAAGGCATCTGTGCTGCTGCTCCTTCAAGCAATAATTGTGTCTTTGCTACTTTGGAGCACCTTACGACAGTGCGTGAAGAAATAACTTTCCCACCTTGCTTTCTCCCTTCCTCTTCCAACCCACCATTCTCCTCTCCTCCACACTTCCTCTCCCACTCCATTCCCTTCCAAGGAGTGGGAAGAGCATCGACAGAGGCAGCAGCTGGTATGATGTTGGGTATTGGGCATGGTAAGACACCATGCCAAGGGGTGACGGCATTTGGTGTGCCGCATCAGTCAGTTGGGAGGTCTTGAGCCAACCATGACTGGAAAGACCAATCTCTCTTTCTCTCCCGCACTCTCTGGCTTTTTAAGAAATCTTGAAGTTCCACTATACTAGTCCCACTTTATACTAGTCCAACATAGGATTTTTAATTACAGATTCTAAATTGATAGAGTTTGTGATCCCTTCAACATGGCCTTTTTTTAATAAAGACAAATGTTTGTGTTGGAGCAGTAGCAGATAAAAATGGTCAAAACCGCAGCTGCACCATACTGAACAAGGGAGAAATAAAGCTACATGCATAACACACACACACACACACACACACACACACACACACACGTTTTTCCAAGGTGGTAAAATTATTCTTCGCTCCATCATTAGGGGTTTGCTGTAAATTATGGGTTAGGTGCCCTTCCAACAGCTCCAACACAAACATGAGGTGTAAAAGTCAGCCCTTCCTACAAAGGACTGGGTTGTGCATGAGAAATGGCAGTAGCTGTAAGTCAAAACCCATGAGTGTTCTCTGTTGGCACCATAGAGAATGAGTCATGGCTGTGGGATTGTGGGAAGGAGGAGGTCTCCAAAGTAGCAAAGACACAATTATTGCTTGGGTATGGAACCAATTATCATCTGCGTATAATTACAACACGGCCTAAGCTAGCGTTCCCTGGAGCTATCTTTCTCAGCCAAGACGTTGATGTGCTCGCTCACTGTTCCAATGTGTGTACACACAGGCAGTTGCAATGTGCTGTAGTGTGAAAGACAGCGGCCTGGGGAAAGGAACGTCTCTATGGAAGGCCCAAGGCCCCTTTCATCGCTCCTGTGGTCTCAGACTTGCAGAAGAGGGGTTAACTTCGCCATCTGATTCACTTTCCCTGCCGGAGGACTCTCCCTTGAATACCTTCTTTCTGGGGAATAAGGCCATTTGTCATCACTGGCCCACATCCCCCAAGTGACTGTGAACCCAACCCTATCCTTTAAACACACACCCGCCGATGCAGACAAAATGGCAGCCGCTGCATCTTGTGCAAGGCGGGACCGAGAGGCTTCTGCAGGGAAAGGGAATGTTTTATTCCCTTACCCCTGCGTAAGCCTCATGGTCCACAATGGGTCTTCTCGGACCTATGCTAGCAATTTTGCTAGTGTAAATCCGGGGAGACAAAAGGGGGTGGGGAGGCTGCAGGGATGGGGGATAGGATCCGGCGCAGGCTCCTCCCCCTCCCACAGCCTCCCATAGGATCCTCCCTCTCCCACAGCCTCCCCTCACCGTTATGCCCCCCACCCCGCCCAGTTTCGCCCTACCCTCACCTTCCCACCGGCTTATCTTTCCTGGCGTGTGTCAAGACATCCTCCAGCGCAGCTGGGAAGGCAGAGGCCTTCCCTCTAGTGTCCCCGGCAGCGTGCTATCAGGGAGGATTCTGCAACTGGTGCCGACTGGCTTTATGGCAGTCAGCGCCAGAGTGGGAGGTGCGTTGTCATTTGGAGCCCCTTACAGTTGAAAGTCTTTCCCTTACAGGTCCTTACAGTTGAAAGTCCACAGACATACAGCTATGTCTACACACATGTGCTTGCTTTGCTATGTCTACATACATTCATTCTGCGTACTTAGAACGTCTGTAAAGAAAAATCATCTCCCTGTCGAGGAGCCAGAAATTTCACAATTGGGGGCAGTCACTAAGTATATCTCCATTGTGTTCTGAGGAACCCTGACTGAGCATATGGATGATTTACTTAAGAGGCTGGTCAGTCTGAGAGGACGTGATGGAAAATATTCTTTTTTCCTTAGTTGATCTGACAGAGCACTATGGGCTGCCTGATTTTCTTCAACACATGTCATCTTGTTGTTGTCTAACTCCAGTGTCTCGAGATGTTCTGCTTTGCTGCTTCTCTACTCCATATTGTTGCCCTCCCAGTGGATGTTATTGTTTTTAATTTATCTGATGTATTGTTTTTAAATTATGTATTTTAATCCTTGTTGTAAGCCACCTTGGGCATTTGCCTTGGCATAGGATAAGGCAGGTATACATTTTTTAAATAAAAAAAATAAAATATACTTCATAAAAGAATATGGAAGGCAGAAGACCGTTGCGATATGAGACTGTCCTTATTATGTGCAAGACAATAGACAGAATATTTCTTTTTTTGCTAATGAAAAAAGCACACGAGAGACTTCTTCTGAAAATCTGCAGTTAATCTGTTCTCCCTCTGCTCCTTGTAAGCACAGGCGGAGGGGGGGCCCCTACTGACCTACTCTGCTGGAGAGAGGAAAACTCACTTCCGGCCTCTAATATATGGCTGGCTGATTTGTAATCCTTGTCAGCGGGTTTCTAATGTTCACCTGCAAGTGTTTTTACACATTCTTGGAGGAAATCTAGAACAATACATCACCGCAGGGGCTTTAGAAATGGACACTGACACCCTGCCAATGCTTGGGGAAAAGTAAATAATCAACAGCAACATCATTTCTTATCATTACATTCTTTCCTAAGCAAAAAGGCCAGCTAGGCAGTTTGCATAGCATCTAGTCCTCAGCTCATTCATTTCCACGGTTTGCTTTCAAATACAGTAACGGTTTTGCAAGAACCAAGCAGCCAGGACTTCACTGGGCACATTTTCAATCATGATGGGGCAAATGTCCCCCAACAAAGTCAGATGTGGGATTAGAAAAACCCACATCTGTTTTCCCCAAAACTTAGAAAATAGCTTGGTCACTAGGGTTTGTGTCACCCGGTCTGGTAACTCATGATGTCAATTCTGAGTCCCATTCCAAGAGAAATCATACCAAGGTTCTCTGATGTCATTTGGAATGCAATGGGGTCTACTCCATGCAGAAGAGGAAAAGATGATGAGGAAAAGAAGTCTCTTGGAGCACAATCCTATGGTGGTCTACTCAGAATTAAGTCCCATTGTCTTCCATGGGGCTTACTCTCAGGAAAGAGTGCATAGGATTGCAGCCTTGCTTAACCAACTGCAGTTGAGTTCTCCAAGTTTGTACATGGCGGGAACTGTGGCTTTTTATTCAACGAAAAGCAAGAACTTTCACTGTCCTCCCCCTGTACGGAGACAGGAGAACGGGAGTGTGTGAGCTCAAAGCTCACTATGGCTCATTCACAAATATCTAGACCTTCACCGATGGCCTGAAGCAGGCCAATATCTCCCAAAAGAAGATCCTTCCATACCTCATGACATTAAAAACACAACAGGGATTTGCCTCCTCTTACCTTCCACGAAAGGTTCCCACTCATAAAATCGACCCATAAAAGGCTTGTTGTTGTACGAGGCGCACTGGACTTCCCTGATGCTTCGGTTTTCGGGACATGCCTATGACATAAATTAAAGGAATATAACATCAGAAACACAAAGTCACTATTGCTTGCCTTCTTATATGTAGTATCAATAGATCACATCCTAACAAATGTGAACTAAGGATGGAACTTCTGTAAGAAGTATTATATCATCCAAGGGCTGCACACAGTCTCTAAGGTACTATTATGCAGCATAAGGGAGTTGTATCATTATTGCGAACATCTGCTTCCCTTAAAAATAAGTTTCCAGTCCTCATGATAAGGGGAGATAAGCTTGCAAATGAACATTGTTTAATTTAATGTAATTAAATGTAATTTAATGTAATTAAGTCCATGCAGTCCATTAATTAAATTTAATGTAATTAAGTAATTTAATGTAATTTAATGTAATTAAGTAATGTAACGTAGTGGAGGACAGTGGAGGACAGGAAGGCCTGGCGGGATATGGTTCATGGGATCACGAAGGGTCGGACACGACTTAACGACTGAACAACAACAACAACAACAACGATGTTCCATTTTGTTGTCAAGATTGTTGCTGGACAAAACTAACTTTCAGGATGTTTACCCCACAGCCACCTTGGGTACCAGACAGCACACCACAGGAACACCAAGAGCGCTAGGAAAAGCTCAGCCCCACACCAGCACCTCTACTGGCTGCTACATTGCCCCTGCCAACCAGAAACAAGAACAACCATGGTCTTTCCAGCTGCCCCGGGTCTAGTAAGTGAAGGATGGGAGGAGACTAGCACGGTGATGCCCAACCTGATACTGCCCTCATAAGCCTGCAGGACCTCTCTCTAAACCAACAGATAGCTCTATGCATAGCATAGCTGCCTACAGGGGCTTCTGGGAAGCCACTCAAAACAGCAGCCAGTGAAGTACACAAAAGCACAGCTGAAGGAAGAAACAAATGGCAAGAATGAATGAATGAATGAAAATGCCCTGAGCCAGAGTTGGCACAAGACAGCTGCCATGGGGGTAGACTGCCAAATGTTACTACCTGCATTGCACAGCACCTTGCCATGCTAAATGTTGCCCACACTTTATGTGCCAGGCCTTCTGCCCCATTCACCAGGTCTTCAAGGTGGCTACAACTCATATCAAAATAACAATGAATACCATCTAATGGTAAGAAAACAAAACAAAATCATACAGCAGCAATTGGCAGAAATTTGAGCAGCAGACGTAAGAGCACATTTCCAAATTGTATACATTGCTTTAAGCGAAAGCTGGACTAAAAAGAAAACCAAAAAAACCCACACAATTTTGAGCAGAGGTACAGAACAGATCAGTTGGGTTTCCCTGGGCCATACATTCCACAGCCTAGGCAGGCCCAATTCTGCATATAAAAGGCATAGAAAAGCACAGATGCTGCTGAGGGAGAAGAGGGGCCTCCTAGGACCCTATGGGAACTGCTCTGCATCCTGCTCTCCCTTCATCCAGGGTGTAGGATTGTGATCACTGAACAAGATTCTTCTACTCTAATCTAAACTAATAGACATCTAATAGCAAGAGCAGGCTCCCTTCTGGAAAAAAAAATCCTCATGAAAGGCCAGATTTTTCTCAAGTGATGTCTCAGTTAGTTCTCTTCCCTCTCCATTTTTGTGTTTCGTTTCCAAAAATATTGACCTAATTAGCAATAAACCAGTGAACCATCTCTGACCTGGGGGAATCCAGTAGGGTTGAAGTGACTAGGAAAAAGATTTGTTGCCAAATCCAGCAGGTCATACAAGCTGGACGGTTCCAAATTCTCAGTCAATACAAGTCCTCTAATTGCTTTTTGGGATGGTTTCAGTAACAAAGTGACCCCCATCAGTACTTTCTCAAGAGTGCGTAATCTCAGCGCAGTCCTGGAACAGTTGGCTAATTTTGCAGGTATTCACCCAGGTTGGACACACAAAGCGTCCAAGGGAGTGATGGCATTTTTGTGTCATTTGGCCAAGAGGTCCTAAAATGGAGAGGTCCACAAAGGAGAATTTCAAGGCATGTTCCAATTACTTATGTTGAAGGGAAGGGCTAGGCTGGGAGATGTCCAGGAGTCTCCATCTCTTTTCCCCTGTGAGATGAAAAGCAACTGAGAAGAGAAATGTTAGCAGATAAACAGCAGCAGGGGAAAGAGTTAAGCAACTCACACAAACACGCTACTGTCCTGTGTCATGACACCTCCCTGAGCAGCACCTTGGATTCTGATCTCAACAAGGAGGGACCAGCTGAGCCTGTCAGCCAAGAGACCCTGGTATGGTTGCCCCCAGTCTGTGCCCCCCTTCTAGGAATTGTCCCCATTCATACCAAGACCCACACTCCCTCAATGCCTGCCCATCAGCACCAGCAATGGGCCAGCAATGAATGTATGGATAGAAGTTTGCGGCTCCAGGCCAAAAAGCCCCTTTAAGACTCTGTGATGCCCAAGCAAAGGGGGTGGAGCCTGAGAACGGTAATCTAGGCCTAGGAACATTTAAGACCTTAGTCAAGCTCTGAACGTGTTGGAGGGAGTTGCTCACTTGGAGCTATCCGAGGTCCTGGAATTCTGTTCTGCCTTTACTGGCAGCCCTCCATGTCTCCTGGGTTCCCACTCACGAACAGGGCCTAATGCCCCTTGACTGCAATGTCCCAAGCAAAGGACACACAGGGCTCTGTGTCATATTCAGTTTTGTCCTCAGGATCATCACCACCACCATCCAGACTGCCTGAAAGTTTCATATTGTTTCAAATCATGTCACGAATATGGGCGCACTGCAATGCGAACGGTGATGTCTTTTCGTGGCTCCGCCCCCAACATGAGTCAGGACAGAGCAGAATGGCACCTGATTGGTGCACGCACTGGGGGCTCATTTACCTTGGCATTTTCTGCCTCTGTTCTCCGCTTCTTCTCTATTCTAGGATCAGCAACTCTGCACCCATCCCATCTACCCTTTGAATAGTCTGAGATTAGCTGGTCGTTTTAGGGGCTAGGTAAGAATTTTTTTGCCTTTAGCCTGATTGGTCGTTGGTGAACGTGGTTGTTTTGTGTGTGTGTGTGTGTGTGTGTTTGCCTACCCCAGACTATTTCCCTGGTGGTGTGATTTAGCCAGTTGGTCACTTCTGGCAGACATAGTGCTGGCCTGAGACTAGGAGTAGGGATTCAGTGTGCATCCTAAAGTATACAAGGGCCAGAGGGGAAGCCAACACCGATCTCCAGTAGCTGTCTGGCTCTAGGATGCCAACTGGTGATTCCTAAGGCCTGAATTGCAATGTCCATCCTAAATGCTTTCCGCCTTGGGATGACTTGAGACATTTGGCTGCCTTGACCCCCTTTCCAGGGGTTGGTGGGGAAAACCAGAGGTTGGCCTGAGCCAATCTTTGGTTGGAGCCAGGGTGCTAATGCCCAATGGGGGAAGTGAACAGTTGTGTCTGTCTCCCTCTGGTTAGGTGCCCACAGGAACAGGAGGAGGAGCTCCCTAGTTTAGGATCCACTGCAGAAGTTGATGTGCACTGTGTAATCAACAACGTGTATTGTGTAATCAATCCCACATTTCATACCAAACAATAATTTTGTCACAAATAATTTTGTGGTTTGTGCTCATGTAACTACAGTATAGGTTTCTCAACTCAAATATTCTAAAATCCACCCCCTTCTTAGAGATTTGAATGCTTTTCTGTTCAGGAACTCAGACAACTATTCCCAAACCTTTCCTCTTTCCAAGACGATGATGCATGCTCTTCCTTTCAAGCCATCTGCTACCTTTCTAAGCTCCCAAAATTTATTGAACATGATTCGAGAGGTTCTGCAATTTCCCTTACTAATTCTTCAAAAAGAAAAAGAAAGAAAAACTCTAGGGTGAACCTCATTCACCTTGCTGATTTCTATATGTAGGTTGTCCTGGTACCTGCCCCTCCCACCATCTCTTTGGTCTTAACCGTCCCTTTTTGTTTCCAGCCATCTGTCAATTACGTTAAGTTACCTGAATTTTTCATAGCTCAAATGCAATTAGCAGAGCATGACTTCTGGTGGTATGGCAACAATGCAGTAGAGACTGAATTTTAGAAGTGCAGCAGGAACCAAACCCTTTTGTTCTACCCTTGGATTACAGCTCTGCACCTGCAGTCACCTTTCTCGTGTGGCTCTAATCTCAGCACTGCTGAGAGAGGGCTAGAAAGGAGGCTCTCCACAGATGACTGTAGCAGCTGTCAAAAGCTCTAGCTGCTACAGTCACCCAGAGACTCCTCACACCCTAAAGCAGTGGTTCCCAAATTGGGCGGCGCAGCTCCCAAGGGAGCCGTGAAACCCAGCCAGGGGTGCCACGGAATCTTCTCGGAAAACAGTGCAATGCCAATTGGCAGGCATCAACATAATGTAATGGGGAGCCGCGGCCAATGGTCGCCAATGGTCAAGGGAGCCTACAGGTCAAAAATGTTTGGGAACCACTGCCCTAAAGCCTCATTCACAGATGCTGGATATTCTCAGCCACTGGAGCAGTGCACAATGTGAACAGCTAGAGTCATTATCTGACGATTTGGTTCCACAGCATTTAGTTAAAGGAAAACAAAAGAAGGAGGATGCTGTTGTGGTACTGAACTGAGCATCTGGTGGTACTGATGAAATGTTCTTTTTACACACACACGCACACGCACACGCACACAGATATCAACCAAACACTCCCCCTGGACACTGGGAATTTAAAAAACCAGGAAAGTTATTGATCTGACCTATGCAACCCTACCAGATGCAACCACAAATGCACTGTTGAGACTACATGCCTTTCCTGGAAACAATTACGTTTCTTGAAAAAGCATAGCTCAATTTAATGAATAGAGAGAAAGAATTGCAATACATTTTTATTCTATTGAGATCATCGTGGGAGACAGAAGATGTAGTTTACAGAATCTTTGAAAAGCCTGCCTGCACAGTGTACAAGTGTTAACACAGCCCAAACACTTTTTTGCAATGTTTGCAAGCTGACAAAGAAAGGAGGGATTCGTCTCCTTTACCACTGTGCTAACAGTCTAACATTATAAACGAACTCATTCGTCCAACATGCATTCTGTGACAGCAAAATAAATAAATAAATACTGCTGACTGACCTCCCTAAATGTTACGAATGGAATGAGGATATGAGAACCAACTGGGTTCAAAATCCAAGTGATGACTTTAAAAAGTACTGGTTGATGGTGACATAGGAAGTACCAGTGATTGTAAAGATATCTCAGTTTTTAGCATGAAAACTTTCATGGCTAGCAGTTATAGTCAGAGATTTGGGTAATACGGGCAACACAGCCATGTGTTTCAAAAAGATCGGTGTTACTTTTGCATCGCTACACCTTAACAAGAAGGTTAGGGCATTCCTTTTCTTCATTCTCCTCAGGCGCCACTTCTCCAGTTCCTTTAGCTTGTGGTACGTTACCTCCCCGTAAAGGCACTTGATTTTAGCATGAAAACGTTCATGGCCAGCAGTTATAGTCAGAGATTTGGGTAATACGGGCAACACAGCCATGTATTACATTACATGGCTGTGTTGCCCGTATTACCCAAATCTCTGGAGATATCTCAGTCTTAAGTGATACCAGTGATGGCAGTAGTCATGGGTAGAGAGGGACAAACTCACCTTATAATGGCTCGGTTTTTCAGAGCTTTCTCAGAAACCTTGCTGAGAGTTCTCCAAAATTTTTTAGAAAGATCAAGCCTGGGAGATCACTAGCCTTATCTTTGCAAAAAAAAGGGGGAAATGGAAGGGAAGACTGGCAAGGAGAATTGGGACGAGCGCTCAACACTGCCAGTGCCACCCATCACCCACCATTGGTAAGCTGGAGAGTACAGGGAGGTGCAGGGTTTCCACTCACCATGGGACCTAGCACAGAGGTTTACCCTGGGGTCTTCAGCAACCTGGCACCACCAGCACTAGTTATTCACACTCCAGGGCTGCAACCCTATACACCAGAGGTTCCCAAACTGGGGCACCGCGACACCCCAGCCGGGAACAAAGGGTTGCTATGCCCTTAAGGGGCGTGGCAACCTGGGGTGACGTCGACAGCACGTCCAGGATCGCAACTGGAAGTGGGTCGCGATTGCATCAGAGGGCCATTCCAACGCTTGGGGAGGTCTGCAGAGGGGTCTTGACAGACCTCCAAAGCCACGAGGGAAGGTAAAATGGCCACTTTTAGTCCGCGGCAGTGGTGGTGGCAGCACAATCCTGGACACGCCGTCGCTACTCCTGGGAAGGCCCCACTGCCATTAAGGGCAGCCGAGGCTCTTCCCAGGGAGTTTGGGAACCTCTGCTATACACACTTACATGGGAATACATCCCACTGAACTTAATGGAGCTTGCTTCTGTGTAGACATGCTTAGGATTGCACTGCAGGTGACCCCTATCTAAGAATTCTCCCTTATGTATGTCAAGGTCAGCTGAGCTTGGCCAGTCTTCCTGAATGCTGGAAGTCCTTGAAGGCCAATAGCTTAAAGTGAATTGAATCAAAAAAAAAATTGGAAAACAGCAGAAAAAAATGTTCTGAATGTTGCTTTTCCAAGTTTCTGTTGGAGCCCACATTGCAGTGAGATTCAGAAGCAATGACGTCTTTGGACTTGACTGTCCAAGGGATCTTCTCTGAGCGATCCCAGCCAGGCATCAAGGCCACTGCTATTTCAAGTCAATCCTTTAACTGCAGTCACACACTTGGCTGCTCTCCTTTTCAACTACAGCCTTACTTTTTCACATACTTGGGGGGGAAAAAACCATCCAAATATCCCTTGCCTAGAAAAAGTCTTATTTATAGAAAATGAGTGTAATGCAAGAGGCACTTGGTTTAAAAAGAAACCAATGAAAAGTTATTTCCATTTGACAAAAACTGGCTGAAAATCCAAAGGCTGTCTAGGTACTAAACACCTTCTGGCTTCTCGGTGCAATGAATCATTTTTTTAAAAAGGAATTTATATATTAAGCTTTGCCATTTCCTCTTTCTAAAGGGCTTTGTGTGGGTACCAATTCTGTGCAAAGATAGAGGCAGTGCCCCATTCCAAACGGCATGCTTTTTCTAATGGCACATTTTCCTGGAGTAGCTAACAATTGGCCCTGCAGAAACAGTTGCTCTGCAGAAGTGTCCAGGCAGAATTGTTGGCTAAAGCTCTTGGATTTCAGTAGCAGAGGGGAACAAAGGTTGGGGAGGGGGGCAGATTCTCAGCAAGGTTCAAAGAGTTGGATATACATAGTTATGGTTCTGAAATTCTCCTTGGATTTTGGAATTGCCCAGTTTTGTTTCCAAAGTGGAACTGATGTGTCAGAAATTCTTTGCTGTGTGTTGGATTTTTTTTTTAATTTCACAGTTTTGTACAAAGCACCCTACTTAGGCAGTTTGCCCCTGCTTTCAGTTCATTACACAATCTCATACATGTTTACTCAATAGTAAGTCCCAGGTTTTTTTTCAATGGATCTTAACTTACGGGTGTGTTTACGGACTGCAGCCTTAATGTCTTTCCCCTCTTCTGCATCACCAATACATACATGCACATTGATAAAACACTGCAAAAAGCAATGTTGATATGTTCATATACTGTATATGGTTGTATCGAGAGTCTTTTTGTGCAGCATTCACCCATGCACACGACTGCATGGGCAGACTACCAAAACACCATACAAAAAGAATCTTGATACAACTATATGTACAATCAGATCAAAACTGCTTTTTTGCAGGGTGTTATTGATACTAGGGCCAGCCCAAGACACTCTGATGCCTGAGGTGTCATGCCAAATGCTGCCCCCCCCCTTACCGGCTAGGCTCTACTCTTCCTACTCCCCAATGTTCTAGCTCAGTGTACTCCTCTCCTTCACATTTCCTCTTCCTCTCTGCCCCTCCTTCCTTTTCCAATCCAGGGAGTGGAAGGAGAAGGACCACCAATGGAAGCAAGCAGGCGGACAGAGATGAGCCCCCCCCCCCCACCAAATCTGCTTCCTGAAGCAACCACTTCAGATGGTCTCATGGATGGGCCAGCCCCTGATCAATGCACACATGCACCTCAGGATCATATCTTCAAGATTAAACTGCATCAAAACCAAAAAGGGCAGGGTATTGAAAGAACATGTTTGGAATTAAACTTCATACATAACTATACGAAGACTAAAAAGGTAAAGGTGACCCCTGACAATTAAGTCCAGTCGTGTCCGACTCTAGGGTGTGGTGCCAGCGTTGTCCGAAGACGCCTCCGTGGTCATGTGGCCAGCATGTGGCAGCGCGTAGCATGCGGCTGGAACACGGAGCGCTGTTTACCTTCCCGCAAGCGGTACCTATTTATCTACTCTCATTAACATGCTTTGGAACTGCTAGGTTGGCAGGAGCTGATACTGCTAGGTTGGCAGGAGCTGATGGCTCACCCCGTCACGGATTTGAACTGCCGACCTTTCGATCGACAGCTCATGGTTCAGTGGTTTAACCCACTGCGCCACCCGCTGGCCATACGAAGGCTATCTACACATCAAAACGGTCAGTTTTTTTTAAACATAACGGTATTTGTGCCTTGGACATGCATTCCTCATACATTCATTGCTTCAGACCAAAAGGATGCAAACATAGGTGCCACTGGTGACCAGATTAAACTAGCAGAAACATGAGCATAATAGAGCATGGGTGAAGGTGGCACCTGGTGCACTGCCAGGCAAGGGGCAACATTGGATACACCACCCCAGGTGCCGGGAGGGCTTGGGCCAGTCATGGTTTTCTGTACTGGTACTGGAGATAGAGGGGCCGCGGTACCTTAGTGGTTAAGACTCTGAGCTGCAGACCGGAAGGTCGGTAGGACAGCAGTTTGAGACCCGAGTGCCGCATGATGGAGTGAGCTCCCATCCCCTGTCCCAGCTCCTGCCAACCTAGCAGTTAAAAAGCAAGAAATTGCAACAAGATAAATAGGTACCACTGAGGTTGGAAGGTAACAGCGTTCTGTTAGTCATGCCGGCCACATGACCACGGAAGCATCTTCGGACAGCACTGGCTCTTCGGCCTTCGAAACGGAGATGAGCACCTCACCCTGGAGTCGGACACGACTGGATTTCGAGCAGGGGAGACCCACTGAAGATAGATCTGAGTAACTGCTAGTTTTTATATTTTCCAGAACGATAGGGGAACAGTCATTATTATTCCTTAGTTCCATCAGCCCTCTGTGGCTTTGCCATTCTTTTTTCCCCAATAGTCCAAGACTCTATATTCTATTAATATTTTTCCACAATTGTAGATTCTTACAGCTCCCCCCTCCCCCATTTGCCCAGAGTTTTCTCCAGGCGGTAGGCAAAGTTTGCTCATCTTGAGAAAACTCTAGCGCAAACCAGGAAGGGACACAAACAGGCGAAGGAAAATGCATTCCTTGGCTGAGAATCTTCAGAGACTTGAAAGCCAGGGACACAGACAGTTGGCAAAGAAACCTTGCTTGGGCTTCTTCCTGCCTGTAAATCAATCATTGTCCGGCTTGCTTGGTGATGACAGAAACTACTGTTGCCCTGAGTGAGTTCATCAACCCCCAACATGCACATCTCCAGTAATGTAAGGAATTTGGCATTCGCTTCCCTGTCATGGGGAGGTTAGTGCAGAGAAGGAAAACCGCAGCAATCTCAACCACGACAGCTCTGTGTGTGTGTGTGTGTGTGTGTGTGTGTGTGTGTGTGTGTATGCACGTGCGCTTGCACACAAGCTTTCTCTGACACACATGCACGCACCTCCAAGACATGCTTGGGGGTGCGCGCGCGTGCGCACACACAACACACACCAAGATGATGATGATGATGATGATGATGATGATGATGATGATGATGATAGATAGATAGATAGATAGATAGATAGATGCAGACACTATTTTTTAAGGAAACTTTGAGGTGATAAGGCAGGGCAATTTTCCCCGTGGTGTACACATTCATTTCTTTTGTCCTACTGTGATCATCTCTGGACAAACAGACCTTGCAAGTGTTTTGAAGCTCTAATTGGTCATTCTTGTGAACAGACACAATAGTGAGGTAAGTCTACACACCACAGGCAATTATCGAATTATTGTTTGAAATACTACTAATAATGTTTATTTCTGTTAGGGGATTTTTTTTATACTCTCTTTTGTCTCAGAGAGTGCCTAGAATAAAATAAAAAATACTAGGCAATAAAATCAGTCATAAAACAGCAAATGTGTTCCCTTCCTGCAGCTCCTCGTCCTACGAAGCATCAGCAGAAGCAAGTGTAGGATAGTACAGGATAATCTTTACCACTTCAGAAAACAGCCAAGGAAAATTATTTCCAATACTCCTACAAGAAGAAGAAGAAAAACTAGCACAGAAAACTAGCAGAGTTCTGGAGAAGCAGTCAGTCTATTCTTCTCTCTAGCACGCCGTTTTCCTATGTGCTAGGAGTTTGAATTGTGAGGGAACAGTCAAGCATGTAACCCCCTAGGTAAAGGTAAAGGTATCCCTTGACAATTCAGTCGTGTCCGACTCTAGGGAGCAGTGCTCATCTCCATTTCAAAGCCGAAGAGCCAGCGCTGTCTGAAGACGTTTCCATGGTCATGTGGCCGGCATGACTCAACACCGAGGCGCATGGAACGCTGTTACCGTCCCGCTTACGCGGTACCTATTAATCTACTTGCAATTTCTTGCTTTCGAACTGCTAGGTTGGCAGGAGCCGTCGCGCGGAATCGAACTGCCAACCTTTCAATCGACAGCTCATGGTTCAGTGGTTTAACCCACTGCGCCACCCGCTGGCTCATGTAACCCCTTACCTGCACACAATAATCTGCCTCTATGGCAGGCCCAAAAGTGGTGTGCTATACTACACTACCATCACAAAGACAAAGCCAGGCACAGAGAGGGAGAGACCATCCCCAGAATTCTCCCAGAGAATGCCCCCAACACCTAACCAATAGCATGTAGCCCTGGGTCAAGGACAACCAAGACAAGACTCTGACTGAGTTCCGCCAACCACAGGGAGGTAAAGAGTTAAAAACATAGACTGTATTAAATAGGCACAGTGGGGGTGGATAATGCATGGAGGAGAGAATGCAAGAAGCAGGCTTGGAAAATGGCTTGGGCGTTGGCAGTGCCCAGGAGCGGATCTTAGCAAAAATAGAAGCAGGCAATTACAGGCAAAGTTAAACGCAACAATCATTCCTTAATACTCCTAAATCTCACTTTCCCTTAATTGTACTTATGGTCAGCTTGAAGAGTCTATTGCACCTCTCTGATCCCCAGGGAGGTAGGCAGAGTTCGGCCAGTCAAAACCCATGCAAGCACCCTTGGGCTTGACCTTAAGGAACCTAGGGCTGATGATGTCACTGGTCCATCAGATTGGGTCATTTATGGCCACCTGGGCATCCCTGTATGCCCTCTGACCTGGTCAGGTGGGCTTGGATGCCCAATCAGCTGGTGCATGTCAACAGCTAGCGCTATTGTCCTGGCCATGATAAAGACAACAAATCCACAAAACGACCTGTCTGCCTGACCATGTAGACTTTCTGCAACGGCACTGATTTCAAAGTGTCCCAGGGAAGCCTCTTTCCTATTGAACCTTACACAGAGGCTTTCCTAAGGGAAATAGGGGGGGGGGGGGGAGAAGGGAGCAAGGGCACCTCAGTCAACACACTCTCTAAGAAACATTTTTTTTTTCATCAGTGCCTGCCAAACCCTGCAGGCAGATCCTTTCCATCACCGGTTCCTCTAATTATCCGTCATTCTTCTTAAATAGTGTGTATTAATTTGGCACTGATGCAATATGCATAGATAACTAATTTAAGCACTGCCATCCATCACATGCCAGCTATGCATCACGGGCCCTGTACGAAAAGGCACGCTTTTCTCCCTTCCATGAAAAGCCACAAGAGCACCTTCCAAAGCCAACTACTGGCAGCACAACCCTTGTTGTGATCCGTTAAGCAAACTCCAAGTCTTCCCAAGGACCTGCCTGGCTCAGGGCCCGTACAGTCATGACTCCCTGCCTGGGTTGCCACTGAAAACCTCTTCTCTTGGCAGGCAATCCACATGCCAGGGAGCATCATGAAACACCCCTGGCATGAACCTGGGTCTGGAAGGATACGTGGAGTGCTTCCGTGCACGCATTCACCATGCCTCCAAAGCAGCACATGTGGAATTTCTCCAGTCCATCCCCATGTGCTCTGTCTAGCCGCAAAACTGTGTCCAATAGTTCCTTTCTTCACCGAATCAAATCCCACAGTCTTAGCCAGTCTACATAAGCAATTCTCCAGAAATCACTAGCAAGCTCGTGACATGCCAGTGGTGTTATTTTAGGCGGAGAGTAAGTGCTGTAGCTTCCAAACTGCAGAAGCTCAGTTCAGCTCTCCATCAAGCAGGACCTGCTCATATATTCTCCCAGCTGTGCTAATATTAACGGGGAAAGAACACCTGTCTTTCAAGGGTTACCAGGTGCAAAATGTGTGCACCAATATTAATAATGCTTAGCATTTGCACAGCATTTTCTGAATGTGCAGAGAACTCCACATGTATTACCTTGACGTTGTCCGTATAACAAGCCTTTAAAGGCTGGGCAAGTTCTATCATCCCCATATTGCAGATGGAGAAGACTGAGACTAAGAGGGAGTGGCTTGCCTGAGGCCATCTAGTGAGTTCATGGCAGAGGCCAGACTCAAATTGGGGAAGCCCTGATTTGAAGCTCAGTCTCTCAACCACTAAGTAACACCAGCTTGGTTCCTACCAGCTGTACTTTAACACAAGATATCGGCACAGCGTGCTGCTGATATCCCCGCCCCCTCCCTCCACACCCCTGCCCGTCCTCCCCACGCCCCTGCACCAACTGAGAATAGCAGGCTCTGGAGTGAGCAGGCAAGGGTTAAAGGAAACTTATAGATAGGCACAGAGAAAGTTGGTCAAGACATGGAGGCGCAGCTGAAATGGAAGAGCAGAAGAAAGGGTAGCACTAAGTCTACAACAAACAGTTTGCAACCCAGTTTGCAACTCGCAGTGGGAAGGTTACTCCTTGCCATCCGGCACTCTCAACCGGTACTTCAGATTTCTGAGCAAGATGGGAGTGCAGCCAAACATGGCATCGAAACAGATCTCGGAATCGGACCAAAGATGAAATCAAAAGGACCTTGGAGTCTTTGTTGGATCAGTTAAGAGAACCAGATTCAAGGGAGCCTAGAGGCAGATCTCTGGGCTCCTGCCCAAACTACTTAAAAATAGACTCAACACAAAGGGAGAGACGAGACAGGTTCAAAAGGCATTTGACAGTGCCGAGGAGAAGATAAAGAGAGGGGCCTGAGGACGTGCACTTGTCCTGAATCTGCTACGTTCATAGAATCATAGAGTTGGAAGGGACCCACAAGGTCATTTAGCCCAACCCCCTGCTTGTGGTAGGAAATCCTCCTAGAGCATCTCCAGTGAGTGCCTGTTGAGCCAACCAACCTCCCTCGGCAATCTGTTCCACTGCCGGACCGCCCTTACCATTGAGGGTAAAGTTGAGGGTTTCAGGTGAAATTTCCTAAGCTTCAACACAGCTGGAGGAGGCTCAAGGATAGAAACTATTGACAATAGATACAAGGAGGTTTTCCTTCTCCCAGCACTCCGTCAATGGCACTACCTTTGCTTCAGCCAGCCTTCTTTGCCAGTCCATGGCAGAGGAACAACACATAGACAAAGGAACACATAGACATACTGTATAATCTGTCGTTTGCTCCCCTATTTCTATCCTGGAAATTGAATCTCATAACATTGATAGTGATTTTTGAAATGAATTTTCGTTTGTGTTGAACATAAGTAGAGCCCTGCTGGATCTGTTCAAAGAACCATCAAGACCAGCATCCTGTTTTCCACAGTGGCCAACTAGATGCCAACTAGAAAACCAACAGGTGGACATGAGGAAAAAGCTCTACTGTTGCCCCCAGCAACTGGTACACTGGCTTGTGAGCATGGAACATGGAGGTTCTCCAATGTTCTCAACCCCTTCCCGGCCGAGTACCACCTCCAGCTCCACTCTCCTGCTGCGTACCACTGGAAGTGACTGGCAATGACATCACTGCCAGTTGCTTCCTGGTTTTCAGAGGCCAGAAAACGCAGGTAGGAGGCTCTGGGCAGGTGGGAGGGCCTTTCTCAGTGTTCCCAAGAGGCTTGGCCAAAGGGAGGAGCCTCTCAGGAGTGAAAATGTGCCGCCAAAAGCGCTGCGTCAGAGCAGGGTTCCGGTGGTCCAAGTACCACCAGCAGTCGGCCAAAGCAACACTGGTGGTACTAGTACCACTGGTTGAGAACCCCTGCTCTAGCCCACCATTCTCTTTTCTTCCATTCCATCCTTGTCTTCCTTTTTTAATCCAGGGAGCAGGAGGAAGAGGAGTGGTAGGGGTGGATGGGAGCCCGCTGCAATCCCCCAGCTGAGGCGGCCACCTCATTCAACCTCATGGGCAGGATGTCTGCACATGGCTCGATTGCAGAGCCTGCAAAAATCAGATGTTCCACTTCTTGCCATTCCTATAGTTACCTCCATCTGGAGATGCACCACTGGAATCTCAGGCAAAATTATTTAAAAGATGAGGGGGGGCATTAACATTTTGCCTACACAAGTGCATCAACAACCCCCCCCCCCGTGCTCAACCACACAAACATTTCAGTCCAGCTTGCCTTCTGTTAGCATGAACATTTTCAACCTTTGAGCACTATGTCATTTGGACCGGGGGGGGGGGGGAGAAACATTTTATGGCATTTGCTTGAGTTCATATACAATATCTTTGAGCGAGGCTTCCAGTACACTGCAACTTCCACAGCCTTCCTCAAGCCTGCATGCAATTAAACCAACCTAAGAGATTTTAACTTGAAATCTCGTTCAATGGAAGGTACGCTTAGCATTTATGCACCAGATAGCCAGACAAAGCATCTTAAAGGAACTGACAAAAGAGTCGAAGACAGGCTGGAATGCTTTCACGCACTTTCTAAGCCGACATTTATGCAAGCAAAAATAAAAACCAGCCAACGCTCAGATCTACAGGGGATTATTAAAGACACATTAAAATATATGTGTCAGGAATGCAGCAATGCTGCAATCTGGCTCCAGATAAGCTAAGAGCAGATCCACATGATTGCTTTCAACTATGGAACTGTTCCCCAGTTCCATCTACGTGGAACTGGGGACAATCCACACCACTGAGAATCTACCATGAGAACGTAGCATCTCCAAAGAGCACTGGAGCCGGCTATGTGGCAAAGCGGTCACCTGACAGTTCCATGTTGCAGCCAATTTTCAGCATGTGATGAGGCTGTAATTCTTTTCTAGTCATGTCATCGAGCACTGAAAATTGATTTGGCTGTGCGGTGAAGCAGTAAGACGCCCACTTTGCTACGTGGGCAGCCATGACATGCTTTGAACTATGTGCATACAGAACAGATTGGGGAATAAACAGATCCCAATTGTTTGTCATTTGTCCTGCTGCGATCGAAGATCACCTGCATGTGCTTCCTTGTACCGCTGTAAAGTAAATGGGGTAAAGACTTTGGCTGCATTTGTTTTTCAACTTGGAAATAGCAGGAAGTGACGTTCCTAGCATGCTTGATATCGCTGCTACTGGGGGCTCCCAAGATGAATGGAAATGACCAAAATCAGAATGGCTGCTGTTGCTCCTCGTCTCTCCCACTAGATTCCCCCAAGATCCTTTGCAGCCAAGCAGCCTTCCTATTGGTGCATGAGGCTGCCATCATTATTGCCTTGTCCATCTTACTACATCTCCCAAGCTCCTTTGCAGCCTATTAATGCAGGAGGCTGCCATATTTTCAAGCTTGGAACTCGGAGTTGAAACTGCGAGCGTGGTGAGAGGGCTGGAAGCCGGAAAAAAACACATGACCCGAGAGCCATAGAAGGTAGGGAAAAAACAGCTCTCAAGCGCTCGAAGCCGTAAAACAAACGCAGCCTTTCTTTGTATTGAAGTCGAAAGGTTAGGGAAGGATCTGGAACATCCCCAAATGGCCAAGTCTGTGAAGGCAGGCCTATGGCTACGGCTCTAAAATCGTCTCCCAGTTATGTGCAATCATCCAATATGCCATTTGGCAAACACGCAGACCTCATTTGATGATCAAAAGGAAGGGGAGGCAGCAGCCAGGCCTCCCTCCATCATGCCTTGATGCAGCTCCAGCTGAGAACCTTCCTCCCACTAGCTGTCGACTGTCATCGCTGATGCAATCAGAGTTTTGAGAGGCAGCAGCCATGCTGAGAAAGACGCCTTCCTTCCCCAAGCTGCATGTTATATTATGTTTTAATGAACATGAGCCGATTTCTGGCTGAAGAAGCAGTAGTAGAAAAAGTGTCCACTATCCGTATGTTGTATTTTTATGTTAATAATACAAGATTTTTTTAAAAAAACATAGAACAGCAAAACATCAAATAAAAGGAAAGCAGGTGGTCAAGCTTGCCCACTGCATGGCTAGAAAGCCAGGTGCAAAATTATCATGTGGGAACAAGGTTCAGTGGTACAGCCTCTGCTATGTAGACAGAAGGTCCCAGATCCCATCTCCATCGTCTCCAGTTAAAGATGGTGCCATCTCCACGACAAATCTCAGATAATAAGACTGGGAAAGATTCAGGAGGTGACCGAAGACATCGAAAGAAGCAACAAAAAAGGAGGAGACTTCAAGATAATGTAATGAGAAGATTCTCTTTTGCCCAACGCATTTCAGGTGTAACTCTTTGTCGGGGTGATTCTAATTCAGCTCCTTCAAAGAAGGACTGTCTTGCATGCAAGCACGTTATTTTGAGACCATGTGGAAGACAGTTCTGGTCATCTCTTGGAACGATCATAACTACAGTCGCCCTGATGAAGAGTTGCAATACTCAAACGCAATGGGCAATGAATCATCTTCTCGGCATCTGGAGATCTCTTCCCTTTTCGTTCCTGAGATCCAAGAGAGCTATTACTAGCAAGGCTGGACCATCCATGAGGCAGATGGAAGCAGTCATTTCATGTGGTTAATCTGAAAATGGCGGCCACTGTTTCCACCCATTGTCAGCATCCACCTCTTCCTTGTTCTCCTCCACCTCTGCTGCTGCTCCCATATTCCTCCTTCATTTGAAAAGGAAGGAGTGGAAAGGGAAAGGAGAAGAGATTGGTGGGTGAAGAGAGCGCAGAAGTGGGAATGAGAGCACTGGGGGTTGGGGGGTTGGATGCAGCAGCCCGATGCATCACCAGGTAAGGAGGGTGGCATCTGCCTCGGGTACTGTCAGATCTTGGACTGGTCCTAGTTGCTAATGTGAGAACATTGGAGGCTAGATGAATGCCTGTTCAGATTCTGTACAGATGTATAAGGTATGGACACCTTGAGTGAGTGTTACTTATGTTTCTCACAGCCCAATCCTAACCAACTTTCCAGCACCGATGCAGCCGCAATGCAGCCCCGAGGTAAGGGAACAAATGTTCCCTTACCTTGAGGAGGCCTCCATGATTGTCCGTCCCGTCCCCCATCTCAGAACGCAGCAAGCACCCTGTTGGCATGGCTGCATCGATACTGGAAAGCAGGTTAGGATTGAGCTGTCAGTTTCTTCTATTGCTTAGCAGAGTCTGGAAAAGATATCACTTTCAGATGAGAAAGGGCAGTTGTGTGAATCCACACGCCAAAACTTAGCAACCTCCTTTTATCTTTAAAACCTGCTACTAGACATTGTGTTCATAAAAACAACAGTGCCATATTTCTACACCATGAGGAAGCCAGGCGTTATCATGGGAAAAAAAGTTAATTCAGATGGAGGATTTGGACTAATCATCACCACATTTCAATTATCAGTACTGAGACAGTTACTTGGACTCGATGTTACAAACCTTCAGTTCGTGATGCGATATATGCATTCAGTTTATTTTTTAAGTCTGCCTTTTGAAAGCAATTCCAATGACTGAATTAGTTGGCTGAAAAGTTCCGGAAACAAACATTTCTAGCCATTGGATATGGATTTTGGTTTTTTGGTTTTGAGCCATTCATTTAAAAATAGTCAGCCGTTCATCTATTCCACCATTTCCAGACATCCCACTTGTCAGTCCTTGATAGAGTCAGATCCCTCCACCCTGCAGCCAGCCTATACAAGCAATCACCCAGAACATCACTAGCTAGTTAGCAACTTGTGCAACCCCCTTCCTGGACCCAATCCCGGGTCTGCTATTTAGGTCCAAGTAGAAACACACACACACCCGTGCTGCGGAGGCTTACCCAGAGGTAGCCTTACCAGCGTCCCGGAATCGAGGCTGTCTTCGGCCTAGAGCGGACCCGAGTCGCTCCCAAGTGTGCACCACGGCTGCCCAGTGGGGTTCCGGCTTCTGGAACTTCCGGTCAACGATGCGACGGAAGCCGGAATCCCATTGGGCAGCCGTGGTGCACACTTGGGAGCAGCTTGGGTCCATTCTAGGTCGAAGCCAGCCTCGATTCCGGGATGCTGGTAGAGCTACCCAGAGGAGACCTCTGCAATTGCCCCCCCCCCATAGGGGGTAAGTCTCCAAACAGCTACAGAGTGGTGAAATGGTTGGGGATATCTAAGCATTAGCTGAAAAACACATTCAGTTATAGCTCCCCTAGTAAGCAAGCTAGAGCTTAAGAAGCACAACCTTCTCAACAAACCTCCTATTTGGCTATATACAGAAGAATACCGTTGGCACAACAAATGGGAATATAACTGAATTGGATCAAGTCTGTTTACCACAATGGTGTATATCCCCCATCAGCATTTACCGGTAATTTAAATGAAAGCCCAAGGTAAGGCAACACCAACAGTGTTAACTTTCACCACTTTTTTTTTTAAAGGAACTGGCTCTTTCTTCTATCAATCTCGAAGAGAGTTCAGCTCTGCTACTTTATATTTTCCACCACTGCAAAGCTCGCAAGGACAAAAACTGCTATTACTTCTCACCAAAAGGTCCCAATTGCAGCATGTGCACATAGTGCAGCTTAAATGCAACATGGATTAGACACATTTTGGGGCAATGATTTGTAATTGAAACCTCCTGACTTTGCAAAAAGGGCTGGAGGAGCAAAGAAGACAAAAATGTCAGGATGTAGATCTGGCCACAAACTCAAAACTCCTCCACCAAAAACCGGGGGCGAGAGGGAGAGAATGACTTTCATCATTGCATGGAGGCCAGAGACATATTTTGGGGCGCTCAGAGTAGGAATCTGAGAGTCTGTGCCATTTGCAACACGCCCAGAAGACATGTAAGACGCACTAAGTGGGAATTTGCAGGCTGGGAGCCTGGAAGGTTGAACCTGAGGAAAGACTGAAAGAGCTAAATATGTCCGTGTTGGCTAATCCGTAAGCAAGGAAGACATGGACTGCACTAGAAATACCGAGAAAGGGCGAGACATTATGGGTGGAGGGAATTATACCTTGGAGAAATGAGAGTAATGAGGTGAAAACCAAGACAAAAGAGGAACCTGGAGTGAAGACCAGGAAAAATGTCTGGGATTTCAATGGAATTGGTCAGGGGGTTTCGAAAAGAAAGGGGGGAAAAAAGAATGGAATTTGATCTGGTCACACTTCATTGAGTTTTTAAAAGAACAGATTCTTTGGAGCGCCGTTAGATTTTAATTTTCGTTTCAGAGCAACCAGGGAGGGAAAGCAGCTGTTAGGAAGACACGTTTGCCACGTTCCACTGCAAACACCTCTGCTTCGGCCAAGGTAGTAACTAGGCGATGATTTAGTACTGCTCTTATTTCTCCTGATTTCAATAACACTTTAGCAATGGGTCACGCCATTCAGTGTGTAGGTGTAACCCTAAGGCAGGCCTGGGCATTGTACTGTCCCAGGGCCACATCCAGCTCTTTGGCTGTCCCTGACCGGCCCACGTGACGTTTAAAGGAAGACATGGAGCAGCTAATGAAGGTAAAATAATGTCCCCCTTGTGTGCTCCCCCGGCTATTCTCTTACCTTAATTAGCTCTCCGTGTCTTCCTTTAACAGACGGTATACAGAGGCGTTTCTACGGTAGGGGCGGTACTGTAAGTTGCACCCCGTCCTAGTCCGTTTACAGCCCGAAACAAGGAGGCCCCGCCCCTTGCTGTCAGAGCCATTCCGTGCGGAGAAGGCAACGGCGAGGCCTCCTCATTCCGGGTTGTAAATGGGGACTAGGATGGGGCACAACTTACAGTACCGCCCCTACCGTAGAAACACCGCTGATGGTATAAGCAGCATGCTTGCGGCTTATAGCAGCATGCTTGCTATTTATAGCGTCTGTTGCAAGGAAGACATGGAGTAGCTTATTAAGGTAAGAGAATGGCTGGGGGGGTGCGGGCGCTGAGGAGTGGGCCGCAGATCAGCCTATTGGTCTGGCCCTCCACTGGTGGTTAACCTATTGGTCTGGCCCTCCATAACAGTCCCAGTTTCTCATGTGGACCCTAGGAACATTAATTGCCCACCCCTGGCCTAAGGGGGTTTTAAGTGCATGCCCACACCTCAAAATGGAATGTGTGAATGAGACAAATGTGTGTATCACAAAAAACACTCCGAATTGAGTGCAGTTCTCTATCATCTATCAACCTGGTCAAAAGAAAACAAAGCACCAGCTTCACTGTGATGTAATGTGTGAAATAGCTATTATTTATCCTGACAATAGGTCTTACTGATTACAGTACTCCCCCCATATCCGCTGGGGATATGTTCCAGGCCACTCCGTGGATACTTGAAACCGTGGATAAGAGCGAACCCACTTCCATGGTTTCCTGAGGGCCCCCCGCCCTGCCTCCCCTGCAGGCAGGCGTGTGTCCTCCCAGCTCTTATTTTTCTTTCAGCAAGCTTGGTTTCTTCCTTAAAACAAACAGAGAAGCAGCCTCCATTGCAGGCAAGTAGAGTGAGACTAAGTCCTAGAGAGGCTCTGCAAGGTTTCTGTTAACCTTGCAGAGCCTCTCTAGGACTTAGTCTCGTTCTACTTGCCTGCAATAAGCAGCCAGAGGCTGCTTCTCCTGTTTCTTTAAGGAAGAAACGAAGCTTACTGGGAAAAAAAAGCCTGGGGGGGGGTTCCCCATGATCCGTAGATAACTGAAACCGTGGATAGCGAATCCGTGGATATGGGGGCCCACCTGTATATCCATTGTTCAAATTAGTATTGCATATATTATATCCACTGGAAAAATCACCACCACCACCCCATATACATTCCTCAGAGGAAGGCTATATCAAAACAAAACATTTAGTTTGCTTGCTGAAAGCCAGGGCAGAGAGATTGTGTTGTATACAACAGCGCATAGTACAAACATTGGCCTCTGTCTAAACAAGATCGGGCATTCCTACGTCCCACTGAAATGAATAGGACCTACGACCCAATCCTATCCGCCAGCAGAAGTGCAAGGATGCTGGCAGAAGTGATGTTCCACAGGGAGTTGGAGGGAGGCAGGGAGGAGGGTTAACGGGGGGGAGAATGGGGAGGGGTGGGCAGAACAGGGGGGGACGGGGGCAGGAAGGAGGGAAGATCAGGCCCAGGAAGAGAGCAGGTTCGGCGGCAGTGCATGCCAAATCCTGAGCCCCTTCCCGGGCCTGATGCACCTGCTCAGAGCAACGCAGACTTGTGCCAGCAGTTAAGCTGGCACAGGTCTACGTTGCCCCATAGCGGCTGCTGGGGCTTACCCCGGGGGAAGGGACAATTGTTCCCTTACCCCCAATGAGCCCTCCAGCAGCCAAAAAATCCCCTCGAGATGCAGCGGAAGTGGCACCATGGCCATTGCATCGCCGCGCAGGGATTTAGGTAGGATTAGGCTGTCATTTTCTCTGGACTGGGACCAATACATCCATTTTGAAGCACTACAGCACAGGAAAAAGAAAAGTACTTCTTTCACGCAGTATGTAATTAACCTCTAGAATTCACTGCCACAAGATGTGGCAATGGCCACTAGCTGAGGTGCCTTCAGAAGGGGTTTAGACAAATTTCATGGAGGATATGGTAAATTAACAGTGTTAGCCATGATGGTGACATTGAATCTTCTTGCTAAGTGACAGTGAACCTCTAGAAAGATACTAGATGCTTGGGGAAGGACTGTTGTTTTCATACCCTGCCTGTACATTTTCTCAAAAGCACCTTCTGCTGGAAATAGAATTCTAGACTAGACGGACTCTTGATCTGATTTAACAGAGCTCTCCAAAAGAAAGGCTGGAACTATATTGTCAGAAACCACAATATAATGGTTTTAATCATTTTAATTATTCCTTTCCCTCCCTCATTTCTGACCCTTTTGGAGCTTGTTTTTTATATTATAAGCAATCAGCAGGAATTAGCTTTGAGGGTTTTTTTTGTTGTTTAAAACCTGTGCTGTGCCTTGCATGATAGGAAGCACTTCAAAACAAAACAAAATAATGAACTGTGAACAGTGCAATTGAACAGGCACCAGCCTTTTCCAGGATCTCACAAACCAAAACATGCATGCTTAAACTGCACATGATCCAAACTGTCAGTCAGGAGAAATGAGTTCTGCCATAAATGAAAAAACAATAAAAATATAATGACAAGGAAATGACCTAATGGACCACAGCAGATTGAGTTAATTTGTTATTAATTAACTGCCCCAAGCAGAATCCATACGGGGAAGTGACCCAACACCAGGATTCTAATTAACCGAGTTCTTTCCCCCTGATAAATTATATTAACCTCATGGAATGTTTCAAATGAAAGAAAAACTCAGTGTTCCCTGGTTGCCAGCAGGGGCCCTCAAAACATTTCAGCTAATAAATTAAATTACTGCCCAATTGTACGTACCGGGAGATCATGTAGAATATGTAGAAATACTATAGACTTCCCAGGAACTAATGCTAACCCACTTTCCTGTTTATATTATTGGTCTTTAAACCATATATCTAGAGTGGGCTGCATCACCATCATTTTCTTCAAGCATTTTAAGAGGAGGAGAGAGAAAAGTTGGAAGCAGACACAATAAACAAACTGAGGTAGGTCCTGCATTGCACGCTGGGATCAAAGCTGGGTCCCAAATCTTGAAAGGTTTGAAAAACAGGTAATTGAAGGCAAAGGTTTTAGAGACGTTGCGAGCATTCTACCTAGGAAGCTCTAAATATCTAATTCCCCTGCCCGAATGCTTGTGAGCAGAATCCAAATAAACACAAATGTGCGTGCTGAAGTGCGAACCTTTGCGAGCAAATCAAGCACTCACAGAAATCCTTCGTCATTCAAACCTTTGAGAACCTCTGAGAGCAGTCAATGCTCACAGAGTTTTGACCTTTTGCGAGCACATTCAAACCTTTGCAAGACAGCAAACCGATGATTCGCAAAGGCTCTAACTTTGACAGGCGTTGGCTTGGAACACACAACAATAGTCCAGCACGAATTTCAGGTCAACATGGGGATGCTTATGCACCCACCAAGGTGCACATTTTCAAATGTGGTGACAACAATCACCTGTGAAATTTGTCTACTCCTATTTAAAGCTATCTAATAGGATGCGGTAATAGGAAGTCCACTAGCTTAGATGGTTTTGAAAATTAAGTCTATCAATGGCTTTTCGTTTTATGAAAACATAATATGAGTCTATCATCGCTTTTAGCCATGATAGCAAAATGGACCCCGTGATATACCAAAGCAGTATACTGTGTCTCTGAATATCAGATGCTGGAAAAAAGAAAACCGGGGAACACAATCTTTGATATCCAACTGAGCAACACAATTCTTCTGTTCTTAAAGTTCATACCGTTGTCTGAATCCCAGCCCATCCCCCAGGATCATGGTTAATAAAAGTGAAAGAGAAGACATTGCTTACATTTGTGTTGCAGAGTTTGTATTGCTTATAGGCTCCGATGCACACGATTGCTGCAGTCCTCTGAGAGGAAGACTGGCTTTGGACTGGCTGCCGGGAAACCGGAACACCACTGCTTAAGTCCGAACTATGGAACAAACTTTGAGATGCGGGGAAAGATGGCAAATGGGGTACAGTCTGCTGATAGAAGGTACTGCTTCCAACCTGAGACCTGGACTGAGCTCGATGATCTTCTTGGTATAAATGTCCGTGGTGATGTGGAGGGGTGACTGGATGACCAAATGGGTTCCCAACACCAGCGCTCTGTTGGCTTCCTGTATTCCGTGCTGATTGCCGCTGTCGTCGTGGTTTCTGTAGTGACTGTCCTGTGTCGGCCTGCAGCGGTAGTATATAGGGCACTTTCCCGTACCCATATTTTCCAGGTCCAATGGGGTTTTTATTCCTGCCTCTGAGGAAATAAAAAATGTAAATAAGTTAACTCAGCAACATGAGAGAGAGAGAGAGAGAGAGAGAGAGAGAGAGAGAGAGAGAGAGAGAGAGAGAGAGAGAGAGAGAGAGAGGATTTATCAATAGCTTACAACCTACTTTAATCAAATAAAGATGGGGACATTATTCAAAGTATTCCCATCTGACTGCAAATTAAAACTCCATGTTCAGAGGCACTCTACCTCTGAATACTAGATGCTGGAAACAAGCAATGGGGAGGGCTATCACCTTCATGCCCTTTTTGTGACATCCCCAAGGCAGAGGGGGGAACACCTGACTAAGATGGTCATTTGGTCTGATCCAGCAGGGCTCTTTGTATATCCCTAAGAAAAGCACTACACTTGTTAACCATGTGGCAATATGGACAACACGCTCCTAACACAACCTGGTTTCAACCAAGGAGGATCCCATGAGGGGACGCAAAGTGCTTCTGTGTGCAAACACCCATGTGGTTGCTGCCACTTAAAAATCGCTGCCTTTTTGCACATGCACCTCACAGGCTACCTTGCTGGAATGGAATATTGTAAAGCACCATGAATGCACAGAGTGACTGATATCGTTGCACGTTTGCAGTCATGAAAGCAGGTTGTTCATTGTTTGTTAGGCTAGTAATGAGCCTGTGTGGTGCAGTGGTTGGAGTGCTAGTCTTGGACCAGAAGACCTGGCTTCAAAAAGTCCCTGCTCAGGCATGAAGCTTCTTTGCTGATCTTGGGCCAGTCACTCTTTCTCTCTCACCCTAACCTACCTCACAAGGCCATTGTGCGGATAACAGGAGGAGGAGGAGCACCACCCTGAGCCACTTGAAAGAAGGACAGTATATGTGTGTGAAAATTAAATATATGTAGATTCACGAGGCCTGTTTTTTTAACAATTCTTCATGGTTCAGGATCCCCCCCTTAATTGGAGATTTCCTGGGAAAGTGGACACCCCATCAAAGATGAGTCTTCCTTCTCCCCTGTTGCATGACCAGTATAAAGGAGGAACAGAAGGAAATGTTCTCGCAGCCAGTGGCGTTTTAAGCCATTCCGGCACCCGGGGGGCGGGGGCTGGAGCGCCCCCGTCGTGCCAGAGCCCGGCTGCCGCCCCCCCGAAGCGGAGCGTCACCGGCTTCCGGAGGCTCCGCTCTGAAGCCAGGACAAGCCCTCCTCATTGCGACCGCCCAAGTTCGGCGGTCGAGGGCTTTGTGAGCCGGCTGAACGCGTCGCCGGCTTTTATTTGTTTTTTCTGCACATGCGCAGAACCTTTCTGAGGGCAAACGGTGACGTGCTGAGTGGGCGCGCTGCTTCCCGGGGGCTCGGCAGCCGGGCTCCGCCGCGCAGCCCCAAGCCCAAGCTGCCACGCCCCCCGGAAGCAGCGTGCCCACTCGGCGCCTGGGGCGCAGCACACCAGTGCCCCCATAGTAAGAACGCCACTGCTCGCAGCCTCTAGTTGATGCAGACAGAGAGTTGATTTGATCTGAGAGAGTCAGAGCCAGCAATGGAAGCTAAGAGAAGGAGCTAGAGCAAGGGTGGCCAACCTTCCACCATTAGGGCCTCTGCGTTCTTAACAGCTGTGTAGGACAGCATCTTGGCAGCTGCCAGTGCTGATGGTGCTGCTAAAGCAGCTGCACCTGCTGAAATGCCCTCGCCTAGACAACCATTAAAGGGCCAGGAACATTCATGTTGAAAGGCTGGCCATCCCTGAGCTAGAAGTTAGCAGCACTATTAGGCTGCAGAAATACCCAGAGATCGACCTCCACCCACTGCTCAAACTTTATATTTATAAATAAAGCAATTGCTTTATTTATAAATAAAAAAAATAAATAAAATAAAAAGACACTATAAGCCTCCAGCTAGCTGTCTTCCGAAGGACGTCAGAATTCAGTCAGTTCTGCCCCTGAAACGTCTCACCACTTGGGGAAGTAGAGCACTATGAACGTTTGTTCGGCAAGGAAATCACCGAGATCAGGCTCGAGCCATCAGATCAAAAGACACTGTCCAAATTCCTTGTTCCTTGCGTTTATTTTCTTCCTCGCCTGCTTCCATTGTCTCTTAGGGATCTTGTTCCATGGACAGCTTTGAAAGTCATTTACGTAACTTTTCGACATTTGTGGCCTCCCGGGGTTTATAATCAATCAGCACACTTTAAGCATGTGTGAACCAGAGTGTTGATTTAAATGCCAGATGAGAGGTTGCCTCTTTTGAACCTGGTCACGTGGCGTCACCTGTTCCCTAACAGCGATGGCTGCTGCGGAGGCACCTTAAAGGTAATTACTAGAATGGCAAAGCAAAACCAGGGGCACAACAGAGCATGAACAGAGCAATGAATTGTAAAAGACCGAAATAAATGGTCGACCCAGTTTCAGACAGGAGCTGCCTTGGACTTAAAGAAGCTAATGAACTAAGCTGCTATGCACAACTTTCTTACTGTTGGCAAAGTAGGAAAATGTCCATTGTTATGGGAGCCTTGGGGTGTTAGAGTGCATCCATACCAGGGAGGGGTGACACCAAAATGACTTTCGATTCTGTTTGTTACTAGTAATGTGAAAATGCACCACTTTTAGAAAATGGAGTTTTCCCGATCCCCACCACAACACACGTGGGGATCACATTTCCCAGGAGGCCTCCACATCATGTGGTCTGGTATGGGAGGAGGTCCATGGGGGAGACACCAGGAGATCTCGCCCCGGGTGTCACCAACCCTCAGTGAGTCCCCTGGTGAGCCTGCAAAGTTTTGAACCTTTGTGAGCAAGTCGACCACTCATAATGGTTCTTTTTCATTCAAACCTTTACTAACCTTTGTGAGCGGCTAATGCTTGCAAAGGTTGGGCCTTTTGTGGGCACTGGAGTTGCCACTCAAAATGACTCTTTCTCTAGTTTTTTGCTGCTGCTGGCTCCGGAGACATCCTCTCCAGCCAGCTGTCCTGGGCCTTCTGACGAGGCCAATGCGGCGACGTCATATTTATTAGGTTTTTCGCGCATGCGCAGTACGTTTCTGAGGGCAAACGTTCTGTGCAGGCGCGAAAAACCTAATAAATATGACGTCGCCGCATTGGGCCTCGTCAGAAGGCCACGGATCTCTGCCCAGAGCGGACGCTCCGAGGCCTTCTCCTAGAGCGTGGGGCCGCGAGTCACCCCCAGGCGGTCCGCCCTCCCCGCCACGCTCCAGTGACGCGCGTGTTCAGCACAATCCTATCCAACTTACACCACTGGTGTAACCAGCAGGGGAGGGCAGGGCAGGAGGCTTTAGAGGGCAGGGGAGATTTAAATCCCCTTTGAATCCCCCTTTGGAGGGGATTTGAATCCACTTTCCATTCTTGCTGAACAGGGTCTCCTGTTCTTGCTGCACCGCTGGTTACACCACCAGTTGGATAGGATTGCTCTGTTTCACTGATTGGCAGCTCTGTGATAGCACCAGGCCCCATTTCAAAACCTCAGGGTTTGGGGATCTGGTAACCCTAGCTGAGCACTTTTGAGCCTTTGCAAAGATCAAATTGATGGTTCACAAAGGCTCAAGCTTTTGCAACATTTGCCTGGAACACATGGAAAAAAAAAAGCCTGACTCAAATTCAGGTCGAGCACATCCCTAATCAGTGACTGGCCCAACACTTCCACTTCCTTAATATAGCAAACTTCACAGACTGTTTTCACTGGCACACGCTGAACCTACACCTGGACCCACAACAGAGCACACAGCTGATGGCTTCATTATAAGTGTACTTTAATCCACACTGACAAAACAAAATGTATCAGCCGTTATAGGAAGCAATCTCCTATGAAAATAAGAGTCTGGAGATCTCTTTTCAAGTACTGTTTAAAACAACTGAAAAAGGTGGGGTGGGACTTATTATGAAGGCTGTAAATTAGTGACAATTTAAAAAAAAAAGATTATTACAAAGTGCCTATTATGATCTGGGAAATATCTATTCTGCTTTGAATGATGTTGAATGGTTTCATTCCTTTACCATTTTAAAAAGGATCATGCCAATCAATGGGTTAAGCCTACCCTGGCAACTTGGCATAAAAATGTCAAAGCTAAGCCCTTGATTATCCCTATATACCTACTGTTATTATAACAAAAACATTAATTTGCAGGAGGCTTAAGTAACATGGAATTTGGGGAAAAAATTAAATGTCCATTGATCAAAATTATTTTAACATACCAATAGGTTAAGGACATAACTGGACCAGATATATCATCTTTGTCTAAATAAATAAGGCCACCTAGTGAGTTCATGGCAGAGATGACATTTAAGCTAAGGACTCATAATTCAGTTCCTTAGCCAGTACACACCAACCAGCTCCCAATGGGCTTCGTTTTTCTTTAGTCAATAACAAGCAACGGGGCAGGGGGGGGCACTATAGATCAGAACCACAGTGCTGGTGAGATAGATGTTAACCTCCCCCATTCAATGGTCCCAGTCCCTGATAGAGACCTAATCCAGCAGGCTGCAGCTATTGGCTAAAGAAAAGCTGGTCTAAATGATACAAATGCCATGCAATGATTTTGTCATGGGGCAGTTGAGGAGGATTCCTGCAACAGGGAGGAAATCTCACCTGATAAAGCAGCTAAATGAACCCCCAAAATCATGTGAGTTATCTACACACTACGTCTAAGGCTGCAATCCTGTACACAGGGCCTCTGGGAGGATTTTTTTTTCAGGGGGTACAAAGTTTCTTCTGGGCACCTTCTCAAAGGGGAAGGGGGCAAAACATGTTAGGGCAGCCACAGCCAGAAAAGTCTCTGGAGCCCAGGTCTACCAGGCTTCCCGATGAGGCACCCAGGTCTACCCACCCGGTAGACCTGGCCCGGCCACCATCTTTCACTCTCCATGAGGCCAGGCCAGCTGAGATCCCAGGAAATTTCTGGGGCCCCTCCTTTGGCTCCTGGGCCCCCTTTTTGACCCAGGGCCCGGATACAATTTACCCCCTTTACCCCACTCTCATGGGCCCTGCCTGTACACATTTACTTGGGAGTAAGTTCCATTGACCCCAATGGAACTTGCTTCTCGGCAAGACATGCATAAGGTTGACCTGTAAAACCATCAGGGATAATCATGTTTTAAACATCACCTGTAGTTTGACCTTGTTTGACCTTACTTTTTCAGCGGAGTTGCTGACCACATCTACTAGCTGCTTCTCTCTGAAAATGAGAGCATTATCCCCCCAACCCCCAAAAAGTGAAGAAAATATTTAGGGATGCCAATTACCTCATACATATGGCAATGTCTTTGGAAACATGCTTCTAGTAACTTAATAGCTTCACATTTGGGGGAAGCGTTTGTGTTTTTTTTTTTTTTTAATTATTTGCAGTTCATAAACTGTGAACACAAAATTATACTCTTTAGAGAGGCTGTAATCCAATCCAGTAAAGCGGAGAGAAATATTATTCTGGAACTCGTGCAAGGTATCAGAAAAGTGTTTTGAGATGTAGCCATCAAATTATTGGTTCTGACACGCCAATGGACCCAATAAATTTTACACACACACAAAATTTACACACAATTTATGATTGAGTTATCTTCACAAAAGTGATAGGTGTAACTAAACCTCTCTTTTTTTTCTCCCCAGCCACGTAAAACATTTCTCCTAATTTACTATTTTGTAGATATTTCCAGTCTTTTTTTTTCTTTTTGTATATGTGTTTCTTGAAGACTTGAGTCTATTGACTCGGACTCAAGTTGTTTCAATGACTCGACTCGGACTTGACTCGGTGATTGTAAAAGACTCAAAAGACAACTCGAGACTTGGAGCCTTTTACAAGTCCAATTTTATTCAGGTTTAAACCCGTTTTCCCCATTAAAGAGATTAGGGACTCGCAACTTGCAACCAAAGACTTGAGGGCAAAGACTTGGGACTTGACTCGAGACTTGGAGTCAGAGACTTGATCCACATCCCTATTGCTTATTATTGGAAGAATGGTTTCCTTGATTAAATTAAAATTGGTTTGATAGAACATGAAATATAGAATGGCTGGCCCACCCCAGAGGACGACTGAGGCAGTCATCTAAGGTGGCAGACAGGAGAGAACACCTCTACCACTACTACTTTCAGCTCTGTGGATTCCAAAAGGGGAATGAAGTGAAAGAGGAAGTGGAGGAGAAAAGAGTGGTGGCCTAGAGTGTCAGGGATTTCAATAGGTCACAGGCTGCGCAGTTCAGAAGACACTGTAGGCTTTGGGCATGGGCTGTAACTCCACTATAGAACATGTTCTTTGCAAGTAGAAGATTCCAGGTTCAGTCCGGACTCCTTAGCATCTCCAGATAGGGCGAAGAAAGACTTCTGTCCGAAGTCCTTGAGAGAAGGTGCCTGTCAGAAGAGGCTGTTCTGAGCTAGATGGATCAATGGCTTGGCTCAGGATAAGACAGCTTCCTACGTTTGTGCTCCGTTTTGTGACCCTTAAACACAAGAATACGTTCATCTCGCGTGGCAGAGGATGTCATATTCCCTTCATCGTACAAGCATCTGGAAACAAGGGCTTGACTCACTATTTGTAATTATTAACACTTTTATCAGTGCTCCTGCTCCCATCTTAGGCAAACGGTTAAGATACCACTCACAGGTTTTATTTTGCCTTCAAGGACTTTACATTCACTCTTGACAACAGCAAATTAGGAATGTAGTTTATTGCTTTGAGATATGCAATTATGTGCTCAATTAGAAAGCAAAACATAATACTATGTTGGATGAAGCGAGCTTCTATTTTTCTTCGGAGAAGTTTCAGGCAGAAGGCACAAAATCATGCAAGGAATGTTATTATTGGGACATAAGAACGTAAGAACAGTCTTGCTGGATCAGGCCAAAGGCCCATGTAGTCCAGCTTCCTGTATCTCACAGTGGCCCCACCAGATGCCTCCAAGAGCACACAGCCAACAAGATAACCTGTTTCCTGTTGTCACTCCCTTGCACCTGGCACAGAGAAAACCTACTTCTAAAACCAGGAGGTTGCTTATGGCTTGTAACCTGTGATGGTCTTTTCCTCCATGAATCTATCCAAACCCCTTTTAATGGCATCTAGGCCAGGTGCCATCACCACATGGAGCTCACCGCTTGGTGCTAGGTTGGAGGATCTTCCTGAACAGTGAAGGGTTCCTTGGCCCTAGAGTGACTCCACCTACCCAGACTAGCCATTGGTTCTCTTCAAAAGGGCCATGAAGGCCTCCTTTTCAGGCTGGCTGTGCATTGGCTGTGCAATGATGGTCTTTCAGGCTGGCTGTGCATTGGCTATGCAATGATGGACTTTCCTAGCTCTCAGGATCTGATCTCCTGACTCTTACTTAGTAGCTGCCTGCCTGGGGCTCAGTTCTGACAGCCATCAAGATTGCTGCCTGTTAAGTAATTGGCACCCACAATTTGCTTAGTGGTTTCTGCTCTTGCTCAATTTTGTGCAATCCTTTATTGAAAGTAGCATATGGATCCGATACATTTTTAAAATAATAAGAATCAAAAACCAGTACAACAGCCACTGAACAGTAAAGTTAAAAACTACATCACTGCATCAAATGCCGATCTGAAAAATCAGGTCAAAAAGTCACCAAAGAAGAGGTATTACAGACACTGGCTCGTTCCACAAACATGGGACAACACATATAAACACTCTGACAAACAAGTTGATGTCGAAAGTAAGTCTAAACTGAAGGGTAGAGTGACTTTCACAAATATTTTCATCAGCATCAAAAGGCACTTTCCCTTCCTGATTGATTTTATTTTGAGAACAGCTGCCAACAGGGATGAAAGTGTTTATCCATTTAGAAAGCACACACTGTGATTGTCCTCGGTGACACCAGCATTCACTATGTAGTGTCATGACAATATCACATTCAGGATGTGATCCCTGATTGGCTGGGATAACTCAAGGAAGGAGAAGGAAGACCTAAGCAAGAAAAAAATGGTGCTGGGGAAAAATGGTGCTGAAGTAGCAGCAGCAGACATGGGAAACAAATGGCAGGAATCTGGATTGGGAAAAAGGGAACACCCTCATTTATTAAGGGATCTTGGAAAATAGCTTTACCTGCCCCTCTAAAAGCACTACTTTTGTACCAGAAACTGAAGCAAGCAAACATTCAGTGCAGTCTTGGTAAAGAGGAGTTTCAGAAAATAGAAAGTTTGAAAACCACTAAAGTCCCCCATATGCACAGCACCAGATTACTTTCTTAATATCAGTGTAAACCATCTCCTGCTCCAAGGGAAAGTCTTCAAAGTCTTACTGTATCACAAGGCACAGTTTGCTTGTAAAACAGTTTGCTAGAGTTTCCTGTTTGAAAAGCAAAAAGAGAAGTAAGCTGCCATTTGAACGCATTTTGTTTTCATTAGCATAAAACAATTCTGGCTCATTTTGAAAAAGAAAGCAAGGAAGATACTTGGTAATGGAGTTTAAATTATCCTGGAGAACTGCCTAGATTGCTTTCTGATCCCACGATAACCCCGCACGCCATCCCTTGTGGAAGAGAAGTGCTAACCCTGAGAAAGAAAATGTTGCTTTGTTACTGCCACAGAAGATCCTGTTTTACAAGCAGTGCTTCATGTTGCCTAATGTGAAAGGAGTCTAGGTTTGGCCTTAAGTCAAATGCTCTGCCAGGAACCCCCTGAGATATGTATGGGTTGGGTGTGGGTATTCTACAGAGAGAAAGGCATTCTCTTCTTTGTAGGACCAGCATTCTACAGAAAGGCATTCTCTTCTTTGTAGGATCAGCATTTACAGAGAGAAAGGCATTCTCTTCTTTGTAGGATTCTCTTCTTTGTAGGACCAGCATGCTACAGAAAGGTATTATCTTCTTTGTAAGATCAGCATTTACAGAGAGAAAGACACTCTCTTCTTTGTAGGATTCTCTTCTTTGTAGGACCATGAGCCCCAATGACGTAGTACCAGAGAACCACCCATCAGCCTGCCTGCTGCCTGTTGTATTGCTACTATACATTGGCAGCCTCAGCCTCTCCATTCCCCCTCCCCCCTCTTCTATCTCTCTTCTCACTCTTCCCCCAGGCATGCTTCCTAAAACCAATGCTTGTCCACTGCCACCTCTGCTCATGAGACTGTACACAGAATAAGAAGATGATTCCTTGAGTTCCCCCATTTTTTCTTTTTTTTTCAATTATTTGACCTCACCGGGACCAAACAATCAGTGCTATGCACAGCTGACTTCAACTTTCCTTGAGCTGAACTCTAAAAAATAAAAAGCTCTTCACTTAAAAGGAATGCAGTGAATACACTGCCAGTATGAACCCACCATTCAAATAATGTTATGTTTCTACACTTCCACAGTTGTGAGAGCAAAGAGAATTCTCTGCTAAGAGATCCCTAGTCTTTTGCCCAGAACTACAGTTCCCAGGGTCCCTTGAGGAGAAGGAATACTAGTAACCCAGTAAAGTTCTGAAGAATGGCTGGCTACTATGCCTTATGAATTCATTCTGTGGTGCCTTATTGCACTAAACCTTGCTCCTTAGCGTTGCGTTAAATCCGGGAAAGGAACAGGAATGGACAAAATATGCAGAAGCTAAAAAAAGAAGTCAGCAAAACAGGAAAGGAATGTAAATGCCATATAGACAAAGATCAAAAGATGCTCTGTCATAAAATGTTGGAGGATTTGAAGCTTGAAATGTCAGGCAGCCATTTTTCCTCTGCCAACAGATTTTAATGCTCTAATAAAAACATTTATTTGCTTAGCAGCATAGTATTTCTTTATGAGTAGTTGCCTCCTGAAATTTTAGTCATTTTTCCTCATTACAGAAGGAACTTCTAAGTCAAAAGGAGAACAAAATGTATATTTTAAGCACAGCAGATAGACCAAGGATGATGATCCAAGTTAAAAATGATTCACATGTTGGTGGAGGGTGGGTGGGTGGGTTTCAAAAAGGTGGAGGGTGGGTGGGTTCTCCTGGATTCACCATGGAGATGGGTTCAGAGGGGGGAGGAGGATATAAAAAAAATGTAGAGGACAAAATTGAAAAGGGGGGGGGGTACAGGCAGGCCTTCCTGCAACCAAGCTTTGCTGATGGTGGCAGGATTCCTGTTTGTTTTGGAGTTTTTATATTTTATGGTATCATGAGTGACAGAGTTGGACATGTGATCCTCTTCCAAGTGGTCCGCCAGCATTTTCCTTCCCAGAATGCACTGGGGAAAGATGCTCTATCAGAACAAGGGTTGTTCTGTGTGCATTCTGGTTTTTTTTTTTTTAATGGTGTGGCCCACAGGAGGTCCACCATTTGCTCACCTCACAGGTCCTGTGGCATTGCAAGGATTACAGCAGGATATTGCCCAAGCAGGCGCGTCGGTATCGCGAAGCGCGCGGGGCAGTCCGCCGGAGGGTGACGCGCGCAGAGGGTGACGCGCGAACTCACGCGCACATCACCTCCCCTGCACGCGTCGCCCTCCGGAGGCTCCACTCCAAGGCCTTCTCCCGGTCTCGGGCCGGGAGAAGGCCTTGGAGCAACCTCCCCGGCCGACACGCCAGGGCCTTCTAACGAAGGCCCACTGCGTCACAACATAATTTATAACATTTTCTGCGCATGCGCAGACCATTCCTGAGGGAAAAGGGCAGCCCTTTTCCCTCAGGAATGGTCTGCGCATGCGCGAAAAACATTATAAATAACGTTGTGACGCAGTGGGCCTTCGTCAGAAGGCCCTGGCGCGTCGGCCGGGGAGGTCGTTCCAAGGCCTTCTCCCGGCCTTGGCACCTCCGAGACCGGGAGAAGGCCTTGGAGCAGAGCCGGCTGCAATGAGTGGCCAGGGGGGGTAGAGCTGGGGGGCACCCGGGGCAGCATCGGGTCGCCCCCCAAAAAAAATCTAATGACTCCACTGTGCCCAAGCACTCCCCAATAAGCACACGAGTCAGTAATATGGGTGTAAAGTGACACTTTTATTAAAGCAAATAACAGGAAGAGGAAGATCAGGAGACCAGCAGGATTTAAAGGTAGATCAAGAGGATAGTATACGGGCCTGCTGGCTGCAGTGAAAAGAGGGGATGGGCCGGAGCCCACCCCCAGGCAAGTGTTTACTCTGACTTCAAGCCACAGCCCCTTGCGAGGGAGGCAGGCTTTTCACCGTCAACCCCCTGCAGGGGCCGGGGCAGCAGGACCACTCAAACCCGCACTGAGCTGGAGGGCATCTAGCGTGGGCCACGTGGTTCAGGTCAAGGCCAGCCCCCCCCAGCCTCGGCACCGGAGGGCAGCTGTGAGGTGGGAGATCGGGGTATCCACTGCCTTTGCTGCCCCAGAGTTCACACCAACAGCCAAACTCCAGCCCTTCGGGCACCAGGTAAGACCTGGACGTCCCACCCCCTCAGGTGGTTCCTCCAAGAGCCCCCACCCCTTTTCCTTCTCCTGTGCTCGAGGTGAGGCTGAGCAAATACGAACCCCGTGCTACTGCCGTTGGTTCGGCAATCTGTGAAGCACGTTAGGGCAGCAAATTCCATTCATTCATTCTACACAATTACTATTTCTCTCGGTCCCGATTCTGCTATCCCTCAACTGCACTGGTCAACCTCCAGCGCAATCCAATGCAGGTCAACTCAGAAGCAAGTCCCATTGAGTTCAGTGGGACTTACTCCCAGGGAAGTGGGGATAGGATTGCAGCCCTAGAGATCGAATCTTATAACACAGGGAGAACTACTTTCTATGTCCTTTTTCTCCACACCATGCAAGACTTTATAAAATCTCTAGCTCGTCACTCTGTAGCCAACTTTTTTCTAAACTAAAAAGACCATGAAATATACATATTGAGTGGGATGTCAGTTAACAAGAACAAGAAGAACAAGGAATTTCACTGACTCTCTTAAAAATGTATCTGCTCATCTTTCCCTTTTATAATTATTAACACCTTTTCCCCACTAGTCTAGTGGCAGTAATAAAATTCCAGAAAGCTCAGGTTAGCAGAGCCTCCCGGAACACCTCCTTGTTTGCTGTAGTCTGCTGGTCTCTCCTGATAACACAACTGGCCACAGCAATGCCACTGACCACTTCAAAGGATTGTTCAACAATTGGAAGTCTTGCAAAGTTTAAGCCTTTCCCATCACCCTCCAGCAGCCTCAAATAAAACACCTTTTATTGCCTCATCTGTGTTTTTCCCTCTCCCTCCCACAGCAGATTTTGAGCTCCTAGCATTTTTTTACTTACTGTACCCTTTTACAAGATGTTGCCTTCTGTAATTTCAGCCACTTCCCTTTTAAAATATCAAATCAACATTTCAAACATATATCACAATGAATAAAACTCTAGGGCCACTGCAGAGTTCTAAAAGACAGCCTGCTGGAGTCGGGTTTCTACTAATCCATTATGTCAACCCAAGGGATGAATTTAGACTCAACTGTTCAAACAGAATAGCATTGGGAGGCTTTGGTTGGAACTGGGAGTGCAGTGTGGATGAAAGGGTGTACATTCATGTATCTCATGCTCTCAAGATCAGCTATGGGATCAGGAACATTACTGAATATGTGGATGTTTTCAAGTTCAATGCCTTTGCATTTTATTCATCGTTATGATGAGTAAGGACACCAGGTTAGATGCATCCAAAAACGTGAGATTTCTGGGTTAGAACCTGGTGATGTCACAAGAAGGGGCCTAGTGATGTCATATGTTGGAGCCTGGGGATGTCACAAGACGGCCAACTCTTGAAAAATGGGGAAAACATTGGTAGTGGGGTGGGAGGCCAGGAGTAAAAGGGCAGCACCCAGCAATAAAAGGATGGAAACCAGTAGTGACCCAAAAAATGGCCTTCAATTTGCCACCCATCTGCCTGAGAAAAAATCTGGAAGAACAGGACCATTCTCACCCACCACAGTTGCAGTCAAGTTCATACCTCAGAGGGCTTTAATGAAATTTGACAAACAGCTTGTTCTTACTGGAGGACGCTGGAGACAATCAGTGCCATCTCCTAACACAGAAAAACAAAAAGGGCTCTGAAAAGCCAGGTGGATTTATAGCCTTGTCTGAAGCAAAGCCATCCATATATCACCTTTCAGTACTGTATTGCCGCACTGCGCAGATTAACATTCCAGCACTCACATTTCACTGTCAAGTTTTTCGAGCCAAATTGAGAAGAGTTTAAGTGCAAGCCACGCTACATGGACACACACACACACTCCTTGGAACCCTAGTGGAAGATCAGTTTTTAAAGACCACTGCAGGGATTGCAATCACGGTGCTCGTTCGGGCAATGCATGCACAATGTCCATGCACAACGCATGGCTCTGGATCTTTGCTTTGCACCAGAACGTTTCTTAGAAGGAAACCGTAGGGAACAATTGTGTACAAAAAGCCGTTCAGGGAAGCGACAGGAGAATGCTTGCTTCAAATGGAAATTCAGGGCAAAATAGCCCATCAAGCCCACCTTCCTGTCGAAAGCAAAGATACTCTCCCAACAGAAGCTAGAAGGGAACTACAATCTCTCTGCAGTATTTTCTTCTAAAGACATGCCTAATCAACATTTCTTAAACTAAAATGATTGTGCTATTTCCTCAAGTATCTCAAGAACCCAGTGAAATAAAGCCAGAGGAGTAAGAACCCAGCAGTGGTTTTTGGAGTAGTGGTTCCTGCAGAGATATGAACCAGTCCTGAAATAGTTATCTGCCCTGTCATACTGCGGGGGGGGGGGGGGGGAGAGGGATAAGTTAGTCTATCACAGGTGTTCTCAACCTGTGGTAATGGGTACCAACAGGGGTACGCGGACCTCTTGCTGGCGGTACGCAAAGCCCTGCCCCTTATCTGCCCCATCAACAGCTAATTAAGTGTTAATTAACATGGATTTTAAATTTTAATTATTTTTGGAGCCCTTCTGTCTCTCTGATTTTGGTTTTGGGCTTATTTTTGTACTTTGGAAAATGTACTTTGGTGGGGTGGGGAAGGGAGGAGCTGATTTTGGGAAGTGTGACTTAGAGACAAAAGAGATCCTTGCATGTCTGTCTGTCTGTCTGTCTGTCTGTCTGTCTGTCTCTCTCTCTCTCTCTCTCTCTCTCACACACACACACACACACACACACACACACACACACACACACACAGAGTTAAATAAGACATTTTTCACATTTAAAATTGTTTTAGTACTCTTTATTTAATGATTAATTACCTAATTAATTGATTAATCCAATTAATTAGCAGTTAATTAGCAGGGGGTACTTCAGAAAATTGGACCATGATAGGGGGTACCCGGGCCTCCAAAGGTTGAGAACCCCTGGTCTATCACATAAGGCAGCAGCAGGCTTGGATCAGGGGACAGCCTAGCCCACCACGTTCTTCTCACCCACATTTTCTCTTCTGCATTCCCCTCTTTTTCAAATCCTGGGAGCGGGAGGAGGAGGAGCATGGAATGGAGGCAGCAGCCCCCTTCCAGCAATCTTCTGCCTGAGGTGGCCACCTCAATAGGCCTCATGGATGGGCCAGCCCAGGAGGGAGGTAGCAGGGGGGGGGAGAAATCTCCTGCCTGAGGTGGCCACCTCAGTCGGCCTCATGGATGGGCCGACCCTGATGTGGGTGCTATCTCTACAGAGACCATATCAATGTCCTTCCAGTATCAGTCTCCACATAATTATGACTTGTTTCCTGCTACTCAATACAACACCTTTTCATTTCCTGGTGCATAATTCCAGTAATGCCTGACCTCGGCTATAAACCACAACCAGAAGTAGCGCTTGGGATAAAAGCAGCCAAACCGGTTTTTCCTCCCCTGCTGGCATCAGAAAAAGGAAAACTGAGTTGTAGTGATGCGAGATGTTGATTTCTGGATTCTTTCCTCAGTACAAAGTCTTCCTCCAGCCGTCCCCTCCCTCCCTCTTTCCGCATATAAAAATGTCTTTGAGAAACTCTCACACCCTCTCCCCATTAATATTTTGACAAAACTGCAAGCAAGGTCAATGTTTTTCATTAGCATGGGGGAGACATAATTCCTTTCAACTCTCACTGTTTGTTTAAGCCTCAGTTACCCACCCACCTCATTAGCCTCTCATAAATCTAATTGACAATTGCCATTTTTTTCCTTCCGCAAAGGAAAGTATATAAAGTGTTTGATTCAGACCAGAGCCCACACCAACTTCCTTCAGCAGAAGCCTGGGCACAGAGCCCCTATAATCACTGAAAGCCATGCATTAGTCCCAGAGGTTACTTTCTAAAGAGAGGGTAACTAGGGGTCAGGCACCCTGGATGACACACATTCTGATGTGGAAGCCCTCATCCTTGACGTGTGGAGAAGGGATGGTGTCAGGGACCGGTTATCCGGAGCACTGGCCAAGAACACATGCTCATCAGAGGGTCCACCTTGGTGGGCCGACCTCTGAACCTTCAGGACCCCTCATCCAAATTTCTTCCTTGATTTTAGAATGCTAAATTATCCAGCCTTGCTTCCAAAAGGTAACTGATACGATAAGAATCCACCATGTTTTCATTTTTAAGACTGAAAAGTCATCAGTTAAGCTGAGCAACTGCAGCCCTTTGCCCAGTTTCTCTATCATGGAAAATCCAGTGGGTGGTTACTGAGAAGCGAGAATGCTTTCTATGGTGGTGCCCCAGCTTTGGACTTCCTTTCCTATGGAAATTTGCTGGTCACCATTGGGGGACATGAAGACATTTCCCCACCCATGCACATACCGAGTGTGCGGTGGAAGTGAGGCTACGCCTGCTGGCCATGCCCCAGGTGGCCACTTGCTTGTGGTTGCCCTACTCGAAGGTGTCAAGGATTGAAACCGAGACCTTCTGCATGCAAGGAGTTTGCTCTACCATGGAGTTATGATCTTTCCCCATCTTCACATGTCTCTGCTGGTCATGCACCGGATGCATGCGTAAGCCACACACAACCTAGCAGCTGTACAGTCAGAATTTGTGTGTAAGGAATGGGCAACCAGGGTTCTTGACTTCATGCAGAAGCCCTACACATAGACAGCTGTGCATGTGTAGGGCTCTTGAGCACAAATGCTGACTGCACAGCCACCAGGGGTGTGGTCTATAAGTGCTTCAGGGACGCAACCAGTAGACATGTTGTCATCCTCTAGGTGAGGGAACTCAGTGGCAGAGTACATGCGTTGCATCCACGTACAATCCCTGACATCTCCAGGTAGGGCTGGGAAAGAACCCTGTTGAAAACTCTGGAGAAGTTCCTGCCTGTCAGTACAGATTGATTACCCCTTATCCGGACATCCGAAATCCAGACTATTCCAAAATCTAGACATTCTGGGGGCTATTACTTCTTAAAAAAATACTTCTTCGCGAATACTTCGCGAGCCTCTGCAGGCCTCCCCGATGTTCAGGTAGGCCGAAAATAGCGATTTTCGGCCATTTCCGGAAATGGCCGAAAATTGCTATTTTCGGCCGAACTGAACATCGGGGAGGCCTGCAGAGGCTCGTGCAGGCCTAAGCGAGCCTCTTGCAGGCCTCTACAATGTTCAGATCGGCCGAAAATCGCTATTTTCAGCCGAACTAAACATCGGGGAGGCCTGTGGGGGCTCGTGTAGGCGTCCCCGAAGCCCCCACAGGCCTCCCCAAAGCGCCCCCAACCCTAGGCTTCGCACCATAGGACGCACACTTTTTACCCCTATGTTTTTTTGGGGGGAAAGTGTGTCTTATAGTGCAAAAAATACGGTATATAAAATTACCTTCAGGCTGTGTGTATAAGGTGTATATGAGACATAAATGAATTTCATGTTTAGCCTTGGGTCCCATCCCCAAGGTATCTCATTATATTTATGCAAATATTCTGAAGTCCAGACAACTTCCTGTTACAAGCAGTCTGGATAAGGGATACTCAACCTGTATAGATGACACCAAGCTACATAGATCCATGGCTTCCTATGTTTTACTTCCTCCCCACACATTCAATACTTTGGGAGGGGAAATGTCTGCATACCCCTATTTCTACTGTCATTTAGGAGTGAAGTTGGATCATCCTATTTTCCCAGACTTTCAATAAACCACAGTGCATTTTATATCCTCTTAATGCTTGCTGGTTTTATTTTATTCTGCTGTTTTATTGTCATGTTGGTCTCTTTTTCAACTGCTGTCGAACCGTTTACTTCTATGAACTGTTGTAAGATACAGTACCATGGATTTTTTTATATATATAAATGAAAAAGTAGGGAGCACATTTCTTAAATAAATATTAGCTGGGTGCCAAATGGGTTCAAACAAAACATGACCCCCTGGCCCTGCTTGAAGTGTACAAGACTGACTTCCTAAGAAATTTGTGAACTTCAGAACTGTTTTGATCAAGTATCAAGAGTCTGCTGGGGAGAACTCCAACCAGGTGTGTTACTCATTCCAAAAGTCATGTGTTGCTCATGAAGATGTGGGAGCGGCTGACAGGAGTCGCGCTATGTCTGAAAAATATAATGTGGGAAGCCTCCCCGGAGGCATAGTTATCAGAGGAGCAAAAAAAATGCACCTTCCGCTCAGTCCTCCACTGTAGTTATTTAGAGCGGTTTTATTGCAACTCCGCACATGTGCAAACGGGGAAATCCTCCTAAATCAAAACAGCTAAAGATAGCACCTCCATGTTAATTTAAAACGTGCCTATAGAAACAGAATCCCCATTTCCAATCTGCCCAAAATTAGTCTGTAGAAAATCAAAGGCAGAGCCAGCCCATTCATGAGGCACCCACGAAGGGTTTTGTCGATGTGCTTGTGTGTGCAAAAGATTAATTTCTTTTTCCTGCTCTTTTAATTTTTTTTTTCCCCCTGATATTCCTAGTGATGCATTTCCAGATGGAGGTAACTGTGCGAATTGCAAGAAGCAGAGCTTCAGATCTTGAAGGCTCTGCAATCTAGTCGTGAGCAGGATCATCCCATCATGAGGTCAACTGAGGTGGCCTCCTCAGTTGAGAGATGGTAGCGAGTGCCTGCCACCCACCCACCCTCTCCATTACTCCTCCCGATACCTGGATTCAAAAAAGGAAGTAGAGTGGAAGAGGAAACGTGAAGCAGAAAAGAGCAGTGGCCGAGAGCAGAGGTTCTCAACCTGTGGTACGCGTACCCCCAAGGTACGCGGGCCCTTGGCTCGGGGTACGCGAGATGATTTTTCACCCTAAGGGTGCACGTACCAGGCGAGAAGCTCTGTTTTCGGCCATGCGGAGCGGCCGAGCGGGTCGTCCGACTCGTGCTGCAAGCCAAAGAGAGAGGCTTCAGCCCTGCCGGGATCTCTTTCATTTCAAACCCAGGGAGTAGGAGAAGCAGGAGAAGAAGGAGCAGCAGCAGCAGCAGGTAGTGTGCTGCCCAGGAAGGGGAGGCGGCACTTGGCAGGCACACCGCATCAGAAACCAAAAGGTCTTGGACCAGCCCTAATAAAATGTTGTTTTAAACCTCTAATTTTATAGTACTGCCTTGAAACTGTTTATGCATTTCTATAGTTCTGTAGTTTGATAATGTCAGGCAACCAGTTCCAGATGCTGGCAAGGACCAGTCTCCTTATAAGACACTGGGGAGGGCCTTAAACCAGCAGTAATCAAGCTCCAACACCTTTCCTCTTACATCGCGCTCTGTGCTCTGCGGGTGCCCCCTAGGCTGCAGAACCAACCTGCCTAAACCTGCAGTCAGCTGCAGTCAGCCAATCCCTGCCCACCAGGCTTTATAAAACCACCTCCTCAGAACCTGCTCCTCAGACTGAGCAATTTCTCTCCTCTGTGAGAACACTGCCTAAGCCAGTGATGGCGAACCTATGACACACGCGTGTCAAAGGTGACACGCCACAATGTTTTGGGTGACACACCAGCGTTCACCAACACCAGACAACAACTACAGGATCTCTGTATCCGTGGAGGCAGCGGGTATGGCGGACCATTTAAAAAACATTTTAAAAAGTCAGAGAAAAAAACTTCCCTACCACCATGCGGCAAAATCGTGCTGTTTGCAGGCCTGCAGGGCAGTCTTCTGCGCTCCCACGCCCTGGCTTGCCCCAGAACGAATCGTGATGGGCGAGCCAGGGCACAGGGGGGCTGTCGCGCAACCCAGAAGTGGCTTCCAGGAGCGCAGAAGACTGCCCTGCAGGCCTGCAAACAGCGTGGTTTTGCCGCACAACGGCAGGGAAGGCTTTTCTGACTTATCTTTACTGTATAAAAACGATTTTTAAAGGGTCCCCCATATTCGCGGGCTTCGTTCACGTGAACAGGAAGAATTGTTTCCAGCAGAGTCGAGTTCTGAGTTTTTGACACACCAAGCCCAAAAGGTTCACCATTACTGGCCTAAGCTCTGGTCCCTAGCCCCGATTCCTGCACTGATACTACAATAGGAGGCCCTACTATGAGTTGTCCAAAAAAAAGGGCAGCAGCAGAATTTGGAGTTTTGTTGGAAGCAGTAAGATGAGATTCGCTCTCTGGATTCCAAGGACCAGACTGGTTCCAGCAGGTGGGTGTTGGTATCTTGACTTGAGAGGTCTGCAGTTGCCTTTGCCAAGCAGCAGTCTAGGTAGGGGAGGGAGGGAGCAGGGGATCAGTGCCTGACCCGGAGATTCAAGCCCATCATTTGATTTACTTTGTTGGGGTCTCTATTTTTTCAATCCTGCAGCCTGAAGATTTCTCTACTTACCTCCCCGCGATAGAAATGTTAGTTTCTAAGAGTTGTGGGGCTCCCACAGCTCTTGAGGCATATTTGGGTTGGATCCTGTCCCATTTCATCTGACTACGTTCCCCAGTGTGAGTTCATCTCGGTCACAAATCTTAATCCCTATTTTATTGTTTTATAGATGTCTGCTGTTAGTCTCAGAAAACAGCACATTTTCCACCTTGCAGATATTCCAAAAGCTCTCCGTCAATACAATCCATTATTTCAACGCACACTTCCTGGAAGAGCTGCAGATGTTTAGATAGTCCCCGTAGTCAATCCGCTTGACGAGATTTCACATTCATTTTCAATACATCTAAAATTCAATCCGCTTCCCTCACAAATGTACATTTGACCTTTGAAGCCCTTTCAAAATTAAGAAAACATATTAGGCTTATCGTGCTAAGCCATTTCATTTTAAAATTTATCTTTTCCTCCCTCCTAAATCTCTCACTATAGTTGCCAGCAAAACATCTGAATTTCATTCCGGCTAGGAGTGTCAGAAAGCCACAAAGGACCTGTTGCAAAATGCAATTTCTTAATTCATAACTACAATTTATTTATTTTTCACATTTATATGCTCTCTTTCCTTCAAGAAGCCCAGGGTAGTGAATGTGGCTTCTCGTACTCCTCTTACCTTTGCAACAATCTTGAGATAAGATGGATCAGTCAAGATGGACCAGTCACTATACCTCAGCCAAAGGACACACAGTAAGTTTCATGCCCAAGGAGGGATTTGAACCTAGGACCGTGATGGCGAACCTATGACACACGTATCACTGGTGACACGTGGGGTCATTTTGGGTGACGAGCCAGTGTTTCCCCCAGGGCCCCGACACACCTTACATTTTCGCAAAAGTTTTACAGGCTTGTCTTGAACATTTAGGGCAGGGATTTTGGCAGACTACTTCCCTTTATAAGACGAGGGGAAAGGGGGCAAGGAGAGAAAGGGAGTGGGGAGGCTTGCAAAAGAGGGGATAAGATCTGCCACGCACCATCGCTGCCAGATCCACGTCCTCCCACAGCCTCCCCAACCCCATTCCTCCCCCCTCCCCACCCAGTTTTGCTCCCTTTCTGCCCCCCCTGCCCACACCACTGCCTTACCTTCTCCAGCGGGCACAGAGAGGTCCGGCGACATTTGGGGAGCACTGCTGCCTCTTGCAGCAGCCATTTTACAACAGCAGAAAACTCTTCCACTGTTGTGACACCCTGCCCCCGACAGTCCAATCTGGAATAGGATTGGGCTGTAAATCCAATTTTAAGAGATTTATATTGTTGTAAGCCGCATTGAGTCCTCCCCCCTATGGGGGGAGGGGAGAAAGCTGGATAAAAATCTGATAAATAAAATAAAAATAATAAGTCTCAAGTTCAAGTTCAAAACCTTTCATGGCATAAGGCTGCAAGTCTCCTAAATGCCTGCTTTTGACACACTCTTCTTTTGCAGCAATATGGACAATTATTCTATATCAGTACCAAAAGCAACTTGCCCCAAAAATTCATAACGGTATATAAAGAGCAACATTAAATACTCCAGTATCTGTTTTAACATCTGTAGAACAGTTACCACAGCTGAAGTGTTAACCGCAAGAATCAACAATACACATATGCATTAAAAGCATGTGCTCTATCACTGAGCTACGACCCCTCCATAGTTAATGCTGTACAGACGGGGGGGGCATCAAAGGGTCAGGCACGGGCCAAGCACCCAAGGCTATCAAGGGGCCCCACTTGGCTGGGCTGCCTCCTGAATCCCCACTGACAGCAATAGCACCCAATGCATCAGAGCGTGGTAGGGCTTTGCTCCAGAGCTCCCAGGCCCTGGCGTTGGGTACCATGTACAGTGCCTTCTTTTCCATTGAAATAATAAAATAGTATGCACACATTTATTATGACATGCAAAACATGCAATACCTTCTTTCTGGTTTAGGACTCCGCCTCCGAGACTGTCGGCCCCCTCTTGATGTTCCTCGGCCCAAGTGGCTAGCGTTACGGCCTCCTGAGTAGACTCCAACCCGAAGGCCTGCTCTTGGGTGCTCCTCATTCCTGTGCAGAGGCACTGACGTACGGATGGCGGAGATGACGTGCCCAGAGTAAGGATTCAGCGGGTCTTCCTGGTGGTGGGGCTGCTGATGAGGAAGCATCCTTTCAGAGGCAGAGAACTGTCCTGGTCTATGATAGCTCCTTTCATAATAATATCCTGGAAGGCAGGGCCTTGTTTGCTCCATCACCCCACCGCTGCAGCTTCTAGAGCAGGCCGACCAAGGCCCCCAGCTGCCCCATACGCCTGGGGTTCCTGCATTCTCTTCTTCTGTGGCAGCATTTTGCTCTTCTATCCTCTGTGGAACCTGAGAACAATCGGAGCAGATGAATTAGGATGGCAAGAATTCAAGCTGTCCCCTTCCACAGTAGACCCTTTCCATTCACAGATTCAGGACCCGCGAATTTGTCACACCGCGGGTACCAGATCCGCGGGGTCCATGTTCAAATCAGTTAAAAAGGCAAAAACCGCAATTACTGATTTTAGCGTGGAGTATCTGGGAATCCTCGCAATCCACTGGGGGGGGTCTGGAATGGATCCCCCCCCCACGGATAGCGAGATCCAACTGTAATGCTGCAGCTACTTGGGAGCTCATGTGAAGAACTGGCCAAAGGTCTCCTGGCATCCAAAGCAGAAAGCCAAGGACCATCCCCTGTATCTGGCAGGGCACCAGCCACAACTTCCACAACTCCTGTTCCTACTCCTGCTCCCTGAATTTGAAAAGGAAGAAGGGAATGACGTGAAAGGGCAAGTGTGAACGAGAAAAGAACAGTGCACTTGAGTGTCTACAATGCTCTAGCTCACTACTCTAGACATTTATAAATATGGTGAACACAAATATGTTAACTCAAAACATTTCTTTTCTCTCCCGCAACTGTAGCCACCAATCTGTAAGAATATTCTAATAAAGTTACGTTCTATAAACATTGGAAATCAAGGAGTGTTTTTGTGCTCACCCTGTACTATATTAGTCTAGCCTTCTGTCGCTGCCCGATTAACAGAGAAGGCATCGTCTGCCTGTTTCATTCCAGGTTTCAGCTTCTCCAACTCAAGGCAGTGACCTCAAATCACAACGCAATCCCAACCAACTTTCCAACGCCAGCGCAGCCATGCCAACAGGGCACACACTGCATTTTGCAGTGCAGGGGCAGTCATGGAGGCCTCTTCAAGTTAAGGGAACATTTGTTACCATACCTCGGAGCTGCATTGCGGCTGCACCGGCACTGGAAAGTTGGTTAGGATTGCGCTGTCACTCTCTGAGCGAGGGAACCGACTTTCTAGTTTTGGCAGGTGCGGTCTCTGGTCCTGAAAAGCACTGATAGATGCAGTCATCTTGCTATTCAAGTGTAGGAAAAGACGGTATATCTTCATCCACTGCTAAATTAAAGGTTCAGGGGACTGTGGCTCAGTGGTAGAGGACACAGAAGGTCTCTGTTTCCATCCAAGACATCTCCAACTAGGACAGAGGGGGGAAAATCCAGACTGGAACCCTGGAGAGCCATTCCTAGTTTGTGTTGACAATACCGACCTGAATGAACCAATGGTCCCATTCAGTACATACCAGTTTTCTATGAGCCCTGGATAGCAGTCAAAACTTGCAGAATGCCATACAAGTGACCACCTCCATGGAGCCATGATACATGACGGAGCCATGACACATGAGCCATGTGTCCATAAGGTTGCAGCTTTAATTACATCATGCGCAAGACCCACTGAACTCAGCAGGCCTCACTTTTGCGTCAGTCCATGATTGAACTGCAATTGCACATGACTGAACTGCGAGAATAAGCATCCAATAAATGCATGCGAGAATGCTTTGGCGACATTTCTTCTCCTCCCAACTCTTCTATGTACAAATATGGAGCTTATTTTATGCCTAAAATGTCTTGAGGCACCTATGCACATTAATCTCTAACATACACAATTGTTCCGGGTCACTTTCTTTGCAAAACGGAAAACCTCCAAAGTGCAGGACTGTCATTTGACATGCTTGCTCCAAGCATCCTGGGGTAGTTAAGATTAAGATCTAAATGTGTTGCCTGCAGTCAAAAGCTTAGGACTGAGCTCCAAACCAACTCAGCCAGTCAGAATGAATCGCAGAGCAGCCAACTACAAGGAAATCAGAGGCTTTGATGGGAGGCAGTCTGCAAACAATATCACTTGCTAGACACTATGCAAACCCTGGCCAGGCTGGGTTTTGTGGTGGGCTCTGTAATAGTCAGCTGCGGTTTACCATAATCTGAATAATTCCAGCCCCTTAAACATGCTTTCACTCTTTCATCGCCAGCCCTATTAAAAAGAAGAAGAAGAAGAAGACTCAATTGAACTGTAACTAGCAAATAATGACAAGTACCTGAGTTGGTGGGTATTGTCCCATGTTTCAGTGCAGTTGCTCAAAATAAAAGCAAACTGTATTCCTCATTTTTATAGATATTTAGGGAGGCCAGGGAATTCAGGTCGGTCTCAGCCTTGTTAAGATACCCTGTTGCTTTGGGTTCATGGAATCTTGACAACACCACCTGCAACACCAGGTGTAAATAAGACATGGCTGGAAATGACGTGGGGTTGTCAACACCTGGCATTGGGTAGCCCCAGGGCACACGTCTTGAAATGAAGTACAATCAGTTTCAAAGTAGACAGAAGTGGCAGGAGAAGAAAACATTCGAAGGAAAGTTCCTTTTTGGTTCTATTTAGTCTTCGTAGCATGGGGCTACAAGGGTGCTACTGTCACGGCAGGTTCCTAACCGCTACACCACAGGGCATATGAGAGAAGATGCTCCATCTGGAACTCAGTCACCGAGGATGTTAAAAGATCAGAACTAGCACCTTGAAGAAGTATAAAATTATAGAACGTTACGAGTTCGAAAGACCCTTGGAGGCCCCTGGATTCAAAAAAAGAGCGGAATGGAGCAGAAGAGGAAAGTGCTTCCATTCCACTCCCCTTCTCCTTTCTGAACCCAGGAAGTGGGTGGAGGAATGTAGCAGATGTGGAATGCCGACTCAGAAACTGGGAACTATTGGGCCGGCTGCAACAAGCACATGTAGAGCAATGGCCAGAATCATTGAAGTGTTTGCCATTTTTCCATAACCCCTAAGCCCAAATTTGGGGATTCCATAATCCCCAAACAAACCGAAAATATCCCTTCTGTGGCAAATATGAAACTGGAAAGCGCCAGCATGAGCAGCCAACCCACAACTAGCTTTAGTCTTCACTGCTTACATATACTGATCCTCTCACCGCCCACAAGAGTCAAAAATCCATCCTTATCAGAGTCTGATCAAATTTCATTTGTTGAGCCTGTTGAGCCATCACTATATAGCCATCAACTGCACCGTTTGCAAAACCACAAGGCCTCCCTCCGACTGCCAGCCACTCAAAACCACCACTTAAAATCATTCCTGTTACATGAAAGGCAGGAAAAGAGAGAAACTGATAAGTGACAAGTGCTGACTTGCCGCGGGGGGGGGGGGGCTTCCAGCTGTTTAGACCTGAAAACAGCCGGAGACACTGGGGATAAACAGGGTACTTTGCAAGAACTCAGAAAGGTACAATTCTGTGAATGTTAATCCCAGCACTCATGCCCTGCTAGGCATAGCAGTGCAGGCATAATTCTAGATATTAACTCCGAGGAGCAAAGCGAAACAGATTAGATTTGAGGGGCGCAGCTTTCACAAGAAGACGGATGAGGCATGCTGTGGATATTCATAGGCAGGCTTACCATCGTCCTGGAATAGACGCTGGCTTCGGCCTAGAGCGGACCCGAGCCGCTCCCAAGGGTGCACTGCGGCTGCCCAATGGGGTTCCGGCTTCTGTTGCGTTGTTGACCGGAAGCCCATTGGACAGCCACAGTGCACCCTTGGGAGCGGCTCGGGTCCGCTCTAGGCCGAAGCCAGAGTCGATTACAGGACGATGGTAAACCTATTCATAGGGAATATTCAGGAACAGGAGTTGCCACTGAATTTTGGCTGAAGTGAAATTTTGAGGCAAAGCTCATTTTGGCTGAAGTGAAATTTTGAGGCAAAGCTCATTTTGATTATCCAGATAGTTGCTTAAAGGTTTAACATCTGCTAACTTGACTACGAGGCACCATATAAGTGGTGGCTCTCTTATGTTTTGCAGGGGGACAGAAACTGTCCGTACTCATCCCAAGATAGCATTCAGAACTCGAACTCGAACTCTCTCATTTGCATGAACCTGTGAGCCCTTTGGGGACAGGATCTTCTTATTTGCTAGCTTAATTAACTAGCGGGGGGGGGGTCCCGGTTTCAGACCGGGAAAATCTGGTAAGCCTAGCCTGGCTGCCTCTAGTTGTTGCAGCTGCACAGCAAGCCTATTGCTAATGCCTGGGTTTTAACCCCTTATTCCCTGGATTTGGGAGAGCAAGGGGCCACTGTGGACACCACATACTACCTCTTCGGGTATATCTTCTGCATTTCCACTTCAGACCTGGCTCTACCAATTCCTAGATGATGAGGATGATAAGCTCACTCTGAGTTCAAAGGAGACAGGGCTGGTCCAGCATCTAAGACAGCACACTAAATGTAGTCTCCTTTATGCTGCATCATGCCAGTCACTACTGCCTCACATCCCACTCCCTGGATTTAAAAAGAAAGAGGGAATTGGAGCAGAAGAGGAAGTGTGGAGGAGAAGAAAGTGGCAGGCTTCAGCAGTGCTTCTCAAACTGTGGGTCATGATGACCCACTTGGTGGGTCACAGCCCAATGTCCGGTGGATCACCAGTTGGACTCTGTGCATGTTCATATTGTTATAAGAGGTATATTACAATGACCTATTACAAAGGAATTGACTGCCTTGAAACCTGATGAACAAATTACTCAAACAGAGGACAGCGGCCAATATGTTTATCACTGTGGGTAGTGTCCTTATCATATAATCTCTTTAAGGGTAGCATTATATGTGCAACATTTTTGGCCAACAGACACCCCGGCTGATGCTGCATGTATCCAAGCATTTGGAGACAGTTCTAAGAAGGCTGGTCATTTAATCTTTTAGCTCTTACGCAACCATTTCTTCAGTACACAGGCAATTAGTCAACAGTGCAGGTTAAAGGAAAGGAATTTGTCGGCTTCTCTGCCAGAGCTGGCAGAGATGTAGAAATCAAAAAAAGTTAATACCTGTGGAGTCAAGGATGCCAAAATGTGGGAAAACAAGGCGTTTGACCTCTCTTTGGCAGTAACGTGAAGCCATGCTGCTACCTTCAGGACGATAACAGCAGCTGTGTGCACAGCCCCCCACCCCACTCACGCAACTGCTGATTCACGCAGGCTGCATCTCCCCAAGAAATCATACAAGGGGTTACTACACATTGGCTTTCTTACAGTACAGTACAAGCCTATGAATGTCTACTCAGAAGAATTCGGAGATACCTTCGCTGGAAGATTGGTGGCTGAAAGTTTTGGATTATGCTGAAATGGATAAACTTACAATTTTAATTAAGGAAAAGTCAGTTAACCTTTTCGAGAATAACTGGAAACCATTTATCGATTTTTTAAGAGAGAAGAATGATGCGATGAGAGAGAAGAATGATGTGATGATATGCGGATTTAATGAATAGAATGTGGGTGTTATTTTGGCTTAGTTAGATATTATATGTAGAAAATGGTGAATAGTATGCTAGTAGGATGTATTGCTTCGTGCTTGCTATAACTTTATGAAATATGTATTGTTTTTATGTTTTAATATATTAATAAAATATAAATATATATCCAAAAAAAAAAGAATGTCTACTCAGAAGTAAGTCCCACTGTGTTCAATTGGGCTTGCTCCCGGGAAAGTGTGTCTAGGATTGCAGCCTTAGTTAGTTGTGTGCAATAAGAGCAACAAACAATAATGATACATTAATGCATTACTGACATTAGACCTGTCAAAGTGCTGTGTCTGTCATCCCATGAGGTACTTGATGGTGTGTGAGAAGGTCAGGCACATGGGATATGTGCCTTGCTCTCCGTGATCCTGAAATGGTGGGCTGTGGCTGCTTCTTCAGGCCACCGGAAGGCCTTCTTGGTGTGAGCCCCACTGATACACATCTCTCTTCTCTTGGAGGTGCAGTCGGCACCATCTCTGCAGATCTTTTGCTGACAGTTGAAGACCTGAGATCTTCACAGATCTGTTATAATTCTGCCTCTTAAAAGTTGAGTTGTTTATATATTGTTGTTTTGCTTTAGTTGCATGAGTTCTCTTTTTTTAACATTAAAGCTCTTAATTTTTATATGTTTTGATTTTTTTATTGCAAGCCACCTAATTCCTTGTGAGAAGGGAAGGATATAATTTTAAAACAAACAAATGAGTTATTTATCTGGCTAATCTACTTATCTGCCAGAGTGCTGTTGCGCAGAAGATCTTGCCTTGTCATATGACTGTAGGCCATGATGTTGTTACACAATAACAAGTCTTATCTCCCTTGTTTTGACTTTGGAGAGGCATGCAACGCCAAATACAATGAAATGCTGCTCGTTTAAGAATTGGCAGGGGGTTCCTTTTAGTCTGTTAAGGGTGTGTGGCTAGGGACTTAAACATGCAAAACTTTGAAGTTTAGGATGCGATATGGGGCTGGTGTGGAATGCTGAATGTCCTTAACAGCAGGAGTTTGGGGTGGGTGCATTACTCACAACTGAGCAATGTAAATTACCATACAGTAATGCTGAAGAAAGTCTCTCCTCCTGCCACAGTGTGCTGACCTGGTCTTGCCTCCAGCAGCAATCCTGACCCCCTGTCAGACACATGATCGATTGCTGCTACTCACCTTCTCCATATAGCCTTGGTGCAGACTGTAGCGTAGTGCAGGAGAGAAGGGGAAAGACTGCATTGCTTGATTTCTGGACAAGCGAATGAGCTAAGCTGCAGCTGATCCTTTCTAGGAATGCAATTGATATCAGGACTGGCCCATTTATGAGGCTAACCAAGGTGGTCATCTCAGACGGTGGCTTGGTGGGGTGTGCCCGCCTCCATTTGCCCACCCTGTTCCACCATTACGACTCCTCCTGGAGTAGAAGAGGAAGAGGGGAACCAAGGAGAAGAGGAAGTGTGAGAGGGAGGAGAGTGGTGGGCTAGGTCAAAGACTCTCCTCTCCTCCACATTTCCTCTTCCACTATGTTCCCCTCTTCAGGGAGCAGGAAGAGGAGAATGGTGTGCTAGAATATTAACAACTCTCCTCTCCTCCACACTTCCACTTGTTGCCCTTTTCCTCTGCAAATCCAGGAAGCAGGAAGAGGAGGAGGATCTGTGGTGGATGGACAGAGACAGGCACCAATCTCCAATTGGATGGATCCAATTGGATCCACCAATTGGTAGGATTGGTGGATCCTACCAATCCACCACCACCAATCCACCACCTGAGGCAACCACCTCTGTTGGCCTCGTGGACAGACTAGTCTCAATTCTGAGCATGTCTCCTGCTTTCATTGACTGTTCTGATAATTCCCAGACATTTGAGGGTTGGCTTTTGCTGGGAAGGAGAGATAGGAAAAGAGGCTTAAATATTAAGCAGACCTACAGTATGAAATCTGAATTCCTTTGCAGATGCTGAGTAGTTCCTCCATTAATTCCAAGTTGCCTATTTATTTGCCAGCTTTGTTCATGCACACATGAAAAACCTCTTGCAGCAAAAGATTACGCTGATTGTCACTCCACAAAGGTACACATATCATTCCTTGGTATGTTTCTGAAAAATATGCCCTTAGTGGGTTGACTGAAGTGAAGAGGCATGCAAAATAGGAAATAAGAAATAAATTTCTCCAGGCAGTCCTCTATTTACCCCCTACACATGCACATGGGCTCAGTCTGGCCCTCATTCAAACATTCCACTGAGCGCAGCCATTCAGAAGCTATTTAAAATGCTGTATAAATTCTAACGCCGCTTCCAGTAGACAAGGAGGAAACAAGATCTATGTCTTGGGATTTGGTCTAGAGTTGTTGAAACTTCACCATGCATGAACGCCCCTGAGGAGGAAATATCACTGGAATTAGAAGCCACAATTATTCCAAAACTAACTGGTTGTACAAGAAACGGAATATGTAATGAGGGTTCCGAGATGCTAATTTTCTAACATGGTGTTGTACTTGATCAAGGAACAGAGACCCGTGTATGGATATGTTCCCCTAAAGCAGTGTTTCTCAAACTGTGGGTCGGGACCTGATTTCTGGTGGGTCCCAGGTGATGGAAAGATCAGCAAAGTAATTGCCACAAGCCCTGAGGCTATTCAAAAATCAGATAGCTGCTAATTGCCCTTCAAAGAGCTGAACTCCTGCACTTTGCAAGCTTGCGTAAATATAGGGAGATAAACGTTTGAGCGTCTCATAAAGATAGGTGGGTCCCGATAGAGTGTCATTTTAAAAAGTGGGTCCCAGTGCTAAAAGGTTTGAGAACCACTGCCCTAAAGGTTTTGACAAGTTCAGCTTTTGCATATTCGGAGGTTAGTAATAGAGTCACTCATCGTCATCTCCAAAGCATCACCAATGGAGGAGAATTTGATTGTGTGGCGTAGCCTTAAGAAACCTATAGGTCCCAGGTGAATTCTTACTGCAGATCTACTTCATTTAATAGGCACATCCTTGTTCCTTTCCCTTCCTCAGGAAAATGAAGCCTGGCTCATGGATGTCCATCTACACACTTAAGAGCAGAATCTATGAAGAAATACACCAAGCAGGGGGTGTGAGCCAGGAAGTTGTAGACCTGGGGTGGGGAGAACAGCTGTGAAGATAAATCATTCCAATTCTAGGTTTGTTAGTGATGACTGGCAAAAGGAACAACGACAAAATATGGAGGCCATCTTAAACATACACGGCTGCCTGATGGCATCACACCATTGATACTTCCAGCCCAGTGTTGCCTAATCCGACTGGTAATGGGTCTCCAAGGTCTCAAGCGAGAGAGCTTTCCCATCACCTGCTACAGCTGGAGATGCCAGAACTGGACCTGCTACTTTACACATGAAAAATTATGCTATTGAGTTATGTCCCTCTCCCATCCTCATTCATGGAGGACACCTTATCCAAGGTGAATAAGTCGATCAACACTTATTCACCATGAGAGTGGAACATGAAACCTCTCTGTTCTGATGCAATATATACCGTATCTTTGGCTACTAGATGCTGTGGACAACCAAAATAGGATGTCTGCAGTCTTCATACCATGCTGGTCAGTTTCAAGGAATATCTGGCAGGCTGCCATGTTGGACTAGACATGCCTTGGTTTGATCCAGCAAGTTCTCTTAGGCTCCTAACATCCTCACTCAGGATGGGCACGTCCCAGAGGCGTAGCAAGCCTCTGGAGGGTGGGGGCGTGCTGCTGGGGGCGGGATCCAGTGACACTTACCCCATGATGTCATTGGCCCCGCCCCCTCTGGGGGCGACGTCACCTCCTTGCCTTTTCCGAGCAGAAAACACCGGGGGGACGGGTGTTTTATCACCCGGAAAAGACCTGTTACGGGCACGAGCGGCCATGGGGGCGACTCCTTTCCTCCACACGGCTCCGAAAAGTGGTGAAAAACACCGCTTTTTGCAGTCGCCCTTTGCTGCACAGTGCAACACCCCCCCCACCTTGCAGCCTGGGGCAGGGGGCTGCTGGGCACATAAACATAAGAAGAGCCCTGCTGGATCAGGCCAAGGGCCCATCTAGTCCAGCTTCCTGTAACTCACAGTGGCCCACCAGATGCCTCAGGGAGCACACGGTGGGCTCATACCCCCAAGCAACCTGTTCACATTCTCAGTTTGAACAAACGGGAACATATCCATCAAAACAGGACGAGCAAGTGCCACATTAACATCCAGGACTCTATCCAATGAGGAGTTCAAGTCCGAACAGATGCGAGTCAGTTCATCAGCAAAGTGTCTTGCCAATTGGTCACAGGGAGCCATGGACATCTCCTCTTCCTTCCCCTGGGGACCAGCATGTAATAAATCCCTCTCCACATGGAAAAAGCTCCTCTGGATGGCACTGTACTGATGCAATGGTAGCAGAGAGAGAAGTAAACTTTATAAGCCACCTTGAGGATCCCTTCCAAAAGGAAGAATGTACATCTTCCAAACACAGAGATAAATCACTGTCCTCCCCCCCACTATTTTGCCCAGAGGGACATACACTCTCCAACTGTCTCTATTTACCAGGAACATTTCTTATTTTCTGGTATCCTTCTCGGGTAAATTCCTGTCATTTTTAACTCCTATTTTTGCTTCTTAGATATTCCTTACAGAGCAATCCTGTATAACGTTGCGCTGGCGGAGCACATGCTCTGTCGGCGTTGGATGTTGCAAAAGTGATGGAAAGCACTTTTGCGGCACCCAGCAAGTAAGCAACACTGGCGCGGAGGCCGGCATTGCTTACTCCAGTGGCCTCCACAACCCGTGCCACCGGACACAGGTAAGGTCTGTGCCGGGCAGGTGCGGGGAGGGAGGGCCAGGGTGGCGAGGGAGGGGCCATTGGCCAGGCTGGCCTGGGAGGGGATCTGGATATAGGCACCAGGCTGGGGATATAGGCGCCTTATATGACCTTTCCGGACACGCATCAGCTAAAGAGCTGGCGCGCATCTGAGGAGGCCCATTGGGGCCTCTGGCACTTACACTAGGGAAAGGATGAACGTCCCCTTTCCCCGAGGTGAGCCCTGGCTGTGCCAGCATGGGACACATCCTGACTAGGATGCAGCAGCAAGCCATTTAGGCTGGCCACCGCATCTTAGGCAGGATTGGACTGCCATTAAAATAACACAAGTTGCTTGAGCACAACATAGCTAAATGTAGGCCTGATCTGGGTGCAAGACCATTGGCAATGGATGCTGACCTGCTTGCCAGTGTGCATACCAGTAATCCCAGTGACCCCTTGCTTCACTCAGCTCACTGATCAAGTGATGTCCAGTCTGCTGCCCAACTGAATCAAAGTGATTCTTGTCGAACATCAGGCCCGATACCCCACCTCAGATAAAATGGGCATAGTTTGGGAACTCATGTGCTGAAAGAGGGTGGATAGAATGTGGACTATTCTATGGGTTGTAAAGTTTCAACAACCAGAAACCTGGAATGGCAATGAAAGTTTGTGGCTTGAAGGGTTGAGAACAGTGAGTGACACTAACAAATGTTTCCTGCATAGTGTACATGAGAATCTTCTCTTCAGGGCAAGGGTTCCAACACATTAGCAGAATGAGGCCCCCTGATAAACCAGGGGTCCTCCAGGGGTGATTTCTCCCAGAGGATAAAGTATTAGCCATGGAGTACGAACAGTAACAGAGGTTTTAATGGGAAGCAAATAAGGGCTGTGTTAACTATTGCTTTTGAAGAAAGTCAGAGAAATGTTCTATGGGAGATCTTCTCTTAATCATAGTGTCACTGCTCAGGAAACAAGAGGTGTTTGTTCTCTTGCAATTGTTGGTGAAATCTAACACTATTTTTTAAAAATTGTCCAAATACAGCAAAATGTGTGACATTAGCTTATTATTTACTGAATGATTGCTATACAGCAAAGCTCCTATAAAAGCCCCACATTACGGGCAGGACGTCTGGCTCAGTTGGTAGAGCGAACGTCTCATAAATGCCTGAAGAGCTGAAAGACGGCAGTTCAAGATGGCTGGAAGAAGTGTCTGTGTCTGTCGGAGAGCTGCCGGCATGCTGAGCTGATAAGTTGCAGAGCCTCTGTGGGGGAGTGGAACTGCAGCTGCAGCACTTGAGTGAGAGTCAAGGTTGCCTGTCAGCTGAAGCATGGTGAGGCAAACGCCAGAGAGAGAGAGAGAGAGAGAGCTGGACTGTGAAAGCAACATCTAGAAAGAAGGGTTCTACGAAAGATTAGAACATCATTGTATTGTAAAAACCCCTTGGGGGTTAGAAAGCCTGCCCATGTAAACCGCCTTTGAATTAAAGTTGGAGGAGAAACCCAATGACCAAGAAAGGCGGTATATAAATACTGTATATTATTATTATATTAAGAGAACCAAAATTATAAAGGAATGATGATGGATAGAGGAAGATTAGGCAAAGGCCTAAAGACAACACCCCTCCATTTCACAGTCCCATTTACAGGCAATGAATGTGTGTGCGGGGGGGGGAGGTTCAACTATTGTTGAGGTTGAAGGTCAAAACTTACTCATGCTCCTCCCACTTCCCAACTCTCAGCTGCAATTTTCCTCCCAGAATGCCCCCAAGCAACAAGGCGTCATTCTATCATCACATCATAGTATCGTTCCAAGGCATCCTGAGAAAAACATGACACCTGCCAATTATTGGTATATTGGTGACTTTTGGCTCCCAACCCTCAACATGCAAAAGAGGCGGACGACCCCCTTCTTTCAACCTTGAGCTCCCCCCACACACATACACTGTTGGCCCAGCTCTAAGGAAGACCAAAACAGACTTACTAGGGAGCAGTAACCTAGGAAGACATGAAGCTGACATATAGGACAAGCCTATGAATGTCTACTCAGAAGTCAGTCAATGACTCAATGGGGTTAATTCTACTCAGAAGTGTTGAATGGGGCTTACTCCCAGGTAAGTATGTGTTGGACTGCAGCTTTAAATTAGTCTGGCCACTGGCATATTCAGCCCAATACTGTGTATACTGCCTGGTGGCAGGTCCCCGAGGTCTTTGACACCCGATTCCGGAGATGGAAGGCCAGGGACCTTCTGTAGGCAAACAAAGCAGGTTACCAGCAAATGAGCATGAGCCCGTCATCTTGCCGGTGCAAGCAAGGAGAAAACAGCCATCTTCATTTGTGTGGTTTTCCAGCCTTTCCCACACGCTCCCATCCACCCTCTCCCTGGGCTTCAATTTTCCTATCAAATTAATACGGGCTATCAGATACCGGTTGTGTGTGTATATGGAATCGTAGAAACCACAAAGCCCCTGTGGGGTTTGCAGATGCTGAATCACCCCCTCTGTCTTTGCTCCCTGCAAGGATTTCCGAAGTCTCCGAGTGGAACCAGAGTAAATTGCACTTTGTTCCACTGCAAGGTCCTAAAAGGAATAGTCCTATAGAAAGACCCAGAAAGGTCACAGCTGCATTATAGGCACCCAGGGATGGCAATCAAATTGGATTCTCGTCTCTTATGTTGCGGAGTCTCGTGTTTTTACTTCCTCTTCCAGTAAGGTTTTGCAGTAAGGAAATATTGAACTATTTACAAATATCTTAATGGAACATGCACTCGGCTATCCAAGCCTCAGAGCCTGATTATATTTCCTGTGCTTACCTTTCAGAGCAAAAACAGATGTGCAAGGTGCACACAGAGGAATCCTAGAATTTCCTTCACCAAAAGCTGAACCCTCTGATCCTTAAGAACTTACATACGTGCCTTACTTTAAGCTTAAGAGAAAGCACATGTGTTGCTGTGGTGTGCGTGAAGGGGGGGGGAGAGAGAGAGAGAGAGAGCGCGCACTGAGAGAAAGTGAAGCTGGTTTAGCTCAAATCCATTTGGTTAAACTTGTGCTGAAGGCTCTGCGGGCTAATGCTGGTCCTGGTACAGTTTAATTACAAAACTTTCTGAATTGTTTGTTGTTTTTAATGTTTCTACAAATCAGTTTTGTCCATTTGTTTCGGTGTTATGATTGTGAGGAATCTCACTGTCAAGGCAGAGGACATGTGTTCTGTCGATTGATTTATGTACAATGCCCTCCCTGTAGTGGAGGGATAACATTACTGGTGAGGAATGCTAGTGTTCACTTAAACCTGCTACAAACACTGACCTAGTCCCAACAACAGAGAGAGGAAGTACACATTACCTGGAAGGAGACCATTACCAATGAGATACGCAACGGCCATTTTCCCCCTTCCCCACCACAACCTGCCATGTGCAACCATGTCATGATGTTGTGCATTACTCCCCACCCGCTGCCAATTCCTATGGAGAGCAGCCACAAAGGCATGGGACAGGGGGAATCAAAAGAGCAATCATAATACAAGGCAAGTAACCCTGCAAGTGGCAGGAGGTGTGGCCTGGAGGTTTGAGCCGGTGCCCTGCCTGAAAAAAGCTAAGCAGGGTCGACCTCGGTTCCCGCTTGGATGGGAGACAGAAGCTGCTGACGAACCTCGCAAAGGCACTGAGAAGGCATCGTGAGAGGGTGGTATGCGGAGGAGTCAGCTAGAGAGAGAACATCTAAGACAACCATCCGAGGGTGAACTGCGGTGAACTGTGAAGCTTGGAAGTGCAAAGCACAAGCCAGAAGGAGGGCTGCACTCGGAAGGGAAAACATCTTGAGCATGGAAGGTTCTATATAGGAATAGAACAATATTGTAAAGACCCTTATCAGGTCTAAAGATAGCCTGCCTATGTAAACCGCCTTGAATAAATCTGATGAAAAATCTGATGATGAGAAAGGCGGGATATAAATACAGAAAACAAACAAACAAACAATTACTGGAGAGGGGCCAGGCCAAGGTGCACATGTAATACACAGCTCCAACTAGTTCTAGTCACTGATCTTAGACTTTCCTTCATACACAAGATATTGCTAAATTTTATATTTCTCATCTCATCATAGGACAAATTTGGGTGGCTTGTAAATACAAGGCGAGCATTACAGACTCAAAGGTTTTAATTCACATTGTGCAACAAAATCACCCAGTGTTGAGAGCCAATGTGTGTTCACCATAGAAACTGCTGTACACCTGGCACCTGCAGAGAAGCAATAACGTATCCAGAACAATAGTTCAGACAATAGTTATGTCTCCACCCAACAACTGTGTCCAAATCTCAGAACCCAAGCAGTACAGAATGCTCACTTGCATGGAATTGACAATTCCAAAGAGGTCTGACTTAGCCTTGGAAAGAAACAGTGACTTTGTGGTCTCAAACTCGATGGGGGGGGGGGGTGTCTCACAAAGTTTAACGAGCGTGCACCTCTATTGGAAAGTTCCACTCCGCGTGAATATAGTCCTATCCTGTTAACGCAAATTCCCAGAGTGATCCTCCAGGCTCCGTCGTCAGAGCAAAACTTTCTTTGGAGAATTCAGAGCCTCTCTTGTTTCCAGCAAAATAGGCTACTTCGAGATGGTCACCAACGGAGCTTCCGAGGAGCGGAAAAAAATGTCTCCTGGTGCCAGGTTTTTTAAGCAAATGCGGAGGGAACCACTGGCTTCACTTGCCATTGATTTTTAATCCAGCCCACCCAAAGAAAGAGTTTCATTTTATTACACATCTTCCTGGCGTTTAGAATGAAGTTATTGTTTCTCTCACTTATCCTCTTTCCCTTTAATAGCCTGGGGTCGGTTTGTTTGTTTTCCCTATAATGTCTCATTTAGGAGCATTAATTATCACCACTTCCGCATCGAGACAAGCCAGGATAAATAATGGCTTCAGAGCTGAAAGGGAAGCATTGCACACCTTTGGTCAAACAATGCAATTATTTAAATAGCAACATGCTCCAGGAGACCCTGGGCTTTCAGCAGCAGTGTTCAGCCAGCCAGGCTGAAGTGAAACAGAGAAAGTCAGGACCGTACATGTTTGGAAAATATAAGCTGTTAAGTTGCTAGTGACCCTGTTTCACCTAACCTGGGCACCATGGTGTGACAGCGGCATTCTTTAGGAACAATGGAACTGCCAGTCCAAAGCATGGGGGCCTCCCAAAGGAAATGGTTTTCAGTAGTTAGCACATGGTTATGGTATTTCTCTCCCCCAATGGAGATTAAAGTCGTGGATCTCACTGTGCCTTGAGGACAAAATGCCTTTTTACTTGGTCACAATAGGTGAATTCTTAAGGATGAAGAGTACATTCATTTCTGGGGATTAACGGCCCGATCAGGGTGTTATTGATCACGGTTGATCCTTGAACCTAAAAAGGATCAAACTAAAATGGAATTTCTACCTACGAAATTCTCCCAGGGGACGTGCACTAAAATGGAGTGGAGGGAGAGTTAGACCAGACAAAAGAAAATATTTCTTCACCCAGCGTGTAATTAAGCTGTGGAACTCCTTGCCACAGGATGTGGTGATGGCACCTGGCCTAGATGCCTTTAAAAGGGGATTGGATAGATTCATGGAGGAAAAGTCCATCACTAGTTACAAGCCATAAGCTACCTTCTGGTTTTAGAAGTAAGTTTTCTCTGTATGCCAGGTGCAAGGGAGTGGCAACAGGATACAGGTATCTTGTTGTCTTGTGTGCTCCCTGAGGCTGGCATCTGGTGGGGCCACTGTGCGATATACAGGAAGCTGGACTAGATGGGCCTTTGGCCTGATCCAGCAGGGCTCTTATGTTAGGACGTTTTGCAAATTGATCAAGTTGCATAAGAGCAGGTGTTCATTCAGAGTTGGGCTTGGTTCTGGGGGACTGCGACCCCCCCTCATTCCCACATCTGCCATGGGCTCTCTGTGTGCTGCATCATTTGATTTAATGTCATTTTAAAAACATATCAGCCCCACCTTTCCTTATCCCAACAGGAAGCCCAAGGTGGCTTACAACAATGTCAAAATAAAACAATAAAGTCAAGCAACAATGGCATATATTTAAACCATCCATAGTGTAAGTCAATCAGCAATGAAGAAAACCATTGAAATAGAGCACTGGCGTCACTGCAGGGGGGGCAGAGCTCTAAGTACCGCTGCGGTCAGACTCTCCATTACAGGGAAGCATGAAGCGCCCCCGCCCCCTCGCCTTTGGAGCCATTCAAGTCGGTGAAAGCACCGACTTGAATGGCTCCAAAGGCGAGGGGGCGGGGACGCTTCGTGCTCCCGTGTAACGGAGAGTCTGACCGCGGCGGAACTTAGAGCTCCGCCCCCCCTGCAGTGACGCCAGTGAAATAGAGCCCAAACACCACATCACAGCAAAACAACAGAAGACCCAACAGAAGCATTTAAAATGTTTCAATGGCAATAACAAAGAACCAACTCAAAGCAACAGATCAGAAAAGTTTTCAGAGTCTTGCAGAACACTAACAGGACAGGAGCAGTCCTGATCTCATGTGGAGGAAAGTTCCACAAGCTGGGGCCTAGAACCAAGAACGCAGCCAGGTTGCAGCCAACTGCATTTTCAGAGGTGACAGCGCCCGCAGCAGGACCTCCCTAGATGTCCTCCGGGGCAGACAGATTCACATGGGGGAGGGGTGGACCTTCAAGCATTATTTATTCATTCATTCATTCTCTATTCTACTTTTCTCCCAAAAGGGTACCCAAAGCGGCTTACAATATTGACTGTCCGCAAATTTGACTATCCGCGGAGAGAGGGAACCCACTTGGGGTGGGGGCAGCACCACTATATTGAAGACCTGCACAAGCCCACCACCAGTTCCTTCCCTCTGGCGCCACAATAGCGTAAAATGCCTGTTGGAAGAAAAATAATGCAACCAGAAACGACTTCTAGTTGCATGTGCAACCGGAAGTAGCTTCTGGTCGCATTTTTGGGGTGATAGATCTTGAGCTATAGTTATTTCAAGTATCTGGCACTCCAGAAAAAGCAACGCCAAACTGCCCAGGTTGTGTTCTTTGCGGCACTTACTTTTCTGTGTTCGATTGAGGGCTGCGGAATGACAAGCTGAAATCCAAGCACCACGATGGAACTGAGAAGCCTGCAAAAAACAAAAGGCGTTTCAACTCAGCTGCATGCTTCAAGCAAAACCACAAGTGATGTCTTGTTGCAGATCACATGAGCAGCGTGGTTATGTTTTTTCAAACCTCTAGGCAACCACAGACTACACATCTGGGTGTCAAGGTCAGAGGCAGCTACTTCTGGGCAGGCTGGAATTCCTCACACTTCTCCGTTTGGACATTAGCCACCAATCGCCAGAGAAAATGCAAAAGAGGAAGGGCAAGTTGCAGAGTGATTGCTTGTATGTGCACATGCACATGGAGAGAGAGAGAGAGAGAGAGAGGGAGAGGGAGAGGAAAGGGAAAGATACACGCATGTAGATATGGAGGGGTACACACAAAGAGACAGGGATATATACAGACACAAGCCCTAATTTCACGTTATGTGCAGCTGTATATGCTAAGAGCTCATTCAGCAAACCATGGTAAAAGAACAGGGGTGTGATAAGGCTGTCCATCTTTTCATCTGTGGAACATTGAAGGGTAGGCAGATCAGGTGCTCTGTAACTTCAGAAGAACAAGCACTCCCTTCTTCAAGCAGGCCAAATGCAAGTCCAGCCCATGTCCATGAAGACAACTGAGGTGGTCAGCTCAGTCAATAGACTGGCGGAGGCACCAACCTTCCTCTAGCGTTCCTTCTACTCCCTGGATTCAAAGAGGAAGAAGGGATCTGAGTGGAGGAGGAAGTATGGAGAAGAGGAGAGTGGTGGGATAGAGCGTCAGAGATGAGAGTGGTGGGACAGACTATCCGACGCTCTAGCCCACTACTCTCCTCTCCACTTCCTCTTCCGCTTTGTTCCCTTTTTCCTGTTGGAATCCAGACAGCAGAAGGAGAAACCACACAAAAGGATAGATGGCATGCTGCCATGTAAGGGGGCGGCATTTGGCACACTGCCCCCGATGCTGGGAGGTCTTGGGCCGACTCTGGCCAAGTGATCTTTTGAGCTTGCATATTTTCTCTCAAACTCTCTGTCTCATGTACACATCCTTCTTATCCATTCAGTAGAAATATTTCAACATTCATAGGAGGAAAATGGCTCTTTTCTTTGAACGGCAAGTAGTGAAAGAAAGCCGCTTCCTAATCTTTGTGCAACTTTGCGCCTTCCTATGAATACATTCTCTGAAAGAAAAAAAATCCCACGCGAGGCCAGCCAGTCTGAAGCGAACAGAGGCTTTAATCTTCAAAGCAAATTACTTAACAGATTAAAAGTTCTCACTCCAGAGCTAAAACTCCTTAGGATTTGGGCGATTAAAGCCACGCCAAGCTTATCCCAATGGTTTTCCAAAGAGAACATCATCATCATGTGTGTGTATGGAAACTCAGCCGGACAATTGAGCTAGTTTCTAACTTGCCCCGCATGTGCATCTGTTCGACTCAAAGCGCAAAGGGCTGTTATCAACCTTCTGCTTTGAGCACAGAGGAAATCTGGCAGGAACTCTTCAGTCCTTCCTGAGGTAAACCTCTCATTTTGATTCAGTGTGTTGCAATTTTTTTAAATATATATATATATAAATTTTACTTTACGATATGTCAAGTGATAGTTTGCTTTGGCTGCATTCTTGGCATCTTGCATGCTGTATTTGCCATGCCTGAATAAAAAAAACTGGGTTTTCTGCCCAGCCTTACAAAAACAGATCCTTCATATTCCGCAGAGGTTTGCTACAGGCTGGCAATCTTCACATGCAGGAAAGCCATAAAGTAACGCCAAGTGAAATGGGAAAAATAAAATCGGCTCGGCGCTGCCTCTGGAATGGAATGTGGAGGGGGTCTCGAGTCACAGCCAAGACTGGGGTGTTTTCACAAATGACACGAAGAATGGCTTTTCACCTGGGATGTGTCACTTGTGAACGTTGCTCATGCAGGACAGAAAATAGGGGGGGGGACACTTTTAAAAATAGGATTTATTTAAAATACTTATATGCCACCTTTTTCTCTCTTTTAGGGGATCACCAAGGTGCCTTAAACTGTTTGAGTAGCAGCACGATCCTATGCGCATTTACTCAGAAGTAAGTTCCATTGTATTCAATGGGGCTTACTCACAAGAAAGTATGTACTGACAGTACATGGAAGTATGTACTGTAAAGTATGTACTTGCAGCCTAAAACAATCTGACCACAAAAAAATCCCAAAGAATTGAAGAAAGCCAAACATCAAAAAGGCAGAAAAGACAAACCCTAAATGCAGAGAACCAAAATTTAAAAAAAAAAAAGTCAAATGTAACAGAAATGTTTTCACTGCCTGCTTAAAAGTGGGCCGTGTCGGGGCCAACAGGGCTTTGCAGAGGTGGGGGGTCCACAGTCAGGGTTGCTGCCACTGAGAATACCTTGTCCCAGATCCCCACCAACCAAAATTGACATCTACCCAACCAATGCAGCCTTTTCATTCAATGTACCAATCTCAAGAGTACACATAAGCAGAAGTATCATGTCACTTGCAAATAGGCTTACTATTAAGCATGGAGGTGGGTAAAATGATGCTCTAGTCTAGCCCACCACTCTTCTCTCCTCCACACTCCGTCTGCTTCATTCCCTCTTTCTTTTAAAAATCTAAGAACTGGAAGGGGGAGAATCAGTGGCAATGTTAGTGCTCTACTAGGACAGGGACAAGAAAGGGGGGGCATGCTGCCAGGTAAGAGAAGGGGGCACATGCCAGCACCAGGTGGCATCTGGCATGACAAAATGCTGCAATACTGGAGTTGGGCCAGCCTTCTGCTACAGCGATGCACAGTTGAACCTCAGTCTCCAGCTTGGACTCTATGCTTGTGAAAGTCATTTCAAATGCCTGGATGAAGTTCTGCATACACCGTCGTCTAGGGTGGCTCCCTGAGGCATCTGGTGGGGCCACTGTGTAACACAGGAAGCTGGACTAGATGGGCTTTTGGCCTGATCCAGCAGGGCTCTTCTTATGTTCTTATGTTCTAGGGTTCCCTAAGCCAGACGTATCAGCAGAGGGAAATACCAAGTCAACACTCACCTTAAGGAGCCTTTAAAATTGTCTAGCATGGTTCTCTTGACCTTCAATGCAATGTGTTCAGGACTGAAGAGGTGCCTTCCAGTGTGTTAAAATTTCTGGGTGGATTTCAGAAAAATCCTGAGAGGAAAAACACAGGGTTGGGGGGGGGGGAGAAACAGGAGAGATCACTCATCAGCACCCATCATGCAATACTTTCCATTGTATCTACAAAACTGAAGATGGGTTGGAAGCCAGATGCTAAGGGGTGAGTTCCCACATACATGTCCGTCAGGTAGAGATCGCCAACATCCAGTCATGACTTGCATGTGATAAAACAAATAACTGTCGTAGGCAGGGGCAGTCCAAGATCTCCCAGCAGCTCAGGGCACTCCCAATGCTGCCCTCCTCTTAGCTGATGCCACATCAGCCTCCACTGCCACTACAATCACTACTCCCATTCTCTGGAATCATAAAGGAAGAGAAGAATGGAGCAGAAGAGGAAGGATGGAGGAGAGGAGAGTTGTAGGCTAGAGTGTTGGAGACACTCTAGCCCACTGCTCTCTTCTTCTCTACGTTTCCTGTTCCACTCCATTCTCCTCTTCAAATCCATGCAGCAGGTGTGGAATGAGAAGAAGCAGGCACAACCCACCAATCCGCTGCCTCAGGTGATGGCCAAAGTCTGCCTCTGGACAGAATAGCTACAGGATCCACAGATGTGCTTTTTTCTGTGTAACATGCTCCTTTTTCTCTGTTCCATTCATCCATTAGTTGCATGTTCTTATTCTCCCAGCCTTATTATCTGGGCAGTTCTCTAGAGATGAGCCCTTAGTGTCAAGCTCAATGTTACCCTGAATGTATAACGTTGCCTTGTGGGAAGGTTTTTTGCAGGGGGTAGGAAAGCTTTCGGACTTCGCAGTTCCTGCAAAGTCCAAATCATGCCCGCCTCGCACATTATTTTAAACTGAAAACCAATGGAAGGATATATTTTTTTCAATTAAAATACCATTTGGGGAGATGCAGTTGGGATCAAAACTACTACTGAATCCCACTAAATCCCACCCTATACTCCCCTAACCATGGTTTCATCCCCTTTCGCTCTTCAACCCCACACACTACAGTATTTTAAAAAAAAAAATCCACAAGATCACATTGCTCATTACTGGTAAGGTGGACTTTGATCCTTCATCTTTGCCTCCTAAACATACCTTTACTTACCATGTATTTAAAAGACGTATATCCTGCCTTTTGGCAGAAGCCTTTACACGGTTTTCAAAACCAATTTCATATACAAAATACAAGATCAAACCAACAGAGGACTGAAATAATGCAACAGCAATGTAAAAACAGCAATTAAAAGGATTCAACTACCGCTGAAAGCATGAGAGGAAACAAGACAGACACCATCTGAAGTGTCAGGCAAACGTGCCAGGCAAGAGTGCCAGGCGAACATGGCAAGGGACAGAGATCTAGAGTGTTGGATCACAAACAGCTGTGAACCTAAAAAAAGTCCCTAGTCTCACCTCTGCAACAAACTCACCAAGCAGTCTTTGGCATGCCGCTCTTGCTCGAACTTAGCTCCTTACGTGCAATATGAGAACTGTGCAATACGAGAACAGGGTGTTGCCAGAACCACCATGATAATGTATATAAACATGCAAAAGTGCTATATAACTGCTCTGAATTACTGTATTTTTAACCGAACGGAGCGAGGCCTTAAATACCATATTGTCCCGTGTACAGGTGGGCCCCCATATCCACTGATTCGCTATCCACGGTTTCAGTTATCCACGGATCGTGGGGACCCCCCAGGCTTTTACTTTTTTCCCCAGTAAGCTTCGTTTCTTCCTTAAAGAAACAGGAGAAGTAGCCTCTGGCTGCCTATTACAGGCAAGTAGAACGAGACTAAGTACTAGAGAGGCTCTGCAAGGTTAACAGAAACCCTGCAGAGCCTCTCTAGGACTTAGTCTCATTCTACTTGCCTGCAATGGAGGCTGCTTCTCTGTTTGTTTTAAGGAAGAAACAAAGGTTGCTGAAAGAAAAATAAGAGCTGGGGGGGGGAAGCATGCCTGCCTGCAGGGGAGGCAGGGTGGGGGGCCCTCAGGAAACCATGGAAGGGGTGTTCGGTCTTATCCACGGTTTCAAGTATCCACGGAGGGGCCTGGAACATATCCCCAGCGGATATGGGGGCCCACCTGTATAAGACGCACCTGATTATAAGACACACCCTTAAAGTTTGGTGCTATTAAAAAAATTTAATTAAATCACTGGCATTATTGCAACAGCCTGATTATAAGACGCACCCCTAGTTTAAAAACTTAAATTAGGAGAAAAAAGTGAGTCTTATACTCAGACCAATACGGTATTTGAAATAAATCATGTCTTTTGTATTCTGTGCATGCGCACGTGACACGAGATCTTTCTTGAACAGTAAGATATTGAAATGAAATGTGGTACATGCAACAGGTTGATGGTGGTGGGGTGAAGATGCTCTAGTCCACCAGTCTCCTCTCTTACACACTTCTGCTCCGTTCTCCCCCTCTGCACAGTGGTGCAAAGAGGAACAGTGGTGATGGCTGGCATGCCACTGTGTAAGGGGAAGTGGCATTTACTGCATTGCCAGAAGGTCTTGGGCTCATGGTTGGCCAGGTTGGACAACCTCAGATGTCCCATTTTGTCAGGCCGATCCCTGAATGTCCAGGACTTCTTGGGCTCACCCTGCTGCCTGGCTGGGCTTCACAGTAAGAACGTACTGTGGGGACACAAAATCCTTTGCATGCGCAAACTGACCTTGACCATTGAAAGATGCTGTCTCATCTCACGCATGGACAGAATCAACCTCTGCTTAACAGCTGTCGGTGCCTTGCCATTTACAACTTGCAGAGCGCAGAAGTGAAACATTGCAGCATTGTTCCTCTTAGATAAGACGTTATCCATTCCTGTCAACCAATCGGATAACTGAAAGATGGTCGGGGAAACGCCAGCACTTATCTTGTAAGCCACTGTGCGCTCAGTTTGGGCCCCAGTAGTGCTTACAACAGTAGCGCAACCTGTTCATTGTAGAAGAAACCTGACATTATCTTCTAGATAGCGAAACTCAATGTGATCTCCCCAAGGCAAATGGGTTTTGTAATGTCCTAAAAACAGCAAAGCAGCTTTTGAAGCCTCTCTTAACTCAAGAGGGTATCAGGGCTTTGCCTGTTGGCAGAAGTCCATCCTGTGCCAAGAAACTTCTAATTCTGAACTCTGAATAAGTTATATGATCTATTTACAGTCCAATCTTCTGAATCTTCCACACTTTAGCACTGCTGTCGAGCAATCGGTTGAAAGCAGAATTAAAATTAGGTCTCCACACAGTGCTCAATTGTTAACCATCATCAATACCCTTCCCTGTGGCCAAGATCCTCCTGTATTGTTGATTGTACCGTAAGCTTTGTTCAGCAAAGGTCTCTTGCAAAGTTAATTAAAAGTTTCCACCTTGCAGCTTCCTCCCGTTATTGATTCTCATTCAGCACAGCTGATGAGCCATAAACCGTATGTTAATGGACCCTTAATTAGTTAGCTTCTTTTTCTCATACTGGGGGCTGCAATTACTGGCACCTATTCTTTGCTGCGGTTTTTTTTCTCCTTTCTCTTATAGCAGAAAAGCACGAGTTCCCTACGCATGAAAGAGAAAATAATGAAAGCAAACCAGTAATCAATGTTTCCCACCAACAAAGGGGGAACAGAAGCGGTATAAAAATGTTGAAAAGTGTATATTTGTTGTAGTAGTCACGTAACAGAAGCTGACTAATTAAGGGGGAATTGATTACTAATCCCCCAGCCACACTGAACTCTGAATTGTTTCATATAATTTCCAACATTTCACAGATGAAACTAGGGACGCACCTGCTTTAATGACCCAATTTCAATATTCAGGATCATTTATCTGAGCTCTTCCCTGCCACAGACACACACCTCTGTAGACTCTATTCCATCAGCTGTCTGTGTTGACTCTGCAATAGCCTGTCTTCCGCTGATTTCAAAGCCAAGAGGTTTATTTGTACTTTTGGTTAATTACATACTAGAAAAACACGATCATCCTACAGCATGTCGTCATATACTGCTGTATGATACAACTGCTACACAATAATATTGTAGAATTAGGCCACAGGTTCGGGGCTTATGCTTTCCATATATCAGCTGCTTTTACATGCTGGAATGCTAGGTGGTAGGTTCTTCCTGTTAAGCTAAGAATTCAGCAAGTCAATGTATAATTCTGAACTTCTTAATGGTTACTAGGAGGCCAGGCTATTGCTAAGCATATCACCAGCTGATCATCCAGGAAACCCAAAGATGTCTCTCTGAACCATGAACAATGACAGCTCCAGGCCACTCAACACTCACATACACAAAGCATCCCCCAAGGGCAAAAGTAGGGACAAAATAAGGAAAGTGATTCTCCAGAGACAAATATTACAAGACGGAGAAATGTCGGTAAATCGAGAGGGTTGGAGGGTAATGCTTCTACATATCATTTGCTCTTTTTCATTAGATAATTCTCCAATACAGCAATCTTTTACGGAACAGCTTGCAGTTTGTTATTTCCATGGGGTGACATGTGCATGAAAGCGACATGCAACACAGAGGCAAAAAATATATAAAATTTAAAATTACTAGGAAAAGAAAAGGAAGCTTTTGAGAAAGTCTTTTACAGAAGTCTTTTACAGAACACAACAGAAGTTTTCTTCTAAGCAAATAGTACAAAAATAACCAGGAAGCTAATTGGTATTTTTTTTTCCCCAAACCTTTTAACAATTTATCTTATGGGATTCTGGGACTCTCCCTTTTGTTTATTGTGAACAGACAGAATTTCACTTTCATGAACTCCCAAGCGACATCAGCAACGCCTTCAAACTCTTTTTCATCTAGCATGTGATGCAATCTCGAAACTATTTTTTTTTCTTCCTTTGGCCCCTCTTTTAATCTAGATATGCAAACATGTAACAAGAAAGCCCAGCTCAGAATTTTTAACCTGGAGCGATTGTACTTCATCTAGATTTATATCCCAAACTCACTCAAGCGCAGAATAGGCCTGTGCTATGTAATCTATTTTGCCTTGTTGACTTAAATATATGGCAAGCCAAACTAAATTTCCCTTGGTATTTATCTTTCTGCTTAGCTTGCGTGTCTTGCCAGCTGCTACTGACAATTCTGGTGGAAGTAGCTAGGAAACTGTAGGGCTTCTTTTTTTTCAGAGGACTATTTTCCATTGATTTATAACCCTGCTTCTTTTGTTTAAGTTCAACAGTCAATAAGGTCAAGCAAGTGGCTTTTCAGAAAAGAAGAAAAAGAAATAAGAGAAATCCTTTTAACAAGAAAGGGTGTGTGTGTGCATGTGGCATGCGTCCATGTTCAAACTATGACCGGTCAGATCCATGTGTCAATGCTAAGAATCCCAGATAAACATCTGTAGCATAATAATACATTCGTTAGGCTCACCTAAAGCAGGTACAAAGCAGTGAGCAAGTGAAACTCCTGGTGACCTCATGAACGCTCCCCCTGTAAGGGAGGGTGTTGAAGGAACAGCATGGGAAAAGACCAAAAAAAGCTGGGAAAGGACAGGACTGACCCAAGTGCCCGAGATGCGGTGCCAACTGCTGCCAACCCTCCCTCCCTGGGCAGCACCAAGTGCCACCCCGTCTTACCTGATGGTGCACCAGCTACCGCTGACCCTGCTTCTCCTCCTGCTCTTTGGATTCAAATAGGAAAAAAGCAGGGATGTGGATCAAGTCTCTGACTCCAAGTCTCAAGTCAAAAGTCTTTGTCCCCAAGTCCCGAGTCTTTGGTTGCGAGTCCCTAAAAACGGGTTTAAACCTGAATAAAATTTGACTTGTCGTCCAAGGCTCCAAGTCTCAAGTCGAGTCTTTCGAGTAGAGTCTTTTACAATTAAGTCTCGAGTCGAGTCTTTTACAATCGCAAAGTCGTCCAAGTCGAGTCATTGACGCGACTTGAGTCCGACTCGAGTCCGAGTCAATAGACTCAAGTCTACAACACTGGAAAAGAGGAATGAAACAGGAATACAGGAAGACAAGAGGAATGGTGGGCTAGAGTGCCAGTCCCCTTTTCCTTTTCAGATCCAGAGAGCAGAGGGAAGAGGAGTGGCAGAGGTGAGCTGGTGAATTTGGGTGGCCCCCTGCTAACTTGCCACCTAAGGCTACTCGGGTGAGCCCATCGATGGGTCAGCCCTGGCAAAAGGCAACAAAAAGATGCAGTACAGTCAGGAGTTGCATTAGGGTTGACCAGGTCAGGCGCTGGTTGAGAGCCCACCTGGCCAAGCCAATCCTTGAACCCCCGAGGACTGGTGGCCATGGTAGTACCCAATGTACCAACAAGGGGCACCATGGGGGCCCCAGTGCAGAGCTGTGCCCAGGGTCCCCAGAAACCTGGAGCCAGCCACTCAAAATGCTGATTTGAAGACTTCATAGGACATGGAGGCGGCAAAGAATATATAGTATACCATCATGAAGGGTACAGAACATCCCCAGAAGGATCCAGTGACTTGACTGATTGGCGAGCATCTAAGGGCACAGCGTTCAAGATGTACAGTATGTAGAATCATTTTTATTTTTAAAAAAAAACATCCAGAAATATTTGACCACAGGAAGTCTGGAGAGATGAGGGTCTCATGTATATACTGTACATGCTTTTATGTATGATAAATTATCCCCGCTGCCTGCTGAAAAATAGTGGTGTGAACTTAGTGAATGGGAGGTTATCCAAAGGACACATGTTGTATGTCGATTAATGAAGGGGGGCATCCAGGGCCCGCCTTGCTGTATAAACCACCTAAGCAGCTGTAGTTTGAAGAGTGCCAATGAAGAAGCACCGAGCAGCACAAGGGCAGAGCAGGGCAGTGGGAAGGCGGGGGGAGGGGTGTAACGGGGTGGAGGGTGGGCGGAGATGGGGGAGGCATGGGTGGATCAGCCCTGGTGCGTGCCATATCCTATTCCCCTTCCTGGGCTTGTTTTCGTTACACGAATCCACTCGTACTTGCACCAGCTATTGTAGGTCCAAGTAGACCTGTTGCGGCGACTGGGGCTGTCCCCGGGGCAAGGGGACAAATGTCCCCTTACCCCCAAGGAAACCTCCCACCTCCTAAAGTTCTGCACAGGATGCATCAGGCCCACTGGCCTCATCGCACTGGTGCGCCGAAAGTTAGGTAGGATTGGGGTTCCCGTCCTATAAGGGCCATCTGAAAAGAGCATTAGCAATGAAAAACTTAACATGTGGATTTTAAGATCAAGTTTCTTCATCCAAAAGCTAACATGCTGATGGGACGAATGACAAGGAGCCCAATGAAGAAACAGGGAACGTTATATGAAGCTTCAACACCAAAGTCCTGGCTTCAACTGAATTCAATTCAGTTCCCAGTTGGAAAGCTGCAGCTGGGACCCAATTAGGGACATCACCAGGTAAATAAAAACATCTTTATACGACACCTAAAATCATCAAGTAGTAGATGCCAGAGAGTTCCGTGAGGCACCACAACAGAAAATACCCATCTCTAGTAGCTATCAGTGATGTAAACTTGAGTCTATTGACTCGGACTCGAGTCGGACTCAAGCCGCGTCAATGACTCGACTCGGACTTGACTCAGTGATTGTAAAAGACTCAACTTGAGACTTGGAGCACAACAACAAGTTGAATTTTATTCAGGTTGAAACCCATTTCCCCCATTAAATAGATAGGGACTCGCAACTGGCAACCGAAGACTCGGGACTTAAGGGCAAAGACTTGGAATTGACTCGAGACTTGGGAGTCAGAGACTTGATCCACATCCCTTGGTAGCCACCCACCTAACCTCAAAAGCTTATGACCAGACATTATGCAAATTGAACTAGACATTCAGGAAGGGGGGGAAGGGAGAACTTGACCACAGGGCTACCATTTTCAGTGGCAGCTCTGAGTTTTTTTTAACATGTGCTTCTGTCCCTCAGCTCCACCTTGAAAATGCAAAAATAATAATACAAACCACCCACAGGGTTGTTAGGTGAAGGAATAAGGACTTACTCTTACCAACTGAGCCTTAACATCAAGGTGGGGTATAAGATGAGAAGAAAGCTTTCATTCTTCAAGACGTACGGTACAAAAAAAATTAATTGGTGCAGGAGAGACAGGCTGACTCTGAAACATGCTTGAAACATTGCATTATTTCGTTGAGCTCGACAGAAAGGAGTTGGAAGTGCATCAGACAAGGGAGCGATGGAGTCTAGAAAGGAGACAACCAAAGCCCTAATAGAAGATTTATTGTGAAAGGCCTGACTTTTTACAATAATGGCACTTTGTTTCTGTCATTTGCCAAGGCAGGAATAAAAGGAACTCATTGCAAAGCATTGTTTAAAAGTTAGAAATGGTGTCAACTTTCAGATGTCTTCAGCAGAGGCGTGGATAGACTGGAGCGAGCAGAGCAGCAGCTCCAGGCGGCACCTCACCCCAGAAGGCGCTGCTCCGCTCGCTCCAGTGTTTCCACGGAGCACGCGCCGCCCGGCGGGCGCTCCAAGGCCTTCTCCCCAGCCTCAGAGCCGGAGAAAGCCCTGGAGCGTCCACCTCGACCGGTGGCCGGGGCTTTCTGAAGTCTGACTACTGCGTCAGACTGTTTATCTTTGTTTTGCACATGCGCAAAACGTTTTAACGTTTTGCGCATGTGCAAAACAAAGATAAACAGTCTGACGCGGCAGTCGGACTTCAGAAAGCCCCGGCCACCGGTCGAGGTGGACGCTCCGGGGCTTTCTCCGGCTCCGAGGCTGGGGGAGAAGGCCTCGGAGCGCCTGCGGAAGCCGGGTCCCCCCCCAGAGTGGCGCCACCCCCCCCGGTCCCCCGGTGCCCCACCCTTCGGGGCGGCGCAGCGGCGAGTGCTCCAGGCGGCACTCGCTGCTCCTACACCTCTGGTCTTCAGGGAGGATTTCAGACAAAAAGAGACACAGCAGTTCAGTCAAGTATCAAAATCATTTGGCCAAACACTCAAGTATCAGCTGTCTATCTGTTCCCCCAATTGTGATGCATAAGGCACAGGTCCTTTTTTCTGCTCAGTTAAAATTGGGGCATCCTTCAACCTACATTCAAATACTGTACATATAATTAGATTTTTTCTCAATCCCATGTCTGGAACATTTCCTATGGAGAGTAGAAGAATAGGAACTGTGTACAGGTGGGCCCCCATATCCGCTGGGGATATGTTCCAGGCCCCTCCATGGATACCTGAAACCATGGATAAGAGCAAACACCCCCTCCATGGTTTCCTGAGGGCCCCCCTACCCTGCCTCCCCTGCAGGCAGGCATGCTTGGCCCCCCAGCTCTTATTTTTCTTTCAGAAAGCTTTGTTTCTTCCTTAAAACAAACAGAGAAGCAGCCTCCATTTCAGGCAAGTAGAACGAGACTAAGTCCTAGAGAGGCTCTGCAAGGTTTCTATTAACCTTGCAGAGGCTCTCTAGGACTTAGTCTCATTCTACTTGCCTGTAATAAGCAGCCAGAGGCTGCTTCTCCTGTTTCTTTAAGGAAGAAACAAAGCTTACTGGGAAAAAAGTAAAAGCCTGGGGGGGTCCCCACGATCCATGGATAACTGAAACCGTGGATAGCGAATCAGTGGATATGGGGGCCCGCCTGTATTCCCCCCTTTTGAATGAATGAAAAATAGGGTCAGAATCAGACCCATTTGGGTCCTTTTTCATTCATTACAAATCCAAAAGACTGAGCAAGGAGGTTGTTTCGGACAGCAGACGTGACCTGTCTCTGTACACTTACATCCATTCCCAGGACTTGAAAAGAAGAGTTGAATTAGGGTTGTTAAAATATCCAGGATTGCTTTCTGTAGTCCCCTGGAGATTGTTGCCAATGCCTAGAGACTCCAGGCTGATCCTGGAGTATTGGCCACCCGAGGGAGATTGGAGCAGAAGAGGAAGTATACAGGAGGGGAAAGGAGAGAGCTAGAGTTACTTTTTCATTCCCTATTTCACTAACAACCTGGAACCAAAGTAGCTTAGAAAGAAAACCAAAAGTGTGCTCAATCCTGGGCTGATCCTGGAGGCTGCATCAATCAGCCCTTGTGCATCATGTGGAGACGTGCATGCGCACAACTCCCCATTTGTCTAAACTGCCCCTCAACAGATGAATTAATTACTACTTTAATTGTAGTAATTACAATTAAAGTAGTAATTGTAATTGTAATAGTAATTGCACATGGAGGGGCAAGTCCCATATGATTGTTCAGCAGCAGGACAGTATACCTGGGGGGGGGGGGGAAGAGAGATTGTGCGCACACATCTCTCCTATGTGATGCAGAGGGGCTGGTGGATGCATCCTCCAGACTGGCCCTCTCTGCCTTGGCGGTGTTAGAGCCAAGTCACAGACAACCGAAGGAGCAGAGGCAGGGGATGAGAGGTCTGAGATAGAGAACAAGCCAGAGCCAGAACAAACTACCTTTGCCCAGGCAAAGTCCCAGCATGAACAGAAAGTTTTTTCAGCCCCTCCTCTGAAGAGTCAGGGACTAGCCTGAGTGTGCCGAGTCATTCCAGTACCTGGGAACCCTTAACTGCCAGGAAGGTCTTTTAACCTGCAGCCTTGCCAGTTTGCCCCACACGGCAGCTGTACAGAGTCAAGTGGTCCTGAAACTAGCCGTAGCAGATCCTAACAGCAGCTTAAAATTTGTCCCAGGAAATCAGTGAACAGTGACGCAGTTCAATCGTATGACTGTTTTCCCAAAATGAAGTCCCCTTGTGTCTAACCAGGCTTAATCCCTAGTGGTTGTGTCGATTAATCAGCCTGATTAATCAGCCTGATTCATCTACCAATGAAAAAGAGATCCAAGCTTCCATTCCTAAAACATACCCATGTTCAAAACTCTTTCCAACAATTACATGGGTGCATCTAGGCAGGAAGTTCGACGAGTCTTCCAGCTGAGCACTTCCTCTTTTTACACTCACCGAGGCTATCTGAAGCTGAATGTTTCCATCTGCAGGAGTCTTTCAGGAACCTGGGTTTGCCAACAGCAATATGAAGATATCCCCAAGCAAATTACCATTCTCCGAGGACTTGTGGCTCAACCACCACATTAGTATTCCAGATAGGACTGAGGCCCGGCACACTAGCCTCTCTTAAAAGTTTATGATCCATCTTATTAGCAAGATCTTAGGAAACAATAAATACTTCTCGGCAGCTAATTGTGAGCATGTGTCCACAGAGATTAAAGCAAAGTGAATGTCAGCCGAATATATCACCGGCCCAGAACCCCGTGAAAAATGATGATGTGGTCAAAGGATACATCCGTACAGTACTATGGAAAAAGTACCGCCGGAAACATGACTCTCCAGCTGCTCCCAGTTAATGAAAATTACTGTCTGAGATGCAACAAGGAGCTACCAAGCAAGCAGTTTGCGTCAATCAGACTGCATAATAGCTTTCCCCTTAACTGTGAAAGCCCAGTTCTCTTCGACTCAAGATAATGCACCCATTTTTAGTGGCAGCCTGAGATTGGTCAGAGAATTAAGTGGGAAAGAGGGAGACAGACGCCTGGGTTACACCCTTTTGAACGCTGTCCAGTTTGGCAGGAGCTGTGCATAGCTATCAGGTGACCTAAGAGAAACATCTCGCTTCCAAGGTGGTCTCTCTTCAGCTCCGAGAGGGGCAGCATCCAAACTCAAGAGTTTTCATTAACAGGATTATCAGGCGACATGAGCAGCAAATGAGAGCAGGAACAGAATTCAGTATCTCAATAGGAGGGACTTAGGGGACCCTCAGGCAACTTAAAGGATAAAAAGGTCTAGTTCTTGATGTGGTCTAGGGGGCAGAGCCAAGCAGGTTTGGCCCAGGGCCAGCTCTTGCAGGACGTTGACCAGAGATGTAGCCCACAAGGGGGGGGGGGACACACAGCTCCAGGAATTCTCCTACAGCAGAAGCTGTTATGTCATCAGTAGGAGCATGCAGGTATTGGCTTGAAACATTTTGCCAAGGACGTTAGCCAAGAACATCAGGCTCAGCAGGAAGCAAACTGAGAAGTTTGCCTAGGGGGGCATATGTTAATGCCTAGGTCATCGTCTTTCCCGAGGGTTGCACAGTATGTCGCTCATGTTAGGTTAAGGCTGCAGTCCTATGCACATTTACCTGGAAGTAAATCCTATTGATCACAGTGGGGCATCCAAGTACATATGCAGAGACTTGCATCCTAATATACCTTTTATAGCTACCTGTGGTGTGTGTGTGTGTGTGTGTGTGTGTGTGTGTGTGTGTGTGTGTGTGTGTGTGTGTGTGTGTGTGTGTGTGTGTGTGTGTGTGTGTGTTTAATTCCATTTTTCAATTTTTATACATTTGTTTTAAATTCTTGCAACCAACTTGAGTGAAGAATTTGGGATGGAATGAGCTAAATCTTTAAATGCATAGTAAATTTCAAAGCAGGAATAAGGGGTGAGGGAAAAAACCACCTGAATGAAGACAACTTTAAATGTTGCTTGTTGTATGGTCTTAGTGAGGCATGGCTATTGCCTGTACGTATTGTGATAACACACTTCAAAATTTACCACTGCCCTACTGGTAGCTGCCTCCAATAGCAGATTAGCAGGGGCACCCACTTCTACCAGCATTCCTCCAACGCCCTGGATTTGAAAAGGAAGAGGGGAATAGAGCAATAAGAGGAAGACACTCTAGCCCACCACTCTTTGATATCTGCATTGCTCTGCTAGTCTCTGTAATACTGCTGGATAGCTGAAGTCAATACAGTACCCATTACCTGTATTGTTACAGTACCAGTACCTGTATTGTTAACTCTGTACTACTCTTAATGGGACACACATTTCCATACACACCTAGTGCAATGGTGCCACATATGTGCATTAGCCCACCATTATGACACTCATAAGTGCGCAACTGCAAAAAGTCGACCCTCTCATGCATAGTCTCTATGGACTTTCTGTGAATATGCAAAAGCAAGAGAACACAAAGCCAAAACCTCCAGGCAATTAAAAGAGCAGATTTCACATATTCCAGGTACAAATGAATTATGAAAACAAAAGTTTTGGACATGCTCTGCAAGAACAAATGACTGAAACTTTTACCATAGAGTGTCATACTCACTAAAGTCCTAGACAGGGCGGTTTCTCCTGCATTCTAGAACAGCTTTTTGAGGAAGTTCTACAGGGGCCAGATTTGTTGCTTTCTATGTACGTTTTTTGGCATTAAGAGACTCTCCTATTGGGAGGCAGTAGGGATCATTATTTACTAGCCACCGCAAAAATGACAATTGCAGATTTTGGAAGGAATATCACCACCTTCAATGCTGCTCAGGTTACAAAAAGGCATGGGAACTAGCCACAGTGGTGAAAACAACATATTGAGTGAGAGTTAAAGAAGGGAAGGAACAAATGGATATACTGTACTGTAGATTTAAAAATAGGTGGAAGAGTTCCAGTGGGCTCAACAAATACTTCCTTTTGGTTTCATGACAACTAATGCTCCAAGTAAGCTCTTCCAAATATTTTGAGCATCTAAAAATGTTTATACTATATCAGGTTTTGATATGCATTTTTAACATTATATTCACCTTGTAAAGTACTCTGCTAATTGAGCAAAGAGGAACCTTGTAAAATGGTATCATATTTAGTAGGGGAAGAGCAACTGTCCCTCTTCCCCCCCCCCCCAGCATGGTGCCTTTTCTAGTGGCTGTTGATTCCTTGGGGACAGGGAGCTATGTATTTAACTATGTAAACCGCTTTGTGAACTACTCCTGTTGAAAAGCAGTATATAAATGTTCGTAATAATAATGGGTCTCAATACACTGTATATTCAAGAAACCTAAGCTGGGATACAAAATATCAACCACCACCTGACGTTTGGCAGGCAGCAACTTGGGACAGGACCTTCTCTGTGGCAGCACCAAAGCTATGTCAGCTGACTGCTTCTGTACTGGCATTAGATGCCAGCCCTATTCTGGAGGGCCTTTGGGTTCAGAGCCAACATCATAACAAGGCAAAGTGAGGTAGCGTCCTCAGGCAGCAGATCATCAGTGGGTGAGAGGTGGCAAAATAGCACCTGCCCATCAACCTGCCCAACACCATTATCTCACTCAGATTTGAACATGAAGGAAGGGAGCAAAATGGGAGGACAGTAGTGGGGACAGGGCCATGGAGAGGGTGGGGTTGCCAGGGATCATTCCCCAGGGCCTTGACAATAAATTGGACCCTAAGTAGGGTTGCCACCCACCCTTCAACGGTGTCCAGGGGCAGACTTACCCAGTGGGAATCGAGCTGGACTCTTCCAGCACCTCGGCAGTGTCTCCCCCTCTCACCCCTCTTGGCCTGTCCCCTTCCCCTGTAGCATTCCTTGCCTTCTGGTGCCTCCTTCCATCTCTCTCTCTCTCGGAGTCTCAGCAGAAGCGGCTGCTGAAAGAGCAGTGCTGGGAGAGCCCAATCATCACATGGGCTGAATAAAGAGCTTCCGCCGCTCGTATTCAGACCGTGGGGCCTTAGGTTTAACATCCTTGGGTTAAAGCCTCTTGCGGTCGTCCCAATCCAGATCAGGCTTCCCTGAGGCTGCTATTCAGCCAAGAAAAACGAAGCACATGACTGTCAAGTACAGGTGGGCCCCCATATCCACTGATTCGCTATCCACGGTTTCAGTTATCCACAGATCGTGGGGACCCCCCAGGCTTTTACTATTCTCCCAGTAAGCTTTGTTTCTTCCTTAAAGAAACAGGAGAAATAGCCTCTGGTTTCTTATTACAGGCAAGTAGAACGAGACTAAGTCCTAGAGAGGCTCTGCAAGGTTAACAGAAACCTTGCAGAGCCTCTCTAGGACTTAGTCTCATTCTACTTGCCTGCAATGGAGGCTGCTTCTCTGTTTGTTTTAAGGAAGAAACAAAGCTTGCTGAAAGAAAAATAAGAGCTGGGGGGGCAAGCATGCCTGCCTGCAGGGGAGGCAGGGTGGGGGGGGCCCTCAGGAAACCATGGAGGGGGTGTTCGCTCTTATCCATGGTTTCAAGTATCCACGGAGGGGCCTGGAACATATCCCCAGCGGATAAGGGGGTCCACCTGTATATTACGAATGCCATGGCTTTAAAAGGGGATGAGAGAATTTCATAGAAGAGCTGTGCCTGGTCAACTCAGCACAGAAACCTTGTCCAGTGGCTGTTCATTGGGGTCTGTTTTGCGTCTTTTCTGTGATTGTCAGCCCCTTTGGGACAGGAAGTCATCTTTTCCTTTCTTTTGCTTTGTAAACCACTTTGTGATTGTTTTTTGTTGAAAAGCAGTATATAAAGATTCTGAATAATAATAATAGCAGTCTCTGCGGGACAAAGGACAGGGCAGGGCTGATGCCTTCAAGTCCTGTTTGCACATTTTCCAGAACTGACCATCACTCTCTCTAGCACACACACACACACACACACACGCACACGCACGTGCACGCACACGCACGTGCACGCACACACACACACACACCAGGATGCTAAACTATTAGATGGGCCTTGGTTGAATCCAGCAAGGCTCTTCTCAAATTCTGGTGCCCTTTCAGTGCCCAGAACTAGTTATGTGGTGCTGTGGATCCCAGCTGGCCTTTACAACAACGTTCAAGAAACCCGAATCTCAGCATGCCAGGTATGTACCACTGTGACTCGGTGACACAGTATATAGATCACCAATTTCCTGTGCTTGGTCTAATGGAGAAGACTGTGGGCAAGCATCCCGAGACAACTCATCAAATCACATTCTGCATCTTGTGGGCCAGGAAAGAATACTTATCGGGACCATTTGTGCCCTAGCCAACATTCAGAAACCATGACCAGAGGCTCAAGTGGTAAACATTAAAATATGGGGAATGCCAGTTTCCTTTCCCAGCAGTCAGTAAACTCAATTGCTTTATTTTGGCAAAAAAGAACCAATTTCTTCCTTTTCAAATCCCTCTTGTATCAAGCCCCACTTAATCTAAATTAACTAGGACTGCTCAGATGCAGCTATAATGCAAGTACCCTAACTACACACACACACACACACACACACACACACACACACACACACACACACACACACACACACACACACACACACACTCGGTTGCAGAAGAATTAATTTCAACTCCTAAGTCCAGGGGCACAACTATTGTCACTCAGAGCTCAGAGAGGATATCGTGTCTGACGCCACACACACCCTCCAAGAGAACATAAATTGGGCCTGGTCTACAGATGCAGCAGAACAACATTGTAGAGGTGATGGAGTAGATTGTACCACGTCATACTGTAGGCAGGAGAACGCTTTTTTCAGTACACACTTTAACAGCAGCTCTCCAACGTTTCGGTCTTTTGAGCCGTTTACACTCTTAAACACGAGTCTTGGTGAGTCCCGCCAGTGCATGTGCAGAGTCTTGGGGAGCGCCAGAGCACGATGGCGGTCACTTATGGTGTGCTCGTGGAGCTATGTGCATTGCAACAGATTGTCTAGTAAAGTTTTGTGGGTCACGGTGGATCGTAGTTTTAAAATTTTGGCCATGGTGTTAAAAAGGTTTGGGAAGCACTGGGTTAGACAGACGACACACACACACACACACACACACACACACACACACACACACACACACACACAAATGCCTTTGCAGTTATTAGGGCAAAGGGCACTAGCAAAGGCTGCTCCCTGACATATGCAAGGGAACTCCTAGTGTCCGGGTCTATTACTGCTACATCTGTTCATTATGTACAAATGGTTTGCACTTGTACGCGGCTATTGCTAATCATGTCATTTTATTTGCATTCTCTAGTCACTAGGCCCACTAGTTCTTACATAAACCACATACCATGGAATCTCAACATTGAGAACTCCTGTGAAATATACAGTCATTTGTGGTTGCTAGAGGAACGTCCACAGGGACCAAATCTTTTCCAAGAGAGCTCTGGCCTTTGCTGAGTTCCCAGTCACAAAGAGCCAGGCCTAGATGCACAGCCGTGTTGCAGTTGGGTCCATGATGGCATGAACCCGTCCCACTTCTACTGTAAACACATTCACGAGGACCAGGCTGAAGTGCTGAAAAGGGCTTGTGCTACCAAGCCATGAAGCCAACTAACTGGCAATAGGGCTGCACTGCTGATCCTTGGATTTTTTTAAAAAAAGGGGGGGGGAACAGAGCAGAAGAAGAAGTGTGGAGGAGAAGAGGAAATGTGGAGGAGAGGAGAGTGGTCGGCTACAGTAGTGAGCGAGAGCATTTAGAGCAATGTTCTAGCCCAGTGGTTCTCAAACTTTTTAGCACTGGGACCCACTTTTTAAAATGATACTATTGGGACCCACCTAGCTTTACGAGACTTAAAAAAAAAAAGGTGATCCAGAAATAAATAAAATAAATAAATAAATAAATAAAATATAACAAGTAAAGAGCTCAGCTGCTTGCAAGGTAAATAGCAGCTATCTTGCAAGCTGCAGGAGCTCAGCTCTTTGAAGGGCAATTAGTAGCTACTGTATCTGATTTTTGAATAGCCTCAGGGCTTGTGGCAATTACGTATCTGATCTTTCCATCACCTGGGACCCACCAGAAATCAGTTCGCAACCCACCAAGTGGGTCCCGACCCACAGTTTGAGAAACACTGTTCTAGCCCACTACTCTCCCTCTTCTGCTCCATTTCCCTCTGCCTTCTCAGATCTAGAGCTGGAGGAGAAAGAGTGTGGCAGACATTCAGGCAGACAGAGGAGGGTGTCTTCATCCCTGGTCAAACTGCTACCTGAGGCAACCGACTCAGTCAGCCTCACGGGTGAGCCATTGTCACCCATGCCGATACTTTCATTGCCGCGACATTCCAAAACAAACATCAGCATCAGAACCAAATGCAAAAGTCAAGCATTATCTTCATAGGTTGATCTGCATCGTTTATTCTGAGCATACTGTTTACAGTCCCATCAGCATCCTTTTTCTTTTCTTTTTTATAGCTTCTAATAGCAAACAGCCCCACACGCAACCCCGCCCTCCTGTGATAAATGGCTTTCGCTGTCGATTAAGCGGCATCAGGTCAACCACTCGAATGAATGCAATTACACAACAATAAGAATTATGTTTCTTTTTAAAGAGAGTTTGTATGACCTTTTTAACATCTGGTCATGCATACAATAGAAGCCAGCGTTTAACCGCTTGCATATTTGCTGGCATGAGTGAAAGCCTGGGTGTGTCCTTTTCATGGAGACAATAGTTACAGTTCCTTTGCTACGACATAGCGCACAAAAAAGAATCCTCATGCTTCATGTGCTTCCAAGTTCTTCTTCAGCGAAGGGGTGGGAAGAGATGGCTATTCCCAGACAGTATGTCTCACGTAGTGCGACCAGGTGCTTTCAGCTAGAAATGTACTCATAGGGTTGCGAGTTCAAATTCCCCCCCCCAGGGCCAAGTTTGATTTATTTATTTATTAAAGCATTTATATCCTATTTTTCCACTTCTGGGGTGGGGCCGCCCAAGGCAGTTGACAAATCTACTCAAACAATATCACAAATGTTGATAGTTAAGAACAAACCTGTTAGTTAATAACAAATCTGCTCAAACAAGCTAACTACAGGCGTGACTCCTGAAAGCACACAAACAAAACAACAAACCACCAAAACAGTAGCCAGAAGAACCCATGAGATGCTGTTAGACAAGACACTGGAAGATTTTTAAGCCGAGTTGTGTTTTTAGAAAGCAGATTTCTAGTTCCTTTTACCTGCGGAGTTATAAAGAAAAACATGTGGCTAGTATTCTACCCAATTGCTCACTTAGAAGTAAGACAAATGTTAGACATATTAAATGTTAGACATGTTAGACATGTTAGTCATTAAAAAGGGACTGAGAATAAAATGGCCAATATTATTATGCCGCTGTACAAATCGATGGTAAGGCCACATCTGGAGTATTGCGTCCAGTTCTGGTCGCCGCATCTCAAAAAGGGTATAGTGGAACTGGAAAAGGTGCAGAAGAGAGCGACCAAAATGATTAGTGGACTGGGGCATCTACCTTATGGAGGAAAGGCTACAGCGTTTGGGGCTCTTCAGTCTAGAAAAAAGGTGGTTGAGGGGGGACATGATTGAGACGTATAAAATTATGCATGGGATGGAGAGAGTGGATAGAGAGAAGTTCTTTTCCCTGTCACACAACACTAGAACTAGGGGACATCCACTCAAATTGAGTGGAGGGAGGATTAAAACAGACAAAAGAAAATATTTCTTTACCCAGGATGTAATTGGTTTGTGGAACTCCTTGCCACAGGAGGTGGTGATGGCACCTGGCCTGAATGCCTTTAAAAGGGGATTGGACAGATTTATGGAGGAAAAGTCGATCACAGCTTACAAGCCATGATGGGGAAAAGCAACCTCCTGGTTGTAGGAGTAGGTTTTCTTTGTGCCAGGTACAAGGGAGTGGCGACAGGATACACATATCTTGTTGTCTTGTGCTCCCTGAGGCATCTGGTGTGGCCACTGTGTGATACAGGAAGCTAGACTAGATGGGCCTTTGGCCTGATCCAGCAGGGCTCTTCTTATGTTATGTTCTTATGTAGGTTGGTGCTGAGATTTTAAGACATGGTGTGTGCTTCATTTTACTAATTGAGCATGTCAGCAAGAACCAAGGAACACCCCTCCTCCAAGGAGCACCCCTCCTCTACACCCCTCCTCCAAGGAGCACCCACCTAGTTCAGGCATACACAAGTGACAATAGGACTCTTTTCACACATTAAACTGTACCTGCGTAAATGTGTACAATCGTTGTTTGTCTGTACCTGGGGGTGCAGTTATTCACATGTTCCATTCAATGTAGATGCAAGACGCAAGCTTCCCAGTTGTTTTCTCTGAGTAATCTTGCACACATCATGTGCCATCAGTTTTGCAGCTCATTCTCTCTACCAGGCAGATAGTCCTACAGTCAACATTTAGTTGTCATCACCTGAGCAGTGATAATTAAATTAGATAGAAGAGCCTCTCGTGAGGATGGAACAAATTTAACAAAAAGAGGGCTATAACGGTCGTTTATATCCAGTTATTTTGCTAATAGCAACCACAATCATTTTCCACTAATCTTAACTTGCTTACGCTCCCATCAAATGGGTTTCAGTGTTCCAAACATTTTGATGACATCTCCAGCAAAGAAAACGAAGTTATGGGTCTTGCAGCCATGTGATTTTATTGAAGGAAAGAAAAAACTCTAGTCCCCGCTGACGTTTCACAGGTGAGCCGGGTGAAACATCAGCGGGGACTAGAGTTTTTTTCTTTCCCTCAATAAAATCACATGGCTGCAAGACCCATAACTTCGTTTTCTTTACATAATACAACAAGCCATGAGAATCTTCATACCATCTCCAGCAAAGATTACTCTGCCCAGGAATTTTTTATTTTATTTTGCAGCACTGAGAATGAAAAATACCACCAATATAACAGCTTGTAACAATTTTCTTTAGATCCTACCTCTAAGGAAGGGTTTCTCAATCTGTGGGTTGGGTCGCAGCCCAAGGCGTAGGTGGGTCGCCAGTTGGGCCCCTCTGCCCACCGTTGCCTCCGTTTGGAGCCAAACGGAAGCAACCAGATGCTACTTCCGGGGCCCGACGTACCTTAGGCAGCTGTTCCTGCATCGCTCCAGCCCAGGAACAGACTCCAGAGACCTCCACAGGCCTTGGAAGACCTCCAGAAGTGACTCAAAAGTCACTTCTGTGTTCACTGGCATGAATTCTGGTCGTGTCAGGAGGCCTTTCTGAGGTCTCCAGAGGCTTCCCGGGCTGGAGCGATTTGAGAGCAGCTGCAGGCAGTGGGTCGCGATCCACTGCCAGAGGTGGGTCGTGGCCCCGGCAGGTTTGGGAACCGCTGCTCTAAGGCATAATGTCCAATAACAAGAAACACGTTTCTTTCCCCCCCCCCCGGCTCACCTGTAATTTGAATTTGGAAATCTCTATTCCAGTGGTTCTCAAACGTTTTATCACCGGGACCCACTTTTTAAAATGACACTCCATCAGGACCCACCTAGCTTTATGAGACTTTTAAAAAAGTGATCTAGAAAGAAATATATTTACAAGTTACTTACATCCTCCTTGCCACAGGATGTGGTCTAGATGCCTTTAAAAAGGGGGTTGGATAGATTCATGGAGGAAAAGACCATCAGGTTACAAGCCATAAGCAACCTCCTGGCTTTGGAAGTAGGTTTTCTCTGTGCCAGGTGCAGGGGAGTGACAGCAGGAAACGGGTTATCTTGTTGGCTGTGTGCTCCCTGAGGCATCTGGTGGGGCCACTGTGTAATACAGGAAGCTGGACTAGATGGGCCTTTGGCCTGATCCAACAGGGCTCTTCTTATGTTATTATGTTCTTAATATTTTATTTATTTGCAAAAAAAAAACCTCAATCCATTTCTCATAATGAGGCAGCCCTAATGAATAGCCTCAAGGCTTGGAGGGACTTAGTTATGTGACCCAGTCTTCACCTGCCCCCACTACCTGTCATTGATGGACTTGGGAAAAAAAAAAACACCAAAAAAAGATGCTCAAACATGTATCTCCCTATATTTACACAAGCTTGCAAACTAAAGGTACTCAGCTGATAGCTGATAATTGCCCTGCAATCTGATTTTTGAATAGCCTCAGGGCTTGTGGCAATTACTTATCTGATCTTTCCATCACCCGGGACCCACCACAAATCAGGTCACAACCCACCAAGTGGGTCCAGACACACAGTTTGAGAAACACTGCTCTATTCTATTTATCCTTATCTTCAGCCTCGAGATTTTTTAATACACTGATGCAATTTAGATAGTAACCTTTCTCCCCCTCTTAATCACATAATATCTGAAAATCTATAAGGGGATGCAAATTATTAAAGATGAGATTCTACTGTATTATACCATCTCTTATTGTCCAGCAATCAGCTAAAATTCATATGATTGACTAAAATTTATTTTGGGAGGCAATGGCTTTAAGATAGACAGTCAATTCTGAATCCCAAAACCAGAATCTTCTGGCAGTGAAAAAGCATCTGAATCACTAACAGATTTCACAGAAATCCAGAGGTTTAAGCAACGCTCACTTCCCCAAAATGTGTGCTTGGCACCACTAGTTGAGCACCCAACAACCATCACTGGCAAAAGCCAAACCTCACAACAGTAACATCACTTCCTGAAACAGTTCCAGCATTAACTTGACCGTTAACATCAATCAATCACTTTGAGCTTCGGGGAAAGTGGCATATAAATCTTTTAAATAAATACATTTTTAAAAACTCACCATGGGGTGGATTGAGACAATTGCTCTCCGCCTGCTAAATATAAGAGAACTACTGCTTAAAAAGTGCCTCTTAGCCCACTTAATAAAGAGGATGAAATAGCAGGATTGAAACTGTAAACCCCCCCCCCTTGAGAGAGTTGGCAAAAAGGTGGTATATAAATGCAATAATATGCATTTGCATGGCACTTTCTGAGCATGTGAAGTGGTTCGCTGGCTTTAGCTTGATGTACTAGTTCAGGGGTTCTCAACCTGTGGTACAAGTACCCCTAGGGGTACACGGACCAATGGCAGGGGGTACGCCAGAACCTGCCCCTTATCAGCATCAATCAGTAGTTAATTACGTGTTAGAACTTGTTAGAATGTCTTGTTAAGTAAGACATTCTTTCACATTTAAAATTGTTTAGTGCTTTTTATTTAATGATTAATTAGCTAATTAATTAGCAGGGGGTACTTCAGAAAATTGGACCATGATAGGGGGTACCTGAGCCTCCAAAGGTTGAGAACCTCTGTACTAGTTCTTACAACAACCCTGTAAATAAGTAGTATTGTCCCCATATTGAGCTGGTGGTTGGATGGATGGATGGATGGATGGATGGATGGATGGATGCTCTTTCTGGCACTTTCTTGCAAAATCCCTGTGAATTTGCATTCCGATGTAATATTTTTCACCTGTAGCCGCTCACACATAATCCGCAAAGGAAGAAATAACCCCATCAAAATCCATTCCCAGGCCTTCACACCCTGCACATTTTCCCTGGAACATGCTCCTTGGCCCAACTTACGTCTTTGCCAAAGCAGGGAAAACTGGAGTAATTAATTCTGCATGTTCTTTAAAAGCAGACATTTTCCTTGCATGCTGTCTGGAACCAGTTCCCCCATTATCTCTTCCTCTCATGAGAGACTCCCAAAGTTGACTATGGACCGAGGCCAAGAGAAGACACTTCCCCGCCCCACCCCCCATTTCAGCACACATATTCATATCTTGCTCTGAGTACTATGCTTCATATGCCGGGGCAAAAGGGAAAGTGGTTTTGAAGTGATTGCTTTTAGAAAACGAAAAAAAAAAACCCAGAATAAAAGGGCAACGGGCACCCAGATCAGAAAGTCTTGCAGCAACGAAGCAGAGAGCAGAAGATTCTTCCTCAAAGATTTACGGACCTCACAACAGGTGTCCTACCTTGGAACCATTCCACTTGCGAAATGGGAAAACACTCAGCACAATCCAGCCAAAAAAATGATGCATTTTGAAAGCTGCAATTCTGAGTGCATGAAGGTCAATGCCACTGAATCTAGTGGGACTCCTCAGCAAACGTGCTTGGGATCTAGGATGTCCCCCTTGCTTTTCACAAGGGGAGTTAAGCACATGGTTGAAATCCACAGGACACATCAGTGCGGGATTGTGGCTGGAAGATGCCCCATTATTTACACACACACACACACACACACACACACACACACACACACACACCAGGCAAGCATACAGACAGGCAACTAAGTTTGAAAAACTGTTTCCCCCCCTCCCCTCCCCTCCCCCCCATTGCAGATTTTTATTTTAAGGTTTTGGCTCTTCTCCCCCCCCCCCCCCAAGGTTTCAAAGTGGCAACGTTTTATAAGCACCTAGATCAAAACCATCCAGATTTAGAGAGACCAGCAGCACCCCAACACCTGAACAGAAGCAGAAGAGGGATTCTCCAGGGGCCCTCTCCAGAAATCAGTCTCTCTCTCCCTAGGTAAGGAGACAACGCGAGTAGGTCACAGCTTGGAAACTGCAACAAAGTTTACCTTGTCAATTTCACTGGGATCTGCGGGAAATCTCCACGCTGAAGCTGCTGCACAACCAGCACATGGGATGCCACATGGGATGCCAAGAGGTTCCCTCTCCCGGAGATAATCCCAAAGCCAAGGACAGGGAAAGCCCTGAAGGATCTCGCAAGGCTTCCTTCCCTCCACGCTTCCCAAAGGAAAGCTCCTCTCCCGGGCGCGCTCTCTCAATCCTTCTTGTAACCTCCTGCTTAATGGGGAAAGCAGCGCGCTGTCAACAGGCAGAGAGATTCGCCCTCTCTTCTGCTCCAACTGCCACCTGGTGGCACTTGCGGAGAACAGCACCTAAAACGCCACCATGTACTGTACACTATTGCCAAATCTACACTACATATTAAACCGCTTCTAAATCTCTCTCTCTCTCTCTCTCTCTCTCTCTCTCTCTCTCTCTCTCTCTCTCTCTCTCTGCTTCCTACCAAGGAACTTGTAGTTTGGAGTTATTGGGGAACTGACCTAATTGAATGGCCCAAGCATGGCCAACATTCTCACCAAACCACCGTTCCCAGGATTCTTTGAAGGAGACCATAAGACAATTAACAGCACAATTAATGTAGGGAATTCACCATCACAGAAGTTGATGAGGGCTACTTGTTTTTAAATGGCTTTTAAAAAAGATTATACAAATGCATGGAGGGCAATGGCTGGGCCTATCCACAGATATTAGCCAAGATAGCTAAGTAGTGGAGCTTCCATGAACAAAGGCAGTCTATCACTGTGTCAGCAGTCACGGGGGCACAACGGTAGAGGACTTCATGCCCTGCTTGTGTGCTTCCTGGAGGTAATAGGTGACCACCACAGCAAGTAGGATATTGAACAAGGTGCATCTTTGATCTGATCCAGAGAGACTCCTCATATGAAAATAGAGTTAGACCTACAGTATTTATATCCATAGTGTTTGCCACATATTACAAACTAGGGTAAAGAGAGGTGCAGGACAGCAAACACAACTGTGCATAAGCAAAACCTCACTAAACTGTTAACCCATTAATGGGTTAACCCATCTCTCTCGCTCACTATTTGTAATCCTTTGAAAGAGTTCTTTTCATGCAAAAAAAAATAATCACTCTTAGTATCCTCGGTCCTCTTTGGGTGGCTAGATCAGATCAGGTCGGCAACTCACTCATCACTATCACCTTGCACAACATGCTTACTACCCAGCAAACGTGATTTCTGCCAGCCCAAGTGATACCTTCAGAGAGCCTTTCCTCCGGGAGTGGGCAGAGCTGGAATGCCTCTCCTCCCTACAATGATATCACCGTAGATGTTTGTGCAAGTCCACTAATTTATCCAGTATGATCTTACTGAGTGACAATGCAAGTTGTGCAAGCACATCCATGTAATCACATTAAATTTGCCATAGGCAGATGGAAAGCAGAGGGGGGGGGATGGATTTGGGTAGGGGTTTCCCATCTGACTGCCCACCCCGATAAGTGCATGGGCTGCCCCCACATGCATTTATTTCAGCGCAATCCTGTGTAACCTTGCACCGGTGTAACAGTAGATGCACCGGTGGTAAGTGCACTTATGCCAGTGTAAGTGCACTTACACCATTTGCTGTTACACTGGTGCAAGGTTACACAGGATTGCATTGTTTAATGCTCAATAGCCAGGGCTGGCCCTTCCATGAGGCCAACTGAAGCAGTCGCCTCAGGTGGCAGATTGGTGGGGACGGCAGTTGCCATCACCTACTTGCTTTCACTGCTCTTCCTTCTCCTTCCACTCCCTGGATGAGAAAAGGAAGAAGGGGACAGAGAGGAAGAGGAAATGTGGAGGGGAGTGCTGAGTTAGAGTATTGGAGTGGGAGGAGGAGGAGGAAGTGAAATAAGTGGAGGCAAGTGGGTGGACAGAGGTGGACACCCCCTTGCCAATTTGCCTCCTGAGAAGAACACCTCATTTGGCCACATGAATGGCCAGTAAGAGATGGAAGCTTCCATTCAATGAGTTCCAATTTTGTGGTGTCAAAATTGTGGTTTTGCCTTAAAGGCAAAGTGGAGTAGATGGATTGGCGGTTATTTCTGTCTCTGTGTTGTCCATACCCCCTTGCCACGAAATCACGTCTTTGCTGACTTTCCCTTCCATTACGTGTGACAGGTCTATGAAGACACATGGCTGTTTTCCAAGAGGAAAAGATAGCATTTAACAAACAACCCAGTCTCTTCCTCCCTGGTGATACGCCAGACCAGTTGTAATGATGTCAAGCAGACTGCACCCTCCACGACCAAAGCCAGTCATTTTCCCATTAGAAAAAGCACTGTGCGTGTTGTCACCATAAATATAAAGCAGGAGACAATGTTTGAATTACACAGCATTAAAAAGAAACACAATACAGAGAATGCAGATCTAAAACAGCACCCTTGGGATATTGGCAGCCTGCTGTAGGTCTGTAATACTGCTACAAATTAAGAGAGTCAAGAAAAGGCAGATGTTGATGTGACTAAGCCAAAAGAAGATCAGCATTTTATGCTGGTATGCAAGAGCTTCCTTGGAATGTTGTGTCAAGGGGGACAGGCCACGGTATGCCCAGAAGACCTTCTAGAAGGACCATCACCTGCATCAGAAGTCTGTCATGAATAATCGCTACCCCATTCCCAATCACAATCCTTTCTTACAAGCCTGTGAGTGTATCTTATACAAAACTATTTTCACACACTCCAAGTAACCTAAGTTTACTACCTACTGCACATGCATCAGAGAACTACAAGGGCCAGATTGTCCATGATTAACAGCACGCGCTTACTCTTGCTCTCCCCCTCTCACACACAGTGAGCTTCTTAGGTTATGCTGCTGTATCAGCAAAGATCTAGCTCAGGGGTGGCCACCTTTTCAACCTGAATGCTCCTGTCCCTTTAATGGTTGTCTAGGTGAGGGCATTTCCGCAGGTGTAGCTGCTTTAGCGGCACCATCAGCACTTGCAGCTGCCAAGATTCTGTCTTCTGCACAACTCTTAAGAACGCAAAGGCCTTCATGGTGGAAGGCTGGCCACCCCTGGTCTAGCTGAAGGGTTGATATAATGCCAGGAAGCTCCTTTCCTTCCTGGACCTAATTTGGCCCTGATCCAAGGCCTGTGCCTACACTTGCTGCCACCTACAAAGAGAGGTCTTGGGCAGTCAGATGGGCACGCCTCTGCCGGAGAGGCCGGTTTTGGATAGCCCTGGTCCAGCTCCGGCATCGTTCTGGGAATCCCGGGGGCAATAAGAGAGGATCTGCAGAGGATCCTGGGGTTAAGGTCCATCTCAATAGCAATGGGCCAGAGCAGGTCATGTGGCACTCCCCTGGCCCCTATAAAGGTTCAGGCCAAGCATACTTTTCTGAACAACAAGGGAGCACAACTGTGTTCAGTGTAACAGACCACCTTTGCATGAGCTTCACCTCCACCCCCTTCCCTCTGACAGGAGACGAGTGACCCTACGCTCTTTCCAACTCTCTAGGTGGTTTCAGGGGATGCACCTTGAGCTGATGGAAGAAGCTACCCCAGAGTCAAAGCCTCTCTTTGTCCAAGTCAGTTGCACCTTGAGGCCTCCTCAGATCCTCCATTACCATGGCAACCAGGGGAAGCCATGACAGGCCTATGGCACCATTGCAGCAGAACACCTTCATTGAAAGATTCAGAGCTGTTGACGTTGGGATAAGCCCTTTGTCAGAATTCTCGTCTTTCCCCCTCTCTAACAGGCGAATCTCCACAGCTAATCTGCCTGGGGCACGAAACGTCACGCAAGAACGGGCCTTTTGAATAGGGACACGACTACACTGTCATTAAAGGTAAAAAAAAAAAAAAAAGACCACGGTTTGATGGATAGTCCAACGTAATCCAGACTCTTTGCCAGGCTATGGCTACTTGCCAGCACATGTCAGAACCATGCGTGTTTAAATGTCGTGGGGTGTATGTCAATTTTAATCCCCCAATATTATACCTCATTATTTACTTTACCCCCTACTCCTCCTAAATTAGTCATGCACTTTAAAAACTTCCAGTCAACGTTTATAGTTTTATCTCACCCTTCCGCCAAAGAGTTCATGACTTCCTATGAGGTGCCTTAGGCCAAGAGGGCTGAACTGACCCAAGGTCACCTTGGAAACCACTGACTGGGGATCTGAACCCCGGTGTCCATGGTCTGACCTTCTGCACGCTAACTGCAACCCCACACTGGCACTCTTGCAGTCACCTCTTTTGCAGAGATGCAAGAACTCTCCTACTGCTGCAAACGAAATGTTGAAAGGATAGCGGCTAACTTTTAAACATTAGGAAAAAGAGGATATGGGCTCTTCCTCACGCGCCATCCCCCAGCATTCCAATGACTAAAGGTAAAGGTGTCCCTTGCCATTTAAGTTCAGTTGTGTCCGACTCAAGGGTGCGGTGCTCATCCCCATTTAGAGGCCGGAGAGCCAGCGCTGTCCAAAGACGCTTCCAGGTCATGTGACTGGCCTTGCTGCAGGGCGAAGCATGCAGCTGGGACATGGCACACCGTTACCTTCCCGCAAGCGTTAGCTATTTATCTACTCGCATTAACATGCTTTAGAACTGCTAGGTTGGCAGGAGCTGGACTGAGCGACGAGAGCTCACCCCGTGGCGCAGATTTGAACTGCCGACCTTTCGATCGACAGCTCATGATTCAGTGATTTAACACACTGCGCCACACTGCATCCCAATGAGTACCCGCTAACATATTTATCTAAAGCATATGTAATAGTGTGATTTGAACAATCACAACACTTAACAAGAACTTTAACCACCATCATAATTATGAAAATCCAGCAACTTAGAACTTCTATAGCACCAGCCATGTCCCAACGCAGCCAACCCACCACAGCAGAAAATATGACCAACTGATCTCCAAAGAACCTCCTCCGGAAACCCTAACGAGCACATGAATTTTACATTTCCTTCTGAAGGCCAGGAGAGATGCAACTCGCCAAATCTCTTTCTGGGCAATTGTTCCACAACTTCAGGGCTGCAGCTGTAAAGGCAAGAGCTGGGACCAAGTTTGAGGGAGGCCCTCCGCCAACTGTATAGGTACAATATTGGCTTCCGCCAACGTCACTGGACACAATCCCAAGAGTGAGGGCATTGAATTATAGGCAAACGAAGATGTGGTCAAGGACATGTAGCCCTCCACTCTCCTCTCCTTTACATTTCCTTTTCTCCTCTGTTCCCCGCTTCCTTCCTTATGAGGAAAGGCTACAGCGTTTGGGGCTCTTCAGTCTAGAAAAAAGGCGTCTGAGGGGGGACATGAGTGAGATGTATAACATTATGCATGGGATGGAGAGAGAGTGGATAGAAGGAAGTTCTTTTCCCTCTCGCACAACACCAGAACCAGGGGACATCCACTAAAATGGAGTAGAGGGAGAGTTAGACCAGACCAAAGAAAATATTCCTTCACCCACCATGTCATTAATCAGTGGAACTCCTTGCCACAGGATGTAGTGATGGCACCTGGCTTAGATGCCTTTAAAAGGGGATTGGACAGATTTATGGAGGAAAAGTCCATCACAAGCTACAAGCCATAAGCAACCTCCTGGTTTTAGAAGTAGGTTGTCTCTATGTGCCAAGTGCAAGGGATTGGCAACAGTAAACAGGTTTCTTGTGCCCTCTCTGAGGCATCTGGTGGGGCCACTGCGAGATAGAGGAAGCTGGACTAGATGGGCCTTTGGCCTGATCCAGCAGGGCTCTTCTTATGTTCCTTTTCAAATCCAGGGAGCAGGAGCAGAAGGGGCTGGTATGCCACTGGGTAAGGCAGAGAACTTGCCAAGGCAGCCTTTGGCACAGCAAAGCAATGTGCAAGGGAGAACATTGGTCTTTGGTGGTGCCAAACACCAGGAGGTCTTCTTGGGCCACCCTGTTTCCTTGGGATTCAGCTCCACCCAGATACTGTACAACTGACCGAGTCACAACCCTTCTGGTTGTTTATCGTGATGTTTTCATGCAACTCCCAGGCAGCTTGTTTTTTTAAAAAAAAAAAAATCCTTTTTTTGGGCCCTCAGCCAGCATCTTTATCTGAAGCATATCTACCCATTTGCAAACAGGCCTCAATATCAAAACATGACTAGGGGGGAATCAAAATGTTTTGACTGCGTAAGGAGTAGCATGAAAATATACATTGTGTGTGCCTGTTTCTTTCCCTTCCCCATCCACCAAGAAGCCCACAAGCTTCTCCCAGGTAAGTAGACCTGCATCATCCAACCAAAGGCCCCAATTCTAACCAACTTTCCAGCACCGATGCAGCCGTAGCGTAGCCTAGAGGTAAGGGAACAAACATTCCCTTACTATGGGGAGGCCGCCATGACTGTCCCCCCAACCGGAAGATGCAGCACACACCCCGTTGGCATGGCTGCATCAACGCTGGAAAGTTGGCTAGGACTGAGCTTAAACTGTAATTAATGTATGGAATTTGCTGTGTAGATCTGGTAACGGCCACTGGTGTGGATGGCTTTAAAAAGGGATTAGACCAATTCATACAAGGGTGGGTCTTGTCAATGGATATAAGCAATGGTAATTCAGTGGAGCCTCCATGTTCAAAAGCAGTCAACCACTGAGCACATAAAATGAGAGAGGGCTATTGGCTGGTCACTTCTGGAATTAGGATGCTGGATTAGATTGACCTTTGGTCTGACCCAGCAGGGCTCTCATCAGGTCTGCTTGTTAATCCTATACACACGTTAGCTAGCAACTTTTTTGACATTTACCTTAATTAACCGACAAACAAGAAGGTCCACTCTAAGCAACTCTTTTTCAATCTACATCTCAGGTTTTTGCCAAGTTTATTGTATCCCCCCCCCCCCCCAACAGCAAAATGTGTTATTTCCATGTTGAGAAAATAATTGTTTCCCTGCAACCGGGTCATAGCCTCACAGCGACTGCATACTGTGCACTCCTTGTACAACAGAACAGTCAGTTGGGTAATCCTTAATTCTTCAAGCATCAGCTTGCTTCCAACACCTCTCCATCGTAAAAATGAACACATGCTAACTAACATATAGCAAAGCCAAAGAGAAGGAGGGGGAAAAAACAGATGTGCTGAGTGTTACATGCATACCGTTGACATCTCACTCCAAATTGCAACATGGCACTTTGACCCTTGCAGAATCTCCCATGGCAGACACTCCGGACCATAAGGTGCCCCTGTTCTGCCATTTTGGCAATGTAGGTATTTTTAAACATTTATTGTCAGGCTCTCCAACAGCTCTGTAACTGGTGTGTGTGTAGCAGGGAGGCTTCAGGTGGTGTGAACTGGGTGCAATATCCAATGGATCTGCACCCATCACTACCAGCGGCATAGCTAACCTCGTGGGGGCTGGGGGGCGGCACCACTTGACACCCCTGTGATGTCATAAGCCCCACCCCCTCACTCGTGACATCATGAGCCCTGCCCCTCCGGGCCATTTTCCGGCAAAAATACCACCCCCGGCATTTTTTCGCCAGAATACGGTCATTAGGTGGTCACCCGGGGGGGGGGGGGGGAGTGCCGAAAACACCACCACAGGTTTGTGCACCCCCCTGCGGCTTATGCACACACACCCGCACTGCTCGGGGCAAACCGCCCCCCTGCCCCCCATTCGTACGCCATTTATCACTACAGAAAATGGAATTAAACACAAATAAGGAGCCCCTTAAAGAGAAAAGAAATGGTAAGACTATATATTTAACATATTTACAATGTCATACTTTTTGAGAGGCAGTGTAGTGTGGTGGTTAGAGCGTTGGATTTGGGCTATACAGCAAGTCCTCAAAGTTGATATGCTCTTCTTGGAAACTGCAACTTCAAGCAAAACGATTTATAATGAAACCAATTTTACAGAGGCTAATTGATAAACATACACGTTCCTATGGCATTTTCCCCATCAACTTTAAAACAAAACGACTTTAAGTGAGGACTTACTGTAATCCAGGGATGTATCTAAGTAACTAGGTCGCGAGTGCAAGTACGAGTCATTTTTGCACGAGTGCGAGTCTGAGTGCGAGTCAGTGCCAAAATTTTTGGGCAAGTACGAGTCAAGTGCGAGTCATTTTTGCACGAGTGTGAGTCGAGTACGAGCAAGGCCAGAAACCACGAGTCACAAGTCACAAGTTGAGTCACTTTGGGGAAAATGGCTTTTTTCCCTGAAAATGCGGTGTGTGTGTGGGGACCTCTGAGGCTTTTAAAGCACCCACTTGGCTTCCCCTATGACTTGGAAATGGCAAGTCGTTACCCCCACGAGTGCGAGTCAAGTACGAGTCCCGTGGGTCACGAGTACGAGTGCGAGTCAGTGGGTCACGAGTATGAGTACGAGTACGAAGTCAGGGAAAAGTGGCTAAGTCACACTTGCGAGTCATTTGACTCGAGTCCCCATCCCTACTGTAATCCAATTCGCCACTCAGCCATGAAGATTCCTGGGTGACCTTGGGCCAGTCACCATCTCTCAGCCTCACCTACTTCATAAAGTAGCTCTGAGGGTAAAAGGAGGGGAAGGAGCCTTGAGCAGCTTGGAGGTCCATAAATGTGGAAAAACCATCCTTGGTGGTATGTAAATGGGAAAGATAAGCATACCATTTAGGGATGCCACCCAGGTCAAGAAATCTGAGTGACTAATCAAACAAGTTTTAATTGATGGAATCTGCCCCAAATGTGCATAAGAGCAAAACAATCGTTTTGGAGAAAAGGGCATGCTTTTGCTCTCAATTTGTTCAGAATGCCATCCTATACCAACTACTGTCCTTTGTGGAAGGTAGACGGTCATCCACTAGGAGGAGGAGCACACAGATGTGAGCACAGCTCTGTAGTGACATGCTCCCCCCCCCCCATGAGACCTGCTAGGCTAGGTCTATTTTAATGCTTACAATAGAAAGCTAAGATTTTATTCTGGAAACTGGGAGAGGTTGGGGCTGTGTCTCTTTCTTCTTCCTACTGGCATTGCTTTTAGGATTATGTGGACATTTTAAATGTAATTTCCTTTATCAAGGTGTGGTTTTCCACTCATTTTATATTATCACTCACATGAGTAAGAGTCAGACCATTGGTCCATCTAGCTCAGAATTCCCTACTCTTGACTGGCAGTAGTTCTCCAGCATTTCAGACAAGGGTCTTTCTCGGTCTATCTGGACCAAGATTGTAGATGACGGGGAGCCGAACTCCAAGAGATCTACAGCAGGAGCAGCGATGTCATCAGCGGGAGCTCTCAGGTGCTGCCTTTGAAATGGTTTTCAAAGGGCCTTAGCTAAGCAGAAGCATCAGATTCAGCAGGAAGTAAACTGAGACATTTCCCTAAGGGCTCTACGTTAATTATCTAGTAGTAGGCCATTGCCTTTCCCATGGGTTGAGGCAGTATGTAGCTCACATTACATTAAGGCTGCAATGCTATGTAAATTTATCTGGGAGTATTGCACCATGGCCTGCGGTGGCTTAGTGGTTAAGACGCTGAATTGCAGACCGGAAGGTAGGCACGAAAGCAGTTCAAGACCCGAGTGCCGCATGACAGAGTGAGCTACCATCTTTGGTCCCAGCTCCTGCCAACCTAACAGTTCATAAGCAAGTAGATTAATAGGTACTGCCTCTTAAGGAAGGTAACAGCGTTCCGTGCGCCTTGGTGTTGAGTCATGCCAGCCACATGACCATGGAAGCATCTTTGGACATCACTGGCTCTTTGGCTTTGAAACGGAGATGAGCACCACCCCTAGAGTCAGGCACGACTGGCTTTTGAGCCAGGGGAACCTTTACCTTTACTAAGCCCTAACACACACAGTGGGACTTGCATCCGAGTAAACAAACATGCATTAATTCAGTTTTTCACATTTTTTTTTTAAGTACTGCTGCCCACTCTCAAGAGTTTAAGATGAAGGAAGCTAGATCCATGAAGTACTGTATATTAAGTGTCAAAGTAGGAATAAAGGGGCAGGAGAAGGAAACTCTAATGAAGAAATCTCAAGTTGATTTCTGTAGTTTTAGTGAGGCATGGCAATAGAGGGGTGTCTTGGGGAGCAGTTCAAAGTTTCCAGTACACTTCATTTACAAAACACACATCAGAATTTACCATTGCACCACTGACCTGGAGACAGCAGGAATTGAACCTGGAACCTATTGAACAACAGTCCCATGGGGGCTCTTTGAGCTGAAATGAAGTTAATAACATGTACATATTTTAGGAATCCAATACCTAGCCAGTCTTTTAGAAAATGTAAAACTCTGTATTTAATGCCCAAATTCTCTCTCACTCCCTAAGAGACAATCCATTTCCTCAGTCTCCAAAGGATTAACAGAAGGCTAATTACATCATAGGCCCTTTGGGACGAGAGGAAAGTGATAAAGATTTCAGGGGTATGCGAAAATGTAGTTTATTCATTCATCAACTCTGTTCCCTACATGGATCATAAAAGTCAAAGGTGCATTCTCCCAGGCTGCACAGCCAAAGGAGGCTCATGGCTTTGATCAGAGAAGGTCTTCTAGAATATTCCAAAGAGAAGCTGTCACCTCTAGGCTTCACAGCCACAGCTCAAACTGGGACACACTACCAAGTTTCCTACTCCCTCGGCTTGCAGCTCTCTCAGTGTGGTTAATTAAAACCCCATTACAAAACCAAACAAGCACAAGGGGGCATGGGAGGGGACATTTCATGGCAACAGCATTTACCTCATTAAGCAACCCCTGCCAAGTACACATGTATGCGCATCTCCAGAGAGGTTGTGCTGGAGCCAAAAAATACCTATTAAAAATGCAGGCTACGAAAATAATGATTTCTTGGGTACAAGACTTTACTTACAGTGAGGTGTGGCAAGGAGGAATGTTGGAATGACAAACACCAAATTATAAAACGCTGTACTGTATTTCTTGTCAAGCGTAGGTGGTAGTTCAGGAGGATTTCTCAAGGTAAACAAGGCCTTGAACCATTTTGAGGGCAGAGACTGTAACAGGCGGCATATATTTCACAGAAGAGTCCTCAAACGCCTATTTCTAGCATCATGAAAAACTCTACCATTGGAAAAAAAAAAAAACTCTTACCATCAGGAAAAACTCTACCAAGGTGGGAGAAAAGGTCCTCCCACCTTTCTTCCAAATGAACTGACAAAACTTGGGAACAGCATCAGCCCATCCATGATGGGGTAGAGCTAACCAGGGCCACTCAGACAAATTTTATCAGGGGGTACAAAGTTTATTTTGGGCCCCTTCCCTTCATGTGAATTTGGCTCGTGGACACCCCCCCCCCCCCAGTTTTTGCTCCTGGGCCCCCTTTTGACCCATTTTTGACCCTGGGCCCAGGTACAATTGTACCCCCTTAACCCCCCTCTCAACAAAAAGTTCGTATAGTCAGGGCGATGGTGTTCCCAGTAGCAATGTATGGTTGCGAGAGTTGGACCATAAGGAAGGCTGAGCGCCGAAGAATAGATGCTTTAGAACTGTGGTGCTGGAGAAGACTCCTGAGAGTCCCTTGGACTGCTAGGAGATCAAATCAGTCAATTCTAAATGAAATCAAGCCTGACTGTTCCCTGGAAGGACAGGTACTAAGGCTGAAACTCAAATATTTTGGCCACCTCATGCGAAGAGAGGACTCTCTGGAGAAGACTCTGATGCTGGGAAAGATTGAAGGCAAAAGGAGAAGGGGAAGGCAAAGGATGAGATGGTTAGACAGCATCACCGATGCAACGAACATGAAAATGAGCGAACTCAGGAAGATAGTGGAGGACAGGAAGGCCTGGCGGGATATGGTTCATGGGATCACGAAGGGTCGGACATGACTTAACGACTGAACAACAACAACCCCCCCTCTCAGAGGCCCTGGGAGCAACCACCACCCATTGCCAATGCACCTCTTCCTCCTCCCACCACCTGGATGCAAACAGAAAGGGCACAGAGAGGAAGAAGAAGTGTGGGAGGAAAGGAAAGTCATGGGTTAGAGCCTCTCTAGTCCTCCACATTTCTTCTTCCCTTCGCCCCCTCCCCCCCGGTTCCTCTCTTCCTTTTTGAATTCCAGAGTGCACAGTTCAAGGGTGCAGCCGCACTGTCAAATTAAGGGGAGGCATATTTAGACACCACCTCAGACACTGGGAAGTCTTGGATTGGCCCTATATGGGTGTGTTGTTGTTCAGTCGTTAAGTCGTGTCCGACCCTTCGTGATCCCATGAACCATATCCCGCCAGGCCTTACTGTCCTCCACTATCTTCCTGAGTTCGCTCATTTTCATGTTCGTTGCATCGGTGATGCTGTCTAACCATCTCATCCTTTGCCTTCCCCTTCTCCTTTTGCTTTCAATTTTTCCCAGCATCAGAGTCTTCTCCAGAGTCTCCTCTCTTTGCATTAGGTGGCCAAAATATTTGAGTTTCAGCCTTTGTACCTGTCCTTCCAGGGAACAGTCAGGGTTGATTTCATTTAGGATTGACCGATTTGATCTCCTAGCAGTCCAAGGGACTCTCAGGAGTCTTCTCCAGCACCACAGTTCAAAAGCATCTATTCTTCGGCACTCAGCCTTCCTTATGGTCCAACTCTGGCAACCATACATTGCTACTGGGAACACCATCGCCCTGACTATACGAACTTTTGTTGGGATGGTGATATCTCTGCTTTTTATTATGCTGTTTAAGTTTGCCATAGCTTTCCTTCCAAGGAGTAAGCGTCTTTTAATTTCATGACTGCAGTGATCTTGGAGCCCCAAAAAGTAAAATATGTTACTGCTTCCATTTCTACCCCTTCTATTTGCCAGGAATTGATGGGACCAGATGCCATGATCTTAGTTTTATTAACGTTGAGTTTCAAGCCAACTTTTGCACTCTCCTCTTTCACTCTCATCAAGAGGCTCTTTAGTTCTTCTTCACTTTCTGCCATTAGGGTGGTATCGTCTGCATATCTGAGGTTGTTGATATTTCTCCCGGCAATCTTGATTCCGGCTTGCGATTCATTCAGCCCTGCATTTCTCATAATGTAATCTGCATGTATGTTAAATAAGCAGGGTGACAATATACAGCCTTGCCGTACTACCTTCCCAATTTTGAACCAATCAGTTGTTCCATGGCCGGTTCGAACTGTTGCTTCTTGACCCGCATACAGGTTTCCCAGGAGACAGGTAAGGTGGTCTGGTATCTCTTTAAGAATTTGCCACAGTTTGTTGTGTTCCACACAATCAAATGTACAAATGTATCAAATATGGGTGTACATACCCAGTAAGGAGAGTGAAGCAAGGAGCAGAGAGGTGCGAGTTGTCGTTAACCACTAGGCACTGCTCCCATTCTGCCCTCCATCTTCTTTACCTCGCCCCAAGCATGTTAGTGTAAAGAAAGATGGAGACTGAGATTTAAGAGTTACAGCATCAGAACCCCAAAGAGGTGAAGGGGAGCACTACCTGGACAGGGACAAGAGGAGTCTGTCTTATCTTTCTCATTTCTGACTCTTGAAGGCATGTTAGTGCCCCCATCTGGCACCAAAGTGAACTTGGAACAATATCTGAGGACCTACAAGGGTGGGATCTTACACTACATGAATGTACAAGCTTACTGAACAATTTCAAGAGGCATATTTTCTGACATTAAAGACAGAGGCGATGGCATCATTGATTTCTTCATAATCTAGGTGGAAGCGTTCCCAGCCTCAGATCAAAACCTTGAAAAATATAAAAAGGTAAAGGTTCCCCTTGCTTGAAAGCCAGACGTGTCCAACTCTAGGGTGTGGTGCTCATCTCGGTTTCAAAGCGAAAGAGCCAGCGCTGTCTGAAGACGCTTCCGTGGTCATGTGGCCAGCATGACTCAACACCGAAGCACACGAAACGCCGTTACCTTCCCGCCGAGGCAGTACCTATTCATCTAGTTTCAATTTCTTGCTTTCGAACTGCTAGGTTGGCAGGAGCTGGGACAGGAGACAGGAGCTCACTCCGTAACAGGGCACTTGGGTCTCGAACTGCTGACCTGCCAGCCTTCCAGTCTGCAGTTTAGCATCTTAACCACTAAGGCACTGTGGCCACCGAGATATAGGCACATGTATTAACTTTGGCTGCCCTCATTACCATACAAATGTGATCCTTTCTAGTGGACCTCAACCCCCAATCCATATATTAGCTTCCCCACTTGGTTGGCTGCAAGAATCAACCCAAGAATCCTCTTTCCTACAAGCAACTCTGGCCCTTTGGGTTCTACGTGTCGCAAACTCAAAAATCAATCAGTTAGAAAGCCAGGTAGGATTGTACCAAATGAAAGTGACTAACTTGTCTCCCATGACGATGCTCAGTCAGGAGTCATTTCTTTGGACACAATACAATTCATCAACAATTTAAAAAACTTAGACTGGCTTGTACAGCCCAAGGCAGAAGATGCTTTACCTCTTAAATAGAGCACAGCTGGAAAGCATGGCAATGTTGTCTAATTGGTATAATCACAAAACTCCAGGCACAGAATTGGAGTACAGTACATAATTTAGCATTCCTCAGCCCTTCCACTATCAGTTTAGCTTGAAGGGTACACCAGCTCCTGAGCATGTTAAGAGTACTTTCCTTATTGTAGTGTACACATAACGTATTTATTTAGAATCTGCTTTTAAGCAGAGAGAGAGAAATATTAACAGACACTTTGGTTTCTGTAGCTCTTGCAAGAGGAAATGTAGCTAACCACAAAGCCTACACTGTACCTGTCAGCTAGCTCAGGAAATGCGGAACAAGGGGAGAAATGAAAGCTAAATGCTTACAGCTTGGGGGGGGGGGCTGCATCGCCATTGCCCTTCTGGGTTAGTAACAAGGCTACAGCCAATGTAAGGATAGAATGCCTCTTGGACACATGTAACCAACCAAATGTAAGCTTGAACCCTGACATGCTTCCTGGCTTTTTTGTAACAGCTTCGCAAAAGTATAAAAGTACATGCACACAATGCCAAGGTGCGCTCTCTGATTTGTGACTCCAAAGTCCTGCTGAGCGACCATGCATATGCTTGAATAAAACAATCTGAATTCTGACACATCGGTTGCTTGCGTGTTTTGGACTCGCCGTCCTACAAGCTCCCACCCAAATCTTAAAAGTGAGGCTTTACCTGAGATCAAGATTCCATATTTAAGGGTCCTGTCCATCAAAATGGTGAGAAATACAAACAGAGAAAGGAATTTGAGGATTCTTGTCAGTGCTAGGTAAACCCACGCTCCAAAGCTTCTCAACATTCAGTCCTATAGCTTGTGAGAATGTTCAGAGAAACATATTTTTAAGATAGAATAAAAGTTTTCATGGCCATCAGTTATCGTCCAAGACTTTAGAATTACGGGTAAAGATGCCGTGTAGTTTATTTCAAACAGACCAACGATTTAAAATAACTTCAAAACACTGTGCGAAGATACCGATATAAACGGAGCTCCGGACAGGAATAAAATACATTAAAAATCGGAGGCTGTGTAGGTTACAGATACCGACGTTTCGCTCTGTAACTCAGAGCTTTTTCCAGGTGCAATCACGCACCTACGTCTACCTCTACCTGCTTTACCATCTTCAATCTTCGTGATTGCACCTAGAAAAAGCTCCAAGCTACGGAGCGAAACGTCAGTATCTGTAACATACACAGCCTCCGATTTTTAATGTATTTTATTCCTGTCCGGAGCTCCGTTTATATCGGTATCTTCGCACAGTGTTTTGAAGTTATTTTAAATCGTTGGTCTGTTTGAAATAAACTACATGGCATCTTTACCCGTAATTCTAAAGTCTTCGACGAAAACATATTTAAAAAAAAAAACTCCACTGACACCAGATAGACAATGCATAGGAAATGTGGTCGGTCTGGAGACATTTCCCTTAATATGAAACCTAAACGATACCTGTAGATGTTGGGGATGAAGACTTTAGGATATAGGAAGAACCCTGAAGGACCGGACTAAAGGGCCACGTCTTGTCCTATGTCTTGTTTCCCAGCCAGATGCCCTTAGGAAGCTCACAGGCAAGGCATGAAAGAACTCTTTCCCAGGTTCAGAGGCGTCGTCTGATATGGGGCGGTGGTGCGGTGGGCCCCAGGGCGTAGGGGCGGAGAGGCTCGGGGGGGCGGGAGCCTCCCCAAGTTCCATGTTTTTTTTCCTTTTTTTGGTGATTTTTTGCCGATTTTAAGTAAAAAAAAAGCGGGTATTTTAAAAAGTATGTATGCTTTGCCGGCACTAACTTGAATAGGACGTTCGCTCGACGATCTTCCTGCTCCCGGGTGCTTCTCCCTGCGCCCGTGAGCGGGACTCTGTACCGCCCCCAGCAGCACTTTCTGTAGTTTGTGCATGCGCAGACCCACGGAGTCTCCAGGGATGTGCTGGGCATTCGCAAACTCCCTGGAGCGTCCCTGGAGACGCCGTGGGTCTGCGCACGCGCGGTACAGAGTCCCGCGGCTGGGCGTACGGAGGAGCTCCGACCAGGAACAGGAAGAACATCGTCGAGGGAACGTCCTATTCAAGTTAGTGCCGGCAAAGCATACATACTTTTTAAAATACCCGCTTTTTTTTTTACTTAAAATCGGCGAAACTAAAAAAAGAAAAACGGCAATAAAACTATCAAAAATAGGTTTCGGTTTTTGACAGTTTTATTGGGGGGCGTTGCGTTTTCCGCCCCAGATGGGGGGGCGCCTGGCGACGCCACTGCCCAGGTTGCCCTCCAGCAACTGGCATTCAGTGGCAAGCCGCCAGAGCTGGCCCACCCATGAGGCCAACTGAAGCAGTTGCCTCAGGCAGTAGATTGGTGGGGGGCACCCATCTCTGTCTGCCTACTTGTCTCCACTGCCCCTCTTTCACCTTCCACTCCCTGGACTGCAAAAGGAAGAGGGCGACAGAGAGGAAGAGGAAATGTGGAGGAGAACTGGAGAGTGGGAGGAGCAGAGGCTGGGGGGGCAAAAGGGGGGGCAGCATTTGGCATGCTGCCTCAGGAGATCTTGAGCCGGTCCTGGTCAAGGCCTTGAAGAGTTGAAGCTCACCCTGCTACACTCCACCCTTACTTCAAAGTGACTGCCCTCCAGCCCAAAAAGTAAGACGCAACTTCTTTGTGCCTTAAGGACGTTCCAAAGGTTAAAAGAACATAAATAAATCGCTGCCATGGTGGCGGAGACAGCTGCTGCTCAGGCTTCTTATCTGCTGAAAAAAGACCTCGTAAAATATTTTAATTAAAGAAAATCTTGATTAAACCCGAGGCACAGCCATGGAAGTGCAATAAATTTTGTCTGTTTTGTCGTGTGTTTGATAAATGGCTACAGCAGCTTTGCCGACAACGGGACTGGCAAGAGCCGCAAAAGTGCAGCTAATGGTCGCAAGCTTGATGCTCTCCTTCTAATTGTCCCGACTCCTCTGGGTGGGTTAGTGGGCGTGTTTTGTTTTGGCCATACCACCTTAGGAGGGTCAATGTTCCAGAAAATGACCCACCAACAAGCAATGTCATTTTTAAAAAATTTATTTAGCATATTTTACAAGTCACTTTTTAAAGAAAATATTCTCAGACAGGTTTACATGGCATGGAGGGACCTGCAATCCAAAAAGAGACACAAAGAAAAACGGGGGAGGAGGGAGGGAAGTAGAGGCAGAGGAAGAATATGTGATTTATGTTTACTTCCCACATCTCTTCCCCCACTCACCCTCCACTTCATGTTTCTTGCTGAAAATTACCCCATCGGAAGCTGCTCTTTGCCCTTGGATGTGCCATTGCCATTTTTACCAGAAAATAATGTAAGTGGAAAGGGTCAGAGCCAGCTTTTACTACTCACCGATCCAGTTTGAGCCCCCGGCCTCAGTGACTTCAGGAGAGAAGGTGACGTGCTTAACACATCATCTGGTCTGACCCTTAAAAGGAAGGTGCAGGTGTTCAGGCTCCAACACAGACCTGAGTTTCTGCAACTCCCTTTCAAAAATTAAACACTGCCTCTTCTCTCCTTTTGCAGTGTATATACACAAGACCGCCTTATACTGGGACAGGCCACACTGGCCCATCCAGACCAGTCTTGCTCATCCTCCAGCAGCTCTATGGCAGGAGTCATTCCTAATCCTATTAACCGAGATGTTCACTGAAGAGGCAAAAACTAGACCCCAGAACCTTCTGCATGCAAAGCGTGAGCTCTGCCAGTAAGTTAGAATCCCTCCCAAAGGTATTGTCAACGTGTATTGATGTGGGTAAGGTAAAGGTAAAGGTATCCCTTGACAATTAAGTCCAGTCGTGTCCGACTCTAGGGAGCGGTGCTCATCTCCGATTCAAAGCCGAAGAGCCAGCGCTGTGCGAAGACGTTTCCATGACTCAACACCGAGGCGCATGGAACGCTGTTACCGTCCCGCTGATGCGGTACCTATTAATCTACTTGCAATTTCTTGCTTTCGAACTGCTAGGTTGGCAGGAGCCGTCGCACAACCACCCTGTGAGGTAGGCCAAACAAGGTCAAGTAGCCCAAAGTCACCTGGTTAGCTTAATGGCTGAGTGGGGATTTGAACGTGCGTCTGTTCACTCCTGGTCGAATGCTCTAACCACTACATCATGCTGGATCTCATCAAGACTACACATTAGAGCAGACCTTCAAAAAAACATGCTAGCTACACTCTCTTCTACTCAAACAGCAAAGCAAACTTAAGTTGCTCCTTTGCAACTCATTCCTACCTACATAGCAGCCTTCGGAAAAATGTCGAAACCTTCTTGTACCTGGCTACACCAGGCATGCATGGAAGGGGCTCTTGGATAATCAATCAGCCACCTCCCACTGCCAAGGCACACTAAGCAAGATACTGTGTGCTTAAAGCCTCTTACTCATGTCAGCCCTTTGGCTTCTGTTTCAGCCTTGGCAAGACAGAGCATGTAGGAACGCATGCTCATAAATTACAAGACACACACGCGCACAGAGACGGTGGTGAAATTCAGAAGCCTGATCCTGCGGAAGAACATTTCAAGATTCTTGACCAATAGGAATGTAACTTTCCATATGGAGAGGCATATAGAGAGGCTACAACCCCATTACAAAATAACACATCTGAAATACTTTGAAGTTCATAAACACAAACAGAGGCATAATGAGCCAGGATGGTGTAGTGGTTTGGGAGTCGGACTTAGACCTGGAAGATCCAGGTTCAAATCCCTGCTCAGCCACGAAGCTTCCTGGGTGACCTTGGGCCAGTCACTATCTCTCAGCCCCACCTACCTCACAGGGTTGTTGTGAGGACAAAAAGGAGGGGAGGAAATATGTACACCACTCTGAGCTCCTTGGAGGAAGGGCGGTATAAAAATGTGAAAAATAATAAATAAATAATAATAAATAATTAGCACCCGAGGACAATAATACTGAACATTTGCACATCATTTTCTTAGTGTTCAATGTACTTCACATGTTTTACCAGGATACTTATAAGGCAAGTATCATGATCTCCATACGCAGCTGGTGTTATAACATTTTCTGACGACAAATATTTACACCCCACCTTTCCCCTTCCAATAGAAGGCACCAGGGCCTCTGAGAGGGGGGTTAAGGGGGTAATTTGTACCCGGGCCCAGGGTGAAAAATTGGTCCAAAAGGGGGACCCAGGAGCCAAATTCATATGTAGGGAAGGGGCCCCAAAGAAACTTTGTACCCCCTGATAAAATTCCTCTGAATAGCCCTGGAAGGCACTCCAAGCAACTGACAATATCCTAAAAATAATTGCAACGCCCATGACAGCAGATTGATGGGGGGGGCACACATCAGACACCACCAACTGCCCAATCACCTCCACCTTCCACTCCTTAGATTGGAAGAGGGGGGGTAGAGTGAAAAAGTGCAGGAGAGAGGAGTGGTGGGCTAAGAGAGGGACAGAGCAGGAGAGAAAGTGCCTAGGAGAGGAGAGTGGCGGGCTAGAGCGTCTGAGGTGCTCTAGTCCTCCAGTCTCCTCCGCACTTTTTCTTCCACTCTGTCCCCTTCTCCCAAAGTTCCAGCTGAATGTTGACAAGGGTAAATATGCACCTGAAACCCCTACTGGGGAGAAAAGCAGCTGGGGTGGGGATTTGGAACAGAAAAATTGCAGGAACAGCTACTCTTTTTTCCAGCCATTACCACCACCTAGTGGCAAAGGAATGTCATGACACATCACCATAATTATGAAGCCAGCCCAGAGTGGTATTGTTCTCAGGTGAGTCCTGTCGCTCAGCTAGACCCACACAATTCAATGAGACTGTCCACGTGCGTCAGTAGTCAGAGATTGCCAGTCTTAACCAAGAGGTGGTTGTACAAGCACTCCAACAGACTTATTTCCAAGGTCCAGTCAGCAAAATGCATTCCAGCCAGCCTTAGGAAATTCTCTTATGCTACATTGATTGAGTGCGATGCTGATGATCACATATCCAAGAGAGAGGATTGGACCCTTCCATACAAAGATTCAAAATGGCATCCAGACTATCTCAATCCCCCATTTCACCACAAATTCAAGGAGTCAGTTCCAGAAGTTTCTGAGAGATGCTCCTGTTCATAGATGGGGTGCTGGACAAAGTGAGGTGCTGGACAAAGTGGCACAGCAAGTATCTCAGAACCTGCTGCCTTCGGTACAGGGGGCGTTCAGCGACCAGCCTGAGTAGGTGGGCCCTCTGCTGGGCATGTGCCCTTCGCCAATGTCCAACCCCTGCCTGAACTGAAAGAATTCCAGGGTAAGAAAATATTTCTTTACCCAGCGTGGAATAAAACTGTGGAACTCCTTGCCACAGGATGTGATGATGGCACCTGGCCTGGGTATATGCAACCTCCTGGTTTTAGAAGTAGGCTCTCTCTCTCTCTCTCTCTCTCTCTCTCTCTCTCTCTCTCTCTCTCTCAATGGCAGATGCAAGGGAGTGGCAACAGGATACAGGTATCTTGTCTTGTGTGCTCCCTGAGGCATATGGTGGGCCACTGTGAGATACAGGAAGCTGGACTAGATAGGCCTTTGGCCTGATCCAGCAAGGCTCTTCTTATGTTCCTTGCTTCGTGAAACATGAATTACAATCCCTGGAGACATTTGGATCAATCCGTTGAAGCTTTCAGGAAGAAACTGACTTTATAAAAGACATCACAGATGCAACCTTCTCTCCATCACACTGGGCTTGCGGGATCAATGTCGAGATACATGAGCAGAGTGAATATGAGAGAACTTGTGGAGTGTACATCAACAGAGCTTCCAAATCAAGAAGAAACAAAGGGCTTAAGGCTATTTGTGTGGCCAGTACAACACAATATTGTATCATGCTCCCCAATTCCCCAAGCGATAGTAAGCTTCAGGGGCAGCCTTGTTCAAAGTTAGCTTCTGTGTGAGAAGAGAGTCATGGAGATGCACGGCATCTTTGTGTAACCTGTCTATTTCCAAATATACAAGACTGAGTGTAAACAGCACACTCTTGCAGTTCCTACCACATCCCCATACCAACTGCAAGAACTCAGATTTCTGTCTCTTATGCTGGCTCCACTTCAAAGCTGTTTCTCCTCAGCCACCACCCAAGCAGGTGAGTAAACATAGCTTATAGTCACCAGCCTTCAAAAGCCATTGAAGAAGCATAGTTTAGCTATAGGAGCCCATGGAAGAAATGCCTTTGGCTATCACGGAAACCAACACCAAGAGGATAAGGCCATCTCCTCAATCAACAGCCCTGACAAAGGGAGGTGATGTAGCTCAGTAGTAGAGAACCTGCTTTCCAAACATAAAGTTCAACCTCCAGATGGCAAGCCCAGCCTATCCATGAGGCCAGATGCAAGGGAGTGGCAACAGGATACAGGTATCTTGTTGTCTTGTGTGCTCCCTGAGGCATCTGGTGGGGCCACTGTGTGATACAGGAAGCTGAACTAGATGGGCCTTTGGCCTGATCCAGCAGGGCTCTTCTTATGTTCTTAACTCAGGCAGTGGGCAAGCAGAAGGCACCGATATATGCATTAATCCTCCCTTGACTCAAAGAGGAGGAAGGGAACAAAGCATAGAGGAGAGGAGAGATGATGAGCTAATGTGTCTCCAACACTACCATTCCCCTCTAGTTTTTGAATTCAGGGAGTCAGAGGAGGAGCAACTGCGGCTTGCAGTTGCTGCTGCATCGCCAGATAAAGGAGGTGGCATTAGGCATGTTGTCAGGGCCGGCCCATTCACGAGGCCAACTGAGGTGGTCGCCTGAGGCAGCAGATGAGTGGGCGGTGCCTATCTCTGCCCACCTACTTGCCTCTGCTGCTGCTCCTCTGCCTCCTCCTCCCATTCCCTGGATTAGAAAAGAGGTGGCCAGAGAGGAAGAGGAAATGTGGAGAGGAGAAGACTGTTGAGCAAGAACCTTGGGGAGGAGCAGAGGCTGGCACATCATTGGGGAAGGGGGGCAGCATTTGGCATGTCGCCTCAGTTGTCAGGAGCTGTTGGGCCGGGCCTGCATGCCGTCTCAGACAATAGGAGGTCTTGAGAAGATTTGAGTTACTCAAACAAAGTAACTGCAGATGTTAGAGAGATGTAGTCCCTCTTGCATTGCAAGCCAATGACTAGGTAGATTCTGCATAACCATAGCAAAGCAAGTTGGCAGTCTAGGATGTATAGCTATCCAGTTGAGGGATTTTATAATATTGTGAGTGTTCTATCTCATGAGCATGAACTATGACTTTTATTTATATCTCCAAGATTCTACAGACCTTGGCAGTGAACCAGGGGCCCAGCAAGAAATGTTTCCAGTTGGGTCCCACAGCTCCTAAGGCCGGCTCTGGGTCCATCCGTCCCCCCCCCCCACCAAAAAAAGATGCAGTTGCATAGGGCTAGCAGTCATAGACATGAGGCAACACATCTTTAACCTGCCTGGTTTGGTTAACTCAGCAGAGGCACAAAGGTGGTGGCTAGCATGCCACCAAATATGTGGAAGAGCATTTGACGCATCGCCTTAGGAACCAACAGGGATGTGCAGTCAGGGGAGACACAGCCTCTCCAGACCCAACAAGTTTAAAAAAAAAAAAAGTCCCTTGCCTTTCCACACCACTCCTTTCTGCTCTAGCACAGTTGGCAAGTTAAGCAGCATACACACAGTACAATACACAGGGAGGCCCTTAACAGAGCTGCCTCAGTCAGTTGGCATCTATCCTGCCAAATCCCCTTTCCCACCCCCTTTAAGAGACTTAGACCCACTTTGGACTAATTAGTTTCCTCTTTCCACTCACAAGTCCATAAGCCGGTCCAGAAGTCAGTTCAAGTCAGGATAAGTCCACAATCCGGTCAGTGAAACCAAGCCAGTCCACCTTCTCCCTTTCCTTCAAAAACTTTTCTCCTCTCTGCTACCCATACCCTTCCTTCCTCCAGGTGCTGCTTTTATCCCTGAAGAAGACCTGATTGCCTCTAGTGGCCACAGCTGTGCAGCATGCCAACTGCTGAAGCATAGGCTTTAACCCCTTACTCCCCAGATTTGTCAGAGCAAGGGGCCACTGTAGACACCACACAAACTATCTCCTCAGGGAAATCTTCCGCGGTCTCCAATACAGCATCCAATTAGAAAAAAGGCAGGGCAGTTGGCATCCAATTCAACAAAAGGCAGGCTGCCTGCATCAGCAAGCACTAGGCAGGCGGCAGGCAGATTCATCTCAGTAGTGTCTGGATATAATCATGGGTGCCTTCCAATGAAAAAAAGGTAGGCTGCCTGCATCAGCAAGCGCTGGGGAGGCAGCAGGCAGATTTGCCTCTGTGAAAAGCATGAGAACAGCAGGAAGCTGGATTTGAATTTATTTCCAGTTCTAGAGAGAGAGAGAAGGCACACAAGTGAAGATTTTGCAAGGTAGGTTTCTCGACACTGTCTCTCCCTGTCTGTCTGTGTGTCCCCCAGACCTCACCGCACATCACTGGGCACCAGGACATTTTCCACCACACCTGTCAAGCACAGTGGAAAGACTCCTGATGAGTTGCAGCCAGTCTGTGAAAGATAATACTGAGCCAGATGGGCCAATAGGTTTGATTCAGAATAGTGCAGCTTCATATTCCATGTGAAATCAACCAATGAAAAATCCTTGACGTCATGGATTTTGTTCATTTTCGGTACATTTGTACCTTACCACAAGATGTTTTTTAAAAAAAATTCAGATTTTTTTGTCCATCCGTTTTTGAGATATTGAATGTTCAAAATTGCCAAAAAAAGGCCAAAATTCACTTGTCACCATACATTCAAATGCCAGATAACGATGAACGCTACATTATTATTATTATTATTATTATTTTACTTCTGAAGATGATTTAGATGAGGAAAAATGTCACTGTGCTGATTCAGAAATTATTCAGCAACTAAAGGAAAAATTTAAAACTACGAACAGAAGTAAAAAGCTCATGATTTTGATAGTTTTACCAAAAAGCTGATCCTGTAAAAGAATAGGAAGTGAATTCATTCTCTATAAATCTATCTCTATAAGTCCTGTTATAAATTTTTGGATTCATTTCAGTTTACCACATAATTTTATCAATGTAAACTGTAGAAAAATGGACTTGAGGGGTTTAATTCATAGTCACTGCCAACAAGAAAATTTAATTTTTGTACGATACCATTGAGATACCATCTTGAAACTTTGACTGATTGACTACAAGACATATACCTTTAAGTGTGATTTTTTTGAAAATTTTAAAAAAGTTCAATTTTCCAAAATTTCAAAATTAATATTATTTGAATATTTTTGAATTTCATGAAAATTTACAATTGGGTCATGTTGTACATCTATTGAAAGCCCCATTCATGGGCTTTAAAATGACATCTGTCCCATGTCTGTTGCATTCATCGTTATCCTTTAACTGGCATTTGAATGTATGGTGACAAGTGAATTTTGGCCTTTTTTGGCAATTTTGAACATTCAATATCTCAAAAATGGATGGACAAAAAAATCTGAAAAAAACAACTTTTAAACATCTCATGGTAATGTACAAATGTACCAAAAATGAGCAAAATCCGTGACATCAAGTTCCAAAATGTATTTTTTATTGGTTGATTTGACATGGAATGACCCTATGTACCAATTATAGTTTGATGGTAGCAAGTATGCTTGGTATGTGTAAGGTCTCAGGTTCAATCCCTGACTTCTCCAGGTAGGATAGAGAAAAATCCCTGTGTGAAATGCTGGAGAGCAGTACCAGTCAGGGCAGACTATAATCAAGATCGACCAGTCATATGACCCAATATAGGACAGCTCCCTACGTCCATAATAATATTAATCAAAGATCTGTGCAAACATTTTTTAAAAAAAAAATTCACTGTAGTTTCTCACTTTCATTATCATTCGGTTTGTTTTCCTTTCATTTACTTTATTTCCCTTTCTTTTTCCCCTTTCATTTCATTTTGTTTTAGTTGTTTTTGGAACAAAAAGGCGGCAGCATAAATCGCTGTTGATCTTCACCAGTTGCTCCTCCCGGCAGCCATTTTGTCTTATCAGCTCACCTCATATCGTGTTGCTGAGGTATGTACTTTGAAGCAGAGAAGCAGAGAATTACAAACTTAGCTGATAGCACTAGCAAGTTCATAACTTGAGGCAGGAGCTGAACTGAGAGCACAGTGTGTGCTCTTAATGCACTGGGGCTCTGCAGGAGGGCTGACTATTTTAAGCGTAGATAATGGTGGGCCTCTGGTGGGCCTCATTTTAAGAAGTGCCACCATCAAATCCTTCCTTCCTCCCTTTTGCCAGATGAACCGTCTTGCTCATTGCTCCAGGCAGAGAATTTCTGTCAGCAGTGAGATCAAGGGCGCCCACTACTTCATGCCAAACGAATGGCCTTCGGCGGTACAAGCAGAAGATGTGCAATCACATTCCTCCGACGACACGCCTGTCACTCGCAAGGTTAATCCTTTGAATAAACAGCACTTCCTATGGCACCCCCTCATGTCAGCTTGTGTCAAGAGACGTCAAAAGGAATCACCACCCCAGCTATACCGACGGGGGAAGGTAGTACTTGCTCTGGGAATGACATCTCTCCACTTTGAGTCCTGACAACCCAGCGCCTAAAAGGAAGGGCTGTATAGATGAATCAAAGCCTTTCCTTAGATCATTTCACATTGACGTCGTAGCATGCAAGCAGCCTTGCGCAGGCAGGCTGGAACAATGACAAATCTTCCGTGACAGCAAGACAAGGAGGGCAGAGGCTGCACCAGAGTGGGCAAGGGGAACAAGCAAGCCCCCCCCCAACAAGCAGCTTACCCCCCCCCCACCATCTTCTCTCATTGCTGGAGGCCTGTGCTAACTTGAAAACATTTTCACTTTTCACATCCTCAAAGTGCTTTTTTGTTATCACTCAAAGAGAGAGTGTGCAGTAGCGTAGCTGGCGGGAGGGCACCACCACCCCTTTCGGTGGTGGAGTGGCCATTTTCCGGCATCTCCACTGGCGAGGGAGGCGCTTGGCGAGAAAGTGGCGCATCAGCTGGGCCCTCCCGCCTTCCCTCATCTCCTTACGGCTCCAAATGGAACCATTCTGGAGGCGAGGGCGTTGCAGGGGGTGTTGCGAGGCATCATGACAATCGCCCCACCCTGGGCAGCTAACAACGCTGCTGAACATGTGCACCTTCTATGCTTCTGGAGCACAGAACGCACCTTAATGTCATCGAAAGCGAAAGGCTTTTTGAGGTTTGAAAAAAGTAGTCAAGAGGGAGTCTTTGTTATTTTAATGTACATCCCACCCTTTTCTCATAGAGCTCAGTGTGGCAGACATGGGTCTTTCCCCACCCCCTTTTTATAATCACAACAGCCCTGTGAGGTAGAGATTAGGTTGACAAATAGTGATTATCCCAAGATCACCCACTAAGCTACAGGCCGAGTGGGAATTTGAACCTAGGATCTCCTGTCCCCATTTAGTACTCTGACCATTATACACACACACACACACACACACACACACACACACACACACACACGCCCTCTCCCTTATTTACTGTATACCAGGCAAAATTAAGCTTTGAACAAGCTTGGGTTATTAGCAGGCCAAAAAAGAAAAAAAGTAGGAAAAGCTGGAACTTGTCAAACACTCAGTTTGTCTGGATGTTGTCATCCTCCAGAACTGTCTTCTCAATGTACACTACAAGATTCTGTGGAGGGAGCTTCTAATGTCAGACATTAAAGAAATTAGCACATTGATGTCAGAACACACAGACAGGAAGGAGAGTTGCCAAGTTCGCTGCCTCATCTAAATTCCTTGCAGCTGCTCTGTGACAAAAAGGGGAGAACACACTGCACAAAGCGGCACTACACAGTCTGCGATGATAACACAATCTTGGGTGCCGTTTCTGGCCTGATGTAAAAGGACCTTTTCTCTCTGTAAAAGCCAGCTTCCAAGAATCTGTCACGTGGGAGAGTGACCAAGAGAAGCCATTCTAAGATGTTCAAAACACCTTTACCATATAGTGTGGAGAATGTAGATACAGAGAAGGTGTTGTCTCTTTTTCACAATACAATACCTCAAGTTACACAACTGGCACCTTCAAGGATCCACAGCAGCTCTGAGTGATTTCTGGCAAGAAAAAGGTGTGGCAAAAAATAGGTTAACCCCAGCCTTACTTCTACTTAGACCTGATCTTGATTGAGCTGTTATTTTAAAATATTTCCCCAAACTAGACAATGATGAGTTAAATGTCATGTGCAATGTATTCATGTAATATTAGATGTCTATAGTTATTATCTCCATCAATAGAACACTGCCCCCCCCCCCCGTCTGTTCCTACAACTTTGTATGTTAACAAATTCTTATACTTTTGAGCAGTTGGAATGTTCCTAATCATAACATAGCAGCGGAGGCTCACTTAGGTAGATTAATACCCATACTCTTACAGCCAATCACTATGGAGGTTCTTTGGAGATTTCCCCCTGGGATTTTTTTTGTCTAGTATATCTGATTTGGGGACAAATGGGAAGACACTGTCCTTTTCAAATTTACATGTTTGGAGCTTTAATTTGATACCTCATCAATCTCTCTGCAACTATAGTAAGTGCCCCAACAGATATCCAAAGCTGGCTTGGCCTTGCAAAGAGATCTATAGATACATACACCAAGGCTGATCACCGAGCAAGAGGCAGCACATCCTCATCATCATCACCCCAAGAGTGTGTATGTGCATGTGCCTACCTGCTTCCACTTCTACCTCTTCCCACTTGCTTTGTGACTAAAATGGCTAGCAGAGAGAGGGGAGCAGGATAGACAAGTAGCAGCCTAGAGCGTCTCCCAGGAGATACTCCAGGCTGGCACTCAACTGTTCCTCTTCTGTTCCTGAAGGGTCTTCCAGACTTGTTTAAATTAGAGAGTGAGCAAACAGAGGTGTCACTATGGTGGGGGCGTTACTGTAAATTGCGCCCCATCCTAGTCCCATTTACAAGCCAGCACGAGGCCCCCTCATCGTCAGAGCCATTCAGTGCGGAGAAGGCAGCAGGCAAGGAGTCTCCTGCCTGTTGCCTTCTCCGCACAGAATGGCTCAGACGGTGAGGGGGTGAGGTCGCCTCGTGCCAGCTTGTAAACGGGGACTAGGACGGGGCACAACTTACGGTACCACCCCCACCATAGCGAAAAAGCAAACTGTGCGGTGTAGGGAAAGTGGTCAGCCAGCACAGGCAACAGGCCGGCATAGGATGCATGCAAGGCACCCTCTGCCATTCTATTACCTCCTACCAATCTGCCACCCAAGTAAGGTTGCCAGGTCTGGTGCATCCAAAACCTCAGATTTCTCAGGTTGGCCTCCAAAGTATGACACAAGACTGCCAATCCTTGAAAAAATATGGCAAACAATCTGGTACTGGGGTAGAGCCCAGTAGCAATTCTCAAGTAGCCTGAGATTAACCTTTGCTGCCCATTCACCTGAGCAAAAAGGCAAAAAAAAAAACTGGAGAAACAGGATCATTTGTGGTTAAATGGCAAACTTATATCTATCTGAGGGAGCCACTTTACACAGCCTCATCAGCAGACTGGCCCTCCCTCCCCCCTCCCTCCCACTCACACACAGCTGGGAGAGCATTTAAACACTATAAGCAAATGCTCTTTACACTGAAGAGAAGAACCTTTTTGCATTTGTAAACTAAATCAGATCAGTTTTTAAAGGAGATGAAGGTATCTAAAACTCCTTTGACAGATGATTCTCTCATTTCACTAAAAGCAGAACCAAGTGAAGGGGGAGAAAATTCCTTGAGGCGTAAAGAAAATGAAACATTTTCTCATCACCTCCTCCAAGGTATGTATCTATATGCAAGAGTGAACTTTCCCCTTGTCTTCTGATAATGCAGGCGAGAAATAGTTGGAGTGCTAAAAGAAATGTTGATATACCAAACGTTTAAGGCAGGGAGTGGGTGGGATACAGTGCAACTGAAATGTGCTTATCAGCATATGGGGGGGGAGTGAGGGTGTGGAATACTGTAGACAGGGTGACCAGAGGTCATTAATTAATAAGATAATAAGGATGATCTTATTTTGATCTACATTTTGATTGGTTATTTATATAGAGCTTAACAATGTGCATGGCCCTTTAAAGAAGTAAGAGACAGGACCCTGGGTTAGGGTTAGGGTTAGGGTGAGGGCACAAGGAACTTATAATCTAAAATTTAACAAAGGGAAGAAATCAGGAAGGGGAAGGAAGTGGAGGCAGGGGTGAACAGGGGAAGAATATCAATTTAGACCACAATCCTATGCTTGTCTACTCAGAAGTAATGCAATCCCCTGCTTGTCTACCCATTGTCTTCAATGGGGCTTCTTCTCAGGAAAATATGCACAGGATTACTCTCAGGAAAGTATGCATAGCCTCAATATATTTGGGCTGTTAGTGTAGAAGGGATAAAACCCAGAGTGGTTATATAGCTCCAAATTAAAAGATTTTTAAAAGTCTTTCAGGAACATTCCAAACAAAACTAAACAGAGAATGTTCATGCAAGCAATGTAGGTTTCATCAAACAGCCTCTCTTGGCAGCTGTACACAGTCCAATGGCTGGGATTTTTTAGCCAGGCTGCTCCACTGGAATAATGCAAGATGATGGCCCCATCCTTGGAATCTCGGTTAATTTGTGTTTTCATCCAGCTGATCCCTGGGAACTAGTGACTGCCAATGCCCAACACAAAAGCTAATTAGGGAGATCACAGGGGAGGGGACCAGTAACATGGCAAGAATGCCTTTTTGCTCCCCATCCCCTTGGGCAATGGCAAGTCGGTCTCGGAGAAGTTCAAGTCTGCCTCCAAAGGCAGGTGAGAGATGGAGATCAAAGGATTTGTTGTTCCATTTGATGGACACATTTTATAAGGTGGGCCTTTAGTTGCAGCAGCTCAGTCAGTCTCACTGGGGAGGGAGAAAGAAGCAAGGGCAAGCCAGAGAGGCCAAAAAGCTTCGTTAGTTTTACAAGTGACTCAAGGATATGGTGGAAGTAGAATCCCAGTGGGCTGCTTCTATTCAATATTGTTTTGGAGGCTGCTTCTAGTTCCCCCAACCTGAAGCCTGCCTATCCTCATATGAATCTGCACAGGTTCACTGCACAGGCAGTGACCAAGGGGAGAGGGCATTCTCAGTGTGGCGAGCGACTCCTGTTTATGGAATGCTTTCCCCACAGAGGTTCCCTGGAGTCCCAGGTTGTCAGGTTGGATGGGTCCAAAAACCTGAGATTGCTAAGTCAGGGGCTTATTTATACCACAAGTTGGAGGCTGGTGATATTACAAGACTGCCAACATTAGAAATTTGGGAGGGGGAGAAAATCTGGAATCAGCATAGACCCCAAAGGGTTAAGGCAGTGTTTCCCAAACTTTTTTGACTTGCGGCTCCCTTGACCATGCCTCCCATTGGCTCCCCATTACATTATGTTGATGCCTGCCAGTAGGCACTGTACTGTTTTCCGAGAGGATTCCGTGGCACTCCGCAGTTCCCCTGGCTGGTTTCCAGGGCTCCGCCACACCTCCCAGTTTGGAAACACTGGGTTAAGGGGTACATCCCCGCAGTAAAGGGACAGAAGTATCCACAACATAGCCTGAGATTGTTTACCACGTCTGCCTGACGGGGAAAAAAGGCAGAGAAACAAGGTCATTTGGGCTAAACTGGCAATCCTAGTGTACAACAGGAGTTTCCTGGACTTGATTGAGTTAAGGTGTGACCTTCCAGGAGGGCACAGAGGCTTAATTGCACCCCAGTTGGAGAGGTTCCTGAAGGATCAAAGAGGTATGACAGGGTGTGGGTTTCACTCATGCTTAGGCCAGTGTTGGGAGAGGCTTCAAGACTGCTCAGGTAGGGGCCACTTGGCAGTTTGTTATTCAGAAAGACTTATGTTTGCAAGCTCCACTGTTGCTTGATGTATGACCCATGCCACCAAACGATCCTGGAATCGAAAGTCGACAAATAAGCTTCATATTCCATTTCACCTTGGCCTAGGAAAAGAACTAGAAGAGTAGCAAAGAGGGACAAGGGTGTTTGTTTCCATAACCTCTCATGCAGAACTTTGGGACTGTCTTGCAGCTGTATTTGGCTGTAAGGATTCCTTGTAATTTAGTTGTCTAGAGACAAAGGCCCAGTTGAGTTCTGCCCCCCCAACAGAATACAAATATACAGCCAGATTTCTGCTAGAAATCATTCTTCATTGAACTGAAGTTGATTTTCCACTCAACCGTTTAATAGTTTCGAAGAACTTAGCAACGTGCTAAAAATGGCAGTAAAAATTAAACTACCAGAACAAATAAAACTCCACTATTTGGCAGCCTCACTCTAAATTTCCAAGTGGTTCTGGATAGGAACCATCCAATTAATTGTCTGTTGACACGAACTAGTATAAACTTGAGTAATGTGTGGAAAGAAACCAAATATTTAGATCTTTCCATGCTAGATGTGAAGAAGGTTCTAGAGGATTTAGAACTGACCGGTGCAGACCAACGACGCTGGCAAGAAATGATGGGAAAGCATGTGGGAGGGGGCAAGGCCTGAGAGCAGCAGGGGGAGGAATAAGAGCAGAACACCTGACCCTATCAATTTTGGGTTTAAAACACCTCGTTTGGAATTTATCTATCCACTAAGCATTGATTAATAAGCAGATGTGCAGCTAAGGGGGGACAGAGCTCCAGAACGTCTCCTACAGAAGAAGCAACTAGGGCAACACCAGGAGTGCTCAGGTTAAATTTTTTCAGACTCCTAGCCAAAAGGAAGCATCAGGTGACAAACTGAGACATTTGCCTAGGGGCACATGTTAATGTCTAGAGCAGGGGTTCTCAACCTGTGGTAAGGGTACCCCTAGGGGTACGCGGACCTCTTTCTAGGGGTACGTCAAGCCCTGCCCCTTATCTGCCCCATCAGCAGCTAATTAAGTGTTAATTAACATGGATTTTAAATTGTAATTATTTTCAGAGCCCTTCTGTCTCTCTGATTTTGGTTTTGGGCTTATTTTTGTACTTTGGAAAATGTACTTTGGTGGGGTGGGGGAGGGAGGAGCTGATTTTGGGAAGTGTGACTTGGAGAAAAAAAAGATCCTTGCATGTCTGTCTCCCGTTCACACTCATAGAGTTAAATAAGATATTTTTTCACATTTAAAATTGTTTTAGTACTTTTTAACAGTTAATTACCTAATTAATCCAATTAATTGGTAGTTAATTAGCAGGGGGTACTTCAGAAAATTGGACCGTGATAGGGGTACCTGGGCCTCCAAAGGTTGAGAACCCGTGGTCTAGAGTGTCGTCTATGCCTGCAAGTCAGTATATGGCTCATGTTACATTGACTGTGCAATCTTATGCATGTCTACTCAGAAGTAAGTCTCAATGAATTCAATGGGGCTTACTCCCATATGAGTGTGTGTAGGATTGCAGCCTAAGGCTATAGTCCTGTGAAAATTGAATTCTGAGTAAGTCCTATTGAACACAGTGGGGTTACTCCTAAGAAAACATGCCTAGGCCACCACACTAACAGCTCAAATCCTATCCCACTTACACCACCTTTGAATTTGAATCCCCTTTCCTGGGGCCTCCCGTTCTCGTTGCACTGCTGGTTACACCGGTGGTGTAAGTTGGATAGGATTGCGCTGTAATTTATCTTTTATATTTATCTGGGACCATTTGCTTTAAACTTTTGCAACTCTCTCCAAGAGTTTGGGATAAAATAAACTAGATCTTGAAATTGAAGTATAATAAAATTCAAAGCAGAAATAAGTGGCAGAAGAGAACACTAATGAAGGAATTTAAAGTTGATTTTTGTTGTTGTATAGTCTTAGTAGGGCGAGGTTAGGGGGGGGGGGGAACGACATGCTCCTGCACTTCCAAATTTACCATGACACCATTGTTAATAAGATACATTCTTTTTAATACTCTTACACTCTTTGAGAGAGAGAGAGAGAGAGAGGTTTGAGAAACATCTGGGCAGCTGGAGGGAGGTCTAGGCTGGTGCAATCTGGTGCTACATGCATATTACATTCCACAGATCTTTTGTAAGCAGCTTTGGGCACATAGGAAAATGTCTAATAAATGTTGCAGACAGAGCTGTCATCCAATAAAGAAAATCTTCATCAATTAGCCATTATGATTTTCAGTTGATTGATTAATTATGACTGCATACATTTGTGTATGAGAAAACTACAGTAGTAGCATTAAAAGAAAAAAAGTTTATTTTTTTCTTTCAAGGCAAGGACACTCACACACGTGTTGCAGCAGATATTACAGAAGAAGCACTCCTCCTCATTAAGATGGTGCACCAGCTGCAACTTTGATAAGTGCTTTTAAAAAAATATTCTTAAAATTGCAGACACTTTTTTAATCAGAATGTTTTACTCAGTCACTATGATAGGTTCATTATTGCAATAGCACATCAGTGAGCCATATTATGGCATCTTCTGAGGTTTTCCTTATGTCCATAGTTCTTATTATGGTTTCATTTCATTCCATTTTTGTAAGCTGCTTTGGACATTTTGATTGAAAAGGATAAAAACACATAAACAGACCAACCTTTTTAGTCATCCATTCTTCATTCATAAATCCCCTGTGGCTTCCACAGCAGCTAGAGATCCTTGTATGTTCCCTTTTCACACTTCGCCACTGTTCCAAGTTGATAGGTCCCGTCTTTCACGATGCACAGTAATTTTAAAAAGCCACACTTTATTCCAATTATCATCACTCCCCCTGTTGTCATTCATCCTTTGGGGACTTCCTATCATATTGGGCTCTATGTGGAGCTGCCTTTGAAAGCAATTCAGGAACATTAGCTGGTGCAGAATACTGCAGCTTGGTAGTTGACAGGTGTAGATTGATGCATCTTTCACCTATCTTGCGAGATCCACACTGCATACCAATACATTTCTGGGCCCAATTCAAAGTGCTGGGGTGTTTTTTTTTGTTTTTTTACTTTTAAAGCCTGTAAATCAGAGGTCCCAAACCTTCATGCAAGCAGGTGCTGAGATGGGAGCTGAGGGGACCAGGACAGGCCAACAGCGCAATCCTAAGATCCACCCGGCAGCCCATGGCCGCCAGCCGGATCCTGTGCACCAGCAGCCAGCGTGGCTGCCGGACGGGAGGTCTACTCAGGGAAAGAGACGCTCGTCTCCTTCCCCAAGTGTAAATGGCGGCCACACGGATCAGCCTTCTCAGATTTCCGCCAGCTGTTTTGCTGGCAGAAGCAAGAGGAGGCAATGTAACGCTCCGGCGCCCGGCAAGGGCTAGGATTTGGCCGATGGCCATTCCCTGCCCCCTCCCGGGCCGCCGGGGCCAATGGCCACCCTCCCGGTTCCTCTGATCCAGCCCCCACCCACTGGATCCAAACTTACCTGGGTCCGGCGATGGCGGAGTCCGACCAGTGATGTGGGGTGTGGCCAGCGCCGGCCTTCCTGGCTCTCGGAGGCGCAAACATGCCTTACGGCACATTTGCGACTCCTTCCGGCGTCGGAACAATCGTTCCAGTGCCGGGGGGGGGTTACGTTGGATTGGGCTGCCCAGGTAGGCAAGGCCAGGAATGCACCATGCACCCTCTCCACCAACTGCCCTTTTCTGTTCCCTCGGGGGGTAGAAGGAAGTGGAAGAGGCAACAGTGGCCAGTAGGCACCAAACAGTACTTCTGCCAGCACACATGCACCTGGGGGCATTACTCTGGGGAGCCTTGCTATAAATGGGTCACACCAGGATTATATCAGGGAATCCCTTCCTCCCATACAAGAATCACCTTTCAGTACACTTCAGATCTTCTGATGAGGGTGTCTTGTTCCAGATTTCTTGTTACAGGGGGTCTTAGCTGACCAACACAAGGAGCAGGGTATTCTTGGTGGCAGCTCCAATGCTCCGGCATTCCCTTCCTAGAGGAGGTAAGATTTTTCAAAATGCCTTTTGATTACTGATCTGTTTTTATGTTCAGCTGTTTAGCAGTTGACTGAAGTTTTGTAACAAGATTAAAGTAAACTGTTTGTAGTTGAAATTACATGAATGGTAGTACAAAAAAGGAAATTAAACAAAATGACCTACATGGCACTGCTTGGCAATTCCATCGTAAGGTCCCTTGAGGACCTCTCTATGGACCACCAAACTAGCTCCTGACCATCGTATGGCTGCAACAGCTCTGCAAATTTTACTTTGTATGATTCATGGCAAGGACTGGAAGTTTACTGCATCCTGTTGATGTGTACTCAACCTGATCAGATTGTGTAATGTTGCGTTCCAGTTTCTGGGCTTGCGTATCATAGGAATGGCAGGAGATAAATAAGACAAACTGTAAGATTATAGTGTGTCAATTAATGATGCCCGCTATGAAGGCATGGCGGAAATACTAGCATGCCGCAAATGATGATTCATAGCTGAAATGTCAGAGTTTCTCGAAATGCTGAAATGGCTTGTTTCACCAAATGTAAATTATGTTAATACCATTAAAACCGTTCACATACCCAAATAAGATGTCTAGACGATGGGAGTGTATATAAAGTAATGCAAACACAACATTTCATAGGCCCTGGTTCTTCACCACTGTATTTTGAATTAACTTTACAATCATTTGTCTAACAGTATATGTTAAGTTGATGGAAACCAGATGTGATTCTGGGCTATCCTCCCTTGTGCTCAAGTGTTAAAGGCACGGCCTAAGACACACACACACACACAAAAGTTTGTCCCCCCTCCCCACCTGATCTTTGCAAAGGTATAGCCCATGCAGAGCTTCAGAAAAGTCTAGCACCTTCTTTTCATCACATTCTTTGCTTCAAGCATTCCAGAAATAGAACGGGTTTGCTTCAGCTCTGTTCAGCATCTACATGAAGCCCCCAGATGTGCGAGGTGGAATGTGAAGTCTTGCTAATGTATCTTGGGGGACATCAATCAGACTGAGTGAAAAGAGAATATTTGGCCTGAACTGACATAGTATCACTTCCATGGGCACAGCAGCTGAGCTAGCGTCAGCAAGAACCAATCTGAGTATATTAACTGTGTGTGGAGGCTTAAAAGGGCAAACTTCCAGGTCGTGGGGGCACCTAGGAGGGCTGGCATTTGACTGATCTCTCCCAAAATATATTAGTTAGATATTAGTCAAATACTGTTAAAAAATAATGATCAATTAATTGGACGGGGAGCAAAGAACAGTGAGAATAATTCTTATTATGAAAACTACCGTATTCTATATAGCTTATGTAAAGGAGCTGGAAGTCAAGGTTGGGGAGGTGGGAAAGGATGGTTTCCAGGCAAATGGCTCCCAGGTTTCCGTCTTAACACAGCTCTCACTGCAATAGCTTGTTGTTGCTGGCTTAACTTTTGCGCACTCTCCCTCTTTGCAACGTAAACACAAGGGTCACGGTGGATCGGTTCACAGGCATGAGCAGATATGGGGCTGTAGTTGGTTGATGCTTATTTTCAATTTCTTTGTAAATAGGGAAGATGCAATATGTTCAACAACACTGGAGTTAAGGGCTTGGAACTGTCATGGCCCTGGTATCAAATCATATCCAACTTTAAGGGCACAAGAGCCAATTTGAACTGTGCCATTGGTATGAGCTGCAGAGGTGCAGGACCGAGCATGAGCTGACTAGCAACCAGCTGGGAAAGTGCCCACGATACTCCACCACACCAGCATATTTTCCAAAATCTACTGGCAACACCAGGCAGCGGCCTACAAGAGAATGCCTCTTTCAAAATGGAGCTAGGCTGCATCTGGTGCTAAGAATCCACATCAGTGAAATGGGTTGGAGGGAGTTACGCCACCCCATCCACCCCTCAAATGCTGCTCTTCCCAGGTAAACAACCCTTCATTGGGAAGCAGAACACTGAACCGCATTGGCTACAAGAAAGGATAGGAGACTACTAAGCCCAGCCAAATTTATGGACTCCTGGATTCCAATACACATATCAGTACCTCAGATTATTTGTGTTATCTCATGTCCCAGTGCAGAATTACCCTGACTGCCAAAGCAAGGCTCATATAACTTATTTGGTCTAAACAATCGGTGATCTTCCATCTTTCAGATGCAGCAACCTGTCCCCTGGGATCCTGCTGCAACATTTATTTATTTGGGGCAGGGTTGTAGCTCAACAGCAGGGTACAAACTTGACATGCAGAACCTCTCCAGTATCCGTGGCATGACCCCTGCCTGAAATCCCAAAGAGCCACAGCCAGTCAGCCTAAGGGACCTGACTTTGTCTAAGAAAGCTTCATCTGTGTCAGGGCTGTAAAATGATGCAAAGTAATGTCATCACATAAATGTACTCAATGTCCATAATTTATACACATCACAAAATCTATTTTTTCTTGGATGAGAAATTTAATTTTATTTCTGTCGTACAGAGCACACACACCCTAAACAGTTCTTTGTTTTCTGTATTGCAGTCAGTAAGTCTAACCCTGGTGATCCCAATTACCCCCAAAATATCAGCAAGTGCCAGCGTGGTATATGTTGGCTACTTAAACCTAGACACAGGAAGAAAGTCACATTTCCACACTCACACACACACACACACACACAAGGGTTGTGTTGAGGAAAAATAGTGATAACCCCATATAAGTCACTCAGAGCTCTTCAAACAAAGAGTGGGATACAAGGATATTAAAAAGTTTGCTTTCTCATGCCAACTAGTCTGATATAGACAGTGTTGGGTCAGCTCTGTGGAAGATTTATTTCCACACTAACACAGCTGAATTTTAGGGGGGTGGAGGGCCTTTTCATATCTTGTTGGGTCATGTCAGATGGAACGAATCACAAAGACGGGCTGCTGGATTCCCCCAAGAGCCATCCGTTCTCAAGCCATTATTAAACATCCCAACAGCCTCGATTACGCCAAGTTTGCTGCCCTGAATTAATAGCAGATTCAATATTGCTTAAAAACAATGGCTGAAAATAACAAGGCCTATATCCACTGGTGGTGGCTGTTGTTTTTTAACAGAGGGGTAAGGCAGGAGACGAAATGTATTTATGCTTGTTGGAAATGGATGAGATACTGAGGGCAAGTATGCATTCAAGATGGGATGTGCTTCAGAACAGACTCATTCTGTACTCTCAAGACCTTGTAATTAAGATGATAAAAAGGAGGACGGTCTACATAAGCTTGTGCCAAAGTAATTCAGAGTTCGATTGCAGGATGGAGAAGGCAACTCCTTCTCTTTGAAGATACAGATCTAAGGCCTTTATTGGCAAACAAGGCAGCCTGTCTTCCTTGGGTTGCATATAAATAAAAACTCTACTCCCCCCCCCCCCGCATCCCTCCCTGTGCTTTCCTTCTCAATGCTGGCAGAAGCATCTTGTGTTCAATCACTGTTCCTTTCATGCTACAGAGATTCCCTGCATAAACACAAGCGTACAACGTATCTTCCCTTTGAGACCTTACTTCAAAACCAGGAAAGGAGATATGGTTCTAATCGAGGAGATCTGGATTCAGATGCCGAATAAGAATGCAGAACCAATAGGAAAACTGTCCAACAAATGTAAGATTTGTGGGGCTGGTTAATATGTTTATGTGGGGAGTAAGCCCATTCCCATGGTCAAGCAGGGGTGTGCCCGGTTCTCTGCCATGCACCTAATGTTATGTGTGGGGCAGGTGCACCACAAGGAGACCCTATATTATACACAAAATTTAGATTCACACAGCCCTCGCCTTTTTTGAGAATTGTGACAACTGAGTGCCTGTGCGTACACACCTCTGTGTATTGTAACCTTAAAATGCATGACATAGCTTACAACAGGTGGAACAGTTTCTACTACAGGTAGAAACACCACCACAATACAACGAAACTAAGACTAAACAGCACAGGATAAAATCAGCAAACAACTGCAGGACGTAAAAGTCATACTTGTTAACTAAAAGGTCAGAAAACATAGAATAGTCTTAACATGGTACTTAAGACTTAAGTGACTTGACTTAAGTGATCAGTTAAATGACCATAATGAAATGAAGGTGCCAGGATAGTTTCCCTAGAAGGAAGTTCCAGGGCCAGGGTGCCAGAAAAGACCCTCTCTATGGTAAACACTGACTTGAATTCCAAAGGAAGGGGAAATTCTGGAAGAGACCTCTGGAACTGATCTTATATAGATCGTATAAGCCCCATACTGTCTAGTGTTTTAAAAGTCCAGAATTCTTTTAAAAGAATTGTGCCCAGAAATGGACTGGGAGCCAATGAACTGGATTACAAGGATTCTAGCAAGTCTTCATACAAGACTCAGCCCGTGTCTGGTCCTAGTACATATATTCAGTTTACACTGGTCAGGCCTGCCAAGTCTTGACATTCATTTCTATATTAAAATATTTATACCCTGCCTTTCTGTCCTCATGAGTGGCTAACAAACAGAAATTAAAAAGCACAAACCATAAACTAAAATCTAACATTCAGATGAAAGTTGTCCCGTCCCCCAAGAAAGCTGCTAAAAAACCTTCTTTGCAACAACCACCCAGAAAAAAGAAAAACAGAAATTTAGTGATCCTCTGTACAAAAACAAACCATTTTGTTTGTATAAGCTGCCTAACATAAGAACATAAGAAGAGCCCTGCTGGATCAGGCCAAAGGACCATCTAGTCCAGCTTCCTGTATCACACAGTGGCCCCACCAGATGCCTCAGGGAGCACACAAGACAACAAGATACCTGTGTCCAGTTGCCACTCCCTTGCACCTGGCACAGAGAAAACCTACTCCTACAACCAGGAGGTTGCTTTCCCCCATCATGGCTTGTAAGCTGTGATGGACGTTTCCTCCATAAATCTGTCCAATCCCCTTTTAAAGGCATCCAGGCCAGGTGCCATCACCACATCCTGTGGCAAGGAATTCCACAGATGAATTACATGCTGGGTAAAGAAATATTTTCTTTGGTCTGTTTTAATACTCCCTCCACTCAATTTTAGTGGATGTCCCCTAGTTCTAGTGTTGTGTGACAGGGAAAAGAACTTCTCTCTATCCACTCTCTTTATCCCATGCATAATCACCATCAGGAAAGGGGCCAAAAACAAGCTTTCCAGGGCAGAGTTCGAGAGGCTGGATGCCACAACGGAGAAGAATCTGTCCCGCATATTCATCAACCATGCCTCCATCAGAGGGATTCCACGGAGGATGGAGCAGGCAGGTAGGATCAAGTAGGAGAAGGTAAAAACATAAGAAGAGCCCTGCTGGATCAGGCCAAGGGCCCATTTACTCCGGCTTCCTGTATCTCACAGTGGCCCACCAGATGCCTTTGGGAACACACAACAAGATAGCTGTATATACTGTTGCCACTTCCTTGCATCTATAAATTGCAGATAATGTGGCTGCTGCCTTGCAAAATGCAGAAAGCACCACAAAACACTCCGGATTCAGAGGAAGATCAATAGTGGCTGGCAAGGTCTCTTATCCATCATCACTGATCACTGATTTGGAACCCCAAAAAGATTCTGAAGAGCCCCATGGTTTTTCAGAATACAGTTTGAAAACTATCATGTTACAAAGAGGGGCAATGAGTTCAACTACGCAGAGTGCTCTGTTATCTGAACGTATGTGCAGCCAATTCAAACATGATACATACTTGTAATTCAAGGATCCATACCAACTTCTTAATGAGTTCTCCAAGAAACCTGCCACAGGTAATGGATTATGCCTGGGCAACATTTCAACCTACAAAATCTAACCAGAATAAGTAGGTAGCTGGGACACAGGAGCACCAAATTCTCGTTACGAAAATACTTTTTCAGTTGAGGCGTGAAACTGAACGGATTAACCTCCTAAACAGAGCACAATTCTTCCACCTCAGCTCTACACATTTGCCGGCCAATAATAAGAAAACCACTCTTCGAACAAAAATAAAATAAAAGATGTACAAGAAAGACATACTGAGAAAGATCTAACAGCTGTTACTAGTTATATTTATAGCCCACTAGATTTACTAGTCTCATGGGTGTTGATAAGCAAGAACCTGATTTGAACATCTGAACCATGGTTGTCTTGTCCAACATGAGACACAGCCTCTTCAGCAATTGTCCCCAGCTTGTGGAATTGCTTCCCAGAGGAGATTCACACTACCCCATTCTTCTGACATTTCAGAAGCTAGTAAAGGTCACCCTGTTCATTCAGACCTTCAGAGGGAAAGGGGCTGCTGTTGTGACCCCTGCTGTTGGATCTTAAGCTATTCTACTGTTGCCTTACTTTTCCCTCGATTGTTGCTGTTTTACTATGCTACAATTTTAATTTTTCTTAAGTTTTGTTTTTATGATTTATTCTGCAAATGAGCCATCTTGACATGATGACACTGTATTCCTGTAGTTTTCTAAATAAATAAAATAAATAAAGAACACGTGAAGCTACCTTATACTGAGTCATGCCATGCCACAGGCCCATCTAGCTCAGAACAGTTTACATAAAGCAGTTTAAATAAAATACAATAAATAAAAGACAGTTGTAGAATACTGTTCAATTTCTTCATTTAACTCAAGGCCATTTCCCACATTATGCAAGGGGAAAATTTGGGGTTACCCCCCGAGTATACACTAGACAGGAAGTTACAGCCAAACTCAGCTTCCTAACGAGTGTATCTATAAGTATGGTTGAAAACATGTTTTGTTGGATTACATACGCTGGACGTTCTCATGGAAATAAGAAACGTTTGATCCACATCTAAAAATATGTGTGAAGTTGCATTCTGCCTGAACAATTCCAGGATTTCTTTCATAGTACATGGAGGATATTCTGGTACTTATTCCAGACCTTCTAGCCTAGACACTGTACAGGTCTGCCATAGCAAATGAAAACAATCCTTTTAACGTCTCAGATTTGGGATTTATGAAGAGAATAATTTGTTAGCCTTCAGTCACTGGCACATAATTAATCTGCAGAACTCACTGCCACAAGATGTAGTGATGGCTACTAGGTTGGATAGCTTTAAAGGGGGATTGGACAAAATTCACGGAGGGCAGGTCTATCATTGGCTACTAGTCATGATGGCTATGAACTAGCTCCAGGTTCAGAGGCAAGATACCTCTCAATACCAGCTAGAGGGGAGCAATAGTAGGGGAGAGGTATGCCTTTTCCTCCTGCTTGTGGGTTATTACGGGAACCAGGATGCTGGGCTAGATAGGTAGACATTTAGCCTGATCCAGCAGGACTTTTCTTATGTTCTTGTTAAATCCAGGATTTCCCACTGTGACATTTTCCCCTTCACAGCAGCAGGAGGGCCAAATGAAGAAAACAACTAAAAAAAGATGAGCATCAGAAAGTGGGGCTTGTTTTCTTAATACTAATGCTCCAACACAAAAACAACAGCAACAAGAAAAAGCAGAGAGGAAAGGATTCAGGAAACCATAGCAAAGAAACGAAGTTACCGGCATATTGCTGCTTCAAGCCAAGGATGTACATGAAAACAAAACAAAACAGACAACTCATCTGAAAACGTGAAAGAGAAACATTTTACCGTGACAGTGACGTTTCCTCAAGGAAAACTTTGTGTTTTAAATAAACAAAAATTGATCTAGAGGGATGGTAATTTTATAGTCCAGTTGAGGCCTTTGTGAAAAACAATACTATATAATACCGAAACACAGAGGATGCCATGAGTTTACGGTTTTTGATCGGTGATCCGCTGTAAGCAAAGCTTCATGTAGGAATCCTTGTTGCGTATCTCGATCACTGCATCCCGGACAAGTTCAATGAACAACTGAGGCCAGAGTTTCTGCAATGATTCATTTTTCATATTGATATCAGCCGCTTCCTTCACTAAGTCTTGGACGTAGGCATGGCAAAACGTCTTCCTGTCCTTCGTTTCCTGTACAAAAGAACCATTGTCAAGGGCAGAGATCAGGAAACAAATCTCTTCAGAACAGCAAACTTTAATTATAAAAATACCAAAGACATAATAGATGTAGTGGCTGACATGCTGGTCCCCAGAGATACCAAAGAGGTAAGGGGATCTCTCTTTGGGGAGAACATTCTCTCAGTGGGAGAGGATGCAAGTCTCTGAGTGCCACCAAGCTCCTTAGGCAGTTGGGAGAGGCAGGTAATTGTCAGTTTTAAAGCATGCAAAAGCAGGTGAAGAACAAAAACATTTCAGTCCATATACCAGCCTGCTCACAAGGTCTTTTCTCCACTTTGTGCAGAATAAAATATTAACTTGAGCTTACAGGTTTTTATCAGAGTTTGTATTGTTGTTATCTCTATGTTGTTATATATTACGCGTGGTGCTTAATGACAGTGTGTTCAAACAAAAAAAGAAGCTGGCTTGATTTTTTTTCCCATGCAGTAATTCTGTCTTCACTCTACAAAGCATATAAATAACTGCATCCACAGAAAGATGGCCCTTGGCCTGATCCAGCAAAGCTCTTATGTTTTTATGTTGCGGATATTTTTTTTTTTTAATTAAGTAAACAGATAAAGAACGGTACTGGCATAGTTTGCTGAGCTGTTGCAACAATTACTGAGATAAACCATGTGAAGAAAAGGGATTGAATATTATGAAGTTAGGGCCACCAGAGGGGGGGATTACAAAGAGGTTCAGCAGCAGCTGGAATATCTAGAGCGGAGGGCGAAGGAGAATGCAGGATCACATACACATCTACTGCTGCCACTTTCTACTGCTGCAATTGATTATTTTAACAGCAAACCGTTTTTAAGTTGTGTTCATCGTAAAATGCCTTGGGAGCCATTACAGCCAAAAGGAAAGTCTACAAATATGATTGGTAAATAAAATAATTCTGCATTTGTTCACTCCCAACTGCACATCCTTACAACATCATACATACAGCTTTTTGACAGTGAAACCCAACTTGTTTATATTCATTTTAAAGCAGAAGAAAAAAATGAAAAAAATGTGCCTTTGCGTCGGTTCGGTTTGCACTGAATATCCTTTCACAATAAATGTATGTGTCAGTTTATGGATATTTTTAACAGTGTTACTGAGCACAAGGTAACCTTGAAATAAACCGTTTCACTGAGTGGAAGTTGACTCTCTGCTGTTTCAGGCAAAAGAAAATATATAAGAAACTGATTAAAAAGTAGATGAGGTACCACCACAAAAACAAACATTTGGAATTTTTCATAGCACATGTTCTGCTTGGCGTCTTTACCTCCAACTTTTCTGTCTGGGAGTCTCTGGTGGCATAATTCAATGCAGACCGACTGGCGTTTTCCCCTCCAAGCTTTCGGCGATCATTACTGTCTTCACTTGCAGGCCCCAATTTTTTCCCCTTTGTCTCCAAAAGATAACACAACTGTTTCTTCCTAAAGGTAGACAAGCAAAAGATTTACTGTAATCTAAATGCCCTTGGATCCTTGTTAGCAACTGCATATGTTGGACTTGGGGGGGGAAATTGTCCATTTAAATTTACGAGTTCCCAATTTACTGCATATCCCGTTGCTCAATGCATACAAAAGTGCTTTACGGTATGTTTCTGTTAGCTCAGTACTGCAACTACTTAATATATGTTTGAGGGATACTGTAAACGATTCTCTAAAAAAGAAGGGGTGGGAAGAACCTAAAAACAAGGAAAAAGAAACTATGTAACAAACACACACACACACACACACACACACACACACACACACACACTACAGAAAGTTAAATATAAATAGACTTCTAATCCCCTGTCCATGCCTGAAGGAGAGCTGCAACATGCGTACAATAATCCTACGCACACAATGGCCTCTCTTTTATTTCAACCAGAAGAACAATTCACTCTGTCAGAAAGCACAACATTATAACAGAGGAATGTCCTATGAACCTAGGAAACACTGTACCTAGGAAAGCACTGTATCTTATGTTGTCTACTTTCCCTGTCACCATGATAAACCTCCCATTTGGTCTACTGCAGAGGTAGTTTCCTTGTATGCAAAAAAGGAAGGCATGACCACTGCCACCAGGTAGTATAAGAGAGCTGGTAGTGCTTTATCACTTTGCATTTGGTAATCCCTACAAGAACAACTATTTTCATACATATATGGGGTGGTTTTACCTGGAATCCCCAAGTAATGAAAGCAGGCGGCAGTAAGGGACATCGGAAGATGCCACGTATGCCAAGACACCAAACAGTTTTTCTGCCAGTACCATATCATTCTGCTTAACCTGCAAGAGGAAACATGGAGTATTTGCATTGGGTGCGACCCGTTTCAACAGAACAGTGCCACTTAAAGAGATCAGACTGGGCAGCATCTCTTCCTAGGGTTAGGTAACTATGCATTTATATACTACATTTCATGCATCCTTCACTTACACTCTCTCTGCAAACCATATAACAGTCTATAAAGGTAGGCCAGCATCAGCATCATTTCTTTATTGATGCAACATCTATTCTGCTGCAGCTGCACTGGTCACCAGTTTGTTTGCAGGACCAATTCAGAGTGCTGGTCTTGGCCTTCAGAGGATGCAATTGGATACACACTTTCCTGGGAGTAAGTCCCAATGAATGCAATGGGACTTCTGAGTTGGCATGCATAGGATTTGTGCCAAAAACCCTTTACTGTCTGATCCCTCGTTTATGGAACTCCCTCTCCAAAGAGATGAGAGTGGTGAATACCTCCCTTTTCAGACATATTTGAGGAAAACAGTGAATCCTTTTTTCCTCAAGCATTTAAATGGCATTGCATCCCCAATGAGTCTCAGACAAATAAAAAATGTTCACATTTTTGACAGTACAAGATTATTCTAAAATGGTCTCATAAAAATCATTTATGTTTAGCTAAGAAAAAATGTCCAAGCCAAGATAATATTAGAAATTTAATGTCTTGTTTTCTTTATAAGATCCTGAATTACGAAAGAGAGCTAGTCTCTCTCTTTTTCCTCCCTTTGGGAGGTTTCAGTTGAGTTTAGTGTTTGGGCTCCTTCTTCTTCTTCTTCTTCTCCATGATTAATGTGTGTCAGATAAGAACTGAAAAATAAAGCATGCACTTTGTGATACATGTTGTAAGTTATCCATATAAGTCCAGTTTGTAACAAACTATAAACAACAGTTTCCAATTCTCAGTTAACTATTACCTGGATCATCAAACCAACATACAAGACTTGTCAAAAAAGAACCGTTTTGCAAAAATGAAGCAAACAAAAGAAGTGCAATGCAGATCTTAATGTTTTATGCTTCCTAACCCTCAAGGGCTCCCCATTTAGCTTCTCCCATTACTAGATTTTCTTACTATTTGCTGTTCAACGGGTGGGTCGCCACCCAGGTGTGTTGCAACCTTGCGATAACCTTGCAACAGGTGGGTTGCAACCTTACCTCGGGGGGGGGGGTAATGGCAGTACTGCTGCCACCATTTTATTTTGCAGTAGCCAGGGATGGAGGGGGGGTAGTCCTAGATAAGACAAATTCCACAGAGAATAACTTTGGAAGGGGTTACTTTGGCCAAGCCAACCAATTTTCAGTGGGTCCCCTCAATCTCCCAACTATCCACTTGCTATTCCTCGTTGCGACATTCCCTCTGCGCTGTTGCTTTGCCTCACTTCATCTCTCTCTCCCTCTCCCTTTCAAAACTGAGTGCACATTGTTCCATGCTACTCTTGGCCCCTCCTCTCCTTCCAGTTTGCCTGAAAAAAAAAAAAAAGAAATGGCAGAACGACACACCAGGCAGCCCACACCAATTGGCCGCCACTGGGTGGAAAAAGAACAGGAGCCATGACTTTTCACTTTCCCGTCTCTCTCAGCTGCAGGACTCATGAAGGTGGAGGCCATGTAACAGGTTGGGTTTGAGGTGGGCCCCAACTCTGGACAAGCTGAAGATCACCAACTTACTTGAACAAAAAAATGTGCATGGAGGTGATCTGCTCACATAAGCGACAGTGTATGAAGGAGAAACTCACAGACTATCTGAACCGTCTTCTAAGTGCTTGGACAAGGCTTAAATTTAGCAACATATGCTGTAGGTTTGAAAAATATTACCTTTTCTTACCTCTAGCCCATTTATTTTTTGCAAGTTAAAATGGCTCAGTCTAAAGAGAACATAGTACTTCCACAGGGTAAAGGTGACGACTGGATTTCCCTGAGCTTCAACTGTCAATTGCTCAAGGCGGCGAAGCTGTGCTAAGGCATTGAACTGCTGCAACATGACAAGATTTGTCTCCTTAAATTTCAAGTGCTGGAAACAAACAAAAGAGAAGTTTCAGGCAGAAGACAGAAAAATGCAAGGGACTGAGCAACCACGTTAAAAGCAATAAGGTTAAGGGCTTTTGGACTAATCTAGTAACTAGTACCAAAGTTACTAATTTTAGTTTCTAGGCGTTTGTATCAAAAACCAATGTAATCCATCAAAGAAGGTTATATACGTGGAGTTAATACAGGAGGACTTATACAAGAGGGCTCCCACAACAAAATGTTGCAGTTTGCATGCTATAATGGTCCTTACTTCAGAGTATGCATGCTCTGGATCATGCTATTAGATGCCATAAACTTGTGGGAATCTTCTACATGGAACAGCCAGCCTTACTTTTTGCCCATTCTCTAGTTCAAATTCTTTCCAGTTTGTTCTCTCTCTGTGTTGGTGTTAGTATTTTTACAGTCTGTCCTTCTTGGTTTCTCTTTCACAGAAATGCAGTTCTTTCAGTTACACAGAACGTTCTTTCCCTCTCTCAGCTCCATCCCTGCCCCCTGAAGGAAGCATGATGCTTGTCTAGGAATCTTCAATGTACTCTTTTTTTTTAACCCTTAAGACTTCCCAGAAAGCAAGCAATTTTGGACTTCTGTCCCCCTTTGGTTGTCTTCTTTTAAATGTTTTAAACCTTTGGACTTCAATGAGCATGTAGAAATCATCATCTTCTTTATGAGTGATCCCATTATTATAATAATCCTACTACTGACAAGGGGTTGGGGATTTTAGAAACAGATTATCTATATACATTTGTATTTTTGTGGTTTGTTACTCAAGTTAGTATGCAGATTTCTTGTTAAACATACATCATCATGTGAGCGTATGTATGCGTGCATTGCTTAAACTATGCTCAAATATAATAGTTGCCATGATTATACAACGCAGCTAGATGAAACAACAGTGTTATAAACATCAGCTCATAGAAACTGCCCTTCATTCATTCTCTATGGCAGGGAAGTAGAAGCTGCTCCAGTTCTATGGGAGGAGACTACAATGTGTGTCAAATTCATTGACAAATTAGCCCTACCTCCTACGTGTGGTCTGCTGACTCCAGGAACACAATCCCCCTGTATCAGAGGACAGTTCTGAAGACAGAAGGAATGGGGAGGCCTAGAGGCAGCCGCCAAAAATCCCCTGCTAGAGAGTAACTGCAGGAACATGACGACTACCCATCCCCTGCACCTGATGAAGTAGCCTTGCTTCCATCCTCTGATATTCTGCCCCAGAACCACTGGGGGAAGCACTACTCCACTATCACAGCAAGTGTTTACTAGGAGAAATACCCACTCTTACCAGAGGACAAAGCTTTGGAATAGTGCTCAGTACCTTTCATTCTGAGTCGCTTTCTCCAAGGAGGGTGGGGCTTCACAGCGCTACCATAACTCTTGACTCAGACTAGTGCTGGAGCAAGCTCGCTGCTTGTCAATTTGTCTTGCATCCACCTTCACTTTGTATGCAGCCCCACAGTGAGCTGAGGTCCTGATCACCTGTTAACCTATACTCATGCTGGATAGTACATCCGTACAGGATTTGGCCTGGAGCAGGAGGCCTAATGACTGAAGTAGTAATGTTGGAAAACTGTGTGGCCCAATTGCTACTGCAGATATAATTGCCTGGCATTCAAATAATCTGCTACCTGCCGATTGCCATACAAATAAGTAATGCACCAAAGTTATCTGGAGTCACACCCAGTACCCGAAAACTGGAAAGATAGTTGATAGTTAAGGCACCCAGACATTATGGGACTCATCCAGACTACCAAAAGCTCAGGAACAAATTTCTTACCACAGAATTGGGAAATTTGATCTTCAGTTTGGGCAACACTGGAACAATTTCATCAAAGTCTATGAAAATAAAGAAGATTGTGATGATGCTTCCAGCTGTCTGAACACTCCAGTTTCGGTCCAAGGATTCCAGAGCTCCAGAACCATACAAGAACAGAGTGTCGCCTTCTACTTCAACCAGATGAGTATCTACAACAGACAGCACTTGTGTAGTCTTGTTCAATAATGAATCAAGAGACCTGCGAGGAAAAAACCTCATTATTTTAAATAAAGTTTCTGTTGGATACTGCAAACGAGAGGCTGGGCAATTTGTTTGGTGTGGAGAAATGCTCGAGGTGACTATTAAGAACAAAAGGGCAATGCAATCCAATGGATATTTACTCAGAAGTAAGTCCTTCTTGCTTCTTCTTACACTGCACTCAATAGGGTGCACTCCTTGGTAAGTGTGCTTAGGATTGTAGCCCAAGACACTTCCAAACACACTTGGTGATACCTCCTGTCCATAGATATATGAACACAGGAAGCTGCTTTATACCAAGTCAGATGCTTGGACCATCTAATCTTGTATTGTCTACTCTGACTAGAATCATCTCTCTAAGACCTTAGACAAAGATCTTTTCCAAGTCCAGCTCCCTGAGACTCTTGTTAACTACTAGAGACTTAAACTGGGACCTTCTGCATATAAAGTATGTGCCTATCACCCAGTGCACTTTCTTTTATTTCACCAGGAAGGAATTCAGGTTCTCAAATATTTTCTGGGAGCACATCAAATGATGTGGATGGTGTCCAGGGGGAGCTGTCTCATACTCCCCAATGATAACTACAGTACTCATACATCAGACCTATCTTTCTTGGTCACTACAACACTCGTATGTCAGATCTAGATCCTATCAAGTGCAGGGAAGAGAGGAGAATACAAAGTGAAGACAAGAGTATATTGAGACAAAAAAGAACTTGTTGCTCAGACCAATAAGTGATACCAACAGGGAGGCTTTTAGGGAATATTATAAGGCCTACTGTGGTTTATTATTGGTAAGGCTAGGCCATGCCTTCCTTGATGCTCTGGGTGGTCTTCCTATAGTTCTCTTCTTTGACCAGCTCAAGGTGGGGGGGGGGCACACAGGCTGCATCCCTGTGACACGCATCTGGTCACAATGCAAACTCCAAGATTGACACCAGCTGACAGTAGCACAACTTCCAACTGTGCGTGCTCCCCAGTCTAATATAAAGGGAACAAAAAAAATCTGTTTGCCTTATTACCTCACTCATTTTGATTTAGAGAAATGTAACCAAAGCTCTGACAAAGGCCTCTTGAGTTGGGAAAAACCAAGCTCCGATTGCAACCAAAGATCCACTCACTGCAACACTGGGTGCCTTTTAACAGAGCTGATTTGTAGTAAATATGCTGCGAATTGCAGGCCCATTTACCAGAAAACAGGGAGAAATGAAGAGATTGCTGCCCGGAACACACCAAGAATGGTTATAAACTCTGCAGAACCGCAACAGTAAAGTTGCTTTTTTTATTTGGTATCTCAAAGTAGTACTTTGCTGCTTTATTTTTAGAGGAATAAAGGTGGAATGATTCTTCCAATATCTCATTCTATAAAAGTAAATTACTACTTCCAAGAAGAACGTGGAAACTTATTTTACACACATTACATCTTTATTATAGAAGGTTTGGCTAAAGAACCACTGAATTCACGATCAGGAAATTACTAAGAATAAGCCAGTCTGTCCCAAAGTACCGTAAGTAAAGAAAACATTGCACAAGGAACTTTGCTTTAACTGAGTGGAAGGAAAATATCTTGATAATACACTAATGTAAAGTTCTCAGGGCAAGAAAAGGTGAAAAACTAGAAATGGTGCTGCAGGATACAGCTACATTTTTACACCATGACAAAAAATAAATGTTGTACAGGTGATTTAATTTTTTTTTGGGGGGGGGGCTAAAGTGGTCCCTACAGATTCTAAAAAGGGTAATTTGTTCAATTGCTGCTAACGGGTCTAAACAAATTGAAGTTAAAACATTCACTTCCTCTCCCCTCCTTGACTTCCCCTCAGTGGGACTGGAGTGGAGGCCAACAGAGCCAGCCCAAAACCTCCACGTGTCTTGAGGTGGTATGGCAAATGCCACCGTCCCCCTTTACCCAGTGGCACACCAGCCACTATTCCTTGTACTATTCCTATTCTAGGAGTATATTCCAACTTATAACATTCTTGAATGCTGAATTATATCATTCCTCGCAGAGCTCTTCAGAGGGTACAGGAGACAGGGGGATTCTCAAGCATCAAGTTTCCAAGGGGCACAGCTCCACGTCTGAAGCATTCTACTTCCGTCTTCTAAGGAATGGTTCAAGAAGGGAGCCATTTCTAAAATGACTGTGTTTCCTCCTGCTGGGACAAGCTCAGTCATCTATTTCCACCTTGCTCTGGGATTTATATGGGTATGCCCTTTATTTCAAAACTTACCTTTTGAGGTGGAGCAAGGGCCAAACCACATGTTTCTTTTAATATGTTTGGCCCTCACCCCCCCCCACCTTCTTCTCCTTAAAGTAGTGCAAGAGCTGTGCGTGTCATGCTGTGAAATTGCAGTGGGCGTTATGGAGCTTTAAGACTCTGCCCACTGCAATTGCAATTGCACACATACCCCCTGTGCTATTCACAGTACAGTATTTTTAAAAAGCTTAACTTGAAAGCTGACTGAAAGCGTTTTTCCTACTGTGAATAGCATATGGAGGGCACATAACTGATGGATCTTTGGTATGATCCATAGAGCTCTTCTTCTGGTAGGGGCTACAAGAAAGGAACACATTTTTCTAAGGCTGGCTCTTGATTTCTTATTCAGAGTAAGATGGAGCTGGTATTACACCTGCAAAAGCCCACAATGAGAAATTCTCCACTCCAACATGTGGACTTACAGCTTTAAATAAGGACATCAGACATATTTGCCTGCCCGTTATGTAGACAAAGATTCCAGTCTCACTAAGTTTCCATTTTAGAATCCTGAAAGAAGCATTGATGCCATTATTTCAAATAGGTTTAAAAAAAAACTTAAATAAAATAAATTACAATTATTGGCTTTGGCAGACAAACTCAAAGCTGTAAGAAAAAAAGCCAAAATAATTCCAGAAATTATCTTATGAATCATCAGAGTAACAGTTAAAGAACAGTTTCTGCTAAAATAACACAGGTGCAGGGTGTCAACCAGGGAAGGAGACAGTTCAACTTGTGAGAAGCTTTTCAGAAAGGCCAGTGTTTACGGGATCTGTTCATGCACAAAGAATTAACAGCTTCATTCAGCTGATTTTGCATTATCCAATTGTTTGTTTGATCTTATTAAGCTGGCTGTATATTTGGAGTAGATCTGCCAGTGAGGAAAAGAAAAACCACCACAGGATTTAAATGCCACTGGGAAAATAATGGTTTGGAAGATAACGACTCCTCAACAGATTCAGCTTTCAGGCTTACTAGTTTAAGAATAACTTCTTTATCATCAATGAACTACTAAAATAATCATATTATTAGTTAAAAAGGTAAAATGAATCATAAGAACTCTACTGGATCAGACCAGAAGATGCACCTAGTTCAGCATTCTGCTTCCCACAGTGATCAGTCTGCAGCTGACAGATGTGAGACGAACACTGAGATCCTGAAGGAAGCCGAGCTCAAGACCCCACTGCCACTTAGGTCTGACAGTATAAAGCTATATCTGAAAGACCACCTTTGTCTGCCTGTTCATGGCACTCATCATCAGAGGCCCTGCTCCAGGCCCCATCAATTCCCAAAATGCTGCTGCTGGTGATGCGGGACAGGGCCCTCTCTGTGGTGGCACCCAGTTTGTGGAATACCCTTCCTTGGAAAGCCTGGTTGACCCAGGCAGTTTCTTTTCTTTTTGGAAAGGGGAGCAAGAAGGAAAAGAACCACCACCACAGCAGTGGTAGCCCCATCTCCTTCTCGGATATCACAGTGACAACTCCTGATTCTTTCCAAGGAATGTCTGGGCCACTTCCCCTTCAAACAGGCTGGGAGGAGGCAAAAAGAGCAGAAGACAACTTTCTCTTCTGGTCTCTCTGTCTGCTTCCAGCCTGTTTGAAAGGGAATCAGCCCAGGCAGGATTTCAGAGAAAGGAACAGCCACTCTGGGGTGAGCAGAGAGTGGGAGGTACATGCACAGAAAGGATGCAGAAGGCACTATCATGAATGCAGCCCCAACAGAGGGAGGCAGAAAACAGGCACTACATCAGCCTAAGATGGGATTGATAAAAGACAAGTGTTGATGCTGTATAACTGTCTATAGCAGTGGTTCCCAAACTTTTTTTGACTCGCGGCTCCCTTGACCTCCCTTGCCGTTAGCCGTTACTCCCCATTACAGTGCATGGAAGAAACAGGCACTCTTTACATGCTCAGAGGCACCCTTTCTTATATGTATGTGTATATGTATGTGTATATTCCCAAAACGAGTCCTAAAGTGGATTTTCCATGCTTATGCCGAGCAGCAGCTAAGCCAGGAGTGCACAGGGTGGGGTTGGGATGCTGCCCTCCCTCCATTGGCAGGCCTGGGGTGCCTACCTGGTAGAGGGCACTGATGTCATCTGCGTTAGTCCTATTCATGGCAAGAGAAACATCAAAGCATGGGAGGGAGGTCTTTTTTCCCACTGGTCATGCCCCACCCCAGTTGCACGAGAGAGAAAGCTCCTTTAGGTAGCATCTTTGCAAGATGAAAAACAGATACTTATACTGCCTGGCAGTCTCCAATTGGGGGAGGGGGGGTTGTCCCAGCAAATAGAGTGGGGAACTAGCTTAGAGGTGGGTCAAAAAGGAAGAAGGAGAGAAATCCTAATAATTAATCAAACATAGTGGCTGCTTTTTGTTTTGTGTTTGCTTTCTTAAAAACATTCAATAGAAAGAAAATACTTTATTTGCAAACCTGCAATGTCGCTGATGGGGCTCCAGCTCCTTGCAAAGTACTTAGCTTATCCATTGAGCTGATAATTGTTGTCACGCTGTGGTTAAAAACAAGACGTGGAAAAGCTGCCTACAAACCTGAAGTGTTTTGAAGTGAACTTTGAGTGACCCAATGTGAAGAGGCAGCTTTTCCTGGTCTTTGTTTTTGTTCTCTCTCTCTTGCAAGCAAGAATATGTGGTAATTAAAAGACTAACACGACGCCCCTGGCTGCTTTCCATGACGCACTTGGGAGTCGCGCCTCCCAGTTTGGGAACCTCTGGTCTATAGTGTGCACCTGTAGTATAAATGGATTTCGCTGTGTATGGAAAGCACCAAGTTAATCCCCACAAAAGGTAGGCTGAAAAGCAACCAAAAGGATCATGTGTCAGTTGACACAGAAGGAGCACCTCAGTTTGGAGGGATGGAGGTTTGACAGGGTGGCATTTGGACCCAATCCGATTCTCCTGTGCTATAAATTTTATGCTTTCCAAGCAGCATTTAAAATTCTTTAACTTGGTATTAGCTGCGGCTATTAATCTTGCTTTGAGGCTGTTTCTATCCTATTGCTATTTGCTTTTCAGATTTTTATGGTTTAAGTGACGTTTTCACTTTGATGTTGCATTTTAAGGACATTTTTTTGTAAGTCGTCATGTCAAGACTTGTAAGCCACCCTACATAAAACACAGAAGTTTATGTAAGCTTGTAAGCCACCCTGCATAAATAAAGTAGGCAATACGTTACATTCCCCTCTTTTGGGCTAGCACAGTCCATTTAACCAGGACCAGGGTCTTTCAAGGCCTGCCTACTCCAACATGAACCTGCCGCTCATTAAGAAATTATTTCTTCATTTTATCGGACACCCCCAGAATGCCCGCTACACCAGTGGAGTTGTGCCGGCGTCTGTCCTGCGTCCAAACTGCGCATGCGCAGCGTCCGAGGGGTGTTACGCCGGTTTCCGTCAGCATATGGCAAGTTACACTGGCATAAGTGCTCTTACACCAGGGGATCTACTGTTACACCGGTGCAAGAGTTACACAGGATTGGGCTGTTAGTTGTCTTTCTGGCACCAGGTGAAAGCCTTTTATTCTCCCAGACTTCTAGTGGATAATTTTATATCTTGTCTTCTGCCTTTCTATTTTATTGCTGTTCTAGTGCCGCCTTTATCTGCTATTTTATTGTAGTTTTTAATTTGAATCTTTTATAAACCATTTATGAGTTGTTTCATAAAATCTTCTAGAAGCTGCCTTGGAAGCCATCTGAAAAACGGCCTAATACCTTTTAAAACAAACAACACACAATAATCGCTTTACTTCCTTGCAAATGAAATACTAAACACAGATACATACAATGCAAATAGTAAATAATATTTTAAAATGACACTTAATATTTCTGTAGTGCTTTCCAAGTGTGTAACACACTTTCACCTACTGAGTGCACTGCAGAAAAGGCCTCTGTGATTGCCCCTACGCTACAAAATGCAGTGTACATTTTGGCACAGCTACATCTGCGCTGGAAAGTTGGTTAGGATTGCACTGTCAATGTGTGCAGACAGAGAGGGACTGAGCTCCAACCTCTGTGTGTTCAGGAAAAGGAGACAACAGGCCTCCGCATTTGTTATGTTCCTGATCACATATAAAGAACCACATTCTCGGGTTTCACTACATTTGCGGGGATTGGCGGTGAAGCCAACAAGCACAGTCTCGCTCCCCACCACCACCACATGGAGGAAGTGGGAGGGGGAAGGTGAACATTGTGCTTAGGTTTTGCAGTATTAAAGAATGCACATCAACACATATTTACTTAGCCTAAACTCTAGAAAGAAGATATTTCAGCCATATGAAAGAGCACAAATTGTACACACTGAACATCTCTCAAGAATACATATATTATCACAATGTAAACTTTCTTCAAAGTTCTTTGGTCTCAAATGCCTGGGGCAAGGATCTGTCTTTCTCTGACAGATCTGTCTGACAAAACTACTTTCTCTCCTCCCCCCCTCCCCCGCCAACAAATCCATTCCATTCATTAAAAAAAAAAAAGAATTTGACCATCCAGTTGCAAAATGCCTCAGGTGGTGCTTTTGTCCTACACTCCATAATTAACATGATGAATGATAAAGCTAAAGTGAAGAATAGGACTTAAAAAGACGACTACACTCCCCTCCAGCCAGGCACCAGAAAGCCTCAGACTTCCAGCCACCAATCTCCTCTGATGAAGATGCTGTACACATTTTCATATTTCAGAACACAGACAGAGAAGAAGTACTCTGACAACAGAAGCGCGAGGGGGGGGGGGGGAGGACGACACAGAGATAGACCTGTCCTCTGTTAGTCAGCACAGCCAAATGTAATCTCCATATTCAGAGGCAGTTTACCTCCAACTATCAGATGGTTGGGGCAAGCAACAAGAGATGGCAACACTGTCTTCTTTACTGAGCACATTTTTACCCACTTTATAGCCAACGCTTGCAGGGCAGCTCACAAGCAAATAAAAACAAGATAACAAACCTCATTAAAACAGCAGAAGAATAAAAAATATATACGAGGAGCAAGATGTAACCAGAGTCAGCTGACATTGCTAAAAGCCTGGGAATATTAGAAAGTATTTGCCAAAGAGCTGGAAACACATCAGAATAGGAGCCCGGCAAGCCTCCCCAGAAGACAGTGTTCCAAAGGCAAGGCACCACAGATTAAAAGGCCCGGTCCTCCAGTTGCCAGCTGCCTCAGCACAGAGGGCCATCTTGCTCTGCTCATGGGCACCCCATCTGGCATGTCCGGTTGGGCATGAATGAAGACAGACAGCTGGCCTAGGCAGACACCACGTTGAGAGTTCTCTTACCCTCCGATACTATGCTAAGGGGAATACTTGCATACCTGGTTTCCTCGGGAAATACGTATGCAGCACTACTATCGTTCTGACAGGATTCGCTGTCTGTGCCGTTTTCTTGATTGGAAGGCTGAAGGCAAAAACGATTATGTTGGCTCTCCCACTGACGTGCAATATTACTAATTGTTAATCGTTTCTTTTCCTGAAACGAGGTACAAAATACATAGTCAAAGATCACAGTTTGCTGCGAGTCGAAAGCCAGCGTTCAGAAACAAAGGAAAGGTTGTACAAGGTCAATTGGGGCAGAATTATGGAAATCACACTAATAATGGAAATGTTATTTAGGGGTTTTTTATGACGTCAGTCTGACTGGTTTATATCGTGAACACTTTATACATTGGTGATAATGACTTACTGAAATCATCATTCTTTTAATTTGTTATCCCCGTATGTTAAACAGTAACAAACAATTGTCGGGGGGGGGGGGGAGATAGCATAACCACTGACCTGTCTGTCTGTGTGTGTGTGTGTGTATGTATGTGTGTGTGTGTGTGTGTGTGTGCGTGCGTGCGTGCGCGCGCACACACACACACACACACGATCAAGAAATCCAAATAAATCATTAACAAGTGATAGGAAAGGTTCATTCAATTCAAAGAATATCAAGATGCAGAGAAAGGTAAAATATTCAACACATAGAAAACAAGAGCACTTGGCTCTTCAATATAGTTGCTCTATAATTATAAGAACCACCATTTCCCAGTCATGCTTGAATGACGCTCGTCTTGCACATTGAATATTACTACCATACACTCTCTTCCAAGCTTTTAAGACTATAATACCTGTGAAAAGCCAGTCTATCCCTGGATAGCAGCAGCCAGCCAGATCAGACTTTTGACTTTTCCAGTCAAAAGATGGCCATGAAGCTATATTATTATAGACAGAAAGCAAATTGCCTAGGTGGATGACAGGATCAAAAGGGTCTGAGGATAGCCCTTCTGGAGACACTATTGATGGATGGGAGCCAAAGCCAGCCTTGATTGAAGTAACTTGCACGCTTCCATAGGTTTCCACTAATTTATTTACTACTATTATACATCAACGTTCTGTCAATGCACTCAAGGCAGTTCAAACTAATGGCTTACAACTTAGACAAGATACAAATGGGGCAAGAAGGAAGGAAGGAAGAAGATAAACCCTCAAGTACCATGGCCTAAGCATAAGAGACAGTTCAAGGAGGTGAGAGACAAGTGGCAGTTGGACCCAGCCAGGCCTCACTGTTTTCCTCTGATGCAGCCAGATGGAATGGACACTAATCAAGACAGTTCCAGGAGAGGAGGAGCCAAATGACAGTTGGCCCCAGCTGAGCCAGTGGAGGAGAGGCATTCCCTCTCTTCTCTCCTCCCTCCTTCTCTCCTCCCAGCCCAATACTGTGTAATGCACTGGTGTAACAGTAGATCCATCGGTGTAAGTGCACTTATGCCAGTGTAACTTGCCGTATGCCGATGGACGCCCCACCGGCGGAGTTGTGCTGGTGCCCATCCTGCATCCAAGGGTGGTTACGTCAGTGTCAGTTCTGAGTCTGTCAGCGTACGGCAAGTTACACTGGCATAAGTGCACTTACACCGATGGATCTACTGTTACACTGGTGCAAGAGTTACACAGGATTGGGCTGTGAACCAAATAAAGGTGGCTTTGCAGTGTTCAGTAAGGCCAATACCCAATTCTACCAATCCTGATTCTTTCCCATTTTCTTTCTTGCAGTATGTTATTACAATTCTCTATTACAAACCATGAAGAACAGTGGCAAAGAGCGAGTTCCAATCTCACCTTACCCATGATATCATTAGGCAACCTCAGGCAAGCAAGAGGAATAGGTCAGACCAGAAACACCGTAAAGAGGTTCTGGAATGGATGATGCACGGAGATGGTTGAAAAGGGAGTACAGCGGCAAGAAGAGAAGGAAATGCTGGAGGGGGAAGAAGCAGTGGATGGAAGGGGACTCGGACAACCTTAACTGGCATCACCAACGCCACAGTTTGGTACCTTCAATAAAGTCTGCTTGTGGCTTTCACGCTTCTTCTCTTCCTCTTTTCTTAATGTGACAGATGCCACACGCCTTTCTTCTTCCTGTGTTTCAAATTTAAACACATACACACACAATGTAAGTGAAACTCTCAACTGTACCAGCGAAAAACCTGGGAACTGCATCATTCCAGAAAGGAAATAAAATCCCAAAGTAACATCAGCACAACACCTTTATCACAACTCATTAAAATGTCACAAAGTTGTGAACAATGTTTCCCAAGTTCAACAGAATTTTTCTTCAGACTGGATGCTAAGTGGGGAGGAAAAGAGGTTGCTGAGCATGGTGAAAAAAAGCCCCAGTCTGCAGTGCGTCATTATTATCTGAAATTGGCATAACATGTCTGCTCATCTAAACTGGAATGGGCTATACTAAGAGCAAAAAACCAGGTTGCACCAAAAAACAGGCTTTTGAGAGGAAAGCAATTTGGCTGCTCTCCCCTTGAAAATATTAGTGCCAGCAGTTGGTTGGCTCTGTCTCAAGCACTCGTCAGAACACACATACTACTACAGTACTAGCATTTCCTAGCTATCGCAAGATGCAGTTTGAGAATGAGATTCTGGAAAATCTGGAAATGCCTGCTTTTGACACAGAAGGCCCAGGGTTCAGTTCCCTACATCTTGATTTAAAAGAAAAACATAGGGTTCAGAAAGTAACTGTGGGTAAAACTACACGTTAGAAAGAACGTGTGAGTTTTTTATTTATTTTCTTTTAACTAGGTGAGGGGACTTTAGTTCTTAGTTCTCGCCGTTGTTCTGATCCCAATGTGCCCCCCTTCCCCCATACTACTGACAGTTGGAAAAAGCTTCCACTGACTTTCAGTTCAAGCTTCTTTAAAAACAGCGCACAAGGGACACACAATCGGAGTCAGAACTGTAATGGAGGTTAACAGCTAAAGCCCCCATCCCTTCCACTACAGTTTGGGGCAATTTCTCACTCACTCTCACACACCAGATACTGGTTTAAAAAAAATTAAAAATGAAAAACTCATGCATTTTTCATAACATGTACAGTAGTTTGGCTCTGAGTGGCAGCAGCAAAGCAGGCAATAATAGGCCAGACAGGTCAATAGTCTGACTTGGCAAGGTAATCTCATATTTATAGGCCATCTAGAAGTTGGCAAGGATATTATTTTGGAAAGGTCTAGATTCTCAAATATGTCTTCTTGCATCAACTCTGTAAGATCACAAGGGACGCTCGCACAAGATTACTGCAGCTACTTCTGCGGATAGGGTGCATTGTACTCAATATGCACACACATTTTTTTTCACGTAAGCATTATTTATTAACTTATACAGTGTTATCTGTGCACATGGAGCTGTGCAGAGTTAAAAGACAGGTCTCTGTTCGGAAGGGCTCACATCTAAAAAAAGACACAAGGAGTGCAACAGAGAAAAGGGTAATGAAATGGAAGGAGGGAAAGAACGTGCATTTGTCTACCACACACACATACTTGGGTTTAGTTACAGTAGTTAAAACTTAGTAACTACTTGATCTGTAGTGACTGCTGTGATCTGGCAGGAGTAGCTCTCCTGATGTTGCGCAACTCGCACGACTAGATCACTTGCACCATTGGTGGCTGTTTGAGAATCGAACAGTGCTATCCTAAACATGTCTACTCAGAAGTAAATCCCACTGAGTTCAATGGGACTTACTCCAAAGTAACTGTGCATAGGATTGCAACCTTAGCCCCCCACCCCCAAAAAAATTCTGAATATGCATGAATTCTAAAGGTCTCAGAACAAGAACACAACCATTATCCCATGAAAGCAAACAACAGCCACATGATATCCCTTTTGGACCGATTATGTAATCCCATTGACAGAAGTTCCCACAGCACCGTATTTTTAGAACACATATTTTCCAAGGAACAAAGCAATGCTCACAATGAAATCAAACGTTAAATAGTTCTGCAACACAAATATTTTGTGACGCATACCGTACTTTTAGATTTGTTTTGATTTATTCTTCTCCCTCTTAGATGTTTATTAAAAGCTTCTAAAAACATAAGATAACATTTCTAGAAAGTCAGAAATTTCTAGCTCTAGAAAGAACGGAATCCAGTTTTTGTACCAAAACATCCTGCATGCTACAATGCGATGAGGACATTCGAAAGGGTAGTCTAAAAAAGAACATTCTCGATGCTACGTTTACTTGAAAAATGTATGTTTCAAGGGTTCGTTGTGATTTTTTTTTTTTTTTTGCTTAGAGTAGCTGGATGGATGGCCTGCTGAGAAACAGTAATAATATTAAACAGGAAATCTGCAACACTGTCAGCCTAAGCTGTTAAATACCCTGTTAACTAGTTATAGCAAAGATGTAAGACAGCTTAGTGGTCGAGCACATGCTTCGCATGCAGAAAGACCCAGGTTCAATCCCTGGTACCTCCAGATAAAAGAGAACCTCAGGTAGCAGAGCTGGGAAGGACCCCTGCCGCCAGAGGCCTTGGAGACTCACTGGCATTCAGAGTAGACACTACCAGGTGGTGGACTGACTCATAGCGCAATCCTCCGTAATGTTAGAACGGCGGAGCGTGTGCTCCGCCATTCTAACGTGTTGCAAATGTGCCATAAAGCACGTTTTTATGAGTAAGGGAGGTCGGCGCAAGGTCGACCGCCATCACTCCGCTGCCGAGACGTTGATGCAGCCGCCGGAGGAAGGTAAGGTTCCCGCCGCCGGCTGCATGGGCGGCCCAGCCAGTGAGGGAGAGGAACCATTGTCCGAGCTGGCCCGGGAGGGGGATGGCACCTGCCATATCCCTGTCCCTGTCAGGCCAGCTTGCCTGTTACAAGGCTCCCGCATGGCAGGTCGCATGGCAGGTCGCAGCGAACACGGGATCCAGCGGGCAGCCCTGGTCCACCTGCCGGATCCTTACACAGGATTGCGCTGCCCGTAGAAGACTATTCCCCTCTCTATGTTGCTTTCCCTGTGTTTAATTTTAGATTGCAAGTTCCTCAGGGCAGTGACCAGTCTTTTTATTATTCTGTGCAGTGCAATACACACTATTAAATTACATTTTTAACCTGCTCTTCCAAAGAGTTCCAGGTGGTATATACGGCCCTCCAGTTTTATCTTCACAACAGCTCTGCGAGGTAAGCTATGCTGCAAGAATGACTGGTACACAGTTACTGTACTTTGTAGCTGAGGATTTGAACCCAGATCTCCCAGTCTAAGTTCACCATTCTAACCACTACATTACACTGGTTCTCACACTGAGAGCAATACAAATGGAAGTCAAGACAGCTGCTATGATCAAAAACAGCAACTTTTTTTTTTGGCCTGTTACTGAGTGTTGAGTATCCTGTCATCTCCTTGAACAGAACAGCCTGCTTTGAACTGAATCTGTATGAAAATGTGTACAGTACAATGATTGCATCAACTGTTCCTCCATGCTAGTAGCTCCCCCTAGTGGACAACATGGTCTGACTTAATTGGCATTACTACCAGCTTCTCAGGTCAGACCACAGAAGTCTTTATTCAGAGGCACTATCACGGATAGCACAATTCCCCCTTTTGCTCTTGCTTAAATGAACTGTGAGAGGAAAAAACTAATTCCAATCCTGCAAAAAGAAAGTTGCCCTGGGAGAGGAAAACCAGCCTGGCCCCAGCCCCTGGACCAAGAGCTGCTGCAAAGCATCACCCTCTCTCTCTCTCTCTCTCCCTCCCTCTCTCTGTTCCAACAAGACCTTCACTAGAAAGACGAAGATCCTCTTGATCCTCGTCACCAGGCAGAAGACCAGGAGTTGCTGGAAGTTTGCTCCCCTTTCCTTCTCAGGGTGCTTTAAGTACATAAGAACTGCTGGGTCAGGCCAAGGGCCCCTCTAGTCCAGCTTCCTATATTTCACAGTGGCCCATGCCACCAGATGCCTCAGGGAGCACACAGACAACAAGATCCCTGTAATCTGTTTCTCCTCCCTTATGATTATTGAATGGAGGGAAAGGACTGCCTGAGAGCAGTCACCTCCAAAGAGCTGAGAACATGGCTGGGAAGGTGCAGCTGTCCTCCATCCCGTCAGAGCTGGCAGCTGCTCCATGGGTCACTGCCACAGGGTACTTGCTATGGTAGGGAGGGAGCCTAGTGCTAGGATATGTAGGGAAATGCCACTCCTTGTTCTCCCAAGTGCACACACCCTGGCCCAAGGCATGGCCTACAGCTGCATGATGCAGCCGCCTTGCTGAAGCAAAGCAGTTCTGGGTCTAGTCCCTGTTTGGATGGGAGACAGCAGCCCCAGTTTCATCATGGGAGAAATTTCTACACCGAATAAATAGTTGGAGTCAAGACTTAATTTGGCATACTACATTATATAAAAGTGTATAACCTGCCTTTCTTCTCCACATGGAGGCACCTCACAATCAAATCAAATATAGTTTAACACACACACACACACACACACACACACACACACACACACACACACACACACACACACACACACACACACACTAAAACAGCAGTAACTAAACACAGGAAATAAGTAGTACCCCAATTCAGCTAAATCAAATGCTTGGTGAATATAAACATTTATTTAAAATGCTTCCATCTGATCTTTCCACTTCAAAGCCATTCAAGGCAACTTATAACAATCATATTAACAAAGTTAAACTGAAATTCAAAATACACTGCTCAAAAAAATAAAGGGAACACTGAAATAAGACATCCTAGATCTGAATGAATTAAATATTCGTATTAATTACTTTGTTCATTGCATAGTTGAATGTGCCGACAACAAAATCACACAAAAATTAGCAATGGAAATCAAATGTAGCAACCCCTGGAGGTCTGGATTTGGAGTTGCACTCAAAATTAAAGTGGAAAAAACACTACAGGTTGATCCAACGTAATGTCCTTAAAACAAGTCAAAATGAGGCTCAGTAGTGTGTGCGGCCTCCACGTGCCTGTATGACCTCCCTACAACACCTGGGCATGATCCTGATGAGGTGGCGGATGGTCTCCTGAGGGATCTCCTCCCACACCTGGACTAAAGCATCCCCCAACTCCTGGACAGTCTGTGGTGCAATGTGGCGTTGGTGGATGGAGCAAGACATGATGTCCCAGATGTGCTCAATTGGATTCAGGGCTGGGGAACGGGCGGGCCAGTCCATAGCATCAATGCCTTCGTCTTGCAGGAACTGCTGACACACTCCAGCCACATGAGGTCTAGCATGGTCTTGCATTAGGAGGAACCCAGGGCCAACCGCACCAGCATATGGTCTCACAAGGGGTCTGAGGATCTCATCTCAGTACCTAATGGCAGTCACAGGCTACCTCTGGCGAGCACATGGAGGGCTGTGCGGCCCCTTAAAGAAATGCCACCCCACACCATTACTGACCCACTGCCAAACCAGTCATGCTGGAGGATGTTGCAGGCAGCAGAACGTTCTCCACGGCATCTCCAGACCCTGTCACGTCTGTCACATGTGCTCAGTGTGAACCTGCTTTCATCTGTGAAGAGCACAGGGCGCCAGTGGCGAAGTTGCCAATTTTGGTGTTCTCTGGCAAATGCCAAACGTCCTGCACGGTGTTGGGCTGTAAGCACAACCCCCACCTGTGGACGTTGGGCCCTCATACCACCCTCATGGAGTCTGTTTCTGACCGTTTGAGCAGACACACGCACATTTGTGGTCCGCTGGAGGTCATTTTGGAGGTCTCTGGCAGTGTTCCTCCTGTCCCTCCTTGCACAAATGCGGAGGTAGCGGTCCTGATGCTGGGTTGTTGCCCTCCTACGGCCTCCTCCACGTCTCCTGATGTACTGACCTGTCTCCTGGTAGCGCCTCCATACTCTGGACACTACGCTGACAGATACAGCAAACATTCTTGCCACAGCTCGCATTGATGTGCCATCCTGGATGAGCTGCACTATCTGAGCCACTTGTGTGGGTTGTAGACTCCGTCTCATGCTACCACTAGAGTGGAAGCACCGCCAGCATTCAAAAGTGACCAAACCATCAGCCAGAAAGCATAGGAACTGAGAAGTGGTCTGTGGTCACCACCTGCAGATCCACTCCTTTATTGGGGATGTCTTGCTAACTGCCTATGCTTTCCACCCGTTGTCTATTCCATGTGCACAACAGCTTGTGAAATTGATTGTCAATCAGTGTTTCTACCTAAGTCAGAGGTTCCCTAACTCCTGGGAAGGCCTTACGCTGCTCTAAGTAGCAGCGGGGCCTTCCCAGGAGTGGCGATGACACGCCTGGGATCGCGCCGCCACCGCTGCGCCCGGGATCGCCGTTTTTACCTTCATTGGTGGGCAGTGGGTGTCCCTCGGGGGTTGCGGGGAGCCTGCGGACCCCTCCGCAGGCCTCCCCAAGCGTCGGAGCAGTGCTCCAACGCGATCGCAACTGACTTCCGGTTTCGCGTAAAACCGGAAGTCAGTTGCGATCGCGTTGGAGCGCTGCTCCGACGCTTGGGGAGGCCTGCGGAGGGGTCCGCAGGCTCCCCGCAACCCCCGAGGGACACCCACTGCCCACCAATGAAGGTAAAAACGGCGATCCCGGGCGCAGCGGTGGCGGCGCGATCCCAGGCGCGCCGTTGTCGTCACCGCAGGTTGCCATGTCCCTTAAGAGCATAGCAACCCTTTCTTCCCGGCTGGGGCGTCGCGACGCCCCAGTTAGGGAACCACTGACCTAAGTGGACAGTTTGATTTCACAGAAGTGTGATTGACTTGGACTTCCATTGTGTTGTTTCAGTGTTCCCTTTATTTTTTTGAGCAGTGTATAACATCCAGTAAAACACCAGGAAAATAAAACCATTTCATTCCTGAAGGATAACAAAGTTAGTGTACAAGAGATCTGGGGGAGGTGGAGAGGGAAGCTTACAACTGGGGCACCATCACAGAGAAGGCCCCATTCTTAGTTGCCACCTGGAGGTTGCCCAACCTCCAAAAGGCAGGGGCACCTTAGGCAGTGCATGTGAGCCCAATCCTACTTTACACCTCCCACTGATGCAGTGAAGCCAAAATGGCAGCCGCTGCATCCTGTGGGGGGTGGGGGCCAGGAGGCTTCCGCAGGGAAAGGGGATGTTTAATCCCCTTACCCCTGCGTAAGCGTCATGGCCCGCAATGAGTCTCCTCGGACCTACACTAGTAATTTTGCTAGCGTAAATCCGAGGAGAGAAAAGGGGAGGGGAGGCTACAGGAAAGGGGGACAGGAAGGGCCAGGATCCAATGTGGGCCTTCCACAACAGATTCTCCCCCTCCCACAGCCTCCCCACCCTCTGTTACGCCCCTCCTCACCCAGTTTCACCTCCTCCCCGCCCGTTCCGCCATCCCCCCACCTTACCTTTCCCGGTGCACATCCAGACGTCCTCAGGAACAACTGAGGAAGGTGTGCTGTTAGAGAGGCGTTTGCGACTGGCGCAGACTGCTTTACAGCAGTCAGCACCAGCGCAGGAGGCGCACCGCCACTGGGAAGCACGCATAGGATTACACTATCATACGATGATAGGAATGGGTCATTTAGAAGATGGTCCCTCAGATACTTTGGTTCCAAACTGTTTCAGAAACAAGTCCAAAGGCTCCTTGGGCACACAGAACCAGTTGCATAACAGTTTAGGTCACCCCCGGTTTTATAGAATAGTCATGATAATAAAGGAGATTAGGCTATTAAGCATTTTATACGTGGAAAATGCTATGAAACAGCCTTAATAATCAGAATACAAATCCTGATGGCATGATAAAAGGATTTATATCTGTTTAAACAAAATTAAAGTTCAACTTCTCACAAATTGCTCTCCAAAGGGTTTCTTACTGTGATTTTCTTCATATCTAGCTGTCGGAGCTGCATCATATGGTGGAGAACAGTATGCTTGTACCATGTCTCCTGCGCTATCGGGTTGCCATCTAGGGTGACGTCTGAAAGGGACGAGGAATCGGCAAGGCACAGAATGTCACTGAAACTGAAGGAAAGCAAAAGGAAGGAAATGGTCATTGATTTCAAGCATACAAGCACCAGGTTGCAGGACAGCCTTGACTGCATACCTTCCAAATTACTGCTATTGTGTACTATTATTTGCTATTTCAGATAGATAAAGCAGCATTTTGAACATAAAAGGCTAAAGTGTCTTCACGTAGTTGGTAAGGCTTTGGTTTTTGTTTTGCTTTGAATTTAATAGGATATTTTGTTTCCAAACTCTTCACTAGTTGCAGTTGCAAGTTCCTGCTTTTGATTTATATACATTCTTTGTACATTTCCTCAACACCTGTGTTTCATCCTCCTGGAACTGCAGGCTTGGGCTTCCAATTTTACCCTCCTGAAGTGTTAAATGTGCTCAGTTGCACCTACATACAATCAAATATTTGATGCAGCAAGGTGAAGGAGAAGGGCAATGAGGATGACCACAAGACTAGAGAACAAGCCCTACAAGGAAAGGTTGAGGGAACTTGGTATGTTTAGCCTGGAGAAGAGAAGGCTGAGGGGGTATGATAGCGCTCTTCAAATACCTGAAGGGCTGTCATATGGAAGAAGGAACCCATTTGTTCTTGACTGCAAGAACTAGATCCAATGGGAACAAATTGCAAGAGAGGAGATTCCAGTTGAATATCAGGAAGAAATTACTGACGGGAAGAGCAGTTCGGCAGTGGAACAGTATCTATGAAAAAAAGTAAGATGGAATCCTGAAGGAGCCTGATCTGAATTCACATTTTGCAAAAAGGAACAGACAAATGGACAGGAGCTAAGTGTTAGTAGAGAAACAGTGTCCAGGAGTAATAGCACATAGTCACCAAATAATCAAGAGGCAACAGTGCCAATAATGGAGGAGAAATGGGTACACTGGCTGGAAAGATAAACCAGAAACTAGAAACCTTCTGGTCTACATGCAGATCCCCTTCTGGCAAGAGGGTGAGCGAGTCTGCACGTTCTACTTCACTTTTTCCTAGAATCCTGAAGTCCACCAACAGATGCCGAATGCAAAATGGCCTAGGTCAGAGCCAGGAGCACAATGGAGGTTCGGGTGGCAGGGATCAGTTACTTATTGCACCCTATGAGCCACGAGGTGAGGCAACCTGCATGTACAAATACAAATCTACACCTGTGTTACTTACAGATCAACACTTCTAACACCAAACTCTAAAACTGACCAGAGTGTTGCACCAAGATATGGTCTAACGTAACCTAACCAAAGTCCTATTTTACAGTGTCTCCTACTTCTCCTTTGGCTTTGATCTGAGCCAACGAACTAGTCTGGAGTGCCCTTTTCTACAGGCTAAGCCCTAACCTCATTTAGCTAGGACACATTTACTACAGTGCCAAGAAGAGGTCCTGCCAAACAAAAGTCAAAGTTCCAGGGTTAGAAGTATTGCTTCATTGCCCTGCGCGTTTCATCCACACAACACTCAATATGCATCCCAGCCGCATTCCTTCTGCCAGTTCCCACAGTACTGTATAGGCAGAGTATGAGAGATGCCTTGTAGAAGAGCTTGGTCTATTTCACTTGCTATCAAATGCATAAAAGTGAAATTGACAAGATGAGCAGGGCACTCTAGTGCTGGAGAGTCAGTGCACACAGCAGTCCCCAAATTAAGTTAACAAAGAAGTGAGAGTGATCTAGAAGCACCTGTGCCTGATGAACCAAAGCAGGTGTAGGCTTGATTTATGACTGGCCACTGAGAGCTTTCTGAACTTTCTAAACTTTCTAATAAACAACAATAGTCAGGCAAACTATTGCAGTAGGTCAGCAGTTCGAATCCGTGACGGGGTGAGCTCTTGTTGCTTGGCCAGCTCCTGCCAACCTAGCAGTTCCAAAGCATGTTAGTGTGAGTAGATAAATAGGTACCGCTTGCGGGAAGGTAAACAGCGCTCCGTGTTCCAGCTGCATGCTACGCGCTGCGGCAAGGAGAGTCATGCCGGCCACATGACTGTGGAGGCGTCTTCGGACAACGCTGGCTCTTCGGCTTTGAAATGGGGATGAGCACCACACCTTAGAGTCAGACACGACTGGACTTAATTGTCAGGGGTCACCTTTACCTTTTTACTATTGCAACAGGCAAAATAGCTGGGGGGGGAATCACATTTTCTCAGCAACAAAATACTGCTATTTGAATGTCACTTCCCCAAACAGAAAGTAAGTGGGAGAAAAGGAAATAAGGTATTGTATTACATACAAGTAAGAAAGAACTGCACATTTATTATACCATGGACATATAACCCAGAAAGATCTTCAGTGATGTTGATTAAAATTTTCAACTACAGAAATAGACGATGCTTAAAACTTAACTCAGAAGACTGAGCTTGGGACTTTTTGAACTGCAGAAATATAAATACTGTACTCTTTGATTCTCTGTTACGTTAGACAAAATGTTGTTGAGACATAAAATATTAAACAAACTAATTCTTTGGTGAGTATATAAAAATGCCTGCCACGTCTTCACTTGCAAACACTACTTCCTGAGGAACCTTAGATCTTCCAATGCTATAGGCTATTTTGATAAGAAAAGTATTTTCTTTCTGAAAGAGCAAGAATATATTCCGATAATTCTGTAAAAAAACATTCCCCAGCTGGAAGTGCTTACTGTTCTGAGCACTCAAACATAGCTGATAGCATCAACATAGAAAACACTTCCCTTTTCAGTTAATAAACCATACTTTAGCTAAAACATTGCATATAAAAACCAACGGTAAAGACGGCAGCAAGTGTGCCATCTGATGTTGAAAAGTTTGCCACTTCAGATCACATGGTGGTTGGAGGGATTATCTTCTTTGCTGAAAGCATATGTACCTAAAAGTAGAAGGGAACCTTCCTATAAGAACAAGAAATGAGGAAAACTCAATTGGGAACACTGGCAGGGATGTGTCAGTGGAAAGCAGGGTGGGGAAGAAATGCTTAGAAGAAAATTCACAGGTAGTGAGTGGTCATTGGCCTGGAGTTTGAATAGCTGACTGGTTTACTAACCAAATTCTGGGGACATTTCATCAGTTGGGACCCCTTTTCTTGTTTTCCTCAAAAGGGGTTATCTACCTAATCCTAATGGAAATCAATCCAAGAGGGCCACTGATCATCATCTTTTCCTCTTGATCTCCAACCTATTTTGACAACTGCCTTGTAGCTTAAGCATCTGTTCTGTCAGTCTCATTGCTCTAAGCCTTGTCGTTACTCCATAGTGATTTCAAATTTCTCTTTGCAGATTTCTCCCTAAAGGAATATACTTGGAGCCTTGACCACACTGATGTCAAGCACAGCCTAGCTGGTTTACCTTCCTGAAACTCTACCTTTTCACATATTCATAGGCTATAGTCTAAATATACGGTAATACTTCTGGCAGGGGCAGCAGAAGCCAATCTCCAAGGGAAGTGGGCAGAGCCATAAGTTGGCTACATGGGGGTGGCTCCGGAGCACTCGATGATGATGTCATCACCATCATCAAGCTCTGGAACACCCAGGGAAGCTGCATGGGGCAGCTGAGCAGCTTAGAGGGAATGCTTCCACCACCTGACTCCACCCTGTGCCCCCCATGAAGAAAACCTGACTCCTAATCCCTTTCCATTCTCCTTCTTAGTGGTCGCTGGAAACAAAACAGGAGGTGTGGAATGTGCTGGGAACACTCCCAGCACGTCCCACAGTTCCTGTTTTGTTTAAAGAGACTGCCAAGGGGGAGAAAGGTAAGAGGATAGGAGCCAGACTTGCAGCCTTCCAATTTGCTTCCCACTCACGTTTAGCGAGCAGGAAGCGGACTGGTGAGGCTCCATCTGCAGCAGGCTGCAGGGGGCGACAGCAGCAGACTCAGGGAAAGAAGCATCCCAACTCTTTTTGCCACTCTCCACAGCTCAACATTCAATGAGAGTCGCAATAGTCGCCTTACCCTTCAGCATCCCTCTTCAGGACATGAGATTAGATCTTTTCTCTGCATAATAAGCACTATTTTTTTTTTCTTCACTCAACATACAAGAGTGAGGGTTAAGGCATCCTGCCGTCACTCCGATTTGGCTTCTGATGACATCATATCACCAAATCTCACTGACTTTGTGATGTTCTCATGAAGCCAAGTTCAGAGTGAGGACTGAAAGTATTGCTATTACTTTCACCATGACATCTCATAGATAGAGGAAAAGAAATGGTACCCAGGAACAGCACGGTATACAATTATAGCTATCAGTAGATGGAACAAACACTCCACCTCTATTTGTAACACTCCCCATCACCAAAATAGTTCCCTCCAACTTCACAGACTGTAAACAAAGTAGAGACACTGGGAGGGGTCATCTTGGCTCCGCCCTGGTCTAGTCTAGATGGTTTTCTTTTAAAGGTCTCCTGTCTAAGCCCAAAAACCACAACCACAATCAGGTGGGTCTTTGTGGGAGAGAAAATGGGTCACTAGAAGAACGATGTCAGTTACACTGAAGCATAAAGTAATTCTGACTGACTGCAAGATCCAAAAAACAGACATGGGACATAACTACTGTGGTCCTTCAGCTTTTGAGACCACATCCCAGAAGTACAGAAAAATAACAGGTTCCAGTGGGGTAGTATTTAAGCATCATTCAAACAGAAACAATCTAAACCACAAAAGAGGATCAGAGGGCGGGTTAACCCAGAATAGTCAGCACTGTAGACATCTAGGTTTATTTTGGGAGAACATACTGCTAAGTATTGCTTGGAATTAAAGGTACTGCAACAGTATTAAAACATCAGCCTCATACTCCGCAAGTGGGATGTATCCTTTCATAGTTTAAAAACTGTATACTGCATGCAATTATTTCAGCTGCTATTGTAACCAGCACCTCAACATCGATTACAATTAAATCACTTCCCATTCCACTTCTGCAGTACACAAGCACAATAAGACACAAACAGCAGCAGCAATTACACATGGTGAAATTCCACTGAGATCAATAAGACCCTTCTCCTGCCCCCCCCCCACCACATGGCTGATTGCAGGATTTCAGGCAGCATTTGCAGCAATGAGACACTGCTGCAAACCTTAATTGCCTCTCAGCAAGAGAGTTAAGCATACTAAACTATGGCAACGTTTATGATGATTAAAGAACAAGCAGGTTCCAGGAAAACAACCTACTATGCACTGCTGTCTAAAACAGCCTTAAACTTTTATTATATAAATATGAAATAAAGCAAAACAACATAAGGCAAGCATAGATTTCCTTTTCCAAGAGGAGAAGCTCCTACACAGAAAAGATAAGTTACCCCCAGATTTCATGGCCTGCTTCAAAAGAAGCACAGCACTAAACAGACTGCAGTCTTAGGTAACTAATAAGGATGTTCATAGACCTGTACAGATGGAAGCCAATAACTTCAATTAAACAGATCTCAATTTGACAAAATTTATGTCACAGTCTGTAGCAAATACAATGAGCTGTATAATCTAAACCCCACCAGGTCATTTTCTATCATAAGCATTATCCTGATTTCCAAACTGAATTCAGTAATACTGAATTTGTAAAATGTAGAGCTACATTTTCTACTTAAACAGCAAGGTCATATTTTAAGTAGAAGAGAAGAATACTCTGTGCTTTGAAGGACTGGATACATTCTGGTTTCATAGTTGATTTCTTAATCCATACACTGAACATTTTTTTTTTGGACCAATTTGGCATATTAACACACACAACCATCTGCAGAATATTTAGATTTTAAACTGACACCTAAAAAAGAAAATACTTGAGGCACTGAGAGCAAGCAAACTGAGATTAAATCTTCACCCCGCCCCCATTTGCTGCTTACCGAGATATATTGTTAAAGCTGAGGAACAGACGTTTGAGGCAGGGCAAAGTATCCACATCTTTCTAGAATGAGAAAGAGAAAATAGCAATTCAGCATCTGAAGAAGAGCGTGCTTTGAAGGCTCAGCTGCTCCGAAGGACGGCACATGCCTACTGCTATTTACTGTAACCTTGCTGCAGCACTGACTACTGTCGAACACGCGGCTCCATCACTCTGTGATGCAGGTTACAAGGGAGTGTTTTAGTGCAGAGATCTCCTTGGAAAATAAGCTGTGCCGCTTGCAACAGAAAGAGTGCTAGGCAGGGAGACAGAGCGAGCGGGCGCAGAAGGCAGGCGCTGGCCTCTTTTTGAGCAGGCTTGCCGGAAAAGAGCCAAAGGTGCTGTCTCAGCGTTTCAGCTGCAGGGAAAGGGTGCTGCAATCAAACGGTATGCAAAACAAAAAGCTGATTCTGTAGCCATGCTGCTCTCCAAAGCGTCGAAGTGCTAACTCATGCATGTAATTATCCAACCGGCAATAGCGGTACTGTGACAGGTCTAAGTAGCAGTTCTGCACTCTCAGACATTTCCCTCTTTTCTTCAAGCAGATTAACAATCTGCAATCTCTATCAGGAAGTCAGCCCAGGGGTGTGCTCTAAGACCAAAATATTCATCATGATTATCATCAGTTATCAGTAGATAACCAGCTTTGATAACCTTTGGGGATCCCAGAAAAATGTACAGGTCAAAGCAATGGATATATTATAAACTGTTTCACAAATCAGATACTTTTTTCTTTGTGCAACAGCCCACACACAAACCAATGATGGCCATTCAATTCAATAACCTTTATTAGGCATAACCATAAACATATACAAAATAATCCAGTGATGTATCCACTGAAAACGGAAACAATCAATATTCCAACAAGTAATCTATCCCAGTTAAACAGAACACCTCAAACTCACTTTAAAAACTCACTAACAGTGCAATCCTATCCAACTTACGCCACCGGTGTAACCCAAGAACGCAGCAGCAAGAACGGGAGGCCCCAGAATGGAAAGGGGATTCAAATCCTCTCCAAAGGGGGATTTCTGGGGCCTCCTGTTCTCGCTACACCGCTGGCATAAGTTGGATAGAACTGAGCTTAGTTACACCGGTGGCGTAAACTGGATAGGATTGCTCTGTAAAAGTACCAGAGAGTCAGTAGATAGGATGACCTTCCTGTCTATGAAAACTCTTCAGTTTAGCAGACACAAACGGTTTAGCAGACAAAACTGAGAACACATTAATGAACAAAAACAGCTCTAAAAAAAAATCTACAAATCAAGTTTAGTTTCACTTTTCTTACACAACAACCTATCCTGCAGTGTAAGACAGTCCTTCAGTAAGCAAAAGGAAACCTTTAGATCGAATCCAATATGTTTCTGTAGTTTAAATCATTATGCATTTGTCAAAATGATGTTAAATACTGCAAAACCAGAAAAGATGTACGGGGGGGGGGGGCCTCCTATCCGCTATCTGCGGATTCACTTATCCACAGACAGAGGGAGTCACCCCCGCACACCCCACTGGCCATTGTTTTACCTTCATTAGCTGTTCTGTGTCTTCTTTAAACAGATGCTATAAGCAGCAGCATATATGTTGCTTATAGCCAGGTTTCCAGATCGTAGCCGGGATGGGAGCAGTCTACCCTTAAGGGGGCAGGGCGTGGGGGGCCAGAACGCAACGCGTTCTGGCCCCCCCACGCCCCACCCCCTTAAGGGTAGACCGCTCCCGTCCCGGCTACGATCTGGTAAGCCTGCTTACAGCACAGATACCGGCTGAATGCTAGAGAGGCTCAGCCAAAGGAAGCAGGAACTGGAACTGCTTCCTGTTCTTCAGCTGAGCCTCTCTAGCACTCAGCCAGCGTCTGTGCTATAAAGCAGCATATATGCTGCTGCCTGTTTAAATGAAGACACAGAGCATCTAATTAAGAATGGTTAGTGGGGCCTCTCCAGTATCCGGGGGGGAGGGGCCTGGAACGGATCCCCGCAAATACCAGGGGGGCCCTGCAGACAACAGGGGGATACTGTACAACAAGCTGAAAGCACATTTTGAAGTTCCAGTGGCAAAATGGTTCAAACTAATCACAATAGCATTTTTTAAGCAGAACCAAAGCAAATAGATTCAAGTTCAATCACTTACCACATACGTGATCTGATTATATCGAAGATTAAGTTCTGCCAATGAATCCAGTCCATTGAGGTTTTCAACATATGTTAAGCAATTTTGGGCAAGATTTAAGACTCTGAGGTTACTTAAATGACTGACATTTTCTATGCTGGAAATCTATAAAGAAAAAAGTAACAATAGTTTAGCATGAATATTTTAACAATTGAGGTCCATCCCCTCTTCCCACCCCAAAAATTGGTTTATAACCTAAGTAAGTTAGTTAGTCATGACTAAGCACCACTGAAAAATCAGTGGGACAATTAGTAGTTAATTTCAGTGGGAGTTATAGTGTAATTCTAGGCATGTCTACTCAAGTAAGTCCCGTGTGTTCAATGAGGCTTACTCCCAGGAAAGTGCCAACACACTTGGCACTTTCCTTGGGATTTACTTCAGAGTAGATATTCATAGGATAGCTCTGTTAGTCATGACTAATTCCCTTGCAACCTGATATCAAATCAGCAGCTCATCTTCTAAGATTCAAATGTTTATGTGGATGTGAAACATGGAAGTGAAGTAGTTAACTGCTTAATAGCCCAATCCTATGCACATTTGCTGAGAAGCAAGCAACCACATTCAGTGGGACGGACTCCCAGATGAGTACATATTGTTTGCAACCTAAGTAACTGTAGATAAGCAACACTAGCATGTGTCACATAGCCACCAAATGAATAATTATAATGGGCAATAATTAATCACAAAAACAACAGATTTGGCAAGCAAGGGTATAAACAGTTATTTAGAGCTGGACATCACTCAGACAGCAACAGATGGCAAAGCATGAATTGCAGAGCTCTGCAAACATGGCGTCTAACGAGGAGTCCTGCAACACATGCTTTCTAAAGAGCATCCATCTGGCTTTCATGAAGAATTCATAGAGATGTTATTTATAACTTCCTCTGTCAGTGCTTCCTTTATTTCTTCTGATCACAGCTTCTTTGCTTTTTAAAAAACATATATATTTTATTAGGCGACGGCATGGTCTGGAGAGACATGACACAGCAACCTTGCTGAAGCCAGGTCTGGTTTAGTGCATGGATGGCAAACCGGCAGAGAACCCAATCAAGCCAGCCTGATTCCATCATGGAAGAGTGGGATGTACTCTTCTTTAAAGAAAAAAAATTAAAAACACACTTCAAAGACATCATTGCATTCTCTCTCTCTGTAATTAACAATTACAAACCAAATACCAACAGCATCTTCACATTTATGTGATATCTTTTAACTGTCACAAAAATTATATTGTGCCTTTTGTAATATATCTTCTTGCTAGCTACCTTGAATTGTTTTTTGGGAAAGGTGGGGTATAAACGCTGGTAAATTAAAACATGTTTCAAGAATAACCTTTTGTTATGTACAAATTTAAGAGAAAAACTATTCCAATATTTTGGCAGTAGTGGACACTAACACTATAGAACTTAATTATTCTTTAAAGTTAATTTATCAGCATTTCTATCCCACCTTTTAAAAGGAATCCAAGGCAGCAAACAAGATGTAATTTTATACAAGTATTGTAGTTTTGATATTGTAACACTATCTTCATGTTTGAGTTGAATATAATAGTTCTCTCTCACTCTCTTTAAAGGAGATTTACAGTGCAATCCAGTCTAGCAGGACACGGTGGCGCACATAAGGCACCTGCCGCATCCTGAGCAGGATTGGGCCTGCCCTGGTACAGCCGGAGGCCTCCTCGGGGTAAACATTTGTCCCTTTACCCCAAGTAACATGCCTCCCCACACTCCTCCACCACTCGGTTTTTAAAAACTTTTTACAGTGCCCCCCAGATCCACGCTAAAGCTATTTCACTTTATGCAGATCCTCGCTATCTGTGGGGGGTCCAGAACGGATCCCCCGCAGATAGCAAGGGTCAACTGTATCTGTTTTTCCGGACAAACAGCACAATGCTTGTAACCTTGCACCGGTGTAACAGCAGATGCACCGGTGTAACAGCAGATGCACTGACATAAGTGCACTTACACCGGTGCATCTACTGTTACACTGGTGCAAGGTTACACAGGATTGAGCTGATAGTATACTTCTGAGTTCCGATTTCTCAACATCCTACTGAGACTGCACATGACTAATGTTTCTGCCAGAAAGAAACAAAGCCACACACATTTTTAAAGGGTCCATATGAGCTTTTGAAATGTTTTTCAATAACTGCAAAATCAAAAACAAAACAAAACAAAACCCAAGACCTGGTCACAGACGAAGAGAAGCAATCCCAAAAGCTCAGTAAGCATCCTATTCAGCAGAATTAATCTTAATGTTTTACACCCCCTACTGTAGTAGAAATGATAGGACACTTATTTGCTTAGCATGGTCATACCTACTCAGAAGACTTTACCTATCAAGAAATTTGATAAGTACCACGTGGGTGGAGGTGGCAAGGTAACCTAGTTATCTTATACCAGATCTGTCCTCACTTGATAAGCAATTAGTAAATTTAACTCCATGTTAGCTTCTGAAAAAATATGCAAACTAAGAATGCCTGAAATTTGGTAAGCCCCACAAAAATGAAGGGAGAATGTAGAGCAGCACCACATGATGGGTAGCATGTGAAAAATGAACAAGCATCCCATGTCACTTCTGCAAAAGAATTTGGCAAACTATACCTGATTTCCATGAAGATCCAAAACATCAAGGTTTACAAGGTTTTCCAGATTTGATATTCTCTTTATTCTGAAAGATTCAAGCATTGAAGCATTTTCACGTCAAAAGTTATATTTTTACTCCCACCAGACATAAGCCCATTACCAGTCTTTAAGCATAACAAAGAATCTGATCCAGAATTCCAAGGGAGCTCCAGTGCATCCATAAACCTCCAGCATATACAGCTCCCCTACTTGAAGGCAGAGAAACTTCCACATAGACAACAGAACTCAAACACTGATCTATCCCTGCCATTAAAAGTAACTGGGAAAGTCAAAACATTGACGGCAGAGGGAAACGGAACAAAGTCCTATCCAGTCTAAAATTATCTAAAATGAATACCCCTGCTAAATGGACTGAGAGGTTCCTTTTAAGCCTTTTTTTAATGCTTAGCAGGGAGAGAGCAACTGTCCCTATTAAGTCCAACATAATCCACTTTCATCAAGTGGATGAAAGTCAAGGTATTGCTGTACTTGTCTCCCACCAAGTACTTGTCTCCCACTGGTATTCAGAGGTATACTGCTGTAGAACCTGGAGGTAACACACAGCCATCAGGAACAGAAACCACTCATAGATCTGTCCTCGATGATTCTGTCTAATGCCCTCTTAAGGCCATCCAAGCTAGTGGTCATCACCACATCTTATGGCAACGAACACAGATTAATTATGAGCTGTGTGAAGATGTACTTCCATTTGCCCATCATAGTCTCCTCCCAATGTTTTATTGGATTAACCCAAACAATGTAGCCTTTCCTCATAAGAAAGAGGAACATTTAGGCCACTCTCCTTTGCACCTTTTCCAGCCGAGATACTTTGAGGTACGATGAGCAGAACTGTACTCAGTATTCCAAGTATAGTCACACTGTAGATTTGGAGTACTATAATAGTATTACAAGTGTCCCCCACTTAGCGACGATCCAGATATATGACAGAGGTCCCCAGTAAAAAAAGAGGAAAGGATTTTAACAGCGCAATCCGACTTAACTTTTTTGCCTGTATAACCAGAGGCCCAGCGAGAACGGGAGGCCCCAGAACAGAAAAGGGATTCAAATCCCCTCCAAAAGAGGAATTCAAAGAGGATTTGAATCCCTTTTCCGTTCTGGGGCCTCCTGTTCTCGCTGGGCCACTGGTATCAATGGCAAAAAGTTAAGTCGGATTGCGCTGTAAAAGATGCATCTTTTTAAATCCCCAGCTCTTCAGCTGTTTTGTGCTAGATAAGGGCTTTGAAGCCCTTACCTAAAGCCAAACAGCTAACGGGCAAGATAAGAGCTTGGATGTTTAAGGCTGGGGCTTTAAGCACAGTGTTAAACTTCAAAGCACAGCAAGACCCGCTTAATGACGGCTTCACTTTACGACGGGGATTTCAGAACGTATCCCCGTCGTTAAGCGGGGGGGGGGGGGGGACACCTGTATATTTATAAAAAGCATACCTTATTCTCAATCAGTTTCCTAAGCCTCCGCAGCACAGAGGGGTCTACTTGGACCTGCGCTGCGAATTCGCTGGCGTGGACCCGCGCCGTGGAATGGGTCTGGGAAGGGGGTGAGTTAGGCGGGGGCAGCGGCCGCTGAATCAAAACTGCTAGCGCAGGTCTGAGATCCCCTCCACACTGCGAAGGCTTACCCCCAGGTAAGGGAATGAATTATCCGTTACCCAGAGGAGACCTCTGCTACTGCCTACCACTGAAGGATGCAACGGTAGTCATACATATATAGGCAAGTCATGATTACCGAGAATGTTCTGGCACATGAAGCAAATTCTGTTGCATTTAGTCTCCCAACTATTGTTGTTGTTCAGTCGTTAAGTCGTGTCCGACCCTTCGTGATCCCATGAACCACATCCCGCCAGGCCTTCCTGTCCTCCACTATCTTCCTGAGTTTGCTCATTTTCATGTTGTTGCATCAGTGATGCTGTCTAACCATCTCATCCTTTGCCTTCCCCTTCTCCTTTTGCCTTCAATCTTTCCCAGCATCAGAGTCTTCTCCAGAGAGTCCTCTCTTCGCATTAGGTGGCCAAAATATTGGAGCTTCAGCCTCAGTACCTGTCCTTCCAGGGTTGATTTCATTTAGGATTGACTGATTTGATCTCCTAGCAGTCCAAGGGACTCTCAGGAGTCTTCTCCAGCACCACAGTTCAAAAGCATCTATTCTTCGGCGCTCAGCCTTCCTTATGGTCCAACTCTCGCAACCATACATTGCTACTGGGAACACCATCGCCCTGACTATACGAACTTTTGTTGGCATGGTGATATCTTTGCTTTTTATTATGCTGTTTAAGTTTGACATAGCTTTCCTTCCAAGGAGTAAGCGTCTTTTAATTTCATGGCTGCTGTCTCCGTCTGCAGTGATCTTGGAACCCAAAAAAGTAAAATCTGTTACTGCTTCCATTTCTGCCCCTTCTATTTGCCAGGAATTGATGGGCCCAGATGCCATGATCTTAGTTTTATTAATGTTGAGTTTCAAGCCAACTTTTGCACTCTCCTCTTTCACTCTCATCAAGAGGCTCTTTAGTTCTTCTTCACTTTCTGCCATTAGGGTGGTATCGTCTGCATATCTGAGGTTGTTGATATTTCTCCCGGAAATCTTGATTCCGGCTTGCGATTCATTCAGCCCTGCATTTCTCATAATGTACTCTGCATATAAGTTAAATAAGCAGGGTGACAATATACAGCCTTGCCGTACTCCCTTCCCAATTTTGAACCAATCGGTTGTTCCATGGCCGGTTCGAACTGTTGCTTATATGGCTGAACACTAAACATACCTTCTACAGTTACGCAAAAAAAAACAAAAAAAAAAACACCACCATTTTAAACATAACCCTTTTAAATATGTCAGCCCATTTGTACCTGTTATTTCCCAGCAAAAGGACACGGAGAGACCTCAGTGTAGAAATACCACTTATTTCCTCTATCTGGTTATCATACAAATCTAGGAAAATAAGATGCTGCAAATTGGAAATATTCTGAATCCGAGTTATGCAATTATGTTGGAAGCTTAGCAGGCGAAGATGTTCTTCTCCGTCAATAATTGGACAAACGGTCAGCTTTTGTCTGAAAAAGAAGTGATAAAGAAAAGGTTTAACATACCCATTCTTCAATATTCAATTCAGATTTATAGCCTGCCTTTCTTGACATGGACACCACAAGATGGCTTACAAGGATGACGCAAATACAAAATATCAAACATAAAACCATCTAAAAATCTCATAGCACAATAAGACATTAAAAGCAGCAGATACAAACAATCAACTCAATAAGCGAATAAAAATACATTTAAAAAGCCAAATCCAACAAATAGGTCTTGAATAGCTGTTTAAAAACAGGCAAAGAGGGAGTCAACCAAATCTCTCCATGGAGGGATTTCCACTGCCTCAGTACCATTACTAAAAAAAAAGCCTTGACCCCGGTACCCACCAGCCAGATCATCCCTAAAGACAGACCCAGGAGCAGAGCCTCAGCAGCTGATCTTAAGGTTTGGGCACATCTGTACAAGAGCAGGAGGTCACTGGGATACTCTGGTTCCAGAGCATTCAGAACTTAAAGCCAAAACCAGCATTCTGAACTCAGTGCACAAGCAAACAGGCCGCCAGTGCAGTTCCTGCGAACATCAGTGTTATACATGCCATCTGGTCTACTCCTGCCAGCACCCTGGTGGAGGCATCCTGCACCAACTGAGGCTTCTGGACCATCTTCAATAGCAGCCCCACATAGAGAACATTACAGTAGTCTAACCTGGATGCGATGAGGGTCTTACCTTTCCAGCGTCAATCTGTCAGAATGCAGTATTTTTTCTTCTGCACTACGGTGCACCAGGGGAAAGGCAGCGTTCCCATAACTGATATTATCTAATAGAAAAATCATTTTCATAAACATCAGAAGAATATTTCATATACAACCATTTTACTATCAGACAATACACATGCCTGTCTGGCTCTACCACTGCAAATGACCAACTCAGCACTGGGATGTCTCGTTTAAACTCCAATTCTAGATACGTTTTCTGGAAGTGCTTGCAATGGACATGCAGGTGACAAACGCTGGGTCCAAAACAAACACTTGCTGATTCACACAGATTGCAGCTAATCAGGAAAAAAGATCTCAGAGTTATGCTGGAAAGATCATTCCCCTTGGTGTGTGGGGATTGGCTTCTTGTATCTGTCTCAGGTTTTTGGGGTGAGGCAAGTTCTATAACTAAATACATAAAATTGATATATGCTTATTTGCCAGAACTCAGCAGTCCAGTTACCACCACAGAAAGTGGGCAGGGAGAGTAAAGAGAGACTCAGTGTTGTGTAATAGTCAGACAAGGACTATGAAGAGCCAGGTTCCAATCCTCCATCAGCCATGAAGTTCACTGGGTGACCTTGGGACAGTTTCCATCTCGCAGGGTTTGTGATGAGAATAAAATGGAGGGGAATGCCACTCCAAATTCCTTGGAGACAGGATGGAACATAAATGCAATATATACATAAAATAATAAAGAAGCATGGGAGGGAATAAGGAAGGAAAGGGGAGAAGGGAGGCTGAAGGCAGAGGGCATATCTGGGACCTTGGCTACAGCTTTTTTAAAAGTACCGTCAAAAATCTGACAAAATGTTTTTATTTTCTTGCTATGTCGCTGTAGAAGCAAGCAAGATCTACTACGAGAGTAGTAATGCATACTGACAGGACTGAGAGAGCAGGTACCTGTAGCTCTTGGATTAGAGGGACCATTTGACAGCAAATGTATGGATGACTGCTTTAGCAACCTTCACATCAGTTACCTGAAATATTTGGGCCAGCACTATGGCAGCCTTGTTGAATCCTGTATTTTGAAGGAAAAGAGCAATCACCAAATGCTGACAGGGAGCCTGCGCCATGTTTCATATCCAGACCAGGAATATCTGCAATCTGTGACGGCACAGGGACGTATACCTTTTTACTGCGTGCTAAAGGACTTAATCTTCCATCTGCTGGAGAGCGGGGAAAAATGGATTATGATAGAACCAGAGACCGGCATAGACTAAACTAAGCCGTCAGATGTGCCTGTAAACAAGCAATTTCATTAATCACAAACTATCAGACCTGCTAGAATGTCATTCTAAACATTTAAACACATTCCTGTGCAAGCAACATTTAGCGACATTATAATTTACTTAATTACCCCTTTGCTATGCCACCCTTCCTCCAAGAAGCTCAAGATGAAATGCACACAGTTCTTCCCACCACCATTTTATCCTTAACCCTGCGGGGTGAGTAAGGCTGAGAGATTCACCCAAGGTGTCATGGGGAGCTTTCTGGATAAGTGGGGATTTGAATCTGGACCTTCTACTCCTAGTCTGACATTCTTGCAACTACATCACACTGGCATTCACCTACTATTTTCATTAATAAAGACAACTTCACATGCATAATGCTTTATAGAGCAACAGCAACAACAGGTCCTAACCCCATTTGGCACACTGCCTCAGGTGCCAGGAGATCTTGGGCCAGCCCTAAAAACTATTACACAAAAAGAAATTCATTCCTGCTGTAACTGAGTCTATTCTTTTCATAGACAGCATGCATAATTTTAAAAAGAGGCATCAGTCTCCCAACATTACCTAGTTTTCCTGAATAGTTCTTTTCAAGGTCATGTTGTAAGAGCTTGTTGTGAAGATATGGCTGGTCTTTATGTATCCTGAACTCAAGCTGCAACACAAAATGTTACAAAACAAAACAGTATCCTTAAAATACAAGCAAGCTGAGACCCAATAAAACAGAAGTGGATCTAACCCACACATTTTGGAACTGAAAAGTACTTAAAGGACTCAAGGACAAGAGACTGAACTTGATTCTAGGCACATTGCTGGAAATATCTGGGAAACGAAAGCCACATGTAATAAAAGGAGCATGTGAGAATAGTCAGGCAGAGGGGAAATATGAAAAAAGTTGGGAAACATTTTAAGATATACAGTAATGGACAGTATAGATAGGAATGGGGGGGGGGGAATAAGAGCACATTATTATACCAGAGTGGGATGGACAGGAGCTAAAGAGCAATAAAAGACATTGCTGCTTTTTAAAATTTCTCCTCTCTGTTCTTTGGTTGCTGTACCAGTTGCTTTGTTACCAGCTATGTAATATGCTTCATAGCAATTGTTAGAATGAAAGGAAGTGAGGGGAAGATAGAGAAAGGGGGATGTAAGAAAGGGACCAGAAAGGAAGGTGAAGTGTAATGAACTGTATTCATGCTGCAAATGCTTATACAAATACAGGAATCGTTTTAGGCAACTCTACCATGACAAAAAAAGGGGGGGTACGTTAAGAGCTAGGATGCACAGTGGAATGGATGTCAATAAGTTCCACAGCTCATAATGCAATACTTTGATGCATACATTTTGCAGGTTTAAGCCCCTGAAGTAGGAAGCTGATGGTTTGCGCACTGTTTGGAAATAATAGTACAGGCGGCTGATTTCTCCAAAGTAGAGCATCCTGATAATTGAGGGTCAGCTCACACACTGAACTGTCTGAAATTTACGTATGATTAGATGAGCTATTGAGTACACATGTCCCTCACGACACATAAAACACTGGCCCAGTTTAGCCTTTTGAACTGCAGGCTCACATATTCCCCCTGCCCCTCTGGGGTTTGATATCCAAGTTTGTCTTCACTAACTATAGTTAGAACAAGCCAGTTCCTCAAGTTTGGATATACAGTAACTGGTTTGTTCAAAACTGGAAGCTTCAAAACTAGAAGCTTTCCATCTCCTCTTCTCATGCAGGAGGAGGGGATGGGGGAGTTCACAAGCCCACAGTTCGCCAAGGTTCAATCTTGCAGTGCTAATCCATGGTTTTGCATGACATCTGAACCAGACCATAACATGCGACTCGGGATCTACATTCATATGTATGTACACAGATACATCCTGTATCACATGTCGAATCATATGCTCAGTTGAGGGTAGCATCCAAAGCCCCCTGTGTATATGTCTAGTGAAAAGGTTGTGAAACCAACTCCAAGTGGAGTGCAATACGTATCTCACTAAAATCAATTGCAAAACTACTGATTTCTATGGATTTGAATTGCATGGTGAGAATTCTCAATTACTCTTCCATTAAAAATGCTCAAGATGATAACGCGCAGTCAAATTATTTTTGATGCTCAAAAATATACTCCAAAAAGATACATAGCAGGAGGGTTGTCCTGTCATCTGCACATGCTGGCAGATTAGCAATACACTGTACATTCCTGGCCCTAATGGTGAAACCACCAGATGGTAAAAATGCTGTTGCAGTACTGAGATTTTTAAATCTGCTTACGGATTCATAGGTCCTATTCATTAACATGAATAGAAATGGAAGGTCCAGCTGCTTCAACTGAGTTTCAAAGTCTCTGCTCAAGTGCATTATATACAAAATAGGATTAAACGCTTTTACTGGTTACCTGTTAAGAATAGCTTCATTTATTTTCACAAATGAGTGAACAGGCTTAGCAGTGCATTGTCCATAACACAATCATGCAATTTCTAGTAATACCCTGTTTCCCTGAAAAGAAGACCTCCCCCAAAAGTAAGACCTACCGTCATTTCTGCGTGATTTTTCCTGGCACTCATAAATATAAAACCTCCCCTGAAAATAAGACCTAGCTAGGATCATCAGCCAGACGGACGCGACCCCCCGGCACCCCCGCAACCCCCCCCCAGCACTTACTTTGACCGATTTAAGCTTTCCCGAGGGTGCAACAACAACAGTATTTATATACCGCTTTTCAACAAAAAGTTCACAAAGCTGTTTACAGACAAAATCAAATGATTAAATGGCTCTCTGTCCCAAAAGGGCTCACAATCTAAAAAGGGCTCTGGAAGGCCTGCACGAGTCCTCCACCATAGAGACGACATGCTAGAGAGGCCAGCAAGGCCTGCAAGGAGGCTGCAGCCTTGTAGAGTCTCTCTAGCACAGGGGTGGGGAACCTATTTGCAGTGGGGGGGCATTTTCCCATAGGGAAAATTTGCTGCGGGCCGGCCGTGAGGCCGGCTGTTTTTTGGGGAGGGCCCGCAAATTTGAAAAAAAAAAAAAAAACCCGCGAATTTACCTCCCACACACCCACCACCCATCGCTCGCTCTCCCTCCCAACCACCCAACCGCTCGCTCGCTCTCCCTCCCACCCACCGCTCGCTCGCTCTCCCTCCCCCCTCCCTCCCTCCCTCCAGGAAGGCCACTTTCAGAAGGAGTAGGCGCCGACCTCGGCGCCTCCTCCTTTTAAAAGCGGCCTTCCTGGACCTGCGCACAGTGCCGCTGAAGCCGAGAGGGCAATCTCAGCTTCAGCGGCGCTGTGCGCATGTCCAGGAAGGCCGCTTTTAAACCGAGGTGGTGCGGAAAAGCGGCGGCAGTGGAGCCTCCGGTCCGGTTCCGCACGGGCCGGAGGTTCCCCACGCCTGCTCTAGCACATCGTCTCCATGGTGAAGGACTCAAGTGCAGGTCTTCCAGGCCTTGCAGAGCCTTGCACCCTCAGGAAAGAATGAAGCTTTAATCAGTCAAGTGCCGGGGGGGGGGTCGCACCACAGGTTGGGAAAATAAGACCTCCCTGAAAATAAGACCTACTGCATTTTTTGGGAGCCAAAATTAATATAAGACACTGTCTTATTTTTGGGGAAACACGGTAGTAATAAGCTTAACAGTAAAAAAAAAAGTGGCAAATTTCACAGAAGGTCTTGTACAAACACTATAAGACATCATAAACACCACACACAAGGCACAGCTGTATAGCTTGGTACATCTGGATTCTCAGTATATCAATAATAAAAATTCAAATCTTACAGGTTTGCTTCTTTCTGCCACTGATGCAGACTGGAGAACTAGGTGAAGCCCATAATTGTTACCCTGCAAATTGAAAGTAGAGATTAAAAACTCCTGGGAATGCAAAGTTTAAAAGAAAAAGGTTAAGAATGTTTGCCCAAACATAAAATCTTACCTAAATGAACAAAAATGATGACTAAATGTTCACAAGAAATAAAACGTTATCAACTTGTTGCAAATTTCTAGTTTGAGAACCTATTTCCAAATTTAGCTCAGCAGACTATACACTACTAATTAAGTATTTTTTTGCAGTATGAACATGAACTCCTGAATATATCACATGACAACCTGCATAAGGTTGAATCTTTGCTCCTAGTACTAAACAATGGTGACTTCGCATTACAATCATGAGAATCTTGAGCCCTCATGTTCCCCTCTTCCCCTTCCCCCCAAAGAGAGGAGATTGGATTTAATTCCTGGTTTACAGTAAACTACAGTTAACTATGTTCTCTGAACCCTGCTCAATCAGGTGGTCTCCTGGAAAACACAAATTTGATCCTGATGTGTGAGAAACCTATGGCTTGCGTTGTGCAAACCAACCTTTGCCAGGCTCAGTTAAAGTAGAAAACTAGAGATATTTTTGCAAGTTTGCCCCTAAACCAGGAACAAAAAGTATTCATTTGCTACTTGAAGTGGTGATTTCCAAACATCACTTCAGGGCACACCAGCATCCTACAAGAGAAGCAGACATATGCCTTGAAAAATAAAGGGACCCCGATGATAGATGCATCGATCTATGCCCAGAGAACAGGAGCATTGATTCTCTCCTGCCTCATTGATCCTCACCTGCCTCTCTGCCAATATATGTGCCATGACATCATCCTGAGAGAGGACATTCATAGGAATTCAACAGTCCTATTGCAGACAGGCATCTCAGATACATACCCATTGCAAAAAAAAAAAAAAAAAAAAAAGTCCATTCTGAAGCCCAGACTGACTTAGAAAAGGGGAAAGAGGGACACAGAGAACGAAGCATTAAGAACAGAACTACCCACAACAGTATGGTCCATTGTTCTGAGCTGCCTGATCCTATATGTTTACTCATAGGTAAACCTTAGCAAGTGTACTCTGAACTGCAGGAGAAAAGCCTTTTTCAGGCAAGTTTAGAACTACTGGAGCATCATTCCCAAGTTACCTGGTAATTTTTCCAGTGGCTATGCAACCGCTTTACAAACATTTTTTTTGCGGAAAAGCAGCATATCAATATTCATAAAATATTGTTGATATTTTTTCATAAATAAAAATAAACATTTTGAGTTGTGCACATTTTGAGTTGTGCATTTTTAATCGTTTCACTGGTAATGACCCAAGTACAAACCTTTTTTTAAAAAACCAACAAAACTCAAATATACCGCTTTGTGGACAACCTTCAGTTGAAAAGCGGTATATGAATAATTAACATGTGATGTGAAAAATTATTGCAAGTCGCCTTGGTCACCTCCCGACGAGGAGGGGAACGGCAGGGCATAATTTTTTTAAAAAAACAACAACAGAGAGATGATGGTTGGAACGTAATATAAATAAAATACCAAAAAGATACGTGGAAACTAATGCCAATAAAAAATAGACACATAAAACGTTAGGATGGGGAAATAAAACAACAGCAACCCCGGCAAAGAATGAGAGTTTCACAACAAAGACAGACAGGTGAAGATAGAAACGGGATTCCTACACAGTCCCACATCCGCCCTTGGCTAGGGCAGCCCTCATCACCGTCCCCTTACCGAGACGGCGGGCCCCGGCCTGCCCCCCGCGGAGGGCCGGCATTTGCTGGGCACCATGGCAACGGGCTCCAGCCGCGACAACGGCGGCGGCGGCGGCGGCAGTAGAGCGACCCAGCCTCCTCCTCTCAACCGGAAACCGCTGGGCGGTCACCATGGCAACCCTCACTTCCGTGTACCGCTAAGCCAGCCAACAGTCAAGCGTCCTGCCACAGTGCCACCTTCAGGTGAGAGAGAACGGTCGACGACAAGGAGGCGGGGCTAGGCTAGGCTCTGCCGGGCCGCCCCCCCCCCCCCCACTAAGAATAAGACAAACTCAATGTAATTTCGTTCGGCTTCCACAATGAACGTGAGGGGAAACGAATGCAGAGGAAGTACGGGATAATCAGAGGTTCGCGGAGTAGAGCGCCTCTCAGTTCTGCGCTCTGCTCCTGCCACGCACAGGGCGGCATTCTTCATAACAAACAAGCTGAAATTAAATCCTGATAAGACAGAGGTTCTTCTGGTCCAGAAGTCTACGACTCAGGTACTGGATCATCGTCCTGCTCTGAATGGGGTTGTACTCCCTCTGAAGGAGCAGGTCCGCAGCTTGGGGACTCTCCTGGATGCGCAGCTGCTCCTGGATTCCCAGGTGGCGGCTGTGGCCAGGGGGGCCTTTACCCAGCTTCGGCTGGTGCGCCAGTTGTGACCGTACTTGGACCGTGCAGACCTGGCCACAGTGACTCATGCCCTAGTGACATCTAGACTAGATTACTGCAATGCGCTCTACGTGGGGCTACCTTTGAAGACTGTTCGGAAACTGCAACTAGTGCAGAATGCGGCTGCCCGGGTGGTTGCCGGGGCCTGTCGGTTCGACTCAGTCGAACCATTGCTCCGGCGGCTACACTGGCTGCCGGTTCGTTTCCGGGCACAATTCAAAGTGCTAGTTTTGACTTTTAAAGCCCTTAATGGCTTGGGTCCAGGGTATTTGAGGGACTGCCTCCTTCCTTATAATCCGACCCGTACTCTGAGGTCATCAGGGGGGGCCCTGTTAACCGTGCCGCCATTGATGGAGGTGAGAGGGATGGCGGTGCGGAATAGGGCCTTCTCGGCAGTGGCGCCCCAATTATGGAATTCCCTCCCCCTGGAATTAAGAACGGTTCCCTCCTTAGAGACCTTTCGGCGGGGCCTTAAGACATTTTTATTTAGGGAAGCATTCGATGGCTGACATAGTGGGCTGGCGTTTTAACAAATGGCTTTTTAACAAAGTACATGCAGGTTGACCCACTGGGGTTGTTGTTTTTAGTTGTTTGTTTTAATTGTTTTAATTACTTGTTTTTAATTTTTAATGTACATGTATTTTAATGTTGTAAGCCGCCTTGAGTGCCCTCGCTGGGAGAAAGGCGGGATATAAATTCTTTAAATAAATAATAAATAAATAAATAAATAAATATGGCAACCGGAAGTAGCGGTTGTGTGCTTGTCTTTTTCTTCTCTATGAAGACCTGCTCAGTTACCACCGTCCATGTCTCGCTAAATGGGACATATGAAGTAGAGCAAGAAACACAATAACACTTGTTATTACGACCCTTACATGCATGGCTCTTGATCCCTCCCGTAATGAAGCCACAATCGATGTCTAAGTTTAGAATAACACTGTTTTTCTAGGCTGTGAGCCCATAGCAGAGCAGTCCTATGCACGTTTGCTTGACAGTAAACCGTACTGTGCTCACAGCTGAACTTACGGTACTTCCAAAGAGGTGCATATAAGGTTCATTCACTTCGTTGCAATCCATACAGTAACAGTGCACATCCCAGGGCAGAGGCGTTATTGAAGTTTGCATCACCCGGTGCGAGAGCTCATCGTGTCACCAGGGAATAAATCCTGTTAAATTCAGTGGGATTTACAGAGCAATCCCATGCTGCATGTCTACTTAGAAGTACTGTAAGTTCCACTGGTTTCAATGGGACTTGGTCCCAGGTAAGTGTGACTAGGATTGCAGCCTTACTTCCTAGCAGACTTACAATGTGACAGTTTAGTGCTGTTAATGCACTAAAGGAGGGGCTGCAATGCTCTGCCAGATCCCCTTCAGTAAAGGCTGAGTCCTCAAATATCAGGTGCAGAGCCTGAGGTCAGGTTTTGTTCTCAGCGCAAGTCTGTCCCAAATGTAGGGCTTCATTCCCTACCTCACCGGAGTAGATGACCCCTGTTCAGTAAGAACATAAGAAGAGCCCTGCTGGATCAGGCCAAGGGCCCATCTAGTCTGGCTTCCTGTATCTCACAGTGGCCCACGCCCACCAGATGACTCAGGGAGCACTGACAAGGGTCTCTTGCATCTGGCATTCAGAGATAGGCAGGCCACCTCTATTCAGTCATTTATATAACACCTTCCTGCCAATGTACAGTACTCCAGACCATTTGCAGTTTAAAACAATGGCATACATACAATCTAGGCACAGTACAAAAAGAACAGGGAGGGAAAAGATGTTTTTAGATGTTTTTATTAGTTTTAGTTAACGGTTTTTATTTTATTTTTTAAAAAATGATTATGTTTTTTGTTTTTGTATTTTTTGTTGTAGGCAGCCTTGGGTCCTTTCAGGGAGAAAGACGGGGTAAAAATATTGTAAATAAATAAATAAAGGAAAATAAGCAAATCGAGGTAACACTTTTTACATATTACCTACCTAATCACAATGGGGCAGTTTGGATGCATCAAATGGGGGGTATACTTTTGCATGAGTGTCGCAGGGGGGGCTTTGGGGTCCCCCTTGCCTCTCCCTCTGCTAGCTTGAAGAGCTGCAGAGGAGTGAGACAATTCTGTAGGAGAGGAAAAACAACAGGTGCACTCGAGAACATTACTGGAGTGAGGACTAAACCTGCTCCTTGCTCCTAGTGAAGCCAGTAACCCTAGCCATTGAGAAACCTGGGTTATCTTTCTTGGTTATGTTTGAGCCTGATAAAATATTGGGAATTAGTTTCCCCATATAAAGAGGTTTTTTTTTACTTCTGTTCAATTGTATCTGATCAATACAGATATCTGGGCTATTAAAAACGACTGTAATAATACATCCCGTACCAGCCTCCAGGGAAGTTTTAAAATGCATAGGAGAATGAGAGTTTCAATTAAGCTGCTCATGTTAACAAGGTATTTTATTTTATTGCAGTAATTTCCCTTGGCTGTACTGTATATCCATGGATTCTTCTGTTCTGTTTGTGTGCATTTCTTCAGTAACCTGGGCAAAAGCACTGTCGTACCTCACCGCTCCGACTCATTACTAAAACTCTCTCTCTCAAACCGATTCTTCTAACGATTGCTTTCATTTAATCAATCAGGGTATTTTCTTTCTCGGTTGCAATCCTATATTGTGTCGGAAGGAACTGATTCCGAACAGAAATGCATAGGTTTGGGCAGATAACGCTTAAAAAAAAAGAAAGAAAATCAAATTCCAATTAAAAACAGACCAGACGCGGAACGGAGGCTGCAGGGGGCTCTCCGCACGTGCGCAGCGTCCGCTCCCCAGCCACGTAGAGGGTACAAAAGGCAGAGTGACGAGCCCTCTCCCTCGTTTAAGACCCGCTCTTAAGCGCATCCGCGCTTTTCTATTCCTGCCCGTCTCCCCTTCCGATGTACTCTCTGCTACGCGTGTGGCTCCGCGCCTTGCTTTCCCTAGTCCTGCTGCCACTCCGGAGGGAGAAGAGGCGGCCCAGCTCCTTCGCCATCCCCCGCAACGCGCGGGAGGCGGAGGCGGGAGCTGGAAGCGCCGCCCCGACGCCACAGCAGGCTAGCAGTGCTGCGGCGGCAGCGGCGGCCGGAGGCGGACGCAGCAGACGCTGTGGTAGCAGAGCTCGCAGCTGGTCCGGACGCGGCATACCTCCGCTGGTGCCTCTGGCACCGCTTGGCAGAGGCAGCAGTACGAGCTGCTGTGGCTTCAGCGGCGGGGTGGAGCGCGGGCGGCGGCATGGCTGAGCTGGAGGAGCCCGCTGCAGCCCTAGGGCAGGAGGGGCCGGTGGCTCCGGCCGGGGGCGTCGGCCCGGTGGAGATCCGAGTGGCCGCTGCCCCAGACAACGAGGATGAAGACGAGGAGGATGAAGAGGATGAGGAGGAAGAAGTCGAGGATCGCCGCCGCGGGCGCCTCTGCCTGACTCCACTGGGCGGCGGCAGCTGCAGCGAGGACGATTCCAGCAGAGGCTACGGAGGCGGCTGGAAATCCAGGTAGGGCTCTCCACTCCTTCTCTCTCTCCCCGGAGTGATGACGAGGATAACGATGACGCTGGCGGCGGCGGAGGGGAGCCCGCAGCCTGGAGTCCCCCGTCTCCCCGGCTTGCCGCCTTTGCGCCCTGGCGCAATCGGCTCTCTTGCGCTGTGTTCCCCTTTTCTCCATCGCAGAAGAAATGACATCTCCCTTCTCTGGACTTGCATGTCGATGTCCCGTTAGAAGTACATCTGCCTTGAAGTGGCGCGGTGGACTTCCTTCTTATTCTTTCCTAGGCTGGATCCGAGCAGGCCCGCTTGCTCTCGTTTATATTGGCAACTGGGAGGAGGGGTAGGCTCTTGCAGGCTGTCGTGCTATGCACTCTTATTTGGGAGTGAATTCTGTTGGACAGGGCCGGCCAGTCTATGAGGCTGACTCGGACCGGTGGTTGCCTCAAGTGACAGATTGCAGGGGATGGCCTCCCGTCTTCCCGATTCTCCCTGCTCCCTGGATTCCAAAAAGGAAGAGGGAATGAAGCAGGTAGCGTGGAGGAAAGAGTGGTGGACTTGAGAGTTTCCTCTGTGCATTCCCCTCTCCTTTTCAAAGGGGGGGGGGGAGAAGCATATTGGTTGGTGTACTGCCACGTAAAGGGGAGGGGCATCTGGCTTACCATCTTAGTTGCCAGGAGGACTTTGGTTGTCTCTGCCCAATGAACTCAATGGTACTTATTTAAAGTTCTGTGTGACTATGATTTGGATTGTACGTGGTGTCAAGTACACCTGTAAATAAATACGTTTTCTCCTGGGCCTGGGGGCATGTACAGAAGTGATGAATTTAAGATGAACCCATGTGGTTCTTTTTCTTCTCCTTCAAATCTGTTGGCAAGATATTTTGGTACCCTGGGGGGAGAAATGACATTGCTGCATGCTATTTAATACGAGATGCAATCCACCAGGGCTTTTTCCCCTTATTAATTTTTTTTTTAAGTTACTTCGTGAGGGTTTCCTGGTGACCTTAGGAAACAGAGCATCCATCTCCCACTCAGAACCTTCTAATGCCTCAGGATAAGGCTCCTTTTGCTGTATTGGAGAACATGAGATGCTTTAAACGTTTTTCACTGTGCCTTTATATGGATATGTAGGAAACTGCCATTTACTGAGTCAGACTCTTGCTTCATCTAGTTCAGCGCTGTTGACACTGACTGGCAGCAGCTCCCCAGGGTTTCAGGCAGGAGGTTTTCCAATCTCAACCTCCTTGGAGGTGCTTCTAGGGATTGAACCTGGAACTGTCTATATGCAAAGCACATGCCCCATCACTGAGCTACGGCCCCTTCTTTCAAACTCTGATGATCTCTTGGGCTGCAATCTTACACATATTGCCTTGGAATAAGCTCCATTGAGCACAGTGAGGATTACTGCCAAGTAAGCACACACAGGATTGCACTGTTAGTATCTTACTAGTTTTCTGTTTTTATTTACTACTACTGTGCTTTCCACTGTGCCTTGAGATGCAGCTTTGTAAAGACTCCAAACTGTTGTAAATCATAGGGTTGGAAGTTGAGGTCCACTTGAGAATCGTCACAATAGCAGCAAATGACTTGGGGGACACACATAATGTCCATGTTTGTGTGTGTGTATGTCTGCGCACAGGTTGCATTCACATGAGCATTTTGGCTGGATTGCCATATTTTGCCTTGGCTCCTTTTTCTTTCACATGGCAACTGCAACTTTGGGGAAACCAGATCTTCTCCCACAAAAGTGGAATTCGGCCTTCCCTCTCCAATCCCAGTTGCAGAATCTGGGAACTCCCACCATCCACAATGTGACCCATTTCTTCCCCAGATTTCCTTCTGTTGTTCAGAAGTGGCATTTGTCAGCAAGCACATCTGCAAGTCCCCTGGCAAAAGATGCCACCATCTCTCCCCTAATCCAGGGCTAGAATGTAAATTGTTTACTTGGAACCTTCACATTCTGCAAATCATGGGGGGGGGGGTGAGTGGCTTTTCCTCCCTGTCCCAATCTCTTCCTTCTCTCCCCCCCCCCTCCTTTTCGTGGTGTGTTGCTCTCTCCTAGCATGTACTCTTGAAGAGGGATTCTCAATTAAGAAGCTCGTAGGTTGGTCCCTTTTGACATGCAAACATTTTCTCCCTGTAGTGAAAAGACCCCATCGCTGTAATGGAGAAAGGCAAGTTATCTACGCAGGCAGAGCCTGATGCAATGAGTCTTGAGGACTCCCAAATCCAACAGGAAACTTGGTGCAATCGAAACAGGATGTTGCACTAAGCAGTGTTTTTTTTTTCTTCAAGTCCTTTGGCAGGGAGCCTGGGAGGCGAGGTTTCCCTGGGAGGGCGGGCAGGAGGGAAGGGTGGAAGGGATCTCCTGGTGATCTGGGACTTGGCAAGAGAAGGAGGGCATGACTAGAGAGCCACTGTAATCTGATGCTGGGGAGGAGCAGGGGGTGATGGCCATAGGATGAGCTGAAGGAGGTGACCTCCCTTTCCATCCCTCGCAATCCATCTGGTCGGCATGACAAATTGGACTCATCTGAGCCCTGTACAGCGTAATTATTGTGTAAGTGGAATCATACCAGCTCATGAATCTGCTGTTCCTTACAGAGATTTGAGGGAGAATTAATGCAGCCAGCTACAGCTAGAGGCATTCAGAATGATATTTTCCCCCATCCTATTCTTAAATTCATTAAGAATCTTAAGAAGAGCCCTGCTGCAACGGAGTAAAGATCCACCTAGTTTAGCATCCTCTTTCTGGCAGTGGCCAGCCAGATGCTTCTCGGAAGCATGAAGGTGAGCCCCCCCCCCCCCCGCAATTGGTATTCGGAGGCAATGTACTTTTGAACATTGTGGTTCTGTGTAACCACCATGGCAAATAGCCATGTTCTAGGCCCTGTTCTCCAGACATTTGTCTAATCCTCTTTTAATTAGTGTCCATCCCCACATTCTGAGGCACTGAATACTAAATTTGTAAGAAAAAGTAGCAGATGTTTTGAAAGTTTGCAACACATTCACAGTGCAATCCTATCCAATTTACACCACCTGTTTAACCAGTGGGGGAGTGCAGGGCGGGAGACTTTGGAGGAGAGGGGAGGGGGATTTAAATCCCCCTTTGCAGGGGATTTGAATCCCTTTTCCGTTCTGGGGCCTCCTGTTCTCGGTGCACCGGTGGTTACACCGGTGGTGTCAGTAAGATAAAACAAAGGAAGGCATTACTGTGGGGGGGAAAAGCCGTACAGCAGCATTAAGGGTAATCATATTCTTAATAAGGGGCACCAGACCTATGTAATGAACATCAGAGTGAGAGTTCCTCTTTTAATGCAAATTTGGGTCATGAATATAAAGAAATAGATACTTCTAAAGTGTATCTTCTCCTTCTGTATAAGCAGATGTAGGAAATCACCTTATTCAGTTAAAACCCATTTCCTCCCAGCCCACAGGTGTACACATTTAACTCCTGTTGCGTATATACACCCTGGGGTAAAAATGCCTTATTAAGTTGGACCATTGGTCCCAACTAGTGCTTGATACTGGCTGGCAGCAGCTCTCTGAGGTTTTGGACAGGGATTTCCCTGCCCTATCTGGAGATGCCAAGTGATCGGCCCTGAGACTTCCTGTGAGCAAAGAAGGTGCTCTATCACAAGGTATAGCCCCAGTTGTAACTCAGACAGGATTGGGACTCAAGTTTCCAGAAGTTTTGTTCTCTCTGTCCTTCTGCATGAAGCTATGGTTTGTAAGCCAATCGTATAGCGAGTGCCAGTGGAAGCATAATGGTGTGGGTTCTCACCATTATGATCAAGCATGATGGTGTGGGTTCTCACCATTATGACCAAGCGTAATGGTGCGGGTTTTCACCATTTCACCAAGCCACAGTGCAGGTTTTCTGGAAAAATGTCCCGATCCCCTAAATCAATTTCGATCTGACTGAATATGTATACAGTATTTGACTTTCTTGTATGTAGTTAACGACTTTTTAAAAAGTTGGTCATGTTAATTTTAGGTATTTTTCCCCGATGATAGCCAAAGGTGTTTGAACTGAAATACAGTACAGTATTTGATTTTGAAAAGAAAATGAATAAGGCACGCTTAATGTGGTCTAAACCTTCTTTTCCAACCAACTTGAGCTTCATTCAGAGATTAATTTTACTGGAATACTTGTAAATATTGTACATTGAGACATGACAACTTGGTAACAGACTTCTTGCACAATCCTATGCATGTCTACTCTGACGTAGTAGTCCTGTTGTATTCAGTGGGGCTTACTTCCAGGAACGTATGCATAGGATTGCAGCCTTTCTTATCTAGTTTAAATTGAAAGGAGATGCAATGGAGGCATTGAAAACTGTTAACCTACTAACTTTTACACTAAGAGCTCTGTGGTGACATGTTACATGCACGCTGGCTAACTAGGGAGAATCGCTTGAGAAAAAGTTAATGACCACTCATTCATTATGTTACTAATTAGTGTTATGAAAGCACGTATTTTTAGACATGGAAGATCATCTGCTGGAAGACTACTGGGTTGCAGAGCATATGGGTCTCTAGCACCTTTGCCAGTCTCCAAGCCATGGCTGGGGAGGAGTGGAAATGTTAAGTTTGTGCCTGACCTGTATGTGTGTCATGCTGTAGTCTTGACCTGCTGGGCACCTGTTCCCGTCAAAACTGTAGGGCTGTAGGTTTTGTTAAATCTCATCAACCGGCTGGTGTTTAGATGGTGGAGAAGAAAAGCTGCTTAGGATGGCTGGAATCCATAGAGCTTCCAAAGATGGACAGGCAGCCTGTTGTGCTGCTGTCATTCATTAGCGCGATTGGCTTGTTACAGCCTCCCTCTGGGGTGTGACGCACTAGTGGCTGTCAGCAGGGAGTTACCTAGAAATAAATGAATTGGAAGATCCGAGCACAGGCCTGATCGTGGATTACTGCAGGCTTAATGAGCTGGCTGCGGGCATTCCCCACAGCCGCGCTGCAGGGTGGTAGTTCCGGGGGCGTTCGGAGCCTGCCTCCTTCACTCACTGTGGCCAAATCCATTTTGTTCTCCTGCAGATTTCAACACACAAACACTAACTTCAGTGCCCACTTCCACATCACAACCAGATGCGTGTGTAATAATCCTGCAGTTCTGTAATAAAGATCAGGAGGGGCATAAGAGTAACCCCTCTGATAAGTACTTAAATGAAATGTAGGAATTTGCTGTTCTTAATAAATTGAGTTTGTAAATTTCAAATATAATAAGCACAGCTTTTATTATAAATAACTCGACCCCCCTCCCTTAATAATAGTTAATTAAATAATTCCGTTGGTAACTGGGATGAAATCAATTAAGTTTTTGTCCTAAATACTTTTCAGCCACCAGCTCTGACTGTTCATTGGCTCCTTTTCTGCATTTCTCATCCAACATCTGTCTGCAACTGTCTAGTCCCTCTCTTCTGGATCTCTTTCTCAGCGCCTTGCCTCCAGTCATCTGTCTTCTTCTGCAGCTTTTCTTTTTCCCATCTTTTTTTTTTTGCCTTCTCTCATTCAACAAACTCCAGCGGTCATTTCCAATTCCCTCCTCCTCTCACAACATTTCATATCCCTCCTTTTCTACACCCATCGTTCTGTGTCTTTACAGGTGTTGTTGTTGTTCAGTCGATAAGTCGTGTCCGACCCTTCGTGATCCCATGAACCATATCCCGCCAGGCCTTCCTGTCCTCCACTATCTTCCTGAGTTCGCTCATTTTCATGTTTGTTGCATCAGTGATGCTGTCTAACCATCTCATCCTTTGCCTTCCCCTTCTCCTTTTCCTTCAGTCTTTTCCAGCATCAGAGTCTTCTCCAGAGAGTCCTCTCTTCGCATTAGGTGGCCAAAATATTGGAGCTTCAGCCTCAGTACCTGTCTTTACAGGTAGCAGACATTAAATATGTGTGTTTAAATGCACGCACACATACACACAGTTTCTAGTCCTCATGGCAGTGAAAAGTTTGGCAGTGAAAAGTTTGGAAGCATAAGCATTCTGGGAAAGATTCACAGTGCCAGTGAGGCATTAAGTTGGACTTCAGTGCCCTATAAGGCTTGACATTTCTTGCTCAAGACTATTATTTTAGGCAGCATTAGTCCAATAGGTGAAAAATCTGCATATTCCACCTAGCAAATATGGATCACCTCCGAATAGGTGCAAGTCCCATAATAGTCATCTGAGAAGCACTGGGATCTGAAAATGTGTCAAAAAAATGTACAACTTTTGGCTCAGTTCGCACTTTCCCTTCTACACCAGTGCAACAGGAGATGGAAGGGACTGCTATGAAATACCTTTGAGGTCAAGGGTGGTACGGGATGATTCAGCACAGGTAGCAGGAGAGGAGTCTGCTTTTTGACATCAAGGAGTTCCAAATAATCAAAGAGTTCTGTGTCTTTACACAGAAGTGCCACCAGGTGCCCTGTGTTTGAGAGTACCCTGACACGTACCATTCTGCTGGAAAGTATGACTCAGAGCAGAGCATTTCAGGGGTACTAAGGAGATTATGACTTGTCTTAGACTCTTGGTACATACGTACTCTGTACATCCATCCTAATTTGCAGAGCTACCAGTAACTCAAATAGAAGCATGTTAAGAGTGGAAGGTTGAATGCCCCTTCTGTTTTCAACCCCCCTCCACATTGGCATCTTTGTGTCTACAGAAATAGAAAATTCATTTCTATCCTGAATTTGTTTTTAACACATGCAAGAGGCAATGTGGTGTATATGATGTGCATATTTATAGAAACTAGCTTAGCTGTCCTCAGACGGACTTTGTTGCCCTGGACAGCTGTGTGATGCCACCTCTCCCTCTCCCTCAAAACTCACCTTTCTCATGAGACCATTAGCGTAACCCCCTGACCTGAATTGAACCAAAGCTTTAAGCATAGGGATCTACATTTAAAGATGTTGATCCTTGTGACATTTGGCCCCCACTATACGGTATTTGTATGGTGCTTTTTGAATGGGCAAAGTGATTTTGCATATATTATCTTGATGAAATATTTACAACAACCCTGTAAGATAAGTATCCCCATATTGCAGATGGAAAGGCTGAGGCTGAGAGGGTTTGTCTAAAGCCAACTAGTGAGTTTATGGCAGAGGGGAGATACAAGCTGGCAAAGTTTTTATTTGCAGCTCAGTCTTAGCCATTGCATCACACCAGATTCATGTAGAACAGTGGTTCCCAAACTGGGAGGCGCGGCTCCCAGTGGAGCCATGGAAACCAGCCAGGGGAGCCGTGAAGTGCCATGGAATCCTACTGGAAAACAGTTCTGTGCTAGGCAAGAGTTGGCCATGTAGTCTGGGGCTTCTCAGTCAGCTGTTATAGTGGCTCCAGGCTACCATCAGAACCCGCCCTTGATAGCCAAATAGATCCAACATTCATAGAGCAGAAAATAAGTTCATTGTGGATGATCACTTTTACTGCCTCGACTGCTAGGAGTGGTTTCTCTGTACTGATTCCTTTCCCACTTCTGGAAGGTGTGTGTTTGATCCCTGAGAAGGGCCTTTCCTCATCTTTCCTTGGGTTGTGCTTGGTAATCATGACTTTGATCCTTTTTTGCTACTCAACGTCTCCCTGCCTCATCCTGGGAGCACCTAGAAACCATTAGCACAACCACTTTGAAGTCTTTGTTTTTCCCCACGGTGATGGTATGAGTTGAGGGCCTCCACCCCCAGTAAGGTTGCCTGAAATCTTGCAGTGTGTTAGGTACTTCACCACACTAATGTCAAAAGTCAGGTTGGCTTTGTTGTGTTTGTGTCTACCTCAGAAGGGGTCGTATGAAGACAGGGAGGGGAAAGAGTCTGCACTCTTGACATGCCGAGTGAATGGTTGGCTGCTTCCCCATGCCCTTAAAAGTATAAGAATTGGGTCAGATGCATTGTACTTCCAGCATTGACCACCAAGATGGCTTTGGGGATCTCGCTTGGAGCACGATGGCTTCCCCTCAGTTGTTTGTCCCCAGCCTCAAGGGTAATATTAGAGCTATTTTGGCTCCCTCAGTCCAGTTTTTCACCGGACACCGGCAAGATGGGTTCGTGATTTATGTCTCTATTAGCAGGTGTAGACGTGAGTCACTGCTGTCATCTTTCAAGTTGACACTTGGCTCAAAAGAGAGTTAGCAGGCTTTTGGTTTTTTTTCCTTCCCAATCACTCCCTCCCCTGAAAAAATGCTCTTTGTGTGTTTGAGTATTCTGAAAGGTGTGTGTGTGTGGGGGGGGGGGGGTATTTCACATTTCTATACCTCCCTTCATATTCTTCAGTAGCATCGGTTTATGGCCTGTGTTTGGATTTTCTTGGATGAGTCACCACCAAATAGGATTGTTTTTCTAGCTGCTGAAGCATTTTTTTTCAGTTGCATTCTCTAGAATCCTGCAATTCCCTCCTTCCATTTAAATGTATTAAATGCAAATTAGTAGCGTCTGTGAAGCCACTGAAGGCTTTCTCCCCCCCCCCCCCGTTTTTAAAAACTTCCAACTCAGAAACATGTTAATCCAGTTTTGAGAGGAACACCGTTTATTGAGATGGGTACCACTGCGATATTGATTTATTTGGGTTGTGCTTGAAACACTACACTGGAGAATTGAACCATTATGAAATCAGTCAAGTGCAGCGCTGTGGCCAGGCTTCAGCTGAATCTCAAAGGTCTGAGAGCTGAGGTAGTGTTTGATTTTCCAAGTCAAAATTGGAGACTCAGTTCAGTTAACATCTGAAAGGTTTCCTTTTGGGAAGGAAGAGTAAGAATGGCCTGCATACAGTTGCTGTTGACAATGGTTGTGGAATATTTATTTACCAAAAAGTTCTCCAAATGCTTTACGTAGCAAAAGGACCAAGAGACCTTTGGGATAGGGATCCATGTTTTGTTTTGTTTTTTAAAGACAGAAAGGAGACACCAGCAAACAGCCACTGAGAGAGATGCTATGCAGGGGGTGAATAGGGAAAGTTGTTTTCTCCCTGCACCGTATAAGAGAACAACCACTTAAAAGGTGCCTCTTGGTCCTGTTGGTGAAGATGATGGGTGTTTAGGACTCTCAGAAACATTCAACCTCAAACAGCAGATTCCAGAGTGGTGGCCATGTTGGTCTGTTGGAACAAAACCAGTGAAGTATCTTATGGCACCTTAAAGGTGAACAGCCCTGGGCTGGTGGTTGGTGCAGAGGCACTAGGAGAACTGATGAGCCCTAAGCCACGGGTTCTCAGCCTGTGGTCCGAGTACCCCTAGGGGGTACTCCAGAGTACTGCCCCTTATCTGCAGCTATGAGCAGCTAATTATCTCTTAAGGTAAAGGTGACCCCTGACAATTAAGTCCAGTCGTGTCGGACTCTAGGGTGTGGTGCTCATCCCCATTTCAATGCCGAAGAGCCAGCGTTGTCCGAAGACGCCTCCGTGGTCATGTGGCCAGCATGACTCTCCTTGCCGCAGCGCATAGCATGCAGCTGGAACACGGAGCACTGTTTACCTTCCTACAAGCGGTACATATTTATCTACTCGCACTCACATGCTTTGGTTGGCAGGAGTTGCTAGGTTGGCAGGAGCTGGCCAAGCAACGAGAGCTCACCCCATCGCGGATTCGAACTGCCGACCTTAAAACTTAATTGTTTTCCGAGCCGAAGCTCCACCCCAGCATGTGTCCTCCCAGTCCACAGCGCTAACTCACATCTGCAAAAAGTCCTTATCGGCTGTGCTCAACAGGTGATCATCGTGAATAAATTACGGAAGGAGCCAGCGGCCAGAGCACTTCTCCCAGCGGCATTCAAAGCATTCTCTTAGCTAGAGCAGCAGCCCTTCTCCCAGCACCAGGAAAAGTCCTTTTCCCAGCAGCAGCAGCAGCCTCCCCCCTTGGAGCCAGAGCTCAAAGCATTCTCTCAGCCAGAGCCTCGCTCTAAGCCCTTCCAGCAGCCGGATCTTGGCCCGCGCTTTTGGGGACGAGCTCCAAACTGTGCTGGCGGATTAAAATAATTCTTTATTTTTAATTAGCTAATTAATTAGTCTGATTAATTATTAAATTAATGAGCAATTAATCAGTGGGGGTACTTCAGAAAATTGGACCTTGACAGGGGGTACCTGGGCCTCCGAAGGTTGAGAACCCCTGCTCTAAGCCCTTCATTTTTTTAATGTTAATCCAATTTTCATTATATCCTTTTTGTATATTGTTACATTCACTGTAAGCCGATTAGACTCCCTGTCTTTATGTAATTCCCCACTCCTTGAGGACGTCTCACCAGAACATTTCTGACTAGAAGCCTGGCTGTTCCAGAAACCCAGACCTCCTGACTCGATCAGGGCAGAGTTGGCATGAAATCTGTATTCTGCAAAGCCCAGATCATTCTAGAGCCACCATCACTCAAGTTAAATTAATGCCAGCTTGCCTGGGGTGCAAGGAGCCAGGCAATCATATGCACTCACCTTTGCACAGCACATCAGACCAGACCAGACTAGACCAGAGATGAACACCCTGTCTAGTAGTCATGGGTTCAACGGAGGCGACCAGCTCAGACTCTCACACAAGACAAATGTCCAGTTGGTAGTCCAATGCTAAGCCCAAAAGTACAGAATGCAGGTGGCTTACCTGTCGGAGTGCTGCGCTTACCAAAAGGGCCAGATGGTACAAAGGGTTTCCATAATGGGAGTGAAAGGAATTGGACCAGATGCACCTGTGTCCCCGATTGTGCCGCCTTTTATATGATGCTGCTGTTCACTGATGGCTCTGCCACGTGCCCAGTGGTGTTCGAGGTTTGCTGAAGGAGATGACTCACTGCTGTACAATAAGATTTGCCTCTGGACTGAGCTTGAGGACTTTGGCTGCCAGGAAAAAGGAGCCTTTTGAAAAAGGAGGCCTTGCTGTGCTCATTCAGACACCGCCTTCGCTGCGGGAGAATTGGAAGCCATGGCTTGGTGATCTTTTGAGGCTGTGGTGATGTGTTGACAAAATGCATCCTTTCAAAATAAATTGGGTTGCTTAGATACATCGCATGTTTGGAGCTGGCCCTTTGCCCTGGAGCTTGTCTTCAGTGCTGGAGTCCTGCCTTCGAACAGTGCTTCTCCCTCCAGCAGTGATGTTTGAACTGCTCGTGGCACTTTACAATCTATCTGGCAGATGGTACATGGCGACCATGTGATTTCCTGCCTGGCCCAACTGAAAGGTGGAGGTGCACCAGTGGGCCACGTGTGGCTTTTCAGCTGCCTGGCCTTTCCAAAGTGGCACGGTTAAGGGAAGGAGGGCCCAGAGCAAAGTTCCAGTTGTGGGGCAAGCTACCCACTTCTGTGAACTGCTGCTGTCTCTGATGGTCATGGTTCTGACAAAAGTGGTACCTGCAAACAAGGTTGAAAAGCTCTGCCTTGGGACGTGTCATTAATCATGTGCCACTAAGCATGCGCAGAATGCTTCTTCACCACTGAGTAAAATATCTCACCTTAGCACATCTGGGATTTTAGAGGACTTTCAACATAGGGTGACCTGCTTTGTCAGGTAATTTTTATAATTTTTTAAAAATAATCTTGACCTCAGCTGTTGTTGGATAATACAAGCACTCAACATAATAATACTTGTATGAGGTTACTGTTATTGACAGGATGTTGCCACTTATTAGCTCGTAGGAACGGGGCCGACCTGTCCGTTAGGCTGCTTGAGGAGGTCACCTCAGGTGGTGGATTAGTAGGGGGGGAGTGCCTGCTGTCTGCTTCTGTCTGCCCACTTCCCTTCACTGCTTTTCCTCTTCCTGGATTCAAAAAGAAAGAGGGCAACAGAGGAGAGGAGAGTGGTGGGCCAGAACATTGGAGACACTCTAGCCCACCACTCTCTTCTGCTCCGTTTCCCCTTCTTTCTCCCCCCCCCCCATTACAGGGATGGAGAATGTTGGCAGCTGATGCATCACCAGGTGAGGGCATGTTAGCATGCTGTGTAAATGGCTTTGTGGGCTACATGTTTGGAGAAAGGTGGTATATAATACCGTATTTGCCCGAGTATAAGACTCACTTTTATCTCCTAAGGCAAGTCTTTAAAGTAGGGGGTGCGCCCTACAATCAAAGCCTAGCGTTTCTGCCTAGTGTTTTATGCAAAGCGCTTTCAAACCAAGCCTCTCCAGTCTCTTTTCAAAGGTAAAACAGGACTTTTTTTCTCTCTCTCTCTTTTTAAACTGCAAAGCACTGTGTTTTCAAGCCTTTCCTTGCAGTTCTTAATCACTTGCTAAATGGCTGAATACCATGAGAGATCATTATCTCTCAGCAGCCTCTGGAAGCATTTGAAAAAATTAACCCTTAAGTTTCAACCCCAGGACTCTGTGGAGACTAAGATATTTATTGATCTTGCAGTTTAAAAGTTGAGAGTACAGTTTGAAAGTTGAGAGCAAGAGCTCCTGCATAGGCTTACCATATCCAAAGGGGGACAGAGTGCCTACCTTTAGGCTGCGATCCTATGCACGCTTTCCTGGGAATAAGCCCCATTGAATGCAATGGGACTTACTTCTGAGTAGATATGCATAGGATTGTGCTGTTCATTGAAATTTGGGCAGGTGCAGCTCATCATCATGGAAGGGTGCAACAAGCTACACCTGCCCAAATTCCAAAGGTTAAAAGGTAGGCACTCTGTCCCCCTTTGGATCTGGGAAGGCTACTAATACTAGAGTGCCCAGATTCAATAAGGGACAGGGTGCCTATGCCTTTAACTGTACTAAAGCTGTACTGTTCTACTAATGTGTATGTTTAAGTTAAAAAAAAAGTTAAAAATGTATTCTTTAAAAAATAGCACCAAACTTTAAGGGTGCAACTTATAATCAGGAGCGTCCTATACTCGGGACAATATGGGGTATTAGTAATATTTGACACGCTCTCTCAGGTGCTGGGCTGGCCCTGTGTAAGAAGAAATCAAGATGTAAAGCCTGTGTTTAAAAGGGAGTCTGAATGGAAGGTGTTGACCAAATTTCTCCACCCCTCTCTTCTTTCAGCGGTGGCGAGAATGATGGGGATGACCTTGGCCACAACTGGACACCTCCAGAGCACGAACTGATCTTGAAGCTGGTGGCTCAGATTGAGTATTATTTTTCGGATGAGAACCTTGAAAAAGATGCCTTCCTTCTGAAACACGTCCGGAGGAACAAGCTGGGCTACGTCAGTGTTAAACTGCTGACCTCCTTTAAGAAGGTGAGCTCTAGGTTGGTTGGTTTTTTCAGGCAGTTGTAAAACTTTGCTAAAACCAGGAGGGGGCAACACAGAGCTGGGCCTGAGAGGTGGGTGGTCCTGTCTGCATGTGGGTTTCCTATACATTTCTGTACAGCAAGTACTGTAAGGCTGTTTGTCTGTTTAGAAGCACATATATGTGCAGTCCAGAGAGTAATAAAGTTCTCACACTGCTGCTTTTAAGTGTGAGATATCGGAACATAGTGAAAAGTCGATCCGGTTGGTAGAATTAATTCTTTAAAGTTAATATTTGCATAGGCCACCTGTTAAGCTATGTATTCTTTTCAGATTCAGGTCAATGTTCCTGAACGATGAACCAAATATTGTCTAAACTTCAGGTATCTCTGTGGTGATTTAGGAATACAGAACATGGTGTTTCTTAAAAAAAAATATTCTGCATTATTATGTTTTTCATTCTGCCCCTTTTCCAAGGAACTCGGGGTGCTGTATACTTATCTTCACAATGACCCTGTGTGTACTCTTGAAGGCCCATAACCTTGCTTGAAGCTAAGCAGGGCTAGGCCTGGTCAATGCCTGGATGGGAGACTGCATGCTCACATATCACCTGTGATGAAGAAAAGATGGGGTATATGTTAAATAAATAGGTTGAGAGTGTTGGTTGAGCAGGGATTTGAACTCTGGTTCTGTTTTAATCACTCAGCCAGAGAAACTGGTCTTTGCATTGGATCATGGTCACTGGAGCCAACATAAGAAAAGCCCTACTGGATCAGGTTTGCATCATAAAGATACAGGGAGATGGGCGCCTGATCACCCAAATAGCATGGTGTGTACACATGCATGCACGCCTTATACGGAGTCTGACTTTGAGTGAGAGTGTATCAGTTATCTCTGTGTGTGTACACAGGCACACATCCTTGAGTTTGGCACTAGGATGCAGGGCCAGCCCATTCCTGAGAACATAAGAAGAGCCCTGCTGGATCAGGCCAAAAGCCCATCTAGTCCAGCTTCCTGTATCACACAGTGGCCCCACCCGATGCCTCAGGGAGCACAAGACAACAAGATAACCTGTTACCCATTGTCACTCGCTTGCACCTGGCACAGAGAAAACCCACTTCTAAAACCAGGAGGTTGCTTATGGCTTGTAACCTGTGATGGTCTTTTCCTCCATGAATCTGTCCAAACCCCTTTTAAAGGCATCTAGGCCAGGTGCCATCACCACATCCTGTGGCAAGGAGTTCCACAGATGAATTACACGCTGGGTAAAGAAATATTTTCTTTTGTCTGTTCTAACTCTCCCTCCACTCAATTTTAGTGCATGTCCCCTGGTTCTGGTGTTGTGCGAGAGGGAGAAGAATTTCCCTCTATCCACTCTCTCCATCCCATGCGTAATTTTATACGTCTCAATCATGTCCCCCCTCAGGTGCCTTTTTTCTAGACTGAAAAGCCCCAGACGCTGTAGCCTTTCCTCATAAGGGAGGTGTTCCAGCCCACGAATCAATCTGGTCGCTCTTTTCTGCACCTTTTCCAATTCAACTATATCCTTTTTGAGGTGTGGTGACCAGAACTGGACACAATACTCCAGATGTGGCCTTACCATCGATTTGTACAACGGCATAATATTGGCCGTTTTATTCTCAATCCCTTTTTTAATGATCCCGAGCATGGAATTGGCCTTCTTCACAGCCGCCGCACACTGGGTTGACACTTTCATCGACCTGTCCACCAGCACCCCAAGATCTCTCTCTTGATCCGTCACAGACAACTCAGTACCCGTTAGCGTATATGTGAAATTTTGGTTTCTTGCCCCAATGTGCATCACTTTGCACTTACTTACATTGAAGCGCATCTGCCATTTTGCTGCCCATTCTCCCAGTTTGGAGAGATCCTTCTGGAGTTCTTCACAATCCCTGCTGGTCTTCACCACCCAGAAAAGTTTAGTGTCATCTGCAAACATGGCCACCTCACTGCCTATCCCCAACTCCAGGTCGTTTATGAATAAGTTGAAAAGCACCGGTCCCAAGACCGATCCTTGGGGCACACCGCTTTTCACCTCTCGCCATTGTGAAAAGCCCATCTAGTCCAGCTTTGTGCCCATTGACTTCCACTCGCTGCTTCCTGGTCTTCAACCAGTTCCTAATCCACAAGAGGAACTGCCCTCTTATTCCCTGACTGTGGAGTTTTCTCAGGAGCCTTTCATGAGGGAAGCTGAGAAAGCTGCTAGCTCCCTTCTGGTCCATGCCTCAGGCCAGTGGCTAATTACAATTGTTAATGTAGAATTTTGGCACGTTTAAGTCACTGAATCATTTCAAACTATTTTTGCCTGATCTGAAAGTGCTGCCTTTTCTTCCAGGTAAAACACTTGACACGTGACTGGAGAACCACAGCATATGCCCTGAAATATTCGGATGTTTTGGAGCTGAATGAAGACAGCAGAAAGGTTCGGCGGAACTCGCCAGTTCCAGTGTTTCCTAGCGAGAATCTCCCTAGCAAGATGCTTCTCGTCTATGACATCCACCTGGTTTCCGATCTCCATTCTCTGGATGGCGGGCAAGAGAATGGTTGTGTTCAAGAGAAGATTATGGAACATCTTCTCAAAGCCTTTGTCCAGTTTGGTATCATCTCTTCCGTTCGCATCATCAAGCCTGGTCGGGATCTTCCGCCAGATATCAAGAGGTTCAGCAGCCGATACAGCCAAGTTGGAACAAAGGAGTGCGCAATCGTAGAATTTGAGGAGGTAGAAGCAGCCATAAAAGCTCATGAGTCTATGTGTGTCTTAGACTATGAAACCAGCATGAAGGTTGTCCTCATTGGTATGAAACCTCCAAAGAAGAAAGTTCTAAAAGACAAGACCCGCGACGAGGACCATGCCAAGAGTCTTAAGAAAGCACGATCCGTGAATAAGAGAGTTGAAGAACTTCAGTATGTTGGGGATGAATCTTCAGCCAACAGTTCTTCAGAGCCAGAGAGCAATCCAACATCTCCCATGTCAGGCCGCAGAAGTAGCTCCTCCAACAAATTGAGCCCTTGCACCTATCAGAACAATCACCTTAGTCCAAACGTCTCACCCAGATCGAGCCCTTGGAACAGCCCTTCTTCACTGCGTAAAATTTCCAGGATGTCTCCACTGGCTGAACAAGGCAGACTTGGCCTAAGCACTAGTCCTGAAATGTCAAGGAGATGTGCAGATTATTCATCGGACAGCAGCATCACCCCATCTACTAGTCCATGGGTTCAACGGAGGCGACAAGCTCAGACTCTCACGCAAGACAAAAGTCCAGTTGGTAGTCCAATGCTAAGCCCAAAAGTACAGAAGGCAGGTGGCTTACCTGTTGGAGTGCTGCGTTTACCAAAAGGGCCAGATGGTACAAAGGGTTTCCATAATGGGAGCGAAAGGAATAAACCCATCAAGAATGAATAGACTTTGTACACAGTGAATTATTCCAGTGTTAAATATCTTCAATGACTTGGATCAAAGCAGTATTTCATTTTTTAAAGTTTTGTACTAGTGTAGCTTTGTATGTTTATATTTGCACATAACCGTTCATTCATTCATTCATTATAATATATATATATATATATAATATTTCTGTTCTAAAATTTCTGCAACGTTCATGCATTTTACTTTTTTATGCCAAGTTTACCAAATGTTTTACAGGAAAGAGAATTTTATTTTGCAAAGCTTCTGACTCTTAAAATGGCAAAATGCTAATATTTAGTTGATGTAATGGTCTCCGGTACTGGTTGGTCTAATGTTCTATTGAAGTCTTGTTCTTTGTGTGGGTTTTTGTCTTTGTGTTGTCTTGAAAAGGAACTCTTGAGTTTCTGCTAATTTTGTGTTGCTAGCATCTTGCCTAACGTTCCAAAGACACTTCCTAACATACAGGTTAACCAAAAAGTATACTTTTGATGGTATAAATAAATGTGAACATTTTAAATTACACTATCTCCTGGGGTTGTCAAACTTAAAAATGGCTAGATTAGGATTGTGGAATGTATAGATCAGCAGCTTTCAAATGTTGATTTGTCTGCTGAGAAACTCAAGGTTATCTTCAGGGAGTTCTCAAACTGTCCTCCTTGCCCCCTTCCCATCTAGCCCCTCTAAGATTCATGGTGGGACTTGATGGATGGGAGACAGAGAAAATAATAGAGCTACTCTTGTGGCCAAGAGTTGCTCTACCACCACACAAGTCTATATAGCAGGGGTAGCCAAACGTGTTTTAATGTAAGAGCCACATATGATAAACTTTAGGTGTTTGAGAGCTGCAATATTTAAGACTCATTTAAATTCTTAAATATATTTACTCACCATGAACATTAAAGTTACGTTTTAATTCACTGGACTCTCATACCTAGTAAATTTATAAAGCTTGAAACTTTATTTACCTTTTTATATTGTGATGCAAAAAGGAGCTCAACCAACATACTTCCGAGAGAGCCACACATTGTATGTCAAAGAGCCCACTATATATGTCAAAGAGCCCGCTCGGAAACCGCTATATAGGCACAGAGGTGCTCTTGGAAATTGGCAAGGGTTTTCCGGTCTTGCTCAACAAGGCCAGTCCTGTACATCTGCCATAGAAGCTCTGAATGTTGCAAAGGATTCCGGATAGATTCAAATCCAAGATACACTTATGACAATACTCCCCCTGGTGAAATATCTGCACAAATTCTGAGGAAAGTTGCAAACATCTAAATAAAGATCAGCCAAATTTCTCAGAGGGAGATGTGTGGCACATCTGAAGGGAACATTCAAGGGTGAGCTATTGGATTGTTCATGGATTGACCAGGTTGTCTGGGCCTAGCATGAACTGAGAGTGCACCCTAGTGTGTGTGGCTGTGCATTACAAGGATGGATAAACTGCCTTTCAGGGAAATTTCTCAAGACCCCCTGATAGATAGTAAGCATCTGAGGTACCTCAAAATTCCTAGCATTACAGTTTGAAAAACTCATACAGGGAATGAGCTGTATACAGAGGAAAAAACAATCTCTTGAGATTCCATTCAATCGTGGAGTCAGTGTATTGAGGGACAGCTTAACAGTGCAATCCTAACCAACTTTCCAGCGCTGGTGTAGCCATGCCAACAGGGTGCAGACTGCATTTTGCAGTGCAGGGGCAGTCATGGAGGCCTCTCCAAGGCAAGGGAACATTTGTTCCCTTACCTCGAGGCTGCATTGTAGCTGCACCGTGCTGGAAAGTTGGTTTAGGATTGTGCTGCCTGGTAGACACCTTTTGGCAGTTTGCCACACACTCTGACCAAACCTCGAATTAAGGTAGTGTTCGATAATATCTTTAAAAATTGATAGGTCTGCCAGATAGAGCAGTCAACAGATGAATGGGCTCCTTTTAAAAAGTTGATACCTGTTTGTTTAAGCAGATTAAGTATACATCTATTTGAGTCTTATCAGACTTTGAAGTTCCCTTTTTGATATGTGATAGAAGCGTGGAAAACTTAATGAACAAAAACTGACACTCAATTTTTAAAAGAAAAAGCCAACTTTAATATTTGTGCGATTGTGTAGCATAGTAGCACACCAAAATATCCTTAAACAAGTGTGCCCTGAATTAACGGCACTAACAATTAAAATTCCTCTTGCCAATTAATGCTGCCTCATGTGAACCACCATTATTTGTCTGATCCCCTGTATGTTTCTTTAGAAGTAAGCTTTGTTCAATGGGACTAATTTCCAATTGTGCATATGATTCCAAGATTGATTGTAGAGGCTGTAGCTTAGTGGCAAAACAACTGGTATGCATGCAGAAGATGCCAGGTTGAATCCCTGATATCTTCAGGTATGGCAGGAAAGACGCCTGTCTGAAACCCTACCATCAGTACAGTATAGGCCAGCGGTGGCCAACCTTTCACCATTAGGGCCTCTGTGTTCTTAGGAGTTGTGTAGAAGCCAGAATCTTGGCAGCTGCAATTGCTGATGGTGCTGCTAAAGCAGCTGCACCTGCTGAAATGTCCTCACCTATACAACCATTAAAGGGCCAGGAGCATTCATGTTGAAATGTTGGCCACCCCTGGTATAGGCAATAAAAAAGGACTAAGGGTCTGGTTCAGTATAAGGTAATAATTTCTATGTTCCTATCAATATACAGCTTAGGATGCTTGTGGGGGGGGGGGCTTGGCTCCATCAGATAACACACCTGTGTGTGGGGGTCAAGCTCTCCTGTCTCCCTGAGGATCAGAAAGTTGTAATAGACCCCTCAAGCTGATACTGAAGCAAGTATAGTTAGGAAACAGACTTTAGGTGTGTGAAGGAATTGTTTTGCTCTTAATTTTGACTATAATTGCCTGCTTTTGTTTTTTGTTGAGATCCACAGCTGGATGATGTAAACACTCAAGCCATTTTCTAAGTCTATTCTTTTATCCTTGTATTATCTGACACACACTGTATTTTAATAAATTTTCTTTTTATGTTGAAACTCTTTACCTGCTTGTGATTGGTTCTCCTCAGTCCTCCCTGACCCTTGGCTGACAGAAGGGTTTCTGGAGACGGTTCCAGAAGCAACCGGTAGCCCACTTTTGACAAGTGTCCTAAGGGTTTTCCACCCCTTTATTTCGAACAAGCTGATCCTGATTTGACAAATGGTCTTAACTTGCTCTTCCTCTTATTGCATAGGGCCCTTCACCAGTGATGTAGACTTGAGTCTATTGACTCAGACTTGAGTCGGACTCAAGTCGTGTCAATGACTCGACTCGGTGATTCTAAAAGACTCAACTCGAGACTTGGAGCCTTTTACGAAAAGTCAAATTTTATTCAGGCTTAAACCCATTTCCCCCCATTAAATAGGGGACCAAAGACTCGGGACTTGGGGGCAGAGACTTGGGACTTGACTTGAGACTTGGACCCAGACACTTGGGACATGACTTGAGACTTAGAGTCAGTGACTTGATCCACGTAGCCCTCCACCCCAACTTAAACTGGAAAGCATCTGCAGAAGAGTACCAAGTGTCCATTGGGTTTACTCTTGTATCAATTGCACTCCTGGGGGTGGGGGTGGTGTAATCAGCACTGCCCTAATGTCATCAGTCTTGATAGAGCATCTGTAATAGGGGGTGATATTACAGCTAGAAGGCCGTTAGCATAACAGAATTGGTGATATTCCGGGAATGTGTCCACAAGTAGGAAGTTTTCTGTTCCAACGGGTGATACCTGGGCCCAAGTCAGGGCCAGTCTGTCGATAATACTCACCTCAGGCAGCAAATGGGGGGGGGGGACCTCTGTACACCATTCCTCCTCTTGCTTCCTAGATTCAGGGAGGGAGGGAGGAATGTAGTAGTAGTAGTAGTAGTAGTAGTAAGTAATTAGGTGGTGTAGGTGTAGTAGTAGTGTAGAGGAGAGCATCTTTGATGCTTTAACCCACCACTTTCTTTTCCTCCACACTTCCTCTTCTGCTCAGTTTCCCTCTCCGGAGCCAGGAAGTGGGAGGATGGTGGCAGGTGACATGAAACTGGGTAGGGGGGCTAAATTTGGTCCACTTTCTCAGGTGTAGGGAGGTCTTGGGCCAGCCCTTCCCAAAAAGTGCTACCCATTTCTTTTAAACCTTGGCATTAACCCTGAACATGTGAGGATTCTAACACTTGTTTAACCTAAAACTAATTTATCTCCAGAATCTGGTCACTGATACCTGTTCTACATGAGGAACTATAAAGCAAGGAAGCCAACGCACAGCATAACCCAAAGCAACTGTTCCCTGCAGTTTATGGAAGAGCTATGCAAGAGTTGAGATGTAGGCTTATTCCCCCACGTTGCTGGTCATAATAAATCCTGTGCATCACAGGGCACCTGTGTGTGGTGGTGATGTCACACAGCAAATTGGCCAATCAGCTTCAAGCAGAGGCCATTGTGAGATCATGGCTAGTATCTATGGGGCAAAAAAGCCAAATCAAATCTGGGGCCAACTAAGAGCTGGCATGAACACAGCATGGCTTTCTCCTATAGGTAAGTCCTGAGCATTATTTTTGCAATATTTTTATTTGTATATTACAGCTTCGCAATTCAATTAATAGTGAATAATACAGTTATCAGAGTAGGTGAATTCCCACTATGTTTCCAGCTAGTAGTGATCAATTATTGTAACAGTGAAGCCTGCGGACCAAAATTAGATGAGATGTTGGAGAGCCGTGATTGGATCTCCCATCTCTTCCTTAAATTTCTTTAAAATGGGGTTGTGATGCCCATAAAATGGGGTGAAGCAGCTACCTCAAGGCTGTGGGAGGTAGCTGACTGACAGAAATGTTCCATGTGCATCTCACACCTACCTGTCGTATCTGCCACCCACCCAGTCTTGTCACGCAGAATGGGCCCTGCTGGTTCAGAGGTGGTCAGGCTCCAGTCCAGCCCAGTCCAGGGTATGATTGAGAGGGTCAATGTCTGATTTAGACTTGGTGAGGCCCAAAGCTATGTAAAACTTGGAGGCCCCTTGATAACAAATGACACCAGAAGGTCTCACAAAACCTGACAACATATATGCCTTTTAATTAATAGCAAGGCATTTAAAGTGAAAAATACAAATTGTTTTCAAATGAATGCATTTACTGATTATACTTCTAGCAACCTGTTACAAGCTGTGTTTTTAAACTCCTCACCTCTGAAATGGCACAAGCAGCTTGTGTGACACAGCACAGTGAGGCAGCTGTCTCAGGGAAGAGGGGGAAAAAAACTAGTCCTGCTGGGTGGGCACAGCTTCTCTGGATTTGCAGCTCTGAAATAGGGTATGTGGATGATTTATCCCAACTTTGCCTGTTGTCATACATTTTTTTCACAGAGCTGTTATGCCTCCTTATGGCATCTCCCCAGACTACAGTGTGATTCGGCCAGCCCACCTGTATATTCCTAACCCTGTAAGTATGACTCCTCTCCCCCCCCCCCATTACTTGGCTGCCATCCTATTCGCAGTTATCTGGGAGTATAACTGAACTCATTAGGACTTACTTCTGAGGAGACATGTCTAGGATTGCAAGGTTTGTTGTGTTGAACATGGTGTGGCTTCAAGCTTAGACTACTGTCATGAGTTTCATATAGGGCTGCCCTTGATGGGTGTTCAGAGACTTTGGTTAGCGTATGGATCATTTCATGGCAAAATTAGATTTTCAGAAGTGTATGTTGCTGATGCTTCTGAGTTTGCTCTCTCACTCCCCATAGACTTCATAGTCTTCAAAACTTCCCAGAGTCTTGAGGTGGCACACCAAATGCCACCCTCCCTTATCTGGCTGTGTATTCAGTGTCAGTGCCAAGTTGATGGGGATTCTGGGTAGAGCCCCACACTGGGCCCCCCGGCTGCCCTGCCCGCCCTCTGATGGTGGTACTAAGGGTTATGGGGTTGGTCTGTCCAAGTAGACATGGGCTCATAGCTTAACTGACCCCTAACACCACCCCCTGCTGCCACTTCTTCTTGGCTGGAGACACTCTAGCCCACCATTCACTTCTCCTCCACACTTCCTGTTCCACTCCATTCCTCTCTTTTGAATCCAGGGAGCAGAAGGAGGAGCAGAGGAGGTGGGTTGATGAAAGCAGGCATCTCCACCAGTCTACCATCCGAGATGGGCACCTCAGTCAGCCTCATGGACAAGTCACCTCTGTTATGGCTTAGCCTAGCCACGTATGACACTCAAATGTTTGGGTGGGCAGGTTAAGTTAGAGGAAGGGGAGGAGGGAAATCTTAGGAGTGCCATGTGTTTTTAATTTACAAGTGTTTAAAAAGTGATCTCAAAATCATCTCTGCCCCACACATTGAGATTCTGGAATAGACGGAGAGGCAATATCCCATCTCTGCCTAAGAATCTGGCCACAAAACAGTGTTGATTTTATTTTTGCATTCCTTAAAGATTGTGGACTACTATGGATTGATGCGAGAAAGTATTAAAGAACGAGGAGGCATGATTGTTGATCTAAGCCGTGTTACAGGTAATATTATGTTGGGGTTACGCGCTGATGTTTTCGATATTATCACTACTTTGTTAACCAAAGTTAAAACCAAGCTTGGAAACTCCCAGGGTTCCCCCAACTTCTGATATCTGGGGCACAAGCTTTAGAGCCAGCATAGTATCGTGGTTACCAGGTTCATCTTGGAGCAGGGTAAGGTTGCCAGGTTGAATGCATTAAAAAAAACAAAAACCTGAGATTTCTGAGGCAGGTCTGGGTGATGTCACAAGACCGCCAACTCTTGAAAAATGGGGCAGGGAAATCTGGTAATTGGGTGGGGACCAGCAATAAATGGATGAAGCCTGTTTAAGGGGGTGGAGATGAAATACAGTAGCTTGCAATTAACCTATGCCATCCATCTGCCTGAGAAAAAAAGCAAAAAACTGGAGAAAGAGGGGCATTCTGGGCAAACTGCCAAGCCTAGAGCAGGGAGAGCCAGATTCCAATCCACACACCGTTGTGGAGCTCGTTAGGCCAGTTGTTATCTCTCAGGCTAGCCTACCTCACAGGGTTTTTGTGAGAATAACAACAGAACCACCCCGAGCTCCTTGGAGGAAGGGTGGGATCAATAAATAAATCGATTAAAGTACGGTAATAGATAAATTTTACTTTACACTCAAAATCTCTCTGCACTTGTGTGAGTGCTTGCTTGCTTGCTTGCTCTCTCTCTCTCTCTCTCTCTCTCTCTCTCTTTCATATGGTGCTAACTTTTCCTTTCCTTTTTGTAGGCGATGGCCCTAAGTGGGAGGAGAAGTGGATCAACTACATCAATGTGATCCATTCCATCAAACCCTGGAGAACAGCTGGCAAACCCTTTGGTCAGTTTTGTGCCTGCTTTTCATTCCTTCCCTGGCCCCTGTCTTTCACCCAGATGGACAACTCCACTTGTGGGCTGACTCTGAGCTGATTCAAGCATGCATATCCATCGCTGGTTGATGGTAGCACACACGGTGATTTGCATCATGTGCAAACCCTGACTCCCATGCTCAATGCAAGCCCAATACTTTTCAGTGGAGGCGGTGCACCGCACGTTTATGGCTGAGAGGCATCGGGGGGGGGGGATGAGAGAGCAAATGAAGGGCATGATGAGCCTGCAAACCCGACCTTTGTCTCTTTACTTTTTAAAGATGGGACAGGTTTTCAGACATCTCAGCTGTGCTCGAATATAGGTAGCTGCCTTCTACTGAGTCATATCATTGGCCCATTAGCTCAGGTTTGTCTGCACAGACCAGGTTGTCAGGCAGGGGAATCATTCCCAGCCTTACCTAGAGATGTCAAGGATTGAATCTGAGACTTTCTGCATACAGAGCAGGTGCTCTGAGCTACAGACCTTGGCTCTACGGTCATTTGAAAAGGAGTGAGAGACGAATCGTGGACAGCAACATTCTCAATGAGGTTTTGGTTTGGTCTTGTGGGTGGCTATTTTGATTACTTTTCACGTCCTTTTAGACACAGGTGTGAAGCAACTGTCTAAAAAGTAACACCTGCCCCATACTAATCAAGTTTTTAGTTTTATTTTTTGCATTTTTATACCACCCTTCCTCCAAGGAGCTCAGGATGGTATACATAGTTGCTCCCCTCCTTTTGTCCTCACAACAACTCTGTGAGGTAGGTGAGGCTGAGAGATAGTGACTGGTCCAAGGTCGCCCAGAAAGCTTCATGACTGAGCGGGGATTTGAACCTGGATCTGCCAGGTCTAAGTCCAACTCCCAAACCACTATACTATCCTGGCAAAGAGGGTTCACCTCAAGGCTGTGGGGCTGTTTCTTCTGGACAGCCAGATGGCACCTGTGCTCCCAGTCTTGAAGGAATCTCCCAAAATAGTTGGTTCCCATTATATGAAAGGGGTGTCAGCTGCATTTCCCCCCCCCCAACTAAACAGCTTCTGTAGAAATCCCAGGAGACATGTGCCTTTGCAAAGGACAAGGGGATGAGCAATAACAACAACAACAACAACAACAACAGTATTTATATACCGCTTTTCAGAGATGCAGGAGACCAGTTTAAAATGGAAACCTTGGAAGAAGAACTCCTGTTCCGATAGGGCCCCAGCCATAGGAGGGTTATTTTATTTAAATATGGCACATTGGTGAAGGACATGTGGATTGTCTTGCTGGATCAAGCCATGACCATGTCATCCAGCATTGTGTTTCAATGCTACCCGTGGGCTCTCATGAGCAGGCTCTTCCCTTGCAGTTTGTCCTGAGCATCTGGTGTTCAGAGTCATGCTACTGCTGTACATGGAGGTTCCATGATGTGGCCTTGGTGGCTAATTAAGATTGCCAGCTTGCCCCAAATGACTCTGTTTCCAGCTTGTTGCCTTCTTCTCAGGCCAAGGGGAGTGAAAGTAATTTCAAGGCCGTTTGGGGCTACCACCAGGCTTTAAATCTTTACCAAGAAGTCCCAGTCCCAAACATCTTTTCCCCTGTTGTTCAAAAATTGGCAGTCTTTTGATATCACCAAGGCCAGGCTCAGAAATCTCCGGGTTTTTCATTAGACCTGGCTACTCTATGGCTAACAGCCATTAATAATAGTTATTAACAGCTGGGCCTCCTCTGTCATTGATCGGGAGATATATTGCTACAAGATTGAATTGCATTACTGAGAATAATAAGCCGAGGGCCCCACTTCCAGCGGCACACATCATCAAGACTCTATAACAAGGGTGGCCAAACAAGCTTCATGTAGAGCCACATATGATAAACTTCAGATGTTCAAAAGCCGCAAGAGAGACATTTGAGAGCTGCAATATTTAAGAAGCATTTAAATTCTTAACTATATTTACTCACCATTAACATAAAGGAGCAAAGTCAATGTATTCCCGAGAGCCACACTTTATAGGTCAAAGAGCCACAGTTTGGCCACCCCTGCTGTATAAAGTCAGGAGATTGGGTGCCCACTAATCTTGGCTTGGGTGTTTTTGTCCCAATAAGGAAGGCTCACCTTGCATTTTGAGAATTCTAGCTTCCTCCCCCTGCTCCAGTGCCCTGATTGGGCGGAAAGGATGCTTGTCCCCTGGCTGGACCATTATGGTGGATTTATCATACAAGTCACACTTCTCTTTGTCTCTCACCTTTTTCAGTGTGTGACCGACTCTGGCTCTGGACCAGCTAAAGACAAGAAAGGAAGGAGAGAAGGAAACCTGTGTAACCTCTTCAGGCTTTATTAAACTGACAGCTCCTTGAGAGAACGCCTTGCTGGGTCAAGCTACTTCCATTTCTCTCTTTGCAAAACAAAAAAAAAGAGGGAGGGAAAACATTTGACCTTGCAGTAGCTTTCATGGTGGTGGATGTCAAAACCAAAAAGCAAACTGCTAAAGGAAAAGCTCTTCAACAATTGTCATCTGATGGTTACCGCAGACCTGCCTCCCCTTTATGTCACTGACATGCTTCGCCAACCAAATGTAACATTTTAATGACGTGTCATTTTGGTTGAAAACCCTAATGGCAATCACCAGAGCTTTTCACACTGATGTGCTGCTCCTCGAGAATCAGAGATATGAAATAAGGCAACTTGTCTTTTCCTCCTCCCCCTCCCAAATGTGCACATGCACATCAGAATTTAGCCTCTTGAAAGCAACGACCTATCTTACGTTACTCAAACATCATGCAAATGGATGGTGCTCTGTAAGAAAATTATTATGCCCTCATTGTGACTCATACCTTCGTGTGTGTGTGTGTGTGTGTGTGTGTGTGTGTGTGTGTGTGCGTGCACGCGCGCATGCTCGCACGCACCAGCCAGAACATGAATGACAAGCAATTAAATTGCCAGTTCAGATATCAGAAATTGTTCTCCTGTCAGAGGAATCCAAGAATCTAAATGGTTCAAGTTTTAAAATGGGAACTGGTTTCACTCTACTATTGTATGATTCCATTTCTCCCCCCTCCCCCTTGTGTCTACTCAAGAAGTAAGCATGAGGGTGGACAAAGCCTGCGTCTTATTATACAGGGGGTCCTTATCCAAGGGTATTGGGGCTGAAAAATTAATTTGGATAGCGATCTGTAGGTAGCGGAGACTTTATTCCCATAAGGAATAATGGTATACTGTAGGCTTGATTTTAAACAATATCCCCCCCCAAAAAAGCTTATTTTGAACACTATTAATATAAATGACTATGAATTATTACACAAATTATTCTAAAACCTCCAAGGAATATGTTTGGTAAGCCATGTACTATTGTAGGACATATTACTCATTCACTCAGGGAATAAGGGTTAAGCAAAGGAGGGGGAAGTGACAGAAGGAGGGGGGGTCATCTGCTATCTCTACATCACATCCCTACAGGTTCAGATTCTGTCATCTCGACACTTTCCTCTACAGTGCAAACTCTTGGCCAAGGTTCTGATTCCCTGACTTGCTATGATGGGCTGAAAAATGAATCAAGAATTGTTTGCTTACTACGTATTTTCTCCTTATAAATTGTATAAGCAGAGGAAACCAAGAATGCCACAGAACAGTTCCTAGGTGGCAGCAGAGAATAGAAGGACTGACTGTACCTCTCCCATCCTGTATATAAACCTTTGGCTTCACCTTTTAAACTTGGAGGAGGGAATTATTTCATTATCCTCTGTGTGGCCAACAATTCATGGATCTGATGAAGCTGACTCTAGTCCACAAACACGTGCTCAAATAAATGTTAGTTTTCAAGGTGCTGCAAGACTGTACATTCATAGACCTCTTCCTTGAGCACTGTTTATTGACAAAAATAGCATTCAGAATAAAGCTTACATTTTATTGCACCAAAGCACTGAAACTCATGCCCACTGCAAGCAAAGATCCAGACAGCTTCCGATCTGCAAAACACTCCATTTAAACAAAAAGGCCTCTGAAAAGACACACTATTTTAACACGGCCTGCTATTCATTTGCCGTGCTCTTCAATGTATAGAAATCCATCCTTTAAGGACACTTTCCTCATCTAGGTCATTAGCTCCCTTGGTTTGTGACACCCAATTATTTGAGCTTGATGACAATTGGAAACTGCTAAAGGAGAGCCGAGCAATTTGTTCTAAAGAAAGTCTGGCATCCTCAGCCTGGTCTCACATACGCCATTAGATTTTTATTTCTGTATTTATATACCGCCTTTCTCATCATCAGATTTATTCAAGGTGGTTTACATAGGCAGGCTATCCTAGATCTGATAAAGGTCTTTACAATATTGTTCTATCCATTTATAGAACCCTTCCAAGTGCAGCCCTCCTTCTGGCTTGTGCTCTGCACTTCCAAGCTTCACAGTTTACCACAGTTCACCCTCGGATGGTTAAGATGTTATCTCTCTCCGCATTCCACTCTCACACAGTGCCTTCTCAGTGTCTTTGTGAGGTCCGTCAGCGACTGCTGTCTCCCATCCAAGTGAGAACCAAGGTCAATCCTGCTTAGCTTCGTCAGGCAGGACATGGGCTCAAACCTTCAGGCCACACCTGATCACTTGATTTTTTTTCATTTTTTTTCTTTTCAACTTCACATTTCAGGACTAGTCCCTGAATGTGTGAGTAGTGGCACCACTGTACTGGAAGTGACATGGGGCAAGGTGAGATTCCTATCTGTTCTTTCAAACCTGCGATGGCCAGTTCGCACGTGCAAGTAGCCACTGGCTGTCGCACGTGAGCAATGCACATGCCTACGCACAGTGGGCTGGATCCAAAGATGCCCTTCTGCATGCGTAACATGTCTTCCGCTCACAGAAGGGAGGCTTTACAACTTGAGCTAGACTGTTGTTGGGTTTGTTTTTTGCTTTTTCAGCCAAGACCATTTAATGATGGAAACTCCCATGTGCAGGCTGAAGTGGTATAGTATTGTCCAGCAGAAGTTTCAGCAGTTTTCTGAATGAACAGCCCAGCTCAGAAAGGGCACTCTACAGGGAACGCATGAAAGTGCATACACAGATCCTGGCATCCAATGCAGCTACTCAAGCAGAGATGGCTTCAATTTATGCCACTGTTCCTTTAGCTTTGCTTTGGTATGGCTGGAGGCACAAATGTGGTTGATGGCATCGTAGGACAGGTCCCACATCTGTGCTCTGGACAGCTGAAATGCGTCAGCAACCAGCTGGTACTCCTGAGATAGTTCCGTTGCAAAGATGCCTTTGTCATCAGTCTAGCAGAAACACAAATGTTGAAAGAACAGACATGAATCCTCTTGGCTTTGAACATCTGTTGTCACAGACCACTTCCCCAACAGAAAAGCTATCCTCTAGTTCAGCGTTTCTCAAAGTTCTCCCCGCAAGGCAGGGAGAACTATGAGTGTTTGCAGCGGTGTGGTCAACAGTGGCAGCAATCCCGGGGATTGCCTCCGTTGCTGAAAAAGCCCCCAAAACAGCTGTTTTTGTACTTACCGGGGCTGGGGGGCTTCAGGGAGGCCTGTGAAGCCCTCTGCAGGTCTCCCCAATCTTTGAATCGCCGTAAAACGATGATCTTTGGGTGAAAATGAAAACCGGAAGCACCTTAAAAATTTGCTTTCCACAAAAACTGGAAGCGCCCGAAAATCGCTGTTTTTCGGCGATTCAAAGATCGGGGAGGCGTGCAGAGGGTTGCGCAGGCCTCCACAAAGCCCCAGTAAGTACAAAAACAGCTGTTTCAGGGGCAGCGGCGCTGCTGTCATGGTGTCCACGCCCCTTAAGGGGGCAGGGGACAGCTTTAGGTTCCTATGGTGGGTCACTCGCGAACCACAGTTTGAGAACCACTGTTCTAGTTTAATAGTTTTCAAACTTACTACTTCCCGAGAATGTAATTTTTACTTCTAATTCGTCTGCCAAAGAACTCCTGAATTTTTGAAAACCTGCTTGCATGTTGTAGATAGGGGTGTTGGCCAACCTTTCAACATGAATGCTCCTGGCCCTGTAATGGTTGTATAGCTGAGGGCATTTCAGCAGGTGCAGCTGTTTTAGCAGCACCATCAGCACTTGCAGTTTCCAAGATTCTGTCTTCTACACAGCTCTTAAGAACACAGAAGCCCTAATGGTGGAAGGTTGGTCACCCCAATGTAGAGGATTCTGGGGTATAATGCATATTGTATGGTGCACACTCAGTTTATGCAGGGCTCCGATAGGGCCTGCTGTGTCTCAAACCTGCCTCACAAGCAGGGTCAGCCCAATCCCTCCTCCACATATCAGGTAGCTACTGCTGTCCCTTTCCACAGGTACACTACCTCCCCTCCACACTGCCATCATTGTCGCCACCACTGCCCCACCATTTGAAAAAAGGCAGAGGGGACCAGAAGAAGAAGGGTGTGGAAGAAGAGAGTAGAATTGTGGCCTAGAGTGATTCCTTCGGAGCCACCCCCCTACCCCCTTCTTTTTCTGCTCCCCTCTATGAAGGTGGAGCTGGGGAGGAAAAGAAATGGCAGCTGCTACTGGCGCATGGCCAAGTCAGGTTGGGTGTGGGCCTGCAGAGGTGGCAGATGAAGGCCACACATGGGACACCTCCCCACCAATCCACCTCCTGATTCAGCCACCTTCACTGTGTCTTCTCATCAGCAGACCAGCCCTGCTCACATGGCTTGAGCATGTGACACATTAATACTCTCCATCGCTGTGCACTACAGGGGCAGATTGGTAGTGGGTGGGCTAAATAGTCATTCAGGAAAATTGGTCTGACATTACTAAATTGGTCTGACATTACTTCTATTTGAGGAACCCTTGTAGGCTTACCAGATCTCCAACCAGGACAGAGTGCTAGACCTTTAGGAGAAGGAATGCGGGCAGGTGTAGCTTGTTAAACCTTACAGCACAATCCTAGGCATGTCTAGTCAGAAGCAAGCCCCATTGTGTTCAGTGGGGCTTGCTTCTGAGTAGACATGCCTATGATTGTGCTCTAAGGTTTAACAAGCTACATCTGCCCGCATTCCTTCTCCTAAAGGTCTAGTACTCTGTCCCGGTTGGAGATCTGGTAAGTCTACCTTGATGTGTTTTCAAGGAATCCAGAATTTCCGGAACACTGCCTTGAAGACCACTCAGGAGCCAAGGGGACACTTACTGCTAACTGGTGCCATTCTGCCCTAGGGTCCAACAACAGCTGACCATTTTCAAAGTGCCCAGCTGCAGATTTAAGTCTTAAAGTGACAAGGTGACATCTGAAGGGGGGGGGAGGTTATCCATATTGCCTCTGAAACCAAGTCCCCACCCTGACCTTTGTGCTCAGATAGTCAAACCGTCTTACACACAGCACAATGGGGTGGCCCAAGTTGTACCAGAATCCAAAATGGTGCCGGTCACTTGAAAGCACCGTCTGACCTTTGATGTTTGATGTCAGGCAGAGTTCTGAGAGAGAAAAGGGAGAGTCTGTATCAAAGAAAATCCAGAGGAAGGGCTTCTCTTGCTTCTTACTCTTATAGAACCTATGTAAAGTATATCTTTATCCAATACAGTGCAACGTTTATGGAATCCTCAGCCATGATGTGATTGGCCACTGGCTTAGGGCCAAAGGACAGGAGTGCTCAAAGGTACGCTTTGGAAGTCTGCTTCCTAGCAGAAGCGCCCGCCAGTTTCTCTTTTAAAGAGAATTTGCCCTTGGGGTAGCAATGTTGCTTCAGGAGCAAATGGCCGATTTTCATGAGAAAAATGGCACATGGGAGGGAAAAGGCACCTCCCAGCTCAGGGAAAGGAGCTTGTAATAGGAGCCATTTTCCTCAGGCACTCGAATACAAAGTCAAGGCCCCAGCTTCCTCAATCATCGTCACTGTCAAATGGCCACTAAGTCCATCCAAGAAACCACGTTACCACACAATACTACGTATCAGCAGCTGATGCATGCTGAAATTCTACTTACCACTTTGCAAAATGATACAGATGACCTAGCTACCCTGGGGTGGAAGACCAAACCCTCAGGTAGTTTGAGCTCATATGAGAAGGTGTGAAGAGTGGGATATATACGTTTCTGCCTCATGTTTCACATGAGGAAACGTTTGTTTTAAAGTACTTCTGTGTGAAAACTGCCCCCCCCCAGGGACAGCCCAAGACCTTCAATGTCTGAGGCAGCATGCCAAATGCTCCCCCCCTTACGCGATGATGTACCAGCCTCTGCTCCTTCTACTCCTCAATGTTCTAGCTCAGCCCTCTCTTCCCCTCCACATTTCCTCTTCCTCTCTGTCTCCCTCTTCCTTTTCCAATCCAGGGAGTGGAAGGAGATGAGGGAGCAGTGGAGGCAAGTAGGAAGATAGAGATGGGCACTCCCCCCCCAAGCTGCTACCTGAGGCAACTGCTTCAGTTGGCCTCATGGATGGGACAGCCCTGCCCCCCACATTTATGAGAGACTATTTGATCTGGGCTTGTTTTCATGAGAACCTTTTGATGCAAGGGTGATTTTTGTTAGCACAGCTAAGGGAATCAATGAGTCCCACATGCAGCAAGCAAGGTTGAGTTTTTGTGAAGACTTCACTACAACAAGAAAACTGCAGGCATTGTTACACAGGCAGAACTCCACAACAGGAAACCAAGACGCTAAAGAGGAGGCTAATCAGATACAGAAAGAGACGTGACCTACAAGCTCTAACCAACCAAGAAGATGGGTTACAGCCCCCCTCCCGTTGGGGGCAAACATTCACACCCTTGGTGCCTATACACTGGTGTCACTCTGCTCACACACAGTTGCCAATTTTCACATGGAAGTGCTTTCAGATCAAAGCTTCTCACTGTGAATCTCGAGAGGATGAGTGTAAGAATAGGCCCCTACTAGAACTGAGGCACAGTAGCTACAGCAGTGGTTGTCATGGCAGCAAGAACCAAGGCAGCAACACTAGATGACACTGTTATTATATTTTAAAAGATTTGTATCCTACCTCTTTCCCAAAGGACCTCAAGTAGCGAACAACAACGTCATTAAGAAGAAGGAAATGTGAACTTTAATGTCCCCAAGCTTGTATTGATAATGTCCTTTCCTTACCGAGAGGGATACGATTTTGTCTAACCAGCTGTACAAGATCCTGCGATGTCGATGAAGAAGAATGAAGAAAAGTGCCATGCCCAATTCTGTCTGGAGGCAGACCCAGGAGAAGCTTGGTCTCCTCTTCCTGGTTTGGGATCTGAAGAAGATACACACCAAAAATACAATGAAAACTCATCGTCTCTTGGTTAAATGCCAACCTCATACAGAGCTCTTCTGCTAAGTTTTATTTGTCCTTCATCCCTGGGCCAGCCCAAGACCTCCTTATACCCGAGGTGGCGTGCCAAATGCTGCCCCCCCTCACCCAATGAAGTTCCAGCCTCTGCTCCTCCCACTCTCCAATGTTCTAACTCAGCCCTGTCCTCTCCTCCACATTTCCCCTTCCTCTCTGTCCCCATTCCAGGACTGGAAGGAGGAGGTGGCAAGTAGGAAAACAGAGATTGGCACACCCCCACCAAAGATCAGCATTATTCCTGCAAAGATGCTTTCCATGCGTTTCTTGATTAACCAAAATGCTATAAGCAGCATGCTTCCTGCTTCCTGTTAACAGAGCCTCTCTAGCATGCAGGCTACTTGCCTGCTTCATCACTATAAGCAGCATGCTGCTTATAGTGTTTTGGTTAACTAAGAAATGTAGGGGCTTAGCGCCAGCTCTATAAAGATAAAGAAAGGTAATGGGCACGGGGGGGGGCACAGCCAATCGCGGAAAAGCAGATTCCCCACCCACCCCGTATTCCTATTACAGGTCCCTTCAAATGGACAGCTAACCAGGGTCCGTACCAACTTCAGAATGTTACCTCAGAGAGATGCACTGCAAGCCTCAGACCTGCCTTTTTAGCTTCTAGGAGGGGTTCCAAAAAATCTTTCCCATGTCCTGCCTTAGAGATAAAAATGAAACAAAAATTTAGCTTAGTGCAGAAACAGAGGTGAATAAAGAATGCTCACACTATTATTACAAAAATGAAATTATTTTCGGGTGGAGGGGGTAGAAAAAGGAAACTTACAGTAGGATTTCCACTGAAGTCAAGGCCTACAACGACCCCATCAGTGGAAAGCAGAAACTCCTCAGCCAGCTTCACTGTTTCCTTGGCAACAGTAGGTCCCCCTCTCCTATCCACAGACATTAGAAACCTAGAATAGAAAAACCCAGGTTAATTTGGGAAAGGAATAGCTACAGCCCTAGGAAAATATGTAGGAAGTGTTGCTAGGATTCCACCCCTACCCTAACAGCACAATACTAGGCATCTTTACTCAGGACTAAGTCCCATTGCATCCAATGGGGCTTACTCTCAGGTGTGCATAGGATTTCGGCCTAAACAGCTCAGAACTCACCTAACATCTATATCCAATTCCTTTTCTTTACATTGTCTTATACCCTCAAGTAGAGCTTCCACGTACGTTCTTTTGGTCATACCTATGGGAAAAAGACAGAGGTAAGATCTAGATTCATTGGCACTGCAGCAGGAAAGGGCCATGGCTCAGCAGTATAACACCCGCTTTGCATGCAGATGGTTGCAGGTTCAATCCTTGGCATCTCCGAGGTATATTTTGGAAAGATCTCCAACGATATCCAGGAAGCTCTAACGATGTTTGAAAATACTTCTGCACCAAGCATAGGAGCTGGATTTTGGGATAAGGGAGTAAAGCAATGGCTTAGCTCTGGGAGCTGAGCTTGCATTACCAATGTTATGTGCTTTCAAACTATGGCTCTCCCCTTTCAAAAAGTCCCAGGTTTGGGTGAGGGAGGACAACGTGTCTTTGAAAGGAGAGGTTGGGGAGCAGGGGTGCTTAATGTGGAAGACAGGCAGTTATACAATAAAAGATAGAGCAACTTTGTCACCAGTGGCAGGCTCCTCTCTGGGTGTGCTTCTTAGCTCTAGGTATTTGACTCCATCAGCAGCAAATTCTTGAACCACATCTTTGGTTACCTGAAATTATAGTTCTATTAGTAACGAAAAGATACACGCAGAGTAGTCTGCAATGCTTCAAAGCTAAAACAAAAACACTCTATAAAGGAGATCTCACATTTAGGCTGCAATCCTATGTACTTTTTCCTAGGAGTAAGCTCCATTGAACTCAATGGGGCTTACTTCTGAGTAGACCTGCAAAGGATTGTGGTAGCACTCGTAATTCTGTCTCTCAAGCTACTCACTGCATGGCACATCCCTCTTCCAACCCTGGCTGAAATCTCCACAATCACTATCTCTCAGGCCAATCACTATCTCTCAGCCTAACCTACCTCACAGGGTTGTTGTGAGACTTACAATGGGGGTGGGGAGAAGAACTTTGTATGCTGCCCTGAGCTCCTTGTAGGAAGACTTGGATCAAATCTAGTAATGACATAACACACACCCAAACCCAGCTAACGGTTCATCTTTTTTCAGCTTTACCAGTTCTCCACCAACACTCTCAGTCACCTGCTAAGGGGAATAATTTAAAAGAAGCTTGAATTAACTTACCATTAATATATCTTCAGTCCTATTGGTAATCTGATGGATGATCTGAAACATCTGAAAACATCTACAACAACAAAAAGGTTGAAAAGAAAAAAATATTACACAAGAGTCTATTCATAAGAACTAAGCCAGTGTTTCTCAAACTGTGGGTCAGGACCCACTTGGTGGGTCGCAATCTGACTTCTGATGGGTCCCAGGTGATGGGAAAGATCAGATAAGTAATTGCCACAAGCCCTGAGGCTATTCAAAAATTAGATAGCTACTAATTGCCCTTCAAAGAGCTGAGCACCTGCAGTTTGCAAGATAGCTGCTAATTACCCTGCAAGCAGCTGAGTTCTTTGCTTGTAAATAAATATATATATTTATTTCTAGATCACCTTTTTTAAGGTCTCGTAAAGCTAGGTGGGTCCCGATAGAGTGTCATTTTAAAAAGTGGGTCCCGGTGTTAAAAGGTTCGAGAACCACTGAACTAAGCATTCAGCATCGTGTGCCCCACAAGAGAGAGTTTGGAGCTCGTTCTACTACTCAAAGCTTCTTTGAAGTGCCACAACTCAAGATGCACTCACTCTTCCAGACTCCTCTTCTTCCCCTTGTCAATCATAGTCATTCCATTATTAATCTGAAGATTTGGTTTCTGGGCCATTAACTTCTTCATGGTATCAGAACTGATGGAACCATTCAAGTGAGCATGAAGTTCCTAAATCACAAGCAAATCAATGTTCAGTTCCAAAGGTTTTTCCACCCCCAACATTTCATTTGAAGCACTTTTTTTTAAAGTCATTTCCTGGTTCCGAATCATTTTAAGCCAAGAAATAGCGTGCTCTTTTGATTGAAGTGATCCTAGAAAAATATGATTGTCCTACAATCTGTTCTCAACAGTACAAATGTGTTGCTTTGCCAACACGTGAAACGGCAAGCTGCACTCTGTGTGGTGCCTTAGTGCTCATGCATGTGTACCTATATTAATGTGCATTAAGAATAAGATGCAACTGCCACCTGGAGTCCCCAATTAGAGATGTAACTTGTAGAGACCCTGGACAGGGAAATATGCCCTGAAGACCACCACCATAAGGTGAACTGAGGTGGCAGGGGTCAACTCCCACCTCCATCATCACTGCCATTCCACTTCCCATGCTCACTGTACAGTGGGCTCTTCGTATCCGTGGGGGTTCCGTTCCCAGAACCCCCGCGGATCAAAAAATCCGCAGATGCTCAAGTCTGCAAGGGGGAGGTGGGGGTGGCACCACAGTGCCTTAATTAACAGCCACGCGTGCCCGCCGCTGGCTTCTTGTCTCTCGCGCCGCTTTTTTATCTTATAAAACGCCTTGAAAAGGAGGGGAATGCAATCGGAAGCAACTTCTGGTATTAAACTTCTAATATTAAATTAATATTTAACTGCAGCGGCACGCATGCACAGCTGTTAATTAAGGTACTGTGGCGCTGCCTACCCCCCCACCCCCAGTGGGATCCCTCCTCCATGGATGGCTATCCGTGGCTAATCCGCGGATAAGGAGGACCCACTGTATTTGGAAAGGAAGAAGGGAACAAAGAGGAAGTATGGAAGAGAGGAGAGTGGGCTAGAGTGACAGACACTAGCCCATCATTCTCCTCTCCTCCACACTTCCTCTTCTGCTCCATTCTCCTTTTCTTTTTCAAATACCTGTACAGTGTGCTGAGGGGAAAAAAGTGGCACTCTTTGCATGCTGCTGCTGAGCCAGGCAAGAGGCAGCAGCGGGGGGGGGGGAAGGTGAGGAGGAAAATGCTGTGGGAGGTGTTTTGAACTTTCTCTGATGCTAGTAAGGCACACTAACCAAACGTTAAAAAAGTCATCCTCAAAAAGCAAAAACAGGGCAGGGATTTACTGGAAACAGATGCCAGAAAAAAACAGGTTCAGTCCCTGGTAAATCAAAGCACTTGGAACAAATGAATATGGGGTGAAAATAGAGCTAACAGGCCTTGTTGTTGTTGTTGTTCAGTCGTTAAGTCGTGTCCGACCCTTCGTGATCCCATGAACCATATCCCGCCAGGCCTTCCTGTCCTCCACTATTTTCCTGAGTTCGCTCATTTTCATGTTCGTTGCATCGGTGATGCTGTCTAACCATCTCATCCTTGGCCTTCCCCTTCTCCTTTTGCCTTCAATTTTTCCCAGCATCAGAGTCTTCTCCAGAGAGTCCTCTCTTCGCATTAGGTGGCCAAAATATTTGAGTTTCAGCCTTAGTATCTGTCCTTCCAGGGAACAGTCAGGGTTGATTTCATTTAGGATTGACTGATTTGATCTCCTAGCAGTCCAAGGGACTCTCAGGAGTCTTCTCCAGCACCACAGTTCGAAAGCATCTATTCTTCGGCGCTCAGCCTTCCTTATGGTCCAACTCTCGCAACCATACATTGCTACTGGGAACACCATCGCCCTGACTATGCGAACTTTTGTTGGCATGGTGATATCTCTGCTTTTTATTATGCTGTTTAAGTTTGCCATAGCTTTCCTTCCAAGGAGTAAGCGTCTTTTAATTTCATGGCTGCTGTCTCCGTCTGCAGTGATCTTGGAGCCCAGAAAAGTAAAATCTGTTACTGCTTCCATTTCTGCCCCTTCTATTTGCCAGGAATTGATGGGCCCAGATGCCATGATCTTAGTTTTATTAATGTTGAGTTTCAAGCCAACTTTTGCACTCTCCTCTTTCACCCTCATCAAGAGGCTCTTTAGTTCTTCTTCACTTTCTGCCATTAGGGTGGTATCGTCTGCATATCTGAGGTTGTTGATATTTCTCCCGGCAATCTTGATTCCGGCTTGCGATTCATTCAGCCCTGCATTTCTCATAATGTACTCTGCATATAAGTTAAATAGGCAGGGTGACAATATACAGCCTTGCCGTACTCCCTTCCCAATTTTGAACCAGTCGGTTGTTCCATGGCCGGTCCGAACTGTTGCTTCTTGACCCGCATACAGGTTTCTCAGGAGACAGGTAAGGTGGTCTGGTACCCCCATCTCTTTAAGAATTTGCCACAGTTTGTTGTGATCCACACAATCAAAGGCTTTTGCGTAGTCAATAAAGCAGAAGTAGGTGTTTTTTTGGAACTCTCGTGCTTTCTCCATGATCCACCGCATGTTGGCAATTTGATCTCTAGTTCCTCTGCCTCTTCGAAACCCAGCTTGTACGTCCGGTAGTTCTCGGTCCACGTACTGCTGAAGCCTAGCTTGTAGGATTTTGAGCATAACCTTGCTAGCATGTGAAATGAGTGCAATTGTGCGATAATTTGAGCACTCTTTGGCACTGCCCTTCTTTGGAATTGGAACGTAAACTGACCTTTTCCAATCCTTTGGCCACTGCTGAGTTTTCCAAATTTGTTGGCATATTGAGTGCAGCACTTTCACAGCATCATCATTTAGGATTTTAAGTAGCTCAGCTGGGATATTATCATCTCCACTAGCTTTGTTGTTAGTGATGCTACCTAAGGCCCACTTGACTTCACTCTCTAGGATGTCCGGCTCTGGGTCAGTGACCACACCAGCGTGGTCATCAGGAACATTAAGATCTTTCTTGTATAGTTCTTCTGTGTATTCTTGCCATCTCTTCTTAATCTCTTCTGCTTCTGTTAGGTCTCTGCCTTTTTTGTCCTTTATCATGCCCATCTTTGCACAAAACGTTCCCTTGATATCTCCAATGTTCTTGAAGAGATCTCTAGTCCTCCCCATTCTGTTGCTTTCCTCGATTTCCTTGCATTGTTCATTTAAGAAGGCCTTCTTATCTCTCCTTGCTATTCTCTGGAACTCTGCATTCAGTTGTTTATATCTTTCCCTTTCACCTTTGCTTTTTGCATTCCTTCTTTCCACAGCTATTTGTAAAGCCTCATCTGACAGCCACTTTGCTTTCTTGCATTTCTTTTTCTTTGGGATGGTTTTCGTTGCTGCCTCCTGTACAATGTTACGAACTTCCGTCCATAGTTCTTCAGGCACTCTGTCTACCAGGTCTAATGCCCGAAATCTATTCTTCACCTCCACTGTATACTCAACAGGCCTTACACACCGTTAATACCGTATTTACCTCCACAATACAAGATATATGCCATAATTCAACACTGCATTACTCTTGCTTGTTACTGAAATTTTCTCTGTTAATACCAAACTGTCCCAGCCAATGCTTTGATTTTGGACCATCAGGACATTTTGCCTCTTCCACTGGACAGACACAGCCTGTTGCAGAAGTCTGGCACTGTGAAGCGGGTTGCACTTCCAGGAATATACACAGCAAAGAAATTACAGCAGGCAAACACACACACACACACACACACACACACACACACACACACACACACACACGGGATGCAGCAGAAACTGTTATCAGAGGAACCCTCATGGGTGGGCCTCCAGGGAAACTAAACAACAAAACAAAACAAGGAAAAATATGTTGATGTGCTTGCAGCTACAGTTTTACAATGCTGGCAGCTGACTAAATTGTTGGATAGTGTTCCTTTTTTCTTCCGTTTTTATTTGCGTTCTTGGACCATTTTACGTTAGGAAATGTTATACTTGCCTAGATTGTTTTTAGTCATTATAAGCAGCCACAGGTATTCACCAGAGTGAAAAGGCGGGATGTAAATGCACAAAAATCAATAACAGTACCAAGCCTGAAACACACCATTACATTTTTGAGTAGCACAACCACCATTTATAATACAATCAATATAGGGCAAACGGTACATGTTGCAATGAACTGGTCTCCCTGTTACCTTCTGTGTGTCTTATTGCAAAGATGAATAACAAAAGAAGAAGAGCCTTCAAGCAATGTGTAAGGAGGTAGGACCTCACTCAAGGGAAAGGACTGGAGAGCAGAGCAGAAAGTCCCAGATTCAATCACTGGTGCCTCCAGGAAGGACTGGGAAATAGTTGTCTGAAATACAGTAGCTGCTACCAGTCAGTGTTGACAAAACCGACCTAAGTGGACCACGGATCATCTAACTCCGTATGGGGCCGTTTCATATATTCCAGATAGTCATATATGATGTGCTCCTATTTTCACTTGCAAAATGACACAGGCACTTGCCACCTAAACAAAATATTGTTGTGACTGCTTCACAACCAGAACACCAGTGGAAGGGAGAGATCTATATTTGGATCCAGATTACTAAGGGATGGGACAAACTCATCAAGGATACGAGTCTATTAAAGGTTATTAGCAATGATAGAACATTCATGTCCAAAGGCAGTCTACCTCTCAGTAAGGGCAGGAGGTACCGTATTACTGGGAGAAGGCTGTAGCCTGCCTTCATGTCCGGGGGGGGGGGGGCTTTCTAGAGGCTGGCGGTTGTCAGAACGCGGTACTAGATGGGCCTTTGTCCTGATGGGGGAAAGAGGCGTGGAAAGAGTCTGTCCTGTTCTGACTTTGAGCCTAGGAAGGAAGCTTCCAGTTCTTAGTCAGAAAGCCAGGCTCAGGCAGGCAGCCGGCGCAGGGTCTTCTCTCTGCTGGTTTGGGGAGAAAGGGGTTAATTCCCAGGCACCACCCACCCAGGAGGTGGGCGACTGAGGAGCTCGGCGCGAAGCCTCACCACTTTGGGCAGCTGCTGGTAAAAGCGGCGCGCCGGCTCGGTCTCCTCCGTCGCCGCAGACATTGTCGGGCATTCGCCAGGCCTGGAGTGGAAGGAAGCAGACGGGCCCGCCCCCTCCCGAGAAGCAGACACCCGGCCTTCTTTCTCCTCCCGATCGAGACCATCTGCCCCTCTTGCGTATTTGCTCTCCAGTCGTGACGCAGGCGAGGGGCGCTGCTGCCAGCGGCAACGCTGATTCGCCAGCACAGCCGCTGCCTGCTGTGCATTGGGAGAAACACTCCTAAATAGAGATTTTAAACACACCGAGAATCTGGATATAGTAGGGCGACATTTGGAGAATCTTGAAAGGCACTATTTCTAAACCCAGGCCAAACAACCTAACTCTGTGTTTTCCCCAATCCTAAATTCAGTTGACAGGTATAATAGTTCACTGAGATTAGAATGTAACTTGTGCTTGAACTGTACCATTTTAGGCTGCACATAGGGCTCAACGTTTAATAACTATACACCCAATCTACACATTACAGAGGGAGTAGGGGGGTAATATGCAGATAGACTGTTCCACCTCAGATTGCAGGCGTAATATGTAATTCTCAACCCTCCTCTGTAACAACACATCTTACATGTAAGCAAACCAGCAAATGAAGGAGAGGGAGAGGTCTGCATGTAACCTTTCCTCTATTTTGCTCATTTAGTATATGCAATGAGAATTTCTTTTGCATGGAAGATTCTAAAATACAACATCTCCCCCCCCCCACACCCTCTGAAGCAGAACAGTCCGGAATTTTACCAACACAACTTCCCACCTTACTCTGCATGATGTGCAGATTGGGCTTATTCATTTTCAGCATGCAAAACAAAAAACCAGAAAACAAGCATGATGATGAATGAAAATATGGTTTATTAAGAGTCCATCATATTAAACTGAATAGAAGGCTCAACTTCTACATTTATCTATCAATCACAAAATTCAGTTGAATGCTCAAGTCCTACAAAAGCCAGAATATCTTGCTACGTAACATACATAACATCCACTGCATGTGTGTATATATATGGTATATCACACACATACTCACTTTCAAAACCAGAAAGCAAAGAACTGAAGGATATAGGAACAGAATGAAAGTCTAACATAAATTTTAATGTTTGCTGCTCAGTGGAATTACTTATCTGTTGCCAGAATTATACATCATTTACAAAATAAGTCTCCCCTTTCTACAGGATCCACATACAAAATTCCCATACCATACTCATCAACAGGGCAAACAGAGTAATGCATAGTGGTGTAGTTGTACTGTGCAAGAGCCATTTTCCTAGTCCCATGATCTGGGTCCATCTTATTCACTAGCCTATTATAAGCTGCCCATCTCATTTTTGCTATACTGTATAGAGGAGCACAGTCTTCATGAGATCAGCCTGAATATAAGACCACACTTCTGCACAAGGGCCTTTGAAATGTGACATGCTTAAAAGTATGAAATTGTTGCTATTTGAAACATTCCAGGCACGCACAATCACAAAATGCAGTCACAGGAATTTTTCTTTTTGAAACTTAAAAATGATCTTTGTAAAAGCAAATTTAAAGGCCAAGTGATCCATCAAGATTTTCTTCATGATAAACTTCATGTAGGAAAAACACGTGCAACTTTCCTCCAAATTCTACGCCAGAACGAATTTGTTGGGAAAACTGCAGTTCTGTCCATCGTGGCAGACTGCTGAGCTACACAAGCATAGCAGCCTCTGGCACAGCAAAGTAACCAATATTACAACATTCACCACACATTAATGGAGGCATCTCGGAATGTCAAGTGACCACGCAGACTAATGACCTGCAACAGCCATTTCAAAATCATACCAGATACATAATTCAAGTACTTAAATTTTAAAATGACTCTCAATGTCAGAAGTCTAGGGTGAAGATCACGTCTCAAGTCATTCATAAGATCAATACAAGATTTTTAGCAGCAATGGAGCACGTTGCGACATTTCAGAAGAGGCAGTTTTTAAAAAATTCTTCCCACTCTTGCTTGGAATAAAATTAAAAATAACAGAACAGTGAACAATTCCATATGAGATACAAATAAGACGAGCATCAACTCTGTTGAGAGGTCTGTTCAAGTGACATGGAGTTCAGACATTATGATGAATAGAAAAAAATAGTCTTGCAGGCATGAGAGAGAATCTTGCTAGCTTGTCCGTGAGCTTGATTTAGTTTACATCTGTCCATGAAGCAGTTTGGCGTGTTAGTTGTGCAACTTAAACTTTTTTTTTTCATAGAAAAAATAAGGTACATTTGAAAACCAAAAGAAAAAACTTCAGGAGAGCATAGTTCAATGATCCATTCATTTATTTTACCTTAAGTAAAAGGTAGGCTAAGTACAGATACTGTACATTAAATATGTGTGTGCATGGTATGGAACAAGTGCTCCTAGGTCTCTTTTGGAAGTTCAATTTGTGTGTTGCCCAGTGCCAGTCCTTCTCTGATGTCTCTTTTGTGTCGATGGTTAGATGTAGAGCGAGCCGTCTGCAGGACCCACGTAGCCAACGCCTATGAGTAGCACATCTATAAGAGTCCAGATTCCTAGCCCACCAAAGCTGAAGAGTTTGCCTAGACCCTCCCGCCACTGGCCCAAGTAGAAACGATCTGCTCCAAAGCCACCAAGCGTGATGCTGCAGAGACAAGACAAGGACACGTTAAGTCTGGGTATCTTTTCTTAGCGACTACGGCAAGGCTACTAAATTCACGTGTAGACGACAAACATCATATTTTCTTAAACATGATTAACATGAACTAACAAAACTATGTGTTTTAAGCAGTCTGGAGAAAAGTTTGGTAACTGCGTATGTCTAAATGCACCCTGGTGATATCCCATCCTTTCTCTGTGGCACAGGGAAAAGCATAGAAGGAGGGGAAGATACAGATGAGAGCAAAATAAACTATGGTAACACCCTCTCAGTTGGTCTGACCAAATACCATCGCAAAATATATTTTGGCACTGGCAAATGTTGCCAATAGAAAGAGATTTGGCAGCAGCCACAGACTGCCCTTGCAGAAACAACGTGCTTCTAATCCATCTTAAAGGTTGAGGCCAGACACACAGGAAGACAGGTCTTTCAGGTATGGAAAGCACAAAACGTTTAGGGCTTCATCATCTAAAGATGATGGTTTAGATCAGGGGTGGCCAACCTTTCAACAAGAATGCTCCTGGCCCTTTAAGGGTTGTATAGGTGAGGGCATTTCAGCAGGTGCAGCTGCTTTAGCAGTACCATCAGCACTTGCAGCTGCCAAGATTCTGTCTTTTAGACAACTCTTAAGAATGCAGAGGCCCTAATGGTGGAAGGTTGGCCACCCCTGGTTTAGATGGTTAGATTTAACCAAAGAAGCCAGAGGTTCAAGTCTCTACTCAGCCACAAAGCTTACTAAGTGACCTTGGGCCAGCCATATTATCTCAGCCAACCACCTCACAGGGCTGTTGTGAGGATAAAGGGGGAAACCATGGCTGCTACCTGAGCTCAACAAAAGACAAAAACAAACACCGCCACTGGCTCCAGAAGGCTACAGAATGCCCTAAAGAACCAAGGTATCAACAAGTAAATAACGTATTTTTCGCTCCATAAGACGCAGCGGACCATAGGACGCATTTGTTTTATGGAGCTAAAAATAGGGGGAAAATATTTGCTTTTTTCTCTTTCCTCTCCCCTGCACCCCCATCGTATACCCACTTTTTGCTCCCTTTATTGGGTCCTTTCGGGGAGAAAGGCAGGGTAAAAACATTGTAAATAAGTGTTCAGTACCATAACGGTCCTTTCTGTTATCCCTTCCCTCAATTCTCCCCTTTTCTCTGTATCCCAGTTCTGTTCCTGCTTTTTTCTTCCTTTGGTGTCTGTGTCTGTGTGTGTGTGTCCTTTTTTTTAAACATACCTGGGGTTGCGGGGGATTCCGGGAGGCCTGCGCGACCCTCTGCAGGCCTGCCCGATCTTCAGATGGGAGATAAAGGCTATTTTCAGCCATTTCCGGTTTTCGGAAAAAATGGCCGAAAATAGCCTTTATCTCCGATCTGAAGATCGGGCAGGCCTGCAGAGGGTCGCGCAGGCCTCCCCGAAGACCCCGCAAGCCCAGGTAAGTAAAAAAAAAATTTCCCCCTTAAACATTCGCTCCATAAGACGCACACTTATTTCCCCCCTATTTTTTGGGGGGGGAAGTGCGTCTTATGGAGCGAAAAATACGGTAATCTGCCTTTTAGTCAACTAAAGATTTCCATCACCTGACAAGCTCTATTGATTTAAGTTAGGGTCAAATGTTCCACATAAGCGAGAAACCCAGAAAAATGATCGATTGAGTCATCCTTCCTACCTTAAAGCCAATGCTGTTGACCATTTATAGCCTCCAGTCCAGTTGCAGTAAAGCATCTTGGGAAAGGTACGATTACCTTAAAACAACAGAGACATTTTAATGTTAAACCGAAGACCACAAAAAGGTGGAAGTACACTCATGGATACCCAAAGCACAAGCTGGATGTATCACTTTCTCTATCAGCCAAACGGGTAGCCACAGCAATCAAAAGCCAGGCTTTGCAGAAATTCTGCAGAAGTTGGTGGTTATCATCCCTTGCAGTAAGATGCAGTGGTTACAGGATAATGACACTTGAAACCCAAACATGCAAGAAGATTTAAAAAACTCACAGCGCAATCCGACTTAACTTTTGTGCTGGTGTAACCAGCAGCGCAGCGAGAACGGGAGGCCCCAGAACAGAAAAGGCATTCAAATCCCCTCCAAAAGAGGAATTCAAAGGGGATTTGAATCCCTTTTCCATTCTGGGGCCTCCCGTTCTCGCTGCGCCGCTGGTTAAACCAGCACAAAAGTTAAGTCAGATTGCACTGTTACTAATGCCAGATAACTAACCACTGTCCCGGAATCAAAGCAGGCTTCGGTCTAGTCTGGGCCTGAGCAGCTCCCAAGGATGCACTGCGGCTGGCCAACGGGGTTCCAGCTTTGGTCGCGTCGTCAACCAGAAGTTCCAGAAGCCGGAAGCCCATTGGCCAGCCGCAGTGCATCCTTGGGAGCTGCTCGGGCCCGGACTAGGCTAAAGCTTGCCTCGATTCCGGGACGATGGTAAGCCTACAGATAACCATAGTAGTACCATCCAATTGCATTACCGGGCCTGATCCAAGGATGTGAGGAAGCTACAAGTAGCTGGGCATGCTACTGGGAGCATTGTTTCCTTGCATACTGTAAATCATGCACTGATCTGTCACAAGATTGCCAGTCAGCTCACAACAGTGCATGGACTCGTGTGTGTGCATGCCACCTGCTTTGATTCTATCTACAGTAGTTCACACCAGAGGGAATTTGTTTACACAGCTACAAATCTAAGCCCATGGGAAGCCCAGCACTCCAGATCAAACTCCCTCAAAATATAAAAAAATCCACATGCAATATTTTAGATTGTAAGCCCTTTCTATGTGCTGGAAGGTGCCATGCACATTGATGGCAGTATATCACGACAACACCAACAGCACGGCTTACCTAGACAATGAATATGATCCCGCACGGTGCAATTTGCACTATATCGTTCTCGCGGACAAGAGACTGTCTTACAGTTGGTTGGGTTGGAACAAACATAATCAGACGGAGGCAGCTGCCAGCAAAACTGGCAAGTCATGTTGATCGTAAAGATTTCCTGGCGATTGTTTTTCTGATCCTGTACAGGAATAGGAAGTTTGGTCAGCCTGTGAGAAATAACTCATTGGGAAGATGCATCTCTAAGTACTTCTATATAAAATACAGCTTTAGATAATGAAATGCCTAGCTTTCTTCCTGATGAGTTACATGACCCAGCAGAAATTAAGGATGCTTAATAAAATGACAGGACAGACTTTTTTTAAAAAAATCTCAGCTATTTTGGTTGAATCCAAAATATGGTCAAATGGGTAACTTCACAATCCATCAGCATCACCCATTCAATGCACCTAATACTTTGATGGCACCCCTCTTCTAGACATTATAATCCTATGCAGACACAATGGTTTAAAACGCACCATTGTGGGGAAACCAAGGGGATATGTATTTTTTTAAATTTGCATAGTGCTTTCAGAGTGTGCAAAATGCTTCATATGTACTGAACTGATGACATCTTTACCCCAACCCAATAAAAGTATCATCCGCATATTGCGGCTGGGACGGAGGAGGATGCCTTAGACCACCTAGTGAGTTCATGACAGAGGTAACGTTCAACAGAGGAAAAGTCCTGATACGTAGACATGGGTGGGATGGGGGAAGGACCACTGCTCAGGTGGTAGCGCACCTGCTTTGCATACAGATCAATTACAAAATTAATCCTTGGCATCTTGGAAAGCAGAAGCACAGCCAGGACGTGGCTGCACTTTGAAAGGAAACATCTGGGAATAAAGGGTTCTATGTTCTCATAGAACAATACTTGTTAAAACCCCATTGGAAAAAATGGGATTTAGGATTGCCTGACTATGTAAACCGCCTTGAGTCTGTAAAGAAAAGGCGAAATATAAATACCATAAATAAAAAATAAATCTCCAGGTAGGGCCGGTAATGACCCCTGTCCGAAAGCCTGGAGAGGCACTGCCAGGCAGGGCAGACAATACTAATGTGATGAACCAACAGTCCAAATCAGTGTCACGCAGCTTCCGATGTCCCTAGTACTGTAAGGAAGTGCTGTGGCCAACAACAAATATTGTTATGCCACCATCTCCAGCCCAGCCATGAAAGCAATGCCAACCTGCCAACCTAGCAGTTCGAAAGCAAGAAATTGCAAGTAGATTAATAGGTACCGCGTCAGCGGGATGGTAACAGCGTTCCATGTGCCTCGGTGTTGAGTCATGCCGGCCACATGACCATGGAAACGTCTTCGGACAGCGCTGGCTCTTTGGCTTTGAAACTGAGATGAGCACCGCTCCCTAGAGTCGGACACGACTGGACTTAATTGTCAAGGGATACCTTTACCTATACCTATGTACACATAGGTAAAGGTAAAGGTGACCCCTGACAATTAAGTCCAGTCGTGTCCGACTCTAGGGTGTGGTGCTCATCCCCATTTCAAAGCTCAAGAGCCACCGTTGTCCAAAGACGCCTCCGTGGTCATGTGGCCGGCATGACTCTCCTTGCTGCAGTGCGTAGCATGAGGCTGGAACACGGAGCGCTGTTTACCTTCCTGCAAGCGGTACCTATTTATCTACTTGCATTAACATGCTTTGGAACTGCTAGGTTGGCAGGAGCTGGCCAAGCAACGAGAGCTCACCCCGTCGTGGATTCGAACTGCCGACCTTTCGATCGACAGCTCATGGTTCAGCGGTTTAACCCACTGTGCCACCCATTTTCAAACAAGTACAGTGCAACACTTCTGCGAGATTCACATGCATAGGACAAATTAATACCCGTCTTACTTACAACACAGTGAACCTGGGGTCGGGCTCTACATTCAAAAGCAGCCGGTTTTCCATAGACGCAGGAGTAGTTTGTTTTGCAGATCATACATTCTGGAGGCAGTCGGCTGCATAGCCCGTTACTAGGGCATTGGGTCACATAAAATGGAAGTGCGGTGGCTTCTGAAGAATTAAAATCTGGTAAGAAAGAAAGCCTTAGTACTATCCACTGCAGGGCTGGGGGAAAAAAAGACTAACTTTCCAGGTGCCAGCATCAAATCTGAAAACAACTGTATTTCCACAGCCTGCTCTACGGTGTTCAATAATTCAATTATTTTGTACTTTAAATATTTTAGTAGGCACACAGCATGCTCTGTTGCATGTTTACTCTGCAGAGTAACATGTTAGGTCCACTGTAGTAAGTGAGGCTTATTCCCAGGTAAGCGTGGATCGAAATGTAGCCTCACAGCACAATCCTAAACATGTTTACGTGGAAGTAAGACCTACGGAGTTCAGTGGATCTCACTTGCATGTAACTATGATTAGACTTGCAGTCTGAGGTAGTTTATGCAATGCAGGCACTTCCCTTGGGGTGAAGTCAGGGCTCACCTCCACCTGGAAAGATAAAGGGCTGAGAGCGTAGGTTAGAGAGAAGTCCTGCTTACAGCACTCAATGGGAAAAAAGTGAGGGTAGAATCCCAAAAGCATAATTGGGAGTTCATTTTGCAATGCAAAAGCATTTGCTATGAATAGGGGCTACCACTTATGAAGAGGAAGAGTTTATGGAATGGGAAGAGAACGTGTGTGTGGGAGGGAAATGTGTGGGAGGGAAATGTGTGTGTGTGTGTGTGTGTGTGTGTCACACACACAGAGATGGCACATTCTATCCTGTTTCTAAGACTAATGTGGTCTGTTCCACCTTTGAGTCAAAGCCTTATCAATACAGTCTACATGCAGAGAATAAAAATATACTAATCAAAAATACCCCACTCAAAATATTATGAACATATACATTCAAACCAGCATAACGTTGTAACCAGAGACATAAATTATTAAAATTCCTTCTGAAAAAAGTTTTAAGGTTTCAACATGAGTCATAAAAACGGGGTGGTGGGGTGGGAAGAGAGCCTGCTGGATCTCATGGAGGAGAGTATACTGTGCTACTATTGCAGGATTACCATCGACAGCCTTAGGGCTAAGACTTTAAGGTCTAGGCCAGCGGTGGGGAACCTTCGGCCCCAGGGCCGGATCAGGCCCCCGAGGCCATCCGGTCCGGCCCCCGGAGAGATTGCCGGGAGGCCGGCCAACCGGCCCCTGGAGGCTGTGCCGGGTCCGCGTATCACCTCCCGAGGCCGGGAGAGGGCCTTTGCATGTCCTCCCCGGCCGCCGCCTCAACCCCTTCTCACCAGGCCATTGGCCATTTCGCACATGCGTACCACGCCGATGAGGGCAAGCTCTTGCCCTCATCGGCATGGTACGCCGGAGGTGACGCGCGGACCCGGCGGCGGCTTCGGACGGTGAGCGCGGAGCCTCCGGAGGCCGATGGGGGGCGGGGGCAAAAATTAAAGAAATAAATAAAAATGGCACCCGGCCTTACGGCCGGCCCTCAAGCAAATTTCTAATATTTAAAACGGCCCTCGCCAGGGAAAAGGTTCCCCGCCCCTGGTCTAGGTCATCCATGACGTTAACCGGGGTGGTGTCTCAGGTGGTGGATTTATAGGGGACATCAACCTGGCCTCTGCTACTCCTCCTCTTGCTCCCTGGGTTTGAAAAGAGGGGGCTAGAGAGGAAGAGAAAGTGGAGAAGAGATGAGAGTGATGGGCTAGAATGCCTCTGCACACTCTAGTCTAGCCCATCACTCTTTTGCTCCATTCCCTTCTTCCTGTTTGAGGAGCAGCATCTGGTGCACTGCCTCAGGCATCAGGTGGTCTTGGCCTCGCCCTGAGGACTCTAATTCACAGATCCTCACATGCAGCAGCAGAATGCACACAACTGCACATGAGCATCTCTATGCTCTCACCTGTGGAAATGATTATTGGAGCTGGATGACACACGGGCACAAGATACAAGTTCAGAAAAATGGCACACAGTCAAAATGTTTACAGAGAAAAATGCTGCCCACTCACTACTGCAAACCTTAAAAGCAGGGATTTGGGGGAAGATGCTCATTTTGTCCAAGAAGATGTGGACAATATAAGCAGGCAGCTAAGTTACTGCCAGCTCTGGAAAACGGCTATTTTTGATCTGGAGATAGGATGAAGTTTGAGCATGTTCACAATCAACTTATTGAGTGCTCATAGGAAGAGTGATCCGGATTTGAGAAACACTTAACTAAAGATTTAAGATAAATACTGTGTATCATTTTATATGAGAGAAAGGTGAATCTTACCCCTAGGCAGTATATCAGCTAACATACAGCCATAATTGGTGGCTGCACTGGCTGCCAATTCGTTTCCGGGACCAATTCAAGGTGCTGGTTTTGACCTTTAAAGTCCTATACGGCTCAGGGCCAGGCTATTTGAGAGACCGCCTACTTCTGTACAATCCAGCCCGCCCCCTCAGGTCATCAGAGAAGGCCCTCCTAAAAGTGCCGTCGCCTTCAGAGGGGAGAGGGTCGGCAGCAAGTATAATAGGTAGGCTTACCAGATCTCCAACCGGGACAGAGTGCTAGACCTTTAGGAGAAGGAATGTGGGCAGGTGTACCTTGTTAAGCCTTACAGCATAATCCTGGCATGTCTACTCAGAAGCAAGCCCCACTGAACACAATGGGTCTTGATTCTGAGTAGACATGCCTAGGATTGTGCTGTAAGGTTTAACAAGCTACACCTGCCCCCATTCCTTCTCCTGAAGGTCTAGCACTCTGTCCTGGTTGGAGATCTGGTAAGCCTAATAATAGGGCCTTCTCAGCAGTGGCACCAACATGATGGAATTCCCTCCCTCTAAACTTACAAACTGCTCCCTTCTTGGAGGCCTCCCGGCAGGGCCTAAAAACATTCCTTTTTAAACAAGCCCTGTGAGTTAGCTACCCCAGCCTAACTATTTTAGTGGTCCAGCCCCTTTTACTCTTGTTTTTTTTTTTTGTTACTTTTTTACTCCTGCTTTTATATTCTGTATTATGGTTTTAGATTTTACTAATGTTTTAAGAGTTTTATATTGTTGTAAGCCGCTTTGAGTCTCCCCTATGTGGGGAGAAAGCGGGATAAAAATCAAATAAATACATAAATAAATTTCCTAGCCATTTCCTTGGACTGAAGGACTTGTTTTCTGAACTTAGACAATTCAAGGGGGGGGGGGGAAATAGTCTCAAAAGTAAAATTTCCTTTATACATCAGATTCACCAACACTTCTACCAAACCTCTCTCTTAACAAACAAACAAACCTTAATGCAATGCATCCATGTGAAACAAGGCTAGTGAAGAGACATTTTAATGCTAAACAACAACAACAACAAACGTTAGGGGGGGGAACACCACTGTACCTGGTACATTAGAAGCTGGAATATGTTTGCTTGTAGGATTGATTGGAAATTTTGGCGGCTGAGAATGCTCTAAGCTCATTGATCCTGGAGAAGGGGAAAACAAAATACTAGCATGATTCAAAGCACTTCAGTTATCATTGGGAAAGGACAGTGCGATTCAGAGAGCAGAAATGAATAAACCAGGGTTTTTATTGGGGATCTCGATGCACAGGTAGAGTGGCACCTGAGAAAGCAGTCCTTCAGATACTCCAGTCCCAGGCTGTTGAAAAGAGCACGTGCTATGGCACAGGATGCATCTTTGGCTGTTTAAAAAGCATGTATATGGGGAATGGGAGCGTGCCAGCTAGTTAAGTCCCTCGGTACCAAGTCTGTGTTCACCTATGGTGAGTAAATACCTCCCTCCAGGTGACCAGGCAGGTAACTTTCATTAACTAGAAGTTAGGCCATGTCCCCAGCTACCTCCAGGTTCATTTCTCATCTGCAGAGGTAAGCACTGAGCCTGAGGAGAGTGTCTCCCTGGAACCTGAAGCAGTGGCCACTCAGCATTGCAAATCATGGGAAGAAATTCTCCCCAGGTCCGGTACTTGCCTATGCTGATCTGGGGACAGCAAGGGACATGGGTCAAGGGACCTTGTGTGGGGGATTGGTAGCACAAAACCAATGCTGACATATTGCTGAAGGGCTGTTTGAAAGCAGCCCATACATACCCAGTCTACAGAACAGATTCAGTCACCCTCAGAACTGCTTTAACTTTCTAAAATAAACAGCACACACATCTCCATGAGGCTGACATCACTACACTAGCCTATTAATTTTTTTAAGCCACAGGGGCAAGGGGGGGGGAAAGAAGTAAATAATGAGGAAAGGTACCCCCAATCCAGGCCTCGGCTGGTGCCAGGGACTCAAGCTCCTATGACCCTTCCCAAGGCCAGGACTCCACCCCTTGGAATGCTTGAAGCACACTTTAAATGATCCCTAAGCAGTCATTCACCTCTGAGACCCCCCCCTCAAGCACCCCAGAGCAGGTGCAGAGTGCATTTTCCATACCTTTTGGCTTGAGCAACTGCAAATATCCACCTTCCTGTTCCAATTAGAGTTTAGTAGAAAGAACATCCCAATCTAAGGGAGACGGGGAACCCACAAACAGCCAGGGCACTCCAGCACCTCTTCCCTCCCCAGTCCTACTACCAAATCCAGCCAATTGAGTCCCCTGCCCTTTCCCTCATCATGCAGCCCTTTCCAATTATGGCTGGTTTGCATGCTACCTGGTGATCTGCATCCAAGCTCCCCACCATGGGGACTACTAAGCAGATCATGAGATAATGATGATCACTCATTGATGATGATTAACACAGTAACACACTGATTAACAAACAGGCCAAAAGAAGCAGTTCGGCTTCCACAGCGCACCCCTTCCATTATGTATATGTAATATAATTCCTTTCTCCTCCACTCACCCCGACCGGAAAGGACATAAAGCTGAGAGAGAAAGAGCACGACCCTGCACATCCGCTTGAGAGCCCTCAGCCCAGCCACCGCCAGCGCCGCCATCTTGCCCTCATCCGGGGACTTGCACCGCCCCTCACCGTTCGTCAAGGAGGGCCTGACAACCGCAGCGAGATTTTCTTGCTCCGTACTGCGCATGCGGGATTCCGAAAGAGGCGATTGGAAGAGTTTTGCTCTCTCTTCCCCCCCTTCTCCGTGCAAGGATTTGCTCTGTGCTGCCGGGAAAAGCCGCTCATCTTTTTCTTGGTCGTATCTATCGTGGATTGTAGTGGCTGCTAAATCTCCTGGAAGAAAAGGATAGGAAAAGTGATCGCAAGTAGGAGGAATGCCATGACTTTCGCCGCTTTTGCTCTTTTGACCATTTCCAATTGTAGGAGCCACGTTTCAAATTCCGTCCGTGCATGTTCCGTCCTTCGTTTGGGAAGGCAGCAGCGGCTGTACAACCCGAGTAGCGCCCCAGCTTCGCGCCAAGCGGCCTCGCTGATTCCCAAAATGCCACCAGTTTTGCCCTATCGGCTCTAATTTGGGAGATAACGAAGGCATATCCACCTTATGTGCTGATTCAAGCACCTCCTTCCTCACGGAGCTGCTTGAATCAGCATATAAGGTGGCTATGCCGAATCTCCAAAACTAGAGCTGACAGGGCAAAACTGATGCCTTGGAATCAGCGCCCCAAATATACCCAAGATTAGGTCTAAGGCAGTGGTTCTCAAACGTTTTAGCACCGGGACCCAGTTTTTAAAATGACACTCCATCCATCGGGACCCACCCGCCGCGCGGGGGTGGTGGTGCACGAACGCGTTAAGAAGAAACCCCCCCCCCCAGTGCACCACACACACCCGGCTGCTTTCTGCGTAGTCAGCAGAGTATGTGATTCCCTGTCAGGGTTGGAAGTTGTACAGTTTGCTTCCCCTCAGGATTGTACCACTTTGTTCCCCTCACTTGAGCATTTGTGTAGTACTTGGGGGGTGTTCCTTCGAAGTGCTTCTGTGTAAGGTGAGCAAGCATTATTGTCCCTGTAGTGCTGAATTTTGGTAAGGGAAGGGGGGGTGGAAAAAGCACTTTTGTGCGGTGGCTGCGCTCATGGGAGGACGCAAAAAAAAGATTCATTTTTTTCACCATGGGCTTGTTTTCTTGCTCTGCTCCAGTTGGGGTGTCAAGCAAGTTGAAACTTGCTCGACACCCCAGGGCTGCTGTTAACTGTGAAATATGGGGGGGACTTTGGCTTTAATATATTACTGAAAACGGTTCTCTGCTACTGAAATTGATGTACATTTGCACAATTTATTAAGCGCAGTGGTTCTCAAAGTTCTCCCCATGAGACGGGGAGAACTGAGTGTTGGCGGCGGTAAATGGGTAATCCCAGGGATCACTGCCACCGGTGTGGGGAAAAAAGGTGCTTGTTTGACTTACTGGGGGTCCTGGAGCCCTCAGCCACAAATGGTCATAATTGCTGTTCCGCAGCAATCTAAAGCTCGGTGGGTGGACCTCCCCGAATCCTCCAGAGGGCTCCAGGACTCCCAGTAAGTCAAACCATTACTTTTAAAAACTTTTTTCCCCACCGGCAGTGGCAATCCCCACGATTGCTGCTGCCATGCTGTCCCTTTCCCCCCTTAAGGTGGCAGGGGACAGCATCCGGTTCTGCTGGTGGGTTGCGACCCACCAGTTTGAGAAACACTGTATTAAGCCATTGGAAGCTTATAGCCATCGCCAAACTTGCTTCAGCAACTTCCATACACGAATAAAGCACTATGTGTACTTCCTTTTGTCTGTCCTGAATCTCCTGTCTATCAGTTTCATGAGTTTTAGTACGAAGAGGGAGAAAAGCAACTTTCTCTTTACTTTCTGCACGCCAATGTATCATTTTATAAACCTCTGCCATTTGGATTTTCCACCCCATGTATCCAAGTGACTTGGGTCATCCCTAGTATAATGTTTTATGAGCTGCAAATAGAGAAGGTGAGGTCTTCAGGCATTTCCGCCAAACCAGAGAACCTTCAGCATGACATTGTTAAAACATTGCCATTTAAAAAGAACACGCTCCCATTTAATAAGATCCCCCAGCATGTCTTTTTTGCAGTAAACGTGAAATGTCAAGTACTGTACTGCAGAGCCTGGTAATACGAGACATGTTCCCTTCCCCTTAGTCTCCAACTAGAGCTTTCACCAGCAGCAATGAACTGAACGTATTGTTACCTGGTTGCACTGCAGATTTAACAAACAGAAAGGAATTCGACAAGTTAGCAAAGATGGTGTATTCTTGGCCTGGGTGCAGTATTTCAAAGACCGGTTAAGATCTCCATTAGCAGCCATCCCACCAGGCGTCTAGCACAGGAAGAGGTGAGGCAAGGAGATCCTGGGTGGGACTACTATTGAGCTCCTCCCCACCTGGAACTGTTTCCATCAGTAGCCAATTCTACTTGTTCATTATAACTAGGCTTACTATCGTCCCGGAATTGATGCTGGCTTTGGCCTAGAGCGGACCCGAGCCACTCCCAAGAGTGCACTGCGGCTGCCCAACGGGGTTCCTGCTTCTGTCGCGTCGTTGACCGGAAGTTCCGGAAGCCCACTGGACAGCCGCAGTGCACCCTTGGGAGCGGCTCAGGTCTGCTCTAGGCCGAAGCCAGCGTTGATTCCGGGATGATGGTAAGCCTAATTACAAAATAAGAACTGGCTACTTCAGTTTGCTGCTCTTCCTTTCTTCTCCCTTCCTTTTGTATTGTGCATTAGACCAGGGGTTCCCAAACCCTTCACGGCCAAGTACCACCTCCGGCGCCACTCTCCTGAGTACCACCAGAAGTGACTGGTGATGACATCACCAGTTACTTCCGGGTTTTTTGGGTTTTGGAGGCCAGAAAACGCAGGGAGGAGGCTTTGGGCAGGTGCGAGAGCCCTTCTCTCAGTATTCCTGAGAGGCTCAGCCAAAGGCAGGAGCTTCTTGGGAGCAAAAACGTGCCACAAAAAGCGCCACATCGGAGTGGGGTTCCAGTGGTCTGAGTACCACCAGCAGTCGGCCAAAGTACCACTGGTTGGAAACCCCTGCATTAGATCATATGCCATTATTTTAAAATTGCAAAATGTCTCAAGTGCAAGTAAGCCCATAAAAAGACTAAGACAGCACAGCTATCAAACTGCAAATTGACATTTTATTCAACCTAAAGAAGCAAAACAGGCTTATGACGCTAAATGGATTTTTAAAAGCTGTAGCCCTGAAGTTTGTACATGGGCGTATGTGATGAAATGCTCTAAAACAGTGTCATAGGGCATGATCCACCAGGATATTCTTCCACTCAAAACCTGTGGAAATGAATGGAAGCATCCCAAGAGCTTACAACACTGTTTTTTATTTCAACAAGGCCTGCACAGAATAACTTCCTGGAGACTTATGCCCCTAAAGTGGAGATTTTTCCATCCACAGCACAGTGATTCGCACAGGCCGGTTCTTGGTGCAACGTAAAATCTGACTTTTGCAAAAGGACTTAGCAGCATTCCAGGCTTCAGAATCGCCTTGTGCTTGACCTTGCTGCCAAGACATTTAAACATTATCAAGGCATCTACGACAGACAGACAAGGGGGTCTGACGTGATCAGCACAAGGTAAGCTAGCTCAGAACACAGACATGCACAAAAAATGTCATCTTTTGAGGAGGATTTTGCTATCCTTGGGCAACCATTAGTACTTACAGAATTTTCAAAACGTTCAATTACACAAAAAGATAAAAGATGGGTTTCTCACCCATTTTCTGTGGAATTTTGCAGGGCTTTTTTTAAAAAAATAGGTGCTTGCAATCATTGGATGGGCCTAACAATGCTCTCATCCCTTCACAGTTGCTCAAAAGAGCCTGCATCACCCACATTTTTGGTTTTCTGACCCTTGCAAAAGCTTGCAAGAAATGATTATTGCCTTCATCTAAGGCTTGCAATCCTAAGCGTATTTACCGAGAAACAAGGCCCACTACCATCACAGTGGGGCTCATTTTTGGCTAAGCACATTTAGGATCAGGCTAAAATCCTCCGACAGCACTCCCAATTACTAGAATTCTTCTTCGGCACATAGAGTACGTGACATCTTAAGCTTCTTTAATTTTTCAGTGGCAGATGAGATGGAAACTTCTCCATGAACCTTGTTGTCTCTGGTTCGCACGTTCACAGCGTGACTTGCTTTTTCCTTTTCTCCAACCACTGCAAGAAAAGAATGCAGATCATTACAGGGCACAAAAGAATGAGACTTTCTAAGGCTGCAGTCCTATGCACACTTAAGGGCTGACCTCCACCGCACAAATTCCGGCGCGTGTGGAGCTGTGTGGCTTCCATTTTTAACTGATCGCATCGGAACGCGGGAGACCCGTGCTCTCCCGAGTTCCGTTGCGATCGGCCATGAACCATGCTCATCATTTGAGAGGGTGGGACGCGGAACTAATTGTTAGACCAATGGGATGGGGGGGGGGTTCAGCCAATCGGAGCGCACTTCTGTCTCAGCCAATCAGCGTTGAGCTTAATTAGAAGGCAGGACAATCAGGAGGGACTATTTGCATTGAAGAAACTGGTGGAGCCCAGGGCAGCGTTTCGAGCGGGGCGTCCAGTCCCCTACGCTCGCACGCCTCACCACGCAAGCGCAACGAAACAGGGGTAGGTGTAGATCAGCCTTTAAGCTACAGAAGGGCTGTGCCTGTGCAGGTTCACTCCCTGGCATCTCCAAGTAGGGCTGGGAAAGCCCCTGCCTGAAAACCTGGAGAGCTGCAGAGTAGATGGTCAATGGTCGGACTCACAGCATCGTATGCCGCACGATGTACTTGGGAGGAAGTCCCATTGTATTCAGCCAGACTTACCCCTTGAGTAATGGCTTAGGAGCATGCTTTAAAAATAATTAAAAGAGGAGACCTGTGAAAATGTATGCAATTCCTCCTGTGTTCATTCTCTATTCAATCATACCTTCCCCGCCCCATTCCCAAACCTGTTCCCCGATCTGCTCACCTTCGCTCATTGTCTACATTACAACACACATCTACCACTGCCTCTCTCATCCCCATGCTCCATCTGTCCCTAGGTGTTGTGTGCCAGCTGCTTTTTAAACTTCGGAGCAGTTGGAATATTCTTAAACATTCCGTAATGCCTCCTACTGCTGTGCAAACAACTAGGGAAGTCTTGCATCAATATACTGAAGTTAGAGGTCTTATAGCCAAAAGCGACAGTGATTTCAAAGGCTATAGCCTTTGGGAAAAATAATTTGGAGGGAGAGGGCAAATTGGCAAAAACCATGATTTTCTCACAAATTGACACATTTCTGTAGTTTATTTATCTAAGACCATAGTAACAGCCTAAGTGATCATCCAAATCTGGCTTTGAATTCACTAAGTTGGTTAATCTAACGTTCTGGTACTGTTTTCTTTTCTGTAATTTGGAAAGTAAACATCGGGACTCAGCTATTAAACTGTTCCTCTGCTTGGCATTACAAGCAGGGTGACTTCGTTTTAAGATGGAATACATTATGCGGTTTATGAAATTAACATTTGAGGGTTGTTGTTTTCCAGAAGTCATTCTATCCTAAAACTGGGACAATGTGAGACCTCTTCCTTTTAGCCCTCTGAGATCAACAGCTTTCCAGACTTGTGCTAGCCACAAGTGTTTCCTCTGGTGGGGTGGGAAAAGAAGAAAGAAGTAAATACAGACTCATAGATACCAAAAATGAAATTATACTGAGCCAGTTGGGCATTTCTTATCTTCTTGTTTAAAGTGGAGCTCTGATCTAGATCAACATCAGCCATGAATCCAGCTTCAAAAAAGTCACTGCAGACCTGAAAATAAGATGGGTTAAAATGGGTTGATATCGTATGACAATTTGATACCTCAAAATCAGAATTATAATAATACTTGGTGCAGTGCTTTCTGAGTGTGCAAAGTGCTTCATGTGTCTTACCGTGATGGAACCATGAATTCTCACTAGGTGGCCTTAGGCAAGATGCTTAGCCTCAGTCTTCTCCATCTGCAATATGAGGATAACAACACTCCCTTCTCTATTCTGGGGCCTCCCATTCTCGCTGGACTGCTGGTTAAAAGGTAAAGGTATCCCGTGACAATTAAGTCCAGTCGTGCGACTCTAGGGTGTGGTGCTCATCTCCATTTCAAAGCCGAAGAGCCAGCGTTGTCCGAAGACGCCTCCGTGGTCATGTGGCCGGCTTGACTCTCCTTGCCGCAGTGCGTAGCATGCAGCTGGAACACGGAGCGCTGTTTACCTTCCCGCAAGCGGTACCTATTTATCTACTCGCATTGACATGCTTTGGAACTGCTAGGTTGGCAGGAGACTGCTGGTTACATCGGCACAAAAGTTAAGTCGGATTGCACTGTGAGCTACGAATCAGAACTTCCTTGGTTCAAATCTCAACTCTGCCATGAATTCTCACTAGTTGACGTTAGGCAAGCCACAACCTCTCAGACTCAGTTTTCCACATCTGCAGTATGGGGATAATACTCACTGTACTGTTCAATACTCACTGTACTGTTGCAAGTGCAATGTCAAAAGAATTCACATGAAGAGCTTTACACACTCAGATAGTGCAACACAAATTATAAGCATTAAATACTTAAAAGATTCCTAAGCTACATTAGAATATTGGAAAATGTCATTAAAATGTAACAACACCTCTGGCATATTCCTTTTTTTTTTTAACATTCAGAGCAACTGAGAAAAAAAAACTTTGCCATATTAAGGTTTATCACAAATTACAGTTGTTCACGAACGCCAAAATGACACAAAGCATTTACACTTCCTCTACTTGGAATTAACTGATGATCCCAACCACACTCCCCACATTATTCATTTCCGTGGAAGTTTCTGCCCTTACCTGCTGAGCATAATCTTCGCACGTAGGTCCAACAGGAACCACCATGATTTGTCGAGGGGAGAGCCAAAAAGGCCTGTCCAAGATAAGAACACAAACAATATGCAACTCATCCAAAAAACGTGGTTCACAACACAGTTTATCAGCAAAAAATGTTTTTTATGACAGGATTGTCTTCAGTTCAATCTGCAACGTGCTTCAAAGGATGCTGGGCCAGTCCCATGGACATCAATGAGACAAAACTGGCTTAAAATCCAAACATTTCATCTTAATTGGGTTGTGCAAGGGGATATTTATTCAGCAGACCTTTTATGCCACCCTTTCTCCAAAGAGCTCTGACCGGTGTACCCCTGTCCTCACAAAAATCTCTGTGAGGTAGGTTCAGCTGGGAGATACAGGCCCTCAAAGTAACTCAGTGAGCTTCTGAGTGGGGATTTGAACTCGGGTCTCCTTCGTCCTAGTCTAGGGTCTCCTTCGTCCTAATCCTACACTCATAATGGCAATACAGAATCTCACACATTAACGTATCTTTGTAGAGTACATTTCTACAGATTACAGGTATCCCCTTGGTTAACGATCCGGGATATGTTCTTGAAACTCCGTTGTAAAGCGAATCTGTCTTTAAGTGAGTTTTCAGTACCATCTAGTGTCTGGTTTTGGTATAGCACATATAGCCTATGTAATGTACAGGTGTCCCCCGCTTAAGACAAAAACCTGTCAAACCGTCATTAAGCGAGTCCTCATCACCATCTAGTGGCCGATTGTGGTATAATGTGTAAAACCAATACAGTACAGTGTAATGCAATGTAACACTGTGGAGTTGTAATAGGGAATGAATGGCGAACACAGTGTACATTATGAGTACACAAAGCACAACAAGATTTCCACCTGTCAATGGAGGTAGAAACACACACAAACTTTTTTTTTTGGCATTTAAAACACAGTACTGCAGCTTTAATTCTTTGTTTACACTTTGGGAACCTCCGTCATATATGTGGATCGTCATTAAGCAAGCCGTCATTAAGGGGGGGGGGAGAGAGACACACACACACCTGTAACTGGGCAAGAGGTCGTTTTTCAATTGGTGTTCCTCTTATATTTAGCAGGGGGAGAGTAACTGCTCCCCTTTCACCCCAGCACAGTGTCTTTTCTGGTGGCTGTTGCTGGTGGTCTTCTGCATCTTTTTTAGTTTGTGAGCCCTTTTGGGGACAGGGAGCCAGTTAATCAATTGATTTTGTCTGTAAACCGCTTTGTGAACTTTTTGTTGAAAAGCGGTATATAATAATAATAATAATAATAATAATAATAATAATAATACAGTGCAGTTGTAATATAGAGAATGAATGGCAAGGGTTTTAATGTGTCTAGACTGAGTACTTGCCATTCATTCTCTATTACAACTGCACTGTACAGTATTACATTGACTTAATTGGGATTTTACAGTGGCAGCTACTTTTTGTACAGTACTGTATTGGGGACCTCTGTCATAGATGTAGATCGTTATTAAATGAACCGTCATTAACCAGGGGACACCTGTACATATCTTTGTGGAGTCAGGGGGGATGTTTACCAAACAAGGCTGCCGTCAGTCACCTGGGTGGGCATGCCGTGGAACACCAAGACCGCACAGAGTAAGTGCATGTGATGGGGCAGAGGGTGCTGAATGCTTACACTGTTAAACACTTAACGGGGAGGAACAACGACATCAGATGCCAATCGGGCCTCACAGCCTCTCATTTGTAACTGCAACAGCTGGCATTTAGTAGGCTACAAAGGAGCCTCCACTCCACTGTCCGATACAAAATGAAGGACTCGCTCAAAACCCCAGGAAACGTCTACTCTCTCTCTTTTTCCTCTGTCGCGTTCAAGACACCTTCCAATTACCGTACACCTCTGCCACGCACCATTTTCCCCCATAGTTTTCCGCTAGGATCGCTATCATCCGCTCCACCGAGCCCAGAATCGCCCTGTGGATGATCACCGGCCTTTTCCTGTCGACTCCGTCTTTGCTGAAGCAGAGAAAGTGGTACAACTTATGCAACCAATACTGGCAATGTCTGGATCAGCACCTTAGTTTTTCTTCCCTTGAATGCAATGCTAGCACGTAAAGAGATGCCAGTTACTGAATGCCTTCGTTGTTCCATCTCACAGTAGAGAGGGATGCCATTTCCGCAGGTTCTGCTTCCAGAACATACACATTCTTTTGCAATTGCAAGCAACCGCTGAAGCAGACCCCCCCCCCGGGAGAACTACTCCAGTCATTCTTTCTTTAGCCATTTCCAAGTACCCCTACTCAAAGCATCCCCCTTGCCCTCGTCTTACAGCTTTAATCATATCACCTCTCTTTGCAAATCTCTGCAGTAAGGTAAAGGTATCCCCTGCTCAAAAGCCAATCATGTCTGACTCTAGGGTGCGGTGCTGCTCATCTCCGTTTCCAAGGCTTCCGTGGTCATGTGGCTGGCATGACTAATGGAACGCTGGTACCTATTTATCTACTTGCAATTTCTTGCTTTCAAATTGCTAGGTTGGCAGAAGACGGGAGCTCACTCCATCACGCGGCACTCGGGTCTCGAACTGCTGTCCTACCGACCTTTCGGTCTGCAGTTCAGTGTCTTAACCACTAAGCCAGCACGGCCCCCAATAATCCCAAGCCCTTTGTATACATTACCTCCTAATCCTCACAACAACTCTCTAAGGTAGGTCAGCATTATCCCAAACCGGCAGGTGGGGAAGTCCAAGAGAGCACCTCGTCTAAGGTCATTGAGTGAGTTTGTGGCAGAGCTGACATTCGAACTAGGGGCTTCCTAATTTGTAGCTCAGCCTTGCAGCCGCTTCACTACAAACATATTTTTTCCAGCTAGCCCTTCAATTAGGATACGTGAAAAAAATATTCACAGTTCCCCGGTTTCTCTGGGTTCACAGGAAGCTGCCTTATACTGGTCCATCTGTCTCTGCATTGCGGACAGGATCAATCCAGGGTTTCAGGCTACCTGTTCCCAACCCTAACGGGAAGATACCAGGAACTGAACCTTCTGCAGGTAAACTAGGTGATCTATCGCTAAGCCACAGTCCCTCCTCCAATCCCTTTACTTTTCCAAACTTTCATGGCCCAACATTAGCTGTAATTCCAAACGCATTTTTTTGTTTCAACAAACTTACCCTACGTAAGTAAGATCAAATCTGATAGGTAGCTGAAAGTCCAGTTGGATAGTAGCGCACTGATGGTATCGACCAATAGCATCTTTGATGTTGATGTCAATCTGTAATGGAGGAGGATGACACAATCACAGCACGGTTTTAGCCGCTCAGCCTCTGCCTACGGGACTTAAACAAAAACATCGGCACAGAAGCACAAACAGTTACTGACCTTGGGGCCATAAAACGCTCCGTCTCCTGGGTTTAGCTTCCAGGGCTCCCCAAAGTCATCCAGGCTGCTTTGGAGTTGCTAAAAGTAAGGTACAAGAATAAAGTGTAAATGTTGGCATGTCGTTTTAAAACAAGCTACCACCTCTGTGTTAGAGAATTAGCAGGCGAGCACAGCACTGGCTACACATTTCAACAAGTTAAACTGGATAGTTTAGACTAGAGCCAGGATGGTATAGTGGTTTGGGAGTTGGACTTAGACCTGGAAGATCCAGGTTCAAATCCCCACTCAGCCATGAAGCTTCCTGGGTGACCTTGGGCCAGTCACTGTCTTTCACCCGCACCTACCTCACAAGGTTGTTGTGAGGGCAAAAGGAGGTGAGCTCCTTGGAAGAAAGGTGGTATCAAACTGTAAAAAATAAAAAATCACAGCCTTCCCCACAAGAATCCTTGGGAGTTTAGTCCTGTGAAGGAGCTCAGAGACAAAAAGATCAGAGTTTCTAAATGTGCAGGGGGAGAGGGGACCATCCCATGGAGGGCGAAACAACATGCAAGCACTGGTAAAGGCAGCCCGAAGGCACCTTTCAGCTTGAAAAGGCCATTCGAGAGGGGGCGACAGAGGTTGCAGTGCCTTCTCCCTCCACACATACACCTGAAACGTCAAGGGGAAATCACTGGGAGACACAGCCTGTCCACGAGGTTGCTTTGAGGAGGTTGCCTTCAGTGACAGATTAGCAGAAGGTGCCCCCAAGCCTCTCCTACTGCTCCTCCTCCTCCCCCTCGCACTCCCTGGATTTGAAAAAGACAAGGAGCATGGAGTAGAAGGTGGAGGGAAAGAGAGAGTGGTGGGCTAGAGCACTGTTCTTCAACCTTGGGGTCAGGACCCCAATGGGGTCAGGAAGCCTCATTTGTGGGGTCGTGGCAACTTAGGGGAACCAAAATGGCCACTGGGGGATAATGCTGGAGTGGTGGTTGGGAACCTGTGAGGGGGACGGGGCTTCCACAGGGATTTCATCCCCCTCCTCCCTCTTTCGATTTGCTGGGGAAGTGGACTTGAATCTGCAAGTCCATAAGCAACCTCCTGGTTTTAGAAGTAGGTTCTCTCTGTGCCAGGTGCAGGGGAGTGGCAGCAGGAAACAGGTTATCTTGTTGTCTTGTGTGCTCCCACCCTGAGGCATCTGGTGGGGCCACTGTGAGAAACGGGAAGCTGGACTAGATGGGCCTTTGCGGACCTGATCCAGCAGGGCTCTTCTTATGTTCTTATGGTGGGGAACTGTGGCTCGGCTCTCCTGTTCTGGAATGACTCCACCGATGATGGTGCAGGCTGGGCAAGCTTGACAGGACGAGGCTGCCGGTGCTGGGGACGGGGCGTGGCGACAGGGGCGGGGGTGAGCACATTGGGTTCTGGGAGGGGGCAGGATCAACAGTGGTTCCCCAGCCTCATACTTAATTTTTTTATTTATATTGGGGGGGTCGTGGCACGAAAAAGGTTGAAGACCACTGGACTAGAGCACCCAGAGAGCAGGAGGAGAAGCAGTGAAGGTGAGAGAGATGGCCTTGGGGATGCCAGCTTGGGCACCGGGAGATCTCAGGGCGTTCTGGTGGGGGCACGACTAGAAGCATGAACACGGCAGGAATAGAAAGGATAAGAACCTCCCCTCCCCCAGCACTTCCCTGCTCCCAAATGGCCTCTCCCAAAGTAGCTTTTCAAGCAGAAAAGAGGGAATTAACGCTCCATGCAATTACAAGCACTGTGAGGCTCAGCCTCCAACGAGGATGAACTTGACCTTCTGTGTCGTCTCGCCCTCTTCGAACAGGACTGTCACATCTCTGCCTATTTTACCTTCTCTGCTTGGTCCCAGATCTGCTTCTCTCCTAGAAAGTTTTCGGGCCTGGTAGAAAGATGTAGTTGGAAGGTAAAACCAAAGACCGCGTAAACAGCCTGCAGGAAGTCCAGGCAACCTTTCATTTCTTCTTGAATCTGCAAGTTCAAGTACAAAGAAGTTGACGCCGCAAATCCCACCATTCACAGCAGCTCTGGAATCACCACTGTCGCCTACATAGCGCTCGGATCACGCTGGACTACTAGGGTTGGCTTCTCTGGGACACCCCCTGCCCTTATTAGAAAACCAGACAATGAACTGTTACAGCTATTCAAGCACCAGTTCCTTACCTGCTCCATTGTGCAAAAGATATGAGCATCGTCTTGCTGGAAGCGCCTAACGCGAGTCAAACCACTGAGGGTCCCTGAAAGTTCGTTTCGGTGAAGGACTCCGAAGTCAGCAAATCTTAAAGGCATTTCCCTCCAGGACCGGGGGCGATGAGCAAACATCAAGCTAGAAGAGACCAGAAGTTGGATATTAGTTCAACTGACCATGTGCAGCCAGTGGCGGAGCGCAGAGCGCCCCCCCCCCCCCGTGCCAGAAGTGACGTAACGACTGCAGCGGTTATGGACCATACTGAGGTGCAGGGCTGGCGGGAGTGCCAACCCCCCCCCCCACCGCCGCTCCTTGCTCGTGCCGACGAACGGCACGATTTGCACCGCCGCCGGCTACAGTGACACCCCCCTCCCGCCTGCTGCCCGGGACCCGATCCCGCCACCTGGGGACCCACCGCCCGCCCCCAACGACACCTCTGTGTGCAGCTCTCATTGTTTATTTACTCCATTTGAGTCCTGTGCTTACTCCAAATGGCTTTTCTTCATTTTGTCCTCACAACAATCTTGCATGGTAGGTTAACCTGAGAGATGGCAACAGGTCCAAGGCACCTCCAATGAGTTTCAAACAAACTCACTCCTCCTTCATAAGGACGGGCTAGAGCTCAGAGCAGGTGTACTTGGCATGCAGTCCCAGGTTCAGTTCTCAGCATCTTCAGGCAAGATGCAAAAAGCTCCTGAGTCTGAAAATCTGGAGAGCTGCTGCCAGTCAGAGCAGACAACACAGAACTAGGTGAACGAATGGTCAGACTCAGTAAAAGGCAGTTTCAAATGTTTACATCACCCAAGATAGCACACAGTCCCACACTGGAAGTGTAACCAAAACAACTGGAAATAAAGGGGGGGCAGGAGAGGGGGGGAAATGTAAACACCACAAACCAGTGTCCAGGGCAGTTCATCGGCTTAAGGGCAAAAGTTTCCTTCTCTGCCTCAAAGGAGAACATGTTTTCGCTGTAGTGCTGCCAGTGGCCTGAAGCTTCCCAGAGTTTACTGTTGTAAATATTAGGAGATATCACTTCAGTAAAGTCACGCTTATGATACTCCTCCTGCAAAAAGTAAGTCCAACTCTTTAGCATCAGGCAAAAAAAAAAGAAAGTCACTTTTATAATTTAATTACAACCAAAATTACAGTTAGCAACCCTGAACATATCTGCTACTGTAATGCAATAATGTGGTTTGAGATCAGAGGGTTAGAACCATCCCTTCAAGCTTTCCATGCAGCCCTTAGCTAATAATAATTATGTTTTGCACTTGTATCATGCTTTGAATGTTCAGCGTGCTTCACATTTTATCATTTTAACAGTCATTGTAACAAGTCAGATAGGTAGGTAAGTACAGTATTATCATTCCCGTATTGCAGCTGAGGCTGAGGAGGAGTGGCTTGCCTAAGGCCATCAAGGGGGGCTCACGGCAGATTTGTACCAGAGAAGTCCCAGTTCAATTTCGTAGCCTTTACTCTACACCTGCTCCCTTTAGTTTACACTAGGCTTGCATGGAAGAACACAAGAACAGCTTTGCTAGATCAGACCAAGGTCCAGTTTGAACAGAACACGTCAATCTGAACAGCTGATTTATAGGCACATTTAAAAGGCATATACTTTCTCACATTTGCCACTTCATGTGTAACAGCAAACCATGGTTTGTCACTGCATGAACATGTCTTGCATGCATACCCTCCGGCCACAACACTTTGCTTTTGCTTTACTGAGTTCCTGCTTCCAGGGAAGCATATTTAGTCATTATATCCCAACTGGCAAACTATGGCATACATGAGCCCTCCAAATTAGAATTCCGAACTCGGATCACACATTATTTTCAAGCATCTGTGAAAACAGACTTTTCCCAATACGGATGCAATGACAAAATGATGGTTTCGGTAGAAACAGGATTAAAAAAGCAGAGCATTCAAGAAGGAAACCCAAGGATCATTTATGCAATGCCAAACATGTTCTGATATTACATGTGAACTGACCCATTCAGTTCACTTTTGGTTGAAGGCTGACATTTTCATCAGAAGCTTAAACAAAGCTTAATAATGGAAAAGTAACCAACATCTCTCTCTCTACTCAACATCTTTTTTTTAAGTGCTGTACAACAATATCAAATTATTAACGCTGAATATATTCACATTGAACATATTGTGAACTTTGTTGAAAAGCGGTATATAAATAGTTAATCATCACCACCACCACCACCACCACCACCACCACTTACTTTGATGAAATTCATGAGTGTATTGTAAAGAAAAGCACCTCTGGGGAGGAAGAAACAACTACCAGGACTCAGATCGTGGAAGAAGAACAGTTCTTGTTCCTGTATTAATACAAACAAGCATCAAGTATTAAAGAAGGAAAGAAAAACGGTCCATAATTCTTGTTTTGTAATGTTATTTTTCCATGTCCACAATTCTTACTTTGTAAAGCCATGCAATACAAAACACGGAAGGCATTCATCTTCGGCTCCCTTTTTCTACTGCAAAATCTAAATGGGGGGGGGGGCTGACTGCCACATACTGGTTCTGCTGGCCAAGATGTTTCTTCCAGGGTGCTCCTTGCAATAACCACATGGTACATCGAGCTGTACAAGAATGTTGGTGCAGGAAAGTGGCTGAGGTACAAGCTGGAAGTCCCCAGTTCACATCTTAGCACAGGCTGCTAGTTCACTGGATGGCCTTGGGCAAGACCATATGCAATATGGAGAGGAAAAAAACACACTGCCACCGTGCCTGCCTTGCAGGAACGTTGTAAAGATTACTGTGCCAGTGTAGATCAAATGCTCTGAACAGTTAAAAGATGTATTGTATGACAGCTGAACAGCAGCTTTTGCCCCAATCCTATCCCCCCCCAGTTTACACGATGTAGCCACGCCATGGATGCTATAGGAGGGGATCACTGCACGCCAGGGGGGGGGGAAATCGAGAGATCTCAATGCAAGAGAAATTTCATTCTCTTACCTCCAGGTAGGCCCCCTGATCGCCTATCAACCTCCACGCAACAAAATGCTGTTAAACACCAGTTCCTCGGAACAAGCAATGACACCTGAGGGCAACTGAACGCTAGACTATATGAACCCTTGGTCTGATCCAGCAGGGCTCTTCTCCAACAACACGGTACTGCAGGTGCCAAGCGCGTTATGCCGCATTTTGAAACGAACAAGCAGCTGAAATGTTTACAGCCTTGAGAACTAGCCCCTTGAGCCTCCCCTCTTAGAAATACACCAACAACTCTGCACCGTACATTTTACAATGCCATTTCCAAGTTACAAGGAACACATGCAATACCTACCTTGCCAATTTTTCTGTGATCCCGGTTTTTGGCTTCCTCCTGGAACTTCTCCCACTCTTTCATCATTTTGTTGTCTGGGAAGGATATTCCATAAATTCTCTGCAGCGTTTCCATAGTGGCCTTTCCTTCCCAATACGTGGAGGAATTCTGACATTGAAAACATTACGGAAGTGTTGGCGTGAGCATTGCCCCCAGAGAGAACAAATTATTATAACGTTGCATTCTTGGAGCACATCAAGGGAACAGAACAGTTTCTAATTGTCCAGCTTGACAAAACCAACCCTTTAATCCCACAGATGCAGATTTGAGAGTCTGTCCCACAGAACACAGTGTACTTGCTTATGAGTTGCACATTAATAGAGCTGAGCAGCTGGCCACTTAATAAATTCTGGCTTTCAGTACAAGAGCACCTCCATGGTCAGAGGAAGTCTACCTCTGAATGCCAGGAACAAACTACAGAGCAAGGTTGTTGCCTTAATGTCATGGTTCTGAGCTACCAGAGGCACCTGCCTGGCTGCAGTTGGAAACAGCTGATCTAATGTTCTTAAATCTGGCAGACGCTAAAAAGAAAAATCTGTTCCAGAAACGCACTTGCCGACCCCATCCCACCCCCTTGTAAAAATTTGCCTTTTGTCATCTTACATTACGTTTCACTGAGCGGCGTGATGTGGAACCACAAGGAAGCTGAATGAATTTGACAGGTGGATATAGAGGGAGAAGCAAGCCATTTTTTTTCTGTGGCCGTACCCTGCTATCTGCTTGACAGCTCATATTCCTGAACTAAAGGATGTAAATAGACCAGAATCTCTACACTCCCCACGCAAGGTTCTCAAGTGCTGGGAGCTACAAAGAGACAAGGAGCTGGCCGCCCAAACAGACGAGTGGCTCTGGTCTATTTCAGCTACAAAGGCAGTAGCAAATGTTAACCCCTTTTACCCTTCTCAAGCCAGTTTTTAAGAGTTTTTTTTCAGGAGCGTTTAGGAGGAACCCTCAACAGTAAGATGTCCTCACCCTGAGGACTATGAAAAAGCTTGGAGAGATCTATCTCAGCTGGCTCCAGGACCTCCGTGGTGGCTTTGAGGTTACTTCACTAGTTTGCAGCTGTGCCACTGAAACTTCCAGCCATCCACCAATGAAGGAGATCCATTGATCCCTTTCCTCATCTCCCATCTACGAGTTTCATTATACGGGAGATGCAGAATGATACACATTTTAAAATGCTCTTTCAGGAGGCTCTTTTATATATTACGTATATATAATTATGTAACTGTTTCTGAGCCTGCTGGATAGTGTGGGACAAACCATCACTAACGAATAATCTGGCTGGTTGTGGGGTATGGATTTTTTTGTAAGAAATGTGTACCTACCCTCCCCATGGTTTGGTCTTTTTTGGTTTGTTTTCAACTATTGTTCAACACTAAGATAATTGTGCATTCAGGGATGGGACCATAGCTTAGTCCCAGTTTTATTTATTTTATTTACCTGTTGTACCCCCCCCTTTTCTCCCCAAAGGGCACCCAAAGGGTTCAGTGATATCCCTTGCCTGAAACCCCCAGAGAGCTGCTGCCCCTGAGCTAGGTGGAGTAGCGGTCTGCCCCAAGAGAAGGCCGCTTTCTACGCAACTTCAATTGTCATATAAACCTTTTTCCCATTGTTGCTCATGCAAAATAATCAGTTTTAAAAATTAAGACACATTTCCAAACCCATCAGTAAAATCGTTGCACAAAAAAAGGGAAAGCATTTTTTCTTATGTTTGTTGAAACGGCAAAGCTAAGGAAGAGAGAGGTGTTGGTTTTTCTTCCCTCCTTTAAACATTTTTGGGTTAGAAGGGTTTCAATGCAGAAGAGGAGCAGTGCATCAGCTGACATGCAATGGAAATTCAAGTTTATGCCATTTTAGTGCATCTAAAACTTAACCAAGGCATCCTCTTATCCTTGAAAACACAACCCCTTTACCTTAAAAATCTTTAAGGCCTTGACTTTTCCGGTATGCCTCACATGAGGGCCTCTGCATAAATCGATCAGTGGACCACACCTATCAGAAGATTATCCAGGTGAAGGCAGGATAAGAAAGGAATCGGACAAGAGAAAAATGTGAAGGCTGGTATGATTAGGTTAACAGCCAATCAAACGATAATACACACGGTTGGAACCATTGGTTACACACGCAGCTGTGTTATAATTTGAAGTTCCTTAACTGCTGATTTTACCATTGAAATGACACAGTCGAAACTCAATAATGGGGTGGTGGTGGCGGCGGGGGTAGGGTTTTTTTTTTTAAACACTTTGCCCTCATTGCAATCTTAATCCCAATAGCTCCCTCCGTGCACTGCTTTAATGAGAAAATAAAACTTCTATGACCTTGCAATGAAAGTTTTTTTTTCTCATTAAAGCAGCACGGAGGAAGGCATTATGGAATTGGAGCTGCCATGTTTTTTAAAAAAACCCTACTCCCTGCCATGGTTCCCCCTGCCCCATCTTCGTTAAAGCCCCTCTCCCTTCTAGCCACTGTTGCCCCCTCCCATCTCTGAATTCAGACCGCAAGCTTCTCAAGAGAGAGATCATCTTTTTGCTTCTATTGCCCCCGAAAGTGCCAAGGACCCTGATGGTGCGATACACACGAACACAGCGAAGACATGGACAACGTTCTCATTTTCAAAAGCATCATTACGTTCCAAAGCGAGCACGTCCTCTGCGTGAGCGTACAATTCTCAATATTAAAAGCCGCCCGTGACTTCTCCTTAACCATCAAAATACGACCCCTGTTGTTGTCACCAAGTACAAGACAAAATGACGCATATTGCACCTGTACACTGTGGTCGTTGGCGTGTCAACCTTCTCATTAAGAATCCGACATTTAAACTTGTTATACTAGGGAGAAGGGAGAGAAAAAATGGTAAGGGCAGGAGAACAATCGGGAGATAGATTTTTCTTCATTAAAATGTCTTAATTAAAGTACTGACTAGCAGCTCTTGCAAAGCTGCTGGTTGTTATGACTTGAAGCTTTGAGCAATTCCTTTTGACACAACCCAGAACACAGCATAAGAATCTAAGAAGAGCCTCGCTAGAACAGGCCAAGGGCCCATCTAATCCATCAGAAAAGTCTGACAGTCCTATCAGGAGAAGAGTGTATTTAATGAAACATACAGGGGAAGCTAGAGACCAGATCAGGTGGCATAATATATTTCACCCAACTACTTCAGTACATATTTAAGAAGATGGAGAGTTTGCAGGGGTCGAAACTACCCACCTAACCTCGGCTCAAGCGCTGCTAGCCAAGGTTGTTGCTGCTCTCAAGCCAACCCCAAGGGAAGAAACTAGCGAAACAGGGTCCCTCTGAATTCCAGATGTCCCAGAAACAGGTGGCGCCTGTTTCTGGAGGATTAGAGAAGGGTGCTGTGAGCGTGTGCCTAATGCATGGCGGTGGGGGCAACAAGTATATAACAGAAGGTTTGTGGTATGTTGGCAAGGAGAAAAGAGACAGCTATTAGCTCTGTTATACTGGATCATTTCCAGGATTAGCAAATCCAAAGAATTACCTTAAACATATCCAATAGAATTTCTTTGCGGATTTCTAGCCTTTCAAACGGTTGCTTCTCCTTTATGATATGTTTACATATGTTCTCCAGTGTTGGGAATTCTGTACTAGATACACCTCTAGGCAAAACAAGGGCCAACAATGACAAATCAAGTGGCATAAGGTAGAATTACAATATGTTAACCTTAAATAAAAAATGGGAAACCACATGCAATTTTTTAAAACTATTTATATGGCACGATTCAAAGAAAAAGGGTTTATTTACTGGTGCTGAAGTTCCTTGAAAAAATACATTTAGTTCCTGTACGTCACAGTTAATGCATTTAAAGAACTCTGCTGAGTCACCTCCATATTTTTATATTGCTTTCATCATCATGGCTCCTGAAGGTGCCAGCAAGTCTTGACAGCCAGTTGTTGGGTTTCACCATCTCAGGGCATGACATTCTAGAGCCAAAGTTTTCTTAATTGAGAAGAGCCACCGTTTGGGGAATGCAACCATCACCCAATGTACTCTATATCAGGACTTTCTGACCTGTGTGTATGCGCATGCGCACACACCACTTGCACAGGTACCTCAGCCACCAGAGATGGCTGCCATGCACAAGAGGCTTCTCCGGTTTGTGCTGCCTCTGATCTGTCCTTCCTGCTGCACCCACCTTGCCTGACCTGTGCCTCTTTGGAAAGGTCAGGCCACTGTACAGCCAGACTTCGCTCCCTGTGCATCACCACATTTGTACAGCCAGACGTTGTACAGCCAGACTTTGCTCCCTGTGCATCACCACATTTGTACAGCCAGACGTTGTACAGCCAGACTTTGCTCCCTGTGCATCACCACATTTGTACAGCCAGACTTTGTACAGCCAGACTTTGCTCCCTGTGCATCACCACATTTGTACAGCCAGACGTTGTACAGCCAGACTTTGCTCCCTGTGCATCACCACATTTGTACAGCCAGACGTTGTACAGCCAGACTTTGCTCCCTGTGCATCACATGCATTTTCCTCCTCCAGTACAAGGTCATCACCAGTGGTCTTTGACCAGTGGTATGTATTTCATAGGATGGTAGGTGGGACTTGACCCTGCTGGCATGATGACTCCATGGCAATGCTCGGCTTGAGCCCACCAGAGGTGGGGATGGGTGCCCCACCCATCCCCACCTCTGGTGGGCTCAAGCCGAGCAATGCCATGGAGTCACCATGCCAGCAGGGTCAAGTCCCACCTACCATCCTATGAAATACATACCACTGGTCTACAGAGTAGGTGAAAGTGCCAAATCCTTTAACATGCATTTCGGGAAAAGTTAACATTAGCACCTAATTCAGGATAAAAGGTTCCACCCAGCTATGCCTAGTCTGAAACGTTCACGGCTGGCAGAACCATACCTATTTTCAATGTACATGTCATAGTAAAACCCGTTCTCGATAGGCGGCCCATAGCACAAGCATCCTCCGTAATAGTTTTCCATGGCTTCTCCAAGAATGTGAGCGCTAGAATGCCAATAAACCTACATTACAAGAAGAAGAAGAAAGTATCCGACAAATCAGTCTTAAGAGCTGAGCAACACAATCAAACATTTTCCTCCTCCAGTACAAGGTCTCTATCTATGTAGAATGTTTCATATATGATGTATATACAGCATGATTCTTCTGGTTAGACAAGACTAGGCACAAGACCTTCTGGCATCCGAGGGAGCATACCAAACGTTGCCCCCCATTACCTGGTGATGTACCAGTCTCTCCTTCTCCTGGATTGGAAAAGGGATAGAAGGACAGAGAGGAAGTGTGGAGGAGAGTGGTGTATTAGACTCCAGCCCACCACTCCTCTCCTCCACACTTGTTCTTCTCCTCCATCCTCCACTTCTAATCCAGGGAGCTGGGGCAGGGGAGGGGAGTGGGAAGACATAGGTGGGCAACTCCCATCTGCTGCCTGAGGCAAAAGCCTCAGTCGGCCTCATGGATGGGCTGGCCTTGCTGGTTGCCATCCCAGCCCACCAGTCCTTCCCCTCATTTTCCTTAGACACCATATACAACCTTTTCTTTTCACCAACTCTGGTCTGTGCTTCTGGCTGCCCCTCTGCTCCACCATGCCTCCACCACCATGCTAAATTCTTCATAATGTGAATCCATGGAGTGGCAAAAATGAACAGCATGGACGCCAGCCGTCATCCATGTCAGCAGCCAGAGATATTTAAAGGCAGGCTCAATACAAGATTATATGCTTGTGAGTAATCCTAAATCAGATTATGCTTATTGAACCCAAATGCAACTAGAACACAACCTCGTGCATGTTTACACTCAAAGTACCACCGCTCTGTTCAGCTGGACTTACTCCCAGGTAAGTTGGTGGCCCTAAACGGGGATCAGAATCTACATCTGCATCAACAGGTCCAGTTAAATGCGGCCCAAGTGAACAGTGTAACATGGACCTGCACCTGCATTTGCACCGGCTACCTCATCCTGAATATCTACCTCCTTTACTGGATTATTTTGCAAAATTGGAGGGGGTGGGGGTTGGTTATACGTACAGCCTGAGCTTCTTCCTTGTCAAACGTGAGCAGCTCCAAAGCAGAGTCTCCCTCCAAGGGGCGATCCAAGTCCCACAATTCCCCATTCACTTTTGCTATGACGGCATTATCAGCGAGTCCGTGGCTAAAGGGAACGAAGACACACTTAAGTTTTTGCAGCCACAAAGGAGAGCTGGCGAGGAGGAGAACCACTATCACTGCCTCCATTCACTGGTGCCTCTCTGAACTATGAGAGAAGCCTGGACTGTACCACTCGCAGGAAAAGTCTGGACTGTGCCACTCGCTGTTTGCAGTGGCCACAGAAAGACTAACTGCCCTGTGAAGAGGAAAAGGAAGAGGGACACAAGCAAAGCATATCTCCCTTGCTTTCCTTCTTCCTTGCCCCAACCTCTCTCTGTTGCAATGATTTCCCACTGTTTGGTTTTATGTAAGTCGCTCTGGGAGCCTTGTCGCCAAAGGGTAAGATATAAATCCAATGACCAAGAAAGGCGGTATATAAATACTCTGTGTGTGTGTATTATTAAGAGCGCAATCTAACCTAGCGATCCGCCGCCTGGAATAGCCCAAAGTAGTCGCAAACATGCCGTAAAGCACGTTTACGGACTACTTTAGAGCAGGGCAGGCTGGCGCAAGGCCGGCCTGCCCTGCTCCGCCAGCCGGGGACTCTGCTCGCTGCTGGAACCATGTAAGTGTGGATCCGGCAGACGGGTGGGTCGCTCGGTGGACGGGGAGGAGGGACGGCGGAGCCGGGAGGGCGGCCATAGGCCCAGCTGTCCCGGGCAGGGGCAGGGACATGGCGTCCACCATATCCCAGTCCCCGTTGGGCTCCATAAGGCGGCTGGGCCGTTACACGGCCTCCTCCGACTTCCGCCAGCAAAATAGCTGGCGGAAATCCGAGGAGACCTACTGGCCCCAACCACTGTTACACTCGGGGAAGTGGACGAGCGTCCCCTTCCTCGAGTAGACTTTCTGCCGTGGGCTGCTTACTGCAGGCAGCCCGAGGCAGGAGCACTGGATCGGGCGGATGGCCTCGGCCGGCCAATCTTTAAGTTGGATTGGGCTGCCCAACACTTTAAATAATAAATGTAGACTTCTCAACTTAGTCAAATCTGTCCTCCTTTTGAAGTCTTTAAGCTTTTAATTCCATCTTTGCAAAGAAATGGACCAGGAATGGGGGTAGGGGTTGGAAGAACAGCTTTACATGATAATTCAACATGTGTTTCCAATGAGAGTTTAATATGAATTCAATTACCAAGGTTACTTCGCAACTGGACTATATACACTGGTGTAAAAGGAAAAAAATGTATGCCTTAAAATTGACCCTGAAAACCTGGGTCAACTTATACGTGGGGCTTCTAAGAACAGCTGCTTGGTGAGGAGGTGGACCGGGTTGTGAAGCGGGACACACAGGGGTGGGTACAAAAATGAGCTATTTTACTTTGTTCTGAAGCAGCAGAGAAACAGCTATTTTCCAAGCAGGAAGAAAGGTGAAGGAGCTTATGGGAGTTGTAGTCTTTGTGAGGGCTGCTGCTGTACTGCTTATGGAAGTCCTGTACTCCTCACAAAGCCTACAACTCCCATAAGCTCCTTCACCTTTCTTCCTGTTTAGAGAAGAGTTCCATTCCTGTGCTGCTTCAGAACAAGGTAAAATGAGTTCCTTTCTTCCTGTTTGGAGAATTTCTGTTGCTGCCTCAGAACAATCACTGGTCATTTTCAAGAATTCAAAGAATTTCATACACCCCTAAGTTTTACCCTCGACTTATCCATGGGTCATAGCAAATTCCATGATTTTTGGCTTAAAATTTGCCTTCATCCAAGATATAGACTCATGTATGAATATACTCAAGTATGAGTATTTTCGGGTACATATTGGAAGGTTGGGCCTTCCAAGGTATGTGCCTCGGAAGGCCTAACCAGCAGCATGGCCACCGAGTTCAGGAGCTGCTTTGAAATAATCAGCCAAATGTCTAGTTACAAGCCTCTAATTTGAGTTTATCAGTGGTTCACATGTTGTATTCATGACAGACGTCTCTTCCGTCCAATGAAAATACTTTTGCGTTTAAATCACCTGATTCCTAGAGCTATCTGATGTGGGGTCGTTTTCCAGGATTCCCCTTCCATCTCCTTCCCGTCAGCAAGAGTGATCTTGATTGGTCGGCTTTGGCTGCGTGCTCTGGAATCAAGGAGCGCATCATGCTCCTTCTTCAGCATGTCATATAGCCTCAGCCTGTCTTGGATGAAGCTTGGCTCCTTCTGCACCTGTCCCAATAAATAAATATATGCGCGCATGCACCTTAGGGCTATGCATGCCAAAGGCGGGAAGGATACAAATTGATTAAAAAAATAATGCGCACATTTCTTTTGCTGCTGCTGTGACAATCCCACCTGAAGCTTCTAAGCAAGCATGCAAAAGATTAGGCCAGTGGTTCCCTAACTGGGGCGTCGCAACGCCCCAGCCAGGAACAAAGGGTTGCTATACCCTTAAGGGGCATGGCAACCCGCGGTGACGACGACGCCGTGCCCGGGATCAAGCCGCTGCCGCGGCCGAAATCGTCCTTTTTACCTGCATTGGTGGGCAGTGGATGTCCGGCGGGGTGTGTGGGGAGGCTGGGGACCCCTCCGCAGGCCTCCCCAAGCGTCAGAGCAGCACTCCGACGCGATCGCAACCCACTTCCAGTTTTACGGCGAAACCGGAAGTGGGTTGCGATCGCGTTGGAGCGCTGCTCCGACGCTTGGGGAGGCCTGCGGAGGGGTCCCCAGGCTCCCCACACACCCCGCCGGACATCCACTGCTCACCAATGCAGGTAAAAAGGACGATTTTGGTCGCCGCCGCGGCAGCGTGATCCCGGACGCATCGTTGTGACCCCTGGGAAGGCCCCGCTGCCACTTAGAGCAGCATAGGGCCTTCCCAGGAGTTAGAGAACCACTGGATTAGGCTGTAGGGTAGCTATCAGAGAACATCAAAATTCCACATACCTCACTCTTAAATCCATTAGCCGCTTGATTTTCTTTCTTCTTCTCCCTTTTGTGTTTACTCTGGCAAGCAATGAGGTCGGCGTTGGGAGGCTCCTAAGTAGAAAAAAAGGCACAACTACATTAGCTAAATATAAAAAACTACCCTGTTGTTGGACCAAATTGTCCAAGTTCCAGTAAAACAAACATTTTGCATTAAGCATTACGTGCACAAAGCTGGAATCCTATACATTTTTATTTACATTTATATACTGTACTACCCTTCATCCCAGGAGCTCAGAGTGATGTACAGTATTTATTTAATTAAGGGCGCAATCCAATTCTACTTACGCCGCCGTTGTAACCAGCGGCGCAGCAAAAAAACGGGAGGCCCCAGAAGGGAAAGGGGATTCAAATCCCCTCTGAATTCCCCTTTTGGAGGGGATTTGAATCCCCTGCCCGTTCTGGGGCCTCCCGTTTTCGCTGCGCCGCTGGTTACAATGGCGGCGTAAGTAGGATTGGATTGCGCCCTAATTTACTTTTAACTGCCTTTTCCCAACAACGAAGCTGCCAAGGCAGCTTACAAACATAAAACAAAACAACAATAAACACAATAAAACCATATCACTACCACAAAATTCTGATTTTACAAATTTACAAAATTTGCAGCACAAGTGGCCACACTAAAAGCAGAACTCGGCATAAGCACAGTCTCCCAATACACAGAAAGCCAGTCAGTGAAAGAAAGCAGCATAAAATCCGTCAGTAGAAACAGTGCAGAGCTTCTCCCTCTCCTTATCTCCTTACAACAACCTTGTGAGGTAGGTTAGGTTGAGAGAGAGAGACTGACTGAGCAGGGAACCCTGGTCTTCCTGGCCCAAGTCCAATATATACAGTATTCTAACAGAATCAATGGACGTTATTTGTAAATAAAAAGAGTATAGGATCAGGCTGCACAAGAATTAAATTAAGGAATCCATTTTGCAAGCACAAAAATCCTCTAATGTTCTTAACGTCAGTATATTAGCACTATTAAAAAGCCCTGTTAGAAGGCCACATTAATCACATGTGTTAAATATTATAGTTATTAACAAAGCAGCTAACATTCCTAGATGCTCTACAAGTAGTTTTTGTTTTTAAAGAGGGCCACTGTGGTGTGATGGATAGACTAGAGCAGAACTGGTCCATTACAGAATCTATACATTTTGTACATGACTAAGAATTTTCACAGCAAGACAAAAATAGTTGCATTATTTGCAGCTGCAGAGGAAGAAGGTGCTTTGTGGCAGGGGCGCAAGGAGAGAAGAGGAAGGAGTGAAGGGGCCATACACAACTATAATGCCACTGGGCTCAGCAGGCAGCTCAAAATGTGTTGGTGGTTAGATGTGACCCATGGGCTGTAGTTTGAGGACCCCTACAAGAGCATCAGAGGACTTGGATCAGAGAAACCCAGATTTAAATCCCACTCAGCGGGGAAATGCTCAGTGACAGTGGGCCAGTCACTACCTCTCAAGGTAGCCTACCTCATAGGGTTGTTGAGAAGACAGGATAGGACACGTCCCATGTGTGCCACCACAAGTTCCTTGGAGGAATGTTGGTATACAAACATGAGAAAATAATATATTTTTGTGCCTGAGGCAGATATAATGCATGGTTAAATATAGAATAATAATTCAGATAAGTTTAATTCTCTTTAATGAAGTCCAAAGTTTTTGGCATTTCCCCCCATAAAAACGGGGCATGGCAGTTCTACACTCCTACTGACTAGTTTTCCTTTCCCTGTGTCAATAAATATTGCCAAACCTTTTTTTAATGTACACGTCATAGGGAAGCCACATCAGTGCTATGGCAGCACTGGAACAGCCCTTGCTCTCCGCAGGGTGCCCTTGAGCAAGTGCAGAGTTCCTTGTCCTTCAGCACTGAGGAATCCTACACTGCAGGAGAGAGAACAAAACAGAGCCCCCCCCCCCCCCCCCGCTGGCTGCCTTCCTTCATGAATAGACTTGAGTTCCTCCAGCACCTTTCATTCATTCATACAGCTTGATCCTATGCACGCTCAGTCCAGGGTTACAGAACTGCCGCCCGCTCCTGCATGCCCCGTTACTCGGAAGTAAACCGCTCGAATACAATGGGGTTTCTCACTGCCAGAGCAGCGCGAGCCTAGGACGCTGCGATTACCTCCCGGCCGCCGGCTTGCTGGTGCTGCTGCTTCTCGAGGCCCGGGTGGGCGTCGCCGCTGGTGGTGCGGGCGAGCTCGGCAGTCAGACTGCGGCGGAGGTGCAAGAGGCGGTAGCGGAGCTTCTCGTTCTCGGCCCGCAGCGCCTGCAGCTCCGGGCTGGGGTCGTGGAGGAGGACGAGGCTGCCGGTGCCAGCGCCGGGCCAACGCTCGGGCTCCTTCAAGAGGCCGATCTCGGCCGCCAAGCAGCGGATCTCCTGCTCCTGCCGGGACAGGCGGGAGGCGATCCCTTCGGCAGCAAAGGCAGCCGCCATCGCTGTGCTTGGAGGCCGAAACCCGGGAGGGCAGGAGGCGGGGAAGCGCTGCGTGCTGGTGGGGAGGGACCGCCTCCTCCGTCTCCGCTCGCCAACGCAATCTCAGCCCTCGGAGATCGGGAGAGGAGAGGAGAAGAGAAGAGAAGAGCCCCCTCCCCGAAGCGAAAGGGTCATCACACTAGATCAAAAAAAATAAGAATAAATCACAAAATGAAATGAAAGAAAAGCTTCTATTCGGCGCTTGGCTGTTTTGTTTGAACGTCGGAACAACCGAAGAGCCTTGTGGCACCATGAAGACGATCCAGTTTAGTGCCGTGTACAGAACAACAACAACAACATAGAAATTTCGTGGGCTACCGTCCTCCTCATCAGAAGCACGTGCTGAAATAAATTGGTTCCTCATCAAGGTGCCACAAGTCTCTTCGGTTTTTTGACGAGTTAGGAGCAGTGTGAAGTGATGGAGTTTGCGTAAAAGTCAGGTGTATTGTATATGTACTATTTTTTTCCAAGGAGCTCAAAGCAATGTGCATGGCTTCTCTTTTTATCCCTGTGAGGTTGGTAGGTTGGGCTGAGAGAGGATGATTGGTGTAAGGTCACCCAGTAAGCTTCCTGGCTGAGCAGGGATTTGGAACCTGTGGTTTCCTAGTCCAAGCCTAACATTCTATATAGAGTACTCCCCCATATCTGCTGGGGATATGTGCCAGGCCCCTCTGTGGATACTTGAAACCATGAGCGAACACACACACACACACACCGGCCTCCATGGTTTTTCTGAGGGCCCTCCGCCCTGCCTCTCCTGCGGGCAGGCGTGCGCGCCCCCAGCTCTTATTTTTCTTTCAGCAAGCTTTGTTTCTTCCTTAAAACAAACAGAGAAGCAGCCTCCATTGCAGGCAAGTAGAACGAGACTAAGTCCTAGAGAGGCTCTGCAAGGTTTCTGTTAACCTTGCAGAGCCTCTCTAGGACTTAGTCTCATTCTACTTGCCTGCAATAAGCAGCCAGAGGCTGCTTCTCCTGTTTGTTTAAGGAAGAAATGAAGCTTACTGGGAAAGAAGTAAAAGCCTGGGGGGGGGGTCCCCGCAATCCGTGGATAACTGAAACCGGGATAGTGGATATGGGGGCCCACCTCTACTGTACTACACTTGGTTTCAGTCTGGATCTGGATCACACTGAATCTAGTTGGAATATAAAATGGATCCTCATGATTATTACATGGAAGCCCTCCAAATCCACCATCACGTCAAAGATAACCTCTGGGTCCATAGGTGGCATTGGAAAGAAAAAAAAAATCACAGAGTTGGCACTGCCAAGGTGCAAAAACATGTATCCAAGACTCAGATCTTTGTGGATCTACATGAATGTTTCAGGGAACCTCCCAAATCCATCTTCACATCACAGATCATACCTGGTCCATGGTGGCACCAGAGAAACCATAGACCTGGCACTGCCAAGGCATAGAAACATGAATGCAAGATGCAGATCTTTGCTGCTGCTCCACATTAATTTTATACTACAATACATTGGTTAGTCTTCAAGATACCCCAAGACTCTTGGTTGTTTGTGCTGCTACAGACAAACAGTGCAACCCATCTGAAAGTTTTTTTAATATGTAGATTTTCCTGGGTTTAAATTACTGCCATTTGTGAACTTCTATCTGCTGACAAGCAAACCTATGCTGGGTTGATTTGGCAGAGTAGACATTTGAATATAAATAAGATAAAATCCCTGTTTTTTCCTGTCAACTCAAGAGCCCCAAATAATTAGCTAGGCAAGGCTTTCTTGGAACCTGTCCCAAGCCAAGAGACAAGGATTTGAACACAGGGCTTTAAAAATACAATGTAAGTCTTGCCCATGGAATCTTTGACTTGTAGGTTCTTTTTCCCACCATGATGCTGCCAAAATAGCAACACCAAAGAATGAAGTTTCCACTGAAATATATATATTTTAAATGTCAATTTTATGTCAGAATGGGAAGCCAGAAAATGTATGCTTTTCATCAGATTGGGAGACACTTCAATCAGGACATTTCAGTCTTTGCCCCTCTGGCATGTTCCCAACTAATCTGTTACACCAAAACCACAGTCAACATTTCCATTTTTTTTCACACTTCCCTCCAACATCCTCCTCACTCTGCAAAGGTCAAGTATGAAGTGAAACAAAACGGCAGAGATAACACAGTGTCTGTAAGTGTTTACATCAGTGGTGTGGTTGTCCCTGAATTGTATTCATTTTAGAGTAAAACGAATGAGTGAAATGAATTCATTTTAGAGTAAAAACTTGGTGGATTATTATCTTTATCAGTCTTTCTTAAGATTTTAGGAATCTGAGAAATAATCAAGAATTTCTGATTTCCTTGTAAATCTGAAGTACAACAGAGGGTGCCCTTGGTAAATGACCAAATTGCATCATCATTAGCACTGCTTAATGAAAAAGGATAAGATTTGTCATGCCTTGGGGTTAAATCTCAAAAGCAAGCCTTGTGACTATTGTTTCTGACATTGACAGCGCAATCCTTACTAAGCCCAGGGCCGCCCACCAGATCCTACTCATGTTCCGGGCCGATCGTGATCGGCCCAGAGGTCTACTTGGGGGAAGGAGACTTGCCCCGGTCCCCTTGCCCCGGTGTAGCGCAGGGAGGCTCCAATGGGCCTCCTCGGAGTTCTGTCAGCTTTTTAGCTGGTGCAAGTCCGAGGAGACCGTGTAATGGCCGCGCCGGCCCAGGAAAGGGACAGGGATATGGCGGGCGCCATCCCCGTCCCCCCCGGGCCAGCTTGGCCAATGGTCCCCCCTCCCTCGCCGCCCGGACCGCCCCCGCTGGGGGGTTCCTTACCTTCTCCAGCGGCCACAGGGATGATCCAGCAGCGGAGCGAGGGCGGCCGGCCTCCGCGCCAGCCACCCTTACTCTAAAGTCGTCGCAAACATGCTTTACAGCACGTTTGCGACGGCTTCGAACGGCTTAGACTGGATTGCGCTCTCACTGATATAACTCAAGGATCACCAAATACCTTCAGTGAACATGGATGGTCTGAGACCTCCTGAGGCTCGAGGTGGCACATCGTGCTCCCCCCCCCCACTTACTGGGCAAGATGCTCTAGCCCTCCGTTCTCATCTCCTCCACATTTCCTCTTCCATTCCCCTCTCCCTTTACAAATACAGGGAACTGGAGAAGGAGCAGCAGCAGCATAGACAAGGCATTCCCTCCTTTTTCTCCCCCTGAGGCAACTGCCTCAACCTACCTCATGGATGGCCCGGTTCTGGCCTCAAGCAACAAGGGAAAGCACTTTCACATATCTGAAATGTATCTTTTGTACAAGCATCATGGGAACTAGCAGGCTAGGACGAGTCCCCATGTCTGTTTATACCCCTCCATTTTCTTCAGTAATTTTTGAGCAAAAGTACAAGATAAATGGGCAGCTCTTATGGCCTGATACCTTCCTTGTGCTACCACTCATTATTCATTTGGACTTTTATAGGCGTATAAAAATGTCACCTATAAGATTAATGGTATATCTCTGTTAAACTTTGGAGCCTGAAGGAGTAGGATGAATTACCCAGTATATCGTGCAGATATAGTGAATTCAGGAGACTGTAGTCATCATACAGGTAAGGTACAGTTTGAACAGTTAGGCTCCAATCCTATACACACTTTCATGGAAGTAAGCCCCATTGAACACAAGGATTGCACTGACAAAATACACTATAACTTTGGTGTTATCAAATCTCACAGTCCGATCCTATCTAAGATGTGGCGGCCGGCCGAAATGGCTGGCCGCTGCATCCTAGGCAGGATGCAGCCCACACCGGCACAACTGGGGCTCACCTCGGGAGAAGGGGGCATTCGTCTCCTTCCCCCGGTGCAAGCCCCGGAAGCAAAGAGCCTCCTCGGATGCGTGCCAGCTCTTTAGCTGGCGCACAACTGGCGAGGCCGTGTAAGGCCGGCCTGGGATGGGGCTTGGCTTGGGATATCGGTGCAGCCTGGTGCCGCTATCCCCACCCCTTCCCAGGCCTGGCTGACCAATGGCCCCTCCCCTGCCACCCTGGCCCTCCCTCCCCATGCCCTCCCGCCGACACAGGACTTACCTGTGTCCAGTGGCGCAGGTCCTGGGGGACAACGCAGTAAGAGGTGTTGGCCTCCACGCTGGTGCCACTTACTCTCCGGGTGGCACGAAAATGCCTTACGGCACTTTTGTAACACCTAAAGCTGGCAGAGCGCACACGCCGCTGGCCTAAAGTTAGGCTGGATTGTGACTTCAGGCAGTCCCATCCTATGCAGAAGAAAGTCATATCAAGTTCAAATGGAGCTTACTCCATTTGCATTGCACTACAGGTAAAAAGTGTATACTGTTATTTATTTATTAGATACAGGTGGGCCCCCATATCCACTGATTCGCTATCCACGGTTTCAGTTATCCACGGATCGTGGGGACCCCCCCAGGGTTTTACTTCTTTCCCAGTAAGCTTCATTTCTTCCTTAAAGAAACAGGAGAAGCAGCCTCTGGCTGCTTATTACAGGCAAGTAGAACGAGACTAAGTACTAGAGAGGCTCTGCAAGGTTAACAGAAACCTTGCAGAGCCTCTCTAGGACTTAGTCTCGTTCTACTTGCCTGCAATGGAGGCTTCTTCTCTGTTTGTTTTAAGGAAGAAACAAAGCTTGCTGAAAGAAAAATAAGAGCTGGGGGGGGCAAGCATGCCTGCCTGCAGGGGAGGCAGGGTGGGGGGGCCCTCAGGAGGGGGTGTTCGCTTTTATCCACGGTTTCAAGTATCCACGGAGGGGCCTGGAACATATCCCCAGCGGATATGGGGGCCCACCTGTATTTCAACATCTCAGGATGTTGGTACCTTTTCCATGCCTAGTAAAATCAGTCTAAAAAGTACTTCAGCCAAATAGCTGCCATCTGACATCTTTCTGTGGTTTTATTGTCCAATAGTTGTGAGATGTTTGATATGTACAGTATGCGCATTATCTACAAACAAGGTATGCACTTTAACCCCCCATTTGCCGGGGCTTGTTGGTTCGACTCAGTCGGGCCGTTGCTTCGGCGGCTACACTGGCTGCCGGTTCGTTTCTGGGCACAATTCAAAGTGCTAGTTTTGACTTTTAAAGCCCTTTACGGCTTGGGTCCAGGGTATATGAGGGACCGCCTCCTTCCTTATAATCCGACTCATACTCTGAGGTCATCATGGGGGGCCCTGTTAACTGTGCCGCCATTGACCTAGGTGAGGGGGATGGCAGTGAGGAATAGGACCTTCTCGGCGGTGGTGCCCCAACTGTGGAATTCCCTTCCCTTGGAATTAAGAACGGCTCCCTCTTTAGAGACCTTTTGTCGGGGCCTCAAGACATTTTTGTTCAGGTTGGCGTTCGATGGCTGAAATGGTGGGCTGGCATTTTAATAAATGTTAATCATAAGGTGACCCACTGGAGTTTGTTTGTTTTAATTGTTTTTAATGACCTGTTTTAATTATTTTTATTGTATTGTATTGTATTATGTATTTTACCATGTTTTAACTGTAAGCCGCCTTGATTGCCCTTACCGGGAGAAAGGCGGGGTATAAATTCTTTAAATAAATAAATTTATTTATCGTATGCAGATTCATGCAGATTTCATTAATTGGCTGCTACTCATGTGATTCATCAAGCTTTTATTGAATGGCTTCAGTTGCAAGTCCTGATAGGTTACAGTAGGTAAGAAGAGGTGCTAAAGGGTTCATGGAAAACATGGGGTTTAGGAAGGGATTTTTCACCCTTTAAAGGTGGACAAAGATAGTCTCTTGAGGAAGGGACGTCATTCCTTTTGATAGTGTGGCCAGCCAGTGCATGCTGCATTTTCAGGAGTACATGTAATGTTTTTCAATGTCATGTATGAAGCAGCAATTAGACCTTGGTGAGAACAATTGTGTCTCCAAATGTTCTCCTTCAAGCACTCTGCAGATGCTCAGGGGGCCTCTTGTGCCAGACATTTTGGAGGAGGAGGCAGAGCAGGCAGAGTTTTAGCAAGCCAAGGAATTTCTTCTGCCTTTACTACAGCCTTTTCTTTTGTTTTTTCCCGTTTTTTTCCGGGTTTTTTAAAGGTTTTTTTTAGAAGTAACGGGGCTTTGTAGTTTCCCCCCCCCTTGCATTGCAGCCTTGCCTAGCAGCCCAGGAGTCCTGATTCACCCCCCCCCCCCAGAGGGCATTAAGGGGCAATACACTTTCAAGTTTATTCTGCAGAGCAAAATTCACAAAATTGATGTTTGGAACACTTTCAAGTTTATTCTGCAGAGCAAAATTCACATCATTATGAATGCCTCATCATGTGTGCTGCTGGAAATGGAGACAGGAGGTACAAAGTGGACAAGGAGGCTTCCAAACTGAAATAAAAAAATCCCAAAAATTTGCTGTGCGGCTGCGCTGTGGGGCGTAAAGGATTACGGCCGTGCGTTTTTATGGGGGGGGGGGGCGTCAAGGGTTTGGGCCCCGGATCAAAAATGGTCTGGCTCCTCCTCTGACTACAGGGGTTTGCTATGTCTGCCAGCTGTCACAAGATGGCAGCATTTCAGAGCATTTGAATTAAGAAATGGAGCCTTACACTGAATAAAGCCTTGCTCTGATAATGCTGTACTTTCATTCATCATCAACAATATTTGCTTTAACATAATCAAAATAGTTATTAAAATCATATTCAATAGACTTAATCTAACTAATGGTATAATGCTCCATCCAATCATAAAATGGTCTCCATAATCGTACCAATTGTTTTTTCCCTATGTGCTACCCCTTCCCCTGATGTATTTCCTTTCCCCATATCTGTAAATAAAAATCTTAAATTATATATATATATATAAAGATAATGCTGTACTGTTTGCTTGGGTGCAAAGGCTGAATGCAGGGAGAGTAAAGGGCGAAACTAAGTGGTGTGTCATTGGTGAGTGCCAGTGTGGGGATATCACCCCGTCCATAAGCAAAAGGCGTGATAATGGAGCATTGTGCGAGACTGGTATTTCAGTTCCACCAGGTCAAAGGTGCTTGTCCAAGCAATATGCAGGCTAGTTGACCGAGTCAGCCTAGGAGGCTTTTCCGATCCAGCCTGTAGTAGTATTGTTGTCAAGTTGATTGTGTCCCAAAACCTGAGATTTATGAGGAAGGGCTTTGTGATGTCGGAAGGCAGAGTCTGGAGACCAGACTGCCAACCTTTCCAACTGTGGAAAAATCTGGTAGCAAGGAGGGCCTGGAGGTAAAGGGATGGAGCCCAGTGGCAGCCCCCAAACAGCTGCCTGAGATTATCCTCCATTGTCACAATGCTCTCCTTCCCTGCAAACCATGATAAGCGTCGTGACTAGACTGATCTGTGCACAACAGACTCAGCAGCAGCAGCAGCAGCAGCAGGACAGCACTCATGAATGGTTAAGTCAGGTGGAAAGTCTTCAGTAACACCAGGGGTCATTTATTTGCCACAGAATATCCTCCTCCTCCTCAATAATACAGTATTTATATACTGCTTTTCAACAACAAAAAAAGTTCACAAAGCAGTTTACTGAGAAAATCAAATACAGTCTGCCTGCATTATCTATGGGGTTCTATTCTCCCCCCCCCCATAGATACCACGGAAATGCAGGTGCTGGAGTCTGTGGAGGGCACTGCAAAGACTTACTCGAGGATTGTGTCAGCCCTATGGAGGTCACGCAGAGTCCGCGGCCCACTCTAAAGGCCTCCCTGTGCCCCAGAACAGCTTCCAGACACGATCAAAAGCCTCTTCCGGTTTTGGGGTGAAAACTGGACGTGGCTTTCGATCGCCTCTGGAAGCTGTTCTGAGGCATGGGAACGCCCATGGGGTGGGCCACAGGCTTCCTCACACTTCAGAACACCTTGAGGACATGGATTGGTGGTTGCATCCGAAAACCAGAAGTGGGTTCCAATCGTGTCTCAGAGCTGTTCTGAGGTGTGGGGAGGCCATCCACGGTTATGTGGAACGTGGGTTTGCCATCTGTGGATGGTCAAATCCGTGGGTGGCAAACCCACATATAATGAGGGGCCAACGTAACTAAATGGCTCCCTGTCCCCAAGGGGCTCACAGTCTAAGAAAATGCAGGAGAACACCAGCAAACAGCCACTAGAAAAGACACTGTGCTGGGGTGAAGAGGGACAGTTACTCTCCCCCTGCTAAATGTAAGAGGAGCACCACTTGAAAAAGTGCCTCTTTGCCCAGTTAGGAGGGCATGGTAGCCTTAACTCCATGTAAGTCGTCCATGGAATGGTAATCAACCAGTAGGAAACAGCAGGCACACATGTGCGATAATGCCTGTGTACTGTGTAATAATGCCTCGGAGGGTGGGGGTGACAATCTGATGACTGGGGAAGGGTGTCCATGCAAACAGATAGTACAACTATCTAAAAACACACAGCCTGAAGGAACAAACAGCCCTGCAAGCATCTGCACATCCCTGCACATTAAGAGGGGATGTTATGCAAGCGTGATCCTCAGTGAATAATTACTACTGGCAGCACACCTACATTGGAGCTGTAAGAATCTCTTCTCTTAATCTCAATTCATTAAGTAACCATTATTTACGAGGTTTAAAAAAAACTGGCCTAACAATTCAGCAAGCACGAAAGACACACACACACACAACATTAAAATGGGAATCTTCAGGGGGAAATAAAAGTTATGATAGTCCATTTTTCCTGACACACATGACTTAAGGGGGGGGGTGACACCACAACCCGATGCATACAATCAATTTCTAGGCTTTTCATATAATGCATGGAACAGATCACCAACAAAATGCTACTTAAAAGGTGAGCAGTCGTGCTGTGATTCCTGTGGGGGGGGGGGTCACAAGCAGGCAAAACTTCATATCCACCTGAAGACATGTCCTTACGCTTGTTTTAACCCCGGTCGGGCACAGATCATTCATTCAATATATGCTGTCTTCTTCATGAAGTCCGATATTACAAAAGGGGTGTCTTTTTGGGGAGGGTCGGTGTCGCAATCAAAAAGTAACAGTAACTCAGCTATTCTTAGCCTTCCTCATTACAGTGGTGGAGATGCTCGTTAGCGCTTGTAAAGGACTAATTAGTGTAAAGTAATCCTCTTAGGGGGCTGCACCCACGCCGCTTGGTGTGTCTTTTTGTTTTTGGTGTCTTCTTTTATCATTTGGACGCAGACCCCTCTCAATTCCAGCAGAATTCCAGTAATTCTAGGCAGGCAATATGTATTTACGATTCTTCTGTCTGCATTATTTGTCCATCGCCTGCTGAAGACTCTGCAGCAGACCCAGGGCCGGATTTTTTTCCTGTTTTGAGGCTAAATGTAAAGATGTTCAGATGGTCGGCCCAGTCTTGGTTTTATAACTGTGCCAAGCCGACAAAAAAGGAAAACAGGGATAGGAGCTCCTGGCTGGCTGATATCCTAAGCAACCATGAGGAGAGAATTGTAGCAGAGCTGGATGTGCAGAAAGTGCTGTCATATCTGGTTTACGAGAGAGTCTTTTCCTTGGAGGAGTACAAAGACATTTTGTCCCGGGAGTGCTGCAAGGAACGAGTGGCATCTTTTTTAGAGCAACTCTCTTCCAAAGGCCCTGGTGCCTTCTCTGCTTTCTGTTCCGTTTTGGAGAAGATCTGCCCTCACTTGCTCGTTCCCATTCTCCTTGACTATCAAGGTAAGGTCATCACAGGTTCAGCTCTGAAATGTTCCAAGGGTGTTAGTGGCAGCAGCCGTCCCTCAACGCTAATAGCCTATAATTAGTGGTTACTTTCTCTCTTGTGCGAGGTGTTTGCTCTCCTTACGGCTCCTTGTTAAAACAGAAGGACATTCAAGGGAATGGAAATATCAGGGCTGCATAAAGAAAAAAAAATTAAGCAGTGGATTCAAATTGATAAAACAGAAGCAATTAATGCCATGCATTGAGATTATTATTGCTGCTGCTGAATAATCAGCAGGTTGATAAGAGATATTCTCAAATTGTTGTTGTTATTTTGTGTGTGTGTGTGTGTGTGTGTTTATCATCAACATTTTATCTGATTATATAGTCGCCGCTTTGTTTTTAAGGCTCGGCTATGGTAGTTTATTCAGTGACGATTTGAGGCTATGTGATGCCTTTGAGAGAGATATTTCAGATCAGATCATTTTCAGTTTGTTTTCGGATCAGATTATGGAACGCTCTGTACTACGCTTTAAGTCACAGGATGTATCATTATTAGGAAACCTTACCAGAGTCATCCGTGAAAATTGTTCCTGAATAAGGGAATGGTCAGCAGATAAAAGGACAGGTACAAGCAGAGAGCTAGGTATGAGCAAATGCAGCATGACCTCAGTCAGGGAAGCTCTGTTACACCAGTACTGGTCCCTCCATGAGGGTGACTGCGGTGGCGAATTGGCAAGGGGTGATCCTGATCTCCATTCCTCTTCCCACTTCCTAGATTCAAAAAGGAAGAGGAAGTGCCACTCTCTTCTCCTCCACACTTCCTCTTCTGCTTGTTCCTTCTTTTTTAGATCCAGGAGCAGTAGGAAAAGGAGCATAGACTGGCATGCTGCTGGGTAATAGGGGGACAACAGCTTGCTGCCTCAGGTCCCAGAAGGTCTTGGATCGGCTCTGAATTTCACAGCTCGAACCACAACACCGAAACCAGAATGATTGAGTTTATACTGATCTTAACCCATTGACTTCAGTGAAATTGAATGGGTTTAAATCCAGCTCTCTCCATTCTAGGAGACTGGGGATTGGTGTGTATTTGAGTTTTACAAGTACTGAAATGGCTCCCGAGGGGGGGGGGAACAGAGTGATTTATTTAAAGGTTGTACATAGCCTGTGGGTTTATTAACTCAATAATGCACATCTAATAAATACTGAAAATTAAAGATCCCAATAGCCTTTCTTTGTAGCAATTTCTTCTAAATATAACAGCTGCATTTCCAAAAGCGAATGCACCCCCCAAGGTGTGTTGATGAAACAATAAAATTCCGAAGGTAGTTTGACCTCCGAAATAGCCACTGCTTGCTGCTCCATTATTTCAGGCTTGTAAACTTAATTACCTTTAAAATTGACAGTCACAAATTCAATTATGCAAGAAGGCAACGGACTGTTGGCCACAATTTATTTCTGAGCAGACAACCATGTATCCCAATCCCCCCCCCCCCTTATGATTTACTGGACAGACACAGACAAGAATGCAAAAGCAGGGAGACAGGGTGGTGCTTCAGAAATACCCAAGTGTTCTATGTAGTTCTATGTAGTTCTATGTGTTCCAGTGTTCTATGTAGTTCATCCCACCTATGTTTGTTAAGTCCCATGGAGTTCTATGGCAGTGGGAGTAGCTGGGGTGGGGGTGGCATTTGATGTGCCATCTCATAAGAAGAGCCCTGTTGGATCAGGCCAAAGGCTCATCTAGTCCAGCTTCCTGTATCACACAGTGGCCCCACCAGATGCCTCCGAGAGCACACAGCCAACAAGATAACCTGTTTCCTGCTGTCACTCCCTTGCACCTGGCACAGAGAAAACCTACTCCTACAACCAGGAGGTTGCTTATGGCTTGTAACCTGTGATGGTCTTTTCCTCCATGAATCTATCCAACCCCCTTTTAAAGGCATCTAGGCCAGGTGCCATCACCACATCCTGTGGCAGGGAGTTCCACAGATGAATTACACGCTGGGTGAAGAAATATTTTCTTTTGTCTATTCTAACTCTCCCTCCACTCAATTTTAGTGCATGTCCCCTGGTTCTGGTGTTGTGCGAGAGGGAGAAGAATTTCCCTTTCTCCACTCTCTCCATCCCATGCGTAATTTTATACGTCTCAATCATGTCCCCCCTCAGGCGCCTTTTTTCTAGACTGAAAAGCCCCAAACGCTGTAGTCTTTCCTGGGAGATCTTAGACCTGAGCTGCCATAAATAGTTTACTATTAAACTAAAGTGATTTTTCAATCAAGTATCAACCATTAAATACCGTACATTTCTTTTCTTTTCTTTTCCTATCCAGGTGTTTTGAACAGGAGCTTCCCAGATCTACCATTTGAGAATTCAAAACTACGGGCAGTGTCAGAAATGGATGTTCACGACACCAGCGAAACCAGTGACCTGGAAGGAAACCCTTTGGCTGAAGACCAAACAAGTCATTCATTCAACGAGTACAGGTTAAAAGCTTTACAATATTTTCACCCTTCTGCTTTTGTCAGATCATAAAGGTACTTTATTGTTGTGTTCCAACAGCAGATAAACATCAGTATGTCTTAGGCAGCAATCCTATGCACACTTTCCTAGGAGTAAGCCCTACTGAATACAATGGGATTTACTTCTGTGTAGACATGCACAGAATGGGGCTGTTAGGAAAAGGATATATGATCGGCAGCCTTAATGTGTGGGGTGAGGGTTGGCAATTGAAACTTCAAAGTCTTGGGCAGCCAGACAAGCAGGGTCAGTGGCCAGTGAATGGACTTTGGGCTTTCAGTTCCAGCCCGAAGAAGGATGTCTTGTCTTGTCCTCAAAATGGGGGCCCACAAGGCTGCAGAAACTCAGAAAACTCCAAGTGAGCCAAAGCCTGAGAAATGAGGTCTTAAATACCTCCAGGCCCAGGCTCCCACTTCCTGCCTGCAGGGAAGAAGGGCAAGCCCTCTTGTTTGCAATCTTACACTCTTCCTTTGCTCCATTGCATTCCTCCTGTTGCCAGCAATGATGTGCATGCACAGGGACACGAGTGTGGGAGAATCTGGTTCATCAAGGGACCCTGGTTCTGGCTTAGTGGGTGTTGGCTCCAGGGTGTCCAGTTCTGGAGTTTCTTGCTAGTCCGGGGCTGATCCTGCCAAACAGACTCCTCACCCCCCCCCTCAGGGTCAAACTCTGACCTACTGCTAAGGGCAGGAGTCACAACAGCAGAAGCCATCTGGACTGGCAACATGGAGATGCTGTCAGACTGCCATCTACATGCCGGGTTTCTTCATCTCTTCCCCAGAACATGCAGTCACACTTATCAACCAAATACTAAGACACCATCCTTATATGCCTTTCCCATTTTTCAGCCACTGATGGGCTGGACAATGCATAAGAAAAGCCCTGCTGGACCCGGCCAAAGGACTCAAAGGAACCCTTGAGTCCAGGGTTCTGCTTCCCGCTCGCTGCATCTGGGAAGCCCATGAGCAAGAGAGAAAGGCACACACAACATAGCGGCATCACAACTTGGGGTGTGGGGGGGGGGAGTGGAGAACTCAGCATGGTGATACGATGGGTGGCATCTCCATGTCATCTGTAACATCTGGTCATTGCCACACTTTGTAGTAGCAGATTTCAAAAGTGACTTGTGGGTTAGAAGTACTTCTTTTCTCTGTCCTGCACATATGTTATTGGGTGTCCTTGAGGTCTAGTAATTTCTTCTCAGCCTTTATTATTTTAACTAAAAAGCTCCAAATGCTTTAGTTTTTTTTCTGCTGCTCCAGTTTTAATTGCTTTTTTAATTGTACATTTTCCAGCTCTCTGATATCCTTCCTGAGCAGACACAACCATCAGGACCCAAAATACTTAAGGCCATTCCACTCTGCTCTCCAGACACTTACACTCATTCTCCACCCTCTTTCATCTCTTCTCATCCAGTTCCTGAGTTTTCTTAAACTCAGGGAGTGGAGCGATGAAAGAGGAAGCTGCTACTGCTGGTGTGAGATTGGATAGTCACATGGCTGGCCACGCTAGGCTAAGAGGTTGAGCAGCCAGCTGGGCCAGGCCAAGTGAGTGAACCACGGGGCTGGATGGTCAGCAGAGACAGTGGGCAGGTGCAGGGCATCCCCCACCAATTCAATATCTCTCACCGGTCCACTGCCTGAGATGACTGTTTCACCCTGCCTCATCAATGGGCCGGCCCTGCAAAATCCAGCTTGCCCAAAGTATAGTTTGCAAACAAGCTTCCAGCTATAGTTTCAGATCTTGCTTTGGTGGCTGCTTGCCAACCATTGTTTGTCAGATCGTATTAGTTCAGAGATCATGACAAACTATGGATAGGCGCTACAGTTGAATTATGGGATAGTGTGCTCTCTGCTAGGCAAAATGTCACATACGTGTGTGTGTGTGTGTGTGTGTGTGTGTGTGTGTGTGTGTGTGTAATCCCCAACAAATTATTGATCTTAATATTCTCTGTCTCTTCTAAAGTTGAAATGCAGATTTAAACTTCATGATCGCTCTGACCTTTTGCCCACTGTATGTTTTGAACTTGTTGTTCTTCCTATTGTGATTCTGCACAGCTGTGCTGCAGATAAATTTGCTGTACTGGGCTGTGCTTATTATATCACCAGGCAAGCCACTTACAGAAACAAACTAATTAAAAAGTGCCTGAATCTTTTCTTAAGGACTGCGTCACAGAAGAAATGGATAAACAGGGAGCCAGCCCTCCAGCTGATGCTCAGTGGAAATGCTTAATGGCACTAAAATAAATAAATTACATTATTCCAGGACAAAATTACATTAGGCTGCAATCCAACACTGGCTGTGAACGACCTTCAGTTGGGTTTGATTGCCCTCTTCTGCCCTCCTCCGCCATCTTATGGGGTTTTTATTGTATACAGTACTTGTACAGTATTTGGAAGTTGTCCCTTGGTTTCAATCACAAGATTTGTGCACAGAGACCCATGCACACAATGGCACCTTTGGTGGACATTTCTCTCTTTTTTTTTCTCAACCCCTGTTTCCCCTTATTATAAGAACATAAAAAGAGTCCTGCTGGATCAGGCCAATGACCCATCTAGTCCAGCTTCCTGTAACTCACAGTCGCCCAACAGATGCCTTAGGGAGTACTCAAGACAACAAGATATCCATATCCTGTTGTTACTCCCTTGTACCTGGCATTCAGAGATAGCCTACTACTAAAACCAGGAGGTTGCATATATACCCATCGTGGCTTGTAACCTGTGATGGACTTTTCCTCCATAAATCTGTCCAATTCCCTTTTAAAGGTATCTAGGCCAAGTGCCATTACTACATCCTGTGGCAAGGACATCCATAGATTAATTACTCTCTGGGTTCTAATCCTCCCGCCACTCAATTTTAGTGGATGTCCCCTGGTTCTGGTGTATAAGAGGCTTATTTAAGCGTGGAGTCCCTTGTGAGGATGAGTATGGGAAAGGAAGAGACAAAACTGGCAAGGTGATAGTGTGATGTGCTCCTTACTTTCCTGAGCATTGAGAAGTTCTGGGGGGGGGGCAGCATGGCAGAGCTTAGTTTCCTTTGGATGTGGGAAAGCTACTGTAGATTTAGAGTTTTGTAAAAAATTTGCTTTATTTACAAATATATGAGCGGAGTATAAATGGAGGCAAACAGGAGGCACTCCTATAAGACAGCAGAGAGCCCATAAACAGGCAGCCCATAAACAGCGTCCAGAGGGATAGTTTCTTGCACCAAAAGCAACAGCCTTGTAGCACCATAAAGACTGGCAAATTTATTTCAGCTTTCGTTGGACTATGACCCATTTCATCAGATGCATGAAATGTAATCCGCAGATGTGCATATATCCGTGTAAACACACAATTGAGAATAGAAAAAGAAGAAAAAAGCACTGTAAAAAGGTGAGTCTGTGGGATGGGAGAGGTGTAGGTGGTGACCATTATTATGTAAAGTACATTGATGATTCACAGGAACAATACCATAGTAGATAAAACACTGTCCCTGGCTATGCTAACTTAAAACATTGAGCTCGGAACAATGATTTCCTATTGTAGCCTTGACAGATGAACCCAGACTTGTGAACCAAGGGGCCAAATGGCCATGGAATGCAAGAGATATGTGGATGAATATTGTAATGTGAAGCTAAACGCAAACTGTCAGCTGTCTGCCTCTACCAAACTGCCTAGTGCGCACTCTCTCTCTCCCTCCCTCTCCCCCCATCCCATCAGCTGAAGTAGTGTCACCTTCTATGTGCCCTGATGGGCATCTCATTCAAAAACACACAGAATTGTCAAGACTCACTCTTCTATCCATTATGTTCCACTAAAGAAGTGTCATCTCACCAGCTGGACCGTTACCAATCTGCCGTACAAAGGGATTGTTGGCCAGGAGTAATTGATTGACTGATTGATTAATTTTAAAGATTTATATTCCACCATTACGCTGATGGCCCTTGTAACAATATATTTTATAGGGGTCAGCTGGTAATTTGAAGATGGAGAGATCAATGTGACTCAAAAGCTTGTTCCATCTTAAAAAAAAACTAGGAATAATTAGAGCACACATGCACGCACGCACACACACATGCAATCTTAGGTGTTCGTTTGGGTCTGAATAACTTTTGTAGAGTTTTATTTGCAAGTTTGGGCCAAGGTATGGTCAGGACTGGAGCAAGCAATCCTCATTAAGTGAATTGAAGGTGTACCTTTAGTATTTGCTAAGTTAGTATATTTTTTCCTCCGCTAAGGAAACTCAACAACTGCATGCTCATGAGGCCTGAGTGTTCATGCATGTGCAGCAGAATGAGTTGGATTTGAATCCCCAGTAGTAGAATGGACTGTTCCATTTCAGACTGCAGCAGGAGGTTCATAATTTTGAATGCTTCCCTACATTAAAAAAAAGAAAAGAAAAACTTGCAAGCATAGAACTAACATCGCCACATCTGCTAACAGGACAGTGGCCATATATACCAAATACCCTATGAGGAGGAGGAAGCAGAGAAAAGAAGCAAGCAAGGCTTATTCTTGCCCACCCCACCCTGTTTTTTCTGTTGTAATTATTTCCTGTTATTTGATTTTACATAAGTCACTCACCCTTGTCGGCTGAAGGGAAGGGTACAAACAAATAAACACTCCCTGAAAATAGAAGATTAACACAGCAAAGGGCTAGTTGGTTAATTGACTATATTTGCAAGGAATCTTTACACAAGGAAGGTATGAGCCACCTGGAGCCTCAAGTGGTACAGTCTGTTCCACCGCCTCATTCTGTTGCCTGTGTGCAGAACCAACCAAACCCAATACTGCAGTGATTTTCCAACTTTTTAGTACCGGGACCAACTTTTTAAAATGACACTCTATTGGGACCCACCTAGCTTTACGAGACACTCAAACATTTATCTCCCTATAGTATACAGTATTACACAAGCTGGCAAACTGCAGGAGCTCTGCTGTTTGCAGGGCAATTAGAAGCTATCTTGCAAACTACAGGAGCTCAACTCTTTGAAGGGCAATTAGCAGCTATCTGATTTTTGAATAGCCTCAGGATTTGTGGCAATTATCTGATCTTTCCGTCACCTGGAACCCACCAGAAATCAGGTCATGACCCACCAAGTAGGTCCCGACCCACAGTTTGAGAAACACTGCAATACTGCAAGCTTGCGGTGGAACGAGACTCCCAAGTGCTAACTGTTCTAACTGTACTAACTGTTCAAAAAATGTCAAAAGAAGACTTTTGAAGACAATCTAACTTGGAGCCAAGAAAACAGGCCGCCCACACAATCCTGCAAAAATTCGCACCATTCTGAAAACCAAGGTAACTGTTTCTCCTGCCAACCAGACAACCAATCAGAAACTGCTGGTTTTGTCTATAAATATACCTATGTAGTGATTATGGGATCCATAGAGACACGTAGGCAGTGTTTCAGCCGTTGCAAAAGAAAGGGGGAATATGCAACACAAATAAATATTAAGAAGGCTGTCTGAAAATGCTTTACCCATTGCATCCAAGTAATGTCGTCCATCCAACTGTGCATTGATGGTGTCCAACATTGCTGTGTGGAACCCGAAGATGAAACACGGAAGAACTTTTGTGGGGAGCAGGAGTGGAATCAAAAGCGAGGCTCAACGTTTGTTTTAGTGTTACACACATCCATGGGTTACCCATCACCATGGTAACCAGAGGCAATTTACATAATAGTCTGCATTTGGCCATTATCTTCCTGCAGGCAAATAAGTCCACCATGTTGCCTTTTCTTTGTTTCAGATCAGAGATAATGGCCCCTTGTGTATCCTGCCTCGTCAGAGAAGCTCCTCAGAAGTCTCCTGTTTATTCATTTAAATGTACTATAAAATTTATGGCATAAATGAATATTCACTTTAAAGCTCCAAAATTGAGCCTTCCCTTCCTTGCCAAGTTGCCTCCACACCTGGGGCACCATTGCTACATATCCTCCAACATTTCACAAGTAGGAACATAAGAAGAGCCCTGCTGGATCAGGCCCAAGGCCCATCTAGTCCAGCATCCTGTTTCCCACAGTGGCCTGGCAGTTGCTTCCGGGAGCCCATAAGCATAGCCTTACCATCATCCCGGAATCGACGCTGGCTTCGGCCTAGAGTGTACCTGAGTCGCTCCCAAGGGTGCACTGCGTCTGTCCAATGGGCTTCCAGCTTCCAGAACTTCCGATCAATAACGCGACAGAAGCAGGAACCCCTTTGGGCAGACGCAGTGCACCCTTGGGAGCGGCTTGGGTCCGCTCTAGGCCGAAGCCAGCGTCAATTCCGGGACGATGGTAAGCCTACATAAGGAGGAAATGAAGGCGAGTCCCACCATTGCTCCCTGCATACTGCCTCTGGACTAGAGGAGGCATACAGCTGTCATCATGATTAGTAGCCATTAATAGACTGGTTCTCTGTGAATTTATCCAATTCCCTTTTTTTAAAGCCATCTATAGGAAATAAGAAAATAAGAAAATAGGGAGACTCTTGTACACTTTTAATGCCTCTAGTCTCGCAACAAGGAATACCACCCATGGGCTCTTTCCCTTTTATATTGCCCTTCTCTACCTATTGGGTGTTTATCTGAACATAGCAACGTCTTTAAAAACAAAAGGATATTTAATAGAATGTTGACTCTCAGAATGGATCTAGTTGCGCTTCTTATAGAATAGGAGAACACACTAAGGAGCATTGTGTGTTGGCAGTTATGGGAGGAAGGGTAGGAAATGGTGCAATTTATGCTCCATTTTGGATAAATTTACATGCTCTAGAGTCTAGAGTCAAAATGCAAGTCCCCCCCCCCCCCCCGATTTATATTCCATCTAGAAATCTGGGAAAAGAGGGCTAAGACCTGAATTAGTCTGGTTATATGTTTGTGCAGACTAACACCATTTTTAAAGGGCAGCGGGCGCTGCCAAAATGTGCAAATAAGGTCAACATTTTATCAGACATAGGGACCATAAAATACAGACTGCCCCCAATAAATGACAGTTGGAATGCATGTTGCTGCACAAGATGCACTGTGATTCCACGCTCTGTTCATCTTCATCCAAGGCTCGACCCCCAGACATGCATTACCCCCAGACATTCTACAACCCTCTTTTTTCTCCCAGGGGCAGCACAATCCCAGGAGTGCCGCTGTCATCCCGCCTTGCAATGACTTTCAGCATTCCCTACTCCTTAGTAAAGGTTTGAGAACCGCTGGTGTATAGGATTGTAGCCTTAGGACTTGTAGCCTAAGGCTACAATCAATTATTGTAGCCTTAGACTACAAACCTTAGGCTTACTGTCAGATAAGTCCCATTGTGCTCAATGGGACTTACTTCTGAGTAGACATGGCTAGGATTGTGCTGTCAGGGTGTGGGACCTTTGTCCTAAGCAGTAATATCTGTATATTTGACATGAATGCTCTAATTCTAAACATATTACCTTGGACGTAAGTCCCATGGATCTTAACTGGGTTACATCCAAGTAAAATATAGTTGGGACTGCAGAGTCACTCCCTTGCCGCTGAAGTGTATAGAGTTTTAATTAAGTTGTCATTTCTAAATCCCGCAAAAACCTGATGGTATTTCTTAAATAATTCTAGGCAGTCCCGCTGGCTTCAGCTTTAATAAATTTTGCATGAATAATACAAAGCATATTTTGAATGATACCCTGAGCCTTACCTCCTCCTTTGCCAGCCCAAGAGTGTGCACACACAGCATGTCCTACAATATGCACATTCAGCATCCCCTGAACTGCACATGTGCTAGACTGTGCTTGCCACCTGCCTTCTCCATTTTGTGGCTGGGTAGCATGCCTGTTACCGGCAGGAGAGCACTCCATGCCTAACTGCCAGGCTAGGTAGTTTCTTTCCATGTAGAGATATAAAAGGAAACGGGCTGCAACTGCTGAGCTGATTAATTGGTTAGATTAATCAATCTGGGGCCTGCCCATCCATGAGGCTGACTAAGGGGGTTGTTTCGGATGGTGGATTGTCCTGCCTCAACAGCTCCTCCTTGTCCTGCACTTAGGATTTGAAAAGGAATGGAGCTGAAAAGGAAATGTGGAGGAGAGGAAAGTTGTGCTCTCCTCCACACTTCCTTCTCTGTTGCGTTCCTCTTTTCCCTTTCAAATCCAGGGGGAAGGATGAGGAGGATTGGCAGCTCCAATCTGCTGGGTGAGGGGGGCAGGATTTGTCACATGCCCGAGGACCCTGCTTGGCAGTGGCGTCGCAGCACCTGCGTGCGGGGGCGGTGGCATACAAAATGCCACCCCCTACAATGACGTCACCATCGGAAGTGACATCGCTGCTGCCACAAAAGGTTTTCCAGTCACAGGGCGGCCAGGCGGGGTCAACGTTCGCCACCACCAACTTTAGCCACCACCAAAAAGCCACCAGAAAAGATGCTCTGCTGAACAGGGCCAGTTGTTCTCCCTCTGCTAAATATAAGAAAACCACCAGTTGAAAGATACCTCTTTGCCTGGTTAGCAGGGATTAATTACTTCTGTCATATTATTGTTCAATTTATCTACGAAATTGTAGATAAGATAAATACGGATTCTTCCTTCCTAGGAAGTTCAGAAATGTACCTACCAGTCAACATTCTGCTTTGTAATACAATGCATTAATTGCGTTTTCATGTTTTGCAAGGAGACGCAGGTGAGCGCTGGTTTCTAGCTTTACGGTGCGGATTAATGTCTCAGGCCCAAAAGAGGTATTGGTTTTGTTCGATCATGTGGCCACTAGATGGTACTGTGTTAATGTAATTAAACCACTTGAGTAATACTCAGGGGAAGTGTATCTTTGACATTATTTTTCTGAAAGAAAGCTGTTTACTTTCTCTTAGATGCTGGTACTTGACTTGCATCAGTTAGCATATTTTCTCCCCTTCCCCACAGAGTGGAAAGTTCAAAGTAGCTTTTTTTAGGGTCTGCTCTGGACTCATCTATGATGCCACTGAAGATAGTTGCCTCAGGCCACGAATTCGTGGGATGCATGCACCCCCTCCTGCCTACCCACCTCCACCGCTCCTCCTGATCCCTGGATTAAAAAACAGAACAGGGGAATGGAGCAGGAAGCGTGTAGGAGAGGAGAGTGGTGGGATAGAATGTCAGAGATGCTCTAGCCCAGCACTCTCCTCTCCTCTCCTCCACATTTCCTCTTCTGCTTCATTCCCCTTTTCTATTTTTGAATCCAGGGAGCAGGAGGAAGAGTGACAGAGATAACCAGTACAGCATGAGTAAGGGATGATGGTGGCATTTGGCATGCTGGTATAAATACTAGGAGCCTTCCGCCCTTGTCCGAACAGCAGAAAAGGAGCAGTACCGGAGCAGTACCTTCTCCCTGCTACACTTCCAACGTTGGCTTCCAGCTGCTGACCTCAGAAAGCTGAAGGGCACACACTCGACATAAGGATCTGGGTATCAGCACCCACGCAGGCCTGGTCCCTGGCTTCCCACATTCAAATCCCATAGGGATTCGCTTGACCCACATCCGTAGCTTGCCTGTTTGGGCCTGCTAATTGGCCTTTAGTTGACACCAGTTAGACGTAGTGTTGGTGCCTCTCTCTCTCTCTCTCTCTCTCTCTCTCTCACACACACACACACACACACACACACACACACACACACACACACCTTCCCGTTGTGACTTCATGGCTGGATTTCTCTGAGGAAATCCTTGCAGGAAATTCCTCATCCAGATCCCCCCTGTGGGTTTTTCTGCAGGAGCAGATAATCTCTGCCAATGTAATTAAGGATCCAGGAAGGCAGAAAAAGTCTGTCTCCTGCCAAAAGCCAAAACAAAACCTTGCCCCAGCTTTCTCCCCACGACTTCTTCTTTGCACGACCAGCTCTTTTTTTCCGCACAGATATTGCTCGATTGCCACCGACCGATTTGTGCTGTTGTTTTGTGTGTCAATGTTACACGTGCTTATTCATGCAGAGGGACACTGAGGTAGGTGGTGCATGAGTGTGAGTGATTTCCAGAAGGAAAAACAAACACACACCCCATCCGTCTTCATATTAGCCCGTAACTGTGGCTAAGAGGATCAATGACTGCCAGGCTATGAGACTGCATGGAGTAGTTCCCTTTTAGCAGCCTGGCCAGCTGACTGGCTTGCAGAAACAATGAAAGCTGTCCTTGTATTACCCGGTCAGTCCTAATGTTGCTCTGGGGGAGGCTCTGGCTTCTGGTGCCACAGCGGGTCAGGTCAAGGTGAATTGTTCCAAGAGGGAAGCATTGGTCTCATTTTGCCACCTGGAACAGCTGTGCCAAGATTATACTCAGCACCACAAAGGCGAATTGGAGGGAGGAGCTGGTAATCCTATCAGGATGTATATCCTTTCCTGGATCTCACTTTAAAGGAACAGCGATCCCATCAGGTCGACTTTCATCAGCCTGTCTGCACAAATCCTCAGTTCTTTCCTATTGCCTTCCCACCTTTTTGCTTTCATTATTTATGACCCCTCCCTTTTTTTAACATATACTCTTTAGGGAAAAAAACCCAGAAAAAAAACAGAGTCTTCTAGCAGGGCCTCTGAGAGGACTTTTATCAGGGGGCACAAAGTTTCTCTTGGACCCCTTCCCAAAAGGGGAGGGGGCAAAATAGGGCAGGGGAGGACAGCAACGACTGGAAAGGTCTCTGGAGCCCAGGTCTACCAGACTTCCCAATGTGGTGCCCAGGTCTACCCACCTGGTAGAACCGGCACTTTAGTTGGCCCGGCCACCATTTTTCACTCTCCATGAGACCAGCTCCCAGGACATTTCTGGGCCCCCTCCTTTGGCTCCTGGTCCCCCTTTTTGACCCTGGGCCCAGGTACAATTTACCCCCTTTACCCCCTCTCATGGGCCCTGTCCTCTAGCACCCTAAAGACTAATCAATTTGTTTTAGCGAAAGCTTTTGTGGACTACGGTCCACTTCATTGGATGGTTAGTGTTTTACTATACCTCATAACGAGTTTTGTTTCATAGCATTGTTGTTATTTCTCAAACTGTCCCCAGGGCCGGCCCATTCATGAGTCAGAGTGAGCAGCCACCTTAGGCAGCAGGCTGGCTGGAGAGCAGGCTGGGGGGTGGCTGATTGATTGGCAGGTGTAGGTGTGTCTGCAAACCCCCACCTGCTCACCATGTCTACCAGTCACCCACCCTCCTGGCGGCTTCTCCTTCTAGCCCAGCCCTGAACTAGCTGCCACTCTTAGCGATGGCAGTTACCACCAGTCACTCCTCAGCTTTAAAAGGATTGCAAGAGAAAATCTGAGGAAGATGTGGAAAAGCAAGGATGTGGAGGAGGAGAGTGGGGTGTGGTGACCTAGAGTCTCCTGAGAGGATAAGAGAGGATTGTGCTTGAGCCTCACCACATCTAATGAATGGCAAAACCAACAAAGAATCTCGTGGCACCTTTTAAAGACAAACAGATTTACTGCTCTGTGTGTGTGTGTGCGTGCATGTGTGTGCGTGTGCGTGTGTGTGTGTGTGTGTGTGTGCGCGTGTGCGTGTGTGTATTTGGTGGCATAGAATTATTCCCCCCCCCCACCATCTGTTAGGGCTGGAGGGGGTGGATTTTGGCAGGAAATGTGCACCCCAGATCTCTGTCCCAAGGAGCTCACAATCTAGGAACAAAGGAGAAAACAGAGGAAGGGGGTGGGAAGCACAAACCAATAACATACAACAGCAGTGCTAATCACCTGCATCAATGCCCCACCACTTGTGAAACCTTTATTGTAATTCTTTGGAGGCTCTCCTCCGTTCTCCCCATGTAGGAGTGTGTATCTAGTGTACTCCTTGTTTGACAAGGGGCGTGTGGACAGGGGGAACCAGCAAGACAACCATCCTCCCACCTGCAAAAATTTCTCCTGCCCGTTAACAGGTGAATGGGTTACAGTGCTATTGACATGGAAAGAGGCTTGCAGCAGGCATATTCGAGCTATGAGGCTGGAGCATGACCGAGTCCATGGGCAAAAGTCCTAATTTGTGCCATAAATCACTCATTGCAAGATCTACAAATCCACAAACAGATTCTGCAAGGTATTAAATTCAAAGTGCTACAGTGGATAATCCTTTTAAACATAACATTTTTAATCTTTTTAAATAGGATGCACTAACCCCACCCTTACATACTCTTTGTTTGACTTTAAATTTAAGTGGAATACTGGAGAGGGAGAGGCGTTAGTTTTACATTATTTTGTTCTTCCAGCCTTTTGCAGACACTGGGGTGGGGGGTGGGGAGAAGCAGATAGAAGAATATAGAATTTATTCTGAAGTGACATGTGTGGGTGGGCGATGGGGAGGGAACATCCTTAACTGACTGGTAATATAGCTCTCAATTCTCAAGATTAATATAACATTTCTTAAGCAAACTGGACACGGCCCCACATCAGAGATGCAATTCTATGCATAAGCGACCTAAATAATTTTTCATCCCCAGATCTCAGACATTACCAGGTCCTGCTTACAGGCTTTCCTTTGTCACAGGTGGTGAATGTCAAAGTTCAAATAAAATTACAAATGACTGTATTATAAAATATAGTCATGCCGGGGGACAGAGGGAAGGGACTGAGATCCGAGTGCAGATGGGACTTTGTGTCCTAGAGTATGGGTAACAGCTTTGGGCTTCAGATAGTTTCTTTAAAAGGAATTTGCAATCAAATTCTATCCCTTACTCAACTAAGATATAAGGGTCATGCAGCCTAGTGGCTAGAGTGTGAAATTAAAGTGATGCTTGTGATGTAATGGCTGTTTTGTGCAAGATATCACTTCATCAGGGCTGGCCCACGACCTCCTGTCTCCTGTGACCAATACCACCACACATGTCACTTACATGTCACTGCCGATCGTCCTGCTCCTGGATGTGGAAAGATAGAGAGGAACAGAATGGAAGAGGAAGTGTGGAGGAGAGAACTCTATTCCACCATTGTCCTCTCCTCCACACTTCCTCTTCTGCTCTGTTCCCCTCTTCCTTTTCAAATCCAGGTATTGGAAGGAGGAGGAGGAGGAGCAGCAGCAGCAAGTAGCAAGAACTCCTATCAATCTGCCACCTGGGGCAATGCCTTACAGTGCAATCCTATGCATAAGAACATAAGAAGAGCCCTGCTGGATCAGGCCAAAAGCCCATCTAGTCCAGCTTCCTGTATCACACAGTGGCCCCACCAGATGCCTCAGGGAGTACACAGCCAACAAGATAAACCTGTTTCCTGTTGTCACTCCCTTGCACCTGGCACAGAGAAAACCTACTTCTAAAGCCAGGAGGTTGCTTATGGCTTGTAACCTGTGATGGTCTTTTCCTCCATGTCTGCTCAGAAGTAATGGAGCAGAAGAGGAAGTGTGGAGGAGAGTGATGGGCTAGAGCACACCACCCTCCTCTCCCCAACACTCCCTCTTCTGATCATCCCCTTTTCCTTTTCCAAACGGGACTGGGTAGGAGAAGCAGAGGAAGCGAGTGGACAGAGATGGGCACACCCCACCAATCTGCTTTCTGAGGTGACCACCTCAGTTGGCCTCATGGATGGGCCAGCCGTCTCCAGCCCTGCCCTTTCCCCTTTAGGCTTTCAGGGTATTTGCATGGGGTAAGCCTACTTCACAAATAGTGGGAATGAGGCGAAGAAGGGATTCCAACCACATGACACTCAGTGGCATATAGAGCATCCATTTGAGCTAAGATGGCTGCCACAAGCAGCAGCTGCCACAAGGACACAATTTCAAGAGGTTTCACATGTGTGGTGGTGGTGGAGGTAATGTGTAGGCTGGCCCTAATCCATGCTAGCAATTTGAATATTAACATGAGGAGGCGTTAAATTATTCTGGGTAAATTGTGTGTGGGGACGGACAGACGAACAGGATGCTTTGTCAGAAGAGCAGGGAGAAAGGAAACACCAGAAAGTAGTGGAGGAAGTTAATTTGGGTTATCTGAGGGCAAAGAAGAAGGAAGGAAGGAAGGAAGGAAGGAGACACCTTGCCTGGGGAAGTCCAGCCTCTGATGCTACCATTCCCTGGATTGGAAAAGGAAGAGGGGAATGAAGTGGAAAAGGAAAGAAGAGTGGTGGGCTAGATCAGGGGTTCTCAACCCCTTCAGCGCGATGTACCACCTCCATGGCTGCCGCCACGCTGAATACCACCGGAAGTAAGTGGCGTCATCGCCACTTCCGGGTTTTCGGCCGTGCCAGAGGCCTGAAAACAAAGGCAAGGGAACAAGGGCAGGTGGGAGGGCCTTTTCCAGCCCCGGAAACCCACACGCTTGAGTTCTGCCGGCTCTACAGAGCTTGTGCCGCCATTTCCAGGGCTCCGGTGCGGCGTGGCCTCCCTGGTGGCCCCCATCTTGGTCCACATACCACTAGTGGTCCGTGTACTACCAGTTGAGAAAAACTGGGCTAGACCATCTCTCTAGCTCACCACTCCTTCTCCTCCACACTTTCTCTTCTGCTCTGCTTCCCCTTCCTTTTCCAATGCAGGGAGTGGAAGGAGGAGGAAGAGGAGGAGTGGAGCGCCCCTGCCAATCCTCCACTGCCTGAGACAATCACCTCAGTCAGCCTCATGGCTAGGCCGGCCCTGCATGTGTTGTGTCAAGGACTGACAGCACAATCCTATGCATGTCTCCTCAGAAGTAAGTTGCATTCTGCTCAATGGGGATTACTTTCAGGTAAGTGTTTATAAGATTGCAGCCTGAATCTTGTGGGTCCTGAATTCATTGCTCATCTGTTTCATTGGATAGCGCTCAATTCTAGTATTATCCAAGAGCAAAAAGATTCAAGTATTCTTCAAACAGAAGCCATTCTGGACCATTTTTTTCCTCATCATTTTGTTTCTTTTTCCTTGTGCGTTGTATTGTTTTTCAAAATACGGAAGCTCAACAGACTTCAGTTTACTTTTCTTAACAGGTACAGGGCTCCTAAAGATGACCATGGCACAGATTTGGGCAAACACTATTAATTTTGTGTATTTTAAATAGGACTGTTTTCAAATAATTGTTTATGCTTGAAGATGAAGCTATTTAATGGCCCAAATTATCCCTCCCCTTCTTATCGCAACATTACTGAATAATAGATTTTATTATGATTTAAATACCACCGAATATCTTAAATATGTTATCTGATAGATCTGGGGCAGCAAATCCCTCCTGGACATCTATCTCAGGAATTACATTGAAAGGAATAAACAGCTGTCGGGAATATAAATGCTAAATCATCAGAATGCTGACTCAGTGCTGTGAACATCACAATATGTTCATACAGTGCGGAGGTAACATGTCAGATAGCAGCTACTCAAAATTTCCCTCTTTGGACAGCTGTAAATCCTAAATAATATGCTGGAACAAGAGCAGGGAACTGAAAAACAAACAGGGAGGCAGGTATGCTAAAATGAATTTTTACATGCAGAACTGAGTGGCCAGTGAAATTAACCATTAAACATTGACAGCATTGAGGGGAGGTTTTGAATGTAGGGAAGCCGTCAAAAAATGTGAGCCCCTCACCTGATGTAGTACTGCCCATTAGACCAGACCTAATGAGGCCAAAAGTCTTTCTCATAGGACAAACGTTGGGGCTGGCCCACCCATGAGGCTGACTGAGACGGTCGCCTCAAATGGGCACCGTTCCCCCTAAGGGGTCCACATTGGTGCTTCAACAGCTGTGCAGCATCGCGACTTGTCGTGATGCTGCCTCTGGGCGTTTGGTGATGACATCATCATGTCATCACCGAATGTCCAGGTTGCTGAGCTCTGTGCTGTGCGGACCCTGGCTGGAAGGTGTGTGGCCGTGCTGCTGCGTACCTTAGCGGGAACAGTGCAGATGAGTGGCAGTACTCATTTGCATCCACTCAATCTCCTCCACTCCTCTTCCTCCTCCCACTTCCTGGATTGGAAAAGGAAGAGAGGAATGAAGTGAAAGAGGAAGTGCAGAGAAGAAGAGTGATAGGCTAGCAGTGGTTCCCAAACTGTGAGACGCGGGTCCCAGGGGAGCCACGGAAGGGTGGCTTCAGGTTCAGGAGGGAAGATGGAATAAAGAAGGGGGCGTCCCAGTCCACGCACCCCACCCCACTTCTGACTGACCCATTGAATGGGGAGAAATTACCTTCACAGCAGTTATTCACAGAAGAAGTGAAATTGGGGAGAAAGCTTCACCTGGTAGTTTTCTGCTTGTCACATAACATAATGTAATGGGGAGCCGCAGCCAATGGTCGCCAATGGCCAAGGGAGCTGCAGGTTGAAAAAGTTTGGAAAACACTGGGCTAGAGCATCCAAGACACTTTATTTTTATTTTATTTATTTACAGTATTTTTACCCCGCCTTTCTCCCCGAAGGGACCCAAGGCGGCTTACAACATGAAAAAAAAAAAAAGAATACAATACAGAAAATACAATACAAAAATAATCACTTTTTAAAACAATAAAAAACAGTTAACGAAAACTAGTAAAAAACAGCATTTAAAAGTTAATAAAAAACAGATCACATTACAATTAAAACAAGAGCATAAAAACAGCAGCACCCCACCTGTACCAGCAGGATATTAAAAAAAGGCAAGGACTCAGAAGGCTTCCTTGAACAGGAAAGTTTTCAGGCCTCGCCAGAAAGTCTCCAAGAAGGGAGCAGTACGTAAGTCAAGAGGGAGGGAATTCCATAAGGTTAGTGCCACTACTGAGAAGGCCCTATTTCTGGCCGCCGCCTCTCGCACCTCCCTGGGCGACGGTACCCACAAAAGGGCCTTCTCTGATAGAGAAGGCCCTTTCTCTGATGACCTAAGGAGACGGGCTGGACTATATAGAAGTAGGCGGTCTCTCAAATATCCTGGCCCCAAGCCGTAGAGGGCTTTAAATGTCAAAACCAGCACTTTGAATTGGGCCCGGAAACAAATCGGCAGCCAGTGCAGCCGTCGGAGAAGCGGCCCAACAGAGTTGAACCGCCTACCTCCAGTGACCACACGGGCTGCCGCATTCTGCACTAATTGCAGTTTCCGAACCGTCTTCAAGGGCAGCCCCACGCAGAGCGCATTACAATAGTCTAACCGTGACGTCACCGTGGCATGGATCACCGTGGTCAGGTCTGGCACACTTCATTTTCCTCTTTCCTTTCCAGTACAGGGAGTAGGAGGAGCAGAGGTTGGCCTCAGGCATTGGGAATCTTGGTCCTGCCACCACCTGCCTCTGCCATTTGTTCTCTTCGCACTCCCTTGCTTCAAAAGGGAAGAAAAGAGAGTGGGAGGGGGAAGCTGGCAGAGAGAAGGGTGATGAGCTAGTAGCATTGGAGCCGCTCATCACTCCTTTCCCCTCCACATTTCCTCTTCCGCTCCATTCCCTGCTTCCTTTTCAAATACAGAAAGCAGGAGGAGGAGGAGGAGGAAGGGTGGGTGTCAGAGGTAGTGACTCGCATACTGCTTAGTAAGGGGAGCATACATATATCAGTAACAGGGTGGGGAGAGCATACCTGGTGCAGGAAGGCTGTATGCAAGGGCGAAGCATTTGGCATTCCTCCCAATGTGCCAGAAAGTCTTTGCCCCGAAGTCCGAGCACTGCGTGAAACAGTGCCATAGGAGGCGTTGTTGTCCATGAGGCAGGAAATTAGTGCTGATTGGCCCTGCGCTGCCCAGAATCCACTGTTCTCATTGGCTACAATAGCTATCAATCACATCCAGGACAAACAGCATTGTAGTAAAACAGTGCCAAAGAAGTGGTGTTTGGAGAGATATGGTATTACTGTATATTGTGCGTTTGTTGCTGGATTGTCTCGCTTCAAGCTGCAAGTGTGGAATTGAAAATTAGGCTGGAGACATAAGGAATGTGGGGTTTTTTTTTAGAGTTGAAGGTGGTCTGAAAGAGGAATCACTGCTGTGGTGTATATGCTCATTCCACCCTTTGCTCTGATAAGCAGATTTTGCATGTTTTTATATTCTTTGAGGTTGACCCTATGGAGCTAGGTCTCATTCCAGCCGTTCCTACAGCTGCCAAAGCTGTACTGGGCAATGTCCCGACATGACCCTTAAGTTTGAACAAAGTTGGCGAGAAGGCCAGAAACTTAGTGGTGGGTGCAAAATTTGTGAACCAAATAGACTTGCCCTGAAGTCATTTATTTATCAAGTGTTCAAAAGTAGATCTTTGCATCCCCGTAACTACTTTGTAAACAAAACTGCTGATCTTTCCCTCCTGCACATCTCATCTCCGCTCTCCGGGTAATTCTTTGTGCAATATGGTTCCCTTGGGGACAACAGTCGAGCTTTTGTAGATTTTGTAGCAGGGCTTCAGGATGCGGTCTTGTTGTGCTCCTGGCCCTTCGGCCTTGTTAAAAGGGAAGAACGTGCCTTTCAAATCATGAGGCTCTGGGCATGTACTGAGCAATGATGGATGTGCAAAAGAGATCAAGAAATGGTTTTAAAAGATGACACTCCGAATTAAGAGATGGCACAGGAAATATCTGCTTAAAATGCAGAACAGCTGTACAGCTCAGAAATCAGAACAAATCTAAAAACGAGAGATTGCAGAACACCAATTGGTGGTGTTTAGCAGAAGTTTTAATCGGAGTGGGCCAATACAGATAGCTTGTTCTGAATTTCGTATCTCCAAGCGCAGATCCTCACCACTGAAACTCTCCCAGTCATCATTGAGATTTACCTCTTGAGGCCCAATGTTCCTTCTCTGTGTAATGTTTCCAGTGGGCTTTGTTGATCTTGTGGCATCTTTTGCATGACTAAGCTACCCTAGAGTTTCATGCAGGGGCTGAGAGTTCTTCAGAGTTCAATCCAGAGGCAATGTGTATCACGCTCCGGGAAGGGTCGTCTCCTTTTGATAGCTGTCACATCTAGCCCATCGCACTCTTACGCAGAGCCTCGTGACTCTTAACCAGTCATCTGTTATTAATAATGCATGATGTAGTTACTGCCATTTTTGTGTCCAGCAAACCTTTCTTATGTGATTTCCTTCCCACCCCCTTAAAAAAGAAGTTGGTACAGCAATGAAGGGCTGTGCACACAAGCACACAGTATGTGCACACAACTACTGCGGGCATATCGATGTCACAAACTGACATAAGTCATTCTTTCTCTGCAGGGGATCTTGGGAAGTGTAGTATGGTGAGGATGACTGGAGATACCTTAACAGCATCCTCACCAAACTACAATACCCAGGGTTCTTAGGGGAAGCTATGAGAGTTGAGCTGGCATAAAATTTATATATATTTGTGGTGTAGATTACACAGTTGCAAGAGGAGCTGTACAGTTAAGGCTGCTGTCTCTTTCTCCCCCCCCCCTTCTGATATTATAAAACTGGAACATTCAATTCATCATAAAACCAACAAGGGTTGTCCTATCAGCATGAAATTCAGCACAATCTACCTGCTGAGGGGTATCATTTGGCCAGGTTTCAGCATATTCTGATAAAGAATAGCTGAGTCAAAGCAGTTTAAAACTGGCTTTCCGGTACAGGTATCCTATTCTTCCTACCATTTTTGGGCTTACCCAGAACATACCATAACTTTCTCTTTTGGGTAGTTTAAATTGTGTCAGAAATTATGGGATATTGCAGAGGTCTTTCTGTTGCTCATTTGGTGAAAATCCACTGTGCATTCCTAAATGGCTCAAATTTTCAGCCAGTTGAGGTGGCCTGAAATGGCCTTTCCTGCTCATTCTCAGGCCAGTGGGGTGCTGAGGAAGAGCTGACCATCTTGAGGCTTGCTGGAGAGATCCAGACTAGCCATCAAGGGTACCAGACCAAGACCATCACTTGCATCTCGAAACAGAGCAGCCATCAGTGTACCTGATATAACAGCGATGTCACCCGACGTCAATCAAAACTCATGCAACAGCGTTCTGCGCTAATTGAAGCTTCCAAGTGGTCATTAGGATGGCGATCATAAATTATGACTATCATGAATATCTATTAATTTTCTCTTATGGCCTGCCTATTGTCAGGCAGAAAAGAGGGATGTAAACATTTCACATAAATAACTAAACTATACTACAATACTCCTTCCATGGGGCTGCCTTTTTGAAGACTTCATAGAAGCTACAGCTGGTGTACAAGGTAGCTGTCGAGCCGTTGACTGGCATGGGCTGCAAAGAACCTGTTGTTGTATGCTCCCCTTTCCCAAGCAGTGATATGTTCCTGTGGGCTACCAGGTTTCCATTTACTTTAGAGGAGAGAGGACTACTGACATTGATGAGTTTCATCCACTCATAAGTCGAATCTGGCAGTTTCGTAATGCTCTCCTCCAGTGCGAAAAAAGTGTTGATATTAAACACACACACACACACACACACACACACACACACACACACACACACACACACACACGTTCCCCAACTTGGATTTTAATCTGAACTGGTAGGTAACGGTATCCCCTGCTCTAAAAGCCAGTCGTGTCCGGCTCTAGGATGCGGTGCTCATCTCTATTTCTAAGGCCAAAGAGCCAGTGCTGACCGAAGACACTTCCGTGGTCATGTGGCCAGCAAGACTCAATGCTGAGGCACGCAGAACATTGTTACTTTCCCGCCGAGGCAGTACCTATTAATCTATTTGCTATTTCTTACTTTTGAACTGCTAGGTCGGCAGGAGCTGGGACAGGAGACGGGAGCTCATTCTGTCACGCGGCACTCGGGTCTCGAACTGCTGTTCTACCAACCTTCCGGTCTGCAGTTCAGCATCTTAACCACTAAGCCACTGCGGCCCCTTATCTGAACTGGAGAGATACCTTCTTCCCACTGATTTACGGCTTCCAAGCCTGCCTTCCCCTGCTTTCTTTTCTTATGGCTCTCTAGCAGCAACAGGAGAAGAATAGGGAAATGTTTCTATTTCCCTTCCTGATGCCTGACATGGAGTCATCACAGCACTCCAGGTGCAAGGAAGGCTGGAAATGGTAATCTTTCCAGCATTACTAACCCATCACAGAAGCACTGGAAAGGCTGGTCTGTGGGGTACAAGCCATCAGCCAATTCTCCCCAACAAACCCCGTTGAAAATATTTGACATGTGGGAAATCCTGTTATGAAATATGCCTAGGAGAATTTCCCAATGGATTGTGTCCTGGGTTAATTGAAGAGTGTGCGTGTGTGTGTCTGATGAAGAATCATTTTGTGCAACGTGGGTGTTTTGTCATCACAGTGGCTTGTGTAGACTCTGGCTTGTTGTGTTACCTTGCCATAGTATGAGTGTGTATGTGTATGAGTGTGTATGAGTGTGTATTCCTTCCAGCGCATGCTGCACAGCAGGGGGAATCTTGTTCAGGTAACCCTGCCAAGTAGGAGGCTTGCCCACTCGATTTATCCTTGATACTCTCTCGGGCCTTTGCCCTTGGCTTCTAATTCTGCAGGTCAGCTTCCTCATTTGTCATTAACAATAAGCTCAGATTTATTGCGCCTCTCAACAGCCTACTTCAACATGCTCTTTCCTGTGGCCAAGGGTAGATTTCATTTTCGCTTTCCTGTACTTCTGCATCATCATCTCTGCCTGCTCTCTCCGTCCCTGGACGAACTTTGAATCCAGAGGGATCCAAAGGGAAGAACTGGGCCACCATGGGCAGCCACCACAGAAACGTTAGGAGTCAGGATTGAGAAGCGAGTGAAGAGTCTGGTCTGAAGCTAGAAGTCAGGACCAAGGAATCAGGCCTGCAGTTCGAGATAGGAACATAAGGAGACCTTGTTGCTCAGGCAAGGACCCAGCCCGAACAGGAAGTCCTTGATATACAGTCCTTCCGGAAGGATCCAACAGCCAGCCTGAATTGGTGGGGCCATACCAGCACCTGAGAATGATTACTCCTGTAGTAATAATGTTCCAGGCTGCTGTTCTGGCAACTTGCCAGAGGGGGTAACTAGTCACAGAATATGGTTGCTAACTCTGACTGAAGCTATTCTCAGGCACAAGCTTTGTTGAATCTCTGGAGGAAGTAGATGGTTCAAAGCTGAAGAATGACCACCAAGAACACCTCCCTCTCCATGTTTCCGTTGTTCCATCCCCTTGAATAAAGAGCACCGTCAAGAAATTGCTTTCAGCTGACTACATCATGATGGGACCCTCAGTCAAGACAGAAGAGGTTTCGGAAGCATGTTTTGCTCAAGCCTCTTCTGTCACTACAAGCATCTAAAACTTTTTTTGCATGCCAGCGCTGCAGAATGTGTGTGTGGGGGGGAGAATTGGCACCGAGACATTTGCTGCCGTAGAGAAACCGTCGGCCGTTGCATTAACTAATAACAATAGGTGAATAAATCAGTTCACTGCTTGCTTCCTTTCCTGGCTTGCCAGTCCGTCTGATAAAGCTGCAATCAGGTTTGTGGGAGCTGGCTACGCCAACCGTTTCATTTTCGTCTTCCTTTTTTGTGTGTCCACTTTGCTCCACATTAAATATCTGCTCTGTTTTTGAGGTCCCTTTGGACATTTCCCCTATAAAAGCAGCCATTAAAGTCACTTGTACATGACAAATTATTTGGGGAGTCTGACTTTCTCTTATGTGTGTCCCCCTTCGCCCCAGTATGACCTTTCCCCCACCCTGCAAAAACTGGAATCGCTTAACATTTTGAGTAGAAGGAGCTGCCTTGACCCTGCTCTGGTTTGGTGCTGTCAATGCTCACTCTTCAGGGTTTCCAAAGGGGGGGGGGAGTAAGCATTCCCAGGCTTACCTGGAGATGCCAGGGAGTCAGGGACTGAACCCAGAACCTTCAGCATAGCAGGCACATGTTCTACTACCCCTAAGCTAAGATCTCATCCTCCTTTGTTTTCAAACGGCAGCTGCAGCAAGACACTGATGTTCACTGAAAAGCGTATGTTTTCCTTGTGCATAAAATTCATTTCCGGTAACTATTTCAATAAAAGGACTTTTCTTTTGCTTCCAGTCACTGCTCTGCACTTTTTTACGAGACACCCATCATGTGGGAACAGAAATGGCTCACAGCTTGCTTGCTTTCAGCATCCATGCAGCTCTCTGGCCAAATGTAAATAGACTCTGTCTGTATATCCTCATCTGTCTTTCTTGAAATTCTCAAAGTATTGCCAGTTCTTCGGGACTTGGGCATCCCTTCCAGCATTAAGACTGTGCATCCTTCCAGCAGGGAATAGATTGTCCTTCAAAACTGCTGCACATGGGGATTTTCTGAAAACATGCTTTGCTGGGGGGGGGGGGGTCACAGGGCTTTGCCCTGTCATGTGCATCGTACTTAGCACTAGTGTTTGTGTACAGTATTTGCCATTCTGTTATTTGTCGTTGTATTTATGTTTGTAAAAGGGAAGAGATGGGCCAGAAGGTTGGAAGACGCAACATATTGTAGCTCTGCTGTGTTGGATAGGCTTGTAGAAAAGGAAGTTGTTGCTGGCAGAAGAGCTGCTAAGCCTGCTGCCAATCAGAAACCAAGATTGCTAGGTAAGGATGTCAGCCTGATAGCATATATACACTGCATTTTTTGGTCCAGCTTTGAAAATGGTTACAGACTTAGCAGCAGTTCTAAGAGCAGCCATTTTCATTTCTCAGGATCCTGGAAGGAAAACTTGATATCTACAACAGCCCCTCTGCTCCCCCAATAAAGCCTGATTCAAATACAGGTTGAGTATCCCTTATCTGGACTGCCTGGGACAGGAAGTTGTCTGGATTTCAGATTTGTCTGGATTTCGGAATATTTGCATAAATATAATGAGATATTTTGGGGATGGAACCCAAGTCTAAACACGAAATTCATTTATGTCTCATATACACCTTATACACATAACCGGAAGGTAATTTTATACAATATTTTTAATAACGTTGTGCCCCAGCATGCCTTGCGCTATGCGAGCCAGGTGCTAGACAATTTTTTTTTTTTAAGTCATAGACCCAAAAATGTCTGGATTTCCGAATAGTCTGGATTTTGGATGTCCGGATAAGCAGTAATCAACCTGTACAAATAATCTTGGAAACACACAAACGTAATATGTGTTCCAGGCATCTGTCATGTACTATTCAGTTGCCTTTTCCCCTTTTGAAGACATATCTCTGACACATCCCAGGAGTACTGAATGGTAAGATAAGTGTGAGTATCAAAAACTTTTGCCCCTGAAAATGTTGTCGAGGACACTAGTGGAACTGAGACAGATGAGGAGGATACAAGACATATCCTCCTGCGGCTCCCTTGACCATTGGCGACCATACACTGGCAGGCATCGTGCTGGCACTGGTAGTACATTGGTGTGGTGCTGCGCCAGCATCTGTGGCTCATCCGTTGGCAGAACTGGGGCTCCAATGGCAGGGCGGTTGCTGTGCTGTCAGGGCTGTCATTGCACCGCTGTCCAAGGGTGTGTAAGCCAGTGCAATGGCTTACTTTTTTGACCTGCGGCTCCCTTGACCATTGGTGACCATTGACCGCAGCTCCCCATGACATGATGTTGATGCCTGCCAATTGGCATTGCACTGTATTCTGAGAGGATTCCGTGGCACTCCGCAACTCCCCTGGCTGCTTTCCGCGGCTCCCCTGGGAGCCACGCCTCCCAGTTTGGGAACCACTGCATAAAGGGCTTCCTGAACCGAGTCAAACCATTGACCCATTTTAGACCATTGTTCTGCCTGCTCTGGTTGACAGTGGCTCATCAAGACCTTGCTGCTTTTTTTTAATGGGAGACGATAAGGATGGGACCTCCTGATCCCCACAAAATGTGGCTCCCCCACCATAGCTCCATCAGCAAGGGCCACAATCCAGTACACACTGGAGTGCACTTAAGTCTCATTGATTTCAATGGGACATAAACATGCATAACTGTACACTGGAGTATAGCCAAGGTCTAAAAGACTAGAGATAGAACACTCTATAATGGTGAGGAAGTTTCGAGCTAATGGGAGATTTCAAGGTCTCTGGACAAAAATCGCGTGCGCACACACAAGTAGCTAAAGCAATACACACACATTTAAGTGTAGAAAATAAACACTCAGGTGTTTCTTTTCGCAATGAAAGCCAACAGGGATCAAACAGTAAAAATCTGATTGCTCGAATAAAGTTTGCTAATAAGATTCAGAGCGACAGAGAGAGTGTAAAGGTGATAAGCGTATGTACTGTGGATTAGAAGAGAAAAGGAACAGAGAAGGTAGAAAGGTACATTGTGTTGCATGTTGCATTCTGCTCAGAAGAACACATATTTCAACCATGCAGCTGTATGTGAACAGGGAACAGGGTATCATTTGTACTCAGAAAGTATGATGGTGTTGCATGCAGCATTTTTGAAAAAGGAGTCCTACACGTCAGGCACCAATTACTGTATCTTCGTTCCGCACTACCCCAGCCCCAGGGCTGGTCCATCCGTAAGGCTGACGGAGATACATCCGCTGAATCCCGCAGGGGAGTTTTGGCCTCCAGAGGCCTCCTCGGAGTAAGAGAACATTTGTTCCCTTACCCCGGGGTAAGCCCCTGTGGGCCTAGTGGCTTATCTTGGACCTGCGCCAGCGATCAGGCCTAGGGAAAAGGTCAGGATTCAGTGGGCACTGCTGCCACCGAACACTCCCTCTTCCTGGGCCCGATCCACCCCCCTGTCCCATTGCCACCTGCCCTCTCCCTGCCCCATTCCACCCCCACCTCCCTCCATCCTCGTACATGGCCTTACCTGTGGTGGCGGGCATCCGCAGTCCGTCACCGCACAGACCCAGCTGCTCGCTGCTTCCGGTGGCGGCCAGGCTGTGGTGTCCAGCTGAGTCATGTTTGCAACAGCCGGAAAGCACGCTATGTCGACAGAACGCGCGCTCTGCTGGCATAGCGCGCCCTTAGGATTGGGCCGTTAATGTCTTCCAGCCCTTTTGCTGTAAAGGGCTGTATGTTCAAAAGTACGTTCAATGGATAGGCATAGAGGCTCTGGCAGCAAACTCTCCCCCTACCGCAATTCACACACATTCATCAGCATCTTTAACAGAGCCTCCATAAATGAAGCTATACACACAGAGGGCTCTACCCACACAATTCAAAACGCTGCAAAGCAAAGATTCCATTCAAAGATCGCAACATACATGAGTCAAGCCACAATGTACATGCGTTACTTTGAACATCTGTTAAGGGCTTCAATCTTCACCCACAGAATCTGGGAGAATCTGATTGTTTAACTGCAGTGAACTCCATTGTGTTGTCCCAGGTAAATGCTGTGTGTTGCGTTACATCATGTCTATAGTATCTCTTCCTCTCGTGGGCTCCCATACCCTAAGAACAGCATGACTCTTGCCCAGTTCCTCATCCTGCCCAGGAGGAATTTCTAAGAGCTCACACCCTCAGTTGTCTTTTGCTAATATTAAGGCAGTTCCACTCTTACTCTTGATTATAGCAAATCCTATTACATGAACGTTCATTGTCATTTTAATCTGATTACCAGTGGGACCCTTTAACAGTGTACTGTTTTAATGGAAGTGCTTTCCCTTCCTTGTTCCGCTTAAAAAAGGCTTTTCATGGTATACTACGTCGTGCAGACAAACAGAACCAGGTCTATATCAGCAGCTTACAAGTAGGACTCAAAACACATTCTGGGATCTCTATGCCCCGAAGGATCTCTATATGCAGCAGAATGAGGTGGTGATGTCTTGAGGTGGTAGGGATGGACTGTACCACTTTGGGGGAATCACAGCTTTGAATGCTTTCCCAGAGGATTGGTACCAAGTTGCTCAGCATTCCAAACGCTGCCCCCTTTATCTGGTGATGCCTATCTGCTGCCTGAGGTAACCACTTTAGTCGGCCTCATGAATAGGCCGGCCTTGCCTGTAATATCAGAGTGTAAAGAGAGGCTAATTTGTGCAACTTTTTTTTTAAAAAAACAGTGGTTATATGGTGAAGCCACCACTACCGGACTTACTTGGTCATGCTCAATTGGGTTTTTTAAGCATTCCAACACATTCACAACAATCAAGAGAGTGAGAATGTCATTTCAAATAGGGTTCCCCACCAGCCCCGCTTCTGACCCTTTCAGTGCATGGTTGTCAGCAAAATCTGACAGCAAAATCTGGATTCTGAGCTCAAGATACTGAACACAGAACTAGAGGGTAGTAGTTACTTCAGATTAATGAACGCAGAGTACAAGGGTGAGATCTTCCTGCGTATAATGATGGCTTGAGATAATTAGGCCATCTGTGTTTCCTTGCTTTGGGCTATGGATTCATTCAGGTTTGCATGCCAATTTCTGTTAACTGAAAGTAGAAACGTGAAGGGCGGGGGAATCGTTTTTCTCAGAACCGGCAGTTCCAGGTTCCCGCTCCTTTGTTGTTTGTAGTCTTTGATCCAAGGTGTTTCTGCAGGGTTCCAGAACCAATGTTCCCTCCGTCTCTGACAAAACTCTCCCTTCCCCAGTTTCTTCAAAACAGGATAAGATTGCAGTGCTGAGGTGATGTTTGACACTACAGCCTGATTAGAGCGGTAAAGCAGAAGCCATGGTGGCGGCGTGGGATTAAAATAATGTGGGGCTATTCTAGGTCCTAATGAGATTAGCACGTTGAGGACAGACACCCAGAGGGGAGAGGGCAGCTCCAGGCCTCAAAGGATGGCAGAGGCAAAGGCGACCGTTCCCGCCAGCTCCTGGCGCTGCTGCAGGACGGTGTGCAGTCGTTGCCACTGGGCGAAAGCTGCAGCATGGGGAAGGCCAGGAGCCCCAGCCCCACGGGACAGGGCAAAGGAGGCTCCCACTGACCGTGTGCAAGGAAGACAGGACCCAGGTAATCTGGAGGGACAGCAGTTGCGAGGGAAGGGATAACCGGTTGGGGGCTCAGACAGAGAGTTGGGGCGGGTGGCAGGGGAGACAAGAATGGAGACCGGGCCTCTAGGGAAATGGGGGGGCAGAGGGGAAGAAGGGTAGGCTGATGAGGAGCAGCTTCAGACAGGTGTAGGTCAAAATAAGAGTGTCAGGTAGGGGTGTCAGCCCGAGACAGCTGGCACTGATCTCTAGGGAACTAATGGGGTCAAGGGGTGTGGGGGGCACAGACTGGAGAGAGAGAGAGAGAGAGAGAGAGAGAGAGAGAGAGAGAGAGAGAGAGTATGATTTTGTTTAGTTGTTTATTTGGAACCATTTGTTTAAAATTTATTTTGTTGCGTAAAAACCACTTTGTGAACTGATTTGTGGAAAAACAGTATGTAAACGTTCCTAATTATTAGGAATGAGAGAATTATTTAGGGTGAGAGAGAGCTCCCTCAGTAGAAATGTTGGGGCAGAGAGAGAGAGAGCTGCTCCCAAGGGCAGCATGCGCACTTCACCCATATAAACACAAGCCTTTAGCAGATGGGCAGCGCAATCCTGCCTAAAGGGCCGACCGCTGTATCCTATGCCGTTCCCAGGCTGCCCCAGGGCAGCCCAGGAGCAGTGGCGTCCTATCATGGGGGGAGCTGGTGTGCTCCACCCCAGGCGCCGAGCTTCCGGGGGGCGCAGCAGCCAGGCTCGGGGCTGCGCAGCGCGGCACCGGAGCCCGGCTGGCGCGCCCCTCGAAAGCGTCACTGGCTTCCGGAGGCTCCGCTCCGAAGCCGGGACAAGCCCTCCACCGAGCGACCACCCAGTTCGTCGGTCAGGGCCTTCTGAGAAGGTCCGACGCGTCGATGCTCCTTTTATTCCTTTTTACGCATGCGCAGATCCTTTCTGAGGGCAAATGGGCATCGATGCGTTGGACCTTCTCAGAAGGCCTGACCGACGAACTGGGCGGTCGCTCGGAGGAGGGCTTGTCCCGGCCTCGGAGCGGAGCCTCCGGAAGCCGGTGACGCGCCGAGTGGGCGTGCTGCTGCCGGGGGCTCCGGTCTGGTGCCGCGCCGCTCAGCTCCGAGCCCGGCTGCTTGGGGGGGGCGCGGAGCGACGGGGGCGCTCCAACCCCCGCCCCCCCAAGCGCTGGGAGGGCTGGGTACGCCACTGCCCAGGAGCACCTCAGGAAAAGGGGATGTTTGTCACCTTTTCCTGGTGTAAGCCAGCTGGGGCCCTATGGGCTTCCTTGGATGTACGCTGGGTCCAGACCTGGCGTACATTCGGGGAGGCTGTGTAAGGCCGAACCAGCCTGGGTATGGACATAGAATATCAGCGGAGCGCGCCGACGGTATCCCTGCCCCCTTCCAGCCCGGGCTGGCCAATGGCCACCCCCTAGCTGCCCCTGCCTGCCCTCCCCCTGCCCCTGCACCGACTGGTGCAGGACTTACCTCCATTGGCGGCTGCAGGGTCTGTAGGGTGGCAGAGTGAGGGCTGGCTGCCCTTACTCCCAAGTCGTCGCAAACATGTTTAACGGCACATTTGCAACACTTTGGAGCTGCGTGCCACTCCAAAGTTAGAGAAGATTACACTGTTATTGTCACTTCAGCTTTCACGAACTAGAACAGTGCAGCATTGGAGAAGTCCTCAGAGGGCTTTTGCCTCCTCAGCACCCCAAAAGCTGAAACTGCCACTGAATGCGTTGGATTTTCAAGTGCCACAAGGCCAGTTTGTGTTTTAGTGCCATACCCTACCAGGGCTGTCCCCTCTGGAATTTTCCACCCATAAAGGATAAGCCTTCATTGAGAACCCTGACTGTGATAATGACAAGATGGCTAAACACTGGGAAGGGGTAACAAACATGCGCTAAGCAATCTTGTTTCTGCACTCACACCCACCCAACAGGGTGTAAAACAGTGGTAGGAGAGAGGATTATTGTCTATTGAGTGATCATTATTCTGGTCAGATTTTCACAGAGCCAGGATGGTGTAGTGGAAGTTTGTGAGTTGGATGTAGACCTGGAAGATCCAGGTTCAAATCTCCGCTCACCCATGAAGCTTCCTGGGTGACCTTGGGGCAGTCACTATCAGTCTAACCTACCTCCCAAGGTTGTTGTAAGGACAAAAGGAGGGGAGGAACCATGAACACCACCCTGAGCTCCTTGGAGGAAGGGTGGTTTAAAAATGTGAATAAATAAATACAAATAATAAATATTTACAAGGGTGTGATCTTCTGTACATGGTGCAAAATGGTGAAAGCAGCAAGAGGTGATCAGATCACTAGAAAATTCTGGAGGGACTGTGTGGTATGAGTAGGGATGAGGTGAATTGAAGAAGAGGATCCTAGATGCCCAGAAAATCAGGGTTGGCTCAAGAACTCTCAGTGGTTGAAGCGGCAGGCGAAAGGCCATTGCCCTCCTGGCGCATGGTGCTTTGCCATGCCAAACATCACCTCCAAAGGGCGTCAGCCACCACCTCAGCTGCTTCTCCTCCCACTTCCTGGAAGGGAATGGAGTAGAAAAGGAAGTGCAGAGGAGTGGGCTGGAGAGCTGAAGATGCTCTCTCCTCCACACTTCCTGGAAGGAGACGGAGCAGAAAAGGAAGTGTAGCGGAGTGAGCTATAGAACTGAAAATCCTCTCCTCCACACTTCCGCTTCCACGTGTACAGCTGCCTTATACCAAGTCAGGTCATTGGCCCAGCTTGCCTGGTGTTGCCTACTCTTCCTCGCACCAGGGATTCAGGCAGAAGGCTTTCAAGATCTCTGACCTGAGGCCCTTTTCTAAGTGGAGATGTGGAGAAATGGACCACCTGAGACGTTACACACACAAACTCAACACTCAACCACGGAGCTGCAGCCTTCCCCAAAAGTTAACAGAAGGAATAATCACACCCGGTGAGTATCATCACAACACAACCTCACTTTTCATGCCATCTTCCTTCTTGAATTCAGGGAGCAGGAGAAGGAGGAAGACAGGTGGAGGCAGGTGGGCAGAGGCAGGCAGCAAGACATCCCCACCAATTTGCCATCTGAAATGATCCCCCCCCCAAGTCAGTCTCATGGATGGGGCTGGCCCAAGACCGCCTGGTATCTGAGGAGGCAGGCCAAATGCTGCTGCTCCTTACCTGGTGATATGCTTGCACCTGCTCCTCCCACTCCCTGGAGTGGAGAAGGAAGAGGCGGACAAGAGGAAGTGTAAAGGAGAGAAAAGAGGTGGTCTAGACTAGAGCATTGGAGATGTTCCAGTTTGACACTCTCTTCTCCACACTTCCTTTTCCACTCACCCCCCTTTTCCTTTTCCAATCGAGGGAGTGAGGGGGGGGGAGCAGGAGGAGGAGGACAGTGGAGGTGAGTGAGTGGCCAATCTGCTGCCAGAGGTGACTGCCTCAGTCAGCCTGATGGGTGAGCCTGATCCCAGCCCTCCCCTTTCCCACCAATTAGGCTTTCAGGATACCTGCATGAGGTACCTGCTTGACAAAGAGTGGGAGTGATGTGAAGAAGGGATTCCAAGCACATGGCATTCCATGGAATGCGGAGCATCCAAATGAGCCAATATGGCTGCTGCAAGTAGCTGCTTCCACAGGGACACAATGTCTCTGTGTGTAGTGGTGGTAACGTGTAGGCTGTCCTTAATCCATGCTAGCAATTTTGAATAATACAACAAAAGGAGGTGTTAAATTATTTTGGGTACATTAAGTGTGTGTGTGGGGGGGGGATAGGTGGGAACAAGATGCTTAGACTGGAGAAAGGAAGCATCAGAAAGTGGGGGAGGAAGATGCTCTGGGTTATCCGGGGGCAAAGAAAGAAGGAAGGAGACAAGAAGAGAAGCTTAATTAATTCTTTGAAAGAGAGTTTCTCAAGCCGGGAGCCCATCCCCTCTGACCTGGAATAATCCCCAGTCTAGAGAAGGGCTGTCTGCGGTTCCCCAGTGACCTGTATATGCAATCTGAAAGAAGAAAGGAAATCTGCAAATCTTCAGAAGCTCCCTCTGTGTTTTAAGATTTCACTGGCTTAGGAGCAGAACCCTGGTCATCAGAACGCACTGTAGGGTGAATCCTGACTTGAACATGATTAGATGCTCGTGTGTGTGTCTATCACCTGATTTCTCTACATCTGTCTACTGTACGCTCGGACCTGGTTTACACATGCAACACAATAAGGTGGTAGAGTCCTGTGTGGATTTTGCCACTGCAAGGGTGCGTGTTATATTTTTTGAATGCTCCCTCTCAAATCATAAGCTCCCTGCAAATGTAAACATAACCTATGTAAACATAACCTATCATGAGGAGGGTTTTGACAATGCTGATTTCTACGGGGTGGTGGTGGTGGGATATAGGAAAGCATTCAAAAATACGATCTCTCTGCAACTTGAAGTGGAACAGTCCATCTTGGGACTGTATCACTTCATTCCGACCACACTCTGCGCATGTGTAGACCAGGCTTCCGAGACTGGTACCTGCAGGCATCCACTGATTCCAGCATGGGTTTGGAAATATGAAAACTTTACTAATGTGTGTTTGGTATCTGTGATGGCCCACCATCCACACATGTACATCACCCCTCAATGATGCACTTATTGGGCTCTGAGTATACATACATTGACAGCTCAGAGTTAAAATGCGCAAACTGATTGTGTTGAAGATGATATGGAAGTTCTGTATGGTGGTGTGTGGCTCATTCACACATGCAGATAACCACTGATTCTGCATGAGCTTAACCAGGGCTATTCACACATATTACCAGTGGTGTCACAGCCCACTAGATGTTTGGACTGGGATTTTTGGGTGCTCACTAGTTTAAGAACTGGTGAGATTTCACCCAGTGGCGTTTCTGCGGTAGGGGCTGGACAGTAAGTCGCGCCCCGACCTTCTACCGCGTTCACGAACCGGAGCGAGGAGGCCCCGCCCCTCGCCGTCGGAGCCATTCCACGCAGCGAAGCTGAATGGGGTGCCCGTTCGGCTTCGCTGCGCGGAATGGCTCCGACGGCGAGGGGGCGGGGCCTCCTCGCTCCGGTTCGCGAACGCGGTAGAAGGTCGGGGCGCGACTTACTGTCGAGCCCCTACTGCAGGAACGCCACTGATTTCACCATATAATGTTCGGTGTTCCTAGTAGTGCAGCTCATTGCAGTAGTTCAACTGTTATCTTGCCAATGCCTATAATAATAATAATAATAATAATAATAATAATAATAATAATAATAATAATAATAATATTTATATACCACTTTTCAACAAAAAGTATTTCACAAAGTGGTTTACGTAGCTAAACAATTAAATAAATGGTTCCTGGTCCCCAAAGGGCTCACAATCTTTAAAAGGTGCAAAAGAGACAACAGCAACAGCCACTGGAAAAGAAGGGACTACAGAGTTGCTCTCCCCCTGCTAAATATAAGAGGACACCACTTGAAAAAGTGCCTCTTATTAGCAGGAGACACATACATAGTTTTGTGGGAATGACCACATGTCTGAATTTTTGAATTTTAGAAAAGCGGTATATAAATCTTTTTATTTATTTATAAATCCTTTAAATAAATAAATAAATGTTTGTTTCAAAAGTAAATCTGGGGACCAGATTCCTCAAACATAACGTGTGTAATTCTGAATGTGTGAACACTATGTGGACATGATCTGTGATTACAGACATCTAGAAGTATGCCTGCAAGTTACCCCCACCCCAGCTCTAAGACCCCGCCACAACTCCTCCCAAAACACAGCATTCGCCTGAAGCAATAAATGCTGTACATATTTAGGGGGGGGGGGGCTAGAGCAGGGTGGGGCTTGCTGGATGGATCATTGGGACTTCTCTAACCATGGATGCTCTCCAGTCACCCGGCATCTACATAGGACCAATGTCTGTATGTTGCACACCACCGAGTGCACAATGTAAAGTGTGACTAGCCCTGAGGGTGAGCATGAACTGAACTGGCCCTTCAGCGCCTTGCCGGGGGAAATGGTCCACAGCAGTGTGGGGCTGGGGAGGTGAAGTCAATGTTCCGTGCAGGTATGTCTGCCTGCCGGAGGACGGCCCGTTCACACGTGCACCCCCATCGTTTGCACGCATAAGATCGGCAATGAACATGCACGTGTGAATCAGCCCTGACTGAGCTGGAAGGGAAGGAAGAGGAGGCAGACCTGAAGAAGCAGGCGCAGCAAAGGTGGATAAGAGAGCAAGGGAGTGCGACAGGAGAGAGAGAGAGGGGGGGGGCTGGAGGAGGCGGCGGCGGCGAGCGTCAGCTGGGTAGGAGAGGGGGAGTGCGGCAGGAGGAGGAGAAGAGCGTTAGCTGGAAGGGGGGGGCCGGCACAGCGAGAGAGAGGGAGCGCGGCAGGAGGAGGAGGAGAGGAGGAGGAGGAGGAGGGGAAGAAGCGCGACGCAGGGACGGCAGATGCCTGGAAATAAAAATTTGATGATTGCATGCAGCGGCTGGAGAGACTCTGTCGGTGGCGGCGGCGGGGACGAAGCAGGGAACGGGGGGGCGACGGCAAAATGAAGTATCAGAAATACCTGACTGTCTTGCAGATGGCCATCGGGGTGACCGCCTCCAACCGGGGCAGCCTGATGCCCTTAAAGAGGAAGCTCTGGTGAGTAGGCGCCGCTCTGCGGGTTCTCTGGGGCTGCTGCTGCTGCTGCTGCTGCACGGCACTGCGCCTGGCGGTGTGGTCTCGCTCGCTCGCTCGCTCGCTCGCTCGCTCGGTGTGCGTGGCTGTGTGTGTGCCCTGAGCCCTCCTTTGCTTTGTGGCGGAGACAGAAACACAGACTCTGACCTGCCCCTGCTGCGGCCACGCAGCTGTGCTCAGCTACTGCCAGAGAAGAGCTGCATTAATTACAAAAAAATAATATATATATATATAATATATACACACTGTATGTATTCATACCCACATACAGAGATAGAATAAGCTCGCTGCTTGCAATGGGATCCCTCGCTATCCTTGCAGGCTCGGCAGATATCAGCACAGGACTGGAATCGTTTGCAGCAAACTGGGATTTTCCTTCTCCTTCTTCCAACAGCCAGACCTTGGATGCTGTTCCATCCTTTCCTTTGTTGCAAAAGCGTCTCAGTTTCAGCCTTGCCCAGCCAAGACTTCAAAAGTGTCATGCTTGCAGCTATCTATCTATCTAATCTATCTATCTATCTATCTATCTATCTATCTTCATCATCATCATCACTTTTTAACCAGCAATGTTGGTAATTTGAGCTGGGATCATTTGCATGCTTTTTCAGAGAGAGAGAGAGAGAGAGAGAGAGAGAGAGAGAGAGAGAGAGAGAGAGAGAGATATGCAGAGGGGGGTGTTGAAAGAAAGGCCCTTTGTAGATATTAAAATATGAACTGTCCGTATTGTTTGATCTGTTGGACGGACATTTGTATTTTTAATACATGAATAAAGTGTGTATTTGGAAAGGCAAATCACTGGCTTTTATGATGGAGGAAGTTCTCCCCCCCCCATGTATTGTGTGAACTTGATGTGTCAGGTCCTCTCCATTTTCTTACCCGTTTTTGCTCAGTTTACTAGAGCACCAATCCCCATTGTGAAAGAAAAGAGAGAGAGAGAGAGAGAGAGAGAGAGAGAGAGAGAGAGAGAGAGATTATAATGAGATTATAAGTATGGGTGAGTAGGGTACAAAGATGCGTATGCATGAACCAGTGACTTGTAAAGAATCTGTGATAGTTTGACTTGAATCAGGAGGACATGGCTGGTTCCGAAAAGGAAGCGAGACAAAGGGAGACGGAAATATCATTTTAAGCCAAATAGGGGTTAAAGGAGATAGAATAGGATTTGGGGGGAAGGGGTCTCCACCATTCAAGCTAACAATATAGAAATAAAACTTCCAGTTAAACATTTGGCAGGAACAAATCCCAGACATGGACACCACTTCTTCGATGTGGCTCTCGACCTCTTGTGCATTCGTTGTGACTTTGAATACGCAAATGCAATTTCGGTCCATGATGGATGCCTTTCTCGATTTCTTTTCTTTTGAAGGCCGAAGAAGTCTCTCTTGTAGGCGTACGTTGCATTGGCACATTCAAATCAAATGCACATGACGACGACATGGGCTGAAGAACCTCATCTGAGCAATGCTGTGCTGTGCATTGTGGTTTGCCACCATGACCCTGGGTCGCAGTGTGAGAGTGTAAAATGTCAGAGGGGAAAAGTGCTGACAAGACGGAAGGGATCTTAGAATTGTAGAATAACCAGCAAACAGTCTACTCCTCTTCCTGTCACTCAGTATGCTTGAGTCCTTCTCCCCTCTTTTATATGGATTAACAAAACTACATGACCTAAGGAAGAGAATTAAAGTGTTATACAGCGATGCAAAGATTTTTGCTCATTTGATGACTTATCATGAGAAAGGGACACTGCTCTGTTTTAAAATACACTTTGTGGCTTGTCTAGTTCCTTTGGCAGAATTTGATGATGATGATGATGATGATGATGATGATGATGATGATGGTGATGATTTTGGATACCTGCCTCTGGAAACCAGTTTGGCAGATACAGGTGGGCCCCCATATCCGCTGGGGATATGTTCCAGGCCCCTCCGTGGATACTTGAAACCGTGGATAAGAGCGAACACCCCCTCCATGGTTTCCTGAGGGCCCCCCACCCTTGCCCCCCGCTCTTATTTTTCTTTCAACAAGCTTTGTTTCTGCCTTAAAACAAACAGAGAAGCAGCCTTCTTTGCAGGCAAGTAGAACGAGGCTAAGTCCTAGAGAGGCTCTGCAAGGTTTCTGTTAACCTTGCAGAGCCTCTCTAGTACTTAGTCTCGTTCTACTTGCCTGTAATAAGCAGCCAGAGGCTGCTTCTCCTGTTTCTTTAAGGAAGAAACGAAGCTTACTGGGAAAAAAGTAAAAGCCGGGGGGGGGGGTCCCCACGATCCGTGGATAACTGAAACCGTGGATAGCGAATCAGTGGATATGGGGGCCCACCTGTATGAACAAGGTCTTAACTCTCATAGGTATATTGGTAACATGCAAACAATTCACATGCCTTCTCTGAAAGGTTTATAGAGCATATCAGCTTTGCCTGATCCATGACTCTCTATGAAGCCTCTGGCATTGCATTAAATGTGATTGAAAGGTTTTCCTTTTAAAATTGGTCTTTTGCAGGGAATATACTATTGCAGTTTTGGTGAACGCTAGTCCTCTCCCAGCAATGTCATCTCTTCTCAGTGTGATGATGATAGTGCATGTGAATCAATGAGGTGTATGTTAACACTAAAGTTTAATCGTCAGTAACAGAAATGAGCTTGAAATGGTGTCTATTTTTAGACCCTTTTGTGTGTTCTCTTCAAAGTGCGCTCCGATCATTTGTTCAGCCTCATGGGTTGGTAGCTCTTGCTATACAAGTACAAGCACCTATCAGCAAATCGTGCATCAATGTATTATGCATTTGAATTGAATTTCTCAGTGGGTGTTGTTACGAAAGATCAAAACAAGGTTGTATTTGGAAGTTTCACTTATGGACAACACAGGATTTGTGTTTAGATTTAAAGGTATGTCTGGGGATCCTGTTGTGGATCCCTGTGCGCTGGGTGGGTGGGGGTGTTTCAACATCATTTTCCTATACACAGTTATGTTTTGTAAAAGCACCTTTAACATGAGACATATAAATTATAGCTGCAAAAGTGTAATTTAAAGAGAGGGTGTGTGTGTTTCATTTTGTTGTGGTACTTCTACCAAACAAGAAATTCTCAGCACAAACATTTAGATCTTTAAAGAAAAAGAAAGGTAGAATGTTTGTTTCTGCCCGCACAGTTTGACACACAAAAGAAACACAGACATTTTGCTGCCTTATGCTGGAAAGAGGGCTACAAAGGTTTAAAATAAATAAATATATAGATGGCACGTGGAAGGAAAAGAATCGATCGAGGTTTACAGTGGACGATGTTTAGGCTTCGTACATTCACAGAACCATTGTTGGGAAAACAAAGAAATACATTAGGATGTCAATGTTCTCCATGGCCTTTAAACTCATACACTGTCTGATATGTTTCTACATACTGATAGTGCAAGCAAAATAGATTGTTTAATCATCATCATCATCATCATAAAAAGGTTTTAAAATGCTTATCTTTTGTTGGGGCAGATAATCCACCTGAATCCCACTGAATGGAGAAATGAAAAGGTAGCAGCGATTTGTGTGATTTCTTCATAGAACATCTGCCACTCTAATTTTGTCCATAGAAAAGATCTTGCCCTGTGGAACCCTAAAGGCACAGCTCTGAGATGGAGCGAGGTGCTTTGTTTTTTTTCCATTGTCGCCCAATATTGAGAATTTAATTTCTCGGTGGCTAATTCAATTCTAGGGCTCCGAGTGTCAAAGCAACAGCTGTACGGAAGCCATTTAGAGTCATTAGGAAAATGAATGGGGTGGTCTTAAGATTGATTCCCTGGGACAGTCATCCAAATCTTCAACTCCCGCTCTCACTTGGCACCAGTTGTGCAAAGAGCTCAGCTAGTGACTCAATTCTATCCTAATAAGACCTTTTAGCCCAGCAATGCCTACCTGCCAACAGTTGTAAATTTGAAAGAAATAGGTATAGACTCCCTCCTTGCTTGAGAAGTGCCGGCCTGCTGTTGCCCCGGAGCCCCCTTGTCTACACCGTGCAACCAAGTCCCTTGGGCTAGGCTTACCAGATCTCCAACCGGGACAGAGTGCTAGACCTTTAGGAGAAGGAATGTGGGCAGGTGTAGCTTGTTAAACCTTAGAGCACAATCCTAGGCATCCATGGGGCTTGCTTCTGAATAGACATGCCTAGGATTGTGCTCTAAGGTTTAACAAGCTACACCTGCCCACATTCCTTCTCCTAAAGGTCTAGCACTCTGTCCCGGTTGCAGATCTGGTAAGCCTACATTGGGCCCATGTTGACAGCAAAGCCAATAACTGTAGTTTAGGTGCTTTACTGTACAAACCTAGGCACCTTCACTCAGAAGTGAGTCCCACTGAGTTAAATGGCACTTACTCCCAAGTAAGAGGGTTTAGAATTTCAGCCTTAATACACTTACTGTGCAATAGTCTGCGTGTCTACTCAGAAATAAGTCCCATTCTGTTCAATGGGGCTTACTCTCAGGAAGCTGTGGATAGGGTGTTGCAGCCTTACATTCAGCATGCCTGGTGGGCATGCCGTGTTAAAAATGCTTGTGTAAGTTGCTAGAGTTTTCATTCTTTGGGGTTTTATTTCTTTTATTTATTATATTTTTATTTCTTTTATTTATTATATTTATGCCCCACTTTTCAACCAGGCCAGACTCTCAACGTGGCTTACAATTTACATAATAATAAAAATGCACAATATACTAGGTAGGTTGTTTTAAGGGAGTCTATGTAGGAGGCAGAAGGAGTTGCAGATGAACCCAGGGGTTGGCTGACATCGAGAGATGTCAGACCATAAAACAGCCCCTATTTTGCTTTTCAGAGGCCTCTATTGAGCTCCTTCCTGGAGTCTCTAGAGACGTTTAGCGAGTGAATAGAGCTCCGTCCTGTCTAGCGCATGTGCATGTAAATATGTGAACATGAACACTAAGGCCTCATGCAATGCACCATCTACAGTTTCACACAGCAGCTTTGAGATCTGCTTTGAACTGTGGATAACCTGTTTTAAGACAGTTCTGTTTTCCTATTATATCTTTCAAAAGAACAAACTCCCTTCTGGCTTATTAATTGGAAAAGCCTGGCTCTTGCAGATAACATAAATACTGCAGGTGGAGCAGAACCTTCAGCAAGATGCAATAATTCATGGTGGGGTGGGGGCTCAGGCAGTGATAAAAAACTGATAAAGAAGTTGGAGTGTTACAGACCTGTCCCTCTTTTCACCTGTGAAATGTTGGAGAGTATCTATGGATGATCAGTAATATCCAGGGTGACCAGATACAATAGAGGACACAGTGCCTATACCTAGGCTTACCAGATCTCCAACCGGGACAGAGTGCTAGACCTTTAGGAGAAGGAATGCGGGCAGGTGTAGCTTGTTAAACCTTAGAAGCACAATCCTAGGCATGTCTACTCAGAAGCAAGCCCCACTGAACACAATGGGGCTTGCTTCTGAGCAGACATGCCTAGGATTGTGCTCTAAGGTTTAACAAGCTACACCTGCCCGCATTCCTTCTCCTAAAGGTCTAGCACTCTGTCCCGGTTGGAGATCTGGTAAGCCTAGTTAAAGGTATAGGCACTGTGTCCTCGATTGTATCTGGTCACCCTGGTAATATCACATTACTATGTTTGATGCTTTTCTGTTTTGACTATTCACTATTAAAAACTTCTCACTCTTCCTTAGCATGTTTTTATTATTGCCCATGCACCCACTGATTCTCCTCTTCCCATTATACAGTACAACTCCCTTTCGATACATTTTCTTTTAAAAGACCTCTACTTACAGCAAGTTCACAGCAGACTTCTGTAACTGAGGCTGCAACCCTATGCACACTAACCTGTGAGCAAGCCCCATTGACTCTAACGGGTCTTACTTCTGAGTAGACATGCTTAGGAGTGGGCAGTAAAAAAAAAACATGCTGTGTGTGTTTGCTGTATGCAGAATACAGGGAGCTACCCTCCCTACTTTCTGATGTGTAGAGAACACATGGCTGACCCCAAACCCACTGGCGCCTGAGGCAGTCTGCCATATGCCACCCTTGCTTACCTGGTGGCATAGCAGCTGCCATCTCTGGCTCCTGCTCCGTGAATCTGAAAAAGAAGAGGGAAGCGAAGCAGCAGAGGAGGCATAGTGGTGGGCTAGAGAGGCAGAGGTACCTTTGCCCACCACTCTAGGAACATAGGTCCACCTAGATCAGTCTTCTTGACACTGACTGACAATGGCACACAAGGTTTTCAGAAAGGAATTGTTCTAAGGCTGCCCTACCTGGGACGTGAACCTGGAACCTTCTATATACAAAGCAGGCACTCTGTCATTACCCCCTCCCTGCTTTTCTGCCACACTTCCTCTTCCACCCTGTTCTCTTCCTGTTCAAATCCAGGGAGCGGGAGGCGGAGAAGTGGTGGAGGCGGTTGGTGGATAGAGGCATCACCTGCAGTCAATCTAGTCCCTGAGGCAACTATCTCAGTTGGCCTCATGTACAGGCCAGCCCTTGTAGAATAAATGGACTTATCTGATAATGATGATGCTTAACATTTCTCAGAGGGATCTGGATGTAAAAATAGAGGAAGAGAACTGGAAGACAGGACGGAGATTCTGGTGAAAGGGAGCCACAAAGGAAAATTGGGTTGTGCCGTTGGATTGTGTAGGAAGGTCAGCATCAGCAAAAGGGTTAACATCATCTCAGCAGTTCTTCCAACAGCCCGGTAAGGTGGGTCAGTATTATCCCGTTGCTGCAGTGGAGGGAGTTGGTCTGTGGCTAAGAAAACAGGGTCTTGCTAAGGCTACTTCATGAAATAAGGTCTTTCTGATTCAGAGCTCAGTCTTATATCTATAGGCTTACCAGATCTCCAACCAGGACAGAGTGCTAGACCTTTAGGAGAAGGAATGTGGGCAAGTGCAGCTTGTTAAACCTTAGAGCACAATCCTAGGCTTCTTAAACCTTAAAGCACAATCCCATTGAACACAATGGGGCTTGCTTCTGAGTAAACATGTCTAGGATTGTGCTTCTAAGGTTTAACAAGCTACACCTGCCCGCATTCCTTCTCCTAAAGGTCTAGCACTCTGTCCCGGTTGGAGATCTGGTAAGCCTATATATCTACAACACTCCACCACTCTCATACCAAGCCTTTTGCTAGTTAACTGGCTCCGTGGTGGCAGCCTTGCAAATGTGATGTGTAGGTATGTTGCCTTCAGTCTCACACGCCTGGCACACTTCTGTGCTGCTGGGAAACTTTGTGCAGCTCTGTTGTGTTATATATATCTGGTGATGTTGGCTTATGGCTGTGAACTCTGCAATGCAGGTTGTGATGTTGTACTGGTGCAACCTCTTTCTAATCAAAGCAGCTATTGGCTAACGGAGTGCATTCTAGCTTGGAGTTATAAACTTAAATACTTGGAAACAGGATGTTCGAACTTTGATCCAGCAGATACGTTAGATCACTTTGTATTCCTAACATACTACCTTTCCATATGCAGGGATTTTTGTTTGTTTTGCTTTCTGCATTCAATCATCCAAGTGCCTATTTTTAAAGACCAAAGAGCTGCACTCAGTAGAATATCATACCTTAATTGCTTTGGTTTTATTCAGATGCCAAAAATTAATGTTGCCATTTGGTTTCACCTTGATCAAGCAATCCAAGATTAAGGTGGAGAGGGAAGGACAAATTAACACACTAATTACTTGGAAAATTAACAACTGACCAGGGAGAACCCTACAACACTATATCACCATCAGTATTTACTGAAATCCCAATACAAGCAAGCTAAGTGTTTCGTAAAGGAGGTGTGATTAACAGAGCGAGCCTGTAGGGAATATCTTGTCTTGCTGAAAGAAGATGTCAGGTTTTTATGAAGGCAGGGGCTATTATTTGGCACCCCAAGCAATACTATTAAAATGGTTGGTGTTGATCGTCTTTATCTTAGATGCTCCCCTCCAGGCCTGGTGGCTTCTTAAGTCCTCCTGGAGCAGTCTTCAAGCCGTGACATTCCTCTCCCCCCTCAGCATCTCTGTCATTTTTCCCTTCCAGGTCCCCAGCGGGTTGCTCATAATTTCCCACACCTAGTTCTGCGCCTCCTTGTCTGCTCCACTCTCCTCCTAACTGGGTAGCCCTTCCTTCCCGTTCCCTTACAGCACCAGGTCCTTGCTTTGCCTCTTGCTGTTCCTGTGTAGGCTTACCAGATCTCCAACCGGGACAGAGTGCTAGACCTTTAGGAGAAGGAATGTGGGCAATTGCAGCTTGTTAAACCTTAAAGCACAATCCCATTGAACACAATGGGGCTTGCTTCTGAGTAGACATGCCTAGGATTGTGCTCTAAGGGTTTAACAAGCGACACCTGCCCACATTCCTTCTCCAAAAGGTCTAGCACTCTGTCCCAGTTGGAGATCTGGTAAGCCTATGTATAGTCCAGGATTGTCCCACTATTTCCACAGGGTGTGCCTGTCTGTGTGTGGGTCGCATGACTTTGTTGTCCATTCACTGTCCTTCTGCATTTCCCCCATGCTTAAATCATCACATTTATTAACAGGGAAAAATCTGTCAATAACGAGAGCAGCTGTACAGCAATGCGGTGACCACACGTGTGGACTTTTTTTTGAGAGAGAGGCTCATGCCCAGTTGCAACAGACCACGACAGAAACAGGAGGGGCAAAAGAGGGAGGGCCAGGCTACTGTGTCCCCAAAGCACATTGTCTCTACTGTGATGATTGTATCTACATGTGACTGCAAGCAGAAACGCAATAACTAGCTGGCACTACAAGGATCCCATCTGGAAGTGTCCGTGATCATGTTGTGTTGTTGGAAAAAATGCAAAAGCAACCATAGGGTAATACAGTGAACCCTTGATTTTACAGATGAATAGGGGGAAGGGGTGTCTGCTAATGCTGAAAGTCAGCTAAATCTAAATGCATTTATGATAATGTGCATGCACAAATGAAGCAGACCATGATGTCCGTTATTTCCAAAGTCTGTTAAACCGAGGTCTGTTAAACTAGCGGTTCTCTCTGTATCTTCATTTTGTTGTTGTTGTTCAGTCGTTAAGACCATATCCTACCAGGCCTTCCTGTATTCCACTATCTTCCTGAGTTCGCTCATTTTCATGTTCGTTGCATCAGTGATGCTGTCTAACCATCTCATCCTTTGCCTTCCCCTTCTCCTTTTGCCTTCAATCTTTCCCAGCATCAGAGTCTTCTCCAGAGAGTCCTCTCTTCGCATTAGGTGGCCAAAATATTTGAGCTTCAGCCTCAGTACCTGTCCTTCCAGGGAACAGTCAGGGTTGTTTTTATTTAGGATTGACTGATTTGATCTCCTAGCAGTCCAAGGGACTCTCAGGAGTCTTCTCCAGCACCACAGTTCGAAAGCATCTATTCTTCTGCGCTCTGCCTTCCTTATGGTCCAACTCTCACAACCATACATTGCTACTGGGAACACCATCGCCCTGACTATACATACTTTTGTTGGCATGGTGATATCTCTGCTTTGTATTATGCTATCTAAATTTGCCATAGCTTTCCTTCCAAAGAGTAAGCGTCTCTTAATTTCATGGCTTCTTCATTAGTACAAGCTCTTCATAAGTACCATATCTTCATTAAAAAAAAGGTAAAGGTGACCCCTGACAATTAAGTCCAGTCGTGTCCGACTCTAGGGTGTGGTGCTGCTCATCCCCATTTCAAAGCCGAAGAGCCAGCGTTGTCCGAAGACGCCTCCGTGGTCATGTGGCCGGCATGACTCTCCTTGCCGCCGCGCGTAGCATGCGGCTGGAACACGGAGTGCTGTTTGCCTTCCCGCAAGCGGTACCTATTTATCTACTCGCATTAACATGCTTTGGAACTGCTAGGTTGGTACCAGCTAAAAGTTCACAAAGCTGTTGGCAAGCTTTTGACCTCAGCAGAACGTTTCATCGGGCTGGATGCAGTGCCAGGGATGGAGGCTTTGGGTTGCTGGAAGCTTTGCACTGTCCATTCCACTGGACTTTCCAGCAACTACAATGGGCAGCAGGAGCTCCTCCACCCCCTCCCGTTGGTGAATGGAGGGAATCTGCAGGAGCTGACAGGTACTGGGGAGTTCAAGGGATCAGTGTCTGGCCAGGTGGACCGTCTTATGGATATGGGTCTTTGGCCGGTGCCTGATCTGACCAACCTCTGATTCTACCCTTGGCTGGATGTTAAGCAAAGGGGGAGGAGAGAGAGAGAGAGAGAGAGAGAGAGAGAGAGAGAGAGAGAGAGAGAGAGAGTGTTGGATGCGTAATGGTTTTAGACTGGAATGGGGTGTTACATGGTCAACTGGAGTGGCTGTGGGTGACAAGATTAAGAGCAATAACTGCTTTATTAGAGAGGTGAGGGGACAGCGGGATTGATAAGTAGATTTGAGTGTAATCAGTGTCAAGACTGTAGTGGCCTGTCCTGTCCTTCCATACTGGGCAGATGGAAAGGCAAGGCAAAGAGATATGACAAAGCCCTAACTTGCTATTTGTAATGATTTTAGGCTGGAATGGGGTGTTACGCAGCCAACTGGAGGGGAAAGGTGTGAGAAATCTCTGAGTAGTTTCTGCCTCCTACAAGTGGAAGGGTGAGAAACTGTTTTAGGGTTGATTTGTTTGGACATGCATGCAAGCATGCTGGATTACAGAGTGCTTTCTCGAATGGACAGCTCCCACCACCTCCCCTGCATTCTGCATCCTGATCAGCCATGACTTTTCCTTTCGCCTGCTCCCTAGCCTTAGAATATTGTACTTTTCCTTTCCTGCTTTCAAAAAGATATTTAATTTATACACGCTGCAAAAGGCTTTGTGACATTTGCAAAAGACATTTGCAACATGAGGTCAACGACACCATTTGCTTAACCGTATTTCTTCATCCCGTTTGTGCAACGCTTTCAGATTTTCCGCCCTCACAGATCCTTGCATAAATGCTCTGCCTCTCATAAAGGCAGAGGCTTGAGGAGTGGGGTCTCCTCTTCGTCCTGGCAGAGGCTAGCAAGGAAGAAGAGCAGATGCTTACAGTCTTCCATGTCCCTGAGGTGGGCAAATGACAATGTCACCAAGAGTCACAGAGAATTCTGGGAAGGGGGTGGCTGTGGGTGACAAGATTATTTATTTATTTAAACAATTTATACCCCGCCTTTCTCCCAGCAAGGGCACTCAAGGCGGCTTACAATAAAACATTAAAATACGTATATACATTAAAATAATTAAAAACAAATAATTAAAACAATTAAAACAAACAAACCCAGTGGGTCACCTATATTTACATTTGTTAAAAGCCATTTGTTAAAAAGCCAGCCCACCATGTCAGGCATCGAATGCTAACCTAAATGAAAACGTCTTAAGGCCCCGCTGAAAGGTCTCTAAAGAGGGAGCTGTTCTTAATTCCAGGGGGAGGGAATTCCATAATTGGGGCGCCCCTGCCGAGAAGGCCCTATTCCGTGCCGCCATCCCCCTCACCTCTGTCAATGGCGGCACGGTTAACGCCCCCCCGATGACCTCAGAGTACGGGTCAGATTATAGGGAAGGAGGCAGTCCCTCAAATAACCTGGACCCGAGTCGTATATTAAGAGCAAGATTAGGAGCAAGAACTGCTTTATTGGAGAGGTGAGGGGACGGGATTGAGTGTAATCAGGGTCAAGACTGTAGTGGCCTGTCCTGTCCTTCAATATTGGGCAGATGGAAAGGCAAGACAAAGAGGGGTTGAAGAGCCCTGGAGAGGTCTAAGTGAGGACCGAGCCAGAGGAGCCATGAGATCTCTTAAATGCCTCCAGACCCAATCACCACCACCTAGAGAACAGATTGATTTAAGGGTAGGCTTACCAGATCTCCAACCGGGACAGAGTGCTAGACCTTTAGGAGAAGGAATGGGGGCAGGTGTAGTTCGTTAAACCTTAGAGCACAATCCTAGACATGTCTACTCAGAAGCAAGCTCCACTGAACACAATGGGGCTTGCTTCTGAGTAGACATGCCTAGGATTGTGCTCTAAGGTTTAACAAGCTACACCTGCCCGCATTCCTTCTCCTAAAGGTCTAGCACTCTGTCCCGGTTGGAGATCTGGTAAGCCTATTTAAAGGGGCAGCCGACTGGCCTGGAATTTTCCTCCTCTGCTCCACTGCATTCCTCCTGGCCCATTGCTGTTACTGATGTGCAGGCTCACATTAGGTTTATTGCTAATGGGGGCAGTTTGGGGTCTACCTTCTCTGTCATGTAGCAGTCACTGAGGGCCATGACTCCGGTCAGGGCAGAGTGAGAGACTTTTAACCTATTACATGTGCACCGTTTTCCCACCAAAAAGCATGTCCCCAAAGCGATTAAATTCTTAAAGTGGCACTTGGTTGAATAGCCATGCTTCCACTCTTAAACCCAGGGAAGTTATGGTACTCTTCTAGATGAATGGCGCAATTCTGACTAGAAGGTAGACTGGCAGAGCGCCACTTGTCCAGTCTAGGGTGTTGCAAACGTGCCGCAAAGCACGTTTGTGGCACCTGGCAAGTAGGCAGCACCGACGCAGAGGGGTAGCCAGGCGCCCCTGCTACTGGGGCGGAAAACCCCGACGCCCCAAACTAATTAGCATAATTAATTTGCATAATAAGTTTCGGTTTTAATAAGGGTTTTTTTTCGCTGTTTTTAAAGGGGATTTTTAGCGCTAGTGGGGCTTCTAATAGTTTATGTATGCTTTGCGCAATTTATCTTGTGTACTGTGACCCTCCCGCGACGATCTCCAGGGGCGCAGACGATCTTCCGGGGCACAGATCGCTCCTCTGATGCCCCTGGCGCGAACTCTGTAAAGCGCCCAGGAGCGCTTTGCAGAGTTCACGCATGCGCAGAACGTCGATTGGAAACATCGCCGCTATGCGCATGCGTGAACTCTGCAAAGCGCTCCTGGGCGCTTTACAGAGTTCGCGCCCGGGAGCAGAGGAACGATCTGTGCCCCGGAAGATCGTCTGCGCCCCTGGAGATGGTCGCAGGAGGGTCACAGTACACAAGATAAGTTGCGCAAAGCATACATAAACTATTAGAAGCCCCGCTAGTGCTAAAAATCCCCTAAAAACCTTTTTAAAAAAGCGAAAAAAACAAAAAAACCCCCGAAACTTAAGGAGGCTCCCGCCCCCCCCCCGGAGCCTTTCCGCCCCTACGCCCTGGGGCCCACCGCACCACCGCCCCATATCAGGCAACGTTTCTGCACTGACGCCAAGGCCGACACCACTCTACTCACCCCAGAGGAAGTGGAGCGCCCGCTGGGGAAGTAAGTTCCCTGCTGGGTGGTGGGGAAATCGTGGGAGGGTGGAACGGGGTGTTCCAGGACGGGGGGATTGGTCGGCTGGGCCCAGGAAGGGGGAGGGATCGGCGGCAGCGGCTCCGTCAAAATCCTATCCCCCTTTCCAGGCCTGGCCACCATTACACAGCCTGCTCGAATGTGCACCAGCAAAATAGATGGTGCACACTTGACTCGAGTAGACCCATCAGATTGGCTGAGGCTCTATGACGAACTGCACCCTAGCTAGACAGGATTGGGATGCCCATTTCCTAAGAGAAACAAAGAAAGAAACAAAAACTGGAGCCAGCTCTGCCCTGTGGGACTCCCATAGATACCTCCTGTGTTTGCCCAACCCCTGGCTGAATAATGGCTACACAAACTCAGTCAGGAGATTGTATTTAAAGCAGGAACATACTCTGTGCCCACAGTGAGGAGCAAAGAGAGAAATGACAGAGGATGTGCACAGAACTGGGCAGATACAGGCCACAGCTTGGATTGCTTACAGTCCCCCTATCACTGGGGTAGAACAGGCAGGGGCACTGCGATGTTACCAACAGCCCAATCCCAACTATTGAGGGAGAACCACCTGAGAAGAAAACTGGGAGCAGGAGTAGCCTGAAACCAGAGCTACGCTGTAGGCGTTCGCGCTCCATGTGCGTCTGGTGCTGCCGAGACGCAGGCGTAGCGAGCCGGAACCAATGCACACTATTACAGAGCACATATTAAAAATCGCTGCCCAACAAATAATCATGGCACCTTCCCCTGCTGCCCCTCCACCTCCAGTTCACTTCAGGCTGCTTATCAATACGTCTCTTATTATTTAATAAGTCTTTATTATTTAGTTTCTTATTACTCTGTGATTGGCTACCGCGTAAAACGCATCCTGCCCCCCCCCCCCCACAGTACAAAGCACTGCCCCTGATTGGCTGGACGTTCATGAAATAGGCAAAAGTTAAGCCGAGGTTGACTTTGCCCATGCGGGGATGTAGGCAACTGACGGGCCAACGCCGGCAGCCAATGGGAGGCCACATGTGACGCACGTGCCCATGCCGTGCCGTACGCTGGCCGGACGCATACAGTGTATCCCGGCTTAAGGAAGCTGATGTTGTGAGCTGTTCATGTTGTGTGAGGGTAGCAACATGGGGGCACAGCTGGTAGTCGGCCAGTCTTTGCAAACTGCACCGCTGTCCCCAGCTCCCATCTCTCCCCCCCCCCACTGCATGGGCACAAAGGGGGTCCCCACCAGACCTTGTTGTGTACTGACAGTAATAGAAGGGTATCCCTATAATCCACGCTGGGTGTCTTTGCAGAGCCGCAGTTTTCCTCTAACGAGCGCTGCTCGTCATTATTTTTAACGAGCGCCACAGTGTTCTCATTACACCCATTAAAAATGAATAAATATAAATATGGAAAATGTTCTCGGGCTGATCAGCCGGAGAGGGTGTCAGCTCTTTCCCTTCCTTGGGGATGACAGTGTAGGATACGGGATCATGTTTAGCTGAGTCCTACTGACCTCATCAGTTTTGCTTCAGCAGTGAAAAGACCTGGCGTTTGATGTTAAAATGATTTGAAAAGGCGGGGGGGGGGGGTTGGAAGAGGGGACAAGGAGTAATAAAGAACCTAGGTCAGAGCTGAGACACAACAGTGAAGGCAATTTACCAGAAATGTGAGGAGTAATCTCACTGAGCGCCAAATACAGAGCGTTCACCCTTGGCTGTTAGTACAGTAAGTCCTCACTTAAAGTCGTTTTGTTTAAAGTCGTTTCGTTTTAAAGTGGATGGGAAAATGCCATAGGAACGTTTACATCCATCAATCAGCCTATGGTAAAATTAGTTTCATTATAAGTCATTTCACTTAAAGTCACCATTTCCAAGAAGAACCTATCCACAACTTTAAGTGAGGACTTGCTGTATCGGTATATATTCCAAATAGAATGGTTCGCTGCTTACCAGAGTCGAAGCTTCTTTATGTCCTCCCTATAATCCTTAATGAAGTTGTATAGCTGACATTGCATAAGAAGCAGCTTCGATGAAGGGAACCCTTTCCTGTCAAGCAGGGACATTATGACGGGTGCTGTGTATAGACAGAAGCAGGGCCACTCAGAAGAATTTTACCAGGGGGCACAAAGTTTCTTTTGGGCCCCTTCCCTTCATGTGAATTTGGCTCCTGGCCCCCCCTTTTTGCTCCTGGGCTAGAATCTCAGTTTTTCACAGTTGCAAAGATACACTTGAAACTAGATGTGCAGAGCCTGGTGGGTGAGGAATTGTGTACCGTATCAGCTGGTAGTCTGGGCTTGTTGCTGGTCATTCTTTGGTTGTGATTTGATCTGTTCGAAAGCTTTAATGTCTTCCTGAGATGTCCTGGAGGATTTTTTTTTAAGACAAAGAGGCAAGAATCAGTAGTTTTGTAAATGAATGAAACGGGTAGTGAGCTCTTAGAAGGGGCTGATATATGACATTTCCACAGTCAGAGGGGTGGACTTTCAAAGCTCAGTATAGTTCTTTAGCTTTCCTTGTAATACACAAGGAATTATGGGCAATAAGGGAACTCATGCAAACACGCTAAATTTATACAGATTGCAGAATGCCATTTTTCTTGTTGCAGAATTTTGAGTTTCTTGTTGTAGCACATGCCACCACCCTTATATTGAGTCTGAGTGTTGCTTCATGTAGCAATTTCTGTGCTGACTGGCTGTGGCTCTCCAGGGTTTCAGACACCTATCTGGAGGTGCCAGAGAATTTACCCGGGACCATTTTTGTGGACGGCGACGGCATGTGATCTTCCCTGTTTAGTTTAGTTTAGAAAGAATGTATACAGTTCAGTTCCTATGAAAGATGGTGCAGCCTTGTGCATATTGTATCCATGGGTTAACAGGATGTAGGGAGACTATCAGTCATGTGCCTACCTTGACCACATTATAAAAGGGAGCCGGGGTTTCCCTCCCCACAGTCAGCTGCTTTTAGCAACTTTTCCCTAATCCTGGCTCTGATACTGGAAGTGAGCAAGGAATAGAAACATGTGACTGGAATAGAAGTACTGTATGTGTTATACTGAGTTAGACCATTTGTCCAGATAGCTCAGAAGTGTCCATAATGACTGTTAGGAGTTTTCCAGGATTTTGGACAGGGTCAGTGGTGAAACAAGGGTGGAGCGGAGGCAAGTAGTTCTGCAAGACTCCGTTACACTGGAGTCAGCGGCCCCTCCCCCTGGCTGTTGGAGCCATTCCAGCAGCAACAGGGGAGTGTCCTGCGTGTTGCCTTTGCTGCCAGAATGGCTCCAACAGCAAGGGGGAGGGGCCGCTGACTCCAGTGTAACAGAGTCTTGCAGAACTACTTGCCTCCGCTACACCCTTGTTACACCTCTGGACAGGGGTCTTTCCCAGCCCTTTCAGGAGATGCCAGGGATTGAACCTGGGACCATCTGCTTGCATGGAAAGCACATGCTTTACCGCTGAGTGTTGACCCTCCCCCCCCCCAAAAAAAAACAAGACAACAGACTGACAGTGCAATCCTACCCAGCTCCTCCACTGGTGCAGCAGTGGTGGAGGGCAGACGGGGAGACTTTGGGAGGGTAAGGGGATTATCCCCTTTCCCTTCCAAAGCCTCCTCCCTCCACCACTGCTGCACCACTGTTGCACCAGTAGAGGAGCTGGGTAGGATTGCGCTGTGAGTGAGGCTATGATTGCCTTCAAAGAATATAAGTCCTGGAAGGGGGAGGGTTAAGCACCCTCTCCTGCCTGCTGCCAGATAAGGCTGCAGTCCTATACACACTGGCCTGGCAGTACGTCCCATTGAACTCCCTGCTTTCTGTGTGAATGGGGTGGACATATGAAAAGGAACACGTGCCCACCACCATTACAAGTTTGCCTTGGCTTGTCAATGACTGTTGAGCAATTAAACAGCCTTATTGGGTCCAGCTTACGGCTATTTTGGTGCATTAGGCAAAATATTATCATTAATACCCTTTTTGGCTCTCTTTTCTTCTGCCACTGTTGCTGATATTTGCGCCCATTGCACAGGAGTCGTAAAGCATCTGAACTTAAATATGCGGCTAGGATCTGTGGATAGCGTCCAGCCAGCATTGCTGCTGTGACTGAAGTTGATTGGCAGTTGGTTCAGGATTGACAGAAGAAAGTTTGTCACACGATGTGTTGTTAATTTGCAGAAATCATAGCTACATGTGAGTGTGGCCGTGGCCACTAGCATAGATGGTTCTTAGAAAGTAGAAAGAAAAGGAAAATAGATCTGTTAAAGACTGTTAGTCTTGACAGCTAAATAGAACCTCCACGGTCAGGGGCAATATACCTCCAATTTCAAAATGCTAGGAACAAAAAATTGGCAGATGGACAAGAAGCTGCAAACATGGTGGACTAGGTAGACGTTTGTTTGATATAGCAAGGCATAAGAGCCAGGATGGTGTAGTGGTTTGGGAGTCGGACTTAGACCTGGAAGATCCAGGTTCAAATCCCCGCTCAGCCACAAAGATTCCTGGGTGACCTTGGGCCAGTCACTATCTCTCAGCCCCACCTACCTCACAGGGTTGTTGTGAGGACAAAAGGAGGGGAGGAAATATGTACACCACTCTGAGCTCCTTGGAGGAAGGGCGGTATAAAAATGTGAAAAATAATAAATAAATAATAATAAATAAGGATTCCTATGATGCCTTTTTCATTTTAAAGCATTTCCACCCAATGGTGCATATACGCAACAGGAGTTAAATGTGTACACCTGTGGGCTGGGAGGAACTGGGTTTTAATGGGCATGTAGAGTAGGGCCAGTCCAAGACCTCCTGGAACCTCAGATTGTGCACCAAATTCTGCTATACGTTGCCATGCCAAGTGCTGTTCCCTTTATGGTAGAGACACTCTAGCCCACCTCTCTTCACACTTTCTCTTCTGCTCCATTCCTCTCTTCTCAAATCAAGGGAGGAGGAGCGGCGGCAGCAGCAGTGGAGGTGGGAAGGTGGAGAGAGGCAGTGGGCTCTCTCTGCCAGTCTATCACCTTCCTCAGTCAGGCTCATGGACTGGCTGGTCCTGATGTAGAGGTTCAGGAAAGGTGTACGGATTTAAAGTCTATGTACAATCAATCACCAACACTAGATCAGTGGGAAGCCTATTAAAGGCCCATCTTGGAAACGGTTATAGTTCGCTGTACTCTTAATTATAACTGCAATTATATGCATACATCTAAAAATCCAACTGTGTCAGAATTCCAAAGAGTGTTCTAAATTCTCTAAATTGCAATTATTTTTTACATCTGAAACAACTTGAATTATTATACGCTGAATCCAATAGAAAAACGCTATGCTAGTCCCTACCTTTATTTCCAGGCCCTTGCAAAATGCAATTCCTCTCATTTTCTCCTCATTGCAAGCACAGTTAATTGCCTGATGTGGAAAGTGGTGTAATTGGGAAACTCATGGCTAATAGTCAATGTAACCTCTTCTTCTTTCTTTCTTTTTTTTTTTTTGGAACATCTGATTTGTCTAATTAATGTCTTACATCATCATCTTGGTGTTAGGTTAACGGGTTTGTCAATAGCTGGTTTGGAAGACAGCTCTTAAATGTATTGAGTATTTCACTTAAGTAAGTAGGGTAGCGGATTTACTTTATGTGCGATGGCTCAGATTTGTCACTATTGCAAACAGAAAAAAGTGACAAAAAGATTTTTAATCCACAGTCATTTATATTTTTTGCAGCTCAATCCTATGCATGTCTACTCAGAAGTATGTTCCATTATCTTCAGTGGAACTCACTCCCAAGAAAGTATGTATAGGGTTGCTGCCTAAGCCAAGTGGGCTTGTAGGACACTCTTGAACTAAATGTCTGGTCAGAAAGTTGTGGGTCCACAGAATGTGGGGAGGGATTATACTATCCCAGTGATAGAACACATGCTTTGCATACTGAAGGTCCCAATTTCTGTCGAGTGGCTCCACTTAGAACAAGACAGACCCCTGTCTGAAACATTTGAGAGCTCTTGCCAGTTCCTGTGGACAATGCTAAGCTAGATAGATCAATAGTTTGATCTTTTTTTTTTTTAGAAGTGGGTTTTCTCTGTGCCAGGTGCAAGGGAGTGGCGACTGGACACAGGTATCTTGTTGTCTTGTGTGCTCCCTGAGGCATCTGGTGGGGCCACTGTGTGACACAGGAAGCTGGACTAGATGGGCTTTTGGCCTGATCCAGCAGGGCTCTTCTTATGTTCTTCTTATGTTCTTAATAGTCTGGCTTTTACATTTGCTTTTTTCCCCCACAAACCCCCCCCCCCCACAAAGCCCTTATCTTGATGCTTAATAAATGTGACTCAGTACCCCAGGTAAGTCCGCAGATGGACAGCATAGTTCGTGTGTGTCTGAAACTGCCTCGTACCAAGTGCTTGCCACACACACGCCCCAATCCCTCCCCTCCCTCCTGGAAGAGCAGAGGGCATTAATTGCTGGGGAGTCACTTGGTCCAAAACAATTGTTGATAGGCAAACCCCAACTTTTTCTCAGGTCAGGCATGGATATCTGCCCTGAGTCTTCCATAGGATGGATGCAAAGAATTCCTTCCATTTCTCTGCAGACTGCATATCCTCTTTAAGTTTCTCTTTTATTCCCTCATTATCAAACATTGCAACCATTTCCCTGGCAGGTTTCCTGCTTTTGGTGTATTTAAAGGAGTTTTTATTGTTTGCCTTGAGGCTTTTCAGCCATGCACTCCTCGTATTCTTTTCCTTTTTGCATCTCTTACACTCAGCTTACATTTCTTTTGCCAGCGTGCTCCTTTTTTTGTTCTCATTCGGGCAAGACATCCATTTTCCGAAGGAAGCCTTCTTGCCTTCCTTGACTCCAAATGAGCCATGCTGGCCTCCTCCTGAAGCAGGTGGTGCATGCTTCCCTGTTTAGTGATTAACGTTTAGTCGAGCCTCTGATATTGTGTGTTGAAACAACCTCTATGCACTTGACCACTTGTCTGGTTGAGAAAAGAGAGGAAAAAAACACCTGGATAAATTGCTGTCATTTGAGCAAACAGGCAACTCTATGTCACTCTCATACCAAGGAACAGTGCTCAACCCCCCCCCCCCCTCCAGCTCCACATCATACATTCCTGAAGATCCTACTCCATCTGCTGTATCCTGCATTCATTCACCCTAAAACTCACTCTGCCTTCTATGGATTTAAAAGCTGACAGTTTGCAGTCATGAGTCTGCAGACCAGTTCCTCTCTTACAGCTCAATCCTATCCAACTTACACCACCGGTGTAACCACTGGTACAGCGAGAACGGGAGGCCCCAGAATGGAAAGGGGATTCAAATCCCCTTTGAATCCCCCTTTGGAGGGGATTTGAATCCCCTTTCCGTTCTGGGGTCTCCCATTCTCACTGCACGGCTGGTTACACCGGTGGTGTAAGTTGGATAGGATTGCGCTGCTAATGCAGATCAAGGCTCCTGACTTCATCCTTAGCGAGAGATTTCCCTAGAATGTTGTGCAGGAAGGCACTGGAGGCTTCTAAGGTGTCACATAACCTTGACTTGATGGGAGGGGTTGAGGTGTAAGATGACTCATTCCACCCCCACCTGCTTCTGTGGTCAGGTAAAAAGAACACAGGAAGCAGCGACGTTCAGGCCAAGCTGATCTGAGTGAAACAGATGGAAAATTGATCTGAGACAGGCAGAGAGAGCCTGTGGTGGAAGCTAGGAGGAAGACCCAGGGGCTAATTTAGGGCGCAGGAATGATCCAACCCGTTATTAGGAATGCTCTGCTTTTTGCCTTCATCCAGCGCTCAACCTGCCTCTTTGTACATAAAGCAAATATTACAAAGACACTACAAGCTTGCAGTGAGCTCTCCTCCAAAGTGCTCAGGGAAGCGTGGAGCGTGCCTATGCCAAAAGCACCCAGAGTGTGTACTTGCGCAACAACCATGATGTGCAAAATGGTAGCCTGTGTCCTGCAGGGTGCTGTCGTGTTCATGCGTGTGCACTACAGGATAGTATTGACATGCACAAGAGACAAGATGTGTCATTTCACTCGCATTTAATTTCTAAGGATCGTAAATATAAACATTGGTAGAACACTCTCGGAGTGTGTAAAGTGCTCCACATGTATTGTCTTGTTGGAATCCGTACAACAACCCTGTAAGGTAAGTCAGCATTGTTGAGATGGCTGAACCCTGAAGAATGGCAAATCTAGCATTGTAAACTTACCACAGAGTCTTTTTCCAAAGGAAAAAGTAGGGACAACCTGAGGATAGTGATCCACCAGAGAGAGTGATCAGAAGATGAGAACTTTCCCTGGTAAATGCAGCAGGAGCACATGTAAATGAAAGTTAACAACACCTCTGGCAACATCTCCTCTTGAAATATTATGAGAGGACAGCCCCTTTCCTTAGGAGGTTTTACTCTAAAATCTGAGAGATGGTGACAAGAGGAAGGCTGCAATCTTTCCTGAGAGTAAGCCCCATTGAACACAATGGAACTTACTTCTGAGTAAACATGCATAGGATTGTGCTGGAAGGGAAGGAGAAGGGAGGCAGGGTGGAAGAAAATGCATTTGTCCCAAAGGAACTTACGGTGCAATCCTATGCAGTCTACTCAGAAGTAACCCTTACTGTGTTCGGTGGGATTTCCTCCTACGTAAGTGTGTTTTAGGATTGCAACCTCACACAATCTTAAAAAAAAAAAGTTTAGAGCAGAGTAGAGGGGCAAAGGGCTTGTGCCAGTTTGCTATTCAAAACGGTATATTTCAGGATTCTGTTTGCTAGTCATAACCCTAAATGCAGCTATTTCTTTCTGACAGGGTAACGCCATCCTCTGAAAACCCCAATGGTTCTAATTGTAGCATAAGCCAAGGAAAGCCTTCTTTACGAAGAATAAAAGGGAGAATACACCGAAGTAAAAGCCTCGATAGCCTTGATTTCTGCGAGTTCAATGTGAGTACACAGTTCCTTGTATTTGCTGCTTTGTTGATGTTCCATAGAGCTCTGTCTGTCTGAACAGAAGATGAAGAAGGTTTTCAGTCCCTTGATTTGTTCTTATACAGTACCACATATCTCTAAGGGCACTTCCAGACAGAGTGTTAAGCTGACACTTTCTTGACTCACTCTTGACCGGGGGAGGTTCACACGATGTCGTCATCCATCCGTTGTCCTATGTTTTCCTCACTTTTCTAGCGTCGCATATATTAACACAGAAAGTCTGGGTTTTTTAAGAACACTAATAATAATAATAATATACAGTATTTATGTACCGCCTTTCTTGGTCATTGAATTTCTCCTCTGACTTTAATCCAAGGCGGTGGGCTGGCTTTCCTAACTCCACCTAATGTTTTTTTTAACAATATATAAATGTCCAATCTTTCGTGAACAGCTACATTCCAGGTGGTATCCTTTTGCAGTCTGGCTTTTTTCCACTGGCCATCGCCTCCCACACTCGACCGACGCAGCTGGGAGCTCTTATCTTTCCTCACTGAGGCTTTCACAGCTTTTTGTCGGTGGCGTGTCTCAAACTTGTCATTCGTCGATCTTCGAGCTTGGAAGGCGGCGGCTCTCCCGACTGAGCCAGACCTCTCTGCCCAGGGGTCTCCGCTGGAAGATTGGCAGGGAAGGTGGCAGCTATGCCTCCCTAGGCAGGGCCACTGGTCCAGGATCAATTTTACCGCCTTCTTTGCAGTTTGTGTGAATCAGGCCCAAAGTTCCAGGCCAGCTGGTGTTCCCAGCGGCGGAACTACGGTGGAATGGGTGGAGCAGTTGCTCCAGGCGCTCCACCGTGGGGGGGCGGCCAGAACGCGGTCGGGAGAACTCACCGGCTCCCGAAGTAGCGTCGCGTTTTGGCCCTCCCTCCCTCCCTGTAGCCCGTTTGGCTCCGAAATAGGAGCAAAATGGGCGGGGGAGCGCATCTACGTGACGCGAGGGCGCGTCGCGACGCTGGCCCGCCCCCTTGCTCCAGGGGCTCGCCCGGCACGTTCCGCCTCTGGGTGTTCCCGTCTTTATTTTACTATCAGGGCCTATTACATGTGTTACACATGCCAAGCACCCAACTCTGAAATAGCCTGTGTTCATGTGGAGCTCCATTGCTGTTGTTACGCCAGAACTGTTCAACTGGGGAAACCTATTTTTCTCTCAAGTGCCATTGCTGTCTGATAGGTAATCATTGCCAATTATATTTGGGTTCCTAAGAAACATAGCCACTGATGTTCTAATGACAACTCTGCTTCGTGAATGCCTAAGTATATATTTTATAGAAGATGAAAAAAGGAGGCATCTGACATGGTACTCTACCTTTATGCCTAAAATAAGCAAAATCAAAAATATATATTGCAGAGTACAATTCCATGCATGATGCAGTTTTGGAGTTGAAGGAAAATCCTAGAGTTTGATGCAGCTATTTTAGTTATGCCTGTTGGCTATATTACAGCACATTTTGTCGGCAAAGAACAATCTGTCTGTGCTTAACATATAAAAGCTAAAGGAAGTGTTCACGGATATCGTTTGCTGGTATTCTTCCTTATGGCTTCCCAGTGGATTCATTGTGAAAATGCAATCCCATAGATTTTCAGTTAGCCCCTGAAATTCAAAATCAACAGTCTGGCTGAGTAGTTGGTATCTGGACTATAAATGTGAAAGGAGGGGAACAAAGGGCTAAATAAAAACAGTATGCACAAAAACATGGTTTAGCAGAGGCTCGTGGTTAGAACTGCTTCGGGAAGAAGGGCCTTTACCACGTCACAGCTTTTTTTGTTGTTGTTCAGTCGTTAAGTCGTGTCCGACCCTTCGTGATCCCATGAACCATATCCCGCCAGGCCTTCCTGTCCTCCACTATCTTCCTGAGTTCGCTCATTTTCATGTTTGTTGCATCGGTGATGCTGTCTAACCATCTCATCCTTTGCCTTCCCCTTCTCCTTTTGCCTTCAATCTTTCCCAGCATCAGAGTCTTCTCCAGAGAGTCCTCTCTTCGCATGAGGTGGCCAAAATATTGGAGCTTCAGCCTCAGTACCTGTCCTTCCAGGGAACAGTCAGGGTTGATTTCATTTAGGATTGACTGATTTGTCCTCCTAGCAGTCCAAGGGACTCTCAGGAGTCTTCTCCAGCACCACAGTTCGAAAGCATCTATTCGTCGGCGCTCAGCCTTCCTTATGGTCCAACTCTCACAACCATACATTTTAGTTGGTATTAAATCAGATATAAGGAATTGTTGCTGACTGTTCACACACAGTACAGTATTATTATTATTGTTGTTGTTGTTGTTGTTGTTGTTATTATTATTATTATTATTATTATTATTATTATTATTATTATTCTGCTTTTCAACAAAAGGTAACTGTACTGTTATTTGTACACATACAAAGTCCTGACCAGCTTTAGACATATGCCCATCAGCACAAATGTCAGGATTATGGATGGATAGAGCCAAATCCAGGCCTGCTGTGTCTGTTCTCCAACATAGGGAGACCAATGTTACTTCCTCTTTCATTCTCTTCCCTTCTTCCGTTTCAAAGCCAGGGAGCAGGACAGGAGGTGTAACAGGGTCAGCAGCTGGATAACAGCTGGGTTGACAAGGTGCAGCGCAAGGGGGACAGCGGCATTTGGCATGCCAGGTGCTCTTGGGCTGCCTGCCCTGTTCTTTCCCTGATGTGAAAGCTCTAATTTTATGGAGGTTGAGTGTGTCAGTAATACTTGAAAGAACCCTGTTTATCTGGGATTAATGTTCTCATGAGAGTTCATATTTCTTCTCTGCCTCCTTTGTACAAAAGGATAAAACACTCACACAGCTTCACAGTTGTATCCTGTGTGGCAGTCCTTCTATTTCAGTTTCCCTGTCCGAGGAGACTGAGCACTAGCGAAGGGTGAACCAAGAGTGGAGGGGGGGGGCAAGGAAATGTGATGCATGGCATGTCAAACCTACTACCTGTGTGCCAACAATTTTATGTAATACAGTCATCAGTTTGAAGGATTGCATTTGACATTGTGGGCTCTTTTTTTTTTAATTTTTGCATTGAGCTTATATATTGACTAATCATTGAATCGTTTCTAATTTTTGGCTGCGCATCAAGCAGTGTAGCTAAGCTCACTTTTGTGAAGGGCTTTTGTAAGGCAATCACATTGGTGTGGTGCTGTCCAATGTAATACGGTGGGGTAGGGCGTTGTCGCCATCACGGTTTCTTGACATTGGAGCAAAATCTTTTTAAGGTTCTTCTGTTCCTCTAGACCAGGGGTCCTCAAAGTTTTTTAGCAGGGGGCCAATTCACTGCCCCTCAAGCTGCTGGGGGGCCAGACTTGGGGGGCGGGACTATAGTCCCCCCAGCGCCGTCACCCCTCCTGCCGGGTGCGCACGAGGCTGCCCCCTTGCCCTCAGCGGCGTTGTGCATATGTGCGAAAACGCCGACAAGGGCCTTATCAGAAGAGGCCGAACCGCCGGCCGAAGATGACGCACCGAGGTCCTTCCCAGCCTCAGGGATTGACGCGCGGAGCTGGCTTCAGCCTCGGAGGGTGCCTTGGCCTGCGGGCGGGCTGGTGGTCCGGGCAAAAGGCCTTGGCGGTTCGGATCTGGCCTGCGGGCCGTAGTTTGAGGACCCCTGCTTTAGACTAAAAATCTATTTGCTTCATATCTCCTATGTCCTTTAATCGAGGAATATGAATTTCATTGCTGGGGGGGCACACTGGAATTAAGAGTTTGCTGTTCGTATCTAGGATGGGGGGGGGGAAAGCATCACAAAATGGCTCTAAAACTGATTTCACACTTCAAAGGGAGAAGTCCACTGGTTTGAAAACCCATGTCACTTTTTGTCCTCAACTACCACATACGATCCGATGGTCCCTGTTTACTGGGGCAGTCTTGATTTTCAGGCACCTGTCCCTCGCAGCTCCCTTCACTAGAACATCTGTCCATAAAATTAACTCACTTTCTCTGATTTTACATTCAAGGGCCTCCTAAAACACATCTGTTCATCTCGGCTTATTCCAGTTGATCCTCCTTCCCTTTCTCTTTTCTTTCCTCCTTTAATGCATCTTCTCTTCACCCTTAGACTGAAAACCTCTGGGCAGGGCTTTCCCTCATATCTAATTTTTGTACCATGCCTAGCTTTTTTACTTTAGACTGTATTAAACAATGACTACAATAAAATAGTACTTCACCGGCCCTATTTTCCCGTTGTTTTGCCTTTTGGGAAGATTTCAGGGATGTCCTTAAAATATTACTAGGGTGAAATGCTAGAGTTGACACCGTCAGTTTTCAGTCCCTCTCCCAGGTCCCTGGAACAGAAATCTCCGAAGAGCGCATAGCGAATTCAGCTTGTGAGTTGGTGTAGCCTACAAGTTCTGAGCTATGAATCAGGACTTCCCTGGTTTGACTTTTGCTCATGCCCTGAACTCACTAGGTGGTCTTACATAAGCCGTTCCCTCTCAGCCTCAGCTGCAAGATGGGGGATAATAACCCTGAACGACACCGAGTCTTGTAGCGCCTTAAAAGCTCACCTGTTTATTTCAGTACAAGCTTCTGTGAACTACAGTAATCTCCACACAACTGATGTAGCGGACTGTAGTCCACAAAAGCTGATTCCGAACTAAATTAGTCTTTAAGGTTAGTCTGCAAGATTCTTTGTTGCCTTGGAAGCAATAGACTAACACGGCTACTCTTCTGGAATTGGTTTCTGGAATTTGAATTGCGGACAACATCAAGATGATATACATGACACAATTTGCAAATTCAGCAAGTTCTATCCCAGTGTTTATCGTTGTCCGTATTGCATTGTCCCAGGTTCAATCCCCAGGATCTCAGGAGAGGGCAGAGTAAAATAGTTCTCTGAATCCTTGGAGAGTTGCTGATGCTACTTTAGACCATGCTGAGCAAGATGGACTAAAGCAAGGGTTCTCAGCCAGTGGTACACGTACCACCAGTGGTACTTTTTGGTACCTCTGGTGGTACTCAGACCGCTGGGACTCCCGAACCCTGCCAGGTCCCCCCAAACCCCACAAAAAGTGGCGCTTTTGGCACCGTGTTTTTGCTCCCAAGAGGCTCCTGCCTTTGGCCGAGCCTCTCGGGAGCACAGAAAACAGCCCTCCCACCTGGAGTCTCTTACCGGCCTCTGGCAGCCTCCTGCATCCTTCTCTGCTGAAAATCGGGCCGAAAACCCGGAAGTAGGTGGCGATTATGTCATTGCCGCTTCCTTCTGGTGGTACTCGGTGTGGCAGCAACCATGTAGGTGGTACGCCACGCCGTGTACATTGAGAACCACTGGACTAAAGATCTGATTCAATGTTTGGCAGCTTTCTATGTGTAATATTGGGGAGGAGGGTTCCTTCAGGCAGTGATCCCTGGTGCAAGACTAGGGGTGCTGCACCAATGCATGTCAGAGGGTTTGTTGCCATTTTCACTAGGCTCAGTGATTTTGCTAGGACCTGGGTGATGAAGGCCAATGGGCAGCAGTTCACCCACTTCATCAATTATTTAAGCAGAAGTGCCTTTTAAAAGTTAATCATTCGTAAATAAGAAAACAGCTTTTTAAGCAGCGGTTTAATACAATTACTTAAGCACAGACGACAGTGTGCAGATTCAGAATAAGAGCATTCTCTTGTCTTTAAGAAGAATTCAGACTGGCATCCTGATCCTCCTTATTGGAAGATATCTGTTGGGGGGGGGGAGAAGAATCCTCACTGTCTGAGAAAAGGAAGAGAGTGAGTCCTAGGAGAAGACAGGCTGACTGAGGGGAGTAGCACCTAGTGGTTAGCATGCCGCACCCCTTCCTGCTCCCTGCTTTCCCTTTTCTGGACCCGCAGCTGAGTGGGGAAAAACCTTGGTACTTTGTATCCTCTGCCACCATCCCAGGCTACAGAGACCAGGCAGAGGGGGGCCATTTGGGAAAACCCAGCTTGGCTGGAAAGCGTAAAGAAAAGTTTTCACCAAATGCATGCAGTAACTAGTAATGCCCAGCAGATGGAGCTGGGATGCTACTCAAAGCTCTCAGCCCACAAGCATTGGGGGAAGTTTGCATGCTGTCTGTAATCACTTAGCACAAAGCAACAAAAAGTCTTTCACCGCCTTGAATGGTTCCGAAGGCAAGGGGGCGGGCCCACTTCGTGCTCCGGTGTATTGGAGGGTCAGAGCCACGGCGGAACTTAGAGCTCCGCCCCCCTGCAGCGATGCCAGTGCTTCCACCTCGTCACAGCTCCTGACCTTCAGGTCCTGGCTCCCACCCAACAGCTGTCAGCAGCTCTGTCCTGACATTCTCAAGTAGGCTTCCTTCCTAGAGCAAATAGCAGCTTCAGAAGGGTTAAGCACCTCTTTTGCTGACTCCAGTCCTAGTCCTGACCCCACACCGCCAGCCACCGCTGCTGTTTATGAAAAACAAGCAAACAAAATAGTGTTTCTTTACTCCTGGCCCTGGGTGCTGTCCCAGGTCCTGATTCTGACCAACTGACTCTCTGCTATCTGAGACTTCTCCGTGCTCCTTGCTATCATGCCTTGCTCCAAATCCTGCAGACCTTCCCTAGTGCTCCAGAGGCTCTCAGTGCAGCCAAGACGGGACTGGTGTGCCAATGAGATATTCTGGTTAGAGTGCTGGGCTTGAACTAGGAAGGTCTGGGCTCCAATCCCTGCTTAGCCAGGAAGATTACTGGGTTACCTTGGGCCACTCACAGTCCATCAGCCCAGCCTACCCCTTAGGACTGTTGTGTCATTTATGCTGCCTTGAGCTTCTTGGGTGGAGAGTGGGATATATATGCAGAAAATTAAAAACATTAAGGCTGCAATCCTATACGCTCTTTCCCGGGAGTAAGCCCCATTTAATAGTGGTACTTCCTAGTAAACATGCATTGGATTGCACTGTAAGTGTATGAATTCTGCGCTCGTTTTTGTGCACTTTGGGTCAAGTTATGTTAATGACATTTTAAGACCATCATGTGTCATATCTCAGCCTAAACAGTCGTATTTTTTTTTCTTAATGACTTACTGACAACTCTAGCTTTGGTTGTTTCAGCTTCATAGCAATCAAAATGTTGAATGTCAATCTTTCATAGACAAACATTTTTGTAAACACAGGAAAAATAGTTAAGGGTTAAAAAGTTTTACAAAGACATATTCTCACATTTTTTTTAATCTCGAAGAAAATGGCATTTTTTAATTACTGGCACTTGGTGCTTTGCTGTCAATTAGGATGCAGCGCTACATTGTAAAAGACTAAAAATATTAGTTTTCCTTCTGGAGAGAGACTTTTTTCACCTTGGCAGTTGCATGTACAAATATGTTTTTGTAAACAATAAACCTGAGTGATTTATTTTCCAGTACCATCTGTCACTTATTATGCTTGTGAATCTGATTTAATTAAAGGCTTTGGTCTCTTGCTTGTACACTTCTGCTCCAATTTGCTTTGCAACTTGTGAAATGACAGAAACAAGGCTTGCAAAGATGGAGGAGAGGAAGCAGTGCCTTTTGTTAGGTCAGCCGCAGAGACTGAGACAGAAGTGAGCTTTAGGTGTTCACAATGCTCTTGGTTAGAGCAGTGGTTCTCAAACGTTTTAGCACCGGGACCCACTTTTTAAAACGACAACCTACCGGGACCCACCTAGCTTTATTTTATTTATTTTTAAAAGGTGATCTAGAAAAAATATATTTATTTACAAGTAACATTTTATTTATTTATTTGTAAAAAAAAGCCCTCCATCTACTGCAGGAGCTCAGCTCTTTGAAGGGCAATTAGCAGCTATCTGGTTTTTGAATAGCCTCAGGGCTTGTGGCAATTACTTATCTGATCGTTCCATCACCTGGGACCCACCAGAAATCAGGTCGCGACCCACCAAGTGGGTCCCGACCCACAGTTTGATAAATACTGCGTTAGAGAACAGAAGCTCTGTATAGGCAGTAGTCTATCACCCCATTCAATGGGACTACGATATCTTTGTGTTGGTTTTTTTAAAATGCATGCTCTGCTCAAAGGGCTTTGGGGGCCCTTTGTACAGTATGTATAGTATAAAATACACAAGGCCAGTCCTGCAGAGGAATACAGTATGTCAGCTGTGGCTGTAATATATGAAGGAAAATCCTCAGCTGCCTGTTTTCTGGTCTCTTAGCATAAGGCAGCAGGACATGCGTGTGTGTTCCTTAAACTGGGACCTAGCAGTCCTACTTGGGTCCCTTACCTCCTGTGCCTCCAGTGACCTGGTTCTGCTGCAAAGGACAGGTCTGGCTGCCCAAGTGTAAAGAAATGTTTTCACCAAATGCATGCAGTAACTAGTAATGCCCAGCAGATGGAGCTGGGATGCTCCTTGATTGGGTTCTGTGGCCTGCCGGCACCATTTGAGCTGCAGTAGCAGCCTGCCAGATCACTCGGTCAGCTGACCTGCAGGGACCAATCCCATCCACCAGGCCCGACGAAGTCCTAGTCTCAAAATGTGTGCCCCCCTTTTGAGCAACCGTTCTTTTGGCGGAAAGCAGTACTAGGGTTCCTTCTGTGGCTTTGCACATCCATGTTGTTCTCTGAAGGCTAAACTAGTTCATTGCATTGTTTGGGCTGGCTTGTTGGGTTAAAAAAATGTAAATAGCATTACTGTATTTGCTATTTGGCTTTAAAACCCTGGCTGCTGCTAATGATGAGAGCTGGGCATTGGGCTGACTCCCAAGCCCTTGGCTGGAGCCAAGCAAAGCTAGTCCAAGGAGGCCGGGCTATTGGAATGAGGGAGGAGAACCAGGGTAGATGCCAACCCCTCCCCCCCATAACTCCCCAGACAGAAAATGCAGGAGAAGGCTCTGAGGCACGTCGGTGCGGTCACCGGCTCTCCCTCAGGAGTTCGGTACCAGCCCCACACACACACAAACAGAGCCTAGGCTGGGCCCCACCTTGACAGTCACTGGGGCAGTCTGGACAGACATAATGGATGGAAAGCATTACACGATGTTTAACCTACATCTGTATTACAGCCCAACCCTAACGGAGGGTTACGCTGGCAGAATGCAGGTTCCACTGGTGCATGCTGTCGTAAAAGCGCTGTAAAGTGCTTTGTGACAGCGCAAGGCCTTCCCACTGGTGCTGGTGGATGTCGGGACACAGGCCAGACCAGGTAGGTCTGCCGCAGGGGTGGGGAAGAGTGGAGAGATGGTAGGGAGGGGGCTGAATAAAGCCGGGGGAGGGCGGTGCAGGGGTGGGAGGATCAGGCCCAGGAGATGGGCAGCACTGATGGCACCGGCGCACACCATATCCAAGCCCCCTTCCCGGGCCCGATCCGCTTGCTCGGATCAGCACGGACTTGCACCAGTGATATTGCTGGCACAGGTCCAAGTTGACCCATTGCCACTGCTGGGGCTTACCCCGGGGCAAGGGGACAAATGTCCCCTTACCCGAAGGAGACCTCCAGCGTGCAAAAATCCCCCGTGGGACACAGCGCAACCCACACCAACACCTCTACATTGCTGCATGGGGATTTAGATAGGATTGGGCTGCCTGACATATTATAGGTTCTTGAACTGAAGACTGTAATCCTTTTGTTTCTACTTGCTGCAGGAGGACAACAATCCAGCTATCCCTGAGTGAGGCTGTGAAACAGATGTGAGTGGGGATAACAGTGAATTCCTTTAGACACTTGTTCTGTAAAATATGCATTTTTTTCCTCCCGAAATTATTTTCTCGTCTTTCGAGCTACATTATCCTTTTCCACATGTGCTCAAAAGGACATGGAGATGGTGAACAGGTGGCCTCCACCATGTACAGCTCCATGCTCTTCACTTCCCTGAGCAACACAAAATGTCCAGGGCAAAGAAGGGCTTCCAGGTTTGCTTTGCTTTGAGCAAGAGCGCTGCAGATTGTTGGTTCCACTTCCAAATTCGAACTGCAACAACAACAAAAAAACTCTTCTCCATCATCTCTCCCACTAGCTGAAGGGTGTCCTATTCCAAAAGCAAGGGAGAGAGATTGCAGGCCATCAAAGCACATTAATGTTTTCTTAAGTCATAGGCCAGCCATGAGTTGCCTGGTGATATGTCTGGTCACAGAAATCAAGAGAGCCAAGCTCAAAAGCGTACTTTGTGCCATGAGACTCGGATGATGAAAAACACCTGCCTCCCTCCTTTTGCCACTTCTGCTCATGCGAGGGGGCCCATGAGAGGGGGGGTAAAGGGGGTAAATTGTACCTCGGCCCAGGGTCAAAAAGGGGGTCCAGGAGCCAAAGGAGGGGGCACAGAAATTTCCTGGGATCTCAGCTGGCCTGAGTGAAAGATGATGGCCAGGCCAGGTCTACCGAGTGGGTAGACCTGGGCTCTGCATCAGGAAGCCTGGTAGATCTGGGCTCTGTAGACTTTTCCGGCTATTGCTGCCCTCCCCCACCCTGTTTTTCCTCCTTCCCCTTTGAGAAGGGGCCCAAAATAAACTTTGTACCTCCTGATAAATTGCCTCTCAGAGGCCCTGCTTGTGATAATGGTACTGCTGCAGCAAGGAGTTTAGGGGCCTTCCCTAGAACAGGCTTCTCCCCGTATTGTGTGTTGTTGCTTGCAATGTACATTTCATTCACTCCCTGTTCAGTGGAGGGCTGTTTCTGGGGCTTGTGTTCGTGGGCCCTTCTTCCGAAAAGCATTTGCGGAATGTTCTTTACATTTAGAACGTGCTCCAAAGAGTCGCCTCCTTTTTGCAAAGGCATGATCCCAAACCCATGGGTGCTACTGCAGCTGTAATTAAAATCAACCATGAAAAAAAATCAAATGAAACAAGCAGCAGACCGTACGGTTTCTTGCGTGCATTGCGTAATAGACTGCTGACCTAGGAGATTTCTTTTTTTAATTGAAAAAGATACAGTAGCTCAATCACAGTTTTCGTTCTATTTTCAACCACAGTCTTAATTTTACTAGGATCTTCTTCCCAAGTTTATCGTTGCTTTTTTTATCGTTGCCTTTGGCACCTGTCAATGGCTACTTGACAAGAGGTGACATCGAAACTCAACTTCTCAATGGCCGTGGCATGCCAGGGAAAAGGCCTTTAATAAACATTCCCAGCTATTATTTTTTAACTTCTCTCTGCAAGTGGAAGTGGAGAGGTCAGTGCCCCAGATGGAGCGCTGAAGATGCCCTTAATTCGATGCTGTTCGTGGAAGTGTGTACAATATACATCTGTTTCAGTGAGCGAGACCTTCTACTGTAGTTCATTCATGCTTCTGAATATTATCCTAATGCCACACAGCACAAGGACACTTGCTTTGAATGAAATCATTCATCAGAATATTATTTTCAGCTCTGATTTCAAGATTTGCCTTAACGCGGGTCCTTTTCATAATACTGAAACACGGTTTCCAAGTAGAAATGGAAGCTTTAGTCATTGACTAGATTAGATGAATCAATCAAACCCTTTTTTTGAATTAAAATGGTGTCCTTGCTCCACTGGGTAGCCCACTCTCACCTCTTTTCAAGTGGCAGCTGCTGCTGGCCCAAAGGTCAGTGCAGGTCACCTGCTTTGCATCCAACAATGCCCGTATTCAATCATCCCATCCACGAGGCGCTTCAGGCAGCAGATTGACGGACACCCACCTCCGTCACGTCAGCCCACTCGCCTTCACTGCTCCTCCCCCTACGCCCTGAATTGGAAAGGAAAGAGGGGGGGTGGAGGGGAAGACGTGTGGAACAGAAGAGAATGGTGGGCTAGAGTGTAGGATACTCTAGCCCACACACTCTCCTTTCTTCTCCCCTTTCGCTTCTGTTCCACCTCCGTCTTTCTTTTCCAGTGGGAGGAGAAGAGGCTAGTACTACATCACCAGGTAACGCGGGACTGATTTGGCACACCACCTCAGGCACCAGGAGGTCTTGGCCAACCCAGGGTTCAATCCCTGGTATGTCCTGGTGGAGCTTGAAAAGACCCTGATCTGCAATCCTGGAGAGCCACTGCCAGTCAGTGTAAAGATACTTACCTAGATGGACCAGTGACCTGTTTAAAGCAGCTTCTCTATGTAGTATAGGCACCTACCAAAACAAAAGAGGAGAGAGTAAAAAGCAAACATGTGTCAAAAGTGCCTCATGTTTGCTTTTTACTATCTCCCCTTTTGTTTTGCTACTTTTTATACCTGCAAGAAAACCTGAATCTTTGTTTGCTTAGCCTGTCTGCCCATTTGGGAGAGCTGCCATGCCTTGCCAGAACACCCATTTCTGCTACTGTCCAGTGTCTTATGGGGGGATCTGTGAGAGGGACTCTCAATCACACTGGGAGAACGTTTTCCCCAAGGCAGCCTCTATCAGTCTGGTTCCCCCAGCCTTGCATGGTGGCAGCAGTCTGCCAACTTCATTGTCCCACAGTTTCAAAATGGGGCGGACAAGGAGTGGCTAACTACCACACCACCTTGAATTACCTGCGCCTGACAACCGCACTACCTCGCAGGGTTGTAGTGAGGATGTTCTTGGAATATTTTTGTGTGCTACTCTGAGCTCCTTGGAGGAAGGGTGGAATAAAAGTGTAATAAATAGATCAGTGTTTACTGAAACTTTGAACTTGCCCCCCTTCCAAAGGCTAAACAAGTCATGGTTTAGTGTTACGTTTGGAGTCCCTGTCTCTTGTTGCCAGCCACCTAAAAAGGGGATGGTACACTAGGCAGGGACTAAAGAAGGAAAAAGTCCTTAATAGTTGGGCTCACTTGTAAGAAAACAGGCAGATCTGCCCGTCCTACAAACTGTTAATTCTCACAGTATGTGTTTGTAGGCATCTAGTTATTCCTAACAAGGAGTTAACCTGTAAGGTTAAGAAACAATGTTGGATGCAACCGTTTCATGAACGTGCGGAGGAGATGGTTGTACTTGGTTTGCGATGGCATTTGAGTCAGAAAACATAGCTTGTGAGTGACTCCTACATCTACCGGTTTGGCTGAAAGGTAAACAGTGATATGTCTTTGTCTCAAGGGATATGGCATCTGCTTCCCATTTGACCTTACTGGGTAAGAGCAGGAAATGCATAGAAGTCTCTTCGGAACATTGTAGATAGTAAGGGTGCCACAGCTCTGCATAGTTTTAAAGAAGGAAAAAGAAAATGAACACAGCATTTGGTATCTCATATGCTGGTCCCAGTGTTATGGATTCTCTTCATCTTACACAACCTGAGGATGTGGACAGGATCCTTTGGAGCGTGAGGCCATTGACACATCTGCTCGATCCCTCCCTGGCGCGGCTTATTAGATTGCCCCAGGAGGGACTGACCGAGTGGACAGGGAGGGTGGTGAATTCATCCTTGGAGGGGAAGTGTTGCTGCTGACCTCGAAGCTGGCAGTGGTGTGCCCCCTCCTGAAGAAACTCTACCCAGACTCCACTATATTCAAGAAATTCCCACCTGTTTCCAACCTCCCATTATTGAGCAGGTGGTGGCGTCCCAGCTCCAGAGCTTCCTGGATGAAACTGATCATCTGGACCCCTTTCAATCTGGTTTCCGTCTGAAAGCCCACTAAACCGCCAGCCTGCCTTGATCTTCCAGTCATTTCACACACACACACACACACACACACACACACACACACACACACACACACACACACACACACACACACACTCTGGCTACCAGTGTGCCACCAGTGACACAAGCCGAGGATAATTCTTCCTTCCAATCCAGCGTTCTCCAACAATCCCAAGATGACAGCTTTGCTGTGCATAATGACACTGAAGTAGGATTTGTTAATTTTCCCCCGACTCTATCTCCGTTTAATTGCAAGCTTTCATGCCATTCTCCATTCAGAGAGCATGGATATCCAGCCTTGTTTGGTCTACCCCAATACATCATCTCCTGCATTCAGTTCAAGATTACCCTTCTTCAAAGCAGCTTCAGACAAAATTACACTGTCAACTTGAGCTTTACTTCATCCTGTCGTGTTAATCTTTTATAAATCTTACCAGTAATACTTTTCTGTTTAAACCTATTACTGTGGTTAATTTTTAGCATTTCTTTTCTTCATGCAACATGATCTTGTTGACTCCTTGCTAGCTCTTCATTGGGGAAAAAAAGGGCACCATATAAATCCTTTCCATGTGAGAGGGAGCCAGCCCTGGTTGATTTAGCAAGAGTCTTGGTGGTAGGGCTTTTCCTAGGCCTACCTGGATATGCCAGAAATCGAACCTGGACCCTAGTTATGCATGCCCTCTGCCACTGAGCTACACCAACCTCACCGGGCAGTCCTCGGCTCTGTGAGATCACACTTTTCTAAGGATGATTTATTTTAAAATGAACAGCTGAGGAGGAGAATGATACAATTCAGAACCAAAGTGTGACAAAGGCTCCAGCAAGTGTTGCAGCATTCTCTTGCTTGCTGTGCAAAACAAATGCAAAGACTTGATAGCAGAGGTACATAACAGAGAAGTCCAACCACTAGGCATTGTGTTGAAGTTGGGCTTCAGATCATTTAAAAGGTGATGAAAAGGGTTAGGTTTACTGCAATGTTGACGGATTGTTAACGCAAAGGGGATAGCCTGCCTGCATGTCTACATTGTTCCCTCGGTCTCCTGTCAAGGCATGCAGAAGAGAAAGCAGGTAGGCAAGATATGCATACTGGCTTTTCTCCATCCTTTCGCCTTGCAGGGACGGATGTGCCTCTCTCGCGTCTACCTACCTGCCCAATCCTGTACAGCTGAGGACACGAGACAGGCTTGCATGAGAGAGGGGGGCCAAGAGTCAATATGAGAGGAGCTCAGAGCAACGTTGCACATCCTTTTGTCACACATGCATGTTCATCGCTTCATGACCACTACCTTGTTTTGGGACTTTCACAGGTGACCGATCCGTTACAAGAAAAACCACAACAGATAAAACATCCGTGTTGCTTCGAGTACCCTAGTAAACACCATTTCTTTCAACAGAATCAGTTTGCACATTTAGCTTCAGGTCACCAAGACCTGTTTTAGATGTTGACTGGATGCACATGTGAGTGGGGGGAGCCAGACTGCAAAAGCAGTTCCTGCCCTCAACCTCGGCATGTTGGATCTGGAAGGTCTCCATAAAATCTGGAAGGTCTCCATAAACGCTAGGTGCTTTTGGGTCTCTCCACGGGATTGGAAACTCTGAGTCCTGTGTGTGTGTGTGTGCGTGCGTGCGTGTGTGCGTGCGTGCGTGCGTGCAGAAGACCTTCAAAATGAGCACATGTAGGCCAGAGGTGGAGACTACTGCCACAATCCATTGAACCTCTGAGAAAGGTTTACGTGCTGAGTAAACAAGCAATAAGCAACTCCAGGTACTCGCTTATGTGAACCAGCTGCTTCTTTCAATATCCTTGTTACCAGGTAACAGTGATATATCCATACGTGGCTGGTGTTGAAGATCTGGGAGCAAACCCCCTCTGCTCCCAGCTTTCTCTCCATCCAGTTGCTTTACAAGAAGCAGCCAGGGAGAAAAGGAGGTGGTGGTGTAGCTCCGGATCTTTTCCTGAGCGCACTCCTGAGAGCGCTTGCTACAAGATGACAGGGGCAGCAGAGCTATAGTATAAGAACATAAGAAGAGCCCTGCTGGATAGGGCCAAAGGCCCATCTAGTCCAGCTTCCTGTATCACACAGTGGCCCCACCAGATGCCTCAGGGAGCACAGAGACAACAAGATATTCCTGTTTCCTGCTGCCACTCCCCTGCACCTGGCACAGAGAAAATCTACTTCTAAAGCCAGGAGGTTGCTTATGGCTTGTAACCTGTGATGGACTTTTCCTCCATGAATCTGTCCAAACCCCTTTTAAAGGCATCTAGGCCAGGTGCCATCACCACATCCTGGGGCAAGGAGTTCCACAGATGAATTACACGCTGGGTAAAGAATCCGTTCTAACTCTCCCTCCCTCTCTTTTATCCGTTCTAACTCTCCCTCCACTCGATTTTAGTGCATGTCCCCTGGTTCTGGTGTTGTGCGAGATAAGAACGCACACAACACCATAGTAGGAAGATAGTAGGAAGAGGGGTAACACCCCTGTCCTCCTCTCGCGTGCTCCAAGGAGAGTGCAGAAGAGGAGGATGGAGTGGTGAGGAGGGACTGGGAAAGCTGCCAGGTGGGTGGTGGGCAGGGACGGCCCAACAGGATCTACTGCCTGACACCTTCCCTGTCCCGCTGCTGTGTATCCCACCTGAACCCCCCCCCCCCCAGAAAAAACAACGCAGACACCTTTCTCCTTCCCGTGTGAGCCTTTTCGACAAAACAGGAAGTGCAGGTCATTCTGGGAGCTCCCAGCATCTCCCACACTTCCTGTTTTATTTAAAGGGACCACAAGGAAGGAGAGGTGAGAGGGTAGGAAAGTGGATCACTGCTGCCCGCGCCCGAAAAAACCATATGAGCAATGTATGTTCCTTATCCCCTGAAGTTTAAAGGGACCGTGCTAGGAAGGAACAAGGTAAGTGAAGCAGATCACCGCTGCCCGCACAGTTTTTGGGGAGTGTGGGCAGTAGCGATTCTCATCCCTACCATGCAAGGAAGCAGCAAAGGTTCCAGCAGCAAGGAAGCAGTAGGTAGGGAAATCACTGTGACTCCATCCGCAGCGGGCTGGAGGAAGTCAGCGGCAGGGGTGAAAGGGCATGAATTAGTTGAAAATCTCCTTTTTCCACTGAATTCCCATTCCCCCCCTCAGCCTCAACATTTAAAATGCTCCTAATGTAGTGTGGGCCCCCTGAGGCTGTGGGGTGATAGAAGAAGCCACCCAGAAGATGTAAAGCTACCCTCTTCATGGGGAGTGTGTGTGTGTTGCCAGGGTGGGCAGAAGAGGATGATGATGATGATGATGATGATGATTATTAATTATTATTATTTGCAGCTTTTTCTCACATAGAGAGAAAACTATTATTTATTTATTTATTTATTTATTGAATTTATTTATTGAATTTATATCCTGCTTTTTCCCCCACCATAGGGGAAAAAACTAATCTAATCAAGGTTCTTTTTTAAAGTGGTGTTAACATGTATGTAGACTGTTTCAATTTTTTTTTAAATCCCTGCTTCGATAGACCACTTCTGTTCAAAGTTTTGAACAGAAGTGGTCTATTGAAACAGGGATTTAAAAAAATTGAAACGAGTGGTGACGCTCCTTCCCCCTTTGTTAAAGTGAAACATCTGCTCGTTCTTTCTCTGGCACACACGCTCTCTCTCTCGCTCTCTCGCTCTCTCGCTCTCAAGCTCATGTATAAAGATCAATAAATCAAATTACACTTTTCATGACCACCCTGCTAAAAATACAACTTAATCTCTTTTATGTTGAGCCAAAGAATGCTGATTCATACATTACTTGTGATAATATAGCAAATGTTATTTAAAAGAATAGAGCATTATCTGGCCTGCCTGGTGTTGCAGGGAAAGCATTCTTCTGTAAATCTGTGTGCGGTCAGAATAAATCCCGTTTAACGTTTTCTAGGTTTGATTGTATTGTATTGATTCCTTACCAAAATTTGCTCGCTTTGCATGAAATGCCCTATTTCACCAGTGATAAATGATGTGTCTCTCGTGTACAGGTTATAACGCATCACAAAGTGTTCCCCTGCTCTTGAGAGATGTGAAAGCCTTGCAAAAAACTGGAAAATTACATATCCCCCCCCCGTTCACTGTTTCCATTTTTCCATTTCTCACCCCACCCCCCAAAAAAATAAAACATCCAAGAAAAAATGTATTTTCCAAGCATTTCTGGTTTTTTTTTTTTGCTTTTGTTTTAGCAGATCTTCATATTTCTGTCCCTCTTTACAAAGAAACATATTCACCCTGATACAGAATGGGGAGACCTGGGGTGGTGCTATAGGTCAGACAGGTTGGGCCTAGTCAAAACCTCTGAGTCTGAGAGGAATTTTATCAGGTGGCACAAAGTTTCTTTTGGGCCCCTTATCAAAGGGAGAGGGGGGCAAAACAGGATGGGGAAGGGGAGCAATAGCCGGAAAAATCTTCGGAGTCCAGGTCTACAGGCTTCCTGATGTACCGCCCAGGACTACACGCATGGTAGACCTGGCCCGGCCACCATCTTTCACTCTCCATGAGGCCAGTTGAGATCCCAGGAAATTTCTGAGCTCCTGGGCCCCCTTTCTGACCCTGGGCCCAGGTATAATTACCCCCTTTACCCCCCTCTCATGGGTCCTGGCCTAGGTCTAGTCAAAGACCCACAATCATCAGAAGGCGTACATGATCAGGCCAGCTCCTGAACCCTTATAATCAGACGCAGTGGTTGTGCTCAAAACACCATCAGGGGGCGCCATCAGGGGCCCAGTGTAGGCTTTGGCCCAGAGCCCGCAGTGATGAGGCACTGATGGCTAGACCGAAAATCTTCTGGCTCTGCCAGACTGGTGTTAGCTCTCCAGGGATGCAGGCTGGGGCCTTTCACATCCCCACTACCTGCAGTCCTTTTAAATGATGGTGCTTGGGACTGCGGTTTCAGATCATGATTAGTCTGAAAGAGAGAGTAAGACACACAACAGAGGCAACCATGCAGGGAGGACCTTCTCCCCTGATTTGATAACCGAGGAGGGGAGATGTTATGTGTGTAGGTCTTTATCCGCCAAACCTTTGGCTGTAGGCCTCAAGTCAGTTCACATTGTCATCACAGAGAGATGGTAACGTATGTGTAGACTAGCCGCCAGTCTTACAGATTTGTGTCATCCATGATAAATCACTGATTCTGCCACAGAGAAACATAGTTCCTTCATCATAGCTTCTGCATCTCAATATGGTGTGTGTGTGTTTCTAAGCCCCTGAAAGTGTTAATATCGGAATACTGTACATGTCGTGTGGGCTGGTGCTATATCAGTAGGCTTACCATATAACCCCTGCTAACTGGGCAAGAGGCACTTTTTCAATTGGTGCTCCTCTTATATTTAGCAGGGGGAGAGTAACTGCCCCCCTTTCACCCCAGCACAGTGTCTTTTCTGGTGGCTGTTTGCTGGTAGTGTTCTGCATCTTTTTTTAGATTGTGAGCCCTTTGGGGACAGGGAGCCATTTAATCATTTGATTTTTGTCTGTAAACCACTTTGTGAACTTTTTGTTGAAAAGCGGTATATAAATACTGTTAATAATAATAATAATATTTTCCCAACCTTAAACCGGGACACCCCCCACACCAATTAATTAATTTAATTTGCAAAGGGGCACTTTTTATTTATTTATTTAATTCTAGGCTTTAATAAATAAATACATAAATAAATAAAGGGCGTCATGCCCTCACGAGATTTGGGCGCCGACATCTTGGATCTCGTGAGATTTTGCGAGCCAAGATGCTGGCGCCCGGAAAAAAAGTTAAGTTTAATTTAAAATGGTGGCGGCAGTGGCGGCAATCTGGGATGGCGCCATACCTCCTGGGATGCCGGGACCCAAGCCCGAAATCCAGGAGGGTCCTGTCCATTCCGGGACATATGGTAAGTCTATGTATCAGTGCACGAGAGGAGAAATGCAAAAACTGGTGTATATTCTCTCATAAAAGTCATAAAAAGAATATATTGACCAGACTCCCACAGCTTTGTGGAACTTCAGTTTTTAAAACTTGAACATGACAAGGATGTGTAGACTAAATAGAAGAGTTGACAAATGTGAACTCGGCTTAATTGCCAGCAATTATTTGTGGTTGCTGTCAACCCCCTCTTTTCCCCCAGAGTCCTGTGGCATGTGCAGAGAGCTTTGAAGACAGGCAGAGCCTTCTTCTTTCGTTCTCACTAGGATGTGGAGATTGTAAGAAACAGCAGGAGGATCTCCAACTGCTCAGAGTGGACTCCTGTTGTTTCATACCTTCACAAAATGGTAGTGGAAATAAGATTCCCGAAGAGAAGATCTGTGTGGTTTTGGGTGTCCTGCTTGCCAGAGGTCTGAGGGGCACTCACCTCTGGTGAGCTGGCAAGCGGATTTATGGATGCCTGACTAAATATTCATGCAACAGAGATTACATCATTTGACATACCTTTTTTTTTTTTTAGCATGACCATCTAGCTTCCTTTGGAAAAATAATTCCCATGACTGTTGAGAAATACCCATATTCTTAATTTTTTTTAAATTCCATTTGTGTGTTTTTTTTTTAAGTACAGTAAAGGGAACCAATGTGATTTCCATTCTAGAGACTTGTCCAATCTTTTCTTCTTGCCACAAGTGAATGGACAATTCTGTATCAGAGCCATTAAAAAACAAAAACTAGAATTCTTCTGAGCTGGGCTGCAAGCCTCAAGTAGCTGGATCCCAAGGGACCCGATTTGTTCCGGTAGGGCTGCACCAGAGTGGTTTGGGAATTGAGGAATTGAGGTCTTTAATTGAGGTCTATATATATACTGTATATCATTAAAAATTATAATGAAGATTACAAAGTCACTAGTTTTGCCATGCCATGTTCAGACATCATTATTAATGCTATCTCGATGCTTTTAAAAGGGCTTTCCCTTAAATCCTTTAATACTGTAAATGGGATTAGTTTGGACTTTATTTATTTATTTAGGGTGCCCAAAGCATTTATAGGAAATCTGCTGAGGTTGGCTTCTTGAGCGGCTGCGGGGTTTTTTCACTGATTCAGCGCCTTCCTTTGCCCTCCTGTAGAGAGGCCTTGGCAAACCCCAGCCAACAGCGGTCCCAGGGTCTGCCAGCTGGCTTCGACTATACCGAGATGTACAGGGATCCAACTCAAATATGGTCATCGACAGCTCTCCAGGTGACCCTTGTGAGTCAGTCGGTCACTGAGGCCAACTGTATAAATGATAGAAGAAGGCAAGGTTGAGTTCCTATGCTCTTTTCTGTCTTCAGTGGTTCAGGGCTTGCCCGAAACTTCCTGTTGCCACACCCCCTTACCCAGGATGGTGTAGTGGTTTGGGAGTTAGACCTGGAAGACCCAGGTTCAAATCCCTGCTCAGTCACGAAGCTTCCTGGGTGACCTTGGGCCAGTCACTATCTCTCAGCATCACCTACCTCACAGGGTTGTTGTGAGGACAAAAGGAAGGGAGGAACTATGTACACCACTCTGAGCTCCTTGGAGGAAGGGCGGTATAAAAATGTGAAATAAATAAATAACCTGCTGCCTCTCCTCCTGCCCTTGGGATTTGAAAAGGAAGAGGGGAACAGAGCTCCCAAGGATCCCAGTCCCAAGCCTTTCCAGGATGTGTGGAAGAGAGGAGAGTGGTGGGCTAGAACGTCCCTGACACTCTAGCTCACCACCCTCTTCTCCTCCACACTTCATATTCCACTCTGTTTTCCTCTTTCTTCTTGAATCCATGGAATGGGATTAGGAGGCAGACGGGCAAAGGCAGGCACCCTCCACCATCAACCTGCTGCCTAACCAAATTGCCTCCGTCAGCGTCCCGGAAGGGCTGGCCCTGTTAACTGCTGTAAACAAATCCAGAAAGTTCTGTTTCTCTTATGGTCCTCAGTACACACATAAGCGAGCCAGCAATGGGTTAAACCACTGAACCATGAGCTGTCGATCGAAAGGTCGGCAGTTCGAATCCGTGTGACGGCTCCTGCCAACCTAGCAGTTCGAAAGCAAGAAATTGCAAGTAGATTAATAGGTACCACGTCAGCAGGACAGTAACAGTGTTCCATGCGCCTCGGTGTTGAGTCACGCCGGCCACATGACCATGGAAACGTCTTCGGCTCTTCGGCTTTGAAACAGAGATGAGCACCGCTCCCTAGAGTCGGACACAACTGGACTTAATTGTCAAGGGATACCTTTACCTTTACCTTACACACATAAGCGATAAGCAGTGAGTCTTCTTCCAAACGGGATGCATTTTCCGTCTTTTCTTGCACCCCATCCAGTGCCATGAGTGCAGCTCTTGGGCTCTTTTTTTAGTTGACATTGATTCTCACTGACCTTTGTCCTTCTGCAGAGAAATCGCCCCTCGAACTTTGTGATACTGTCATCTGTCATGAAATTCACTGACTTGCACATGTCATTGAGGGAGCAGACCAGTTAGGTAACCCAGGTTCCCCACAGCATGTTTCTTCCAGTGCCCAGTCAGGACCAGCTGAAGGCCCTTCTCGTCAGAAGCTGTGGCTGGTAGCCCATGGGGCCGCCATATTCCCAATGAACTTTGATCCAGGAAGAATCAAAATCATGACTGATCACTGATGTGGGCAATGAGGATGGCCTTGGTGTAGCATCTCCAAAAGGCATGAATGAATCCTGGCAAAGAAACAAGAAATATCCACCAGCAGTATCCAGAAGGGCAGGATGACTGAACAGACTTCTTTGCTATTTCTGGACCAGCAGGCACTGCTTGCCAAGGAACTGAACATCAATGACTAAAACTATTAGTTCAATGTATCCACAATTGTCTTTTCCAGTTAATAATACTTCTGGAAAATTTTTGAGTTAGCAGAGTTGGATGTTTTCCCCGAGTTATCTAACATGCGCATCGGTTTGTTCAGCTGTCAATCTGTTGATGGAAACGTCACTGAGGTGCGGAGCTTATAACATGCAGCACCACACGACAAATATGGGGGGGGGGAGAGAGAGAGAGAGAGAGAGAGAGAGAGAGAGACTGTTATTGAGAAGGACTGAAATCGGAGTTTCTGGCAAGAGCCCCTCCATAAAAGACATTCTGAGTATCAACAACCGCGACAGTCTCCTTGTACTCAACACCAGAGCAGTTTTGTGGTCCAGTCCAACGGACCACTGTAATATAAATGCCCAGGGACTGATCCTGTTTCAGACCACATATAGCACCGGTGACCCAATTGGAGTTATTATGGGATCCCATGATTGGTATAATAGATTCTGAGCTGCTCAGTTTGGCCATTTTGTTTTTAAGGGGTGAAAAAAAAAAGACCTGTTACAAATACACAGTTGGATATTATGGTGATTTTTCAGAGGCAGAAGGACAGAGCGCGTGGAGCAGCTGCTCCAGGTGGCGGGCACGGGGGGGCAGTCAGCGTGGGGGGGTTTACTTACCCGCACGATGTCTCGGCCCTCCCACCCTCCCTGGAGCTCGTTCGGCTCCAAAACGGTGCCGAAACCGGCGGTGGGGGGCGTGTTCGGAGTCGCGCTGGGCGCGACGTCACGTCACTTAGGCCCCGCCCCCTTGGCTCGGGCGCCAGGAGGGCTAGTGGTATTACTGTGATTTTTTTATGGTGTTTGTTCTCCCAGCCCCGTCAGCGCGCACGCACACACACACACACACACAAACAAACACACACACGCGGTGCTTCATTTATTTATGGAAAAGATTGGATTGCCACCTTTCTACCCCTTTAAAGGGACAATCGTGGACGGCTTAACACAGTCATGAAATGAACGGGACACTTGGAAGGCAGGAACGCCGTGATGCAAAGTCACATTTGACCAAAGCAGAGCCCAGAAGCCAGCAAACGTAAAACGACAGCACACAGCGTGACTGTTAACCAAAGGCCAAACAAATCAGAAAGGTTTTAACTCATCTTTTAAAAAGCTGGCAGCAATGATTTAGTACAGGGGTTCTCAACCCCTTCCCAGCCAAGTACCACCTCCAGCACCACTCTCCTGCTGTGTAATAATAATAATAATATTAATAATGTACCACTGGACGTGACTGGCGATGACATCATTGCCAGTTACTTCTAGGTTTTCAGGTTTTCGGAGGCCAGAAAGTGCAGGTTGGAGACTCTGAGCAGGTGTGAGGGCTCTTCTCAATGTTACCTGAGAGGCTCAGCCAAAGGCAGGTGCCTCTCGGAATCTAAAGCGCGCCTCCGAAAGCGCTGTGCTGGAGCAGGGTTCTGATAGTCTGACGGTCCGAGTACCACCAGCAGTCAGCCGAAGTACCACTGGTGGTACTAGTACCACTGGTTGAGAACCCCTGATTTAGTACATTGTACAACAGCCCTTCCCTCCTCCCCCCCCCCCCCCGCTGCTTTGGAAACTGAGTGAAATTTCCAAAGCGGTTTGCAGTAGGGCAGGGTGGTGGAGGTCTGCTGTCCAAAGAAAAACAGTCAAAAAATCCCCCTGGACATGCTGTTTTGGGTGCATCTAGGGTAGCTCTTTGGATTTCAGCCATTAACTTTAAAAGTAAAAGGATATAAACCCTCCTTAAAAATACATACTCAAGTATACAGGATTGCTATAGAGGGAGTGTTGCTGAGTCATAAGGCATGTGCTTTGCATGCAGAAAGTTCCCAGTTCAATCCAGATCAGGATGGCAGGTTTGACTGAGGTGCTCCAGGACCAGGCTTTGAACATGGATGCTCAGGTGTGACTGTGGCCTGGAGCTCCTTTAGCCAGCTTTGGCTGATGGACCAACTGTGCCCTTTCCTGGATTGGCAGCTATGGTTACCCGTGCACTGGTGACATCAAAATTGGACTACTGTAATGCACGCTACATGGGGCTGTCCTTGATGTCTGTTCAAAAATTACAATTGGTAGAGAATGCAGCTGTTGATTGAAACCAGGGGTCATGATGACTATGTCACATCCCTGTTGTACCATTCGTACTACCATTTGTACTCCCATTTGAAAATGCCTGTACATTTTCAGGCACCATTCAAAGTGCTGGTGATGACCTCTGAAGCCCTAATGGTTTAGGTCCTAAATACGGGAAGGACCATCTCTCTCTTTATGTGAACTTGCCCACGTTGGTGAGTTCATTGAGGAAAACTCCGTTGAGGTGTGCCATCTCCTTTGGAAATATCACTGGCGGTGACTTGTGACGGGGCCTTCTTTGTTGTAGCACTGGGTTTGTGGAACTCCCTCCCACTGGAGATTAGGGGCACAATCCTGAAAGAAAAGCCAGTGATGGAACGAGCGCTCCGTCACTGAGAGACGTCGCGAACGTGCCGTAAAGCACGTTCAGGACGACTTGGGAGCAAGGAAGGCTGGCGCAGAGGCCAACCTCCCTTGCTCTATCGCCGGAGCGCCCATGCAGCCGCCAGACAAGGTAAGTCGGTATCCGGCAGGGGCGGGGGCATTTCGGCAGGCGAGGGAAGGGGGCCATTGGCCTAACTGGCCCGGGAGGGGGAGGGGAAGGGGGATGGCGTCGGCCATAATCCCGCCCCCACCGGGCCAGCTACACCGTTACACGGCCTCCTCTACTTCCGAGGAGGCCGATCGGGCCAGCCTTCCCCAAGTAGACCTCTGCTGCTGGGGCTCAGGATCCAGCGGGCGGCTGCCGGCCGGATCCTTGCTCTGGATTGTGCTGTAGGACTGTCTCTCCTGACTGTGCTGAGGGATTAAGACTTTTTTTTTTCTTCCATGGGGCTTTTGATTGATTTAGTTCTGCTCTGTGGGTTTTTTGTTTCTCTCTGCTGGTGATAGTTGGTCTGGTGGTTCTTGTTTTTTTTATTGTTTTGGGATTGATACTGTCTTATTTCTAAGATATGGGGTTTGTTGTTGTTGTTGTTGTTGTTGTTGTTGTTGTTGGTTGTCTTTTGGTTGTGAGCTGCCTTGAACTTTCTGTTGGAGTGGGAAAGCCAGAATGCAATGTTTTGAAATAAATAAATAAATCCTGACAGCATCTTCAGGTAGGATTGGGAAAGGCTGTTGCCAGCAGAAAGCTGATTCTCACAATCGCTAGCGAACAGACAAGCCCTTTGATTTCACTTAGCCCACGTTGCAGACATGTATCCTTAAAAACACGTCTCCTTTATTCGGCAAGGCAAAGATGGAAAACCGCCAATCTGTTATGCAAGACAAAGGAGCAATTTCTCAAACAGCGATAGATTACATGAAGGCACATGAAATATAGATGGCTTAACATTTAAGGCATGTCAGAAGTATTTACTTTCCATTGACGATCATAAATTGTGCAGTAATTATATTTTTGCAATGCAGACGTGAAGAATACAAAGCATTAAGATTTTGGTTTTGTGAGTCTTATGTCATTTTTAAGCCCTGAGAAAGCCACACACTCAACTGCAGACAAAACACGATTAAAGGTATAAAACTTGTTTGAGAGATGTTGGGTAGATTAGATAGGTAGGTAGATAGAAAAAGAAAAAAGAAAACTGACCGAAAAAAATCACTTTTAAAACATGTCACTGCTACATTTGAGCTTCCATTCTAGCATGGTATTTTATTTTAATTTAATTTTAATTTTTTTTGGGGGGGGGGCGGTGGAATTGCCTTATATATTTCCAAAGGAGATTTCAAGGCACCTCCCAATACTTAACATAACAAAACAAATAACTTTTTGAACAATCAATAAAAACACAAAATAACAAAGCAACAGTAAAAGCCCTCAAACAGCAGCATTAATCAGCTAAATATTAAATGATGGGGCAAACCAAGACCTGGCCTTGTCAATCCAATTGCCATTTGATGGTGTTGTTGGGGTCTTACTTTTACTAACGTGTACAGTTGAAAGCAGGCCAGCGGGTGGCGCAGTGGGTTAAACCGCTGAACCATGAGCTGTCGATCGAAAGGTCGGCAGTTCGAATCCGCGACGGGGTGAGCTCTCGTTGCTTGGCCACCTCCTGCCAACCTAGCAGTTCCAAAGCATGTTAATGCGAGTAGATAAATAGGTACCGCTTGCGGGAAGGTAAACAGCGCTCCGTGTTCCAGCCGCATGCTACGCGCTGCGGCAAGGAGAGTCATGCCGGCCACATGACCACGGAGGCGTCTTCGTACAACACTGGCTCTTCGGCTTTGAAATGGGGATGAGCACCACATCCTAGAGTCGGACACGACTGGACTTAATTGTCAGGGGTCATCTTTACCTTATAGTTGAAAGCAGGGCCACACCATTGAGATAGAGGGTATTTAACCCTTAACTTCTGTTCCCTTTTCACGCTAAAAATCGCAGCCTCTTTGAAGCCGCTAATTAACCCTTAACATGGCATTAGATACAGTGCTGCTTTAAGGGGTAACTAGCCGCAATATTCAGCAGGAAAGTGGCATGGAGGGAAGCGGTTAAATACCTTCTTACCTCTGCACCACAGCCCTGATCCAAGCTGCAGCCCCACGTGGCTGCTACACAGAGGAGCCGCAACACACTGCAAAAGCAGTGGAGAAAGCCGGCGTGGGCAGCAATGGCTCGCAGTGCCGAGCACCCTCCTCCAACCTGCTGCCTGAAGCAACTGCCTCAGTTTGCCTCAGGGACAGACCGGCCCTGCTGGGAAGAGCATTCTAAAATTGAGGACCATGAGAGAAAAGGTACTTTCCCTGATCAGTGCAAAGGTGGGGGGAGGTCTTGATGGTGCAGGCCCCTGGAGAAGGACCTCAAATGATGATCTTCAAAGTCATGCAGCCTCATCTGGGACCAGGCAGTGACTCCACACACATGCTACATGGCAAACGTTGGAAAGTGAGGGGATTTCCTAAAGCAGTTGTTGATATGGCAATGGTGGTTCCCCCCCCCCACAATCTCCCTAGGAGCATCCCTTTATTGCAGTTTTATTGCAAACAGTAATTAGTCTTCCTGTTGCCTTTGCTCCCCTTTTATTTGGTTATTCCCTTCCTTTAATTGACTCATAGAAAAACCAATTCACAAATTGCTAATAAAAAAGGGCTGATGAATATATTGTATTTTAATGTGCGAGTGTGTTTTGGAGTTCCTGCAGGGAATTAAACACACATTAAGCCTTTCAAATACATAATAAATAAAGCGGGCTTTAACGTAACCTATTCGCCCCGGCCAACCTCCTGTCGGCCAGCTGGCAGGTCTGTGCATGTTTGGAAGCTGCTGGAAGTACATAGGCTGCTTGCCAGGCATTTTCGGACTTTTTCCCACCCATCCTTCTCCCAGTATGAGCATCACGCTGTCCTAGGGATCTCGCTCAGTGATGGAGCACATGCTTTGCATGCAGAAGAGCCCAGGTTCATTCCCTGGCATCTCCAGGTAGGGCTGGAAAAATGCCCTGCCTGAACACCTGGAAAGCCACCACCAGTCAGCAGTGATGTAGACTTGAGTCTGTTGACTCAGACTCAAGTCGCATCAATGACTCGACTCGGACTTGACCTGGCGATTGTAAAAGACTAGACTCGAGACTTGGAGCCTTTTACGACAAGTCTAATTTTATTCAGGTTTTAACATGTTTTCCCCATTAAATATACAGGGACTTGCAACCAAAGACTCGGGACTTGGGGGCAAAGACTTGGGACTTGACTTGAGACTTGGACCCAGAGATTTGGGACTTGACTCAGACTTGGAGTCTTGATCCACATCCCTGCCAGTCAGTATCTAGGAGGAATGATGCATGGCAGCTTCCTATCTTCCTAGGGCTCTCGAGCCTCCATTAACTGGCTGTGAACACTGGTAGAATACTGGAGATACGGATGGACTAGTGGGCCAACTATCAGATGGGCACTCCACTAGTCAATAGCCCCTTTCATGAGAGTTCAGCAACAAGGGCAGACTGAGCAGGGTTGGGCAGGTTGGGTACCTGCTGAAGTCCCATGCCTATCAGCGGGCACACCTGACCAGGCCAATACTTGAACCCTCTGGTATTGGCAGTAGTGATATCAAGAGTCAACTCATGAGATTCATGAATCCACTGCGTCTGCACCTGCTACCAAGGTTCTCTGTAAGCTGTGCAGCTCCGAAACGTGTTCTGTCCAGCAACCCAAAAGTTCAGCCATCATGAGTGACGTTATCGCCAAGCATCCGGGGACAGCATTGTGATGCAGTTGCGACACCACACACCAGAAGAGGGGTCTGCGCATTGGCACGGACCCTTTAGAGGGAAGACTGCCTGCCACCCCTATCTACAAATGGGAACATTATTATTTATTAACAATATTTATATACCACTTTTCAACAAAAAGTTCACAAAGCGGTTTACAGACAAAATCAAATGATTAAATGGCTCCCTGTCCCAAAAGGGCTCACAATCTAAAAACGATGCAGAACACACTACCAGCAAACAGCCACCAGAAAAGAGACTGTGCTGGGGTGAAACGGGGGCAATTACTCTCCCCCTGCTAAATATGAGCACCAATTGAAAAAGTGCCTCTTGCCCAGTTAGCAGGGGATAGACACAATGGAGCTTTCCCATTGATTGGTAAGGAGGGAGAAGCTGCAGCCAGTGGCATCGCTTCGGTAGGGGCAGGGCTGTAAGTATCGCTCCGTCGTAGTCTCTTTACCGAGCGAGCAGGAGGCAGCCCCGCCCCCCTCACTGTCGGAGCCTTTCCCGTGCGGAGAAAGCAGCAGGCAAGAGACCCTGCCTGCTGCTTTCTCCGCAGGGGACTGGCTCCGACAGTGAGGGGGCGGGGCTGCCTCCTCCTCGCTCGGTAAAGAGACTACGACGGAGCGATACTTACAGCCCCGCCCCTACCGAAGCAAAGCCACCACCTGCCCTTAGGCAATGGGGAGGGTAGGTGGCTTCATCACCTACCACTGTCATCCACCGCTACTGCCAGTATGCTTGATGGGACCACCACACCCTGGGGAGTTTGTCCCAGGGTGTCCAGCAACTGGGTGTTGGCGCTGGTTCCAGGCAGAGGATGCGAAGGAGTTAGAAGCCCACATGCTGGAGGCAGGCCAACTGTGGAGTTCAAGGACAGCAAGGAAGAGCTGATTGAGATCTGGGAACAGAACGGAGAACTTGTGGTTGCTGCCCAGTGGGTGCTGTCCACTCCCATACTCAGGGGCCGGGTGCTGGAGACCAAACTTCTATGGACCCAGGTAGCAAAAGACATTGCACTGGCAACTCTCAGATGCAGGATTAAATGACATAGAAAGCTCAATCGCATAAATGTGTTCCCCATTTTCTTTTTTTACCCATAGGAAACTGCAATTAGCAACAATCACTGAACTTCCTCCCCTGTTAGCCCTTTTTACTGTCAAAATTGCCAGCCTGCTTTTCATCCTGCAAAGGGAGGGGGGAGCTATAGATCCCTTGTGGGATGCTATCCGAGAAGAGACTCCTGAGAGGGCAGGCTGTCCAAGAGGAGTAGCATCAGGCAGAGGGGGGGGGGGTCATCTGGGGAAAAAACCCTCCCAGGAGAGCACTGAACCCTGGGGGTTCTTATTATAAATCAAACCCACAGTAGCATCTGCAGGGCAAAGAGATGTGACAATCCACTGAATGACCCATGAACATTGTTCAGGCAGATCAAGGGTCAAAATGTAACTAGTTAGTAAAAGTTCAAAAGAAAATGGAATTAAACAAAAGGGAAAGTAGCAAAGTACAGGTAGGTTGATGGGGAAAGCCTGAGCTCAGCTGGATGAGCACAAAGATAAGGTTTGATCAAATGGATGCAGTAAGCATTAATGCCCAGCAGATGGAGCTTAGATGCTACTCAAAAGCAATGTCCACAGGACCCGCCCACAATGCATTGCTAAACCCAGAAGTTTGCAAGCTGGCTGGGAGTGGAAGTAGCAAACAAATGAAAAAAAGAATTAATTCCCTGATCGCCTCTAGCTAGAAATGGCCCCTAGCACTAACAACTTACATTGTTCAAGGAATCACGGCCCTCTGCACCTACTGGAGAATGAGTGTGCTTCCATGTACCAGCGTTAGGTCTCTGTGGCAGAACCAGGCAGAAAGCAACAAGCTTTCTTTTGTGCTTCGGTTTAAAAAGCCTTGGCTTGATGATGTCATCAAGGTATGTGATTGGAAGAGCGGGACCCACCTGGCTTCTCCATCCTACCCCTTTACCTAGATAGACAGATGTGATTGCCCAATGGCAGATGCAGGCTATCTCTAGGTAGAGCAGCTTCTGTAGACAGGGCATATCCACGTCTACACATGGCTGAGGATTTAGCGGTGTTTCAAACGGACAAAGGACAAAAGCTGCTTGCAAAGGGTGCCCTAGCTGTTTGGGCTTCTGAACCTGCACAGGAGCTTCTGGGGAGTTAAAAGTGTCCAAAATTACAGAAAATAGCCCAAAAATGTTGTTGTTGTTCAGTCGTTAAGTCATGTCTGACCCTTCGTGATCCCATGAACCATATCCCGCCAGGCCTTCTTGTCTTCCACTATCTTCCTGAGTTTGCTCATTTTCATGTTCATTGCATCGGTGATGCTGTCTAACCATCTCATCCTTTGCCTTCCCCTTCTCCTTTTGCCTTCAATCTTTCCCAGCATCAGAGTCTTCTCCAGAGAGTCCTCTCTTCGCATTAGGTGGCCAAAATATTTGAGCTTCAGCCTCAGTACCTGTCCTTCCAGGGAACAGTCAGGGTTGATTTCATTTAGGATTGACTGATTTGATCTCCTAGCAGTCCAAGGGACTCTCAGGAGTCTTCTCCAGCACCACAGTTCGAAAGCATCTATTCTTCGATGCCCCAAAAGCCCAAAAATAGGGAGGAAAAAATAGAGCATTCATCACAGGTGCAAAGGAGCGGGAGGGGGGAACACTTATAGACAACTGGAGCTGCAGAGACAAACAGTGCCTCCTTCCCATACAATCGTATGCTCCACATTGCAGCTTTGTTTTATCATTTATTGACAATCAGTTTGCTCTCTGGCCCACTACTGCACCGAGGGGGCTTAGACCAGTCCTACCCATTTCTTAACTGGAATGAATAACATCAGGGAAAAGCAGCCAGGAGTCGTGTGACACTTGAAAAACTAACACATTTATTCCGACTTAAGCTTTCATGAACTGCAGTTCTTTTCATCAGATCTACAAAGTGAAATCCTTTATACAGCTATACGCACCGCCCTCCATGGTAACAGTGAACAGAGGAGTAGCCGTATAAACCCGCAGGGCTTCCGCTGAAATGACTTGGCCATTCTTTAAGGGGCTACCAGACTCTTGGTTGTGTTTGCCATGTTAGCCCACAGCGCTGAAAAACTGTAGTGAAGTGGACCGTAGCTGCTTCTCCAGTGAAAATGTCTTGTCCACGTATTTGTTAGCCACAAGGCTCTTGGTTGTTGTCACTGCTAGAGGCTTATGGCACAGTCCTATCCCCCCTTGTGCTGGCGGAATGCTAGTTCCGCCAGCGCATGCTGTCGCAAAAGTGACATAAAACGTTTTGCGACAGCGCAGGGCCTTGCCGTGCTGGTAGAAAGACAGAGCCTTCCTGCTGGCGCTAGCGCTTCCAAGGACGCCTGCCGAAGCAGGTACGTCTGCGCAGGAGGCGGAGAGCGGGCTGAACAGGGTGGGGGAGGGCAGCAACGAGTACAGGAGGTGGGTGAATCGGGCCCGGGAGGGGGCAAGATCAGTGGCACTAGTGCGCACCATATCCTTACCTCCTTCCCGGGCCTGATCTGCTGACATGGATCAGTGAGGACATGCGCCAATGGTATCACTGGTGCGGGTTCAAAGTGACCCGTTCTGCATACTGGGGCTTACCCCGGGGCAAGGGGACAAATGTCCCCTTACCCCGAGGAGACCTCCAGCATGCAAAACGTTCCCGTTGAGTGCAGCACAGCCCATGCCGGCGCCACTACATCGCTGCGCGGGAGTTTAGGTAGGATTGGGCTGTTTATGTGACTACCCCGGGGAAGTTGTTTTAAAGGAAAAGGAGCGTGATTTGTGGTGACAGTGTCTGCATTAGGGCTCATGGTGGGGCGGGGTACGTTTTTGGTAAGCTGTGGACATGTGGTACTTAAGGGGGTGGACAATCTTTGGAGAATTACAATGGCAGTATCTATTACTAATCCATATAGAAACCCAACCAATTCCTTCCTGTGTTTAACAAAGCTTAAAAGTAGTAACCCTGATATTAACTTAATGACTAGGTAGCATCTGTGAATCATTTAACTTTGTTTAAGAATAACAGAGTGCATTGTTCAAAGGGGACTTCCAGAGGAGATAAAAAAAAATCAATTGATGCTGCTTAAAAATAATCCTTCAAAGGTTTTCTCAGAGGAAACATTTTCATGTTTGCCTTAAATATAGGCATTTGGGGTCTTCTAGGGTCTTGCTGCAAGTCTCCGTGGAGTGTTTTTGATATGCTCAGCTTGAACTGTTGCATGTTAATTAAAAGATGCCTGTTAACTCCTAAACGGTAACATCCTGTCTTCAAACTGTGAAGTAATCACTGGGGTTTAAAAGGTGTTAAATAAAAAACAAATCTAGCCAGATACAAATGTGGCCAGAAATGTTAACTGTTGACCAGAATGTGCTAAGATACAAGGGAGAATTTTGTTTGTTTAAGAGAAGCAGAAGAAGACATTTCGGCATGCTTTATGGATAGAGGTAAATGTTGGTTTAGAATTGTCCTTACATACTGTACATAGAATTAAGAAGAATAAAAAATAGATGAACCTTTTTCCCCCCAAATATCCAGATCACATCATCCTTCCTGAGGCCAGGAGTCTTGAGCTAGCTTTCAGTATCACATTTTGCAGATACATGATCTAGAATGATGTACCTGTACTAGAGACATAACATGTTTTAACACTCATTCCCTCTCCCTCGGGAAGTCTGGGAATTTTTGTTCTGTGAACAAGGCTAAGGAACTCCAACGGAAAATTTTCAGCACCTGCACCCAACTAGAGTTCCCAGAAATCTTTGCAGGAAGCTATGACAGTTAAACTGGTATAGAAACTGTTGCTATTACTGTATTATGATGCCTCATCACAGCCCAAGCAAATATGGTAGACTGGCTATATTCGGCAATTCAGGATCTAACCAAGATCCTGGGAACCACAGAGATATCACCATAGGCTTCTTGCTGTTCTAAGCAATGCTGTTTTCTGGAGCTGAGCTGGTGTGATTTGCAATGATGGTGATGATGATGATGATAATGATGATGATGATGATGATGATGATATCAGTGCATATGGAACTTTACATAGAATGAAAAAACCTGACGGAGCTTACAATTTAGATATTAAAGCAGACAACAGATGAAAGGAAGGGAGATGGACACAGGGCTAAACAGAGGAAGTGTATGCGATTGCTACAATTCTATGTACTTAAAATTTTGTTGCAATAGGAAATGGGGGTTAAGGTTGCACTCCTAGCGTCGCTAGCGCGCGCGCCGCCCAACACAATCACGCGTCGCCTGGGGGCCGCAAATGCGCGCGTCGCCCCCTTTTGTTTTCGGTGTTGTGCGCATGAGGGCAAAAGTCTGCCCTTTGCCTTCAGTGGCGTTGTCACCATTTTGGTGCATGAGCACAATGCTGCTGAGGGCAAAAGACTGCCCTTTTGCCCTCAGTGGCATTGTTGTCGCATTTTGGCACATGCGCACAATGCCACTGAGGGAGTGCCTAGTCAAAAGAGGCCAAGCCGCTGGCCGGAGAGGACGCATCGAGGCCCTCTCCGGACCCGGCTCAGGCTCGGCAGCCGGGGGGCGTGCGTCACCCCTTTGCGCGCGTCCCCCCCCGGTGGCCCGCCCCACCCGCCACGCTCCAGTGACGCGCCTGTACACCTTCCTGGAAGTAGGCCCCTCTGAACACAATGGAACTTACTTCTGAGTAATAGGATTGTGCTGTAGTGTAAGGCATAATATCACTCACCCATCACTTCTCCACAGCAAAAAGCTATATTTAGCTTAGGACCCAACCCTATCCAACTTTCCAGAGCTGATGCAGCCATGCTAACAGGGGGGGGGGGGCGTGTGCTGCATCCTGCAGTGGGGGGCAGTCACGGAGGCCTCCTCAAGGTAAGGAAACATCTGTCCCCTCACCTTGGGGCTGCATTAGCGCTGGAAAGTTGGGGAAGATGGGGCCTTTAGTGGCTTACAAGTCATGTAGACCAGGATTAAACCCTTCCATGTGTCACCAATCAGTGAGCTGAGTATTTTGTTTAAGGGCAGCACACCTGATTGAATCGACAAGCCCTCCTGGGCTCCTGTGGATGTTATCGCATCTTCCCTGTTATTTCCATCTTCCCTAGTGCACCTTGCTAAGCTTGCTTGATCCCCTCCACTGAAACTGTCGCTGTCTCCTTCTCCTGCAGCTCCCTGTTCTTCGGCCAACCCCTTCCAGGTGTGGGACTTGCGGGGTCCATCCTTCATTAGTTTTCTGGCTGCTCAGTCCCAGCAGCCAGGTGAGGTCCTGTGCCTTGTGGCTCCTTGTGCTTTCTGCTGTGAATGGCCAGGGGCCTCTTGGCTCCTTTGCTGTGCAAGTCCCATTGGCGCTGTCACATCTGATTAAAGTTTTAATGAGAGAGGAAGCTATTGCGAGACTATTTGTGCAAGGCAGGGGAGGTGGAAGAAATGTATATCCCTTGTGCTTGTCAGAACCGTTCCCTGCTTTTGGGCTCACTCACTTTATTTTTAGTATTCACTTACTTTTATGGATCTTGACAAAAAAATCTTTGCTTTGTTACCCTCCCTGTCCCCACCAGCATCTTTCTTCTCCGGCTGTACCTATCACCTTCCTACTCCACACTCTCTCAACAGGAAGGGAAAAGTAGATGCTTCCTATTGATGATCATGGCCAACTTTTACCAAAGCCATGGAGGAATCATTTTGCTGAGTAAAATGTCATAGGATAGAAAGCATCAGCCGTAGATCAACAAGTTCCTGGCCCTCAAATGACCCAGCTAAAAGTGTGTCATGTTGCCAAGTTGTTCTGATCATTGAACGGGAGGAAATGGGGCCACAGCTAAAACCAGGCTACCTCTCCCTTGTAGGAAGAAGAATCAGCGTTAACAAGTATTCAGTACATCAGGATTGCAGGTAGAGTCAGAGCCATTAAAAGTGTGAATAATAATAATCTGTATTTATATACCGCCGTTCTTGTCGTCAGATTTCTCCTCAGACTTTATTCAAGGCGGTTTACACAGTCTCCTCTAACCCCCCATAGGGGTTTTTGCAATAATGTTCTATTCACATAGAACCCTTTTCATTCTCCAGCTATTCCCCTTCGACGGTGTGGTTATCTCTCTGGCTGCACAGCACACACCTTCTGAGCTTGCTTGTCAGCAACTCCTCTCTCTCACAGAGGGTTAACACAGCAAATCTTCTCTCTCACAGAGGGCTAACACAGGTTATCTTGCTTGTCAGCAGCTTCAGATTGTCTCAAACTGGTCTCGTCTTAGTTTTTCTTCAGGCAGGCGGCAGCTCAACCACTAGACCTCACTTCCTGCCCAGGTTCTATGAGAACCAGCTCAAGAATTTCAAAAGGACTGTCTCCTCCCACATGATCCTGCTTGACTTCTTGTCAGGCACTTTCCCTGCCTTTCTTTTCACATTGTCATTTTTCTCAACTTGGTGTTTGGCCAAGAGCTAATTGTTTAACTTATTTGGAAGAGAACGTTTATGACCAGCAGGCTTATAGAACAAGTGTGTTGACAGACAGAGAGGCTGCTATTCAAAAGATGGGTTTTGGGGCATTCCACAAAAAGGGGGAATACCACAGTAGTGTAATGAAGATCAGCTTGATTCTTTCCTTCCAAGAACAGGAAAAGAGATATATTTTGCACAATCTAGCCAGTGGAGTTTATCTCATTTGACATTGGAAGGACTTAAAAGTGTAGATTTTCATGGCACGTTGCTATGCACAAAGAAATGATATTTATGGGTTTTTTTCGCCATGTGAAAACAGCTCTTTAACTAGAAGAAATAAAGCGAGTTCTTACACTAGTCCGTTGAGATTCCTGTGGCTTTGATCCTACCGGATCGCCCGCTTTCCATACTGGTAGGATCAAAGCCACAGGAATCTCAACGGACTAGTGTAAGAACTCGCTTTATTTCTTCTAGTTAAAGAGCTGTTTTCACATGGCGAAAAAAACCCATAAATATCATTTCTTTGTGCGGACTTAAAAGTGTTTAACGTTGGCCAATTCTATGACCATGTTTTCCAGCACCGTTTCTGTTTCCACGTGGTGCAGGCACTCATAGCTAGACAACTGTGGTTGGACCAATATCTTCCCATGCCTAAGGTGAGGTGTCAAATGCCACCACATCTCCTTGGCGGGTGAGTGCGCTGCCCCCTCCCAGCAATATGCCAGTAGGTGCAAAGAGCTGGAGAGGAAGTGCAGAGGAGAGGAGAGTGGTGGCCACTCTCCTTTCCGCCACAGTTCCTCCTCCACTTTGTTCTGTTATTCTTTTCAAATCAAGAGTGTACAGGTGGAGGAGCAACGGCAAAAGCAGAAGAGGCACATGGCAGAGATGGGTGGTGAAAGTACATGGAGGTGAATGGCAGTAGCACCCCTCCCCCGCCCCAGCTAATCCATCACCTCAGGTGGCCACCTCAGTGCAACACATGGATAGGCTGGTCTGTGAAGAAGGAGGTTTAACATTCAGCCACTACTTTAACATGTAATGGAGGGGCCCTGTGCCCTCCCAGGGGTTCTCAATCCCTTCCCGGTCGAGTACCACCTCTGGCGCCACTCTCCTGCTGCGTACCACCAGAAGTGACTGGTGATAACATCATCACCAGTTACTTCCGGATTTTAAGGTTTTCTGAGACCAGGAAACGCAGGTAGGAGGTTCTAGGCAGGTGGGAGGGCCCTTCTCAGCGTTCTGAGAGGCTCGGCCAAAGGCAGGAGGCTCTCGGGAGTGAAAACATGCTGCTGAAAGTGCCGTGTCGTTGTGAGGTTCCAGTGGTCCAACGGTCTGAGTACCACCAGCAGTCAGCCGCAGTACCACTGGTGGTACTAGTACCACTGATTGAGAACCCCTGAATTGAAAAAGAGAACCTTTTCAACATTGGATCTGAATCTTCCCAAGAATTGACATTTTCTTTGGGTTACGGCTTCCATTGAAGTTTTTGTTACATTGATATTGGATTAGTCTGTGCTCTATGATATTGTTTGCTTGCTTGTTATTTATATTTTATGTATGTTTGTCTTTATGCCAATAAAGGTTTCATTGATTCATTCACATTGATATTCCACCTTTCATCCCTTCTGGTACTCAAAGTGGTTTTCTGGTGAGTTCTCTGGGGGTCTCCCAGCAAAACACTGATGAGGCCCACCAGAACTGCTTTGCTTCAGCAAGGCAGCTGTAAGACCACGACCTGAGATTAACCAAAAAGCCATAGGTAAAGCAAGGAATGAGCAGCATACCATGGAGGCATTGTTGCATGGGCAAAGACGGCTAGTAGGAAGAAGTTTATGTGAGCCAAGAAAGAGCAGGGACCAGTCACAGTGGAAGACCGTGAACATATTTTATTCTGAGTCAGACCATTGGTTCATCTAGGGTAGTTTGTCTACTCTGATAGGCCATGGCTCTCCAGTTTCAGACCAGGGTCTCTTCTGGCCTTACCTGGATATGCTTAGGATTGAACATGGGACCTTTGGCATTCTCTTCCACTGAGTTACAACCCCCAGTAGAGACAGGAAAGTCACAATGAGGCCTATGATTTCCTACTGTCTGGGTCATGCCTGGAGGGCATGTTGGAGTCTGAGGCCTCTGAAGCTGGTTGCTGGAGCTGGGAGCAGACCGGGAGAAGTGGGAGCCTGGACAAGACAGAGCAGCCTGCTCTGTTGACCAGGCAAGGCAGAAGGCCAGGTCTTTTCCAGAGGCGTACACAGGGCAGAGCGAACGGAGCAGTGGCTCCGGGTGGTTCCGCCGCTTGGGCGGCACTCCGGGGGAGCGCGCGCATGCGCGCGCGAGCGCGCCCACCCGGTGACGCAGCGGCTCCGCGGCTCGGGCGGCATTCCCCTGGAGCGCCTGCCCGGCCTCGGAACCTGAGAAAGCCCTGGAGCGTCTGCCACGACCGGCGGCCAGGGCTTTCTGAAGGCAGCCGCTGCGGCGTGGCCTTATTTATACTTTTTTCCTGCACGTTCGCAGAACGTTACGTTCTGCATCTGTACAGAAAAAAAAGTATAAATAAGGCCATGACACAGCGGCTGCCTTCAGAAAGCCCTGGCCGCCGGTCGTGGCGGACACTCCAGGGCTTTCGGGGGAGAAGGCGGGCGCGCACGCAGTCGCCCCCAACCCAGCGGCTCCAGAGGTGGTGCTCCAGGCAGCCTTAGCTACCACGACGCCACTGTTTAATACTGTAAATATTGAATATTTATACTAGGATATTTTATAACAGGGGCCCTCAACCCCTTCCTGGCCAAGTACCACCTGCTGCGTACCTTCGGAAGTGACTGGCGATGACATCATTGCCAGTTACTTCCTGGTTTTCAGGTTTTTGGAGGCCAGAAAACGCAGGTAGGAGGCTTTGGGTGGCTGGGAGGGTCCTTCTCAGCATTCCTGAGAGGCTCGGCCAAAGGCAGGAGTCTCTCAGGAGCAAAAACGCACTGCCAAAAACGCTGCGTTGGAGAGAGGTTCCAGCAGTCTGGCGGTCTGAGTACCACTAGCAGTCGGCCGAAGTACCACTGGTGGAGAACCCCTATTCTAGAATAAATGCAGTGTATAAACACAGGCCTGACCAATCCAGAGGCTTCAAACTGCCTACCAATCAGAAGAACTGGTGTTACAGAGCAGGATTCTCTTCTGTGCCTGCAGAGGGCACTCTGAAACTTGTTTATGACTTTGACAGGAAATTCTGATAACTCTATCAGTGCCTTCTAAGAAAACTTCAGCTTTTCCCAACCACATAAACAAAACAAAAGTACAAATAAGGAGCTTCATGCTCTCCCCATTATGCCATATTTTAAATTTTGTTCCTGTTGTTTTAGTTCCTGCCTGTTTTAACAGTCCAGGAGATAGTTTTGATTATGACAACAATGGCATGGTACAACATACCCCAAACTGAAGGAAGGTACCAAAGCTGTCATGAAAATATATTTTCATCCATGTTTTAAGCTTCCAATTCTGATGGAGAAAATTAAAGGCCTGTCTCAGCAACCAGCACAGCAATAAATTTCAAGCCATTTTTTGTGCCTGACTACTTTCTCAGATGGCAAAAAGCCTGTGTAAGTAGTTAAGTGTGTTTGATCAATAGGGCAGTACGGCCGTTCTGATCTCTATGGATGGTTTCATCGATTCCCTCTGTTCAACATAGGCCCAAATCTTGGCTAGGACTTTCATAGCAGTAAGCAGGAAAGCATGTGTCTCTAGACCAGGTCTGCAAAACTTGTGACCCACTAAGCCAAATGCAGACTTCCAGCTATGTGTGGTGAGACACATAGCTGGACACACCAGGAGCGCAATAAAAGGCTGGGTTTTATTGTCTCCCTGGGTTTGTCTGCAGCAATGAGGATAGAGTCTGAAAGGGGTGGTCAGGGCCTGAAGACATAAAAGGACACTGGTCACTTTGCCCCCTCTGAGCTCTCCAAGGTCCTACAACTCTGACTACCCTGACTCACAGAGCACTGTGTGAGACGGAGGGCCCAATCCAATATCACTTTAGGCTGGCGGAGCACCTGTGGCAGAAATGATGGACGCCCTCCCGGCACCCGGCGCATGGGGGGCGGCGCCTGCATCACGTCGACGTGCCCCCCGCCCGTTTTGAACTCATTTTAGAGCCGAACGGGCTCCAGGGAGGGAGGGAGGGCCGATACAACGCGGCGCTTCGCGACGGTAAGTGCTCCAAGTGCGCCCCCTGCCCGCCCAAGCGCCTGGAGCTCCTGCTCCACGCGCTCCACCCAAGTTCCGCCGCTGAGGAGCAATCTATTAATTGTTATTTTATATATTTTGCTTTTAGCTATTTTAAATTATGTTTTATATGATGTTGTATGCCGCTTTGAGCTTTGGATACAATGGGATAAAAATATTTTAAATAAATAAATATTCATCATCATCATCATCATCAACAACAAAATTATTATGTTGTCAACTCTACTCTCATACACATGCATACAGTACATGTCTACCACTACATGTGCACATACACACAATTTCAAGTCCAGGTTTGCCCAGCCCAGAATTAAACCCAATTGGGGAATGTATAACTAGCGAAGCCGAAATGCAATGGCTGTTCTGGGGTTGTTGACTGGATAGCAGAGCAAACAACCTCAAAGTGCCTCTAATTAGGCTAGCAATAACCACAAGACAGAGCTTTCCAGAAGAAGACAGAGTTTATTAAGAGATCTGGAAAGGTTTACTTGTAAGACCAACTGCATAAGAGTTTTAAGGTCAAACTTAGACTCGCTAAGATTTTTTTTGACCAGGAGAGACCAAGACCAAACATGCACAGTTGCAAAGTATTTGCATTCAGTTTTTAATAGGCGGAGAGAAAATCAAGGTTTAGAAAACAACCAACTCACAGAGTAGATATTTAGTTATTTTATTGCTGAGACACGAATTTTAAATGTTGAATATTTGAGATTGTTTTTTATGTTGCATGTCTTTATTTTGTTGATGCCAATAAAGGCTTACTTGACTTGACATAAGAGTTTTAGGGGGTTGTGGTGTGGGTGAAAGGATACTTGGAAATAGCTGTGTTTGGGCAGGCACAGGTTAAAGTGAAAGAATGGGCGGGAAGAGAGAGTGAGAGTCCGGCTGCCAGCTGGGCTGAGTTTCTGCTGCCAGAGCTGGCCTATTGGGAGAGAAGGAGAGAATTAGCAGGAGATTTAAAACAGGCACCAGGGTTTCAGAAGATGAGGGCAACCAAGGTGGGAATTTTCCAAGCAGGAAATCCCTCTTCAAAACAGTCAGAGTGGAAGTCTCTATTGGAGGGAGAGACTGCCAAAACGGACAGCGTGGACACCTTCAGTTGGGAAGAAAATGCCAGAATCCTCGTCCCAGAGCAGTGGTAGTTATAGGAATCTGAACAAAGAATAACAAGACATTTCTGGACAAATAATGGTATCAATCATGTACACCTGCAAGTCTTCTCTGGGTAGTTGTGATTGGTCAGGGATGTGGTGGTGGTGGTGGTGGTGATTGCCTTCTGCTGTCGTCTCTGGCTTGGCTCTTTTGCTTGAGCTTGCTGGATTGTTGATGAAACTTACGACTGCAAAAATGTATTTCCCCAAAATTCACAGTAACGTTGGAGCAGGCCGGTGTTTGCAGGGGTTGTCTGGTATGTACTTCACCCCTTCCCCACTCCTTGATTCTTTCCCACAACCTCTCCTTTGGGCCTTTCTGTCCCCAGATGGCTTATTGGAGGTGACTGTGGGGAAAACCAACTGCAGGGGAAGAAGTTGAAGTTAGGCCCCAAACAGAAGAACAGGCAGCAGATCTAGCATCAAAATGCCATGGAAAACAACCTTACAGGGCTGGCCTAAGACCTCCTGACACCTGAGGTGGCATGCCGCATGCCAAATGTTGCTCCCAGCCTCTGGTCCTTCCATTCTCCAATGTTCTAGCTCAGCACTCTCCTCCCCTCCACATTTCCTCTTCCTCTCCATCCCCCCTCTTCCTTTTCCATCCAGGGAGTGGGGGAGGAGGAGGAGGAGAAGCAGTGGAGACAAGTAGGTGGACAGAGATGGGAGTCCTTCACCAATCTGTTGCCTGAGGTAACTGCTTCAGTTGACCTCATGGATGGGCCGGCCCTGCAACCTTACTTCCACTTCCTGGCTCGTGTTTCTCTTTTCATTCAGGTTTTTTTGTAGTCCTTTTGGCTCTTACCTTTGCACACAGCATTTTTCCTTCCCAAGGAGCCAAAGAAGGTAATTGAGCTGGCATCCCACAGAGCAATCTGCACTCCTTTGAGCTCCACCCTCTCCAGTCTTCTTCATTCTCTCCTCCACCAATAAGTCTTTATCCTTGAATTTCTCCCAGACACCTTCACATAGAAACACCTGCTTGTGCAAAAACACTGCTATTTTTGTACTAATCGGGTTGACAAACGTGTGCAGTATAAATAACAGTAATTAGTAACTGCATTCATAGTAAGAGTAATTTTGTTCTTGCATTTGACTGTGCTCCAATTACAGGAGGTGTGGGGTGAGGCTGGCTCCCCTAACTTTTGTGCCAGTCCCCTTAGCTGCTCCTTTAAAAGACTATGGGCGCAATCCTAAGGATCTGGCCGGCAGCCCACGGCCACCTGCTGGATCCTGTGCACCGGCTGCTCGGCGCTCTCCAGGCCGGAGGTCTACTCGGGGAAGGGGACGCTCATTCCCTTCCCCAAATGTAATCTGGGGTCAGCCCTATTGGCCTCCTCGGATTTCCACCAGAAGTAGAGGAGGCCATGTAACGGCATAGCCGGCCCGGCAGGGATGGAGATATAGCCGACGCCATCCCCCGACGCCCACCTCATGGTGAGCAAAGGTGAGAAGGAAAGCAGAAACATATGATGCCGATGGCTGCTCCAGACCCTTCCTGGAACAATCCGTTCAGCTAAGGAAACATCTCAGAATGGGACCACTTTTCCATAGCGAAGTGTGCGAGCCTTAGCCAATCTCTAAGCCCCTCTGCTTGCTGTAGTGCCTGCGACCAAGGACGTTTAAAGCTGTCTTTGGCAACCTGTCTCCAGTCCTGAGAGCAGTGAGGAGGGAGGGCAAATCAATCTCCCCTTTTCTCAACTGAGCAAAAGGAAACTCCAGATGGGAAGACACAGACCTGCAAGTTCTCATGCTACTTTGTCATAATAACCAGTAGAAAGTTCACTGCATCGAAAGCCACCGTGTGTCGGAAGCCTTGAATGTGATCCCTGCTAATGTGTACGAATATGCCCGGCCGCTGCCCTCCCAGCTGGTAAAACCCGGGAGAGTTGAAAACCACTTGAGACTTACAGCTGTTCTATTATATTGCAATTTGCCAAGGCTGATAAATGGGGACATGCTGCATGGGAGAGATCCTCGCACTCTTTTCGAATGTGACATGCCGGATAAATGTAGGGAAGAATCCTGTCAAAAGAAATTATCTGGTGTCTGGCCCAGAAACTACAGAGTGGCCTTCACCTCTTAAATACACACTGGAGGAGGCAGGCGCAACGCATTTGAATGAGGCTGCTGGAACGGCTGTTTTTAAAACATTCCTCCAGATGGCAGAATTTACTGCTTAAATGGACTAAACACCAGGGAGATACAGAGTCCCTTCTCCATATTCCCACGCAAAGGATTATTCTTCCTATAATGGTTGGCACTTTGAAGTCTTTCTTTCCAAAACCGACTGTTGACATAGAGACTCCGGGGGAAGAGTTTTAATACAGTTAATGCCTATAACGTTTAGGGATCATGAAGAAATCTCAGCTAAATCCCATAGCCTGGCATTTTTTTCTCTCCCCGTAACTATAATTCCGAGCATTATAGAGCAGGAAGAGAAATACTGTACTGTATACTGCAAGTCACAAACCAGCATTTTGTAAAACCAAACTGTGTAACATCACCACAAGCAGAACACATCCGCAAATTGTACACAGTTTGCAAATGTTTTATTATTGAGTCTGATGAATCAATCCATTATAGCAGGCTTAGCTGTCCTGGAGCCTAGACCTGGAGGAAGAGACCCTTCTATTATTTTCTTTTAGATAGATGGCACTGTCTATGTGCATGATGCTTTAGGACAGCAGTTCTCAAACTTTTCGGTCTCTGGAGCCCTTTACACTCCTAAACAGAGTCTCGGGGAGCCCCACCGGTACATGCGCGGTATCTTGCAAAGCCCCAGAGTGCCAGCACATGCGCAGGGTGGTGCAAGCGCCAAGCAGCTGGCGGCCACTTATGGTGTGCTCGTGGAGCCCCTGAAGGGGTCTCAGGGAGCCCTGGGGCTCCTAGGAGCACACTTTGAGAAACACTGCTTTAGGAAGAGGAAAGATCCCTGCCTCAAGGAGCTACCAATCTAAAACATGACACTACAGGATTGGGGGAGAACAGAGGAACAAGATGGCAGCAGGGTAAACAGGGAAAGGATATGTGCTTATTGCAAGTAAACATACTTGGATGTAATTACATATTTAAGGACTGGGGGGGGGAAGGGTCATGCTATAGGCTTCATGGGAAGAAGAGGGATTGGAAGTAAATAAGAAAGGAGACTCTGTAGCCCAAAATGAATCTCCAGCCTTGCTAATATAAGGGCTACCACATTTTTCTGAACTTCCTGCAAGGAACCATCAGGTGAAGGAGGTGGCATTTGGCACAACAAGGGCACCATATAGGGAGGGGAGCAGCCAGAGCCAGCCATGATCTCCTGGCACCTGAGGCGGTGTGCCAAATGCTGTCCTGGCCCTTAGTAGATGATGTGCCAGCCTCTGCTCCTCCCAGTGGAGGCAAGTGGGGGACGACGACAGAGGAGGGCACCCCCTATCAGACTGCTGCCTGAGGCAACTGATTCAGTTGGCCTCATGGATGGGCCAGCCCTGGAAACAGCATTCAGCATGCTGCTCCAGGTACTGAGAGGTGTTGGGCTGGCTCTGCCTCCACTTGCTTCCTCTACACGGCCAGTGTTTGTGGGCTTGTTTGAAGCGTTTCTCTACAGCCTTTGTCTTGCCCCCTTTGGTAAGAATTACCTTGCCTGGTTATTACCTTGCCTGGAAAGGTCCAGACCTGTAAAAATCCAGGTCCTTCTTCACTTTCCTTGGCACAGCTCAGAACCATCTGGTGGGCAAGGACCCATCCAGTGCACAACACTCTTCAGCTGACATCACCTTGTACTTCTGCAGAATACGATGTTGAAGGTCCCTGGATAACAGCTTGCCATGAACGTTTCCACTCCATAAGAGTTCCAACATGTGCTATCAGCCCGTTTTTCAAACAGGCGGTGGAACTGGCTCTTTGGTTCTTCTCAAGAGGCGAGTGATTTGTAAGAGCTCCATTTCCTCCCTAAATAAATGAAGTGGAAAGTGTCCATCCAGGGATCTGTCTTGTCCAAGTGCACTGTTTGCTCAGAGAGCCACTGTGACACGCAGCAAGGGGGCACAAGGAAGCCATCAGAGCTGTAGGCAAACAGACACTGCAGCGATAAGGGACAGCTGGGCAATGCTGTCTCAGCACCCCAGAGACTGGCGTCAAGAGTGCTGACTCTGCATTGTCACTGCCACTCCCAGGTGATGGCTGCATCGGCTGTGACATGACAAATCAGGTGAGTCGAGAGATGGGAAGCCATGCATGCAAATCAGGGAGCGAGAGAACGAGAGGCAGCCATGACCCCTCTGCAGTACAGTCATCTGTGTCCTTGCTGTGTCCCTTTCACATGACTTCCACTGCACAGGCAAAATGGGGTTCAGGCAAGAGCAGACCAGCTATCCAGGGCTTAATCCTGCATAGGTACAGTTGGGCATACACATGCCCAAACCCTGAAACTGGCACCACATAAACACATCCTTCTTACACACCTCTGTGTACATCAGGCAGCCAGACAAGAGAAAGAGGATATCACTGTTGTCGGTATGAGGCTGTAAGGCACCGTGAGTCTCAAGCAGGAGGCTCTGGTAGCAGGTCTCAGTTGCCCTACCCCCCATGGCACCAAGACATCTCCCAACATGAGGAAGCTGTGAATATCTGCTGCATGCAGTGCCCCCTATAATGGGCAGAGCTGGTGACTTTCCTCTTTTGCCCGGGTGAACCAACAGTCGGATTCAAACCTTCTTCAATGGCAACCTCACCCAAAGGTCGAATGCATTGCAATCGTCTGTGGGTGAACATAGCACAGTCTGCAGGTCCCAACTGCTGAAGCAGCATCCCCCCCCCCAGGCCCTGAAATTGGAGCCATTGGGATGCACCCCGGAGGATCAGGCCGCCTGGCAGAAATGGATCCACTTTCTCCAAAATCAGCCCCAGCAGAGCTCAGGAAGAAGTGCTCCATAGTGCTGCCTGAGCAATCTGAAGAAGAAGATGTTGGTTTCAGCTCTAACGCTCCTTCCTGCAGTGGGGCTTTCCCCTCGTTCCTTCTTGTTTATTTTTGCTGACCCAAGGAGAAGCTCCCTCCTCTTCATCTATATTAATTATTTGGGAAAGCAGAAGCGACATGAGCTGCCATCTGGCCCACAGCCATCATTCATCAGTCTCCATAATAATCAGACCACCCGAATGGTAGGCTTCTTCACCGCAGAGAGAGAGCCTTTGAACACCTGATCAAGTTAAGCCTCCCTATCAACTTGATTGAGATTCGCTCTGGGCTTTATAACTCTGACAATTAAAAGCCATGATGAATGCCTTAGGCACATCGAAGGCAGCAATAAATCTTGCCTTGCATTTTGCTTTTCCCAGGAACAGGTCTTCTCCGCCATGCCTCAGAATCAGGAATGTGGGATCGAGTTAAGCCTAGGCTACCCTTGCAAGGCAAAACAGCAACCGTCTTACTCGCAAATGGTTTTCTGGAATCTGTTTCAGGGCACAGTGGGAGGGTCAGCCATGTATCCATGCTTTACAGCATGGTGCTGGTTGCTACTCCCCCACCAGGGTTGTGTTGGGGCAGCCGGCGGCCCCGAAACGGTGGGGTGAGTCCAGAAATGGACAGCTTCATTTGACCCAACAAACCCCACTTTGGCCTACTGGGGGTCACCATGGATGGAAAGCTGGCAACTCTTTCCACCTGCTAAGCATCTTGACAAAATTAGCAGTGCAAAATAATTTTCCACTTTTTTAGTAGGCAGCTTCGGAACATTTTTCTGTTCCATGCAGCCTATCAGTAAAATAAAATAAAATCTCAAATGGAAACTGTTGCTGAGCTGAAAAACAACAACAAACGTACAGAATTGTCAGTGCATTAGGCTGATTAGATCAAGCCACCATGCTCTTGATAGATGCTATCTGCTTACCATGTGTGAGAAAACACATTTTGGCCCAGGGTGACATGTGACCCTCCATTAGAAGTTTTGGACAGAAACTTCTTTTAACGGCTGACATATAAATAACCCTTGAAATTAACATTTTGATGGAAATATTGTCAGACCATTGGAAGCGTTGAGTGTGGTACCTCAAGTGTGAAAATGTTGCACTTGACCAGGCTCTTTGGGCAATTAAATATTTTATCTAATAAGCTGGGCTATTGATTAGAATTCTTCTATTTTAATTCTTATTATTTTCCTGAATGCTATTTTCCTGAAATTGCATTGGACATATATGAAGTGGAACTTAAAATAAAAATATTAAATTTCAATCATAGAAAAAAATGTTTCCTTCATAGAGTCTTAAGGAAACCACACACACACACACACACACACACACACACACACACACACACACACACACACACACACAAGCCACCTTGGGTCCCTTTGGGGAGAAAGGCGGGGTAAAAATATTGTAAACAAACAAACAAACAAAGAGTATATATCTCTCCGGTGTTGCCAACTGTTTAGAGATATTTTCAATGAGTATTGGTAAATGCTGACAACAAGCTGAAAACAATAAATATTCTGTGTTGCATGCAGATTTTCATGGTTGTGGGTAACTGACAAGGTTCTTAACTGTATGGGTTCTGCAGCCATGTCAATATAAAAGTAGAGAAATAAAATCCCTTACCGCTTTTGTTGTTTGTTTAGATTTCTTATATTGTGCAGGTGTCACATACACAGAAAAGGTTTTCTTACAATAACAACAACACGGGATCCTACTTCCCAAGCCGACGTTTCACTCCATTCACGGAGCTTTCTCAAGGCAATTTGGCAGTAAAAAACTGCTGGGTGAAAAAGAATGTTACGGAGTGGTGACAGTTAAACATCAGTCTGTTGCTCAAAGTTAAAGGGACCCACTACTTTTGTCCTCAGAGTTATTCAACACTTATTACTTGGGTTATTTAAAATTGGCATCCATATCCTATTGGCATATGTCATTTCCTGCTGGCGGTTCAGTAACTTTGAAGATTTCGTCTGGGAAATCATTAGAGCCTCCAAATTTAATCTATGTTTTAATCTGGGTTCATGAAACAAGGCTCGTGCATGCTCAAACATTATCCTGTGTCCTGATTCTTTCGCGTGCAAAGCTACTGCTGATTTTTCTTCTTGCTTTGCATCTGTTGCTCTTTGATGTTCCCGTACCCGGACCCCTATTGGGGTCCCCAATAGGGGTCCGGGTACGGGAACATCAAAGAGCAACAGATGCAAAGCAAGAAGAAAAATCAGCAGTAGCTTTGCACGCGAAAGAATCAGGACACAGGATAATGTTTGAGCATGCACGAGCCTTGTTTCATGAACCCAGATTAAAACATAGATTAAATTTGGAGGCTCTAATGATTTCCCAGACGAAATCTTCAAAGTTACTGAACCGCCAGCAGGAAATGACATATGCCAATAGGATATGGATGCCAATTTTAAATAACCCAAGTAATAAGTGTTGAATAACTCTGAGGACAAAAGTAGTGGGTCCCTTTAACTTTGAGCAACAGACTGATGTTTAACTGTCACCACTCCGTAACATTCTTTTTCACCCAGCAGTTTTTTACTGCCAAATTGCCTTGAGAAAGCTCCGTGAATGGAGTGAAACGTCGGCTTGGGAAGTAGGATCCCGTGTTGTTGTTATTGTAAGAAAACCTTTTCTGTGTATGTGACACCTGCACAATATAAGAAATCTAAACAAACAACAAAAGCGGTAAGGGATTTTATTTCTCTACTTTTATATTGACATGGCTGCAGAACCCATACAGTTAAGAACCTTGTCAATAAATATTCTGGCCGATAAGAAAATATATTACTGACTTTTGATGGCCTATCAGTAGTTAGAGCCAAATTCAAACCCAATTTAATTTTTTAAAAAGTTGCTCTCATCTAGTAAAAAAAAAAAAATGTATCAAGGCAAAAAATATTTCTAATTCCGGGAGCACTTTGTATACTTCCAGTACCCCTTTTGCACAAGAACCTGAGTGTGTGATGGAATGTTTGGAACAGGCATATGTATATATGTACAGGGTGTGTGTGCGCGCGCATGCTCGTGCGTGCGTGCATGTGCATGGAATATGTGCATGGAATACGGCTGCAGTATTTTGTGTTACAAAACAATCCCAAACCCTAAACCATAAGACTGATTCTGTGCTTCCAAGTCATGTCGTGAAAACATACCCAGAGTTGCTTGTTTGTATGTTTCCCCTGCCAAAAAGGGGGGAAATCCTGTAAAAATACAAAAGAAGTGGACAAATATTTGGAGAGCACAAAGTATCAAGGAGTGGCAGATCGGCACAGGAAAAACAGGGCCGTGTGTATTTTAGCAGCCTGCCAAGGGGATTGGAAAATGTTCAAGAACTGTGATGTGGGCTTGGGTGCGGGAGATATTTTAATGCAGCTCTGTTTGAACATCAACAGTAGGATGATTGAAAGTTGCTTGCATATGAGGAGAGAAGCAAGAGTGGTCAGTAGTTTTTCTTCTTTGCAGTTGGTGCAACAACACTTTTCTTCTGCATTCGTTTGGAGCAAAATTTAGGCAATATTTTTAAAGATCTTTAATTGATGAAGGCAGCACTAAGAAATCCAAAAGAGGGTGCAGATATTATTTCTACTTTCCATGGATGGTCCTTGTTTTCTGGTTCCTGTCCATGGAAAAATCACTGCCCCTGTTTTGGTCTATTGGGGTTGCCTTGTTAACATTTTTAGCATGAGTTGCTATACTGGCTGTTCTTTAAGGTTCAGCTCCCTCCTTGGGCTCTGTCAACGTGGGGAGCAGATTCATCACCTCTATGTACACGTGATCACTAAGACTCCATAAGTGCACTGCCTGCTATTTCAGTCACTGCAGCAGCTGAGATCTTTTTCAAACTGTTGGTAGCCTGTTGGAGGAATATGCAAGAGAATTATGGCCTCCAAACTCCTTAGAGCAGGGGTTCTCAACCAGTGGTACTAGTACCTCTAGTGGTACTTCGGCCGACTGCTGGTGGTACTCAGACCACCAGACCAGCGGAACCCCGCTACAACACAACGCTTTCGGTGGCACATTTTTGCTCCCAAGAGGTTCCTGACTTTGGCCGAGCCTCTCGGGAATGCTGAGAAGGGCCCTCCCACCTGGCCAGAGCCTCCTACCTGCATTTTCTGTCCTCTGAAAACCTGGAAGTAACTGGCGATGATGTCATCACCAGTCACTTCCAGTGGTACGCAGCAGGAGAGTGGTGCCAGAGGTGGTACTTGGCCCGGAAGGGGTTGAGAACCCCTGCCTTAGAGGAAGGGTGGGATAAAAATGTTGTAAATACAGTACAGGACCAACTCGAGACCTCCTGGCATCTGAGGCCAAAAGCTGCCGCACCCTTACCAGCTGTATGCCAGCAGATCCCCCCACTCTCCTCCACACTTCCTCTTCTGTACCGTTCCCCTCTTTTTAAATCCAGGGTGTGGGTGAATGAGATACAGTGGAAATACTGAGGCAACTGACTCAGTTAACCTCATTGATGGACCGGCCGAGTCCACCACTATGCTATGCCCCTCCCTCCCCCCCCAATCGAAACAGGTCCCCCGTTGTTCCCTAGCTGAGCATTCCTTATCACAAGCAACTCTCTCTGCACGCCTTCACAGTGGCTGAGCAATATTGAACATGGATCAATACTGTAAAGAAATACGGCCGAAAGCTCTGCCGCACGTATGGGGGCAATTTGTCCTGGGAGCTGTCCTCCCCTGTTTACGTGGGAGAAGTCTGCATTTGACAGATTTTGCTATACAGCAGCTTCAGAAGAAGTATTTAATAGTCTTCTGCTTTGTGCTGCTTTGGGACCTCCCTCCCCCAATCACCCTGCCCTATATTCAGACTTTTGAAAAAGAAAAACCGATGACATTTTACTATATTAATCTTCCTTCAGAATAAATTATTACAAAGCATCCTGAAGTAATAAAGGCAATAATGTTTTTTTTCATACATACACTACACATCCAGACCATATTATTACAGAAAGGTGAATTCAATTTATGTCATTTGCTTCAAATGACATAAATTGTGTACAATCTATTAAAAAATAGGATCACATTTTTGGGTATTGCCATAATGTGTAATTCTAGTGATTGCCCTACCAGGAAGTATCTTATACCCAGGTACACATAACATGCAGTTAGAAAAGCTAGTCAGAAGTAAAGGAGTAGAACAACTTTTAAAATAACCCATTACAACATTATAGTCAAGTCACTGATTTCTTGAGTTCGACTCGAACTTGAGTTCGACTCGAGTCTGAATGAATAGACTCAAGTCTACATCACTGAACCTTGGACCTCTTGCATGCCAAACCAGTGCTCTACCGCTGAGCCAAGGACCTTCCCCATTGGACCTGAGCTGGAGGTGAAGAGTATTACTTTCAAGCGTGGGTCCATACATATAGTATTAGTGCAACACCCACACACAGTGTCCTGCAGACCACCTCGTCACCTGAGCAAGGAGTTGCCAGGGCTGCCCTTCTCGTTCCATGCTGTGGATCCCAAGAGTGAAATTGCAGTCAATTCACTTGTTGCTGCTCGCATTTAATAGGATGTGTTTCTGGAATACGAGCCCAGCGAGAGCTGTAAATAAGTGCAGGAATGGCTTTGGAGGATGGCTCATTTCAGGGCAATCAGCATGAATAAGGTGTCAGCCGGCTGGAAATAAAACGGCGCTAGAAACGCTCATAAAGAGACTATTGTAAGGCAGTCGCTAATCCTACAAGGTTAGGTAGTGAGAGCACCTCTGGAGGTGGGACACTCTAGCCCACTACTCTACTCTCCTGTCTGCTGCACACTTCTTCCCCTCCACTTCTTTCCACTTCTTTTTTAATCCAGGGAGCAGAAAGAGGAGTGACGAAAGCCATTGCAGGTTCCCTCCACCAATCCCCCCTCTGAGGCTACTGCAATGGACAGGCTGCTGGCCCTGGGTCTTATCTCCAAGGGGGCATCCCTAGGGGCTGCTTGACTCTCAGGGAGTTCCACAGGATTTCAAGCAGCCTAACTGTGCATAGGATTGCAGTGCAAGCCTCCGATAAATCTTTGTGGGATGCCATTAATCGGCGAGAGCGTGTTTTATGGTACTGCATTGCTGCACTTCCATTAAAGCTGCTCCTATGCCGAAATAACTGCAACGGTAATTTCAAATCACGACACTGCCATCCTCCAGCAACACCCTTAAAAATAACATACATAACGGTTCATCTGTATGATAAATTAACTCCAGTGCTTATCCAGGAAAAAGAAGCTCGCTGCAAAGGAGAACTGGGCTCCTGTCCCTTTGGCTTGTGCAGAAAAAGGGAGTCCAGCAAGGGCAGCTGTCCCTGCTCCTATGGCTTAGGCTTTGATTCGCTCAGAAGGGCCAGGAGAATACAGAAAGCTGCTGTGTACTGAGTCAGACCCTTGGCTCATCTAACTCAGTGAGGCCAACACAGACTGGCAGTAGCAGTCCATGGTTTCAGGCAAAATTTCTTCTCTGCTCTGTCTGGAAATGCCAGGGATTGAATTCCGGATTTGCTTCATGCAAAACACATGTTCCACCACTGAGCCCTTCCCTATGCACAGCAGTGTAACATTGTGGATGGTGAACTGAGAAGCAAGAAGTCCTCGTCTGCATCTTGCTTCTTCCGTTCACTCACTGGATGGCCTTAGGCAAGCCACTCTCTCTCAGCCTCAGCACCTCATCATCTGCAAAGTAAACGCTGGCCTACCTTACGGGGTTGTTGTACAGATACTGTGGTAATGCCTGTGAGGTGTCCTGAACACTACCCTAGCACACAAATGCTAAGTGTTATGATTAAGTTGCTCCCGCTGATCATTTCCTACATGTTACATCAATCCTCCCTTCGGCTGCAACCCTATACACACTTACCTGGGAGCAAGTCCCATTAAACTCAATGGGACTTACTTCTGAATACACATGCATAAGGTTGCACTGTTCCTTTGTATCCGTCCTCCCCAGTCTCCCTCTTATAGGGTGACCAGGTGTTAATGTTGCCACTTTGCCCAAAATGACCCTGTTTCTGCATCACCTGTTTCTCAGGTGGACGGGCAGCAAAGGTTAATCTTGGGCTATTTTTGTGGTGCTACTAGACTCTGCCTCTTTACAGCTGGGCTCGGTTCAAGTACCAGTTTTTCCCCTCCCTCCCCCCATTTTTCAAGGTTTGGCAGTCTTATGACATCTCAGATTTTTGGATACGTACGGCCTGGAAGCCTACCAGATGCTGAGGCCTCCTTGGTCTTTCAGTGTTGTGTAGAAGAGGGACTTTCTCCTTAATAAGAGTCTAGAGCAGTGGTTCCCAAATTGGGATGTGCGGCTCCCAGGGGAGCCGCAGAAACCAGCCAGGGGAGCCGCAGAGTGCCATGGAATCCTCTCAGAAAACAGTGCAATGCCAATTGGCAGGCATCAACATAATGTAATGGGGAGCCGCGGTCAATGGTCGCCAACGGTCGAGGGAGCCGCAGGTCGAAAAAGATTAGGAAACACTGGTCTAGAGTATTGCAGTCTCATCTTAAGCATATTTACTCAGCTGTAAATCCCCCTGAGGTTCTGTGGGACTTATTCCCTAAGAAGTGTGCATAGGATTGCAACTCTAATCTCATAAGGCATTCCATGGGAATGATAAACATTAAACAGCCCGCCAATGGAGCTACGTGGAGGGGGTGGCAAGACATGTTAGAGTTGCATTTAGCCCTTGTAATCTTGGAAGTAGATGAAGCACACCGCTACAGAGGCTTCTGTTTCATCACGTCCCCTGTCATTACCTTTGCTGACTGCACCCATTTCCGCCCACTCAGCACAGGAACAAGGATCAAACCCAGCAGGTCCATAGTTGGCAGGCGCTCGAGATTGTGTGTGTGTGTGTGTGTGTGTGTGTGTGTGTGTGTGTGTGTGTGTGTGTGTGTGTGTTCGCCATTCTGCCTTGACTTCCTTCCGCTTTGCTTCTGTCAACATCAGCAGGAACTATAGCAAAGAAAACAGCTCCTGAATGCCTGTTCTTTGGAAACACAACAAACAAAGCTCCCCTTCTGGAATTTGGCCTTTGGATGTATCTCAGAAGGGCTTGAGTAGAGAGGCTAAGGGGAAATGCAGTCAGATCTGGTCTGGATTTCCAGAACTGCTTGAATCCTACTATTCTCTACTTCTAGGTACTTCTTGCTTCCTGGGTGTGCCCATCTGTTTCTTGGCCTGGTAGTAGTTGAGCATCAAGAGCTGCATTAAAAGAGCTGGGTTTTTTTTTGGGGGGGGGGGCGTTTGTTCGATGCTTTGCACCAGAGCAGTTGTCACTTGGAATCCCTTGTCTCAGGGTGCCAGTCTCCGTACTGATTGTAGCCGTGTGTGTGTGTGTGGCTGCAATCAGAAGTACAGTATACAGTACTTGTATGAAATGCTTTCTGCTATCTGATTCAGCACTATGGTGATTGAAGATCACAGCCTTGAAGGCCTATCAGAAGTACATACTGCCTCTACCTGAGCCTCTTTAAACAGGGAAAACACCTATTTCCCCCTTGTGCACTGGGTCGCTGGCATGTTCTTATGTAGAGCCTCTGGTGCTTATTTCGACATGTGTCTATACAGTCAGTTGAAATCTGTGAGATCAATTCTCCATAGGAGCAGTTTTAGTTTGTGAATGCTCAGTAGAAAGCTTTATACGATACAGGCAGTGCTGCCTGTAGCACGTACACAACTCATTCCACTATTGCTGTGGGTCCATGAGCCCATTCCCCTTACAGCATTTCACAAGTGAAAATAGGAAAGGGTCTATACTACTCCTGTTTCCGTAACAAAGGTATGCCAGCTTTACTGGTGGACTTTGGGGACTGTGTCATCACTGGTCCATGATGACTGCCCTTCACGTGGCAAAGTCATGCCACGGCATCTGCTTGGTGATCTAGCCAATGTTAGACTCCCGCGAGATCCAGAGGAAGCCTCCTCAGAGGAATAGGGGGAACCAGATCTCACAGATGTTCCTGGTACCACGCATGAACCAGCCCTTGAAGAGCTACCAGGTCATTCATTTCATAGATGCTGCCCCTGAAAATCCTGAGTTCCTAGGGGATCCAACACTCACCATTAGGACTCCTGGTCCATTCCAGACCTCCCCCAGGCAGAAGCGTCACGATGCAGCCCCCTCATGGCATCACCACCGGAAGTGACGTCACCGCTGCTGCAAATCCTTTCAGAGACGCAGGGCGAAAGGGTGGGCCAACCCCAGCACTGTCCCCCCACCAATTTGTCAAAAAAAACCTGCTTGTCACCCGGGGGGGGCCTGACCCCCTGGCGCTTCTGCCCCCAGAGGAGTGCTGACCTAGCAGCTGATTGAGGGAGGCCATGCTCCCATTAGGCCCCCTTGAGAAGAGAGGGAAACACACATGCATAGAAACCCACATAGAATCAGGACTCACTTAGATTCAGAAACGGGTGTGGCTTCCTGGCCTCCTTTCAGTTTTGTCTTGGCACAGCCTGGTGCACGAGTTCTGAGAGTTACTCCAGGAATAGCTCCAATGCTTTTTCCATTTGCCTCACAGTTTGTGTCCTCCCTTCCAGCCCTCTGCTCCTGGACTTGTTATGGCCCCTGGCTCTTGGGCCCCTAACCTAGCCCACTGCTCCATCTCATCACCCTACCCTGCAGGCCACCTGAGTCTTGGCCAATCAGTCTGATTGGCTACTTTGGCCAATCAGAAGTTGAAACCACAGGAAAGTCCTTCAACAGAAATCCATTTGCTGTAAATTGGACATCCATTTGCTAGATGTGGCGAGAGCAGCGAGATCAGGTCTGAAAAGCAAAGGAAACCTTTCTCTTGAGAAACCGAAGTAAGATTAATGGCGTGTCAACTCGGAAAAAAGATGCTATCTATTAGCAGATATTGTGCCATTTCAGCAAATACATGATGATTTATTGTATTTATGATCTGCAGGCCAGAACTTCATGGCCAAAGCTTCATGGAGCTCTGGGGTTTTCCTTGCACATCAGTTTCGACATGTGTTTGTGTATCTTTTTAAAACTATGGAGAAGGGTACATCTGTATGATATCCTCCAAGTTTGGGATCATTATCTGTCTTTGCCGGTGGGGAAACACTCACATCAACAAGCATTGAGTCAGGCAAATTTCAAGAGCAAAACAAGAGGGCTTTGCCCAGTTAACAGAGCAGCAGAAGAAGAATCAGAAAGGGATTGAGTCAGTGAAAAAGAAATACATCTTGACCAGGAGCCTTGCTTGGAGTCAGTCCTCTTAATTACATCTTTCATTTCTCTTTAGAGTCACAAGCCTAATTATTTCTGTCCTCCAGAAAGCAACAGCAACAACAGAGGGAAATATGATCCTGTATGTATGGCTTCATCATCCAAGACCCTTTATTAAAAAGGGAATTTCTTTCTGTTTCACTTTTAATTAACTCCCAGTGGCAAAGAAATCATTGGCTTCCGTAGTAATTAATAGATGCTGCAACTCATGTTGAAGAATCGTGTTTGTTTTTTCAGAGCAGTGAAGGTAGGGCAAGAGAGGTATCATTGCCCTCAACGCATTTGAACATTTTTTTGTTAGGCTTACCATTGTTAGGCTTACCAGATCTCCAACCGGGACAGAGTGCTAGACCTTTAGGAGAAGGAAAGTGGGCAGGTGTAGCTTGCTAAACCCTTAGAGCACAATCCTAGGCATGTCTACTCAGAAGCAAGCCCCACTGAACACAATGGGGCTTGCTTCTGAGCAGACATGCCTAGGATTGTGCTCTAAGGTTTAACAAGCTACACCTGCCCACTTTCCTTCTCCTAAAGGGCTAGCACTCTGTCCCGGTTGGAGATCTGGTAAGCCTACCCATTGTCATCTCTCATCAAGCAGGTTTCCAGACTTTCCAGTTGTGCCTGTTTACTAAGGACAGTCCTTATTTTCTGCTACCTGTCCCCAGTAAACCATGGTCCCTATTTATCCCTGCATGGACGGATGGATGCATCGTAGCACACATGCATGCCAGTGCATGCACATGAACACTAAGGCATCATTTCACACACACCAGCCACTGAGGTAAGTTTTGTGAACTGTCAATCATCCTCCAAAATGTTACCCACAGTTCAAAATAGACCTCAAAAGCCAATGTGGGTGAAAATGGTGGTGGACTGTACACTGCATGATACCTTAGTGTTCATGTGCACACATTTATATGCACTAAGCTGCATCTATTCATCCAGGGCAGCCCAAGATTGTCTGGTACATGAAGCAGGTTGCTTACTGCAGTTGTTGTGAATTGTGGGAGAAGGAATTTTTTCACTTTTTCTTTTCTGGCTGTTGTTTGTCCAAAATTCTCTCTGCCCACCCCTAGGAGCTTTTGCACAAGTGGGAAAAAAATATGCATTTGTTCCATCAGTTGTAGTAAAGTTATTTGAGGGACAAATTTCAGGTGGAAAATGGCCAGAGGGGAAAGGGTTAATCAGCCTCACTCTCTTGTTCCTTTGCTTCCAGTTGCAGCTTCCTGTGGATGCTTTGCATTTTCTGGTAGGCTGCTGCATGTGTGTGTGGTCCTTAATGCAGTGTTGTTTTGGGGAGAAAGAAAAGAGTACAGACCTGATTCAGTAGTACCAGCATCAGGTTGCTGGGTCCTGGGCAAAGCCATGAATCTGACCTCCCGTGACTCCCCTGAAAGGAGAACACTCAAGAAAAGGATCACAATGGTGGCTTCCATCTCCAGCTCCACTGGCTTGATCCTCAGTAGCGGCACTGGCGGAGAAGTGAAGCCCCCCTTCCTGTTCTCACTCCCCAAGAAGAAGGGGCTTGGGGTGAGAGGGGCACCCCTTGCCAGTTCCCCCAGCCCACCACTCAAAGCAAGCACTTCAGCCAACCTCATGGTGAGGCTGTCCCTGCTGCCTGTGGTAATCATGCCACAGTGTGTGTGTGTGTGTGTGTGTGTGTGTGTGTGTGTGTGTGTGTGTGTGTGTGAGAGAGAGAGAGAATTAATAGGATGTCCTTCAGTACAAAACTCTCAGGGCAATGTGCAACTGAAAATAATAAAAACAAAGTTCCCCAAAGCTTGAAAAGCAGTTTTGTGACATGGAATGGGGATCTGCCACTCAAAAGAAGAAGAAGAGGAGGAGGAAGAAGTTTAAAGTCCTACTGGACATGGTACCTAAGCAGCTCTTTGGATCCAAGTCAAGCTGAATGCAATAAGAACCCATTAAAAATATTTTTAAAATTAAATTTATTTTTAAAAAAATAGCAATACAAATTGCAGAAGCCCCAGCCATAGAAATCAATAAACTCCAGCAGGTGCCATAAACACAGCACTGAAACCAGCTATAAAACATGCTGAAGTGCCTGGGCAAGTAAAACGTGTTTGCTTGGAGCCAAAAATACACTGAGGCTGGTGCCAGGTGACCTTCTCTGGAGAGGGCATCCATATGCAGGGCGCCATGACCAAGAACGCCCTCTTTCCGTCACCACCCACCTAACAGAGGAGGCATCTGATAACAAGTCCAGGCAGGCTTGTGTTGAAGAAGGTAGTGCCCCTGGTAGCGCACTCTGCGCCACTTAGAACTGTAATGCACAGCATCCAGCACTTTCTGAATTGTGCCAAGACATGGACCTTCAGCTGTTTCAACACTGGCAGGATATATCCCCTGCTGCAGCCTGTCCCAGTTAGTCGTCGTACAGCTGTATTTTGTACTAACAGAAGCTTCCGAGAAACCTTCAAAGGCAGCCCCATGTACAACACATTGCAGTAGTCCAACCTTGTAGAAACCAATACTTTCAAAGAACCCTGCTGGATCAGATCACTGTCCGACTGGTCCAGCATCTTCTTTCCCACAATGGTTCATGGAATTCTCCACTATTCTCCAAAGACATTCTTATCTACCCTGCCCCTGCAACTGTCTCCTTGCCAGCATTTTCAGATGCTAGTCCACTCCAGAAACCCCTTTGGCCCCCAACATTCTACCTTCCCCACCACTCCATACCAGAATCAAACCAGTTTGCCAGGATGGATGCGTGACTCAGGACCAAAGCAATGGGAAGGAAGGGCCATAATAGCTCGGTGGAAGAGTGTCTGCTTGCATGTAGATGGTCCAAGGTTCAATTCCTGGTATCTCCAGGTAGGACAGAGAGAAAGTCTTCTCTGAAACATTGCAGAGCTGCTTCCAATCAGTGCTGACAGGACTCAGCTAGATGGATCACTGGCCTGACTCCGTATGTGGCAGCTTTTTGCATTCATCTGAACTGTGAGCTGGCTCTTCCTGACTGCAACATTTGACCTTGACCTCAGCCATATTTTGACCACACATCTGCCCCCCAAATTGGACCCTGCCTGTCCTAAGCCATCCCTTTCCCTGTGACCTGCACCTTCACTCTAAACCAAGCTTCTTCCGTGAACTCAGTTTGTGGTTTTGATGCCTTTGCTCAGTTCAGAGCTTCAGATTCCTGGCTCGAACTTGCTTACTCAGGGTGGAACTCAGCAGTGGCCTGACCTGGTATGCTGCCTCGGATCCATCCATTCGCCACCTCTGCCCGGTAGACCTGGCCTCCTGGTTCAGCCTCCATCTTTCACTCCCAGCCTCCATCTTTCATTCTCCATGAGGCCAGCTGAGATCCCAGGAAACTTCTGGGGGCCCTCCTTTGGCTCCCAGGCCCCTTTTTTGACCCTGGGCCCGGGTACAATTTACCCCCCTCTCATGGGCCCTGTGTGGAACAAACCTTGACAGTAGTTTTTGGATGTGCAGCATCTCTACTTTGGGTATAGTCAGACTGGAAGAATCACTCACTTCTATATACCTCCTGTCCTGACCTTTTTGATCTGCTACCGAGGCCCTACTCTGACCCGTCATTGACAGAGAGATACTGTACATTTGGCAAAAAAAAAAAAAATTGCCCTGCAGCTTTCAGAAGTTTTGGGCAGCAGTAGTTGACATTGCACAGACAGGTCTACATGACGATTAGCGCTTCAAGACTTGGAGGCAAGCTGGCTCCCCAACTTTACCTGGATTAGGTTAGTCAGTTGATTCCCTTAATTGTTTAACTGTCACTTGCCTCACTGTTGTAGACGTTTCGGATTAAGGCCAAGCTGCAAATGGAATTCGGGCTGATAAGTCTCATTACCCTCAATGGAATTAGCCTCACTGTCAGTCTGGAAGGTACCATTGTGTCCCTGTTATAAACCACAGTAAGATGTCACACAATCCTTTGGCGCTCGAGTAATTAATGGCAAGGTTCCCATTGACTTATGGGGCATCGGGGCTGTGGCCTGGGCCAGGAACAATACTGCCCGATTAGCAAAGCCCCTGTGAAGAAAAGGAAGAAGAGGAGAGATGGGTGACACAGGCTGCCATGAACACATCTAAGCAACCACCTACCTATTGAGCCGAAGAAAGTGACAGGGCAGAGGCTCTGTGCCTGCCCTTTCCATAAATCTCTGGGGAACAATGGCTGTTTGCCTCTGCAGGCTGCTGATAGATAAGTTATCTACTATTGTCCCAACCTTCAGTTGTTTTAAGAATGATTAATGTTTTCTGGTAAGCTTTAACTCTTTCCTTGTTTGCTTCCCTGCCCTCCCCCCCCCCCTCCCCAGCGAATCATCAGATTCTGATACTACAATTAAGGCTAACCTTTTAATGGTGTATTCTGTCCTTTTGCAGTAACATGTGTGCGTGCGTGCGTGAGTGTTTTCCAGACAAAGCACAAGTGTTACATTTATTTCTGCATGTGTTTTAAACCCGCCTGTTGTGTTAAAAACCAAAGCAGCTATTTTTAGCTGGCTCCGCGTCGCTGTTAGCGGAGCTGTGGGCATTCGGCGCGAATCGTGGGTTCTTGTGCATTTTCAGTGACTTGGAGTATTAATGCAAGATTTTTCCAGTATCTCTGGAGCCTGGGAGAAGGCAAAAAATAGAAACGCCCGTAAGTGAGCTCCGCTGGGTTTCTGATTTACATTTTGTCTCCTGCTCAAATGACCCAGAGTCTTGCATTTGGCTGCTTTTTAAAAGTTAGGCTGCTTTTGCATCAGTCACTGCTGTGGGATTTATCGTGATTTTTTGCTGCAGGAAGAGAGCACTTCGGTTGGGTAGCTTTCACACACATCTCCACAGTTAAATGCAGTGTTTTAAATTACTGCAAGACCTTCTGATAGTAGTTTAAAGAACTCCGCAGAGTAGTTTTATGGAGCAAAAGTACTTCCTGCCATAAACGCTAATGCAGGGACAGCTCAGTGGTAGGGCACCCACTTGCATGCAGAAAGTCCCAGGTTCAATCCCTGACTGGCAGCATCTTTAGGTAGAGCTGGTAAAGACCCCTGCCTGAAACCCGAGAAAGCTAGCTGCTGCCAGTCAGTGTTGACAATCCTAAACTAGATGGACCAATGGTCTGACTTAGTATAAGGCCGTTTCCTATGTAATCTGTGCATACTGAAAGCAGGGGAGGGTTTTGCTGGACCTCAGCAGAGGTCAAATTCCAAGCAATAGAACTGCAGGACCTGGGGAACTGATTACCAGTCCAAGTGGGCCAAGAAGGTGGATATGAAGTCCAAAACAGTTAAGGTCCAATTTTAGGGCAGCCACAGAGGCAGCATTGTGATCAAACTCTTGCAGAGATCAAGGTCAAATGCTGTAGTCAGGAATGGGGAGCAGGAGCTACGCAAAGTACTTACCCCAGAGATGAGCTCTTGAAACTGCAAGCTCTGAAGCCCAGACCTTAGCCAAATTCCAAAGCAGGCCACAGCCTGGGTGGCCCACACCCTCAGAGTAGACAGGTGAGGATTAAAGGTCCCAGAAGCAGGCAATAGGCACAGAACAGGCTGTTGGTCAGCCAGCCGATCATTTTTGGTTTTGCTCAAGAGCTTCTGAGCAGGAGTAGTCTATCTGATAAGTTAAACTTGGAACTTTCACATTGGTACCTTTAAAAGTCTAAAATCATTCAAAAATTAGCCCAGTCCCTACTACTGGTGTGAAGGGTTATAGAAACAGGCATTTGACCTGGGCACAGAAATGACTAGTTATGATACTGGCCGTGGCAATGACCTCTGGCCTGGTTAGATCCTCCAGTGCCTTTTCTGGATTAGGGAAAAGGCAGTCCACCTGTCTTTCTGCCCAGGATACACAATATATACATGAGGTAGTCACTTCGCCCACTGCAGAAAGGGAGTGCCAGAACTGATCCACAGATTCCACAGTTTTACTTGGCTGCCAAAAAGAGGTTGCACACTGCTTGCTTCCAGTTGCCAAAATAAGCATTTGAGGCTTAGTGCGGGCAGCTTGCCAGGCACCTCCCTGCAATTTCCTGGAAGGTGAGTACAGGAAGTAATCTCCATCCCCACTCCTTGGCCTTTCTGCTAAGAGAGGACAGCTCAGAACAATGCAGAGGTATCAGAGCTGTTCTCATAAGCTGTGGTCTGCTCAGGTGCCACTATTTAACTTGAAACATCAGTGTAGATGCAGAATTAATGTGCGTAAATGTGATGCTGACTGGGCAAGCCCATCCATGAAGCCAACTTAGGTAGTTGCCTTAGTTGTAGTGGTGATTCTATGACTGCCCCCCGTGCCGGAAGTGACGTAATGGCTGCAGCCGTTATGCACGATACCGAGGTGCAGGGCGTGCGGGAGGGCAAAACACGCCGCCAACGCTCCTCGCTCGCCCCGATTTATGCCTGGGGCCCAATCCTGCCGCCAGGGGACCCACCACCCCAAGGCCCCCTCCGCTGACAACACCACTGGTCAGAGGGTTGGCAGGGAGGTGCTTGCTGCCACTTCTCCTCCTCCTCCTGCATCCTGAATTCAAGAAGGAAGAGAGAAATGGAGTGAAAGAGGAAGTGCGAAGGAGAGGAGAATCATAGGCTAGAGATGGAATTCTGGAAAGAGATGTCTGTTGATGGCCATTTGTCAGAGTTGGTATGATGGAGCTTCCAACTTCAGAGACAGCATGTTAATGAATGCCGGGGGAGGGGGGACAAATATTAAAAGGAAGTGATTGCTTTTAAGGCTCTACTTGTGGGCTTTCCAAGAATATCTAGTCACTGTTGCTGGACCTTGGTTTGTTCCAGCGGGGCACCTCTAATTGTCCTATGCATATGGTCTCCTCCCTGCCCCCTTTTCATCCATGTAAGACCTCTGTGATGTACAATAGACCAAGAGATAGTGACTGTTCCCAGTAAGAATCGTGGTTGAGTGGGAATTTGAACCCAAGTCTCCCCAACCGAAGCCCAGCACTCTAGCCACTACACCACACTTACTTAAAAATAATGAGGGCCTTTATTTCCTTCTTCCTCGCCGTCATTGTGAAGTTTCCTTGGTGCCACAGAAACCTCTTCTGTATTCTGCTCACGTTGAAAAAGCTGCGTAAGCTTTTTTTACTAGAGGGTATGTCTTTAATATTTGTGTTATCCATGCATAATGCAAGTTGACAGGATCTATATTCAAGGAGGGCGAGTCACATGGAGTCTGAATTCAAGGGTTGCTTTTTGTCAGGCAGAGGACAGGTTAGAAGTGCTGCATGAAATGCATCTGAAGTTTCAGAGCTGAGCTGGATGTAGCTTGTTGCTAGGGGCAAAGGGACAGCATCCGCTGCTGCTTGCTAGAACAGGCTGGCAATGTAGGGATTACTCAGAGGAGCACCTTCCCTATTGGCAGAGATTTTCAGTTTGCAAAAATAGACAATGAAGGGGAAAATGCCACCCCCTTTACATCCTTTTTACCTCAACTAAGGACAGGACCAGTCACTTATCAGGCCTACATTGGCGTAAAAGATCAGATGAACTTTGGCTTTGGTTGGAGCAACATCTCTTGCTTTGGTTGGAGCAACATCTCTCAAGGAGCTGTACTAGGTCCTGCAGCTGCTGGTGCACACCTTGGTATCTTGACCCCCAGAACTCAATCCCAGCAATTTAGTATTTGCAGCTTTTGACTTGATGGCTTGTCGCCTCCAATGCCCCAGGTCAACCTTTTGAGGTCCTGCCTGATACCCACGAGTTCTTTGACCCATCTAGAACAATACATTAGAGAACTGGTGCTTCTCCTCTTCTACTTTGCTGTGAATTGAGCCCATGTTTATCACAGATCCAGGTTCATACCTTCTCTTGTACATTGTTTTAAATGTTGTATAAGAAGGATTAGGATATTATGTAAGGATGTAGTTAGAAACAGTGACCAACACATCTGCCCGAATGCATCTTTTCTTCCTCCTCTCCACTTCTTATACATGCACAATATACTCTAGGTAAACATCGTGGGATTTCCTGAGAATAAGTTTCTAGTCCTCAAAGATGTGGAAAAACGACAGGTTTGAAAAGTATGGTGTGGCCCACCTGCAAAGGAAGGAGCAGCCTGAGGCGCAACGCGCCGGGAGGGCGCCCTGGAGCGAGGGGGCGGGGCCAGCGTCGCGACGCGCCCTCGCGTCACGTAGATGCGCCCCCCCGCCCGGTTTGGTCTCATTTCAGAGCCAAACGGACTCAGGGCGGGCGGGAGGGCCCAACCGCAACGCTCCTCGGCAAGGTAAGATTCCCCGCCCCCCCCGCGGTGGAGCGCCTGCTCCACTCACTCCACCGTAGTTCCGCCTCTGGGAGCAGCTGTGGCTTTTCAAAACCCACCCTCCCTAAACAGCCTCTGTTAATTCAGAATGTGCCATGGTGTGTTTGACATATGGCCCCTTGTTCCCTTGTCTATGTCCTTCCTCCAAGACCATCTGTGCTCACTGCAAGAAGGAAGTGAGCTTGCACTTCCTTCTTGCAGTGGGGGGGGGGAATTATGATTTTTCTGCATTAGGTATCTTCTTTGAAGATTAGTCAAGTCATTTCCTGATCTGAATTGTTTGTACTCTAGGAGCAAAATTTGTGATAAAATTTGAACACCTCCGAATCAGTTCTGTTTTGTCACATGGTGTTGTCCAGGAAGTACAAAGGATGGGAAAATTTCCCATGATGGCATTTTCATTCCATGTGGAGGTAGGGAGCAGAGGCTTACCCCCGGGTAAGGGAATGAATGTTCCCTTACCCATAGGAGACCTCCACAATTGCCCTCCCCCCTTTGCAGGATGCAGCGGTAGCCTTTTGGTGCTGATGCATCGGCAGGGTGGTCTCTAAGGGTATATGCCAAGCTGCTTTCTCTATAAAGGGCATAAGAACAACTCTCCACCCTAAGGCTGTGTCAGGCACTAGTTTAGATATCGTCAGAGGGGGATTAGACAGATTTATGGGAAAAATCAGTGATTATTGATCATGATAACTATACAGAACCTCCATGTACAGTGGCTGTGATGCCTTACAGCATTTTTGTGACACCTTAGGCCGGCGGAGGCCTCTACCGGCCTATGTTTACACAGGATCACGCCATAAGTAAGTCCAGAGTCATTCATTTTCGGAGTGGGGGGGGGGGGCAACAGTAACTGCTCCTGAGTTTGCTGTCAGAAACCACAAAAGATAGGTTTTTGAGCCTTGCCAGCAGGGCAGCTGAGAGGGGGGTTAAGGGGGTAATTTGTACCCAGGCCCAGGGTGAAAAATGGGTCAAAAAGTGGGCCCTGGAGCCAAAAAAGGGGGCCCAAAAGGGGGACACAGGAGCCAAATTCATATGTAGGGAAGGGGCCCAAAAGAAACTTTGTACCCCCTGATAAAATTCCTCTGAATGGCCCTGCTTGCCAGAAATCCTAACAGTGGTGCAGAGAGAAGGGAAGGAGAGAGTTTCCCTGCTGGAAAAGGCCACCTTGACTGCGCTAGTTGAAAGCACCCAACCTTTTCTAAGAACGCCCATTCTGTGAAGTTCTGCGGTGACGTTTGACTTCCAGCTTGCTAGCTTGTTATTTTTGTTTTCTTTTGCTGTTTCAGTTCAGTGTAGTGCCGGAGTGGCAGTTTCGTAAAGAGGTTTCCCACACAAATTCCTCATTGCTGGGGCATGTGGGAGGCTCAACTAATCAAAGAAGAATGTTACTCTCTGGAGCTGTGCGAAGATTTGTACATAAACAAGCACATCTTTGCTCCAAAACAGTGGTGGTTCAGGCTGTGTTTTGCCTTCCTTCTTTTAGCAGATGCCGAAAATCAAGTTCTTGTGAAGTTCATATATTTAGGGTCTCCAGTCAGTGGCTGGATTTTCCCAGCAGAAAAGAAAAGAAAAAAGAGGCAAATCGTCAAACTGATGCTCAGAAAACAAATATGGGGGCAGAGCTATGGGAAGGGCCACAGCCCCATAGCAGAGGTCATGGTTTGTATGCAGAAAGCCCCCAGATTCATGCTACAATCCTGTACTCACTTTCCTGGGAGTAAGTCTCAATTGAATTCATTGGGGCTTACTTCTGAGTAGACATGCATAGGATTATGCTCTCAGTCGCCAGCATCTACCGTTGCCAAGGACCTCAGGCAGCAGGTGTAGGAAAAACTTCTGCCTGAGCCCTTGGAGAGCCGTTGCCAATCAGAGGTGACAAACTCAATAAACAGTATGTTAAAAATATTTATACCGTATTGGTCTGAGTATAAGACTCACTTTTTTCTCCTAATTTAAGTTTTTAAACTAGGGGTGCGTCTTATAATCAGGCTGTTGCAATTTAATGCCAGTGATTTTTTTTTTTTAATAGCACCAAACTTTAAGGGCGCGTCTTATAATCAGGTGCGTCTTATACTCAGGACAATACGGTATATATATACTGGGCTAGATGAACAAATACTCTTCATGGGTGTAAGGCGGTTTCATATGTTCTCTAAGTGAATTGCTGCATTAAGATAGTGGAAGAAGAGCATGTTATTTTACAAACTAATTGGGTCAATTGTACACCAACATTAATTTACATTTTCTCAATTTGAGACTTTGCCTTTTTTTTCTTGTCACCCCCCCCCCTCCACCTGGCAAGCAAAAAAGCTTCTAGACATGTTGAGGTAGCCGTGTTTTATTATGTCCATAGGTCCACTTCATATACATATATAAGGTGGAGGGTGGTGGGGGCTAGTCTTGACATGCAGGGTTGACCCAACACCTCCCAGCACCCTGGGTGACGTTCCAAATGCTGCTGTCCGCCCTGCACGCTGCCTTGCCACACCAAATGCTGGCCCAGTTTACGGGGTGGCACATCTACCACTGGCTCTGCTGCTCTTCGTCCCACTTCCTGGATTTATTTATTTATTTATTTATTTATTTTTCACATTTTTATACCACCCTTCCTCCAAGGAGCTCAGAGTGGTGTACATATTTTCTCCCCTCCTTTTTGTCCTCACAACAACCCTGTGAGGTAGGTGGGGCTAAGAGATAGTGACTGGCCCAAGGTCACCCAGGAAGCTTCGTGGCTGAGCAGGGATTTGAACCTGGATCTTCCAGGTCTAAGTCCGACTCCCAAACCACTACACCATCCTGGCTCCTGATTTGAAAATGATAAGGGAACAGAGTGGAAGAAGAAGTGTGGAGAAGAGAAGAGTGTTCTGCTAGACTCTCTGGCATAACAGTGTGACACTCTAGCCCACCACTCTTCTCTCCTCCACAGTCGCTCTTCTGCTCCATTCCCCTCTCCCGTTTGAATCCAGAGTCAGGGAGGTGGAGGGGGGCAGGGGCAGTGACTGGCATGTGCTGCCAGGTAGAGGTGTGGCACAGTGGCGTCGTCCGGTAGGGGCGGGGCCGTATCGCTCCGTCCTAGTCCCATTTACCGAGCGAGCAGGAGGCGGCCCCGCCCCCTCACTGTCGGAGCCATTCCCGTGCGGAGAAAGCAGCAGGCAGGGTCTCTTGCCTGCTGCTTTCTCCGTAGGGGAAGGGCTCCGACAGTGAGGGGGCGGGGCCGCCTCCTGCTCGCTCGGTAAAGGGATTACGACGGAGCGATACTTACGGCCCCGTCCCTACCGGAGCGATGCCACTGGTGTGGCATTTGGTGCACCATGCCAGGTGCCAGGAGGTCCTGGGAGATGTCCTGATGGAGATGCTCCTGAGGACTGATCCTAGTGATACCTGTCATTGGATACCACACCTAACATCTGTGGCTTTGAGACTGTGCAAGTGTTCAGCGTACACAGCACTCTTCATCTGAAAGAAGGACCCAAGAGCTTGCCTACTCCGACTCTAACGGCCAGACCGTACCGCACTCTGGTGATTTTCTCTGTTGTAAAACGAGCCCTTGAGGATTGTTATCAACCAGCATGACTCAAAATCGTTTTGAGGTTATTATGAATTATATATAGAGTCATGCCGGCCACATGACCACGGAGGCGTCTTCGGACAACGCTGGCTCTTCGGCTTTGAAATGGGGATGAGCACCACACCCTAGAGTCGGACACGACTGGACTTAATTGTCAGGGGTCACCTTTACCTTTACCTAGCCATACCTCTGGAAATCTCCTGGTTTCGGATGAGCAAAGTGCTGTCTTTAACCCAGCCTTCTTGTGGGCTGCCTTGAGAGCAGAATTCTGGCCGCATGGACCATCTTAGGCCTGGATAAAACTCTTTTGGCTCAGGATGTCTCAAACTTAATGACATATTATCCCTCTGCTACTAATTATGTCAAGTTAATGGTTCCCCCAGGGCTGGCCCATCCATGAGGCCAACTGAAGCGGTTGCTTCAGGCAACCTATCTCTGTCCACCTATTTGCCTTTCCATGCTCCCCCTTCTCCTTCCTGGATTTGAAAAGGAAGAGGGGGACAGAGAGGAAGAGGAAATGTGGAGGGGAGGGGAGTGCTGAGCTAGAGCATTGGAGAGTGGGAGGAGCAGAGGCTGGCACATCACTAGTTAAGGGGGGCAGCATTTGGCATGCTGCCTTAGCCGTCAGGAGGTCTTGGGCCACCCCTGGGTTCCTCTCCGTATTCATTTCATAGATTTTGTGCTTTCTTCTATCTAAGAGAAGACATGAGTGACAAAAGAGCCCTAAAATTCCATTACCAAACTGAAAGTGGTAGCAGGACCATAGCAGATGAGGCGAGCCTAGCATCCAAATAGCCATAGAGTCTGGAAGTACCAGTCAGACGGCTATAAAACGTGGCGATGATCAGTGGCTTAGATAGATTATGGTATTTTAAAAGGGGAGTTATACAGAATCATAAGAACATAAGAAGAGCCCTGCTGGATCAGGCCAAAAGCCCATCTAGTCCCGCTTCCTGTATCACACAGTGGCCCCACCAGATGCCTCAGGGAGCACAAGACAACAAGATAACCTGTTTCCCGTTGACACTCCCTTGCACCTGGCACAGAGAAAACCCACTTCTAAAACCAGGAGGTTGCTTATGGCTTGTAACCTGTGATGGTCTTTTCCTCCATGAATCTGTCCAAACCCCTTTTAAAGGCATCTAGGCCAGGTGCCATCACCACATCCTGTGGCAAGGAGTTCCACAGATGAATTACACGCTGGGTAAAGAAATATTTTCTTTTGTCTGTTCTAACTCTCCCTCCACTCAGTTTTAGTGCATGTCCCCTGGTTCTGGTGTTGTGCGAGAGGGAGAAGAATTTCCCTCTATCCACTCTCTCCATCTCATGCATAATTTTATAAGTCTCAATCATGTCCCCCCTCAGGCGCCTTTTTTCTAGGCTGAAAAGCCCCAGACGCTGTAGCCTTTCCTCATAAGGGAGGTGCTCCAGCCCACGAATCAATCAGGTATAATTGAGACAGAATCATGTCTACCAAGATCTGTTAGCCATGATCACTAAATGGAATTTCTGTTTTGAGAATTGGTATAGTGAAGTGGCTGAGAAACTGAGCAACAGTTCAGGATTTCCCTGGATTGAATCTCGCCTCAGCCCATGACTTTCCTAGGTGGCCTTAGGCAAGGAATCCCATTCAGCCTCAGTCTTCCCCATCTGCAATATGGGCATAATACTATTTATTTCCTTTACAGGGTTATTGTCAGAATTATAATGCTTTGAAACACTCTTTGCTTAATAACGGGTTCAGGGACTGTATCCTACTGAATACCAGCTGCAGGGGACCAACAGCAAGAGAGAACCCTTGACTTCATGTCCTGCTTGTGGGTTTCCCAGAGGCATCTGATTGGTCACTGCGAGAAATGGGATGCTGGGCTCAATGGACCCTTGGTCTGATCCAGCAGGGGTCTTCTTACGTTCTTAATTGTGTTGGATCTGGGATCCCTTGTTAGAAAACCTCTCCCTGCACCACTTTGCCTTCAGCAGCTGGGGTCTCACACCTAGGGTGGCCACCTCTTATTAAAGCTATTCTTGGAGATTTCTTCTTCTCTTTCCAATATGACATCATGTCATGTAGCCAGGAAGGAAACTTCCAGGATTGCTTTCAGTGGTCTCCTGGAGATTGATACTGATTCCTAGAGGGTCCAGGCTAATCCTGGAGGGTTGGCAACCCAACCCACATCCCTGTGCCTTCTTCCCAGCCCACAGGTGTGTACACATTTAACTCCTGGTGCGTATATACACCCGTGGGCAGAAATGGTTTTGAAGCAATCCCAATAGTGCTGCAACAACGCTCACTTGGAAAATTCTGAGCTTTAACTGATTCCTAGTAAAGCGTGCAGAATAGTTTGTGATGCCCTGAATCCTGATTAAATTTATAATCTTTCAGTGGGGGGTGGCAGATGGAGAAATGAAACCCCAAAGCATCTCTGCTATTAGAGACTTGTACAGGTGGGGATCCAGATGCACGCACACACACACACACAGAGAGAGAGAGAGAGAGAGAGAGAGAGAGAGAGAGAGAGAGAGAGAGAGAGAGATGCACCAAGCCAAACACCCCCCTGGCTGGCTTTGTATTATGCCCCCCCTCTCTCTCTCACACACACACACACACTTTAGCAGTCCCAGGAGGCCCCTGGTAACCACACCAGACTGGTGTGCTGTTTGGCTTGGCAGGTCACAAGGTTTGTAGGCCTGACCTGCTGTTATTCAGTCACCTTCCAAGCAGTTTTTTCCCCCCAAAGCTAAGGTAGAATCATCTTGACCTTTTGATAGATCCCAAGCTGAAATGGCTGGAATGTGTTTTGGAAAAAAGATTATAGGTGGGCCTCGCCTGCTTGCCAAAAATATTAGCTCCACCTGAAAGCAAGACATCTGAATTTCACTGCTAAATGCTTAAATGAGAAATGAAAACACGAGGAGGCTCTATATTTTTAAGACCAAGTGATCTGTATAAAAGCAAGCACTCAGTGTTCTAAAAAAAGGAACCCTCTTGAGACGTGAATGCTCATTGGGGGAAAATAAGGCATGCCAGAAAAATCACATTCACAGTGGGGAGGAGAACCAGATTTGTGTGGATTGAAACACTTCAAAAGTCTTCGCAAATGTATGGGGCCAGGGGGTGCAGGGTCTTCTCTTCAGACTCCCAGAGCCAGCCTATGAGGGGTTTCGGCTGGCCGGCATCCTAAGTGATACCTTGGGGATCAGAGTCCCAAGGCGTGGAAGGAGCAAGCTGCCAGCCAAAAGGGGGCCAGAAGCAAGTGGCATGGTCTAAGAGGGGCACAAGGCCACGATCCCAAAGTGGAAGCTAGTAGGCGCGCTAGCAAGCAGCCTAGTCCAGGCAGGCAAAAGGCCAGGATCCAGCTGCTGCAGTTCCAGTGGAGGAACTGCTGTTTTTGCAACTGCTGCAGTTCCAGTTGCTGGAGGGGGTGCGGCACCATAAGTGGTGCAAGGCGCTGCATAAAGTGGCCCCTCCCACTCGCCCCCGAAGCCAATCCGGCGGCAGCCATTCCAAGAAAAACATCACATGATGATCGACTCAGCATGAGGTGAGCGCATCATTTAGTCTAAAACTCCCTCTGCTCATGATGTGGAATGGGGTGGTAAGTTGCGATGGTAGAACCAGTCTGGACTGTTTCACTTCAGACTGAAGGTGGAGCATCATGTTTTAGAAGAACGCTCCCCCATACAAAAACCCCTTCTCACTGCTTGTAGTAAAGGTTTAGTAAAGGCTTTAGTAAAGGCTTGGGGGGAAGGTTTAGCACAGTCCTCTCACTAAACTGCAGGGTGAGTTTTTTGCATGGGGAGGAAGGATTCAGAAAGCTGAATTGAGTTTACCATTCAAGTTTCTGGGAGACAGGAGCGGGTTCCCTCTTTTTGGAGCAATTGGGTGCAATACTGCCTTTTTCCTTCTCTCTCTCTCCCTCTCCCTCAGAGAAAGTGCCAGAGGGTTGCTTTTTGGTTTGTTTAATGAAGGCTGAAAAATTAGAGAAGGGATCTGAAATATCCCTAGGGGAGCCAGGACCCACAGCAGTTGCTCTCATGTGGCTCTAGAGTCTTCGGAAGGACGTTGGCAGACGAGAGGGCAAACATCTGATGATTGAAATACTTCACCAATGCAGTGTCTCCTCCACGTTACATAAGGCGCAGCGCCATGCAAACATTTTTGTGCGTCGGGAAGACTGATGTTAATTGTTGAGACAACTTGTAATCTCCCCTTCCATGTCGTCTGGGTATGACAGCACATTCTAAGTGGCATGTCAATAGACAACAGATCCCATCTTGTCATGGCCAGGGAGCCAGTTTGCTCCCAGCAAGTTTCTCTTCTCGGCCGAACTTTGAACTGGTGCCGCTGCAGGGCTCTTCAGCTCAGTCTCTGTTTTCCCCAGGTCTTCGGAATGGTAAATCTGTTCATGTGAGGACACAGTAGTTTCAGTCATGGCCATGAACAAAAAGACGGAATGTGCAGTCCTGAAAAGGAGACCGGCGTCCTTGGCACGTTCCCAAATGGATGGATTTGCCATTGCAGCTGCCACAATAAATGACAACCATGGCATTTAAGTTCCTTACAGAAGCAGGGCCGGCCTGAGACCTCCTGGCACCTCGGAGGCAGCATGCCAAAGGCTGCCTCCCTTGTCTGGTATTGTGCCAGCCTTTGCTCCACATTCGTCCTGGATAGGCAAAGGAAGAGTGGGGCAGAGCTGGAGAGGAAATGTGAAGGAGGAGAAGAGAGTGGTGGGCTAGAGTGACTTCTCCTCCACACTTCTTTCACTCTGTTCCCCTCTTCCTTTTCCAATCTAGGGAGTGAGAGGTGAGTTGTGTGGACACAGATGGAGGCCTCCTCCTATCTGCTGCCTGAGCCTTGTGGATGAGCTCGCCCTGCACAGACGTCCCTAAGAATACAATTTGGGGAGGGGGGAAGAATGCTTCATGGAAATCTTCATGGGCGACATCAGCATTTGACCCACCCAGCTGATCCCTGAAGCCCCCCAGAACCCAGCTTTGTGTAGGGCAGCAGCAGCAGCAGCAGAGTGATGCACTTGCCTGAGCAAATAGCTCCATGATTGCCTTCCCCTGCCCCCCCCCTTCTGCAAATGGGCTTCCTCAGAGAGCTCTGTGATGGTGCAAGACCATCACAGTCCATTTGCAATGTTTTGCAATGAAAGTCCATTTGCATGATGTGAAGAATTGAAGGAGGAGATGTCCTCAGAGTGACTCACTCAGCTGAGCAAGTCACTCTGTCATTTTCGGGGGGGGGGGATCTTGTCTGAAAGCTTCTGAAGGAAGAGTGCCCCCCCGCGCTCCCATTTCATCTTTCTTGGCTGCCCAGAAAGATAAAAGGGGGCAAGAAGGATGCTCTTCCCTCAGTGGTGGTGAAAGAAGAGCATGCCCCCACCCACAAGACAATGACATGCTCTGCTGAGTGAGTCGCTCTGTAATCATCTTCTCCAACTCGGCCGGACCAAGACCTCCTCCTTCCTGAGGAGATGTGCCCAATGCTGACCCCCTATACTTGGTGATACGCCAGCCTCTTGCTTCCTGGAATGGGAAAGGAAAAAAAAGGGGACCGAATGGAAGAGGAAGTGTGCAGGAGAGGAGAGTGCAATGCTCTTCTCCACACTTCCTCTTCGGCTCCGTCCCCCTCTTCCCTTGCCAATCTAAGGAGGAGGGAGAACAGTGGAGGTGTGTAGGCTGGCAGAGGTGGCTGCATCCTGCCAATCTGCTGCTTGCAGCAACCACTTCAGTTGGCCTCATGGATGGGCCGACCCTGGGCACATTACATGGTTGTTGTTAACGAAGAAAGTGCAGGTCTAGCTTTAGGGTCAGAAGTCCAGCATCTATTAATTAATTTAGAGATTTCTACCCTGCACTTTCCCTTCCTGTTAGGGAGGTGCTCAAGGCGGCTTACAAATAGGGATACAAATACAATAAAAGCAATGCAAAGCATGGCACCGGGGGGGACGACTCTTTCAGGGCTTTACCCCAGGACCCCCCCCCCCGCAACCTGGTGACAACCCTGGCAGAATAAGGACAGCAGCACCGGAGAGGCTTCTGCAGTGTATAGTCTCAGGCCACGAGCCTTGGCATTTGAAGTGAGGTTTCCAAGCATGTCTCTTTTCAGCCGAGAAATGTTGGAGCGTACGTTCTTCGTGCTGATCTTGTTTCAAAAGTAAACACTGTGCCTGATGGTTGCCAATGCGCAAAACCATCGCTCTCTCGTTCTGGCCGGGGTCAGCAGAATCTCTGTGCCAAACAACAAGGCTGCTGTACGTACAGCAGGCCTGCAGCGTAGGACCGCGGTCTAGAACGGCACAGTGCTGCTTCATGCAACACACTTTGGGGTCGGTGTTCATGATGGTCGCTCTGGTGCCCAGGAGGGGGAACCTCTTGGGTTGCCGTTTGGCACATCAGCTCTTCCAGCACTTGCTGGCCACCTAGTAGTGTGTCGTGCATCTGAGCGTTTAGCGAGTCGAGATGCTCGGGATGCTTGTGTGTGTGTGTGCGTGTGCATGACATGGAGTTCTTTTTTTTTCTTTTTTTCAAAGCCATCAAAACAATTCCCTTCCTGGATTGCTTGATCTTGTGGGCAGCTTTGACTCCCTTTTGGCTCAGAGCTGCAAACAACCTTCAATAATACGAATAGTCAGAAAAAAAATTGTGCAGCTGCCCTTAAGGAGAAATTATTCACTCAAGCCACCCGGATTTGTTTGGATGTGGAAAGGGAAGACAGCTCCGTTGTTGCTATTCCATTGCAAAGCGCCATTTGCTTATGCGCATTATTCCACATATCCATAGGACACAAGACGACGACAGACGGAAGCTGGTAGCCTGACACAGGAGTCAGCAGCCTGACTGGCTCAGCGTTCATTTTAAAATGTTACGTTTCTAGTCCATAGCAACGTGGATAAAAGCATGGCATTGTAATCCCAGGTGGAACCTGTGGACATGGAACAGAGTTTTAATATCTGGTACTGATCCTCATCTCTCCTCCCATACAGTATGTCCTGGTCCTTGCACCCATAGCACTCCAGTCTGTCTCCACCTTTCATAGTCCTTGCGGACTTGTCCTCTGTGACTTATGGGGCAGCACTTTGGTTGCAGCAGCAGATGAGAGGGGCTATCAGCTGCACCCCTGGCAGAAAAACTGACCTTCCGGGCAGTTGAGGAGCAGCAAAAGATTCCAGTGGCAGCTGAGCAGACCAGAAAGCCTGCGAATGATGCGTTTGGTCGGGAAGCAGCTCAATGGCTGGGGCAGGGACTTCCGAAGGTTGAGAGGCAGCAGCCTGCCACTGAAAAGCCTCTGGCTGGGAAACAGGATGCCAGACTCGATGAACCGATAGCCTGGTCCAGCAGGGTTCATCTGATTGTTGCATACTCCACCAGCCTCTCTCTCTCTCTCTCTCTCTCTCTCTCTCTCTCTCTCTCTCTCTCTCTCTCTCTCTCTCTCTCACACACACCTTACATCAGCCTCTCCTTAGCTTGAGCAGAGAGTTTCCTCCTCCTCCTCCTCCTCCTCCTCCTCCTCCTCTAAGCTTTGGCTAACATTCTCTCCCAAGCCATTCAGGAAACATCACCCAGGCATCCTGGGTTATTAAACAGTCATCTGCCAAACAAAAGAATGATGGCTCTAACATTATGTTCTTATGTGGCTTTTGACCAGTGGAGGGGCCGTAGATCAGTAGTAGCTTCCTGTGTTTGGCTGACTCAGGGATGCGATGGGGAGATGTGACAGGAGCTCCACTGAAACCTGACATTCACTGTATTAAGCAGGATTTTTTTAGAAAGCAATACTGAACAAAGGAACTCCAGAAGCCCTTGCAGAGTTTTCTGTGTGTGTTTGTGCATGCGTGCATGTTCGTGCGTGCATGCGTGTGTAGATATTCCTGATACCCAAACTGTTGGTGTACTCAGAGGAGTACTTTGCCCAGGCTTAAAATGGAAAAGACCTCATCATAATGTAAAAATCAGTTATGCAATATGCCTGTGTGTGTGTGTGTGTGTGTGTGTGTGTGTGTGTGTGTGTGTGTGTGTGTGTGTGTGTGTGTGTGTGTGTGTGTGTGTTTCCCCCTTTGCTCAGAGACCTATAAATAGCTATCACAAGATGGGAAATAACGGCTCCCTGCATTGATGCAGATTTACAGCACCGAACAGACTCTGCCAGCAAAATGTCCATTGTGGGTGCTGTTTCCCCCAGCTACTTTCTCTGATCTGCCACCTCTGTATTTGCTTTGGTTTGGGTCCGCTTATGTCTAAAGGGTCCAACATGTTTGCTTCTCCTTTGAAGTTTCCTCAGTGGGGCTCTTGGTAATTGGGATAGGAGGGGATAGGAGGCTTTGATAATAACAAGATAAGAGCCACCCAGCTTGCTGGCTCGATCAAAGCAAAACCTAGTGCAGAGGCATTGTAAAACATGATCTGCCCCTCTGCAAGCAATCAAGGAAAGGCAAATCTTGCAAGATATCAGGGCCCCACACACCAGATGGTAATTTTGACAAGCAGAGCAATACAACATAGATTGAAATGTACTCTAAGTTTAACACCTTTTTGGGGTTTGCTTTTTTTGTTTGTTTTTTGCACACATTACATGAATGAAAACATGTTCTTCCCGCCAATGTACACTGCACCAATGTACACACCATTAACACTGAGCCTAGGTGTGGTTTGAATGGCTCACGCTCCGCTTTCAACTGAAGTGGAGCACTGCGAATATTGTGCAAAAATATGCAAATCTTCTTTAATTGGACCTGGAGATACAGGGCATAAGCGCATGCACTTGTTTTGGCATTTGGATGACATTTAAAAAAATATATATTGTATTTATTTTTTGCTGTTGCTGTCAATAGGGTGAAATCATTGAGGACACAGGCAATCAGAAATTATTAGGAAGCACTAGCAAAATTTGCAATTATGTGTCAGTAGATCTGAGGCATGCTGGGTTGAGTGTAGTGGTTCAGTGTCTTTAAGCACACCCTGGATTAAGAACACCCCAAGAGGGTCAAATGACTGACGTTGTTGGCAGAGGAGACTAGCAGGCTTTCCATCTGCACAGAACCAGCAATGTCTGAGGAAGAGTTCTGTGCAACTCAAAAGTTTGCTACCATGCTCTAATAACAAAATCCAATTCAAGAAATGACCAAAAATTTGCATCCGCTCTGCTACAAAAGGCACCACTTGGTTTCTCTCTGTGCATTTGAAGGTTTCATTAAGAAAACTGGCGTTAAGACTATGAGAAAATGGAATTATGTGTATGTTGTAGTTAATCGGAGTTCACTGGAGAATGTACGGTATATTGCACTCATTGGCATTAAGTGTAGAGAACATGCACAAACTGAGAGCCCAATCACTGTGTTTACTGCATCCTATGGTGGTGGTGGTGGAGGACCCGAAGGCAAACGGGAGGTAAGTAAAAATGTGTTTTTCTTACCTCCACGTAAGTCCTTGGGCCACCTATGGGTCTCTTCAGACATACGCCACCTATTTTGGTGATGTTTGTCCGAGGAGGAAAAGGGCAGGGAGGTTTCAAAAAGAGGGGATAAGATCTGCCATTGCCGTCAGATCCACCTCCCACCCCCGCCCCATGTCCTGGTTCCTCCCCCAAAATGCCCAGTTCCACACCCTTCCCACCCACAACCCGCCCCTTCGTGCTGGCTTACCTGGTCCAGAGCAGGTCACTGGCTGTGGCAATGGGACTCCGCTGCCACCGTTTGCAATGGCAGCTCCAAAGTGGTCGCTGGTGGCATGCTGTGTGCACTGCCGTATGGCCTGTTATGACAGCGGAACGCTGTTCCGCTGTTATAACTCCGCAAATAAATAGGATTGGGTTGTGAGTGTATTAACAGCAGAGTTTGCATATTGACTGGTGAAATCCGTCGACTCAAATGATCCTGGAGAACGTGCACAAATGAACAATGTCAGTGGGGTAGTGTGTGCATTGGCCAGCCAAGGTAAAGGTGACCCCTGACAATTAAGTCCAGTCGTGTCCGACTCTAGGGTGTGGTGCTCATCCACATTTCAAAGCCGAAGAGCCAGCATTGTCCGAAGACGCCTCCGTGGTCATGTGGCCAGCGTGACTCTCCTTGCCGCAGCGCGTAGCATGCGGCTGGAACACGGAGCGCTGTTTACCTTCCTGCAAGCGGTACCTATTTATCTACTCGCATTAACATGCTTTGGAACTGCTAGGTTGGCAGGAGCTGGCCAAGCAACGAGAGCTCACCCCGTCGCAGATTCGAACTGCCGACCTTTCGATCGACAGCTCATGGTTCAGCGGTTTAACCCACTGCGCCACCCGCCCATTTTGAGATGTACATATTGCCCAAGCAATATACAATACTGGTGTGGCTCTGCATTTTAACCAGGCAGTGTGCTAAAACATCCTCTGTTCAACTCACTTTCTATGACAGTGGTTTCCAACTGGGAGGCGTGGTTCTTAGGGGAGCCGCGGAGTGCCACGGAATCCTCTTGGAAAACAGTGCACTGCCAATTGGCAGACATCAACCTAATGTAATGGGGAGCCGTGGCCAATGGTCGCCAATAGTCAAGGGAGCTGCAGGTCGAAAAAGTTTGGGAAACACTGTCCTATGAATTCTATTGGTGATGATCCATAGTACCTGCCTGGTTCTGTGCCCATTGAGTTGTCCGCTGCCTGGGTTGGGCAAGTTCAACCCTGGACATCTTCATGCCTAGCCTAAATCTAACTCCCTGTAGTGTCAACCCATTGGTTCCAGTCCTGTCCTCCAGAACCAGAGAGAGTAAATCCTCCCCTTCTTCTGTTTGGCAGCTCTTCAGAAAATCTCATACGGTCTTCTTCCCTAATGAGTATATCAGAGAGAGGGATACCACAGGAAACTGCAATAGTGATTGGACTCTCCTGTCCATGAAACAGACAACAGTATTTTGTCTTTCTCCTTTCATGCTCTCCTCCCTGCTCAGGGGCAGATCTCTGGCATCATTCATAGTTCAATGAGTTGAAATCTCAGCCGGTGCTCCAGTCATTTGTTGTCCTTATGCAACTCAATATGGATGCTGAGTGTTAGAGTGTTGGCCAGTGCATATTAGAAGAGATTTATAGAGGCTGAGACTCCCCAAATAATGTAACGCTTTACTTACTCCAAACTGCTCTTTCCACTACTAGCCAATCAGTTGCAGTGTACAAGTCATGTTTAAGGAGCCAGTTGGCTGCTTGGGGAAGGAAGCAGCAGACACTGTTGCTGTCTTTCTTGCCCAGCTCTCGGGTATCATTGGCCACTTCCGGGGGGGCCTTAAGTACAGACACTGTGGGCTCTCTTGTTGTGCATGCCAGCTACTGCTCCCGCCCCCTGCTGTATGCCCAGAAACTGAGCTGAAGTCAGAGAGGACTTCTTGGAAAGGACAACTCCATCTACTGCAGGTGCCCCCTTCCACTCCCCATTGCAGGCACTGGGAGGGGACACATCACCTGGTAAGCCATGGAAATGCTGTGCCACCTCCCCATGTCACATCCATAGTTTAAGAGGGATAAAGCTTGGGATAGCAAATGTCCAATGCAGAGATTCAAATCCACAAGTGGCTATTAAGGACTATCTGACCCCACAGGTTTCTAACCCCCCCCCCCATTAAGATTTTCCAGGGAAGCCTTACCCTGCATGCTAGCTCCACAAGATGCTCATCACCTGGCTTGCGGTGGCACCCAGGCTCTAGGACTCCTTCCTGTTGGAGGTTCATGTGGCCCTCACCCCTTCCAACTTTCAAATATCTGATAGAATTTAAAATTCCCATATTCCAGGTTCTCAGATCGATTTAATATTAAAACAATTCCAACAGTTACAAACCATTTAAACGTTCGATCCTTCACATTTCACTAGCCTTACTGCTAGCTTCTTCAGAAGGTATTACTTGTACAGAACCCTGTAGCAAGTCGTCTTGCGCACACCAATGTGACTGATCTTATATACTCTAAGGCCATCTCCATCCCAAACTCATCCCCTGATTACCATGTGAATCAAGCCAATACTAACTAGATCCAATCTTAAAGACATATACATTTTAAAAACATTCCTGAATTTTATTACACAAATTTAAAAGGATAAATCTAAAAACAATGTACGGTAAAACAAATATCCTCAATACAACTGGTTTACATCATTGGAATATGTTTACAACATTGGAATATGGGAATTTTAAATTCTATCATACTTGCCAATCGTGGAAGTTTGAAAATGTTTTCAAATGTCTTTTTCATATTTCAACCTGCTTGGTCAGGCTTGTGTTTGTGAGCTGTCAGTTGGTGAGACAGTCTGTCTCTCTGTAGTTCTGATCTTTACTCTGTTTTTGAATTGGATTTCGTTGTGCTTCAATTGTATTTTATTATATTTTTAGTTTCTTGCCCTCTGTTTTTGAAGCCCCCCAGGTCTGTGCCAATAGTTTTGTAGCCAAACACAGATGAAGGTTCCTGGGTACCCACTGAATTCCAGAGCTTTGCAGATGTTTGGAATTAAAACAAAAACTAAACCCCACAGAAAGCAAAGAAGTCCATACTTTCTGGGAAGTTTAAAGGCTAAAGGGAAAGAGTAAATATTCATAGAGAGGCGTTGCTATACATTGGTTCACATTCTGCCCTGAAACCTCTGGGGGGCAAGGAGGGAGAAATTTCCGTTTCACTGTGAGTACAAAAAAACATTTGAACTACAATACAAAACTGAGCTTTTGAAGTGGGAGGGATGCAACAGAGGATGAAAACGAACAGAGCTGGCAAGATTGGATACACACACACACACACACACACACAGAGAGAGAGAGAGAGAGAGAGAGAGAGAGAGAGAGAGAGAGAGAGAGAGGATAAGATTATTTCAAACAGAGAGAATGAAACAGCTGGCTTTTCCATGCTGAAGACTCCTAGCCAGCCTCTGTATCTGAACAGGGCATGTTGATTGTGAAGACACAGGAAAGCCTGTGGGACGTACCCCCAGGAAAATGTGCACAATGCAACATTTTGTTGTGGGACCTTGCTTGTATTGTCTTAATATTGATTATTATCACTACTACTACTACTACTACTACTACTACTACTACTACTAATTATCATCATCATCATCATCATCATCATCATCATCATCATCATCATTATTATTATTATTATTATTATTATTATTATTATTATTATTATTATTAAATACCTATGTATGCTTTTTGAGTGATTCACATAGCAAACGTTAATGTGCTTCCCTGTTACATTAAAGTTAAACGTTAAAATGCTTCCCTGTCCCAAAGGGGCTCACAAACGTTTAAAAAGGAGCTAACAAACAAGATGCTAACAAACAGTCACTGGAAAAGCCCCCGTGTTGGGGTGAATAGGGACAATTGCTCTCCCCCTGCTAAATAAGAAAGAACCACCACTTCAAAAGTGCCTCTTACCCCACTTAATGGGGGGTTAAGCGATATTAGCTGCTTTGCAGCCTTAGGGCAACCAAGCAGCACATATGTCTAAAGAATGAAGAAAGATAAATAAATATTTGTCAAGATAGCTGAACAGAGCGTCCACATTCCAAGACAATCTGTCACTCAGTCCTGTTTGCTGGGTTGCAGCAGTCAGGAAGATCTGTCGGATCCCGCAGACATCTCTTTCTATGTTCTGCTTTTTCTCTCCTTACTCTTCTTATGTTCTTGCTGTGTCAGAGAACTTCCTGATTTACTGTGCCCAGGGCTGGCCCATCCATGAGGCCAACTGAAGCAGTCGCCTCAGGCAGCGGTTTGGTGGGAGGCACCCATTTCTGTCTACCTATTTGCCTCCACTGCTCCTCCTCCTCTTCCCACTCCCTGGATTGGAAAAGGAAGAGGAGGACAGAGAGGAAGAGGAAGTGTGAAGGGGAGGACAGTGCTAAGCTAGAGCATTGAGGAGGAGAGGAGCAGAGGATGGCACATTGTCAGGTAAGGGAGGGACAGCATTTGGCACGCGTCGCTGCTTCCGGAATCAGAGGTCTTGGGTCGGCCCTGGCTGAGCCCCCTCTTAATTAGAAGAAGGAGATGCTTGCGGCCTGGATTTTCTGTCTAGGTCCAAAACTGCCTTGGGCTGACTTTGGACATCTGTGGAACTCCTTGCCACAGGATGTGGTGATGGCACCTGGCCTAGATGCCTTTAAAAGGGGTTTGGACAGATTCATGGAGGAAAAGACCATCGCAGGTTACAAGCCGTAAGCAACCTCCTGGTTTTAGAAGTGGGTTTTCTCTGTGCCAGGTGCAAGGGAGTGTCAACGGGAAACAGGTTATCTTGTTGTCTTGTGCTCCCTGAGGCATCTGGTGGGGCCACTGTGTGACACAGGAAGCTGCACTAGATGGGCTTTTGGCCTGATCCAGCAGGGCTCTTCTTATGTTCTTATGACTTCTCCGTCCTAGTGAGGAAAAGGGGAAAGGGATGAGGGAGAATCTGCTCTCTAAAAATAAATTCAAAGATGCTACAATGACCCCTCGTTGATTTGCACCTTTCAGAAGTTTCAGAAGGACCTGAGTAAAAAAAGACGGCCTGCAGATCAGAGAACATCTCACTGTCTCTCCTAGCACTCGCTCTTCATAAACAATTTCACACATGAAGTAACGGCTTAGCTGACTCTTGGAGCAAAAACATGCCAACTGACAACAGTGGTTCTTCTTCGTGTGCAAAGAACCAATGCAGAGAGATGTTTAACAAGTATAGCATCTTGTGGAGAAGTGAGACGCTCAGTGGGATGAGCCATATAGAAACTCTTCACAATCTGCTTTGGTTTTAAGCACCCTGAATAGTTTGGTGTCATCTGCAAACTTGGCTACCTCGCTATTTACCCCAACTCAGATCATTTATGAAGAAGCGAAAAAGCACCTGTCCCAAGACAGATCCGTGAGAGACCCCACTTCTTCCTTTCTTCCCACTGTGAAAGTTGCCCATTTATTCCTATGTTCTGCTTTCTGTCCAGTTACCAATCCATAAAACATCTTTCCATGGCTGCTCAGTTTATGCAAATGTCTTTGAGGACGGACTTTGCTAAAAGTGTTTTGAAAGTCCAAGTATACAATGTCAACTGGAGTGCCAATATCTGCCTGCCTGTTGACATTCTTAAAATCTAGAAGGTTAGTGAGGCAGGACTTAATTTTGCAGAAACTATGTTGATTCTCCTTCAGCAAGGCTTGTTCTTCTAGATCAGGGGTTCTCAAAGTGGTGGGTTGCAATCCACCACGCCAGGTGGGAGCTGGCACTGCCCTTTCAAGGGGTGATGTGATCCCCAATGGCAACAGTAGCAATCCCGGGATCGCACTGCCACCGGGGACAAAAGGGGTATTTTTAGACTTACCGGGGGTCGCACCACCTTCCAGAGGGTGTGGGGCCCCCGCGGCCTGCCTAGTGGGCCTCCCCAAGCCTCTGAATGGCTCCTGGAGGTGATTAAAGCCCACCTATGTATGCTTTTCGAGTGATTCACATAGCAAACGTTAATGTGCTTCCCTGCTTCCCTGTTACGTTAAAGTTAAACGTTAAAATGCTTCCCTGTCCCAAAGGGGCTGACAAACTTTTAAAAAGGAGCTAACAAACAAGAACTGCTACTACTACTACTACTAGTAGTAGTAGTAGTAGTAGTACTACTACTACTACTACTACTTATTATTACTATTATTATTATTATTATTATTATTATTATTAAATACCTATGTATGCTTTTCGAATGATTCACATAGCAAACGTTAATGTGCTTCCCTGCTTCCCTGTTACGTTAAAGTTAAACATTAAAATGCTTCCCTGTCCCAAAGGGGCTGACAAACTTTTAAAAAGGAGCTAACAAACAAGATGCTAACAAACAGTCACTGGAAAAGCCCCCGTGTTGGGGTGAATAGGGACAATTGCTCTCCCCCTGCTAAATAAGAAAGAACCACCACTTCAAAAGTGCCTCTTACCCCACTTAATGGGGGGTTAAGTGATATTAGCTGCTTTGCAGCCTTAGAGCCGTTGCAGACCGCATGCCAAGGCGAACGAGCGAGCGCCGAGGCGAGCGAGCACGAGAGGAGTAGGAGTGTCTTCCCGCAAATAGTCCCTCCTTTTGTCCCTCTTTCTTGGAAGAAACCTCCACGGTGATTGGCTAACGCACCCGATTGGCAGATAGCCACTCTCCTCACCCTTGGTGGCTGCAGTAGCTCCGCTGTGCGGCCCCCTCAAACATGGCCCAGGAGGATTTTCGATCGTGCCGGAAATCGGGAGACCGCTCGCTTCCGCTGTGGTAACCAGACACCCCAGCATGCCTCGACTAAGCTCCTTAGGTGTCCGGGACGAGCCGAGATTCGTGCGGTCTGCAGCGGCCTTTAGGGCAACCAAGCAGCACATATGTCTAAAGAATGAAGAAAGATAAATAAGTATTTGTCAAGTGGGCAAATATTCCTAAGTGGGCTTTAATCGCCTCCAGGAACCATTTGGAGGCTTGGGGAGGCTCTCTGCTTGCAGTTGGCTGAGGTGCTCAAGTTATCAAGGTAACTGCTATCCTTGGTTGAGATGCTCAGTTCTTGAGGACAAGCAGAAGCACCTGGGTCAGGAGAGGGTAGAAAGCAGTGAGGGTTTGGGAAATCAGGCGCAGGAGGACAGTTCTCCGGCTGCTATTGGCTAAACCAGTGTTTCCCAAACTTTTTCGACCTGCGGCTCCCTTGTCCATTGGCGACCATTGGCCATGGCTTCCCATTACATTATGTTGATGCCTGCCAGTTGGCATTACATTGTTTTCCGAGAGGATTCCATGGCACTCTGCGGCTCCCCTGGCTGGTTTCCGCGGCTCCCCTGGGAGTCGCGCCTCCCAGTTTGGGAACCACTGCCGCTAAGCTGATCAGATCATACAGGTTCAGAACACCAGCGCCTGTTGTCGTCATTCCAATGGCAGAGGGCCAAGCATACTCCCCTTTCTCTGCACATAGCATGATGTGTGAGGTGAGCCTCCTTGGGGTGGCCCCATTTTTGCAGGGAAGAAGTGCACAAATTGGGCCTAGCACGTGCCTCTGCATCGATGGCATGCCTTGCATATTATGGTATGTACATGGTCACGGGGAGGGATGTGTGGCCGGTCACCCGCCATACAAAAGGACAGGCTAGCTTGGTAAGTGTCTGAGCCAAACCAAGTTTGGTAATTACACACTAATGAACTGAGAGTGAGATATTTAGCTTTGGAGATCGTTTCATATTCCCAGTTCCTCTCTGACTGCATGTCATTGTGGTTTTTTAATTGTGACCCAGACTGCTATTTCTATTGGAAATCACTAGTAAACTAGACATTTAGATGTGTTGCTTTTTGTCAGGTTTTTTTTTTCCTTCTTCAAAAACAGGCATGCTCTCTCAAGGAATTGCTTTGGAATTGAGGGGGGGGGGGTATTTCTCCGCTGTGGTATGCTAAAGTGAACCCAAACCTCAAAACAGTCTGGGGTAGGAAAGCCACACCCTAGCAAAACAGGCCTGCATGGCTTTATCTGCTTGGATGAAAGAGAGTTGCTGGTTAGCTTTTACACAGCTGTTCTTTATCTGGATGCTGAAAAAAACCATACTTTCGACCTGGGAGGTTTCCTGCTTAGACTTTTTCCAAAACCATTTCTATACTATGTTTATTTCCAAAAACTCTGCAAGTGATAAGTAAAACTAATGTGCTGGTAATATGATTCTTACCCTGCAGTCTGACGCACGTGAGTTGAAATCCAGAAGCCCCCTGGCGCACCCAGGCATTCATTTCATTACTGATTCCTCCCTCCCTCTCTCCCTGCTTCTCATCCTCCAATATAGTAGTGAAAAATTTGGTAGTGCCCCAGTGAAAAGCTGTGGTGGCCCCTTAAATGGCCTACGGCTGACCTTGTCACCTGAGAAAAAAGAAAACACGAGAGAAACAGGGTCATTTTCTGGCAGAATGGCAATCAATATTTCCCAAACTGTGGCTTGTGACCCACGAGCTGATTTTGGGTGGGTCGCAACAGCCCCCACCATGAAACGGGCCAAGGACCATCGGCCAGCTGGCAGTCTGATGGGGCAAAGCCTGATGGGGTGCTACCCGGCCATGGTGGGTCGCGGCACTAAAAAGTTTGGGAAGCACTGCTGTAGACAACACTAGTCCTCAAACTACCAAGCTTCCCAGAACGGAAATGTGTTCAATAACATTTCCCTTCATTTGTCGAGATGACCCGCTGCACAAACATGGAAGATACTTGGGAAGGCAGTATAGAGATAAGAGGGGCTCTGTGTGCAAGGCACAAGCAAACAAAGATAGATGAGGGATGCATGAATGCCTTCACGAGCTCTAGCCAGTGCAAGCCACTAAAGCTATTTACGTACAATAACGCATTCTTTACATACCTCAGGCTAGAAAATGACCACAGGATCCCGGTGTGTATCTAGACAGCTTCAAAGGCATGAGGTTTGTCCACAGTTCAAACTAACAATTGAGATGCTACTATTGTCTAGGATTTGCCAATATCTCCATAAAAAAACACAACATTATAAGACGTCACAGTTTTGTCACTGGTTTGCAGGTGCAGATTAAGCCTTAAAAGAAAAAGAAAAGAAAAAAACACCTTGTTATAACACTTCCTATATAACACTAACACTTCCTATGGTGCAAAGTCCATCAAACAAAGCAGGGCTTATGCCTGAGTAAATATACATAGGATTGCATTGCATTGATAGCCTGTTTACTCACACAGCCTGCTTCCCAAAAAGCAGAGAATGGGCTCTTAATAAGCCTTAGCTTTTGAACAGTACTTTCTGATGAATGTACAAGGCACTTCACGTGACCTATCTTCATGTAGTCCTTACAATAACTTTGTAAGGTAAGTGTTGTTATCCCCATATTGTGACGGAGGAAGATTGAGGGTGAGAGGGAGTGGCTTCCTTAAGGCCGCCAAATGTGTTCGTGGCAGATGTGAGGTGTGAGCCATAAAAGCCCTGATTGGCAGCTCAGCCACTACACTATGCCAAAAAACCCGGGCTACTGCAGAGTCAATGAATATCACGTACAGAAGGTGGAAAAGAGCCTTCAGCAATATGTAGCAGTGGTGTGTGTGTGTGTGTGTGTGTGTGTGTGTGTGTGTGTGTGTGTGTGTGTGTGTGTGCAGGGAGCCCAGGCAGTAATTCTTGGTGGTAGGTAGGGCTAGGGCAAGGCCGCCTCATCATGGCACAGGGGTGGCATGCCAAGTGCTAGCCTCCTTTAGCTGGTGATGTGCAAGTCTCTGCTCCTCCCACTCCCTAGATTGGGAAAGGAAGACGGTGGAGTGGAAGAGGAAGTATGGAGAAGAGGAGAGTGCTGGACTAGAGTACTGCTGACTATCTATCCCACCAATCTCTTCTCCTCCACACTTCCCTTTCTGCTCCATCTCTCTCTTCCAAGGTGGTGCTGCTGAAAGGGTGGCCAGCTTGATAGTTGGGCTATCCCAGCGCCAGCCTTTCAGAAACACTGCTTCTGCTGAGGCATCCCTTTGCAGCTGAGAGCAGCTGATGGCAGTGCTGGGAGAGCCCAATTATCAGGCTTACCAGATCGTCGCCGGGACGGGAGCGGTCTACCCTTAAGGGGGCGGGGCGTGGGGGGGTTCTATAGACAGGCTTACCAGATTGTCGCCGGGACGGGAGCGGTCTACCCTTAAGGGAGCGGGGTACGCGTCACGTTCTGGCCCACGCCCCGCCCCCTTAAGGGTAGACCGCTCCCGTCCCGGCGACGATCTGGTAAGCCTGCCAATTATCATGTGGGCCGGAGAAACAGCCCATGGGCCTTATGGGCCTTATGTTTGACACCAGCCCATGGGCCTTATGTTTGACACCCCTGAGTTAGAGTATACATAACAATACCAACCTACTTTGCAGAGATGTTGTCAAGCTTTTTTTCATGAAGCACTTGGTCCCTTCTGAAAGCAGTATACAAGTCCTCGGTATTATTTATCCTACTAATAGATTTGGGGGCCGCCAGGGCGACTGGCTGGCAACCCAAGTTGACTCTCTCGCCGCTGTGGGGTGTATTTTTGGATTCCAACGGGATGGATGCAGCATGTTTGCCAACCAGCCTGGAGCTACTCCGAGAAAAGACCAGAAGAGCGCAAGGAAGATAAAAATAAACTAGGTTGCTCTGCGGCAGGAGGGGGGCCGTGCAGCTGCTTGGTCTCCAGTCTCCATCGCTCAACCCCCCCCCCCCGTGAGTTTGTCGCTTGGTGGCATCGAGTATAGATTGGCTTTGATGCAGAAGGATGGTGGGGATATGAAGAGAGAGAGAGAGTGCAAAGCTTTGCCTGATGGCTCTGCACCAGCAATTCTTTCCAGAGAGAGAGAGAGAGAGAGAGAGAGAGAGAGAGAGAGAGAGAGAGAGAGTTCTTGGAAGAGTACACACGTTTTGCCCACTCAGCACATTGTACCTTCTTCTGCAGTGCCTACGGAGAGGGGGGAAAGGCTGGGGGGGGTAGGGAAGAGAAGACAATCTGCAAGCAATCTTTATCATAAGGAAGTTCTCTGCCAGAAGATCAGAGTGTCTTGATCAGGAGATGTATTTTTAAAGCAATTTCTAGATAATGGTTCCACTCAGCTTCACCCTTCATACCTCGCAAAGCAAACTATCTCGGGAATCTTTGTAACAACGCTGTACGACGATGTTATTCATTCTTCTTATTCTTATTATCCCCATATAGTGCAGATGAGGACTGAAGCTAGGAGATGATGATCGTGGATTGCCTGCTGAGGCTACTTAGTAAGGTTGCCACTTTGGCAAAAAATGACCCTGTTTCTCCAGCTTTTTTCTTTTCTGTCAGACTGGTGACAAAGTTTGATCTCAGGCTATTTTGGGGTTGACGCTGGGCTCTACTCTACTGTGCTGGGCTCCAAAGATATGTCCCTTTGTTGCTGGGCTCCACCCTGGTACCAGATTTGTTTCACCTGGTTTCCTAGGGAATGGGATTAAAGTGTGGTGCCAAAAGCTTCACAGAAAAAAGTGAGTTTCAGGAGCAAGGAAGGCGGTTGCAAGCTTAAGGGGCAGCTTCCTCCCCAGTGTCTCTAGAAGCTGATTCTCTGAGTGGGGCAGTGGTGTATCTTGTTCCTAGCGCACATCCATGCCAGTGCATGTGCATGATCATCACCGAGGCACCACCCAGCATGCTGCCTGCTATTTCATACACTGCAACAGCTGCTCGAATCATTTGAACTGTTGATGGTCTATTGTAAGGCAATGTTTTTCAAGCCTACCTTTCCCCTAACGAGCAAGCACCTTATCGGTACTTAAATCAGCAACAGAGAGGCTGTGGTGGAGTAAATGGCTACAGCGGTGGCATAGCAGAGCTGCCCTTTTACTTCCCTGGAGCCTGTGGAAGGGCTGGCTGCTGAGGCTGAGCCATCCATTGATATGAGATTCCAACAGGAGTACAGGTGGGCCCCCATATCCACTGATTCGCTATCCACGGTTTCAGTTATCCACGGATTGTGGGGACCCCTCCAGGCTTTTACTTTTTTCCCAGTAAGTTTCATTTCTTCCTTAAACAAACAGGCAAGTACAGGAGTACAGTATTTGCTTCCCAGAATGACTGCTGGGGAAAGAAGGAATTTGAGTCCTATGGAAGGATTTCCTTCTAGCCACCTGCGGGAGGAGGTGGTCAGGTTAGAAACTGGAACACATAGGGGTTCTCTCACATAGAGGGCTTTGTTTTTGTTTTGCTTGATTGCTAATGCCCTGTTTGTAGTCCTTTTGTGCAAACAGTGCATGCCTGAAGGGAGCTTATTAACATTGTTTTTCCCCCTTTCTGATTACGTTTTGGTCTTGTGATTTTTTTTTTTAATCCAGTGTAATTGTAGGCCACCCATACCAAAAGCAGACAGCGCAGAGGCTTCCGCAAGGTGTAAGAATGAGTCTCATGTCATCATCTTTGTTGTGGAAACGGGGCTGGCACAGCAGGATAGAAGGTGGCTCCACAGGTGGGCCCTGGGGCGGCCTTGGGTCAAGGCTCCCAGCAGTCCGAACAAGGATCCACATCTGTGGCCAGGCAACCTCTGAGGCAGGGAGGGTTCATGGCTGCCATTGCCACACTGATTGGAAGGATGCCTCCTGCCGGGCAATTGCAGAGGAGCAGCGGTAGCCAAGAATCATCTTTTTCTTTCCACTCACCCAGTGCCATTCAATACTTCCTGGATTTCCTGTCCCCCGATGCACTGTTGGGGGCCACGGCATCCCCACCTGATGCACTGTTGGGGGCCATGGGAGTTGTAAATTCCACATGGGTAAGAAAGTAGATGGTCTGCTATTGCTGCTGCCCCCCACACTGTTACCCAGACAGGCAAGAATCCTCTTCCTTGTTGCCGCTAAAGGTGCAAGGGGCCGCATGTAAGAGGAGTGACTGCCATCTGCTACCCAGTTACCAGGCACCATGGAAGGGGGGCACTGTCACACGCATGTACTTTCCAAAGCACAAAGGACCATGCCATGGGGGGGGCCCTCGCGTGGCTTTTGCCCCAGGCCCCTCTTCCCAAAGCTGGAGCCATCATTGACAGCATAACCCTGTTTTAATTTGTGAAATGTTGGAGGGTTTTCAACACCACTTACAGCGCAATCCTGTGTAACTATTGCACCGGCGTAACAGTAGATCCACTGGTGTAAGTGCACTTACGCCAGTGTAACTTTCCGTACCTCGATGAAAGCAGGATGGATACTGGCATAACACCTCTCGGACGTTGCACACGCGCAGTTTGGACACAGGACAGACGCCAGTGCAACTCCGCTGGTGCAGGGGGCATTCCGGGGTTGTTCGGACACCCCCGGAATGTCCCCTGCACTGGCGGAGTTGCACTGGCGTCCGTCCTGCATCAGAACTGCGCATATGTGGCGTCCGAGGGGGGTTACACTGGTGTCCGTCCTGCGTCTGTTGATCTACGGAAAGTTTGTTGTTGTTGTTCAGTCGTTAAGTCGTGTCCGACTCTTCGTGATCCCATGAACCATATCCCGCCAGGCCTTCCTATCCTCCACTATCTTCCTGAGTTCGCTCATTTTCATGTTCGTTGCATCGGTGATGCTGTCTAACCATCTCATCCTTTGCCTTCCCCTTCTTCTTTTGCCTTCAATTTTTCCCAGCATCAGAGTCTTCTCCAGAGAGTCCTCTCTTCACATTAGGTGGCCAAAATATTTGAGTTTCAGCCTTAGTACCTGTCCTTCCAGGGAACAGTCAGGGTTGATTTCATTTAGGATTGACTGATTTGATCTCCTAGCAGTCCAAGGGACTCTCAGGTGTCTTCTCCAGCACCACTACGGAAAGTTACACTTGCATAAGTGCACTTACACTGGTGGATCTACTGTTACACTGGTGCAAAAGTTACACAGGATTGCGCTGTTAATAAGATTGCTGCTTAATTTTCGCCTTCTCCACCCAGTCCTCTCCCTGTTCAGCTCAAAGCTCTTGTGGAAGAAAAAAAAATCAAAAGGGTGTAAAAATAGTTTCTTTTGGTTCCTCAAAAAGATCATGAGAACTGTAGACTATCTAGGCCGCAAATGCTAAGAAAACCACAGGAAATTGGCTTATCTGGTGATTGTGGTTCTCTTGCCTCCCCCCCTTTTCCCTTTTTGCTATTCAATGATCAAAAATGTCAACTTCTTGTAAACTACAGAAGAGACTTCCTGTTGTTTCAACATGAGAGGCAGGCATACTCTGAAGTTAAAAGTCTTGGAGGGCCTCTGATGGTGGAGTGCTGCAGTTTGTCGCTATTAATTGAACATGTTTTGCTCAAGGAAGGCTAGTAGTTCCTCTTCAGTCATTGTTGGAATTAATTTCTTGTAAGGGCCCGTTTCTTGTCTTTTTTTTTTTTAAACTACCTACAAAGGTAGATAGTTAAACTACAAGGGCTTCAAATATTGTTTTCTAATGGCAATTTATTCCAGGCTTAGTTAGTGATTGCAAATCAAAAGGACTAGTTCACATGCCAGATTGGGTTTGAGATCACGCACGCCTGCGCAATTGTGCATTGCAATGTATTGTATATTGTGTTCAGTTGTGTGTATTACTATTGGAAGTGTGCATTGAATTTTGAAATGGTAGCTTTCGCTGGAAATTTCTGGGACAAGCAAGAAAGTTAGTGTTGAACCGTGGTATAGTGACTCGTATACTTGTGATGGACATCAGAGGCTCTTCTTTGAGTCCGTTGCCACCTAAAGTACACGGCGGTTGGGCCACAGGGACCAAACTATGCATAACTGAACACCTGTTGTGAACAGGCAGATCAGGAAGTGGGCAGGAAATTGGGAGGGGGGCTTGCACTTGCTTTGCATACAAAACGTTCCCGATTCAATTCCCAGTATCTCCGGGTTGTGCAGAGCAGAGAAACAGTCTTGTCTGAAGGACGCTGCCAGTCAGTGTTGACAATGCCGAGTTAGTCGGAACAAGGGTCGAACTCAGCGCAAGACAACTTCTGATGTCCTTCTCTGTTCAAATACAACTGAGTCCCACTCCCCTGATCTGGCTTGGGATCATAGCATCACATGAACCCAACTTTCCCTAGGAGCTGTTTTCATGCTGCAAATCATACCCTTGAAGCTGCTAATGGTCCCCAAAGCATCTATTTGCAGCATATTGTTTGGTCCTCTGTCAGAGCACCACAATTGTGTAATGCTCTCCCAAGAGAGGCCTGGCCTGGCCCCATTGTTGCCAGCCTTCCACCGTGCAGTCAATGCTCTCATACAATGAGAGCATACAATGCTCTCTTGTAGGGCAGTTGAAGGAGGTGATTCTGCACTGCAGTTATCTTGCTGGCTTATGAGGGTTTTGTTGCTGAGCTGTATTGTGTTCTATTTTTGCTGTTCTTGGACTCTGTTTTCACACTTATTGTTGCTTTAAAATGGATTGTGAGCAGCCTTGGGATGTCTATTCAGAACACAATAGGTGGATATGTATAGCTTAATATAGACAGGAAATAACATATAGAATCTGTGATCTCTGTGGTTGGTGGTTCCAATTTTACCGTAGCCATGAACTCACTAGGTGGCCTTAGTCAAGTTACTTTCCCTTGAACCCCAGTCTCCCACCTGCAACACGAGGATAACAATAGTGGTCTACCTTTACAAGGCTGTTGTAAGGATTGCTATGATAGTAGGCGTGAAGTGCTATATGAATGTTAAGCTTAGGCTCCTTTCTAAAAGCACATTCTTCTCACTGGTGAATTAAAAGTAGATACATACAAATCTGCTTTACAGAAAGACATCAATCTAGCCCACCATTGCATACCCTCGGTAGAGAGAGGTCTGGGGGCTTGAGAAGGAGGTGTTTTCCCCAAACCTGCTATAATCCGAGTATCTTTTAATTGGAAACGCTGAGCCATGAACCCAGGATCTTCTGCATCCAAAGCTACGGCCTCTCGCTCAAACAAACAACCCACAGCCTAAAACTTGGTTAAACTGATTATAGCCGCTATTAATATTAATGGGTTTAAACATTAAATTTTATTCCTGTTGCCTCCACCAGCAAAAATCGAAAACAAGCACGCCAACAATGAAGCTATAATGGGATTTCCTCCTCCCCAGAGCAGTTGAAACAATCAGCAAAGAAGATGCTAGCTCTCTTCCAACCCCTTGCAGTTCCATCAGCATTATTGGCCTGGAGTTCTCTTGATGTTCTGCATTAGGCAAGAGGCGAATCTTTTTACCTACTTTTGATACACATGGCTTAGAAGGAGCACCAGTGTGAGCCCCTCAGGATGCAATAGCCTGTGTGAGCCGCTCGAGTCTGTTGGTGCCCTTCCATCCCTAGGGTTGGAATACACTATAGCAGGGGTTCTCAACCTGTGGTACGCGTACCCCTAGGGGAAAGCGGACCAACGGCTGGGGGTACGCCAGAGCCTGCCTCTTATCAAATCACCTTCAATCAGCAGCTAATTAATTAGTGACTATAGCTAAAGAACTATAGTAAAGGAATAGTAAGGGTAAAGGAATAGCAAGGAGGCTGTAGGGAAATAAGTGACTACATTTATTGCAGCCAATATATCAACTAGCAGGTAAGAGGAGTAGACTAAAACAACGGTATACCATTGATGTAATTCAGCCCTTCCTGGCAGGAGCCATTCTGAAAATGAGTGCAGGAATGGAGGCTGACTGTCGTCCCATTCAAAATAATAATAATAATAATAATTTTTAAAAACCCTGTATCTCAAGGTACAGGTTGGTTACCCCTTATCCGGACATCCGAAATCCAGACTATTCCGAAATCCAGACATTTTTGGGGCTATGTCTTAAAAAAAAAAAAAAAAACCACCACGTTTTCCAGCACCTGGCTGGCATAGCGCAAGGCATGCTGGGGCACATAATTATTAAAAATAGTGTATAAAATTACCTTCAGGCTATGTGTATAAGGTGTATATGAGACATAAATGAATTTTGTGTTTAGACTTGGGTCCTATCCCCCAAGATATCTCATTATATTTATGCAAATATTCCAAAATCCAGACAAATCCGAAATCCAGACAACTTCCTGGTCCAGTCTGGATAAAGGATACTCAAACTGTAGCATACATAGGGCTCCCCTGGTGATCTCCAATCCAGACACTACCCAGACCAAGACATAGCTTAGCTTCAGCGAGGTTGCTTCATCATGTTCCTTCAGACCATGTCTTGTTGCAGTCATCTCAGGTGGAAAATTGTGTGTGTGTGTGTGTGTGTGTGTGTGTGCGCACGCGCGCGCACCAACCACCCATCCACCTCTGCTGCTGCTTCTCCTCTTGGATTAAAAATGAAGCATAGAGGAGAAAGGAGGGATTGGCTCAAGTGTCGAGATACTCTCTAGCCCACCACTCTCCTCTCTTCTCTTTCCCACTTTCTCTTCCACGAAGAATGGTAGAGGCTGCTGAACCACTGCGTAAGAGGGGGGTAGCATTTGGTGCAGCAAGGTACCATGCCAGGGATGTGGTGTTTGACATGAGGAGGTCTTACATGAGCCCCGTGCAAATTAGCTACATTGGTGAATGCACAATGTGTAAACGGATCTTTGTGTACCTCCATGCTGAATTTGTAAATTCAAATAGAATTTTGCCCCCAACCTTTTTTTTTTTTTTTAACTGAAGAGCCCTCACAGGCACACCGAGAATGCTTTATTTACTCAGTATGTTTCAACTCTTTCCCAAGGGCAACAGATGTTATTTATTCAAAGGATAACCCAAAGTGTGTCTCAGAGTAACCAAGTCACTCAACTTGCCAAGTTCCTGTGAGTAACACAGAAATTTGGGGCATCCTTTGAATTAATTATACCAGTTGCTCCCAAGAACTGTTAAATTATCCTGCATGTACCTTTGAGGTCTCCTCTCTCTGTTCATTTTTGCATTTGGTGCCCTCCTGTCTTTCCTTCTTTCCCCAAACAGTTACCCTTAACATTCTCTATTGGACACCATATCAAATACCTTTGTAAGGTGGCCATATCAAATATCAAAACCTGGAACATAACGCTGGGAAATTCAATATGATGAGGTTGCACTTTCTTGAGCAATATGAGTGGCTCATTAATACAATAGCTACATGTCATACTGGCCATCATGTTATAAGCAGTGGTGTGCAGGGAGGGGGGGAATAGATTGTACAATGTGCTGAAGAATATATGAAATAACAATGCTAAAATTTGTGAAGAAACAATGCTGGCACATGATGCAACCTTAGGTGGTGTACTGCTCTCTTTCTGCCTCTTTGAATACTGCTTGTGGTTATTCAGCGATGAGGTAAAGGCACTCTGTGTATGCTCAGCTGCCGTGTGTCCCAGACCCGAGACCCCGAGTTGTAGAAAGGTTCTGGGCCAAAATTCTGATAAACTCTGTCTCAGATTAAAATTTGGTTCCATACCCTCCAATATTTAACAGGTGAAAATAGAGGCAAGTGGGTAATATTCTGTATTTTTCTACCAAAGAGCACTTTTGAAGTCACATTCTCTCCAGTATTGTTGGGATGCCAGTTTGCCCAACGTGACCCTGTTTCTCCAGCTTTTAGCTTTTTTCCCTCAAATGGCAAAGCTGATCTCAGACCAGTTTATGCCTGGCATTGAGCTCTTACCTTTTAACTTTGGGGTCTGTCCTAGAACCGGATTGCCCCCCCCCCCAGTTTTCAAATGTTGGCTCTCTTGTGCCATCACCAGATCCTGCCTTAAAATCTCAAAGTTTTGAATGGGCAACCCTAATTATTGCACACCGTTAAAGACGGGATGCTGTATTAATTTCCTGTACAACAGTCTGTTGTCCACTGATTTGAACGCTAAGAAGGCAATGCTAGTAAAGATAGGGCCCAATCTTATCCAATTTTCCATCACTGATGCAGTTGCAATGCAGCCCCAAGGTAAGGGAACAAATCTTCCCTTACCTTGAGGAGGTCTCCATGGCTGCCCCCACCACAGGATGCAGCGTACGCCCCATTGGCATGGCTGCATCACTGCTGGAACGTTGGATAGGATTGGGCCCGTAGTCTAGTAGTCAACAGTTCAAAACATACTTAAGCAGCTACTCTCTCTCCGGTAGGCTGGGTAGGGCCATTGTGCCTTAGCATTCATGCGCATGCATATACATGGATGTACACTAGAGAAGAGATACAGTACTGTACATCCACCACTCAGATGTCACTTTGAGGACAGAGTTGAACAATGACAACTTGGACAGCTCATACAAACAAAAGTTTAATAAGGCATCCACAAAAGGCAAAAATAGACCCAAGACAGTGATTTTTCTTATCCTAGTCTCTGGAAAATCACTGTCTTGTCTCTTTCTTAGGGACTGTCCCTGGAAGATAGGGATGGTTGGGGAATATGTGGTTTTCTTTCTCTACATTTATATATACACAGTCAACTGTGTTGGGTTAAAAAAAGGGGGGATATTCTTCGTAGGCAGAGAACAATCCTGGAAAACAAGAGCTGGAAACCTTTATGACATGTGACCTCTTGTGTTTTCTCTGTTCAGAGGCAGATTTCCTGTTGTAGCCCCAGCCCTTTCCTTCCTGTCCATTCTAGTAGGCCTGGAAGATGAAAATGGCAGAAATACAGAGCGGTTGTTTCAGAATACCGTGGCATCCGGACTATTGTGTGTTACAAGCTCACATATTTGGGTGTTCTTGAATGAAGCGTAACAATGCTTTAAATAAAGTCTGCCTACCAAGCAGCAAGGCCACATAATGCTTGGGGGGGGGGTCCATTAAGGGCAGGAGAGTTGTGAAGGGCACAGTGTCCTGGGGATTTCCCCTGCACAAGCCCCATTCTGGAGCAGCTCCTAGTCATTTCAAGAGGGCTTGTGCAGGAGAAGTTCCTCGTGGATTGCACTCTGTGTCCATTAGTGGACAGAAGGATCCTTTTGGATTTTTTTCATCTTGAGTGCCAAGATGTCTTAGGTGGCCGTGAGAAGCGTTTCTTCCAAATAAGCTGCATTAAGAAAACCCCCACGTGTATAAACTGTAAATGGAACGCCTTGACATAAAATACAGCATTTCCTCTCGCTTGTATCTTTATGGCCTTCTGGCAGTGCTCGTCCCTTGCTTGCTCAGAACGCAGCAGCACGGCTTCTTGGTGCTCTGGGCCTCTGTGATCAAATTATGCGCACCGGGCATTCTTGACTCTGGCTGGCTATGATGGAGCAGTTCAACTGAATTGGTAACATTGTTGGTTTTCAAAGCCCGGAATGAAGTAGGTCTTTGGCTGCCTTCAGGAGATGCTCTTGAAATCTCAACCTGGTGGCTGCCTGATTTGAAGCTTTGCTCCCTGAAGGAGAATTTACTCCTTCCTGATATTTCCTTCTGTTCCTCCCCACCTTTTAAAAAATGCTTGAAGACCAAGTCCTTTTCCAAGATCCATTGCTGGCTTCTTTATTGTATTTTTCTCATTCCCACCCATAGTGGTGGTGATTCTCTGCTTTGCTAAGAGTGAACCCCACACTGTCTGGGAAGACCAGTTCTGGCTCGTCCACCTGTTTCACGTGGCTGTGCAGCCATGGCAAAACTGTGTGTATTGCAAACCAGTCATTTAGAGCTGTGGGTAGGTCTAAAATTATACCTATTGTCGATTTTGAAAAAAATAGTAAGCTGCAATTTTTGCAGCTTGCAGGGAAAAACACACAAACACCTGAGTGGGGGAACACCCCCCACCCCACCCCACCCCACCCCACCCCAGTGTATATATCAGAGTGGTAAATCCAGTCTCCTGGCTGGTACGTCTCATTATTTTTGAGTATTACTTTGTGGCTGGCCCCCGGATTGCTGAAATGTTCACCCAACATGTAGGAATAGGCAGGAAGTTGTAGAACGTTTTCTTTATAGACAAACATTCCTAATAGTGCTGTTTTAAAGTTTCCAAGAGTTACTAGTAGTCTCTTTTGAGAATTGCCCCATTTTCATGAAGTGCTGCGACAATAGCCCTTCTGATCCGAATTTGTTATCTGAAATGCCCTTGTTGCAAACCAATTTCAGCTCCTTAAAGCAGAAAAGAAGGCAGAAAAGAAGGGCTGAAGAGGGAAAAGCCTCAGGAAGCTCAAGCAATGAACTTAATGGGTTCACTTTAACAGCCAATCTCCATGTCACAAGGGAAAAACAAATAGGACATCACGCCTGGCTTTTTAAAGCTGCTGCAGGATACTGGCTCTTGGGAGAGACAGACTCAAATTTCACTGCATTTTTTTGTGTGTGTGGTTGCTCCACCCCCGAAAATGATCCTTTGTACAACTTTACATTCAAATGTTGCTGTGGGAAGAAGAAGAAAATGTCAGTGGCTGGGATAAAATGCCATGAAGTGGATGGTGCTGCAACTTGCATTATATTGACAGCAGATGTATCTTGCTCAGATTGGAATTAAATTGCAGCGAGTTCAATATTTGTTTATTATTATTGCCACTTTTACTCCACTCTCCCTTCAAGAATCTCACCGCAAATGTACACATGGTTCCCAGGCAGTTTGTCCCCCATCAGGCCGTCTATATAGGACTAAGGCTGCAATGCTAGGCACATTTACTTGGGAATAAGCCCCCCCTCCCCATACAGAAAGAGACTTACTTATGAGCAAACATGCTGAGGACTGCACTGTGCCTTCAGATCATGCTCTGGGGCTAAGGGGCTTTACTCCCCCATAAGCAGACACAGGATTTCAGCATGAGGGCCAAACAAAATACTATCATGGCACAGACCCATGTATAAGAGTGTGTATGCCGCCAAATTTATATAAAGCGAGGTGGAACATGAATAATTGAATGATCTTAACATGACACTTCTCCTGGTGGGGTCTGAGACTGAAAGTAGCCCCCCTCTCCCCACTCCCCCGAAAAATGGCTGGGGAGAAGCAGAGCTGAAACCATGGGCAACAAGGAGGGAGTTCCACCATGACCTCTCTCCTTTATATGAATTTGGCATCATGGTCTGTTTGGCTGTGGCACTGCGAAGTCTAGTTCGTCCTCAAGACTACGAACGTCTACTCCGAAGTTAGCTCCGATGAGTTAAATGGGACTTACTCCCAGGCAAGCGTGCCTAGAAGAACAACTGCAGCCGTGTAACCAGCCCTGCTGAAGTCGCACTGATGATGCCAACGAAGCTTTGAAGAAGCCGTAATGAAAAATGCATCGCCTGCCTGCCTGCTGCGATTCACCGTCCGTGCATGCGAACTTTGCAGTACTGGGACTTGGTTCCTCCGGAGAGAATGCAGACACACGCCGACCGTATCAAGTTTTCTGCTTGGAGATCAAATTTGGCTGAAAAGCAGCAGCATACGGCTACTGTAAACAGGGGAAAAAAAAACCCAAGTAGCGATTATGGACACGAGACAGGAGGCAGAAGCTTTCCAAAGCCCTGCGCGAGCTCCTCCTGTTTTGATATTTACTTATTTATTGTTCGTTCCGCATCAATTCCATCCATCCCTCTCTCGCCGCCGCCGCCGTCCTCCTCCTCCGGTCCTTGCCTAGCAGCAGCGCCATGCCTTCCCAAGCCTTCCTGCTCCCGTGTCCTCTGATAGGCTCGCGCGGGCCAGGAAACTCTGGTGCCCCAGCCGCCACCAGGGTCTGCAGCCCGAACCAAAGCGCTGGAGAGGAAAGGGGGAGGCGGAGCGGCGCAAGGCAAAGCAAAGGTCCCCGAGTATGTACAGTATTGCGAGACTCTCCGTCCGTCCCCCCCCGCCCCCCCTTTCCCTTGCGAAGTGGCTTGATTGCAATGCTGCTTATGATGATGATGATGATAACCGTTCTTAATGTGCATATTTTGGGGGGGGGAATGGGGAAAAATGTGAGAGCAGGAGAAGGGGAAAAAAGCAAAGCACAATAGCATAGCAAAGCAAAGGGCTGGCGTTGTCCCCCCCTCCTCTGCCCCCCCGCTACTCCCCCCTCCGGGGAGGAGAGCGAATGGGCCCTCCCAGCGAGTCAGACATGTCAGTGGTTGCTTGGAGAGAGAGAAAGAGAGGCATGTAGCTGCTGCTGCTGCGAAGGGGGAAAAGCAGCGGTGTCACCAGCAGCCGCCCAGCAAAGCACCGAGAGCAGCCGCCGCCGCCCCGCTGCCATTATAGGGGCAGCTGCCGTGCAAAGCGGGGGCAAGTTGCATTCATTCCTCTGCACGGGAGAAGACCCGCCGCCAGCCTCTGCTTCGTCCTATTGTTAGTGCCCCCCCTCTCCCGCGGAGCGGCTGGACTTTGAGCAAACTTGCGTGGCCTTTTTTCCTCCTCCCCTCGCTCCTCTTCCTCCTTCTTCCTGGGCGATGTTTATTTGGGCAGCGGCGTGAGGAGGAAGAGGCAGGAGAGAAGCCGCGGAAGTGTTGCAGGGAGGGCGGCGCGGTTGGTGCCTTCCCTCCCGTCCCTGGACTTGCACGCCGAGAGAGCGGGGGCAGACGCGCTCCTGCCGGGCTTCTCCATCCCCGCCGCCTTCTCCGGGGACGGGAAGGAAACAAAATGTCTGCCCGAGCCGCAGCTGCTTCCACCAAGGTAAGCGAAAGCCGCCTTTGGTTGTCCGCCAGGCAGGCCGGGCCGGTGTCCGGGCCGGTGCAGGGTGGGGGAAGGATGCGGGTCGCCGCCCTTTGGAGGGGAGCCCAAGCGAGCCTTTTCAAAAGCCCCCCTCCTCGGTTGGAAGTTAATCTCACTCTTCTCCCCCCCCCTTTCTGTTGTGGGATGTGAGAAAGTGTGTTGTACTTATGATGGGTTAGCTTTTTCTTTGCAATTGTAGGATGGGGGGGCTAATATAGATATGCTTGTGTGGAAACAGGGGCGGCGGGTTCACATAGCAGCATCGTATTCCCCCCCCCCGTTCTTTTTAAAGCTGGATTTACTTTTGTGAGGGGTTGGGAATCCCCACTTCCTCTCTCTTTTTTTAAATTCAAATATTGCTGGGTTCCCCCCCCCCCCAATGCACATTCAGATCTTTATAATTACTTTTTTCCTTCTCTACCTTCCCTCCCCCCAACCTGTTGGATGAAGGGCTGCTTATTTCTCTGGCGAAATATTATAGAGCCCTGGGGTAGGGAAAGAAAAGTGATTGGCTTGACTTTCAACACAATCCTATGGGTGTCTACTCAGAAGTAAGACCCACTGAATTCAATAGGGCTTATTCTCAGGTAAAAATGTATAGGATTGTGGCCTGAGTGTGTCTCCTTTTGGGGAGGTTAACCTTTCAGGTTAATATCAATAGCTGTTTTGAAAAGGGAGTATGGTTCTGTTTACTCAGAAGTAAGTCCCACTAATTGACTGATCTTAAATCCCCCCAAATAGGTGCGCCTGGGATTGCAGCCTAATCCTGGACATATTTATTTGGAAGGAAGGATTCCTGAGTGGGGCTCACTCCCTGAGTGGATTGTAGCCTTCCTCTTCCAGTTTGCTGTCGGGTTGTTATTAAACTGGAGGGGGAAAGGTAGCCAGATTCTGCCCGACTGCTTAGCACCAAGCAGTCACCTTTTAAAATTGGGTTTATAGGGGTGGAAACTTCCTCCAGTGTGCTTTTAAAAAATCTGGATTTGGAAGGGCTGGTAGTGGAAGAGGCTGGCTTTGCGTTGCAGTTTTGCCTCATAAAGTTGCAACAGAAATGTTTGCTTTGGGAGACTCAACTCCCACCTAAATTGTGTGTTATATCCAGGGTGTGAAGGGAAATAATTTTTGAGAATGTGGGGTGTGTGTGTAGGAAGGAGGGGTGATGTATTTTGTACTCTCAAAAGGATGTGTCCTTCTCTGGAATTTCTCATCAAATTCCTGAAACTGAAAGAGCAGGTTTTGAAATCCCAGAGAGACAGGACTTGTCAGCAACTCCCTCTGAATCAGCTGCTGCTGACTTAACTGTAAATATGTTTTGGGTGGTGCCAGGAGGCCCTTGAGAAACTCCTCTAGGAGCTGACTGATCTCCACCTGCTCTGTAGGCGTATCATATTGTACAGGTGCATGTGGCGGGGTGTGTACTCTGTCCTATGTGTAAGCGCTGTGTGTTTTCCCTCTGGGAGAAGGGGAGGAGTTGAAACATTCAACAGGTTCCTCCTTATGCATGAAAGCTTAAAAGGTATGGCTGGAAACTCTCTTCTTCGCAGCTGGGGAAAAAAAAATATTCCTCCTTCAGAATTGCAAAGCGGCCTGCAGTCGACTCTTTGTAGTTCTTCTGGCATTCTTTTGTGGATTGTTCAGGTCGGAGTGTGAAAGAATATTGCGAGGGACTGCATTCGGAGTGTGTGCTCTCAAGTGAAACCATGCAGTTTCGGTCTGATGTCATCCCTTGGTATGCGCTTACACCTGAATGTACACCTCGGATACTGCACTAATGCAGTAGCGTCGCCACTTGGCTGGGATTCTTGGCCCTGGAATCGGTATCTATCTGATGGCACTAGTGAATACTCATTCTCTAATAAGTATCGGGTAGAACGTCTGGAGTTTATTTTTAACTCCTTTTGATTTAAGTTTTATTATGCTTGCAAAGAGTGGAACTGCTGATACACCCATGTGCACCAAAATGGTTATGAGACCTGTATCGACTTAGTAGTTCTTAAATATATTTTTTAAAAATTAGTTTTGAAGCCCATCAATAATGAGAATAACTTCCTGCTCATTTTGACAAACGTGTTTGGGGCAGTCTTCCACGGTCCTTGTGGAAACGGAAGAATGTATTTTCTCATGGAAACTTAACGTGTTTGTATCTTTGCTGTGCAAAAAGCAGGGCTGAAAACAATTCCGGGCACTTGATGACAATCACTAGAAATCTGAAATATTCAATGTTGTCTAAGAAACAAATAGTGCTCCCTTAGAATGTTCATCTATGGAATAAAAGCTAGTGTGTTTATTAGTATTTGTCTTGCAGTACACTGCCCTGTGAGAGAGGCTGTTGCTGCTGTTGGGGGGGGGGGAAGTGGTTGGTTTGGGCCTTTGGTGTTACTCATTGTTCTGTAGTAAGGAATGTTCTTGGTTCTTCCTGTTTTTCATCGTGTGATTAGGGAACAGGATTCATTTAAAAAAGCAAATATAAAACACTGGATTTAAACTACTGACTAAGAAGCTATGTTTACCCAGGACCGCCCTGTCCCCACATTCCATTAATTCTCCCTATCAGGTGGTGATGGTTGTATGTGTGAACCTAATGAGCTAGTAAACACAACAGTGATGATCTTAGAGACCATTCAAGACAATGGCCAGGTTCACATGTAATGGGAAATTGTGAGCTTTTACTTTCATTTCAGAGTATAAACCACAGTTTCATGCTACGTATGAGCTTGGAAGTGCGGTTTGTTAACAAATTAGGATATCAAACAATTTTTCACCATGGTTTGTTTTTAACTGTACAGTAGTTAAAACAAACTACAGTGCCCCAAATTTGTGCATACATAAAACTCTGGTTTGTTCTTAAATGAAAGCAGTAAATCTTCTCTTCGTGAGAGAGGAGGAGGGGGATCTGATAACTTGTAGTTGTTGGTTCTTGTAGTGTTAAATCATAGTTCCTCCTTACGTATGTTGAAAAGGGGGGTTAAGGCTAATCTGATTCTGGCCTTCAGTATGATACTTAGTTCCTGCTCAGGTGGGGGGAATAAGCTTATCACTGTTAAAAGAGGCGGAGCATGCAGTCATTAAAAGAAGATGTTTAACTGACTAATACTGCAGAGAAGGGGATAGCTAGTGCAAAGTTCTCTCCCTCCCATTCAAAAGAGTACATGAGCTCTTGTGTGTGTGTGTTAGCTTAGTAGGAGAGCACTTTTTCTAAAAGCAAGGTTAAAAATTACACGCGCACACACAAATTCTTGAAAGTGGGGGGGACGGCTGTACTTCTGAGCATTAATGTATAGAAGCCCATGACGCATGTACAGCCACATTCTGGATGGTGACCAAAATAGTAATGAAAGCACTAGCTTAGGAGAAAATTTCATTTGCCCGAAACTGCCCTTTGCTAGGTAACCAAACGTTAATTGGGAAAGAAATACTGGATCAGTTTTTCCCCCCACCTCAGATGTTCTAACTGAGATGAAAGTTGTCTGAACCCTAGTAGTGAAGGACCTCAAGTCAAGGTAGTTATCTTGTAAAATTAACAAAGGTTAGAGGCACAATCAAGACTCGTTATTGGAAGGAATATAGATGATATATCTTGCGACACTTGGACCGCAATTCCATTCGCGTATGAAGTGGAGTAAGCCCCACTATGTAAGATGGGAGGTGTTTTTTTTTTTTTTGAGTAAACATGCATAAGAGTGTGCTCTTGAGCTTCCAATTTTCCTCCATCAAACTCAATTTCAACTCTTATATCCTGTGGCCTTTCCAGCCTACTAAAACTTGTCTCCGACATCTGGTTCATAGAAAAATATTCTGCGAACTCCGATTATCTGTTCAATTAGAACCTACTTCGTATAAGTGGTGGTTGCTATATTCTTGCTTACTGTTCATATGCAAGAAAAAAGTCTGCATTCTTATTGGAGGTTTTTTTTGCTGGGCCTGATGACGCGGCTCAAATATTTTGGAATTCAAAAGGATGATGCATGCATTGCAGTGGGGGGGGGGGGAAGCTCAGTAATTGATACTTTATTCTGCTTCTGAGGGAGTTGTTAGAAGTTCTTCTGACTTGTCTTGTCTGTAGTCGGAAACAAGCAATATGTTTAGTCATTTATTTTTATTTTAAAACATTTTTATCCCGCCTTTCCTCCTGACAGTGGGATGCTCAAGGTGATTCACAATAATAAAATTAAAGATACAATTGGAAGATAAAGGTTTGTTTTGTGGCAACTTGTATGTAGCATTCCTGTTTTGATATAAACTTGTACTTGCATACATAGCGAAAATGCACCAGATGTTTATAAAGCCATGTATGTTCACTCAGTGAAACTTTAGCACGTTCACATAAGACTGGGTAGACAGACAGTGTGCAGCCTATAAAGAGCATCTGACCCACTGAGAACCAGATGCAGCTTGTAATCCACCTTGAGAGGTGTGAATATAAAGTGTTTTATCTAGCAAAGGCCTTTTTCCTTGGGAAAGCTTTCCCTCCCCAGAACAATCGACCTCCTTGGCTGACTTGGATGGTCAGTGCTGCCTATCTCTGGGTCAGATTAATTTTGGTTCTTCTATGTTCTTTCAAAATAAATGCGAAGACATTCTTAAATATAGTGGCGTAGTCTGAAGATGCATTTTCTGCCTTGACAACAAATGTCTTTTGAATGCAGAAAAAATGTTCAAACCATTTCCACCGTACTTAGGAGCCTGTCTCCACCCTGATAGCCCTACTTTCCAGTAAATTAAGAACTTGCCCTATTCAGTGTTCACCTTAGTGTAACTTGAGTTCCTTCCTTGCAGTCTTCTTCTACTGATACTTCTAATCTTACAGTATATGTGTCAAATATAAAAATGCCTAATGTTTTTGAAGTCTTTTTGTATACGAACAGAAGCAGAGGGGAATGGCTGTTTCATGATATTTGCAATAGGTTGTAGAGTTTAGCACCTTAGGTTACCAGTCTATATCCACACTGCTTCATCAGTGAACAGAAGTTGTGATGGTCTTTAAGCCTATTCAGACAACCCAGCAAACTAGGTATGACTGGGTCAAGAATGCATAGTCTAATCCAGCAGTTCTCGAACTCACTGCTGTTGTGACCCACCTTTTCCTTCTGCTCCTGCGCTTCGAACCCACCCCATCCTGACATCCCCTGGTCTCGTAGGGCCCTGTACGGCCTCCGGAGGCCTTCGTGGACCTCAGAAAGACCTCTGGATGCAACGGGAAGTCGCATCGACAAAACCAGAAGTGACCTCTGGGTCACTTCCAGAGACCCTCCAAGGCCTGCGGAGGCCATCCCGGGCCCTACAAGAACAAGGAGTGGCAGGATAAGGTAGGTCAAGACCTGGAAGTGGCTTCCAGTTGTCTCTGTTTAGCTCCAAATTTGGAGCCAACCGTAGGCAAGGGCGGGTGGGTGGGCCCAACTCCTGACTCACCACAGCATTGGACTGCGACTCAACTCACACTTTGAGGAGCCCTGGTCTAATCCTTGCATGCTTGCTTCCTTTCTTCTCCTCACCCCTTGCCTACTGAGCTGCAGCAGAGATCTCTGACATAGTCATTTCTTAAACCACAGCTTTGTGGCTCATCTGAACCTGGAACTGTTGCTTAACTATGGTTTACAAACCATGATTAAACCAGGATGCAAACCACGATTAAACCAGGATGCAAGATAGGTTCAACCCTGGTTTCCCATCTTAGATTAACTGTGATTTGTAATCTAAACAACTCTGGTATTGGACGAGACAAGGAGCTACTATGGTTTTACAAATCACAGTTCAGCCAGGTATGTAAACATCGATGGTAAGGGGAGGAGGGAACACATGAAGAACACATGGATTCAGTGAACTTCAGGTTGCAGTGCTGCATAGTTTATTGGGTTGTGTGAACCAGCCCTTTGGCCTGCAATAAATAGCTATTGGTACAATGTGAAAACTCAACTCAGAATTGTCCGTCTACTATTACTAGCATTAATTACAGAATCACCTAATGACAAATTAGGTAAGTATTGATTAATTTTGATGTAACACTGTTTTCTGCTCATGGGTTCTCTCTTTTGAGTTGATTCCAACTGTGCTCAACTTGTGAGCATGTTACATGGGACGCTGGCAAGATTCTAGATGGTTCTCCAGTGGTGCGCAATTTTGGTTTGACTTCTGTTGCCCATCCAAAATTACGGTCCCTGTGAAGTCACCCGTTTCTCAGTACTTTCTTTTTCTGTTCAGGAGTGGAAGGGATGGGGTGATTCCATCTATTGCTCAGCTGAGGTGCTCCAGAGCCTCTGAAGTGTTGCCGCTGAGCTGTCCTTGCGTTCCTGCTTAAGAACAGAATGGGGAGCTGTGACACTTTCTTATTTGGCCCTGCATGACCTATGCATCTTTCCAGAGGAGGGCCTTGGCAATGCAGCAGCCAAACAATCTCCAGCCTCCCTCACAAACTTGGAATTCAGGTGCATCTGTTAGCGCAATATTCACCTGCAGTGTTCGCGCCAAGTTGGGGGAGGAAGGCTGGGACTTGTTGCATCAAAATCGTAGAAGTCTGTCTTTCCTGATGAACATCCGGACTCTTAGCTCCAGGAAAAATGATGACTTATACTCCCAAATACCTTACGTGTGTGAGTGTTCATGGAATCCCTTAGAAAACAAACGGTTGAACTCAAACAATTTGTCAGCTGTTTGACACGCCGTAGTGGAAGCTTGTGCTTCCACTTCTTGCCATACCTGTTTGGTGAACTTTCAACACTGAATTTCTTTGTAAATAGCTTTGGGATGTACAAAACGAATAGACTAATCCTCTGAACAGAGTACTGTTTTTAATAGGCTATATCTTTGTTGTATTGCTTAACAAAAGAATTACACAATTGTCATCAATGCCTTCCCTGTTCAGGAGACTTCAGAGGTATTTGCACTGCTGGTTTCGGTTTCTTGGATAGAGTTTATAGTAGATAGCTGTCATGCCACCTCTAAAAGCTTGCTTCAGAACTCCTGCATGCTTCCTGTTTCAACTTGACAACTATTGCTCCAAGTAGAGAGGATGACATATTCCCAATAAACCACAGAGAAGCAAGACCAGGAAATTATCCTTTTTTCCCCCTCCCTCCCATCCTATAGCAACTTTCCAGCAGCAAGTTTCACTTAAAAAGGGCAATAATGAATACCTGACTATTGCTTACAATATGTGCCTGGAATACGTTTTAAATGAGGTGTTAGAATTTACTATAAGGCAATGTTTGTATTCAGATGTAGCACTAAACCATGGTTTAGTATCACAAGCACACACCTATGTGCACGGAATCAGATACAACGGTTTGATTCTAGTTTGTGGACAAACTATGGTCTGCAGAAACTATAGTTGGCCTGGTTTGAATAAAACAGCAAACTATGGCTTGCTGCTAACCACAGTTGGAATGTTCTAATCTGGTTTAACCACACTTGGAGGTGTTATATCTGAATAGCCCCAGTGAAATTACCGGTATCTGACTTCTTGTGACTTGTGGGCATTGGGTGATCTCATTCCAGGAGAATAAGAAATAGTGGGACATTGGGTAGGATATCAAGCTACGTTAGTTTGCTTTCAAATACAGGTACACTAAAGTTTTCACGAGTCTCTTTAGTAAAATGACGAATGGCTATAAATATTGTCTTAGTTTAAGATTGTTGCTTGGGGGGGCATTGTATTTATTCATGTTTGAAAAATTGAATCCCCCCATCAAGATTTAGGACAGCTTACAAAAATGTTAAAAACCAATACAACTAAAACAAAAAATAACAAAAGAACCAGTAGTGCAGAAACAATCCAGTTAGGATATAACTTTATGGGAGATGACATAAGAAATCTGTGAAAGCCTGACTATGAAAAGTGTACAAAGAGGGGGCCACCATACCTCTAAGGACAGGGTGTTACGCAGCATGGGGGACACCCCCAAGAAGACCTTCCCATATGATCCTAACCTCCAACAGCCTCCCTAAAATATCTTGCAGGACCGAGAGAGTCATGTGGAAGAAAGTGATCATTTAGAGAATCCGTTTAACTTTAAAGGTAGTATCAAGCACTTTGAATTGTGCTTGGAAACAACTAGCAACCAGAGCAACTGGAATAACAGAGGTGTGGCCAATTGTGGAGCCTCTCCCCTGTCAAAACCCTTGCTGTTACCAGTTCTGTACCAGTTGATGTTTCCAAACAGGTTGCAGAGAGAGCCCTGTGTACATGTTATGGTAATCTCACCAGGAGGTAACTAGGGCATGGGTGGCGGCGGCTAGGTCTGTTTGAGACAGGGTCAGGTGTACCAGCTGAAATTAGACAAATGCATTGTAGGCTACAATGTCACCTGGACATGCAGGTACAAAGCTGGCCCCAGCAGTACTCCCAAACTGAGGACTTCATCCTTCAAGCAGGGTGCAACCCCATTCAGATCAGAACAGTCCTCTGACTGTAAGACCCTAAGAGTTAGAGGCCAAGATCTTTACTTCATTAGTTGTCGATTGGGGATGTTTTAATGTATCAAAGTGTTTATGCCTTCAGTAGAAATCATTTCAATTGGTGGTATACATAAGTAAGGAAAAATAGTATTTGTATAGTAGTAGAAGGTAGAAGATATCTGCTCTTTAAAAGGAGATCATGGCCTATATATTTTTAAACATTAATTGCTGTATCTAGTTTGGATTTCTTTGAGTTGGTGTATAATATTCCAAGTGTGTACATTTTTGATTTTTTAAAAAATATTCCTTGAGGAAAAGGCCTACAAGCATGAAATGACCCAGGGTTATATTTTGGACAACAAATACCTGCACCTATTTTTCTGGAGTCACTTGCAGTTTTACGGAGGCCTTTTGAACCTTTTCTGATTAATGTTTCTTACTTGTGCTTTGCATTTGGAAATTCTAATAATGTTCAGTGTCTTTCCATATTAGTCAAGGTGTGTGTGTGTGTTTAAAGAAATAATAGAAACAGTGCTTTGTATACCCAGTGCCAGCCATACAAAAACTGACTTACACATTTTCCCCCTTTAAAGTCACACTTAGTGTTGGACTAATACTGGATTGTGCAGAGTTGGATGTGGTGGAGGAAATAGGGGGGAAATTTGTATGCATCGGGAATGGTAGTCGAACAGCTAACAGTGATGCAGAAATGGTGGGAAAGGGTTATTCTAATCATGAAGAAGATCCACACTGAGCACACTATACATATCTGTCTAGTCTCTAAAAGGACTTTATAACCAGCTCTAGGGCTCGCTTCAGGGTTTGTTTCTAAGCTATTGTAAGCAGTTCCCTCAAGTTTTCTTTTAATGTTATGTAACATGTACAAGAAAATGCTGTAAGTCAGAATATGGCTTTAGTCACTCATGCCCGCTCTGGTCTTGAGGGAGAGATTATATTCCCATGGCATAGTATATATTAGTGACTTTGCAACAAATATATACTTAATGACTGTGAAGTACCATCATTGGCTGTAGAAATATCACTGACAAAGTGCAAACATCATGATTCCATGTTTCCTTGTTTTATCTGTATATAAAAAAAACTTGTTGAGAGGATTTTATTCACGTTGCAGTGAACTTTTGGTGGACTTGAGATTCTCTTACTCAGTTTGAGCAAGCCAAGTCATGCTCATCGTAGGACTTGCAAAGATGCCAGTTAAGTAGAGCTGACAGCTTCGATCAGCTTAAGCAGTAGATGAATCAACTTCACTTGATTCTCAGCATGACTTAACTGGTGGTGTGTGTGTTGTGTGTGTGTGTGTTGTGTGTTTGAGGATATTGAGGTTCTGGTGTGTTAGTGAATTAAAGAAGAAAAATGTGTCGCTATTTAAGCCATGACTAGTATTTCTTTTGGTAGCCTGCATTGCCTCTTGCTTCAACATCTCTCAAGTTACTTGTGTTGAGGATGTGATACAATGCTTCTGAAAATGTGATTAAATCTGTTAAAGTGATGATGAGCCAACTGAATTATATTTAGTAGTTGATAGTTCTAAAGGAAAAGTGATTTTGTTTTGCCCTTTGCGTATACTTGTGGTTCTTGATCAAGTTGGCCATTGGAAATCCTTGAGACGGCAGGAGGAAGTGAAATCCAATTTTTTGTTAGGATGAGAGGAAGGGTTGGAGAGTTGTCTGAGCCCCAGCTTCGGCTGTCCACATAGCTGAAGTCCCTCTGGAGTGTCCATGGAGCTGCTCGTATGATTGATAAAAATGATGAGTCAGTGAAGTTTGCAGAAATGGCTTTGTGCTGAATATTGGGACTGTGTTGCCAGGCGCCACGCTTGCCACTTTCATTTCAAAACTTGATTACATTATAGGTGTTAATATTTAAATTGTGAGTACCACATTGGTTCTCAGACTTTAGAGGAGTGTGCCATATAATAGTACTAAACATTTTTTGGGGTGGCATAAAGTGCTATAAAATATTTCACATACTTAGTATTGCACATACTCAGTATTGCAGAGAGGGGGGTTGACTACAATGACTTACTAGTGGTTCCCAAACTGGGAGGCGTAGCTCCCAGGGGAGCCGCGGCGTGTCACAAACTCGCCTCAGAAAATGGTGCAATGCCAATTGGCAGGCATCAGCATAATGTAATGGAGAGGCATGGCCAATGGTCAAGGATGCTGCAAGTCGAAAAAGTGTTGGGAAACACTAACTTAAGCTCATCTAGTGGACTTCACTCCTCACAGCTCCCTCTCTTGGCCCTGTGCTATCTCAATGCAGCATAAATCACAAAGCTGTGTTCAAAACTATGAGGCATTGTAAGATACTCTGATGCAGCACTGTGTGGTTGGGTGGGAAAGCCCTAGAGGTGTTGCCTCTTTAATTCCAATATTAACAACAACAACAACAAATAATAATAATAATAGGGAGACTAAAAAAAAACACCTAAGCTTGAATGTTTCAGGGCATTAAATAGCAGGTTCAGGTGAATGGTAGATTCATTTCAGCCTGAATGTTTTTCATGCTTCTTATACCAAAAGCAATTTAAGGAAAAATTCAGATTCAGTGTCTTCTTCCTGCTGTTCTAGAATTTGTCTGACTGTGATGTTTTCTGCATCAGAAACGTAGGTATTTCCAGGAGTGTGGGTGTATGTCACACAGTTCATTAACCCTAATGTTGTTTGAGGCAGAGAGTACAGTAGAAATGTAAAATATGTATTAATTATATCATTGACTCAACTCTGCATATTACACCACAGAAGAAATAGCAGGTTCAGGTGAATGGTAGATTCATTTCAGCCTGAATGTTTTTCATGCTTCTTATACCAAAAGCAATTTAAGGAAAAATTCAGATTCAGTGTCTTCTTCCTGCTGTTCTAGAATTTGTCTGACTGTGATGTTTTCTGCATCAGAAACGTAGGTATTTCCAGGAGTGTGGGTGTATGTCACACAGTTCATTAACCCTAATGTTGTTTGAGGCAGAGAGTACAGTAGAAATGTAAAATATGTATTAATTATATCATTGACTCAACTCTGCATATTACACCACAGAAGAAATAACAAATGATGAGACTCGGCTAATACTGTGATGAAAGAAGATCGTGCTTGGGGCTTAATATGGGGGAAAAGATTCCCAGGAATAAAACTAATTCCTGTTACTGTAATACATGTGTTCATTCTGTGCACTTGATAGTTGCCTTCTTGTGAGTTCATAGTGGCGTTGCGAAACCTGAATACTTTCTGAATGATCTTGTCCAGGCTACTATTATGAATCTCCAGGGGTTTTGCATGTCAAGTAAAGCCGGTTTGACAATGAGCTCCCTGGCTGTTTCAAACATAAGGTAGACTATTGAGACGAAATTAAATAAGCAAGCTGACGTCCGTATTCCATGTCTACATATTTGATAAAAGTAAAAGAAGAAACTCGACGTACAAATTTTAGCAGTTTAGAACTGTCTACAGATCAGGGTGGATAAAAATTAATGACTTTTTAAAACACAGCCAGTTTTTTCTTTAAGGAAATATGTTGGTCTCTTAAAAATGAAATCTGAATGCAGTTAAAAATTTATGTAGTTGTATCTTAAAACTGAAGCCATAACACTTAATACATGCATCGATCCGCTTATCTGCAGTTGGTCGGATGCCCCTGTGCCCACTACCTTTCTTTTTTGTTTTATAGAGCTGGCACCAAAGCCCCTGCATTCCTTGCTTAACCAAAACGCTATAAGCGGCATGCTGCTTATAGCGTTTTGGTTAAACAAGAAATGCAAGGGCTTGGCGCCAGCTCCTATAAAGAAAAAGGTAATGGGTGTGCAGGGGGGCGGGGATAGCATTCCCCCTGTCCGTGTGTGCCTGATATCTGGGGGCGGGGCCCCCAGGAACCTATCCTCCGCAGATACCGGGGCCCTATTGTACTTGTGAGTCTGGGCAAAAATATCTGTTACTTAGGTCAAACATTATAAATATGACACAATAGGTTATGTATTGTTGTGGAGACTGAATGTTTACACTGTCAACCAAAGGACATGGATGCTGATTTGCTATGTCATGAAGAAACACTGTTTTGCCCAGTAACTACCAGCTTCATGCAGTTAGTGTAATTCAGATTGCAGCCTAACTAAAAAGTGGGTCCGAATGAGCTTGGAGGAGCTTGAGGACATGTTTACTCAGAAACAAGTGATCTTAACCTGCGTTCCCAAGTACGCTTAGGAGTACATCTCTTTGAACTCAATGGGGTTGACTTTTGAATTGACATGAATCAGATTGGTCTATGTTAGTGTCCTTACATGTGTATGCAGTGATCCTAACAGAAATCCTTTCACATTTGCTCTCCTATGGTACATAATACATGTGAGCTGCAAAAAATACTTCCAGGTAATATTTATTTATAATAACAATCATCAACCTTTATTGGCTTATAAAAACACACAATACAGTAACAGCACCACAACAAAAGTAATCAGACAAACATACATACCCATAGACCATATTCATGGCTCCAATGCGTCAAAATATATTTTAGAAAAGTTCCCATTGTCTCAATTATACCAGAATCCTCAGATGATAAGATGTTCCTTAATACAGTACAGTAGATTTATTTAGCAGCAGGCAGCTATGTTTTTAGTTGTTGCAGCAACCAGTGAATTGCATGCTTGTTCAGGACAGACTTGAAGTCGAAAGCTGGAAACAAATTTAAATTGGCTTTTTTTCCCTTTTGATTTAAATACCGTATTTATCGGCGTATAATACACACTGGCGTATAAGACGCACCTTCCTTTTGGCCCTGGGTTTCAAGAAAAAAACATTTAAAGCATTTTTGGGCCACTTACCGCTTCGCTGCTTAATTAGCTTATTTACATAAATTGCACAAAAACACCAGGATCTCTTTTAAAACACACAGCAATAAGACACATGAACAAAATGCACCAGAACAAAAAAAAGTGCAAAAAAACCCCCAGACTCAACTCTTTTTCCCCAACCCACCCCTGCAGTTTCCACAGTAAAAAACATAAAAGTACAAAAAAACCCAGACGCAACTCTTACCACCCCCAGACTCAACTCTTACCAACTCTTAAACAACATAAAAGTACAAAAACAAACAAAAACACCCAGACTCAACTCTTTTTCCCCACCCCAACTATGCACAGTTTCCAAAGCCTCCCAACTAGGCCCAGTTCAGAAGCTTACCCATGCTGTATTCATTCAGCATCCCAAAGAGCAGGCCCTGGGCAGCTCAGCTGAACTCTTTTCCCCCACCTCACCTCACCTCACCTCACCTAACCTAACCTAACCTATGCACAGTTTCCAAAGCCTCCCCAACTAGGCCCAGTTCAGAAGCTTACCCTTCCGAGGAGAGCTGGGAAAGACTAGGCCCTTTGCAGCTCAACTGAACTGAGCACAGCGCCCTCTGCTGGCTGCTGAGAAGCTCAACTCAAGCTCGTGCATAAATTAAACCAGACAAACAGCTGAAGATCGGATAGATTAGACAGGGAAGAAAGCACAAGGGAGCTCTTCAACTCCGGAAAAACCCGGTAAGCCCAAAAATGCTTTAAAACGGGCGCGGGGGGGGGGGATTTTTTAGTATTGGCGTATAAAACACACCCTACTATTTTGGGTCACAAATTTAGACAAAGTGCGTTTTATACGCCAATAAATACGGTAAGTAGCCTTGATTTTAAATAAGTTGCCTTGATTTCCAACCAATCTGCCCTGTGACAGATAAATTCCAACAGGAAACCTCTATAGAAAATCCATCAACAAAAGGGAAGTTTGTACGTAGCATTTTGCTATCTGCAAGTCAGTTGACGTTTTGCGATTGGTATACTTGGCCATGTGTCTCAAAGAAGTCTGATAGAACTGGCAACAAATTCCCATGGACTGTTTTTCTAGGCGAAGCATTTAAAACGGTGGTTCCCAATCTTTTTAGCACCAGGACCCCCTTTTGTAGAATGACAATCTGTTGGGACCTCCTCTAAGACCTAGGGCCGGAAGTGATGTCATTAAGCAGGAAGTGATGTCATTGTGCCAGCAAGGCCAGAAGTGATGTCAGTAAGCAGGAATAAACCACATTTTTAAAGTTGTACTCATAATCAGTCCCATTTAGGTGGTGGGAGGAGTGAGCTAATATTAACAGAGATGCTAAAGGGCAAGCAGAAATTAGCACAAGGTGAGCAAACAAGCCCCAAGAGAGCATCGGACACTTCTTTCTCTGCAGTGGGGGTGGCCATCTAGCTGACATCCCGCAACCCCCCAGAAACTGCTTTGCGACCCCCTTGAGGGTCAAGTCCCCCAGGTTGGGAACCACTGATTTAAAAGAAACCCTAACCTGAACTGGAAAAAAGGATTGTACAGTGAATTCCTGACAATGTATAAACCAGGGCAAGTACTGTTTATTGTTGAGCTTGGAGCAGCACTGCAGTGTGCTGTGTTTTGTAAGTGGCCTTGTTTACTCAGAAATAAGTGATCGTTTTCCTTTGCAGAAAAGGTGGGACTTTGTAGAACAAATTAATAATTGTTGTGGTTCCTGTACCTCACTTGCAGAATGTGCTATTGAGGAATGTCTGCCTGGCTCAATCACTGCCTGCCTTTTGACTTTAAGTATAAACCTTGGCTTTTCAGAGGACTTTTGAGGGTGTGGACTATTAGTAGACAAAGCTGAAATGCTTTTAGCCGGTGCTGTGTATATGTTGGGCTGGGTCATCTTATTTTTAATTGTGTTTGTCATGGGTAGCACTAGCAGCTGCAATTTCCTTGCACCAGAAGAAGGGAAGCTGGGTGCGCTCTGATGTTTTTGTTAAATGCTTAAAGCCAGCAATATTTTAACACTATATAAAGGTGGAAAATAAAGTTCTCTTAAGTAAAATGAAGTGCTTGGAATGTGGCATTCCAGCTACTATGACATACCGATCATGGTTGCAAAACCATGGCGGGATACCAAACTTGTAGACAGAGATACTGATGCAATAATTAGACCGGGATCTCTCATTTTCCTTCTCTCAGGAATTACTTTATTCAGTGGATGTATGGCATAATAGAAAAAGTGTTTCAAGGTATTGGGGACTGATGTCGCCTTCTCTCCAGCATGCCTAGGTGCGGACAGTATGTCCAAATGGGTCAGCAAGGACTTGCTTTAAGCCATGCTTGGTTTTATACCCATGCTTCATTTTCTGCCCTCAGTACAGGCTGCCTTATCAGGAGTTGAAACAATGCAAGGTTCTGGCTAGGAAGATATAGACCAGAGCATGCTATATTGTAACAAATGCTTTTTTCATGCTTGAAGGGCAATGGGGAAAAAGTTGCAGAAGCCAAGGGGTGATGGTTATACAGTTATATGCAACTGTTTTCCATTGTTGTGATTGCAGGGGAGAGAAGGTGCAAGATGTTATGCTTTCTGAGAACAGCACAGCTACGTTTTGTCCCTAAGCTGGCAAACAAAAGAGAATTGTTTGGTTACAGCCCTTGGAGAAATGTACACAGACAGCACAGGGCAAACACCATTTTGCTTAGCAAATGACGTGTCGTATAGAGGAAGCAGTGTGTAGTCAATGGCCAATGCCAGTCTCTGCCTTGGCCCACACAGTTCTGGGCTTTCTCAAGAAGATGCCTTGCGCACAGGCCAGTTGTTTCATGGGATAAAGGCTTTGGCTGACTGAAGGTGGCCTGTGCGCTATATGCTGCCTTCCTTAGATGTAGCACAGGGGTTCTCAACCAGTGGTACTAGTACCACCAGTGGTACTTGGACTGGCTGCTGGTGGTACTTGAACCGCCGGACCACTGAAAACCTGCTCCTATGTGGCACTTTTGGTAGCGTGTTTTAGCTCCTGAGAGGCTCCTGCCTTTGGCCGAGCCTCTTGGGAACATTGAGAAGGGCCCTCCTACCCACCCCAAACCCTCTTACCTATGTTTTCTGGCCTCTGAAAACGCGGATATAACTGGCGATGATGTCATTGCCAGTCACTTCTGGTGGTACACAGCAGGAGAGTGGCGTGGAGGTGGTACTTGGCCGGGAAGGGGAAAACCCATGTAGCATGTTCGGCTGCTAGCTTTTGGGGGGAAGGAAAATGTGTAAAAATGGGGATGAATCAGTGGAAACTTTTTCTACTCCAAAAATGTTCATGGTGGAAGGAAAAAAAACACACCACCCAGCATCACGGTGCTTTTAAAAGTTTCACTTATCTCGTTGGCATTTAAACCAGCATCTTAATAGCACACACAAAGACTGGGTCAAGAATACTTTTGGACTAAGTTGGTTTTCTAAAGGGGACATCAGAAAACGATTGATAATAACAGACCTGAAAAAACAAAGCAAAACAAAAAACCCCGTCACACAGGACTCAAACAGACAGATGACCTGATTTGCAAGCTAACTTAAGGCAAGAAGATCCGAGCATTGTCAGTAGTCCAACTAAGAAAAGTAACTAAGACTCCTGAGAGAGAACAGCTCGGTTGCATTTCTTTCAGAATGCCAATTTGCTGAACTGATCACTAACTGATATTTAGCTTGGAGCAGTGTTTTACAAAGCTGGTGTGCAATTGGTAAGTGCTGACCTAGTGTAGCCAGTAAACTGTTTTGTTGGTAGGGATAGATTTTTGACCTAGTAGTACATTTAGGTTTGATTAATGTATAAGAAATTGGCTTATGCTAGCTTTATTCTTGCAGAAATGCGTAAAGAAGGTTAAGAGAACAGAGTCAGGTCAGTGAGAAATGGTCAAAACCAGCCCTTATTTTCGACATAGCAAACAGAGCTTTTATGTGCCGGGAATATGCCATCTATATTGCTCTGGTAAACGGCTTCCTCTGTGTCCTTTTTTTTTTTTTTTAATTTGAGGCGACTGTTTCCTACTAAGAAATGCATTAGCATCCCCCAGAACTGCTATCTCAGCTTTAAAAGCCAAAGTTCATGGAGTGGTCACCCATCTTGGCTTTGCCCCACTGCCCCCTCTTCCAGAAAGCAAACTGATAAGAGTCTTGTTGTAGACATATTTGGTGGTTTTATGGATTGCCGATATATGAGTGTGTTTCCGTCATTGCTTTGAGAGCTTTGACTGAAGGCAGGTTGTACGTTTGAAGAATAAATAAAACAGAATGGGTAGCTCTCGTTAGTCAGCTGGAAAAGAGTGCCCTATGCTTTTTAGCAGTGGTGTCTTCCTGTTTCTTGGTCAGTTCTTGACTTCTATCTTGTCCCTCTTCTGTGTTTTTAAAGTTCTCATCTGCACTGTGCATTTTAATCAGACCTTGCTTTGTGAATCAATAGGACTGAAAAGGGGTTTAAAATACCACAAATGGGTAAATACCCACAATTGCCATCAAGGACTCCTCTTTTCAACAGAATTGTATTACTGGTGCTGTGCACAGAGCTGTTTCTCATTCTCAGAGCTACAAGTTGTAGGGCTAGAATGGGGGGGGGGGAAGAGGCAGCCCTGGAAAAGCCTCCACACAGCAGGGCCTCTGGGGTGCACACTCTTATCTAGGGCTAGAAGAGGACTTGCTTGGAGGCAGACCACCACTGGTGACCAGAAAAGTGGCTGATGACAAGTCTGGTCACAGTACATGTAAATAGGATCCAGTGCAATTTTGTGAGTTCTACTTTTTTTTTTCTTGTCTTGATTTCTGAAGGACTCCATGTAGCTTAGCACAACTCCTCAGGGTATCGCTCTCCATCTACCAGCCAAATTATCTAAGGTTGTGAGCACTGGCCCATAGATGCAATAAGGTTTGGCATGTATGCTAGACTTGAGCATTTGCTAGTACCTAAGCGGTGCTTTGCCAAGGATTTGCTAAACTGATCTTAAGGCCCCGTTTACACCCAACCAAGTACAACCTATGGCAAGGGAACAGAGTTCCAGATTGTGGTGTTCTCTGTTCTGGAGAATCCAACTCATCGCCTCACTGGTGCCTAAACATTTTTGTGTAGACGGGTGTCTTATAGAAATTACTTTGCTTCAACTGCTTTAGGATTTTTAATCTGACTGCTATGTTTAGGCTTTCTTGTTGCTCCTGCTGCTAGGTTTGTTAATTATGGTTTATTATTCTATATTTGAACTGTGACCCACCTTGAGGTCTCAGAGGGGATGAAATATGCAGGCTAAAAATATTTGTATATATAAATAAATAGCACCGAAGGTATTCTTGCTGGCCATGTAAATTCTCCTGCAGATAAAGCTTAACATTAAACTTGTTGGGGGGGGGGGGAGAGCGTTGGGCAAATGACTGCTGGACACGCAGGCATAATTAACCAAGTAGGTGGAGTGCAGTTTTGTTGGTTAGAAAATTCTGAGACAATTGCACCGAAAGAGTTGATTGGGGTTACAGGATTAACAGGAGTTCAGGCATTAAGCAAATTGATGATTTCATGAAATACTGGATTATGAAAACATAAATGGAATAAAGTTAAGCTGCAGTGAGACTGGAAGATAAAAATGCAGCAAGGCTAGAAGCGTGAAAGAAATCGGAATAAAGCCTTTATGGTACAGCGGTACTCAAGCCATACTGAAGGTGTCTGTTTTGACCCTGCCAAAGATGCACCAGGTGAAAAAATTATGACTTCAGATTCAGAAAATCTGTTGAAAATGTTTGTTCCATGTCCTGATATCCTGCCGGACTGTGTTCAGATGTTCTAGAGTCGGGACTCCAATTCACATTGCAATGAACTTTTTCCCCCCTTCCTTCATTCTAGCCTCCTGTTTCATCTGCATATTAACTAGCCCATTTTAAGTGAGTAACAATTGCTGCTTGTTTGCACTCTCTCCCACATGGGTTTGTGTATAGCGGATCAAAAGAGCTGTTTCTCTTAATAATCAAGTGTTTTTACTGACTTGGGTGCCCAGTTGTGCACTTGTTGAACTATCACTTTCATTTTTTATGGAGACAAATTGTGACTGAGAACTCTGACAGCCGATCCAGAGACAATACCTTGACTGTGAAAGGAATGGACTTCTCCTGTAGCTCATGGAATGTTCTCATTCAGCATAGGACCTGTCTTGTAGCTCTTGATATCTGACTAGCATGAGTGCTGTTTTTTGTAATGCTTGACTTTGTGTTACTCTGTTCTGACTTTTTGTTTTTTGGCCTCCTGAATTACTCGGAAGTTCTAACACTAATGCAGGTCTCCCATCATTTTAAAAAAAGTTACTTTTGATAGTACGAAAGAAAAATAAAACTACACTGCTACAGCTTCATGAGTTAAATGAGAAGTGCTCATTGACCTGTGACACTTCTGCTATTGTTGGAACCCTCAGGGCTCCCTTATCGGTCCTGGTTGAAAACAGAGGGATTTGTTGGTGGCAGTTTCACAGTATTTCCTGCCAGTGTGGATCCTGGCTAGTTTCATGAACAGCTGTTTTGAGAGTGATAGATGTGGGCTGGTGTACATATAATGTTGCTGATCTAGTAATGGTGTGTTCCCTCCATTTCTCTTCATCTTCCCCCTCCTTGCAGGTTTGCTTCAAACAATGGGTTAACTTTACATCTGCATAGACACTAACCATGGTTAAAGCTAACCCATATCTACTGTAACCATTGTTTGCGAAGCCCTTGTTTCAAATGCTGGTTGTGATGGCAATCATGATTAGTGCTAATGCATACTGAATACAATTACTGGCTCTGTAGTTAAAGAAAAATCTGAAAGACAGTGAGAAGGAAGTGCTTGTAGCACAGTCCCTTTTGCCACTGTCAAACGACTGGGATCGATGTCTTTTACACTGGACTTACCTGGTTCCAGTTTCTGGATTATTGATGATAGTGCACCATGAAACAATGAGGCAAAATACAGTAGGATGCAGGCAATATGTTTCTTGTACCTTTAAAATAGAAGACTAGAAAAAGCTAAACCAGGTCACCTAAAAATCAATTCTGCCTAATGCGATTGCCACTTCATCCATCTCTGAGCAGGGGAGCTTTCTAGAAGTCTTATTCTGGCAGTTAGAAGTTGGGTGGGTGGGATTTTTTTCCAGTCATGGTAAAATAGTGGTAAATTGAATAGTACCATTTCTGGAAAGAAAACAGTACTTAATAACTAGCAATACATTTGGCTGTGGGCAATCACCTTATCAATAGACTATAGTTCTAGCACTGAGCAAATATATTTGAATGGCACAGGATTTGCAGTGCAATGTTTTACAAATTAAACACTTGAGCTTTTGTAAAGCAACTGGTCACAAAGCATGGTGGTTTTGAGCAGAAAAAAAAATGCTTGCCTTGAAGTGTAGGGCATGTTAGGAGAGCAAAATTGTTTTTCCTTCTAGTGATCTTGGTGAGGAACCTCCTGAGAAGTGATTAATAATTTTGTATAAATGAGGTGGTGTGGCGGAGCAGGAAAATCGCCACTCTCTCACTTGCTGGGCTGAAATTGAACACTGGACTGTAAATTATTATAATCAAATTTTCCCAATTGCAATTTTCTTGTATTTGTGATGGACTTTAACACATAATCCCAACTCCGTCTGTTCATATTTACAGAATACAGGCAGATTTTGTTCTCAAGCAGTAATAGATAATTGGGGCTGCAATAATAGCCTTTATCTCTTGAGGTCCAACTGATCTCTGCAGGATTTGCTGATGGCTGGGGTCCGTAAATCAGTCCTGATTAAAGCATGTGCAGTTTTGGTGCTCAAAGCAATATCTTGCAGCAAAGCATTAAGAGCAACATTTAAGCACTGAGATGGTGTTTTTTTTAAAGTTGTGTTGTATAATATTCCTTTTATCTTTTTCTAATCACACCACCTGACTGGTTCAATCTACACTGACTTTTCTAAGGGTATCAACATGACTTTCTTGTGATAAAGAATGTAATGTTTCTGCCCAGAGAGAACTGGTTGCTCCCCTTGCTGATTGATAAGGGCCACATCCCACATTGTTTTTTTTTAGGAATGGGAGTGTACTTGCAAGAATGCCAGCTAGCTTGGCCAGGCCTGGTCAGCTGAAAACTTGATGCCGAGGAATTTGAAGTATTTTTCCAGCACTGGGTTCATTGCACATCATTCTCTTTGAAGTAGTCCTAAGTATAACCATTTTCTCAAGGGCTTGGGGTATGGCATGTAGGACTAAATTAACAATCATCATCAGAGTGAGAAAAAGCAGGGAAGCAGACAATTGCTTTATTGACGATTTTTCTAATGTTTTGGGATATTAAAATTGAAGATGCTATAGAACCTTGGGGAAACAAATGCAAGGTGTAAGACTGTTGGCGCAATCCTATCCAACTTACAAAACACTGGTGTAACGAATGGGGAAGGGCAAGGCGGGAGGCTTGGGAGGGGAGATTTAAATTCCCTTTGAATCCCCCTTTGGAGAGGAATTTAATCCCCTTTCCGGTCTGGGACCTCCCGTTCTCGCTGCACCACCGGTTACACCGGTGGTGTAAGTTGGATAGGATTGTGCTGTGTGAATGGTAAACCAACATCATTAATTGAAGTGGTCTTTGTGACAGTGCATTTTTTTTCTTTGTTGTAGAGTAGAAAATTTGATTCGGAATTACTGTATTACCATACCGTAGTTGTATATCAATTGGGTGTTTCTCAATTTTTAAATGGTATGGATTAAGTGTATTTAAAATTCTGCAATGTTGAACGTACTCATTTAAAAGGGACAGGTAGTCTGAATGCTTGCAGTAGCATGACTTGAACCCACTGTGCGTGCTGGCTGAGCCTTATGACTGCCCTGCTACAAGATGGCAGGCCTGGAAATTGGCACAGGCTGGCTCTTTACTGTAGCTGCTGTGGTCTGAGAAGATTCTGTGAATAGGCCCTTCAGTCGCTTCTTTGTGAAAGGCTCGCCTGATACATAATATGTGGCCAAGGTTATCTCTCTGCTATCTTTTTCCATGGCTGGCATTGCAATAGTGTCAAGATTTCGGTAGGGCTGTTGCCTGAGGTTTAAGGAAATCTTAACCAAGCCATTGTATGAATTTTAATCAATGAATAGATTAATCTGTTTCTCCAGTCTAAAAGCTTATATGATGTTCATATATGATATGATATGATATAAAAGCTTATAACAGTGTGTAACAAAATTCAAATAATTTTGTGTTTAGCTGAATATTTTGATGTACTGTATCTTTCTTTCTTTGGGGGGTTAGGATTTCTAAAAACGCTGCTGTTTTTGGCATAGCATCAATAGTTCAGCCACAATTTACACTACTCGGAGAGAGCGCTTACAACCTCTTGTGTGTGTGTGTGTGTGTGTGTGTGTGTGTGTGTGTGAGTGATATATATACACACACACACACACACTAGAGGTTGTATAATTATTCTCCCCCTCCTCCAAAAAAGCAAACAAGTCAGCCAGCCAACGGCACTCTGGACAACTTGCAGTGTAAGAACTTTGGCAATTGCTGAATTTCCATCCCTTGGGCTGTAATGATGCTGTGTACTATAAAGCTAAGAGCTGTGGCAGCAATAAGTGAACTGGTCATGATGCAGTGACTGCTGCACTAACAGCACAATATTATCCAGGGCTGACCCAGAGCATGCAGCGCCACTGATTAAGCATGTGCTGCATGCTATAGGCCGGCCAGGGACTAGGCAGCCTGGGATAGGTAAATAAAGAGAATTTTTACTTGCCTCTCTGTAGGTTGCCTGGTCCCAAATGGGTCTTTGCAGACCTACTGCAGCTATTTGGCTAGGGTACGTCTGAGGTGCCTCTGGGGGCAAGTCCAGGCCAGGAAAGGGGGCGTGAGCAGCTTCCGTTGAGATCTGCTCCCAGCCTGACTCGATCAGCACCTACTGGCAACAGCGGAGGTTCTGCAGTTTGCCACTGCTGGTTGGTACGGGGCTTAGCTGCTGCTGGGCCAGAACGGCTGCAAAATGGCGGAATGGCTGCAGCGATGGCGGCCCTGGCATCTTGCAGATCGTGAGATCTGCCAGCATAATGTGATTGGGCTGTAACTGTAGTCTGCTTTGGCTTGTAACTGTAGTCTGCTTTGGCTTGGAGTTGCAAATGAGCTTTGGTTTGTCGCGCAGTTCTGTCTGGCTAGACGGATGCTGGAAGTAGCAACCATTGCCATGTAGCTTTACACGAAGCAGTTGTGTATGACAGAGAGTTGAATGCAACAAAAGGACAGCTCATATGCGCTCCTAAAAGCCCTTTGAGTTATTTTGGTGCACACCAAACTACTGATTGCAGTTGACACGGCACAGCAGGAAGACTGCCATGCTTGCTTAACAGGGAGAAATTCCTTGGTTTGTGCTGCCGTGTGCTCTGATTCTGGTACGTTAGTGTTGTCGGAGTTTTGTTGCGTTAATATATGTGGCTGCCCAAAGAATGCTTGGTGGCCATGTTGCAAGCCTGTCTGTGTGCAGTTCCAGGTTTACTAGAGCACTTAATGCCCCATTCAGATGGAGCTGCCTATGAAAATGGCTTATGGTCTGAGTCCCAGATTTCTCAGCGAGTACCTTCTTAAGCTGTAACGAGATTCATACAGGAGATTAGCTGAGGAGAACTTTCTTCAGTTTCCATTTTATTTGGAGACCAAATTGACCTCCACAAGAAGCAGGGTCCTTCCCACTTACTGTCTCAGAGTTGGGTAGTAGTAGGAACCTTGATTGGCATATAAACAAAACAACATGCAACACTTAACCCTTAAACAAACATAACACTTAACGCACAGCATTTACATTACAGACATCTAAAAACTGCAAACCCTGAACAAAACTACAACTCAAACATGCTAGGGAATAATATCAGATTTACGAGCTAAAACAATTAAATTAATAAAGGCTGCTGTCCTTTCCATTACATCATTCACCTCCGCTGATAGAAAGTAACGCAGTACCTCCTGATCAGCCCAGCCCTGAAGCTTGACTAACATTGGGCCTAGATATTGCTTGTGGGGTGTCTTGTGGAGTGGGCAATACAAAAATACATGTTCTCAGAGTTGTGGAATGACCTTTCATGGACTGTAGTTGTAGCGTCTTCTGGAATTCCATAGATCGGGGTTCTCAACCGGTGGTATGCGTACCACCAGTGGTAGTTTTTTGGTAGCTCTGTTGGTACTCTGACCACCAGGCCCCCATGAAAACGCGGCACTTTGGGCACCATGTTTTCGCTCCTGAGAGGCTCCTGCCTTTGGCCGAGCCTCTCAGGAGCGCAGTAAACAACCCACCTCCGCCTGCACGGAGCCTCTTACCGGCCTCTGGAGGCCTCCTGTGCAACCTCCTGCGTCCTTCACTTAAAACCGGGCCAGAAACCTGGAAGTAAGTTGTAATGACGTCATCGCCACTTCCGGTGGTATTCAGTGCAGCGGCAGCCATGTAGGTGGTACGTTGCACCGAATACGTTGAGAACTGCTGCCATAGATGGTTGAAAACAAGCTTGTTCCCATGTACCTTCGGTGGTTATGTTATCCTCCTGCTATTTTGCTGTTGGTTATGTTTCTTGGTTGTAGTTGGTGATGGTTTTGTTGTAAATGGTTTTGAAAACATTGGATAAAAGGTGGTGTAGGAATTTTGTAATAACTATGCGCTATAGTGGTATCACAATTGTTAACGTGTTGTTGGGCAGTGCACGGAACAGCTCACACTGGGTGAGATCAGGCAGTTCACCCTATTGATTGGTAGGCCCCCATTTCTTTTGGCTTGGATTATCCTAGATATAAAACTTGATTTTCAGGCAAGTTTAATTACACCATGCAGAAGTGATAAGCCAGGGTAAACCAGCCGAGTACTGAAATGCTGGAAACATCAGACCCTAGAGATCTATGCACGTACTCCCATTATGTGGAGAGAGCTATTACTTTATTGCAGAGCGCTGGCCCATCCAGGGTGATTAACTTGCAGAAAGCTTTTATGCAGCTGTCTTTAAAAATGCTAGTGCTGGCGGATGGGAACTTGAAGCAACTGACTGACTGTAAACACATTTGGCTCGGTTCTTAAAAATAATTCCTTCTCGCTCCCCCATTTTCCAGTCATTTCTCTACTTTGTTTACAACTGTCACTCTTCTGTTGTATAGGTTTATTTGCGTAGATAGCCTTCAAAACGTATGTGAATGTTTTAAAAAATCTCTGTGCTGCTCCTATTTGCAAGATTATTCATGTATTCATGAGATTACTACATCCTCAGTCTGTTTGCACAATAGTGAAAATGGAAGGAATCCATAGATACTGTACTGCAATGTTATATATGCCAGGGGAGGGATAGATGTTCTCAGAGGAGGTTCTTTGTTGTTTGGCCAAATCCCCCTATATTGCTGCTTTGTTGCTTGGCTTTCCATTGCAATACAGTACTCCCCCCCCATATCCGCTGGGGATATGTTCCAGGCCCCTCTGTGGATACTTGAAACCGTGGATAGGAGCGAAACCCCCTCCATGGTTTCCTGAGGGACCCCTGCCCTGCCTCCCCTGTGGGCAGGCATGCGCCCCCCACTCTTATTTTTCTTTCAGCAAGCTTTGTTTCTTTCTTAAAACACAGAAGCAGCTTCCATTGTAGGCAAGTAGAACAAGACTAAGTCCTAGAGAGGCTCTGCAAGGTTTCTGTTAACCTTGCAGAGCCTCTCTAGGACTTGGTCTCGTTCTACGTGCCTGCAATAAGCAGCCAGAGGCTGCTTCTCCTGTTTGTTTAAGGAAGAAACGAAGCTTACTGGGGAAAAAGTAAAAGCCTGGGGGGGGGGGGTGTCCATGCGATCCGTGGATAACTGAAACCGTGGACATGGGGGCCCACCTGTATATTGTTTCTATAACTTGTATATTCAGCACCTAACTTCTCCCCTCCAATCACTATAGAACTTTCATTCTTCCACCGTAAAGCTCTTTGATATCACCCCTGGTGAGATAGAGGGGAGGAGGCATAGTTCCAGAAGGTTCGAAGTCGAACCTTCAGTTAAAGCAGTGGTTCCCAAAGTGGGAGGAGTGGCTCCCGGGGGACCCGCAGAAACCAGCCAGGGGAATCACAGAGTGCCACGGAGTCCTCTCAGAAAACCGTGCAATGCCAATTGGCAGGCATCAACATGTAATGGGGAGTCACAGCCACTGGTTGCCAATGGTCAAGGGAGCCTCAGGTTGAAAAAGTTTGGGAAACACTGAGTTAAAGGATTAGGTAGCAGGTGAGAGACCACTTTCTGTCTGAGACCCCCCCCCCAGCTACTTCCTGTCCATGTAAACAATACTGGGGTAGAGAGACTAGTGGTCTGTCTCTGTTTACTTTACATAATCTATAGATAGCTTTATATATTCATGTGAGGTTTCTCCCTGAAAGGGCTTTGATTCATATGCAAACCATGATTTGCCCGTGACTACCAGGTAGGAGGGAAGACCTCTTCTACTTCCCTTTTTCTGAGATTGATGATGTGACTTGGGAAGGTGGGATAAATAAGTAGCCAGAATTCTCTTGAGTAGTCCTTTTGTACTTGTGAGAGTCTGAGTGTGTTTCGCCTTAAGCCTGATTCACATATGACAGCGTTGTCCCTGCTGTGCGCTTCACGGACCCGCTCTGCGCTGTATTTGCATATTCATCATGTAAAAGGACACCATTCCGGGGCTCCAACGCTTGAATCGCTGGAGATGGTTCGGTTCATCTTTGGCGGAGCTTTTCTCGTGGAGCTTGTGGGCGGGTTCACAGCGCTACTGCAGCCACCAATCGCGTGAGAGGGGGGGGAGAGTGGCTGCATGCCAATCACAAGTAGCTCCAATCGCGTCGGAGGTTACAATTCCACTGCTCTTCCGAGAGGGAAACCCCCGAGGAGAGAGCAAGCCTCGTTATTGCAAAATGTCATTGCAAAACTCTCAAAATGTTCCCAGTTCATGCTGGGATAATGATATAAAATTTGTGGTTGAAGTAAGGGCAAGAACTTCCGAGAGGAAAAGGCAAGCAGAACAAGAGTTCTCAAGACGTCAGCCAATCAGAGCGCGGTTGTGTGTAACCAATCACAGCTGCACTTTCTTAAGAAGGCGGGACAGCAGGAGGGAAGACAAGCAGAGCGACGCTCCCCCTGCTCCAAGCGCCTGATCACGCCTGATCAGCGCGTACGCTGGACGGGGACAACGCTGTCATATGTGAATCAGGCCTTACTGCTTTGACCTTGGGAGAGGTTCACTATCTCAGCTTGAGAACTTAATTTCTAAGTTAGGTGCGTTTTATAAAATGAAGCACGCTTCTACAAAAAAAGTATTAAGAGAGAAACTGTGTATGCTTCTGGGAGAAAAATGTGTAACTTGTTGAAAGTAGTCAGAAGGTAAGTGCTGACAAATGATAATCGGTTAGACTCAATCTTCTAGCTGAATAGAGGTTTGGAAATAAAATTCAACGAAGAATGCAACTTTGAAACAATTCCACCCTTTTGATAGAAAAACAGACTTTGAAGTAGTAGGGATATTTTCTTTGTGCAAGGCTTGTGGTTCTGGGAAACAGTGCTCTAAGATAGGTTATTTTAGTAGATATAAACTGGCATTTTGCTTCCATCAGGTGCTCATAGTAGTGATCTCAATGCGAATGAATTCCTGGGGGAAAAACAGGCCTTTTGCAATATCTAGTGAGGAGAAAAAACCTAGTTAAAGACTTGCTCAATTTTTCATAAGGCATTAGACAGACTTGGTTTGCTTTGGAGTAACAAATTGACTGTGATTTGAACCTGCAGTTCTTATTCCTAGGTGTTTTTTTTTTGTGATCCTTTGATCCCTACAGGCAAGATTAATTGCCTTCATTGGCAAATTCTCAAAACATGGCTGACTGAACCTTTGTAAGAACTAAAAACTGAGTGCCCCAGTAGTAAACCCTAAAGCTGACCAGTGTATCTGTTGGAAGGGCATATTTAGGTACCGCGGGAGGCTGGAGCAGGAGGGAAGAAGCAGGTCCAGGTGGATTCAGGACCAGTTTCAGGCTCAGTCCATGAGGGAGGGTTCTCGAGAGAGCCTGGAGATTAGAAGGTAGTCTTGCTGGCTGTAGCACATCATGCATTTGTAGGTGGCTAACACCAATAACGGGGTGGCGCAGTGGGTTAAACCACTGAACCATGAGCTGTCGATCGAAAGGTTGGCAGTTCGAATCTGCGCGACGGGGTGAGCTCTCATCGTTTGGCCCAGCTCCTGCCAACCTAGCAGTTCGAAAGCATGTTAATGTGAGTAGATAAATAGGTACCGCTTGCGGGAAGGTAAACAGCATTCCGTATTGTCATGCCGGCCACATGACCACGGAAGCGTCTTCTGACGGCGCTGGCTCTTCCGCTTCAAAACGGTGATGAGCACCGCACCCTAGAGTCGGACACGGCTGGACTTAAATGTCAAGGGACACCTTTACCTTTGTTTGTTTTTAATTGTTTTAATTACCTGTTAATTATTTTAATGTATATGTTTTAATGTTGTAAGCCGCCTTGAGTGCCCTTGCCGGGAGAAAGGTGAGATACAAATTCTTTAAATAAATAAATAATAAAATAAATAATACCAATAACTCCTGCTAACTGGGCAAAGAAGTACCTTTCAAAGTGCTGTCGTCTTACATTTAGCAGGAGGAGAGCAACTGCCCTTCATCCCAGCCTGGTGTCTTTTTTCCCAGTGGCTCTTGCTATGATTTTTGCATCTTTTTTTTTTTTTAAGTCTGTGAGCCCTTTGGGGACACAGAACCATTTATTGACTTACTTTGTTTTATAAACCTTTCACAACATTTTGTTGAAAAGTGGTATACAGTAAGTCCTCACTTAAAGTTGTTGGTAGGTTCTTCTAATGAAACCAATGTTACCATAGGCTAATCGATAAATGTAACCGTTCCTTTGGCATTTCCCCATCCACTTTAAAATGAAACTACTTTAGACGAAACTAAGTGAGGAATTGTATAAATATTCTTAACAGATGTCGCTGTGCAGCACTTTACTAGCTTTTTGCCTAGTATAGTTGTAGCAAGTATAATTGCAGTATAAAATGTGGGGGTTGGTCTGTGACTGTTTCTGGGAATGATGGTTTCAGGGCAATAGATGTGAATCCTGCCCCCTAAAAGATTCAAAATGGTTAATGATGTCTGTGCGCATGCAGCGCTAAACCATGGTTAAGGCAAACAAGGAAAAGAAGGGAAGGAATTCTTACTGGGGAGGGCGGAGTCTGTTCCTTTTAACTGGCTTTGCTTTTGTCAGTGGTGCTTTGCATGGAGCCAGCATTGCATCTGCACAGGACCGCTGTTTCCTGCTCAGATGCCTCCTGCTAATGTTGTTTCTAATCTGGGAATGGCCTGGTAAGACATGTGTTAGCCCTAGTTTTGTTTTCAGTGTAATAAGTCTTGTGTGTGTTCCCTTTTACTGTTGTTTACATAGCACTTCGAGTTGTATTTACAGCCTTTAGGGGAGCAAATAGAGACCGTACCAGAGGAAGTACTGGACTCTCTCTTCCCCCACCTCCAGTGATGTGTTGCTGTTTTTGTGTCTGGTGCGAGTAATAAGCTTCCTGGACTAAGAGGCTGATGTATTTAAAATGGGTTTTGCTGCTTGGCTCAGCCCCATGTAGTGACAGTGCGCTGGCATGCAGATTTAATCTTGTGAGGGAAGGAATGTGGGGCCAGGGTTCCTTGCTGCTGCAGCAGGTGCAAGAAAAGGCCGAGAGAATGCAGTCAAAACGCACATCCAGATTGTCCACTGTGGAATCTGCTTCTCAAATTAGGAGGGAAAAAAAATCTTGAGTTAATTTTGGAAGAAGGGATTAATGGCTGCTGCGTTGCTTCCATGGCAACTAGCTGGGCGAATCGCTTGTGTATAGCAATGTGTTGAAATATATTAAAAATCTTCCTGTGTGCAAAAGTGTGAATTTGTCTTGCAGTGTAAGCTTCATCGACCTTAAGGATCAATTTAGTAGTGATATATAATCTCCTGTGCTGATATTCTTTGGGGTTATTTTTAAAATCGACTGAAGTAGACTCAAGTTAAAAACCAGTGGCATTGAACACAAATTGCTTTTCTGAGTCCAGGGTTTAGAGGATTAAAATTTAGAGCAAGGAGGGACTTGCAAGGCAAGCTGAGTAGAAATAGCTGCTAGTTCTGCTCACTCTGGTTACAGAGGTAGCGACACTAAAACAGTTGCATTGTGGAGGTTTGTGGGATTCCCATGATGGCAATTAGATAACCCAGTCTCTACCTGAGCTCCAAATGAGAGGGACATACTACAGGTGTCCCCCCCTTAATGATGGACCACTTAATGACGATCCATAGGGTATATGACGGAGGTTCCCAAAGTGTAAACAAAGAATTAATGCTACAGTACTGTATTTTAAATGCAAAAAAAGTCATCTTTAACTCTGTGTGTGTGTGTGTGTGTGTGTGTGTGTGTCTGTCTGTCTGTCTGTCTGTCTGTCTGTCTGTCTGTCTGTCTGTCTGTCTGTCTGTCTGTCTGTCTGTCTGTCTGTGTGTTTCTACCTCCATTGACAGGTAAAAATCTTGTTGTGCTTTGTGTTACACTCATAATGTCCACTGTGTTTGCCATTCATTCCCTATTACAACTCCACTGTGTTACATTGAGGACTCGCTTAATGGCGGTTTCACTATACAACGGGTTTTCCAGAATGTATCCCCGTCATTAAGCAGGGGACCCCTGTATATGAAATGCCTTTCAAACATCTCTCCAAATTTTAACCCAACAGTTAAAACTGAAGCACAATGGGCTCTACAAAATCAAAGCACCCAGGTAAGACTGCAACTCTCTACAGAGTTAATTGAGAGTAAGTCCCACTGAACTTACTGTTCACTGAATACTGTTCCAACAAGGAAAGGTTTTTGCAGGTCTTCTGAAAACTCTAACAGGCCCAGACTGTGTGTAGCCCTATGGGAAAAGAATTTCACCATTGTGGGGCAGCCCCTGAGAATGGCTCCCCACATGTCCTTAGAATTGCAGGTACTACATAAAATAAAGATGGCATTTTTTTTGTGTCAACTGGGCCATCAAAAATCTCCACTTGAAGGAGATTTTGAATGATGGGAATGGGAAGTACCCCTGAGAGCCACTCAGATAATGCTGGGCTAAATGAGCGAATGTGTTCATGATACTTCATCTTGGTATCCTATGCAAAAGGAAACTATCGTTTCCAAACCCCCATGTACTTGTAGCATCTCGTTCCAAAGAAATGAGATCGGTTTTCCCATTCCTCCTTTACTTTTGGTCTTCCAGTACCTCTGAATGATGTCAATTCCTCACCTTTTCAAAACAACTTCATTTGGAATGTGTCTGTTCCAGGAGAACTGTGAAATAACAGGCAGTCTAGATATGTTCAATCCTTTCCTTAAATGTACCACTTGTGAAAGTAGAAAATTATCTTAATAAGCCCTTTCTAAAATGGGATATGGAAAGTTCTTGGTTCCTAATTATTCTCAGAGAAAAAGCGTCAAGTGCATGGGTGTTTTTTCCCCTGTGGCTGAGCTGCATAGTATGTATAGCAGCAGCTGTGCATCGGATAACGTTCAGAGAGACTGGTATGTAGCCTGTGTCTATGTAGCCTGAGAGCATTTGTTTTGGGGGAACAACTCTGACTACAGTCTAATGACTCTTAAATGCCTTTTAAAGCTTCTTTTACACTTGACTAAAACATTTACCTTTTTTTTGTCTCCCATGAAACATGGAGGTTGGGCTTCCTCCTAAACTCCTACGGTAATTCACTCTCATTTAGAAAATAGACTTGATGTTGGTTCATGTGTAAACAAAAGACTGCAGCTCTGACAAATAGCAGTTCTAGGTTTGAGGATGAATGCAGTTGCTTAGAGGCTTTTTTCTTGTACGGTGCAAGCACCGCTGTGAAGCTTAAACGTTGTGTGTGCTTGCGTTCGGGATGGATTGGTGCCCCTTCAGTCACCCTAACATGCTCTTTTGATATTTAGAAATCTTGTAGACAAGGTTCCTCTATTTTTTTTATCTGTCTCCCTTCATGACAGTCAACTTTTGCATGCATACAAAATACATTTCACATACGTGTTTTCCAATACATATGTTTAAAAAGCCAGTTCTAAGGTTCTGTTGCAGAGCTTCCCAAACTGTGGGTTGTGACCCACTTGGTGGGTCCCGGCCTGATGCCTCGTGGGTCGTCGGCCTGTCCCACCCACCCTTGCCTTGCCTCCGTTTGGTTCCCAGTCAGAAGCAACCAGAAGCCACTTCCGGGTCCAACTCACCTCCTGCTGTTCCCGTGATGTGGTGGATCTCCGGTAGGCCTCCTCAGGCCTCAAAAAGCAACCAGAAAGTGATTTTGGGTTTACTTCTGGGTTCGTGAAAATCACTTCTGGTTGTTTCAGGAGGCCTTCTGAGACCTGTGGAGGCCCACTGCTAGAGAACGAGGTGGGTCATGGCACCCTCTGCAAGGAGATAGGTGGGTCGGGGTGGGGAGGGGGTTTGAGAACCACGGCTCTATTGCATTCTAGCATGAGCAAGAACCAGAGCATAGGAGAGTGCTATGTAGATAAAAGCTGGTTCCGTTCTCAGTTCAGTCCCGTGGGTAAGGGTTAAATGCGGCATTTGGGGACATCTTCTTGATGAGGCGAACTCAACCCACCTTGCCTGCACTGGGTGGCCTGAATCGTACTGACGGGGATCTTGCATGCGCCCATAATGTTTGTCTTTGTGCAAATCTTACAGTGGCATTACCTCTCATTATAAAGGGGGCCTTCATGCATGCATACTGTACCTGCCAATGGTTGTGGGGTTGTCTAATGTAATCAACAAATTAAGAGTAATGGGAGTCGAGGGAGAAAATGTGAAGGAAATACTGGTATACTGTGTGCAAGCAGTATTTTATAAACATGGAACTTGGATGCTGGGGACCCAATCCACTTGTTGAAATTCTTGCACATAGATCAGCAATGCTTGTATGGTGGGAAAGACTGAATATTGTGTTTTGAATGCTAGGTAAAGGTAAAGATATCCCTTGACAATTAAGTCCAGTCGTGTCCGACTCTAGGGAGCGGTGCTCATCTCCGTTTCAAAGCCGAAGAACCAGCGCTGTCCGAAGACGTTTCCATGGTCATGTGGCCGGCATGACTCAACACCGAGGCGCATGGAACGCTGTTACCGTCCCACTAAAGCAGTACCTATTAATCTACTTGCAATTTCTTGCTTTTGAACTGCTAGGTTGGCAGGAGCCGTCACATGGATTCGAACTGCTGACCTTTTGATCGACAGCTCATGGTTCAATGGTTTAACCCACTGCGCCACCCGCTGGCTCGTTTTGAATGCTAGTTGGTCCTAAAAGTTAGTATTTCCCTAAATCCTGTGTTCAAGTCCTGTTTACCATGTGGGCACATAAGATTATTTCATGCTGAGAGTTAGTACCATAGTTACTATGAGAAATACCCATCAACTGGGCATGACAGCTTGAGAAAATTAGTATTAGAGTTTAGATTTTGTTAAAAGCTTTTTGGCATGGAGAAATCTCTTAAAATAGTTTCTGCAAAAGCTGCACATTTTTCCCTTCAAGTCCACCAGAAGAAAGGAGAACAGGCTGATTAGACAGAATCGGTAGTAACTTGGAAGCTCCTGGCTATGGTCTTAGTATTTTAATGCTAACATAATGAATTACAGTTTTTACGTACTTAACTTGATTAAGATGGCTTCAGAAAGTTAAAATGAACCCATTCCAGGCGACTAGCTAATTAATTAAGCAGTTAAAAAATGTCCTGGAGTGTTTCCAAAGAGAATCCCATTTGTTGTCATTTCACAGTAGATGGCTATAGGCACAAACTACAGAGAACTCTCATCCAAAGCTTACTGCGCCGAAAGGACTGTAAGTTGGAGGAGGCAAATTTTTAGCTCGTTGACAGCCTTACTGATTATATATAGGTAGTATAGATGGTGGTACTTGAAAGTGTTGGCTTCTGTTAAACAAACACTTCTGACTAATGACTGAAGAGAAATTCCCGAGGCCCTTGTTTGTTTTACAGTACTGTTGGAGGCTAGCGGATTTTAGATTTCCCGCCCCTGGGAATTCCTAGTCACATCAATTTGTCATAAACCTGCCATGTTTTGGGATGCAATTTAGAGCCTACTGTGAGTTCAGGTGACCTAACCCCATTGAACTAGAGTGTACAGTACAATGGATCTAGTGTGCACCTGTGCTGTACGCTGCATGGGAAAAATGGATGTTGGTGAGCAAGGGGAGCTTTCTTGTTACTACTGATCTTTTCTTTATGTTCACACGTTGGTACATCCATAAACTAGCATGTGCTCAAGTGGAAGGCACTGTTGCAATCTTTGTTTGTGGCATTTATTATTTTGACATTTACTGTATTGGTCTGAGTATAAGACTCACTTTTTTCTCCTAATTTAAGTTTTTAAACTAGGGGTGCGTCTTATAATCAGGCTGTTGCAATAATGCCAGTGATTTAATTAAAATTTTTTAATAGCACCGAACTTTAAGGGTGCGTCTTATAATCAGGTGCGTCTTATACTCGGGACAATACGGTATTATTTTGATTTCTGAACTAGTTGCTCTAGTCTAAAGGGATACTGTGGGCAGGGTTTTATAACCGGAGCACAGTTTGACCTTGCATGGAAAGGTGACATCGTTTCAAGCCATTTTGGAGACTACCTACCAAAGAGAATTTATTTTTGTTGGATGCCCAGCTGTAGTTTCATTTGGATTTAATATATTAAATATTTATTTCCCACCTTTTGAGAGCAAGTCTTTGCAAGCAAAACAATAAATGAGAAGGAAAGTAACTCGGTAGCAAAACAAAACACTAAGACATTTTCATTACCCTGCATGAACTGAAGATTAGTTTGCAAGTCATACGAAGTGAACAATGGGATTCTGTTACCCAGTGGGCAGAAACTTATGATGTTGTACACTGAGTAAACCGATACATAGCAGGAAAAAAATGTCAAAAGATACAGTTGCGTATTCACCATAAAATGTTGAATTAAAAACTAGATCTTGGAACTAGCAGGTTTTGGAGAACTAAGTAGGCCATTTAAAAAGCAGTGCTGGAAGATGTCGGCTGCAACCCTATGCACACTTTTCCTGAGAGTAAGTCCCATTGAACACAGTGGGACATAGTTCTGAGTAGACATGCACAGGCTTGCACTGTAGGCCAACCGCGATGTCCTGAGCCCATTCCCGGTCCGTGGAGGCGTGGCCCAGGAACAAGTTGGGAGAAGGGGGCCTATGGGCCTCCTTGGATGTACGCCAGCTCTGAAGCTGACGTACATCCGAGGTGGCGGAGTAAGGCTGAACCAGGCTCGGAATGGGCAGAGGATATTGGCGGAGCGTGCCGCCAATATCCCCAGCCCAGTTAGGCCAATGGCCCCCATTCCTTGCCACCTGCCCCACCCTCCACCGGTGGGTGCCGGGTCCGGAGGGCGGTGGAGTAAGGGCTGCTGGCCTCTGTGCCAGCAGCCCTTATCCAGAGTCTTCGCAAACGTGCTTTACGGCATGTTTGCAATGCTTTGGAACTACGCTGCTCCAAAGTTAGAGAGGATCGGGCTGCCCGTGTGCCAAAACCGTAGAGTAACTGTTGCACAGTATTCTGCAAAGCAGGCATTACGCTTAACTAGTTTGCTGGAAGTTATGGGAAACCTGAAACTTACTGAAACCAAGGAAGCTGTAATTTAGTGGAGGGAAATAGTAGCAAAAGAAGCAGTTTTTGGACCTAATCTAAGTAATTACATCTCATTGGGTGCTTACCTCTTTGCAGCTGCTATTCTAGGATCATTCTGTATACATTTTTGGCTCCCCCTTGCAGACAACAAATGAGGATGGGAAGTGGGGGCAGGAAAAGAATGGATTTTTTTAAAAAAAAAATTAAATGTCTTGGATACATCCTGGGAGAGAACATTGTATGCGAACTGACTTTGTACATTTACATCAGTCATCTCAAAAAGATGTAGTAAAGGAATCATCGCATTAAAATCTTCCTGCAGGCAAGAAACTGAAGATTTACTTTCTTACTGCAAGTAACTTTTTTCAGGTCAATTTAAAATAAGAACAGTCTTGGAGCATCTGTTACCTTGTCTGTGGAATCCCAGTCAGATATCTGACTGGGACTGCACTAGTTGTACATTTCTTGTCTTCCAGGCAGTAAGACAAATACAGTGGTACCTCGCAAGACAAAATTAATTTGTTCTGCGAGTCGTGTCGTCCTGCAAATAATTTCGTCTTGCGAGTCACCTCCCCTGCCGCGCCGGACGCTCCGAGGCCTTCTCCCGGCCTCGGAGCGTCCGCCCTGTCCGGGGGCCTTCTGACGAGGCCCAATGCGGGGATATGCTATTAGCTTTTTCGCGCATGCGCGTAGACGTTTCTGAAGGCAAAAGGGCAGCCTTCAGAAACGTCTGTGCGTGTGCACGAAAAAGCTAATCAATAGCGTATCGCCGCATTGGGCCTTGTCAGAAGGCCCCCGGACAGCTGGACAGGGCGGACGCTCCGAGGCCTTCTCCCAGCCTCGGAGCCTCCGGCGCGGGGAGGTGACACATCCGGCGCAGGGAGGGGACAGTGATGCCTCGCAAGACAAAAATTTTTCGCAAGAAAATCCGTCTTGCGAGTCACCAAAAAACTCGCAAAACGCTTTCGTCCTGCGAGTTTTTCGTTGTGCGAGGCATTCGCCTTGCGAGGCATCACTGTACTCTTGCTTTTCGAAGTTGAAAGGTGGTTGTGAATTCCTGTTCATCATTGCACAGACTACCTTGGAAAACCAGTGTTTCCCAAGGTATTTGAATTGGTTCATACGTTTTTGTAAAATCCAGATATCCAAAGCTTAAACTGCATGCTGTTCCAGGGAAGGCAGTAGCAGCAGCCATCTACAATCCTGCATTGTGTGCATTTACAGCATGCTAAACTTTATTTTGTATTTCATTGTATTTGGTGATCTTAAGTTGTGGACAATCCAATCCTATTGGACTGCCCCACTGGCGGAACTAGTATTCCGCTAGCACATACTGGCTTATGGCAGTTGCAAAACTCACTCCGGCAGTGCGCAGAGGTGCGTGCTGCTGGAGCGCCAGCAGGAAGTCCAGAGCCTTCCCGTGTGTGCCGGCGGATCCCCCAGGAATGGGCAGGGCGGACCACACACTCTCGAGTCACGCTCTCAACCTAGCTGTCCTTACAAGACAGAGATAAAATGCTGTGCTTGAGGTCTTTGGAGAGAGGTTGTGATACAAATAAAGGTATGCATCACTTAACAATGGGGATACATTCTCCGATCCCCTTCATTAAGTGATGTCTTCGTTAAAAAGCAGGCCTATGGAGGCCGCTTGCGGGCAGCTCCGGACCTGCAATCCACTCTATCGACCTCTATTGGCTTTTGCAGGCTCCAAAATGGACCGCAGAAGCATTAGAAAGCGACTTTCGGTAAAACCGATGTCATGACTTCTTCGAGGAACCTGCTTGAATCGGCATATAAGGTGGCTTGGCCGTATCTCCAAAACTAGAGCTTCTGGACTTAATTGTCAGGGGTCACCTTTACCTTTACCTTAACTTCCGAAAAACCAGAATGTTTTTGTTGTTGGGCTGTGTAATGTGTGTGTTAGTGGTGACACTTCTGTGGGTTTATTTGTTTATTTATTTTGTATCCAGATAAAACTTTGTTCTGCCAAAACATAGCCACCGCCACTTCTGTGGGTTAAGCTCTTGGTTCATTGTGTGCGTATATGAACATCTAATTTATAGTAAGTGGAAGTCTGTTAAAAGAAACCTAAAAACGTATGGGTGATACTAGAGTTGTCTCGAAATACGTGAGGAGTGAACAAATGAAAACGGGGAGAGATTTTTATGATTGCTTTCTCTAAAACTAAACCCCTGTAGCAATGAATTTCTTCAGACTCTGAACTTCACCCTGATGTTTATGGAGCTGCTTACTGTTGCCAGTCCCAATAAAAACTAGGGATCTAATTTTAGTTTGTTCATTACAAGTGCAAAGCCATTCATATTTCAAAATGATAGCTTACATAAAGCAAATGTTTATTACTGTCATAAATAGTGAATTTTAGAAGCACATACTCACTTATACATTTAGTTTGTGATGTGTTTTTTTTAAAAAAATTGGAACTCTAAAAGATTTTACCATCTATTTCCCAGTAGAATGTTGATGATATGGCAGCATTCAGGGAAGATTGGAGAGGGGGACGACAACGACAATTTCCATATAACAGGTTAAAAAGAACAGGCAAAAGTTTGTGTGTGGGTGTGTTTGGGGGCGTGTGTCTGTAAGAGCCAGATAGCCCTCTTCTATATTTGAACTTTGTTTTGTTTGCAAGCAAAATACTTCAGGCTGTAATTTAGTCTGTTGTGGTTTCAGTGTCTGAGCAATTCAGGGTGTTATTAAACCGCAAGTAGTAGCGTGTGTTTCCTACCAAGTACTGAAAACTTACATTCCTAAGCCTGGACAGTTTTTTTTTTTTTTGAAACCTTTCAGTTCCTTTATTGGGTTACTGTATTTGAAAATGGTTGGCTAACTTAAAAACCCGCACATTGTACAACGCTTGTGCATGTGCATTAATCCACAAGAGTTGTTGCAAGCCTATGTTACTTATGGTCTGCTAAGTTTCTAGCTTTGTGGGATGTGCATTCCATAGTGGTGATGAATGACACCCTGAGGTCTTACAGCGCTATCCTTTGTGCGTCGCATTGTGTTCAGTGGAACTTGCTCTCAGGAAAGTGTGTGGGATTTCAGGTTTTATCAAGAAGATTCCCCTTGAATTCCTAACATATTTGACCATCTAAAAAGGAGAAAGTATTTTTCGACAGATACATTGTGATTCCACATGATTACACTTGATTGAGTGGCTTTTCCAGTAAAAACAAAAGTCAATCCATGTACCACGACTAGCATGATTCTTATTTATTTTAAAAGAGGCTGACCAACCAGCTTCGAGTGCTTTCCCTTTTGACTTTGAACATCTGTTGAGACAGGTAAAGATCTTGGTGTCATCCGTTGGTGTTTTTTGTGATATTTTATGATTTGCATCTTCTTCCAAGATGGTTTATTCAAGGGTAGAATAGTGCGTTGAACTGTAATATCTCTTGAAATAGTGGAATGCTTTAAAAAAAGTATGTATGTGTGCATATACTGTATGCCCTTTTGGTTTCTGTAATGCATCTCTTTCAGGAGACAAGCTATATAGCATCTGAAAATGGCTAAAATTGTCATTTGCTTTGTGGAGCCACAGTTGACTTGACTAATTGACTTGACTACTAAGTTAACAACTTGTGCTTATGGTTCATATGATAACCTCCTTCCAAGATTCTTTGCCTTTCCACAAAGTCAAAGTTGTGTAATATGTCGTGTGATATAAAAGTGATCATTAATCAGTTAAAAGCCGGACTGAGCGTTAAAAAAAAAAAGTTCTTCAGTTAATCTACTGAGAGTCCTAGGCAGAATGTTGTACACTCGATTTCCTTTTAGGGGGAAAAAAAGATGGATGGGTTTTACTTTATGCTTATGAACCTGAGAGTATCCTGTTGGATCACTCCAAAATTCTACCTAATCTAATGCTGTGTTTCCTACATTGACCAATAAGATGCCTCTGGGAAGCCTATAAAAGTATGAAGGACATAGCCCTCTCTCTCGGTTGCTCCCCAGTGACTGATAGTCCACAGCATGATGCATCTGGGAGGTTTCATATAGCCATCATACTTAACCATTGATAGCCCCATTCTGGACTGGTCTAATCGCTTTTCTAAAGCCATCTAAGCTATCGCCTGTTCCACATCTTGCAGCAGAACATTCCATAAGCTGAATTATGGAACTGTCAAATTAACAGAAGTAGGCCCAGGAGTATGGGCTTTTTTTAAACAGAAGCATATACTGTATTCCCTCTCTGTCCATTCGCGGCCTCCCAGAGTGTCTCTGCTGTGCTTCCTCAAGTCAGAACTCGGGGAGATTTTCACATACCGGTAGTTTCAGATTATGTAGTTGTATGGTGGGTAAAAACAGGGAAAATATGTACTGTAAATGAAGTGTGTGGGGTGCACTCTCCTGAATAACCTCTACGAATCACATGAACACAGCTTATGATAGCAATGTGTTCTTCCTCCGTTGTGTTTTTATTCAAATTCCAACTCTGGAAATGCTTTTTGTCTGGTTGCCAACTGAGGTGGAAGGAAGGTGAAGGACGACATGACAATTTTACAAGCAGTTCATTTTTTTTGTTCACTACATTGTAGCTGCGACTGGGCAATTTCCCAAATTGGGATCATATAGTTTGAGGAAACAGAAGATCATGTGGTCAAGATCTGGGTCCTATAAAAGTTTAGTTTCCTATAAGTCCATCTCTTCCAGATCAGGTAATGTGCCACAGTGGGAAGGCAAGCGAATACAAGGTGCATCAGAGGTAGAATGTAACCTGCTCCTTCCAGTCTAGAATCACTGGCCAAAAGGTCCTTAGCAAGGGGATTTTTTTTTTAAGAACTCAAATATGATAATGGGGGTACAGTATACTGTGAGAGTGCTAAATGGATAATCTTCTTGACTCATCCCAGTCAACACTCTGGGAAGGAGCTTTGTCCATTCTACAACAAAGCTAGAGGACAGAGTTCTGGGTCCCCCACTTGACCTGGCTGAGATCAATTGTCATCTGGTTCCTTTCTTCTTAGAACTGCGTCTTCTTCTTAGAACTGCAGGTATTTCACCTGGTTCTAGCACAGGAAGAAGTCACATAGTGGTTTTATTTTTGTAAGCTGACTTGAGGGCTTTTAAGTCAGTGGGGATGAAAATAACTTCCGTAATAGCACTTTCTAGATGCAGCAGTCCTGCATTCCAGAGCAGAGGAATAGTCTAGGTCAGGGGTTCTCAACCTTTGAAGGCCCAAGTACCCCCTATCAAGGTCCAATTTTCTGAAGTACCCCCTGCTAATTAATTGGATCAATCAATTAATTAGCTGATTAATCGTTTAAAACAAAGTATTAAAACAATTTTAAATGTGAAAAATGTCTTTAGGGGTGTGTGTGTGTGCGTGTGCGTGTGCGTGTGCGTGCGTGCCTGCGCGCGCGCAGGCAGAGCAGTTCGAATATAAAAATACTTGGCTCACTGACACTCAGCTGATCCAGGGAGATAAGGAGCAGCCTCTCGCATACTGGGAGCTTGGGGGCGGTGCAATTTTTTTAAAAATAAAATAAACAAACCTCTGGTCCCCAACATCTGGTCCCCAACAATCAGCTGATCTTAGCTAATGAGGGGAAGCCTCTTGCGTGCCCCCGACTGATAGTCTGCGTACCCCTAGGGGTACCCGTACCACAGGTTGAGAACCCCTGGTCTAGGTGATAGAGGAGGAACCTTTCTTGATTCCAGTAAGCCCCCAATGGGAGGGGGAATCTGAGAAAATATGGTGGTGTTGGTTTAACGCTGAAAGATTGACTAGCTTCAAACTGCTCCTTGAACCTGTGTCATTGTCCTCAGGGCATTCCTTTAGTCTAGCTAGCGTATTTCAGTGTGCTCCTAGGAGCCCTGGGGCTCCCTAAGACTAAGACCCCTTCAGGGGCCCCACCAGAAATGGCCGCCACCTGCTTGACACTGCGCCACTCTGCGCATGCACTGGCACTCTGGGGCTCCCTGAGACTCTGCACATGCACTGACAAGGCTCTCTGAGACTCCGTTTAGAAGTTTAAAGGGCTCCAGAGACCAAAAAGTCTGAGAACCGCTGCGCTAGTCTATTTTTTTAATGTATTTATGTTCTTCTAGGTTGTATGTGAGCTTCAGTATGTCATGGGGATTGTAAATGCCTATGTAGCTTCTCCCTGTTTTTACCTTTAAAAAAAGAAAGTGGGGGGGGGGGTTGATGCAGGGACCTTCCACTTAGCATCTGCTGTAATAGAATTCTGCTTGTAGGGGTGAAAGTTAAATGTACTCCTGGCTGTGTAAACTTTTGCTTTTTCGTTCTCCACGTTATGTCACACAAATTGCCTGCTGCTTTAATGCTTGGCTTCCTACTCTAATTACATAAGTCATCTACAACAAGCATTGTACCACTTTTGGATGACTGCTTCAGAATATCCCAAAGGATAACCCCTCTCTCTTATCCTGATTTAAAAAGGAAAAGAAGACTCTAAATCAACTGTTCATCATACAGGATACATCTTGGAGCCATTGTGGATGATGGGCATCTCTAAAAATTACATGGTAATGTGAATTGTGCCATAAGAAGTATAGAGAACAAAGAATGACAGTATGGAATGGTAATGCAAGGGTTAGAAACTTTAAAAGTTGTCTATTGAGAGACTAAATGAATGTAAAAAGATGATGAATGGTGTGCTCAGAAGTGCACAGGGGAAAAAGTTACTGTCTGACCCTATTGTAGCTCCTAATCTAGTGAAGTTTATAGAGAGCAGGCTTAAAGATACATTTTACTCTGTGCATGCCTGGCCTGTGGAATGTACTGGCGTGCAACATAAATACAATTGGCATGTGTATAGCTTCTTTAAGATGAGAAAAATGTTAGGAGTAAAAGTCGATCAGTAGCTGTGAGCAAAGGCTGGAAATGAACTTTTTTATACCCAACACACCTCTGACTACTCAAGTCCAGAGGTGAACAGCAGACCAGAAGCCACTCCCAACATGCCCTGTACTTTAAGAAGTGGAATTCAGTGTGCAGCCTTAGGGTTATGTCACAACTATTTAGTGCTCTGAAAAACCATTGCTTACTGTGTTCTAAGGCAGGGGTTCTCAACCCCTTCTTGGCCGAGTACCACCTCCAGCGCCACTGTCCTGCTGCGTACCACTGGAAGTGACTGGTGATGACATCATTGCCAGTCACTCCTGGGTTTTCAGGTTTTCGGAGGTCAGAAAATGCAGGTAGGAGGCTCTGGGTGGGTGGGAGCGCCCTTCTCAGCATTCCCTAGAGGCTTGGACAAAGGCAGGAGCCTCTTGGGAGCGAAAACACAATGCCTAAAGGGCTGCGTTGAAGCGGGGTTCCGGTGGTCCGAGTACCACCAGCAGCCGGCCGAAGTTCCATTGGTGGTACTGGTTGAGAACCCCTGGTCTAAGGAATGCTTGAATGTTTTGTAGGATTCCTTAGTGAACCAGTAACAAGCCAAACTTTGAAATATAGCTTGTCCATTGCTACGAATATTCCATATGCAGTTGCAGGAGAGGGTGTCTTCTAGAAGTATGTTGTGTTTTATACGAAGCCTAGTCAGTACCCTCTGTGAACTGAATGGACCCTAGAAGATGCAAGATCTGGGGGGAAAGTTCACAGATGGTAGAAGGATGAAGTACGCATTCCCCTCCTCTGCCTGCTGACTAGAGAGAGCAATGAAGTGCTCAGAATTGGGACTGGCAGTGTTGTTGTTGGTTTTCCCCCTTCTGTCTCTCCTGAAATCTTCCCTCGCCCTTCCTGCTGAGTCCCAACTACCGCTGCATGGCTCCTGTCCCAGGCTGACCGGATTCCTGAATAGGATGACTGCTGTTAGGGCATGGGATTGGCTCCCTAAAATTTTGCAAGATGGGCAGACTCCTATTTAGACATACTTTGAGGGACATAGGGATGAGACCTGGGGCAATCTGCTTGAAAGATATTTCGTCGTCCACCTTGCCTGCTGTAGTCTGAAAATGGGGGGGGGGGGGTTAAAAAGAGCATAGCAGTGGGAACTCAGAACCTGCGAATATGTTGGCCCTGATCCAGAGGTGTGGTGGTTTTTTTCTCATTTGGCCAGAAGTTCTCTAGCTCTTCTCCTGTACATACTGACAGGTGGCTTGAACTATGTGTTGTGTTAGGAAAACACTGATATTGTTCTCCTTGGACAACACAAAGAAGCTATTTCTTTGCAACACATTAGCTGATCCCAAAGCTTACTAACAAAACTACTATTCATGATGACGCATACATAACTGATGAATAAGCTTAAAGCAAACAAGAGATTTTTCTGTACTTAGGAAGAATATTGGTGATGAATTATTGGATCATCCAGTACTTATATAAACAAATTAAGGTGCTATAAAAACAAGCCATGGTACCAAAATCACATTTAAAAATAGTAGGCCCTGCTTTTTATAGAGTTAACAAATGAACCCTGCATAAAAGGTCTTAAGTATCTTGATTCCAGATGCATCTGACTGGCCTCTGTGGGAAAGTCTTCCATCCATTCATCCATCCAGTCCTGTGTGTGGAATTCAAATAAGTTTATAATAAGTCAATGGTTCTTAAAGTTTTCCCTGCAAAGCGGGGAGAACTTTGAGTCTTTGCGGGGTCGGCGATCCCGAGGATCCGAAAACCGGAAGTGGTTGTAATTGCCGTTCTGCAGCAATCTAAAGCTCAGGGAGACCTGCAGAGGGGAGCGCGGGCCTCTCCGAACTCTCTGGAGGGCTCCAAGAGCCCCAGTAAGTCAAACAAGCAACTTTTCCCCCACCAGCGGCGGAAATCCCAGGGATCACCGCCATGCTGTCCCTGCCCCCTTAAGGTGGCAGGGAACAGCATCCGGCTCTGCTGGTGGGTCGCGACGCACCAGTTTGAGAACCGCTGAGAAGTAATGGTGCAGGCAAATATGCGTGGCTGCTAAATGTGGTCCCCTTGCTGTAGAATGGGAATGATTGGTACTTGACACATACAGATGTTTCTCTTGCATGCAGCTGGGCTGGGCTCATCTTAGGGAACACCCTTGCAAACAAATCTACAAACCCTGCTAGCCCACATACATGTTATCCTTAGGCCTGCCCACATATACTTCTGTTTGTCGTGTGTGGCACATTGATAACCGAAAGGAAGCATCCTGGTAATTCCTTCTACAGGTGATCTGGCAAATGGCTACTGGCAAGCCTTCCATACAAAACCTTTTTGCGCCCCTGTCCCTTCTCTATTTATTTTTCCTGTTCATCTCATCATCCCTTTTTCTTTTAACCCTTCAAGGAAAAAAAAAATACTGTACTCTGCTTTTCAATTAGCCATTGCTCCTTCTTCTCCCTGGCTTCTGGTTTGGTCTAAATTCCCATAGCTGTACAACATATAATAACTGTAATAAGTGAAATGGTACTGTTTTGCAAAATGTGATAAAGGAAACTTAAAGGAAATGTGTCCATAGTGTGAACACAAACCCACTATAGGTCTTGTCTTCTGAAGCTGTGAACTAAACACGTAAATATGGGGGTACCTGCTTCATTGAACTTGTTCATAATTATCCCATTGGCAGCCGTTCTTTTCCTTCTGGGAGCTGAAGCAGAGCAAGTTTTTCAATCCAGTACAGTTTTCAGCATGTTGGTAGCATATGTATTTGTTGCAGATGCTGTAAGATAAGATGTGATAGGTCAGATGTGGGTTGGACGTCCTTGTTTTTTAATGGGGCCTCAACTTGACGATGCCTGAGGTCAACTAGTTCTCCCAGTGCTATCTCAGTGGTAGAGCACATTCTCTGAATGCATAAGGTCTCAAGTTCAATCCCTAGCATTTCCTGAGAACGACGAGTTCTCCTACATCAGGTAGAAGGAATGGACAAACCTGTCTGCCTTCTGGTCCTGAATGCCTGCACCTACCTAGGGAGTGACTTGTGTATCCCTGTTGTGTCTGTAAATGATGAGAGTTGACCACCTTATAACGTGTATATGTAGGAGCTTGGCTGCATTCAAGCGCTGCTTATTTGTGTTTTACTGTCTGTGTAAAATAAACCGAATAATAATGAGAATCTGCTAGTTCTGTGTAAAGGCCCAGCTACAGATTAAGGGTGACTGTTAACCTGTCCAGACATAGTTATCATGTTATCATAAATCACTGCGTTTGAGCTAAAATGCAGTGTAGTATTTATAAACTAGTTTTTATATGTTAAAATACTTTAAAAGTTGACAATTTTTGTTATAGCCACAAAAACTGGATGCAGGAATGAACAATATTGCTTTATAACAGATGCCTTCGCTTTTTGAAAATATACCGTTATACACCTAATATCAGTATCGGCAATGAGACAAACGAACATGAAGTAATGATTGCTTAATGTTGGTGTAAAGTGGCTTTTAGTGGTGCTCTTAAATCCAGAAACTTCTGTTGTTGTGCATTCTTCTCCCCCTCTGTTCTGTTTGTCGACTTTTCACTAACTTATCTGCACCTCTTTTTGACATCTTGTCCCGTCCCCCCCAAGTTGGCCTGCATTCCATAACCTTACAGGAGTAGGCATTACGTTATCTTTTAGGCTTACTGCTTGCTTTGTTCCAGCTGAGTTAATCATTGATCAAATGGGATTTGACTTTCCTGTTGCAAAACAAGTGATTCTTTCCTTCCCTCCATTACCCTTCTTCTATTTTGGGGCTGTTTTGGTTTCTTTTGCAGCCTGTTACCGGGAGCCTATGCCCCTTCCTGCAATACATAATTCAAATTGGGGGGGTGTCGATCGAAAGGTCGGCAGTTCGAATCCGCGACGGGGTGAGCTCTCGTTGCTTGGCCAGCTCCTGCCAACCTAGCAGTTCCAAAGCATGTTAATGTGAGTAGACAAATAGGTACCGCTTGCAGGAAGGTAAACAGCGCTCCGTGTTCCAGCCGCATGCTACGCGCTGCGGCAAGGAGAGTCATGCCCACCACATGACCACGGAGGCGTCTTTGGACAACGCTGGCTCTTCGGCTTTGAAATGGGGATGAGCACCACACCCTAGAGTCGGACACGACTGGACCTAATTGTCAGGGGTCACCTTTACCTTAAACACAGTACTGTATAGTTTTATACAGAGTCAGTGGGTCATAGTGGGCCTGGCTGATGCTAGGAGTTTGTACCCCTCCCTCCCAGATAGAACTACAGGCTGTTTACTAGGTTGTTGCAAAAGTTTTTAGTTTGGGGGATTTTTATGGAAATATGAAGGGAAGCCCCTCCCCCCCTTTTCAAAGTAAAATTATAGTTGCAAGCCTCTATCTTGGAGATATAGAGGAAGCTGTAAATATCCAAAAGTAGACAGAGTATAAGGCTGTGACGGCGATGAGCTCAGATTATATTAATTTACACAAATCTTCAAATCTCTCTTCTTTGAGCCCAAGGTGTCTAACAACATTAAAGCAATATCGATAGTAAAACAAACATCTAGGAACATTGATTTTTGGGAGTTTCAATCAAAATTGAATGAATTTAGTAGCAGTGACACAGACTGCATGTCCAGGGAAGAAACTTCTTTCAAACTTCTCTCAAATTTAGTTGCTTATAAAATTCTACTGCTAAAATTCTACTACTAAAATTTCTATCTTTATCCCTTAGCCAACAAAGGTGGCTTACGATATCAATTTAAAAAAACATTATTAATGCAACAAAACAGCAGCTATTAAAACCAAGTAATGATGAGAAATAAATAAGTCAAGTGTACTTGAGGGCAGGAGGGGGAAGTGTATAAAGAACCTGGCCTTCAAATGCCCTCCTGACCTGAGCTGCAGAACCCTCACCTGGTGTTGAAAAACGGTCCGCGGTCAGAGCAGGTCTCCCCGGGAGGGAGTTTTCAAAGCCGTGGTGGGTGGCCCCCACTGTTAAGAGGACCCTATCTTGGCTAACATCCCGTACTGAAAGCAGGGCCTCTGAGGAAGATGATCAAATATGAATAGATGTTCATATGGGAGTAGTTCGCTCTCCTGGACCCAGGATACCTGCTCTTTAGAATTGGGTCTGGAAGCCAACATGGGAGCCACCGAAGCTGGTTTTAAAATTGGAGCGTCGTGTTCTCTGCGCCTTGCCCTAGTAGTCAGTAACTTCATGGCTGTATTTTAAACCAGCTGTAGTTTCCGCATGGAGCATTCTTCAGAATTTTCTGTTGCAGTTCAAATATCCTAAATGCAAACAGTTCAGTTGTACAAATGTTATATGTGGGTTGATGCCTTTGCTGCTGTCCATATGCCTCTTCATGTTGTGAAATCAAGAAACTAAGAGAACCTGAGAGTCTCTTCTATATGCATTTGATTTGGGGCTTTTTTGCCTTCATGGGAAGCAACTTTTCAGTCTCAGAAAAAATATCAACAGTTGCTGAGTAGCAGAGAGAAAATAGCCACTTGTAGGGACTTCTTGGTGAAGAAAGAACTTAAAAAGAAAACCGTGCTTCCTTCTTTTTCAACAGCCTGATGGAATAGTTAAAGATACTTAGCTCTGGCAGGTAACGAATGTACTGTTCTGAGCTTGTTTGGCATATACTCAATAAGGTCAAAGAGAGAGGAAATGTAGAGACTATGCATATTAAGCAAGATGCAAATTAGGCATTGCATAATGTGCATAAATAAAACTTGCATATTTTGTCTTTCCCAATGAAAGTCACAATTACTATTCAGGTGGCGCTTTGGTATTGGTGGTTTTGCTGCATTGCCTGGCACGCTACATTTTACGTGCGTGAGAATCGCAGTGGGAAAAGATGCACAACTAAAACCTGACTTTTCACCTTGCCGACCTTGTTGGTTTTTGGTGTCTGTGGCTTACTACAGGAGTGTGGCATACCTACATTCACTTTCCCGAGTTTGGTGGTCTGCATTATTTATTATTATTATTATTATTTATTAAACAGTATTTATATACCGCTTTTCAACAAAGTTCACAAAGCGGTTTACAGACAAAATCAAATTATTAAATGGCTCCCTGTCCCAAAAGGGCTCACAATCTAAAAAAGATGCAGAACACCACCACCGATAGTCACCAGAGATACACTGTGCTGGGGTGAGGGGGGGCAGTTACTCTCCCCCTGCTAAATATAAGAGGAGCACCAATTGAAAAAGTACCTCTTGCCTAGTTATAGGGGTTCAGATCCTGAAAGGATTTTCTAAAACACCTTATGTTGATCGTATTTGCCCCTGTGATGGGAATTCAATTGAGTTCTTGAGTCATATTTTTTCTACTGCCTTCTACAGAATTCCTCACGAAGTATGTATCTAGATCAGTGATGGCGAACCATTTGGGCTTGGTGTGTCAATTTTTGAAAATGCCTAACTTGACTCTGCTGGTGTGTCGTCCCCCCCCCCACTTTTAATAGTACTTTGATTATTGCTACCTTTAATAGTAATTTTGAATTGAATTGAACTGAAAACAACTATAGAACCCATTGCATTTTATTTAACATCAATTAGTGACTTTTTTGTTGCTGAGTTTTAATAGCTAATTTGAAAGAGATCTGCCAAAATCCCTACCCTAAATGTTCAAGACAAACCTGTAAAACGTTTGCGAAAATATAAGGTGTGTCGGGGCCCTGGGGGAAACGCTGGCGTGTCACCCAAAATGACCTCACGTGTGAACTGTGACACGCGTGTCATAGGTTCGCTATCACGGATCTAGATCCTGTTTTGTTACGTATATCTGGGTGTGTGAACACAGAGAAATTGGTTTATCTATTAAATGAGGGGGACCCTGAGACCATCAGCCAGGTGGCAAAATTTCTTAGTTTTGGTTGGGATATATTTTTTTTTGCTAGGGTGGGCTGACTTGCTTGTGATGTTCTGTGTATGATGATGGTGGTTTTCATCTATTTGTATGCCGCGTGTGGCTTTTGTTTCATGCGTTTTGCTTCTTTTATGCCAATAAAGGTTGAATCAATCAATCGATCCTGAAAGAGAAAGGTAGCCCAAGCAGGGACTTTGGGAAAGCAGAGGCCAAAGGGGGGGGGGTTTGGGAAAGGAGGATTAGAAACGGGTCTGAGGGTGGAGTCTGAGAGGGAAAGGAATACTTGGAGGGAGAACTGCATATGGTCAGGAGCTGCAGAGGTGAAGAAGGCTCAGGTTTACATACTGATTTGAAATACTGTACTGTAACCAGCCAGATCTGTGACTTTGGACTCTCAATGACTTGCACTGCATATGCTTACAGTGAAGCTGAGGCATAACGTTTTTTAGTCCATTCAGTATTTTCCTTTCGTATTTTATATCGCAGTGTTTTTTGAGCGTGACATGTGTGATCCAGACTTCGAAGCAAAGCTTTAAAAAAGCATTTCTTTTTTTTTCTGTGCCAATTGTACAAAAAAACCACTTTTTTTTTTTTTGCTGAAAAGCTTCAGCAATATTGCTTTTGACCCACATAGCCTAATAAGGAACCAGTAAGCCTGCTGATCGTGTCTGGGATTATTTTTTCGTGTCTATAGTTGTGTATGCTGCCTTGCTTGTCCATTTTGTTGTTCAGTAAGATAAAGTTCCTGGAACTTGGTTGGAAGGAAAGCTGTCATTTGTGTGCAAGGCAAGCACTTTGTTGTACTAGTTGATATTGCTGCCTGTAATGCATTCCAAATGAACATTATTAGCATCTTGACAAGATTGTTACACTCTAGGAACTGGGTTTATATTTACCAGTAGCTGACTTGCAGATTTGTTCCCTGGAGTTATAGTATGGTCATGTACTTTGACTTTTAGAATTAGAAGAAACTCTTTTGAAAAAGGCAAGCATCATACACGTTTATTATTTTCTGCCAGTAAATATTTAAACTCAGTTCCAGAAACAGTACTTCCTTTAAAAAATATTATGTAACCTATTGGGCTGTGTTCCCACGGTCTGATAAGAACAGAATGTGGGTTGTTTGCAAGTGTTTGAACTGTTTTATAAGGCACTTAAGATGGTTTTCTCCTTTCCCTGACTTACAAGATTGTTCCTATCGCAGGCAGCAGCTGAGCAGAAACCCGAGTTTCTAAGAGGAAGTTATTAACAAAACAGCAGCGTAAAGTAATGGCTGTCTTCAGACTGAACTGGGATAATTACGGTTAACTTTTGTTTTGTAGTAAATACTGTATTGTCCCGAGTATAAGACGCACCTGATTATAAGAGGCACCCTTAAAGTTTGGTGCTATTAAAAAAAATTAATTAAATCACTGGCATTAAATTGCAACAGCCTGATTATAAGACGCACCCCTAGTTAAAAAACTTAAATTAGGAGAAAAAAGTGAGTCTTATACTCAGACCAATACGGTACTTGTGTGTGGGTTAGTGTTGAGGTTGGGACTTGTTTTTTTGTTTTGTTTTTTTGCCAAGGCTGAAGTTTTTGATCTGGCAGAATGGGGGCATCCAAAGATGGAGGGGAAGCCAGTCGTAATCGGTGGTAATTCAGAAAACTGTAGAAACGGATGCATTCTTTCTTTCCTGAAAACGTTTTAGTAGACATTCAGGATAGAACAAGATTTTTTTATTTGTGTATATTTTATCCCTTTCTTCCTTTTTACACTTACACACACACACACACACACACACACACACACACACACACACACACACACACACACACACACACACACACACACACACACACACACACACACACACACACACACACACACACACACTAGTTGTCCTCACAGCAACCCAGTGAGAGACTACGACTAGCTGAAGGTCACCCAGGAAACTTCATGGCTGCAGGGATTTAAACCTGGCACTTGTTGGTTCTATTTCATAGTCACCACGATGACACACTGTCTCCCAATGGTGGCTGAATAGGGGATGAAAAATCCCGATTTCTCGAGGTCTTTAATGCCAAAGAAAAAGAACCTTCTGCATCTTTTTGAAAAAAAAAACCCAGCTCTTTACGAGCGTTTTCTAACACTGATTTTACATGAATTTTGCAACAGTGGCTCACTTCATTTTGGTGTAAAGTTGGGCATGGAAAATAATCTCGGGCCACTGGAACTGAAGTAGTACGTAGGTAGGTGATTTAGCCTCAAAACAATTCTCCTACCTGCTTGTTAGGTTTGATTCTTTGCTTCTTTCCTCTACCTTTAACTGTGCTTGCAGCGAACCTTTCTATTGCCCCTCTTCCTTGTGCAATGGTCTTTTTGGTTTCTTCCTGAAAGGGACCAGACTGCATAGTGCAGGATGGTTCTCATGAATGGCAGAACTTGTAGCAAAACAGCTGGAGGCTACGAGTTGCTTCCATATGTTTCTCTCCCTCTTTTAAAACCTGTTTGGTGCTCCTCCTGAGATTTTGCCTTTCTGAAAGCAATGCTCCTGAAGTCATGGGTGACAAGTTTGCATTTTAAACAGTTGTATTCCTCTCCATACTCTAGCTCAGCAATTTTTCAACGAGTGTGCTGCAGCACATTGGTGTGCTGTGTATGGTCTGCAGGTGTGCCATGGGAGTTTGGGGGCGGGTCATTTGTTAGTAGGGCCATTGGGGGATGTGAGTCCCCAATGGCAATGTGTTGTGCCTTGTGAATTGTCAAAAAACTGATGGTGTGCCCTGACAATTTTAGTGCCTTGTCAGTGTGCTGTGAGGTGAGAGAGGTTGAAAATCGCTGCTCTAGCTTGTTGCCTGACATAGAAACCCATTTTGGTCTGTGATGCTACTGATCTCGTGAGAGAAGATTAGTGTACGCTGAATTGCAGAGTCAGTTAAACGTGACCTTCCTTCATTGTACAGGAGCTTGTGTGTCCTAATCCATAGCTGGTGTAAAATGTAGACCCAATAATGTTTCCCCCACAAAGCACCCAGGTATATTTGTAGTCACTGGAAAGAACTGAGACTACCAGCAGTTGTATCTGGGTGGTGGGTGTAGAACCAGTTTGCTAATTGCTAATAGCTAGAACAGGGCCTCCACCCCATAATCATTTGTTTGTTTAGCGGACTTGGAAGTTTCCTGCTGCTTGTGGTGGTAGCGTTTGAGCCAACATTTGATGTCCTGCAGAATATTTTTACTCTTCCTAGAATTTAGTGGCAGAGGCGGGGAGAAAGTTAAGACTGCGGGGAAATAAACTGAACCAAATTATCTCCTCATCCGTTTTTCACTGCCCTATCCTGTGAGGAGAGAGAGCTCAAGGGGCTTTCTTAAAACAGTAGCCCTAATACCATCGGTGCTTAAATTCTTACTGAAATAATCCAAGAGAATGTGGATGTTGCATGTTTATCTCCTTTGAATGCTCCGTGTAGGATGCACAGATTTCATTTGCAGTTTTTTGTTTTATATGAGTTCCAATGGTCATATTTTATCTTGAAGATGCGCTTTAAAGACAACTAGAATTATGGAATATTATGGGATCCACTAATCTGTGTAACCATACTGGCAGCCCAATCCTGTGTAACTCTTGCACCGGTGTAACATTAGATCCCTCGATGTAAGAGCACTTATAAGTTGCTGTACGCCGACGGACACAGGGTGGACACCGGCTTAACCGCCCTCTGACACCTCACATGCGCAGTTTGGATGCGGAACGGATGCCGGTGCAAGTGCCGGCGCAGGGCATTCTAAATGCCCACAGAATGCCCCCTGTACTGGCGGAGTTGCGCCAGTGTCAGTTTCGTGTCCGAACTGTGCATGTGAGGTGTCGGAGGGGGGTTACGTCTGTCAGCGTACGTCTGACAGTTGCACTGGCATGTGTTCTTACACCGGTGGATCTACTGTTACACTGGTGCAAGAGTTACACAGGATTGTGCCCCAAAAGTCATAGCGATAAGTAAGGGAAAACATGGTTCATCAAAATTGATACCTTGACATGAATTGTCAAAATTGACAAGAAAACAAGGAATAGAAGAAATGTGCTATTTTTTTAATTTTTGGAAATACAGTAATAGTTATCAGCTAATGATGACTTACTACAGTCTGGTTTGGATTATTTAAAAGTAGTGATTGACTACCTGGATTTGTTGCGTTAGACTTGAATGAGAGTTACGTGTGTAAAACGTAAAATTGGAAAAACATCCCTGATCTTGTAGTTATTCTTCATGCTGAATGCTGTGGATTGAATAGGAAGAAGTGAGTATAGTTGGCATCGGTCCAGCTTAAAAACACAGGACGTTCCACAGAGTAACTTCCTGCCCATAATTTAAAAAACAAAACAAAACGCACAGTCTCATTTTGCCTCATTGCTATCAATTGCTAGCAAGAACCGAAACAATTGGTCAATAATCTTGCATATTTGTTTGTACTTCGATTAAAAGTTAATTGGCAGTAACGAAAACTAACTTGGATTTTTTTTCTCTCCCTTCCCTTTTTAATCAGAGCACAACAATGGAAGAAACAGCTATATGGGAACAACACACAGTGACGCTTCACAGGGTAAGTTTCTACATTTATATTTCTGCACCCATAACTCAGGATACTGTCAGCTTTTGAAAACAATAGCAAAAATCCAGATGTCCGGAAGGAACATCTTATGGTGGCTTCCTTTGAAATTAGCATGATTGTGAACTGCTTATAATAGTTTATTTATAACTTTTTTGACCATCTTCTACAGCTGTATTTGGTCCTTGTGGCTGTTGTTGTTGTTTTTAACTAAACTTTGGACAATGCAAAAGCAAGCTAACTTTTTAAGCAGTAATTTAGCCTTCTAAAACTGAATTCTTGACTCCACAGCAGAATGTGGAATCTTCAGTCTGTGGAACTTTACATAAGTTAAAACTTGCATAAGTTAAAAGCTTTATGTCAGGATTCTGCAAAGTTCAGAGAATCTGCAGAATTCGTTATTAGCCACATTATTTAACTTTGCAAGAATTTTGACTGGATTTTTTTTTTATAAAACAAAGAGGCCAAATTAGAATTTCCAGTGGTCAGATAGCAGAGCTTCAATAGCCTGTATTCCTCTACCTCGGAACCACCTGCACTGGAATATGAAAAATAGATTATGCAACCTTGCAGAATTGCAAAACTCTTCGTTTAGAACTTGGCTTTCTTTAGGTAGAACTTGGTTTGGGGTGTGTGTGTGTGTGTGTGTGTGTGTGTGTGTGTGTTCTGTCTTGCAGCATGTAAACGGTCTTGCATACTCAGTCCATGAAATTAATAGAATCTGGGCAGCAACATAATTATGTGGTGTTGCCCCTGTACGGTTGTGTCCAAAACAGTCTCTCTGCGTAGCAGTATTTTGTATTTATTTGAAGTATTTATATTCTGCCTCTTAGTCTCAATTTCTGAGGCAGCTTCCAACGTAATACACACCCACACACAAGCCATTAAAACAAAAACCCAGAAAAAAGCAGCAGTAAACAGATTTTCAGAAACTTTAAAAATATAGGTGCCTGTTACTAAACCCTGCTGGCAGCCTGAATAAATGGCAGTGTCTCTGACATTTAAGAATCGCTTAAGACAGTGTTTCCCAAACTTTTTCGACCTGCGGCTCCCTTGATCATTGGCCACGGCTCCCCGTTACATGATGTTAGTGCAATGCCAGTTGGCAGGCATCGTCTTCCAAGAGGATTCCTTGGCACTCTACGGCTCCCCTGGCTGGTTTCCATGGCTCCCCTGGGAGCCACGCCTCCCACTTTGGGAACCACTGGTATAAGAGGACATCTGGTGAATGGATAGGGGGAGGGAGTTGCATAAATGAGGTTCCACAACCAAGGAGGCTTCATCTAGGAAAGCTCAGGCTAGGTGTGAAATTCTTTCCTTGAAAGCATATAAAGTGATAATTACCAAACGTCAGAAATATGGGAAAGCAGAATTAAAACCAGCCCTCTGCTTTCTCCTGGCCACTTAACCACTGCTAATTTATTTAAAATATTTCTATCCTGTGTCTCAATTTCTGAGGTGGCCTGCACCATCATTTTGGTGCTTTTTTTTTTTAAATAGTGATGCTGTTTATTTTGGAGACCCTGGATTTTAAAATTTCCCACACTGATGCCGTTGAGCTCCTGCACGCTCTTTTTTCTCCTTGGAGTTATGGCGCAGCTCTGGATTTTGCCATCACTTGCCCACCGGCTCTCTTAAGTCCTTAGGCTTAAAAGGGACTGCACTGGATAGGAACATTTTGATGTTGCCACGCTTGTGCGCTTTTCTCCTCCCTCCACCCTCTTAGTTCTTTAAAAGGACATAATCATTTACAGCACGACAGTACTGTACTGTCAGTTTTGGCATTTGTTGTGTTCTTGCATTGAGTGTCATCATTAACTGGAGTATTAATATTATTATTATTACTACTAATAAGAATATACCGCTTTTCAACAACTGTTACAACAGTAACAAGGTCTTTCAGTGCAAGCCTATGCTTATCTACTCAGAAGTAAGCCCCATTGAGTTCTATAGAACTTACTTCCAAGTAAGCATGTGTAGGATTGCAGCCTTTGTACTGTACTTTGCCCTGTCTAGGTATTCGGATTTGCTGCACAGATACTATTTTAGCTGCTAATCTCTGGTAACCCCTGTTTACAACCCCTTATTTCCTATGGGGGAAAATTCCTCTTTATAAGTCGTTACACTTATAAGTCCAAATTTTCCAGTCCCTAACCCAGACTTATAAAGGGAAAACCACCCCTCCCCATACAGACTTGGTAAGGAAGGGGAGGAGAGAGAGATTCAATCAGTTTATGCGCTTGAGAGAACAGCTGGTTATGCTTTCCCTTCTGAAATCTCAAGGAGGATGTGGAAAACCTCTGTTTGTGCATTGTCCTACAATGAAGGGGACAAATGGGCTATGGGTGTGTAAGAATAGGTGTCTCTGTGTGTGTTTGTATGTGTGCGCGCACATGCATGCATCAACATGATCACTCCTCATGTTTAAAAACAAACTGCAGCTAAGCAAGTTTGCTCAGGATTAGCCATTCTTGAGTGTTATATGCAACATATAATTAAGAGCAGTTAAACACAGGTCTAGTTGGGTTACTTCACTGAACCATAAGCCACAGTAGAGTACTGTCATAACATTGGAAATTCTAGAATACTGACTCAGCTGTGACAGAGGTCTCGGATTTCCTTATCCATCTGCAAAGTGTGCTTCAACTTCCTATGCTGCTATACAGTTAAAAATATGTAATGCATGTGTTTTTCTTGTGCACACACATCCAGCTATCCACCCATCTATTATACCCCGTATTGCCCCGAGTATAGGATGCTCTTGATTATAAGCCGCACCCTTTAAGTTTGGTACTATTTTTTAAAAAATACATTTTTAACTTTTTTAACTTAAAGAAAATATACACATTAGTAGAATAGTACAACAGTACAGCTTTAGTACAGTTAAAGGCATAGGCACCCTGTCCCATATTGAATCTGGGCACCCTAGTATAAGTAGCCTTCCCAGATCCAAAGGGGGACAGAGTGCCTACTTTAACCTTTGGAATTTGGGCAGGTGCAGCTTGTTGCACCCTTCCATGATGATGAGCTGCACCTGCCCAAATTTCAATGGTTAACACAATCCTATGCATGTCTACTCAGAAGTAAGTCCTATTGCATTCAATGGGGCTTACTCCCAGGAAGGTGTGCATAGGATTGCAGCCTGAAGGTTGGCACTCTGTCCCCCTTTTGGATATGATAAGCCTATGCAGGAACTCTTGCTCTCAACTTTCAAACTGCAGGATCAATAACTATCTTAGTTTCCACAGAGACCTGGGGCTGGAACTTAAGGGTTATTTTTTTCAAATGCCTCTAAGGCTAGTGGTTGCTAGAGAGATCATAGCCATTTAGCAAGTGATTAAGAGCTGAAAACAGCTTTTGCAGTTTTAAAAAAGAAAAAGCGTTTTACCTTTTGAAAGAGACTTGGAGAGGCTTGAAAAAGGGACGCTTTGCAGAAAACTCTAGGCAGAAAACGCTAGACTTTGATTGTAGGCCGCACCCCTACTTTAAAGCCTTGCCTTAGGGGACAAAAGTGAGTCTTATACTCAGGTCAATACAGTAAGTATGTGTGTGATTTGATCTAAATTCCGCTTTTAGTCAAAGTGTGTGTTCATGTTTAATTCCTTAGCAGTCATCGACTTCAGTCTACAATTGACTGATTTATGGAAGTAGACTAGAGTGGGCTAAAACTCTTCAGGCTGATTTTGTGCACCTTAATATCCAGATATTGAACACACACAAGGAGGCCAAATGTAGTTGACCTTTTAACCATAGCGTGAATACCTGACAAACCCTGGTAGATTCGTGGTTCCGGTTTGCTGGTGCAGCATGCTGTATACTGCAGTTTGAGGTATGAAGCTTAAATGGGAGGCTTTCCAAAATTACGCAGAGAGCTATACTGCACCATATGCTCTTAATTCCTGCCTGAGAGAGAGCATTTTGAAGCTCAAAAGCCAGTTGTCTTTCCCCAGTAGAAATTGGACCAGTAAGAGAGAGTGCTTCATCTGTTCCTTGTCACAAGGTGACTGGAACTTCTTAAGAATGGATTTTGTTGAAGCAAGATTACCTCTGTGTGAATAAGCATCTATTCCGCTAATTGGATTAGGGAAATGTAGAGAAGCTGCAGCATACATAGTTTTTAAAGCTTTTTTATCAGGAATGTAGGGCTGAACTTTTCTGGACAAGATTGTGAGTTGAAATGAAATGGCAAGTCCTGATCAAATCTTCCTTGAATTAGAACTAACTAGAAGCTTTGGCGATAAGAGGGCCAGAGAGACATGCTGTATAGCTTAGTGAACATATGAAAGTTCCTTGGTATGATCCAGGAAGCCTCATGTAGTGTAGCATCCTGTTTCTAGTGCTGGTCAGCCTTGTTTTTCCGGGAAGCTTGCATGAAGGCAACCGGCTTTCTCTGTTGCATGTCTGTGGCATCTGATATTCAGAGCTGAGTTGTACTCTTAATAGAGGAGCAAAAATAAATTAAAAGTAAAGAGATCTCGGATATCCGGGTTTAAAAGCCCTGTAAAAATGATAAAAACACGTCAAAACAAGTCTAAAAAACAAAGTTTAAAAATGATTTAAAAGATTAAAAACACTCTTAAAGTTGTGTTTTTAATCTTTTAAATCATTTTTAAACATTGTTTTTTAGACTTGTTTTGACGTGTTTTTATCATTTTTACAGGGCTTTTAAACCCGGATATCCGAGATCACTTTACATTGTAACAAGCCATGAAGAAAACTTTCAATTGTTTTTAATAAATTAAAACTAAACATTTTGTTAACTCTGAATCTTTCAGAGGTTTTTCTCTTGCCACAGGTCCTTCTGGCATTCTAGGTGTGAGTGGATTTGCGTACTGGTTGTCGTGTATTTGTAAGGACGCACCTCGACCAGTATTTTCTCTCCCTCCTGCTATAGTCCCATTTTGAGAAGGTTCCACCTGCAAGCTTTACCTCTGCGACCCACAATCAAACTGTCCTTTTGAAGGACATTATCAAGCTTGCCTTAGAAAATTCCTTGTAAAGCTTCCTTTTCTGTTTCTGGTATTGTTTTCCTAGAGCGCAGTTTACAGTTGTGAAACTTGAAAGCGAGTACTATGCAGCATACAGAGAGGCATTCATGCAAGATGGAATGCAGTGTTTTCCTGCTCCTCTGGGCTTAGACTTCATTCTGAATTATAGTGGAATAAAGCATGTGATTTGACCTCCTAAAAGCTTTCAGAAAATGAACACCTGAAGAATCTGCCCTTGTTCTGGGAATGATTGAATTGTGCGAAAGTGACTCTCCCGTCAGGGCAGGCATTTTGGCTACGATTAATTGGTAGTACGTACCATTTTAGAACATTAAGAGTTGCATGTCTAATCTTGTTCCTGAATGTTATCCAGTGGGTAACTCTGTTCTGTGTCCAAGAGTCATTTCACATCTTACATTTTGGAGTTGTGCTCCTCCTTTTAAGATGGCTACAAGGCATGCCTAAAAACAGTGGACGTATGTCTCATGCAGGTGTGCTGGTTTGGGCTCCGGAACTGGCTACATTGCTTGCCAAGGGTATGCTTGGGTCCCAGTTACATCTGACAGCTGCAAACTCTGTCTTGAAACTTAGTTCTGTCCTGGCGTACAATTTAAAGTTCCAAAAGGATATGTGAATGGGCTGGGGGTGGTGAGCCCTCTGCTTGTCTGTCATGCCTCCCAGCCTGGATCCAATGTCGGATGCAAACATAGTTTGGAGGAAAGCTTCTGGGAGAGAGGACTGCAGAGGGTAGGGCTCAGCAGCCGATACTTGAATGTCCTTTTGAAAAACAAAAAAGCCACCCATTCCTACTTTAGGTTTGTTTGCATTTGAAGGCTTGTGTTGGCTGCCATTGCATGTATTATTATTATTAACAGTATTTCTATACTGCTTTTCAACAAAGTTCACAAAGAGCGGTTTACAGACAAAATCAAATGATTAAATGGCTCCCTGTCCCCAAAGGGCTCACAATCTAAAAAAGATGCGGAACACCACCAGCGAACAGCCACCAGAAAAGACACTGTGCTGGGGTGAAAGGGGGGCAGTTACTCTCCCCCTGCTAAATATAAGAGGAGCACCAATTGAAAAAGTGCTTCTTTCCCAGGTAGCAGGGGTAAATTCTGTAGTTCAGACCACAACTGCAAACCCATGTTTGCTGTTTTGCAATGTGTGAAATGGCCCTGAGGTTACCTAGAGCAGGGGTTCTCAACCTTTGGAGGCTTGGGTACCCCCTAACACGGCCCAATTTTCTGAAGTATCCCCTGATAATTAACTGCAAATTAATTGGATTAATACATTAATTAGGTAATTAATCGTTAAATAAAAAAGTACTAAAACAATTTTAAATGTGAAGAAATGTCTTAACACACTCTGTGTGTGTGTGTGTGTGTGTGTGTGTGTGTGTGTGTGTGTGTGTGTGAGAGAGAGAGAGAGAGAGAGAGAGAGAGAGAGAGATGGCTTTTAAACTCACACACACACACACACAGATCTTTTTTCTCCAAGTCACACTTCCCAAAATCAGCTCCTCCCTCCCCCACCCCGCCAAAGTACATTTTCCAAAATACAAAAATAATCCCAAAATCAGACAGAAGGGCTCCGAAAAATAATTAAAACTTAAAATCCATGTTAATTAACACTTAATTAGCTGCTGATGGGGCAGATGAGGGGCAAGGCTTGGCGTACCCCCAGCAAGAGGTTCACGTACCCCTAGGGGTACCCGTACCACAGGTTGCCTAGAACATACATGTTGCTTCTGGGCTTAAACAGAAAGCTAGCAGACAAGACAGCTCCTGCAAACTCAGCGGAGCTATTTCTGGTTCTCGCCACTTCGTTTTCCTTTCAAGTTGAGATTTACTTAGGAGTTCAGTTGCTGATACTTAAGCCAGAGTACAAATCCTCTGAATTTTGTCCCATTATTGTTGGCTCAGCAACTGTTCATCAGGAATAAAGAAGAGGTGGGTGGATGCCTTTAATTTCGTCAATAAAATCATCAGGGAGCAGATGTATTAAGAGACAAGATGTCACTTTTGCCTAATTGGTTTTTTGAACAGCTTGGGCTGCATTGTTTTGACATGTGAAAATAAATGCAGTTGTGTCCTGCACTGAGTGAGTAGTCTGTCGTAGTGCAGCAGTATGAGACGAAAGGGAACACAATGATTTCTGGTGATGGAAAAAAGATCGTCTGGCATGCTTCCCTTGTGCAGGATTAAGCCTAGATGCTGGAATCGAGAGTCCTTGTCAGCCCTGGGCTATAGGCAGTTGTGAATTAGGAAGCTGAAGTGTGAGTCCTTGTGGAAGTTGGGCAGATCCACAAGAGGGTCAGTCTCTAGAGGCTGAAGCAATTGCAGACCAGAACTGAGATACCTGTCAGAGGGATGGGTGGGTGTGGAATGAGGATGCAGGCAAGCCAGTGGAAGGGAGCCGACAGATTCTGAGAGGAGCAGGCAGGCAGAGTCGGTACGAGCAGCAATAGATGAAGCAAAGCTAGAGTCTGGTTGTAGTCCAAGCAAAGGCAGCTCTGACCCGGACATATTTGAACCCCTCCAGGTCAGGAGGAGCCATTGGACTGCTAGGAGGAAAGGGGCCGAGTGATGTTTTGAGATGTCGGAAGTTGATACTGCGGGCAGACTTACACACCCCTTTGCTTTTAGTGGGGTTGGTAATATTCTGTAAAAAAAATCATTCTTTAAAATATTATTTTTTTTTAAAAAGTCACAAACAAATGAGTATTCTGCAGTGTGACTTTGGGTTCTTGGCCAAGATTGAGAGCAGCAATTTCAAGCTGATGTGTTGGGGACGGGGGGGGGGGGGGGAAGAGTGCTCAATGCACCTGCCTAGATTTAGTTCTTTCAGAAAAATATGCAAGGAATTGCTGAAGAAAGTGAAGTTTCTGTCACCGGAAGATTTTTTTCCCCTCCCTCTTTGAAGCAAGAGGGAGAGAGAGACAGAGATCCTTGCCAGATGGCAAAGCTTGCATACCTAACTCACTTCTCCTTTGCGACTGGACAGTTATTTCATAGTTGTCTCCTGAGATACTTTGTGAGTGCATAGGGAAAATGGGATTGTCTCCTTCTAAGTGGCTGGCAGCTGCCCCTACCCTTTAATCTGAACCCTATTCCTCATCCTTACTTGTAACCAGTTTCTAAAAAGTGTAATTCTAAGACTCTGGATGTTTACTTATTTGGCAGATGTATAATCTGCTTTTCAACTGTGTTCAAAGTGGGTTATTGCTAAAAGAAAAATAAAATACAGTACCAACAAAAGTACACTAATTATAACACTTTATAGCAAGGACTGACAACCAGCAATAAAATGCCACCTTAATCCTAAAAAGGCTTGAAGAGAGATGCTGACAGCGCATTTTAAAAGAGCCAATCTCCTGGATCCGTACATTTGTCTGCCCTGGGGTTATCTACAATTTGGGATTGGTGGAGGCACAAATTAAAATATTTACATGGAGCATGTCTGGCGAAAAAGCTTCTCTGTAGCTCAGGTGGCTCATGGATACCAATCCACTTTTTTAATCTTAATCTTTTTTTAAAAAAGTGTAGGCCCAGTTCAGACATCACATCAATTAAAATATGGTTTAGTCGTGATCTCATAACTCTTGGGCTCGCGCATGAGGGGAGGAAATGTTCTACTTCCATTGATTGTTTAGAACCAACTCTGATTTATTGTTGCATCCGAATCCTGGCTTGTTCCAGTGACAATTTGCAAACAAGCATGGATAACAAACTGCTGTTTTGGAATCTTTTGAAAAATCAATTCCAATTCTGTATTCTGAGTTGTTTGCAAACTGCCATTGGGATTTGCCAGGTTTTGACATTGTGGGTCAGTTCAGACACAACACAGAGCCATGGTTTTTCTTAACTGTGGTTTGTTAAAAAAAGTCAGGGTTGGCACTGCAAACAGTCACCAAATCTTGGCTTGTTCCACCTTATACTGGTTTGTTTTGTCTTTGCCCTTGCTACCTATAGCCCCATGAAATTCCTGGTGAAGTTGCAAGTTCTTTGTGTCTTCCCTGCAAAGCATCACTCAAACAGATATGCCCTTGCCATTGGTCAAGAGAAGAAAGGGGACTTTGTAAGCCAATCGCTAGCTTCTTTGGACACTTTCACCTGTTTGGGGGGGCAAAATTGGGTGAGAAATACAAAGCGTGGTTTTACTACTTTCCCCTTTCTAAGAAAATATTCAGCAATACCTTGCTCTTTTCGTCTGGTTAGGGACCAGAGCACGAGTGAGAGTCAAAAATGGATGAATGTTAAAGCATAGCCTCCTTCTGTGGCTCAGAATTAGAAAACGTCTTTCCCTCTCAAACAAAGGGTAGGAAGGAACATGCAAGTTCAAGAACTGATTATCACACTAAAAACTATTATTTGAACTGGGCTGTGAAGTTGTCAGTACATCACGTGGGTGATGTTGGACGTCAGCCAGGTTGAGCATTGGGTGAGAGACCACTCAGTCAACCCTTGAAGCCCCCTTTATGGTGAGCAGCTGTGGACTCTTGCTGCCTCTTTCTGCTTTCACTGGAAGGGCATTTATTCTCTTGAACCCTCTGCATCTGGAAGGTGTGAGAGGAACAAACACAATTGTTGAGGGGCAGGGGAATTGGGGAAGAAGAGTCTGTGAGAGACTTGCATGGGCCCTTCCTCTATCTCTGAGTCACTTGGGTTGTCTCCAAGGACCTTGAGGACTTGGAGAATCCCTGAGGTTAAGTGCATTCTTCCTACGTAGATGATTAATTCAAAGGTACAGGTAAGAATGGATGGGTTTTCTAGATACCTTACCTCTGGAATCTAGTCCTCATTATGCAGCAGTTAGCTTGCTCAAAATGCTGATGCTTATAATTTAAAAAATGGCCTAAATGTGTTCGTGTTTCATGGGAATTCCTTGTAAAACTTATAGTGTAAGCATCTTTCTCTTCTGTCCTAGGCTCCTGGATTTGGGTTTGGTATTGCAATATCTGGAGGAAGAGATAATCCGCACTTCCAGAGTGGTGAAACGTCGATAGTTATATCTGATGTGCTCAAAGGAGGCCCAGCAGAAGGCCTGCTACAGTAAGTGTCTAGTTAAACTTTGATTTTTGAAAAAGAAGCTCTATAATGGTGTCTTGCCTTATTTCTCTTCTGTGTTTGATAAATCCTACTACTTGGTGTCTTGATAGACACAACTCTTCCATTGCTTAACAGTTTTGGGGAGTGAGGATTGTAGGATCATGAGCTTTTGTCCCTTTTCTCTTACGTATGAGACTCCTCGATCACTAACCATGGTTTGCTCCTAACCCTGGTTTCGAATATATCGTTGGAGCAAACCCTGGTTAGTGTTTATGATTAACCTTTCGTGCAAAGATAAGGGCACAGTGATTTGCCCCTGAAAAAAACTTGCCTTGTATCTGACTGAGTTAAATAACTACCAACTGATTTTAATTTTCCCTTTCTAAGCAAGGTTTCAGTGTGTAGTAGGGTCTGTGCTTCAGTTGGTTCTGATACTGATGATTTGGATCCTTCCCAGTTTGGTTTCTTTTCTGGTTTATCAGTAGAACTGAAACTGCTGTGGGGATCTGTACAGGGAGGTAGTTGGTGGGAGCTGTGACCCTGTTAATTCACCTGGATGTCTCAGCAACGTCTGATACCATTTACCTTCCGGGTCATCTTGCTAGGATGGGACTTTGATCCTTCCTAGGAAGTTATACCCAGAAGCTCATGCTGCAGAACTACTATTCTACCCCATGGCCTCTGGGAGTGCCTCCATCTTGTCTTCCATGCTGTCCATCATCTGCATGAAATTGCTGGAAGATCCAGAAGTTTTGGGGCTGAAATGTCATGTATATGTACATGACGCTCAGATCTTTCCATCAATTGACCTGGGGGGGTGGGAGAGTGGAGGCCCTGAACCCATATTAGAAGGCAGTACCCAGAGGCGGAGGAAGGGATGGGGCGTGGGCCCAACTTACCAGCGACAATGGCGGCAGGGGTGAGGCGGCGGCGACCGCACCAGCAGGGGCGTCGCTGGAGCGTGGCGGGGGGGAGCGTGGCGCCCCCGGGTGACGCGCGCCGCCCCCGGGTGACGTGCGCCCCCGGGTGACGTGCACACCCCCTGGACGCTCCGAGGACGCTTCGGACCCCGTCGGCGCTCCAGGGCCTTCTGAAAGAAGGCCCTGGCAGCGCGTCCATCCAGGTATTTTCCGGATTTTTGTGCATGTGCAGACCCGTTTTGAGGAAATGTTGCAATCCTACCTACACTTGCTTGGGAGTGAGCTACATCGAACACAGAGAGACTTTACTCCTGAGAAGAATTGCAGAAGTGCCACAACTGTGTAAAAATACCCAGTAAATGTACACAGCGTTCAAGTGACCTTGTGTGAGATGTCCGGCTACTATGATTTGCAGTAATTTAATATGATTTTTAAACAGATTTTTGCTTTCAAAGTGTAACACATTGCATTCTCTATTTATGTGTGTTTTACCAATTACCTTTTTCAGGGAGAATGACCGTGTTGCAATGGTTAATGGAGTGTCAATGGATAACGTGGAGCATGCTTTTGCTGTTCAGCAGCTGAGGAAAAGTGGGAAAAATGCCAAAATCGTAAGTGAATGCTTTCTACCCCTAGATTTGTGCACAAGGGGTCAGTTCCTTCTAGAAAAAAAGTATTTATGTGCTGGATTTGCTTGTGCAAAACGAAATCAAGCCTTGAGGGTGGGTTCAATGACATTTATCGTACAATGATTCAGAATTCTTTAAATAACTTAGCTTAAATAACTTAACTGAGCTTAAAAATGGTAGCTGGGCTTGCTGGAATTGCTCTGAGCTCTTTAAGAGGAGAATTGAGATCCTAAAGCAAGCTTGCTTCTTAATGACCGTGGTCAGCAGGAGCAGCAAATGCGTTGAGCCTGACCCCAGCGTTCTCAAGTGCACCCTTGTACTATGTAATCGAGTGGCCGCCATTCATTCCTAGGTGGGAAAGTATGGCGCTACGCTTGCAGGGAGGGGGGAACAGTGTGGTGGTGGAGGGGAAAGCCTGCTTGCCATCCCTGGTACTGTGGGTAAAACTCCTTACCACCACCCCTTTTCCCCCTCTGAATGTTGCTTCTGGACTGGGAAGCGGGAAGCATTCCTTGTGCCTTCTCAGGGCTTGGTGGAAGGTATTGTTGCTGGGGAGCGAGGCAGGGAGCAAGGGCAGACTTGCAAATGTAAACCTCACTCTAGCCTTAGCTCTACCTGATCTCGTGAATCCATTTTGTCCCAGCCCACAAGTGTACACATTTAACTCCAGATGCGTATATACACCCTTGGGTAAAAATGCCTTATTAATGGCAAGGCGAGTTAGAAATCTCTAGTCTTCCTCCTCCACTTTGAGTGTAGGGCAAGGCTGTCTTGTTTGTTCTAGAATGGTTGATTAATATGTGGAAACCTGCCCTTGCTGAAGCTGAAAATAGCTTTGCCAAACCCCTTGAAGACCTAAACGTTGGGAAGCCTGATAGAAATCTGTTAAAATTTTAAAAATGACTTGGAATCATACTGGTACAAGATGCATAGTGATGGAGAGACGCGGCTCTGCAGATGTGCATATTTATTCCATAAATTGGTTGAAGCAGGAATCTGAAGCACTGGGGATTCTGGCAGGGGACTGCAAACAGGAAAGGAACAAGCTTTGCAGAGGAGGCAGTTAGGAGTGAATGGTCTGGGGTTGCTGAACCACAGCAGGTTTGGGTGCTGTGCTATGTGCTCCTCAGTGGAGTTGACAATTGATCCTATGTTTGCAAAAGCATCTGGGACCTATATCCGAAATCAGTCGTAGTGGGTCATGGGCAGCCATGCCGCCGTGTAACTAATCTGGTTGAGTGTCCAGGACTTTCACAGAATTCTGAGAATGCAGACTTATTCCTAGAATTCCTTCATAGGTAGGCTTACCAGATCGTCGACCGGGACGGAGCAATCTACCCTTAAGGGGCGGGGCGTGGGGGGGCCAGAACACGATGCGTTCTGACCCCCCGCGTCCCGCCCCTTAAGGGTAGATCGCTCCGTCCCGGTCGAAGATCTGGTAAGCCTATTCATAGGGGTTTGTCCAACCAGATGAAAATCAAGTGAAGTTCAAGCTTTGCTTTTATGGTGTGGATTTTGACTGTAGCTGAAATTAAGGTACTGTTAGATCTCGGGGTATTGGTGTCCGTCCGTCCCTTTTTGTGCATGGCATGCTTTCCTTTAGTACAGCCTTGGTCAGGATACCATGCTTGGCTTGAACATTGGTTTTTGTTGGACATTACTTTGAGCAGTATTGCCTAACAGGATTGACCTTGCGTCCAGTGCTGAAGGAAGCTATTAGGTGTACCTAGAATCATTTCTCATCTGGATGTAAGAGCAGTACAGACTGAAACATTTGTGAGACCTGGGGCATACGTGTTAGGCATGCATGATAACAACCTCCAGTTCCCAAACACTTTCCTACTTAAACGTGTCTCTGAATCTTCACTATTAATCCATCTGCTTGTCAAGTTAAAGTTCTCTCTCGCACACAGTAGCTTGTCCTGGGTTCCCTTCATAGCTTTTCCACGGGTGACTGGGGGGAGCATCAATCAGCATGAAGGACAAGTTTGTTTATACCCCACCGTTCTAGAGTGTTGGGTTACCAACTCTGGTTCACTAACTCTCCATAGGCTGCCTTCCTATCAAGGGAGAATTATGGCAGAAATTTTTAAGCATCTTGTGTACACTAAATGGTTTTAGTTCCCATGTCTGAACACGTAATTTTTTTCTTGTGCTCAGCATATTGGCCTTTGCCTTTGTACAGTGCAATTATATTCCTGCTCTTGTTCCAGACACGCCAAGTGTATAAATAGCTTTTTCTTAAATCTGCAAAACAACTCATCATTGACACTTGGTAGTGTCGAAGAAATAAACTCCCAGAATGCCCTGGTGACCCTGAGATGGCTATATTCGTATGCAGAACTTTACAATAGGTCACTAGCTTGCTTATAAATTTATAAAATCCATATAACCTGTGTGTAACCATTTGCTTGTTACAAACTGGGGAAAATGACACCTGTTGGCAACAGATGTTCCTACTTAAGAATGTGCTTTGATTTTAGAACGGTAGCTTTCATAACCGGCAACAATGTTCAGCGAAATAGGTAATCCGAGTATCCCGGTCATAGTTAAAACACTAGATAGCGATCCAGCCGATCAAAGTAATAACAGAATTACCTGGTATGGACTGACAGCCCAGAAAGCCGGATAAACAGAAATTAATTAAAATCAAATCTGGAACTCAAAGACCCGACGTTTCGTGTCTCATCCAGACACATTTTCTAGGGTAAATCCAAAGTAATTGGAAGATGTTATCCCTCAGCGTCTTGCTTCCTTCTTTTTATCTTTTTCAAAAAAGCGCGGGAAGCTCCTGTTTATCAAATAGGAGCCCTAGCCGTTTTCAATCTTCGCAGATGTTAGAGATCCTGCGAATACTTGGCACCACAAACCCTGACAGAGACCTGTCTAGGACGTCCTTAAAGCAACATTTATAGCATGTTATTGGTACCATTATGTTGACTGCCATTACAGCTGATTGTCTTGCTGTCCCAATATCCCCGTCCTGCTTGATCACAGATTATGGGTAGCCATATGCGATTTGCAAAGCATAGGTCCTGTTGCCTGTTTAGAAGAGCGTTGGGCATTCTCCTGCTTATTTCCAAAGCCTCCAAATTTTTCAAAATGTTCAATTTGCTCTCCGTTCTCAAGGAAACTGTATCTTCAAATTGAATAGAATGGCCTGTGGACAATGCGTGTTCCGCCAGCGCAGAGAGTTGTGGATGTATCGGGATACTCGGATTACCTATTTCGCTGAACAATGTGCTTTGAGCTTGTTTTTTCAATTTGGCATGAACTAGATTAGCGGTTACCAATGTCCCCACTGCCACAACGTGACCAGAAGGCGCGTTGGCGAAACTGGAATTGACCTCCGGGTCACTTCCGGTTTTGTCGACGTGACTTCTGGTCATGTCGGGAGGCCTTTCTGAGGCCTCAGGAGGCCATCCCCAGGCTGGAGTGACAGGGGAGCAGCTGGTTAAGGTGGGTCATGGCATGGGAGTGGCTGGCCAAGGTGGGTTGTGGTGACGGGGACTTTGGGAACCGCTAATCTAGTTTTGCAGTCTCTCACCTGTAGTTTGAAGTGGCACAGCCCAGATAAAGGCTTAATGCATCAGTGGTTGCCTTAGGAGTACCTTATTCATTCCTATCTCTATCTCAACATTTGGAGAACAGTCGGACCTCTCTATCCGTAGATCTGGGGTCCGCGGATTTGTCTCAACGTGGATACGGGTGTCACTTTAAAAATGCCTTTAAAAAAAGTTAAATATTGTTCTTTACCTTTTCGCTGGCAAACTGCTTCATTTGCAGGGCTGTAGATAGTGAAATCATGCTCCTACAGCCTCTTCCTGGTTGGTCGACTCCCCCTCCCTTCCCCAAGTTTGCCCCAATGCATTCTGGGGCGACCTTGGGGAAGGGAGGGGGGATGTCGCGCGACCCAGAAGAGATTGAACGAGCGCAATTTCACTGTCTACAGCCCTGCAAACGGAGCGGTTTGCCAGTGAAAAGTAAAGGAACACTATTTTTAACCTTTCAGTGACCCCCATATCCGTAAAAAGGGGATTTCACTTAACGCGGATTTCAGTATCCGCAGGGGTTCCAGGAACGGAAGCCCCATGGATACCGAGGTTTGTCTGTATTAGCATGTTATAACCCTCAGAATCGTGGTTGACTATTTAAAAACAACAACCCTGCTTCTTGTTTTTTAGATTGATTGAATTGCTCAGCTTGAAGACAAATCTGCAGCTCTGCAACCTTTTTTAATGTATAAAGGTGGCTTGCCAAATACACTAGAAAGGTCTATATCTCATGCCTATTGACACAGCTGTGCTGCAAGAAGCTAAGCCACTTTCTACTCCAGCAGTCTTGTCAAACACTGAAATATTGATGAAATAGCAGTGCCCATAGATTATAGGGTTCTTATAGGCTTTGTATTTTCTCAAACTCTCATTTTTTATTTTTGTCATTCTCCCCGCCCTGTTTTAGTATGGGGGAGGAAAACTTCTGTGTTGATGATGGCTCTTAGGAAGGTGCCCTCATGCTGTTTTTTAAATCTGCTTACTAGCTTTCAATCTAGAAAAAAGGCGCCTGAAGGGGGGACATGATTGAGAATGTATAAAATTATGCATGGGATGGATAGAGGGAAGTACTTTTCCCTTTTGCACAACTCCAGAACCAGGGGACATGCATTAAATTGAGTGGAGGGAGAGTTAGAACAGACAAAAGGAAATTACGTATTTATTGACGTATAAGACACACTTTTTTGTCTACATTTGTGACCCAAAATAGTAGGGTGCGTTTTATACGCCAATACTAAAAAAATCCCTTTCCCCCCCTTGCCCGTTTTAAAGCATTTTCGGGCTTACTGCGTTTTTCCGGAGCCAGAGAGCTCCCTTGTGCTTTCTTCCCTAACTAATCTATCCGATCTACAGCTGTTTGTCGGGTTTAATTTATGCACGTGCATGAGTTGAGCTTCTCAGCAGCCAGCAGAGGGCGCTGTGCTCAGTTCAGTTCAGCTGAGCTGCAGAGGGCCTAGTCTTTCCAGCTCTCCTGGATGCTGAATGAATGCAGCTTGGGTGAGCTTCTGAACTGGGCCTAGTTGGGGAGGCTTTGGAAACTGTGCATAGGTGGGGTGGGGTAAGAGTTGAGTCTGGGTTTTTTTTTGTACTTTTATGTTTACTTTGGAAACTGTGCATGGGTGGGGTGGGGGAAAAGAGTTGTCTGGGGTTTTTTTTGTACTTGGGATTTATGTTCTGGTGCATTTTGTTCATGTGTCTTATTGCTGTGTGTGTTAAAAGAGATCCTGGTATTTTGGTGCAATTTATGTAAATTAGCTAATTAAGCAGCCAAGCAGTAAGTGGCCAAGTGGCCCAAAAATGCTTTAAATCTTTTTTCCTTGAAACCCAGGGCCAACAGGAAGGTGCATCTTATACACCGGTGCGTTTTATACGCCGATAAATACGGTACTTCTTCACCCAGCGTGTAATTAATCTGTGGAACTTCTTGCCACAGGATGTGGTGATGGCACCTGGCCTAGATGCCTTTTAAAAAAGGTTTGGAAAAGTCCATCACAAGTTACAAGCCATAAGCAACCTCCTGGTTTTATAAGTAGGTTTTCTCTGTGCCTGGTGCAAGGGAGTGGTGACAGGAAACAGGTATCTTGTTGTCTTGTGTGCTCCCTGAGGCATCTGGTGGGACCACTGTGAGATACAGGAAGCTGGACTAGATGGGTCTTTGGCCTGATCCATTAGGGCTCTTCTTAGGTTCCTAATTGGGATATATATTAATAGGACTGTCACCCATTTGAAGAGATCTTGCAATGCAGTTCTTGTGTTTGCACAGAGCTCAGTGGGACTTACTTTGAAGTAAGTGTGCATTGGATGTAATCATATGCTGACCTAACTGTAAAAAAAAAAAGTTTGCATATGAGTAAGACAGTAGTTCTGGGGAAGGAGCCTTCTTTTTTAGTTGCAAAATTCTTTAGGCCTCTAGACTGGCTTGCTATTCTTTTGTAACCTTTGAAGTGTCTTGGCTTCAAAAGGATTCATTGATGTACTTTCAAGTTGTGGAACATAGGAAGACTAATAGATACAGTTGGCTGACAACTTGTGCATGATTAACTTGGGCAAATTCAAGTATTCGCACCTACTCCCCCCAAATATTTAAATAGTGTGGGCAGTTCCACCTGCCATTCGACTTGCTCTGTTTTTGCCCTGGAGCGAATGAGTGAATGAAGCTGCTGTTTCCTCGGTCATCTCAGTTTCTGCCTATCTCTTGTACTGTGATTTTAGTTCTTAAAAGGTGTTGGATTTAAGGGAGTTTTGACTGTGTGCAATTTTGGCTTTATGTGCCAACCACTTGTGTAAGATGTGGGCCAACTGTATGTTGTCTACCAAAAATAATGGAGCCAGTGAGAATTTCTTTGTTAGTACTGTCTCATGCTAGAGGCAAGTTTTCAAGTCACAAGCCCCTCTTTAGGTTAGGTGTTCAGAGCAAAAAAGATGCTATCTACAGTAACATCCTATTCTGCCTTGGTGTGTCAGTGTTTGGCATTGTGTTATTGCAGATGTGTTGTCCATGTTGCAGGTGGGCCACAGATCTGGTGTCTATTCTTCAACTACAGCTGATTTTAAGTAACTTCCTGCTCCACTATCCATATTCTCATAGTGGCTGGTTGTCTTAAGTTAACTGGCTTGTCATGGGCACAGTGCCACAGCATTTATTTATGGATTGCATTTGTTGTGAGGATAGAACCCATTCAACGCTTGCTTTCATAAAATGCAGGCCAGCAATTTGGCTGCCATAAAAGAGTTAAAACGCGGTTCTCAAGGACCGTCTCCTGCACAGCCCGAGCGTTCATTTTGATCCAAGCGATTTTTTGCCCTTAACTGTAGTCTGTGGTTCAGTGGAACACTGTGGAACACCTATTCTGCGTATTGAGCACACACCAACTTATTGCTACCCTTGACTAATGGAGTTCTGTAATTTTTTTTATACATCTTCTCCTTGTTGGTTCTTTGCTGTAGTAAGACTTTAATGTAAGTAGTGTTAGAACCCTGTGTCGAGTGGACCTATAAGCATGTGGCAGGCAAAACATTGGCATGTACTACTTTATTCGCCAGCGGGTGGCGCAGCGGGTTAAACCGCTGAACCATAAGCTGTCGATCAAAAGGTCGGCAGTTCGATCCCCGCGACGGGGTGAGCGCTCGTTGCTTGGCCAGCTCCTGCCAACCTAGCAGTTCCAAAGCATGTCAATGCGAGTAGATAAATAGGTACCGCTTGCGGGAAGGTAAACAGCGCTCCGTGTTCCAGCTGCATGCTACGCGCTGCGGCAAGGAGAGTCATGCCAGCCACATGACCACGGAGGCGTCTTCGGACAACGCTGGCTCTTTGGCTTTGAAATGGAGATGAGCACCACACCCTAGAGTCGGACACGACTGGACTTAATTGCCAGGGGATACCTTTACCTTTACTACTTTATTCATTTTATGAAAATGAGCGAACTCAGGAAGATAGTGGAGGACAGGAAGGCCTGGCAGGATATGGTTCATGGGATCACGAAGGGTCGGACACGACTTAATGACTGAACAACAACAACAACCACTTTATTCCCATTTTGAATCAGTAGTTTCTTCATACCCATAACAATTCTCAGGTGTGCTGAGAATTATTGTTTCCTGTTGGCATTTAGGTGCGAGGATCTTTGCATTACATAAGAAGGAATCCTTTTTCTACCTTGAAGGAATTGCTCTACTAAAATATTTCTGTGTGGGAGGTCACTTGCGTGACTCAGAATCCAGGAAACCTCAATCCTGTCTCCTTTTATCATGCTGCTTCCCCAGAATGCTTGGGATAGGAAAGTCTCTGACCTTTAGTAAGCAAGTTAAACCTCTTCTCTGCCAGCCTTTTTAAATGTAGATCTGCTGTTTTTCTCTCTTTGATATTGGTCGCTTTTCATTGTTTGTATTTTCAGTGTTTTAATTAATGTTTTCCAAGTTATCTTGAGTGCATTTTGGGGCAGAATAGATGTACTGGTAAGTAGACTTTCCTCCTGGATATTCCATAGGTGTAACAACAACAGCAGCGTTTTAAAAGTTTTACTATTACCAAAGTAGGAAATGTACAGTCGTGTTAAACCAAAAAGAAATGGCAGATGTCAGCACATCTATAAATTCTGACGTATAACACAATCGGCACGACCAGAATGTGATGTATTCTAGATTTACAATGTTGATAGCCAGCCTGCATTGTCTGAGAGTTAATATTGCATATTGCAGACCATCCGGCGGATGAAAAAAGTTCAGATTCCTGTGCCTCGGACAGATCCAGACCCCGTGTCAGAAAATGATGAGGACAGTTATGAAGAGGAGATGCAGGATCCACGTAGTTCGCATGGCGCTGCAAGCGCGAGCAGACGGCATGAGAAAAGCTGGGTGAGGGACCGAAGTGCAAGCAGGGAGAGGAGTTTATCACCGAGATCAGATAGGAGATCAGTGACGTCCAGTCAGCCTGCAAAACCTACTAAAGTCACGTTGGTGAAATCCAGGAAGAATGAAGGTATGCTTGGATATTAGAAAATTGGATTGTGCTGGGGAACCTAATGAAGGGGTCCCCTGTACCTAACCCACACCCTATTTTAACGAAATGAAGGCCAATGAGCAACTTTAAGTAAATTGTACCGCTTAAGTTTTAGTTCTCACTTAAAAACAACCAACCAACCAACCAACCTTGGGTCCAGTATGTAATGGACTGTCGCAGACTATTTTGGGAGAGGGTACCACACTCTCAGCCAGCCTTGTCTCCTGTGGAAACAACCTTTATGTGGACAGGTGTCTCCACCCTGTTGGGTGCTGGGCTCGTTCCCTTGATGGTTTTTTTCAAGCTGCATATATCTCATGATGGAGTGACCCTGTTCCTTCATTCCATGTAAGGAGTTTTTTTTAATACTCTGAGTTCAATCTCCCATGTAATTTGGGAAGAGAACGTTAGAAATTATGGGTAAACGCTTCTTCTTGAACTACGTCATTAATGGTGCAATCCTATGCCGGCATCGAGTGTTGCAAAGACAACTTGGGATTAGGCGGCACCAAGGCTGGTGCCCGCTGAGCGGCAGAGGACCCAACACCATGGAGTGGGTATGTCCTGCTCTAAGCGGCGCAGGGCCTGGGGGAGGGCGGGGAGGGGCACAACGGGTCGGAGGGGGGAAGGGGGGCAGATTGGGCCTGGGAGGGGGCAGGAATTGGCACCGTATCCTATCCCCCCTCCCAGGCCCTTGCAGCAGACATGGGGTGACTTGATTCTCCACCAGCTAAAGAGCTGGCAGAGAACCAAGTAGCCCCATTGGGGTGGCTGGGGGCAAATGCCTGCTTACCCTGAGTAGGCTCCCAGCAGAGCCCTTCCCTGGATAGGATTCAGTGTGGGCCATTCGGGCTACGCTGAAGATCCTATGCTGGGGGAGGATAGGATTGGGCTCTAAGTCTACTTTGTTCCTTTCATTTTGGACCTTGCCTTGTTTAAGGTGGTAAGCTTTCAGATTGCACAGAACCCTTCAGGTAGAAAGAGTTGGGTGCAAATTGAAAGCTTGTTACCCTGTGACCGTCTCCTGTCTTGGGCGTCATCAACACAGCTACTGTTTGTGCTGAGTAGAACTTTGTAAGAAAGAATGCGGTAGAAACAGCTTTGTCCTCTAATTCACTTTTCCCCTTTCACCAGCTTAACTTTTTAATAAAAGTTTGGAATTTTCTGCTTACCTGAAAGAAGTGCGATGCTAATTTAGCTTGCTATATTGCTGGCAAACAGTTTAGTTATTCTGATTGCTGTTCTCCCAAGAATGAATTTGCAAAGCGATCTCACTATATAGCCATTCCTCAATTATACAGATGACTGCAGACTCTCTGTTAATGACTGGGAGTCAATCTCACAGCAGCGTTTTGCATACCAGTTAGGGAGAGTGCTGCACTAATTATGCAAATATGAGATCCAGAGTCATTCAAAACTGAGTATTTCATTGTTAGGTAACAGTATGATATCTCTGCCTTCTGGCTGGATGTTATAAAATCTGCTATAGAACTCTGTATTGGCAACTTCAAAATCTTCTAAACTTTCTTCATCCCTTTAAATGCAAGTCTGTTATTCCGTTCCGGTGTGTGTGTCGTGCCAGCACAAAAATCGAATCACATGAAGTCTTCCCAAGGATTTAGAACGCTTTAGCCTAGGCCCAAGTTCGAGGGAACAACACAAGCTGTGGTAAAGATGTAGCAAGGGTGGGTGCAAAGAGTCCCCATCTTTGATATGTGGGCCCAGAGTTTTGTATGTTTTGATGAATTTAAAATTAGAGGAAAGATGCAAAGATGATGCCTCTCGGGTGTTAAGGGAGATGAGCAAGAAATTGGTTGTGTATCCCTTATCTGGATTGCTTGGGACAGGAAGTTGTCTGGATTTCAGAATATTTGCATAAATATGAGGTCTTGGGGATGGGACCCAAGTCTAAACATAAAATTCATTTGTCTCATACATCTTATAGACATAGCCTGAAGGTGATTTTATACAATATATTTTTTAATAATTTTGTGCCCCAGCATGCCTTGCGCTATGCCAGCCAGGTGCTGGGAAAAGTGCTTTTTTTTTTTTTTTTTAAGTCATAGCCCCCAAAATGTCTGGACTTCGGAATAGTCTGGATTTCAGATGCCCGGATAAGGGACAATCAACCTGTATATGCAGCTGCATCATATCCCAGGTTCTAAAGGACTCCCGGATGGGATTGTAGCTTTTGAACAATAGTGATACTTGTGGGAATTCCCCCTGTACTTGTTGTGCAGGCTGCATCAGGGAGTCCCGGTTTGTCCTTTCTTGAGAAAGCAGAACTGATGGGCAAAGCAGGGGGATGCAGGGAATTGAAGCTGCATAGGGTTTTCCTCCTTTTTCATAAAGAAGTGACAGTTCTTTCAAAGCACACTTCAGCCTCTCTCTTGGCACTCTGGTGTGCCTCAGCACCCAGTTTGGGGATCGCTTGGGGTAGAGAGAGATGAAGCTTATGGGAATGGGAGGGGGGGAAAGAGGAGTGAGAAGGAAGGAGAAGCTTGCTTCCTTTCACAATTACAATCTGGTATGAATTCTTTTTCTTTTATTCAAAACAGAATATGGTTTGCGTTTGGCCAGCCACATATTTGTGAAAGAAATATCGCAGGACAGCCTGGCAGCAAGAGATGGCAATATTCAGGAAGGTGATGTTGTATTGAAGGTACAGTAAATGGTTGTTTCTCCCCCCCCTTCCCCCCCCCCCAACTGGGTTAAAGAGAGGTGACATCTGTACTTCCAGCAACTTGTGTTTCAGTGACTTGATTATTTGGAAGTGTTCCAATGTATTTCTTCTCCTGTGGCCCAAAGAAAAGGGAAGATGAAAGAGCGGATAAACGCAAATCGTTTTTGTTTAATAGCAGAATACCAGTGCCTGCTAAGTCATGCCAGTAAAAGCTGTGACTTTTACTCAGGAGTAGTCCTTACTTGCAGATGGTTACATGTGCCTAAAGTACGTGTGCTTTGGAGCCTTACCTGAGCATGTGCAAGAGCTCCCGATCTCTATTAGGCCAACTTCCTTTTTGACAAGAGCTTGGTGAGATAAATTACCCAGGCTGGCAGGTATTAGTCCCTTGCTAACAGTTCACAGACATAACTCTGAATGCTGCTGATATAATTAAGGCACTGAAGTGGGTTCCCTCCTTTCTTTGCAGTTGACTTATACAATTATGGTAATTCCTTTTACAGATATTTAAAGGTATTCAAACACAACTAATGTTGTAAGCTACAAAAGCAGGGCTGGATTAATGTTTCCATAAACCAGCAGTGTCACTTACCACTCGGCTGCTCCCCTGGGGAAGGTACTCAAATTGCACCTGCACTTTCCTAATATGACCAGTACGGCCTCCTAACTCAGCTTTTTCTTTCTTGGTTTTTTAAAGCCAGAAGGAGCAGTCTGGAGAGGCCCTTGTTGCTGTTTACATGTGGGGAAATGGTGCAGCTCAATCTTGCGCTCTCTCTGTACCCCTGCTTTAAAGTGAAGTTGTTTTGTCTTTAAAGGGGTGGGGTATGTACTTAAGAGTAGCCCTGGGTGGGGTGGGGGGAAGCCTGGAGGTAGTTAAATGCTTCCTGCAAGTTATTTACAAGGCTGCCATAAATAGCCCCAATTTCCATGATTTGGAGCAGTGATAAATCATAAGCTAAACTCTGGCATTTAAAGCAATTTTTTGTTCTAATTTGTTAATATGTTGGTCAAGTCAACTCAAGCCTGATGTTGGCACTGGAAAAGAGGAATAAGCAAAACAGGTAGTTTATCTAATTGCGGCCATTAATTCTAGAAAATAAATTCCTAGATTCCACTCTTTGCTAAAGTCTTTAAAATACCCATTTTGCTGACTGTTTTGCAGTGTCTGCCTCGGCTTAATGTGTGTTCTGAAATTCCTCATCTGCTATCAGCATTTCCAGTTTTCACTAGGAGCAACTTGAATATTTGCTCTAAAATTCGGGGGGGGAGCCCCTCCTCCCCCCAACCCACTTATTCTTGATTCCGTTAAGGTGGAACTGCTACCTTCTGATTTGGTTCCTATCAGCAGTCCTTTTGCTCTGTTGCAGATAAACGGCACAGTCACGGAAAATATGTCATTGACAGATGCCAAGACCCTAATAGAAAGGTCAAAGGGCAAGTTGAAGATGGTGGTTCAAAGGGATGAACGTGCAACTTTGCTAAATGTTCCAGATCTTTCTGATAGCATTCATTCAGCTAATGCTTCAGAAAGAGATGGTGAGTATACTTTTTTCCCCCTCCCTTGAAGTAGAAGCATGTAGTTTCCCAGTACAATGAAGATTGGAAATGTTAGTTTAGTGTGTGTGGGTTATTAGAAGGGGAGGAAGGGTGGATTTCCAAGTGTTGGTCATTAATGTCAATGGCCCCCCAATATGCACAACTCAGTTGATGCTTTAATTTGATTTCTACAATTAAGTGTAGACTGCCCAATGCACTTCACAGTAAATTCTGCAAAAGCTTATTTCCATTTTGGGCAGGTCATGCCATCATTTTAATTATAACCATCTCATAAAAAACAACTTTTATTTAACAGACATTTCAGAAATTCAGTCGCTGGCATCCGATCATTCCAACCGATCACATGACAGGCCCCGCCGCAGTCGTTCACGATCTCCTGACCAGAGGTCAGAGCCTTCAGACCATTCCAGACATTCTCCACAACAGCCCAGCAATGGCAGGTGATGGTAGCCTTGTACTATTTTAAATCGACGTGTTAACGCAATAGTAGACTGACTTGGGGGCATAGGCAGTAGCAGATGCATGACATCGTAGTTAAGCAGTTGCATGATACTGTAGTTCTCAAATTGAGAGACATGATGACACAGATACAGTGGACCTAAGAAATGTTAGCCAACTGCATTCTTCGTATGTAGCTTACTCAGCTTGAAGTAAGCGAGGCATATTCTTTGGTCTGACATGAATTTCCGTATTGGGCATAGCCCAAGGCAAGCTCTCTCATACAGAATTCAGAAGTGAACGCCTGACTGTGGTACTAGACCTCTTGAATTTGGAAATGGAGGACTTCTAAGTTACAACCATATTGAGGTTCAGTAGTGGGAGCTGGTTTCTTTTTGTCCGTTTAGTGTTGCTTCAGCATATATTTACCTCAGTCAAGTGCACGGGTGCTTGCTTTTCTTTCTAGACTTCAGCCAAAAATATTTTTTTCGTGTTAAAACATGTGTCTTACAGCTATTTGATTTCACTTGAGAGAAATCTGTATGTCATATGGAGCACGTACAACGTGAGAATTGGTAACTGTTCACAATATTAATGTCAGGATACCCTTAGTGGTCCCATAACGAGTTGCTAGTTACAAACCCTCTCTGTAGATGTTTTCCTACAGAAAAGTAAAATAAAATATCTGCAAAATCTGAGAACTCACCACTTGTTAAGGTGGTTTGCATGCTGTGTTGCTGCATTGCATGCTGCTAAAATTTTGGATTACCGTTAATATTTTATATATGTAAAGCATGTATTGTATTTTACCACTATAACTGATCTAGAAATTATGTACTTAAATGTTGTCCATTAGGTGGTTATTTCTTGATAGTAAAGACTGCACTAAGGGAGAAAACGGATTAGTTTATGGACTGTTCGGTCAGAGACAGTTCAGATGTCTAAATTATTGCAGAGTTGCATAGACATACCACATAGTCTAGCAGTCTGATGTGTCTTGTTAAATCATAAGCTTCTATCCAAACATGACTAAGCTTGGCTTATAAGAATCTGGCACGAGTTTAAAGAGTGCCTTTGAGACCACATTTTGTCCGGCTGTGCTGATGACATTTTGTCAGATCTATAGAACAAAGTCAGATTCTGCTTCAGCCCTGTTGTATTTTCCAACAGTGGGTGGGGTATTTTTCTCCATAGGGAAAAGGTCTGAGGGTCAGAATTGTATGTTGCCACACATATAGTTGTCCTGGCGGATGGTCCAGCTTTGTAATAGATGTTGGCGCTAACTAGCAGGAGAGTTTCACAGTTACAGAGCGCATGTACTCTGGTGTAGTTGAAACACTGCATACAAAAGCCCATGAGATGCAACAGTTCAAAATGTTTTGACAGATTTTACACTTGAATTATTTTCTTTATGAGTTAAATGGTGGGCAAACGCCTTGCCACACCTAGATGGTAAAACTTGCTGAGGACTTCAAGGTGCCAAATCAAATTGCTTTGGAGGTTTGACTTTGTTTTGAGTTGCCAGCTGGCCATCCCTGACTTGAACTGTAGCTGTGGCCATGAGCCTAAGGGTAGGAGTGAGTTGCTTTTTGAAAATGAAATTAGCACATTAATTGTTGCACTACCCCCCCCCCCCCCCAAACTGTGTTCACTTGTCTGACTGGAATTCAGGGAAATTGAGATCTACAGTAGGTGACATGTTTTGTTAGTGTTGTGAATGGGAGTGGGTTGTTGAGGCTGGCCTCGATGGCAGGCCATGTGGGGGCTTGACTCCGCGCACATCACCTGTCATTCAAAGTGTGTTTAGCAGTACTAGTTACTAAAAAGGATTTGCAACTGCAAAAATGATAGCTTTTTATATTTGTCACTACTGATATAGTTGTCTTTGTTGAAGCTGCTTTCATGCAATCTCTCTAACAGCATATAGTGATGAGACAGTGCCCTTGTTCCCTCACACAGTCTAAGCTCTGCTTAGACAATCACCTGAATTGGGGGGGGGGGGGAAATGATGGGGATTTATTAGTATTCAAGCTGCACCTGAGGAATAACTACCTAGCACTGCTGCTGCAAGTAGTAGCATGGACTGTGGGTAATGGAAACCAACGGGATTGGGGGGGCACAATAGCAATACAAATGATAGATTCTGTCTGGTCCACAGCTGTGTAAGAAGACTTGGTCAGAGGGGAAGCTATATTAGCAGAGGTGACATTTGGTAAGTCTAGGTTATGAGATTGGATTGGGCTAGTAAAGTGGTTTGGGAGTCGGACTTAGACCTGGAAGATCCAGGTTCAAATCCCCACTCAGCCACGAAGCTTCCTGGGTGACCTTGGGCCAGTCACTATCTCTCAGCCTCACCTACCTCACAGGGTTGTGGTGAGGACAAAAGGAGGGGAGGAAATATGTACACCACTCTGAGCTTCTTGGAGGAAGGGTGGTATAAAAATGTGAAAAAATGTGTGTGAAGGGTAAGGTGTTGATGCTTCCTTCTCTCCTGGTTATTGCTCATACTACTTTATTTTTCACATTTTTATGCCACCTTTCCTCCAAGGAGCTCAGGGTGGTATACATAGTTCCTCCCCACCTTTTTGTCCTCACAACAACCCTGTGAGGTAGGTGAAGCTGAGAGATAGTGACTGGCCCAAAGTCACCTAGGAAGCTTCATGGCTGGGCGGGGATTTGAACCTCTATCTTCCAGGTCTAAGTCCAATTCCTGAACCACTACACCATCCTGGCTCTCTATGAAAAAATGGTTGAATATGCGCAGAAATTTATTTTATTTATTTATTAGGAATTTGTAGCCCGCCTTTCTCCCGAGGGCACTCAAGGCGGCTTACAACATATTAAAATACATATAAACATTAAAACAATTTATAAACACATTAAAATAATTAATTAAAACACTTAAGTTAAAAATAAACAACCCCAGTGGGTCATTATATTAACTCCCCACCCCTGAATGTGTGTGAGAATACAGTACAGTATGCCATTTAGTGGATCCAAGTGCAGCAGTAGAATTTCTTAGCCACTCAAGGAGTGTTCAGAGTCCATTATCTTTGCATTATTGCTTTTTCTGTATTCTAGAAGTAATCTTTTCAAATTGACAGAATATTTTTTTTAAATAAGATGGAGGTGAGGGGGGAAGCATGGTCGTGATATGCATTTCATTGATAGCGGTCTGGCAGTTCATTTAGATTATGAACGCTGTGCAGAAACTGCACAGAGGCATTTATCTTCCTCTTAATAGAGTCGCCCAAGGAAGTTGATGGGCAGTAGATTCAGTATGGAGAAGTACTTCAAAAGGTGCGTAATTAACTTCTGGGATTCACCACTACTGAAAGTGGTGATGGCCTCTAGCAAAGGTGACTTTTAAAAAGGATTAGACAAATGGGATGTGTCTGTTAGCTATAATAGAAGTGGAACTTCCATGTTCAGAGGCTAGTAAACCTGAATATCAGTCATCTCTCTTGGGCTTCCAACGGCGGAGGTGTTGCGCTAGGAATAATCATCTAGCTGGCCCTTGCTGGAGACAGAATGCTGGGCTAGATGAATCTTGGTCTGACTCAGTAGGGTGGTTCTTCTGTTCTTGTCTTATGAAGTGCTTCCTTTTCTGTAGCTAAACCATTTTGAGGAAGCCTACTTTCTCAGTAAAATGACATCTCCAGCTGTTGACGAGTACTTGCAAAAAGTCACCGGTGAAGCTTCACACAGATTGAATGCATTATGAAAGATGCAGAAAGTCAGTGTTCTTGTGGACAGGACTCAAATGTAATTCACATTTTTACGATGACAGAAGTGTGCTTGGATGAAAAGCGGTGTGTTGTGTATCAGAAATGTGTACCTTTGATGGATACAGCGGAAATTGGTTGAGAAATGAGCTGCCACTGATGAAACAAACATGAAGCTGACTTCACTTTTTGTGACCGAAGGTTATTTTAAAATGCTGCAGTGTTGAGCATCCTTTAAAAAAAAAGGGGGGGGAGAGCCCTTCCTGACACAGCACAGATGTTAGAAGTAAAAGCAATACTGCCAGAACACATACACAGCGAAATAACACCTTTGATGACTCATGGGAAGCGCAGCTGTAAATTTTCACATTATGTCGCCTAGGAACAATGATAGGGTCCACACTTCCTGTACCACCTTAAACAGCGAAAATTGAATGCTTACTAGAAAGTTCAAAAATTGGGGTGGAGCAGTGCTGTTTTTATATTTATCTTCAAGCTTTTTGATCTTGGTTTGCTTCGTTTTTCTCTTGGTTTTAGCAAGCCTTTTTGTGTTAGACTTCAGTGAGTTCTTTTTTAGGGATGGCTGAACCAATATTCTGGTATTTGTAAATAGGAGTACGCCTTAGTGTAGTCAATTCATTTATACCGTGTTAGTCAAAGGCCATAATAACAAAAGCATAAAAAGCACAAATGTATCCATACATAGGCTGACCAGATTTTTCCGGTCCTGAACTGGGGGACCCCCCCCCCCAAGAATTTTTAATTATTTTGTGGTGAGTCCTTTTTGGGAGTAGGTGGGCGAAAAGTGAAATTTTCACTTTATTTTTGCCACCCAAAATGGCCATTTTGCCAGCCACTTGCCTGTTTCTATGCCTTTTTCCTTAGCGTCCTTCCTGCCGCATGTCCTTCCTGCTGCCACCGCTGCTGCGTCTTCATCCCGCTTCCCCTGTGCGACCCGGGCCTTTCCCGGCCTGCCGGCTGCATCACAGCAGCCCGGGACTCTACTGAGCTTGGCCAGTGTGTTGCCCGGCCAGGGTTCCTCGCGCGCCTGCGCGAGCGTCGCAAAGTGCACCAGCCAGGCCCAGAAGAGTTCTGGCCCGCTGCAATGCAGCCGGCGGGCCAGGACAAGCGGACCCGACCGGGATGGCGGTCACCAAACCGGGACTGTCCCAGCGAATACCGGGAAAGCCTATGCAATGTTGAGGTATCACAATAAAATGAAGCTTGGAAGTGAACATTAAGACTCAGTGACCAGGTTCAGAAATCATGCTGAACTGTAATTAAATGGTGGTTTAGTATTCCTAACACAAGCCTCGGGCTCACTCACCTCTGGGGGAAAAACACATCTCTAATATGGGTTAGCAAAGTCCAAGTTCCTTGAACATCTCCCATTCTTAGTTGCAAGGTGGGTGGGACAGTCCATGGGTTGCCCATTTATTGTGTGTGTGTGTGTAATGAGTGTGTGTGTAATGAGTGTAAATAAACGTCTTTCCACTCCTTCCTTTGAAGTGATGCCTGCTGTTCTCCAAGTGTCCTGCTTGCTAGTAGACTGCCCAGCGCATTTGCTGTTGAAGGAGCTTCTGTGCTATCAGCAGAATGAACATGTGGAAGCCAGTGGCCTGTGAAGTCATGTTTTTACAAATGTCATCCTCTCCACACAAATAACATTGTCAAATAATTATGAGGTCCAGAAAAAAAAAAAAAACAGAAGTGCCTTTGGGATGATAAAGTAACTGGTTCAGAAAGGCAGTACTTTGCTTCAATATTTCAGCCATCGCTTAAAGTTGCATAACTTTCACCAGCCAGGACACGTCCACATGGGGGACAAGAAACCCATTCGGACACACAAGGATGCATCATCTGAACGCCGGCAGGGGTGGGCTGTTGTGGTTGGTATGCCAGAAGGGAGACTGCACTTGATGAGTAGACTTTAACCAGACCATGGACCCACTTTGGATTTTTATGGTGTGTTTATTGTTCTGCTCTTTAAGATGGCATGTTGCAAAAGCATTACTGGACTCCCATACCTTTTAATGGTTGTGAAGAAGAGGTCATTTTGGCAGGTGCGACTTGTCATGCTGGGTGAGAGAACCTGCTGAAATTCCCTCTTCTACACAACCATTCTAGACAAAGGAACTCTCCTCCTCCATCCCATCTTCCTTGACTTTTTCTTATAGATCTCTTAAATGTAAATACAGCAATATCGTTGGTCATGACCCATCTCAAGTTGGGGTGCAACCCATTTACTGATCCCACACCCACAATTTGGGGGCAAGTGTTCTAGATCAAAAGAATGGGCACAGTCCACTCTGTAAATGGTGTAGGACCATAACTCAATGGGGGGAACACATGCTTTGCATGTAGAAGGTCCATTGTTCCTTTCCCCACATCAACACTCAAGTGATTTTGGGTAGTGGGGCTGCAAATTCCCCATATCTCAAATGCTGCCACCTGGCAGAATGGATAGTATCGAGCCACACAGACGAGTGGATTGACTCTGTATAAGGCAACTTAACATATCCGAGTAAACTAAGCTGAATTTGGTGAACTGGTAAGTTGGGTTGGAGAAGGATTGGAGACTGAAAAGGTTTTGAAGGTTGGGTCTTTCAGATTTCAACTACAACAGTAGTTTGGTGTGCTACTTCATTCAGCAGTATCACAAGTGATACCAAGGGTCCAATCTTGTCCAATTTTCTAGCACCAGTGCAGCTGTAATGCATGCCCTAGGTAAGAGAACAATCATTCCTTTACCTTGAGGAGGTCTCTGTGACTGCCCCCTCTCCCCACTGCAAGATGCAGCACACGCCCTATTGGCGCGACTGCATCCGTGCTGGAAAGTTGGATAGGATTGGGCTGCAACTCTTACCGCATGCAGTATAACTTACCTGTGCTCCTGATGTCATATTGTGAGTTTCTACACCACTGGTGAGAGGGGAGATAGTATCATGACGTTGGTATGTGCAGTAAGTTTACATGTTGTAGGGGAAAGGAGAGAGAACTTGACACGGAGTCGTGGCGTTCGTTGGGTTAATGTTTCCTTGTTCGCATAAATCATTCTGCCCCAAAACAGACTTCACAAACATGCTGAGTGCTAGAAATAATTGGGTCTTCCTCTCTGCTTTGTAATATTTATGCATTCTTTACAAAAGAAAGTGTCACCTGGTGCTTGCTATTGGAATCTTCTCCATTCATAATTTTGTGGCTTTTAGCATAGATCTGATCCTCTCAAGGTTAATCTGGTTTTTAAAACACTATTGTGCCTGCCATATAGCGCTGAGAAGTCTTAATTCCATGTATATATTATTTACAGTGGCTTCTTGTGCCTGGTGGTGTGCAGATATTGGGGCATTGATGCCATCTAGCTGCAGGAAGTGGAATTGATGTCAGGAAAGCACTCTGCCCAGTTTAGAATGTTTTTAATATGGATTGGGGGGGGGGGAGCGGTCCTTAGCACTTTGTGCTTTCTCCTCTGTTCGCTTCTCAGCCTTGAGCCAACAGGCAGGATGATCCTAGAAGTTGTCCAACCAATGCTCTTTCTCTAGGAGAAACGTGAAGCATGTTGCCTGCCCTTCCTTGAGTACCACGAATAGTCTGCTACTTCATTCTGAAATCTTTAGGTTTCTTTAGTAGAATGATGGCTTCATCTTTAAATGTAGTTCTGTGTTTTCTCCATTTAGTCTTCGAAGTAGAGATGATGAAAGAATAGCAAAGCCAGGAGCCGTCTCTACACCTGTGAAGAATGCAGAGGAACCTCCCCTCTCCAAATCTGTGGAAGAATCTGTAACGGAGAGAAACAACAAACAGACTCCACCGCTTCCAGGTAAATATGGCTCGGCCCCCTTCTGCCTGTAAGGTGGTGCTATAGCAGTCAAGGATGGTTCAGTCAATGTCAATATTTCAATTGACTGAACCGTCAATGTCATTGTTGGTGTTCAGATTCAGGAAACACTGCTGTACTCACACTTCAGATGGATGCATGTGAAGCAAAAAGCTTAGACTTCAAAGAACAAAAGAGAGAACTTGTTTGCTTAGATACTATTTAAAATTAGGGATACAACTGTGAAAAGAAGTGAAGCTTTTCACACCTCTTAGCTACACTGGATGCATGTGAAATTGTGAATTTGAGGACAGGAAAGTGGGTTATAGTTCTCTTGCTTATTACCTCTGGGCAGGTGATCTTGTGCCTGACTCTTATGGGGGGAAAAACCTGGTGACGTTCCTTGCTCTTTAGAATGTATGTATTTGGGAAAGCTCACCCTTCTGACTTGGATTAAAAATCAACTGCTGCAAGGTTGCAACATAATTCCATATGGCTCAGGATTTGATCAGTTTGTTTGTCGCTTCTATTCAGTTGTCCGTACTCCATGGCTGAGTAAACGGGTTAATGGGGTTTGGACCACTGTTCCACTAAGCTGGGTATGTTCCTTACATAGTGTGGCTGCGAGGAACAAAGAAGCTGAAAATTTAAAAGCACTAAAATTACTGTATATAATTCTATTGCGGCGTCGGAGATGGTCAAACTGAATGAGCTGTTTTGCAAGAGTGTACCTCTATTCCTTTTTTAAAAGTACAGTGTGTTTTTGTGTGTGTTAAATAGAACCAAAACCGGTCTACGCTCAGGCAGGACAGCCAGATGTGGATTTACCAGTTAGTCCATCTGATGGCCCCTTACCAAACTCAACGCATGAAGATGGAATGCTTCGGTAATGGAATTCTTGCTTATTGACTTTACAAGAAATAAAGATTTATACCTACCTGTCAGTCAAATGATCCTCTAGGTGACTTGCAACAGATGATAACAACACAATGCAAAGTGATGGACTTTTATCTCCGTGCAGCAACCAAGGGAATTGCTGGGGGAGGGGAGGGGACAGCCTGATGTTGAAGTCTCATCCCAGTTCTCCTGTCCCTGCTGCTTGTGTCCTTGCAGAACCTGTGATGAGCCAAGGTTAAAATAGCTCTCTCCCCCTCCCCTTTGAAAATGTGCATTCAGGCAGTACTGGATGTAGCTGTCACAAGTAGGTAGGGCTTCCCCTTATGCCTCTCCAACCTTCCATTTCTAAGACGGTGTTAATAGTGTGCCCACCACTGCAAAACCCACCTAGCAGCCTATGTGGTCATGTTGGAGTTCATCTTCCATGAGCTAGGCTTTCCAACCTCCGCTTGATAAAACCAAGCAAGGTAGCACGTGGACCTCTCTCCTCTTCTTTTGTGGCCCTCTTTGGAAGGGTCCCCACCATCTGTTAGCTCCAGTTGAGGAAAGCTCTGCAGCCGCTGTGATACCTAGGGAAGCTATTGCTACTTTCAGCATGATATTTGTGTGTCCCTAATAGAGGGGAAATGAGATCTTTATAAGCACTGCATACGTATAGTTTAAAAATATTTCATAATCTTGCAGGCCAAGCATGAAGCTTGTCAAATTCAAGAAAGGAGACAGTGTGGGCTTGCGGTTGGCTGGTGGTAATGACGTTGGGATATTTGTAGCTGGTGTGTTAGAGGATAGCCCTGCTGCCAAAGAAGGCTTGGAGGAAGGAGACCAGATTCTCAGGGTAGGTTTCAGTCTTTAAAGAATATCTTTGACCTTTTTAGGTCAAATTCTGTAGACAAGACATGTATTCTAATTGGAATGTAGTAGTATGCTAGCCCACTCAGCTCTGGCTTTGACCCATAAGTAGCTTAGTTTTGAGATTGGCGGAAAAAGATGTGATCATGGCCATCAGTTTTATTAAATTACTTTTTAAATGGATGAGGAAAAAGTGCTTTGAGAATATATCTACTAGTAATGTTATTTGTGATAGCTCAATGGAGCTTCCGGTGTTCAGAGTAGTATGTCTGAGTTTGATGCTGGGTCCAGGAGGAATTCATTGCCCACCTGCCTCTCTGCCAGCTCTGCTTATGAGCTTCATTCTTTTAGAAACGGGATTAGACACAGCTGGTTTACTCCACCGAGGCAATCTTGTATGTTTTCAGGAGATTCTGCACTTTTTGATCTTGCAGTATCATTACAAGTTGGCAAGAAACTCTAATAGTGTAATGAATTCAGTTCTAATAATGCCATTATTTATTAAGAAGTCCAAGTGTGGTCCAGGAGCTAGGAGCTTGGGCTTGGAGCTGGGAGAATTTGGTTTTTCAGTTCCCAACTGAGTTGCAGCTTCATGGATGTCAGTGGGCATTTCACCACCCTGCAGCTACCAGCTGTAAAATGGGAATAAAAGTGACTCTCATTCCAGGATTGCTAGGCCAAAGCGACTTTAAAGTATTTGACGCACAAATGCCACACGCAGACTTAGTAATGCAGCTATAGAAAAAGTGTAGCTGCATCTCTGGATTTCAATTAATTGTGTTGTGACTTTTAAACTATTATTGCTTTTGCACCAGGTAAATAATGTAGACTTCACAAATATCATCCGAGAGGAAGCAGTCCTCTTTCTGCTTGACCTCCCTAAAGGGGAAGAGGTAACAATTTTGGCACAGAAGAAAAAGGATGGTAAGTAGGTGTGGTTTTTTTGTTTGTCTGGTATGCAAGAACTAACAATCTCAATAGTTCCCTCAATATCCCTTGGATGCTGAAAGTAGAGTTTACCTTGAAGTCTGGTTTGCAGTGGGTTAGTAGCAGTGGGCCTTTTTTCTCCAGGTTGTTCAATTCAAATGCAACAAAGACAGCAGTTTAATATCAGTTGAACAGTTGATCTCAGTCCCCACTCCTACAGTGGCAGCACCCAGCACCAAAAGAGAGCCATCCACATTCCTTGCCTGGTGTGTGGGGGGGGGGGAGAAAGGGGGGCGGCACTATAGAATCATTAGAAGCACTGCCTGGGTAATATCAGGAATAAGTGCTTATCTTCAGCCTTGTCAGTTTATTCCTGTGCCTTAATGGCTCTAGTGCATAACACCTTAAAGAACATTTAAGAAATTGGCTCCTTTGTGCTTTTCGGTAAATGCATTCAGCACCGAGGCAGAGAGTTTGGAGTAAATGTGCTTAGAATGTCTGCCCTTAGAGATAAAGGTAAATCTCCTGGTACTGCAAGGCAAGATGATTAATAGTTCTGTAAGTCATCGTGCTAGCACTGAAAACACAGATTTTGTCTTATGGCATGTTTAGATTTTGAAGCATGAAAGCTGCAGTCAGAGAAATGAAGCTTATTCTCAATGCATTATTTTTAAAAATTGCTAGTAGCTTACATAAGCTTTAGAAAGCATTCATTGTGTTACGTTTTCCATTCTTGTTGCAGTTTATCGGCGCATTGTCGAGTCAGATGTAGGAGATTCTTTCTATATTAGAACTCATTTTGAATACGAGAAGGAATCTCCCTACGGACTTAGCTTCAACAAAGGAGAGGTGTTCCGGGTGGTGGATACGTTATATAATGGCAAACTAGGGTCCTGGTTGGCTATTCGAATTGGCAAGAATCACAAAGAAGTGGAAAGAGGCATTATACCAAACAAAAACAGGTATTTTGGAATAGTCAGAGCCTTGCCAATCTTTTATAAACCTACATTATGCATAATATGTTGGATAAAAATCGCACTGAAACTGGGAATACTGTACTTGATAAAAGTGTAAATTTAGAACACTCAGTCTGGGCTGTTCCTCAGTTGAGGCCTTTCTGATTGCTGACAGCTGATGTGCTTCTGGGCACAGATTTAAGATGCTGATATTTAACCTAAAAGGTTCTAGGCGTAGGTTCAAGCATCTTTAAAGTCCACTTCTATACAGTGGCGTCGCTGGAGGTGGGGCTGACCTCCGTTACTCACTGGCATGAAGCGGCCCCACCCCCTCGCCTTTGGAGCCATTCAGTGGAGTGAAGGCACGTGTTGCCTTGGCCCCACTGAATGGCTCCAAAGGCGAGGGGGCAGGGCCGCATCATGCCGGTGAGTAACGGAGGTCAGCGCGGTGCGGAACTTAGCATTCCACCCCACCTCCAGTGATGCCACTGCTTCTATATGAGTCTCCAAACACCGTCTAGATTTGCTGGGGCCATCCTTCTGAAGATGCATTAGCTGCTATCACTAAGACATTAACTGTCTTGGGGTGGGTATTATAAAAATCCTCCTTGGATGAGCCTCAACCTTTGGTTCTTTCAAAAATGCTGCAAGATCTATTCAGGCATGTTGTTGGTATTAGGAATAAATAGCATAATAAAAAGCAGAGATATCACCATGCCAACAAAAGTTTGTATAGTCAGGGCCATGGTGTTCCCAGTAGCAATGTATGGTTGCGAGAGTTGGACCATAAGGAAGGCTGAGCGCCGAAGAATAGATGCTTTCGAACTGTTGTGCTGGAGAAGACTCCTGAGAGTCCCTTGGACTGCTAGGAGATCAAATCAGTCAATCCTAAATGAAATCAACCCTGACTGTTCCCTGGAAGGACAGGTAATGAGGCTGAAACTCAAATATTTTGGCCACCTCATGCGAAGAGAGGACTCTCTGGAGAAGACTCTGATGCTGGGAAAGATTGAAGGCAAAAGGAGAAGGGGAAGGCAAAGGATGAGATGGTTAGACAGCATCACCGATGCAATGAACATGAAAATGAGCAAATTCAGGAAGATAGTGGAGGACAGGAAGGCCTAGCGGGATATGGTTCATGGGATCACGAAGGGTCGGACACGACTGAACAACAACAACAACAATGTACAATTGAATGAAATGTTTATCTATGGAATATTACTTAATATACTGAGTGTCAATAGGATTGTACGCCTTTCTCTGACTTCATGGGGTTGTGCAGTAGGAAACACTGAGGTACAAGTTGGGTGTTGCTTGTTTTTCCACACAGAGCCGAACAACTGGCTAGTGTGCAGTACACACTTCCGAAGACAGCAGGAGGGGACCGTGCAGATTTCTGGAGGTTTCGAGGCCTACGCAGCTCAAAGAGAAATCTCCGAAAAAGCAGGGAGGATCTTTCAGCCCAACCGGTTCAGACCAAGTTCCCTGCGTATGAAAGAGTTGTTCTTCGAGAAGGTGAAGTTTGGTTGAAAGAAAACAGAAATCTGTTGCCTCTAAAAGCCATAATGAAAATGATTTGGAGATTCTTTTGTAAGGTAACTTATTTAATTTTTCCTTTTCATTTCCAGCTGGATTTCTCAGGCCTGTCACAATCTTTGGACCAATTGCAGATGTTGCACGGGAAAAGCTGGCAAGAGAAGAACCAGACATTTATCAGATTGCAAGTAAGCGTCTTGTCTGCTTTCTTACGCCTATATCTTATTTCCCAGTATCTCACTCACCCCACCTCACCTCCCTCAACTCATCTCTCTCTCTCTCTCTCTCTCTCTCTCTCATATATATATATTTACTGGAATTCTAGAGGGGTGATTGTGATATCTATGTAAACTGTAGATGCTTTCTGTATGTAGGGAAAAGTGTATTTTATAGAAATGTCTCTGAAGGTTCAGAAAATACTTGTAAATGCAAGAATTTAAAGAGCTGCCTGTTAACAGAGTTAGACCTCTGGTCCATCTTGGCCAAGACTGTCTGCTCTGACTTAAACTGGAACATTTTTCAGAAAAGGCATGTGCCTCACCGCTGACCTGCTGACCAGCTGTCAATATGGCAGAAGGGAAATGAACTGTGTATGTATGTGACTTAAAAACTAAGCCGGAAGATTTCCTGCTGATGGGTTAATAAGCGTGTTGTTTGCTACAAAAATACAGAAGCAACAATTTCTGGGTTTACTAGAAAAGATGCCTTGTTACTGGGAATAAAAAAAATGTTGTGTATTGACCAGTGGGTGATATTAATGGCTTTCTTTTTAACAGAAAGTGAACCGAGGGATGCTGGTACAGACCAACGTAGTTCTGGCATTATTCGTCTTCATACAATAAAACAGATAATTGACAGAGTAAGCAGTTCTCGTTTTTGTGTTTTTTCTGGTCAGATCAGCATGAACAATAGCGCCCTGGGATTCAGGGGCAGCAATACAACTGTTTTAACAAGCACAGCAGCCGCAAATGGTAAACCTTGTATAGGAAGTGAGAGATGCAGTAGTGCCTTTTCAGCAGTACAGCTGCAATAGGAGAGCCCATGGTGCGACTATAACATTTGAAGGCTCCGTGAGTGTGCAAATTGTCCCCAGTCTCAGCAACAGTTTTGTGAGAAGGACCTGTGCAAGGTTTGCGTGGTAAGGCTTTGTGCGCTTGGCCCCACCTACATAGTGTGGGCATTACAGTAGTACCATAAACTGAATCAACCGAAAAATAGCTCCCATGATACTGCTGCAATGCTTAAAAGGCACCATTCTTGCTTTTGCTAACATTAAGGGCGCAATCCTGTGTAACTCTTGCACCGGTGTAACAGTAGATCCCCTGGTGTAAGAGCACTTATGCCAGTGTAACTTGCACACCAACGGACACTGGCGTAACCCTCCTCAGACGCCTCACGTGTGCAGTTTGGACGCAGAATGGATGCTGGCGCAACTCTGCTGGCGCATGGGGCATTCTGGGGGCATCTGAATGCCCCCAAAATGCCTCCTGCACCAGCGAAGTTGCGCCGGTGTCTGTTCGCTGTCTGAACTGCGCATGTGAGGCGTCCAAGGGGGATTATTATTACACCGGTGTCCATCCTGCATCCGTCAGCGTATGGCAAGTTACACTGGCATAAGTGCTCTTACACTGGGGATCTACTGTTACAGCCCAATCCTGTGTAACTCTTGCACCGGTGTAAGTATGACAACTTAATCACAGCAGGAACTTTGAACGTAGGGTGTTCTAAGAAGTGCCTCTGACATGTAGCATTTCAGGTTCAATAAAATGCCCCCTTTCACTACTGGTGGGTATTTTACTCATCTATTTTGCAAGCAAATTGAGCAGTGCAATGCTTTTAATGCTTACACAGAACAAAACTGTTAGTTCTGCCAACTAAAAAAGAACGTTCATACCCCCTTTTGGGCACTTGGTAAGGCTGCAGAATAAGTGTGTGTTTGCATTTGAGGACCTGCGACATACAATCCTCAACCTCAGCAAAAACCTTTGCCACTTTACAAATTACACTTCCGCTGGAATTGAATTTCATGCAGCAGTTTAAAAAAAACACGACAGCGCCTTAGCTGTCAGTGTTGTCTCTGATAGTTCAGAAGTGTCCCAGAAAAATAAATTTTAAAGGCTTCATGGTGACTTCCGTCATACAGGATGGATGGCTATAGAGCATAAAAACACCCTACTTTGTCATTTTATTCTGTAACCTTTTTTACCTGGTTTTTTAAAACCATCCACGTCTGCCTTTCTATCCTCCTGTGGACTGCAGAATTAATCACTAACATATCCAGACTCATTCTCTTCCTTGGTCTCTTGATATGGGATTAAGGAATTGGCTATTAAGTCACTGAATTTAAGGTCGCAGGTCTTAAAATCTTACATGGTGCCCACCTCAAGAAGTTTTGTCCCCAACGTTAAATAATTAACAAGAAGCAAAAACATAATAAAATTGAAACCAAAACTTGCTATAATACAAAGCATTCCAATAAAACATATTTCATTCTAATAACAAAGGGGATTTGTAATAACCCATAATCACACTTTGCTTTGCATTCCAAAATTCTCTAAAATTATCCCACTCGTCTCCAAATATGTTTAACTTTCTCTGTCTCAGTACAGAAGTATCAAATGCTCTTAATTCCAAGTGACACAGGTCCCATCATTCAGTCAACCAGTACCTTAGCTGAGGGATATTGTTTGATTTCTGGTGTTTTGCATAGAGTATTGTGGCTGCAAACATACCAAATAATACTTGGTCTCTTTTGCGGGGATTTGCCTCTCAAGCTGGTCAATAAAAACGTTTTAGGATACAATGTTGGATTGGTTTTCAGAATTGTATTGATCGTAAAGGTTTTCACTTTAATATAGCTTGAGATACTTCTCTTAAAGCATTGATTTTAAATCACTGTGCCGCAACACATTGGTGTGCCGTGAATGATCTGCAGGTGTGTTGTGGGAATTTGGGAGGAGGGTTATTTATTAGTAGGGCTATTGGGCAATTTGAGCCCCCCCCCCCGGCAGTGTGGTGTGCCTTGTCAATTGTCAAAAAACTGATGGTGTGCTTTGACAATTTTAGCATCTTGTCAGTGTGCCGTGAGATGAAAAAGGTTGAAAATCGCTCTCTCGGAGACTAGCTCCAGATGCTTTGTGCAGCCTGAGGGCTTCATTTGTTTCCTTTTGGTTCTTATTTTGCAGGACAAACACGCGTTATTGGACGTCACTCCAAATGCAGTGGACCGACTGAATTACGCACAGTGGTATCCCATTGTGATGTTCTTGAACCCGGATTCCAAGCAGGGTGTAAAGACCATGAGGATGCGGCTATGTCCAGAATCTCGAAAAAGTGCCAGGAAATTATACGAAAGGGCCCACAAGCTACGGAAAAACAATCACCACCTCTTCACAGGTGAGTGCCTAGAAAGAAATAAGAACCAATGCAAAAAGGTCTGAAAAGCACATTTCACCTGGGGAATTGATAAAGCAGGGGTCAGCAGCTGGATGAGGTACAGACTGCGCCACTCTTTCTTGGCATGCCTGAGGAAATGCATCCTAGGAAAAACAGCTCATGCAGGCATCTCCTTATTATATCGTCGTAGATTGCTTATGCTGACTTTCATGTGTGTCGAGGCCCTGCCAGTGATAGTCCTGGCATGAATCTTCTCTCTTTCTCCATTTGCTTGTGTGGTGTTAGTGGCTACAGTGTTGGACTTAGACCAGGAAGACTCCGGTTCCTATCCCCGCTCAGCCTCAAAGCCAGTTGGGTGACCTTGGGCCAGTCACATGCGCGCGTGCGCTCTCGCTCTCAACCTAACTTGCGTCACAGAGGGCTGTTGTAAGAATGAAAAGAGGGTGGGAAGGGGAATATCTCCCAGAGTCCCTGGGAGAAAGGGCAGGATAAAAATGTAAGTAATACATGAAGTTTGTTTTCCTGCTTTTCTCTTTGTATGGGAGATAGCAGGTTTGAAATCCCTAATGTTTATAAGTTCTTAAAATAAAGTCCCTAAATAATATATTACAACTTATTTGCAGGCAATCATATATGCTTCCTTGTCTACCTTTGTCCTTTCCTTCTCCTGTTGCCAATTTTGTCCCCTAGGACAAGAATCTTTTTATTTACTCTGTTAGAGCACCATATAGAGCACCAGATCCTCAGTATCCGCAGGGGCTCCAATCCCGAAACCCCTGCAGATACTGGAATCCACGGATACCGGGGACCAACATTAAAACATTTTTAAAAAGAAGAAAAAAAGGTTTAAAAGCGACTTGCTTACCTTTTTAGAGGCAAAGTGCTGTGTGTTCTTCCTTTTACAAGTTTAAATTGTGCTCCGGAAGCCTCTTCTGTGTTGCGCAAGTCCCCCCTCCCCTCTCCAAGGATCGGCCCAGAATGCATTGCAATGTAGAATGCAATGCATTCTGGAGCTATTTTGGGAGAGGGAGTTGCGCGGCCCGGAAGAGGCTTCCGGAGCACAATTTAGGCTTGTAAAAGGAAAAACCCGCAGCAGTTTGCCTCTAAAAGGTAAGCAAACTGCTTTAAGCTTCTTTCTGCTTTTAAATGCTTTACAGTGAACCCCTGTATCCGCGTTGAGACAAATCCATGGATGCCGGATCCGTGGAGGGGGGGGCGGTTTCCACTGTATACTGAAGGTGCAATATAAAATGCAATGGTAAGATACTGTGTATCTGTTTACGAAACTGCTTTGTGAACTACTTTTTGTTGAAAAGCGGTATATAAACATTAAAATATTTAATCAGCTCACACCTTGTCCAATAGTGAAGTCTAAAATATCAAATTGGATCCCTCCATTGTTTGCAGTAATAAAAGCTGTACAAATAAATGCAACCTGAGTTCGTATTAATGGAATTCTAGAAAGATTCCCCTTAATAGTGATGGATGGATGTTGCAAGACTGCTGGAGTAATAAAAGTGAACCCCCATTCTTAAACACAAACTTATTTTTTAAATAAGTAACATAATTTCTGAATAAGACTTTTTAAAATAGAATTGCTTTATGAAGTTAACAGTATTTTAAGATACCTTATTATGCAACTTACCGTCTCCTAATTAATTGCTACTGAGTAGCTTAAAACTGCAGTGTTGAAGTCTTATATATCCCTAGAACTCTCAGGAAGCTAGATCTAGGAAGCTAGATACTTTAAGTAAAAGCTGTGATTTTATTTTAGCAAACCCACTTTTTTATTATGTTTAGCTACTATTAACTTGAATTCAATGAATGATGGCTGGTATGGAGCTCTGAAGGAAGCAATTCAGCAACAGCAGAATCAGTTAGTCTGGGTTTCGGAAGGAAAGGTATGGAATTTAATTTTCACTTTGTTTTCATGATGGATTAAAGTATAATACTGGCAACCCGAAGTGAGCAGATTTTCCTTACAGCTAGGCTGTATTCAAGATATCATGGGGGTGGCTTGTATTGGAATAGCTTGGGGAAAAGGTGGCCCACTGTTCACCTGTCTTTGTGTCCGCTGCTTTGGCTGTACCCCATTTGTGTATCCTGTTACTCCCAGTTTGAGCATTCAGCATAATGAGGCTGATCTTGCTCTTGCTCGGTAATCCCAAGGTCAAAAGCTTCCAGTGTCCTTGAGCTTTTCTTCTGGAATTTAAGCCTCAAGTATGCCTGGATAGTAGACAATCAGACCTTGAAGCCCTCTGTGCAATTTGGGGACAGTGCACTTGTCTTCCTCAAATGTTCTTAACTCACCGGGGGGGGGGGCACACGGGGGGGGGGAACCACTGGCCACCTTTGCAAAATTGCCAAAATCAGCAGATGTGACTCCTCACAGCATTCGGAAGAGCACAAGAACAAGAGATGGTTAAAAAAATAAGACACTCCAGTGTGCACCTCAGATGGTTGGGTCATTGCAACCACCATAGATCTTGACTATATTTATGCCAATTAAATAGGAGTAGCTACAGTATCCCTGATTCAGTTAGGCTGCTTCAGAAGTGCCTGTTGAACAATCTGTGGGGACTGAAATGGGTAACTAGCTGGAATAAAGTGCTGAAATGCTCTCATTTTAGCAGTCAGATAAAGTACTTAAGTTTTCTGGACATGATGGAATATCCTAGGGCAGGTGGTGATTGACTTGCCTACCGCTGAAGGAAAAGGAATAGTGATGCAAGTAATGTTTTGTTTGCTTTTATATCTTCCCCCGCATAGTCCCTGGTTTCTGCAACTTATCTTTGTAGGTCGAAATTCTGGATTATGCTTTTGCACAGAGATGGGAGTAGACACTTTGCATACAGATGGGAGTGTAGTTGGAAGATGCGGTGTGTCTATGTACAGAGAAGCATTACACCCCAAGGCCTCTTCGCAATATACAGGCTCCCTTTTTGCCCCAACTGTTCTAATGTCTCACCCCACATGGCCGAGCAACTATTGTGCCATAAAATCCTTGCATTGTCTAGCTACCTCTCTGCCCTTCCAGTAGTGACGGACATTTTGCTGGCTTCTATGTATTACGTAAGGCTTTTTTTGGGTGCCTGTTATGTATTGAACTGACATTTTCAGGGCAGCAATTCATTGTGATTCAAAAAACTGTCTTGCAAAGTAATAACTAATTCTCAATCCATTTGGTGCAAGTATAATTTCAGTATAGCTGGAATTATGTCTCCAGTGTGTATCGCCATGTGCACCAGTTTACTTTGAATCTACTGTTTATTTGCCTGTTCCCTAGTCTTTTGAGGGCTTTAGTTATTTTAATCAGTGTTGGCCCTATAGAACAAGAAACACACAGGAAGTAACTTTTTTTAAGATTATGTGCCCCTTGGGACAGGACTGCGAGCATGTAGTAATAAAATAAAATAAAATGCAATAAGCCACCTTGGACACCCCTCGAAGGGAAGGGGAAATGCGGGATTAAAATACTTAAAATAAATTCTTAAATCATTCTAAACTTTCAAACTGGTTTACAAGTGGAGGTGCTCAGAGCAAAAATAGCCTTGAAGATTGGGCTTGTGATGACTGGCTCCTATGTGGTCTGCCGTTGAGAGCAAAGGTGATGAAAGAGTAGAAAGTATTTTAAATCTTGTTCAGCACATAAGTCTTGCCCAGAGAAAAGGCTCATTATTAACACCAATATTAAGTTATTGAAATGGGTGTTTAAAAAAACACCACAGAACTTTCTGAACTATGAAACATTGAATCTTTCTCTAAAAGCAGGAGAACATGATTCATTTTGAAGCGCAATCCTATCCAACTTATACCACCGGTGTAACCAGCGGGGGAGGGGAGGGCAGGAGGCTTAGAACGGGAGGGGAGATTTAAATCCCCTTTGAATCCCCCTTTGGAGGGGATTTGGATCCCCTTTCCATTCTGAGGCCTCCCGTTCTTGCTGCACCGCTGGTTATACCGGTGGTGTAAGTTGGATAGAATTGCGTTGTTAATTTCTGTTCTGTGCAGAAAACCTTTCTTTTGAAAGTCTGTATGGGAAAGGGCGTTCTTTTGAAGCTGGTACCATAAACGTTTGAACTTCATATGTTTGACACAGGCCGATGGTGCTACCAGCGATGACCTTGACCTACACGATGATCGTCTGTCCTACCTTTCGGCTCCAGGTAGTGAGTACTCCATGTACAGTACAGACAGTAGACATACCTCCGACTACGAGGACACGGATACGGAAGGCGGCGCCTACACTGATCAAGAGCTGGACGAGACGCTCAACGATGAAGTTGGAACTCCTCCCGAGTCGGCGATTACACGGTCCTCTGAACCTGTAAGAGAAGATACATCAGGGATACATCATGAAAATCAGGCATATCCTCCTTATGCGCCGCAAGCTCAGCCACAGCCAAATCACAGGATAGAGTCTCCTGGGTTTAAAACGAGTGCGGCTCAGCCGGTAAGGAGAAAACACTTCTTAAAAAGAAGCTTTTGTAATGCTCTTCCATGATACTATGGTGTGTGCACAACTGCACATGCCAGATAGTGTGTCGCCCAAGGTAGCTTAACACAAGCATCTCTTGGTAAATTTCTGGTTTAATTCTTCACATGCTGCACTCTTTCTCCCCCACTTCCACTCATGTTTTCTGCCCCAAACTGCCTTGAGTACTGTGGTCTTAATAATGGCATTAATAACTTTCAGTTTGTTTGAGAATATACATTTCTATGAGTTGACCTCCTATTAGAGCACCATATTTGCTGAGCCAACTCTTCTTGATAAGTGCTAAGTGTTACCAAGACTAGTGCATGCTCTTCAGGCACGTGGGGGGGGGGGGGGGGAATAACTTTTAAAGCAACATAACATGTTTTAATCAAACCATTATTAGAGAAAGATACATCAGATTAGTTTAAAATTATTATAGTGCCTGTCTAAAAGTTGTGCTCTAGTGATTGAGTAAGTTTGTTTTCCTAGATCAGATCCAAATCAGGCTGAACCTCTTTCCATGCCTGATGATATCACTGAACATGCAAAGAAGCCTCAAATACACCCTGAATACCTTACACTGCAGTTTAGACCCTTCTTTTCTGCGTCCTATTTCTAATTTTCCCTGGAAGGGGAGCACTTGAGACTCTCAAATGTACTGTGTCTGCGTTGGTTAAGGATTATGTGAACTATAGCTTAGAGGCCCCTGGAAAGGCTTAAACTATTTTGACCCTTCTCAGACCTCTGTGACCTTAGCTAGATGGCTGTACCATTGGGGAAGGAAGATTCTCGGCTCCACCTGCAGACAATATTGCAAGGTGCTCTTGGGGTTTGCTCAGATTTTACCCCTGCCTGACCACATAGATGGGTGTTAACTTTTTATATATTCATATGCTTTTGTTTGGAGCCACGGTGGCTTAGTGGTTAAGACGCTGAACTACAGACCGGAAGGTAGGCAGGACAGCAGTTCAAGACCCGATTGCCGCGTGACAGTGTGAGCTACTATCTTCGGCCCCAGCTCCTGCCAACCTAGCAGTTCGAAAGCAAGAAATTGCAAGTCGATTAATAGGTACCGTCTCGGCAGGAAGATAACAGTGTTCCGTGCACCTCGCCGTTGAGTCATGCCAGCCACATGACCACAGAAGCGTCTTCGGACAGCGCAGGCTCTTCGGCTTTGAAACTGAGATGAGCGCTGCCCCCTAGAGTCGGACATGACAGGCTTTCGAACAAGGGGATCCTTTACCTTTACCTATGCTTTTGTTTACTAAGCACAGGTGCACAGTATGATTCCCTGAACCTCAATAGCTTTGTAGCAGGCATGGGGTGGTTATGACGAGGACTTTTATGCACTGGCAATGTCTCAACTTCACCAAAAACTATATTTTAAACACTTCACAGAAAGCAGAGGCCTCACCTGCAGTCCCCTACCTTTCCCCGTCGCCAGAAACAAACCCTACAGCCTCATCAACTTCTGCCGTTAACCCCAGTGTAAGCCTAACTAATATCAGGCTGGAGGAGCCAGGCGTAGCTCCTTACAACTCTTACCAACCTCAAGCTGGCCCCCTAAGAACTCCTGGCACTGAGGCACCTCACTTAATGCTCAGAGATCAAGAGCCGCCATCCTTATCGCCGCATATAGATCCAACAAAGGTACCTCTGCCTGTGCTGTAACATTGCACGGATTCACTGCTGTACATCACGCTAGCACATGATCATATTTGCTTCCCCCCCCCTTACTATAAAGATTTTTCTTTTGATTGTTTTCTGAGCATCTGTGCTGCTTACGAAAGAGCTTTGTTTTCGTTTGCATGAAGTTTCGTTTGCATTTCTCACTTTTGCTGGAAAACAAATCTTATCGATTAGAAGATATTACAGGATCATGTTCATTTCATTTCATGAAGCTTTTTAAGATTTGTGCGTGACGTAACCTTTTCCCAGCTTGTTAAATTGTTAATGTACCTTTCAAAGAAATGCAATCTATCCTCCAAATCTGCCTGTATTTCTGCTTTACAGCCTTGCTATACTAAATAGAAAAGGTTCCTGATTGTTGGTATTTTATTAAATGTCGGCCCTATACCAGAGGTACTCAAACAGTTGCAGTTATGAGCCTCTGAAATTCAAGAATAAATGTTTGAACCTTACCAGAAATTGGATCCTGAGATGGGAATAGATATCTGTGGCAGTGGGATGTGGGAAAGGAAATGGTACGAAGGCAGGAATTTCAAGAAAAATCAAGGAATCCCTTCAGTGGCTTTAGCACAATCGCTCAGTCCAATGAACTGGAGAGTGTACGGCAGCCAAAATGACTAATGGGAAGAAGGATGTGAAGTTAGCATTTGACCTTTTGACTCAGTCAAGAAGCACGGGCACAAAGGGGTTACGGGGAGGAGAACCAGGCTGCTAGGCTAGTTGCAGCTTCAACGATGCTTGCTTGATGTTTAATGCATCAACACATTTAATTCATAAAATTAATCATCCTTCATTATATTCCTTAAAGGAAAATAGGAGCAGGTTCATTTGGGATTAAAATTATGACTGTAGCATTTGGCCAATTCATCCATTAAACACTTTTGTTAGACTAAAAAGAAGGCTTCTGTTTGATCACGCAGCAGAGTTTTCAAAAGTCTATTTTTTTAATACGGGTATTTTAAAAGCTGCAGGTAGCACATGTCATCTTAGAAGTGGAATTCCCTCCTATGTGAGAGGCAAGAGGAAATGTGTCTCTGGGGCTTGCTGCAATGCCTGCCTGTCTTTAAAAACAGGGTGCTTTTTAGACTGATTTTTTTCTTGTCTGAAGTTTGTGCAACTTTAGTCAGCTGATTGACTGAAATTTATATGATTGATCTCCCCATCCCAACCACAGATTTAATTATCCATGGATTTTCGTATCCACGGGGGTTCCGGGAATGGAACTCCCGCGGATGCGGAGGGCCCACTGTAGATGAGTCTGCCCTTGAAGTCTTTTGAAGGCCCCCAATGCAGAACATATCTTGAGGGTAGACAGCTCTAGTTAAAATGGTTGGCTGGCTGTTGTACAGCATTTTAGTTCTTAATGGTCCCAGTTACTCATGCCTCTTAAGCACCACAATATTGTCTTACCTACAGATGTACAGAAAAGATCCATACATCAATGAGGAGCCACCTCGGCAGAACTATGTCTTGAAACAGCCGGCACAGAGGCAAGAGAAGGAATCCAATCTGACCTATGAGCCGCCAGCCCCGTACACAGAGAAGCAACCTAACAGAGATTATGAGCCACTGGCGTATAGGTATGACTCCACAAACTACGTGGACCAGTTTTCTCGTGGTTATGACCCTCGTCTCCACTACGAGGAGCGCGTGCCTCCGTATGATGAACACTGGGGGTATTATGATGAAAAGCAGCCCTACCAGCCCAGGCCCCCTTACGATAGCCAGCCTCCCAGAGACTTTGATCCCCGACAGAATGCAGAAGAGAGCACAGAACGCAGCTGCTACTTCCCAGCACAACCTCGCTTTGAAGAACCGCCTCCTGTGGCTTATGACAACAGGCCTCGCTACGACCACACATCTAAAAACTTCAATCTCGCGCAGCTGAGGTATGAAGAACAGCCTGCTGCTGGGTATGAAGTCCATGGGAGATACAAAACAGAGACTCAGGCCTACCCTTCTGCAGTGCCCAGATCTCCTGAACCTAAGCATTACTTTGAGTCGCAACCCAGAGGTTACGAACAAGGGCCCCCACAAGGGTTCAGTGCTAAAACAGGACAGTACGACCCTTCTGTCAACCCTGCAGGGGTGCACCCTTCCCTTCCATTGCAAAAACCAGAAGTTCTGCCTTCCAACAGTAAACCACTGCCTACACAACCAGCTGAGGAAGAAGATGACCCAGCCATGAAGCCGCAGTCAGTGCTAACTAGGGTTAAAATGTTTGAAAACAAAAGGTCGTCATCACTGGAAAAAATAAAGGACTCCAATGAGGTTCCAGTAGTCAAGGTAAATACTTGATGGGCTTTGCTGAGCTGAGCAGCAGTTTGACACAGTCTCTTTAGTCACTTAGCTTTTATCTGAAACCCTTGCAAGTCTGAAGAAATTGGTTGGCACAATGCTGACCTGGAGTGTGTCGGGTCAGCAGTCTTGCTGATGAGATCTAGCTTCTCCAGGTCAGTAGGCCTTCAGGTCTGGTGCTGTTGGTGGAAGGTGAGGTTGCTGCTGAGGCTAAGAATGGCCTTGGCGCTGGCAATCTAAGAAGAAGGCGGTGACCTTTTTCTTGGACTTATCAATTAGTTTAAACTTCAAAGCTTGACTGCCATAGTTGAATACAGTGGGCTCTCTTTACCCATCCGCGGATTTGACTTACTGTGGATGGCCATCCATGAAGGAGGGACTCCCACTGTGGGCGGCGCCATAGTACCTGATTTAGCAACTGCGGTGGCCCACCACCTGCTTTGGAGCTTTACGAAGCAGTGCAAGGGGCAAGAAGCGGGTGGTGGGATGGCACGGTTGCTAAATCAGGTACTGTGGTGCGTCTCCCCACCCCAACCGCAGATTTAATTACCCATGGGTTTTCTTATCCATGGGGGTTCCGGGAATGGAACTCCCGCGGATGCGGAGGACCCACTGGCCTTGTAGTCTTTTGAAGGCCCCAATGCTGAACATATCTTGAAGCTCAGAGACGGAGGACATGCTTAGCGTGCTGCAAATTCATCTCCTTACATCTCCACTTAAAAAGGGATCTCTGGTAGCAAAAACTCTCTTAAGACCTTAGGAAACTGTTGCCAGTCAGTGTGGTACAGTACTGGGCTAGATGGACCTCTGGTCTCATGTGGTATAAGGCCCTTTCAACAGGGAGCACCTCATTTTTGTGGCTGGATCATACGGTTTGGAGAATGTCATACTGGTGTTAGGGGTCTGCAAAGGCTTTTGTAGTAGACTTCTTTCTGAAATGGATTGTTATTAGTAGAAAGACACGAGTTAATGCAACCACACTTCCAGGTTTAGCCAATTTTTATTGTTTTGTTATGGTTGTATAGCTGGATCTGGATTTTAATATGCCAATAAAGGTATACTTATTAATTTAGTAGACTTCAGGAGCCAGCCAAAATTGCTTGGCCCTACATTAAGCTCCTATTGGGACACTAAAAACTTTGAGACTGCCTTTTCTTCCCTGTTGCAACCAGGGAAAGTAACCCAAATCACTCCCTTCCTGGTGGTTCCTGTCCTCTTTAAGTAGCCAAAAGTTCAATTTCAGCAGTTTCTTGGACCAGTGATATTTTGCCTTCAATTAAGATACTGTGGATTGACTATAGATTCACTATTGTGTTAAGCATGTAATTCACACTGATCTCTTAGGAAAGGGTACCTACAATGAATGGAGGAGTTTGTATGCATCTGAATAAATGAATGGTATGTGTATAATTATGATGTTGGTGAGCCAATATAGTGTGGTGGCCTGGAGATAAACTGGAATTCTCTGAATCTGCTCCACTTTGAGCTCACAGGGATAATTAATACTGGTCTAACTTACAGGATTGTAACATGTGAGGTTCTTAAAACAATGTTATAGAAATATGAAGGTGTTGAGCACTATCAAGTTAAAATCCCACTGATTTCAATAGTAAGAGTTAAGCACATGCTAAAAATCTCTCCTGTTGAAACCTGTAATGGTTTAAAAGCGCTAAACTTTAGCTGGGTCAAATTCCTTAACTACTCAAATCTCCCCCCTTAAAGATGCTGTTATGTATGATAGTGCTTAAGATTCCAGAGTTGTGTCCTGTGTTCAATTGTTGAGATTTGTATTATGTATCTTTAGCAACCTCCAGAGCTTGCGCCTAAGCCCAACATCGCCCCAGTGAGTGGTCCTAAGCCGGTCTCTCAAAATCAATATGAACACGACAAACCAGCTTACAGGTAAATGTAGTGGAAGACGTTGGGGTGGAATGCTTCGTTCCTGACAGCCCACAAAATAAATCCCTTGGATGCCTGTAGCCTGATGTGGCACTTTGCTACAATCCGGTCAACGGGGAAGAAAAAACTGGAGCACACAGAAGAGTGACTATCATCAATTTGCTCTTTTAGAATTGTGGGGAAAATGGATGTAGAATTTATTGTAGCTATGGGGGGGGGGCTAGTATTAGATTTACTGTTGTGTTTGAGCTCCATTTGTTAACATTTTAGCTTCAGCAGGATAGCTGCTGTGAAAGGATCTGGGATACCCTAAAAAGCTCCTGTAGATCACCTACTATATTAGAGGAACATAAGTGTGTAAGTCCAAGATTGTAATGCATTTTGTATCAGGGATGCAGCAATTAGTTAATTAGTGTGATCAGTTGTAAAACGTTTTTATCAACTAAAATGATGTCCCCAGATGTCTACTACTAATCGGGTAGTATATTTTTTAAACACGTGAATGCTTACGAAAACTGCAGATAGCAAGTTGTCATCTTAGAAGAGGCATCCCTTTCTAGAGGAAGAATGCCTCTTTTGGAATGCCTGCTGCGATGCAAGTGTTCAAAGAAATGGTGCTGTTTTTCCTCAGATTAATTTTTTTATCCCATGCGCAAACATCAGCATATTTAAACAGTTAATTGATTGAAAAGATACAGTTAATCAGCTAAGTCTTCTTTAATTGAGTGCCAACCATTGTTCTAAGCTGGGCCGCGGAGCTCTGTGCAGCTTCGTTCACGGAGCTTGACGATGGTGTCATCGCCAAGCACTCCGGAGCTGCCCACATAGCAAAGTTAGGGCTTTGTGCAGTCCCTGTCATTTTTACAGGGAACCCTCGTGCCAACCCTAATTTTTTTTTATGTGAGTTTTCTGGAGTACGTTTTGACAAAGCAAGCTAAATTTTGTATTTATTTGTTTAGTTGGTTGAAAACTTCTGTAGAAGCAGTATGAATCCCCGTTCCCCCCCAAGTAACAAAGCTCAAAGTATTTCTCTGAATGTGTTCTGTTTTAGGGCCCCAGAACCCCAAAGACCTCAAGCGAAACCCCCCGAGGACATTGTACGGGCAAACCACTACGATCCTGAGGAGGACGAGGAGTATTACCGCAAGCAGCTGTCTTACTTTGATCGTCGAAGTTTTGAAAACAAGCCTGCTGCACAGGTCCCTGCCAGCCACCACCCTGAGCCTGCTAAACCCGTCCAACTCCATAATCAGCTGAACTACACAAACTATTCTTCAAAGTAAGCTTTTTGTCTCTGTGCACTCGGCCTCTCTTTCCTAACTGGTGCCCTCTGCTTTGATACCAACATCCAACGGCTTCCCATAGGAATACTATTTCATTGCCTAGCACAGCCAGTGACTTAAGGGGTGGGTGGGAATAAAGCCCATATAATACACGTGTTTATAGTTGGCATTTGCTTTACTTCTGGGAAGGCTTGGTAGAAATAAAGCAGTTGCTGACTAAACACATACTGTATGTTGTGTGCGTTATGCTCTCTCTCCCCCCCCCCCCCCACATGCAATTTGATTAGGAGCAGCTCTTGGGCTCCCTCACCATATGTAGAAGATAAAGGTGGTCGTGTACTTGATTGATTGTGGGGTGTGTGTGTGTCTTTAAAAAAAAAACCTTTCAAAGACAACACATTAAAATGGGAGGCAATAATACCAGTTTGGTTCAGCAATGATAAGCCAGGTTCATCACTCAACACATCGCAGAACCCTGCTAGAAAGGGTCATCGTTCAAATCAGAGATGGTTGAGAATGCACCTGTCTTCTTCCAAGTATTTGCATGCTTTGAAAATTGCTTCCCGTCACCCCTTTTGTCAAAACTGCATCATGGAATTGAAAGCTGTTGGAGTTTGCTGGATAACTGAAGGGAGTATCGGCCCAAACAGGCTGCTGAGCATAGAGAGCTGCGTGCTGTGTATAGCAGCTGAGCTGTTTGATCAAGGTTCAGAACATCCCTGGTTTGGATCTAAACCTCTCCTTTGAGATCACTTCCTGTCTTTTTTAGTCATACAGACTGGGGAAATGAACTTCATTTGTGCATGTGTTGCGGGTTCACTCTGTCCCGCAAGGAGAGACAAAGCAAAACAGAAGCCGTTCCAAAAAATGAAAAAATAAATGCACACACAGAAATGGAAAGCATAGAAAAAGTGGGATCACAAACTTTATTACAGCTGTAGCTTGGGGGAGGAAAGAGGGACACTTCTCCCACCCACTACTCTGATTCCTCATTCACTGTGTGCTGTTTTTTTTATGGCAAGGAGGGAAGAGTAAGTCTGAGCATGAGATGGAGAGTGACAGTTAATTTCAGTTGATGAAGGTTCTCCATCATTCATTTGAGCACTTGGGAGGGCAGGGGGTGGAATTCAAGCAAAAGTAAAACCTTGGTTCAAAAATAGACAAAAACTTTTAAGTTTTAATTGAAGTCGTCATCATTGGAATTTTGTCTCATTTTATGGCCCCCCATATTAGAAAATTTCCTACCATCCCTAGTTCAAATAAACATGAAATCTAAACCAAAATAATAACCTAGCATGCATATAATACTTTACAGCGCAATCCTATCCAACTTATTCCACCGGCTGAGCTCTGCTCAATCCTATCCAATTTATGCCACTGGTGTAACCAGCAGTGCAGCGAGAACAGGAGGTCCCAGAACGGAAAGGGGATTCAGATCCCCTCCAAAAGGGGAATTCAAAGGGGATTTGAATCCCCTTTCCATTCTGGGGCCTCCCGTTCTCACTGCAGCGCTGGTTACACCAGTGGCATAAGTTGGATAGGATTGAGCAGAGCTCAGCCAGTGACATAATTTGGATAGGATTGCGCTGTCAGTGTGTTAACGGTATAGGTCCCCCCCCCCCCCAGCTTCAGATATCCTCCTTACGGACAGCAGCGTCTGCGCTTTCGTGCAGGCGCAGTCCATCCGGCCTTGTGCTTCTGTGCAGACGTGATAGCGCTGTTCTGACTTCACGTAAGTTGGCGACTTGCTGTACTTCACATCCGTTACCTCAGCAATTCTTGTGACAGGAATCCTCTGGGGTGTGTCAATACATCTATCCCCATATTGCCAAGGAGGACTGAGGCAAGATTTAAACCAGTGACTTCTCAGAGGCCATGCTCAGCTACTATGCTACACCAGCTTTTGGTCTTTATAGTCATTGACCTCAAGGTACTGTGTGGGAGGGAGTAAATGTGAGCATAAGAACATTGTTGATCGTGCCATGTATAGAGGTGAAGGGGGAAGAAGTCTCTGAGCAGACCTTGTATCTTGTAATTGGTTTCTCTATCTCTTCATGGCAGCTGACTTACTATACCTTTGGACAGCATTAAACGTTATCTCAGTGGGATTACCTCTCAAGTAATCCCTGTGGAGCAATTTTGTCTTCCAAAAGGCTGTGGACCCTGGAATCTGTACACTTCTGCAGCTGATTATTTCATGAGAAGTGGAGAGTTTCTGCAGCTGGGATACGTCTTTCTTTGTTCAATTGTCCACTCAGACCTTCCTAAAATTCTGTGCTCTGGTTTTAAAATGTCTCTCGAAGCTCTCATCGTCTCCCAGTTGGAGCCAGAGTCCCATAATTGCGCTGCATCCATTCGGTGCTGCTGACAAAATAATTAAGTGCAGTGAATAGTTAAGTGCCATGACACTGAAGATGAAGCTTGCCCACCAAGCCCTTGATCCAGCTCAGCACGTTTATCACAGGGAAGAGAGGGTAGTGCAAACCTGTGGGCAGGAAATAAATTGCCAGAGCTGCTTGCTGTAGAGATAGGAAAAGACTGAACTACTTTCCCATTGCAATGTGGAGTGCAAGGTATAAGTGCCTTCCATGGAGATGCCATGAGCACACCACTCAGCAAAGAATCATGACCAATGCTGTGAGCACACTACTCTCCATCAGCAGAGAATCATGACCAACGACAGCTTTCAGTTTTTAATCTTGGGTTCAGACTGTGTGTAATTTGAGTCGCTGCCTGCTTTCTTTCTTCTCACTCTTTACTTGTTTTGCAATGGCGCCATCTGCCGCACTTGGACAAGAACCACAAGCAGCATCAAGCTAATCTAATTATGAGTTCGTTGCTTGGAAGGAGCGCTCCTTACTTTCCCTGTTAGCCTTGAATTATAGTACTAGATCTCCCACTGTTGGCAGGAAGGAGGAGGAGGAGGAGAGGTGTGTTAAGCAGTTGAATGGGAAATTACAAATGTACCAATGCCCTGAGCATGCATGGCTTTAAGAAGCCTTCAGGTCTTTAGTTTACATTGAACTATTTGACCCTGTAGTATGAACTATGTATTTACAGGCTTTACTTGTGTGTGTGTGTGTGTGTGTGTGTGTGTGTGTGTGTGTGTGTGTGTGTGTGTGTGTTTGTTTAAAAAGCATTGGCGAATGTGTCTAACCCAACGCACGTTTCTCCCCTAGCAGAATGAAATCTTCAAGTGGGAGCACTCCTCAATCTAATATGTGTCTGTACTAGTGTGTGTTCCAAACTTCTTATACCTGGGGCACATACGTTTCTTTTTTCCTGGGTTAAAATTGGAGGGCCACTTTTACTCTCAGAAAGATGCATATATTTCCTTGATCAGCTTGGACCAATGAGCCTCCTGGCAACTGTGAAATAGCTCAGTTCACATTGCCTCTCCGCTTCCTGCAATAGCCTTTCCCGGTAATCACAGCCCCACTCCAAGACTTGCCTTTCTGGGCAATGTAATTCCATGGAGATCTCCTTGCACTTGTCATAAGAGATGCATAAGAGAATCCCGGTGTGTCTTTTCCTCCCTTGTGGTGATGTAATTGCCCATATATTGGCTGGATGGGGACAGGCTAATGCTGCATGGGACTCCCCCAGTCTGGGGGGCATAAAATGGATGCACCCAACACTTTCGCTTAATTTTGTCAAATCGCATCTCAGCCCTTCTTGAAGCACACCTGTGAGACGCACCACAAAGTTTGAGAGTCGCTGGTCTGTAGTGTGTCTTGTCGTATCAGTAGCCTTTCTCTCTCTCTTTGAGGACTTGTGCTAAACGTGAAGATTTGTGCTTAAGTTAGAATGACCATTTTTCTTTTATTCTATTGCCATTTGCTTTACCATCGCCTAGATTTCTTGGCTCTTACACTAGCTATGACTACTTGAAAAGGAACATCAAGTGGTAAGAAAGTTGTTGATGTGAGGATGTTTTAAGGTGTCCTCTCTCTTGTTAAATTCTGTCACAGGCATTATGTGCAGATAACTTGAAACTGCATTCAAAATGTTGACTTGAACCCAACATTATAGGTATTGGCCATTATCTGAAAGAACATTTCGGGGGGGGGGGGGTTGAACAAAAATCAAAAATAAGTTTGATTTCCCCTTTTTAAGTAGCTTAAATTATGCACATAAAGCTAGTGAAGCTTAAGCCTATTGCTTTTCTGCATTGCTTTGTAGATATCCAGTGGGTGTATTTAGGAGTGTTACACATTGTGGCAGATCTAATTTTGGGGAAAGCAGGGATCTGTTTGGCCCTCATTCTTCAAGACTTGACTGTTTAGTACTTATCCCCTTTTAATTATATTGATTTTAGTTAAAAAAAAAATTGCGAGTAAAATTGGACAATAAGAAAAAGTAGAGGTGGTAAATTCAACAAACACAAATACACCCCAAATGTCACCTGCCTCTTGTTTTGCTACCTCTTTTTGTTTGTGTTACTAATCTTTCTAACAAATCAATGTTGTCTTACATTCTCCTGTGCTTTTACTAGTACTGTATTGAGTTATGGATGTTACCAAAGGGTTTATGCTAACGTTCACAGAATTCAATCAGGTCTTTATATTCTATCATATGAATGGATGTTACTTCTGTCTGTCACTTCTGGAGGAGCGGGAGAACCTCCTTCCTGTGTCACTCATGCACACATCAGGCAAAGAGCAAAGTAAGGCCTTCCTGTTGGTTTTGCCTCTACCTTGGCAGAACAGAAGCGATGCTGAGTTATGTTTCTGAGTAATTCTGAGCCTTGTTGACTCACCTAGGGAATCACCAGTTGACTCAAAGAAGTTGTCCCAGAAGGTCTGTTTTCAGACAGAGATATAGGGAATGGCCGGAAGCAATGCTAGGAAAGCAACAATAAATAACCCTGAAGCTTGACCACCTACTTCCTCCTTCATTCCAACAGGGGGAAATCACTAGACGTGGAGTCTATGGATAGGAATGTTGGAGAAAAGCGTTACGAGCCAGTTCCTCAAGTGACCCCCCCTCCCCCTGCACCCCCAGTGCAGTATACCCAGCCTCAATCCATTAACAGCCCTATTGTATCTCTTCAGCCCAAACCTGCACTTACTGAAGGTAAGAGTTTGAATATTTGTTTTATTGTATGAAGAGGCTTCTGTTCCACCTTTTTCGGGACAGCAGGCTCTACTACACGGTAGCCAACCTGACCAGACCTAAAAGCAGCAGCAGTTAAGGCCTAACACAAACCCAGTTTAATTCATTGTATGGCCGTAAGCCAAGCAAAAGAAGAAAACCAAAAGAAGAAGAAGCTTAAACCTGCAGCAAAGGAACCCTGATTCTCTGCCAGATTTCTGTGACTAGTGTTAAATTATAAAAACTAATGTTTGCATTGGTGTTTGCATAACCTTCCTTCTGCCCGACTCTATGCAGGGCTCTGAAATCCTGGTCACTAGGAATCCTAACCACCCTTTCCCTGCTTCTGATGCTGCCCATGCTTCCGAGTAGGCATTAAGGAATATTAATGCAACCCTACATTTGGGGGTCTCGAGTAGGGTAAATGACAGCACCCAGTGTCCAGAGCTGTGCTTGAGTGTACATGTGCTTCTCATAATAACTGTGGCCGATAAGAGGGTGTTGTACACTTTAAATGACTAGGAAGCCACCTTCATTCTCACTGAGGAGGTCAACCTGTGTCTGGGCTGTGACACTTCAGAATACAGGTAGGGATGACAAGACTGAATGTTCCTCCATTCAGGAATCTCCCTGCATGTGGAAGTGTACTACGTTAGGATTCTAGCCTAGTTGATGGCTCTGGTCAGTACGAATTTTCTTTCAAAGCCTCCCTCCAGTCCTGAAACGTGCACGTGGTACACCCCTTATCAAAAATAAGAGACCCTCTCTAAATTCCATGTTCAGGTTAAAGCCCTGTGCTCAGGCAGTCTAAATTCTGCCGCCTGCACGTACATGTTTCTTGTTTTGGGTAATTTAATTAAGTTTGGATATTAGTATGAAAACTTTCATGGCCAGCAATTCAACAGGCAGACAGAAATCCTGTCTTTGGGTAATACGGGTGACATGACCATGTATCAATAAAAGAAAACAGACTTGAATAAAAACGAAAATACAGTTCTACTTGCGTCTTTCGTTATTTACGTTTCAACAGGCAGACAGAAATCCATTAAAATCCGAAGTCTAATGATTAAAATTCCAACGTTTCGTTTCCATTCCCGGAAACATTATCTAGGAACATTATCCTAGATAATGTTTCCGGGAATGGAAACGAAACGTTGGAATTTTAATCATTAGACTTCGGATTTTAATGGATCTCTGTCTGCCTGTTGAAACGTAAATAACACAAGTGGAACTGTATTTTCGTTTTTATTCAAGTCTGTTTTCTTTTATTGATACATGGTCATGTCACCCGTATTACCCAAATCTTTGTTGATAAGTTTGGATAATTTTGTGATGGGGAGGGGGCAACAAGCTACCTAAGGTGCTGAAGCCCTGGTCATCCTGACCACTGGACAGTCTTAGCTTCAGCACCACCCCTGCCATCGCATTGTCTCCTGAGAATTCAACATACATTGTCCACACCTTTAAAGCATAGCTCCAGTCATTTTTTGTTTTTAAAGTGAAAACTCAATTCTTATTTTCTGCACCCAGAACCACGTTCTACACTTTTTCTGTGCTCTCATGGAATCACAGCATACACCCAGCCCCATCTGTGAAATCCTATAGAAACCTGAACATGCTGCCTTGGCATGCCATGTGTTTATCTTTTTTTTTTTTTTACGTATTTCATTACAGTCAACTCTGTGTCAGATTTCCAGAACTCCACCCTGTCCAAGCCTGAGCCACCTTCATCTCAAAACAAACCAGCAACTTTCAGATCTTCCAGCCGAGAAGACACTGTGCAGTCCACCTACTATCCTCAGAAGAGCTTCCCTGACAAAGGGCCGGTGAACGGAACGGAACAGATTCCGAAAACGGTCACCCCTGCTTACAACCGCTTCACGACGAAACCTTACACAAGTGCCGCTCGGCCGTTTGAACGCAAGTTTGAAAGCCCCAAATTCAACCATAACCTCCTGCCGGATGAGAATCAGCATAAACCAGAATTGCCATCCAAATCTCAGAATTCTCCCCAACCCGTTTTAAAAGCACACAGCTCATCTCAGCCTGACTTTGACAGCGCCATGGATACGTTCTCTATACAGGCAGACAAGCTCAAATATCAACCCAATAACATCAATGCTGTGCCTAAAGCCATTCCTGTAAGGTAAGGCGGCTTCTCTTTTGCATGAATGCCGTTTGTGTTGCAAGGCAGTTCAGCTGTAACGAATGGGTCACACTTTAACCCTTTGAGTCGGGGACCGAGGCTCAGTGACAGAGCAGACGTCTCTGGCGCAATCTGCAGAAGTCTCTGGCGCAATCTCATCCAAAAGGATTTCCTATAGCAGGCCTTGGAAGGATCCCAGGGAGAATACTGCTTCCCGTATTCTCCTCCCTAGCCTATTTTGAAGATGTGGCTTGGCGGGCGTTTAGAGGAGGTGATAAGGGGGTGGGGGAGAGTTTGGGGCGTTGGCACACTTAAAAAAAAAAGACAGAACATTTGGGCACTGCTTGGGAAGCCTGGCAAGTGACCTGCTTTATGAATGCCAAATTGGTAGGAATGATACACCCATATCTGTCCTTGACAAAAGACGTCTACTAAATAGTCAGTGCCAGGTGGTGGGTGTAGATTTTGCTAGCTTCCATGTTGCTAGAAGGGTAACCTATATTTACTACGAAGGAAAAAACAACACTCCGCAATCCCTCCACTGACGCCCAGTGTTTAAGTAGATCTAGGGAGATTTTGAGTCCACTTAAACTGTTCTCTGGGGGGATGTGTTTTCCAAAGCAGAGATTTCCTTGACCTCATCATTATACACTTAACCGCAAACCTATTTGGCACTTTATTCTGTTTGTTCTGAAAAGCGAAACAGATGTATATGTATATAAAACGGCAGAAATAGGGTTTTTAAGAAACCATTTTGCTTTCTTTTTCATTTTAATTGCTTGCTCCGCATCCATTAATGTCAGTAGAGAGGTCGTCTCTAACACATGCAGACGCCTCTGAACGTTTTTAAAGGAAACCGTGCTCCACCCTCCTTTTTCATTAGAAGGGGAGAGTGTTGTAGCATATTTAACTCGGCGCATAGTGGTAGGATTTTTACTGGACTTCTTGTTTGGCTGGGAAGGAAGAAGCCTCATAAGAGGAGGTGAAGGAGCCAAGACTGGGGGCTAAGGAAGAGACGAGTGATTTCCAGAGATCTATTTAGAAGAATTTCAGTATTTAAAAAAAATTGCATGGTTTTATAGAAGATTTGGTTTGTAAGCAATGCTGTTTCACACCTGCTCATGCATTTAACAGGTTTTGGGCCTAATGTTTTGCAGAAAGATCTATGCAGGGCAGTGGCAGACGTGTATACACACAGCGCATATGTACACACCTCTTCAGCTGTTCATTGCTTGATACCATGAAAAGGAGCATTTTGGAATATATACGTTGCTCCTGAGCTGTTAATAATTTCATGCTAACGTCGTGACACTAAGTGTCATGCATGTAGGTTGCATGATACCTTTAAAAAAATGATTGATGCTCCAGTATCTTCTGCTTGCCTCTTCGGTTACCAGTTGCCCAACACGTGTATTTGTCTAGTGCTGGCAAGTAGGGTGGAGCCGATATGCACAACCTATTGCAGGAGTTCTCAACCCCTTCCTGGCCGAGTACCACCTCCGGCGCCACTCCCCTGCTGCGTACCACCGGAAGTGACTGAAGATGACATCATCGCCAGTTACTTCCGGGTTCTCAGGGTTTTGGAGGCGAGAAAACGCAGGTAGGAGGATCTTGGTGGGTGGGAAGGCCCTTTTCAGTGTTCCCAAGAGGCTTGGCCAAAGGCAGGAGCCTCCCGGGAGCGAAAATGCACCACCAAAAGCGTCATGTGGGGGCGATCCAGCCGTCTGAGTACCACCAGCAATTGGCTGAAGTACCACTGGTGGTACTAGTACCACTGGTTGAGAACCCCTGACCTAGTGGATACACCTGGAAAGGTGTTAACGGATGCTTTCAAGGTCTGGCATGTGACAAAATGGACAACTTGGCTGGCTCTTTCTGAAAGAAGTAGGATTGTTCAGGGTGGTGGTGGTGTCATGGAATTTGTGAATCTAATGTTCCTCTTGGAACCTTCAATTATTATTTTTCCTGGTAATAGCAAGAATAATTCTGTGTATCTGATTTTAGTCCTTCTGCTTTGGAAGACGATGACGAAGAGGATGGACATACAGTAGTAGCCACGGCACGAGGGGTTTTTAACAGCAATGGTGGTGTTCTAAGCTCCATAGAGACTGGTGTTAGCATAATTATCCCACAAGGAGCCATTCCAGAGGGAATTGAGCAAGAAATCTATTTCAAGGTCTGCCGAGACAATAGTATCCTCCCACCTTTAGACAAAGAGAAAGGTAAGAGGTTCCCTGGTAACCCTCCTGTTTTGCTCAGTCCAGTTCTGCTTCAGCAAGAGAAGATTCTGTCTCTCTTTTTTTTAAAGGGGAAAACTTGCTCTTGAAGAATAGTCTGAACACAGTAGTTCTCTCTCATGAGCAGGAAGACAGCTGAAACCTCGGGGGAAGACATCTTTCCTCTGATGATTGGAGTCATGACTCCAATCAGGAAACACACTCTTCCTGAGGGCAGGGTGAGGCGAAGCTTCCCTCTCTTCGCTCAGAGTTCCCCTGAAAATGTGCTAAATCCAACTTAACGTGCCTTTAACATTAACAACCAGAACAGTGTAAAAATGAAGAACTGGAGACATGAAAATTCACAAGGAGGAAAGCTATGTAGGGCATTTCCACATGCATTAGAGCCACTATTCGGAATAACCACCCTTTTTGTGTGGCAGATTCACATGGCTCCTTGTCAGCGGACAGGGCCATCCATTTTGAGGCTCCTCTTACTGAGGTCTGTTGATAAGTCCATTTAGTGGCATCTTCTCGAGCAGTTCAGAAGGCTGACACCCTCAAAGGCAGTGAGGTAACTTTGCCCAAGGTCCTCTCCGTTTCACTGTGGCTCTGAACTGAAGATTGCAGTAACGGCAAACGTTAGCATCTTATTTCTGAAAGAAACCTCTGAATGAGTTTGGCATTTAGTGAAAGCATAAAAGGCAACATTCTGTCCCCGGGCCTTTTTTTCAAAATAACAATATGCTGCAAATCTAGTCTGTACGTTTTGTACATGAAGCATGTGTTTGGAGTTTTATATGTGTGACTGCGGCAGGGTGTGCGTGGAGAGAAGCACTAGACTCTGAGTATCATGAAGGACTAACAAGAACAGAACACATTTAACTAGGTTTACCATTGTCCCGGAATCGACGCTGGCTTCGGCCTAGAGCAGACCCGAGCTGCTCCCAAGGGTGCACTGCGACTGCCCAATGGGCTTCCGGCTTGTCGCGTCGTTGTCCGGAAGCCCGTTGGGCAGCCGCAGTGCACCCTTGGGAGCAGCTCTGGTCCGCTCTAGGCCGAAGCCAGCATCGATTCCGGGACAATGGTAAGCCTACATGTAACTTTTTGCTGTAGTGTTCAGATTCCCTCTCTGAAGTTGCTTCAGTGAAGGACACCTTCTCTCCCCCCCCCCCCCCCCCCCGATCACGCTGGCTTATTCGGCCTTAGTCTTGGCTCTTGCTGTGGCTTGGATGCAACCCTGTGTGTAGATGCTGTTGGGCCTTAGAAGCGTACCTCTTGTAACCTCTGTCTGCTTTGTTCATTTACCGCAGGTGAAACACTGCTCAGCCCCTTGGTAATGTGTGGGCCCCATGGACTAAAATTCCTGAAGCCAGTGGAGCTGCGCTTACCACATTGTGCGTCTATGACCCCTGATGGTTGGTCTTTTGCTCTAAAATCCTCCGACTCCTCGTCGGGTATGCTGTCCTCCCTCTGTCCTTTTGGGGCTTTTGGGTGCTATCGTATAATTTAAACTCACCTGACTGAGGGTGACACTGTAATATAAAGATATTACTAAATCACTGTATTTGTGTCAGCTCTCCATTTCATTTTCATTACAAGTGTCTTTCTCACACTTACTCATGATGCAAAGTCATTGCAGAAAATCATGACTGATAAAACCAAAATAGCAAGGTAGATAATGTAGTACTGTACTTTTGTCATTGGTCCATTCAATGGTACAATTATCTACCTTGTTTCCTATCTCTCACACTCTTTTCTGTCTCTCTCCCTCTGTCTTTCTCTCTCAAGGACTAATACTGCTGCAAAACACTTTAAGATGAGAAAGTCACACTTTTTTTTTTTAAATTGTGTTTAAGGTATTACAATTGGGTTTTGTAACTGTTTTTGTTTGTTGACCATAGAACGCTGTAGCAGTCCCAGTAAACTGAGCCAAAGCACTAATATTTTGGGCAAGCTTTCTAATGCAACAGCTGTTATGTATAAATTTGACCATTCAAAGAAATGGGAGCCTTTCTTGCAGAAGAATCCTGTGCAACTCATTTTTGACACACCTGGACTTGCCACACAAATTGGTGCTTCCTTCTATTAGTTCTTTTTAAATTCTGAAATGTGATGGAGAGAGTGTCCTTTTTTTTTTTCCGTAGTTGAGAATTAGCTGCAGATTGGTGTGCCTGTGCTTTCCTTCCCCGGTAGCTGCTGTAGCCCCTGTTCAACGAAAGGAGGGGAAGCATGGTTGGCCAAAAGCCTGGTGACAAAAGCGTTAGAATAAACTAGACGTCTTGTGTAAATTTCAAGCAATTTCATGAAGTGGCTGCAAAGTTGAGCGAAAAATGAGTCTCTTCTGCATATTGGACAACAAATGTCTTAAGGGTGGTGTGTGTTTTCAGCCACAACACTAATCTCTTTGACACCCTTAATGTATACATATCTGTATATGGTATATAAAAGCAATGTACTTATGTGTACAGTATTTAAAAATGTATTCTATTTGTCACTGATGTATCTATCCTTTTCAATGCCACAATGTTGACGCAAAAAATAGAGCATCAGGCGCTTCTCTGGTGGGGATCCATTACTTAGAGAAATCTTGGCCGGTTGATTTTTACTGGTATTCTATGCATGTGTTGCATGCAGCTATTTAACTGTGTGTAAAAAACAAAAAAACAAACAAACCGAAAGTACAGTACTAGAAAACGGACAGTTTTGAGTAATAAGGATCCAAAGTTTGCCACTTATAACCCATATATTGCCTTTCCACCCATGCTTTTCAATTATTTATTTTGTAACTGATGAACCTGTTCATGAATTTACTTGAAATGAAAGGGGGAGAAAAATATGCTGGTCCTTCCGAATTAATCTCTGCTACTGTGAGAAAGATCTTCTTCCTTTTCCAAGTTAGAGTATATTTGTGTGTGCTCATGCGCGCGAGTGTGTTAAGGGTGGCATCTTTCTGTCTGTATTGGAGCTATACATCCCTTGCTGCAGCTAACATTATTAAATGTGGTGTTATATCAGTAATCTTGCTCCTTGAGACAACTTCACAATTGGCCAACTCTGTCTTCTGATGTGTAAGCCATACTGTGTCTTAAATAAATACTTGTTTTCTCTCTTTTTAACAATTAGTTGGTTATGGGATCTCTTTCTCGCTCTCTCTCTTTTTTTCTTAAGCTTTTTCTAACATGTTTTCCATGTTCTGTCTTTGAAATGAACATTTGATTATACATACTAACCTCTTCTGCAACACATTTAAAAAGTCCGATATACTGGCACATTATCCCTAAAATGTATTTTCTTGATTCATTTCATCTCATGGGGCAGCTAACTCCCAATTCTAAATGGACCACAGGACAATTGGTTTAACTCCCTGAGTGTGTTGTATTAAGTTGTTTGGGATCTGCTTATTCTTACTGCAATGTCCACACAAGTCGCCCTTTTCAAGATGTGGAACAAAAGTTGTAAATTGTTCTTCAGACTATTTCACTAGACATAAGGAAGGTGGTCTATGAAGCACAATTCCTCACCTCTTAGAGGGCACCTTCATATGTTTACAAACTTCTGGTTAGATAGTCTGTAAATCTAGCCAAGGCTTACAGTTTTCCCCAAAAGACAATCCCACAGTCTGAAAGTACTGTATATTTAAAAGAACTGGAAAAAAAAAATTCATATACAAACGAAATGCCACTTTGGTAATTGGGATAACTTCACTGGCTATCGTAACTTGTGCAAGTCCAAACCAAGATATCAACGACACAAACCAGTTCAAAGCTGTTCATAATATTTCTTAGTTTCCACTTCAGGTTGTCGTCATCACTTCAGCATATCGGTCATCGTGTACATCATGTTTGTTTCCATGAGTTTCTTGCAAGAACTGTGGAACTTTGTCTTCTGTAGAGCTGCATAATTGTATCTCTGTGACAGTTTTATCTAGCCTTGGCAAATCTGCTGCTTAATACTGGAGGGGGATCATAAAAGCTTCTGGGCGTGCGTGTGTGAATGCTAACCCAAGAGTCACAGAAGTGGTGGACCTACACTAGTGGCATCGCACTGTGCTTGTATTAAATGACAAATGATCTTCTCCAAGTGGAATGATGTGAGGAGGTGATTAGGGTGACGTGGAATTAATTTGCTTAGGAACCTCGTCAACATGACTTACGTTCTCATCTCACTTGATGCTTAATCCTATGAATCTTGATCAGGAAGTAAATCCCACTTCATTCAGTGGGACCTGCTTCCAAATAAGTGTGCATAGGATCACCACCTTTAGAATTGCAGTACTGTACATGACTCAGGCTGCAATCCTATACACACTTTCCTGGGAGTAAGTCCCATTGGACACAGTGGGACTTACTTCTGAGTAGACATGCATAGGATTGTGCCGCCAGTGTGCCCAGTTGCTGCTCCACCCACTTAGCTACCTGTCAGTAAGACTGCAATCCTATACACACACACTTTCCTGGGAGTAAGCCCCATTGAATACAGTGGGACTTACTTCTGAGTAAACATGCATAGGATTGCGCTGTAAGTCTTAGGCCCCCAAATGTTCCCTTTTGAGTAGTGTACCTGTCATACTGAAACAAGGCCACACATGTTAAAAGCTGTAGTTTCAAAGAGTTTCAGCAGATCAGCTGCACATAAAAGGAGCAGCATATTCGTAGAAGGAACATGGGAAGTTTTTTAAAGACTGTAAGCTGATTACAAATGCCAGTATTAGCCACGTATTTGCTAGAAATTTATTTGGTTCATTCACCTCTCCATTTGGAAAGGGGCTTTCCAGGGCTTCCACCAATTGCCAACTTCCCCCCCCCCCTTTCTTGGTTTCTTCTGCATCTCACTTGGCGCTGCTGGCAAAAACAACAGCTGCTAAAGAGAGAAGATGGGAGAGCCTAGTTGGGGATGATTCTCTTTGGAGCACTGCTGCCCATGTGGATACGTGAATGGCAACAATAATGATGCCTCTCTGCTTGTCCAAAACCCCTGAATAAGGAGAGGCAGTAGCGTCGCTGGAGGTGGGGCGGAACGCTACGTTCCGCACCACGCTGAACCTCCACTACTCACCAGCATGAGGTGGCCCCACCCCTCTCCTTCAGAGCCATTCAGTGCGGCGCAGGAGACTCCCTGTGCATTGCCTTCGCCCCACTGAATGGCTCCGAAGGCGAGGGGGCGGGGGCGCTTCATGCTGGTGAGTAACGAAGGGTCGGTGCGGAACTTAGTGTTCTGCCCCACCTCCAGCGACACCACTGAGGAGAGGGCTGAATGAGCAATCCTTCTCCATGAGTGCCTGTAGCCTGTTCTGAACTGATAGACCTGATAACCCACTTTCCAGGTAGTGAGGTGGATGTATGAATGCTCTGGAGAGGTTGCAAGTGAATTTGCTCTGGAGAGGTTGCAAGTGAATTTGCAGAGGTCACTTGCAATTTGCAAGTGACCTCTGCAGACAGCCTAGTTCCACTTGAATCCCACCGTTGTGTGGTTTTTATAAGTGTCAGGGCTCATTGGGAGAAAACGAGTATCTAAAATTATAATTGAGGAAGCTTTTCAATGGATTACGTTTCAGTTGTCTTCTGGCTTTGCACATAGACTGAACGCATGACGCAAGAATGGGATTTCGCCAGCTGAAACCTCTGTGTATTCACCACCATCTCAAACCTCTGTGCATTCATAATCCGTGCATGTACTGTTCCTGTGCATGTAACAGTAGTATGCATACCAACCATGTGCAGAGGTTGAGGGATGGATGAGCAGAGGTTGGGAGCGAGGCCAGTTCATTCTAGCCTACCTCTCCATTCACATCTTCAGTCCATGTTGGAGGGTAACGTGAGAACAGAATTTTGGTTTCTTAGCTCATAGATCTTAAATGTGAGCAGCATAAGAAGAGCTCTGTTGGATTAGGCTGAGGGCCCCTCTAGTCCAGCTTCCTGTATCTCACAATGGCCCACCAGATGCCACAGGGAGCACTGAAGACAACATGATACCTGTATCCTGTTGCCACTCCCTTGCATCTGGCATTCAGAGAGAGGCTACCTTTGAAACCTGGGTGGTGCATGCAGTCATCATGACTTGTAACTGGTGATGGGCCTTTATAAATCTGTCCAATCCTCCTTTTAAAGGCACCTACAGGCCAGGTGCCATCACAACATCCTGTGGCAAGGGGTTCCACAGATTAATTATAAAACTACAATGTGCAGTCCTGCAGGGTGAGTTCATAAAGCAAAAGGGTCACGTTGGGCTGCATTAATACCGATCAGCAGACTGCTTTTGAGTTTTCCCCCAATAATCAGTTTACAATTTTTAAATCGCAATCCTGTTCCCTCTGTGCATTCCGGGGATAAAAACAGAAGGCAAATCACAGCACGACACATTCTTGTTAGGCTTTAAAGGTTGTATTATCCGAGTTGTTCAGCTTTTGATGACGGATACTAAACTACTACATTGTTTTCCTCCCACAGGTGACCCCAAAACCTGGCAGAACAAGTCTCTTCCCGGGGATCCAAACTACCTTGTCGGAGCAAACTGTGTCTCAGTTCTAATAGATCACTTCTAACCTTTAACATTAGCAGACTGACTTAAGTGTGAAACCAAGATAAAACCTTGCCTAGAAACTGAACCACTCGTTTCAAGTATTAACAGTTCTCTTAGTGTTAAGCAATCTTTGCTTGTACCTAACAATGGATAGTGAGTACATTCTTGAACCATGGTCAGGGTACATGCCGTTGAGCAGCAGAACAGGTAACCCAAGGGCCAGATTAAGGTTCCTGTGGGTCCCCTCTGACTTTCCTTAAACCAGACACTACTGATGCATCATAGCTTGAAACTCTTACACTACCACAGAGAAGCAATGCAATTTTTTTCCCCAGAGGAACTGACATTTTGGTTCACGATCCATCCACTGCTAAATTGGTCCTTTTTCATACAAAAGGTTTTTGGGTTTTTCTTTTTATATCTATTTAAAACAACAAAACACCTTTGTGTGTTCAGAATATGCAAAAGACTATTGTGGTCACTGTTTATTTTTTTAAAGAACTGGTGCAAACATTTGATGTATTTTGCCCATGACATGGAACTAAACACTTTTTGGCTAGCACAATGGAGAAGGTTTCCCCCCCCCCCACTCCTCTGCTGAGGGGAGGCGGGGGGGGGGGAGAGAGAGATACATGCATGTCTAACTACATGAAGAACACTTTTTTCCTTTTGGTCATGGGGGACAAAGAGCAAGCAAGCGCATGTGGTATGACTATGGTTCATTTGCCTCTGTGGGATCTGTAAATTAACCACATTTACTACAATCATATTAACCAGCAGGGATGCCTTACCCTCATGTTTTTACTAGACTTAGCTATCATAGTTCTCTGTACTACTAAGTTTGTATGGCTTCTGTGCTTACTTAGATAAATACATCTTGAGACAGATTGAGAAACTGAGACATTTTGTAAAATTGTTGGTCCAGTGAGAGGGAGGAAAATACAGTTGGTTTTTTTGGGGCTGATCAACCAGAGGAGAACCCGAAGAACATGATGGTATGTTTTCTGCTATGCATTTTGAAAATTTATAGATGTTATAGATGGCTTGTATATAACTCGTGCATACCACTTTTGTTCTTGGTTTGTAAATTTAACTTTTATAAGCTTTACCTTTTTTATATATATAAATATATATAAAAATACAAAACAGAAGTTTTCTTAATACCTTTGTACTCTCTCATACCTTTTGAGCCTTGAACTTTGACATCTTGCAGCAATAAAGCAGCATTTCTACAGTACCTGAAAACAAGGACTTTTTTTATTAAAAGAAAATGCACAAAGTTGTTACCTTTTTAAGTGCTGCATTTAAAAGACTAACTCGGAATTCTCTAGTTTGATTACATTCTTGAAGAAAAAAAAAAGTATCCCTACTGTAATTTGTGATAAGGATGCTGTACTATGTGCCCTGAAATGTATTTTTTTACTAATAGACAATTTATTATGGCACATCAGCACTATTTCTGTTTAGATAATATACCACTGCATTCTGTTAATCGGTTATTTAGCTATTCGGGTGTGGCTGATTTTTTTTTCTTTGCCGTTATTAAAAATTACACATTTCTAAATATACAGAATAAAAACTGTTTTTAAAATAATAGATTTCCAGTATCTTGTTGTTCCTGAAACATCTCTATGCATGCATTTGAATAGTATGAGGTGCTGATTATCTAACTGTTACTTTGACATCACGAATAGAGCTTTACCCAGCTTGAAATACATTGGAGGCCGAGGGCAGGAGAGCATAGTGAGAGAGCAGCCTTACACGGAGCCAGGTCATTGGCCCATTTAACTCATTGTCAGCACAGACTGTGACAGCAGGTCTCCAGGATTCCAAACACGGTCTTTGCCAGCCCTAGGAGTGGCCAGGGATTGAATCTGGGACTTTCTGCAAGCAATGAAGGTGGTCTGCCACTGAGCTATGGCCGTGCTTGTACTGTAATACTTGGGGCAAGATTATAAAAACATTTGCAAAAATGCATTTGCAGTGTTTCCCTAACTTATTTGACCTGCGGGCTCCCTTGACCATTGGCGACCATTACCCGCAGGTCCCCGTTACATGATGTTGATGCCTGCCAATTGGCATTGCACTGTTTTCCGAGAGGATTCCGCGGCACTCCGTGGCTCCCCTGGCTGGTTTGGGAACCACTGCATTAGAGTCTGCAGCATCCTTGCGCGTCTAGAGAGAATAAGAGCCTTTTTAAAAAATATATTTCCAGGAACTTTCTTGCCTAAATTGTTTTGGGCCAAGTTTACAAACCATTGTTGGTCTAAAATTGCAAAATTATTATTGGATTTAACTCTTCTGAAAAAGAGGCAGTAGAAGCTATTTTGTAGTGAAATGTACTCTAAACAGATAAACCGCTTGCTAAGCGCTGCCCATTATGTGGCACATTCCTTTACTATCCAGATGTGGCTTAATGGATTTAAAGCACAAAGTTCATATTAAAGAGCAACTAACTTGGGAGCCTTTGTTCCCACTTTACTGGCATTTTGGGCATGGGCAAATACTGCGGAGAGCCAGCGGGTGGCGCAGTGGGTGAAACCACTGAACCATGAGCTGTCGATCGAAAGGTTGGCAGTTCGATTCCGCACGACGGCTCCTGCCAACCTAGCAGTTCGAAAGCAAGAAATTGCAAGTAGATTAATAGGTACCGCGTCAGCGGGACGGTAACAGCGTTCCATGCGCCTCGGTGTTGAGTCATGCCGGCCACATGACCATGGAAACGTCTTCAGACAGCGCTGGCTCTTCGGCTTTGAAACGGAGATGAGCACCGCTCCCTAGAGTCGGACACGACTGGACTTAATTGTCAAGGGATACCTTTACCTTTACCTGAATACTGCGCACAAACCAGTAAAAAGAGAAGATGGCAAGTGTTTTCAGAACTCTTTTCAACAGTTCGCCTGCTGCCATGCTTGGGGAGTTTGCATTTTCCTGAGGTTCCCCAGCCTTTTCCTGCAAATGTGACTTTTGTATCCTAAGCACGCTCTAGCGCATGCCTACTGTCCTTTGCAGCAGCAAGGTCTTTCTGTTGCCCCATTCTTTGGAAAACGGCGTTGCAGTACAGGTCTCCTACAGGTCTAGTCTTGGTACAGGTCTAGTCTTTCTGGAGCAAGCCAAGCAAAATGATCAGCAGAAGAAGGAAGCATGCAGCTCTCTTCGAGCTTATGTTGCCAGTGCAAAGAATTGTATGCTTGAATGCTGCTCTCACACAGGGGTCCATAAATATCAACTTGGCTTACTAGCCAAGCTTCTTACAAACCCGCCTGTTCCACCTCCACTCCTTTGACATATGCAGAGGGCTTGCAGAAGAGGCAAGGATTTATCTAACTTTTGCTGCAGTGTAGAGCATAAAAAGGAGTTCTGTCTACCAGGTGACTATTCTGCTGATCCATGTAATTTGGCTCTCAGGTGTCTGAGGCTGTGCGTTATACAGCGCATAACCTTGCAAACTGTTGTTCACTTCCTTACTGAGTAATATAACTACTGGAAACTAGGTTCACTCTACATAATCCCTGTGGATCATACCACAAAGTCAGTTTTGTCAGGCTGCTCGAATGTCTTGACCCATTTCTGCGTTCAAAAATGTACCCAGCAACACTTTTCTCTTAAGCTCTTGACTAGCAGATCTTTCTATAATAACTTGGCCAATATAACCTTCTGCACAGCATATAAAAATGCAAAGAATCCTTATCCACTGCCATCTGGGTTTGCAGTAGGACTTAACCTTCAGATACATGAGCAAGACTTCCATCTTAAAGGAGATGGAAGGCTGTTGTATCTTCACACAGGTGTGGAATATATCTGGGGTTCAGTCATCCTGGTTGTCGAGAGCCCTTCCTAAAATTTACAAGATTGTACAGAAGTGTCATGAGGGTAGAGTTCTCTAATAGGAACAGGATACGCATTGCTGCGATAGACTCCTTTTTCCAGAATGCCACACATCCTCTGAAATAGAAGTTGAAGACAGACGATGGTAACGAAAGCAGTAGCTAAGGTGCTGAGAAGCAGGATTTTGTTTGCTAGCTGTGATAGAGCAGCAACAGACACAGGCTAAAGCTTGCCTCTAGGTCAGAGGAGAACGAAGACTTGTGATGTGACATGTGCATCTTGAGATTTTGTACATGGGATGTAGTGTTCCAAGCGACCGTGTTGATGCCAGTACAACTGCAGCAACTGGAAGAACACGACTCTCATGAGCATCACCAAAATATGCAACATTTACCCGCAGGAAACGTTTACCCACAGGAAAAGTCATCACAAGGTAAGCACGTTGTCCCGTATGAAATTGTTTGAATCAATCTTGTGTTTGAAATGTAGGGCTGGAGAAAGACTGATATTTGGGGAATCTAAGGGACTTGTTTCATAGGTTCATGGTACCAATACAGCACGGTGTTGGATCTCGTGACTGGGGAAGATGACTTGCTTTGTATGCGTGGGTTGCAAAGAGAGAGAAAGAGAGAGGTTTTCCTCTATTTCCAACCAAAAAAAGAACTCAACCACCTGATCTTCACTAGGAAATGCATTGTCATTACAACAGTGGTTATCAAAACTGCAACAATTTGCGGTGTGGTGTTTTGTTGATAGTGCTTTTTGAAGGTTTTGTGTGTGTGTGTGTGTGTGTGTGTGTGTGTGTGTGTGTGTGTGGTTTTAAGTATTCATAGGTGATCAGGACGTCTTTGGGAAATAGCAACACATTTTGTTGTTTTCATTTGTTTCTTTAACCTTACACGCCACTTTTCTGCTGTGGGGCACTCGAAAGTGGCTTATAGCCAACAAAATAAGGATACCATAAAACTTGACAAAATGCCTGTTGAAAGTAACCAACCATAATTCTTAAAACTAATTCACAAAAACTAGCTCAAATAAGAGGTTCCATGCAGAAGATGCTTTAGTCCATTGGAAGGTATCATGTTTCCACCTACAAGTTATGTACTTGGTCCACCAAGATGGTGCTTGTCGTTCCTTACACACAGGCCCAGTTCAGATGCCATTTTCTAATTCTTCAAACCATGGTCTGGTGAATTGGGAAGTCATTGAGGGCTTGTAACACAGATGCACGTGCAGCTTGCATTTCTGGGCTTCCCCGAGCTATATAGGTTCCTATGACACCCAAATTGGGCAAACCCAGCTTGGGTTAACGCTATCCTCCAAACTATACTTTGCAGATCCGCTTCAGGCCAAAGTTTGGAGGTTAGCATTAACCATAGTTCACCAATTTGGACATCGCATCTCAAGGTATGAATTGGGGAAATCCGAAAATTGGTGGAAAATGAACCCATGCTAGGTTCCTGATTAGAACCAAAGTGAGAAAATGAGACTCTTCGACTAAAGTAACCAGATAGCAAAACATTAGGACGTTGCAAGATATCTCGGACTGTTACAGAATTTGAAAGAAACATTATCAACTTGGAACAGATTCTCATAACCAGTTTGTACTGATCATAATGTACCAGCTGCCCTTCCAGATGGATGCTGCTGTGTGAGAGATGAAGTTACTTCTGTAAGCGCTGGTGTCATTTAGCGTGATCTGTAGAGAAGTTCCTTAGTGTGATGGATGAAATCTTCACATAAGGAGTGATGGGGCATTGAATGCTTCAGTGGATGGTTCTGGGACTGCAAGAGATCAACAACGTTGATGCATTTTAAATCGGGAGAACCACTGAGTTGCATCTTAACAGACCTGTGTATTTGTATATCTCCAAGAAAAGTTGGAACCGGATAGTTATCAGATGTAGTAACATTGCTGATACTGTATTTCAGTAGTTTGGTTATGGCATACATAGAGCTCCTGCCAACCTAGCAATTTGAAAACATGTTAATGACAGTAGATAAATAGGTACAGGTTGCGGGAAGGTAACAGCATTGCGTGTCCAGCCGCATGCTATGCACTGTGGCAAGGAGTGTCATGCTGGCTACATGACCACGGAGGCGTCTTCGGACAGCGCTGGCTCTTCGGCTTTGTAACGGGGATGAGCACCGCCAGAGGCGTGAAAAGACTGGAGCGAACTACAGGGGGCGGCGGCGCCCCTTCGGGGTGGCGTATCAGGAGCAGTGCTCCAGGCAGCATCCGCTCCTGATATGCCTCTGAGCACCGCCCCTAGAGTTGGACACGACTGGACTTAAATGTCAAGGGATACCTTTACCTTTTATACATAAAGGGTGGTGGTTAAATTTTGGGGATATTGTATTTTAAAATGTGCTGCATTGCCCTGAATAATGGAGTTGGACTCCCAAAAGTGTACAAGGTGCCTTGTTGAGATCTTGGTTGTATTGTAATGTGTTTTTTTTTTCCAGAATAACTTTTTGAAGGGACAAAAAAAGCACAAGGGCTCAGATTTCTCTTTCATTTTATTGTGTTAGCTGAACAATTGTCTAGCAAAGAAATGAAAAAGGATAACCAGGCAGAGAATCTGGTGAGCAAGCAAGACATCAGTTGATTCCTCGAAGACGGATGTCGGCAGTGTTACCTGGCAACTTGCACTTGGAAATGGTCTCAATGTAGTGATTTTGCACCTTGTCTGAATTACGGGGGCGGGAGGGGGGGCTGCAGAGGGATGGACATGCACATATTCACACACCTGCTTTTACATAAATACACCATGCTTACAGATTGTCTTATATGCACTATTGTTCAAGGGGCCCAGACAGAGCAATGACGTTCTGTTGCCTTTCACCTTTCACCTGTGGATGTGTATGGATGTGTACGCATCTATGTACTGATCAGCTAAGTGTCCTGAACTTAATCTAACCTGTCAGCTTTCATGCTACAAGTGATGCTTGTAGCATTCATTGTGTGGATTTGGTGTGATCTTTATACAACTTTCCCTGCACCACTACAAGGGTCGCTACCATATGTAGAGACCACCTCTGCCCCAGTTTGCCAGTTTTGAGCCTTTTGTTTCCACATATGAACATTTGTGCATGTGTGTGCGTGCATTCTGGAGTTGCATACCCCTGCACACTTAACAGTGCAATCCTATGTAACTTTGCACCGGTGTAAGTGCACTTATGCCAGTCCATCTACTGTTACACCAGTGCAAAGTTACACAGGATTGCACTGTAAGATGTTGACTTAAACATCTTTTGATTGATTCTTGCAGTCGTTGCATCTGCGCTCACGACAGTATTTAATAATACTGTACTTAGCATTGGTTTTCCATGTTCTCTGTGTGCAAAGCACTTCACAAGTACTGTGCTGCCTTGATGTTATCCTTGCAACAACCCTGTAAAGTGAAGGCATTGTAGTATCTGCATGTTGCAACTGGAGAGCTAAGGCTGAGAGGAAGCAGCTTGCCTACGAGCATCGCATGAGTTCATGGCACAGATGAGATTTAAACGGAGAATGTCATGATATGCAGTTTGGTCTCCTGACCCTTACACTACTACACCATAGTTTTCCTACAACATTCTCTGTTCCTAGAGGCACATTCTGAGCACACATGGGAAGAAACCTCTTGCTTATCGATGGGGTATCCTAGTTCAGAGATTTCTCAAGATAATGGAGAGCAAACCAGGAACTGACATTGAATCTGTTTCTGACAAAGTACTGCAACGTCCTTCAGGGACTGATTTACTTTCTATTGTGCGTTTATGTTTTTGATTACTGTACATCCCTGAATGTAACTGGGCTTTGTTTTTGTAATCAGTTTGATCAATGCATATTTTTCTGCACACTTTTGTTGCCCTTTATTTTTAAAACTCACCTGGGTACCTGATCTTTTTTCTCCCCTGTGTTCATGCGCGCAGAGAACCAGCTGCTCAGCCCGTAGTTGTTCAAATGAGTCTTGAGTACAGGCAGGGGATTACTATGAACTGAAGCATCATGCCCATATGGCTGCTTGAGAGGACTAAAGTACTAGTAGGTAGTTAATTACAGCAGTGAAAAAGACTGCGTGTTTTTGTGTGTGGTCCCGATTGGCAGGCTGATATATGCCTAGATGATAAAAGTGAAGCAGGCTGTACCATGGATGCCCTAATACTGAGGATCTTTATAGAACTCGGATACTCATAGATATAGAATGAGAGCTGTTTCAGATCGCTTGCGGAAGCGAACAAAGACGAGCGAGCGCGAGAGGCTGGCCACCGACCTGCCTGTCTGTAGGAGTGTCTCCCTGCAAATAGTCCCTCCTTTTGTCCCGCCTTCTTGGAAGAAACCTCCACGGTGATTGGCTAACACTCCTCCCCCTCTCTTCTGATTGGTGGCTCCAGTAGCGTCGCTGTGCGTCCCCCTGAAAACATGGCCCAGGGGATGTTCGAGCGTGCCGGCAGTCGGGAGACCGCTCGCTTCCACTGTGTTAACCAGACACCCAAGCACGCCTCGGCTAAGATGCGCTAAGATCCGGGATGAGCTGAGATTTGTGCAGTCTGAAGCGGCCTTGAGCGGGGCCGGAGTCGGGTCCATGAGGCTGAGACGGGGGAGGTGGCAGGAAAAGTCTGCCTCTGTCTGCCTGCTGCCTCCGCTGCTGTTCCTGATCCCTGCATTTGAGGAGGAAGTACGGAGGAGAGAAGAATGCTGTGCTAGAGTGTCACTACTCTCCTTCACACTTTCTCTACTGCTCTATTCCCTGTTGAAACCAGAGAGCAGGAGGAGGAGCCACAGAGGCAGCCACTGGCACGCCACAATGTTAGTGGGATGGCATTTGGTGGCAGGAGGTCTTGGGCCAGTCCTGTGTGGGTCCTGGTTGACTAGGCATGATTTCAATCAGATTTATTTTGATATGGGGAAGAGAACCTTGAACAATCAAGATTCACAAAGCATTTCTGCCTTTGGCAAATGTTAAGTTCTTTGTTCCCTCTCTAAAGGTTGCGACCGAGTGTTTATGATTACCTTTAGCTGTAATTATCCAGGCTTGCAGCCACTAGGGGGAGAGTGTGATACTTTACATCAGGGCGCACCCATCTCAGGTCAAAATGTGTAGTGCGAGATGCCTAAGGAGTCTGGCACAGTTTATGTACCGTTGCTTTCTCTGTGTTTCATCGCTCATGACAAGAACCCTCATCCTTCCAGGCTTTCCCTGATTTGTGTTGCTTCATGTCAAAAGGTTGTAGCAGCCTTTGTCTATTTATATAGCTATTTTCCTGATAAAGTTCTGTGTGCTTGACCTTTTTGAACAAATATCTGCGCTGCTGTGGTCTTTAGGCAACCACGAAGTCTTTCTTTAATAATAATAAAAAAGACTTGCATAGCCCCAAGGTGGCTTCTAAAGATTTGAAAACATATTAAAATGCATGTGATGTTGCAATAAACTAACCTAATAATAATAAAAACAAAAAACAGGAAGAGGTTTAAGTACCGAACAACCAGCAGAGAAATAATAAATGTACTGATCACAGTAAAATCGTTGTTGTTTTTAGACCTCAAAAGTCAAAAAGGAAGAAGTAATCTGGAGTATCAAAGACTGGGGGTTGGCGGGGGGCATAAATATATCTTCTCCACTTCTTCTGTTCTGTTCTCCTTTTAGACTCCTGGGAGTGGGAGCCATGGAGACTGCGGCTGGCACAGCCCTGAGTAAGAAGAGGCAACATTTGGCACTCCGTCTCGGGTGGAAGATTTTGGGCTGGCCTTGTTGCACATTCTGCACATCCAAGGACTCTTGCTATTAACAATGGAGGTGGCCTGTCTGCTAGCTAAAGACATTTATGAATCTATCCATGCTCTACAGCAGAGGTGGCCAACCTTTCAACCTGAATGCTCCTGCCCCTATAATGGATGTATAGGTGAGGGCATTTCAGGTCAGGACGTATAGGTGAGGGCATTTCATCTGCTTTAGCAGCACCATCAGCAATGGCAGCTGCCAAGATTCTGGCTTCTACACAACTCTTAAGAACACAGAGGCCCTAATGGTGGAAGGCTGACCACCCCTGCTCTACAGTGATGAGATGAGGCCATTCTGCGTATTCCTTCACCTTCTGAGGTCATGAGAGAAGAGAGGACATGGGGGACAGGAGAGAGGCATCCAAAGCATGGAACTCCCTGCCCCAGGAGTTTCACTATCATCATTATTACCACCACCTCTCATCATCAATCTTCCTCCTCCTCACCGCCCATCTGATGGTGGCTGGTATTTTCTAAAATATCAAGTCCATCCCAAGGACCTAGGATAGTTAGTGATATTTGCGTAAAATATGTGCAGTTCCGAGTAAAGTTGCTTTTTGAAGCTCATACGTGGTTTATTATGATGATGATGTATATTTATATACTGCTTTTCAACAACAAAAAAGTTCACAAAGCAGGTTACAGAGAAAATCAAATAACTAACATGGCTCCTTGTCCAAAAAGTGCTCACAATCTAAAAAGATGCAGAAGAAAACACCAGCAAACAGCCACTAGAAAAGAGACTGTGCTGGGGTGAAGAGGGACAGTTACTCTCCCCCTGCTAAATATAAGAGGAGTGCCACTTGGAAAAGTGCCTCTTTGCCTGCTTAGAAGGGTAATAACTACTGAAGATCTTTGGATTCTTAAATATATACTTGGTTGTATGCCTATGGATTTTCTGTGTTTTATTCTTGGCTATATTCTGGAACAGGCCTTTAAATGTTAAGCATCCCTTTCCACTGAAAGCTGTTTGTTCCCTGTCTGGCTGAAATGTCACCCAAGTCACATTGCAGCTGCTTCACCCTTTCTTGGGCACCCCATCTTGGGAAGTATTGATTCTGATGGCTCTCATCACCAGTCAAACATGTTGAAAATTTGGTTTCGGCTTGAGCTGGGTTTGTTGGGGGCTATTCAGATGGCTTGCGGTAGGGCTGGTCCAAGAGTATGCCAAATACCACCCACAGTACTCCAAATACCACCCACTCGCGTTTGCACAGTGTCTTGCAGAGCCAAATAGTGCTTCCATAGGCCTGCCTCTACCCCTCCTCTCGTTTCCTGGGTTCATACAGGAAGTGGGGAATGGAACAGAAGAGGAAGTGGAGAGGAGAGGAGAGTGATGTCCCTGTGCTCTTATTTCTCCCATGCTGTAGCCTGTCACTCTCATCCCTTCTGTACCTCCCTTTCCCCTCTATTAGTAAAGGTGGACAGATGCCTCTCCAATGAGGCGATTACTTCAGTTCAACTTATGGGCTCATTGTAGTCCCAGGAAAAGGTTGCCACAGTTAATTCACAGCTCCACTGGTGAACGATCTGTGTGCATTTGCTGTCATTACCCTTTGGTACTGTGAGAATCAGTGAGGTATAGTGGTTAGGGTGTTGGACTAGGACCAGGGAAACCCGGGTTTAAATCCCCCTACTCAGTCCCCTGCAGGATGACTTCATCCCAGTGTGTGATCCTCCTAGAGTTGGAAGGGACCCACAAGGTCATCTAATAATCCAACCCCCTGCCTGTAGCAGGAAATCATCCTAGAGCATCTCCAGCCTCTGCTTGAAGATCTCCAGTGAGAGAGAACCCACCACCTCCCTCGGCAATCTGTTTCACTGTCGAAATGTCCTTACTGTCAAGAATTTCTTCTTGATATCCAACCAGAATCTCCTCTCTTAAAGTTTGTACCCATTGGATCTAGTACTATTCTCAGAGGCAGTTGAGTACAAATTTGTTCCTCCTTCCATATGACAGCCCTTTAGGTATCTGAAGCGTGCTATCATATCCCCTCTCAGCCTCCTCCTAATCTCCAGGCTAAACATACCAAGTTCTCGCAACCTTTCCTTGTAGGGCTTGTTCTCCAGCCATGTGATCATCCTCGTCGCTCTTCTCTGAACCCGCTCCAGTTTGGCCACATCCTTCCTAAAGTGAGGTGTCCCGAATTTTACACAGTGTTCCAGGTGAGGTCTGACCAATGCGGAGTAAAGTGGAACCACTACTTCTCGTGACTTGGAAGCTACGGTTCTACTAGTGCAAGCTAACATTGTGTTAGCCTTCTTTTCAGCTAATGCAAAGAACGCCATACTGCCCAGAATGTCCCATGATAAGATTCACAGGTGCAGACTAATAAAGCATGTCTTAGCACTTCTCCCAAAGAGTAACCCAATAACGGAGGGGCAGACTGACCATCGGGGAGAAATGTGCAGAGCAGACCACTAACTCCTCAGCAGAACACATGGATCTCCCACAATCTGCAATACACCCCCTTTCGATGGTGATGTCCTGCATTGGCCTCACCATTAAGGCCCCATTGGGTGCTATCCCACATTGGTGGCACATTGGGTGCTATCGTTGCCACCAGTACTTAAAGGTGTACAGGAGTTGGGTCAGCCAGGTACGGCCTCTGATGGGCATGGACCATTGTTGCCCAGTGTCCAGCAGTGACATGCAGTGAGGTCTGAGGCTGGGGACGGACACACAGAGACGGGGAGAGACAAGAGTGTAGAGAAACCTACCTTGCAAAATCGTCTTGACTTGTGTGCATGCGTTCTTGCGCTGTCTCTATCTCTCGCTCTCCAGAACCAGAAATAAATTCAAAACCAGCTTCTTGCTGTTTTCATGGCTTTCATTGAGGCAAATCTGCCTGCTGCCTCCCCAGCGCTTGCTGATGCAGACAGCCTGCCTTTTTTTTAATTGGGCACCAGCTACCCTGCCTTATTTTCATTGGAAGGCAGACAGACATGATTGCAACCAGACCCTACTGAGGCAAATCTGCCTGTTGCTTCTCCAGCGCTTGCTGATGCAGGCAGGCTCTTTTTTTTTCATTGGAAGGCAGCAGCTGTGCCTTTTTTTAATTGGACGCCAGCCATGATTGCAGTTAGCTGACTGAGGCAGCTCTGTTAGGGGCCACCTTGTGTATTGCTGCTCAACTCACTGACTGTGCTGGAGCAGAGAGGAGCGGTGGGGAAGCAAGGTACTCTTTTTTTTTTTTTACTTGTTGGGTCTGTTGAGGCTCTACTTCCCTGATGCCCCCCATTTCCACCCTCTCTTCACCTCAAACCACCTTTCAGGGCCTTTGTGCCATCTCTTGCTTCCTTGAGCATGGCATTGACTCCAGAGTCTGGTAAATTGAGAGAACCGTGGCCTGTGGGATGCTCTGCTGTGGCTTGGGGCGTGGCTGTGGGGCAAGAGTCCCTGTGTCCTGGCCTGCATGCACAGGGAGAGGCTGTGGGGCAGCAGCTGTGGCTCATGTTCACTCCAAGTAAGTCTGTCTTTGTAATAGATGTACAGTGTAAAATGTTTGCACTGCATTTTGGGTGAAACAACCCTCCCAAGAACTTAACTGAATAAAACTATCCACATTGTGTTTCCCTCTTCCTGCAATGAGCTCAGAATAGCAAACATGGACGTCGGTCACTCCATCTATCGCTATTACATGTATGATGCTTTACATCAGGGGTGGCCAACCTTCCACCATTAGGGCTTCTGTGTTCTTAAGAGTTGCAAAGAAGACAGAATCTTGGCAGCTGCAAGTGCTGATGGTGCTGCTAAAGCAGCTGCACCTGCTGAAATGACCTCACCTATGCGGCCATTAAAGGGCCAGGAGCATTCATGCTGAAAGGTTGGGCACCCCTGCTTTACATAGTATGAAAAGAGAGATCCCTTCCCCCAAGGTGCTTAGAAGCTAGACAATCTTTTCAATAACATTATGAGGTAGAATAGGTTGAACATTTCGAGCCCTGGAGAGTCACCCAGTGAGTTTCATGGCTTTGTGGGGAATTGAACTCTGGTCTCCCCAGCCAGAGTCTGACACTCTAACCACTATGCCGCACTGTCAACTGTTACAACTGTAATGATAAGCTAAAGTCCACGCATCTGTTTCCCAGCAAGAAACCAAGCTTACTGTTGCTTGTTAAAAGAAAATAAAACAAAGAAAGCCCCATCCTGTCCAAGAGTGAGAAAATGCGGGATGTATCTATTAATTAGACCCCAGTAGGTGACACGTCTCTTCCCATGGGGCATTGCAGTAGGTTTGCAGCATAGCAAACCGAGGTGGTGGGTTTGTGCGCAGATTTCAATGTGCATATTTAACTGGAAGAGCCACAAGGGGACAGTGTGTAGCCATGTGCCTCTCCAAAAAGAGTCTGTACCACTCCTGACTCCAAATTAGGTACTCAGGGTTTGTTTGTTTTTTCATCCAGGAGAGTTCTGGGCACATCAGTGATTGATTTGTGTAGGAAAGGTACGGAGTGCATTTCTAGTTGGAGGAAACATCGTTTTCTCCTTCCTCCCCTTTGTGGAGGGGGGGAGAGCTGACTAATGTCCCCCTCATATTACCATCTGTCACATCCTCCCTGTGAAGGTTTCAGTTCGTTTGCGCTCATCTGAAATGGCTTGTGAAGAAGCGCTGGCAGTTCCAAGGGTGATGCTGGCTGTCTTGAGGAAAAGGGAGTCGTTTTTAGCAGCGCGGAGTGAGCGAGTTCTACTATTTTTGGAAACTGCCAGCATCAATAGGGGTTAGGGTCTATTGAGTCTATCTGCAATTTGGTCATGATAGCTAAATGGAATCTCTGTAACAGAGGCAGTGTACTTACTTGGGGCTGGCCCATCCTTGAGGCCGACTGAGGTGGTTGCCTCAGGGAGCAGATTGGAGGGGGGGGCAACCTGCTTTCACTGCTCCGCCTTTCACTCCCTGGATTTGAAAAGGGAGTGGAGCAGAAGACACAGCTCCACAGAAGAGCAGAAGACACAGAAGAACACAGAAGCCCTAATGGTGGAAGGTTGGCCACCCCTGGACTAGAGCATCAGAGATGCTCTAACTAACCCGCTACTCTTCTCTCCTCCACATTTCCTCTTCTGCTCGGTTCCCTTCTTCCTGTCAAATCCAGGGGTTGGAAGGAGGAGGAGGCAACAAGGGCAAGTGGTGGCTGGTGTATTGGCAGAGAAGGGGCAGCGGCATTTGGCATGCTGCTTCCAGTGTGGACAGGGCCGGTGCTCTTTTTTTTCTACAAGACATCTGTTTTTGAAAATTGAAGTCGGCAATTTTTTGGGGGGGTGCAAGTAGTGAGCCATGCCCAGGGTGCAAAATAGCCTGGCAGCGGCCCTGAGTGTGGGGTGGTCTTGGGATGCCTTGAACGTACCACTCAATAATAGCAACAAGCAATGGGGGAGGGGGCTTTTGCCTATGTGTCCAGCTTATGAATTTCCTGGAAGTCAGTGATGGAAGCAGAATTTGTGTACTTTGTGGAAGAATTGTTGGAAGGTCCAAACACAAAAGACCTGACCAGTTGTTATTGCTGAGTCTCGGAAAAGTATAAGGTGTTGCACTCCTCAAGTGGCAAGAAGTTCCAGGGGATTATTACAAGGTCCCGTGTGAGGGGATATTGTGGGAAGGCGTTTCTGGTAACAGAGGAGCATTGCTAGTTCCTACACCATTATCCCCTCCCCCCCATGCGTGCGTGCACAAAGCAATAGCAGCCTCCAGCCCCTTGGCAATGTTGGGACAGCAGATCCAGGTGAGGCCTTGGTTTACCGGGGGTGGTGGTGGTATAAATCCTCCTTTTTTAGACTTTCAGTCCATGATCTAGCACAGAGTTGGGCTTAAGTGCACCTAAAGCCCCTCTGTGGGGCTACAACTAGTCCAGAATACTACCGCTGAGTTACATTTTGTGTGTGTGTGAAAGTGCAATGCAGTTTTAGCACATTTGTGCTGAAGCGGCTACCTTGGTTACTGGCATGATTCTGCACCCAATTCAAGGTGCTGGTCTTCACCTACAAAGCTCTCATCAGGCCTGAGACTCTCCCATCTGAACCTTCCCATTGTTTAAGATCTGTCAGAAAAGTCCTTGCATGTCAACATCTAGACCTTCTCGTTCCTCTTTGGTACCCCAAGATCAAAATGTGCACAGAGCAAGTCCACATGACGGACTTAAGCTGGGCTGCATTTGTTTTTCACCTTCCAGCGCTAGGAGCTCTGGAGAGCTGTTTTTTTTCTCCCTCCAGCACGCTCAGGTAGGTTTTTTTTTAGCTTCTAGCACGCTCGCCTCGCTAGCAGTTTGAACTGCAAGCTCGAAGCTAGAAAAGATGGTGGCCTCATACACCAATAGGAAGGTTGCTTGGCTGCAAAGGAGCTTGGGAGATGTAGTACAAGGGACAAGGAAGTAAGGGCGATCTTTTCAGCGGAGGCTCATGTCTACCAGGATTCATTCAAAACAGCTAAGGTGACTTGCAGCAGCACTTCCTTATCTTCAGATTCCCATCCAGCTCTTGTAAAGAAAGATTGAATGCCATAAAGCACCCTGAACTAAAATAAGACGCCATTTTGTCGTTTTTTAAATGAGCTGTGCTTGAGCATGCTAGAGGCATGCTAGAAATATCACTTCCTCCTATTTGGTATGAGAAAAACGAACGCAGCCATTGTTTCTGTCCCCAAGGCATCCTGGGAACTGTAGTTTTTGAGGAGGGGCTAGAGACCTCTCCTCCGCTCTCTCCCTGCACAACCATTCTCTGGTTTCTCCTTGGGGCATCTTGACTGACGGAAAACGGATACAGTTTCGTACTGTAGACAGGACCTAAATAAGAGCTGATCCTTGAAGTGCTTGTGAGATTTGCTCTCCGCTCAGCAGTGCGGGAGCTGCCACTTCTCATTCCGCCGTGTGAGGCTGACAAAGTCTGCTCAGCCTGGCTTTTCCAAATTGCTACGTTGCCTTTTGCAAAGAGGCCGTTCGGAGAGATTCATGCCTCCCTTTGACAAAAGCAGATGACACATCATGAATCAGGTGGGCATCCAGCTGCTCTTCTCCATGTCAGTTCAAGGTCAAGGGAAGATGGCATTTCCCTGCAAGTGGGTGTGCCTTCCTTTATTGCCTCTCTTCACACTTCAACAGTTTCTCAGAGGTACAGAACATTCCTTCCTCGGTGCTCCTAATCTGGCCTCCCAACAGAGCTCTTTTCGTTAACTACCTGTCGGCTGAAAAATGAGCCATGCCGTTTAGAAGCAAGTCTCATTTTCTGGAGAAAGGGAGTCTTCTCCAGTTCATTAAGGAAGATACTCTAATTCCTTCCCCAACTGCAGATCTTTATGATCTGCTCTCTGACCATTGTAGCCGTGTCACAAAACACAGATCGACAAGCCCACAGCAATATGGACAAGTCCCACTGTAGGAGAGAGTATGGTTGCTCCCTGATGAAGACGATGTGGATTCTCAAGTTAAAATGTGCTCCACATGCTCCTTCAGTAATCTTTTCAGCAATCCTATAAGGTAGAGTGTTGCGGTTATCCCCATATTGCAGATGGAAAGAGTGAGACAAAAGGAGGTCATGTCTGAACCCCGAATTTTCTAGCTTTGTGGCTCCCATTCTTAGGCCATTACACTATCGCAGTGGATGTTTTTGTTTGTTTGTTTTGTTTATTGTATTTATATACCGCCTTTTCTTTACAGACTCAAGGCGGTTTCCATAGGCAGGCCATTCTAAACCCCATTTTTTTTCCTGTGAGGTTTTTACAAGTATTGTTCTTTGAGAACATAGAACCCTTAATTCCCAGATGTTTCCTTTCAAAGTGCAGCCATGTCCTGTCTGTGCTTCTGCCTTCCAAGCTTTTCGCAGCAGCCGCAGATCTCCCTCAGTCGGTTTTCAAGGTGTTATCCATCTGCCAACTGACTCCTACGCATTCCACACACTCCACACTCCCTTCGTATGTTCCGTCAGTGGCAGTGGTCCCCCTTCCAAGTGATGACCAGGGCTAAACCTGCTTAGCTTTCTTCAGGCAGGGCAACAGCTCAACCTCCCGGCCACACCTGTCACCATCTACACCCTCATTGTAAATAAATTATTGGTCGCTTCACTACTGGGGACAGCTGTCTATAGAGTGTATAGATGATCTCTCCCTCACATTTTATTGTAACCCCATGTAGTAATCTTTGGAGCCCTGGCCACCGAGGCACAGCGTTCCTAGCCTTTGCAAGGCTCGGTGGTGACTTTGCTGCCGAGCTCCTCGCGGCCAGCTGTGGCTGACAACGTCCCCACCGCAGATCAGCTGAAAGAGCTGTCAGCTGGCAAGTGGTGGGAGGGCTTAAAAATGCCATGCTGGAATAGGAGGGCAGGAGGGTGATGGAGCAGGGAAAGTTGAAGGGAGGGGGGAGAAAAGCAAAGAGGAGGAAAGGGGGGGAGGAGGAGGAGGAGGAGGGGGAGGAGGAAAGGGCCACAAGCAAGCAAATGAGCTGGGTGGAGGGGGGGAGAAGATAGAGACAAGAGGACTTAAAGGGGTCCGAGGGCAAGGAAGTAGACGGGAAGAAGGGGAAATTCCTCCCCCCCCCCCCAAGCAAGGGAGCAGCTTTAATGAACTCCAGCAGGAGTCGGGCACTGCCTGGCGGCCTTTGATGCTTGGACAGAGAAGAAGACCCACTTCCGTGAAGGGCAGGCACCCATTGTCCCATCCCCAAAAGACTAGCCAGCCCTCCTGGACTGGCTGATCCGGCCGCATGCATCCAGCTTCAACTCTACATGCATTTGCGTAGTGTCCGCCGGCGGAGCCTACTCGCCTTACGGAACGTTTATGACACCCAGTGCCAGCAGAGATTGCACCGTAAATGTTTACACAGGATTGCACCGTAAACGTTTTAAGGCTGCTGTGGCAGTGTTTGGTTGTGCCTCCCCAGACCCAATAGTTCATAACTATTTGGGATTTTATTAACTAGCCTACTTAATCAGTGCAGATCTATCTTCCGACTCCTCTCTAAAGTTTGGGCCCTTTATTCTAGTTCTGAATTTTGCTTCATTACTCTGTGGTCACCTGCAGCCCCAGCATTATGGTACCCACCAACCCTCTTTATCTGATTCTCATCCCTGTTCATTGCATCTTCTATTTCCTACCTTCTTCATACCCCTCCTCGAAACCCACCTTTCCCCTGAAGCTTAATTGGCCTAATCCCTTACTGCCCAGATGATTCTGTCACTGAAGCATGTCTATATAATATAATCTCATGTTCTCCCCTTGCCACCACTAGACTCCCCCTTTCTCTGTTCTCGTTTTTGTGTGTGTCTCCTTTTACATTGTGAACCTTTTTGAAACTGGGACCTGTCTCTTCCCTTCTTTGTAAAATGCTGTGTGCACAGATGGTACTATATAAATAACAATACATTAAATGTAATAAAAAAAATTAATCTGCTGCCTGGAGAATGGGGAGGGTGTCCCTTTTGAGTTAATCAATGTAATGGATTTAAATTCTGTATGCGTGCATGTGATTTATGCTTTATTTTGATTGAATTGTTACAAGATGTGATTTTGTGACTATTATTTACGTTACTGTTATTAACAAGCAGTGTAGAAAAGTGGTATTTGAGGTAAAAATGAAATGTATAACATAGTACAGTACTAATTAACAAGAATAGTACAGTACTAATTACCTAGAATAGTAACAACAAAAAAATGAACTTGGGGGGGACACAAATGCTCAAACCGTTTTGGGGGCCAAGAATTAAACAGTGTTTTAAGGTATAAAAACCCCCATCAATGGTGGGTAGTCTGTGGACCGCATACGGTGACACCCCAGGGAGGGATGTCACCAAAAGGATTTTCTATTCCATATGTTACTGGTGATGCGAAAATTCACCAGTGGTAGAAACCCATTTTCTACCACTGGTACGTTTTCGCACCACCTGTAGCAAATTAAGGAGTAATCTTGTGCCAGCAGTCTCCTGCTTCCAGGAAACATGACTACAAAAAATTACTGGGCATGCAGAGAATTCCTACAAGGGAAATAACTTTACCTACTGCAATAGTCTTTCCCATTGCAGCTACTTGAGATCCTTTCTAGCCTCCCTTTCCAAAGCCGCCTTTGCTATCATGACTCTCAAACCCACCTTCTTCCTAAGGAAAGTTCCGATCTCTCTCCTGAGCCCTATTTAAACACCCAACATTTGATCTTCAAACGGCATGGGGAAATTATAACCCCAAACCAACCAACCTGCCCCCCCCACCAATTTCTCCTCCATTTAACAGATGCTGTAATCTGTTGTTGGATAAGGCTGGGATAGAGAAGGCTTTGTTTTTTGCCAAGAGGCTTGATTTTGGGAGATTGCAGTAGGGCTTCTGTTCCTTCTGTCTGCTGGAGTCTAGGTAGTCAGTGACCGGTTTGGTGGCTGCTCGATGTTTCCCCCCCCCCATTGAATGCTAGGATCCCTTAGGGGGTTGGTGGGGCAGGGGTTTATATCACTACTATTGCCATTACTGGTTTTTTTTAAGATTACTACTATTGCCATCTCTGCTGGTTTTAGAAGTAGGTTTTCTCTGTGCCAGATGCAAGGGAGTGGCGAAAGGATACAGGTATCTTGTTGTCTTGTGTGCTCCCTGAGGCATCTGGTGGGGCCACTGTGTGATATAGGAAGCTGGACTAGATGGGCCTTGGGCCTGATCCAGCAGGGCTCTTCTTATGTTCTTATTACATTCAGTGATATACGGGAATTGCGATTTACGAGTAACGTTAGTACAAAAAAACATTACTAAGGATTCTGTATGGTCTGGTATGGGGAGGGGGTGGCACCATGAGTTCTCGCACCGGGTGCACCAAACCCTAGTGACACCTCTGGGTAGTCTGCAGGGAATCTCCTTGCCCATGAACTGCCAGAACCCATCACCTTATGCACATGTACACCCGTATTGTATATACAAGATCAATTAAGTTTTTAAGGTGCAATTGACAGCTCAGTCCCACAGGAATAAATGGCTTTTGTCATATTCAATCTGAGGGCAAGGGATAAATGGTTGTGAAGAAGGGAGAGCGAGCGAGCATGGAAAGAGGGATAGTCAGTTTCAGTAAACCAAATATTGCTGTGAGGGCCCCTTTGCTTCTTGCTGGTGACTGCTGTGTGGGGATGATGCTCACTCAGTTGTAGCTCCAATTCAAGCTATGACTTGTGCTAAAACGGTCCTTCTCTCTCTCTCCACCCCAAGCTGGTTACGGCCCTGCTAGCGTAGTGCCTTCTAAGTTAGCTTGCGAAAGAGTTGTGGGTTGCAGCTCATGAGCTGAACTAGCCTGATGGCTGCCTTAGATGATCATTGATTCTCATCCATCCCAATGACTCTATGACACGACCATGAATATTCTTGTTGCAACACATAGTAGGCTAGGCCGGTGGATATTGTTAGGGAGCATCTGTTTTTTATGGGACAAATTGGAAGAGATGAAAGGAGGGTACTGCTTGTGTCCAGCTTCCCTTGCCAATTCCATTACTTTCTCTGTCTCTGACCGCACCATTAGAAAGGGCCTTAATTAAGCCAATGGCTTCTTGATTTATGGAAATGCTGGATAATAGTTCAATCCTTCTGTAGCTCCCTCTTGAAATTCCAAAACCACAATGTGATAATGTAACTAAATGCAGGATGCCATCATCACGTTCCCCCCCCCCATCCACCTTTCCCCCCCTACAATGTTTTTGCAATCTCGGTGCTTACAAAAGCTATGCATTATTTAGTGTACCAAGAACAGGACAAACAAAGATGTGATCAAAGCTATTCTGGAAAAAAAGGGAAACTAGCATTGCGTTCTCAGTTTCTGAAGCCAATGGTGATTTAGATATCCCCTCTTGTATCAAAAAGCAATTATTTTAATTTGATGCGCAGTATTTGCTTGTGCACGAGACAAGAGTATTGCTTTTTTGCTTCTCTGAACATTTAATTATTTCTTATGGCTGTGGTGACCTGGGTAATGTGATTTTCTGCACAAATATTGTATGAGGGAAGGACATGTTTCACCTCACATACATGAGAGGACATTAGCGCATATTTGTATTTAGAGTTGCGTATAGAGCAGTGGTTCTCAAACGTTTTAGCATCAGGACCCACTTTTTAAAATGACACTCTATCGGGACCCACCTAGCCTTACAAGACTTAAAAAAAAAAAAGGTGATCTATAAATAAATACAGTACTGTATAAGGAGCTCAGCTGCTTGCAGGATAATTAGCAGCTATATTGCAAACTGCAGGAGCTCAGCTCTTTGAAGGGCAATTAGCAGGTATCTGATTTTTGTATAGCCTCAGGGCTTGTGGCAATTACTGATCTGATCTTTCCATCACCTGGGACCCACCAGAAATCAGGTCGCGACCCACCAAGTGGGTCCTGACCCACAGTTTGAGAAACACTGATGTAGAGTATCTGTGCTTGATGGCAGATGTTCCTTCTGCACATAAACTTCTCAATGGCAACACGTCTCCAAAATTGAGATTCCTCCTCCTGATCACAGTAGTCTCTCTCTCTCTCTCTCCCCCCATTGATGTGGAAGAGTGCCCATAACCCATGGGAGATTGGGTGATAATTCACTTCTAGGCATGTCTCAATCCCATGTCTGAGAGGGCCCTCCGGAAGTGCCCATCAAAGGGCTCCCTCCTACATCTGTGAGCAAGGAAGCGTACTTTTGGCAGGTCTTGGGCACTTTTGTTCAGAATTATATGTTTCCTTTATTGTGTCATTTTTTGTCTAATTTTTTCTCCTTTTCTCCATTATAATCATGGGCAGTATAAACCTTGCTGCCAGACAGCATCACCTGACAGTCTGACACTAATGCATAGCCTTGCCTGCTTATACCAACTGATGCCAGTTTTGTATTATGGACTGTTTCACCTGGAACCTCTATACATAAAGTGGATAATATGTCACTGCTTGGCTGAAACTTACGCCAAGCCTCCAATCCCCTTTAAATGTACTTTCCTTCCAAGGTGCATCCTGGGAGGAAGAAGTTTAATCCCAATAGCTTTGGTAGAATGGAGCCAGGGTGGCCTAGTGGTTCAAGAGTTAGACTTAGGCCTGGCAGATCCAGGTTCAAATCCCTGCTCAGCCATGAAGCGTCCTGGGTGACCTTGGGCCAGTCACTATCTCTCAGCGTCGCCTAACTCACAGGGTTGTTGTGAGGACAGAAGGAGAGGAGGAACCATGTAAACCGCCTTGGAGGAAGGGCGGTATAAAAATGTGAAAAATAAATAATGGCTACCACGCAGTGGGTTAAACCGCTGAACCATGAGCTGTCGATCGAAAGGTTGGCAGTTCGAATCTGCGACGGGGTGAGCTCTCGTTGCTTGGCCAGCTCCTGCCAACCTAGCAGTTCCAAAGCATATTAATGCGAGTAGATAAATAGGTACCGCTTGCGGGAAGGTAAACAGCGCTCCGTGTTCCAGCTGCATGCTACGCGCTGCGGCAAGGAGAGTCATGCCGGCCACATGACCACGGAGGCGTCTTCGGACAACGCTGGCTCTTCGGCTTTGAAATGGGAATGAGCACCATACCCTAGAGTCGGACACGACTGGACTTAATTGTCAGGGGTCACCTTTACCTTTTACCGCCAAGATGCTGAAAACCCAACCTGAGGATGCAGGACAGCCCAAGCAAATCTGTTACCAGCAATGGTGGCAAATTCCACCACCCATCGCCGCTGCCAGCCTTCACACTGGCATAACCAGGCAGCAGCTCTTTTCCTGAGCACTCGGGAGTAGGGTTGTTGTGGCACCAACGGAGCTGCAGGAGGAAATTCCTCCTCTCCACTCTGGTGGAGCTGTCAAGAGGATAGTGGACAGGAGCAGGGGTGACAGGTTGTGGGGCGCCACACGGCCAGTTTCCTGCCTTCCTCCAAGCGGCCATGTCAGCTGTCTCGCGGATGGGCGGCGCTTGTGTGGATATGATGTGCTATGTTAGGCCTGCCTATGTCTCCTGCAGTGACAAGTGTAGCAGCATTGCTAAACCTAGGAAAGGAAGCAGATGCTCCCCTTTTTGTCATATGCTGAGGCCATGCGCTCTGCCATAAGCTCCTGGGAGATCCCCATTTATTTATTTTTAAATCGTGTGAACCAGGCTTCTTCTAAGTGTGGTGAAATCTGCAACGTGGGAACTAGTCCATCCACTTAAACAAAGTCTGACTTGACCTCCACTGGGCTTTTAAGTAGGATTTCATAAACAAGGGTATTTATAGATGCCTTTTATACCAAATCCAAAATTGTCGACTGATGCTTCAATTACATTTGGCGATTTAATTAAAATCTGCCTTTTTAGAGGAGTGACTCTCCACAAACACTTTTTTTATTATTTATAAGGGAATTGCTGTAGCATTTCAACTCTGCTGCCAAGTTTCTTAAGAGTGAAACGCAGCCTTGACAATGCTGCACGTTGAAATGACTCAGCCAGCATTTGTTATGCTCCGAAGGTACTGATTTTCATAGTGCCTTCTCAGGGACTCTGGGGTTCCTAGGTAGCTTCTTGGGGGCTTCTCAATGAGAAGATTAATCATGGCAGATGAGCTTGATTAGTGCTCCGGTTACAGGGGAGGGGTGCATTCTTAATTTAGTCAGGGTGAAATATCTATTCTGTATCATTAGTGTCAGACGGTCAGATGAGGTGCTAAAATTCTGGGCTCCCACACTTCAGATTGCAAACAGGGTCATATTTAAGAATGCAAAACAAAAACAAAACCCACAACCCATCACTACGTGTAGTATATGAGCACAATAAAGGAAAGGTTTAGTGCAACCTCTCCCTGATTTGTAGGGTTACTACATGCTTGGGGGATTCTAAAATACAACTCCCCCATACCTGAAGTGTGTGGAGTAGTGCAAAATTCCACCTCTTCACTCTGGATAATGTGTAGGTTGGGTCTTGATTTATAGAATTGGCCATCACCACATATAATGGTAGCAGCTAGCTTAGATGCCTTTTAAAAGGCGATAAAGCAAATTCATCGAGAAGGAGCCCATCACTCAATATGTCAATTGAATGTCCCTCCAAGTTCAAAGGCACAAGATCACTGAATACCAGCTGCTTGGGGAAGGGCGGCGGTGGCGGCTTGGAAGCATCTGCTGGGCTATTGTGCGAAAGAGGATGCTGGGGCAAATGGAGCATTAGGTAAGTGTTATTCATAACGTTCCTCCACACTTCTGCTCTGTTCTCTTCCTTCTGGAATCCAGGGAGCAAGGAGAGGAAGAGCAGGAGGAGAGATGGAGGTGGGTACACCCCACCAGTCTTCTGCCTGAGGCAAACGTCTCAGTTAGCCTCATGGATGGGCCGGTCCTGAGCAATGGCCAGATCCAGATGGATGTGGATCACCCAGAGACCTGAAACAACATTAATAAATCTGTCCCACGCGGTACAATTTACTGGGATGTTCTCCTGCACAACCATAATGAAATGAGTGGCAGTTGTGCAAGACTGTTGAGTCATGTTCCGTACTAATTAGTGAGGAGGCAAAGTACAGTTCGGATTTTTCTGTCTGACCCCAAAATGACAGTCTTGGATTTATCTGGCCAAACTCCTTATCGGCTTTGTTGTAAGTTGTCATTAGATTGGATCTCTCCCTTGCAGCAAGATTGCCCTTGGTCAAGCTTTAGGGGCCATAGTACAAAGGATCCTTGCGTAACCTTTAATTGCAGCAAACATTCGAAATGGGCCACTTGGAAAATGCCATTTGGAAAGAAGAATTTATTTAGGTCAAGCTCTTTTACAGCAGAGGAGAGGAACATTTCAGAAAGTGGATTTCTTCTACCTTTTTGCTGTAACCGCAACAGGAGCAAGTTGACAATGACGCTGATTTCATCAGCGAAGTTAACTATCATGAGTGAAATAGTTTAACTGTTGAACACATAATTTGTCACTTTAGAAATCAATGGCCAGGTTGACGTCTTTGGCTGACGATGAGCACAATCTGCCAAGAGCATCAGCTGTGTCATTGAAACCCACCCTTCTGTGAGTTAAGCAGCCCTTGGGGTAGGGCCATAGCGCAGTGGTAGAGAATCTGTTTTGTATGCAGAAGGTCCCAGGTTCAATCCCTGGCAGCACCTCCAGGTACAGTACTCCCCCCCATATCCGCTGGTGATATGTTCCAGGCCCCTCCGTGGATACTTGAAACCGTGGATAGGAGCAAACACCCCCTCCATGGTTTCCTGAGGGGCCCCTGCGGGCAGGCGTGTGCCCCCCCAGCTCTTATTTTTCTTTCAGCAACCTTTGTTTCTTTCTTAAAACAAACAGAGAAGCAGCCTCCATTGCAGGCAAGTAGAACAAGACTAAGTCCTAGAGAGGCTCTGCAAGGCTTCTGTTAACCTTGCAGAGCATCTCTAGTACTTAGTCTCATTCTACTTGCCTGCAATAAGCAGCCAGAGGCTGCTTCTCCTGTTTGTTTAAGGAAGAAACTAAGCTTACTGGGGAAAAAAGTAAAAGCCTGAAGGAGGGGGTCCCCACGATCCATGGATAACTGAAACCATGGATAGCGGATCAGTGGATATGGGGGCCCATCTGTATAGCTAGGAAAGACCCCAGCTAAGCAACTGAAGAGTCACTGCTAGTCAGTGTTGACGCCAGTGAACTAGACAGCCTGACTCCAAATCTTGACATCTACCTAACCCTGCTTTACAGCAAGGGCCTTTGCTGTAAAGATACTATCTTTTAACCTAAAGCTTCCTTCGGGGCTGTGGTGCTCTGTCTTGATAGCTCTCAAAGGTATAATGTAATTGCTTGCAGGGTATTAACTGGATGTACATTTTTGCAGCACGGTTCCTTTGAGCCAGATTCTTCTTGGCTCCTCCCCAACTTTCCCATCCAATTACTAGAGGCCTAGATGGTGGGGCGGAAGACTCGTTTATCAGAGGGCTAAATTAGGTAAATCCCAATCTGATTGATTAAAATCAAGCGGACCAGACCCCTAAAACGAGCGGCGTTTTACAGCACATTTTACAGTTCAACACCCAAATGTTAATGAACATGGAGATTTATAGCCCCTTCTAGCCCAGCAGCACTTCGAGGCAGGGAGCAGTTATTTCGTCCCCCTTTTATTACTGGCTTTAATTCTCAGATGAGTAACTGGGGCTATGTCATGAGACCTCCTGAGATTCCAGCTTTGGTCGCTTGCAGCTAGTTGCGCTGTCCCTTGTTTCTTCTGAGCATCGGTTTTATGGAGACGTAGACACTTCTAGGTAGATGGTTTCAGCAGAGTCATGACAGGCTGTGTTTTTCTGGCTTGCTTTGGCGAGGTCTATGTTGGAGATATTGGGGAGCATCAGCCACACAGAGCACCCAAGTAGGCTTGAAGCTGGACTGGGGGGGGGGTACTTGATGTGTGCAACTTGCCTCTTGCCAGTTGATCTGCCTCCCAGCCACCAACTGTGCAGTCAGTTATGCTCAAAAATATTTTTTTTTCTTATTCTAGAAAAAAGGCGGCGGAGGGGGGACATGATTGAGACGTATAAAATTATGCATGGGATGGAGAGAGTGGATAGAGAGAAGTTCTTTTCCCTCTCACACAACACTAGAACTAGGGGACATCCACTCAAATTGAGTGGAGGGAGTATTAAAACAGACAAAAGAAAATATTTCTTTAGGCAGCGTGTAATTGGTTTGTAGAACTCCTTGCCACAGGAGGTGGTGATGGCACCTGGCCTGGATGCCTTTAAAAGGGGATTGGACAGATTTATGGAGGAAACGACCATCACAGCTTACAAGCCATGATGGGGATAAGCAACCTCCTGGTTGGAGGAGTAGGTTTTCTCTGTGCCAGGTGCAGGGGAGTAGCGACAGGATACAGGTATCTTGTTGTCTTGTGTGCTTCCTGACTCAGGGACCCTGAGGCATCTGGTGGGGCCACTGAGTGATACAGGAAGCTGGACTAGATGGGCCTTTGGCCTGATCCAGCAGGGCTCTTCTGATGTTCTTATGTTCTTAAAACAGCCCTGTTTCTCCTGCTTTTCATTTTGTGGCTACCGCCGGCCGGGCTCTGTCTCTTCACTACTGGGCTCCATTCCATTTTTCTAAGCTCTGTCCCTGGTACCAGTTTCACCTCCCCCTTTTTCCCCAATAGTTGCCAGTGTTGAGACACCTCCAGACCCTGCCTCAGAAACCTCAGGTTTGGAACGGCATCCAACTAGGTGACCCTAGCAGCCAACCAACCTCCAGGGGGAGGGGGAGATGTAGGTGGTACAGGAAGGTAACTCGGAAGGAAAAGCTAGATGGAGGGGGCCACACTACAAGAAACAAAACTTGTACGCATGTTACTGATGTTCTTTGTGTGTTTAGCCCCATTCTTACAGTACACTCAGTAGCATCACTAGGACGCACGTCACCCTATAGCGGGGGCGTGCACGTCACCCCCCCCGCCCTAGGGTGACATTGTCGGCGCGCGTCACCCTAGTGACCCCTGTGCACCCCCTCGGCGGCCCGCCACCCCCGCCACGGTCTAGTGACGCGCCTGCTTACATTCATCAAAATAGAAATGGACATATGGGAGAGGGATTGGGTTTACCTTGGCTGGCTCCTACCCCAACTCTCACACATTCAAGAACCTTATGTGCACAGAGTCTCTGCATGTATAGCCAGAGGCAGAGGTACATGTGATTCTATCCTGGATATGTGGAGGCTGTGAATCATGTGCAGGGGTGTATATGCATTGGTTCACAGGGCCCTTGAATGCATGGAAATTTGGGGGTAGCGCCAGTAAGTATGTCCCTCACTTTGTGCATTCATTTCTAAACAGATGAGCACATGAGTTGTTTTTCTGTCGTTTTTCTGTCTAGTTTCTAGAATTCATTAGCTTCTAGAATTCATTCGTTTTTCTGTCTAGCTTCTAGAATTCATTAGGGTTATTCCTCATAGGCGTTTCAGACGTTTCTATGTTGCAGTTAAAGCCATGTTTTCTTCACTTTTCCAACAGGAGTCCTTGCTTTTGTGTTGACTATTGAACCTTCACTAAGAATTCAGCACCCACCCATTGCTGGTACAGGTTTATACACTCTCTGGCAGGGCTCTCAATATAAGCCTGCGGCAGGGTTTCCCCTACAACAAGGGAATACGAGGATGAGGCAGTCTGGATTGTACTTAGGGGGACAATTAATTCACTGTGCCTGAATACAACTCAGTCTCTACATCAGTGTTTCTCAAGGTTTGCGCCTAGGAGCCCTGGGGCTCCCTGAGACCCCTTCAGGGGTTCCACAAGCACCCCATAAGTGGCTGCCATCTGCTTGGCGCAGCACCACTCTGCATACGCACTGGCACTCTGGGGCTCCTGGAGACTCTGTGAATGAACCGGCAGGGTTCCCCGAGACTCTGTGTAGTAGTATAAAGGGCTCCAGAGACCGAAAAGTTCGAGAATTGCTGCTCTACACCATTGCTCATGCCTCTTCTGCAGCATTACCGGAGTCCCAAATAATGTTGGCGGTATTCTGTTACAGACATGGTTTTATGATAGCACCGCATCAAAATAAATGAGATCCCTCAAATATGCAATATGAAAAGCTGCCTAGAGGTTCTGTGCCAATTACTGTTAAATTACCTCTAGTAGCAACAACCTAATGATTGATAGTGCTCTTTTAGAACAGGTTGATTGGAGAAAGCTTGTCTGGGGATGTTAGTCTCCTATGTTTTAGGGCCACTCTCACCCCTACATCTCAGAAGCGCTACTACTGTACAAGTGGCTCATATAAATGTAAGGGGCTAATAGGATCCTCCCCTAGAGATCCAGCAAAGTTGGGACCAGCTTCTCAATTCGTCTGTTTGCAAGTACTTCGGCCACACTCCAGAGAAGCACACAACTATATGTCGATTTAAAAGCCATGTCAATTGAATGGTATTCCTGTTTAAAAAACGTCCTACACGTAAAATTACGTAAAAGCACTTTAAAAACACAGTAAAATGATAAAACACACTGTTAAAAAACGTCCTGAACATAACCGATGTAAAAACACTTTAAAAGCAAAAATAAAATAAAACACGACATTTCGTCCACAAACTGTGGACCTTCTCAAGACTGCAGAGATGTTGGCTGCGGCCATAACTCAGCTAGCTTTTTTGTAGCCGAGCATAGCGTCCATTCAAGAAAGCGTGCGAAACAGCAGACAACAGTGACTTATCATTTTACTGTGTTTTTAAGGTGTTTTTATGTAATTTTACATGTAGATGTTTTTAAAGGGAAAGGTGACCCCTGACAATTAAGTCCAGTCGTGTCTGACTCTAGGGTGTGGTGCTCATCCCCATTTCAAAGCCGAAGAGCCAGCGTTGTCCGAAGACGCCTCCGTGGTCACATGGCCGGCATGACTCTCCTTGCCGCAGCGTGTAGCATGCGGCTGGAACACGGAGTGCTGTTTACCTTCCCACAAGCGGTACCTATTTATCTACTCGCATTAACATGCTTTGGAACTGCTAGGTTGGCAAGAGCTGGCCAAGCAACAAGAGCTCACCCCGTTGTGGATTCGAACTGCCGACCTTTCGATCGACAGCTCATGGTTCAGTGGTTTAACCCACTGCGCCACCCGCTGATTCTAGATGTTTTTAAACAGGAATACAATTCAATGGACATGGCTTTTAATCCTGTAAATTTTAAATCGACATAGATCATAGCAGGCCATGAAAGCTACAGATCCTTACTAAGCTCACAACTGTTACCCAACAGGCCCTTGGCTTTGTCAGTCCAACCTCCCTATTCCAGGTGACAAAGCATCTGCTTGTATGAAGCTTTGCCAAGCGTGAGTCTCCTTCCTTTTCTGCTCTCCACAGGCTTTCAGCAAATGCTCACCTGATGTGCCAGGACAGGCGTCGCATATCTGTTGGCTGCCAGACTTCATAAGGCAAGGTAGATTTCATCCTGTAGGGGGAAAGGAGTCGAGAAGAGCATGCATGTTCCACAGAGGACATCTGCACAGGCTGTCACAAAGACACATGGAGGTACACTGATCTTTTGTGTTCCTGCCTTGGGGAAAATGATCAGCCACTCGGCTCAACCAAGATAAAGATCCGATGCTTTATCTATAGGGAATGTGGTGCTTACCTGACTAGTAGTATAAGAGAGTGCTGGAATGACATTTTAGACACGTCTCAAGGGCTTGGCAAGCAACCTGGGGAATGAAAGTCTTGGCATGATGGATCAAATGTTTGTTTCTGCTGCTGTAGCCACTCGTCCTGTTTGAGAGCTACTAGGAAAGAGTCATAGGAACAGCTCAGCAATAGAGCCAGTGCATTTCTTGCCGAAGGTCCCCGGTTCGATCCCTGTCCTCTCCAGGTATGACAGAGAAACGTTCTTGTCTAAAAGCCTGGAGAGGCCAGGGATCAGCAGCAAAAACTGAGCTGGATGCACCACTGAACAGATAAGGTCGCCTCCTCTATACCTCCTCTCCTCTATACCCCCTGAAAGCTGCATTCATTTACACTGCAATTGCTTGTCCACCACCAGTGTCAAAGCCCAAGAGTGGGTGTGTCCTTTCGGTTAAAGATGTACAACCAATTCTCGGTATCCGTGTACTCCGTTCCCGCGGATTCACTTATCTGCGGGAAAGGAGAGTGTGACTTACCTTGTGCCATTTGTGGTTTGTTCTCGCCTGTCCGCGTCCATTCTGAACTATCACACCATTCTGAAGGTATTCGTGCCAATTTGATTTTCCTCCTAACCCCATTGAGTGGTTCCCAAACATTTTTGACTCGCGGCTCCCTTGACCTCCCTTGCCGTTAGCTGTGACTCCCCATTACAATGCACGGAAGAAACAGGCACTCTTTACATGCTCAGAGGCACCCTTTCTTGTATGTATGTTTATATGTATGTGTATATTCCCAAAATGAGCCCTAAAGTGGATTTTCCATGCTTATGCTGAGCAGCAGCTAAGCCAGAAGTGCACAGAGTGGGGTTGGGATGCTGCCCTCCCTCCATTGGCAGGCCTGGGGTGCCTACCTGGTAGAGGCCACTGATGTCATCTGCGTTAGTCCTATTCATGGCAAGAGAAACATTGAGGTCTTTTTTTCCATTGGTCATGCCCAGGCTTACCAGATCGCCGACCGGGACGTTCCTTTTTGCCCTTAAGGGCGGCGGGGGGGGGAGGGGCGATAGGAGACGGAGCGTGCTCTGGTAAGCCTGGTCATGCCCCACCCCAGTTGCATGAGAGAGAAAGCTCCTTAGGCTTTAAGTAGCATCTTTGCAAGATGAAAAACAGATTCTTATACTGCCCAGCAGTCTCCAATGGGGTGGGGGGGTTGTCCCAGCAAATAGAGTGGGGAACTAACTTAGAGGTGGGTCAAAAAGGAAGGAGAGAAATCCTAATAATTAACCAACCAAACAAACATAGTGGCTGCTTTTTGTTTTGTGTTTGCTTTCTTAAAAACATTCAACAGAAAGAAAATACTTTACTTGCAAACCTGCAATGTCTCAGGATTTGGAGAGAAAGGAGATGCTGACTTTGCAGCTCCAGCTCCAAAGTACTTAGCTTATCAATTGAGTTGTTAATTGTTCCTTAACATAAGATAAGCAAGGGCATCACTCATGCTGTGGTTAAAAACAAGACGTGGAAAAACTGCCTACAAACCTGTTATGTAGTGAACAAAGTGTTTTGAGGTGAACATTGAGTGACCCGATGTGAAGAGGCAGCTTTTCCCGATCTTTGTTTTTGCTCTCTCTCTCTCTCTTGCAAGCCACGCGAGGAAAGCAGTCACTTTCCATGACGCACTTGGGAGTCGCGCCTCCCACTTTGGGAACCTCTGCCATAGGGTCAGTGATTTTGTATCTGCGGATTCGGTATCTGCTAATGGTCAAGCAGTGACCCCCCTCAAGTGGGTTCAGAACAGCATTAAATGAACAGAGAAGTCCTACATCTATGGAAGGGGCAGTAGATATCAGTTTCTCTTGTTTTGCAAGCTCTGTTAAATTCTGTGGCTGTCCAGTGCATTCCCTATGTACAAAGAGGAGGTGTATTTTTCAGCATTAATCCATACAAGGAGAAAAGTAGTTATTGTATATAGCATGGATCTGGTTAGGAGTGACTGGCCACCCTCCTGCTCTGATTTTTCTCTCCTGGTCTCTAATTACTTCTTCTTCTTCCTTCCTCCCTCAAGTCACATGCCCCCCCCCAGCTAAATGGCTTGCAATTAATGAGTGGATTGCTGCATTTGTTAGGATGCAGTGATAGTGTAGAAGGTCCTTTATGCGAAACACATGCTCACCCATTATCTTCTTAGGCAGTAATTTAGCAGAATGGGATAGAGAGAACACTTTGACATTGTTCAGGCTAATGACCTGGTCATTAACAATGCACATAATTATTCCTTTGCAGAATGCGAACAATTTATTCATTGTCCTATAATACCCATTATTATTATTATTATGGACAGTTGCGTTCCGGGTGTGTGTGGCACTATAAGTGGTGTAAGGGTGCTGCACCACGCCTTGCAAACCGGTGTAATGCGGCCCCCGGAGCACGTTGCCTTTGCCTCCAGAATGGCTCGGGGGACAAGTGGGAGGGGCCGCATTGCACCGGTTTGCAAGGCGTGGTGTAGCACCTTACACCACTTACAATGCTGCACCCCCTCCAGGAACACCATTGATTATGGGTCTTTCCAAAAGCGCTCTCTGAATTCACAAGCTCTGTTTTTAAATTAATGGGATTTGGGGTAGGTGCCTTCAGCTATCTTACCATAAGGCAGCACGACTGAATTCACCATGAAAAGTTTACCTTATTGGGATATAAACCATGCTGGGATATTGATCAAATATCGGTATCCTAGGAATATTGGATATCCTTAATCAATATCCTAGGAAAATATGTGTATTGTAACTAGTGGGGGCAGATTCAGAGTTACTGTCGGGATCATCTCTAGGTAGGGTTTGGAAACGCCCTGTCTGGCAGCCCAATCCTGTGTAACTCTTGCACCGGTATAACAGTAGATCCACTGGTGTAAGTGCTCTTATGCCAGTGTAACTTGCCGTACGCCAACTAACGCAGGGTGGACACCTGCATGCGCACTTCGAACACGGGACGGACACCAGCTCAACTCCGCTGGCACAGGGGGCATTCCAGGATTGTCCAGAGTTGCGCTGGTGTCCGTCCCGTGTCCGAAGTGTGCATGTATGGCGTCCGAGGGGGGTTACACCAGTGTCCACCCTGTGTTCGTCGGCGTATGGCAAGTTACACTGGCATGAGTGCACTTACACCGGTGGATCTACTGTTATACCGGTGCAAGAGTTACACAGGATTGGTCTGTAAACGCTGGAGAATAACTGACAGCTCGTGTAGACAGCACTGAACAGATGGACCATAGATAGTATGACAGCTTCCTATGTGAGAATACCCCATGCTTGGGATCTCCTTATTACACGGGACCCCCATAATTGCCTCCTCCACCCCCAAGAACAAATACAGTGGTGAATGTGGAGATGCTGTCTTAGAAGGTCAAGCACTCATCTGGCAACAGAAGGTCTCCCTTCACCAAGCCCTGCTCCTGAAGATGACCCTGTGTTTTTGCAGTGTTTTGTAAGTGTTTGCAGGACCAGGGCCTCCATTGTAAGTGTTTGCAGGACCCACCTCCAAGATTGGTGGGGCTACTAAACCTACTATAAGAACCCTCAGTTGCTGTCTGATTGGTGCTACTACAACTCCTATCCTTCTCAATTCTTCTTGTTCTATGTCCTAGCTGGACAGCTCCTTTTTTTTTTCCAGCGGTTCTGCACTAGAGCCTTTCTCCAGTGCTTTTATCTCTCTTCGCTGGACAGCTCCTCCATCTTCTTTGCAAGCCTACTACTCCAGCCCCACCGGATTTTCCGTTTGGTGTGCCTGGACTTATTACTGACAGGTTCCTTTCAGTAATCTTTCTTGAGTCCACGGACAATACCACCAGATTGCTTTATTTAGCAAATCTACAGTAAATTGCATGAATATATTTCATAAGCACACACCCAACAAAACGTGGCCACAGGAAACAGTGTCCCCTGTCTGTGTTTATTACTGTATTTTATTTTTCACATTTTTATACTGCCCTTCCTGCAAGGAGCTCAGGGTGGTGTACATAGGTTATTCCCTCTTTTTTTGTCCTCACAACAAACCTGTGAGGTAGGTAAGGCAGAGACATACTGACTGACCCAAAGTCACCCCTGAAGCTTCATGGCTGAGCAGGGATTTGAACCTGGATCTTCCAGGTCTAAGTCCAACTCCCGAACCCCTGCCCCATCCTGGCTCTCAATATACAGTTAGGATGGGTAAACCAGATACCATAGAATTTTGATGTGTCTTTTTGCTAATAGGATTGACAGCTTTTCAACTAGCATCTCTAACTGTGCCTTGGAAGGACTTGCAGCAGCATGATCTTAGGCATGTTGACTCAGAAGTAAGCCTCACTGAGTTCAGTGAGACTTACTTACAGGTAAGTGTGCATAGGATTGCAGCAACCTTTGCTGTTCAAGCTTTTCACAAGGTATGGATAACCATGGCCAGCACAGCAGGGGAGGCTGGTTGAAAAGTTGGCAACCTTGTTTGCCAAACATGGGACCAAGGACCACTTGGGTGATACTTCATTCTTGGGATTCTATCTGGTTGGGGAGAATTTAGACTCGCATCCTCCCTTAGCTGCAGTGTTTATAGGTTAGCTCCTCCTGATTCATTCATTCCTTTCTCCCTGCAACGAGGGAAGTCATGAAGGAAAACATGAACATGAGGCTCACTTCCTCTTTCTCCCCAGGTAGAAGAATGGAGTGAAACGTCACCTGCTGCGTAATTCTAAATTGCCCTGCCAATTCTTCATAATCACCCAGATAGCAGGCAATTTGAATCCTTGAGGAGGAATGCTCTAATACAAGGTTAGCTCAAGACCTACTGGAGCCTGAGCAGTGTGCCAAATGCTGCCCCCACCCTTACCAACCTCTTCCCTTCCAGTGGAGGCACATAGAGGGGACAGAGGTGGGCACACTCACCAATCTGCTGCCTGAGGCAACTGCTTCAGTTGGCCTCATAGATGGGCCAGCCATACTCTAATGGTACATGCATAGCTTAAACTTAGGTTGGTTTTATCCCAGTTCTATCTGGAATATCCTCCAACTATCATGGCTTCCTCCCAAAGATTTCTGGGAATGGTAGTTGGCAGAGGGAGTTGAGATTTCTCTGTCGGAAATCCTTAACCCCTCTTGTCAGAAGATCTACAGTTTCCAGAGTCCCCTGAGCACAGGGGATGACTGTCAACCAGTGCTTTTTGTTTGCTTGTCTTTTGGAATGTGGACAAGTACACGAGGCTACACAAAGAGGTGCGAGACCTTGCCGCATACTGAACTGCCTTATTTGCGTTTTGCTGCCTTGCTTAGCGCTAGCAGATTTGAGTCTCTGTGAGAAAAGTGAGGTTAAACGCACACGCACACGCACGCAGCTAGCTTGTACTGAGTCTGCTGTCATTGGAAGCAGTAGCACAGTCAGATCTCAAACAAGTGCGGAAGGACTTTCCCAGACATCCTACCTGAGATCCATGTCACCGGAGAGGTCAGGCTTTCAACCTGGAATCTTCTGCATGGAAAGCATGAGATGGACCATTTCCTCCCAGCCCACAGGTGTACACATTTAACTCCTGTTGCATATATACACCCTTGAGTAAAAATGCCTTAATTAAGCTACAGTCTGCCCTGCCCATGGTGTTGTGAACACAGTATAACACAGGGCAGGACGTCTGGCTCAGTTAGTAGAGCAATCATCTCATAAATGCCTGAAGAGCTGAAGGACGGCAGTTCAAGATGGCTGGAAGTGTCTGTGTCTGTCGGAGAGCTGCCGGCACGCCAAGCTGATAAGTTGCAGAGCCTCTGTGGGGGAGTGGAACTGCAGCTGCAGCACTTGAGTGGCAGTCAAGGTTGCCTGTCAGCTGAAGCGTGGTGAGGCAAATGCCAGACAGAGAGAGAGAGAGAGAGAGAGCTGGACTGTGAAAGCAACATCTAGAATGAAGGGTTCTACGAAAGATTAGAACATATTGTATTGTAAAAACCCCTTGGGGGTTTAGAAAAGCTTGCCCATATAAACCACCTTTGAATTAAAGTCGGAGGGTTATTATTATTATTATTATATTATAAGGTGAGTACATCATGAATCAGACCACTGATCCTGCTATCCAGGGCTGCCCAGGACTGGCAATGGCTATCCAAGGCCCCAGACTTGTGCCCCCTTTCTGTTACCTGTGGAGTGAACCTGGGGCTTCCTGCATGCAAATCATGTATGTCACCCCTGAGCAGCCAGCCTTTCCTGCAAACAAACACATTGCCAAGTTTCATTTGCAATTCACTCCGAAAGAAATAGTGACATGCCTGCATAGATTTTTATTTGGGTATTCATGATAGATAGATAGATAGATAGAACCTTTATTGGCATAAATTGGGTATTCATCATACCCAGAGAACAAAATGCACACGCCCCAAACTCTCAAGAGTTCACTCTGAAAAAGATAAGTGCTCCATGAAGAACGACCCGATTCATTCTTTTTGGCACGTTCGGCTCCCCCCCCCCCCCGGATTTACTCTGTCCTCCTATCTTGCAAGCACTTTGCTGAGGTTCTCATTCTGCTGCTGAGTGATGCCCTTGGCTGACTTCTGATTGGCTGGCTCGTTAATAGACAGGCACTCGGATGCTTATCACCCACTTGGTACCATGGGACCAGGCTTCACTCTCATCTATTATTGTTAAGGAGCAGATAGTACAGTGCTGATTCAGGCTAATAGTGTCCGCAGGGACACATGCCGTTGTGATAGCCCCAAAATATCTCATTTCAATATAGTAATAAGTCAAAGAGCCCTTTTATCCTCAGGATGTAAAAGGCAAAACCCAGTGGCTCTTTGGACTGTAAATTATGCCAGCCTGTTTTAAGCTGACAGCAAGCCTTTTCTCCCTCTTCGTCTCCTCACTTGATTGAGTTACAGAATGAATTCTGGGGCTGTATTGATTTTAGCGTGGTGACGAGCATTGAATACATTCCAGCCCTGCTTTTAATTGGCACCCCTGATATGAAAATGCTTCTGTGATGCTCATGCTCTGTTTAGAAGGGAAAAGGTTTGCAACGCTCATTGGAAATATTGAGCTCCCCCCCCCCCAAAAAAAAAGGAAGGGAAAGAAAATGGCAACCAGAGGCTCAGCCACATGGAGATTTTAGATATTACCTCCACTGTCATGGCGTAGATGATTCTGCAGTTGAATGGAATCGCTCTTCTGGGGTTGTGGCATTTTTACCTGAGTCCGCCTGCCCCCTCCCTCTGCCAAGAAAACCCTATCTTTTACTGTCCGGAGCCAGAAGACTCTGTCTGTGGGTTGGCATCTTTACCATCAGCCAGACCCACCTACGCACCCTCCTTGCTTCTTCCAATCAGATGGAAGAGCCCCGAATCTGGATTAGGTCATGAATGGTCAGTGTGGCAACAGCACTGCCCATTCACCAATACCTCATAAAGCTCTCCACAGCTCAGGTTGTGCTCAACATAAGGACCACCCTCTCTCCACATGAACACATCCAGCCCTTGAGACTGGCTGCGGTGATGGTTGGAGGCAGGGGGCAAGCGCCACTGCTTATACATCCCCTGAGGCAACTACCTCAGTTGGCCTTATGGATGGGCCAGCCCTGGGAGGTACAGTGAGTCTGCATGTGCAAAATGAATTCCAACCCCCACCCCAAATCTTTGCAATACACCAACTTTCTTTTCGCATGCATTCCACCCATTGTAACGACTGACATTTTGCTAGTTCTATAATAGGTTTCTCTCCATCGTTAATCCCTGGGATGAAAGTACAGCGAAAATGCTGAATGCCAAAGTGATGTATTATGAGAATGAACATTGAGGGAGCAGCACTTCTGTGCAAAGTGAGCCATAAAAATCTCACGAGCCCATGGAGGAAACTAAGTTATCCTCTAAGCTCTTTCTCTGCAAGAAATGTGGGAGGTTAGAAATGAAGTTCTGGGGACGACACTGTGGTTTATTTGATGCATCTTGATTGATGAGATTGTAGGTTAACCCGACATAAAGGGAACGGGAGCTGAAGCTATAGCGAGCTGAAGCTGTAGATTCCTACAGGCCTGACTTTTCCAGGCTGGACGTCTCCTCTTAAGAATAGAAAAAGAACTCTGCTGGATCAGGCGAAGGGTCCATCTAGGCCAGCATCTTGTTTCCCCCAATGGCCACATAGATATCTCTCCACAAGCTGGGCATGAAGACAACAGCACCCTGCCTGGGAACTGATATTCACAGATAGACTGCATCAGAACCTGGAGGTTCCATTCAGTTCTCATGACTAATAGCCACTGATGGGCCACTTCACCTCTATGAATTAATCCCTTTTTAAATCCTCCTTTGCTAATGGTCACAAAAAGTGTTTAGTGACAAAGAATGCCATAATGGTGTGAAGTTCTTTCTTTTGTCAGTCCTGAATCTACTGCTGGTCAATTTCACTGACAGCGCCATCCGACTTAACGTTTTTGCCTGTGTAACCAGCAGCCCAGCGAGAACGGGAGGCCCCAGAATGGAAAAGGGATTCAAATCCCCTCCAAAAGAGGAATTCAAAGGGGATTGAATGGGGCCTCCCGTTCTCGCTGGGCTGCTGGTTACAACAGCAAAAAAATTAAGTCGGATTGCGCTGTGAATGACCCAGAGTTCTAGTTTTAAGGGGAGGGGGGAGAGAGAGAAAAGGACTTTCTCTGTCCATGTCATTCCTGGACATTCTCTGTCCATGTCATAAATCCATACTTTTATAAAACTCTACCACGTTCCCTCTGAGTTGTCTTTTGGTCTAAAAGACTAAAAAAACCTCTAATCCTTTAACTTTTTCTCTTAGAGAAGGTGCTCCAGTTCCACGATCATTTTGGTCACCCTTTTCTGCATATTTCCCAGTTATACTGTACAGTATAGTATATGTGTGTGTTTTTTTAGATGGGACACAAAGAACTAGTCATACTATTCCAAATGTGGGCACCCCATAGGTTAGCAGAACGACATTACGATTGATAACATCTTGCAATTAAAACACAGATAAAACGATAGCATCATCGTAACAGGTTCACAAGCAGACTCACTCCATCCGTTAAAAGATTCAATGCAGCAGCTGCAGAAGCTGGAAGGCCGGCTGCAGCAGCTGGCTCTCAAGTGTGGATCTAAACACCATCCGGGTAGAAGCCTAGTGATTCCTGCCCCCCCCCCCCGGCATGATTTCCATGATTTGTGTCATAACAGAAAATGCCCCCTCTTATGCTTGCTCTAGCTGCAACGGGGCACAGAAGAGTGCCCCTGAAGTTCATCTCATGTCAAGGCTCCAGCAGGTTCATATGGGGGAAATGGGAACCTAGCTTTGCTGTAGCCCCTGCACCTCTTGTAGCCAAATAAAATGTAGCTTTTGTATGGCCTTACACTGTACAATCCTATCCAACTTACACCACCAGTGTAACCAGCGGTGCAGCGAGAACGGGATGCCCCAGAACGGAAAGGGGATTCAAATCCCCTCCAAAGAGGGATTCAAAGGGGATTTAAATCTCCCTTCCAAAGTCTCCTGCCCTGCCCTCCCCCCGCTGGTTACACCAATGGTGTAAGTTGGATAGGATTGTGCTGACAGTGCCATACAAAGAAGATGGGGCAATCATGTTCCCCACCAGAGTGGCGCAACGACCCCTGAAAAAGTGCAATTGTGTGTATGTGTGGAAACACTGGGGCGACAGCTGCCCTGGATCCAGCAAACTGGGTGCAACCTCTGGATTATTTATTTAGTCAATTTCAACCCTGCCTTTCCCCCTAACAAAGGGGTGCTCAAGGCGGCTTACAAAACAATAAATACTGCACAGATAAAAACAATACAGTATACAAATTGTTGTTTATTTCTTCAGTCGCTTCCGACTCTTCGTGGCTTCATGGACCAGCCCATGCCAGAACTTCCTGTCGGCTGTCGCCACCCCCAGCTCCCCCAAGGTCGAATCCGTCACCTCCAGAATATAATCCATCTTGCCCTTGGTCGACCCCTCTTCATTTTGCCTTCCACTTTCCCTAGCATCAGCATCTTCTCTTGGCCTCATAATCCTGACCTCATTATGTGTACATAATCCTGACCTCATTATGTGTACAATAAAAATATGGATCATATAAAATCAACATTGCCATAAAATCAACTACGGCTGCAATCCTATAACACTTTCCGAAGCGTAAGCCCCATTGAGCACAATGAAACTTACTTCTGAGCAGACACACCTATTATTATGCTGTAAGAGAATGTTGTTGTTGTTCAGTCGTTAAGTCGTGTCCGACCCTTCGTGATCCCATGAACCATATCCCGCCAGGCCTTCCTGTCCTCCACTATCTTCCTGAGTTTGCAGCAGCATAAAAATGCAACCTTAAAACAGCATGACACCTAGCGTAAAACAGCGGTGACGAGGGTTAGGGCTCCAGCTGTAGCCCTGCACCAATGGAGGGAATTTTCAATCTTATTTTGATTGCTCTGGAAACAGAATGATGAGCGATAGGGTTAATTATATGGTTAGGACCCTTCCTTAAGGTTTAGTGATTGGTGTAACCAAGACAGAAGATACTTTACAGGCTTCAAAGCTGCGAGCTGGAGAGGAAACCATTCCTGGACGTGGGCCCCAAATTTCCAGGTTTGCGACTAAGACTTTGAAAGAGCCCTTTCAGTCTGAAATTTGAATTTGCCTTTTGCATACTTGGCTTTCCCTTTGAGTGTTCGGGGCTTGCCGGCATCTCCTGCTCATTCCAGTTTTGACAGACAGGCCCTAAACTGCCACACAATGATTATTGCATGTCCACGATCAAATGCTGTCACATGCGAACCAGATGGGAAAAGAGTGCTAGCAGATGCTGTCAAATATCATTGGATGGCGGATACAGATATCAAATATTCAGCTGAATTTTCAGCAACTTCTGAAGTAGTCAGAATTAGCTGAATATTCCACATCAATATTTACAGAGGAGAGCTTTGAGAGAAGGTTTTTGGAAGCAAATTCATTTCAGTAGTGTCATGTGCTGGTCTGGATTCATTGGTGGCAAGTTATTTGCATAGGCTCCTCCTTTGAGGTGAGGACTTTGGGTTATGTATACGGTTTGGCTCCAGTTGGCCTTTTCTTTTTCTTTTTTTCTTTTTTTGCCAGAGACTAGTGGCCTGGATAGAGGATGTACATCTCTATCTTCATAAAATAAAATAAAAATTAAATTAAAATTAACTTAGAGCACAATCCTATGCCTGACTACTCATAAGCAAGTCCCATTGTGTTCAGTGGGGCTTGCTCCCAGGATAGTGTGTATAGAACCACAGCCTAAATTAAGTACAGTGGGGACTAGATGAAGATTGCTATACATGTTAAGCAGCAACACCTGTGTGCATGACTTTCTGTTGCCGGATCAGGGCAATTGTGGATGTTTTTTCTAAAATTCTTTGAACAGCAGGATAGCGTTGGTATAATGAATGGAGATTCAGGGCATTTCCAGTCATATGAAGATATCCATTGCTTTAGCAAAAAAACAATAGCGTCTATATGTGCAATTCAGCTCTATCTTTGTGAGTGACAGACAGTGATGGCTTATCAAGGCCCCCATTATGCGCAGGCTTGATTCATGACCTTTTTGTATACTTTTCCCTAGATCCGTTTTCCTGGGTCACATCACAGCATGTCTTGAACATTCCGTAAGCATTATTGTCTATTAGGCTGAGCAAAATAAGGGCACTTCCAGATGGGCTTTTTGCAGAACCACCTTGTCATTGTTTTTCCACATGCAGCTGCACTAGAATTACAACATTCCTTGCAGTAAGTATAGCATGTTGGGCGCATGTGCGCATGCACGCATTCATGCATGCACACGCACACAGAGTAGATTGACCCTGCCTTCTTTACCCTTCTTGTTTTTTGACAGATGAACAACAAACCATGAGGCAAATCAGGTGAGGCACCATAACTCAGTGGGTAGTACACATGCTTTGAATGCAAGAGGACCCAGGTTCGATTCTTGACATCTGCAGGGCTGGGAAAGACCCCTGTTTGATGGACCAATGGTCTCACTCACTCAGCATAAGCTTCCTACATTCATGTGAGATTCCCCCCCCCCCAGTAAAGAGTGAGTGAACCCAGTGTGACAACGCCCCACCTGGAAGTGCCCTCAGAGTCCTAATGACTCATGTGCTTCTTTTGTGGCTTAGACTGAAAGATGGTTGCAGCCTCTGCTTCTACATCGCTCATTTTCAGCGAAGTGGCTTTTTTCTATTTTTAGGAAACCTGTCTGAGACTCTGTCAAACAGATGGATGCACACTCCTAAGGTCATTTTTGGAATGATATGCTTTTCATCTGCCACCAAACAAGAATTATATACTCGACGCCCCGAACAGAAAATGGAATGTGTGAGTGAAAATTGCCTCTGCGGTAACACTGACAATTGCATTTTTGATGATCTGAAGACAGGTCCCTTTTGTGAGAAATATTTGGGCCCTGGAGTAGACCATGATAATGCCCTCCCCCATTCATCCTCCCCCTGCAAACCCCAGTGCTCACCCACTCCATTGACAGATCCCAGCACTTCAGAAGAAGCTGTGACAAGGGAGTGAAATGTGGTAACTCCGTTTTTTCTTCCTAGTCCTGAAACTTGAGGGAGGGATGAGGTGGAGAGAGCTACTTTCCAAGAATCCCCCCTCTCTCCACAAATCTTGCTTTTTTCATAGTGCCCAAAATGAAATTGGCAGTCCCATGCACAGAGGTGGCACACCAAATGCCTGTCCCCTGTACCTGGTGGCACACAAGCAACTGCCTTCAGTACTGCTCTTTGTCCTCCTTGGATTTTAAAAGGAAGGGGGGGAATAGAGGGAAAGAGGAAGTGTTGAGAAGAGGAGAGTGGTGGGCTAGAGTGTCTCCACCAACTTGATGTATTTTTTCTGCGTTCCTGTGCAATCTCGGTGCATGCACACAACTCTGATGTGATGAAGCTGTCTGTTCCAGCTGTCAGAGGCTTGGGGTGTTTTGGGGATGAATTTTGAGCGTATGCTTCAGAATGAGCACTCCATCGAAACAATCACTTTGGCTGAATGCCTTTCTCGATGCTCAACTAATGATGCCTACTTGAGAAGTCTCATTTTGTGTTTGCGGTCAGACAATACCTGCTTTTGAACATGGGGTTGCAAAAAGAACAATGCTGTTCTTTCCCAACTGAAGACAATGAACCAGGGCTTATGTTACCGCAGCGGGGGTGCGAGGAACATGGCTGTAAGGCAGGGTCTCTGAGAGGAATTTTATCAGGGGTACAAAGTTTCTTTTGGGCCCCTTGTCAAAAGGGGGCAAAACAGGATGGGGGGAGGGCAGCAATAGCCAAAAATTCTTCAGAGCCCAGGTCTACCAGGCTTCCCGGTGTGGTGCCCAGGTCTACTATCAGCTCTGTAGACCTGTCTTGGCCACCATCTTTCACTTTCCATTAGGCCAGCTGAGATTCCAGGAAATTTTTAGGCCCCCTCCTTTGGCTCCTGGGCCCCCTTTTTGATCCTGGACCCAGGTACAATTTACCCCCTTTACCCCCCCCTGAGCCCTGGCTGTAGGAGCATGGCAGATCTCAAGGCTGTTGGAGGTCTTAGAAATCTGCGACTTATAGTCAGTGGGCCTTTCTCTCTCGTAAAAGTGTTTAGGATGGCCTTAATTTGGAGACCAGCACACAACTGTGCGTGTTTGCTATTAAAACCTTGGCTGGAAAAGTTTCTGAGTTTTACAGTTTGTTGGCAGTGTTTCAAAATAATTCACCGCCTTCCATCTGTCTTAAAGTTTTATCGTCTGGAAATTTTATGATATTCTCACCTCTTTCTGCCATTACAGTACATTTCACTACACCCAGCAGTAGCTCAGCTGGGCAACAATGAGTTGTTATCCGTGTTATTGAACAGTGGGAAAAAATTGCACAGCTGCAAGGAAGTATTTTGTCTGCTGCCAGAAAGATCCAAAGGGACATTTGTCCACTTTGAGATCGCTGCTCTCACCAAATGCTATCAGATTAAGCTGAAATATTGAGAAGCCGACTTCCATCCATGTATTACGCGTCTTGCTTCTGTTCCTTACAGAATCCCTTCATTTTTGGTTTTTCCCACCAGCCTTTATTTCTTCTACTCTTACAGCCCTGTCCTATGCCAGATAGGGTTGCCAGCCGGAGCACTTTGTGACAGGAGAACAGAGTTGTACTGTTGCAAAATGGCTGCTGACAGAGCAAGAACACTCCGTCAGTGGCCATTTTGGAAGCACTGCCAAAAGAGGCAGCAGCACTCCCCGTCTGTCACCGGATCCCGCCCCAGCCGCTGGAACAGGTAAGGCAACGGCAGGGGCGGGGCGGGGGCAAAACTGGGTGGGGAGGGGGGAGGAATGTGGGATCCAGCGGCAATGGCATGCGCCGGATCCTATCCCCTCATATTGCAGCCTTCCCATCCCCTTTCTCCCCTCGGACTTGTGCCATTGCAGAGCAGGAGGCTTACGGGGGGGGGGGAATCTCCTTTCCCCATCAAAGCCTCCCGATCCACCCCTCCCGCTGGATACAGCACGTTCCTTTTCAGCACAGCTGCATCAGCAGGGTGGGAAGAATAGGATTGGGCCCTTAAGGTCAAACATGAGTAGTCCTGCTGTCCTTCCATGTTTTGCTTCTTAAAAGTAAACAGCCCATGTGTGTGGGGGGCAACCAACTAGAGCAAAACTGTGGTAGGGGATAGGGGGGATTTATTACTTTAGCCCTACCACAGTTCCAATCTTGATCATGGCCCCCCTCCATGCTATTTTTCATTAGAGAAAAGCATAATGTAAGTTTTTTTTAAAAAAAACACCATCACAATAGTATGTGGGGAAGACATGAATGGGAGTGGAGCCACAGTACCTGAAAGACGTCTCCCCCCCCTCCCATATGAAACTTCCCACTTTCTTAAGGCAGTTGATGGGGTCTTCTTTAGGGTGCCCATATCCAAAAAGGGACAGGGTGCCTATGCCTTTAACCATTGTAAGAAGAGGAAATTTGGGCAGGTGTAGCTTGTTGCACTCTTCCATGATGAGTTGCACCTGCCCAAATAATTCCAATGGTTAAAGGTATAGGTACCCTGTCCCTCATTGGATATGGGCACCCTAGTCTTCTTACATGTTCTGCCACCAATATAGGTTGAGTTGGCTGTGGCATGAAACGGCTTTCTTTGTGGTGGCACCTACTGTGTGAGATCACATTGACTCCTTCATTTCCAACATTCTGACTACAACTGGTGACTCAGTCTAAGTTTGCTTTGTTGATTCTGGGGTTCATCATTCATTATCTTCCTATGCTAACAGGACTTGAAGACTTTTTTAAATTTCTCATGACTTTTGGTGGTGGGTAGGGTGGTGGAGAGATTTGATAGGTAGATAGTGAGAGGTGTCTGCTGGATCTTTTCCTATTATCTTATGTTTTTATAACTTTAGCTGCTGTTTTTAGGTTTATTTCTGCTACTATGGTTTTAATAAGTGGTTTTTATTATGTATCTTTGTATACGATTTCATAATGTATGTGTATTCATGTTGTAAACTGCCTTGGCACCAGATTTTGTTACCTGGGGAAAGGTGGTGTATAAATTTGCACATAAATAAATAAAATAAATTATTTTATTTTAAAAGATTGCTACCCCACCTTCCCCGCCCTTAGGCAGCCCACAGTGGTTTACACCAAAAATAAAACAGAAAGGTACATCAAAGAAGACAAAAACAACAGAACTAAAAACACAGCTTCAACAAATGCAAAACCCACAACTGAAAAACAGACTAAATACCACACCCACACACACACATGGCAGCCATAGCTGTGTGTTCTCTGCTACCTTGGGAGAAGTTGCTGTCTGCTGAATTTTTTAAACTTTAGATTGTATAATTTTATTTGTGGTTTTATTGCTCCCCCCCCTTGAGTGCTAATGATGTGTGTTTGCTTTTATGTGAATCCTATCCAGCTTTCCAGCGCTGATGCTGCCTCGATGGAACAAATGTTCCCTTACCCTGAGGCCTCTGTGACTGCCCCCCCCACAGAATGCAGCCCCCCCCTGCAGGATGCAGTTGCAGTGCACACCCTGTTGGCACTGGAAAGTTGGATAGGATTGGTCCCTTACAATGCAATCCTATCTAACTTACACCACCTGTGTAACCAGCAGTGCAGCGAGAACGGGATACCCCAGAACAGAAAGGGGATTCAAATCCCCTCCAAAGGGGAATTCAAGGGGGATTTAAATCTCCCTTCCCCTCCAAAGCCTCCCTCCCTGCCCTCCCCTGTTGGTTACACTGGTGGTGTAAGTTAGATAGGATTGCGCTGTTAGTCACCTTGGGAACCTCCCTATTGGGTAGAGAAAAGCAGGATACAAATATTTTAAATAAAGAAATCTAGTTAGGCTCTTCGTAGGAACAGAGAAGAGAAAAATGTATCTAAGAGCATGTAACATTTCTGCTGCTCTGTTTAATACATTGTGCTCTATCGTTTCTGAAAAACAAATACAAAAACGTTGAGCCATTCTTTGCTGGAATAATGGAAACTCCGTAATCTTTCTATTCTGGGGGTAGATGGCTCAAGGATAGGAGCTTCATGGCATTTAATCTTTCGGCTGTTATGCCATTGCAAGATGTCTGCGCAAGTGTTGATCGTTGCTTTAACACGCAGGAGTTAGCAAGGGGTCACTACAGAAATCCATCTGGTTGCTTTAATCAATAAGAGATTATTTTCATCCTGACAGCCAGTAACCGGTATTGTAGTAATCTATAGCAGCATAATGCATAAGGAAACCCATTTTTCAGGTCTGAACTGCAGGGCTCTTCACTTTCAAGCTGCATTTTAATGCCTGCGGTCAGACCTATAACCTTCTTACTTGGCACCCAGTCACGACTGATCATTAAGCACTGCTCCTGCTAGGTGGGTTGTTTCTATGCCTCTGGCATCGAAGCCAAGATCCAGACCTGGCCTTAGGCTTATTACATCAGCAAACTCTTCCCCATCTTTCTGTAATAATGTGCCATGTGTCTTTGGGGGAATCTGTCTCCTTCCGCCTTCTTTTCTTTCATTATTGCACCTATTGTGATGTTTAGGGGTGGCTCCACAGACAGGACCTGGGTCAGGACCTCCACAACCATGCCTGGTCAACCCCTGAGGCAGTGAGAGTCTATCTTTGCCATGCTTCCCACCCTTGCATGGTAAGTCAAGGCCCTGGGGATGCTTCCTGGACTATTGTGTGTGTGTGTGTGTGGGGGGACTGTCAGCCATGGATTGTCTTCTTCCTCCAGTGCCATTTGAGGAATTGGTTCAAGACCTTCTAACCCAGGGGCGGCCAACCTTCCACCATTAGGGCCTCTGCATTCTTAAGAGTTGTGTAGTAGAAGACAGAATCTTGGCAGCTGCAAGTGCTGATGGTGCTGCTAAAGCAGCTGCACCTGCTGAAATGCCCGCACCTAGACAACCATTAAAGGGCCAGGGGCATTCATGTTGAAAGGTTGGCCACCCCTGCTCTAACTTTAACCCTGAAAGCATTAGTCCACTTGGTCCTACAGCAAGGTCAGAATAAACCTATGTGAGAAGCCCTGAAGCAGGAGAGGAAGGCATACTCCTCTCCCACCATTGCTCCACTGTAGCTGGTATTCGGAGCAGGGCCCAAGAGAGGGGGGTAAAGGAGGTAAATTGTACTCAGACCCAGGGTCAAAAGGGGGGCCCAGGAGCCAAAGGAGCCCCCCCAGAAATTTCCTGGGATCTCAGCTGACCTCATAGAGAGTGAAAGACGGAGGCTGGGCAAACCAGGAGGGCAGGTCCACCAGGCAGGTAGACCTGGGCGCTGCATCGGGAAGCCTAGTAGATCTGGGCTCCGGAGACTTTTCGCCATTGCTGCCCTCCCCCCGCCCCATTTTGCCCCCTCCCCCTTTGAGAAGGGACCCAAAATAAATGTTGTACCCCCTGATAAAATTCCTCTCAGAGGCCCTGATTCAGAGGCATACTGCTGCTCAACCTGGAGGTAGAACACAGGCACCATAACTAGTAGCCATTGTTGATTTGCCCTCTGTGGATTTGTCCAATTCCCCCTTTAAGTAGGCTTACCATCGTCCCGGAATCGACACTGGCTTTGGCCTAGAACGGACCCGAGCCGCTCCCAAGGGTGCACTACTGCGGCTGGCCAACGGGACTCCGGCTTCTGTCGCGTCATTTACCGAAAGTTCCGGAAGCCGGAAGCCCATTGGACAAGAATAAGCCGGAAGCCCATTGGAAGCCCATTGGGCCTGGCAGCTGATGCCAGGCCTGCATATGAAAGGGCTTGGATCATGCACCAATGCTCTCCTCACACTGCTGGCTGGGCTTAATGCCTGCCCATTAAGAGACTGGGAGATACCTCCATTCATCCATGTGTCTGCCCCAACCCCTTCCGAGTGAAATCTCTTGTCTCACCTTATTAAAAATGAAAAGCACACACAATATAACTGGCAAATCCAGCCTTGCAGCCACATCCCGCCATCACATTTGAAGTCAGAGGTCCTTCAATGGCAACATTAAAAGATTATGTTATTAGCTTCTGGTGCCTCGGCTTCATTTAAGCATGTGGCAGCCCATTTAGAGTCCAATTCTGGGCAGGGTCAATTGAAAAGGGTTTTGATGGAATCCTGTAGAGCATACAATATAAAATTATACAGGGCAAGGTGGGATCAATATCAACTGAAGGGCTGCCTTAGGTGCCTACTTTTCAACTCCTCGAGCACGCAAACCAAGTCTGATGACCGATAAGAGCACTGATGGAGCGATCTGGTCTATTTCTCTGCTACAAAGAGAACAACAACAAAAAAAGCAAAGAAGCACAATTTAAGTTTTTAAAGTTGGCAGCCAAAGACAGTCTCAAAAGGGATACCAGCAGCAGAGCATACAATCACTGAGCCAATCCCTGAATGAAAGAGCAATGCAACATCGCTTTCTGCAGCTTTCCAGATATTATGTGATTGATCAGATCTCTTGCACACAGCCATGGGGTCTGATTTAAAAAAGCTGAACTATAAATGAGGACCTTGCCATGAAGGGGGGGGGGGGAGGCCCCTTCTAATTATTTCCTTCAGTACTTTTTTATGGTCAAAGGAGACATGATCCAGGAGATTGGTGATCAGGTTTCCTGTTTTTCAAGGAGCCATGTAGAGCTTTAATTTTTATGACAGCTACGGTAGCAGCAGGGCCGGCCCATCCATGAGGCCAACTGAGGTGGTTGCCTCAGGTGGTTAATTGGTGGGGGGTTTGGGGTGCCTCTCTTCATCTGTCCACCTGCCTCCACCACCACTTCTCCGCCTCCCTAGATTTAAAAAAGGAAGAAGGGAATGGAGTGGAAGAAATGTGGAGGAGACCAGAGTGGAGGGATGAGAACTTCAGTGTCACTGAAAGAAATTGATGGGCAGTAGCTTCAGGACAGGCAAAAGGAAGTGCCTCTGCACACAACAAAGAGTTAATTTATATGATATGATCATATAAAAGAAATGATGATGGCCATGGGCTTGTATGCCTTAAAAGGAGAGTAGACAAATTCATGTAGACTGAGTTATCCCATAATGGCCACTTGGAACCTCCAGCTTCAAAGGCAGTATACCCCTCAATGCATCAGTAACTGGGTAGCAACCATGGAGAGAGGGCTGTTGCTTTCGTGCCCTACTTGTGAGCTTCCAGAAGCATCTGCTTGGCCACTGTAAGAAACTGGATGCTGAACTAGAAGGGCTTTTCTTCTGATCCAGCAGGGTGGTCCTTAAGTTCTCTTCCAGAGGACGGTAGACGGAGCTAACAATACCAACTTTGGATTGCTTGCTCATCTCGCTACCCATCTGTAACCAAGTACTCTAATTGCTGTTTACTTGTTTTTATTTTAATTTTTTTGAGCAGGCTTCCCCTTTGGGCAGAAAGGCAGCATCAGCATCTAATAAATAAGCAAGCATCGCCGTTTTTTGTGGCCTAACTCTCCAGTTCGGTTTGCCCTGAACATTTGTTGTGGTTTCTAGCTTTGCTCTTCAGCTTCTCAGAGGGCAATGAGCTGGGACATTGTATGGTTTATGATGATGATAGTAATAGTCAGTCTCTCTCTCTCTCTCTCTCTCTCTCACACACACACACACACACACACACACACACACACACACACACTCCTCTCTCTCTCTCTCTCTCTCTCTCTCACACACACACACACACACACACACACACACTCCTCTCTCTCTCTCTCTCTCTCTCTCTCTCTCTCTCTCTCACACACACACACACACACACACACACACACACACACACACACACACACACACACACACACACACACTCCTCTCTCTCTCTCTCTCTCTCTCTCTCTCTCTCTCTCTCTCTCTCCCATCTATCTAAAACTTGTTTTTACACTGGCTTCTGATTGTGATCTCAGTGACTGGTTTGTGCCAGTCATCATTTGTGTCTTTAAGAATGTGCCAGGAAATAACCCCACAGCATGCAGTTGGGTCATTTCATGACCCTTTCCAAAGGGCGTAAAAATGTGAATGGCAAGAGAGATCAGAGCTTCAGGCTCCGATGAAACTGCTGCTGCCTACAGACATGTGGCGAAAAAGGGGGGAAACGTTGAAGGACAAAAGCCACACTGCAGCCACTCACCCATGCAAACATTCAAGGTCGCCCATGGTGACTGGGTAAAGACAAGACTGCGTGAACTGAAGGGTAAGATGCATTTGCTTTGAATGGGATTTTGAAAACCAGAATGCTGAGCTTGTTTAGTAAAATCCAAACACCCAAGTGGATGTGTAAATGCCAGTGAAGAGACAGACAGACAGACAGACAGACAGACAGACAGACAGACGAAGAGTTCTTGGTTATGACAGTCCTGAGTCACAGGGACACCAAGCAAGGCCAGAGTACTGCATTGTGCCTTTGAAGGAATGCTGTGACCCCTCTTTCTCGCTGTCCTTCATTTTCTGACACTCCTCTGATGGATGCCTAGATCACCCTGAATCAAATCACTGGAAGCAGAAGCAATAACCTCCGTTCCTTTTCCTTTAAAGGACAGAGGAGAAAATGTGTGTAAGGGTGGATGACACCAGCAAATAAAATGCCAGGAACTGGTGTCAGAGGACTTAAATAGATGTCTGCTAGTGGCCATTTCCAGGGACTAAGACTTCCACTCCGTTCCCCTCTGCCTTTTCAAACCCAGTCAGTGTAGGAAGAATGGGCGCAGCAGAGGTAGAGGCAATGATGGGCAGTCATCCCTGGCATTTCTCGCCTATCCGCCACCGTAAGCAACCGCCTCTGTCCACTTCATGGATAGTCTGTCCATGTTTGATAGTCTTACGGACCAATCCTAATTGGGCCGTGCACTGCCAGAGTGCTCGCTCTAGTGGCGTAAGGCCCTTTTTGGCTGTCGCAAAAGGCGACAAACCATTCTGCATGGCCTGGAAGCTGCCATGGACCCGCCAGCACTGGTAAGTTGGTGCAGGGGATTGGAGGGAGGCAGGGAGGGGGTGGAACGGGGTGGGAGGAGAAGGAATGGGTAGGAGGCGGGGTGGGGTGGGGTGCGGAGGGCAGATCAGGGCCAGGAAGGGGGCAGTATCGGTGATAGCAGCACACGCTGATATCCTAACCCCCTTCTTGGTCTCGATCCCCCAACCCAGATCCATGTGCCAGCTATGGAGTTGGCACAGGTCCAACTTGACCCAGTGGGCTGGCACAGGCTTACTCTGGGGCAAGGGAACAAATGTGCCTTTTCCCCGAGGAGTCCTCCAGATAGGGGCCAAAACTCCCCTGCAGGATTCACAGGTGCCGTGTTGGTGCAGCTGCATTGCCACATGAGGTGTTAAGTAGGATTGGGCTGCTATTGTGGTATCTGGTCCCCCTTTTAATGGGTGGTTATTTTTCAAGTATTGTTTTGCTCATTGGCTTGTTGCTTTTCACTGTGAGGCATATATAAATACAAGGATACAAATTCCCAACAAACTACACATTACACATATAACTGCAGCCTGATAGCCAATTGTGGAGGGGTGTGTGTGTGATACTGCTGGGGGGGGGATTTTGAGTGGGAACATGCTTAACTCTTCCCTATCCATTGTTCCCTTGCATTCAACTGGTTAAAAAGAAAGGGAGGAGGTTGGGCTACATGTAGTTAAACCTTTATTTCCAAGTGAGTATGCAAAAAATAGGGTTGTAAGTCTGACTTATAACCGCAAATCACCAAGGCATGGCTTGCTTGGCTGGAAAGGAGACAGGGCCCGGTGAAGTTCTGGATCTGAGCCCGCATCCACCAATTGCACATCCTTGTTGTAGTGCAGCATGAAGGCAAGGTGACATTATGTTGGGCTTTGCCCCTCTCCTCCACGGCTTTAAATGTTGCTCTTGTACATGCAGCAGAGATCACAGTAATGCTCCCTTTCCCCTCCCCTTTCACAGATGAAGTCCTCTGCACAGAGCGATATCGTAGAAGTGTCCAAGGCTATATGTACAATTAGTGGCAGAGTCCACTCCTCGATGGAGTATACTTCAATGTGCTCCTTCTGGAAGAGATGAAATTGGCATCATCAGTGGTTGGAACAGCCCCTGTTTTCATAAAGGATGAGTTATAAGAAATCTTGATGGTGTCTGGCGGATCAGAAGCTAATGAAAATTTGGTATCATCAAAACTGAGCTCCCTGGCATTGTGCATTTGACAATTGTATGCTTAATATATCTGGAGTTATTTTTTATTATCTTTCTTTATTACATTCCGGGCTGTTATTTCCCAGGGAGAGTAAGCCAAGCAGCCAAACATTCAGAGTGAAAATTAATAGGATCAGTCCGAGATAAGTAATGGGGTTGTATATCAATATTCCTCAAAGCAGCATATCTGGTTATATGGTTCCCCTAATTGGAGAGTCAGTTCTAAGCGTTTACCGGTATTCGTTTCTGATTTCCTTTAGTAAAGTTAGACTGATGTTCCTGTTTTAATAGAAATGAGTAAGCTTTATTAATTTTTTTTTGTCCGCTAGCGGAGCATAATTAATGTCTCCATCTTCTTGGAAACTCTCTCTCTCTCTCTCTCTCTCTCTCTCTCTCTCTCTCTCTCTCTCTCTCCTTGGCCTAAGCAATCACACTTAGAATCTCCTGCAAGTGAGCTGCTTGTGAATAGTTGGGGCATGGGTGTGTGTGTGCAGGGCCACTCCAACATCTCTCACTGCCTGAGTTGGCACATTAAATGCCACCTGGTTGTGTGCCAACCTCCACCCCTTCTCCTTGGATTTGAAAAGGAAGCGGAGAATGGAGTGGAAGAGAGCCAAGTGGTGGGGGCACCACCAGATAAAGAGGGTGGCATTTGGCAGTGTGTGCCTCTGGGGGAGAAGGGGCAGCATGTGGCACCAGGCATCACCAGCAGCATTTGATGCCCTGCCATCAGGTGCTGTTAAAAGGCTGGAAGAACAGGGTGGACTTTTCCTGGCACCTCCAAGATGACGACGATAAAAAATTATAGTTATTTCTTAATTGCCTATAAAACAAGGCACTGCACATGCATGACATTTATAGTCGCTAGTTACCACCGACAAGCTTACAGTCTAAAGAGGAAAACACATCAGGAAAAGTGAGGACAGGGAGGGAGTGTCATAAAATCACGATATTTTATGTGTGTTCTATTCCCTTTTCTGTGGGGTTTTGCCTGTTTCTCTGTGTCCTAATGGTGGGTATTTTAGTCCCCCTGCCTCTCGCTACCAAAGAGTGCTCCACAGAGCCTTTGTTTGCTGAACTTAATTTGCATGGCTCTTCCTATTCAAAACCAGGAATGGTTCTAGGAGGGGGGTTCTGCCCAGGGAGCCCCTCTAGCTAGCCTGATCTCCTGGGCTGGTGGCAGCGGATTCAATCTACCAAGCTGCGTGTCCAAACAGGGAAGAGAGGGGAACGGGGAGTGAGTGTGCTAACCACTAGGCCCTACTGCCCTGGATCAGCATGCAGTCGCTGGCAGTCCCTCTCAGCAGCGGTCGCTGGCAGCGGTCCAGCGGACCTCTCAGCGGTATCTGGCAGCCCCTGATGGGGTAAGGAAAGACAGTGGACGAAGTAGCAAGGATGGTGCCAGGCAAACAAGTCTAGAGAGGGAGTTCTAGAATGTGGGTACCACCACTGAAAAGCTCCCTTCTTGGGTAGGTACTTGCCTAACCTTAGAAGATCTGACAAAGATCTTAATTGACAGGCAGGTTCACTTGGGAGAAGATGGTCCTTCAGATATCTAGATTTCAGGCAGTTTGGGGCTTCAGAGACCCAAACCAGCACCATGAACAAGCCAGTAAAGCACTCTTAATACTGGAATTTATTGGTTTGCAGTATTTCTTCACAGAGTTGCTAACACCATGAAACACACATGCACGGTTTTCAAGACTAGTCCCACACACAACATATTGCCATAATCTAGTTTGGAGGCTACCAGAGCACCAATCACTGTAGCCAGGTCTCCTCTCTCCAAAAGGGCCCTGTTGGCAGCAGACACTGCGACTTTCAGATGCTATTTGAGCTTCCAGAAGCAAAGGTTGATGGAGGAGCAGCATCCTCAAGCTGCAGCCGGTCCTCAAGAGGGAGTGTAACCCTGACTCTATCCAGAGCAAGCTGATGCTCACTTCCCTGGACCGATAGCATCTCTGTCTTACCTGGATTCAGGTTCCGTTTCCTGCTTTGTTCAGTAGTACCTACTTGCAAGGAACACTGCAGAGGATTGCAACTGAAGAGGGGCTGACTCCTGAGTAGCATCATACTGTCAAAGCGCCACACTGCACTTTGACTAGTGAACCCCTGCATTTATGGAACCCAACCTTCCTTTTTCAATAAGCAAGAAAAAAAATACAGTATACAGGTTGGCACTCCTGGGAAGGGAACAGGTAGGTAGGTAGGTAGGTGTGTGTGTGTGTGCGCGCGCGCTTCATTCCCATAGCTGAGAGTTAACTAAGTGCAGAGTATCTTATCCTCCATCTTTACAGAAAGCATTTTAATAAAAATCTATAAAGAAATTGGTAACCAAGTCATCAGAAAGCACACTGGAAGCAGAAGCAATGTCACCTTGTGTCCGACAACAGTTCTGTAGCTGGAGGGCTTAAAAGTACAGCTTCTAACTTACGCTGGCAAGCAGTGACTCATGAAAGTGATCTCTGCTTACAATACACTAGAGGCCTGCAGCCCAAAAATTGGTTGGCTGGTTCCAGTCAATATGTGAACTTCAGTCTTCCTCATCCTTGCAGCTCCTGGCCACCGTCCTCATACCTTGCTCAAGCCTCTCCCTGCCCCCCATCCTTTTCTTGGGTGCTGCCTTTCAGTTACCCCCCTTTTTTTTGCAGGATCTGAGTAACACAGCCAACAGCAGCCAGAAACCCTTTTTTGTAATCCACTTCTCTGTGACATCAGGGCAGCTTGGCCAATCAGACCTCACTGCCTTATTGCTTTTACAGTGCTGCCATTCTAGCTGTACATGTGTAGCATGGTGGCTAAATTATTGAGAAATGAATCGGTAAGTCCCGGTTTCAAATCTCACTTTTGCCATGAACTTCCCAGGTGGCCTTAAGGCCGATCTACACTGCAATGCGTCCGGCGTGGAGTCGTCTTGCCCCTGTCTCCGCCGAGCGGGTCGGAGGAGTGTCTTCCTGCCAGTTGTCCCTCCTGTTGTCCCACCTTCCTGTGTAAAGCGCAGCTGTGATTGGCAATCTCCACCCCCCTCTCATCCGATTGGTGGCTGCATTGCGTTCGGCGAAGCTACCCCTCAAAACATGGTCGGAACCATGTTTGACGCAGTGCACACGACGTAGCATCGGGAGCGCGCAAATACTCCAAGACTGCAAAAATCTCCGCAAAGCGCCAGACGCAGTGCAGTGTAGATCGGCCTTCAGGCAAGCCACAGCCTCGCCTTCACCATCAGCAACATGGGAATAATACAACTTGCTCAGTTGTGTAAGGATTACCATAACAGAATATACGTGACTTGGTTTGACAACTCAAAAGAGCTATACAAATGGTCATTATTAATCACCATCACCTTTTCATTTCTGTAGCCGAAGGAGGAAAAAACACACACCCTGAAATATCTGATGCTGAAAAGAAGGCAGAATGTTTTATTTCCTAAGGGTCCAATATCCTATCCAACTTCCGAGCGCTGGTGCAGCTGTGCCAACAGGGCGTGTGCTGCATCCTGCAGTGGGGAGGGGCAGTCACGAAGGCCTCCTTAAGGTAAGGTAACATTTGTGCATTGCAGCCGCAACGGAACTGGAAAGTTGGATAGGATAGGGCCCTTAGTCATTCTGAGAGGTTAAGACTGAGATGGAGAAGGTGGAGTTACTGGTATCTCTGAGAGTCCTACATTGTACGTCCATGGAGACCTGTGGTGGGGGCTAAACTGCTGCAGTCAGTGTAATGCCTGCCAGTTGCTATCTTGGAGAGTCTCCTGGTTCTTGCTCAGGGTTATAGCCTGATGTTCTGAGCCATCACGTCAACACAAGGAGCATCTGCCCTGGGGCATAAAGTGTTTTCCTTGGGGCAAAAAGCTCTGAACCTGCTCCCAGCTGTTTTGCTTGTTCATTTTTACTCTACTGAAATATGTACCGGTATATCCTGCCCTTCAGTTCCGACAGAACACCCAGAGTCCTTTACTTATTAAGCTAAAACAATAAAATGTCAAATTGCAATACGATAAGCAGCAGCACCAAATAAAGAAGGACATCTGCAGTAATTAACCCTAGGTAAAGGTAAAGGTGACCCCTGACAATTAAGTCCAGTCGTGTCCGACTCCAGGGGGTGGTGCTCATCCCCATTTCAAAGCCGAAGAGCCAGCGTTGTCCAAAGACGCCTCCGTGGTCATGTGGCCGGCATGACTCTCCTTGCCGCAGCGCGTAGCATGCGGCTGGAACACGGAGCGCTGTTTACCTTCCCGCAAGCGGTATCTATTTATCTACTCGCATTGACATGCTTTGGAACTGCTAGGTTGGCAGGAGCTGGCCAAGCAACGAGCGCTCACCCCGTCGCGGGAATTGAACTGCCGACCTTTCGATCGACAGCTTATGGTTCAGCGGTTTAACCCGCTGCACCACCCTAGACACAGATAAAGGTAGTGTATCAGTTGCATCTTGCTGTATTTTATCTGTAAAAACAGATAGAGCTGGTGGGAGCTGGCATTGTAGAGTGGCTACGAGACTGAGCTGCAGATTAAGACATCCCCAGTTTGAATATGCTCTGATGAACTCAAGAGGTGACTTTAGGCAAGCCATTGCTTCTCAGCCTCAGTCTTCCTTATCTGCAATATGGGGATAGTAATACTTACCTTACAGTGTTGTAAAGATTCCATTAGAATAATACGTGTGGAACATGCAAAAAGTGCTTAATAGTATTAGTTAAATCTAATTTATTATCTAATTTATAATACACTAATACATATAAAATAATCCTTCCTTAGATATAGCTATTAAATAATGTATTCTCTGTACCACACATTTCAGGGTGTTTTATTTGCAATACAGAAAAAAGGTGGTGGTCACAGCATCCTAGCTCTTGTGTGGCTCCTGTGGGGTGTGTGCACAGGGCCGGCCCATCCATGAGGCCAACTGAGGCAGTCACCCCAGGCAGCAGTTTGGCAGAGGACGCTCATCTGCATCCACCCACCCAGCCAACCCCATTGTTCCTCCCCCCCCCCATTCCATGGCTTGGAAAAAGGAATAGGATGGAATTGAAGAAGTGGAGAGGAGAGGGGAGTGGCCATACTTCTGCTCTGCCCCCTTATCTGTTTCTTGTTTCCAAGCCAGAGAGTGAGGGCACAGAGGCTGGCACATCAAGACACCAGGTAAGGGGTGATGCAGCACTTGGTACACCATCTCCCCTGCCAGGAGGTCTTGGGTTGGCCCTACTTGGGCCGATGAACATCTTGGGGGTTTGTGACCCCTTGCTTGAATGAATCTGCCTTCCACATCATTGTCATTTATACAGGACCATCTGCAAAGATGCTGCTTTAGAGACGACAGGTCCCTGCTCCAAAGGGCTCACAAAAATAGATGTTTACTGTTGTTAATGGTGCCCAACAACAACTGTTGGCAGTATCTTGGCTACTTTGCCATGGGGTGAGGCTATCTGTGAAAATGGACCCTTAAGGTAAAGGTAAAGGTAAAGGTGACCCCTGACAATTAAGTCCAGTCGTGTCCGACTCTAGGGTGTGGTGCTCATCTCCATTTCAAAGCCTCATGTGGCCGGCATGACTCTCCTTGCCGCAGCGTGTTTACCTTCCCGCAAGCGGTACCTACTCACATTAACATGCTTTGGAACTGCTAGGTTGGCAGGAGCTGGCCAAGCAACGAGAGCTCACCCCGTTGCGGATTCGAACTGCCGACCTTTCCATCGACAGCTCATGGTTCAGCAGTTTAACCCACCGCGCTACCCGCTGGCAACACCCAACAACACTTGCTGTTGGCAGTATCTTAGCTACTTTGCCATGGGGTGAGGCTATCTGTGAAAAACGGTCCCTTACCGCAGTGGTTTTTAAACTGTGTTTGGGAAAGTCTGGAGTTCGTGACTGAGAAGATCCATCACAGGAGACAAGCTTCTGCGGAAGCCACGAAATACCTGCTGCCATTGATCTTCTATCAGACAGAGGGGAGCGATGGCTGTGATCGAAGTTCACAGGGGCCAAATGCCTGGGGGTTAGCGAATCTGTGCTTCCCAGAACCCACAGGGGCTCCATTAGACACCTTATTTATACAGCTACGTCAGAAGTGCAGCCCTGTTATGTTGTCTGTGGCAGCACACATGCAACGTTTGTGGGTGCGCGTGGGAGGGGCCGTTTCTTGGAGCCGACATTTGCACGGACTACATCAGGTGTGCAAACAAAATAAGCAGCTTGAGCTACGACAAATGTATTCGGTTTGTGCCCCCTGGTCTCTTTTGTTGCCGGTTGTTGCTCGAGCCGCCCTTGGTTTGTCCTCCAGGGCTCCTCCGCCCGTGTGCCTTTCTCCCACCCCGTGACCATCTCGGGCTCCTTCCAGGCGCCTGACGCAGTAGGTTGTTGCCCGCCAACGCCGAAGTCCAAATCCCCGCCAGTCTCTCCCAAGGCAGCCATCGCGAACTCGCGTTTGTCTTGTCAGAAAAGTTCAGAGTCCGGGCTGCGAGAAGAGACCAACCGCCGGCAAGCAGCGGCTTTCTGCAGGAGACGGGCCAGGGTCTGGAGGGCGTCGTTTTCTCCCACCCCCTCCCCATCTGTGGCGGCGTTTGCAGGCGGCAGCAGTCGCACCACCTCTACCATCCCACGCGGCTTCCTCCGCATTGTTGCTGCCGCCGCCGCCTCAGCCGCCTCGCTGCTCGTTTGCTCGCCTCGTCCCAGCGGCTTTCCCCTCGGGCTGCTGCAGCAGTGGCGCTTGTTTGCTTTGCCTCCCTCTCCTCGGCGGGAGGAGCCGATCCCGAGCAAGCCAGGCGCAGTGCAGCTCTCCAAGGCCGGGCCGTGGTTGCGCCGCTCGGGCGTCGAGGAAACGCGGCCGCCGCACCAAGAGGAGGAGGAGGAGAGAGGAGGGCGGGGGAGCTGCTCTGCACCTGAGCCGTCCACAGCGCCAGCAGCTCCTGCTCGCACAGCGCAGCCTGGAGGGAAGGAGGTGCTTGCGGCGGCCGAGGAGGCGGCGCCAGCAGCAGCAGCAGCCGCCGCTTCAGCCCTGAGTAGCACGGCTGGAGCAGGCAGCAGCAGCGTCGCATGCTGCCTCTGGAGCTGGGCTGCCCGCGCCGAGGAGGTTTCTTCTGGCCGCAGGCAAATTTGCGCTGAGGGCTCCCGGCCGGCGGACATGGCAGGGGGTTGCGCTCGGCGCCTGCCCTGGTCCGGTTCGCCCGCTCTCTGCCCTCTTGCCCGGCATAATCGCGGGAGGGGATGAGCCGCCGCCGCCGCCGCTCGGAGGAAAAGGAGGCGAGCCCTTAGTGCCGCGGAGAGACTTGCAGGTGGAGCCCGCCCGGCTGCAAGATGCCGCTGGCCCAGCGTAGCGCGGCCGCCACCATGATGGTGATGCCCGTCGGGGGAGCGCGCTCGCTCAGCCCCGCCGCCTTGTCCCGCAGCCTGTCCCGCCTGCGCGAGTACCGCACCCGCTCCCGGATCATGCTGGCCCTCGGCGTCACCCAGATGGTGCTCGGATGCCTCATCGTGGCCGTCAGCTTCGCCGCCCTGGCGCTCACCACCTCGGCCCGCGTCCGGCACTCCTGCCCCTTCTGGGCTGGCTTCTCGGTAAGGCGTCCTCCAGACGCAGCAAGTGCTCTGGCGGGGGCGTGGGAAGCGGGGCTGGGAAACTCCCGGGTGAAGCGGATTATGCGTAAAAGTTTGCTGGCGTGCGCTGTGGTGGTGGTGGGCTGTTGTTCTCCATTTGAATGGAGTTGCCTTCATGCTCTGCCTGCGGGTTACCCTGGAGCAGGTGGTTGGCCACTGTCGGAAACAGCATGTGGGTCGGGGCTAGATGAACGCGTGTCGGGCTTTTCTTACGGTCTTATATGCGATGTGCTGTCTATGGGACGGGGAGTGCAGGCTGGAGGATTTCTAATTAAGAGACATCCGACGGATGGGTACGACCCCCTGAAGCAGGGTTCTGTGGAACTCCGAACCCTGTAACCTTGCTCTGCCAACACAGTTGGTCCAATAACCAGCGGTCTTTGAACGATTTGGGAAATCTTCTTTATATTCCCCATTCCCCATCTTGGTTTTTTCTTCTTTTCTGTTGTGTTGCATCCCAGGCACGCAGCTAGGACAATGGGCTAATTAAGTAGAGGCAGCTTTACAGGTTTCTTCGGAACTGCGTTAATTTTGCTACAGACATTGTGTTTATACAGTCTTGGTCTAAAACGATGTGGATGCAAGTTCCACTGAAATCAATGGGCGTTTTATTTCCATCCGTTTCTCCTTCCGATCAGAGTGCTACTACACAGTGTGGGCACGCTTGTGCTTTAATATTGCTTCCTTTAAGTAGCACTTAAGCGCACAGAAAACTCAAGATTCAGTAATATCAAATAGCTGCTCATTCAAAAGAAAGGTCAGACATGAATGAATATGGTGATGGTTGTGTGTACACACCGACCCCCATCTCCATATCCCTTCCTTCCAGGTCATGGTTGCATCTTTCCTTGGGTCTAGGATGCAGTCCTTTATACACTTAGGTGGAAGTAAACCCCACTGAATTCAGTGGGACTGAGTCTGTTGCATAGGCTTGCACTACACTACTTTGGACCACACCAGGTCAAGAAAAGGCTGTGTTTTAAGAGCCAGCCAGCTGCATATCCCAATTCATCTCTGAAACTACTTAGCTGTTGACTAATAATTATTTGGGTTTAAATCCACCTGTTTCAACTTTGCTGAATGGGGCTGTTGCATTTGACTTAAAAATCAGCTTGGCGGATGCCCTGGATTACTCCAAATCTACTAACAAGTGGTTTGGGTTCCTGGGAGTTCTCTCAATTTATTCATCTTCCCTTTAGCAAATCGTTCAAGTTAAGTACCCTAGAGCAGTAGTTCTCAAACATTTTAGCACCGGCAACCACTTTTTAAAATGATGCTCTATCGGGACCCACCTAGCTTTACGAGACTTAAAAAAAAGTGATCTAGAAATAACTAAATAAATTTACAAATAAAGAGCTCAGCTGCTTGCAGGGTAACTAGCAGCTATCTAGCACTGCAGGAGCTCAGCTCTTTGAAGGGCAATTAGTAGCTATCTGATTTTTGAATAGCCTCAGGGCTTATCTGATCTTTCCATCACCTGGGACCCACCAGAAATCAGGTCGCGACCCACCAAGTGGGTCCCGACCCACAGTTTGAGAAACACTGCAATAGAGGGTGTCTTCTTCTTTTTTAAATGTCTTCCACAGGAATTTTTCGTAACAAATGTTTGTAGACTTTCCCCTTTCCTTTTTTTTAACACTGAATTCTTTGAAAATGGTACTGGGGACAAAATGGAATGTGTTACTTCAGTGCCACAGTGGATGGGCTGAAGTAGCGTGAAGAGGCTTGCAAAAAAAAAAAAAGAAAACACACTTGTTGTGTCTTCTCAGAGATGCTGAGATGCAGGCATTGTTTGAATGGAATGGTTGTTGTAAGAGCCATTGAGAGAAGGAACAAGAGGTTGCCCTGGGGAAGCTGCTATTCTTAACCAGGGCTGTGCTTTGTTTTCTTTCCTCTTTCCCCCAAACAGAGGACAACCTTGGAAAAGTGAAGTTAAACAGTGTTTGGGCTGGAAGCATCCTTGAAAAAGGGCACCCAGCTTGCAGGGAACCTTGCTGATTGTACCTCCATCTTTTGAGAGCTGTTTATCCAGTCTATTTTTAAAATGTTTCCTATTGATGCGGGCTTCACAAATGCCCTGGAGTGTGCGTGTGTGTGTGTGTGCGTGTTTTTTCCATTACCTAATTATTGTGAGGATTAGAAATGTCTTGTTTTGATATCGTCTTCTCCTGTGTGCTTGGTGAATGGGGGGACTTTGCTGAGGCAGAGCAAAAGAAACAAAGGCAGCGTTGGAGAGAATCGTGACTTTGTTTGCAAACGGGGCTGTTGCCCAGGTTCTGAAATTTCCTATTGTGGTTCTAGGTGAGTTTATACTGAGTCAGACTGTCGATCCATCTTGCTTGGTCTTTTTCTAGCTCTACCTGAAGGTGCCAGGGATTGAACCCGGGATGCTTGCATGCAAAGCATATATTCTAGCATTGAACTATTGGTCTTTCCTGCCCCCCCCCTTTTCTGCACTCATCTGATAGGAAGAGTCTGAACAATGAAGCCATCTGATCCTCTGATTCTGAGGAAGACTTGTATGTAGTTGAAGACAGGGTAATTGATGCCTGTCTTAGAGGCCTAAATCTCCAACTGGACTCTCAAACCATACACTGTAAAGTATTTGAGTAGAAGGTGCTTTATGCCCTGACCCTCCAGATCTTATGGGCTTAAGCTGAGGGAGGCGAGATTTCAGTTCAGTATCAGGAAAAAAATGTCTTAATGGTAAGAGCAGTTCAGCAATGGAGCCAATTACTGATGGAAATGGTGGGTTCTCTCTTGCTGGAGGTCTTCAAGCGGAGTTTTGACAGGCACCTTTTGGAGATGCTCTAGAGATAGCCTTACCAGTGTCCTGGAATCAAGGCTCTCTTCGGCCTAGAGTGGACCCAAGCCGCTCCCAAGTGTGAACCGCCGCTGCCCAATAGGGTTCCAGCTTCCATCGTGTCGTTGACCGGAGGTTCCGGAAGCTGGAACCCCATTGGGCCGCTGCGGTAAACACTCGGGTCCGCTCTAGGCCGAAGCCAGCCTCTATTCCGGGATGCTGGTAAGACTATTTAGAGAGGATTTTCCTGCTTCAAGCAAGGGGATGGCCTTGATTTGAAGGCCCCTTCCAACTCTATGATTCTGTGCTTCTTTGGAAGTAAGTTTTAATTGAAACTTATGCTTTTGAGGCTGTTATTCCAGTCCAGCAGGGAGTTATGAACTTGACTGATTAGACACAGGTGCGCATCTCAGTGGCAACATGGATTTGGACGAGTTGGGAGTAAATCCCATGGGGCAAAGTGGGACTTACTTCTGAGTTAATATACATGGGATTGCATTGTGCAATTTGTTGTTATATATTTAATAAAAATACAGTATGTATGTTTTACTTGTTAAGAAATTCTGAGGTCTCCCTAGCAAAATAAATGAAGAGGTGAGCCATAAGTTACCAAAAGGGACACCAGCACACAGGAAAACATGCTATGTTTGGATGCAGAGGGACATGGTTGGTGTGAATGTACATCCCTGTCTGTGTTATAAAGACTGTGTATACAAAACTCCGTTTGGTTCTGCAGGTCTTGCAGAGCTCCTTCTTGCATGTGACCAGAGCGGTAAACCTTCCCGGTTCACGTTTCCAGCGTACATCTCTGGGTCCTCCCCTCCATGTAAGGGATCATGGGGTTATTCATTACACTTAACTGTAATGTGTAGCCTACTGTTTGGTTCCAGTGAAGGAAGCGGCGAAATTGGTTAGCTGGATCTCTGTTAATGTGCAGCGCCGTGGAATGGAGAACGGTTTTGCTTGTGTTGTTAGCCAGGCGAGGTTGTTGTGAAAATGTTCTGCCTTTCAGGACACCCGTTCTGCAGTGACTAGTCTGCAGGGTGCAGAGCTTTCTCAGAGGAATATCCCTTGTGAATGTGGAGTGCCTCTCTAGATTAGTGCCCAGTGCTTTGTGGCAGTGCAGTGGAGGGGAAGGACTGGAGCTCAGTGGACTCTCGCATGCTTTGTGTGCAGAAGGTCCCAGGTTCAATCTCTAAATAGGGTGGTGAAAGACCTCACCTGAAATCCAGGAGAGCTGCGGCCAGTCTGGGTTGACAGTTATGTGCTAGATGCCCCAGTGGTCAGACTCAGTAGATAGCAGCTTTCTACATTTCTGTTACTAGTGTATACCTGCTCACGTCACCCAGAGAGGCCCTGCCCTGAACTCCTTTGATAGCTGAGGGGATGCTGATGGAGATTCAGCCTAGGGCAGGGGGTGGCCAACCTTTCAACATGAATGCTCCTGGCCTTTTAATGGTTGTCTAGGTGAGGGCATTTCAGCAGGTGCAACTGCTTTAGCAGCACCATCAGCACTTGCAGCTGCCAAGATTCTGTCTTCTACACCAGCGGTCCCCAACCTTTTTGTTACCAGGGACCGGCCTCATGGAAGAAATCCCTCCACAGACTGGCTGACGTCACTTGGGGGGCGGGGCGAGTGATGTCATTTCCAGAACGTCACTCGCCCCGCCCCCGAGTGACGTCACGGTAGTATGTGGCCCCCCTCCCACAGGGCATAGAGCAGGGGGTATGGTCTCAGGATGACCCAAGTACACCACATTCACTGTGCAAATTGCATTCCATCCAACATAAACCAGTGACCTCCCTGTTGACGAGCTCCACCAGACAATTCCAAGGCAGAAAAAACACACAACGAAAATCAGGGCCCACCCACACCCACTCCTTCCAAACGATCATGCATCACAGCCCAAATCTCTCCCTCTCCCCACACGCACGCAACCGCCAGATGCAACCAAAACTCTACAACAGAGTTTCAAAGACAGGAGTTTGAGATCCATGAGCTGGAACGACCTGAACACATCTCTCATACATGTGCAAGGAGTGTCCAAGACCAAGGACAACCACCCCCGATCTCCCCTCCCCCACGCTTCCCAGCCACTCTGCACTGTCCCCCAGCCCAGCCCCACAACACCAAACAAATCTCAAAAAGAAAGAAAGAAAGAAAAGCCCCACGGGCCAGTGCCCACCCCCCTCCAATGCTCCCTCCCTCCTCTGCCTCCCTCTCCGTCGCCTCCCGTCTCCATGTTCACAATCCCTTTCTCTCCCTCTGCCTTCCACTGTACGTGTTTTTGGGCGCGTAGTGTGCACACGCTCTCTCTGGTTCCAGCTGCCTTCTTTTCGCTCTCCCCCTCCCTCCCCTATCTCTGCCTCCACGAGCACCAAAACCATGGGCTCGCGTGACGACGGAGTGGAAGACGCGCTGCCGGCCCAGGAGAGAGGCCGTGAGAGGACAGAGCCAGCTGCGCCATCGGCCTTCCCACTCGAGCAGAAGGCGCCTGCTTCCAGCTCTCCCTCTCTCTGCCGTCCGCCCCTTTCCCTTGCTCATCTGGGCTTTTGAGGTTGTAGCGACTCTCCATGATGACCAAGGCCAGATGGGGACTTCTTTTGCACGGGGCATCCCAAGGCAGCCAGCCTCTTTCTGAGGTTTAGGAAGAGAGCAGGTCGGCTGGCAGGCTTGGGAGAGGTCAGCGCTGGCTGCCTTTGCTGCAGGGGAGGGAAAGGGGACTCTGAGCGGCAGCCAAGCAACAAAGCAGTTGAAGAGAACAGAGCGGCGGCAGGGCAGCAAACTGCTTTTAACGGCGGTGGCAGCAGCGGAGTCAAAACGTTGTCAGCAGGGGGAGAAATGTTGTCGGTGGAGGGGCCACCGCCAAATGCCCGTGGCCCATTTCGCAGTAGCCTGCGGTCCTGTAATGGGCTGCGGGCCGGGGGTTGGGGACCCCTGTTCTACACAACTCTTAAGAACGCAGAGGCCCTCATGGTGGAAGGTTGGCCACCCCTGGCCTAGGGCTTTCCTTGCAGTCACACCCAGACTGTGGAACTCCCTCCCCCAGGATACCTGCCTGGCTCTCTTGATGTCCATTTTTAGGAAGCACACAAAGACGGCACTCTTTTTTTGTAAGGTATATGGTGAAATCTGGAGTGGTATCGCTCTCTGTTTTCTTTTGGTCTCTTGTACGTTTGTTGTTGGTGACATTTTTTCCTTGTTTTGCTGCTTTTATTTATTTCGTTTTTAACATTTATTGAATGTATTGTATTTGGTATTACTGTGCACCACCTTGGGTATATTTTGTAGAAAGGCAGTCTTTTTAACATTTCTTATAAATAAATCATGACGACAAATTGTCTTTCAGGGCAGCGTGTCGATTGTTACTGAACTTCCCATTGTTGGAACCCCTGTTAATGTCCCTGGGATTCCTCTGGGACCCAGTTTGAAGTCTCCTGTATTAGTGGATTCTGGTTTTGCCTCCTATCTCTAGAGTGGCTCTCCTCCTAACCAGGGCGATGATTGTCTTTGGGCATCTGCTGAATCTGAATGGTTGATAGTTGTAAGTCTTATCACTTTGGGTTTGCCTTGAAGCCTGGTTAGAGTCAAACGTTTATGGCTGTAGATGGTCCTTTGCTGGGCAGATTTGAGCTCTGAGAGATTGGTAGTTTGTGTGTAAAGAAACAGCATATTGGAAGAGATGGACAAAGGCCGAGATGACTATATGACTGAAGGCACGTTAGGGGTGCAGAATCTCGGGGGATCGGATGTGGGATAGCAGAACTGTTGCCTTGTAGAAGTGTATAGCTGATATATCTAAGAGACTGAACTGCAAATCAGAACTGTCCTAGCTGGAATCTTGCCTCTGCTATAGACTTACTAGGCCGTAAGCAAGCTACTCCCTCTTAGCCTCAGCTGCAATATAGGGATAATAAAACTTATTTCCCTTACAGGGTTGTTGTAAGAGCTACATGAAGATAATATACGTAAGCAGTTTGCATACTCAGTAGTAAGCCTTCTACAAATGTTAAGTGTTAGTATTCTACTGCACAGTCAATCCTTGAGCAGATCTCCTGCCTTTTCCTTTTCTTACCAGAATAATCCTTTAAACTAAAAAGATAAAGGTATCCCCTGCTCAAAAGCCAGTTGTGTCCGACTCTAGGGTGCGGTGCTCATCTCCGTTTCGAAGGCCGCAGAGCCAGTGCTGTCCGAAGATGCTTCTGTGGTCATGTGGCCGGCATGGTTAACAGAACGCTGTTACCTTCCCGCTGCAGTGGTACCTATTAATCTACTTGCAATTTCTTGCTTTCGAACTGCTAGGTTGGCAGGAGCTGGGACATGAGACGGGAGCTCACTCCGTCACACGGCACTCGGGTCTTGAACTGCTATCCTTCTCGTCTGCGGTTCAGCGTCTTAACCACTAAGCCACCGTGGCTCCCTTTAAACTACCACTCGACTATTTGTCTTTTTCCCCCATAGGAGACTACCCCCCCCCAGAGGTGTCTTCCTGAGATTGGCCATGAGAGTGCCTTTGGATGTACCCCTGATCCCTTCTGAAGTTGGAGAACTTGGTGTAGGCAGTGATCAGCACAGCTCCGATGAAGCCATGTCTAAAATGTTTGGATGATAATGTGTCGCTTGCAAAAGCATTGCACCTGTCACGACCTGCACAGCTAGGGCTGCCTGATACTTTGATGAATCAGTCTTGTGTGTTGGGACAAGGGAGGGGGTCGCCTTGTGTCTGGCCATTGGCCGATCTGACTTGGGATTGTAGACAGAATTCAGATTTCCGGGTTTGCAAGCCATGTAAAAATGTACTTGCAAACCCGGAAATCTGAGATTTGTCTACATTGTAACGGGCCATGAAAACTTCTGTTTTTTTCTGACTTGGGATTGTCTGGGTTGTCTGGTGGTGGCTCTCTGATGTTTTGGGTAGGGGGTCTTCTCAGTTCTACGTGGGGATGCAGGGAGATTGAGCCTGGGCCTCCACCACCAAGCTATGGCCCTTCCCCAACCACCTCCTGGGATCTCTCGGTAGATCTGTATCAATATACAGTACAGCCTTGTGAATAGGTTCACAGAATGCAGACATCCGCACACGTGCCTGCTCTGCCCCCAAACTTACTTTTGTCTTCCCCCAAACTTACTTTTGTCTTCTATGTGGCCTAGAACAGAGGCAATTTGAAAGATTCCTTATCCGGTCACCTGAAGGCAGCAGTCAGAAAATACTCCTTTCTGTCAATTACAGCATGTACCGTAATTGATGTACGAAGTTCAAGGAGATTAGACAAGCTCATGGGGAATAATTCTATCCCATGATTGCTAAATCGCGCTTCCATGCTCTGGGGCAGTATACCTGTTGCTGCAGTACACCAGGGGGGATTCCCAGAAACATCTGGTTGGCCACCGTGGAAAACTAGGTAGTCCTTTTGTCTGATCCAGATAGACTTTGGGTCAGATCTATTCCTGCTTTTATCACCCCAGGTAAGTGACGGTTTGCAAGACTCTCCATGAACACGAGCGATATCAAGTGGCCAGAGGGGTAGCCATGCGCCCCTGCTACTGGGGCGGAAAACCCCGATGCCCCAAACTAATTAGCATAATTTATGCTAATTTTTTCCATTTTTCCGGTTTTTTAAAAGCTTTTTACGGGTTTTTTAGCGCTAGCGGGGCTTGTAAACGTTAGTGTATGCTTTGCTGCAACTTATCTTGTTTATAGGACCCTCCCGCGACGATCAGGGGCAACGCTCTCTCCAGGGGGCGCAGATCGCTCCTCTGCTCCGGGCGCGAACTCTGTAAAGCGCCCAGGAGCGCTTTGCAGAGTTCACGCACGCGCAGAGTGACGATGTTTCCAATCGACGGTCTGCGCGTGCGTGAACTCTGCAAAGCGCTCAGAGCAGAGGAGCAATCTGCGCCCCCTGGAGAGAGCGTCGCCCCTGATCGTCGCGGGAGGGTCCTATAAACAAGATAAGTTGCAGCAAAGCATACACTAACGTTTACAAGCCCCGCTAGTGCTAAAAAACCACGTAAAAAGCTTTTAAAAAAACCGGAAAAAGACACACAAAAAATGAAACTCAAGGAGCTTCGCGCCCCCCCCCCCGCGGAGCCCTTCCGTCCCTACGCCCTGGGGCCCACCGCCCCATATCAGGCGACGCCTCTGCAAGTGGCTGGACATTGCTGAGAAGAGTCATAACGTTTATGTCTATTGCGGTGGGACCAGCAGGATTTTGGTTCCCTTTTATTTGTGCTTTGCTTTCTTTCCAGTAGAAAATTAACCGCACTTTATTGTTCAGTTCAGGCGTTGTTGAGTTTAGAAATACTTTGCAGTGGATACAGCCAAGAGTCCTTTGCAGCATTGTCCAGGCACTGAATGTCATTGACGCAGTAGTTTGATGCATGCTAGAGATGAGTCCTGCAGTATCCCTGTGGATCTGTGTGGCTGTTGACCATAGATTGTGAGGCTGTATGTTTGCTAGGAAATCTTGGTACAGAACTTGGTCACTTTAAATTCATAGGGAGAGACGCAGCCAGACAGGCAAGCGGGTATTCAGTGTTTGGCTACGTCTGGATCCGGATAATAGGATTTGTTCAGGAGTCAGCCCTCATGATGGTTTCCTTTGACAGCTTGCTTCCCTTTTGCCCTTGTATTCTTCCCTGCAACCCACTGGGGCTTCTGGTGTTGATTTCACAAGCCCCGTTAGGGGAAAAAAAAACGTATAAAGAAGAGAATCTGTCTGGCTCTCCAAAATGGTGCGAGGAAAGGAATTGTGAATAGTATCTTCTCTGAGGTCACCGCCCTTGGGAATTGCCATTGAGCTTTTTCTCGCTGCCTCTTTTCTTCTCTAAATCCACTCCTCATTATACGTTGACCCATTTCACAGTTACCAAACAGCAGGGGGCTACCTCTTTGTGTACTTCATTGCCTTGTATACACTGTAGACCTAGAAGGAGAAAGCGGATGGGACTTTTCAGAGCTCTCCCTCGCATTTTTCGTAGTGATGAAATTATCGCATGGCCGTGGTTCTTAACCTTTTTTTGGGTCATGGACCCCTTGGAATCTGACGAAAGCCCCTTCCCCAGAAAAGTGCACATAAACACATGCAGACAATGTTGTTTGCACCTGGCTCATCCCCCCCCCCCCCCGAAGCCTGTCCATGGACCCCAGGTTAAGAACCCCTGTTGTATTGCTTTGGGGTTAGCGTTGCTGACCAGGACAAAGAATCCATCTGGTCTACTCTTCTTCTTGTGGTTGTCTTGTATAGCACCATCCAATGTGCTTGGCACTGTACAACTTGCAAGACGACACAGGTCCCTGCCCCAAAAGGCTTACATTCTAAAATTGGGCACAGGGGTGGAGGCAAGGTAAGCGGGTGAGAAATATATATTTATGTCAGAGGCACACATTTAGGATTGGTTACTATAAGGCAGGGATCCTCAAAACTTTAAGGTTGGTGGGGGGGGCCGCCAAGGGAAATGGGGGCACCTTGTATCTTGCACTGCAGCAATCTTCCTTGAAGCTGTTGCTGCCTCCTCTTCCCCTTTCTCTCCCTGACTAGGAGAAGGAAGGAGCAGAAATATGGGGGAGAGGAAGGCTCTCTGCCCTGAGGTTTGGGGTCTAGGGGGCTGTGTCAAAGCCTTAATGGAAAATGGTTAGCTTGGGGGAAGGAGGTGTCTTAACAGCAGCTTAATCTGCAGAAATTAGTAGATTTTCACAGCATGGAAATGTAAACTTGATCACCTGGTAACTTCTGCAAATTGAGTTGTTGCGAAAGACAGAGGAGCAGGGGTTGGTAGAAAAGTTGGCAGTCCTCCTTGGGGTCCACACAGGTTCAGAATTTTTTTTCTGCCACATGGAGAGCTCATTATGTACGCTTAGAGTTGCCACCTTTCTCTGGCCGTGGTTTCTCTGTCTTTGGGCAGCTGCGTGGTTCAATAGTTATGGAGTCTTTTTTGCTTGATCGTTGGCTGTGTGGGAGCTGTTGCAGTAGGTGTCTGTTCCACACAGCTCCCAGGTGCTTGGACTGTGTTGGAGGAAATGAGGTCATGGGACTCTTCCCATGTTTCCGGGGGCTTCCACAGAGAGAAAAATACCAGAGAGAAGGATCTCATTGTACATCTACCCTGGGATAAGAAGTAGGAATGGGGTTTTACCTTGGTGAAGGAGCTTGTGAAGCATCTGCAGCACATGTTTGTGGCCTCTGTGGTCAGGAGCAGATGCTCCTACACTACTCGGTATGATACAGAGTTGGACCTTGTCCCTTCACTGTAGCTAGGTGCAAAGCCATGCCAAGGTATGGGGAGGGGCTACTTACTGTAGTGGGCACTGAGACCAGTCTCTAAATACTGGTCTAAATACAGTTGAATGTATGAATGAGCTTGACCCTATGTTACTTAGCTTTGGAGGACTCAAACTCTTGTGTGGTATGCTAAGTTTTTATCTTGCAGCTGAACTCTTGCAAAGTTATGTTGCTTAACATGTTTGCCTGTAATATTTATGAAATCCTTCAATGAAGGTGTGCTGTGAACCATGATCCTTCTAGATCAGGGGTTCTCAACCCCCTCCTGGACAAGTACCACCTCTGGCACCGCTCTCCTTCTGTGTACCACCAGAAGTGACTGGTGATGACACCATCACCAGTCACTCCTAGATTTTCGGGGGCCAGAAAACGCAGGTAGGACGCTCTGAGCGGGTGAGAGGGTTCTTCTCCGTGTACCCGAGAGGCTCAGCCAAAGGCAGGAGCCTCTTGGAAGCAAAAATGCGGCGCCACTCAGTAGTCTGAGTACCATCAACAGTCATCCGAAGTACCACTGGTGGTACAAGTACCACTATGAGAACCCCTGCTTTAGATGAAAACTGATCCAGAGCAAAAGTGAGCCAAACAGGCAATGGATATAAGTCTGCATGTGATGGGAGACCTTGATTTAGTGCCCTCACTGTCTCGGGTGCTTTCCATAGAAGAGACAGTTCCCTGCCCCAAGTGGCTTCCAATCTAAATATTGACATGAGAGACAGATAGACGGGGGTGACCCAGGGAAGCATATGCAGTTGTTTCAGTTACACAAGCTTAAACGTAGTCCTCTATTGCCCACAAAGATGAAGCTGAACTGCACGTATGGAAACTATAAACATAAGTGATGTATATCCTAGTCTCCAAATGGCAAATCTCTGGTGAGGCATCAACAGTGCTTTATCTATAAAGAAAGCCAGGGCCAACTGGAACCCTGAGATTTGTTTTCCGCTCTGTGTGTGTGTGTGTGTGTGTGTGGGGTGGTGGTCCAATGCTTAGATAGTTCATGGAAGCCAACCAGGTTTGTTCTTGGGAGACAGGTTAAGGTGGTGTTTCTCTCTCCATTCGAAATATCTCCTACAGATGGAGCCTCAGAGGAGCACGAGGGGTCGTGTAGGTTGATTTGAAAACCTGTTCCAGCGCGACGCGGGTGGTGCTCCTGTGAAGGAAAGGCAATAAAGATGCGTTGGGCTCAGCATCCCAGCCGTGTTGTAAATTACGTGCATTGTCAGGTTCTCCTGGTTTTATAGGCAGCCGCAGTGGAGACGACAGAATTGCATCCACTTTGTGCTGCGTGTAGCTGTTTCACTGGAGTTGGTTTAAATTTTTTTTTACGCTCTTTTACCCTGTGGAATTTGGACTGGCTGGTCCAGGCTGTCGGATTAAGCATTTTCCTTTGCCTTAATTTTAGCTGCCTGATCTCTCTCTCTCTCTCTCTCTCTCTCTCTCTCTCTCATACACTGTGCATGCCCCAGCCCATGAGATATGACATTTAAAACAAATCTAAGTGAAAAGGCAAACAGTTATATTGTCAGTTCTTGTATATCCCTGATTTTTTGCTTTAGAGGCACTTTTTCAATTGGTGCTCCTCTTATATTTAGCAGGGGGAGAACAACTGCCCCCCTTACACCCCAGCACAGTGTCTTTCTGGTGGCTGTTGCTGTTCTGCATCTTTTTTAGATTGTGAGCCCTTTTAGGACAGGGAGCCGTTTAATCATTTGATTTTGTCTGTAAACTTCTTTGAACTTTTTGTTGAAAAGTGGTGTATAAATACTGTTGTTAAAATAATAATAATAATAATAATCATATAATATAATATAGGCCATGATTGCATGGGAGCACAGAAGAATACAGCTTCTTGAGAATTTCCACTTTTCATTTAACCAGAAAGCAACTCACTAGCCCTCATGGTTGCAAGAATATGCCTGAAGCATGTGGCCAGTGATTTCTGGGGTCTCGACAGGTGCAAGGGTGACCGGACAGTATATGCAGTGTGCTTTGTGTAGTTCTTTGACTTGTGGAATCAGAATAAACCATGAAGGTGCTAACAATGGCAAGTGAAACTAGGCACAACAAGAGAGACCAGAAGAATGAGCACGTTTTGCGCAGCTTGCAGAATCCAGCCTGGGGGGGGGGGGGAATCTGCTTTTCTTGGTGGTTGGGAAATCCATCAAATGAAGTTCAAGGGATCTTTTTGGGAAGGCAGGTCAACAGCCATCATGGAAGTGGCATATTCTTTTCCATACTGCAAAGCCCCATATTGATTTCATGTGAGAGGAACCACCTATTTCCCCTTCTGAATTGTTAGCCGGCTGCTTTGGCAGACCGTATGGCAGGCCCTAGTTGTCTGCGATGTCTTTTGTTGAATCTCCTGATCTGCCAGCCTGTGCTGGGTGTAGAGATTGCCATGCTCTCTTGGGCAACTGCTATGTCAGCAGTTTCATATCTGCACCACTGCAGCATTTTGCTCTCCTGTACACACTGTGTGTGTGTGTGTGTGTGTGTTTTGCTTGCATACATTTCTGAGTGGCTCTAAGGAAGAGCAATTTGATACTCCCTGCAATTTGTCAAATACGGATCTCCAACTGTCACCCGGAAGCGCAAGTACAGTTTGGCAGCACAGTGCGTGCGCGTGCGCTTGCGTGCTACATTTTATCTTCCAGGGAGTCCAGAAGCTTACCTTACTTTATCCCCCTCCCAACAACCCTGCGAGGTAGGTTATGGCAAGAGATGGTTGTCTGGCCCAGGGATTCACCAGGCTGAGTAGAATCCTGGTCTCTCCGACCCAAATTTGAAAGGTGTATGACACTTTTTTTCTCCAGAAAGCATCTGTCCCAGGGCGGTGACTTGTTAGATTCGCCAAGCTGGAACAGATTCAGTGCCAACCTGTTGTTGTCTCGAAAGGTGTTCGGCTTCGGCCTAAGCAAGCATTTATTTTGCCATTTATTTTGCAGGAGCCGTTTGCGCTCTGGGTCGTCACCTTGATTTCTGTCCCTGCCAGTTTGATCTTAATGGGTTCCCCCCTCCATTAAATTGCTCCTAATGGGCAGCCCTACAGCCAATTGCAAACCTCCTGCCCATTACGTGCAATGAATTATGCATTAAATGCAGTCTTCCAGCCACTTACTTCAGGGTAGTCACATTGACTTCGAGCAAGTGGTTTGAAGGTTGCAGCCAATCTCCTGTGGCTGGGGAGATGCATTTTAATCCTCCATAAAGTGGAGGCCTATTATTTACCATGTCTCTCGCTCTCTCTTGGCCTCATTCTTTTAAACGGCAGAGCAGACTGGAGACTGCAGTTCAAAATAACTTTTTCACAGAGCAGCATTCTTTAACTTTTGCCAGAGCGAAGAAGGGCAGCATCACCATCTGTTTTCAGGAGACATCTAATCTGAAAACAAATGAGAGTATACTGTACTCTGGCTTCATTGGTTTGGCTCTCCTCAGGAATTCTGGGAGCTGTAGTTTTGTGAGAGTGAATTATAGACACTTCTACTTCCCGGAATTCTCTTGGGAGCGGGAATGACGCCTGTCATATAGTTACATTCTCATAGGAAACTGCCTTGTACAGAGTCGGATGGATTGGTCCATCTAGCTTAGTTTTGTCAGCACTGACTGGTAGCAGCTCTCCAGGCTTTCAGATAGGGAACTTTCTGTGCCCCACCTGGAGGTGTCAGGAATTGAACCTGGGATCTTCTGTATGCAAAGCAGAGACTCCTCCCACTATCATCCTTCCCTTATTCTCATTCTTTGTTGATTTGGGCTGTGCAAAGGGGTTATGCTAGGAATCTCGTATGTGTGTCCCTGAGCCTGCCCAAATGTGGGGATAAAAACTCCTTGTATGTGTGGTTCTCTCCTGTCTCCAGGGCATTGTTCGCCTAATGAGTTAGATTTTTAAAGTGTGGCACATGCAGAAATGTTTTGTTTTGAATGGATAGCATCAGTTGGCGAGGGGGGCAAAGAGCTGGAGGACAGGGAGTGGATTCCCCTCCTAAATCCTGGCCTGAACCCCAGTTGCATTGTGCCCCTTCTCTCCCCCCTAACCCAAATCATTTGTGAGATGATCATGTAGGGTCAAAAGAGAGCTAGTCTGGTGCAGTGGAAATTGCGTCAAACTAGAGTTGAGGAGGTGGGTTCTGATCCCTCTCTCTCAGCCATGAAGTTCACGGGGTGACCTTGCATCAGTCCCTGTCAGCCAAACCAAGGAGTTTTTGTGAGGAGCAAATCAGGATTGGAGTCTCTTGCACACTGACCTGAGCTCTTTGGAGGAAGGGTGGGCTTCTGCTGAGGTATCCTTTCGCAGCTCAACAGTTGTTGGCTGTGCTGGGAGAGCCCATTCATCACGTGGACTGGATAAAGAGCTTCTGCAGGGCCTTATGTTTGACACCTCAGAATTAGGCAGTCTAAACAGTATGTAGCTTTTCTGTGAATGGTTTGGTTGACGACGTTTTGAGTTCCTTTTCCTCTTGCTTTCTGGAAAGTATCCCATGATACATATCTTGTTGCTAACAGGAAGGTACCGTGCCCTTTTCCAAAATGGCGTCATTGCACATGCTGCTCAGGCAGTCGGACACCCGTACCTTGCCATGCAAACTGCATGTGATAACAATCGGAGCCATTCAAACACATCACATAAATACTCCCACTCACCTGGTGACATTTTATCATTTAGATTGGGTCTTTGCCCAAGGGAGTGAGATGACATCCAAATGCTGTATATCCAGTTAGATTTGGCTATGTAATGCTGTCACTGAAGACACATGAAGTCAACTGAGAATGAGGGCAGTGTTTCCTGGATCAGCATTGCCCTTACTCTGAATGGGCAAGCCCCCTTTCAGAGCAGTTGCTGAAAAATTGCTGCAAGGGGTGCATTTTTCCCCGTTGCTGAATATTTTCATAACCCCCCCCCATTCAGCTGTTTCAAGTGATCAAAGTGGTTCACATATGTTGCCTCAGTATTTTCCTAAAAGGTTTTAATTTAGATTTTTTTTTCTATTGTCTCCTGCGGTGGCGTCTGCGAAATGTTTTGTAAAGCATTTGCCAAGTGACCTGCGTGCCAGTTTTTTTTTTTTTTTATGACTGCTTACCCTTGGCTGCATCCCTTCTCCAGCGCTTTCATTTAGAAAGGTCAGGACTTCCCCCCGAGAAAACTAGACTTTCTGGAGAGGGAATGAAAATTACGGGGGAGAGTAACACTGATGACACGCTGTGTGCCCAGTGAAAATGTGTCTGGCTGCATTGTTGGAAGTGGGAGTATCCACATCTGAAAAGGACAACGCTTATTTCAGATGCGATAGTACAGAGCAGAAATGTCAGGGCATTAAATACAAATTAAAACTGTAATGAAATATTGGAGCATTAGAGTCGGGGCACTTGTGACCGCTTTCCTGAACGGAGATAACCCTCAGAGGACGGGCAGAAGGGGAGCCGCTGTCGCCATCGCTAAAGCTTTCCGCAGCAACTCCTCTCCCTCCCATCAGCCAGGGGTCTGTCTCTCAAACAGGTCCCTATGTCATTGCAAGGGTTTTGGGAGACAGCCCATTAGCTGGTGGGGAGTGTGGGGGAAGGTCTCCAAGAGACTCGTACAGTAGCTCCTCCTTCTCCCACCCTCTCCATCAGCCAATGGGAGTATTCTTTAGGCCCCATTACAGTTGTCACAGATGGGGTCTGGGGGCACTCCCATCACCTGGAGATGAAGGCAGCGTTGGTGTTAGTCTGTTAGTTAGCTTGTGCCCCACTCCAAAGGGGTGGGCTGACTGGGCACGTGCAGGCCCATTTACAAACAGGCCTACCTGTGAGAGTGGCCCTGGATGATGATCTTGGCAGGTGTGCAGGTTAATAAAAATGAATGTCATCCATTCAGTACCCTGGTCTCAAACAATTTATAATTGTTTTTCATGGAAGTTCAAACCATGGAGAAAATAATGACTGCTTTACCACTCAACCATCTCAAGCCAGCAGAGAACTCTAAGGTAAAGGTGACCCCTGACAATTAAGTCCAGTCGTGTCCGACTCTAGGGTGTGGTACTCATCCCCATTTCAAAGCCGAAGAGCCAGCGTTGTCCGAAGACGCCTCCGTGGTCATGTGGCTGGCATGACTCTCCTTGCCGCAGCGCGTAGCATGCGGCTGGAACACAGAGCGCTGTTTACCTTCCCGCAAGCGTTACCTATTTATCTACTCACATTAACATGCTTTGGAACTGCTAGGTTGGCAGGAGCTGGCCAAGCAACGAGAGCTCACCCCATCACGGATTCGAACTGCCGACCTTTTGATCGACAACTCATGTTAATTTGTGGTGGAACTCAGTAGAGTTCAGCCCTGGAGTCTATTTGCATGTGTGAATTGTTGTTGTTGTTGTTGTTGTTAATGTTAATGCCTTGGCACTAGAGGCAGTCATTAGCTTAAGAAGAACAAAGAAGTTCTGTCTTCAAGGTGACAATCTTAAAAAGAAGAAACCAAACCTCAGAGAGAGAGGGGGAAGGAGAAGTCAGAGTTGAACAGGTCTGGAGGAGAGATCCAGTTTTCGAGGCTGTTTAAACCCTTGCAAGGAGGGCGTGGTGCTGATGCCTGGTGCCAGTGAGGTCTGGAGAAAGCGTGAGAGAGAATGGACAGACGCAAAGCGATTCAGGGTTTAAACCAAAGAAAAAAGCAGCAGCAGCAGATCAGATCCAAAAGATGATAAGGGGCCCAGAGGTTTTAAAGGAAAAATAAATACCTGTAAGAATTCTGCCGAGGAGGGTTCCGGGAGAGGGGTGTAAAAGGGGAGATCTTCTTCCTCGTCGATCTCCAGGGTCACCTGGTTACCCACGCTGAAAGAGGGATCAAAGACGGTCCCTGCGGAATAGCACTGCGAGACCGGGGAACCGGATTCTAAGCGGCCTCAGGTGCTCCGGAGGGTGGGGGCTAGTGCACGACACCAGCCACCTCTCCGGAGAGTCGTCCGTTCCTGGGCTGGAGAGAAGCGAACGCTCCTCTCACCTCCCGGCCGACCCCCTCATCATCGGCCGTTCCCTGGCTTATATAGCCCTGTTTCCCTCCGTCCCGCCTCCCTTGTTGACGGACAGGCGGCGGGGCCTATGGTCTCTCCTTCTTGGGAAAGCTGGGCCTGTTGCCGCCTGGCCATGCTTCTGGCCCGCCCCGCCCCTCCTGTCGACCTCGGGGCAGGCGGCAAGGCGCCTGCGCGCCCCGAGTTGCTCGCGGAGGCCGCTCCCGACCCTAGCAGGGGTTCGTCGTCGCTGTCGGCTATCGGGGCCGGAGTTGTTGTCGGTGTTTCCCTTGGCAGCGGGGCCGTTGCGGAGGCCGGTAGGTGGGGAGGGCTAGGCGAGGGGATTCCCCTCGTCTGGCTTGGCGTGTCCTGAGAGGAGGGATCGAGTACGGGAGAGGAGGGAACTCCCGTACAATATCGTATTGGTCTGAGTATAGGACTCACTTTTTTCTCATAATTTAAGTGTTTAAACTAGGGGTGCGTCTTATAATGAGGCATAAATTTAATGCCAGTGATTTAATTAATTTTTTTTAATAGCACCAAACTTTAAGGATGCGTCTTATAATCAGGTGCGTCTTATACTCGGGACAATACGGTAACTTATTCTAAATACGGAATCTAATGAGGACACTGGAGCCAGTGAAGTGAGGAGGACATGGACAAAACATGTTGGGGTGTGCTGCAGAGTTGACGATAGACGTGAGCGGCTAAAGTAGAGGGGGTGCAAACCAGAAAGAAGTGAGTGACCAACAGTGCCTCTGAACATGTTAAGGCCTTCTTTATCTCCTTAAAGATTCTATGTGTATATGTAATAAGGGAATTATTGAGAACTTATCCCATATTCTCCTACATTGTCCTGTTTGAGGATCTGCGGCAGACTCAACTCTACCCATATTTACCGGCGTATTTGCCAAACCTGGACGATGATAGGATTCAGCTATTATTAGCCTCACAACAACAACAGGATTTGGTTAAGCAGATTGCTACCTATCTTTTGATGGTAATTCAACGGTGCCAAACAATATCTACTCTTAATCCTAAACTCTAAAAGTTTCCCATTTTGGCATTAGTTACTAAGGAAGCCTAGGTTTATAAGTTTAATCATGTACCGTATATATTTATGTATGTTTTGTTTAATTAAGTCCTCTATTATTCTGTTTGTGGCGTGATTATCACCGACTATTATTGTTTTATTGGTTGTCTGTTGATGTCTGTTGACTATGCCAATAAAGTTTGATGATTTTGCTTTTGCTTTATCTCCTTATTGAGTGACTGCACCCACAAGCCACTCCTACATCGGCGCTAGTGCTCTGATCGTAACCACCATGCTGCTTTCACCCTTGTCTCTATATCTCCAGGGTGGGGCTTGCATGCTTTTTTGAACATGCCGGCCAGGAACTGCGGCACGAAGATAACGCGGGACACTTTGGGATCTCTCTTCCCCGCTAGGTTTGCTTCGCAAGTTGTTTCTTGGTTCTCCCTCTGAGGCATTTGAAATAATTGCCGGCTTCCGTGGCTCTCTAATCCCCGCTTGAGCAAGTGCATTTGGCACTTCAGAATGTTTTTTATTCCCTGGAGTGAAAAAGAGCCTTCAGCTGGGAGAGATAAGAAGGCAGTCGTGCAACAAGTTGGGGGGAGTATAGACAAATAGCGGTGATTAGCATAAAAACTGTATTTGGTTGTCCATTAAAGACCCGGTGCTCGCATCCTGTAACCTCAGCTGTGAAGGAGGCAGCTGGAAGCAGAAATATCAGAAGAGCCATTGGGAAGCCAGTTCCCCAGGGATCCTACCTGGCAGGGGTAGATTAGGATTGCTTTAAGCATCCGTTTATCTCCATCTCCCCCCAGGGATGGATAGATAATGCAAAGTAATTGGGAGGCGAAATACATGGAAACAGTAATATTTGACACTCAGTCTGGAGGCGGATGATGGTTTAAATTTATTTAGGGCGGGTTTACGTGTTCCATGTCAAGAAACGGGTTTGCAACTGGTTTGCAACGGAGTGTACACGTGATGACAGGGAGCTGCAGCCGGTCCAGGTTCTTGGATGAATGTGTCTGCAAGATGCACATGTTTTCAAACACAAACATGTGTTTGTCTCGTTCACATGTTACGTTCCGAGGTGTATGCTTGGGGAGGTGGAAACCTTGGTTGTGCATCTAAAAAAGTTGTAATGTGCAAATTGGCCAGCTGAGTGTCATTGACTTGATGGAGACATCAATGTCTGGTACGTACACTCGTGTGTGTACTCCCCTGCCAACTGGGCAAAGAGGCACCTTTTTTAAAGTGGTATCTTATAATTATCAGGGGGAGAGCAACTGACCCTCTTCAGCCCAGCATGGTGTCTTTTCTAGGGCTCGTGCTTGTGCCTCTTTTGCACCTTTTTAAGATGGTAAGCCCTTTGAGGAAAGGGAGCCATTTATTTGTTTAGCTATGTAAACCACTTATATAAATATTTTTAATAATAATAACAACATGCAGTTGCCTTCTAGAGGGTCAGATCATTGGGCTGCCTAAGTTTGTACTGTCTGCGCCGACTGGTTCTCTTGGGTTTTGGACAGGAGCCGTTCCCAGCCATTCCTGGGGATGCCAGAGCTTGAACCTGGGACCTTCTGCATACCAAGCATGTGCTGTACTTGAAGGTGACACTCTTTCCCTCAAATGCTCTATGGTAGCAGCGCCCTTCCTCCCCCAGCCATCAGTGCAGTATAGGCTTGTCTGGGATCCTCCTGCTATCGCCTCCAGGAAACACATCTGTCAGATTTCTTCCATGTTTCAAAAGCCTGTTTGACCAGAGGCAACAGCAGGACGAATAAGTAGGCAAGCATCGCAGACAATGATGCCTCTATCATGCCGCTCTCTATGCGGCCTTTTCTGCTGTTTTTCTGACTTCTGCAACCACACTGGTCAGCCAACTTCCGAAAAGGAGAACCGTTGCAGGCATCTTCCTTACTAGGAGAGAGCTTGCAGTAGCTGAGGGACAGTTTTGGAGGTCATGGAAAGTACCCAGCATAATTTAGTTGTCATTAGGAGGAAAAAGGTTAGCTGCTATTAGAAACTACGAAGTACAGAGGACTGCCAGTGCGCATTCTTACTGCCCTGCTTTGCAGTTTAGAAGCGAGCTTGGAATTTTGCTTTGCTTCGCGTGTGTGTGTGTGTGTGTGTGTGTGTGTGTGTGTGTGTGTGTGTGTGAAAATGTACAAGTAAACTTTAGAGTGTACGACTTGAGAAAGGTTGACCTTTCCAAGTGCCAAGGAGAGATGGTCGCCTCCAGTAAAGGGTGGTTGGGGACACAGGTCTGAGTGACGAGTGCAGTCCACTGAATATTCTCCTGTGTAAGCCCCATTGAAACAAAGGGGAGATCAGCAAGAGAATTTCCGACACCCCACGTTAATTGGAGCATATGAGAGAGCTGGTGCAACAGAGTGGCGGAAGAGACTGAGCTGCACTTTGGGACTTCTTCTGCCTTTGCCATGAGCTCCCTTGGTGATCTTGGGCAAGTCGCTTCCTCTCAGCCTCAGCTGCAATATGGGGCTAATAATGCCTTGCCTTGCTGTACCGAGTTGTAGGACTGCATGAAGACAACACTTGTGGAGTGTTCAAACAGCACTGTGCAAGTGTTAAGTCACATTTTCCACCACAGGCGCAGGATTTGGGTAGCCTAGGTTCTATTTTGCTTTAGTGAAGGCAGCCAAACGAGGGTTGCAGCCATGCGTAGACTCGCCCTGCTCATTGAGCAGAGGCGTCACTTAAAATGGTTGCTTTCTTTTATTTAGTGGGGAAAAGTAGAAAAACTGTATTCATCCCAACACCGCCTATTTTTCAGTGGTGTTTTTTTTTGGTCGATTCTGTGATTTTTGTGTCTTTTTGTAGATTCTGAGCCATTTCGGAACAAAGAACAGTCTTTTACCATGTAAAGCATTTTGTGAAAAAGTGTTACAATAATAATAATAATAGACTTGAAAGGAATAAAAATACACCCTCCATTTCACCGATGAAAACAGTGGCACTCATAGGACATCATCTCTCAAGATGACTACGCCAGGCCTTCCCACCCACCTGCCCAGATTTAAAGCTCTATTCTACCTGCAGTATGTTTTCATTTACTCCACAGGATCCTGACCTTTTTCTTATTCAAAAGCCAAGAAAATGAGTTGGGCCAAAGCTCTACAAGAAAAACACGGGAGTCTTACAGCTTACCAACAGTTCGGCAACGTACGGTACTTCAGCAGCTACGGCATCAGAAAACGCAGGCTGCATAGTACTGCAGCATTCATGCTCACATGTTTACATGCATGGGCACTAGAGAAAAGTTGCATCCACCCACCCAGAGGTTTAATTTCACAAAGCCCTGCCAAAGGGGGCTGAACCCTGCTAAGCTGAACCCTTTACTAGCAACTTGTATGAACACAATGTTGACAAGGCATTCACCTTGTCAGACAAGGCATTCACACCTTCCCCCCCCCAGTAAAAAATGGGGACAAACCAGAGGCAGTGATTTTCCAGAGATGGGTACCAGAAAGTAGGGGCTACCACTGATAAGTGGGCTCTGTTGGAGTGTAAAAGTCCACCCCCACCCCCAAAATGGAGCATCTGCTTTGCCGCTACCTCGCCTCTGTCCATCTGTGCGATCAAAGCCTCAGTAGAGAGAGAGAGAGCAGGTGCAATTCAGAAGGTCCTTGCAGAGCAACTATCTCTAGATGACTGCTACAGATGGCTCCTTTAAGGCTGATTATTTTTACTATTTAAAGAGCACCATCAGTTTATGGTGCTTTCCAGAGTAATAGAAGCAAGAAGCTTTCTGCCATGCAGAGCTTTCATAGTGGTTCAAGGCCATCTCATCCATCAATCTGACTGACCCCGGGGGGGGGCAGTCAGATTGATGGAGGTGGAGTTCTCACCGCTCCTCCTGCTCTCTGGATTTGAAAAGGAATTGGGGAACAGCACAGAAAAGCAAGTGTGGTGAAAAGGTGGTCGAGAGAGTGTCCATTCTTCTCTCCTCCACACTTCCTCTTTCCTTTGGAATCCAGGAAGCTGGAGGAAGAACAGCGGAGGTGGCTGGCACAACCAGTAAGGGGACAGCATGCTGCTTAAGGCTTCGGGAGAACTTGAGCTGACTCTGTAGTGGAAGAAGATGAGAGGGAAGGAAAGAAAGGGGCATGAAAGAGTCAGACAGTGACTTTTACAATTGCATGGACTTAGACTTCATTGTAGATGGGTGTGAGGGCTTATAGCAGTGGTTCCCAAACTGGGAGGCACAGCTCCCAGGGAGCCACGGAAACCAGCTAGGGAAGCCGTGGAGTGCCATGGAATTTCGTGCCCACGAAATTCCAATTTGGAATTCCCTCTATAGAAAGATGCCCAGCGCCAATTACAGCAGCCATGCCTGGAGGCAGTGGAACGTGCAAAAGACACTACTCGCAAGCAAACAGAAAAGATGGAAAAGCCCTTCAGGAGGACCAGTGCAGCTGAGCTCCAGAACCTATAAGCAAGTGGTTCCCAAACTGAGAGGCACAGCTCCCGGGGGAGTCACGGAAACCAGCCAGGGGAGCCACCGAGTGCAACAGAATCCTCTTGGAAAACAGTGCAATGCCAATTGGCAGGTATCAACATACATAATGTAAAGGGGAGCCACGGCCAATGGTTGCCAACGGTCAAGGGAACTGCAGGTCGAAAAACTTTGGGAAACACTGCGCCAGAGCAAGGAAGGTGGATTGGAACTGGGTTGGAGTTCCTTTTGTGCTCATAGTCTTAATCTCACTTGATGGTCTCCTCCTCCGTGTCAGTTACTTAAGGATTAGTTCTTGCCAAGCATCCTCTTCGAAAGGGCCAAAATGAGCTATCCAAAGTTGGATGGTTCAGCTGCTGCTTTCAGTAGCAGAAGCTTTGAGGGATCGTGTTTCGATTAGCCTACAGCTGTCATCACTTCGCCACTTACAATCGTGCTGGAGGTCATGTCCAGTGGTGTTAGACAGAAGAAAAGTATTACTGTTACTCCTGTCACAGTATGAGCTGCAAACTTAAGCCCTTTCAATAACTCTCCTTGCATCTTTTGCTATTAAATTTGCATTCAGAAGGGGAGAGGTGGAATGGGCCAGGTGTGTATAATACGATTGGGTCCCTGTGTTTGAGACACTAGGTTGCTGGCTTCACTGGGATCCTGGCTGGAATGCTGTTTCTTTTCAGTGTGGGTGGGGTGGGAAATGTCCACTACTATATTTTTCTGCCCGAAACGGTCCATTTTTCAAACTGCGGCATCTCATGAAATTACAAGTAATTCATACAATTAATTCATACCAGTTACTAATTAAGTACTTGGTAATATGCATGAAATCCAGTCAAATTGGGCAGTTTCAAAATGGAAAATTAATTAACTTTTTTTCCCCAGGTGACTACATCAGGTGAATTGATCAGACTTTACAGGAGCGCTTGTGCTTTGTAAAAGTGAATGTTGGTATATAAATAAGAATGAGTAAGTGCTGCAGTCCTCCTGGTTTTAGTAATAGGCTATCTGTTAATGCCAGATGCAAGGGAGTGGCGGCAGGATACAGGTATCTTGTTGTCTTGTGTGCTCCCTGAGACACCTGTGAAATACAGGAAGCTAGACTAGATGGACCTTTGGCCTGATCCAGCAGGGCTCTTCTTATATTCTTATGCAGTCCTCATTCTGAGGGACCTGTGTTCAGGACAGAGAATATGTGTGCAAGTCGGTGTCGCCACCCTGTCTATTTTATGTCCATAATGACCAGTCCAAAAGTTGCCTAGTAAGTTTCATGGCTGAGCAGGGATTTGAATCCAGGTCCAGTACTCTATCCATTGCCCGTCACTAGCCCTAGCCTCTGGGGTGAGATTGCTTCCTGGAGAGGGGCACCAAACTTGTGGGGAGAGGCCATAGCTGAGCATCTGCTTTGTATGTAGATGGTCCTGGGTTCAATCCCTGGTATCTCCAGGCATTGCTGGGACACACACACACACACACACCCCCCGCACTCCATCCGTAACACTGGGAAGCTACTACCAGCCAACATTGACAGCGGTCGCCTAGATGGGCCAAGGATAGAGGCAGCTTCGTGTTCCCCTGTGCCAGCTTTTATTGTGATGCTTCTTGTACAATAGGCTCCCGTTTCCTCCTTTCTTTTCGCCGTTGTGTGTGGGAGGTATTGGGCCCAGGAAATACACTTCCAAACATGGCAAGCATTGCTATGTTTTGTGTGGAGCGGTTGAAGGCTGTGTACAAAGTGCCATTCAATCACCTATGTAAATATAGCGGCTCAATGGTAGATTTGGTTTCACAATAGCAACAGGAACAAAACAAAGTAATAATAATAAAATGCTTGGACAGATGTATTTTCCCATACCCCATTGTCTGAGATGCTCAGATACTTTTTACTACTTTTTTTTTTTTTTTGCTGATGAGTGGATGCTACGAATGGACCTCTTAAGCAACAAGAGCTTGTGTGGATCTTCTACGCCAGGGTCAATTTCACCTAGAATTATCTGAATTGCAGAAGCCCTTTAAAAAGCTGCTTCGTCTTCTTGCAACAGCTTCCAGTGCTCCGGTTGGAAAATTGCTCATCTCTCTTCTTTTCAAAGCGATAAACAAAGCCTTGCTTTGTCGAGAATAAAGAGCTGATTCCTAGATTTCGTGAGGATGCTAAAAGCTTGGCAAGATTGTTGCTTGAAAGAGAGGTTTATTAGAGGTTTTCCCTCTCCTCCCCCCCCCTTAGAAAATAACACTGGTAATTTTCACAACTTTAGTCTTTTGTTTTGTTTGATCAGAATCGCCCATAGCAGTAGATGTGATAAAAGGCAGAAAACTAGTTAGGTGCACCAGTTGTGAGCCGAAGAGTCAGAGGCATCGTTGTCAGGAAGCAGTCAGGTAGGGTACTGGCCGGCCCCCCCGCGCCCATTGGAAGTACCCCCTGCCTGACCCAGTGGCAACAGCAGCTATGGGAGTTTGTGGACCCACAACCAGACTTTTGCCCAGTCCCCACAGCAGCCTATCTCCACCCCACTGCAAAGAGCTATGGACAGGAGCTCTGTATGTGTGCTGGAATTTTCAGGAGTGCAGAAAAAGCACATTCTGGCATTGGCCCAGACTGAGAGCTGATCCAAAAATTCTCCTAGGAGTAATTTCAGTGATATTCAAGGGTTGTTTTTGCAGGTGGTGTGTGTGTGTGTGTGTGTGTGTGTGTGTGTGTGTGTGTGTGTGTGTGTGTGTGGGGTGGCTGGTGAGAAATGAAACAGGAGAGATTTCAGAGGTGGGCAAGGAGTTCTTCTAAGAAATGAAGGGCGGTTTCATGTAGCTAACTTCATCTGGTTGCCATTTTTTTCACAGACCGCTCCTGGGATGTCCTATCTGAACCAGCCTGTAAGGCCGTGGTCCCCAAATTGTGAGCTGTGGCTCCCTAGGGAGCCAGGGAAATCAGCCAGTGGAGCTGCGGAATCCTCATGAAAAACCCACCACCCTATACAAAGGTGGTGCCAGGATGGTGTAGTGGTTTGGGAGTCGGACTTAGACCTGGAAGATCCAGGTTCAAATCCCCGCTCAGCCACGAAGCTTCCTGGGTGACCTTGGGCCAGTCACTATCTCTCAGCCCCATCTACCTCACAGGGTTGTTGTGAGGACAAAAGGAGGGGAGGAAATATGTACACCGCTCTGAGCTCCTTGGAGGAAGGGTTGTATAAAATGTGAAAGGGTGGCCGTGGCCAATGGCCCAGTAGGTCAAGGGTCAAAAAGGTTTGGGAACCACTGCTTTCAGGGGTTTTGGGGAGAAAATTTGTGATGACTAGTGGACTCAGAGATTCATCAGACTTTCTCAGGCTTCCTTATTTTCTCTACATGGGCAGAGATGTTTTGGTTCATCTCTTTTTGGCTTTTGTTTTAAATCAATTTTCTAGCTTTTTGGCTATGATGATACAGTACTATTGGAAGCGCGTTGGCAATAGCTGCTGAAATCCGAGTGGCTGAATTATCCCAGTGATCAGAGAGTCTGGGGCACGGAGAGGAAAGAAGTGTTCAGGGCTCTGTATAGCTCTTCCCTAGAATAAATTGCCCCAGACCGTCAATATTACAGAATAAATTACTCAAAATAAGCAAATTGGCAAAGCGTAGCTTAGTTTGTGTCCTTTATATGCAGCTTGGGAAATCCAACACTTTTTCAATACAAGTAAATCATGCAGATAGCAGGCATGAGAATATTAATCCAATCCACGACCGCAGTAAACAGAATGGTGTTACACTGCAGAGAGCAATGGACTCTCATTCAGTGTTCCATCCCATAACTGGGACCAGCACTTCTATAAGATCTTTAATGCTATGCATAGTTCTCTAATAGATCAAAGGGAAGGAAATTGGTGAGCGCTCCCAGAGTGAGCTCCAGTTACCATCGGGGAAGTTTACACTGCAGTTGAAACTTGGAAAGGCACCTGGTCCAGATTCTGTTCCCCTTGATTTACTTACGACTAGCACTGATTGGTGTGAGCTCCTCTCTTGGCAGGTATATCACACGCCAACCTTCTGTGGGTGGACCACGTGTTCCTGATTTTTTTCCACACTGTACAGGTGGGCCCCCATATCCACTGATTCGCTATCCACGGATCGTGGGGACCCCCCAGGCTTTTACTTTTTTCCCCACTAAGCTTCGTTTCTTCCTTAAAGAAACAGGAGAAGCAGCCTCTGGCTGCTTATTACAGGCAAGTAGAACGAGACTAAGTACTAGAGAGGCTCTGCAAGGTTACCTTGCAGAGCCTCTCTAGGACTTAGTCTCGTTCTACTTGCCTGCAATGGAGCCTGCTTCTCTGTTTGTTTTAAGGAAGAAACAAAGCTTGCTGAAAGAAAAATAAGAGCTGAGGGGGCAAGCATGCCTGCCTGCAGGGGAGGCAGGGTGGGGGGCCCTCAGGAAACCATGGAGGGGGTGTTCGCTCTTATCCACGGTTTCAAGTATCCACGGAGGGGCCTGGAACATATCCCCAGCGGATATGGGGGCCCACCTGTAGTCCTGAAACTGTTGCCTTTCAGTAGTCTTCAGATACGGAGTTCGGAATAACAAGTAGCGAAGTGAATATCAAGTGCTGTGGGGCTCAAACTAGGTGATCTACAGATCAGGACTTGGCTGTTTGAACCACTAGGACTGCTGGTTGGAGGAAGAAACTTTATGCTGTTGCTGCTGGGAGCGTGATAGTTCATAATTATTCCCCCCTCCTCGGCTTGGGACGTCACATGATACTGGAGGACCAGTTGGGTGCTAGGTAAAGGTTCCTCTTGCTCAAAAGCCAGTCGTGACCGACCCTAGGGGTGGTGCTCATCTCCGTTTCAAAGCCGAAGAGCTAGCGCTGTCCGAAGACGCTTCCATGGTCATGTGGCTGGCGTGACTCCACGCCGAGACGCACGGAATGCTGTTACCTTCCCGCCAAGGCAGTACCTATTAATCTACTTGCAGTTTCTTGCTTTCGAACTGCTAGGTTGGCAGGAGCTGGAACAGGAGACGGTAGCTCACACCATCACGCGGCACTCGGGTCTCGAACTGCTGTCCTGCCTACTTTCTGGTCTGCAGTTCAGCATCTTAACTACTAAGCCACCGCAGCTTAGTAGTTGGGCGTTCCTAAGTGATATAAACACTCGGAGACCTGCTGATGTCCTTCAGTCTGGGCACTTGTCCTTAGGGGAGGTCTCCGGCCCAGTCTTCCCTCTATGCTAGTGTTTCCCAAACATTTTGACCTGTGGCTCCTTTGACCATTGGCAACCATTGGCCATGGCTCCCCATTACATTATGTTGATACTTGCCAATTGGCATTGCACTGTTTTCTGAGAGGATTCCGTGGCACTCCGCGGTTCCCCTGGCTGGTTTCTGCGGTGGGAACCACTGCTCTATGCCTTAAGAGTTCTGGTTTTCAGCCAGTTGTTTTTGTATCTAGCCAGCCAACCTGCATGCTTCCAAGCTACCTCATCTTCCTATTGACCTCAGTCATTATTACCACTGCTTAATGTTGAGCTTCTCTGCAACAATGAGGACTAGCAATATACCAAGTCCCCCCCCCCCCCAGTGAAAGGTGTGATTTTGTAAGATTCTGTTGCTTCCCATCTGGTCATGCACAAATGTGTTTTTTTGGGGGCGGAGGGGCAGAGGGCTTTATACTGCCACCTCTTTTGAAGCAGATGCCCTTGGAATTGCTACCAGTATATAGGACCAACGTTTTCATTTGTAAACCAGCTAGTTGCAAGTGCAGCTCATTTGTCTTCCTTAAGTATTTATCCTTTTGTCTTCTCTGTGAATTTTTTTTTGTTATAAATGCTTCTGAGAAGAAAAGGCTCCTTTCCTTTTGTTAGAGCATTTTGAGATAGTTTTATAATTAGAAAAGGCGGTTTTGTATAATCCAGCTATGCTTGGCTAATCAATGAGCAGGAGGAAAAAAAGAAAAGAAAAACAGCAGTGTAATTTGGAACGTTGAGTATTGCGTCCTCCGATTCTTTCTTTTAGGATCAAAATAGAACTCATTGTTCTCTTAAGTGAGATGCAGACCTCCCAAAGGAGGGGTGGGAAATTGTAGGGATGAACAGGAGAATAAAGCCCAGAAAAGAGTGAGTGGAAAAAAATAGGAGGAGAAAACAAAAGGCTCATAGTCTTGGGATGTTCTTGGACCCAGTTCTGAACCAGGTTTTGGCTGCGGACAGGAGTGTCTTTGCAGCTTCAGTTGTTGTGCCAACTCAGCTCATCCCTCAATTGTTCAGATCTGCGGGTGTGAATAACACCTTGGTGACCAGGGCCGGCCCACCCATGAGGCCAACTGAAGCAGTTGCCTCAGGCAGCAGATTGGTGGGGGGTGTCCATCTCTGTCCACCTACTTGCCTCCACTGCCCCTCCTTCTCCTTCCATTCCATGGGTTGGAGAAGGAAGAGGAGGACAGAGAGGATGAGGAAATGTGGAGGGAAGGAGAGTGCTGAGCTAGAGCAGTGGAGGGTGGGAGGAGCAGAGTCTGGCACATCATCGGGTAGGGGGGACAGCATTTGGCATGCCACCTCAGGTACCAGGAGGACTTAGACTGGCCATGTTGGTGACATCATGTATGGTTTGTTGCAGCACACTCAACATAGGGATGGCTTGAAGATTGCTCAGAAAATTCTGCTGGTGGAGAATTCAGCCACCCAAGAGTCGGACTGTCGGACTGTCGGACGTTAAGCTCAAGAAAGAGAGCTGAGTTTCTCAGTTTTTGTAACTTTTTAACACACAGGATCATGTTGAAAATGTGTGCAGAGAACATTAAAAGTTGAATATATTCCTTTTAAAAAAACCTGTAACTTTCTTTCTGATGAGGTTGTTGTTCTTCACACAATCCAAAAACAAATGAGTTCTGGATGGGGTGGAAACGTTTGTCAGAGACTGGATTCTGGGAGCAATTTGACCCTCTGGGTTCTGGCTTTCTAGCAAAGTGGGCTTTGTTTCTCCAAGCAGTGAAGAGTACCTATTATTATGAATTGTTTAAAAATAAGAATTTCTTTTTTTAAAAAAAAATCTCATCAATCTGTGAATTTGGTGTGGCAGTTTGGGATCCAGAGCACAGCTGCTTTGTGTGCTGATGTAACGGCTGTAGGGACTTTGGGACCGAATTACGACAGCCCCGTGGTGTAGTAAGACAGACAGAGCCATTTGTCTAGGGTGAGACTGTAGCAGTGCATTGATTACCGTACCTGCTTCGCATGCAGAAGGTCCCAGGTTCTCTCCCTGGCTGGCAGCATCTCCAGGTAGGACTGGAAAGACTCACCTGAACCTTGGAGAGCTGCTGCCAGTCAGTGTAGGTGGTGCTGAGCTAGATGAACCAATTGCCTGACTGTGGAGCTTCCAATGTGACAAACAGACACAATTGTTGGTTGCTTGAAAGCCTTCTGTGTTCAGGAGACTTTGTTCTACTTAGTTTTCCCCTTGCCCTTTCCTCCCCTTCCACATCCTCATGTAGTCACACTTGTGGTTACTGCAGCCAGCAGAAGGGGCAGAGCTGTGAGAGTTTGATTGAACTACCCAAACCCTGCTCATCAGGGTTACAACTGGGTTACAGCCTCTTCTGTTGGGTTTAGGTGTGTAGTACAGGGTTTCTCAAAGTGTGGGTTGCGACCCACTTGGTGGGTCATAGAGACTGCTCAGGGTGGGTCATGGGTTGGACCCGCCCACCCTCCACCATTCTGGAAACTGAATGACTTACCAGGAGGGCGGGGAGGCCTCTTCCAGGTCGCACCAGGCTGGTGACCCACCTGCACAGGCCTCTGCAAGCCTCAGAAAGCCGCTTCCAATTTGCGTCTGAAAACCAGAAGTGGCTTTTCGAGGCTTCTGCAGGTCATTCTGATACTCACAGAGGCCTCTGCAATGGGTCGTCGGCCTGGCGCGACCCGTAAGAAGCTTCCCCGCCCTCCCAGTAAGTCGTTCTGGCGCCATTTGTGGACCTCTAGCTAAGGTAATATTTAAAAGTGTGTGTCCCTAATGTGCTGCCTTTTGGTACATGTGGTTGAGTTTCATCATAAATATGTTTCCATGTGGTGCCAAGTTTTGATGGTGCTCTTATGAAAATGGAGCATTTTTACACTCTTCTCGTGTTCAGGGTATCTCACATTGTGTGTACAATAAATTTTAGAGTTCAAACTGCTGTGAGTATAGCTTTAACTATTTTGGAGCATGCTTCCTGCCCCCCCCCCTTTTAAGCCTGATATTTTCATGCTTCCAATTTTCAGAACACATCTGGTCTCTGGTGGTTGCCAGATTTCAGCTTTGTAAGTGATGTGGTAGTGCCTTATATAGTACATTTGGAGATACTTGTACACCTCTCACTCCAAAGGCAGGTTGTGAAGCTTATACCAGCAGACAGAGAGGAGGAACCAAGCCATGGACAGGATGGAATGGGGTGGCGGTGAAGGAGGTCCTGCTTCATAAGCTTGAACTCTGGGCCAGCCAAGACCTCCCGGCACCAGGGGAGGTGCACCAAATGCCGCTCCCCTTAACTGGCAGTGGACTACCTGCTATCTCTGCTTCTCCTTCCACTCCTTGGATTTGAAAAAAGAGAGGAGAATGGAGCAGGAGAGGGAGTGTGAAGGAAAGGAGAGTAGTGGGCTAGAGCGTCATGTTTTTTCTTCCTTTTGAAATCCAGAGAGTGGGAGGTAGGTAGATGGATGGAAGTTGCCCCTGCCAATCTGCTGCCTGAGGCGACAATCTCAGTTGGCCTCATGGATGGACTGACCCTCAGATTCAAACTGGAATGTACTGTGGTGGCAATCAGGAACCTAAGTCTGAAAACGAGACAAGCCAGAATGGAGGGATGGGAAGTCCATCACCGAGAGACCCCTTCACCTGATTTCATAGTCTTTGGATTGGTAGAGGGGATTTCAAACTGCAACTAGGATACTGGTAGGAAGTGAGTTAGGATATACATTCTCTTTCTGTTTCTGTAATATATGTATACCAGTTCTGCAGTCGCTTTGAAGATCAGTTAGCCAGCATGATGGATGCCATATAAATCTCCCCAGATGTTGTACTGCTGTCCTTATACAACACAAATCGTGTATTTCCAATGCTCGCCTTTGGTAAATGATCTCAATCTCCAGGGATACAAAGCTGTGATAAGAAATAAACAATTCAATAGCAGCTGCTGTAACGAATTATAACACAGCTCACCCTAGGGAAGACTCTTTGAAAATCAATACTCCTTATTACTCATGATCTCCGTCGATTTTTTTTATTTTTGCTTCATTGGGGGAAAACAAATCTGTATGTGAATTTGTGGGAAGATGCATATTGAAATCTTATATAGCTAACTGAATATTCAAGCTGTCTGGCAAAACTCCTGGAAGTGCCAGGTCGATCTAGTTTTATTGCAGCTCCCTTTTTCCAGAGACGTTGTGTTTTCTGGCGGTGCCTGTCCAGAAAACCACGGGTGGCCAAAATGCCACGTGGGAGCCTGCTGTGGCTCTAGATCCAGCATGTGGGTTGGCACATGGATCGCCTTGGGCTGTTTCCTCTGCAAGCACCTTTCTGTATGAACAAATGGAACCGCCGTTCACCAGGTCAGGCCACAGGTCCATCTAGCTTGGTATTATCTCCTCTTCCTGGCAGCGACGCTCCAAATTCTTGGGCAGAACAAGTTCTTTCCCAGCATCTGCTCCAAAGCAGACATGTTGTAGTTCCACCCATTCTCCAAGCTGCTCAAGGCAATGTGTTATTCCCCGTCCTAAAAGACAGCAAGGAGGGAGAACTGCAGACCTTTTTAAGAGGCCAGTAACCACCTCATTTTGTGCTAGTTTCCTGTCTTCTCAAGTTCTCTGTAGCCTTGCCATGCTATCTCTTTTGGCCCCTATTTCCTGTTACATCCCTGCCCAGTACCTTTGTTTGTCCAGTGCAGCCCATGCTCTCCCTCTGCCACCGGTGGCATCTTAGTTGAATGAGCGACTTGCAGCCCGATCCTATGGTTTTCCCCCACCATAGCATGCAGCCACGCCAAAAACGAGCTGCATTGTATGCTTTGGTGGTGGGGCGGATTGGGAGGCTCCTGATCGCCAATGGGTCTCCTTGGACCTGCACCAGCTCTTTAGCTAGTCCACGTCCGAGGAGAGGAAAGGGGTGTTTCGGGTGGCTAGGGAGGGGATAGCATCCAGTGCAATTCACCTGCTTTGGGTGCCACCCCTCACCTCTGGAACGCCCTCCCCCAGCCCGGTTCTGCCCACCCTGCCGACTCACCCCTGCCAGCGGGCCTTCTTTGCTCCGCTGTTACATGCCTCTCCGGAAGTGCACAGCTACGCACGCTTCCGGATCGCTTTTTACGACAGCTGGAAACTGCATTCCACTGCCAGAATGCTAGTTCAGTTCTTAGGTTCAGATCATAGTTCAGTTCTGCTGCATCCTTAGCTGCAAAAAGGATCTCACAGGTAACAGGGCTGGAAAAGACCCTGCAGAGCCATGGCTAATCTGAAAAGATGCCAGTACCGGGCAAGGCGAACCAGTGGTGTGACTCATAAGGCAGTTTCATACATACACAAGGTGCTGTACCAATAACAACAGTGAATTCCATAAGGGACTGATGATGCACAGTTGCAGCCATGTAAGAGCACCGGTCGTGTGGCGTCGCTTGCTGTTCCATCCGTTTGCAATCAGATTTTTCAGGAAATGTGCTAATTAGAATGTACTTTGAACATACTTTGTATTAAACGAGAGTCTCTTGGGGAAACCGCAGAGATGAGACAGTAACAGGACAGATGGATCCATGATGTTGGCTAATAGGCACATTTGATGAGCTTGCCTTTGTCAAGAGGAAGGGAGCACTTAAAAATATCCGTCACTCAAGCTGTCTGAAGTGACTAATGGCTTAAAAATTAGAACATGAAAAACGCGTGGTGTTTTTCACAACCTGTGTGCCAAGTGTTCAGGATCCATAAAATAAGTTTTTATTTCTTCATGTGGTTGTTTTTAATGCTGTCCCCGTCATCTCACCTTCCTCCCAAGATGCTTGGATACGGAATCTGTCAACCAATCAGGAACCGACAGGCTCAATGGCAGCCAGCAGCAGGCAGTTGGGGGCTTTCTCTAAAGCCAGCTTTAGGAGTACTTCAGAGTTAAGTGCTTCTCTCACGAGACGGTGGAAATACCAGCGCCTGGCTTTGGCGGAAATTGTTTTATTGCCTGCTCCTGGATGAGATTGTGGTAGAAAGCCTATGTGTGATAATGGCACGCCCATTTTTCAGAAGACAACCCATTTGGTCTACCATCCAGCAGGAGATTCTGCTACCCAGGTTCCGTTGTACAAGAATGAAACTAGAGCAACGTCTGCTTCCACAGCGCAATCCTATCCAACTTACACCACTGGTGTAACTAGCGGTGTAGCGAGAACAGGAGGCCCCAGAATGGAAAGGGGATTTAAATCCCCTTTGAATCCCCCTTTGGAGGGGATTTGAATCCCCTTTCCGTTCTGGGGCCTCCTGTTCTCGCTGCACGGCTGGTTATACCGGTGGTGTAAGTTGGATAGGAGTGCGTTGCCAATTTTTCTTCCCCTTATGAAGAAAATGTCCTACCCCTTATGCTTGTGAGACTAGAATGTGCCAATTTTTTTTTCATGTGTTATAAGATCTAGGTCAGGGATTCTCAACCTTTGGAGGCCTGGGTACCCCCATCACATCCAATTTTCTGAAGTACCCCGTGCTAATTAACTGATTAATCAATTAATTAGGTACCCGTATTTATCGGCATATAAGATGCACTGGCGTATAAGACGCACCTTCCTTTTGGCCCTGGGTTTCAAGAAAAAAAGATTTAAAGCATTTTTGGGCCACTTGGCCACTTACCGCTTGGCTGCTTAATTAGCTAATTTACATAAATTGCACAAAAATACCAGGATCTCTTTTAAAACACACAGCAATAAGACACATGAACAAAATGCACCAGAACATAAATCCCAAGTACAAAAAAAAACCCCAGACTCAACTTTTTCCCCCCAACCCACCCATGCACAGTTTCCAAAGTAAAGAACCTTTACCCCAAGTACAAAACCCCCCAGACCCAACTCTTTCCCCCACCCCACCCCTGCACACTTTCCAAAGTAAACAACATAAAAGTACAAAAAAAAAACCCAGACTCAACTCTTACCCCACCCCACCCCACCTCACCTATTCCCAGTTTCCAAAGCCTCCCCAGCTAGGCCCAGTGCAGAAGCTTACCCAAGCTGCATTCATTCACCATTGAGCAGAGCTGGGAAGACCACACCCTCTGCAGCTCAGCTGAACTGAACTGAGGAGCACAGCGCCCTCTGCTGGCTGCTGAGAAGCTCAACTCATGCACGTGCATAAATTAAACCCGACAAACAGCTGTAGATCGGATAGATTAGTCAGGGAGTCTCTGGCTCCGGAAAAACGCAGTAAGCCCGAAAATGCTTTAAAACGGGCAAGGGGGGAAAAGGGATTTTTTTAGTATTGGCATATAAGACGCACCCTACTATTTTGGGTCACAAATTTAGACAAAAAAGTGTGTCTTATACGCCAATAAATACGGTAATTAATTGTTAAATAAAAAAGTACTAAAACAATTTCAAATGTGAAAAAATGTCTTATTTAACTCTGTGAGTGTGAGAGAGACAGACATGCAAGGATCTCTCTTTTTTCTCCAAGTCACACTTCCCAAAATCAGCTCCTCCCTCCCCCCCCACCAAAGTACATTTTCCAAAGTACCAAAAGAAGCCCAAAGCCAAAATCAGAGAGATGGAGGGGCTCTGAAAATAATTACAATTTAAAATCCATGTTAATTAACACTTAATTAGCTGCTGATGGGGCAGATAAGGGGCAGGGCCTGGCGTACCCCCAGCAAGAGGTCCGCGTACCCCTAGGGGTACCTGTACCACAGGTTGAGAACCTCTGATCTAGGTTTTTGGTGCCTCAGCAACAGTATGGACCAAACACTTGTTCCTGTTGCTTCTTACCAAACAGGTTTTGCAGGTTTTTGAAGCTCCCTAAAACCTGGCAAACCCATTTGACCAGAGTTGGCAAGGGAAAATGATTCCGGTTTTATACCAACGTCTTTGCTTGCAGAGTTGATGTCTTGTTTCATGCCACCTTCAGCCTCTGGAAGAAACAGGTACACGTATTATTGTCCATCAGTCATGGTCTAACTGCAATCTCCTAGCTTTGCCCTAACCTGATCTGAAACAGTTTGTGAGATGTCATCCAGCACCTTCATGCCAGGATCTTTGTGTGGTTGAAATGTAGAGGAGAGGTAGAGTTGCATCTCAGGCCAGCAGAAGAGCAGAAGGTACCCACAGTCAGAAGAGTCGCCGGGGGACAGGGACGGTGGCCCTCCGGGTGTCAAGCAAGGGGGTGGCAACCGCGCCATTTTGGTGGTGGGAACTGCGGGCAGCGGTGGAGAAGGCGATGGGTTTGGCCCACCTGCCCGCCCTGCGTCTCTGACGGGAGTTGCGGCAGCAGTGACGTCACTTCTGGTGGTGACATCACGGGGTACGGCTTAGCGACACCACTGCCCACAGTGGCTGGTGAAAAATGGCACAAGTCAGTGTTTTCTCCCACTGAGACTTGCTACACTGAAGGAAGTCCTATGTAGGAGCCTTCATGGAATGCTTACTGGAAGACATCTCTCCTTCATGGGATGCTTACTGGAAGACCTTTGACTATGGTAGAAGTTGGGTACAGTCAACCAGGATCTTCTCTGCCTGTTGGAAGTCCTCCTTGAAAAGAATGAGGGGAATAAATGATACTGTCTAGGTAGGGCCAGTGGCACAAATGGGACATAGTTGGGCATGTGCAGAGGGCCTACATCCCTGATGAGGTCCACACCCATGCCTGACCATACCCCACTTGTTCATTGCAGTTGGAGACAAATACCTAATTTGGCAGTCAAGCTATGCCAATGATGGGCGAAATCATAGACTAGGAAACATGATCTTTCTGGTAGTGCTACATGTTTGCGTCGGTAGAGGCCTGCAGTGTCACTGTGCGACTCCACAACCAGAGTAGCAACATGTTCAGACATGTGCCAGACAGGTGGAGAAACAACTTACTCAAAGGGAAGGTCATAGCTTGGTGAGTGACTGCATGTTGTGTGCATGGGGAAGATCTGTGTTCAACCACTGGCATCGCCTGTTAAAAACAAAAGATCATTTGAGGAGGGGCTGTAGCTCAGTGGTTGATCTCCGCCTCTGCTTCCAGAAGGTCCCAGGCAGCAGCATCACTACAGGGGGGGCAGAGCTCCAAGTTCTGCCGGGCTCTGAGCCTCCGTTACACGATGGGAGAAAGTGGCACCGCCCCCTCGCCTTTGGAGCCATTCGGCCGACGAAAGCAAGTGCTTTCGTCGGCCGGAATGGCTCCAAAGACGAGGGGGTGGGGCCGCTTTCTCCTGTCGTGTAACGGAGGCTCAGAGCCTGGCGGAACTTGGAGCTCCGCCCCCCCTGTAGTGATGCTGCTCGTCCCAGGTTCGATCCCAGGCATCTCCAGGTAGGTCTGGGAGGGAAAAAGCCCAGAGAAACCACATGCACCAAGCATAGTCAACACCAGGTTAGATGTACCAATAATAACCTGAAAGCTTCCTATGCTCATCTGAAGTTAGGCAGAATCGGACTGGATTGGAATGGCCAGCCCGTTTGCTCTCAGAAAGGTTCTGCGCATGCACGATAAAAAGAATAAAAGCCGCGTCGACGCATTGGGCCTTCTCAGAAAGCCCCGGACCGCCGAACTGGGTGGTCGCTCTGAGGCCTTGTCCCAGCCTCGGAGCCTCGCCCTTTGGTAGCCTAGGTGACGCGCCCTGGCCTTGGAGCCTTCGGAAGCCGGTGACGCGCCAAGTGGGCACGCTGCTTCCGGGGGGCGCGGCAGACGGGGCAGACGCTGTGACGGGGGCGCACCAACCCCCGCCCCCCCAGGCACCGGGAGGGCTCGCAACGCCACTGAGGTCTGTGAGCTTTAGTTGCCCGAAAAAACAACCATTCTGCTGGTTATGTGGTCCTCCATCTTGAGATGAATGAATCTGAATCAAGAGCCCCTAATCTGACCCTGGATTGTTGACTTGTTGGGTCTTTCATTAAATCCTTTGAATAAATTCAAGCCTGAAGAGAGTTTAGGAGAAACGGTCTCCTGAGAATACTTAATAAAAAGAAGCCCACCCCATGGTCAACTGTATTAGACTACCGAAGAAGGCGGTGTGAAGTAGCGAATTCACACAATTATGAAAGGATTGCCTACTTGAAAAGTCTTTGAATTCATGTACAAATGATAAGATGGGTGGGGGGACACAATCTAATGAAAACCACCCAAGATTGTATTGTAATGATCAGATTTCCGAGCGAACAGTCTTCAAATATTTGCTGTGTTTTGAATAGGGGCTATTTAGAATATCATGGTTAATAAGTGTTCTTGTCAAATTTTCAAGCATTCACCTAGCACTTAGTGCTGCTTGACATTTTGACAAGGCATTTAGAACATAGAAAGGCTTTTATTGGAGTATTCGGCGACAATGTACATGATGGGAATTGCTTAATGGGTTATTATCTGATTGTTGCGTATCTCGGGAGCAACCCATGAGGAACCTCTCAAGGTAAACCCTATGGAAATTAATAGGAAGTTTTTAGAATGTCGGGGGGGCGGGGAAGGAAGACTGAGAAAATGAGGTTATCAAATTCTGTGTGTACCTGCGCAGACAAAAAAAAAAGAGCAGTGTCTCCACTTTGAAAGTATATTGAATTTTAGACACTGTAACTGTCATGGTTTTCTTCAAGGTGCCATGGGAAATCTAGTTTGAGTGAGGGTGATGAAAATTCCTTTGCCTCCCCCCCCCCATCACCAAACTGCAGTGCCCAGGGTTCCCTAGTGTCAGGTGTTGAAATGTGAGGATTGGGAAGTAATTTGTGGTAGACAAACAGGTGGAAGATGGGTGGTTAGCACAGAGGTATGGCTTTAATAGTAACAGGTTGCCTCAACTGGGGGAAGCAGCAGCTAATTGAGATCTCCTTTACGATCAGGGAAGGAGGCCCTGTGGCACATTTTTGCTGCCCTCTGAGATTTGTTAGGTAGTGCTGCGCAACAGGGCCTTCTTAGTAGTGGCTCGGCTGGGAAGTGTGCAGCTGCATTGCCGTGCCCCTTAGAGAGAACACTGCTTACCGCAGGCAGCGGCACTGGATTGGTTTTCCTGGAATTGCCTGATTCCCAAGACCAGGAGGATTCTGGGATGTGGAGATAGTCCCAGCTTGAGCTTCCTGCAGTTCTGCCCTCTCACCAGCAGCCTTGATGGCACAGGGGGTGACGTGCTGCGGCTTGAACTCCAGGGCTCCCAGTGCCTGAGACTAGCAGAGAGCGAATGACTAGTAAATCAATTCAGTTAAGAGCTCATGGGGTTAGAGCAGGGTTTCTCAAACTGGGCCCGAAGCGGAGGTGGGTCGGGAATTGGGCCCACCTGCCCTTGCCTCCGTTGGCTCCAAATTGGAGCCAAACAGAAGCAACAGGAGGCCACACCCAGGTCACGACTCACTTCCTGCAGCTGCTCCCCGCCCTGGACGGCCTCTGGAAGTGACTTCCAGGTCACTTCCGGTTTCGGAGACATGACTTCCGGTTGCGTCGGGAGGCCTCGCTGAGACCCACAGAGGCCTCTGGACTTCATTCAGGGCTGGGAGCAGCTGCAGGAGGTGGGTCGCAAAACCACCGCCGGAAGACAAGGTGGGTTATGGCCGCACCAGGATTGAGAACCCCTGGGTTAGAGTGTTGGACTAATGCTACAATCCTATGTACTCTTGCTTGGGAGTAAGTCCCATTGAACTCAATGGAACTTACTTCTGAGTAGACATGCATAGGATTGTGCTGTAAAACAGGAGTAAACTGGGCTCAAATCCTTATTCAGCCATGAATCATCCTATCGTCCGCTTCTTGCCTAGCCCACCTCACAGGGTTGTTGTAGTTTCCCAGCCCTACCTGGAGGAGATGCTGCTAGGATTGAACCTGGGAGTTCCGCAGGCGAAGCAGCTGCTCTACCACTGAGCTGCAACCCGTCCCCAGGGATGAATGTGACTGAATGAAATAAAACACTCAATTTTATTTTATTTTAACGGTAGGCCTGTAAAAATGTATGTCCTCTGGCAAAGCCGGTATAAAGAGGAAATGTGACCCGACAAGATTATTGACCTGATGTTAAGGTTGTGATTCTTTATTTACTGTGAAAACACATATCCTTACCTAGGAGAACAACGGTGGAAGAGGGAGGGAATACGTTCTCATTGCTGTAAATGACATTTTCTGGTAAGCTTGGAGTTGCTGGAGTTGGCTGTAGCTTTTTGCAGTGTGGCTTGTGTAAGATCAATAAAACAATTCAGAGAGATTAGATGCAGCATGAACATCCAATAATAAAAACCTGTATTGCATCCAATACTGGATGACATCTGTATCTTTAACTTAAGGATGGGATTATCTTGCTTATGAAATAAGATACTCAGAGCAAGAAACTTTGGGCCATTTTTTTCTCCTTATTGATTTCTGCGCCTCTGTCTCTCAAAGTCAAAAGTTATATTTTTTTATGGATAACTGGAACCAATTTTCACCTTCTGTGATCCTATCATACCTTAGGGAATTTAGCTCAAGCTACTTTTATAGACTGATCATTTGAGTGAACAAATTTTACACCACAAGCCCCCCCCCCCTGCACTTGTTTTCTTGTGCAAACATATTGTTAAGGGCTTCTACTTCCTTAACCAACGAGAAACTCCAGTGGCACTGTTAAAACCAGGTTCCTTTTGGGTGCCTTTGTGATGTTTTAATTTACAAAAATACAAGAAGAGTGCAAGTAGAGGCAAACAGGAGGCACTCCTACAAAGCAATAGATTCTCAGAGAGCAACTGCAACACCATACTCTGATACAGTACTGGGTTTTAATGCACTGTGAGACTGGAGAACATTCAACAAGCCAGTCATGGAGACGCAATGTGTGTGGTGTGTGTTATCAGGCTTTGCACATGCTGTGATTTTTCTGGGGGCATAGAAAAAAGGTGGGCATAGAACACCGTTTCCTGAACCCAAACTTTGTGGGGAAAATAACTTTCCTGTACTTGCTGTAGTATAAATTATAACAATGCAGTGTGCTCCAGTATCCTTAAAATACAATGCTAAATCTATAATTATTGTCATATGCATCTCGGTTCTTCGTTTGAATGAGCGTAGCAACACTAATTATGGCTGAACCAAGTGAGACTTCTGGTTTATCTTGCCCATTTGGCATTCAGCTTGTTTGAAACACAATAGCGCTTTTGAACGCTGCGAGATCGAACTGTAATTTTGGACGCACATTCAGGACACCGTTTTAGGTTTAAAGTTTGAATAACAGATCATCCCATGCCCATTTTACCTGCTCAGGTGGTTTGGATTGGATGCTCACTTGGCTAGTACAGTTTCAACTGGTGGGTTGGCTAAAACCTATTTTTCTTGGGGAAGCCGGATAAGAACACAGCGAATCCAGAAAAGTCTGTCTGCTTGAGCATGTGGGCTTTCTGCCATTTTGTTGATGTCAAAGGATTTCAGCGAGTGCGAGTGAGGGGGGGCAAACGCATAAGACCGCAAGGCCAGTCTCTCACCATGGTTTTGTTCTCCCTACTTGTGCTTACTGTTTGTTGTCTCCTGTTGTGAATTTTTTGCAAAGAATGCGGTAGCGGAAGAAGGCTTTTCAATCTGATGCAAATGTAGTAATAATTCTAAGCATTTCAATAACATTTTCATGCAAAACAGTAATTGAATTCTGTTGAAGCGCCGAGAGCTCTGTTTACTTGCAAACTATGCAAATACGTGTGTTTGAAAAATTAATACTTTTTTTTTTTTTGCAATATTTGCATTGATTTACTTTTTAAAATATGCTGAAGACTTGCAAAATGTATTTCCCCCCCCCCCCCTCCGGAACCGCAAAAGGTTACTGTGAATGGATTCTTTGAAAGGAAGTGTTGATGAAATTCATATCAACCTTGATGGAAGCTTGGCAGCCTGATCCAGTGTAGATCAACTTCAGCACTTTTAAGTTGAATCCTGGGCCTATGAAGCTAGGCAAAGCCCCCTGCTCTCCTGACAGGCTAATCCTTTCCGATTTAGAGACCAAGGTTACATTGATGCATTGCAAACCTGAGTGCTCTGGGTGAACTACACATTACCCCAGTAAACATGAGCTCTCATGTCTGTGTTTACTGAGATAATGTGTGGATAGAGGCGCAAACAAGATTTGGTGATCGCAGGGGGTGCCTAGCCTTTCTCAAGACTGCTAGTAGTACCTCACCCACCCACCCCGCTCCCTCCTTCCCATAGGGCATCTTTTACCCCCTAGGGCTTATTACCAAACTAATCTGATGCAGGAGATCCATTCTGATGTCACACTTTATGATGATGATGATGATGATGATGAAAGTAATTATGTGTATGGAGGAATCTAGGAAGCCTTGGGGCAAAGCCCTACAGTGAGCCCCCCATGGTGTGCTGGGCCCATCCACCCCATGATGAATCCATTGCTCTCCCAATGATTCCTGGTTGCCTAGAAAAGTTAAATGAGGAGCATATGTTCATATCCCCTTACTGTCTCCTCTTGCCATCTAATGCTCACAACAACCTTGTGAAGGTAGGTTAGACGGGGAGATCTGGACTGGCCTATGGTCCTGCAGGGCACCTGAAGGCTGTGTGGAATCTGAATCCAGATCTCCCCAGGTCTAGTCTGCCGTGATACCTGCTAAACCACACTGGCTTCTACTTAAATGTTTGTGATTGATGGTGTTGTCCTAGGGTTTGCAGCCTATTTGAATGAATGCAATACTATTTGGTTTATTCACCTACATGTATATAAGAATGCCTTTAAGCTGTCAACCCTCACAGTAAAATACTGTATGTATCCCTGAATTACTATCAGAATTTGTGTGTTCTGTTGAGCTGGTGTCACCTTCTACCTGATCCTTGGTCACTTGGATAGTTTTGAATCTTTATAAAGGACATCTAGATTCCTGAAAAGAAAGCCTTTGAAAGGTCTGTTCACACAGGAGTACAGCCCTTCAGGAGGGATAGCGTGGCCAAACCCAAGGGAGTAGTTTTGTGGAGAAAGTAGTGTGGAGTGCCTGGAAATGCTATTGCACTTAGGAAGGAAGTTGCAGAGAATGAATGCAAATAATTGGAGGCATTTCAAGGCTCTTTGGTGAGAGGGGAATGCAAAGGTTGCACCAGTGGCTTAGCTTCCATGCTTGTAGGAGATTTTCAAACTAGTTGGTTTTGTTACAGAAAAGGAGTGGGGGTGTCTTCAGTGGCGTTCCTACATCCCCCTGTGGGGGGTCGCTGATGCGACACCCACATGTGGTGCCACAAGCCACGCCCCCTGGGGGTGTGATGTCATTTTTGTGCGCCATCGCCGAATTTCGGCGGTGGTGCAGCTCAAAATGCCTCCCTTATTTGTGAGGCTTTTCAGGAATCAGAAAGACTTTACTGGAGGCAAGTACACCCACCCACTGCCACGTGCGCCCTCCGCCCTGAGGCTCCGCCCCCCCCTAACGACACCACTGGGTGTCTTCATTCACAGCACAATCCTATCCAACTTATTCCACCGGTGTAACCAGTGGGGGAGGGCAGGGCGGGAGGCTTTGGAGGGGAGGGGAGACTTAAATCCCATTTGAATCCCCCTTTAGAGGGGATTTGAATCCCCTTTTTATTCTGGGGCCTCCCGTTCTCGCTGCATCGCTGGTTACACTGGTGGTGTAAGTTGGATAGGATTGTACTGTTAGTGGGGAATATGTTATCCTATAATATGGCTTACAGGAGGGAATGGGTCCAGCTTGGAGATTTTGGTGCACATTGCAGACCTTGCCGCTTAATGAGAATGGTTGGATTCTACCCCCTAACTCAGTGTTTCTCAAACTGTGGGTCGGGATCCACTTGGTGGGTCGCAACCTGATTTCTGGTGGGTCCCAGGTGATGGAAAGATCTGATAAATGCCACAAGCCCTGAGGCTATTCAAAAATCAGATAGCTGCTAATTGCCCTTCAAAGAGCTAAGCTCCTGCAGGTTGTAAGATAGCTGCTAATTACTCTGCAGAGAGCTGAGCTCCTGCAGTTTGCAAGCTTGTGTAAATATAGGGAGATAAATGTTTGAGCGTCGCGTAAAGCTAGGTGGGTCCTGATAGTGTCATTTTAAAAAGTGAGTCCCGGTGCTAAAAAATTTGAGAATCAATCTGGATGGGCTTAGGTGTAGAAGCATGCAGTCAGCATTGTTCCTAACAAAGATGCCTGGTGGATTCTGCAATGACTCTCAACTGTCTGAAGGTTGCCTTGATTAAGTTGCTCTTCTTGGTGGCTGTTCAACTTCAGAGACACTGCTGCTGACGTCCACGTGGTACGGGCTTGGCTTTTTGCAAAGAGGATACTGTGCCAGCAATAAGGGAGGAATTTGGGGGCCAACTCCAAAACATGGTTAGAGGTCTTCCCCTAGTGTTGATGAAGAGTCGGGTGGAACCAAGATGGTGTTTACACAATCAGATGTTGTGAGAGATGATTGTAACGTAATTGTCCAGGCTATTTTCCACATCAACACTTTATTATTCATGATTACTATTAAGAATATTTATGTACTGCTTTTTTTCCAAAGCAGTTTGCATAGTAAATGGGGAAAAAAGAGATTGTTCCCGGTCTCAAACTGAAAAATGATGCAGAAGAGACACCAGCAACAGCTGCTGGAAAAGATGCCACGTTTGTGTAAATAGGGACAGTTGCTGTCCTCCTGCTAAATATAAGAAGATCATCACTTCTTTGCCCAGGAAGCCTTTAGTCTTCAATTGCCATTCTTCATTCATTTGTGGTCTGGATTCCTCCATTTTCTCCTCAAAGCAAGAATCAGACTCTTGTTGCTGTTGTATCTTCTTTGTTGTGAAGAGTCTTAAATAAGGCAGAGGTGTGTGTGTGTGTGTGTGTGTGTGTGTGTGTGTGTGTGTGTGTGTGTGTGTGTGTGTGTGCTTTTGTTTCCCAGCGTAAGAATCCTCTTGAGCATACCTGAATTCAGGGAATTAATTGAAAACTGAAGCAACTTGAACACATTACGCAAAGTCTAAATGGCAGTGGTAATGAGTGCACTTCATCAGCCCTTCTGTAGTCTATCACTGCCAAAGCGAACATCTCATAAATATTTGCTTTATTTTGAAGTCGGGCCTATAATTACCGAGAATTCTTGTCAAATTGTCAAACGCTTCTTCTACTGTTCAGTGTTAACTTGACATTCTGTAAAGACACCCACACCGGAGTGAGTATTCCATGTGGAGACGGCTTCAGCGTACAATGTACAGTCAGGGCTGACCAGACAAGCCAACTGAGGCTGTTTCCTCTGACAGCGGATAAATGGGGGTGCCTCTGCCTGCCTTTGTGGCTCTGCTCTGTGGATTCCAAAAGGAAAAGGGGAATGGCGCCAAAGAGGAAGTGTGCAGGAGACTGGTCTCCAACATTCTGGCCCACCTCTCCTCCACATTTCCTCTTCTGCTCTATTCCTCTCTTTTAAAACCCAGAGAATTGGGGGGGGGAGCCACAAAAGCAAAATATGGTTTGCAGCCAAGTAAGGGGAAGGGTTTGGTGTGGGTGTGACACGGCACCGCACAAGGTGGGGCAGGCTGTAGCATTTCACACATTTCATATTAGGATGTCTTGAGTGCCCGGGAGGTTTTGGGTCAGCCCTATGTTGAATACGTAATCCTTTGACCTGTTGTCCAATTGCAAGCATAGTCTTGCAGAATTGTGCCTGGAACGCTATTTTAGCATTTCATTATTGACGCATGTGTGTGTTAGATTTATATCCCGTCCGTGTTTTTCACTCTGTGTGCAAAGTGCTGCTATATAAATAACTAATATCCTGCCTTTTCATATTCAAGGTTCCATCTTCACTGCCTTGTGCTTCATTGTCCGGGAGAGATAGGGAGTATAAATCCATGAAATAAACAAGGTTGCTGACCAACTCGCCATTATACCAAACCATGGCAACAGATCAGTGCAAAATTAGGATACATGTCCAGTGAGAGTGCTGGGAATAAATAAATAAATAAATAAATAAATAAATAAATAAATAAAAAGCGCTAAAGAATACAGTAATGAACCTCGGAATGGGAAGAAACAAGGGTCAAATATCACAGGAGGCAGGAGCAGCAAGAAGAAAATGGGAGTTTTAAAACCATTTCTTAAGATGAGAGAGAGAGAGGAAGTAATTGTTTTCGGTAGCTTTCATGGCCCGAGATTACTACACAATGTTGCCAAAGTACGGGATTAGATGCCATGCGGTAAAAATATAGACTTGTACTTTAATAAATTTCCAATACCGTGGACGGATCTCCGTGTAGGCAGCCGCTCCAGGCACAAAAATATACTAAAATCCAAGGTTGTTGTTGACCCAACGTTTCGTTCCGACCTCGGAACCTCTTCTTGGGGTAAAGTTCTGATGTAACTGTTCTTAGTTAGCCCCTTGTCCAAATAAATATCAAAGAAAGGAGAGCGGGAAGGCAGGGGGCCAGTCCGGAAACAACCGTTCTGGCTTGGGCATGTGATGTCAGTTAGCGCTCGTAAACTTCAATAGAGGAGACGCGCTGCAGCCGCTTGTTGTTTTCTCTCGAGGAATACACTTTCTCCTTGCTTCTCTCGATGAATACACTTGCTCTCCAGGAAATACACATTCTCCTTACTTAACCATTTGAGACCTCTCACTTGCTACAGTTATCAGACCTTTCTTCCTAGTCTCTTATCCGTTGTTTCTGCAATCGCTCCCATTCCCATCATTTGTCTACCCCGTATAATCGGCATCCAAATCCGGTTCGCAAATGACAGGTCTTGTTGCCGGTTCACTAATTCTCCTATTCCTTTCTTACTTATCTCCAGAGCTTCTAAATGTCTCAAGAAAAAAAGGAGGAAATTGGAACAGATGAGAGAGTATGGATTTGCCTTCCATTCATTAAAGGAACAACGGACAAAATTGCACGCATATTACAACAAGGGAATATTAGAACGGTGTTCAAGCCTACAGTAAAAGTCCAACAAATAATAGGAAATCCTAAAGACAAACGACAGCCCCTTTCTAATGCTGGGATTTATTCGATCACATGCGAATGTAATAAATGCTACATTGGCATGACATGTAGATACATAAAAACGAGGGTGGCTGAACACGAACGCTCATTGAGGTTAAATCACCCGGAACAGTCCGCGATTGCGGAACATGCGTTGAAAGAGGGACATTCTGTCCGGTTTGAAAAAGTCAGATGTCTGCAGAGAGAGGACAACTATAAGATCTTGAGACATTTTTACCGCATGGCGTCTAATCCCGTACTTTGGCAACATTGTGTAGAGAGGAAGTAGCCGAATATTAAGAAGGGGGAGAGCTCCATGCAGAGCAATGGCAGAGATGGTGGATTTGCAGGAACGGGATGCAAAGGGTGGGGCAGTTCTCGTTGCTGGAGCAAGGGGGGCCTTGAGATGTTAGTTCGTTCTGCCTTTGGTGCTATGGACCTCTGCTGCTGGCATGGCAGAATGAGTGCTTGAAGAGTCGTATAGCTTGACTCTTTCTATATTAAGCCTGCTGTTTGTATGTGCGTTTTGTTTGTTACTGGACGTGTAATTAACTTTTTAGAGGATAGCAATTTTCAAATTGCCAGGTGCTGAGCAACACGGTTGCAACAAGGCAGGGTCAGGGAAAGTAATGAAGGGTATTCAAGCGAATAGGATCTAGCAGACAGGATCAGCCAGCAAAAAGGGGGGGGGGGGGGAAGAGAACCTGATCAGCACTGAGTAGCTGCAGAATGACCTGTTGTTCAGACTCAAGTGTGACCATGAAGTACGTATACAGGCTGGGGGCAGGGTATTGTAGGGACCCCCTTCTGCCATGTGAATCTCCCTAAACATTAAGTTCCTGTGTGGGACACTACTCTGAGTCCCATCATTGTCGGAAGTGCAACTTGTGATGATTCCCGGACAGGGCCTTTTTGTGGTGGCCCCTGGACTGTAGAACCCCCCCCCCCCCGGAGATGCACGTTTTTGCCCCCTCACTGGCTATACTTGGTTGGTTAGCAAAAACTTTCCTATTCAGCCAAGTATTTGATTACTGATGGGTGTTTTTTGTTTTTTGCTTTTTGTGCTGAAATTTTGCTGCTGCTGTTTTATGGTTTTTGATTGAATTGTTTTTCTGCTAATTTTCTTGTCGTATACCACCTTAAGCTTTTTTTTCTTTTTTTCTTTTTTGGAAAGGCAGCATATCAACCTAATACAGTAAGTAAGTAAGAGGAAGCATGAGCAACTTGACTCTTGATCACCTGGCTTCCTGGCTAGAAAGGTTTTGCTTACTGCTAGTGGAGCAGTGCAGAGTTGATATTGGAGTCCCAGGGCTCCCAGTTGGAATCTTGAAGCATTGTACAAAGACACTTAATTAAACTGTGCGGATTTCAGCTGGAATGACTCATGAGCAAGTGTGGAACCAACAGAGCTGGCCCCAGATGTCCTGGTACCTGAGGCAATGCGCCAAATGCTGCACCCCCTTGCCTGGTGATGCGTCAGCCTCTGCTCCCTCTGTTTCCTGGATTGGAAAAGGAAGTGTGGAGGAGAGTGACAGACTACAGCACGCTAGCCCACCTCTGATCTCTTCTCTGTACTACCTCTTCTTTTCTGCCCCCTTTTAATCCAGGGAGTTGGAGGAGGAGGAGGAGCAGCAGGGGAGGCATGTGGGCAGATGAAGGTGGGCACCCTCCACCTATCTGCTGCCTGAGACCATCATGGATGGGCCAACCCTGGGAACCAAAGTCTGCCTGCCTGTATTTGCTTGCCCATTCCTTTACATCAGTGGTTCTCAAACATTTTAGCACCGGGACCCACTTTTTAAAATGACACCCTACCGGGACCCACCTAGCTTTACGAAAAAGTGATTTAGAAAGAAATAATGTCTTTATTTATTTACAAGTAACATTTTATTTATTTATTTGTTAAAAAAAAACCCTCAATCTACTGCAGGAACTCAGCTGTTTGCAGGGTAATTAGCAGCTATCTTGCAACCTTCAGGAGCTCAGCTCTTTGCAGGGCAGTTAGCAGCTATCTGATTTTTGAGTAGCCTCAGGGCTTGTGGCAATTACTGATCTTTCCATCACCTGGGACCCACCAGAAATCAGGTTGCGACCCACCAAGTGGGTCCCGACCCACAGTTTGAGAAACACTGCTTTACATCAGAGAGAGAGAGAGAGAGAGAGAGAGAGAGAGAGAGAGAGAGAGATCTCTTGGGTGCTTCTGCCCACTGAGAAGGCAGCTGATGACTGATGCTCAGATCTTCTTGGTAGCGGTGCTCCACCTGGAATGCCCTACCCATGTCAGTGCCCCCTGGCATCTATGCTCATGAGCCTTTGGTGCCAGATGAAAATGACTTGATTTGGCCATTTAGTAACAGGATGTTGTGTTATTTTTTGTTTGCTGGATACTTTTAACGCTTTATTGGTCTGTTGCTGCTTCCTAGAGTACTTTTACAATTTTATGACTCCTTTTGCCTTGGCTTTTCTCACTTTGGTGGCATTTAATTTGTGCTAGTTGTTTTTTTTTTTAAATTTCCCAAGCCGGCTTGAAAATAATTGTATCAAAAGGTGCGATTAAAAAGCCATTAAATAAATCCGAATTGTGACCGGTGTGTCTAATTCGCAAATGACATTTTGTTGCCTCTGTGCAGATCTAAGCACCTTAAGACAGGTGCGTGTCGTTGAGCGAAATGAGTCTTGCCTGTGAAACTGACTCTAGAAACAAGTGCGAGAGTTGGATTTGCCCTTAAATGCAGTGTTCTGGCAGTGAAGTCGGATCTAATAAGTTGACTACAGTAGGTGTTGAGAGGTAACAGCCTGCGAGTGAAATCATCACTGATAAGATTACAGTTGCTGTAGATGGTGGCAGCAGCAGAACTGAACATGTTAGGATAGTTTTCTTTAAAAAGAAACCACTGTAAGAAATGAGTCTAAAAAAGAAGCAAATGACAAAGGGCTGTATGCATTAAAGTGCAAAGCTCATAAAAAAAATTAAAAGACCTGCACTTGCTAGCAATTTGCCGTTTTACAGTATCCGCCATGCTGGTTCAGTGACATGCCAGGAACGGAAACCCAACAGTGATGTTGGCTTTAACCTGACAAGGAAGATATGGTGTTTGCGAGCGCAGATCTTAAGTTGTTGTCAGATTCTCATGGCAGGAAGGATGGAGCAGAAAAGTAAGCGCTTTCAGGGAGTCATGGTGTTTGGTTGCAGCATATGCAGCAGAGAGTCTTGTAGCACCTTGTAGCCACAGCTACCCATGACATTATGTTGCTGCCTGCCAATTGGCATTGCACTGTTTTCCAAGAGGATTCCGTGGCACTCCGCGACTCCCCTGGCTGGTTTCTGTGGCTCCCCTGGGAGCCGCGCCTCCTAGTTTGGGACCCACTGGCATAAGCTGTTGCAGACGAGAGTTCCTTTCCTTAGAGGCTGTAAGTGTCATCCTCGGCATGGAGTGTACGCGCACACACACGTTGTTGTTTCTATTATTAAGAGTATATATCGTTTTTCAACAAAAAAAGTTCACAAAGTGATTTTACAGAGAAAATCAAATAATTAAATGGCTCCCTGTCCCCAAAGGGCTCACAGTCTAAAAATATGCAGAAGAACCCCAGCAAACAGCCAGTACAAAAGAAGACACTGTGCTGCGGTGAAGAGGAACAGTTACTCTCCCCCTGCTAAATATAAGAGGAGCACCACTTGAAAAGAGAAAAAGGGTACAGTCCAAGGGCTATGGGAGGATAGAGGTATGCTCGGTGACCGTTACTATGTAAAGTACTGTACAGGGATGAGTCACAGCAACACTGACAGCGCAATCCTAACCAACTTTCCATCACCGGTGCAGCTGCAATGCAGCCCCAAAGTAAGGGAACAAATGTTCCCTCGCCTTGAAGAGGCCTCCATGACTGCCCCTGCACTGCAAAATGCAGTGTGCGCCCTGTTGGCACGGCGATACCGGTGCTGGAAAGTTGGTTAGGATTGTGCTGTAAGAGTAAGTGAAGCAGTTTTTCAGGCTACGCTGAGTTAATGAACGTGACAGTATTGAGGCAGGAAGAATTGTTTTTGATCAGAGCCTACGTGACTGGGTCCAGACCTGTGAGCAAAGGGACCCATTGACCTTGGAATGCAAGAGGTACGGTGAATGACTCTCTTCTGATGTGAAGCATCCTTATGAGCATCTAGGATTTGGGCATGAAGGCATTTTGTTTGTCGAGAAAAACCAGCAGTGCTACAACAGCTTTTTTTTTAATTTGATGCATCAAATGTAGTAGATTGGAATGCATGTTAATGTATAGAAACATTTGTATATAACACGATGTATATAAACTTTCCCTTGGGGCATCCTTAGAAAGCAATAAGTGGGCCGTGAGCATCTTTGGCAGCCATATGATGGACATTCATGCGATGGGTGTCATTCAAAATGCACCTGCGTGCAGGGAGACTTGGTGTGTGTGTTTGTGTGGGGGAAAATCCATTTTGCGTTTCTCCACCAGACAGATGAACATTCCAAAGGCCATCAGCTCCTTCAGCAAATGTTGGACTTCCACAGAATATCAATTGCCTCCTTTCTCGAATGACTGTGACATCAAAGCAGATAATTTTCATCTCCCTAATGGCAGGCGGTACTTTTTATCATTGTGATTGGACAAAGAGTGTACATCTGGCTGGATCAAAAGATCTAGCTGTACACTCGGAATTGTTACTTACCACCATATGATGTTATCTAGCATCTGCGGCCCATACTTGTTGGGGGGGGGAGGATTTTCCCTTTTCTTCCCCACTTCCATTTCTGCCTTTCAAACGGCGCACAGGAGAGAAGGAAGTGCTGCCGAAATAGCAGGCACAGAATTGCAGGCGTGCCATCGTAGTCCTGGTCAATTGAACATAAGCAGCATACAGATACCAATTACGGCATATGGCATACTAAATATAGCTGACCAAGTATCTCCTAACGTGGTTGAAACCTATCGGTCCTGCCACGGTATAAAGTTACGTGTTGCCAGCTTACGTTGAATGCTGCCATGCTGAGTCTGTGTATCGGCCCGTCTACCATAGTAACATGTACACTGACTGGCAGCAGCTCTCCAGGGTTTCAGACAGGGGTCTTTCCCTGCCTTACCTGGATATGCCAGGGATTGAACCTGGGGCCTTCTATGTGCAAAACATATGCTTGACCACTGAGCTACCTCTGTCGTGTGTTTTTCTTTGGGGTCAGTGGAGCAAGAAGAATATACCAACCCCCATCTCAGTGCAGGAAATCCAGATAGAGTCGCCAGTCTAAAAAGCTATCCCCTGACAATTAAGTCCAGTCGTGTCCGACTCTAGGGTGTGGTGCTCATCTCCATTTCAAAGCCAAAAAGCCAGCGTTGTCCGAAGACGCCTCCGTGGTCATGTGGCTGGCATGACTCTCCTTGCCGCAGCGCGTAGCATGTGGCTGGAACTTGGAGCGCTGTTTACCTTCCCACAAGCGGTACCTATTTATCTACTCGCATTAACATGCTTTGGAACTGCTAGGTTGGCAGGAGCTGGCCAAGCAACGTGAGCTCACCCCGTTGTGGATTTGAACTGCCGACCTTTCGATTGACAGCTCATGGTTCAGTGGTTTAACCCACTGCGCCACCCGCTGGCATGCACAGTCCTGGGTACACTATATACTTCTAGTAAAAGACACCATTGAGATTCCTGGGTCAAGCCCTCCGATCCCTGGCTGGTAGTCTTCCTGCATTTGTGCACAGCTGGATTTGATTTCCTGAGACATACCCTGGGACAACTGTGTACGTGCAGTGCGCTGGTGTACAAATGACCCATGGAATCTAAACTGCGCGTTGCAGCACTTTCTGGGGCGATCATGTCGTCCAAGTCAGTGCTATGTTAGAAGCAGCATCAGTGCTGGGTCATCTCGGACCACATCGCTGCTACCTTAGGAGGCCAAAACAGGCCTCTCAGTTTAACCTCTTTTCCCCGCTGAGGAGTGGGCGGGTGTGCAGACCCCAGAGTAAGTTTTTAAAAATCTCATTATCTGCACAGAATAGTTAGTCTCCCTGGTGTGCTTGTTCTGCATGGTTGACTGGGTAATGCCTGATGAAGCTCTCCGACAATGTTTCACACAATGGCACAGAGGCAAATGTATTTCAAAAGATCCCTCTTTCCTACCCTTCTAAGCTTTCCTTTGTGAAATGGGGAGAAATGTTGATTTATGCAGGAAAATTTTTTTTTAAAGCAGAACGGTTGTGTGACTCTTACCTAGGTATGTTTTGATTTGCGGAAAAGACGGCATTTCTTCTTGGGAAGAAATGTTTGTGCCAACCTACACAGTTTGCCAGTTCTCTTCAATTCTCTTTCATCGGTGTGTGCTTTTCCCAGACTTCCCCCACGAGATCACACTGGGAAACACAGAGATGTTGAATGCACAGATGCCAGCTTCCTCCACCAGAGACCCTTGTTTTGAGATCAGATCGGCTAACGTTGCAGAACGGCTGTCCGAGGAATTTGCAACAAGCGGCATGCCAGGGGGGGGGGAAGGGAAGGGGTAATGCGCTAAAGATCTTGCACTGAAGTGCGGAAGTCTAAACCGAAGCCATTACTATGCATATCTTACCCTCATCTTCAAAATGAATTCATCGGATCAACTATAAGTGGAAGAGAACTGAATTGTCACATCTCTGGTATACGTGAGTGTAGGTTGTGCAACTGAAATGGTTTTAAAAATCAAATAATATTGACATGTTGCTGCACTTGAAGCAAGGTTGTTAACGCTCGTGTCCTGCTTGTGGGCTTCCTGGAGACAATAGGGAGAGGTTGTAGCTCACTGGAAGTAGCTCACTGCTTTATATGCTGAAGCCCCCCCCCCCCCCGTTCAATCCCTGACAGCATCTCCAAGTGGGGCAAAAAAAAAAAATCCTGCCCAAAACCTCAGAGAGCTGCTGTTCTTGTTAAATTACTTAATTGCTCATGGATCAAATGTTTTTAATGTATGCAATTCTTGTGAAGTGGTGGATGATGCAATTTGTGCAGTTCTCCCCCCCCCCCCCGCTTTTGAGATTAGAGGTTAGTGTAGAGTGCCACAACACGTGTTATATGCATGGAGGGGGGGGGAGAGAGAGGATGAAGATGCATCTCCCCCCCCCCCATCCTGAAGCATGTTGTTGTTCAGTCGTTAAGTCGTGTCCGACCCTTTGTGATCCCATGAACCACATCCCGCCAGGCCTTCCTGTCCTCCACTATCTTCCTGAGTTCGCTCATTTTCATGTTCGTTGCATCGGTGATGCTGTCTAACCATCTCATCCTTTGCCTTCCCCTTCTCCTTTGGCCTTCAGTCTTTCCCAGCATCAGAGTCTTCTCCAGAGAGTCCTCTCTTCGCAATAGGTGGCCAAAATATTTGAACTTCAGCCTCAGTACCTGTCCTTCCAGGGAACAGTCAGGGTTGATTTCATTTAGGATTGACTGATTTGATCTCCTAGCAGTCCAAGGGAGCATGTACATTTATTTATTTATTTGTTTAAAGAATTTATATCCCGCCTTTCTCCCAGCAAGGGCACTCAAGGCGGCTTACAAAAATACATTAAAATATGTATATACATTAAAATAATTAAAAACAAATAATTAAAACAATTAAAACAAACAACCCCAGTGGGTCACCTATATTTACATTTGTTAAAAGCCATTTGTTAAAAAGCCAGCCCATAATTATAAATGACACATAAAACAGTTTTACGGTCCAGACATTGCCGTGTGATCTCTGGACCCAGAGACTCCCATCAAGAAACATCTATTGACAATTAAGGAACATTAACTAAGCATTCCTGGACTCTTAGCTAGGGCCCTCCCTTACAAAAGAAATGGCCAAGCGGATGCCCGGAACAAGCTTCACCCTATCTTCAATGGCTGTGAAGCCTAACAGGGAGCCAGGATGGTGTAGTGGTTTGGGAGTCGGACTTAGACCTGGAAGATCCAGGTTCAAATCCCCGCTCAGCCACGAAGCTTCCTGGGTGACCTTGGGCCAGTCACTATCTCTCAGCCCCACCTACCTCACAGGGTTGTTGTGAGGACAAAAAGGAGGGGAGGAAATAAATATGTACACTACTCTGAGCTCCTTGGAGGAAGGGTGGTATAAAAATGTGAAAAATAAAATAAATAACAGCACAATCCTGTGCATGCCTACTCAGAAGCAAGTTTCATTGTGTTCAATGTGTTAATTGTGTGTGGAATTGCAGCTTAAATTTGCCAAAGCCAGGCATTTGTGGACTTCGTTTGAATGGTTTTATTGATTGATGGATTCCGTTTTGATCCGGCCCTTCCCAGGCTTAAGTCAAGCCCCCCCCACCTAAGGGGGCGCTGCGTCCCCATCATACAAAAGGCACCCCAACTAGACTTCCCCATCACTCTCTCCCCACTTGCATTACCGCAACAATGCTGGGAGGTATGTTGGTCTGAGATTATACGGTAATACTGGACCAAGGCCGTCCAGTGAGTTTAATAGCTGAGGGGAGAGTTGAACTCAGGTGTCCCTGATCCTTGTCTGACTCTAACCACTGCACCATACTGTCAGTTGAGTCACAGCCTACAACCCAGAAATTCACTGACCTCGTTCAGACCCACCTGTGACTTCTGATCTCCATGACTCACTGTTTGATGGTCCTCCAGATCATTGCCGTAACGCAGCCAACATTGTCGGCGGCTTTGCTGCCCTAAGCACAATGTGATATATGCACTTAACCTTTACTTGTTTCAGCGCACTAAAGTGTCATGTATAAGAAGAATTCAATATAGCTTGGACTCTCCCTATGCATTATTCCTTTGTGGGCTGAGATGGGTAGTGGTTAAGTGTATCCATAGATTCTCGTGTCCCTCCCCCTTTTCCATTAACCATTTGTGCTGTCCTCACCATATTCTGTAGTCTCTGCAGATCACAGAGTGAAGGCAAGTCCAACAAGGTTTGCAGTGCCTCTGCAGTCCCCCTTTGGAACCCTAACGTAGGACTATTTTCTGAAGCAACGAGTTGCAGGTTGGCCAGGGTGAAAGAACTGCCAGCCACACAGCATTGCACAAGTAAGCCGTCAAAATGGATACAGTGCAGTGATGCAGAGTATGGGGTGTATCTGTCCCGGCTCGAGCTGTCTTGTAAATGCCTGTGGAACAATGGACTTGGCTGCACTCTTTTTTTCGCTCTAATTCCGACGCCTTTGTGTGACAGGGCCCTTCTTTTGTGTCCCGCGAACGCAGGGCTTAGCCAGCGCTGTGGCTTCGAAAAGTTAGATCCTGCGCTCAAGAGATTGTTACACAAATCGAGGGCGTGCAGTGTTTTATTTCCATTTTGCAGTAAGCTGCTCAGTTCTCATGGTTTGATATATCCTTTTTTGCTGCTGTATTTGGTGGCAGTGGTGGTTTTGCAAAAAGCTGGTGGCGACTAGAGGGAAAAAGTAATGGAAGATTATAGGATGCAAGAGAGCTTACTGTGGAAGGAAACGTCTCCATTCTCCTTGAACACATGTATGTGTGTCGTGTGTTGTGCTGGAACAGCCACTGGAATGCCCCAGTCTGATCTGGAATCACACTGGGACACTAACAGAGTGCAATCCAGTACATGTCTATTCAGAAGTGAGTCCCGGTATGTTCAGTAGAACTTAAAGGTAAAGGTATCCCCTGACAATTAAGTCCAGTCGTGTCCGACTCTAGGGTGTGGTGCTCATCTCCATTTCAAAGCCGAAGAGCCAGCGTTGTCCGAAGACGCCTTTGTGGTAATGTGGCCGGCATGACTCTCCTTGCCGCAGCGTGTAGCATGCAGCTGGAACACGGAGCGCTGTTTACCTTCCCGCAAGCGGTACCTATTTATCTACTTGCATTGACATGCTTTGGAACTGCTAGGTTGGCAGGAGCTGGCCAAGCAACGAGCGCTCACCCCGTCGCGGGAATCGAACTGCCAACCTTTCGATCGACAGCTTATGGTTGAGCGGTTTAACCCGCTGCGCCACCCGCTGGCCTATATAACTTACTCCCAGGTAATTGTGTTTAGGATTGATTGCAGCCCTACAGCCAGTTAGAGGTTCTGCTCTCTCAGCCCATTATGTTTATACTGTTAGAGCTGTGATGACAGTTTTGGTGCTGTGGTGGAGAAACAGGAGCTTCGGTCAGATATTGGTTACTTTCTGAACCTGGTATGAGAGGAGCAGGTCACCTGCTCCTGCATCCCACCCCCCATGATGGGGTAAAAACTTAGAAAGTAGGATGTGACAAAGTTGAATACCACATTTCTGTGTCCAGGAAAGCTTTAAAAACTGCTATCTCTTGATTGAAAGAGAGAGATGCCTCTCTGGATTTAGAGAGCTCCCAGGTACAGATGAGCCTGTTCTTTTGCTCAATCAGATTTTGATTTGCTGGGTCAGATTTGGCCGGCCCATCTGTCAAGTCAACTGAGGTGGTCGCCTCAGGCAACAAATTTATGAGAGGTGCCTGCATCCAGTCTGGGCATCCATCTCACCTTTCCTCTTTCTGCTTTCTGGATTTGAAAAAGAAGAGAGGAAAGGAGCAGAAGAGGAAGTGTGGAGGGGAGGAGAGTGCTGGGTTGGAGCATCAGAGACATTCTAGCCCACTTCTCAGCATGTTCTCTTTATTAAATCCATGGAGTGGAACGAGAAAGAATAGTGGCAGAGGCTAGTGCAGTGTTTCCCAAACTTTTTTGACCTGCGGCTCCCTTGACCATTGGCGACCACTGGCCGCAGCTCCCCATTACATTATGTTGACCAACCCCATTACGTTATGTTGACCAACATTATGCACCAACTGGCATTGCCCTGTTTTCCAAGAAGATTCTATGGCACTCCGCGAATCCCCTGGTTGGTTTCCGCGGATCTCCTGGGAGCCACGTCTACCAGTTTGGGAACCACTGGGCTAGTGCATCACCAGGCAAGGGGGAAGCATTTGGCACACCACCTCATAGGATAGGAATTCTTGAGCCAGCCCTGTAGCTGCGCTGCGGAAACTGGGGCATGGGTATGTGGGTCTCATGCCCAATATTGGAAAGTATAATCTGATAAGGCCCGCAGAAGACAACCTGTAATTGCATACCATCTTTTGGCAATTTCTGTCCAAAGATGAGCACAAAGCCTTTGTGTAGAGGTAATGGTGCAGTTTTTACATTTTCAGAAGCAAAAGGACAATGGAGAGGTTTGGTGTGTTCCTTAAGTGTCTGTGATATGCATACCCCCCCAAGCATTTAGAGAGAGAGAGAGAGTGTCGCGCACCCACACAACTAGTGCATGTGAGAAGAGCAGCAGGTGAACTGACTTTGGGTCCCGATATCCCCAAACTGGCAGAAAACACCATGGAGCTAAATTAGGTTTAGCCTCCTGTTTTCATCAGGAGGTAAATAACCCTGGGGTCGCTGGGCCATTAATTTCCCCACTCAACAAAACGGCACGCTGGTCAAGTTTGAAACATGGGGACATGTGTTTTTATTAGTCCAGCGCCATACATCACTTAGATTTAAGCAGGGGTCTTTTGCATTTCCCGTGGACCATAAACCTCAAGCTGCCAAAGAAAATAAAAGCGGAGACTCCTAATAAAAATGGGTGAGTTGGAATGCATGAGAGTTGTCACTTCCAGTCTGCATCAAGCTTATTTTCCCAGGGATTATATAAATAAAAGTGGACAGGGAGCGAAATATTCCGTTGCCTCGGCTGACTCTGAAACTTGACTCTTTCTGGATGCCTTCTCTTGATCCGTGGGGTGTAGAACAAACTGGGGAACGTCATTGGTTTGATTTGTATTCCATCCTTAGTGTGGGACTAGGCTGAGGAGATGGGATGGGCTTTTGGAGGAGGGGAAAGAAAGAGGGAGATAAATACCGTATTGTCCCAAGTATAAGACGCACCTGATTATAAGACACACCCTTAAAGTTTGGTGCAATTAAAAAAAAATAATTACATCACTGGCATTAAATTGCAACAGCCTGATTATAAGACGCACCCCTAGTTTAAAAACTTAAATTAGGAGAAAAAAGTGAGTCTTATACTCAGACCAATACGGTATATGTACAGGTGTCTCCTTGAAGTACACAGTATATCTCTTGTGTAATCTAGAGCTGGGCCACGTTTTGCTGGTGTCAGAGTGATGTCCGAGCTATGACAGCATGGCGTTTTTCTATTGTGCTGGCATCCATGGCGCAACCGTTAATGGGTAGACTTCTACGCCAGCGGGGCTGTCGTTGCGCCAGCATATGTGGAGATACGCCAGCGTACCTCGAGGATAGGAGTGCAATCCTGCGCATATCTACTCAGAAGTAAGTCCCATTGAGTTCAGTGGGCCTTACTCCTAGGAAATCGTGTTTAGGATTGCAGCCTAGGGGACGGAGACTAAGGACTCAATCCTATGCACACTTCCCTGGGAGCAAGCTTCAGTGGGACTTACTCCTGAGTAGATGTGCATAGGATTGCACTGAAGGTTGGAGAAAAGGCGGAGAAGACAAGGAACTGAGACTACGTTCTCCTAAACAGCTGATTCCCTCTGGAGCCCCGCTCCTTTTCGTCCCAGTGTTTGTTTAGCCAGAGGACCAGACTGTGTTTTGCTTGGCTTGGTGGGAGCTTTTGTAATTAGCGCTGCCCCCATGTCGATCCAGATTCACAGCTAGGCTCTGCTGCCAGTTGTCATGCCCTGTCTTCAAGCTACTAACAAGGCTCCCCCCCTCTCCCCAGCCACCTGAGTCTTCATTTCCCCTGTTTACTGGCTCCGCTACTGGTTGGAACATGGTTTTCTGGCAGTCCAACCACTGACACAGCAAACCGTGGGGGGGCTTGCGTCACATTCGCCTTCCGCCGCCACCGAGTTTGGTTGTCGCAGCTCAGCCTCGTTCACCTGCAGCTTTCAAGACTATTCAAGTCTCCCCCAACTTTTGAGTTCTAAAGCAGACGGCGGTACAGAAATGGCTGGAGGCGGTGAAGAGTTTGGGGAGATGCGTTGGGAAGCTGACTTTGTAGCTTCTGCTCTGTAGAAACTTCATATTCCAAGTGCAAAGAAGTTGTAAGTGGCTGCCGTATTTGTGTATGTCAGCTCTGGAGGGATCGTGTGCAGCTGGAGCTTTTAAAAAATGTAAGTTCAGACAAACTCGGAATTTCAAAGAGATGCTGGGGAGGAAAAAAGCAAGGGAAAGTTTCTGGAAAATGCAGCAGAATAAAAGTCTCTATCCCATAGTAACCTTGTAAATAAACAAACTATAAATTCCTTCAAATGTGTTCCCCACCCTCCATCTATACGGTTTATTTCAACGTTTATTGGAGTGTTTTCTTTCTGCTTATGCCTGCTTTGAAACGTATCATGCTTCATTTCAATATCTAGCTCTAGCAGTGTGTTTACAATAGTTTAAAACAAATATATAAAAATTGAGCAATGTAACTAAAAGATATCCTAGGTAAATATAAAAGGTATATTAGAGTGCTAGCCAATGCAAGTTTACTCAGGAGTAAGTCCCACTGTGTTCAGTAGGAACTTGTTCCTTATTCCCAGGTAAACGTGTAGGATTGTAGCCGTAATGTAACATGAGCTGCATACTGTTAGGCAGCCCATGGGAAAGACAATGGCCTCCATATTAACATACTTATCCCTATGCAAATGTCTCAGTTTGCCTCCTGCTGAGCCTGCTACCCCTTCTCAGCTTCTTTAAAAAAAAAAGTTTGAAAGAGAGAACCTGGGTGTTCCTTCTGATGATATCATAGCTCCTCCTGTAGGAGAAGTCCGAGAGTTCTGCTTCCCCTGAGTTACGCACATGGTCAAGGCTCCGGAAATCGGCTCCTATGACACAAGGTCTGAGTTTAGGATAGAGAAGCAGCGACTGAAGGGGGACAGGACAGCACTCCTCAAATATCGAAAGGGCTGCCCCATAGGAAAATTAGAAGGTGTGATTTTTAAACTTCAGGGAAAAACCTACAGATTGGATACAATTCAGAAAGCAAAAGAATTCCTGGAAAGATTCAAGGATGGAAGAGAAGAAGAAGATGATGATGATGGGATGGACGGTGCAATGGCAAGCAGTGAACAGTAAAAATGGATTACAAATTTTTATCATGGAATATTAATGGAGCTAATGCTCCGCAAAAAAGAAAAAGAGTATTCCATTATTTGAAAAAACTTAATCAAGATGTGATTTGCCTTCAAGAAACCCACATAAAAAAGGGAGATATAAAATTTTTGATTCAGAAAAATTTGGGAGAAGAATTTTTTTCAACAAACATCAAGAGTGGTGGACATGCTCCCAAGCAAAGAAGTACTGGACCCAGATTCATAAACAGATTGAGTTGATTTTAAAGATTAAGATTCAAATGAAACCGGAAACTTTTCTGTTGGGTATGTGGGATGATCATGTAGGCGAAAAATTTCAAACTTTGTTTTTATATATGATAGCTGCGGCAAGAATTTTATATGCACAATATTGGAAGAATTCGGAGATACCTTCGTTGGAAGATTGGTGGCTGAAAGTTTTGGATTATGCCGAAATGGACAAACTTACAATTTTAATTAAGGAAAAGTCAGTTAACCTTTTCGTGAATAATTGGAAACCATTTATAGATTTTTTAAGAGAGAGAGAGAGGAACGATGTGATGATATGTGGATTTAATGAATAGATTGTGGGTGTTATTTTGGCTAAGTTGGAAATTATATATAGAAAATAGTGAATAGTATGCTAGTAGGATGTGACGCTTTGTGCTTGCTATAATTTTATGAATTATGTATTGTTTTTATGTTATTATATCAATAAAATATAAATATACCTAAAAAAAAAAAAGAAAGGGCTGCCCCATAGAAGAAGGCAGGGGCTTGTTCTCTGCTACTCCAGAGGGCAGAACTAGATCTAATGAGCTAAGATGGTAGCTCCTAGATCTAAAGGTAGATCTAAAGTCACAGGATGGTAGATTAAAGTTTAATACTAGAAGAAAATGTCTTAATGGTAAGAATTACCAAGGAGGGGGTAAGTGAGCTTTCCCTTGCTGGAGGTCTTCAAGCCAGTGGCAAAGCTCTGCCACCGCCCCCCCAGCGCCGGAAGTGATGACGCCACCGCCGTTTTTTCAGCAAACAGAGGTGCAGAGCGGGCGGGAGGGCTAAACCCATCGCCATGTCCGTCCCCGTCGCCAAAACAGCCCGATTCACCCCACCACCGGCCGCTTGGACAAACCGCCCCCTGCCCAGCAACGCTTCTGCTTCAAGCAGAATCTGGACAGCCATCTGTTGGGGATGCTTTACCTCTGGATTTTCCTGCTTTGAGCAGGAGGTTGGGCTTGATGGTCTTCATGGCCCTCCCCAACTCTGCGATTCTGTGAACTATAAAATATGTTTGGACTGTTCACGATTCCAGGAGTTTTCTAGAATGGTTCAATGTGGCAGGTTTCATTGCAGTAACATCTGACTCCACTTCTTTAACATGGTGCAACATTTCCAGCAGCTGCAGAGTCTGGCAGTGGACGGGTTCATGAACATGCTCTGCAAATCGTTGTGCATGTAAGGAATATGCAAATTAGCAGCTGCACCCGATGTATCTTTGATAAGGCCCTCGGCGCTGAACAAATCTTCCATCACTACCTTGGTTATACATGACAGATAAGTTAAAGCATGGCCGTCCCAGTGGGCAACTTTGGTTTTTAAATCGTTGCCAAGGTCTTAGTAGGGAAATCTTCTGGGATTGTCTCTAGGAAATAATTATCCTCCTTTGATGGTGGAACTTATTTTGGACAGAGAGGAATGAAAATTACCCTCCTTGTTATATTAGGGAGGCTAAAACATTAACAGCAGCATATTACTGTCAGTTTGAGATCATCTTCTTGCTATAAATGAGTGGTAGTGCTGATCTGCAGAACTGTGCTTTCTTTCCTGTACTTCTTTCAGAGGTTTTCTAACACTCAGTTGGTTTCCATTATTCTTCGATTGGTCATCCTGAAGCATCAGACCTCATGACAAGTCGTGGCAAACCCACAATCCTCAGTAGGATAGCTTGACTTGATCCATCCATCCTCCTCATTTCACTCTCAGTAACAAATGTACATGCAACGACCCCAAGTTTTACTGAGTTTCTTATTTTATCAATGCTTTCCTTATTGGTCTTCCCAGATCCCATCTAAAACTGCCAGTATCTTCTTTTTGCAACTCGTCTCATTTTTTTTGTCTGTAATTATAACAGTTATCCTTTCCATCACCCATTTGCACTAACTAAACAATGCATTTTCACAGTCGAGAGTGCCTCATCCTACTGGTTGTAGACTAACTAAATGCCGCCTTGGGCATTTGCCATGGCATAGGATCAGGCGGGGTATAAATTTTTTAAATAAATTAAATAACACACAAGTCTCTTCTTCTTGTTCTTTTAATGTTCTGCTTCAGTTCCAATTTTTGTTTTCTAAAAGGGAGGTGTTATTGTTGCTAGTACCGGTATGTCTTTTTGGGATCTGGCAACTGAAGAGACAGCCTCCTTTTGCCTGCAAACATCCCGGTGAAGTGACGGAATAGTTTCCAACACTAGAGCAACTTTTACCAGCCCTCTGTGGCTTGCGTACTGCCAGCATTTGGAGCACCTCACTTGTTATTGGCAAGCTGCAGTCGCTTTTTCCAGAAAAGGTCCTGTGGGGCTACTTAGGGGGCAGTCATGAAACCAGACTCCAGCTTTCGATGTGTCTGTGTCTCTGCATCATGCGCTGGAAAAGGGCCAGGGCCAGAATGCCAGATCTCTCTTCAGCTTTATAGACGTTCAGATCCAGATCCAACCCTCCTTGCTCTGGCCCATCAATAATGTGTTTTGAAACTTCAAACGCTGCCTTTGAACTGGGGGTCTGCACAGTTTCCAGTATCCGCGAATGGTTTCAAGGTGCCTTTTAATTATAAAGATGGGCTGGAGGGTTTGGAAGGCGCTTAAGTCTTCCTTCCCAAGACAGAGGTACGTTCTGCTGAATTTCCGATGGCGGCTCTTTGAGTGAACACAACCTGTCTGTCTGCAGGGTAACATTGATGTTGGATGGTCGTGTGGATGCTGAGGTGGCTACTGAAGGTATGGGGCAGCATAATGTAGGGTTTCTATGCCTGGCTCCACAGGTCAGGCCTGGTGGGGCAGCGACCAGGGGCCCATGTCTGCCCACACTCATGCCTAGCCCACTCCTGAGGCAGTGGGGGGTGTTGCTTCTGCAGCTGCTTCCCCCAGGTCCCTGTAAGCCAGTCCCCAAGGGGATGCTTCCCAGGTGACCGGGGGGACGGGGGACGACAACCAGCAGCAACTTCAGACCATTCAGTACCATTTACAACTCCTGGATGTCCTGTTCCCTGACACTGTTGCGGGGGAGAGAGGGAGGAAGGACAGCCCACTGCCGCCACCTGTTCCCCACTGTTTCCTGTTAAGCATCCCCACTGGGTACCTGACTGGGACTGGGCAGTGAACAGATGAGAATCCTCAATCACCATCACAGCGCTAACTGTAGGCAGCAGCCATTTGCAGTCCAGTTCTGAGGCACCACGTGTGTGGGGGGGGGGGGGGGCTGGAGCACAAGTTGGCTTTCCAAAGCACAGGGGGAGCATGGGAGGACTTTTGGTCTAGGGCTCCCAAAAGTTGGAAACAGGTTGGCGTGAGGAAGGGGCGGGGATTGGAGAGATTGAAGCCGGGGGCTGCTTCTCCCAATCCACATGGTCCCTTTGCTGTATTCTGGCTCTGGGGAGGGCAATTACTTTGCCTGGAAAGGCAGGGAAGCCTGTTGCGCATTTCATCTTCCTGCCAAAGTGATGTCCTTGCACCCACTTTCTTCTCGAGCAGCGATTTTTCATTGTTCTGCCACGAATGGTCCCCAGGTGTGCCGCATGAGTTTGGGGCAGGGTCATTTATTAGTAGGACTTTTGGGGAATGTGAGCCCCCCCCCACTGGCAGTGCGGTGTGCCTTGTCAATTGTGTAAAAAATTATGGTGTGCCTTGACAGCTTTAGCGCCTTGTTAGTGTGCCATGAGATTAAAAAGGTTGAAAATCACTGTTCTAGAGTGAAACTGCCATAGAGAATTATTCGTGTTGTAGACTCAGATCCAAGGGTAGGTTTGCAGACATGAAACTGCCTGACCTCTTCTGTGATTTGCCTCTATTTATTTATCTATCCGTTATTTATTTATTTAAAGAATTTTTACGCCACCTTTCCCCGATAAGGGCAATCAAGGTGGCTTACAATTAAAACATGTTAAAATACATAATAAAATACAATACAATAAAAACGATTAAAACAGGTATTTAAAACAATTAAAACAAACCAACCCAGTGAAGTCACCTTATGATTGCATTTATTAAAAAAAAATATAGAATTTAAGGCTGTATAAATGAGAATTATTTGGCAGTCCCTGCCGAGACACTGACCATTACCCAGATTTGCTTGGCATCAGTAAGGTGCTTGCATCTTGTGTCTTCAGACTGTGTCCTGGGGGCCAGCTCACGGGGCCTTCATCCCAAGGTGACTGGCAGAAGGGAACCACCAGCCTCCATGGGCAGAGGTGTTGCTCCGGTAGGGGCGGTACTGTAAGTTGCGCCCCGTCCTAGTCCCGTTTGCCAAGCCGGCAGGAGGCAGCCCCACTCCCTCACTGTCGGAGCCATTCCTGTGCGGAGAAAGCAACGGGAAGGGAGTTTCTTGCCTGCTGCTTTCTCCACATGGAATGGCTCTGATGGCGAGGGGGCGTGGCCGCCTCATGCCGGCTTGGTAAACGGGACTAGGACGGGGCGCAACTTTCAGTACCGCCCCTACCGGAGCGACGCCTCTGCCCATGGGTCAATGAATTGGATGCAGCCGCCATGAATCTGGCACACCATCTCGGGCACCAGGAGGTCTTGATCTTGGCAAGCGTGCAACTGTAACGTGGGAGTCGCAGGCGCTGCCTCTGGGTGTGCTTCCACACGGCCGTGTCCTTTCATGTGGTTATCTGAGCCGTGGCCACGTTTCTCTCTTCCACTTCGCAGGTTTTGCTTATTCCATCTCATCTCCACCTCTTTGATGTCTCCTTCTGGTTTCCTTTCCTTTCTTTCCTCAACAAAGCGTCTCCTTTCCTCTATTTTGTCATCTGTCGTGCAGTCGCAGTTACCCATTCCCTTTGTATTCCGCCACGTTATGTTTATTTCATGCTGCTGTGTGTATTACAAATTCATCCCCAGAGTATTGTTGTCTAAAGAAGACTCTATCCTCTGCTGCCTCTTGCAAGGCTCTAACAGAAAGCTGCCGAATCTCTCTCTGTCTCTCTGTTCCTCAGCCTGCTGTGATGACTTGAGCATCTTCAGGAGTGTATCTTGCCTTACCTGCTTTTTTGCCTGATCAGGGGACTGGGGTTTTTTTTCTTGACAGCAGCCTTAGGAGTTCTCCTTGGAACACAGGAGTCGCCTCTTGGTAAAAACTCAGAGGTTTGTCAGTTCAGCACATAGTCTTCATCACTGGCCAGCCACTGATCTGGGTCACTTATAAGCAAGGCATTATAGAGTCATCCGCAGTTGAAAATCTGTTAATTGGAAGTATACTGCCTCTAGATATGGAGGCTCTATTTTAGCTGTCATATCTCCTAGCCATTGATGGACTTTTCCTCTATGAACTCATCTGGTCTCCGTTTAAAGGCCATTTAAGTGAATGGCCATCGCCATGTCTTGTGCCTGTAAATTCTGTGGGTTAATTAACCATGGCATGGAGAAATATTGCCTTCCTACATGCCCTGAACCTATCATCTTCATTGGATGAACTGCACTGATCCTCTCATTTGAGCTTTGTAAGGGGGAGAGAGAGTGTGCGGGACGTATTTATGCCTTGGGGAAAATTAATTTCTCGGATTAACAGACCTTAGTCGTCTTTCCCTACTGTATTTTAAGCATGTGTTAACTAAAGCAATCTCATATTTTGCTCCTGCCTTGATTTCCTTCCCTTCCTCTGTTGGTTCTCTTTTAACTATCCAGTTTGTAAGCCCCTTGGCATAGAGATCAGCCTTCTCATTCTGTGTAAAGCATAATATGTGTGGATGGTGCTATATAATTAAGTTACATTTGATTAATAATTATGTGTCAGCCGTCTAGGTGTCAAAATGTCCAGCTTTCCTAAATATCCTTAGTAATGGGTGGTGCTGTGTTTGTTCTAGGTTAGGGAGGAAACAACTCTACACCAAGACAAGCTCAGTGCTGTATAAATTATAGAAATTTAAACCTTTTGCATATTTCAAATTTGGACAAATTAGTTTGCAATATTTGCTGGTTTGCATTTTGATTTTTCCTGTCGTGAAAAGGGGTATATATGACTTTACTGGTCCTTCCACCCCCACTCCTGGAATCCTGTCCAGCTACTGCTGTAGCCTCTGTGATTTCAGTAGACAATTTCCCAAGTGCTTTGACACACAGCTTTGCAATCACAAGGACTAGCAACTTGCTTTTGATGTAAAAATGAAAGCTGAGATTCTCAGAGAGCTGAATTCCACGCCACATGGGACCTTCTGCCTACAAGGCAGCTCTACCACCCTTCCACATGGAGGTGTAGCTCTTCCACTAAGCTACATCTCCAACTGGGTAGGTGGTGTGTACAGTAGTCCAACATAAGCATCCTTGTATATCAATTCCTGGCAAATAGAAGGGGCAGAAATGGAAGCAGTAACAGATTTTACTTTTTTGGGTTCCAAGATCACTGCAGACGGAGATAGCAGCCATGAAATTAAAATACGCTTGCTCCTTGGAAGGAAAGCTATGGCAAACTTAGATAGCATAATAAAAAGCAGAGATATCACCATGCCAACAAAAGTTCGCATAGTCAGGGCGATGGTGTTCCCAGTAGCAATGTATGGTTGCGAGAGTTGGACCATAAGGAAGGCTGAGCGCCGAAGAATAGATGCTTTTGAACTGTGGTGCTGGAGAAGACTCCTGAGAGTCCCTTGGACTGCTAGGAGATCAAATCAGTCAATCCTAAATGAAATCAACCCTGGAAGGACAGGTACTGAGGCTGAAACTCAAATATTTTGGCCACCTAATGCGAAGAGAGGACTCTCTGGTGAAGACTCTGATGCGGGGAAAGATTGAAGGCAAAAGGAGAAGGGGAAGGCAAAGGATGAGATGGTTAGACAGCATCACCGATGCAACGAACATGAAAATGAGCGAACTCAGGAAGATAGTGGAGGATAGGAAGGCCTGGCGGGATATGGTTCATGGGATCACGAAGGGTCGGACACGACTTAACGACTGAACAACAACAATAATCCGACGGTAACAATTGCTCTTCTGGATTAGTCAACTCCAGACTTTCAGCTCCCAGGCTGTGGGTAAGTCATGTGGGCTATCAAAATCAGATAGGAGGTGACATGCCGAGGGCTTTTGGAACTTGCAAACACATGTCAAGTCTACCATCATGTTGATCACAAACCATACACAAAAAGAGCCCATTAACCTGACAACTCAGAGCTTTGGCATTTTGGAGATTATCGTCCTCTGCCTCCTTGAGTTAAAAATACAGTGCTGATTCTTGAAATGATAACCTGGAGCAGCTAATCTTTCCCCCTAACAATGGCCCTTTCCTTACCCAGACAGGTGGGTGTTTATGTTGAGGTCCATCTCAAGCATGCTATTATGACCCGCATTTTGCTCTGTTAAGACAAGGTGGAGAGGGAGCTTCAGCACTTCAAAACTGTTTTAGCCACCGACTTTAAAAACAACAACCCAGCGTCTCCTCCAGGTCAGTCCTCGCTTTTGCTTTTCTCTCCTGGAGCTTTATTATGCAGGTTCTGCATCTTTTAAGGGGTGATTCAGTCATTGTTCAGGCTTCTGAACTTAAAAAAAAATCCATTTAGATTGAATTTACGTGTGAACAGACTATGTTTGCAATGTTAATGCTTGCTTTTTACTTGAGGTTAAGTAGCTGAACAACGTTAAGTGCACGTTTTATCGTTTGCAACGATGCTTCATAACGATATAGGCTGAAAGAAATTCCAACTCTACATTACCAAGTGCAAGTATGTACTCATCTAAAAACATAGAATAGTTTGTCCATTGTGATGGAAAGAGAAAAGAATCCATGGTCGGATTAAACTTAAAGCATATCTGGCTGTGAACTTTTGCTTTTGTGGAAAGGTTGACCCAAGACCTCCTGGCCCCCGTTGAAGTATGCCAAGTGCTGCCTTCTCTTGTGTGATGCTTTGCCCCACCAAATGTAGCCTCCCCCTTACCTGGCCGTGAGCTCTGCAGATACTTCTCGTGCTCTCTGTTTTCAAAAAGGGAGAATAGAATGAAGAGAATGGAGGAGAGAAGAGTGGTGGGCTAGAGTAGTCTTCCTGTTTGAATCCAAGGAGGGAGGGAAGCAGCAAAGGTGGACAGGTGGATGGAGCTGGATGGCAGGTGTCGTCGTCCCCAACCAATCCACCCCTGAGGCGTCCACATCACTCCACCTTATGGATGGGCCAGCCCTGTTGAGTTGGTACCCATTTCCATCAGCCACCTCCTAAGCCCATCTTTGCCCCCTTTTCCCATTAAAGAGAAGAACCTGGAACTTGGACTGTGCAATTGCTGAAGACCAGAAGAGTTTGCAGTTCGATAGACATGTCTGCTTCTATGGGTTGACATCTTTTTCCACCAGCCAGCTTCTGCTCCCACCTGCAGCCCCTTCAGTGTCTAGAGAGGGAAGAGCCTGCAAGATGAACTGTTTAACTACCAGCAGTCCAGAAGAGAGAAAGAGATTCCTCCCCCCCCCACTCATTAATTCCCTTTATATAGCATTTTTTGAGTGTTCGGTGTGCTTCATGTACTTTATCTGGATGTATTCCTTCCAACGGCCCTGTAAGTAAGTGTAGTGGAAATTGCGGAAGATTGGCGAGGAGTTAGTGGTGTTAGCAGTGGTCCCCTGTTTTGACAGGTCCGGGAAGGAAGGGGTTAAAGGATTGCCTGTTTGACAGGACTGGGACACAAAGGGTTACCACCCAGGACTGTGTGGGTGGAAGCACACCTGCAAGCAATTGGGCATGGCCCACAGGTGTTGCTGTTAATCAGTGGCGTCGGCTGATATGGGGCGGTGGCACGGTGGGCCCCAGGGCGTAAGGGCTCTGGGGGGGGGGGCGCTGGCCTCCTTGAGTTTCGTTTTCGTTTTGAAATTTTTCGGTTTTTTAAAAGGTTTTTAGCGTTCTTTTAGCGCTATCGGGGCTTCTAAACGTATGTGTATGCTTTGCGCCCACTTATCTTGTGTCTAGGAGCCTCCAGCGATTATCTCCTCCAGCGACGATCTCTTCTGGGGGCGCAGATCGTTCCTCTGCTCCGGGCGCGAACTCTGTAAAGCGCCCAGCAGCGCTTTACAGAGTTCACGCATGCGCAAAACGACGATGTTTCCAATCGACGTTCTGCGCATGCATGAACTCTGTAAAGCGCTGCTGGGCGCTTTACAGAGTTCGCGGCAGGGGCGACAGAGCAGAGGAACAATCTGTGCCCCCGGAAGAGATCGTCGCTGGAGGCTCCTATACAAAAGTTAAGTGGGCGCAAAGCATACACACACGTTTAGAAGCCCCGATAGCGCTAAAAAACCCCTAAAACCTTAAAAAAAACCAAAAAAATCAAAACAAAAACGAAACTTAATTTATGCTAATTAATTTTGGGGGCGTCGAGGGGTGGGGGCGCTGGCTACCCCACTGCTGTTAATTGGGATGAAGCTGGGACTTTGAATGCAGTGGGTGTGGCTCTCAGCTGCACTCAATTAGCATTGATTGGAACTCTCACAGCTGTGGGCAATAATGAGGGCAGTGATTGGAAGCCCACAGCTGTAGCCAGTAAAGAGTTGATAGGGACTAACAGTATAAAAGCAGCAGCAGTAGCAGCAGGAAGGAGCCTCGCCAGCTTGCCACGGGGACATGCTGCCAGACTGCTGAGCGACGACGACGACTCTACTCCAGACGGGGATACTCTGCTGGACTGACTGCTCACCTGGATGGACTACCCAGCTGGATTGACTAGTATTGGGAGACGTTCTGCCTGATTGGAAGGTTGGAGAGACCGGGATTGATTGGACTTTGTGCTACAAGACTCTTTGCTGGACAGGAGAAAGGCAACAAGGAGATTCTACCGCCGTGAAGTAACGAGCTGGACTTCTCTACGGAAACGGACCCTCGTTAGCTAAGTAGAATCTTATCTGCCTGGGAAGGGCTACAGGACATTTATTGCTGGGAAAGTAATAAATCTTGTAAATAGTTGCCTTGGAGTTCAGTGTTTTCTTTGACACACAATTGCCATTAAAGGAGAAAGGAGCTAACTTTGCCTAAAGTGGACATTGGTTAATTAAAGGGAATACTAGTTTGCTCCCCCAGGAGTAAAGTCTGGGGTGCAACATTTGGGACACGACAGTAAGTATTATCCCCAACCTGCAGATAGGGAAGACTGAGGCTGAGTGGGAGTGGCTTGCCTAAGGCTACCTAGTAGCCCTCTTCAGCCATGGTGTAATTGGTCATCGTCTACGGTTATAGCATGAATAGGAGTGTGCCGGCAAGCCTTGCCCCTGCTGCCAGCTTGTGCCGCAGCCCTGCCTCTGCTATCCCCAGGGACAGCGTGTATCTGAAGAGGCTGCCCCAGAGAAAGAACCTCCCAGGGCCGGTAAGTTCATGGTAGAAGTGAGATCAGGGCCTTCCTGATTCATAGCTCAGTCTCTTAACAACTGTGTGGCTTCAAATGGTAAGCTGCCAGTAGGAGCCAACGTTGGCTGAAAATCAAGGCGTAATAAACAGTAAAACCAGATGATTGCCAGTACACGAAATAGCCACTTGACTGGGTGCATTATGTTAAATGTTATAAGCCACAACATCGATTGAAAATGTTCTAGAGACTGACAGTATTTATCTTGATCTGATAACAGGAAGCAACCCTTAACACAACCTGAAGCATCCTCTAACAAGATCTAGTTTCCGAGCTGTCATGCAACGGGTAGTATGATGAAGATACTTTTTATTTTCCAATGAATGTTCAAGGGAGGAAGTCCACCCCACGCAAAAGAAAGAGGCAAAAGGGCTGAAACTCGCAGATGACTGTCTTCCCCAGCTGGCTGCAACAGACATGTCCTTCCAGAGCAACCAGTTTTTCTTCAGAGGGAAAACTACACTTGTGGACGCAATCTGTGTGTGCGTTTTACTCTCTGCAGCATTCTCAAGTATGAAAGCAGCATTCTGCTCTGGACTGATGGTTGCAAAGAAGCCGATGCTGCTGAGCTTGGCAAAAGGTGCACTGAGGCAAAAGAAAATATTTATTCACCCAGCGTGTAATTCATCTGTGGAACTCCTTGCCACAGGATGTGGTGATGGCACCTGGCCTAGATGCCTTTAAAAGGGGTTTGGATAGATTCATGGAGGAAAAGACCGTCACAGGTTACAAGCCATAAGCAACCTCCTGGCTTTAGAAGTAGGTTTTCTCTGTGCTAGGTGCAAGGGAGTGACAAGGGGAAACAGGTTATCTTGTTGGCTGTGTGCTCCCTGAGGCATCTGGTGGGGCCACTGTGAGATACAGGAAGCTGAACTAGATGGGCCTTTGGCCTGATCCAGCAGGGCTCTTCTTATGTTCTTATGAGAATATCAGTCTGCATTATGGTGCCTGAGCTTTTCCTATTTAAATGAGAGTGGAGTCGAAATGGCCCCTCCCAGTTTTGCTGGTGATTCATTTTGGTGATTTTCGGGGGGGGGGGTCAGCAGCGGTCATTCTCCTTCAGCCTCCTGTTGGTCACTCGCAGCAGTTACATTATGTGCGTGCTTTAGAACTGATGAGAGGACGGGTCTCTGTCCTGAGGGGCTTACAATCTAGAAATGGAAGGTGAAAAGGAGTGATAGCAGTGTAAATGTGGAAGAATAGGCGATTATTTCATGCACATATTCTTTAAGTTGCAGTAGGTTTAGGAGCTGCAGGCCAGTGGGTGGCGCAGCGGGTTAAACCGCTGAACCATAAGCTGTCGATCGAAAGGTCGGCAGTTCGATCCCCGCGACGGGGTGAGCGCTCGTTGCTTGGCCAGCTCCTGCCAACCTAGCAGTTCCAAAGCATGTTAATGCGAGTAGATAAATAGGTACCGCTTGCGGGAAGGTAAACAGCGCTCCGTGTTCCAGCCACATGCTACGCGCTGCGGCAAGGAGAGTCATGCTGGCCACATGACCACGGAGGCGTCTTCGGACAACGCTGGCTCTTCGGCTTTGAAATGGGGATGAGCACCACACCCTAGAGTCGGACACGGCTGGACTTAATTGTCAGGGGATACCTTTACCTTTACCTTTACTAGGTTTAGGAGCTAGGGGATTGTGCCAAAGTCGAAATAAATAACGTTCAAAAGGTTTTGTATAACAATAATATAAAATGAACATTTGGTTCAGCATGAGCAATAGAAGCACCTGTTTGAGACAGTGATGCCCCATGCTAGGTTAGTTCCTGACCATTTAAAAAGAAAACCATAGTATATGAGTAGAAGGAAAAAAGTGGATGAGGGAATGTCGGCAGGTGGAGTTAGAGAATGACTAAGTTCAAGGGGAGCAACGTTTATGCTTCTTTTTGCTCCACCAAGAGCTTTCATTGGTGGACACCTTAACCTGTTGAAATTTCCAACCTTGAGGTCTAGAAACTTGGTTCTGTGCTGGAGGCCATGATCTACACAGAGTGCAAACTAAACAATGCCACTTATTTCTCTCTCTCTCTCGTGTGTGTGTGTGTGTGTGTGTGTGTGTGTGTGTGTGTGTGTGTGTGTGTGTGTAAAACAGCTACTGTCACCTGATTGCAGGCATTCAGGGAACTGGTGTCAGTGCATAGACATGTGATGGGGGGATATTTTCTCTTTCTTTTTTTTAACCGCTTTCAGCAATCTGGTTTTTGCATTATTACATGAAATGCCGCCTAATGAGCCTTCCTTGGCATAAATAGAATGAAATGGATGACACATGTCAAGCTGTTGCCAATCCAGCTACCTGCTGGTATCTTGCCTAGCTCATGTTCTAGCAGTCGACGTTTAGATTCCCAATTACCTTTTGATGCTTACCTGCCATTCACCGAGCTGAATACCATTTGATGCAAAAGCTGATTCTTGCGCCATAATGAACGAAGAGTTCTGATTTGGGCAGCCGTTCTTCAGAGACGAAACTTGGGCTCAGGTCTTGTACCCACTTGGGAGTAAGTTCCATTGAACACAATAGGACCTACTTTTGAGTAGACATGTATAGGATCGTGTTGTTAACCTGCCCCCATCCACTGCTTAGTGCAATGAATGACGGAGGCTTCATCTCGCAGCCAGCTCATTTACCCGGGTACGGCGGATTAAGCACACAAGACTTGCTTATGGGTAAAAGGGTCACTTTATTAAAATACAGGAAGGCAAGATCATAGCAAGGAGGAGATCTACAGGCCGGGGTCAAGGCGTAACACGCGCACGTGAGAAGCGCTGACACGGGGCATCCTAATGACTGCCCGGGCGGAGTTACAACCCGGACTCCGAGTCGTCGCCCCTCGCCTGAGGAAGCCGACTCATCCCCGCCGACCCCTAGTGGGCCAGGACAGCAGGAACCGATGAAACCGCCCCGAGCCGGCGGGCCCTAAGGAAGCTTACGTGATCCCGGCCCAGGGCCCCCCCCACCATTCCCCGTGCCGGAGGGCCCTGAGGGATGAGTGGTGGGGGGTGCATCCCTTGACCTTGCTGCCCTCGGGTTCACTCCCTCAACCCAGTCTCAAGCCTTCTTAACCATGACCCCACGGCCGGTTAGTGACCGGTTAGTAGGGAAACCACAGAATGCCCAATACAGTCAGAGGTAGGCGAAAAAACTACAAACCTCCGCCAATCCGGTGTGCAGAAAAATTCCTACCCAGCCCCCAAACGGGCGGCCAGCGTAGCCCAGACTGTATATAGGGAGGGCGGGTGGGTTAACCGTTGCTGCGCTCAGGTACAACTGAAGGGGTGTGGGATGGTCTGCCCAGGTACCTACTCCACCCACACTCCTCCCCTGCTCCTGACCGGGGGCATTCCCGCCCCTCCTACCCTTACCTGTGGCCAAACCCGCCCACCGGGTAAACTACGAGCATGTCCCTAAGGGGATGCTCGGGATTACCCGGGTACGGCGGATTAAGCACACAAGACTTGCTTATGGGTAAAAGGGTCACTTTATTAAAATACAGGAAGGCAAGATCATAGCAAGGAGGAGATCTACAGGCCGGGGTCAAGGCGTAACACGCGCACGTGAGAAGCGCTGACACGGGGCATCCTAATGACTGCCCGGGCGGAGTTACAACCCGGACTCCGAGTCGTCGCCCCTCGCCTGAGGAAGCCGACTCATCCCCGCCAACCCCTAGTGGGCCAGGACAGCAGGAACCGATGAAACCGCCCCGAGCCGGCGGGCCCTAAGGAAGCTCACGTGATCCCGGCCCAGGGCCCCCCCCACCATTCCCCGTGCCGGAGGGCCCTGAGGGATGAGTGGTGGGGGGTGCATCCCTTGACCTTGCTGCCCTCGGGTTCACTCCCTCAACCCAGTCTCAAGCCTTCTTAACCATGACCCCACAGCCACCAGGGAGGGTCAGCCTAGCGCTTGGCCCTCACCGCCCAGACAGTGACAGTAGGCGCTGGAGGCCAGCCTGCAGATCTCCCAAAAAGGTATCATTGCCTACTTCGGAGAGGTGCACCCCATCCCCCCTGAACAACGACACTGCACAATGTACGATGGCAGGGTGACGGATCACCGCGCCCCCCTCCTGTAGGACATAGCGACCCACAGTACTGTTAACTTGCCTGCGGGCCTTCTCCACCCTGGGAATACTCAGAGCCCCCCTCCAAACCCTTCGCTGCAGGAGCTCAGACCAAACCAGCACCACCCCAGGGAGTCGGTAACGGAGAATCTCGAGGTCTTCGCAGATCCTCCTTCTTAGGGCCAGGCCCTTCGTAGCAGGTAGGTCGTTTTCCCCCAGATGAATAAGAAGCGCGTCGGGGCGTCCGTGGACTGCTACGACTTCTTCCACGAGCGGGAGTAGCTGACCCCACCGCATCCCTCGTTTTGTGGCCCAGGTGATCCGTGCCCAACGACCTAAACCAAGCTGTGTCCCCCAGGCGCTAGATGCTGCCCGCTTTCGTGCCCAAAATGGGATTGAGTGACCGCAAATTAGAACGTGGCTACCTGAAAGATAAATGAAAAGTGAGAACAGGGGAATAGGAAATGGAGCGCAGCAACCAACAGATCCGAACAGCCGGAAATTAGTCCAGGTTCACCCCCGCAGGGGGGGCATGGGCTCCAAGCCCGGTGCTCCCCGGCCCTTGCCAGCCTGCACCATCACGTCGGCCGCCTCACTTCCGTATATATCGTTTGTACGCGGTCGACTGCCACCGCCCAATCCGTTGGATGACCTGTCCCGGTAGTCCAACAGATGCCGCGGCGGATGCAGCCCCAATTCGTAACGAGTGGAGGCCATAATCCTTGGGCTCCAGCCCCACCACTCTGAGTCCCCTGGCGAAAATGGCCCGAAACTGAAACTGCGTCAGCGGTGAGCCATTTTGGTGCTGGAACAGTGCACCCCTTGCGGCAGGCGATTGCCCCAAATACTGTTGCAAAGCTATCACAGGGCAAATGCCCAACCCAGGCACCTTCCTCAGGACTACCAGCTGCCCCAAAGCCCGCTGGTCCGTCTTGGACACCCGCAGGCGCAGCGTCACACTGGCCTGCTCCAAAGTTACGTCAGCCCGCTGAAGGGCCCGCTGGGAGGCATCCTCCTTCCCCCTGGCCAGATACTCGCTGGGCCGAAATGCCCCGAAGAAGGCGACGAAAAGGGCCGCCTTAAAAAGGGCACTCTTGAACGGGGAAGTGCACAGGCTCTGAAACGCCATCGCCATCCCCTCCAAGATTTCCGTGGTAATGGGGCGCCTATGATCGGGTGCCGCTGGAGCGTTCCTTGCTAAGCCTTCCAACATCTGCCGCACCCAAAAGTCTTGCGTAGGATCCGGCATCCTGCCGGCCTTGGATACAAATGCCAATGCTGATAGGTACCCAGGGAATGTGCTGACTGCCCTACCTGAGTCCTTCAGGTACAAGAGGAAGCGTAAGACGTCCTCGAGGGGGATGGGCCAAATGTCCTGCAGGCCGGCTGACTGCCGGAAGTGGTTGAACAACCTAACCTTACGGAGGTACCCCTGCCGGGTACTGGGGGCCAAAGAATCCATAATCACTGCGATGGCCCTGCCGTGCCAAGTGTCCACAACCACTCCGGCATTTGATCTGGATCCCGCTGCGCCGAGGGCGCCAGCTCCCGGAAACGCTCCATCTGAAAACGGGACAGAGCATCCGGGATGCAGTTTTCCAGTCCCGGCACATGCCGGGCAACAAACAGAGCGTTGAGTCGCAGGCACTGTAACACAAGCGGGCGTACCAACCGCATCACCCTGGGGGATTTTGACGACAACTTGTTAATAACCGAAACTACGGCAAGGTTGTCGCACCAGAAACGGATCGTGGAATTCTCAAACTCGGTAGCCCATAAGTGAACGGCAACCACTATGGGAAAAAGCTCCAGGAATGTCAGATCGGTAGTGACCCCTGCAGAGATCCATTCCTTAGGCCAAGGTGCCGCACACCAACGCCCGCGAAAGAAAACCCCAAAACCATGCCCCCCAGCAGCATCGGAGTGCACCTGAAGCTCTGCTTCAAGCAACTGCTCGGACCTCCAAAACGAAACCCCGTTAAAATCCGCCAAGAATTGCAACCAGGTGGACATATCCTCCCGCATGCCCGATGTCACCTTGATCCTGTGGTGGGGAGCGCGCACCCCGGCCATTGGCCCACAGAGTCGCCGTAGAAATGCCCGGCCTGGGGCGACTACCTTGCATGCAAAGTTCAAGTGCCCGACTACGGACTGCAATTCCCGCAACGTAAGCTTCTTAGCCCTGACGCAACGCCGGAGCGTAGCGATGAGAGCATCCAGCTTGTCTCTCGGCAGCCGGCAAGACGCGGCCACCGAGTCCAGCTCTATCCCCAAAAACGTCAGCCTAGTGGTAGGGCCCTCCGTCTTATCCTTCGCTAGGGGAACCCCCAACTCTCTCGCAAGTTCGCTAAACTGCTCCAATAGCTCCTGACATTGCCGAGACCCCTTTCTTCCGATAAACAAAAAGTCGTCAAGATAATGCACGGTATCCCGGACACCAACCCTCCTCCGAATTGCCCACTCCAACATTGTGCTGAAGCGCTCAAAAGCTGAACAGGAAATTGAACATCCCATCGGCAAATTCCTGTCCACATAGAACTCGCCTTGAAAGGAGAACCCCAGGAGGCAAAAATCCTCGGGGTGCACAGGAAGTAGCCGAAAGGCAGATTCAATATCGCACTTGGCCATAAGCGCGCCGCGACCGCACCTCCTCACGGTCCTGACTTCCTGATCAAAGGAAGTGTAACGGACCGTGAACAGGTGGTCTGGTATGCCGTCATTAACGGAGGAGCCCCTAGGAAAGGACAAATGATGGATTAGCCTAAATTCTCCTGGGGCTTTTTTGGGCACCACCCCGAGGGGGGAAATCTGGAGGTTGGGCAGGGGGGGCACCTGAAAAGGGCCCAGGACCCGCCCCAACTCCACCTCTTTCTCAATCTTTTTCCGCACCACCTCCCCCATCCCCACCACGGACTTCAAATTATTGGCCCATGATGGGGTAGAAGGGTGCGGCGCAGGGATCCTAAAGCCTGTTGTAAACCAATCCAGCAAATATTCGGCCGCTCCCCTGTCTGGGTAACTCTGCAGGAGAGCGGCTAGACAGCCCAGCTTAATCGGACTTGGTCCCTTTTCCATGCTCAGCGGAGCCAGGGCCGCCCTGTTGCCTGGCGGAGAGGCGCCCTTTGTTGCGCCCGTCCCACTTCCCTTTGGCACAGGTGCTGTGCGGGTGACCTCCCCCGCATAGGCTACAGGCGTGCTTAAAGGAGCATTTCCGCCTAGAGCATTGCCCAGCTGCGTTGTACTCGTAACACACCCGCGGGGGTTGAACCCGCTGTCCCGTCCCCCGAGTCTGGGATGGAGCCCTCACCTGACCGCCACTCGGCCCATTCCGAACGATCATGTGGCCGCTGTCGGCGCGATCCCCCAGAACCGCACCGCAAGGAGTCACTGCCTGCTGCCAAATCTCTTCCTGATAACGTATCCAGGAAAGTTTGGGGTTGTTAGAAGCCCTCATCCTGAACTGTTCATCGTAATTTAACCAACCACTCCCATGATAACTCAAATAAGCCTTGTAAACAATGTCAAAATACTTGAGCAGTGCGTATGTCCTTTCAGGCTTAGCCTCATGCATCACCGCACAGAAGATATGATACCCCGAGAGCCAATTGGCCCAATTCCTATCAATTTTTCTCCTGCGAATGACCTCCTGGTCCCTCCGTGGCTCCCCAATTTTTTCCACCGGTTCAGGCTCTTTATGCAAAAGGCTAAACACGTCAATATACTCGCCCCTCCAAATTCGCTCCTTTACAGATTGATTGAGATGACCCCCGATTGGCATGTCCAAATCGCCATAGACCCCGGCTGGGGCCGCTGACTCGCAGGCCCAACCCACAACCAGGGCGGGATTGGATGGGGGTGGGGATTCCCCACCTGCATGGGCTCTGTTGGACTCCGCCCCTTGAGTAACGCCAAGCGTCTCAGAAGTGGGAGCGTCGGGGGGATAAGCAACCGCACCTCCCTGTGCGGGAAGGGCAGCCTTTACTATATGGGGTGCTGCTCCAGCCTGCAACTCCACCCCACCCATCAGGCCGCCCTGCGCAGGGGCCCCGCTGGAAGCCCCACTTGCGGTCCCTGCGCCCAGCGAACCAGTAGATGGCCCCATGGGTGCGGGTGCTCCCACCGAGGGGGCTGGGTATGACGGGCCAGATGTTACAACATTAACCTGTTGATTAACAATGCTATTGCCGCCACCCGCAGGTGCCACCGCTTGCCCGGTGGTGCCCTCTACCCATACCCCAGGGAAGGGAACTCCGGGTCGGGGAGACTCACCTGCACGTATCCGGCTATCCTCCGAAGCGCTTGGCATCTGTGGGGGCGCTGGTGCCCCGTCTGCGACGGCTGCTGCAGGTCCCCCTTGCGGCCCAACCTCTGCCCTAGCAGCTGGATAAGCCATGGTGGAGGGCCTAGCCTTGTACTCGGCCGCCGGGCGAGCGCCTGCCGACCCACCGACCGGCAGCTGCTCTACCCGATTTTCAGGTGCGGGCGCAATACTGCGTGCCTGCACCGGCCTGTCACCAACCATGGTGCTGGTAGCTCGCAGAGCTGAACTGGGTTGGTCCATCCCGGCCAACCCGCCCACCGTTAAACCATTCCCCATAAGGGCAAAAAGTTGTTCCGTCGGAACGGGAGGCAGGCTCGGCAGGCTTCCGGGCGCGCCCTGCTGCGCTGCCAACAGCTGCTGCACCGCCGCCAGCGCCTGGACCGCGGTCTGTACCGCGGTCTGAGCCAGGGAAAGAGAGTCCATCCCCCCTCCCCCTAGGGCGGGGGCACCCCCAGCCGGCGGTGGTTGCGACAAAAGTTCGGCCGGCGCCTCCCCAACCCCTACTGCGGGACGTTTAGCTGCCCGCCTACTGTTGCTTCTCTGCGGCCGCTTAGGCATGGTGCTGCAGAATTGGGCTTGACGCACAAGGGGGAAATGGACGACCTGTAAGGCAACACATTATGACATATTTAAGCGACACACACCACCGCAGGCCCCAGTGTGCGGGTGGCCTTCAGGGAATTGTCATCCCCCGCCCCCGGGGGCGGGCGAGACTGGTATCTGCAATCAGTGAACCCATTACGGTGGATGAGTGTGTGCGTGTGTGCATTTCTGTCTTTTTTATTATTATTATTATTATTATTATTATTATTATTATTATTATAGAAGCAGGTAGCGAGTAACAAATTGCGCCACCCCATGCCAATAATTGCACACTCCCACCATAGTGATAGCAAGTTCCAAATACTGTTACGAATTGCGTTACCGCTGTGTGACTGGGTCCCCAGGATTAAGCAGCTAATAATTAATTGCCCCGCACACAATCACCTAACCCGTAAATCATGAAATAAATTACGATAAAACCCAATGTAAATTCATTAATGAAATTGAAGTAGTTAAGCACGGAAAACATGTAATCATTGCCCATCGCCCCTGTGGGGATAATCACTGTAATTATTTACATTACCAGCGCAACTGGGTGCAACCCCATCCAGCCACTGGCCATGAATTGCGCGGCCCCCAATCGGCAACCCGCAATTTGTTATGCCCCTCGAATCACCAGCCCCAAGGACTTCCCCACACCAGCAAAAAACAGACGTCTTGTTTTTTTTTTTTTTTTTTTATTAAGGTACAGAAAGTCACCTCCCTTGCAGTGGCCCCCGGCATCCCTGTCCTTGCAGCCAGAACGAAAGCAAGCAGCGGCCGACTAACCCCCGGCCCGCCGCAGGAGCCGACAGCTCATCTGTCACTGCACTATTAATTGCCAGCTGTTGCCTCGCAAAGCGGCCCGCCGCCGCTGCCTGAGCAGCACGAGGAGCTTGTACCACTAAGCGCTCCCCGTAGCCACCAGGTCCACGCACCCCAGCAATGACTGCCCCAGGAAAGTCGGCCCCCAGAAGCATCATGGATCGAGCACATGGGCAGCGCCATGTTGAATGTCCCATGTGGATCCCCTGGGCGCCGCCATCTTACCCGCTGCCAAGCGGCGCACATGGCTGGCGCCATCTTAGGGAGGTCGCCAGGCCCCGTAGCCGTCGGGCCCAGAAACCCACAGCTACAACGCAGCGCGGCCCCCCTCCCCCTTCCCCACTCCCCGCCACCCCACCCAGGCCCGAGCACTATCCCTGCCGGCCAGAACCCCTCCCGGCGCGTCCCGGGCCTCGGAAGCGAGGCCGCAAGCAGGAACGCGCCGGTCCTCCCGAACTCCCCCCCACCGCTCCCAGCGCACGGAACGGCCCCTCCCGCCCGGCCCGGGGCGGCGGCCCGCCCACCCGGGAGCCGGCCGGCGGCGGTGGGGCCAGGAGGCAACCCGCGCCCATCGGACGAACGCGGCGGAGCATGCACCCCGTGGCACCCCCACCCCCCCAACCCCCAAGTGAAAGCAAGCGGCCCGGGCGGCAGCGGGGAGAGCGAGGGGAAAAGCGGCGGCCAGAGGAAGGGTGGGAAGAAAAGAGGAGCCACAACATGCGAAGGGGGGAGAAGGTGGCGCGGAGGGGGGGAAGAAGGAAAAGAGAACAGAAAGAAGGAGAGAGCGCGGGCGGGGGGGAAGAAACCAGCGACCGGGGGGAAGGGCGGAGGGGGACCCCCAAAAGCCCAAAAAACTCACCAGCTCAGAAGATCCGCGATGGGAAACACACGTGGACCCAAACTCCCGGCGAAGAAACCAAAGTGCAGCAACAATGAAGGAAATCTTAACCGTTGCTGCGCTCAGGTACAACTGAAGGGGTGTGGGATGGTCTGCCCAGGTACCTACTCCACCCACACTCCTCCCCTGCTCCTGACCGGGGGCGTTCCCGCCCCTCCTACCCTTACCTGTGGCCAAACCCGCCCACCGGGTAAACTACGAGCATGTCCCTAAGGGGATGCTCGGGAAACTGAGTGGGAACCGACTTGGCTCACATCAAGTAGCAAAACCGACTTGGGGTACCTTTAATTCTGAGTCTACAGTTGCCTTCCCCCAGCCCATTGCATATGGAGCCCTTCCAATCAGCTTTCCACTAAAAACGGGAAGCGGATCGGAAGGTGGCAATTCATCTCAGGGCCTTTGAGAGGAGTTTTATCAGGGGGTACCAAGTTTCTTTTGGGCCCCTTCTCAAAGAGGGAGGGGGCAAAACGGTGGGGGGAGGGCAGCAATAGCCGGAAAAGTCTTCGGAGCCCAGAACTACCAGGCTTCTCAATATGGCACCCAGGTAGACCTGGCCCGGTCACTGTCTTTCACTCTCCATGAGGCCAGCTGAGATCCCAGGAAATTTCTGGGGGGGCCTCCTTTGGCTCCTGGGCCCCCTTTTTGACCCTAGGCCCTGGTATAATTTACTCCCTTTACCCCCCTCTCATGGGCCATGATCCAGCCCCTTACCTCCTCACATTGCTTCTTTCTCGTGTCTCCCCTTGGAACAAAACAGGCAGTGCTGTGCAGGACATGCCATGAGCACTCCCAACATGTTCTGCAGTTCCTAATTTTTTTTCAAGAGACTGTGCGAGGAAGGAGCAATATGAGGAGGCAGGGGGCTGGATTGCTTTTAGTGGGAAAACTGATTGGAATGGCCTGTGTCTGCAGGTTGGGGGGCGGCATCGACAGGGGCTTTGGGTTGGGTTGTAGATCACTTTGGGCTGTTCCTGCTTTGTCTATGCTTGCCGCAAGTAGGAAATAAATACAACAGGAAGCGAACTGGGCATGTGAAAGGTGTCAAAATTGTGTTCCTAGTTCCGTCGTGGAAATGTTGGAGGGTAGTGAGCCCATCTGGGAGGAAAGTGGATGTGAGAAGAAAATAGGGTTGGGGTACGCGTGCGCGTGTAGGGGGAGCATATAGCCCTCACCAGTGCTCCCCTTCTGCACTTTTACATGTCATGGGGCAGAGCCGTATTGAAAGAGATGATTGCCACCAGCACATGTAGTCATCATCCATTTATTTATTCACTGTATTTTCCACAATATGTTGTGCTCAAAGTGGTTCTTGAAAAATAAAAAGCCACCATTAACCACAATTGAGCCATTAACCTGAACATAAAAATATTCTAATACAACATTGACAATTCAACAGTTCAGTAGCCATTCATTTGAAGCGTGTCAGCAAAAATTGAAATAGGCCTAAAGCATACGTATAGGTTAATTACTAGTATACAATATCAATAACATCAGCATTATACTCGCATTAAGCAAACCATTTAACGATTCATATTAAAGAGACCCAACCATAAAATACCCAGCCTAAATCAAAACTACCAGCAAGAGAGAAAACAAAATGCAGCTAACCAGGACCACTCTAGCCCACCACTCGTCTTTATCCAGAATTCCTCTTCTGCTCTGTTCCCCTTTGCCTTATTGACGCTCTAGCCCACCATCCTCTGCTGCTCCACACTTCCTCTTTCTCTCTCTTCCCCTCTTTGTTTCTGAATCCAGAGGGCAGGAGGAGGAGGAAGTTTAGTGGTGGAAGCAATGGCTGCTGCACTTCCATGTCAAGGGAGGGTAACATTTGGCTCACTGCCTCGGGCATCAGGAGGTCTAGGACTGGCCTTGCACTTAACAAAGCCTAACTACCCTTAGCAGTAGCCTCCAAACTAAGCCAGATGAACCAATACTACTGTATTTCTTCAATTCTAAGACACATGTTTTTTCCCAATTAAGCATTTCAAAAAATGGGGTGCGTCTTAGAATCGAAGGTCTCCAAAAAGCACCCCAAAATGCTACTTACTTACTGGGGCTTGCAGGAGCTTCAGGGAGGCCTGCGCAACCCTCTGCAGGCCTCCCTGATCTTCAGTTCGGCAAAAAACGGTGATTTTCAGCCATTTCCGGTTTTCGCGAAAACCAGAAATGCCCAAAAATCGCTGTTTTTCGCCAAACTGAAGATCAGGGAGGCCTGCAGAGGGTTGCGCAGGCCTCCCTGAAGCTCCCCCAAGCCCAGGTAACGAAGGAAATGGCACTTTCTGACGGGGCCAGAAATGCTATGCAAAGGCAGTGCACTCAGTCATCCTCAGCTGCAGGAGACATGCTGGGGAGAGTTGGTGCTGAGCAGATAGATTTAATGAAGGGAGGCTAGTCTTACAATTGATGGATTTTTTTTCCCTACTGGTGGTACTGAAAGGTGCGCCTTAGAATCGATGGCGCCTTAGACTCGAAGAAATACGGTATATTCTTACACAACTATAGCCAAAATATTTGCTAATGAGGTACTGAGGTAGAGGCCTGTAACTGTGAGAAGTAATACTCCCCAATTCTTTCATTCCAGCACTAATCACGAAGAAGTAAGTGTCCTTGCACGCGCTGATCATGTACGCACATATGTAACCCTAATCAGAAAGTACAGCCCCTCCTATGCAGACTCAGCCATGAACAAGCCATGCTTTGTGAAACTGGACATTACTGGACACTATTTCATATATAAGCATATATGGAGGTGAGAAGATGATAGGCTAGAAAACACAGCAAACGAGGAGAAATTGTTGATTATGCATGACATTTAGTTTGCTATAAAAGCTTTGTATGCCTCGTGTTCGGGGCCTCAGTCTTTGGAACCAAAATCCACTGGGTGCCTTTTATTCCTGGAATAAAACTATCCTGATTTCTACTTTTTGTTGCTGTGCAGTTTATTAAACACCGAGTGGCTGGAATCCAGTATTACTCTAAAGCTAAGCTTACCATCGTCCTGAAATCGAGGCTGGCTTCGGCCTAGAGCGGACCCGAGCCACTCCCAAGAGTGCACCGCGGCTGCCCTACGCGGTTGCCTCGTTGCCCGCATTAGGCAGCCGTGGTGCACTCTTGGGAGTGGCTCGGGCCTGCTTTAGGCCGAAGCCAGCCACGATTCCGGCACGATGGTAAGCCTAGCTAAAGCCCTCCTTTTGTCCCAACAGAAACCTCCCTCACAAGTGTCCCCAACACTAGCCCCCAAAGAAAAAGGAATTACCGTATTGGTCTGAGTATAAGACTCACTTTTTTCTCCTAATTTAAGTTTTTAAACTAGGGGTGCGTCTTATAATCAGGCTGTTGCAATTTAATGCCAGTGATTTAATTAATTTTTTTTTAATAGCACCAAACTTTAAAGGTGCGTCTTATAATCAGGTGTGTCTTATACTCGGGACAATACGGTATTACCACTGGGTCCTTCAAACAGTCCATCCTCTGGCAAAAGGATGAGATCCTTCTCTCTAATGAGAAGTCCCATGTTTTGAGCCAAGAAAGAGGCACTCTTGCCTTTGTGGTAAGTCTCTGCTGTGGTAGTCCTGGGGGGGGGGGAAAGAGTATTGCTCCCCCCCCCCACAAACCCAGCTTCCAAGGCAACTGGTCCTAATATGTAGCAGTTACATATCTTAAGTAAATAAAGTGGTTACTTTCAGAGTGATAAAAGTTCCTCTTTTTCTTTTCTTTTTTGCATGTTTGAAAGAAAGTTATGGGAAGTTAAAATATTTATAAATAGAGACTCTATTTCCAGTAAACCAACTTGAAAGGAAAGATGAAATGAAATGCTAGGCCTAGAGCCAGTGCAGATTTCAGGAGACCCCCTCAGTACAGCGAGGGGCGACAGGGGCGGAAATCTGCTAAACAGAGTGGGAAAGGGTCTTCAGAGCCTCTTGAACAGAACCCAATGGAAAGAAGATTAAGGTTTTGACCCAGAACCAATTAAGTTGAGGGGGGAAAAAAACCCAAGCAGACTTTTTGCTAAAACTGCCAGTGCAAAAAAAGAACAAAAAGTGGTGCTTCCACCCACCACCCACCCCCACGACTTGTCTTTTCGTTTTTTGACACACACAGGAAAGGAGATGACAGAGGTTTCTGTCTTTGCTTGGGTCGCAGTCGGCATTCCCCCAGATGTCATTGCCATCTTCTCAGGCTGCAGAGTGAGTTGCCTGAGGTAAGTTAATATCCTGGATCCAATTTTAAGTGGAACCCGGCTCTGCAGTAGGAGAATCAAACGCCATCTCCTGATCCTTCTTGGCAAGATTCACGAGCCGTCTTGGCAGAGGAGACAAGGAACAAATTGGCAGAGGGATGCAGACTACTGTTTTTCAACCAGAACCAAGACACCAGATTAAGTTCATGTGGCCAAGAGAGCAGACTAAAAGACACATGATGAGACTCAGCCGCTGAAACGAAGCGGGGGGGGGGGGCTGATCCTGGAACTGTGCCTGGATAGGGAGACCACCTGGCCACCACATGTAAGCCTCGCGGAGCTCCTTGGAGGAGGAAGGGCAGTGTGTGAATTATAACAAACAGAAGCAGATGGCACTGGGCACGGCTGTAGGAGGCATTCCGTGATCGTGTCTTTTTGCTTCTTGACATTTTATGTACATATTAAAAACTGGTAGCAGCTCTCCAAGGTTTCAGGCACGAATTTTTCCCTGCTCTCCTTGGCGATGCACTGCTGGGGTTTGAACCTTGGGCCCTTCTGCATGCAGAGCGAAGGCTCTTCCACTGAGCGATCCATGACCCCCCTTCCCTAGACTTGCATACATTGGAGTTTATGAGCCGGAACATTAGCAGCAGACCCCTAGCCGATGTGCAGTGGTATGCGTGAATGCATGTGCTCCAGGATGTGAAGCCCCCCGTTGCTACTTAGTGACAACTGAGTCACTACATAATTGAGTGCTTAGCAGGGATATGGATCAAGTCTCTGACTCCAAGTCTCGAGTCAAGTCCCAAGTCTTTGCCCCCAAGTCCCAAGTCTTTGGTTGTGAGTTGCGAGTCCCTATCTATTTAATGGGGGAAACGTGTTTAAACCTGAATAAAATTCGACTTGTAAAAGGCTCCAAGTCTCAAGTCGAGTCGTTCGGGTCTTTTACAATCGCCGAGTCGAGTCATTGATGCGACTTGAGTCCGACTCGAGTCTGAGTCAATAGACTCAAGTTTACATCACTTGGGAGGGGATCTGTTTGTACAGTAGGTGTATGAGGCCTCAGCAAGGGTCAGTTACTGGGTCTTGAACCGGGACAGGGGAACTGGCTGTCAATCCAGTTAGGCCAGAGGTAGGTGCAGTGGCCAAAACAGACAAGGATCAAGATCAGTGTCAGACCTTGACCTAACTCCAAGGAAGGCTGCTGCTGGGCAGCTTGGATTGTGGAGCAGACAGATGAGGGTCGATGGGCCACGGGCAGCAAACGTGATCAAGACCGACAGGGGTCAAGTGCTGGATTAGGTAGATGACAAGCAGAAGGCGCAGAGGTGCGGAAGTTGTGATCTAGTAAGAGTTTATTCAGGCAAGATAAGGCAAGCCTGAAACCCTGCAGATCTGCTGCCAGACAGTGCAGACTGTCTTCAGCTAGGTAGACTTGACTCTGCATACAGCAGCTTCATATACTGTTTGAGTTGAATAACTTGAGATGGATTCCTGCTAACCTGCTAAATGGGCAAGAGGCACTTTTTCAATTGGTGCTCCTCTTATATTTAGCAGGGGGAGAGTAACTGCCCCATTTCACCCCAGCATAATGTCTTTTCTGGTGGCTGTTTACTGGTAGTCTTCAGTCTGCATCTTTTTTTAGATTGTGAGCCCTTTTGGGACAGGGAGCCATTTAATCATTTGAGTTTGTTTGTAAACCGCTTTGTGAACTTTTGTTGAAAAGCGGAATATAAATACTGTTAATAATAATAAGAATTCCTAGGAACATCTTTGACTGCTGTGCATCATTTCTTAAATGTAAATCGTAATGTTGTTTTTAGTTAATCAGAAATCAAAGGGGGTGAGTCTTTTGGAGGGGGGAAAAGTGCAAAGCAAAATTACTAACCTGTAGGAATGGCCAATCAGGGCACAGTTCCTTGGATGATTTGGACTAGCTGAAGCATTGTTCTATGAAAAGTAGCATAAGAACATAAGAAGAGCCCTGCTGGATCAGGCCAAAAGCCCATCTAGTCCAGCTTCCTGTATCACACAGTGGCCCCACCAGATGCCTCAGGGAGCACAAGACAACAAGATAACCTGTTTCCCGTTGACACTCCCTTGCACCTGGCACAGAGAAAACCCACTTCTAAAACCAGGAGGTTGCTTATGGCTTGTAACCTGTGATGGTCTTTTCCTCCATGAATCTGTCCAAACCCCTTTTAAAGGCATCTAGGCCAGGTGCCATCACCACATCCTGTGGCAAGGAGTTCCACAGATGAATTACATGCTGGGTAAAGAAATATTTTCTTTTGTCTGTTCTAACTTTCCCTCCACTCAATTTTAGTGCATGTCCCCTGGTTCTGGTGTTGTGCGAGAGGGAGAAGAATTTCCCTCTATCCACTCTCTCCATCCCATGCATAATTTTATACGTCTCAATCATGTCCCCCCTCAGGCGCCTTTTTTCTAGGCTGAAAAGCCCCAGACGCTGCAGCCTTTCCTCATAAGGGAGGTGCTCCAGCCCACGAATCATTCTGGTCGCTCTTTTCTGCACCTTTTCCAATTCAACTATATCCTTTTTGAGGTGTGGTGACCAGAACTGGACACAATACTCCAGATGTGGCCTTACCATCGATTTGTACAAAGGCATAATGATATTGGCAGTTTTATTCTCAATCCCTTTTTTAATGATCCCGAGCATGGAATTGGCCTTCTTCACAGCCGCCGCACACTGGGTCGACACTTTCATCGACCTGTCCACCAGCACCCCAAGATCTCTCTCTTGATCCGTCACAGACAACTCAGAACCCATTAGCGTATATGTGAAATTTTGGTTTCTTGCCCCAATGTGCATCACTTTGCACTTACTTACATTGAAGCGCATCTGCCACTTTGCTGCCCATTCTCCCAGTTTGGAGAGATCCTTCTGGAGCTCTTCACAATCCCTGCTGATCTTCACCACCCGGAAAAGTTTAGTGTCATCTGCAAACTTGGCCACCTCACTGCCTATCCCCGACTCCAGGTCATTTATGAATAAGTTGAAAAGCACCGGTCCCAAGACCGATCCTTGGGGCACACCGCTTTTCACCTCTCGCCACTGTGAAAACTGCCCATTGACTCCCACTCGCTGTTTCCCGGTCTTCAACCAGTTCCTAATCCACAAGAGGAATTGCCCTCGTATTCCCTGACTGTGGAGTTTCCCCAGGAGCCTTTCATGAGGGACCGTGTCAAACGCCTTCTGAAAATCCAGATATATAATATCCACGGGTTCGCTCGCATCCACATGCCTGTTGACCTTTTCAAAAAATTCTAACAGGTTTGTGAGGCAAGACTTCCCCTTGCAGAAGCCATGCTGACTCTCCCTCAGCAGAGCTTGTTCTTCTATGTATTTTAAGATTTTATCCTTAATAAGACTTTCCACTATCTTCCCTGGAACAGATGTTAGGCTGACCGGCCTGTAGTTTCCCGGGTCTCCCCTCCTTCCTTTTTTAAAGATTGGCGTGACATTAGCTATCCTCCAATCCTCTGGCACAGTGGCCGTTTTAAGGGACAAGTTGCATATTTTGGTCAATAGGTCAGCAACTTCATTCTTGAGTTCCTTCAGAACTCTTGGGTGGATGCCATCCGAGCCTGGTGATTTATTGATCTTTATTTTGTCAATTAAGTCTGAGACGTCCTCTCTTTTAACCTCTATTTGACTTAATTCTTAAGTTAGGGGAGACCGTTCCGGCAGCGGTATTTGCCCAAGGTCTTCTGCTGTGAAGACAGATGCAAAGAACCCATTTAATTTCTCTGCAGTCTCCAAGTCCCCTTTTATCACCCCTTTCTCTCCCTCACCATCCAGCGGACCAACCGTTTCCCTGGCAGGTTTCCTGCTTCTAACATATTTGAAGAAGCTTTTATTATTCCCTTTTATGTTGCCTGCCATACGTTCCTCAAAGTCTTGCTTGGCCTCCCGTATCATCTTTTTACATTTCTTTTGCCACAGTTTGTGCTCCTGTTTATTTTCCTCATTAGGGCAAGACTTCCATTTACGGAAGGAAGCTTCCTTGCCTTTTATAGCCTCCTTAACTGTGCTTGTTAGCCATGCCGGCATCCTCCTGGACTTGGTCGAGCCCTTCCTCCTTTGTGGGATACGCTCCCGCTGGGCCTCTATGACTGTTGTTTTAAACAGCCTCCATGCACTCTGGAGCGATTGGACTCTTTTTACCTTTCAGCTTTTTTTAAACTAATCTCATTTTGGGGAAGTCTGCCCTTCGGAAGTCAAGGGTTTTCGTGTCAGATTTGCTCGGCACTCTCCCTCTGACATGCATGGCAAAACAGATCGCAGCATGGTCACTGTTCCCCAACGGTTCGGTAACATTTACCTCCCTGACCAGATCTTGAGTGCCACACAATATCAAATCCACAGTCACCTGTCCTCTGGTCGGTTCCGTGACAAGCTGCTCTAAGGCACAGTCATTTAACATATCCAGAAATCCAGTCTCTCTTTCATGACCTGAGCATGTATTGACCCAGTCGATGTGAGGATAATTGAAGTCCCCCATGACTACAACCCTGTTTCTCGTTGACACCTCCCTGATTTGCTTCCTCATTTCAAGATCCCCTTCAGGTTTTTGATCTGGAGGACTGTAGCATGCCCCTACTATTACATCACTCTTTGAGCCTGGTAATCTAACCCACAGTGATTCTATGGAGGAGTCAGAGCCCCCCTCCAGCTCTACTCTGGTGGATTCTACCCCCTCTTTGACATAGATGGCCACCCCACCTCCAACACGCCCCTCTCTGTCCCTCCTATAGAGTTTATATCCTGGAATTGCAGTATCCCACTGGTTCTCCGCATTCCACCAGGTTTCTGTTATACCTACTATGTCAATGTTTTCCCTAGCCACCAAACATTCCAGTTCTCCCATCTTTGCCCGTAGACTTCGGGCATTTGCATAAAAGCACTTATATACCTGGTCCCCCAAGAAGGGCTGCATGTTTGCACCTTTATTCCTGCAGCCTTCTGTCCTGCTAGACTGGCTGTCATGTCCCATCACGCTACCACTCCCAATTTTTACTCTGCTATTACTTGACTGTTCGCCATCCTCTGCACCCTCATTCCCTAGGGATGAGGAGTCCCAAACCGGATGCTCCTCGGCTCCTGTCGGCTTTCCCCCAGGTAGTTTGTCGAGTGTGGCAAAAAAAAAAAAAAGAGAGAGAGAGGGACCCAAGCTGGTGTAGGATTAAAGTCAAGGATTTAACTCAGCCCTGAAAATGCCCTGCTTTTGGTGTCTAAATGTGTGCTGACATTTGAAACCGGTCACATGAAAATGTTGTCTAGTACACTTTTTGCAACAGGATATTAGTTTGTACAGTGGCCATCCATCAAATAGGAATCATCTGCTTTAACTCAAGCAAAAACAACAATCTTGTAGCACCTCAACAACTAACGAGTTTATTTCAGCAGAAGCTTGCATGCACTTCCATGACTGGGACAGACAGACTTAACGGGGTAAGTCTTTAATTACTAGCGTGTTCCTTATAGCAGAGGCAAGGAAACCGATATCGCCATCTCCTGGCAGTTAAAGAAATTACTGTACAATACATCTAATATACATTGAATGATGCTAATTAAGGTGCGAAAGAAGGCTGTTTGAGATGCTCTTGTGCTGGAGGTGATAAGGTGTAATGTAGTGGCTCTGAGACTCCTCTGGGAATCAGGACTTCCCTGGTTTGAATCTTGCCTCTGCCATGAACTTAGTAGATGGCCTTAGGTGAACCATCCCCTCCCAGCTTCAGTCTTCCCAGCTGCAATATGGGAATAATAATGCTTATTTAACCGTACATAGTTGTTAGAAGGATTACATCATCATAATACTGTGAAGCACTTTGCACTCAAAAAGTGCTATTCAAATGCTGGTTGTTGTCAGCAACATCAGGAGGTTCGTTCTTATAAATTAGTTCCATAAATTAGACTTCCATTTGAAGAGATTAACAGCCCAATCCTATCCAGGATTGGGCTGTCGGGGGGGGGAGGGAGCACTTTACAACAGCGGAAGAGTTTCCCGCTGTTGTAAAATGGCTGCTGATGGCATGTGCAGCACACCATCAGCAGCCGTTCTGTGAGCCGCCAGACCCCACCGCACTTGCCAGACTTGATAAGTCAGCGGTGGGGGGTGGGCATAGAGGGGGAAGGAATGGGAGGACTGAGGATGTAACTGGGCAGGGAAGGGGGATGAACTGGTGGTTGAGAGAAGGTGGGAGGGGTTGGATCTGGCACTCACCGGATCGTATCCCCTCCATTTCAAACCACCCTACCCCTTTCCTCTCCTTGGACATAAGACACCGAATGAGGTCGTGTATTTCCGAGGAAGCTCATAGGTGGCCCTAGGGTTTACATGGAGAAAAGTAAAAATATTTTTTACTTCCCTCCTGTTTGCCCTTGGGTCTGCCCCCTCCCCCTCCACTGGATACAGGGTGCGCCTTTTTGGCATGGCTACATCAGCGCTGCTGGCGAGGGATAGGATTGGACTTATGAATGTAAACTTGGGTACAGTATGTTTATATTACACAGAGTTACATTATTTTTAAGGAACACTCAGTTGAAATTCTAAAATTTTTTTTAGGGAAAAATGGGTTTTTTATCAATCTTCGGTGAAGAAAAAAATCAATTTTTGTTCTCCTGTTCACGCATGACATTCCGATTGCATTTTTCAACTCCTGGGTTAGTTCCCATGCTGCAGTATGCCGGAATATGTGCCGGTCCTACTCTTTTGCTTAGTGACGTCGCTGAATAAAGCGTTCTTGTTCATGATACTTGGATTCCATCATTGTGAGCTGCAAGATTCGTCCTTTGAGAAATGGCTGCTTCCCTAATTGAAAGAGCCATTGTCTCATTTCAATTATCTAATACAATTTCAGTCCTCCCTCCTATAATTATGGGAAACGGCCAGCAGCAAAAACCTGATTAGAGATTTCCTCACACTCTCTAGAAATGGTGTTGCCGGAGTAACGATGTGTGCAGAGCTGATGGTGTGATTCGAGGTTGGTGTGGAAGCAGATTAGGATCACGTCAAACAGAATTTATTGGAACAGTAATATTTCCGGTTGACATGCAGCATGGTGGCTATCCTCCTTCCTCCTCTTCTCCCTGGCCCCTTTGATGACCGATGCAAACTGCAAGCCTGACCGTAAAGGATTCCTAGATCTCAAGGACCCTGAGACCTGGTTGCTTTTGCAATGAAGTTTAGCATTAGCAAGAAAATAATAGGTCAGAAAATGGATAGATGTGTAAATGAGTCACCTTGCAGCAGTTGAATCAGACATGCATGATGGTCCCTACCAGAAAGGACCTTGGACTGGTCATAGAAAGACAGCAGCCGTGAGTGTTGTGAGCTGTTTGCTCACCCTTCTATGCTTCGTTTCTACTTCTACCTGTTCCCCAGTTGTGTCTGATCTTCTTTTGTGTAAAAAAAAATCTCAGCGTGGTGTAGTGATTACTACAGCAGTTCTCAAACCTGCTGGGGCCGCAACCCACCTCTGTCCTCCGGGGGAGGGTCGTGCCCCGCCTCCTGGTGTTGCTCCCTTGCTGCTCGAGATAATGGATTAGTTTGTTCTTCCGCTTTTGTAATTTTTAACACAAATGAGTCCTAACACTATTGCTGTCCAACCAGAAGCGTTGGGCCGCCTGGGGTGGGAGGGTGCGATCTGCCCCGGGAGACAAGTTGGGGGGGGTTTGACAAAGTGGCGGGCAGGCAGCAGGTTCAGTAGTGGCGGTGGAAACAGCGGGTGGGCGGCAGTTTGATGTTGGACCCACCCTCCCCTCTGCATCTGGGAATAGCTTTTCAGCGGCGGTGGCAGTGACGTCACGTCCAGTGGTGAGGTCACGGGGGACGTCATTGTGTATGCCCCCCCCCCGCACGTAGTTGCTGTGACGCCACTGCGTCCAGTCTCTCATGTGTGCTGGCCATTAAATGAGAAAGTCTTGATGATGAAACAGATGCAAAAAGCTGTAGAATAGGTCATCGGGTTCTGAACTGTTGTCTTCAGTTTTACAGAGCTCTGTGTTAGCAGGAGTGACACCCATTCACAAATCAAATCAGATCCAAACTGGATTAGAATTAAGGTTGCAACATAAACATTACATCCGTCTGTAATTCTACCCTTGGCATTTTCGCTTAATCCTGAGCGGTTTTGTACACTGTGGATGTATTTCAGTTAAGATAACAGAGTTCAGAATCCTTATTTTCAGTGTGTGTTGAGACCCGGGGGGGGGGGGGAGGGACGGATTTGGTTACTCTTTCTGTTGCCGGCATGTGCAAGCATTTCGTCCGTCTCCTGCAATTGTTGCTTCTGGCTTTCATGGTCTTGGCAGCGGCACCAGCGTTCTTTGCAGTAGCTATTTTTTCCACTCTTGATTTCTCTTGGTAGAGTCTGTGACTACCTTACCTTTGCATAGATCAGTGCTACGCTTAATTCAAAGAAGACATCTTTTGCTTAACCAGAGCCCAGATTCTTTAGAGAATTCTTCTTCTGTTGGTTCCATTGTCTTGCACCGCATCCCCAAGCTTGACTTTCCCTTTCCTCTTACGAATGTCTTGGGAGTGTCCAGCAAACCCTGAGAACGACTAAGTAATGGATTTGTCCAGGGAAGCAGAAGGGAGATATCTTCTGAGCCATTGATTTCAGCCCATTTCTTCAGTTCTTTTTTCCAAGGAAGACTTGGGAAACTTGGTCTGCAAAGGAGAGTACAAGAGCAAACCAAGCTAGAGGAAATAGTTTCACTAGAAGAAATATTGGACCTCACCAAGTCCCCAAGTTGCATTTACCGTATTGGTCTGAGTATAAGACTCACTTTTTTCTCCTAATTTAAGTTTTTAAACAAGGGGTGCGTCTTATAATCAGGCTGTTGCAATTTAATGCCAGTGATTTAATTAAATTTTTTTAATAGCACCAAACTTAAAGGGTGCGTCTTATAATCAGGTGCGTCTTATACTCGGGACAATACGGTATTTTTATTACCACTTTGAAGGCCAAAACGGACATAACACGAGGGTTCAAAGATTAGCTATTCCAGCTGTTATTTTTAAAGTGCAGAGCTGCAACTTCTTTTGGAGTAGTAGGACTGGGGGGGGGGGCAGACTTACCCTTCTCCTTGCATTCCCAATCTAAATTCTTCCCCCAAGCTGCCATTAGTCCCATTAATTAAAAAAATAGAGGCATAATATAGGTATTTATTTATTTTTCACATTTTTATGCTCTGTACATAGCTCAGGGTGGTGTACATGGTTCCTTCGCACCTCTTGTCCTCACAACAACCCTGTGAGGTAGGTGAGGCTGAGGGATAGTGACTGGCCCAAGGTCACCCAAGGAAGCTTCATGGCTGAGTGGTAGGCTTACCAGATCTCCAACCGGGACAGAGTGCTAGACCTTTAGAAGAAGGAATGTGGGCAGGTGTAGCTTGTTAAACCTTAGAGCACAATCCTAGGCATGTCTACTCAGAAGCAAGCCCTATTGTGTTCAGTGGGGCTTGTTTCTGAGTAGACATGCCTAAGATTGTACTCTATGGTTGAACAAGCTACACCTGCCCACATTCCTTCTCCTAAAGGTCTAGCACTCTGTCCTGGTTGGAGATCTGGTAAGCCTACTGAGTGGGGATTTGAACCTTGGTCTTCCAGGTCTATGTGCAACTCCAGAACCACTACACCATCCTGGCTCTCAAGGAGGCTAATAGCAAGTGGGGGGGGATGTGAATCAGGAAAACTGCAAGGGGAAGAAAACCCCTTTCTCCTGCAACACTGCTCTAGAGTTGCCATCCTCCCTCCCTCTCCCTTCTGCTTTAAATTTTAAAAAATGGTGTGATTCTATCATGGAATGGATCACGTTGGTTTTGGCTGTAAGTATGCTCTTAAATACATCCTCATAAATTGCCCCTATATTGCTTGCTTCCATATGCGCTATGTGGTCGCAAAGCTCCATCCACAAAGCCTGATGGAATAAAGCACGCAGCAGCTTTTCTGAGAAATTCTTTTGGCTTATTACCCTGGATAAAAAAAGAAAGAAAGAAAGAAAGAGAAAGAAAGAAAAGGTAATGATGGAGTTAAAATGAGATCCCAACTGCAGACTGTTAATAAACTCTGGCAGCTGTGTGAACGTGCAGGTAATTCCACTGTCCTGTTCGTGAGGAGCGCCGAGGGACTCGGTGTCTATGCATCTGTTTCCATGGCAATTAGGATGAGATTAGTTTTCAGGCCTGCAGTAGGTAAATGAGAGAAGACTGAGCCGGGATGATGATGCTGTGTTTGTTCGGCTGGGACGTATCAAGCTGATGCCTTTATAAAAAAAAAAAGAAAAGTCATTCCACATTTTTGCTGGGTTGTTGCATCCTGCTGTTCCGTTCTTTTGAATTGTGTTTATCTTTCAGCATTTCCTCTGGCTGAAAGTCTATTATGAGCTTTAAACCGTGGAAGAATGTCTCCGTTCGTTGGCATGCTGAAGTTTGGGGAAATATCTTTCTCTGAGACTTTTAATCAAGAATGTGTTTAGTTTTTGAGCATGAGCTGAATAAAAACAAACTTTGGACTATTGAGGGTTTCGATCCAAAGTCTGATTTTCACGTACCCCCGTATCTGCGGATACGCTATCCGCGGATTCACTTATCTGTGGATCGTGGTGGTGGGGGGGAGCCAGGACAGGGGGCTTCTTGATTCACCAAAATGTTATAAGCAGCAAGTTGTTTTGTCGCTACAAGCAGCTTGCTGCTTATAGTGTTTTGGTGAATCAAGAAGCCCCCTGACCTGGCGCCAGCTATATCAGCTAAGGAAAGGTTATAGGTGCGGGGGGGGGGGACTGGGGGGCTTGCTTCTGAGTAGACATTCCTAGGATTGTGCTCTAAGGTTGTGGCTCCCAAACTGGGAGGTGCAGTTCCCAGGGGAGCCGCGGAAACCAGCCAGGGGAGCCGCGGAGTGCCACGGAATCCTCTTAGAAAACAGTGCAATGCCAATTGGCAGGCATCAACATAATGTAATGGGGAGTCACGGCCAATGGTCAAGGGAGCCACAGGTCTAAAAAGTTTGGGAAACACTGTTCTAAGGGTTTAACAAACTACACCTGCCCACATTCCTTCTCCTAAAGGTCTAGCACTCTGGCATGGATCTAGTAAGCCTAGACTTACCAGATCTCCAACCGGGACAGAGTGCTAGACCTTTAGGAGAAGGAATGTGGGCAGGTGTAGTTTGTTAAACCCTTAGAACAGTGTTTCCCAAACTTTTTAGAGCCTCGGAGCGTCCGACCCCATCGGCCCCGTCGGCAAAAAGCCCTCAAAACGGTCTCTGTGCATGCGCGAAAATCCGGAAAATAACCGGATGAATGCACTGCGTGGGCCTTCTTTCAGAAGGCCCTGGAGCGCCGACGGTGTCGGACGCTCCGAGGCCGGCTCCTGGGCCGGCCTCGGAGCGTCCGGAGGGCGACGCGGGGGGTAGGAGCCGGGTCGTCATCCCCCCGCGTCGCCATGTCAGAGCGTCACTAGGGTGACGCGCGCCCCCTGCCCCAGATGCTACTGTGTGTGTGTGTGTGTGTGTGTGTGTGTGTGTGTGTGTGTGTGTGTGTGTGTGTGTGTGTGTGTGTGTGTAAAAAAGACTGGATCCTTAGCTGTCTGTTCAAAGGACTGCAGGCTCCTGCTTAATATTACTGGGGTGGGAAAGAAGATGGTCTCCGCTTCTCTTGGGGCTGTAATGCTGAAAGTCAAAACAAACATCTCATGTATCCAGTGTTTTAGATCTTGAATATGGTGTTTAAAAAGCAGCATATCAAGTCTGAATTGTGATCAGAAATAAATAAAGCTATATTTGCAGTTGTCACATCCATCTTTTTTTGGGGGTGGTGGTGGTTGTTGTTTTGCACTGTGCCAAGCTTGAAGCATTTTATTTTACAACGGGTGCAAGCAAGTGAACGGATCTCAATACACTCATTCTCTTTTAGCTGTCTATCAAATAGTAGAAAATCCCAAAAAAATGAAAACTTCTTGTTGTTTTCAGGCTACCTATGCAGATTTTGTCACAAGACAGAAGTGTCCTAAACTGCTAAAATAGACTAGCTCGACTACTTAACTAGCACTTTGCATTAACTGGGTAGGGTTATCGATATTGAGAAGAACTATTGTTCATTCACTTACTATGAAAGGTAGGATGCTGCTGTTTTGCAGAAAGCCAGGGGATGTTTGTGAGAAAGCTGTAGCACAACTTGGAATGCAACTGAATTTTTGTAGCACTCAGTTTATAAATCTGAATTGTGATCTATGCTGCAGTGTGTTTTAGTTTGCTGGTAAACTGCAGAACTTTCTGTACCTTCCTATTTGCAAGCTCTTACAGAATGATTTATTTAAAAGGCAGTTCCCTGCCCCACTATGCTTACAATCTAGGGATGAGGGAAACAAAACAGAGGGCAGGAAAGGGGTTGGAGGCCAGGGTAACAGGAGAAGCATATGCAATTGTTTCAGTTACAAATTATTTTTATCATCCTCTTGTTAAGGATGAGAAATCACATGGACTAGAAAACTTTAAATACAGTTTCTCTAACATTTTGAGTTTAAATGTATTTATTTTTGCCCCACCTTTTTGGCAACCAAGGCAGTTAGAACAATACAGCAATCGGATATAACTCAGTTAACAGCAATGAAACAATAAGCCCGCTCAGCAAAGTTTAAAAGAGACAACAGGCTGCCCTCCAGTGTGTTGTGTCTGCTCTTTGCTTGCTTGTTTTTCACAGCAGCAGTGTGATTTTGTGATTATACAAGCAGGTATTGCTTTAAATAATTGTTGTCGGTCACCTTAAGGCCAAACCGGTCAAATGGCAGGAGGCCGTTTTTGATAGATAGATAAATAAAACTAACTTCTGGTTCTGAAGGGACTGGATCAGGGCCTTACTCCAAGAAGTCGCCATATGGAAAGGTTCGTATAGGAGGAGATGTCTGAGAAAGTGGATCAGCTTATTTTTAACTGTGTTCTGGTTCCTGCATATTTTTAGGACAATTAAGAATGACTGACAGCCAACCCCTTCCCTGTTTTGTTAAGGGCATTGCTGCTTCTTGACGGCTGTTTTATCATCTTTTTTATCTTGGCTCTTCTGGTTTAATGGCTTGACAAATTTCACTGTTATGAATCCTGGCAGAAATATTTCTGTCCTCCCGACGTCTGTGACACGCTTTCTCTGCGCCCTTAATTGTTGTCAAGTTAGTTTGATAGAAGAAAGATAGAGATTGGCCCATCCTTGTTAATATTCTTGCGCGAAGTAAACTGCCACATTTCAAATGCTTGCGATATTATTTCATTTAAAAGGATTATTTCATGGAGGGAGGCTGATAGGCAGCACTGCAACATGTTTGTTCTGAAATACGCCGGATACTTTGGGAGCACGGTTAGCCATGTCTGCTGGAGAATTGAAGCAAATCAGCATTGACAGATAGGCGAAATTTCATTGTCGGGTAGAAATAAAATGGAACTGTTTAGTCGTATAACACTGAGAATGGATTATCCTATTTCTTGGCTGTATAGATTGATCATGATGATGGCATTAAAAAAATCATTGGCAATATGCAACCTATGATGCACACATGTGCCTTGATTGAGATGGCAGGTGCACTTTTTGAAACATCTGCATTACTTCTGTAAAGTCTATAAACTGCTGGATACTTCTCATTGACTAAGTGGAGGTGTCATACCCATGAACCCACAATATACAATAATAATAATAATAATAATAATAATAGTATTTATATACCACTTTTCAACACAAAGTTCACAAAGCGATTTACAGACAAACTCATATGATTAATGGCTCCCTGTCCCAAAAGGGCTCACAATCTAAAAAAGATGCAGAACACCACCAGCAACAGCCACCAGAAAAGACACTGTGTGCTGGGGTGAAAGGGGGGCAGTTACTCTCCCCCTGCTAAATATAAGAGGAGCACCAATTTAAAAAGTGCCTCTTGCCCAGTTAGCAGGGGTAATGCTCAGTTAGCGGGGGTAAAAGACACATGGGACCGGAACCCACAGGTCATATGCTGTACGTGCCTATGTAATATGTGAATAATTGTAAGTCATGGTCACGTGTATGCTGTACACAGATTGTACGTGTGTTGAATGGAACACATTGTTAGTGCCTGTGAGTGGGGTGCAAGGGAGAGAAGTTGGCTCAGCAACTAACAGCCCGGGTCATATGGGTTGAAGCTGCCAGTGGCGTGCGCGTTCCGCTGGCGGTGGCTGCTGAAAAGCAGCTGTAATGTACGCTCTGGCAGCCCGCTGAGTAGCTCACAGCCAGAACGCCGGTGGGAAGGCTGGAGCCTTCCCACTCATATCATTGGACTGCTGGCCCACCCGCTGGAGCGTCCCCAACTCACTTCTCAACTCGTGGTCGTCCCCAACTCACTTCTCTCATGTGCAGAGGGCTGGGGGGGGGAGAGGGTCTTATTTGTGCTGTGATTGCTTATGCTATGCCAAGCTCACAGACAGCTGTGATAAAAGCCTCTTAGCTCTCCAGGGCTTGTCTTACCTCTCAACTCACTTCACTTCTAGCTCTCATGTGTTCCCAGAACGTATGTTGTGGTGGTTTAAGAATATTTATATACCATTTTTCAAGTGAAACGTTCACGTAGTGGCTTACGTCGCTAAACATAGTGGCTTACGTCGTGGCTTATGTCAATAAGTAAATGGTTCCGTGTCTCCAAAGATCTCGCAGTCTTAAAAAGCTGCAGAAGGAATGCCAGCAAACAGCCACTTAGAAAAGATGGTACCCTGTGATATGTATAAACCAAGCAGTGTGATAAAGTAAACAATTCATGTCTCACTGTCTTGTATATGGAAAGGGGTTTTTTCCTCCACAAATAGCCTGACTCGCTCTTTTTGTTTATATAATGAGTCTGTGATTAAAATTTTTATCATCGTCCTTCAGCAGATGATATACTGAATATTTATACAGTTAGGCATATCATTGATTAAGCTGCCCTAGTCTACTTTTGCAATATTAATACACTCATTTCCCACCATAATTTACCAAGTTGCTCAGAGACAGGAAGGTAATTGAAAGAACGGGACGGAATAGACGTTTTTTAGTTACGTCGTAGAGAAGTGAAGCCAGAAGAGTTGGAGAAATATTATTTTAATTGACATCACAGTCTTCAGGGTCTATCAAGACTGTGATGCACCGATAGGGGCTCTTCATGTGTTGGCGATGAATGATGAGGGCACATAGAAGGATTTTCCCAGTGGTGTTTCTCAAACTTTTAAACTACAGCATTTTTTTGCTCCATAAGACGCACTTCCCCCCCCAAAAAAAAATTAGGGGGAAATGTCTGTGCGTCTTATGGACTGAATGTAACTTACCGGGGCTTGTCAGGGCTTCGGGGAGGCCTGCGTGACCCTCTTTAGGCCTCCTCAATCTTCCGATCGGCGATAAATGGCTATTTTCGGCCACTTCCGGTTTTCGCGAAAACCGGAAATGGCCAAAAATAGCCATTTATCGCCAAACAGAAGATCGGTGGAGGCCTGCAGAGGGTCGCGCAGGCCTCCACGATCTTCAGTTTGGCAAAAAAAATGGTGATTTTCGGACATTTCCGGTTTTCGCGAAAACCGGAAATGGCCGAAAATAGCCATTTATCACCGAACTGAAGATCGGGGAGGCCTGCAGAGGGTCCTGCAGGCCTCCCTGAAGCCCCCACAAGCCCCGGTAAGTTACAAATATTTTCCCCCTATTTTTAGCTCCAAAAAACGCACATGTCCTATGGTCTGGTGCGTGTTATGGAGCGAAAAATACGGTATCTTCCCTCAGGAGCTCATTCAAGCCTGAATAGGGTTGGTATAGCATTTTGGGCTAACTTAAATTTCTCAATTACCATCCAGAACAGCCCCACAAAGGGTGCATTACAGTAGTAACCTAATCTGGACGTTATTGGTGCATGTATGATGGTTGCAAGACTCCTGTTGTCCAGGGATGGAGTCAGGCTGTCCAGTATCTTAAGGCTTCTTTTACCTCAGAACAATTTTCTGTGAATGACGTCCTTTGCCATCTAATGAAGGGAACATGATTGGGGGGTTTGTATTGGAAAATGCGGAAGATTTTTCCCGAGGAGATATGGTGTCAGCAGTGGTTCCTCACCTTGACAGGCCTAGGGAATAAGGGGTTAAAACCCAGGCTTCAGAAGTAGGCAGGCTACACAGCTGTAGCTACTAGAAGCTGCAGCTGGTCCTCAAGTATAAAAGCAGCACCTGGGGGAAGGAAGGGTGTGGGTTGTAGAGGGGAGCAAAGCTTGGAGGAAGGAGAGGTGGCTCGCTGACTGCTTGTGGACTAACCTGGACTTGGCTGGCTGGCTGGCTGGCTGGCTGGCTGGCTGGCTGGCTAACCGACCGACCGACCGACCGACCGACCGACTGACCCCTGGACTGTCTTGAGAAACCTGTTTTGGACTTTGACTCAGACTGCTAGACCTGTGAGTGGAGAAAAAGGGGAACTAATCAGCCTAGGACTCTTAAAGGGATAGGAAAGGGGAGTTTGGCAGCACAGGTTTTTGTTTTTTTTTGGTATTGTGCATGGTGTGCAGAAAGAGTTGGGATTTTCCTCCCTCTTTTTGTAATACTAGCTGTGATGCTAGTTAATTTACTTTCATTTGATCAATGAAACTAATTGGCAGTAGATTCAGGAGAGACCAAAAAAAAAGGGGGGGGGGAATTATTTGGGCAACATGAAATTAACTTGTAGAATGTGCTGCCTGCAAAGTGTGGTGATGGCCATTAGCTTAGGTGGCTTTCAAGTGGGATTAGACAAATTCATGGAAGAGGGGGCAGAAGTCTGTCTTTGCCTACTAGTCATGATGACTGGATGGCCCCTCAGAGGTAATATGCCCTTGAATACCAGCTGCTGCGGTACAACAGCCAGGGAGAGCTATTGTCCTCATGTCTGATAGGTGGACTTCCTGTGGACATTTGGTTGGGCAACGTGGGGGGGGCAGGGGCTTAGATTTAGATGGACCTTGATCTCCTCCTGCAGGGGTTGTCTTAAGTCTTGGCTTTGCAAGTGGGTTCTGAGCAAAACTAGACAGGCCAGCAAATTGAACCTTGTACTCAGTTGAGGTACCATGGCCTAGCATATGTGATCAGGGCGACAGAAGGTCACTCTTGAGCAGTGTTTCTCAAACTGTGTGTCGGGACCCACTTGGTGGGTCGCGACCCGATTTCTGGTGGGTCCCAGGTGATGGAAAGATCAGATAAGTAATTGCCACAAGCCCTGAGGCTATTCAAAAACCAGATAGCTACTAATTGCCCTTCAAAGAGCTGAGCTCCTGCAGTTTGCAAGATAGCTGCTAATTAGGCTCTCCTGCGTGTACCACCTCTATCGCAAGTTAGGGGAGTGGCAACACGTGGGCGGGCTTTCTCCGCTGTGGCGCCACAACTGTGGAACTCCCTTCCAGGGGATCTGAGAACCACCCCCTCCCTCATGACTTTTCGGCGAGAGCTCAAAACATTTTTGTTTCGTCTCGCGTTTGGGTGATGGGTTGTAACCTGCCTCCTGTGTCTCAAGATGCTCTGCCATGCTGCTTTTGTGCTCCCTACTGTTGCCCCCCCAGTGGTTTTTATTGATATTATTGTTTTTATTGTTTTTAAATTATGTATTTAAACTTTCTGTATTTTAAACTGTTTTTAATTTTTGTTGTAAGCCGCCTTGGGCATTTGCCTCGGCATGGGATAAGGCGGGATATAAATTTTTTTAAATAAATAAATAAATAAATAATTACCCTGCAAGCAGCTGAGCTCTTTACTTGTAAATAAATAAATGAATATATTTATTTATTTATTTCTAGATCACCTTTTTGAAAATCTTGTAAAGCTAGGTGGGTCCCTATAGAGTGTCATTTTAAAAAGTGGGTCCCAGTGCTAAAACGTTTGAGAAACCACTGGCCTAGCAACTTTGAGCACCACCATGTTTCGATCTTCCACTGTCCCAGAACTGGAGGTGTGATTAATGCATCTACACCCTCAGCTTTTATCTCACTGCGGCTCCCTATTAACCAGGGGTGCACTTGCGAACCCCCCAAGGTTTTCTGGCGGACCCCAAAGGTTTTCTGGCTAGAGCGGCAACATCGCTTCTTTGTCGGGCTGCTCTAGCCAAGCACTTCCCATAACTCCGTCGCTTCTGTAATGCGGCTGGAAGCTTTGGAATCGTCCGCTCCTTGGACGATTCCAAAGCTTCCAGCCGAGTTACAGAAGCGACGGAGTTATGGGAAGTGCTTGGCTAGAGCGGCCCGACAAAGAAGCGATGTTGCTGCTCTAGCCAAGCACTTTCCATATCTTGCCTCGCCGCGGAGATGGCCGAGAAGCCCCGGCGCCCCTGCCTCCTCGTCCTCCTCTTTGCCGTTGCCTTCGCCGCCCTGAGCGGGAGAGGTAAGCAGCACGCAGGCTGGGGCTGGGCACACCCCCGGCCTCGCTGCGTCTCCCCCAAAGGACCCGGGTAGGAGGGCTCTGCCTGGGGCTGCTTGTGCGCGCGCCGGATTGCCGCCCTCCCACCCGGCCTGGACCGGGGAAGCGGCTGCCTGCCTCCCCATCCCTTTGTGTTCCTCAACCATGCTGCGCCGCCTGCTTATTCTTCTCACATCCCGGGGCTTTGCACGGGCACGACTGGATGTGGGGGGCTCCGTGCCATACTCGTCTGGGTTGGGTTGTCTGCATCATTGCGCTTTGCTCATGAGCTGGTGCTCTCCACAATAGAGGTGGCTGGATGCGGCCAGGCCTTCAGTGTGTGCGCGCCTCTGCCTATCGAAACGTGCATCTATAGGCGCCCTACCTGCAGCATATGGTCTCCTCGAGAAAAGGACAGAAATGCGCTTCGCTGACAGTAGCCGAGCTGCCTGCCTGCCTGCCGCACACTCGGCGCAGTTTTCTCGCAGGCAGGCAGGGAAAGGCAGACCCTCCCTGCCCCCTCCCTAACCTCTATTGTGGCTAGTAGTGTGCAATGCCTGGATAGCAGAAAGGGGGAGGGGCGGTCACGACTGCAGAGCTCTCCAGGGTCCCTGCGAGGGGAGCTTTGGCGATGCACCTTCAAAGCCTTCTGGAGGAGAAGGGGAACAAAAAGGACCCGTTCATTATCTGCAGTGGGGGGGAGCGGGCTTGATGAATTGATAAATGAATTAATTAGCAGATGAATGTTTAATAATCAAATACCTAATATAAATGTAAGTAAATATCTTTATTTATTTATTAATATGTTGCATTTCCGGAGATTTTCTGGCTCATGGACACGCCCCCTGTGATGTCACTTCCTGAGGAAGTGACATCATGGTTCCTTGCCACGCCCCCGCGACACCTATCTGCGGCCCCAAAGAAGTTTATATTCATTTCGGCCCCTACCTACTGCCATGTTGTGCACCCCTGCTATTGACAGTCTGAATGTAGGAACTAAGGCTTTTGAGGTCGAGTTTATCCTGAAGTAAAGAGTTTTCTCAGTTTTTTTGACCATGTTCACTGAGTTTAGGTCTTCCTAACGTTTCGCCCTACCTAAACTCAGTGAACATGGTCAAAAAAAACCAAAAACATTTTACCTCACGACAGTCTGGACATTTCTGCCTTCTGGGGAAAGAGAAACAAAGAGCATCTCCTTCCTCTTTTTCTCCCCTCTCTCCTAACTCCATATTTCCGTTTCCTGTGCTCATTGTCAACACTTCTGAGGAATGCAGCCCATGATTCACAGCAGGGTTAATTGGCTTTCTGAAAGTCACACAGGGAAGCTGCTGCAATCAGGCTCTGCAGCATTTGGACTTAATCACGACTGACACCTCTGAGAAAGGGTTGCATAGACTCCATTACCTACCGATAGAGCATCAAATCGGCTTACTAGGAAAGGAGCAGATACCCGAGTGGCAGAAGCATTTGGTTTTGTGGGTGCTTCGGCTCGGCTGACAGCTTTTTTTCTTCCAGGTCTCCTGTCTGCACCTGAGACCAACAAGCCTTGCAGTGAAGGATCATGGCAGTGAATGGTCACTACCTCCCACCTTGGCATTCCCAACCATCCAAAGCCAGCCCCAAATATTTTGGCCTGCAGAGAGTATCGCCTTTGACTTTGCAAGGGATCATGAGCCATGCCCCAATGTTCACACCCTCCTTTCATCCTTCCACTTTCACCACGCCAGATCTCTTCCTTCTAGAAGGCCAGTGCTTCCCAGAGGGGAATCTGTGTGTTGTCCTTTCAGCGCCGATGTGCCTATATGCTAGCACTTCCGTTCGTACAGACCGAAAAGTGTGGCTTATTTGTAGAGGCATCTCAAGCCCTTCTGGTACCTACCTGGTGGCATGGCAAATGCCACTGCTGGGCCCTTGTGCAACACCTATGTTAGATCCAGTGGTGTAGCAACACTCTGCGTGAGGGAGGGCGGCACCAAAATATGTCTACCCCTTGACTGGAAATGATGTCGCCCGCCCCGCCCTGGTAACATCGCCACCGCCATAAACAGGTAACTGGGAGGCGGGCGGGGAGCATTCTTACTCACCACCACCCACCTGCAAGGACGCTCCCACCCTTCGCTCACTTTTTTCACGCCAGTTTGTGGCGCTTTTCCCTTGCTGTCGCTGCAATGGATTTGTCCCCCCCCCCACTTGTCTCCCGGGGGTGGACCACCCCCGCCCCCCCTTCCGATGCCACTGGTTAGACGCTACCGCTCTAACCCAGCAACGCACCAGGCACTGCTCTTCCTTTTGCTCCCTGGAGTTGAAAAGGAAGTGTGGAGCAGAGGAGAGAAGAGCAGTGAGCTTAGAATGCTAGAAAAACATTTAGCTCCATACCACGAAAAGCTTCCCCGCCTGTTTTCTGCAGGCCAAACGTCTTTTAAAAGGAGAGAAACAGGACAGGGTGGCTGTTGTTGTTGTTCGTTTTTTTTTTTTCCAGGCTATATTGTCAACCATATTCACAAGTTCAGAAGTGGCTGCATGGATGCAAAGCAGTGCTCTCTGTGCCCCCTGCGGAAATGCACAGTGTGTTCTTGGATGGTCGGCCACCTTGCAAGTACTGTATCCCTAAGGCGCAGTACTGTTTCTGCAAGCTGGAAAGCATTTTCAAGCTCTCTTTGTCAGCGTCCTTAACCAATGTTTCACCCCAAGATAAGAGAGCTCAAACCACAGTGCATTTGCTGATTTCTATCTCCTCCAAAGAGATTGTTCTCTCCTGCTTTTTGTCTTTGTCCTCCAAAAGAGTTTTTGATTAAGCCCTGCCATTCGGCTTTCTGAAAGGCCACTCTGCCTTATCTCTGTAGGGCTCACCTCAATAAATAGGTTTTTGTCCTTCTCTAAACTAGAAAAGTATCTTGGAGTTCAAGGTCATGTTGGGCCTCTTGGAGAAGATTAAAGGTTGGGTTGCGGGATGTTGGGTTTTTGTGTGTAAAGTTTTCTGTTTGACCATGAATTTATGCCGTTTGTGAGGCAACTGCTACTGAGTAACTCTGAGTAATAAAGTAACTCCATTGAATTCCATAGGACTTATTCCAAGGTAAGTGAGTGTAGGATTGCACCCTGGTAGCCCAATCCAATAGAGGGCTTATGATGGCAGATTTTGTGATCCGTTGCCATAAGTCCTCTTACGGTATCATAAAAGCCGCGACACTGTTGTGTGCTATGGAGCCTCTGGTGCAAATGGCTGGAGGCTCTGTGCGTGTGCCAGCAGTTCCCAGGCACCCTGCCAGAGCAGGAAAGGGGGCGGTTCAGGGAAGGATTGGAGCAGGGAATGGGCTGAACCGGGGATGGTTTGGGGGTGAGAGGGGGTGGATCTTGGCAGTAGCAGCACATGCTGGGATCCTATTTCCCTTTCCTGGCCTGGACCCGCCCCCAAACCCCGCCCCCTGGACCCGCCTCTGAGGCTCCTTGGACCTATTCCCGCTAAACAGATCCAAGGAGACCCATTAGCAACTAGGCAACGTACTGGGGGGTACGTAAGGCATATTTTTACTTACCTCTCCCAGGCCATCTGGTCGCGCCCCCCCCCCCCCAAGATTCAGCAGTATGTACTCTGGCAGTGTGGCTGCATTGCATAGGGCATAGGATTGGGGCAGGATTGGGGCATTAGTTTATCTTCATGACTGATGACAGCAGCTGAGTGTGTGAACTGAATCTCTCCTGGCTGACCCATGCCCCAAAAGGCCTCACGTCTGAATACCAAATGAATATTCTGCCTGGGGGCAACCACAGGAATTGGCTATCAACCTCATGCCTTCCTGTGAGCTTCCTTGAGGCATCTGGGTAACTGTTTTGGGAAACAGAATGCTGAACTCAGTGGCCCTTGATCCTGCGGCAGGAGTGTATATATTTCTCAAACTCCTTATTAATAGCAGAGACAGGGAAGTGGATCATTGTTTTGGCAAAGCTGTAGTTAAAAAAGACAAACAAAAGCAACCATTTTCTATGGTTTCGTGAATTCATGTTGCATCCCTAAGAAAAAGGGCAAGCACTGTATGATTAATAAATTGAGGGGCAAACCCTCTGCGCCTATTAACGTGTAAAATAGCCTGCATTTAAATTACGCTAATACAATCTCAGCACAAAGTATTCAGAAGTTGGCCAAGTAAACAAACCCTAGTCTGTATAATTGATGAAGGGGCAACAATCAATCACATTTGGGGTTTGTTTGCAGTCTAATAATTATCTGTTGTTGTTAGCACAGGCATTAAAGTGTCTTCCGCAACCATAAAAACACAAGAGAAGTAGCAAAGCGACCAAATTAATTGAAATCACAGCTTCGTAAAAGTCCACTTGAAATGTCCCAGAACACTTTTGCTAAACTTTCTGTGGCTTCCTCAAAACTCCTTGGGCTCTTCATCTTCAGATTTGCTTTCCATGGAACTTACATGTTCAAGGCATGTCTTACTCAGAAGTAACTCTCCTTGTGTTCAGTGGGGTTTGCTTCCAGGAAAGTATGTCTAGAATTGCAACCGTAGTCACAATTCACTTCCTGACAGCACAATCCTAGGCGTGCGTACTCGGAAGTAAGACCCATTGTATTCAATGGTGCTTACTCCCAGGAAAGTGTGCATAGGGTTGCAGCCTTAGTCGTAACTGACTAAACTTAGGACACAACCCAAGGGCTGCTGTCAGATAGCTATAATAAATTTTTTATGTATGTATGTCTTCCCCATTTTTATCTGTCCCATTTGAAGGGTTGACAGCTGGCAACTATACAGCCAAGCAGCGAAACAGAATATTTTATTTGCTCAACTACTATAGCATACGAACTTAAAACAGGGGTGCCTATTGAAAGTCTTTTCATTCAATCCTAAACAAGAAGATATCTCAGTCCTTTTTGGTATATGTTTGGGCCCAGACTTTGAACGTAGCTACTCATTCAGAAATATCACATGCACTCCTTCACCTCTTCAGAGTGCAGGTGGGGGGATGCCTTTTTGAATCTTCCCCCTACGTAAAAGGAACTCCCTGCATGCAGTGAACTAGCATATTGAAGAGAGAGGTTTGGCAGAACTCTGATGTGCTGTTTTACTACAGTACGTGCAGGGAGGCAGTCGTCTGTAAATCCGTTCACTAGGGGTGAGTGTCCCCCGTCTTCTGGTGAACAGGACGCTCAGTATCATCCTGACCCCCTTCCCAGAAGTCTTGTTTTCACTGCCATTTTCAGAAGGTTAAAAAAGAGAGAGTAGGAGTTGCTTACAAAGCAGCAAGGGAGATTCTTGCTTCCTTCTCTGTGCCAATGCATATGACAAGGGACTTCTTTCTCAAGCTCTCTGAGCATGTCAGAATATGGGTGGGGGGGTGACCACAAAGAATGACTGGCTAATAAGACAAGCCAACCGTTTGTAGACCCTTGCAGGGAGTCTTTTATGCTTCCATTTGAAGTGATGCAATCCAGAAACCTCCCACTTCGGAGTCGGTTCTCATGTGGGAATTCTGGGTATGTATGAAATACTGGCAATCCTCCTTACCCCCCCCCCCAAATTTTAAAGGCACAGCGGTGTTCTCATACCTTCAACGACCAGTCACAATTTTGTTATTCAGATCGTAGCCCTCCAGTCTAAACTGAACATAATCCATATGGCTTCTTTCATGCCTTAGTGTTGATTTGTAATTATCTTGATTGGCTAAAGCTGCATCCTAGATTCAGAATTGTCATTGAAATCCATCAGGCTATGCATGTTAATGTTCCACATCTGTGTGGGAGTCAGGGGGGGACAGGGATGCACACCCGTGCACGCACAACACATGCACCCGCACATCTCTCTCTTGCTAATTCACATTGTGATTCCAGAAGCTTTGACTTCATGCAGTGTTTTCTTCCCAGACGAGCCTGCATAATTATACTCTGATAGCTTTTTCATTAAACGTGATGTGCGCATAATAGAATTAATGTTCTGTGAAAACAAATAACTTTTTAAAAATGTTTTTGAACTGAAAGATAACTCGCACAAAAGGCAAAGAGAAAGGAGGATAAGGGAACACTGCGTTATGTTTACAATAGATTAGGCAAAATGGATTTCGGAAGAAAAACAAGAGTATTTTCAGTTTTGACAAGAGGCAGTATTGCCCCCTTCTTCCCAAATCTTACTTGCACCATGTGAAAATGTACACAGAGGCCACTACAGGGGGCTGCTGGTCTTAAGCATTTTGTCAGTGGGCTTTTTGTTGTCAACGGCAGGTGAAAATATCTGGGATTTTTAGTTGAGAAAAGCAATTTATGAAGGGGGAAGCAAAAGGCCTCTCATTATGACAGGTAAGAATTACCCCTAGTAACTGGTGGTTCTCTTTCTCTTATATTTTGCACAGAGCGACTAACTGTCCCTATTCATCCCAGCGTAGCATCCCCCCCTGCCCCCCAGGACTATTTACTGGTGTCTACTGTGCATCTTTTTAGATTATGAGCCCTCTGAGGCAGAAAACAACCTCTTTGTTTGTTTTGCGGTGTAAACCACTTTATTAACATTTTTTTTAATATAAATATTTTTAATAACAACACTGTAGTGAGGATGAGGAGGAGTTGTATATTTCACAGGCCCTGAGGGGCAGGGGTAGACGGTGTCCCAGAAAAATGAGCAGCAGACATTCACTTATATAGGAGAATATAAAAGGGTACACTACTGAGTTGGGGTGAATGAATATCACCCCACCCACCATTTTTAGAATTGTTTTACCAGGTTCATGATTGTCTGACATTTCAAGCGGGATTCAGGCCCATCTTGGCACAATTGGTCACCCTAACGATGACCTTAGGCAGGCGATACACATGAGGAGAGTGTGACTGGTTACCCTGGATGATTGTCCTGGCCCTCTTACTGTCCTTTGATACCGTTGCCTATGATATCTTTCTGGATAAGCTCCTCCACGTTGGCGGTTAGAGACCTCTCCTGCCTATGGGTCCATTTCTAGAAGGAGGTGCTAGAGGAGCATTATTCAACCCATGATGTTTATAGTATAGAGACTATTATGGTTCCATCTTATACCCTATATACCAGGGGTTCTCAACCTCGGGCCAGCGCCATACCGCCTCTGGCGCTGGCCTCCATCACAGTACCACTGGAAGTAAGCGGCGATGACGTCATTGCTGCTTACTCCCGGGTTTTCGGACGCCAGAGGCCACATCAGAGGCTGGAGAACACAGTTAAGAGGCTCTGGGTGGGTGGGTGGGTGGGTGGGTGGGTGGGCCGGCTGTTTTAAGTGCTCCGAAGAGACTTGACCGAAGGCAGGAGCCTCTTGGAAGCAAAAATGCGGCGCTTTTCGCAGGGTTGCAGGGGTTCCAGCGGGGTTGTGGGGGGTCCAAGTACCACCAGAGGTACCAAAACGTACCACTGGTGGTACGGGTACCACTGGTTGAGAACCCCTGCTATATACTATCTAAGGAATTGTGGAGCATGAAAAAGTATATATATGTTGTCATCTGCCTTGTGCACATCAGAAGTGGGCTACTCTGAACATTTGTGCGTGGCAGATTTATCCAACGTGATTTGCCACTTGCAAGCTGGCCCAAGTTCTCTCAGCAACAGAATTGGTGCACCAAATGCCACCCCCCCTTACCTAGTGGCATGCCAGCCACTGCCACTTCTCTTACTCTCTGAATTCCAAAAGGAAGAGGGGACCAGAGCAGAAGAGGAAGTGTGGAGGAGAGGAGAGCTGTTGGCTAGAGCATCATAGGAGCTCCAGTCCACCAATCTCCTCTCCTCCACACTTCCTCTTCTGTGTCATTCCCCTTTTTGAATCCAGGCAGTTGGAGGAGTCAGCTTGACAGTACATTACTTAATGCAGAAGGTGTAACCTTTAAGCTACAGTCCTATTTGTATGTAGTAAGAAATGCTTAGGATAGTCTCTCTTGCTTGTATGCTCAGTACAGCTAAATGGTCCTCTATCATCACCAGCTCCTGTATTTTTCAAAACCTCTTAGAAACTGGAGTGCAATAAGTGATGGCCTTAGGGGTTAACAGAGGCCTCAGGAGTACAACCTGTTACTGGACTGAAAGTGGAATTTTTAAGTGTTGATTTTCTACTAGGCTGTCTGAGGGGCTGTTAATGGGAGCCTGGATCTCAGTCCTAAGAGACCACTGTTCCTCTGGCATAATTGCTGTCGACGGAGATGCTAAAGCTTGAAAGCCCATTAATTCAAGAATCCCATCTTTTGCCTTGAACTGCCGACTCCTTTGATATGCTTCAATGGTTAGGTGCCAGAGTCATTTTGGTTGCGTGTGGGGTGCATTTGCAGTGATTCCTGCAGAAAAATATATGTCCGGAATGTTTCATCTAAACTGAAAATTTGCATCAGTTTTCCGGGAAAGATCGGTGAAGGATAGGATTGATTGTTTACTCAATCAAGCAAGGCTTGGTCAATTGACTGGTCAAATATTGGCAATGAATGCCGGCAGAGAGTATTTGATCTCCCAGCGCAAAAACCTAGTGGTCACCCAATGGAATTAATGGGCAATTGGTACAAGATAGAGAAAGAAGTCATTCAAGAAGAGAAAATAATGAAAGCATCCACAAGATGCGGCAATGGCCAGCAGTTTAAAGGACTATAAATGGAATTTAGACTAATGGAAAAGAATGGGTCTATGTGGAACCTCCATTTTCACAAGCAGTCTACCTCTTGAGTATTGGTTCCTGGGACACAAAGAGAAATAGTGTTGTTTTTTTCAAGACCTGCTTGTGGGCATCTAGTTGGCCATTGAGGGATGTTGGTCTAGATAGATCTTTGGTCTGATCCAGTAGGACTGTTCTTGTATTCTCATGGCCAAACACGGTCAAATCACAGTCAGGTGCTTTTGTAGCATTAACTTCATTAGAATGGAAAACAATACTTTAATCACCTGCAAGTTGGCTACGTTTACTAATTACAAAATTGGACTTAGTTAAAAACTGTAACGAATTGTGGTTTGTTTTTAACAATGTTGGATAAAGCTTCTGTAAACGAAAACAAAACCATTCTTTGCTTTGGCTTTTGTCTCAGAACATCAGGCCAGCCTATAGCTGCCACATTTGAAAAAATAAAATTAAAATTGCGACAGAAATATAAATTGAAAAGTCACAGTAGCTATTAAAAGCGACAGCAGAAAAGTCGGTTTTAGAGACCGTGATGCTAAGTAGGCAACAGGTCAATTCTTGGAGCCTCGTCAGCATCATGACTTCATAGCGAGGATTTGACCACGGTCAAGTAAGAGGCAGCCAATTGACAACATTTAATTGCTCAATTGACTGGCAGGCCAATCCTAGTGAAGGACAAGAGGATAATTGAGACACATTGTGTTGTCAAGGTTAAGAGTCTCGGAAAGTGGAGGCAGAGAAGTTTTTCTCCTCTCTCCTAATGCTAATTGGGACTGTCCAAAAATAATAATAATTGATTGGCAGTAGATTCCAGAGAGACGAAATAAAGTACAGTAGGTTAGAGAACCCGGGTTCAAATCCCATTCAGCTCACTGAGTGACTGTGAGCCAATGTTTCTCTCAGCCTAACCTGTGTCACAGGGTGAGGATAGCATGGGAGAGAGCGAGAGAATCACAGTGCTGTAAGCTCGGAGGGCAAAGCTTGGCTCTGGGCTGCCCCCCCCCGCCCATGTTTGCGTCCTCTGATGGATGTGGACCTCACTTGGTCACTTCTGGTACTGCCCCTGTAGAAGTGCTCTGAACTGTTTAGAAGAGGGATGGGATAAAAACGTAGTAAACAAATCAATAACATGATGGATTTTTACCTGTTTCTGTTCACAGCTCTTCCCATGGAAATCCACGTGGGCTTTTGGTTGGAGTGTAATGTTTTCCATGTGTCATATTTTTCCCCAGTGGAAATCTGTGGGAGATGATTATATGTCAGAAGTGACCCAAAGAGGTTTTTTTTCCCTAGAGCAGTGTTCCTTGAATTTTCACACATGACACTAAATGCATCTTTCATTGTTCACAGGGAACAGAAAGGAGGGAGGAACCTAAAACTGGGTTGCTGAACAACCTAAGATGGGTTACGCCCAGGGACACAGCTACCTGTTGTCCTTTTTCTGTGTATTTTTTTGCTAGAGGGGGTAAGATTTTAAAAAAAAATAGGGAGCATGTAGCAGGTAGGGGAGGCTAACTATTAGGGGAGAGGGCCTTTTCAGTGGTGGCACCTCATCTTTGTAATCCTTCTCCTTGTTGTTCTCCTGCTAAATATAAGAGAACCTCCGTTTAAAAGGCACCTCTTTGCCCAGTTATACGGGCAGCCTGAAGCTACCCAGGAAAATGAGAAAGCAGCTCTTTTTCTTTACACCGACCCTCCAAGGTTGGCCAGTGTTGTGCCTGTAGTGGGGAAAAAACAAATAATCTTCCCAGTGATGGAATTGGAAGTGTGTGTGTGTGTGGGGGGGGGGGGGGAAGAAATCCTCCCCCAAGTATTATTTACAGCACTGTAATACCAATTACATTGCTCAGGATTCTTTCTAAATATGACCTTACAATTTCCGTCAGAGCACTTATTTAATTGAGAGTATGTAGCTGCCATGCCTTCTGTTGAACTCTCTCACCCTGTCATTTCCCCTTCCTGAGTGCAGTCCTGCAGTACAGGATAATCAACCCCGGGACAGTTATCGTAACAGTAATAATAGGCTCTCCTAGCTATGCGAGCAAATTTAATTAACTGCAAACAGAAATTCTCTGCTCTTCTCTGACTTGGCTGTCATCCAGAAAAGCCGCATTCATGCGGTAATGTTTCAGGAATAAGGGGTAACCAGCCCATAAGAGCATAGCAGGCACATAAGCTGCAACAAACACTGCAAAGTGCAGGCAACACACAGACATGCGGATTTTTTTGGGGGGGGGGAATATAAGTGATAAGTCTTTAATTTAATATACCGTATTGGTCTGAGTATAAGACTCACTTTTTTCTCCTAATTTAAGTTTTTAAACTAGGGGTGCGTCTTATAATCAGGCTGTTGCAATTTAATGCCAGTGATTTAATTACATTTTTTTAATAGCACCAAACTTTAAGGGTGTGTCTTATAATCAGGTGTGTCTTATACTCGGGACAATACGGGTACTCTGCAGCATGCATCAATTCTTTGCTTAGGTGCCAGTCCCATGAGTGATTGTGAAAGCTGCTGGACATTTATGAATGTACAAGTGCTAGAAAAAAAAAGTAGGAAAGGGCCTATTTCAGCATCCATTCTCTTGGCTGGATGCCATCCATGATTTCAAATGTACTTGTTGCTGTCATGTGTTATTGCTTCAACACATCAGGGGGATGCCTTGTAGCACAGAAGTTTCTCCAATCAGCCTGTGCTTTGCAAGCATTTGATAAAAAAAATAGAATATCTAGTATTTTTGGCTCTTGACATGTTTCCGCATCAAGTGCCTCCTGGGCGTGCATTTATTTGTAGTATGATGTCATTCCTATGTGCCCTGTTTAGTTTCCCGAGCTGCATCCCATTTCCTCCCAGCCCACAGGTGTATGCATTTAACTCCTGTTGCGTTTATACACCCTTGGGTGAAAATGCAGTCAACAAGTGCTCCCAAGAAGACATTGTTAATAACATAAGAAGAGCCCTGCTGGATCAGGCCAAAAGCCCATCTAGTCCAGCTTCCTGTATCACACAGTGGCCCCACCAGATGCCTCCGGGAGCACACAGCCAACAAGATAACCTGTTTCCTGCTGTCACTCCCTTGCACCTAGCACAGAGAAAACCTACTTCTAAAGCCAGGAGGTTGCTTATGGCTTGTAACCTGCAATGGTCTTTTCCTCCATGACTCTATCTAAACCCCTTTTAAAGGCATCTAGGCCAGGTGCCATCACCACATCCTGTGGCAAGGAGTTCCACAGATGAATTACGTGCTGGGTGAAGAAATATTTTCTTTTGTCTGTTCTAACTCTCCCTCCACACAGTTTTAGTGCATGTCTCCTGTTTCTGGTGTTGTGTGAGAGGGAGAAGAACTTCCCTCTATTCATTCCATGCATAATTTTATATGTCTTAATCATGTCCCCCCTGAGGTGCCTTTTTGTTGTCCTGGTGTGCTTCAATTAGAAACTTGCCACAGTGATCAGCTGGCTGGTGGGTCTTCATTTAGACCCCCTACTCCTGCACATGAACACACACAGACCCATTGATGTGGGAGCTGCTACACTGTGGGGCGATTTGATACCCACGTAGTGGTATGTGTATGAATTCAATAACTGCCTGGCTAGAGCCATTCAACTGAACGCTCTTCCAGCGTATCATCATCCTTTGTCCCAGCAAGGTGCTGGCTGAGATGCTTTGCCTTTACCATTTTTTTAAAAAAAAATATTTTTCATTAAGTTTATGAAAGAGAGAGGGAGCAAAAAATTATGAAAGGGGGGGGGGAATCCCGAGACTTGCAAAATTAATTCTCCATCCCCGAGAGAGGGTTTCTCTTTCTTGAACCAGCAGCTGTTCTTTCTTCCATGCAATATAGCAAACTCTTTTTTGAAATGGAGGGATGTTTCCAAAGGAGTTGGCAATATGACAGGGTGGGGTAGGGTCTGTTGAAGCTCCAAATTAAAAAAAAATCCCATTGGGCATACCATTTTGGAACATTTTGTTGGGGAAGGGGAGTCATTCCTGGCTTGGGAAATTCAGTGGTTTATTCTTTTATACTTATTTCTAATTTGATTTCAGGTGCTGTTGTCGGGACTGATCGGAGTTGTCTCATGGAAGAGGCCCCTCTCACTTGTGGTAAGTTAAGCTCGTGTTTAAGTTGAATCTCCAAGTGGATGTGTCCAGTCAGCAGGGGTGGCTCATTCATGCGTCCAAATGAGACTGGCGCCTCAGGTGATGGACTGGCCAGAGGGTCACCTCCGCCTACCTGCTCCCAGCCACCTGCCTCTGCTTCTCCTCCTCCTTCCACTCCCTGGATTCAAAAAGGCCAGAGGGGAACAGAGCAGAAGAGGAAGTGCGGAGGGGAGGATAGGAAAGTGGTGGGCTAGAGCTAACTCCCCACTCTCCTTTGTTCTTCCTCTTCTGCTCCATTTCCCTCAGCCTTTTTGAGCCCTGAAAGTGTGAGGAGGGCAGCAGAGACAGTGGTTGGAGTCTCAGCCACCAGGAAGTCTTGAACCAGTCACCAAACAACTTTTTTTAATTGGAAGTGTGGAGGGTTAAATTGATTTAGCTATGAGCTTCTGCTTGTTGTAAAAATAAATCCCTAACTTTTAAAAAACAAATCCTCTAACTAGCATATTATAGACAACTCAATTAGCTGATTATTGCCAAGTATTGATGATTGCTTCCTGTATAGATACGTACTTGACTTGTAGTCCCTCATAAAGCAAGTGTATTTGAGACACCAGAAGAGTCTGATCACATGATTAAAACAATCCAATCTAGTCTATACCAGCTCTTTTAACACTGTTACCAGGTTTTTGGGAATAGTACAGAATGCGGTGGCCCGTGTAGTCACTGGAGGTAGGCAGTTCGACTCTGTCGGGCCTCTCCTCCGACAGCTGCACTGGCTGCCGATTCATTTCCAGGCCCAATTCAAAGTGCTGGTTTTGACCTTTAAAGCCCTATACGGCTTGGGGCCAGGATATTTGAGAGACCGCCTACTTCTGTATAGTCCGGCTTGTCTCCTTAGATCATCAGAGAAGGCCCTTTTGCGGGTACCGTCGCCCAAGGAGGTGCGAGGGGCGTCGGCCAGAAATAGGGCCTTCTCAGTAGTGGCACCAACCTTATGGAATTCCCTCCCCTTTGACTTACGAACTGCTCCCTCCTTGGACACTTTCCGGCGAGGCCTAAAAACCTTCTTGTTTAAAGAAGCCTTCTGAGCCTTTGCCTTTTTTAACATCTTGCTGGTACGGGTGGGGTGTTGCTGTTTTTAGGTGTTTTTATTAGTTTTGTTAATTGTTTTTTTACTGTTTTAAAAAGTAATTTTAAAATATATGTATTTTCTGTTTTGTTGTAAGCCGCCTTGGGTCCCTTTGGGGAGAAAGGCGGGATAAAAATATTGTAAATCAAAATAAATAAATAAATAAATAAATATGAGAGCGGGGTGAGGCAAAGGAGGTCTATGGTCAGCAAGAGCAGCAGATCCCCTTGTTGCTCAGACCAGGACGCAACAAGCCTGACCCTGGATGGTGAGGAACAATCACTTGGCTGGATCTGGCTTATTATTGTGGATCTGGCTTATTTATTGACAGTTGTTCTTCCTGCAGTTCCTTCCTTTGGCCACAGCTGGATGGTGGCGCAGGAGGGTCTGTGTAGTCTGACTGATAGGATTTGTTCCAAGGGGATAGTTAGCTCTCCCCAGTTTGTACTCTAGTTTTTAGCAGGCCATATCTCCGTCTCTGCCAGGCTGAGTACGCCATTACACGGCCTCCTCTACGTCCGCCAGCTATTTAGCTGGCGGAAATCCGAGGAGGCCGATAGGGTAGGCCCCGGTTTACACCCGGGGAAGGGGACGAGTGTCCCCTTCCCCAAGTAGACCTCCAGCCCGGTGCATGCCGGGCAGCCTGTGCACAGGATCCGGCGGGTGGCCCTGGGCCGCCGGCCAGATCCTTAGTCATGATTGTGCTGCCCGTTGGGTTGTGTCCAGAGACATTCCTTCATCATCGAAGTATTTGCTCATGTTAAATCTTGACCCCAATTTTGGACTGTTTTAGGGTTTTTTGGAAGGAAATAGAGAAGACCCATTAAAATCTCATATATATATATATTCTTTTTTGAAGGGGGGGTAGCATCTTTAGTGAAGAACAAGCAATCTGCTGGCATCTTTTGAAAACCAGCTTTGTTATGCAAGATGCCAATTAGAAACTAAATGCTTCTCATTAAGCATGTTCATTAAACAGCCCATGAAAAGATAAGGGGGACTCTTGTCTTTCACACAATTAATTTGGTATAAATTCACGGACGTTAATGAAATGGTACTGTGAGGAATATCTCTGCCAAGGTGTTTATGTACCGAGATTGCAATGTTAATTGAAATGGATGCTATCCATTAATGAGCTAAAGAGGGAGAAGGAAATTTTGAAAACCAATTTTCTCGCAAAGGGAAAAAACAAAGTACTTTCCCTAAGTTGTACGTTTTTCATTCTTGCTAAACAAACTGTCTGTGTATGTTTCTCTCCACCCCCATCCCCTACTAGGATTTTGTGTTTGTTTTTTGCAGTGTGCTTGAGTGCAAAAACATTCTAGACAATTGTTAATGAATTCACTTTGGGACCTGGTTTGCTGGGGAACTCCAAATGCATTTAGTAGTTGCAATCCAATTAATAGCTAGGTGCAAGCCCCTCAACAATTCGGAGATCTATGCACAATGGGCAGAAGCTGCCCTCAGCCGATCAGGGGCACTTTAATACAGGCCATAATAACTGGGCACAGGCCCCAAGAAATATTCGCGTAAAGCGAAACGTAGCAATCCGGAGATATAGCTACGATAGCAGCAGCTGCTGAGCTATGAAGGAAGTCGACAGCTCGGTGCCTCAGCAGGGACTGCACCTGGCCAATCCCCCCAAACGAAATTGCTAGGGGCCCGCGACTCGAGTAACAGGAGGTGCCCTGGGGAATCGGGTATGCATGATGGAACTGGAATCCTCCTTACCCGTCACCCCTCAGAACTACCAAACTGCCCGCATAACTTAATCACGGGTTAATCGTAGCTTCGGAAAGATTGAGAGGGAACCATCTCAAAGTGCCACAGGACGAGTATTACTGTAGTGGATCCCCTGTCCTGGCTTCCCTTCTGCTGACAGGCATGTAATGCTGCGTCCTAGAGCACGAGACATGTCTTGAGGAATACCCCGTGCCCCCTCCCTACCACTCAACCTCAGCTGGATCAAAGTAAAGGTTGGTGGCCATGGCGAAGCCCATTGCTCCTGGCGTCTCTCAGGCCTGCAGTCCAGTTGGAATGGGGCGCCTGACTCGTAGAAGGCTGCAGTGGCTAGCGGGCTCGTCTCCCTAGAAGAGAAGAAGTTAGCCAAACATCTCTCCAGACTGAAGGTTGAACCTAATCCACAATAAGGAGGCGGCTGCAGTGGCTAGCGGGCCTGTCCTCCTAGAGAGAAGAAGTTAGCCAAACATATCTCCAGACTGAAGGTTGAACCTAATCAACAATAAGGAGGCGGATGGTGAATGCCCACCGCCAGGCAAACTACCCCACACCGAAGGGAGAATGCGGGCATACGCGACCCCATCCATATCAGAATAACAACTGTAATTAGTCAAATTGGGACCCCTCCTTATCCAAATCCCGTGAGGGGGTTAACATAAAGCTGCCACAACCATAATCATTGCCCGGCTACCGGCTAGCGGTGAACCAGCGTGCCCTGTGGTTAAGAAACATGCCATTTTTCCCGTGATAAATGGGCCAATAATAAATGTGCCGCAGGCAGTGCCCACGTCTGTCGCCCCTTCAAGAAATGGTAAAGGAGGTGAGCCTGGAACACTGCTCACTGCACTTGCTGCTGGTTAGCCGGCCCCCAAGCCTCGTTCCGTGGAGGGAGGCTTCGCGGGCGGGGCTTGGAGTCGGCGTGTCCGAAATCGAACTAAAATAAATATGACAAATAAAATCAGAAACCATGGGCGCTCCGTTTTCCGCCCACTGCGCGCCCTGCAGAATGCTGTAAAATATTCCTGCTGGAATTTAATGCATGTAGGAGAATTGAAGAGAGACCCTCCACCCGAGCCTCCGCCCTGCCTGCTCATCTAGGGGGTTTGACAAGTAAGGACCTAATCACTGAGGAGTCCCACAACAACAAACCAACTCCACCCCAAGCCAGCGGAAGCTGATCGGCCTGAATAACCGGCCGGCTGGGCAGGCTCCGATGCAATCCTGGCACAGCCCCCCACTGGGGCGCCACTACCTGCTGCCAAGCCTGAAGGCCTTGAATGACAGTTGCCGTAGGGAGAGAGAGGAGCCCCATTGGTCGCGGGCTCGACAGCCAGCGACTCCTAGACATGACATCCTGCGGGAGCGGGACCTCCATAAGAGTCGGGGGGAAAAAGAACCTGTAAGGCGACAAATCCAGACATGTTAACCAAGTAAGTGGAATCGATCCCCAGTGGCTCCGTCTACCTCATAGCCTGTGAAAACAAAAGGTAATACCTGCTCGGTTTCCTAGAGCAAGCAGAGAACCCCCCATCACGACTTGGCTAATTGTAAAACTTCCTGCGATGCAGACCATCGCAGCTCCTGCCGGGTACCTTAAGAGTCAACGAATCAGCACGCCGCAGAGTAGGGTCACTCCAAGGTATTCACAAATAAAATATGACAATTAAGATTGTTATAAGATTAAGATTGCCATGGAAACCATGGGCACTCTGTTTTCAACACCTATCTCCCACACCCAGCGGGATGCTGACACCTGCTCCCATTATGCAAGTTAATACCCTAGTAGAATTTAAGGGAGACCCACCATCCGAGCCCCCGCCCGGCATGCTAATCTGGGGGATTGACAGGTAAGAACCTAATCACAAAGAAGTCCCACAACGACATGTGGAGTGTCAACGGGCAACAGGTTATCTTGTTGTCTTGTGCTCCCTAAGGCATCTGGTGGGGCCACTGTGTGATACAGGAAGCTGGACTAGATGGGCTTTTGGCCTGATCCAGCAAGGCTCTTCTGATGTTCTTATGTAAATTAGTTCATTGGTGCGATTAATTCATATCCTGATTTGATTAGTTCATCGGTACCATTAATTCAGATTAATTCATGTTTTGATTCAAATAGTTCATTGGTACAATTAATTCATGTCATGATTCCCTAGTTCAGTAATTCATGTCATGATAAGTTTACATTAATTTATGTCATGATTCCTTAGTTCAAATCCTGATTCATTCAGTTATATGTATTTACTCAACTCAGCTGGATTCCATTACAGTGCATGCCTCTTCTTTAGCGAATGCAGCTGCCGTCCACTGCGCAGCGCGGGGGGGGGGGGGAGAGGACCCGCCTGCCCCTCGCTGCTGATCGGCCTAAGCTGGGTCCTGTAAGGGGCCAGCGGCTACCCCTCGGAAAAGTGAAAGGGCCAATCAGGGGAGGGGGCAGTTCAACGCCGCAGCAGCCAGCGAGAGAGCAGCAATGCGGCTATGGGCAATGAAATAACAAATAGGCCCCCACGACCGCAGCCGCGCGGAGCACCTGGGCGGCGCCTCCGTGCACGGGGCAATGGCAAAGCTAGAAGCCCCCGCGCCGAAGGCCAAACAGTACACCTGGGCGGCGCCATCTTGGGTTAGTCCACATGCAACCCATGGGCGCCGCCATGTTAGGAAGGTCCACGTGGCGCCCTATGGGCGGCGCCATCTTGAGCGCGTCCAACAAAGGCCGGGCCCAACAGACATCGCGGGGCCTGTGCCGGCCACCGCGGTCGTGGAGAATAAACCCGCGATCCTGCCTCCCCTCACACACCCCTCCCGCACTCCATCCGCGCTACGAAAGCGCCGGCCCAACCACCCTCCGGTCTCCCTCCCCTCCGCCGAGGTGAATAGCAGTCTGCCGGCCGACGGGTCCACCGGTCGTGGGCCCCACCTCCCTCCCGACCGCCTCTCGGCAACCCCCCCCCATGAAAGAACTGCAAACGTGAGAAAAGGAGAGGCCGAGAGCAACAGGCAGGGGATGAAGACGGAAAGCAGGACAACATGAGAAGGAAAGCCACGTAAAAACAATGGGCGATAAAGGGGGGAAGCCAGGAATCCAGCCCGACAGCAAAGACAGAGAGGGGGAAAGCAGAAAGAAAGGGAAAGGGCGAACAGTAAGAACAGAGTACGAGGGATCAGACCTCCGCCCCCGTATCCCACCTGCCGAGCTCAACGGCCCAGAAGCCCGCGGCCAGATCGCCCCCCGAAGCCCACTGCCTGGCGCGCCGAAAAGCGGCACTGGAGTGCGGTGGCGAGAAGCGCCCGTCCGCCCCCGAAATAGCCCCCAGCCCCAAACAACTCACCCGATCCTGCAGGGGGGTGAAAGCCTGGAATGCAGCACAGGGTCTTGGGCCTGAGCGCAACAACGACCAAGCACCTTAACCGTTGCTGCGCTCAGGTGAGAATGGGAAGAGTGGGGCACGGAGCCAACCCCAAGGTACGGCTCCTCCCCCCTCCCCCCATAGAAACATGATAGGGGGCATCATCGCCCCTCCCCTCTCCTGTGTTTCCCGGGCAACCGGGTAAACACCGAGCATCGCCCGAGGGGATGCTCGGCCGAATTCACTTTGGGACCTGGTTTGCTGGGGAACTCCAAATGCATTTAGTAGTTTTAAGAGAGAGCATGCACTTTAGGATAGATTAATAGCATGCAAAACAAAATGTACCGTTTTGAACTGTAATGTTTAATCAGTTAAGAATGATTTAAAAGGTATTCTGGATTAATTGAAATATTGGCCCAAAAGCTATTTTTAGTACAAGTACAGTACTTCTAAAAGTTGCTATCTTTTTTTTGAAACTTGTTATTTATAATTTTAAAATGTTCCATTTGGTGCTTTGGTGCTCAAACACCATTCTAAGATGATGCCTGCCGCAGCATGTGAGCATATAATCTAAAAGCAAAGGGGGTACTGTATGCTTTTTGCTCCAGAGCTATTCTTCTTGTTGTTGTTGTTCAGTCGTTAAGTCGTGTCCGATCCTTCGTGATCCCGTGAACCATATCCCGCCTGGATACAGGCCTTCCTGTCCTCCACTATCTTCCTGAGTTCGCTCATTTTCATGTTCATTGCAAATTTAAGTAACAGTAATCAACTAAAAAAGTTTTTTAAAATATATTTGAAAACCTTTCTCCCCCACTTTTTTTTTTTTTTTGCCTCTGAGGCAATCCGGGATTAGTTGTAGTAAAACATGAATTGAAAGCAGCGTTAGCGGAAGCAAAATCCTGAGCTAAAAGGTGGGACTAAATATCCCCACCCACCACTGCAGACATCGTCCCTCTCTCCCCAAAAGCCAAATTAAAAACACACACAATTTTTTACCGATCTTCTGAAGGGGTATAGGATAGGGCTCACCTGGACCTCCATGGGGAGAGTGTTGCAGAAAGTTGCCACCACCAAGAAGGCCTTGCTCCTAGCAGAAGCCTGTTGTGTCTCCAAGGACATCCAGAGCAAGGTCTAATTTGACACCCAGAGCATTCAAAAAACGCATATGGGAAGAGATGGTCCTTCAAGTGTCCGTGTCCTAAATGGTTTAATGCTTTAAAGATCATAACCAGCACTTTGATTGTATGATTAGTCAGCTAAGATTTCTTTGACCGAGTGGCAGCCCTGGCTAAAATTCACATTTGAGGTACGGTCAGTGTGTGCGTGCGCGAAAACCACGACTGTGACTAGTTGTGAAGTGTGATGGTCCAGCAGTCTCATTTGAACCCGGTTGCCAACTGACTTCATCCAGAGTAGATGTAGATGGAGAAAGAGGATTCTGTTAACCAGTTTGTGTGATAAACAATGGTGAAAATGGATGCCCTTGCGTCTTTTTCCAGAGCTGCCTGCGTTAATGTGTTGCTCTAATTCACAGCATGTATTAAACATTCCTTTAACAGGAATTGAGGTTTGTGTGTGTGTGTAATTTCTGCCAATATACCAGAAAACCTTTTTACTATTAATTTTACATGTGGTATGTTTTATTAATATGAAAGCTTCCTTTATGAATTGTGTGAAATTAGAACAGCTTATTTTCTTTCCTCAACACTGGGCTCCAATGCCATTACCTTCCACCAAGCTCTTTGGAGGAAAACAATATATTCTGAGCACCATACAATTAAAGTAACATGCCAGAGTCTCTTCAATCAGCCCGGTCAGCATTTTGGTCCTCACTGGGTCTTCGTTGATTGTAATAAAATCTTAAATTGAATGCAATAAAGCATTCAGTTGTACACGTTTAAGTCTTATTGATTGTAGCAGGATGGACATATGAATAGGCAGGCACATGATTGTGGGCCTGAGGCTTTCTCTATTTATTTTAGGACCTACAAGGTCCTTGAACAAATGTGTGATGTGTCTTTACACACGCACACACAGAGGGCTGGCCTATCCATGAGGCCAACTGAGTGTGGTAGCCTCAGGCAGCTGAACAGTTGGGGGGGGGGGGTTGCCCAACTCTGTCCACCTGCTTGCCTCTTCCACCACCACTACCTTCTCCTCCTCTATCCACTGCCTGGGTTGGAAAAAGAAGAGGGAGAAATGTGGAGGGGAGGAGAATGCTGAGCTTGAACATGGAAGAGTAAGGAGCAAAGACTGGTACATCATCAGTCTCAGGAGCAGTCGCGTCGCTATGACGTGCGTCACCCCAGAGCGGGGGCGCGTGTCACCTTTAAGACTAGGCTCCGCCCCCGCGCGTGACGTCACGCGCGGGCGCAGAGCAACCCCCCCGCGCCGTTTTCGGCTCATTTCAGAGCCAAACGGGCGGGCGGGCCCACCTGCAACGACCAACTGTGAGTACTGGGGGGGACGCGCGTCACCCCTGTGCGCGCGTCGACTCCGGGCGGCCCGCCCCGCGTGCTTCCCTCCGTCGACGCCAGTGGTCAGGAGGTCTTGGATCGACAATGACTCTGTGTGTGTGTGTGTGTGTGTGTGTGTGTGTGTGTGTATCAACAGTTAACCAGTTAAGACCTGATGAAACAAATGTCTTAACCAGCCAAACAAAGATGGCAAGTTAAGAGAGCTGGCAGTTTTCTCCCTTAGGCAAGTAGGGTGCCACTGTGAAGGAGACCCTGTTAAAAAAGGTATATTAGAGTGCTAGCCTAGGCATGTTTACTCAGAAGTCATTGCCGCTGTGTAGGACCTACTCCCTAGTAAACCTCCATAGGACTGTAGCCTTAATGTAACAAGAGCAACTTGCTGTGTCTCAGGCACCTCTTTGAGAAGATGATGACCCAGACCAGCGGTTCTCACAGTTCTCCCCGTGAGTCGGGGAGAAACGTGAGTCCGTACGGGGTAAGACGATGGGGGGGGGCGGCATTCCCAGGATCGTATCAATGTTTTTAACTTACCGAGGGTTCAGTGGTTTTTGAGTGGTGGTGAGCTAAGCTGGATTGTAAGCTTATTATGCAGGATCTATTTTCATATGTGTGTTGTGCGGCGTTACGTTCTAGACCTGCTTTACAAAAACAATATAAATATTTTTTGAGGGATAGTATTGGATTCCCAATTTACTTACTCTAGAGCTGATTTCACTAGGACTGCTCCTGAGTACAAAATGAAAGAAGGTGCATATCTACCAAACCCGAGAAATGCACGGCAATGAAAATTTATGAAAATTCAGGTAGATATCCTATGATGAGGAAGACAGAGAATGGTCTATATTTGACTACAGAGAACTCCATTCTTATTATTGCTAAAGCTGACATGTTGGCTGTTGAGGGTAGGAATATTTTAGGATTGAATTTCCTTGCTTTTTGGCATTAAAATCGACCCAGCTTAATAACTTAACTCTCCCCTCAATGGCATTTAGTTATATTGAATGCAATCCAGAGCACTGTTTAGGTGTGGTTTAGTTCCATTAAGTTCAGTGAGTTAACGATACTGAACTAGACGGCAACTGGTGGTGCCAATCTAAAGCTCTTTGGGTGGTCCGATGCACACACCGAACTTCTAGGCCAGTGGTTCTCAAACGTTTTTAGCACCGGGACCCACTTTTTAAAATGATTATCTATTTGGACCCACTTAGCCTTACAAGACTTTAAAAAAGGTGATTCAGAAATAAATAAATAAATATCACAGACACACACACACCACACACACACACACACACACACACACACACGCACACAGGTAAAGAGCTCAGCTGCTTGCAGGGTAATTAGCAGCTATATTGCAAACTGCAGGAGCTCAGCTCTTTGAAGGGCAATTAGTAGCTATCTGGTTTTTGAATAACCTCAGGGCTTGTGGCAATTATCTGAACTTTCCATCACCTGGGGCCCACCAGAAATCGGGTCGCGACCCACCAACTGGTTCCCGACCTACAGTTTGAGAAACACTGTTCTAGGCCATTCCCCTTTATTTCAATGATGGGGCAACTTTGCCTGTGCATTTCTTTGTGTGGAATGGCAACGTTTCCAGCCCTAACTTTGAACACATTCACCTTGATCTTGCAACATTCTCATCTGGGGTGGAGCTCTCATTGGCATAACTAGATCTGGATTGAGCTTCCCTACACATGCTGTTAGAAAACCGAGTCATGCAGGGTCAAACTGCACATTTAAAGTAACGTAACATGCAGTTTGATCTGGAAAATGTCATAGGAACATAAGAAGAGCCCTGCTGGATCAGGTCCGCAAAGGCCCATCTAGTCCAGCTTCCTGTATCTCACAGTGGCACACCAGATGCCTCAGGGAGCACACAAGACAACATCTGTATCCCCTTTGATACCTGTCCCCTTCCTTTGATATTTGTCTCAGGTCTTTGCAACTGGGGAATACACAATGATGTGATATGAACAGAATTTATTGTAGTGCGGTGCAAGTGGGAATGTTCCAAATTTGGCAAATTTTAAAGACTGCCTTTCCTTCTGACAAACGATGCTAACCTTTATTTATTAAACTGCAAGTTATTTCACACACCAACCCTCAAGCTTGCCTGGCAAATAAGTCTTGAGTGGTATTTGGCTGCTCCTTTCTAGTTAACCCCTCCGAAAAGAGCATAGGAGAATCCCTATTTATTGGATCACACCGAGGGCCCATCTGTAGACCAAAATCCTTTTTCCCCACAGTCAGTGCCCCAACTAAATGCCTCCAGGAAGCTCACAAGCAAGGCAATAGCCCTCTGCTGTTGTTGCTCCCCAATAACTGGCATTCAGAGGTAGACTGTGGCTGTACATGGAGGTTCCATTTAGCTATCCTGACCAGTGAATTTATCTGATCCACTTTCAAAGCCATCTGAGCCTAGTGGCCTGTATGCTTGCTGCGAACAATGTGTGCTTTTCTCAGGTCTGTCAGGCAATTGGCAGAGTATAAGTCTGATGTAAATCTGATTAATTAACTGGTTAAGTGCCAGACAGTTGATAGGTCTTTTTTTGTGTGTTGCGTGTGTGTGTGTTGGCTTTTTCCTCTACTTCCCATTTATATAACTGGATGTTCAGACTACTGTCAGTTCTTTCAAAATATATGATCTGCCAGAGAAATATTTTACTTTTAGTTTCCTCCTAGTCTGTTTTTAAAATAGACATGTTGATCTATAGATTAATAAAGTAACTCGTGTTACAAGTTTTCAGTCTAGAAAAAAGGCGTTTGAGGGGGGACATGATTGAGACGTATAAAATTATGCATGGGATGGAGAGAGTGGATAGAGGGAAGTTCTTCTCTCTACACCAGAACCAACCAGGGGACGTGCACTAAAACTGAGTGGAGGGAGAGTTAGAACAGACAAAAACAGAGAGTTAGAACAGAGAGTTAGAACAGTGGTGAAGGCGGCTGGCCTAGATGCCTTTTAAAAGGGGCTTGGATAGATTATGGAGGAAAAGACCTTCACAGGCTACAAGCCATAAGCAACCTCCTGGTTTTAGAAGTAGGTTTTCTCTGTATGCCAGGTGCAAGGGAGTGGCAACAGGATACAGGTATCTTGTTGTCTCGTGTGCTCCCTGAGACATCTGGTGGGGCCACTGTGAGATACAGGAAGCTGGAGAAGTTACAGACTAAAGAGAAACACAAGGGAGACATGACACCAATAACAGCTGAATGGGTGATAACAGGGATGAATGGGGACAGTTGCTCTCCCCCTGCCCAGTGTGAGAGCGATCACTTTATAACATGCTTTTTTGCCCCATTAGCAGGGATAGTCCCTTTTCTGGAGTCCCTTTTCTGGAGTCCCTTTTCTGGAGTCCCAAGCAGACTGGAAAACCAGGACACTTATAGAGTCTTTGTTGAGTAATCATACGTACCGTATTGGTCTGAGTATAAGACTCACTTTTTTCTCCTAATTTAAGTTTTTAAACTAGGGGTGCGTCTTATAATCAGGCTGTTGCAATTTAATGCCAGTGATTTAATTATTATTTTTTTAATAGCACCAAACTTTAAGGGTGCGTCTTATAATCAGGTGCATCTTATACTCTGGACAATATGGTGTTTAGTGGACCGTGTTGGCTCGGTGGATCACAAGTTGTGGAAAAGGCCTACTCAATAGATGTGTTTGCTGATCTGGCTACTTACCCTGTTGTGTTGGGTTTTTTGTTGTTGTTGGCCAGAGCTTGGAGGTGGTGACCAGGCTGCAAACTGACTCCTGGAGTTGCAGGCATGAAGCCTTGATGCTTTAATAGTGGTGCGGCAAGGGGGGAATGTGAAAGAACGCTATTGTCCCTTTCCCAGAGCTCCATGGTTGGGAAAAGGGCACCTGCTGAAATTTCCCCCCATGCACAGCTGTCAAAGGCACAGAAAGAGTTAGAGACCCTGCAGATTCCTCCTTGTGAGCCTGAAGTCTTACTAGAAACCATGTCCAATGTAAACTCCTGTGAATCCCATCAAAGCTGTTCAGCCTCTTTCCTTTCAAGAGTCAGGGTTTCTTACAATTCCATTCTCTCTTAGAAGCACTATTAGAATGACATTCTGTTCATACACTCGCCCGCTAGTCTCTGAAAAGCAGAGCTATACAATTGGTGAGATTGCGCCGCTCATTTGGATGGAGGTCATGATACTAAGGATATGATCAATTCTCCAGGTGGATTGGAAATGAGTTTTCTGAATAAATTATGAGCCCTGGCACATTCTGTGCTAATTGCATTAACTTCTGACTTGCCTGGAGTTTTGCTAACACGAGGAAGTTACATTTGGGTCTGTTTCAAGGCTTTTTGTCTGTAGGGGAGAAAAGCTCTACAGAATTGTTAAAAGTAGTGGCAAAAAAATACGTTCGTCTGCAGGAAATTGAAAAGGCTTTATAGTACATGAACAGATGACAATATCTTACATTGACCAAAGAGATTCCATGGGGCTAGGAACAGAGATAGGAGAGGGAGGGCGTGTGTCTGAGATTCTATGTACTGTATCTTATATGGGCTGAAGCATTTAAATGGTTAATCAGCTTGATTAATGATTAAATAAATGTATTTAAATTAATTAAATTACCATATTGTCCCAAGTATAGGACGCTCCTGATTATAAGTCGCACCCTTAAAGTTTGGTGCTATTTTTTAAAGAATACATTTTTAACTTAAGTATACACATTAGTAGAACAGTACAGCTTTAGTACAGTTAAAGGCATAGGCACCCTGTCCCTTATTGAATCTGGGCACTCTAGTATTAGTAGCCTTCCCAGATCCAAAGGGGGACAGAGTGCCTACCTTTTAACCTTTGGAATTTGGGCAGGTGTAGCTTGTTGCACCCTTCCATGATGATGAGCTGCACCTGCCCAAATTTCAATGAACAGCACAATCCTATGCATATCTACTCAGAAGTAAGTCCCATTGCATTCAATGGGACTTACTCCCAGGAAAGTGTGCATAGGATTGCAGCCTAAAGGTAGGCACTCTGTCCCCCTTTGGATATGGTAAGCCTATGCAGGAGCTCTTGCTCTCAACTTTCAAACTGTACTCTCAACTTTTAAACTGCAAGATCAATAAATATCTTAGTTTCCACAGAGTCCTGGGGTTGAAACTTAAGGGTTAATTTTTTCATCATGGTATTCAGCCATTTAGCAAGTGATTAAGACAACTGCAAGGAAAGGCTTGAAAACACAGTGCTTTGCAGTTTAAAAAGAGAGAGAGAGAAAAAAGCCCCGTTTTACCTTTTGAAAAGAGACTCGGAGAGGCTTGGTTTGAAAGTGCTTTGCATAAAACACTAGGCAGAAACGCTAGGCTTTGATTGTAGGGCGCACCCCCTACTTTAAAGACTTGCCTTAGGGGATAAAAGTGAGTCTTATACTCGGGCAAATACGGTAACTTGTTTAAACTTCAATGTTGCATGCAGATTTTCCAACTAATAGAATTTTAAGGGAAACCAATAAATTAATTGCAGAATCTAACCTCAAGCCTGAAATAAAAAATAAATTAACCAAAACCTCAGCCCTGCCGCCTAGGTTATATGGGCTTCCTAAAATTCACAAAAATGATGTACCATTACGACCAATTGTCAGTAGCATAGGATCTCCGACATATGACTTGGCACAATATCTGGTGCGAATTTTGTCACCATATATAGGGAACACCTTTCATTACGTGAAGAATTCTTACCACTTTATAGAGCTTTTACAAACGGCTAAACTAACAACGAATTCGGTACTGGTCAGTTTTGACGTTGTGTCACTGTTTACGAAGGTTCCGGTAACAGAGACTATGAACATTATAAGTGACCTAACTATCCCCAGGGATCTTATCCCATTATATGAACACTGCTTGAATTCCACGTACTTTGTGTGCAATGGAGTGATTAGGGAACAAAAAGAAGGTGTACCAATGGGGAGTCCGTTGAGCCCAGCAGTTGCCAACCTCTTCATGGAGTTTTTCGAACAAAAGGCACTGCAGACGTCCAGGTTGAAACCATCTACCTGGCTCAGATATGTAGATGACATCTTCTGTGTGTGGGATTATGGAATGGAAGAACTGAACGGATTTCTGGGGCACCTGAACAGTCTCTGCCCGGAGATTCAGTTCACCATGGAGGTGGAAGAGAACAAAACCATTGCCTTCCTAGATGTGGTAGTGAAAAGAAATGAAGACTTAACGTTTGGGCATGCAGTATACCACAAACCTACTCATACTGGAAGGTACTTAAATCATGCCTCTCTAACCACCATCCCTCACAGAAGGGTTCGTTGATTAATTCCTTAGTTCACAGAGCGATACATGTCTGTGACAACCAATCTCTTGAAGCTGAAAAACAAGTTCTAACACGGTCACTGACGGCAAACGGATACAAAAAGAAACAAGTGGACGAATGTTGGAGGAAACAGTTAGCAAGGAAAAATCACATTGTGGCACCTGGAGAAAGTGACAGTGAGAAGCAGACAGAAAACAAAGAACAGCCATGGCTTTCGTTACCCTTCATTAGGGGTACAACTGATAAGATAGCCAAGATCTTTAAGAGATATGATGTGAAAACTATTTTCAGCCCAACAACGAAAATAGAGCAACTGCTACACAATCCCAAGGACCCCAGACCAGTGTTATCTAACCCCGGAGTATATGAAATTGGCTGCGAATGTGGGAAAGTTTATCTGGGACAAACGAAAAGACCAATAGGGGTCCGGGTCCGGGAACATCAAAGAGCAACAGATGCAAAGCAAGAAGAAAAATCAGCAGTAGCTTTGCACGCGAAAGAATCAGGACACAGGATAATGTTTGAGCATGCATGTGCCTTGTTTCATGAACCCAGATTAAAACATAGATTAAATTTGGAGGCTCTAATGATTTCCCAGACGAAATCTTCAAAGTTACTGAACCGCCAGCAGGAAATGACATATGCTAATAGGATATGGATGCCAATTTTGAATAACCAAAGTAATAAGTGTTGAATAACTCTGAGGACAAAAGTAGTGGGTCCCTTTAACTTTGAGCAACAGACCGATGTTTAACTGTCACCACTCTGTAACATTCTTTTTCATCCAGCAGTTTTTTACTGCCAAATTGCCTTGAGAAAGCTCCGTGAATGGAGTGAAACGTCGGCTTGGGAAGTAGGATCCCATGTTGTTGTTGTAAGAAAACCTTTTCTGTGTATGTGACACCTGCACAATATAAAGAAATCTAAACAAACAACAAAAGCGGTAAAGGATTTTATTTCTCTATTTTTACATTGACATGGCTGCAGAACCCATACAGTTAAGAACCTTGTCACTTGTTTAAACTTTCCTGGCAATGTCACCCACAAGGCACCTTACAAAGTATAAAATTACAAAGCACACAAAATGCAGATGCATACCTAGGCTTACCAGATCTCCAACCGAGACAGAGTGCTAAACCTTTAGGAGAAGGAATGTGGGCAGGTGTTAAACCCTTAGAACACAATCCTAGGCATGTCTACTCAGAAGCAATCCCCATTGTGTTCAGTGGGGCTTGCTTCTGTGTAGACATGTCTAGGATTGTGCTCTAAGGTTTAACAAGCGATACCTGCCCACATTCCTTCTCCTAAAAGTCTAGCACTCTGTCCCGGTTGGAGATCTGGTAAGCCTATGCATACCTAATATCAGCTAAAACACTAACATTTCTAAAACCTAATTGAATGTTAAGGGTAGAGTGATTAAAAACATTAATTCACAAGGCTGATAGCACAGCCACCCCCCACCCCCACACACAGAAAAGCAGTGGTGTTGCATGAGAACAAGGGCAATTGAACTGAATATGCAGATTTCCTTGTCAAGGAATTGGGGAAAAAATCACTAAAAAAATGATGCCCCAAATATTTCCCCCCCAAAAAATAATGGGGAGTAGTTTTGGTTCAGCCCTGTAAAGAAGTGGTTCTTTTTGATGCATCCCCAAAGGGTTGAAGCTTCTGATATACCTCACAAAGTCGTTTGCTACTCTTGAATTGCAGAAATTGGGTGTGGGTGTCCTCTGGCCCATATGGAACGTTATGCGGACCACAGAACCCTGTTGGAGCCCTTCCAGCGCTGTGTGGGTGTGTGTGTATAAATTTTTCATCTCGTGGTTGCAAGGCTATAGTTTGAAAATGTGATGGCAACAAAAAAAAAATCAAAGGAGTTGGAAACACAAAGCAAGAAAATTGTCTTTTTTAAATTCAGACATTAACCTTAGTATTTTGTGTTAACTCTTTGTGATTTTTATATCTGGATAACACGGTGGTTGATACAAACGTGTTACACTTGAGGGCAGCACTTTCAGAGTATGCATATTGTACAGTAATTGTTGTGAGTCATTGACAAGAATTTTAATATTGGTTATGTTCCTTATAATTGGGGATGGAATGCTAAGTCGGTCATAGAGAACCTGCTTTATGTTCACAAGGTTCTAGGTTCAATCCCTGGCATTTCCATATAGGGCTGGGAAAAAACCCCTCCTGGGACTCTGGATAGCTGCTGCCTGTCTGTGTAGACAATCCTGAGTTTGTTGGACCAATGACCTGACTCAGTATGGCAGCTTTCTATGAATGTACAATTGGACATTTTTATCCGCTGGGGTTCTGTTCCTGGAACCACAGTGGATAAGAAAATCAGTGTTATATGAAATCCGGGGGGAGGGGGGTGTTGGGAGCGGTGCCACATTACCTTTTTTTCCAGCATCTTTACCGCTTCCTTCTTTCTGAGTTTGTTTTAAAGTTTAAACTGACTGAAAAAACAAAAGCCACTACTGGAAGCAACCTGTAAATGGCGGCAGAGACTCCCTGCTGCATTTTTCAGCAGTTTGGACCCGCGCAGGAGACTGGAAGTGGCTGGCAGGCCCCTGACAATGTTGAAAGAAGAGGTAATGTAGTGTGGTTGGACTCCCTCTTCCACAGTTTTGCCATCCATGTTGAGTCAAATCCATGGATAAAAAAAAACCGTGGATAAAAAGGTCTGACTGTATGTCAAATGCAATGCAAACAATGTCTACTGTGTGCCACTGAAATGAGGAAAATGGAGTTAGCATTCAGCTTGTGACATTTCTGACATGGCCTTCTGTGCTGAATGAGTTGCCTCTCCCCGGTCTAAAGCAAGGACTGGGAGCTGTGAAGGACTTGTGTGCATGTGTATCCGTTCAGTGCTTTCCACTGGATGGGTAGCATAGTGCTGGCAGAAGAGAAAAGCAGCAGCTGAGCATCATCCGGGCTGAGCATCATCAGGGAAGTGAGGTCAACATGATGTCAAGATGAAGCTAATTGGCGCAGCCCGCAAAATGCCCAAGGGGGGGTTGCTCAGTGGGCAAACGGAAAAGAGCAGTCGTGACAAATGAGAAGCAGTCATTTCAGATCTGTGTTCTGCTGCTGCGGTGCTTTTCACGTTAAAGCGAGTGGAGGCATCTGACAAACTCCAGAAGAGCAGCGGTTTTAGGACACGTTCTTGAGCTGGTGTAGGAACAAGTACAAGAACAATCTCAAGTCAGATCTACACATGCAACAAAATGAGGTAGGAACTGTGTTCCTGCAGCCGGAGGAATCTAGAGAAGGCACCAGGAAACGCTCTGGTTCTTCTCTCCTGAATCCTGTGTTATCCTTGGCCCTGGCCCCTCTTCTTCTCCCCAATCTGTCTCCCTTTCTCCCAAAGACCCTGTTCCTTCAGCCCCCTTGTCCCCCTGAACTTCTTCCCTCTTCTTTTCTCCTTCCCTTGTCTCCACTTGTCTTTCCCTTTTATCTCTCTCCCCTCAACTTCTTTGACTTTCCCTTCCACGACTGTCTTTTCTCTCCCTTGCTCTATCTCCTCCTTAGCCTCGTTTTGCGCCCTCCCCTCTGTCTTAAGAACATAACATGCGAACATAAGAAGAGCCCTGCTGGATCAGGCCAAAGGCCCATCTAGTCCAGCTTCCTGTACCACACAGTGGCCCCACCAGATGCCTCAGGGAGCACAGGACAACAAGATACTTGTATCCTGTCGCCACTCCCTTGCACCTGGCACAAAGAAAACCTACTCCTACAACCAGGAGGTTGTTTATCCCCATCGTGGCTTGTAAGTTGTGATGGACTTTTCCTCCAAAAATCTGTCCAATCCCCTTTTAAAGGCATCCAGGCCAGGTGCCATCACCACCTCCTGTGGCAAGGAGTTCCACAAACCAATTACACGCTGGGTAAAGAAATATTTTCTTTTGTCTGTTTTAATCCTCCCTCCACTCAATTTGAGTGGATGTCCCCTAGTTCTAGTGTTGTGTGAGAGGGAAAAGAACTTCTCTTCCCCCTTTTGAGCTGGCCGGCCCACCTCTCAAGGCTCCACCCTCTTCCAATTAGCTGGCCTGACCAGCACTTTTCAGCCTCCATAGATTCCAAGGCATCCTGCAAAGACGTCCTCACCAGTCATGTCAGAATCACCTGATCCGCTGGGATGACGGCGCACGCGTCACACAATCCCGCAAGGCGGAGCAGGGCACCACACTTACCTTACAGGGTTACAGCAGTTACAACAAGGGAGATTTCGATTACCTGTTAGGAAGAACTTCCTGAAAGCGTGTACTGTTTGGCAGTGGAACAGTCTGACTCTCCATTGTCGGAGGTCTCAAGCAGAGACTGGATAGTCACCCAGCGGGGATGTTAGAGTTGTGGACAGCCTGCATTGGCAGGGGGCTGGACTGTCTGATCTAGTAGATCCCTTCCAACTCTTTGATTCTAGGGTTGTTTTAAGGGCAACATCAAGATGCTCATGGGAGAGGCTATAGCTCAGTGGTAGAGCAACTGCTTTGCGTGTAGAAGGTTCCAGGTTGAATCTCCAGGTCGGACAGAGAGAAATTTCTGCCTGAAGCCGGAGTTCTGGAGAATGGCTGCCGGTCAGTGTTGACAATACTTAGCTAGATTGACCAGTAGTCAGACTCCGTATACAGCAGCATCCTTTGTGAAGTGCTTTGCCCTCTGAAGAAGCACTGTACAATCACGAAGTAGTAATAGGTGTACACTAAACAAACAAAAAGAATTCTAGATAAAAGCTACCAATGTAGATGTCTGGACTGGCCCTTTTGACAGCCAAGTAAGATACTTTTTTTCCATTTTTTTTTGTTCCATCTTGTTTTGCTCTGTCGAAGCAAAATTTGTTGTCGCTCTGAATGATTAAGCAGTGAAATAACCAATGTTAATTGATTGGCTTGCAACCGTATGTATGTATGGTCCTCCCTCCCCCCCCCCGGCCGAACTGTAAATACTTCTTTGCTGATGGACTCGCATGTCTGCCTTGTGATTATTATTTTCAGAACTGACTCTCATGCTTGACAACCCTATAATCTCCTGACACAAAGGGCCATCTGCATGCTAATGTGTTTTATTGCCTGTGAGTTGCTTCCACAGTAAATATTGGAATCCCGGAGATTTCTCTCTAGTTTCCCTTTATTTGGAATGGCATCATCCAAACCGAGAATTTGTGGTTAGGATTTGCTCGGTTATGACAAGATGCGGCACCAAGAAGTCGCTGCCATGGGGGAGAATGGCTTGAGCACTATGGGATGTTCTTTTTTTAATAACCTAGAAAACCAGTTTTCTTCTCTGTAGGCGCATTTCCCAGGCACCTTGTCATCCTGAAGATTATTTCATTTGATACTGAGAAATGAGCATTATGAAACCAGAGCCAAGGGTAATTTGCAAAATCCAAGGGTGCCATTGGGTGGTGCCTATAATCTAGATCCCGTTTGCACAAATCTTCACGTTTCTGTGTCTGACAACCCTTTTATTCTGTGTGTTGGATGCATGACACTTTAAAAGCGGTTTGGATAGATTCATGGAGGAAAAGACCATCACAGGTTACAAGCCATAAGCAACCTCCTGGCTTTAGAAGTAGGTTTTCTCTGTGCCAGGTGCAAGGGAGTGACAACAGGAAACAGGTTATCTGTGCCAGGTGCAAGGGAGTGGCGACAGGATACAGGTATCTTGTTGTCTTGTGTGCTCCCTGAGGCATCTGGTGGGGCCACTGTGAGATACAGGAAGCTGGACTGGATGGACCTTTGGCCTGATCCAGCAAGGCTGTTCTTATGTTCTTATTATGTTCTTATGTATGCACATGTATGTGGCAGCGGGTGCCTGCCAGGGAGTAGAAGAGGACATGTGTGAAGCGGAGCCGAGTATAATGATCGAGGCCTTGAGCATCTAACAGCATAAGGCCACTTGCCAAGCTCAACAGAGTGAAAACATTACATGACTCCAAATATGAATGCTAGTTCTATAGATTCAATATGGTACACAGTATAGTGACTAAAGGACGTGCCAGACAACGAAACAAAAGGACAACTAAATACATGTAAAGCACTTTGCGGCCGCGCAGGGAGCCAGTGTACCAGCGGGAAGGCTGGAGCCTTCCTGCGCACAATGGAAGCCTGCCAGAGCAGGTAAGCCCGGCAAGGAGGTTGGAATGGGGTAGGGAAGGGTGGAACAGGGAGGAGATGTGGTGCAGGGTGGGCGAATTGGGCCTGGGAGGGGGGTGGGTTTGGCAGTGGTGGCACACGCTGAATCCCGATCCCCTTCCCGGGCCTGATCCGCCTGCACGGATCAATGCGAACTTGTGCCAGTGATATCACTGGTGCAGGTCCAAGTGGACCCATTGTGGCTGCTTGGGCTTACCCTGGGGCAAGAGGACAAATGCCCCATTACCCCGAGGAGACCTCCAGCAGCCACAAATCCCTTGAGGGATGCAACGGAAGCCACAATGGCTCTACTGCATTGCCATGGCAGGGATTTAGGTAGGACTGGACTCTAGGACTAGGAAGACCCACGTTCAAGTTTCCTCTCAGTCATCAAGTTCATTACCTGGCCTTAGCCCAGCTCCCTGCCTTGCAGGGTTGCTGTGGAAGAGAACAAAAAGGGGGAGGAGACCCTACCCTACGCTCTTTGGAGGAAGGAATAGAAATGTAATGTAATAGAGAAAAATTGGAGCTCTTTTTAGGTTTTCTACATCTTATTCCTCATGGCTTTTCCTAAAAATTCCTATAAAGTATATGCTTTGTATGCAGAAGGTATCCCCAGCAGAGCAATCCCGGAAGAAGAGAATGAACTGTATGGAGACTATATGCTACCTCCAGGTTTGAGGCAGTTTATTTATTTATTTATTTTGTGTATTTATATACCGCCTTTCTCATCATCAGATTTCTCATCAGATTTATTCAAGGCGGTTTACACAGGCAGGCTATCCTAGACCCGAAGGGTCTTTACAATATTGTTCTATTCATATATAGAACCTTCCATACTCAAGATGTTTTCTCTTCCGAGTGCATCCCTCCTTCTGACTTGTGCTCTGCACTTCTAAGCTTCACAGTTCACCGCAGTTCACCCTCGGACGGTTGTCCAGATGTTCTCTCTCTAGCTGACTCCTCCACATTCCACCCTTTCACGGTGCCTTCTCAGTGTCTTTGCGAGGTTTGTCAGCAACTGCCGTCTCCCATCCAAGTGAGAACCGAGGTCGACCCTGTTTAGCTTCTTCAGGCAGGGCACCGGCTCAAACCTGCAGGCCACATAACATTGGTTGCAGGGGAGCAACAGTGGGTTGTGTCTTTCCCAGAGCCATTTGGTTGGCGACTGTGGGAAACAGGGAGCTGGACTAGATGGGGCTTGGGCTTGATCCATCAGGGCTCTTCTTATTTTCATCCGGGAAGAGCTGGGATGAAAAGTAGGAATCATGCTTGAGCCAGAGAGACAAAGTAGGACATATGGAAGCCCCCGGCATTCAATGTGACCTGCCAAAGTGACCTGCTTTGCCCTCTGTCCAAAGGATTTTCGCGATCTTTTTCTCTCCTCTTCTGTCCGTGCTTGTCTCTTTCTTGAAAGCGCTCTTTCATTTCTGAGCCAGAAATGTGTCAATTTGAATGGTGAGTGCGGGACACTTGGGAGGAAGAGATGGATTATTGAGAATGTTATGGAAAATGACATGAGTCTGATGCATTTTGGGGGTGGTGTTTGAACTTGATAAAAATAGTAAGTACTATTTCTGTCACCTGTGTATCCAGTTGGGTGTGTGTGTTGAATGCAGAGTTTCTCTGCTCTCACAGTGCTTGTAAGAATACAGTGGCGGGATTTAGACATCTCTAATAGTTACAGGCCTTATAATCCCCAATGTAAATGTATTGGGTTGCTTCCAGAAAGGCAACAACTGGAGCTGGGTAGCCCTGAACATTTACTCTAGAAAAGTACTTACATAGGAAATAGCCTTGTATGGAATTAGACTGTTGGCCCTGGTAGGCTCAATATTATTCTCTGGGGTTTCAAGTGAGGGTCTTTCCTAACCGAACCTGGAAATCCCAGGAATTGAATGTAGGACCTTTTACATGCAAAATGTGTGCTGTATTACTAAACTGAAGTCCCTCTATCTCCCCCCCCTCCCCAAGAGAAGGACTATGGACACCAGGAACTTTGCAGTCCGGTGCAGTGCATAGAGCAGTGATGTAGACTTGAGTCTATTGACTCAGACTCAACTCACGTCAATGACTTGACTCAAACTTGACTCGGCGATTGTAAAAGACTTGACTCGAGACTTGGAACCTTTTTACGACAAGTTGAATTTTATTCAGGTTTAAACCTGTTTTCCCCATTAAATAGATTGGGACTCGCAACTCGCAGCCAAAGACTCGGGGCTTGGGGGCAAAGACTTGGGACTTGACTTGAGACTTGGACCCAAAGACTTGGGACTTGACTCGAGACTTGGTGTCAGAGACTTGATCCACATTCCTGGCATAGAGGGAAGAACTTTTGTACCTTCTAGCATTACAGAAGATGCAAATGTTGCGGATCAGTTTTTAGCTACTGCTGTCAGGTATCTTTCCTCTCCATCTCTGCCCTGCTTTGGAATGGAGCACCTAAAATGTCTAGGCAGGGGTGGCCAACTTTCCACCATTAGGGCCTCTGCGTTCTTAAGAGCTGTGTAGAAGCCAGAATCTTGGCAGCTGCAATTGCTGATGGTGCTGCTAAAGCAGCTACACTTGCTAAAAGGCCCTCACCTATGCAACCATTAAAGGACCAGGAGCATTTGTGTTGAAAGGTTGGCCACCCCTGGTCTAGAGTTTCCCTGTTCTCTTTGGCTCCAACTGCCTTTTGGAGACTGCTGGCAGGTAGGGGAGCCAAATACGTTTTCCAAAGTCTATGACTATGTCTTGATTCCAGTGCCATTTGCAACATTTGAGGAGCAGTTAACTATGCTTTTCTTTTTCTTTTTTTAAGAGAGAGAATATTCTACTCATAGTAATATTTACAATCATCTTGTCAAGTCATAGCCAACCAAAGCATCTAATGCAATTTCCAACAAATGACACAGAGCTTTGTTTTGCATTTACAAGTGGAAATTGCTTGAGGAAATAAATTCCGTTTTGGTCTGGAATGCTTTTATCTGTGGATACAAAAAAAATGCAAGTTATCTTTAGGCTAGCTAAGGAACACCTCTTTTCCTTTGTGTTCTTTCCTCATGTTCTTATATCTCCTCTTTCCTTATGTTCTCACATCTCATTTGTTAATTATTGTATGGGAGCTAAATAATAACATTTAACAGAATACATGACTTGGGCCTGGATTAGATCAGAATTAAAATATATTTCAGAAAACTGGGAAAAGGTTTCTAAATATACTATATATTGAAACCTTTTCCCAGTTTTCTGAAATATATTTTAATTCTGATTTCCTAATCCAGGCCCAAGTCATGTATTCTGTTAAATGTTGTTATTTAACTTCCATACAATAATTAACAAATGAGATATAAGAAAATAAGAGCCTTGCTTGATCAGACCAAAAATTACGACCCAACTGTGTACCATTCCACACAAACATTTCATCTGCATCTTGGTTCTAATTGTTTCAATTTTCTTCATTTTTACCACTGTCAAAACAAGTTGATAAGAAAGGAAGCGTAGCTTACCAAGCTTAAAAATATGGCGAGATTTTTTTTCCTTTTACCCCAAACAGTTTTCAAGCCATCACAAAATGTCAACATTATAGATACAAAAGCATATCTTTGACACCGCACCAAAGCAGAAAAAGAATTATATCTACAGTTTTGAATTTTGTGCCAAGTTGGATCTGTTTGTAATCTATCATGTGTTATCCATCATCTTTTCATATGCCTCAAGCTTTCGTTTTACATACATAAATTTCATGCACAAGCTATGAGAAGTGGCAGCTTGTCTCTTCCCAAGTTTGGTACTAGCTTTTTTCCCCCCTTTAGTCTGTTTTGGGGTGAGCTCAGTTACTTGCTTCCAAACAAAACTGCTTTCCTGTAGGAAATGGAACAGATTTCTTTATCGCACTTCATCTTATGTATTGTGGCCGTGTTTTTTTTTTTCCTCCTTGCACACCCCAGCGATGTATGTCAGAATCAGATGCCCGTGTTGGTATATCGGAGCAAATTCACCGAGTCAATGCAATAAAACCTTTTATTAGGATCACAGTACTGTTGCATGTGCTTCCCTCATTCCTGGTTGGTGGGAAGTTCCAAGGACAGAGCTGGTTCAATCCTGGCTCCCATTGGAGGGGAAATCACTGGAGGGTCATGATGTCTTTGCAGGGTTTGATTTATTAACAAATGTAGAGGTTGAGCATTGGATGGAAGTGCCAGTTGCATTGCTAGCAGGGTCACATGGGGATGATGATGTGTTTCCCGTCATTGCCCCCCACCCCCGTGCTCTCAGAAAGCTTCATTTGAAGACTTCCAAGAGCCAGATTCCGATTCCGGCGTGTTTCAGCTCTGCGGCTGCAAACGCAGCCAACCCTCTGGCAGGGTCTGCCCTCAGGTGGAGATGTGAGGCTCTAATGCAGTGTTTCCCAAACGTTTTTGACCTGCGGCTCCCTTGACCATTGACGACCATTGGCCGTGTCTCCCCATTACATAATGTTGATGCCTGCCAATTGGCATTGCACTGTTTTCCGAGAGGATTCCGTGGCACTCCGTGGCTCCCCTGGCTAGTTTCTGCGGCTCCCTTGGGAGCCGCGCCTCCCACTTTGGGAGCCACGGCTCTAATGGCTCCCACCATTCTTCTGGGGAAGTCTCCCATTACGAAAGCATCCTGAATTCATTAACATCTCATTCAGAGGCACTTTGGGAGAGACTGTAGTTCAGTTGTACAGCGCAGGCTTTACATGCAGAGAACTCTAGGTTCAATCCCTGGCATTTCCATGTAGGGCAGAGAAAGTATTCGTGTCTGCGATGCTGGAGAGCTGCTGCCCGCCTGTGACAGCAATTCTCAAAGACATCACTGAACTCCTGCACTACCAGGAAGTAATCTGCATCGAAGAAAGAATTGGTCAGTTAGCATTCATTATCAAAAACCCCAAACCTATATAAATATTTACAGCACAGTCTGTGAATGTTTGAGAAATACAGGACTCTTTATTAAGCCAGATGTTCAGGTCACGTTTTTCAAACAATTAAACGGGAAAATAGATGTTTGAGAGTGAGAGCGTTGTGTTGAAAGACTCTCATACAAACTGGGTAGTGCTCCCAAAGGCGCCGACAAGGCATCCTCAGATGTGGCCCCAAGTCTAATGCGGCGCATGGGGGTCACAGAGCAGAGGTGCCGAGTCTGTCAGTCGGCAGCTCAACATGGAAAGGACACCCCCCCCTCGCAGCAAAAAAGTTTGAAAACCACTGCCGTCATCTCTCCTTGAACTTGCCTTGCCAATGTCACTGTGTGACAACGCCGGCGTCTCACGCTGATGCTAAAGTGAAGTGAGGGTTTGGCCATGCAAGTCAATGAGAATCACTGTAACGCTGGACTGGAAATGACAGACTCGATTGCATGCAATGGCCAAGATGGAAATCGAAGCAATGCCGCTAAAACGCCTGCCCCCATTGCAGCGTTTTGCCTCAACATCTGTCTCTCCTTTGCTGTCAGCTGTTTCAGCTCGCTGTATAGTCCCTGCAGTATAGCATCTATACGGTGAGTGACTCCCAGCTTATCTGTGCAAAGCTGGCATGAAGGGGGGGGCAGTGGCGTCGCTGGAACGTGGCGGGGGGGCGGGCCGCCAGGGGGTGACGCACGTCGCCCTCCGGATGCTCCGAGGCCGGCCCGGGAGCGGGCCTCGGAGCGTCCGGCCCCGCCGGCGCTCCAGGGCCTTCTGAAAGAAGGCCCAATGTGTCAATACGGGTATTTTTACAATTTTCGTGCATGCGCAGACCGTTTTGAGGGCAAGAGGGCAGGCCCTTGCCCTCAAAACGGTCTCTGCGCATGCATGAAAATTGTAAAAATACCCGTATTGACACATTGGGCCTTCTTTCAGAAGGCCCTGGAGCGCCGGCCAGGCTGGACGCTCTGAGGCCGGCTCCCGGACCGGCCTCGGAGCGTCCAGAGGGCGACGCGGGGCGGGGGGGCACCCAGGGCAGGGTGCAGCTGGGTCGCCCCCCCTCAAAATCGCGACGCGATTTTTGGAGCATCACTAGGGTGACGCGCACGCCGCCCTGCCTTGGGGTGATGCGCGTCCTAGTGACACCTCTGGGGGGGAGAGAGAGCGCAAGACTATTGCTTCACGCTTCCTACTTCCCCAAGTTGTCGAATGTTTCAAAGCAGGATCAACCTGTTTCTTTACCAATATACAGGTTCAGAAGGTAGCAAACAGTCAGGTGCTCAGGCAAGTAGCATTTGTCCCTAGGTAGCACCTGGGAGTCCTCATACTGCTTCCGTCAGCTGGGCCAATAACTTAGAACTACTTTTGTTTTCTTTGATCCATACGCTCCTTTAGTTATTCTGACATGCGCAGCCATTTCAAGTTCCACTCTGTCAGGTCTGTGTGAATTGCATTCCAGATACTTTCGACCAGGTGATGATATCCAACGTCATTGTGAATGAGCAAACCTCTTTTTCGTGGGAGTTCAGGTTCTGAAGTCCTAATGCAGTGGTTCCCAAACTGGGAGACGTGGCTTCCAGGGGAGCTGCGGAAACCAGCCAGGGGAGCCACGGAGTGCCATGGAATCCTCTCAGGAAACGGTGCAAATGCCAATTGGCAGGCATCAACATCATGTAATGGGGAGCCGCGGCCAATGGTCAAGGGAGCCGCAGGTCAAAAAAGTTTGGGAAACACTGTCCTAGTGGCTGGCTGCATTAACTGACTAAAGCAAACCGGTTCCATGTTACAAACACGCAGGGGCTTTACTGTTAAGTGGAAGGGTCCCATTCACCACTGATGCGATCAGGACTGCAGCTGGGAGGGGGAGAGAGGGGTAACCCTTTCCCCCTGTGCAGCAGTCCTGATGATCACCACCACCTCACAGCTGTGACGTCCCCGAGGGGAAAGCGGCATGTGGCCCCGAGAGAGCAGTGCCCGCCCCCCACCCCGCTTGATTTCACCTGGTTTGCGTTCCAATTTGAGAGATTTTTCTGCAGTTTCCTTTCATTTCAAATGTCAAGATTTGGTCCGCCCTGCACCGTTTTTCACATCATTTCTTTGCTCCCTGGGGGAAAAACTAACAAATGTTATGTTTTGTAAGGTTGTTCATCTGGGAGACCAGAGGGACATTTGTCATTACATAAACAGCTTTACTGAGGCCGCAACAATTTCACGCTTTTTGGGGGGGAAGGTGAAAAAAGTCTCTCTCACACACACACACACACACACACACACACACACACACACACACACACACACACACACGAGCAACTTAACTGGAAAAGGAGACAGGCAAATCCAGCTGCATTAGCACCTGCCCAGTGTTACAAAGCAGAATCTTAAAGGAGACCTTTTGTGGAAATTACAAAGAATGTCAATGTTTCTCCAGAGCTAACTGCCCACAAGTGTCAGCCACATAATCCCCCCTGCTTCTTTCATATCTGTCTTGCAGAGCACAATCCTAGGCATGTTTACTTGGAAGGAACTCCAGGACTGACCCCATTGGCTGCCTCGGGCAGCCAATTGCCACGGTGCATCCTCCACCAGTCTTCCTCTCCTCAGGACAGTGGTGGGTTAGAATATCTTTGGTGCTCCGGCCTACTCCCCTCCCCTCCTCCACACTTCCTCCTCTTCCATTTCCCTCTTTTTCAGATCCAGGGAGTTTTCAGAGCAGGAGGAGTGGTGGAGGAAGACGGGCACCCTTGCCAATCCCCTCTTGAAGCTACTGCCTCAGTCACCCTCATGGATGGGCCAAACTTGTCCCCCTTTCATTCCATGCCCTGCCCTCTTAGCTCTGTTGTCTTTTACTCAGCTCTGATGATATACATATGGAGAAGTCAACAGAGCACACTATGACTGTCCGCACTGCCATTGCCTTCTTGGGCTATGCTCCTATGGAAAGGAATCTTGTGAAGTGTGGAGCCACCCCATGGGGAAGCAGGATCCGTGCCACTGTGGTAACGCGGGAGTCCAGAATGTATTACAGCGCAATCCTATGCATCTCTACTCAGAAGTAAGTTCCATTAAGTTCAGTGAGACCTACTCCCAGGTATGTGTGCATCGGATTGCAGCCTTAATTAGCCTCAAGGCTCAATCGTGCCCCTTTCTCCTCGGACTTCTCCCTCTGCGTCTGTTTAACCAGTTCCCTGGATGGAGTAATTTCCTGACGCAGGTGGCTGTGAAGCTTTGGAAACGTTGCAACTTGGCAGTTTTGGCAGGACAAAAACAGACATCCTAACTAAGTGGACATTCGGAAACCATTTCAAGGTGGGAAAACCATCACCTAGTAAGAAGCATTGCTAAGGAAGAAACTCTCCCTCAGGAAGTGAGAGGAGAGGTGTTTTATTAGAAAAACTGTAGGACACTAAACCCGAAGGGAAAGTTGGTCTTATGCTTTTCTATTCAGGATGTTGTATCTGCAAAAGGTTGTGGCGACGGGGTGCCTGTGTCATGTTTTCACTTATTCATTGAGTCCAATTTGGAAACAAAATGGGACAAAATTAAGGCAGCTCTAAGAATGTATGCTTCAGCTCAGTAAATTCCTTGGCCTTAAAAAAAATTAATTAAGCAAAGGAAGTTTATTGCGCTTAACAGTGGCTCCACTGCTTCACAGTTCACAGGCTACATCCTGTGGGAGAGGGGCATGCCCCCCTGTGACACCCCCATGACGTCACTCCTGGAAGTGATGTGATGTCACTCGCCCCACCCTCAGTGACGTCACTGCGGCGCAAAAACGTACCTGAAGCATACATTATCTGTAACCACTGACGTCACTGCAGGGTGGGCGGCGCTCTAAGTTCCACCGCGGTCAGACCCTCCGTTACACGGGAGCACGAAGCGCCCCCGCCCCCTCGCATTTGGAAAAGCACCGACTTGAATGGCTCCAAAGGCGAGGGGGCGGGGGCTCTTCGTGCTCCCGTGTAACGGAGGGTCTGACCGTGGCGGAAGTTAGAGCTCCGCCCCCCCCCCGCAGTGACGCCAGTGTCTGTAACTCCAGTGTCTTTAAAGTCTTATCCATCATTGCTTATCTAGGCTCAAACTATTCCTTGGGCAGACGATCTAGCCCACTCCTCTCTTCTTCTCCACACTTCCTCTTCCTCTCTATTCTTGTCTTCCATTTTGAATCCAGGGAGTGGGGGCAGGAGGAGCAGCAGCTGTGGTGCCTGACATGTTCCTATGCGTATGCATTTATGTGCATGTATGAAGCGGGGGCTATTTGGTGCATCAGCTTAAAGACACTGAAAGGTCTTGGGTTGGCCCTGGTGGGGCATAAAAGTGATGGTCGTCATCTGATACCCTAGAGCATGATAATTAAATATGAACTTGATATCTCTACTGTAGCAGCTCTCTAGTATTTCCTATTCTCTTCTGATTCGCAGTGAACCACACGCTTTCTCCCACCCCTCTCATCCCCCCTCGTCTATGGGTTTGATTTTAATCCAGATCTGACACATGCTGCCTTGAAATGCGCATTCCCCGAAAGAGCAATTTTCCCTTCCTCGACGCAGCCCTCAAATTACTTTTTTCCTAAACGAATTACCACCACGTGTGCCTGTTCCACTGAGTTTAGGTGATGTTAATAAGTGTTTCATTTCGCATTGCAATTATCATTTATGATTTATCGCGCCCGAAACTGAGCAGCTAGAATGAGGTTGGTTCTCTCCTTTTTTTTTTTTTTTAAATCTTGCAGGGAATATTTGCTCAACTTTTTTTTTTTTTTTGCATTTGTCCTTTAGGTTGACGCAAGCCATAGGTGTGGAAGAAAGCAAATGAGAAATGGAGTCAGTCTTAAAATATAAATAAAGAATAAATGCATATGAAGGATGGATTGTAAATGTTTCATTGCAGACATTCATTCTCACCGCTCTCTACCTACAAATGAGCAAGAGGCTGGAACTCATTATTTGTGGCAGGGAAAATTCCGAGGCAGTTGTTGTCATACCTCATGTGAGGTTTACAGAATGCATCTGTATTTCTCCAGGGCTGCATGCGGATATACTGGGTAATTTCAGGGAGACTTTAGGAAGGCAGAATGCAATCACTTTTGCCAGCTTTTGCAGTGTAATCATTGTTCCAGTAATCACGGGTGTTTTTTTATTAAAACCACAGCTTGTGAAGTCCTGCAATTTTTTTGGGGGGGAGGGCAGAGGGGGTGGTGCGGTTTGATTATTTTTATTCTCCATCATGACTGTGTGTCATTGTGAAAACAGAAAGGTCCTAGGATGGATGTGGGACTCTCGCATCTTGTCTGTGCTGCAAATTGATATTGGCTTCATACCAGTAACTGTCATGGCTTACGCCAGAGAATCCTGGGAAATGTAGTTTGGTGAGGGTGCTGCAAATCCCTGCTCCCCATTCAACCTTCTCACAGACAGGTATGTAGTTGAGAGGGAGCAGAGCTATGGGACTGCTCCTCCAGCAGGGGTAATGATGCCGTCAACAGCAGTGCTCACGTGCTGCCTTTCAAACCTTTTTTGAACGACCATTGCTGAAAAGAAGCATCAGGCTTATGAGGAGGAAAACTGAGAAATTTGTCTAGGGGCATATGTTAATGCTTAAGCCACTGTCTATACCAAGAGCCTCCCGAGAGACAGTATGTAGCTCATGTTACATTAAGGCTGCTTGATTATCTCCCAGTCCTGTGGGTGGGTAGACCAATTCTAATGTTACCTTACCCATTAGCTCTTTTCCCCAATAACCTGACACTCTTAATGTCCCAAAGAATGTCTCTCATTTCCCACTCTTTATGCAGATAGATTTGGTGGAACCACTGCTTATATTCTGTATGGATATAGTCACATATACAGGCATGGCTGTCAAAGTGCATGTTAAAGAACATGATCACATGGCAAGCATCAAGTTTTCAGCACTGTCCAAAGCTTGGTGACATCATCAGGGTGGGAGTGGAGGAAAATGTGTGGTTTTCCTCTTCTTACACTCTTCTTAATTGTAGAGAAGTCAGATAAAATCTACAAGTTGTGTCTTCTGCAAAAGTTCAAGGGGCCCTCTTGGGTTGTATAGCACAGCTACTTGGGAGGGAGGGTGTCACGAAATGCCAATCTTGGACACTATCTGCTAGTTGTATTGTCCTATCAGAAAAGTTGAATAATAGCGGTCTACCTCGGAGGCTTGTCAAGAGGTTGAACAGAATGGTCAGGATCCAAAAAAAGCACCAGAATCCAAAGATGGAGGAATGTATTAAGAAGATTCTGGTAATATTTCCAATACATGTTGAGCTTGTGATCTTCATCAGAGCAACACATAATGATGATCATTATTCTGTGATTATTTTAATCCCCTGATTAAGAACACAAGCTTAAAACATATACAGTACTGGAACTGTTGGGTCTCCCATTGAGATCTGTTTGATTGATTGATGATTGATTGATTGATTGATTGATTGAATTTATATCCCGCTTTTTCCCCCCACGGGGGGGGGGGCTTTATGCCTTTCTTCATTGCTCTAAAATGGCAACACTTTCTCTAATCTTACCGAGATTTGACAGTTTTGATGCCTTGATGTAGTCACCCTGGGAATTCCATGCGCTTTGTTTGGAAACCAATGAAAGTACAGTTGGCAGAAGATGCGAGTTCACCAGGAAATCTTCCCAATAGAAACAAATAGGAAAATGAATGAAATTAATAACCAAATCAAATGCGAAACAAAATGAATAAAAATGAACCAACATTTAAAAAAGGAAACAAAAACGCTCCCCCCCATCCCTTTCTTGGAAATCTCCTACCGGCCACTGTTGGAAACTGAATGCTTTGACCCGATCTCCTCTTACATTCTCGAGTATTCAGATGGTGTGAACCTGCAGGCCTGAACCAAGATGATTCGGCATGTTTCTAAGATTTGCTTCTGTGGGTGGTTGATTTAAATATGGACAGGTAGTCTCTCCAGAAGTGGTCAGCTTGATGGATGTCCCTAGAGAAGGGGAAACCCTTATAGTTTCCCCTTCAGTGGCATCCCTACGCTTGTGCGGTGGGTGTGACACCCTCGGGGTGTGTGTGTGTGTGTGTGTGTGTGTGTGACATCACTAGTGGCCAAAATTGTGAAAACCTTTGTCCTTACGAATATTATGATCATGTTATATATCGCTCAATGCGTAATCCCATGCAGAATGCAATGCAACACACCGTTTCAAAATATTTGTATTCTATCAAACGGTATGGCCAAATAACCAGAAACAGAAAACACAGCTTCCTTGTGTAACAAAAAGTGAATTTCCTTAACTCAAAACAGACCAATGAGACACATGGGGGCGGGGTGATGATGTGTTTTCCTGCGCACTGCATTGGAGAAGGTTCATCATGGGGGTGACGCACTGACCTCCCGCACTGGGTGACACAAACCTTAGGAATGCCCCTGAGTGTGTTTCTCTTGTTGGGATCACGAAGGGTCGGACACGACTTAATGACTGAACAACAACGACAAACTTGTTTATCCAGTCTACTTGTCCTCCATCTTTTTTCCCTTTGTACCTTTTTCCTCCCAGGCTGCAGGCTATTTATCTAACACTGCCTCCTTCCATCTCTCCCCCTGGACCACCTGCTAATCAGCTAGTCTTGTTGGCAGGACGTTCAAAGGGCCACAGACAGCTTTTTATACGAAGCTGAGTCGAGGCTGCCTGCTGGGGCATTGCAATCGCCCCTTCCTGAACAAGCATGTCTTAATTACCCTTAAACCAACCATGATGCTCTCTGCTGTGTTCCCGTTGCATCAGGTCACCATGGCAACCCTGAATAGTAGCACAACACAAAAGCTGAAACAGCCCCGGTCTATTTGCTTTTGCTCCTTAAAGGTCGTCTGAGTGTATTGCATTTACCTCTCCCCGGTCCATTGGCAATTCCCCTGTTCTCCCGCACCTTCTAAATACATCTGTTAATGGCTCCTTCATTTCATTTGCTCCTACTTTTGGGGATCGCGATGCTGTCCCATCTGGTTCTCTGGTTTTGGCAGCTGTTGCACATTCTAATTTCCAAAAAGCTTTTGCTGGCAAGAAACTGCTTTCCTTCAGTATTCCTTCTTCCTCCCTAGGAAATTGCTGTTTGTGGCTGGCATCTGTCTTGCACCCTTAGAGAGCACGGCAGCAAATAAATTCCTCTTGTTTCAACAGTGTGTTTCACTTGCTTTTCTATTTGTGTTTCTCCCCCTTTTGGGGTAGGACCATTTCATAATATTTACCTCTGGTGCAGGCTCCTTTTCATTTCTCACCTGTGTGTCGCTGGTTGTTTTATTTATTTATTTATTTTGCAGCACCATCAAAGCACATTGTGCTTTGCAGAGTAATATAAGCAAACATAGAAGCCAGAAGTCATTGCCCCAAGGAGCTTACAATTTAAATACTTCAATGTTTATCTATTGGAACGTTTTGGTTTCTTTACTCTGGACTGACTCCTTCACGAACATGTACCTTCTGAGTAAGGTAAAGGTGACCCCTGACAATTAAGTCCAGTCGTGTCCGACTCTAGGGTGTGGTGCTCATCCCCATTTCAAAGCCGAAGAGCCAGCGTTGTCCGAAGACGCCTCCGTGGTCATGTGGCCGGCATGACTCTCCTTGCTGCAGCGCGTAGCATGCGGCTGGAACATGGAGCGCTGTTTACCTTCCCGCAAGCGGTACCTATTTATCTACTCTCATTAACATGCTTTGGAACTGCTAGGTTGGCAGGAGCTGGCCAAGCAACAAGAGCTCACCCCGTCGCGGAATCGAACTGCCGCCCTTTCGATCGACACCTCATGGTTCAGCGGTTTAACCCACTGTGCCACCCGCTGGCCTTCGGAGCACATGTACCTTAAGTACAGCATGTACCGTAAGAGCAAAACAGGCTTACTCAGCATCACACAACCCCCCCCCTCCAATGGTCTCATTTCCATTGCCTGTGAAAAGCAAAGAAATAGGAAGAGTCTTTCTGGGCAACAAGAAAGACTTTCTCACCTGTTTCCCAACTTCCTCAATTCACCAGCTCATATCAAAAGAAACTCTGCAGCTCTCTCTAAGCACGTCGGAGGCCACAATAGAGACAAGAGGAAGGGGTTTGGTGGTGACCGCAGATAATGACTGGCTAGTAAACCAAGCCAACATTTGCAGACTCCGTCTTCATAATGTTCTCCTCTGTATTTATTCAAGTAGCAACCTTGCTTGAACTCCATGTCAGAGTATAATTTATCTTCTCAGGGTCATAGCTCAGTAATCGAGTATGCAACTGCCTAGCATGCAGTAGGTCCTAGGTTCAGTCTCGAATTAAAAAAGATGTGTTTTTGAAGTTGTGTTATACTTAACACAACTTCATAGGATGGAGATTCTCATATTCTCACCTGCTCCAAGCCCTAAACAGCATGTCATTATTAGGAAAAGACATTGACGGAGTAGAAGAGAACATATTGGGTGCAAAGGAGCTGCACAAAACTGCACCACCAAAGAACTGTGACTTGAAATGCCTTGACTTAATTTGCCAAGCTTAGAGAGAAACAGGCAGAGGTGATTATTTTCTAACTGTAATCTCTATTTATTTATTTTTTTGGTCCATCATTAAAAAAAAAAAATCTATTCTGCAACCTCTGACGCGTCTTCCCCATAAAAATCAATATTCGAAATGACAGTTTAATTTGAGAGGGTTGATATTTATTAGGGTTTGCTGCGATAATTCAACCTCTACTTTTTCGAACAGGGTTGCTATATCCTGGGCTGTAACTTTAAATTTCTTCCCCTTTGAGAAAAGGTAAAAAACAAAATAAAACAAAATCCTTATTGCTGAAAGTACTAGGGAGGTGATAGAGTTATATTAAAAACGATTTTGCTGCTTCTGTGGTCGCCCCCCCCCCCCCTTTCGTTCGGTTGTTATAGAAAATGATCTTATTAAGTAAGCCTCCCAGGTCCAGGGAGCGCTGAAATGTTCGGAGTGATGGTGCCTGCCAATCTCCGCTTCCTCTGTTGCTTCAGGGCTGGAGTTGCATCAAGCACTCAAATCAGAGGGATGGGCCGCCATGTGGAGTTGTCTGTTGGCTTGTCTGTCTGTCGGCAAATGCTTTTTTTGAGACTCATATTTATGGACTTTTGAATATACATCTCATCTCAGCGGATAAGAACATAAGAAGAACCCTGCTGAATCAGGCCAAAGGCACATCTAGTCCAGCTTCCTGTATCACACAGTGGCCCCACCAGAAGCCTCAGGGAGCACACAACAAGACACCTGTATCCTGTCGCCCCTCCCTTGCATCTGGCACAGAGAAAACCTACTCCTACAACCAGGAGGTTGCTTATCCCCATCATGGCTTGTAATGCCATCTCAGAACCAGTGGTTCATAATGCTTACCTCATGGATGAGACAAGTGTTATAATGGCCAGATTCTTCTCTGGCTAGGATTAAAAGATAAGCGAGAGAAAACTGTCCCTGTTAGCCCCTTCAAACCCAACCTGCCCACAAATGGAAAATGTCGTTTTCCCAAGGTCTACTACCTGAGTGCCAGCCCAGTAAATCTGGTCAGAGGACAGAAATTTGGGAGATTGGTGAGGGGAAAGGGAGCTGGATGAAGGGAAGGAAGGGTTTGGGATCTTATGAGAGCAAGGGTGGGATAGATTTCATTTGAATTAACTCAGAAATAAACCAAGATGGCCCAGTGCCAGCCATCCCTCTTCCTCTTTTTATGCAGTGGAAGTGAGTAGAGTAGAGTGCCAGTAGCCTAGAGCGCCTCTCCTGGAAGATGCTGTAGATCCCTGCCACTCTTCTGCATCCCAGGCTATGCCATGGGGAATGCGAACCAGTGTAAGCCACCATTGGGGGGGAAGATGGGGGGCACCTTTGTGGTTCCAGCCACAGGTGACATTGATGACTTGCCACCCCAGAATGTTGGGTCGGCCCTGGTGTGGCATGGCATGGCATGGCAGGGGAGAAGCTGCTGTTCAAAGATAAAAAGCTCCACTGTGTGCCCCCTCCCTTCAAGAAGTCCTAAGTAATTGGACTCTTTGGATTTCAGTAACCATCCTGTTTTCTTTGTCTTATCATCACAATCCGGGAGGAATCAACAGGGGGAAATTTCTTTGCTGGTCACCTGATATCCAGCATTGTAACAGATTGTTCGCCCCGGCAAGAGTCTCAAACACAAATGAGAGTATTGGTCACACGCTGCAGCAAACATGCTTCTTTAAACGAGTTTTTGGTCTTTTGGTATTCCCTAATCATGACCATTAAACCAGGAGCACGCAAGAGTCCCCCCCCTCTGTTTTGAGATGGAAGGAGCCAGCCATTAAATAGAGCCTTTCTTTCATAAAACGTACATGGAGTATTTGTGTAATATTTTTGTCTGGATTTGTTCACGTTCATATAAATGGTGACATTTAACAATGTCTTCATTTTCAATATTTAAAAGCGCTTTCTGTCTGAAGATCAAGGGAGGAAAAAAAGAGAAAGTTCTTAAACAATTGAAGCAAAGTGGGTTGGGGGGGTTGTTCCTTGCTAAATTCTTCACCGCCAGATTTTATAATACGTACCACCCACGCTTTCTCTTCTTTTTACATTGGATTGAATTAGTCGTATTTATTTAATTTTTATGGTTTGGTGTACTTAAAATGAATGCAGATGACTTTGAGCTAGAGCTTCTGGTTCTTAAAATATTTTAGGGTCAGGAGCACCAGGGTGCCAAGTGTATTACAGGGCATGTGTGCTTATTGTTTTTTCATCAACAGTAACATGAAGGCATGTCTTGGAATATATTTCCGTTTTGATGAAAGAAAAGCAATTAGAGGCAACTTCTCCCTGCTCAACTACGGCGGCGTCCTTTAGGGATGGCTCCAATTCACTCCCACTTGAATGAATTTAGTGCATGGATGTGACTTCACCCGTTGCACAATAAATAAGTGATGGCATCTATTATTGCTTTTAAATAGGCACTTGCAAAGACGGATGTGCTTTCTCTTGCAATTCTGATGTTCTTGAAAATGCAATAAGTTATGCAAAGTTAACAAAGTAATCATAAATGCTTTTGTGGGGCTAAGCAGTGGCTTAAATACAGAGAAAGAAGCAAATGCTGTACAGACTGAGTTGACGTCTCAATTCAGATGTCATGGTAAGAGAAGCTTCACTATGGTTTGGGGTGATGTCTGAATTGACTACACACTGTCTGCAATTGGCCAGCAAACCAGGATAAAGAATCCAGGGTGTGACATGGGTTTGCCACTGTTTCTCCTGACTATAGTTTAACATGAAGTCCCTTTCCCCCGGGGAGAGCCCCAGCCTCCTCGGATGTACATCAGCAAAGTGGCGGTGCAAATCTGAGGAGCTGGTGTAAGGCCAGTCAGGCCCGGGACGGGCGATAGGAATCTGCAGAACGTGCCGCCAATAATTCCTCCTCCGTCCCTAGCCCGGTGGGTCAATTACCCCCTCCCCTACCAGGTCGGTCTGCCCTCCCCCTGCCCCTCCCCCAGCCAGCGGGACTTAACTCCTCGGTGCAGCGGACGGGCCGGATACCAGGCGGGTAGGCCGACCTCAGTACCAGCGGGGCCTACTCGCCAGGTGTCGAAAACGTGCCATACGGCACGTTTATGACACCCAGCACCGGCGGATCCTTTGCTCCACCAGCGCTTAGTGTGGCTCGCGCCGTTACATTCTACCTTTCAATAAATATTTCTAGAGCAGTTTCCAAGAAATGCAACCAGCCAACAAACCAGAAGCAATGGTCTGAAATGGGTTTGCAGGTCGTAGTTTTTTGCTAACAATGGTTTGGCTCTAGTCCACCGCTCCCCTCTCCTCCATACTTCCTCCTCCACTCTGTTCCCCTTTTCCTTTTTGAATCCAGGAAGTGGGAAGAAATGGAGGAATAGCAGAGGTAACGGCTGGTGTGTCACTGGGTAAGGGAAGTGGGGTGGCATGACTCCATCGCTGGAAGGCACAAAAGAGTCAGTCCCTGGCAATTTTTCAACAGAGGGTTGAAACGTACTGATTCCAGTTGGCCTTTTGTCTTGGAGGTTTTACTGTCTGATGTTGCTGCTTTGATCCAATACAGTTTTCATTGCCCTTATGCTCTGTTTCTTACACTGGACAAGAAGTTTTAACGAAGGTCATGCCCCCAAGATGAACAGCGAAATCCTGGGTAAGTTTCTGGCACCGGAAGCTGTTGCAAATGTGCCATAAGGCACATTTGTACCTGTTTTGGAGTAAGGAAGGCCAGCCTCACTCTGCCGCCGGGATGAGCATGCGGCCGCTGGGGGGCCATTGGTAGGCGCACCATATTTTCCTGGATCCAAACCGGGGACCCCCCCGGCTAATTAATTAATTAATTAATATAATTAAATAATTATTTGGGCAGCTGAAAAATTTATTTATTTATTTATTTGTGGCCACGAAAATGGCCATTTTTTGCCGCCGCTGCCACTTACCTTCCTGTCCCCGCCACTCCTCCTCCTCCGGCACCGCTGCTGTCGCCTTCCCGCCGCTGCCGCTCTGCCGCTATTCTTCTGGAGCCTGGCCGGCCGCATCCAAGCCGGCCAGCACTCCAAAAATGCCCCTGACAGTTGTTTTTAGCATTTTAATGCAATGATATTTTAGTCCGTTACACTGTTTCTGGATTTTAGTGTTTGCTGCAAGTTGTCCTGGTGGTCCCCATTATTGGGGATGGAAGGGCGAGATAATTTTTTGAAAAATTAAATACATTCAGAAATGGCATGGGAAGATCAGCCACACACCTTTGCATTTGGCACACTGTCTCCAGTGTGGGGAGGTCTTGGGCTGACGTTGTATGCCCAGTTTATCCCAGATTCACTTCCAAGGAAGCTTGTTTCTATTACACCACGGTAGAAAGTAAGCCGCCTCTCCTACAAAACTGGAAGATGCTCTCCGGCTGGCCTTGGTTACCTGGCTGATGTTTTCAGTCATTTCTTGGCACATCTCACTATGCAGAGCGCTTGGGATTCATTGAGGCCCATGCTCATTTGCTGCTCACTCTCTCAAACAGTCTGGGAATATCTCTGTGCAGATCCTGACTAAAGTTATTGATGGAGGTGGCAAGGCAAAAGTGACAGAAACGAAAGGGGAACATGTGATGCACACTTGAAATATTGCCGCTTGATCCCACTCAGTAGGTAATGGCTTGAAGCGTGCAAAGAAGCCACCTCCGGAAACATGATCGCTTGCTTCCATTTAATGAATTAACAGCGACACGTGAACAATTTGTACCTGAACCGTGATCTTGTTTTTGTCAATGATTCAGAATGAATCCTATTAGCTAGAAAATGCAGCCTGTTGTTGTTTTAAAGAGAAGTGTCTGTCCTACATACTAGTAGACAAAGCCAAGGTTATGGATTTGAAAATCAAGTCGTCCTAAAAAAAAGGGGGCGGGAAGCAAGCATTGTGCTTTATGAGTGGATAGCATACAGTATTTGCTGCCCCTTCACCATTGTGGATGGAGACAGGAAGATAGGAGCAGGTGCCCCCCTCACCAATCAGGCACATGAGTCTATATTTGCATTTCTGTATTACTTTATTATGCTTTATTTTTATTACTGTTGTTTTGATTGCTCGTTGATAGCCAGATTGAGTTCTCTAGCAGAACAAAATTGAGATTCACGATTTTAGAAGAAGTAGAAAAGCAGAGTAGACATTTGCTGCAGATATCTGTGGCTAAGGCCCAGTTCACACATTTAACAGAATCGAGAGCCAGTTTTCCTGGACTGTACCACTTCAGGCTGCATGTTTGAATGCTTCCTCATCTTAAAAAGAACTCCTTGCTTTTACAAAACCAGCATATCAGGAAAGTTCAATCCCTGATGTGTTTTTTGAAAATATGGAAGCAATAAAAATTATGACATTTACCCCCTGCTTCCTGTTGAGTTCTAGTCAAAGGAGCATTCTACCGTGTAACTTTGCCCAATGCGTAGCTTGAGTCTAATTAACACAGGTGTATATGTTGCTCACACATGTTCCATGTTCCAGCAGCATGCTACGCGCTGCGGCAAGGACAGTCATGCCAGCCACATGACCACGGAGGCGTCTTCGGACAACGCTGGCTCTTCGGCTTTGAAATGGGGATGAGCACCACACCCTAGAGTCGGACACGACTGGACTTAATTGTCAGGGGTCACCTTTACCCTTTACCTATATGTTGCTTAGAACTGAACGTATGAGTTGCCACTGTGCGAGGCGATATGATGGCTTTCCGTGTACATTGCCTGAAGTGTGATGTCTGATGCATGGGTACACATCAAGACTTGGTATGGCGGGCATGTCCACATGAATACCAAATCCACTTCCCTGAAGTTATGCTAGGGTGTGGTGAGCAGTTGGGTTTATGTGTCACGTTGCTCACATGATCAGATGCCCCCATCGCACTCCTCTAGAAAAATCCATTGGTTTCATCAATACATGTATGAAATATACCATCATCAACCATCATCAACATCAACCAATGTATCATAATGTAGGAAACACTTGTGTCAAGTTAACCAAGTACAAACTGGTTTTGAGAGTTTGTACTAGAACTCACCTAATTCATGGATGAAATGATTGGAAAGGTGATAGTCTAGGTCTGAGGTTTCCCCTCAATAATTCCCATCATTCCTAAAGCCAAGAAAAATGACTTTATAAGAAATTGCCAAGTCAACATTCCGTAATGCTGAAATGAAGATGTATGACAGAAAACAAGGTTTTAGAGGTTTCCTTAACACACTTAAGACATTTGCAGGTGAATTGCCTTTTCAAATTAAATGTTTGGTTTGCTGGCAAATGTTAACCTGGAAAGAGAAGCCCTGGAACCCATTCATCCAAGGGCCTTGAGTGACTGTATGGAATTCAGTTGAGCTGACTCCTAAAATTTGAGAAACCCAGCAGTTTGTGCCTGATGAACACCTGGCAAGCAATAAATTCTTTTTCACATTTCTATGGCTGTTGGATTTTAAAAAATAATAATCTACTAAAACATATCCATCCCAACCATTTGTGTAATGGGTTTAAAAATAGGAAGTCAGCAGATGTAGTAGTAGTAGTAGTAGTAGTAGTAGTAGTAGTAGTAGTAGTAGTAGTAGTAGTATCTGTATTTATATACCGCCTTTCTATCGTCAGACTTCTCCTCAGGCTTTATTCAAGGTGGTTTACACAGGCAGGCTTTCCTAAACCCCGTAGGGATTTTGACAATCATGTTCTATTTGCATAGAACCCATTTCCTTCTCTAGATGTTTCACTTCAACGGTGTGGTATCTCCCTGGCTGTATACGTCTTCTGAGCTTGTCCGACTGCAACTCCTCTCTCCCACAAAGGGTCAAGGCAGGCTATCTCAACTTGTCAGCTGAGATATCTCAGCTTGTTGGCAGCTTCTGGCCATCTCAAACTGATCTCACAATCCATTGTTAGGGCTGTTTTTTCATTGTTCATCAGTCCTCAGTCCAGTGAGTATACAGAGCAAGGCTTTGAGTGAGTCCTATTCTTTTGAACATCTGAATCCACCATAACTTATCCTGTCATGATCCTGACCATAAGTAGTGCAAAAAGTAGGTTGGAGGGGGCAGCAATGCAAGCAAGGTACTGCATTCACTCCAAATTGAAGCTGATTTCACCTGAGAAATCTGCATTCTCAACACCACCAGAGAGTATTTAAGGGCCCAGTTGGATCTAGGAATCTGTTGGAACAAGTAATCCAAACCCTATGACCTCTCCAGAGTACCGAAGGACCTTTCCCTGACTGCTCTTGTTCTCCATTCCATGGTGTCTGATCTTGGTTGGATGAGACACTTGGCCCTTGTCTGTGTGTAGATTGCTCTCACCAGCAGCTCGACCATTTGCTGAATGTGCTTCCTCCAACCATTTCTGTGGACTCAGGCTCACCAGGACTGGACATCTGCTGGACCTGACTGGCTTTGTCGCACTCTACCCAGTTATTGTCTTGGCTGGCCAAAGAGGCAACATTCCATTCATATGGGACAGCTGTGTGCTTGGTCTTCTTCTTGTGATGACTCAAGATGCTGAGACCCCTTGAGGCAGTGTTTCCCAAACTTTTTCGACCTGCGGCTCCCTTGACCATTGGCCGCGGCTCCACATGACATTATGTTGATGCCTGCCAGTTGGCATTGTACTATTTTCCGAGAGGATTCTGTGGCACTCCGTGGCTCCTCCGGGAGCCACACCTCCCAGTTTGGGAACCACTGCCTTGAGGAAATGCCTTGTTTTCTACAAGCCTTTCTGTTTGCTTAAGTGCCTTTTCCCCAAAGAACTGAAAAGCTGTGCCTGCCCCAGATGAAGATTTGCCAAATTCTGTGTATTGATCTTGGGAAGGATAATTGCCATCCTTCTTGCTTATCATTGATGCTGTCTCACAAAACTTATGCCCAGTGTGTACACTTCACAAATAAAGGTAAAGGCATCCCCTGCTCGAAAGCCAGTCGTGTCCAACTCTTGGGTGCGGTGCTCATCTCCGTTTCTAAGGCCGAAGAGCCAGTGCTGTCCGAAGACGCTTCTGTGGTCATGTGGCCGGCATGACTAACGAAACGCTGTTACCTTCCTGCCACAGCGGTACCTATTAATCTACTTGCAATTTCTTGCTTTCGAACTGCTAGGTTGGCAGGAGCTGGGACAGGAGATAGGAGCTCACTTCATTGCGCGACACTCGGGTCTCGAACTGCTGTCCTACCAACCTTCCAGTCTGCAGTTCAGCATTTTAACCACTAAGCCACTGCGGCCCCTTCACAAATAAAATCACCTCTTTTATTGTCACACTTTGGCAAACTTTTTGGGGGTGGTTACTCCCCACCCCAATTTGTAACTTAGATCCCCATTGCCTTGGTGTTTCACTCTGCAAGAACTGCAGAAGCAGATACCTGGTACAATTAAAGGTATCATTAAAATTTTTCCGTTTGCAGGTGACTGGGCTTCACCACAGACCGTATCCAATTTTGACTAATTAGATTTCATGGGAATGGAACTCTGTTGAGCCCCACTGGGAGACAAACAAGCAGGTGTGTCTGAGACAGATTCTTTTGCTAGAAAACTTGCAGACATCCCTAACTGGGATCACACATGAAATGATTCCAGAGTTAGCCTGGAGGAAGTTTTTTCTCTCTCACACAATGACAAAGGTTTGAGGATTTCAGAGCGAGAGCCTCTCTTGAGAGATTGCGAGGAGATTAATGTTGCTTACTAATTGGAAATCATATTTTGGGAGGGCATGGATACGAAATGACTGCGGTGCCAACCTTTGCAGCCTATCGCGGTCTGATTATGCCTCTCTCAGGAGAGCCGGAACGTGCTAGTCTAGTTATGCAGTCCTTGGGTACCTGTCCTTGTCAGATGCTACATTAGAGGCGAGTTGAGACCGCGAACAACACAAGCTTCATATTTCCTCAAGGTATTTGGCTACAGCTGTTGCTGAAGCCTCATTTACACAGAAAGCTGTTACCTTGAGGCCTTCGTTTCTTGTAGAGGAAAACCATCACAGCGGGGTGGTGTTGATTCCTGAAAAGTTAAGATTTAAAAAAAAGGAAAAGCAAAGCATAGAGAGTGTGCAAAGAAACTGTCGCGGAAATCCAGGGTGGCTGCTATTCATACAGGCACTTCTGAAATATTAATCCAGATGTTTCTTTTAATTAGATTTGATGGCTTTCTCTGAGGTTTCTGCTTTCTCTCAAATGTTGTATCGTTTTTCTTGGCGTGCGTGCACACACACGCGCACGCGCACACACACACACACACACACACACACACACACACACACACACACACACACACACACACACACACACAGAAGCCTGTAATGGAAAAGGAATCACTTCATTTAGTTATCAAGAAGCATGTAAGCCTTCATTTTGCTTTATATGGCAATGTGCTGTTTATGTATTTATTTTCATTGAGTGCATTTCTTAGCCACTCTCTCTGCCTGAAGGCACCCGCCTTGGTATACAGCATGCCAATTTGCAATTAAATCCTAAAAGTTAATCAGTAAAACACAATTTTAAAACATTGATTTTTTTTTTATAGGCATACCACTGGAAGCATCCAACCATCTCAGAAAGGGTTGGGGGTGGGGGAGTACGAACAGAGGAAAATTGGTGGGCAAGCATAGGATTACATCCTCGACCAATTCTCTTCCGTGATCCAGAAGCAGCCGCCATGTCAAACCAGCATTATGAGATTCGAAGCCGTGCCCTAATGTGATCACTATGACAATTTCTCTCTCTCTCTCACACACACACACACACAAGCGTCATCTAAAGAGGGAAGGATGTTTGTTGTCGTCGTCCCCCCATCCTCTCCTCCTTCCCTGCCTTTCCTCCTGTTGGCCGGTCACACATACTGATGAAAAAAAAGATTTGTACTGTACCCTGTTGTCTTTTACCTTCTGAGCTGGTTCAGGGTCAAATGTCCACCTGTATCTTAGTGGGATTAAAAAGAGGAACAGTGCCCTGGAAAAGATGGGGTCAGGTTAGTTAGTGATGATTTTGCTGGAGAAGATATCATCTTGCTTGAGATGAAATGAAAGAGGTCCATTTATAGATCTGATTTATTGCCCCCTCTTCACCCCTGCTGCTGACTTACCTGCTCTGCCGGGTCCAGGCAGGTCCGGCAATGAAAGGGGAGTGTGCTCTATCGGTAGCCATTTTACAACAGCAGAACTCAACTCTGCTGTTGTAAATGGCTGTGCGCAACAGCCCAATCCACAGTAGGGTTGGGCTATTAGTCCAACTCCCAAACCACTACGCTATCCTGGCTTAGTCATCCTGGTTTTATTCCCCAAGGAAAAAGAAACTCATGGTAGGTGGTGTTGTTTTACTCATAGATAGGCTTACCATCGTCCCGGAATCGACCCTGGCTTCAGCCTAGAGCAGACCCGAGCCGCTCCCAAGGGTGCACTGCAGCTGCCCAACGGGGTTCCTGCTTCTGTCGCGTCGTTGACCGGAAGTTCCGGAAGCCCATTGGGCAGCCGCAGTGCACCCTTGGGAGCGGCTTGGGCCCTGTCTAGGCTGAAGCCAGGCTCGATTCCGGGACGATGGTAAGCCTACTCATAGAGAGTCTCCTACTTCTGGTTTCCTGAGCAACTTCAAGTTAATGTAAATACTAGGAGTATGTATGCCTGTCAGTAGCAAACCACTGTGACACGCCAAGTCACAAGGGAGTCATCCCTGGTCTAAGTCTATTGGCTTGCTTCGCTAGTTTAATCCCTCATCTCTCTCCTCACAAGGCTGCATTTGGAGTCACGGTCCTGCTACCTTGGGAATGAGGTCATGTCCGCCCCGGCTGCCACACCCAAAGAGGAAAGTTGTACAGTTTTCCCGCCAGACTTGCATATTGCTTCTGAAGTAGTAGCAATTGGACCCTACTGCAAGTACGGTATTCTTCGACAGTTAAGCCCCTTCCTAGTAAGAATACGAGTGTTAAAATCCTACAAAAGCCTTATTATAGCCATCGAACGATATGGGTGCTTTATATTCACATGCACGTAATTGCTATTACGTTTCTCGGACCACTTGCAGTCTTTTGTTCCAGCATGTTGCATTAACGTTTTGTTTACTCTTGTGGGGGTGGAGGAGTGAAACATACTAGCAAATACTTTTGTTTTGTATTCCTGCTCAGTCTTTTCATTTCTGTTCCTTCCCATAGATCTAAGACTTTGTGTAAATTTAATGCAAGAACGGGATTATCAAAATAGCAGAAAGTAATCGAGATGTTGATGCCGTAGCTTTAGACAAATGGCTACTTATTTGATATTTTCTGCAGAGAGCACCTGGTCTTCATTACTGAATCAGGCCACCTGTTCCATTTTCCTCGTACAGCCTGTTAACAAACTGTGAAGTGATTCTGATCTAATACATTATCAAGGAGCTAATCAATTACTCAAAATGAATCTTAAACTAAGGTGATGTCGACAGCAGGGGAAAGATGGCTTGGTGGATTAATCAGTCAGATGCCTCCCTTTATACGAACTCTGTTGCCTTGAAAGTGAAAGTCAGGTTGGCGTAACTCACCCCACCCCCACCCCACAAAACCAACTGACGTAGCCTGCAGATTATGTCAGTTGACCACATTAATTGTGCAAATTGCATGAATTACATTTGTACTTTCCAGCCCATGCTTTGTTTCTACCCCTGCCAGGTAAATAGAAGCTCTTGTTTGGTCCAGCCAAGTCAATTGATTTGCATCAGTCAGGGTTCTGGAGGAGGAATGGGGTGCAAGTGGGTAGGCTCTACTGGAGTAACAGGACTTGATGAGGCTTATGATGAGGCCAGGAGAAGCAGCTGCTTAAAATGGCAGATTGGTGGGGATGGCAGCCTGTGCGCACCCCATGCCTATTGACTGACCCAGTCGCCCATCTACCTGCCTGTCCTGGCTCAGTGTTGGTTGTCCCTTCTGCTCTTCTTCCAAAGAGGAAGTGATACAATGATGGGGACCACGACTCCTTCCCCAGTGAAATCTGGGAATTGTAGTTTAGTGAGGGATGCTGAGAATCTTGCCACAGATTCCCTAGTCCCACCTCCAGTGCCACTCTCCTGCTGCGTACCACTGGAAGTGACTGACGATGACATTATTGCCAGTTACTTCTGGGTTTTCAGGTTTTCGGAGGCCACAAAACGCAGGTAGGAGGCTCTGGATGGGTGTGCATTACCAGCATTCCTGAGAGGCTCAGCCAAAGGCAGGAGCCTCTTGGGAGTGAAAACGAAAGCACGTGTCAGAGTGGGGTTCCGGCAGTCCTAGTACCACCAGCAGTCGGCCAAAGTACCACTGGTGGTACTAGTACCACTGGTTGAGAACCCCTGGCCTAGACTCTTCATAGAACTGCGTTTCTCAGGGTTTATTAGAGAGAAGGAATGACTATTAAACGTTGTTTGTAGTGCCTCTAGTTTACTGGGCATTCTACTCTAAAACAGTTGCTTAAAAAAAAAGTTTTAGGAGTTAGTTTTTGTATTTATGAACGTGTGTGAGAATCTCACCTCAAATTAGCAAAGCTGTTATTCCATATGATGAGCGTGTATGACAATCGCATACACACCGGCTGTCTCTTGTAATTTAGAATCCACAAATAGAGCAACTTAAAGCTCCAACGTTTGAGAGGGTAAGATGCATGTGCTTCATCCATGTGTTGAACTGTAACATTTTCACCAGTCTTTCTTAAAAAGCAAACTAATGATTAATTAAATAGGATATGGCTGTAGTAAAGGAGTCTATTCTTCTTCTTTGTTTGATGGAAACTATTATGAAAAATGTAAGAGCCTTGATATTTTATCGATAGTACAACACAATACATGTCTACGCAGACATAATCCCCATTGAGCTCTGCCGTAGTGGTGGGCTCACACCGTCTGCTGGCGTAGGAGGGCCTTAGGGTTGGGAACTACACTAACTCCTAGTTCCTTCTGCAGGTGTCCCCTGGCTCTTCCTCTGCCAAACAGAAAGGGGGCTGGCTTCCTATCCCAGACAGTGCCCCCTGGTCATCTTGGGTCCTCCCAGGCTCCCCTTTTCTCCTCATCCCTTGGGTCTTTCCTCCTCCTTATCTCCCCTTCCTTTCCTCATCACAAGTCCTCTCTTTCCTCCTGGTCTTCCTCACCTTTGGCTCTACAGCTTCCTCACTCCTCACCATGCTCTCTCCCTTCCACTGTCTATCCTCCTTTGTCCTTCTTCCACTTCTGCCATCCTATCTCCTTCCTTCGCTTCTCTCCGCTGACTCTCTCCAGCCACCACCTCGCAGCTCTGGCTACTTTAATAGGCTGGTACCAGCCCCACCCATGCTCTGACATAATTATGATGTCATCTGCCACCGTCCTGCCTCCTAGCTCATCAATGCGGAGGAAAATAGGGACACATTTGTAAGACCCCGTTTATGTAACCAAACCACTGCTATCATTGCTTCTTGTGATATCTCTGCTCCATCTGCTGTAGACCACCTTCTCTGAAGATTTTGCCCACCACTGTCTTCCGCTCCACTTTTCTTCATCCTCTCCATTCCCCCTTTCCTTTTTTAATCCTTTGGAAGACATGGTGGAAGTGGGCGGCAGATGGGAATAGAGACCCTCCTCCAATCTGAAACCTGAGGAAAGCCCCCTCGGTTGTCCTCAGGGATGGGACAGTCCTGCCAACAGAGCATCATTCAGTTGGAACTGACCAGCTCTGATCCAGATTGGACACTAAGCCCAAACTCAACAGTTAGGAAACATTGGTGGCTCTGGCTTGGGTGTCACCATGTCCCTAAGCCAAGAACCGTGGGACCTCGGGGCTTAGTGGTTAAGACACTGATCTGCAGACCAGAAGGTCGGCAGGACAGCAGTTCGAGACGCGAGTGCCGTGTGACGGAGTGAGCTCCCATCTCCTGTCCCAGCTCCTGCCAACCTAGCAGTTCGAAAGCAAGAAATTGCAAGTAGGTAAATAGGTACCGCTGCAGCAGGAAGGTAACAGCATTCTGTTAGTCATGCTGGCCACACGACCACGGAAGCGTCTTTGGACAGCGCTGGCTCTGCGACCTTAGAAATGGAGATGAGTACCGCACCTTCGAGTCGAACAGGACTGGCTTTCAAGCAGGGAAGACCTTTACTTAAGCCAAGAACTCTAGAGACAGCAACACCCAGCCCAGATTCTGCTGTGGAAGTGCCAAGCCCTCAACTCCAAGGGCTTTTTGGGCCCTTGCACCTGTTTACTAACAAAAGCAATGCACCAGGTGGGGATTGACAGTGCATTTTGCTGCCTTCAGATATTTCAGGAGCCGCTAAATACAGATCACTTGATTACAAGAACGTCTTTGGAACATGTGAAAAAGGCATGTCTTCTACTGTACGTACATCTGCCAAGCATCTGTAACAGTAGCACACTAATCTTTAAAAGAAACACACAGACACACTAAAATGAATCTAATAGTTTGATATGGCACATAAAGATAGATTTCCTAGGACCATGTAAGTACTGTAATAAAATAAAAAGTAGCTCGAGCCGCTGTTGTCCATTCTGTGGTCGCATCCTGTTCGGATTATTGCAGTGCGCTTCAGCCAGATTGCCAATTGGAACCTCACATGTGGTGTATATAACTCCAGTTTTGCAGGCACGAGGCTGGTTTCCCATCTGTTTCCAGGTTCAATTCAAGGTACAGCACTGGATGTTACCTTTGAAGCTCTACAAGTGGGCACTGAATATCTTAATGCCTCTCATTTATCTTCCTGTTGAGATCTTCAGGGGAGACTCTGTACCATTCATTCATTCATTAACCTTTATGAATAACGGTTGAACAACAGTTGAATAACTAACCTTTATGAATAACTATGAATAACAATAGTCTATGCCTATTGTTAGACAAATAATAACAACCAACAACAATATGACCACATTCTACAACCGCACCAGGTCAAACAGATAAAACCAATAAAATATTCCAGCAGAAAGCTACCCCCAATTTACAAAGATAAATATAAAAATAGCTATTAGATCATTTATAAATTTCACAAGGATTACCAGTGATTATAGATTTAAGATGACTGCATAGAGGTATTTTGCTAGCTGTAAGATAGTATGCTTGTCCACAGACGACAGAAGAAGACTCAGAATTGCCTTTGTCACAAGGACCCCGGTATTGGACTCTGTACCATGTTCCATCACTGAATGAGACTCAATTTATGTGCATGCAGGATAGGGCCTTATCTATGGTAGCTGTTGAACTCTCTCCCTAGCTGTTGATACCCCCTTCTCTCCCATTTTTAAGAAGTACTATAAATGTGCCTATTCTGCCAAGCCTTACTTAAGGGGATGAGACAGTTTTGTTCAACGTTTCCTCCTGGGTGTTTGTTCTTTGTCTCCGATGAACTGTTTTTCATTTGCTTTGTTTTTAATGTTTTAACTGTTTAATGGATTATGTTTTTGATTTTGTTCTTAACTGCCTTCGGACCATAGTGTGAAAGGTAAAGGTATCCCCTGCTCGAAAGCCAGTCATGTCCGACTCTAGGGTGCGGTGCTCATCTCCGTTTCTAAAGCCGAAGAGCCAGCGCTGTCCAAAGACGCTTCCGTGGTCGTGTGGCCAGCATGACTAACGGAATGCTGTTACCTTCCCGCCGCAGCGGTACCTATTTATCTATTTGCAATTTCTTGCTTTCGAACTGCTACGTTGGCAGGAGATGGGAGCTCACTCTGTCATGCGGCACTCAGGTCTCGAACTGCTGTCTTACCGACCTTCTGGTCTGCAGTTCAGCGTCTTAACCCCTAAGCCACCGCGGCCTTATAGTGTGAAAGGTGGGTTGTTAATTGAATGAATGAATTGCAAAAGACTGACTCTGTCCTCCTCATAGAGTCTCATATAATCCCATTCACTCGGTGATCCAGTTTGATTCTGGTCAATTATACATGTGTGTTTTTCTTGCCCAAATTGTAGCTGCACAGCTCTCTTCATTATCTGAGAACGTCTAACGGTACTTTTAGTCAATACTGAGTTCTTTGCCCTTTGAGGGATTTGCTCAGGTGTCTGGCATTAAAAGGCGCTTTCCCCTGGGGGAATAAGTCCCCTACAGCTGGGAGATAATCAAATAGTTCTTGTTTCTTTTAGGCAATGAGCTCACCCCTTTCAACATTTATGGTTCCATTGACTGGGCCTCTTTGGGAGGAAGGCCTCAACCGTTAGATCAAATCTACCCCTCTGCCACTTTTTAATCTTGTCTCTCCTGGTTAGTTTTACTTTTCTTCTACTTGATGGCAGCCTTACTCGAGAGTTCCTAAAATTTTAATGGGAACGGGGGGGGGGAACGCTACATCAGAGCTGAGTTGTTCAACTAGCAAGGGCTCACCTTTGCTGAACATTGAATTGGCATAGGTAGCTGCGGCTTTGGCGACATGCCTTCCTTGTCTTTATAGCGGCTCCCTATTACTCTTCTCCATTCAGGGTGAAGCTCCTAGTCCTTGTGCTTTAAACTTTGGACATGCATGTCCTAGATCAGTGGTTCTCCAAAGTGGTGGGTCGTGACCCACCACTAGAACTGGATGCTGTCCCCTGCCCCACCTTAAGGGGCGGGGACAGCATGGCGGCGATCCCACTGCTGCAAAGAAGTTTTTAAATGAAAGTTTTCCACTTAGCGGGGGTCCTGACGGCTTCCGGAGTGTGTGGGGATGCCTTTCTAAACCTTTCTAATGCTGCTGTGGTAGGTTGGGAGGTGTGTGTAAGACAATGCAAGCCCCAGCCGCCCCGCCGCCCCCCGTGCTGCTGAGAGGTAGATTATTCTACCTTTGCGGATAGCAAAACAAGAAGCATGAAAATGCTATTTCCTCTGGTTCATGAGAGATGATTTGCTCGTGTTTCAAACTGGCTACTTCTGATTCTTTTGTGCTGTGTGGGAACTTGGAAGCCTGTTTCCAAGGAGCATTCTCCTGTTTGCTTTGTGACCTTTCGGTTAGCCAATTGCATTAGGATGCATGCTTAGACAGGTCATGGAAGCACATCCATCCATCTCCCTTTTGACTCCTGTTCCACTCTAGCTATTGCTTGCTGGTTTTTAATTTCCAGGGTGGGGGTGGTGACGATTTTCAAATAGCTTCAAACCAGAGCGCCTGTTTACTTGGTCACTACTGATAACAGACTAGTTGTATAGCAGGGAGGACCAGCTGTCAGCCCCTGGACCAGCTCTGACTCCAGAAGCAATTTTGTCTGCCTCTACACGCTCTGCCGTTTCAGCCGTTCCTAACTAAATCCCCCTGCCCATGCATGCGCACCAAGGAGGTGCATGATGCGTCCTTTGGTGGGAGGGCAGTCTTGGAGGTCTCCTCAAAGTAAAGGAACTTTGGTTTCCTTACCATGGGGTATCTTTTCTCCCTGTGGTTCTCCTCGGTTCTGCACCAGCTATTTTGCTGACACAGAACTGGGGAGTGTAACGGGAGCAGAGAGGGATAGGATCTGGCCACATGTGAGTGCCGCTTATCCCACCCACTCCCTCCTCTGTTCCGCCTCCCTCCACGCCCAGAAAGTGAGTGGACATGTGTAGAATTGTACTGTTAATAATAATAATAATAATAATAATAATAATAAACCAGTACTTATATACCGCCTTTGGTCATCGGATTTCTCCTCTGACTTTAATTCAAAGGCGGTTTACATGGGCAGGCTTTCTAAACCCCAAGGGGTTTCTACAATACAATAATGTTCTAATCTTTCATAGAACCCTTCATTCTAGATGTTTCTTTCACAGTCCATCTCTCTCTCTCTCTCTCTCTCTCTCTCTCTCTCTCTCTCTCTCTCTCTCTCTCTCTCTCTCTCTCTCTCTCTCTGGCATTCGCCTCACCACGCTTCAGCTGGCAAGGCAACCTTGACTCTCACTCAAATGCAGTTGCACTAAATGATGTCCATGCATGTGCGAACCCAGTCTAATTCAGGTATTCTTAAACTCTATGGCAGACGAACATTTCAAGAAAGCAAATGAAGAAATATGCATATGTATCAGAGGTAAGGATCTGAGGCAGGTTCCTGAGAGATTTGGTCATTCAGATAAGACAGGTCTTGTAAGCCTATGGGAGACGAGAAGAAAGCAAAACTCATCGTGATGCCAGAAGCAAATGAGGAGAATTGCCAGAGGCAAATCGTGGAAGAAAGAAAAACCACACACCACAATGTGAGGTGATGGAAAGATAAATAGAAGCGATACGGCAAGTCCTGCAAATCCCGTTTTGTAGCATCAATGAAAATAATGTGGGCACTTTGGGGAAGATCAAAAGGCTGATGTACATTCGCATCTGCAATTAAAGGCTGAAAATGTACAATGCTAATTAGTAATCAGCACATGCAACAACTGGCACTATGTTGAGAATATGAATATTTTTTTCCCCTTGGGAAGCTCAAAAAGCCATAAACGGTGCAAAAACTCCAATTACACACCACTGCAGTACTAAGAGAGCTGTCTAGGAGGCTGTCTTTGGTGCATGTGGAAGCTGGGAGCTCCATTTTTATTACACTCCAGTCCACGTCTTGAGAGCAGCAGCAGATAATAAGCCCTAGCAGCATTCGAAATAATAATGGGAGTAAAGTGAGCCAAGGGAATGCTAAACTGTTACTAGGCTGACACCACCGTTGTCTAGGCCACTTAGCAACTGGCGAAGCATAAGAGAAAAGTGAAAGATCAGATATTTAGAATAAAAAAGAAACTGCAGGAATTCAACAAGAAGTCTCTTTCTTTATATTTACTAGGGAAGAGTGGATGCCCCCTGTTCGGTTTCAGTATGATTCTGTTAGCTCTGCGGCTGCACGTTCCACTCTGCCTGTCTTCCTGTTTAACTTGGAGAATTTCTAAAATTAATTTTGGAGTTGGCGCATGCAGTCAGCTTCTGGTTTTCAGCCCGCCTAATTGTTGTTCTTCTTATGGACTCCAGTTATGCAGGAGAACCTTGCTTAGAATGCTGCACAAAAAGGAATTCAGATGCAATTGCACTGCTTTGTCTGAATTTGTGCAGTGAATAATCAGTTTGCACATGTGCATTGAACCCCATTTCCTCCCAGCCCACAAGTGTATTTAACTCCTGTTGCATATATGCACCCTTGGGTAAAAATGCTTAAACCAGGAGTGAGAAGACTTTAGCTTCCAGGTACTACCCTTTTGCCAACGCCTTGGTAGTTTCCAGCATGCAATGGCAGCTTGGAGAGATAGAGCCAGCTATAAAATAGTGACTCGTATAATAATTTACATTTTGGGTTGTTTTTACACACACACACCAGAGAGAGGGAAAGAGAGTCTCCGTAGTTTGCACTCCGCTCACTTTTCCACACATACTCCAACAAGACAGAGCTGAGATTTGAACCTGGATTCCTGGGAGTAGGTGAGTATGCAAGATAACAATTCAGATCAACACAGTGATGATGAGGTGGGCAGAAGGTTTGGGAGTGACTTTGGATTCACATCAGAACTATTGGTAGCTCCAGAGTAACCTTCAGATTGTCCCTGGATTAAATCATAACACACAAAAACATAGATCTTGATATGATCATGCAATTGTATCAAGATTCCCATTGAGATGGTGTTTTGGTTGGTGCACATATGCGCTCCTGAGCATTAGTAAACAGCCAGGAGAAAACCTGAAAGCTGCAGCACACAGGGCAGTGGGTTTCAAGGTGTCTACACTCACCTAGGCTGGCTATTCACTACCTTCACAGGAAGAACTAAAAGGTCTCCCTCTGTTGGATGAACATTCCAAGTCCTACCCCATTTCCTAGTTGTCCTGAGAGTTGCCTACAGCCTAAAAGCTGTAACAGATTGCACACGTCTGGCTGCATCACGTCCTGGAGTAGCCGATGTGTTGATTCTGATTGGCTCAATGTGTTGCACCTGCCCCGCCCCCACAACACCGAATGTGGCCTCTCATTAGCCGAAACTCAATTTATTCAACTTGGAACACACCGGAACGACCTTCGACCAATGAGAAGCCGCATTCGGTGTTATGGGGGCAGGGCGGGAGCAATGTGTTGGGCCAATCAGAATTGACTCCACGACGCAGCGAGACACGTGCAGTGAGTTGGCGCCTTAACTCTAGTCTAACACTTGCTGAGAATGAAGTTTCCTGCTGCATGTGCACATGGAGAAACAGCTGCACTTGTCATACATGTGGCATTGATTCCATTTCCTGCATGGAGGTAGCTTCTGTTTCCTGTAGGATCATGAATGAAACAGTCCTCATTTGCATATTTGTAAATAAATGATGGTGAGTGTGCAGAGAAATGCAACTCTTTTGACCCGATGGATTGGAGGAGGCATGGACCTGCCATGTTAGATTAAGAGAGAACCGCGTACATAAAATCGCACATTAAACACACTGTGCAGATGGCGAAATCATCAGTGCATTTCTTTGGGGATATGATTCGAGAGACAGATATTTTGACACTGATTTATTCCGGGTACTAATGTCAAGCAATGTAGCTCCATTTCTGTGAATAACTGCAGACCAACCTGAAATTAGTTCCCCTTGATTTATTGCTCAAGAAGAAATGATTGAAACACAGATGACAGAACCTTAGTAATGATTGGGGAAGATGTTGTCTCTAATGGCACGTGAAGTGTGTAATTTATTTTGCAGCATGAAACTTTCCCCAGATATATGGCTTTGAAGGAGGAACTCAAATGTATCATGGCACCGGCCTCAAGCAGTGATTCAGATACCTGTAGTGGTGTAAATATTACATGCCTGAAATTCAGCCAAAGCCCAGTCTGAAAAGAAAGCTTCAGTGGCAGACCCAGACTCTGAGCCATTGACCAGGACCACCCAAGTCAGCAGGCTAAATGTAAAAGAGGAGAAGTGTAAGATTCTTGACCAAGACACTGTCCCTTTAAGACCTCCACTCTTCAGGCAGAAAAGCAGAGCCCAGCAGGGGTAATCTAACAGCAGAGGTATTTAAGGTTTCAGTTCTGTACATTCTGACCCCTGTTGGAGCAACTTGTTTACTTGGAACTATCCATGGTGCTGATATCACAACCCACTTTGTGCATCTAAAACTGCCTAGTTCCTCCTCCTCGAGCCTTCACACATGGTCCAGATGCAGCAGGTCTGCCTCCGTAAGAGACAAAGGCAGCCTTATTTTAACAGCACAATCCTAGGCATGTCTACTCAAAAGTAAGCTCCATTCTGTTAAATGGGGTTTACTCCCAGGAATGTGTGTATAGGATTGTGCTGTGAGGCTACTGAGCATCCAGTACAAGAGCCTAAACTCTCCTTTAAATCTCTTCCACTTTCAGGCAAGGTTTGGGTAATCCTGCCCCATGATTATGTGAGGCCTCCTTTGGGCTGTGCACCTTGTGGAAGTAAGGTGGAGCTCTCCATTGTCCTGAAGAATTCATCCTGGCCTTGAATCTGGTTTGGCTGTTTGTAGCAGCTCTTCATTCCACTCACCTGCATTCCACCCACCTGCATTCCACCCACTTGCATTCCACTCTCTAACCCACCTACTACCTACTTTCAGCAGCAGGTCCCCAGCTGGAAGAATGTGCCAGGCAGGCTTGAGCCAGGTTGGTATCAAAGCTGATGAGAAGCTCAGCCTGTTCCAAGAAGGGATGTGTTTGATGGGGACTCCGTTGTTCTATTGGCCTTGGCTGGTGAATCTGGACTTTACCCACCAACATATGGATAAAAGGCATTGCTTTTCCTCTCCGTTGCAAGGCCATCTGTTACTCTCCTTGTGCTCCTCTACTTTCCACTTGTTTTCTCTTATTATGATAATCGTTGAAAATGAAGTTTTATTCTGATGTTGGGATTGTGTCATCAAACTCAAGCCGCTTGGCCTTTAAGACTTGGCTAATGTGGGACTCCTAGCAAACAGACAGAGGCCTTGGGTTTTCAGCACTATTCCATACCCTCCAACAGTTTGAAGATGAAAACAGGAACAAATGCTGGCCTTGTGGTGCTTTTATGTGCTTTTTCTTGTTGGTTTTTAAATTATTTGGAGTTTTTATTGTTTATGTGAAAATGCTGGAAAGTTGGATGGGCTTGAGTTGTGTACATGCCATCGGTGTACATGGTGCTTCACTGTTAAAAGTCCGTCACTTATCGCAGCACTTTTCAATTATACTGTATTTTTTGGACGAAAAAAACCCTCAGGCTAACCATTTTAGGCCTTTTTGGTTAAGCAGTGTAAAGCTTCAGCATTACAGAGAAGCAGATCTTGTTGAACCTGTTTTAAGCTCTCCCTAGATCTCAAAGCTGGCGCTCGCTCGCTCTCCCTCTTCCCCCTCCTTTTCGTTTTCGGGCCCAATTCAAAGTGCTGGTTTTGACCAAAGTGAGGATATTTGAGAGGCCGCCTACTTCTATATAGTCCGGCTCGTCTCCTTAGGTCATCAGAGAAGGCCCTTTTGCAGGTACTGTCGCCCAGGGAGGTGCGAGGGGCAGCGGACAGAAATAGGGCCTGGGGCCAGGAGAGACCGCCTACTTCCATATATTCCGGCTCGTCTCCTTAGGTCATCAGAGAAGGCCCTTTTGAGGGTATCGTCGCCCAGGGAGGTGCGGCGGCCAGAAATAGGGCCTTCTCAGTAGTGGCACCAACCCTATGGAATTCCCTCCCTCTTGACTTACGTACTGCTCCCTTCTTGGAGACTTTCCAGCGAGGCCTGAAAACTTTCCTGTTTAAGGAAGCCTTCTGAGTTCTTGCCTTTTTTAACATCCTGCTGGTACAGTTGGGGTACTGCTGTTTTTATGCTCCTGTTTTAATTGTAATGTGATCTGTTTTTTTAAAATTAACTTTTAAGTGCTGTTTTTTACTAGTTTTCGTTAACTGTTTTTTATTGTTTTAAAAAGTGATTTTTTTTTGTATTGTATTGGGGCAAGAACAGCATTCAGTTGGGGCAAGAACAGCATTCAGCAGAAAACCCCATCCTTCCTCCAGCCACCCAGCATAGTCTCTGGCCCTCTTGCCTGGAACTTGCTGTCCCACTAGGAACTCCAGCTCTCCAACATTTTGCAGATAAAACTAGAGATTCCCTTGTACCCTTAAATTCTGACACGGATGATTCCTTGCCTGGCATTTTTCTCCCCACTGCACATCACTGAAAGCCCTACTGGGCCTGTTGCCTGATGCATTCATTTGCTTTGCAGAAGCCTGTCCTCTACTGATTAAAAACCTAGAAGGAAGGTGTTCTTCTGGTTGAATGACATCCTTGTCCAGAACTATATTATCCACTGTTTAAAATAGACCTCAGCAGCTACATATAGTTCACCACCACAAGATGTGGTGTTGGTGGCCACTCACTTCGATGGCTTTAAAAGGGGGCTGGACAAATTCAGGGAGCACAAGTCTGTCACTGGCTACTACTAGTCACGAGGACTTGTGTGCTTCCTCCAGCTTCAGGCTCAGAGTTCCTCTGAATACCAGTTGCAGGAAAGACGTGCGACTTAATGTCCTGCTTGTGAGCTTCCCAGAGGCACCTGGCTGGCCACTGTGGAAAGCAGGATGGTGGATTAGCTTGGCCTTTGGCTTGATCCAGCAGGGCTGCTCTTAGTTCTTATATGTAGCCGGCTGTGTGGTGCTTTAGTGTTTGTATGCATGCATTTATATGAATTTGCAGTAGGCAAACCCACACCCGAGGTGGTGTATCCCCATGCTTCTCCACGAATGCTCTTTATGTGCGTGTGCAAGCGCACATGCCCTGCCAAGTGCCACACATGCTAGCCCCTCCTCCATATACTGCAGCTGCCACAAAGACGGCAGAGGAAAAAACCATTGACCCTCTCCTGCACACTGTGCTCCCATGTCCAACCAAATCAGCCCCCCATGGCTATCCAGAGGCTTAAAAGGACCACCTCTGGTCCATACTTTAAGCCTGTCTGTTAATGAGAGGTGAAAGGTAACCTTTAGGGCAGTGGTTCCCAAGATGGGAGGCACAGCTTCCAGGGGAGTCGCGGAAACCAGCCAGGGGAGCCGCGGAGTGCCACGGAATCCTCTCGGAAAACAGCGCAATGCCAATTGGCAGACATCAACATAATGTAAGGGGGAGCTACGGCCAATGGTCAAGGGAGCCGCAGGTCGAAAAAGTTTAGGAAACACTGCTGTAGGGTGAAAGGTAAACTATAGGCTGAGACCCCAGGAAGGGACCCCAGCTAGCAACTCTAGCTGTTCACACAATCACAATTGCAATCTAGGTATCCCAAGAGGCAAAAGCAGGAATGGTGGTTTACCAGGGACAAATGCACGAAAATACCGACTGCCACTTGTACAGAGAGGCTGTTGGATTGGGTAAGAACTGCTTCTGTACTGCTGAGTTTGTCTTGCACTTGAGAATCCCTCCTTTCTTTTATGTTTATTTTTAAAACAACAAAGGGTCTCATACGGAGGCCATTGACCCTCATGCGTGTCTGAATATTCCCGCTCAACTGGCAGCACTGGCCTCCGCTCCCTTCCTGCTGTTGAACAGGAAGAATATGGGCAGAAGGATTACTAGAGTTTGCAGTTCTCTGGATTGGGCTGGTTGTGAATATCTTGAGTGGTCTTCCTTTTCAGTATTCATTAAAATGGGCAAACAAGGTTGGAGATGGAAGCAAAATAACGCAGGGACCTTATCAGGCAATCGAGACTTGCTTTCCCCGCCCCCTGCTGATTCTTGCAACGTGTGTGTTCAACGGGCTGCTCTTTTTCTCCTTTCCAGATAACCTTTTTCATGCTGCTGTCGGCCGTCTGCGTCATGCTGAACTTGGCTGGCTCCATTCTCTCCTGTCAGAATGCTCAGCTCGTGAACTCCTTGGAAGGGTGTCAGTTGGTGAGTAATGGAAACCACATCTTCAGATAAAAATGCAACACCACTTCTATATTTCATGGAAGGGGGGAATGGTTGGAACCAGGGGGCATGTCCCTTTTTACCGAGAGGTGGTTAGGTCACCAGGCACCTCTCATGGGAGCTGCTGTGGGTGCAGCATGGAAAACCATGGATGTCAAAGTGGCTGGTGGGGTTGGCAACACCCATCTTTTGGGGGGACAGCTGTGATAGATGACACACATGCATCTGTCCCTGGTTCTTCTCAAATAGACTCAGAATCAACCTTACTGTCTCCGCCTCGAACACTGAGAAACAGTTTGGCCTATTCTGAGCCAATATGAGTAAAACTCATACTCCAGTTGGACATGTGATGGGATCCAATCTCTTCTTCAGCCCCCACCTATCCACCCACCCATCCTTCTCCCCACAAACCTCTGACCATCAATATACATAGGGGTCTGAGCTGTCGGTGACTAGCCAGAAAGATCTTGGGGGTTGACGTGGATAGCTCCATGAAAACGTTAACCCAGGCAACTGTGGAAAAAGGCAAAATCCATGCTAAAGATAATTAGGAAAGGGATTGAAAATATAGCTGCTGCTGCTGCTGCTGCTGCTGCTGCTTCTTCTTCTTCTTCTTCTTCTTATTATTATTATTATTATTATTATTATTATTATTATCATCATCATCATCATCATCATCATCATCATCATCATCATCATCATCATCATCATCATCATCATCATTATCATTATTATGGCCTTATACACATCTACAGAGAGACCACATTAGAAATATTGTGTACGTTTCTGAATTTATGGAATTTGCTACCAAATTATGTGGTGGTAGCCACTAGCTTGGCTGGCTTTAGATACATTCATGGAGGCAAGTCTTGGCCATATGCTGCCTCCAGACTCAGAAGCAACATGCCTTCAAATACAAGTTACAGGGGAGCAGTAGTGGGAGAGGGGCACGCCTTCCTTCATCTTCAGCTTGTGGGGTTCCCAGAGATATGGGTTTACGATGCTGGACTGGATGGGCCTTTGGCTCTCACCACCTTAACCCTGACCATAAGTCAAACAGCCCAACCACAAAAGCAGTGATGTAAACTTGTTTTGTTCTAAACCAGGGGTTCTCAACCAGTGGTACTAGTACCACCAGTGGAACTTTGACCAACTGCTGGTGGTACTTGGACCACTCCGACATGGCACTTTCAGCAGCACATTTTCGCTCCCAAGAGGCTCCTGCCTTTGGCCAAGCCTCTTGGGAACGCTGAGAAGGGCCCTCCCACCTGCCCAGAGCCTCCTACCTGCTTTTTCTGGCCTCCAAAAACCTGGAAATAACTGGTGATGACATCATCACCAATCACTTCCAGTGGTACACAGCAAGAAAGTGGCGTCAGAGGTGGTACTTGGCCGGGAAGGCCAACCCCTGTTCTAAACATTCATCAGGAGCATTTGCAAAACAACATTTCCCAACACTCCTGTCTCACAGTGCCAAATGCTGTTGGGAAAAGGGAAGAAACTTCTAGCAACTTGCTGTGTGTCAACAGAAGTAAGATATGCAGGCAAGACTCACACAAATGGTTTTTTTTTTTTTGGAGAATTGCAGATGGGTGGTGAGGAGAGACCTTGCCAGGCAGGTTCATACCGATGATGAATTTTGCATTGTTTATTATGTTATTAAGCTTGTAGTTGTGTTTTGCTAGAGTTGTCTTTAATTTTAAACACTTGAGATTCAGAAACCTTGTAGTAGCCTTCACTATTATCCTCAGGCGAGAACAACACGTGGAAAGATCACACAGAGCTGTTCGTGGGAAACAGGAATGCTGTCTCTCTCTCTCTGGAATGCAGGAATGTGCAAAAGATGTTATCTCTTAAGGCCAAGGTGTTATATCTCACACTTGTTTTGGTTCTGCTGAAAGTAGGTTGAGGATATGCAGGCAGGACACTGACATTATTATGGAACCGCGAAAAGGACTGTTTGAAATTCTAGCTGTACCGTCTTTGGTTTATGGAGATGAATTGACAAGTATGGTTTCTCTTTGATCCTTCTTGTGTTCTGTCATGCTATGGTATAAGATGTTTGAACTCTACCCAAAGGGTCAGATCAGATCTCCCTGTCCCAAGGAGAGACCTCACCTCAGCGCTGACTACAAACCCAGAATACAGTATTCTCTCTCAAAGCCTTATGTTGTCTTAAATAATTCTCCTACACCGAGGGGACCGTCTCAAAATGACCTGGTCCCAGGCTGTTCGCGGCTTTCAAGACTCAAACCATTGGGCCATTGATTGGGCCCAGAAGCATAATGGTACCTAGTGGAGCCATGCCAAAACTAATGCGATGTCCTTCAACCACTCCACCCCACTTTGTAGCAATCTCATGCAACAGTTAGCAATTTTGCACCAGTTGAAGTTTCTGAACCGTCTTCAATGGCAGCCCCACATTGAGCACATTATAGTAGTCTAACCTGGATGTGACTAGTGTATGTAGAACCTAGGCAAGAAAGACTGATGCGAGGTGGGAACTCTGAAGATGCATGCCTCAATAGGGCAACAAGGGCCCAGAAGCTGTGGTGGGGTTTGGGACTGAGTTTCACATTTTGATTTGAACTAAAGGAGCCAGATCCTTAGGTGAAGTTTACTAGTAGTTCAGACATGCTTGTAGACTGGGACGTAGGTCCCACTATGTTCAGTGGCATGCACTCCCTAGTAGGTATGTTTAGGATTACAGCCCATACATTTCTTTCTAGTTCATCTTTCAGTTAAAAAGCATCATCTCTTATTACAGGAAGAGGTGAGGAAGCGACATATTAGTCATTTCCATGGCAAATGCGACCCTCAGTCATGAGTGAAAACATGCAAACGCTTCAAGGGAGATGTTTACAAGCATTATTACACTTTAGTCAGGGGCCTGCTTGGTCTTTTAATGAAATGAGATGTATAAATTGGTCCGATGAAGCTTTTGGAAATATAATCCAGGAGAGGAAGCTGGGGAGCCAGGAGGGGAGGGAGAGTGGAAACCAGAAAGAAATTACCGAATAAATCAAATCTGTTTTGCTAAGGGCTTCTTTTTTGGACCCAAAGTGGTAAACATTAGCTGTAGAGGATAGTTTTATTGATTCAGATATAAAAATGGAAACTCTAAATATAATTAATACCTTTTAATAGTTGCAGATGATAAATTAGGGATATTAAGCCCTGGGAAATGTTGCTTCCTTTTGTGTTTTGAAATCTAGTTATAGCTTTTCCATTTTTCTCTACTTATACTTTTAATTAAAAGTTGACTATTACAGCATTTCCTCCTTTCCCTTATGACCGTTTTTCCTTTTATCGCAATTAATGTATTTGTCCTTCTTGAGTGTTAATGCCATCACACACACACACACACACACACACACACACACACACACACACACACACACACACACACACACACACACAAAACCCCTCACTTAGTCTATGGCACATTTTTGAATGCACAGCACTCTCTAATGGCAATCAGGTCCGCATCTGTTTAAGACCATCTTAATGGTGTGAATGCATCTGGTAAAGCTCTAGCAATTTGAGTCAGAAGACAGAAGCTCAGCATAATGAGCCACTCTGTTTTTGCATTTCAATCGGATGATCTGTTTGCTACTCTGTGCGTGCAAAAGCTCCTTTTGAAATGGATCCAGAGAATGCGCAGGAAAATGTTACCCTCCACCTAGAAGGAAAGTTAGTAAACATACATTCTTGGATATGACTTTGTGGTTATGAGGATGGTTGAACCAAACGTTTAGAGGACAACTTCTTAAAAATGTAGAACATACCGGTAATTTAAAATCAAGATAACGTGGCAAATAACTGTGCTTGATCTAAAGTCCACCCCCACCCCTGATCTCTCACCACCTTAACCCTGACCATAAGTCAAACAGCCCAACCACAAAAGCAGTGATGTAGACTTGAATCTATTAACTCGAGCCAGACTCAAGTCACGTCAATGACTTGGCTCGGCGATTGTAAAAGACTGGAAAGACGACTCGAGACTTGGAGCCTTTTACAAGTCCAATTATATTCAGGTTTAAACCAGTTTTCCCCATTAAATAGATAGGGACTCGCAACTCGGAACCAAAGACTCGGAACTTGGGGGGCAAAGACTTGGGACTTGACTTGAGACTTGGAGTCAGGGACTTGATCCACATCCCTGCACAAAAGTCTTAAGAGTTGACCTACATGTTCAGAAATATTATGTGATCCAGCTCTACCTAGAATGAACCTTCTCAGACTGTCAGTGGGAGTTCTCCTGATTTGAATTGTCATTCACAATAGTAACTACTCGCAGCAAGCTAGCATGTAAGAGGAAGAGAGGTTTTGTCCTAGCCTAAACTAGATATGCTAGTTTTCATTGTAGAAGGAGCTGGGGATTGAATGAGAGCGTTCAGATTTACAGCCCCACCTGCCTACATTCTGAAGTGGTACAGTCCTGGAAAAAGTTATACCATGTACTGTACACATTGGGTCAGAATGTCCCCTCCCCCTTCTTCAGGGCAAAACACCAAACTGCTTTGGAGGAGGAAGCAGCAGTAGCAGGAGCTTCCATAGACAACAAATAGCATCGTTCACACCAGAGCTCCTAGGGCTTGACTACAAGTCCCAGGATCCCCAGCAAAAATGTATAATTTCCCATTGCACCATTTCCCATTGGGGAGACCTTTCTGGGTGGGAAATGGCACACACAGCATCCTTCAGAGCATCTTTTCCCACAAGTCCCAGCCTCCTTAGTGGGAAAATATGCTTCATGCATCTATAGAATCTCCTGCCACATCCTTCTTTTTGCTTTGAGGAAGGGAAGGGGATCTTTATATGTGTTCATTTGGAACAGTCAAAAAGCTCTGAGCACTTTTGAGGCAAGTAGCAACCTACTTGCCCGAAGTTTCACAGTTAAAGGATCAGCCAGTAAGAATGCCTCCCCATGAAAATACGCCATCTTAGCTTGCTGTTCATGTGGTATTGTCTTTCGAGAGCCAGGATGGTGTAGTGGTTTGGGAGTCGGACTTAGACCTGGAAGATCCAGGTTCAAATCCCCGCTCAGCCACGAAGCTTCCTGGGTGACCTTGGGCTAGTCACTATCTCTCAGCCCCACCTACCTCACAGGGTTGTTGTGAGGACAAAAAGGAAGGGAGGAAATATGTACACCACTCTGAGCTCCTTGGAGGAAGGGCGGTATAAAAATGTGAAATAAATAAATAAATATTGCTTAGAAGGAGCTAAGAAGGAGATTTGAGGTCTCCTGGTGGAACATATTGCTTACATCCTTGCTAGATCAGACCCAAAGGTCCATCAAGTCTAGAACTGAGTCTCCCCTGGGGATGTCACAAGTGAAGCATGTTGGAGATAGCGTATCATCACCACCTATCCACCTATCATCACCATCATGTTTTCTGTGTAACCTTTTCTCAGAGGTCTCTGATACATAGTGGATCTGTAGCTCTCACATAATAGAGAGCGGACTGGAGCTAATTCTCTCTTAGTGCTACATATATACAGTACATGTGTATGTTTTCCATATGCTGTGAGGTTTAGCGATGCACGCACACACACACAACACACGCACACACCTCTTTCCTCTCTGTCACCACCCCCTCCCTGTTAATTAACCAGGCAGATGGTCGGTGCTTATAACTGCATTGCTATTTCAGTTCATTCTCTTCATCATTTTTTCTCGAAACATATGATATGCTGAAGTATAGTGGAGAGAAGGTGCACACCTGAGTTGAATATGGGTTGCAGAGATCCTGGGTAACAAGTTTGGATATACAAGTTGATTATCCCTTATCCGGACATCCAAAATCCAGGCATTTTGGGGGCTATGACTTTAAAAAAACAAAAAAACGTTTCCCAGAACCTGGCTAGCATAGCGCAAGACATGCTGGGGCACAAAATTATTAAAAATGTTGTCTAAAATTACCTTTAGTCTATGTGTATAAGGTGTATATGAGACATAAATGAATTTCGTGTTTAGACTTGGGTCCCATTCCCTAGGTATCTCATTATATTTATGCAAATATTCCAAAATCCAGACAAATCCCCATCCCAAACAGTCCGGATAAGGGATACTCCCTGTATTTACATAGGGCAAACATATAAATCTGCCTCTTTATGTGTTCATTGGTCCATCTAGGTCAGGATTGTCTACACCTAGTGGCAGCACCTTGCCAGGGCTTCAGACGGGAATCTTTCTTGGACCTACCTGGAGATGCCAGGGATTGACCCTGGGACCTTCTGCATGCAAAGGCAATGCTCCACCACTGAGCTATATTAGCCACAGAGGGTTGCATCTGCATCCAGATCTGGATATGTATCCTCCAACCCAAAGTACCTGAACTCAGTTGCTGGAGGGTGGGGGCCAGAGCTGGAAGTGCAGCAGGTAGAAGTTATTGCTCTGGGCAAGAGCAGGGGTTGCCTTTTAGGTACTGAGGGTCATACAGATGAAATGTACAGGTGGGCCCCCATATCCGCTGGGGATATGTTCCACGCCCCTCCGTGGATACTTGAAACCGTGGATAAGAGCGAACACCCCCTCCATGGTTTCCTGAGGGCCCCCCCCCACCCTGCCTCCCCTGCAGGCAGGCATGCTTGCTCCCCCCCGCTCTTATTTTTCTTTCAGCAAGCTTTGTTTCTTCCTTAAAACAAACAGAGAAGCAGCCTCCATTGCAGGCAAGTAGAACGAGACTAAGTCCTAGAGAGGCTCTGCAAGGTTTCTGTTAACCTTGCAGAGCCTCTCTAGTACTTAGTCTCGTTCTACTTGCCTGTAATAAGCAGCCTGTTCTCCTGTTTCTTTAAGGAAGAAACGAAACTTAGTGGGAAAAAAGTAAAAGCCTGGGGGGTCCCCACGATCCGTGGATAACTGAAACCGTGGATAGCAAATCAGTGGATATGGGGGCCCACCTGTATTTTCTATCAGCAGCTATTCTACCTGGCTACAGCAGAGGGAAAAGTGAAAAAATACAGCCCTCTCCCTCTGGGACAAAACTGCCATTTGGCTCCCCCCCCCCTTCCAAGACTGTCTCTTCAGTGGCCATTACACCTGGTGGTTGTTATATACCTTGAAAGTCTGGGTACCTAACTGGCTTGTTTTCCTCTTCAGCTCAGTCCCTTTTTCCTTCTGTAGCACATCTACACTACGTTGTAAGCCTATGGGCAGGACTTGTGCACAGATTAAAAACAACACTAACACCTTGAAAATTGTAGGCTCTTTATAAATCTATATACGAATAGCAAACCCAGGCAGCTGAGTGACCTATTGGTTTGCATGCAAAGTGGGACCACCAACAGACAAGGTAATGATTTTGGCAAACTTGGGGGGACTCCCCAGGTATGCAGAACCCCCAAACAAAAATTCCAAATGCAGCCTGATGCAAACACAGCATGCTCAGTGTCGTCGTTCCCCCCCCCCCCCCGGGAGAATGAATTGGCCTGCTTGTAGGACATTAGGCTTGGGGAAGATGCAATGATTTGTTGCAGGTCTCTCTTGTAAATACTACTAGCAAGAAGAAGAAATGTCCAGGCCAGTGGGAGCTCATAACACCAGCTCCTATAGAGACCAGCACTGGCGTGAGTGTTTTATTACTGTATTGTACTTTTTAAAATGTTGTAAGCCACCTTGGGGGCCTCTTCAGCTGTAGGAAGGTGGGTTACAAATACCTGGTAAATAAATCAATGGATAGATTTATTCTTCATAAATGTCTCTAATCTAGACCTAGGCTAGTAGGATCTTGTGGTAGTGATATACTCCCCCCCCCAAGAGGAGAAGTGCTTCCTTTAATCTTCCATGCAATTTCTGAAAATCTGCTTATTTGGGTGGCGTTGAATTCTAGTATTATGCAAGGAGAGGAAAAATATCTCCCTCACTGCACTGTTCATAATTGTATAAACCTGCATTGTGACCCTTTTGCCCACATGCAAAATGTACTTTGGTGTTTTGACACAGCACAGCTGATCAATTTGCACCATAGCCTCTATCCATCATCCTTGTGGAACAAATTATTATGGTTTATTCCTGTAAATCACTTTGGTTCTAATGACTGGTTTTTTTTTTCCCTTCGCTTTACTGTGTGATTGTAAGGAAGTTGCTTTTAAGTTGGCTTATTAAAAATTATTTCCTCAGTGTTTGGGCTTTCAGTGCATGGTGCTGTGGTCCCCCCCTCCCTCTCTCAAATGTTATTTCTGCAGCCATAAGAACTGGATAACCTTTTTAATGGCACCATATGTTGCTAAACCCTACTATAATATGTCTTTTTAAAAAGAGTTGAATCTTATGAAACAAAGTGATGGTCTTTTTCATGAGGATTCAGCTGTAAGTCACATCTCAGTGTACATCTTTTCTGCCCCGTCCCCTAATGAAAGGAAGCTGTGATTGTAGAGCTGTGGTGCTAGGGTGAGTGCCCATTTAGATGGTGGTGGTGTTTTTAAGACAACACAAAACCAAACACTCTCTCTTCTTGCTCAGTAGGACTAAAAGATTGTCTGTCTCTTTTAATCATTAAGACACACAAGTGCTCTCTGGCCATAGGTTTCCAGGTAGTGTAATGAGGACAGAAGGGAAGAGACCTTTCTGTGAAGTTACCAGGAAACATAATGCAGTAAAGATGCTTACAGAAATGAGTCATTTCTGTTTTCCTCCTTCTGTTTGGAGGATTGTCACGTTTTGGAAGTCAAAGAATTAGCATAGATAAAGGTCATTTTCATTAAAATGGATGGGGTGGGAGTCGATAGTTCCACCCGAGTTGGTTATTTATATATACTGTACCATATCTGTACACAAATCTAAATGTGGGCACACCGTGTAAATGTGAAACAAAGGGGAGAAGGTTTGGAAGTGCATGTGGTGCTGGGAGATAAAATGAAGCTATCACACACAAGCCATCTAAATTGTTTCGGCATCTTAAGCTCGTTAAAATGTTCCGGAGCAGATGACTGGTGGAAGAAAGGTTCTGTCTTTGAGAAAAGCATACAGAACTATTTGTACATTGTAGACAAACCTTGTGAATTCAGCAAATTCCTGTGCAAGGTTACACAGGATTGCGCTGGAAAGCTGCTACATGTTGAGTTGGTTCATTGCTCCAGCATTGCCTAAGTTGACTGGCAAGTGGCACTTTTGAGTAAGAGCCTTTCCTAGGACTTGCTGCCTGACCATTTAACTGGAGATGCCAAGGTCTGGCCTACAGCCCCTCTCCCCTTTTTTATTCTCTTTAATAATCTATTCAATAGATTCTACTGCTATTATTTATTTGATCTATTTTAAAGCATTTTTACCGTGCCTTTCCTAGCCCAACAGAAAAGTAAAAAGCTGCTCACAACACAATAAATCAATACCAAACAATTACAACATCACCAAACACACACACACACACACACACACACACACACACACACACACACACACAATATTAGGGAGAAAGGAAACGGCATACCAGGAGAGGAAATGGGACATGCTTGTGCCCATGTTTATCGCATGTGGATTGGGTCAAGTTGGGTTTATCATCTGAACTGGCTCAGAGGTGTGTGTGTGTGTGTGTGTGTGTGTGTGTGTGTGTGTGTGTGTGTGTGTGTGTGTGTGTGTGTGTGTGTGTGTGTTAACTGAAGGAATTGCTTGTCTGAACACTGCTGAAACTGCTGCTGTTTATCTGATGCCTTCAGCTTCTCAGACCCTCTCAGACTTCCTTGCTACTTGAAAATATTTCCATCTCTGCATGTGAAAAAATAGATTTTTAAGACAATAAAAATATTATTTATGAGCTTTTTTTTTTGCCTTTCTAGTCTCATCTAGTTTACCCTTTTTTCTTTGTGTGAAATTATTCCTGTCAGAACCTCTCTTCACACAGTGTGTGTTCCACCAACTCTGATTTATGATGGACTCGGTGGGGGAGGATGAGCACTGCCAAATTAATTTGCAAATGAGCTCTAGTTTACTTTATGACTTAGTTTAATCTTCAAATTATGTTCTTCCCTTTATTCTGTGAAGGATGGACATCCTAGGCAAGTTAATAACCTTTTGACAGTCTGCATTATTTATTCTTTTGATACAACGCATTAAAGGTCGTTCTCGGAGCAATTGCCTTTCAATTTCGGAGATAACATGGCAATAGTAATGAATAATATCCATTTATTTGACACATTTATATTGTAGCCATAGATTGTAACCCTCTCTCTTATTATGTGTGTGGGGGGGGGCAGGGGGAATATTTCACAGAATGGGTTATTTAATATGAATGGTTTAATAATGTCCCTTTATTATCCTGTTATGATGGTTTCCTCACATTTGTTTGGCTTTTGATGCATTTGTTGAAAACCACAAAGTCTGTTTTTGCACATAGCTGGATGTCCTGCTGTTATGAAAGGGCTTGAAACACAAAAGCAACTTCCCCAATATGTTTAGATATCTTTCTCTCTTTTTTCTGTCCTGGTATGTCTTAAATTCACAAATTTAAATATAAAGGATAGCTTTAAAAATCTGCTTCTTGGCCTAGTAAATATTTCTTTTTATACCTGTGGTAAAATCAGTTTAGTTAGTCACGAAGGGAGAGTAGAAAACGCTTGAGCGGTCAGTTTTGATGTCTAAAGTGCTTACCATCCTTGTTTGATTGATCCCTTGCTTAGTGATATGCTCAGTTTCAGCGCCGCACAGCCAAGAAGGCGGCTGCCATCTTGGCCGCTGGCAGCCCACACAACACCAGCCTGTGGTCTGTGTACCACCAGTGGTACGCTTACCACAGTTTGGGAACCTCTGGTTTAGACTGAAAAACTGATGTGGCAATGACCTGCCTCGTATGGTAGGTCTAACATTAAGACCAGATCGCATTCTCACAGCATGTTTGTGAATTGCTTGGTTATAGCTGCAATCCTGTACAGTTATGTGCATGAATGACTTGCCCCCAAGGAGTCCATACTCATGACCATTTTGCCATACATTCACAGCGCAATCCTAACCAACTTTCCAGCGTCGGTGCAGCCCCAATGCAGCCCAAAGGTAAGGGAACAAATGTTCCCTCTCCTTGAAGAGGCCTCCATGACTGCCCCTGCACTGCAAAATGCAGTGTGCGCCCTGTTGGCACGGCTACACCGGCGCTGGAAAGCTGGTTAGGATTGCGCTGTCAACCATATAACATCATCGTGCCCAAGAGCTTTGGGTGATAGGTTCAAGCTCCTCTTCTTCTCCTGTTTAACAGGAAGTGGCACTCTTTATCAATTCAGTCTCTTTCTCCTTCCCTTTCCCCCTCCCCCCCCTTCATCTGCCAGCTACCAGGTCATTAAAACTAACACTAAGCTTGTGCAGGAGGGTAGAATTCTTTGATAGACAGGGATTATAGAGCTACAAAGCGCACACATTCTGCTTGGCCAGGGGTATCACAGTAGGTGAGAGCCTGAGCCAAGAATAGAACGGAGGAAATCTGTCATCTACCCCAGCCGGTAGCCAACAGACCTGGAAAGTGCTCGGAAGATGCTCCAGGCTACTAAACCCCTCCAAAAGTAGAAGGAATGCCTAAAAAGCTACAGATATATGCTCTCAGTGTGCTCACACGAGCATTCCTCTTGCTGCTTCCTGGTCAGGCTTTTATCAGCCATTGGAAACTGGCAAAACGTGTCCGGAAACGTCGGGATGCTATACATTGCAAAACTTCTGCCACCTGCTCCTCCTAATTATAGAGATGGGATTGTAAGCAGGAGGTTTGCCTGCCCTGAAATTTTGCTTGGATTCTGTTTCGGGGTTTGGAGAGGATAACATAGTCAATGGAATCTCTCCAATTTCCTCAAATTCTGTTGACGCTGCCCAAACAAGGCTTCAGATTTGGTGTCGTTTTCCGAAATTCCATGCTCCACTGCTTCCCAGAAATGCAGCAATTCCAGGAACATTCTATCCTTTCTGCACTCCTCGAAGCTCACGCTCTTCACTCGTTTTTGTGCCTGGAATTGTATTGCAAATTATATTTAATGTTGTACTTCTCCAGTTCCGCTGCCGACTTACCTTCTGCAACTTCCGAACACAGTGTTTTATCAGACCAAAGTTGGCAGATTGCACACCGCACTCCACAGAGTGTCTTTGGCCTTCTTCTCTCCATAAACAGAAGAATGATGTGGCTTGGTAGCCCACTCCATCACTCTGGACCTTGCCTAGTAGAGCTGCTGCCTTCCTGAGGTCAAGTGACTGCAGTTTCAAGGCCCTCAAGATGCTGCTATTGTATGTTTTTAAGGTGGCCCAAGCAATGTCCACCTGGAGATCTCTTCTGGTGGCATTGCCGCCACTCTTGTTCCGAAAAGACTCATGAATGGTGGGAGGAGCAAAGAGAACATGCCAGCAGGCCTTGTTCCTGCACCAGTGGGCTCCCAAAGCCCTGCTCCTTATGCGTTCAGCGATTGTCTGCAGCAACAAACACTGAACATGAGGAGAGTTTCTCCTGTGAGCATCACCCTGGAATGTTCCCTCTCCCCACTGCCTGACCACACATTCCTTGTATGTGTGAGTCAGTTCTGAACAGGACTTTTGTCAGGTCTTAGATGTTCCCTCACTTGGGCACTATCCGTTGTGGAGCTCCCTGATTGCCCCTGACAGCAAAACCTGTGTTTTGATAGTTGAAAACCTTAGCTGAAAACCACGGCTGCTGCTTACTACTGCCCTGTCCTGTCCCTTCTTTCTCTTTTGTGTTGGAGGTCTAGCAGGTCTAGAAGGAGGAGGTCCGAGGCAAGGTTGGTGAAGAAACACTGTCCACCTGAGGAAGCTCACAGAGCTAGGAGCTGAATAGCTGGTCTTGCTGTTCCAGGCCTTCCTGATGCATCAGTGAGGTCTTGCTCTAGAATACTCTTCAGTTCATGATTAGGCCCTCTGAGTATGAACCTGAAATGGAAGACCTCATCCTCTGCCTTCTGTACATTGCCATCTCCACTCTGATTATGGAAGACCATTCATCTGTGGAACTCCCTGCCACAGGATGTGGTGATGGCACCTGGCCTAGATGCCTTTAAAAGGGGTTTGGATAAATTCATGGAGGAAAAGACCATCGCAGGTTACAAGCCGTAAGCAACCTCCTGGCTTTAGAAGTAGGTTTTCCCTGTGCCAGGTGCAAGGGAGTGACAGCAGGAAACAGGTTATCTTGTTGGCTGTGTGTTCCCTGAGGCATCTGGTGGGGCCACTGTGAGATACAGCAAGCTGGACTGGATGGGCCTTTGGCCTGATCCAGCAAGGCTCTTCTTATGTTCTTTATGTTCTTATGACCAGAAGCTCAGGACTGTGACTAATCAGAGTTCATCAGACTCCTCAGGTATCTGCTTCCCCCAGTCCCTGTATGTGCTGGGGCCGATGATGAGGTTCTCTTTTTTTCCAAGGAAGTATCATCCAGTTGTGTTTCTCAGATTGTCCTGAGAGGAAGTTGGCATATAATAAATATGAACATTATTATCACTAACCTATTATGAGTGATAATAATGTTCATATTTACATCCCTGCTTCCTCCAAGGAGCTCAGGAGTACCCTCTTTATCTTCACAACAACCCTGTGAGGTAGGTCAGGCTGAATGCATGTGACTGGTCCAAGGTCACCCAGTAAGCTTCATCGTCGAGTGAGGATTTGAACCCGAGCCTCCCTGATCCAGGTCTCTAACCACGAATACCACACTGGCTCCAAACATACCGGTAACTCCCTCCTTCCCTTCTCAGCAAGACTGATGAAAATGAGCCCCATTTGGGCATGATATGTGCTTTATATTTGCATGGATTACATCTTCAAACCACTCTCAAGTGAAAAATCTGATACAAGTGTCCAGCCCCAAATCTCTTCTTTACGCCGCTTCTTAAAATAGAAACACGGAGAGAAAACAAACCCAACCAATAAGCCAAATCTCATTTTGTTGTTCATAAATGTTGGCAAGAGCTGCAGTCCCAATACACAAATCATATAAACGCTCATCTTCACTTGACATATTTCTGTCAGGTTTATTCATTTTTACAGGGGGAAAAAGCATTTTCATATAACTGCTAAATATTTCCAAAGGGTTTCACGGCTGCAGCTATCCCGCAATACATATGGGTGGTTTCGCAGTAATAGAGTAAATCTTCTCTATGATAGATTAGAACAACAAGAATCGTTTTTTTTTCCAAACAGAGAGTTGTAGGAAAAGATATTCATTCATTTTAGCACAGGGATATTACTAACAGGAGACTGTCTTAGAGTTTAATGTATCATTTCTTGCACTTAAGAATTCCCTTGTCTTTGGTTACACATTTTGATATGTGAGCTAGACCTTTCCATGTTGCTTGTGTGGTAGCTGAGTATTGCCTCATCATCCTATATAGAGAATGACCACTGCATTTTAATTTTGATTATGACATTTTATGATGGTGAAAAATTCAAAGAACTTGCAGCATCCTTGACATTTCCTTGGTTCAAGTGTTTTGAAAAGTGGTGTTTTCCATACAAATCTTGCCTGTGAGCCAGTCTCTGGACCCCATGCATGGAGAGTGGTAGATGCAGGGCCAACCCACCATTGAAGTGGGGTGCAGTGACTGCTTCCAGTAATAGATTGGTAGGGGCAGTGCCCTCCACTAGCCCCCGTACCATGCTTTTGCCTCCCCTTCCTTACCCAATGGTGGCAGTGCTCACCACGACTGTGAACGTCTCCTGCAGTTGCCATCGCTGCAGTGAAAGGTAGAGAGGGGGGAAAGCCGCAGAGGGGGGGGTCAGATTGGGGAAGAAAGCTGTAGAGTGGTTGGGGGGGACAAAACTGTGGGAGGAGGTTTGAGCTTGCTGCGTGCACAAGGACAGAGAGAGAAAGCCACGGCGGTAGATTAGACACTATGGATGCGGCGGACAGAACCTTGAAGTGCCATCTTAGGTGTCTGGAGTCAGGCCTGCATACCGTCTGTGGAAGCAACTGCCCTGTACATGGACCAGGGGGTCTGTGGTGCTTTTGTATATTCCTGACCCTGAGACACACTGACCGACTGGTGGCTCTTCGGCTGCCAACAGTCTCTAGCTTGCCAGGGCTTCATTCTCTGCGAGGTTGTGAAGGGAGTAGGGACATTTCCCTTCCAGGCTCTCAGCCCCAGAGTCCAGCTCACCCTCCGGGAATTTGGTTCTCCACCAGAAATTAAAGGCTGATCGCCTCCAGCTCTGGTTGAGTTGTGCTTGTGTCTGGAGGCGCGCGAGCGTAGGGGACAGGGCGCCACATCTGAAACGCTGCCCTGGGCTCCACCAGTTTCTTCAATGCAAATAGTCTCTCCTGATTGTCCCGCCTTCTAATAAATCTCAACGGTGATTGGCTGAAACACAAGTGCGCTCTGATTGACTAAAAAAAACCCCTCTCATCCCATTGGTCAAACAATTAGCTCCGTGTCCTGCCCTCTCAAAATCATGAGCGTGGTCCACGGCTGATCACAACGGAACTCAGGAAAGCGCGGCTCTCCCGCGTTCTGATGCGATCAGATAAAATGGAAGCCACACAGCTCCACACACGCCCAGGACATGCCGGAATTCGTGTGATGGAGGTCAGTCTTAAGGCAGGTATGAAAGCAGAATCATTGCAACTCTTCGGGTGAAACTGGGTTTATTTGCAAGGGCAACTCAGTAGCAGTATTCCTCTCAGTTAGTTCAACACTGTGATATAGCCCTTCTCTTCTGTCTCCAACTTCCCACACAGAGTGGCTAGGAGCTGGCCCTTAAATATTTGTTAGGGCTGCTTAACTCCTCCCTCTTTTCAGTTAGCCTTTTGGGAGGGAAATTTTAAGCCAAACTAGCCCTCCTTTTTTTCAAACTTGGCACGAAAGTCATAGCTGGTTCTCCAACAATTATTTAATTGGTGCAGAGTGCTATCAGAACATACATCCAGTCCCACATTGCAGACACCCAGTGTATATTTATCAGGGCATGTATAGCTTTAGCCAGATCTGATCCTTATTCAAGGTAAAGGAATGTTTGTTCTCTTCGGGGCTGCATCGGTGCTGGAAAGTTGGATAAGATTGGGCATTTTTGGTTCACCAAAGTACTTACACAGCCCTTGCTGGCAGAAGCCATTGTGCTGACATCAAGTCAAGCTGATCTTCATTGACCCGAATGTCAAATGCAGATTTCATGAATCTAAAGTCAGTCCAGCAAGACAAATCATAGCAAGTAAAATATGGCAGGCTGATATTAAAATTGGATCCATACACAGGGGTCCACACAAATATTGACGTGGCTTTCTAGCCAGCCATTACTCCTGATTGCCACTCATTCCTTCTTTCCCCCTTTCCCCACAAGAGTAAAGGGCTGGGGGGGGGGGCTTCTCTTTTTTGCACTGGGATATGAAGGAGGGGGAGACTTCTCTTTTTTGCACTGGGATATACTGTATGATGATGGTAAGAAATAGCAGGAGCCTCTCTCTTTGGCTCAGAAGGGGCTCCTGCTGTTTCTTACAGTCTAAACAAGTGCAGTGGATTCAAGACATCTGGGGTAAGGATTTAAGTAGTGCTGGAAGTCCTCCATTGATTGCTGGGAGCTCTTGACTCTGGTGAGATGGATTTGTGGATGGAAGATTCTGCATCCACAACACTGCAGCCCCTTATACCGGTATTTCCAGGCAGAGAAGGTTGCTTTCTATACTCCTGGCTTCATGTGAATAGAGAAACTTGGCTGGGGCCTCTCATTAGATGCAGTTGTGTATTATGTTTTCAGGCATCATTTCTCTGATCTTTTCTCCTTGTGTGGGATTAAAGTGGACCTTGGATCTATATTTCACATTAGGAGTGTCAGATACAAACCGTCATCTCTGGGTGGCAGAGGCAAAATGAATAACAGGCAAAGTGATCTGGTTGCTGACAACTCTGTCTGAAGTGCATTTTCCTTGTTAGGCGCTGGAGGTGCCCCCCTCACCATCCGACTGAGGTGTGTATTGATTTTGATGTATATGTTCATGTGGGTGCACAGTCGAGTTCCAAGCGACCACTGAGTTTGACGAGAGCCCTGAATGCAAAGTGCAAATTTCAAAGTTGTTCTGCTGCTTTTACACACGGGTGGCACCTTCTACAGGAACTCCTGTAGAAATGCAATTGTACAAAAGGGATAAGAATGGAAATTAATGGGAAAATGTGCACCTTCGGACCGTTGCCCAGAGATGATTGCTACTGTAGTGGCTAAGAGACTGAACTAGAAATCAGGACTTCCCCAGTTTGCTTGTTGCCTGTCATGAAATCACTAGATCTCCTTGGGAAAGCCACTTCTCAGCCTCAGTGTTCTCCATCTGCAGCATGGGGATAATAATGTTTCATTGGATTAGTTGCTGCTGTTTGCCCTTTTGGGGGGGTTATTGATTTGGTTTTATGATGATGGTTTGTCTTCTAATTATGTTGTTAGCCACTTCAGGTCATTGAGAAAGAAGCGAGATATAAATATTTTAAAATAAATAAAATGAATAGATATCTTCCAGAGTTGTTCCTAAGGATTTTACCAGGATAAAACATGCAGCACTTTGAGCACTGGAAAGTTCTGTACAAGGGTTTATTGCAGTTATGACTGCCAGGACCAAAAAGCTCCCCAGGGGGGAACCCTCAGGGAGAGTCAACTGAGCCCCTTCCCCTTACCTTGGTGAAGGGCATTGCAGTGTTTTGCTTTGTTTTTGTTTTATGCCATTGTTTCTGTTGACAGTAGGCCAGCTACTGTTAAAACCCTCAGAGGTAAATGCTGATGCATAAACCTTGAAGCAGTGCCTCTGCATTGCCAGCATGGATCCACCATTAAAGATCACCTCCTTTCGGTTTTCCGTGATTCATTCTACGGTGCTTTTGGAGAATAAGCAGGTTGCAACCCACCAGTGAAACCCGGCCTTTAGAAGAGCATCAGAAATAGGATAGCTGATGTGCTCAGCTCAGCTTTTCAAAAAGCATGCAGGCTAATTAGGCGGGTTAGAGGGCGGTCGAGGAGTTCACAAGTTCAGAGCCACTGACAGATCGAGCTGTCTGAACGTGGCCTTTTCTGTGATACCCAGTATAATATGCGATAGCTTTTTCCCCTCCTAGACTGTCACGGAGAGAGAGAGAGAGAGAGAGAGAGAGAGAGAGAGAGAGAGAGAGAGAGAGAGAGAGAGAGAGAGAGAGAGAGAGCTAACTCTGAGAGCCTAACACTAAACATGTGTTCTCAGAACTCAAAATAAATATATGTAAAAAAAATCACAAAAACAGCAGTGATCAGCAAAAGACTAAACAGAATGGCGAGAGACCACTAAAACCATGGACGCAGGCAGAACTCCTCCAGCAGAACAGCGAAGGCTTACTGAAAGAGGCGAGTCTTCCACGACCGCCAAAAGATCAACAGTGGGAGGGTCAGCCTCACCTACAGGGCAAGGAATTCTGTAGAGCAGGGGCCACCACAGAGAATGCCCTTTCGCAGGTCACTGCCAGCCATATATCAGAAGGAGGTGGAACCCACAAGACGAGGCTTCCCGAAAAGATCTTACAGGACAGGCAAAGTTGTGTGGGGAGGAGAGGCAGTCAGTAAGAAATAACTGGGACTGTGTATGCTTAGGCCTTGAAGCCCTCCTCATGCTCAGAAAGGAATGTGCAACATCAGCCCCTCTAATTGGCTGGCAGTATGAAACGTCTGGAGTGGTTGGGCCTGGTATAAAATTCTGCTGCTACCCCCCCCCCCCAAATTCCACCACCCACCTCCTGCCCCCACCAGCATGCTTGTGCTAGCACATGCGCTCCACCACTCCCTCCACCACCCATGTGCACCAGTGCGTATTTCATCATCTTTGTCCTGCATCTTCACCACCACTCTTTGTAAAGTGTTTCAGTGGGAGGAATCTTGGAACTCTCCAGCACCAAAGTGGAGGAGTTGGATTGAGTTACAGACAGAGGGGGGGGGGAGGAGAGAGAGTCCTCTGTAACTCCTCAAAATCTGCCTTTCAGCATTTTCCACACTACTTGATCAAATAAACACGCACTAAGAGTGGGGCATGATGGAGTTTTATAGAATTAATTATACATGATATGAATTGATGAGTTGTCTGTTGTGAGAAAGAGGATGCTGAATTAGGTCTGAGTCTGATCCGGCGAGAACTTTCTTACATGGTTTTGTTCTTCTGACCCTGACTGCTCCGATTTTGACTTTTTGTTTAGTGGGCCTGACTACTCATTTTTTTTGGCTGCTATCTGATGAGCTTTTCTGTTATTTTTCCTTTCTCAGATTACATTTGACAGCGACGGTGTCTGCGTTTGCTGTGAGCTACAATACCAGACCACAGGATGCAGCAACCTTGGAGAGATGCTGAAGCTGAACCCTCTGCAGGAATGCAACACCGTCCGGCTGACCCTAAAGGTGAGAGTCAGAGAGATGCTCTCCTCTTCTGAATTGACTGTGTTGTGGTGCCTTTGGACAAAACCGTTGGTTATAGCAAATGTGATCGGGGGGACAGAAGGTCACTCTAGAGCTACTGGTAGCTCCAATGGTGATCTAAAGGCACTCCAAACATTCTGCCCATTCCTGACCCTCTGCCTTGGTGATTTGAAGTTTTTCCTTGTGCCCCGCCCCCTGCCTCCCAGGAACCCAGATTCAAACCCCAGCCCCACCTTGTTGGATCATGGGTGGAATACTGAGCAGAAGGCACAATTCTACAAAACATGTCAATTATCCAAGCTTCCATTTTGTGACTTGCTCTACCTCCCCATTTTTTTGACACTTTCTGCCTCTCCAAGCCACCATTTTGCCCTTATTTGTTGTTCAGTCGTTAAGTCGTGTCCGACCCTTCGTGATCCCATGAACCATATCCCGAAGAATCTGGCAAAAATAATAGTTCCCACTTGACTAAAGTCTGCCCACCACTGAACTATATAGCATGTAGAAATCCCCTCAAAACTGAAGGACCTTGGGCTGCACTCCTATGCTCACTTACTCGGGAGCAAGACCCAGTGAGACTTACTTGCAAGTGAACATGCATGGGATTGGGCCACACAGAATGCAGACGAGCAACTGGGACCTGTTGATTTCAGCATGTCTCATTTTGTATAGATTGCTGCCAGTGTTCACAGAAACGAACGGGAGATGCACAAGAATACAACTGTGAGGTTTAAATCACATTTGGATTATATTATTCTGTATCATGAATGTAAAATCTACACCTGTATTAGCTAGATAGATATACATATTCCACCAAAGTTTGGGACTCAGATATTGCCTGCAGATCAGATTCTATCAGAAAACTAGTGGCATCTGCAGTGATGCTTGTGGAAGGAGTTTTAGTGGAGGCAGTGCTCCACAGTGTTGCACGTCCACTAGTGGAAGGCAGACCTTTAAAACTGTGCCACAGGTGGTGCAATGAGCTTGTGCAAGAGGTAGTGCAACATTTTGCACAACATCCTTCCACTAACACAAGAACACTTTGAAATGGGGAAAACGTTCTCCGCTTAGCAGTTCTGTGCAACGTCCTTCCTCTCTCACAAACGCCTTTCCGCTACCGGAAGACACGTTTGGATGCCACCCAATATTTGACACGGTCAAGTGTTCCGTAAAACTGAGAATGTTCTTATGTAGGTGTCAGCCTGTGTGTCACAGTTTCTCTGGCAGAAAAGCCTGAGCTCCCCTTCCCTTGCCCAAATGCGCACTTCGTTTAAAAACAGACACCACCTGCCCAGAACATTTTAGTTTTCCCTAAAACTATATCCCTAAAATTAGTTTCCCTAAAACTAGTTTCCCTAAAACTTTTAGGGAAAGTTTAGTTTTAGAAAGTTTAGTTTTTAGAAAGTTTAGTTCCCTAAAACTAAACTTTAGTCCCTAAAATTAAACTAAAACTATACTTTGTTTTTAATCTCATTATAAACACACACAAAATCTGTTAACTATGGCTACCTGCTTAATACTGTTTCTAGAAGAGTCGCGTAGCAGCTTAAGTACGAACGCATTTCTTTCCGTCTAAGCTTCATAGACTGAAGTCTACCTTTCTCATATGCATTAGATAGATAGATACCTTTATTGGCATAAACACATCAAACAAACAAACAAACATAAACAAACAACCAAAAAAATCCCCCAACAGATCCAATGACAACGACCACAATCCTGCAGAAAATTTCTCCCCAAACTGCCCCACTATAAATCTATACATCAAAACTCATTTCCCGAGTAGCCACCACCACAGAAGCAAAAGTTGCAACACCATCAAGTCTCCCATCGTCTTCTGTTGACAGAAGGGCTCGGAGAATATCCGCCTCCATCGCTTCTCATATGCATTAAGTGAATATTTTTGGCGTGTGTTAATTTTTGCATAACATTGTTACCGGTAACTCTACCTAGTAACTGGTGGCGATCGCTTGTAGAAAGTAATTCGATTATTTAGTAACAGTTACCTACCTTGGGGTTGCATACTGAGCACACATCTCTCTTTCTTGGTTCAACTAAATTAAGCCGTATAAATGCTAATATGGGAACAGTCCGTTGACCATGTAGTTTCTCACCGGCCAAGTGGCCTGTCTTAGCCCAGACTAATGGATCCAAGAGATGTTCCCTCAGCAGTCTGTGCTCCGATGGGGACTGTGTAATAGTATGCAGCGTTTGCCCAGCTCCTTCTAACAGAGAGGATTAGGAGATTAGCAAAACCTATTTCTTAAGGATAAAACCCTCTCAGTTTGAATTTCTTCCTCCTCTATATATCGGTGTTCCCTTTTTTAGAGCTCTTCGCTCCCTTCCACTGTTTCCTATTGGAGGTGTCTTACTAAGCCTGTGAAGAAATTACAGTTAATCGGGTAAACACTGACAGGGATAACACTCACCTTTTGTAATTATGATCAGTAATTGCTACAGGCCGCTCCGAGAGAAAACGGCTGTTAAGTGCACTCATTTTCATGTGGCCGCTTGCCTGACAAAAGAAAGTGACACGGGCTACCAAGAATGCTATGGACAAATGAGCACAGCATATAAATAGGGGGGGGGGGCGACACAAGCCTGTCCCTGGGTCATCGGATTGGTGCTGATTGGTAATGATAGGTGTGATATGAAATGGCCCCTGTTTCTCGCTGTGCATGGTGTTGTGGCTGACAAAGAACAAGCCCCAGTCATACAGAATTGGAAGTGTGCTGTGTGTTGTGTTCAGGCACAGTGGATTAGCTGTGCATTGCCTCTTATGGTACAGCGCAGATTGCATCCTCCCCTTGAACTAGGAAAAACCCTGCTTGCAGGCCTGTGTTAAGAACCCTGCTAGAGAGTTGTATAGGGCTGGCATCTGGTTGGCTGCTACATGAATCGCAGCAACATAAAAAGAGCCTTGCTGGATCAGACCAAGAGCCCACATAGTCCAGCTTCCTCGATCTCACAGTGGCCCACCAGATGCCTCTGGGACAAGACAAGACAACAAGATACCGGTATTCTCTTGCCACTCCCTTGCATCTGGCATTCAGAGAAAAGCTACTCTAAAACCTGGAGGTTGCATACAGTTATCATGACTTGTAACCCATGATGGACTTATCCTCCATAAATTTGTCCAATCCCCTTTTAAAGGAATGTAGGCCAGGTGCCATCACCAAATCCTGTGGCAAGGAGTTCCACAGTTTAGTTATGCACTGGGTAAAGAAATACCGTATTGGTCTGAGTATAAGACTCACTTTTTCTCCTAATTTAAGTTTTTAAACTAGGGGTGCGTCTTATAATCAGGCATAAATTTAATGCCAGGGATTTAATTAATTTTTTTTAATAGCACCAAACTTTAAGGGTGAGTCTTATAATCAGGTGCGTCTTATACTCGGGACAATACGGTACTTCCTTTTGTCTGTTCTGACTCTCCCGCTAGTCAATTTTAGTGGATGACCCGTGATTCTGGTATTGTATGAGAGGGAAAAGAACTTCCCACTAGCTATCCATCCCATTCATAATGTTATATGTCTCAATCATTTTCCCTCTCAGTGTCTTCTTTTTAGACTGAAGAGCCCCAAATGTTGTAGCCTTTGCTTGGAAGGGAGGTGCTCCCGCCTACTAATCATTCTGGCCGCTCTCTTCTGCACCTTTTCCGTTTCCACTATATCCTTTTCGAGATGTGGTGACCAGAACTGAATGCAGTACTCCAGATGCGGCCTTCACATCGATTTGTAGAATGGCATGGTGATTTTGGCCGTTTTAGTCTCAATCCCTTTTTTTAATGATCCCGAGCTTGGAATTGGCCATCTTCACATCCACCACACACTGGGTCGATACTTTCATCGAGCTGTCTACCACTACCATCTCATATGGCCTAGTAGAATAATATAGCTAATAGATTGTGAACCATGAATCTAAACTAACTTCATCCCTGCTAACTGAGCAAGAGGCACTTTTTCAATTGGTGCTCCTCTTATTTTTAGCAGTGGGAGAGTAACTGCCCCCCTCTCACCCCAGCACAGTGTCTTTTCTGGTGGCTGTTTGCTGGTGGTATTCTGCATCTTTTTTAGATTGTGAGCCCTTTTGGGACAGGGAGCCATTTAATCATTTGATTTTGGCTGTAAACCGCTTTGTGAACTTTTTGTTGAAAAGCGGTATATAAATACTGTTAATAATAATAATAATAATAATAATAATAATAATAATAATAATAATAATAATAATAAACAGCAGATAGTTTCAGTTAGTAGCTCATGGGAGAGGACACTGGGTAAGTCCCAATATGGTTTGTTTTCTTCCATAGCTGAAAGGATTCCTGTTGTTCCCTTCCTTCTACATGCAGCGATTGCTTGAATAACAAAATTACTATTTTGTATGATTTGTGTGGGGGTGGGTGGGGGTGAGGATAAAACAGATTATCTTACATAAAAGCAAATGGCAAAGTCCATGACCGAGGAGTTTGTAAGATGGATCATTAAGCTATTGCCGATGGCAGCTTCGTATTTATTTTATTGATTTATGGAGTGTCTTATCTTCACAATTAATTGACCTTCAGAGAACTTGACATTTAAACAATTGACGAGGCCCAGTGCATGAAATCCTTGGCCGCAGCATCAAAAGAAGCAATATTTAAATGCATGTGGTACTAGGCTGCAAAGTACAGAATAGCCAAGGTTGTACTTTTATTGGGCCAAGTTCTTTTTTGTTGGTTTAGGTTTATGCAAGCTTTTGAGTTGATGCAAAGCTGACTTGGGAGAAACAGAAAAATAATGACATGTCAAGATGGTAGGAACAAACGGACTACTACGCTGTTCTGGGAAACCCTGATGTTTTTGAGAAGTTTCTCAGAACAGGTTTGGGGAGGGTTAGGGAGGTGGGACCACGCTTCTTTGCCAAGTTTTGGGACTTTCTCCCTCTTTGTGGGAGAAATATGGGGGAGTGGGAATTTAGAACTTTCCGGTTTGATTTCTGAATTTGGACCTAAATAACTTTGATGACTGCTCTGTGCTTTAAGGGTGTCGCCTAGGCTGTGGGCCCGGCCTGCCTGATCTTTGTCAGCTGACCCCCAAGGGCCAATCCCAGCCCACCAAACTGTATGAAGCTCTAGTGCAGGAGTGGGAAACCGGTGGCCCGCAGGCCGGATCCGGCCCCAGGAGCGATCCGGTCCGGCCCGTGCGAGACCTCGCTCCGGTTCGTTACCTCCTCGCTCCGGTTCGTTACCATGGTACTAGGACAGGGCACGACTTACGGTAGGGCCCCTACCGTAGAAACGCCACTGGCACTAGGATCCAACCACAAATGTGCAGGAGTCCCTCATCAGATGAGGTGTGGTGGGAAGAACTTTCTGAAGTCAGAAAGCGATGAAAACTGTTGGATTAATGGATTGTTTGAGGCACAGCCCAGTGGCACCTTCTCCTTTCTGAGGACCACATCCTATGTTTAGTTAGTCATGACTAAGGAAATTAGTCGTGACTAACAGCCCAATCCTATTGGGGTCTGCTGCTGCTGGAACTAGTGTTCCAGCCATGGTTCCTGCTTTACGGCAGTCGTAATAAACACTCTGGCAGCACACAAAGCCGTGCGCTTCCGGAACACCAGTGGAGGGGACAGAGCGGCCCTGCACACAGCCGTGGGTCGAGGGAGGCCTGCCAACTCGGGTAGGTTGGCGTGGGAGGCAGAATGGGGCAGGGGGGTGCAGGGCATGATGGAGGCGGGAGGGGGTGGCACCCAGCATGGGCGACTTGTGCTGGATGCTATTTCCTCTGATAGCAGCCGACACGCCCCCTTTCCTCGGATTTGTGTCAGCTAAAGAGTTGGTGCAGGTCCAAGGAGACCCATCGGAGACCATGGTGTGGCAGAGTAGGGTAACTTTACCCCTTTCCTCTCCTGTCATGTCATGGTGCGCGCACACCCTCCCCCCGCTGGATACAACTCAAGACTCTTTGGCATAGCTGCATTGGTGGGGGTGGGGGTGAGGGTGGGCGACCTGAAGGATAGTATTGGACCTTAAGTCCTATTGATTTCAAAGGGACTTCATCATATTCATAACTAACTTCCTTAGTCATTACTAACTAAATGTAGCATGCAACTTTAGACCCCTTTGAAATGAAGCTCTTGTGAGCCTCTCCCATTGGGGCTTGTATAGGAGAACTTGCCACTAGATTGTGCCCTTTTTATCTTCTTCCTTGTTGCACTGAAGGTTTCATACAGAACTAATTATAGGAAAATAAATGAAATTAGTTCCCCCCCCCCAGCTCCAACATTTATTTAAAAAAGGCAATAAACATATATCTGTTGACTTGCATCCAGGAGTAAAACCCAAATGTTAACTTTTTCCATTCCTAGGAGACACCCCCCCCCCCCTTACTTCATTAAGCATTGAACTAAAATGCTTATTTTCCTCCCTGGTTTAAAAAGTTTTATTGAATGGAAAGTGATCCCCAGAGACACTATAAAAAGTATTTGTATCAAGATTGTATTATGAAATGGCTCCAAAATGTCCTAGATATTAAGCAGAGTAAATACTTGCTTTCAGGCCTGCAGGACTTCTCTCGCTGTACTGTAACCACTTACAACTTTATCTCAGCCTGGGGATGCTCCAGAGTAGAGATGGCCATCTGGGGTCGAATTGGGTCCCTGAAGTAACTCGCTCTGGCGTCGGGTGACCCTACTGAATCTTAATCAAAGCATAGTGCACCGTTTTAGAGACGTAGTCCATGCTGCAATGCGATACCTTTTGTGGGGTTTGCATGTAATCCTCCAGCTATGTCTGAGCATGCACTTCATAACTGTGGCCCTTGTTGCTAGGATTGCAGCATTTTTATTACAATGCCTTAAAAGGTGAAGAGGTCAACGTGTGCTTGTGGCATAAGACATATCTGCCTCTGGTCTACTCTCTGGGGAATGCGGTGGCCCTGGGAGTTGGCCATCCCTTCTCTGACCAATAACGTGTATCAGTGATTTTCAAATATTTTACCTTCTGGGAACCCTTTCCACTTCATTCCCAGCCCATTGCCCCAGAGCACTCAATTACAGAGATTTCTGGAACATATCCTGTGTGCACGTTCAGTTCACACAAGAATTCTGATGAGTCTCATTGTTGCCCAGGGTGAACAGAGAGTATCCTACTCTTCTTTATGGTGCTTATTACGGGTGAAGCTTGAAAAAAACAGACAAGCTGTCTTTCAAGAAAGCTTACGGGTTGCCAGTAAGTTGCCGGTATAATTGTAACACTGGACTGGTTGACTCACAAACATTTAGTACCCTTTGTCTGTAATATTAAGTTAGGACTGGCACCTGTGATTTGAGCCACTGCAAATCTTTTGCCATAGATAACTGTCTCCGTGTTTTGTTTATGTTTATTTAAAAATATTCATACCCTGCCTTTCCAACCCTGTCCGGGAGCTCAAAGCGGCTCACGGAAATAGGTGAAAACTTATAAGCACAAATAAAACAAGGCAACAGCAAAAACATTAAAAATAGCAGCACAAGCCAGTCAGAAACAATTCAAAGGAATGATCTAGAACCAGAAACAAAATCAATTAACCAAAACCAATTATCCAAAACCCTGATGGAACAGAAAAATGTTAGCTCCCCTATAGAAGGCTAGCAGAGAGGGGGGCAGTTGTAATCTCCGATGGGAGAGAGTTCCACAGAATTCCGCCATATCATTTGATGTGAACTCAGCCACAATACTTTTCAACGGAGGTGGGGGTCATACATCTATCTGAGAACAATCAAGTGCTAAGAAGGGGATGTTCGTGCATGTGTGAACCAGCCTTTCATGTGGCTCCCATTGTAGAAGGAAGCAAAATAGCATGTAATCCAGGGGTGGGGAACCTATTTGCAGTGGGGGGCCATTTTCCCATAGGGAAAATTTGCTGCGGGCCGGCCATTAGGCCGGCCGATTTTTTTGCCCCCCCCGCAAATCCCCCCCCACAAATTTACCACCCACCCACCGCTCGCTCTCCCACCCACCGCTCTCTCTCTCTCTCTCTCTCCCCCCCCTCCCTCCCACCCACCGCTCTCTCTCTCTCTCTCTCTCTCTCTCCACCCACCCACCCACCCACCCACCGCTCTCTCTCTCTCTATCTCTCCCACCCACCCACCGCTCGCTCGGTCGCACCCACTCACTCACTCACTCACTCTCCTTACCTCGGCTCCGGGACGGGGCCGCCGCTTTCGCGCGCCTCCTGGGTTTAAAAGCGGCCTTTGCACAGCGCCTCCTCCTTCTGAAAGCGACCTTCCTGGACATGCGCACAGCGCTGCTGAAGCTGAGAATGCCCTCAGGGCAATCTCAGCTTCAGCGGCGCTGTGCAAAGGCCACTTTTAAACCCAGGAAGCGCGCGAAAGCGGCGGCGGCGGCGGCGGAGCCTCCGGTCCGGTCCCGCGCGGGCCGGGCCGGATCAGGCCCGCGGGCCGGAGGTTCCCCACGCCTGCTGTAATCTATCGTTAACGGGGCACAGTGTTGCAATTCCTGCTAGCTCCCCTTTCAGATCAGGACCGCATACACTGGTTTTAAGTGACACCATGGTGATGGAGTTCTAAACTTGCATTCCATTCTGATTGGTTGAACTTTGGCGGTATCAGGGCTGACCCATCCGTAAGGCTAGCTGTGACCATTGGTAGCAGATGTGGCAAGGGGTGCTTGCTGTTTGCTGTTGCCACTCCTCCCAGTTCCTGAACTTGAAAAGTAAGAGGGGAGCAGGGTGGAAGAGGAAATGTGGAGGAGGACATATCTGATACTCTAGCCCAGAGGTTCTCAACCCCTTCCTGGCCGACTACCACCTCCGGCGCCGCTCTCCTGCTGCGTACCACCGGAAGTGACTGGCGATGACATCATCGCCAGTTACTTCCTGGTTTTCAGAGGCCAGAAAATGCAAGTAGGAGACTCTGGGTGGGAGGGCCCTTCTCAGGGTTCTCGAGAGGCTCGGCCAAAGACAGGAGCCTCTTGGGAACAAAAATGCACTGCTTCGGAGCAGGATTCTGGAGGTCCGTGTACCACCAGCAGTCGGCCGAAGTACTACTGGTGGTACTAGTACCACTGGTTGAGACATCTAGCCCACAATGTGTGTGTATGTATAAAAAAAGGTCACAAAGCAAATGGAATGAAAAGAGAGTTCTTTGTCCCAAAGGGGCTCACAGTGTAAAAAGAAAAAGACAAGGGAGAGACCAGCCAAGGGACACTGGAAAAGATGCTCTGCTGGGATGAATAGGGATAGTTACTTACCACTCAGGTGTGTGACTGTGTAAAACACAGTCCAAAGAACAGTTACAGGTAAGCAGTTTTGCTTTCTTCAGCACCAGCCACTTAGGCTACCGTCATTTGTAATCTAGAGTTAAAAAAAAAAAAAAGCAGCACGCCTGTCCTTGAGTTTTCCCAAGTAAAAAAAGAGTACATGGAGAGCAATTTCATGGGTGAAAAAGCTTTACTGCTCATTATCTCTTTTCAGGTTATTGTGGGTATATAAGCAGTGAAGCACTGTAATTGAAGTCAATCAAGGGGAAAAGAAGTCTTCTTCACAGTGCTGCCAAACGGGGCTCACTTTTCGACTTAGTCGGTAATGACGGGAGGCCATTGTGCCTTTGGGGTTATTGATTACAAGAGTGCCTTTCAGCGTCTACACGCACTAATTCTCCCCTCTCCATGTTTGTGGAATGAACCTCCCCAACTTCAACGGAATTAGAAGATCCCGGTGAGGAGCTATGAATCTTATTTTCTCCACTGGAAGCCAGTCTGTTATGCATGGAAACTGGGCAAGATCTTACTGTGGGGCATTTCCTCATCAACACACCCAATGGGCTTTATGGCTAGTTGATTGTTCCTGAGATTTGTCCTCTTCTGGCCTCACAGGAACCCACACCGAAGCCGCAAGGTGAAGCTCCAGCACCTCGGATAGCTCCCAGTGAGCTACTTGAGCCAATGGAGTCCCATCTCCAACTTTTATATCACCTGCCCCCTACTCCTCCTGGGTTCTATCCCACTGCAGCAGAGTGAGGAGTCTTATATTTATAATTATTTATTATTATTTTTCACATTTTTACACCACCCTTCTTCCATGGAGCTCAGGGTGGTGTACATAGTTCCTCCCCTTCTTTTGTCCTCACAACAACCCTGTGAGGTAGGTTAGGCTGAGAGATAGTGACTACCCACGGTCACGCAGGAAGCTTCATGGCTGAGCAGGGATTTGAACCTGGATCCTCCAGGTTTAAGTCCAACTCCCAAGCCACTATGCCATCCTGGCTCTGCTTCTGGACTTGGAGCCAAGCACTCCATCGCCTCTCGACTGATGCTTTCCCTATGTCAGCAAACAAGCACTGGAAGGCAAGAGGTTCTTCGCCTGTCATGGCCCAACCCCTTGAGTGAGTCCTTTTCAGGATGGATCACCCCTGTGGGTCCAGGTTCACATTCCCCAAGATTTCTTGCTACTTGGTCCATCCTCATTGCCATCAGTTGGTACTGTGGATGTGGATCCAACTGATTCCTCTCATCTGACTTCTAGCCCTGGCTGTCACTCAAGGTTGTAAACATGAGACTTAAAGCAGCCACTTCACCTGATCTCGTCAGTGGGCTCAGCCTACCTAAAGTAGCTTACAAGTAACAGCAGCAGCAGCTGCAACCAAATCACATATTAAATCATATTTAATGCCAGGATGGTGTAGTGCAGTGGTACCCTAACTGGGGCGTCGCGACGCCCCAGCCAGGAAGAAAGGGTTGCTATGCCCTTAAGGGGCATGGCAACCCGCGGTGATGACAACGGCGCGCCTGGGATCGCGCTGCCGCCGCCACCGCTGCGCCCGGGATTGCCGTTGTTACCGTCATTGGTGGGCAGTGGGTGTCCCTCGGGGGTTGCGGGGAGCCTGTGGACCCCTCTGCAGGCCTCCCCAAGCGTCGGAGCAGTGCTCCGACGCGATCGCAACTGACTTCCGGTTTTACGCGAAACCGGAAGTCAGTTGCGATCGCGTCGGAGCACTGCTCCGACGCTTGGGGAGGCCTGCAGAGGGGTCCGCAGGCTCCCCGCAACCCCCGAGGGACACCCACTGCCCACCAATGACGGTAACAACGGCAATCCCGGGCGCAGCGGTGGCGGCGGCGGCGCGATCCCAGGCGTGTCATCGCCACTCCTGGGAAGGCTCCGCTGCTACTTAGAGCAGCGTAAGGCCTTCCCAGGAGTTAGGGAACCTCTGGTGTAGTGGTTTGGGAGTCGGACTTAGACCTAGAAGATCCAGGTTCAAATCCCCGCTCAGCCACGAAGCTTCCTGGGTGACCTTGGGCCAGTCACTATCTCTCAGCCCCACCTACCTCACAGGGTTGTTGTGAGGACAAAAAAAAGGAGGGGAGGAAATATGTACACCACTCTGAGCTCCTTGGAGGAAGGGCGGTATAAAAAAGTGAAAAATAAAAAAATATTAAAATAACACCAACTTGCAGGCTAACACAAAACCAGCTTGTGTACGGTCAAATGCCTGTGGAAATGAATATAGTTTTTCTGCTTATTTGGAGCAAGAAGAGGGGAGGGAACCAGGTGGGCTTCCTTTGGGAGGGCATTTCGCCCTCCACCTTCAGCAACAGAGTCTCTGTTCTTCATCCGAGTGCATGGAGAAATTCATACAGACCTACCAAGTGTCATTACTTTCCTCGGGTCTGGCTTCATTGAGGGTTCTCATCAATATCCAGGTCAGACATCAAATAAGCACTGAAAAAATCAGATAAAAAAAGAGACAGACAGAGCAGCGGTGTGGATTAGCATATTGATAGCTCCTCGCCTCACATCTCTGGGGTGCCCCACACAGTGTCCTAATGTGTGAATTGAATGGGATGGGGAGGGGAGACCAGAGGGGGACACCACAATCTTTCCATTTAGACGGCTTGTACAGTATTACAAACATCCTGAGATAAAAATGGAGTACCATGTGAAGCAGACTGCATTTCTAGAAAGGTCATATGGATTGACAGCGGTGCGATTGCTCAGTGGCGCAATCAGGCTGCTTCACGAGTAACATTTGCCAGCAAGAACAAGTCTTTGTTGTTGCAAGCCGTTTATTTGTTAGTAGCATGTTTGTGTTCTGAGTGTTAAAAAATCCACTGATTTGTCCATTCATGCATACCGGTTAGTTGGCAGTGTAATTTAGGGGCTGGGATTTGAGGCGATAAACAGATTATTAGGTGGAAGTAGAAAATGTTACCTTGGTTTGAATGAGCTCATGTCTCAAGTTGCACAGAAAAAGCCCACCCACTGATTTGTTGTTATTCAGGGTTTTGCTTCACGATCAGCTCAGCGGAGCCTTTTATATTGTGGAGCCTACCCTATGGAACTCCCTGCCAGAAGATACTCATATCCTGTAGTCCCCACTTGGCCATCTTGCACACGACTGTTAAGACATTCCTATTTCACCAGGCATTTGACCTGGTCTGGTTGTATCCTGCTGCTGATTGTTTTTATGTGTTGTTTCATGTGTTGTTTCATGTGTTGTTTCATGTTGTTTCATCTGTTATTACTTTTTGTTGCTTTATTGCCCTTTTGCTGTAATTGTGAGCTGTCTTGAATCTTTCCTGATGGAGCAGAAAGAAAGGCAGCATATAAGTATTTAAATAAATAAATGATCTGCAGAAACTTTCAATATAGCTCTCGCTGAACTGTACCACTCTGAGCTACAGGTAGAGAGTTGCATCTTTGAAAGAACTGAGTTGAAATACCCTGTCCAATTTCATCACAAAGTCAATGGTATGTGAGCCAGGATGGTGTAGTAGTTTGGGAGTTGGACTTAGACCTGGAAGATCCAGGTTCAAATCCCCGCTCAGCCACGAAACTTCCTGGGTGACCTTGGGCCAGTCACTATCTCTCAGCCCCACCTACCTCACAGGGTTGTTGTGAGGACAAAAAGGAGGGGAGGAAATATGTACGCCACTCTGAGCTCCTTGGAGGAAGGACGGTATAAAAATGTGAAAAATAAATAAATAAAAATAAATAAGTTAGGGGGCATCACAGCAATTTTGAAGGCAGGGCAAAGTGTGGGGCAAACTTACCAATAGTGATGATTGCACTCCTGGTTGCTTGTGGGCATTTTTTTCTTGTGAGCAAGAATAAGTATTTGTTGTTGCAAAGAGTATTTGCTATTATTCCCACAAGGCATCAGTGTGAGGGCCAGAAGCATTGTCCTCCCTCTGCTTTGACTTCATCATAGGATATCGTCTTGAAGCCAAGTAAGAGTGAGGGCCATGCTTCCTGCCCTCAGTCTGAAACCTTGTGGGGGAAAATTGGTACATGCCAAAAGGTGGGACTCCTAGGAGTGAAAGTGTCACTGTTTCGACCACAAAACAGACTGTAGCTGTTGGTAGCAACACCAAAAAAGAATGAGGGGATATAGGTTCTTGACAGCCCCTCCAAACCCCTTCACTTTTGAGCAAAGAGCTTCTGACTCTGCTCTAATCTTAGAATGATCCAATATGTACATGGTTCCTTCCCTCCTTTTGTCCTCACAAAAACCTTTGAGGTAGGTGAGGCTGAGAGATGGTGATTGGCCCAAGGTCATACAGGAAGCTTCATGGCTAAGCTAGGATTTGAACCTGGATCTTCCAGGTCTAACATCACAACCACTACACCATCCTGGCTTATCCCATTGTAGTGATGGGGAACTTAACAAGATCAGTTTCTTAGAGGCCCATCAGTACCCAATCCATTACACTTTTCCGCTCACTCCTAAGATGAAAGCAGAAGATTTTGGCATGATCTGATATTTCATAGGGAATTGGAGGCATCCAAATCTTCTTTCATTTACATGCTACAAGATTCGAATGCAATTTTGTTTGGGCAGATCTTCAGAAGCTCTCATTTTTTAATGTTTTTATTGTTGTTTTTATTACAAAAAAGGTTTGGTTCTAACGTTCTTTGCAAAACTGTGTAGGACTTTATTTTATGCCAACTCTTTTTCTCATTCAGAAAGACTCTTGGAACTGAGCATTTAAGCAACCACTTGCTTCGATGACCCTTTTTAAAACAGATTTCAATTTGTCTCTCTTTGCTTTCTTTTCATGAGATTTCCCATTTCACCTATGTTAATGCAGCTGCCAATGTGTACAGCTTTTAATACAGTTTGCAATGGTGGGCAGGGACCCTTTTAGCAAAGCACCCATCAGGGAGGAAAATCTAATGCACAGAGAGAATGAGTCATTGAGTAAACCAATTACTCTTGTATTGGCATCAAAGGCATAATCCAGCGGGAACTCCTCTTGAGCAAACCAAGGCAGCTCCCATTCATTTCAGTGTGACATGCACCAATATTACTGTGCCCAAGGATTGTGTTAAAGCTCAATATGACACAGAATCTGTGAATTGAATCTGTTTTCCTAGCAAGTGGGTCTTGGCTTGGCCATATTGGGCTAGCAGGAGGGAAACCAGCTTGACAGGTAAAAAATAGAAGAGGGCAAGAGTTGAATTAAAACTAGGTTTACCAGATCTCCAACCGGGACAGAGTGCTAGACCTTTAGGAGAAGGAATGTGGGCAGGTGTAGCTTGTTAAGTCCTAAAGCACAATCCTAGGCATGTCTACTCAGAAGCAAGCCCCACTGAACACAATGGGGCTTGCTTCTGAGTAGACATGCCTAGGATTGTGCTCTAGGACTTAACAAGCTATACCTGCCCCCATTCCTTCTCCTAAAGGTCTAGCACTCTGTCCCGGTTGGAGATCTGGTAAGCCTAATTAAAACCCATGTCTTCAATCATCAAAGCCCTTTTGCATTGATATCCACAACACAAATAGCAGAGCTTCCCAATTGCAGCCCATTCCCTCTAATCACAGATGCGCAGTTGCAAACAGTGATTGGTCAGGAGCAGTCTAACAGCACAGTCCTATGCATGCCTACTAAAAAGTAAGCCCCATTAAGTTTAATAGAACTTACTCCTAGGTAAGCTTGTACAGGATTGAAGCCTAAGCTTCAAATTAGGAAGTCCCCAGTTCAAATGTTATCTCTGCCATGAACCCAGTAGGCGGCCTTAGACAAGCTTCTCTCTGACTCCCACCTGCAACATGAAAGGGGCAATATTGTCCTACCTGGCATGGTTATTGTAAGAGCTGTAAGCAGATAATGTATGTGAACACTCAGAAGAGCTATGCAACTGCTTGTTATTATTCAGTCAGGACAAGTTTTAAGAAAGACTCACAGTTCTTCCAAGCATAGGACTGTCCAGTTGCCTGTAACATTGTGCCAGGAGAACATTAATTTTGGGCTAGGACAGCAAAATATTCTGGGCCTGTCCCTCCAGCCTGCTCCCTAGCATGGACCCTCCAAACACCCCTCCAACCTACCCTTTTGCAGATATCCCCCTCAAAGCACATATATCGATCACAATCATGACTTATAAATTAGGAACAAAGATCCTAAGCAGGGGTTGTCTGCAATCAGAGAGCGAGACCTGTAGTTTTACACACTGACCTTTGGATACGAATGCAAGTGTTCCTTGAATATTTATGAAGTGGCATCAGAGTTTAATTTGTCATCTTCTTCTTCAAGACTTGGTAGAGAAATGTTGTCAAAAGCATAAAGTAGTTTGCAAATTACAGGTACTGTAATTTTCCAAGATTATATAGCAGATGTTCATCCACTGAAATCTTAAAAGGAGTTGCTTTGAGAGAAGACAACATATTTTGAATGATCAGACTGTATGTAAGATGCACAAAGAAATCAGCACTCTGTGTGTGTGTGTGTGTGTGTGTGTGTGTGTGTGTGTGTGTGTGTGTGTGTGTTAACAGAGCCAGGTTGAAAGGCCTTGAAAGAATGGCATACGCAATATTAAGCTGTCATTTTGCTGCAGATAAATTGTTATTGTGTGATTGGATTTGGATTAACTGCAGGCAACACTCGACGGAACACAGAAATGCAAAATGTGACTTCTGTCTGTTTAAATTTTCAGAGCTGCAAAATACATCTTTGAGATTTTCAAATTATAGCTCACTGAGGCCTGTCTCTGAAACATTTAACCTCTCCAAGTAGCAGGCTAATTTTAGCTTCTTTTTGTCGGGTTCCATCTACACGGAGCCCTGCAGACGAGGAATGACTCTCGGAAGAGGCTGTTGGCGCAGCTTGGGAAACTGGCCAAGTTTGCGTTTCCATAAAAGTGGCAAGGCCTGTGAAAACAAACAAAAAACATGAGTGATGTGGTAGCAAGTTGTTGGTGTGTGTGTGTGTGTGTGTGTGTGTGTGTGTGTGTGTTTATATGGCAACAGTTGCTGTTTGTATGCTGCAGACTGGCTTCTAAGACCTGATCTCGGATAGATAGCCCCAAGACCCCTTCCTAATAGTAACCTGTCTGAGAACAGCCTTGAACCCAAATCATCTGCCCAGGATGTCTCAAGGCCCCTGGATCCACTAGAAATAGAGACTCATGGTAAACTGGCTATAACTGCTTTTATGCGGGAGGTCTTAGGTTCAAGTCCTAGTTTCTCTAGGTTTTTTCCAGAAACTTTGGATAACTGCTGTTGGTGTCAACAAAACTGAGCTAGAAGGGCTTATTTGTTTATTTATTTATTTATTTACAATATTTTTACCCCGCCTTTCTCCCCGAAGGGACCCAAGGCGGCTTACAACATGGGATACAAATACAACAAATAATCACATTTAAAACAATAAAAACAATCCACAAAAGCTAGTAAAAACATCATCTAAAATTAATAAAAACACATCAAATTACAATTAAAACAGAAGCATAAAAAAGCAGCAGCACTCCACCTGTGCAGGATGTTAAAAAACGCAAGGACTCAGAAGGCCTCCTTAAACAGGAAAGTTTTCAGGCCTCGCCGGAAGGTCTCCAGGGAGGGAGCAGTACGTAAATCAAGAGGGAGGGAATTCCATAGGGTTGGTGCCACTACTGAGAAGGCCCTATTTCTGGCCGCCCCCCCTCGCACGTCCCTGGGCGACGGTACCCTCAAAAGGGCCTTCTCTGATGACCTAAGGAGACGAGCCGGAATATATGGAAGTAGGCGGTCTCTCAGATATCCTGGCCCCAGGCCGTATAGGGCTTTAAAGGTCAAAACCAGCACCTTGAATTGGGCCCGGAAATGAATTGGCAGCCAGTGCAGCCGCTGCAGAAGGACTGACTTACAGTACAGTGCAATCCTATGCATGTCTACTCAGAAGCAAGTCCAATTGAGTTCAATGGGACTTACTCCCAGGTAAGTGTGTATAGGATTGCAGCCTTAGTCTAAGGCAGCTTCCTATGTTCTGGACCTCTTGGAGAGCCACACTGTGTGTGATATTTAAAGCAATACAGGCTCAGTCTTTAGACAAGAGTTCCCATTGAAGGCAATCTTCAGAAAGAGTTCCCATTGACACTAATGGGAGCTATTTTTCCCTCAGGGTAAACATTTGATTGTTTGTTTGTTTGTTTTTGTTTTAGGGATTGATACCCTGCCTATGTATCAAAGTGACTTGCTAAGAAAAAAAGAAATAAATATTGTTAATGCAATTGCAAACACAGCAGTTAAAAATGGACTAAAATTACACCTGATGAAAACAGTCAGGGAATCCAAGCAGAAGCATTTAGAGTAAAAACTTGGGACAATATTTTGTTTTTAGATTATACCCTTTGTCCAGGAAGCTCAGGGTTGTGTGCATGACTCCTCCCCTTCATTTGACCCTCACAACAGTCCTGTGAGGTGGGTTGGGCTGAGGAAGGGTGACTGGCCCAGTATACATCATGGCTGAACGCATATTTGAACCCAGGTCCTTGGCCCAACACTCAACCATTACACTAAACTGGCTCTCAGTATAGGATGGAGAAGAGGACAGATTTCACCGGCCTTCAGAAATCTAGTAATGATGGTACTAAGTGAAACTTATTCAGGAAAGAGTTCCACAAATTGGGGGTCGCCACTAAGAAGACCCTCTCTCCAGTGGCCCACCTGCCTTACCTTTGACAGTAGAGGGCATCCTGAAAAGGTCTTCCAAAAGTGACCTTTTAACTGTTGGACAGGTTCAGATGGAAACAGGCAGGCCTTTCAATACCCTGGGCCCAAGCCATTTAGAGCCTAAATAGCAACCAGAGCAGCCTCAGATTGGGACTGTGGGGAATTAGAGTTAATGCACTTGAAAACTCCACTTTGTATGTTAGAGAAGGGGGAAAAAGTTAAGAAAGCGTATATGGAATGGGGTTTGTGAATAAAAGGATATGTTACATTTTGGGACTTGAATCTGGAGGTGAGTTGCAGGAATTAATAACATTCCACTGTGTATCACCACTAAACTGTATTTCATTGATACAAAAGGCTGCACATGGATGGACACACACACGCACACACACACACACACACACACACTTCACCTCACCTGATATTTAAAAGAAAATTGTGATAGATTTATGAGGAATCCTCTCCCCCTGGATGTCTTTGCCCCAGGATTTCCTCTTCACATGAAGAATTATGCTTGTTCGTTGCTCCTCAGCCCCTTTAGATTTCAGGCGTATCTCCAACCAAGCCCTTTTATAAGGCTACAAATCTACCAGACTGATGCTGCCTTCTCTTTCGAAGTGGCAATGGACACTCGGGTATAATTGCAGCAACTGCATGGCAATGTTTTACTCCTCCTGTCTGTTGCTGCTCCCCTGAAACAGTTGCTGATGGATAAGAGCCACGGGAGGACTTCAAGGGAGAAAGAAATGGCTGTACGTTTCATTTATCTATCAGTACAATTTCTAGGCTGTCTTTGTGCTTTATGTTACCTGAGGGGACTTACAAATGGATAAGGTTGGAGTGGATGATGAGAAGGGTGGGGGGCTGCTGCCACAAGGGCCAGCTGCTGATTTAGGGAGGCCCCGGCAAACCGTCATCTAGTGGGCCTTTCCAACTAGACAAGACCAGCCTAAGAGATCTTGGTACCTGCAGTGGTAACTCCATATGTGGCCCTTTACGTGCTGGTGTATCAGCTGTTGCTCATCATCCCACTCCCTGGTTTTGAAAAGGAAGAGGGGAAGTGGAACATGGTATGGAGGGGAGGGTTGTGGTTGTCTGGAGCTCTAGCCCATCTGGAGATGTCCATCATCATCCTAGTGAGTCCATCATTCTCCTCCCCTCCCTTCCACATTTCCTCATCAAATTCAGCGAAAGGAGGAGTGGTGGAAGCAAATTGAGGTGAGCGTGTGTCGTTCCCCCCCCCCCCCAAGCAATCCACTGCCTGAGGCAACCCTGCCTTACAAAGTGTCATCCTCTTCCGCCCCCCCTCCTTCTAGGTAGAGAACAGGTGAAAATAAGAAGAGCCCTGCTGGATCAGGCCAAAGGCCCATCTAGTCCAGCTTCCTATATCACACAGTGGCCCCACCAGAAGCCTCAGGGAGCACACAGCCAACAAGATAACCTGTTTCCTGCTTCCACTCCCCTGCACCTGGCACAGAGAAAACCTACATCTAAAGCCAGGAGGTTGCTTATGGCTTGTAACCTGTGATGGACTTTTCCTCCATGAATCTATCCAAACCCCTTTTTAAAGGCATCTAGGCCAGGCGCATCACCACACCCTGTGGCAAGGAGTTCCACAGATGAATTACACGCTGGGTGAAGAAATGTTTTCTTTTTTCCGTTCTAACTCTCCCTCCACTCAATTTTGCTATGGGGAGGTGCTGCTATGGGGAGGAGGTTGACCTCTTCTTCACCCATTGTTCGAATTCTGCTGCTGCCCAGAGGGAAAGAGCAGGCAGCAATAGCTGGTTGGGTGGCTCCCTAGATCTAGTGTTATGAGAGGGAGAGAGAGAAAATCTCTACTTTCTGCACACCATGCATAGCAACAAAATCAATTCTAAGATACAATGCAAACATTCTTGACTAAATACCATGTTTAAATCAAAATTCTCTGTATGTTGTAAACAGCGTCCAAATGACTTTTTAAAAGCAGTAATATCCAAACCATAGTGGTATAAAAGCATATTTCCATTACAACGATGATGTTAATTATTGTTTGTACAGTGCTTTCTGAGCGTGCAAACCACTTCAGGTGTATTATGTTGCCGTTGTCTTTGGAACAACTCTGAAAGAGAGTCAGTATTATTCTCCCACATTGTGGCTGAGGCTGAGTGGCCTGTCTAAGACCACCTAGTGCACATTCATAAGAGAGGTGAGACCTGAACTTGAAGGGAAAGGCCTGATTTGAAGCTCAGTCTTTGAGCCACTACACTGCACCAGCTCTCGTGATTGTTCCTTTTAGCCCTCCTCCTTAAGTCTGTAATCACGCCTTCTATTGGGGCTGGGATTGCTCAAAGGCATAAGTGGGAGGGAGCAATGTGAAGCCCCTCCTCCTTGGTGTAATGCTCTTGAGTAGGTCTGTGAAAGTATTTCCCTTTGGGGAATCCAAAGCCTGATGATGACCAAACACCTCTCTTGGGATCAGGGGGAATCAGAGTTGTCTCCATTCCCTGCCTCCGTGAGAGTAAAAATTATTAAGTTGTAGAGAAAAAAACTCGCTGACATTTGCTCAGCACCAGATAAGGGGAAATAGTCAGCCCTTCCAACCCAGGAATTTCTGGTTTTGATAGGGACAATATTTGCTCGCCTCCAGTCCTGGGCACCTCACCCATTCTCTAGGATTTTTCAAATATTACAGACAGTAACTCTGAGATCACATCTGCAACCTCCAGCACCCTGGGGTGTAGTTCATCTGGTCCAGGGGATTTAAATTCATTTAAAATAACCTGATGTTCCCTTACTATCATTTTAGCTATTTTGAGACATGACGCCCCCCAGTTCCTCATTAGTGCATCTGTTGTTAGACTGGACTATTTTCCCCTTGTGGGGGAAATCACATGCAAAATAAGAGCTCAGAAGCTCTGCCGTCTTTCCATTATCTCTTACCACTTTGCCACCCTCTCTACACAATAGGCCTCCTGCTTCCTTGACCTTCCTCTTCTTTCAGACGTAGCCCTAAAAACACACACCTGTTATTTTTGGGCTCTCACTCCAGCCTCAGTTTTTTCCGTGCTTTAACCTTCCTGACACCATCCCTGCAGGTGTAGGCTATACTTCTGTACTGTTCCTTTATTGTACATGTTCTCCCTGCTTCGCAACTTTTCAGAAAGCTCTTTGTGCAGCTACACAGTTTTCCTTAGATGTGGAGAAGATTTCCTCTTCTCATGGGAACTGTTTGCGATTGTGCCTTCGGGATCTCACTTTCAAAAAACCCTCATCCTTCTTTGACTGTTTTCTCCTTTATAATTTCTGGCCATGGGAATCCTACCTAAACCCTCACGTGGCAATGCAGCGGCAGTGGCGCGGCCTCCGCTGCATTTGGCGGGGAGTTTTGGCTGCTGGAGGTCTCCTCGGGGTAAGGGGACATTTGTCCTCTCGCCCTGTGGTAAGCTCCAGCAGATGCTATGGGTCAGCTCATACCTGCACCAGTAATATCTCTGGCGCTAGTCCATGTTGACCCATGTAGGCAGATCAGGCCTGGGAAGGGGGGGGTTGATTCAGCAGGCGCTGCCACCGCCACACCTGCCCCCTCGGGGAATTATCCTTCCATTTTCCACCCCATCTCTGCATTCCACCCCATCTCTGCATTCTACCCTGTGTTCCACCCCTTCCCTGCCATCCCTCCACCCCGTTCCACCCCCTTTGAATACTAGATGTTGGAGACAAACAATGTCGGAAGACTGTCAGCTCCATCACCTGCCTGTGGCCTTCCCAGTGGTATCTGGCTGGCCACTGTAGGAAATGGGATTCTGGACTAGATAGATCTTGGCCTAATCCATCAGAGCAATTCTAACAACCCAATCGTATGCATGCTTACTCAGAAGTAAGGCCCGTTATAGTCAATGAAAGCAAAAAGCTGTACTCCTATTTGCTAGTAAACATAATTTGCATTATTCTGATCATAGAATTGTTATGAGTACTGCAGAACTGTTACTTATATTTTAGTTACTTACTGAACGTATCTTATTTTTATTATTTTAGTATATGGGTAATATAGTACCCTATTTCCCTGAAAATAAGACCTCCCCTGAAAGCAAGACCTACTGTGATTTTTGCTGGCACTCATAAATAAGACCTAGCTAGGATCATCAGCCAGACGGACGCAACCCCCCCCCCGCACCCCGACCCTCCCCCCGGCACTTATTTTGACCGATTAAAGCTTCATTCCTTCCCGAGTGTGCAAGGCTTTGCAAGGCCTGGAAGGCCTGCACTTGAGTCCTCCACCATGCAAGGAGGCTGCAACCTTGCAGAGTCTCTCTAGCATGTCGTCTCTATGGTGGAGGACTCATAAGAACATAAGAAGAGCCCTGCTGGATCAGGCCAAAGGCCAGCTTCCTGTATCACACAGTGGCCCCACCAGATGCCTCAGGGAGCACACAGCCAACAAGATAACCTGTTTCCTGCTGCCAGTCCCCTGCACCTGGCACAGAGAGAATCTACTTCTAAGACCAGGAGGTTGCTTATGGCTTGTAACCTGTGATGGTCTTTGCCTCTATGAATCTATCCAAACCCCTTTTAAAGGCATCTAGGCCAGGTGCCATCACCACATCCTGTGGCAAGGAGTTCTACAGATGAATTACACGCTGGGTAAAGAAATATTTTCTTTTGTCTGTTCTAATTCTCCCTCCACTCAATTTTAGTTCATGTCCCCTGGTTCTGGTGTTGTGCGAAATGGAGAAGAATTCCCCTCTATCCACTCTCTCCATCCCATGCATAATTTTATATGCCTCAATCATGTCCCCCCTCAAGCGCCTAGACTGAAAAGCCCCAAACGCTGTAGCCTTTCCTCATAAGGGAGGTGCTCCAGCCCACTAATCATTTTGGTCGCTCTTTTCTGCACCTTTTCCAATTCAACTATATCCTTTTTGAGGTGTGGTGACCAGAACTGGACACCGTACTCCAGATATGGCCTTACCATCGATTTGTACAAAGGCATAATGATATTGGCATAATGACTGAAGTACAGGCCTTGCAGAACCTTGCACCCTTGGGAAAGAATGAAGCTTTAATCGGTCAAAGTAAGTGCTGGGGTGGTCGCGGGGGGTGCCGGGGGAGGTCACGCCACAGGTTAGGAAAATAAGACCTCCCTGAAAATAAGACCTACTGCATTTTTTTGGAGCCAAAATTGATATAAGACACTGTCTTATTTTCGGGGAAACACGGTAGTAATATTATTAATAATAAAATCATGCTTGCCCTTCCTACTAGGGGAGGGGGGAGAAGCCAAATTCCTCCACATTGTGTATTCTTTTGTTGTTGTTTTTATTTTCAAACTTTGCTCTCTGCTTGAGTAATATATGGGATGCATTGACTTAATTCCACTTCAGCTGAATCGTTTTAAAATCATTATGTAGAACTCCCAGTGGTGAAAGTAAAAGTAGCCATCGACTATGGAGCAACGGCTTAATTTTCATACTTAAGAATTTCTGAGTGTCAGCAGAAAGCACTTTCCCTTTTAGCAGGCTGCTGATTTATGGGTTCTCTCCAGTTAGATTGATGACAGTGCATAAGACGCATGTAGGTGCGAACATGAAATCAGCAGCAGAAAGAGTTTTGTGAACAAGATTCCCAATCCCTGACTAATTTCTTGCACAACTCTGCCATTCTTTGCAATGGATTCTTGCACAGGGAAAAAGAACTGAGATGAATAAGTGAATACTGAATGAGTGAGTGGTCTAGACCAGGGGTTCTCAACCAGTGGTACTAGTACCACCAGTGGTACTTTGGCCGACTGCTGGTGGTACTTGGACCACCTGACCACCGGAACCTCGCTCTGATACGGCACTTTCAGCAGCATGTTTTCGCTCATGAGAGGCTCCTGCCTTTGGCAGAGCCTCTCGGGAACAGGGCCCTCCTCATCCAAGAAAGGCGGAGCCTGCCTGGATCTGCAGAACCTATCCCAGTAAGAGGAAGAGATCCTTCCAATTCCGACCTTTATTGCCAGCCTTGGAGCTGTCCGAGGTCCTGAAGTTTTGCTCCAGCCAGACTGGCTCCTTTTTCCCAGCTACCCACTGCATTGACCTCTGCTGCTGTGTGTGTGGGGGGGGGGGGAAGGAACCCTATATGGCTTGCATGTACACCAGCTCAGGACAGTATGGGCAATAAATGGTAAGATCTGAGAAGGGATTGCTCAATAAGACTTTCCTTGATGAGCAACATCTGTCGCTCTTGCCTCTCTCAGTATGTAGCAGAAAGGGAATTAATTCTGCAAAACAGTAAACAAAGATTGAAGCCCTTTTGCAAAATAAGAGAATTGTGCAAGGTTTATGCAGCTCGCAGCTTCACCTTTTCTTGGCACATGAATTCGCTGTGTTGTGTGCAGAGCACACCTGCTTATGAGGTGTGTTATCATGCTCACGATTGTCTGTGACCTCTTTCTTGTGGGAGCACAGTCAGAGCCTCGGTTTAAGTGTTACTCCTGTTTCTTGGACCCAGACTGAGAGGAAAACCAGAAACTTGTCCCTCTTCCAAGCCCTTGCAAAATAGATGGTGGCTAATTAAAAATTGTGAACCGGAGGAGGAGAAGGAGGAGAAAACATTATTTATGGCTTTAATTTTCCAAACATTTCTCTTCCCCGTCTTGTGCCACTTAAACTTTTAGGAATGGCAGTCTTTAATTAGGTGCAGGGGCCATTATGTATAATGGGGCCGATGCTCTTTGCATGCCAGGCATGTCGTATATCAAGCATTTGCCAGCAAGTCCTGTGAAATCATCATGAGAGCACTTTTTATAATTACGCTTCCAGCGTGTGCGGTCTAAAACTAATATTGAAAACAGGAAAGGGAAAATGGGGCAAGGGCAACAAGCTGTTATTTTGGATGTTGATACTTTGAAGGAAAACTGGGCCAAAATCCAAGATGCTACGTTGGATTATGTGGAGGCGTTTTAGCAGACCTTGCCATATATTCTCTCCCCCCCCCCACTTCCGTCAGAGACTTTCCTCAATCTAAAACGGGGTGTCAAACCCATTTCATACAACGGGCCGAATAGCATTCATGGTGCCTGCTGAGGGCCGGAAGTGACATCATTAAGCAGGAAGTAACGTCATTAAGCAGATGATGGCCAGAAATAAGCACTCTCACCTATGAATTCATTAGCTGCAAATGACAGAAGAGAAAATGTGCAAATCTCGATCATATTTTCACGCTGCTCAGCAGCGGAGGGAGGTTCTGTAAAGTGATGCCTAGGCAAAAGCGGCACTCCTGAAAGGGCAGCCCACATAAAAATTAGGCTCTCCCAGAATCTCAACAGCGTCTCCCTCTCTCACCCCTCTTGGTCTGCCCCTTCCGCTGTAGCATTGCTTGCCTTCTGAGGCCTCCTCCTCTCTCTCCTCCCAGAGCCTTGGCAAAAGTGGGGCAGCTTGAAGGAGCAGTGCTGGGAGAGCCCAGTTATCATGTGGGGCCAGATAAAGAGCTTCTGTAGGCCGTATCCAGCCTGCGGGCCTTATGTTTGACAGCCATGGTCTAAAACAGTGTTTCCCAAACCTTTTTGACCTGTGGCTCCCTTCACCGTTGGCAACCATTGACTGCGGCTCCCCATTACATTATGTTGATGCCTGCCAATTGGCATTGCACTGTTTTCCGAGAGGATTCCGTGGCACTCTGCGGCTCCCCTGGCTGGTATCCACGGCTCCCCTGGGAACCACTCCTCCCAGTTTGGGAACCACTGGCCTAAAAGGTAGTTTGCTATATTACATGCGAACTACAAGTTTGGGAAACACTAGGCCCAAGTGTCCTTGGGCATAGAGGAGCATACAGTAAGCAGCTACCTTTAGCTGGTTCAGACCGTCTCATATTGTTGACCCCGATTGGCAGCAGCTCTCCAAGGTTTTAGGCCAGAGTCTTTTCCAGGCCTATCTGAAGATTCCAAGACTAAAACCCCGAACCTTCCGTATGCAAAGCAGCTTGAGTGCATTCTGGCTGGTGCAGGTTGCTGCGACCAAATTTGTGGTGTGGCCAGGGGTTCTCAAAAACCACCTGCTTCCCATCCTTTGAAGTAAGCTGGAAAGGTCCTTCTGGGGATTCCAGTAGTCGATCAAAGAATGAACTTTTTCTGAGGTGCAGGGACGTTCTTGTGCTTGTTTGTTGCTGCTGCTGTTCCTACACCTCCGTTTTCCCCCAGACCACTTCATCTTCTTCGATGCTGAATATACCCATGTTTTGGATATGGAAAAACTCCATACCCAGATGTTCCATCATCTGGGCTTCCCCTTTTTCCTCCCCCATATTATGCATGCTCCCCACTTTCCCGTGAAGTGAGAAGTTCCAGGGGCAGCATGGATTCTCACTTCTGTTGGAGCGGTCTCTGGAGGCTGAATCCGGAGCTACACTGTTCGCGTTCGCGTTCCGTGTGCGTCTGGTGTCCCGCCCCCAGGTCAAACAACGGCTCTGATTGGCCGGACGTAGCGTGGATGCAGCAAAAGTTGCGCTGGACTCAACTTTTGCTGCGTCTGCGCTATGTCCAGCCAATCAGAGCCGTTGTTTGACCTGGGGGCGGGACACCAGACGCACACGGAACGCGAACGCAACGTGAACACGGACAGTGTAGCTCCGGCTTTACAGTCTCTTTGTCATAGTTGTTCAGTTTACAAAATACTGTATGCAGATTGAGCATTGGATAGAGGTAGATAACAGAATGCTGCTCCTTACAAGCCACAATGTTTGTTAATCCATTCTGCAGAGAACCCTGAATGTGCTGCTAGCTTTTTGCTCCTTCTCAAAGCTTTCATTTGAAGATCACTGTCTGCCTCTGATCAAATAAATTATCTGCCTCAGACTACAAATCGCTAGAAAAACTGACTGTATTTTATTGTACTGGCCACATGAAATTGTAGGGGGATGAGTCACCTTCTTGCACCCTCACCTCAACCCTTCAGGCTGAGGTTACATGCAGTCTTACAAAGCCTCCTTTCTTCTAGGGAAATTTCTTATTAAGAATGCAACTGTTAGAGTTCATTCCGGAAAATCAGCTGACTTTTGGAATTATTAGCCTAACAAAGCAATGGCTGGCTAGCATTCACGATAGCAAACTCGCAAGACTGTCCCCAGCACCTGATGAAGCTCACAGCTTTTGTGCGTCTGCATGTCGGACCCTGCCCCTTCTGGACTGCCTGCTATTTGACGTCTCACTCCCTCATGTCTGCTGAGGAGGCAGCGCAAACGGGTCTGGCTCGGCGCATCCTGCTAAATAGCTGGGACCCGCTGACCCATTTTCTGGACTGAGTGTCCTTCTGTTGGCTGGCAGCTTTCCGTATCCAAATGCCAGCTGCGTTAAGGGGAAAGCAAAAGCTGCCTTTTTTCGTGGGCCCCCATTGTCGGGTCGGGCTGAGTGAACAATGCAGTAGTGCATTCGGCTGGCACAGCATGGAAGTTATTTTGGTAATTGGCAGGAAAGGAAACCTCATCCATCTTTAAGATAAAGGTTTGGATTCTGCTGAGTTTTCTTTTCCTGTTGCGTTCATCTGTCCGTTCTTTGTTAACAGAACATTTTCGTGTGTTCCCTGTGAACTTAGCTTGCTCCTTGACCACTTAGTCATTTGCAGGCATTGCTGAAGTTGGAGCAGGAAAGCCTCTGAGGATACATCTGTTCGCCAGCAGGTGCAAAATTAAGAAGAGCAAGAAAGTAAAGTTACCTTTTTAAAAACTGAGTGGTAATTACCTCCCACAATAAAATTTAAAAAAATCAGCATTCTCCCGCACAGGAGGAAAGGGTGGTGAATGCAAGTTAGGGGACTGGAAGGGGCTGTCAACCAATTAATTAATTTTTAGTTGACTGATCATTTGCTCTTCAACCAATTACTGGACTGATTAAATTTGAATACATTTGCACATTAACTATTGGTGCCTTTTTGAGATAGTGAAGAGAAGGCTGCATTGGTGGCTTTTGAAATGCCCTCCAGCTTCAAAAGACATTTTAACATATGACGCTGCCTTCTGCTGGCCATTACTCCATCTAGCTTCACGTCGCCTGCTCTGACTGGCAGGCTCTCCTCAGCCCTGCTGCACCAGGGTCTCGTTAAACTGAAGGTGGCAAGGACTGAAACGGGCGCCTTGTGCATGAGGTGTGGTCCAGAGACGTTTGTCGTGTGTCACAAGCATCTGCTGTTCCAAAAAAGAGACCCAGAAGCCCTGCTGGTTGTGGAGCTTATTGTACAACACTGTACACTCTCTTCACCGCTAATGACCCACAGCCTGAGTATATACGGATTCTTGGCTTCACTGACTAACCCACAAGGGTGTCAAAAGGCTGTTTCGGCATCATCTAGAAAGCTGATGTTTGGTGCACATGCAGTCCAAAACCCGTCCAATTAATAGAGAAATCTGAAATGTGGATATTTGCCTCTCCTTCAAAATAGGAAGCCTCAGGCTTTTCAGCTTAGCCTTCTTTGCCTACTGGCTACTCGGGGTGGCTTGCAAGCAGTAAATGTGTAGCAGGGTTGTTCAAACGTTTTCTTTTGCAAGTACCACCTTTCGCAGGTACCACTTTTCCCAATACCACTGCTGCCGCCAGAGAGGGCAACTGTGCCCAGGAGTGGATGACTTGCCCCACAGTTGTCCCTGCAGAAAGGAAGAGACTTCTTCTGTTGCTTATGCCTCCTGCTCTCTCCACTTCCAGTACAATCGGACCAGGCGAGGCAGTGCCACATGGTCACCACGGCATTGAGGCCAAGTGCCACCTGCCGTGGCGTGAAGACACACTAGTGATATTAACTAGACCATTGGTTGAAAAGCACTGCCTCAAGCTATACTCCAGCATACTTATGAGACTTCCACAATACCCATTTTTGTGTCTAGTGGCCATGAATTTTATCTCATTCTAGAACATGAGCTTGACTGGCCCACCACATCACATGGGGAGGAGCATGTATGCGTACTTCTCCCCCCCCCCCACACACACTGTCCTCTTGCCACAAAATCACTTTATTTATTTATTTATTTTACAATATTTTTATCCCGCCTTTCTCCCCAAAGGAACCCAAAGCAGCTTACAAAAACAGGAAAAAACAATTACAAAAAACAACCACCTTTAAAAGCAATAAAACAGTTAATTAAAAACTCATAAACACAATCTAAAAACGATTTAAAAAAACCCCACCACCACCTCCTCCGCCTCCTCCGGTCATCGGATTTGGTCATAAGTCCTCCTTATGACTTTAAGTCTGACTTTAAGTCTGACTTTAATTCAAAGATTATGTGATGGAAGGCTAGTAAGGTATGTACAGTGAGCACATACTGTACATGTGCATTGCTGCATGTTTGGGCAGGTTGGTGGCATGGCCACTGGGCATTAGCAAGCAGTAAGCAAAACCATGTATGGAATGATGGAACATTCACTTGATCAGCCTTGGGAAGATATTTAATAGTAACACGTAACACACATCTAAACTTGCAGATTGCAAGCTTCCTGTTTTAATATAAAAATATTAAAAGCCCTCACAGAGACGTACCCAGATGTTGCTGGAATAATTGTTTGGACTCTGATATAAACGGATGTGTTTTATTTTATTTGGTGGCGAGGGATTTTGTTCTTATTTTTCCACAGTGTTGATCCTGTGTTTGTTTGTATGTGTGGCTTGAGCCAAGGAAGGTTACATGCAGGGTAAATTGGACAGATCTAATAGAGACCCACATCAAGCAGATAACCATTGACAGCATTTATTATCCAATCTGCTGGAAATGTTTTCAGTCCGTCGTCTGTCTTGCTGAGATAAGGAATGACATTCTGCCGTGTCTCTGTTTCCTCCCCTCCTTTTTTGTGTGTATGTTTTTGCAGGACCTGTTGTTTAGTGTGTGTGCTCTCAATATCATCTCCACTATTGTCTGCGCTTTGGCAACTGCGATGTGCTGCATGCAGATGGTTTCATCGGATGTCCTGCAAATGGTGAGTGAATCCCAATGAGCGCATGTCTGATTATGTATCATCATTCTTTGCCTCCGTGTATCAATGTAGCAGCGTACACGGGGCTTGTCTGGCTTCTTCTTCTTTTCAAGGGCTCAATCTTGGAATGTGGGAAGTCATCATATCTATAAAAGTGTCCCAGGTTTGAGCACCCACATGCCTGCATGGAGTTGGAGAGACCGTTGTAGGCCGTCTAATCCTAGTCCCTGCTCAATGCAGGAAACCCAGAGCTAATGACAGTCCAGCAACGCATCACCAGCCAACCAGCTCTTTCTCCTGAACGAGAATCGTGCATCACCAGCCAACCAGCTCTTTCTCCTGAACGTTCAGTGGAGCAGATTCTTCTCTGTTTTCTGATGGTCCCACAGATTCGCAGTCTCTTAACCACTGTGCTTGACCAACTCTCAGTGGCCAGGATACCGTCACTTTATTGTTCTAGGGCTCTCTTGTTCATGCTTGACATTCTAAGCAGGCCTATGAAGAAACCACTTTTGGCAGAAGACTTTGGGGTCACAGCTTCGTGGTAGAGCACATGCTTTATGTGCAGAGGGTCTCGGGCTCAGTCCTTGTCATCTCCAGTTGAAAGGCTCTAGTAGCAGGAAATGGGAAAGATCTTTGCCCACAACTTTGGAGACAGGGCCAGCACAACACTTCTGGGTGCCTGAAGCTGCGACTCTTTTATGTGGCTCTACGTATCAGCCTCTGCTGATATCAATCCAACTCCCAGGATTGGAAACGGAAGAGGTGGACAGAGCAGAAGAGGATGTGTGGAGGAAAAGAGAGTGATGGGCTGGAGCATAAGACATTCTAGCCCACCCAGTCTCCTCCTTATAACCGCTCCCCCTCTTCCTTTTGCAACCCAGGAAGTGGGAGAAGGAGGAGCAGTGGAGGCAAGTGGACAGATGGAGGTGGACACACACACACCCCACCTATCTGCTGCCTCAGTTGGCCTCACAGATGAGCCGGCTCTGCTTGGCAAGCCACTGCCAGTCAGAATAGTTGATACTGAGCTACGTGGACCAATGGCCTGACTTGCTCTAATATAAGGTCGTTTCAGACGCTCTTTAAAAGAGGCTCATGTTAGCAGTCACAGGCTACCTTGTTAATGATGTGAGCTTCTGATGACCACTGGTGCACAAATGAAACACTAATTGTGTCAAAGCAGAACCCATCACACCCTAAATGATGTTTAAATTAGTTCAAAAGACCCTAAAGCCTTTTTAAGAAAATGAATGCCAGCAGTTGACACCGTGTGCTCTGAATGTTCATCTAACAGCACTCTTTCTTGCATGAACTCACTGTGCAGGAGTTCTCATAAGAACATAAGAAGAGCCCTGCTGGATCAGGCCAAAGGCCCATCTAGTCCAGCTTCCTGTATCACACAGTGGCCCCACCAGATGCCTCGGGGAGCACAAGACAACAAGATACTTGTATCCTGTCACCGCTCCCTTGCACCTGGCACAAAGAAAACCTACTCCTACAACCAGGAGGTTGCTTATCCCCATCGTGGCTTGTAAGCGGTGATGGACTTTTCCTCCATAAATCTGTCCAATCCCCTTTTAAAGGCATCCAAGCCTCCTTTCTTTGTTTCTCCTGCAAATTCATGATGCGCTAAAAGATGCTGGCTGAGTCTAGGTCCTGAGCACAAAGGCACTTTTTCACCTTGCCATCATGGAAGGGAGAATCTCAGGTGCTGATCCCCATGATAAGGGACAGACGGCTTAGTGCAGTGTAACAATAGCATCAAACCGCATGGAGTGCAGCCATGAATATTCAGGACAATTTAGCACCGTTTAATGTCAGTTAAAAGCAATTTTCATAAGAAATCTGGAGAAGAAAAAACACACCTCGTGCCCTTTCTGGAATTTTAAAGTGTGCCTTTGTTCATCTTTTCATTGACAGGCCCAAGGAGTACGGTATTCCTCTTCCCCTTCTCTTGAACCTGGTCAATATTTCTTTCTTCTTTATACTCACTTTTTTTTCTAAGGAGAGCATGGCTCCAAAGTGTGAGAGATTGAACACCTTTGTGCTAAACCTCCCACATCAGGGCTTCCCCCCACCTGAACTCTGGGAAACCCTCAAGCATGAAATGAGGGCAACACCCTTCTCTCCTGTCATTGATCCCCTGCAACTGGGATTCAGAGACATACGATCTTTGAACCCGAAGGTAGCATCTAGTCATCATGACTAGTAGCCACTGATCGAGTCACCCTCCATGGATATGTCTAATCCTCCCCCCGACGCACCCCCTTTTAAAATCTTTGGCGCGGCCATAGGTTGTGCCACGATTTGAGGGGGGCACCCGACAGGGCCGCCGCTCCAGGCGTCTAACGGGCTGCTGCTCCAGGCGCCCCTTCAATGGTTGCAGCCGGCTCGGGGACGTCTTCCTCGGCCGGCTGCCCGGGGCCTTCTGAGGAAGGCCCACTGCGCGAACATTATTTATAACGTTCTTTTGCACATGCGCAGACTGTTGCTAAGGGAAAAGGGCAGCCCTTTTCCCTCAGCAACAGTCTGCACATGTGCAAAAGAACGTTATAAATAAAGTTCGCGCAGCGGGCCTTCCTGAGAAGGCCCAGGAGCGCGGGCCGGGAGGACGCTCCGAGGCCTTCTCCCGGCCTCGGAGGCCTCCCGGGTGACGCGCAGAGCCTCTCGGGTGACGCGCGCAGGGGAGGTGACGCGCACGCACGCGTCACCCTTCTGCGTGCGTCACCCTGGGGCGCTCTGCCCCGCTCGCCACGCTACAGTGACGCCTCTGGTCTAATCTTCTTTTAAAGCCATCTTTAAAAGCCACCATTAGACTATGACCTTTCAACACTTCACAGATTTACAGCCCAATCTTGTGTTACTCTTGAACAGTAGATCCTCCGGTGTAAGTACACGTATGCCAGTGTAACTTGCTGTACACCGACGGACGCAGGACATACACCGACGTAACCCCCCTCGGATGCCGCGCATGCGCAGTTTGGATGCAGGAAGGACGCCAGCGCAACTCCAATTGTTACACTGGTGCAAGAGTTACACAGGATTGGGCTGTTAGACTTGGGGAGATTTGGGACAGGTGAAATAAAACTTCTTCACACAGTACATAACTCATCTGTGCCATTTGTTACCCCAAGATGTGGTGATGGCTTCTAATTTCGACAGCTTTGAAAAGGAATTAGACAAGTTGATGGAGGCCAGTTAGTGACTATGGTAGTTATGATGGCTGCATCTCCCTACAGGTCTACAGGCAGTTTGTCTGAATACCAGTTGCAGGGACCAGTGGCATAAAATTATTTATATTTCATATTTTTATACCGCCCTTCCTCCAAGGAGCTCAGGGCGGCATACATAGTTCTTTCTCTCCTTTTGTCCTCACAACAACCCTGTTAGGTAGGTTAGGCTGAGAGAGATTGACTGACCCAAGGATACACAGGAAGCTTCATGGCTGAGCGGGGATTTGAACCTGGATCTTCCAGTTCCAAGTCCAACTCCCTAACCACTACACCATCCTGTTGCCTTCATCTCCTGCTTGAGGGCTTCTCAGTTGGCTGCTATGGGAAGCCCAGATGCTAGACTAGATGGGTCTTGGGTACAATTAAGCAGAGCTCTTACATTCTTATTAATTCCTTTGCCACAGACCATCAGACATTGGAAGTCATTAAGACATGGTATTTCATTGTTCTAGCAATTCATGTCATCCTACCCAAACACTGCTGCTTTTGTCCCCACGGATGACGTAATCCTGACCCTATGCATCAGGAGTTCTATTCCTTAGCAACCGCAAGTTGCTAATATATCATCACCACCACCACCACCACCATCAAATCTATTTCCATGCTTCGTGAGTCACCTTCTGTCTTTATGACTCACACACTCAGTAATCACCTCTCAGAGTCAATTCTTGGGGAAGAAATATTCTTAAATTATGCACGGTGCTTTCTGATGTGTTGGGCTTGGCGTTTAAACGCCCCATGGAATTGGAGAGATGAGCTGACCAGAAATCACACTCCTCTCTAACACTCACCTTAAATTTACCACCAGATTGAAAGAGGATTAGTTTCAATTTACTTTTCAAGGCTTGAGGAAGAAATATTAGTTCTTGTTTCATTCTGACAGCAGTTTTTTTTCCCCCTCCTGAACTTGTACTTCTACTCTGGAATGATAATCAGCAATCTTGTTCTGGGTATCCGGAGATGGAGAAATGAATTTCCAGCTCAGTCAGAATTTTTCAATAGGCAGAGAAAGAAAATTAATATTTCCCAGTGCAGTCACCCAATTAAATAAATTCTAGTCAGTTGTCTGAGGTTTACTCAGCTAGTCAGTTGATTGAATTACTCAATCTGTGTGCATCTGATTTGGAATGAGGCAACATTTTTGAAGGGGAAAAAAACATGTGTGGCTTTGTTTTCAGATGACAAATTCATGTGTCGTAGCAGACTCCATCTTAGAAGATGGGGGTGGTGATGATGCACTGTATGCTCGTACACTGCTTTTTCAACAAAACGAAAGTTCACAAAGTTGTACGTATAACTGAAGAAATATTTCCCTGTCCCAGAGCAGTGCAAAAGAGTAAGTGTGGAGAAGGGGAGAGTAGAGTGGTGGGCTAGAGCGCCTCTGACTCTCTACTCTACTACTCTCTTCTATTTCAAACTTCCTCTTCCCCTTTTCAAACCCTGCAGGTGGGCAGAGGCAGGTGCCTCCCGCCAATCTGCTGCCTGAAGTGACTGCCTCATTCGGCCTCATGCATGGGTCAGCCCTAGGGACACCTCTTTATTCTAATTGATGGATTAACGAAATATTGCAGCCCTAGTGCCAGGGTCCTGTGGAGTCAGGCTTGGAATCATGTATTGCCACTTCACTGTGTAACTTACAGCGAGTCTGAAACAATGTTTTATATATGTGGTAAAGGAAAGGAATTAATCATCATTTCTGGCCATTGGGTAATTTAATCACTTCTCTTGTTAACCGCTATAATGATTAATGGCAGCAGGTCCCATTAGGTTATATTTCAGGCATGACCAATACCGCTTAGGCCAAATTCATATTTGGGTATCAGCTTTAATTGCAACGACATGGAGGCTGTTTTGTGTGACCAGTTGCTTGTGGTTGCCAGTGTTGACATCGTGTTGCTGGGTTCCTGGTGGAAAACCCTGTCGTGGTGCCTCCTGGTGGCTCATTGGATGCTCTTACCACCAGTGGTACTGAGGGTTCAAGAGTTAGCCTGGCCAGATGGGCTCTCTGATGGACATGAGTCCTTGTCCCTGGCCAACCCCTGACCTCACCTCTGGTGGTTCCCTATGAAGTTTGAGCAATTTTAACCACTCCCAGCACCAAACCATAGAGAGGAGAGTGTGGCTCGATGTGGACAGATCATTGCTGCCTACCTGTGGCTACTTGTGCATTTGAAAGTTGCTTTTCTGATTGTATACCAGTGATGTAGACTTGAGTCAAGTCATTGTTGACTTGGACGTGACTCGGTGATTGTAAAAGACTCGAAAGACTCGACCCGAGACTTGGAGCCTTTTACGGTAAGTCCAGTTTTGTTCAGGTTTAAACCCGTTTTCCCCATTAAATAGATAGGGACTCGCAACTTGCAACTAAAGACTCAGGACTTGGGAGCAAAGACTTGGGACTTGACTTGAGACTTGGACCCAGAGACTTGGGACTTGACTCGAGACTTAGAGTCAGAGATGCTATCCACATCTCTGCTGTATACCGCATATTCCCACTCCAGAACTAGTGTAAGATTGATTGACCACTAGACTTCCACTGGAGATACATACATCCTCTTGCAAAAGACGTGCATCCCTTCCTAGCTCCAGCCCTTTCTCAAGCTTGATTGTGTTTTAGTGTCATTTTTTTATCATTGGGCTAGTGCTGCCATTTACCATCCACAAAACACCTGCTATAGGCCTCTCGCATATTCTTCTCGCATTTCATTGAAAAGATTAAGGCTGCTCTTCCTTTTTAATTCTGTGCACCACAAGTCCTTTCCATGGCAGTATAAATCCGCCGGAGCTGTCAAGGCAGTTCGTAACCTCTTTTATGGAGGTTACGGTTTCCAGAAAAGTATCTAATTAAACATTTATGGCACAGCAGTGAACTTGTGTCTTTGCACATCGACCCCGGATGCTAGCCAGTTTCTTATAAATATGTGCAAGAAATGCCTGCTTAGCCAGTACATGCGCCGTCGCTTACCGAGTCGTATATTATTCCCCATAAATAAGTAAAGTGTTGGATCAAGCAAATGTAGCTTTATAGTAATGCCCACATTTTTCCACAGCGGTTGGTTCAGAATGGAAGTAGGTTAAAAACTCACAAAAGGAAACGCTACGGGACACAATGCGTAGTTAACTTACGGAACTCAGTGCCACAGGATTCTTTAAAAGATTACTAAAGTCATGGAGGAGGGCTTGGCAGCTATTAGCCATGAGCTAAATGGAAACTCAAGTGTTCAAAAGAGGCAGCATACCTCTGAATATTTATTTATTTTTCACATTTTTATACAGCCCTTCCTCCAAAAGAGGTCAGGTTGGTGTACATGGTTCTTTCTCTCCTTTTGTCCTCACAACAACCCTGTGAGGTAGGTGAGGCTGAGAGATAGTGACTGGCTCAAGGTCACCCAGGAAGCTTCATGGCTGAGTGGGGATTTGAACCTGGATCCAACTCCAGAACCGCTACACCATCCTGACAAACAACAGGGAAACAGGGACTTGAACTATTAAGTTCAACAGGGACTTGAACTATTTGGGTTCCTCTCTGATTCAGGTTCGTCAGTACTTTTTTAACACTGATTCAATTCCAGTTCAGACATTAAAATGCAGCGTCTTGAATTGGGGTAGGAAAACCACGGGCAAGCAATGCAGCTGATGCAGTAGACCTCCTATGAGATTCACAGCGCAATCCTGTGCAAAGTTGGGCTGGCGGAGTGAGCACTCTGCCGGCCTAGAGTGTCGTAAAAGTGCCATAAAGCACTTTTGCAGCACCCGTGGAGTAAGTGGTGCTGGCGCCAAGGCTGGCACCGCTCATTCGGCCGTCGTCCGGTCCAACATCTGCGCCACCATATGCAGATAAGTACTGTGCCGGGCAGTGGGAGGGCGTGGGGAGGGAGGGCGTGGGGGGCAAGGGCGGGGGCAATTGGCCAGCCATGCCAGGGAGAGGGCAGGGATATTGGTGGCACACTCCACCATATCCTTGCCCCCTTCCTGGGCCTGGCCGGCCTTACACGGCCTCCCCTAATGCGCATCCAAGGAGGCCCATTAGAGCTGCTGGGGCTTACACTGGGGGAAAGGGACAAACGTTCCTTTTCCCCGAGCCCCAGCCCCGCCGGCATGGACCTCATCCTGCTTAGAACCTAGGATGCAGTGGCTGGCCATTTAGGCCAGCTGGTGCATCCTACGTAGGATTGGGCTGTAAGGCTGCAATTCTATACACATTTACTTAGGAGTAAGTCCCACTGAATTCAGCGGTGCTTCTGAGTAGACACATAGGATTGCATAGTCAGGGGGCATGTTTGAGAGTCCTCCTTTTGACAAGCCTTCAAAGTACCTTCTGGATCTATATGGGTCCTCGCTCTCTCAAGCCTCGTTCAGGCCTTAAGTTGCATGGGCAACATCCACATGACCGGGGGGGGGGGGGGAGGAGGAAAAGTGCACACTGCCAAGCCCCGCTGATTCATTCTCCAGGCCCCGCCACCCACACATCCACCCATGCATCCAGCATTTGTGATTGGCCCTTGTTCCAAAGAAAGCCTCCCCCAGCTGTAGCATTTGTCAGCAAATGCTGCACACACAGGTAGCGGGGGGAAGCCTTTGCAAGAGTTTCCGCATGGTGGCAGGGTTTTCTGGCACACTCATTCGCCTGGATGTCGTCCACACAATTTTAATTTGATTGATGTTTTTATCCTGCCTTTTGCCTCCTAAAAGAGAAGCACCCAAGGTAACTAGCAACAAATCTAAACAACAGCAGCACTGCAATAAAAGCCAAAGAATGCACAACAAAAGCAGACCCCATGAAACTGAAACCAGGGGAAACCAAACAACGGGACATTTTAAGGTCTGAACAGGGCTTTTGACTTCTTGCCCTCGGACTTGAATAGCTTTCCGCTGCACTAAGCTGTGTAACCACAACCTTTTAATTGGGTGCGGTGGAGGTAGGGAGGGAGAGGCTCTGGGTTTTTTTTTCTCATTTAGGGAAGCTCCTGGACTGGGGATAAAGGCTGAGATGATGGCTTTCTTAACCATCAAAATGCCTCCGTGACAGCTACACAAGAGAGCTGCTAAATACAAGAGGAGGCCAAAATTCCAGGATAATTTCCACATTCAGAGTAGTTCCCCTTTTTTCGCTTGCCGCGTCTATCCGCTTTAATAAGCACCCACTTTCAAGCTTCAAAACTATTTAGCATCGTTGTAATATTTCCAAATTTTATTTTTGAGACTTCTGTTTATTTGGAGGCCATTTTGAAAAGATGGGACTGGCCTGGTTTTCCAAACAGCATCCAAGAGTCCCTAAGGAGAGCCAGGCAGTTAACATAAGAACATAAGAAGAGCCCTGCTGGATCAGGTCAAAGGCCCATCTAGATCTAGTCCAGCTTCCTGTATCACACAGTGGCCCCACCAGATGCCTCAGTTGCCAGGGGAGGCTCAAGGCTCCTGCCAACCAGGTCATTTTTTATCCAAGTGTATGCAAAAGAAAATGCCTTCTATTGAGGCGGACAATAGACTTTTCAGGTTTTCAGGCAGGGGTCTTTCATAGGCCTGCTTGGAGATGCCAGGGATTGAACCTGGGACCTTCTACATGCAAAGTAGGTGCTCCACCACTGAGCTTCAGGTATACAGATCAAGATATGAAGACTACAGACTATGTCTAGAGAGAGAGTGTTGGTTTATAGTGCTTTGAGCCCATGAGACTCTTCACCCTCCTTGACCTGGGTTTATTGCCTCCATGCCTATTAAGAACACACAGTAGTAAGGACCCTGTGGATCAGGGTGTGAATGAATAGCCACACATTAAGGACCCTGTGGATCAGGGTGTCCAACCTCATGCCTGTGACTGAATAGCCCGCATTAAGGACCCTGTGGCTCAGGGTGTCCAACCTCATGCCTGTGGCTGAATAGCCCACATTTAACAGTACTGTATCTGTGACAGACAATGGTTCAATATTTTCTTGAAAACCACCTAGGAGGGAAGCCACCTTCCTGCCGCTGTAGGAAATGATTGCATTCCAGATGTGATTTTATTAGTGATGAGCAGTCCTGCCTAGAATTATGGTAGCGTTAATTACGGATTATTCAAACAGGCATCTCCATTTTCTTCTTCCTGTTTTCAGGTGGTAAAAATGGGGAGGGGGACGATAACTGAGAAATGTTTTGGGATCAGCTGACTTGTTGGTTGGTTGCCGTGGCTGCCCTGTTCCGCTTAACTAGTTCCAGAGCTTGGCTTGCAACAGACTCCGTCTCCACATTTGCTGCAGTCAGAGGTCCATCTAAACGTGGTCTCTATTATGCCAGGACCTGTCCTTTTTTCCCTTGAAAGATTTTTGTTACCTTATTGATGGTTCTGACAGCGGCAGCATCAGTGAAGTTATTGCCTCCTAATCGCCAGCCACCCAGAATGCCCTGGGAATGATGTTACATCAGGCATGTGGCAAAGGACCTCAGGGGTAAAAGCCAGGCAGACACGGCGAACCTGTTGTTCAGGTGCAACCCAAGTCTGGCCCGGAAGCTTTCCAGGGGAGACCAGTAGACTGGCTGGGTGGGGTCCACCTGAGAGGTCATCATAGTCATCTTTGCTCTGCAGCCCTGAGCTCACTACAAGGCAACAGAGCACAGATCTGAAGATCCTCCATTAATAAATAATAATAATAATAATAATAACCAGTATCTATATACCGCCTTTCTTGGTCATTGGATTTCTCCTCTGACTTTAATCCAAGGCGGTTTATATAGGCAGGCTTTCCCAAAAACCCTCACGGGAATTTTTACAATTATATATGTTCAATCTTGCATGAACAGCTTCATTCTAGATGGTTTCCTTCTCAGTCTGGCCTCTCACTGGCCTTCACCGCCCACGCTCAGCCAATGCAGCTGGAAGCTTTACCTCTCCTCACAGAGGGTTGGCTATATTGGCTCCTAACACCTGCTTCTTTCTCCTTGGCACTGGCGTCACTGCAGGGGGGACGGAGCTGTAATTTCCCCCGTGATCGGAGCCTCCCGTTACACGGAGGAACGAAGCGCCCCGCCCCCGCGCCTTCCGACCCATTCAAAGTGGTGAAAACAACGCGCAGGAGGAAGGTGCGGGGGCAGGGCGCTTCGTTCCTCCGTGTAACGGGAGGCTCCGATCACGGAGGAACTTACAGCTCCGCCCCCCCCTGCAGTGACGCCAGTGCTCCTTGGACAGACTCTTGGCTGTCCTTGGTTCTTACTCTGCCTCGTTTGGTGTGTTGCTGAGATTTTTGTTACCTTATTGATGGTTCTGACAGCGGCAGCATCAGTGAAGTTATTGCCTCCTAATCGCCAGCCACCCAGAATGCCCTGGGAATGATCTGTATCTGTTGAGACTGTGTACCTGGCTTCAGTCTCAGCTACTCCTGACCTGGACTTCTGTTCTTTCTAGCGCTTGGCACCCCAATTTGACCGCATAACTGGTTCCAGATCTTGGCTTGCAACTGACTCTGTCTGTCTCCACATTTGCTGCAGTCAGAGGTCCATCTAAACATGGTCTCTATTACGCCAGGACTTGCACATCAGTTCCCGTGGACTCCGCTGCCCAGCACTGACAATCCCCTTATCTTAACGCTCCATGGTGTTAACACAGAGCCCTTAAATTATACTGCGGCAAAAGCTCCAGATGAATAACAAACAAAAAGCTGGGTTGTTTGAGGTCACCATTACCTTCCTTCGGGGGAAAAAAAATTACGTGTGGCTGTTAAAATGAAAATATTTCATAAGATTAGGCAGGAGGGAACAGGAACAACTCTCATCCTGCACCCTAAGATTACATTCTTATTTTTAGCCCTGCAAAATTAAATCTCCACCAAAGTATTAGATGAATTATTATAAATCCTTCACACTCTTGGTGCACCAAGAGCCTCTAGCTCCATATTAAAAAATATATGCCGAATTACAACTATCAGTATTGCAAAGAGCATCTCTGACGCTCTAGCCACCACTCTCCTACACACTTCCTCTTTTGCTCCATTCCCCTCTTCCTTTTTCAGTCTGGGGAGTTGGAGGAGGAATGGGAAAGGGGGGGGTGTCAGCATTTGGAGTGCTGCCTTAGGTGCCAGGAAGCCTTGGGCTGGTCCTGAATGGGACGTAATTAATTTAATTAATTAAATTAATTAATTTAATTAATAATGCCAGTATTTATATACCGTCTTTCTTGGTCATCAGATTTCTCCTCTGACTTTAATTCACAGCGTTTCACATAGGCAGGCTTTCTAAACCCCCAAAGGGTGGGGGTTTTTTTTTTACAATATAATGTTCTAATCTTGCATAGAACGACTTCATTCCAGATGGTTTAATTCACAGTCTGGCTTCTCTCTGGCATTCGCCTCCCACACTCAACTGACGGCAACTCAGTCTCTCACCCAGAGTGCAGCTGACAGCATTCCTCTCTCTCACCAAGGGCTCTGCAGCTCGTCAGCAGCATGTCACCGGCTTGCGGATACTTCCAGGTGTCTCGAACTGGGGTCCTCAGATTTTCAGGCATATAAGGTGGCAGCTCTACCACTGAGCCAGACCTCCTGCCCAGGGAACGTACTTCCAGGGAAGTGTAATATAGGATTTCAGCCTGAGACACTGAGACTTGATTAGATGCTGCAATGCTATTGCCATACATACTGAACAAGCATAAAATGGAGGAAACGTATCACTTTTCATAGTGCTATGACGGTGATTATTTTGACATGTCTGCAGTGATTCCTTATTCATACACAAGTGATCTTGGCAATCACCTTTTCTCATGTTTTGTGCTAGGCACCAGTGGCTAATACTCGCTCTGCTCCTGCTTGAAAGCCTTCCTCGAATGCACTGGTAAATGTTTCTAATGCATCCTTGATCTCTCTTATTTATACCATGCAGTTCCTGCCACAGAGATCTCATTCCACAAACCCAGACTGCATGATGCCCCATGGAACGTTCCTGCACCAGACCCTGGATTTTGATGAGTTCATTCCTCCAATTCCACCTCCACCCTACTACCCACCTGAGTACACCTGCACTCCTATGATTGAAGCACAAAGGTGATTTTCCCCCCGACCTGTACATAACTGCTCATACAACAGGCATGGATGAGCTAACACTAGCTTGATGTCTCCTGATCTAACTCACACACATGCCTAGAACCTCATATAGTTAAAAAAAAATCCTCTTCAGGACTGCCAATTGTGTTGCTTTTTAAAGATATTGGCATATTTTTCATTGCTGGGGGGGGGGAAGCAGCTGGGGAGGAGATCTGAGTCACCACCACAGGAAGCAAAGTGCTGGACAAGTTAGACTTTTGGATTGATCCAGCTGGGCTGCTCTTATGAGTCACAAGCCAATCCGTTTCTAAAGCTGCAATCCTGTGCACACTTACTTGGGAGAAAATTGCATGGAACCCGCGGGGATCGAACGTGTGTGGGATCAGGCTGCATATAAATTAAATGTATACCAGGCCAGTTAGGGCAATACATCTAACCAGGCCTGCCAAATAATGTTAGGAGGAGTGTGGGCACGCACGTCTCCTTTCCATCTGATGCTCTGTCCCAACAGCCCATAGTCTCATGGGGACTGGACTGTCTGAATCACACGTAATTTAAATACTACTTTAAATTGGGAGGTAAGGGTGCTTTGGACATTCTGTCCGCCCGCCCACACACACACAGTTATGAACTAGTGGGATGGTACATGAGATGGGAAGGAGGCGTGCATGCTCAAACTCCTCCTTCATGATTTGGTAGGACTGCACAGACGTGTTGTCGAAACTAGCCCACTGTCTTGATTCATTCAATGTATTTATCAATGTTGGGGTTTATCATTATAATGGTCATCATTACTTTTTAGAGGGCTCCATTTGGACTTTCCTCACTCACCCATCAGCGCTTTATACGAGGTTGCCATTAACAGCCCCGGAATGCTCTATCCAGCGGAACTTCCCCCTCCCTACGAAGCAGTAATTGGACAGTCTTCTGCCAACCAGGTAAGAGCAAGTACCGGCGGGAGGTGGGGGGTGGGGGTGGAACAGCCTGGACAGAACCTCGGAGGCACTGTAGTTGCGCCACTTGACCATTTTCTTAAATGATGGTAGAATTGATTCTTTGACTCTAGAACACCTTTGGATTCTGATAAGTCTAAAGCTGTCAGCTACTTTAACTTCAAGCTCACTTTTCACGGTGTGATGTTGTGCTGTGTGTGAGTTAAACCACCACATCAGCTGACCGATCCACATGGGTCTTTGTCAGCTGATCATTACTCTACCCTACCCCAGGAAGGAGGGTGCTGAACAGGTAGGAAAGACCTCCGTGATGGGCTCCACCATATAGTGGTTTAATTCCCACACCTTCCTAGAGGGATGGGATCACGCCATGGGGAAATAGCACTGACTGTGGGGTATCGGTAATTAATTTGTGGAATTCCGCAGGATGTGGTGATCGCCACTGGCTTCAGATGGATTTGAAAGGAGATTGAATCAAGTCAGAGAGGAGAGAGATATCACTGGCTATTAGTCATAATAATGGTTATGTGGAACCTGTATATTTAGCAGCAGTATACCTCTGAATACCAGTTGCTGTGGGGGTGGGGAAACAGCAGTGGTAGCTATTGTCTTCAAGTCTTGCTTATTGACTTCCCGGAAGCGTCTGATTAGCCAGTTTGGGAAATGAGATGCTGGACTCAATGAACTTTTGGTATGATCCAGCTGGGCTCTTTGGGTGCCTAAAGCCACTTGATTCTCTTAGGAGAAGGAAGAACAAGTGTACAGGTATACGCATTAGGAAATGAATGGCAGACGCTTTAAAAAAAACACCCTGAACTTTAAGCACTTCACTGTTCTTTGGATAGATAATTTCCAGTCCATTGCCTCCTGTTTACCCTTCCCAAATTGTATCTTGGGATTTTAACCTATACATCTGCATTCTCTGGGATTCTGAGTTATGCTTGGGCACTCAATTGCATAATAGCATTTTAGTAAAGGTCACACACAAAGTCAGAGAACTTTGGGTTCTAGCTGAGAAAACACACACAGGAGAGCTGAAGAATTGGCTTGTTGAAACTGAGTCTTCCCACTGAGCGAAAATGCGCTGCCGAAAGCGCAGCATCGGAGTGGGGTTCCGGTGGTCCGGCAGTCCAAGGGGGAATCAGGCATTTGAAGAGAAATTTGGCTTCAGTCAGAAATCTTGCAATTGTGATGTATCTTCTTAAATAACAACCACAAATCTTCTGCCTATTAATTTCATGGTGCAAAAGTCCCGTCCCCCACTTTCTCGTTATAACAACTGTTGGAATCATTCTGTTGGCAGTAGACTTGGACAAAAGAAAGATTAAAAAGCCAGGAGACTTGGAAGTTTATAAAATCATGCATGGTACAGAGAAAGTGACGTTTTTCTTGCTCTCTTATGATACTCAGGATCATGCCTCAAGATCACTCAGGGAAAACGATAGGAAGCAGACAGGCAAGAGAGGTTCCTTTTTCACACAGTGCACAAATTAACTTGTGGGATTCACTGCCTCAGGAGGTAGTGATGGCCGCTAGCTTAGATGACTGTAAAAAAGGATTAGTTAGACAAATCCATGCAAGGGGTATATCTATGAACAGCTATTAGCCAGAATGGCTAAATGGAACCTCTATGTTCTAGAGATTGCTAGGTTCTAGAGCTTCTCCATGTTCTAGAGCTTGTTTCTCCGTGTTGCCATTAGGTTCTCCATGTTCTAGAGCAGGGTCAGTTCTAGATCTGAGGAGGCGTTGGGCAAAGCTCACAGTATGTGTCCCTCATCCACATCAATGCTCCCTGTTCTGAGTATTATGGGTGGAATTAAAATGGCATGTGCGCTCCAGGTGAGTCATGGTGCTCATTCTGGGGGAAAGATGAGACAAGGGAGCATTAGTGGAATGGAGTAGAGGTTCCTCAGCATTTGCCCAAAGGAACCACGTGTTGATGCCTTATTGTGAGAACTCTGGTACTGGGAGAAGGAAGTGGCAATGGCAGGTTGTAACATAAAGTACTGAGGACTTAGTACTGCGTCTTCTCGATTTCTTGTACCTGACCACCGTGACCTTGTGTTTTGGTGGCTGTTGGTTCTCCCCATGTTGGATCTGAGTAGGAAAAATAGTCAGGGGTAACGTTGCCATGAGGGAAGACTGGGGGATGTCCATTAGACAGGAGGTGCTGGGCACCATCACTGAGAGCAGCAGAATGGGAGACGGGTGACACATCATCTGACATGTGAGGCACAATTTAACGGGAAGGTTGGAGGAAGGGAAAGACAGGTTTGCCTTGCCTGTCAGCAGCAGCAGCAGCTAATTGACTCACCCCTCTTTCCTCTCCCGTCTAAAGAAATGTCCAACTTAAAGCCATATTTTGGCAGTTTGGAAATAGGGAGGAAAAACTTATGTCGTTTTACCGACCTGTAACATGAGTTAGTGGGATGTCCTCTTGGGCAAGCCTTATTGAACTGAACAGGAGTTGTATTTGATTTGTTGGTTATTGTTTTTTCTTGTTTTTCCTTTCTGTATTTGTTGTAGTAGTGGTAGTGGTAGTGGTAGTGGTAGTGGTAGTGGTAGTGGTAGTGGTAGTAGTAGTAGTAGTAAATTCTATAATAATGACATTGCACTTGTCTTAAAGAAACTCATTTGGTTTCCCTTGAAAATTCTCCAGCATTTTTCGTTGGGAAGAACCCAGAAATTCGCATCATGTTTCACTTTCTCAGAATGTTGTTGTCAACCCTAGCTAGAGTTTGCCCCAAAATTTCACAAGTGGAATTTGAAATGAATTCTCCCATTCCTGTCAAGGAGAATCTAAGAACGTACCAATACTTGCATTATTTGTGTCATGCTCTTTGAGTCTTGCCATCATACTAACAGCCACCCTGTAAAGTACCGGTAAATAGTAATATACATTATTGTATAAACAACACTATCCTTCTTCTCCCTTGCCCTATGTGCTTTTGAACCTGCCTCTCAGAACACTGTAAGGTGCTTCCTTCCTCGCTTATTTCAAATCCCTTGCCTGCAATCCACATTTTCTGCAAAGCCTTTGGCCTCACACCTTAGTCCTCCTCTGCTATGCTGTGTCTAAGCTACGTATGTGCCATTGAAACAATTGCATACCCAGCCTCCATCCCCTTCTCCACTTCTGTCACCTCCCTTGTCAATGCCTAGATCAGGGGTTCTCAACCCCTTCCCGGCCAAGTACCACCTCCGGTGCCATTCTCCTGCTGCATACCACTGGAAGTCACTGGTGATGACACCATTGCCAGTTACTTCCGGGTTTTCAGGTTTTGAGAGTCCAGAAAACACAGGTAGGAGGCACTGGGCGGGTGGAAGGGCCCTTTTCATCATTCCCGAGAGGCTCAGCCAAAGGCAGGAGCCACTAGGGAGCGAAAATGCGCTGCCGAAAGCGCAGCATCGGAGTGGGGTTCCGGTGGTCCGGCAGTCCAAGTACCACCATCAGTCGGTCGAAGTACCACTAGTGGTACTTGTACCACTGGTTGAGAACCCCTGGCCTAGATTATAAGCCCTTTGAGGCAATGACCAGTCTTCTCTCTATACAATGCACCCTGCACATTGATAGTGTTGCATAAATAATAGTGTTGGGGTCCCATCTTACCTAACTGGTGCGCTGGCATAGTGCACGCTATGCTGGTGCACCAGGCCTCTGTGCATCACAAAAGTGCCTTAAAGGCTAGTTGCACTAATGTGAAGGACCAGAGGAGGCGGCATGCTGGAGCAGGTGAGTCCCCCGCCAGGCTGCGTGGCAGAGGAAATGATATAATGTTTCCTCACATGCCCACCCACCAGTGTGCGCTCTGAGCATGCATTTAGCATAACAGGACATGCTGTCAGTGATGCACTTCACCAGCATCATCAGTTTGAACTGGCTGCCCAGAGGCCAGGAATCAATGCCAGATGGCTTCCACCCCAGGCTGCCGGATGATGCTGAGAAAGCAGAATCCGACACTCTGTCCGATGAAGATGCTCGACAGTCTGCGGTAGGCAACCACAATGATAACGATGAAGCATCTCCCTCTTCTGTGCTCCAAATAACTGTCTTTGGCAACGATGACTGCTAGTGCTACTGGCCCATTATGTCACTGGCTGTTTCAGTATATGCACTGTTAACTTAGCAGTATGTGTTGGAAGTGTATGTTAACTCACCACTTTTTTTTCTGTTGAGCAATCTAAAGTAGAAGAATTAAGCAACACAATTCAGCTTTACAAATGTGAACTATCATTCATTTATTCAAAAAAACATTTGCAGTGATACCAAACAGTACTACTGCTTTTTTTTTTTCTGGTGACAAAAATGTTGAACATGTTAATAAAATAAATGTTACACATGCATAAGTCATCATTTTTAACCGCAATCTGAAAAGTGTTTCTTTGATCAGTTCTACAAAAATAGGTTGCATGCATCTCTCTCTTTTTTTTTTCTCTGCAACAGCCTGTTGTCACAAATAAATAAAAGTTCACGAGTTCTTACAAAAATAAAGTTGGGTTTCTTATGGAAATAGAAAGTGCATAAGTGCAAAACAGATTCTCAAGAAGGGGACTAAAATATGATTTCTGTATTTCTGTATTCTGTATATTTTCATCAGAAGCCGCACCATGTTTTGTAGAGAAAAGCCTGCTGGACTTTTCTTTATTTGAAGAGTCTGGTGGTAGTAGTCAGCCTGCAAACAATTCTTAAAGCTAGGCATTGAGCATTCCTACCAGCAGCCTATATATTTGAAAAAATGTAAACATTTGTTCAAAAGAGGTACAGGTAATAAACAATATTTCAGCAGGTTCAGCAAATGGTTACATCCAGCCAGGACGAGAGTACTTTTCTTCTACACCATCGAGATGTAGCCAAAAACTTTACAAACCTCCTTTAAACAGAAGCAAATGAACATACATTTCAATGCAACTACAGCTGGTGCATATGCTGTAGCTAAAGCAGCATTCCCCCAGAACATGAGAAATGGTTGATAACAGACTCGGCAATAATTCGTAGCTGAGCTTGTAGAAAGGACATGTGTTGTTCCTTTCCAACTTGGGCTCCTTGCTTCTGCAATCTGCATGCGCTGCTCCTAAAGCTGCTCGGTGATCTTGGGGCAGGATTTGCTCCTGCATGCTTTCCAGCACAGCTGGGAAAAACAGCAGGGTAAAAAAACCAAGATGAGTTTACCAGTACTACGGCCCTGTTAAATCACTGAAACATACTTCTTATTACACTATTTGAAATGGAATATGTCTGCTTCATAAACATGGATCCCTGCAGACTGTTTGCATGGATTCATTCATCAGCGGAAGATGTCGTTTCCATTTCCACAGGGCCTTGCCGCCGCCAAACCTCTTGGTTCTCCTCCTGACGTTCCTCTGCCGAAGGAGATAATATAATAACAGGAGCATCTGACTCCTCCCTGTTCTTCTCAATGAATGAATGTGCTGGCGTTGCAGCTCGATTCACGGCTGTCACCTGTCACTGAAAGACAGGAACGAAAATGCACCGTTAATGCAAAGCCAATATGATCTTAACATAATAAGCGAAGCATACACAGAAAGCGAAGCTCACTCAGATCGAATCACTGCTGGTTAAGAGCAGCCAGACTCTTTCATCAATAGACAGTCCTAGAATAATTAATTATAATGACCATTGTCAAATTGGGGCCTTATATGACTGTATTGTTCTGATTTGCTAACCCAAATCTAGCTAAATAAAACAGGGATTTCCAAACTGTGGCTCCTGAACCACATACGACTCTTTGACGTATAATATGCGACTCTCAGAAATATGTTGGCTGAGCACATTTTTGTACCACAATTAATATAAAAGAACGTTTCAAGCTTTATAATTATTTACTGGGTATAAACTGAATCTACTGGATTAAAACATAGGTTTCATGTTCATGGTGAGTAAATATATTTAAGGATTTAAATGCTTTTGAAATATTGCGGCTCTCAAACATCTGAAGTTTATCGTATGTGGCTCTTACATTAATCAAGTTTGGCCCCCATAACATAGCCCTTTTTGGGAGGGGGGGTCACATTCAATCACAGATACGTTTGTTTGCTCTTTTTTAAGAGGCGCCAAAGGGAGCTGTGGCAACATGGAAATGCGGGGTGGCATACATAGTTTATGAAAGAAGGGGGTGCCCAACTGAACTCAGTGGCACAGTGGATTGCCACAATCCATTCTGTGTTCTTCAGCAAGTAAACAGAGATTGGGATGAAGGGGATGATCATGCTTGGAACTGCATGAAACAATCCCCTAACTTTCTCTCCCCCAGTGACCTTGTCTGCCCCCCCCAAAAAAAAAACACAAATGGCCCAGGCTTGCACATGCATAGAACATAACACATGTTCTTGCTTTGGCCTGATACTTAGCTATTAACCCCACTCAGCTCATCCATTTCACAAGCAAATCACAAGAGTACCTCAATGAGTCCAGTCCAGTATGAGTCCAAATGCTATGCAGTGGAGCCACTTTCAATCTTGGGAGGCGATGGGTGTGATGTGGCAGCTTGAAGTTGACCAAGTGCAGTTCCGGGTCCTTTCATCCTTATTAGGACTCATTTGAAGTGTCATTCAAGTTCTTTGACTGTCGCGCGATGGTTCCGTGGCTCTTTCAACAAATACATAGCCCGTGAAATCAGCCAGTTACAGGAGACAGTCGACATGATGTCTCAAGCAAGAGGGGCAGCCCCTTCCCCTTTCTGCACTACCAATTCCCAACGTGCTGTGCAATATGCTGCGCAAATACGCACAATACTGTGAAACATGCTGTGCAATATGCACAATATACACAGCGTGCTGTGCACACGTGCACAGAATAGTGCAGCAGCTTCACCCCTGCTGTACAATTCCCAACATGCTTTGCAAGAGCACACTTGCGCAAAATAGTGCAAGAATGATGCGTTATCTCATTTTGGCTTGTTTCAAGTCAGAACACCGAAACAAAATTTGCCAAGTTTCCCAAAGTCACTCGTATGAACGGAGAATCGCTTTGAGGGGAGAGAGCATGTCTGTCTCCACTGTTGACTGTGCATAATTGTCACCACAGCCTGAAAATGAGGAAAAAGGAAGCACTGAGCTTTGAAGTACAAACAGCAAGACGGTACGGAGCCTCAAATTGATTCTTGCAATGCGGTTGAATCGATGCTCAGTAAAAAGGAGGAGAAAACGTGACATGTCTGCATGTCTAAAGAAATGTATTTAAGTATCTTCAAGAAATTCACAAAAAGCCCTTTTCACCTCCTGTGGTTTTTAAGATGCCATTTAGCAACTCATGCCTCAAGCAACAGATATTTTTCCACCGAGATTACGAGACACCAGAGAGGATTTGCATGGGGAGTGGTCCCTTGGCATTATTAAAGGAATTAAGATGCACCTTTCCCGCTTAGCTTTTGGCATGGCTGGTTAGTTGTAGCTGTCTAGTTTCAGATGTTGTTGTTGTTGTTGTTTGTCAGTTGCTGCTGTTAATTTTTGTTTTTACTCTTGTCTTGTATGTAAGCTGCCTTGAGCCTTGGCACTCCGCAGCTCCCCTGGCTGGTTTCTGGGAGCCGCGCCTCCCCGTTTCGGAACCACTTTGTTGTTGTTGTTGTTCACTCGTTAAGTCGTGTCCGACCCTTCGTGATCCCATGAACCATATCCCGCCAGGCCTTCCTATCCTCCACTATCTTCCTGAGTTCGCTCATTTTCATGTTCGTTGTATCGGTGATGCTGTCTAACCATCTCATCCTTTGCCTTCCCCTTCTCCTTTTGCCTTCAATTTTTCCCAGCATCAGAGTCTTCTCCAGAGAGTCCTCTCTTCGCATTAGGTGGCCAAAATATTTGAGTTTCAGCCTCAGTACCTGTCCTTCCAGGGTTGATTTCATTTAGGATTGACTGATTTGATCTCCTAGCAGTCCAAGGGACTCTCAGGAGTCTTCTCCAGCACCACAGTTCAAAAGCATCTATTCTTCGGCGCTCAGCCTTCCTTATGGTCCAACTCTCGCAACCATACATTGCTACTGGGAACACCATCGCCCTGACTATATGAACTTTTGTTGGCATGGTGATATCTCTGCTTTTTATTATGCTGTTTAAGTTTGCCATAGCTTTCCTTCCAAGGAGTAAGCGTCTTTTAATTTCATGGCTGCTGTCTCCGTCTGCAGTGATCTTGGAACCCAGAAAAGTAAAATCTGTTACTGCTTCCATTTCTGCCCCTTCTATTTGCCAGGAATGGATGGGACCCGATGCCATGATCTTAGTTTTATTAATGTTGAGTTTCAAGCCAACTTTGGCACTCTCCTCTTTCACTCTCATCAAGAGGCTCTTTAGTTCTTCTTCGCTTTCTGCCATTAGGGTGGTATCGTCTGCATATCTGAGGTTGTTGATGTTTCTCCCAGCAGTCTTGATTCCGGCTTGCGATTCATTCAGCCCTGCATTTCTCATAATGTACTCTGCATATAAGTTAAATAAGCAGGGTGACAATATACAGCCTTGCCGTACTCCCTTCCCAATTTTGAACAAATCAGTTGTTCCATGGCCGGTTCGAACTGTTGCTTCTTGACCCGCATACAGGTTTCTCAGGAGACAGGTAAGGTGGTCTGGTACCCCCATCTCTTTAAGAATTTGCCACAGTTTGTTGTGATCCACGCAATCAAAGGCTTTTGCGTCATCAATGAAGCAGAAGTAGGTGTTTTTTTAGAACTCTCGTGCTTTCACCATGATCCAGCGCATGTTGGCAATTTGATCTCTAGTTCCTCTGCCTCTTCGAAACCCAGCTTGTACTTCCGGTAGTTCTCGGTCCACGTACTGCTGAAGCCTAGCTTGTAGGATTTTGAGCATAACCTTGCTAGCATGTGAAATGAGTACAATTGTGCGATAGTTTGAGCACTCTTTGGCACTGCCCTTCTTTGGAATTGGAACGTAAACTGACCTTTTCCAATCCTTTGGCCACTGCTGAGTTTTCCAAATTTGTTGGCATATTGAGTGCAGCACTTTCACAGCATCATCATTTAGGATTTTAAGTAGCTCAGCTGGGATATTATAATCTCTGCTAGCTTTGTTGTTAGTAATGCTGCCTAAGGCCCACTTGACTTCACTCTCTAGGATGTCCAGCTCTGGGTCAGTGACCACACCAGCGTGGTCATCAGGAACATTTAGATCTTTCTTGTATAGTTCTTCTGTGTATTCTTGCCATCTCTTCTTAATCTCTTCTGCTTCTGTTAGGTCTCTGCCTTTTTTGTCCTTTATCATGCCCATCTTTGCACAAAACGTTCCCTTGATATCTCCAATTTTCTTGAAGAGATCTCTAGTCCTCCCCATTCTGTTGTTTTCCTCAATTTCCTTGCATTGTTCATTTAAGAAGGCCTTCTTATCGCTCCTTGCTGTTCTCTGGAAATCTGCATTCAGTTGTTTATATCTTTCCCTTTCACCCTTGCTTTTCGCATTCCTTCTTTCCACAGCTATTTGTAAAGCCTCATCTGACAGCCACTTTGCTTTCTTGCATTTCTTTTTCTTTGGGATAGTTTTAGTTGCTGCCTCCTGTACAATGTTACGAACTTCCGTCCATAGTTCTTCAGGCACTCTGTCAACCAGGTCTAATGCCCTAAATCTATTGTTCACCTCCACTGTATACTCATAAGGGATATGGTTTAGGTCATATCTGACTGGTCTAGTGGTGTTCCCTACATTCTTCAGTTTAAGCCTGAGTTTTGCAATAAGAAGCTCATGATCTGAGCCACAGTCAGCTCCAGGTCTTGTTTTTACTGATTGTATAGAGCTTCTCCATCTTTGGCTGCAAAGCACATAATCTATCTGGTTTCGGTATTGCCCATCTGGTGATGTCCATGTGTAGAGTCGCCTCTTGTGTTGTTGGAAAAGAGTGTTTGCTATGACCAGCGTGTTCTCTTGACAGAACTCCGTTAGCCTTTGCCCTGCTTCATTTTGCGCTCCAAGGCCAAACTTGCCTGTTGTTCCGTTTATTTCTTGATTTCCTACTTTAGCATTCCAGTCTCCTATGATGTAAAGGACATCTTTTTTGGGTGCTAGTTCTAGAAGGTGTTGTAGGTCTTCATAGAACTGGTCAACTTCATCTTCTTCGACATCAGTGGTTGGGGCATACACTTGGATTACTGTAATGTTGAATGGTTTGCCTTGGATTCGAACTGAAATCATTCCAATGTACTATGGAAACTTTCATGGCTTGGTACAATTTGTAATGAAGCAGGCATTATGGGTTTTCTAGCCATGTTTATTATTTGAGAAATAAAACTAAAATCGTACTGTCTTCTTAAGAGATTTATCTCACACACACACTCTGGAGATGTGCGTAGAGGCGAAGATGAGTCTTTATTTCTCCTACCAACGTTTCATCCCACACGAGGGACCTTGTCAAGGTAATTCAGCATAACACTGCTGGATGACACTGAGAACATGGAGCTCTTGCTAGCATATGCCAGTAAAAGCCATGGCAACCGTTAACTGACAACGGAATCATCAACCTCTGCTCTATTCCTCCTAGGCTGCAAATATGCTCTTTTCAGGATAGGTAGCCAGATTTTATTGGCAAATGACAGCTCTTGCTGTCTATTCAGAAGACTTGCAGGTTTCCTTTGGGAGATTGAAATAGCCTCCAGATTTAGTCTTCGTTTTAGACTGGCTTCCGAAAACAACGAACGGACCTGCTCAAAAGCAATTTGGTGGCCAGATTCCAGGGCGTGCGCTGCCACAGCAGATTTTTCTCCTTGTGACAATTTTACCGCTCTCTGGTGTTCTTGTACTCTTACTTTAATAGGTCTCATTGTATTTCCAATGTAAGCACGACCACAACCGCATTTTATTTCATAGACTCCTGGGTTCATTAACGTAGGTCTTTGATCTTTGGGATTTCTTAGTATTTGCTCTATCTTAGTTGTAGGAGCAAATAAAGTCCTGATCCCATATTTTCTCATCACTCTCGCTATTTTGTCCGTGGTTCCTTGTAGGAAAGGCAATGATAACCATAGTTTCTCGTTGTCAGCTTCCTCCTCTTTTTCATTATTCTCTCCCGGCTTAGGGATATAGTTTTTCTTTTTAACTTGTCTCTCCCAGCATTTGTTAATTTGCTGCAACTGATAACCATTAGCCAACAAGGAATCTGTGACGATGCGCCTTTCTGCAGCTAAAGATGGTTCATCACAAACCCGTAATGCCCTGAAAATTAAAGAATTTATTAAGGAGTTCTTTTGCAGTGGGTGGTGATTGGATGTTTTGTGCAGGTATCTTCCCGTGTGTGTAGGCTTTCGGTACACAGTATGTCCGAAGGTTAAATCCTTCTTTCTAGTCACCAAGACGTCCAAGAAAGGTAAAGTCCCATTTTCTTCAATTTCTATCGTGAATTGGATCTCGGGGCACAAGGAATTTAAATGTGCCAAAAAGCCTTTCAGTTCTTCTTCCCCGTGATCCCAAATACAAAAAATGTCATCGATGTATCTTAGCCACGTAGATGGTTTCAATTTGGCTGATTGTAAAGCCTTCTGTTCAAAAAACTCCATAAATAAATTAGCAACCACCGGGCTTAAGGGGTTGCCCATCGCTACCCCTTCCTTTTGTTCCCTAAATACCCCTTCCCATACAAAATATGTGGAGGTCAGGCAATGACGGAAGAGGGGAACTAGATCTTGTGGTATGGTCAGGTCACTAATTAAATTCATTACTTCGGTTAGCGGCACTTTTGTAAATAGGGATACTACGTCAAAGCTTACCAAGACTGATCTCTCTGTTAATTTTGCTATTTTTAAAAGTTCAATGAAATGGTAGGTATTTTTAACATGGTGAAAAGTATTCCCAATGTAAGGGAGAAGAATTTTAGCAAGATGTTGGGATAATGCATGCGTAGGAGATCCTATATTACTAACAATAGGACGTAGTGGAATGTTGTTCTTGTGTATTTTTGGAAGACCGTATAGTCTAGGTGGCAGAGCTGATGATTTAATTAGTCTATTTTTAATCTCCAGTTTAAAATTGGACTCTTTAATTAGCCTGTTTGTTTCTTTTAAAATTTTATTCGTAGGATCTTTATTTAAAATATTGTAAGTTTCCGGACTCAATAGATCAGAGATTTTATTAAAATAATCCATTCTATTTAAAACTACAGTAGCATTTCCTTTGTCGGCCGGAAGAATAATAATATCTTGGTTATTATTAAGCTGTTTAATCGCCAGAAACTCTCTGGTTGTTATATTATTTTTAGGGGGTTTGGCTTTCAGAAGAATATTGGCAGTAGCGATTCTAATTTCTTCCGCCGTGTCAGAATCAAACTCTGTCAATACAGTTTCTACGTTGGCTATAATCCTCTCCATAGGCACAGACTTAGGAGTCAAAGCGAAATTTCCCCCTTTTAATAAAACTGACATTTGAGCCTGTGACAAATCATAATCTGACAAATTTAAGACTACCTTGTCTGTAGGTAAAGAAACATTACCTACAGGAATTTGGTTAATTAACTTGCTAAATTTCTTATGGTGTTTATTTCTAATTAAAATCTCCTGATGAGATATAAATTCTAAAGATCTCTTATCCCATGCATCCCAATCTTGGGCTTTCATAGAATTACTCAGCTTGTCATGTAATTCATAGAGCTTTTTGTCCAAATCATAAAGTTCAAACCTGGTTGTTTTAACATAGTCTCTCAATAGTGCAAGTTCCATCTTTTTGTAGATCTTGTCTGTCCTTCTGTTGTTGCATTTCTTGCGATGTTTTAGGAAGATAGGTATTACCTCTGCGTCTCTGCAGCTCAGGAGAAAGGTCAAGGTGTTTTTCAACTTCATTCTCCGTAGGCGATGTTTCTCCAATGTTCTCAAACTCCGAATGATATCCTCCCCATAGAGGCATTTCAATGTACTATGGAAACTTTCATGGCTTGGTACAATTTGTAATGAAGCAGGCATTATGGGTTTTCTAGCCATGTTTATTATTTGAGAAATAAAACTAAAATCGTACTGTCTTCTTAAGAGATTTATCTCACACACACACTCTGGAGATGTGCGTAGAGGCGAAGATGAGTCTTTATTTCTCCTACCAACGTTTCATCCCACACGAGGGACCTTGTCAAGGTAATTCAGCATAACACTGCTGGATGACACTGAGAACATGGAGCTCTTGCTAGCATATGCCAGTAAAAGCCATGGCAACCGTTAACTGACAACGGAATCATCAACCTCTGCTCTGTTCCTCCTAGGCTGCAAATATGCTCTTTTCAGGATAGGTAGCCAGATTTTATTGGCAAATGACAGCTCTTGCTGTCTATTCAGAAGACTTGCAGGTTTCCTTTGGGAGATTGAAATAGCCTCCAGATTTAGTCTTCGTTTTAGACTGGCTTCCGAAAACAACGAACGGACCTGCTCAAAAGCAATTTGGTGGCCAGATTCCAGGGCGTGCGCTGCCACAGCAGATTTTTCTCCTTGTGACAATTTTACCGCTCTCTGGTGTTCTTGTACTCTTACTTTAATAGGTCTCATTGTATTTCCAATGTAAGCACGACCACAACCGCATTTTATTTCATAGACTCCTGGGTTCATTAACGTAGGTCTTTGATCTTTGGGATTTCTTAGACTAAGAAAGACTAAACGAAGACTAAATCTGGAGGCTATTTCAATCTCCCAAAGGAAACCTGCAAGTCTTCTGAATAGACAGCAAGAGCTGTCATTTGCCAATAAAATCTGGCTACCTATCCTGAAAAGAGCATATTTGCAGCCTAGGAGGAATAGAGCAGAGGTTGATGATTCCGTTGTCAGTTAACGGTTGCCATGGCTTTTACTGGCATATGCTAGCAAGAGCTCCATGTTCTCAGTGTCATCCAGCAGTGTTATGCTGAATTACCTTGACAAGGTCCCTCGTGTGGGATGAAACGTTGGTAGGAGAAATAAAGACTCATCTTCGCCTCTACGCACATCTCCAGAGTGTGTGTGTGAGATAAATCTCTTAAGAAGACAGTACGATTTTAGTTTTATTTCTCAAATAATAAACATGGCTAGAAAACCCATAATGCCTGCTTCATTTGAAATCATTCCGTCGTTTTTGAGGTTGCACCCCAGTACTGCCTTTCCCACTCTTTTATTGACTATGAGGGCTACTCCATTTCTTCTAAGGGATTCATGCCCACAGTAGTAGATATGATGGTCACCTGACTTAAATTCGCCCATGCCCGCCCATTTTAGTTTGCTGATTCCCAAGATGTCAATGTTCAATCTTATCGTCTCATTTTTGACCACATCCAGCTTGCCTTGATTCATAGACCTCACATTCCATGTTCCTAAGCAGTATTGCTCCTTGCAGCATTGGATTTTCCTTTCAACCTCAGACACATCCACAGCTGGACGACCTATTGGCTTTGGCCCAACCGCTTCATCCTTTCTGGGTCTACTTGGAATAGTCCTCCGCTCTTCCTCAGTAGCATATTGGACACCTTCCGACCTGAGGGTCTCATCTTCCGGCGTCATATCTTTTAGCCTTTTGGTACTGTTCATGGGATTTTCTTGGCAAGGTTACTGGAGTGGGTTGCCATTTCCTTCTCCAGTGGATCACTTTTAGTCAGAACTCTCTGCTACGACCTGTCCGTCTTGGGTGTCCCTGCACGGCATAGCTCATGGCTTCATTGAGTTACGCAAGCCCCTTCGCCACGACAAGGCAATGATCCATGAAGGAGTTCGGAACCACTGGTCTAGCCTAAATCTACTTCCCTGTAGTTTCAACCCATTGGTTCTAGTCTTGCCCTAGGGAGTTACAGAGAGTAAGTCCCCTTCTTCTGAATGACAGCACTTTCGGTACTTGAAGGCAGCTATCCTGTCTCCCCTTAATCTGCTCCAGGCAAATCACACCAAGCTCTTTTAAACATTCCTCATAGGACTTGTTTTCCAGATCCCTCACCATTTATTTATTTTTTGCCCTCCTCTGAACCTGTCCCACCTTATCAATCTTGTCCCACTGTATCCTTCTTAAAATGGACTGGGCTGAGACCACCTGCCAGTAAAGCATTTGTGCTCTGACTGAGCTACAACTACTCCCCAAGAGACAGGGTTGCCTGCATGGGTACAGACACCTCTACACCACTGGTGAAAATGGATGGTTTAATTATTTCTTTGTTGTTGTTTTTTAACAAAGTGATGCTAGCAGTGGCGACTGACAAACATTCCCCAAAGGAACAGGATTCCTTTAGGATTCCTTGACAGGTTACGAGAGGGTCAACATGGGACGGCAAAGAAAAAAGATGCAGATTTGATTTAGTTTACTAAAAAGGAGTCCTTGATTCATGGGGTAGCAGATTTTTTTTAAAATGAGCAGTTGAATCTTAAGAAAGTTATAGCGCAATCCTATACGTGTCTAGTCAGGAGTATTGAGTTCAGTGGGACTTACTCCCAGGTAAGTGTGCCTAGGATTGTAGCCTTCGTCATAACTAAGCACCACTGAAACCAGTGAGACAAGTTAGTAATGAGTGACCAACTTAAGTGCCATTCGTTTCAGTGGGACTTAGTCATGACTGACCAACTTTGGAGGATACAATTCTTGATCTATACTCTTTGAAGACAAATATTTATTTTAAACAGCAGTTGACAAGCACCACCTTGAGAGGCATTCCTATTTTCTCTCACGCAGGAGGGAATGCCTCTTCTGTAATGATGCCTTCTGCTATGACACATGCAAACATACTTTTAAAAGCAAAGCACTGTATTTTTTTTTTGCTTCAGAACAGTTACCTATGATGTATGCAAATGTAATCAAATTCATCCATTAAGATTTATTTAATTGGATGCAAGCTCTCATGTAAGAAGTTTTGATCAATCTAAAAGGCACTCCTCATTAATCAGGCAATAGATTTTTTAAAAAAATGACTTGTGGGAACTGAAACAGGGGTAACGACTTTAGCATGAATTGAAAAAAGTGTCTTTTCCAGTGGCTGTTGCTGGTTTGTGCTTCTTTTTAAATGGTGAGTCCTCTTTGAGACCAGGAAGCATTTTCTCATTCCTTTTGCTATGTAAACTGCTTTGCGAACTGTTTGCTGAAGAATGGTACCGTATTGTTCCGAGTATAAGACTCACTTTTTTCTCCTAATTTAAGTTTTTAAACTAGGGGTGCGTCTTATAATCAGGCTGTTGCAATTTAATGCCAGTGATTTAATTAATTTTTTTTAATAGCACCAAACTTTAAGGGTGCGTCTTATAATCAGGTGTGTCTTATACTCGGGACAATACGGTATATTAAGAACCAGTTTATTTCATACATGACTATCTAAGGTCTTGCGCTCCATCTAGTGAACCGCCGTTTAAGATCTTGGTCGTGTTTGCTTTTGCTTTTCTGGTGATGTAGTGGGACAATGATTGATCTAGCATGTTTGTCTTGCTTACAGGTTACAGTCCTAGACCAGCGAGTCACGGAGTCCAGCCTGAGTGAGAGGAACACCACAACAGGTTTCAACACCCAAGGTAGCCTCAGCACTGCCCGTTCATTGGCTTAGGGCTGAGTCCCACGCATGAGCACAATGCCTTGATGCTAGACTACTATACACTTGGTGACTGGTGCGGAATGTTTGAGCCAAAATGCCACTGAAAGGCATTAGCGCATTGGTGCTATATTGAAGGCAATGAGAACCTTTCATCTGAGATGGCCCATTCACACATGCAAGTCATCACTTGATATGTTGCAGACAGCAGCGGATGAACAGGTCTGTGCAAATTAGACCTTAGTTTGGAGACATTCGGTTGGAGCTGTTCCTTTCTGCAGTTCGGGCCTTTTCGGATGATATGTTTGAGCCAGCCAGCCTACTGCGCAATTAGGGGTGAGATTGTGCCTGTTTCTCTCCCCCACCAAGCATTCTCCCCCTTCTCTTAATCACATGCGGGAGAGGTTGTGTGAACCACCCCATCACACACAGTCAAAATGCCCATTTAGAAGAGTATTCTGATCACGTGTGAGGAGGGGGTTCAGACCACACACACTCTCCATGCTTAAATTAAAGGAAATCTTAATTTCCACTGGAAGGAGGAGCAAGATGTGCCCATGAATGTCCCTAATCATGTTGGGGTAGGAGTTGCCTTGGGCAGTATTGTCTGGCTTTAGAAGAGGATAAGGAGAGACCTGTTGATAGGAAGGATGTCACTTTCATCCTAGCCTCCTTGTCAAATGAAAGGGAATAAAGGTTGCTAGTTTTCGTTAATGAAAAGCAAGGGCTCCATGGTGAGACCTCCAAGGCTACTACAGCCCATTCAGAATTGAGGGCTCCATGGGAAAGCAGTCAACAGATAATGAATGACCTGGAGGGCAGTAGCTAGTTTGCTGGCAGCCATGAGATCTGAAAAATTCTAGCACGAGTTTGCCGGTCACGAAAGGACTGCCTTGCAAAATGCACATGCAATTTCAGGTTATACATATGCTTATTTAATGCTTTAGAAAAAGAAAAAATTAAAACAGTGAGGTCACAGCAGATAAACACAGACCAATATTCCTAGGGTGGATGATAACTTCCTCAAACAGCCAGATCATATGATACTTTCTGAAATAAGACCATTATGCAAGGATTTCCTTTTATTTTCTTTCTCGCTTAAAAAAAAATGTATAGACCACATGCTCCAGATAAAATGCCCCAAGGGAGGTATTCTTTGTTTCTTTCTCTATCAAATGTCCACAGCATCTGGGGGTAGTCCTGTCTTTGGAAAAGATAAAAAAAACCGTCACTTGAAATTCACAAGGTTGCAAGCAAGCACCTTTAGAAAGAGGAAAGAGAAACCCAAAGCATTGCACACCCAAGGCTCTCTGATGTACATGGTGATTTGTCTGGGAGGGATAAAGGTAGTTTGTCTCCGTGAAAGGTCTCCTTCTTACAAGGAGGTAGACACACATCTAGGTTTCCTCCTCCTAACAGGAGCCTGACTTTGATCAAAGCTTCCCTTTCCAAGTATTCTTGAGAAAACGTCTGTTCCTTCTCCTGGCATATGGCAATATTTTTATCAAAGGAAGCGTAAAGGAGAAGCGTTTGGTCCACCCACTTGCTGTAATGGGAAGCGCTTCTCTGGAAAAAGAATTGCAGCACTGAACTTGTGCTGTACCGGACGCCTGATGTGCTAGAAGCACATCCAGTCATACTGGAGGTGTGGTAGGAGAAAACCAAAGATGTCTGACATTGGGCAGCGGTACATAGTAGGGGTTTTATGCACAAGAGCTTCTGAACAGGAGCAGTCTACCTGTGCCTTTAAAGGTTCTGACCATGCTTAACTTAACCTGGTGTGTGTGTGTGTGTGTGTGTGTGTGTGTGTGTGTGTGTGTGTGTGTGTGTACGTACACGTACACGTACACGTACACAAGCGTTAGGAGTCCAACACAGTAATGGGTAGTTATGCCACCAGTTTTCACTGTGCATTTCACTCATCAGTGCTACAATATTTGACAGTATGGAGAAACCTAAATTGACGAATGCTCAAGGAAGGCATTGCAACCATTTCCTGTTGTAATTTGTTTTTCAGCCTCGGTGGATAGCACTTCTCAGATGGTGTCCGAAACTGCTGATGTCCCTGATCACAGCTACTCCTCCGAGGATCTGTGTTCTCTAGAAGTGCAAGAGTCGCTCCTTTCGGCAGACTTATCTTCATACGGTCCCTCCCACAAAGGAGCTACAAACCGGAGCTGCTCCAGTTTGGACTACGGCATCCGCTGCGGGTTGCACAGGACTCATTTGCAGTGTTCCCCGGAGGAAGAGGTCAGCAGCCACGGCCAGCCATTTGGGGACGCGACTCACAGTCAGGACCCCCCGAGCTGCCCGCGCAGCCGCTCTTCGGACTGTTCCTCGGAGAACTTCAGTGCCTCCGAGAGAGACTCGTGCAGCTCGGTTCGAGAATGCAAAGCCACGCCCCCGCCCAAGTCCCGGAAGATGTGCTGTGGGGTCTTCAGCCAGCCTGCTGCTTCACAGACCCGCCACCCCCATTGTTCAGTGCCTGTCAAAACTTCTCCCCACGGCTGCCCCGAGAGAACAGCCTCGCAGCGCATGAAGAAAGCCAAGCTCTCCAATATAGTCCGATCCACTAGTGACCCTTTGTCGTGTTCATCAACTGGAGAAGGTACATCGCATATGGGGCAGAGGGGAGGAGAATGCATGAGCTGCAATATGTCTAGTCCTCTGGTAGGCAGCCTGAACCAGTGAGAATTTCTTAGGCTCTAAAGAGAATGCTATATAAGCAGGGCTTTCCTTTGTGTTGCCTAACTGTATATATATTTTTTTCTTTCTTTCTTTGTTACATTTTTAGCCCACTTTCCTCTCAGGAGCACAGGGCAGTCTACACAGCCATCACCCCCTTTTATCCTCACAACAACCTTGTGAGGTAGGTTAGGCTGAGCGATGACCCCGTCTAAGGCTGACCCAAGACTTCCTGGCCCCTAAGGTGGCACGCCAAATGGCACCACCAACCCTGTACGGCACCTTGTCGCACCAGATTCTCCCTCCTTGCCTGGCAGCGTGCCAGCCACACCCTTCTCCGCTCTTTCTCCTCCTTCCGCTCCTTGGATTTTAAAAGGAGGAGGAGAGGGAGAGGAGAGTGGCAGGCTAGAGCATCATTCTCCTCCACACTTCCTCTTCTGCTCTGTACCCTGTTCCTTTTGAATCCCGGGAGAAGGAGGAGTGGGAAAAGAGAGTGGATGGAGGCCGGCGGTCCCACCCATTCATCCGCTGCCTGCGCCAGTCACTTCAGGCAGCCTCATCCCTGAGGCTTCCCAATGAATGTTTATGGCTGGGCAGGGTAGAGACTGGAAACTGGGTCTTGGACTGCATCATAACTTCCCCCTTTGTATCAAAGCAAAGCAAGGTAGGCATGAAAAAGCTATTACAAGCCTTTCACTTGCCCCAGTTTCTTTCACTAACAATATACTTCTGTTATGTTTGCTGTCTGATAATGACACTCCTTTGAAAGACTGACCATCCTAGAAATTGGGCTAATCAGAAGATCAGTCCATTTATGAGTGTAAATGGCACTGCATGGGCCTCTCTCTCTGCCTGAAGATCTCTGCCAGATTCCAGAGGGGTAGCCATGTGGGAAAGCCTCTCTCTTCCCCCCCCCTTTAAGGTGCCATCCAGTTCTTCTTGTTGTGACTGATGATTGAACCATCCTCACTCTGCGTAGCCTTGTTGATTCATCTACATTTCTCCTGGGTTCTGTGTCTTGCTTATTGCAGAGCGACTTGTGAAGGAACCCAGGGCATTAGCATTTAGACAGAAGAGAGAAAGTATGAGTGTCTGTATGATGATACTGTTAATTATTCCAAACCTCCCCATACCTGTGCGCTAGGGTGGGGAATGCACAATAATTAGCCATAATCTATGCCAGGGGTCTCCAACGTTTTCCAGCCGCGGGCCAGGTGGGCATGATTGAGAGGCCAGTCTGGCCCGTGACCCCGCCCTTCCAGCCATGTCCACAAGCACGAGCGGCCAGTGGGGAGCCACTCGCTGGCCGCCGTAGCATCCTGCAGCCTTCACAGGTAGGTGTAAGGAGCTGGCGGGGAGTTGGAGGTCACTGCAGGCTACGCTGTCCGGCCTGCTGTGGGCCAGATAAAATCATCCTGTGGGTCTGATCTGGACCGCAGGCCGTAGTTTGGAGACTCCTTGATCTATACCATCAAAATAATCATTTGTACAGCCCACCCATCCCAATCATAAGCAACTGAACCCACCAGGAATTTGCTTTGCTAGCATTGCAGTTAGCTATGATGGTTAAAGCTGAATTTCTCCCGCTTCCACCCCCTTCACTTTTAGTTCCCGTCTCTGGGCTTCACGTGGCTGCCTCTGCTTGCCAGGATTCTGCAAACCAACCCCAGCCAGCGGGAAAATCGAGGGACCCCAGGAAAGCCGACCTTTCCCGAAAGCCAAAGGCCTTACAGAGCATCTGCAAAGAGCGGCCCCACTCGCTGGTGGATCTGCAGGCCTATAAAGACACTAAGATCCTAGTGGCAAAATTTTTGGAACACTCAAACTGTAACCTCCCCCCGGAGGTGCGTCACGTGGTCAACAGCATCAGGTCCGTCATCAAGTCTGATGAGCGACACATGGAAGAAGCCATTTTCAGTGCAAACATCATCGACCAGGTGGGCAGCTTGGAAGTCTTTATTCAGTGGGGAAGGTGGTGGCAAGGTGAACCCGAGAAGTTTCACGTGATGCCCACTGGGGGGGCATCCGAGCTGTTCCCGTGGGGGGGGGGACTGGTGGACCAAGTTTTATTTTATTTATTTGTTGGAAAAATTTGCTACCACTTGCTGTTATGCAAAGTGGAACAGTGCACCACCAGTAGGAGAGGGACTCATGCCCCTCATTGCATCACAGGTGGGCCCAGCAAACGGTATTGTCCGAACTGGCCCAATATATCGTTCCCACCCAGGACTGAACACATTATTTTGCTGGCAATTATAGTACCAGAAGTTGTCTCGGTTGGTTCAGGAATAAAACGCCACCACAACCGTCTCTTAGAGTTGCATGTCTGTTGCTGTCTGCATTTGTAGTCCTTTCTAGAGCTTTCCGGACAGTGCAGGGAGGCCTGCGGCCTCCTTGAATGAAGGAAAGCTGTTTCAGAGAAAGTGACTCTTTCAGTCGAGCCTACATCAACAATAGCAAGACGTCATACAGCTCCACAGACAGTGGTAATGACCTCACACGTTTGGGGGTGGGGTGGGGGGTTTCCTTGAAACAACTGCATAATTTAGAGATGTTACGGTAAACAGACGTGACAGGCTGTTTTGCAGTAAGGTTTTTGTGGTTAAAATGTGCTTGATAAGTTCCCTTCTGTCAAAAGTAAGAACACACATTTTAGGGCCTCTGTAGTGTTGGTGGTGGTGGTGTTTGGTGCAGAGGGCATTCACGTCTTGCTGAGCAGTTCCCTTCCTTCAGCTGTCCAGGGCACACACGTTTCCTCCAAAGCATATTGCTGGCTAATTTTTGGTCTACAATAAGAACATAAGAAGAGCCCTGCTGGATCAGGCCAAAGGCCCATCTAGTCCAGCTTCCTGTATCACACAGTGGCCCTGCCAGATGCCTCAGGGAGCACACAAGACAACAAGATACCTGTGTCCAGTCGCCACTCCCTTGTACCTGGCACAGAGAAAACCTACTCCTACAACCAGGAGGTTGCTTTTCCCCATCATGGCTTGTAAGCTGTGATGGACTTTTCCTCCATAAATCTGTCCAATCCCCTTTTAAAGGCATCCAGGCCAGGTGCCATCACCACATCCTGTGGCAAGGAGTTCCACAGATGAATTACACGCTGGGTAAATAAATATTTTCTCTTGTCTGTTTTAATCCTCCACTCAATTTGAGTGGATGTCCTCTAGTTCTAGTGTTGTGTGACAGGGAAAAGAACTTCTCTCTATCCACTCTCTCCATTCCATGCATAATTTTATACGTCTCAATCATGTCCCCCCTCAGCCGCCTTTTTCCTAGACTGAAGAGCCCCAAACGCTGTAGCCTTTCCTCATAAGGGAGATGCCCCAGCCTACTAAGCATTTTGGTCACTCTCTTCTGCACCTTTTCCAGTTCCACTATATCCTTTTTGTGATGCGGCAACCAGAACTGGACGCAATACTCCAGATGCGGCCTTACCATCGATTTGTACAACGGCATAATAATATTGGCCGTTTTATTCTCAATCCCTTTTTTAATGATCCAAAGCATGGAATTGGCCTTCTTCACAGCCGCCGCATACTGGGTCGACACTTTCATCGACCTGTCCACCAGCACCCACATATGTGCCATGAATCTGATGATAAACTATTAAGTTCTTATCTTAGGTGTATAAGTTATATGGCATGATTGTGCTTTTTAATTTGTTTTTGTAAACCACTTTTGAATACTGGTTGGAAAAGTGGCATATAAAATGTTTGAGGGTTTTTTTTTTTTTTTTAATGCCGATAAGATAAAATAATTCTCTGAACATGCAGACAGGGGGATGAACCCAACATCCTGGCTTGCTTTTTCTTTTATAAGCCAGCTTCAAGCCCTTTTGACTGAAAGTGAAAACTAGCAAAACCAGAGTAAATGATGCCAGATGGTAAAAAGTGTGGAAAAATTAATGGGGGAGGGGTGGAGATATAAAGTGCAATTTTCATAATGCATCCAAGAAGCGCCAGGAATCCACGTTTTCTGATGCAGAATTTGGGATTGCGTGGGTGACAATTTGTATGAGTGTGGAGTATATACAAGCCACTCTCACTTATGCCAGGTGAGAATATTGCTATTCCTGAATATTACTACTATAGTAATAGACCTACTGCTACTGCCCAAGCCCTCCTGGCACATCAAATGCCATCTTCCCTCCCCAGCAGCACACCAAGTGCCACCCCTACCACTGCTCCTCCCGCTCCCTGGATTTGAAAAGAAAGAGGGGAACAGAGTGGAGGAGAGTGGTGGGCTAGAGTGGCAGAGATCCTCTAGGCCACCACTCCCCTCTCCGCCAATCCACCCCCTGAGTCGACCACCTCACGCCCCCTCATGGATGGGGAAGCCTTGCTGACCTGCATTAATGGAGGTCAGTTGGCCCTTGAATGGCTCTTTTCCATTTTAAAGGACCTAATTTTAATTGGCTTCTGCTGCTCCACTGTTTTCACTTGCTTTCATCTGTGTTTCTATATTTCAGCTCCATGTCTTTTTTTTAGTGCTTCTTGCCTACTGATGTGATGTTTTTCTATTCCCGTTGCAACTTTTATTGTTTTCTCTGGATTCCGTCAAAGCCCTCCTCAAAGCCCACCTTTTCCATAAAGCCGGTGGCATTATCCTTAAATCCGGTCCCTTACTGCAAGCAAGCCCAAGAACATGTGCACGAAATCATAGTTTATTAATGGAGAGGGAATCTGGGGCCGTCTGTACACAAAGCCCACGCTCTGTGTCACTGAGCTATTATTCCTCCTCTTACACGGCAGTTCATAAGAACATAAGAAGAGCCCTGCTGGATCAGGCCAAAGGCCCATCTAGTCCAGCTTCCTGTATCTCACAGTGGCCCCACCAGATGCCTCCGAGAGCACACAGCCAACAAGATAACCTGTTTCCTGCTGTCACTCCCTTGCACCTGGCACAGAGAAAACCCACTTCTAAAACCAGGAGGTTGCTTATGGCTTGTAACCTGTGATGGTCTTTTTCCTCCATGAATCTATCCAAACCTCTTTTAAAGGCATCTAGGCCAGGTGCCATCACCACATCCTGTGGCAAGGAGTTCCACAGATGAATTCGAAGGACTGTTGAGATTATGGCCATGCATGCACTCTCCGGCCAGCTTTCCCCCAATGCTCCTGGTTCAAGAGGATGAATGCTTTTGTCATGTGCCTTTTCTTCTCATCTTTCTTTTGTGTGTGTGTTTAAACCCAGGTGATTACAAGCTCCCAGCAGAATGTGGATACCTCAAGAAAGAGACCGCAGGAAGATCTGCACCTCCAGAGCTGTGGCGCTCTGAGCTCTCCTGTCGCCTTCTTACGTAGGGCCCACATCAGCCACAGCTTAGAACGGGGACGGCCACACAGTTTAATTGGAGTCTGCCGTGAGACCATCCTTTGACAATGAGCCGTGGTTCTGCGAAGGAATACAAACTCCAGCATGGACACCTTGAGGAACCAGGCAAGCAAGGGAGACTCCCAAGGGATGGACGGCTTTAAAAGGCAAACCAACAAAATCCTCCAACGCCCCCGATGAGTCTTCCTTTTGAGGTCCCGTTTAGGATCTTCGTTTCCAATGACAGAACACCCTGGGTTTGGGGAATGCAAATTTAAGGATCACCTTTTGCGACCATGACATGGTTTGTTATAGGAGGAAAAAATAATAATAAACTTGTTATACGTACAGTTTTTCCCATACCAAGGAGTTTGCTTTTCATAGGTCTAATCATGGATATGCTGTGGGGAGGGGGAGGAGGAGGAACGCTCTGTTGCCAAGCCGCAATGACCCTTCCGTACAACTTAGAAGTTGTATTTTATTCACTGTACCTCAAAGTGTTTTAAGTAATTATGAACAGTGTTTTAATAATAAAAAAAGTATTTCTGGACATTGCGTCTTCCAGAATTGATATTGCAGTATTAATCTGTCGTGTTGGAGGTTACCGACTGGGGACAGGGGGACGGGGAATAGACAAATCTTCTTTGTCCTATGTTCATTGACTAATTGAGTGGTTCTTTTCTTCATATCTGCATGCTGCTGCTTTTCCCTTTATAAGAACATATGGCACAATTGGCAATCGTAGGGGGGGGGGAAACGGGTTGGCTTGGGCTGTAAGTATTCATGAGGGAACCTACTAGGAACTGAGAATCCCTTCTCGTGTTACCTTGGCAACGTGGGAGTGGCTGCCTGGGCTTCCCTGCCTTCTAACTGACTGACCTTCCTCAGGAGATCTCAAATAGCTGTTAGAGCCTGGAAGGGCTACCCACAAATGAAGTGGCCGTTTTGTTTAGTGGGGGTGCCCCATGCTCTGCTACACCCATCACCTGCATTGGCGGCTTCAGCCAAGCTCCAGGCTGCCCCTCTCCCCACACCTCCTTTCCCTGCTCAATCTAATTTTGAAAAGCAGTTGGAGGAGAGCAGAAGAGGAAGTGGGTGGAAAGAGAGCAGAGTGGTGGCCTAGAGTGTCACCTCACACATTGTCTGCTCTCCTCTTCCTGGTTTTTAAAAATAGTTCTAGCAGAACGTGGAGGAAAAAGTGGTGGTGGTGGCAGTAAGGAAACAGGTACGTGCATGTGCAAAATCCAGGAGGGTGGGGGCTTGTGCCAGCCCTGCTTATAAAATGGTGCTGCTTTCTTATTTGCTGTTGATTTGTGTGCATTACAAACGCAACTTGAGAACTAGGTTGGAAGAGACTCTCGGTTGTCGCCCAGGCATGCTGTCTTTAGAATCCTCCTATGTTTGAGCAGTAGAGAAGGCTGTGAATCTGTTGCCATCACAATCAGGGTGGGTGCAGAGTATTGCTGGGCCAAAATGTAACCCCTGCAGCACAATCCTATCCAGCTCCTCCACTGGTGCAGCCAGTGGTGGAGGGCAGAATGGGAGGCTTTGGAGGGGAAAGGGGACTTATCCCTCCCAAAGCCTCCCGTTCTGCCTTCCACCACTAGCTGCACCAGTGGAGGAGCTGGGTAGGATTGTGCTGCTAATCACACAGTCTTATTCATGGACTGCAAAGCTTCAGCTCCTCTTTTCACTGATGCTTTGCGGTGGGAGGATGCCGTATGAAGAGGGGCAAAGTGGGCCCTTGTGCTGGAGGGAAGGAGCACATCTCTCTCTTGCCTATGCACCATGGTGAAGGCTTCCATCTCTTCCCGTGCTGTACTTTCAACAACACAGCACAGGAAGAAAGGGATGTGTCCCGGTTTCCCTGATAATAAGGCATCCCCTGAAAATAAGACATCCCCCTCACTCTTCATCCCAGCAAGTGAGAAGTATTTCCCAACACTGCTCCCTATGATCCTTTTAACTGGTGATGGCAGGGATTGAACCCAGGCATGTCTATATGCAAAGCAGGTGCCCTAGCTCCGAGCTATGGCAAACATGTCGACTCTTCCTGTCTTCTGGTGCCAGGCTGGTGCAGACTTACTTCTGGGGCCACCAAGCCTGTGAACTACGCTGAAGACGTGAATTAAAGGTGGAGTTTGGAGGGATTTTCCCAGGAAAGCCTTTGCACTTCCCACTTCTCCCCCCCCCAAAAAAAAATTGCCCCCAAAGTATTGACTTGGCAATACTTTAACTAAGCCAGAATGGTACAAATGTGGATTTTCTCCCCCCCCCCCCCATTCTTTCAGTGCATGCTTACAGATAAATTGCAAGAAGGACTCTTGTTAGTGTCTATGAAGAGAAAGCCAGGTGCTGGCAGTTGTTCTGAAGTGACCCACACAATGCATAAAAACATGCTGTTTCTCCGAAACTAATCGAGAGGTAAGTGCACGGGCTATTTCTAAGACACACTTCTGCCAAGCATTTCCCTTTGCCAAAGAAGACGTACAGAGCTATGTTTCCCAAACTGAATTAAAATCAGAGGCGCACTTGACTCGAGTGTATAAGCACAGTACGCGCACACACAAATTTCTCCATGAGCCACTGAACTGAGCTGGGAGGAACTCCTGGCAGAGCAGAGCCTCAAATAGGCAGCTGTTCCTGTAGTTTTGGTGGGTTTCTACATTGAGAGTGATGTAGAAACCTAAATGCAGGGAAATGGCAGTAGGAGCTGGAGGAAGATGAGGCCAGAACAGCTAATCAAGCAGAGATATACCGGTAGTAGGCGGCCTCATTCCTTTGAACTCCTGAGTGTCTTGTCTTTTTTTTTAATTAATCTTTTTAAAATTAGCAGTTCTAACTGCATCACCCTTATGAGCTCTGACCCACCCTTTGAGAACTGCAGGTAGAGCAGAAAATACGGGCTACAATCTAGTGCAGAATCATGGCTTTGTTACTAATTAAGAATGTCTGAGGCTCAAATTAAATGTTCCATTACCTGTTGTTTTGTCAAATGACAAAATCATTTGATTTTGACTGTAAACCTCTTTGTGAACTTTTTCTTGAAAAGTGGTATATAAATACTATTAATAATAATATTAACCCCAAACATGCTTGATTAAAAAAGAATAATCTTAATGTTTAAAATTATATTTTAATCTTAATTTTAAAGCACTTAGCATAAGTCACATTTGTTCTATCCCTTAGGAGTGGGCTCGTGTCTGCTGCTAGAATTTTTTTTTTGGGGGGGGGGGTTCCACTGTCTTCAATTAGTTTTATTAATCTGTTTTTAAATTGTTTCCTTATTTTTATATTTTACTGTTAGCTGCTTTGTGCCGTTTAGTTGAAAGGTTGGATAAAAAGGGGGAAATTAATGTTAAATCAATCTTGCTCGACTAGGGAGACCACTTCAGATTGGGGGATTGGTGAGGTGGGAGGGGGCTTTTGCTGTGGCCCTGCTATAGATTGGGCCAACGATTTTCAACCACTGTGCCACAGCACGTTGGTGTGCCACAAATGGTCCGCAGGTGTGCCATGGGAGTTTTGGGGAGGGTCATTTATTAATAGGCCATTGGGGGATGTGAGCTCCCCACCGGTAGTGTGGTATGCCTTATAAATTGTAAAAAAAACTGATGGTGTGCCTTGACAATTTTAGTGCCTTATCAGTGTGCCTTGAGATGAAAAAGGTTGAAAACCACTAGATTTATTTATTTTTATTTTTCACATTTTTATACCACCCTTCCTCCAAGGAGCTCATAGTGGTGTACATATTTTCTCCCCTCCTTTTTGTCCTCACAACAACCCTGTGAGGTAGGTGGGGCTGAGAGATAGTGACTGGCCCAAGGTCACCCAGGAAGCTTCGTGGCTGAGCGGGGATTTGAACCTGGATCTTCCAGGTCTAAGTCAGACTCCCAAACCACTACACCATCCTGGCTCACCAGATTGGGCACTCAAGGTAAGGACCAGTCATTGACACTAATGGGCGTGTCCTTCCCAGGGCAAACAGCAGCCATGGCGAGGGGGGGGGGCAGAATTAGACCCAGAGTGGAACCACAGAGGAAGCAAAGGGTTAAAGCCCATCATGTTGCCAGTTCAGATCCTCCCCCATAGATCCTGAGTAAGCCTGTCAAGCTTAATTATGCCCCCTGCAAATAAGTAGGCATAAGCTCCACTTTGTGCTTTCCTGCAAAAGCTGTATATGGAGCTTTCATTCCAACAGCTCATTTTTCTCATGCGTTCCTGCAGGGAGGAAAAAACACCCTGTTGACATTGGCTCTTTGGGTGGTATCACTAATTCAGACCTACCTGGAAGCTTGAACTAGCTCGAAAAATTACCTTTTGCCATCTACTCTTACCTATTTTCAGAGCATTTATATTAACATGGTGAAATTGCTTGCTCGGACTTCCCTGTATGGCAGAAACTGAAGTCGGCAGCAAAATGCTTTGGCAGTCATGTGCCTCCCATTTTGTGGGTCCCACCCTAGATATTTAGTTTTCCTAGCAGTGCTTGTTCAGAAATCCCCCCCATGCAAACTGCGTCTCCCCCCTCCCAGAATGCTATTTTCACAAGATGCTGTTTTTCTACTAAAGCCCATAACTTGGGCTTTAACTGCTAGAGGTATCATTCCAGCTTCTTGCACCAGGTGGTTTTGCTTTGCTTTCTGTTGCTTATGGTACTTGCCACTTGCTTCCAGAAAATAAGGCATACGAAAGGTGGTTTTTGCAGCCTGAGATTTGGCAAGCTAATTCAAATCCATATGTACAATGTTCTCCCCCTGCACTCACACATCTCTTTAGAAGCAGAGGACACATGGGGGGGAGAGGGGGATGACACCAAATAGGCCCTCTCCTATCTGCAGCTCCTTCTTCCATTAGGCCAGTGTTTCCCAAACGTTTTCGACCTGCGGCTCCCTTGACCATCATCATCATTGGCGACCATTGGCCACGGCTCCCCATTACATTATGTTGGTGCCTGCCAATTGGCATTGCACTGTTTTCCGAGAGGATTCCGTGGCACTCCACGTCTCCCCTGGCTGGTTTCCGCGGTTTCCCTGGGAGCCACGCCTCCCAGTTTAGAAACCACTGCATTAGGCCCTATGTCAGGTTTGCTTCCACCCTCACTATCTGTAACAAAATGGAATAACCTTAGGCGTCCTGAGTGCAGCTTCTTGTTTTATTCTGATTTGGCATTATAGCATTCAATTGGAAGTACAGGTTGGGGCCCGGGCCCTGGCGAAATGGTAGACTCCTTGCTCACTGGGGCAGTGCTCCAAGATAACCCGTTTATTTAGAGTATTTCTACCCCACTTTTCTTAACACTGACGAGCAACTCAGAGCGGCTCAAATTTGGAAGGAAAAAGTAATCATGAACCACTAGCCAGCCCCCTGTTCAAGCCATATCTGCTTTCTGTTTGCAGTTGTGGCCAAATTGCGGCTGAAACACGCTGTCTAGGTGGTCTGCAAGTGCTCAGGTCCAATCTTGGAAAGCCAAACTGGCTGCCTGAGCTCTTAGGTGCTTTTTTATGCTGGCTGATGTTGTGAGCCCAGGGCTAGAGCTATTATTCAGTATACAGAAGAGAAGCCCCCCCCCCAAGTTCAATCCCCTGGTATCTCCAAGTGAACTTGGGAAAGACTCAGTGATGTAGACTGGATTCTATTGACTTGGACTCTAGTTGCACTCAAGTTGCGTCGATGACTTGACTCGGACTTGACTCGGCTATTGTAAAATACTCGACATGAGACTTGAAGCCTTTTACGACAAGTCGAATTTTATTCAGGTTTCAACCGGTTTTCCCCATTAAATAGATAGGAACTTGTGGCTGGAGGGCAAAGACTCGAGACTTGTAGTCAGAGACTTGATCCACATCCCTGTAAAAAAAACCTGCCTGAAAAGAAGGCTACTGGTCAAGCATAGGCAATCCTGAGCTGGCTGCCCCAATGGTCTGGTGCAGAGTATAAGCAGCTGTCTTATACTAATTGGAACGTTTGCATCACTCCTGGTCCCAGCAGAGGATCATTCAATAGAAAATATAACTACTGCTGGTATCTTTTGTTCCTTAGTTGTGTTGCTATCTAATCTACAGCAGGAGTAGCAAGAATTTATAGAGAGAAACACCTGCATTTGTTCAAAGCAGGGAAAAGTCTACAGTAAATGCTTTTCAGATCTCTTAGTGTGAAGCTACAGTGACCTCCAGTGGAAGCCAAGAAGCTTAGATTGTGCTCCTAAAAAAAGCTGTTTTCAACTGATTGGATAAATAGTGAGTAGATCATAAGAACATAAGAAGAACCTTGCTGGATCAGGCCAAAGGCCCATCTAGTCCAGCTTCCTGTATCTCACAGTGGCCCCACCAGATGCCTCAGGGAGCACACAGCCAACAAGACAACCTGTTTCCTGTTGTCACTCCCTTGCACCTGGCACAGAGAAAACCTACTTCTAAAGCCAGGCGGTTGCTTATGGCTTGTAACCTGTGATGGTCTTTTCCTCCATGAATCTATCCAAACCCCTTTTAAAGGCATCAAGGCCAGGTGCCATCACCACATCCTGTGGCAAGGAGTTCCACAGATTAATTACACGCTGGGTGAAGAAATCCTTAAGATCCTTAGGTTTTACAGTGGTAGGGTAGTAAATTTTTGAACTGCAGAGCTCATCATGACACACATCCCTCTAATCGCACCACGCTAAAGGCAGCTTCACACTACAGGCAGAGGCTCTGCCGCCGCCTGTGCCTCCGCCTCCACGCTGGAAGCGGGGGAGTGTCTTCCAGCCTGTTGTCCCTCATGTTGTCCCGACTTCTTAAGAAGGTGATTGGAGGCCACTCTCCCCCCTCTCCTGCGATTGGCAGGCTGCAGTAGCTCCGCGAACCGCCCCCTAGCTCTGCGTCCCGCCCCCTGAAAAGTAGGATTCCTGCTTGAGGTACGCGCCTGCCGTGGGGAGGTCGCCTCGGCTACGCTTGCTTTGAAAATCAGCTCAGAAGCTCCATGACGCGTGTAGTGTGAAGCTGCCTTAAGGCTGTACAACAAAAAAATTCGGTTTCAAATGTCTACGTTCAAGTGTTCTTTTCTCCTACCTTCTTTGAAATGTACTGTACTTCGTGTAAAGATCTAGCTCATTTCATCCCAAATTCTTGGAATGGGTTGCAATACTTCAAAGTCAATGTATCCAAAATTGGAAAATGGAAGGAAAAGAATATCCCAGATAAATTTCAAAGGTATAATAAGAGTGCTAGCCTCAGCATGTTTATTCAGAAGCAAGTCCCACTGTGTTCAGTAGGACTTGCTCCTAGGTACATTTGCATAGGGTTGTAGCCTCTTGTATAACATGAGCTATACACTGTCTCTCAAGCAGCCCTTGGGAAGACAGTGGCCTTGACATTAACATTTGCCCCAAGGCAACTTTCTCAGTTTGCTTCCTGCAGGTGCTTCTCAGGTAACATCCTTTGAAAAAAGTGTCAAAGGACTGAGAGCCTTTTGATGATATCACTGTTCCTCCTGTAGAAGTCCGGACACTGTGCTCCTCCCCAACTACGCCCTTGGCTCTATATAAGATGATCGGGATCAGACCCCAAAAGTTCCCCTCCTCCAGCATCCTATTCCCTGCAGTGGCCAACCAGGTAGTCCCAAGAAGCCCTCCAGCAGGATGGGAAGGCAATGGTCCTCTCCCACTACTGTAACCAGTCGAAGAAAACTCTTTTTTTTTTTAATCTCCCCCAATTCCCCTTGAATCCATAGAAGCTGTGCAACAGCAGCATTCAGTGAACTGGTTCCACCGCAGCCTCTTGCGGTTTTGCAAAACAAACTAAAGAAGCTAGCGTGCTTTATTACTCCAAATTTATTTCATGAGTCTAAATAAAGTCTCTCCTCGGGTTACCTGCATGCAACAGAGATCTAACTAGTTGTCACTCCTTGAAATGCAGTAATCCTAAAGCTTTTGTTACTGCATGTAAGTTCTCCCTTTTAGGTCACAGTGTATTTTCTTCAAGGCCTTGGCCAAAAGAAAGAGGGAATAAAAATCAAGACATATAAGAGTTACATCAGTTGACATTTATCTCATTAATGAACACAACAACACTATTACTTGGTTTTTCTCATCTCCACAGAGTCTAATACTGTTGATGGTGATGACTCCCCAGTTGTAGCCGCTGTTCGTTTTACAAGCCCTCACATTGGCTCGGAAAAAGAAAAAGAAATGACTAATGCATGGCTTTCCCATAGGAAACGTGTGTTCAATCAAAAGGGCGATATGGAAAGTTGTCGTGGCGTATTAAAACTAGGAATCCCGCGTAGACGGTAAACCCCAGTGCAAAGAAATGGCTTGCAACAATCTGTAGGAACAGCAGTCGCCATCTCAACCATTCCGTCTCCAAGACGTAAAAACGTATTTCGTCTAAATAAATATTCAGTGTTCATATTGTGGCATTTGTTTATTTTGCATTTAAAAAAGCTTTTCCTCCCCCGTCGCCCCTCCCCAAATCCCCTTGTTCTGGTTTCACACTTAAATCACATCTCATCAAAACTCATTTAACACGTTACACTTGTCAAAGGATACCAAGTACGACAGTAGCTTTTCTTTCTGTGAGCATCAGATGCTTCCCTTCCCCCCCGCCCCTCCCCTTAGAACGGCGTACATTCTTGGCCACTTCAAAGATTGGTCTGCCCTAGCCCAGCATGTCAAATGTTGCAGTCAAACCTGTGTTTTTGAGGCAGCCGTGATTTTATTTTATATTTTTTTCTTTAATGGTCTGTCTTTGCAGACTTATTCACACATTCACCTTTGCCACGCTATTTAGTGGCAGACGTATACACATGACAGACATGCCACATTAATGTTTAAATAAATATTATAAGCACAACCCACTGGAATGACAGCTGTGCAAGCCCCACAGCCACGAGTGGAGGGGGGGCCCAGAACTACACAGTCGTGGCAGCAGGGTTTGTGTGGGAGACACTCATATGGTGGATTGTACCCTAGGCTCGTAAGCTTCCATGAGAAAAGAGGTTGTAGAAGATGTTGCAAAATACTCCTATGTGTTAGAAAGACGGTGTCAGTGGTTATTGTCCATAGTAACAGCTTCCTCTTTTGGCAACAAAATTCTTAAAAAAGAGAGAAACTAAGAAAAAAGGCAAAGAAGCTGGGTCCATTGAGCTTCCAGACTAGCAAAGGACCTGGTTCCAACCCTTTCTGTTCCTACAAAATACAAAATTCCTCTTGAAGGTTCTAGCATGGATGGGATCGTTCAGTTCTTTTGATGAGAGATGCAGCTTCCATGTTAGATATACAGCGGTGTCTCTTGTCCAGTTAGCAGCCTGAACATCGCTGCCGGCATGGTCTTCATATGGATCTGTCAAGGCATTTATACAAGGGAGTTAATGACAACAAAGAGCATCGAGAAGTTACAACAGAAAGAGGCTGGGACTAGAGCTGTAACTCAAATATTCACCGAAAAAGGAGCAGGGGTGGGCAATATTAGATAACTGAGTTAAGGACATTTTGATTACTAACAAGATGCTCCCATTAATTGGGCTACACTTTAAAGCCTCGGTTCTCGCTTGGATGGGAGACGGAAGCTGCTGATAGACCTCGCAAAGACACTGAGAAGGCAGCGTGAGAGCGTGGAATGTGGAGGAGTCAGCTGCTAGAGAGATAACATCTTGACAACCATCCGAGGGCGAACTGCGGTAAACTGTGAAGCTTGGAAGTGCAGAGCACTAGCCAGAAGGAGGGCTGCACTCGGAAGGGAAACATCTTGTGTATAGAAGGTTCTATAATAGAACAATATTGTAAAGATTCTTATCAGGTCTAGGATAGTCTGCCTATGTAAACCACCTTGAATAAATCTGATGAGAAATCTGATGATGAGAAAGGCGGTATATAAATACAGTAAATAAATAAATAATAAATAATAAAATGATTTTCAATACAAGTCCCGGCAAAAATGGAAAATGGCTAGAACCATCTTGGGAGAGGCATTCTCTCCTGTCTGGTAAGAGAATGCCTCTTCCAAAACTGTATCTGAGACACAACTATACATTGTCTAAAGCCAAAGGAAGTGCACCTTTTTCCTTTTAGAATGACTCCCTCTGCAAATAAAGCTTGATGCCAGGAAAAAGGGGGGGGTCCTCCAAACCAGCCTTCTCCTCCTAAAATATTTGTTTTCCATGTGAAGGGAAGTCAATCATGCAAGCTCTATTTGCAGTCTGTGGTAGCACAGCCCAGACACAGGTTTACTTGTTCAAGGATAAAATGAAGGTGGTCAGAGGCGTCACTAGGACGCGCGTCATCCCAAGGTGGGAGGGGGCGCGCATCACCCTAGTGACCCCCCTGTGACTATCGGCGCGGCCATAGGCCGCGCTGCGATTTGGGGGGGCGACCCGGCTGCACCCTGCCCCAGGTTCCCCCCCGCCCCTTCGCGTCGCCCTCCGGACGCTCCGAGGCCGGCCCGGGAGCTGGCCTCGGAGCGTCCGGCACTCCAGAGCTTTCTGAAAGAAGGCCCGTCAATACGGGAACTTTTACTGTTTTCACGCATGCGCAGGGACCGTTTCTGAGGGCAAGGGCCTGCCCTCTTGCCCTCAAAATGGTCTGCGCATGCGTGAAAACAGTAAAAGTTCCCGTATTGACGGGCCTTCTTTCAGAAGGCCCTGGAGCGTCCGGAGGGCGACGCGCGTCACCCCGTGGCAGTCCGCTCCCGTCGCTTGACAGGAGCGACGCCATTGAAGGTGGTACACCTAGAATAACATTATGCTGCTGTTAGAAACGGAGATGGGACATTGGAGAAGAGGCAGCCTTGAAGATTTGTAATGGCCCCAATCTTAGGGGTTTATATGTCAAACCAGTAATGTGGACCCCAAATAAATGCATTCCTTGCCTCCAGCATACCACCTTGCAATGCTCACTTGTTAATTTCAGCCTAGATGTTTAATCTGCATTTTTACAAGCCTGATCGCTTCTGTCAACTACCTGAATATCAATTTATCAAAACAGCAGAGTACAAAAAACAAAGATGGGTGTGCATTTCGTGTCTAAATCTACTGATTTCTAATACTTGATTAATTTCTCCACTAACGCTAAGTGCAAAATACATGTGTGAAAACTCCAAAAATACTCTACAAAACATCTGTTGGGTAAAATGTAGTCAAAGTTACCATCTTGGATTTAATTATCGTTGTTTTCCTACAGCAGTTCTACAGTTCTCTTCTTTGTTGACCAATAAACAGGAACTAAAGTTGATTACAGCCCTTCGTTATGAGGACAGAATTCCAACTTAGGAAGACTCACCTCTCCCACAGAATTGGACAGGGCCTGCACAATCTTCTCGTGAGCAGTTGCTACAACGCTTTGACCATTGATCTCGATAATTCGGTGGCCAACCCTGACTCCGCCTCTCTCTGCTATCCCTCCTCTCATCAGACTGCAGATCTGTCAAAAAGTAATCCCATTCCGTTAACACAAAAAAAAGGTATGACCTGTCATTTCTACAGGACAGCCTGCAGCTTCACAAATATTTACCTACGGTCTTCACCTGGAAATGCTAAGCTATACATAATGTGAAAATAGCAGCATTTGGTTCTTTATGGATCGTTGGATTCAACACCTTGCCTCCATGCAGCATCTCTTGCATCCAAATCATTCCCAGTAACTACCTAGCCAACCTTTTCTTGAAAATGCCCATGAAAAAAGGCCCTGCCCCAGGATTCCAGGGACACACTGGTGAGTCCAAACAGTGAGCCATAGGTAGGACTGCCAGGTCAAATGCACCCAAACACCTGACATGTCTGAGGCATGGTGATGTCACAAGGCTACCTACCAACCGTTGAAAAAATGGAGGAAAGAATCTGGCACCAAGGGTACATAAGAACATAAAAAGAGTCCTGCTGGATCAGGCCAAAGGCCCATCTAGTCCAGCTTCCTGTATCACACAGTGGCCCCACCAGATGCCTCAGGGAGCACACAAGACAACAAGATACCTGTGTCCAGTCGCCACTCCCTTGTACCTGGCACAGAGAAAACCTACTCCTACAACCAGGAGGTTGCTTTTCCCCATCATGGCTTTTAAGCTGTGATAAACCTTTCCTCCATAAATTTATCCAATCCCCTTTTAAAGGCATCCAGGCCAGGTGCCATCACCACATCCTGTGGCAAGGAGTTCCACAGATGAATTACACGCTGGGTAAATAAATATTTTCTTTTCTCTGTTTTAATACTCCCTCCACTCAATTTGAGTGGATGTCCCCTAATTCTAGTGTTGTGTGAAAGGGAAAAGAACTTCTCTCTATCCACTCTCTCCATCCCATGCATAATTTTATACGTCTCAATCATGTCCCCCCTCAGCCGCCTTTTTTCTAGACTGAAGAGCCCCAAATGCTGTAGCCTTTCCTTCTAAGGGAGATGCCCCAGCCCACTAATCATTTTGGTCGCTCTCCTCTGCACCTTTTCCAGTTCCACTATATCCTTTTTGAGATGCGGCGACCAGAACTGGACGCAATACTCCAGATGTGGCCTTACCATCGATTTGTACAACGGCATAATAATATTGGCCGTTTTATTCTCAATCCCTTTTTTAATGAACCCAAGCATGGAATTGGCCTTCTTCACAGCTGCCGCATACTGGGTCGACACTTTCATCGACCTGTCCACCAGCACCCCAAGATCTCTCTCTCTTGATCAGTCACAGACAACTCAGAACCCATTAGCGTATTTGTGAAATTTTGGTTTCTTGCTCCAATGTGCATCACTTTGCACTTACTTATATTGAAGCGCATCTGCCATTTTGCTGCCCATTCTCCCAGTTTGGAGAGATCCTTCTGGAGCTCTTCACAATCCCTGCTGGTCTTCACCACCCGGAAACGTTTAGTGTCATCCGCAAACTTGGCCACCTCACTGCTTATCCCCAACTCCAGGTCATTTATGAACAAGTTGAAAAGCACCGGTCCCAAGACCGATCCTTGGGGCACACCGCTTTTCACCTCTCGCCATTGTGAAAATTGGCCATTGACTCCCACTCGCTGTTTCCTGGTCTTCAACCAGTTCCTAATCCATAGGAGGACCTGCCCAATGGCAGTACAAAAATGGCCTGCGGTTAACTTTTGTTGCCCGTTTGCCCGAGGAAAAAAAGTAAAAAGCTTTAAAAAAAAAAGTCATTTTTGACGAACTGGCAATCCTAGCCTGGGGATTGCCAAATGACCAGTGTCAAAGCCCAACTGGGCCTACTCATGCCTTTGACAGCAGCAGAAGCTTTTCTCAGTATGGTGATAAACATGATCGCTGCTAATTTCTGCACATCCAAGCTGCTGCTAAAGACACAGCTGCAGCAGCCGGTTGAAAAGCTGGTTACCCCGGTGGGCCCTTTTTTAAACCAGCACGGAAAGGAAATCCAGCATTTACCCTGTATTCACTCCCACATCCCCAGCGGGAGTGGCCCTTCCCCATGCGCAGAGGAGCTGTGGGAAGAGGTGAGATGTTCTCCTGTCATCCTGGTCCCTCAGATTACCGCTGCAAACAACGTCTTTGATTAGCCGGCATGACTGAAAACCGCAGTGCTAACAGCTCGGTAGGCCCTTCACAGGCCTCTGGGTCTCAGCACTGACCCAGCTGGCTGCCAGATAAACCGCTCCTGGCTGATGAATGGAAGCAGTGCCACAACAACAATGGAGCTGAGGGTGCAGAAAGACGCAACACTGAAAGAGTGATCACAGTGGGCTATTCTCCCACCGCTTGAGCTCACCGTTGCAAATTACATGACAGAATTACCAGAAAATCAAAGTTGGTTCAGTCACTGAGACAGCCCAACGACTGCCTAGTTCCTAGGTAAAGGTGACCCCTGACAATTAAGTCCAGTCGTGTCCGACTCTAGGGTGTGGTGCTCATCTCCATTTCAAAGCCGAAGAGCCAGCGTTGTCCGAAGACGCCTCCGTGGTCATGTGGCCGGCATGACTCTCCTTGCCGCAGCATGCAGCTGGAACACGGAGCGCTGTTTACCTTCCCGCAAGCAGTACCTATTTATCTACTCGCATTAACATCCTTTGGAACTGCTAGGTTGGCAGAAGAACCTAGTTCCTACACTGCATCTAACAGTGGACAACTGGATGCCTGCAGGAAGACTCCAAGGCAGGGTTTGAAAGCGGCTGCTATTTAGCAGCATACAGGCACTGATCATGGAGGTTCCATTAACTCATCATGACATAAGGCGGAAGTACACCAGGTGCGTCTCGGAACAAACACAGCAAAAGCTGGGAACTGCCCAAGGGAAGCGTCAATGATAGAACGCAGACGCAACTGGCCGCAACGGGCTGCACGCACGCAGAACGCGCCCGGTGTGCTTCCGCCTTAACAGCTATTGACAGACCTCTTCTCCACAGCTTTGTCAAATCCTCTTTTAAGCCAGCTCAGTTAGTGGCTATCACCAATCTCGTGAATTCCATATGTCGATTATGCATCATGGGAAGACGTCCTGTCTTCTTCATCACCCACCCACCCCCCTTTCAGGCAGGCTATTTGCCACTTTTTTCCCTCCAGCAACAGATGCAAACCTGCTCTGAGGACTGGAGGAGAAGAGGCACACATTGGTAATGTCACTGGCGCCAGCCAATCAGCAGCTCTTCTCCATCCAAACCGAATGCTCTGAAAAGTTGCTGAATGGGATTTCTTCAGGGCTCACCCTGGAAAGGACGTTGGACATTTGGATCGCGCACATAGTCAGGGCTGTTTGGTATCACCCCTGCTGCTCTAAAAATGTCCTCGCCCATTACGGACATTTCGCCATTGGACTGTGTTACCTCGGAGATACAGCTATAGAACAGCACACAAATGGTTGCTATAGGAATAGGTCGCTGGACAGTGTGGGGGGGGGGGTGAGCAGCCCTTCTGCATTGCTACAAAGACTACTAAGCAAGATGCATGCTAGCCTCTACCAAATACATTCTTAAATACAAATGTGTGATGGATGAGACAAACCCATTTTGACACAAGAGATTAGGAGGTGAACGTCGGCCTGACGAAGGAAGAAACATAGCACATCATAGCCAGACATCAATCCACAGATTGCACAGAGCCTAAGAGGGCATATAAAAGTCAGTGTGGGTGACAAAGCGGGTGCTGTGTTTGGAAATAGGATGCCTTGATATCCAACTGGCAAGTTATGCAGAGTGAGGTGGGTAAGTCAAGGTGGTAGAATTTCAGGCTGTGTGTGTGTGTGTGTGTGTGTGTGTGTGTGTGTGTGTGTGTGTGTGTGTGTGTGTGTGTGTGTCTTATCTTAGAAACAATGTTTGCACCCTTCCTAATGCAATCAGAAACATAGAGAACAGCCTTCTATTGATCCATTGAGCTCAGTATTGCCCCAGGTAATTGCCCCATTGCTTTCCACAATTTCAGGCAGGGTCTTTCCCAGCATGCCCTGGACATGCCAGGGATTGAACCTGGGACCATCTGTATGCAAAGCAGGTGCTGGACCACTGAGGCACAGTCCATCCTTTGCTTGTCAGATGAGAAGCGGCCTCTGAATCAGAGCAGATCCTATTCCTTAGAAGAGGCACCAGCAGTTATATCCGGGTCAGCTAGAGGTAATCACGCGAACGCGGCAGCTGGGAATGACAAGTACCAACTCATCAATTCCAGCCCGAGGAAGTAGGATCCAACTGCGGTGCGCAGATGTGAGCTGATCATAGCTGGCTGGCTCACAGAGAGCGCCCCGAGCTTTCCTTTCAAGAGTCTCTTCCTGGCCCAGCTGCTGCTGGGTTACAAATTTAAATCCCCATCACAGGCTTCAAGGAAATCACAAGTGACGTGCAATTTCTGGGTCAAAAGCTTCACAAAAAAGAAAACACATGGTCAGAAGGTGGATGTTCCACCAGGTCTGGTCATCTGGCCATGGGCACATTCAAAGTGGGGGGGGGGGGGTGACGACACATAACACCAATGTCCCACAGGTCTGTTACACCTATGGCAAAAGAGTCCAGCATGATGAACTTGATAACTGCCTGGTAAAAGTGGTGCCAGACATATGAAAGAAAGTTACCCACCTGGGCTTACAGATGTCTGGAATCACATGGAAAGTGGATCTCACAGGGAGCTGACCCTACTGTGAGGCAAGGCAATACATAGTGTGCAACGTTAAGGTGCCAGAGTATGAAACAAACGGGTCTAACCCCTGGAGAACAATACACTAAAAAGGGGGGGGCTGTGTTTTGATCATGTTACTTAGTACAACTAGACTGGCAGTCTAGAGAAATACAACGATAATAAGAAATTGCCTCACCTGTTTGTGCTTACACAGTGCGACCACACAAGTGCCCAGGTGCAACCCAACGGGTCTCCCCACCACCACCGCTGCACCATGATACATATTCCAGGCACTGATTTTTTGTGTGCTTTCAAACCACACACACACACACACACACACACACACCCTTAGATCTGGAATCCAATGAAACCGAGTTGTGGGAGATTCAGGACAGGGAAAAAAAAGTATTTCTTCATACAGTGCAGAATTAATCTATGGAATTTGCTACCATAAGACAGGGATGACCACTAATTTAAATGACTTAGCAGGAGGTTAGATATATTCACAGAGGACAGGTCTATCAATGGCTGGAAGTCATGATGACGACATGCTACCAGGACTGGTCCATCCATGAGACCGACTGAGGCAGTAGCATCAGGCAGTAGGTTGGTAGGAGGCATCCACGTCTGACTGCCCACTGACCTTCACCACCACCACCACCACCACACTACTACTACTCAAATAACTACTTTGGGTCTCCCTACGGGGGAGAAAAGTCGGATAAAAGTCCCCTGGTGGATTCTAGCCCACCACTCTCCTCCACACTTCCTCCTCCACTCTGTCCCCCCTTTTTTCCAATCCAGGGAGTTGAAGGAGCAGAAGCTGGCTCATCACAAGGTAAGGGAGGGCAGCGTTGAGCATGCTGAGGTTCAACCCTCCAGGTTCAGGTTCAGAATGCGGAATACCAATTGCAGGGGAGCAACAACGCAAGAGATACCTTTACCTTCTGCTTGTCGACTTCCGAGAGGCAGCTGGTGGGCCTCAGGATGTTAGGCTAGATGAGCCCTGCTAGAACAGCCAAAGGCCCTTCTTAGGACTATAGATAGCTGCATTTTCAGCTTTTTCAGTTCATTAGGATGTGTGTACCAAATATCTGCTGGTGGGGAAGAATCCTTATTTCAACCTCCCTATGAACAGGCTTACCAGATCGTCGCCGGGACGGGAGCGGTCTACCCTTAAGGGGGCGGGGCGTGGGAGGGCCAGAACGCGGCGCGTTCTGGCCCCCCATGCCCCGCCCCCTTAAGGGTAGACCGCTCCCGTCCCGGCGACGATCTGGTAAGCCTGTCTATGAAGGAGTTAAGCCCAAAGCCTTCATACAGACGGTACATGTATGTCACGGTTAATACACACTGAAAAGTCAGTGTATATATACTGGAAGTCGTACATGATCATATGAAGGCTTGGAGAACATGCACAAATATACACTTCAAATACTGTAAGGCCTTTCACATGTTGCCCAAACCATATAGATAGGTTCCACTTGGAGCTGCATCTCACACAAATATGCCAATCTGGACTGTGGTATTAAGTGTAGGATCAGCTCTCTAAGAATCCCAGAGATATTTTTTTTCTTTTTTAAGGTGGGGAAGGGGATTTAGTTCCTAACTCAGTGGTGGCCAACCTTTCAACATGAACGATGGCCCTTTAAATGGTTGCATAGGTGAGGGCATTTCAGCAGGTGCAGCTGATTTAGCAGCACCATCAGCTGCCAAGATTCTGTCTTCTACATAACTCTTAAGAACACAGTAGCCCTAATGGTGGAAGGTTGGCCACCCCTGTCCTAGCAGAGGCGTAGCCAGGCGCCCCTGCTACTGTGGCGGAAAAGCCCGCTGCCCCATTATGCAAATTAAATAATTTGCATAATTAAATAATTTGCATAATGAGTTTCGGGGTTTTTTAAAGGTTTTTTTTCAAGGTTTTTAACGCTAACGGGGCTTCTAAAAGGGTATGTGTGCTTTGCCAAACTTATCTGTAGTTCTAGGAACCTCCAGCGATGATCAGGAGAGCAGATCGTCCCTCTGCAGCTCTGCTCCCGGTCGCGAACTCTGCAAAGCGCCCAGGAGTGCGCTGCAGAGTTAATGCATGCGCAGAGCGACGATGTTTCCAATCGTCGCTCTGCGCAAGCGTTAACTCTGCAGCTCTGCTCCCGGGCGATTTGCAAATTTGCAAATCGCCCAGGAGCAGAGCTGCAGAGTTAACGCTTGCGCAGAGCGACGATTGGAAACATCGTCGCTCTGCGCATGCGTTAGCTCTGCAGCGCGCTCCTGGGCGCTTTGCAGAGTTCGCGACCGGGAGCAGAGCTGCAGAGGGACGATCTGCGCCCCTGATCATCGCTGGAGGTTCCTAGAACTACAGATAAGTTTGCGCAAAGCACACATACCCTTTTAGAAGCCCCGTTAGTGTTAAAAACACTTTTAAAAAAACAAAAGTTAAGGAGGCTCCTGCCCCCCACGGAGCCTTTCCGCCCCAATGCCCTGGGGCCCACCGCACCACCGCCCCATATCAGACGACGCCCCTGTGTCCTAGCTGCTAAGATAAGCTCAAAAGTGCCTTCAGTGCAAACATTTTGCAACATGGGATAACAGCCTTCATTCTCGGGCAGGAAATTGTTTAGCAAACCCTGTGCTCCAAGATCTGAATGCAGCAGCAAGCACAAAAGGTTATGGATGTTTGCCCGATTGCGAGTACAGCTCATGGTCACTAGATGGCACCAAACCACAGTGAAACTTGTACTTTCTGGGAAACCAGCTCAGAAGCCAACTGGGGACACAACACATTTGGTGCAGAAGACAACCACACTGGCAATTCTTGCCCTTGCCAATATAATAACCCTGCAACCATATGGACCAACAAGCTAATAAAAAAAACAACATTGGGATTGTCACCATTCTGTTCTGAGAAACTGGATTTTGGGATTCTGCATGCCAGATTCTTCTCACTTAAGTTCCACAAGGGGTTTGTGTGTTTTGGCCACCTAATGCGAAGAGAAGACTCTCTGGATAAGACTCTGATGCTGGGAAAGATTGAAGGCAAAAGGAGAAGGGGAAGGCAAAGGATGAGATGGTTAGACAGCATCACCGATGCAACGAACATGAAAATGAGCGAACTCAGGAAGATAGTGGAGGACAGGAAGGCCTGGCGGGATATGGTTCATGGGATCACGAAGGGTCGGTCACGACTTAACAACTGAACAACAACTCTCTCTCATATGCTGTACACAAAACTGAGCTGGTTAACCCCCACCAACTGTACACATGAATTCATACGAGATTCCAGCTCTTCTTCCATGAGTAAGGTAAAGGTATCCCTTGACAATTAAGTCCAGTCGTGTCCGAATCTAGGGAGCGGTGCTCATCTCCGTTTCAAAGCCGAAGAGCCAGCGCTGTCCGAAGACGTTTCCATGGTCATGTGGCTGGCATGACTCAACACCGAGGCGCATGGAACGCTGTTACTGTCCCGCTGACGCGGTACCTATTAATCTACTTGCAATTTCTTGCTTTCGAACTGCTAGGTTGACAGGAGCCGTCGCACGGATTTGAACTGCCGACCTTTCGATTGACAGCTCATGGTTCAGTAGTTTAACCCACTGCGCCACCCGTTGGCTGTCTTCCATGAGTAGCAAATCACAATTTGCAACTTTTCTGTTCACTGAAAGGAAGGGGAGATTTTGCCTGACCTCATATGAAAGTGAAGGCTGGAATCCTAATTTGATACCCTGGCTTGTTGTTCTAACTACAGCTAGCTAATAAACCGCAGTTCCTTGAGTCTGTACATCCTGGGGAGGTGTGGTTTGTTCTTGAAGTGAAAGCAGAAACTTTCACTTCCTTCATCTAACACACAAGTGCAGAGGCACAATTGTCACAGAGTGCTAAACCATGGTTTAGCATTATGTCTGAATTGGGCCTCTGTCTCTTTCCTTTCTCTTTGAGATTATGCTGTATGGGTCTAAAGATTTACTTATGTACCTAGCCAGGTATTTATATCTCGCCTGTGTACCTCTTGAAGAGGCCCCCCAAGGCAGCTTACAATATTTCTTCACTGTCAAGATCAGGTAGGCAATAAAAGAAAGAAGCAGACGTTTGCTGCACTGGACCCAAGCGCTGTCAGTCAAAACAAGGAAAGGTGGGACCGGGGATGCAAAGGCACCACAGAGTATGTGTGTCTTGAACTGAGACTCCCAACAGTCAGACGCTGGCTTGCAAGACAAACTGAGCGCTGTGGTTCAAGGGCGCCATCTAGGCTGCAGTACCAGCCCACCTGACCATTCTATCAGCTGACTCCAAAGAGCCAATCTCTATCTACCAGGCCCTATAAAGCCCTGGCCTCAGCACTTGCTTCTCAGTCTGAGCAATTCATCTCTTGTGTGAAGACATGGCCTAAGCTCCTGCTGCCCATTCTCACTGGCTGGCCTGTTTTAGACTCACTTGCTCTTGGCCAATTTGAAATAAGAACCAGTCCCAGATTCTGGGGCCAGTCAGCCTGGAGACCAACTCTTCCAAGGCCTGACAGACACTAACATCAGCCTGAATTGTCTTCCACAGGCACACCAGAATGCATGCACTCCTTGGCAACTTAGTTCTAAACCCAGAATGAGTGCGGGCAATACAGGTCTGGTTCACGTCTGCATGTAGTTCACTTAATGGGCAAGCTAAAATGTGTGAACTGGTTCCACTGAAAAGCATCTCATTTGAGGCAATACAAGTTGTTATGAATGTTCTGTCTGTGGCATTAGATTTGTAATGGTCACAACTGGCCCAGAACATGTGGTGGATAGTAGAGTGGTGGGCTAGAGTGTCGCGATGCTCTAGCTCACCCCTGTCCTATCCTCCATACTTCCTCTGCTGTTCGGTTCTCCTTTTCCTTTTTGAATCCAGGAAGTGGGAGGACAAGAAACAGTGGGGACAGAGGCAGCCCCCCCCCGCCAATCACTACCTAAGGTGGCCGTTTCAGGCAGCCTCATGAACCCGAGCAATGGTCCAGTCCGTCATACAAATCATTACTCAATGTTGTAGTCACCAAGCAATGTGTGAACCAGATGAGGAACACACACACACACACACACACACACACACACACACACACACACACACACACACACACACACACACACACACACACACAAGTTATGCTTATGCAGTTATGTATATGGGTACAAGGAAACTGTTTTCTTAGGCCAATCACCACCTTGACTTTAAAAGAATGAATGAATGAACTTACGATTCCGTTCTGTACGCTGAAGCCCAGCTGGTATTTCAGATCAGGTCGCTTTATAAGGACGGTGGTGACCGGAGGACAGCTGACGATGTTCAGCTTCACTTGTGTCTGATTTTTAAGACCCTACAAGATATTCTCAATGTTAGCAAGTCCTTTGTTACAGCTAAAGGAGTTTCCAGGGGCGGCTGCTTGTAATCACAGTAACTGTTTCTTTGTTTGTTTAAACACACATGCTTGTGCATGGTCTTTCTTGTTGCTGATTCAAGACAGCTAACCGCAAACAAAAATGTATAGTAAAATCATAATATTAGGCAAGCCACCTTCCACACAGCACAGCAACCCCCTAGTGCCAACATCAACAGTCATGTCTTAAACCAGCACCTGAAAGAGCACCGCATGGGCCTCCAGCGGAAAGGCCTTCAATAATGTCAGTGCCACCACTGAGAAGACCCAGTTCCTACTGGATGCCCTGACTATAAAATATTTACTTTCTTCTCCCTTGTTTGGCCTTCAGTGTGTATTGGAACTCTAATCCAGGAAGTCCTTTGCACCAGAGGTACTTATATGTGGATGGGGCAGGGGCTCAGTGGTAGAGCAGCTGTTTTGCATGCAGAAGGGCCCGGGTTCAATCTACGGCTTCTCCAGGTAGGGCTGAGAAAGATCCCACTTTGGCCGAGATCCTCTACCAATCAGTGTTGACAACAATACTGAGCTAGATCTGACCCAGCTTCACATGAAATATGATCAAATTAACTTGTGTTGCATCTTTTTAATCGATATATTTTATCCCATTGCTTTGATTATTTATGCCAGTGTACTTGTATCTTCTCTTGCATCAACCTGATCGTTATGGTCATTTGGCTAAAGCAATTCATAAATTAACGATCTACTTACTAGACGCACCATGGCGCCATGACAACAACTAGTCCAGAATCCACTTTGCAAAAAGGCTTGTGAAAACCCATTTAATCTTTCCATCAGTCTTACTGACTGTCAGCAAGATGCATAGCGCTGGCAAGGTGCAGGAAAAAGACAACCAAAGTGGTCAGGGGGTTCTCTAGAAAGACAGCGAAAACATTTGAGTTTTTCCTTTAGAGGGATAACAGAGAACTCGGGGGAAACCTCATTAAAATTATAGACAGTGTGGAGAGAGAGGCTTTTCTCCACATCTCAGAATTGAAGGTCACCCAATGCAAAGGATTGGCAGGAGCATCAGGGCAGACAAAAATACATCCTCACACAAGGCATAATATTGATGGCATTTGCTGCTACAAGGTGTGGAGATGGCCGCTGGCTTAGAACTGAAAAAGTAGTAGTAGTAGTAGTAGTTGTTTCCCTGAAAATAAGACCTCCCCTGAAAATAAGACCTACCGGGGTTTTTGGGGAGTCAAAATTAATATAAGACCCTGTCTTATTTTCGGGGAGACTAGTAGTAGTAGTAGTAGTAGTAGTAGTAGTAGTAGTAGTAGTAGTAGTAGTAGTAGTAATCTATATATATCGCCTTTCTCGTCGTCAGATTTCTCCTCAGACTTTATTCAAGTATATACTGAGAAGAGTGTGTTGGTTTAGCCTGCTTCCCCCCTCCCTTCTGACATTTTAAATAGCACAGTAGAGGGGGGCTGGGGGGGGGAATGTGAAACACCATGAAACAGCAGCAGGGCGTAGGGAGACTTTAGCACCTAGATCCCGCCATGGTTCAGATCTTGAGCATCCCCCCCCCACACTATTTATAGTTTAAAAAAATTCCCCTGAACTCTAATCGAAATATGCTTTCTTTTTTCTTTTACTTAATGCACCAAAAGGTGTGCGTGTGCACAAATGGAGTAGGAACCTCAGTGGGATCTAAATGCTAACACACACACCCACTACAGCTTTGCAGCATCCCCCCCCCCCCCAGTGCTATTCACCTTTTAACGGCCAAACTAATGCATTAACATAAATGTGCAGTTTGGCTCTTAGATGGTTTTAGAACCCATTTCCTCCCAGACCACAGGCGTACGCATTTAATTCCCAATGCGTATATGTACACCCTTGGGTAGAAATGTTTAGAGGGGATTTTTCATGGTAGGTAAGTCTATCAATGGCTATTAGCCATCATGGCTAAATGGAACCTTCACCTACCTCTGAATGCTGGGGGAGCAGTGATAGGAAAAGACTATGAATGCCATGCAGCTGATTCCTAGAGGGGTTCTGATTGGCCACTGTGTGGAACAGGATGCTGGATGAGACACCTCTTTGGTCAGATCCAGGAAGGCCCTTCTTACTAAAGAGCCACAGTAAGGCCACGGAATCCGTCAAGCTAGAGGCTTCTGAAAACTCATTTAATTCTTCCATTATCTTTATTCACTGTCTGTGAGCTTCATAGCACTGGCAAGATAAGCATATAAAGCTGCCTTATTCCGAGTCCGACCATGGAACCAACTGGAAACTGAACCTGGGAAATTCTGCATACAAAACAATTGCTCTATCACTGAGCGACGGTTCCTCCCCTAGGGACAGGGAGGCATGCGCTAAAAGAGATCTGGCTACACCTCCCGCGCAAAAGGACAAAAAGTTATTTCCTTTGGGGATTGTTTTTTTAATGGAGTAACACTCTCAGTGGCAACTGGCAAACTTACCCAAAAGGAATAGGAACAGTACCTTTATGATTCCTTGACATGTTGCCAGAGGAAGACCGACCAGACTGGTTCCATTAATGGACATAATCTGGTCTCCAATGCTCAGCTTCCCGGAGCGAGCTGCAGGGCCCCCGTTCATCATGTTGGCCAGGATCACCGTAGGTAAAATGGACCCCCAGCCTGACTCCACGATCACGACTCCAAGAATCTCCCCCTTCTGTTTCGCTATCTGCAGCTGCAAGAAAAAACAAACAAACAAGGAAGGGCATAAAGGGGAGATGTTTGTGGATACTAGGGAGATCAACCATTAAAGAAACAATCTCATCTGGAGAGCAGCTCTCTGTTTGTTTTATTCAAAAAATGTATACCTCACCTCTCTCCTTGAAGATCCAGGATAGTTAACAACATACAAGCTTCCTACACTACACCTGACCTCTGCTTGTGGTACACCATGAACTGTAGGCTTCTAGGTTATTCAATAAATATCCAGTTCCCAAGTTGTCTAGGGCTTTCCTGGGAAGTACCACCAACTTGAAATGGGCTCAGAAACAGACCGGTAGCCAAATTATGTAGAGTTAATACAGACAAGATAATCACCATGCATATATCTGCTGACGTGGTAAATGAAGTAGATCACAGTCACACCAAATGTGCCTGTTCTTCTTAACGATCCATCATTAATGTGTGACAGGGGTTCTCAACTCCTTCCTGGCCGAGTACCACCTCTGGTGACACTCTCCTGCTGCGTAACACCGGAAGTGACTGCCGATGGCATCATCGCCAGGTACTTCTGGGTTTTAAAGATTTTTGGAGGCCAGGAAACGCAGGTAGGAGGTCCTGGGCGGATGGGAGGGCCCTTCTCAGTGTTCCCGAGAGGCTCGGTCAAAGGCAGGAGCCTCTCAGGAGTGAAAATGTGCCACTGAAAGCGCCACACCGGAGCTGGGTTCCAGTGGTCTGGCGGTCTAAGTACCACCAGCAATTGGCCAGTACCACTGGTGGTACTAGTACCACTGGTTGAGAACCCCTGTGATAAGAGATGTGCTAAGGGATGTTTTCCTCCTCCTTCACTTTAAGATATCCCATGATGCACTGCTCATTGTTTAGGAGGACATGCTCAAGCCCAGGGGTCAGCAACCTTCTCCCGCATAGGGGCCAGATATCAGGTTCATCAATAGGAAGATGCGCATTCAATATGCATGCGCAAACCTCCCGATTAGGCCATAGAGCTAAGAAAAAAAAGATGGGCAGGGAGCAGAGAGAGACATGCACAGACAGAGAAGGACGCTTAAAGGAAGCTCCTGCCCTTGGTCTGCTTAAGGTTTACAGAGATAGAATTACAAACTTGAATTCTTTTTCGGACCACCGTGGGCCGGGTGGATATATCTTTTTGGGACTATGGCCAGATAATTTCGGGTGGTGGGCTGAATCCAGCCCACAAGCCGTAGGTTGCCTACCCCTGGCTCTAGGCACTCCCTAAGCCTTTGCTCTTTTCCAAAATGGTGTCAGTCACTGCATAGTCAGTTTAAGGTAATGCCAGTTTAAGGAAATGATCATCACAGAGTTATAATGCTTTGATCGATGCACTCATTCTACTAGCTGCAGAAACTTCCACAATCACGATATATGTGAATGAACATTGCCTACAACCACCTAGCAAGCTCACGGGAACACCAAGATTTGAACTGGCATCTTACCAGTCTACATACTCTTTTCCACTACACCACACTCGCTCATAGTGCCAGAAGGGTGGGACGAGTAGGAGATGCCTTTGCTCCAGAAATCTCTATGCTTTCCTTCCACATTCTCTGGTGGGATTCTGAGACCATCTAACTAGCACATCTGGTGGTCACAATTCCCATTGATTCAGTATGTGCTGCAGGAAGAAGTGCTTCCTTCTGTCCATCCCAAATCTCCTGCCAATCTGTTTCACTCCTGGTTCTAGCGTTTGAAAAAGGGAAAGGTGGTAAAGGTGACCCCTGACAATTAAGTCCAGTCGTGTCCGACTCTAGGGTGTGGTGCTCATCCCCATTTCAAAGCCGGAGAGCCAGCGTTGTCCGAAGACGCCTCCATGGTCATGTGGCCGGCATGACTCTCCTTGCTGCAGCGCATAGCATGCGGCTGGAACACGGAGCGCTGTTTACCTTCCCGCAAGCGGTACCTATTTATCTACTCACATTAACATGCTTTGGAACTGCTAGGTTGGCAGGAGCTGGCCAAGGAACGAGAGCTCACCCCGTCGCGGATTCGAACTGCCGACCTTTCGATCAAAAGCTCATGGTTCAGCGGTTTAACCCACTGCGCCACCCGCTTTCTCTACATCCTCATGCATAATTTTATACGCCCCAGTAATGACCTCCTGGCACTCAGCTGTCTTGTTTTCTACGCTAAAAAGCACTGCAGCTTTTCCATCTACAGAAGGGGCTCCAGCAGCCCCTCTGATCATTTGGATTGCCCTCTTCTGAGCCTTTTCCAGTTTACCAAGGCACTTTTGAATGAAAATGATGCACCTGGGAAGGTTATCCTGGCCCTCAGGACATATCCTAACTCGATTCTTTCTCCTTTGCTGTTGTCACTGTGACAATTATGAAGACAACCTTGTTTGTTGAACATTTGTCAACAGGGCCACTAACTCTGAAGAACAACCTCTGCTAACGTCCGTGGCTGCGCTCACGATGCACTGATGGGTTTTTCCTCTCCCTGCAACTCAGTAGATTACAATTCATTTACACTTTTCCCAGTGTTGATTTAAAATCCAATTTCCACTTGGCTTGTTGATTTTCGGCTTCCCTTCCATTCACCTTGGCTGCATTTCACCTCTAAATGCTTAGCAGACGCTCAGCCAGAACTGCTGGAGAGATAAAAATCACTTATTTCCTGGCAAAGTATATGACATTTACTTCTTGCTTAAGAGTTTTCACCTCCAAAACAACTTTCCACAATTACAATTTGTTCCCAAATCAACCCGCACAAGAAACCACCAATGGCAATCTGGTCACTGCATATGACGCGTCTTCCTCTTGCGCCACAGTAAGCCATTTTCAGGAATCACACCAGCCTGCCTAGAGGGGTTTTCGTAGAGGGGGGAGGCATGTACCCCATGCAATTAAATGCCCACAACCAATACACAGAGTTGTACATAACTATTAATGATACGATTGGCACAAGAGCACTCTAGTTTTCTTCCCTAAATAGCAGCCACAGGGTTATAAATTGGGATCATGCAGGGGGAGGGGCTTTTGCCCCACCATACCCAACCTTTTGCCCCACCATGCTCTCAATTCAGATATCCCTCTGCAGCCACTCTTTACCCTGGGAGGGAAGACGCCATTGGCACCAATAAGAGTTTCCCTCATCATGGGGCTAATGCCTGTCCTAGGAGGGGGGCGTCCATGATCTAGATCAGGACTATAGCCAAGGATAAAAGGTTAAAACGTTCCTCCCTCCATAGGCCAGTCCCAAACCAGATCAACAATTCTCCCTCCAATTGCTGCCATTTAGAGAAGACACGTCAAGTACCCCCAAGCAAATCACACTATTCAGGTAATGTGTAGTTTGGCCTTGAGAGATCAGAGAATCTGTTAGAATCTCAGCTTTCATTATAATGAGAGAGAGGAGAAGCAAAATTCTAGCTATTGTGGGTATTCAGATATACATGAAAGTATGTGGCCGGTTGCCTCAGACTGATGGAGGCTGTCCACCTCCACTCCTAACACTCTAGCCCAGAGGTGGACAAAATAAGGTCTGCCGGACAAATCTGGCCATTGAGAGCCTCCAATCCATCCTTCCAACTGTGCTCTGACTCCAATCTGGCAATTTTGACAACAGACATGCATTGCAGCTCTCCATACAATTTCTATAGGTCAAAATGTGGCCCTCAGGCCAAACAGTTCGCCTACCCCTGCTCTAACCCCTCTCCTCTCCTCCACACTTCCTCTTTCACTCCACTTCCCTCTTCCATGTTCAAGCCAGGGAGTGGGAGGAGGATTGAAGCTGGCAGCTCATGCAGTGCTGGGTAAGAGAGTGGAATTTGGCGCACTGCTTCCTGCACTGAGAGGTCTTGGGCCCGCCTTGCCAATACCTGCTCCAGAAACCGAGAGGTGGCAGAAAAGACTTCCAGCAGTTGGGCGTGGGGGGTCATTGGCTTCAATTGTGTTTTGCTCCTCTTTGTGAACAGAAAAAAAAAAACAGAACTAAATTTAGCAAAATAGTTTTAAAAAATCCCAGGGAACAGGATGTAAGATAAGGGAAATTAGGCAAATGTGCTCAATGTGCATAATTTATACTTGCCACAACACTCGCCATTAGGAGGCAAGGCCGAATTTGGATTGTCTGGGGAAATCATTGTACTTGTAGCCTAGGCTATACGGGAGCCCTCACCACTACACTGTGATAAACAGGGATTCCTTTGTGTTTCCAGAAGTCACCCCTAAAATGGCAACTTACCTTTCTTCCTTGAGGATCCAGGTTAAATCCCAAGGAACCCAGAGATCTTAGTACCATGGGGACAGGGAGCAAGAATTATGTACTAGTATAAAGGCGAGAAGTCGTTTTTAAAAAATAAAAAAATCTAAAACCTGAATTTTTTTTCATTTTTAATCACAAGTTAGTTGCAGCCACATGCAAGCTGGGAGAAGCTAAATCTTAACAGATTCGAGTAGAAATTCCTCATTTGAGGCTAGATCCTTGCGGTCATCTGCTGACTTATCGGTTCACTTCCGAATTAATAGCCATCATAAGCATGCCAGAGGAAAGCTGGCTAATTCAAGGGCAGCATCTCAGGAAAAGCTCCTCCTCTGAATCTTAAATGGAAAGAATGGGATCCAAAGGGTTACTGGAAGGTTTCCTTAAGGACAACATTCCAAACATGGGGAAACCAACCCTATGAAGCAGTGCCTGGGCTTTAGGAGTTTCGGAAAGATCTTTTCTGAAACATACCGTATTTATTGGCATATAACACACACCTAGTATTTCAGGCCTATAGAGAAAAACGTGTGTGGTATACGCTGATAAATACGGTATATACTGTAGTCTGCTTGCAATGTGAAAATGCAAGAGAAGGGACATGAACGATGCCTCTCCTATGCAAAAGCACAGCAGGCAACAATCCGACTCTATTCAGTGCTGATTATCCCACAGCTTGAGTCCTGTATCCACTTTTATTGATCGCATTTTACGAAGGATACAAAAAGAAAAAAAAAACCTGGAGCAAGTCCAAAAGGGGAAAAAGAAAAGAAAAACAGCAATGAGTTCGCAGCACCTGCAGCAAAGAGTCGTTTTCAGAGCAAACAGCAGTTTGGGGGGCATTTTCTGTGGGGAAAATGGCATGGAGGGGGAAAAGGTTAAACCCAACTTCCTCCCCACAAGCTGCAGCTTCAATCTGGATCCCACCAGATCTGGTTAAACCCTCCCCCATCATCGTTCCAATCCATGGGGGAGGGGCAAATCTGGTCGCTGCTACTACTGACTGAATGAAAACTAATCAATCCATGGCTATTAAACCCTTTAAATACCACATGTAATTTGGCCTTTAGATAGAAGCAGTGAAGTGGGCCAAGATGGTGAGCTGGCAAGCCTCTGGTTTGAAGCTCATCTCTGAAACAAACTCACCAGGCAAGTATATCACCCTCTCTCAGTCTTAGCCATAACCCCGCTTCACAATATGGAGTCAATGACAACGACCTACTTTACAGGACTGGTGCAAGGATTACCGAGTTACTGTATGTGAAGCACATTTTTAAAAAAATGAAATGACCTATACAAAATGCTACCTGAGAGAAGTAGGAAAAGAAAAGGTCAGATATCCTGGATTTACAATGACCGAAATCGCTATAGCTGAAATGCCTCCTAAAGATACAAGCAAGGAAGAGAAACATCAGAATTGGACCTGAAGTTCTAAGGAACAACGTATTTATTAAAAAGGTCAGCTTGCAGATTTACGAAAACGGACAGCCACACCCCTCCTCTTATTGAGACCTCTGATTAATGGATGCACCCCCCCCTCCACATCACCAATTTGTACTAAGTAGTCCTCCCTGCCAGCCCAAGACATCTCGGTACATGAGGCAACACATTAAATGCTGCCCCGTTTATGCAATCATGCAATAGCTACCCCCACCATTCCTCCTCTTCTTCCCACTCTTTAAGTTTTTCAAATCTAGGAAGAGAACAGGAAGCATAGAGTAGAGAAAGTGGTAGGCTAGAGCACCTAGTATGTTCTATCCCACCACTCTCCTATCTTCTTCTTCCAGGTTGTTGTCTCTTTCTTTCTGAACCCAGAGAGTGAGAGGAGCAGTAAAGGTGGTGGAGAAAGGTACCCACCCCAACCAATCCCTAGGCTGCTTCATTGACAGATCAGCTCTGGAAACCCCTGGCTGCCGCGTATACTTAATGAAAATTCAATACATTTCCGAGAAGAAAGAGACAAAAGGTTCCAGGGATAAAATGAACAAACAATACTATTGAAAATTCACCGAGTTTGATTTTTACATTACTGTTGCATATGATTAAGAATATGTTTGCAAATGAATTCTTAACACACCACATGAGCTCTCAGCATGTACATCACTAATAAACAGGGGAAAGTAATTTTCAAAGAGCAGGAATTGTCTAAGAAGCTATCCAGCAGGAAACAAACATTCACCTCTTTGCAGTTCTCCGAGTTGGAGAAATGGATAAGATCATCGTTGTACATCTCCTGGGTATTGATGATATCGCTGTATTCCTTCTGGCTAAGATCTTCCGGGTTAATTCCATTGGCTCGGAGGAACTCCTGGTACGCCACACTGAAGGCCTGGCCGATGGACTGGGCGATCAGCTGGGCCTGTAGAAGAAGAAATGGTTGAAAGGAGATGAGCACCGCTCAAGAGTGTGCACAAAATTTATTCATGTCAGACAGGAGACATGGCTGCCAAGTAATACTACAGCTAGAGAAGAACAAGAAACATCCTGGTACCAGATTATGAGATCTCTATGTAGCCTTCCAATTACACGGGGCTGCAGAAAAACAAACAAACAAAAAAGACACAGAGCACTGGTGCCTCAACCAAAGGTGCCCTGTCTCCAGTCTCCGCCTGCCTACTTCAGAACAGTGGGAGCACCTGGAGAAGGGTCTCGGGTGATAAACACAGCAATCCAGCAGGTTCAGATGGGCTATTGTTTTACATTTTTAGTTGGCCCTCAAGGAAAGACATTACAAGCATTCTACCAGGGAGCTCAAAATAGTGACCTTTCCTGCCCAAACATCTGCAAGCATAAATGTGCCCACAAAAGTCTGGACCTTGGCAAGGGAAGCGAGGGCTCGCAAAGGTTCTTTTTCATTTGGCCCTTTGCACGTGGTTGATGCTTGCAAAGGTTTAATCTTTTGTGGGCACATCCGAGAGCCTTTGCAAGAGATCAAACTGATGGCTCACAAAGGCTCGAACTCCTGCAGACATTCACCCACCCACCCCGCATATACCAAGTTAAAATTCAATAAGTTACCAACATGAAAAAATGATAAAATGCTCCAGGGATAAAATGGACAAGCAATTCTTTTTAAAAAAAATGTGCACAAAAGCTTGACTCTATTTCAGATCGCACATTAGCACATTCGCGGATCCCTATCCTCAAGCTATTCACGCTATTCATATTTGCGCTGTGAAGCCTTTGGAGACAGAGATGAGCGCTGATGAAATGGAGGCAAGCTGTCTTGAATCCAGAGGATATGGCAGGGTAGCACAAAAATAATAAATAAATGTGGGAACCAGCCTTGAAATATAAACGCTATTTTAGGTCATCTCTAGTTGCAAAATCCTTTAAAGAGCAAATTCAATTATTAAACATTCAAGCCCTTGAAAGGAAGGGTAATAATAACGCATGAATGTCTGTGTGGTCATGGTGCAGCGACTGCAGAATCCCAAGTGGAAGAAGGTGGAGAGAACTTCATGGGAAGAGCGGCAAACATGTTGGCCCAAAGGGATTAACCAAGCAAAAACGTCAGTCATGCGCAATCTCTAAATTATGTATTTCCCCAAGCGTTGCTTACTTACATCCTCGGATTCAAAGACATGGCATATCATCTTGTACTGTTTCTTCCCTTCCTGCGCCCCAGGGGTTGTCTCAATGCAGTCTTGCGAAGCCGACCGGGGCATTCGGCGCCTCGCCATCAACACCACAATGTTACCAATATCGGCAATGTAGGAGATGGTGCGCAGCGCGTGGTCCATCATCGTTTCCTACAGAAACAGAGAGGCCAAAAGCAAAGAAATGTGCATCTCTGGCGACTCGTGAAATCGTTGCATTTTCCTACACGTATTTTCTTAAAACAAAAAGCGCTCTAGGAGCTGCAGCTAACCACTCCCTTGAAGTGGATTCAGCGGTCCAACAGACACTTCCTTGGAACCACCCAGTTTGGTTCCTCCTCTCCCAGAACTGCATCTTCCAGAAGAATTTCACCTGGCTGCAGCAGAAGGGAGACAGCAAAGGCTTGGCTAGGACTATTGTCGTTTGATTTCTCCCCCACCCCAGGAATTGCCTCCATCAGCTGTTTCACCTGGGTGCATCTTAAGGTTAGGCAAGGTTCCTCTCATCTCCACCAGGCCCCTCAAGTAGGCTGGGCCTCTGGGCCCCTCAGGCCTCTGCGGTTGATTTGGTTCCTTACTAGAACCCAGTGCCAGATTGCTGGAGGCCCTGGAGCCAATCCCTGCACTGGGTTCCCTTCAGGCTTAACAGCAATGGAGGCCAGTAGAGACACCTCTACACCAGCCAATGGAAGCATCCTGTGAAAGGCCCCAATAGGACATAGATGTGCCCCATTTGTACACGGGAGTTCCGAGAGAGCCACAGTGACTGGAGTTTCTCGGCCAATTCACATCACTGCTGCCACCAGTGTACTGGAAAGTTCATGGGAACATCCTAGCAAGGTGGGTCCTCAGATGGGTGTGAGGCCTCAGTCTGTGCCCAACCCGGCCATCCCTGTTAGAGCCAGGATGGTGTAGTGGTTCAGGAGTTGGACTTAGACCTGGAAGATCCAGGTTCAAATCCCCGCTCAGCCGTGAAGTTTCCTGGGTGACCTTAGGCTCAGTCACTCTCAATCTCAGCCTCACCTACCTCACAGGGTTGTTGTGAGGACAAAAGAAGGGAAGATACCATGTACACACACTGAGCTCCTTGGAGGAAGGGTGCTATAAAAATGTGAAAACTAAATAAATAAAACCCCAAGGTCCGGCAACAGAACCAGATGCAAAACAGTGACTGGGGGTGGGTGGGGGTGCAGGCTACACTTAGAATTAAGAAACAGATAAGCTCAGCCTAGGAAATCAGTACAAGAATGGGGCTCTCTATCCTTTCAAACAAAGATAAACTCCTGGTTTTCTCCCAAGCTTTCTTGGTTTCAGCTGCCTAATTTAGAAACAAAAATCAAACACCATTTTTGTTGCCACTATTATTAACAACAATTGGGAGTCCGAAATGCTTGCTGATCAAATCACTCGGAGATGCAGTAGATCACAATCTACGGCCTGCGTGCCTTGGGTTAAATGGATCCAAGTTCTTTAAAAAAAAAAAATCGAACGCTGTTAAACTTTACACTCGCTTAGGAAGGAGAGGAGTTTGTGAGATCTAATTAAAAGAGACAACAGGCATTACTGATTAGGTAAAACTGGAAAAGCGGGGGAGATTAGAACTGAACGCTAAATGAGGAAGGTGCCGGGGATGTGTCGGTTCGACTCTGGAACAAGTTTACTTCTGCAAAAGAGGGGACATGGCTGCCCTAGACCATTGAAAACAAGCAGGCAAAATTTATGGAGGAGGGTGCAAGGGCTGAAGTTCCACCGCAGGGAACAAGAGCATGGGTTGGATCCAAAGAACTATGTGCGAAAGGAAATGGAAGACAGGTCTACCAGTGGTCATTAGCCATGATGTTTCTATGGAACTCCATGTTCGGAAGTAATATGTCCCTGACTAGTAGCTGCTTGGGGACAACAGCAGGGGAGGGATGCTCCACCCCATGCGCTCATGGACTTCCCAGCGGCATACAGGTAGCCATGGTGAGAAACAGAGCACGCGACTTCATAGACGTTTGGTCTGATCCAGCAGCACTTTCCGTAGGCACAATAGCTAAACAGAACCTCCAGGTTCAGAGGCACTCTACCCCTGAATACAAGTTCATGGGAGGAGAAACAACAGGGGAAAGCGATTGCCTTTCAAGCCTGACTAGGGCTTTGGCATCTGCTTGGCTACCGTGGGAAACACGATGCCAGGCTAGACGGAGACCCAGCAGGGCTCTTCTTACATTCTGTAAAAGGTCGCACTGGTTGCATTCAGCACAGGATGTGCCAACCTAATCGCATCAGGATCGGCTGCACCCCTTGGTAACAATGTTCTGAAGCAATCAGATGTGGCTACTAAGTACAGTCTCCCCCCCCCTTCCTGGTCATGTCCAGTTTTGGCTATTCTTAAACTTTTGTCTGGAAAGCGTTGCGAGCCTCAAAGCCTGCGCTGAATAAGCTGAGCAAGGTCCTTTGAGAGTAACTCCAATGCAGCACAAGAGGAAGCAAATTAATCGGTTTTAGTGCCATCTTTGCCTCTCCTTAAATCTTGCTTTTGGCTACAGTGGCCAACAAAAAAAGAACTGGCTCTCGTCCCTCTCTCTCCCCCTCAAATGGATGTTCATTATTTACATGCAACAGCGAAATGCAGCGATGATGAAACACATTTGCTACCGCGGCTAGCAGAACCCATTACCGTTTGTCATTTTATTAAGGGCTGACAACCTGCCCCATGCTGGGCCTTTTAATGGCTAGGCCTTTTAACATAGAGCCAAGCAGCCAAAAACACCTAGAGCCAAACAGTAGGGCATAGGGAGCTTGTCAAGGCTAACTCATCAGACCTGAGTGTGTTTAAAAAAAAAAAAAAAAAAAGGCAGATCACAGAGATTGAAAATGGACAATCCTACCCACAGGTTTACAATCTACAAAGAGATATGACACACAAGGAAAAGAACCAAGAAATAATAGGGGGAGAGGAATCAAACAGGGTCGGCACATTCATGAGAGGAATGGAATACGAGGTGAATATAATATCACACTGCCCAGTGATTTCTGGTGATACTTTCCCCTTGTACCTTGTTGGCAGTACTGCATATATTTTTTGCTACATGGCTTTTAAACCTGTAAATTGTACTTCAGTTTGAGGTGAATATACGTTAAAAAAAGTAAATATTCTTCCAAGGTGAATATTTGTAGAAAGGCATTTCCCACACCGAGTGAGAAAGAAACAATGATCGTTCCTTGGCACGAAAAGCTGCTAGAACAATAATCACTCTCCTCCTCAAACCACATGGATTGGGCTCACCCCTGGTACTGAAAGGGATCCGGTATGGAAGGAAGAAGAGCAATTGTTCATCTATCGCTCCCACAAGGTGGGCTACGGCAATAGCAATCCTCGTTAATTAAGCGGACAATTTGGCTCACCTAAACGTAGCAGGGAACACAGCCAACAGAACATCTGTTTAGCTTCGTGATCACAAAAGGCAAATAAGGTTGTTTTGCTTTATTAAAACACATTTTCTGCAATTCATTGCTTTTCTTAAAGGAGTGTTTTGACCCTCTCCATCGTTTTCCATGCAAACGGGGGATCTTTCCTGCAAATGGAAGGAAGGCGGAACCTTCCTTCAGAAGAGAAGAGAATAAAGGGGTGCTATGCCAGCTCTTGAGGTTGGCAGGCAGTACAAAGCTTCTGGATTGGTCAGGCTTGGAGCGGAGACGACTGCTTTTGCCTGATCATCAGCATCTTGCCTGTGCTGTCCGCTTCAGGCTCAGATGTTGATCTGTACAGGTCTGGTTCCAGAGGGCTGGCCTACCTGGACACATGCTGGCAGACCATAGCTCCCATAGGGTCCCATCTGTCCCACCCTCCTGGAGTTGGCTCTTGCAGGTGTCACGACAGCCTCCAAGTTCACTTAGGAAAATCGAGAGTTGCCTGGTGATGTTCCTGTGCGAATTTTAAGGCTGCTGTGATTCCTCCAGCAGACAGTGGGATTCTAAGATCTCTAGGGAGAATCCCTATTGGTCTCTGGGGAAGGGAGGGACAGTCCTGCCAGGCACTTCCTCTTCCCTCTCCAGAGGCCAATGTGGCTTGCATACTGCTTGGGCTATGCCAAAGCAGGAGAGGTGGGAGGAACTGCCCATCTACTGCTGCTGCTGCTGCCTCCAAGCCCACATGCCCAGTAAGTGGGGGGAAGCTGCAGGGAGGGGCAAAGAGTCAATGGGGAATGTACAGGTGCCCCCAAACTCTTTTTGCCTCAGGGAACTCGGGACCTGGTTTGAAGGGCATACACTTCAGATCTGGATTCACAACCAAACACCACAATAGCCCTGTTAGCTTTGCGCACGTGAAATCTGTAAGGAGGACCAGTCTGTACAATTAAGGCAAAGGCCTGTCCTTAAATCCGTATCAGGAAAGCACCCTTACCTGTGTATCTGCATTGAGAACTTTAATCCTTTGCGTAGAGATGAACAGGTCCACTTCCGTCAAAGCCTGGGGGTCCCCCTCAGAGCTCTAAAAAAAGAGAGATGCAAGATTACAAAAGATCTCCAGCCTTCTCATTAAAACAGAGGCTCCACCCAGCAACTTCAAACACAATGAGATGTACACCGATCACACTGTGCAACTTACTGCAACGACACAGAGCAGCTATTCAGAACGGTCCATTTCCAAAATGCATGCAAGGACTTCGCCCCAGAGAGAGTTCTTAGGGCCCAGGTCACAGCAGGATGATTCTTAGGACAAGGGTCTTCCCACGTTCAGCTCTCTGACTATGGGGCCAGTAAGGGAAGGGCACACCTCTGGTTCTGGGCACAGAAACTCTAATATGGCAGTTCCATTCCTTAGATCAGGGGTTCTTAACCAGTGGTACTAGTACCACCAGTGGTACTTCGGCTGACTGCTGGTGGTACTTGGACCCTGCTCCGATGCGGCATCATTGGCAGCACGTTTTTGCTCCCGAGAGGCTCCTGCCTTTGATCAAGCCTCTTAAAAATGCTGAGAAGGGCCCTTCCACCCGCCCAGAGCTTCCTACCTGCGTTTTCTGGCCTCCGAAAACCTGAAAGTAACTGGCGATGATGTCATCACCGGTCACTTCCGGTGGTACGCAGCAGGAGAGTGGCACTGGAGGTGATACTCGGCCGGGAAGGGGTTGAGAACCCCTGCCTTAGATAATAGATGTGCCTCCCAAACCTCCAACACCTGAGCACAGCTGTCTCCCTCAAATAACTTGTTGTAAGTCACCTTGTGTGGTTTTAAATCGAAAAGAGTGGGATATAAATGTTTTAATGAAATAAATTAGCAGACCAACTCAGCTGCAAAAGCAACCCAAGTGGTTTTTTGCACCAATGCAGCTGGCCTTTGATCCAAACAGGAGACCACAAACATCAGCTTGGCTTATTAGCCAAGCTTCTTCTAGCCCTCCTCGCTAACAGTCCTGCCTCCTGCATGGGCAGAGGGCTTTGGAGTAAAGCAGGGTATTTTCTCCTGTTTGTGCTGAAGTATAGAGAAAGAAAGAAAGGAGTGGGAAAGCCTCTTGTTCTTTCTAACCTGCTCCAAACTGCTGCAGAATTAAAAGGAAGCTGCGGCCCCATCCAGTCCTCCAGCACACACAGAAGGCTTGGCAGAAAGGCAGCATCTTGTGCCTCCTTTGCAGTGAGGTTTCAAAAAGGGAAAACACAGCAGGAGTGTCTGCCGGTGTTTCTTTCCTTATCAGGAAAGAGGCTCTGCATCTCCCTGCAGCCCTCACCTCTGTGAGATGGTTTCATCTCACTTGCAGTGCAGTTCAGAGAAATTCCTGCTGCTTCTCCCTTCTTCCAAACTGCAATTGCAAAAAGATTCTGTCAGAGGCGGCTGGTAATGCAGCCAGCCAAGTACTAAAGTACAATTGTTGACCCCGGGGATCCAAGAGTTGCACTCCAACATTTTCCGCCACATTGCAAGGGATCATATATCGCCTCTCATACCACCCAGTACGACCGCTTAGAGTAGAAAAATATTTCGGACAACCCCCAATCTCAGCAACCCCTGTGAGATGACTCTGGAGTAAACTGTTTGGACACTGTGGTCAAACCCACATGATGTCAGATCGCAGGGCTGAATTTTGAGCTAATGAACTCAGGCAATGAAAGTACCGGTATGTTTATAGCCTGGAACTCATTACAGGAGTGTTTGTTTAAATACAGGGGGGAGGGGGAATCCTGTGCATGCAAAATGAAATATTCATCCAAACGGGGATCCTGGAAGCAAATAATTAAACATGACAATCATAAAAGTCTAATTATCATTACAAGACACAAACTCACTACTGGATTACAACACTGGTCTTAGCTGCTTCTTGTAATAAAGCAATCACTGATATTAGATGAAAAGGAGTTCTTGGGAATGCAGGAAGTTGCCTTAATACTGAGTGAGACCATTGGGCCATTTGGCTCAGTATTACTACCCTGACAGGCAGAAGTTCTTCAGGTTTCAGATACGTCTTTCTCTGACCCACCTGGAGACACTGCCGGGGACTGAACTTGGGACCTTTTGCATGCAAAGCAGGTGTTCCATCACTGAGCAAAGACAATGATTATCCAGCCTTAGGAAAAAAAACACCCAGTACATTCAGATGCTGAGCAGCAGACGGACAAAGAGGAGCTCCCCAGCTGGGAAGGAGAAGCTCGACAGCACAGATGAAACCAACAACCAGCATCGCCTACTCCCTCCAATTGCCTACATTTAAAAACATACAGTTGCAAACCAAAAGTACGGCTTTACGGAGCTCCACAATGGAAGACACGACACTCCAGGACGAACAAGAACGACAGAAAAAAAAACGTAAACAAGACACGAGCATTCAAGAAAAACAGTTGTTTACACACCGCTTTTTTCTTGATTTTAGCTGCCTTTTGCATCCTCTGGGGAGAAGCATAAAAAAATTAAATAAATAAAAGGGAAACAGACAAATGCACAAAAGGAGAAAGAAAAAAAAACAAAAAGAGAGAAAAGACAGCATGTGAAGTCAGGGAAAACTTCTGACGAAGATTCAGGAGTCTCAAACCTATTATTCACAGGAAGAGGAAAAAAAGCCACATTGGTTTTGCCAGTTCCTCTGCTGTAAGATACGTGGGTTTTAACAGGTTTAATAATGTGCATCGTCAACTTGCTTACAGAAATTACCAAATAAATTGTATTGCTTAACAGAAGATTATATATGTCTCTGCTGCATACACAGTTACAATCCCTCACCCCAGTGCACCTCAAAATGTTCTGCACTCCTACTTGCAAACACATAGACCAAGCACTTCAGACGGGTTAAGGAGTTCTTCATTTACAGAATCCGAATTTTGCTGTATCCTCACCCACATAACCTAGTGATGTCAGTGGGTCAAGGGTGAATATCGCTCAAGTCGAAAATGAGAAAGTGGGCGGGGAGTACTGTCAATGCCACTCATACTTTTGTCCGGAAGCAAGTTGCCAGACCTTATTAGAATGCAATAAATAAATAAAATAAAATAAAACCAGATGATTTATCACAGTTTTGGCTGAAGAAGTAGAAGCTGGATTCAGTACAACTTAACATTCGGCATGACTATCACTTTGGTGGCAACGTGGATTCCCAGACTCGTGTCTTCCACCAGAGATGTAGTTCAGTCCATAATCTGGTTGTGCATTTGGATATCCTGGACCATTGCTTAAGTTTTCTTCAGAAAGATATGGAAGAAGATTCCAAAGTATCAGCCCAGAAGTCCAAACCACCTTTGCAAAATCCAAGATAACCCAAAGCAAATGAGCGTGTGCTAATATAATGCTGTCTTACACCAAGTCAGGCCAATGGTCTACTCCAATGGGCTCCCCAGGATCTCCCACAAAGTTGTCTACCAGCTGCTACTTGCAACCTTTTAATTAGAGATGCTAAAGATCGAACCTCAATATTATGCTCATCTGAAACTGCTTTCCATGGTTAGGTCATTCCCCTGTCATACTGGTAATGCCATCAAGCCCAGTATTGTCCACTTTGACTAGTGAGTGGGTATTTCCCACCCCTGCACTGTCTTCTACTATGGAGCCATGCACCACATTAGCAAAGGAAAATAACCTAAATGATTGACACAGCAAATGATTGGCACACCTCGGCTCTCTAGCTATGTACCCAATTCTGCAGCTACCTACCAAACACTTATACCACATGCACATGCTTCTTTCAGGTGCAGGCAGCAAACACCATATCAACTAGAAAACGTTCCTCATTCTCTAGCTCATAAATAACCCAATGAATCATCAGAACTATATCTCCATTCCCAAGTAAGAGACTATATGTTAAAAACAAATTCAGATCTTACTGTACCTGCAAAACTTGGCATTTATAGATGCCTTTAAACTTGGCCCAATCAAGTAAGGCCCAGAACAAATGTGCCAAAGACTCGCATGGAAACCAGCATTGCCCATGGATGTAGCAGGTGTTTGGATGCAAAACCCAGATGGGCTTCCTTATCCATGAGCTACCCATGAGTTTTTCCCCCCATGGAATAAGACTATTACCTTTTTCACTTCTTGATCTAGGAGTTCCACAAGGGTTTTGAAAACTCAGGAAGTTGTCTCCTTCACACTTCCTCTTCTGCTCGGTTCTCTTCCTTTTCAAAACCAGGGAGCAGAAAGGGGAGTTGCAGAGGTGGGCAAATGGATGCAGCCCCCCCCCTCCCGCCAGACCACCACAACCACTTCAGTCTATCTTAGGGGTTCTCAACCAGTGGTACTTGTATCACCAGCAGTACTTCAGCTGACTGCTGGCGGTACGTGGCCCGCCAGCCCGCCAGAACCCCGCATCGACACGGCACTTTCGTCACTGCATTTCTGCTCCCGAGAGGTTCCTGCCCTTGGCCAAGCCTCTCATGAACGCTGAGAAGGGTCCTCACACCTGCCCAGAGCCTCCTACCTGAGTTTTCTGGCCTCTGAAAACCTGGGAGTAACTGGCGATATGTCGTCACCAGTCACTTCCGGTGGTACGCAGCAGGAGAGCGGCACCGGAGGTGGTACTTGACCAGAAAGGGGTTGAGAACCCCTGGTCTATCTCATGGATGGGCCAGCCCATCCTGAATGTAAATGCCTTCTCCCACTCCTCCTCCCCTACAGGGATGGTGGGGTGGGTGAGTGTCTCCTCCGTCACCTCCAGGAACAGCAGGTTGGAAGGAGCAAATTTTTGAAGAAATCCGCCCTCGGATACAGAAAGGCGAGACGGTAATGAATGCAGCAAAGCAACAACTTTTGCAAGAAAGACAGGCTAGCACTAGACAGAAATGCTAATTCTCAGGCAAATAACGTTGTTGTTTTTTAAAAGTCTTGCTGCCCCCTTCTGTGAACTACTCGTGTGCACCATCACAAAGCTATGAAAAACAGCTAGCAGTTCTTCCAGACCACCTGCCACGTACACCTGATACTGCAACATTACTGCTAATTTACAAAACTGTGTTTGGGGCAAGACAATCAGCTCTTGTTTGCGGCTTCCAGTTCCTTTCTGTTACATCTGGATTCCAAGCAATGCCCAAAGAGCCCCATTTCCAAGGCACTTTTCTTACATCCGAAAAATGAGATTTCCCTGTGGTTCTATGCTCAGAACTAAGTAGTATTCGAGGTTTCTCTCTTATAGAATATACTGCCAGCCCAAAATGTAGATCACTGCAAATCAAATGAAGTCAAAGGAAATATGCTGTTTCCCAAATGGATGTTAAGCAGTAACACAATTAAACTCTCTCCATGAACGTTGTGCCAATCCTGTGTAAAATATCCAGCACGCGGGAGAATGTTCACATTCAGCGTTTTAAGTGGTACATTTATCCAAATATCAAAAACTGACTAGGAATTAAAATACTGTATATGCATGTATAGCCACTGCTGGCTATTCACGAGACTTCTTACTACCCAAGAAACAACCAACAAGTTCTACCCTCAAATCCATAGTCACCTCTGAGGACACTCATGCTACTACATGACTATAACAAGGTGGAAATACATCTGAGTTGTGATGTATGTATTCAGTGTGACATCCACTACTCGCATCAGGCTCCTAATCATAACATTTTCATTCCACCACCACCCGAAACAAAAACAAAACAAAACCCATGATTCTAGACCTCAAGATTTCAGAGAAAACAAGAGCAACGTTTTGGCAGTTGCTGCAAAAGACTGTTAGATTTCAACGGTTGTTAGACAGAACGTCTAGTGCAAGGGGACAGGGCACGCCTGGGATTCCACTCCAATATTTCACTACCACAGAACTTTACAACTACGCTACACAGTGTAGTGGAAGTTTACAACTCCCACTGCACAGCACCCAATCTAGCATGGGTGGCACTTTCCCAAACAGAGTCTTTAACCATCTCTGTTGGTGCCAGGTGGTTTGTATCCATTAGCTCAGTGGTTCCCAAACTGGGGCATTGCGACACCCCAGCAAGGAACAATGGGTCATTACTTCCTTAAGGGGAGTGGCGACCCATGGTGACGGCGATGGCGCTTCTGGGATTACGCTGCTGCCGCCGGCAGGTTTTTATTCAGCCCTATCTTGGGGTCTTTTCAGGCCTCCAGGGGTGTGTGGGGAGCCTGCGGACCCCTCCACAGGCCTCCCTGCACCTCAAAACAGCTCCATATTGCGATCGCGACCCACTTCCGGTTTCATCCGGAAGAACTGCAATACTGTGGCAAGGAAGTATCTTAGAAGAGGCATTCTCCCTTGTCTCTCACACAGGCAGGAATGCCACTTCCAACATGATGCTGGTGATCTAATCCACCACTCCCCTGTCCAACTTCCACTCCATTCCCCTCTTCTCATTTGCTGTCAGGCAATAGGGCCAGGAGGAAGGATGGCGGAGGAGATGCGGTGTGTGCCTTCAGATAAGGGAGGTGGCTTTTGCATGTCCCCTCAGATACCAGGAGATCTTGGGTGACAGCAGGTGTTTGGATGAAAGCAGTTTCTTGATTTTCACTTTTGCAACACAAGTCAGGATTTTTGCATCCAGAAAGGTCTGCCACACACTTGCGAACAGAGAGACATTTCAAAAGAATCTGTGCATTATTTACATTCTGCTCCTCAGGTAGATTGCATAAGCAAATTAAAAATAAATGAAATCATAATAATAATTAAAGAACAGAGGAGCTGGAAGCAGCCAGGGGTTTTGCTATCGTCACACGAGAAGGCCCTGCCTGCTGCAAATTCTGAGGAGCAGATGTTGCCAGGTCTTCAGAGCTCAATCAACAAGGGATCCTCAGGTGATCTGCCACAGATCAAAAACATCTCCTACCTTGACGCGGCTGACTGCTTCTTGCGCTTGCATCATTCGGATGTTCTTGGAAGGGTTGCGTTCCGAGAGCAGCTGCGTGGAGCCCAAGTAATTGGCTGCAAAGATGATGCCATCAATGAGGTCTTCAGGTTCGCAAGGCCCTGGAACTGAAGGCAAACGAGAGGCAATTATTTTCCTCCAAGGCAGAGCCGTCAGGAGCAGAGGCGTCGCTCCGGTAGGGGCGGGGCTGTAAGTTTTGCTCGGTCGGAGTCCCGTTTACCGAACGAGCAGGAGGCGGCCCGCCCCCTCACTGTCAGAGCCATTCCCCTGCGGAGAAAGCAGCAGGCAGGGTCTCTTGCCTGCTGCTTTCTCCGCAGGGGAATGGCTCTGACAGTGAGGGGGCGGGGCCGCCTCCTGCTCGTTCAGTAAACGGGACTCCGACCGAGCAAAACTTACAGCCCCGCCCCTACCGGAGCGACACCTCTGGTCAGGAGGCCGAAAGGTGTAATGAGGAGCACTATGACTCCACAAGCTTTCCCTAAGAGTCTCTCTCTCTCTCTCTCTCTCGCCCCCCCCTCTTGTGTGTGTAAGTGCCCACCTAATTACATGGAGAATGGAACAACTGTCACAGCAAATGTTGAAACAGAGGCATTTGGTTCCTGGGATGATGGGTCATGAAACTAGAAAACAGATATCCAGCGTTAAAAATACCACTCCGTTCACATCTATAGGCGGGCGGAGCCAGCTTGTGACGCTCCCCCCATTGCTCGGACAGGATTGGTTGCGAGCGGGGGGGGGGGGCGGCTCCCCTTGTACAGTATACGAGAAGATTCCCTTCCCGGCAAGGGACACTCTGGGAGATATTTGTTGACTCTCATCGAGTCTTCAAAGAATGGTGGGAATACCCATTTTCTAAGTCACCTTTATCCTGAGTATGGCACCGACATCACTGCATAATAATTAACTTATTGATTTAACGGCATGCAATCAGAAAACGAAAGCATAACATTTGAATGGAAATAATTATAATTACATGCAACTTGCACGTAATTATAATTACTTCCATTCAGGTGCTATGAGCGACTGCATCCAATTAGCATTTAACTCTTGTCTATTCTGCCCGCTTGTTCAACTAAAGCAAATTGCACAGTTTAATTCATGGATCCCTTTGGGCTCAAACTGCTGACACTTCCAATGACTGCTCTGAACTCCTGGCGGATTCTTTTTCTTCCTTCTTCTCCTTTGCCATGCAACTCACGCTTTGGTCTGGACTGTGTCTCCAAGCAAGCAGCAGTCCTCATCCAAGATCTTTCCACTTAGCGGGAAGCGTGGTTGATTGGCTTCCAACTTTGGGCTTGTTAGCGACTCAGGGCCATGAGTCCAGAGCCATTTCCTTTGGCTGCTGCCCTCTGCATCAGAGGGCGGATTTTGAACTCGCCATCTGCTTTGCGTCTGACAGGAGAGAGCGGGGGGGGAGAGGTAGCTGCAGCTCTGGCAGTGCTGTCGGAGAACACAGAAGGAACTCTCAAGAAGAAGGGAGGCTCAGAAAATGAGTTTTGAAAACCCTGACTTCCATGGATTCCTGTGGCACTCAGAAAAGTAGGGGCGGGGCGACAGGAAATCCATCGCAAACCCCCCCCCGCATAAGGCCATGATATAGGTTTATAAAGGGACATGTGGTGTGGGGAAAGGGATGGAGAGGAGGATTGTTGTTGTTGTGCCCAAGAGAGAACTTCCTCCCTTGTCTAGAGTGTCCATGTGTCAATTTCCTGATTCTTTTGTTTTGGAACTTTAAAGCCCTACACCAGTGGTTCTCAAACGTTTTAGCACCGGGACCCACTTTTTAAAACCACACTCTATCAGGACCCACCTAGCTTTACGAGACTTTTTTTTTAAAAAAAAAGGTGACCTAGAAAGACATAATATTTTATTTATTTAAGTACTTATTTGCAAAAAAACTCAATCAATTTCTCGTAATGAGACAGCCCTAATAGCCTCAAGGCTTGATGGGCTTAGTTATGTGACCCAGTCTTCACCTGACCCCACTACCTGTCATTGACAGACTTGGGGGAAAAAACTCAGAAAAAAAGACGCTCAAACACGTCTCTCCATTAAGCTTCTCTCCATTAAGCTCCAACACAAGCTTGCAAACTGCAGGAGCTCAGCTGTTTGCAGGGCAATTAGCAGCTATGCGATTTTTGAATAGCCTCGAGGCTTGAGGCAATTATCTGATCTTTCCATCACCCATGTTTTTAATGGAGGCTCTGCGGGACCCACCAAAAATCAAGTCACGACCCACCAAGTGTGTCCCTACCCACAGTTTGAGAAACAATGCCCTACACGATCTGGGTCCACATTTTCTTAGGGACCTCCTTCACCCACATGAGACTGCCCAGGACTTGCAAGCTCTGTTCCCTGGTCCGCTCCAAATATGCATTCATTTGTCAGGGACAAAAACCTCTTTATAATGGTGGAACTGTGACTTTGAAACTCTCCGTTCAGGGAGATCTACAATCCCCTTAACTCCCAGCTTTCATACGGCCCGTTTTTATTCTGAATATTCGTTATTCTTCACTGGATATTGTATTCATTCAGCAGATATTCACTTTTATGGTTGCAGTGTTAATTACCGGTACACAGCCCAACAACAACAACAACAACAAAAAGATTTTCTGGTGCTTTGGAAGTTAGACCAATTCTTGGTTATATTTGGGGCACTGATTCCAAAAATGGCATCAGTTTTGCCCTATAAGCGCTAGTTTTGGAGATATGGCATAGCCACCTTTATATGCTGATTCAAGCAGCTCCCTCGTGAGGAAGCCATGGCTTCCTCACGAGGAAGCTGCTTGAATTGGCATAGAACGGGGTGCACAACATACGGCCCGCGGGCCGCATGCGGGCCGCCTGACGATTTCCCGTGGCCCGCGAAGAAATCTGGGATCCCCAAGTTCTTCGCGGGTCATGGGAAATCCTCCGTGCCCGCTCTTTAATGGCAGTTGCATTCCGCTCCTGATGCGGCTCGGCTCCTGGCCGAACACCAGGAGACTCCAGGCGGCACTTTGATCGCCGCCTATCAGCTGAGCCTCCTGGCGTTCAGCCAAGAGCCGAATGAGCCGCGCTGCTCTTCTTCACTGCTGCACTGTTGCTCCTGGCAACAGCAGCCCGGCTCGAGGGAGCAGGGAGGCCGAAAGCGCAAAGGTCTCGCGGGATTTCCGTTCCCGCAGCGAGTGGGACGCAGCCTGTGGTCGCAGCGGGAGGCGGTGCTGAAGTGCGACTTTGTGGGGCCGCAGCCACCAGATCTCGCCTCCTTCCCGTTTCACGGCGAGCAGAGTGCGCAGGTCAGCTCCTCGCTGCAGCCCAGCCGGGCTGGCACAGGGTGAGTACCAGAGGCGGGGGCAGGAGGAGGGCGGGAGGCGGGAGCGAGCTACACCGAGTGTAGTAGGATCATCGGGAGGCACACGCAGCTAGTTGGAATGTAGGAGAGGCGGCGATTGAGAAATACTTCCCATTCCAACATCCTTAGTGGGGGGGGGGAGGAGAAGTATCCCGAAGTAGACACTTTTCTGAAATTCAACATTATACACACCACCCCATTCTGGAAGCACAAAGGGATAGCCAAAACTTTTAAAATCACAGTAAACTGGAACAGTTGAAATAAAAACAAAAAGGACTAGGATCTTTCTTTTACGTTTCTGTTTTAATTTCACTACCCTCCATTGCCGTCGCCCCCCCTTCCACGCTGAGCTCTAATTTATTATCCTGCCCTGCTGTGCGTTTCAAAGGGGGTCCATCCTAGAGATTGGAACCCATTGTTAGTGTAATTTTCCCTTCTCCTCCCAGTTGTTGGTGGGGGTAAATAGTTTTGTACAGAGCTGATGTGTAGTAGCTAAAAGCCTGAGCTGCAAATCAGAATTTTCCCCAGTTCAGATTTTACTTGTCCCATGTAAAATCACAAGGTGGCCCCTAGGCAAGCTGCTCCCTCTCTGCTTTAGCTCCCCAGCTACAATGTGGGGATAATAATACTTACATATTGGACTTGGGAGAGGGATTTGTTGTTGTTTTTTAAAGAGATCCTGGCATTTTTATGCCTTTTGTGCATGTGTCTTATTGCTGTGTGTGTGTTTTTAAAGAGATCCTGACATTATTATGTTTTTAATGTGGGAAAAGTGCTTTTTTTGGGTGGGGGAGAGTTGGGAGAGGGATTTGTGGTTTTTTTTTAAAGAGATCCTGGCATTTTTATGCCTTTTGTGCAGATTACGCTGTGCGCACAGCCTCGTTTATCCCAAATTAATCCTGGATAAAGATATCACACACACACACACACACACACACACAAGTGGCTTGCTGTGTATATTTTATTTTTATTTATTGTATATTTATTTATATACATTTATATAAATATTTTTTCGGGATATTTTCCGGCCCATGGACACGCCCCCTGTGATGTCACTTCCTGAGGAAGTGACATCACGGTTTCTTGACACGCCCCCCCCGTGAGGCCCCGGAGAAGTTTGGCCTATTCATTTTGGCCCCCGCCTACTTCCAAGTTGTGCACCCCTGGCATAGAAGTTTGTCATATATGTTTTTGAATTTGGCATATACGTTTTGACAGCCCAAAACAAATCTTGCTCTCATGGACTAGCCCTGCTGGGTTAAAATATACAAGAAGCAACTTAGTCATACATGAAAAACTGCCCTCACTTTTGTCCTAACTGAGCTCAGTACGAATATTGGTCCCATTTTTCACACACGGGCCCTCAGATGAACGTTTTCTCTCCTGTGGCCAACTGCTAACTCTGTCTGATTTAACAAGCGTACACAGAAGCAATGTTTATGGGATTTCCAGCCATGTGATATCAGCTCTTAAATTGAAGAAATAAAGAATATTCTTACAACTTTGTCTGTTGAGGTTCCTGTCCTCTGATCCTACCAGTATGCAGAAGCGGGCGACCAGAGCGGATTATCCAGATCAGACGCAGCAATAAAAAAGTCTTGAGTCTTCCTTGCTTAACGTTTCATCCCCAAACACTTGGGATTTTTTCAAAAGCAGAAAATTGGAGTACTCGACCACAGGCTGAAAGATGTTGAACATCTTTCAGCCTGTGGCTGAACATCTTTCAGCCTGTGGCTGAGTTCTCCAATTTTCTGCTTTTGAAAAAATCCCAAGTGTTTGGGGATGAAACGTTAAGCAAGGAAGACTCAAGACTTTTTTATTGCTGCGTCTGATCTGGATAATCCGCTCTGGTCGCCTGTGGCTGAACAGGCTGAAAGATGTTGAACATCTTTCAGCCTGTGGCTGAACATCTTTCAGACTGTGGCTGAGTTCTCCAATTTTCTGCTTTTGAAAAAATCCCAAGTGTTTGGGGATGAAACGTTAAGCAAGGAAGACTCAAGACTTTTTTATTGCTGCGTCTGATCTGGATAATCCGCTCTGGTCGCCCGCTTCTGCATACCGGTAGGATCAGAGGACAGGAATCTCAACAGACAAAGTTGTAAGAATATTCTTTATTTCTTCAATTTAAGAGCTGATATCACATGGCTGGAAATCCCATAAACATTGCTTCTGTGTACATAGTAAAAAGCCATGAAAATCTACATGTATATGATTTAACAAGCATTTGTTTGTAGATAGAGCCAGCTTTTCCCTCTGCTAGATTTAACGAAAGATAATGAAAGCATCCATGTCAGTCTCTGTAAAGGGCAAATGAGGCACAGCCAAGCAAACCTTTCGCCCTCCGTCGTCAACAAGATCCCCACTGAAGATCAATCATGAAGACAAATTTAATTTCATTAAGCCGGTCATCAGTGCTGGTTATTAAAGTAATAATTAAAAGCCCCAAAGTCAGAGGGGTGATATAACCATGGAAATAGGTTTGGTTTGAATAATATGCCTTGCAGTGAGAGATTTCCAAATGCCAGTTTATCTAGCCCACACGTCAGGCACTGATTTTTCTGTTAAGGGACTCACTCTTTATCAAGTAGTCTGTAGAAAATGGCTGGAAGCAAAGAGAAACTTCACCTCCAAATTATGAATGCACTGTTTTCTTCTAAGTCGGCCAGGGAAATCAGCCATTAACAATTTACCTCAGGTTACGAAGGAGTACATTTCGGATACTCAAATGAGGATGGAAGAGTCAAGCAGGTATTGGGGCACAATACAAGACGGACAGGGTTAAATGAGCATATGAAGCCAGAGCTGGCCCATCAATGAGGCTGACTGAGGTAGATACCTCAGGTGGCAGTTTAGAGGCCTCAGGATACTCTTAAATAACATTCTACAATTACAGAAATGGATTCCATCCTGCTACCTGCACCTCTTATTTCTATGATTTTTCCTAAGGTAAAGGTAAAGGTGACCCCTGACAATTAAGTCCAGTCGTATCCGACTCTAGGGTGTGGTGCTCATCCCCATTTCAAAGCCGAAGAGCCAGCGTTGTCCAAAGACGCCTCCGTGGTCATGTAGCCGGCATGACTCTCCTTGCCGCAGCGTGTAGCATGCGGCTGGAACACAGAGCGCTGTTTACCTTCCCGCAAGCGGTACCTATTTATCTACTCGCATTAACATGCTTTGGAACTGCTAGGTTGGCAGAAGCTGGCCAAGCAATGAGAGCTCACCCTGTCGCGGATTCGAACTGCCGACCTTTCGATCGACAGCTCATGGTTCAGCGGTTTAACCCACTGCGCCATCTACATCTTCTCTAAACCTTTGTTCCCTTCTTTTCCTAGGTCTTCTTCTGCCCTTATTCTTTGCCTCCACACCTTCCTGGGCCCTGCCCCAAATACAGGGTAAAGAAACTCACTGTTTTTTAGGCCTGCAATCTGGGGAACTCAGGGCTTCCTTGGAAGGACTCACCAGTGAGAAAATCAGTGCTAGAGGACAAGCATCCCTGAAAAACACTCTTCCCATCATCCCATGAAAAGGTGACCATGATTTGACAGGAGAGGTTTGCTGTGTTTGAAGCTGTGCATTCGGTTCACATGCACAGCTGGCTAGGTCACCTTTTAGGCCTCACTATGAACATTCCCTATTCCCAGAATCCTCTACAACAGGAGTTCCCAACCCCTTTCTGGCCAAGTACCACCTCCAGTGCGCCACTCTCCTGCTGTGTACCACCAGAAGTGACTGGCGATGACATCGTCACCAGTTACTCCCAGGTTTTCAGAGGCCAGAAAACGCAGGTAGGAGTGGGGTTCCAGTGATCCAGCGGTCCGAGTACCACAAGCAGTCGTGGTACTGCTGGTGGTACTAGTACCACTGGTGGTACTAGTACCACAGGTTGGGCACCCCTGCTCTACAACATGCCAAGATGCCACGGTACACGAGGCAATATGGAACAAGTCCACTGAAGGCAGAAACTACTGAACAGACCCAACAAAGAAGACACATCCAGAGCAGTCTCAAAAATCGCATTTACGTGTAATAAACTAATTTCATCTCAATGATTAGACATTTTCCTCAGGAGGTTTAATGCCATAAATATTAAGCAGACAGTGAAAATGTACTTACCGTCGACAAAACTTGGGAAGGAAGACACCTTCTTTGTCTGTGAGGAAATAAAAAAGAGTGAGCTGTAAAACCCTGTGTCAACAACTTCCCATTAAGATAAAGGTCATGCCATGTAAGACAAATGTATTTCGATAGGAAACACATGTGAGGTTGTTTTCAGGTCTTCTCTTTTTCACCATTTTCTAATTTGCTCTCTTTCTGCACTATATTCACATTCAACAGGTTTGGAAGGAAAACAGTTATATACTCCAGAAGGGCAGTTCTCAAACGTTTCAGTCTCTGGAGCCCTTTACACTCCTAAAAGGCAGTGATGTAGACTTGAGTCTATTGACTCGGACTCGAGTCATGTCAATGACTTGACTCTGACTTGACTCAGCAATTGTAAAAGACTCAAAAGACTCGACTTGAGACTTGGAGTCGAATTTTATTCAGGTTTAAACCCATTTTCCCCATTAAATAGATAGGGACTCGCAACCCACTACCAAAGACTCGGGACTTGGGGCAAAGACTTGGGACTTGACTTGAGACTTGGATCCAGAGACTTGGGACTTGACTCGAGACTTGGAGTCAGAGACTTGATCCACATCCCTGCTAAAAGGAGTCTCAGGGTGCCCCACTGGTGCAATGCAGGGGGCAGCATGACGTCACCTGGCCCCCGGGCAGTGGGAGGGGGCTAGTGACACCACTGCTGACAGTTAACCCTGCAGATACACTACTTCAGCTCAAAATAGCACACTTTTGAAAAGTCATCTAGGGGTAAGAAATCAAAAGTGTCAGTCCTTTTACAGCTCCTGGTACATTCCCCAGTCTTGTTTAGGAGCAGGAGGTGCATATATGACCACAAATTAATAACAGGATACTTAAAAGCAAGGCGAGGGGCAGGGCCACCTCGTACCGATGAGTAACGGTCAGCGCGGTGCGGAACTTAGTGTTCCACCCCACCTCCAGCTACGCCACTGCACACAATACCAGAAAAGACATTTGAAAACCAACCAATTTCAAAGGAGAACAAACGTTTAAACAAAGCAGATAAATATATTCAAAGAGGGATTGATACTTTTATATTCACACACATTCTCTCTCCTTTGGGAAGTTAAATCCTGCTTAGAATTGTAATCTTGCCAGAAGCTATAAAAGGAAACGCTCTCCAAATTAAAATGTTGTTACATTCCGAGTTCTGCGTATATTTACCCTAGTCCAAAAGAGAAGGGATAATGAACCAGTCAAACAACATCGTCACTATGTCTGTTTAATAAGGTTGGGCGGCCCGCCTCGCAGAGCCGCTGAGCGTTGCCCCGGCCGGCCCGCTCTCGCCGGACGGGGCTTGTGCTGGCAGCAGCCAATTGGCTGCTGCCTGTCTCCGGGTGGGACTGAGGGTGGGCGGAGCAAGCAACGTGCTTGCTCTCCTCAATCCCGTCTCGGAGCGTGGTGCCCCGCCCTCCCTCCCTCCTTCCAGGCTGAGACTAGCTGGTTGCCCTTTATGGGGGGTGGGTAGGAATTTTTTTCCATTAACCTGATTGGCTTTGGTTGATGGGTTTTTCGCCTACCCCAGCCTGTGGGTGAAGAGTGGCTTTACACTGGTTTTTGGTTTGTTAATTTTGTTGCTTTAGGTAGGTGGCGTGCAGGAGGGGTAGCCAGGGAGGGCTTAGTTGGCATACATCCTGAGGTAAGCAAGGTCAGGGGGTAAGCCAGGACCGCTCAGACGATGCCGAACCGGATCGTTGAGGCAGGCTGGCAAACCCCCAGGCTGGATGGACAATGATCACCTTAAGGAATTTCCTGAGGTTGGTCAGCGCTGTCCAGCTGCCTCGATCCCTTTTGGGGTTGGCGAGGATAGGCAGCTTGGTCGAGGACCAAGTGTGCCTGGAGCCAGGATGTCCTATGCCCGATTAGATCTTGGGGGAGGCAGATGGCCAGGTACCGTTTTCCCCACCTTAGCTACCTGCACGTCAAGGGGGGCATTTCAGTTAGAGCTCTGCTGCATTTTACTGTCGGCATATTCAAATAAAGCAACACATAATCCCAAGCACCTGTCTGGCGTATTCTTTGGAGGGGTCCAGGGGTAACTAATTACCTTAATTCAGGGGTTCTCAAAGTGTCCGATTTACCTTTAAGGGGGGTAGCCAGCCCGAACGTCAGCGGTGGTTCAAACAGCAGTGGTTCTCCAAGGTTCAAACAGCGGCGATCACGTTCCAAAGGCCACTTCCAGTTTCAGGCAAAAAACGGAAGTGGGTTTCGGAATGCGAATGCCGCTGTTTTGAGCCTTGGGGAAGCCTGTGGAGGAGGTCACAGCCCCCCCCCCGGACCCTTTAGGGAGCTGGCAGGACAACCAGGTACGATGAAAAAAGCATTTTCTCGTCAGCGGCGGGTATGATCCTGAAGCGCTGCCTCTGGCATCGCCCCGCCCTGCAAAGACTTACAGGGGAGTAAACTCCCCTGTAGAACTTTGAGAAACGGTGCCTTAATTATTTTGTCTAAACTTTCCCACTGGCAAGTAGCAGGAATGATGGAGTTACCTTTATGGGGCCAAGAGCACCAAATTCCACCTCCTTACCCAATGGTACACCAGCTGCCTTGGCCACACCTCCTCCACTTCCTGAATTTAAAAAAGAAAAGAGGAACAGAGAACGTACGGAAATATCCGCTCTGCTCCCCTTTCTGAACCCAGAGAAGAGGAGCAGCGGTAGAGATGGGCAGGCAGGCAGGCGGAGGTGGATGCCCCCTGCAAATCCGTTGTGTGGGAACCATCTCCATCTGCCCTCCAATATTTATTTATTTTGTATTTATTTTTCACATTTTTATACCGCCCTTCCTCCAAGGAGCTCAGAGTGGTGTACATATTTCCTCCCCTCCTTTTTTTTTGTCCTCACAACAACCCTGTGAGGTAGGTGGGGCTGAGAGATAGTGACTGGCCCAAGGTCACCCAGGAAGCTTCGTGGCTGAGTGGGGATTTGAACCTGGATCTTCCAGGTCTAAGTCCGACTTTTTGCCAGAGCGCCCACTGTATTCTACAACAGCCTTGCATTTCCTGCGACATCCCATTCCACACTGAGCTTGCATTGGTGGCGAGCCTCTTTCTTCGACACAACACCTTGCTCCCTTGGAGCAACTAGGTGTGGCGATATACACAACAAGAGAGGACGGGAAACTCAGGAAGCAGCCTAGGTGCCAATACTTGCCTCTGGCATATTATTGTTGTCAATGGGTCCATTGAGATCAGAACGCTGCTGCTTCCGGGGCTGTTCTAAGCCATTGCAGACCTGTAAAAGCAACAGAGAGACGCTGGTTTTCATTTCAGGTCCTGATCGATAGCTTGGGGGGGGGGGGAGAGATCAATATCTGCATCAGTTATCACAGAGTCTCGATCATGAGTCTTTATTGCTCCTGCCGCAGCAACAAGAAGCGCTGACCTAATCATTGACCATGACGGAGCCACATAAAAATGCATGAAACAAAACGACCCAACAGATATTCAGGCTCAACAAGAAAAAAGCATGAACAGTATGGGAAGGGGAAGACCAGCCTGGTCCCTTCCATTGGCCATGGAATCAGGCAGCTGCACAGAGAGCTCACGTCCCCTTCCCTGGCTGAAAAGAACTTTGCTCAAAATACCACCTGAGAAGCGAATGGTGGCGTCCTCTAGTCTAGGGGGCTCTTGCATTGTATTGTAGTGCTATAGCAGGGGTGGTCAACCTTCCACCATTAGGGCCTCTGTGTTCTTAAGAGTCGTGTAGAAGACAGAATCCTGGCAGCTGCCAGCGCTGATGGTGCTGCTAAAGCAGCTGCACCTGCTGAAATGCCCTCACCTATACAACCATTTAAAGGACCAGGAGCATTCATGTTGAAAGGTTGGCCACCTCTGTGCTATAGTAAGCTGCCTTGGGGATCATTTTCATCACAAAGTGGGGTATAAATCTATAAATAAACACATCATCAGCACTGTCCCTTTGACCCTCTCTCTACCTTATTGCAACTAAGCCTAAAGATGTGTACCTGAGATGACTGCATATTCCTCCCCATCTAGCCTGGCACTTATCTCCACTCCCAGGGCACCTGAGAGGGGAGGGGTTAAGGGGGTGCAATTGTACCCAGGCCCAGGGCTAAAAATTGGTCAAAAAAGTGCTGCAAAAAATGGGCCCAGGAGCCCAAAAAAGGGGGGCCCAGGAGCCAAATTAACATGAAGGGGCTCAAAAGAAACTTTGTACCCCCTGATAAAATTCCTCTTGAGTGGCCCTGCCCACTCCTCCCTCTGTCTCTCTCTTGAGTCTATTTTAGATTGTGAGCTCCTTGAGGCAGGAATGCATCTCCTCTTCTGTTGTAAAATGCTATCATGATATTAATTACAATAATATGCATTTTTATTATTATAGCAAAAACAAGATACTGGTATAAAAGGCAGCCGTGAGGCTAGGCAGGCTAGGCTATAAGATCTGACAGGCTAGGCTACACGATCATCATGCCACACTTTTTTGTTGCTCCAGCTGCTAGTTTGTTTCCAGGTGTGATTCAAGGTCTGCTTATTATCTTTATGCTTATTATCTTTGCCCTAAACAACCTGTGGTCAAGATACTTCAAGGACCACCTTCCTCCATATGAATCAATCTGACCCCTAAGAACATCTGAAGAGGCTGTCTTGCAGGTTCCATTACCATCAGAAGCTCAGCTGGTAGGTGACACATGAGCTTTATGGTAGCTTCCACCCTGTGGAACTTCCTGCCACAAGACGTACAGCTGGCACTTTCCCTGTCTGCGTTTTGGCACAGACTGAAAGCGGTGCTTTTTCAGCAGGCCTTCTCTGGTGTGATTTTTTCCCTTTGGCTTCCCCTTGGATAATTTCCATTATTTGGTTTTGGCATGTATTGGTTTCCTCTTAGTTTTTGATATCATTAAGTTCTTGCTGCTGATTTTGATTGGTTGTGGCGATTTTGGGGTTTTCATAATTGATAGCGTTTTAACTACCACACACAGCCACCTTTTGGGAGAAAGGGGAGGGGGTTTAAATTTAAAACAAACACATACATAAAAATATTCCATCATAAGAAAATGAGAAACTGCAAGAAGAAAATGTTATTGCACAATTACAGATAACATGGAGCCTGACAGTGTATTGCTCAACTTATGATATGTCAGGTTAGAACAAAAAGGGGAACCCCCCCCCCCAATATGGAATAAAAGTTATCTTTAAAAAAAAAAACCTGTTTCCTCCTTGGTGACCCACCACCACCACCGAAGCCATTGAGAGAGTGGTAAAATTCCTCCTATCAGTGGAACAAAAAATTTTCACTAGACCTTTGTAATTTTATCTGTAATTTGTCTGTTTGTTTGTTTGTATGTTTAATGTCCATCCATCCATTCCGTGGGGGAACCGTGTCTATGCCAATAAAAGTCTGTCTCTCTATCTATCTAAAATCTGTTTCAACTCAGATGTACATATGTCATCAGACCTATGCAGGTGTTTCGTCTGCTGTGCACCAGGTACCCATGGCAGGGAGAACATGAGAACATGTTAGGTAACCAGATCCCCATGCAAACCTGCTCCCTAGCCTTGCTTTCCCTGGGGATTTTCTCTGCAAAGGTGGTATAGGAGGTAAAGCATTGCAGCCTAGCTATTGGGAGCCCTAGTTCAAAACCAGCTAAGCTGCCCTTTCTCTACACACCTCATCCTTTTGCAGAATTGTATGGCTAAAGGGCCATTTTTGAGCTGGCTAACACCCTACCACCGCAGCAGATGGCTGGAGCAGCGACAAGGTTTCCGCATTCCCCGAAGGCCTATAAGTCGAGAGCACTCTAATCACATTGCGCCATTAAGCTAATCAAGGCGCAACGCGAGTGGACGTCCAGCAAAATACATTAATGCAAAGGGACCAGTAGGAAGAGGGTTGTCACACTGCCAAATGGCATGCAGATTATTTCAGAAACCACCAGGATTAAAACAGAAAGGCTTTGCACAAAAGTAGTATAGCCATCGGGGAAGAAATAAATGATTTCCAAAGAAGAATGACAGCCACATATATTGGGCGTAGGATGTGGAACGACGGAGCTTCGGTTTTCTCTGTGCTTTAAAGGCTGCGTCAGTTCTGATTATGATTCCTTTGGTGGCGCACACACACAAAATACATCCAAAAGACCAAACACGCTGGCAAAGTGGGGAAGAATCAGACCAGATTGAGTTAGACAGCATGTTTAGCACATGGTTAATACATAAGATTATTTCCCAAATAATAATTATTTCGCATTTATGGACCTATCAGCAGCTATTAGTAATGATGGTTAAATGGAATCTCTGCCTTCTGAAATAGCACCAGTTGTGTTGCTGAGCAAGGCAAGGGGGAGGCTTGGAAGCTTTCCAGAGGTTCGTGGGCCACTGTGGGAATCCAGATGCTGGATTAGACGGACCTTACGCTCACTCCAGCAGGGTTCTTTTGATGTCCTTTGATGGAAAGGAGACTGACAGCCTCTTGGCCATTAATGTGGCGGGGGGGGGGGCGGCGGAACGGGGGAGGGTGGATTGGACCTGGGAGGGGGTGGGACAGGCGGCAGCACATACCAAATTCCAATCCCCTTACCGGGCCTGATTCAACTGCACGGATCAACTCAGACTCTGCCAACGATAGCGCTGGTGCAGGTCCGAGTTGACCCATAGCAGCTGCTAGGACAACTGTCCCCTTACCCCAAGGTAAGCAGCCAAAACACTCCGACAGGATGCAGCAGACGTTGTGCCAGTGCTACTGCATCTCCACACGGGGAGTTAGATAGAATTGGGCTGCCTGCCATTACACTACGCCAGCTCTCCGATAGTTGCAGAAAAACTTTGGGGACCCAAGACCATGTGTATGCTGTGATGTTGCTTTCCAGGAAACTCAGCTTTCACTGATTTAAAAAAAAAAGCAAGTTTCCAGTCCTTATACTTGGACAATGCCTGTTCAAATCTCAGAAGCCAGGAGTGGTGATAGAATAAGATTTCCACAAGTTCAGATTCAGGTTTTGGGTTACCTGCACAGCACTTTGTCCCTTTCACGAACAGCCAAATCAGAATTATGCAAAATGCAAAAACACTGTGGAACCATGCAAAAATAGAATGCACGCAATACACGCTGTATAATTTATACAGGTTGCAAAATTCAGCTTTCCATGGCACAAAATCTGGATTGCCAGAGTGGAGAATTTAGATTCTACCCCCCTCCCCCAGGGTGTACACACAATCTTGCCCAAGACAAATAATACCCACTGATGGGGGTTATGATCAGTTCTCCAACCTCACTTTCAGCGCAATCCTAACCAACTTTCCAACACCGGTGTAGCTGTGCCAACAGGGCGCACACTGCATGTTGCAGTGCAGGGGCAGTCAATGGAGGCCTCTCCAAGGTGAGGGAACATTTGTTCCCTTACCCCAGGGCTGCATTGCGACTGCACTGGCGCTGGAAAGTTGGTTAGGATTCCGCTGTTTGAGACTGTGAATATGGATTAAGAAATGTACAAAATTCCCTGCTCAAGCTGCCCACTGGTGGGTTGGATCCTAAAGCCTAGGGCAGGCCCATCCATGAGGCCAACTGAAGCGGTAGCCTCAGGCAGCAGGTTGGTGCGGAGCGCCCATCTGTGCCTGCCTACTTGCCTACACTGTTTCTCCTTCTCCTCCCCCTCTCTGAATTGGAACATGCAGAGGGGAACAGAGAGGAATTGTGGAGGAGAGTGGGAGGAGCAGCACCGCCAGGCACATCATTGGGCGAGGGGCAGCAGCATTTGGCATGCTCAGGCATCAGGAGCTCTTGGGTCGGTCCTGCCAAAGCCTCTGTCACTCACAGAAAAACTGTCATTTCACATCATGCTAGAGCTTTGCATGAGAAAAGTGGAACTGATCCCAAGCTTTTTCTTCTGCTTGAGGAAGAGCTTCCGCAACCCCTTCCACAACCCCTTCCGCAAGCAGAAGCACTACAACTAGAATAGGATTTACATCTGACAGCACCTGGACAAAGAGTTGGCAGAATAATGCTTGCAGCTATTTCCCTTCTGTTCACGGTTCTTTGGATCCAACCCATTGATCGTATCACATTGCGCAACTCATCATGAGCGCAATGAACATGCCTGTGCATGCTCCATTCAACAGTCCACACAAACCCCAATAAGTAATATAGTTGTTATAAAGCAGGGCTGTTTGATACACATTAATTCGACAACACCATATGCTTTCCCCCCTTCTGCTTTTAAAAATAGAGTGAATTGCTTTTGCATATGGATATGTCATCTCTGTTCTCAGAACAAAGAAACATTACCCAGCATGTTGCCACACTGTAAAAGCCCTTATAGGAATTGGCCATAAACTCCTCTTTTGGAACCAAGCAATGTGTTGCAGTTGCACTTCCCCCAGGCATTTTTTTTTTTTTTGCTCTCTAGCTGTTGTTGATTCCAATCAAAAATTAATGCCTCTGTCGAGAATTGGTTTTAAAGATGGTTAGCCACACTCGTGTCACTAAAGGAAGAAAAAATAATAGCAGTTTATGGGCTGGATTAAGGGGGGAAAATAGTGCAAAAGAAAAGCAGGATTAAAATGTCATTGTATTGCATCATATGCGTTTTTGATTGTGAAGAGATGGTACTTGGGAGCAGGGGCGTCGCTGGAGCGTGGGGGGGGGCGGGGCGCCCCCGGGTGATGCGCGCCTGGGAGCCGGCCTAGGAGCATCCGAAGCCCTCAAAACGGGTCTGCGCATGCGCGAAAAGCCGGGAAATACCCGGATGGACGCGGTGCCTGGGCCTTCTTCCAGAAGGCCCTGGAGCGCCGACGGGGTCGGACGCTCCGAGGCCGGCTCCCGGGCCAGCCTCGGAGCGTCCGGAGGGTGACGCGGGGGGGGAGCCGGGTTCCCCCCCCGCGCCGATATCGTAGTTTCACTAGGGTGACACGCGCCCCCTGCCCCAGGGTGACGCGCGTCCTAGTGACGCTACTGCTTGGGAGGAGCCGGGCTGTGGGAAGTGTTGGGAGGACGAGAGCAAAGGTGCAAGACACAAAGCCAAGGATAAAACTAAAGTTGTGGTCAAGATGGCAAGTCCAGAGGTGAACACTACACCAGGCAGTGTCAGAATATGCTGAAGCATCATGTAAGCCAGAGGTTCCCAAACTGGGAGGTGTGGCTCCCAGGGGAGCTGCAGAAACCAGCCAGGGGAGCCACAGAGTGCCACGGAATCCTCTCAGAATACAGTGCAATGCCAATTGGCAGGCATCAACATAATGTCATGGGGAGCCGTGGACAATGGTCGCCAATGGTCAAGGGAGCCACAGGTCGAAAAAGTATGGGAAACACTGATGTAAGCAGAAGACCCAGGAGGAGACCAGGTCCAAGTCAAAGGAAGGATCTGTCCAAAATGGGTTTCTTTACCATTAAGGCTGTGTCGCTACCCTCAGTGTGTACACACACCGCGTGCCACACAGTGTGGCAAGAAACAACTGTGTAAGGCACCAGTGTCTCAAACCGAAGGCTCTGGTAGGAGGACTCGGGAGCTTTATTCCCACCACAGTGGCTTCCAGACAGAGGGAGCTATCAGGCTGCTCTCTGCTGTACTACAGTGCCACCCACATAATGGCTGGAAACGGTATTGCAGCTTTTCAGTTCTGGTGATCTGAGGACCCAATAGGAGCCTGCGAAGCCCCATACTATTATTACAAATATGTATACAAGTATGTGGTTTTTCAACAGTCAAATTTGCAAAGCAGTTTAAAAAGTGAAGGATAATTAAAAATAGTTCCCCAACATCATCATAATCATCATTATTTAATTTATTTAAAGAATTTATACCCCGCCTTTCTCCCAACAAGGGCAATCAAGACGGCTTTATTCATTATTATTAATTATTATTATTATTATTATAAATAGATTACCCATAGAAGATATCTTCAGATTACAGACAGATAAACATCTAGAACACAATACGCCAGATATAATAGTAGTTGACCAAAAGAAAAAACAAGTTTGGATCACTGATATTGCAATCCCAGGTGACAGTAGAATTGAAGATAAAGAACATGAGAAGATCACAAGATAGCACGACCTGCTATTACATCTTGGGCAACTCTGGGAGAAGAAAGTCAATATTGTGCCAATTGTCATTGGAGCCCTTGGAGCAGTGCCTAGAAGTCTGAAGAAACACCTCGACATTCTTGGCCTGGAGCAAATTACACCAGCTCAGCTGCAGAAAACAGCATTGCTTGGAACAGCAAGAATCTATTTCCAGACTATAACCAGTCCAGCATAGGCTGTGATGAAGTAGTAGAATTGAGAGAGAGAGACCGACCGACCAACCAGCAAATGTATTTTGCTTTTAATTTAATAGATAAATTAAATTAAAAGCAAAATACATTTGCTGGTCGGCCTCCAATCATGACAGTTATACAAAACCTCCATGTTCAGAAATTCTACACCTGTGAAGAGTAGCTGCTGGCATGACAAAGGGGCATACCAAGGGAGTGTTATTCATTCATACCCTTGCTTGTAAGCATCTGGTTGGAGACCATGAGAAGCAGAATACTAGACTTGATGGACCTTTGGAGTGATCCAGCGGGTGTCTACTTATATTGCTGTTTCTTTAGTACACACGAGTGTTTTCTTTGGGGACACAACAGAAAAATAAAGTGTTAAGGATCCATTTACGCAACGTTTGACTTCTTTTGAGCTTGTATATCAGTGTTTCCCAAACATTTCCTTTCGGCATCGTGACACACTCATAGGGGTGTCGCAAGATGTCCCCAGTGGCACCTCCTACCTGCTCTCCCGGGCACCGCCATCTTGAATTGCACAAAATCTCGCAATATCCAAAATGGTGACACCAAAATCGAGAGATTTGGGCGCCGCCATCTTGGATCTTGCAATATCTCACAAGATTTTTGTGCTGCCATCTTGGATCTCACGAGATTTTGGTGCCACCATCTTGGATCTCATGAGATCTGAGCATTGCCATCTTGGATCTTGTAAGATTTTGTGTGATCCAAGATGGCGTGCACCTAGGAGAGCCAGGGAGAAGAGGCTGCGGGGGCGCCATGAGCCAGGCATGTTTGGGAACCACTGCTGTATGATATACTTACTGGTTTGCTCCATTTGTTTGTCCGACCTTGAAGGGTTAAATTCCTCCAAAGTTGTGAGAAGAGATTTTATTCTGAAGAACAACGCTTACACAAATATTTAATTTATCTTTAAGACATCTCGGTCACCACATCTCCCAGCATTGATATTAGATAAAAATAATAAAGGAGAGTAGTATTTTTTAAGCCATGGCAATGTCCCAATGGCAAAGTCCAATCCTGACAATATATCTGTCAGCCATAAACAGCATAATCAATAGCTCATGAAGCCGTAAATCTGGCTAACATCAGGTATTGGGTCAAAAGGCTGGTAATCAATATAGAGAACCATGCGTAAATCTTCAGCGTTCTGCATTGACTTCACTGCAACTATAAATACTGTCAGGTAGGAACAGACTGAAAAGTTACAGATCATACCACTTGGCAGCCAAAACGAGAGGACTTTGGCCTACAATGGCCAAGGGCAAGGTGCATTCAAGATTTTGGTCTCCACTAGTGCAGTCAATTGCTTAAAGAATATTTACAACACAATCCTGTCTACAAATAAACCAGCAGAGTGACCGCTCCGTTGTTCTAAGGTGTCGCAAACATGCTGTAAGGCACGTTTGCGGCACCCAGAAAGACAGCAGTGCTGTCGGAGAGACTCCCCCAGTGCCACAGAACGGAGCAGCGCTGTAGCAGGAAAGTAAGTCCCCGCCAGTTTGCAGGGGGCAGGACAGGGTGCTCTGGGGGGATTGGTGGGTCGGGCCCAGGAAGGGGGAAGGATCAGCGGAGGCCTCCTCTGCCATATCCTATCACCCTTCCCGGTCCAGTTGGGCTTTACACAGGCCTCTCAAATATACACCAGCAAATTTGCTGCCGTGCATTCGAAGAAGCCCATCGGGGTATATGGTGCATTACTCAGGGTGAAGGGACAAATGTCCCTTCACCCTGAGGCTGCCAGCTGTGCTGGGGCAGGCCCAATCCTGTATAGGATGCGGCGGGCGCCTTATGTGCGCCGCCACATCCTGCTAGACAGGATTGGGCCGTTTGTTGATTAAAAATCTCTCTCTTCACCAATTGGTTAAATATAAATAAATGTGCATGCCATCAAACTCTTAAAATTAAGAGCAGTTTTGGGAGGTACATTTCTTCCAGTAAGAGATGTTTGGCTTCTTAAATTGTAGGATACTTCCATAAGACAGACCCATCTTCAATTATTATTATTTTTTACTCCCAGGTATAACAGTCCAATCCTATTGAATCCCCTCCCAACTCCCCCTCAGTCCAATCCTATTGAATCCCCTATTGAATCCCCTCCCAACAGTCCAATCCTATTGAATGCAGCCGCGCCACTAGAGCTGTGCTGTATCCTGCAGGGGAGCAGTCCCAGAGATCTCCTTTGGGTAAGAGACCATTTGTTCCCTTGCTCAGGGGTAAGCCTCCGCTGCCCAAATGAGTCTACTCGAACCTGCGCCAGCATTTCCTGGCACAAGTCCGAGTGGACCCGAGAAGGCAGATCACAGCTTAGAATGGAGATAGGGTATCAGTGGTGCTACTGCCCCCCATTTCCCAGCCTTGAAACACTCCCCCCGCCCTGATCTCTGCCCTGCTGTGGGGCTACATGGTTAGTTTTACACTTGCCTGAGGCCTCACACTTTTGCCTTTCCAACTCTGTAACTTCTCTGTTTAGCTGAGGTGGTCTTATCTAGAGCAGCACTCACAGAAGCAATATTCTCCAGTTTAGATTAGAAGTCCGAGCAGAAACTACTCATTCTGCGTTCGAATTCCCTCCACTGCTCCCAAACACTTAGACTGTGTGAATATCACCAAAAAGGTATTTGACACTGTTGCTTCCTCTGACTGCTGCTGCTTCAACATCATTTTTTCCCCTCTTCTCCGATGCCTTTTCTTCCTTCCTTCCTTCCTTAGTTCCCAAGTGTGATCCCAACAAATCAAGGATCTCAAGAGTGCATAGGATGCCAACCCTATGGTATAGCAATCAGATTTGGCTACACAAGGATAAGGGAGGGTAAGGGAGGGCAATATATGTACACATTTTCTTACAAGAGTGCTGAAAAAGAATCAGAAGTGTGATGGCAGGGAGGTGTTTTGAATATTCATTAAAAGTTTGTGAGTCACTCCAGCTGAGCAATAGACATAGCGACCCAGCAGTCAAGACACTTCCATTAACAGTACCCAAAAGAACACTGGCTCAGAGTCAACCAGTGTGACTCCATGTTACATCTAACCAGTGCATTTGTGCAAGATAAAATAAAATACCGCACAGGACGAAGAAAAACATTGGAAAGCAATGATGCCTATATGTGCCATTGATCTGGAGTCCACCCTGTTCTCCTGGTGACTGTTCTATGAGGGTGGTGCAGGGACATGATCCAAGGGTATAAAATTGTGCAGTGTGTAGTAGAGAAAGTAAAGAGAGAAGATTTTTTCTCCCTCATCGTGCAAGAACTCAGGGTCATGCAATGAAGAGTGATGGACAGGGAAAGTGATACAGGAAAGACGAGAGAAAGAGTTCCACCACACAGTAAATGCTTCACTGATGGAAGACGCTGCCATAAAGTCTATGAGGGCCACTGGCTTACAGGGCTTTCAAAAGGGGCTTAGACCAGAGGTTCTCAACCTGTGGTATGCATACCCCTAGGGGTACACGGGCCACGTGCTGGGGGTACACGGAAGGCTGGCCCTTATCTATCCAATTATCAAGACTTAGACAAACTCGTGGAGAAGAAGAGATCAATCAATGGCTCTCTCTCTCTCTCTCTCTCTCTCTCTCTCTCTCTCTCTCTCTCTCTCTCTCTCATGCCAACAAAAAGGTTCAGTCACTGGAGCATATATTTCTTCATTATACTTTCCCTCCTCTCACCCCCACACACAACAAAGAAGGGATCGCAAGGAGTTTCCAAACACACAAGGATGAGCCATCCTGAAGATGACAACAGACAATCCAGAAGACAGCATGTTTTCCTAGCACAAAAAAAGACGACACCATCCTCCTTTTTCTTGCAATCTGAAAATCTTCTGCTTCTTAGGAATTCATGATGAGTCATTGGTATGCACATGGTGGAAATTTTTTGCCTCTGCTGGGCAGAGCTTCAAGTGGAAATAAAAGGCATCAAAATGCAATCACAGCTTTAATCATCTATCTTTTAAAAAAAATCAGCATGGCTTCCCACAGACAATGAGGAAGAGAATTTGGTACATGGTTTTGCATTCACTAGCTGAGCTCAGTCAGAAGCTTCAGAACCAGAGTCTCATTCTTAGCGCCATCCCCCAGGGCCATTCTGCACATTATGCAGAATGCAGTGGTAGAACTCACGTCTGTACCATTTTTGACTGGGGGAAGTTTTCCTATTTTTGAATGCTCCTTTCTATAAAAAGCTCCATGCATGTAAGTAAAGCTGTCAGGGGGAGGCTGATGCTAAACCTGCCTCCCTGCCGTGCTAGTTTACTACATGGAAGGAATTTCTTTACATAGGAAAGCAGTCAGAAATATTACCTGGATTTGAGGTTTAATTACAAGGCTGCACAAGGTAGTGTCATCACAACTCAAGAAGGGAGGAATTCTTGGAGCTAGGCTCACTGGTATTACTACACTGGTAATACAATTGAGATCCAGGACAATCTGGTACATAGTACTAGTTACTCACCCAACCCAGAGCTAATTGTAATGATGAACATTGCCATCATTGATGTATGCAAGGACTCACTGGCGTCGCTGGAGGTGGGGCGGAAAGCTAAGTTCTGCAGCTTTCCGCCCCACCGTTACTCTCCGGTACGAGGCGCCCCGCCCCCTCGTCGTAGCAGCCCGTCAGCGGAGAGAAAGCAACGCACAGGGACTCTCCTGCGCGTTGCTTTCTCTCTGCTGACGGGCTCCTATGATGAGGGGGCGGGGTGCCTTGTACCGGAGAGTAACGGTGGGGCGGAAAGCTGCAGAACTTAGCTTTCCGCCCCACCTCCAGCGATGCCAGTGCAAGGACTTATCTCAACATGTTTAATACACCCAACAGTAGTCACTGATTTTTTCATTTGTGATCCAACTGAATCATCTCGGGTACACTCTGGGTAAGTGTGGGGCATTATCTGCGATTTTGTGCAAATCCTAATCAAGAAAGAACGTCAGCCTCGTACCTGTTCTTGTGGCCATGTCTGCCTTTCCTCTGGAGTTCTCAACTTGGTCTTGAAGCCTCTGGGTATGTCTCCACCCGGCTTCGATGCAGGGGGGATGTTCAGCGATTTTGGCCTCCCTTGATGTCTGTTGGTGCCATGGCCAGAGTCTCCCTTTTGACAAGTCTCTGTATAGTCATTTGGCACGTTTTCAGTCCCAGCATGCTCTGGGCTCATTTCCGATGTGCTGTTGATGCTACTCATGCTCATGCTCATTTTAATCTCAGCCACGATTTGATCAATGTCTTCTTCTTGCTCTTCCAACTCAACCTCTTCTTTCCCGGAATGGTAGGGAGACATCCTGTGTGAATTTCCATTAGCTTCTGGCGAGTAATAACCCTGGTACCTTTCTTCCCGTGAATGACAGTACTGCACATTTTCCTCTTGGTCTTGGGTTTCGAGAGAAGCCACCTCGCCTTCCAAAATCTCAACACAACCCTCATGGTACCCTGCTGCCTCGGTTGGATCAAGTTCATCCTGGTGCTGTGTTTTTGTTTCCGCCCATTCCTCTTCCTCTACGGCTTCTTGACATTCATCAGTCACAACTTGATGTTCTTCGTGAGGAACGTACTCTTCCCCGTTGCAGTCCATTCCTTCAAGGTAACTGTCATCCTCTGGGCAGTATCGAATGTAGTAGGTGATTCCTTCTTCTTCCTCTGGAAGTCCCTCATCATAATCCTCCTCCTCCTCCTCCGAAGTATTATTGACATAATCGGAACTCGAGTCTCCATCTCCACTGTTATCATTACACTCATGTTCCACCAGAGTAGGGCTGCCTGGTCTGACAGTAGTCACCTCCGTCTCCTTCCCGGCATACTCCTCCAGCGGCAGACTATTTTCCTCATTTTCATCCTCCCTGCCGTGAGACGAAGTAGGGCAAGCTCTCGCCCGGTGATCCAGCATGCCAGCTGTGGCGCTTTGACATTTCCTGTTTGACATGGCTGACTTCTCATATGACAATCATTTCTGAGCAATAGCTGTAGGGAAGATTCAACAACAACAAAATTATCATTTATCAAAAGGTCAGCAATGAGAACCACAGCAATGCTACTGGGACACACTGAAATTGACATTTTTTTTTAATTTGTCAGAGGGGATTCGAAGGTCTCATAAATCATCCCATCAAAAACAAGGCATGCTAGCATGATAGATCTGAGGAATGAATGACACATCAGCACGGTATAGAAATGTTACTAACAGTGCAATCCTAACCAACTTTCCAGCACCGGTGCAGTTGCAATGCAGCCCCGGGGTAAGGGAACAAATGTTCCCTCACCTTGAAGAGGCCTCCATGACTGCCCCTGCACTGCAAAATGCAGTGTGCACCCTGTTGGCATGGCTACACCAGTGCTGGAAAGTTGGTTAGGATTCCACTGTAAATAATCCAAACTCAAACAAAAGATAAAAGGTATATTTAAATAGCTTAATTGAGGGGCAAGCAAGTTTCTGTAAAAGTGGGTTGGGCCACCACAACCAATCTTCTCTTGCAACGCACCTCTGCAGAGATGTGTGGGGCAGGTTCTGTCAGTTTCTGGACTCCACAGGACCTCCTGAAGCCTGAAACGGTGCCAACCCCCTTACCTAGCAGAGAATGTCACCTGCCATCTTCACCCCTTCTCCCTTCACTGAATAAAAAAGGGGGGAATGAAGCAAAAGAAGAGTGGTGGACACTAGAGCATCATTTTCTTCTCCTCAACACTTTCTCTTCCACTCCATTATTTCTTCCTTTTCAAATCTAGGAAGCAAGAGGAGGAGGAGGAGCTGCAGAGGTGGACAGGCAGATGGATTGGCCAATGGAAATTCACACAGGAAATTCACACCCTCTACCAATCCACCACCACCACCACCTGAGAAGATGACTGCCTCAGTCAGCCTCATGAACAGTTCAGTTCTGCTGGGTCTCACCATCACTCCATCTCAGCCAGTGTGAGTTCTATAATAGGTCCCAGAATGCTTTGCAATAGGCCAGAGTTCTGTGGTAGGCCTGTCAACACGGAAAAGGTGCCCCAAACAAAGTAAATGAGGAAAACCCAGGTCTGAATTGCTTCAAAAAGGTAAAATTATCCATTTAAATGTCACAATACGCCTGCCTAAAATTTGTACAAGATGTTCCTTCTGATGGCTGTATTTATTTACCGAAATCATGCGTGTTTTGCTTGATAAAATAAGAAATCCACCCACTCCAAAGAGATGCAAATGTATTAATTCTGAAGCCCATAAATTGTTTGTGGCTAGGAATGGTTTCCTAATCCAGGCAGCTTCTGTATATGCAGCTCATCTCAATTTCCTGCCCACGCCTCCGGACCTCGCTTTATTGTGAATGATATATTACCTCAAGCTGGTAGCATGGATTAAATTGTACGTCTCCCACCCATCCATTTTTCATAGCACACATAACACAGAGAGATTCTTCTCTCTGGAACACTACAGCATAGCATCAGAAGAGCTGGAAAAACAACCCCCATGTGAACCTGGTTGCCTGGGCCACTGAAAGTTTGATGATGGCTTCTAGAAATTTGAGATACTCCTCCGTACAAAGTTGCAGGCTTTGTTCCAATTCTTTTCATCTGTCACTGATAGACACATGCACTCTATGATCTCAAGTTAGTGATCCCTGAGGAAATGAATATTTTACATGAGAAGGAAGCCAACACAAGGAGTGAGTTAAGCAAAGGAATTTTTTAAAAAGGGGGCCAATGAGGAGGACAGAGGGGAAGGGGTCTTGGGCTAGCCTTCATGAAAAATGGAGAGGAAGCGTGGACTGACATTAAAAAAAAGACTGCAAGGGAGAGAGGGCTACCTGCAAAGCTGTTCTGTCTGCATGAAATGAGGACAGGGCAAACCTGTTCGGATGAGGAATGAGTCCAGGTTGGAAATGAGACTGTGAGGGAGGAGGGGGAAAAAAATCCAGTGCAATTACTTTGGGTCAGAATAGCAAGTGCAAATTCAACAGAATTTGAAGCCTGGGCAGATGAACAAGAAGGATTGAATTTGCATGATGAGTTTCTTTCGCCCTGCCACCTAAGTGAAAGGGGAAATCTTCATCTTGCTTTCAAACACAGGGTGCAAGAAGAAATTAGGATTCTTAGAGAAGAGATGCCTTGCAATGACTAGAACACCTTACCGCATGTCTCAACATCATGATGCTGCGTGCAAGAATATAATAATATAATAATAATATACAGTATTTATATACCGCCTTTCTTGGTCACTGGATTTCTCCTCCGACTTTAATCCAAGGCGGTGTACATGGGCAGGCTGTCTTAACCCCCCTTGGGTTTTTTTTACAATATATATGAATGTCCAATCTTTCATGAACGGCTACTTTCCAGGTGGTATCCTTTTTACAGTCTGACAATTCTGCTGGCTGACACCTCCCACACTCGACCGATGCAGCTGGAAGCTCTTATCTCTCCTCCTGGAGGCTTTCACAGCTTTTTGCCGGTGGCGTGTCTCGAACTTATCAAGTTCACCGGTCTTCGGGCTTTGAAGGTAGCAGCTCTCCCAACTGAGCCAGACTCTTCTGAATATAAGAACTCAGCTGAATCTGGTCAAAAGGCCACCCACTTCGGCATCCTGATCCCACCAATTAGATGCCTCTGGGAAGCCCACAAGCAGGAGATCAAACACAAAACCCCTCCCACCATTGCTCCCCTGCAACTGGCACTCAGAGACCTCCTGCCTCTGAACTTGAAGGGAACATACAGCTCTCATGACTAGTAGCTCCCAACCCCACTCCACATCACTGGGTGGGGGAAATGTCACCGCATGATGATGCTAAGAAACGGGGTGGTATAGTGCCGAAAAGTGGGCGTGAGCCTGGTGCTTTCATATAACATTTAGCGCCACCATCACGGTAGACAATGGTGGGTTTGAAGGACCAAATGTAGTCCCACGTTACTTGTAGGGCAGGGGTTCTGCTGGTGGTACTCAGACTGCCGAACTACTGGAACCCCACTCCGACGCAGCGCTTTCGGCGGCGTGCTCCAAGAGCGGAAACGCCTTTGACCGAGCCTCTCAGGAACGCTGAGAAGGGCCCTCCCACATGCCCAGAGCCTCCCACCCGCCCAGAGCCTCCTACCTGCGTTTTCTGGCCTCTGAAAACCCAGAAGTAACTGATGATGATGTCGTCACCAGTTACCTCTGGTGGTACACAGCAGGAGAGTGGCACCGGAGGTGGCACTCGACTGGGATGGAGTTAAGAACCCCTGTTGTAGGGTGCTCTGCCTTCTCCAGTTGGCAGCAGTTTCCCAAGACCTCAGATAGAGATCTTTCCTTACTATGTGTGATCCTTTCCCGACAGATACCAGGATTGAACTTGTGACCTTCTGCATACAAATCATGTGCTGGACCACTGAACTATGGGCTCTTCCTAAGAAGCCACCTTGCGCTGTGTTAGACCGTTTGTCTATCTAACTTGTATTGTCTGGCTAGCATCAGTTCTCGAAGTTCTCAGGCAGATGTGTTTCCCATCATCTGCTACCCAAGATCCTCTAACCAGACATGCCAGGGACTGAAACTGTGACCGTCTGCATGCAAAGCATGTTATCTAAAGGCTGAACTATATTACACGCATCGCGGAGCTTTTGACATCATAGCAGAAGCAAGCGGAGCCGCTGCAACCTCCGCACTGCCAGCGTGTACGTCAAGCTGGAATCCTACTTTTGAGGGGGCGGTTCGCAGAGCTACTGCAGCCTACCAATCGTAGGAGAGGGGGGAGAGTGGCTGCATGCCAATCAGAACTACCTCCAATCACCTTCTTAAGAAGGCGGGACAACAGGAGGGACAACAGGCGGGAAGACACTCCCCCGCTCCAAGTGCGTAGGCAGAGGCAGAGGCGATTGGGCAGAGCCTCTGCGTGTAATGTAGTTCAGCCCTAAGTGCTGAGCTATAGGTCCTCTGTCCTCACCCATCTTGTAGACACAACCAATAAAGAAAAAAAAAAGTATGACAGTCGCTATTTTCTCATCACCCATGGCATTTGCTTAGGCACATAGAGGTAAAGAGAGAACAAAACAAACACTGATCAAGGAAAAGGATGGATACTGAAGACAATGCATTTCCCTAAACCAGGTGAAACAACAAGTCTGAAAGCTAGGAGCTAGATCTCATATCCTCTAGGCACCTTACACACAAAAATGCATGCATGGAATTAGTACACAGAACATTAGTGTGGTTCATTCCAGTGGGGGAAAAAAAAACAGGAGCCTGAAGCAGCAGCAAGACAAATCGGGTCAGAAGGAATAAGCATTTCAAGCTTGAGAAAAAAATCGCACATTAAAAGGAAGCTTCAGAATGTCACTGCTCAGGAAACAACCATCCAGCCATCTCAGTAGCGATGAGATTGTTACCGAGCGTTCATATTAAATCAAGCAGTTAAAAGTGCTGTTCCAGGCTATATTGATTTATCACTATTAACATGATTAAAAAGGAAGAGACGGTCATGCTTCCTAACAGAGAATACTAATTAGACTGCTAGTTGCTGTCACAGATAAACATTGTCTTCCAAGGCTACCTAGCCCTTTAATCTTCTTCAAGTCGACAACACTTGTAAATTAATTCCTCCTTTATTTAGTACAGGGTGCCTCTTAAAATAAACAGGCGGAAGATGTCTCTTGGTCAGGCTGTTCCCCTACTTAAAGAAATCTTTGTCAATTAAGTGTATGAGTTTTAGTTAATTAGACAGTTGATTCAAGTTTGTATGTAGGTAAAAAAAAAAACTTAGTTCTGAAGCAAGAAACATACATTGGTCTTTCATGATTAACACATATGTTCTAGCCCAGGGGTTCTCAACCCCTTCCCTGCCAAGTACCACCTCCAGCACCACTCTCCTTCTGAGTACCACCGGAAGTGACTGACATCATCACCAGTTACTTCCAGGTTTTCAAAGGCCAGAAAATGCAGGAAGGAGGTTCTGGGCGGGTCCTTCTCAGTGTTCCCAAGAGGCTCGGCCAAAGGCAGGAGCCTCTTGGGAGCAAAAACACGCCACCAAACACCGCATCGAAGCGGGGTTCCGGTGGTCTGGAGGTCCGACTACCACCAGCAGTCGGCCAAAGTAACACTGGTGGTACTGGTTGAAAACCCCTGTTCTAGCCAGTATCATGCTGGTGGCGCATGGCGACAAAGAGACTGTACTGGGAATCAGGACTTCAAGGTGAGGTTCAAATTGGGGGAGTGAGAGCGAGCATGGAGGAGATGAGTGTGGTGTGTAGAACATCTTTGGTACACTTACTCACCTGCTCTGTTTCCCTAGATTCTGGCTAGGGCAGCGTTTCTCAAAGTTCTCCCCGTGAGTATGGGAGAACTTTGAGTGCTTGCAGGGGTGGGGCAACGGCGGCGACAGAGATCCCTGATCAAAAGGGGTATTTTTAGATTTACCGGGGGTCGCACCACCCTCTGGAGGATGCAGGGGACCCGCGGCCCCCCAGCAGGCCTCCCCAAACCTCCTGCAGCAATTAAAGCCCACTTCCGGTTTACTTCCTGGTTTCCCACTTCCGTTTTACTTCCTGGTTTTCCTGAAAACCGGAAGTGGGCTTTAATTGCTTCCAGGATCCGTTCGGAGGCTTGGGGAGGCCCTCTGGGGGGGTCATGGGTCCCCTGGACCCTCCAGAGTGCAGCATGACCCCCGGTACGTCTAAAAATACCTTTTGTCCCCAACGGCAGAGTGCTCCCAGGATCGCTGCCGCCACCATCAAGGTTCACAACACCCCTTAAAAGGGGCAGTGCCAGCTGCTGCCTGGCGTGGTGGGTCACGACCCACCACTTTGAGAACCCCTGGGCTAAGTTAATGTTAAATTGTCCCATTTTCAGAGCAACTTAGGAGCAATTAGGAGCTGTCCCAGGTACTGATGCCAAGCAGTTTTCCAAAGGTAGCTCTCTGACTACGGCCTGCTACTGGTTGCATTTTAATTCAGGACAGTTCCCCAGTATCTCTAAGAACTCCATGGCCTCCAAGTCCCATCAGAACAGAACGTAAGAATGCAAACGATGCTCAGCATTTTCAACAGTTAAGTGTAGATACATTTTAACAAAACGTTTAAAATGTATTAGCAAGCGCTTAACTTATCTCTTCAGCAGGCAAGGCAAGAAGAACACATAAATAAGAAATGCTACGCTGTCAGGCATGTGGAAAACGAAATGATTTAAAATAAGAACGTTATTTGCATTATAATGCAGTCAAGTCTTGTTATTTAAGCCCTACTGCAACTGAAGTAGAGAGAAGTCTGTGGAAAAGTAGCCATGGGGAGTTGTTTAGGACACACACCTCATACACTTTCATACAAGCACAAGAACACAGAAAGAGCTGTGTGGGGCACCCAACACATTGAAGAACAAAGTGAAATCTCTACCTGGAGAAAGTGATTGCCTCGTTCCCAGACAAGAAGCGCATTGGCCCCATGGGTGGGACTCACCAGCGCACTCCAGTTGATTCTCTCAATTGATTGAACCACTCTCTAATTTGTTGTCAAAATGTTTGCTACCAGTAATACTGCCAACTTCAATATCCCTGTGTTTTGCCTCTTATTATTAACTTTGGCTCTCTCTTCCATCCATCTATATACAATTCTATATCTACACAAAGCGTGTAAATTTCAACAGCAGCAAGTTCCTAGGGCCAAAGACTTGCTTTTTACTTATTTTAAAACACTTATATCTCGACTTTCTCCTTCCCATTGTGAAGACAAGGTGGCTTACAGTATTCTAGTTTACTGTACTTCTGTTCCTCTGTCAGGATGGGAATAAAACAAAATTTCTACTTTGCCAACACCATTTCTAGGATATCCTCCCATTGTCTTATGTTGAACATGTCAAAAACAGTGTTGCAGGTCTTTTTTCCTCGACTCCAACCCCAAATTCTTCCCATTCGTGTATCTCGACCATAAAAGAAACCGTTTCCTCTCCTGTTGCACTCAACTCCTTTTTGTCTTCCCCATTCTCCTTTTCCCACATCATTTTAGCACAGGGAGGCCTGCTTGTAAAACAGTCCCTATGTAAAGGGGGCGGGCGGGCGCTGTGACTCAGTGGTAAGGCAGATGCTTTAAATGCAGAATGTCTTTGGGTTCAATCCCCGACTTTTCCAGGCAGGGAAGAGAAAAATTCCTTCTGGAGACCTTTGGCCAATCAACGTCAACAATACTGAGCTAGATGGACCAGTGGCCTGAATCACTGTATGGCAACTGCATATGTTCCAAAGAAAACTTAAATCTTATCATATAAAAGGAAATGCTTCCCTGAGCTGGCAGATATTTTTTTTAAGAACCCAATGCAGAAATAACAGAAAAAGGCCCTCTCATCACACTGGACAGTTCCAATATAACCAAATTGCTGCAGTGTTATCAATGTACCCAGGGCCTTAAACGACAGGGTACTTAGTGTAATATTTAATTGTGCTGTGCAAAACACGAAGAGGATTTTGGGATGCTGCTGATACAGGAAAGCAGAAGATCCATTCATTTTGCCAGAAGAGGCCTAAGAGCAGGCAGAAAGCTTCTTGGGTATATGGAATTGGAACAAACACCATAAATGTGGGATGAGAGCTTGCCCAAAATAAAAAGCTGCCTAGCAAGGGGGGGGGGGGAAATCGAGTTAATTCCATTCTCCCATACCCCTACAGAAATGATTGCATAGCAATTAAAAACAATGACTGCAGCTCTCATTGATCAGTAACACCTAGTGCAGGTTTCCAAAACATAAAGGAAATCAACACGTAATTTGCAATGCAATTCCTTTTGGTCCCATTTAGGCACAGAAACAAGACATTCTCCCAGGTTCCATTACCTTAGCAGAAACGATCTAGTTATTAGCATTAGAAAGAAATCCATATATAGACATAGATTTTCCTTCCCAGCTCTTTACAATGTATTCAGTAGCAGTGCAGTGAACTGCAAACTGCTTGAACAAAGGTCCATCCATGAAGGCAGACTGAGGCTGTCACTTCAGGCGGGAGTGGGGGGGGGGGTAGGGTGCCAGACACTGTTGGTGTTGACATCTGCCTCTGCCCCCTCCCGCACCTGCTGGTTTGAAAGGAAGAGGGGAGCAGAGTCGAATGGTGGGCTAGAGTGACTTGTAGGAGATACTGCAGCAGCCCATCTCTCTCCTCTCCCCTAAGTGTGAGAGAAGATGGAGAAAAAAGGCATTTGATGTCCAGCCTCAGGCTCAAGAACATCTTAAGCCACCTCAAATAAAAGGTAATATCTTCATGCATTTTTTTTTTAAGGTCAGTTCTAGATAAACTCTTCCTAAGGTGGCAAAAACGCTCCTGAACTGCATCACTTACAGCGCAAACCTGTGTAACTTTGCACGGCAGGTCTAAATAGCCGGCTGCTGCATCCTGTGTGCATTTCAACTTACACTGGCACGGCCCAGGCTCACCTTGGGAGAAGGAGGCGTTTGTCCCCTTCCCCTGGTATAAGCGATGCAGGCCTCAATGGGCCTCCTCGGATGCACGCCAGCTCTGAAGCTGGCGCAGAACCGGGGAGACCGTGTAAGGCTGGCCTGGGCTGCAACGGGGCATGGGATATCCGCGCAAACGAGAGACAATATTCCTGCCCCCTCCCAGCTCAGGCTCCATCCACCCACTGGTCTCGCCTGCTGCTCCTCTCTAAATTTGAAAAGTAAAAGGTTGAATGGAGTGGAAGAAGTGTGGAGGTGAGGAGAGACTCTCTAGCCCAACACTCTCCTCTCCTCCACACTTCCTCTTTCTCTCCTCCACACTTCCTCTGCATTCCCATTTTCCTGTTTGAATCCAGGAGGAGGCAGAAGTGGCACACCACCAGGCAAGGGGAAGTATCATTTGGTGTGCGGCTTCTGACACCGGGACACAATCTGGGCTGGCTCTGCATCGATTTAATACTCTGAAAGCCCAATCCTATGCATATCTACACAGATGTAAATCCTAGGCTTGCCATATTTTCCTGACCTTCAACTGGGACACACACACCCCACACCAATTAAATAATTAAACGAAAAATTAAGTAATTAATTAATTAAAAAATACATAGAAAAATACAAGCACGGCCACAATTTCTATTTATTTATTTATTTATTTTAAAATATAGGGGGCACGAAGCATTTTTTAATTATTTATTTATTTAGCCTACAAACTAAATAAGTAAGTAGAAAGGAATTTAATGTCCCCCCCCAAAAAAAACCCTATTGCCGCATGAAGCGCACCCGCAATTTTATTTATTTATTTATTTATTTATTTAAGTTAAATAATTAATTAAATTTACTTATCCCACCATCGTCGGCAGTGCTGATCCAGCAGTCGTGCTGCTGAGATCCGTGCTGCTGCTGCTGCATTCTCGTCGCGCTGCTGATCCGGAGAGAGACTGCCTGGGACCGGATCGCACGGGCAGTCTCCGGATCGCTTGACGTCTCACTGGCTCGGAGACAGCGAGCGATCCGGATACTGCACGGGCCCGTGCGAGCCGGCCCCGGGCAGTCTGTCTCTGGAGATCGCACTGTCTCACCGGCTCCGAGCCAGTGAGACAGCGGGCGAACCGCCTACTCATCCGCTCGCTTGCCGCCGCCGCCATGTTTAAAATAAGTTACTTACCCAGGCGCCGGCATGTTGGTTCACAAAATCCCGTGAGAGCCAAGATGTCGGCGCCCAAATCCTGTGAGGGCATCATGCCCTCACGGGATTTGGGCGCCGACATCTTGGCTTTCGCGAGATTTCACGAGCCAACATGCTGGCACCCGGGTCAGTAACTTATTATAAACATGGCGGCGGTTGCAGCGGCGGCGATCCGGGATCGCACCCATACCTCCCGGGATGCCGGGATCCGAGCCTGAAATTCAGGATCGTCCCGGGCATTCTGGGACATATGGCAAGCGTAGTAAGTCCCATTATACTCAATGGGGCTTACTCCCAGGTAAGCGTGGAAAGGATTTTATTTATTTAAAGAATTTTTACCCCACCTTTCTCCCGACAGGGCAATCAAGGCGGATTGCAGCCTGAATTACCTCTGAATAAAGTGCAAAACCCCATCAATAGTTGGGAAGTTATTTTCAGTCTTCCAGCAAGAAGCTGGTAGCAGAAACATAGTCAAAAACCTTCTCCAAATAGAGATGTAAAAAACACATTTCTCTGGAAAGATAGATAGGTTCTTATTTTAAAATTCTGAGCAATGCTTACTAGGTTTGGTTATACATAATAAGCAGCTATTAAACCAAGGCAATTGCTTTTTAAATTGCATCCTAAATATATCATCATTGATTCAAGTCAGTCTAATAAAAATAAAAATGAATGAGTTGTCGCTAGTGGGAATACCTGTAACGCTCTACGGACAAACTGCATCCTCCACCATTTCCCAAAGGATTATGCTCATTGGCATATTTCGCCACATAGAGTGGCAAGCCAATTTGCATAAGGCATGCATGAACACGGCCATGCTTGGACACAGCTGCTGGAGATAATCAATCTTCTGTTGCCAGGCCACCTGTGAAGTTTCCAGGGGGTATTCTTAGGGTATTTGGGTGATGATCAGCAGAGAAATGTATATATTCCCACAGAGAGAAACCTAGTACTTCCTTTGGGCTTGGCAAACCTTTGGCCCTCCTCTGCCAAACTCTGATAGCCCCAAATCTCAGTTTCCTGGATGAACCTCTCAGAATTATGATGTTTTTGCACATGATGAAAACAAAGAAACATTTTTAAAAATGTCTAGCAGAGGCGTAACAGCAGCGAGTGCTGCCTGGAGCACTCACTGCTGCGCCGCCCCAAAGGGGCGGTGCCGCCGGGGGGCGGGGGCGACCCGGCTTACGCGTGCACTCCGAGGCCTTCTCCCCCGGCCTCGGAGCCGGAGAAAGCCCTGGAGCGTCCACCACGACCGGTGGCCAGGGCTTTCTGAAGGCGGCCGACTGCCGCGGTGCGCTATTTATCCTTGTTGTTTTGCACATGCGCAGAATGTTAACGGCTTCCATAACGAGAAGGCCTCGGAGCGCCTGCCCACGTCACCGGGAGGGCGCGCGCGCTCCATGGGAAGACTGGAGCGAGCGGAGCAGCGCCGCCCGGGGCCGAGGGGCCGCCCGGAGCCGCTGCTCCGCACGCTCCAGTCTTTCCACGCCTCTGATGTCTAGCATGCTTTTAATTTTGCCTCTTCATTTCAGAACTGGTAGGATGACCTTGAGAATATACTCAGAGTCTGTCTGTCTCACCAAGTTTGATGAGAAGGGGGCACAACCAGCCCATGCATGGAGCGAGTGGTGTGAATCACACCGAGTGGTGGGTTGCAAACAAAGTGTGGGTGCCCTTTACCCCAAGTCTTGCCACCACCTCCCTCCAGCCCATTGCAAATGGAGCCACTCTGATCTAGTACTTCTGATAGGCTTCCCTACCCGCTCACCTCACTCACACATTGGGAGTGTTCCCACACTTCCTGTTTTATTTAAAGGGACCATGCTAGGAAGGAGTGAGGTGAGGGGGTAGGCGCATCGGGGAGGGAGGCATGTGCAACAGCAACGGCAGAATTTGAGCCCACTTAAAGTAGCACAGGCTCAGCCAGGGCCTGGAGGGGGACAGATTCAGCCCTTTCCCCAACTCTATTTACCACCACTCCCATGCTGAAACAGTAGCATATTATTTCCTGCTTACCACACCTCCATTTCCGTTTAATTTCTCTGTTGGGTCTGATGAAACAAACAACAACAGACTGTAAGCCTCTCAGGGCAGGAACCTGTCTTCTCATTCCTTGTAAGGTGCCATGTACATGATTGGCACGAAGTATACAGTCCCATACTGTAGTTTGAGATTAAAAGGTGGAACCTGGATCTGAAAAGGGTGAGGGTGACTATATAAGAGGACTTGCCCCACTTAACTGGTGAACTTGCATTGACAATATGGAGCTAGATAGATCAATGATCTCGAATGTATTAGAAGGCAGCTTCCTATGTATACAAGGGCTAAAGCTCAGTGGAAGAATACATATCTGTATGCAGAAGGTCCCAGGTTCAATTCCTGGTCTCCCCCAGGTAGAGCCAAGAAAAAATTCCCGTCTGAAACCTTGAAAAGCTGCTGCCAGACTCAGCTTCCTATAACCAAATATTTTCTCTGCCATCAAGGAACGGACTTTACTCACATCAGAAGGAGGAGACTGCTGCTAGGGAGAAGTAGTAGCCAAGTGCTAGGGTGCCTTTAACTTAAGCAGTGCCAAAATTCCCACCATGGATCAAAAACAGAAAGGCACTAGCAATGAATGGCTCCCACCCAAGAGTTCATGCAGGCAAAGAAACAATCTGTGCTCTGAGCTAGTTTGCCATCGTAAGAAATGATAAAAGAGAGGGAGGCTCCCTGTGGTCTACTTAACAGGAAATTAATTTTGAGGTGGTTTGTGCCTGTTTGATCTCCCAAGAAACTGTGGGATAGGTTGGTTTTTTGCTGACTCGGTGAAGAAGGTGACCTTGTCGTCGGGATAAAATATTGCTTGGGGAAATTGGAACGGATCAACATGAAAAGCATACAAATTAGTAGGAGGTGGACAGATTCCCAGGCTTCCGTGTGTTATCATTGTAATCTGCAGGGAGGAACACTTGCGTCGGAAGCTTTTGACACCGTTGTACAACAAGGCTGAGAACAGCCAGAGAACACGGCTTCAAATGTCTCAAACCAGTATAGCAAGAAGTAGCTTTCTCTAGAGATGAAGGCAGATTACTATCTGCTCCCGTTCACATTGTCATTCAACCTCTCTACGAACACAAAGCCACAGTACACGTCCAGTTGTGAAATGCAATCACACTGGGGAGCCACCTATGTCCCAAGCCTCCATCGTGGCGAGCAGCATTGTTTTTGCCACTGACTGGCCACAATGATGTGATAAAGGCATGCGTGATGGACACCTAGAGCATCTTCAGAGGCCACCTTGCACACACCCCAAGCCTCTTGCATGAGAAAAGGGGGTGAAAACATCAATTGGCGTACCAATCGACTTGCATCTTGTGCGTGATTGACAGCACAATCCTTACTAACTTTAGAACAGCTGAGCATGCGCTCCGCCATTCTAAAGCATCGCAAATGTGCCGTAAAGTACGTTTGCGACTACTTTGGAGTAAGGGCTGCTGGCGCAGAGGCTGGCAGCCCTTACTCCGCTGTCAGATGGTCCCTGCGGCCGCCAGATACAGATAAGGGGTGCACCGGCAGGCGTGGGAGAGATCCGGATGGCGAGGGAGGCCATGTAACAGCCACACCAGCCCGGGAAGGGGCGAGGATGGGGGCCGCCATATCCCCGTCCCGTTCAGGGCCAGCCGGTACACAGCTTCCTCGAACGTGTGTGCTCCCTGAGGCATCTGGTGGGGCCACTGTGATACAGGAAGCTAGACTAGATGGGCCTTTGGGCTGATCCAGCAGGGCTCTTCTTATGTTCTTAACTTATGCCAGCTAAATAGCTGGCAGAAATCCGAGGAGGCCCACTGGGGACTCCCCATGCTACACTGGAGGAAGGGGATGAACATCCCCTTCTCTGGGGATAGGATCCGGCAGGCGGCCCTGGACCGCCTGCCGGATATTTAGTAAGGATTGTGCTCTGACTTGTGTGAATTCAAGTACATGTGCTCACCCCCCCCCCCAGAGAAAAACAATAGTTTACTTTGAATTGACTCTACCCACCGTTCTGTGACTCTGCTTAGTGCTTACGCCTGGGAGTGACCCGGTGCACCCCTTATGGGAGAAATGGGAGAATGAAGTCGCTGTTTCCTCAGCCCACGTATGTCTCTTGTACTGTGCTTTTAGTTCTTAAAGAGACAGTATGTATTTGTTGACTTTAAGGGAGTTTTGAGTATTTTTGGCTTTGCGCTCCAACCTTGGAATGCAATTCTCGTGTAAAATGCAGGCCGGCCGTACAATCACAGCATTTTCAGAAGGGGCCTGAATCTGTCGCTATGTGGACATACGTTTCTGCCCCAGCCAGTCAGCCCCAGGGTTCCTCTTCTGAAATCTAGCTTGGGCAAAGTTCAGGAGCATTCCTATCTGACCTGCAGCTCCTCTTCTCATGATTTGCACCTCTGGCAGGACAGAGAGGCAGTTACTGCTAGAAAGAGCGGTTTTCTCTTCCAGGTAAGCAAGAGGAGTGAGGAAGTCTGGACAAGGAAGGGAACTCTATGTTCTTCTGTTTCCCCCCTTAAAACTGAACCCCTCTGGCCCAACCCCCATAAGCTTGAAATTACGCCATCTTTTAGGGGAAGCATTTCCATGCAGCTTCCTGAATAAACCAAGGATCCCTTCCTCTTGTTAGAGAAGGGTAGGGAAGCACTGGAGAGGAGGATAGGATTCCATTGCCGTTTCCTTCCCCTTTCCTGGTTCTTGACAATTTCCGTCAATTCCTGGGACAAGGTTGCACACACAGCGAGGGAAGACACTTTCAAAGAAAAACAGTCATAGTCCCTTGGACTGCTAGGAGATCAAATCAGTCAATCCTAAATGAAATCAACCCTGACTGTTCCCTGGAAGGACAGGTACTAAGGCTGAAACTCAAATATTTTGGCCACCTAATGCGAAGAGAGGACTCTCTGGAGAAGACTCTGATGCTGGGAAAGATTGAAGGCAAAAGGAGAAGGGGAAGGCAAAGGATGAGAGATGGTTAGACAGCATCACCAATGCAACGAACATGAACATGAGTGAACTCAGGAAGATAGTGGAGGACAGGAAGGCCTGGAGGGATATGGTTCATGGGATCACAAAGGGTCGGACACGACTTAACGACTGAACAACAACAACAACAACCCATGCATGGCCTTTAAAGGAAAGCACGTATGGTAGAAAAACCCTTTAGTGGGATGGGAGACACAAAGCACAACACCACTGGGCCCAATGGAGAGGACAGATTTACTTATCTGGTAATAACCATCACAGGCTATTAGAAAATAATGATTGACTGCCAAGGTCAGATACAATTTGTGGATTCCTGAATTTGATACATACACACATACACCCACACAAAAACAAAGAGCAGGCCTTAATCAACACAATCTGCTTCCCTGTCATGATGACAAAATTATAAACAATAATATTGGCTTTATTTATTTATTTATTTAATTTATTTATATATATATAAGCTTTCCTTGATTTGCTACAGAAAAACAGGAGAATCAAGTGCTATTTTTTGCATTTATGTTTAGGATATACATTACGTTCCGGATGAGACAGAGTGTGCTTTTTTCGCAAAGATCTCCGAAGCAGGAATAATGAAACAAGCTGTTGTTCCAGCTGCTGTTGGGGGGGGGGGGCAGAGCTGGATATTTTTGAGTAATTCAATTTTTAAAAAGGAAATATGAAATACTTCACTACACTACATTTCAAATATGAAATAGTATTTCAAGTGTGGGAAGTATTTCAAACACAAAATGCAAACATCTTTACAGGAATCCATAACACATTCCTAAAATAAAATATTAAATACGCTCCTTCCATAGCATATTTTATCTTTTGTATCTTATGTTCTTCAGGGAAAGAATGTGTTTAATGGAAGAAAGAGCTTTAAAGTTGAGTTTTCGCCTGGTTAAAGACACCTTCAGCCATTAGTCAAATGAGCTTTAATTTATCATAATTAAATCTGCACAAATTTGCATATGGCTAAAACAATAGTCTTGAAGGGAAAAAAATGCACATTTCTCGATTTTAGATGATGTGAATATTCACGTGAAAAGAACAGAATACACCAAAAGAGCAGCACCACAAAATGGAAACAAATAAGAGAATCACAAGTGCAACTGACTTGTCAACTGACTAGTCAGGGACTCTCCTGCGCGTTGCTTTCTCTCTGCTGACGGGCTCCTATGACGAAGGGGTGGGGCGCCTCGTACCGGAGAGTAACGGTGGGGCGGAAAGCTGCAGAACTTAGCTTTCCGCCCCACCTCCAATGACGCCAGTGGGGCCAACTCATCCATGATGCCACCTGAGACCATTGCCTAAGGCAACAGGTTGGTGGACATTTCTGCCCCTGCCTACCTCCACCGCCTCTCCTCTTCTTGCTCATTTGATTTGAAAAGGAAAAGGGGAATGGAGAGAACGAAGAAGTGTAGTGAGAATATTTTATAAATATGGATTATAATATTATCCATATTTCATATACACCATGAAATATCCATATTTCCGCTTCTGCTACATTCCTGTCTTACTTTACCAAATGAGGGCGGAATGGGAGTGGCGGCTGGCACAACACCAGCCAATGGGAGACAGCATTTAGCACTCCAATTTGCATTCTGGGAGGTCTTAGGCTGGCCACAGACACCGTCTTTCCAGCATCTCAGCCAGCTAGTTTTCATCTAGTTGCTTTGTTATTCGTCCCTGCTGGTTTCGTTTGCTATACTCTGCTGTATCTTTTTTTAAAATAATTGTCATTTTATCTGTGTTTTGATTCTGTAAGCTTCCTTGAGATCTACTAGCCAAAGGGTGGCATATAATTTTTTTTAACAAGCAAAATAATTAACCTCCCCCCCCCCAAAAAAAGATGCCCAATTAATCAGACACGTCTTTAATTCATCAAAACAGTTTTCAAATGGATGGCTCTAGTCTAACTGGTCAAAATGTGGCATCCTTACCTAATTTTAACTTTATTGTGTATCTCTTAGGCCAACATATTTGTCTTGCAAAGGAAAATCATCAGAAAAAAATAGGAAATATCCCCATCAAGACCTTGGGGATTGCACCAAGAAAGGGCTACTATATATGTAGCTGTTTTAAGAGGAGATGACTCCCCAAGAAAAGGTATTTCACTACACCTTGCATCTTTTTCAGCACTGGGAGTAGTGGGAAGGTATTCCATGGAGCCTTCCATGGAGCCCTTAGTAGCTATTTCTCAGTCAGACCTACCTCACAGTGTTCTTTTGAGGATAAATGGGAAGGACCATGTATGCTACGCCCTGAGCTCCTTGGAGGAAGAGTGGGCTTAAAATAAATACACTTATTGGTACTGTGCACTGCTCCCCCACGATGATTAGCTTTGCCTTGCTTCACAGGAGGAACTGGACCCAGACTCAACCTACGGCATGTTATCATTCCCCACATTAAAGATGTCCTCTCTAGCCTTGGGGAGGGGCCGTAGCTTAGTGGTAGAGCACGTGCATAACATGCAGAAGGTTTCAGTTTCAATTACAGTTGGCCCTCGCTATCCGCGGGATATCCATTCCAGAACCCCCGCGGATTGCGAGGATCTGCATAAAGCGAAATTGCTTTAGCACGGATACAGGGGTCACTGTAAAACGTTGAAAAAAAAGAAAACGTTTAAAATGGTGTTCCTTACCTTTTTGCAGGCAAACCGCTCTGCTTTCAGGGGCTGTAGAGAGTGAAATCGCACTCCTACATTCTCTTCCATGTCGCTGGATTTTCCCCCGGCGTGCCCCAGTGCATTCTGGGGCAACCTTGGGGAAGGGAAGGGGGGGAAGTCCAGTGACCCAGAAGAGGCTGTAGGAGCGTGATTTCGCTCTCTACAGCCCTGAAAAGGAGCGGTTTGCCTGCAAAAAAGGTAAGAAACGCCATTTTAAACCTTTTTTCCCCCAACTTTTTACAGTTGCCCCCGCGGGTCTAAAATCCGCAGTTAGAAGGGTCCACTGTACCTAATGTTTCTTGGTAATGCAGAGAAAGCACCTGAAAACCTGGAGAGCCACGGCCAATCCGTGTTGACAATACTGAGCTAGACAGACCATTAGTCGGACTCAATATAAGGTAGCTTTCTATCTTCCCCTTCTTCCCAGCAACTCCTGAGCTCTGAACTTAAAGGGCCCCTTTCCCATCCATTAAACAAACAGACTGGTCATGTTGACTTTAAATGGAGCTGCACATTTCCTGCATTTGCTTGTACATTAGCTTACATTAATGATTTGATGCATGCAATTGATGGGCTGGGGCCTGCACATGAATAAAATATGAGACATTTTCAGATTTAGCCCCAGTTTGGCTTTCAAGCACATGGACAGCATTCATAGCTGTGGCATTCCCAACTGCAAAGAGGCTCATCCATTACCGCATGGAAGAACAATCGGCGAAGAAAATTGTTCTGTTTTGTCACCTTCCATGCCACTGACAACGATTAGCCCCAAAAATATTTTTTTAATCCACATCTTTGTATGGCTTATTACACACAAAACTCCTCAACTTGCATAGAAAATTGCAGCTGCTTTGTCCCGACAAAATATAATAAACAAGGAGATAATCATCAAAAGTTATTATCGCTGCATTATATGCTGGTAAATTGCTGTTTATTTTGTGCACTGAGAAGAGAAGCTACATTTAAAAGTAAAGGTAATTACAAGGAAAATGTTGCACAGCCAATTTAAATTTTCTTGCATATTTCCATAGCAGTTTATGTCCCACTTTAAAGCAAAACTCTCTAAAATTATTATCAGGTGATGCCAGCTGGAGGCACCCACTAGGCGTGTAGCGGAGACAGGTTTTAAGCAGAAGTCCGTGAAAACTATCCATCGAATGCTGACGGAGCACTTCTGTGCCGCAAAACTCATCAAAATCACCTACTGTAATTATTTGTTATATCAAACAAGTTAAGAGTGGAGAATAAAACCACATCTGCAGTATTGCCTCCAGTTCTGGTCACCACACCTCAGAAAAGAGTGACCAAAATGATTTGTGGGCTGGAGCACCTCCCTTACGATGAAAGGCTACAGCATTTGGGGCTGTTCAGGCTAGAAAAAAAGCACCTGGGGGGGGGACATGTTTGACATGTGTAAAATTATGCATGGGATGGAGAGCGTGGAGAGAGGGAAATTCTGGCACAACACCAGAACCAGAGGACATGCACTGAAATTGAGTGGAGGGAGAGTTAGAACGGACAAAAGAAAATATTTCTTCACCCAACGTGAAATTCATTTGTGGAACTCCTTGCCACAGGATATGGTGATGGCACCTGGTCTAGATGCCTTTAAAAGGGGTTTGGATAGATTCATGGAGGAAAAGACCCTCACAGGTTACAAGCCATAAGCAACCTCCTGGCTTTAGAAGTAGGTTTTCTCTGTGCCAGGTGCAAGGGAGTGACAAGAGGAAACAGGTTACCTGATTGGCTGTGTGCTCCCTGAGGCATCTGGTGGGGGCCACTGTGAGATAGAGGAAGCTGGACTAGATGGGCCTTTGGCCTGATCCAGCAGGGCTCTTTTTATGAGTGGGGTCCTGTAGCTCAGTGGCCAAGTCCCTGCTTTGTCTGCAGAAGGTCCCAGGTTTAACCCCTGGCAGCATGTCCAGGTATGACTGGGAAAGACCCAACCTGGATCTCTGGATAACAGCTGCCCATCTGTGCACATGAAATTGAGCAAGATAGACCAATGGTCTGAGTCGGTAGAAAACAGCTTCCTATATTTATCAGGAGCATCCACAGCTTGGTGATAATGTACCTACTACCTTCCACGCAGGAAGTCCCAGGTAAACCTCCTGCCATCTTCAGACAGGGTTGGGAGAGAGCCACTGGCAATCCAAGGTTGTCTGCACGGAGAGCATGGACTAATGCCCGACTCCGTCTAAGGTCCCTTCCCATGTCCATAAAGTCAAACCCTACCCATTTCCGGATTAAAATATTTTTGGCTGCTGCATTTGAGGTTTTACTCTTTCCGGTGGTTTTATTATTTCCTGTTTTCATGAGTGTTTGCTTTTAAACTGTATGCTGTCCTGGAAGTCATAGGTTGAAAGGTGGCTCAGAAATGAGCAACAACAAAACTTCACATTTATAGAGCGCTTCCTGAGTCTGCAAAGCACTTCAGGTATAAGGATAACAACAAGGTAACAGCCCTGGAAGGTACGGTTCTCCCAATATTGTGCCTAAGGCCACCAAGTGGAATTTCATGGCAGAGGCAAGGTTCTAAGTGGGGAAGCCCCAATTCACAGCTCAGCAGAGATGATGGGCGCAGGGAGGGCACCCGGGCGCGTGGGGGCGGGGCCTGCGGCGCGTCACGTCGACGCGCCCTCGCGTCATGTCGACGCCCCCCGCCCGTTTTTCGCTCATTTCTGAGCCTAACCGGCTCCAGGGAGGGTGGGAGGGCTGAGACAACGCCGCTCTTCCGGAGGGCGTGTTCCCCGCTCGCGCCCCCGCCCGCAAGCGAGCGCCTGGAGCTCCTGCTCCACGCGTTCCACCGTAGTTCCGTGGCTGCAGCTCAGGCTGCAATTCTATGCACATTTATCTGAGAGTAAGCCCCATGTATTATAATGGGACTTACTTCTGAGTAGACATGCGTACGATTGGGCTATTAGCCACTGCACTACACAAGGTATCCACAAAAGGGGGGGGGAGAGGAGAGAGAGAGAGAGAGAGAGAGAGAGAGAGAGACCTACCAAGACAGTTACCTGTTTACCCAAAGCAATCCTGTTTCTCCACTTTTTATACTTTCTTTGCCTTCAAGGAAACACATGGCAAAGCCAAACTCCAGCCATCTGGGGGCTGCCACTGGGCTCAACCCCAATACTGCTACGGCTTGCCCAATACCAGATTTTTTTCTCTATTTTTTTTCTCTATTTTTAAGAGTGGGCGTCTTGTGACATCATCAAGTCCTACCACAGAAATCTCGGGTTTGGGGGATGAGTCTACAGTCCTACTCACCAGGGACAATGACCAGAAAGCAGAGACTTCTGAAGTATACGGCAGGAGCCATTCCTAAAGGCTGATCTACACCTACCCCTGTTGCGTTGTGCTTGCGTGGTGAGGCGCGCGAGTGTAGGGGTCTGGATGCCCCGCTCGAAATGCTGCCCTGGGCTCCACCAGTTTCTTCAACGCAAATAGTCCCTCCTGATTGTCCCGCCTTCTAATAAAGCTCATCACTGATTGGCTGAAACACAAGTGCGCTCCGATTGGCTGAATCCCATTGGTCTAACAATTAGCTCCGTGTCCCACCCTCTCAAATCATGAGCATGGTCCACGCCCGATTGTGACGGAACTCTGGAGAGTGGAGCTCTCCCGCATTTCATGGCAATCAGATAAAATGGAAGCCACACAGCTCTGCACTCTCCGCACGTGCCCGGGACACGCTGGAATTCGTGCAGTGGAGGTCAGCCTTAAGAAGGAGGGGAGCTCAAGGGAACCTACACTTGTCCCTCTCTAGAAGGCATTAAATAGATTGTTCGGAAGAGGTGGGCAAGAACTGGGAAATGGGAGCCTGCCCAGGATCATTAAAATAGAAATGCATAAGACGTGACTGTCAGGTTTTTAACCGCCCAAATTTCCAACTTCTATCAAACCTATGAAAACCCATCATGAGAATCCAGTCCATTAACATAAGAGGATTATAACACATTTTCCCCTCCTTGGAGCTCCGTTTCTTTTTTCCCCAGAAACGCTTTGCTGCAAACCACTCTGAAATAATAAAATCTATAAAAGATGCACCATGGGGAGGGGGGGGGGAACCCTACCATATTCTTCCCAAACCTCTAGGCATAAATTTTTCCTGTGTTCTTTCTTAATCACCATCAGCAACTGGCAAGATTTTAAATAAAACGCATTTCACAACACATTGATTTGTCCAGACCAGTAAACGTGCAAGATAATCAGAAGCCTTTTTGTTAGCAACGAACTGTAGCACGGTCCCGTGTAGAGAACCATTTTGTTATAAATACCCGTAGCCTTCAGCAGATTGTGTACCAGGTGCACTGTTCCTCGGCGCATAATCTTCTGCACATGAAAAACAAGCTTTAAAAGATTTTTCACGGTGTCTCCAGAAGCCATAATATTGTGCACCAATAGAATCCTTTCCAATTATTACAGCTGGTTAGAAAATAAATCATTTGTCAATCATTTTTGCAGATAGTCAAGACACCACACACACGCACAGTGTTCCTCTAAAAAGTCAGCAAGAGTTGTTTTAATTATTATTACCATAATGCCTAGAAAAAGACATCTTCGGCTTATGTCTTCTTTCACTGCACTGATAGAGAACGAGGCTAAAAACAGGATACGACTGTCAAGCCCTTCCCCTAGTAGGTGGTTGAACAGTTGGGCTGTCACGGAATGTCTACAAACATCCTTATTGCTGAAGGGGAACTATTCCAGTGGTAACAGAACAAGCCAACCCCCTGTGAAGGAAATGAAAGGTCAACTTGACTGGGTGAAAAGCCTCACGCAGGGCTGAGGGGCTACAGAAATTGTGTTTACTTTTGGTCAGAAGGACAGAGAATTGCACTGTTAGATGAGGAGCACAAAGGATGGTCCTTTTGGGGGGAAAGTGATGAGGGGGGAAAGTTAAGCAAGGGGCCAAAAGCAAAAAATGGCTGGGGAAAACTGTCACACAGGGCTTAGGGACTAGAGGGGCTACATACAGTTACGAGGAAAAGGAAGCTGGGGAACTGGGCAAACGACCAAAAGAGAAGCAATGAAGGAATTTGAACCAGCCAGCTTTATTTTGAGCTGCCAAGTCTCTCCCTTTCCATTGATTTTCTCAGTAAACATTGATGGCACAGAGACACAGAATGGAGTCAGGTAACTGTTTAATTGATTTGGCCTTGATCGATTGACTTCTGTGAATTGGTCACATTACTGGAATGAATGAATTGATTCTTTTCTTCTGTTTTGATTTTATTATCTCCACAGCAGCGTCTGTGCGCATGGAACTTTACGAGTATAAGAGGTCAGGTCCCTGCCCCATGGAGTATGCAATCTAAATTTAACACAGGGGAGATATCGGAGGCAGGGAAGGACACTGGAAGCAGGAGTGAATGGGGAAAATATGCATGTCATTTAGTTACGCATGCCGAGGATTAGTTGCCACGTGACAGGGCATATGTATGCACAAGTCTCCACTTTCTTATTCATTTTGAAACCTGTACTGTACTTCTACAGGGCAGAACCAGGTCTATATCCATGAATCTGGTTGTGGATTAGGGAACTTAAAGGGTAAATTATTGCAAAACAGCTGCAACATTAAAAAAAACCCAACAACAACAACAACAAGTAGCCCAATATTATATTATTGCTTAGCCTTAGTAAGCAATTGGGAAGATGCTTTCCAGCGTGCCTTTCCTTATATCTTAATAAGTAAAAGGAACTAGAAACTTATTTTTAAATGGAAGGTGAATGTAGGAGAGGCCTAGGATATCTTTGATGGGGCCAGGTCTTCACTGGCCCCACTCTGGTTATTGCAGCAGGGGAGCAGGGAGAAGAGACATGGGGCTGCAGGCATTTGGCAGCAGTCATGCATTTCTTGAAGCATCTAGTTTTGCCCACACGCTTTTAATAATTAAGGTAATTGAACATTTAAAAAGCAGAAAGAGGGAAAAAAAACTTTGCATGGCTTGAACAGTAAACATTTTATGGCTCAAGCCTATGAGTTAATCTACCATACTACACTACAAACCTATATCGTTATACCAATTTAACTGTCATGGCTTCCTCCCAGCAAAGTCTGGCGAGAGATCCGATGATTCCATGCGAGATCCTTAGGCTGCAATCGGATACACACTTCCTTGAGAGTAACAGTGCAATCCTAACCAACTTTCCAGCACTGGTGCAGCCGCAATGCAGCCCCAAGGTAAGGGAACAAATGTTCCCTCACCTTGAAGAAGCCTCCATGACTGCCCCTGCACTGCAACATGCAGCGTGTGCCCTGTTGGCATGGCTACACTGGTAAATTCAATAGGACTTAATTCTAGGTAGACATGCATAGGTTTGCACTGTAAACCAGTTTAAATCAGTAGTGCAGATATGAATGTAGCTAGTGACTGATACATCAGAAATGGCGGCTTAAGCACCGGTGCAAAGATACACGGTAATAATACACCATTACTTGCTAGTGCCCAGACTAGATGCCCCAGCCTTCTGAGGTTGGATGGCTGGTGACAGGACTGGATCAATTGCGGCTCTGTGCCTTTTGAACGCCATCCCTAAGGCCACCCACTTGTCACCGGCTATTATGAGTTTCAGCCACCAGCTACAATCGATCTCATTTCACCCAGACCTCTTCCCTTCAGCGTCTTGTGTTATCAGCTGCTGTTCCCGCATTTTATGTTTTTAATCTGCTTCTTCCTTTAACAGTTTAGGACTTTAATTTTAGAGCTCTGTTTGACTGTAGCTTATTTTCTTTTGATGTTTTCATGTCATTGTTTCTGTACGCCAGTTTGAAACGCTTGCTGACAAAGTGAGAGAGCGTGACAGACGAGAGAGCGTGAGAGAGATGCTGGGATAGGATCCCTAGCAGGCATTCATAATCTATTTGCAGCTCACCAAGGGGGTCAATACCCCCCAAAAGGAGGACCCCCAACACTACACAGCTCCCCTTCCTGGAGGTCTCATTTTCATTGCTATTTGTGGGATAAGAAACAATTGTAGCCCCTTCCACGCAACAGATTCCAATGGTTTTCTCAACTCCATATGCCAGCCCACATCAGAGAACACAATGCCCCCTCCTCCTCAGAGCATCCCAAAGGCCTTAATGGGAGATGAGGTTGGTGGCAACCACAAATTATGGCTGGCTAGTGAGCCAAAGCATGTGTGGACCCCAATTCCCAGGGTGGTAGCTATCATTAAATGCTGCTATACCTGCATATTCGTATTCGTATTCGTATTCGTATTCATATTCTCTCTCTCTCTCTCTCTCACACACACACACACACACACACACACACACACACACACACACACACACACACCTGTAAAACCCAATAGTCTCATTTCCCTTGCCGGCTGAACAGGATTCAAACCATCAATAGTCAGCTAGCTAGCACACTGCCCTTGATTTCAGGGAAATTGTGTCAACACTATACCTGCAGAAAAGTTGACCTATTCATTATAGAGCATAAAACAGGTCTTTTTCCTCCCAATGACTCATTTAATTCTTACTTTTCCTAACAAGCTGAACGCTCCCAGCGACTAATACTAAATCACACAGCGAGACCGAAAGAACAAGTTGTGTTTGAACAAAGGTAAAAAAGGCTGATGGGGAAAATATGAGTGGCCGACAGGAGTACAGAAACAAAAGGCTTTCATTAAAAAGGGATCAATGGAACAACATGGGAATTCATCCAGGGGCAGGAAGTGACAGAAGTCCATTCTGGGAAACATCACCATAGCCCCCCCCCCCGCAAAAAAACACCACAGGACCTCAAGCTTTCTCTTCCTCTACCGTGTTTAACTAGAGCTGAACTTCATGTTCCTACTACATGCCCAAAACACACTACAGCAGAGTTTATCAACTAGTGGTACTAGTACCACCAGTGGTACTCCAGCTGCCTGCTGGTGGTACTCGGACCGCCGGACCACCAGAACCCTGCTCCGCACTTTCGGCAGAGCATTTTTGCTTCCGAGAGGCTCCTACCTTTGGCCCAGCCTCTCGGGAATGCTGAAAAGGGTCCTCCCGCCCAGAGCCTCCTACCTGCGTTTTATGGCCTCTGAAAAATTGGCCTCCGATGTCATCACCAGTCACGTCCGGTGGTACGCAGCAGGAAAGTGGCACCAGAGGTGGTACTTTGCCAGGAAGGGATTGAGAAACCCTGCACCAGGGGCGTCACTACCCCCGTTGGTGCCCGGAGCAACGGGGTGTGTGGCGCCCCTATAATTAATATCGCCGCAGCCTTTGGCTGCGGTGCGATCCGGAGGGGGGGCGCGATCCGGAGGGGGGGTGCAATCCGGGAGGCGGTGACCCCCCCTCAACCGGGAGAGCCGGCTCGGGGACGTGTTCCCCGGCCAGCTGCCTGGGGCCTTCTAAGGAAGGCGCGCGAGAACGGTATTTATACCGTTCTTTTTGCGCATGCTCAGACTTACTGAGGGAAAAAGGGCAGCCTTTTTCCCTCAGTAACAGTCTGACCATGCGCAAAAAGAACGGTATAAATACCGTTCTCACGCACCTTCCTTAGAAGGCCCCGGGCAGCCGGCCGGGGAACACGTCCCCGAGCCGGCTCCCGATTGAGGGGGCGGTCGGACTCGAGTCCCCGAGTCCGACTCGGACTCGGAGACGCGAGTCCCCGAGTCCGACTCGGACTCGCAGGTGGGGCGCCCTTCGGGCGATGGCGCCCGGAGCGGGTGCTGCGCCCGCTCCGCCCTAGTTTCGCCTCTGCCCTGCACTACAGTATCTTGCCCTTCCCCTACCGCCACCGTAAATACTATCCTTAGGCCTGGTCCAGATACTTCTTGGGCCCCATTCTTTATGAATATATGGAGAAGCCACCAGGCTTGGGAGCATGCCAGGACTTCATGGAAACATCATTGTATGAACGTGGAACTTCATGGAAACGTCACTGGTAAGAACGTGGAACTTCATGGAAACATCATTGGTATGAACGTGGAACTTCATGGAAACATCATTGGTATGAACGTGGAACTTCATGGAAACATCATTGGTATGAACGTGTACTTCCACATGGACAGGGGACACGCTCAAGAGAGGTCTCTACAGTGATGTAAACCAGCCCAGATACGGCCCTGCATTCTCATGCGTGAGATCATCTATGGTCAGGGCCGGAAACATCATTGGTATGAACGTGGAACTTCATGGAAACATCATTGGTATGAACGTGTACTTCCACATGGACAGGGGACACGCTCAAGAGAGGTCTCTACAGTGATGTAAACCAGCCCAGATACGGCCCTGCATTCTCATGCGTGAGATCATCTATGGTCAGGGCCGGTGCTATCATTAGGCCAACTACAGCGGAGTCACTAGGGCGCGTGCCGCCCTGTGCGAGGGCGCGCGCGCCGCCCTAATGACCCCCGTGCCGCTGTGACAACCGGCCAGCGAGGGTGTCTCCGGAGCCGGCAGCAGCAGAGCCTCTGCTGCTGCCGGCTCCGGAGACATCCTCGCCGGCCGGCTGTCTTGGGCAGGAGGAGGCCTCAGAGCGTCCGCCCTCGCGCGGAGCTCCAAGGCCTTCTGAGGGAGGTCCGATGCGTGACGTCTTATTTATAAGGTTTTCGCGCATGCGCAGTACGTTTCTGAGGGCAAATTTGCCCTCAAACATTCTGCGCAGGTGCGAAAACCTTATAAATATGACGTCGCGCATCGGGCCTCCCTCAGAAGGCCTTGGAGCTCCGCCGAGGGTGGACGCTCCGAGGCCTCCTCCTGGAGTGGGAGGCAACGCACGCGGCGCGCGGGTGCACGCATGCAACCATGCGTCACCCTTTGCACGCATCGCCCCCAGGCGGTCCGCCCTTCCCGCCGTGCTCCAGCGACGCCCCTGGCCAACTAGGCAGCTGCCTAGGGTGCAGACCTCAGAGGGGTTCAGTACTGACCTTTGAGGAGCACAATTTTATACAGAGTAGGGTTTTTTTAACCCATGTAATGCAACTGAAAATTTATATTTTTTTTATTCTAAGATAAACACCACAACAGTGCTACGGAATATAATTATAACATCTTGTGAAAAAAAAATATGGGAGGGGGGGAATGCAAGTAGTTAGCCTTGCCTAGGGCACAAAATAGCCTGGCACCAGCCCTGTATATGGTCCAACAAGCACCTAAACAGGAGTCTGACTATGATGCATTCTGTTCATCTACTACCATACTTGGTCCCAACAGTCAGTGTCTTCCTTAGAAAAGGATTTTACTGGCTGGATCTGTAAAACACTGGCTGACCGACAGCCCTCCTTGCTGCTGAAATCACGTGTCACAGGAAACAGGCTCCGCTACGAACAGGTTGTTTTCTGGATTGCGTAGGTAGATTGAGAACACAGCAGAAGCATCAGTGTGAGCGCAGCATGGAAGCGCATTGCCGAACCCTTTGCACAGATAGAGCTCCAAGTCAAATGCATTCTTTGGCAGAACATATTTATGGGCAGAACAGATGGTGGAAGCTTCAGAACCTCCATTAAAAGAAAATTCTTTGCCAGGTCTCTGATTTCTAAAAATTTTATTTTGTTTTTGCTGGTCAAAGCATGCATTCTTACGCAAGCCGAAGGCATCCATACAGTCACTGCAGCAAAAAAGGAAATTTAAACATGTTAAGAAAGTACCATTAATGGGGAGGGGGGCTTTTGAAAAGGTAATGGAAACGTTGCATCTTTTCCTTTTCTGGTGGCCAATTTCTTCCAGGCAATTCAGAGCTTTTAAAATCCTTACATCAAAATCCAGCATTATAGTACTTGAAATATTCTAACCTTGTCCATTCTTCTGCTCTTTATATTACATTGCTCTTGTGGCAGGAAATCCTGATTGGTTAAAGCTGTGTAGTGGTAACAAAAGCTCAAAAGAACTCAACAGCGCTCAGTCCAAATTCTGTGAGGGAAGAGGAAATTGCCAGTTTGGCAGGGGTGATAACCTCACAAGGCTGAAGACTGGGAAGAAATTTTTTGATACACAGTCTTGTGATACAAGGACAAGGAAGCCCAGAAGCTGAAAGAAGAATGCAGGAGTATGGAATAGATGGAGAGGGGACAACCCAAAGAAATGGTAGGCGAGGAATGTAGTTTGAGGAAAGAGGCACAGAAGGCAGAGACAAGAAGGGGCTGACCCAAGAGATGTCTCGGAACATTTCACAACACTTAAAATGATCAGGAGGAGCTCTGTCCATAAATGGGTTGAGACCTAGATATCTTAAGGACCACCTTAGAGTAACGGCTGGATATAAATTAAATAACAGCCCAATTCTAAACAACTTTCCAGCGTTTATGCAGCTGCAATGCAGCCCCCAGGTAAGGAAACAAATATTCTCTTAACTTCATGAGGCCTCTGTGACTCCCCCACCCACCCACAGAATGCAGTGCGCACCCCGTTGGCACGGCTGCATGGGAACTGGAAAGTTGATTCGGACTGGGCTGTAAAAAACCTATTTTGTAGAGCAAAGGTAATTAAAAAAAACAGGCTATAAAAGGTGAGAAAGAAGTGTTGCTTTGGGGTTTTTGAATAATCTCTTCTAAAAAGGAAGCAGCAGCAGCTTAACACCATCAAATTCTCGACATGGAACGTGGATGATTCACAGCTGCCTCCACCAGAAGCTCCCTTTTCTAATCAGTTGGTTCTGCCAATCTGAGATATACTCAGTAGTTTACTAGCTGCATAAAAGCCTTTGGGCATCCTCCAGGATCCCTTCTAGCCAACTAGGCTACAGCGAGCAAGAAAATACAACAGCAAATACCAAGCAGTTAGACAGCCTCTCCAGGACGCACACATCCTGATCAAACACATTTTCAAAGCTTGAGCAACCTGTGCTTTCCCTATGCAGTGCAAATGCGCGCGCACGCGCACACACACACACACACACACACACACACACACACACACACACACACACACACAGGTTCCAGATGGCACAGTCCAGCTTTCACAGCTCACAGTGGAGAGAGCTTGCTTGTTAGCAGATTGTTTTCTAACAGCCCTTGGTTAGAGATGTGCGAAAACGTCCAACATTTATAGATATTTCCACCTTACTAAACACTGGCATCTCAATTTTTGGGAGCATTTACCTATCAAAGGGATGGCACACAATTCTCACGAACATAGGGTTTTACCCATTGTTAGTTTGCATGGTATCATAATTCCCCCAGAGAAAGACCTCATCAGCTTGCCACTGCTTATAATTGTTGACATATTGCTCAGCTTGCTATTGCACATCATGTTGAACTATTGCTTTTTATTGCTGCCCGTTGGAAGTGTTGACTGTGCTTCTTATTGCGCATGGCAGGGCCATTTGGAGGAATTTTATCAGGGGGTACAAAGTTTCTTTTGGGCGCCTTCCCTACATATGAATTTGGCTCCTGGTCCCCCCTTTTTGTTCCAAGGTCCCCTTTTTGACCCATTTTTCACCGTGAGCCCAGGTACAAATTACCCCCTTAACCCCCCTCTCAGAGGCCCTGGCGCATGGTGCAATATTCTTATCATTGTCCACTGAAAGCACCAATCGGACTGTTACTGCATGCGGTGCCTGGTTATTTGTCAAAAGGCCAGCCTATTGCATTCCTTCATTATTAATTGTTCATGACTATGCACAGCATTCCCCTGCCATATTTTTCTTCTTCATCAATCTAATATCATTGTTCAGACACTTGTTGCTTTAATTTGGGACACTTATACATTCCCAGGACAGTGGTGTTCTCCGAAGGTACAGGACAACTCTACTCTGACTCTGAGGAGGGGGAAGCATTTGAGACAGAAGACCCAGGTTAGCGCCTGGGCCTGCCAGAAGACCCCAGAACTGTAGACCCTTTATCATCTCCCTTGTGCCTGTTTCTAGATTGAGCCTCTTGGGGCAGGGACCTGTCTTGCCCAGGGGTTCTCATCCTGTGGTACGAGTATCCCTAGGGGTACGCGGACCAATGGCAGGGGGTACGCCAGAGCCTGCCCCTTATCAGCATCAATCAGTAGTTAATTACTTGTTAGAACTTAAATGCAATCCCCAACATCTGTTTGTCTGACACTCCCACTCCTACACAGAGTTAAGTAAGACATTTTTCACATTTAAAATTGTTCTAGTACTTTTTATTTAATAATTATTTAGCTAATTAATTAATTGATTAATCCAATTAGCAATTAATTAGCAGGGGGTACTTCAGAAAATTGGACCGTGACAGGGGATACCCGGGCCACCAAAGGTTGAGAACCCCTGGTCTAGCCAAACTGTGTCAAGTGCCATGTATATGGATGGCACTATATAAATTATTATTTGGATGATGATTATTACTAACAACAATGTCCCATGGAAGAGATGAATAGGCACAATACAGTAAAATGTGGGGATTTTTCTCTTTCTTTAAAAAAGACCCAGCCACTTGCAAGATTAAAAGCAAACTGAGAGTGTAAATAATTTAAACGTAAAAACAATTACAGCAGTACTTGCAAATCTAATCAAAGCTGGAACTTTCAAGCCCAGCTAAAGGCGCACCACGTATTAAAGACTAGCGCAAGGAGCTCAAGATGACTCAACTTCAAAAGGATGTAATTTCACAGCTTCTACACAAGCGGAAGACGGGAAGCACTCTCTAACGAATCTTCAAGAAGCGATTTGGAAGGATAAACAGTTCTTTACATAAATGTACCTAATACCGTCATGTTTAACGCAGTTTGTTTGAAAATGTTGCACCCACTACTATGCCAACCTGCAGCAAAGCTTCAGTCTTTAGCTACCCTGACATACATGGGCGGCCGGGGGGGGGGGTGAAGAGAGAAGAGCCAGGATGGTGTAGTGCAGGGGTTCTCAACCTTTGGAGGCCTGGGTACCCCCTATCATGGTCCAATTTTCTGAAGTACCCCCTGCTAATTAATTGCTAATTAATTGGATTAATCAATTAATTAGCTAATTAATCATTAAATAAAAAGTACTAAAACAATTTTAAATGTGAAAAATGTCTTAACTCTCTGTGTGTGTGTGTGTGTGTGTGTGTGTGTGTGTGTGTGTGTGTGTGTGTGTGTGTGTGTGAGAGAGAGAGAGAGAGAGACAGACAGACAGACAGACAGACACAGACAGACAGACAGACGGGGGTGCATTTAAGTTCTAATTAACAAGTAATTAACTACTGATTTATGCTGATAAGGGGCAAGCTCTGGCGTACCCCCCTGCCATTGGTCCGTGTACCCCTAGGGGTACTCGTACCACAGGTCAAGAACCCCTGGTGTAGTGGTTCTGGAGTTGGATTTAGACCTGAAAGATCCAGGTTCAAATCCCTGCTCGGCCATGAAGCTTCCTAGGTGATCCTGGGCCAGTCACTATCTCTCAGCCTCACCTACCTCACAGGGTTGTTGCGAGGACAAAAGGAGGGAAAGACCTATGTACACACCAATCTGAGCTCCTTGGAGGAAGGGCAGTATAAAAATGTGAATGAATAAACAAACTTTGGGCACATACTACAATTAAAATATATGATATTGCTGGAATGTTTTCGTAAACAGATCCCCAAGGAGAAACCAATGAGTTGATCAGGTATGGTAACTGAGAATGTATAGTAGTCCTCTAGGCACACAGGGTTGTAAACAGGAGGTGTGGTTTGGAGGTTGAGCTGTCGCCTTGCCTGAAAAAGCTAAGCAAGAGCTGCCTTGGATGGGAGACAGAGGCCACTGGTGTATGCGGAGGAGTATGGAGGCAAAAATCAGATAACATCTTGAGATTCAGTCTGAAGCTTGGTTTGTAGCTGCCTGCAAGAGCTCAGAAAGCACAAGCCAGCAGCCAGGATGACGACTGCACTATGAAGAGAAACATCTGGCAAAAATGGAGCGTTCTATGAGATTCTCTCATGGAATAACACTTGAAAAAACCTCATGGAAAAATGGGGTTAACGTTCGGCCTGCCTAGGCAAACCACCTTGAGTCTATGAGAAAGGCGGTATATAAATACTGTACTAAATGACCACTTGCCTGGTCATCCGTGGCAAGTGAGAACTGTGATTCGACATTTGTGTCGAATGACAAGGAGGCCGCCTGATAACCGAGGATTAAAGGAATTCTCCCAGCACTCGAGGCAGCACACCAAACGCCGCCACCCTTACCCAGTGATGTGCCAGCCTCCTCTCACTTCCTGGATTCAGATGTTGCAAGCTGGAGCATGTGGTGGGTCCTCCTAGCTCTCAACAAGTTGAAGGACCACCAGGACTAGAGTATCTCTGACTTTCACACTCTACAGAACAAGATGCAAAATGGAACGCTGTGATGTAGTGGTTAGAAGCAGGGGTTCACAACCCCTTCCCAGCCAAGTACCACCTCCGGTGCCACTCTCCTGCTGTGTACCACTGGAAGTGATTGGCGGTGACATCATTGCCAGTTACTTCCGGGTTTTCAGGGTTTCGGGGGCCAGAAAATGCAGGAAGGAGGCTCTGGGAGGGTGAGAGGGCCCTTCTCAGCGTTCCCGAGAGGTTTGGCCAAAGGCAGGAGCCTCTTGGAAGCGAAAATGCTCTGCCAAAAGCACCGCATCAGAGCTGGGTTCTGGTGGTCCGGCGGTCCAAGAACCACCAGAAGTTGACCAAAGTACCACTGGTGGTACAAGTACCACTGGTTGAGAACCCCTGGGTTAGACCGGGCTAAATCTATCTCTCACCCAGTGCGGTAGGGGCTCGACAGTAAGTCGCACCCCGACCATCTACCACATTCACGAACTGGAGCGAGGAGGCCCCGCCCCCTTGCCGTCGGAGCCATTCCGCACAGCAAAGCCAAGACCCTGCCCGTTCGGCTTCGCTGTGCGGAATGGCTCTGATGGCGAGGGGCGGGGCCTCCTCGCTCCGGTTCGTGAACGCAGTAGAAGGTCGGGGCGCGACTTACTGTCGAGCCCCTACCGCAGGAACGCCACTGCTCTCACCTCGGGCAGAAAGCTTTCTGGGTAACCTTGGGTTCAGTTACTATCTCTCAGCCAACTTACCCCACAAGGCTGTTGCAAGGATAAGGGGGAAACCCATCTACTGCCCAGGGCTCTTCAGAGGTAGGGTGTGAGAAAAACAAACTCAACCAACAACATATATTAAGTTTTGCTCGGGGGAGCAAAATAGCTGGAGCCAACCCTGTTCCCAAGATTTATATAATCCTTACAGACAAGGACCTGAATGTTAAAAACTGCACGCTGATCAACACAAGCCACAGTAACTTTATGACTTTGTCAGCAGTAGAAACTCAACCAGGACAGGTTTACGTTTAATTACTTACTGCCCTTTTTCACAAGCTGTTGACCTGCATTGAGAAAGCCGGATGTCTCAGCCTGGTGAAAAATGAAAACGGTGTCTCCTCTTTGCTCCTTTGCAAATGCCACGAGAAAAAAAAAAAGCCATGGATCACTCAACCCGCCTGCCAAGAACATGACCCGGCATCACTCAGCAAGCCTCAAGTCTGTCAAGGTTTGCAAGTGGAATTAATTACTGCCACACAGGCAGTCGAGGGGTTCGCCAGCATCATTTCTATGGGCAAGTTTATGAAGAAAATTAACAACTCCACAACTCCCCCCCCCCCGGCAGGTAGCCATTTTGGCACTGCTGCATCCGCAGGTGGGAGACGGGACAATAGGATTGGACTCTCAGTATTTTCTTACGGTATGTGAGGATGACCACTAGGCTGAGATGGCTTACAATGGGGAATCAACCAATTCATAGAGAAGGAGTCAGGGGCTATTAGTCGTGATAGCAAAATGATGAAACCATGTGCAAGTTGCCTCTGAATACCAGTTGCTGGAGAGCAACACAGGGGGGAAAACTATTGCCGTCATACCCTACTTATAGGCTTTCCAGAGGAATTTGGCAAGCCATTGTGGGAAGCAAGATGCTGGACTAGATGGATCTTCACCCCGATCCACCAACACTCTCATTTCTTCAATGCCTTGTTGTTGTTCAGTCGTTAAGTTGTGTCCGACCCTTCGTGATCCCATGAACCATATCCCGCCAGACCTTCCTGTCCTCCACTATCTTCCTGAGTTCGCTCATTTTCATGTTCGTTGCATCGGTGATGCTGTCTAACCATCTCATCCTTTGCCTTCCCCTTCTCCTTTTGCCTTCAATCTTTCCCAGCATCACAGTCTTCTCCAGAGAGTCCTCTCTTTGCATTAGGTGGCCAAAATATTTGAGTTTCAGCCTCAGTACCTGTCCTTCCAGGGAACAGTCAGGGTTGATTTCATTTAGGATTGACTGATTTGATCTCCTAGCAGTCCAAAGGACTCTCAGGAGATCTGCCTAGATCTCTTCTCCAGCACCACAGTTCGAAAGCATCTAGCCTCCCCCAACTACTGCAAAATTTCCCCCCTTTTCTTTCTCCTTTAGTCTCACGTTTTTAGAACTGTGATCCAGTAGGGCGGCAGTTATTTCCGCTACGGTGAGGTGCAATTTGGACTTCATTCAAATGTCCGGATACACAATCCAGAACTCCTGAACTGCATCAGGATAGAGGCAAGGGAGCTCCTGCCCATCTCCAACTGTTGTCCATTCTGACTGAATTTTTCCATGCTCTTATGGACACTGGATCAAAGAAAGCTCTCAGCTCTTTATTTATTTTGCTTTGTAGCTTTTTTAATTCACTGGGACCAACGCAGCAACTGCCAACTCAAATGAAATGAGTGGTGGTGGGGGAGTACAAATAAACGGGCCAGAGCAAGTTCAAAAGGTACCTTGCTTCTTCTTGTTCCGGCGTCTATAAACACTCCCTTTTGCTTTCCCTTGATTGCATTCTTAGATTTTGTAAAGCACAATTGATACATTAAGGACAATGCCTAACAGGCGCCCAGAGCATGCTGCCAATTTCAAAACAGGCCCCCTGAACCAGAAGCTATCGCCCCTTTTACCTTTCCATCAGAGTAAATAAATCAAATCAGCAAAATGATCAAGGGAAGTGTTTAAAAGTCCCAAGCCTGTCCATCCCCATTAAATACCCAGGCCTTGTAACTGCAGCCTGTTGAGAAAAAGAAACTGAAAGAAGACAAGGAGAATGAACATCCGGATTTGGGGCTGCTGCAGACATTCTGCAGCAGTTCTTCTGCAGATTGCTCATGATGATTCTTTCCCTGGAGAGAAAGCGACCGTTACCTTAACCTATTGAAGAAGAAAAAATTTAAGGATTTGTGAGAATAACTAGATGAGCCGTAGCTAGGCCGGTCCACCCATGAGGCCGACTGGGACGACATGCAGAGCACTGACAGGGAGCACATCTCTGTCCACCCATCTCCACTGCTGCTGCTCCTCCACTGATCTCCCTGGATGTGAAGAGGAATTTTGTTGTTGTTCAGTCGTTAAGTCGTGTCCGACCCTTCGTGATCCCATGAACCGCATCCCGCCAGGCCTTCCTGTCCTCCACTATCTTCCTGAGTTCGCTCATTTTCGTGTTCGTTGCATCGGTGATGCTGTCTAACCATCTCATCCTTTGCCTTCCCCTTCTCCTTTTGCCTTCAGTCTTTCCCAGCATCAGAGTCTTCTCCAGAGAGTCCTCTCTTCGCATTAGGTGGCCAAAATATTTGAGCTTCAGCCTCAGTACCTGTCCTTCCAGGGAACAGTCAGGGTTGTTTTCATTTAGGATTGACTGATTTGATCTCCTAGCAGTCCAAGGGACTCTCAGGAGTCTTCTCCAGCACCACAGTTCGAATGGAATGGAATGGAGTGAAGAGGAATGGAGAAGTGGAAATATAGAGATGTTCTAGCCCAGCACTGTCCTTTCCTCCACATATCCTCTTCCGCTCCATCCCATTCCCCCCTTTCTTTTCAAATGCACCCCCACAGGAAGAGGGAGCAACATTATTTGGCACATCACTGCAGCCACAGGGAGGTCTTGGGCCGACCCTGGACAAATCTGTCTTTTTTTCTCTCTGACATTACTCTAAAACACCATGCACACCGATGCATGCCGCTAACTCAATATATAACACCCCAAGATGGAACCGATCTCACACACCCAGAATTGCATTACTTATTTCAGGAGGTTGGCAAGAGGCATGGTATGCATGCTCATGCATTGTGAAGACAGGAGGAAGCGACACTCGGGTCTTCCATGGCAACCATCCGGACCTCCCTCTGAAGGCCCACTTCATCCTTCAAGAGCTGTTCCTCTAATATGCCTGAATAACAGGGCGCAGGTCTCCTAGAGTGGGATTTAAGAGTCCTAGAGAGAGAAAAAAACACTTACAGAGAAAGAGAGTCAACCCGAGGGCTAAATGCCAATTACGGCGGCGACCTGATGTACTGTCGTGTCGTACTGCAGCAGTTTCTGGATACGCTTTCTGAATGAACAAGCAGCTTTGGACCAACATCTACTGAAATGCCAGCATGCAAGGAAAGCAGACTGCACTGACAAAACAGACTCGCGGCCCAATCCTAACCAACTTTCCAGCACCGATGCAGCATTGCCAATGGGGCGCGCACTGAATTTTGGGGTGGTGGTGGTGGGGACATTTGTTCCCTTACTTTGGGGCTGCATCGTGGCTGCATTGGCGCTGGGAAGTTGGTTAGGATTGGGCTGTTAGTGATACACTAAGCCAGCCAGCCCCCAGCAAAAAGTGCCTAACGGGGTCGAAACCAACATTCCAATTTGCTTTCTGACCACAATAAAATCAAGAAGGGTTGAAGGTCCCAGAAGTCACGTAGACTTTCAGTGTTTTTCTGACTGTGATGTTACATGGGAAGGAGGTGATCAAACTACATGAGGCTTGTACGACTTGTGAGCCATCAAGCCAACACCCCAAGACTGGATGAGCCATGTATAGTGGTCCACCAGTTGTTAAGCAATCTAGAGTCCTAGGCAGGCAGCAAGAACAGGAGGTTTATCGAGTCTCCAGTGAGCTTGCCATGGCCCAGCAGGGTCCAATTCTACCCACCTCCCCTTCAGTGGTCAGGTTTCAGGGTTTGTGGAGGGACTGACTGTCGTTGCAAGGGATCAGAGGCAAGGAGCACAAGACAACTTCCAAATAAAGTAGTCAAAGGGACCAAGCTCAAGTAGGGCAACAGGTCAGGTCCTACAGGCAGCAACTGAAGCTGCAAAAAGACCAGAGGCAAGTGATGTGGCCCAATACCAGAAGACAGATTCCAGATGGGAACAAGGGCAAGTTATAGAAGGCCAGCAAGGTGCCTCATGGGCTTCCCAGAGTCCTGATCCAGCTGGGCTGACAAGCTGCAGTACACCTCCCAGCCATTATCAGAGTGGTGCTGCAGAGCAGCAAGGATCAGACCAGCTGCTTGCTCCAACCTTGCTTCGCTCCTGCTCCCTTCCAGAATGCGACATATCCATTTTTGACCACATCTTCCAACACTTCTATCTTTCACTGCCAGTGCTCAAACATGACTTTGCCTACCCTGGACTGTGCTATTTGCCAGTAGCGTAGCCAGGCGGGGTGCTGTGCCCCAGGTGACAACCGTGGTCTCCTCGCAAGGAGGAGCCGTGGTGACAGCTTTGACTCCTTGGCTGCTTTTTTGCAGCTGTGGGGGGTTTTCACGCCGTTTTGGGCGCTTTTGATGGCCCCACCTGCCCGGCCTCCTAGAAGGCTTCAAATGAAGCCTTCCGGGAGTGCAGGGGGTGGGGCGATGATGAAAAAGGCATCATTGCCCTGCCCTCCCCGGGTACACTAGCAATGCACACTAGCAACGCCACTGCTATTTGCCCAGGCCCCCAGACCAATAACCAGTACCCTCCCAAAGACCCTGAAACCTGGCCAGTTTGGGGAACTGACCCCTCCAAGCACTAACAACTTGCCACCCGATGCTGAAAGACTCCATATAAAAGTTCCCTCCATGTAGATGAAATATTCAAAGCCAATGTCCTCTACTAGGCCTCACAACTTGGACACGTAACATGGACTCAGACCTGGAAGATCCAGGTTCAAATCCTTGCTCAGCCATGAAGCTTCCTGGGTGACCTTGAGCCAGTCACTATCTCCCAGCCTCACCTACCTCACAGGGTTGTTGTGAGGACAAAAGGAGGGGAGGAACTATGTACAGCACCCTGAGCTCCTTGGAGGAAGGGTGGTATAAAAAAAATGTGAAAATAAACAATTACATGCCCATTTTCTTTCCAGCAAGCAATAGAAGAATTTCTTGCTGTAAAGCAATTTATTTATTCTGAGTCAGAAGTCAAAAAAGTCTTCAAATGACACACAATAAAATGATATCTGAACAACTTAGGATTCCTACCGCCACCTTCTACAATCCTTCCGCCACCTTCTACAATCCTTCAAGTGTCTAAGCTACATACCATAAACTTGCATGATTTTTTTAAAGGATGTAACTGTTCGTAAACTATTAGAGATTACACCAATTAGCATAAACTACACAGACATACATAAATTGCAGCAGACATGGGGAAAAGAGGGAGATGGGGAATATTTTGTCAGCTTAACGCCAAACTAATTTATGCTTTAGGGAGATATTTAAGATTTTTAATTAAAAATCCCTACAAAGCCAAGCTTCTTTTTTCTTTTTCTGTCTCATAACTTACATTAAAAAGTTTTTTAAAATTTATTTTTGCCTGCCTTGGCAAGTGATTCATCACCAAGTTCTTCCTTTGATTTATCCAAGAAAAGTGTTGAAGAACCCCAGATGCTAAATTTGCTCAATTTGTTTGCATTCAATGACAATTCCATTTTCACACTGTAGGCCTCAAGGTCTGAGGTGCCGAAGGAAGACAAAATAGGATGGTTCCTGCTAGCGCAACATTTCCAATCCCATTGCTTGTGTCCATGCTCAATGCTATGACAACATATTTATTCATACTGTGATGCACGCACACGCTCCCCTCCCCCACCTTTGCCAAATGATGAGAAATACAGAGAGCACTGGCTTCTTTTGGAGGAGAGATACTAGAGGCTTATAATGTCCTTGTAGTATTCTTACGATAAGAACATAAGAAGAGCCTTGCTGGATCAGGCCAAAGCAGGAGCGTCACTGGACGCGCGTCACCCGGAAGCAGGAGGGGGGACGCGTGTCACCCCACACCCCTGGGCAGCACCCTGCGACCCTCTTCTTCCGGCGTCCAGGGGCCTTCTGAGAAGGTCCACTGCGTCGCCGCGCTATTTATTCTTTTTTCGCGCATGCGCAGAACGTTTCTGAGGTAAGGGCTGCCCGTTTGCGTTCTGCACATGCGCGAAAAAAGAATAGCACGGTGACGCAGTGGGCCTTCTCAGAAGGCCCTGGACGCCGCCGGTTGTGGCAGGCGCTCCGAGACTTTCTCCGGCTCCGAGGTCGGGAGAAGGCCTCGGAGCGCCCGCCCGTGTCACCCGTCCAGAGGCTCCAAGCCTGGGAGAAGGTCTTGGGACGCTCCGAGGCCTTCTCCCGGGGGCTCGGAGCCTCCGGACGGTGACGCAGGCGCACGCGCGGGGCTCGGAGCCTCCGGGGCGGGCGGGCGTCACCCCCGGCGGTCCACCCCGCGCACTTCGCTCCAGCAACACCGTTGGGCCAAAGACCCATCTAGTCCAGCTTCCTCTCTCACAGTGGCCCCACCAGATGCCTCAGGGAGCACACAGCCAAACAAGATAACCTGTTTCTTGTTGTCACTCCCTTGCACCTGGCACAGAGAAAACCTACTTCTAAAGCCAGGAGGTTGCTTATGGCTTGTAACCTGTGATGGTCTTTTCCTCCATGAATCTTTCCAACCCCTTTTAAAAGGCATCTAGGCCAGGTGCCATCACCACATCCTGTGGCAAGGAGTTCCACAGATGAATTGCACACTGGGTGAAGAAATATTTTCTTTTGTTCGTTCTAACACTCCCTCCACTCAATTTTAGTGCATGTCCCCTGGTTCTGGTGTTGTGCGAGAGGGAGAAGAATTTTCCTCTCTCCACTCTCTCCATCCCATGCGTAATTTTATACGTCTCAATCACGTCCCCCCTCAGGCGCCTTTTTTCTAGACTGAAAAGTCCCAAATGCTGTAGCCTTTCCTCATAAGGGAGGTGCTCCAGCCCACAAATCATTTTGGTTGCTCCTTTCTGCACCTTGTCAGAATCATACAGCAAGTGTACAGATTGAGCATTGGATGAAAGGAGATAGTACAGTACTTCTTTCAAACAACAAGTTACATCAGTTCCCCAGAGACACACTTACTCCTGCACCCTAAAAGGTGCTACTAGCTCCCAGCTCTTTCTGTCTTAGCTTCTATTCCAGGATCTCAAATCTGGCTCCACTGCCAGAAAATGCAGTCTCTTAACACTGACCACACACAGGGAGAATGTCATCCTACACTCTCACCTCAAGCCCTCCTTTGGAAGGTGGTTACATGAGATCTTTCCAAGCACAATTGCCCACCGCATATGCTGTTTAGTTATTGAAAACATTTCTGTGCTGCCTTTTAGTCCCATCAACAACTATTGGCTCATGACCAACTATCAAAGCAACAATACAGGGGGGGGGGGGGGAGAGAGAGCTGTATCCATGGATCCGCTATCCGCGGATTCACTTATCCCCCCCTGTGCCCATTTCCTTTTGTTTTTCTTCATAGAACTGGCGCCAGCATACTGCTTACAGCGTTTTGGCTAAGCAAGAAACTCACTGACCTGGCGCCAGCTCTATGAAGACAAACAAAAGGGAATGGACGCAGGGGGCTGGGGGAGTGCAGAGGATAGTGTTCCCCCCTATCCACGGGTTTCTGGTATCCACGGGGGACCTATCCACCGCAGATACCGGGGTCTCACTGTACCACCTATTACAATCAAACAAGAAACAGTCATGGTGAGCAAAAATTCCATGTCTTGTTGATGAGACCAGTGATTTGGGGAGATACAGACTCTATATTAGCCTCTCCATATACCGTATTGGTCTGAGTATAAGACTCACTTTTTTCTCCTAATTTAAGTTTTTAAACTAGGGGTGCGTCTTATAATCAGGCTGTTGCAATTTAATGCCAGTGATTTAATTAATTTTTTTTAATAGCACCAAACTTTAAGGGTGCGTCTTATAATCAGGTGCGTCTTATACTCGGGACAATACGGTATTCATTGCACTCTGGCTTGGTGCAAGATGTAACAAGTCTTGGTTTATTGTTACAAGCTGAAGTTGGCATGAACCTCAGGCTCGCATGCTCCTGGCTTGGCGTACTGTCTTGTCTACAGCACAAACCACAGCTTTCCAAGTCCAGACTTAATGGGAAACTGTGGTTTGTAATAAACTGCAAATGGAAGCTTCTAATCTCCTCCCTTGTACACAGAGACACAGGGGAGAAGGACCATTTGTTGTTGTTTGTTGTGAATGAACCAGGTCTCTTTTAGCAAAAGGCAAACAAACCCTGCACTCTCAAATATGGAATAGCAGACTATGTAGCACGTGATGCCTTCCATTATGTCCTTGCCGCAAGCACAATTTTGAAAAGGGACACGATGATGCCGCCCATCTAACACAGCAGAAGGAACTGGTTGTAAGCTCCCCAGCATGAAGGTCTCTCTCTTAGGAACCCCAGAAACCTGCCTTAAGGCTGATTCACACTACACTTTTCCAGGCGTGGATGCCCCTGCCCCAGCGCGCAGAGCTGGCCGGAAGTCCTCCTGCTGTCCCGCCTTCTTATGAAGGTGATTGGAGGTAGTTCTGATTGGCATGCAGCCACTCTCCCCCCTCTAATCCGATTGGTAGGCTGCAGTAGCTCCGCGAACACGCCCAGCTCCGCGAAGCCAGCCCCCGGATGAGATGAGGGGAGGCCATTTTTCCAGCTTCTGCATTGCGGAGCTCGCAGCTGCTCTGCAAACTTCTGAAATGCTGTCAATGAGCTCTGCACTATGCTCCGGAGATCCGTAACACGCCTGGATTCCTGTAGTGTGAATCAGCCTTTACACCAAGTCAGACTATTGGTCCTCCCTCCTCCTAGCTCAGTGATGTCAACACTGATTAGTAGCAGCTGTCCAAGATTTCAGACAGGGATCCTTTGCCAACCTACCTGGAGATGGCAAGAATTGAACCTAAACACAGGTGTTTTGTCCCAGAGCTACAGTCTTCTCCTCTCAGTGCAAACCAGAGCAAATCAACTATGTAAATAGCATATGTTCCAGGTTGTGATAAAATGTCATTATATACCAGGGGTGGCCAAACTGTGGCTCCTGAGCCACATGCGGCTCTTTGACTTATAATGTGTGGCTCCCATAAATACATTGGCTGAGCTCCTTTTTGCATCACAATTAATATAAAAGGTAAATAAGAAATTTTTAAGCTTTATAATTATTTACCAGGTATAAACTGAGAGTCCACTGGATTAATACATACGTTTAATGTTCATGGTGAGTAAATATATTTAAGAATGTAAATGCTTCTTAAATATTGCGGCTCTCAAACATCTGAAGTTTATTATGTGTGGCTCTTAATAATAATAATAATCAACCTTTATTGGCTTAAAAGAACACAATACAGTAACACCACAACAACAGTGTGGCTCTTATGTTGAGCAAGTTTGGCCACCCATTATATACCAAGGTACTGTTTTAGTATTAACCATTAGAGACAAATTATTTTTTATCACATTTTGTATACTGCCCTTCCTCCAAGCAAAGGCGTCACTCCGGTAGGGGCGGGGCCGTAAGTATCGCTCCATCCTAGTCCCTTTACCGAGCGAGCAGGAGGCGGCCCCACCCCCTCACTGTCGGAGCCATTCCCGTGCGGAGAAAGCAGCAGGCAAGAGACCCTTTGCCTCCAAGGAGCTCAGGGTGTGTACATAGTGCCTCCCCTCCTTTTGTCCTCACAACAACCCTGTGAGGTAGGCGAGGCTGAGAGATAGTGACTGGCCCAAGGTCAACTTGCGCTGATCACAAAGGTGTCTGCCGTATCATATTTCCATGTGTCATTTTTTTTAAATTCAGAATGTTAACAGTAAAATTGGGATTTAACATTAGGATCTTCTAAAATTCTCGTTTCACAGTGGACATCCTGAATTCTAAAAAAAAAATAATTTGTGGAAAACCCACACAATTTAATCCATTGAGTTGCTTTCCAAGTCCCTGGAGATAAACTGAGTTTACTTGTAAGTGTTCTTGAAAATCTGATTTATGGCATATCCATTAGTTTTAGCCAGTAATGAAATGAGATAAAAAGATACATTTGCATTGTACCTAAAAGCAACCCCATTTTTGTTCTTAATGCCACCGAAAAAGAGCCACTGAATACCACTGAAAAATACCACCAAAATACCACTTAAGACCACTGAAAAATACACCTAGGATAAATTCCAAAACTTTATTTTGAAACGCCTTCATATTAGATGGTCCAGAAAGGCTGCATATTTCTACACCACACAGAATCTGTGGATATCATTTTGATTCAGTTGTTCGTTTGTTTTAATGGGCATGGCTAGCTTGCTCCCGTATGTCTCCATACACCAGAAACCCACTGTTTCATTTTCAGCCAAGGTAGAGCCAAATGTTTCTTCCAACAGCCCTAACTAGAAAACAAACCCCAAAACTCCAAGTGCTGTACCAACGTCGCTAGGTTTTCTGGGAGTCAGTACACCATATATGTCACAAGATTTTCCGTGCAATTCTAAGCACATCTACGCAGAAGCCCCATTGAGTTACAACCCTAATAAAACTTATTTCCAAATGTGTGTCTCTAAGATTGCAGCCTATTGTCTAAACACCACAACACTGGTTTTATCAGAATTTCCCCACCCCACCAGAGGTAGCAACAGATCAGCAGCAACAAGTAATAGACCAGGGGTTCTCAACCTTTGGAGACCCAGGTATCCTCTATCACGGTCCAATTTTCTGAAGTACTCTCTGCTAATTAATTGATAATTAATTGGATTAATTAATTAGCTAATTAATTGTTAAACTAAAAAGTACTAAAACAATTTTAAATGTCAAAAAATGTCTTACTTTACTCTGTGTGTGTGTGTGTGTGTGTGTGTGTGTGTGTGTGTGTGTGTGTGTGTGTGTGAGAGAGAGAGAGAGAGAGAGAGACAGACAGACAGACAGACAGACAGACAGACGGGGGGATTGCATTTAAGTTCTAACTAACAAGTAATTAGCTACTGATTGATCTTGATAAGGGGCAGGCTCTGGCGTACCCCCTGCAGTTGGTCCGCATACCCCTAGAGTGTTTGCCAACTGTTGGTGGATAATAAAACTAAGATGCCATTTTAATAAAGTTGCCATTAATGAACAAAAAAAGAAGCCAAGATACAGTCTTGCTTCACCTTCCAAGCTACAGGGATGGCTATTTGATAGTATCCCATAAGACTGGTTCTTAGCCTCAGGCATATGTCTAAATATAGAATCTAGATCAACATCTTACCATCCCAGTTGGTTCTGCAAAGCTTTCCCCAATGTAGCTTCCTATCCATTGTATGAAAAGATGTCTTTAAAACCATAAAGGAAGCATAAATGTCAGTCTTCTTTATATTGACATTACTTCAGTATTAAAGTAAGGGCAAAACTACTGTCGCTTTTAAAACAACCCATTCTAAAGCAAATTTGTTATCACTATCTTTTTAATAAGATAAGTACCTTTATTGGCATAACACAAACTATCCATTTAAAAAAAAACAGGTTAAAACAAGGACTTTCAATTGAAAACCAAACTTGTTCTTCAAGGAAAACACACACAACAACCAGGGGCGTTGACAAGGAGAAGCGCGCGTGGCGGGCCGCCCGGGGGCGACGCGCGCACAAGGGTGACGCGCGTCCCCCCGGAACTTACATTTTGTTGTTGGAGCTGGGCCTGCCCGCCCGCCCTTGTGTCCGTTTGGCTCTGAAATGAGCCAAAAACGGCGCGGGGGGGGGGTGCTCCGCGCCTGCACGTGATGTCACGTGTGGGGGCGGAGCCACGTTCTTAAAGGCGACGCGCGCCCCTGCTCTGGGGTGACGCGCGTCCCTGTGACGCGACTGACAACAACCAGGGATGTTTCAAGATCCTCAGGTGCTTGAGGAAGAGCAAATCTCTCTCCTGGTTCTGCCACCACCTCACTTATCCCCCACTGCTGCTGCCCAGAGGCAGCATAAAGAATTGACCAGAGTTCTACTTGATGCATTGTATTTGAAAGGGACTGAGCAGAAGAGAAGAAATGAGCTACAGTGTCTCCCAGTTCCACCTCTTGTTCTGTCCCCTGATAAACCATCACCAGAAGCAGCATTTGCCTCATTCTGAGGCCAGCCCAGCAAACAACTCCTCTCTCAGTTGCTAAAACTGGAGATCTGGACTGACATTTAGCATATCGTTTTGTTTCAGCAATTGGAAGTTACCTCCTCTCCCCTGTGTGAACACTTTGTGGGACTGGTCCTTGGTGGAGTGTCGGAAAGCAGAGACTGGAATTATGATACGTCTGGATAGATACGTATGAATGTAGTAGGTGGTCCTTGAGATAAAGTCCTATACAGTCTGTTAATTTCATCCCAGAACTGGCCAGCACGTGGAATTGGAAAACTAAGTGGTAGCCAATGCAACTGATATATAAAACCACTGCAATATGTTTAAAACATCTCACACCGATTAGCATCCCAATGGCCACATCGGGTGTCAGCTGAAGTTTCTGAATTGCTTTCAAGGGTAGCCCCAGACAGAGCACATTGCAGAAGTCAACCCTGAACATAACTAGTGCATGTAACCCATCTGCCTTCTCCTGATATGGCCGCAGCTGCCAAAACAGATAAGTGTGCAACTGCCACCAAAAAAAAAAAAAAAAGGCAGCCACACGTCTAGCTCTACAAAGTGTAGTACAACCTAGCTGTGTCCCGATGTCACAAGGCTCTGCATTTCTTCACATTACTGGCGGTCATTGGCAAGGGACAGACAGACAACAATCTCATGATGTCAGGATATGAGTATATTGTAGCAGATGTTAAAGGGGATACTAGACACACAGTTGCTGTTTTTGATGGGAGTCACAAGCTTATTGTTAACACCTAGCTTAGCCTCTCTGTTAAGAATGGTAGGTGAGAGAGAAAGAAAGAAAGAGAGACCACGGTTCAGATTAAAGGTACCTGCTTTTCATGCAGAAGGTCCCACCTGACATCTCCAGCTTCAGGGTGATTTGGTACCGGGCGTGTGGAAAAATAAAACCCCTGTCTCTGTCCTTGGAAAGTTACTGGCATTCGAAAACAGGCAGTGCTGGATTGGCTAGACCTGAAGTCTCACTCAATGTAATATAAGGCAGCGTCATATGGTCACAGAGAGACTGAACATGATGTGCCGACACCGATTTAGAAAGAAAAACAACACCTTTCCACAGCTCTAGAACATTTATTATGTTCAGTATAAATAAGAACACCAGAAAAACCCACAATGACTGCCTTGCACGAAACTAATCTATTTCACTGGTGCCAGGTTTGCAAGACAGTAGAGCTACATCAAAAGCATACTAATTGCAAATCCAACTCCTTGCAAATCTGAGCTAGCTGTCAAATAAGCTCGGCCGCCTTATCGCAGTTGTGCAGAGGGACCAGCCTGCATCAGATTTAACAGCATGGCATGATGGACAAGAAGGATTCTGGAGATTGCCGGGCACCGTGCTCACAGCATGTCCTGAACAACATTTACCCTTCTGAAATCACCACCTCCCTGCAAACAGTGCCTTTTCTGCCCATTTCTCAATTCTGAGGCTGGGTGGTGTCTTCTCTCTCTCCCCATTCTCCTTCCATCTTCTTGAAAACAGATACTGCCAAGTATGCAGGTGGGCGAGTGTGTTAAAAATCAAACAGCGATGCTTTCACATGCTAGCAATGTTTCAGCTTTTACGGTACAGAAGCTAGAAAGCCAGACAGGAAGCATGCAGTTACTTGTAAATAGATGGAACAAGCTTGACTCCTGATTAACAGAACCACGAATAAGACACTAGTGCCAGGTTGCTGGAGGCCCCAGGGCCCCTCCCCAAGCAAACTGGCAGCAGGCGGCAGCTTCTCCCACCCCCTCCATTGATGTATGGGGAAAATTTGCAGTGGTGGATCAGTACTGGAGGGATTCAAGGGATTGTCCTGGCTAGGTGGGCCCTCCCATAGGTATTTTCTTTGGCCACTGCTTGACCTGACCCCCCCCCCCCCCCCGAGGTTGCTCCAGGAGATGCCAGAACAGGCAACGGGCAGAAGAACCGAATGGGGGTGTTTAAAAGGTGCCTACCTAAAGAGACATTTAGCCACTCAAGTATCAGTATTCAGCCCAAAAGCATCTGTTTGCAACAGTGACACAACCCAGATGCATCACCAAGAGATCATCGCATCGTAATCTCATTCCAATGTATCCGAATGGGACATTATGTTATTTCACAGTGGCAGGATGATAGCAAGTGCTGAAGGGCATCATCATATAAAGACATCACCAATTTGGTGGCAATTGTTGCAATGAACTTCAGGCAAGGGATGGGGAAGGGAAAGAATTCAATGGCCTTGGAGCCAGACAATGTATGGGGTAAGCTAGGTGGAGGTTAATTTAATTTTAATTTTTTTTAATTTTCTGTATTTATATACCGCCTTTCTCATAATGACTGGACTTAATTGTCAGGGGTCACCTTTACCTTTTTCTCATTATCAGCTTTCTCATCAGATTTATCCAAGGCAGTTTACATAGGCAGGCTATCTTTAGACCTAATAAGGAACTTTACAATATTGTTCTGTTCATATATAGAAACTTCCATGCTCCAGATGTTTCCCTTCCGAGTGCAGCCCTCCTTCTGGTTTGTGCTCTGCACTTCCAAGCTTCCCAGTTCACTGCAGTTCATCCATGGACAGTTGTCAAGATGTTCTCTCTCTAGCTGACCCCTCCACGTTCCACCCTCTCATGGTGCCTTCTCAGTGTCTTTGCGAGGTTCATCAGAAACTGCCGTCTCCCATCCAAGTGAGAACCGAGGTCGACCCTACTTAGCTTCTTCAGGCAGGGCATCGACTCAAACCTGCAGGCCACTGCTACTGATAGATTATGCTGCTTGATGAGTGCCCAGGGGCACTGCTGTAACCAGAATGCTGGACAAGAGGAACCCCTGCAATGTTCCAACAAAGCCGATCTTATACAACAGTCACCTTGGAGTGCTCTCCTCCTACAGGAGCAGTCAACCACAAGTCAATAGAAACTGAAAAGGTTTACCAAATATGTCAAGGATATAGAAAGGCTGGTCATGGGTAGTAAAGGAGACAGGAGTCGGAGTTGGAGAAGTGATTTTGGGTGGGTGGGAAGGCAGGGTTAGGGGACAGAAGGGAGCAGGAGTGGGCAGGAGAGTGTTTGGTTGTTTTTTCCAAAAGCTGCTTTGAAACTATACCAGAATGTAGCCAGAATGCTGGACAAGACCGTGGCCAAACCGTGGTTCCTGAGTCACATGTGGCTCTTTGACCTATAACGTGCGGCTCTCAGAAATATGTTGGCTGAGCTCCTTTTTGCATCACAATTAATATAAAACGGTAAATAAGAAATTTTCAAGCTTTATAATTGTTTCCCAGGTATAAATTGAGAGTCCACTGGATTAAAACATAAGATTAATGTTCATGGTGAATAAATACAGTATATTTAAGAATTTAAATGCTTCTTCAATATTGCAGCTCTCAAAACATCTCTCTTGCAGCTCTCAAACATCTGAAGTTTATCGTATGTGGCTCTTACATGAAGCAAGTTTGGCCACCCCTGTTGTATACAAAAGAGCTAGGGAGGGGGAAAGGGAAGGACTGCTTAGGATTCTTCAAAGGTGGCCAAGGGTTAACAAACCATGGGGCGGTACATGCTTCTAAAATTCTGTAAACTGCTCGTTCAGGATAGAGGGTGGGAGCAAGTATAACATCTACAATAAGCAAGGCTGTTGGACAAAAATCTGTGGACTTACAGGAAATGGAAGTTGGCTGCCATAAAAATAAACCATGCATGCAGGAGAGTCAAGGAAAGGTAATATAACACACTGTTTTCGTTCATGCATTCTCCAGGATCTGGTGATTTAAATAGCATAGACAAGGAGCAGCACAAGGCTCCATCCTCCATCACACAGATAATCCCCTGCATGAACCACACTTCCATGAGGAGGAGGGATACATCCAGAGCTAGGGATGGGATGAGTTTGCACTACTCCACCAGCATGCTGTTTCAGCACTGGCCTGCCCTGTACAAGCATCACTCAGGGACCCACAGGAGTAATGCAGAATCAACAAGGCTCCAGGACCTTGGATAGCTCCTGATCCAACCGGCTCAGCTTCAGGACCTTGGATAGCTCCTGATCCATCCGGTTCAGCTTCAGGACCTTGGATAGCTCCTGATCCATCCTGCTCAGCTTCAACTAAGCCCTTCAATGCCTCTGGGTCTCTACTACCTCACCCAGCTCGACCCTTCTGCTGCAGAGTATGGGATCCTTAAAGGGGCAGAGCCCAGGCTTAGAGCCAAACACTCTGTCTCTCACCTGACACATTTCCAGGATCTGCAAGCTGGCACTGGAAGGCAAGAGGTTCACCTCAAGGGTGAGAGTTTCTGGATTTAGGGTTCTGGGTATACTCACTGCCTGGCTCAGCCTTGCTGTTGGGACCCAGGCTTACTCCTTACTATCTAGTATCAGAGGTGGGGTTTCAACTGGCTCCTCCCCCTCTAAGCCTGAATCCTAGCTGTCACTTGAGATCAGGGCCACAATAAGAGAAGATGAGGGAGTACAGGAGCAGCAAGCCTGATCATGTGAAGCAGCCCATTGACACAACCACACTGGACACAATCTTGAATGAAGAAAGAGCTATTCCACCTTTTGGACATCAGTAGAGTGAAGCTTTCAAGCCAACTCAACAGAGGTTATATAGTAGGGGTGGCCAACCTTCCACCATGAGGGCCTCTGTGTTCTTAAAAGCTGCATAGAAGATAGAACCTTGGCAGCTGCGCCTGCTGAAATGCCCTCACCTATGCAACCATTAAAGGGCCAGGAGCATTCAGGTTGAAAGATTGGGCACCCCTGTTATATAGCATGGAAAGAATAAATGGATTCACTGCTGTGCCTGCAAGAGGTTGCCAGTGTGACTGCAAGCCCATCACTTCACTACCCATGCAAGGACATTTTGTATTATGATAATTAAATCAATAATCTAGCCTCTTGTTTCTCATGGCGAGATGATAAATGAGTTCGTAGCTACAACCATGGATGGAATATTAACTAACGCGATGCCTTCAGGGTAACTGTGCCTCTGTGTCATACAAGATGTTTCATGAACAATTCTCAGCTCAGACATCACACATAAGGAGTCTTAAACAAAAACAAAAACAAATCGAACACAACAAGGCAGAATGCACAGCACTTGCTAGATGCACATAATGGAGTCATGGGAGAGATACAGGAATGACTGAAGGCTGTGACACACCACCTGTGTCAGGGTGCGTTGCATTCCGGTGCATTGCGAGAGCAGTCAACGTGCCACAACGCAAGGCAACACACCCTGGTTACACCAAAGAAAGCTACACAGAGAAGGATAAGACGTCCTGTCCTGTCCCGCTCTCTTTTAGCCAATCAGAATCAAGTCTTTTCAGACTCAATTCTGATTGGCCAATGCTTTGCTCCGTGTCCCGCCCCCACAGCACTCTCATAGGCCAAACGTGGCCAAAGTTCAATTTTTCCAACTTTGCTTGCACCACAACGCAGCTCTCCTGTGTTGCGGTGCGAGCTTGTAAAAGAGAAGACACACTGAGATTTTCGAGCAGCACACGGACGCTGCTCGACGCAACGCACCACAACACAGCCAGTGTGTCTCCAGCTTAAAATGTAGGACTAATCCAAAACTACTTCAACATGTTTTCACAACATGAGTTTTCACTCACTAATCCATAGGTGGACAATCTGCAGCACGCGTGCCACATAGTGGCACGCCGAGCCTTCCGAAGTGGAACACGACAGCATTCCTGCCCGAGACACAAAAGTACATGGAGCTGAGCCAAACATTGTAGAAAGGCTGCTCCAGAAGGGCTATTGCGCAGATTGGCTATGTGATTGGCTGCGTAGGGTGTTCCAGCCGCTCTGAGAGACCGGATGGGCCAAATTTCATAAGGACGCTGGGGCAGAAGTGCAGATATTTAAATATATTCAATATTTAAATATTTTAATTACTGAAGAAACTTTTATTTATTTATTTTAGTGGCACACTCAAGATTATCTACACAAAAAGTGGTATGCGGCATGCTGCAGGTTGGCCATCACTGGTCTCAACCACAGACCTCCATATACAAAAGGACACCAAAGTGGAAGACGCATCTTTCGCTAGCCTTCCTAGATGATTTTTTAAAGAGATTATGCAGGATCTCTCTAGCACCCCAGAAATATAAAGAGAAATGCAGCTCAGGAACATGGTGCCGTAATTTGTGTCACACATTTGAAAAAGTCATCTGCATTTTGCCCCGCTTTGCCTCAACAAAAGCGTAGTCAGCAAGAAATTCTTCTAAAGGGTCACTTCTGCCCAAGATTGCTTTAGCATTTCAGCAGGGAACTAAAAAAAAAAAAGAAAATGCCCCACATTTAAATGCAGCAGATAATAGTTGAGCCATCGCTTCCCTAGACCTTTGGAGATTTAAAATCTGTGACATTAAGAACTTTAACTGCAGGTGGTTGAAGGGGAAAAAATTATTATTCAGCTCTCTGCGAAAAGCTTAACATTGAAAGATGAGGATTTATGGAAGAACTGGTCCCTGGCGATATCAGGCAAACAGTGCGTTGGCAGATACTAAATCCTGCTGCATAAATAATCTCCCTAAACCCCAGTCTCTGAAATCCAGCAGCGGACACACAATGTATCCATCTCTGACACTCAATATGAAATAATTTGATGAAAGCCTGAGTCACATGACTGAGTCAGAGGCATCATGCGGCTGTTGCTGGGGGGGAAAAGACCCAACTCCACATACGTGAAGTTCCGAGGCTCACCCATGTACACTCAAAAAGGTCATGAAACTGGACTCAGGACTCGGTTTTAGCAGGAATCAGACACTCACGCTGGTCTGCTGAATGCCTTTCTCTCCTGAACTCAGTATGTGCTGGAAGTGGCCACGCAATATCCTCAGAGTGCCTTCTGGGCTGGAATGAGGTTGAGCATTTTGTGGCTGATTGAAATGATCGGCTAAGATGACAGACTGGTAGAGGGGGCTCACTGCCTGCCTGCCTCTGCTCATTGTTGTCGCTCCTCCTTCTGCTCCCTGGATTTGAACAGGAAGAGGGGAACAGAGCAGAAGAGGAAGTGTGGAGGTGTAGTCCAATACTCTCCTTCACACTTCCGCTCCGTTCTCCCTTTTCAAATACAGGGAACAGGAGGAAGGGAGAAGGAGGAGTGGCAACATTTGGTACATCATCTCAGGCATTAGGAAGCCTTGGGTCAGCCCTACAGCAGCCATAAACTGAGCAACATCCCAAGACACAGTTCTTACTAACTAATTGCAGGGTGCAAGAGAGGTAGGTAGGTGAGTGAGTGAGTGAGTGAGTGAGTGAGTGAGTGAGTGAGTGAGTGAGTGAGTGAGTGAGTGAAGTAACTGGTGCTCCCAGCAGCCCAGCTCCAACACATTTCTGCCCCCAGACCTGCAAACTGAGCTGTGTTTTTCAAGGTCACCATCTAGGTCAATTCCCTTCCAGCGGAGGTTAGGTCTGCCCCTTTCCTGCCAACTTCAGAAGAGGTGTTTACTTCAAGGCATGTTTACATGGCCTAAGACTCAAGCTTTTCATTGACTGGTTTTGATGGGTTGCTTTTTCTGGCTCTGCAAGCACTGCTGATTGCGGTTGTTTTGTTTGTTTTTTTGTTTTATTGGATTGATTTGTTTTATTTTAATATCATTTGCTGCATTAGAAGCCATTTTGTTTATTGAATATTGAATACATAAATAGGTTGCAGTACCAGCTGGGCCATGAAATTAAAAGACGCTTACTCCTTGGAAGGAAAGCTATGGCAAACTTAGACAGCATAATAAAAAGCAGAGATATCACCATGCCAACAAAAGTTCGTATAGTCAGGGCGATGGTGTTCCCAGTAGCAATGTATGGTTGCGAGAGTTGGACCATAAGGAAGGCTGAGCGCCGAAGAATAGATGCTTTTGAACTGTGGTGCTGGAGAAGACTCCTGAGAGTCCCTTGGACTGGTAGGAGATCAAATCAGTCAATTCTAAATGAAATCAAGCCTGACTGTTCCCTGGAAGGACAGGTACTAAGGCTGAAACTCAAATATTTTGGCCACCTAATGCGAAGAGAGGACTCTCTGGAGAAGACTCTGATGCTGGGAAAGATTGAAGGCAAAAGGAGAAGGGGAAGGCCAAGGATGAGATGGTTAGACAGCATCACCGATGCAACGAACATGAAAATGAGCGAACTCAGGAAGATAGTGGAGGACAGGAAGGCCTGGCGGGATATGGTTCATGGGATCACGAAGGGTCGGACACGACTTAACGACTGAACAACAACAACAACCAGCTGGGCCACCTACCTGAGCAGTGAGTCACCTGACAACCCCCAAGGGCTAGTCGAGCTCCACCACATCTTATATAAAAGGCATGCTACCCTGTTTCCCCGAAAATAAGAAAACCCCTGAAAGTAAGACCTACGTCATTTTTTTATTTTTTAGCAAGATTTTTGCTGACACTCATAAATTTAAGACTTCCCCAGAAAATAAGACCTGCCGTGTTTTTTGGGAGCCAAAATTAATAAAGACCCGGTCATATTTTCGGGAAAACAGGGTATGAGGCGGAGGCCTTCAGTCTGAGCAACCCGTCTTGTCGCAAAGAGAATCCTCTCAAGTTAAAGCTTCCAGGCCAAGGCAGAAGAAGCCCAACTCCCTCCCTGAAAGTAATGCCTTATTTATTCCAATGCCACTCTCCAAACGAATTGAACAAACAGAGCCTTGCCTGCTATGCCAAAATGCAACTCAGGCAGTGCTAGTCTTCCCAAGAGTCAAATCATCTTAATAGGTTTTTTGGGTTGAAATCATTGCTTCTAATTAGATCAGCTGTTAGCAGTAGGTTCTAGTTATACCAAACAGGACAAACTCCATACGAAAGATGTTTTTTCAAGAGAATCCTCCAAGAGAATCTATTCAGTGTTAAACCCAAAAAGCAAAACCTCTCCCCCAACGTCTCTGCCTTTGAAGTTCCTTCTGTTCTATCTGCTTGCATAGAAGCCACTGAATGAGGCAAGATGAAAACACATTTTAAAAATACTGTAGTCTTTTGTTTGAAATTGTATGTTTTCATATTTCAATTTTCATTTAAAATCATGTTCAGTTTAAATTTCGGCTATAGCAAAATCCACTCTTTTTTTTAAGTCACGTTTAAAATGAAGTCTGAATGTACAGAAAACTCTTGCAGCAAAACCAGCATTTCTGTCTTAACACAGAAGTCATGAATCTAACACACACCATCCAGAATCGAAAATCCTGACAGTGCAGTAGGTCTCCTGAAATATTTTCCAGTGCCCTAAATCAGAGGCAGACCGAAGGTTATTCTTAAGGCACCGGCATCTCCAACAGTGATAGTCACTCCCAAATCTTTAGTCGGCATCTCTCCCGCTTTTCAGCATTGGTTAGATTTTTTTCCTTGTGTCTTCCCATGTTCCTGAGAGCCCCAAGTTCAAAAATCAGACAAATTTGTTCAGAGCAAGGGTGGAATTTTGAAGAGAGAGGACATTACTGAATTTTGCGTGCATTGTGTAAAAACCACCCCAAAATACAAGTTATTGAACAAGCTGCCATTTTGTGCCTGACTCCACCTCTCCAAGCTGCCATTTTGTGTTTGTAGCTCCAAAGCTTCTGGCAAAGAAGGACATCTCATAAATCGAGTTGTGTCCACTCCTGCCCTAAATCAATTGGAAACTTATTCATCATTGATTACTGTTATGTATAGCCTACCTTTCTATAAGCAAACTGTACCCAAGACAGTTATTTCAAAGCAATACAACAGAAATTAGACATATGTTAACATTATATATTAATCATAGTCATGAAATATAAAACAGCAGTTTAAACCAATTAACATAGAAAGATTGATCTAAGGAAACATACCTTGGAATGACAACGTTGTCACTTGGCTGCCTTAAGGCCTGTTTCTTTGTTGTTGCTATTATTATTAAGTAGGGTAGGTTAAATGACATTTTTACAGTGTGTAAAATGATTTTTCAAATAGAAAAATTCAAACTGAAATGTTTGAATAGAGGGGGGAAAAAGGCCATCTCGACAGGACGTCATGGCACCCTCGGGCGCATCAGCACACAGTTTGATTTTAAAAAATGAAGGCACAGAAAAGCATTCACATACTCATTTTAGCACGATCAGAGAGCTATGCATTTATAACAACAAGCTATGCATACATGCGTCCTAAGCATGGTCACCTGAAAAAAATGATTTGCACCTTTGAAACTGTCCAGTTTGACTAATATGGTATCTACTCACTGGCTGGCTTCAGCCACAAACAAACCCATGGTTATCTTACGGCGCAATCCTGTCTAGAAATAAGACCGGTGGAGCACCACTTTGCCAGTCTATGGTGTCACAAACGGCACATTTGTGACACCCGGCGAGTAGGCAGCACCAGCGCAGAGATCCAGTGGAGCACCCACCGGGGAAAATAAGTTCCCTGCTGGACGGTGAAGGGGCAGGGAAGGGCATTCTGGGGGCATTCCGGGGTGGTGGGTGGACGGATTGGGCCTAGGAGGGGGTGGGACTGGCAGAGAAGGCCTCCGCCACATCCTATCCTCCCTTCCAGGCCAGTTTCTCCTGACTTACACCAGCTAAATCACTGCCATGGATCCCAGGAGACCTGATCAGGAGGCTGAGGCTTTACTCGGGGTAAGGGAACAAACCTCTTCCACCCAAGTGGCCTCCCGGCGACCAGCTTTGTGCCCTGGATGTGGCGGAGAGGAGACTGCACTGGCCTCGCTGCATTGGAGGGCGCAGAATGCAAGGGAGTGGCGACAGGATACAAGTATCTTGTTGTCTTGTGCTCCCTGAGGCATCTGGTGGGGCCACTGTGTGATACAGGAAGCTGGACTAGATGGGCCCTTGGCCTGATCCAGCAGGGCTCTTCTTATGTTCTTAAGTTGGGCAGGATTGGGCTGTTAGTGGCTTTTTTTGCCAAATGAGTTCTAATAAGAGACTTACCAAAAACAGAACAACACACACTTCCCTTAATTAACATGAATTCACAGTTCTGAACAACAACAACAACAACAACAACAACAACAACAACACAGTTCTGTTCTTCAGTAACCTCTGGTGGAATAGTTGACCTTCAAATCCTGGCTCCTCTAGGAGATAGAATAAAGCAGTTTCCTCATATAGCCTGAGTCAGACTAGTAGTCCATCGAGCTCAGAATTATCTACCTGCATTGGTGGTGGCTCTAAGAGTTTCAGACAGCATTTTTCCCCAGCTCTCCTTGCAAGGCCGGCCCATACATGAGGCCAACTGTGAAAGTTGCTTCAGGCAACAAATCGGCAAGAAGTACCCACTTCCATCCACCCACTTGCCTCAGCTGTTCCTCCCACTCCCTGGATTGGAAAAGAGGGAGATGGAGCAGAAGAGGAAGTGTAGAGGAGACGAGATACTCTAACTCAGCGGTTCTCAAACTGGTGGGTTGGGACCCACCAGGAGAATCAGATGCTTCCCCTGCCCCCTTAAGGGGCGGGGAAAGCACGGCAGTGGTGATCCCAGGGATTGTCGCCAGGGGAAAAATGGGCAAGAGGGGGGTTGCACTTTGGGGGTATACTTAATATTTGGGGGTGCCGGGAGGCCTGCGGACCCCTTCACAGGCCTCCAAGCTGCAGATTGCTGCTTTGCGGCGATTTACAACCACTCCCAGTTTTCACAGGGGCAGAACCCACAGGGAGAAAGTTGAGAAACCCTGCTCTAACTCACCACTTTCCTCTCCTCCACACTTCCACTACATCCCCCTTCTTGTTTTCCAATCCATGCAGCAGGAAGAGCACAGGCTGGATCATCATCAGGTAGGGGGGAGTATTTAGTATGCTGCCTCCGTTGCAAGGTGGTCTCGGTCGGCCCTGCCTGCTTGATGATGCTTGGGATTGACCTTACTCATGCAGAGCACATGCTCTATCATTGAGTTATGGCCCCTTGTCAATGCAGATGGTAGAACTCAAGAAGGACCCAGAATTCTTTTACATGCATTTGGTTTTAAACTTTATTATCTACTACCATGGGACAGGATGGGTTGAGAATGTTTTTTTTTGTTTTTTTTTAATCTATCTAAATGAATGAAATGAATGAATTATTTACTCAGATATGCTGGCATTGCCCATCTATAAATCTCTTTTCCAAGACTGGAGAATTTACAGCCAGCAACCTAAACAGAATGCCTTCCTCTTCTATTTACCAGCCAATATGCCACAGCTCTGCTCCTTGAGACCCCTAATCCGTCAAGTTGTTCTACATAATTAAAGCCACATTCGGAGCTGGGCTGTCACACAGCCCAGCTCCGAATTGATAATTAAAGCCGCATTCGGAGCTGGGCTGTCACAGGCCAGCACAAAACTCGGATCATTTTTTAAGTCTACCTCATCTATAATCAAGTCCTGCCTTCCGCTCATGTCGTATTTCGCAACGTGTGTGTGTGTGTGTGTGTGTGTGTGTGTGTGTGTGTGTGTGTGTGTGTGTGTGAGACAGACAGACAGACAGACAGACCACAGCAGCGACGTTCCAGCTGAGGCAACACAAAAGAAACACACTGTTGGGTGGTGGTTCCCCCCCCCCTTTCATAAATTGTTAAAACAAAACTGACTTTTCCTAGTTTGACATTTCAGGTAAAGTCTGCATACAGGGGCTCATTATCTGCAGGAGCCAAATTCTGGGTCTTTTTTTTTTTTACTCATTTTTGTTAATCCTCCAAAGTGTAACGTGTGACTACATCAAGGATTTTGTTTAAAAAATCATGTTTTATTAAAAAAAATAATTTGACATTTATTCAGCACTGAGTATGTGCAAAGTGCTTCATTACTTCCGCAATCTTTGCAACAGCCATCAGGTAGGCCAGTACTGATAGTCCTAAACAGGGATGACACAGTGTGAGGTAGATGTTAGTGTGCTGGGTTCAAATCCCCGCTCACCTATAAAGTCCACTGAATGACCTTGAGTCAGTCATTCAGTAACCTACCTCTCAGGGCTATCATGAGAATAATATGGAAGAAGGCATGTAAGCCTCCCTGAACTCCTTGGAGGAACAGTATAAGTTAATAGTAAAGGTAAAGGTAAAGGTGACCCCTGACAATTAAGTCCAGTCGTGTCCGACTCTAGAGAGCGGTGCTCATCTCCGTTTCAAAGCCAAAGAGCCAGCGCTGTCCGAAGACGCCTCCATGGTCATGTGGCCGGCATGACTCTCCTTGCCGTAGCGTGTAGCATGCGGCTGGAACACGGAGCGCTGTTTACCTTCCCGCAAGCGGTACCTATTTATCTACTCGCATTGACATGCTTTGGAACTGCTAGGTTGGCAGGAGCTGGCCAAGCAACGAGCGCTCACCCCGTCGCAGGAATCGAACTGCCGACCTTTCTATCGACAGCTTATGGTTCAGCGGTTTAACCCGCTGCGCCACCCGCTGGCCCATAGTAATAGTACTTATTATTAAATGCAGTTGGAAAGCTGAGGGACATTGCTTCACAAAAGGTGACGTACAAAATTGGGGGGGGGGGTTGTCATAGCTGAACCAAGAACTTCCCAATTCAGCGCTCACTTCTTAACCACTACACTAATGGCCCAATCCTATCCTCTCCCCGGTGCAGCCGCGCCAAAAATGAGCACACTGTATCTAGTGGGGGTGGGGCAGATTGGGAGGCTTCAGAAGGAAAAGGAGATTTAAATCCCCTTACCCCTCCGTAAGCCTCCTGCTCTGCAATGGCCTTGGATCTGCGTCAGCTCTTTAGCTGGTGCAAGTCCAAAGAGAGAAAGGGGCGGGGAGGCTCGAAAAAGAGGGGATATGATCCGGCTTGTGCCATTGTCACCAGATTCGCCCCCTCCCACAGCCTCCCTGCCCCCGTTCTTCTCCCTGCCCAGTTTCACCCCCTCCTCGCCCAGTTTCACCCGCTCCCCACCCCCGTCGCTGTCTTATCTGCTCCAGCAGATCCAGGGAGGTCCACCGACAGCCTCTTGCAGCAGTGCTCCCAAAATGGCTGCCGATGGAGTGCGCAGTGCTCTGTCAGTGGCCATTTTACCGCAGTGGAACTCATCGGTTCCGCTGTCATAAATGACTATGCACGACAGCCCAATCCCAGATAGGATTAGGCTGTAAGTTTGCCATATCTGGATGCAGTTTCTCAAGAAGTCAGAACAGAACCCTGTCATATCTTCCCCTTGCACAACAGAAGAAAGGAAAAGAAGAGGAGAAGGAGGAGGAAGTGCGAGAGGCCAAATCTGGCCACGCTCGTAACAGTGTGCTTTGCCATTGCATCTCAATGCAGCCATAGCATGACCTCTTCCAGTTACGCAATTCTTCAATACGATTTCCAATATTTGTAAAGTGGGATGCGCATATGCAGATACTCCAGGGGGTTTCAAAAGGGGATTAAGGGCTCCGCCACATATTCTCTGGCTCATGGATCACACTAATCATGCCAGTAAAACGTATGCATGGCAGGTTGGGAAAGACCAAGAATAAGATGTCAACGAGACTTCAAGACTAGTCATACATGAATACTTTAAAAGGACAATAAACATTTCTAATGGCAAGAGCACTCAGGACCAGCAAAGGATCTCTTGGTACCTGATGTGGCACAGCAAATGCCACCCCCTTCACCTGGCAGAGCACCCGCCAACCACTTCCTGCTGCTGCTCCTCTTTCCACTTCCTGAATTTGAAAAGGAAGAAGGGAATGGAGCAAAAGAGGAAATATGGAGGAGATGAGAGCCTTGTTTCCCAAACTTTTTCAACCTGTGGCTCCCTTGACCACTAGCAACCGTTGGCCGTGGCTCACCAACCATTACATTATGTTGATGCCTGCCAATTGGCATTGCACCATTTTCCGAGAGGATTCCGTGGCACTTTGCAGCTCCCTTGGCTGGTTTCCACGACTCTGCTGGGAGCCGCACCTCCCCATTTGGGAACCACATCAGTCTCCTCTCCTCCACACTGTCTCTTCCGCTCCATTCCCCGATTCCATTCTGAATCCAGGGACCAAGAGGAGGGGTGGTGGAAGCCAAGCACCCTCACCAATCCGCCTGATCTATCCACCTAAGTTAGCCTCACGGACAGGCCAGCCCGGTTCTTGCGTCTCCTTATCACAAGTGCGTTTTATTGTAGCCCCTTTGCTAGATTCTGATTGTTTCCTTAAAGTCACACATCCTGAAAATGCGTGGAGCAAAAATAACCTTCAACTTGACAAACTATATCAACACCCTCAAAGTGAGAGACTTCAGTGACGAGATCACAATGCTCAGAGATGTGAAGATCACTTAGGTTTGTTGTTATGCAGCTAGCTGAAGGATCCAAAGAGAGAACAGAAGTTTTTAAAAAAACACAGTAATTCACATTTATGGAAGACAGCTCCAACCTTAATTCTTTAGCAGTATACCAAGAATACATGCAAAAGCCCCATTGGGATTTACTTTCAAGTAAACATACACACAAACAACTTCAGACCCCAACAAATAACCACAAATTTTCAAGACAGCTTTTAAAAAAAAGCCAGTTAACAGAATAACAAACATTAAAATAATAAACATTTTATGCTCTTGTTTTAATTGTTTTTAATTGTCATTTGATGTGTTTTTATTAATTTTAGATGATGTTTTTTACTAGCGTCTGTGGATTGTTTTTATTGTTTTAAATGTGATTATTTTTTGTATTATGTATCCGTCTCCCATGTTGTAAGCCGCCTTGGGTCCCTTCGGGGAGAAAGGTGGGGTAAAAATATTGTAAATAAAATAAATAAATAAATAAATAAAATGAAGTCCCTAGAACTGTAAACCGTAAGACAACAAATGTAAATCGCTGTTAAACATAGGAAGGATCATCAGTACAATTTAAAATCACAGTACTGTATCAAATTTTCATCATTCCATTCCCGAGCAAACAAAATCGTCTTGAGCTGGCACCTACAACTCATCAAAACAGGGTGCCAGGTAGATATCCCTGGGGAGAGAAATCCAAACTCAAGGCATCACCACCAAGAAGGCCCTTCCCTTGGCCACCACCCTAATCAACTCACACAACAGGGGCACTCAGGCAGGGCTGGTTCAAGACTTTTCAACATGCCAGATGCCACTGTCCCCTCTTCATTCAATCATGTACCAGCCTCCTCTGCTCCTCCTCCAACTACCTGGATTAGAAAAGAGCGGGACTCTACAGATGTGGAGAAGACTACAGTATTGGACATGTTCCCCTCTTCCTTTCTGAACCTAGGGAGTGGAGGATGAGGAAGGGCTGTAGAGGCTCTCTCACCCTTTGTTCAAGACGTTCAGTGCAATACTGTATACATGGTTCTCCTTCTTCCATTTTATCTTTATAATAACCTTGAGAGAGGATGAGAAACTGTGACTGGCCAAGATCACCTTGAGAGCTTCACTGAGAATCAGCCTGCTCCTACCTACATTGCCCCTGCCCTGACTTAGCAGCCCCCCCCCTCTCTCTCCTTCCTGCTGCAACTTCCTCCCAGACCTCAATCTGCCTCACACAGCTCCTCCTGTCCCGAGGGGCCTGTGCTAGGTCTTAGTCCCAGCCAAACTGACAATTTGCCTTTCCCTCAATGAAGAAGGGCTGCAAATGTTTCAGCAGCTTTCTTTCCCCACTAACTGGAATGTTCACAAACATTCCATCCCAGCTCAGCCAGCCAGCCAGCCCCCGAGACTTCACTGCCACAAACTCAGTACAGTACAATACAGTAGATTCGTGTGTGTGTGTGTGTGTGTGTGTGTGTGTGTGTGTGTGTGTGTGTGTGTGTGTGTGTGTGTGTGTGTGTGTGTGTGTGTGTGTATTTGGCCACCAGGTGGTGCTTCTGCCACTCCATAATACAGTACTGTATAGCAGAATCAGGTTTAACCAGAAAAGGATTCCTTGCACATAGAAAACTAGTGTGTCAGATAAAGGTTAAGAACATAAGAACAAGTTTCTCCTCCTCCCTCCCTGACAGTCCAGTTTTCTACATGGAGAAAAATTGGAGAAAAATTCAATCATGGAGAAAAATTCAATCATATCAGCCCCCAGCCTGAAATGGTACAGTCCAAACATAGGCTTACCACCTCCTTAGCCACTTCTGTGAATAACCGCCCAATCCTATGCATGTCTACTCAGAAGTAATTCCCATTATAGTCAATGGGTCTTACTCCTAGGTAAGTGTGGATACGATTGCAGTTTAAGGCTGTAGGTTCAGCAGATTGGAAGTCAGTTTCTTTCGAGCTCTGCTGGAAGTCCATTGTGCAATCTTAATCATGCTACTTTAATATTACTTGATTCATATTACCCTAGTATTCTCTGTGAATATTTCTATACTATACTATGAATATTTGATACTACTCTAATATTAATAGCAGCTTAATATTATCACCATCCTGTTTTGTTGCTCCCAGGAAACCATTTCTGAGGTTTCACATTGGTTAAAGTGGAAAAGGTACACTCCACCCACCCACCCACCCCCACCTCCCGGTGACAAGAGCTGTCAAGGATCAGGGTACTCAACTAGGAACATCACAGCCCAAGGCTCATACATAACCTAGTGAGCTACCCATTATAGGGTGCATTCAGGCCCCCAAATTCTCCCAGAGGCGTTCCTACGGTGGGGGCGGTACTGTAAGTTGCGCCCCGACCTAGTCCCCATTGAGAAGCTGGCACGAGGCGGCCCCGCCCCTTCGCCGTCAGAGCCATTCCGTGCGGAGAAGGCCACAGGCCACGGGTAGAAGAGTCTGGCGTAGTGGGGAGAGCTGCTGCCTTCAAAGCCCAAAGACCGGTGAACTTGATAAGTTCGAGACACGCTGCAAAAAGCTGTGAAAGCCTCCAGGAGGAGAGATAAGAGCTTCCAGCTGCGTCGGTCGAGTGTGGGAGGCGCCAACTAGCAGAAAAAAGTCAGACTGTAAAAGGATACCACCTGGAAAGTAGCTGTTCATGAGAGATTGGACATTTATATATATTGTAAAAACCCTTTGGGGTTTAGAACAGCCTGCCCATGTACACCGCCTTGGATTAAAGTCGGAGGAGAAATCCAATGACCGAGAAAGGCGGTATATAAATACTGTATATTATATTATTATTATTATTATGGAATGGCTCTGGCGGCGAGGCTGCCTTGTGCCGGCTTGTAAATGGGGACTAGGCCGGGGCACAACTTACAGTACCGCCCCCACTGTAGGAACACCTCTGAATTCTCCTCAGGCACACAAAAGTGCAACATCAGCCCCTCCAACTGGCGGGTAGTAAGAGGCCTCTATATTAGCAAAGTGGGTATAGAGCAGTGGTTCTCAAACTGGTGGGTCGCAACCCACCACGAAACCGAACCCCCCTAGGGGGCGTGGAGATATGCAGTGACGTGGGCGACGGCACTTTTGGGGTCATGCCGCCACCAAAAAAAAAAAAAAGAGGTATTTTCACTTAATGGAGGTTGCGCCGGCCCTCCGGAGCCCTCTATGCCCCCCCCCCCCGCACCTCAGAAGAGCTTCCAATCGCATTTGGGAGGTACTTCTGGTTTTCTACAAAAACCAGAAGCAGCTTCTGAGCACGATTGGAAGCTCTTCTGAGGCGCAGGGGGCCCCGTAGAGGGGCCTGTAGGCTTCCCCACAACCCCCGGAGGGCTGACGTAACCCCCAGTAAGTGGGAACAAAAAATTTCCAGGGCAGCGGCGGGACCCCGGAAGTGCCATCGCCGACATCACAGAGTCTACAACGACTTACAGGTTCTCTTACTCCCCAGGCTGTAGGAGTTTGAGAACCAGTGGTATAGAGAGTAGGTGCCTAGGAAGGAAGGAAGGAATTTAATTCCTTTAATTCCTTCCTTACACGTATTTCCCTCCATTCTTCCACGTATTTCCCTCCGTTCTTCCATAGCAGAACTCCAGGTGATATACCTGGAGATTTCCAGCTGGTCTCACATCCAAACGCTGATCGGAGCTTCATCAAGAGGGCTCCACCATGTGCCATCAGACCAGGCATGGGGACTGTTCTCCCCTTCGCTTGGCAAGACAGCAACATCTTGTGCCTATGGGCTCCAGCACAATCAGCTGATTCCCCAGGGATCCAGAGCTGGGAAACACTCAGTCCTGGTCAGGATTCAAGTACAGCTGAGCACAGTCCCAGCCTAGCCTGCACAGAGCGTGCGTTACCACTAGGTCTTCAAAATCAGACACGGTCATGTGACCTGGCCATTGATTTAACGCAAGCGCTCTGAACCTCAGTCCATACACAAGGGGCTGTGAATAACACAAACAGCTTCGGCGAGGGCAGAGTATCCATCACCCACAACCTTGTCCCAACTGTGGCTCATTCCCTTATCAGCCACCATGGCCACATAGCTCTACCTACAATTTCCCTCTTCCATAACGGAACTCAAGATGGCAAACACAGAGGTTATCCAGGCAGTCTCCCATCCAGGCACTGACCAGACCCTATACCTGCTTAGCTTCAGCAAGGTGACTGCAGACCCTTATAGGGACCATTATAGGTCAGATCTTGCACAATTTATAGACCTTTATAAGCCTTGCACAACTAACATGTCTCCACCCTCCTCCACAGGGCCTCCTCTGGGGCAATGCACAGCCCACCAGCTTAGGAACACAGGTTGCTGCCATAACAAGTCAGACCATTGGTCCATCTACCTCAATACTGTCAACACTGATTGGCAGTGGTTCTCCCGGATTTCAGACAAGATTTTTTTTTTTCTGACCTACTGGGAGATGCCAGGGATTGAACCCAAGAGCGTCTGCATGCAAAGCATGTGCTCTACCACTGAGCTACTTATCAACGGCTGTCATTTAGGAACACAGCAGCTCAGAAAATCCTTCTTCCCCCCCCCCCAGACCATCACCCACTGCTTCCCCACCATCCTCTTTCATATCATGCAAAGAAAAAACACACCGACAATTGATGCCTAGAGCTTTGCTTCTTAAGCAAATGGAGATGAACGGTTGCCTACTTATAAATGCTTTCTTAGTTTCAGCTTCTTATCTCTCGCGAAGGCCATATGCCCACTGGACTCCTTCGCGCACAGATAGGCAAATTTCTAAAGCGTTTAAAATAATTCCATTTCAATCTTTCAGAGACAGATTGACTTACAGGGATTGGGGGTGAAGGGTTATATAAAGTCATTGAAAGCTATCTCAATATCTGAAGGCTGTCTGTAATGGAACATTTGCCTTTATAGGAAAGATGACTCCTTTAAAAAAAAAGTCCTGTGTACAGTAGACACATACAGACAGTATTTTCCATGTGTCAGAATTAATCACCCATGTGCATTTCCCAGGAAACATCAGAGCTGGATGCTGATCTATGCCAACACTTGCACGGGGCTCTTTTTTTTTGTTAAAAATATATACTGTAATCATAATAAAGTAGGTTTTCTAGAAATACTTCTGAAATTAACAACAATACTTAGAAAGCGCTATACAAATGCTAAGCACTTCACAAGTATTACAATTAAAAATATTTGTGTATTGCTTTTCGGACAAGGAATCCCCAATGCGGTTTAAGTCACAAAAGAAATGATAAGCAGGATCCCTGCACTGTTTCCTGGGTTGGGGGGAAAAAACTACAAAAGAGGATTACTGGGGTGTCTAGGGACAGTTGCTCTCCCCCTGCTAAATATAAGACAGGAATGGCCAACCTTCCACTATTAGGGCCTCTGCGTTCTTAAGAGTTGTGTAGAAGACAGAATCTTGGCAGCTGCAAGTGCTGATGGTGCTGCTAAAGCAGCTGCACCTGCGGAAATGCCCTCACCTATACAAGCTGTCAATCGAAAGGTCGGCAGTTCGATTCCCTTCCCGCGACAGGGTGAGCGCTCGTTGCTTGGCCAGCTCCTGCCAACCTAGCAGTTCCAAAGCATGTCAATGCGAGTAGATAAATAGGTACCGCTTGCGGGAAGGTAAACAGCGCTCCGTGTTCCAGCTGCATGCTACGCGCTGCGGCAAGGAGAGTCATGCCGGCCACATGACCACGGAGGCGACTTCAGACAACGCTGGCTCTTCGGCTTGGAAATGGAGATGAGCACCACACCCTAGAGTCGGACACGACTGGACTTAATTGTCAGGGGATACCTTTACCTTTTTATACAATCCTTAAAGGGCCAGAAGCATTCATGCTGAAAGGTTGGCCACCCCTCCCCCGATATACTGTAAGAGAACCATCATTTAACCAGAGATTGAACCATCAATCTCTTGCAGAGATTGAACCATCAATCTCTTGCAGCACAATTCTTTGTATACTCAGAAGTAAGCCTCACTGAGTTCAATGGGACTTACTGCCAGGTAAATCTTTTATAGGACTGCAGCCTTAGTCCAGCTTGCAGGGGATGATGGAGAGTGTGATTTTCTCCAAGTCTACAGTTGTCAAGTTATTTGATGGTTGGGATTGTTAAATCAAGGGTGGAAACCAGGGGGAACCAGAAGGGGAAGAAATAATATCTTAAGGAAGAGACAATCTCACCCAGAGACAATCTCACCCAACTTTCATTAACCCCATGCAAAGAATTACTTCTACTAACTGTTCAAATTGTTCCAATAGATTCCTTATCTTCAGGAGATTCAGAGTACAGTACTAAAAGTCTTTAGAACAAGGAACTAAACAACAAGCTAACTAATTAATCAATGTGCTAACTAGAGTGCCTTTCATTGCAGGCAACATTGCAAGCACACACACACCTTCCCATTAAGAACCTGAATGCTGCAGGGTTCTCGTTACAGTGCGCTCCAGACATCTAAGCCAAATTAAGAGAATTCCATATCATCCTGCAGAGTCAATAAAATAGCCTCCAGTGTTTCAAGAGAGAACTGTGCGTTCACCACTTAACAAAAGTATTGAAAAGCATAAATTTTCCAGGTTGCACCGAGGGATGCTACAGAAACCTCAAGCCCTCCAATGTGTTCCAGTTATTGAAAAAATATTGCTTGTTTTCACAACACAGACAATACTCATTTAATAATTTGAGAATATTTGAGATCTCCAGCCGTTACCCAAGCATTTGATGAGGGGTAACATAGTGGCTGTGAATGAGAACTCGAAGCAAAGAAGTTCTCACATCATTTTGCATCAGTAGTTGTACTCACACCTGGTGGCGAGTCTCATTTGTGCAGTGCTTTGTCTCATTCCCTATTTGCAATTTGGGGATAGCCTCACCAGAAGTTTGCACTTGCAAACCATTGTTGCATGGTTTCATTGTAGCAATAGACCTTGCACTAAAGAGGAAGTAACTCGCTACTCAGAGCGCACAAGGGAAAGGAAGCCTGTAAGCCCAAGGTTCAGTCTCAGAAAACCAAACCCTGGTTTGGCATTACACATGAACCAACTCAGACTGTCAATCCACCTGGCTCCTTCTTCTGCCAAGGACCAAACCAGGGCCTACTGGCATGTACCAGGGCCGTTTCACACAACAAAAGGGCAAAATTTGAATTTCGTCACATGGGTACGCAGAGAACTTGGCTAATTAGGAGTTCACCGCCACATGCCCATTTGTTTTGAAAAACATCAAATATTGTAGCAGGTGCCCCCCGCTTAATGACAGGATACATTCTGAAATCCCCATCTTAAAGTGAAGCTGTCATTAAGTGGGTCTTGCTGTGCTTTGAAGTTTAGCACTGTGCTTAAAGCCCCAGCCTTAAACATCCAAGCTCTTATCTTGCCCATTAGCTGTTTGGCTTTAGATAAGGGCTTCAAAGCCCTTATCTAGCCCGAAACAGAAGCCTTTGGATTGTGGTTAAGCAATCCATCATTAAGCATCATTAACCAACTTTTATGGAGTCATTTGCAATGCCGCACTTGAGTACATCAGCTCTCCAGCTCCCTGCTCTGAGCAGAAGGCCAGGTAATAAAGTCCGATAAAGGGGATGGATAGACATCCAACCGAATTGGTCATTCTCACTTTACACAGGGTATGCAGAAGGATCAGAGGCAGTATGTGTAAGGGTATGAGAGAGGGATGTCTCATACCTTTATCTCCTTTTCCACCAGTGTGTTCTTCCCACTGCAACACTGGCAGACTGAGTTTTGTGCTTCAAGAGCGCCCTCTGGACTGCAGTACCAGCCCGCCAAAGAAGCCATCCAGTCAGCTGATCCCAAGGGCCAATCCCTATCCACCATTAAGCCATGCCCTCAGATATTGCGCCACCTTGGATCTTGACTAGTGTTTGGCTTTGACTATGCACCTGTGTTGAGTCCCCTCACCCGTTTCTCTGGAATGTGACAGAGCATATGCCTGTCCTCTTTTGGACAGGCATATGCTCCTGTCCTGCATGGACTGCCAGCTCTCCCGAGCCCTGGAACCCAAAGAGCCTGGAGCTTCTCCCTTGCTGAAGCCAGACACATGAGAGTTTTGCACATCTACCTCTTCCAAATTAAGGTGGTCCAGGGAGAAAGCCTTGCCATGGGCCACCCCTGGGTTCCTGCTTGCTCCTTACAGTCCATTCAGCTTTTCTTCATGACCCAGGTCAAATGACCTCCCATTACAAATATCCCAAGTGACCTGCATTACAGGTTGAGTATCCCTTATCTGGAATGCTTGGGACGGGACGTTGTCTGGATTTCAGATTTGTCTGGATTTTATTTGCATAACTATAATGAGACATCTTGGAGACAGGACCCAAGTCCAAATGTGAAATTCATGTCTCGTATTCACCTTATATACACATAGCCCGAAGGTAATTTATCAGCCCATTCCAACCCAAGGGCCAAGCAGCCCAAGTCAGACCTAAAGTCAGCCTAAGTTGTTTAGGGCAACTTTAGGTCTGGAACGCAACCATTTAGGGCGAAGTTAAGTCAAAGTTAGGTCGAAGTTACGACCGACGGACTAAGAACAGCCCATTCCAACCCAAGGGCTAAGCAGCACAAGTCAGACCTAAAGTTGACCTAAAAGTGGGCGGAACATGGGCGGACCGTGGGTGAAATGGGGGCGGCAACCAATTAACGTTGGATTCCAGACCCTGGCAAGCACAGACACGCCCCCTCCAACACAAATGCTGACACAAATTTTAGGTCGACCAAAAAGGTGGACCCAAATTCGAGGAGACCCATAGGAGCCATTTTACCTTACCCAAGCCAGCCCTCTCCTGAAAATTTCTAACACCCTACTCCTGAGTTAGGTCAGAGTTAGGACGGAGTTGGGCCTGCTAGGTCTGGAAACCGACAGAGTTATGCCTAAGATAGGGAGCCTATCAGCACCCAGCCCCACCCAGCCTCTTTCCCACAAAAGCCCAGCCCCAGGCCCCCAGTCTCTCTCTCTCTCTGAGCACGTGGCGTGGGGTTCTGTCCCCCACAGCCACAAAGTGGGACTTTGTCGGTGGAGGGCAAAATTCACAAACACCCCTCTTCTCTCTTCTCTTCTCCTCTGTCCTCTCTGCCCCCCTCAAGGGCAGAGAGGGCTGTTCTGGCTTTGGCCAAACTGTTTACAGCTGTGCCTGGGCAGCTGTCTCCATGCTACCATTTGCCACTTCCTTCCCAGGGAGAACACAGCAGGGAGGCTGCCAGACCCCCATGGGACAGAGGGGAGGGGGAGTTGGGGGGGCCTCTCAGGCAGGCAAACAGTGACAGGCGCCACGGAGCCCATAGCGGGGCCACTTGTGGCCGCTGCATCTGTGTAGTGGCTGCTCAGCAACCGGGGATCTCGCCAGCCAGGGCGTCCGCCCGTAATGCAGCCGCTTCCGTCGAAGGTCCGCCCATAATGCAGCCGCTTCCGCATACAGTCCGTCTGCATAAGAGGCGCCTGTTTCTGCATCACCTTCATCTGCAGAGCAACCCCTGTGTCCCTATTGGTCTCTGCAGACCCCTCTCTCGGAATCTCTCTCCCACCAGCCTTGTTGTCTGTCTGTCTCTGACCCACCCGTGCCCCTCCCCAGCACCCACTGTCTGCCTGCCTGTGTGTCTGCCTCTCCTCCCACTCCCTGATGATGGCTGCTGGCCACCCCCCACCCTGCCAGAGCGCCTGCTGAGAGGCGCCATCGTCGCCCCATCTGGGGGCGTGATGAGCTGCGTGAGCCCTTCACGCTCGCAGCAGACAAGCCCAAGGCATCTCTCGGTCTTGGCCGGGGCACAGAGCAGAACGCACGCCGGGATGCCTTCTTTGTGGGCATTGCCCCGGCCCTGGAGGTCCAGGGCTTCAGGCAGCACACGGGCAAGTCATGTCAGAGGCAGTTCCAAACATCATGAGCCCCCCCTTGTGTGTGATGTTCCCACCCCCCTCCTTCCCTTCCCTCCCCCGCTCCCCCCCATGACTCCCACGTGCAGCCTCAACGTGGCATGGGGGTGGCATCGCCTTCTGCAGGAGGGGGGACGGCCACTCTCCCCTGCAGCAGGTGGCTGATGCACAGGGTGCCCTGTGGCAGCTGGCTTGGGCACCTCGCTCACCTGTCACCTGCCCTGCGTCCACCACATGACTGGCGCAACCCCCCTGCCTGCGGTCAGCCCCTTTGCGGCCGGGCTGAGACAGACACTGCAGCAGCTGCCATGGATGGACGCTGACACGTGCAGACACACAGGCCTGCACATGCCCGAGCCAGACACCGAGCCTGGAGAGCCTGCCTGCCTGGGAGGTAAGTGTTGCCTGGATCCTGGGGTGGTGCTGGGCCACAGAAACTGCAGCCTGCCTAACTCAGGCATACCTCTGACCTCACTCAGACATAACTTCTGCCTAACTTAGGCTGCACTTAGGCCACACTTATGCCTGACTTGGAGAGGAGTTGGGTTGGAATGGGCTGTTATAAAATATTTTTAATAATTTTGTGCCCCAGTATGGCACTATGCCAGCCAGGTGCTGGAAAAATGTCTGGATTTCAGAATAGTCTGGATTTCGGATGTCCAGATAAGGGGTAATCAACCTGTATAAATATCAACTACAAATCTGTTCCATTCATTCAAAAACAACAACAATACACAACTATATTATTTAAACATTTAAACATTCTAGCATGTACCGTATATCCCACTTCCCAGACACACACACACACACACACACACACACACACACACACACACTACACAAGAAGATAAAACAATTGTAAAACAGCAGTGGGGGGGGAACAGCAGCACAGACCCACCCCCATTAAAAGTAGCAATCAATAGCCAATGCTCAATCCTCTCCTGGTACAACTATTTTGTAAAACAGGAGAGTCTCTTCTCTGTATTCCTGAAGGGTAGGAACAAGCTGGTGACAATTCCACACACACACACACACACACACACAGAGAGAGAGAGAGAGGATGCCATTACTGAGAAGGTACAGGTGGGCCCCCATATCCACTGATTCGCTATCCATGGTTTCAGTTATCCACGGATCGTGGGGACCCCCCAGGCTTTTACTTTTTTCCCCAGTAAGCTTCATTTCTTCCTTAAAGAAACAGGAGAAGCAGCCTCTGGCTTACTATAGGCAAGTAGAATGAGACTAAGTCCTAGAGAGGCTCTGCAAGGTTAACAGAAACCTTGCAGAGCCTCTCTAGGACTTAGTCTCGTTCTACTTGCCTGCAATGGAGGCTGTTTGTTTTAAGGAAGAAACAAAGCTTGCTGAAAGGAAAATAAGAGCGGGGGGGGGGAAGCATGCCTGCCTGCAGGGGAGCCCTCAGGAAACCATGGAGGGGGTGTTCGCTCTTATCCACGGTTTCAAGTATCCACGGAGGGGCCTGGAACATATCCCCAGCGGATACGGGGGTCCACCTGTACTCCTGGGTAAAGTAACCACTCGCCAAATTTAAGGTTGCAGAGACACCCAAAACAAGGCCTCCCTTGTACGATCAGGAGGAGGAGGAATGTACTGAAGGAGGTAGTCCTTCAAGTCATCAGGATTCAAAACAGTTTCAGAACCTTTATTGTCATCAAATATATAGGTAAAGGTAACCCCTGACAATTAAGTCCAGTCGTGTCAGACTCTAGGGTGTGGTGCTCATTCCCATTTCAAAGCCGAAGAGCCAGCGTTGTCCGAAGACGCCTCCGTGGTCATGTGGCCGGCATGACTCTCCTTGCCGCAGCGCATAACATGCGGCTGGAACACGGAGCGCTGTTTACCTTCCCGCAAGCGGTACCTATTTATCTACTCGCATTAACATGCTTTGGAACTGCTAGGTTGGCAAGAGCTGGCCAAGCAACGAGAGCTCACCCCGTCGCGGATTCGAACTGCCAACCACAAACTAAAACAACAGACATAGCAAAACATAAACACCACCAATCACAACCCATAAGGCATAGTTGGAACTATGGTAATCAACTACGGTAATCAAACACCCCTGCTAACTGGGCAAGAGGCACTTTTTCAATTGGTGCTCCTCTTATTTTTAGCAGGGGGAGAGTAACTGCCCCCCTCTCACCCCAGCACAGAGTCTTTTCTGGTGGCTGTTTGCTGGTGGTGTTCTGCATCTTTTTTAGATTGTGAGCCCTTTTGGGACAGGGAGCCATTTAATCATTTGATTTTATCTGTAAGTTTGTCTCTTTGTGAAGTTTTTGCTGAAAAGCGGTATATAAATACTGTTATTATTAATTTACATACAACTATCGTTGTGCAGTGTCTCTTGATGATTAGATCCAGTCGATGATTAGATCCAGAACATTTAGGGGTTGGCCCAACTCCTTAGTCCTCATCTCCCACTGTAACTAAACACAAATAGTGTACACATAACTGACAGATACATATCCCCCCCCCCCCCCGTTTACCTCTGCCTCCATTTCTATTCCCCTCCTTGTTGTCTCCTATGTTACATTTTAAATTGTGCAGAGATCTTGGGACAGAAATGTATCCTCTTGTACTTTGGGAATTTACAGTGTAATATTATGAATACTTTCAAAGTAAAAACTTGCCCTTGGAATTGGGCCCTACCACTAAGGGTGGAACATCACACAGGACAAGAAACAATGGCTGAGAGAAGCATCCCAAAGGGGAGCTCATTACCAGCACGAGAGTGTGTAGGATCACTAACCCACATTACAATATCATCACAGCGTGTGCCTTCCCACCACCGCCAGCCACATCACGGCAACATCATGTCACAGGGTAGAATACTGAAGACAGAGGGAAAGAAGGGGGGGGGGAGAATACTGATTTCAGGGCCTGCCCCACATCACACATCATTATGTGTGGTTGTGTCTTCTCAACATCATTCTCTAAGAATAAGAATTCTATCATCTCTTCAGCCGGTGCTTATGAATAATCTCAGCACTGTATTTTGGGGGCAGCACGGTTTTGAAAAAGCAAGCCTGGTTTGATGCCGACCCCTCTGGTGGCAGACTCCACAAGGTACACAGACGCCACTCTTCCACAAAAACCACACTCAGGGGGGCCTGACCCGATTCATATAGTCATCTTAGCATGCAATCGAAACACTTACACACAGTGGTCATGTGCTCACGGCACCATGTGCAGAATCCAGCATCCCTACAATTTCCACATAGGAATTAAAAGCGCATACACTTTTTTCCACCCAGAGTACACAGCCTATGTTTGGAACGAAGACCTCTCCATCGGCATGTTAAAAATGTGAACCTTTCATGTCGCAAACGCCAGAAAATGTGGAGTTCCGAGCAATATAAGATTAGAAGCACAGATTGCCAGCAGTTTGAGTACAGTATCCCTGTTCTCGGTTCCACGTTAACTGGATGGACGGACACACACACACACACACACACACACACACACACACACAACATTTGAGAGAATCATCCAGTCTGAATGATGCTTGCGAGAAGAAGGGGAGGGAGGGGGGAAATCATGTTATAATTTGTCACGCTGTTTACCCCAAGAAAAATGAAGCGGAGAATTTTTAATTGAGTAGCTTCTCCCTCCAGACCTCATTATGGTGGGGAAGAAATAACTAGATCAAAAAGCTTGCTACACAGGAGGCATGTATTCTCTCTCTCTCTCTCTCTCTCTCTCTCTCTCTCTCTCTCTCTCTCTCTCACACACACACACACACACACACACACACACACGAAAGATATATGTAGAACTCAGATAAAGAGACAGACCAAAGGAGGAAGGGATGTACATTGCTCCTTTTCCTGTATCTTCCCAACTTGATTTCAACAAAATATCAACTATCAGACAACATCGCACACCTGGAAGCAATACGCACACAGCTCAGAAACACACGTGTGCTTCTTCCACAATGTGGACACCGTTCAGAATAAGGTTGGACAAGTCTTACTTTAAAAACCACGAGGATCCCTTTAAATTTAAGCAGATCCGCCCTTTACTTTCTTGCTTTGATGCTGCGTGCCTGCCAGGTCTGTATGTGCGGAGTGTGCTGTAGTAGAGGTAAAGCCTAGAAGGGCAGCTGGGTCAGTGTGGTTTCGCAACAACCGCACACAACATCTGAGCTGACTTTCCCCCCAATCTTTCCGCTTGTCCTTCAGGTGCCACAGGACTCTTCGGTCATGATGAGGGTATTGAATTACAAAGCAAAAAAACCAAATGGTTAAATAAATAGAGTCATCACCACCCATGAAAACATATCACAGAGGGGCGAGGAACGACACAGCCAAGACAGGTCAAACCGGAACAAAGCACAGAGACTGCGGCTGGTCGAAGGAAGCCTCTGCTGCCTGTCACCTCTGTTCTGGCGACAGACCATTTCCCCCATCCTGGATTTCCATAGGAGGGAGAGCCGCCAGCAGCCGCCAAGGACCAGCACAGCAAATCTCTCTGTCTCTCTGCAACTCCCACAATAGCAGGGAAGAAAAGATGCATCTGTGCCAGGCAGAGCAGCTCTCCCAACTGTGTCTCCATGCAGACACGGCTCCCCAAGCCTCCCCAACAGTTCAGCCCCCCCCCCGGCTGCTGCTGCCCCCAGCCCTAGCAACAGATTGGCCAGGCAAAGCCACTTCCTCACCTTCATCCAAGGCTTGGCATGAAACCACTGATCTCTCCCCCCCTCCCAAATAAAAATGAAGAAGCAAGAAGAAGAAAAAAACCAGCCCAAAGCATCACGGCGTGATACTTCACATGCTCGTCCTTCCAAGGATCCTGCCTTGCTTCCCACACAATCAGTGCATGTTTTTCACTGGGGTGGTGGTGGTAAAAGGGATAACTAACAGTTCTGTGTGCGTGTCCCCACATGTACACACACACACACACACACACACACACACACACCTCCAAAACACCCACCACTCGCAGAGCCAGTTCGGCATGCCCTTGTCTCCTTCCTGATCCGTGGCATCCAGTGGGTTAATTCCATGACTTCCTACACATAGGCACAGATTCCTACGTTGATGGAGGGAGCTGTGGGGGGGGGGGAATCAAATGTGTGTGCAGTGCTCCAGGGAAGCAGCATCGTGCACTGCACTGCCAGAAGTTGGGGGGTGGGGGAAGAGAAGGCTTGCAGGACTTTCTGCAGTGCCTTTCCTGACAGCAGCAGAAGCAGCAGCAATTCTCAGGAGCAAAAGCTCAAGGGGGGGGGGGGGGACACATTGCCTGGATCTCAGAATCCCTCCCACTCTTTGCAAAGGGGGGGGCGGTTGCAGCACTCCCTCCTCCCAATGCATGGGATGCAGGTCTGTGGTGCCCCCCCCATCCTTAGCACCCATGCCCCCCCATGCTCAGACCTCTGCACCTCCCCTACTCTGCGCCCCCTCTTTGCATGATCTCTCATATTACTTTGGAGAGGAGTACAGGAGCCTCTGGGAACGCACCGCGCACACGCACACACACACACCTCCACACGAGCGCTTGGGAGGCTGGCAGCCAATCTTCCCACCACCACCCTTAAGGGCTTTGTCTCCCTTCTCATCCTTCCCATCCCCTTACCTGTCCTGGGAAATGCTGGGATTCTTCTTCTTCCTCCCCCAAGCAAGCAACCTGACTCCTTGCAGACGGCCTGGAGGGAGGGGGGAGAGAAAGAGGGAGAAGAGAGAGAGAGAGAGAGAGGCAGCTGCAACAGCTCTTTTGTGTGGCTGGTGCTCACAGCCACACACTGAGACTACTAATTAACCCGGGAAGCTGAGTGACGGAATCAAGCGGCCAGCACGCCCGGGAACCTGGATGGCGCATCAGCCAAGTCGCTTTTCTCAGCTACCGGAATAGAAGGAGAGGGAACAGGAAAAGAGCCCTGTTGGTTGGATTGGACCACCTTTCGGGACGCCGGATCCAGCATCTTGGTGCCAACAACAAGAAAAAGCCAGAGGCCATGTTTCCTTTCTCGTTTGTTCCCACCAGCTGGTCTCCAAGAGGTAGACTGCTACTGTTCATGGAGGTTCCATCTAGCTATCTACCAATAATAGCTGTTAGTAGACGTATCATTTGGCCGTTTGTCTAATACGAACTGTCCTATTAGAGGAGAACAAAAGTTCATCTAATCCAATCCAAAGTTTTTTTTAACCAGCAGCCAGGTGTCAGCATCTAAGAAGAGAGTCCTGCTGGATCAGACCAAAAATCCACTTAGTCCAGCATCCTGCTTTCCACACTGGCAACCCAGAAGTCTCCAAAAGCCCACAAGCATCTCACAAAGGCCGTAGCTCTCCAGCACTGTTAGTCAACTGGTCTTCAGAGGCATCCTGTCTCTAAAGCTGGAAACAGCATGTTTCCTAATGGACTAATGGCCATTGATAGACCAGTCCACCGTGAATGTGTTCAATTCCCTTTTGAAGCCATCTAAATCAGCAGTTATCCCAGGGTCTTGTGGAAGGGAATTCCTTATGTGCCGCGTGACTTCTTTTTGTCCTATTCTGAATGAAACACTTGGTTTCATTGGAGGCATTGCTGGCCGAAGACCTCCTGGTGCCTGAGGCAGTGTGCCAAATTGTCCCCCCCCCCCTTACCTGATGATGTACCAACCGGTTCTCCTCCCATTCCCTGCTTGGAGAAGGCAGAGAAGGATGAGCAGAAGAGGATGTGTGGAGGAGAGGAGGGTGGTGAGCTAAGGCATCAGATAGACCAGGGGTGGCCAACCTTCCACCATGAGGGCCTCTGCATTCTTAGGAGTTGTGTAGAAGACAGAATCTTGGCTGCTGCAAGTCCTGATGGTGCTGCTAAAGCAGCTTTGTTGTTGTTCAGTTGTTAAGTCGTGTCCGACCCTTCGTGATCCCATGAACCATATCCCGCCAGGCCTTCCTGTCCTCCACTATCTTCCTGAGTTCGCTCATTTTCATGTTCGTTGCATCTGTGATGCTGTCTAACCATCTCATCCTTTGCCTTCCCCTTCTCCTTTTGCCTTCAGTCTTTCCCAGCATCAGAGTCTTCTCCAGAGAGTCCTCTCTTCGCATTAGGTGGCCAAAATATTTGAGCTTCAGCCTCAGTACCTGTCCTTCCAGGGAATAGTCAGGGTTGATTTCGTTTAGGATTGACTGATTTGATCTCCTAGAAGCTACACCTACTGAAATGCCCTCACCTATGCAACCCTGAAAGGGCCAGGAGCATTCACGTTGAAAGGTTGGCCACCCCTGGTCTTGAAATTTGTTAGGGATCAGATACCTGGGTGGCGCAGTGGGCTAAACCACTGAACCATAAACTGTTGATCGGAAGGTCAGTAGTTCAAGCCCACGCAACAGGGTGAGCTCTTTTCGCTCTGCCCAGCTCCTGCCAAGCTAGCAGTTTGAAAGCATGTTAATGCGAGTAGATAAATAGGTACTGCTTGCGGGAAGGTAAACAGCATTCCGTGTTGTCATGCCGGTCACAGTATCACAGAAGTGTCTTCGGACAGCGCTGGCTCTTTGGCTTCGAAACGGGGATCATGAGCACCGCACCCTAGAGTTGGACACGACTGGCCTTAAATGTCAAGGGACACCTTTACCTTTACCTTGGGGCCAGATTCCGCCCGCAGCCTGCTAGCTGACCATCCTGGCAGTACAACATTTTTACAAACAAGTGGGACTACATCGGTGCAATTCTTTGAACAGAAAGGGGCCAAATCCAGCTCCTGCTCTCCCTCTCAAATAGCTGATTGTCAGGATTCAGGCGTCTTTACATCGACAAAATCAATCAACAAAGGGGTTATGTGTGCAAACTCAGTTCTTGGATTGGGTTGGAAAAATGTGCGTGCAGCACCAATTTGCAGAGGCAAATCCGCATACAACCAGGGATAAGCATAGGGAAGTCTCCTTTCATACACATTTAACTAGTACAGGTGGGCCCCCATATCCACTGATTCGCTATCCACAGTTTCAGTTATCCACGGATCATGGGGACCCCCCCCCCCAGGCTTTTACTTTTTTCCCCAGTAAGCTTACTTTTTTCCTTAAACAAATAGGAGAGGCAGCCTCTGGCTGCTTATTGCAGGCAAGTAGAACGAGACTAAGTCCTAGGGAGGTTCTGCAAGGTTAACAGAAACCTTGCAGAGCCTCTCTAGGACTTAGTCTTGTTCTATTTGCCTGCAATGGAGGCTGCTTCTCTGTTTGTTTTAAGGAAGAAACAAAGCTTGATGAAAGAAAAATAAGAGCTGGGGGGGGGCAAACATGCCTGCCTGCAGGGGAGGCAGGGTGGGGGGGCCCCTCAGGAAACCATGGAGGGGGTGTTCGCTCTTATCCACGGTTTCAAGTATCCACGGAGGGGCCTGGAACATATCCCCAGCGGATATGGGGGCCCACCTGTATTTCATTATTACAGGGTGCTTTGCAACTGGGTGCTTTGCTTACAGGGTGTTTTGCAACTGATAAGAGCAAAGGTCCCTGCCCCAAGGCAGTCACAATCTAGAAATAGACACAAAGGGAGACAACAGAAGAAGGGAAGACGTGGGGGCAGAGTAAATGGGGAAGCATATGCACATTATTTCACATACACAGACATACAGGCTTAGTTGCAGTAGGGCGAAGGGACTTGTGCCCATGGCTTCATGGAAAAACCAGGTTTTGGGGAAGGATTTGCTGGTCACCGTCTCCTACAAGTGATCTGGAAGGAAAGGAAACTTCAGACAAAAGGGGCAGCAAGGAAGAAAGGGGAGGGCCATTTGCAAAACAGGAGAGCTTCAAATGACTGAGGCTGCTGCAGCAGTCCTATATAGAAGCACCCCTACTTACGAACGCTCCATTTATGAACATGCAGAGATACAAACTTGCTTGTCCATATGTCCACTGAGATAGTCGTATGTTCTACCACTGTGGAATAGATGGCTTTAGCGCTGGTTTCCGGCATTCCCACAACCATTATCGCTGCTGTGATTCCCCTGCTCAGTTACCTGTAACGTTGTCTGTGTTTTTTCATGAACATTATCAACCCCATCATATCTGGGAAGCGTAAGTGAAAGTGGTGGTGGTAAGAAGAGACGCACTATTACAATGGAAACTCCATCTCCCTCCTCCTCGCCTGCTTTTCAAGGTATATAATATAGAGCAGGGGTTCTCAACCAGTGGTACATGTACCACTAGTGGTACTCCGGCCAACTGGCCATTTTTGGCCATGTTTTCGCACCACGTTTTTGCTCCCGAGAGGCTTCTGCCTTTGGCTATGTCTCTCGTAAGCATGGGGAAGGGCTCTCCCGCATGCCCTGACTCTCCTACCTGTGTTTTCTAGCTCCAAAAACGCGAAAACCCATACGTAACTGGCGAAGACTTCATCGTCGTCAGTCACTTCTGGTGGTACGCGAAGGACGAGCGGCGCCGGAAATGGTACATGGCCGGTCAGGGGTTGAGAACCCCTGATATAGAGTACTTGTGTATTGTAGGTGTACTGTAAATGCATTTTTTTTCATATCCTACAACATGTTTTGCTACTGATAATAGTGATGTTGGACTTACGTCTTCTGAACAAAATTATTTATAAACAGACCCCTGGAACCTAACGTGTGTGTAAGTAGGGGAGTAATTGTACACACTTACATGAGAGTAATTCCCACTAAGCTGAATGGGGCTTGCCTTCTGCATGGACAGGCACAGGACTGATTGTGCTGTGAAGGTGGTAGCGCCAGAGGAGCAAAGGTCACAGGTGGGATATGAGTGCAGAAAGGCAAGGATGGAAAAGCTCATAGGAGACTTTGAAGGTAAGGACCAAGAGCCCGTTGGATTCGGAAGCAGAGCAGAAGCCAGCGTTGGAATATGAGGTCATCAGAGTGATGAGAATGGTAAATGATTAACGGCGCAATCCTGCGCAAGTATGCATGGCCGGCCTAAATGGCCAGTTGCTGCATCCTGTGCGCCTTGCAGTGGCGGTGTGGCCCGGGCTCACCTCGGGGGAAGGGATATTTGTCCCCTTCCCCATTTGTCCCCTTCCCCCGGTGTAAGCAATGTGGGCCACAATGGACCTCCACGGATGCACACCAGCTCTGAAGCTGATGCATAACCAGGGAGGCCGTGTAAGGCCAGCCTGGGCTGTGACGGGGCATAGGATATTGGCTCAACCCAGAGCCAAAATTCCCACCCTCTCCCAGCCCGGGCCAGCCAACGGTCCTCTCCCTCGCCACCCCTGCCCGCCCCCTGCCCCGACCGGTGCAGCACTCACCACCTGTGCGGCCAGCACAGGTCCGGGACGACACTAGAGTGAGTGGCTCCGGCCTCCGCCCTTGTGTCGCTTTCTCCCAGGGTGCCAAAAACGCGCTTTCCAGCACGTTTACATCACCCTAGGCCAGCGGAGTGCTTACTCCACTGGCCTATAGTTAGGCAGGATCAGGCTGCCCGTCACTATACGGGTCCAGACTGGATTTGTGGATTGAAATTCGTGGGTTGATTCATGGGTTCAGTCTTGCTTGGATCAACTATTTATTGATCCTTGCCATCTCTTTTCCAGTGGTTTGTCTGTTTTATGTAGCTGTCTAATTTTTTTTTATGACATTACAAATGGAGAGACGTAGTTTTGAAAGTGGAGCAGCTCCTTACCCGTTTACAGTATCAAGTCTTAATGAAGTCTCTTACAACTCCAGATTATTACACGTTCTGTACACATTTATACATCGAGGGTGATGAATTATTCAGCTCTGACTGAAAGTAAATTTATAGCCCAAATCAAAATTTACTTTCTCTCTCTGCCCGGGAAAGTGCGATATAAAATGTGCAAATTTAATGTGCTCTTAATTAAGGATGCTATTAAGGAGGCGTTTTTATGCACCCCTTAAGCAAATGCATAAAAACACAGAAGGAATGGGAATATTTTACCATAAACCTGATCATCCAATAAGAAAAATGCAGATAATAAGGCCAGAATTTATTTGTACACAGAGAGATGCCATGGCATGCTCATCCACTAGGGGGCATGCCAAAAAGTGGAAATTTGGGGGATTTCTAATTTCACTGTGATTGGACATGGTGGTGTGGTGGTTTAAGAGAATAAGAAACATGGAATACTGATACATTTACTGTATATGTAGAATGAATAAGCCCTCTTTAGATGTTATTTAAACTGTGGACACTATTCCAGGTATAGCATCTACAGGAGAACACTATAAAGCCCAGTTTAAATAGCTAAACAACCACAGTTTAAATAGTCTGAATAGGGCTATAGTATATCCTGCCTACAATAGCTCAGGGAGGGACTGTACCTCAGTGGTAGAGCACCTGCCTTGTCTGCAGAAAGTTCCAGATTCAATTTCTGACACTTCTAGGTAGGGTTGCTAAAGACCCCTGTGTAAAACGCTACTGCCAGTCAGGGTAAATAAGACTGAGCAATGGTCTATCCCAGTAGATAGACAGCTTCCTACGTTCCTTTCAATGCTGAGATAGTGGCGATAAAGATGGCGTGCACATTCAGAGCGCAATTCTACATTTTAAGTCTGAATGCGCCCCTGTGCCGTTTTCATGGATGCCAAGAAACATACATTGCATGCAATATTATTATTAAACCTATTTAATATGACCTCTGAAATGAGCTCTCTCAAACACTGTACTTCCCTAATTTGCTACCAAGAAAAACCTTTTTTGTTTCTTCATACTAATCTCTGGAAAGCAGAGTAGCAATGCAATCCTCTGCATGTTTTCGCAGATATAAGTTCCACTGTGTTCAATGGGGCTTACTCAGAGGCAAGTGGGCATGGGATTATGCCTTCTTTTAAAAAGTTTATAGATAAATAGCAACACCACACAACTCCAGGCCCTTTTAAATTCTTAAACTGTATGCTTTTGAGACTTTATTCCACCTTGGGACTTTTCTTTGCCCAGGTAACTAAATATACAACCCTGCAGCAATCCAAGGACTTGAATATTCTTTTTCATGTATAGTTTCCTTTGGTAACGGGGGAAAAAAAACACCTCACAATAGTGCAAAAATAATCACTTTTAGCAGAAACTGATGCAAAATAATGGTCAGGCAGGAGCTTTTTCCCTTTTTCCATCAGGGCACAAGCTTTCAAAATAATCAAAGAGCTGATTATACCTGACTCATGCTCAGTAAGACACTTGCTAGCTTGTACAAATAGAAAACACATCATAAACCTGCTTAAATTTCCATTCCTTACAAGCGGATGCTATTATACAGAGAGCAAAGTGATCCCAGAAGGCGAAAGGGCTTGAAATATACAAGACACAGTATTCCGAGAGACGAGAATTCAAAACACAGGCTTCCTTTTGAAGCAAGTACTTGAAGGCAAAGGGCATGATCTCTGGGAGTTCTCCTGCACAAATAATTGTGTGTAGCTTCAATGGGGCTTGTGCAGGAGAACCTCCCAGAGGATCATACCTTGAGACTGTCTGGATACATGCACATTGAAAATGTATATCAGTTTTATACTGGTTTAATGATGGTTACAGCTTCCCTCAGAGTGCGATGGAAATTATAGTGAGGTCAAGATGTGCTCTTCTCCTAGGGAACATTGGGAGTTGTAGTTCTTTGAAAAGGGCACAAGTTGATACTAAAAATTCCATGAAAGGCAAACTCAAGCGTAACAGTGGAAGTGGTTTGGGCACATATTTCTGGCATTTTTGAAGCATTTGTTTTTGGACAGTGTGTGCAAGTTCAATCCACTTCAACCAGACGTAACAAGGCAGCATTTTAACAGGGATCTTTCAGCACCTTGTTCCAAATACTGCAAAAGTGGGGACCAACTCAGGCCTGGCCCCAAACCTCCTAGCACCTGAAGCCACAAGCTAAATCCTGCCTCCCCTTATCCCGCAGCGTGCCAGCCAGCTGCTGCTCCTTGTGCTCCCTGGATTCAAAAAAAAAAAGAAGAGGAAATGTGAAAGAGAGGAGAGTGGTAGGCTAGGGGGGAGCAGCACAGACTGCCACTGCAAATGGAGGCAGTAGCCCACCACCAATTTGCTGCCTGAGGCAATTGCCTCAGTTGGCCTCATGCACAGGCCGGCTCTGGAATGACTATTCAGCTGTTTAAACCTGTAGGACGGACGCATAGCCAAATGAACTGCAGATCAAAATTTCACAGGACTACTGACTATAAATAAAAACCAGGGCAAGCATTTGTGACTTTTAAATCTTTGCCACTGTTTTAATACCATAAGATAAGTGAGGCAATAAATACAGTCGCTTACCTTGGTGCGGAAATGTGTTTTTCCTCATAGATCACTGTTAGTTAAATTAGACAAAAAAAGCAATACCCTTGCTGATAATTAAAAATACATTTGAAATAAGACATCTGTTAATTTAAATTGGGTAGCTGGCAATCAAATATGTTCATTCCAATTCCTCGAGATCCCTCTTTTCCATATATGTATATTTTTGACAGCAGCAAGAAGGCAGATTTTGCGGAAAATGCTTAGTGACAGCAATTGTTCTGGTAGAGAAGAGTTGCTTAGCAATCACGGGCACCTATATGACAATACAAGGGTCTTATTAGACAAGTGAACCAATCAATGTGATGCTTGGGCCTTAGAATGGTGAATATAGAAAATAAGAGGATTCCTTGCTGGCTGATTTCCTAAAGGAATACTGGAGTGATTACTGAAAAGCAGACTCCTTTCCCTCCCCTCTGCTCTTGCTCACAAATATAGAGCAAAATGATGGAGGATGACCTAGAAATCTACGAAATGGATGCAAAATTATGCCCAGGAGTTGTGAGGCATACAGAAACATACCGGTACTTTCCTTTGCACCCAGCTTGCAGTGCATCAATGCAGTCCAGAGGAACTAAAACCAACCTGAAAACAAAAAGGTATTTTTGGTAGTTTCAATCAAACCAAAAACTCCTCCCCATACAAGCTAAAAAGATTAGCAATACAGTAACTTGATCTTTAATTTCCCTTCTCATTGTAAAGCTTTTCGGTCACGAGAAATCTTCTATAGAAAAGAGGAGGAGGAAATCAAGTGTAGTGATTTGACACAGAAAATGCGTCCCAGAAATTGTCCCATGTTCCCCCATAGCATGGTTGTAAATGTATTGTCCCAGCAATGAGGATTTTCGCTCAGGCTTGCTCAAGCTCCACCAGGACTCCATTGCAGTCTTTTGGATGGAGAAATATCACCGGTTTGCCGTGGGCACCTATTTTGGCTTCCTCACTCAAAACGCGGATTTTCTTCTCCTTCAATTCTGCTATGGCATCTGCAATGTTGTCCACCTTAACAAGAAAAGGAAAGTCATGTTGAAAGGTGATTGCTGCAACATATCCCACAACATGGCAGAATCACCACTCTTCTTAAACTTGGAGAGGTTTTAAAAGGACTTATTTAATATATTTATAGCCCGCTTTTCAGACAAGATTAGCTTCCAGAGCAACTTGCAATTAAAATCCAAACACAGGTACTATCTAATTAGGGAGATGTTAGCTTATGATGGGGGGGGGGGGGAACTCTCCCTTCTGATCTATGTCCACATTCTTCCCTGTAGAGGTAAGGGGCAGAAGGAGCTGTGGGTAAGGTTGGCTAAGAGTAGATAACCCAGAAAAACATTGATCTTGTTAACGTTTTAATTGTAGAATTACTGGCATCTTATAAAGCGGTAGTTCTTAAATTGCGTTCAGGGGATCACCAGTGATCTTTGGTGCATTTGCATGTGGCCCCTGAGAACATAAATGAAAATAAAGAAAAGTACAGTACTCCCCCCATATCCACTGGGGATATGTTCCAGGCCCCTCCATGGATACTTGAAACCATGGACAGGAGGCGAACACCCCCTCCATGATTTCCTGAGGGCCCCCCGTCCTGCCTCCCCTGCGGGCAGGCGTGCGCGCCCCCAGCTCTTATTTTTATTTCAGCAAGCTTTGTTTCTTCCTTAAAACAAACAGAGAAGCAGCCTCCATTGCAGGCAAGTAGAACGAGACTAAGTGCTAGAGAGGCTCTGCAAGGTTTCTGTTAACCTTGCAGAGCCTCTCTAGTACTTAGTCTCGTTCTACTTGCCTGCAATAAGCAGCCAGAGCCTGCTTCTCCTGTGTGTTTAAGGAAGAAACGGAGCTTACTGGGAAAAAAGTAACAGCCTGGGGGGGGGGGTCCCCACAATCCGTGGATAACTGAAACCGTGGATAGCGAATCCGTGGATACGGGGGGGGGGGACCTGTATCAACAATCCAGAATCAAAGATCAGAGGCTCACTCTTATTCAGCTCACAGCTACTTTGATAGAGTTCAGGTCCCAATTGCATTCTGAATGTATACGGTAGGTAAAATCTTAATCTAGACCAGATGAGACCTGAAAGTTTAAGAACGGTGTGGACTTGCTTACTTCATGAGGGCTAGACACTTGGTCCCTTCACCTGAAACTGAAAAATGAGAATGAAATTCCTTCGATCTTTGAGATTCTCAGAATACCTCAAGGCAGATATGGTGCATTCCTCCAGCTTTGTTTTTCTGCAGGAAGCCAGCGATTGGACTTTTCTCTCCGAGTGGGTGCAGCAATTCTAACTTAGTGTTCCCAAGCTCCACAAACACTGTGTAGACGCCATGCTCGGGAAGAGGGACAGTGTCGCTCACCTGAGCGCCCAACACATCCTTGTACAAAGACTTGGCTTTCTCCAGATCTGGCACCGCAATGGCGACGTGGTTAAGTCGGCCCAGCTTCCACAAGTGTTGCGGAGCCTTCTGGGCCAAAGAATGGGAAACTGACAACGTCCGTGCTGTTAGCAATGCAGTTTGCAGCCGTGTGAGAAGGCCTGAAAAATGGAACAAGAAGTGTTTGTAATCCTTTTGAATATTTTTTTTTAAATCATTGCATGCCTTTTCCTCTCTCAAAGACACCACAATAACAGCCCACGTAAGTATGTTAAGGCAGCATTTCTCAAGTGTGCTCCTAGGAGCCCTGGGGCTCCCCGAGACCCCTTCAGGGGGTCCACAAGCACACCATAAGTGGCCGCCATCTGCTCAGTGCTGTGCCACTCCACACATGTGCCTGTGCTCTGGGGCTCCCTGAGATTCTGCACATGCACCGGCAAAGCTCCCCGAGACTCCATTTAGGAGCGTAAAGGGCTCCAGAGGCCAAAAGGTTTGAGAACCACTGCCTTAAGGGATTACGCCACAATACAGTACATGCTAGTCATAGACACAGTAAGAAGGTATAACTACATATTTTAGATGTATATACACTAGCAATGCATGCATTGAAGTGGTATGGATGTGTTATGCTGAAATAGCTGCTTTAAGCAAGCCCAGGGTGGGGGGTCCCCTCCCCATCCCCCTGCCTCTCTCTGCGGAAATTCTTTGAACCAAAGTTTTCCAGACGCAACACACCGGCAGAAAATCTTTGCAGGAGAAAACCGTGAGCGTGCACCTCCCCAGCTGTGAAACACACTGTAAAACATCTGATGTTATCACATTAGTTAATGTGTTAAAATGTCAATATGAAGAGGCTCCTTGCATTTTTTTCCACCCCCAAAGTAAACATGACATGACAGCTGCACTCTTCGCATCGTCTCTGAACTGTCCTTGCTGCTGCTACTCCTTACTGACTTTATTTCACGTAGTGGCGATATTTAAAGGAGCAGAATAATGGCAGGATTTCCTGAAAAGCCGACGGGCCTGGTGAGACCTTCTGTATTTACCGGTATTTATTTCTATAGCGCCATCTGTACTCACGGGACTTTACAGAGAAAGAAGAAAAACGGGTCCTGCCCCAAGGCACTCACAATCTAAACATCAACACAAGGGGGGGCGCAGCGGAGGAAAAGGAGGAGGGGAGGTGGGGAAAAAGATGCAATTATTTCATGTATATGTACTTAGGCTTAGTTACAACAGAGACTGGAGACTGGGGAGTTGGGTCAAAGGCGTAATGGAGAAAGTGGGTTTTGAAAGAGATTTAAAGGATAAGAGATGGCATCCAATGCAGAGGCATTCCTAGTATTAATGACAGCCCGAGAGAAAGGGCGGTGTCATTTGAGGAAGCATTAACAATACCTAGCCTTGGCATTATTAAGTGTGCAAAATGCTTTATCTGGCTGTAACCTTTATTAAAACCCTCGTAGGTCAGTAAGAATTTATTATCCCCATATTGTGGCTGAAGAGACTTACCTATGGCCACCGAGTGAGTTCATGGCAAAGGTGAAATTGGAGAGCCAGGATGGTGTAGTGGTTTGGGAGTTGGATTTAGACCTGGAAGAGCCAGATTCAAATCCCTGCTTAGCCATGAAGCTTCCTGGGTGACCTTGGGCCAGTCCCGATCTCTCAGCCTCACCCACCTCGAAGGGTTGTTGTTACAAAAGGAGGGGAGGAACTATGTACACCACCCTGAGCTCCTTGGAGGAAAAGCAGTATAAAAATGTTAGGATTGCGCTGTCAGAGAATACCTGATTGGTAATTCAGTGTCTCACCCACGACAAAAGCATCTCTGAAAGACATAGGATATACCCCAAATTTGTAAGAACTTAAGACTGCAACCTTTCACCGATTAGATTAGGGCTTCTCAACCAGTGGTACTAGTACCACCAGTGGTACTTCGGCCGACTACTGGAAGTATTCGGACTGCCAGACTACCGGATCCCCGCTCCGATGTGGCGCTTTTGGTGGTACGTTTTCGCTCCCATGAGGTTCCTGCCTTTGGCCGAGCCTCTCGGGAACACTGAGAAGGGTCTTCCCACCCGCCCAGAGCCTCCTACCTGCATTTTCCGGCCTTCTAAAACCTAAAAACCCAGAAGTAACTGGCGATGATGTCATCGCTAGTCACTTTTGGTGGTACACAGCAGGAGAGTGGCACCGGAGGTGGTACTCGGCCGGGAAGGGGTTGAGAACCCCTGCCTTAGCACAAAGCTTGTTCTTAGTCTGTTTAAAAGGGGGGGGGGATGTTCCTGGTCCTGGGAAGTCCCATGTATCTAATTCAAAATGCATACTGAAAGCTTTCTCAATTAGTGCTGGAAGATGTGGTACTTCTTAGTTTCCCCAGGAGTGCCCCATGCAATTAGTCCCATTCCTTTCTCCTCCCACCCCGGCTATTGTGGTGAGAAATTCAAGGCTGGAGAATCCAGTTACTTATGGCTAGAGAGCTTGCCAGACAGCAGGCCAACAAAGGGGAATGGACAGCATTGGAGCAGATGGTGAAGGAAGGTGCACGCACGCACGCACACACACGATAACATCAAGATAAATAATACTGTATATGTAAATAACTTTGCACACTCATACAGTGCTACATACTGTAAATGTTAAAACTTTTAAAGACACGATGGAGCTGGAAAATGTGAAGAAAAGGGCAATTAAAATGATCAAGAGGTTGGAACATTTTCCCTATGACAAAAAAGTATCTCTGTCCACTTTTTCATTTTATAGAATGTTACTAGAATTCTGGGATCATTCAATGATTTGAAGCTATTTGGCAGAGGATTTGGGACAAGCATACCTACCTTTTCACACAATGCATACAGAACTCTCTGTCACAAGAAGTGGTCATCACCACTAGGTTAGATTAGGGTATTTAAGGACAAAATCATAGAGGAAAGCTAAATGGAACCTCCATGCACAGGAGCAGGTTACCACTGAATACCACATGCTGGGGACAAACAACAGATAAAGCCTTTATGAGCTTCCCAGAGGGATCCCTGGCCATTGTTGAAAACACAACGCTGGGTCTAGATGGATCACGTAAGCAAATTCTTATGCACCCAACTTATTTCTATACAGAACTGCGATATGAAATCACAAAGAACTGAGCTCTGCTCCTTAGCTTATAGCGCAATCCTATCCAACTTACGCCACCGGTGTGACCCAGCGGTGCAGCGAGAACGGGAGGCCCCAGAATGGAAAGGGGATTCAAATCTCCTTTGAATCCCCCTTTGGAGAGGATTTGAATCCCCTTTTCGTTCTGGGGCCTCCCGTTCTCACTGCACCGCTGGGTTACACCGGTGACGTAAGTTGGATAGGATTGCGCTGTTACTCAGTATGATGGTTCATCCAGCCTCCAAATTAAGGTCAGACTTAGCAAAAAGGAAAAGGGGGGCAAGAGGGCTTGACAGAGGAAAAAGCAGCCTGTGATCGTTTAACGCACCCACAGCCCAAGGAAAAACCTCCAAGACCGGAAAGGATTCAGAGAGCAACAAAGAAGATAGGATGCTGAAGGCAAATCCCATGAGGGCAGGTTGAAGAAACTGAGTGTGTTTAGCTTCATAGCATTGCTAGATATTTATGGCATGATGCCCTAGGAAGCTGGCACATGGATGTGCCCCATCAAAATAAGCAGGAGCTATGCAAGGGCATTATTTCCAGCATGGATTGACTCTTAGTTTATATAATCAGTATTTCAGCCTGCTGGACCCAATATAATTTTTCAAAACTCTCTAAACTATATAGATTATGGATGTATACAATGAATTTAATTCAAAAGGGGCTAAGCGCGCAACATTCATGCGTGCACACACAAAGACTATTTAGAATCTTATTTGGGCCAAAATGACTTTTCCACAGCGATCTGGTCCGCTTCCAGAAATTCACCAGCTGCGCAGATAACAACTGCAGATGATTAATCACCAAACTCTCAACTGGAACAGATACCAGGCGTGAAGTCTGCCAAAAGCAGCGACTTTGAACAATCCTCTTTTGCTTCTATTTATTACTCTCACGCCAAAAATCCTGGCTTCGACAAAACCTCTGCAGAGCTATAACAATTCATTTTTTTCCCTGAAGGACGCAAAGGATTTCTTCTTCTTTTTTGGTCTTTTTAAATAGACATCCCAGAGATGAAGGAGCCGTTTCACTTACTGCTGAAATGCAGCTGTGTCTAGGGTGCAACATGGGTCGTTTTAATAGAATGCAGAAAAGCTGCATATCAAGGAGAAAGACAGAAGAATACATTACAGCAGGGGTGCACAACATGTGGCCCACGGGTCGCTTGCGGCCCTCCAAAGGATTTCCGGTGGCCCCCGAAGAAATTGGGGATCCCTTGGTGCGCGTCGCTTACGAAGAGAGCGCCGAGGGATCTCCGATGTCTTCGCTCCAGCCACGTAGCTGTGCAGCCTTCTCGCTTGGGTCGCCTTTTCTCGGTTATGTGCTGCAACTGCCGGGCAGGGTCGCCGAGCGAGAAGGACAAAGTCACTGAGCCTTGCGAGCCCATTGGCCCGGAGGTTTTGAGGCCGTTGTTGAAGGCGGCGTTTGATGGCCGCCGATCAGCTGGAGTCTCCTGGCATTTGGCCAGGAGCCAGAAGAGCCGCCTCTCCTCGTGTGCCAATGGGCGCGGAGGTTTTGGGGCTTGTCCCGTTGGCGCTGTCGCTGCTCCGTATGAGGAGGAGGCTCGGATTCGCGGCGGGAGGGCAAATCCGAATTTTTAATTCTGTAAATATCTTTATTTATTTATTAATATGTTGCTTTTCCGGATATTTTCCGGCTCATGGACACCCCCCCCTGTGATGTCACTTCCTGAGGAAGTGACATCACGGTTCCTTGACACGCCCCCCGTGCGGCCCCGAAGAAGTTTAGTCTATTCATTTTGGCCCCTACCTACTTCCAAGTTGTACACCCCTGCATTACAGGAACCTAGACATTTACATGGCCATGACTGCACCTTGCAGTCACTACTAACTGCTTCATGGGATTGAAAATCTAGTAATCCAGTTTTTCTCAAACTGTGGGTCGGGACCCACTTGGTGGGTCACGACCCGATTTCTGGTGGGTACCAGGTGATGGAAAGATCAGATGAAAAGATGTCACAAGTCCTGAGGCTATTCAAAAATTGGATAGCTGCTAATTGCCTTTCAAAGAGCTGAGCTCCTGCAGTTTGCAAGATAATTTACCCTGCAAGCAGCTGAGCCCTTTACTTGTAAATTTATTTATTTATTTATTTCTAGATCACTTTTTTAAGTCTCGTAAAGCTAGGTGGGTCCCAATAGAGTGTCATTTTAAAAAGTGGATCCTGGTGCTAAAAAGTTTGAGATCCACTGTAGTAATCCATTAAACAGAGGCAAATTTAAGTCCTCATGAGGTTATAAAGAAAAGCCTGAATACATGTGGGAAATCTTAGTTAAATATTTATTATTAGTTTTTAACACACACACACACACACACACACACACACACACACACACACAGAGCGAGACTCTCAAAGCAGATGACAAAAGATCCTCACAATAAAATCACATTAAAGTCTAGTATCAGAAAAGTAATGTGGTTTTCACACAGTGCCAGGATCATTCAGAGAGTTTTCTGCTTTCATCCATGGTCTTCCCCAGTCACATTTGGTCTCATTCTTCAACCACTGTCTTCCAAGTCGCAGCTCAGGGCCTGCTGCAGGCCTCCCAGCGCAAGAGATGCTGCATCAAATGCTGCTGCCGCCCCCCTGCAGCATGCCAATCTCTGCTGCTGCGGCTGTTCCTCTTGCTCCCTGCATTTGAAAAAGAAAAGAATGGAGCAGAAGAAGTGTGGAGGGTACTCTGACACTCTAGCCCAGTAGTTCCCAAACTGGGAGGCACGGCTCCCAGGGGAGCTGTGGAAACCAGCCAGGGGAGCTGCGGAGTGCCACGGAATCCTCGAGGAAAACAGTGCAATGCCAATTGGCAGGCATCAACATCATGTAATGGGGAGCCGCGTCCAATGGTCGCCAATGGTCATGGGAGCCGCAGGTCAAAAAAGTTTGGGAAACACTGCTCTAGCCCACTAATCTCCTCTCCTTCACATTTCTTCTTCTGCTTCGTCCTCTTTGTCCTGTTCAAATCCAAGGAGCAGACAGAGGGGTTGTGGAGGGCAACCGCCCCCATTTGCAAGCAGAGGCAAGTGTCTCAGTCAGACTCATAAATGGGCCGGCCCTGTAGCAGGTACTACTGAGGCAATGAAGTAAAGCTAGGCAGCTGGGACTCACAACGCTTCCCTTACTGGCAGATGCAAGGTAGCACTTGCTTAGAATGTCACGCAATTTCTGGAGTTTCCGTTTAATATTTTCAGGCCACAGGGAACCGCGGATAACTGAAACCGCAGAAACTAAGCCCACGGATATGGGGGGGCTACTGTACTATAAAAAGTATTGTTCATGAAACACCCCCAGGCTGGCAGGGCTATGGGCAAACTAGCCTACTTCAGCTGAACTGAGAGATACCAGCTTCACAGTGTCCAGTGATGTCAGCAACAATTTGCAGGTGCTTTCAGTGTAGTTGCCACAGGTCATCTGTCACAGGCAATTTGTTCGGACATTTGTTGAAAAATGTTCAGCCCAACACCTAGAATTAATTTCTAATGTCAAAGAAGCTCTTTGAGACATGGGGCTGTTGGGTAGCCATTTTGCTGGCCTGAAAAAACAAAGGCACTTTGCATGCATGAAGTCCAAGGTTCATTCGTTGGCAACTGTCTGTGGCCTTAGCAGCAGGGCTTTTCAACCTGTGGTAAGAAACGCTTTGCCAAATACCACCTTTTGCTGGTTCCACCACTGCCAGTTGGGGCTTCGCTCTGCATGCTCCGTCCCCAAATCATGCCTCTTTTGAAGGGTCAGGCAGCTGCACAGCCACATCTTGCCCACCAGTATACCCTTGCGGCATCCATCTCCAATTCCAGTGGGGTGAGGCCAGGCGGGGCAGTGCCCCAAGGTTACTATGGCAGTGGGGCCGAGTACCTCCTGCCACACTGTGAAGTACCATTGCTTGAAAAGCACCATCTTGGAAAGCCACTGCCAGCCAGAATAGAAAGTACTGGGCTAGGAAGACCAATGACCTGACTCACTATATAAGGAAGTTTCGTTTGTTCATTTTCGGGTTGCAACATTTAATCAATTCATCGGTTAGATTCACTGTTTAAAAAAAAAACACACGTACATTTTGATTAACTAAAGCGATGCCTGGATGAATCAGGCAGCAGAGTGGTGTTTTTTAATATTATTTTTAATAAAGAGTACTGATAAAAACTGCAGATGGAAAGCACCATTTTAATAAGAGGCAGTCTCCCTTATTTATTGCCTTTCAGGACACAGTCCTCCCAGGGAAGCTAACAAAACAAGCTGAAACTATAAAATCAACAAGGCGGGTCATAGCATTATGCAAGAGAATCCGCTTTGCATACAGAAAACTCCTAGGTTCAGTCTCCAGCATCTCTAGGTAGGCAGGACGGAGGAAAAATCATATGTGGAGAACTGCTGACAGTCCACATCAAGTATACTTGGGCTGCGTAGCCCAAGGGCTAACACAGTATAAGGCTGCTATCTACGGTATGTTCCGAAAATGCATAATACCGTATTATAACTAGAAACAACAGGCAACATCAATCTGTTAAAAGACTGGTGGAACAAGGGGGTATTTACGAACCACTTGAAAACTGGCGCTCTGGGGCTCCTGAAGACTCTGTGCATGCGCCAGGGGGCTCTCCGAGACTCTGTTTAGCAGTGCAAAGGGCAAAAGGAGACCAAAACGTTTGAGAGACACTACACTAGACAAATGCTAAATATTAACTGATGAATCAATTACTATTACCAACCGGGTAATGAATTGCCCTACTACTTCATATACCTATGAAACCTTGAAAAACGATACTTGTATAGGACAAATTGTGCTGGCCAGTTGACAGCAGTATAAAACATTTTCCCATCATGGCTAATAACCACACCTTCTGGCGGTCTACTTTTTGAATATCACCTCTTAGGGGAAACAACAAAGGAAAACCTTTGCTTGTAAACTTCCAGAGGCATTGAGGCTAGCTGGCTACTAAACATCAAGCAAGATGGTTCTTTGTTCTCATCCAACAGGGTGGGTCTCACTTTAGGCAAATATACAAAGGATAAATCGATTAGTAGCTATTATCTGAAAATGGAGCCTCCATGTACAGAGACAGTCTACCTCTTAGACAGACAGTAAGGACAAACAACAAGAGAAATCGATAGAAAGTCCCCCCCCCCCCGCTTCCACAAACATCGCTTCTTCTGGCTGACCGCTGCTGGAAACATAATGTTGGACCAGATGGGCCCTTGGTCTGATCCAGCACGGTACTGCTTGGCATTCTCAAGTCGTGACGGGAAAAGGTATGCAGTCCAGAGAGACTCACTGCAAAACCCAGTCCGTCCCTTTCTAGGCGCGCATGGAAAGGAGGTCTCTCATCCCCAGAGCGCCACCGCTTGTCACAGTCCGCCAGCGCCTACCTCCTCCATAAAAACGTGGAAAAACATACAGTACCTGCAGCCAGGCGCCCAGTGCAAGCCGCCATCTTCAAAGCTGGCAAGCCCGGAAAAACAACTCTATGGACAGCCACGTCTCTGAAGCAGAAGCGAAGGCAAGAAGGGACCTGGCAACGGGCACCTAGCAGGCTCAAAAGTTCATGGCAAACGGCACTTCTCTTGGTGTGATTGCGAAAGAAGAAACACGGTCCACCCGCGGTTAGGAAGATGCCTCCACGGGGTCCTAGCGCCAACCTCTTTCTAAAGTATTTTCCACAACAGCTTTTTCCCTCATATGTCATTTGACTAAAAGGGGGGGGGGGGTTTGAGGAGAAAAAAGCATCAGCATTTGGTACGTTCAGTGGTCCAAACCTGCCTTTTTAAGGTAGATCACATCCCAGACCGCTGGAAACTTCCTTCAGCTGTCAGCAACTTCCTGGCTTCAGAGAGGTACTACATATCCCCATACTTGACGTCACGAAGAAGTCTATCAAGTCTCAAGAGCTACTAGCCATGGAGCCTCCATGTACAGAGGTACTATACCTCTGAATACCAAATGTTGGGGACTGAACAACAGGGGAAGTCTATCCCTTTTGTTTTGTACTTCACTTGAGAGCACCCAAAAACATCTGGCTATCTGCTGTTGGGAACAAAGTACTGGACCTGATGAACTTTGGCCTGATCCAGCAAAGCTGTCCTGATGACATTATTTCTTTGATTTCTAGATTTGGTGTTGGTTGTGGATGCCCACTATTTTTTATTAATTATTATATATTAAATTTGTATCCTGCCTTCCAAGCCCCGCTAGATCAAACTCAGGGTCCATCCAATCCAGCCTCCATTTCCAAAAGCAGGCAGTCTGAAAAGTGCATGAAAAGTAAGAGTGCTTTGTTGTTGCCTCTCCCCTGCAGCTACAATCATTGCCTGTTTGATATGTACATTTGTCTCTCTCACCATTGCTACTTTCCTGGGAGTAAGTCCCATTGAGATATAACTGAATTTTGAGAAAGTACACTGTTAAACATCCTGATTCTATGCATGCTTAATCAGTCAGGAGTGCCATGGAATTAAATTGATTCCTCTGAGGCCACCACCTCACTGGTGAATGAGGCAAGACAGGAGGATTGAAGTCCATAGGCACAGTTCTGCTGGATTAGGCCAAAGGTTCATCTAGTCCAGTCCAGTATCCTGTTTCCCAGTGGCCCATCAACTTCCTCTCTGAGAGGCCCACATGCAGCAAGGAATGGGAAATCTCATCTGCCATTGCTCCTCTACAAATGGTATTCAGAGGCATGCTGCTTCTCTGAACCCAGAGGTAGCGACACACATATCATGGCTAGTAGCCACGCACTGATACACTGTCGCTTATGTGTCCAAGCTAGTGGCCATCCATCATCACACCATGTGGCAAGGAATTCCACAGGACCTCCCTGCCTCCCGCCCCTCATATTTCCTCCACCTCCCTGCCAGCCCTGGGAAACTCGGCTTCGCAGCAATCCTGAACTGAGCCACAGTCTGCCCCTTCCCCTTCACGAAGATGGCTGACTTGGGCGTGTTCCGGAACCTTACTTGCGGCGGAACTCTTTGTGAGGAGCTCGCTTTGCAGGGCGGGACAATTTGGGTGTTGGACGCGATCGGGTCTTGGCTACCTGCGGGAGAAAAGAAGCGTGTGGAGAAAAGAAAACATGGCGGCCTCCAGAGCCGCTGACGCGCCGGTTACGGGCGCGGGCGGGCTTCTGAGTGCTTGCTTGGAGGCATTGGGGGCTGCCACTGCCCAGCCCGAGCGGTTCCTCAGGTAAGGCTCACTCACTTGGACTAAGGCTGTAATCCTGCTCATACGTACTTCGTTCTAAGCCCCATTTGACGCCATAGGGACTCTCCTCTGAAACGTGGTAGTTGTGCTGCAACTCATGCTAGCAGAGATGGCCCTTTAATCTGTTTTGGAAATACTATTTGTATAGATTGGAGCTTTCTTGCAAAGTAGGGCTGGGCTGACTTCAGTCTTGCATGGTCTACCTCCCCCCCCCCTTTCTCTTTGGCTACAGATATATTTTGGAACACATGGGCATAGCAAAACTGTTTTAAGTGATCCTGAGTGCTTTCTTGCTTAAGATCATAAAAAGTGCAAATGCCTTGCTCAGTTGGACCACGGATCCTTCTTTTCTCACACAGGTCTTACATGGGTCACTGGCGTTGGGGAGGGGACAGTCCATCGGAATCTGAAGCAGGTGTATGATTATGTCTTTTCCTGCCTGCTGGCCTTCCTCTCTTGCTTCTCACAGGATAGGAATAAACTTATGGCATTTGTAGTCTGGCTACATTTAAATGATATTTTTCAATTTGTTGTCTCCAGCGTTCAGGATGGGCTTGCTGCTGACTTCAGCTTGTTAACAAAAACACTGTATGATTTCCAGAAAGCTCTTGGGGCCGATGTTCTTTCTGGAAGCCCTTTAAAGGAACTTGTGATAGAGAACTTTGATGAAGAACAGATCTGGCAACAGCTTGAGCTCCAGAACAATGCGGTTCTAAGCTACTTTAAGAGAGCTGTTGCTAGAAATGTTGAAGACGTGGAGGAGGATATATGCCTTCTCCCAGACTCAGAGGTGGATGGCTCTGCTGCAGAGGACAACGAGAAGCAGACCGATCCTGAGGACCAGATGGAAGGAGAGCCAGGTTTTGACAGTGATAATTCTGAAGAGGAAAATGAGCCTGAAGAAATGAGAAGCAGACTTGAAGCAATGAAAGGCCATGCATTTAGTGATGATGACTCTGATATGGACTTTGACATTGATGAACTTGAGAAGCAAACCCAAAGGTCAAAGACCACTATGAAAAGAACAGGAGAAAAGTCCATAGTAGATGACAGATTTTTCAAACTGGCCGAGATGGAAGCTATTTTGGATTCAGTAGAGAAGAAAGAAAACAGAGAGAAGGAGGAGGATGAAGATGAAGGAATAGATTATTTTGAGGATGTTCTTTCTGAAGATGATGATGATGAAGAAGAAGAATTTGGAGAAATTGGAATGAAGGTAATAGTGCCAAGAAAGTTGTTCCAATATTGTTTGCCTTTAAGAAAAATAACTTGACATTCTTTCAAAGGGTTTAAGGGAAGGGTTCATAATTATAACTGAATAATGCGTACATTTGGTCCATACAGATGTGTGGTTTCCCCATCCATTTACCTTAGAGAGCTCTTAATAAAGAGGGGCCAATTCTGATTGTTTTCAAGGAGTGCTTATACCAGACAGAACTGCTCCAAACAGCAAGGGAACAGTATGGTTAAGGTGTGTTGTTATTGACATGTGGTACCTATGTTTGTGACCAGGTTAACCCTTGAAATGTTTAAAACTGCAATAGTGAAATCAAAATAAATTGGCTTATTTTTGTTTGAAACATGAGAACATGTCACCACTGTGAATAGTGTTTTGAATGCCCTTGTCAGCTTTAAATTGGATTGACAGAGCAGATTGGCCACTTCCATGCTTGCATAGCTTCAAATTGAATTCATAAGTATCAGAGTATTCAAAACGTGGTCTATGTTGCTTCCAGGGAAATCTTTCAAATTCTTGTGTATATTTTGTGGACATAACTATTTAATACTTTTGCTCCCTGTTCTTTCTCGAAAGTTCATCTTAAATGTCAGTCGCCTCTTTATAACCTCGTCTTGGTTTCCTTTTCCCCAGCCGATTAAAAGTGCACGTGATCTTACATACCAAGATTACTTTGATCCTGTTGATGATGACGAAAGCTTCATGGGAAAAGAGGAGGACAGGAAAGATGACCAGCATGAAGGAGAAGAAAATGAAACTGAAGATGATGATGGAATTGAGGATGATGATGATGATGGAATTGTTGATGAGTATGTGGTTGAGGGATGTGGGGTGTGGTCCTATTATTTTACTATCGTCATTGCAAGTAGATAAGAAAATGGAAATTTAACATTCTTTTTTATATTATTTTGGTAGAAGTAATTTTCTTCTGTGAAGAGGAAAAATATTAGTATTTAATTTTATGTCGTATCTCCCTACTTAGAAAACATAGAGGACATTGGCTATCCTTAGTGGAGAGAGACCTAGCAAAGTGTATCCACTGTAATCTAAATGGGTACAAATTAGAGATCCTTAGACAAATGTGGGTTTACTGCCCTTGAGTTTTCCATGCACGTCTTCATGTATTGCTAGTTTAGTGTTCTATTATAAATCAAGCATGGAATTCATGAATGATGCCATGTGCAACTTACTGGGGGAAGAAATGAGTACTAGTACAGAATTCTTTTGGCTTAAGTGTTCAGATTTTGGTAGTATTCTTCTCCCCCCCCCCCTGTACATCCAACAAAAAACCACACACAAAAAAACCCCTTGCCTGTAAGAATTGAAACAGAAAGTACTGTAGATCCCTTTGAATGTTCCTGAAAATCGGGACCATTTAACACCTAACAAAAATCTGCAGACATCAAAGTGGAAGAATGTTGCGGGGGGAGAGAAGGAGGGGGAGGAGGTCTGGTATGCTCAGGTGCTGTGCAGCCCCTGAATCTGTATAAAGGTAGATCACAGCAAGTTTTCAACTCATCATCTAAAAGTGGAGGTGTTCCTTGCAGTCAGACTGTGATTCAGGATGGGGACCAGTGGTGTTGCTCTAAGTGGGGCAGAACGCTCAGTTCCGCTGCACTCTGACCCTCCGTTAAACACCGGCATGAGGCAGCCCCGCCCCCTCGCCTTCGGTGCCATTCAGGGCGGCGAAGGCAACGTGTAGGGAGTCTCCTGCGCATTGCCTTCGCCACCCTGAATGGCTCCAAAGGTGAGGGGGTGGGGCCACCTCGTGCCAGTGTTTAACGGAGGGTTAGAGTGCGGCGGAACTTAGCATTCCGCCCCACCTAGAGCGACGCCACTGATGAGGACCGTGCTGCAGTGGACATTCACCTGAAGATCTTCATCAATCCATGGCTGGAAAGGTGGTAGGTAGATTGGTCACACAGCAAGTTCCTGGTCCTAGCAACTAGATTGTTGATGCTGCTGTTGGAACCAGGAGGCTGCTGGGTGACTGATCCACCCACCCTTTTGTCACCTCTCGGTCCCTGGAACTGGCCTGGGCTGCAGGTAGTGTAGGAGGTAATGTAGCTCTTCGTCCACATCACAGGGATGGGAGTATATCCATTACAGTTTGTCAAACTAAAGTAGTTGTAAGGAAAACTGCACTGCTAGCCAATGGGTGCTAGCAGAAGCACAAAAAGTGCTTCTTCTTAAAACACTCTATCCTGGTACCAGCGAGAAGTCACTCAAAATTTGTTTTTAATTTGGAGAAACTGAAACAGGCACACCTGTTTCTGGCTTTTGGGGATGTACGCATGAATCTGAGCATTTTTTGTATGTATGTGCAAAAGGATACAAAAGGATACATTTACAATGTTACCCCAGGGTAATGTTACATACCTTGGAATAACATTGCATATCTTGTAATGAGTGTCAGCAGGCTACTGGCCATGCCTGTTTGGGGGATTTTGGGTAAGAAACAAATGTCAATGAAGTGCTATACAGAACAGAGTAAGATCCCTCTTTCATGTAACATTGTTTAACTACAGAATGGTGGAAACCGATGAAGAACCAACAAAGGAAAATGAAAAACGAAATGAATCGTCTAAAAAAGTGACATTCACCTTGCCGTCTGACAGTGGAACTGAAGAAGATGCAGATGTGTTCCAGGAAAAAACAAACATTTCCCATGACATTAAATCATCCTTTGAGAAAAGACAGGAAAAGGTAACCTGAGTTGCTCGTCACTCATTCGTCTTTTGATACTTGGAAAAAGCCCTTATAAACCAAATCTGACATCTTTAGGCTTGCAAAAGCCGGAAATGAAGTTTAGATGTGGAAATGAATGAAGTGTCTTGGAAATTCCTCAGGGAGAAATGTTGTTCTCTTGCAGATGAATGAGAGAATTAAATCACTAGAAGCGCAGCTACTGAAAGAAAAGTCTTGGCAACTTCAGGGAGAAGTGACAGGACAAAAACGGCCTGAAAATAGCCTTTTGGAGGAAATGCTGCTCTTTGACCATGCAGTTAAAATGGGTAAGCCACCTGATTGTGAAAGTTTTCTGTTAAACGTTCTTCATAGGATTGTTCACACTAGCAAGAGACCTCCCCCCCCCAATACACAGACACACTCACAAGTGCCTCAACAATAGGTTGGGGGTGTTGTCAAGCTTCTGTCCAGGAAATGCTCTCACAGAACAACTGTTCGTAATTGTGCACATTATGGCAGCCACAGTTACCACCCCTAACACCGGTTCTTACAAAAGGTACTTCCAAATGAGTGATAACAGTTACACATTCACTTTTCCTTGAATCTTTCAAGCAGTCCAGGTTAACAAATGACTTGTGTTTGTAGCTCAATTAAGGAGTGCTTTGCAAGTGACAAACAATGGGTCATGTATCCTAAGAAAATTAGTCGGGACTAAGCATCATTGAAATCGATGAGACAAATTAGTTGTGACTAAGTCAAGTCCCAGGAACTTCAATAGTACTTAGTCATGTGACTAGCTTCCTTTGGCTATATAACCCAATAATAGCAATGTGGTCTCCTTAGCCTGTAATGAAGTGGCTGAATACTGAACTTGCCCTTTTTGTATTCTCAGCTCCTGTGATCACAGAGGAAACAACTCTGGAGCTTGAAGAGATCATCAAGAGAAGGATCAAAGATCAGGTTAATAGCACTTATTCTTGCATGTCTTCAGTGGTATTGCAGGGGAGAATGATGGGATTAGACAGGGAAAAGATTGCAGCCAATGCAACTTTGGAGTTGCTTCTTCCTCCGTTTTTCCTCTATTTTTTGGTGACTGCAGTATCTGGAACATTTCAGAAGGGCCCGTTAAACATTTCTTAATCAAGGGTTAGATTTGCTAGGATTGTTGGCAAATATTGGTCACCATTTGGTTGCATTGTCTTGTTCTTGACTCTACAGCCTTAACGACCCTGCCACCTATTTTCTCAGGCATTACAGAAATGAAAGATTGTTTTTCCTAATATCCAGTTTTATTAAAATTCCACAAGAAATGTATTCATATCTGTATACAGTTTCGACCACTTGGTTGGCTGGTATTATTTTTAATCCAAAGAGTAAGAAGGAAGAGGTAGGAATGATTTGTGTGTCAACCCGGTGTATTTGCCACACAACTGGAGTGTTTGTGTGGCATCGGCTGTCGTACAAAGCATCGCATCCTAGATTATTCCACAATAACTGTATTGCGGGATTGGTTTGCGCTTATGGCAAAGAGTCAACAAGAGGGCCTGCATCCCCATGGATGGAGGCTCTTGTTCTTACATGGCTGTATATTTCTGACATCTTTTCTTTTAGGCTTGGGATGATGTCGTACGTAAAGAAAAACCGAAAGAAGATCCCTACGAATATAAGAAACGGCTGACCCTGGATCATGAGAAAAGCAAATTGAGTCTTGCGGAAATTTATGAGCAAGAATACTTAAAACTTAACCAGGTACCTTTTTGAAGGAGCTTGTATTGGCCATGCCTTAAATCTAGAAAGCCCTTCTGTCGAAGGGATTTAGATTAACAACCCAAATCTGCATGTGAGTTGGTGGTGACAAGTGAGCAAATTTGGAAGTGAAGACATCCTTTCTGTTCGGTGGCATTTAAAAGTTTGGGCTCCATTTCTCTAAGCCTGAAAAGGGGGGGGGGAGGGAGAGCCTTTAAAATGAGGTCTCTGTGCTTCCTTCTGAGATTTGCTCATGGCATAACTGAAACATTAGTCTTCCAATCCTTTCTGAAATGTTTGCTTTAAAATTTGAGAATTTAAAAGACTACACATTTTCTGTAATTCATTATCTACTGCAATCCCATTTATGTATGATTCTGTGTAGATAATGCACAGTATAGTCTGAGAGCTGTTTTGAATGTCCGTCAGTTATGCTGCTTCTTGCTCTTACTGCACAGACGATGTTTGAAACTGTTCTTGCTTCCCATTACTGAATTATGTTGATTGCAATGTTCGCATCTAAACATAGGCTTAAATCCAAATCTAGTCCTAGTGGAAGTCTTCTGCTTGTGCAAAACGCTCATCCCCTAATTCTCTCCACCACCCCCTTTTGCTGAGGCTCATTTATGCCATGTCGTGCACCATTCTGGAAAGTCCCCGTTTTCAGGAGCGTGAGATTTTTTCAGGGAATGCGGTGGGGAGAATGGGCAGAAAAGTGCTATTGGACAACCAGATTTCCACTTGCACATCTTTGGATCCCAGCTACTGGCCTGGTTCAGACAGAAGAACCAGGATTAAGCCATGGTTCCATGCAGTATTCCCAAACCTCAGACTCATGCCCTTTCTCTGTGTACACAAAGGGGAGAAAGATTCTCCTCTGGATCTTGATTTAAAATGAGCCAGGATTCATCAGGATATCTGAACCTGGCAAATCCTGGCTTGTTCTAGCCAGAGTTTGAAAATAAGCCAGGATATTGAATCCCAGTTTCATATCCTGGTTTATTTTCAGGCCCTGCCTAGAGCCAAGTTAGGATTTGCCAGGTTCCGAAATTACAGTAAATCCTGATATATTTTAAATCAAGATTGTGTCGAATCCTTCCTCCCCTTGTATATGTAGGGAACGAGGAAGTGCCTGAGCCTTGGGGCACAGCATGGAATCATGGCTTAATCCTGCTTCTGCATAACATCTGAACCAGGCTGCTAGCTCTAGAAATATTAATCAGAACTTGACAAACTCATAATCTGACAATTGGGGAATGTTGTTTTTAGAGCCTTTGCTAAAATGACTGAGGTATGTTTTTTGTAAGGCACTCCAACATCTGGCTTTAAACAAAGACTGAAGTCTGAATGAGCCTATACAGGCTCCATCCGGTGGCATCTGTTTATTTTGCTAGGTTAATATTTTTGCATTTTCTCAAACAAAGACCCTTTGGGAGTTGCTCTGATTAATCCCATATTGCTGTTAACCCAGAAAAAAACTGAAGTAGAAGAAAAACCTGAGCATACAGAGGTTCAGAAAATGATGGACTCCCTGTTCCTCAAACTGGATGCCCTTTCCAATTTCCACTTCACACCCAAGCCAGTAAGTATGGTAACATTGCAACTTTGTTCAAATAATCATATGTAAAAAGAAAGTGTTTTAGTAGGAAAGGGTTGGGAGAAAATATTTCCTATGTGCATATTTGCTGGCTCCAGAGATACCTCATGAACTACAAAGAAGAGAGAACTTTTGTACAGTCAGACCTTTTTATCCATGGATTTGACTCAACACGGATGGCAAAATTGTGGAAGAGGGAGTCCAACCGCATTACACTACCTCTTTTTTCAGCGTCATTGGGGGCCTGCCAGCCACTTCCAGCCTCCTGCAGGTGTCCAAACCGCTGAAAAATGCAGCTGGGGGGTCTCTGGTCTCCACTCCAGTAGTGGCTTTTTTTTTTCAGTAAGTTTAAACAAACTCAGGAGGAGGGAAGTGGTAAAGATGCTGGAAAAAAGGTAATGTGGCACTGCTCCCAACCCCCCCCTCCCGGATTTCATATAACACTGAGGGCGCAATCCAAACCTACTTAGGCCACCGTTGTAACCAGCGGCCCAGCGAAAACGGGAGGCCCCAGAACGAAAAGGGGATTTAAATCCCCTTTGAATTCCCCTTTTGGAGGGGATTTGAATCCCCTTTCCGTTCTGGGGCCTCCCGTTTTCGCTGGGCCGCTGGTTACAACAGCGGCCTAAGTAGGTTTGGATTGCGCCCTGATTTTCTTATCCACTGTGGTTCCAGGAACAGAACCCCAGCAGATAAAAAGGTCAGACTGTATTTTGTTTAGATGATAATGTAGATTATAAAGGTAGCAGATTAAAAACATTAGAGCCAGCAAACAAAAACCCCAAATAAAACATCAATAAAATATCAGAAAAACAATTAAATAAGGATTTCAGGAACTTTTAAAAGCATGGAAGACAAGGACAAATTTCACCTGGCACTGAAAAAGATAGCAAGGAAGACACCAGGTGTTGTTGTCTAGAGAAGTTGTTGCAGAATTTATGTCACCACATACAAATACTTCTGGGTGTATTGACCTCAGCAGGACGGAATCACTGTGGGAAATCCAAATACTTCTGCTTAACTGAATTGTGGATCAGTCTTTTTAATCGCATCATGTTCCTGTAATATGAACTGTGTAACGCGTCTTCCTCATTTTTCTCCCTAGCCCGTGCCAGAGGTTAAAATCGTCTCCAATCTCCCAGCAATCAGTATGGAAGAAGTTGCACCAGTTAGTGTCAGCGATGCTGCTCTCCTTGCTCCAGAAGAGATCAAGGTAAGATGGTAGTGGAACTTCGCCAATAGTTCCCCACTTGCCTGTCTGCATTGTATAGGGGAAAATGCGCTTCCCCGTACCCTCCCCCCCCCCCAATTTTTCAATGAGATGTTAACATGATGATGAAGATTAAATATTTAGTTTCCTGCTTTTCCGCTCAGCAGGAGCATCCAAAGCGGATGACAAAAAAATAAAATATGCGGAACAATAATCATAATTGTAACAATATCCAGAGCAGTGGAGATGGACCACAAAACAAAGAAGCCGGAATGCAACTGAACAAGCTGACATACATGGAGGGTCCTCCCAAACGAAAAAGGTGTTGCCTCCTGGTGACTGAGGCAGTGTGCCAAATGCTGCCATTCTCCCTGACCTGGTGGCGTGTCAGTCGCTGCCACTCTTCTTCCTCCTGTTCCCTGGAAAGGAAGGCGGGAATGGAGCCAATGAGGATGTGTGGAGAAGAGGACGACGGTGGGCCGTCGAGTCCTCTGAAACTCTAGCCCCAAACTCTCTCCTGCTCCACCCTTGCTCCTCTTTTTTTGACTCCAGGGAGCTTTGAGGAGGAGCAGAGGTGAAGGCAAGCGGGTGGACAGTGGCAAGCACCCCGCCAGTCCACCCGCCGCGGTGGCCATCTCAGGCAGTCTGACGGATAGGCCCGCCCTGTACACAATTAGACAGCGAGGTGCAGAATCCATCAGGAAATTTCTCTGTGTCCATTGAAACAAATAAGAACTGTGGAAGGGCATGGTAGTGCTTCTCTGTTTCTCTTTTATTTCTGTGGGGGATAGCGTAGCATACTTGCAATGCCAGCTGCTATCTCTGAAGGCAGATTGGGATGGCTTGTTAGGCTTTTCAGTGGTTGAGGGTGGAACTGCAGTGCGCTATATAGTTCCTTGCTCTTCCTTTTGACTAGCAGAAGCAAAATAAACCATGAAAAAATATGTGCCTAATTCACCTATGAATTTAGTTCCACTTTTCCTGGAGCAGAGGTTGTTTAGTTTTGGGGTTTTTTTCAGCAAACAACCTGATGGTTGGCACTTTTTGCCTTGTGTGTCTGTGTTGTCATGTTCCCCTTTAGAAGGATATAGTTTTTTGGATGCAAAATGCAACTGTGGTTTTTTTTAGGAGAAGAGCAAAGGTGCGGATCTGAAAACGGATGCAGAAAAGACCTCTACAGACAAAAAGAGGGAGCGGAGGAAAAAGAAGCTGAGGAAGCGAATCAAGCTGAAGGAGAGGGAGAAGCGGCAGAGGCTCTTGGAGAAAAATCCAAAGCAAAGCACCAAATTGACTAAAAAGGCTTCTGCTGAACAACTAAAGAAGCTAACCAAGGAAGGCAGAGCGTCTTTGTTGAAGGTAAGGTTCCTGAAACAATAGCAGAGGTCTTAAGAAATATTTGTAAGTAGGAGCTTCAGACCGAAGCCTTTGGCTGTTCAGTCCCTGCCCTTTCTTTGTGTTGGTTTTGATGAAATGTTACCCTGCTTTTCTGTGCATGATATTTGAAGTGCCTTAGAAAATGCCGTCTCGCAATGAGGTGCTTACCTAGGGGGGGATTCCTCGGGGCTGTCACTTGCCAGGTCAACAGTTGGATATCATTGTATGCATCTGAACCCTTGCAGTGTTTGCATGTTAACAAAAAGACTGGTACGGGATTTCTCCCCACCGAAAGGCAGCACAGGGGCTAAGTAAATTCCAACTCTTTGCTTTGCACAAATATGCAAGTTAAATCTCAACTGTTGACTACTGCTTCCAAGAAAAAAAAAAGTTCAGGGAGTTTGAATTATTTATTGTTAATGTCATAACTGGGGTATTAGATGGTAAAGAAGAGGAGTAATGGCTAAAGACCAATAGGGCAGAGTATAGTGACTTTGGAAAGGTAGAGACGGATCAGGCCACTGAAGCCCTGACTAACCAGTCTTTCTTGCAGTCCTTGAGTTATGGAGGGAAAGGCAAAGGGCCCTTCGTGGAAGCCCAGAAGCCTCATCTGTGGACTCCTCCCAGTTCTAGCTAAAACATGCTCTCTCCACTCCCCCCTTGCATAGCTTTCCAACAAAATAGTTAAGGGGCAGTCAGAGCTTGTAGGATTTTGAGCAACGAAGACTGGGCTCAAATCCCTGCCCAGCCACAAAACTCACTGAGTGACATTGGGCCAGTCACTGTGTCTCCGCCTAGCCTACCTCACAAGGTTGTAGTGAGGATAAAAGGAGGAGGAAGAACCACCCTGAGCTCCTTGGAGTGAAAAAGATACACTTTTTACCAGAGAGCGTCCAATCTGTTTCAAGGTTAGCACCACAATTGGAAAGACTCAAAGCCTGTGCTGGTCTCTTGCTGCTGCCATAATGAATAGCTGAACAGCTGATGCTGCCTTTATGCTGAATCAGACCAGCTTAGCACTGTCCACACTGAAAGGCAGCAGCCCTCCAGGGCTTTTCCCCAGCCCGATCTGGAGACACCAGAGATTGAACCTGGAATTTTTTTTCGAATGAAAATCCTGTGCTCTATCAATGAGCAAGGGGCCTCGGTGGCTTAGCGGTTAGGACGCTGAATTGCAGACCGGAAGGTCGGTAGGACAGCAGTTCGAGACCCGAGTGCCACGTGACGGAGTGAGCTCCCGTCTCTTGTCCCAGCTCCTGCCAACCTAGCAGTTTGAAAGCAAGAAATTGCAAGTAGATAAATAGGTACCGCTGCGGCGGGAAGGTAACAGCATTCCATTAGTCATGCCGGTCATATAACCACGGAAGCGTCTTCGGACAGCTCTTTGGCCTTAGAATTGGAGATGAGCACCACACCCTAGAGTCGGACATGACTGACTTTCGAGCAGGGGATACCTTTACCTAACCAATGAGCTACAACCTCTTCCCTAAATATGATATCCTATATGGTACTGAATATTCTAAAAATGGTAGCCTGAAACAGATAACCTGATTGTTCTGTGCCATCAACCCTACGGGGCCGTAAAGTGACCTGAACCAGAGGTTTTTTTCAAGTACCACAAATGTCATTCATTATTATTAATTTTTAAATTTTTTGGTATGCCTTGTTAAGTGAAACCTTAGGCTTTTAAAGTGCTGAGCAACTACAGGAAAGCAACTTTAAACAAGAATGGTATAAATTCCACTGAAGCTCCATTGCTCTTAGCCCTCTATTATAAAGAGATTTTCTCCTAGCAGAGCATGCTTATCCCTCATTAACATGTGTTAAGCTTGAGAGTGTAGATAACGCCAAGTATCCCTTCAGCTCTTTGGATTTATTATGTTGCCAGGGAAAAAAAGGTATTGCATAACTAACAGCTGTTTGCCATTTAGTTATCAATCGGGATACAAATGGGGTCTCTCTGTGTATTTTACTGAAACAATTAAGTGGCTGGAACTCCTGTACATTTTTTCACTGGTGCGTGCGTTTCCGTTTGTAACGAAGTAAGTGTTGCTCTCTTGTAGGATGATGGCAAAGACAAGGCTTTGAAGTCCTCCCAAGCGTTCTTTTCTCAGCTGCAAGATCAAGTAAAAATGCAAATTAAAGATGCGAAGGAAAGCCAGAGGAAACCGAAGAAACGAGAACTCTCTGCCCAGAAGCTGAAGCTGTAATATATTATGCATACGCTGTTTTGTATAAATTAAAGTGCTGGTGTTTTTTTCCCCCCTAATTTCATCCTGTTGTTTTTATTCTTAGCTTTTTTATGTAGGGCTGATTAAAAGGCAGCTTAGGTTGAAAAGAACTACCATGAGTTACTCAACACGAGCCCAGCTGAAAGGGATGATTGGACACGGGTTACACACAATGGCTAGCTGTTAAAGGGTTAGGGTTAGGGTATTGTACACAGGCATTGTATTCAGAGCGGGGGGGGGGGGGCTTGGCAGGGTGGACCTCTTTTCCCCCCCCCCCCCTTTGGCAGATCCTTTTAACCCTCCCTTTACATGGGCATTCTAGGCAGGAACCCTGCTGCATGCAACAGTGTAACAGCAATCATGGCAGTGATAGCCAGCAGTGCAAGAGCTGCTTGTGGTTGCCAGGACCAGCACTGTGCACCCGAGGGGAGGAGCCACTGAAAGGGGTCTGTCTGTGTGTGTGTGTGTCTCTCTCTCTCTCACACACACACACACACACACACACACACACACACACACTCACTTACTTTTCCCCTTACCTTTCCTATCCCTCCTTTTTAAAAATGGAGCAAGCAAGGAGGAAGCATGGCCACTCATCTGCTCAGTTCTTGAAAGGCCGTGAGAGAGAAGAGCGGTACAGCCCAAGTGACTCGGGGCCTGCCTACCAAGGTGCAGAGTTGGAATAATCAGCAGTGAGTTTCGCCAGGCCCTTGGCAATTGCCCCAAGGTTGCCACTCTGTGACACTAAACCTGACCACAATCTAACAGTTAAACATAGCTTTCACTGAAGAGTCTCTGGCTTCGTGTGTGTTTTTAACTCCCCATCAGTTTTTACGTGGGTTCTGTGAAACTGGGTTCATATGCAACTCTGGCATTTATACAGGTGAGTTCATGTGCTCCCTCTCTTCCCTCGTGTGCTTCGATTCCCTCCCTCTTGAAGCAAACCAGCATTTGCAAATGGTTTGGGTGTAATGGTTTGGGTGTCATGTCACAAATTTGCTCTTGAGTTGCATTGCACTTTTGACCACAACGGCTGAGCTCCAAAGAGCTGCTGAGGCTTTTTTCTTCCCACCCTTGCATTCAGCAGTTGGCACTCTTGCCGTGTCACAAATTGCTTTCCAAGCCCCCTCCCCCAGTTTGAAAACCAGTTTGCCATGCAGCGTGGGAAGAGGGCGCTGCTCTTTGACAAAAAGATCTGAACACTCTTTTGGGTTCGCAGAGCTAATTTCAGTTCTTTGTATTCCGGCCATTAACAGAAGTCTTTTTTTTGTCACTTTTCAAAAAGCAACTGACTGATGCTCTTGGTAATCACACAAGGTGACAGGGGATTCAAGCTCTCTTGGCTCTTTGGATATTGGACGTGCATCTGTATGTTTGCTTTATTAAGTCTTCAGTGTTGGCGATGCCGGAGAAATGACCTTTCATGGTGACAATGCATTGCTTTTATTTGAGCAGTTTTTAGAATTTGCTTACTATGATCTTATCCATCCATCTTACAGTCACATGACATTTGTGATTCCATATATATCATCCTTTATTCGGTGTGACTTATGACTTTGCTGCTGCTGCTGCTACTTCTAGCCCCTATCTAGAAACTCCCTTTTTTAGATAGCAAATTCTGTTTTACCTTCAGTGCTCCATGGTCACATTTAATCCCTTTTCTGCTCTATGCAGCTCTTTGCACTTATGTAGCAAAGGTACTCTTGGGACCAATGGCAATCGAGAATATTACGTGCAGATAAGCGCCCCGGCCTGCCCTTGACCATAAACCCTGCCCTTGTTTACTTGCAGGTAGGTGCTCCACTTGATGTCTGATGCTGCAAGTATGAAGGGGGCAACGTTTCCCCTTCAACATCGTTTCAGACAATGCAGGGAGCACTTTGGAATGCTGATTTTTGTAATATAAAACCTTGAAGTCTTGCACCCCAGCAAGGCTAATCTGCAGCAGCAGCCTACCATTCTGTGATTTTTTTTATGATTTGTAAATATTCATGAGAGGCTGAGCATATCTCTCTTGTAAGGCGATTGTGCTGCTAGATCTGAATTGGGACAGTAATAGTAGTAGTATTTATATCGATAGTATTTATATCGTGCATTTGACATGGTTTGAAGAAGGGTGTTTGTCGCTCATGTCGGCCAGGAAGCAAGTTTGCATACTGAGTGGGGTGAGAGCATAACGGCCAAGAGACTGAGCTGTGAAGTCCATGGTTCAAATTGAGCTTCTTCCGCAAACTCACTAGGTAATCTTACAGTGCAGTCCTATGCATGACTACACAGAAGTAAACCCCACTGAATTCAATGGTGTGTGTGTGTGTGTGTGTATATAGAATTTTCAGCCTTAGACAAGCCATGCTGTCTCAACTTCAGTGCTTCCTCGCTCTTCTGCGATAGGGAGATAGCACTGACCTAGTTTGCAGGGTTGTTGTGTCAATAGTTGAGCACGTATGCAAAGCACTGGGAACTCTTGTATGTTACCTATTATTAACAGTACTTCTTTCCCCCAACCATCACTGCTGCTGCTGTACTGGTCCTTAGGATGACCACTTTAAAAATTACAGAAATGTCCTAGGTTTTTCGAATGGTCTTCACAGCCATGAAGGTTAGTAAAACCTGTTTTCTTTCTTAACATTAAGCCTCTCTGTACCTCTTAGCCCAGTGCTGGTACAAAGCATAAAGAGCCTTTCTATTTGTTTGACTGAGCAAATGGGAGGAGGATCGGGGCCAGGCAATGGCCAGCAGCTCTGGAGGAAGATTTTGGGGGGTGGGGAGGGAGAGCTGCTTGTTTTTTCACCACCTGGCTCAAGGAGGAAGGCAAAGTGATGATAGAGCAGGGGTTCTTAACCCCTTCCTGACCACCTCAGGCGCCACTCTCCTGAGTACCACCAGAAGTGACTGGCGATGACATAATGTCTGCATGCAACATTGACATAATTGCCAGTTACTTCCGGGTTTTCAGAGGCCAGAAAATGCAGGTAGGAGGCTCTGGGTGGGTGGGAAGACCCTTCTCAGCATTCCTGAGAGGCTCGCCCAAAGGTAGGAGCCTCACGGGAGCGAAAACACAGCGTTGAAAGTGCTGCATCAGAGTGGGGTTCTGGTAGTCTGGCCAACTGCTGGTGGTACTTGGGACTGCTGAAGTACCACTGGTGGTACTAGTACCACTGGTTGAGAACCCCTGTGATAGAGCAGTTTTATTTATTTGGAGGGGTGCACACTAGCAGAGGCAGCTGATTCACCCCCAATTCAGTTGGCGGAAGTCACTCCTGATACCCATTCTCCTTGCCCAATTCAGAGCTATAGGTTGCTATAATGACCTAAGGAAGGCCTGTGACTTAAATACATTGCATCGAACTGGTCTGGGTGAGTGTATGTGTGCTTTTCTTTGCCTATCAAACGATGCTATTAAGAACCTGAAACAAAGGCGTATCGGTTGGTTTAATAGGGCACTAAATATTTTTTTCCTTTGGTGACCTCATAAATTATGTGTTATTTGCAGATGTGCTTTGGGGGGAATTCGTTACAGTTAATTAAAGTCACACAGAGAAGCAAAAATTGCAGGAGTTTAAAATTTCAGGCCAAAGCAAGAGACCACAATTACAGCTAATAGGGAGAGGCCTTAAGGCCACCATCTGAAAAATAAATTAAAAGACTCTGTGCATAATAGAGAGTGATCGAGGCCACAGTCATGCTGGCTAATGGAAATAGCAGGTAAACTCAATTGATTTCATTTCATAGGACACGACAGCAGCTGTTAAAGTTTCTCTTTAAACATAAAACGAACCCAAAAAAACACACCCACCTCTATTTTGTCTGGAATTTTGCAACCACTCTGGATAGTGCTACATTCATAATACAAGGGAAAACAATGATATTTACCTATGCAGTTAAGTAGAGCCCTGATAGATGAGACCAGTGACCCATTGTAATCCAGCATCTTGCTTCCCGCGATAGCCTTTCATAAGCAGGGCATGAAGTCAACAGCCCTCTTCCACTGTTGTTCCCCAGCTGCTAACATTCACCGATATACTGCTTCTGAACATGGGAGTTCCATATAGCCATTGGTATACCGGTAATCTCCTTTCAAACCCACCAACTCGTGGCCATTGCAGCAAATTCCACAATAAACCTTTGTAGAGTGCTTCTGAGTGGTCAAAGCATGTCACCTGCATTGGCTTGATGTAATTTTTACAACGACCCTGTAAGGTAAGTAAATATTATTCTCTCCCATATACAGGTCGAGAGGGAATGACTTGCTTAAAGCTATTTAATGAGTTTATGGCAGAGAGGTGAGATTTCAACCATGGAAGTCCTGATTCACAGCTCCGTCTCTGAGCCGCTACGCTATACATGTTAATTCTGCATTGTGAATGTTGTTGTTTTTTAATCTGGCCTGAATCTATTGGCGTTTAATGATGTCTTGGTATTAGAATGAAGTGGAAGTCAAAGGGATTGCCCCAAAATGAGACACTGTGGATTCTCCAAAAACAGTTCATTCAATTCCCCTTTCAGCTTTCTACTGGTACATCTTCTCCACCTCTCCCCCTGCAAATGATACAGTTCTGCAAGAGGAAACTGTTAGATAGACTTCTAAGATATCAGGGCTGTTACTATGGAAGTATTAGAAAATTTAATGTGCCAAAGGGCCCGAAGAGTCAAACCACAACTTTTAGGCTTTCAGTTGGTGTGGGAACCCTGGCATCTCCAAACAGGGCTAGGAAAGACCCCTGTAGAGACAATACTAAACTAGATGGACCAAAGGTCTGGTTTGACTTTTATTTATTTACAATATTTTTACCCCGCCTTTCTCCCCGAAGGGACCCAAGGCGTCTTACAACATGAAAAAAGAATACAATACAAAAAGTGCAATACAGAAAAATAATCACTTTTTAAAACAATAAAAAGCAGTTAACGAAAACTAATAAAAAACAGCATCTAAAAATCGATAAAACAGATCACTATTACAATTAAAACAAGAGCATAAAAACAGCAGCACTCCACCTGTACCAGCAGGATGTTAAAAAAAAAGAGCAAGGACTCAGGCAATGTCTTAATACGATCCATCCAGCAGGTTTGTGTGTCGTCCTGTATGAACCAAGAGTGTGGCCTGTGGTGCTCCCCATAATCCTTTGCAAAATGCAGGGATTCTTCTTAGCAGATGTCACTGTGGACAGAACTCCACACGGCCTAGAGCTAAACTCACTATTATCACACTCTGCTTGGGCTGCTTTGATTTCATCAGTTGCAGTCACACATCCATTCTTCTTCCTATTGTGATGTGGGCCATTTCATTAACCCAGTTCAATGGAGTGCCCCGCTCTCAGGAACCTTGGTGCAGCTGGGAAGAAGTGAGAATGTGTTCAGGCTGCCAAGACTTTGCCCCATGGCTGGAGACCTTTTACAATATCTGAAAAGCTCTCTGAAAGCAGAGGGAGTTGGATCCTGAAAATAACCATATTTGTTTATCTACTGTCTGCCAGATTCAGGTTCCCTGGGGAGCTTCAAGACTGCTATTCATCTTTTAAGATTTAGAATTCTTTTTCAGTCTCTTGGAGATGTTGCTGAAAAGCATTTCTCAACCCTTTAACCCAGTAAGAAAGCTTTCTAAAGGATTTTTTTCCCCCTGAGTTCGTGTTATTTATGCTATTCTGCCCATCCAATAAGTATTGCTTTACATTCTCTGCCTTCCCTTTGTTGTTAGTGCAATGAAAAAATACTTCCAACCAGGTTGGTGGAATCTGTGGGAAAGGATTGCCTGGATTGCCATCAGGGGCATCACTAGGGGGGTGCAGACTACACCAGGTGGCACCCCAGGGAGGGGTGACACCAAAATGACTTTTGTTACCAGTGGTGTGAAAACGTATCATTTTCTATCACTGGTGTGTTTTCACACCACTGGTATTGGACTCAGGAGAGAGATCGGAACTTTCCTTCAGAAGAAGGTGGGTTTGAGAGTCATGATAGCAAAGGCAGCTTTGGAAAGGGAGGCTAGAAAGGATCTCAAGTAGCTGCAGTGGGAAAGACTATTGCAGTAGGTGAAGTTATTTCCCTTGTAGGAATTCTCTGCATGCCCTCTCATTGTAGTCATGTTTCCTGGAAGTAGGAGCCTGCTGGCATAAGATTACTTAACAGATACTGTAATCTGTTGTTGGATAAGGCAGGAGCGCAGTCACTGGGATTGAGAAGGCTTTGTTTTTTGCCAAGAGGCTTCATTTTGGGAGGTTGCAGTAGGGCATCCGTTCCTTCAGACTGCTGGAGTCTAGCTAGTCAGTGTCTGGTTTGGTGGCTGCTCAATGTAATTGCCCCCCACTGAATGCTCAGATCTCTTAGGTGGTTGATGGGGTTTATGTCATTACTATTGCCATTACCTTCAGTGATATATGGGAATTACGATTTACGAGTAACATTAGTACAAAAAGCATTACTAAGGATTCTGTATGGTCTGGTACAGGAGGGGGCCCACGAGGGTGACACCATGAGTTCTCGCACCAAACCCTAGTGACACCTCTGCCATCGACAGTGTTCATGTCCAGCCCAAGACTTTCTGGTGTCTAAGGCGGCACACACACAAAATGCTACCTCACACCCAATAGAGTGCAATCAGCCACCTCTGCCACTATTCCTCCTTTTCCAGCTACCTGGATTTGAAAAGAGATGAAAAATGGAGCAGAAGAGGAAGAGGTGGAGAGGAGAATGTCTGATAATCTAGCCCACCCCTCTTCTGCTCTGTTTTCCTCTTCCTTTTCTACTCCAGGGAGTGTGAGGAGGATTGGTGGAGATGGGACACGTATACCCTGCCACAGTCTGGGTAGAAACAAAGACACCCCATGTGTCATCAGATTTCAGATATCAATATATTTTCCAGAGACAATATCTGTTTGCTGGTAATTCACTCACTGTCCCTATTTTGCCTTTTGGATATACAGTATTTTACCTCTTAAGAACCTCTTCCCAAGCTCTTTAGAAGTTAAATCTTTAGCCATGGGACGGCAACATCTAAAGTCCATATGCTCCAACCAACCACCCCAATTTTCCGGTTCCTGGTACAATGCTGTCCCTGTTTTTGACTTTTGGGAATACAGTACCTTGTCAAAACATTGTAAGTGTGAGTTGCTAGCATTGTCATTCTTCAGGATTCAGCTCCCTTCCAAGAGTCTCTAGGAGCCAAATCTTAGAGTGCATGTGGGATAAATAATTATTTATCGAGAAGTCGAGTTCGTTAGCAGCCCAGTAAAAGACAATGTAGGGGGGAATCGATCGCTCCGGCATCGACCGGATATGACTGAACGGAGGGATGGATTGCAACTGCCTGGCGGCAGAAGGGGGAGAGCAACAGAGCGCGAGGGCCGGGGGCCAGGTGAGCGCGCACTGCTACAATTTTTGGTAGGTGGTCTCGCGCTGCCCAGAGACTGCCGCCGTTCTGTGCGCCTGCGCGAGCGCTTGCTCTCCGCTACCTTTCATAATGGCAGTCTGGTAGAAGCATGTGCAGGAGGGTTTCATTCTAGCAGCCTCTGGCCGCGTGTAGGCGTTACATGACCGAACTGTATCTCTTTTCTGCTCCTATTATCGATTCGCGGGTTGTTTTGTGTTGTGAAATGCAGTAAGGGATTTCAGCGTGGAACGGGTATGGTTTGGGGCTTGCTTGAGTGCTTCCCCTTTAAGAGCGTGTGGATGAATCAATGCTACTACACAGTGTACCGTTTGTCCCATTGCTGGCGGCAAATCATATATATATGCGCTAGAATTCTTTGGCGGAAAAAGTATGCTAATTAACTGTTGCCACCCTAATATTTACTGTATTGATTTTTTTACTACTATTTCGTTTAGGCTTTCTTTAGGTTTATAATCTGTCTTGAGCGTCAGCTTTGACCGTTTGAGTAGCAATGGTTGTTGTTGTTCAGTCGTTAAGTCGTGTCCGACCCTTCGTGATCCCATGAACCATATCCCGCCAGGCCTTCCTGTCCTCCACTATCTTCCTGAGTTCGCAGTGGTTAGCATGTTTTTAAGCCTGCCTAGTGCCTAATATATATTCAATCCTAAATGCACTTACCGTGGAGTAAGACCCATTAAACTCAATGGGATTTACTTTTGAGTAGGCATGCATAAGCTTGCACAGGCAGAATGTGAGAGAATCCAGAGGACTTGCTGTGTTTTGGTCCAAAGGTTGCTTCTTGAGGTGCTGGGTTTTAATTAACTGTTCATCTTTCCAAGTTTGGTTATTGCAGGACTAGCAAGTGGTAAGGGTGGGGGGGGGGAAGAGCCCCAAAGTAACACTGCTTTGAGTTCATGGCCCCTCCCAGCCATATACAAAGAGATGGTGCTGTTAACTGATGTTGTCCTTCCCTTTATTTTTGCTCTTTTATTCACGTTGATTAGATCTGGGATTTGAAAGAAAAGTTGTGTTGGCACTAATGATGTGTTTTTATGTTGTTTGGCCCTAAGTTCAGGCCAAAACCAAAAAGGCTCCCTGTCAAGAAACTCAATCTAAATTTTGACAGGGGGGGTGGGTGGGGCGAGACAGGCAAGCGGTACAGCAGTATGAGCACAGTGCATGCATTTTGGTTTAGTGTTGAGAAGGAATAAGGTGTCGAGCCTAAACTTTTCTGGGGTTTTGAGGAAGGATCCGCAGGAAGAAAGAGTTGGCGTAGTGCAGTGGCTAAACAACAGAGACTGAGCTGCAAACCGGGACTTCCTGGGTTCAAATATCGCCTCTGCCATGAACTTGCTAGGTGGCCTAAGGCAGTGGTTCTCAAACTTTTTAGCACCGGGACCCACTTTTTAAAAATGACACTTTATCGGGACCCACTAAGCTTTATGAGATGCTCAAACATTTATCTCTCTATATTTACACAAGCTTGCAAACTGCAGGAGCTCAGCTGTTTGCAGGGTAATTAGCAACTATCTTGCAAACTGCAGGAGCTCAGCTCTTTGAAGGGCAATTAGCAGCTATCTGATTTTTGAATAGTCTCAGAGCTTGTGGTAATTACTTATCTGATCTTTCCATCACCTGGGACCCACCAGAAATCAGGTCCTGACCCACAGTTTGAGAAACACTGACCTAAGGCAAGACACTTTCTCTCAGCCCCAGTGACAATATGGATAATGATACTTGCTTACCTTCCAATAGCAGTTCTCAAACTTCTCAGTCTCTCAAGCCCTTTATACTCCTAAAAAGCGTCTTGGGCAGCCCCAGAGCGCCGGTGCAAACTGGGCAGGGGGCAGATGGCCAGTTCTGGTATGCTTGTGGACTCCTGGAAGGGGTCTCGGGGAGCACCAGGGTTCTTAAAGAGCATACTTTGAGAAACTCTGCCTTACAAGGTTGTTGTAGGAATGACATCGAGGTAATGCATATGAAGTACTTCGCATGCTCAGAAAGCACTGTACAAATGTGAAGTATAATTAGTCCTAGTAGTGCCACAGGAGGCATAAGGGGTAGCAAGTGGGAATGGGGGAACTCCCTAGTGCAGGGGTTCTCAACCTGTGGTATAGGTACCCCTAGGGGTACGCGGACCTCTTGCTGTGGGTACGCCAAGCCCGGCCCCTTATCTGCCCCATCAGCAGCTAATTAAGTGTTAATTAACATGGATTTTAAATTGTAATTATTTTTGGAGCCCTTCTGTCTCTCTGATTTTGGTTTTGGGCTTATTTTTGTACTTTGGAAAACGTACTTTGGTGGGGTGGGGGAGGGGAGGGAGGAGCTGATTTGGGGAAGTGTGACTTGGAGAAAAAAAGAGATCCTTGCATGCATGTGTGTCTCCCCCCCACAGTTAAATAAGACATTTTTTCACATTTAAAATTGTTTTAGTACTTAATGATTAATTACCTAATTAATTAATTGATTAATCCAATTAATTAGTAAATTAGCAGGGGGTACTTCAGAAAATTGGACTGTGATAGGGGGTACCCGGGCCTCCAAAGGTTGAGAACCCCTGCTCTAGTGTAATATCTAACAAACAAAGCTCATCTTATTTCAAAATTATTACAGACTTGGTACCCATTATGCCTCCTTATTAAATTAGTTAGTTTTTTGTATCCACATGAAGTCCAATTTGGAAGAAAATTTAGAGGCAATTCATAACCAATTTTAAATCTGGCATCTCTGTCTGGTCCTTCATAATCTTAATGCCACCAACAGTTCCATTGGCAAAATAATCCTGATTAAACCCGTAATTAGTCAGTGTTTTTCAGAACACTTTTAACTTTCTCTCAAGCTTGCCGACAATGAAAATTGAATTACTATTATTTTATAAAATGTTAAAATATTGCTTCTAACCTTCTCTCTCTTTTTGTTTTTAAAGGCAAAGCAAAGAAGAACACTCAAATAATGCAAGATAAATATTTCTTTTGCTGTAATGTTTGCATGAGACAGTGTCTGGTAAATGAGTGACACCAGTATTTGCCATGTTTTAGAGTCTCGTAATGGCAGGAAATGGGGTCCCAGAAAATAAGAGGCCGCGAAGAAGCTTATCCCTTGGTAAGAGCAAGAGGAAAGCGGCAAGAACAACCTATGATGGAGAAGCTAAAGGTGCATCATCTTTACCTCCAGTCTCTGCTTCTATTGTTTCATTTTTTAATAATGTCCCCCCTGCCAGAGTTGTCTGCCCTCTGTGTGGCCAGAAAGTGCCCAAATATGAAATCAACCAGCATATTGATGAAGTGTGTCCAAAGAGGTGTGGTGACGATGATGTGATCCTGGTTGACTCAGCACCTGATGTGGGCCCTCGACTCTCTGTTGAAAATGGGCCCAGCTGTTCCAGCCCATACTTTGCGAAAAACACCTCTGCTCCAGAGACGAACCCAGGTCCTCCAGAAGGTGGTGACTTTAAAGGAGGGACAAAGGAGCAGACAAGCCCATATTTTAAGAAAAGCGGTGGCCCAATGCTGGGTGACCACGAGTCTAGAGTTCATGCAGTTACGAATATCTCTCTGAGAAGTTTGTCGACCAAGTTGTCCAGGAGACGTAGTGCTCAGAGCAGCAATGTGGTTATTCAGGAGACCTGTGCGCTTGCGGATGCATGTGACGACACTGTAGAGAGGAACCTGGAAGATGTTACTTCTGAAGATGGCTCCCAGAAAGAAAACAGGCTTCCTTCCTCGAGATTTCAGGAGCAGCGTAGTCCAAAAGAAAGTTTAGCAAGCAGATGTGAACCTTTGGGCATGATCCAAGAAGGTAACACAGGAACACTCTGGGCTGGTTTAGATGATTCAACTCTGGCATTACTTCCTTTGGGTGATGTTGCTTGCAGTGATCTTGAGCCACCAGGAGGGGGCAGTGAGCAGCAAAGTAGTCCCAAGGACCCAGTTTCAGATCCTGGCAAACATGCAGCGTGTTCAGCAGCTTATGGTAAAGTAGGGCCATCTAACTTGGAAACCAGAGATCTGTCCTCTAGTGAGCAGGTTCCGTTGCCCGATGCAAAGGAGACGTGCCACAGACAAACACGTAATTTCTGTGATGTGGGAGGCGATGTGGAAGGCCATAAAGACATAAGGAATGAAGTGAGGGATGATGCTTGTTCGAGACCTTTGGAAGAAACCAGTTTTCAGAGTCCAAGCACCAGCGTTTTAGAAACAGTCCTCAATGGGGCTGGTTCAGCCTTAGACTCGGGGGAGCATCCGTATTATCTCCGGAATTTTCTAACGGTCCTGAAAGCTGTCCTGGAGAACGAGGATGATCAGAGGCTTCTTGATGAGCAAGACTTGGATGTCATTGCTAAATTCTACAAGCTGTCAGGTACCTTGCTTCTTGTTGTTGTTCGTTGTACATGATGCTCCGGCGCCACTCTCGGTGGACCACCAGAAGTAATTGCTGATGACATCATCACCAGTTACTTACGGGTTTTTGCTGTGTTCAGAGCCCAGAAGGATAGGTAGGAGGGTCAGGGTGAACGGGAGCACCCTTCTCAATGCTCCCGAGAGGCTCCGCCAATGGCAGGAGCCAGTTGGGAGCGAAAACACTGCCGAAAACGCCGTGTCAGAGCAGGGTTCCGGCGGACTGGTGGTCTGTGTACCACCTCTGGTCAGCTGGAGAACCACTGGTGATACGCGTACCACCAGTTAAGAACCCCTGCTTTACAAAGCAACTTTAGGGGAGGTCTACAGCAGTGGTTCTCAAATGTTTTAGCACCGGGACCCACTTTTTAAAATGACACTCTATCGGGACTCACCTAGCTTTACGAGACGCTCAAATATTTATCTCCCTATATTTACACAAGCTTGCAAACTGCAGGAGCTCAGCTTTTTGCAAACTGCAGAAGTTCAGCTCTTTGAAGGGCAATTAGCAGCTACTGTATATGATTTTTGAATAGCCTTGGGACGTGTGGCAATTACTTATCTGATCTTTCCATTACCTGGGACCCACCAGAAATCAGGTTGCGACCCACCAAGTGGGTCCCGACCCACAGTTTGAGAAACACTGATCTACAGCATGTTACCAAAGTAAGTTTGCCAAAGGTATTAGCCCAGCTGCCTACATAGACTTGTTAGTCTGTTGTGGATTAAAAGAGCCAATTTTGGTAAAGCTTTTCACAACCTTGGTCTAAAGAGAGTTATTGCAGCTGATGTGTTGCCCTGCTTGAGAACCTTTGCCTGAAAGCATTGTATGGCTTTGCTGTAATTAACTTATTAACTCAGCTAGAATGACTGGACTGAATGCTTCATAATAATTCAGACAGGGAATATTTTTCCCTAATGGAGCTGCTGCGATCTCCGATCTTTACACGGGCCGGTCTGCAGCGAATCTTTTGTGCTAATTTAAGAACGCCAGCGGTGAATGGTTTTCAGTGGCGAAAACCGTTTGTCGGAGAGCCTCACGAGGTCTGAAGTTCCCTTATGCAAAATGTGAGGGAGTGATTTTCTGTAATTGGTTTTTTTTTTTGGGGGGGGAGATCATAGGTTTTCTCCACCCTTCTCAGAGGCTGACCCACAAGCAAGAATACAGTACTGAATTGTGTGGTGTTGCCTTGTCCCACCAGAAGACACTGTGGATGGATAATGACCAGGCTCTGAGTTTTGGGACCAAAAAGAAGGTCTGTTTTTGATTGGTGCTTTTCACCACTAATTTTCACCACCACTTGATACTAGAGGTACTTCAGGTTCACAGTGTAGTGGGTGTTACTTGGCCCCGTTGCCAGGGAGATCATGTGGCCCTGCTCTGCCTGGCTCTGCACGACTGAAAGTCGAGATGCCTGGCACGATGGAGCACCAGTGGGCAAGATTGGGTTGTGCAGCTCCCTGGCCCTTCAAAAGAGGCATTATTTAGAGAAGAAAGGTATGGAGCAAAGCTCCAGCTGTGGGTCAGGCCACCCACCCCTGTGCACAGCTGCTGTCTCTGGGAGGAAATGAGCAGGTTTTGCATAGTGGCTAAAAGACTGAGCTGCAAATCTGGACTTCCCCGGGCCGGTTAGAGTCTCACCTCTGCCATCATGAATCGTCACTAAGTGGCCTTAGGCAAACCGCTCCCTCTTGGCCTCAATCTGAGAAAAGTTGTACTTGTATGGGGGGGGGGGAACACACGGAAAGGTTGAAAAGCTCCGTCCTAGCAGGGGTGGTCAACCTTTCAGCATGAATGCTCCTGGCCCTTTAATGGTTGTATAGGTGAGGGCATTTCAGCTGGTGCAGCTGCCAAGATTCTGCCTTCTACACAACTCTTGAGAATGCAGAGGCCGTCATGGTGGAACATTGGCCACCCCTGGGTTAGAGATTTGGCAGGCTGGCTGGGTGGGTGGGTGGGTTGGTGGTGGTGGTGGTCATGGTCATGAGGCATGCAGTGGGGTGGTGCCTTCCTCAGGGTGGGGTTTCATTGCTTGGATCATGTGGAGCAACTTGCCCAGGGGCCAAACTGGATGACTTTCAGTCAAACCTCTTAAAGAGATCTGAGTTCTGTCATCCATGCCATGCTGATGCCTAGATTAGATTACTGTCATGCGGTCTTTGTGGGGCTACGCTTGACGACTATTCAGAAAACTCAGCTGGTACGTAACAACTGCCCAGTTGCAGTTGGGAATCAGCTGCTATGTTACCAGTTTGTATCTGGTGAGAGTTGGTGTAACACAATGGCTAAGAGACTGGAATGTGAATCTGGACTTCCCCAGCTTAAATCTCACCTCTGCCATGAACTCCCTAGGTGACTTTACAGCACAATCCATTTGTGCCGGTTTAACCGCGGCGCAGCGAGAACAGGAGACCCCAGAACGGAAAAGTGTTTCAAATCCCCTTTGAATTCCTCTTTTGGACCCTTTTCCATTCTGGGGCCTCCCATTCTCGCTGCACCGCTGGTTAAACTGGCACAAAAGTTAAGTCAGATTGCGCTATTAGACAAGTTGTTCCCTTTCAACCTCAGTCTTCCCCATCTGTGAGATGGGGATAATGCTACATACTTACAGGGTGGTCAAAATAATTGATGCAAAGCACTTTTTATACTCAGAAAGCACTATACAAATGCTTATTATGTATTATAGCCAAAGAAATTGATTGGCTGGTCTGTCCTGAATCTCCTATTTAAAAATAAATAAAAAGAAAATGGGGAGGGAAAGGCAGCAGTTGCTAAGGGACATGGTGGAATGCGTTCCTGTAATGTATGTATGTGTGTGTGTTGCTTTTCTTGGGCAATCAGGACTTGGGGCAGTTGATCTCAGGCAGCTGATCTCTGGCACAACACAGGGACGGGTGGCAACTATCCTTGGGCAAGGAGGGGGAAAGAGCCCTGTGCATGCAAATGCAGTGAGCTGTGGATAGAGACGGTAAGCAGAACATGCCTTGGATAAGAATTTGCATTGCCCTGTTGCTATGCCGTGTAACGCAGTTGGCTCAAGCTATTTGCATAACGTGCCTGCTTCTATAATTGGTTGGTTTCTGCAGCGTTGAGCCTTTGATGTCAGGTTTTTGATTAGCATCCGGCAAAGAGGCTGCGCTGGGGTATTATTGCTCCACTTCAGCGATAATTTCCACTTTACGAGGCACAGCTGATGTTGGGAAGCCGGTTTCTGTGCCGTCCACAGGGACCTCCTCTTAGCTGTAGGAGAGTGGCGATGAGGCTCAGTAAATAGGTCTCCCGTTCTTGTTTGAAGGAACTCTTCCTTCCTCTTTGACTTTGCAAAAACAAAAAAAAGCTGCCTTTGCAGCTTTGTGGATAATTCCAGGAAAGCTGCTTGCCTACAACATAAACCCACTTGCCCATGTTGACCCTTGTGGCCTCACTTACACTCACACGGGTGCACACAGAGCAAAACAAAACATCTTATCATTTGTGTAAGGCTTCCACACCAGATTGCTTGGAGATGAGCCTTCTTTGGAACATTAACAGAACATACTATTGAAAATGTGCATACTACTCTTCAACAGAGCAATTCACAAAGCTGTTTGCATAGCAGAATAAATGAAGAGATGGTTCCCTTGAAAGATGCCTCTTTGCCGAGGTAGCAAAGGCTGAATGAGTCGACAGATAGCCGCTTACAAACTCTGCAGAGTTGACCCTGGGCTTGGAGGACCAAGGAAAGGACTGTGGGTTTATACTGGAGTGCCAGTGGGGTGTACTGGTTAGAATGTTGCCCTCAAACTGGGCATTCTGCAGGTTCAAATTCCTGCTTGGCCACAAAGCCCAGGGTGGGTGACCTTGGCTGAGTCACCTTGCTTCATCCAAGTGTTACTTGACTGGCCTTCACGTGTACATTAACAGCAGCACAATGAAGAATAATTAAACGGATCTGCAGTAGAATATGATGCTTGAATTGTAATTGTAACATTAGCACTGAGCCTTCTTTAAAAAAGCAAAAAACAAATACAGTACAGTATTGAAACGTAGCAGGATTTCAGATAGTTTTTTTTTTTAATCACCTCCAGGAGAGAAAGGAAAAGAAGAGAGAAAAGGCCGGTATTTTGAAAAGAGAGTACTGTTACTGAGTTCTTGCTTTTTGACTTGGGAACCATCAGAGGCAGAACAAAGAAAGCAAAAACCCCACTAGGAGAGTGGCAACCTGGGCTTTTGAGTATAACTTCTCTCCAAAGGTGGATTCTTGAAATTGCAACAATACTTGGGGCAGAAATGTTAGGAAGAGAGAAGCAGGTTTTAGACTAGAGCTAGATGGATGCATATCCACTGCCGCTGTTTTTGAGAAAGCAAAATGCACACACTAAGCAGCACAAACATTTTAATAAGCATCCTAGTTTAATTTATTTCAAAATATTTGCAACCGGCTTTTCGGTTTAAAATAAATTTCCAAAGCAGCTCATGATAAAAATGTCATTTGGAGAAAAAGAACAGCCACAATTAAACGGTACAGTCAAATAATAAAACCGGATAGCAGCAGGAGCAGACAAATAACAGAATAGTAAAAAAAAAAAGAATAAAAGACCAGATAGCAGTGAGTTGAGCAACCCAAACATAACTTCTCAACAGATTAAAAATCAGTATTGTTCTTCATTATGAAGAACATTTGTGCTCTGTTACCTGGTGCAGTGTACTCGGAAGTAAGTTCCATTGTGTCCAATGGGGTTTACTCCCAGGAAAGGGTGTATAGTATAGGTTTGCAGCCTCGGAGACTGAGCTGCTAATCAAGACTTCTGTAGTTTTATTATCGCACGTCAAAAAGTGTTGGGCTTTCCTTGGACTTCAGTTGGGGTCAGCTGATGTGCAGGAAGGCTCTGAGCGATTGCAAGTATTTTGCAAGTCCCTATGTATCGTCCGGCTCTTGAAACCATCTTTTTCTCTCCATTCCCCTTTTTGTTTATAATCGAACTGCAGCCAGCGGACAGAAGTTGTACATCCGGCTTTTTCAACGCAAGCTGAACTGGTTAAAAACGAACAAAATAGAATATGCAGAGATCGGCCACGATCTGTCGCCAGTCCTTGAAGAGCTTGTTGGGGCAGGATTCCTGCAGGCAGGTATGTCTGTGAAAAGCTGTATGCCGTGGTGTAGAACGTGTATGTTCAGCAATGTAATGTGATAGAGTCCTTTATGGAGTGTACCACTTGAAGTGAGGGGGAATTAAAAAAATGCAGTCCCTTATGATAAAAAAGCAAGAAACTTTCTTTGCATATTGAAACCTAGTATATCAGGGAGAGTGGTAGACATGGATCTTTTACTCTAATATGCTAGTTTTCTACATGCATTGATTTTTTTTTCTCGAACATCAGGAGTGTTCTAAATTGTGATTTCTCAACATGTATTCTGAAGTGGTACAGTCCAGAGGAGGCCTCAAGTGCTGCTGTCTTTTTTTTTTAAATTGTGGCTCAATCTTTAGAGATATTGACAGACCACGTTTGGGATACAATGTCTGTTTGCACTTCATTGTGCCCCAATGAGGAGGAGCCATAGGTGGCAGATCATGTGTTTTGCGTGTAGGCCATATGCTTTGCATGCAGAAGGTCCTGGGTTCAATCCTCCGCATCTCCAGGTAGTCCTGGGAAGAAACCGTGCCTGAAACCCTGGCAAGCTGTTGCCAGGCAGTGCAGGCAGTGCTAAGCACAATGCAGTGCAGACAGTGGCTTGACTCTGACTTAGCCGTTTATTTGATCCTGAATCAGCGAACTATGTCTGATTCCTGTTCCCTGGCTGCATCCTAGAGCCCAGGTATGCAGAAGACTCGGGTGCCCAAGTACAGTTCTTGTGTCTTCCAAGATTCAGCCACACCTGTTGTAAGACAATCATACTAAATCAAACCAAGGCCCAGCATTCTGTCTCCAACAGTGGTCAGCCAGATGCCTCTGGAAACTCACCATCCAGGCATGAAAAGTGATGGCCTTCTCCTGTTGTTTTGTCACCATCCTCTGGTATTCAGAGGTATGCTGCCTCTGTATATGGAGGCTCAATGGCGTGGTCTGATGGCACATGATGCTGCGGCAACTTTGCTGAAGCTAAGGAGTGTGGTCAGTGCTTGGGTGGAACCCTGTAAAATCTCTGGCTTCGAGCACAGACTTTACAACTTAAATAACAATACGGAGGAAGGGCTGTAGCTCAGTGGGAGAGCAACCGCTTTGCATGCGGAAGGTCCCAAGTTCAATCCCTGACATCTCCAATTAGGGCGAGAAATATCCCTGCCTGAAACTCTGGAGAGCTGCTGCCAGTCTGTGTTGACAGTACTGGCCTAGATGAACCAATGGTCTGACTCAGTATAAGGCAGCTTCCTGTGGGATTGTTGCTTCCCTTGCATAGTGGGAATATACGAGAGTCTCTTGACATTTTTTCTCATGCACCCCCAGAGACAGAATTGCAAGATTTGTCTGAGGTTTTGGACTTGCTCTCTGCCCCTGAGCTGAAAACCTTAGCCAAGGCCTTCCATCTGACAAACCCAAATGCTCCGAAACAGCAGCTCACCGAAGACTTTCTCAGCCTTGCAAAGCAGCGCTCGATCTTCAGCAGCAACCAAGCTGGCGTTGGCAGCGTGATTCTAAAAAGGTAATGCGCAGGCAGGGCACTGTGACCTGTCCACCTTGAAAAAGAGTAGTCATTAAGATTCTGTGATAAGAACAGCTGCAGTATTTGGAAACTTTTGGCTGGTACAGAATCGGGGCCAGACAGTAGTAGCCATTATGACACTGGGGTCTATTTCCACTTTTCTTAGCCTTGGGGAGGTATATAGGTTTTCATGGAAGAAATGATGTTCACACCTGAGGGGTGCTTACTTGCTTGTATCCTTCCAATTGCTTCTTAAAAAGCCTACGTACCTTTTCCTTGAAGCCTTTGGCACTGCAACTCACAGCTCAATCCTATCCAACTTACACCACCGGTGTAACGAGAACGGGAGGCCCCAGAATGGAAAGGGGATTCAAATCCCTTTCCATTCTGGGGCCTCCCGTTCTCGCTGCACCGCTGGTTACACCGGTGGTGTAAGTTGGATAGGATTGTGCTGCGAGTGTTCTTCCTTACTGTAACTACACTGAAACCATTGCATCTGCTTCCCTGTTTACCCCCTGTCTCCATCTCCTTCCCCATCTCTGTTGTCTCTCTCCTGTCAATATCTAGCTTGTAAGTCCCTTGGGGCAGGGACCTGGTTCTATGTAATAAATACTGTAGTAATTTGAGGGGGCAGGAGAACTTTGCACAGCTGAGGGTGGTGGAACAGGAGAAACAAAGGTGTACAGGCAGGGGTGTATCCAGATATGAGAATGGGGAGCAAAGCCATGAAACTCTTGCAAGGTAAGTCGGTTACATGCGGATTAGTTGTGGGTGAGTTCCAAGTTTATGGGTAGAGTACTGGAGATACAGTATTTGGATAGCTAAGGGGAGAAGAGTTGGAGGAGAAGGTTGTGGGCTAGGAAATAAGGGCAGAAAAAGAGGCTGAAGCAGTGCTATGGTGAACTGTCAAGGGAAGGGCAAGGAGTTTGGCCAGAAATCTTCCACTGTATCCACCCCCACCAAAGTGGGAAATGTAGTTTCCAGTCCTCGTGGAAGCATATTGGATATTTTATAGAAACCATGTACTGTTCCATCCAAGTGAACAGTTCCCAGTATTCAAAAGTTAGGGTTTCAAGTGCCCAGGAAAGTGCTCTCTATCGTTTGCAAAACCGAAGCTGCTAACGCTACCAGTAGCCGGGTGACCCATATGAAAAATGGCTGCAGCCCCCTTAATTGGTGGGAGAAATTTGCTGTCATATATGCGATGGGTAGGCTGGGAACTGACTTGGTGTTGATTTTTTGCTTGGTTCTCAGGGCCAAGGATCTGGTAGGGAAGACCATCCGGGTTTGTAGAGGGCCTCGGGCTGTCTTTGCCCGCGTGCTGCTGTTGTTTTCTCTGACTGACCCAGTGGAGGATGAAGAAGCTGGAAGCGGAGGCCAAGGACAACTTTCTACCATGCTGATGGTCAACATGGGTCGGGTAGTCTTCCCCACTTACACGGTCAATAGGAAAAACCCCATATTTCTGGATCGGGATGATTTCATCAGGTAGGAAGGAAAGTTGAGGCCCCAGGAAACTGTTTTGTCATGTGTGGCTTCATTTTTTCCCATTTGTTGTTGTTTGTTATCATGCCTCCACTATGCATGGTGCTTTACAAAGTAAAATTCAATTCAAAAACCTTTATTAGCATAAACTTTACAAAGTACAAGAGGGCAGGTCTTTGCCCCAAGGGGCTTACAATCTAAAATTCAGTGACATGAAGGCCAGTGAAATGAAGGCAGAGGTAAACGGGCAAAGAATATGTATTCATTTCATGGGTGTAGGCTTAGTTACAGTAGGGTATTAAGGGATGCTGCTAAAGCCTTAAGGAATCTGAGACCTGTTTAAAAGATACCCATGTTTTTCCTCTTCCCCCCCCCCCCCCTCGGTTTCTCACCTCTGTACTCTTTGAAGTTTTTCTGAGTTCACTCACCAAAAAAATGAGTTCACATCAGAGTAATGATTTAGGGCAAATTAAGACTATTCTTAATTTCCCCCCAGGTACGCCAGTGCTATGCACATGTCGAATGATGTATCTGTAGCTATGACAAATGGGAACTGGAAAGAGGCACACAATCGCTACAGAACAGCCAAAGAAGCCTGGCAGGAATTGCAAGATTGTCCTTCGATGAGGTATTAATGCAGGAAAATAAGTTATTTGCAGCTAACTACAGTGTGGTCACCTCTGATGCCGCCTGTCTTTGGGAAGGGCTTCTATTCTTTTCTTTGAGTCTGTGATGATGATTACCGGTACCGATATTTTGTGGATACTTTGTATCCAACGATTAACTCTTACCTTTTTAGATGTTGTCTTAAGATGTCCATAGAATTTAAAGACAAAATCTGAAATGCTGGGAGCAAATATACTAGTTCACTGTTCTTCAACTTTGGGGTCGCGAAGCCTCGTATGTGGGGTCGTGGCAACTTATGGGAACCAAAATGGCCTCTGGGGGGATAATGCTGGGGGTGGGTGGGGAAAATTCAAAGGAGTGGATGTTCCTAATGTTATCATACAACCCTTTTGCTTGTATTCTTGTATAAGGGATCAACCAGAAACAAAGAAAATTATCTTGGAAAATTGAACAATGGGCAACAGTGACCTGTGTTCTGTGGTTCCCTTATATAACACACTGGAATGAGACATTTCCAGAAGAAGCTGTAATAAGCAATATATCGTAGATGTCTTGATTAACCAATGGAACGCATGGGTGATCATTAGCCTTCCCTCTAAGCCAGTGGTTCTCAAACCTTTTAGCATTGGGACCCACTTTTTAAAATGACACTCTATCGCAAGGGTGGGGAACCTCCGGCCCGCGGGCCGGATCCGGCCCCTGAGGGCATGTTCTCAGGCCCCCGGAGTGCTGGCACCCATAACATATTGTACGGCCCGCCAGGAGCTCCTACGAGGCCGTTTTTCGGGAGTGCCGCGGCTTGTTTCTGCGTGCGCACACTGAAACAAGCCACGGCGCTCCTTCGGGCTGGCAGCCTCGTAAAAGCCCCGCGCTGAAGCAGCAGCTGACTCACAGCAGCTCATCAGATCGTCGTGTCTTTCGCGTGTAAATGATCGTCAGGCTCAGCGATCGCTCTCTCCCGAGGCTGCTGCAAGGTCCTCCCACTCTCTTCCGGCCCAGAGGCTCCCGAAGAAAGCGGGTTGGACCGGAAGAGAGTGGGAGGGCCCTGCAGCAGCCTCGGGAGAGAGCAATCGCTGAGCCTGACGATCATTCACATGCGAGAGACGCGACGATCTGAAGAGCTGCTGTGAGTCAGCTGCTGCTTTAGCGTGGGGCTTTTACGAGCCTGCCAGCCCGACTTGTTTCTCTCCCATCCTTTGTAGCCTGAAGGAGCGCTGCGGCTTGTTTCAGCGTGCGCACGCAGAAACAAGCCGCGGAGCTCCTTTGGGCTACACAGAGTCCCCTGGGCCTCGGTTATGGCGGCGGCGGGGGGACCCGCAGCCCGGTAATGGGGTGCAGCCCGGTGGTTGGGACCCCTGCAGTAACTGATGCTGCCATGGAGAGTATCACGAGGCTATTTGGTGACTTGTGTGAGGCCCACATTGCGGGTGTGTCCCAGAAAGTCCATTTGGGCACGGAAAAGATCTGCAAGAAAGGTCAAAGAAAAGTCTCCAAAGGATTGCATATAATACTTTGTTTGCTAAGCTTTTCTTGGACGAAGCCTGGAAGGTGCAGTCAAACGTTCCCAGTGAAGAACAAAATGTTAATGTTGTGTTTCAATTTGAGAGTTGCTGGAATGGGCCCCGAAGCAGACAGGTTGGAGGAGCATATTGATCACTTGGAAATGGCTATTTGTTTACCATTTACCAAAATTAAATCTGTTCTGGATCTTTTAGTACAGCTTGCAGGAACTGGACCACCTCAGTGTTCACACCCCCCCCCCCAAAAAAAAAAGATTACTTTGTGAACAACAAATACGTTGGAAGAAACCTTAAATACCAGGGTTACGATTATTATTATTAAAAATGATGTGAAATAATACATTTTTCCCCCTGCGGTAGTTTGATCTGTGATGCTCCTTTACACCTGCAAGTCAGCATTTGCTGCTATCTCTTTTCTAGTGGTTGTCATGCATGTGTATCTGTTGTGCATGCTGCTTCTCGCAGCAAAAATAAATAAATAAATAGCAAAAATAAATAAATAAGTTGAAAAGTTTGCGGGCCGGCCTCATGACCGGCCCTTGAGCAAATTTGTAAAACTTCAAATGGCCCTTGGCAGGAAAAAGTTTCCCCACCCCTGCTCTATTGGGACCCACCTAGCTTTACGAGACTTTAAAAAAGTGATCTAGAAATAAACAAATACATTTATTTATTTACAAAGTAAAGAACTCGGCTGCTTGCAGGGTAATTAGCAGCTACTGTATCTTGCAAACTGCAGGAGCTCAGCTCTTTGAAGGGCAATTAGTAGCTATCTGATTTTTGTAGCTATCAATTAGTAGCTATCTGATTTTTCTGAGCTATCTGATCTAGCTATCTGATTCTTGAATAGCCTCAGGGCTTGTGGCAATTACTTATCTGATCTTTCCATCACCTGGGACCCACCAGAATCCAGGTCGCGACCCACCAAGTGGGTCCCGACCCACGGTTTGGGAAACACTGCTCTAAGCTGCATGGCCACTATCGGTTCAGAGCTTGCCAATGACATCGCCAAACGCTCCAGAGCTGCCCCTGTGCAGCTCCATTAGGGCTCCACGCACTCCATGTAAAAATTACAGGGAACATTGGTGATCATATTATTTCTCTTAAGTGGTGAAATGACATGTGAGAATATTACCGAAGAACCGTAGAAGTTTTGTCCATAGCCTTTAGGTTGTCTCTGCTGCCCTTATTAATATGTTGCTGTGAAGTACCAAAGAATATTACAGGGGGTAAAACTGTAGGAGAAGGGTAGTGCTTTGCATTGTATTTTGGTGGGGCTGTATGGGGAAATGCCCCATATCCTCAAGGAATACCTTCTTCAACTGAGCCTGGTTTACATGAAGTTCAGACAAGGATTCTTAATTGATGCAGAAAATAGATCTCTTAAGTCTAAGGAATTGTCTGAGTACCCACAGCGTTTGTAAGGGAAATAATTCTATTTATATGGTGTGATATTTGTTTTTTGTTTTCTATGTCTAGTGTGCAAAGTTGTGCTCTTTATGCTGGTGAATTTTTTATTTTAAGATATAAAGTTATAGACATAGTTTGGGATGGGATGGCTAGAGTCTACTAATTTCAGGGAACTCATTCCCTCTGTTACAGTGGAGGGCATAATATAATGGTTCGATGAGTTTCTAAATACTGAACTGTGGATTCAGTAGACCCCGTATCTCATTTATCAGAAATTTAAGTCGCATGCTTTGGTTCATGGGATCTTGTTTTTGCCTTTAAACAATTTAAATTTTGCACTGTGCCTGGGCGTTTAGAATCCGGTTTCTGTTGTTAGACATCTTAAATCTCTTATTTTGGTGAGGCATATAAGATTTAGCTTTTGTTGGATGCTGATATTGGTTTGTGAACTATTTTAAGTTTTGTATTTTGGTTGGATTTATAAGATTGTTGTGCAGTTCTGTTTTTATATGTCCTTTATTTTTCTATGAAATAAAAAATTATATATATTTGTGGTTACTTTGAGCTTCCAGTTTTACTTGTGAGATGTATTTTGTTCTTTAGTTTCATAGAGGTAAACTTGAAATGGGTTTTGTTGCTATATATAGGGCTGGCCAATCTGTGAGGCTGGGGGAGGGGGTAGCCACTACCATCCACCCACTTGTCTCCACTGCTCCTCCTTTTCCTGATAGGCTACCACTCTCCTCTCCTCCTCCCCACTTCCTCTTCCACTCCACCACCCCTCCTCCTTTTCCAATCCAAGGAGTGGGAAGAGCAGAGGATGGCCCATCACCAGTGATGTAGACTTGAGTCTATTGACTTGGACTCGAGTCGGACTCAAGTCACATCAATGACTCGTCTCGGACTTGACTCGGCGATTGTAAAAGACTTGACTCGAGACTTGGAGCCTTACAAGAAGTAGAATTTTATTCAGGTTTAAACCCGTTTTCCCCATTAAATAGATAGGGACTCGGAACTCACAACCAAAGACTCGGGACTTGGGGGCAAAGACTTGGGACTTGACTTGAGACTTGGAGTCAGAGACTTGGGACTTGACTTGATCCACATCCCTGCCCATCACCAGGTAATGGGGGGGGGCAGTATAAGGCACTCTACTTCAGTCTCCAGGAGGTCTTGGTCCTCCCCTGGTTGTATATGTGTATAATATTGTAAAAACTTACAGGAGAATTTGTACTAACAGCTTTATGTGTGTGGGTTGGCATAAATGCAATTGACTCTAAAAACCAACCTTATTTTTATACTCCCCCCCCATCATTTTCTTATCTTTTTTTCTCTGTTCTTTTAAGTCAATTATACTTTTTTCTTTTCACTAATAAAGCGTGGGATTTTTTAAAAAATAATTCTAGAACAAAACAGTAATCGGCAGAATGTTCAAATAGCAGGGACCAACGGGAATTAGTAAACATTTCAGGGGAAACTTTGTTGGTTATGAAGGTGGTGAGACATTCCAAGTTGGTCCCTGCACAGGTGTAACCCTTGCACTGTGGGGTGCAGTGTGGGACTGCTTGCTCTGTGGCCTTAACCAGGATTAGCAATGGTCACACATCATTCCAAACTAGGGCAGAGGGAAACGGAAGGAATTCATGTAAGAGAAGGGGGAAGGGGGCCCCAAGGGGTTCCATAGTCTTTTGTGGTCTCTAAATCATGGTTTTCTGTTACTTTTTATGCTGGCGGAAAAGTGGTTTTGAAGAGGCAAAGCATAGCTAACCAATAGTAGTCAAGTCACAATTGGAGAGTTAAACCTTTAAAAACTTGGGTTCAGTGTTCTAATTCAGTTTCATCAGTTTTTTTTTTTTTTAAACTCTCCAGTTTAATTCTGGGTCAGTAACTGGTACCAAGTGGTTTGGTACCCGATTCAGAAACCTTGAATCGGTTTAGATACATTTCGTGTTGTTATCATATACTATATATTATTCCAGGGCTTCTCAAATGGTGGGTCGTGACCCAGGACGGCCTCCACAGGCCTTGGAAGGCCTCTGGAAGTGACTTCCGGGTCACTTCTGTTTTTGCCGCCGCGACTTCCAGGTCGCTTCTGTTTTGCCGCCGCGACTTCCAGTCGTGTTCAGAGGCCTTTCTGAGACCTCCAGAGGCTGTCCTGGGCCCAACGAGGGAGGAGCTGCAGGAGGTGGATCGCGCACCACCACCGGAGGACGAGGTGGGTCGTGGCCCTGTCAACTTTGAGAATCGCTGTATTATTCAATGTAACGTGTTAAAATGTAACTTTGCAATGTAACTATAAAATGAAAACAATGAGGGAACTACTTAACTTGAAAAAATATTTATTTTTTTAACTTATTTTCTTTTGACAAACTATAGACAACGGGAAAATAAAAGATGAATCCTACAGTTGTAAGCTAAGTGCAGCCTACCATCTCTCTCTGCTAGTATCCCATCCACACATTACACAATCTGCCTTCTGACTGAAGGTCTTTCTAGATTAGAATAATTGAACGTACTATTGGATCTGTTTTATTTTGAGTCTGGAGGTAGGCAGTAGTTTTGTTTCAGAGAGCTGAAGATGGTGTGAAAGAGCATGTTTCTCCTGCTGTTGTTCCTTCAGTTGTTTTTGCAGATTTTCATGGTGTTCCAAAATCCTGCTCACTCAGAGATGATCTACAAAACATATTTTTACACCATGGCATATAACAGCAAACACCATGTTGTAGCACTTATTTCAGCATAAATGCTGACATATTTCAGATGTCCATTGATGAAGTGGACTAATCCGCAAAAGTTTATGTTGACATAAACAGTCTAGTCTTTAAAGTGCTACAACAGTCTTCCTTGTGTTTACTGCAACAGACTGACATGACCTCAGGGAAATAACAGCGCTGTCATTTTACCTCCAACTCTTAAATCCTGTTGTCATTCTCTTACCTTGCAGATCTTTTCTTTGTGGCAATCTTTGTGCTTGTGTGTGTTTCTTCCATAGACACCATGTGGCCCTCCCAGAATTCCTGAGGCGTTTCACGGTTGGATGGGTGTATACACGGATCCTCTCGCGAGGTGTTGAGATCTTGCAGAGACTACACATGTATGAGGTACGAAGCTTGCATTTCTGTAACAGAGACCTCATGCAAAAAAAAGGTAGAGATTTTATGGGTTAAAAGATCATGTAAAATTGTTTTATAATATTAAACAAGTACAAGGAATGTCTGATCATGAAAATATCCATGCTACAGAGAGACCTCAGTTGGGGCTTGTTTGTAAAATCCCTTTAATTTTATTTGTGTATCTTAAAATATTGGCATCCTGTTTTTCTGGTTCAAAAAAAAAAATGAACCACTCAAGATGGGTAACACAAAGAAGAATTAAAAACCACAATGGAGAAATACCAGATTAATTTTGCATGGATGACCCTAAACAGAACAGTGTCTGATGGTCCTAATCCAAAGGCAAATCTGATCCACTGTGTGCAGTGGGAGAAATGCAGATACTGCACAGTACAGATGTTGCCGAATTCTTCTCTTGCCTTGTGTTGCTTTCAGGATGCAGTGGAGCAGCTGGAGGACCTTTTAGGACAAGAGACTTATTGTACTGACAGCCGAGGCCGGTGGTGGGATCGGCTGGCTCTTAACTTGCACCAACATTTGAAAGACACAGAGAAGGTAAGCGACCTGTCTCTGTCCTTCACTATGCTTGTTGGATATTGTTCAGATGCATCTTCTTCAGTATTTGGTTGTTGGTCTTGTAAACCCAGGGTTGGTCCATCCATGAGGCCAACTGAGGTGGGTGCATCAGGCAACAGATTGGCAAGGGTGCTCACCTCCATCTGCCCACATGTTTCTACTGCTTCTCCTTTTCCTCGCATTGCCTGGGTTGGAAAAGGAAGAGGGGGACAGAGCGGAAGACGAAGTGTGGCAAAGAGGAGACTGGTGGGCTCCACATCATGGTTTGAACTTTCAGATGTACAACAGCCAAATTACTGTTTGCAGCTGCTTGCCTGCTTTTGTTTCCCAACGACTCAAGGCCTTCATAAGTACATTGCCATCTCTGTGGCGCAGCAGCCTCCTGAGATGAAGCAGAGGCTCTAACTGTAGTTTGTCAGTTGCCTGCAGTTTGCAAACCAGCTTCAAACTGGGACTTCAGAACCTGGTCTGTTGGACCATAACTAACTGTGGTTTGTGGGTGGCTTGAGTTCGGACAATAAAACAAATCACGGTTTTGTTGTGTTTCAACCCAGCCGTTGTGTTGTGGATGAGATAATGTTGTTCAGAAAGGTGGAGTCGTCGTTGGGCCTGCTCCAGAGTTCACAGGAACATGTTTCGTGTGGATTTCCACCATGGGCCTTCTTTCTGAAAATATCTTGTAGCTGGCAAACAGCTACAGTGACAGAACCCCCATGGCTTCTTGGTTGGTCCATTGGTCACTTCTCTGTGATTGATTGATTGGTTGGTTGGTTGGTTGTCTGCTAGACGGTCAAATGTATTGGGAAAGGCCTCCTGGATCCGTCTGTGCGTACAGGCCATCGGCTGTCCCTCTCCCAGCGAGCCCAGCGGATGAAAGATTCCCCAGCTTGTAAGAAGTTAAGGCATCTCCTTCAAGACCTGCCTGTTGTTTCTGTGGAGGATGTTGCCCACGTAAGTAGCTCTGGCATGTGGTGTCTGGGGAAATCCCTCCCTGGCTTTTCGGTGTGATTAGAAATTGGAGGAAACAGAATGGTCCCTAAAAGGCGCAGTAGGCACCTTTTTTGGAGAGGGAAAAATGGCTTAGTTCTGTAGCAGAAGTTGAGGTCTTGGAACAAATTACCCAAAAACAAAGCGTTCTTGGGTTCACAGTACAATATTTTCACAATACAATCGTGTCTCTGAAACAGATTCCCATCGTGAATCAGGGGTCTACTATACTCCTATTAGTCCAGGAGCTTGGTCCGTCCACCCACAGTAGATGGGTAACCCCCATCAATACATCCAGCACCCTGGATGGGGGACCAAGGCAAGTGACCCCACTTTTTATAACATGTGAGGATTGATCAGGTTTTACCTGTTGGACTGGTCACTTGGGGTCACTTGAGCCCTTTGAACTGCCCATTTTCGAGTCTGTTGGGCTTTGGTCCAATGAGCTGACTCAAAGCCATGTCTTGGTTTACTGGTCAGCTGGGGATATAGAAGAAGAGCAAACAAGGAACAACAATAGGGAAAACCTGGCTGCTGCATCCAGATCGCTTGGCAGTCTGTTCAGGATATCGAAGCATCACTGCAGCCTCCGAAGAGTTAGGAAGGTCCAAAACAGGTGCGAAAATAGACAAAAATAGGGGGAAATTCAAGGGTTTTCACAAGTACTTGGGAGATGTCTTCACTGCCGCCACCCCCACACGAGAGCTGTTGCAGCGTGGAGGTTCCCTCCTACGCTATAAAACGAGATGTGCAGTGTGAGAACAATTTTCTGATCCAGACAGCAGCCCCATTTGTCAGCTCCCAAATTGAGATAAATTGCTGACAAGTGGATGGCAGTTTAAGTGTTGAAATGTTTTATTTTTAGCTCTGCACTTAACAGGTGTTAACCAAGGTCAAGTCTCTCTCTCTCTCTTTCTGAATACCAGATTGCATTATAAATTAGTATTGTATATTTAATTATAGATTCCTGCACCTTGGCTGGTTTTAATCAGTGTGTGAAAGCCATCCCTCCTGGGCCTTCTCTCCTCCTCACCAATGGCGTGGAGAGTCCTTAGGCTGTGTTTGTTTTTCAACTTGGAAATAGCGGGAAGTGACGTTCCTAGCATGCTTGATATCGCTGCTACTGGGGGTTCCCAAAATGAACGGAAATGATCAAAATCAGAATGGCTGCTGTTGCTCCTCGTCCCTCCCACTACATCTCCCACCTTCGTATTGGTGCATGAGGCTGCCATCATTATTTCCTTGTCCCTCGTACTACATCTCCCAAGGTCCTTTGCAGCCAAGCAGCCTTCCTATTGGTGCAGGAGGCCGCCATTTTTCTAGCTTGGAGCTCGGAGTTGAAACTTCCAGCGTGGTGAGTGGGCTGCAAGGAGAAAAAAAATGCGACTCGATGCGCTCCAAGGCGGTCCTGGTCCTACCCACCGGAGCAACTCAAAACAAACCCGCTCTCTTCCACATGAGAGCCCCTCAGATATTTATAGGTAGTTATCTTGTCCCCTCTTAACTGTCTCTTCTCCAAACTAAACATGCCCAACTCTGTCAACCTGTCTTCATAGACAGGTTCTAGCAGTAGCGGAACTAGCCTCTGCTGCACCCCCTGTGACGTCACTGGCCCCGCCCCTGCTAGCGACGTCACTGGCCCCGCCCTGGTGGCGTTACGGGTGAAAAACACCCCCTCAGTGGGAAAGACACTGGAAAAGGCTAGTATGGGGGCGGGTGGGTAGGCGAATCCTTTTCCTACCGCTGCAAGCCTTTTAGACTGTCTCCTTGTGCAACTCCCCCCCTTCCTACTCTACTGGGTTCTATGTTGTTATGATCTCCAGCCCCCTCACCACTCTACGCGCCCTCCTCTGGACCTGCTCTAGTTTAGTCTTCGGCTACCATCTCTTCTTCCTCTCATGCCTTCTTGCTACCCAAAATCATGCAACTTCCTCAGGCCCTAACTGCTGCGTGTGGTTTTTCCCACAGCCCAATGAAATCTTCCGGTGACCTTGCCGCAGCAGCTTTAGGGCCAACCCTCACTCCTGGGTCCCTAAGCTAAAGATCTTTGTTGGAAGCATTGCCTTGGTTAACCAGATGTTGCTCTTTGCCCAGGTGACTATCAATGGAAAGCTGTGCCCACAAACTGGGATGGGGAAGTCTGTCTTTATCATGGAAGACCTTGATGTGGAAGGCAAAGGAGAAGACCTTGAGCCATCAACAGTTGTGTGCTCTGTCGAGGAGTTGGCATTGGCCCATTACAAGCAGAATGGCTTTGATCAAGGTAATTTAGAATCATCTCTGTCAATGCCCAGTGTTCTACGCACTCTTCCAATGTTCTGTCATATGCTAGTGTGGCTAAGAAATTCAACCCACAGGAGGAGTTATGCATATGAAGGGGTGAGGCTTTTGCAAAAAGAAGCAGGCTGGATTCCTAATGGAAGAGATCCCCCCTGGGGCATTTATTAAGCTTATTTCCCCCACCGTGGTGGTGTGACCACGGTATGACCACCAAGTGCCCTTTTTATTTTCTCCCATATAAGTGAAGGGTTGAGATTCAGCTCTATGACTAGCAAAGTATTTGAGGAAGGCAAAGCCTGCCCTCCATCCCTGACCACAGAGAGACCTAACCTTCCTGGACAGGAATAAGAACGTAAGAAGAGCCCTGCTGGATCAGACCGCGGTCCATCTTGCCCTGCATCCTGTTTCTCTGCAGTGGCCAACCAAATGTTTCTGGGAAGCCCACAAGCTGTGCATGAAGGCAACAGTTCTCTATTGCTCTATCTCCTAGGAACTGGTACTTGAAGATAGACTGTCTCCGAATATGGAGGTTCCACTTAGCCGTCATACCTAATTCTCAATGATAGACCTCTCTTTGCCTAATCCCCATTGCAAAATCTGGTGCAGAAAATTCTATAAATTAAACTGTTTTTTGTGAAGGATTTTCTTTTGTCTGTCCTGAACCTACTACTGTATAGTCAATCACTTCTATAGATCCTGCAAGATTTCAGTACACATATATAAAATGCATGTGTGGACACCACTCATTGTAATTTCTGCTAGTTTTTAATAGTTAGGGACAGAGAAAGAGCCAGAAAATGGATGGTGATTTTCTTAACCCAGTTTTTGGCTCGTAAAACATATTGTTTTAACTTATTAATTTTGTGCTACTTTTTGGGGGGAACAGTAATTACATTTTTTCCAGACTCTTTGGTGATCACATGGTAAGTGCTGTATGTACTGATAACATCTTTGTGTTAGTGCAAACTAGACATCTCAAACCGTCATTTAAAAACCTCCCGAAATGTGTTTTCACGTTTGTGTCTGTGATTGTTCTTCAGGGATTCATGGTGAAGGTTCTACGTTTAGCACACTCTACGGCCTCTTAATGTGGGATATCCTTTTCATGGATGGCATTGCAGATGTCTTCAGGAATCCATACCAGGTCTGCTTCCTTAACTTGTGTTAGTTATCTCGATGTGGCGACTGCTACAAGAGAGCATGCAAAACTTTTAAACTAGCAGAACTTTCCTTAGAAGACTTCAGAGATTACTAGTGTTGCCCAATATAGTGACCCCCCCCCCATCCAATATACATCAATTTAGCAGATTTTGGAAAGAACTGATGTTTTCTGCTCCATTTAAAAATGAGTCACATGTGTTTTGCGCATGTCCATCAACTTAAATGCATTCGGATTTAACGGACTTTCAGCATTAGCAGACCCCCCTCCACCCATTAGTCCGTTAAATCGAGGGTTCACTGTACATATATGGAATAATTCTAGTGGCCTGTGAAGAGAGAAGAACGCTTCTCCTATGGTACATTCCACCACCCAGCTAGTTTGCTGCTATCAATAAACACACAGGAGCAGGAGCAGTTAGGGTTTCCAAAAGAGAGAGTTTCCTCAAACATACACATCTTCTGAAGTATCGCAGAGGCTTCTATAACGTAAGGCTGATCACCGCACGAATGCTGGCACGTCCCGGGTGTGTGCGGAGAGTGTAGAGCTGTGTGGCTTCCATTTTATCTGATCACATCGGAACGCGGGAGAGCCGCACTCTCCCGAGTTCCGTTGCAATCGGCCGTGGACCATGCTCATGATTTTGAGAGGATGGGACGCAGAGCTAATTGTTTGACCAGTGGGATGAGAGGGGGTTTTCAGCCAATCGGAGCGCACTTGCGTTTCAGCCAATCACCGTTGAGCTTTATTAGAAGGCGGGACAATCAGGAGAGACTATTTGCATTGTAGAAACTGGTGGAGCCCAGGGCAGCGTTTCAGGTGGGGCGTCCTGTCTCCAACGCTTGCGCATCTCCCAACGCAAGCGCAATGCAACAGGGATAGGTGTAGATCAGCCTTTAAGGAACAGAGAACCCTACAGCTGTTCTCTTTGTGTGGCTGTGAGGAGGTGCTCATCATCAGCAATGGCCAGCTGCCCCTGGGGATATAACTCAGCAGCCTCGATGCTTCTCCTCTGGTGGTCAGAGAAGAGAGAGAGAACAGAAACATGTGGGGGGAAAAAGGAAGTTGCACAAGAGCACACACCTCCCACAGACAGCACAGAGGGCAGCAGGGGTCTCAGGCAATTGCACATACACTGCCCCCAGAGTCCTGCAGCCAGCATTGCACCCATATTCCAACTCCCAGCTCCTGCAGCTTTGAACAAGGCAAGACATCAGCCCTTTAGGTAATGAATGGGAAAAAAGTCTTATCGACGTCCATCTCTCCCCCCCCCCCCCCCGCCCAATATGGCTGGACCAAATGGTAGCCATATTTTAAAATGCCTGTAATGGGATCTGAGGAGGGAGCAACCTCTCAACTAGTTAGGCAAGGGCCAAAGAACAACTCTGGCCAACAGATGGAATTGGATTGGATTATGATCCTCAGCACTTGCGGTTTCAGATTTAATTTTTCACACTGTTTAAAAAACAAAGAAGAGAGTAAGCAACCAGACATTGCTGTGGCCTAAACAATGTTGGCTTTTCTAAGGTGGGTTCACTTGTGCAAGACCACTGAGGTTGCCAGGCTCTTCTTTGTCCTGAGGGTGCCAGAATGATAGTGAACATGCCACCCTCCTGGAATTTCCCCCCACAGACCTTCCCACTGGATTTGTACACGGACAGCTTTTACGAGAACCGGCAGGAGGCCATTGAATCCAGGCTCCAGTTCCTGCATGACGCGTCACCAGAGACCCTGAAGGAGCTGATTGGTGAGGTCTGGAACGCCCAGGAAGGCAAAGCAGCAGCGCTAGTCAGCTGGGACCGGTTCTCTTCCCTCCAGCAGGCACAGGTAAGCACCAAAGTCCTCCCAACAGGTAGGGATTGTAGTTCAGTGGTCGGGTTTGTGCTTTGCATGCAGAAGATTCCAGTTCACTCTCTGGCATCTCCAGGTAGGGCTGGGAAAGACCCATCTAGAACCCTGGAGAGGCACCACTGCCTGTTCGATAAAATATTTAGCTTTATAGCCCTAATTTAAAGACATTGTTAAATTGCTTCAAAGCCCTGAGGGAGAAGGCAAGACGAACCCTGAAACGCGGAAGTGTGAGTTTAATTGCTTCCTTGCTTTAGATAAACTCTGTCTAATGTGCAATGTTTCAAGGAAATGCACAAAGAGTCTTGGATGCTGGAGGGTGTTCGTGTGGCTTTCTTGTGCTGCAGAAACGTGCAGTCATATGATCAGTGTTGTGTGGGTGATAGAGGGAGATGGGTCTCCCTGGTTTCTTCTGATGTTGGCAGAGGCTGGGAGATTCCCCAGCTATATTTCAACAAGAGAGGGGGGGACGGGGACAGGACTACTGCTGCCAGACCTGCAGGTCCTAATCCCCATTTTTGCCAAGCAGAGCAGGGGCTGTTTCCTCCTTGCAGGCACAGTGGGTGAAAGAGCATCTCAGAGGCATAGACTTGAATGAGTCTGATTTTTAACCATGCTTGAAAATGCTATTTTGGGAGAAAGAGATGGACCTCGGTTTTTGCAGAGCCTGGCATGTTGCTTCGGGGGCCCTTTTCTGAGTGGAGTTTGTCGGCGACTCTCCAGAGATCTGCGCCACTGCAGGGGAGGCCTCCCGGATCTTGTCGTCTGGAGAAGCGAAGACTGCCAGTTCAAGGTACATTCCCAGCTGTGTTTATAGAAGTTGCCGGCTGTCCTAGTTGGTGATATGATATGAAATTAGGATGAATTCCCTTCCTTTTTTACCCTGCGTGCCTAATGTGTAAAGCCAGACAAAAGGCACCTGTGTGGAGCCAAATGTATATAGCAGGGGTGGCCAAACTTGCTTCGTGTAAGAGCCACATAGCATAAATGTCAGATGTTTGAGAGCCACAATATTTAAGAAGCATTTACGGTAAATTCTTAAATACCGTATTGGTCTGAGTATAAGACTCATTTTTTTCTCTTAATTTAAGTTTTTAAACTAGGGGTGCGTCTTATAATCAGGCTGTTGCAATAATGCCAGTGATTTGATTAAAAAATTTTAATAGCAGCAAACTTTAAGGGTGCGTCTTGTAATCAGGTGCGTCTTATACTCGGGACAATACGGTATATTTACTCACCATGAGCATTAAACTTATGTTTTAATCCAGTGGAGACTCAGTTTATACCTGGTAAATTACTGTATAAAGCTTGAAACTTTCTTCTTTAGCTTTTATATTAATTGTGATGCAAAAATATATTTGCCAACATATTTCTGAGAGCTGCACATTATATGTCAAAGAGCCGCATGTGGCTCGGGAGCTGCAGTTTGGCCACCCCTGGTATATAGACTATCTGTGAATACAGTTTAATAATGGGAAATGTTTGTTTAGGGACTGGTACAACAAGAGCTTTGAGTGGGACATTGGGCACTCCCCCCCCCCCAGGCTGGTTGAAGGGTGGGAGAGACCAGAGGGCTGTGCTAGCCCCTATGAATATGTCTAGTGTTGTGAGTGGGGTGTTGGCAAGTGCTGCCTTTCTGAATGTGGGATGGGGCAATGCTAGGCTGGAGCAGAACCTTTTCAGTGGCACCTGTGCTGTAGAACACCTTCCCGAAACATACTTGCTAGGTAAATCCTCTGGGGACTTTGAAAAGTCTGGCAAAGATTGTCTTTAGAAGGGCTTTTGAGGAGGGAAGTCAGCTGTGTTTATTTTAGCCCGTTCCTAGTTATTTTGCTTTTAAATTGTAATTGTTTTACAGCATAAAATTGGTAAGTCTAATACATTACTGATTTTTATATTATAGTTGTAAGGCCTTTGTAACCTGTGTATGTGTGTGTACACACGTAGACGGAACCATCATCTTCCAAAGTATATTATCACAGGGACTAGCATCCTGTTTAAAAACAAAAACTGAAAAGGGGAGAGTCTTGGGTAGTTTAACTCTGCATCCAGTTCTGCATTTTGTGTGTGTTTTTGCATGCCCACAGAATTGTGGTATCAACACAATTCTGTTCTTGCTTTCGTTTTTCCATGAAAGGTGATCCCCACAAAACATTACGTCCAGATAGGCCTTTTAAAAGGAAATCTTCTTTTAGTGGCTTTTGCAGGAGCCACTGTGCTTTCCTCCTTTTGGAACCCACAGACCACCCTACTTGTATTGTTTTGCTCTGACAGTGTTAGCTTTCAACACAATTTATGTGTTGGAAACCAGGATGGGAGCCAAAAACATGTCACGAATGAGCTTCCGCTGGAGGCCAACCAAGTGGTTTTGCGGCCTGAGAACAACAGCTAAAGCCAGCTCCTCAATAGACCAGAAGATCATCAGCCTGCTAACTAAGTTTCTCAGCCTGGCTCTGATTGCTTTTGTCATTTGCTGCAAAAAAAAAAAAAGTTGCCTCTTGCAGCTTCCATCTAAAACTGAACTGCAGCTAAAAGAGAGAGGCCTGAGATTCAGGCAGGTGATGGGCCTGGACTGTGATCAGGGCTGTGTGTTTGCAGGCATTCCACAAGAAGCAGGCAGAGTGAAGAATGGGGTGGTGCAGAATTTTGGCTTGCTTTTGTGTGTGTGTGTGTGTGTGTGAGAGAGAGAGAGAGAGAGAGAGAGAGAGAGAGAGAGAGAGAGAGAGAGATGCTAACTCTCAAAACTGTGCTTAAGGGTATGTGGATGACACCACCTGGTGAAATCTTAGAAGCCAAAGAGATGGCTGAAGACTTCAAGCGTTTGGTGGCGAGACTTCAGAGCCCTGCCTCATCCCTTCTTAGGGACGAGCAGCTTGGCTATTAGTTTTTTGCCAGGTCCTGTTCAAAGTAGTGGGTTTGACCTGAGGGTGGACTATCTGAAGGATGATCTCCCTTATGTACCTGAGGGTGGACTATCTGAAGGATGATCTCCCTTATGTACCTGAGGGTGGACTATCTGAAGGATGATCTCCCTTATGTACCTGTCCTGAGGCTCTGCCCTGTGGCTCCTGCCATCTCAAGGTGCAGCAGATGAGCACCTGAGACAGGGATTTTTTCAGTTATGGCACTGCGGCATAACTTCCTCAGAAGACTCACCACCAGTGATGTAGACTTGAGTCTATTGACTCGGACTCGAGTTGCGTCAGTGACTTGACTCGGCAATTGTAAAAGACTCGAGACTTGGAGCCTTTTACGACAAGTCGAATTTTATTCAGGTTTAAACCCATTTCCCCCATTAAATAGATAGGGACCCTCAACTTGCAACCAAAGACTTGGGGGCAAAGACTTAGGATTTGACTCGAGACTTGGAGCCAGAGACTTGATCCACATTCCTGAGCTCGCCTGGCTCCATTCCAATAAACTCTGAAAACTTGCAGTTCAGCCAGGTATTTTAGGGAACCGGTAGACTGACTACCTTTATTACTGCTTTTGCTGTTATGCTTTCTTGCTATTGCCCTCTTGTCTCATTTGTGGTGTTGATAGTGAACGACTTGGGGCAGGGACTTGCCTTCCCATTTCTCTCTAAATCTCCGTGCACCTAGGATGATGGTACTATATAATCTTCCACCATGCTGTGTTGGTTGGAACTCCACCCCTTACCACATGTTAAGATTTAATTTGGGGTTTTTTCTGTTGCTAAATCAACTTCAGGTGGTGGAAGTCAAGGGCCCCAATGATCGCCTCTCTTACAAGCAGATGATATGGCTGGCTGAGCTGCAGAAGCTGGGTGCAGCCGTCGAAGTGTGCCATGTGGTTGCAGTTGGAGCAAAAAGTAAACGCCTGAGTTGAGAGACTGTCATGGTGGCTGGGCTCAAGGCCAGGTAAATAACTTAAATGTCTTATTTAATATCTTCCACTGGGTTGCCTTTTGAATTTGTCCAAGACAAAGGTACTTCTAAATCATATAATGGCATCTCCCAGATCTTTTCATGCATGCTTTCCTTAGAAAAGGAATGCTTGCAGCTGTTGGTTTTGCAACAGTGTGTTAGGAACATAAGAAGAGCCCTGCTGGATCAGGCCAAAAGCCCATCTAGTCCAGCTTCCTGTATCACACAGTGGCCCCACCAGATGCCTCAGGGACCACAAGACAACAAGATAACCTGTTTCCCGTTGACACTCCCTTGCACCTGGCACAGAAAACCCACTTCTAAAACCAGGAGGTTGCTTATGGCTTGTAATGTGTGATGGTCTTTTCTTCCATGAATGTGTCCAAACCCCTTTTAAAGGCATCTAGGCCAGGTGCCATCACCACATCCTGTAGCAAGGAGTTCCACAGATGAATTACACGCTGGGTAAAGAAATATTTTCTTTTGTGTATTCTAACTCTCCCTCCACTCAATTTTAGTGCATGTCCCCTGGTTCTGGTGCTGTGCGAGAGGGAGAAGAATTTCCATCTATCCACTCTCTCCATCCCATGCATAATTTTATACGTCTCAATCATATCCCCCCTCAGGCGCCTTTTTTCTAGGCTGAAAAGCCCCAGACGCTGTAGCCTTTCCTCATAAGGGAGGTGCTCCAGCCCACGAATCATTCTGGTCGCTCTTTTCTGCACCTTTTCCAATTCAACTATATCCTTTTTGAGGTGTGGTGACCAGAACTAGACACAATACTCCAGATGTGGCCTTACCGTCGATTTGTACAGAGGCATAATGATATTGGCCGTTTTATTCTCAATCCCTTTTTTAATGATCCCGAGCATGGAATTGGCCTTCTTCACAGCCGCCGCACACTGGGTCGACACTTTCATCGACCTGTCCACCAGCACCCCAAGATCTTTCTCTTGATCCGTCACAGACAACTCAGAACCCATTAGCGTATATGTGAAATTTGTTTCTTGCCCCAATGTGCATCACTTTGCACTTACTTACATTGAAGCGCATCTGCCATTTTGTTGCCCATTCTCCCAGTTTGGAGAGATCCTTCTGGAGCTCTTCACAATCCCTGCTGGTCTTTACCACCTGGAAAAGTTTAGTGTCATCTGCAAACTTGGCCACCTCACTGCCTATCCCCGACTCCAGGTCATTTATGAATAAGTTGAAAAGCACCGGTCCCAAGACCGATCCTTGGGGCACACCGCTTTTCACCTCTCACCATTGTGAAAATTGCCCATTGACTCCCACTCGCTGTTTCCTGGTCTTCAACCAGTTCCTAATCCACAAGAGGACCTGCCCTCTTATTCCCTGACTGTGTTGGTGGAATTTGGTTTTTTAAATGGAAATCCCCCAAACTTCTAGTCAATTAACATTTGGCAATTAATACCCCCCCCCCCATTTGTTTTAATCAGTGACTTCCAGGGTGGGTTCCTGCAATGCATTCTCTGTAGGGCTGCCTTTGGAAACTGTTTAGAAACTCTGGCTAGTGCAAAATGCTGCTGTTCTCTAATGGTCTTGGGTCAGCATAATTGTATCTTTGTTAGTTTATTTCTGGGACCAAATGAAAGTGCTGCTCCTGCCCTGATTGGCCTGGATCCTGAATCTCATGAAACTCTCCTCCTTGCAGATTGGCTTCAATGAGAAGCAGAGACTGTTCGTTGTGGCCCCTGTGCTTTGGAATGCCCTCCACTAGGATATTCATGTAACACCCATCCAGCAGTCTCCCCAAAGGCACCTCAAAACCTCTCTTCGAAGGATCCCAAAAGCTTAGGCAGTCCAGCTGCTTTATCAATTGTTTTTCTACTAGGGGATCTCAAAAGCACTACACAGCAAGATAAATGTAAAATGACTTACTAATCTTGCATTTTAAACTGTTTGTATACTACTATGGGAGTATGATAGACACTTTAAAAATAAAAAAAACTAATTGCACCTTTTAGAAGGCTTGTTGTAGGTTTTTTTAATTTGGAAAAACACTCATGAGCAAAGGGCCTGGAAGGGTAGTACCACTGCTATTGTAAATTGCCTTTACCTATTGCTCTGCAGAAAGGCAAAGCATAAGTTGTTTCCCACCACTTGAAACTAAGCTTAGTCCTTCCATGTACTGGTTCTTTTAGGAACATTTTAATGCTGTCCCTTGAAGTCTAAGTTCATCTTAGCCCAAGTGGCATGGGATTCCATGGATCCCCTTTCTCACCCCCCAACAAGCATACACTGGGGTGGGAATGACGGAACATGGGGACAAGAGTGCCCTAATTCAGAGGCTCCAGTCCTAGGTACACAACCTAGGAGCAAGTCCTCGAGCATCAGTAATATTTCTGGTTAAAACATGCATCAAAGATCAAGCTGCTAGGTGACAACTTCTGCCAAAGTTAATGTCAAAAAAGGAGTAATAGCACTTTATAGCAGTATGAAGTTCTGATTTGTCTCTCTGCTTATGTCACCTGGGTATGTGGTGATACCAATTAAATATTCCCCCATAGCTGGTCAGAAAATGATTACAAGTGCCACACAACAGAGCATTGGAAAGATTTCTTTTAATCATCAAGCCTGATTCACTTCACATTCACATCCACAACCATGACAGGAGTTTGCATGTATCCCTGTCAACTCTACTTTACTCCAGTAAGGCATTGTTTGGCATTCAAGGCTTCAGATTTTGTAGGAGGAGCCCAACTGCTGCAGACTAGTAGCTGAGAACCAGAGTTTTCCTGACTAAACAGCTTCATCCTTAAACAAAAAGGTTGGTCATGTTTGGCTTTCACTATACAGCTTTTCTTTGGAGACGTAAACAACCAGTCTTGCTCTCCTCCTCAATCCTAAACAAAAGTATCCTGTGCTGAAACGGGATTCTCTGCCATTATGGAACACACACTTTTCAGTGGAGTTCCTTTGGTTCATGGCCAAAAGGTTAAACAGGTTAAATATAATTGCACTTCCATGATAAAAATGATGTAACAGTCAATTTGCAGTAGCTAAAAGACTTCGGTTTCTACTTGGACCTCATCAGCTGGCAACTCTGTACATCAACAGTTCTTTAACAAGTATCGTTAAAGAAATGCACCCCCCCCCTTTGAAATCTGAGCACTGCCTCTGGGGAAGGGGGAGGAAGGAAAGAGATACAAAAATAAGCATCTATCATTTTCTACACTTACAAAAAACAGCATAAGGTAAAAAGTACCTGGTTTTAAAAAGAGCAGATAAGTTATTGGATTTGATCCAGGCAGCAGGGCCATCTCCTGCAAGTCCCTTTCGCATTTGAGGAAACAAAGGAGAAGGGCAAGTTGCATATAGCCGAGAGGACTGTAGAAGGATAAGACCTTTGTGGAAGGCTGACAGTAAGGCAGTTCATCGCTCTGTAAGCAGCTGTGCCTGCATTTCATGCACCCAAATACTTTAAAAATGTTAAACCATCCAGGGGACGACTCTGCACTCCACCTCTTGGGGTTTTGGGAAGGTTTAACTTGCCTCTCTCTCCCTCCAAGTGCGACATTAATCATCTGCCATAGCCAGACCATGCCAAGTTGGCTGTTGCTTCTTCCACACTGCCCTGTGTTTGCACTGCATCAACATACACAGGTATACCTAAGGTATACATACAACATAAGGTTGGCTGAGTATGTATCCCTCCCCCAGCCAACCTTAGCCAGTAAACTATATGCAGGCTGCCTTGTGGGGTAGGACTACAACTCTGCCATAACTGGACAGTGCAGGATGGGACATCAGCCAAGAAAGCACACTTCATAGGATAGGAGCTCCTCTCCTCCATCATCCTCCATTTTCTGGCCATTGCACTTGCTTGGGGTGCTAAAGACTGTATTAAACTATCCCACCAAATCTGATAAGCATACATAGCAAGAGAGCCTAACAGTAAACCAATAAGGCTTCTTTGCTCCCAAGTCTGGGGTATTCATAAGCACCATTTGCCTGGACGATCATACCCTTGCTTAACCCACTACCGTCTTAAAGCCATTCTAGTCAGTTTTGGTAAGATAGAGTTTATAGGCAGCTATTCTTAAAAGGCAAAAGTTCTGTAACAGCAAAAAGGTCAAAAAGTCAAACTACAAAAATGCACAATTAAAAAACCCCACAGATTCCTGTCTCAAAAAGTTAAACATCTTTCCTATTAACTCTTGCAAAATATTCAGTTATTTAGCAAAATTTGGTACATCTGTAACATAGTTAAGACTATTAGGCATAAGGGTCAATAAAATGTCACCTTGATAAAAATCTAAGACCTGGTCCTGGTACAAAGAGAGAAAAAGGCTGGACACAAGTGGACATGCAACAAAGGGAACAAGAACATTCAACAGAAAGGGAAACAAGACGCTGACTAAAGAAACACCTCAGATACGTTCTTAATGCCCGTGATTGATCATGTTATCCAGTGAAAGCCATTACTCCAACTTCCACTTTGTGGAAATGGGAAGCACTTACCACCGAGGTGCCACAGAGGCTGGGCAGGAAACTATGAATGAAGGGTGCTATACATACGACGCCCCTACTCAGACACACAGCCTGGCAAACAAAAGTGGAATCTTGCAGTTCAGCAGAGGATGCGCTAGTCTACACCCTGCCAAGCACCGGTCAGCAGAATTCCAATTTACCTGGCGGCTATGTTTACAAGGGATCAGGGCTACGATGGGCAGCCACTACAAAGTGTGGGATGTGAGGGACGCAGTTATTCCTTGCTGGTGGGCCTGATTTTGTGCAAAACCAAATCACCTTCTGGGTAGTAGTACACGACACAAAACCGATTTGAGATTTTTTAAGTTAACCCAGCCACCCATTGCTGAACTCTAATCTTTCCCCATATTTGCAGACCATATTCCTATCGTACGTCTGACCCGACCACATAAGCAACGGTACTCGCTAAGGAACCCAGGGTGTTACTGGCTTGGGAACAAAACGCACAGTGCCAATACAACTCCAGGGCCTTCTAGTTACAAGTTTCTCTGCCCCACCTTACCTTTTATGTGTCTCCCAAAGTCACAGCAACCTGTTTAGGCCGTGAAAGAATTCACTAATGTCTATCAAACACCCAAAATTTACAAAAAAAAATATACAAAATTGTTTTTCCTGATGAGGGATTTTAGAGCAAGCTTGAATTTGGCCTACTGGGGTGGAAGAATTCTTATTGGTGCTCATTCAGTTAATTAAACTTGGTGTATTTTAAGGGGGTCCCCCCAATAATGGCTTTTGGCGACTTCCAGAAATTGCTATACAAATGAAACTCTGAAAATGATTGACAAATGGGCAGAATAGCTTACCAACAGAGAAATTGAATTCCATGATGGAGAAAGGGGGGGGGGGGAGGAGAGAGAGAGAGAGAGAGAGATCTATGCAAGAAAAGGCACTTTTCAAAAGGTGAATATTCATGAGCAGTAGTGAATATTGTCATTTTAGGCTGGTACGGATGTAACAGCCCCACTGTCTTAACTGTATTTGTCACCCTTTGGCAAGAATTTCCCTCTTTTGCTTCAAAAACAGTTAAGGCTAACCCAGGTTCCAAAACCCATTTTGACACCATGGTGCTGATTTCATTTTCAGTATATCTGATTATTGGAAAGTAATTGAGTGCTTCATTAGACAAATAAGATTCTGGAGGGTTGGATAGAGGTGGGAGTTAATCTGTTGGCCAACTTCTGGATACTGGAAGAAATTCATCACAGCACCTGTATCAGATCGACTTTTCAGGATACAGGACAGCACCGTAGTGCTATCCAAATTAGCGTGTTATATTCAAGTTTGTGGAGGTCGATCTGACCAAAACAAATTTAATTCTTCAGATGGTCTGTGTTGGAAGCTTTTTGGAACAACGTGTTGCAGGTCCATTATGTGCTGTTTTTCATTAATTTTAAGGGTGACTAAGTGCTGTATATTCTATCTGAAAGCAGAAGTAAATGTTTTATTTGTCTTATATACAATATTGGCTGTATTTGCTTTTGTAAAAAAGTAATTTTAAAAAACCCATGGCTTCAAATCCTAGGTTAAGGGGCAGGCCAGAGTTAACACTGGTACTATAACATAGTCCTTAAGACAAAAAGCAAAAAACAAACATGCTCCCAAGAGGGGAGGAGTAGGGAGCGCATGCACCAGATCACAACATCAGTTAAGAGAGTGGGGCACTTACCTCTGCTCCAGCTTGTTGCCAGCATGCACCGCCTTGTAGGCAGATTCCGTGAACTAAAGGCAATCTCAAACGCTAAGACAGAACTAAAAAACGCAGGCTCATGAGCTAAGGGAAGTTAGTCATGAATGGCACAATAAAGTAAAAACACTAAATTCCTATTTCAATGGTACAATCTCTCCCATTGAAATATTTTTTTAAAGTGTTTTAAATAAGCTTACCATCATCCCAGAATCAAGCCTGGCTTCAGCCTAGAACCTGGAACTTAGAACCTTCCGGTCGTGTCGTTGACCGGAAGCCCATTGGACAGCCACAGTGCAGCCTTGGGAGCGGCTCGGGCCCGGTCTAGGCCAAAGCCAGGCTCGATTCTGGGACGATGGTAAGCCTATCTTCTGCTGAATCATGCCATAAATGTCCAACTCCACAAATGGTTTTGTACTTGCAGGACTGATAGCAGTCAGATCTGACACAGCACTTCTAATTGTTCTGATGTCTGTCTTCATCTGCTACTTAAACCAAGCTGACAAGAGACTTGCTTCAGTCAGCAAGTGGGAAGTGGAACCTCACAACACAAGTCACCATGTCAAACCTGGGGGTGGGGGTGGGGAATATACTCGGCCTCAAATGTTAGGTGCCTTATGTAAGGGGCCAGATTTAGAAAGCTCAAAAGGATGGGTGAAAACAAGATGTTTGACCCGACAGCTTCAGAAAACATAGTTGTGCAATGTTGAAGCAGGACATGCTTGCTTTTAAATATTCTGTGCAAAACAGGGGTAGCCTTTGTATATAAAATTAGTACAGCTTCTGGTGCTGCAGTTAGCAGTGTTGCGTGAAGATGCTGCAGCAGTCTCTCTTCTCCGCTCCTTGTTCAAAAGGCATCAGTCTTCATTGGCAAGTGTCTCTGTGGACAACCAGATTTTGGCACCACTTAAGAATTTGCTCAGTGGTGTTCCTAGAATGCTCCGCCGGCAAAGATTTCCTACAGGAGAAAACGGGAACGAGGAAGAGAGGAACTCTGGGCTTCCAGAAGCGTTACTGAGCTCGTTCGCTCTAAAGTACATCCGGCTTTGATCCAGTTCGGAAGCGGTGCCTTGCAGAGGCGTGTTGCTGCTGTGTTGCCGCAGACTCCGGTTCAGCATGTCTACTTCATCGGCCAACAAGGAGATTTTATGAAAGGCGGTAATGAAACCACCGCAGTTGATCTGAGCCTCGGGAACCCAGCGGGAGTAGCAGAGTTTCCAGAGTTTGATTTGTGTTCCAGAGAGACGGGGTAGGATTACACCATGTAGGTCAACTGGCTTAGAAAACCACTCTCTGAAATATTGCTCCATGCCACTGGCACTGTTGTCCGTGTGCTGAAGGAAGTCTGGCTTCAGTTTTAGTATTAAGGAATTTCTTCTTGGAAGAAAGTCTTGCTCGCTGATGATCCCATTCTTCAATGATGGGGGAAGGCCTCTGAGCGTAGAACTGTAGTTCTTCTGGAAGCAAGAGTAAGAAAAGTTGGTCAGTTTCTATCAGGTTCAGTTGGCGACTGCTGAGTGAGCTTCAATTACATTTGACCATCTCTCCTCCTTGCCCCACCCTGGGCCAGGGATCAATATTAGTAGATACTATTAATGCAGCTATACAAGGTGGTTGGCCACAGGACTGGAGGCATCTTCCCTAGTAACCACATGCAAGCATTTGTATCTCAATGGCAACAAGACAGACAACGCAATATTTTAAAATAGGCAGCTTTCTATCAGCAAAGGCCTATGCAAGCATTCACTTACAGCAAGCTCTTCATCAAGCAGGATGTAAGGGTGGGCAATTCCTAGTTATATAAAGAACAAGACTGATGACTCATGCAGATAGTTTTGCTTAATTCTGATTGATGTGCTAAATGTTCCCACACACACAGAGTTAACTGGGAGAAGGTTGCAGAAGATCATTGCCCCAGTACACAACTGCCTGCAGGTCTGTGTTTGAGGGGCCAAGTGCAATTAGGCCACTATCTAAAAGGATGATCCATTACAAATGTTGTCCTCTATAAAGCTAAATAGTAATTAGCTTGATAGCTGTATGAAGGATGGCCTTGAATGCCAGTTGCAGGGAAGCAATAGCAGAAGGGAGGTTCGTCGCTGAGAATCAGCTCGCAGGAGGTACCATTCACTCACTTTAATCAGGTGGGAAGTTGCATAGCGAATACCTCCTTTTTTGGCAATGTGCAAGACAAAAAACACACAGAACTTGTGAGTTTCTTAAACACTAGAAGACAATTCTGCATACAGAGCTAAAAGAGAATATCACGTTCACCATGTGATAAATGCCTGTATTGTTACCTGAAGATGTGAAGCAACTGTCAGTAAAAGCAATGAGTCTACTCTGTATTATGAATTTATCTTCAGTCACAGGGTTCTACAGCTAACCAAATGCAAGAAAGCCACCGCTATCTCTGGAGCTAAAGTGCAGCTGCGTAGCAAGCGCTGAACTGAATCACTTCCTTGTTCTTACCTTTGTCCGTTTAAAGGACTTCACAGCCCCGTTGTGAACACATGGCGCGCTTTTCCCAATGTACAAGGGGTTGTGAAAGAGCATGCGATCTCTCGCGGTGTGCTGAAGAGACCAGTCCCAAACCGAAGGAAATTTCAGGCCTTTCTCATCTCCCAACTGGATGTTTTTGCTGATGGCAAACTCCTGAAAGAAAGAGTGCATATACGCAAGGGTCCACCAATATCCTCTCGCCAAGCATCAACCAGTCCACCAACGCAGCTCCCCTACTCCAAACAGCCTCCTACCCATTCCCAATGTACATGTCTCCAAAGCGCACTTCCATGCAACACCCTCCAGGGTCTAGTCATTTGTGATTCATGCCATAAGAATACACTAAACAGTGCCTCTGAACAGATCAAGAGTGCCATTTCCTTTCTACTGAGAGAGGGCAGCCTGCTTGCCTCTCCCCACAAAGAGCTAAGGAGAAGGGGCTTACAGAACAGGTAGCAATGCTCTCCACAAGCCTGAGTCCCTGCACAATAAAGCGTAGTCCTGATTTTTTCCCAACTCCTGTCCAGCAGCTCTTCACAGTTAAAATACTGCTTTCCACCTTTCCCCTAAAGCCGGGGCTACATTGCACGCATTCGCGTTCCGTATGCATCTGGTGTCCCACCCCCAGGTCAAACAACGGGCTCTGACTGGCTGAGCGTAACGCAAACGCAGCCAAAGTTGAGCCGGGCAGGACTTTGGCTGCATTTGCGTTATATTCAGCCAATCAGAGCCCGTTGTTTGACCTGGGGGCTGGACACCAGACGCATACGGAACGCGAACGCGTGCAATGTAGCCCTGGCTTAACTCTCTTGGTGTCAGCAGGGTTCTTCATTTTTCTGCACTCCCCCAGTCAGTATGTGCCACAGCAGAGTCCAACAAGAACCTCTTATTGCTGAAGCTAAAAAAAGGCTACCATATTTTTCGCTCCATAAGACGCACCCCCCCAAATAGGGGGAAATATCTGTGCATCTTATGGACCGAATAAGTCTTACTTTTACCTGTTTTCATGGCGCTTGTCCACTTACCACGTTGTTGTTTAGTACCTCCAATCTTCGTCCCGCATTGCCAGCTGCATTGTGGCCTCGCTGGGACTGCCCCCAGTCAGCAGCTCGAAGACGCTGCCACCTTTGCTTTTTCTACAAGCTTCTTCTGAGCCTCCCAGACGCTGGACGTGACTGCAAAGCCCTCCGCAAACATCGCAGCTACTGCGATGTTTCCAGAGAGCTTGCAGCTGCGTCCAGCGCCTGCGTGAAGTTCCCTGACCCTGGACGTGACTGCAAGCTCCCCGGAAACATCGCAGTAGCTGCGATGTCTGCGGAGGGCTTTGCAGTCGCGTCCAGCGTCTCGGAAGAAGCTTGTAGAAGAAGTGAATGTGCAGCGACTTCGAGCTGCTGACGGGGCAGGGCCGCAATGCAGCCAGCAACGTGGGACGAAGATTGGAGGTACTAAACAACAACGCGGTAAGCGGCCAAGCGCCATGAAAACTGGTAAAAGTAAGACTTTTTTCCCTTTGATGTAGCTCCAAAATACATATGCATCCTATGGTCTGGTACATGTTATGGAGTGAAAAATACGGTAATTAGCACGATCTTTCTCTCCACAAAAGAACTCCACTCCAGGTTTTTATGCCAGCTTGGTTCTTTGGCGCTCCCCCCTTTCTTCAATCAACCATGAGAAGACAACAGAGAAAGCTGGTGCAAAATCTGATTTCTTTGCCCCCTTTCTGGGGTGGAAAACTGCCGCACAGAGTCAATTCTCATACAGCAACACAGAACAATTCACATGATCCTATTCACACAAAAAAATAAAATCTTGCCACTCAAGTTTGGCTTTCTATGAAGGCCTTTTAATGCACTTGCATTTGTGTTTTGTCTCTGATATATACGTTTATATGAAAGGTTGGGGGGGGGGCAATTAGGATTGCCTGGCAACATCCGGGTTACAGGGAGAGGAGGGACACCAAACATTCAATCTACTCTCACAACCTGGAAGCAGCCTTCCTGCTGATTGGCTGTCCTGGGGCTGGCCGAGGCAGTTCTCCAGCCAGAACTGAGAAGCACCCCCTTTGAAGCAGAGCACACACAAGAACTGGCACCAAACCACGTTCGTTTGCTTTAACACTAACACAGACCCTTTAAAATACTCCTATATAGGCTTATTGCTGTTTTGCGGTATTGTTGCTGCCAATGGAACATTTTACTTGGTTTTTAAAAAGGAATGAAAACTGAAGCTGTCAACAATCCTTTTGCAAGGCACATTTTAGCTCTCGCCTGACTTTTAAAATCCATTATGTTTAAATCCCGATTAATGACTTGGGGATGGTGGAGCAACTAACTAACTTTGCCATTAGCTCTGTTCTAAACAGATTCAGGCCATGTTATAAGCAAACTGAAAACACACACACACCCTGCAAACAAGACCACCACCCATTGTGGATTAGACCCTTCAACCAGTTGCTCAAGATCCCCAGCAGAAAAGTAGCAGTGGGGAACTGGTAAAATCCTGGGAATCTCAACTGTTATTTTTAAAGGCATTTTTGTTCTCAGGTCTGACGGCTTAAGTATGCAAAAAGCAATGAAGGGGAGAAGCAAAACACCGAAAGTCCAAATTTATTATGCTTACTGAAATGTAAATGATCACAATGGTGTGTTGGTTTAGATATTTTGGCAGATTTTCCTAGAGTTAAAGTCTAACATTTGAAAGTGAGAATTTCGTATGACCAAAGCACAACACGTCCCGTGTGTGGCATCAGCCGTGCTAATAGAACAAATCGTGCCATTTAGACCCCAACGTGGTTCAACTTTCAACTGCTAAACAAGCAAAGTGTTCCTTCTATATAACTATATAATCTGTATTCCTCTGGAACAACTTCAGATTTTATGAAAGGCAATTTGGTCTGTGCCAGGCTTGGATGCCACAGGTGTAACTTGCCACCTTTCCAAACGTACGCTATAGCTGGGACTTGAGGCCAGGTGACTGAGGGTTCAGGCAATATTTTGCACTCACCGTGCTTTGCTGGACTCTCTGATGTGGAGAATTGAAGAGGAAGGTACCAAACAGTGAAATCCGGGTACTATCATACAATATCGTCAAGTAGGCTTCGGAGAACTCAAAGGCTGATGGGTATTGCTCTAGCAGTTGCCAGACACAGTCCAGAAACATCAAGAACAAGGGAGACTGTAGTGGAGGAAAGAGGATGGATAAAAATGTATTATGCAAGACCTGCACAAATATGCCTCAATCCCTAAATATACCATAGACTGTATCAACACTGTGAACATGGATGGAACACATGATACTGCAGTGTAAGCAACATGTCCAAAAAACAAGTTGAGCAACATGTGTTAAGAGATCCACCTGATGTTCCCTATGTCGGGCTTCAGTTCCGGGGAAAGGGCACCCTGGGGCAAAGCCCTGTCCAGGGCCCCCATGGAGATCAGGTGGGTGCACATGTACACACACACACACACACACACACACACACACACACACACACACACACACACACACACACACACACACACCCTTGCTCAATATTCACTGCCTCCCTCCAACAGTCCCCCTAAATGCATATTCAACATTTCAAAACATCTGAAAAAAGTTGCCTCCAAAAAGGAGAGAAGTACGATTACTGTTCACTGAACTAACAATGCACATGTTCTTGACGGGAAGTGTTCCCTCCAAACTAGCCAGCAGTTGCTTTATTGGGCCTTGACACGGACGCACACTCACACATTTACCCAGTGGGACCCAACAGCTGATTCCATTCGTGTAGAGCTTTACAAGAACGAAGTAGGGGAACTGACAGCATTTCCAGCTCCAGAGTAATAATGTCGTGGCACATTCCCCAATAAACAGCACTTCCAGTTCCCTGGAATTTCCATGAATTGTATCTTGGATTAAATCAATAGCTAGAGTTATAATTTTCTGGGGGAAAGCAGCAATGTCAAGATTCTGTAAGGAAGAAGGATGAACGGCCACTTATTCTTACAATCAATAATTACCTCTTTGTCAGATTTCTTCAAGTGGTTGCATCGATCTAGGAACGGGTATCCAGCCATGACCCACTCCTTCTGTATTAGGCTCTGAAATCCAGTGATAGTCCGAAAAAAGGGATCCAACATCACTTGAACAAGAGAAGCCACGCAACAGCTCAGGTCTCGCCCTTCTTCCTCTATGGACAACACAAAGAGTTATTTAAATTGGGGAGGGGAGGAGGAGAGAAGACCAAATCATTTAAGCAATATAGGAATTTATTTTTAATATAATATCTGGGAAGCTGTTCAGCATGAATGGTTTGGGTGGTGTAAAGCTACAAGGAAGAGAACATAAGAAGAGCCCCGCTGGATCAGGCCAAAGGCCTATCTAGTCCAGCTTCCTGATTCTCACAGTGGCCCCACCAGATGCCTCAGGGAGCACACGAGACAACAAGATACCTGTATCCTGTTGTCACTCCCTTGCACCTGGCACAGAGAAAACCTACTACTACAAAGAGGCATTTGCTTTGTATGCTACACAACCAAGACCCTCCTCTATTACGTTGCGTGTCCAAATTTGACTCACGAATGGACCTTTGGGACTGCGCAAACTGTTAACACACATGAATCAGCTGGGCAAAGAGAGGGATATCCTAGAACCAGCTGGCCTTACCTGCTGGAGCAACTTGTACAATCTTTGAATAAAAACTGCTTTTTCTCTACCACTAAGTAGTCTAGAGCACCTCTTTGGTGGAGATGTTTTGGGAAAGCATGAAAGCAATCTACGAGGGAAGAGATATGCCTATGCTGCTGCTACCTTCTGGTTGTCCAAATTAACAGAAAGTAAAGACTAAACAAATTTATTTCAGCATAAGCTTTCATGAGCTCCCATTCACTTTATCAGGAAGAGTTTGGGCTGGAGACTTGAATGCAGGGATAAGTATATAGGAAGTAACTAAATGAGTAAGCTTAATCATGATGTCAGCACTTCAAGTTAAGTGGCTATGACTGACAGACAGACAGAGACCGACCCAATTATACTGGCATAAAGTTTGCAGTAGTTTCTACATGCTTTCCCCCCAAAATAATAATAAAATAATAAAAGAGAGAGAGAGAGAGAGAGACCCCTAATTATACTGGCATAAAGTTTGCAGCAGTTTCTACATGCTTTCCCCCCAAAATAATAATAAAATTTCTTACCTTGTAAAATTACTGAAACATGTTTACTATCCAACATGTAAACAAGTTCTGCAGAATGCTTCAGGAAGAGTCTAAACAAAAAGATACAACTACGTGAACTTGAGTATTAAATTATTTTAATATAACCTAACATTAGAAATACTCAACATTTCCAGACAAACTCCTGAGTAAGTTATCACAATGCCTGGTATTTGCAGAGGCAAACAGACATTTATGCTCTAGCAAAGCTTAGTTTAAACTCACTCAATGATTCTCCAAAATCAGATTTAGCATGTGATTTAGCATACATTTTCAAGTGTAAAGTTTTCTTCTAAACATATAGAGAATCCCTGAATGTCTCAGTTCAAAATACACAAGAGGTTTGTGAGATTTGTTTTGCAATACATCTATAACTTTTAGAAATTATTCATATCATGCCTTTCCTCCAAAGACAGACAGAGACTTATCAGGGACTGAGACCTGGATCTCTCTGGTCCTAGTGTGACACTAACTAGAGCTCTTCATATACAAACCAATCCATCAGCCCTCTCAGATACGGTATTTTAATCACTGTTAAACAGCAACAGCAGACACTGTCTTTGATTCAGTATTGACACTGACTGGCAGTGGCCCTCCACGGTTTCGGATGGGAGTCCTAGACCACCCTGGAGATACCAGGGACAGACACTGGGATGTTTGCATACAAAACACTGAGCTACAGCCCCTGGGTCGTACCTCACATACTCAAGCCAACGTGAATTTTCCAGCGAGGACAACCATTTCTCCTCTGTCTCATCAAAAGGTTCTGTAATCAGAAGCACAGATATGTTAGGGAACAGTGCGAATCCATCATGTTAAAAACAGTTTCAAAAAGAAGTGCTGTCAACTTTTTTTTTTAATAGATACATTTTATATTCTGCCTTTTGACAATCAGGTCCGCAAAAAGCAGCTTCCAACAGCATTTTGAAATACCATTTTATCTACTTTCCAGAAGCCAAAGCTGGGAGGAGCTAAGTGCTCTTCAGCTTGGGGTACCTTCTATTGGTAGGTATGGAATTTAAGGACTAGGATTACAGTACAGCAATACCTCGACTTTCATTGTTTTGTTCTTTCAACCATTTTCAGTTATAACCACATTTCAACTTTTGTCCACATGCTTTCCTCTTTTGTCCGATTTCATCCAACCTTCCACAACGTTCACCAATGTTCTTATGTTTCTTTTTCTTTTCTTTCTGTTTATTTAGATTTTCCACGTATTCGCATGTGTTAGATAGTTGTTTACGTTTAATTTGCGAGCTAAATAAGGCTGTCCATTTTTTACTTTCATCCATGCTCTGATCTCTAAGCAGATGAAAATGCAAGGTATTGTTGTATGTAATATTACTGTCTTTAGAAAAGCAAATAGAAGGCCAAATACAGATTTAACATCTACAACAAGGTTAAGGTAAGGGGTTGTGCTTCTCTTGAGCACAAATTCCTTCCGCCTCCACCTTATCCGTAGTTAAGGACTGCGTTAGCACTATCTTTAAATAGGGTTTTCTATTAACCAGGGTTCTTGAACCTCCTATTTGATACTGGAATGTATATAAATGGCCTTCAGGCACATATTCTCCCAGTCCTAAGTATTAAAAATCTCAAGCAGTATATACTTAGAAATGTAGCAGGATTTTACCCTCCTAAAGAACCATTCCGCCCACTGATTAAGGTAGACGTTTTTCAAAGTGGTGTTTCTTAACAAAACAATTAATTTATACAAAGCACTTTAAATGGTCTTCTTTTCTGATGGCCTCTCTGTGCACCTCACTCCACAGGACAGACAACACTATAGCTTCTGACCATGGACATTACCATGCTCGGGCCTCAACTCTTAGGCGACATCTCAATATCTGAAGAATGCCCCTCTTTCCATATTCACCTGCAGGCTCCTACAAACAGTAACTGAACAGCTTGGAGGCCATACCGTTCACACATAATTGCTTGAGTTTGAGGAAGGCAGCCTGGATTTCTTGGATGTTAGGCAGGCTCTTGTCCAAATCAGATTTGTAAACATCACTTCTCTGAGGATGACTTCTAGTGATCGCATTACAAATCCTAGCATTAAAAAAAAGGAAGAGTTGCACTACCATAATATTGAGCACACACAAAAAGTTGATGGAAGTCTCCCCCAGTTGATTTGAAAAATAACTAACAGCTAGCACAATAACCAAAAGATACAACTTTCACCTGCATCCTGGGTGTGCCCCCCCAAACACTATTTTTGGCACCAAGTTCCCAAGTTGTGGCTCTCCTTCCCTAAATTAGAGTGTTTGGTCCCAACTATCCACCTCTAAGTAGGGGAAACTACAAAAAGATCCATTAAGTGAGGCTTCTGAAAGGTTTAACTGGGTTTGTAATATAATGAATACTATAGTCTGTCTCCATCCCACCTGTAAATAATATTAAAGTTTAACTTTAATAATCTCCCATCTACTCTCCTTGCTGGCTAGTGTACTAAAAGGTGCAAACACATTCATCCTAAAAAAACAGGTCAACACAAATTAGTTTATGGTTCTATTTTGTGATTTATAGCAAGTACCTCTGCAGTTGCAGCACAAGTACATCTTGTTACATATGTGTTAAACAGTTACACGTTTTCTCAGAAGTAACTTCATGTTCAATGGAGTTTAATCCCAAATTAATGGCGCAATCCTGTGTAACTGAGACCGGTGGAGCGCCATACCACCCGTCTAGGGCGTTGCAAATGTGCCACAAAGCACGTTTGCGGCACCCAGCAAATAGGCGGCGCTGAGGCCAGTGCCACTCCACCCACCCCAGAACCAGTGGAGTGCCCACCAGGGCAGGTAAGTTCCCCACTGGGTGGCGGAGGGAGGACACATTTGAGTAGACCCATCGGGGTTGGCTAGGGCTCTTCTCAGGGCCTCGAGGAGTGCTCCCGCTGTGCCGGTGCTGGGTCCTATCTGGATAGGATGCAGCACGGGCTCTATGCCCACATTGCAGTCTAGCTAGACAGGATTGGGGTGTAAGTGTGCACAGGACTGCAAATTTAGTTTCTTTCGATACAAATTCTTTATCATTTGTAAAATTACTTTTAGGGCAGTTAATATAAAGTACATTATCCTTCATCCACATGTTTGCTCTCTGCTTGGGGTAAACTTGACAGAAAAGAAGACAGCATCATCAAGGAAACAAAATTTAAGAACATAGCATTAATTCTGCGCAGACACTTGTAACTATACATGCCCGCCAATCAAGCAACATTCCTGTCTTTACCGTTGGTCTATTTTTCGCTGCTGCAATGCATCTTTAATGTTGGCCATTCTCACGAGAGCACTTCCATTGGAATGATTCCAGCACCACATCTTGGGGGGGGGGGGAGAGAGAAAAAAAATTATTTGTATTGGGAATACAAAGCATGACACAAGTTACATGAAGGGCCTAGTGTCAACTCTTAGAGCAAACTGCCTTTTTTCACTGCTGTACAACCGAGTATAAGATTAAGCGATCAACTGCATATTATTTCTCTGGAAATAACTACTGAGCCTTGTCTTCTTATAAGACAGCGTGGTCTAGGGGGTATCAAAGGATGGATCGACTCATAAAGGAGTGCCCACATTTGTGTGTGTGAGTCCCCCCCCCTTTTAGTGCATATGTTTGTCTTCTGTTCCCAGGCTCTTCCCACCTAGTCTCGTTTGAAAAAGAGGTACAGTAAATGCAAGCGGTGCAGGGCACTGCCACCATCCTGTTCCTGACTACCCTCCTGGAAAGAGAGCGATCAGAAACAGGACTGCAGCAGCCCCCTACCTCCTCGCCCAACTACAGGAGATTGTGCCGGGCCAACATGAAGGCGAGTGAGAGAGAAAAGGAACTGGGAAGCAATTGGGGTGTAACAGCAGGATGAGGCTGGGGGGTCAGTGCGCATCTCCACTGCAAAAAAACACACCCCCACTTGAAGCGACTGCTTTACTCGGCTTCATGGAGGAGCTGGCACTGCGGTGATGCAGCAGATACCCGCAACAACACCTTGCTTCACACTTACTGGCATCCGCCTTCCAGCAAAGGAGTGAGAGTAGAGCTTTAGATCTTGATCCGCCAAAGAAGATGGCACTACAAAGTATTCTGGAAGACTTGGGGACAAAACAGAATACATACATAAGAAATGCAAGTCAAGAAGTGTCCATATAATTGTTTATTTCTTAAGTCAAGCACAGCGGTTACCAGAATGCTAAATCCTGAGAGCAAAGCTTTCTTCCATTTAACTTGAAAGAAATCAGTGGCATCGCTTTAAAGCAAGCGCACTTACTCCTGGCATCGTCATGAGCACAACAGTTAACAGCACAACATCATTTTGTAGCACAACAGTTAACAGACCAAGCTGTGAGTCAGAACTCCCCTGGTTCGGATCTCACCAGTGCCATGAACTCACAAGGCAAGTTCCTGCCTTTTAACCTCAACCTTGCAGCTGCAACATGGGGGGTAATACAACTGACTTGCCTTATGCAGTCATTGTAAGGACTACATAGCGGGTAATATATATGTGAAGTGTTTTGCATGCTCAGACAACACTAAATACAGTAAATGCTAAGTATTACTATAATATTTAAAAGAAAATGCACCTCTAATCTCTTATTAAGACAACTGGAATCTTTACAAAACTTTATAAGAACATAAGAAGAGTCTTGCTGGATGAGGCCAAAGGTCCATCTAGTCCAGCTTCCTGTATCTCACAGTGGCCCCACCAGATGTAGATAACCCTACTACTAAAACCAGGAGGTTGCATATACCCATCGTGGCTTGTAACCTGTGATGGACTTTTCCTCCAATCCCCTTTTAAAGGCATCCAGGCCAGGTGCCATCACCACAGGTGACTTCAACAGCCACCTGAAGGGATTTGTTTCTCGTAAAAAATAATCAGAGTGCTTCCAGCCCCCTCTTTGAAGCCAATGCTTTAGGTATCCGTCTTCAACCCCAACGTGGCTCCTTAGTCTAAAGAGCAAACTTACCAAGTAGATATCATGTAGCCTTCATTGACTGAACACACGCGCCACTCGGAAGCTCCTGTTCTCTTGATCTCTCTATCCCAATCCGAGTAGGTTTCAAATAAGGGAGTCTGCTGGTTGCTGCCGCCGCCGCCGCCCCCTCCAGGGTCTAGTCCATTCACATTTTTGGCTAAAAAGAGAGTGCTTGAAGACTTTAAACTCACTCACTCACTCACCATGCTCATGCAGGAGTAAAATATTTCACAATAAACTTGCAGAGCTGTCAACCTTTCATGCTGCTTGAATACAAAACCAGCTGGTAACCTTGCAAATGCCATCTTGTGAAGTGCCAGCAACATTATGGTACAATGACCAGGAAGGGCTGCTCTGACACTCCCATACACCAACTGGTTTTAAAGGAACAAGCTCGGCACTCCATTCAAGTGCTTCCATTGCCTGTCCCAAGCAATTCGTTTTTGCGCTCTGTCTTCACACGCTCTCTCTGCAAATTGCTTGGAGACAGAAAACAGGCGTGAAGACGGCTCTCTATGTTTAGGACTACCCTGACAAGGAGCATAGGAGGCTTGGGCATGTGGAAGTCAGGGTTGAAAACCAGTTTTTCTCCTGACCCAAGCCCTAAAACAATCCCCAAAGGCCTTCAAATTGCACCTATAACCAAAAGTGCCTATGTAGAAACAGGGTCAGCCCTAGACATTTGGGTGCCTGAGATGGAGAACCCAAACAGCACCTCTACACAGATTAGCATGGAGCATGACTCACTGGGAAGTTCTCTGCATGACCATGCTCTTGCACAGCTCTCATTCATTTCAATGGGGCCCAACTGCGAACGCATCCCAGTGGACTGTGTGCTATGGGTCAGATCTGTCACTCTGCCATTCTTAATGGAGCATCAAATAGCCACTGCTCCTTGCCTCATGATAGGGCTGCATCTGCAGAGAAGCCTCCACTTATATAAGTTTAAGGATGAAAGCCTCCGTTAGTGTCCACTGTTGGTGAACGTGAAGAAATGTGCCTCCAAGGCTGGTCTGCTCATGAGGTCAACTGAGGTGGCTGCCTCAGGCACTGGATTGGTGGGAGTGCCGGCCCCCCCTCCACCACTCTTCCTCTTCTTATTCCTTGAATTCAAAAAAGAAGAAGGGAATGGAGCAGAAGTGTGAAGGAGAGTGGTGGATTAGAGGGCACTCCTCCATACTTCCTCTTTTGCTCCATTTCCATCATCCTCTTTGAATCCAGGGAGAGAGAAATGAGGAGTGGCTGGTGTGCAGCTAGCTAAGGGAAACCATTTGGTGTGGCAAGGCACCATACAAGGGTGGGAACAGCATCCGATGTGCTATCTTGGGTGCAAGAAGATCTTGGGCGCCCTCGTCTTGGGCGCCCCCAGTTCTAGAAAATCAATTTCTAACTGCACAGAATAAAAATAACTGTCCTTTATGAATTACTCCCTTTTAAATACTTTCTACATTGATTTTTACAAGTCTGATGAATGTATGAAGGGCAAGGACACATGTGTTGTTGCATTGAAGATCAGTTTAGCACCCTCCAAAAAAAAGCTGTTAGCCATGCCTAACCTAGATATCCATACAGGCAGTTGTGAAAACATGAAAAACTCAGTTACCTGGATTGTGATATTTCTTGCTCACATATTCAAATGCAAAAAGAAGCTGGAGATCTGCTGGCTGGGAATAATGAGCAATCGCAAGGCACACCTGAAGAGAGACAAGAAAAAGAACCATAACCACTGAAATTGCTCTCACAGTCGTTTCCCAGAAAATAGTATATTGCGAGGGTTGCCATTTCACAAGAAAGATGAGAAGAGACTGAACTAGGATGTGCTCTAGTCTAAGGTACCTAAAGTACCGTATATCTGCGTTTCTGCCAGCTGGGAAAATAGGTGGAAAAAGCTGAAAGCAGAAACTGCAACTACTGTAGTGACCAAAAGAAAGTCTAACAATAGTATGTGAAGAAAAAGCTCACAATAAGTATTCTTATAAGTAGTTAAGGAGTAGCAATAAGCATGGGTATGCAGGTACGTTTTGAGCTCTTCGGTATCTACCATCAGACACCGTAAATGCTGCAAGGCTATGCACACTTGCCTGGGGGCAAACCCCACTGAACTCCATGGGACTGCCTTCGGGGTACATATACAGATAAACATTTGTATAGTGCTTATTGGGTGTGCAAAGCACTTCACATGCATTAGCTTGCTGTAATCCTTATAACAGCGCTGTAAGGTAAGTATTATCCCCAAATTGCAGCTAGAGAGCGTAGGTTGAACAGAAGCAGTTTGCTGAAGGCCATCTAATGAGAATTCAGAGGCGATCACAGATCTGAACAGGGGAAGTCCCCATGTAGCCAAGGCTCTCAGACATGACGCTGCACCACACAGCAGACTTTAGCTGCAAGTTGCACAGAAACCACAGGCAAGATTAACTGTCCTGCATTTGATATATACCCCCTTCATCTGAGTAAATATTCTCTCTCAGAAAATACTAGTGGAAGTCAAGCTTCTTCCTCAGAGCCTGAAAGATTCACAGCTTCCGGTTCTGAACTTTTACTTTCCATTTTTGCAGAGGTCAGAAAGTGGAAGACTTGTACGAATGGAAAACAAGCTCCTCGGTCATTTCACATGATATTTTGTTCTGTGTGTGTGTTTTCAAATGCAAAAGGTGGAAGAACCAGAAACAGGTGAGAAGCAAGAGGAGACAGAAGCCTGTTGCGCAACGCTTTGCCAGCATGCGCCAGAAGCAGCATCTTTGACAGCCTCCCGGCCCAATACCTGAACATAAGAGCCCTGCTGGATCAGGCCAAAGGCCCATCTAGTCCAGCTTCCCGTTTCTCACAGTGGCCCCACCAGATGCCTCAAGGAGCACACAGCCAACAAGATAACCTGTTTCCTGTTGTCACTCCCTTGCACCTGGGCACAGAGAAAACCTACTTCTAAAGCCAGGAGGTTGCGTATGGCTTGTAACCTGTGATGGTCTTTACCTCCATGAATCTGTCCAAACCCCTTTTAAAAGGCATCTAGGCCAGGTGCCATCACCACATCCTGTGGCAAGGAGTTCCACAGATGAATGACACGCTGGGTGAAGAAATATTTTCTTTTGTCCGTTCTAACTCGGACAAAATGAAGATGTTCTGTGTTCTGCAGAACATCAAGTCCTAAGGGTGTCCCTTGAGCTGAATTACTAAACGCAGCAGCAGTACTAACCATCTCTACCACCAGTACCTTGGAATCATCAATCTAAAAGCTTTCCAGCAGCACGAATTGGTAGCAACAGTATTAATTTTTAACGCACCATTTTAAAGAAGATTTCACTCATCATTCTGAAAGGGGCAAACGTTTCATAAGAGTTTTTGGCTCCTGCTTCCCCAAAATGTCTAGTATTTCCATTTCGGATCTCAGAAAAAAAGATTTCAGTCAAAGGCTCTAACCTTTAAGAGTTTCCACTGTTTCCACCTTAAGAGCAAAGATAATCTACAGACAAAAATAGCGGCAGGCTAAAGCTATTGCTAGGGGCAGGAGGAAACGGTGATAATGAAACAAGAACACATAACACCGCTTTCTGCAAAAATAAAATTAAAAAACCATGTAATTTTGTGTCATTCTTCATCTGCTGACTGTACAACCTACTACCTACCTAGTACACTTTTAAAGCAGTTACAATTGATAACAATGGGAAAAATTTAGAACAAAAACACATAACACCGCTTTCTGCTATTTCATTTTGGTTAAATCTGAAATCTGCGAAAAAATAAAACCATTTTCTCCCACCTCTGCCTATTGCCTTCTGGCAAGACCATTACGCCTGAGTTGAATGCCTTGTCCTCTGTTCCCGACTTCCAATTGTACGAAATAAAGGCATCAAACATCAAAAGCTGCCCTAAAACGTCAGCAGTTTGCTGAAGACGACATTTGCATGGAATTCTAGACAAGAGAAACGAACGCAGACATGGAAACTATAGTTTACTTTCGTACAAATGCCCGATTTCTTTACTATTTATTCCTGAAAGAGCAACTGCACATAGTGGTGCCATTGTCCAGGACTTTAATGGAAGATTGTTAATGCCAGATTGCAAATTCCTTGAACTTCAGTAAAATGTCATAGAAAAAGAGAAAGTTTAACATTTTTCTGTCCACCATGAGAAAACATTTCTCTAATCAACCCCACCCACACACAAGTGCTGACTGTACAAAAAGGAAACTTTTAAAACTGCACAAGTTGAAGTAGCCTCTCCTACCCAGCATGTGTTGCAGTTTTCTTCCAGTGGAATAATTGAAAATGGGGCAGTTGCTTTCTCAAAAAAGCTTCCACTGCCCCCCCCCCAAAAAAACAGATTGACAACTAATAAGTTCACATAGGTGAATAAAAGAAAGCCTCCTGCAGAGCCAGATATTGGTTCATCTAGGTCAGTCCTATCTACACCAACATGAAGCAGTTCTCCAAGGTTTCGAACAAGAAACTTTGTCAACCCCACCTGGAGATGCTGGGGACTGAACCTGAGACCTTCTGCATGCAAAGCACGTGCTCTACCACTAACCCAGGCCCCCATTTTCTGTGTTTTCATCTTATAGTATTGACCAATTTACAGATTAAGAGATACGCTGTCGACTGACACAGAGTCCACACCACTCCGTTTTACTACGCTATCAGGCAGCAGAGAGTGCTGTAGATACATACTATTGCACCTGCTCATTTTTCATGCAACATTGTTGTCAATTAAAATAAAAGCTTGGACATTAACATGTGCTAGATCAGGTTGTCTCAACCTTTGGGGATCCGCGTACCCCCTATGTGGGTCCCCAAAGGTTGGCGTACCCCTGGATCCCCCAAGTCCCACGTACCCCCACGTACTCCCCAAAAGTGCACCCCAAAGGGTCTTTTTCCAGCCTGTGGCACAGCCGAGCGGGTTTTCTGGCTCGTGCCACAAGCTCGTGCCACTGATTGGGCAGGGCTGTAGCCTTTCCCTCCGGCTTGCGGCGCGCGCCGGAGAACCTGCTCGGCCGTGCCGCAGGCCGGAAAAAAACACTTTCCCCCCATTTTTCCGCTCCCCGTTATCAGCTGCTGATTGCATGTGCTGATCGCAGCAGCTGATAACGGGGAGCATCTTGCATACCCCCAACCTGCGGTCCGCATACCCCTAGGGGTACACAGACCACAGGTTGAGAACCCCTGTGCTAGATTTAATGTTGTTTCATCTCAAGTCCTGTCAGGCAGATTTTCCAACATTCCACTTTCTGAACGTCATTGTCCCTGTGGTTCTGGGGCTGTGGAGACTATTTTCCATATATTCTTTCGTTGCAAATTTCATGTACACTCTCGTTCCGAATACCTGGACCCCATAATTGTGAAACACCCAGGTCGCTCAGATGTTGTAAAATTGTCCTATCTTTTAAATGACGGGTTGACTGAGACGGTAGGGAATGTTGTAAAAATTTTACTGTCAGTAGAGCGCCTCTTTCAGGCTAGGTTCTATTGGAAGTCTTTGTTTTAAATTGGCTTTATAGGTTTTATTGAAAGTCCTTGTTTTAAACTGTGTTTTTTATGGATAATTTGTGTTATGCCAATAAAGGTACTTATTATTATAAAAGCTTGGATCCACAGAACCACCACTCCTTCTGCAATCCCCTGCGCATGTGCACACACAAACATGCACACAGAGATTGAGGGACACTTTGCAACAGTGTGTGATGCAGTGTGGAGGTTGCAGCTGGAAAACGGGAGAATTGGTGAATGCCCCAAGTGTGATGGTGGTGGTGGTGGGGAGAAGTACTTCCTGCTTACACATGGGGCATTTTCAGCCCAAACCAAGTCACCAAGTCATCATCAAGCCACAGCCCACACCAGTATTTATTTTTTATTTATTTATTCATATTTTTTATACCACCCTTCCTCTAAGGAGCTCAGAGTGGTGTACACATTTCCTCCCCTCCTTTTTGTCCTCACAACAACACTGTGAGGTAGGTGGGGCTGAGAGATAGTGACTGGCCCAAGGTCACCCAGGAAGCTTCGTGGCTGAGCGGGGATTTGAACCTGGATCTTCCAGGTCTAAGTCCGACTCCCAAACCACTACACCATCCTGGCTCTCAAGGCTATATACAAGCCAGTATGACACTGGCTTGTATTATTAATCTGCATTCCAGAACGGGGGGGGGGGGGAAACGTATCAATCAAACCACTTCCCCTCCTACCCACTTCTGTTGTGGTGTGGAATGTGCGGCTCAGCCTTTGTGGCTAGGAGGGGTGGTGGTGGGCATGGGCCTCTTCTACACTCCTATCAGAGGACAGTAAAACAGCAAGCCAGCAAGCAAGAACACCCCGAATGGGATAGGTGAAGTTTTATCAGTCGACGCACAGTTGCAGGAGAAATGGCTACGAAGCATACATGCTGCCCAGAAGGCATAGGATACTTGCACTCACGGCTGAAACCTCTCTCTTTTTAAACAGCAAGCCACTTGGCATTAACCAAGCATGCACACAGGGGCGTTATGGGATAAACAACAGTTTAAAACTAGTGCTCTGATTAATTTTTTCATGCTAGCCTTATAGCACATTAACGGTTAGTTCTTGCCAAGGTCTATGAATTTTCACAGCATCATCCAGCAGAGAGAACAGTCTCCCCCAGGTTCAATGTGTTGTGCTGCTTTTGAATGCTACTTAAAATACATCATTTCCTTTCAAGTTGCTGACTGAATTCTTCCACAGCCTCCACTTATGCGCCGTTTCCTTGCTCTCTGCTTCCTCCCACACCTACCCGACTTGGGATCCTTTGGAGACCTCTCGGACCTAGTTTGAAAGCAAAAACAGCTGAATGCTACACTTGAGCCATGAAGAGTTGCACATTTCCTCCATTTAGTCACAAGCCTCCAGTCTGCAAACTGAGACCATTTCGATGCACATGCCATGCACACAGATGGATCGTGTAAAACAAACAGTGGAGCTCCATCATTTCAATGGGAAAGTGTTCGGCTTGTTGTGTTGTGGGGCAGTGTGTCCCAGAATGACCAGAAATTCCTAAAAAAAAACCACAACGTGTATTTCACAAGAGTTTACTACCAAAGACAACCCTCTTGAAAAATCTGCATGTTCCATCTTCCTAAGCAGTAAAGGAGAGGGCAGGGCAGCACAAATGGCTGTGCAGCTCTGTGTTTCGCTAGCTGTGAAGAAAAAGCTAAGAACATAAGAAGAGCCCTGCTGGATCAGGCCAAAGGCCCATCTAGTCCAGCTTCCTGTATCTCACAGTGGCCCCACCAGATGCCTCAGGGAGCACACAAGACAACAAGATACCTGTATCTTGTTGCCACTCTCTTGCACCTGGCATTCAGAGATAACCTGTTACTAAAACCAGGATATTGCTTATCCCTATCATGGCTTGTAACCTGTGATGGACATTTCCTCCATCAATCTGTCCAATCCACTTTTAAAGGCATCAAGTGCCATCACCAAATCCTGTGGCAAGGAGTTCCACAGATTAATTACAAGCTGGGTAAAGAAATATTTTATTTTGTCCATTCTAATTCTCCCTCCACTCAATTTTAGTGGATGTCCCCTAGTTCTAGTGCTGTGCGAGAGGGAAAATAACTTCTCTCTTATCCACTCTCTCCATCCCATGCTGCTGCTAAGTACACTAGTCTTGGCTGGGAAAGAGTACCAGATTACAGAGCCGCAGTCTGCTATCCCACACATACTGCCATCGTCAATGGGCCAGGAAACGTTAACTCTGCCTTGACAATGACTGCCAGGAATCTTTTCCTGTGTCACATTCCAGAGGATTTGATGTACTTTTGGAGGCGTGCACAAACTGTGCAGCCACACTCAGGTTTGTGCATTTTGATGTACTTTTGGAGGCGAGTACCAAGTGTGCAAGCACACTCAGGTTTATTTGCCGCTGGGGGGAAAGAATCGGTTAGCCTTCCTGTTTTGTCCCACCCAAAGATGGTTACAAGTCCTGCTGCTGCCAAGGCAGCTAATCTTTCAGCAGCAGATTGGCTGGCAATGGCTGCAGGAATTCAGAAGATTGTAGTCCGATGTCGTTCCAAAGCTCATCAGGAATGCTTTTGAAAGAGCAAAAACCTGGAGGCTTCTTCCCCTTTCAGGAGGAAACGGGAAAGCAATTTTAGCCTCAAGAGTGAAAATGCTTTAGAGGGAAATACCAGCAGGGCAAGAAGGCTGACCAAAATAGCTGCTTCCCAAAATCTGTAGAAAAGCCTGGAACTGTCTGTTAAAATGAGAAATCGCGATCCAACTCAAAAGGTAGTACAGGAAGCCATTACTTCCTACAGCTTTTTCCCTTCTTGGGAAGAAAATATGAAGCAAGAAGGCGAAGCTGGTGTCGGTGTAACATTGCCTCCCAACAACAGCTCATGTGCCCCCTTTCTCCAATGCCCCACAAATTTTGAATGCCAAAACTCTGCTCTCACCAATACCCTCCCCCACCTCTAGAGGGAGGGGCAGGGTCTTGCTTGCTATCACACCATGCTTGAGGTTCAGGTGGCTGTGTGACAAAGCTGCTGCCCTCCTCGCCAGCTCAGAGGTGGGAGCTCATCCATGTTGTGCTGAGCCTCAGACACAGTTTCTGAGCATCTCCAAGAATCAGAGCAGTATCAGGAAGAGCACTTGCTGTTCTCCAGGCTTGGAAAAAGCACAGGAACTCTCCCTGGCAAACTCTCCTCTGCCAGGTTAAAAAGATGCCAGACTTCCATTGATGAGTGCAAATGCATTTTCACCAGCATGAGTTAAGGCTAACTAATACTGCTCTCTCATAAACAGAGTTTAAAGCCAGAGTTGGAAATGAGCTTGTAAACCCCTCGGGACACAAAGTCCCCTATCTACATGCTGGTTACGTTCCAGGGGTCTGTACGTAAGCTGGAACATATGTAGCTCGAAATATTCAGCTCTTGCCACCCCAGCCCTCTCTCACCTGCACAAAAGCACCACCAAAGGATATACTGCGCTGGTGCAAAAGTGCCAATGCAGCTGTCTCACTTGGGGAGCCAGTGTACAGGAGAATCTGGGTAGCATTAACGAAGACATCATGCTATATGGTGCTTAGAATAAGCCACAGAACTGGCACAGGGAGGAGTGTGTGTGTGTGTGTGTGGGGGGGAGAGCATGTGAGCCTATGGCATGTTCCCATTCTCCTAAACATCTCTTCCCAGCTGATGCTTCTGGTCATTTTCACATTTTAGACAGCCTTCCTCCAAGGAGCTCAGGGTGGTATACGTGGTTCCTTTCCCCCTTTTGTTCTCACAACAACCCTGTGAAAAAGAAGAGGCTGAAAGATAGTGACTGGCCCAAGGTCACCCAGGAAGCTTCATGGCTGGGGGCGGGTTTGAACCTGGATCTTCCACTACACCATCCTGGCTCACTCAAGTCCATACACATGGACAACTGGGGCACAGGTCATTCAAACCCTGCAAATACTACCACAACAAGCGTTGAGCAATTCATTCCTTTAGTACCAAGAAAACGTTCTTAGTCACCGTGTGCAGGAACAGGCTCTAACTCTTTAAGCATGTCACACTTATTAAAACAAACAAGTCACCACCACCTAGTCTAGTTTGGCTCAAGAAGACAGTATGCTCAAGACCAGATCAACTCAGTTCACATCTTGGTTGCAGGATGTTCAGTATTTACAGTTTCCACCTGGGGAAAACACACACACACCCATAATTAAGCCCGCCCTATTACATACAGCTGTATGAGAAATTTAAAACCAAAATAGCAAGTACTGTACACTGGTACATGCCACACTGAATGGCCTTCTTGTTCTCTCTTTAACCAAGTCCAAACATTCATCTGGCACTTTTTAAAAAAACCAATGGAGAATGCTTAGCATCTGCCAGAGAAAACTCTTACTTTAGCTTTTCAGAAGCTACGTGTGAATTTGCACGTCCTGGCCTTTGAGCAAGGCTGGGTTAAGGATAACCACGGTCAGCCACTCACTGCTTCCATTTCAACCGTCAACAGAATCTCAATTGTAGACGCCTTGTTTTCATGCACAATTTGATTCCAGTCTCAGGGGATTTAAATGAACCATTAGAGCACTTGAGCCATTAGTCCCTAGGTTCTCAAATGGGAGGCTGGGATGCCTCCCTAGGAGGGCACCGTAAGTGCTGGGATTCTGGGAGCAATCCAGCACTGCTGGAAGACAAGCAGTTGCTTGGGATCAAGATTCTGCCCCCCCCCCCTTGGGATGTGAAGCAGGAACTGTGTAACTGTAATTGAAGTAGGAACTAGTCAGCTCTCTCCTCTGGGTCAATGCTTAGGGCAGCCAGGCAAAAGAATCCAGGTAACACACTTGCTAAAATAATCTTCAACCTTCATTCACCCTGATCCACAGACTGTCATGGGTGGTACTGGTGTGTGTGTGGTGCTATGTATGCGAATCTCCACATGCCCAGAACTGCATGCTGTGAGAAATTAAACGGCTGAAGTTTCCTCTGAGCCCCAGGTCGCTATCTACAAAGGAGGCTGCTTGCTGCACCTCTGTGGGATTCCCTTACCTGCTTGCAACCAGCTTCCACTGACTGCAGGCAATTCTCAGTGCTGGATGCGACTGGAGCATGAGATAACTCCCAATACAAAAATACAACGGAATCGCCTGGTCTTGGGAGGAGGCAATGTTGAGTCTCTGCAGAAGTTATCGCTCTGAGCCTGCCTCTTCTTTGCATGTGGGTGTACTAAGCATTCAGAGTACAAACGCTAAAATGCATTAAAAGGCTGGTTGCTGTAGAGGCCAAGCAGGCAACATTTGTACAACCGCAGTGGTTTGAAACAGTGCAGCGATAAATGCACTACCTAAATCCACCGTTTTTCCACTTCATATCCACAAACTCAGTCTGGATGGCAAACATGATGGGCAAGTTGCATTAAAATACACAAAGTGATGACTATGGCCCTTCATTTGCCACCTGATGTTGTGCTCTAGTACCAGTGCCTCGTAGTGCAATTTGGCACTAATTTGTGCACACATATGGCCATTACTCATCCTTGAAACAATCCCATGAGAAAAAGTTACTATTCCCATTCTACAAGCGGGATGTGTCGATGGCCTAGTTCTGAATCTGAGAAGTTGGAGATGAGAAGTCTGAATCTGGGTTGTACCACTTCAGACTGCAAGGGGGAATTGTAAGACTGAATGTTCCTTCATACAAATGAGCTTTCTACCTGACACCGTATGAAGGAACATTCAGTAACACGAGGCCCCATTTGCACTCCGAACTGGTCCAGCCCAAGTGTTTCACCGCAATGAGAACAAGGGCCAAACCTCTCACCCTACACAAACGTTGAACTTTTATCGCCGCTTCAAACAACTTTCCATTTTCTAGCCTTACCATAATTTTACTCCTATAGACCAACAATTTATTTGCAGTCAAAAAGATGGTTAAGGTTCTGCAGGAGTACCAATATTTAAAGCACAAGAGATGGTAATGAATCTAAGCAAAAATAATGAAATGCTACTCCATTCTTTTGGAGGTTTTAGAACACACGTAGTTGACCAAAAAGAAACGCTTGCTTCTCCCCCCCCCCCACCTGCCCTACCAACAGTGAAGTATTTCAATTGCAGGTAATATTGAAGGAGGAAAAAAAAAAGTCAGACCTGCTGCAATACCTTTTTTGCACTTTCTGGTCCCGCTTCATCAAAACGAAACCGGACAATACGAAAGTCTTTGCAGTAAATGATTAATTCTGTTGGATTAAATTTAAGCTTTTGGTTGGGGCCCAGAACTTTCTGTTTCCTCTTTGCGTCATTTACTGAAAAAGAAAAAAGAAAAGATAGTTCAATGTCTCGTTTTAAAAGAAAAAGCTTACAAACCACCACCGATTTGCAAATGCTGAAAATAATCTAGCAACATTTCCTGGACAATGAAGGGGGAAAAAAAAATCAAACTGGTACATAGCAGCTGTCCTGTTTAGAGCTCACAAGCTCCTCCTTTTCAGTACCAATACATCTGTTCTTCCTCCAAGAAGCTCAGAGCAGCAGTTTACCTTCACTATAACCCTGAGGCAGATTAGGTGCCCTGAGGCTGGGCAAGTCATCGCTTCTCAACCGAAGAAGCTTCACAGCCAAGCCGGGCCTTAACTCTGGGTTTTCCACACTGGCTCTCTCCAATCTGGTCTCTCTGGGCTAAGGCATCTAACTTGCTTGTGCCACAGTGGAAAGCGGACGAAGAAATGCGTACTTCAATGCATGGAGAATCTTTTCTTAGGGAAGTGTTTTTGATTCGAGCTTTACAATTCCACCTGAAATGGCGCATAGCTACTGTTCTCTTGGACTAGTATGCAGGAAACAGAGACATAGTTTGGGACTGCTGACCCACAAGCTACCCAGACACAGCCTAAACCTGTCTCGACTATCATGTCCTTGTTATCAAGATTACAGACACTTCCTATTTCTTAGTTCAGCTTCAACATGCCATCGTGCAGCAGACAGTGAAATCCTCATGTTCATAAACTTGACAGATCAAGCTACTAAAAAAATTGGCTGGTCATCTGGCCAAGTGAAGGAGGAGCTACTGGCGTAGTAGCCAATAGTCCTAGCCAATACAACAGACTGAATATGAAATATTGTTGTATTCTTTTACAAGATCAGTTTAAATGTAATTGTCCTGCTCGTTTTCAAATTTCATTGCCAGACTTCCTTGAACACTCCTGAGCAAAAATCCAAAAGGAACTTTTAATGTGCAGAGAAGGAAAGCTGGTCCACAGCTGGGGCTCTCTTTAGCTTCCACCTCTGCAGCAGCCACAGATGCCAACAAAACAATAGACTTTTAAAGCCAAGCAGTGGCTTTCCTTGTTGTCTGTGGAAACTGAAGCAATGGACAGCCTATACAAAGCCTTGGCTACATCACAGATCACTTACATGTGTGTAAATGGCTCCTTTGACTCACAGGCATGATTGGTATTAATCGAGGTCAGAAAAATATGCTGACATTAAACCACTTCTGCTACTAGGTTTTGTTGAAATTCATAACATCTCCCCAGGTTCACTACGGACCCCAAGTCTTGCTGCATTTGACGGTGTTTACTCCCAGGTTCAGGCCAGCGGGTGGCGCAGCGGGTTAAACCGCTGAACCATAAGCTGTCGATCGAAAGGTCGGCAGTTCAATCCCCGCGACGGGGTGAGCGCTTGTTGCTTGGCCAGCTCCTGCCAACCTAGCAGTTCCAAAGCATGTTAATGCGAGTAGATAAATAGGTACCGCTTGCGGGAAGGTAAACAGCGCTCCGTGTTCCAGCTGCATGCTACGCGCTGCAGCAAGGAGAGTCATGCCGGCCACATGACCATGGAGGCGTCTTCGGACAACGCTGGCTCTTCGGCTTTGAAATGGAGATGAGCATCACACCCCAGAGTCGGACACGACTGGACTTAATTGTCAGGGGATACCTTTACTTTTTTTTTTTTACTCCCAGGTAAGTATGCACTGGACTGCATCCTGATGTTAAAATCCTATGTGCACTTACCTGCAGTTATGCACCACTGAATGGTGGGACGAAAATCTAAGTTTCCTTAGAGTGCATGTTAATAGAGGTACAGTATTTGAAAACGGTGCTATTTATTTTACTCAGAAGTAAGCCCATTATGTTCAGTAAGACTTACAGTGCGATCCTAACCAACCTTTCAGCACCAGCGCAGCCACAATGCAGCCCCAAGATAAGGGAACAAATGTTCCCTTATCTTGAAGAGGCCTCCATGACTGCCCCGCACGTCAAAATGGTGTGTGCGCCCTGTTGTCACGGTTACACAGGTGCTGGAAAGTTGGTTAGGATTGCACTGTTAGGCTGTAATTCTCTCGTATTCACCAAAACCAACCCCCTTCTACTCATTAAGTAACTGGCATATTTTCATGGGCAAGACAGACATTCCAGTACAATGCAATTCTGACTGCTCTTCAATTTCTAAACCTAAATACACCAGTAAAAACATTTTACCATTCACATCCAATTACTTCATACGTACCTATGACTATCTGCTCAATGCATGTTAGTGCAACATCATGTTCTCCCAGGAGAAGGTTCTTGTAATGGAATCTCTGAATGGAGATAAATTCAAGATACAGTGATTCAATGAGATAGAATGAAGCTGAGTGACATACAAGTATAGCAGGCTGCAACTTTATCATTCCTTATAGCCCCCAGAGACAGACATACAACTTTAGCATATGAAAGGGGAAGGACCCCCTCAGCCTGACAACCGATGCCCACAGAACTGTCACCCAGGGCTGAAGATTCAAGATGTTACAGCCACTTCTAACACTTAGCTAAAAATGTTCTGCGATAGTAAACTGGAAAAGGATTGTCTTCTTTTGTCACAAATTCTTTATTACACAGTTTGGGAAAAGTACAAATTGAAAGAGCAGTAAGACCTGAATAATCCATATACCATTGTCAAGACACTCATTTCCCCCGTTTGTGAACTGGGAATTCCTCACAGAATTGTTGTGAAGATTACCAAGCCTAACAAGCGCAATCCTGTCTACCTTGGATGTGGAGCAGGCGGCTCGCCCGCCCCTCATCCAAGGCAGAAAGAACCTGGGACCGGTGCAGCAAGAGCGCACCTCAGGAGAAGGGGACGTTCGTCCCCTTCCCCCTGATGGAGCCCCAGCTGCAGCAACGGGTCTCCTCAAATGTTTGCTGGGTATATTGCTGGCAGACATTCGGGAGGCCCCTGTAAGGTGGAACAGGCCTGGGAACGGGGATAGGATTCGGCAGAGGCCTCCTCCGCCGAACCCTCCCCCTTCTTGAACGCCCACTCTCCACACCCCTCCCCTGACCAACAGAGACCTACCTGGTCATGTCGGCGGGGTGTCTGGATCGGAGGCAGGTAAGCCTCAGCACCAGTGCAGCCTACTCGCCGGGTAACACATTTGCGACACCCTGGAGCGGCGGAATGGGCATTCCGCCACTCCCACAGGTAGACAGGATTGGACAGCCTGGCTGCAACCTTATGACACCTACTTTGGAGTAAACCCAAGTGAACTCAATGGAACTTCCAAGCAAACGTGCAAAGGACTGCACTGTAAGGGTGTCAAATTTGTACAGTCACTCTTATATGAAGATTATAGCACTCCATTTCCAAGACAGGACATTGGACTATAGAACTGCACACAAGATATAAGAACATAATAAGAACATAAGAACATATACACCCGCTTTGACTTCTGCTGGGGGAAAAAGTATGAACTGAAAGAAAATACCGGTAACTTTTTAAGGAACAATGTATTTGTAAGGAAATGCAATGATAACTTTGCATACAAAAAGTTGAGCTCCTGGGATTTTTCCATGCCAGGGAGAGACTGAGAAAAAATAGTGGCCGATGAAAAGGTTCTCTTCATGCTGTTAATAATTCTCTGTTTAGGTATAGGAGAGGCTACAAATTGTACACTTGCTAACTCCCACTTATAACCACCATTTCCAAACACCACAAATGATGTGCTATTCATTATTGTTAGATAGGTGGGCGACAACCATTTATTCAGCAACGTAAACTGCCTTGTTGCTGCTGTTAAAAAACGGTATACAATATTACTGATCTTGCACAGCGGCTTTCTAATGCACAAGGCCACCACAAGCAACACAAAGTTTATTAAAACAATTTTCCATGGAGTTTCATCTCCCTTAGGCTAAAGATTCCATGGACAGTAGGAAGTGTTCGTTCTTGGCACATTTCTAATACAAAGACAATATTTACACAGTGCTATCCAAAACTCTGAACCCACTTGCAACTTCCAGTTCTCGTCTACGAAAGGAAGTATCTTGGGCCCATGCAGGAATTTCCCCAGCATGCACAGACACCATCCCCCTACCCACACTAGATGATGGGAAAGCCTCCACTGAGGCAGAGTTTTGCACACACATCGCTGGCGCTGCACCGTGGCCATTGTTTCAGGAACGCATTATAATGGCCTCCTGAAGAGCGGATTTAATCATATTTCTTTTCATCCCAACCACTTTGTTATGCTAGGATTTTAGATGCAAAAACACAAGAAAGGGAACTGCAATTGGTTCAGATCACAGCTCTCCGAATGCTGGCTGGCATGAACTGGATTGTACGTATTACAGCAATCCTGTGGCAGTCATATTGGCTTCCAGTTTGTTGCTGGGCTCAGTTTAAGCCACTGGTCTTTATAAACAGACTGGGACCAGGTGATCCTATGTACCACCTTTGGACATGTGAGCCAGTTTAGGCAAAGCCTGCATTACGGGGAGTAAATTGTATTTGGTTGGCAGGGACGAGAGACAGGGCCTGCCCAGTGGTGGCGCCACAGTTGTGGCAGTCCTAAAAAAATATACCTAGCCCCCTCATTTGTTCTGAGAGGAATAGAAGTCATTTTTATTCTTTAACTAGCTGCTAGATGGATTCAATAGTGTGTCTTGTTCCTACAAGCCACGTTGGGGATAGCAAAGAAAGGATATAGGACTGGTGCAAAAAACTGTGGGATAAAGCTGGGTATGACTGTGGAGAAGTGGCAATGGAGATCAGGTTTCTTCCGAGGACCATTCATTAATCATGTTTTTACCCCGTTCCCTCCTCAGTCTGACGTACATGGAGTTTTATCTTTATATTGCTCAAATTGTACCACAGCATTTTGGCCTCACACTATGAGGTAGGTTAGGTGGAGAAATTATGACTCAGCCTCTGCCTAAAGAACCAGCAGTACAAAAGGTGGTGGTGTCGAATCAGAAGGAGCTCTCACTCTTGAGGACTAATGGGAGGAGGGATAAGTGTTCCCTGCCCCCCCCCCACACACACACCAAGGCAACTACTGGTAACTATGCTGCAAGGCCTGAAGCCTCATTCCAACGTATGGTCTGCTGAAGCGGAGTAGCTCAACTTGGGATCCATTTTGACCAAGCAGTGCAAGGTCCCACTCGCAGACAAGTGGTATCACAGTATACAATCTAGAGCAGTGTTTCCCAAACTTTTTCGACTTGTGGCTCCCTTGACCACTGGCAACCATTGGCTGTGGCTCCCCATTACATTATGTTGATGTCTGCCAATTGGCATTACACTAGTTTTCCGAGAGGATTCCGTGGCACTCTGCGGCTCCCCTGGCTGGTTTGGGAGCCGCACCTCCCAGTTTGGGAACCACTGATCTAGGGTGAGAGTGATGGCTACAAACATCGATTTGTGCCCCAGTGGTCAACCAAAGTCATATCAAAGCAAACGCTAAATAGAGATAAATGCAAACCAACCTGAAGTGGCATGGGATCATCTGTAATGAAGGATATCTTGAAGTTACTGCAAATGAGCTTCCCCCACAGATCATATTGGCTTGTATCTGTTGCGATGCATTTCCTCACAAAATTCACTTCGTTCACCACAATTTCACCTTTAACACAAAAAAAGGGAAGAAGCTAATTAAGGTAACATTAACTGCATGGATGCTCACTTAATACAAAAGCATAGGCACTTGTAGAGAGATTTCTCGCCTATAAGATGATAACTTCAAAAAACTGATTAGCAAGAAGAGCTGGGGCAGGGGTTATGCCCTTCCTTATAAGCTAAAATGTTATCTTTATATTGCTCAAATTGTACCACAGCTTTTTATGGACAGAACAAATACTAAATAATATCTATTCATCCAGAATAGTTTGGATTTCAGATGTCCGAATAAGGGGTAATCAACTTGTATCTGCAGTGATTGCAACAAGCGATTTCGCTTTCGTCTACGTCAAGAGCCTGAAACCATGTCCTCCTTATGCTGCCAAAGTTCCTGCCGGAAACCTTGAATTGCAAGTTCACTCCAATCCAGACTTTCAGGTAATTCCTTATCAATAGTCATGCTATTTGCAATGAGTAATCACTGCCTGTTTTCAACCACAGGTCTTTACGTGAGTTTTAAAATGAAAAACGAAAGGTAACAATGCTCACGGTGGAGATTTCAGAAAGCAGAATGTCAGATGTGCTTAGAAAGGTTGTTTTTGTTTTGTGTTTTTTGCCAGTGACTAACAATGGACTCCAGGGTACCTGATGCAGCTCTGCAGCCACAAAAAATGAGGGTGCAAATGGGACACAGTCAAGGCACTCAGCTGTATCCCCCCCCTCCAGAGCGAAAGAAAAAATGGCTGCTGTGTTTGCTCTCCACCCCTAACTGAAGGAGGGGAAAACCAAAAGAATGTGTGGGTCCACACATGAGAATGAGAAGATGAGCACCCCTCTAGCCTTATTTTGGCTTTAGAGGTTACCTGACCCCTATGCATTCACCGGACACCAGTTAAGAAGTGTGCAGCAAACTATTTTCCTACTTCTACAAGCTAGCCTGAAAAACATTGGGGATGAGAAGTTAATGTGGGAGAATTAACCAAAGAAAGCCACAGATTTTGAGGGGTTTTCTTCTTTTGTATTTGCCAAATATACAGCTCGGTAGTTCAGCTTCCAAAAGAGAAGGGAAGCAGCAAAGCTACGGGCAGGTAGTGTACTGCACACCCCACGATGTTTGCTCTAAATTTAGTCACAGTGCGGCTCCCTTCTCCTTCCGCTTCGGAGGCACAAGCCGTTCTCAGGGCAGAGTGGTAGCGGCTTCCTTGCGTGATATGAATCGCCAAAGAGCAGCTGCACCAAGGCTGCCAAGAAGCTAGAAGAGAATAAGCACCAACGACGAATAAAGACCTTTGCACATTCAGCCCTCACTCATTCTCTCTCTCTCTCTCTCTCTCTCTCTCTCTCTCTCTCCAGCCAAAAGAGGGGAACCACATCAACCAATATTACTTTCAAAGACTTGCAACTCAAATTGGAGCTGCATCTGAAACGTGCTCAATAATCAATATTAAGGAAACTACATGACTTCGTCAGAAGTTGGCTTTTTTTTTTAAAGGGCCGTTTAAGGAAGTCCAGGAAAAACTAACTAGCTTACATCTTGGCATTCATTACAAACCACCAACAATCACAAGTGCTAAGAAACCTTCTAGATCAAATCTTTCTTCAGTGTCTACATTATCCAACGTGCAGGCGTGTCCACCATTAACTGTGTAAAAATATTAGTGCTGTACGTTTCTAAAAAGCAGTCCTAAAACACAGCAGCATGAAAAAGCTGGGAAGGCAAAGGCGGCGTGGGGGGGGGGAGGAAGAGATGTATGTGATTTGAGATTTGATTTGTACTATCTGTTACATCTCCTTCATGGATCATTGCCTTGTCGTGGCGAAGGGGCTTGCGTAACTCAATGAAGCCATGAGCTATGCCGTGCAGGGACACCCAAGACGGACAGGTCGTAGCAGAGAGTTCTGACTAAAAGTGATCCACTGGAGAAGGAAATGACAACCCGCTCCAGTAACCTTGCCAAGAAAATCCCATGAACAGTACCAAAAGGCTAAAAGATATGACGCCGGAAGATGAGCCCCTCAAGTCGGAAGGTGTCCAATATGCTACTGAGGAAGAGCAGAGGACTATTCCAAGTAGACCCAGAAAGAATGAAGCGGTTGGGCCAAAGCCAATAGGACGTCCAGCTGTGGATGTGTCTGAGGTTGAAAGGAAAATCCAATGCTGCAAGGAGCAATACTGCTTAGGAACATGGAATGTGAGGTCTATGAATCAAGGCAAGCTGGATGTGGTCAAAAATGAGATGATAAGATTGAACATTGACATCTTGGGAATCAGCGAACTAAAATGGACGGGCATGGGCGAATTTAAGTCAGGTGACCATCATATCTACTACTGTGGGCATGAATCCCTTAGAAGAAATGGAGTAGCCTTCATAGTCAATAAAAGAGTGGGAAAGGCAGTACTGGGGTGCAACCTCAAAAACGACGGAATGATTTCAGTTCGAATCCAAGGCAAACCATTCAACATTACAGTAATCCAAGTGTATGCCCCAACCACTGATGCCGAAGAAGATGAAGTTGACCGGTTCTATGAAGACCTACAACACCTTCTAGAACTAGCACCCAAAAAAGATGTCCTTTACATCATAGGAGACTGGAATGCTAAAGTAGGAAATCAAGAAATAAACGGAACAACAGGCAAGTTTGGCCTTGGAGCGCAAAATGAAGCAGGGCAAAGGCTAAGAGAGTTCTGTCAAGAGAACACGCTGGTCATAGCAAACACTCTTTTCCAACAACACAAGCGGCGACTCTACACATGGACATCACCAGATGGTCAATACCGAAACCAGATAGATTATGTGCTTTGCAGCCAAAGATGGAGAAGCTCTATACAATCAGTAAAAACAAGACCTGGAGCTGACTGTGGCTCAGATCATGAGCTTCTTATTGCAAAATTCAGACTTAAACTGAAGAATGTAGGGAACACCACTAGACCAGTCAGATATGACCTAAACCATATCCCTTATGAGTATACAGTGGAGGTGAAGAATAGATTTAGGGCATTAGACCTGGTAGACAGAGTGCCTGAAGAACTATGGACGGACGTTCGTAACATTGTACAGGAGGCAGCAACTAAAACCATCCCAAAGAAAAAGAAATGCAAGAAGGCAAAGTGGCTGTCAGATGAGGCTTTACAAATAACTGTGGAAAGAAGGAATGCGAAAAGCAAGGGTGAAAGGGAAAGATATAAACAACTGAATGCAGATTTCCAGAGAACAGCAAGGAGAGATAAGAAGGCCTTCTTAAATGAACAATGCAAGGAAATCGAGGAAAACAACAGAATGGGGAGGACTAGAGATCTCTTCAAGAAAATTGGATATCAAGGGAACGTTTTGTGCAAAGATGGGCATGATAAAGGACAAAAAAGGCAGAGACCTAACAGAAGCAGAAGAGATTAAGAAGAGATGGCAAGAATACACAGAAGAACTATACAAGAAAGTCTTAATGTTCCTGATGACCACGCTGGTGTGGTCACTGACCCAGAGCCGGACATCCTAGAGAGTGAAGTCAAGTGGGCCTTAGGTAGCATTACTAACAACAAAGCTAGCAGAGATGATAATATCCCAGCTGAGCTACTTAAAATCCTAAATGATGATGCTGTGAAAGTGCTGCACTCAATATGCCAACAAATTTGGAAAACTCAGCAGTGGCCAAAGGATTGGAAAAGGTCAGTTTACGTTCCAATTCCAAAGAAGGGCAGTGCCAAAGAGTGTTCAAACTATCGCACAATTGCACTCATTTCACATGCTAGCAAGGCTATGCTCAAAATCCTACAAGCTAGGCTTCAGCAGTACGTGGACCGAGAACTACCAGAAGTACAATCATGGAGAAAGCACGAGAGTTCAAAAAAAAAAACCACACTTCTGCTTCATTGACTACGCAAAAGCCTTTGATTGTGTGGATCACAACAAACTGTGGCAAATTCTTAAAGAGATGGGGGTACCAGACCACCTTACCTGTCTCCTGAGAAACCTGTATGCGGGTCAAGAAGCAACAGTTTGGACCGGCCATGGAACAACCGATTGGTTCAAAATTGGGAAGGGAGTATGGCAAGGCTGTATATTGTCACCCTGCTTATTTAACTTATATGCAGAGTACATTATGAGAAATGCAGGGCTGAATGAATCGCAAGCCGGAATCAAGATTGCCGGGAGAAACATCAACAACCTCAGATATGCAGACGATATCACCCTAATGGCAGAAAGCGAAGAAGAACTAAAGAGCCTCTTGATGAGAGTGAAAGAGGAGAGTGCAAAAGTTGGCTTGAAACTCAACATTAATAAAACTAAGATCATGGCATCGGGTCCCATCAATTCCTGGCAAATAGAAGGGGCAGAAATGGAAGCAGTAACAGATTTTACTTTTCTGGGCTCCAAGATCACTGCAGATGGAGACAGCAGCCATGAAATTAAAAGACACTTACTCCTTGGAAGGAAAGCTATGGCAAATTTAGATAGCATAATAAAAAGCAGAGATATCACCATGCCAACAAAAGTTCGTATAATCAGGGCGATAGTGTTCCCAGTAGCAATGTATGGTTGCGAGAGTTGGACCATAAGGAAGGCTGAGCGCCGAAGAATAGATGCTTTTGAACTGTGGTGCTGGAGAAGACTCCTGAGAGTCCCTTGGACTGCTAGGAGATCAAATCAGTCAGTCCTAAATGAAATCAACCCTGACTGTTCCCTGGAAGGACAGGTACAAAGGCTGAAACTCAAATATTTTGGCCACCTAATGCGAAGAGAGGACTCTCTGGAGAAGACTCTGATGCTGGGGAAAATTGAAGGCAAAAGGAGAAGGTGAAGGCAAAGGATGAGATGGTTAGACAGCATCACCGATACAACGAACACGAAAATGAGCGAACTCAGGAAGATAGTGGAGGATAGGAAGGCCTGGCGGGATATGGTTCATGGGATCACGAAGGGTCGGACACGACTTAACGACTGAACAACAATCTGTTACATAGCCCTCCCTCCAAAGAGCTTAAGGCTTTGAGCTTAAAGCTTAAGAGTACACAGGATGTCCCGTTTTATCACCACAACCACATTTTAAGGTAGGCTAGGTAGACTCAAGATCACCCAGTAGGCTTCGTGACAAAATCACGAAGATATCTTCACAATATCCTGTGTACTTTCTTGGCATCTTTTTCAAGATCACCTATAAGTTGAAGAAGTGGCCCTACCACTTGGGGTTTTACCAGAGTTTTTTTGTTGTTGTTGCTAAAGTTTATGTTCTAGTACTTCTAAAATGCACTGTACTACCAATCTTTTCCTAAGAGTTCGTGAAGCACCTGTTGAATTTCAGATCTCACAGAGAGGAGAGAGAATGAGTTTACTGAACATAGTACCCAGATGAAGTGTAAACACAGCAATGCTAGCCACAAAACTGGGCATGTCATCTGCTCCTGTGGTTATAATTAAAGAGCAAGGTACAGATACAGAAATCCTGTGCCTAGGATCTGACCACCAAACAAGCCATCAACAGGAAAAATGCCCTAAGAAACGACTGGGCAAAAAGGAAAGGGGTATATTGCACAATTTAAAAAAATGTGTATATTTATGAGAGAGAGGATTCTATGATTTCTGTATGCTTTAAAAGTATGAAGGAAATGGCTATGGACACACCCACTGCCAAGAACCGCCTTATCATCCACTGCCTCTCTAGTACGAGCAGTACCAGCCATATAGGGAAAACAAAGCAAACTTCCTTGAAAATATATCGCTTGATAAAAAAAACCAAACACAATGGAAACAGTTACCGTAAGTCACTTTTAAACTGATCACATTTCAACGGAATAATGAAATACAAAATGCTCAACACAACTAAAACTAAAACTTTAAATAGCTAAACACAACTTCTCGCCCTGAAATCAAGGTGCTTAACAGCCCGATCCTCACTAATTTTAGAGCAATGGAGCGCTGCTCTAAAGTGTCGCAAACACGCCGTAAAGCATGTTTGCGACGACTTGTGAGTTACTCTGCCTCCCTCTGGACCCTGTGGCTGCTGGTGAGGGTAAGTCCTGCACCGGTCGGTGCAGGGGCGGGGGGAGGGCAGGCAGGGGCATGGAGGGAGGGGGGCCGTTGGCTGAACCAGGCCAGGAGAGGGTGGGGATATCGGCGGCGCACTCCGCTGATATCCCCAGCCCAGTTCAGTGCCTTGGATGTATGTCAGTTTCAGAGCTGGCCTACATCCGAGGAGGCCCATCGGCCCTGGGCATATTATTAATACTTAACAGCTGTACAGGTGTCTGTCTGTCTGTCTGTGTCAGACAGACAGACAGACAGTCTTCCTTAGCAGCTCAGTCTTGTAGTCATAGTCTTGCACTATAATGGTGTAGTTCTTATTCTCTCTCTTTTTTTAAAGATCTTGATGCAACTCCTTATGTTATTTCAGTAATCCTTCAGTAATCCTTATACCCTGTAGTAAGACCAGTATTATGACCTCCACATTACAGCCAAAATGGATGGGGAGACTCAGAAATAGCATGTGAACTGAGATTTTAACTTCCAGCACATCGCTCATGTCCTTACAGCACAATCCTATGCATGTCTACTCAGGATCAAATCTCATCAAGTGCAGTGGGACTTTCGTACAGGTAAGTGTGTACAGGATTTCAGCCCTAACCACTGTATTGCACACTAGTTCTCCCCTAGAGCAAACATTCAGAATCTCTCCAGCTCCTACCACACTTGCATACTAGCAGTAGTAAATTAGGTAGCAGATTTAGGTGGGTGCAGATCTCAACTGCAGAACCGTTTAAACATGTCCACAGACACCAAGAAACCAAAACTAATATTTTAAAATGAAAAAGTGTTGAAAACATTTGCTTTTTTCAACCAGTTTATGGTCTCCTAGCATTTTCAGTCAAAACATTCCTTGTTGAAGAGCTGAATATTAAAACAGAATGGGCTTATTAGCATGCTCTGAGCATTTAAATGTAAATTTCCCTCTAATCCACTTTTAAATGAATCTTCTGTTCAGCTGCTCAGTAGCTATTTTGAAGTTCAAAAGGGAAAGACACCATTCTGATGAGATTCTACTTGTAAGCTCATGAAGTGGTTTTGGAAAATCCTTTTAGGGAATTTTCATGAGCTCCACAAGAGATCTAGAAGTAATTGCTTGCTGCTTTGTTAACTGTTGCCACCTGTTCAATTTTTTTTTCAATATTCCTCCCCATGAGCCAACACTGTAAGATGCAGAAAGTACTGTAACGGCAAACTACATTTGTAAAAAATGCTCAAGATGAAGCACTTTTATAATTGATAAACAGCGTGGACGCTGTAGAAAAAGTAATATATTGTTCAGCAGGAGCTCTCAACACCAAGGCTATGGCGCAAGGGGAGGACAGAAAAAACCACTCTAGCAAAGCGAGAAAACCCAAATGAAGCAGCAAGACTTTAGAGAGGCAATTTCTGTGAGCAAACTTGCACCTTTTAGTGCCACCATTTTCCCAAATGAGTTGTTGGTGCTTCTCCACAATACAGAAAATGTCACTGACATGAACCACCCTCCTAACCTGAAGAAGTCAGAAAGCAGACTTCCCATATGGCAGTTTGGATTACCACAGCAGTACCCTTACATCCCACAATATGCACTATCATGTTCCTTTGTGTTGTATACAACACACACTTCACAACAATTACAGCAACTGACAAAACTAATCTTGATATTCTGTACGCTGAATGAGATTAAATCCCTGTATCATTTTCCACCTCTTTCTTCCATTCTCATACTTTCTCCACTAAATACAGTACTTAGCATCTGTATAACACGTTCTGCATGTGCAAAGCATTTCACAGATATTATCCTGATGTTGTTCTTACAACAACCCTATATAAGGCAAGTCTGTAGTATTATTCCCATATAGCAGGGGGGAAGCCAATAAGGAATGGCTTGCCCAAGGCTACTGAGCGAGGTCATGGCAGAGGTGAGATCCGAACTGGGCACTGCATGACAGTGCTTAGACTTTTAGCCACATGCTTCTCATAATCCACATACACAACTTGACAACAAAGAAATTAAGACTCCAACACGCCCCACTGTCGAGGGTTTTGTGTTGCACAACTAAAGACGTACCACAATTGTGTCACAGAATTAAAGTCAGTTAACTCCCCCCATTTCTCTCTTGGTTAAATATTTATTATTAGTTTTTTTTTAAAAAAAACCCACCACACACACACACACACACACACACACACACACACACACACACACACACACACAAAATATGCCTCTGCCCTGATGGTACCTGCTACATTGCAACATATGCATGCCTCATATGAAAAACCAAGAAAACATGCTTATCTCTTCAGAACTACAGTTCTTGATCACATGCAAATGCAGACTAAAGTAGTTTTATTCTATCAATCTGACAATAGCCCTAATTTTGCAGTGAACAATTCACTACTATCCATGCAAGCTTAGCACACACACCCCCAACTGAATCATGCTCAATGTACTTGACATTTCCAGTTTTCTGTTGTAGCCTCCAATCTACAGAGCACAAACCTGGCCACAGATTCTCAGACCCAAGGGATTCACAATTGTTTGCAATGTATTTTTATCCTAAAAGGAAATACCGTACCTGATCTGCATTATTTAAGAAACTGAGCTGCAATACAACAACAAAGCACAGCTTGGGGCTCCTCTGACATTTCAAGGTCGGCTGCTTGCACTGCTGAAGAGCCAAGCCTCTTTATGATCTTTAAAATGGTCTGCCTGTTCAGTACTGGAAGCAACTCCAAAGAAACTTCCAGCTGCACCTGCGTTTCTGCCATCCGTCCTCACACATACTTCCTCTGTCATACCATGAAACTTATGTAGATCATACATTAAATAAACACACACCCCAAGTTGTTTGCCTATAACTGCCAGACATTAAGAACATACTTTAACCATGACATGTGAAGATCAGAATGATTATAAACTCCTTTCTGCCAAAAATTTGGTTTCACAAATGCAAAGTTTTAGAGTTTTTGACTATTCTGAAATTAAAGAAAAACAGTTACCAGGAACATCATTTTGTTTTGGTCATGTGCAATAGCTAGAATTCAACACGGTTTAGATGTCTGCACATGAACTGTATAAGCACAGAATTGAGACATTGGTGCACAATTCTGAAGTTAGAGTCAGGAACTGTTTCAAAAAGAGCAATATTCCGAGTCCTAATTCTCAGAGAGGTGGTAAACCTGTTTCTGGATTGTACCACTTTACACACGAGTGTGGGGCTCACATAATGCAAGCCATCAAACCTGGTGGTGGAATCCAGACACAGGGCCATCATCTCAGCGAGAACTAGGCGCAGAACCCATAGTTACAGAGAAAAAGTCAAAGAACAGAAGGAAGATTTTCTTTAAAAGTTCAAAATTCTTAGGGCAGTTGAGCAGGAAGACATTTAATTTTAGGACACGATTTCTGAACCCGTCACAGCTCAAAGTCCCTGTTGATAGTTCCACGGCTCCTTGTCCATTTTGTCCTGTAGAGATTCATCCATCCCAACTCCAATTATTAAGAATATTTATATATAATTTTTCAACAAAAAAGTTCACAATCCAAACCAGTTTACATAATTAACAGTGCAATCCTAACCAACTTTCCAGCGCCGGTGCAGCCGCAATGCAGCCCCGAGGTAAGGGAACAAATGTTCCTTCACCTTGAAGAGGCCTCCATGACTGTCCCTGCACTGCAAAATGCAGTCTGCGCCCTGTTGGCATGGCTATGCCGGCGCTGGAAAGTTGGTTAGGATTGCGCTGTAAATCATTCAATCAATTCAATCTATGCCCAGATTACCAAATTTCAGAAAAATATTACCCCACATACACATTTGAGTCATACTACACACAGAGAGACACAATTTTCGTTGGCAAATATGAAAGTCAATGTGTGTTCACTGGTTCAGAATTTAAAACATTTGCAGCAGCAGAGAATTTCATTTGTGTCTTCTTTTCAGCCACTGCAGAGGTATCTCCTAAACCATTCTTCTTGTTTCTAGTTTTAAAAGTTGATACTATGCCAAGGCCATAAGGAAAGAAGATCTCAGTCAGCTTGTGGAATATGGATAAAATGAAACACCACTATAGTAATTCTCAGACTGTGTGCTGCATGAGAACTACTTGTGGACTGCCATGAAGGTTTCTGCTGCTGTTGTGTTTTTTTGTTGTTGTTGTTGTTGTTGTTTGCTCCATTGTTAGCTACTTTGCATTTTCAGGAGTACATTAAGATAAGCAGGATACAAGTTTTGAAACAAAAATAGCTGCTACATCTGCAACGTTCATTGCCTCTGCCACACATCCATTCAATCAACCTCTGCTGGGAACAGATATTTTTTCTACATCTCTTGATGAGGTGCAATTGACCATTCAATCACTGCTAATTAACAGATGGAGAAGAATTACTGTATATACCTTCAGAAGATGATGCCTGTTACGTCTCTGTATGAGTTACTGCTCCAAGAACAGTCCAGAACAGTGACTCTCACAAACTATTCTTACTCTTATATTCTCCAAAAGTAAAGGTTTTCAGGTACATCTTCTAATTTAACATAGAATGGCTGTGAATATGCTCTCAGGAATGTGGTACACACTGCTTTAAAAGAGACTGCTAAGTTGCAGGACACAAGGAGGAGAACACAACAAAATGATCTCAACCAATAACTTTATTATGGTTACATCCCATATGCCCATCAGCTAGTTGTTAAGCAAAACAAAAGCATGGGCATTCTCAGATCATTCAATAACCTGGAGTGCAAAGCTTTAAATTAATAAGATGATTGAAATGGCCTATACTAGTTTTATGTATCTGTAGAATTGATGCATGCAGACTCTGTCAGGAGATGGTTACATGTATGCAACGGATAGAAAGCTAGCACACAAATCACTCTAACCTCCAAAGTAGTACCGTAATTCAACCCCAGGCACGGAACCGCAGACATACAAAATTTATTTCAGCTCTTAATATAGAACTGCACACATTCATGTTATAATAAATATGTACTCCAAATGAAACTCTGGTTTACAAAAACCAAAGTACAATGCTGCACTTATGGTTTTCGTATTCTATAAATATGATAGAGAAGCATACAGGGGGAAAAAATAGCATCACAGAAAGCCATGGCCAGATGTTGGTTTGTGTCTTTGTGGGGGAGGGGGTTGGATGGTGATACATAGATAAATGTGTGCAGATCACGCTGGCTTTCCAATTCATGCATTTCTTGAACAAGTACGCATGTCGATTGGTCACATCAGCGAATGAAACAACTAAATAGAGTCCTGATGCTACTCAGGAGCATAATTAAAAACCTGTGGGCCTTCCTTACATGCCTTTTGCACTGTAGAATTGATATCTACTCAGGAAAGTAGCTGTGAAATTAAAGGTTGCCGATTGCCTCCTGTGTACACATGCAAGGACCCTAAGCAAGATCACTCACCTGAAGACTAAGTGCCCAGAACTTTCCAGACATAAGGGCAGAGAACAGAATAGCATATTGCCATGAGATGGGTACCCATTCTTTTGGCTATTCAAGGCTGAATTTCCATCGTTTCCGCAATCATAAATAGTGTATATTTTCGACCATAATTTTCGATTATATATTGTCCAATCTATAATGCCCAAGCTCAAGCCACATTTTTTGCCCCGGTTTGTTCTTTTACATAGAAAAGCAGGCTTTCGACAGAGAATCACAGATTCAGTTTTTAGAGGTTTTGAGTGTATACCTCAATATTTGTTCTTAATAGCGTCTGAAAGTATATGAATGGGGTTGTACTCCCTCTGAAGGAGCAGGTCCGCAGCTTGGGGTTCTCCTGGACTTCCAGGTGGTGGCTGTGGCCAGGGGGGCTTTTGCCCAGCTTCGGCTGGTGCACCAGCTATGACTGTACTTGGATCGTGCAGACCTGGCCACAGTGACCCATGCCCTAGTGACATTACTTCACAGAGATTAGATTACTGCAATGCGCTCTATGTGAGGCTGCCTTTGAAGACTGTTCGGAAACTGCAACTAGTGCAGAATGCAGCGGCCCGGGTGGTTGCCGGGGCTTGTCGGTTCGACTCAGTCGGACCGTTGCTTCGGCGGCTACACTGGCTGCCGGTTCGTTTCCAAGCACAATTCAAAGTGCTAGTTTTGACTTTTGACTATATTTGGCCTTAAGACATTTTTATTTAGGTTGGCATTCGATGACTGACATGGTGGGCTGGCTTTTTAACAAATGTAAATATAGGTGACCCACTGGGGCTGTTTGTTTTAATTGTTTTAATGTGTATTGTGTATTTTAACATGTTTTTATCTGTAAGCCGCCTTGATTGCCCTTGTTGGGAGAAAGGTGGGGTAGAAATTCTTTAAATAAATAAATATAATCTGAACCAGGTTATTTTAAGAAGGAACACAATGCATCTGAAAAATTTAAAAGAAGTTTGAAAATCTGTTGTTTTTTCCACCCTAGTGTAGATAGCATTAAGGCCGCACTTGCAATTATGTGGCCTTCCTTTGGCATAACAACCCTGACTGAAAAGTATATGGATTCAGGAACTGAGTAGAGATTTTATTGCGCAGTAGCATCTGGGCCATATTGCACCACGCAATAAATCACAGTTCCAGCAGCAACCTCTATGCTTCTAATTCAAGACATATACAAAACTGTCATAGGTCCCACTAGGACTCAAGGCTTGCAAAATATGACAGCGGTGCTGTCTTGACCAACACAGAAAGCACATGAATTAATTTCTTCACCCAGAAAGGAAGCAGTGCCCACATAGAGCAGATCAGGTGGCAAAGTTCAACAGAAGAAATTGGACAGTACATAAAAGGGGGGGCTCTTAAACAACACCTGTTTTAATCATCATCATCATCATCATCATCCAAGGTATACTCACTAGCAATAATTCCATATAAACTGAACACAAATGACAATAGAAATGCAAAGATTTGCAAAGAAATGCAAAGATATGCAAAGAACATAAGAAGAGCCCTGCTGGATCAGGCCAAAGGTCCATCTAGTCCAGCTTCCTGTATTTCACAGTGGCCCCACCAGATGCCTCAGGGAGCACACAAGACAACAAGATAACCTGTATCCTGTTGACACTCCCTTGCATCTAGCATTAAGAGACAGCCTATTACTAAGACCAGGAGGTTGCTTATGGCTTGTAACCTGTGATGGTCTTTTACTCCATGAATCTATCCAAACTCCTTTTAAAAAGGCATCTAGGCCAGGTGCCATCACCACATCCTGTGGCAAGGAGTTCCACAGATGTATGACATGCTAGGTGAAGAAAGCCAAAAGGATGGTTCAAGAGGATCTTGAACCTCAAAACACAACTTGGCAAAGAACAAAAGCCAAAAAAAACCTCTAACCTGGGAGAGGACATATAATTGAAACAAATGTCTTGGTAGTGACCAAATGGAAAGAGTTTTACACACATCATCTTAAGAATTCCAGTTAATTCCCAAACCCAATAATTTGTGCTCTAATTACAGGCCTAGAAGTCTACTCAAGTTCGACCTCCCATTTTCAAGCTGCAACAGCACCATTTGCAAGCTGAACAATGACTGTACATTTCAAACAATGAAGTCATTTGCAGAGAAACATAAATGAACAAAGGAGTGGAACAAGCCCACACATTTGACAGTTCTGAGCATGCTGTTCTGTGGCACAACGCTTGCTTCAATAAAGACAGAGCTGATACATCACTGAATCTGGACAGTTCCTGGGGGGGGGGGGGGGGGGAAGGTCCATAACCAAATACATGCAGTTGTATGCAGATAAGGCCAAAAAAAAAATGCTGCATAATCCCCCACCCTCCAGAAACATCTACTGAGCCCTCTTGTCTCACCACTCCCTCCTGTTATCCAACCACTCCAACCTCTGCAGGGCAGGCTGGAGAGGACCAGGTCACTGAACAGTTGCAAGCAATGGCCTCATCTTATCAGGAATGGACACTCATCATGAAATTCAGACCAAGCTTGGACTACACCAAGCCTAGTGCCATTTTCCAGCCCTAGAGCCCTTTCCCATCATGCACTAGCATTCGACTTGCAAAGCATTTTTGGTAATTGGGAGTGGCGTCGTCTAGTCACACACTCCTTCATTTGCATACTGAACTGGAATGCCAAGATGCCCAGCCTGCACTTCTTCTGCATAACTGACCTGGCTCTGAGGAGCTATATTAAGATGTTGATCATTTAGGGATGTTGATCATTTAGGGATATATCATTTAGGGATGTTGATCATTTAGGGATAGCCAACACTGCTGCCTTGAAAGATAAGAGACACAACAAGGAGAGAAAGCTCTGTCAAAGCAACTGTTCAGAGGAGACATTGGCCCTGGGAAATTGGGTATGTGCCTTGGGCGTACTCCCAATCCGTTTCCATAATGGTCATGAGAAATAAATGAACTAACAAGAAGATTCCTTATTTGGGACTTGCCTTGCAGGGTCAGGGAGCTCCTGGGTTAAAGTAAACTTGGGATCTCCCAGTTAAAGTAGGGGTAAAGAATGTATAAGCCTGCAACCTGTTCCCAATTACGTCCTGGGGACGTTTCACTAGAATAGGCCCAAAGTCTGAGAAACATCAAGGTTTAAAAAGGTAGGCAACAGTGACTGCTGTTACCGCTCTTTTTGCGAAGTCCTTTTGTCGTGACTCTTAAGTAAACCAAACACCGAGTATCCCATAAGGGATCTGCACAATTGATATACCTTGTGTGCAATTTAGACATCAGCCACATTTATCCAATAACTGGAAGCTTGCGTGTTTTACCTACTACTATGCCAATTACTCAGTGACCATTACTACAAACCCAGGGCTGATGCAGCAAAGGAACTAATTTCCCCTTAAGCAGATGTAAGAGGCTTTGTGATGTCTTCTGCCAAACCACCTGCTGTGGACCTCCTTTGCATACCAAAGAGAAGTTTACAGCTCAATCTATAAAGATCATTTAAAAGAGGAAGATAAATTGAGCTGCTAAAGCCAACTCTCCAATGCAATGTTTGGATGAGGAGGCAACAAGACTGAATTCCCTTAATGTTTCCATAATCTCTAACTGGACCAACACAGAGATGACGCCTACCCAGTGCCTTAAACCAGCCATGTTTTCAGCTCTAAAGGCAGAGCTACACTACAGGCAGAGGCTCTGCCGCCGCCTCTGCCTCCGCCTCTGCGCTGGAAGCGGGGGAGTGTCTTCCAGCCTGGTGTCCCTCATGTTGTCCCGCCTTCTTAAGGAAGCGCAGCTGTGATTGGCTATTGAGCTCCGCAGTGTTTCCTTTCGAATAAGCATGACTGGGCTGGCTCCCTCTCCAAATGCAGCAATTCAAACCTCAGTTCCTAGTAGGTCCGACTGAATGCCGTGGGACTTACTTCTGAGTAAACACATCTGGGGTCGTGTTGGGCAACAGGAGGGGCCAGATAAATTTTATAGGGGAAGAAATGTTCGTAGTGAATGTTACCTCCAAGGTGATTGGTGGTTGTTCAGATTGGCATGCCAGCCACCCATCCCACCCATCCCATCCCCTCTCCTACGATTGGCAGGCTGTAGTAGCTCCGCGGACTGCCCCCTAGCTCTGCGTGCCCGCCCCCTGAAAAATAGGATTCCAGCTTGAGGTACGCGCCGGCCGTGCGGAGGTCGCAGCGGCTCCGCCTGCTTAAAAAATCAGGTCAGAAGCTCCGCGACGCGTGTAACGTAGCTCCGGTTTAAGATACACCTTGGGTGAGCAGTTGTTCGTAACATTCAATGCCACACACACTGAACACATTGCATTAAAAAAGTGTCCTGCACAATTCCTACTGAGAATTTTGGTTGCACAAAAGCAACGTCATCTTGCAGGATCTCTGCCAATTCCAATGAGGTTGGCACTGAAGATGGGGCTGGAGGACTGTGCCCATTGCTGGTCCACGGCCACTTCTCCCAGTCACCAACCATAAGGTCAAACAAGCACAACTCCTCTGCTGATCATGGCAGATTAGTCCCATAACTACTTCCTGCATTTGAGGAAGTAGTAAGATTCAGAAATCATCCCATGCTTTTTTTCTGCTTTTTTTTTCTGCTAACTGGGGAAGGAATACAATGGGTATTCGGATTTAAACATCTTCCATACTTAACCTGCTATGCAGATGATCTTTCTGGAAGTGACAAGTGAAACTTCAGCTGCACCGTACCAAAGAGGATGGTCAGAGGGAGGTCAAGTGCAGAGCAAAAAAGGATGCTCTAGCTCAGGGGTTCTCAACCAGTGGTACGCGTACCACTAGTGGTGTGCAGACCACCAGTTGGTGGTACGCAGAGCCCTGACAGTTAAGATGGCGGCCGCCAGGGCGCACGTACTGCCCTGCGCCAGAGCCCGGGAACCAGCTGTTCAAGGTCGCCAGAGCCTGCAGACCTCGAGCCGCGGGTTCCCAGAGTTCGAAAAAGGTCCTCCTGCCTGTTCTGGTCTCCTGCTTTACCTTTGTGAGGTCTCCAGTGCGGTGGGAAGATGGAAGTAAGTGCCAATGATGTCATCGGCACTTACTTTTGGTGGTATGCAGCGCGGCGGCCGCCATGTAGGTGGTACGTCGCGCTGCCAACATTGAGAACCCCTGCTCTAGCTCATTTCCTTCTTTGACAAAGGAAAAGGATGCTCCTGTACTCTGGGTGCACTCACATTAGATACTGAACGCTCAATGTTTTACACTAGCGCTGGGATATACTTCAAAAAGCTCCACTGAGCAATTCACTGTAGGGCATATACAAATACCCCCCCCCCCAAAGGCACACGTTCCACAGCAAATATTAAAGCAGTGCATTAGATGCTATTAGAAGGGCAGCATGGGCTATCACTTCAATTTTAAGTACTAAAAGCAGGGGGTAGGAGTGGGAAGGTGAGACAGAAATGCACATTTTTACCACAAACATTCAGACTGTACAACTGAATGGCTCGGGGATGTTCGCAACAGCCAACATACATTCAATGGCATTCAGTATGGTCTTTAACAGGGTACCAACCACATTCATTCAAGACATTTCAGCATCCCCTTTTCCAAAAGCAGGCAATTCTTTATCTTCCAACATGTCAAGCCATCTTAATTCCTCTTTGGGCAGACTGCACTTTGCAGTATCAGAAGCCCTAAGAGAGATCTGTTCTCCAGTCCATGGCACCAATTGCCTCCCACTGCTTTTTACAAGGCTGCACATACTACAGAAGTTAAAGATTCAGTCACAACACACACACACACACACACACACACACACACACACACGAGAGAGAGAGAGAGAGAAAGCTGTGCCTGTCTTTCAATGGAAAATTAATATCTGCTACCTTAAAATCTGTGGCATTTTTAACCCTTTAAGCTACCCTACGCGGAGGGCTGCTTATCTAGTCACAATGTAGGAGTATGGAGCCATGCTAAAATTAGCTGGGAGCTCCTCTCTGGAGCTGGTGTGCTTCTCCTGTAGAAGATCCTTTTAAATTCTCTGCTGCTCGCAACTCAGCAACTGCTCCATTCCGACCCCCACATGACTTGGAAGCAGCAACCACATTGCCAAGTGTGGAGAAATCTCAACTACCAATAAATCACTAAGCGTGAAAAATGTGTCTGTGTGCAATGTGGTGGAATGCAGCCGAGGCATGAGGAGGACAGGCCAGCATCTTTGTCCTTGCATCTACATTTGTTCTGCTAAGGAACAGACCAGGATGACTGTAAACCAGGACTGAGCACTGAAACAACCGAATGTTCACAGTTACTGTACTTATGCTAGATGATTACACTCACATGTGAACGTCTAGACATTTTCTCTCATGGATTTAACCCCTCAATGTTTTAAACCACACTATATAGAAGCCAGCAGTCCTGCACAGACAGCATGATGAAGATACTGCTGAACACAGGACTGGTCACTGGTGCAGCGTACAAATGCAAGAGCGTCAAATATATACCACCATCCCAGATGCAGGGTTTTCCTCACACCCATGCAACATCTTTTGACACATGCACACGCCACTGAGAAGAGGAAGACATGCTTGGAAGCCAGTTTCTGCATGTGTGTGATCAGTCCAGAAGCACAAAAATTGCTCGTCATGTTAACGTCTCTTGTTGAGACACTGAACTGAATAGAGGAAAAGAAAAATGGAAGACAGGTTCCTGGGGTTTCACAGAGGGTGTATTAGGAACTATGCATGCGTAATCAACCTCAGACAAGACATGTACCAATGGGTGAGTGCATGCAGCAGGTCTTTTAACATGCATCTGCTAAAGATGCATGTTGTGAAGCAAGCAACCCAGATATTCTGCTGTAGTTATCAGAGGTCCCATTCCCAACATTTAATTGTGCAGGTGCCATTTTATACAAGTGCAAAGCTTGTTGCAAGGAATACATCTGGTGAGCCAAGGAGAGAAAGTCAAAAGATCGGTATCTACAACACTGAACACTCTCTCATCACCCTTGTCCCTCACAGATGTTAACACAATGACTCAAGTACTTACGTACAGAAGAAATAGGCTACTTTGTTAAGAGTGAATGGGAGAAAAAAGTCTTGCAGCACCTTTAGGACGAACAAACATGCCACAGCATAAACTCATGTGCAACAAAGCCCATTTCCACAGATTTCCATAGAATATTTACCTGGCAAAAGGACTGGCTCCAATTTCTTAAGCCTGGGTTCTGGTGTTATCTTGTCTTCAGTCTGAAACAGCAATGAAAGAGGTATGTAAAACAGGCTGCATATCTTCTGTACAATCCTAGTTAAAAATCTAAATTTCAGGCTAACAGGGCTTACCCACAAAGGGTAAGTATGTACACCAATGCGTCAGGATTATAAGGCTCTGATCATCCAGGGAGCTGTGTGCACATCTTTTCAACTAAGCTTCACACATGACATTTGGAAATGCCCACTTCTACCCTCTAATGCAGAGTCAGAGCCAGTTCCAAGCTCACTAACACATCTACCCCATCATAAACATCACTGGAAAAAAACACAATTTGTTGTGTACATGTTCCTTTTCAGTAATATACCAAAAAATACAAAATCTGACCCTAACCGTAGCCCTCTAGATTTTAAACAGTTTCAGCACATACTTCATTGCCCATGTTAATTGCTTAAACATCATGCTTTCAAAAATACTTTGTAATATTTTAAGTACTGGCTATGAGTAGATTGCCAAGTTATCAACTTGGTATATGATATGCAGGGCACTTCAATTATCATACTAAGAACAGGACTGATCCTGGTATGCAGAACAATTAGAGTGTAATAGGTGCTTGGGATAGGGCCTTTTCAGTGGTGGCACTGTGGAAAACCCTTCTAGAGGAAGCCAACCAGGCCACTGTGTGGGTCAAACTTTAGGGAGAACATTTTTGGAAGACATTTTAAGAAGTCATAAGGGTTCTGAAACAACTTTGCTTCTGCTGTTCTTGTAAGGTTATTTATTGTATGCACGTTAGCCGAGTCTCTTCTTTTTCCTTTTTTTTAAATTTTTACAGAAAACCAATTATTTCTTTTAATAAGTGTATAAGTAAACTAACCCTTTGCGATGCCTTATCTCCAGTAACCAAAAAAAAAACCCACTAAATAATACACTTTAAATATCTCACAACCAAAACACAATTGCCATTTCATTCCGATTAACTTCTTGACAGAGCAATCCTACGTAAGGATCCGGCCGGTGGCCCAGGTTGCCAGCCGGATCCTGTGCTCCGCCGCAGCCAGGCTCCCGCTCAATCGGAGGTATACTCGGGAAAGGGGACGCTCGTCTCCTTCCCTGAGTGTAAATCCAGACCCAGCCAATCGGCCTCCTTGGATTTCTGCCAGCGAAATCGCTGGCAAAAGTAGGAGGAGGCCATGTCACGGCCCAGCCGCCCAGCGGGGACCGGGATATGGCTGAGGTCGTCCCACGCCCCCTCCCGGGCCGGCTGGGCCTATGGGCACCCTCCATCCCCCGCCTATCTGCCCGCTGGATCCTTACCTGGGTCTAGCGGTGGCTGAGCATATGATCCGTCAGCAGAGCAAGGGAAGCCGGCCTTGCGCTGGCCTTCCCTGCTCTCGAGTCATCGGGAACATGCCTTATGGCACGTTTGCGACGGCTTCAGACAGCGGAACGTTCATTCCGCCACCCGACCTTTTGTCAGGATTGCGCCATGGAACATGTTTGAGAAAAACATGGTAAAAGGCCAAGAGAAGTGTTCTTCTAGAGGAGAACATTAACTACAGGTGAACGAAGGAGCAAATAAATAAATGAGACAGATATTCTTGGACCAGGGATGGGTAACTGATGGGACACCCAACCTTTTTCTTGAGCCCTCTGGGGAGGATCTCCACAGTGACATTCACGTCCTGCAAAGTCCTTGCCAGAAGCTCTGCCACCGGAACATGGTGTCATCATGTGGTGACAAAGTAGATCCAACTTTGCACAAGCCCCGGCACCTTCCCAGGTACAATGGCATCATGGGGGCAAACTCTTGGAGAAGTGCCGGCTATAGGGAACGCCCGTATTCAGAGGCAGTAGGATACTGAATACCAGCTGCTGGGGCACAACAGTGCAATGGACTGTTGCCTTCATGCCCTTGTTGGGACTTTCCAAGGAAGGAATCTGGCAAGTATGGCATCTTTCATGATGGAAACAGGATGCAGGACTAAATGGACCCTTTGGTCTGGCTCGTCTTAGGAGATACAGCCAGGCAAGGCTCAATGCCCGGACCCTCTCTGTGTGGCAAGACCAAGGGAGGAGACCCTCCCCCTGAAGACTCTGTTCACTCCTGACAGCCTCAAGGCTGGGAACCACAGATTTAAACTGACAAAAACTAAACAAAAAAAGTCAGCAAGCAAGTTTTGACAGGTACACCTGTCAGCTTTCCCTTTTCCACGCGTTTTCTGGTTGCGTTCATGCACGATAGTATGCCACAGTACGCACCCTTTTTTAAAACTAGTAATCCCCACCCCAATGTTTCAGGCTTAGATTACTCATGTAGTAAAGCTAATCAATGTACTCTTTGTCATGGCGGAGGAAAAAATAGATTTGTAACATTCCTTTAATTTCACTAAACATTCCAGATGCCTTTTTTAATTGCTTTTCAGAAACCAACTTTAAGCTTAATGGCCACAGTGGCAGATCCGTAGTCCAGGAAAGGCATTTGCCTTTGTTAAAAGGACCCTATGGCTGAACTGTTTTAAAAATGGGTTATATCACATTTAAACTGTACCAAAAACAGTCTCGGACATTTGTCATGTATATAGTAAAACCCTCAACAGCATTTTAACCCATGAAATCTGAATTATAAACATGAAGGTTAGGTTGGCTCATTATTTGTTGATGGCATTATCATCAGTGTATCATCATCAGTTTATTAAAACAAAGACCTGGACTGTTTTATAAAGAAACACAGAAACAACAGAAACATACACACGGCTCTTCAACACATGTTGTTGGGGTGCTTATGTCACTACAGTGACTAACAGAGGTAAGCTATTTACCTCTATCAATCCTCAGATTGCCCTGGAAAATGTTTCTACAGTAAGAAACGAAACGTCGGGATACTTTTCTAGCCCAGCTGTGGATTTTAATAATCTCAGTCCATGAGTGTTGACTCTAGTGATTTGGATAAGACACTTGTGGTTTTGGACATTGTTTTTATCTTTGCTGGATTTTCTATTTTTGTACATGGCTGATTTACTTGTACATCCTACTTCGTTGAAATTTTTTTAGCAAGACTTTGAAGATAACTTAAAAATGCATTAGTAGGCTCCAGAGCTGCCATTTTTGTCCTCTAAGCACCTCTGTGCCTTTAACAGTTCTTCTCCAACTCTGAGATACTGTGATAAAGAGCTGCGCACCTGTTGAATTTCTACTTGTCAAGCAGCTGTTAAAAACACAAAGCATCTGTCTGGAAAAAGACTACCGTAACTAAAAACACATTACCCATTCCTCCAAATTATAAGCAGGGTGGTTATAAGGACCAAGGAGACACAAGTTACACCCAAAGGTATATCATGTCATGACAATTAACAACAAATGTCACCAAGTACAAGATGCTGCTACAGGTTTTAATTACCTGCTGAAGAATGGGAAGAGGAAATGTGTGGGACATGGCCTTGTGTACAAGGGGTGACTGACCAGGCCACCTGACTGGCTCCTTCACACTCATGGCACCCCAATATTATGACTTTGTGTCAATGATTGTGGGGGCAAATCCATCGTACACATACCGTAGTTAATTCCAATCAAATAGGCAGAACGGGTATGATTCTTGCGAAGTGCAAACAGGAGAAGTTCAACTTGCATACCTAATTTTCTCTCTAAATGGGTGGGGGCCTAACCACAGGAGAAGGTTTTGAGAGAGAGAGAGAGAGAGAGAGAATAGCCATGACAGAACTACAAGGAATGTGCTGTTCTGTCGCTTTCAAGGGACGACCTACGGCTGACAAATCAATTTTTCTTTTAAATGAGGCATGCTTTTGGCACTGTAGGGCTTGAAATAAGGGGCAGTCATCATGTCCCACATACATTTTGGATACATCATCATGTCCCATATACATTTTGGATACATCATCTTTCACCCTATTGACATGCTTATTCTTGAGAGCCCCATAACCTATACTAAAGGGAAAGGTGACCCCTGACAATTAAGTCCAGTCGTGTCCGACTCTAGGGTGTGGTGCTCATCCCCATTTCAAAGCCGAAGAGCCAGTGTTGTCCGAAGACGCCTCCGTGGTCATCATGTGGCCGGCATGACTCTCCTTGCCGCAGCGCGTAGCATGCAGCTGGAACACAGAGCGCTGTTTACCTTCCCACAAGCGGTACCTCTTTATCTACTCACATTAACATGCTTTGGAACTGCTAGGTTGGCAGGAGCTGGCCAAGCAATGAGAGCTCACCCTGTTGTGGATTCGAACTGCCAACCTTTCGGTCGACAGCTCATGGTTCAGCAGTTTAACCCACTGCGCCACCCACTGGCCTGTCCCATAACCTACTGTTGGTACATATTCTGCAGAAATATTAAACTAAGAAACATCCATTCTAAATTCGACAGCAATATTTGAGGATAACCTCAAAATAAGGGGATTTCCTCAAAAGAAGGGGATTTCCTTTTAAAAAAGCCTACAGAAGACCAGAAAGCTACAGGACACTTCAACACACATGCAAACTCTCCCTTCTATACTCGTCTACACTTGCATGTGTTTTTAAACCAGTTTTTGCAGCATTATCCTATGCATTTTTTTCTAAGAAGTCACTGTGAGCAATGAGTGAGTATTTAGGGCTGGAGGCTAGTCCCTTAGGTAGAAGCCCCACTGTGCTTCTTGCAGCTTGATCTTATCCTCGGTCTTACTTGGGAGTAAGCTTCCACAAGACCACTGCCTGAAGCGATCGCTGACTACACTCAAGCAAAACACCTGCAACTCGATCCAACGCTCAGGAACCACTCAATGAGAGCTACTAGCAAATAACTGTGTGCGTGAGACTGAGAGGGCCCCCTTAAGCACGTTGACTCAGAAGTCAGATCTCACTGGATAAACTGCAAAAGGCAGACAGACTTATTTGCAAGTCAATGGAATGCAGGCGGATCCCCCATACAAGTTTCCTCAAGAGCAAGTCTCGGGGAGTTCCAGAGGGGAAGTGCGGGGGGAGGCTACTCCCAAGCAACTTCAGTGCGCAGGAGGGTAGCCCCGCTGCTACTCGCGCTTCCTCAGGAACAAGCCCAGCCCGGGCAATGGACTGAAGGGGGCTTCCTCACGAGTAAAGAGGAGGAGCCTGCCGTTAGCCGCACGCGCTGGAGAATACTCCCCGGTCCCCCTTACCTGAGGCAGAAGGTAAGACCTGAAGGTGGCCTTGGGGGGTTTGAGGGAAAACATGACTCCGGCGACTCCCGAGCCAGGCCGGCCTCTCCGCGCTCCAGGCTGGGCTCTTCGCCCCACCTCGCGGGGAGGGGAGGCCGCTGGGGTCGGCCCCGCCCCCTTCCGTCACGTGCTCGCGCTTCTCCCCCTCATCGCTCCCCCCCCCCGTTCTGGAGAACGCACAGCCTCAACCTGCCGGCGCTGGGGGAGGAGCCACAGCCGGGATGGGGCGAACGGAGAGTGGGCCGGCCTGGCAGAGGCCACGCCCTTTTCCTTTGGCGTCACGAAATTTACCCAGGCAAAGGGCGGGACTTCTGGTGCTACAGCCGCCGCCTCCAGTTTCCTAGCAACTCCGGGATGACAGGTCGGGCTCGTGTAGCGGGTGGTGAGGAATGGGAGAGGCGGCCTCCAACGGCAGAGCGGAGGGATCAAAAGAAGCAGCTCCGCTAAAACGGAGTTGTGTGTGTTTGTGTTTGTTTGTAATAATAAAATGCATTCTAGGTTTCCGAGTGATGTCGAGGAGTATGGAGGGAGGGGCGTAAGCCGCGTAAAGGGCTCCGGGAGCGAGCCTTTTTTCCTCGGTTGTCCTTGCTCTCTGGCTAGCTCTTCTTGGAAGTCACGCCCAAAGTTTTTATTTTGGACTGTTTTTATTTACAGAAGTACAGTATCTTATCTAAGAAGAGCCAAAGTCCAGCAACCTACTTTCCCAAAAGCCCACAAGCGGGGCATGAAGCCACAGTCCTCCCTTATTGCCTGTACCTCAGACCCTGCTGTTCAGAGGTACACTGCCTTTGAACCTGGAGGTTCCATTCCATTCTGCTATTTATGTCTAATGGGAACATAAGAATACCCTTGCTAGATCTGACCCCAGGTCCAGCAGACTTTTTCCAGCAGTGGCCAAGTAGTTATCTCTGGGATGCCACAATCACAGAGCATGCAGGCGATAATCTCCTGTTATTTGCCTGCTTGCAGCCGGTATTGAGTAGAAGACTGACACTGAACATGGAGATTATATTAGCTACACTAGCAGCTTCTCTATACCTTGCTGACATTATTAGGGAGGTTGAAAGCACTAAACCAAATGGGGCTGGCACTTATGACAGAGTCATGATGGGAAGTGGGCAGACTGAATCCAGTGAACCCTCCAATAGGAGCAGGGTGCTGTTGAAACAGAACTGTAGCCATGTGACTAGTGTCCATGTGCAGTTTGCTGCTGCATGTGAGAATCTGTGGATCAGAGTCTTGGGCATTTAGGCTGTGTGATCACAAGCACAGGTACAGGGAAGTAAGCCCTGCTGAGGTCAGTGAGAGAACTTCTGAGTAAACATGTTTAGAAGGCTCTTGCACTGAAAACCTACTGTACCCTTAAAGTCTTGGGCAAGAGAAACCTGAGAAGAGGAAAGATCTGGATGATACTAGGCAGTGTTCATTAGAAAATCTGATTCATTTTGAGCAAATGCTTTTGTTCCAACAGTAGAACATTCTTAACAAGAGCTGAGCCTGGTTGTCCAGGAGACAGGACAGAGGATAGCAATACTTTTTGAAGCAATTTAGAGGAGCAAAGAGGATATGTATATATACAGAACAATAAATATACAGCTGAATGTCAGTAATTCACACAGTCTCCAGTTTCTATTGAAAGGCCCTCAACTTAGGCTTTGTCAGACCTCACAGACAGCAACAAATCCCATATGTTCAGTAGCATGGGAGTTTGTGCAACCTGAAAGCTCCTGTAAATCAGCATGAGCAGCATTACCCATTAGAATGCAAGGTCATAATTCATGCCTATGCTATCCATTGAGAAAGCAACAAACCTTCCTGGTATGTTAACAGTCATCTGGAGCTGCTTGTAAAAGGGATCTCCCCTGCCTGCCTTCCGTGCTATGCACAGCTATAATATATCTCACCCTGGTTTTTTTCATTAAAGTTTTTGTTTGACAGTTTTAATGACGGTGTAGTAAATGACATTCTCTTTTTTTAGTATTTCTACTCTGTAGCATTTCAGGCTTTAAAACTTTGCTATTTTAGGAGAGAAAACTCTCTGCGAGAAATGCTGGCTGTTGCAATATTCATTCCACAGAACAGCATCATCATGGCCTCTCCAGATGACTAAAAAAAGAAAAGAGAAATCACATGTTCTCTTAGGGCACTAGTTCTCAAACCGGGCTTCATTCCCTCCTATCCCAAGGCCATGACATTCCAAGAGGGAGAGGGATCCTACAGCAGGCAGAGTTAAATATTTTCTTCCTAGTTTAGCATTGTAGCCATCAAAACTGCTCTGTTTATAGAAGCCGCAGAGAGGCAGGGAACATAACTGGGAATTTCTGACTACAGCATGCATTTCCTCCTACCTCTTAAATCTAGCAGACTGTGCTTAGGAGGAAGGCTTTTACTCAGTCTTTCAACGTAGCAGAAGGAGGTAATAGAGTCCAAAACTGGTGGAATGTAGCAATTCAGTCTACAGGTGAAGGATCATGTTTATGAATGCTCTTGTGTGTGAAAAAGGTCCTGCAAGTAGAAAACTAGCATACAAGGGAATGAACTGGATTAGAACTTTCTGATATGCTAGAAGCAGGGGTACTCATCCCCTTCTCAGCCGAGTACCACCTCTGGTGCTACTCTCCTGCTGCGTACCACTGGAAGTGACTGGCGATGACATCATCACCAGTTACTTTCAGGTTTTCGGAGGCCAGAAAACACAGATAGGAAGCTCTGGGCGGGTGGGAGGGCTCTTCTCAGCGTTTCCGAGAGGCTCGGCCAAATACAGGAGGCTCTTGTGAGAGAAAATATGCCACCAAAAGCGCCACATCAGAGCGGGGTTCTGGTGGTCTGAGTACCACCAGCAGTCAGCCGGAGTATCACTGGTGGTACTAGTACTGCTGGTTGAGAACCCTTGTGCTAGAGTTTATTTATTTTGGTTTTTTTAAACATGGGAAGCATTCAAAATACCTCCCACCTACAAGCTGAAATGGCCCAGTTGACTCTACCACCTCGAGATTCTTCTGCTTCCTTCTGCTGCAAGTGTAGACCAGGCCTTTAATGCCCTGACTGAGTTCTCCTCTAGTGCAGGTCTTGGTTTACTGTCCCAATCAACAGAGCCCTAATCATGCTGCTGTGGGTGAAGTATCTGTGTGCTTATATGCTTCTAATGGTTTCTGGGGAAACAGATCAGATGCAGACCATGAGATGCTCAGCCTTTTTCCATAATCCAGTAACCTGAATCACTTTGAACCAAACCACCTTAAATCTTGAGTGTCCTCAGTTTAACCACCTGGTTGGTTGTGTTTCCCTTGTCCAATGACTAGTTTTTTTAAAAAAGCAATTCTCATGACAATTTTTAAAAAAATAAATGGTGAGTTTATTATGCCATATAATTTGTAGGTTCAACCCTTAGCGAATACTGCAGTACATCTTTTATTTTAAATTTACCACTCACAAAAGTCAAGCAAAACAAAGATAAGAAAAGCTGTCATTTAAGAGAGAGTTCCACATTTCATGGATTAACTCATGTGATAAAGTGCAATCATTTAAATGCTAGAAATAAAGGATTTAAATGAAAGTTGATTTAACACACAATTTCATGACGGTAACACAAGAAGCATGCAATGTACCATGCCGTGTGTACCACTATGCATACTGCATGTGGTGATAGGGGGGACTGTATCTCCTTTGGATTTATTGTGAACAACTCTGAGGATTTTTTGCTGATGGGATGCAGGCAAATAATGCAAGGCATCTGCATATTTGAACAACTAGTACAGCTAAGCATACGAAATCAAATGACCACGTAAAAGGGTCATGCAGAAGTAAACTTCGAAGTGCAATACTGTATATCAAGCTGCATTCCAGTATTTTTTTAAAAATTCTGATATAACTACAAAGAAGTTCTGAACAAAGCCATTCTTCAAAATATCAGTGCCAGACCTGTAATAATTAAAAAAAAATAATACGATGAGAAGTGGAACCTTAGACAAGAGAACGCACAGGAGAAAAGGTTTGGTTTTCAGTGATTCTCCTTGTAGTATATGGGGACACACAGCGTGTAATTCATCTGTGGAACTCCTTGCCACAGGATGTGGTGATGGCACCTGGCCTAGATGCCTTTAAAAGGGGTTTGGATAGATTCATGGAGGAAAAGACCATCACAGGTTACAAGCCATAAGCAACCTCCTGGCATTAGAAGGAAGTTTTCTCTGTGCCAGGTGCAAGGGAGTGACAACAGGATACAGGTTATCTTGTTGTCTTGTGTGCTTCCTGAGGCATCTGGTGGGGCCACTGTGAGATAGAGGAAGCTGGACTGGATGGGCCTTTGGCCTGATCCAGCAAGGCTCTTCTTATGTTCTTATGACAAAATACACGGCAAGAACAGAAAGGGCAAAATGTGCTGATCACAGAGAAACCGGGACATCGATTCTCTTGTTCTTTTACTCAGAAAGCAGCAACCCACCGTTCTGATCTAGCACTTGTCTATGTAATCAGAAGTGCAGAAACATTGGTGGGAAAAGAGAGAGTTATCTCCACCATATGAAAAACAACTGTACTGCCTGCACTGGGCCTTATAAGTTGTGTAGACTCACGAGGGGCTGAACTGTTTGGTTATATTGTGGGGATGTCATGTGCTGTGCAGAAACAGTACAACTGAACCCCAGAGCAGAGCCCTTAAAAATGAACTGGTGCCAGATGAGGTAATACTTTTTGTTGTTCAGTCGTTAAGTCGTGTCCGACCCTTCGTGATCCCATGAACCATATCCCGCCAGGCCTTCCTGTCCTCCACTATCTTCTTGAGTTCGCTCATTTTCATGTTCGTTGCATCGGTGATGCTGTCTAACCATCTCATCCTTTGCCTTCCCCTTCTCCTTTTGCCTTCAATCTTTCCCAGCATCAGAGTCTTCTCCAGAGAGTCCTCTCTTCGCATTAGGTGGCCAAAATATTTGAGGTTCAGCCTTAGTACCTGTCCTTCCAGGGAACAGTCAGGGTTGATTTCATTTAGGATTGACTGATTTGATCTCCTAGCAGTCCAAGGGACTCTCAGGAGTCCAATCTCTACAAATGACACATAAATCCTCACCCTGGTTGTTCCAGGTTACCCTACATGACTTTTTCCTTCTTTTAATAATAATGTGCAGGATCTTGTGCAAAGATGAGTTGGAGAGGCTTGTACAGTGTCCTAAGGCAGTGTTTCCCAAACTTTTTCGATCTGCGGCTCCTTTGACCATTCAGCTCCTCATTACATGATGTTGATGCCTGCCAATTGGCATTGGACTGTTTTTCATGAGGATTCCGTGGCACCCCGCAGCTCCCTTGGCTGGTTTCCGTGGCTCCCCTGGGAGCTGTGCCTCCCAGTTTGGGAACCACTGTCCTAAGTTTTTTTTTTTTTTTTTTAGGAGGCAGGGGCTTCATGGTGTTTGGGATAGGGTGACACAGAACCCCACCCCATGACACTTGAACACAAGAAGAGCAGAGCTAGGACAGAAGGATTTGAAATCAGCAATTCTTGAAGATCTGGCTATTCCATGACAGCAGAGGATACGGAAATAGTATTTCAGATGTAAAGATTAGCTAATAAGGTCACTAGTTTTGGCATTTTACACCTTTTAAAATATTTGAATAAAATGATGTTGGGTAGAAGGGAAAAAGGTCATTTTGTTGAAGCACCCTTTATTTCACAAGATCCTATAATGAAAACAAGAACAAAATTCTCCTTCATGAACAAGTGGCTATGAATTTCAGCATGAACCTTTGACCAGAGGTCTGTGAAAATTTAACTTTTCCATCTCAGTCAGCTGAAATTCTTTTTTACTTAAGTTATATATTTGCTTGGTTTAAGAAAACCTTGTGTTTTGGGGGGGGGGGAGGAGCACCCATGTGGAAAGAACAGAAAGAAAGCAGTAACCCAGAATACAAGGGTATTCACAGACGGAATTAAAAATGTGACATAGTTAATCTTTGAACAATTAGAAGTTGGAAGGACCTGAGGGATGGGGAAATAGTAATTGGCAAGGAGCCCAATCCTATCCCCCTCCCCGCTGGTGCAGTCATACCAAAAACAGGTGCAATGTATCCAGCGGGGGGGGGGGGGGAGAGGGCAGATCAGGAGGCTTCAGAGGGGAAAGGAGATTTACATCCTCTTACACCTCTTTAAGCCTCCCGCTCTGCAATGGGTCTCCTTGGAACTGCACCAGCGAAATCGCTGGTGTAAGTCCGAGGAGAGAAAGAGCATGGGGAGGCTGCAGAAAAGGGAGATAGGATCTGGCATGCGCCATCGCTGCCGGAACCACCCCCTCTCGCAGCCTCCCTGTCCCCGTTCCTCCTCACCCCACCTGTTTTTCCCCCTTCTTGACCCCGCCACTGCCTTACCTGCTCTGGCAGGTGGCTGGCGATCCACTGGCAGACTGGGAGTGCCGTCACATCACAGGGCAGCGCTCCCAAAATGGCTGCCGATGGAGCACTGTGCGCTCCATCGGCAACTATTTTGCAACAGTGGAACTCACTTCCACTGTCGCAAAAGGCTGCTTGCGACAGCCCAATCCTCAATAGGCTTGGGCTGAAGGACGGTGTTCAACTTTAGAATTTGTAACAAAATTCTTTTTGTGGGATTTGGGCACAGGAGGGTGTTAGGTAGCTTGGATTGCAATTCTGTTAATGATGCAAACAATAGAATCGTCCTTTGTAGAAGGGAGAAGACTGCACAAAAAGGGTTACAATGTTATGGCTTGTCTTACAAATTGAAAGTGTCAGTTTCGGCTGAGTTTCTGTAACAGCAGTAAAATACATCAAGCATGACCTATGAAAGCAGTTGGAGGCACATTAATCCAACTTGTGACTCCTTTGGAACCCGCAACTCCTGTTCTCCCAAACACCACAGGGGGCCGCGTAGGGTTGCCAATCAACCAGGAAAATGAACCCACAGTCCAGCAGTTTTGTTTTGCTTTATTTTCTTTTTGGACGTCTTTGCCAGTTGTGAAAGTTTTTTGTAGCCATTTCTCTAGGGGCAGAAAATGCTGCAGATCAAGGAAAGACCTGATTTTGTGGGTTAGCATCTTTAAATATCAGTCCCCGCTCTGAGTCTGCAGCTCCTTCTGCCCCTTTGGTTTGGAAAGAGCCTGGAATTGGGACTGAAAAACACCAACTCCCAGGGGCCGGAAGAGACTGCCACACACATCCCAATGTTTCCTTAATTACATTGTACTGTTGTGCTGGATTTTATTGGAGTCTGCTTGGAGAGTCAAACTTGCTTGGCAAATCAGCTACAAATAAATGCGTATATATAAATAAAATAGCACTATCATTTTCAATCAGCGGGCAAATTTAACTGTACAGCCAATGTGTCAGTGCACTAGGGCAGAGGTTTTCAACTAGTGGTACTAGTACCGCCAGTGGTACTTCGGCCAACTTCTGGTGGTACTTAGACTGTCGGACCATTGTAACCCTGCTCCGATGCGGCACTTTCGGTGGTGCGTTTTCACTCCCAAGAGGCTCCTGCCTTTGACCGAACCTCTCAGGAACGCTGAGAAGGACCCTCCCACCCACCCAGAGCCTCCTACCTGTGTTTTCTGGCCTCCGAAAACCTGAAAACCCAGAAGTAAAGTGATGATGTCATCGCCAGTCACTTCCGGTGGTACGCAGCAGGAGAGTGGCACCAGAGGTGGTACTTGGCCGGGAAGGGTTTGAGAACTCCTACACTAGGGCATCAGTGCAGCATTTTATGCACAGCAGACGAGGCTGCAGGGCAAAAGTGTGTGGTTCTTTCACAGCTGCCTCCCACAGGCTCTGTTGAGGTAAGAGAGGAAGGGCGCATGGTGGCAGAGTAACCTAGTAAGCTGTGGGATTGCTTGCGTCCCTCCTCTGCCCCCTAACCTGTCACAGGCCCTGCTCCAGATGGCAGAGCCTTTGAAATCAACATTTGTGAAATTGGAGGTCACTTGAAACAGCATCAACCTGGGGGGGAATGCTTTTGCACGAGTTGTACCAAGGAGAGCAGCCAACGCGGTAAGCCACTCATTCCATTACAGGTGCAGCACGGGGGTAGCTACCCTGTGGAGCCTATAATAGCGCCAGTTTGGAGAAGTAAGGTTTGTACATTTACTGTGTATGTTGCACATAGTGCAACTTGAAGATGCAGACAGGACTCTTGCAGAGATGCATGCTCAACATACACAGTCATGACTGCATATATGCTCAACCCATGTTCCTCTTGGTTTGTGAAATCTACAGGCTGCCTTGCTGCATGATGGAGGCTACAAAGAGATGGTGTCGTTCTCTTGGTTTCAGAGGCCCTTGTGCAACCCCTGCTGTTGAGGAAACCTTCATTAGATCCCCTGGAACTGATCTACTGACCCATCTACACTATTCCATACCTAGGTATGATAGTTGAGCATGTGCTGGGAGCCTAGCCTAGCTCCTAGCTTTCCCAGGAGGAAACCAATAATAGCCATTGCAATTCAAATTCTGTCCTACTTTCAGGAACTTGGTCATCCTATCGGACAACACACATGTATCAGGAGATTGGTGGGTTGGTGGAGAGAATTGGTGGAGAGAATGCAGTTGTGGAGAGAATGCAGTTCATTGGTGGAGAGAATGCAGTTGTGGAGAGAATGCAGTTCATTGGTGGAGAGAATGCAGTTGTGTTAATTCTCCTGGAACTCTCGAAACCATCAACTATTGCTGCTCTCTGGAGGGTCTTGCTACTATGGGGATGGTGGATACTCTGCTTAAGAGACTTGGGTCATTTGTGGAGAGGAAGAAGGTCCCAGACATTGGTGCTGGGAGATTGCTGCTCCAGTGGCAGGTTATGAGACATTGTAGATAAATAAGAAATGGATGTTTGCATATGAGAGCCAGGATGCTGTATGGTGTTGGACTTAGACCTGGAAGATCCAGGTTCAAATCCCTGCTCAGCCATGAAGCTTCCTAGGTGACCTTGGGCCCAGTCACTATCTCTCAGCCTCACCTACCTCACAGGGTTGTTGTGAGGACAAAAGGAAGGAAGGAACCACGTACGCCTTGGAGGCACCTTGGAGGAAGGGCAGTATAAAAATTTTGAAAATAAATAAATACATCTCCGAAATAAATACATATCACCTTTAGGCATTCAATACAGAAAAATGAAAACCACTCTCACATGCATGCCCACAGTTCCATTCTAACCCCCAACATTTTTGGGAGATTGTTTGTGGGTTAGGCTGTCATGCCACAGCTTTTTCTTCTTGAGCAGTTATAACCCACTTCTGCTTATATTAATAGAAGCAAATTTCACTTCCTTCTTAGCTCCTTCTGTAACCAGTAACCACTGACTTCAAAAGCCACAAAAGCAACTCTCAGATTTATATTCTCCCCCCTCCTCACTTAAAAAGGACACCTGCCCATGTGCTGCCTTCAAAAGAACAAGCATTGTGCTAAAATAGTGCTTGGTGCATATAATCCAAAGACGTCACGCCGCCATACGTGCAATGGCAAACGCACCTGCATGTCTATTTTGGCTCTGGGACTTAGTGAACGTTTCAGATCCCCATTCGTGTTCACCTTCTGCCCAAGTTCCCAGAAACACACCACTGTTTTAAACTGAGGACATTCATGTTCACCTCCTGTCTGAGTCCCCCCCCCCCCAAAGACACCACTGCTTTAAACTAAGAGCATTAAGCACTGATTCACATGATGATAAGGAAGTCATAACAAGGGAAAGCATCCCCCACTGAGTAAAACCACATCTTGAAAGTTATTAGTTTTCAAGCATTTTTCAGGATATGTTAAAATGTTATTTAATCATGTGGTTGCAGTTTTATAACCATTCTTTTTTTTTTAATTTAACATGAGCTAAAATTAACCTTGTAGCACCATTTTCACCTCAAAAATGGTTATGTGAATCAGTGACCAAGAGGAAAAACTGGGTTGATTTCCAGAAGGAGGTTTTTGTGTGAGACAGTTACACACAGGGCACTAGCTGTGCCTGATACCCATAATCCACCTGCACTAATTGCTACTAGCCAAACTGCCTGGGAAAATCAGAAACTACAGTATAAAAGTTGTAATGGTACCATTTAGGCCACACAACTGTTTGGACTTTTTCCATGATGTATTTCTCTCCTCCTCTGATTTCCAGCTTAGTTGCCATCATCAAAACAACTGTAGAGTAGTGGAATATTGGGGGGAGGGGAGGGTGCACAGATCCATCATCTCCACTGTTAGGTACAATGATATGACTTGCTGAATACCTCTTCTGCTGCATCGTTTTTCTGATGAAAATCAACCTCCTGAAGCTGCTATTTACTTTCAGGGCTGGTTCAGGATCTCCTGGCATCTGAGGTTGAGTGCCAACTCCTTACCAAGGCTGGCCCAAGACCTCCTGACACCTGAGGCGGCGTGCCAAATGCTGCCCCCCCAGTGATATGCCAGCCTCTGCTCCTCCCACTCTCCAATGTTCTAGCTCAACACTTTCCTCCACACTTCCCTTCTGTCCCCTGCTTCCTTTTCCAATCCAGGGAGTGGGAGGAGAAGGAGGGGCAGTGGAGGCAATTAGGCAGATGGAGATGGGTGCCCCCCCCAATCTATTGCCTGAGGCAACTGCTTCAGTTGGCCTCATGGGTGGGCCAGCCCGGCTCTGCTCCTTACCCAACAACATGCTAGCATTCACCACCACCACCTCCTCCCTGGCTTTGAAGAGGGGAGGAACAGGGCAGAGGAAGTGTGAAAGAGAAGAGAGTGACGGGCTTGAATATAGCCCACCTCTCTCCTCCTCTTCTGTGCCATTCCCCTCTTTCTTTTTAAATTCAGAGACAAGGAGCAGTGGAGGCAGGTAAGTAAAGGTGGGTGCTCCTGCCCATCTGCTACCTGAGACGAGTGACTCAGTCAGCTTCATGGATGGGCCAGCTCTGTGCATTCTGTCCTGGAGGACAGCTTCAGAAGCTTACTGCACAATCCTAGCCAACTTTCCAGTGCCGATGCAGGCGCAATGGGGTGCACACTGCATTCTGTGATGGGGGCCAGTCAAGGAGGCCTCCTCAAGGAACAAGGTTTGTTCCCTTACCTCGGGGCTGCATTGCAGTGGCATCAGCACTGGGAAGCTAGTTAGGACTGGGCTGTTAAGGATGTGAACTGGGAAAACTGCACAGGGAAAAAAGGTTAACTCTCCTCCCCCAGCATTATGGTGTCTGTCAGATTTGGCCCACATAGTTACAACGAAACTTTTGAGAAACAACAGGCAATCCCTCACTGTCACATCAAGTTTGGCCATGAGCAACGTCAGCCTGCAAAGAGTTCTGTCCCCTGTTAACCAGTGACCTTTTTCAAGAGGAGCCTGCCTCCAGGCTCTTTCATTCAAAGTTAGTCCCCTCTAAGAAGTCAAAGAGAAAATAATAGATTACTGATTAATGCAGTTAGCTTGCTGTTTTGGATTCAATGACATCGGTTTGTATTAATGATAAGGACTTGTGTAAAAAAAAAAAAAACACCACCCACATATCAACATAAGAATATACATCTCTGATGGATTGAAGAATCCATACGACATAGTTGGCCATGCCTGCCTCTTGTCTTCCCTTCACCTGCAGCAGGACATGCTTCTGAAACAGAGCACTCGCATGCCTGCAAAAGAGAACATAGCAAAATGCACGTGTGCCCTTTAAGGGAAAACGTTTGTTTGTGTTCATTCAACAGCACGCTTGCTGGCTTAGTCAAGCAAACTGGGTACTCAACTCCCATTGCCACCTGGCTAGAAAAGGCCATGTTTAACATTCAGTTTCTGTGGTGGAGGCATTTTCCTGCGGCGTTGATTTCAGCTCTTCCGTGGAGCTTCTGCAGGCCACCATGAGACTGCTGACGCTGCTGGCGTGCCCTGGTCTGTTGAGTTTGTCCTTAATGGACTTGGGCTTTCGAGAATGGCTATGTAAACTTTTTGAGCGGACGGACGGAAACCCACAAGTCCTGTCGGACTTCACCGACAACAGATTGTCCGTGTCAACCCTTTTGGTGACCGGTGAAGAAGGATGAGAGGCACTGAGACCCACGACTTCTCCAACGTCGCTGTCATCTTCTGTGTCAGTCAGTAGCTGTTTCCGTTCCGCTTGCATCTCTGCCTCAGACACAATACCAGGATATTCCGGAGGAGGCTCATTTAGGAGCTTCTGCTGAACTTCATACTTCCACTCGGTGGTCCATTGTTCAATTGTTGAAGGGCACACTTGGTCCATGATGCTGCTGTATTCTGTTGCCCAGTTGTTAACTCCTCCAACCACTTTTCCACCTTGGGCAAAGATGTAGCTCCTAGACTTCATCATGGTTGCTTGACAGGCATTGAATGTTTCAGAAGGGCAGTATCTCAGGGCTCTAGGTTTGTCCAAGGGATAGGAGATAGTGGCTTCTAATTTAGTCCTTTCCAGCGCTACGTGAGTGTTCTGAAGGTCTGACCTGGTACCATTCATAACAACATCCATTTGGTTGAGGCTCTGGGATATTGTCTCCTCACTCTTGCAGTGTTCCTGTCTCTCTCCTGAGCCAGAACGGGGTCTAGAGACAGTGTGTGCAACATCTAAAGTATTTTTATGGTGATCCATAGAGGCCAATGTGTTTGGGCTAGAGGCAGAGCGGATGCTTCCTTGGCGTTCTGGAGTCAACTGCATCTTTGAATCCGCTTTCCGGGATGCCAAGGCTGGAGACATCAGGGTGTCGTCATATGTAAGTTCATCCCCGCCCACGTGGTATCTGTACATGCTGTACCCGTCTGCACTATTAACGCTGCTTTGCCTTAGAAGGTAAGCGGCGTCACATTCGGAGGATGCCCGGGAGCGCGTGTGAGTCAGCTCGGCTTTGTCAATACCCGCCAACTTCTCCAGAGCAGTTGCCATCCGGCCAGAGAGTTCTTCCAACTGAGAAAGTCGAAGGTCAACCGTCTGAAGAGAGGCTTTCATGAAATGTTCCCTTTCATTCACTTCTTCTAATCTCATAGCCATGTTTTCAACTCTACAGAATTCAAAGGAAAAATGTATTAAGCAAGACAGGCTTGGTCTGCTTAGTTCATTGTGCACTGTAATTGTGCACAGTTTATGACAACAATGTCGGAAGGATAGTTGGGCTTTTTATTTATTATTAGGGCTTCCTTAGCAGCCCAGTCCAGCAGTGTGGCCCATGCTGAATTCTATCCGGAGAAAGAGGTGACTACATCAACTGAACTGTTTAAACCAGTGGTTCCCAAAGTGGGAGGCATGGTTCCTAGGGGAGCTGCGGAGTGCCACAGAATCCTCTTGGAAAACAGCGCAATGCCAATTGGCAGGCATCAACATAATGTCATGGGGAGCCGCGATCAATGGTCGAGGGAGCTGCAGGTCGAAAAAGTTTGGGAAACACTGGTTTAAACTTCGGCAATAATAATTAAGATCCTTTTTGTATTTTTGATTCGAAAAAGTGATAGACAGAGCTTCTTCCTTGTCCACTCCTACAGGTAAGAAAAAAGATGAATTTCACGGGGATACCTTTCTGAAGTAACTCTGATCCGTTCGTCATTCGATGACTGTTCTTCATCCTCTTTTTCCTGGAAATATTCCTCAACGCATTGTTCCTCAAATTCATATAGTTTTTTCAACTCTTCATCATTGAGAAACAACTCTGTAATAGAGGGTGAGTGGGGGAGGGGGAAGAAAAAGTAGATATGTATATATTTTTTTCTTTAAAAAGCCTGCCCCAAAGTACCCTATTTTGACTAGTGTCTCCACTAGTATTTTCATATCTTGAAATCCATACTAAGAGTATGTCAACTTCTAAACCTACAATTCTGCGCCTCCTGCAACCGTAAGGCAAAAACACAGCGAGATGCCGTTGTGGGTGGTGACCAAACACTACAAATGTATATGGCATGCTTAGACTATGGAACGATCCCCCCATCATGGAAAGCACCAACTTAAGGTTTCTTTTGCCCCAATCCTATTGGGGGCCGGCAGCAGATCTAGCGCTCTATTGCTATAAATCCCCTTGCAATACTGCAAGTGTTGCACCGCCATTGTGCGCTATGGAGTTGCTGGTGGAAAAGGCCAGAGGCTCTGTGCACACACCAGAAGTGCCTGGATGCTCTGCCAGTGCAGGTATGGTGGCGGAGGGGGCGGTTTGTGGGCTGAAACAGGGCGCAGTTCAAGGGTTGTGCATCAATTGCGCATGCTGGATCCTATCCCCCTTTCCTGCCCCAGACCTGCCCCCTTCCTCTCCTCGGACTTACGCCAGCAAAATAGCTGGTGTATGTCCAAGGAGACCCATTGGTGGGCGGCCTACCGGAAGGTAAGTAAAACATATTTTTACTTACCTCTCGCTGGCTGTCTGATTGCCCCCCATAGTGCATGCTCCGTTGGTGGTTGCTGCATGCTAGGGACTGGTGTGAGTTAGGATTGGGCTGTATGTCATATATTACTGAAAACAAATGACACAACATCCAACCTGGGGTCCTATGTCAGATCCAGTATATTTCTTGCGATAGTGACAGCCCAATCCTAAGTGTGTCTACTTAGAAATAAGTTCCAATGGATTCCATTTAGCTGACTCACTAGTAAGTCTGTTTAGGATTGCGGCTGGGACAGGCTATCATTGAATTAATACAATTTCGTTTGTGTTGGTTACAAATCAGGTGGGTGTCCTGGGTCTAAGCTTATTTTATTTATTTATTTTTCAGATTTTTATACCACCCTTCCTCCAAGGAGCTCAGGTTGGTGTACATAGTTCCTTCCCTCCTTTTGTCCTTATAACAACCCTGTGAGGTAGGTGAGGTTGAGAGATTGTAACTGGCCCAAGGTCACCCAGGAAGCTTCGTGGCTGAACAGGGACTTGAACCTGGATCTTCCAGATCTAAGTCAAGCTCCCAAACCACTACACCATCCTAGAAAGCAAGGGGATGACAGGTCACACCTCTTGGAATAATAATGGTGGACAGCCCTAATGCACTGTTGCAAGAAGCCAATTGTGGGAGTTCCTATGTATATGAACTGGTCCACCAAATCCTTTCCTTATCCCAGTGGTGGTTGCTGAGTTTATACCACAGAGAGCCCTTTCCATACTCAGTCCTCGGTCGCGTTCATCCTGGTCCCCTTCTCTTTTCTTTTTGCAGCGACAGCACAGGCGAACGATAATGATGTACAGGTGACTGAAAATGATCATCGGTGGGGGAAGCACTGGTCTGTCATGGAAGGTCATAATCAACTGATAGCGCTGGAACTTCCAGACTTGATTGGAGATGGACTTCACTTCAAAGAAGGTGTTGCTGCAAAAGAGGTCATGGTTACGCTTCTTCACTTCCGACCCGCCCCCTATGAGGAGAAAACTGCCATAGAGCTAAGCAAATGTTGGAGTGACAGACAGTCCTTTCTTCCCCCTTTGGAACATTGCCAGTTGAAAGCTTTCAGCTGGGTGGCAGGGCCTCAACACAGATACAGGGAAATTGCCCTCTTTGAGGCCATTAGGGTCTAACGCCAGACATTCAGTTGGAAAGAGGAATATGCTGATCAAACAGCCCTGGGACTAGGCTCTCTTGGGTGTTTCACATTACAAGGAAGTGTGACAGAGTTGTTCCTCTTTTTAACACATTGGGGATAACTTGTTCAACGGAAGGGCTGCATCTCTGGGTTGGCATCTTGACCCATCAGCCAGCCCCTGAGTCCATCTGCAGCTCCCTCTGCCCCATCTCTGTACACATATAACAAACGTGTGCAATTTTGTAGATGCAGAAAAAAAGCTAGTTTATTATCCAGGGTCAGCCTGTTCATGAGGCCAGCTGAGGCTGTTACATTAGGACATTGCCGAACGTTACAGTGTGCATCTCCTACTGCAGTGGTTCCCAAACTGGGAGGCGCGATCAGTGCAATGCCAATTGGCAGGCATCAACATCATGTAATGGGGAGTCATGGCCAAGGGTCACCAATGGTCATGGGAGCCGCGGGTTGAAAAAGTTTGGGAAACACTGTCCTACTGCTATGGCAAGTGAGGCAGAGGCAGTATTTCTGCCTCTGCCTCACTTTCTAAGCAGATGCCCTACCACTAGGGAGCAATGGCCCAGAGAAGTGGTTCCCCCCCCCCCCGAGAAGTTCTACTGCTGAAACTGGGCAGAACTGATCCTGTAAATTACCGCTTCTGGAGCATGCCAATTTATACAGGGTGTTGCGCATCCTTCTCCACTGTGGTCTGCTGACCTCCCAATTCTCCCAGTCTGACATATACATTTTGGTCTGTTGGTGGATGCCGTGTGTGCTGTAAGGGAACCAGGGTGTGGGCTGAATCAGGGTATGGGCATCAGAAGGAAGAGAGCAGATTTCCGAAGTAGAGGAGGCCATGTAACAGCCTAGCCAGCCCAGCGGGAACAGGGATATGGCCGAGGCCATCCCCCGCCCCCTCCCGGGCCGGCTAGACCAATGGCCCCCTCCCTCGCCCACCTAACCGCCCCTGCACCTGCCGGATCCCTACTCACCTCGTCCGGCAGACGCATGGGCGCTTTGGCGATGGAGCAAGGGAGGCCGGCCTCTGCGCTGCCCTCCCTCGCTCCAGAGTAGTCGCAAATGTGCTTTATGGTACGTTTGCGACTGCTGCTGGCAACGGAACGCTTGTTCCATCGCCGGCTTTTTTTACAGGATTGCGCTGTAAAGCACTTTAAAAAACCTTTTTCCTGCCGGTGGCAATCCCTGGGATCACTGCCGCCGCCATGTTGTCCTTAAGGTGGCAGGGGACAGCATCCAGTTCTCGTGGTGGGTCGCGACCCACCACTTTGAGAACCGATGGATTATAGTTTTGCATGGAGCTGGAAGTGGTAGGGTAGAGGCATCTCTCTCTTTCTTTTGTTTCCATTTTTTCTGACCAGCTTTTGTAGATTTGTGACAGATTGCTATCTTGCTTGCTAATTGGGCTAAGAGGCACCTTTTAAGCGACAGTTCCCTTATAATAATTAACAGGGAAAGAGCAACTTTCCCTTTCACTCCAGCACAGCATCTTTCCCAGTGGCTGTTTGCTGGTGCCTCTTCTTTGGATTGTGAGCCCCCTGGGATGGGGGACATTCATTTTTTTCATTCATTCTGCTTTGTAAATCGCTTTGTGTGAGTGTGGTGGAGGGCTGAGAGCTGCAAGGCACATGTATGAGCTGAGACAGTGCAAGACTTCCTTTGATCACTTTGTTTCGGGCTGCCTGGAGAGCGACAGCAAGGGAGAGGAGCCTGTAGCAAATGCATCGGCTGCATTTCTGCAACGCTACCTATCAAAACAGTAACGAAAGGATCTCTGCAGAATATCGTTCCTAATGGAGCTGCTTGTTTGAAGCATGGCATAAATCAAGCGTTGCTAACAACATATCTCAACGTTTGATGTGACACAAAAGTGTTCAAGCGATGAAAGGCCCGTTGTAGCATTGAAAAACTCCCGGAAGATTCATATTGTCTTGCTTTTTAAATGCTGATCAGCTTGACCTAAATAGCAGGGTTTGCAAATCTCCCTCTGTTAAAAGATAAAAAAAAAACCACCCCAAATGCAAAACCTGTTCATATAAACCTTGGGGGACCCACATGACTGAACAGAATCTGGATCTTGTAACAAGAACATCCTTCTTCAAGTGCCAAAGATTTAGATTTTAACTAGTGATACAATTACGGTAATGCCTTTTAGAAAATGAATGCTGTAAATAAAGCTGAAGTCCTGCACTTCCAACTTTAACAGCACAGTCCTATGGATGACTACTTAAGAAGTAAGTTCCATTGTGTTCAATGGAGCTTGCTCCCAGCAAAGTGTGTATAGGATTGCAGCCTAAGGAAACTGCACAGGGAGTAAGGTCAGGAGGGGGATGATCTGCTTCTTGTTTGGGTGAGCAGGAGGATCATTGCTACTTGTGTCAGCAGTGGGCTGGAGGGAGGTGGTGGTGGTGGCAGATTTGGGGTGAAGTACACTCAGAATCCATAGGCCAGCGGGTGGCACAGTGGGTTAAACCGCTGAACCATGAGCTGTCGATCGAAAGGTCGGCAGCTCGAATCCGCGACGGGGTGAGCTCTCGTTGCTTGGCCAGCTCCTGCCAACCTAGCAGTTCCAAAGCATGTTTATGCGAGTAGATAAATAGGTACCGCTTGCGAGAAGGTAAACAGCGCTCCGTGTTCCAGCCGCATGCTACGCGCTGCGGCAAGGAGAGTCATGCCAGCCACATGACCACGGAGGCGTCTTCGGACAGCGCTGGCTCTTCGGCTTTGAAACAGAGATGAGCACCACTCCCTAGAGTCGGACACGACTGGACTTAATTGTCAAGGGATACCTTCTGGTCACCACACCTCAAAAAGGATATACAGTAGTTGAATTGGAAAAGGTGCAGAAAAGAGCGACCAGGATGAGTCGTGGGCTGGAGCACATCCCTTATGAGGAAAGGCTACAGCGTCTGGGGCTTTTCAGCCTAGAAAAAAGGCACCTGAGGGGGGATATGATTGAGACGTATAAAATTATGCATGGAATGGAGAGAGTGGATAGAGGGAAATTCTTCTCCCTCTCGCACAACACCAGAACCAGGGGACATGCACTAAAATTGAGTGGAGGGAGAGTTAGAACGGACAAAAGAAAATATTTCTTTACCCAGCGTGTAATTCATCTGTGGAACTCCTTGCCACAGGATGTGGTGATGGCACCTGGCCTAGATGCCTTTAAAAGGGGTTTGGACAGATTCATGGAGGAAAAGACCCTCACAGGTTACAAGCCATAAGCAACCTCCTGGTTTTAGAAGTGGGTTTTCTCTGTGCCAGGTGCAAGGGAATGTCAACGGGAAACAGGTTATCTTGTTGTCTTGTGCTCCCTGAGGCATCTGGTGGGGCCACTGTGTGATACAGGAAGCTGGACTAGATGGGCTTTTGGCCTGATCCAGCAGGGCTTTTCTTATGTTCTTATGTTCCTACCTTTACCTTTACCTACACTCAGAATCCACCTCCCGCTCGGACTGCTCGCAATCCGTCGCTGGTGCAATCTGCTTCACCTTGCCTCATGGTTGGGCCAGCAGCAGTGCTGTCCGTGGAACTCTTCCCCACTTGGGGGATTGGGGTGCACACAACGAGCCATCTCTTGAGATTTGGGACTGCATGAGATCCAAATGCCTTAGATTATCTGTTTTAGCGCGAGTTATTTTTTTCATTGGGCCAGTTGATGCAAATGCATTTTATCATGTTTCAATTACAATGCACCTTGAGTGTCCTTCTGCGGTTTCTTTTCATTTCAGTGAGGCTTGCCTGCTGGATTGTGCCCCACCCTTCTAGATAAGAAGAGGAGCCCTTACAGTACGATAGAGTGTGACCCTTCTGACTTTTCCAGCTACTGGAAGCAAGGACGAGTTAACAGCATGACCTACTTCCTACAATGCTGATTTTATTTTTGGTCCCTTCACATAACTACCATTGTGCATGCCAGATGATTGCTTTTTTTCTCTCTCTCTCTCTCACACTCTTTTTTTTTAATTAAAAAAATGAGCTGTGTGACTGGCATGTGACTCCTTTGAAAACCCACGACCTTTTCAGTGATTGAGCATTCTGCGGCAGACAGCAAAATAAAAGGCGGTCTGTAAGGGAAGCTCGTCTCAAAGTATGGCACTCAATCCGGGCACAGCGCCCGGGACAATGGTATGTATCTCTGCCTGCCGGCTCGCTAGTTTTGGACTCAGGCAGCAAAAGATAAAGGTGTGATTTGAGCAGTATATATTAGCATCTTCCCCCATTTTGTGAAGACAAACAGGCTGATAAGACCCAATGTTGGCAGGAGGCAATCTAAACAGATGAATCTCTTCCTTCCCCCAACCCCTCCCGCTGAGTTTACAGGAATATAAATGCTCACTCTGGCAATAGTTAACGTTTTTCTTGCCTTTCTCAGAGTACCTGAAATAAATTAGACTAGAGTTACAAGTGTTTGGTTTTTTAAAAAATTATTTTTATTATTCAGTATAATGTTGTTATCAATTATGTATTATTTGAACTTTGTTATCCGTGTCACATTTTGTTAATTGTTGGCTGGTTTTCAATTTGCCATTTTAACGTGTTTCCGTTTATTTTATCTGTTATTTATCTCAGCGGTTTTCAACCGGTGTGCCGCGCCATGCTGGTGTGCCGCAAAAGGTCCACAGGTGTGCTGCGGGAGTTTGGAGCACAGTGGTTGAAAATTGCTGAAAAAATCATCCGGGTTCTGTGGCTCTGTTTTTAGGGCAACTGTCTGTCCCTTTTCCTCTGCCAGCTAAGGAAGAGGGTGAGACAATTCGTTACTACAGACAGTTGTCCTAGAAACAGAGCCGCAGAACCTGGAAGAATCTCCCGGAAGCCGGAAGTGACATCACAAGAGGTGAAGACCATAGAGAAGACCATAGAGGTCAGTGTGCCATGAGAAGAAAAACGTTGAAAATCACCGATTTATCTACTTTTAAACTTTGTTTCAGGGTCAGCCCATCAATTGAGATGGGCGGGAAGGTGCTCCCACTCTCCCACCTCTATTGCTTATCCTTCTGCTGTACCCTGGATTCAAAACGGAAGAGTGACACTTCACACTTCTCCTCCACACTTCCCCTTTGTTTTCAAATCCAGAAAGTGGGAGAGGAAGAAGCAGGCATGTTGCTGGGTAATGGGGGGGGGGGGAATGTGCTGGGATGTGCTGGCTCAGGCGCTGGAGGTCTGGGGCCAGTCCTGAGGACAGCATCCATGTGATCCGCTTCCTGAAGTGATTATCCCCACAAGGAGCTGAGGAGGAAATTGATGTAGTTTTACATCATGCAGAAGCATCCATTCTATCACTCTACTGCATGCGTAGACCCAGCCATAGAGTCTCTACAACCCACATGTGTCTCTCCCATAATTCACAAAATACTGGTTAAGAGAGATGCCAATTTGGTCTCTTCTTGCAGAGACCCTATTCCCACCACATCCTCTTGATCAGAACAAAAGGGCAGTAAGGGAGTCCTCATGCCAAGAAAACACTTACTTAAAGACAGCAATCAGTAGGTTGACCAGGAGGATGTTGGCGACCAAGAGGTAGCAAGCCATGATTGCTGGAGTCAGCCAGGCACCAGGGATGCAAGGGGGGAGCCGTTTGCCATCTTCATCGTAAAGGTTATCCCCACAAGGAGCTGAGAAGGAAATTGATTTAGTGTTACATCATGCAGAAGCAATGGCGCTCTGTGCACCTGGCAAAGTTAGAAAGAGGAGCAGATCACAGGTGTTGTGGGGCCTGAGACACCCACACCTTGGGCTGGGCTGCAGTAAGCACAGACCCTCACTGTACTTTGATTGGTTTCAGTCAGGAGTCAAACCTCTTGACCAAAGCCTGGCCTAGCGAAACACCTGATCATGTGATAAAATTGTTCCCTTCCCCCTCCCAAGCCCCCCGATTGGCCTCTCCCACCATAGCATGTGCCACAGTCCGTTTTGGCATGGCTGCACTCTATGACGGGGAAAACCTTAGGATTGGGCTGTACGTAATGTAGGACGCTACAGCAAGGAATCACCTAACCAGTTAGCAGCCTCTTCGTTCAAAACTTTTGGTGTTAGAATGTGATATGCAAGAGACAGGAAAACTAAAAATGTTCCACATTTACCAGAATGGTTTATTTATCACACTTTGTGGCCTTGCCATAATGCACAAGATCACATCGTATATTTGTACTCAACAAAAGTACGTGAAAACTAATAGGTTTGGCATGTTTTAGAACTGTCAGGATTGCCAAACAAAATGCCCCTTTCCTCTGGTGTAAACCTTCTTGTCATTGAGGTGCTTTGTCTGCTTACAATGCCATGTATTCCTAATTGTAAGCAGTAATAAAACTGCAAATAAATTAAAGCGTCAATATCTAGCATAGGGGAAAATATATATATGTATATATGAAAGCGTTTAATTAATTCGTCGTTCCCTACAAAAGACTTACGATTAATTTCCATGGCATAGACTACACAGTGTTCCGAAAGCAAAAAAAGAAAAAAGAAGAAAAAGCAATTAAAAAAGGGAAAAGGGAAAGAACAAAGGGATAATGGGAGAGGAAAGAAAACACATGATTGACAATATTGCAGGTCTTCTGCTGCCAGAGGAAGATAAGACCCTCAAATATTATAACAGGCAAGATACATGCTCTGAAACAATGGCAGAGTCAGGACTCCAGAATGCCCTGCAATTTCCTTTTCTCTTTGTCTTTTCGAAACATTATGTATGGCAGCAAACTCATGACGGTCGAAAGAGAATTACAAAAGGCAGCTGGCAGATGATCATGTACGTATTCAAGCGATTTCAATTATGTAAGGATCTGACGTGGGTCTCGCCACAAGCACAGAATGCCGCACAAGAAATCACACAAGAGGAACGGTGTGGCTGTCCTGGGAACACTTTTGTTCTCAGAAACACATTCCAAATTTGAGGGTGGTGGTGGTGGCAGGATTCCCTCCAGTGAGCCTCCTCTCCTTACTCTGGTGATGGGTGTGATGGTGGCCATTAGTTGTGTCGGGCTAGCAGCAGTGGCATTCTAGCCATGTTTTGCCCCTATAGTGCCCCTATAGTGCCAGTAGAGTAGAAGGTAAGAGATAACAGGGTCTGGATGCTGCATGTTCCAAGATGATGCTCTTATGGAGATGCAGGTCTCTGTATATTCCACTCCTCCTCCTGCTGCTTCCTGGATTTGAAAGGAGAGCAGAGTGATGGGCTAGAGCAGTGTTTCTCCACTGGCAGCCACTTATGGTGTGCTCGTGGAGCCCCTGAAGGGGTCTCAGGGAGCCCCAGGGTTCCTAGGAGTATACTTTGAGCCCTGGGGCTCCCTGAGACCCCTTCAGGGTCTCCACGAGCACACCATAAGTGGCTACCATCTGCCCCCTGCCCAGTTTGCTCAACCATCCCCCCAGCCTCCCCTGCACTGGTACTCTCGGGCTCCCCAAAACTATGCATGCATAGGTGGGGCTCCCCGATACTCCTTTTAGGGGTGTAAAGGGATTCGGAGACCGACAAATTTGAGAACTGCTGGGTTAGAATATCCGAGATCATCATTCTACTCTTCTCTTCTCCTCACGTCCTCTTCCACTCCATGCATCTTAGGCAGGATCAGGCTGTTAGCAAGGTATTGACTAAAATTGTATATCTTTGCCCCAATTTTGATCAAAACATATGAAAATTCGATGTTTTTGTTGCATCTTCACTATGCAAAAATAGTAAAGCCAAAGAGATGACTGGCACCTTCAGGCCAGTGATATTTTTTCAAATATGAGACAAGGAATGTCTAGAACTACAGCAATAAAATATCTACCAGTTTATCAGTAAAAGGTTGGCAGTTCGAATCCGCAACGGGGTGAGCTCTCGTTGCTTGGCCAGCTCCTGCCAACCTAGCAGTTCCTAGCATGTTAATGCGAGTAGATAAATAGGTTCCGCTTGCGGGAAGGTAAACAGCGCTCCGTGTTCCAGCTGCATGCTATGCGCTGCAGCAAGGAGAGTCATGCCGGCCACATGACCACAGAGGCATCTTCGGACAACACTGGCTCTTCGGCTTTGAAATGGAGATGAGCACCACACCCTAGAGTCGGACACGACTGGACTTAATTGTCAGGGGTCACCTTTACCTTTTTAAATATCCTAGAAATAAATGCAAAAGTGACTTACAAGTTCCAGGAAGAAACAAACATTTCAGAGAATTCCTGTCAATAATTTCTGGGAGCAAAAATGTGCAGGTATGACTTAATTGTTCTACAACAATTAACAGCCCGTTCCAACACAAGGGCTAAGCAGCACAACTCAGCATAAGTCGCTTATGTCGAAGTTATGTCTGGAATGCGACCATTTACGTCGAAATTATGTCGAAGTTATGTCGAATTTACGACCGACGGACGAAGAACGGACACGCATGCGCACCACCGACGCCGACATAAGTCGGACCTAAAGTCAACATAAAAGTGGGTGGACCAGGGGCAGACCGTGGGCGTAACGGGGGCGGAAACCAATTAACGTCGGATTCCAGACCCTGGCGAGCACAGACACGCCCCCTCCAACACAAATGCTGACACAAATTTTATGTCGACCAAAAGGGTGGACATAAATTCGAGGAGACCCATAGGAACCATTTTACCTCCAGCCCTCTCCTGAAAAGTTCTAACACCCTACTCCTGAGTTATGTCAGAGTTATGTCAGAGTTGTGTCAGCAAGGTCTGGAAACCGACAGAGTTATGCCAAAGATAGGGAGCCTATCAGCACCCAGCCCCACCCAGCCTCTTTCCCACAAAAGCCCAGCCCCAGACCTCCAGTCTCTCTCTCTCTCTCTCTCTCTCTCTGAGTACGTGGCGTGGGGTTCTGTCCCCCACAGCCACAAAGTGGGGCTTTGTCGGTGGAGGGCAAAATTCACAAACACCCCACTTCTCTCTTCTCTTCTCCTCTCTGCCCCCCTCAAGGGCAGAGAGGGCTGTTCTGGCTGTGGTCAAACTGTTTACAGCTGTGCCTGGGCAGCTGTCTCCATGCTACCATTTGCTAACCCATGTCTTTCTCCCAGCCTCTTCCCCCCCACAGGCAACAACACCAGCAGGTAAGTGCAGGTAAGAGCAGGGTTTGTGCTGACATGTGGTCTGACTTCTGCCTCTTTGCATATAGAAATATATGAGACATGCCTCTTTACCAATGTGCCCTCTCATGTCTGCCTGCATTGCCTTCTCTGAAATGCCTCTTTACCAATGTGCCCTCTCATGTCTGCCTGCATTGCCTTCTCTGAAATGCCTCTTTACCAATGTGTTGCCTGATAACTGCCTGCTTAGCCTGCTATGATATGCCTCTTTACCAATGTGTTGCCTGATAACTGCCTGCTTTGCCTGCTATGATATATAGGAGACATGCCTCTGTACCACTGTAGTCATGTGAGCAGACACTGCCACAAGTGTGGAACTGTTAGCCTTATGTAGACACCAGCTGTTTCCCCCCCCCCTTGTCTCCACAGGGTCTACTGACAGGTCAGTAGTGCTAGGTTTGCCATGGTTGTGACCCCCAAGTTCTGTTGTTGTCTCTCTCTTTGACCCTTTCCCCTTACAGGATCATGCTCTCCTTACACCCAGGTAAGTAGCTCAGACCATGCTATGTGTGTCGCACCTTTCAGCTGTGTTTTATTTCTCTCCCTGCAGGCTTTTGCAACGGACACACTGGCTTGTCTTCAATGGCGACTGCTTCCACACACCAGCTGACATGTAACTCCCCCTTGTTTTTTGTCTCCCCAGGAACGTCCACTACCACCTACCTTCCTAGGAGCACCCCTGGGCCTGCAGTCTGGTTGCCCCACTGTCGTCTGCCTCGATGCTGCCAGATGTCAGGGAGCCAGCCCTGCAACCCTCCGCTGCTGCTGCTGCTGCTGCTGCTCCACCTCCCTGGCTGTCGTACTTGCTGCCCCTCTGCTAACGTTCTAGAACAATAAAGACGCCCCTCGGGCAGAGCCCCAGTGAAACATATGTGCCCAGTGTTTACACAAGCATTGCCCCACACACAAAGACAGCCCCCGGCAGTGAAGCCCCTACATGAGTCCCATCCAGGGACTGCCACGGCCTTCCCTGGGAGAACACAGCAGGGGGGCTGCCAGACCCCCATGGCACAGAGGGGAGGGGGGAGTTGGGGGGTGCCTCTCAGGCAGGCAAGCAGTGACAGCCAGGGCGTCCGCCCGTAATGAAGGTGCTTCCGCCGAAGGTCCGCCCGTAATGCTGGCGCTTCCGTTGAAGGTGCGCCCGTAATGCCGGCGCGTCCGTTGAAGGTCCGTCTGCATAAGAGGCGCCTGTTTATGCATCACCTTCATCTGCGGAGCGCCCCGTGTCCCTATCGGTCTCTGCAGACCCCTCTCTCGGAATCTGTCTCCCACCAGCCTTGTTGTCTGTCTGTCTCTGACCCACCCGTGCCCCTCCCCAGCACCCCCTGCCTGCCTGCCTGTGTGTCTGCCTCCCCTCCCACTCCCTGATGATGGCTGCTGGCCACCCCCCACCCTGCCAGAGCGCCTGCCGCGAGGTGCCGTCGTCACCCCATCTGGGGGTGTGATGAGCTGCGTGAGCCCTTCACGCTCGCAGCAGACAAGCCCAAGGCATCTCTCGGTCTTGGCCGGGGCACAGAGCAGAAGGCACGCCGGGCTGCCTTCTTTGTGGGCATTGCCCCGGCCCTGGAGGCCCTGGGCTTCAGGCAGCGCACGGGCACGTCCTGTCAGAGGCGGTTCCAGACCTCACGAGACCCCCCTTGTGTGTGACGTTCCCACCCCTCTTCTTCCCTTCCCTCCCCCGCTCACCCCCCATGACCCCCACGTGCAGCCTCGACGTGGCTTGGGGGTGGCATCGCCTTCTGCAGGAGGGGGGACGGCCACTCTCCCCTGTAGCAGGTGGCTGATGCACAGGGTGCCCTGTGGCGGCTGGCAAGGGGACCTCGCTCACCTGTCACCTGCCCTGCGCCCACCGCATGACTGGCGCAACCCCCATGCCTGCGGTCGGCCCCTTTGCGACCGGGCTGCGACAGACCCTGCAGCAGCTGCCATGGATGGCCGCTGACACATGCAGACAGAGGCCTGCACATGCCCGAGCCAGACACGGAGCCTGGAGAGCCTGCCTGCCTGGGAGGTAAGTGTTGCCTGGATCCTGGGGTGGTGCTGGGCCACAGAAACTGCAGCCTGCCTAACTGAGGCATAACTCTGACATAACTCAGACATAACTTACGTCGAACTGATGCTGAACTTAGGCCACACTTATGCCTGACTTGCGGAAGAGTTGGGTTGGAATGGGCTGTCAGTCACATTTTTGCCCCCAGAAATGCAAATGTTTTTTTCCCCCCTAAGCTAGTGCTTGGATGTGTAACTTTATGAATATGGGAGAACCATGGCCTTTGGTGCCATGCATGGTCATGTAAATACACCGTTTAAGGATTTGTGACCAAAGACTCAAAGGTTTACAGTACAGAGAGGGAGGGAAGAGTGTGGATTCCAACTTATAAAGAAGAAATCATTTTGTTTCCATTCATAAAATGAAGAGCATCCACTCAACAGTGAGATTGGACAATACTTGCCTCCTGAGCTGACCCATCATGGGTAGAAGAATAGCAGCACATCATGGGTAGAAGAACTGCCCCCTTGCCCCCGCCACCCCCACATGTTTCTGTGAGAACAGCATGTGTGAATGCCACCTATGGGTGTACAATCCAAAGTGTGTAGGCTAAAATTGCACAGTAATTTTCAGATTCAGGAAAGGAAATAAATGACTCAATTTTATGTGACTTGAGTTGCATTTGATGCTCAGAGATGGCACCTGCACATTCCATCTCCATGTGGATGATGGAAGCAGAAATGGCAACGCTGGATAGATCGGGAAGGCAGTTCTCATGCCGTTCTCCATGTGATGGGCGAGGTCAGGTGGTAAGCTTTGCCCGATCCAGCCCACCATACAGGTGGTACAGGCATGACTGTGAGAGAATATTTCATGTGTGCCACAAACACAAAGACTAGTCTACAGCAGAAGATGAAAGACTTGTGTGGATTCCAAATTAAAATAGGAATGTTGATTAATTTGGATCTGATCATCTGCCTCGGAAACAGGAAGCAGAATCTTACTATGAACTCTGCTCTTACGGTCTATCTGGTCTGCAAACACCTCTCCGTAGATCATCCAATAGGGCATGTAGAAGATGTTGCGGGCCAGCCTCCAGGATGGCTCCTCATCTGGATGGAGGATAGCTTGCCGGGCAACTCCAAAACTCATCAGTACCACTAGCATAATCACCACAAAGTACAGCATGTCAATCATCTGCACAAGGAAAGAGCCAAGAGCAATGTTCATAGTTATTATCAAGACTGTATCAGCAGGTGGGCAGAACAATTATTGATAAATCATGCAAACATCATCCTAATGAAGTGAAGAAATCCAAGGTAGCAGTTTGTGCTGAAATGTAAGGATGGAGTCTTCTACCCTACAGTTTTTGGAGCTGTAGGGTAAAAGACTGTACAGACATGTCCCCTAATTAATCTGGGGACACGTTGGCTTGATCAAAACAATTCTCCCCAGGTCAGTTCCTAGTCGTCCAGCAAGGCTTCAGTTCTCTACAGCAGGGGTTTTCAACCTTTGGAGGCCCTGGTACCCCCTATCACGGTCCAATTTCCTGAAGTACCCCCTGATAATTAACTGCTAATTACCGTAATTGGATTAATTAATAAATTAATTAGGTAATTAATCATTAAATTAAAAAGTACTAAACCAATTTTAAATGTGAAAAATGTTTTATTTAACTCTCTCTCTCTCTCTCGCTCTCTCTCTCTCGCTCTGTGTGTGTGTGTGTGTGTGTGTGTGTGTGTGTGTGTGAGTGAGTGAGTGTGTGTGTGTGTGTGTGTGTGTGTGTGTGAGAGAGAGCGCGATATGCAAGGATCTCTTTTTTCTCTGTCACACTTCCCAAAATCAGCTCCTCCCTCCCCCACCCCACCAAAGTACATTTTCAAAAGTACAAAAATAAGCCCAAAACCAAAATCAGAGAGACAGAAGGGCTCGAAAAATAATTACAATTTAAAATCCATGTTAATTAACACTTAATTAGCTCCTGATGGGGCACATAAGGGGCAGGGCTTGGCGTACCCCCAGCAAGAGGTCCGTGTACCCCTAAGGCAGAGGTTCCCTAACTCCTGGGAAGGCCCTACACTGCTCTAAGTGGAAGCGGGGCCTTCCCAGGGATCGCGACGGTGACCGATTGCATCGGAGCGCTGCTCCGATGCTTGGGGAGGCCTGCGGAGGGGTCCGCAGGCTCCCCACACCCCCCCACAGGACACCCACTGCCCACCAATGCAGGTAAATCGGACCTTATCGTCCACGGCGGTGGCGGTGGCAGCGCGATCCCGGACACGCCGTCGTCGTCACCGCGGGTTGCCACGCCCCTTAAGGGTGTAGCAACCCTTTCTTTCCGGCTGGGGCGTTGCGACGCCCCAGTTTGGGTAGCACTGCCCTAGGGGTACCCGTACCACAGGTTGAGAACCTCTGCTCTAGAGGGTTTTCCAGAGTTGCTTGCCCAAGGACAATCTGCAACTCTCCTGTGGATGAACCTCCACTCTGTAGCTCTTCAATACATGCCTGGCACTCAGACCATGACACCTGCCTTCTCAAAGGTTCGAGCATATAGTACGTACCATCTTTCCAATCATCATGACATAAGGTCCCAGGTACTTGTTCACACCAAAGATGTCCAGTACTCGGATGTACCAGAAAATGATATCCACACAGTAGATCACTCTTCCATAGCCCATATAAGGCTGGTTTTGCAAACGAAGAATGGCCCCAATTATGAACACGGAGATGGCTACCAAGTCAGTGATATTCCAGTACTCCTGAAGCCAGACTTTTATTTTCTGATTCAGTTTACCAGGTTCTGACATCAAAATCTGAAAACAGATCAATTGTATGGGAGCAAAGAGGAAGGGAGGAGGAAAGAGAGCAATTTAATTTGGTACAGTTCAAAAGTAAAGGGAGAAAGACAATTGAGAGAGACTTAATGGCTTCTCATTTGCAAGATTTGTTATGGAAAGGAAGACCTATCAAGATACATACACATAACTGGTCTTGAACTGGGGTACTTGGAGACATTGGACTGAATTTGGCCCTACATTGTCATCACCACAGGTTGGCCTCTTGCTGACAACTAGATCCAAGTGTGACACAACCAACCACAGACAGGCTAAGGCAGGAAAAAGGCTGAAATGTGGTCATATCCCCTGTACTGAGAAGAATCTGCTCACCCTCTCAAGGAAGGGCACCTGCAGCTTGCCTACATGGTACTCTCAATCCTCCCAATCTACATACCTATGTACCTCCACGCTCCCAATCCTGCCTCTTCTGCTGCTTTGGCCAGTCATTTTCTACAAACTCTGGCTCTGCTCTGATGCCTGTATCATCACTCCTTTGGCTCCACCTCTCTGCATTCTGCACTAGTATGTCTTGCTTTTCTTACAGTACAATCCTATGCACACTTACCTGGGGAATCCTCACTGAACACAGGCGGAATAACTTCTGACTAATGTACATAAGGTTGCACAGCATGCCTCTAGACCAGCGGTTCCCAAACGGTGGGTCGTGACCCACTGGTGGGTCACGACCTGATTTTTGGTAGGTAATGAACAGCCCGCCACCCAAACTTCTGCTTGGCGGTCTTTGGTCTGCTCCTGGTCTCGTTGAGTCATGTTCTCGCTGACAAGCGTGTTTTCGTTGCTCATCAGCGAGAACAGGATGCAACAAGGCCCAGAGTGGCTGAAGACCACCGAGCAGAGACTCGGGTGATGGGCTGTTTGCGTAAAAAAATGTGAAAGTTCGGCACAGAGGCGTCGCTCCGATAGGGGCCCTACCGTAAGTTGCGCCCCGTCCTAGTCCCGTTTACCAAGCCGGCAGGAGGCGGCCCCGCCCCCTCACTGTCAGAGCCATTCTGTGCGGAGAAAGCAGCAGGCAAGAGACTCCCTGCCCGTTGCTTTCTCCGCACGGGAATGGCTCCGACAGTGAGGGGGCAGGGCCGCCTCCTGCTCGCTCAGTAAACGGGACTAGGACGGGGCGCAACTTATGGTAGGGCCCCTACCAGAGCGGTGCCTCTGGTTCGGCAACCTGGAAGATTTTGCAGTGATATGGTGATGTGAGTCACTGCCAAAACTTCTGGGCTGCCGAGCTCCATGCTGAAAGTGGGTTGCGGGGTAAAAAAGATTGGGAACCACTGCTCTAGACCATTTACTCTCCCCTCCTCCTCATTCAGAGGCCCAACCTTCTTTTGCCCTAGATCTTGCTGCTTATTTTCAGATCCAATGTGCAGGAAAAAGAAGCTTGTGTGTCACTCAGTGCTTTCCTCCCAGGGCTGGATTTAGGGGTGGGTGTTGGCTTGGGAGAAGAATGCCTGACATCTCAGTTATTCTTAATATTTTAAAACTTCTATAAGCTTAGAGGAAACAAATATGTATTTATGTGCTTCTGTTTGGCAGGAACAAGTACAGATTTGCATACAAATTGATCATCTTATACGATGGGGTAAATTGCGCACACAGATTCGACAACAAAATCGTGGAAGGGTTACAAATGCAATTTAAAAAAAAGAAGGTATTCAAACGTTGAACAAATAGAGGGGGGTGCCAAAGATATTCCTTGCCTGGGGCAGCATTTGGGCTAGGGATGACCCCGTTTCTTCCTTTCTTCCTGCATTATTACAGGCAGAATGTGTCAAAGAATAAGAACTGGTGTGGTGGCTGTAATTACCTCTCTTACTTTCTCCAGCGCCAGAGTCACAATGTATGAGATGACCACCCATTCCTGGACTGATGGCCAGCGGTCCATTCGTACCAAAATTATATAATTGAACAGCATTAGGTAGCCCAGGTATGATATCTGGGAAAAGAAAAACATATATATGTTTTTATGCAGTACGTTTCACTGTATAGCGGATTCATTTGCCAATATATTTATTTTATTATTTATTTGATTTGATTCATTATTAAATAAAATTATTTATTTTAGTTGATTCACATTTTTATACTGCCCTTCCTCCAAGAAGCTCAGAGTGATGTACATATTTCCTCCCCTCCTTTTTGTCCTCACAACAACCCTGTGAGGTAGGTGGGGCTGAGAGATAGTGACTGGCCCAAGGTCACCCAGGAAGCTTCGTGGCTGAGCAGGGATTTGAACCTGGATCTTCCAGGTCTAACTCTGGAACCACTACACCATCAACAACGACACCATCAGAAACTGAGCACAGGTTTTTGCCTCTGTTCACAAAGTGTTTGTCTGTGTGGGTTTTCCAAAATTTGTATTAACAGGGACAAAAAGTAGGGGAGAAAAAAGGTGAGTGTTACACCATACAGAGAATGATCACTTTCAGCTTTGTGAAAAAGTATTGTCTGTCCCCAGTGCTAGTTTTTAGGACTGTTTTGTTACTAAAAAAATAACTATTGCCTGATAACCTTTTTTGGTTAGTTTATTTCAGATGTATGATGATGCGTGACATGTTGATATATACACATGTGTACATAATGCTGGGTGCCTGCCAGGAGGGCACAACCCAGGCCAGTAACATGTCCAGAGGCATTGCTACGGACGGTGGGGGCGGTACTGTAAGTTCCGCCCTGTCCTAGTCCCCGTTTACTCTCCGTTATGAAGGGGCCCTGCCCACTCGCCGTCGCAGCCATTCAGTGCGGCGAAGGCAACGGGCAGGGAGAGCCGTTGCCTTCGCGGCACTGAATGGCTGCGACGGCGAGGGGGTGGGGCCCCTTTGTAACGGAGAGTAAACAGGGACTAGGATGGGGCGGAACATACAGTACCACCCCCACCGTAGCGATGCCTCTGAACTTGCCTTTAGAACTGGCCTTTAGAACCTCAGACCCACAGGCTGCAAGGAAGGCCACAGCTTGAATTTTTCCGATCAATCGCTCCCTCCCCCCACTAGCGGCTGGCTTGGGAGAAGGTTTGCCTCTTCGTGGGAAAATTCCATGAATGGCTGTACCTTGCTTGCAGGGCACATTTGAATCTGTGAACAAAAGCTACGTCCCCGGGAGCTTCCTGACTTGAGGTCAACAAAGTCATTAGCAACACAAAAGGAGAGTCCTCAAATGCCGGAGCTGCCTCTTCGCCAACTCCATGGCTAAATTCAAGCAAGGAATCCAGGCTAACGAAACAACTTAATCATAGAACGACAAACTGGACAAACTTCAATCCTTTTCTGTCTTTACCCCACTTTGCAAAGAGGATAGGTAACCTTGGTCCTTGGTAAGACGTAGCCACTGAGCCACCAAGTCCTCTTCTAGAGCTTATCCTGTCTCATGTGTGTAGTCAAACTGACAATGTGCTTAGTACCTCTGTTGCTTCCTCCTGTGTACGAGTGTGGTATGTGCATCATATGTGAGTTTAATATTTTTGATTCCTTTTCCCGACATTCGTATAATTATCCCCAGTTCTCGTTGTTGCACTCTCGCCTCTCTCTTCCTTTCCTGTCAAACCACTGAGCTGTGCCACATTAGCCCCTGCACATGGTCCCAGCACATGCAATAGTCTCCCCCCCATGTACCCATGTGTTACATGTGTTCTGAAAAGCACACCCAGTAACCAACAGTTTCCAACACTCTAGCCCAGCACTCTCCTCTCTTCCCCCCAAAGATTATAAAGTTGCATTCAACTAGAGACACAAAATGGAACAATCTCTTCCCTTCCAGGATGTGTGGCTGTGAGATCACATACACAGGCAGGAGTTTGAGGCTTGAACCAGAGTTCTTTGAGAGAAACATGGCCTGTATGCCAGAGTCCTGTCCATTTTTTTGCATAGAGGTTCTGGGAAAACAGATTCATTTTGCCCAGCGGCATTCACTGATGTCTTTGTATTAGAATCCATATTGACCTTTATTGTAGTGTGGGGTCATAACATAATCATGAATGGAAAGAAAAACAAAGAATAAAAAGGGGAGGAGAGATGTACTGGTAACATTCTATTTTCTTGTCCTTTTCCTTTCCTAGCCCAGGGAGCAGGGGAAGGACACCGAGGAGTGATGTGAGCAGCTGGCATGCTGCTAGATAAGGAGGGGTAGTGGCATTGATACATTAAGCTTAGGCAGCAGAAAATCTCAGACTAGTCCTGATGGGTTTAGAGTTAGACAACACTTTTCCCCCATCACTTACGAACCTGTGCAGCTACCACACAGAAGGCCTGAGGGCCAAATTACACATCACACTAAATTCATAATATGGCCTGCTGGGCCGTTGGCTTTTTAAAAAGGTGGCCCCGAAGAAGGGGTGCCGCATTGGGTGGACTCCGAGGCTATAACAGGCTAAACAAACCAGTTAACTGGCTGAAAAGATTGCAACTCTTCCCCAGGCCACCTAGTTCCCTGAAGACCTCACTGTGTGTGGTGACTGTGAAAGTTTCCAAATGGTAAAGAAAAACTGGACCCCAACAATTATTCATGTACTATAGAGATGTTGGAAATGTTGTTTTCATGAAAGAGTTCATAGAAGTTTTCCTTACTGTGTAAAACCAGAACTTCACAATTGGTGCATTGTAGAATTCGTAGATCTTGGTTCCAATTGGAAGGCTCCTCTGCTTCTTGTTTCCGTTCTCTTCATCTCCCTTTCGAGAACCAGTATCAGCATTTGCATCCTGAAATACAAGCAGGCAGCTTATTATCATAACATGTTTCCTCTGGAAGGCTTCAATCAAGTTACCATCCAGTGTTAAGGACAGAAAGAGAATAGCTGAAGATAGACAGCTGGGCTTTTCCCTGCCATACAACTGAAAGTGGCACGCTAGAGCTATCATGGATTATGGTACCTAGGGTTATTTTTTTCAATCCACTAACATTTCTGGACAAACAGGTTGCGTAGGTTTTTCCTGTGCTTCAAAAACCTGCAGGTCCTGTTTGGCCTGAAATGACAGTAGTACAAAAGAAATGATTGTGTGTACTATGGGTAGGCCTGCAGAGAGGTCTACGAGTTTCCCAAGTTGCTGCTTGCCCTACAATCTGAACAGTCAATGAGGGTGCAATCTGCCTGCACAGCCATAGGTGGGACTCACTAGCCACTAATCAGAGCCACTAGGAAATCACTAGCCACTAATCAGAGCCATTATGACTTTAACAGAAGATAATTGAGGATAGGTCCTAGCAGGGGAATATGCCACTGAATTTATATGTTCAGGGGAATATGCCACTGAATACCAGCTGCTGGGGAGTGACAGTGGGAGAGTGCTGTTTCCTTCAAGCCCTGCTGGTGGGTTTTTCGGAGCCATCTGTTCAGGGCTGGTCCCTCCTTGAGGCCACCTCAGGCAACAGACGGGTGGGGAATGCCTGTCACCTGCTTCCACGCTTCTCTGTAGCTTCGTTCTTCCTGCTCCCTGAATTTTAAAAGGAAGGAGAGAACAGAGCAGAAGTAGAAGCAGTAGAGAGGAGACTAGTGTCTGCAGTGTCAGAGATGCGCTAGCCCACCATTCTCCTCTCCTCCACACAGTCCTCCTCCTCCAGGAAGTATACTCTTTCTTTTCCTTGTCAAATTCAGGAGGCGGGAGGGACAGCAGAGGCAATAGCTGGCTTGCTGTTGGGTCGGTGGGGAAGACATTTGGTGCACCATCTTGGGTAGCAGGAAGTATTGAGCTCGCCTAGCATCTGGTTGGTCACTGTGGGAAGCAGGAGGTTGGACAAGATGGAGAGCTCTTTTGTTTACATTCTTAGGACAATCAAGATCCAGCCAATCAGCTAGATCCCTGACACATAGGACCTGGGGAAGCCTGTGAAAAGCTGCTCCTCTGTTCCCTTCACTATATAAACCTTAATAGTAATACTCTTTCCTCAAGGCAGCCTGGGAATTGTAGTTCTGTGGAGGGAACTCTAACACAGAATTCTCCACATCCTTGCCAAATTACAATTCCCAGAATTTTTTTTTTTGGGGGGGGGGAGTTGAGAAAGCCTGGTGATCAAACTGGTGTTAAGCTGAGCAGAGATGTTTCTACTGTGGGGGTGGTACTATAAGTTGAGCCCCGTCCTAGTCCCCGGTTACAATCTGGAACGAGGAGGCCCTGCCTCCTTACCGTCGGAGCCATTCCTTGCGGCAAAAGCGACGGGCAGGGAGTCTCCTGCCCGTCGCCTCACGGAATGGTTCCAATGGCAAGGGGGCGGGGCCTCCTCGTTCCGGGTTGTAACCGGGGACTAGGACGGGGTGCAACTTACAGTACCACCCCCACCGTAGAAATGCCTCTGAAGCTGAGGATTGATAGCGGTGATGATAGGTCAACAGAGGCAGTTCTGGGGAGGTGTGGTACTGACCGCATTGTCCTCCTCTTTTTCTTTGCCACCTTCATTTTCCTTTGATGTTTGGTACGAGTAGTCATCATGGGTGCGGAACTCCAAGAACAAGATGGTGGGTGGTAAAAGAATCCCCATTATAACCTGTGCAAGAAGAGGAGAGTCACATCACTCCACAGTAAGACTTTTTTATGACTGACAAATACAATGGTTGCCTATTGCGTTGACTAAGACCCCAATCCTAGGCATGTCTACTCAGTAGTAAGTTCCATTATAGTCAATGGGGCTTAGTCCCAGGTAATTGTGGATAGGATTATAGCATGAGATGCTTGAGGACTATTCATGGGGTTAGGGTTATACGTATACATATGATACTGAAATGGGAGAGGGTCCATCTCACTATTTGGCTGGTATTACCGTATTGGTCTGAGTATAAGACTCACTTTTTTCTCCTAATTTAAATTTTTAAACTAGGGGTGCGTCTTATAATCAGGCGGTTGCAATTTAATGCCGGTGATTGAATTAAATTTTTTTAATAGCACCAAACTTTAAGGGTGCGTCTTATAATCAGGTGCGTCTTATACTCGGGACAATACGGTATGCTCTGTATGCTGGCGTGAACTCTGCCGGTCTAAATGCTTACTTATGTCTATATAAATCATGAGATAAATGCATACAATCAAAATAGCTTTTGCATATTTTGGAAAAACAATGTGCAGCAGACAAAAAAAAGCTTTGTCTGCTGCACACATCATTATGTACTTTTAGCTGATGTAAGTATTTATTATTAACAGTCCACTTGATGTCAATTTACAAGATATAATTCTATGTGCAAAACAGATTAACATTCACTCATTAGAAAAAGAAAAGAAAACCACACCAAAACCAAGAAAGCCACAATATACAATAAACACAGATAAAATCAGCAAAATTATAATTGATTTATGGAATTCACTGCCAGAGCTATAATGCTGGCCACTGGCTAATAGATGGCTTTTAAATGGAATTAGGAGGATGGGTTGATCAATGGCTATTAGTCATGACTGTATGAAACCTCCAGAGGTATGTTGCTGGGGTGCAAAAGCAGGGGAAGGCTACTGCTGCCAGCCCTGCTTGTGGGTTTCTGGTTGGCCATTGCGAGAAGCAGATGCTGGACGAGATGAACTATTGATCTGATCCAATAGGGCTCTTCTTTGATTCTTATAGAGCAGCATATACTACCACCACCTTGGTTGGCTACTATGAAGGCCTTCTGAAACAGCTCAGTCTTAGAACCCCAGAAACTAAAAGAGAGCGGGGCAGATGCAGACTACGGGGAGGGCCTCCTCTGTGTCACGTTGTACCGTATAGGGTGCCCATATCCAAAAAGAGACAGGGTGCCTATACAGAGGTCTGGCTCAGTTGGTAGAGTGACCGTCTCATATGCCTGAAGATCTGAAGGACGGCAGTTCAAGACTGCCGGAAGTGTCTGTGTCTGTCGGAGAGCTGCCGGCACGCCGAGCTGATAAGTTTGCAGAGCCTCTGTGGGGGAGGGAAACTGCAGCTGCACTTGAGTGAGAGTCAAGGTTGCCCTGTCAGCTGAAGCGTGGTGAATCATGAGAGAGAGAGAGAGAGAGCTGGACTGTGAAAGAAACCATCTAGATTAGAATGAAGGGTTCTACGAAAGATTAGAACATTATTGTATTGTAAAAAAATCTTGGGCTTTAGAAAGTCACAACAAACCCATGTAAACCGCCTTTGAATTAAAGCTAGAGTAGAAATCCAATGACCAAAGAAAAGATGGTATATAAATACTGGGTTATTAATTATTATTATTATTATTATTCCTTTAACCATTGGAATTTGGGCAAGTGCAGCTCATCATGAAGGGTGCAACAAGCTACACCTGCCCAAATTCCCTCTTCTTACAATGGTTAAAGGCATAGGCACCCTGTCCCTTATTGGATATGGGCACCCTAACATTGTATCATGTTGTTATAAGACACTTGGCATGTTTTGCTCATGCAGCAGTCAAGATAAAGGCCACAATGGAACTCCTGCAGGATTTGAATGCAAGTTGTTCTGCCAAATAGTAAACTAGTGTCTCTGCCTAACGAATGCAGAGCACAGCAGTTTGTGACTACCTTAAGTCCTGGGTTTTTCCGCATGCGCAACCGCCCCATCCACATGTCTGTCAGTAGCATCTGGCTGCAAGTGTGTGCGATAAAGTCTCTGTGCTTAGCCGCCACTGCAAGTTTCAGGCAAGTGGAGTTGCTCCAGTTTTTCAGCTCATACGTCAGGAGTTTCATGGCCACCTGTTCATCATGCTTGTAGGACTGATCCAGCAGCTCCACAGCCAGCTGGCCAAAATCCCTGGCGAAATGAAGATGCAGGAAAGAGTCATATATGAGCTATTGTTTGAAGACGGGCAGGGTATGAATTTGCAGGTTATGAAATAAACCAATGGAAACTAAATATCAACGATTGGCAGAAGAAGCAGATTTACCACAGCACTGAAACAGGCTGGTACTTCTCTAAACCTCCATAATGGCTAGTACCTCTTTCATACGGCTACTACTATAATTCTGTTGAGCTTCTTGGTTTCTTGCTACCTCCAAATGATCCTCTACTTCTTGGCAGGGACTGAACCTGGGACCTTTTACATACAAGGCATATGCACTTCCATTGAGCTATGGCCTCTTGCCAAGAAGCAGTGGCATCACTAGGGGGGCACGGATGGTACAGACCACACCGGGTGACACCCTCAGGTGGGGTGGCACCACTAGTGGCCAAAATTGTGGAAACTTTATACCGGTATTTATGAATAATACCACCATGTTATATATCATTAGAAAGGTAGTGTAATGCAGAATGTAATGAAACAAACCACTTTGAATTATTTGTATTCTATCAAAGTTTTAGCCAAATAAGTAGAAAAAGAAAACAACTGCCTTAAGTAACAAAATGTGGATGTCCTTAACTCAAAACTGATCAATAAGAATGATGGTTCTGAGAGCCAATGAGGTGTTGTTATGACACAACATGGAACCACTAAGGTGTTAGTATGAGTCAGCTCTCATTTCTATGTATCAGAGCTAATACTAGAACTCTTATTCAGTTGTGTGTCATCAAATTGGCCACTGGTTTTTTGTTGGTTACTGATTTGTTGGGTGACTTGTACTGTTGTCTTCATTTTCCAGGCAAGGGACACGGAGACCATTTGGTTACATTGCACCTTCAGGTAACTGGGTTTATGTTGTACACCAAACAGCCATGCACTCAAGTGTACTAACTTTGAGTTGTTGTCCAGGTCTTGAGAGATATCATCCACCAGCTCGCTCTCTGAAGACTCATGAGCCATGGCCTTGTACAGCTTGCATGCTACAAGAGCCTTGGCCATCGTCTCTTCTCCTCGCTGCCAAAGGAAGAGGGCCATCTTCTGCCGCTTCATCAACACTGCCCACACCATGAGCTCATGGAAGGGGAATTGGAAGCGGCTGACCTCAGGGTCATCCACATCAATGTCGATCTCTTCCTCCTTTTTCTTCTTCTTCTTCTTCCCTTTGCTTGGAGGTTCGTCATCCTAGTGAGGAGCAACAGAGTTATGAGCATAGGTGTTGACATTTTTTTCTGACCCATGTAGTACTTGCACAGAAGTGATAGTGTGCTCATTGTGCATAGGCACAGCGGACTGCAAATTATGCCAAATGATGAAAGAGTAGTGGAAAATGCTGAAGCAAAGCTCATGCACCATTGTTCAGTTGCACAGATCCAGAAGGAACCAGGAAATTCTAGCGTGCTAGCTTATGGTTGTGACTAATTAACACAAGGAGCCTTTCCATAATGATGAAAATGCTTCAGTGCAAATTCTAAGTGTGTACGGGGTTCATTTTTACTTTTACACACCTCCAAAGTAAACAACTTCTGGTGTAGAAGTTAAATGCATCTCACAATTTTAATTCAGAACAAAAGTGTGTATCAGCTAACAGAAGTTTGGGGACCACAGATTGGATCTTCTCAAATAGCAAGAGCATGCACATCAAAATGAATTTTTCAACTGCCATGCAGAGAATAAGCAAAGTCACATGCAAAAGGAGCAGATGACAGAAAGCATCCTCAAAAGACTACCGGTAAATGGAAACATTCACCTTTGACTATGCAATCTTTCCTCTTACTTATGCAGGACAAACCGAAGGGAGAACTCTCTCATTTCCTAAATAGACAAGGAGGATGGACCATTACTGCAGGAACCAACATTGGAGGAAGTCAATGAAGGAAGCTTCTGAGAATGCAGTAGGAGCACAGGGCTTGGAAGTTGGACTTAAGGCTGACCTACACCAAATCCGTTGGTGTCCGGGGGGGTCACGAGCGTAGGGAATGGGACGCCCTGCCCCGAGACGCTGGCACTGCCCTGGCTGCACAAGATATCTTCCCCTCCAAGTGTCCCTGCGTGTCCCTCCTGATTGGTCGCACATGTGTGCTCCGATTGGCTGAACCCCCCTCCTCCCATTGGTGAACACATCGCTCTACATCCCGCCCACACAGCCAGACATCAGCATGGTCCACGACCGAGCGCACCGGAACTCGGGAAAGCGCTGCTCTCCCGTGTTCCATTGCGGTCGGTTAAAAAGGAAGCCACACCGCTCCGCACATACCTCACGCACCCGGTATGCTTTGGAATTCGTGCGGTGTAGATCAGCCTTTAGACCTGGAAGATTCACAGGAATCCAGGTTCCAGGCACAGCCATGAAGCTTCCTGGATGACCTTGGGCCAGTAACTATTTCTCAGCCTCACCTACCTCATAGGGTTGTCATGAGGACAAAAGGGGAGGAACTATGTACACCATGTACACCACCCTGAAGGTGGTGGAGGAAGGGTGGTATAAAAATGTGAAAAATACATAAATCTTGAAAGTTAACAAAAGTGTGTGTGAGTATGAGAGAGAGAGAGAGAGAGAGAGAGAGAGAGAGAGAGAGAGAGAGAGAGAGAGAGAGAGAGAGAGAGAGATATGCTACTTATGTGACAAAAGCAACTTACCTCCATCCCAAGAAGCTTAAGTGCTTTTGGCTGCATGTTTCAAGAAAAAAAGAGGACAATTTAGTTTATGAAGAAATACTGTCAATATTAACCAAGTTGATAAATCACAGATAACTTTGTTTTTCAAAGATTTTGAAATATTTTTCATTTTTAATAATTATTAGGCAAAATTATGCAATAGCCCTGATCTTTGTGCTGGTATGTTTTCTAAACAATAATTCATTGTTTCACTAGCTCCACAGAAGATAGTCCCGACAACCTAAACATTTAAAAAGACGTTCTCTAGAGGGGTTGTTTAAAAACAAGTAAGTACAACAAAGCTTCCTTCCTAGGGGCTGATCTAAAGGCATCTGATAAGGTAAAGGTAAAGATGACCCCTGACAATTAAGTCCAGTCATGTCCGACTCTAGGGTGTGGTGCTCATCCCCATTTCAAAGCCGAAGAGCCAGCGTTGTCCAAAGACGCCTCCGTGGTCATGTGGCCGGCATGACTCTCCTTGCCGCAGCGCGTAGCATGCGGCTGGAACACGGAGCGCTGTTTACCTTCCTGCAAACGGTACCTATTTATCTACTCACATTAACATGCTTTGGAACCGCTAGGTTGGCAGGAGCTGGCCAAGCAACGAGAGCTCACCCCGTCGCAGATTCGAACTGCCGACCTTTCGATTGACAGCTCATGGTTCAGCGGTTTAACCCACTGCGCCACCCGCTAGCAAAGGCATCTGATACAATAACCTTATTGAAGTTAAGCCGGCTTGAGGCTGGCCAGTGGTTGGATGGGAGACAGCCAAGGAACCTATGTAGATTCCACGATGGAAGGAAGGCAGGATATGAATGCTATTCTGGTAGGACCCCAACCAAATCTGACAGCAACATTCACTTTTTGAAGTCATGTTATGGAGAACTACATGGGGATACCACTTCTTTCTAAAGACTGGATCAAAGGTACATTTAGTCAATACCAAATGTTTAGTCAACATTTAGTTAGTGGCCAGCCTAATGCCCCTCCTTCAGGCCAGCCAAGTCTAGCCTACGTCCACCAGTACTCCTTGCCACATTTCATTTTTTAACTGCAGGCTCATTATTTTATTTTCTAAATGAAATGTTCAATATCACCTGTACATCCCCCTCCAAGACATTCAAACTAGTGTCTTGGAAAAAAAACAGCTGGGGCTTAAGATTGGATCAGGCCTGGGGCATCAAGCTCAAACCAAGGAACAAAAAAGTCTTAATTCTTCAGAAGATTGGTGCCTATGGAGAAGAGGCATGGCTGTTTCTTACCCTCTTCGGTCCAAACAAATTGTTGTAGAGGGTCCGGAAGCTCTTCCTCGTATAGTTGCAGCGATACGCTCCTCCCATGAGATATTCTAGCACAAGGCCAATGTCGATGAGGCTGATGTGGTAATCTGGTGGCAGATTTCCCTGTAAGGTAAAGGTAAAGGTGACCCCTGACAATTAAGTCCAGTCGTGTCCGACTCTAGGGTGTGGTGCTCATCCCCATTTCAAAGCCGAAGAGCCAGCGTTGTCCAAAGACGCCTCCGTGGTCATGTGGCCGGCATGACTCTCCTTGCCGTAGCACGTAGCATGCGGCTGGAACACAGAGCGCTGTTTACCTTCCCGCAAGCGGTACCTATTTATCTACTCGCATTAACATGCTTTGGAACTGCTAGGTTGGCAGGAGCTGGCCAAGCAACGAAAGCTCACCCCGTTGCGGATTCGAACTGCCGACCTTTCGATCGACAGCTCATGGTTCAGCGGTTTAACCCACTGTGCCACCCGCTGGCCTTAGATTTCCCTGTAAAAAACACCAAAAAGCATTCTTTTGAAGAGCCATGCAAAGGAACTAAATATATATGCTTCCCCTCAAAAATGTGCATGTTCTCTGTTTTGGGGATCAACTCTGTCTCCTGCCAAGATGCTAAGACTCTCTGCCTTTCCCTCATCAGAGGCCTGGGCTCAATGGCAGCCCTGCAAGCAATTCTGTTCCCACATGCAATCACTTCAGCTGGAGCATCATGGCACTCTCCTGAGAGCAGTACCAGAAGCCAACATGGCAGCCATTTTGAAACTGCGTTCTAAGGCACACTAGAAAGAACTTCTAGAGCGTCATGAGACATGCATTAATTGAATAGCTAGGATCCCAAAGTACTCACTCAGAGGGGAGGGGGTCTGCTGCATCTCTGCCTGATTCATTGATCTAATCTTAGCTCCTTTTCATCAGTCTCCTGTTGTGAAGATTATTTGATCACACCTCTGTATCAGGGGTGATTCAGCATCTAAGCACTTCCACTGAGAGGCATAGCAAAAATCCCTGGCCTCAGAGGAAGTTGTCTGTGGTGCCTCTGCATGAGTTGCCTCTTTAGGCTTGCCTTCTTTCTGTCTCAAAGTATGCTAACGGCCCAGTCCTATCTGGGCCTTGTGCTGACGGAACAAACATTCTGTCAGCGCAAGGCCGAGCGCACTAGTGAGCCAGCCGCTGTGACAGAGCACAGGCCGGGGCCATCAGCGCAGTCGGCGCAATTCACAGACTTCTAGGTGAACCAAATGCCTCATCAGGCTGAGAGGTCTGCTTCAAGACAGTTTCTCTGGAACTCAAGTCAAGTGCTTTTAAGTTAGCTAAAATAGGTAAAAGGAGTGAGAGTCAGGCAGAAGAATCAGAGGTAGGCAACCCCCCCACACACACACAATCTGGGAGCAGACAGTACTCCCCATTTCAGTTTGGGACAGATATACCTTCTCCTCCCATCCCAACTCCTGTTTCATCAGAGCAGTCTAAAGGATGCCAGATCGCCATCATAGCCAGGAATCTGGTCATCCGATGCTGTTCAGCAAACTCATGTTCAACTACAGTTCACGGTATCCCAATGCCAAACAAGCTTTGATTAATCCACAGTCCGGATTTGGGAAACAAGCAGGTTTTATAACCTCCACTGTCAGATTGCAGAAGATCGGACAGTTATATTAAAATCTGGCACACATCCTTGAACTTTGATCTGAACACAATGCTTTACTGTTTTAATCTGGATGTCATTGATGTGTAGAAGAGAGCAACGGGGTCTAGTCTACAAAAACACGAAGCAAGAACAAACGGTGACGGATACGCTACGTTCTAAGCAAGCCATTCACCTCCAGGTTAACCCATCCAAAGCCCCCAGATGTTCGCTGAATGAGACCGAGCCATGGGAATGTGATGGAAAGAAAGATGGAGAGATGGGAGGAAACATACAACAGCATGTTAATGACACTGAAAAATGATAGCAGTGAAATGTCAGAAGTGAGTTCAAGATATGCACACGCTTCTCCTAATGAACTACAGCCCCACAAATGCAGAGGGTCCCTTCTGATTTGGTGATAACCCTTCTCTCTCCCAGGAAACATAAGAACATACTAAGAGCCCTGCCTTCCCCCCACCCTCCCTGCCCAGTTCCACCTCCATGCCACATGGCACGGATCCTATCTGTTCTGGCACACGCCACTCCTTCTGGCAGCATGCTGGGGTTGGGGCAGGCTTTTGCACCGGCCCTGGCTACTGCCATGCTGTCGCAAAGCACTTTATGGTGCTTTTGCACCGGCAAGCACCGGCACAGTGCATGCTGTGCTGGTGCAGGTATAGCAAAGGATTGCGCTGAAAAACACTTAGCTTATCCCATCTCTCCACTGAAGCCTGTTACCTTACCTTTTTTACATCTCTGACAAGCAGATGCAGAGTATTTGGTGGACCCAGTCTCTGTAACAGATAAAATTCAGGCAGTATTAGATAATTTAATATGACAATAGTTTAATAAAAAGGCCATTTGCTCTCATATGGAGCCAGGGCTGGCCCAATACATCCTGCCCACATCTCTCCTCCACGTCTCCGCTTCATTCCCCTTTCCCTCTTCGTTCACCTCTGTAGGGAACTGTATGTTCACTAAGATCGGCATCACGGTGAGGTAGGTGGTGATGGGGGGGGGGGAGACACTGATCCTGGAAAGATGGGAAGTCATAGTGTAGGGCAGAGCAGCCTGTTTTGGGGGCATGGCTTACTCACAGTGTTGTAAAGTTCTTCCAGCCGAGGGATAGTGAGGAAACGCTGCATGCTGACTCCATTTTCGATCAAGAGCTTCACAAAGTCAACACGATCCAAGACCAGGGCATCCAACATCGCCTGCTCCAGGGAATTGACCTGCAAAGAGGTGGAGAGAGAGCCAAGCACATGGAACGAAAATGCCAAGCAAAAGACAAATGCTGTGACGACACGGCGTTAGAAGCCCTGATCTGCTAAGAGTCATGACGGAGGAGATTTCCCCATCCTCCGTGGACCATCCATATGTTATGCTTCTGTAACACCCCTCAGATGCACATGGGAGCTGCCCTGATGGCACAGACCACGGCAGACGCCTCGACAGTTCCCAGATGAAAGTACTGGTGCTCGCTAAGGGTGCCTCAGCAACAGTGCTGGTCAGTGGCAGCCCGGGGGGGGGAGCGGGGAGCGGTCAGGATTGCACAACTGTGAGCCAACCTTCAGATAACATCCAAAATCTTCAAACATTACGAGACATAGAAAAAGGCATATGTATCATAAAATGCATGTTTTTACTGTGCCAAGGACGTGATTCAAGCAAATCAGCCTTTGGGTATTAAAAGTCATCCCATGAATTCTGTGGTAAAATGCAGCAGACTAAATGGTCTTTCTGGCATTAATTTTTGCATCGGCTATGCAGGCATATGCATTGTTATCTACAAATGGTGCAAATGGGTAGCTGTGCGCTCTCTTTATATACACGAGTGGTGATTCAGAAAAGCATTGGTTGCCCATCATGTGCATCTTGTGGACAAATGCTGCTACATCCACGTGATGGGAAGCCACAAAACAGGGCAATACCACCCAAACCTGATGCTTTTTAGATTGTGAGCCCTTTTGGGACAGGGAGCCATTTAATCATTTGATTTTGTCTGTAAACCGCTTTGTGAACATTTGTTGAAAAGCAGTATATAAATTTTGTTGTTGTTGTTCAGTTGTTAAGTCGTGTCCAACCCTTCGTGATCCCATGAACCATATCCCGCCAGGCCTTCCAGTCCTCCACTATCTTCCTGAGTTCGCTCATTTTCATGTTCGTTGCATCGGTGATGCTGTCTAACCATCTCATCCTTTGCCTTCCCCTTCTCCTTTTGCCTTCAATCTTTCCCAGCAGCAGAGTCTTCTCCAGAGAGTCCTCTCTTCGCATTAGGTGGCCAAAATATTTGAGTTTCAGCCTCAGTACCTGTCCTTCCAGGGAACAGTCAGGGTTGATTTCATTTAGGATTGACTGATTTGATCTCCTAGCAGTCCAAGGGACTCTCAGGAGTCTTCTCCAGCACCACAGTTCAAAAGCATCTATTCTTCGGCGCTCAGCCTTCCTTATGGTCCAACTCTCGCAACCATACATTGCTACTGGGAACACCATCGCCCTGACTATACGAACTTTTGTTGGCATGGTGATATCTCTGCTTTTTATTATGCTATCTAAATTTGCCATAGCTTTCCTTCCAAGGAGTAAGCGTCTTTTAATTTCCTGGCTGCTGTCTCCGTCTGCAGTGATCTTGGAACCCAAAAAAGTAAAATCTGTTACTGCTTCCATTTCTGCCCCTTCTATTTGCCAGGAATTGATGGGACCAGATGCCATGATCTTAGTTTTGTTAATGTTGAGTTTCAAGCCAACTTTTGCACTCTCCTCTTTCACTCTCATCAAGAGGCTCTTTAGTTCTTCTTCACTTTCTGCCATTAGGGTGGTATCGTCTGCATATCTGAGGTTGTTGATGTTTCTCCCGGCAATCTTGATTCCGGCTTGCGATTCATTCAGCCCTGCATTTCTCATAATGTATTCTGCATACAAGTTAAATAAGCAGGGTGACAATATACAGCCTTGCCGTACTCCCTTCCCAATTTTGAACCAATCAGTTGTTCCATGGCCGGTTTGAACTGCTGCTTCTTGACCCGCATACAGGTTTCTCAGGAGACAGGTAAGGTGGTCTGGTACCCCCATCTCTTTAAGAATTTGCCACAGTTTGTTGTGATCCACACAATGAAAGGCTTTTGCGTAGTCAATGAAGCAGAAGTAGGTTTTTTTTGGAACTCTCGTGCTTTCTACATGATCCAGCGCATGTTGGCAATTTGATCTCTAGTTCCTCTTCCTCTTCGAAACCCAGCTTGTACTTCCGGTAGTTCTCGGTCCACGTACTGCTGAAGCCTAGCTTGTAGGATTTTGAGCATAACCTTGCTAGCATGTGAAATGAGTGCAATTGTGCGATAGTTTGAACACTCTTTGGCACTGCCCTTCTTTGTAACTGGAACGTAAACTGACCTTTTCCAATCCTTTGGCCACTGCTGAGTTTTCCAAATTTGTTGGCATATTGAGTGCAGCACTTTCACAGCATCATCATTTAGGATTTTAAGTAGCTCAGCTGGGATATTATCATCTCCGCTAGCTTTGTTGTTCCGGCTCTGGGTCAGTGACCACACCAGCGTGGTCATCAGGAACATTAAGATCTTTCTTGTATAGTTCTTCTGTGTATTCTTGCCATCTCTTCTTAATCTCTTCTGCTTCTGTTAGGTCTCTGCTTTTTTGTCCTTTATCATGCCCATCTTTGCACAAAACGTTCCCTTGATATCTCCAATTTTCTTGAAGAGATCTCTAGTCCTCCTCATTCTGTTGTTTTCCTCGATTTCCTTGCATTGTTCATTTAAGAAGGCCTTCTTATCTCTCCTTGCTGTTCTCTGGAAATCTTCATTCAGTTGTTTATATCTTTCCCTTTCACCCTTGCTTTTCACATTCCTTCTTTCCACAGCTATTTGTAAAGCCTCATCTGACAGCCACTTTGCCTTCTTGCATTTCTTTTTCTTTGGGATGGTTTTAGTTGCTGCCTCCTGTACAATGTTACGAACGTCCGTCCATAGTTCTTCAGGCACTCTGTCTACCAGGTCTAATGCCCTAAATCTATTCTTCACCTCCACTGTATACTCAAAAGGGATATGGTTTAGGTCATATCTGACTGGTCTAGTGGTGTTCCCTACATTCTTCATTTTAAGCCTGAATTTTGCAATAAGAAGCTCATGATCTGAGCCACAGTCAGCTCCAGGTCTTGTTTTTATTGATTGTATAGAGCTTCTCCATCTTTGGCTGCAAAGCACTTAATCTATCTGGTTTCGGTATTGACCATCTGGTGATGTCCATGTGTAGAGTCGCCGCTTGTGTTGTTGGAAAAGAGTGTTTGCTATGACCAGCGTGTTCTCTTGACAGAACTCCGTTAGCCTTTGCCCTGCTTCATTTTGCGCTCCAAGGCCAAACTTGCCTGTTGTTCCGTTTATTTCTTGATTTCCTACTTTAGCATTCCAGTCTCCTATGATGTAAAGGACATCTTTTTTGGGTGCTAGTTCTAGAAGGTGTTGTAGGTCTTCATAGAACCGGTCAACTTCATCTTCTTCGGCATCAGTGGTTGGGGCATACACTTGGATTACTGTAATGTTGAATGGTTTGCCTTGGATTCGAACTGAAATCATTCTGTCGTTTTTGAGGTTGCACCCCAGTACTGCCTTTCCCACTCTTTTATTGACTATGAGGGCTACTCCATTTCTTCTAAGGGATTCATGCCCACAGTAGTAGATATGATGGTCACCTGACTTAAATTCGCCCATGCCCGTCCATTTTAGTTCGCTGATTCCCAAGATGTCAATGTTCAATCTTATCATCTCATTTTTGACCACATCCAGCTTGCCTTGATTCATAGACCTCACATTCCATGTTCCTAAGCAGTATTGCTCCTTGCAGCATTGGATTTTCCTTTCAACCTCAGACACATCCACAGCTGGACGTCCTATTGGCTTTGGCCCAACCGCTTCATTCTTTCTGGGTCTACTTGGAATAGTCCTCCGCTCTTCCTCAGTAGCATATTGGACACCTTCCGACCTGAGGGGCTCATCTTCCGGCGTCACATCTTTTAGCCTTTTGGTACTGTTCATGGGATTTTCTTGGCAAGGTTACTGGAGCGGGTTGTCATTTCCTTCTCCAGTGGATCACTTTTAGTCAGAACTCTCTGCTACGACCTGTCCGTCTTGGGTGTCCCTGCACGGCATAGCTCATGGCTTCATTGAGTTACGCAAGCCCCTTCGCCACGATAAGGCAATGATCCATGAAGGAGAGTATATAAATACTGTTGTTAATAATAATAATAATAATAATAATAATAATAATAATAATAGTAAAAGTCTCTGAAAAGGTTAGTAGAAAAATGCACTACTCCAAAAATAGCCAATACAGTCTGCATACTTTTTGAGGCATGATGCAGCTCTTCGTTGGGGCAGAGACATCGCTAAGGAGGGGCCAGGGTGGTTGTGTGCCCCCTGGTGATGACCGCGGTCTCCTCGTGAGGAGGAGCTATGACGGGATTCTCGTGCTTCGCGGCTGCTTTTTGCAGCCAGAGGGCTGCGTTTGCAACCACGGAGCATAAACATGCCAAAACCAGTGCGTTCCCCCCCCCCTCCGCATCTGGAAGGCTTTAAATGAAAACTTCTGGGAGTGCAGGGGCTGGTGCAATGACATGAAATGCGGCATCGCACGCCCCCCCCCCCCGGGGCCAGGCTAGCTACGCTACTGCTTTGGGGCCGTTTTTGATGGCAAACATTGAAAATAGACCCAGCTGCCCTGGATCCTAAACAGTCCACATTGGCTCCAACAAAAAGTAACATCTGAAGTGGCTGTGAGACCAGAAAAGCAGAACAAAGTCAAGCAGTTGAGGAGGACACAACCAGCTTTCGGAGCAACGGAAAAGTCACCCTATTTTGCATCTCACCCAGTTTAGCAGTTCAATTTTCCGCGGATCCGTTTCTTCTTCTGGCTCCTCTTTCTGTTTCCCACCTTTCTTTTTGCCTTTCCCCTTTCCTCTTGCTGCTTTGGCTTGAGGTGCTGGAGATTTCTTCTCCTTCTCTGGAGCTGATCCATCTGTGGCCGCAAGACTTCCCAATGGCTGTGGTTAAGAGAGACACACACATAAACACTCTGTACCTTCCTAGGTGTGCAGTGTGTGCGGTTTCGATCCCTGGCATCTGCAGGTACAGCTGAGAAAAGACCCTTCTTCATTTGAAACCTTGGAGAGTTGCTCCTCCTAGTCAGTGTAGCCAATACGGACCCAGATGTTCTAGAGCAGGCGTGGGGAACCTCCGGCCTGCACGGGACCAGACCGGAGGCTCCGCCGCCGCGCGCCTACTCCTTTTAAAAGCGGCCTTCCTGGACCTGTGCAGAGCGCCGCTGAGGCCGAGAGGGCAATCTCGGTGGGTGGGAGGGAGGTAAATTCGCGGGGGGGGGGGTCAAATTTGCGCGGGGGGAATTCCGGCCGGCCAAATGGCTGGCCCGCAGCAAATTCTCCCTATGGGCACTGGCGTCGACAGGGGGAAGCGGGGGGGGCGGGCCGCCGGGGGGCGTCGCGCGTACAGGGGTGACGCGCGATCCCCCCCACTTAGTTTTCCGTTGGAGGTGGGCCCGCCTGCCCTCCCCTGTGTCCGTTTGGCTCCAAAATGAGCCGAAAACGGAGCGGGGAGGGCGCTCTGCTCCTGCGCGTGACGTCACGCGCGGGGGCGGAGCCTCCCTTAAGGGCGACGCGTGCCCCCGCTCTGGGGTGACGCGCGTCGTCGCGACGCGACTGCCTATGGGAGAATGGCCCCTCACCGCAAATAGGTTCCCCACCCCTGTTCTAGAGTGTGGTCTGACTTTCTATGTTCCTAGCCCACAGGTCTGTGCACAGCTGCCCCATGTGGTGAGCCACAGGATTACAGGCCCATCTCCCTCGACAGTGAAGGGTTCTCGGGTCACGTGCTGACTCTGCCCATTCACGTTGGCCACTGGCTCTCCTCAACAGGAAGGGCGATAGAGATTTCCAAGACAGGCTGGGATGTCCCTTGGCTCCTAGCTCTTCCTTGACAACTACAAGACAGCTGTGGCAGGCTTCCCCAGGGAAAGATTTCCAAAGGGAGGGTGCCACTACTATGTCCAGCCCCTCATTCCCACCAATCTAACCTCCAGCAGAGAAGGAACATTGAGCTGAACTTCCTTCAAAAGGTGTTTGTGTATTGGGAGGCTAGGATGGGAGAAGATCCTCCCTTAGCTCACCAGAGCTCAAACTATTCAGGGCTTTAAAGTTTAAGATCAGTATTGTGAAAATAAATTAGAAGCCAGCACAGTTTTAGTAGAAGTAATATAATCTGCCCGGATCACTCTCGCAAACAAACGGGCAACTGCATATTACATCCATTGAAGCTTTTGGACAGCCCCATGCAGAATACGTTAAGTCACCCAGCCAGGAAGCTACCAAAGGATGCATCACAGTGGTCAGATCATTATCATGTAGGCTGGGCCGGCCCATCCATGAGGTTGACTGAGGCAGTTGCCTCAGGCAGCAGGCGGACAGGGGGTGTCCACTTTCCTCCACTGCTCCTCCTCACACTTCTTGGATTGGAAAAGGAAGAAGGTGATTGAGTGGCATCGCTGGAGTTTTAGCCCACCACTCTCCTCTCCTCCTCACTTCCTCTTTCACTCCATTCCCCTGGAAAATCTTGGACCAGCTTTACACAGGGAAGTGGTCATAACTGACGAGATGCTTCCATAAAAACTGAGAGAGCTGTGTCACTGAGTTGCATCCTAAGTTTAGTTAGTCATGACTAAGGAAGGTAGTAGCCATAATGAAGTCCCACTGAAATCAACTGGACTGAGTCACGAACGACTAAACTTAGGATATAATCTAATATTTTTTTAAAAAAATAATAATAAAAAAGATAATCGCTCTAAGAAATGCATTACCGGCCAGTGGTGTCCAAAGACAAAGATTTGACTGCGTGCAATGTCCACCCGGTTCCAGGCCAACGCTAAGCTCAGCTGATCCGGTGCAGATGCATTGGTACCTATGCAAACATGCTTGTGTTTGTTACTTTGTACATGGTGCAGGTAAGTTAAAACTCTCTGTCAATTAGAACCAAACCCCCAGAACCAACAACAAAGCAACCAAACCAGATCAGAAATCCAGTTCAGTGGGTGATAATGAAACAGCTGCGCACCTTCTCCAAGGGATATGCAAATTGCTTGGTTCCAAAAGGGACGTTGGAGAGCACATTGCAACTGGAGATATAATGCAGATATGCCCTACATATGCCTTCCGAAAGTTGTGCAAATTGGACATGGGGAGAGGGTGCAAGAATATATACCTGCAGGCTGCTATAGCTCAACTGGTATGTATGATATACACACATCAAGGGTGGAATGTACAAACATAGGAATGGGTGCATTTTTGTCACAGGTAAGTGCAGCTCAGCCAGCAACCTGAGAAATGGCCACTACCGTGTTTTCCCAAAAATAAGACAGTGTCTTATATTAATTTTGGCTCAAAAAAAATGCAGTAGGTCTTATTTTCAGGGAGGTCTTATTTTCCCAACCTGTGGCGTAACCCCCCCCCCCCCCGGCCAGCAAAGCCTGCAAGGAGGCTGCAACCTTGCAGAGTCTCGTCTAGCACTTCGTCTCCATGGTGGAGGACTCAAGTGCAGGCCTTCCAGGCCTTGCAGAGCCTTGCACCCTCAGGAAACAATGAAGCTTTAAATCGGTCAAAGTAAGTGCCGGGGGGGGGGGGGGGCGGGTCGCGTCCGACTGGCTGATGATCCTAGCTACGTCTTACTTTCAGGGAGGACTTACATTGATGAGTGCCAGCAAAAATCATGTAAAAATGATGGTAGGTCTTACTTTCGGGGGAGGTCTTAGGGGAAACAGGGTATGTGTTCAGAGGTGATTGTGTAGCTACAGTTTTCAGAAACAATTGTAACAGGCACTGGAAGAGAATCTCCTCCCAGCACTCTCAATAGTGGTTTCCAGTAGCGTCGTCAGCGCTGGGGGCCTTGGGGTCATGGGCCCCCGGGGCGGCCAGGCAGCAGGCAGGGCGGGGGGGGCGTACTCACCTCCGGAGCAATCCAGCGGCTGGCTGTGTGTTGGACCCGCCCGCCCTGGAGCCATTTGGCTCTGCAAATGGGCCAAAATGCAGCGGGGTGTGTGTGTGAGACTCACGCCACGCTGCTGCGCGCGAGCATGATGTTCTGGCCCCAGGGGGCGGGGCGTAGGCGGCGCCCACTCACAGGGTTGTTCTACCGCCACTGGTGGTGTCAGCACCACTGGTCACTCATTTGCTCACTCACTAAACAACAGTGCCTAACTCCTTACATAGAGGGACTACCCAGTTCCAGATCAAGACTTCATACTACACTGGGATGCTCTATAGTCTGTACTGAAAGTTGAGCCCAATTAAACAATTTATGCTTGGTCCATTATTCATCCACCACTTTGGTCATCTGTCAAACAACTCAAATGGAATGAGATACTTTTTTTTTTCAGCTCTCTATATCCTCCCTTGAATAACGCACCTTTAAGTAGAGCTGTTAAAATAGACATCTCGATATCCTGTTGTCCCTCGGAACCCATGCGGAACACGGTGATCTAAAAATAGGGACAAGAAAAGACACAAGGAACAGGTCTATTTCCATCCTGCCTGATGAAGAATTCTGTGTAATCTGGCAGCTTGCAACAGAAAATATCACAAAACATTGAAGGGCAAGGATCGTTCTTTGCAGCTCTAGTTTAAGAATCGCAGAGATTTTTGTCTCTACTGCTAAAGTGGCTCCTTCCATTTTGTGCCACTTGCCATGGGAAGACTCTTATTGCCATAAATCACAGGCACTCTACTGAGATGAGAACTACAGTAAGCCAGGGGAAAAGATCTCGCAGGTGCCATTTTACCTGGCCTAGTAGTTCCAGCCTTCCTATTTAGCATGTCCCCTCCCATTTTTCACCTGGCCTCTTCTTTAATGAAACATACAATTGGACTATGACTTAATATAATTTATTTGAATATAAACTCTGGAGCAGAGAGAAAAGTGATGCCATACCAGTCATTACCTATACCACAGGTAAAACGGTGCTCCGCCCAGACCTTAATCTGTGCCAAGGATTGGCCCGTTTTAAAACCAGTGTTGAACTCTAGAACAGAAGGTATCTCCACTAATGTTCATGCTGACACTCCACACCGGATAGAATTTGCTTATCAGCACCACTGGCTGGAGATCTGCTCCAGTGATAGGCAAGAGACTGTTGGTAACCCCACCTCCCTCTGAGTAGCGGTACTAGAATTAAATAAATTGATATCCTGGCTTTCTAGTAAGGTTGTTTTAAAAAACATTCAAGACAGTTACTGATAAGATAAAACAATCACATAAAATAACGTAAAACTCATTCAAAAATGAAAGGGCTGATCCTTGAAACCAACATAGTAGCTAAAAAGTACATATCAAAGATATCCCAACAATTACAGCACCACATCCTCCAAAACCCTCCTAAAAAGCCAAATTTTGGCCATGCACCAGAAGGCACTAGGTAGGTTTCCCAGGGAAGGGCATTTCACAGCTAAGGGGAAGCAACCAAGAAGGCTCTGTCACACGTGACTATCTACCAGCCTCAGATGGTGATGGGACACAGAACATGGCCTCCAGCGTTGGGTACAATGGAATGCTGGGTGGGCACAGAGGGCAGCACTAGCAAGCAAGAACTGAGTATCCGCGGCAGCAAAAAGCATTTGCCTTATGCCTGCACTGAAATCCTAGTAGGCCCTTGTGTCAGAGCAGTGGCTCATGGAATCAGGACACTGGATTTGAAGAAAAAAAAAAAAGAAGCAAAATACGTTATTATAGGGCACAGAGAGGCTTGCAGACTATAATGAAACTCGTTTGATTTGGCGGAGAAACGAGACTGCCCACAATGCCTGGATGTTCTGCTTGTGGCCACTTATCCCCAAACTGGGACATCAGGATTATTATTTAATCTGATCAAATTGGTCTCCTAAATTCCTTTTTAAAAAAAGAAAAAGAAAAACCTTTTGAGTTGCTATTGCTGAAAAAAAAATGCGCATCCTGTAATTTGCTTACTTTATTTACTTGGCAATGGGGAGACACAACAAAGTCATTTGTTGATGGAGGCTTTTAGGACAGGCAGATTATATAATCAGAAGGGATTCCCTGCCAGGCCAGGCCAGATGGTGGAGTCACATGACTGGTTTAGTCTAAGGTGGGGCTTCCCCATTCATAGTTCAGGGCAAAGACCTCAGATGCTTATTAACTACACAGTGGCACTGAACTGAATTCAGTTAGCCTGGTAGAAGAGTTTTCTCTTATCATGCTCCTATCTACCCAGTAGTCGAATGGCATCAACCCAACATGGATATGAACACAATTGTGAGATTGGTCCAGCAGTCTCTTACGCTCTGAGAACCTGAGAAATGTCTGAAAACGCTCCACTGTAATGAAGCTTGACAGTCCGATCCTGCCTAACTATAGGCTGGCGTAGTGAGCGCTCCGCCAGCCTAGGGCGTTGTAAATGTGCCATAAAGGCACGTTTGACACCCTGGGAGTAAGTGGTGCCGGCATAGCACCCTACTGCTGTCCCAGACCTGTGCAGGCTGACACAGGTGAGTGCTGTGCCGGGCGGACATGGGGAGGGTGGGCAGGGGTGGTGTGGGGAGGGGGTCATTGGCCGGCCCGGCCTGGGAGGGCGGAATATTGGCTCTCTCTCTCTGTGTGTGTGTGAATTAAATGTCAAATACTTACAAGTTCTTTCTTTTTCATGCATTCCATGAGAATGACAAACAACTGGTGTGCTTGATTTCGGCTGTAGTTAAAGGTCTTCTGAATGGTCACGAGGAGCTGATCCCTCAGAGATTCACTTATGATGCTAAAATCAGCAAAGTAATAACAGGAAAAATTTTTTAGGGTTAGGGTTAGGGTTTCAGGAGTTAGGGTCATATTTTAGGTATCAGGAATTGAGAGGAAGCTTTCTTTTAAACATGGTTTGATTTTCACCAGATTTTAGTATTAATCTTAATGCGGAGCAGACTCTCTTTTTCCAGTCGTACCTACCTGTACATCATCAAAAGACCTTCTTTGGGTGTCCCCCTGTCTTTCAAGGTCAGGTGGGCAGCAACTGGAGAAAGGACCTTCTCAGTTGTGGCACCCATCTGTGAAACATTCCCCAGGGATGGTCACCTGGCACTGAATCTCATGTTGTTGTGGGGTCAGATGAAGCCCTTTTTTGTTGTTGTTTCCAGGCTTTTAAAAATATCTTTTAGCTCTGTTGGAATGCTGCTGGTGTGCTTCTGCTGATTTCATTGCATTGGGTAATGCTTTCGCTTTTCGTAATTTTTGAACAATGTTTTTTCAGTTTTAATTGTAAGCTGGCCTGGAAGTTGTGAAGCTGGATGGTATCAAATAGATGCATTTCTTTCAAGGCTGGCCCAAGCCCCCCCCCCTCCATCGCACCCGAAGTAGTGCTACCACACCGCTGTTCACCCCCCATGTGTGCCTTCCTTTCTCTTTCCCTCTCTTCTCTGGAGGTGCATTAGCCCTGTTGCCTCCTCATGCTCATTCTGTTCCCCACTGACTGTGGGGAATGGAAGAGTGGTGGTCTCTTGGAAATGGTGGAAGAGTGTCTCTTGGAAGATTCTTTGAGCCACCATTCCCTCTCCTCTGCTCCCCTCTATACACTTTCTCTCCCTGTCCCTTTTGTTGTTTTATAATAGCAGGGAGTGGTGAAAAGGAGAAATCAGTGTAATTAATCTGTGGAACTCCTTGCCACAGGATGTGGTGATGGCACCTGGCCTGGATGCCTTTAAAAGGAGATTGGACAGATTTATGGAAGAAAAGTCCATCACATGTTACAACCTATGATGGGTATATGCAACTTCTTGGTTTTAGTAGTAGGCTATCTCGTAATGCCAGATGCAAGGGAGTGGTGACAGGATACAGGTATCTTGTTGTGTGCTCCCTGAGGCATCTGATGGGGCCACTGTGAGATACAGGAAGCTGGACTAGATGGGCCTTGGGCCTGATCCAGCAGGGCTCTTCTTATGTTAAGTAGCAGGATGGTTTCTACGGCATGGAGCAGAAGCAAAGCTGGAGAGCAAATGGGATGGAAGAGATGGGCAGGAGTCGCGCCTGGGGTCCTTGCCACCAGTCTACCCCCACTAGCCAATCTGCTGCTTGAGGCAGGTACTTCACCTGGCCAAGAAGTTCTCAAAATAAAGACCTTCCTTTCCTCTTTCAAGTACTTCACTAGTTCATAATATTAAATCTGATTATCTCAGAAGGAGAAAAACAATGATTTCAAAAGCCGTCTGATTTTTGTCTGAGTGCAATTCGATGAGAGTTCTCAAACCTACCCCAATTTCCTCCTACTTCCATTTGACCATCTATGCAGAGCCTCAAGTCTGCTGAGGCTGCAAAAGGGCACTGAATTCCAAGCTCATCAGAAAATTATGCTCTCTAATCAGAAACGACGCAGGAGAGCTGGCAAAGATGCCCTGTTATCAAGGAAGCTCTTTAGCGTGAGCATCTCTATCGCAGCCTGGGCTTTGCATAATGCACAGCCTAGGAGAGGCAGGCATCCAGCACAGAGATATCAAATCGACTGATTGCCAGGAAGGCAATGCAGCTAAGTAGGGGAGGAAATGAAGGATCGTTCAGGAAGGAAAAAAAAGGGTAAAATTGCGAAAATTACATTAGTAAATTAGATATTTTTTAAAAAACGAGCCAGCTGCTCATTTTTTAAGGATGTTACCTCTGTTACGCAAGATGGGGGGGGGTTAGGATAGGAGGTAGACTATAGTCCACTAGTAGACCATTGTCCAATTTCTTGTGCCCGTTCCTGGGATTCTTGAAAAGGACGCTGGTTGAGGGGGACTTTGGTTCGATCCAGTCAGGCTGTTTTTATGTTCTTTCATCATGTTTTTGCACATCTTGGGTTAAAGCCGGGGAGAGCATAAAGATAGATTGTGCACACTGGAGGACAGTTTGTGTTGGACCGTGTAGTGTCTGATGGTTACTGGGTCTCTTGTAAAGCAGGGGTAGGTGTGGTCCCAGTGCATGCTCTGAGAGCACACGGCGCAGTCATCGTGCGCAAGCCAAGCAGGTCTGGCTCTCGTCAGTGACTGGATGGGTGACTGCCTGAGAACCACATTGAGCTCCGTGATGGAAGAAAAGCAGGACAGAAACAAATAATAACACCCTCCCTTCGCTACGTCACTGGTTGGCATGCTGTCTAGTCTCAGGCACTGGGATGACCCTGGCCTGAAGTCTTATGAGATCTTGAATGAGTGCCCTTGCCTTGAACATTTAAAACTCATGAGTGAGCCACATGGCAGCTGATGATCTTTCAGTCAAGTTGTTTAGATCTTCATATCCTTGTTTGATAAAGACAACTGCCCATTACAGAGTCTGTTCCTTTTATTGCTTCTTAATTAAAAGGACAGTTGCCCTTAAAAGACTTACAGCACAATCCTATGCTTATCTACTCAAAAGTAAGTCCCATTGTCTTCCATGGGGCTTACTCTCAGGAAAACGTGTGCATAGGATTGCAGTCTTAATAGCCCTTTGCCTGCCCACACTGAAGAGGCTGGCTTTGCAATGACATATTATGGCAAAAAATGGCCACAAATTAGATTTGACAAAACACGGGAGGCTGACACAGACAACAATGGAATGCAAAGATGTTGCAGTGACACGGTATGGATTCAAGAGTGAACCAAGGACGGCACTTCCAAAGAAAAGGGTTACAGCGGAAGCAACCTAAGTCTAACATGTCTATTAGCCTTACCCTCCTTCTTCCGAGTACTTGTGTGCAAAGGATAAAATATCTGATGCTCGACCGCTGCCATCACAGATCACAACAGGAAGTGGAGGTTCCTCCCGTAGGCATTCCAAGACGATAGATATCACATTCGGACCGCCTTCGACGATCAGCCCGACCACAGGGACACCTTGCCCCAGTCCTGCAGAACAAACCAGGCAGGTAATTAGAAGCTTAATATTCAGGAGGTCTAGCTTAGTCAGTAGAGCTGCCGCCTCATATGCCTGAAGATCAAGATCGGCAGTTCGAGACTCCTGGAAGAATCCGTGAGCTGTTGCCACTGACAAAGCACTCTGTGAGGGGGAGTTGCCTGTCAGTCAACGCATGTGAGGTGAATGCCAGAAGAGAAGCTAGACTGTGAAAGGAAACACCTAGAAAGTAACATTCCATGAAAGACTGAAACATTTATTGTAAAAAATGTAAAAAGCACTTGATTTAGAATAAAACCCACAAATCACTGTTGTAAGTTTTGCCAGAATGTTTCAAGTAAGGGAGGATACTTTGCTCCGGAAAGCATTAATTAGTTTGAAGAGGGCGTGGCTGGTTGACAGCTGGTAGAAAATTACATCTGGGTATCTGGGTTTTTGGTATAAGTAGGTTGTTCCTCAAGTGGCTGTTTAACTTCTGATGATGCCCCAGATGTTTGGGGTGAAACGTAAAGTTTGTTCTAACATCTTGTTTATTTAATAAAAAGTTTCATAAACGACGGAGTTTACCCGGCGATATGCGGATTTTTAATTTGGAAAACCCACTTGGTTTAGAATTGCCTGCCTGTGTAAACCACCTTGGATTAAAGTCAGAGGAGAAATCCAATGACAGAGAAAGGTGGTATATAAATACAGTTTATTATTATTATTATTATTATTATTATTATTATTATTATTATTATTATTATTATTCAGAAAAAGATGAAACTTCAGCTTCTCCATAAACCAGGATGTTGTGTGGATACTAGAGAATGAGACAAGAGAAGACTCATGGACAATTTGTGAAACCATGCAGTACCTCTGACAGAACCATCATGAAACGACTCCTGCTGTTTTCAGTACAGGTCAGGCCAGCAAGAGGCATATAAAAGAGTCACCAGTTTGTGGAGAGTTGCAACCAGTGGGCTCTCCCACAACCAAAAGCAACAGTATAAGCTCTTTCTCATAAGAATGGCCGACGTTAGAGACGACAGCTGAGCACCCCTTTGCTATCCCTGCCTCACTGTGATCCCCAGGCATAGGATGACAAAGGGAAGCCCACAGGTCACGTGGTCCGTGCAGACTTGGTCACATGTCAGGAACTTGCAGGACTAAAAGGAAAACAAAAAATTATCCCCAAATGGTGTACAACGCTAAGCATCGTATGGACGGGGGTGGCAGATGCTTCAAGCCAAAAAGCTCCGTATCTCTTGTATGAAACAATACTAAGAGATAACTCTCTTCTGATCTTGACTCAGAAGGACATTGTTATGAAGAACCTATCACAACTACGTGCTTTTGTAGAGAGGTGGCTTCCGTTCATCCCTTAGTTTAATTCAACCAAAGAAAGAAAGAAAGAAAGAAAGAAAGAAAGAAAGAAAGAAAGAAAGAAAGAATACCAGACACCAGTGTGCTTCAGTAAAGTCTGCTCTTTCACACAAGGGGCATGATTCTTGGATGACAACGTTTTATGGGACTGCATGGGTTGATTGGGTACATCAATGCACACTGCTTTGAACACCAGCACCCGATCGAGGATAGTTGCAATGAGAATAATATTGGTTGTGGTCACTTTGAGTTTACTTATGTAAATCGTGCCAAAAACGACAATAAAGGTAACCCTCAAGATGCAAAAATGACACAGAGTCTTTTGGCTCCTTCAAGACTAAAGTACAGGTGGGCCCCCATATCCGCTGGGGATATGTTCCAGGCCCCTCCGTGGATACTTGAAACCGTGGATAAGAGCGAACACCCCCTCCATGGTTTCCTGAGGGCCCCCCCACCCTGCCTCCCCTGCAGGCAGGCATGCTTCCCCCCCCCCAGCTCTTATTTTTTTTCAGCAAGCTTTGTTTCTTTCTTAAAACAAATAGAGAAGCAGCCTCCATTGCAGGCAAGTAGAACGAGACTAAGTCCTAGAGAGGCTCTGCAAGGTTTCTGTTAACCTCATAGAGCCTCTCTAGTCTTGTTCTACTTGCCTGTAATAAGCAGCCAGAGGCTGCTTCTCCTGTTTCTTTAAGGAAGAAACGAAGCTTACTGGGGAAAAAAGTAAAAGCCTGGGGGGGTCCCCACGATCCGTGGATAACTGAAACCGTGGATAGTGAATCAGTGGATATGGGGGCCCACCTGTAATTGATTGTACCATAATTTTGGGTAGGCTGCAGGCCACTTCATCAGATGGATGAAGTATGCTTTCTTTGTCCACCCTGCCAATCATTTTCGCTGGGTGAACCCAACTTCAACCTAGGTGATAACCCCGAATTATTTGAGAGGCAGAAAAATGTCACTCTGTCCATATTCTGGGATGGAGCCCTGGGATTAAGAGTCTGTTCTGAGCTTGGGTCCAGGCTCAAAAGTCAGCTTTTGTGCCCATTCGATTTGTTCACCTCTCTGCCAGAATTCTTGACAAGAGCATCAATTAGTGTCAACTTGTAGATATTTATGTGGGGCTGGCAGGAAAAGGCCCGTTAGCTTTGGTATATTTTCAGATTCGTGGTACTGGTAGTGCAGACAATGTAATAAAACAAGGGAACAAAAAAAAGAAGAAGACACATTTAATTATTTATACAGCATTTCTTGTCTCTCAGGACTGAATTGTCTTATCTCTCAGACCAGAGTGCTTGTTTGACAAGTACTATGTGCCTCCGAGCACATCTACAGGAGACAAAGATGGAAAGCGCAAGCAGGCTAGGCCATTTTCCGTGCGCTTGTGGATGATGGAGAGAGACAGAAAGAGATACTACTGCTAATTGCTGCTTTATTTGAAAGCAGGCTTGTAACGTCCAGGATCTAAGCACTGAGAGTTACTTTACAGGGATATGTTTTAATTGCGTACATGTAAAAAAAAAAATGCAGGTACAAACTGAAGCATAACATGTGCACAGTGCTGGCACCAAGTTGCTGGGGCTCCGGGGGGAATGTCTGGGCTCCCCAGGACATACCCTGCAAACCCCCTGATGGTGCTACTGAATGCTACCACCACCACTTGAACCAAGGGTTCAGGGGTTGGCCTGGCCAGGAGGCCCATCAGATAGTGTGGCTCTCCAGACGGAGTCCCTTTTAACTGGAGATGCTGAGAATTGAGCCCTTCTGTATGCAAAACATGTGTTCTAATATGGAGGTGGCAGCAGTAGCGTCACTGCAGGGGGGGCGGAGCTCCAAGTTCCGCTGGGCTCTGAGCCTCCGTTACACGACGGGAGAAAGCGACCCCGCCCCCTCGCCTTTGGAGCCATTCCGGCCGACGAAAGCAAGTGCTAAGCAAAGCAAATACTACTTAGTCTAAACTACCACACTGGACTGTTATAAGGATAAAATGGGGGAGGGAGGAGATGTAAGTTGCTCTGATCGTCAAGGATACAACAAATATGTTTAAACCTTTTGAATTTAGCTCCTGAGCAGTCTGTGGCTTTGACTGCAGGCACGAGGATCTGATCAGCATTCTTATACACCAGTTATAAATGGCAGGGAAGTATTCGTTGCATATTCATTTACCAATCCTTTGATTAGTAAATGAGTACGATAAATATGAGTATGATAAATATGAGTAAATGAGTATGGTTTAACCCACTGCGCCACCAGTCGCAGCTGTCGATCGAAAGGTCGGCAGTTCGAATCTGCGACGGGGTGAGCTCTCGTTGCTTGGCCAGCTCCTGCCAACCTAGCAGTTCCAAAGCATGTTAATGCAAGTAGATAAATAGGTACCGCTTGTGGGAAGGTAAACAGTGCTCCGTGTTCCAGCCGCATGCTACGCGCTGCGGCAAGGAGAGTCATGCCGGCCACATGACCACGGAGGCGTCTTCGGACAACGCTGGCTCTTCGGCTTTGAAATGGGGATGAGCACCACACCCTAGAGTCGGACACGACTGGACTTAATTGTCAGGGGTCACCTTTACCTTTTTATGATAATAAAACTTCCCTGCCAAGACACCTCATTACACAAGTTGCATAAAATCTGCCACTTACGCGTGTTGATCTTCTGGAGTGAGATGTGCTTCTCCAGTTGGCGTCTCAGCTTGGCTTCTGCCCCATATTTGCCGAGGGTGCCGTTGTCGCCGAGGATGAAGTGTGTATGGGAACTGTTGAGCACAGAGAGTTTGCTTAGTGGATTTGACATGGTTTGATAAACTCTTGTCACCTGTCAAAAACAAAAGGGCCATTCTTATTTAAAACGAAAAGAAGTAAAATAGTTTTACCTGCTCAGTTGTTTAAATAGACAGTTGTGTCTGGGCTTACCAAACTTGCAGCCTAATCCTATCTCCTGCCAGACCATAGCATGCAGCGCTGCCGATCAGCGGCGTAGTAACGCTGGGGGCCCTATGGCCCTGGGCCCCAGGCGCGGCGCGGCCCCAGGGCGCCAGCAAGCAATTTGGGGGCAGCCGGTCTCGTCTTGGTCCGGGATGCAGCAGCTGCCTTGGGGCCTTGCGCGTGGAGCCCCAAGGCAGCTGCTGCATCCTGGACCAAGACGAGACCGGGGTTACAGTCTGGGCGCGGGCGAAGAACTTACTGGGGCAAATAAACGAAGCAGTGAGCGACGGACTCCTCCGACTCCGGCCGGGGCTCGGAGCCTCGTTGAACGACTGGATCAGGAAGAGAAGTGACGTGTGTGTGCCTCTCTAGGAGGCGCCTCCTCCAACAGTCTCGCTGGTGACCAGCGAGACTGTTGGAGGAGGCGCCTCCTAGAGAGGCACACACACGTCACTTCTCTTCCTGATCCAGTCATCCGACGAGGCTCCGAGCCCCGGCACCGAGCCCCGCGGAATACAAAGGTGACAAAAGGGAGGGGGCGCCAATTTGAGGGGTGCCCCCTATGAATTTAGGGCTAGCAACGCCACTGCTGCCGATGGAGCACATGCTGCATGCTATGGTGGTGGGGTGGTGGTGGTGATCAGACGGCCAGCAAGAGGTAAGCAATTTTTTTTAACTTATCTCTTGGTAGGCCACCTGATTGCCAATGGGTCTCCTCAGACATATGCCAGCTATTTTGCCGGCCTAAACCCAAGGAGAGGAAGGGGGCAGGTCCTGGCTAGAAAAGGGATCTGGGATCTGGCATACCCAACTGCTGCTGAGATCCACCCCCTCCTGCCCTTGAACCACCCCTCCCGGTTTCGCACCCTCCGCCACCTTACCTGCACTGCTGGAGCATCTGGGCAGTTCTGGTGCATGCATGGAGCCTCTGGCCATTTCTGCCAGCGGCTCCATAGTGCGCAATGGTGGCATGACATTTGCACCATCGCAAGGAGACTTCTGGCAGCAGTTTGCTAGATCCGCTGCTGTAAGTCCCCAATAGGATTGGGGCATTAATCTAGCTTAACACTTTTATATCCCAGCAGGGAAACCCGGAACTGTGGCTCCAATTTGACATCTCCATACCCTGCTAACCCCACCCTAAAATTGACATGTTTGGTGCAAATACCCATAGGTGCCCCTTTCAGATGGCACGCTGAATGTGTGGACATCAGGGCCAGGCAGAGTGAAGTAGAAGGTGGGACCAGACCTGATATTTCACCCCTGCATTATAAAGTCTACATAAGTATCAGCGCAATCTTATGCATGTCGACTCAGAAGTAAGTCCCATTGAGTTCAATGGGACTTACTTCCAGGTACGTGTGTATAGGACTGCAGCCGGAAAGCTGATTGGCAGCGCAATCCGACTTAACTTTTGTGCCGGTTTAACCAGCGGCGCAGTGAGAACGGGAGGCCCCAGAATGGAAAAGGGATTCAAATCCCCTCCAAAAGAGGAATTCAAAGGGGATTTGAGCAAGTCCTTAGAGAAAGCAAAGTACCTCTAGGCCTCCCTGTATTACATATTCATGTCACTTTGAAATAAAAAAACGGGTGCTTCTTTGGCCCCATAGAATAAAAGGCACAAAGCAGGCAAGGTGATACCTGTTTCAGAAAAACACATCTGCTGGTGCTTGTCCTGTGGAAAGGTATAGTCTCACACATTTGGCCTGAATACATTTCAGCAACCAGTGGCAGCAAAAAGCAAACATCCAAAGAAACTTACATCTTTCCCAATCAGATCCTCCTTGTTTTCCACAATGCCCCACGGGGCAATTCCAATGGCACAAATGCGTCCTCTGGATTTGGAAGAATGATCTTTCAAGGCATCTCCTACATGGCGAATGACACCTGCAAGAGAGATCAAGGCTATTCCAGTCTTCCTGAGGGCAGCTACATATGTCTTAGAGACCCCTCTCCCACAAGAGCATCACCTTTCCCATTTATTACGGGAATCCTGGGCTGTGTACCTCCTTTACTGGAGCTTAGACTGAAGGCTACATGGAACAGGGTATACTGTATGCAGTGGTTTGGTTTGGTTTGGTTCAGTTCCATTCGATGGAAAAGTCTATTTGAACTGGTTTGTGGGTTCTGGTTCTGATGTAGGCTGAGTTCCTGTATTAAAAACCTTTCTTATTTGAAAAAAAAAAAGTTGTGTGGCGATACGGTAGGGTTGTTCACCTGTTATGCTGTATTCATGTAGATATTTCTGTGTGAATGGCTGTTCATTTTTACAATCAGCCACCCATGTACACCATTCCTGCACTAAATGGAACATGTGAATAATTGTGTGTTGAATGGAATGCATAACTGTAGCCAGGTGCTGATTCACAATGATTGTACTTGGGGATCCGGGTACAGTTTTCATGTGTGTATGGCCCTTGTGCTGTCTGTTAAACGTTTGACGATTCAGCTGCCACAGAAGTGTTAGTATCTTAACTGCTTAATTTACAAGATTCTGTAGAGCTTCCTGGCAGAACTCCTAACACTACAGGCCTGCAGCAACATTTCTCCTAAGGCAAGAGAAGAGAGTGATGAGGGAGGCAGGAGCCTGGGATGTCTTTAAGGGGACAATGCAGAGTCCGTTCACTGTGTCTGAATATAAGACAGCCGCAGCCTGCTGGATATCACTGCTCATCCCTTCCTCCAAGAAAACTCTAAGTCAATGGGTTGAAACTACAGGGAAGTAGATTTAGCCTAGACATGAGGAACACTTTCCTCCTAACTAAGAGCTGCCTGGCACTGGACAGAAGCATAGCCAACCTCCGCTGGGAGACGCAGCTTGACAGCCCCCCCCCCGTGACGTGGCACCTGGGCATCACTGGAGCGTGGCGGGGGGGCAGACCGCCGGGGGTGTGTGACACACGCAAAGGGGTGACGCGCGCACCCCCGCGTGTCACCTCCGCTCCGTGCATCACCCTCCGGAGGCTCCGAGGCCGGGAGAAGGACTTGGAGCGTCCGCCCCCACCGGCAGTCCAGGGCCTTCTGACGAGGCCCAATGCGGCGATACGTCATTTATTAGGTTTTTCGCGCATGCGCAGAACGTTTCTGATGCGCAGAACGTTTCTGAGGGACGTCACGAACCCCCTCCACCACCACCAAAATTTGGCAGCGCCGTGGCAAAAAAGCACCAAAAGGAGTGTTTTTTCTGCTGCTTCTGGGGGGGGGGGCTTTGCACTCCGTCTCTGTCTGGGGAAATACTCACTCCGTTCACCCGGAGTGACTAGAACATACCACCAGCACCAGCTCTGCCCCACACCTTCTTGTCTTCCCGCATGTGCGCACTGGTACGTACTTTGCGCATGCGTGGATCTCTATATCCACACATGCGCAAAGTACATACCAGTGCGCAATGCGCATGCGGGAAGGTGTGGGGCAGAGCCGGTGGTATGTTCTAGTCACTCCGGGCGAACGGAGTGAGTACTTGGAGTGCACCCCCCCTAAAAGCGGCAGAAAGAACCGCCGGTGTGTGTGCTTTTTTGCCACGGCATCACCGAATTCGGAGGCGGCAACGCTGTCGCAGAAAAGCACCCCCTGGTGGTTTCTAGGCCGCTTTTAGGCTGTTTGCAGGGGGTGCGCTGCAAATGACCTAAAAGTGGTTGAAAAAATAGCCAGGCGGTATTTTCTTGCTACGGCGCCGTCAAACCCCACCCACCCACCCACGCCGATTTTCACCTTCAACGCCTCTGGCACTGGAATAGTCTGCCACATGCAATTGTGCTCTCTCTCTCTCTCTCTCTCTCTCTCTCTCTCTCTCACTCACTCACTCACTCACTCACTCACTCACTCACTCACTCAATGTTTTCAAGCAGAAGCTGGATGGCCACCTGTCAGGGATGCTATAGCAGTTGCCTGCACGGAGCAGGAGGCTGGAACAGATGACCTCTGAGGTGCCTTCCAACTCTAACACTCTATGATTCTGTGTCGGTCCATTTCTTACCTGTACTGACTCCTCCAGTGAAGATCCAAGCACCTGTTGTCATGGCTGCCTTGATTAACCCTTTTCCAAACACCTGCTTCAGTTTGGGCTGCAGCTCGAAGTTCTGCAGTCCGCCATGGACCGATATTAAGAGTTTTGGGAGTTCCAGCTGCCAGTCTTTCACCATGAGGTGGAGCAGTGAGTCTGGCTTTGTGTCATACGACACTCGGATATACTGCAAAACAAGGTGGACACAAGAATTAGGGTGTAATCCACACTTCTGGGTGGAGCCTTCCCCCAAATGGAATTTCGTGATAATAGCAGCCCCAAATGTCCAGCACTCTCTTTGTCCAGACCATGTCTGCAGAGCTGGAAAAATACCCCCATCACTGACCATGGACTTGTTGGTGTGGCCTCCTCCTTGGAATTCGAGACTTCCATAGGCATCAGTTGGGAACGCTTGGGTGTGTTTACTGATGGACCATTTCTCAGAATGAATATCCACTTGCTTTGTTGCGTCTTCCTCATTTTTGGTAGTGGTTATACTTGGAGGAATCGGGAAGTGTTGGGTAAGGAGATGGCCACAGCAGCACCTGGGAGACAAAAGTCAGAATAGCAACCATGAGGCCGTCGCGTCCAGCAGCTGATGTAGAAAATCTGTCTCTTTTGCATCAGAAAAATCAAGAGGAGGGGTGTTGCCCAATTGAAGGAATCTTAGTGGATAAATCACATTGATTAATTACTAAAAACTATCACTTAAAATTGCATATATTTTATATGCGTGAAAACAAATTTTCTGTAGCATGAAGCATACGACCTTTTGTTTTTAGATTATTCACGTTGGTGTCATGGCAGGAATTATTGCATTTCCTCCTGTGTGAGAGGGACATCCTGTTTGCCTCCAAGATCGCAGCAGATGACAATAACTTTCATAAGCATTTGTATTAAAAACATAATACCATTTAAAAAAATCTGCCCAATTAATCAGGACATGTTTTTAGACAAACTGTTTTGGACTCGATTAAATTGATTGATTAATTAATTGCATATTGAAGCCCTAATCAAGACTGACTGTCATACAAAAGACAAAGGCGTATTTTCAGGTTCAACATCTGGCACCTTCAAGTACGGCTGGGAAAGAGTCCTGACTGAAACCCTGGATTGCTGCTGCCGGTCAGTGTTGACAATATTAATGAGAGGACTCAGTAGGTGGCAGCTTCCTAGGAGTGCAATGCCATACTTCTGGAACGCCAGCCTGAGTGGCATAGGAAATGGCTTATACAAGTGGTTCCCAAACTGGGAGGCGTGGCTCCCAGGGGAGCCGTGGAAACCAGCCAGGGGAGCCGCAGAGTGCCAAGGAATCCTCTTGGAAAACAGTGCAATGCCAATTGGCAGGCATCAACATAATGTCATGGGGAGCTGCGGTCAATGGTCAACAATGGTCAAGGGAGCCGCAGGTCAAAAAAGTAAGCCATTGCACTGGCTTACACACCCTCAGGCAGCGGTGCAATAACAGCCCTGACAGCACAGCAACCGCCCTGCCATTGGAGCCCCAGTTCTGCCAACGGATGAGCCACAGATGCTGTCGCAGCACCACACCAAGGTACTACCAGTGCCAGCACGATGCCTGCCAGTGTACACCCTGCAACAAAGTGGAGACATGGGAGGGACGTGGGCAGGACAAGGAGCTGTCAATGTACGCCACATTACAAGCCTCCTCCAGAAAACGGACACACCCCAAATGTCGGCCAAACACTATGCTAATGTCCGAGTTGGTGCAGGAATTCAAAATCCCATTTGAAAAGAATGGGGAAGGGGAACGCACCAGAAAACCTCAACTCCCACCCACCCCCCAGAGGATTGCACTGTAAGTTTGGGAACCAGGACACATAGAGACACACTCTCACGGCAAACTGGAGTTTAGCTGACTGAACTTCAAAATATCTATCCTTTCTTTCTCCCCAGCTGTTCCTCAGCAACAGAAACAAATGAATGCACCAAAGAGGTGATAGGGAGGAAAAGCCCCTGTTCTATTGAGTGCTGCAGCTACACTATAGCTCCTGGGTGACGCCGCAGTACCCAGTTCTCATGGGTCTGGTGTTAAAATATGAAAGTTGATGAAACGTTACCTGCTAGCATCTTTGCTGTTGGCAATTATGCAGACACACTCTCTCTTGAAAAAGGTTTTCTCTATCCAAGCTTTTTGACCCTAAGGAATGAAAAAAGAGAAAGATGAGTTTGATATTTGCTGCATGGCAGAGAGGAAGGTTACCTGAATTAAACCATGCCCCCTGGATATATCCAATATTATGTTGCAAGAAAGAAGCCTGTTGTAGGGATATATTTGTTATGGTTTCTTTGTCACACTTCATACTCACTAGAGCTACTCCTAAGATCAAACATCGTCTGAAACAATGGGGAAAGGTGGGAGACTCCTTTTCAGGCAGATGCTTTTTAACAATGTACTGTATATAGACAGCTCCTTGCAAAGGAATACAACACACTTTGCATTTATAAGAAATAGTTGCCTACTTCCACATTCTTGAGCAGAAACAAGAAGACAACAACAGTAGAAATGTAGTACATTTTGCTTTCATGACTATTTCCAGGCATTATAAAAATATTCTGAGGCCCTCTTCTCTGAAGTTGTAAAACAGAGTTCCATACAATTGAAGAGCATGACCTGTGAAAATAACATATTGTATCATAGCATATCAACAACATATAAACAGCATATTTATATATAGGCTTACCAGATCTCCAACCGGGACAGAGTGCTAGACCTTTAGGAGAAGGAATGTGGGCAGGTGTAGCTTGTTAAATCTTAGAGCACAATCCCGCTGAACACAATGGGGCTTGCTTCTGAGTAGACATGCCTAGAATTGTACTCTAAGGTTTAACAAGCTACACCTGCCCACATTCCTTCTCCTAAAGGTCTAGCACTCTGTCCCGGTTGGAGATCTGGTAAGTCTATATAGCACTTTAGAGTGAAATGTAGTGCATACATTAATCCTTACAACAACCTTGTCTGGCACATCAAAGCTATTATCCCCAGATTTATTCATGTTTTTCATTTATATCCCACTTTCCTTTCCAGAATAGAGTTTAGCTGGATTGATGGGTCTAGCTTTTTTTTTGGGGGGGGGCTCTGGCAAAAACCCTGCTAGGGCTCACCAATGGTGTGCTATTCCGCGCTCTGGAAAGCAGATGGTTGTTCCAGCTACCCTGCGCCCCCGGTGCTCAGGACTCCAACAGCAGACAGATGCAAGGCCTACTTCATGGCAGCAGCCTCAGCTACAGGCAATGGAGGCAGACTCATACGGCCCTGGTTGGCTTACCAGGTCATTGCAGGGAGTAGTGGCTGCAGTGGACCCTTAGTGCCTCAGGGGTTGATGGAGCATGGATGTGGGCACCAGTCCTATGTGGACATGAGCCACTATGCATGTGCTCACCAGCCCCACCCTGTGAAGTCACCCGTGGATGAACAGGTATCGGTGAAAGTCAGCCCCCAAGGTCCCATCATACTTTAGTGAGACCGACAATCAGAATCTGCATAGATGTCATTATCCAGATGAGGAGGCAGGGCTATGGAAAAGTCAGCAGCGGGTTTCATTCTCAATGGCTAGAGCAGGGGTGGCCAACCTTCCACCATTAGGGCTTCTGCGTTCGTAAGAGTTGTGTAAAAGACAGAATCTTGGCAGCTGCAAGTGCTGATGGTGCTGCTAAAGCAGCTGTACCTGCTGAAATGCCCTCGCCTAGGCAACCATTTAAAGGGCCAGCATTCATGTTGAAAGGTTGGCCACCCCTGGGCTAGAATGATCAGAGGCATCATGTAGGTATTGCATATACATGGTGACCCCACATGGACTTCGTTCCTTCTTCCCATATGCGAAAATTGAAGATGGGTCACAACCTACCCTTAATCTCTAACACTCGATACCCCCCCTCAGAAAGCATGCAATTGAGTGCAACACATCGGCATGAAACGTCCCCCCCCCTTCCAAGGGGTTCTTGCAATATTGAAGCTCTTGTGTTCCAGCCCAGTCTAATGATGGGCATGTTGCTAGTTTCTGCTAATAACAAGCATGAACAAAGCTGAGTCTGTTATGGAAGTCAGCCATTAATTCTGTCCTACATTTCTCCGTTTTTTCTAGGCTTCAGAAGTTTGGTTTCCAAACGTTTTGGGTTTATCTTTCCAGTGATGTGATATTTAGAAATGAAACATCCCCACAGCCTTATTATCTCAGCAGGCAGTCTTGTGGAACACACCCAAGCCACAGTCTCCTGCTACAAACCACATGCTACATTTGTATTAGGTGGGCTGAAGTGTTAATCCTTCTTTTCCTTTTCTCTGGTATTGCCATGGCACCTTATCTTTTCTGGATTGTGATTGGATGAGGAAGACAGCAGGGCTTCTGAACCTAGTGCAGAAGAGGGAATTTTGCCAGGTGCAGCTTTTCTCCTTAACAAGCTCCACTCGCCAAAACACCGGCTTATGCACATGTATGTATGGTAAAAGAAAGGCTTTTGTCATCCTTCTGATCTGATCACCTTGATTACCAGCTCCAATGATGGGGGGGGGGATAGCCAATGACGTGGGGCCATGAATCTCCTTCCTTGTAGGAATGCCTCTTCTTATGCTCTTTTCTTATTTGTAAATAAAACAAGTACTATGAAAATGCCACAAGCCTTCAGGGCACTCTCATTAAAAGGAAATCAATCCCAGGTCACACGCCCCTGGAACGTCACCGTTTGGCAAAGGGGGGAGCATGCAACAATATCCAACCTTACTCCATGTTAATGACAGGGAGAGAAAAGCAGGCATCACAAATTACTGGGGAAATAAAACCTCGCAAAGGCATGAGAGACTGAAGTTTCACTGCCCTTGTCTATTTAATCTTCTTACTGAAAGCTTGATTATAATCCACCAAAAAGACTGAACAAATACATCAAGCGTGTTAGAGAAGTGGCACCTTCTCCATTCATTTGGTTAGAATTCTACAGCCCTGTAGAACGTCAACTGGACATTCAACAAGAGGACGGTTCTTTGGGCTCTTCAGGAAGAGCGCTAACCATAGCTCCTTGGATGTCTCACAAAAACCACATGCGCTGCCAGCGGGAGCCTTTGCGTGAAAGAATTCCCCAAGGATTATGACGGATTAACAGCAGGGTTCTGGCCCAACGCCAACAAGGATCTTTCATTTACACAACGGGAGAGGGAAAGAGGTAGCAACAAGCCAGCAAGGTCGCTGTCAAATGTAACTTCACGTTTTCTGCTGAACTTTCAGCCACTTCAAAAGGCATCCTGGGTCAATGCATAATAAGGAACTGTCCTCTTCTATCTGCACCATTCTCGTTCTGCAGTTCCCAAGAGAAGGCAACTGGAACCCTTTGAATGGGACTTCTAGCCAGAGGATGGATTTCAATGTACAAATCAAGGATGCTTTGACCTTGAGGAGAGGGATGGTATCCTTAGCTGATCCAAGGTACCATTAAATAGGCAATACATTTTAGCATCAATTAATAAAAGAATTGCCCTGGCTACTAAAGCCAGAATAGTGAACTCCAGTGAGATCGCCTTTTTACTTCCAGAATTAAAAAAGAAGCATTGCATACACTTCTCTTGCACATTTTGTGCTTTTCCTGCTTGAGGAAGTGAAGTTACAACCGAAGTGGATTCCCAGCTGCTCCTGCTCCTGTCACTTGTTGCGCCTAATTGCAAACTGCATTTAAAAAAAGAAAAAAAAACCCCAAAAACTTTCCATGGCTGAGGAGTATTTTGGCAATTCTGCCCAAGAAGCTACTGAACGGAACACCTAAAAAACAGTATAACCCATTTTTTAATTCAGATTCTCAATGCAGGGTACATTGTTAAACATACAACACATCAAATCATTAACAACAATACAGACAGACAGGTTTTCTGTTTAAAATAACAGCCTGAACTACTAACAACAATCATAAAAAGCCAGGCTAAGAAGGGTTGCTTTAGGGCCAAGAAGCATGATGTCACCCAGAACATGCAATGGGACTCTGTTTTGGTGGGTTTTTTTTTTGTATTTTTGTAAAGAACAAGCTGGTTGGGGGCCCCAAAAGGGGACAAGACAGTTGGGGGCGGGGAGAAGGGCTTTAAGGGTTTGCTCTCACCCCAGTTCTGATCCCAAATGTGCCCACTGCACACTATTTTAATTGGAAAAACAGCCAATGGAAGTTCCCCCCTCCCAATTAAGATAGTATGCTGAGAGGGCACAATCAGGATCGGAACTGGAGTAAGAGCAAAGTCCTAACCCCCCCCCCACTCCCCTGCTGTGGTTTTACCCCCTTTTGCCACCCCGACACACCATTTACAAAAAAATGAATGCAGGTCACACTGTATGTTCCAGGTAATGATAGGTTTGACCCTTAACTGCTAATAGAAAGCGACTCATGCTGCAATCCGAGTATACACTCTTACCCAGGAGTAAATCCCATTCATCTCAATAGTACATACTTCGGAGCAGGCATGGATAGGATTGCGCTGTATCTTTGTAAAATTCAGACAACCGTTAAGAGCAATAAACACATACCCTAAACCTGAACAGCAAAACTCTCAGCCAGTCAAGAAAAAGCCTTGCAGAAGAGAAAGTCTTGACACCGCCTTTAAAAACCAGGAAGGGCAGAGGCCTGATGAATTCCTCTAGGAAGGGAATTTCAGAGTTACATCAACAAAGCCCACTAATCAAATTTGCACTAAAGGTGGGTCGGAAAGCGAGGCTTGGGAAGCCGAGGTTGGCTCCTATGGGCAAAGGTGGTCCTTTAGGACATGGGTCTACGGTGGCAGGTAACTAGTTCCAAGACTTAGAGCGTCCATCACAAGAAAGCTAGTTCAGCAGAGGTCACCAGCCTAGCAGAAGGCAGGACTCCCCGAAGATTCTCAGGACCAGATCTTAAAGAGCAGCAAGGCATATTTGGAAGCAGACACTCAAATGGTCAGAGTCTTTGTTGCGGTCAGTGGCAGCTGGTAAAGTAGTGCAACAGGTAGGAAGAGGCTGGCACTGCTGAGCGGCAACTGAAGCAGAGGTGGCTCCCCTCCTTACTGGAGGGAGCAGTGAGGTAGTGGTGGAGGCGGAGGGTGGCTGGAGTCAGCACCATCCTAGCCAGTCAGCAGCTATGTACCTGTGTGGTGTAGACCAGGGGTTCTCAATGCCTTCCCAGCCCCTTCTCTGGCGCCACTCTCCTGCTGTGTACCACAGGAAGTGACTGGCGATGACATCATCACCATTTACTTCCAGGTTTTCAGGTTTTTCAGAGGCCAGAAAACACAGGTAGGAGGCTCTGGGCAGGTGGGAGGGCCCTTCTCAGCGTTCCCAAGAAGCTTGGCCAAAGGCAAGAGCCTCTTGGGAGCAAAAACGTGCTGCTGAAAGTGGTGTGTCGGAGCGGGATTCCGGTGGTCCAAGTATCACCAGCAGTTGGCCAAGGTACCACTGGTGGTACTAGTACCACTGGTTGAGAACCCCTGGTGTACACAGCAGCCCTGGTCACCTTGTATCTTCTGCCATGCCAAGCTCATGTCTCCCATCACCTCCACCACCATCTTGTATCTCCTGCCTCTTCCACCTCACGTGTCCCGTCACCTCCACCTTGCATCTCCTGCCATTTCCACTGCCACATGGTGCCACTGCCACCTCCACTATCACCTCATATCTCCCACTAGTCAGGCTGTTGGGGCTCCACTTCCCTTTTGTTGGGTGCTCAGTAACAGTAGCAGTATCCGTTTCTACGTATCCCACTGGCCGACACTGGGTACAGAACCGCCTTTTGTATCCGATACAAACCACCTTGGGGGGGGGGGCTCCACCAGGAAAAAAAGATAGAACAGAAATATTTTTATATTTCTAAATATATAATCAGAGCAGCAGGGGCGTCACTACCCCCGTTGGCGCCCGGAGCAACGGGGGTGTGTGGCGCTCCTATAATTAATATAATATTAGTGATCCGGAGGGGGGGCGGCGCGCTCCGGGAGGAGGCGGCTTGCGCGCTCCGGGAGGCGGCGACCCCCCCTCAACCGGGAGAGCCGGCTCGGGGACGGCTGCCCTTTTTCCCTCAGTAACAGTCTGAGCATGTGCAAAAAGAACGGTATAAATACCGTTCTCGCGCGCCTTCCTTCCTGGGCAGCCGGCCGGGGAAGACGTCCCTGAGCTGGCTCTCCCGATTGAGGGGGCGGTCGGACTCGAGTCTCCGAGTCCAACTCGGAGACTCGAGTCCGACTCGGAGACACGAGTCTCCGAGTCCTACTCGGACTCGCGGGCGGGGCGCCGGGCGGGGCGCCGGGCGGGGCGCCGGGCGGGGCGATGGCGCCCAGAGCGGGTGCTCCGCCCGCTCCGCCCTAGTTTTGCCTCTGCAGAGCAGAAATATTTCTAAAAAGAAACAGAAATAAGCAAATATATTATTATTATTAATAATAATAATAATAACAACAACAGTATTTATATACCGTTTTTCAACAAAAAGTTCACAAAGCGGTTTACAGACAAACTCAAATGATTAAATGGCTCCCAAAAGGGCTCACAATCTAAAAAGATGCAGAACACCACCAGCAAACAGCCACCAGAAAAGGAGCGGTTACTCTCCCCCTGCTATATATATAATTATGCCTCTTGCCCAGTTAGCCGGGGCAAATAATAGCAAATGATAAAAGATATTCTTGATAATTGCACAGAGCCTGAAACATGGGAATGAAGAGTAATTGCCCCCTTGACCTCCCTAAGTGGCAGCCGTGGCTGTTTCTACAGGTACTGTTTTCCCTCCATGAAATAGAAGGAAAGCCTGTGAACAATTTAACATCAAAATGTGCTCAAATTGGCGAGAAAGAATTTTTCTTCCACTTTTCCCTTCAAAATCCAGACAGACTTGCAGGTTCCTGAAAAGCACTTTGCAAACCTGTAACAGTACATAAAAACTGACTCGTGTTTTTCCGTTTCCTTTTTTTCTCAGTCATTCTGGTAAGTGCCACCTAAAGCGAAATGCTGAGACAAATATGGAGATTTCCTGTTGAAGAGAATCATCAGCAGAATTTTGAAGGAAGCATAGAGAATTTTGATAGCTCTTCTGAAATTTCTTGAAAGTGGATTTCTGTACCTCCCTGAAACCCACAGAAAACTTCCCTATTAGTTAAATAAAGAAATTGATGCAGTAGATGTCATTTGTCTCTCTCATCCACCGTGAAGGTCCTATTGGGAGTCCTGAGAGGGTGAAGACACTTCCCACTTGGTGATCAAAATGGATAAGATGTGGTTCTGAAGTAGCCACCACATTTCACCGCCCTAAAGCAAAACCAAGATGAAGTTCAAAGTTTCTGCTAGGCAAAAAAGATGGAAGGAATATCAAGGGAAGCGAAATGTGTTTAGCTAGGGGATGAAACACATTACTCAGGGGGATTCTGGACATCCCTAGTAAATGTCAACGAGATAAGAAAATTGTAAGGCCCTGCGTGTTGAAAAGTGCTCAATAATCCTTGGTACATGTTGCAAAATCAAGTCCCGTCCCAGCATTCCTGCACATCTCAGCAAAACTGTGTGAAGCATACCTATAGTCACTTCACTTCTGCTATTCTATTTCCTCTACTGCGACGTCTTCCGTATGAATTTAGTGGCGCCATTGGATTAAACACACAGTAACCAAACCAAAGCATTATCACCGGAATTCATCACTGCAGGTTCCCTGCAACACCCAACCTCACAGACTGCACATCTTAAAAAAATACATATCTTACGTAGTGAAATGAGCATCATTAAAAGCATCACAGATCTTTTGTAAAAATGAGAAAACAACATGTAGTATTAGAGTAAGTCGACAAGCCTACCTGTTTTGCCTTGGAAAACTTTATATTGAAGTATGGCAAGATGGTGGACATCTAATTAATATAATCAGAATTATATTCTGGGCTTTCCCCCCACCATCCTTTTTACTGCTTAGATTTTTTAAGTCTTCTCTTCAGGCTAGGACTCCTAGCCTCTCTGAAGTCTATGAGAATCCCTCTGAAAGTTGGGCGCTCCACCACTTTAAGAAGAGAATGTCCTATGATAAGCATGTGAGTTGCTTCTTTGTTCAAGCCAATCTCATGACTCCCTTTGAAGGTAATCCTTTCGAAGTCCCATGACCCATCTCCCTGCCCAGGGGGCATTTCCATCTCATGGTGGAACAAGGCACAACAAATCCACTTTGATAGTGCCCAAATCTCCCATTTGTTAAACCTTCTTCCCTCTCTCCAAACAAGTGGCTTAGCGCAACTTGTGAGAATGCCGGCTCGGCAGAAAAGGCCAGCCGGATCAGGCGCTGAAATGTCTAATCTGAAGCGCACCCTCTCGTTCATCTGAAATCTCAGTGCTATTTGCATAATTGAGACAATTGGACATAATAGCCCTTTCAGGGGTCCTCATTAGACGTTCGGCTCAACATTCTTTGGGAAAAAGGAGGTCATACAACATTAATTATATCTAATCCTTTTTAGAGCAAATTGAACTTAGGCTGGAAGTCTATATTAAAAGCAGCCAATCAGACGTACATCTGGGAAGTGTCAGGCACTTTTGTAGGGAACTTGGCTGAACGGGTTTTACTGTGAATTTTGCTGCTGTGTTTGTTTACCTTTTTAAAGCAAAGAGCATAATTTGTGGGTAGCATTTGCTACTGCCTAAAAAACTACTAATACATTACAGAGAATGACACAAAATAGACTACCCTGACTGGCAGAGAAGAGTATTTTCCTAGCCTTGCTATCCTTTTAACTGGAGTCAGGGTACTTCTGCATGCAAAGCATATGCCGTGCCCCTCCCCCCCCATGTACAAAGCTAAACAAGCCCATAGTTCATTATAGTTTTCTATAACGTCACATGCAAAAGCCTTGTTCTTCAATAACCTACCTCACAGGATTGTTGTGAGGATAAACAGGGGGAGGGGAGGCTATGTTCCCTGCCATGGGCAGGGCCGGCCCATCCATGAGGTCTATTGAAACAGTCACCTCAGGAAGCAGATTGGTGAGGGGTGCCCATCTCTGCCTGTCGACTTGCCTCCACTGCTCCTCCTTCTCCTTCCACTCCCTGGATTGGAAGAGGGAGACAGAGAGGGAAAGAGGAAATGTGGAGGGGAGGAGTGAGAACGTTGAAGAGTGGGAGGGGCAGGGGCTGGCACATCACTGAGTAAGGAGGGAAGTATTTGGCATGCCAGTCAGCAGGAGGTCTTGGGCTGGTCCTGGCCATGGATGGACCTATGTGGTAGTGCTCTGCCTGGCGCAACCCCACTGGAAAACCGCTGGGACAGCAAGAAGGTGCATCTGAGCACTATCCCAGACCTTGCCTTTCAAGAGGTGAAAGTTATGTATGGAGGATACAGAGATGAGGAGAGACTCAGAGGCAGCAGTAACTGGAGAAGTTTCTCTCTGCCTGCAGGAATGCCCAGCCCTGCACACAGCAGCCATCCCTAGCTGTAAACAGCAACATGTACTTGCAAAAATTGGTACTCATATTAAAGAAGAAAGTGGAAAAGTCTTGCGGTTAAAGCAAGAGGGAAGAGCTGAATTTTGGAAGATTTGTACGTGAGGTTTATGTAAATTAGCTAATTAATTATGCTAATTAGCAAGGGTACTTAATAAAAAGAGACCGTTATAGGGGGTACCTAGGCCTCCAAAGGTTGAGAACCCCTGCTCTAGACTTAGCAAAGGTCATTTATTTCACTTGCAAAACATAACACAGACCACTAACAGAGTGATGGGCTTTGAATTCCAGCGTCATATGAAGCTGCTTTATACAAAGTCCGTCTAATCCGAAGCTCTCGACTCTGACTGGTGGGGAAGTCTCAGGTCTTCCTGAAATCCATGATTATAGAGATGCCAAAGGACTGAACCGGAAGGCTTCTGCATGCAAAACATGTGCTCCACCGTTGAGCCATGATGACTTCTCCCATTTGGACTCTCCAGTGAAAAGGATCTCTGGGAGCAAAGGACTGATGAAGATCTCAGCATGAGAACCCTACAACTAATACTAAGCAAGCGAGAGCAATGGTCAGACTCCATATAAGGTAGCTTCAGATGTGGCTAGAATTGTACATTGGAAAGGGCCAGACCTCAGCAGTAGATACACAGACCTTAAATACAGATGATCCCAGTTCAAACTCTAGCACTTCCTGGTAGTAGGGAGGGAATAACCTTGGCCTTAGATCTTGGGAGCTGTGGCCAGGGAGATGGCCTATCTCCAAATTAGGAAGCTTCATATACGTTGAATCTGTGCTCTTGCACATCTCCCATTCATCTGAATGTGTGCAAGAGAATTTCCCGGTGGGTTGTTCCCTCTACCTTCCAAACTCAAATATACAAGCAATGTATGCAGCGTCAGACAAAAAACCCGTACCGAATAGTTCAAAGAAATGCTGATGGTGACTGAAAACACCATCCTCCCAGGGAAATGCAGGGCTATAGAAACAACAGCCTTCATGGATGCCTGCACTCAGACTGTGGGAAGGGCTCATGGGATTTGGAGTTTGTTTAAGGAAAATCGCTGGACATAAATGACTATGAATAAGAGGATGAAGCTAGGCATGGCTTGGCTCCCTGGGAAGGGCTCTTCAGAAGCCAATGAACACCCTGCGGGAAAGGGGGGCACAGCAAAAAATGTCGCCCTCCATGATGTCACCGCTGGAAGTGACGTTGCCGCCGCCGCCGCCACAAAGGGCTTCCCAGGCGCAGGGCAGGTGGAACTTTCACACCGCCACCCGCCCGCTTTTCGTGCCACCACTGCCGATCCCGCCGCCCATGCGGCAGGGTTGTCACCCCTGCTGCTTTGTAGGCCCCCGTGTGCCACCCGGGGGGCCACCGCACCCCGCACCCCCCTGGCGACGCTTATGGGACTCTTCCAAGAACTCATTTCTCTAGCCTGCCTGGAGAATTGGGTGCTAGATTGGCATGTACTGAGAAGAGAGAACCAGGGCTCGTTCACACCATCTGTGAATGAAAATGCTGCACACATGATAGGGTGGCGGAATGTGAAATGGAGGCCCCAGGGTGTCTGAATGAGCCACCTTGCTGAAACTAAGCAGGCCTAGGTGTGGCCAGACCCTGAACGGAGTGAACCCCCACACATCATTTGGTTCCTCAGTCAAAGAAAGGTGGGTTATGAAATGCAACAAATAAGTGGAGTGTCTGTGTATAGATCGGATCGATCCCTGGAACCTTCCTCCTCAAAAAGGGGCTGGAGCAATCACAAGAATCAGGTGTGTGTGTGTGTGTGGGGGGGGGGTAATGCCTACTCACTGCACAACTTATTGTTATTTATTTATTTCAAATGTTTCCCTGCAGCCATTCCAAGGCTCCGAATGGCTTACAACCATGGTTCCTCTGCATTGTTCTGAGGTTAGTTGACTATATTAAAAAAAACAATATTCTACAACTCTTAAAGCAATTAAAAAAAAACAATAGAAACGCCAAGGATAAATCAGAGATCAAGCAAAAACCTAAGATAAGACCCTCCTGACTTGCTAGCCAGAAAGATGTCTCTAGTTTATAAACCAGTGTGAGCCATCCCCCCCCCCCTCCAGCTATGGGACTCAATGGCCTTCTGAACCAGGATACTTGAAGCAGCGCCAACATACCTTCCTACTCTTTAAGGTCTAGCAATGAGAACCTTCTGGTGGTCCTCCTGCCGTCCATTCAGAAGTGTAACAAGGGTGGAGCGGAGGCAAGTAGTTCTGCAAGACTCCGTTACACTGGAGTCAGCGGCCCCTCCCCCTTGCTGTTGGAGCCATTCTGGCAGCAAAGGCAACACGCAGGACACTCCCCTGTTGCTGCTGGAATGGCTCCAACAGCAAGGGGGAGGGGCCGCTGACTCCAGTGTAACGGAGTCTTGCAGAACTACTTGCCTCCGCTCCACCCTTGTCTCACCCCTGCGTCCATTAGGTGGATGGCTGCTGCCAGATGAAACTTTTCCGTGGTGGTCCCTAAACTTTGGAACCAGCTGCCAAACGTGTGTATTGGCAGATCCTTCCATGCCCAGTATCCTGGCTTGTTAAACCACAGGATCAAATGGTGGTTTCATATCCTGGTTTGTCAAACCTGGAAACTGTAGAAACTGGGAAACTGTGGTTTAACAAGTCAGGATACTGTAGCAAAAGTGGAATTTTGATGTTATGGATGAGCATGGCACTAGAGTCAGGCCCTGAGGCAATGCCTAGCCAGTTTGTCTGAAATGGTGTGTGTGTGTGTGTGTGTGTGTGTGTGTGTGTGTGTGTGTGTGTGTGTGTGTGTGTGTGTGTGTGTGTGAGAGAGAGAGAGAGAGAGAGAGAGAGAGAGAGAGAGAACAACTGTTAACTGCCCAAGATAAGAAGCTCTTGAATAAAAGCTTCCATTGGAGCCCACAGGATCTTGTACATCTACTGGAGAGGAAGAGTTCAGGAAAGTCTAGACTTAGGTAGCCCATTTCCCCCTCCCTTTCTTGGCAAGTGATGAGCAAAACAAAGAGAGATGCTTTAGGAGACAAATACAAAGAGATGCTGGCCTAGAATGAAAGGGAAAGCCAGGCAAGAGACAGGGCACCTTTTGGGTCCCAATGCTGCCCGTTAGTGAAGCAACCCTTCAGGAGCATGCTTGCTGGCTAACTAACTCCATCCAAATGCTCAAACCTGCAATGCTCAAATCTTGCAAAAGGGCAGCAATCACATCATTTTACAACAGTCAAGATAGAAGATAGTCATGCAGCTGGATTCTTTTATATAGAAACTAATCATGTTTTATCAAAGTCTACAGAATGATTCCCAGTTTGTTTGGGGGTGTTATATTTTACCCCTCATGCAGAAACAGGAGAATAACACAACGTGACTTGCCGTTCTTGTGCCCTTGCTGGCCCCTCTCTAGTGAGAATTGAACAAGCAACGAAAACAGCTTAATCTTGGCAAGAATTCAGCAGGAGATGAGTTTGCAATTCAGTCAGATGCCTGAAAAGAGCTACTGTTCCTCTCCTGGGAATATTTGTGTGTGCACCCGTGTGTGTGTGTGTGTGTGTGTGTGTGTGTGTGTGTGTGTGTGTGTGTGTGTGTGTGTGTGTGTGTGTGTCATATATAAATCTCATATAGGAATGGTGATTATGTATCACATAATATGAATTATTTTCCTCTTTTCCCCAGTCTACTTTCTTGAAGAGATGTAAAACTATTTTCCCAAAATGAATCATGCTAAAATGCATGTGTTGATTTAAGAAAGAAAGAAAGAAAGAAAGAAAGAAAGAAAGAAAGAAAGAAAGAAAGAAAGAAAGAAAGAATAATTGACAATCAAAACTACCGTATTGGTTTGAGTATAAGACTCACTTTTTTCTCCTAATTTAAGTTTTTAAACTAGGGGTGCGTCTTATAATCAGGCTGTTGCAATTTAAAGCCAGTGATTTAATTAATTGTTTTAATAGCACCAAACTTTAAGGGTGCGTCTTATAATCAGGTGCGTCTTATACTCGGGACAATACGGTATTATTTTCCATAAACATGCCCATGTTATGATTCTGTTCAACTTTCAGTCATAGTAGCTATTTAGAGTTCTCAATAAAAAACTCAAGTGAAATTTAGAGTTCACCCCACAAAACTGAAATCACTATCAGGCTTACCCTTTTATCCGAACTTCAGTATAGGTGCTGTATGCTACACAGGAAAAACACACAGAATTTCTGAGCTTTGTAATTTCTCAGCTTTCATTTGTTTAAAAAAACAAGTTTCTAGCCCTTATAGCTGAGAAAATATGCTTTAAAGCTTCTGATATTTAAGAGGCGTATAAGGAATATGAATTCCAGGAATAAGAGTCAGGATTCCATGTGCTGCTGCACGTAGCTCCTTGCTCCTCTTCAGGACTGGCAAATCGGAATAACAGCCCAATCCTGACTCAACCCCTTCCCGCCAATGCAGTCGCACCAATGGAGCATGTGCTGCATCCTGTGGGTCACGGGCAGTCACAAAAGTCTCCTTCATGGTAAGGGAACTTTTGTTCCCTTTCCTTGGGCAAGCCTCTGCTACCTGACTGGCAGCGCAATCCTATCCAACTTACATCACTGGTGTAACCAGCGGGGGAGGGCAGGGTGGGAGGCTTTGGAGGGGATTTAAATCCCCTTTGAATCCCCCTTGAAGGGGATTTGAATCCCCTTTCAATTCTGGGGTCTCCCGTTCTCACTGCACCGCTGGTTACACCGGTGGTGTAAGTTGGATAGGATTGCGCTGTGGTTCTCCTCAGACGTGCGCCAGCCATTTTGCTGGCGCAGGTCTCAGAAGAGTAAAGGAGATGGAAGGGGAGAGGGAAGGGGGTTAGGATCCGGTGCAAGTCACTGCCACCAGGAACCACTCCCTCTCCCTCCCCCATTCCGTCTCTAACCCTCTTCTCTCCCTGCCCAGAAACTCCCCCGTTCCTCCCCCTCCCTGCCCTGTTCTGCCCCCCCATTGCCTGCAACAGCTTACCTGCCTCAGTGCACGTTGCCCTCTGTGGCAGCGTTTGCGCCATTTGCAGCGGTGTCCCCGAAATAGCCGCCCGCGTCACGCCGTTTGTGACATCGCAAAGGCATGTACGCTGTTGTACATGCCTTTACACTGCCACAAAGAGTAATTGGGATTGGGCCGTCAATTATGCAAAACAGTAAAATGCAGAATAAATCAAGCAAAATGCGAGCAATTGTGCAAATTAGCTCAATTGGCATAATATTTGCCGAATTTATAATTTTTTTTAAAGCATGGAAGACAGGCTGTTCTACAGCTTTCACTGACCTCCACAACGCCGAGACTGATGCTAGTCACCCTGAGCGCACACTCTCACAGCCCTCTGACAACTTCAGCTTTGAGCCCATGTCCTCCATGTCCTGCGTGCCACACGAGTGGATATGGGCACTATTGTGTTGCCGACCCCACGTGTATATCTCAGAAGGGAACAGAATTTGTGCATCCTTGTGGATCAGCAGTAAGTGAGGTCAGACGGCCTCCCCATTCCATCCTGGTCTGCAATTGTTTGTAAAGAGACTGCAACTTTTAGTAAACCACAACATTGGGGAAAAAAGACCACACACACACACACACACACACACACACACACACACACACACACACACACACAATGCCAAAGTTCTAAATTCATGTCAGTTAAGGGAGCATGTTTCTCCTTACTGTCTCAAAGACTTACATGACTCCTCGACCTTTGCTAGGCTGAGATGGCTTTTTTTCACATTGCTGACGCAAGAGCAGCACAAGAAAAGCCCCTACAATTATACGTGCAGTGCATCAAGGCTCTGGCTTCACTATCATTTCTTTCTTTGCCACAAATCCAAAAATTGAGACTGAAATAGGTATTGCTGAGGTGTCTTGTAAGAGCATCCTCTGTGTTCTCCACAGACGATCTTTTGATACCAGCACTGGAACAACCAGGATGAAAGAACTAGCTAATGACCAAGTCCCACTCATCATCAGCAAAGGATGCAATTCACTGGTCTCGGTGGCATTTTTTAGGACAGCAAAAGGCTCATGAGACCATTTTGGTAGGATTAGGGGGAGCAGAAGTGACAAAGGGTACGTGAGTAGCAAGAGATGTTAGAAAACCCAGGTAAGAAGAATGTCACAGATTTTGAGAGAGTTGGATGCAGACATTTAGAACTAGTAATATCCACATGTCCATTTTCCTGTTCCGCCATGCCCCCTTTCCCTCCACGCCCCCTTTCCTCGCCCCCTTTCTCTCCTCAGACCTGCACCAGTAATTTTACTGGTGCAGGTCTGAGGAAACCCATTGCGGAGCAGGAGGCTTATGGAGGGGTAAGGGGATTACCGGTTAGGATTTCTATAAGTTGTAAGTATTGCATTCTGTGAACAAGTATTTATCTTTGTCTTTTCTGAATGGTGCTGCTGCCAATCAATCGATTTCACTGGATGTCCTAGAGTTCTGATGTTATGAGAAGAAGAAAAAAAAAAACTGCCAGAGGACGTTGTCTACAGGAGTTCCACTGCCTTTCCTGGCTCTGATTTGGCAGAGAAAGGCACTGCCAGGAACGTACGTCCACCCTTGAAGAATGCAAGGGTCATTTACTAGCATACATCTGATCTATAGCTACTTCTTGGGCTTCCTTGTCCTACAAGGAAAATAAAAGCGACAACCCTATGCAGAAATTCCATATAGCTCTCTCAGGCATCACATCTTGGTAAAAGTCACACTTTTATTTGTCACAGGTCTGGAAGATTTAAACCAAGGTGTGCTTCCAGATTAATTAGCCAGATAATTAATCTGGCTAATTCCTTAATATTGCATTATAGAAGAGGGGGTGAATGATGAGTACCAAAGCATCTTCTGCTCTTCTGGTGTGTCCCCCCCCCCAGGAGCTGTTGAATGTCTCCCAATTTGCTCTGAGCTTCCTCAGGTAGATCTTGCTTGCTTGCAACCTCTGCCCTCCAGGACGGAGCATTAATGAGCATCGTCTGCCACCGATTAGCTACCAGTTTACTTCAAGGAATTATTTTCAACGACAGAAACAGCTCTCACGTGCCCCCAAACGCAGACGCTTAACCTATAATTGAAGCTGTGCTCCAGAGTGCCAGTTTTCCCCCCTTGAAAAAACATCTCTTTGGTGACTACTTACCTCCCTACCAACTCTCTCTCGCTCTCTCTCTCAGATTCATTCATTTCCCGAGTTCACCTTTGCCACGGCACTCAACCAGCACTTGCTTCCCCTCGGGTACCAGAAGCTTCCTCACCTCAACCACTTTCTGAATCCTTCAACAAAACGTAACACCTAAAACACTCCCCAGTTGCCTCTTCCTTATTACTTTCCAACATGGCTCCTAATCTCAAGGGTTTGATTCACATTATTACCAAGGCACCAGTTTCGGCCTTTCCCAGTTCTATATTGACTCAATCAGTAATCACGTTCTTGGTTTTCGTGGACACAGGCTGGGGTTGCCATCTTTTCCCCCAGGAGTGCTCCTGCACTTTTAACAGCTGCACAAGAAGGAGAAATTCAACCGCTGCAGCTTTTCCCAGCACTGAAAAGCAAAACTTTTCTGTGTGCAAAACCTATGCTCTACCATTGAGCTACGTCCCCTCCATAAGGGGAGAGTCCACTGACCAGATATCTCCCCCCCAGCCTAGTCCTAGCAACCCTCAAACAAGCACATAACCACAACCATATTCCATTTCCCTGTGAAGTTTCTTTGAAAAGCAAAACCAGTTTTACTATTCTAAAATAAAGGGAAGATAATTCCAAGAACAACATTTGTCCTCCAGAACAGAAAAAAATGACAAAAACATGTTTCATAAATGGCATGATCTCCATATTCTCTTCTTCCTGAAGATATGTATGGGAAAACTATACCTAATGTGAATTTCAGACAAAGGAAAATGTATAAATAGGGGAAACAAGGGTAACAAAGAGGATAAAATGAAAGCAAAACAGCTACCATCAGAGTAATGAAAGTATAGAATCTGATTAATCACTTTGGAGAGTTGGAGTAAATGTGAATCTACCCAGAGTTATAAAACTGGTTTAATTTCCCCTCAATATAGGTCTAGAAGCTCATTCACGAATATTCACAAGCAGAATTTCTGCCAAGTATGAATGCATCAGAAAGAAAAATAATAATAACTTTGATAACAGTCGTGGATGGAGAAGAACATTCGGAACTGAAGAACTAAAAGACAATCACTCATGGGGCATTGGGTTGCCAACTTTTCAACCAGTCTCCTTATCTATGCTTTTAACAACAGTGAGATCTGCAGATGTTAGCCAACTTAAACCCCATGCTATGAAGAGCGTCCCTGGCTGACTTCAGCAGATCAAACTGCTCTTAGAGGCACAAGAACCTGTGCCACTGCCAGGCTGTGTTTTTCTGGTCAGTTGGCAATCCTATTATGGGGCAGAAATTTCCCACAGAAGCCTGGTAAGGTTGATTGGCCTTTAAAGTGGAAAGCACTGTCTAAACCACATACTGTATTCTCAGCTGAAGTTGACTTTGCGGTGAGGCCTCCGATTACACTATTATTGGCAGGCAGCACTGAGGGGGGGGGGGGGCCTGGCGGTCAGCCATGGGATAAAGCGCCGCGTTTTGAAGTCCTACCAGATTAACCATGCTGCTTTGCTAAAATAAAATTAGTTTTAAAAATCAGTTTTTATCTTCCATGTTATCGCCCTGTGCCCAAACAGCAGCAGACACAAATGCCATATGCTTTAATTTTTAACTCAAAAGAAAATATTAGGATGTGTCTGGGGATCTGCAGGGGCAGAAGCGGCAACGTATTCTCGCAGGCTGCAGCCCCTTCAAAAAGAAAGGGAACACGATCAAAGCTTTCCGAGAGCCGGAATGATGGGCTGAGACAACAGATCTGGAATGTGGGGGAGGGGGCGAAAAGGGGCAGATTAAAGCGAGCTACAATTCAACATGCTTCACTGCATGGCTAAATTATACAGGCCATGCCACTCTCATTTACTCTGATGAGGGCAAGCTGGATTTGCAGTCTTTCTGCACAGATTGCCTTCTTCTTTTTCTTCTTTTACACAGACACCCCAGATTCCTCCACTCTTCAAAAGGTTCCATTACACATGCCCCACTTCCCCAAGTGGCAGGGAGTTCCAGGGACAGCTGTTAATAGCCTTCATTTCCTTTTGAGAAGAGAATGCTGGAAGATTATACTCTGTGATCCAGCAAGGCACATGCACAGCTGAGGCAGAGGAGGTGCATTTGCACCATGGTGCTTGTCTGGTCCCCACTGAATGTATGGAGAAGGGCCACAGGTCGGCGCTACAGCACATACTTTGCATGTGGAACGTTCCAGGTTCAACCAGTAAGAGCACCTCCAGGTAGGGCTGGGGAAAAACCCCTCTGAAACCCCAGAGAGCCACCGTCAGGCAGTGCTGACAATACAATTTAACATTTTCATGGCCAGCAACAATCTCAGAACCACTTAAGTTAGACGGGTAAAAAGCCATGGCAAAAAAAAAAAAAACGTTTTAAAATGATAAAAACAGGCAACACAAGTTCATTCACGTGGTGACAAAAAATGGTAAGGGTTTAAAAGACACGATAAAATCTTCAGTGTTAAAATCTAGAGTAAACACCTGTAAGAAATCATCTATTTAATAGCGACGTTTCGCTCAAATTCCATTGAGCATTTTCAAGCCTGTTGCATGTGGGTTGCTTGAAAATGCTCAATGGAATTTGAGCGAAACGTCTCTATTAAATAGATGATTTCTTACAGATTTTTACTTGAGATTTTAATGCTGAAGATTTTATTGTGTATTTTAAATCATTACAATTTTTGTCACCACGTGAATGAACTTGTGTTGCCTGTTTTTATCATTTTAAAAAGTTTTTTGCTATGGCTTTTTACCCGTCTAACTTAAGTGGTTCCAAGAGTGCTAACAATCCTGAACTAGATGGATCAGGGATCAGCCATGAGCCCTCCGGAGGTTCCTGGGCCCAGCGATGTGACCTGGGATGCCAGCCCTGCTCTGCACAGCAACGTTCTGCATTCTGCTTCTTACCACATTGTTTGGACATTTCAAAGTGTAAACTGTTCATAAGCTGCAGGGAACTTGACCAGGACAAGTGGCATAGGCCACTTGTACATCGTACAGCCAAGTGTACATCGTGCAGCAATTTGTACAGCCTCAGATATAAATGCATGAAGCAAACGTGGACCCAGGACTTCTAAGGCAGGGCCAGCCCTTCTGGTGCCTGAGGCCATGTGCCAATTGCTGCTCCTGCCCTGACCAGGCGGTACGCCAGCCTCTGCTTCTCCCACTGGAGGCAAGTGGGGGGAACAATGGTGGGCGGCCCCTGCCAATTTGTTGCCTGAGGCGACTGCTTCAGTTGGCCCCATGGAGGGGCCGGCCCTGCTCTAATGTCCAGCTTGCAGCTCAGAAACTGTTTGAGGAACAGGCTTGTCAACCTTTTCTTTTCTTTTTTTGCAAATACGACTGTCCCCGGTATCATCAGTGACCAAAGCTGATCCGGGTGAATACTTTGGTCTGTGAAACACACGTGAGCTGTAAGGGACATGATGTCGTGGGCATTGCCAAGCTGATCTGGCGTTTGCATTTTGGTTCTTGATGCAAAGGTTGTGAAAAAGCTCCTGTTTTTGGAATAAATCCATCCTCCCTTATTTACTCCTCCCTTTTTTCCCCTTGAGGGACTTGGTTTTCCTCTAAAAACTAGAAGTGGTTTTCAGAAGGCAAAGCAGCTCATTCTGCTGTGAAGCCTTCCAAAAGAAAGGGATGCCACGCACATAACAAGAAAGGGGATTCACACACAGGCCTCTCCCCCCTCTCTTTCACAAAACACCGGGATTAAAATCTGAGTATTACAGATTCTGAAAGTTTTGCTTCCCTTTTCCCGCATCGGCAAGTAGCGCAGCCAAGCGGCATAGCTGAGCCATCTGCTGGTATGCTACTGAGAAGCTCTGCAGTGAGCGAGCCGAGGGCTGGAAAGGTCCCAAACGGTCACCCCTGCTGCTTTTCTTTGGGTCCAGGCTCATGTTACATTCCAGAGACCCTGGGGGCTCCATGAGAAGCTCAGTCTAGGGGATGATTCCATGAGTGACAGCTTGCTCCCCATCACAGTCCTGCCCTTGCAACACACAGCCAGATGGGAGTGTTGGCTGTCTTCGGCGTCACATTCTCAACTATTCGGCAATATCACAGGGTGCAGTCATCCTTCAAAACCCAGGGGGGAGAACTGCCTTTTGTTTTTTAATCCTTCCCCACATGAAGGTACCTTCCTGCATACAGAAAGCTAGCTCCTGGGGAAGAAGGCTAGGCTAGAAGAATCCTTCTGACATGCTAACGTTCCACAGGTAGGGAGTTTGTGAAGCAGCATTCACACATGTGGTCCTCCACCTACAGTTGAAAGTCCAGAAGCAGGTGTTTTGTGGGATATTTCAGAAGGTCAGCCCATGCTGATGAATGGGGGGGGGGGGGAGAAAGAGAGAATGTTTTGCCAGTTTTCTATACAGTATTTGCCTGGTATTTATATTTACTTGGTATTTATATTTGCCTGGTATTTATATATACTTAATACAAATACTATACAGTATTTGCTTGTGCATGCCCATTTTCATAACTATCTCAACATGTGTCAGGGACAATTTTGAACAGCATCTTTCAAAAAAAAAAGAAAAAAAGCAAGCCGCATCCTAACTTCATGTCATCATCTTTGTTATGTTTAATCTTAAACATTTTAGTTCATTGAACTTTGATCCATTCCTTTAATTTTTGTCCAAAAGTCCTATGACTTGTGCTTCTCCTCAATTGTTAAGCAACACACAAGCAGCAAAATCTGCAGGACACTTCAGGTTTTCAGAGGAAAGCCAAGTCCCTTGGCGGGGGGGGGGGGGACGAAGAGAAGGAGGAAAAAAGGGAGAATGGATTTATTCAGAAAAGGGTATTAAAAACTGAGTAAAAATGCGCCTTGTAGAACAAACCAGCTGCACCTCACTAATCCATGGCTGATCCTTGGAGAGAATTACAAAACAACTCCGCCAATAGGCTGGGTGCCACAATATTGGCAGGAACGGGGGAAACAACACAATTGGCTGACAAGAATTAAGCACAGAACACATCTAGGAACCCATTTGCTGGAAAGGTCTCTTGCGCAGACCCTGTTAGGATGTCTCGCAAAACTCCCATCCATTCCAAAGGGGAGAATGTCCGAGCAGATTGAGAGTTTAGGCAGCAATCCACAGGACAATACCACTGCTGCGCAATTTCAGTTTGAGTGGGGCTTTGCTGGAACTCGTGTGAAAAGAGCGAAGCCTGTGCAAGAGTCATGCTTGGCAAGTGATCTTATAATGACAACAACAACAACAATACAGTACTCCCCCCATATCTGCTGGGGATATGTTCCAGGCCTCTCTGTGGATACTTGAAACCGTGGATAAGAGCGAACACCCCCTCCATGGTTTCCTGAGGGCCCCCCACCCTGCCTCCCCTGTGGGCAGGCGTGCACGCCCCCCAGCTCTTATTTTTCTTTCAGCAAGCTTTGTTTCTTCCTTAAAACAAACAGAGAAGCAGCCTCCATTGCAGGCAAGTAGAATGAGACCAAGTCCTAGGGAGGCTCTGCAAGGTTTCTGTTAACCTTGCAGAACCTCTCTAGGACTTAGTCTTGTTCTACTTGCCTGCAATAAGCAGCCAGAGGCTGCTTCTCCTGTTTGTTTAAGGAAGAAACGAAGCTTACTGGGGAAAAAAGTAAAAGCCTGGGGGGGGGGGGTTTCCCCACAATCTGTGGATAACTGAAACCGTGGATAGCGAATCCGTGGATATGGGGGCCCACCTGTAATAACAATAACAATAATAATAAGTGCACTCAGCACATGTATGCAGACAGGAGCGGAGTCAGAGGTTGGCCAGGTAGGAGACTGGTCAAAGGACCACACCCCTCAGGGGCCTCACAAGGCCAGGTCAACCCCTCAATCATCATAACCAGTGGCAGTGGTAGCACACAATACCCCATCAGGGACAGTTGGGGCGGGGGGCACCATGGGGGTCCAGTGTGGGGCTTTGACCCAGGGCTTCTAGCAACCTGGTGCTGGCACTGTGAGCAGGGCACATTAAGAGCACTGCATGCGCTCATGAAATGCACCAAGTCCCAGGAAGACCTAATGGCAGCGTAAGTGCAGCCCCTGATTGTTCCTGCCTGTATAGTGCTTTGATGATCATGGGGCTAGCATGAGGAGCAAAGACTGGTTCACACAAGGTGGCAGCTCCTCACTTAAGTGCATCAGTTGCACTGAGAGCCACTGCCGGGTTTGTGGCGAGGTAGCTCTCACACAAAGACACTGTACGTATGAGAACCATGAGGACTAGTTCCATGGCCACTGCCTTTGACGCAATCATAATGGGTCCAAAAAGTACCTCTGCGAAGACGTGGATTATTGTGGCCACGAAGACAGCCCCTCACATGTTGTACACAAATGATGAATCTGCCCCGCTGAGAGACTGCTAGCAACTCCGCACACCTCCTAGTGTCAACCAGCCCCACCGTCTTGTAGCCGCTGTGAAGTGCTGTTTGCTTGACCCTCTCCCACACCACCAGGGTATATTGCTGCTTTCTGAGGCCATCTTTCCAAACTTCGGAAGCTATCATTTAGACGTGTCCAATGGCTCAAATGCAATGGCTCAAAAGGCACAGAAATGCTGCTTGGAGGAGAACCAAGACAAGGAAAGGACATCAGCCGTCACCACCAGCATTCACTGTATAGGTCTTGCATAGGGTCCAAAGTGTACACCGAACCCCATTTGCTTGATCGTTCAATCCCCACAACACCTCAAATCTCAACACTACTCAGCACCTGGTGGAAAGGAAGGCTCCGTCGAATGTCACGTCTGTGACGTGAAAATGATGGGTAAATGTTGTGTCATGGTGAATTTAGCTCAACAAATGGACATGGAAATTGGGCCTTAGTCAAGGTACATTTGCTGAAGCCTCTTCAACACAGGGAACAAGGGGCTTACACGAAAAGAGAGGAGGAAAGGTGGAGTGTGCTCAGAGCATGCTGTTGGGGCTGCTGGCCGGGCTTTTTTGTTTTGTTTTGGAGACGATTTGTCAGTTCAACACTGTTACTTTATCATAATGATCCCTGACTGTACCTCCTTCCATCCCTTAGCCCCCTGACTCCACCTTTAATGTGTCCTCCCCCCTCTTTCTCTATCTGTGTGTCAATCAGCATCAACCTCCAGGAGAATACTGAAAGCATTAAGCAACCCTGGAGATTTTAATAGGGCCTCCTTAGCGAAATGACATTGCATCACGCTGGGAAACAAATAGTCTCCAGAAAATGGCTTCAATCAGAGCTGACAACCCTATCATACACGTGTTCATGTTCCTGTGTGTGTGTGTGTGTGTGTGTGTGTGTGTGTGTGTGTGTGTGTGTGTGTGTGTGTGTGTGTGTGTTCCTGTGTGTTCCTCCCTCCCTCCCTCCCTCCCTCCCTCCCTCTCTCTCTCTCTCTCTCTCTCTCTCTCTCCAGTCCACAAAATGCTGAAATAAATTTATCTGTCTTTAAGGTGCTACAAGACTGGAAGATGGTGAGTTGGCGTTGCTTTCATGGAAATTATTCGCTTGGAGATGGCATCTTGGCATCCGACAACCACCAGTGTTAGATGCACACTGTGATGACGGGTCTGAGAGAGAGGGGACTGGGTGTCCCGGCAGCTACTTGTGCCTCCTGGGCTTAAAGCTGCATGAGACAAACAGAAGCACCTGTGTGATGACTCAGATGGTGGGTCATACCATTTCACACTGTAGGGCGGAGGATGGAATGTTTGAATGTCTCTCCTCCGCCAATACTCTGCACACATACAAAACTACAAGGAACCAGGGAAACTCTATGCCCTGACTGACATGCTCATTTTGTGTGTTTGTAGGGAGCATGTCCTGTAGGGACACATTGAACTACCGTATTTCTTCGAGTCTAAGGCGCCATCGATTGTAAGGCGCACCTTTACTTTCAGTACTACCAGCAGGGAAAAAAAAAATCCATCAATTGTAAGACTCGCCTCCCTTCATTAAATCTACCTGCTCAGCACCAACTCTCCCCAGCATGTCTCCTGCAGCTGAGGATGACTCCTGCAGCTGAGGATGACTGAGTGCACTGCCTTTGCATAGCATTTCTGGCCCCGTCAGAAAGTGCCATTTCCTTCGTTACCTGGGCTTGGGGGAGCTTCAGGGAGGCCTGCGCAACCCTCTGCAGGCCACCCTGATCTTCAGTTTGGCGAAAAACAGCTATTTTTGGCCATTTCTGGTTTTCGCAAAAACCGGAAATGGCTGAAAATCACCGTTTTTTGCCGAACTGAAGTTCAGGGAGGCCTGTAGAGGGTTGCGCAGGCCTCCCTGAAGCTCCCGCAAGCCCAGTAAGTAAGAAGATAGCATTTTGGGGTGCTTTTTGGAGACCTTCGATTCTAAGACGCACCCCATTTTTTGAAATGCTTAACTGGGAAAAAACATGTGTCTTAGAATTGAAGAAATACAGTATTAGATCCTCCTCATGCAGCATGAAAAGGTGTGGCCTGAAACATAGTTATTACAGAGGACCTAATAATAATAATAATAATAATAATAATAATAATAATAATAATAATGTACTTTATATTATTAATATATTAATATTATATTATTTATATTATTAATATATTAATTAATATTAATTATATTAATAGTATTATTATTAATGTGCTTGACTGTTGGATGCACAGGACACACCTGCTGCCCCTACAGCCAGCTTACGATAAAAACAAACCAAATTAAAACCCAGCAATTGGAAATGATAACACATGCAATAAAATCCCAAAATTGTAAAAGATTCCTAATACTAACACCCCTCTATAGCCCAAAGGCTCCTTAAAAGAGAACGTTCTTTGCCATCCTTCTAAAAAGTCTGGTGCAGGCAGGCACAACTGTGCGGCGCTCGTCTACATAATCTGGGACTAGTGCTGCTAGGGCAAGGTTGCTGGGCCCTCCATGGCGCACCACTTGCCCCCGATGAACTTTGGGCTGCCACCAGTACTATGGGTTCAGGGGTCAGCCCACCCAGATGGTCCCCTATGGGCCCTTGACTAGTGTCCAATGTGGTTGACCCTTGGTGCCCACCAGAGGATTGCTCCCTTCTGTTCCTGCTGCCTGGGACTGCAAAATAGGAGAGAGGGGCTGTCATGGCCCAGGCAAGCCATCATCCATAGATGGTGGGTCATAAATGGTGCAGCCTTGACGTGGAGGGACTGAGCCTGGCGGGCTTCTTAGTGAAACGAATTCCATAAAGTAGACCCTGCAAAAGGGGCAGCCTCCTTTAAGACATGATGTCTGGACAAGGCCTTTATGGATTTCTGAGCATTCTTTTTTAAATTAAGCATTGCCTGAGCTCATCAAACGTTTTCACAACCCCGCCTTGTAACAGTGCATCTATCTCTTGCTCCAGGAAACCGCCTCCTCTTTGATGCCATTCATATCGGAGCTGATTTGCTCTCTTGTGGGAAAGAGACAGCCCTTAACAGCCCATTTCATTAAACTGCATCTGTTTCTTTACAGCCTGCTGGTCTAGGAACGACGGGGAGCTACTTTCCTCTTTCCCTTGCAGATTTAAAGAGGTGCATAAAATCACTGCTATTCAGTTGCTCTCAAGATAGCTTCAAAATTCTCATTAACTGATTTGTTTTCCCTCAAAGTAACAAAACTTGCTTAATTTCAAACCCAGACAAGTTCCTTGCTTCCAAATTCAGGGACCCCCTAAGAAACGTTGAGATGTTTGGTACTGTTCCCTCAGGTGTTAGGAAAAGGAATCTGGGTAATCGTGCTTTTTCCTGCAGGAGGTGGGGTTTGCATTGAAATTATGTAGGGATATTCCTGGATTCTTCTTGGCTTTTCTTCCAATAGTGGTAGGGGTTCCAGTCCCTGTGATGGACAGAAGCATTTCTCAAGCATTCCCATGAGAAAGGGAATGGTGGGCCTACTCTGTTAAGATTCATAGCAGTATGCACTGCTGTTTAAAGACAACAACACAAATAGGTGTGTCTCCCATGGGAAGTGAAACTTCTCGCACATCACTATCAATCAGCCCTCTTAAAAATGATGGCTTGTCTCTAGCCAGAATGTGCCTTCCCAAGAACACGGAAGTTAGCCACCCTCATTTGAAATGTTACTCTTCCCATGTGTAAAATAATGAAGGACATTCCTGGGCACTGTATTGAAGACGAATAGTTGAGGTTAAGGCAGTGGCTCCTTCCTCCGCTAGTGCTGGTCACGGAACGCGGAAGTAAGTGCCGATGACACGTGACGTGATGATGTAATAATCGGTACTTACTTCCGAGTTCCGCAATTGCAGACGACCCTAAAATTGGTGGTAAGGAGGCCAGGCTGGGCAACCACAAAAACACCATGCGCGAAGATGCGCAGCCTGCAGAGCAGAGCCTCTGCTTCATGGTCTTCTGTATCGTGGTCACGCTGCCGGGTGGCTCAGCATCCTGTGACACCCCTGGAGATTCGCCATGACATCCCAGGCGCCACAATGCCCACTTTGGGAACCTCTGGGTTAAGGGATAGATGGAACAGTGGCAGTTCTGGATGGAGGTAGATGGAACTCAAACAAAATGAAAACAGTGGCAGATCTGTGTGTTTTAAACCATTTCTGCCCATGGGTGTATATACGCAACAGGAGTTAAATGTGTACACCTGTGGACTGGGAGGGAGGAAATGGGCTTTAATTAAACATGGAACAACACCAACTGGGTAGGCTAGCCACTGCCTCCTCCTGCTTCCCGGAATTGAAGATGAAGAAGGGAACGGAGTGGGAGAGGAGAGGAGATGCTAGAATGTCTGAATGGATCTTAGGTGATGTTGCTGAACTGGTCCCACATTCGCTGCTTATTGACCTACATTCCCTCTACTCAAGTGCCCAGGTAATGTCTGGCATTGGAGTTCAACTGAGCAGAAAAGCTCTCCAGGAGAGAAGACATGGGTAAGAATGTCATAGGCATTCTTAGGCTGTATGTATGTATGTATGTATGTATGTATGTATGTATGTATGTATGTATGTATGTATGTATGTATGTGTGTGTGTGTGTGTGTGTGTGTGTGTGTGAGTGAATGCACGAGCGAGCATGCATGTCTGTTCTGTACTCACCACCCATTCCCCTTTTGCTATTAAAACCAGACTCCCCACACCCAATTCCTATGTGATTAGTGCTGCAAACACATCTAGCTTGGGCCCTAAGTTGGATGACACTCCAGAGGAAACTAAAATAAATAAATAAATCATTCTTTGGGATTTAAATGTGTTGCCAAGTTTTGAACACTTCACCTGGAGTGGTTGGTAAACTAAAAATAAAATGAGGAACTAAGATGGCAATTTAACATTTCAATGCCTCCAATTGGGAGCAGGAGGGAGCAGAGGAAGAGACATAATCATCACAGCCAGCAACTTGAGCAGAGCTTAGTAACCTCTGCTTGTTTTCCCTGGTAGAGGTTTTTTTTTATCCATACAGCTATTAATCACATGAAAGCAGATATTTCAGAATATTAATCCAGACCAGCTGTTGCATCTTTTACTGAGCTATTATCAGAGATTAATCTTTTGCACAGAAAGGGCACCTTTTCATGCTGCTTGCAAGTGAACACACAAACCAGCTATTTTAAAGTCTTTCCTTTTCATGACGATGATGGAAACCTCAGAAAATGTTGAGGTCTCTGTAGTATTATAAGAGGGAGGAACCAGAACTCAGTGGTTAAGTGGTTCTTGGCATACAGAAGATCCCAGGTTCAATCCTTGACACTTCCAGTAAAAGGATCTCAACTGGCAAGCTAACAAAGAAAAGACCCCTGCTTGGGACCTTGGAGAATCTGGGCTATTGGCCACTTCTGCCACCTTTCCTTTTGCTCCCTGGATCTGAAAAGGAAGAGGGGAATAGAATGGAAGTGTGGAGGAGAAGAGAGTGGTGGGCTAGAGCTCTAGTCCAAATCTCTTCTCTCCTTCACATTTTCTATATTATTATTACAGTACTGTATTTACATACCATTTTTCAACAAAAACAGTTCACAAAGCAGTTTACAGAGACAATTGAGTGTTTTAATTCTATTTTTGTACATTTTTTTGCGGCGTGGCAATCCCACCGCTGACCCTGCCCCCGCAAATACTCGCAGGGAGAACTTTGAGAACCACTGCCCTAGAGAAAGGAATGGAGGGTGTACAAGAGGAATCTTGCGTAGGATTCCAGGAAACTGGTGTCCAGACACAGCAACACCTTCATGACCATCATCCATTCCTTCCTAACCAACCCCTGGGAAAGAGAAGGGGTTGGATGGGAGTGGGAGAAATCAGCCCTCTCCCCAAAGATGTTACCTGTCAGGGGCATCTACTGTTACACCAGTGCAAGGTTACACAGGATGGTGCTGAAAGTCACATACTGTATATGCATTTTAACAAAGCACTAACATGAATTCATAGCTATGCATGAAACATAGACAAGTGTTTCCTCTCACTACACTTCTTATCAGTGGAAATTCGGATTATAATGGCACAACAGGAGTCACTTCTGAAGTATATCAAAAATTAATGCTATTAACTGAGAAGAGACCCACAATCAAAGCCAGACAATCCAAACAAGAAAAAACACCACGTTCAAGTCTGCTGCTATTTCAAAGCTCAAACATGGGGAGTCCCCCTCATTTACCTACACGTGCCTCCTACTTATCAAAGGAAGTGCCACCCAAAGTCCAGTAGCTGCTCTCCATTCAACTTGGGCAAAGTTTAGATAGTTTATTCACAGTCACAATACGTTACCTATTTTGAAAACTGGTGCATATCAATAAAGGTGAAACAATTCTGAATTCTTAGTTCATGCTGCCATACTAATGCAGGAGTAATAAAGCACACATTGATCACATTACAAAGCCATACAGAGACACCTTTCCCCCCTGGAAAAGGAACCTTTGTCTGGCCAGGATCTGAGATGCACTGTGAACTCAGTGGTTGAGTAAGAATTTGAAGCGTCATCTTCCATGCCTTCATTGGTACAACAACTAACAGGGTAGATGCTGTTAGTCTACTGCAGCAAAGCCAACAAAGAGATGCCACCATAAAAACTGGGGGGGAGGAGGGGGGGAGTCTGACTCCAAAGGTACAGACAATATCACATTTACTGCAAAAAATTAACAGTGTATGAGGAGTTGTTTTCAGTGTGGGTAGGGTGGGGAAGGCGACTGATTTTTGTTCCTTTCCCCTCCAGTCACTGTGAAATGATCAGACAGTTGAAAATGTACAGAGGAGCCGAGAACTTTAAATGCGTTTGTTGCCTATTTGTAACCCCCTATTGGAGCACATGAAGATGCAGGTGGGAGCAAGCAGGGTCTCTAATGTACCTCTAATGGGAAATCGTAGACAGTGGATACACCCTGCCTCCCATGCAAACTGCTGAGGTCTGAGGGTTGCACATGCCTGAACATGTCCGCCTGAGCAGTGCGCAGCTGCAAACCCTAGGCTACCTAGGAACGGCTGTTTGGGAAGCTGAAGGGAAGCCAACAAAAGCCCCATGATGGGTTGGAGGCCAAAGGTGGATGGGTGAGGAGGAGAGATGTCCTCATTTGCTCCAATGAAGCAAGTAGTTCGATAGGTCTAATGAGGTGACTGACTTTTATTTTATTGAAAAGGTTTTATGCCCAATTTCTGACAAAATTGTTTCTGTCAAAAATATTCAAAAGAGTTTACAATAATACAAACAATTTAAAAAGCAGGAGCAACAGAAAACAGTCTGAATTCAAACAAAGCCACAGGGAAAATATAGCCCAATTAAAGCACCAATCACCTGTTAAAAAGTCTCAGAGAATTTTTTTTTAAAAGGTATTAAGCTGTTGCCTAAAGTTTACCTGTCTGAAATTTAAGCTCTATTTTGCTTCTCTTCCAGGTACCTCTGACTTAGACGCTAGATGGGAGGACTTTAGGCCCTAAACAATAAAAGGTGCCATACAGACCTGTCTGGGGAGTGGCACCACCACTGAAAAGGACCTCCTAAAACCATTTCTGCCTACGGGTGTATATACGCAACAGGAGTTAAATGTGGTCACCTGTGGGCCTGGAAGAAATGGGTTAAAGTATCTAACTTCTAAACTCAGAGGTACCTGGAGGAGAACCAAAATAGAGCTTAAATCTCAGACAGGTTCATTTGAGAGAAAGTACCGGTAATGCTTCAAGAGCTTGAATCCTAGGCCGTTAAAGTCTTTAAATGTATGAAACTGTCCCTTCCAATGGAGGACAGCTTGCACTTCAGCACATGTAGGGCTCTGGATTAGGGGCTAGGATCTCAGATGGTCCCCCAGATTTGTAACACGTACAGGTGCCCCCTCCCCAAAGAAGAGCCATTAACACCATCTTATCTTTGTTCAAAATCCACCATACAGGCCCAAATCCTAACCTGGACGTGATAATAACCAAAACAATAGCACCGCATTGTCTGTCTACTATAGCATCTGTTATCGAGAATCCACACCCCAGCTTGCCAAAGCCCGTTCTTTGTTGGCAATCTCGGCTCCTTTAGATCCGTCAGAAGACGGCAGGCTTACCTTCTGCGATCCGGATGCTGAGCCCTTCAGAGAAGTGCGTTTGAAGGAGCCGCTCATCCTCCGGAGGGAGCCGCTCAACTTGCCTCCTCGCCCCTTTTTCGTTCCCTTCCCCTCCATGTGCAGCCTAGCCCCCAACCACCAAACCAAGACCAAATGTCATTCATGCATAGTCCAAGCTACAGGCCACAGAAGCCAAGGGTCAACCAATGAGCGCGAGAGGAAATATCTACAGGTGTATTGACGCAATCAAAGCCTAAGGACATGCCTGTCTCAGACTGGAGTGTGTTCTCGCTAGAAAACAGAGTGACCCAGGCGAGACAAGTTGGGAAAGCAGAGAAATGGCCTGGCACAGGGCTATTTTCTCCCCTCCCTCTCCAGCTCGGCTATAATCAGGCTTAATGCACACAGCGCCTGCAAGCGATGGTTTCTAATGGATGGAGATTTAATAAATGGTGATTGAAGGTAAATCTACTTTAGAAAGCAGCAGACCCAAAAGGTTTTTTTATTCACATAAAGCATGGAGTTGTCAGATGGAAAGGCTTCTAGCTTGCCAAGCAGAAGTGCAAGAAAAGAGCAGCTGGCCTTCAGAGGACTAGAAGCTTGTTGGAATGCTAACGATGGCTGGATGATGCGGAAGGAAAGGGTCCACAGAGGAGATCGGAAGACAGCCAAAAGCAGACTGTTAAAAGCACTTTCTGCAGGGCTTGAGAGTTCTTGCAGCACTTTGATGTTTAAGTAGGCTTACCAGATCTCTAACCGGGACAGAGTGCTAGACCTTTAGGAGAAGGAATGTGGGCAGGTGTAGCTTGTTAAACCTTAGAGCACAATCCTAGGCATCCATGGGGCCTTGCTTCTGAATAGACATGCCTAGGATTGTGCTCTAAGGTTTAACAAGCTACACCTGCCCACATTCTTTCTCCTAAAGGTCTAGCACTCTGTCCCGGTTGGAGATCTGGTAAGCCTATGTTTCAGGATGTCATTTTATTGCAATGGTTTTCAAATCTCCTACGCTACGTTCTAAGATCACGTTCCATAGCACCTTGCCTCCTGAACCCTTTGTGCACTGCAGGGCAGTTGGGGAATTCTTTTTAGGGCCCACAGCCCATTCATGCAGAGCAAGACAGATCTGTTGGGCCTCGCCACTGCTCCCTTGCAAACTGAGGACACCCTGAACATGTCCACCATGCCTTTGGGGCCCCCACCTTTCTTTATTTTTATTTCAAAAACTCATATGCTGCCATTCTGCAAACCAGCACTCCAGGTAGCTTAGAATGAAGTATTTAAAACAATCAAACTCCATACACTCTAATGCTATAAAACACAACAAATACAAAATACAATGGAGCAGTAGGATAAAAAGAAACACATACAGGTTGGCTACAAAGTCCCTATGCATGAGATTGTGTGGATTTGGAATTGAAGCCCTGTATGGGAACTTTGTGGCCACCCTATACATACACAAGCCACTAGAAAAGATAAAACACAGAAAGCACCAATTCAGTAGTTCAGTCAGGAAAACCAATTCTACAGTGCAAACTGAACAGTCCAAAACCAAACCATAAACCAATTATAACCAACCAAGCTATTAACACAAAGCTTAGAGAGGAACAGAACTGCTTAGTGTAGTATCCCCCTGACAATTAAGTCCAGTCGTGTCCGACTCTAGGGTGTTACTATTGCTTTGAGGCAAACTCCCAGAGGACCTCAGGGACTTAAGTCTCAGTTGGAACCTGGAAAAGAGCTCAGTGCAGCCGGGCTCCAGTTAACTACCCCGTTACTCATGATAGTTGCAACGCTAATTACCGTGTTCCAGTTAATAAACAACACTGTTTGATAGTCATTTTGTCTCCATTGCCACTTCCTGACCTAAGAGAACACTACATTTGGTGTCCAGCACATAACAAAGCCCTGTCCCAAAAGATCTCCTTAGAGGGGAGCGGTGCAATCAGGGTGCAACTACTGTTAAGGCCCTGCTGGCTACCTATCCAGCTTCCCCAAGCAAAGGCACCCTGGAAGGACACTGCAGTGGATAGAGGTGGGCTGGTATGCTGTTTTTCAGGGAAGGTGGTTTGCCATCATCATAGATCTTTCCAACTCAGGAGCCCTTCTGAGAACCCGAACCACAGACTTTCCCACAATACAGTATGAAAGTCACTGTGATAATAGATAGAATTGGATGAAGATTTTCATGGCTATTTGCAATTAGTAAAGAAGTACACTTTATGGGTTTTCCAGCCATGTATTTAATTTAAAGAAATACAGATAGAAGATTTCCGAAAACTTGCCAGTAGAAATTCCTTTGATGTCCGTAATCGCTCCTGTAGAGTTCACCTTGGCTTGCAATGCTGTAGCAGTGAATGAAAAGGAGGACTAGCAGTCTGCAGGGTGACTGAGAAGTCAAGTTAAGAGTGGGGGGGGATAGGAGATTTCCCCCCCCCTTCTCCTCCTATCCCCCCCCCACTCTTAACTTGAAAAGAAATCTTCTATCTGTATTTCTTTAAATTAAATACATGGCTGGAAAACCCATAAAGCGTACTTCTTTACTAATAGATAGAATTTACCAGGAATGTCTTCACCTCAAGCCCCAAGAATGACAGGAGGATGCCAAAAAGTACCCTGTGACCTATCAAATTAAGCCTTCACAGATATCCATGCAGAAGCCCTCACATGTTTCAATGAGCTTGAGGAGGTGAAACTCATAGTGACTAAAAGTCCAATAATACTGACAGATACAATAAAATCTAGTTTCTGGGAATAACTTAAGAATGGCAATAACAACAAAAAAGGAGACCATATGGATGAGATACACAAACAAGTGGAGGGGGAAAATTAGGATTAATTTCTGTAATCTACTCTATTTTCATTTCTCCACCTCCTCTCATTCTGCTGTTGTTTTCTCAGGACTCCAGTAATCTCTATCTCCTGATCTGTAGCGTCTTATTTCCGAAAACTGTAGATTCTGCTTCTGAAGCCGGGCCATCATCCAGCCGTCCTATCACCACACACATTTGCACAGAGGCGAAACAAGGGTGGAGCGAAGGCAAGTAGTTCTGCAAGACTCCGTTACACTGGAGTCAGCGGCCCCTCCCCCGTGCTGTTGGAGCCATTCTGGCAGCAAAGGCAACATGCAGGACACTCCCCTGTTGCTGCTGGAATGGCTCCAACAGCAAGGGGGAGGGGCCACTGTAACGGAGTCTTGCAGAACTACTTGCCTTCGCTCCACCCTTGTTTCACCACTGTATTTGCATATACATCCTTCCTAACCACAGCACTGAATTCTGAGGAGGAAAACCTCTTTCAGCAATACCTACAAATGTTATATCTATATTGATTTAGATATTTTCACGTGCTTTTGAAAACTCTGACGGATGGAGTGAGATTCAAGCACTCACAATTACTCACTTATATAGAAGCAGTTTAGAAGCAAAGGTTGCAGAGAACGGTTCGGCTTTATTTTCTCCTAATGGGGAAAAATGCCATTAAGTAAGGGCCTTTGCTGTTCTTCAAAGTGAACATATCCCCCCCATCTAAGTAGTCTTTTGCTCCCCACAAGACAAGAGGGTCTTTGGAAGGCAGCAAGTTGTTTTGCCTGAAATGATGGCTCCATTGGGTTTGCAAATATTTCACCTCTGACCTTGCTTCTCTGGGCTAAACTATAGCATTGTTAGAAAACATCAAAGTGAAGATTACTACTCCTCTGATAGGCTTTTGTGTGGCCTGGTGGTGGAAGATACTCGCTTAATGGGCCCTGACTGATGCTAAATTCATGATCTTAGAGGAGTGAGGAACACAGCAGGTCACAACAACCAGGGCAGGGCGTGGAGCTCGACATTCTGCCTGGGGCGTGTGGGTGGTAGGAAGAAAAACAAAAGGCGGACTGAAGCTCAGGCAAGCAAGAAGCAGGCCTAGGTAACTGCTGCTGCTTTGAGGGACCGATGCCACTTAAAGGCTAAAATCACCCTTCTGGGAGTCTGCTTGCTCCTCTTGCCTGAAGGAAATTAATTTTGCAGTTCAAATCTGGCCAGAGAAAAATCCTCAAGGTTTTGTTACTTCCTAGTAAGAAGCAGCCTTTGAAGATTTGCAAGAGCATACTGTTGCTTTTGGGGGTGGTTGCCATTTTAAGATTAAAAAAAATGGGGAGGGGAATTGGTGTAGATGAGTCCTTAACAGTTATAGTATCCTGGAAGAGGAATGTAGCTGGGGAATGTAGCTGTGAGTTCTTTGGGGAATAATGTAGCTGTAAGTTTAAGAACTCTCTACATGCTATACAGAGAGATTTGGGGAAAGGACCATTTTCCTATTCTCCAGAAACCGCCAGTCACCCGAAAGCCCTGAACAGGATAAAGAATCTCTAACAAACGGGGATAAAATATGTCAAGCACAAAAAGGCACAAAAAAGCAGGCACAAAAAGACGTAAAAGAGAGGCAACGTTTATTGGGGGGGGGGAATGTTAGCCCCTGTGAAAGCACACTGTTGGTTCTGAGAATATTAGTGGGCGAAAAGTTAGCACAACCCTCATCAGTATGGAATAGTTTTGTGTCTTGATAGCTCCTATTTCATTAATACCGTATTGTCCCGAGTATAAGATGCACCTGATTATAAGACGCACCCTTAAAGTTTGGTGCTATTAAAAAAATAATAATTAAATCACTGGCATTAAATTGCAACAGCCTGATTATAAGACGCACCCCTAGTTTAAAAACTTAAATTAGGAGAAAAAAGTGAGTCTTATACTCAGACCAATACGGTATGTTATTTTGTGTTTTTGTTCAGCATGGCGTAAGCTAAAAATTGGAAAACACAAACCTTCCACCATATGTCTGACTGTTTCTCAGACTACACGTATCTTTTCCTCATGATTTTAATTGCCTCAGAGACCATCGCAATTCTCTTTCTTATCGCCAGCCAGATGCTAAATGGACACGCCTGGTCTAATCGCATAATGATTTTGCACCTTCAAGCCTTCGGGCAGCTAAGTGATCAGCTCTGGAGAGCTGGATGAGTCAGCACAAGTCCTTGACTTTCTATGGAGCATGTTGAGATTTGCCCTCTTGATAGACAATTGCCACAATATCTCGCAGATATGTGGCAGAACGCCACTGAGGAGGGAAAGTCATGTGACTGAGTGCTCCTCGCATAATTTTTTTTCCATCTGTAGAAAGTTAGCAGTGACAGCCCAATCACGAGACTGACTGGCCTCAATCACGAGTTGCCTCAGGTAGTGATTTAGGCACTTCCTGTGCTCTGTCTTACTTCCTCCTAATGGATTCAAAAAGGAATGGAGCTGATCCGGAAGTATGGAGGAGAGCTCTCTAACCCTCCATTCTTTTCTCCTCCCTCTCTGCTGTTCTGAGGCTAGAGTGTCGGAGGGAGTACGGAGAAGAGGAGCGTGGTGGGTTAGAGCTCTCCTCAGTCCTCCACACTTCCTGTTCTGTTCCGTTCTCTCTTTCTGTTCAGATCTAGGGAGGAGGAGAAGGAGTGGTGGAGGGAGGCAGCAGCCGACATGCCACAGGCTAGGGAGCGGCATTTCTTGAGGTCTTCATCTGGCCCTGAAAGCCAGCATGTTGGAGTTTGAGTTGAGCCATCTCCGTGAAGTGCTAGTGTCCTTGTGCGACACAGATACATCTTTGATGTTGCAACCCCGCAACTGCGTTCTGAAGGGGAACACTCAAGAGAGATGCATTGTGCTTCTTTTTGGGGCACACAGATCAACAACCCCCCTTCTCTCTCTGTCCATCCCACCTCAGAAGGTTATTACGAGGATGAATAGTCCTTGAACCATACCAAATTGCCTTTGTTAAATATCTGGGGGAAAAATTCAGGCTGATGTGGGAGGAGCTCAAGCCATCTCGCCCATCTCTAAGTGCACAGCTGCTGAAGATGGAAAGGGCATTCTTTAAGCACCTATAATGATGTCATGGCATAGTGCACTTTTATTTTCTGGCAGCAGGCAGAACTTCTGGCAGGAAATTAAGGTGAAAGAGAGGATTAACCCTCAAGCCCATCACTCTCCTTTTCCCACCACTTCCTCTTCCACCTCCACCTCATTACACTCTTTCTTTTCAAATTCAGGAAGCAGGAAGAGGAGGAGAAGCTGTGGATGTGGGCAGGAAGAGGTGAGCAGTGGCTATGCATGCCAGTTTCCTGAGGCGACCACCTCAACGGGCCTCACAGATGGGCCAGCCCAGGGACAGCATGACCAGGGACGCAGCCCCCCGAATCCTCAACTGCCCCCTCTGCCACAGTGTGCTAAACAAAAGCCTCTTACCATGCTCCGTTGGCGTGATTCTCACAAACCAAGAAGTGGAGGACCAGTTTTATTTAAAGGAACTGCATGAACAAAGGAGCTCCTTTGTTTGTGTAGTCCCTTAAAAACAATAACAACTAGAAGTCCTGTACTTCCTAGTTTGCGAAAACCATGCAAGAAAGCATGGTAAGGAAGCGGCTCAATGTGGCCGGCATCTGCAGTGGGTTGGCGGGAGGTGGCAGTGGTGGTGGCGGCAGATAACTCAGGCTGAAGGGCACTCCGAATCCACTGCCCCACCCTCACCCCCCGCCATCTGCTGCTGATGCACGCTGTCCTGCCTGCTTCATCATGGCTGGCCTGGCCTATCTACAATTTATGGGAGCAAAAACAAATTGGATTGCAGCATTTGCAGAATTCTGTCGTAGAATCACGGGTTACTTTCGAGGAACTGTCTTCCATGCATTTGTAAAGCCAGAATTAGATTTTGCCTGTCTTCTGGTAGGTTCACAGCATACAGAGAACATTAAAAAGCATGTCACCAGGGTGTCCCCAAATTAGGCCACTCCAGGGGGAAGATTTCATTTCCGATGTGAGAAGGTACAGCTTTTGATGATTTCTCAACTCTTCCCCTTACTGAAAAATAATAATTCAAACACTGAGAGATAAGTATTAGGTTAGGGAAGGAGTAATACATACTATTTCAAATCATAGCTCTGTTCTGCCTTTTGCAGGGAGGGAATTGCTGGCCTTTGTCTGCTTTTGCTGCTCTTTCACACACTTTCAATACCATCAGTGCCATCTGCTGGATATTTCCGGGATTAATTCCTCTTCTATAAATTTGTGAAACTGTATTTGTTCCAGTTGCATGCTACGCGCTGCGGCAAGGAGAGTCATGCCGGCCACGGAGGCGTGACCACGGAGGCGTCTTCGGACAACGCTGGCTCTTCGGCTTTGAAATGGAGATGAGCACCACACCCTAGAGTCGGACACGACTGGACTTAATTGTCAGGGGATACCTTTACCTTTTATGGGGGAGAAAGGCAGGGTAGAAATTTACCTTTTTATTTGTTCATTTAGATTTTGAGCACCTCAGGGCTCAGGAGAAACAGCAGTAGCTGAAAAGAGCTACAATTTTTTACAGACACAGACACACAGACACACACGCACACACACACACCGGGGGGGGTACAATATTTGCAAATTTTATGCAATATTTGCAAATTTGCATGCAGATGACCAAACATTTGGGGTGAGCAGAAAAACTGCTGCAAATATGTTGAAGGTCAAAGCAACCCTCCAAATCTTCCTAAAATCTAATGGCCCATACCAAATACCGTGTTGGTCTGAGTATGAGACTCACTTTTTTCTCCTAATTTAAGTTTTTAAACTAGGGGTGCATCTTATAATCAGGCTGTTGCAATTTAATGCCAGTGATTTAATTAATTTTTTTTAATAGCACCAAACTTTAAGGGTGCGTCTTATAATCAGGTGCGTCTTATACTCGGGACAAATCGGTACATGCGAATATCTGAAGCCGCTCTCTCACTATTGGTTCATCTCCAGGTTCAGCATGGGGTAATAGAAGCAATTGCCCCAGATCTCACAATTGGAGCCCCGAGACTGGGTTGGCAAACAGGACCCTCCAACCAGTGGCAGTGCCACAGATGGGATGTTGTGGGGCATCATGTGTCCATGGGACTACAGGGGCCTGCACAGAGACAATTCACAACCACTAGGGAGCCAATGCGTGCGAGTCATGGCAGCCTAGAAGTCTCATTTTAAAATGTAGAGTTGCACACAGGGCTACAAAAAAGAAAAAAAATACAGCCACTCACTGTGCAACTCTAGAAATTCAGACTAAACTGGCAACTTTTTTTTTTTTTGTATATACCGTATTGGTCTGAGTATAAGACTCACTTTTTTCTCCTAATTTAAGTTTTTTAACTAGGGGTGCGTCTTATAATCAGGCTGTTGCAATTTAATGCCAGTGATTTAATTAAATTTTTTTAATAGCACCAAACTTTAAGGGTGCGTCTTATAATCAGGTGCGTCTTATACTCGGGACAATACGGTATTTATATTTTATTGATATCAAAAAACAAAAACAATACATATTTCATACAGTTATAGCAAGCGCGAAGCAATACATCCTACTAGCATACTATTCACTATTTTCTACATATAATATCCAACTAAGCCAAAATAACAGCCACATTCTATTCATTAAATCCGCATATCATCACATCGTTCTGCTCTCTCTCTCTCTTAAAAAAATCAATAAATAGTTTCCAGTTATTCACGAAAAGGTTAACTGACTTTTCCTTAATTAAAATTGTAAGTTTATCCATTTCAGCATAGTCCAAAACTTTCAGCCACCAATCGTCCAGCGAAGGTATCTCCGAATTCTTCCAATATTGTGCATATAAAATTCTTGCCGCAGCTATCATATATAAAAACAAAGTTTGAAATTTTTCGCCTACATGATCATCCCTCATACCCAACAAAAAGGTTTCCGGTTTCATTTGAACCTTAATCTTTAAAATTAACTCAATCTGCTTATGAATCTGAGTCCAATACTTCTTTGCTTGGGGGCATGTCCACCACATATGGTAAAAAGTTCCTTCTTGCTTTTTACATTTCCAACATCTATTCGTCACCTTCTCATACATTTTTGCTAATTTGCTTGGGGTTATATACCATCTATACATCATTTTATACATATTTTCTTTAATATTAACATTTAACGTAAATTTCAACTGTTTTGACCATAGTTGTTCCCATTGGTCCATTAAAATAACATGACCTACATTTTTTGCCCAATGAATCGTACATTCTTTAACCTGTTCTTCTTCTGTCTCAAACTTCAAAAGCAATTTATACATTTTTGAGATTACCTGGTCTTCAGATTTTAATTATACCTCCAATATTGATTCTTCTTCTACAAATCCATATGCCTTCTTGTCCACTTTAAATTTGAGCATATACAAACCATTGGCAATTAAAGTCTTCTTCCATTAATTTTTCTCTTGACTTCATTGTACAATCTCCTTGTGAAAAATTTAATAAATTTCTGTATAGTAGTCCTTTCTCTTTTGGCACGCTACTTCCACCAAAGTGTGCTTCATATGGTGCAACCCATAATGGTATTTTCTCATAAAACCTCATTTTATATCTATTCCAAATTCTCCATAATGCATGTCTAACATAATGATTTTTAAATTCTAAATTTGCTTTCACTTTATCATACCACAAATACCCATGCCAACCAAATCTCAAGTCAGAGCCTTCTAACTCCAATAATCTTCTATTTTGTAAATACACCCAGTCTTTCAACCACACAAAACAACATGCTGCATAATATACTTTCAAATCCGGTAGTCCCAATCCTCATCTCTCCTTTGCATCCTGAAGGATCTTATATTTCACCCTTGGTTTTTTTCCTTGCCAAATAAATTTAGAAATGTCTTTCTGCCATTCTTTAAATGGTGCATCAGATATAATCACTGGTATCGTTTGAAATAAGTACATCATTTAAAACTGGCAACTTTCTAATGGCCCGGGGTTGCTCGCAGAAGCATTTCAAATTATTCTTTCTTATCTAGAACACTTAAGGAGCATTTGTTGTTGTTGTTCAGTCGTTAAGTCGTGTCCGACCCTTCGTGATCCCATGAACCATATCCCGCCAGGCCTTCCTGTCCTCCACTATCTTCCTGAGTTCGCTCATTTTCATGTTCGTTGCATCGGTGATGCTGTCTAACCATCTCATCCTTTGCCTTCCCCTTCTCCTTTTGCCTTCAATCTTTCCCAGCATCAGAGTCTTCTCCAGAGAGTCCTCTCTTCGCATTAGGTGGCCAAAATATTTGAGCTTCAGCCTCAGTACCTGTCCTTCATTTTACCTAATGTACAGTACACTGCTATCCATATTTACTCAGATGTAAGTCTCACTGTTTCAATTGCGCTTACTCTCAGGAAATTGTATTTAAGATTGCAACCTTACAGCACAATCGTATCCAACTTACACCACTGGTGTAACCAGTGGTGCAGTGAGAACGGGAGGCCCCAGAACAGAAAGGGGATTCAAATCCCCTCCAAAAGGGAAATTCAAAGGGGATTTGAATCCCCTTTCCGTTCTGGGACCTCCCGTTCTCACTGCACCGCTGGTTACACCGGTGGTGTAAATTGGATAGGATTGCGCTGTTAATCTCCCGAACCAGCTGCCTCTCATTCTGGCAAAGAAATGTATCCTTTCAACACTTAGGCAAGACTATTATCAAACTTGGTGCTTATGGCATAAAAGTCTCCTGATCACTGGAATGTAATTGTTCTAAAACAAAGAGTTCACAATGTCTCCCCGGATATATCTTTTCAACACATTTGAAGGCCAAAATGTATTTTTCCTGGAGTGTATCCTGAAGACACTTACCCACAACACAAAGGTATAATGCAAATAAGAATAAGACAGCGAGCAGTCAACAAATATAACTATGTATGTTGACAATAAACAACAGCCTAGGACCAGGGATACTACAGATACCATTTACCTAAACCTCATACAGGAGTGCATAACTTAAAAGAGCTTGTGAATAACAATGACAAAAATAAAAATAAGCAGACATGCTGCTTTGCAGGTATACAGTCATGCAAAAGTGATCCCCTCACTGGCCAGTTCCACCAACCACGTCATTTGCTATTTGGCAACCGTGCACATAGCACAGAAGCAGCTCTACACAACTGCACAAGTGATTCCAAGTGCACAGTTAAAGGATTACAACACGCAGCAGAATCCTCGGTTCTCTTGTTACTGCTTGAGCAGGAATGCAAATGTTGCATTCTTTCTGTGAGGCCATTTGGAGCATTAAAAGGCTGGTGCCTGCTGCAAAAGAACGGATCCGGCGGTGAACAGACCATGCCTCGCTCGCTCCCAAGCATGCCCTGAGCTTGTGCCTCAGACCAGCATGGTCTGCGGTCCCTTCTAATCTGACACCTTCCTAGCCTAGCGATGCTTCTAACGAGAGTGCAAATGACCGCTGAGTACCATGGCTATTTTTACCATTTGCCAGTGGTCTACTGTCCACTGGAGTGAGAGCTTAGACTTGACTTGTTCATTGGCTGGCGTAGAGCCCCTCTGTCTGAAGCGTTTAATCATCTCATGCTCTCGCATCCTCCTCCATTGGCCAACTCCAAGACTCCCACACTGACCCAGACCCCCTAAGGTCTACTCGCATCTTGGGGGTGAACAAGTGGTCAATGTCGGGGCATTCTCTGTGAGAATACCATCTCTGGCATTCTGCTTGCTGAGAGAGTCCCCAACCTTCCCTTTAGATGAGGGAGGATTGCCATCTGTACACATTAATTAATTGGCAATGCGGAGGGGGGGGGGAATCACGTACAGCAATCTAAAAAGTGATCCAAACCTCACCTGACCTTCCTGTAATAGGATCAGGCTGGGATTAGCCCATGACACAGAACAGACTTGGCTTTGTTGTCGCAAACTAATCTTTCTCCAGCCATTCTGCTACACTTGCCTGTTTTTGCTAGCAGTAAAGGGTTAGGGTGGAGGTGTGATGTTCTATGGGGGTAAAGAAGGTGAAAGGGGGCTTCAATATTGCAGGTGGAAACTATTGTAATAATGCACATTCTCTCTTTGTGGGGAGCTTAGAGCCAAAGGCATTCCTAATAAAATATTTTCACCTCCCTCACCAAACGACATTTCTCAGGAGCCTTTGGGGAAAACCGTAACCGTTAAACCGGCATCAAAACCCGTAAGAAGTTTCTAGTGCAGCTACACCCAGAGCATAGCACTGCAAAGGTCCTAACTTATTATGAAGGAGGTGGAGGGGGGAAATCATACAGTTTGCCATTGAAGGAGGATAATCACTGATCTACCAGGATCCTAGGGTGCACTAGCGGCAAGAAACTGGGGACCCTAGCAAGGAAGAGATAGAAACGTACCAAAACGAAGTAGGAAAGAAAGGTCAGCCTGAATTTCAGACTCAAAAGCCCACAGAAGCAAATGTCAAATGTTACTGAAGAAAACGGTGTTATTTATTTACAAGCACACTCCATTGGAGTGGGGGGTTCACTATTTCATTCAAGGGCCTTCAAGTTGGGACTGGCTCAACAAGTGTGCCGCCAGTCAATGAGCTCTGCCTTTAAGGCCAGTTCTTTCCTGCCCAGCTGGACCCCCCCCCCATCAAGCCCCCATCTTGCCTGCCTCCTACCCCAGCTCCTGATCGCTTACCTGTCTCCTGGCATCGGCTCTGCTGGTGCACATCCCTTTCTTGCTCCAGGTTGTGGCACCGGCTCTTCCTTCCCAATGATCCACTGGCTTTTTTTGACCCTTGAACAACAAGCTCGCCTTTCACCTGACATAACTTCTTAGCCTGACCTGACACCTGGCTTGCTCTTCGCCATAAAAGGCGAGCCGCTGAGAGACTAGGAAAAGCGATTTTACCCGCTGTTTAGGCAAGAGGTACAGACTTTTTTCTCTAGTTTTGACTGGTATTTCATTTAATTGCTGTTTTATTGCTGGCTGCTGATGGAGTCTGCTGTTGTTTTCCTTTGTATGATTTTAACATGTCTATTAAAATGCTGTTAGCTTCCTTGCAGTCTTACAGCACAAGCCTAGGCATGTCTACTCAGAAGTAAGCCCGATTGTGTTCAATGGTGCTTACTCCCAGGAAAGTGGGCATAGGCTTGCGGTCTTAGGCTGCAATACCAAACACACTTACCTGAGAATAAGCTCTGCTAGAAAAAAAAGGAGACTTACTTCCAAGCAAGGATCGTATAGGATTGCACCGTAAGACTGAGAAGTGTGACGCACGTAGTTTAATTAACAAATCAACAGGAATTTGCCAAGAAACAACTTTGCCTCTAATACCGTATTGGTCTGAGTATAAGACTCACTTTTTTCTCCTAATTTAAGTTTTTAAACTAGGGGTGCGTCTTATAATCAGGCTGTTGCAATTTAATGCCAGTGATTTAATTAAGTTTTTTTAACAGCACCAAACTTTAAGGGTGCGTCTTATAATCAGGTGCGTCTTATACTCCGGACAATACGGTATATTAGGGTCAAACTAGATGCTTGTGGGAATGTGAATTTTTCAAAACAAAACAAAAGCCGCAGTGGGGCAATCTTGATCAGAAGCATGGAACATGGGGAAGGGGAGACTAACTCTATCCCCTCATGTTCAACTTCAGGGGATATCAAGACAAGGGGAAGAAGACCAGCGGGTCTAGTGGTCAGAGAAGAAGTGGTTGCAGGGAGCTGACTGATTCTCCACTCCCTGCTTGAGAAAACTTTGCTGCATTGGGCTGCATTGCTAGGCCATCAGGAAGGTGGCCCGAGAGATTACCCCTGTATGCTTCCTGGGAATTTCTGGGACTTTAAGCAACTAAATGTAAACTAAAGAGCCAGGATGGTGTAGTGGTTTTGGAGTCGGACTTAGACCTGGAAGATCCAGGTTCAAATCCCTGCTCAGCCACGAAGCTTCCTGGGAGACCTTGGGCCAGTCACTATCTCTCAGCCCCACCTACCTCACAGGGTTGTTGTGAGGACAAAAAGGAGGGGAGGAAATATGTACACCGCTCTGAGCTCCTTGGAGGAAGGGCGGTATAAAAATGTAAATAATAATAATAATAATAATAATAATAATAATAATAATAATAATAATGATGATGATGATGATGATGATGATGATGATGATGTCAGGTCAGGTGCTCAAAAGCTACTTTCATAGGTGATAATTCAGGTCTTACAAGCACACATTCTTATAAAAGCGTTCCAAATTTGAAATGCATTTTCTTGAAACAGAAAAGGCTGGGTTTTGACATAGGGGTTTTGAAATGCAGCTTTTAGCACCAAACCTCACTCTCTGAAAATCCAGCTGACAACTCTTCATGCTCCCCCGATTTTCACAGCGATAGCAGGAAATGTCAGACCGACTGTCGCTTGTCAGACCGGCTGTCGCTTGTATGTAGAAAAAGGAGATACAGCAATATTACCTGGCTCTGGTCTATCCCCAGTCAGATATTTTCAATAATGCCAATCAGCTGTTGGGTGATGAGCAGGAGGAATACACCCAGGTCCAGCCAGGGTTCCCCTTACTGAACAGTGGTTTGTGCCAGGATCAGTCACCTGAATTGGGGCAGATCCATCGCATCTGCGAGTATGCTGCACCTCCCCCCAAACCTGCTTGCACATGTTGCTGCTGTCACTGCCACCAACCAGGCAAGAAGAGGGAGGCAAGGCGGCGATACACAGCAATCAGGAAGGCAGAGTCCCGATTGCTGTGCCCCTTGCCTTGCCTCCCTCTTCTTGCCCAGCCAGCGGCTTTCCCCTTCTGCTGTGGCGCCACCTCCTTCCTCCGCATGGTCCTGTTTGAAATAAACAGGATGAGCAGAGCATGCTGGGAGTGCTCCCAGCATGCTTCACTCATCCTGTTTACTTCAAACAGGACCGTGCAGACCACCTCACTCATCTTGCACGCTCAGTTTCATGCAGCAAAATAACGCCCCTGTGCAATGGACAAAAGTGACTCTTCATACAGGGGGTGCATTCTCTCTCTCTCTCTCTCTCTCTCTCTCACAGACACACACACACACACACACACACACACACACACACACACACACACAGAGCAGTACATTTTTAATGTTATAATCTGGTCACATCCAAAGCAATACCAGCTGACACTTCTGAAAATGCACTTTCCATGCCCTGCTTTTTCCTTCTTTTTTTTTAAACCAAGAATCAAGAGCCAACGCACAACGGGACCCCAATATCTTTAGTGAGAACATCACATTGTCCCCACCCCAAAAGCCTCCACACTATTTCACCTTCAGATGCTATAGTTTAAATACATAGAGGGGAGGGAATAAAAAACCCTACCTTATCAGACATAAGGACAGCAACATTTCCCTGGAGTGTGTTAGGCATACATATATAAGAAGTATGAATACCAAACAATGCCCATGGGTCATTACTCCCGGAGGTTCTTCGAGCTTTCTGGGCTGAGCGTGGAGGAGGTGCGACTCTCTGCACAAGGTTATTAGGGTAATGCTAATTCTTAATTCCCTAGAATTAAGCCTTCCTGCGGCTGAGGGCTACTCCAGATTTGATTCCTATTAAAGACACTTGGCCGCTAGCTGAATTGACAGAGTGATGGAGTGAGTGGTCTCTAACACGTTACTTTCCATTAAAAAGATGGAATTATTAGATCCCCTTTTTAAGTCAAAAGCAAATACACTATTTTCCTGATTCGACTTAGCAGTGCGGTGGCCAGACACCTGCCGGATCCTTCAGTCTTGGATGGGCATCACAAAGAATGAGAGAAAGAGAATGAAAGGTATTGTATGCGCCATGTGCGATAATGTTCTGCATTGTGTTTGCAGGATCCCATCTTGAGCAGTCCTGGATTGGAAGTCTCTTTGTCTCCACTGAAATCAAATTGTTCTCCAGAGCAGAACTTGCCTTGGCGTTCCTCTGTAGCAACATTAAAGAAAGGCTTTCTATGCGTCAAAGCAGATGTTTCGTGATTGCAGCTCCAGTGCTTGCTTTTTATTCAGTAAATAGCAGTCAGATCAGGACCATGTTTTGAGGAGAGGGTTTAATTTTTTTTTTTTTTTTACCAACGTCCTGATCTGGATTCCCCTCCCACAGTGGCAATTTGCCCTGAGAAAAACTCTCCCATTGGCATCACATACCAGTATCATGTCTAACCATGAGATGGTTAGACAGCATCACCGATGCAACAAACATGAAAATGAGCGAACTCAGGAAGATAGTGGAGGACAGGAAGGCCTGGCGGGACATGGTTTATGGGATCACGAACGGTCGGACATGACTTAACGACTGAACAACAACAACAAACCAGTATTTCAGCAAATCCAATTTGTTTTTTATTTACTATACCACTTCTCACCAGCTGAGGGAGATAGCGAGCTGCTGGCTACTACAGTGAGGGATTGCCTGTGTTTCCAAATGTGTTCCATCTTTCGAGATGTTCCTTATTTTTAGAGGAATTTCCTGGATTCTCAGCGCCACAAAATAAAATAGGTGTGTGATGATCTTCTCATCTTGATGGTTCAAAGGCTCAGTGAGAAGCACGTCTGCAGAGCAGGAACTGGATCTGGAAAGACTACTGATGAGGTTAGAAGTTACCTTCTTATCTTATTACACTTGAAAAAGGAACTTTCCTCCATTCTCCCATATGAGATTTTGATCAAACGAACCCTTTATGATAATGATGCTCAAATACATTGTGGGGCTGCCCTTGAGCTGAAACACTCTGGAGTCATCATCTGCCCCATGCATCCTCTGCTCACAAAGGCTGGTGACTCCATCCTCACAGTTGTGTTTTCCTCTGAGATTGTGCAGTGTGCACAAATGCACACGTTCAATAGGTATGATGGGAATCGTGTGTGAGGCATCAGCAGACATTGCAAGCAGCAGAAAAAGATCACCGGGGGGAGGGGGGAGGATGGAACAGGGCATTGGGTGTCCGGCCCTGCTTGCTGGCAAGATCCAGCCCCCCAATGGCTTGAGGGGTGGTGTTTGCAACAAGAGGTGTCTTTTCAGGCAATCAAGGCCCAGACTGTGTAGGGCTGAAAAGATCAGTGCCAACGTCTTATTTTATTTTTATTTTTCACATTTTTATACCGCCCTTCCTCCAAGGAGCTCAGAGTGGTGTACATATTTCCTCCCTTCCTTTTTGTCCTCACAACAACCCTGTGAGGGAGGTAGGGCTGAGAGATAGTGACTGGCCCAAGGTCACCCAGGAAGCTTCGTGGCTGAGCGGGGATTTGAACCTGGATCCTCCATGTCTAAGTCCGACTCCCAAACCATTACACCATTCTGGATGTAGTGGATTCAGAAACTAGATTCAGAAACAAACAGGTAGCCAATGCATTGTCAATGTTTCAGGACTAGCGTTATGTGATTTCTGCAGCCTACACCAGCTAACATTCCGGCTGCTCTAGTTTTGAACAATTGTATTTCCCAAACTGTCTTCCAGAGCAGAACATCGGAAGAGCCCAGCTGGATCAGGCTCAAGGCCCATCAAATCCAGCCTCCGTTTCTCACAATGAGCAACCAGATGCCTCTGTGAAGCTCACAAGCAGGGCACGAAGGCAACAGCGCTCCCCTGCTGTTGCCCCCTCCCCAGCAAGCATTATTCAGAGGTTCAGTGCCCTTGAACATGGGAGTTCCACAAGCCTGTTAACAGCAGTCCAACCTAGGAGTTACCAAAGCACAGCTACTGAGACAGGAGCCCCATGTCATCAGCAAAGTTGGGAGAAGGTGCTCTCGGCCACAGCCTTCATTGCAGAGTGCAGAGGCCAGTCTGGGTTGAGTTGCCCTCAGAAACGAACCTCTACGAAATGGCCTCCTAATGATTCAGACCATTGGTGCAGCTAAGTCAGTTCTGTCTACGCTGCCTGACACTGGTTGTTCTGGGCAGGGCCTCTGAGAGGGGGGTTAAGGGGGTACAATTGTACCCAAGCCCAGGGGCAAAAATAGGTCAAAAAGGGGGCCCAGCCGCCCACAAACAAAAAAGGGCCCCCCAATTTACATGAAGGGAAGAGGCCCCAAAGAAACTTTGTACCCCCTGATAAAATTCCTCTGAGTGGCCCTGGTTCAGGGGTTCAGAGAGGGCTTTCCCCATCCTATGCTGAACACAACCTGTAGCACAAGTGTTGCTTCCCACCATCGCATGAGTTCGCATTCCTGCCATCGGGTGGGGGAGAGAAGAGAGAGAATCCTCAGAGTCTCAGAGAGGCATTCTGAGGAGAGGGGTTTAAGAGCTGACCTGGCCTCGCCTGACCCACTTTCACTTCCACATCTCTTGGCAGCTTCCCTGGGCTATCTTCCAACCTCACCCTCTTGAAGAGCCAGATCCCTCAGCCTCCTCGCTTCATCGCTGGCTTTGACGTGGCCCTTTAAAGCCACCCAAGCAGCCATTACACCTACTGGCTCCTCCCATTCCTGAGTTACACCCAGTAGCGTCACTAGGACGCGCGTCACCCTAGTGACGCTACGATATCGGCGCGGGGGGGCGACCCGGCTCCCCCCCCGCGCCGCCCTCCTTAGAAGGCCCAGGATTTCCCGTATTTCCCGTATTTCCCAAAGGGCAAAAAGCCCTCAAAACGGGTCTGCACATGCACGAAAAACCGGGAAATACCCGGATGGACGCGCTGCTTGGGCCTTCTTTCAGAAGGCCCTGGAGCGCCGATGGGGTCGGACGCTCCGAGGCCGACTCCCGGGCCGGCCTCGGAGCGTCTGAAGGGTGTCGCGTGTCACGGAGGTGGCGCGCGTCACCCGGGGGCACCCCGCCCCCCCACCACGCTCCAGCGACGCCCCTGGTTACACCCTAAGCAGCTTTCTCAATTACTGGGGCAAAAGAGATAGCCCTGCCAAGCCTCCTGGTAATTGACAAGTTCCTCTTACTACTTTCAGCAGTACAGGTGGGCCCCCATATCCACGGATTCACTATCCACGGTTTCAGTTATCCACAGATTGTGGGGACCCCCCCCCCGGCTTTTACTTTTTTCCCCAGTAAGCTTCATTTCTTCCTTAAAGAAACAGGAGAAGCAGCCTCTGGCTGCTTATTGCAGGCAAGTAGAACGAGACTAAGTCCTAGAGAGGCTTTGTAAGGTTAACAGAAAACTTTTTACTTTCCGCCCGGTAGGCTACCAATCACCTATGGGTCTCCTCGGACCTACGCTAACGATTTTGCTGCAATATGTCTCGTTCTACTTGCCTGCAATGGAGGCTGCTTCTCTGTATGTTTTAAGGAAGAAACAAAACTTGCTGAAAGAAAAATAAGAGCTGGGGTGGCGCGCACACCTGCCCGCAGGGGAGGCAGGGTGGGGGGCCCTCAGGAAACCATGGAGGGGGTGTTCGCTCCTATCCAAGGTTTCAAGTATCCACAGAGGTGCCTGGAACATAGCACTGGCGGATATGGGGGGGGGAGTACTGTACTGGCTCCCCGTGTGGCGTTTTTCTCCCCAAGGCATCCCACCAGGGGCACTCTGAGCAGGGGAGCCATGCCTCCTCCTGGACTGAACCCTGACACCAAGTTTCAAGCCGTAACTAGACAAGACAGCTATTGCATGATTGGTGTGCTTGCTTTTTAAACATGTACAATAGCAGCAACGTGGAGCCCAATTCAAACTGGTTTTTTTAACCCTTTGCCCTTGACAATTTTACAGCAGGCATATAATTTCTTTTAACCTTTCTGCTTTCAAGAATACAATTTAGAACTCCACTTGGAGTGAAAAGAAATGAGGATTCCCATATGACAGGAATGGGGGACTGTACCACATCAGAATGAGGGACGATAACAGAAGTTTTGAGTGCCCCCCATAAAAAAAAAAATCTCAACACTTATAAAAGTAGTATGGACTAGCAAAGTTTCCCGGCTAACCTTTTCCTTAATATGCTAGTTGGTTAGTGTAGGGAGTTTGTTGTGTGTGTGTGTGTGTGTGTGTGTGTGTGTGTGGGTGGGTGGGTTAAATGTGAGAGTCTCTCTTAATACTCAAACTCCACCCATGTACTCTGAAATGGTACAGCCCACTATCTAGGACGTGGAGTTTGGAAAATGGAAACTGTTGTTCGAAATTCTGCTAACTTTATCCAAACCTTTGACATTCCGGACCATGCTTCGCCTGAGCATTATGCTTGGAGTGTGCCTTGAATTTCCTGTCAGGCAAAACCTGGCAGTTGCTTGACTTATAGATCCATATTCATTAGGCCCGTGAGCCTACATACTTTAAAATATTTTTCAAGAGGGACTTTATATAAAAACAAAATTGGAATAGCAAATTCCACAGGGGCAAGAGTGCTTTCTCCGTCCCTCTCTTTGTCTCTGGCTTGTAATAATCCTGCGAGGAATGGACGCCTGCATGCAAAAGTCTGTCTCCCTGGATTTCAGTTGGAAAGAACAGCACCAAAAACAACACAGCCTTCCATTCACATCCTGAGAGTTGACCTACTTTTCCTATTTGTATTCAAAGCTGAACTCGAGAATAAACACACCCCTATATACTGTACAACAGGTGCTGTACAGATCGAAATCTTTGTTCCTACTGGGGTGGGTGGGGCTTTGTTTTGCTAAGCTTGGCCGTCGTGGCTTTGGCGTGACTCATAACCTCTCCTTTTTTTCTGCCGTTCAGAGAGCCCCACGCAATATTTGTAGAAGCATGGGGCAAACAGGGGAGGGAGGGCCACAAGTAACTGCTGGCAGAGAACTTGCAATAGAGACTCTCCCCCCCCCCCCAGGTAAAGTTATAGCAGGTGATTTCTGTTCCACGTCGTAATTTAAAGCGACCAGTATTTAAGGAGTTGGAACCCTCAGTCGTACTCCAAGAAAATACAGGTAATGAATCCCAGAGAGAGAATGAATTCTTGACTGCACAGGAAAAGTTGTACTGGGTCTTTGGCAGCCTGAGAGGGCTCCCTTTGCCAAGGAAGAATATATAATAAGCCAAGAGCAGACATCTTTGACAGGGGAAAAGTTGGAGAAAGAAAACGGTTGTGTCTTTGTGGAATGTATCCTATTGGAAGGAAAAAACACACACACCCCAACACAAACAGAGCTTACAAAACTCAGGAGAGGAATGCCTGAAAGCATTTCAGTGCTGTTCCCTCTCTCTCTCCCCCATGCTGAAATGTTTACATGTGAACAGTATCGAATAAGCGAGTATAATAAATAACGATGGCAGTAGACAGTCTATGTGTATCAGTCCTCTCATGGCTGGTTCCTCACTACAGAGAGTGACTTTTTGCTGGTCAATTCCTTTCATTTATGGATGTAAAATATTGCACCCTGTTTTTCCACTGAAAAGACCTCCAAGCAGTTTGCAACAGTAAACGGACTATAAAGTAATTCATAGCGAACATAAAGCACAGCAAACTCTGGATTCAACGGACTATTGCGGGGAAAGGGTGTCCACGAATGCCAAAAGTCTGTTAAAGCTGAATGCACTGAAGCCAACAGAGACACTCATGCACAAAATGTATATATTTAATGAAGCAGAAAGTGCCTGATGTTTCTGAAGTCTGTTAACTGAAGTCTGTTAAGTCCAGGGTTCACTATAAGACAAAAGCCAGGATAGTGCTGTGCAGTGGTTGCCAACTTTTTCGGCACGGCGTACCACCTCTGGTGCCACTGTCGCGCCATGTATCCCCACGTACCACCGGAAGTAAGTGGCGACAATGTCATTACCACTTACTTCAAGCCACCCATTCCTGCGCCCAGCAGCTGTCTCTGGTGGCAGTGATGCTCAGACAAGTGATACCTGCACGGGTGGTACTCAGACAAGTGGTATTTGCAAAAGAAAAAGATGTCAAGCCATGAACTATGTTATGTGTCAGGTCCCAGCCTACCGTAATATCAGGAAGCAGGGCAGGACAGGGAACATAGGACAAGGCCTCCAATGTTAGTCTGGGTGTCTGGGTAGAGGCAGCTAATTAAGCAATTTCAATTTATTTATTTACTTAAAATGTAAATTTACTTAAATTTATATTTTACTTAAATATACATTTTACTTAAAATGTATGCCTCGCCTTTCCCTTCTCTCATGAGAAGCCCAAGACAGCTTACGATAATAAAAACAATGTAAAAATAATACATTAAACAAAACAGACACAGCATGACAATAATCAAATGTGCACAAAGTCCAAAAACTAGGCTACAACAACAAATAATTCAGCTAAAGACTTGTTGGAACAAAGAATTTCAGTTCTTTGTAGATGGCAGCAGTGGGGCCATAAGTGGACATCTTCCAGCACACTGTTCCAGATTTGGGGGGCAAACACCATGAAGGCCCTGCTTATTCTCCAAGATATTATTACCTCCCTCAATGTAGGGCCTCATGGCAGGGCTTGCCTGGAAGATATTAACAGCGAAGGAGAGGCATTCTCTGAGGTTCCAGGCTGCATGAAGAGGCTTTAATTGGACTCAACACTGGATCTCTTTGAATATGTTTGGCATCCTTCTAAAAATGGCCCTGCCTTTCAGGGCTTGTTGTAAGGATTAGTGACTCAATGCCAGCAAGCATCTCAAATGATCCAAGGCAGAGGTTCCCAACCTGTGGCATGTGGACCACTACTGGAACGTAGACCACAGGCTGGTGGTATGCGTGCCACTACTGGCCAAGATGGTGGCTGTGCGCCGCTATGCCGGAGACTGAAAAGCTCTGCTGACTTGGGCTGCAAGCGCAGGGAATGGCCCTCCCACCCTCCCTTGTGCCTTACCTTGCTCTTCCAGCGCAGCTGCGAACCCGGAAGCAAGTGCTGATGACGTCATCGGCACTTACTTCCAGTGATACGCAGCGGCCCGGAGGCATACGGAGGTGGTACGTGCAGCAAAAAAGGTTGGGAACTTCTGCTCTAAAGGTATTTGTATTATTATATCTGTGTGAGGCAGTGTTTCGGAACATGGGATCTGAAATAGGCTCCAAGACAACTTATGATATAGTCGTCGATTTTACTACGCAGACTAAAAATAATCTGTTCTGTATTTTCTTGTCTCCCACGTACACCACAGCCCTCCCTCCCCTAATGACTTCCTCATTTGCCTCTGTGTAGACACATGGTAAGTTGAAGGGCATGGTACCTTTCTTCCCGAATTGATGGATTCCTTTGACTCTCGCCACTTCCCAGCCGCAGCCCTGCCTTCTTCCCTGCTTCAGTAGTGAGCCGGGTGGATTTGCTGCCCTCCCTGTCCCTGGGGCTGATAACGCTTTGTTTAGAAGATGGGGGGGGGGGGCTTGTTTGCCTGATCCTGTAATAGGTCCTGACAGAAAGCCCTTGTTTATAATGCACAGGGAATTCACTGGTGGACACTTCTGAAGAATGGCAGGGCACTCAGGGGTTTGTAAAGCATTTGCTGACAGAATTGCGCCTGCCAGGAGCAAAGGGCAGCGCATTACGAATGCACACTGGAGGCTCCTGCTTTAATGTTGCCGTTCAGTGGGCTGAGGGCGTTGCTGCACTTAGGAGATTACTTCTGCCCCGCTAACATAAACTGTTGCTACCACATACTGATTTGCTGTACAGCAGGAATGTCGGAGGACAGAAGGGAAGGTGTGTGGATGTGGATAAAAGCACTTCTGGAAAGCGGGATCTGCTCTCCAGCACAGATAACAACGTGTGTGTGTGTGTGTGTGTGTGTGTGTGTGTGTGTGTGTGTTTGGGGGGGGGCGGGGAGCCAAGCCAGATGAATGCATCTGAAAGAGACACTCCCAGCCTCTGTGACTCATGCCTCTTTTGCAATAATACAACTTCAGTGGCCTAGGCAAGAAAGGAATGGGTGTTATTTCAATTTGTACGTCACACACACTCTCCAGCAGTTGTTGATCTGAGATACTGGTGGTGCCAACAGACTGGGTGGCTTGTGCTGTGGCGGAGAAAGGAAGGGGCCCTAGCCCAAATTGTTTTAGAGGCAACTGGCCGTCTTACTCTCGTGGAAAAGCGTCAGGGAGGGAGTCGAGGGGAAGGAGAAGGGGGATAAATGTTTCGAAAAAGCCAGTAGGGTTCGGGATACTGCTAAGAAAGTCAGACCAAGGCATTTGGCTGCCTGAGAAGTCTGCAACACATGACTTACACTCCAGGATCGCTTGCAATATTGCGGCGTACTGATTTTCATACTGTCGGCCTTCAGGGATCTTTCCATATTGGTTCATCTGCATTTAAACTAATCAGAAAGTGCTACTATGTCATTGTTCTATAAAAGCAATTCGCAAAACACCTTACACAGTATAACTACGCCCCATTATTGATCTTCTCATTTATCAGGAGCCCCTAATACGGTTACAAAAATCTCCAGGGTTCTCTGGAACACTGTTTGAAAACCAAGGTGTAAGGAATACCAAGGTGCGATACTAGGATTGCAAGAGGTCAAACATGATCCGAAAGGAGTTATGCTCCACAATCCTGACAACATTATAGAGGATCCCGGGTGCCTCTCTCAGATTGTGTGCTGCTTTCGTGGCCCCTGTAAAAATACCGTTCTTTGTTTGAGGCGCTTCAGCACTCAGAGTGGCCCCTGTGACTGAAACCAGTAGCAATTTTGGGACAATGCGGTGGATGTCATAAGATGGACCACGAAGAAGAAAGTTCCTAATCAGGGGATGGGTTATCTAAGTGGAGAGATTGAGAGATGACAGAAGATGCGAGGCAAAAACGAACAAGGGGGAGGGGATACGTGCTAGCAATTCATATTACTACGGATGATTCTTCCACAGTGCTAAAGTACTGGGAAAGGTAATTAGCCATTATCCGGGAGCGGGACAATGTGGGGGTGAGGGGAGTGCAGGGCCTTGCCTGAGCCCCCCCCCCGATTCCACACCTCATCCCATTGCATGTGTAGAGCAGACCACAGATGTCTGTGAAGCCATTTGAATATTCTTCAGACCTACAGTATTTCCATGCCAAGTATACACAGGAAAGCTATCTGCAGACACGCACGCACACACGCACGCACACACACACACCAAAAACGGCTACATACGATTGATGGCCTCAATCAGAACATTTTTTCAAGTCTCCTGAAAACTATTTCCTCTCCCTGGCCCTTGTGAATTCATGGCCAAAGTGAGATGTGAGCAAAGGAACGCCCAGTTGCTAGCACTTATGCTAGGCAGACTAGCTTTTGTGTAAATGCTATCAACGTTGGCATCTCAAAGGATAAGCCAGTCATGAAGAGAAGCCTCCCTTCTGGACAAGCATGGTCTCCTGTCATGCTTCCGCTTGTGGTTTGAGGCACAATCCTGTGTAAGTATGTGCGGCCAGCCTATGTGCGGACCGCCTAAATGGCTGGCCGCTGCATCCTGTGCAAATCGCACCTTGCACCGGCGCGATCTGGGCTCACCTCAGGGGGTTGTCCCCTTCCCCCAGTGTAAGCGGTGCAGGCAGCAATGGGCCTCCTCAGATGTACGCCAGCTCTGAAGCTGGCGTGCTTCTGGGAAGGCCGTGTAAGGCTGGCCCGGCTTGCTGCGACGGGGCATAGGATATCGGCACAACCCAGCGCCAATATCCCCACCCCCTCCCAGCCTGGGCCAGCCAATGGCCCCCTCCTTCACCGCCCCTGCCCTCCCTCCCCATGCCCCCTGCACCGACCAGCACAGCACTCACCTGCGTCGGCCGGTGCGGGTCCGGGATGGCAGTGGAGTAAATGGTGCCGGCCTCTGCGCTAGTGCTGCTTACTCCCAGGGTGCTGAAAACATGCCTTACAGCTTGTTTACGACACCCTAGGCCAACGGAGCGCTTGCTCTGCCGGCCTATAGTTAGGCAGGATCGGGCTGTGAGCCAAGAGTGTACTGAAAAGGGGGGTTGGATGGAAGGGACATTGCACTCTCCCTTCTTTCACTTTCGGATGCCTTGCCAGACCAGAGAAGGCAGTGGACTCAGGTTGCCAGGAACCCAGCTTCGCAGCCTGGCAAAGTCAAGGATGAGCTGCCCCCAGGTGAAGTGACACCATCAGCTTAAGCGACAGGAAGCAAATGATAGGCTTAGCTCACCTTCCACCTTGTCTCCCACAGTTAGATAATTGGCTAAGGTGACGAGGAATGAGCTGCTGCACACGGTCCATGATAGCAGCTTCACGCCAGCAAGAAATTCAGTTATGTACATGCAAGGACCTGCTGGTGCAGAAGATGGTCGTCTGCCTCCAAGGGGAGGGGCCAGAAAGGTCAGTGGCCCTTCCTGGGCCGTTACCCCACTGCTATCACATCTGCCCCATACGCTTAGATTTTCCACAGACAAAAATGGGAAGACTCCTTATTCCTACTAACCTATTCTCACACTGAGGCTCATTGGCTGACCCCCCCCCCCCCACACACACTGTAACACATGTCTGATCTCTGGCTATTTTGTTCACATACCAGTGGGGTAGGAATATGGGGGCGGGGGGTGGACCACTCCTGGGCAGCATGTGGGGGCGTCTTACCAGCGACAGGGGCGACAAAATGGCGACGGTGATGAGAAGATGGTGGCGTGGGTGGCAGAGAAGGCGGCGGCGGCGGCAGCAGCAGTACAGGCAGCAGCGGCAGCAAACACGGTGGAACAGCTCGGAGACAGCAGGAGAAGCCATTTGCCGTCTCAGCGTGGCCATCTGTTGTGACCCCCACCCTCCCGCCTGACCCCTCAGGGATGTTTGGCTTTGGATGACGTCCCTCGGGGGCAGGCCGTGTGACGTTACATCTGGCCGTGATGTCACAGGGGGCAGCGTAGCTCCGCTACTGTCACATACTCTGCCTTTTCAAGCAGCTGTCATAGCAATATGACCAATATGAGTCCTCTCAGATCCACAGCTACTCCTCCTGGATTTGCCAGGCGGCGGCTGTGCCAGTTGCAACCATTCCTGACAGCCCAATCCTATGGGCTTGTAGCGCTGGCGGAACAAGCGTTCCCCTTCACTGGAATTACTTCTGATTCGTTGAGGTAGAAGGCCGAAGACAAGTGAGTAAAGTGCTCGGCGGCTCCGCTTCTGAGCCAAGTCGTGTCTTTGCAAAGACGCAACTCGGCTTCGGCTCAGAGGTGGAGCCGCTGAGACAAGGGGGTGTTGCCCCTCGCCAAGAGGTGACACCTTGCTTTGCTCATGAGGACACAAAGAAGCAATTCAGAGTGCTCAACTGTGGTGCTGAGCCTGGGCGGTGCAGAAGAGGTGGGGTGCAGCAGCTGTGCACCCCATAAACTTGTGTACCCGGTGTGCCCTGCACCAGTCACACCCTCAATATGACACCTGTGCTTCTAGAGATCCCAGGGTGGGAGCTGAACCCCAATGAATGGCAGTGCCACAAACACCCACTAACAGCATTTTAATAAGGTATCCTCAAAAGGCAAACATAGGGGCAGTGTTTTATCAGGGACAGAAAACAGGGACTGGAAATAAAGTCCAGGGACTGGAAGTAAAGCAGAAAGGAAATCAACGGAAGGTTAACTTGCTTCGGCAAAAGCCAGTGTAGCGAACACCTAAGAGAGTGCAGGGGCGTTGCCGGCCGTAGGGGCCTTGTTGTGGGGCATGTTGCCTGTGCTCACGCATGGGCTCATGCAGGCATGGATCCTGCATGAGAACCCTGCAGCTGTTCTATCAGTTGTGGCAGGCTAGAGCTGCCTATTATGAAAGTATCCTGTTGTTTAGTGACTCTGTATGTTTTCCCCTACCGTGCTGAGGCTTGCTCATGGAGTCCCTTACGAAAACGCAAGGGTTTTGGGAGCAAGCCAGCCCAATTGGCGGCTGCTGGGGTGACTGTAGGAGGCCTCTGGGAGTAAATCAGAGGGACAGCAGCTCCTTCTCTGAAAGTGGGCACAGGAGGAACTGCCTTTATCAGCTTGGGCAGACCGGGATGAAGATGGGTGGGGGGGGAGGAGGAGGAGGAGAGCTTCTTAGAAGGGAGACAGGGGAGAAGGAAGACCTTACAGCAGGGAAGGTAGATATTGCATGGGAGGGAAAAGGCTGTGCAGATGGGCAGAAATGACGGGTGCCCTCCCGGCGCCCGGTGCGTGGGGCGGGGCCAGCGTTGCGTCATGTTGACGTGCCCCCCCAACCTCGACGCGCCCCCCCTGCCCGTTTTGAGCTCATTTTGGAGCCGAACGGGCTCCAGGGAGGGAGGGCGGGCCGATCCAGCGAGGTGCTTCGGGACGGTAAGTTCTCCGAGCGCACCCCCGCCTGCCCAAGCGCCTGGAGCTCCTGCTTCACGCGCTCCACCCAAGTTCCGCCGCTGCAGACGGGGAAAGGCCACGCCAGGGGGTCACCATGGGGCTACCTAGTGTCAGGTGAACTTTTTCAGCTGAATTTGTGTGTAGGGGGGATGCTTGGGTGACACAAATTGGGACAAAAGAACTCACCCCTTTTGCATTTTTTTTCATCACTGCGAGGGGTAGCAGCTTATGAGAAACTTAGGAACAGCAGGGAAAGGTGGAATAAATGGTGGACATGGCTGGAGGGCACGACACCCCCCCCGATAACCTGAAGAGAGTCTAAATAACATTCTGTATTATTTTGTATTACTCTTATCTTTTGTATGATGGTAAATTTGTATTATATGGCTTTGTTAGTGTGTATATACTTTCTGTACTTCAATTTTAATTAGTAGGTAGTTTATTTTTCTGTTTTTTTGTTTTGTAATTTTGTGTTGTAGTATGACTGATTTTAATAAAAAATCTATTTCATAAAAAAAATCTATTTCATAATTTGTGCAGCAATAGTGCTTCTTTGGGTGGCTACCACCGAGAGGAGAATCCCTGAAAGTCCCTGAAATCTACCCCACAAAGCACCAAAATGGCATCCATCTTTCACCACCCGCAAAGGGGCCACTGAAAGGTGGGAGGCCATGTCGGCCTAGCCACAAGCTCTCAGCCTCAGCCCACTGCTCAGTATGGGCTGTATAACTCATCTGTAGTATGGAAATACGACAGACCTACCTTACAGGGTTGTTGTAATAACGTGAAGCATTTTGAACACATTAAAGGTCCATATTAATGCCAGATATTCTTCCTATATTCATGCCTGGATTTCTGTTTATCATACATGGTTGCTGCTATATTGATCTTTTTTTTTAACTGATTTGACACAAGTCTTATTGGCAATCTCAAACAATTATATGTTAAGCTCACGTCTAGATTGGGTTCCCAAAACCCAAAGGCCATCCCTTTTCCTAATGCGCGTGCACACGCACACGTGCGCACACACACACAAACACACAAACACAAAGAGGAATAGATCAGATGCATGGTCTTTCTGAAGATTTCTAAGCTAGACTTGCAAATGTTGAGAATTAGAGGGGAAATGGGGTGGGGAGAGGAATGATTATTTGGTTGCTTTTTCGTTAGGGTTTTCATTCCCCCTTTGCAGGTTGGTTTTGTGCAGTGGAGGCCGGTCCAGAAAAGGCTGGCTTGGCCTGGGGTTTCCAGCAAGCGACAGCTTCCTGCGTCTCTGAGTTGAAAGGGAGCGCCCATCGCGTGCTTAACAGTGAGCAGCAGCAAACCTCCTCCCCCTTGTGCGAGTATTAATAGCTCAGTGGAGTCTAGAGGAGCTGCTCAGTGGCAGGGTCACCTGAGGACACCACCAGCAGCAAACAGCTCAGCACTTAAAAGGGCAATGGCCTCTCTCTGCCTTCCTCACTCAGTCCTCACTTCCCGACTATGATATCTTCCCATGTAGCTATATCTACATGCAGCTGCTTCCCTTGCAAACCACAATCCTTGGAGACTTTAATAACTTGGCCTCTGGGTCTTTCCAAGACTTTTGTGGGGCCCACAATCATGTCCTTTCGTAAGAGCTGAACTGAAGCCTCTCCTCCATCGAACAGTTCTGCTAAATCATTCTGGTTTCCTACCAATGTAATAGGCTCCCAACCCCCACTTGAAGGGCTGGTTCTTCCACTGCGTTTTGCTGCACGGAAGTGAGAGTAACTTGATGCTTGCGACTGCTCTTTCACCCAGTAGGTGAGCAGAGGGAATTTGTGCAGGGGCAACGTTTCTCAACCCTGAGCACTGGGACAAGTTAAATTGCACCTTCCCCCTGTTGTTGTTGTTCAGTCGTTAAGTCGTGTCCGGCCCTTCGTGATCCCATGAACCATATCCCGCCAGGCCTTCCTGTCCTCCACTATCTTCCTGAGTTCGCTCATTTTCATGTTCGTTGCATCGGTGATGCTGTCTAACCATCTCATCCTTTGCCTTCCCCTTCTCCTTTTGCCTTCAATCTTTCCCAGCATCAGAGTCTTCTCCAGAGAGTCCTCTCTTCGCATTAGGGGGCCAAAATATTTGAGTTTCAGCCTCAGTACCTGTCCTTCCAGGGAACAGTCAGGGTTGATTTCATTTAGGATAGACTGATTTGATTCCCTCTGTTACACAACGACTAAAGGCACAGGACTGCATCTGGGGGCCCAAACTGGCACATTCTTGGCAGGACGAATGATTTCCTGTCGCTTTCTGCATCAGATTCAGGCTTTCCTAGTCTAGGTGATGACGAGTACTGGGTAGGATGGGGAAAGAGGGGGACCAGAAGTTTTACTCTAGGGTCCCGTGTATCCCTGGGATCAGGGCTGCCTAAAGTTCTTGAGAATAAAGATGGTTCGCTATGCAGAAACAAGACCAAGGGTCTTCTAGCCTAGGCAACAGTTCTTTGGAAAGTGAAGCTATCATGAGAGAAGGTGACATCATGTGTGCCTTGCATAGATCAGCAGGTGGCTAAATGTGGCATAAAGGCAGGACAACTCAACTTAAATCATGGAGAATGGAGAGGTAGTTTGTGTACAGCCAGACCTGGGACACAAGCACTTTTACCTCCTATGGCTTGCTTTGTCAACAGGGCGTAGGGGAGGGTAGCAGAGCTGGACACGCACTGAAAACAGTCAGAAGCATCTAACATAAAACACTGTGAATCATAGAAGAAGAACCTCACTGGTGAAGGTAAATACATGAATTCAGGGAGGCGAGATTCTATATGACTACTCTGTTACTGTGCTTCTCCCCTGCAAGTGTAGAGCCAGTGTATGTTGAGCCTCTATTGTACTACAGTGTCTGTCTGGAGACAACACACTGGCAGGGAAAGGCTATGGTCTCTGAATGCAAGATCTGTGAATGATCAGGGTCTCAGAAGTGGTTTGTCGGCCAGCAAGAGAGAGCTGAGATTGAATACCTGCAGGGCAGTGGACCAAGGCTGCCAGAGAGCTTTAGGAGCCATTAGCTGGGAGTTTAAAGGAATTGTGCCCTCAGGGACTCTCCAAAGAGCAGGTTGCTCTCTGGATCAGAGTACAGCAAAGTGCCAGCGTATTAGGCAGGCTGGAAGTTGCATGCAAGCAGGTGGCAAGACCTAAACTAGGGGTGGACCATTGCCCAAGCCAAAGATCAGGCCTGCCTGGAAGGATCTGAAGCTAGACAAGGTCAGGGAAAGTCAGTGGGCTGGCTGGGGAGTGGGATGTGTGGATCCGTGCTGGAGACGAGAATAGAAAGCCATCTGCCTCATTTCCCGTCCATATTACATCCTGAAATGTCTCGTCACAAATGGGCTGCAGTGAAGGCCCCCCCAGCCCATACAGCACCTTTGAGCTCATTAGAAAAAGGCACCTTTATGCCAGTAGAAAAAGATGCCCCTTCTCGCTGGAAGGGACATCCTGCCACATTCTTCCTCTTTCCTCTATGAATGGTGTCCACTTAGATGTGGTGCCCGTGCGCATTGCACAACCTGCACAACTGTATGGGGTGCAGATCAATCCCTGACTGACCCTTGATTATGTGCAGAGGCTTTGCTGCAGAGGCTTTTCTTGCCCATGAGGCCTTTGCCACTGACCACTTGAAAAAAAGAAGAAGAGGAAAATGAATCATAAGAGGAAATGTGAAGGAGAGTAGAGTGGTGGTGGACCAGAGTGTCAGGATGCTCTAACCCAGGGGTTCTCAACCCCTTCCCAGCCGAGTACCACCTCTGGCGCCACTCTCCTGCTGTGTACCACCGAAAGTGACTGGCAATGACATCATTGTCAGCCACTTCCCGGTTTTCAGGTTTTTAGAGGCCAGAAAACGCAGGTAGGGGTCTCTGGCTGGGTGGGAGGGGCCTTCTCAGTGTTCCTGAAAGGCTTGGCCAAAGGCAGGAACCTCTCAGGAGTGAAAATACACCACCAAGAGTGCTGCATCAGAGCGGGATTCCAGTGGTCCGTCCGAGTACCACCAGCAGTCGGCCGAAGTACCACTGGTGGTACTAGTACCACTGGTTGAGAAACCCTGCTATAACCCACTATTCTCCTCTCCTCCTCCACACTTCCTCTTCTGATCCATTCCCCTCTTCCTTTTTGAATTTGGGGAGCAGCAGAGGTGGCAGCTGGAGTACAACCAGGGAAGGAGGGGCGGCATCTGGTGCGCTTCCTCAGGCGCCAGGTGGTCTTAAGTTGGCTCTGTTTCCTGGGAGCAACCGGAACACTAGAAAACACTTTGCATCCCCCCTCATCGGTTCCCATTCTAGCATTGTGACTCATTCATACAAGAGCTGTGAGGTCTTTTCCCTTGGTGGTCGTGGTGGTGGGGGCGTCGTTTGGCTTTTGCATGTCACTGCCTGTGAAATGAACTGTGACAAGTTTAATTTTCCCAGCTGGTCAGAAAGATCATCAGTCTAGTCTTCTCTATCAGTGAGCAGCAACTATTTATGTATGCGGGCTGGATAAAACTTGTTTCTGGGGAAGAGGAGGTCTCTGATTCCAACCACAAGCATCCTGGGAAAGTTCTCTAGAACAAGCACTCCCCAAAAGCCCCACCATGCACTAGCAAATCTACCTTTTTAAAAAACCCAGACAATTTTAATTGTAAAGATACCCATGCCGGCCACGAAAGCCTAAGAATGTACTGTATACTAAATCTACCTTTTGTTTCAATGGGGTTAGCGTAGGAGAACTTGTGTCTACTGAGTTTTGAATCAATAATAGTTCCTCCTTTGCAAAGGTTTAATGTTTTTCACGGAACACATGGTAGAATCATTTGAGGTGCCAGTCATAACTGTATAGTTCCAACCATCTCCTCCTCCACCATCCACCTTTGTGAAAATCTAAAATTACCGGTATTCAGCCTTAAGAAGAGGGAAGAAAAAGAAGTTTGAACTTCTTGGCTTTGCTGTAGGGTTCCTGACATATTCCTGTCACCCTTCTCTTGTGATGTTGACACTTACTAGAGAAAAGAGATGTTGAGCACTTCTGCTGGGAAATGAAATATTGCATAACTGTACCATAACCACAAGAACAGAAAAACATTTTTTTTAAAAAAATATTTTTTTTGGCAGCTGATGGCCTTTTCCCATAACTCTAGCCTCTCTCTATTGCAACAATAAAATTAAAATAAATAAATAAGACAGAGGGGAAGACATTCAAAGCCACCTGATCAGCTAGCAACAACATATGAAGAGCCCTGCTGGATCAGGCCAAAGACTCCGTTTAGTCCAGCATCGTGCCTCCCATCCCAGGAAACAGCTCTGCTCCCCCCCCCACAGCTGTTCCTCAGCTCCTGGTATTCAGAGATATACTTTCCTTGAACCTGAAGGAAGCATATAACCATCATGACCAGTAGCTCTTGGAGAGATGTGTCTGCCATGAATTCTGCACTGTGCATAACACATTCTGAGAACTGAGACTGTAAGATGCTGAACATCAGAAGCTGCCTTATGTTAAGTCAGACCATTGATCCCTCTTGCCTGGTATTGTCTACAGCAGGGGTTCTCAACCTGTGGTTCACGTACCCCTAGGGGTACGTGGACCAACGGCTGGGGGTACGCCAGAGCCTCAGTACACTGACTGTCAGTGGCTCACCAGGCTGTCAGTTCGAGGTCTTTCCAGGTCTTGCTGAGATACCTTAAATCAGTAGTGGCCAACCTTTCAACATGAATGCTGGCCCTTTAAATGGTTGCATAGGTGAGGGCATTTCAGCAGGTGCAGCTGCTTTAGCAGCACCATCAGCACTTGCAGCTGCCAAGATTCTGTCTTCTACACAATTCTTAAGAACACAGTAGCCCTAATGGTGGAAGGTTGGCCACCCCTGCCTTAAATGAAGACGCTGGGGACCGAACCTGTGAACCTTCTGCATGCAAAGCATAGTTCTCAGGTAGAGCCTCTATATTGCCATTCACACTGGAGAGGGGAGGGCCAAAGAGCCCCTTGACTGTGTCCCTTCTCACACAGGAGCGTGCCAGTGGACATAGTCAATCCATTTGCCCTTCAGTTCTTTCCAGTTCAAAACATGCCCCCTGTTAAACAGTATCGGTGGACCACAGTTGTAAGCCTAGTTACATGAGACTATGAGACAGCCTGCCTCTGTTGGTTTCCAGCCCACGGCAAGCTATCATCACCAAGCACAGGATCCACACTTTCAATTGGTCTTTTGCCTGTTGAAATACCGGTTGTCCTCTCAGCTAAGCACTGGCATCACTTGAGGTGGGGCGGAAAGCTAAGTTCTGCAGCTTTCCGCCCCACTGTTACTCTCTGGTACGAGGCGCCCCGCCCCCTCGTCGTAGGAGCCCGTCAGTGGAGAGAAAGCAACGCATAAGGTTCAACAAGAAACAGGCTTGAAATCAGTGCTATTGCAGAAGACTGTGTGGCCCAGCAGACGGGTGGTTTGTGGATTGCTTGCCTTCATTGCGAGTCCACCAAGGACAACAGCCTATAGCCAGCCCACTTGCTGGGACTGGCATGCACCCGCTGACTGGGCATCCAAACCCACCTGATCAGATGGACCTATGACCTCACTGAACCTAGGTTTCTTAAGGCCATGCCCAAGGGTGCTTACGTGTGTTCTGATCTAGCTCTCTCAGAGTGAACTGGTGTATGGCCAGTTCTGCTTGCCTCACTGGGGATCAGAGGGGTGTAAAGGACCCTTGGCTCCTTGCTAGGGGAACTATCCATGGGACTGAGAGGGAATTGCAAGGTCAATCTCTCTCTGACTGGCTTTGTCAGGGGCGTAGGAATGGGGGGGCGGGGGGCGGTATGCCCCTGGGCGGTGGGCCAGAGGTCCCCACCCCAGGCAGCTAACGGGGGGCATGCAGAAAACAGCTGTGGTGGCGGCATTTTTCTGGCCACCGCAGCCGCAAAAGTGTTGCCTGCCTGCCCAGCTTCTTAGTGGCCTTTTCCGACCAAAAAACCCGGCGGTGTGTGTGTTTTGGCTGGAAAAGGCACGAACGTGGTGGTGGAGCTGGCGGGGGCACAGCGACTAACATCAACGGGGGGTGCGTCACAGACTCTCGCCCCCGGCAGCAGTCAGCTACCGCCCCCAGCCCCCTAGTGGCCAGCTACGCCACTGTTTGTCCTTGTGGTGGAGTGGAGTCTACTGGTTTTGGCCCGGGTACAGGGGCAGATCAAGGGAAAGGCGGCACAGGCAGTAAGGCTCCCCCCCACCTCTGATCACACAACAGGCTGGTGACTTACCATTGTTATTGATTTGTTTTTGTTTTTCACCACCTTGAGACCTTTTGAGGAAGGGTAGTGTAGATATCCATCAAATAGACAAGCAAATGACTTAGATCCTGTCCACATTGATAACATGCCTGAGAAAAGCAACCCTGTAACAGGAAGTGGAAGTGGGCTGGTAAAAATAGATCTGTCATCTTGGGTCATCTCACTTCACACACGTCCTTCTTGGTGTGACAGGGAGCTCCATGCAGAGAGACAAAGTGCAAAATGGCCTTCATGCTTTTGCAGGATCCTAGCAAAGGAACAATGATCATCACCCCATGTTTTTTTTTTATTTCTCAGAAGTAGCTAGTAACCTGTGGTGGAATCTGATTTAAAGAAGCCTCCCGTTGAAGGACTGAAGAGAAGGGGTCACGGTGAGAGTGTTTCTTGGCTCAACTGAGTTTCTTTGGTTGCCTTCTTCTCCCACCCTTGGATCCTACTTAAAAAAACACACCTCCCTTTTGCAGTGGTTGAACTGCATGCAGATGCTGAAAGGTAGAAGTGAAAGAGCAGAGTAGAGTGTTCCCTTGATGAGGCCCTTTGGGATGGCTGGAGCGAGTTATTCATTTGCTCAGCGTAAGCTTGGAGGAGTTGGGCTCTGTCTTTTGAAAAGTTTGGATTAGGTGAGTGTCTTGATGTACCGAACCAGCAGCAACAGCAGCACTAAGGGAGGCAGAAGGATGTAAGCAAGGCAAGATGCCTTTTTGTACCATCCACTTTTTTTTTAGTGGTAGTTTATTTTGCCCGAGTCTAATTGTCTTGTAGCAAGCATGCTCAAGAAAGCCTTCTCCAGTCTGGTTCTTACTGACTTCTGAGGTTTAGCTTGCACTTGGAAGATATTAATAACTTCTTTGTCTTTTGGATTGAACGCTGTAATATCTTTCCTACAAACCTCTCCGGGGACTGAACAGGTGTGATATGCATTGCTTCACCCTGCCAAGTCTGCCTGCGCGATGGTAAAAAGCCGTTTCCGGTGTGCTGTACACAGCTCACACGTACTCCGGAGAGGGACGCATCATACGTGTGTATGTGTATGTTTGTGTCTCTGGCAAACATGCCTATGAAATCTTGTCTGCCAAAGAATGTATTGATCTTGGTCCAGTACAGAAAATACGAGCCTGTGTTATAAGGCCAGCTTGTGGAAAAAGTACAGTGTATGAGAAAGCGTAACTTGTACTGTACATTTGCATCTCAGCCAAGAGTAAATTTCAGAACGAAAGGGAAGACTTATGAATTGCTGACTGGGTGGAATAATGCCAGAACCTACAATAATTGCTTCTATTCACTGTATCTCTTTGCTTCAGCAACAAGGAGGAGCTCCAATTAGACATTGGTGTACCAAGTTATTGCAACAGAATGGGAAAGGGCAGAAACGCGTCGTCTGATCATACTATTACAAGCACCGAGGTGTTGTCATTCTATCTCCTGCTTAAAGAGAACCTCATCCACTTGCAGAGAGACTCCTGCTTGGTGGGATGACAGAAAGAGGGCTGAGTGGTGGCAGCGACCTGAGCTGAGCTCTGATGAAATCTGCTGGGTGAAATCTGTACTCGCGTGAACATGAAATACTGTATGTTCTAAGAACACTGGGGAGTGGTATGTTAAGCATGGTGGGTGACCCTGAGCCAGGGCCTCTAAGAGGAATTTTATCAGGGGGTACAAAGTTTCTTTTGGGTCCCTTCTCAAAGGAGGAGGGGGCAAAACGGGGCAGGGGGAAGACAGCAATGGCCGGAAAAGTCTCTGGAGCCCAGGTCTACCAGGCTTCCTGATGTGGCGTATAGGTCTACCCACGTGGTAGACTGTTGAAGATAAGCAGTATTTTGGCTGCTAGGACCTGGGAGGGTGGTGTGTGTTTTTTTGGTCACCTGCAAGGACCTTCACCTGACTCCTCCTGTCTGACCTGGAAGGGGCATGACCCTGACCTTTCCCAACATCCTTTCTCTGACCACATGGGTCTCACTCTTCTTCGCATCTCCCTACAAGGGGGAGGACGTGTCTCTCCAGGCTCCTCGCCTGGAAGCCATCTTCTCCACATGGGTGTGCCAGCTGTAGGGGCATACTGACCACTAATGTATAGATTACCTCTAGTCACAACTAGATGCATGTAACTTATGAATGCTGATCTGTAAGTAAAACTATTTTTCTTTTCTACTATACAAGCCTCAGACTCCGTCTCTCATTTCAATGCTAATGATAGCTAGCTAGCCTGGGTGCTGGGATTAACTCTACTGGTTAAATAACAATAAGGTATTCTTCGTTTGCAAACTCTGCATATTTGAACCCCCTAAGGTTCAAGAAATATTAAAATAAACCCAACATAGACCTGGTCGCCTGATGGCCTGGCCTCTCTGTCTTTCACTCTCCATGAGGCCAGCTGAGATCCCAGGAAATTTCTGGGGCCCCTCCTTTGGCTCCTGGGACCCCTTTTTGATCCTGGGCCTGGGTACAATTTACCCCCTTTTACCCCCTCTCATGGGCCCTGCCCTGAGCTGCCCCTGGACCTAGCTTGTACCCTTTATACATTAGAAACCACCTTTTCCCTCATTACCCCATTGTAGGGATGCAATTAAAATACATAATTTTCATCTTTGGGGGGGAAAAAAACCACATGTGTAGTTGCAGATTCATGTCCCTTTGTATGTTATCTGACCATATTCATTGCACACAGGTAGAGCGGGAGGGGAGCATGCCAGCTAGCCCCAGGCAGCTGTGCATTCACTGCTTGTCTGCAAAGCCAAGCACATTGCAGGGGGGCTTTTCTGCTGTGATTTAGAGTCCTGGCTGGTTCCTGTACTTCCTGTCCCTCATTCCATCTCGAGTTAATGTAGGTGATGCATGAAAATATCACAAACCCATGGAAAACAGAATGGTCACACATTGCATGTGGTATTGTGCAACTAAGGGCCCAATCCTATCCAACTTTCCAGCACTGATGAAGCCATACCAACGGGACGTGCGCTGCATCCTGCGGTGGGGGAGGGAGTCACGGTGGCCTCCTCAAGGGGTAAGGGAATATTTTGTTACCTCGGGGCTGCATTGCAGCTGCATTGGCACTGGAAAGTTGGGTTGGATAGGATTGGGCTGTCCGCCAATTGCCAGAGTGGGAAAGGTTCACAACAGCCAGCACCGTTTGAAAGAGCAAGCGCTGTTGGGGAATTCTCAGGAGCAATCGCTTGGCAATAACAAGCTGGGGAGCTGTTGTGAAATAGTCCCGCACTAAGGACAACAGTAAGCCAGTTGGAGTCTTTTGCGTCAGCTAGGATCCAGACTACTGTGCAAAACAGCAATTTGGAAAGCTCTCCCTGTGTGAAAAGGACGTAGCTAGTTTTCGTTGATACTCATTCCCAAATGCCAGGTCACTTTTCAGCAAGTTGGGAAAAGAAAAAGACTCGCTGAAATAATTGGGAAGGTCTTGCAGATTCTGTTAGGCATCAAGGTGTGGGTCTGGCATCTGTCTCTACTGCCTGACTGTCTGTGCTCTGTGCTCTGACACCAGTGTTGTGTGTCAAGACGGCGCTCATGTTTCAAGGGCATCCCCCAGGCTGCCGTTCCAGCCCTGCCACCTGACTGAGCACTCAAGCCAACTGAACCCATGACCAACCCCTCCCTACAAGGCCGTATTGAGCCTTAGCCTCAGGACTTGCTCCTCCTCATTGCCTCACTCCAGAAGCCCTTGCCTGGCTAAGCTTCTGCAGTACCATTACCTGGTGGGTCTGCCCCATAACCTGTGCCCACCCACCAGATCCCTCATCGCCTGCCCAGCCGCTGTCTGTCCTGGATGAAGGGAGAATTACCCCCTCCAACTGCACTGCCACTCCAGTTCTTCTCTGGAGTATTCTCATGCCTTCCCTTCCCTGCTGCTTCTTATAAAGTGACCAGGTGGGGAGGATGCTGGGAGTGGAGAAGTTCATCTCCTAGAAGTTCAGCACCTTACAGCCAAGGAGGTGGTGGTGGTGGAGGAGGAGGAGGAGGAGGAGGAGGAGGAGGAAGATGACAAGGTGCATGCTGGCATGTGTGTGTGTGTGCTTGCGTGGGGTAGTGGTGTGCATACTGATGGGCAGGAGGGTAGCAGAATTTGATGTGCAGGCTGATGGGGTGGGCAGGTGCCACCATCGGCTTGGTCCACCCCTGTGCACGACTGACTTTCTTGGATTATGCTAACTTTTGGTGGCTACGTTTTAGAACTTGATCTCTTTCCTGTCTTGTCCTACATTACCTGCCTCTGGTTCCTTCGACTGCCACCTCTAGATCTCAACCTGAGCTGGCCCTTGACTAAGCTGCTCGCCTCTGACCAGAGGCGTATCAGCAGCGAGTGCTGCCTGGAGCACTCGCTGTGGTGCCGCCCTGGGAGGGCGGCGCCACCGCTCGGGGGGCGCGGTGTCGCTCCGGGGGGGCGCCGCTCCGGGGGGGGGCGACCCGGCTTACCAGGGTGCTCTGAGGCCCTCTCCCCCCAGCCTCGGAGCTGGAGAGAGCCCCGGAGCGTCCACCACGACTGGCGGCCAGGGCTTTCTGAAGGCGCCGACTGCGTCGCCCGCTATTGATACTTTTTTTTCTGCACATGCGCAGAACGTTTTAACCTTCTCCCCCAGCCTCGGAGCCGGAGAAAGCCCCGGAGCGTCCACCGCGTCCGCTCCCGCCCGCATCACCGGGCAGGCGCACGCTCCGTGAGACTGGAGCGAGTGGAGCAGCACCGCCCGGCGCCGCAGTGCCGCCCGGAGCCGCTGCTCCGCTCGCTCCAGTCTTTCCACGCGTCTGCCTCTGACCACTCAAACTGACAACAAATGGACCTGAACTGTGATCACTTAGGAATGCAACCTTGAGCCCTATCATATTCCTATCACACTGCTATTTCTTAGACCCAGCAAAAACATGATGTTGATTATTCCAGTGGCTTACCAAGTACAAACAATCAGGACGCACTGATAATCTCAATGGCCAACCTGCAACTATGAAACCTCTTCCTCTACCCCAAAGCTGGCCTACCAAGTACAAACAATCAGGACACACTTATAATCTCAATGGCCAACCTGCAACTATGAAACCTCTTTCTCTACCCCAAAGCCAAGCCTCCATCTCTTTCAGGTCTGTGGCAAGACCTTCCTTGGCTAGAGCGAGTTTTTAACTGGCTTATGTTTCACATTTTATTTTCTCTGATCTTCTTCGGGTAATGTTTTATGTGTGTGTTTTTTTCATATTGCCCACAGCCCTAGGGATGGGGTGGGCTAGCCATTTAAGCAAATAAATGAAATGAAATTAAGTACAATCAAAGTGAAATTGGATGGCAGGTTCAGAAGGCTGGTTTTTGTCCCACCAAAAGGCAACTGAAAAATAAAACAAACATTTGAAACCCTGTCATATGGGGCATGGAGAACGCTAATGAACAGTGAAACTTTACAGTGTTCTGAAATATTTTAAATAGGCAGGATCCAGTTCTTTCAGACTTGGGGGAAGAAACCCAATAGTTCCCCTTTGATGTGTTCTGTACGCATTGCCTGTAATTGCCCCATTGACTTACCACAGTACATTACGTCTGTTGAAATATACATAGGTATTACTTGTATGTGGAATACAATGAGGACTTTGTACACTACAGCTTATGCTGGGGCTATGCAGATGGTTGTGGGGGTGTTTGGCTGGAAGGGGGGGGAGGTGGAGAATGCAATGAGCGGCCTGTGTCTTCTTTGTGTCCTGATTCACAGGGGTCATTAAGGAGTTTTGAAACTACTGGCTTGTTCAGGATCTTGTCATTTGCCTTCTAACCTGGAAACTAAAGGAATTGGAGCCAGTTCCAAGGTCCCACTTGTCTTGCATCGTGGTTGCGCCTGCTGGCTATTCAGGATATTTCTTGCAGATATCTAATCCCCATTGCTTGCTTCTTCAACGGTCAGGTACAGTCATTAGAATAGTGTATTCATATTTACATTAGCAGCCCAATCCTATCCTTCCCCGGCGTAGGGTGGGCAGCGGGGGCCACGTAGCCCACGCTGCATCCTATCTGGGGGAGGCCGTGGCTGGAGGTCTACCCAAGGTAAGTGGGCATTTGCTTACCCATAGCCTGTGCAATGGGGCTACTCGGTTCTACGCCAGCTCTTTAGTCGGTGTAGGACCGAGCAGCCCCATGTTGGGGCTGGAGGCCTGGGATGGGAGATAGGATATGGCATCTGCCGCAGACTCTGGTTCCACCCCCTCCCAGGCCTGATCCACCTGCCCCTGCCCTCTCCCCTCCCTGGTTACGCCCCCTCTCCGCTCTCGCCCAGCCCCCGCACTGTTCAGGTGGGCCTGACCTGCTCCGGCGCATGTGGGGCCTGGATACGGACGGTGCCAACGGGATGGTGCAGGCCTTCCTGCCGGCACCACCTCCTCTCCAGGAGTTGAACCATGTCTCCAAGTGTCAAAACGTTTGTGACACCGGTGCAGTGCCAGTGCAGAGGCCGCAGCGCCGGTGCCCGTAGTGAATAGGATTGCGCCATAAAAGTGTGGTTTGCCACCACATTTGTTTTTTAAGTTAAATACAGCCAGGATTGGGTCCATTGTGCATAGGGAGGGCAGGGGTGATTCTCACTGTTGTTTGGACAGAAATAGTGCCCTCCCCTCCCAAAGTCTTGGGAGGCTAATAGTGTCCCTATTGAACCAAGGAGCAGCAAGCAAACTTAGAAGAACCCACCTTGATGATGAATGGAGTACTTCATTTTATGTCTTCACTGGTTATTTTTGTATCCTTGTTCATGCCCCTACACAATGGAACCATGCTATCTACACCAGTGGTGGGCATGAAGGTTGGTAGGAGCTCAATCAACCTTTGCCACTGCAAAGCGCCAAGAAGGATCTTAAACTGGAACACCCAGCAGTCAGGCTCTGTGCCACTTCCTGTGCCACTATCACTCTGTTTCCACGGCATCCTGACAGACTGAGCTCTGGGCTTCCAGGGGGCCACGTGGGCTGCAGTACCAGCCTTCCTAAGGATGAAATCAGCTGACATCTAGACCCAATCCCCATGCACCCAGCCCTATAAGGCCTTGACCTCAGAACTGGCTCCTCAGTGCGAGCAACTTGTCTTGTGTGTGCGCATGTTGCCTGCCTCCTTGAATCTTGACCCTCCCCTGGGTCTGACTCTGCACCTGCTTCAGGCCTTTTGGACTCTCTATTAGTGTCTTGATACTGATCAGGGGTGTAGCTGAGCAGAGCGAGGGGGTGGAGCAGAGCTCCAGGACCTTTCCTGTCGCAGGAATGGTGATGTCATTGGTAGGAATGCTCAGGTGCTGCCTTTGAAACTTTTTTCAAAACACCTTCGCTGAGAAGAAGCGAAGGGATATCAGTGCTGAATGACAAGTACTGGCGCATGTCGTCTCAGGGTCTGGAAGCTGCTGTCATAGCTGGCCAGCTGCTATTCACTGGCCACCTGGATGATACACCTAGTGCATCATGCTTCCCCTCTAACCTGGCAAAATCCCTTGGAAATTCAGGGGGAGCCAATGGCATCGCTATGCCACCTCCCCCCGGTTACGTCCCCACCAGAAGTGATGTCACCATCCTTTGGAAATTCAGGGGGAGCCAGTGGCATCGCTATGCCACCCCCCGGTTACGTCTCCACCAGAAGTGATGTCACCACCGCCACTCCACCTCCACTCAGAGGCGCAGGGCGGGAGGGAGGGCCAAACCCTTTGCCTTCTCCACCGCCGCCCGCTCTTGCCGCTGCCAAAATGGCACAGTTGTCACTGCCGCCTGCTTTGTCACCCCCCACGCAATGTCTGCCCGGCGTTGCTTCTGGGGGTAGCAGAAGAGACCAGCAGAATCTCCTATACACATCTACAAATTGTGCACATGATCCACTGGTATATTGGTCAATTATTTATTAGGATTAGGTTTATATTTATAAGTATTGTTATATGTATAAAGTATTGATGTTAGAATGTGATTCACGATATTGATATGGATTGTCATGAAATTATTTAATTAAAAAAAATTCTACAAATTGTGCACACTTTATATACAGCAAAATGTCAAACGCCCTGCCGAGTCAAGCCTGGGGCACATCACCCACGTAGCGCATTGTCACATAGCATAATGTCATCAGAACATGCTGCAAGCGGGGGTGGGAGCTTCCGTTCCTGGGAATGGCTTGGGCATCACGCCAGCCACAGCATTATGTGAGGCAAGCGTGCCACATGAAAGAGATTGCCAAGCCACACCAACTGGAGCACGGTAAGTTGGCCACACCTGGCGCAACCTCTATTATTTTTACCCCTGTATTATTTTTTCCCCATGTCATCAATAAAGCATTTCCAGGTAGCATTAAGTATTATGGGGTTCTAATCTGAGCAGCCTGTACATGATTACCTTTGAGAGCTACTGGAAAACACAGGCGGCAAGTTTTGAATCATCAGAACTGAGCCGGATTACACAATGCGTGTTTATAAAGTCTGAGCTGACCGGCCCCTGCTGTGAGTGGGGTGTGCTAATGAGAAGCACAACAAGTTATTAAAACTTCCATCTCTAGACTCCTGCACAATATCCGTATTATAACTCAAGCCCTCCTGCTCGATTAGGCTAAAACATAAAGCAAAACAAGCTTACTAGGAAAAAAAACAGAGGGGAAAAATAGCTCACATTAATGAGCAACGTATACATATGGTACCTCAATGCAGCTGCAATGTAATTCTCTGTCTTAGTGTAACAGTAATGAGATCACAGGGTCGAGCACTTCTACTGCAACCAGGGAAAAGCACCTCCCCCTTTTTTTTCATTCATCTTCCTGAACGAAAAAATATCTGCTCTGTTCTATCTTTTCAAAAACAAAAAAAATCCATGACATTATGTTATTACTCATTTAAGGGCCTTTGTCCGGCATTTGTACAGCAGAGAATAATTTAAACATGTTAATCGCTGAGCATTGCCCCTGGGCGTTCTCCGCCCCTTGCGCAAGAACAATGGCAGCATTGTTTGGGAGGGCTGTTGGCCAACGGCAGGGCTCAGATGAACTTTCAGGGTCTGCCTCGGCTGGACGCTGGGGCCACACGGCAGCTGCCAAATGAACACATGCAATTAGCCGGCACCTGCTGGACCAAGTGCCACCAGCCACATTCATCCCCTTTTGAGTCAATGATTCTTTACCGTCAAGCTAAAGCCCCCAGAGGGGGAAAACCAGTTCGGTGGGTCAGGTGACGCCTCAGAATAACAGCAGCACGAGACGGTATTTTGAACACCTGATTGCATTTCTGCACTGATCGATTTGGAAAGCAAATGTCCGATTTCCCAAAAGTCAAGCCCCAGAGCTCTGTCACTGAGTATAGAAGTCCTCTCCATGTCCCTACTGTTGTTGGTCTTCTTATGACTGTATTTTATTACGCATACAACACCATCAACACACTTGACAGAATAAGTGTTCTTATTCTGCCCCCCTTTCAACCCAGCACAGTCTCTTTTCTGGTGGCAGTTTGCTGGTGTTCTTCTGCATCTTTTTTAGATTGTGAGCCCTTTTGGAACAGGGAGCCATTTAATCATTTGATTTTGTCTGTAAACCGCTTTGTGAACTTTTTGTTGAAAAGCGGTACAGTACTCCCCCCATATCTGCTGGGGATATGTTCCAGGCCCCTCCGTGGATACTTGAAACCGTGGATAGCGGATCACTGGATATGGGGGCCCACCTGTATATAAATACTGTTAATAAGAATAAGAATAAGAATAAGAATAAGAATAAGAATAAGAATAAGAATAAGAATAAGAATAAGAATAAGAATAAGAATAAGAATAAAAGCAAAAGATAGTTATCTGCCTTGAGGAGCTTACAGTCTGTTGGCCACAGAATGACATGCATCCACAATGCTTTGCTTTCCACATGCGTGGTTCTCAGGTGTGTGTGTGGGGGAAAGAGATCTTGAGCTCCTTCTCTCATAATACTAGAACTCAGAGTCACTCAATGAAATCAATGCACAGTCGATTCAGAGCAAATGAGAAAAAAGACTTCACGTAAGTCCACGCCTTAGTGACTTCAAGACTGGATTACTGTAATGCGCTCTACGTGGGGCTGCCCTTGAAGACGGTTTGGAAGCTGCAATTAGTGCAGAATGCGGCGGCCTGGGTGGTCGCTGGAGCTAGGCGGTTTGCCTCTGTTGAACCGCTGCTTCAGCGGCTGCACTGGCTGCCCATTCGTTTCCGAGCCCAATTCAAGGTGCTAGTAGTGACCTTTAAAGCCCTTCACGGTTTGGGTCCAGGATATCTGAGGGACCGCCTTCTCCCATACATTCCGGCCCGCTCTCTTAGGTCATCTGAGGGGGCTCTCCTGCGGGTACCACCTCCATCGCAAGTTAGGGGAGTGGCAACACGTGGGCAAGCCTTCTCTGCCATGGCGCCACAACTGTGGAACTCCCTGCCAGGGGATCTGAGAACCACCCCTTCCCTCATGACTTTTCGGAGAGGGCTCAAAACGTTTTTGTTTCGTCTAGCGTTTGGGTGATGGGTTGTGGTCTGCCTCCTGTGTCTCAAGATGCTCTGCCATGCTGCTTCTGTGCTCCATACTGTCGCCCCCCCCAGTAGATTTTATTGTTTTTAAATTTAGTTATGTATTGTTTAAACTTACGGTATTTTCTGTATTATTTTAAACTATGTATTTTAATTTTTGTTGTAAGCTGCCTTGGGCATTTGCCTTCGGCATAGGATAAGGTGGGATATTGATTTTTTTTAAATAAATAAATAAATAAATAAATAATGCATCATTAACTTATGGAATTCACTGCCACAAGAGGCAGTGATGGCCGCTAGCTTCAGTGCCTTTAAAAGGGGGTTAGAAGACAGATTCATGGAAAAGGAGAGGCTTATCCACAGCTATTGGCAAGGATGGCTAGTTAGAACCTCCATGTTTGAAGGCAGTTATGCTGGGGAGCAGCCGCAGAAGAGAATGACTGTGGGCTTCTCCAAGACATCTGGAAAGCAGGCTGCAGAACTAGAGAAACATTTGACTTGATCTAGCAGGGCTCTTCTTTGATTCTTATAAATCAAAGCTGGAGAGCCAGAAGGAACAGGGAGGGTCATGGCATCTGACAGGTTCCCACACTTTGCCATAGCAAACCTCCCAGTGTCAAGACACAAACTGCCGGTGCCACTCAAATGATTTGCTGCAGTGGCTTTGTGCAACGTTTGTTCTGTTTGGCTGACTCGATCACGCTAACAGAAAGGTGGAATATATAAATAATGCAAAGAGGAAATAAACACATAAAGAGAGCTTGGTTGGAATCTTTGCCATTATGCAGGGCCTGGGCAGCTTGATCACTGAGCTGCACTTACTTAGGCCCTGTTCAGGAGATTCCTCTTGTTGAATGACAGCAAAGGACCCTCAGCAAGGGGGAGGAAGGCCAGTCTCTCTCTGAAGTCAGAGGCTGGTTTTTTTTCCTCCCCCAGCAATCTACTAATGGATTAGGAACATACATCAGAGCTACAGGTGGGAGTCAAGGAAGGAGTAGCTACAACTGCCACTCAGTGTCACTTACATCAAAATTCCAAGGCAAATTTAGATTTTCCTGATTTTGAGAGAAGCCAAAAAGCATTTGAGCCAGGATGGAGCACCACAATGCAGAATCATCCGGAGAGGCAGCCATATGTTAGATTTGAATGTACCGTATATAGGGCCATATAAGAGCACAGGCAATCTGATACAGAGCAGTACAAAGGTGAGATGATAGCAGTTAATCAACGGCTGCCGGGAAACCCCCAGAATATCGTCTCTGCCTCATTTCACGTGTTCCTTTGTTTCTGAGAAAGTCTCATAAATTTGCTAGGTGGGGAGATTAATGCTGATCTCATAATGGCTTTCTCAAGCACATTTTGTGCTGTGGGAAGTTAAATGCACCTTGAAAGAGCCAGTGGATTGTGAATATTGACAAGGAAGTATAAATCCAGCAGTGCTTGGGAGGAGGCACGGAAGTCCTCAAATGGAATTTGATTTATTTCACAAAGTCTTGGGCATGGCCCCTATTAGAACAAATTAATCCAATGGGTTCTCGAAGTAACTTGGTCACATGGTCTTTCAGAGCAGGGAGTACCTTGGATTCTTGCTGGCGCCAGTCAGGATCCCAAAAAAGGCCCTGCATGCGGTTTCTGGGATCAATGTTTGCTATCTATCCCTTCCTGTCCTCTAAGTTCAAAACACTAAATCCTGAAATACAAGTGCAGGTGTCTCCCGCTTAATGACGGATCGCTTAATGACGATCCGGATATATGACGGAGGTCCCCAGTAAAAAAGAGCAAAGGATTTAAAAAGACGTGTCTTTTTAAAGCCGCAGCTCATCAGCTCTTTGGCTTTAGATAAGGGCTTTGAAGTTCAGCACTAGGGCTTTAAGCACAGCGCTGAACTTCAAAGTCCTTATCTAAAGCCAAACAGGTAATGGGCAAGATAAGAACTTGGATGTTTAACGCTGGGGCTTTAAGCACAGTGCTAAACTTCAAAGCACAGCAAGACCCGCTTAATGATGGCTTTACTTTATGGATTTAAGGATTTCAGAACATATCCCCGTCGTTAAGCAAGGGACACCTGTATATCTATCTCTGAACCTATCTTCAGCCTTGGACTTAATAATGGGGTCAATGAGATCTTCTGCCTCCCACCTGGGTGGAGGGGGGACTTTATACCCGCTGCCCAATTCATACATATCAACCTGCCTGAGTCAGGCCGTTGGAATTGAACAAGAGAGTATCTGTACACAGAGCAAGTGTGATACTACTACAGCCCCATGCCCTAATCACTGCTAATATTTTTTACCAGAAATATCTTGCAAGAGGTTTAGGAAGGGGTGGAAAGAGATAGGAGGAGATGGGAGAAAACCACGAAGTGTGTGTGTGTGTGTGTGTGTGTGTGTGTGTGTGTGTGTGTGTGTGTGTGTAATTTGGGCAAGGGGATTCAGCAGGGCAAGAATGTTCACAATTAAACCATAATAAACACACTGTTTGCTTTGATCTGTATCCTCTCCTGCCTTAAGAGGTTTTGGGGAGAGCGATAAATATGAAAATACAAAACCACTCACAATAAATATTAACTTCACCACTAACTTCACCAAAGCGTAAGCACCTATTGTGTACAGACACGGAATTTCCTGAATGTGCCGGGTACAGTAAAAACCAGATTGACAACTCTACGTTCAAGATGGATAGAAGACTGATCCAATAATTGAAGACATAAACCGGCTGGATCAATGTGCTCTTCTCAAACCTGGCTCTCTTATCCTCCCTCGGAGTTTCAAATGAAATACATTTGTGCACAGCTGGTGGCATTGCAGCACTTTTGTCCAGTAAAAAGAGGGGAAACATTAAAATAAAACAAGAACACAGGATTCTGGGTGGGATGCTAACTGAGGGCCAACACCAACAGCATTAAAATGAGTTTAACAGAGCCCCAAAGGATGGTTTCATAGATCAAATTCAGGAGACTAGGCTTAATTCACAGCTTCTGAACTAAGCATGCTTTTAGATGTATGCTTAACAAGTAGCTGCATCTTGAGTCAAGCCCACCCAGGCTGTAGCTGAACACACAACCCCAGGATAATTATTACCAAATTCACTTCAGTCTCTGAATTGTCTAAGGTGGCCAACTTCTCTATTCTGGGTTCTGCAGACACTAGCCCAGGGACCAGAACCACCCAACTCCCTTCTGAATGGTTACATCTTTATAATAAGGTTGACATCACTGAGCAGCAAGGACAACAGGAACACTTCATATGGTAAGATGGCAAAAAAGTCACTGAGATTGAGGAATGGGCTTGCTTAATGAAAGGTCTCTCCCAGAGGCAGACTGGGAGCATTAAAGGTGCATTAAAGAAAGGGAGGGTGATGCTCGAAGATATCCAATGGAAATCACTTGAAAAATGAAAGACCCCTGACAAAATCAGTGAGCAGCAATTTTACCTCTGGTTTACAAGAGGTGAGTGGATTACAGAATTTCCTAGGGTACAGGATGACTCATGAATTGCCTGGGCTGAAACACCTCAGATTCCTCGGCTGTGTCTACAAATTCTCAAAAGGACAACTTGTGAACTTTAATTGTATAAATAGGCCCCTCATGGACCCCTGTCGTAGACTTTTTGTACTCCATCTGGAGGCTATGGGAGTGGGGGAAAGGACAACACTGTGGATTACCATCACTGCAGACCACAGATCATTTGGAACAAGGGCCACTCGTACCCCTCCAAGACTCTCGGTACAGGAGGCCCTGTGTCAAATGCTGCCCCCTCTTATTTGGTGATACACCAGCATCTGTTCCTCTCACTCCCTGAATTGGAAAAGGAAGAAGAGTATGAAGCAAAAGAGGAAGTGTAGACACTCTAGCCCAACTCCCCACTTCCTCTTCTGCTCCATCTCCTTTGTCCTTTTCTAATATAGTGAGTGGGAGTAGGGGGAGTAGTAGTAAAGGCAAGTGGGTGGACACAGGTGGCCGTCCCCTGCCAATCTGCTGCCTGAGACAACTGGCTCATTTGGCCTCATGGATGGCCTGGCCCTGGCCACTCAAAAAATTATGTTTTTTAATAGTTAATAGTAGGAACAGTTTGGGCAGCCAGAGGAAACCCATGGATCCTGAAGCGATTGTTGCAACACTGATTGCTATAGCTCCCAATATTCATGGATTTCTACATAAAGGCAAGTTATTAGCTCAGGATAACAATTTGCAGTAAAAAAAAAAAAACCCTTGGGAATTTAGGGTTTGTACCGAAATTTCAAGAAAGTGAGATTCAGTCACAGTTTCCCAGGAAGAAACATTTGAGAATTCTCAAGGGAAGTCAAACGAGTTTCGAAGTTTTTAATGGCCCAATCTTATTCTTTCCCCCTCACCACTGATGCAAAGCTGCCAAAATGGCTACCGTTGCATCCGGGGAGGGGCAGTGGTGGAGGTCTGCTTTGGGTAAGGGAACATTTATTCCCTTGCCTGGGGGGTAAGCCTCCGCAGCATGGAGGGGTTTTCTCGGACCTGTGCTAGCAAATTTGCTGGCGTGGACCTGCACCGTGGGATTGGATCCAGGAAGTGGACTAGGATTTGGCGGCGGCGGCTGCCACCAAACTTGCCCCCTTCCCAGAACTGACCTGCCCTTCCTCCATCCCTGTCACTGCCCCCATTTTGCCCCACCCCATCACCGCCTCATCCTGCCCTCCCCTGCCCCATTCCTTCTCCCCCATTTCATCACACCTCCCACGCCTTACCTGCGTTGGCAGGTCTTTGTTGATCTTGTGGCGCATGGGGGAGGGCTCTGGCCTTCCCGCTGGCGCTCTGGCAGCATGTGACTCCGTACGCTGTTGGAGTGTGTTTTACAACTGCCATAAGGCAGTTAGCGCTGGCAGAATATTTGTTCCACCAGTGCCACAACCCAATAGGATTGGGCTGTAAGAAAAATAAAATTTCTCCGGGGGTGTGTGTGTGTGTCTGCACATCCCCACAGGGTTTGTTGAGAGTGTAAATACATTCGAAGTCCAATTTTGCAAATTGGAAAAGTGGGCAGACTTGTAACTGAAACATTTGGGATAAAATGCTTCTCTCTGCACTATATAGAAATTACAATTATTACCAATTATTATTAATCACATTTGATCCTTGAGTGGCAACTGTATGTTTTCTTCTATTTTATTCTTAGAACCCTGTGAGACAAGTTAGAATGTAAGGTTGTGTGACTCAGCCAGGTTCATCTACTGAGGTTTGTGGCTGAACAGAGATCTAAATTCAAGTCCTCAGTCCCAGTTCAGTGTTTTATTTGTTACACCACATTAGCTCTCTAATAGTTTCTACTTTTCCAGTTTCACCTCATTCAACCCTATTAAACAAGTAGTTTTGTCCATTTTATAGATGGGAAAAACAGAGGGAAAAAATGAGCCCTCAATCCTGGGAAGCTACTCCTGAGTTGCAATTTGAATCATGCATTCTCTCCACCCCCCAGTACCGTAGAAACTGGACCACACACTGGGTCTCATTAATATGTGGTTTTCTTTGCCGCTCTGGAACATAGCAAGGTGTCGAGGGATGGGGAACAATGAAGCACAGTAAAATAAATACATGAAATGCTCTTGGGAGTTCCACAATCAAGTGGTTCATAGGTGTGGTGCAAGGAAAGGGTGTGTGTTAGGAAGCAGAGACACTATGTGTGGCAGCCCAGGGGCTAAGAAGGGCCTGGTTATCCTTGTGAATGGGCTGAGGCTAGCACTGTGTGTCCTTGAAAACTGGAATGGATGGACCAGTCCCCAAATTCTTACTTCCTTTCCCTTTTATGCTATTAATTTTCCTTGATTCAGCATTTTCCCCAGCCGGTGTTTAGCGCTGCTAGCCTTAAGAAACTCCTGTCTACCATGGTTACCACAGGTTCATTTCATATACTATTCTTCCTCCCCAAAATTCAGAGCACTATACATGGTTCTCCCCCACATTTATCCTCACAACAACCCTGTGAGGTGGGTTAGACTGAGAGGGTGTGACTTGCCCAACGTCACCAAGTGAGCATCTCAGCAAAGTGAGGAAGCAAAGTGTTGTACTCAAACCATGTACAACATTCTAACTGCTGTGCCAGACTGGCTGATGCAATACACATTGACAGCATGATGCGCTTCTCTAGGAATTGAGCGATGTGCAGAACATCCCTATCACCCAAAAATATCATTGATTTCATCAAAACTGATCTTAGCAAAATTAGTTTTTGCTTCCTTCAGGTGTGTCTCACAAGTACTGTAGTTCCAAATCCGTCTCAAATTTTTGTTCTAATTGAAAATTGGTAGCAATGTTGGGGTCTACGTGGGCCTGCACTAGTGTTTTGCTAATTGCAGCGGAAGTCCTGAGATATTTTGCCTGAGCAGCAATCTCCAAATCTACCTTAACATTTCACTTTAGGTGAAATTCAGTCACAGCCCAAGCCTACCTAACTTTCCCTGCACCAATGCAGCGGTGCCAGCGTGGGCTACGCTGCATCCTGCGGGGGAATTTAGGAGGTGGGAGGCCTCCTCAAGTTAGGAGGACATTCATCCCCTTGCCCCAGGGAAAGCCCCAGCCGCTGCAATGGGTCTGCTCGGACCCGCACATGCGATATGGCTGGTGCAAGTCTGCATGCACCCGTGTCGGTTTATTGGGCCTGAGAAGGGGGTTAGGATATGGCATGAGGCAGATCTCACCCCCTCCCAGGCCCGATTTTCCCGCCCCCATTGCTGCCCCTGCCCTGTTCCGCCCCCTCTCTGCCCTCACCCGGCCTTCCCTCGTTCCTCTGCTGCTCAGCACAGCTCCTACCTGCACTGGCACACGTTCCCCCTTGCATTGATGCAGGCGGGAAGGTGCAGGCGGGAAGGTGCTTTCTGGCACGCCATCACAAACTGCTTTATGTCACTTTTGCGATGGTCTGTGCCGGCGGAGCACATGCTCCACCAGTGCACACAGATACGATAAGATTGTGCCATTAGTCTCAGCCTGGGCGGCTGGGAGGAGGGAGCCAAGGTAAGCTGAGCTGCAGAACTGCCCACTCCTTTCTCGTACCTCCAGTTTCAGCTGCCCTGGGCGCAACCTCCTTGCTCCACCCAGGTCTTGCTTAAAATGACCCAGCACATTGGAGCATGACCCAGCATGCTCTCTCACCAAGTGGCTGCCACCTGCCACTGCCTGGATCTTCCTCCTGCTCCAGTGCAAAGGGGATCAGAGCATAGCCTTTGTCAGTGGCAGACCAGAAGAGGTGGCGGGACGATGCAGAGTTTTGCCACCTTTGACCTTGGCACTCAACACGAGGCCTTCAGGCCCTTTCCACTGCGTTGGTGTTGGGCAGATGCAGCAATGATGAGGTGACATTTGGCATCTCATTTCAGGCACTCAAAGATCAGGGACTATCCCTGGCAGCTCCCTGGAAAGCGAGAAGAGCAGATCCTATATCCTCTAACAGAACACATGCAGTGCTAAAGGGAGGCATTAGTTTGGTGAAGGAGAAGTCTCTTTCCCCTCCGAGAACTGCAGTTAGGCAGCAACAGGACTTAAAAATGAGCATGCCAATCTGAAGCTTGTGTAAACACAGCCAGTGTACAAAAGCATCATTTCTTTGTGGCCTCCAGTGATAACGCTATGTACGCGGGGGGGGGGGGCTATTATGACTGGAGTTGCTAGCAGGAGCAATGTCCTAATCATGGGTCTAGTTCTGACCAATGAAGAGAAGGTGCTGATTGCCGTGGGCTATGGCAACAAGGCCAAGTCGGTGGCATTTTAGGAATGTGTGGGCTGTAGACAAGACGTAGGTGGGGGACTTTGGATGGCAAGAGAGTGGGATACAGTTCGAGGGTACAGTACTCTCCCCATATCCGCTGGGAATATGTTCCAGGCCCCTCCGTGGATACTTGAAACCGTGGATAGGAGTGAACACCCCCTCCATGGTTTCCTGAGGGTCCCCCCGCCCTGCCTCCCCTGGTGGCAGGTGTGCATGCCCCCCAGCTCTTATTTTTCTTTCAGCAAGCTTTGTTTCTTCCTTAAAACAAACAGAGAAGCAGCCACCATTGCAGGCAAGTAGAATGAGACTAAGTCCTAGAGAGGCTCTGCAAGGTTTCTGTTAACTTTCTGTTAACGAGACTTTGTCTCGTTCTACTTGCCTGCAATAAGCAGCCAGAGGCTGCTTCTCCTGTTTGTTTAAGGAAGAAACGAAGCTTACTGGGAAAAAAAGTAAAAGCCTGGGGGGGGGTCTCCGCGATCCATGGATAACTGAAACCGTGGATAGTGGATCAGTGGATATGGGGGCCCACCTGTATAAGGATAATTTAATAAGTAATCTATGTCTTAGCTACTCTAACAGCGCAATCCTAACCAACTTTCCAGCACCGATGCAGCCGTGCCAACAGGGTGCACACTGCATTTTGCATTGTGGAGGCCTCTTCAAGGTGAGGGAACATTTGTCCCCTTATCTTGGGGTTGCATTACGGCTGCACCAGTGCTAGATTGCGCTATAAAAACTTAGGAAGAAATCTTTCTAAGGCTGCAGTCCTACATGCACTTAACTGGGAGTACGTCCCATTGAACTCAGTGGGGCTTACTTCTGAATAAACATGCATAGGATTGCACCACACGTTAGGTAAATTAACACAACAGTTTACACTGGGGTGGCTTATGGGCTAAAAAAACACCAATATTTTGTACATGTAAATGTTTGCATAGAAAATACTCATTTTTAAATGTCAATTTTCCACAGTAGGGACTGTTTGTAGGGCCCCTCTAGACAGCATTACTGATGACCCTCCATTCCACTTCATAACTTTGTCTTTATATGTTCTTTCTTTGCGATCCTGTCACCATAACATGCGCTAATGAGTGTAATCAATCGGTACAAGGAAACTAGGATTAAGCTGGCCCTGCCTGAGTTCTGAACAACTGTGGGCGCATATATATATCAGTTGGCTTGAATGGATTTGTAAATTGCAGTGGCGTTTCAAATTACAAGGTCTGTGTTTTCCTCAACCCTTACATTGTGCTCCTTTCATCAAGTTAACACTGGAAGGGCTGTGTGCTCCAAGGAGCTAGAAATTTACACAACCGTCTGTTTGGTGTGTGGCCCACTGCTTGCTTTTAAGAGACATGGCTGAATTTTTGCCTAAATGTAGGCATTATGAAGGAAGCCAAAATAATGTCTGTCTGTCTGTCTGTCTGTCTGTCTATGTTTTCATCCACCGAAGCCACGATTGCACGCACAATTTTCACACTGATCACAAAAAGTACACGAGAATCCAACACACTATGTAAAGGTTTGTGTTCAAGCTGCATAGCAGTATGTGCTGCGGATGATTGACACAGCCAGCAAACGACAGGATTTTGGAAGGATTTGCTTTAAGGTGGTTAATTTACAACTGGTCTCTTGTGCCTCTCTGCTTCACCCTCGAGAAGCCGGTTTCTTGCACTGGGTTAATTTGTATTCTGCAACTCTGTGAAACATTCCTGGCTTGCCGTTACTTGTGTCATCTTTGCATTTCAAATGCTGGGCCCAATGTGCCTTGGAGAATTCCAGGCCTGTTAACTTGCCCTTTCCTAGTAAACAGCTTACTATGTATTGTGCCCTGAAGTTGTTAAGGTGCTGCAGAAGGAATGTGTCTGAAAACAAACAGGAGGTTAACGAGTGCATCGTAAGTTGCATCATATAAGTTACCTTGGGCATTAAACATGCGCCTGAATAAGAGTGCTTTTCAGCTGCACGTTTACTGCTTTGCATTGTCAATATCAAAGAAAAGGCAGCTTCCTTCTGCAAGGATATATTTTGTTTTTCATAAAAAGAGCCAAGGAGTAATCTTGAATTTCTTGCCTTCTGTTGGGTCATACAGGAAAAAGACATTCATTAGCCCATGGAAATTTGCAAATTGTTTTGATTGGCCCAGTCCAAGCCAATCAGTTCCTTCCTTTCGTTTGACTTGCTCTTATGCTCTTGCCAAGCCCAAGCTCACAGCCACATTGCTGTCTGTACATTGCTGCTGCTTGCTCTTCTCCCTGCCGCTCTCCTTTAGTGGCTGCAGCAGCAGCAGCAGCAGCAGCAGTTTCTTCAGCAGCAGCAGCTGAAGCCTCTGTGTGCTGCTGACCTGATCAGCCCAAGATGCAGCTTCTCTGTGACATCATGGCCAGATGTTTGGCAAAGCCACACCCCCCAGGGGTCTGACTGAAACAACCCAAGGAGCAATAATGGACACGCTTGGTTCTGCCGTCAGAATGTCATGGAAAAGCTGGAGGGGCTGCAGGCTTGTGATCGTGGACCGTCGTTAATTCTGTGCCAAGCCGCAAGCTGTTCCGGACGGGGTTTGTTTTGCTTGATTCTTTCATTGGATGCCTTTTCTCCTGAGAAAGAGAGAAACTGGGTGTGACCCTTATAAACAAAGTACTTTTCTGGTAGCTGTGAAAGCAGTCACCGTCATTTCTGCAGAAGCGTGTGTACGTGTGCAGGAGTCTTCCAGGTGTGATTATTTTTATTTTTTTTGAAAGTTCACACAACAGGAAAGATTGCCATCGACTGGCACACCTCCCGTGGTGTGCAAGATGGCAACAGCTGCCTACATTGCTGCCGAGTGCCTTGTCTCGATGGCCAGTTGTGCTATAATACATAACTCCTCGGGGGAACCATCTCCGCAACCTGTTGGGGTAGCTTCACCTCTTGCTGCCTCAAACCGAGACCAGAAACGTGAAGTGAAAGAACTTGGAAGAGACAGTGGAGGTGGATCCTCTGTGTACGTCGTGGCCAGCATTTTAGCAGACCTCAACCAACATGTCTCAAATCCTTCCTTGACTCAGGTGGAGAAGATTGCATGTGTCGAAGGAGGGGAGGAACCAAACCCCTCTCTTTCTGGGGAAGAAAGTCGCTTGCCGGCCGGCAAATGTGGAGGAGGAAAAGCAGCCACACCTACCAGCTTGGTGGCAATGAACGAGCCGAGCCCCAAACAAAGGAGCCGGAGAGGGAGATGCCGGCCTGACTCTGAATTACCTCTGAAAAAGCATAAATGCCACTACGTGGGATGTGAAAAGGTTTATGGCAAGTCTTCCCATCTGAAAGCCCACCTAAGGACCCATACAGGTTAGTTACTGGCTGGCCTGAAGGCTTATTTGTAACAGCACTGTAGCAGAAACCAAACTGGCCAACACTTGGATTTTAGATAACACTAAAGTCCAGGACAAGTTAATGTGAATCCCAACAATCGTAAATGTAAACGCTAACATCATAACTCCTCCTGCTGCCTTAACAGGTAGTTTCACCAAGTGTGTACTTAACGAACACAGATGTGTAATTAAAACCTTTCATTGTCATCTTTGATATCTCCTTCTCCTTTCTAACCCAGTGCCCTATTTCCAGGCACTGATTCACTTTCTTTGTTTCTTTCTGGTGCTGCCTTAAAGTCAGCAGAGCAGCCCTGTCTACGTCAATGAGTTTTGTTTTGTTTAAGTGACACTGAGGTGTTGCTGGATATTTTGGAGGACTCCAAGCTGAGTTCTTTGGTACCGTGTACATTTGTATGATGTCCGTGTGGCACAACAAAGCACAGCTGTAGACCTGGTAATCTGCACTGGGGACCAGTTTGGGTGAAAGGTAGCCTAGAAATTAAATGCAATCTCACAAAAGGAGAGGGGTTGAGAAGAATGTGTTTTTCAGAACCTATAAGCAAGAGAGGACACAATGAAGAAGAGCCTCCATGCAGTTGAGGAGCTGATAGCTAAGTGTCCCCCGATTTCCCCTAAAACAGTCAGTGTCAATATTTTTTTCCCCAAGAATCTCTTTCTTTCTTGTCTTCTATCAACTTCCACGTGGAGGAAAAAAAAATCTTCCTGGAAGTATGCTAGACACAGAAAGTAAATGTTAGCGGTAGAAAGTATTAATGGTGTGGCCACTTTTTAACACCACCCAGGGTTGTGGCTTCTCATTTCAAGTTCTGTTCCTATCAAGGAAACGACGTGTCAGAGTGCCGGGAAGCAAACGCCAATACTCAACAAGGTTCTCAACCGTCCCACCCCCGCCCCTCCGCTCTTAATACTTGATGCGGTTTCTCAGTTCACAAAACCAGTGGTTGCTGGTTGGATGTGTTCCTGCGGCTTATTCTGTGTCATAATGCTTCAGAGGCAGGGATAACCCAAGGTGATATTGGTCCCTGAGGTGGAAAATACAAATGGCAGGCACCCTCCCCAATATAATTAACACAGGGCACAAGCCACTGGGAAGCTCTCCTGCACAGTTCCCACTGAAATGAATGGGAGCTGCGTGAGTGCGGTTGTGCTTTTGTGCGGATCCCATTCGTTTTCCTGGGGACCGCGAAGAAAAACTTTCCAGCGGCTTATGCTCCATGGGTCAGACCCTTCTGTCTCCTACTCTTTAATTTCTTGCCATCTTTAATTTCACCTAACTTTGCCATCTGAAGCGACCATCTCTGGTTCCACCTCTAGCCCAAACTTTGTGCCATTTTGTGTCACCCTCTAGGATTTCCAAATCCTAGTCAGGTATGCTTTGCCTTGTATACTTTTCTTAGGAAATTCACAGTGCAATCCTAACCAACTTTCCAGCACTGGTGTAGCCGTGCCAACAGGACACACACTGCATTTTGTAGTGCAGGGGCAGTCGTGGAGGTCTCTTCAAGGTGAGGGAACATTTGTTCCTTTACTTCGGGGCTGCATTGCGGCTGCACCAGCGCTGGAAAGTTGGTTAGGGTTGCGCTGTCAATGGTGCATGAATAGCGTTGTACAAAGGACATGTGATGTACCCAGTGGGAAGAGCAAAAACAGCATGTCTTGATCCTAAATGTGTTTTTTAGAATGAGGCCCTCTTGGCTTGCGCAAGGGCGTTGCTTCCAAGCAAGCCTTCTTGAACCTGCTGCTCCCGCCACCCTTCCTCCTGTAGCTTTCATGTTTCATGAACACGATTCCGTTTCTTTCCCGTACCACCTGGCGCTTGGCAAATTGTCCAGGAATCACACACCCTGCTCTGCCTCTCTTGCCCAAACTTCTCCTGCTTCCTTTTAAAACACGGAGACAAAAGGATTTTAAGCTCATAAAGCCGACTGGAAACTTAAGCAGAGGCTGCTGCTGCTGCGGAGGGAAACTCCTCTCTTTGATAGAGAGAAGCAGGGCTTGGCTTCTCATGCCTCTGGGGAGAGGGAGGGTTGGAAGGAGCCAGCAAACGTCATTCGAGAGTGGGCTGGGGAGGCGGGAGTCATACGGGGACATTGGCTGTGGGCCACGCTCTCTTTGTTATTACTATTTCAAAAATGTGAACGCTCCCCTTGGCTCGTTTTTCCAAGGCCGCAGGATTCGGCTTTGTTGTTAGCAGAGCTCGCGGTGCTGGGCTAGGTGGGAAACAGAGGTCGCGGCGATGGCTCTTGTTTGCAGGCACGGCGGACTCAGTCCCGGGAGCTTTGGATTTCTTTGTTTAATCGTTCCCCACTCAGGAAAGGCCTTAAAAACAAGAAGAAAACAGACCTTCCAAGATTCCGCTTCTTGGAATTCAGTTCTACACAGGCTAAAATGCCTTCTCCTCAGCCTCTGTGAGAAAGCATTGGGCAGAGCTGTTGAAGGAGAGCTGTGAACAGTCCCTCGGTTCTTTCTTATATTGCATTGGAAGCGTGTCAGGGCAAGGAGTAGCTGCTGGCAGCCCAGCCGGTCAGTTCAACCCGTGGCAGCTCTTGCCAAGAGAAAGGAAAGGAAGGCGGGAAACATTCATTTACAAGAGTTCTGTGAGGGTTGTTTTTAGCAACTTCACAATCGGTGGTGCTGGGTTGCTTCCCCTTCTGAGCTTCCCCCCCCCCCAGGAGAGACATCTCCTATGAAAATGCTCATGCTATGGAGAGCAATCTCACAAATAGAAAAGATTTGTGAGGTGAAGGCTGATGTCTTTGTCATGATTCATTTTTTAAAAAATCTTTTGCCCACATCATCCCAAAAGATCAGGCCGGCCCAGGAACTGACAGTGCAATGCTATACAGGTCTACTCAGACCTATAGAGTTCAGTGGGACTTACTCCTAGCTACTGTAAGTCCAGGTAGAGCCAGGATGGTGTACTGGTTCTAGAGTTGGACTTAGACCTGGACAGCCCAATCCTGTCCAGCAGGAGGCAGCGGTGCAAATAAGGCGCCTGCCGCATCCTACGCAGGATTGGGCCTACGCCGGCACAGCCGGAGGCCTACTTGTGGTAAAGGGATGCTTGTCACCCTGAGTAGAGCCCCAGCCGCCCCAATGGGCTTACTCAAATGTGCGCCAGCTATTTTGCTGGCGCACATTTGAGACAGCTGTGTAACTCCGGACAGGCCCGGGAAGGGGGAAAGGATAGAGCCTCCCCTGTCCTGGGCCCAACAGGCCAATCCGGGGGCCCCGGAACACTCCTCTCTCCTCTCACATTTGCCATTATTTGGATTTACTCCCTTCTCTGTTACTTGTGGGACAACATTGATTTTTTTTCCCTTAGGGCTTCTTTCTCCGTCATAGAGCAGTCTCAGCCAATGAGGGATCAAGTAGTGATTGTGATGATGTTACTGCACTAAAGAAACAATTTGATTTGGATGATAACAGGAACAGAGGCGTCGTTCCGGTAGGGGCGGGGCCGTAAGTTTCGCTCCGTCCTAGTCCCGTTTACCAATCGAGCAGTAGGCGGCCCCACCCCCTCACTGTCGGAGCCTTTCCTGTGTGGAGAAAGCAGCAGGCAAGAGACCCTGCCTGCTGCTTTCTCCGCACGGGAATGGCTCCGACAGTGAGGGGGCGGGGCCGCCTCCTGCTCGCTTGGTAAACGGGACTAGGATGGAGCGAAACGTATGGTCCCGCCCCTACCGGAGCGACGCCTCTGAACAGGAAGGGCAAATGAAGCTCATTTTAAAGTGAGGGCAATGCTTCCTGGACTTGCACATACATATTAGCCAGTCAGGTACATTTTAAAAGATTGTGATTTGTTTGTATCATTTTATGATGGGTTTTACTTAATTTGTAAACCACCTTGAGTGCTTGTGAAGACATGCAGGACATGATGATGATGATGATGATGATGATGATGATGATGACTGGCGTCACTACAGGGGGGGGCGGAGCTGTAAGTTCTTCCGTGATCGGAGCCTCCGTTACACGGAAGAACTTACAGCTCCGCCCCCCCTGTAGTGACGCCAGTGATGATGATGATGATTGATAATAATAATGTCACTGAGAGCAAGGGTGGCTTACAGTTCAGCTTTGACAACAATGCTTGTGAAAATTATCCCACTTTCTGCCATGCTCCAGTTTAGGGTTTGGGTTTATGAAGACATGTTACATTGCTCTACATGCAATTGTTTCTGTGCGATAGCTCATGGCTGACATACATGTGAATCGTAACTTTTTACTATGCCCCTTCAAATACCCCTACAAAAATTTTGCCGTGAAATGCCAACAATCTCTAGAGTGATCTGGTGAACCTCCCACGCTTTGGGATGTGGGCCGCTGTAGGCTATGAGTTGTGCTTATTTGTGTGCATGTGTCTGTCCTTTTGTTGTTGTTGTTGCTTGTGTAGCTAGATTATTGTTGTAGATTTCAGGAGAAAGCGCTTCACACAATGCATAATTCATCTATGGCACTCACTGCGGAAAGATATACTGTATTTCTTCAATTCTAAGACGCATGTTTTTTCCCAATTAAGCATTTCAAAAAATGGGGTGCGTCTTAGAATCGAAGGTCTCCAAAAAGCACCCCAAAACGCTATCTTCTTACTTACTGGGGCTTGGGGGAGCTTCAGGGAGACCTGCGCGACCCTCTGCAGGCCTCCCCAATCTTCAGTTCGGCAAAAAACGGTGATTTTCAGCTATTTCCGGTTTTCGCGAAAACCAGAATTGCCCAAAAATTACTGTTTTTCGCCGAAGTGAAGATCAGGGAGGCCTGCAGAGGGTTGAAGCTCCCCCAAGCCCAGGTAACGAAGGAAATGGCACTTTCTGGCGGGGCCAGAAATGCTATGCAAAGGCAGTGCACTCAGTCATCCTCAGCTGCAGGAGACATGCTGGGGAGAGTTGGTGCTGAGCGGGTAGATTCAATGAAGGGAGGTGAGTCTTACAATTGATGGATTTTTTCCCCCTGCTGGTGGTACTGAAAGTAAAGGTGCACCTTAGAATCGATGGCGCCTTAGACTCGAAGAAATATGGTAATATATGTATACCACTCTGAGCTCCTTGGAGGAAGGGTAGTATAAAAATGTGAAAAATAAATAAATAAAATAATGATGGCCACTAGCTTAGATGTCTTTAAAAGGAGATTAGACTGATCCATGGAAGAGGAGAGATCTTTCAATGGCTATTAGCTATGAGGGCTAAACAGAACCTGTTTAGGGTTAGGGTCAGGGTTAGGGTCAGCTGGTTAGGGTCAGAGGCAGTATGCCACTGAACATCAGCTGCTGGGAAGCAACAGCAAGAGAAGACCACTGGCTTCACAGCTTGTGGAGTTTCCAGAGGCATCTGGTTGGCCACTGCATGAAACATAATGATGGACTTGGATGGACTTCTGGTTTGAGTCTTATCCATCAGGGTTCTCCACCATGGAGGTCCCCTGGAACTACAAGTTCAGGATGTCAACTCTCGTAAGCAAACTAACAAAATAACTACAGTGTTTCCCAAACATTTTCGACCTGTGGCTCCCTTGACTATTGACGGCCCTTGGTTGTGGCTCCCCATTACATTATGTTTATGCCAGCCAATTGGCATTGCACTGTATTCCGAGAGGATTCCATGGCACTCCGCAGCTCCCCTGGCTGGTATCCGCGGCTCCCCTGGGAGCCACGCCTCCCAGTTTGGGAACCAATGCACTAGGGTAACGAAATAGAGGATGATCCACCCAACACATATTATCCACCATCTGCCGTTTTGGTCTTCCTTCTTGAAATTAGTGTCTGTTGTTTGTCTCTGAGAACCTACGCCGCAAGGCGCTACAACTTCTCTGCCAGAACAATATCCCCTGGCATGTCTCAATTCCTGTACGAACAAAACTGTAAAGGAACCGGGTCGTTCGCATGTTCTGCAAGACTGGAATAGCTTGTACAGAATTTTATATACCACTTGAAAGTTAAGAGCTGCCCTCAAGGCTAGAAGCAGACGATCATGTAATGATTGATGATGGCGAGACACAGACGGATGGGACACCTTGTACTTGTTAAGAGATGCGTGCCTGTCTTTTTGCTGCTTGCTGTAATAGACGTTTTCCTACGGCAAGAGGTTCAAAGCAACCCAAACTCATGTACCAGAAGGGGGAAGGAAGAGGCAGCGCAGCTGGGCTTAGTGGAAGAGTGGAAAGTGAGCAGGGCTGGGGGGGGGGGTGTCGTGATTTTCTGGGAGCACAGGCAGGAAAAGCAAAGAGTGTGTGACGGTGGGCATAGACACTTCAGCCTCTTGGGAATATCAGCTTTCATTAAAACAGACAAAACAAAACAGTTTCTAGCAAGTTTCTAGCCCTTATAGCAATCAAGATAAGTTTGAAAGACCCAAACTATACATTATGTTAATTCTATAGTTTGGCACTGAGTGTTTGCTTTTTCTTTGTTAAATATTATTATTATTATTTTAAAAAAATATATACCCCACACTTTCCTCTCTCATAAATAGCAGCTGCTGGGGGAAGGGGTATAATCAGAACCTGAACTGGAGGGAGGCTTTTAGTCCTTTCTGTCTGCTACAAACCCCATCTGGATTGGGGGCCCCTGCAGCCTGCTGCTGTTATTTACCCTGGGAGGGAAGCTGCCATTAGCACCAATGGGTGCTTCCCTCCTGGGTAAAAGAGAAGCCAGGGAATGACCTGGGTTGGGACGTCTTCAGGGGAAAGGGCTGAAGCTCCTTCTCCCCACATCCCCTTTCCATATCAGCTCCCAAGGCTGCTATTTAATTTTTTTTGGGGGGGAAGCATGTCCAAGGATTGTGTTCACATATTACAGTATTGTCCTGAGTATAAGACGCAACTGATTATAAGACGCACCCTTAAAGTTTGGTGCTATTAAAAAAAATTAATTAAATCACTGGCATTAAATTGCAACAGCGTGATTATAAGATGCACCCCTAGTTTAAAAACTTAAATTAGGAGAAAAAAGTGAGTTTTATACTCAGACCAATACGGTATATAGTTTTGCCCAATACTTGCTGAAGTATCAGAAGATAAGAGGGGTGAAGTGTTTGGGGGAGGGCTTTCTGTGCCCTACAGACTTCCTAGCCCCTCCCCATGACTAGCAAATGCAAAAGAAAGGGAAATCATGCACACTTTCTTAATTTGCATAATGTATACATGTCGCAGAATCCAGGCTTCAGAATTTGGACTGCCTGGACACAGCATGTTTATTTTTATGTTAGAATGGAATGCACAGAAACCCGCCATACAGTATGAGCAGTTTCAGATGCCCCATTGGATTTTAAAGTGCAGCCCGAGAATTGCTTTTCCAGGGGTTCATCGTACCACGCACTGCTGTAACGTTGAAATGTTCACCACCCAACTGTTTGGGTCCTTCGCTGATCATTGCCCACAATCTCAGGGATGATTGCCTGGTAAGGACTCACACAGTTGGCCCTGCCCAAATGGCTATGTGGACCTTCAAATGTTACACAGCTCCACCCTAGGATGAACTCACAAGAGAGCAGCCATCCACACACTGAGAAGAAGAGACCTCAGAGTTGATTCTTAAGAGTTGCACAGTATTGTCTTTTGCAACGTCCCCAAAATTCTTCCCCCATAACTTGCTGCAGTTCCCATTGTGCACACAGACCTGCCTCTGAAACAGGAGCAAACAGGAAAGCTTGCCCTCACCAAACACGAGGAAGTTGCTGCTGATCCCAGCTTCTTAACGGGCACATGTGTTCACAAACACCAATTTGTTCTCAGTCTTTTATGACACTTCACATTTTCAACTGTATACTTAAAATGTCTTCGGTGGACACCTAACAGCCCTATCCTCAGCCTTGTCATAGCATGCAGCCGCGCCAATGGAGACTGTGCTTCATGCTGGGGGGGGGGGGTGTCAACCAGAAGGCAATTTTTTTTCCTTACCTCCATGTGGGCCTTCTGGCCACCTATGGGTCTCCTCGGACCCACGGCTGGCATAAGTCCAAGATCTGGTGTGAGTGGCTGTTGCCGGATCCACCCCCTACCTCCCCCAACACGCCCTCCAGTTCCTCCCTGAAACACCCCATTCCTCCCCCTTCCCCACCCCTGCTGCCAACGTACCTGCACCAGCAGAGCGTCCAGCTGAGTGGAGCTGCTGTCTTTTTCTGTCAGCGGCTCTGTTACACGTGAGGGCCGCATGATGGATCATGAGATCCACTGAGGCAGAAGGCCCATAGAATTGGGTATGTGTGAATCCGCCATCTCTGTGAGCATCATGGTCCCCAAGGAACTTTGAATTGGAGCACACAGATTTTGATTCATCAAGCAAGAGACTACTTGCGCAGCACTTTCCTGCTTAGTCATGAAGTTCACTGGATGTCTTCAAGCCCATCATGGACCCTCTCGGTCTGGTCGACCTCGTAGGGTTACAGTGAGGATAACGTGGGGAAGAAATCACTGCCTGACAATGACCACAGGGACGGTTGGGAGAAGCAGGCCAGTGTTGTGCGAAATCATACTTGGTAGCCTGGCAGTGCTTTTAAATATAGCATCAAATTATAGCCTTACAGAAACGGCAGTGTTTTAATCCCACCAAAGCTTTAGAAATTTCACAGTAGTATATTCATGGGCCAAGGGTAAGTCCTTGGCCCCATTCAGGGTTTCAGGCAACTGAAGGTGGGGGTGGCTGGAAATCATGGGACTAGACGTTTCTGTACCACCAGCTTAAATACTTTGGGATGACATTGCAGTAGGATTTAGCATTTGACAGCATCTCCATGTACCATATGATGTGCGGCAACGCTTTGTCCTGGACAGTAGCTGGCAGCTGGTTTGCGATCGCATCTAGTAGTACATTTTCAACATTTATTCAAGTAATTAGGACAAGAGGAAACAAAAATCCCTTCCAAACAAGTCAACACTCAAGTTGTGATCACCAAATTAGAATTGCAAAATTTGGTGGCTGAATTTCAGCATTAGAATCCAGACTGGGGAAAACTGGTCAGAATTTGAACCCTTTTGAAATTTGTTTCAGCCATGGCCCTGCCCTACACATCAAGGGGTCCGGAAAGATATTGGATTCCCCAGGGTCCTAGCCCTCCTCCTGCCTTGCCAGCTTCAGAGGGGGCAGGTCTGTTTTATGTCTGCTACCCCAGAGCATTCACTGTCATAAACTACTGCACATGCGGGGTGTGCACACACCCTGATTTAAAAACAAAACATACCAACTATCTTTTCTATCTTTCACATGTCAACAGCATATTTTGTTACTGTCCCTGGAGAGACATTTGTGGAAGGAAGTCGTAATAGCAGAAACACACTAGTAGCATAAACCAAGACTAAAACATTATTAACAAGCCACTAGTAACAACATGATTTTCCTCTTCATTTACTGAAGGCCTATGTTGTATTCAGATAATTCTTCCACTTCACACCACATGACAAGAGTGCCTTTGAGCATGTGCTTCCCACTATTGCCAATCTGCAATTAGGGCTTCCAGGTCAGGGAGGGTGCATGAGGTCCTCTACTCTTTTCTCTTTTGAAAGTTAAGCGCTGATCCAAACCAAATTGGCTTGAGACGGTTGCATAGGGTTAAAAAATATCTATACAGTACTTCCAAAAACGTTTTCTCAGAGTTTCCTGAAAACGCTTTACAGCAATCATAAAAATAAATGATAACGTTCAACCAGAGTAGCAGTCAATTTACCTGGCAAGAGTTTCTCTTCTCTTCCTCTCGAGTTTGCTTTCAGTAGGAGTCCAGGGTTTTTCAACAGTGAACAGAAATCTTGATAAGGTCTATAAATCAAGGGAACAAATGTATTTTAGCACGTAAGGAGGAGTGAACTTTGATTCACCACTGAAAGGCGCTAGAGCAATCTGGGATTATGTCATAATTAACAGAAATTTGGCATGAAAATGAATCCTGATTATGTACCATGGAAATCAATGAGACAAGTTTGTTGTGGCTAACTCAAGAAGACACATGGATTTCAATGGGACTTCAGAAGAATCCTAACTTTCTTAGGATACAGCCCATGATTTCAGTCTGTTCATATGACAGCAAGGCTCATTTCTTTATCTGCAGCTCCAGATGGCCTTCAAAACAGCTTTGCTATGAGACCAGATAAGGCCTTTGGGTGCAGAAGCGTCGCTCCGGTAGGGGCGGGGCTGTAAGTATCGCTGCGGTCATAGTCCCTTTACCGAGCGAGGAGGAGGCAGCCCCGCCCCCTCACTGTCCGAGCCAGTCCCCTGTGGAGAAAGCAGCAGGCAAGAGACCCTGCCTGCTGCTTTCTCCGTAGGGGACTGGCTCGGACAGTGAGGGGGCGGGGCTGCCTCCCCCTCGCTCGGTAAAGAGACTATGACCGCAGCGATACTTACAGCCCCGCCCCTACCGGAGCGACGCCTCTGTTTGGGTGCCATTAAGTGGGACGGCGAACAGTTGGAGACACAGAGTGCAACCCACCAAGAAGTTCACAGTGCAAACCTAATTGAAAAGAACACGCTTTAAGCAAAATAAGTGGAGTGCAGCTTTCATTCATTTCCATGAAGCTGGCGAAAGAAATCTTCCTGGTGATTCTGGTAGCGGGTAGCCTATGTGGAATCTCCATGTTCGGAGGCAGTTATGAGCAACAGCAAGAGCATGCTTTTTGCTTTCATACCCTGTTTAGGGGCATCTGGTTGGTCATTGTGGGGAGCAAGACCATGGGTTAGAATTCAGTGGTTCCCAAAGTGGGAGGCGTGGCTCCCAGGGGAGCTGCGGATACCAGCCAGGGGAGCTACGGAGTACCACGGAATCCCCTCGGAAAACAGTGCAATGCCAATTGGCAGGCATCAACATCATGTAATGGGGAGCCGCGGCCAATGGTTGCCAATGGTCAAGGGAGCCACAGGTCGAAAAGGTTTGGGAAACACTGGGCTAGATGGATGAATGTTTGGTTTGTTCTTACCAACTGCACACTGCATACATCAGCATGTGTGCAGGGAGCGCCGTTGAATTTTTCTGCTTTGTTCAAACATCACAATACCTTCTTGGTTTGGGTCCTAAGGAAAGCTAAATTCATTAACCTTTTCAGGGCCCTTCTTGCCCTCCTAAAGGGCAACAGGGAGGGGAGAGCTTCACTGGTGATTGTTTTAATTTTCTTCCTCTACACCCCTCCGCGCACTCCCACATCCTCTGGCCCTTGTTGTTTTTTAATGGGGAGGGGGGAATGGAACGACCCAGCTCTTTAGGCTCAAGGATGTTGACTTTGATCAATGCTTTTTCCCATTAGTGCTCTCAGGCACAGAAAGTTGTCATTCCTCAACTCAAGCAATATCTTTTGGCTTGGACAGCTGGGAGAAGTTGATGAGGGTTCTGTGTTTTCCTTCTCCCTAGTGCACATCTATGGTGTGCTAGCAGATATACATTCTTCCTTTGCTCTTAATGACATTTGTACTCCAAATGCCGGTGTATATGGAGTAAACACTGTTGAGGTGTAACATGTGTGAATTGACTAAAGATAGGAAGTCTTTTGGGATTTGGGACTATATAAACCAGACTTTATAATGATAGGACCACTTCACACATTATATGGCAACGAATCCAGGTTTGCTACTGAGTGTTCAGCTGATTGCCATGGAGTCACAGTCAATCCTGTCTCTCTGATGAGTATACCTAGAAGATACATTTATTTTCAAATATGCAGTTGCCTCATTCATACAATCCATTTTAAGGGTACACTTAAAACATCTTAGGTATGAAGCAGTCCTTCATAGGCTACCATCTAAATGAGCACATTTGGCCGATCTATGGTAGAATTTCTGGGCTGTTTCATACATTGCAGAGCAACAAACATAGGTGTTGCCACAAAGAATACACTCAGTCCTAGACACACCCAATCTCACTGCACTGATGAGCGTACCTGGATGATACAAGTGTTTCCAAAATTCTTGTTTGTCACATTCACACTTCATATTTTTAGATCTATGCTCCCAACAACCGTAAATATTTATTTATTTATTTATAGAATTTTTACCCCGCCTTTCTCCCATCTGGTAATAAGACCCCTAAAGGGGGCGTGTATGGAGTAGCTTCCTGTTGGAATCTAAATTCCCCAAATGCAAGCCCAGTGTGGCCTCTTCTGTCAGTGGTCCTGAATTATGGTTCTCATTTTAATAAATTGGCCTTTGGACAAAAGAATGAGGATTTTCTGTCTCTGGGCCTCTGTTTATACAACACCCACAATTCCCCCTTCCTAGCCCTTCTTGATAATGAGCCAAATGGCTTCATATCAGTTCCTTGGCAACATTAGCTAGAGATAATGACAAGGGAGTGCCAGGCGACTAATTAGCCCTGTTAACATATCAAGCTCAGGATAGGAGTTCAGTAGGCTTTGTTTTCTACTTTCCAACAGACTACAGACAGAGGAGGTGAAATGTATTCCAATGTTTACCTTTATTTTTTTATAATATTAATTCACCAAACGGTGAAGACAAGCTGGTTTAACAAGGTTAGCCTAACCCTCAAGGTGCATGAAATCTGATATGGATCACTGGAGGAAAATTGCTGTCACATAGATGCTTCTCTCCAAGCCACTGGGTCAGGTAGTGCGGGGAAGGGCATTGAAGTAACTCAGATGTGTTCTGAGCAGCACTGTCAAAAGCAAAGGCCAACTCTTGTCACTCTTTTGCTTTGCCTCTGAAATAGAAGTTATCCTGATCATGCAGGATTTGTGAGTGTTACTGGTGTTAGATCTGTGCTAAAAGGTAAAGGTGACCCCTGACAATTAAGTCCAGTCGTGTCCGACTCTAGGGTGTGGTGCTCATCCCCATTTCAAAGCCGAAGAGCCAGCGTTGTCCGAAGACGCCTCCGTGGTCATGTGGCCGGCATGACTCTCCTTGCTGCAGCGCGTAGCATGCGGCTGGAACACGGAGCGCTGTTTACCTTCCCGCAAGCGGTACCTATTTATCTACTCTCATTAACATGCTTTGGAACTGCTAGGTTGGCAGGACCTGGCCAAGCAACGAGAGCTCACCCCATTGTGGATTCGAACTGCCCACCTTTCAATCGACAGCTCATGGTTCAGCGGTTTAACCCACTGCGCCACCCGCTGGCCTATGTCTATATTAAACGCCAATCTGTAGTGTCGTGGTTAGAGTGCTAGACTTGGAACAGGAAGACGTAGCTTCAAAGCCATGATGCTTATTGGGTGACCTTGGGCCACAATAACAGGATTATTCTGAGGATAAAAAGAAGGGGAGGAGTCATGTACACTGCCTCCTTCGAGGAAGGCAGGTATAAAAATGTGAATACTGTAATATTAATAACAACTCAGGACCAACCTTCAACCTACATTATACAACCAGCAGACTGCATGGTTGAACTGTTCCTGGATTGTACTTCTCCAGATTGCAGGTACATAGTTTAATATCCTCCTACTGCAAAAAATCTCATCCAGGGAGCTCTCTTAGATCTCTCTTCCTTAAACCCTTATTTTCTATGTGCAGGGATTTTTTTTTAATGCATGGGGGCATTCAACAAGGCAAGAACCTTTTTGGTTGTTCTGTTCAACAACTGAGATCTTGTTGATTGTCTTCCCAGCCCCTGAAATTCAGCAGGTGGGGATGTCATTCAAGACATCTTTTTCAACTGTAGTGCCTAGATGGTGGAATGTTCTCCCCGAGGAGTTCCGTAGGGCTATTTTACTGCTCACCTTTCAGGGAGCAGCTAAAACATGGCTTTTCAATCATGACTTGGGCCTGATTTCATTTTATATTCTGCTTCCACAGATTTCCGTTTGGCTCTTTTAAATGTCCTCGTGTGGCTGTCTCATATTCGGAGGTGTCACTAGGGTTGTTGTGTCACCCGGTTGTTGATATTTTTAGACGGATATTTTTTAAATTTTGTGTTGTAGCTAGGCCTACCAGATTCCCCGGCCCTCGGCCGGGACTGGGGGTGTGGCTGGGGGCGTGGGGGGTGTGGCCGGGGGCGTGGGGGGCGTGTCCGGGGGCGGGGACTTCCTCCCTTGAGGCTGGGAGCTCTCCGGAACAGCCCGAGTAAACTCTCGGAGAGTTCTCAGTCTCGTCGCGTATTTGCGCGACGCTGGGAGCTCTCCGGAACGGCCCGAGTTCACTCGGGCTGTTCCAGAGAGCTCCCAGGCTCGTCGCGTATTTGCGCGACGCTGGGAGCTCTCCGGAACAGCCCGAGTGAACTCGGGCCGTTCCGGAGAGCTCCCAGCGTCGCGCAAATGCGCGACGAGACTGAGAGCTCTCCGGAACGGCCCGAGTTCACTCGGGCTGTTCCAGAGAGCTCCCAGCGTCGCGCAAATACGCGACGAGAAGCTCGTCTAGACTCGGAAGATGTCCGAGTGAACTTCGGACATCTTCCGAGTGCTTCCAGTCTCGCGCAAACGCGCGAGACTAGGAAGATTAGGGACAGAGACGTGCTGCAGCAGGCAGCACAGTCTCAGAAGTGCTCCGGCCGGCCGCGATGTAGCCGGCCGGGACTAAACTACAGTTCGGGGGGGATGGGGGGACAAAAGGGGCTTGCCGGGACTTTCCCGGTCATTTCCGGGACGATGGTAAGCCTAGTTGTAGCCATCTTGAAGGTCAATAATGTAAAGGCAGGACAGATAGATAGATGGGGCTGGCTAAACCATGAGGTGGCCTGATGTGGCTTGCATTAGAGTGGGTGGTGGCTCTGGGGGGAGCCCTTCAATCCGAGTCTGCAGCCATCTCCCTCCAGCCCACTGCAGTCGCAAGCTGCATCAACCCACTTCCTGTTCGCTAAATGCAAGGGAGAAATGGACTATCCATTTTGCTACGCCCTCCCATCATTCCTTCCTTGTGCAGCTGGACCACACGAGAAAGGAGTGAGGGGCGTGAATTGGGTCGGCATTGCCCACACCGAAAAGGTCACATGGGCAGCAACGAGCCACTTACTACCCTTTCCCCTCATTCTTCCCTCGCATTATTTGTTCAAACTTAAAGGGACTGCACAAGGTAGAGGTGAGGGGAAGCAGCCACTTACCTGGCTCTTTCCTTACAGGTCACTTACGTTCTAAGCAGAACGTGCAGGGCATGCTGGGAGTTCTCATCATGACCTGCATGTCCTATTTTATCAAGACAATCATGTGGGAAGGAATTGACAGCCCAATCCTGTGTAACCGGTGTAACACAGTGTAACCTTGCACCGGTGTAACAGTAGATACAAAAGGCCAGTGGGTGGCGCAGCGGGTTAAACCGCTGAACCATAAGCTGTCGATCGAAAGGTCGGCAGTTTGATTCCCGCGACGGGGTGAGCGCTCGTTGCTTGGCCAGCTCCTGCCAACCTAGCAGTTCCAAAGCATGTCAATGTGAGTAGATAAATAGGTACCGCTTGCAGGAAGGTAAACAGTGCTCCGTGTTCCAGCTGCATGCTACGCGCTGTGGCAAGGATTGTCAGGGGATACCTTTACCTTTACCTTAACAGTAGATCCACCGGTGTAATGCACTTATGCCAGTGTAACTTGCCGTACGTCGATGAACACAGGATGGACACCAGCGTAACCCCTCTCGGACGCTGCGCAAGCGTAGTTCAGACACAGGACAGATGCCAGCGTAACTCCACCGGTTCAGGGAGCATTCTGGAGGCATTCAGACACCCCCCGGAATGCCCCCTGTGCTGGCGGAGGTGCGCCAGCATCCGTCCTGCATCTGAACTGCGCGTGCACGGAGTCCAAGAGGGGTTACGCTGGTTTCTGTTTTGCGTCCATCGGCGTACTGCAGGTTTCACTGGCATAAGTGCACTTACACCGGTGGATCTACTGTTACACCGGTGCAAGAGTTACACTGGAAGGCAAGTAGCTGCTTATTTTTTTCTCGCTTGGGAGGTGGCATCAGGAAGTGTCTCATCAAGCAGTGGCGTTGGTTTGGCTGTCCCTGATAGATAGATATTTAAAGGCACTACCTACCATCTGCACTAATGCAGATGGTATTATGGCAGATGCATTAGTCACGCTAACGATTAGTTTCCTGATGCAGTTGCACTGTCCAGCCCTGTGGTTCTGTGCTAGGTTCAACCTGAAAGTCTTTCCACCAAGATGATACGTAACCATATACTATACATATACAGGCAGCACATCTGTGGGGGGGGGGAACCTACCACCTTCCACCCACTCACTCCACTGTTCTTCCTCCTCCTGCTCCCTGAAATCGAAAAGGAAGAGGGGAGGTAGAGTGGAAGAGGAAGTGTAGAGGAGAGTGGTGAGCTTGGGAGACTCTCAGGAGGACCTGAGCTGGCCCTGGCTATGCTTGGGCCATTGCTGTCTTGGGCCATTGCTCGAAAAGCAAGATGCCAGCCCATGACCAGGTAGACACCATTACTAAAAGTAAGGGAAGGGCTAATGGATTTTTTCAGGATAAGGGCAGAGCTGCTACTTCCACTGCAACAGCGAAAGCTGAACCACAGCATCAGGGATCAGGCCACTCAGTGTTAAGCCAAATCTGCAGCCTGACATATAAACACAGGCAAAGGCATGTGGGAGTATCAACTATTGCTGTTTTGAAATTGTACTTATATTCCACCTTTCTGCCATGATGGGACTCAGGGCAGCATGTGCAGGATTCCCAGCTAGTCTCTTACCCAGGCGCTGGCCAGGACCAGACCTGTTTACCTTTAGCAAGGTGCCCGTGCCATGCACTCTCAGACCATGCCACCATCATACCAGTGTTGAAGGCAGGTGTGCCAGTATAAATGTCAAGGAGCAAGGGCACTACAGAACTCGACTACGAGAACTGGGGCAGGATCACTTCTCCGTACGGCCCAGGAACAACGGAGGTTCACGTGTGCTGCGGTTTTCATAGCAAGGGAGGGGAACAAGACAGCCGCCTGCTTGGCATTCAAAACATCAATACAAAACAATTCAGAATCCATTTGAAGAGAAAGCATCATTATAACCTTGCAAAACACAATGTAGCTGGGTTCTTTTGTTGTCTGGCTGTGCACAGTTGTGGCATGTTGAAACTTGGAAACCTGGAAGGCGCCTGTCAGCCACATGGTTTGTAGTTCTGTTTTATAACTCCAAGTGGGCCTCAATTCCCCCCCCCTCCTTCTCCATTCCAATTTCCAAATAATCCCGGATCAGCTGTTTGGAGGTCAGATATTGCTGACAGAGCTAGAGAGAGAGAGAGAGAGAGAGAGAGAGAGAGAGAGAGAGAGAGAGAGAGAGAGAGACCACAGCCCAAATTAAGGGCAACCATCTCAAAAGTTTTTCTTGAAGGAATTCTCCTCTGTGTACGTTTCTATTTTTGTTGTTTGCTGGTCACCCACTTGGCTTTTGCTGGAGATGAGGCTCACGTGGTCGGTGAGATCATTATCTTACTGTATATTGTGAGACAACAGTCAGACAATGAGGGTTATTTAAGTGCAGGCTCAGAGGCCAGACAAACGTATCCTGTGTTTTTCAAAGCTTGCCGTTTCAGCAGTTTGTGTTGGGAACATCTACTTGGGCTTTAAAAAAAAAAGGAATTATTCTGCAGCTGGCATGAGAAGAGTGATCTCTAGAGCAGCGATCTCAGAGCTGGGCCAAGAGATTTTGCTTCCAGAGGCAGCAGCAGATCCAAATTGATCCCTACTCATTATCATGGGGCACAATACACTAGCAAGCTCTCCTGCACATGGTGGAAGGGAGTTGTGCAGGAACATGCTCACTTTACAGACAAGGGGGCCAGCCAGGCACTTGTTTTGGCCAGGGGGGAAAAGTCGGTCACCCACCCTAAGGCTGCCAACCAGCCAGTACTGTTCTGTAGTGGTCTGATGATGAAGAAGAATGAACAAAACAGTTCATAAAGTGGTTTACAGGCTAAATAAATAAATGATTCCCTGTCTCCAAAGGGCTCTCAATCTAAAAAGGACACAGAAGAAACACCAGCCAGTCGCCATTAGAAAAGACAGTATACTGGGGTGAATAGGGACAGTTTCAGAGGCTTTTCTGCGGTAGGGGCAGTACCGTAATTTGCGCCCCATCCTAGTACCATGTTTACAAACCGGAACGAGGAGGCCCCGCCCCCTCGCCGTCGGAGCCATTCCGTGCGGAGAAAACAGCGGTCAAGAGACTCCCTACCCGTTGCTTTCTCCGCACGGAATGGCTCCGACGGTGAGGGGGCGGGGCCTCCTCGTTCCGGTTTGTAAACATGGTACTAAGACGGGGCGCAACTTACAGTACCACCCCTACCGCAGAAACGCCTCTGGTTATTCTGCCCCGTTAGCAGGGGATAATAAAAGTCATGTCACCAAAGATCATGAAAGTCATGCTCTTTCAAGAAACTGGCACTAAGGTCTGAAAAGGCAGTAAACTCCAGGTGCTAAAAGTGCTTGGAAAAATTAACTTGCTCACTGTCACTCATGCTATCAGTCCCTCCTTCCTTGGACATATATGGACCATTACCACACCCCTCCTGGACTAGGACCAGTTAGAAATCAATACTCTTATTTTAGAGGGGCTTTTTTAAGTGGGAAAAACTGTTCATCACCAAATAGGCACCAACCTTCTTCTACTTCCCCATGAATACAATCCGCATCCAAAACTAGCATGGTGGGGAGCAGGCTAGGCTAAATCCTTCTCCATGACATGCTAGCTTTCCACAGGCAAGGAATTTATTTATTTATTTACATCAAGGAGCATTCAAACATGCAATCTGCCCCACCTCACAGCCTGAAGAGGGTGCAGTACAAGGACGCTTTTACCATTTGGTTTGGTCGACAGTGTGTAAACCAAGCCTCAAGGGGATTCATTCATACCAGAGAGTCTTAGACAGGGAATGGCCCATCATCATTCCATGGGGCTGCCCCCATCTCTGCCTCACCTCTGGCGCCTGTGACATTTTAGCAGGAACTGCATGATCTCAAGGAGGAAAACAGCGCTTATCTTATCGAAGAGAAATCATCTTGCTTCAACAATGTGTTTATTTTTAAATCTCTATGGAGTTGTGCTATATCTTCTAGTTAATACTTGATAGTTTGCCAGGAATGGCTTCAATAGACTCTGTAGGGTCATGCCAAAACAAAAATACACAGGCCATAGAAGAGTGATTTTCAAACTTTCTACCCTCAAGGAATCCTTTCTACGTTGTGCGTCTGCCACGGAATGCCTCCACATCAGGGACGTGTGGTGCGGGGGCAGCAGGTGAGACAGAACTGCCCTGTTCTAGTCCACGGAAAAAAGTCATAGTCTAATCCTGCGACTGCATGCGTGCCTCCCACTTACTCTGGTGCAAGCGAGTAGCATGTGTATGCAATCCCAGGGTTAAAGGTAAAGGTATCCCTTGACAATTAAGTCCAGTCGTGTCCGACTCTAGGGAGCGGTGCTCATCTCCGTTTCAAAGCCGAAGAGCCAGCGCTGTCCGAAGACGTTTCCATGGTCATGTGGCCGGCATGACTCAACACTGAGGCGCATGGAACGCTGTTACCGTCCCGCTGACGCGGTACCTAATCTACTTGCAATTTCTTGCTTTCGAACTGCTAGGTTGGCAGGAGCCGTCGCACAGATTCGAACTGCCGACCTTTCGATCGACAGCTCATGGTTCAGTGGTTTAACCCACTGCGCCATCCGCTGGCTTAGGCTGCGGCTTTTTTCCGTGGACTAGGACCGGGCGGGTCTGCCTCACCTGCTGCCCCTTGCATGTCCCTGCTCCACATTTGTCCGTTCTTCACAAGGGTCTGGCTTCAGGAGTGGGGGGGGGGGGAAACGTCATATTTTACGAACGTTTGTCCAGATTGTATTTTAGCGGAGGAAATCAAAACCATTTTCTCCCCAACCCCATAATAAAGTATGCTTTGTTAGACAGGGCTGATGCACACTTTTTACAAGCCATGAGATTACAACAGTGCATAAAGTCAACGGGCCCGGGCACTCTTAATTTATGCTTTGGCCATTAACGATCTCCTTCCTGCTGCTTGTGTACTTAGTAGTAGGCTGCTCATCATGGCAACTGTACGGCTGTAGAACCATATAGGCAGCTTCTGGAATACAGAGGCTCTCTTCAGGAATAGCCTCTATTTCATGGTATATATCAAAACGCCAAGAGGTTTTTTACAGTGCTTTTATAGAAAACAAAGTCTTCCTGCAGCATTTACATTTGATTTCCCATTCATTCCTTTATTTATTTAAGCCCTAATGATATGCTGGGGACATGCTCTTTGTTTTTCCACATTGCTGGCCATTTCCCAAGCTGCACTTTTCCCCCCCAAAAAATAATAATGTTGCAACAAGGTGTAACGAAGGATACAATGGGTTGCTGACAAAGCTATTTATTTTGCCATATTTGGGGTTGGGCCGTAAAAGAATCAAGGCATATTCTAGATTTTTAGCCCACCTGATCCAGGGTGTTACAGGGCAGGTGTAAAGTGAGGATTCTGGGGTACCTCTGCTGGTCCCACTTGTAGACAGGGGTGCTGCTGGGGGTAGGAGCTGATGGCAAAATCTGCAGGCACCTGTTTCAGAAAGTCAGTCTGTTCCCACCTGTTTGCTCAAGCTTCCCAAAGCCTCAATAAGGCTCTTGATTTTGAAGCCACAGCGGGTAAGCTAGAAATATGGAGAAGTAGGAGAGGAAAAGGGTTGAATATACAGTCAATTCTTGCTACCCGGACACCCTGTTCCCGCAGATTTGCTTATCTACTGGGAACAAGAATGTAACTCACATCCTGCCATCTGTGGCCTGTGCTTGGCTATCCATGGCCAATTGCTGCATCTGCAGCCATCCTGAAGCTATTTGCTGCATCCGCGGTCATTTGCTGGTGCCGCGGCCATTCTAAATGTAGTTAATTACACTAGTAGCACCCCAGAATGCCTTACACAGCCATTCTGAAGTGATTTCAGCATCCATGGTGGCCATTTTGATCTCATGGTAGCCATTTTACATTGTTACCAGTGGTGCAAAAATGCACCAGTGGTAGAAGAGTTATCCACAGCCATTCTGAAGCCATCTGGGCCATTCTGAAGCTATCTGCGACCATTCTGAACTATCCACATCATTCTGAAGGTATTGTGCCAATTTGATTTTCCCCCAACCCCATTGATCCCATAGGATCAATGATTCTGTATCTGTGGATTTGGTATCTGCTGGTTTTTTCAGGAGCTTAACCCCTACAGCAGTGGCTCCCTAACTGGGGCGTCGTGATGCCCCAGCCGGTTAGAAAGGGTTGCTATGCCCTTAAGGGGCATGGCAACCCGCGGTGACGACAACGGCGCGCCTGGGATCGCGCCGCCACCGCTGCGCCCGGGATCACCGTTTTTACCTTCATTGGTGGGCAGTGGGTGTCCCTCGGGGGTTGCGGGGAGCCTGCGGACCCCTCCGCAGGCCTCCCCAAGTGTCGGAGCAGCGCTCCAACGCGATCGCAACTGACTTCCGGTTTTGCGTAAAACCGGAAAGTCAGTTGCGATCGCGTTGGAGCGCTGCTCCGACGCTTGGGGAGGCCTGCGGAGGGGTCCGCAGGCTCCCCGCAACCCCCGAGGGACACCCACTGCCCACCAATGAAGGTAAAAACGGCGATCCCGGGCGTAGCGGTGGCGGCGGCGGCGGCGCGATCCCAGGCGTGTCATCGCCACTCCTGGGAAGGCCCCGCTGCTACTTATAGCAGCGTAAGGCCTTCCCAGGAGTTAGGGAACCTCTGCCCTACAGATACTGAGAATTGACTGTATTCAGTTCAGGTTTAGAGATGTTCCCTCATCCCTAGGAATTTTGGCTTGATAGGTTAGTCTGAATAAATTAAGACGGGGAAAATGCTTCAACTTTCTCTGATACGAACAACAGGCTAAGCAACTCTCCTGGGACTATTAATTTTATTGTCTTAGAGGCTGCTTTAAAAAAAAGGCTGCAAGCTTAATCAGTTTAATTTGCAGATTAATCCACTCAACCTTTAGTTAATTAATTGATAGACTTACAGCGCAATCCAACTTAACTTTTGTGTCGGTGTAACCAGCGGCGCAGCGAGAACGGGAAGCCCCAGAACGGAAGGGGATTTGAATCAAATTTCAAATTGGGCAAATTTCAATTGGTGGAGCTTAAAGTTAAGGATACACTTCATTCTTTCCTTTTTTTTCTTCCCTGAGGCTATATTGTTTCTAGTGTGTGACTGTCATGGGGAGAAGTGTGCCAGTGGTTGGTAGAGCACATGACTGAAGTTCCCAGGTTCAGTCCCTGACATCAGCAGTAAAAGGACATCTGGTAGCAGGGTTGGGGAAGAGTTTGTGCCTGAGACCTTGGGAAGGTGCCGTCAGTCACACCAGATCATTCTTGGCTAGATGGACTAATGGTCTGACTCAGTTTCGGGCGGCTTCCTATGTACAGAAGCCCTGCTGGGGAAAAGAGTGGAAAATATCCAAGATGAGCTTTCATTTTAACAATGAGTAAAGGTTCCTGTTTGCTGAATTCTAAGTTGTCTCAAGCACCCATACTGAGGTTTTGATAAGTACAGGAGGGCCCTGCTGTTCGTGGATTCATTTATCCGCAGATAGCGGGTGGCCTCCCCACCCCCAATGCACATGGGGGGCCCTCAGAAAACCATGGAGGAGGTGTTCATCCCTATCCGTAGTTTTTATGTATCCACGAGGGGGGGCCTGGAATGTTCCCTCCCGCGGATACGGGTGCCCTACTGTATTGCATTTAAATTAAGCAGTTAAACAACAGGTCATCAATCATCTAACAACTCTTGAGTCAACTGCGACCTCTGCTTAAAAGGCCAGCTCTTTTAAAAACTTCAGATGGTGGGACGCAGCTCTGATTCTTTACCCACGTCAATGCTTGTCCCCAGAAAGTGCACAGGTGCTCCCCATGCTGTAACAGCAACAGCATCTTTCAATTTTAGGAAGACGTTTTTTTAGGCTGCAGTTTTAGGCATGTACCTGGGAGTAAGTCCTGCTAAATTCAGTGGGACTTACTTCTGAGTAGATATGCATAGGATTGGACTGTTGGTAAGTGAATGTGAAGGATTTCTATGCCAGCAGCACTTGCACTTGGTCAGCCCATTGGAACACAGGCCATGTACTGAATTATCAACCAGCGAAACAACTTCTCCGACTTCTTCATTCACAGTAGCTGTATGCTGTGTTTTAACTGGCTGGGATGCTGTAAACTGCTTAAGTACTACTCTCTCAGGAAACAATGTTTCTATAATCAGCAGGGGGGGGGGAAAGGGAAAATAAAGGAAATGCCCCTTTCCCCTCCACATTCCACTGCATGCTGGTCATGAGCTCACTGTGCCTGTGTTTTACAACACCTTTTGCCATCACAGACACTACGCTTAGTGGAAGGTTGCTGCTTATGCAATGCTGAGGTGGTCCACAAAGACGACCACTGGAGACAAAATCTGCTAGAATAGCAAAGCAACCACATACTCCAGCTGTCCCTATTTAGCACAGGCAGTCCCTATTTTCCGATTCCTGTTGGGCCAATAACTGTCACAGCTACAGAAGGGAAGTCAGGGATATGAAACCCCACTGAGAAGTTCCACTCACCCTAACAAACCTGCATTTACTTCCCTCTTATTCCTTGGATGTTTCGTCCAAGGAGAACCTCGTGATTTGCCTTGAAATTTGCTCTTGAAGCATCTCAGTAGTTTCTCATTGTACTCGGAAGTCTATCGTTTCCAGCAGCCAAGGACACAAATCTGTGTCTGGGCCATACTGCTTCAGACTGCATGCTGATACGATAGTTTCCTACATTAAATCACGTGTGTCATGAACTCTGGTCTGCAGTAGTACATCCATAGATGTGGACCTCTTCTGCAGGTGGTGAGATCTGACAGCTTAATTTGGGATCAAGAAGGAATGTTATCCAGCACCCAGTTGTTGAAAGGACATGTGGGGCATTCAGCAAAGAATGGCCATTGCAATGCATTGCCTGTGGGAGTTGCGATAAGAATGCACTGGTCCCTTCCAAATGGCCACTGAAATGTGTGTGTTCCTTCCAAACAGCCTTAATAGTGCACTGAATTTCCAAATGGCCACTTGGAAATGACGTGCATTCCTATGGCCATTCGGAAGGAACCAGTGCCTTTCAAGAGCCTCTCTCGGTCAATCGTTTTAGAACGCCCTGTGTTTTTTGTCTTCTCCTGTCATGCTTTGATTGGCTCCGAGTCATCTGGATTGCTTTACTAAGCGCAATATGTAGCTGCAGGCGTTTCTGGCTTGCTGCACCCTGTTCTTTCTTGCTCCTGCTTTTGGCACTGTTGGTAGTCTGGAGGCAAAGCAAGCAGTCAGCAAGCATGCATTGTCTGAAAGCAGTTTGGTCTTCACTCAAGAAGTTGTTAAAACTGCAGAGCCAGGCAGAGCTTGAGGCTTTACAGGACCAAGCGACTACAGCTGAATTAGAAGCTGCAGTACCCCCTCCTGGCCATCTTGGCATCAGTGGCACCCAAGAGTCAACAGCGCCTTCTTCTGGTGGGGTAGGTAGGGAGTAAGGGCCAAGCGAGATGTGATGTTAGGGGAGAGGGCAAGGGGGCGTAATAGGTTTCTGGTGTTCATAGTGGAACTATTAGCAGCCAGACACCTAAGATACTGTTTTCTGAGCTAAAGAAAGGTAGTGGTTGGTCTGCAAGTGTTCATCAGGTCTGTGCAAATGCAGAAGAAATCCTAGAGGTTAGCGTCCTGAGAATTTTAGCTATCCTTGGAATAAGGGAGCAAGTTTCCAAAGGTGCTTCCTCTGGCTGCAAAAATGGGCTTGAAATGATGTGGGAAATGTCTGGTGAGGCCCTGAAGCTGAGTGGGGGGCAGGATTGGTCCAAGACCTCCCACGCCTGAGACAGTGCACCAAATACCACCCTCTTGCCTGCCAGCATGCCAGCTATTGCTTTTTCTTTTTCTCCTCCTCCTCCTCCCTAGACTCAACTAGAAAGAGGGGATCCGAGTGGAAGAGGAAGTGTTGAGGCATGGAGAGTGTTGGGGTAGAGCACCCAGATGCTCTTCCACTCCCCCTTTCCTTTTCAAATCCCAGGAATGGAAACGGCAGAGGCAGGCGAGTAGATGGAAGTGATGGATGTCTTGCCAATCTCCTGCCGGAGACTGCTCAGTTGGCCTCATGGATGAGCCAATTGTGAAACGCTCGCAGTAGGAGTTGTGAGCCAATTGTGAAACGCTCGCAGTAGGAGATGTGAGCCAATGGTGAAATGCTCGCAGTAGGAGTTCCAGTGTCAGGGCTTTACTGCAGATTCTTGTCGTCGAAACCAAGCCAGTATGTGCAAATAATTTACGCAGGCTGAAGAATTCAGATTTTCCTTCCTACAGAGGTGTTGGATCCACACAGCCTTTGCAACTGGGCTTTCTGAGGGACTCCAAAGATTGTTTGCCTGCTTTTATTGTCTGTTTGCAACACTGATTTTGTAAATGACACCTTGCAATGAAAATGGTTCGTGCAAGAATGGCTTCTACACATGTGTGCTTTGCGATGAGCCAGACACCACGTGTGCTGTGACTTCAGAAACATTTTGGTGTGACGCTGCGATTTGCTGTTAGAGACAGATATATATCCTTCGTATTATGAGAGTGTTGCAGACGGTCTCCCAGGAGAGGAGAATGCTAGGAGGAGAAGCATCCCTTCCCGATCCTTGAAGAATGCCGATAGGAAAAATGCACTGGGATGTTCTCCAGCATAAGCCCCATGAAAGTTACTGGAAGCTACACAACAGCAGCGTGGTTCATTCAAATGGAGTGTGTACTGTACAGTACAGGGGAACTTCCTGGTTGGTTGGGCTCTTGGGCAATAGCATTAATGGAAACTGTGTGTTTGCTGGTTCCTCAGCTAGGAGGTTCCTTGAGAACGCGTTCATCAGCTTGGCAGGGTTTCCTCCCCTTCTGATGTGTATGTGTGAAAAAAGGAACAGGGGCCGCCTTTCTTGGCTTTATTTGTCTGTCTATATAACTTTTCCATTAACCGTCTTATTTACTCTTGAATCATCCCAAGCTGCCAGACACACCACAGCTAATTTTAGTTAACAGCCTGGTGGAAAGGGCAACATAAAGGGACTGGTCACACATCCCAAAATCCTCCTGGGCAGTGGCCGTGGCCACCCCAGCACAGGTGACCATGTGCAGAATCATCCACAGGCTCTATGGTCCTGATTAGCGGCTAATTTTTGTTTGTTTTACGCAGGCAATGTTTTGAACTGAACAAAGAAATGAAGGGCTGCAGCATTGGCTCCCCCCACCGCCTCACTCCCACACAAGCCTGGCTGCCGCCAAAGGGCTCTTTAACCCCCTCCTCTCCAGTGGGAACAACAACAGAGGCCTTGGCAATGCTCTTCCCTTATCATGCATCTCAGCCGGTCACTCTTTTGCATGCACCAAGAGACAGGCACATAATCGCGAGCAGCTGAAGTGCACAGAGGGACAACTCTGTTGTCATTCCTGGCTAGGGTGCTGGATACTGTTAACGAGCCATTTGCCTGAGCCTTGGCTCACATAGAGGATGGTGGCGGAGAAGTATAACAAGGACTAGTGGCTTGTAGAGCCAGACAGGGAGTACTTGGGGACTGGATTGAGCCCCTGAACATAAGAAGAGCCCTGCTGGATCAGGCCCGCAAAGGCCCATCTAGTCCAGCTTCCTGTATCTCACAGTGGCCCCACCAGATGCCTCAGAGAGCACACATCCAACAAGATAACCTGTTTCCTGCTGTTGTCACTCCCTTGCACCTGGCACAGAGAAAACATACTTCCAAAGCCAGGAGGTTGCTTATGACTTGTAACCTGTGATGATCTTTTCCTCCATGAATCTGTCCAAACCCCTTTTAAAGGCATCTAGGCCAGGTTCCATCACCACATCCTGTGGCAAGGAGTTCCACAGATGAATCACACGCTGGGTGTCCCCGTATACTACAAGGAGAATCACTGAAAACCAAGAAGAAATATTTTATAAGAACATAATGCAAGAATGGTTTCTACACATGTTTGCTACACATGTCTGGCCACTAGTTTCCTATTCATGCCATTTCCATATGCTCCAACTGTCCCGGTCTTCTGCTCCTTATCCCTGTTTCTGTCAGTGCTCCTGACATTCTTGCGCCTGCTTTGGCAGGAAAATTACCGGTAAATGTCAGGAATCCCTCAATATGGAACCATCCAATATTCTTTTGGAGGACGAGTACTGATGTCAAGAGAACTTTACTTATTTGCAGAGAGTGGAGAATGAGGGAGCCAGAATAACCAGAGAAAATGAGTAATTCAGAGCAGGGGGGGAAAGGGTGAGGTTTCATTTTCATACTTTTCATGGAAAAAGCAGAAGATCTATTCCAAGCCGTCTTTCCAGCTTCAGGGGTGGCACACATCTTGGAGTCAAAAATAGCATGGCCAACACCAAAGTTAAACGGAGATCAGGTCATGACGACACATATGTTGGCTGGAGACTCTGGGAGTTTTTACAACTGTAGGGGGAGAAAAACTAAAGATAAATGAAAAGGTTAAGGGGAATAAATAAATTACAGGGCTGAAAATAGTCCTGCTCGCTGCTTAGGGAATGAGGGGCTCTGAATTTGTTTCTTTTCCACATGCTGCAGAGTGCAGAGAAAGATTTTATCCAGCCAAGCCTAAGGCTTTAATGCCTCTGTTGCCTTGAGGAGGGTTTGGCTTTTTGGTCAGTTTGAAGTGCCTGTATAAAAACAGTGGAAGAGGAAATGTTTTCTCAAACCACGCCAAGCGTTATTTAAGGATGCTTTGTTTAAAAATACTCAGTCGTTTGCTCAGTCGGATGAAGACCACAGTTCCACCCAAGAAATCATGTACAATTGGGCTATCTTTGGAAAGCTCTCTTCCTCTCCCAGTCGGTAGAAAAAATATCCCGGCTCCTCTTTAATGTGGTCATCTGAATAAGTTGGGCCCCGTTTATACACTCCCCAGGCCAGTACTTTCATTCATATAGTGGAGAAGCTGTGCTTCTGCCGTGCACATAACACCATGCACGAGGCAGGCACCCCACAGAAAGGCCTATATGCATAATGGCTTGAGTTGCACAAACCGTTTCCCTCAAAAATGGAGAGGTTGTACTAACCAGGTCATTGTGCATATGGATTTAGATCTGGAGCGCCTACCTCACATGGGCGGTTGTGTCCATGGGGTGTGTGTGTGCGCATGTTGCTCCTCTGTAACATAGATAGAAGCAGTAATCCAGCGAGTGCATGAACTAGGCTGCCCCCCCCCCCAAACAACCCCAAAGCCCACGTACAAAATAAATAACCTGAAAGGTGTTTAAAGATGGTTTAAGGGATGTGTTTCTAGGTGACTGAAAGTGACACGGGCAGGACATTCTTATGGCACTAATATGTTGGACGGCCACTACGATTGCTTTAACCTATGCTACCTCTTTTGCCGGTGTACCATCATGCTCAAGACAGCATAGGATTCCAACAGAGGCCCAGTCTTCCTGTACCACACTCCCAACTCTGTCCAGTGTGCCGACAGAGTCCCGACAGCTGGTAGTACATTTGGTGGTAGTGCAAGGCTCTGTTTGTGCGCATGCGTGTGTAACTCGGGCTCCCAGGAATCAGGCTCTTGCCCCTCACCTCTTGCATCACCACTATGCAGTTTCCACTGAAAGCTCTGCAGACAGAACTCTGTTCCTGTTTGAGCACGACTTGGTTATAGCCGAGCCATGTAGGTTACAGTACCTGCCTGAGCATTCCATCAGGTGACCCCAAGGGACCAATCCCTGCCCACCAGACCCTATAAAGCCCTAGCCTCAGAGCTTCCTCCTTAGTTTGAATAACTGTTTCTCTTGAACGAGGACAATGCCTCTGCAAAGTTCCCTTTCTCCGATTGCTACTTTAGGGCTTGGTTTGCACCACACACCTTCTTCTGACCCAATGGCACTGACAGCCAGCTTCATCACCACCTGGGTCTCAGAACTCGATTGCCAGGAGCCTAACCCTTGCTGAGCCCTCACACGTTCCCTGTCACTAGTGCCAGGCTATCACTATTCACCAAGTTTCCACAGATGAATTAGAAATCACAACAGGTTTGTGTCCACCCTTCAGCATCCACAGCCATTTCTCTGCTCTTTTCAAAGTAACATTCAAACTGTCCTTAGGGAGAATTAACATCTCTGTGCAACATCTATGCTGCCTGGAAATCATGCTGCAAACTATCACATGGTGCCTGGTCAACCCACCAGGCCAATGTTGAGTCTCCCGTTATTGCTACAATGAACTTCTTTCTTCCTTTATTTTCAAGAACGTGCAATGCTGGCCACTTCTGCAGCATTTGCTTTGGAACAAAGCCTCATCGCCATTGTGGTGATGCCCCAGCTACCAACAGCCCCCAGGGATCCGGGATAAATAAAACACGTCGGCAGAGTTTGTACTTTGTGCGCCCGTGTGCACTCTGCTGTATTGATGGGTTCAAGACATTGTTGACGCCTTTTCAAAAATATTTTTATTGTTTTACGTTTTTACATGTGTTTCAGCTACGTGCCTGCCTTGAGGGGTATGCACACATAATTAAAAGACACTGAATAATGAGTAATAAGCAAAAAGAAAGAAAGAACACAGCATTATAGAGAAGATTTAAATCATAAACAGGTCAGTCTTGTTTATACGTCAGTGCAGAGTCTCTTTGCACCAAAACACGTTATAGTAAATTCAAATAAAAGTATACATAAAAGTCTAAAATCGGCTGAGGCATCAAACAGGCGGAGCTTAGCTCATGCAAAGAGCAGGACGGTATTTGTTAGAAAGTTGCTACAGTTGTGCCTCACTGATGGTAGAAAGTTACTACAGTTTTCTACTGCTGCAATAATCTCATGGGACTGCCTTGCCTTTTATACAACTACATATTTGTCTGGTAGGGAATCGCACAATCAGGATTTGCATTGTATCAGCTCAGCAGAAGGACAACACTACCTTTCAAAACTTTTGCTAGCATCCAAAACATTTTTAGGAAGGGGGGAGGGAGCAAGCAAGGATACAAGTGGTATTTGTCTGCTAGGAAATATTTGGAGAAGGGAATTAACGTTTTCTAGATCCGTTGCTGGATTTTCATTCCTCCCTTTGGTGGAGGGAGGACCAAACAAAACATTGGGTGGTGGGACAATTTTGACCACATGTTCTCAAGACCAGATGGCACATAGGGCCGGCCCATCCATGAAGCCAACTGAAACAGCTGTCTCAGGCAACAGATTGGTAGGGGACACTCATCTCTGTGTGCCTACTTGCCCCCTTCTACTCCCTGGATTGGAAAAGGGGGGACAGAGAGGAAGAGGAAATGTGGAGGGGAGGAGAGTGCTGAGCCAGAACATTGGAGAGTAGGAGGAGCAGAGGCCGACACGTCATTGGGTAAGGGGGCAACATTTGGCATGCTGCCTCAGACACCAGGTCTTGGTTCGGCCCCCGATAGTAGGTATTGCTCCATAGTATTGCTCCATAGTAGACAGGAGCAGCTATTTTGCTGCAGAAAACTTCTGCAGAAGTCAGCCTGATGCAAGAAAACTTTGCCACATTGCTGGTTCCCTAATACATATGAGGCAATGAGTTTCTCTTACTGCTTCCCCCCCCCCCAGATTGCTTTCTTTCCTGCCAGTAATAGGGTACTTTATACAATTTCACCTGCACCAGAAAAACCGCATCCTCACCCCCAGTTTGAGAGGCAAGGACAGTGTGACAGCTTGAGAGTTTTCATACAGGGCATTGGTGCAACGAGAGTAACACCTCAACGAATACCTTAAAGCAGGTTTGTTCTTGCTTCAAGTTACCAACTTTATAGGCTGCCTTCCGAGACACCTAAATATGTTGTTGCACTTCCCACAAGCGTATAATGATATCACACCTACACACTTTGTGCATGTTGAAACGTTCACACTTTTGTGCTCTTGGAAATACCACACTGGCTGGAGAGGGGACAAGAATGTGGAGCACAGAGGGAAAGTGGTTGGCTGGCTGGCAGCCCAGAGGAACAACCCAGTGCCTTCTTGACCAGTTGCCCAGAATGAAGAATTACAGCAGAACTTGGAGCTATATAGCAGGCAGTGGCACTGGATTGGCTCTTCAGGGTCACTTGACCCCAAGACCAGGAGGATTCTGGTCAATGGAGTTTGTATGCTGGCTCAAGCTGCTTGCAGTTCCCTCTTCTGACCAGCAGCTCCTGTGGCACAGGAAGCAGGGAATTGGTTTTCTGGCCTAAAAACGAGGGCTAGAACTGTGAACCCATGCCTCCATGCATGCTGTACCCTGGTTCTTCTCAACAGGAAGGGCTACGTCCTGCTCAGGCCGAGACTTGTGGCGCAATCCTCCCCAGGACAGTGCCAGCAGAGCGAGGGCTCCGCCGGTGTTGGGTGTTACAAAAGTGCCGTAAGGCACTTTCGTGGCATCTGCAGTAAGCGGCGCCAAAGCCCGCGTCACTCACTCTGCTGCCAGATGCGAACCCAGCTGCCAGACACAGGTAGGCTCTGCACCAGGCAGCAGGAGGCCGGGCCGGGGAGGAAGTGATTGTACCTCTGAGCGCGGGAGAGGGGTGGGGATATCAGCAGTGTGCTCCACTGATATCCAAAACCCCTTCCCAGGTCAGGACAACCTTATACTGCCTCCCTGGATTTGCGCCAGCCATTTTGCTGGCACATATCCGAGAAGCCCATTGGGGCTGCTGGGGCTGACACTGGTGGAAAGGGACAAATGTCCCTCCCCCCCCCCGAGGTGTGCCCAAGCTCCGCCGGCATGGCCCAGATCCTGCTTAGGATCCACCACAGCATGCTTTGTGCGCTGCAGCAGATGCTACCCATGATTGGGCTGCCCATTTGGCCAATGATAGCCTTAAGAACATAAGAAGAGCCCTGCTGGATCAGGCCAAAAACCCATCTAGTCCAGCTTCCTGTGTCACACAGTGGCCCCACCAGATGCCTCAGGGAGCACAAGACAACAAGATAACCTGTTTCCCGTTGACACTCCCTTGCACCTGGCACAGAGAAAACCTACTTCTAAAAACCAGGAGGTTGCTTATGGCTTGTAACCTGTGATGATCTTTTCCTCCATGAATCTGTCCAAACCCCTTTTAAAGGCATCTAGGCCAGATGCCATCACCACATCCTGTGGCAAGGAGTTCCACAGATGAATTACACGCTGGGTAAAGAAATATTTTATTTTGTCTGTTCTAACTCCCTCCACTCAATTTTAGTACATGTCCCCTGGTTCTGGTGTTGTGGAAGAGGGAGAAGAATTTTCCTCTATCCACTCTCTCCATCCCATGCTCCAGCCTTCCCTGAGTGTAGCTTGTTCCGATTCTTGGTTTAACCCCCTCAGGTCTGACCCCTGGCACAATGCCTGGCTTCTGGTCCCCAGCTTCTGGCTTGTTTTTCACAGATGCTTACAGGCTCAGCCCTTATGCTTTGGGATGATGTGAAAGCTCTGTCTCTGCTGTGTTATCTGCAACATCAGTTCATTCACACATGCAAACTACCACCCCAGGCTGTCTCCCCCCCCCCCGTCAAGTGCTGAATATGAACCCACCAAACAACCTCTCTAGCAAAACAGCAACTGACGGCTAATCATGCCTATGTCCTCATATGTTCAGAGGGACTGGAAAACCCATCAGATCATTTCAATTACATGGCTATGTTTCTAGTGGCTGGCTTTCAAACAATAAAAAGGTCTGTTTTCCACATTCTATGCTATATGGCCCATTTCAATTTTTTATTAAAAAGGAAAGAGACAAATGGTTTGCCTGGTTTCAAATACTAATATTATCAATATACTAATAATAATTAAAACTGATGTCAAAAGAAATGTAAATGCAAACTTAGAAACTAACAGCTGGTCAATGAGAGGAGCAGTAGTTGCTTCTTTCTTGAGACCTTTGTCAAGAGGCTAAGCTGGAAGTGGGAGATATTCATGGATCAGGGGGAAACTGAGGTTAGATCATCAGGGGACAGGCAAATAGACCAGGGCTGAGTTAGAGCAGAGCAAAGGATAGCAAACACAACAGTCAGCAAGTAAGCTCAAGCTTTTGCTGCCGCGACGTTTGTTTTTCCAATTTGAATCTGCTCGGTACTCTCTTTTAATTGTAATTATATTTTAATTGTGGATGGTTTTAATGGTTTTTTTTAAATTCTGTATCAGTTGTTTAGTTATAGGTTTGTTGTACACACCGCTTTGAATTTGAGAAAAGCGGTATAAAAATCTTTTAAATAAATAAATAAATAAATAAATAACACAAATAAAGGCAGAGCCCAACAAGCCATTGATCAATTTGCCAGTAGCCTGGTCCTGCTTCCATTTTGCAGGGGCTGCCGGAAGGCTGGAGCAAAGAAGCTTAAGTGGCGTTAGGTGAACCTGCAGTATAAAACCCGGGCTACACGCCCGCCCCTAGGTCAAACAACGGGCTCTCATTGGCCGAACGTAGCACAAGCTTGACTTTTGCTGCGTTTGCGTTACATTCGGCCAATCAGAGCCCATTGTTTGACCTAGGGGTGGGACACCAGACGCACACGGAACGCGAACGCAATGCGAACACATACAGTGTAGCCCGGGCTTAACACAGAATGGAGCTGTGGAATGTACCAAGAAAACAAGAACTCTTTCAATTTACGTATACTTCTATTTAACAACTGCAGCTGAATTAATGAATGAAAATGGACACAAGTTTGCGCACAAATTTGAAATTTTGCATGATGTAATAATTTGAGGTTTTTTTTTAAAAAAAATTCAAAACACATCAACATTCATAATTAAAAATAAGTGTTGAGGGGCAGTTATAAAAAACCAATCACCCTATATGTCCTGTTGCTGAATGTTAAGGCAATAATTTCATGTTAAGTATCTACATGTTAGGCCAGCGGGTGGCGCAGCGGGTTAAACCACTGAACCATAAGCTGTCGATCGAAAGGTCGGCAGTTCGATTCCCGCGACGGGGTGAGCGCTCGTTGCTTGGCCAGCTCCTGCCAAACTAGCAGTTCCAAAGCATGTCAATGCGAGTAGATAAATAGGTACTGCTTGCAGGAAGGTAAACAGCGCTCCATGTTCCAGCTGCATGCTATGCGCTGCGGCAAGGAGAGTCATGCTGGCCACATGACCACGGAGGCATCTTCAGACAACGCTGGCTCTTCGGCTTTGAAATGGAGATGAGCACCACACCCTAGAGTCGGACACGACAGGACTTAATTGTCAGGGGATACCTTTACCTTTTTATCTACATGTTAAGTTTAATATTTGTACTTTTTTTTTGTCCCTTAAGAAAAGGAACCCCTACAGTTGGGAATGTTGACTAGAAACATGTGTGATATTAATGTAAATTCAAAACTTTGCAAAAGGAGAACAAACAATTAGGTGAGTCAGACCGACCGAGAATCCCCCCCCCTCAATTTCAGCTTTCAAAACCATATCCTCCACCCCCCCCCCAACAGCATTTGTGGTTGCTATGAAAACATATTCTAACCTGATAATTAGCATGGTCGATAAAATGATCAGAAGCTCCCACGAGCATGTGGCGGAGCGGAGAAAGAAAGCCCAGCGCTCCCTTTACACTCTCTTACACATGGAATCTTGAGCTAATGGAAAAGTTCAAGTATATCCATCACCATAACATGTGTGCATTGCACTCAGGGGAAAAGCTAACCTAAGAACATTTTGCATTCTGCACGGGGTCACATGAGACCATAAATCGGCCGCTTTCCCGCCCCCTGCCTGACAGAAGGTAGGCGTCTGAAAGAGCAGTGGCTGGATGGAAGACTATTAGATCAAGTAATCACCTGAAATGCATTTTGCAAGGCCCAGACACCGTCTTTCCTCAGTAAAGGCTATTTCACATGAGCCTAAGAAGGGAAAAGAAGAAGATGCCTGTCATACATGCACCTGACTAACAGGTCACTGCCTAAGCAAAATTTGGAAGTGTTCCTAGGACACGTGCAGGGATCATTAGATGTTGGAGGCAATTAATTACGATATTGCAGGAAGATTCAACAATAGAGGATGGGCTCTCATAGGGGTTGGGGTACTTGGTTGTAGGATTTGCAGCAAGCGCTCCTGACCCCTTGTAAGAAATCATTGATTCAAGGATCCATAGCAAATGCAATGATGAACAATTCTGTATGTAGGGCCGGCCCAACCATGAGGCCAACTGAAGCCGTTGCCTCAGGCAGCAGACTGGTGGAGGCGCCCCCAACCTCTGTTGACCCGCTCACTTCCACTGTTTCCCCTCCCAAGAAGGGGATGGAGAGGAAGTCTGGAGGAGATTGGTGGGCTAGAGAATCTCCCTTTTCCTGTTCCAGTCCAGGGAGTGGGAAGAACAGAGGCTGGCATATCACCAAATAAGGTTGGGCAGCAATTGGCATGATGCCTCAGGTGCCAGAAGGTTTTTTTTCTTGCCTCGGCCATGAACTCACTAACTGGCCTGAGGCAAGCTGCTCCCTCTTAGCCTCAGTTTTACCTAGCTGCAGCATGGGGATAATAATAAGGTTGATTCTAAGGACTACATCACGTTAACACACGTGGAGCATATTCAGAAATCACCATTCAAATGTTAAGTACTACTGTATTACTAGTTACACATAATCACTTAAGGGTAATTAGCAACAGTGAAAGAGAAAGCTCCTACGTTCTGGAAAGGAGAGTGGCATGCCATGAAAAAGACCCACATGAATTTGCTGAAACAGGGTGACCGAACATTCGTGATGAATGCTCACATGACAACGGATGGAAGGAGGAAGTGGGAGCTCTGTAGTCAAGTAGGAGTGGCCAAGCTGGACTCATTAATGCTCCAGTTATTTATTTCTTTATTAGCTATTCATCTTACGGGTGGGAGAAATCGCTGGCAATCTGACCAACCAGTATTCTTCCCTTCATACATTTAGCATTATTAAGGCTTGACATGGTACCTCCAGCTTCTGGAGACGGATTTGATTAAAACTCTAGAGTGCCTTGTTCTAATAAGGAGGAGCACGTCTGATATAATTCAAGGGGCGGAAAGGGTTGACAGCCTCAGCACGCCTCCTCATTCATCTCCCTGCCCAAACCCACAGAACTGGTTACGATGACGCATGAATTACACGCATTATTTCACCTCTTATACAAGGAGAAGCGCCATAGAGTAGGGCTCTTGGGCTAAGCAACTGTAACATGCTGTGCATGGGGCTGCCTTTGCAGAACATTTAGAAACATCAGTTAGTGCCGAATGCTGCAGCCCAGCTATCCGTACATATTACCCCAACCTGATTTGATCTAGATTGGCTACCTATTTGTTTCCAGGTCCAATCAGCGCATGAATTACAGTGGTAGGAGGAGGGCAGAGGGGTCTCACCCTTTACCTTTTGTGCAGCCCCTTAGCTACTGTTTTTAGAAGACTGTGGGGGGGGGGAAGATATGGCTAAATTGGGAAAATCAGGGGGTGGGGCTTGCAGATTTCATTAAGGACCAATGTTCCCCCCATCACTCAAGCATGGGGCCCAGTTATGGATTGAAATCTGGGTACTTTTTTTTTTGATATATTTAATTTTTATTAATAAACTACCAAACAAAACAAAACAAAACAACATACTACGAAAGATTACAGCAAGCGCGAAGCAATAAATCCTACTTGTATACTATTATATATTTTCTACTTATACTATCTAACTAAGCCTATATCTCTAAGATACTATTCATTAAATTCACACTTCATCACTTCTTCTTCTTCTCTCTCTCTCTCTCTCTCTCTCTCTCTCTCTCTCTCTCTTAAAGAATCTATAAGTGGTATCTAAACATTCACAAAAAGATTAACTTTTCCTTTATTATCTAAAATCTTAATTCATACTTCAAATATTTTAATATATAAAACCACCCCATTTTTCTCCAAATCTATTAAAATAAAAACCTTCCAAACTTTTCTGTTTTTTTAAAAAAAATCTATATCCCCTTTTTATATAAAATTCTTAAAAACAAATCACATCTTATTTAAGTCTTTTCAGATAATAAAACATTATTTTTCTTTTATTCACAAAAGGGTTAACTAACTTTTCCTTTATCATCTAAAAGTCTTAACTTCCCCTTCAAATATTTTAAATTTATTAAGTCACCCCATTTTTTATCTTCAAATTTGTTAATTTTCCATCATCAAAATTTTTCCATCACTCTTTATATAAGTTTCTTAAAAAACAATCATCTTTTTATATAACATTAACTCCAATAATATTCCCCACAAAAAAAATAAAAAATTATAATCCCTTTTTAATTTTGACAATTTGCCATTACCCCTTCCATCCCTCCCCTTCCTCCTTCTTCTTCTTTCTCTTCTTCTTCTTTCTCTTCTTCATCCTTAAATCTTTCCCGAAAGTCCCTTGTTTTTTGAATTGTATCCACTTTGCAATTTTTTCCACAGGATCATTCACGTCTTCTGTATTCCTCTCACGAAAGACAATCTTCAGCACCTTTTTTGGTAAAGTACTCTCCTTCTCCGTCTCAAATCTTGGTTTAACTCTTGGTACTTCCTCTGCTACAGTCTCTTCCACTAAATCTTTCTCTTTATCATTGTCTTTATCTTCCTGTACTTCCATCATTCCATCATGTATTCCCTCATGTCCATCATTTATTCCTTGTAATTCATCCTTTTTCTTCCCTACTTTTTTCTGTTCTGCGTTCATATTCTGAAGATTTCCCTGCAAAATTGTCATTTTTGCATCGAATCTCTGTTGCCATTTTTGAAAACAATACTCCAATTGTGTAGTCATGTTGCAAATTTTTCACCAGGTGCCAATCTCTCTTCTCTTAAAAAAAAAAAAAAAAGAGGTAATATAAAAAACTTCTGCGGTCAACGACGTGAAACAGAAAAATTAATTGCCAAGATCCATGAACTCTGACACGGAAGGGCTCATATTCTTTTAGCAAAAATGTCAGAAATGTCAACAACAACCGTCCAAAACAATTTTCTCTTGCCAAAATAGTCTATTTAAAATAAACCTTCTTACTGTTTTAATCTTCCATAAGTACAGAAAAAAAATCAATAAAACTCACCACTTTAACTTCGTCTTTCCAACTTTCACTTTCGAATGTTCAGTTCGCCTTATCGCAACGTATTATTTTTAACGTTACCTCTTATCTCGGCTAATTTCTTCAACTCATAAATCATTTCTACGCCTCTTGCCTAAGTAAAGCAAGCATGTCGGAGGTGGCTTGACTTAGGGTTCATCTGCGGCTCCAGCGACGTTGGTACTCCCGCTTTCTCTCCGAGAATCCAAAACTTCAGAGCCTTTGCCTTGAAGTGTCAGAAGGGGGGAGATTGAAAGCCATGTGGTTTATTTCTTCGTACTCCCTTTTAATCCAGGGGTAGAGTAATTAAGTCCGTCAGATGTACTCTGTCAATACAGAGCGATCGGCGGAGTTGTCAGCCAGCCATGTCCTCCTAGCCGGAAGTCCTGAAATCTGGGTACTTGAAGGTTTGCTTTCTCATGTACATTGCTTTCCCACATGCTTTGCGGGAGGTCCTGCTCCTGAGGTTGTGGCTCCGGGCGCTTCTGCCATCAGAAGTCAATGACTGTCCAAATAGGAACAGGGCCTTTTTAGTAGTAGCACCAGCTTTGTAGAATGCCCTGTGCTTGGCCCCTATGCAGTATGCCATGCAAAAACGTGACCTTTTTCAACAAGCCTTTGGGATTAGCTGCTGGTTCTGTGTTGTAAAAGGATTGTGTTTGCTTGTTTCTGCTGATTTTGCATGTTGATCTTTTTTTTTTTGCTGGCTCCTTGATTGGCATTTTTCCACAGTGTTCCTGATATAATCCTGTTGATTTTAATTTTTGCTTTACTGGTGCTGTAAGCTGCCCTGGTTTGCATTGGCAAGCAAGGCAGGGTATACATTTTTTAAAAAATTAAACAAAATAAAAAGACATGCGATAGCTAAATGTTGTTGGATGTCTTCCCTCAGATGAGGAATATCCTCTGGTGGGGAGACTCTGAACTATGTCATCAACTGACAGGGGCCAGAACCCTCGTATAGCCATATTATAATTTTACCCTTATGTCCATTTTAATTGACATTTGGAGCCAATCTTGGTTGAAACGTTGGGCATAAATAAAAAATGAATGAATAAATATAATGAATGGATTGGAAGCAGAGACAGTTGTTTTAGGATGTTAGATAACATGAGCTGTAGTCATCATCCAGTGAAACACAAAGCAGGCATGTGGGTTTAAGGCACAGATTTTTTTAAAAAAAAAATCACCCCATTTACCTATGGAACTCACTGCTACAAGATGCATAATAGGGTTTTAAAAAGACCTAGCCAAAATCATGCTAGGGATATCAGTAGGCAATGTTGCAACAACAGAAGCCTTTTCTAAAGGGAAGGACTCTCCTTGCTCTCAAACCCTCTTTTCCAAACACAACCAAACTCTTCCAACATCCTCCCCTAGATTATTTTAACAAAAAATTCTGACAGTGTTCAGTTTCTCAGGATAGACTTTCTTTGACCCAGAGTCTTTTTAAAGAAGCAGGCCAACGTCCCAGCTTGTTATACTTAAGATACTCGCCAGCAAATAACCAGCACAAAATACCACACCCACCAACAGCAAATTATGCTAGACTTAACTCTGCCAGGAGACACTGCAGGTGTGGGTGACTCACCCATCCCAGTATGGCTTTAGACAAAGAAGTCAAATTGCCCATCAGTGTCCATTATGCCCCATCAATGACCAAGCCTTGTAGGGAGAGCACCATTGCTCCACTTTGCTCAACAAAACAGTATGATTCACAAGATGCCCTGCCTGCCAAATCCCCCTTTCCACCCCCTTTAAGAGGCTGAAGGCCACTTTGGACTAATTAGTTCCCCCTTTCCACTCACAAGTCCATCAGTCACATCAGAGTAAGTCCATCCACCTTCTTGCTTTCCTCCTCTCTGCCACCCACACCCACAGCTGTACAGCATGTCGACTGCTGAAGCCTAGGCTTTAACCCCTTATTCCCCAGATTTGTCAGAGCAAGGGGCCGTGTAATTATTTTGGGTGTTGGGTGTGTTTGGGGGTCACACTTTCAAGTCATGCAGGGTGAGAACAAGACCAAAGGCCAGGAGGGTGCTTTGTGTGAACTGAACATGCATTAATAGACACAGATTATAGTTGCATGAACATGCATTCTAGATCTCCTACACTCTGCAATGCAAAAAGGCCCCTGTGGTGCATGTGGAGGAGGTTCTTCAAATCAAACAAACCACTCGATGTGGAAAATGTTCCTTGGCAGGTTAGGGATGGGGTGAGGCTTTGAAAGAGGGGAGGACAAAATGCAAACTGATCAAAGAGGCTGTGTCCCTATGAGTTGAGTCCAGTCCCCTTTCAAACTGGGCCCAGCTTGAAACGGGACTCACGCCCGACCTGTCTGAAACGAAAGAGATCCCCGCTGCCTGTTACTCTTGCACTTTCCCCAGGATAAGGCTTTTATTCTTGATGAAGGTGTGTGTATGTGTGGGGGGGGGGGTAGCGGCAGGGAGGGCAAAGGAAGAGTGGAGGTGGGGAGAGGGAGCTAGCAGGGAAGGGAAAATGGTGGAAATTTGACCTTTTGAGTTTTCGAACACTTATGTGGGGGTGGGGGGGCAAAGGGTTGAGAGACTTGCTATCCCCCATGCAGTCCCTAGGGCGGGGTATGGCAGGGGCTGACATCCCTGAAGCCAGGTCATGCGGATGCGGCCACTGCAGAACCTCAAGGTAGCGGCGGGGAGGGGGTCGTCATTCACACCCTGGTCCTCCTCCAGCTAGACTGGCCGGCTGGCTGAATTGCCTCTTGGAAGGGTCCTGCGCCTAAGCCTCAGCATGCAGAACCCTCCTCAGCTAGCTTCCAAGTCTGGAGCCAGCAGCCTGCTCCTAGCAGGTCTGGGCTTGTGTGTGCCTGGCTGGCCTCATGAGGCTCTATAAACTGCCCCAATCATCTCCCAAGTCGTGCCTGTAACCCAGCCTCCTTGCTTGCACTGAGGAGCACGCTGTCCAGCCTCCCAGGTACGATGGACCGCAGCTGGCCGATTCGCCATGGGGGGGTGGCTCCTGGTAAGTCCAGGTCTGAAAAACTAAAAAAAAAATGCCTTTTTCGAGCATTTGACTTAAAAATTCAAATGACGTTTGTGTTAGTGGAAAGAGGCTCTGAGCCTCTTTCCACTAACTCTTAGTGGAAAGAGGCACCTCCTTTCTGAGCATAGGAAGTCTGCATAGCAAAATACAGGTGGGCCCCCATATCCACTGATTCGCTATCCACGGTTTCAGTTATCCACAAATCGTGGGGACCCCCCCAGGCTTTTACTTTTTTCCCAGTAAGCTTTGTTTCTTCCTTAAAGAAACAGGAGAAGCAGCCAGGCTGCTTATTACAGGCAAGTAGAACGAGACTAAGTACTAGAGAGGCTCTGCAAGGTTAACAGAAACCTTGCAGAGCCTCTCTAGGACTTAGTCTCGTTCTACTTGCCTGCAATGGAGGCTGCTTCTCTGTTTGTTTTAAGGAAGAAACAAAGCTTGCTGAAAGAAAAATAAGAGCTGGGGGGGGGCAAGCATGGCTGCCTGCAGGGGAGGCAGGGTGGGGGGCCCCTCAGGAAACCATGGAGGGGGTGTTTGCTCTTATCCACGGTTTCAAGTATCCACGGAGGGACCTGGAACATATCCCCAGCGGATATGGGGGCCCACCTGTAGTTTGAAAGGAGAAAGGGTGGGGGCTTCTACTGAAAGGCTGCTGGGACATCACAGCATTTCCCTATCGAAATCTATGGCCAACAAAGCTATCTTTCTCTCTCTCTCTCTCTTTCAATAGGTGAGCGACCTTTTGAATGCCGTTGGGAAGAATGCAACAAGAAGTTTGCCCGCTCTGATGAGCTGGCACGACATTACCGCACTCACACCGGGGAGAAGAAATTTGGCTGCCCTCTCTGTGAGAAGCGCTTCATGCGCAGCGACCACCTGACGAAGCATGCCCGTCGGCATGCCAACTTCCACCCCAGCATGCTTAAGCGGAGGAGCGGGAGCAGCTCCCGGACGGGCTCCGTGAGTGACTACAGTCGTTCAGATGCTTCTAGCCCCACCATCAGTCCTGCAAGCTCCCCATAGACATGCCTGCACTGAAGGCTAGCACTTTGCTCTATCATTTTATATATAAATGATTTTTTTTGGAGTTTTATTTGCATTGCACACTTTGCTTCCCCCCGCCCCAACATAATCATTTGCTTAATTAAAACAACAACAACAACAACAACAACTCACAATTATATGTTGTCTTCTCTCACTGCAACTCCCAAGCAGAAAATATTCAGCACAGCAAAACTAACCTCATACATCCATGGACCACCTCCTCCCGTCTTCCTGCCAGCAACTCTTTTCCAGTTGAGATGTTTTGGGTTGTTTCCCTCCCCTCCCCCCTCAAGCCTTAAGAAGATGCTCCTGTTTGTAGGTTTTTTTACATATACATATTTTTAAAGATTTTTGCTCAGGTGTCAAAGCAAATTTTGTAGAAAGAGATTGCAAACCGGGAACCTCCTTTTTTCACCTCCTCTCAACTTTCTCAGGGATACGTATTTATGTAACACAGTAAGTACAATGAAGACACACCTTCCAGCAGCTTTGCTCAGTCAACGGATTTGCACTCGAAACAGTGGTGTTGAATTCTTTCACCCATCAAGGAAGAAACCAAGACATGGACTTTGCGCTCAAATGGTTTGGTTTCAAAGTTGGTATAAATACATTTGGGGAAATAGGACCTTATATGGCAAATGCCCCATACTATCACATTTGGTTGCTTTTCTTAAAAAAAAAAAAAAGTCATTTCGTACGGACACAATTCTACCACACCGGCTTCCTGTGGCAAAACAGAGCTTGTCTACAAAGTTTGATATGTTGGGAGTTGTGGGGTGTTTTTTTTCTTTCCTTTTTGGGTGGGTGGGAAATGTTTTGTAAAAACAAAAAAATAAAACGAGATGCCTTAATCACATTTTCTAAATATAGGGAAATGTATTTACACTGGGAAACAGTACAAAATGGTAGGACCACAATTTAGAGGCATTACAACTTGCAGTCCGCTAGGGAGTTCCTTTGTGGAAACCCCATTGAAACAAATGGGGTATGTGCTGGAGAATTTCCCGAGGATTGTGCCCCATCTCGAGTCTCTGCACCGCTTGTCTATTATGTGACTAAAAAAGACAAGCACACAGACTTATCCACTTGAACAGTTTTACGTACAAAGAATAAACAAACAAACTGGGGAAACCCTGTACCCAAATTCATCAAAACTATATCAAGGTACGTGTCTGTCATAAAGACTCTGGATCCCAGTAAGCTGAACTTTAAAAGCAGAAAGCTTATGTACAACACTGTAACGTAGCTACGGTCAGTAAGTAACAAGATGAAACCAAGTAGTTGTAATCCGAAAATGTTGTCTTACTGGAAAATCTTGCATCTAGAAAGTGTTACAAAATGGTGTTTTAGCTCAACAGTACTTCATGTTTCTCCAATACTTTTAGCACTGTACAGGGTCTGACTGGACATAAGAGAATCTTCTGCCCCAACAAGGAAGTCAAGAATCCCCAGATTAGGCTTTCATCTTCCTGGCTTCTCATGCTGCAACATGTCTCACTGGACCTCTCCAGGCCTACAGCCCATGAGAGAATCTGTCATCCACAGTGGGTCAAGGCAACAGTGCTCGCATCCTATGATGGACAATGTTCAAAAAGGATTAGTGACTATTTAAAAAAATTAATGCCCCAGGGCAGCAACAGACATCTGTGTGCATAACCAGCCATCTGCATGTACGGCTGATGTACATTTGGACAGTGTGGGTGTGTCTTTTGAAGGAGGTGAACACAAAAGCACATTAGCTTCTGGGATCACCAGTGGCAATGCATGTTTGGCAGGAGTGGGGCAGAGGCTGAGGAATACTTTATGCTTTATCTAGAAATTGGTCTAGGCCAGGGTTTCACAAACTGTGGGTTGGGTTGCAACCTGATGCCGTGGTGGGCCGCCAGTTGGGCCCACTCTCCCACCCTTGCCCCCATTTGGCTCCAAATTGGAGCCAAAAGGAAGCAACTGGAAGCCACTTCCAGGACGCGACTCACCTTGTCTGGCCACTCCCGTGATGTGCTGGGTCCAGGACAGCCTTCCGAGGTCTTGGAAGGCCTCCAGAAATGACTTCCAGGTCACTTCTGGTTTTGCCAACGTGACTTCTGGTTGTGTCGGCAGGCCTTTCTGAGGCCCGCAGAAGTCTCTGGAGGCCGTCCTCGGGCCGGCACTATGTGGGAGTGGCCAGATAAGGAGGGTCGCGAGGTGAGAACAACCGGAAGAGGTGAGTTCCAGGGCTACAAAGTTTGAGTACCCCTAATCTAGGCTTTAGAAATTGCAAAATTAAAAAGCTAATGTTGGAGATTTCAGGAACCTTGTTGTTGGATTGACTGGTTCAGATGCTGTAATGTTGAACATTCAGGTGCTTCTCTGTGATCACGTTCCATTTTTAAAATTACTGTAAGTGATAAATGCAGTCGACTGTAGCACAGTAAAATGAACTTCGTAACCCCAAACTGCTGTTTACGGTAGGTGTGATCCTCTCTACATTCCAAAGGTGTCTTAACCAAGATCTTCCTTCCTGCTTTGCAATGATTCCGTTTTGCCAGCTTGTTTGAAAACTAATTGTACTGTATATTAACTGTCAGAGGAAAATAATATGTCAGCAATTTAAAAGTAGTTCCTAGGTACATGCAAATATTGTTCTAAGTACTAGGCACTGTCTCCATTGTACTGCCACCTGTTATATAGAAACAAAGGTCAAAATGTAGATATTTCAGTATTTTATGGGCATTGGTTCCAAAGTTCATCTTTTCATGAATTTTCCCAACTTTATTCACTATAAGCTGGGTTAGGCAATGTTTGTTGGTGTGGAGTCATAACCGGATGCAGCACCAATGGACCAATTTGGCCACCATTCCTGGAGGTCAAAAGTCCTGTTTGTTTTGCATAATGAATTGCCAGGCTTATGTAGATTTGGGGAAAGACACAACATTCTGCTTCTGGAGCAATGGCAATAATGCCTGTGGTGATATCCAGTGAGACTGGCCGTGTGAGGATATTCAGAGATTTAAAAATTCACATTCCAAATAATTTTAATAGTTAAGGCTGGACATGGATATCAGTTGTAGATATTGAGAATGTTTAGAGAAATAGGTGTCACGGGTAACCCGGTCATGTTTGAAGCTAAAAATAGCGATCCAGCCGATTCAAGAATAATGACGAAAACTACCCGGTATGGACTTTGACAGCCCAGAAACCCGGATAGAGTGAAATTATTTAAAATCTGGAACTCAAAGGACCCGACGTTTCATGCCTTGATCCAGGCACATCTTCTGGGGTATCTCCAAAGTAGATTGGTAGGTGTTAAGGAACAGCGTCTTGTTTCGTCATTTTATTCTTTTTGAAAAAGCGCGGGAACTCCTGCTTGTCAGACGGAAGCCGCTTCAGTTCAAGCCTTTACCAAAAGCAAGTGATCCTGCAAGGGCTCAGTACAGTGTGTAATCGAGGAATCTGAAGACAACTTTTACTCTGCTACTGTAGATTTTACAATCTACTTTGGAGATACCCCAGAAGATGTGCCTGGATCAAGGCACGAAACGTCGGGTCCTTTGAGTTCCAGATTTTAAATAATTTCACTCTATCCGGGTTTCTGGGCTGTCAAAGTCCATACCGGGTAGTTTTCGTCATTATTCTTGAATCGGCTGGATCGCTATTTTTAGCTTCAAACATGACCGGGTTACCCGTGACACCTATTTCTCTAAACATTGTTGCCGGTTATAACAGTTTTCGGTCTAAAATATATTGAGAATTACCCAGAAAAATAAAGGACCATTAGTTGTCTCTTAAAAAAGCCATTCTTCTTACGAACATAGCTTGCAATAGGAATTGATTTATGATTAGACAGGAACAGGGATTGATACAGTAAGTGGATATATAGCATTGCAAAATTTACAGCCCAATCCTATCCATTCCCCCCCCCATCCCTGCTTGATGCAGCAGTGCCAAAATGGCGACCGCTGCATCCTATGGTGGTGGTGGGAAGTCCAGGAGGCCTCCTCTGGGTAAGGGAATGTTTGTTCCCTTAACCGGGGGCAAGCCTCCAAGGCATGGGGGGGGGTCTCCTCAGACTTGCGACAGCTAAATAGGTGGCTTATGTCCAGGGGCGTCGCTAAGGTGTGGCGGGGCCGGTTCGCCGGGGGTGACGCGCCGGGAGGGGGCCACAGCATCACCCCTCCCTGCGCCCCTGGGAGCTGGGAGTGATGCGCTGGGGGTGACGCGCTGACCTCCCGCCCCTAGTGACGTGCCGCCTAGTGACGCCACTGCATAGGTCCACGTGGATCCACGCCACAGGATTGGGTCTGAGAAGGAGAATAGGATATTGGTAGCATCAGCACCGCCAATCCCACCCCCTCCTGGGTCTACTCCACCCATCCCCTGCCCCAGTCGCTGTCCTCCCAACCCCATTTCGTCCCTCTCTGTCCCCGTTCTGCCCTTCCCCTGCCCTGTTCCGCCCCCTCTTGCCTCTCCCACTGACTTACCATCGTCGATCGGCAGGAGATGCATCATTGCGTGCAGGAAGGCACAGGCCTTCCCACTGGCGCTGCCAGCAGCACGCTAAGTAGTGCGCTGTTGGAGTGCCTTTTGTAACTGGTGTTGACTGCTCTATAGCAGTCAGCGCCAGCAGAGCTCCAGGAATGAAGACGCGCGGTAAGTGTAGGAATGGGCCCCAAATATAACATTATCTTCCATTATGAGTTCCCTTAAGAGGATATTTTTCTAAGAAATGAACTTTCTCTTTTATCTCCCTGCCATGAACAGTTTGAAATCGCATCCCACACAAGCAATCATGAATGGTACCACACATTTAGTGATGTTCCTCCAAATCTGGACCTTGCACCAGCACCCCCAACGTCCATCTTATATGACTAGGGCTCAGAATAAAGCCCTATGTGTGGTCCAAGAAAGAAGTTTGCCATTGCATGATCCAGAAGTTACACATAAGAGGTGTTGAAGGTGGGAGTTCAAAAGTACTGGTAAAGATTATTTTAACTCTTTCTTTATTCATTGATTCCTTATATGAACACATGAAATTGCCTTACACTGAGCGATGCCTTTGATCTACCTAGCCCAACACTGTCTGGAAGTGGTTTTTCAAGATCCCAGCAATGTCAGGTCTTTCCCCAACCCTGCTACCTGGTATATCAGGGATTAAACTTGGTTCTTTGTACATGCAAAGTATGTGTCTTATCGCTCATCCATGGATCCTCTCCATAGGGGCTGCTTATGTAAATTGATATGAGTGCTCCTCTTAAAGCTACTTAAAAATCTTATTAATCTCAATGTAACATGCAAGTACATATGGGTCAGGATTGTGACCCTGGGTATGTAAACAAAAGGGAAGCTATTATTTATGCATTTGGGACATTTCGAATTTAATATTTGGATGAAGTATGAACAATGCTTCTGACATGCCTCTGAGATTTAAAAAAACCCACCATTTTTCATTCATTGCAATTTCATAAATAGTAGTAAACATAAAACAACACACTCAGGATCTGCTAATAAGTGTCTTTCTGCTGACAGAGAGGACGCAAAGCCTCATTTTAACCTTTGGCAACTGTTTGACTAATTATTATTAATGTAAACAGCATCCAGTTTGATGCAATTCTGTTTTGGATTACACCAACAAGGCACAGGAGCAGATATTTTTCCTCCTCTGTGTTTTCTCTGTCTTTCTTCGTACGTCAAGCTAGTTGATTCTACGTAGTTATTTGTAAAGCTATCAAGACCTCCTATGCAACAAATTATAAAACATTGCTCTCTGGGGGGTTTCAGTTTCCTGCTTCTTCGGCAATGTCTGCTCTTGCACACCCCTGCAAAGTCTGTTGTGCACTGGGCACATGGCTCACGGAACACACCCACTTGATTTTATGCTATGCTGTGGACCGTGTGCTCAAATGCACAACAGACCCCATGCTGAGAGTCAATTTCTGCACTGGGCCAGGAGAATGTCAGAACGGGGTTATCGTGTCCTAGACAGTTTCTCCTTAAATATGTATATTATGTTGATTTCACAATGACATCCTCACAGCGGCAGATGCAGACACTACCTTAGGATGCTCTCCAGGGTTGCACTAGCGCTGATGCTACCACTTGTAGTTGCACTAGTGCAGCACTACTATAGCCCAAGAATCAATATGGAGACTTCTCTGCAGAGATCCTAAAACGGTTCTGGGGGTGCCCAGAAAAGGTAGATTTTGACTTTTTGAGACAAATATCACAATGTGGTGAAGACACGATGGGGTGCTTTTTTTTTTTTTAAAGTGATGAATGCTCAGAGCATACTAATGAATAATCACAACATTAAACCAATTCCCTGTTAGATTAATCCCACTGTAGAATCAGCCACTGAATTTCATTTTAATAGATACATAGCAGTGTCTTCTATATATAGAAGGCCTTGATAGAAGGAAGGCCAACTTCAGTTCATAGCAATACGGCTGTTACTGTGATCCCAAATGCCTTATTGCACGAGTGTTCTGCAAACAGAGCACATCTGCACAAATAGCAGGCCAGGTGGGAAAATTATTCTTGGACTGTGCCACTTTGGGCTGTGGATGGGAGATTTGCATGGTTGAATGCTCTTCCCAAAACATATTCCTGAGATGTAGAAAAATAAATGTCAGGGAGAAAGGTTCCAGCCTAGCCTAATCTTCTGCGGTTTCTGTTTCTTTTTTTTACGGAGGAACATTTAAGTGCTAACTCTTCCCACCTGCAGTCTGAAGTGGTACAGTCCAATTGGCTTTTTATGTAGACCAGCTGCTGCCACAAAGAACAGCATGGTGACATACTAAAAGTAGATTCTCACGTACAGCTTAAGTGGTATCTGCATAACTGTGGCAATATTAGTGGGGAACTGTGGCAATATTAGTGGGGACCACTATCCAAAGGCTTTGAGAAATCAATGCTGCATGCATGGGGAGTTCCTGGATCACCAGACTCTGGAACACACATGAAATGTGGGTTGAGCCAGGAGGGGGTGGGCTGTGAGTGCCATGTACATTAATAATTAAGAGAAACCATCATCATGCTGAGTCTCCTCACCACAAAAACACGCCCCCTGAAACAGCCTCTCCCAAACCAAATAGTATGGAGTCTCCTCTCCTCCTCCATCATTAGGCTTACCAGATCTCCAACCGGGACAGAGTGCTAGACCTTTAGGAAAAGGAATGTGGGCAGGTGTAGCTTGTTAAACCTTAGAGCACAATCCTAGGCATGTCTATTCAGAAGCAAGCCCCATTGTGTTCAGTGGGGCTTGCTTCTGAGTAGACATGCCTAGGATTGTGCTCTAAGGTTTAAGAAGCTACACCTGCCCCCGTTCCTTCTCCTAAAGGTCTAGCACTCTGTCTCGGTTGGAGATCCGGCAAGCCTATCCATCATCACCTGGTCATGTGAATCTAACCTCGGAAAACTTTCTGAGAACTTTAGTGTGTTGATGTCACGTGGATCCCAAGTCACCTAGAGTTGGGCTCAAGTGCTGGGGTCAAGTGTTGGGCTCAAGTGTTGGGCTCAAGTGTTGGGCTCAAGTGCTACACTCCAGGAAGAGGGCTGGCCCCATTTCCCCATCTGACGACTAGTTTGCCCTTGCTTTTCTGCCTTTGCCATTTCTTACTTGGTAGCTGTTAACAATTGTGACATGGGAGAAGTGTATCAAAATGTATATTTATAACTAAACACATATGTTTGATGGGATTTTTGTACTTTACACACATTTTACTGTAACAATGGCCTTTATATATATATATATATATATATATATATATATATATATATATATATATATATATATATATATATATATATATATATATATATATATATATAAACACCCTGCATTCATCTTGCAATAATTCTCAGCCTGGCAGCCTTCCTCTGGGCCTTGAAAACCTTATTACCTTAAAACAAATTGAGTGCTTTGTAATATAGATGCTGAGTCTCGAGTGCAGAATCAGGTTGCAGGACATGGGCACATAAGGCCCTCATCCACTTTTAAGTGATTTGGGTTCATGCCTAGCTTTGTCCAGCCAATGATAGGAGTTCTAGAAGTTAAACAGTGTGATTTATGCATTCTTTTCGAAAGATGTTTTATGTAGCCAAGTGTAAGGAAAACAAACTCTGTATATAATAACGCTTGCCTTCTCATAATCATTTCTTTTACTAATTTAACCAAATGACACCTGCACACTGATTTCCTGATGCGCTATTACTCCCATGTAGAACTTGAACAATGCAAAACAAAACAAAAAATGGGAGCAATCCACTGGGAATTTCTGTGCTGGTTACTACTGGGGACCAGTTTTATACAATCAGCAAAATCAAGTGATAATTTTCCTGGACTGTGCCAATTCAGGGTGCGCAGGGGGTGGTGGTGAAGGTACTCTGAATGATTGAAGGTTTCCCCATGGGGAACTCCCTTCCCTTTTTGCACATACATGTTAAGCAGACAGTCTCTACTTAGCTTTCTTCTTGCAATATTATTTTTCTGTGTGCAAGGGATTTGGTTCATGGGGGAAAGTTGGAACACACAACCCTTGTACTCATAGCCTCAAGTGGTACAGTCCAGGGAAAGTGTTACCATTGTAGCGTGCTGATTGTATCAACTGCCCCCCCCCAAGGAATTAAATAAAAGAAACATTTGCTGTCTTGTCCCACTCTAGTTTGTTTCAATGGTGGACATGTACAGGAGGAATTGCCAGTGCATTGCACCTGGTGTGTTGTGTGTAGCGGGCTGTCTGGCCAAGAGCAGTATAGTAGCCTCTTACATGTTGGAGATGGTAATACAGTCCAGGCATGGAGTAGAAAATTGCTGAGCTGTGTTTATTTCTCCCCAGTGTATCCAAGTACAGTATATACAGAAACATATCCGTGTATCTTCTACTCTTGAGGGGGGAATGTCTTCAGGACAAAGATGGGTATTCACTTCATTATAGCTAGCGATGAGCCTGGCCAAAAACTCTGGGCGCAAACATCTTTTAACTTTGGAGAAGTGAAGTATTCCTCTGTGACTTGAGGCTGGTCTACTTATTAGGTTAAATGCATGGAAATGCCTCCTTGTAATAACTTGTTCCTATACATATGTTATATGTACATCATGTAGCACCACCGATACACATCCTACTTCTTTACCACTTGGTGTACATCCACACCAGCCCCTCCAGGAACATGTGGTGCTGCCATAGATGTACTCCATGGGATGAAGAAGTGAGGCATGATTACAGAAGGACATGTTATTCATCTAGGGAAGAGTACTTTGCTTGTACTCATCTCTTGCTAGCTTTGCCTCCTCTGAAATGTCCATCCTTCTCCCTCCCCCTACTTGTTGGTATCTATTCTTACCCACCATTCAAGTTTAGATCAGGCCAGGGTTCTCAACCTTTGGAGGCCCAGGTACCCCCTATCACGATCCAATTTTCTGAAGTAACCCCTGCTAATTAACTGCTAATTAATTGGATTAATCAATTAATCAATTAGGTAATTAATCGTTACATTAAATAAAAAAGTACTAAAACAATTTTAAATGTGAAAGAATGTCTTATTTAATTAACATTTAATTAGCTGCTGATGGGGCAGATAAGGGGTAGGGCTTGGCGTACCCCCAGCAAGAGATCTGCGTACCCCTAGGAGTACCCGTACCACAGTTTGAGAACCCCTGGTTTAGATTGTAAGCTTCCTGGGGCAGAGATCCATCTGTTTCTCTGTAAAGTGTCAAGTACACAACTGTTGGCACCATATACCGTATTTCTTCGATTCTAAGACGCATGTTTTTTTCCCAATTAAGCATTTTAAAAAATTGGGTGCGTCTTAGAATCGAAAGTCTCTAAAAAGCACCCCAAAATGCAATTTCCTTACTTACTGGAGCTTGGGGGAGCTTCAGGGAGGCCTGCGCGACCCTCTGCAGGCCTCCCCGATCTTCAGTTTGGTGAAAAACAGCGATTTTCGGCCATTTCCGGTTTTCGCAAAAACCGGAAATAACCAAAAATCGCTGTTTTTTTACCAAACTGAAGATCGGGGAGGCCTGCAGAGGGTTGCGCAGGCCTCCCTGAAGCTCTCCCAAGCCCCGGTAAGTAAGGAAATTGCATTTTCTGGCGGACCGCAAAGGCACTGCTCAAATGCAGTGAGGAGATCATCAGCTGCAGCGCGGGGCATGCTGGGGTGAGCTCTCAAGTTCAGGAAGAGAGAGCTCGCCGCTGAGCAGAGGGGGCAAAATGGCGCGGTAAAAATCGGACTGCCGTGGCAGGCAAGCTGGGGAGAGTTGGTGCTGAGCAGGAAGGAGGTGCGTCTTGCAATAGATGGTTTTTGTTTTTTTTCTGCTGGTGTTGCTGAAATTAAGATGCGCCTTAGAATCGAAGAAATACGGTAATAAATAAATAAATAAATAGTGTCAATGCTATGAAGGCAACTGGGACAAGTAATCATATAGTGGCATATCTGCATGGCAAATACAACCTGTAGACCATCCCAAAGTCTCATTCCTGTTGAAGCTATAACTGTATAGTTACTTATGCATAAATAGATAGAGATATTCTCTCTGTGTGAGTACACAAATGGAAGTATGTGGATGTTACATGTGTTTACATACATATTTTCACTTTAAGATGAAAGACGACAGTTCTTGTCATCATTTCACCTCATCCGTTTTCTCAACAGAAGCTCAGTGCTTTCTTGGGTCACTTTTTTGGATTTTTTTTAATGAATCACTACATTGAAGTATTGCAGTTGTATAGCCATATGTTGATCTCTTCTTGCTCTGCTGTAATCTTTTTTTTAAAAAAATGTATTTTGTACTGCATAGATTTATATATTGTGACAATGTTCCTATGCAACAAACAGAAAAGACAGACAACCAACAAATGTCAAATGTCAACTTGTATGCATGATTAGTGATGTTTGCATTTCTAAATAAAATTAATGATTTTAAAAAAGGCCTGTAGGATCTATTTCTATATAACAGAGCATATTTATTCTGCAGATTTGGTTAAATAGTCACTTCCTTTTCTCAAAAGATCTTGGGAACTGCAGTTCCCCAAGAGGGACCACAACAAAATACTCTCAGCTACAGAAAATTACTGTGAAAAGGCGCAATCCCCTTGGAATTTCTCCTGCACAAGCTCCATTGAATTCAAAGGAAGCAGTGCCAGAACCTTCATTGTAAATGGGCATGCACAGGAGAACGTCCAGGTAGCATTTGCCCAAAGACATTGGCTGTATTTCCCATCTCTTCATGGAGCTTCTGACCATATTTGAACATTTAGGCAGCAATCCTCTATCTACTCCCTAGAAAGTAAATTCTGTCAAACTCAGGAGACTTACTTTTTGAATAAACACACTTAGGATTGTGACGTTAGTTGGGATAAAAGCAAGAGGAAACCATCCTTCTGGAACACTAATTTCTTGAGAGACGTATGGGCTAGTTTTCTCGTCTGCTGCTGCTCAGATATGATGATGTTGGAGGCTTACACACCCAAACACCCACACAATTGAATGCATGTGCCGCTGGCAGGTAGATTAATGGGAGTTTCTGCCTTGCCCTTGACTCAACACTTTATCATTAACTCCGAAGAGACCTGGCTTACATCCATCTGTGCTGGAGATAATGAACGTGAGATTGACAATGGGGCATTCCAGGAGGTTAACCACGCCTCTGGTTTTCAAGGAAACAACTGCACAGTATGTCCACCTACGGATCACTGGAGACTAATTAAAGCTGCAACAACCCAACACTGAAGGAAAGAGCGATGGAACAGAGACTGAAACACAATGGAAAAATCACAGTGTGTGATGTAACACTGTCGGTGTTACTCCCCAACATATCGCAAACAGAATCCACCAACTGGTTTAAGTCTTTCATCAACACTTAACTTTGTTGAATACCACCTGCCATCTAATCCATGCTACAAATTTAAATTAACTTTCTACCAGTTGAAGCACCCTGGCTTTTTTCAAAGAATCATGGGAACTGTAGTTCTTATAGACAGTCCTAATCTCTACATTATCAACAGCAATGACCACTAGGCTAGCAACTCAATCCTATGGTCCCCATTTGGAAGTGGCCAAGCTTTGGCAAATGTGCCCAAAGTAACCACTATTCATCTCAGTTTATTGGGAAAAGCAGAAACTGGCTTCCCTGCACATGCATTCAGCTCAAAAAAATCCCCCCGAACAGAACTGCACAACCTTTTGGATATTATGCGGTATGCACTTACCACAATATGGAGTTTACATGAATGAAGCAACCGCAGAATTTCAAGGGATCCATTATGTTGTGCTAGCCAGTGGTCCTTTGACCTTGACAGTGTTTACATAAAAGCACTCCTAACGGATGCCTGAACGAAACTTTTCTGAAAACATTCTGGAAGTGGAGACTCTACAAGCTCCCAAGATGACTCTTTCCATTGCTGAATGATTGTTGCAGTGAGAACGTTTTCTTAACCCTTCTTTCCCTGTGATAAAAACCCATGGCTTCTGGCTCTGACCCCAGTGGAGAGTGAAGCTCCTGACGACGGGTTCAGAGGAAGTCAGAGAACTCTTTGATGCCATGTTTCCCACACAATTTTTCCTTTAACAAATATCCCACATGCTCAGTGATTATATAGTGTTTGTACAGAGGATCAATACAGAGAGCGAGTTAATTTTTTCTGCACATCAACCCGTGACTGTTACGTATGGATTTTGATTCTATACTAAAAAAAGCAATTTAAAAATATGGCCAGTTTACCACACATCTGCACCTGATACGAGGTAAAATTGTCCTTATCGGCTTTGTACTTGAAGTCCACACAGATGACAGAACTGGGGTGAACTTTGTTACCTTGTCAAATGGTAAAGACAATTTAACCACACAGCAGGTGCCAATATGTGGCTAAATGTGTGGTAAAACAGTCATATGTATTGGCTCAGGCCACTGACTAATCAAGAAATTGGATACACAGGGCTAAGGGAAAATGACCGACTGTATCTGCCCTCGGAAAGCGAGGAAGGAACCAGAGTATAAGTAGCTCCTTCTCAGTAAAAGAAGCTGGAGAGAATGAAAAGTTGAACAGGGGAGGTGTTGGCTGGTTGGCAGGAAACATATCGTGTATTTGATTATTTCTAGCAACGTCAGATCACATGTTGCTAACAAGGATAAACAGCGAGGAAAGGGAGTCATTAATAGAACTCCTTAATCCTTGCTCAAATGGGTGAGGGGGGGGAGCCTCAACATGATAATGGATGTTTCTTAGGAGGGGTGAATGAGAAAGACTGAATGGTAAGCCAGAATGGAAGCTGCCTCAAGCTAAGCAGGAAAGAGAGCATATACATACACACACACTCTCTCTCTTACTTGCGTGGCATTTCAGAAAGGAAGAGGCCCTGGAGGCCTATAAACACAGCACTGTTAAAGACGACTACATAATAATCAATAAGAACTTAATTGCTCTACATAACTGGAATGAAAACATCTATAAAGTGCACTAGCTGTCTCATCAGAATGGGAACTAAAATATCAACCTGCCCAACCTGACTAGGAGTGTTCGTTGCACGGGCTTTTGTGTTTGCTTTTTGCTTCACCTGGAAGAAGCAGATCCTCCTGAGGAGGCAGGGCAGGGTGTGTGCAGATGCGTATTGGGGAAAAACAACTCCCACTTGTCCTAATGTGCCCTTTTTTTGCTCATAAGACTGACATTACCATCACTTGGAGCTTATTTTCATTGTTGGATGCACAATACACCTCTGCCCCTCGAAATTTCACCCACCTTGTCGAAATTCCATCGTTTCCCCCTGAGATTCCTCCGAGGTTTTGACAGAGGAACCTCCAAATTCTCTTCACATTTTGCCTGAGAAATCTGGTGACAAACTAGGAATGTGTGTACCGCCCCCCCCCGCCCCCGGAATTCTCCTAGGCTTTGTAGAAGAGGTTAAAACGGGTAATGCGGTCAGAGTTCAAGTGAAAAGCGAAAGTAGCGAAAGTAGCGATCCAGCCGATCTGAAACAATAACGATTTTATCCGGGTAGACTGTAACAGTTCACCATGGACAAACAGAAATTCTTTAAAATTCTCCATCTTTCCGTCTTTAAAAAAAAGACACCCCCTCAAGCAGGGCTGTGGGGTTGGTACACAAAACCTCCAACTCCACCCCAAACTGCTTCTGCTTCCACAACTCTGACCCCACAGCCCTGCTATTGGGAGCTCTTTAGTGACAGGAAAATGGCAGCAAGATAATGGCACCTGCAAAGTGGCACTGCATGTGCCACATATTCCGACTACTTTAAGGTCCATGCACATACAGCCTGATCTTAAAGGCATCATTTCTTCCACTCCCTCCTTGTCTCTGCTGCCAGAGATCTGCCTGTGATCATCTGCCTGTGTTGAGATCTGGAAGGTCAGAATTTTAAAGCATGCATAGTATGATCGGCAGCCAAAACGCTAAAGGCAGATCAACACCGCATGAATTCCGGCGTGTTCCGGGTGCGTGCGATGTGTGCGGAGTGGTGTGGCTTCCTTTTTAACCAATCACTACTGAACGTGGGAGAGCAGTGCTTTCCCGAGTTACGTTGCACTTTGTTGTGGACCATGCTGATGTTTGGCCATGTGGGCAGGACGCAGAGCGACGTGTTAACCAATGGGAGGAGAGGGGGGGGGGCTTTCAGCCAATCAGAGTACACATGTGCAACCAATCAGGAGGGACACACAGGGACACTACCAAGGAGAAAATATTTGGTGGAGCCAGGGCAGCGTCTCAGGGCGGAGCATCCTGTCGTGTCCCCTACACTCGCGACCCCCCGAACGCGAATGGATTTGGAGTAGTTCCACCTTAACACTGTTAGTCGATGGGGACACAAGTTGTGTTGTCAGAAGCTGTGTCTTGTTTAGCTTCAGCAATGTGAGAATGTTGATATGCAGTTTTTAAGCATAGGACATTCAAGAACTCTGTTGCATTGTTTCTAAGTCAAGTAGTTCATGTGCCTTTAAGAGGTGAACGTTTGCGCTTTCCCAGGCTCGCTGTTGTGGGTAACTCACCAAATGAGTCATTCTTGTGAGATCCTGGAGACAAAATTGCATGGACACCAAACAGAAGAGAACAATAGCAACTGGAGCTCAGAAACGCCTCCCCTTTCTCCTTTCCTCTGCTACGTACACATTTTACATAAATGCTCTTTATAAACTGAATGTTCCAAGTGGAACAGAAGCAAGCGTCAGACCGACAAGAGCTACTTGACTTACATTTTTCTCATTCTATTTATTCGACTTTCCCCATGCCTGGGCAATTGGCCAAGGGACAAACAAGATCAGTTTGTACTATCTGTCCACTGATTTCCCACATGGTTTTCCACTCCTTTCAGAAACCGGACTCCCAGCTACTGATTTCTACCAACTGCCTATACGAAGGCTGGAGTTCGTTAGGCTCTTTGTCCGATTACAAAACAGCCATACTCTCAACCTTTCCGCCTCGAAACAGAGGTGCCCAGGGCGGGGGTGGCTTACAAGCAAAGCAATGTGAAAAACAATGAAATTAAAAACCAAAACCAACAAAGCATATGCAACAGGAGAGGGCAGCCGCAGACAAGAACCAAAACCAAATCACATCCCAGGCAGTGATGCGCCAAAACAAGTTAAATGTCCAGCAGGTCAAAAGATGACTGGAAGTAACAAAACGGTCTTTGGCTTCTTCCCAGAATGTCAGTAGGCAGGACCAGCCCAAGATCTCCCAGCATCTCAGGTGGCACACCACAAACACTGCCCCCCTTTCCCAATGATGCGTCAACCACCACTCCTTCCTGGACTGGAAAAGGAAGAGGAATGGAGTGGAGGAAGACGTGTGGATGAGAGAGTGTGGTGGGCCAGAATGTTCCCAGTGTTCTAGCCCATCACTCTCCTTCTCTCCATGTTTCCTCTTTCACTTCGCCCCCCTCTTCCTTTTCCAATCCAGAAAGGAGGAAGAGGAGGAGCAGTGGCGGTGAGTAGATGGATGGAGGTTGGCACCTCCCTGCCAATCTGCTTCCTGAGGAGACCGCCTCAGTCGACCTCATGAATGGGTCTGCCCTTTCAGTAAGAAAGAGGCCATGTGGATCTCTTGAGGCAGGGAGTTCCAAAGTCTAGGTGCAATCACAGAGAAAGCCCCATCAATTGTTCCCACCAGCCAAATTTCAGATGGAAGTGGGTTGTTTAGGAGTGGCTCTCCAGATGACCTGTGTAAAATCTTCTTGAATATTTAAAGTTAAATCACCAAGCAAGCCTACGTAAGCTTACTCAGAAGCAAGCCCCACTGTGCACAGTGGGATTTACTCCCATGTTGTGTGCTCAGAGCTGTTACTAACCCCTGAATGCAGTCTGCATTTAACAGCCAAGGCTCAATACAAGCACCACCATTGAGTTTTGTTTGCTTAGGGCTGATTGCAAGAGGAAGAGACAAAGACAAAAGGAAAGGGGGGGATCATAGCTAAAAGAGAAAGGAGGGAAAGCCAGGGAGGGGAAAAAGGAGAGACAGAAAGGGCTTAACATTAAATATGGGTCCCATGTTTCAGACTGGGACAAAGGTTGGACCCCGCTAGGGGGTCTGACTTGAGGCAGCCCCAACCAAGGGAAATTCATAACCCTTTGTGCTGCTTCTTGAAGGAATGGAATGCTGGCTTGGTTTTCCCTCCCCTTACAAAACATGGAAAACACAAAGGGAAAGCTCAGCTTTCACGGCTTGGCACATCGATCTGGGCCTTTGAGCTCTGCCAACCTCCTGCTTAAAGGGAAAACTCTGAAATCTTCCTTCTCTAGTTCAGAAAACACACGGTTACATGCCACTTTTCATAGGGATGTGTTATTTATTCATACACTTCCCAAACACAACATATGGAAAGTTGGCCCAGCAATGATAGTCACTGATTACGAAGAGAATGTAAGATGCTCATTCTGGAAAACAGGATCCCCTCTCCCCCTACACTCTAATACAAGGATTAAGAGCCCAAGCCTATCCCCCGCCACGCTATAGCATGCAGGGGCATAAAAAAGGCACATGCTGCATGCTATGGTTTGTGGGAGGGGCGGCGACCTGAAAGCAAACGGGAGGTTAGTAAAAAAAAACATTTTTACTTACCTTCGTGTAAGCCTACAGGCCACCTCTGGGTCTCCTCCAACATACGACAGCCATTTTGTTGGCGTATTTCCAAGGAGAGAAAAAGGATTGGGAGATTTTAAGAAGAGGGAATAAGATCCGATGTGTGTGACTGCCGCTAGAGCCACCCCGTTCCTTCCCCAACATGCCCCGTTACACCCCCTCCCCGCCCATCAATCGCCTCCTGAGCCAGCTTACCTTACCTGCACTGGAGCAGGTCACCGGCTGTAGCAGCGGGACACCGACGCTGCTACCCCTTTGCACTGCTGTAAATCACGATAGGATTGGGTCGTAAGTACCCTAAAAGGAGATGGGAAACAGAACTAGGATGAAATTCATCTGTCTGTTCATTCTCTCTCTCACACACATAAACTACTACAGATCTTTCTGGACATTTTTGTTGTTGCTGCTGCACGACCCATGTAGAATTGTTACTCCATTGTTGCAGGGAATCTAGATACTCTTTCCTTGAGGAAAACGTGTGGTTCGACATGCTTGGGGTCACATGGTGGACACAGTTGACCATTGTAGTCAAGGTCTAAATTACCCAAGCATGTAATCTTGTAACTATCTATCAACAGCGGCTGGTCAGAAATGCCACTTTTGCTTTGAAATGAATTGGGGATAAGGAACTCATAACAGAGGTATAAAAATGACACCATCATTAGTTGTCCTGGAAGAATGGTAAAGTTCTATAAAGTGAGAGCCAGGGTGGTGTAGTGGTTCTGGTGTTGGACTTAGACCTGGAAGCTCCAAGTTCAATTCCTCAGCCATGAAGTTTCCTGGGTGACCTTGGGCCAGTCAATATCACTCAGCCTAACCTATCTCACAGGTGGTTTTGAGGACAAAAAGGAGGGAAGGAACCATGTACACCACTCTGAGCTCCTTGGAAGAAGGGTGGCATAAAAATGTGAAAAATAAAATAAATAAATTGGGCTTTCACAAAAAGAAAAAAAGGGGGGGGGGTCTGGAACAAACCATACTGAAAAAGGGACTGTACCACAATGAAGGAAATGGCATCCTTTTGCAGGGAATCCACCTCGTTCCATGACTAAGCAGCGTTTGCATTTAGAGGGAGTCGCTTCTTCAAGGAAGATTGAGTCATAAGAGTACCTGATTACCCTGAGAAGTTACACAAGGCTACTTCTTGTCAAAAAATAAAAACAGGAGCACAACAAAAGGCTCAGCTGCCAAAGGGGTTCCCCAGGTCTATGTGTGAGGCTAACAGCGCCGCCTGCTGGACCAGAACAAGGAGTCACTTCACTCTGTTGAATGTAGTATTTCTTCCTTGGTAACTCAGTTTGCTCATATACATGTATCCCTCTCTTATTACAGCTTTTCTCTTTGCTCTGCTCCTGTTGCTGATTCACCCACTCTCAAATTTCGTATTGAAAACTCCTCCAGCCAGAGACCTGGCTACATTATTTTACTTGTTTGTCTTGGGTCACTCCAGAGTGCACCATATTAATTGATGCTTTTGTACAAGTAAACCATGATTATGACACATTCAGAAGCAGCAGAAGAGATTAACAACAACCACCCCAATCTAGATGGGTAAAAATATTATGTACCCCAAATCAAGGCTCTTTGGTGCTGCCATCTTTGCATTTTGACTTGCATCAGAAAATGTATCAAAGCCACTTGTATTCTTTGAAAAGGGTGGTACAGTACAACATTCTTTAGATGCCTTCTCTAGGGGCTATGGCCAGATGGAGGTCATTTCAGTACACCCAGACCAGGTTCCTCAGTCTGTGATAGTTCTCCCACTCATTCATACAGCTCCTAAAGTAAAGGCCACCATAGTCGTACATTCCTCTGATTTGTTTCCCGTATTAAGTCATTCCCCCCCCCCCCAATTCATCCTTCACTCCTGACTGGGCCTTGCAGCGCCAAAATGTTGCCTGGACATGCCCTCCAAAAGAGTCCAAGCCATTTCTCACATCATGAAGTCAAAGAAATCACTATGGGAAGGTTTTTGTGTATTCCACAAGCACACCATGCAAACACACATCACAAGCACTGTTCCCTGTAAGCTGTAACTGAGATCCTGTGCAGCTTCTCTTGGCACTCTGGAGCTGTCCCTGGGCAGCCATTGTAGAGCTCCGCGCACTCCCCAGGAGTTGTTAAAGGGAACAGGGATAGAACTTCAGTGCCTTGCATCTCAGTCCTATCAGAGTATGTTGTGCAAAATATATTCAGATATGCAATGCTTCTTCTTTTCCCTAACTTCTACAAAGGTGAGGTTACACAATGCCCACCCTCCTAAAATGGCACCCTTGTGTTGACGTCTCCCATTCTCCTTCACAACGTGTAGGTCTTTAGCCCTGTGTTGTAACATCACACTGTACATTTCCATGGCCCACACAACTGGATGCTGCTGGCACACAACGCAGGAATGCAGGACACAATGACCCTAAATGTTATGGGGAAGCACACAACACAGACAAGCCTCATGTAAATGTGTAGCTCCACCTTCAGGGACAGAATTCAAGCTTGTTTGGTGCAGAAGTTTATTCATTTATTTATTTTAAAAGCATGCACAATTCTGATGAAGGGCTACTCTGCTATTCTGCAACATTGTACATGCAGAATTTCACATAGATTCTGATAATTCCTGGACAATCTAGATTGGTTTCCTCTTCCTCTCTTGAGAAAGAGGAAATATTGCCACACTCTTCAGGGCCACCTTCTTCTCCTATCACCGCCAGAGAAAATGAATGCAAAACAAGTAAATGTAATTTAAGATTTGTTTTGTTTATTATAAGCATAAAGGTTTTTATCTTTGCCATCTCAGATTTTTTGTACATATTCAATTATAATTAGGTTCTAGCAGAGACAATCATAACTGAAGCATAGGAGACAGGAGGCTCAAGTAAGGACAGTCCATTTCCTCTAGGCCAGTGTTTCTCAAACTGTGGGTCGGGACCCACTTGGTGGGTCGCGACCTGATTTCTGGTGGGTCCCAGGTGATGGAAAGATCAGATAAGTAATTGCCATAAGCCCTGAAGCTATTCAAAAATCAGATAGCTACTAATTGCCCTGCAAAGAGCTGAGCTCTTGCAGTTTGCAAGCTAGCTGCTAATTACCCTACAAGCAGCTGAGCTCTTTACTTGAAAATTTATTTATTTATTTATTTATAGATCACATTTTTTTAAGTCTCGTAAAGCTAGATGGGTCCTGATGGAGTGTCATTTTAAAAAGTGGGTCCAGGTGCTAAAACGTTTGAGAAACACTGCTCTAGGCATAAAAGGTTCTTCTTTAAAATCGGAAAACAAAGATGTCATAGAAGATCTCAGAGGAAAGACTTGCAACCCAGTTCCCTGGAGGACAGACAAGGAGACGAGAGACAAACCACTAAAAGTCACATCCTTCTCATCTGACACCAGGCATTCAGTATCTGGGGAAGTCAGTTGCCACTGCAGAGGTCAAAGTGCTTTTCAACTCATCTATAGCTTGTGCAGAGCCGGCCCATCCATGCAGCAAGGTGAAGCAGCTGCGAGCAGGCGGAGGTGGCGGCAAACTGGCAGAGGCACCCCACACCCTGTGCCCCTTCACTAGTCTGCCACCTATCCACCAGGTTATTGTCCCATTCTCTTCTCTTTTGCTTTCCTTGTGAGCAAGAGGAGTATGAGGTGTGTGTGGCTTACCTCCTCCTCTAGCACTGCTGCCAAGCATTTTGACAGCGGATTTGGAGAAGGTAGGAGCCACTCACTGCAATCCTGATCTTGATGGCTCTCCTTGTCTGCTCTTGTACATAACTGTATGGAGAAGCAATAGTGTTAACTGAGGATAATTGTGACCACTTCCTTGCTCAAGGCAGCTTGAAATCAGATGGGCTGTGACACACAACTGTAGTTGTCTCTTTGCATGTGGCACATTCATTTTTTTTCCTGGTTCCCATGTTATTCTAGCAAGAATTCTGTATGGAGTGAGGAAAGGAGGTAGGGAAGCAGATCAGAGTGTCTGTGTCTATAGCAAATTGGAGGGAGTTGGCAGCAGACACGCTGAGGGCCCAATCCTATCCAACCTTCCAGCACTGATGCAGCTGTGCCAACAGGGCATATGCTGCATCCTGCTGTGGGGGGGGGCAGTCACAGAGGCCTTCTCAAGGTAAAGGAATTTTGTTCCCTTACTTCAGGGCTGTACATCAGCTCTGGAAAGTTGGATAGGATTGGCAGAAGTGTCGTCAGGGTAGGGGCCTTGGGGCAGTGGGCCCCCAGGTGGCGGGATTGGGCCCCGGGCAGGGGGCGTCACAGCGGCCTGTCAGCAGGGCAGAGCGGTCCGATCGCTGGGGCGAGCGAAGAGCGCTGCCGGCGTTTCGGCCCTCCCGCCCGCCCTGCGCTTCTGTGTGTTCAATAACGGCTGCAGCCGTTACATCATTTCCAGCGCGGGGGGGGGGGGGCGTAGAAATGGCACTGAGGATTGGGTCCTGAGTCTATTTGCTGCTCCCTGCCACCTGGTGCTCAACACGAACTGCATTGTCCCCTTCATGGTTGGGCCGGCTACGCCAGAGATAATCTTGTTGTTAGATGTTTTAAAACTTGTTCTGGGATACCTATACCCACAGGTTCCTCAGATGCTCACAAGGAGATCGTTAACAAGCAGGTCAAGTAATGAGAGACAAGAGTCCCTGAAAGACATTTTGCACACTGCAAACAGCCTGCCATTACTGAATGCGTAAAAATGGATCAGAGGTGGGCACAAGCTCCAGGGTTCTTTTTCTGAGATAATTGGTCGTAAACAAGCCCTTATGAATGGTTAGCGCACAGGAGCTATTTCCAAGTTTCATGTCTCCTGTCTATGAAGCTTTCTTCTTCTTTTTGCAAGGCCAGGCATGAACTTGATGATGAGTCAAGGAAACGGCTGTCTGAGGGAAGTTTCCCAATTCCACAGGAAGCTAAGCAAATTCCACTGAGTCATCTGTGTACTTTGAGACAAATGGAAAACACCCACTTGACATGTCGTAAACAAGCTTTATAAAGGGAATGTTAAAACACAGGCCATAAGCACACACCTCTTTTATTAGGTCAGCAAATCAGTGTAATAAATCAAGTGCCACTACCTGGGCCAAGGGGCAGGGAAGAGTTAATCAGGCAGTAGTAAAACAAGCTTTTCTTGGGACAGTGTTAGGGAACCCCTCTATGAAAGCATAGAACAAGGACTATGATGCAAAGGGCATTAGGACCAGGGCATGATCTAAAGCAGGGGTTCTCAACTAGTGGTACTAGTACCACCAGTGGCACTTCGGCCGATTGCTGGTGGTACTCGGACTGCCAGACCACAGGAACCCTTCTCCAACATGGTATTTTTGGCAGTGCATTTTCGCTCCCGAGAGGCTCCTGCCTTTGGCTGAGCCTCTCAGGAATGCTGAGAAGGGCCCTCCCACCTGCCCAGAGCCTCTTACCTGCGTTTTCTGGCCTCCAAAAAATTGAAAACTCAGAAGTAACTGGTGATGATGTCATCGCCAGTCACGTTCGGTGGTACGCAGCAGGAGAGTGGCGACGGAGGTGATACTTGGTCGGGAAGGGGTTGAGAACCCTGATCTAAGAAGCAGCATTCTTCAAACTTCCCCCCCCCCCACGATACTATTTCATATGTATAATATCACATACCCCCACGACTCTGTTTCTATGCTTAATATAAGTAATATGGTATAAAAATGATAATTGTAAATAATACTATGATTTAAAAATCTGCTTGTGGCAGATGAAATATTCTTGTGAGTCATTGCTGAATGCCTGTTCAGATGGTTTGTGGAAGCATGAGAAATGTCAACTTGGTGACTGAGACTGCGTCCCTACAGTCACTTGGTAAGGAAGAAATCCCACCAAACACAGTGGGCTTTGGTTCTGAATAACCATGCACAGGATTCAGCTGTGAGTCACAGGACCTTTTTGCCAGGGGTAGGAGGCCCCAGGGAACAGGACACAAAATGCAGCCTCCTTACTCTGGGCCCTTACTCTGAGTTTCTGCTGCAGTATGATAATTATGCATCCCTGCTCTGTGCAGCACACAGCAGGGTTGTATCTAAGTCACTAGGTCACGAGTGCAAGTACGAGTCATTTTTGCACAAGTTTGAGTGTCAGTGCCAGAAAATTTTGGACATGTACGAGTGAAAAAGTTGTGCACGAGTACAAGTCATGTGCAAGTAATTTTTGCACGAGTGTGAATCGAGTGCGAGTAAGGCCAAAAACCCTGAGTTGAGTCAATTTGGGGAAAATGGCTCCCCCCCCATAAAATGGGGTTTATGTAGGAACCTCTGAGGCTTCTAAAGCACCCACTTGGCTTCCCCTATGCCCTTCGCCTCACCTCTCAGTCTTGTCACCACCCATCTGGCTTGGGAAAAACAAGCTTACTTGTGTCTACATTCAAACCATTTAATATTTCCTCCCTGCCCCCTCCCCTTGCTGAGCCTCGCATCCCTTGGGCTCGTAGTTTTGGCCAATAAGGAACTGCTGCGGCAGCCTCGCCTTCCCTCACCCCTCCCCTTGCGCTCGGAATTGTGGTCAATAGTGAACAGACAGCAAGAATAAAAAGGGAAAAAAATCCGAGCCAGGCTTCCTTTCCCATCCCCTCGAAAACGCTCCCTCTCCATTGCCCTCTTCCTCCGAGGTCTCCACTGCGCCTGCCTGTGTTGATGCCGGCCGTTAAAGGAAAATGACTTGGAAATGGCAAGTCATTACCCCCACGAGTGCGAGTCAAGTGCGAGTCAGTAGGTCATGAGTCTGAGTCAGGGAAAAAAGTGACTCAGTCACACTTGCGAGTCGAGTCATTTGACTCAAGTCCCCATTCCTGGCACACAGTGTGTAAAAAGAGGCTATTTAACATGCACAAGGCTAGTTCAGCTTGCAAAAATTCTGCTCGTAAAAGCTGCTCATAACATGGAATACATTACGCCCATTATCAGATCTTTGGCTTCATGATAACACTTTCATCCTCCATCACAACTGTGAGTATATCTTTCTCATCCAAAACACCAGTTTCGTCTGTCGCAGGGTGGATCCCAAGCTGTGGAACGCGGCCCCGCAAATTTCTTTGGAGTGTCACTAGTTTATAGCACCTGAAAAAACTCAGACCAGCATGTGTCTGCCCCACATGAGACAAACCCAAAACAGTTCAAAAGAGAAACATTGGCCTCACCTCTACTCTGCTTCCCCAGTACAAATATATAATCTTAAATGAAAAAAAAAATAAAAAGACACAGCAAACAAGAGAGCTCTTTATGGGGAAAGGGAGGTTTCCTTCGCAGTCAGCAATCCAGGCAGGTCATCTGATCATAGGCTTGATGCTAATTCCTGGTGCCTTTATCTGCAGTGAAATGGAAAGTCTTCTGGCACCACTTTAATAACAACCTAGCACAGAATACCTCAAGGGAATATTCCGTGCACCAAACAGAACCCTCCCAGTAAAGCTTTACAGCCATTTAACTCATTCGAGTATTAAGCACTCCATCGTCCCCTTAAAGAAGACAGCCGTCTCAATTCTCTTGACGGTGCAATGACTTTCTTTCTCCTTGAACTGTGCAGGGGGCAAAGAACGGCTTGGACAGGATTATTGTTGGAAAGGAACAGGAGCACAGTCTGAGATAGGGAGCAGGCAGGCGGATGCAGGCAGGCGGATGCGTGCATGCGGATGCGTGCAACCCCCCACCCACCCACAGTTTCATTAATTTAACTCTTGGCAAGTGGTCCTCCAGTCCAGAGTATTCATTTTAATTATGGCATATTTTGCCCTGGGGAAATGGCCTTTTGGGGTTTTTGACCCACACTCAGAGGCATCGTTAGGGGAGGGCAGAGGGCGACGCGCGCACACACACACACACACACACACACCGGTTTGTGGTTTCTGGGTCCAAGTCATAGTGTTGGTTTTAACCCTTAAAACCCAGACAAGCTCAATTCTATGCACACCTGCCTGGGAATAACAAAATTAGACTTGCAGCCCAATCCAACCTAAACCCTCTCACCAATGCAGGTGCGCCAAAGAGGTGAGCACTGCATCCTATGGCGCTGGGGGGGGGGGGAGTTGGAGAGGTCTCTCAGGGTAAGTGTAACTTTTATTCACTTGCCCAGGGGAAAGCTCCCATAGTCCGTATGGGACTCATTGGTCTTGCGTCAGCTATTTTGTTGATGCAGGACCATGGCGTGTAAAGGGGGCAGAAAGGGAGAGGATTCAGCCACACGCTTGTGCTGCTGAACGTGCCTTCTCCCTCCCTTGTTCCACCTCCCTCCCCACCCAGAAACTTCCCCCTTCCCTTCGCTGGTGCATGGTAGCCTGGCCACTGGCCCATGCAATTGTCAGCGACTATATTTTGGTTGGAATATAGCAGTGCATGCTGGGAACCCAGCGCATACTGCTCTATTCAAACCAGAAGTCACATGATGGAAGGAGGATATGCTTCAGGTAAGGGAAGGGGGTGGAGGGCTCCTCTCCCTCCCTCCCTATCAATGCGAGCATGCTCACTTGTTCATCTTTTCAGAAGATAAGGAGAGAAACAGAGCAGGTGGGCAGACAGGGGAATGAGTGGGGCCCTCCCTGATCACTTGCTCACTCACCTGAACCTCCCTCTTATACCTGAGGGCAGGGGCACATGCCTGAGCCTGAGCACGGGCAGCAAAGCTGTGGAAGTATCAGACACTATGGAGGTATGGACCATTCCTGGGATCAACCAAGGGAGGGCCTTGTCCGTAGGGGCACCAAGCTTCTGGAACACTGCTAGCTTTCTAGCAGCAAGGAAAGGTTATTCTATATCAGAAGGCACTTGGAGACCCATGAGCAGTTGTGTTGGAGATCATGTTTTTTGCTGCTGGCTATTTTTGTGTTTTATTGTTGCTTCTTGCTGTTGTGATTTTAAAGTATTTAAATAAGTATTTGGTATCTCTGTTGTGAGCTGCCTTGGAGATGTTTCAGCACAAAAGGCTGGGTATAAACGTTTAAATAAAGGACAATTCTTCACATAGCGGACACAAAAAGTAGAGAAACACCAGGCACGTACTGCCCTTAGAAATGTCTGCATTTCCAACATTAACTAACTTGGGCACTGTCCGTTTCACAAATAATTACGTATCTATTGCTTATTATAATCAAAATTAACTATGTAACTATTTATGCAATAAGGCCAATATTCACTCTCTCCTGTCATACTCCGAGGTGGTCAAAGAGATAGAATCCTGGGAACTGGTGTAAAGGAGGCAATACGTCAAAGGCACATTTCCTATCTGCTCAAACTTGGAAGGCTTTTATTTCTTGGTCATGCTAGAGTGTGACAAAGAGACAACCGACGCATACACTAGACTGCTTGGTTGATAGATAAGAGAGAAGCACAGACAGCTGGCCTACAAAATTAAACAATTTGCAGTTAGCTAGGTTTCATATAGGTTTCATACTTCTTTGATTTGATTTTTGTTTTTAGCTCACAGCCACATGAAGCTGTGAGGGAGCAAAAGCAGAAATGTGTGCGGTTTTTACATACAAAGTATAGCTTCTCACGTCACAAAGAGGCTGTTAACCAGAAGCATTTCCCCTCCCTTCTCTGATGGAAACTCCACCCAAGCAAAGATTTCCTGCTAGAGTTTCTTACAGCTGTTGTGAAAAAAAAAAAAGTTTCAAGTGAACAAAAACAGTCTTCTGAGTCTTGGGGGTCTGTTCTGTGCCTGAAAATCGCTAGGTCCGCCACCCAGTAATTAAGTCGGATTGCGCTGTTAATCGGAAGGAAGATTACATAGAAAAAAAAATTAAGGATGCACATCTCCCACAAGAAAATATTAATTACCTGTTCATATTATTTAGCGTTCTTGCTTCTTTGCAACAATTAATTTAAATACAATATGAAGGGCAACTAGCACATTGGCCTGGATCCAAGAAACTTCATGGGAACAGATCATCAACATGCCTAAGGAAGCATTAGACTTACATTTCTCAAACATCAGCTCCCCATGTTGCATGTCAAACCTCTTTGGAAACTGAGGGGAGTTTCAAAAGTAGTGTCTGTATGGGGTGTGGAGGAGTCTGCCGGTCAATAGAAAAAAGGAAAATGAAATCTACTGGGCATACCCAAGCTCCTGATTACACCTGGTTTGGGATCCAAATATAGCTCTTTGGATCCCACACTTTTCCGAAAGATGGACAACCATCTGGCGGATCCAATTTCAGAATGTGCTGCAGCAGAAAATAAACGCATACGATGGTGTCTACCTCCAGTATCGCTGGGACACACATTCACCCTGGCATTCTTGGTTGCCATTCTGGCAGAAACATTGAGGACCAGGGTGCAAGAGAATAAGGAGAACCAATCAAATTCCTTTGCATGGATTAATATTCACCCAGATTAATATCCACCCAGACATAATGAAACTCAGAGAACTTCAAGCACAAGTTTTACTTCTATTTATCCTTTGTATTTTATCTTGGTACTATCCTCTGCTGACAGTATTCATTGAAGGCCAAAATCAGCTCTGTGAAGATTCTGCAGATTAGGTCAACTATTGTTCTAGGCACAGTTCTCAGAATCCTTTCTTTCTTTTTTCCTGCAAAAGCTCAGATTATGCACTTGCAAAGTCCAGCTAACCTCTCACATTAGAATGCCGTGGTGAACATCCCAGCAATCCTGGAGGTAGATACCATCTTATGCACTGATAATATGGAAAGGCATGGAACTTCGGACATAAGGGGCATTTCCACCCACATGAATACGCCTGGGTCTTGGTGAGCTAATCACCCATCATCAGCCTCTCATGCTGCAATCCACTGTCTCACGTCCCCACTGAGAGTGACCTACCTACTTGGTTTTTGCCATCCTGGCATGGGACTTAGGCCTCCAACTGGGATCATGACAAGTGTGTGTGTGTGTGGGGGGGGGGGGAGAGATTTGCTCAAAATAACCACCAGCACATTTCCAATTCGGTGAGATTTTGGTGGTTCTGAGTATCTTTGGTGTACCTACTCTGACATAACAATGGCAGGAAATATGACGACACCTCTGGCTGCTTTTGGTATTGCTGTTCTGATCTCATGTGTGTGTGTGTGTGTGTGTGTGTGTGTGTGTGTGTGTGTGTGTGTGTGTCTGTCTGTCTGTCTGTCTGTCTGTCTGTCTGTCTGTCTGTCGCCAGTTCAAAGCCAGGTAGCTGACTGTTCTAGAAGGCCTTTGAGGACCTTAGAATCTGAATACTGTGGATTCATAATCAACCAACGTTAAAACCAAACTGCATTATCTATTCTAAGGCAATGAATCTTTATAGAAAGGCATAACCATTAGCAAGATCAAAGGCTTCCAGAGAGTTAAATCTTGCAAACATACAATTGTCAACAGAAATATGGAGTCTTGACACAGATCTATTTTTTTAAACTGGACAAGTGCAAACAACTTTCTGGACAAGTTGCTGGAGAAGCAACTTCAGCAAAGTGAATGACATTTAGAAACTGAATTGCTATTCTAAACTTCCTTTGATAACTATGGAAAGATGAACCCAGATGTACCACAGTACTCCACATGAAATCAAGTTTACTTTGCTCCCAAAAGATTGTAATAAAACCATAGAATCTGCCCTCCCTAAATAAATCTTAGCTATGAAGACACAGACATCAAATAAAGAAGACAACTAAATAGAGGAATAGTTAAAATGACACGTTATGAGTTTGGTGTAGGGCCCATCTTGCCGGAGGTCGCAGTGGCCTTTGATACTGAGAACACTGCCTCCACTAAATGTCCTTGTTGCCATTGGCACTAAATGACCTACCTAATTATCATGAGTCCTTTCCACTGTCCTTCCCTGTCATTGAGAGTTCCAGCCACTCTGGCAGCCATCAAAGATCTGTAGCTTTCAAAACAAATTCTCTTGAAACAACACACAATTAAGGGGACTGAGTAGCAATATATAATTTAACAGACTATGAGAAGACTACAGAAATGTACAGGAGAGGGGCAGTCCCCAAACAAGCCTAAGTTTTCATGTCAGCGAGAACACGTTGCTATAAACTCAAGAGGACTGATGCAGTGATGAGGTCACACCAGCCATGTGGCATTCCCTTGCTAATGTTGCATGTTTTCAGTGTATAGGCTGCAAGAGGTTGTTGATCAAATGAATTATATATACATCCAAGCTAAACCAAATACTAGAGTTGCTCCTTATTATTGGGGCTGGCCCAAGACCTCCTAATGTCTGAGGAGCATGCAAAATGCCCCCCCATCACCCAATGATGTGCCAGCCTCTGCTCCTCCCACTCTCCAATGTTCTAGCGCAGCACTCTCATCCCCTCTACATTTCCTCTTCCTCTCTGCTGCCCTCTTCCTTTTCTAATCCAGGGAGTGTTAGGAGGGCAGTAGAGGAAAGTAGGCAGACAGAGACGGGCTCCCCCTAACAATCTGATGCCTGAGGAGACAGTTTCAGTTGGCCTCATGGATGGGCTGAGCCTTGATTGGGACTATGAAAGAAAGGGGGAAACATTCATTGGATCTGTGATGCAGTAAAAAGCAAAGATAAAATGAAATTGAGTCACTATATTCAAATCTGAAAACATTTCATTATTTTATGGAGTCCTGAAATATTGATTGTATTATTTGCTCTTTTTGAAATTTCAGCATTCAAATTCTGAGATTTAAATTTCTGGCCAAATATTTCAAGTGGGTTTTTGATGTGAATAAAAATGGTACATGTGGTATTATTCTATACGATTATTAAAACTCTGTGTGTGTGTGTGTGTGTGTGTGTGTGTGCGCGCGCGCGCGCGCGCACATGTTTGTTTGCAACATCTGGGTTTCTGCTCAAGATAGTGAATTAATTGTACTTGATGAAAGTTTTATTGTGAATGGTAACTGAAATTCAGATAAATCTAGTACTTTTGAGTGTCACAAAAATGTTCCTAGATTGCCTTATCTCAGTGGTACGTAATAGTATACCACTAGTGCCACTTATCTTAGTGGTACTTAGAGGTTAGATGGATGCTTTTCTCCAATCATTTTGATGATTCATAGGTGAGATCTCTGTATTCGTCTTTTGGGTCCATGACATCTTGCACCTCTTCATCACGATGCATGCTCCAAGCTTCAAGACTCAAGCTTAGATGAAAAGTGGTGGTGGCAATACATAGGAAGCCATTTTCCATAGGGAGCTCCATTGTTTTATGTAACTTTATTATGTATGGATGTCTTACGCTGTAAACCGCCTTAGGCACCAGGTTTTCATTATCTGGGGAAAGGTGGTATAGAAATTCGCAAACAAGAATGATGCCGAAAAAGTAAACAAGTAAATCTCTACTCCGGATGGGTTGGATAGACACTAGGTTCAAAAGCAGTATGAGAAGAGTTATAATTGACTTTGGTATGTACACAATCTAACTTAACCTACAAAACGTATTTGACCAGATATTAGTGTTTCAAACTGCTTTGACCAGAGATAGACAGAACAATTGGGTTGTATTCGAACAACTCCTGTGAATACAAGATGTTCTATTTGCACAAGGGATGATGATTTTCACCAATCCCATCTTCCCTCTGCTGCTGCAGCCCCCTGGAAATCTGCACCTGAGTTGGGGACCCTCCAGAAGCAGATTTAGAGTGCAGGGGGGCTGCACAGGAAAGGGGGCAACACTAAAAATAATTCCTCTCCTCTTGCCCCAGTGGAAATTATTTTATTTGCAAAGTTCTAGATTAGAACATAGGCTATCATGCAAATTGTAGGCAATGATAGCTGTATCCAGTCTCTTTTAAAAGTACTGTCAACCCTCAGTATTATTTTGCTCTGAAAAAAATCAGGCCATTGTGTGTCATAAAACTGGCACTGGGAAATTTCATGATGCAAGATTTTTTTTATTTTTTGCTGAGTCATGTGAATAAACCTCCTGAAGATTTTATGATACAATCTGCTTATAAAACAGGATTCAATAGAGAAATAAAGAGTGGACGAACTGTATTTTTACCAAAATATATAAACCACCATATAAAGCCTTTCAATAAAAATCATTCTGTATTCCAACCTTCAGTAGACATTGGCATACACAGACAAAGAGCATTCAGAATGTATCAGAACATTTACAAAGCTTTCTTTACATGGGTAGTACTACCACATTTTCCACATCAACCTATTAAAATGATGACAACTCTCTATCATAAAGGCGCCAAATATTGCTTTGTAGCATATTTTGAAAATAATATAAAAATAATTTCTATATTATAATTTAAACTTGGCTTGGAAAATTCCAACATAATACAACCTGTTATGTCTACAAATAGAACACACTTACAAACACCATTCTTTAGGAATTTTTAAAAAAATGAACAAACCAATATACTACTATTCCTGTTTGTAAAAGAAAAACAACAACCATGTACACAGAAAGCAAATGTGCAAACATGTTACTGAAGTCATTTAAATTCTATGCCATGTTCTGTTTGGCAATAACATTACAAAGTTTCCCCTACCTTCAAATAAAGATAGCACAGTTGTACATTGCAAAATTGAAACATGGTCTGAGCTGAAAAGCCACTTACAATCAAAGTCAGTTATTATTTTTTCCACTCTCTGGTTCTGCTGTTACACGAATATGCACAGTTTCGTTTGAGGACAGAGATGCTTCTCCCCCAACTTCCCAAAGTATTAAATTATATTATGATACACTTTGCATATGTTAAAGCACATTCTGTTTGGGAGGGAAATAAATTTCATTTTGGGAACAGGGAAGATCAACAACACCTATTGATGAAGGCTAGACTTGTTTGTTTTGGATGAGCAAAATAACCCCATGGGCAATGCCAATCATACCATTAAAAGACCTTTCTTCCATTTGAAGCTCTTCCCCCTTTACTGAATACACTCCTGCCTGTCATTATTTCAGTTTGATAGTCAGCAAGCATAATGGAACAATGCCATGACAATTCAGTTAAAAAATGACTTGCTTATATTGGGGCAATAGCTTATAACGGAAAGTAGTCAAGATGATCATTACAAACAAGAGATTCAGCCTTCATATTACATAGTGCCATTGTTATGACATTACTCCGGATTTAGACCCTACATTCAAACAGTACAGATCTCTAGTTTTGTTTACCATGGGCACAGATGGTACAAACACAGACATTTGTTCAGGGCCTGTTCAAGACCTTCTGGCATCTGTGGTGGTGAGCCAAATGCGGCACCCTTACCCGATACATGCTTTCAAACACTGCACCCATAAGGACTAGATACTTGTATTTAAAAATAAATAAATAAAAGCTGTGATTCTCAGGAAGCTGAACTTTGTTCCCTCCCAGTACCACATTATTCTCTTTCACAGAATCACAGCACGCACCATTGATAGGATGCTGTGCTGCCCTTCATTTCTTGGGATTAACATTTCTATTAACATTTAGCATCTATTTTTCAGAAGGAGAGATTGATGTAAATTATTATACTCATTTACTTTAAGTACAGAAAGAGGACAAAGCCGGTGGGGGAGGAGGGAGAAAGAGCAACCAAACACAATTTTTTCCCCTGCAGTTTCTGATTATTTTTTCCACCTCTCACTTTTATGAACTATATAACACAGGAAAGGTAACACACGTCTATGTTCAAGGGAAGATGTGTGCAGAGCAAAAGTCCAGAAGTGATGGTTGGAACTTCTGCACACTTTGCAGGAAATAAAACATGCATTATCCATGCCACACTATGCTATTCCTTCCCCACAGGCCGGATTTAAGATGAATAGGATGTTTTGCCATCAATTTTAATGCATGTATAATTACAGAAAAAAGTTTCCATGATCCTTGGATTTCAGGAGAGCAAATACACATCCCGGCGTTGCTTTGAAAGAACAACAATGAGCAACTGATTCAACCAGTGGCGATGCAATGACAGAGAGAGCTACCACCACCACAGAGTCGAACATTTCCTTGTAGTGGCTTATGGCCATCTGTAGAACTTCCTGAAAACTTAGCTTAAAACCACCTACAACACACAACACAACTTATCTGTAAACACGAGCGTATCATGTTTTATTCATTCATTAGCCCTTTTTATACGTCTTTTAAATGCATTATTATTACAAAGTGTAAGAATGCCTACGTACCAGTTTCTTAACAACCCTTGGACCCTTCGTTCCACAGAAGAAGGGCAGACCATTTTGCATATTTCCTTGTCTTTTTACAAGTTTTGAAGTAGTGGCTTGAACAACTGAAGCAAATAGCTTTCTACCCCTCCCCCAACATACATTTTTTCTTATTCCTATTAGCACTGTGTGTGTGTGTGTGTGTGTGTGTGTGTGTGTGTTAACCATAAAGCATTTTTATTTGTAAAACATCACTTTACCCCAGAACAGTTAGCAACACTTATTACATTCAACCACTGTTCCATGTTTTGTACTTTTGATACACTAAACAAACCAGGAGAACAACCCACCAGAAATTCCCTTGCACAAGCTCCACTGAAATGAATAGTAGCCATGCAAGAATATTAGTGTACTTGTGTGGCTTGTATTCATTTTAAGGGACTTGTGTAGGAGAATGTCTTGGTGGATTATGCCTGTATTTTGAAAAACGGGGACTCTTGGATACAAGTCCAAAATTCCCATATCTACAACATAATTTTGTCTTTACTTAGCCCTGCTTTCCTGACTCAGAATTACTCTCCCACAAATCCTTAGCCCTTTATATACTGAATTGTCTACAATATCCACTTGCCACCCACCAAGTGACCAACCCACAAACTGCTGACACAAGCAAGACAAATGCTGATCTGAATGAGACAATCATGTGTTTTATATATGGAGAGAGAGAGAGAGAGAGAGAAATCAAGTAAAACATGTTTTGGCTTTTAAAACTGAAACACAACCAGAATCTCTTTGGAGCGACAAAGTTCCATGAACATTTAATTCCTGTTGAGAAGGAAGTTGAAAACTGAATAGTTTTATTGCTGCTTCATTCAATTCACAAACAACTGCTATCTCCCTTTCAGAAAAGGCAGACAGGAACAGAACCTGACAAACACTGAAGGCAAGATCACTCACAACTACCAATTGCCTCTTTAGCATGGACATTTGACAGTCTAACAGCGCAAACCTATGTATGTCTACTCAGAGTTAAGTCCTATTGAGTTCTATGAGACTTACTCCCAGGAAAGTGTGCATAGAATTGCAGCCTGGCAGCCCAATCCTGTGTAACTCTTGCACCGGTGTAACAGTAGATTCCCCCGGTGTAAGAGCACTTATGCCAGTGTAACTTGCCATATGCCGATGGACGCAGGACGGACACCGGCTTAACCCCCTCGGACACCTCACGTGCGCAGTTTGGATGCGGAACGGATGCCGGTGTAACTCCACTGGCACAGGGGGAATTCCAGGGGAGTCTGAATGCCCCCAGAATGCCCTCTGCGCCGATGGAGTTGCGTTGATGTCCATTCTGCATCCAAACTGTGCATGTGAGGTGTTCGAGGGGGGTTAAGCCAGTGTCCGTCCTGTGTCCATCGGCGTATGGCAAGTTACACTGGCATAAGTGCTCTTACATCGGAGGATCTACTGTTACACCAGTGCAAGAGTTACACAGGGTTGCGCCATAAATGTGTGAACCATGGGATCATCACCGATTACTGCTGCTTGTCATGTTCCAGATTGGCTCCCATTTTGTGGTGGCAAGACATGAACAGTGAAAACCAATAAGAGCAATCTGAATGTGTAAGCTCACCTTGAGTTGTGTTTGTTGTCAGGGTCTCCAAGCATTTGAATTAATCTTACAGTTTGAAGCTGTGGCCTAGCCTAGCGAGCTACTATGGTCAACATGTGCTCAGGCCTCTTCGGGAGAAATAGGTGGGAAAGGAATTGGGGCACACATTATTGGCCTCTGCCATTGGCTGGTATCTTGAATCCTCTTGATTGGCCATGCCCAGTGTCTAGATTAGTAGCTTGGTCTTCTGTCCCTGTCTGCAGTATTTTCTGCCTCCTGACATTAGGCCACGGGTGGCCAACCTTTCAACATGAATGCTCCTGGCCCTTTAATGGCTGTATAGGTGAGGGCATTTCAGCAGGTACAGCTGCTTTAGCAGTACCATCAGCAATTGCAGCTGCCAAGATTCTGTCTTCTACACAACTCATAAGAACGCAGACACCCTCATGGTGGAAGGTTGGCTACCCCTGCATTAGACCCTTTCCTTCAGCCCAAGTCTCTACCAGTTGACCTCTAGAGTTCTGAAGTGGAAAACATTCACTCCAGATCTGGATCCAGTTGTGGTCACCATGGCCTTGGTCTTGCCCTGACTTCTGTAGATTAAGGAATTCACTGAAAAGGGGCACTCAAAACTGTGATCTCTCTGAGGTGTACTGCTATAATAATAGTAATAATAATAATAAAAGAATCAAGGATTCTTATTTGCAATGTGAAGGATTGGACCATATTATGCAAGAATGATGCTCATTGAAATATTTCCATTATTAAGGTTTCAGGCTGCAATCCTATATGCACTTACCTGTGAGTAAATCCCACTGAATTCAATAAGATTTACTTCTGAGTAAACACGCATAGGACTGCACTGTCAAACAAAGAGCATACTAGAGTGAGATGCCACAAAAGGAAACAATTATTAGAAAAATGTAGTATTGATTTAAGTAGCTAATCACAGCACTGAATATTCTATGGTCTGACTCTGAAAAATCTACAGGACAGAATTTACTTTCATTTGGTTCTGTTTATAATTCCAAAATGATCTAGGACAGTGTCAGTCTATACAATTATTCTGTTGGTTAAAACAGTCTCCTGATAAGGTCTGTTTTATAAAAAAAAATACATACTACATTGCAATACTTTTTAAAAGTAGCACAAACATTTATATTTTAAAAAAGCTTTTTGTTCAGATATATTGTACCTGAATCAAAGGGGAAAGCTGAAATTGTTGATGGCAATTTTCTCACACCTAACTTCACCTACATAAGTATTCATAGGAATATCAAAGGTTATTCCTACACTAATGTATTAGTAATTACTAATAGTTGTGGTCTTAAAACATTTGTACCATTCCTGATCTCTCTCTCTCTCTCTCTCTCTCTCTCTCTCTTTAACAAATACAATCACAAGCAAACTTCATCTAGTACCATAGTTTTCTTTGGCCAAAAGAAACATATGAGCAATTGTCACAGCTAACCATGAAAGTCAAGACACTGTACATTGTACAAAACTGAAACATCTTTTGAATGAACCACACCAGAGGTTGAGGGAGTTTTGACCCACATAGCAGCTGGCCATCACAGCAGTTTTGCGCCTTGGTTCTAAACTGGAAGCACAGAAAGAACAAGGAAGATGCCCTTTTCCCCTGCTTTGAAATAAATGGCAAGGCTGGTCAAGAAGGCTGCAAAGCCTGTCAGTGCTGATATGCAGCTGTTTCCTTTTTCCAGTGTGGACTTTCATAACAGAAGAGGGACCAGCAGAGTAGCAGCACTTCTGTGTGCATCCTTGTAAGATCTTATGGTGCCTTTAGGTGGGGCAACACAGCTTCTGCTAGGAAAAAATAAATAAATGCTAATTCAGAAATAACACACATCCTGTAAATTCCCCAAACATACACAAACTACAAGCCTGGATTCATGAAGAGCTACCATCAAGTAATGTTGGCTTCCTGCCACTCCCTTAGATATTCTTCTTAGGAAATACTGATGAGTTCTCACTTCACTTTGTTCTCAGGTGTGGATACCCAAGTGGTTGTCACTACTGTGTACTTCAACATGGGGCCGGATAAATGGATGTGGCAAATGCTCAACTGATAAGAGGCACAAGTAGTATTCAACAATGATGACCCAAGTGCAAAATGTAAAGTGAGGAGTGGCCAGGAGCAATTGTTTTCTTAGGATAATATAGGAATTAATGGATATGGCCAGGAGCATGGGCCACTCTTAGCAAATAGCCTTCCTAATAAGGGGTGGTGGTGTCACTGCGAGGTTTTGGAAGACAGTCATCACATCAGTACACTGACACTTCTTTCCCTCTTCATTAGGTTTCACATGGTCCTCCATGAATGATTGTTACTGAAATCAGCAACAAACTGGATAAGTGTGAATTAAACTTGATCCAGACCAGACAGAGAGAAAAATGATGATGGTAAGAGGGCCTTGCTGATATGTAGGGTCCCTCAATACGGGAGGTAAACTATTTTTGATGGGGTCACACTCCACCTTAAAGAGAAAGCTCACAGATTGGGAGTGCTCCTGGATCTGAAGGTTGTTATTAGACATATAATCTCATGCCAATTCCCTGGACTGTTCCCTGGACTGAAACGTGCCAGCCCCTGTGCAGGCATAGTCACGCCTGGCTCAGCATTGCTGAGACAGGCTACGGAAGCCGCTTAGGGACAAACTGAGTTGCTTGGCAATAATGTAATTAGCAACCCCACTGCTAGATCTGGACAGTAACCTAAGTAGTAATGCTTGATCCGGGGATCATCAAGGGCATAAGATCTCCCGATAGTCCGGCATATGTGATAATCTGGTACCACCTAGGTCCTGAAGGTGCCGGACTATTGGAGTTTTACTGTATAATGGCACCAAGTAGTTTAGCAGAAAAAGTTTCTAGAGAGAGGAATTAAAGCAAGTGAATAGTTTCTGTTAATGCCAACTGAAGTTTGATTATGGATATGAGCAGAGCCAGCACATCCATGAGGCCAACTGAATCAGTCACATAAGACAGCAGATAGGTGGGAAGCACCCATCTCTGTGTACCTACTTGCCTCCACTGCCCTCCTTCCACTCCTTAGATTGGAAAAGGAAGAGAGGGACAGAGAGGAGGAGGAAATATGGAGGGGAGGAGAGTGCTGAACTAGAACATTGGAGAGTGGAAGGAGCAGAGGCTGGCACATCATCGAGTGAGGGGACAGAAGAGTTAGAGTTACACAATGTTAGATTTATGCCAAGCAGTTCCATAACTCCAGAGATCGTCAAAACAATAAGGATCTCTGCTTCATTTGAGTCTTTGCTGTGCTACTTTAATGGGAATAAGATTTCATCCACTATAGTTATTTTTATCCACTATGGTTATTATCTATGGTTATTATCATCCACTATGCTTATTTGAAAGGGTTGGATTTGAGAACTTTCTAAAAAAAATATTCAACCAATGGGCAGTTTTGAAACATGCACTAATAATTTAACATATATGCAGCTGAACAGTAGCCACCCGGTAGCCAAAATAGTAGCCAAACTTTGCAGCTTTGTCTGCAAAGAGTCTACAACTTTACATGGGTACATTAGTGTTCCAGAATCTATCCATAAACATAAGAACTGTACAGTAGTTCCAACGTGTAATATTCCTAAATTAGCCAAAACCATTAAGGAAAGAATCTGACCAAACAGGAGGTGCTCAGTGGTGTCGTTTTGCACTCAATGGGGTGGAAGGACAGGCCTGAACGAATATGCTACTGTTCTGTCATCCAAGGATGACCCTTGCTTTAAACTGTAAAGTGCTTATTCTCAACTATGAGGGCCAGAGTTCAAATTACAAGTGAAATAGATATCCCCCCTCTTTTAGCAAGAATACGACATTTTGAGGGGAGCTGAAGTGGAAAGCCTTTCATTTGTAGGAATTCTATGGAGCACTAAACTAGAATTTTCTTATGCACTTGTATCCAAGAATTTGCATTTCATAAGAAAAGCTGTACTCATGAATCCAGACCTTCATTTCTGTATATGAAGAGAAACTAGTACTAAAATAATTCAAAGCGTTTACAGCAAACTAAGGATGTTAGTATGTTTTGCACCATATGTAAAATTACTAATCCCTCCCCAATTTTTTGGAAAGAGGGAAGAGAAATGAAAAGTTACATTTTATTTAGAACTGAGATGGCTCTATAGTATGAGGCAGACACAATCTTATTACAATACCACATCTCCAGTTATTATGACTTTTTCCCTATCTTTCTACTACCTGAGTGATGTCAGTGTAAATTTCAGGCACCATTAGTAAAATTTTGACCACACATATACACAGCACTGACAAAGGAGTAAACAACCTTTCAGCTTACCAGTGTATGTAAAAAAGACATTGACAAAATGGAAAATAATAAACTCTTTATGATAAATTACTCTTGTTTTTTTCCACTGCCCCAGAAAAAAAACAAGCTAGACCTTTCTCCCCATAGATCCCCTTGCAGTATTCCTTTTTCCTTCCTCCTATAATCCATTGCCACACACTTAGTAAGAAAATGGAGGAAATAAATATTTGTGGGAAGAGCTCCACCATCTTCAATGCCGGTGACCCTTGTTTTCTCGCTCCCTGCGTTTTAGCTCCTCCTTATAGCAGTAGGAGCAATAGTTTTCAGTCTCAGGGCGACCGTAAAAGGAGCAGTTCTCCTTCTTGCAGCGGTTCTGCTGGATAGAATATATCGGGCAAACTGTGCTTCTGCCTCGATTTTTGTCATTGTTCAACCAGGTCTGAGGTGCCTCCTCATCGGCATATTCTAAGCAGTCTCTAATGTCACTGGTATTAAAACCATTGGTATATGTCTGCGACTTATGGTCTGTGGGCATGGCATAGGTCAGCGACTCCACTGTGTTGACAGTACGGATGCCTGCTATTCGGGCTGGGCTATAACTCTGTGAAGACAAAGACCGGTTCTGTTGGGGATACGTGGCACATGTTTTTAAGGTACCAACCACCGGCTTGTAAGTATCATCTTGGAAGCTTGATGGCTTGGAGTTGACATCGTGCAAATGGATGACACTTTGCCTTTGTACAGGGGGTGTATGGCTATAGTGGGCAGATACTGGAACGGGTCCACTTTTCTTTGCACTGTTACTAGGTGAAGAAAATGACCCTGATGTGGGACTAGTGCGGTCTTTAAACTTTAAAACCAGTTGAGTTGTATGGCTTTGAGGCAAGACTGGTGATGCCCTTCCCTGAGGAGATGATTCCAGCTTCTCTTTCAAATATGCTTCTTGTTCCAGTTTCCTACATGATGTCCCATTGAGAGTGGCCTTCTTCTCTGCCTCTTTTCTCTTTTGTTCTTGTTCTGCACTGAAGCGCTCTTGGGCACTGGTCAAATAATAACCAATCATCTCCTCATGAAACTGATGTCTGTGGCTGGTCAGAAGGAGGCCAGCAAAAATGAACTTGCGCTCCCCTTGCATGGCAGCTCTCAAAATGTTGAGGCTCAGCTTCACATCAGTACTGTACTTCCATGGGTCTGGTTGCTTATCTGAAGGAGATTTAGAGTTCATTTTTTCAGTAGGTGAGATGCTTGCTTTCTCGGTGGGCGAAGGAGTTGTCTTTTCAGATGGGGAAGTGCTCGCAGACTGGCCAGATTCCTCTTTGCTTCCTTTCCGTGACTTGGACTTTTTCTCTTTCACTTTCTCAATTATCTCTCCATTTTTCCCATTTCCAGAATTTGCTCTGCTCATTTTGCCATGTACTAGTCCCCCAAGTCCACCCATATTCTTCTTTAGCTTAATACCAAGAGTTTTACTAAGACTCCCAAGTTTGTTGGCAACTGAATCAGCCCGGTTTTTATCTTTATCCTTCCTTTGTTTTTCTTTTTCTTTCCCATTTTTGCCATTATTGCCATTAGAATTACTACAGATGGAATCCCTGTCAGAGTCCAGGGAGTCAGCTAGAGACTGCACATCCTCTCCTGCAGACGCAGTAGGAGATTCTGGCTGAGCTAGAGGAGCCTATTAGGAAAAACAAGTTGACAATTAGAAATTATGAGTATTCCAAACACAATTATTAGCCCTGATAAGAAAATTTCTCTACATTTTAATCTGGATTTTTCAGGAGCATTTGAAAAATGAAATATTTAAATTGTAGCTGTGTGCATGAGGTTAATGCACTGGTGGGCCCAAACCCAACAGTTAGATTTACTGGTTGTCCATTCTTTGTGTGAGACATCCTTGAGATCTTGGCTTACTAACAGCCCAATCCTACTGGGCTTTAGTGCTGGTGAAACAAGCATTCCACCAGCGCTAACTGCTGCAAAAGCACTGTAAAGCACTTTCTGGCAGTGTGCTCAACAGTGCACTGCCAGAATGCCAGTGCACCTTTCTGCCTGTGTCATCGGCTCTCCTGCCACCCGCTGGAGCAGGTAAATCAGAGGGAAGGGGATGGCATAACAGGGCGAGAGGGGGTGAAAGTGGGTCACAATGAGTCCTATTATCAATGTGATAATGCTGTCATGTTGAATCTATTATAATCTGCAAGAGATTATAATATAAAATCTGCATATTATAATCTGCATAATACTGTACATACATGTCAAACATTCACATGAAATTTCAGGACAACACAACCGAGAAGCCATCCTCTGGGTATCTGGCAAGCATCTTAAAATGTAATCCCACAGAATGTTTTGATGGATTAGTACAGCAAGAATGAGTCAAAAGTCTTGCAAGAATCCAGTTCTTCCTTACATGTATCTTTTCCTTACATTGTCTACAACACAATCACTGCAATTCATATTTGTATCTAAAAGTATGAGATGTGCTGCTGTAAGCCATTGCCCCTAAAACTGAAACAGTACATTTTATAAAATTCCGCGCAAGAGCTCCTAAACCGGATCTTCAGATATCTTTCCAGATGGATGGATGAGCTTGTTTTTACTTGCACAAATTCTTGTTCACCCACTCATTCGGAGGCAGCAAAATTTGTTGATGTTATGCAAGAGAAGTATTTTTTTTTTAAAAAAAACACCATTACAAGGTATGAGAAACGACAGTTGAATAGATTTTTTTTTTTAGTGGCATGATCAATGTTAACAAAAGTGATACAAAATGGTATCAACATGTAGATTAACTTAATAAGCAATTAGGCAACGACATGGAATCTGCTTTGCACGTTGTTCAAGCTGTGCAGAAATGACAGGGCAATTCGCACACACACTTGCATTTTGGCAATAAATTTTAGGGAACTGTAAAAAGGAGTAAATGACATATATTCTCCTGTTCACGCTAAGAGCATGAAGGATTACCCTCACTCTCATTAGGCTACATGATGTCATCAAATCAGATTGGCTATGTGGTACTATAACATCACAATCATAGTTTCTGACTGGCTGCACTAAAGAAAGGACAATGGAATGATTACGTGAAAAAAGAAAAGTTATTTCAGAGCACTTTGTGAGACCCCTGATATGCTGTTTTGCACCAAAAATATTAGCCATGAAAACTTGCCTCAGCCGTAACTTGCTTACCTCCTAATTGATGTTTTGGGGTGTCTACTTTGCAGTCGCACATTTGGATGTGTATGCTGTGACACAGCTCTAGAAATTTCTGATATATGAGCCTGACCATGCATGCTCCAAAATGTCAGACTGTACACAGTTGAGAAGGAGAACACACTGTTCTGTAGTCTTTTCGCCTGACCAGGAATATGTGGGCTGGCCAATTATTCTTTTGTCTTGATCCATTTACTGTTCCAAAGCCTGTTCACCTTGACCTCATTTGGTTGGATGGAGAGTGGAATTTCCAGCCAAAAGCAGGCAGCAATGACAGCTGCTGTGACATCAGATGTCTCCATGTGTTGTATTTCATATGTTTCTTAACCAAGATGTACCCGACAAATATCTGTGTAAATGCCCTATCATTAACAAAATGCCAAGTGCAGCCTGAGGTAGGAATTTGCTTTGTTCGGCTTTGAAGAGAGATGATTTGGAAATGTGGGTGCATCCCTTGTAAAAAGGGATAACTATGACATCCAATGAAAGGTAATGGAGGGTAGTTACCTTAATATAGGGTGGAGAGAATAGGAAACATAGATTGGGAGTTAGTGGGAGATGGCTGGATTTTTAAAAAATGTATACCGATACATTAGAACCAATAATTCCATCTGCTTTTCCTTTCTTGTTTCTCTCAATCCGATGCTACTGCTTAAATTGCTGCAGTGCAAAGTCATACCTGCTGTCAAAAATTGCTGGCACAACTTTGGGCTAAATTGTAAGAGGGCAGGCCATAGGATGAGTTACAAGGGCCTTTCAGCTGCCTGGCTTCCCCTTGTATCTTTTCCTTATCTTCCAAAAGGTCTCTTGCGCATCACACAATGCTGTGCCAAGACTTCCTTGAAGTGCTAGCATAAGAGCAACAGCGAAAGGACGCAATATGTTCCTGTGCACTGATGCTGGGAGCCTAGTGATCTCTTGCTCCAGAATCTCCTCTATGGGCACAAACTGGCATACTTAGGGCTTAGCTTCTTTGAAGCTGCTTATGCAAAATTAAAGAGGTTACCCGTGTTTCCGATGGTATGCGTATCCAGGTTACATTCATGTAACTGTGCAGAAGATTAAGCTTTGCCTCCAGAGACAGAATCAAACTAAGAAAGGAAAAAGAGAAGAAAAACCACACACAACACAATTACTGAAAATATCCAGGCATAGAATGCTTATGGTCCATCAAGAGAAGCAGCATATCAGCAAGAGAAGCAGCATATCATTTGAATGGCACTTTCAGATACAGGCATTCCAAAGGAAATAACCCAGGAAAACCAGGGAGTGCTTCTCCTGGGCTCACCGTGGAAACCCAGCTGCACATAAAGCGCAGCCTGCACTCATCCTGAATTCATTCTCGTCAACCTCAGGACTTCAGCTCAGGCTGATGCGACCTATGAGAATTTAACAGGCAGTGAAATTGCACAACCAACTATGCACAAACTACATATGGTTAAAAAAACTCAGCGGAATTATTTGCTGTGGAATTGCTACGGAGAGCACAGCTAAGCAGCAGCTTGGCAGCCAAGTGCCACCTAAGTACGTAGATGTCTTCTAGATAAGTTGATGATGAAATCTTAGTTGTTATAAAGAAGTCTTACCTGGCCAGCTTGGAGTTATCATTGTCATCCTTCCCCCACTCCCAGTCTTTCCCTGGATCAACTGCAAAGTGCAAAGGCAGTAACTTGTGTTCAGAATCAGTCAGAGGGATCACCGCTAAAGGAAAGAAGAGAAGAGATGAATTAACTGGGAAAAGGAGGAAAAGAAATAAGAATTGGTTGAAGTACAGGACAAAGGGGGGGAAGCACTTTAGAGGCATTACAGGGCTCCCTTTTCAACTACCCTTGGAAAACATGCTCCTTTCACAAGCTGCTATGCATTTGTTTATTGTACATATGCTTATGATGGGGGGGAAAAGTAGTCACCAGTTGCCAGAAATGAAAATTCATGTATTTTTATTGATATATATTTTATTGCCTGTTCTAACTCAAAGAGTGGGTGGTAGTACTTTCTTCTCTCTGTGTTCTTCAATTTAAGTCTATGGAATTGGTCATGACTTCACAGTAATATTTAGCATTTTTATCCTTAAGTCCCAAGATTGGTATACAGCATTTCTTTATCTCATTCATTCTCACAATGGTCTGTGAGATAGCTCACTATGCTTACTCAAGGCTAACATTGGCACATCACGCCCACCATACATTGTTGACAAATGATTGTACGCAAATGTGTGCAGCCAACACATACAAGTCTATATCTGCATTGCTTCAACTTTACACATTCCTCTCTCCAATACATTGTTACGTAGAATTCAGCTCTGTTCTCCAAACAGCTCTCATACCAGTAACTTTACATGAATGAGTAGGGGGTAGGATATGATCCTTTAACACTTTTACAACATACAGTACATTTATGTTAAAACTGCCCTCTCTATCTCCTAAGTACTAGGAGAAACAGAAACCCTTTAATTGCTTAATTCTAGCAGCCTCTTTCATGACTGCAGCCTGCTGATTTCTACCTAAATAGAAATATGATGGAAGAAAAGGTTGTTTAGAATATTTTCACCCTCTGAATATTTATTCAGTTGCAGTTTTTACTTTGAAAGGTTTGAGAAACCTGAAGGGTTTGAGAAGTCATCCCAGCGAGCAAGACTATTGTATTTGTAATAATTTCTTCTTTGATCTAAAGAACATCAGACCCAGCTAGGTAAGCAAGCGGCCTGGGCATCCCACCAGAATTTCTTAATTCAATTTTTGCCCTGAACACCTACTGTATGCCTGGGCAAATAATGTGCAACTCAAAAACTTGCATGCCTTTAAAACAGTCCTTTGGTCCAGTATAATGTATTTTTAAAATGAACACTAAAAAACAAAGCATTTCTTACATCCTTTCGGCAAGGTTCAGAATACACTGGGAGCAAATACCATGTGCTAGATCTTATCGTTACAGGAATGAAAAGGCATTCTTGATAGCTGTTTCATGGAATTCTATTCCCCTGTGGACTCTCCCACATCCCTAACCTGAGTACTGTATATTGCAGCAACAGTGCAATGCCTTTCATTCTGGGCAGATATTTGATGGATGGGGTTAAATGAATGGCTTGAGTATTAAATGTCACACTTTCTGTTTTGTTGTTTATTAACATGCTATACCTCTTCTGCACCTTCCAAGATGAAGTGGGATATAAACCACATGAAAATTGGCTACAAACATTTTCCCTTTCATTGCTACTTAGTTTTTTTTTCCCTGACAGGGAACAGGGAGAGAGAAAAATAAAACAATACTGGCACCACCACCTACTGGTCAAAGAGAATGATGACCAAAACTTTACTGCAGAAAAACAGATTTCATTTATTCTATTAAAAAAAAAACACTTATTAACTGTAACAGCAATTGGGCAATAGAACAGAGAAGCAGTGAAATTTGTCCTTCCATCTGCTAATAAACGCTCACATTCTGTGAGCAGTAATCTCATAGCTCCTTTGGCTGCAAGATTTGATGAATAATATCATGCCACCCTTCTAGTAGTTTCTGTCACAGTGAAGAACTGATTTAAATGCTGATTACAAAAGCCAAGAGAATGTGCTAAATTTAAATGTTTTATCCTGATTGCACAATTTGTTGCCAGTGCTTGTTTCTACAGCATTTGGATTTTTCTCCTTCAAAAACATGATTGCGTGCTGGGCAAGGAAGACTGACATTTACAGAACACCAATCAGGGGTGGAGTATCTCCAATTTCTAGGCTCTTAGCAGAAACTTCCCACATACATTCTGGGGTTTTTGTTTGTTTTGTTTTTGGGTATGTGTGTGCAACCAAGATGGTTAGAGATATATGTCTTTTAAAAGAAGAATTAAAAGCTTGGCTTCTTAAGGATTTTATTGCTGCTGTGCTGCATTAGAAGTATGTGCCCTGCTGATGTAACACTGGCTATACACATTCTCAATGCCTCTGCATTTGTGAGATTATATACATTGCAGATCAATGCCCTCCCCCTCAGGAAGGGTGTCATAGCTCAATGGAAGAGGATCTACTCAGCATACAGAAGGTCTCATGTTCAATCCCTGGTATTTCCAGGTAGGTAAGAGAAAGAATTCCTCTATAAAACCCTGGAAAACTGCTACCAATCAACACCAACAATACTGAGGTAGATGGACCAACGGCAGCTTCCTAACACCATTCCTCAGGGTCATATTCGTGACAAAATACAGAACCAAAAGATGATCACTTCTACTGTATATTATTGCAAATCAAATATTCAATTATCATCATGATGAGATTATAAGCAAAATCAGGGATGATAAGTCATTTGAAAAATCATACACAATTTCTTTGCGTTGGGAATCACAAATTTGTGTATCACAAATTCTATGGGGGACATAGAAGAATCTTGGAATATAGCCAATGCTGTTAAATTATTTAGAGGAAATTTTCAGTGTTCTCCTTTAGCAGTCCTTATACAAACACAGAAAATATTTTGCAGGATCAATGAAGGCAGTACACAAGTACAAGACATAATAGCTTGTAACATTAACAGTGTTTCACTAGGTGGCACCAAAGTGTCTAATTTACTTACCGGTAGCTTGTAGCATGGATCCTTTAATAGCAGTACTTGCCATCCAGATTCAGGACCAGCACAACTGCACAAAAACAACTCAAAGCAGTTGCTTGGGGTGAAAATTATTTAATGAATGTAAAAAAGCAATGTGCAACCTGAGACCTGCATCTTCAGCATCGTGCATGACATTGCAAAGGATCTGTGAACGCAACTGTTGGAGTGTGCAGTATAGTTGCTTGGGGCATAGAATCAACTACAGCTGTGTCTGCATTTAAGTGGCTTTTTAGGTATTGTGGAATGTGTTATGTTAAACAGCTGTGAAAGCTCAATGGCAAAGCTCTAATCACGTTTAATGCAATCTTTGACAAGGTCAAGTCTTCTATTCCACCCCATTTATACTACTACATTTGAGACACATGGAGCTCCGTGGCTGATTCTTTCCTCTATAGCAGTGGTTCTTGACCCACCATTGAAAACAAAAGCTGCCTCCTGCCCCCTTAAGGAGCGGGAACAGCATGGCAGTGCAGCGATCCTGGGGATCGCCGCCATGGCCAAAAACGTGCCCGAAAATCGCCATTTTTTGATGATCCGAAGTTCAGGGAGGCCTGCAGAGGGTTGTGCAGGCCTCCCCGAAGACCCCCAAGTCCTGGTAAGACCAAAACCAGCTATTTTGGGGGCATTTTTCCCAGCGACCCCCATAGACACTCAGAGTTCTCTCCGCCTTGCGTTCTATAGTGTATTTTTAAAATGCGAAGCATTAAGGGGTTGTTTAACTCTTTCTCTTCCTTACATGTGGTGATCAAAATCTCAGTCACCTATATCTTTTCCCCCATAGGGGGAAGAACAAATGTGAAAGATTAGATGATGAGTAGAAAGACGAAGGAAAGTTAAACAGTCCCCTTCGTCCACTGCTTTTCTGCTCGCAACTGTGGTCTTCCAAGGTTATTTTTTCATTTTCTATCTTTCACACACACACACACACACACACACACACACACACACAGGGGGAGAGACACACAACTCTGTATCAGACCTAGTTTACCCCTCATTTATACTACTAACATTTTTTTAAAAGGATCTAATTTCTGATTCTCAAGATTCTGACAAATATCTTGGTTGACTGAAAACGAAAATTAGATATTTGAACCTTTGGAAGGAAAGACAAATGCAGAAAGCAACTCATTTTCCCCTGTTTTGATTTTAATAGGTTTTATGTGGCCCAGGATCTTCCAACTTTAAGGCAAGCCTAATCAAGTTCCCCCTTCTAGTACCTCTTAACTAATCACTTTGCCTGGAGAACATACAACATGTTTTCGGAATCAAACTGGAAATATCCCAGAGGTATTTGTTAGGGTTGTAATTACAAATCTGTCTAGCATTTTCTGCTGTCGATGTAGCTCTCTTACACATAATTGGCTTTATTAGCTTACAACTTCTCCTTGATGATATTTAATGATTCTTGGCAATGGAGCTGCCACTAACAATTCAAGACAGGATTTTTAGATCTTTAATAGATTTGTGCACAAGGGAGAATTTTGCATGTGCTTATTCACTGAACAACTACTGTATAGCATTATAATGTGAGAAGTTGCACTTGCTGCTGAAATTCTTCCTTCTACATAATTATGAAAGATGATAGAGCCTTTTCCAGTTCTGAATCTGGTAAACTTACTTGGCTGTGAAGAGAAATGATTCTCAAAAACTTTTAATGGAGCTGATACTTAGCTGTCAAAGAAGAGGAAGCATATAAGAACCGAGAAGGAGAAAAGGAACTGAAAGATATATGGCAGGTCTTTGTAGAAATGAATGCATCATATGGGAAAAATGGCACAGAAGACCATTTGCTGCAAGTTAATGGCAGAGGGGGAAGACTGAATTTCCTTGCGCACATGCAAGTTGGCAAAAATAAGACCTATTGCTTTTTTTCTCTCTAAGGCACTGTCTTGAACTGAAGTTGATTAAAATGGTGAGAAAATATACTGGGTATTGTGGGGATATGGGAAGAAGGAGAACAAATGGGAAACTGGCTGATGTTAGAAAATAAAGTTATATTGTAAGGTTTACAAAGATCACCTTCTTTAGACATCTAACAGCCCAATTCTATGTGCCAATGGTGCATCAACGCCAGTGGTAGACTGACATATCCTAAGCCCATCCAGGCAACATTATGTTGGCCCAACCTTCCCACTCAGGCCCTCCCAGTAATGCCTGCAGTGTCCATGGAAACCCCAATACAGCCTGTCATCCTTGGAGAGGCATGTCCAAGGAGCCAATCACCACATCCACCCAGCCTCAACAGCCGCCGCCGCCGCCGCCACAGAAGTGCCTCCAGGGTGACCTGAGCAGGGGGCAGGCACAGGGGCAATGAGCGGCCACTACTGGAGTGAAGGTGCCCTGAGAATGAGAAATGCAGCAACAGTCATCACCAATCATGGGGAGATGCCCCAAGGACATAATGGACATCACACAAACACACAAAACACAAGGATGCCACAGCACCCCAACCTCTACAGGTGTACATCAACCACTACTGTGCTGTATACAGCAAAGGAGCAGAAGATGAGGACTGCTAGGAATCCTAACACCTAGGGTTCAAGTCCCCTTGGGCCACTCACTCAAACACACATGTCCAAAAAATGTCCATAGGAGAGCAAGCTAGAAAGAAAGCTCCCTTGGAAGTCACATGCAACAAACACACAAGACCCTCTACCGCAAGGCTTTCGAGTCCCTATGGAGGAGCTCACCAGCTGGAAGCAAGCCTTTTGCTAGAGGAGGGACTGGGACAAGTCACAAGGGGAGTCTCAACAGTACTCATCCAAAGCGAGGTGCTGGTAGCATGCTGCACAAAAGTGCAGGCAGATAGCCAAGTAAGACAGGAGAGCTAGGCCAAGGGGCTTGCCCTAACCAGCAAGGCACTCACTTTCTGTATGACTGTCAGAAATGCCCATGGCAGAGAGAAGAGGCAAGTCTAGAATCCTTACCAGTCCCTCCACAAAGCTCTTCTTTAATCATCCGGCCACAGCAGAAGAAAGGCAAAGAGCATCCTATGGGGCATTTAACATCTTGCATCAACCGCAAACAGAAACAGACATCACATCCACCCAGCCTCAACAACAGGCTGGGTGGATGTGGTCTCATTTGGATGCCTGTCTGTGGACACACCTAGATGGGAGGCGGCAGAACATGGACCAATCAGCGGGAACACTGCATGGGCCAATCAAGGGCTTGCCTGCGACACAGTGCCTACTGCAATGGCCCACCATCTAACCCAGGGGTGGCCAACCTTCATCATGAATGCTCCTGGACCTTTAGTGGTTGTATAGGTGAGGTCATTTCAGCAGGTGCAGCTGTTTTAGCAGCACCATCAGCCATTACAGCTGCCAAGATTGCCTTCTACACACAACTCTTAAGAACGCAGAAGCCCTTAATGGTGGAAGGTTGGCCACCTTCACACCAACACCCTTTGCATCACTGCTGACACCTGCTGGTGTGGCTGTATGCTGCCCTCCCTGTCCCTGTCCACCTGACATTGTCTGCCTCATTGACCCTGGCTGCAGAAAACAGGGGGCTCATGGCCACACAGGAGTGTTCCCTCCCATTGGAACTGAAGGACAGAGTAAGGTTGTTGCAGAACCTGAGAGCAGAACGCCCCCCCCCCCCCGAGAGTCTCACCATGAGCCCAGCTGAAGTAAAAAAACAACTAAGATGGGTGGAATGGATCCTTAACTGCTAACAAAGTAACAACAAATGTGATCTATTCTAGTCAAAGAGTTTATTGAACTATCAGTGATAGAGCAGCATCTGAAAGAGAACACACAAATGGAGTTTCCAATTATAACTTCCTAGCAGGGCTGTTGTGCCATTGTCAGTTGTCAAACAGACAGCCAAGTAACACGTGTCAGTGAGGTCTGGCTGCACCAGTCGGTTCACTGTCTGCCATGGAGTTTGGAAAGCCACAGGAGCCTGACTGAAATGAGTAGACGAGCACCTTCACTGATCAGCCATGGTCACCTGGTCACTGCAGGCAGGCAGGCTGCAGGCTTCCTTTGGGGTCTGCATATCTTCTCCTGTGAGACAGCTGCCTATGAGGAGCAAGGAGAAACAAAGAGAGAGTAACAAGGATTTGACAACAGCATCAGTAGCATATGTTGTCTCAGTTGAGATGCATACTTGATGTTTTAAGGGAGAGTGGTGCTTACCAAAGTATACATGCAGTGGTGTTCTGTTGGGGGTGAGCGCACCGTGGTTTGGAATATTACCTTCCCCTCTCCTGGGAGGGGGCTGCAATGGAACTCTGGGAAATAATTCTTCTGCCCCATGTGGCAATGGTGCTGTCCTGAAAAATGAAAGGAATTCTGATGAAAGTTTGACCGATGTTGAGATTCTGTCGCATTCACCAAGGGAGAGCAGAAAATGCTATTAGCAGTTGCAAAAGAAAGGAATGGTTAGGCAACACAGTTTATAGCAAACATGCTCAGAAGCGTCACAACGTGCACGTCGCCCCCCCCCCGTACATCCCCCCCGTCACCCTCTGAGGCCTGGAGAAGGCCTCGGAGAGCGTCCACCCTGGCCAGCGGTCTTCTGACAGGCCCCAATGCGTCAATGCGTGATTTTTTAGCTTTTTCGCGCATGCGCACAACGTTTCTGAGGGCAAGACGGCCGTGGGGACAAGCAACCTCCTGGTTGCAGGAGTAGGTTTTCTTTGTGCCAGGTGCAAGTATCTTGTTGTCTTGTGCTCCCTGAGGCATCTGGTGGGGCCACTGTGTGATACAGGAAGCTGGACTAGATGGGCCTTTGGCCTGATCCAGCAGGGCTCTTCTTATGTTCTTAAACATTGTGCGCATGCACGAAAAAGCTAAAAAATGACGCTTTGGCGCATTGGGGCCTGTCAGAAGGCCCTGGACCGCCAGCCTCTCCGAGGCCTTCTCCAGGCCTTGGAGGTGATGCGCGGAGCGGGGTGGCACCCGTGGCGACCCGCCACGGTCTAGCGACGTGTGTGCACATGCTTTTGACAACCCTAAAGAGTCAGTACGGGGGGGGAGAGAGAATAGAACATAAGAGAGATAGAGCATCAATGTGAGGTGGCATGGGATTCGCTATCCTTCTTTGCTTACTTGTGTGGGGTGCTCTGCCCTTGCTTCCCCTGTTGCAGTGGTGAGGAAGAGGTCTCATTTGGATGCCTGTCTGTGGAATCCTCCTGGGGCAGAATATCTGCAATAAGAATGCTGAGAAGACAAGTGTTAACCAAACATCTTTCTATACATGTTGTGAGGCTCAACAGTTGTTTGTGCAAAGTGCTTCCCCTGTGCACCGTGCGCTTTCATCATAGTTCCCATCTTATATAAATACATAAGAGTTATAAGTGCCAAGCGTCTTAGAATCTGAGCTGTAGTTTCCCTGGCAGGACCCTACGTGCCGGGGTTGGTGTGCTGTGATTGACTGCATCGTGTAGTCTGTTTCTTATGCTCCATCGTAGGAAAGTGGGTGGGGTTGAAGGGTGGCAGAAGGTGAACTTTTTGGTGTTCTCTATGGATTTACTCCTTCCTATGTCACCTCTGTCATTAAGTAGCATTTTTCTGGTGTTGGGGGCATGTCTGAAGGGGCTTAGCATATGGTATACACTGACTCTTCCTCATCCCCCCCAATAAAATAAGGCCATCCCCTTCATGCCCTGCTTGTGGGCTTCCCAGAGGCATCTGATTTGCTACTATTGGACACAAAATGTAAGAGTAGATGGTCCTTGGTCTTACCCAGCAAGGCAGTGCTAATCCTAACTTGAATCATTCAAACCTGTGCAGAGGGAACCAGAGCAAAGTGGAGAATATGCTTTGTAAAGACATGCCCAAGCTGTCAGTGAGTGGTGGCCTCATATGTTCTGAGTGAAGAACTGAGTTTGACCGGTTATACCCAGCCGTGAATGAGAACTTTGTGCAGAACCCCAAAGATTATAGAAGTTCAACTGTATTTGTATATAAGGACCACTGAAGGAACAAAGTGCAGTGATTTCTCAACAAGTCTCATGTGCATCTCTTTCTGAATGAAGTACAACCTGGGCTATAACCAAGAGAGTGTGCATTGTGAGAACTGCTTTCTAAACATTCAGAAGCAAAGCACAGAAACATATTCAACTATCTTTTTCTCATTAACGGGACAGTTTGTTATATAATTGTCTCTCAAGAGCTACAAATTATAATATGTTCCACACTCAAATAAGGAGAGTTATAGGAATATGCGCCCTGAGAAGAATTACCATTGCTGCAAAGAGTTGACATTTTTCATTGGATTATTTTAAATAAAACATATATTTCAAATTAATGTTATGATGTACCATGCTAATTTTCAGGCACGTTAGTGGTGTGTCTTAACATTCCTCTAATGAGATATTCTATTACGTTACTGGAAACACTCTTGCAAATAAAATTCTAAACATCCAAAATTAAATATGGCAGAAGTTGTTCCCAAACCCAAGTGTCTCATTAAGTGACTGCATTTATTTAAGTGCCTGGATGGGTCTGCAAATATGAAGCATGCCTTTTTTGTCTGGCTTTCCCAAAGACCAGCTCTCTTCCCTCTCCCACACACTGAAAGACTTAAAACAAACAAACCAGGAGAGTTTTGGATGTCTTATGAAAAGTGCAGGAACAGGATGCTTCTCAAGAGCAGGAGTAGAATGCGCGACAAAGCTCTTGAATCGGTTCTGAGCATGTGGATAACTTCACTACGTGTGACTGTACAGAGTCCACAAAGAGGAACCATAGACTAAAGTAAGTGCTTACTATACTTTTCATCCTAGACCTCACAAAATTAGGCCATTAAGCTTGTATCTCAAAGCCTAGCTGTGCCACCTGATTAAAATTTATGAATTTGTTTTGCCATCTTTCCTTTCTTACTTTTCAAAGTACACTTTAGCCATGCACCATTAAAGCAATTAGGAAATGGCCCTTTTGTAAAAACCAGCCTGTGGGGACTACTTTGCTACAGGTTAAGTTTTTGCATATATAAACAGGAAGCCAGCTGGTATGCACAATGCAATGCCTTGCTAAGATCAATATAGCTGCCAAGCACCCACCTCCAAAGTCACTATAACATAAGACGACAGATGTTCACAGTAGGAGAGGGGGGGAGGGCATCAGATACCAGGCGGGCACCCCTTAAGAACTGTTTTGCAAAATTGACTTTTCTAACATACTGTATTTGGCGCCTGGTTTTAATTTTACTCTTTCAAGGCGTTCTTTTCCCTCTCACACAACACTAGAACTAGGGGACATCCACTCAAATTGAGTGGAGGGAGTATTAAAACAGACATAAGAAAATATTTCTTTAGCCAGCGTGTAATTCATCTGTGGAACTCCTTGCCACAGGAGGTGGTGATGGCACCTGGCCTGGATGCCTTTAAAAGGGGATTGGACAGATTTATGGAGGAAAAGTCCATCACAGTTTACAAGCCATGATGGGGATAAGCAACCTCCTGGTTGTAGGAGTAGGTTTTCTTTGTGCCAGGTGCAAGGGAGTGGCGACAGGATACAAGTACTGTATCTTGTTGTCTTGTGCTCCCTGAGGCATCTGGTGAGGACACTGTGTGATACAGGAAGCTGGACTAGATGGGCCTTTGGCCTGATCCAGCAGGGCTCTTCTTATGTTCTTAATTTCTGGTATAGCTGACATCACTGTTTCCAACAGTAGGCTGTTTTTTGCCCCTGTCCCCACCATTACTCACAGATGTTATCCAAAACTGTAGCTGTACACTTCCCTTTAGGTGCCTCTAAGGCATCTGACCAGGGAGGTGTGTCCAAACGTTTCTGGATAGGATTATACCCCTAATAAAGGATCAAGCCTGTAGTCTGGACATGCTAATAGATTCACCTTGGTCACTGGAAGCCCAAGTGGCATCATCTGTGACACAAAGCCTAACTCACAATTAGACAATGGTAGAAAGTTCTGTCTTTGTTGTACTATTTTTTTTAAATCATAGGTCTCTTGCAGTACCTCTCATATGAAGGAAAAAATCATAGAGCTGCTTTCAAAAATAAGCTGCCTTAAAAATACATGGTAAACTACAAACGTGATCACGTGGGGCAACATTAAAAGAAAGCCTGGCCATAGGATAGTGTTTGTAAATCACCTTTACTTCTGCGTAGATGTTATATGATTGTACTGTTAATTTGTTAAGAAAATAAATACAGGAACTTTATTTAAATGCTAATTAATCGCCTGACACCAGAGCAGTTGCTACTCTCTCCCTCTCTGCTCCTCCTCGTCTATTACAGAAGTTCTAGCTAGCAGAGGCGTCGCTCCGGTAAGGGCGGGGCTGTAAGTATCGCTGCGGTCATAGTCTCTTTACCGAGCGAGGAGGAGGCAGCCCCGCCCCCTCACTGTCCGAGCCAGTCCCCTACGGAGAAACCGGCAGGGAAGAGACCCTGCCTGCTGCTTTCTCCATAGGGGACTGGCTCGGACAGTGAGGGGGCGGGGCTGCCTCCTCCTCGCTCGGTAAAGAGACTATGACCGCAGCGATACTTACAGCCCCGCCCCTACCGGAGCGACGCTTCTGCTAGCTAGCCCTCATTTGAAAGGGAAAATGGACAAAAAATCAGTCCCACCCCTTTGTGAAGATTTTCAATACTGAGATCAGCAAAATAAATTTAATTTTTTAACAATAATTTTGATTCGTTAAAGCTTGCAATGCCTGGGCTCCTTCCCTTTGATTAATGTATCCCCAGACAAGAACAAATGCTGCTAAGTAAAACCTTTATGTTATTTTGTCTTAGGTGCCTTTAAACATTATAGGAACACAGTGGGAAGTGCTCTTCATTCAGTTTATTGTAACACTTAAGTGCCACAATGTTTAAAGTTTCAATCACCTAGTTATTTGTGAGACTTTAAATTCTACACAATTTGCATGGGATGAGATGAATCCATGGAAAAGTTTTTCTCACAGTGCTATTGTACTGTCCAAAGGGCACATTAAACAGTTGTTTTGCTGTTTTGTAAATGCTTGATTTGATAAAGATTCGGAACTTCTAGTTTAGCAGATAGCTCTTTTGTTCTTCTGATCTTCAGAAACTGTCAGTGTGTTGATTTGGCCTAAATTGATATGCATTCTGATTAGCTGTGATTTTGATCTGAAAGTAGAACTAGAAGCTTAATGGGACATGATTTATTCACAGCATGTGATAGGTAAAAAATGATTTGATGTGCTTTGACTCTAAATGTATGCAGCTTTGCTCTGGTGATGAGGGTGGATAGGGAAGCCACCTAGCAAGTCTGAAACTCTAATTTATATCCACCTAGCATCTGAATCAATTTTCTAAAGTGAAACCTTTTACCTTCTACTAACTAGAGAGTAAAAAATTATTCATGAATTGGTGACTGTCCAGGACATTTTGGTCCTTGTGACTGAAAATCTAAATGGCACTGTCCCATACCGCTAATTAACAAAATCTGTGCAAGTCTTCCTGAAACAAAGGGCAGCTGTGCTAGAGTGCTGCCAGGCTCGTGTGCAGCTCCCCTTTATTTCAGTGGGGGTCTGTACAGGAGATCTTCTCTGTGTATTGGGCCCCATACATTAGATTTGTCTGTCTCTAAGGACACCCCGAACCACCAGGTCTCATAATAGGGTTATCTTTGCAGTTGGCAGCAACAGCAGAATGCAATTCCACCAGTCAGTGGCTTGGCATTCAGTTTTGAAATCATAAAGATGGAAAAAGCATTAATACAATTTGGTTCCAACTCTACCTCTGTGACATGATTTAGTGGCAAATAATGACATAAAGTTGGCATTTAGTGCAGAGTCTGGAACTACTGCTTCCAGATGTTCATGTGATTCAGTCCCTCCCACTCTCTAAGAAGTGCCTCAAGATATAACTATTTCCTATGCCTTTTCTAGCAGAGATATTTTAATTTAGCAGCTTTCTTCCTCTGTTGTCTTTCCTTCTCTTCTTATCACCTTCTTCTTTCCTTCTCTTCATCTACCTCAACATTTGGTTATAAGCTTTTGAACAGTTTTTTGTTGTTGTTCTTATTAATTCTATGTTTTATATTGTACAGCACCTACTTTTTGTAGGCACTTAAGAAAATTTACTATTAAATTACTGCTGCTGCTACTAGGTAAATTGAGCTATTACTGACTCTACATGAAACACGTTACCCTCAATACTATGCTGTGACATAAAGTAGTAAAAGATGCCAAGCCATTTTCAAACTACTGTGAAGACTGATGGTTTTGTAAAGTTGGTGGTTCATGTAAAGTTGCCACCTTTCTAATTGACTCTGCTTCTGTGACTTCACGTATCAGCCACACATACACACAAATTTAGCAAGGCCATATAATTGTAATATAATATACAGTACAGTATTTATATACTGCCTTTCTTGGTCATTGGATTTCTCCTCTGACTTTAATCCAAGACTGTTTACATGGGCAGGCTTTCCCAAACCTAATGGTTTTTTTTACAATATATAAATGTTCAATGTTGAGGCTCTGCCTCAAGGAGTAGGAGGGGCATAACCCATGAGTCATGTGCCCCCTTCCTCCTTCCAGAGAACAACTACATTCCAGTTAATATCTTTTTGCAGTCTGGACTCTCACTGGCTGCCTCCCACGCTCAGTCAACACAGCTAGCAGCTTTATCTCTCCTCACAGAGGATTTCACAGCTTTTTTTCAGCGACGTGCCTCGAACTGCTGTTCACCGATCTTCAGGCTTATGAGGCGGCAACTCTACCAACTGACCCAGACATCCTTCTAATCTTCTGCTATATGTTAATCTCTTTGCACAAAACAGCTGTTAAAAGCACAGAAGCACAGCCAATAAAAAGGTGGCAACCCTATGTATGTGAATGCACCAGAAAGTTGGTAAAAAGGGAGGGGAAGACAGCAGCAAACGTCAGTGGTAGCTTTTAATCTTATACATATTCAGTGGAACTTTCACAAAGGCAATTACACTAATCAGTGAGATATAGATGGCTAGGGGAGCTCTCATCTTTGAGAATTAGCCAAAAGTCAGAGTAACATCAAAGCCATACAGATCAATGTTACAGAACTAAATTATATTAGGTAGAAGATACCGTACATTTTGGAAGGTCTACACTTTTTCTAGGAAAGAAGCAACAGCAAAAAATTTGACAGCTTAATCTACAGCATTTGAAGGAAGATTATAGCTTAAATTTAACTTGAGAGCTAGATTTGAACATGGAGAAGCTTGGTACTTTCTTTTTAACTACCGGTAATAAAAATACCTTTGCAAATACAGTACTGGTGTGCAACAAAAACAAAAGCCAACATTCTGATATGGAAAGCGGGTTGCAAACAGTCACAAGCTAATTAAAAAGTGCAATGGATTCTTCCCTGCTCTTTGTTCTTTCTTTCTTCACAATCTCCCACAACCTGTCAAGGGAATAATATCTAATCTTTCTAAATGGATTTGGAAATGTCTACTGAGTAGGCAAACCCACAATCACAGCATCTCTTCCGTTCATAGTGTCTCCTTGTACTGTTTAAATCAAAGGATGCTTTGAGCAGTGCTGGGAGTTGAGCCATTACACTTACTCGTTTATGGGAAACCAGTCCTTTGACCAAAAAAAAGAGTTACTTGTGCCTTTGAACTGACAAATTCATGAATAAAGGCTTTTAGAAATAAATCAGCTAAAAACCCAATGATTAAAAGAATTTCAGTGTGGCAGTTGCTTACTTCATTCAACAAGGTCTCGAAATCAAGAGACCCACTTCTAGCTGTTCTGCTTTCCACAGGAAAAAGCATCTTCAAAAGAATTGTAAAATCTGATAGAAAGTATAAAGCACCTTCATGTGGGAATGCTACATCTTTTGTTTTGTTTTGAACTGTATGAAGTATGCACAATCACTAATTTCAACTTGGACATTATTTTGTAATATTCCTGTGTTCCATCATATTGCTACAGGAAATCCCAGGGAAATGTCCCTGTTAGTGATACTGCAAGACTGGGGAAATGGCAGGCTGGAGTGGGGTTGGTTCAGAGAGGTTCTCACATAAAGCCTCTTGCTTCAGTGACAATCCTAGTGAAATTTCCCTTGCTTGCATGGTTTAGGTTTTTTTTAAAGTTTTATTGCCTTTCATCATATAAAAATTACAAAACTCTGTAAAAAAAATATTTATCAGTAGAAGAAAACATCAGCTTATGCAAAGATATCTAATGTGTTGGTTCCTACTTTGCCAAGTTCAGTCATTTATAACAGCTGAACTAATTATTTAAATGACAACTAATAATTATTTCCATCAGTATCATTATAGTGCTCCTTAAACCAGAATATTAAATCAACCCCCCCCCAAAGTGTCTACCATTATCATTACTAGCACTTACAGATAGATAAGATACTAAAGAACTCCAATTTATACAAGATGTTCTAAAATCCTCAAGTAAGCTGTTAATTTGGCTAACTTCATTAGATCATTACAGTTATTTGAGAACAGTCACTTTAGGTGGTTTGCAGCAATTCTTCCAAAGTTTTGCACAAGTCAAATATGCAGCAGTCCATAAATGACAGGATCCTGATACCCATTTAGCATGGTTTCCAAATACATGGTTTAGTTATGACACCACTAGAAGGCAATTATTATCCAGGATCCAGTTGTCTATGCTAGTTCTCTCTTACCATCTCCAGCATGGCTGTGACTAAAAGAATAAGAGCCAAAATGGGTCCTGAGGTGGCTCACAAAATTAAACAAAGTGTTTCCCAATTTGTAGGATCTAGACAGGAGGTCCTAAAGGCTCTGCTCCCATGTGAAGCTCATTTGGTGGGGGTAAGAGGCAAGGCCTTCTTTGTTGTGGTGCCATAATTGTAGATTCATTCCCAAGTGAGCCCCTTCACTGGTCCTAATCCAGAATTGACCGATATTTTTGATGCTTCCCCAAGTTCTTGAACAAGAATTCTGCTGAGGTTTTTGTTTATAAATTCTGTAGAAAAAAAATTGCATTGCTGGGTTCACATTACAATATTTTCACAATACAATGTTGTTTCCGGAATAGATTACCATCATAAAGCGGGGGTCCTCTCTCCCTCTCCCTCAACCTTGCAACCCAGTGAAAAGCATCTTGCAGCCCAGTACTGGTCGTGACCCGTACTTTGAAGAACACTAATCTACAGGCATATGCTGCAATCCCCATACAATATTTTCACAATACAGTACAATAGTGTATCCGGAACGGACTCCCATCGTAACGCAGAGGTCCACTGTATTTGTGTACATTGCAGCTGACTTGCCAGTTCCCTAACCTCCACTCAAGTTAAATTAGAAATAAATCTTCTGTTTATACAGAGGTGGACTATCCTACTCTAAGGAGCCTCTCCACTGATTTTGTTAGCAATATTTTCTTCCACTCTATTTCTGGGCATTTTGTTAGTCTGTAATAAAATGTAGGAATTTTACTTGGCTACCATCCACAGAGTTTATTATTTTTACATTTTTTAAAGTTTTCTTTAAAAACTGTGAATAATGTACAAGCTCACAAATAAACAAGGCACAATACCCCAGAGGGGAAATGTACCTGCCAGAGACACCTTTTGTGAAAGGCAAAATGAAAAAAGACAGCAGGGGAAAGGCAAGAGAAGACCCAAAGACATATTGCACACACACTTTACATAAACCATCCCCAATAGTTAAGTACTGTACACAGTTTACTTGCTATTTCCAGCTTCACAATTTATATTGGGAATGTTTATTCCTCTCCAAAACATTGCAGTGTGACCCATACATCCTAAGATTTCAGAAACTCCCATCTATAAACATTTCCAGTATAAATGATGCTGGTCAGCTCCTCTTTAGTATCAGCTCCAACTCGGCGTGGGCCAGTAAAAACATAAGACAAGTATGTCCATAGACAGCAGCTCTACAATCCCCTCCACTTACAGAAGCATTTGCTTTAAATGCTACATACCTTGTTCCCTCTGCTGATCTTTCTGCTCCATAGATACAAGAGCAGAGAAATGCGCTTGATCGTAGGCAAGGACTAAAGGTGAGCAATGACATCGGTTAGGCATGACTTCCAAAGGCAAGTAAATTCCACCAAATGGAATTGGTGCAAATGCTGTAAAGAGAAACCAAGATTTGGGAAATAAGCAAGGAGTGAAATTGGGAATGAGGGGACTAAGAGAACTGGGTATCTGTTAATGCTGATATGCTACTAGAGATGCTAATGAGCAAGCAAAGAAAATCAAGAACACTTCAGAAGGCTCCTAGGCCAGGTCTGCAGTACTTGCCACCCATCCATTGTGTGTAAGTGAGCGAGCAAGAGGTAACTATAATCCACGGTTAACGTGCTGTGCGCAACTTACGGTACCACCCCCACCGTAGCGATGCCTCTGCAGACACTTGATGTTTTGCATGATTCCAGTTTTAAACGATGGTGCCTGGGTGTGAGCCTCAGATTTTGCGCTTTAATTCAGTTAATTAATTTAGGGAGACCAGATTAGACTGCCATGGATACAAGAGGGAATTTGTGTAGTCTGTGCAATCTCCTTTGTCCCAAGTTGTGCAGGCCTGCCCTAAACCCAGGGGGTGGAGGGTGGTGCAATATTGTACATATTTTTCTCTCAATTGTATCCATTTAACACAAAGCAACAAACAAGCTCTATGTCTGATATAGAATATATCAGAATACCTACAAAATATTTTTAGCAACTGCCTACAGATATGAGCTGCTAAATTTATATTAATAAAAGACTCACCTTCTCCTCCTGAGTCTCGTAACATTGTATCTGCAACAACCACGATTGGTCGTCTTAATATGTGTGCTAGGACAAAAACGTGAAATTCCTCTAGACTCTCATACACCGGATCTTCAGAATTGTCAACTCTAGAAGGATAAGGACATCCAATGATAAGGACATCCAATTCAGAATCGAAGACATTCTTGACCCTCCACTTACTTCAGTTAGAATTGAAATAATTTTATGTGCTCTGTCCCGCATACACAGCACACAAAATACATAAAGTATGCAACTCAAATAATTTTTGCAGCAGTTGGGGAAGACAAAACAGGGATCTCTCACTTTAGACAGAAGCAACTCTTAGAAAAGGACTGTGCCTCTGACTCCATGTACTTTACAGGGGAATATGGATATATTTACTTGTGTGTACCCTTCTCAACTGATGTGCTAAGTGCATATTGTTCCCTAGTATCTGTACTTAAATATCAACTGATCCTGCAAAGCTGAACCATCACTTGGTTATTCCACATTTATGCTGTAATCCTATGCACACTTACCTGGGACACTCTTACCCCACTGAAATCAGTTGGACTTACTTTTGTGTAAGCATGCATAGGATTGTGCTATTAATAGCTGGCAGCTGACTGTGTAAACTGGTTCACTTCAAAGGAATCTTGGTTGAGATGATAGAAAAGAATACGAGTCAGAACTATAAGAGCTCATTGAAACATGCAAGTTACCATTTAGTACGCACTCATCAAATGAACTTGCATATGTGATACAGCCTCTCTAATTTCCAGATGTTGAGGGCAAAGAATGCTATTATCTTGATTTGCTGTGAGCTCCCCAGAGGCACCTGGGAATAGCCAATGTGGAAAGGGCTGGATTATATGCTTCTAAATTAGTAGGTACTGTAATAAACTTTGGTTAGAGGCACTCTGGCAATACCCTGTCCAGCATACGTGTTCACCATTTCATATCTGTTGTGAAATTACTTCCTGATGTTCAGATTTTGTATAAAAATTAAACACACAGAAATACCACAATAAAACTGAAGCCCTGCTGAAATATACTTGCCTTCTTTCAGAATCAAGGAATAAGAACATGTACACACGCTTATATGTATTTGTGTGAATACTTAAATATGCATCCTGCTTGTGACATCAAAATTGGCAGCTTGACACACAAAGAGAGCTTTCTAACCAATTCTTCAGAACTCTGAAATATCATAACATTTGTATTTTTCTTTAGAAAAACAGGCATGTTTGCTTACAGAAAACAAAAACCCTAGTGACAGCCAAGACTAGTTCAGGATCCTTTTTCTTGTCTTTTTAAAGTGGAATTTGCTTTGAAGTTAATGCAACTTTGGATATGTCAGGTTTGTTCTGGCACCAAAGAAAATTGTCTCATCTATAGTTCAAGGCTGAGGGCCAAACTAGACAAAACACGGGAGTTATGAAAATGGAATTCCTAATGTCTTTTTGCCTTTCCAATTGAAGCTGGGGGGGCAGAATTGGATCAGGGTTGTGTCACAGGGGTAGCAGGTTTTAACCATTCTCCTATGCTATTCCCCCAGTCCAAATTGCCCCTCAATGCTACAGAGGGGAAAACATATAAAAAGGACTGTAAAAAGGATACCACCTGGAAAGTTCATGAAAGATTGGACATTTATATATTGTAAAAACCCCAAGGGGGGTTAGGACAGCCTGCCCATGTACACCGCCTTGGATTAAAGTCAGAGGAGAAATCCAATGACCAAGAAAGGCGGTATATAAATATTGTATATTATTATTATATTATATGGGCACTACACAGTTTTTTCTTCAGTGGCAGTTTTGGGGAGAGGATTTGTTGGGCAATTGACATGGGAACAAAGGATTACTCCCCTTTGCTGCAGCCCTGATCCAAACTGTCCCCATGGCTGTGTGTTGAAAGAGAAAAATATATCAGGTGTTTCAGTCATGGAACTTCTACATCTCCTCTAGTTTGCCCCTGAGATGCAAATTCTTCTCAGGAACAATGCTGTGGAATAACCTGGAAGTGCAGAGCTCAAATTCGTTCTTTGAAATATTCATTCCCCAAATGAATATTGGAGGAATTGGGGCGGAAGACTCCCATATCTATGCTTCAGATTTTCACCTTGAATTCAGGCAAGAGACTGCAGTCTCATATTAATACCACATTTAGAGGCCTTTTTTACCCTCAATGCAAACATTTAGCATGTCTTTACACTATGGGATACTTGCCACATAATGGGAAGATTAAAGGGATAGTCAAAACTAGATAGATAAGTCTAACCAAGAGGTTAGACTGAGAGCAAGAGCAAGAGAGGTATGACAATTGGAAACAGTGAGTGCTGCAGACTAACCATCTGACCCAGTGCATGTTTACTCTAAAAAAAAAAAGCCCCATGTACAACTTACTCTCGGGAAGATGTGGGGGGGGGGGAAGCTGGGAAGATTGGGAGGAGGTAAGAGATATAAGAAGACTCCAACCCAGCCCCTGCAGTGAGATACAAGACGTGTTTACTCTGAAGCAAGCCCCATGAAGCCCAGAGGAACTTGTTTCAAGGGAGATGTAAAAAAAACCAATATAGCCTGAATATTGGGTCGAGGTCACAGTAAGAAAAAAGCAGACCACTGGGGAAGGGAGGAATTAGCTGCTTGAGCCTTTAACAGCTGGAGGAAGACAATTTAAGGTTGGGGAATGCACCATTTTGTTGTGGTATCCTGCTTCTACTATATTATATATTATTGTTCAACATTTACTTAGAACCAAGGCATACACATGCAGGCTCTTATCAGGTTGAGGTTACTTCCCAGAAAATCGTGTCTAACCAGAACCCTAATCTCTCGAGAAAAGAAAAGAACAACAAAAAAGGCCCTGAAGTCCTATTAAAAGGACTAGGATAGAACAAAAAAGAGTAATACTGACTAAACCCACAGCAAGTGCATTGCTGAACAAGCATTCTCTGCTGCTCATATAGCGATTGGAAAATAATTGAATGAGATGGCACTTAACCTGCTGAAGGTATGGTGTCTCCTCTTTTTTGGGGGGTGGGTGGGTGAATCAAATGTCAGTTCTCTGGCTATAGTTCTAGAAGGTTCTAAAGCTGGATTTGTGCAGGCACTGATCCCACAGGTGAGACTGCACAGAGATCAAAAAGAAAAATATCTGACCAGGGCGTCCACTCCATCTCTATGTTCATGTCATCACAGTTCTTACCTAGGATAAAACTTGTTGTCAGGTCCTAATTCTGTGCATGCAACTGCATAACTGCCCATGTTGCTTTATGAATAGCCTGTTGGTTTCATGAGCTATAATTTCAATAGTCACAACCATTACACACTTTTGTAAGAGCTGTTTCCTATAGACTACATTCTATAATTGAACTAAAAAGATTTGTTTAGGGTCAGGTGGGAGAACTCATATATCCAATCCCTGGTGACTGGCAACTCCCCTACAAGGATGCTTGCCTTGCAGTTTGAGAACTGTGGCATTATGCACTTAAAATATTTATTAGTGCTCTGTGTGTGTTTTGATTTCTGGAGAAGCAAAAGCTGTCAAAAGCGACTTCTGTAAAGAGTGAATTCTTTTGGCAAATACATCTTAGCACATCTCTAATTGGAGTACACTGAGCTGTGCAAAAACATGAGGTATGAACTGTCTGAGGAGGACAGAATGAGGTTGGGAGAACTGCTAATAAGGACCTGAATACAGAGGCAGTATTTATCACGCCATCTTAAAAAAAATGAAACAATAAAGGAACACACACAGCATTTTGAGATGATGAAAGTAACAAAAAAGAAATAAAAACAAAAGACCTCGGCCCAAGCTATTATGTTTTATTGATTATATTTATATGTAGCTGTTTTTTTCTTTCTTTTTATAAAAATTGTTACTTGCCTTGGGCACACTGTGGACAGGGCATGTTAAAACCTATTTTTAAAAAGTAATAATTAGATAGATAGATAATGCGTAGTTGCTACAAACAATTTGCAATCATGTATAGTGAAACAGGTATCACGGGTAACCCGGTCATAATTAAGGCTTAAAAATAGCGATCCAGCTGATTTTAGAAAAATGACAAAAGCTGCCCGGTATGGACTGACAGCCCAGAAATCCGGATAGCCAAAAATCATTAAAAACTGTAATTACAAAAACCCGACGTTTCGTGCCTATATCCAGGAACTTCTTCTGGGGTATCTCCAAAGAAATTGGTAGGTGTTGAGGAGCAGCGTTCTCTTCGTCTTTTTATTCTTTTTGAAAAAGCGCGGGAAGCTCTTGGTTGTCAGACGGAAGCCGCTTCAGTTCGAGCTTTGCTCAAGGTCCTTGCAGGATCTCCTACCTTGAGCAAAGCTCGAACTGAAGCGGCTTCCGTCTGACAACCAAGAGCTTCCCGCGCTTTTTCAAAAAGAATAAAAAGACGAAGAGAACGCTGCTCCTCAACACCTACCAATTTCTTTGGAGATACCCCAGAAGAAGTGCCTGGATATAGGCACGAAACGTCGGGTTTTTGTAATTCCAGTTTTTAATGATTTTTGGCTATCCGGATTTCTGGGCTGTCAGTCCATACCGGGCAGCTTTCGTCATTTTTCTAAAATCAGCTGGATCGCTATTTTTAAGCCTTAATTATGACCGGGTTACCCGTGATACCTGTTTCACTATACATAGTTGCCGGTTACAATAGTTTTCGATCTAAAATTTGCAATCAATAAATCACTGCTAAAAACTAGCCCTAAGGAATCATGCTAAGTCATTAAAATGATGGATGCCTATTTGTTGAACCATATTAACATGATAAGAAATGCTATTCAAATAGCATTGGTTCAGATGATTCTTAAACTGCCTGACTAACGTCATGCGGTAGAAGACATGCATGCTCATGGCACGCACATGACCTGGCTCCTCCTCTCACACTGGAGAGTATGAGGCCAGTTCCCTTGAGGAATGGCTTGTTTAAACTTTAACCATCTCTCTGTACACTGATAAACATACTTTAAAAGTAGGTTTATCATCAGTTCATGCAGATGGGACAATTTAGATGAACTAATCTAACCCCCAAGATTAAGCAAACTGACTCTCCAACAAAGTGGCTCCCCTAGACTCTCCAGGAAGTGAGGGGTAGGGCCAGGATGTGCATGTGCCATAAGCCTGTGCATGTCGTTAAACACATGGAGCCACACAGGGGATTTAAGTACTGTATTGTCTGAATTGGCCCCGGGATTTTTTTTAACCACTGCTGAGTGGGGCATATCGCCTCTACTTCTTTTTGCAACTTTTAGGCTGCAATCCTAAACACACTTGCTTGAGAGTAAACCTCATTGAACGGGCCTTACTTCTGAGTAGACATGCATAGGATTGTGCTGTTGGTATAGGAAGACCAAGGTGAGGGGAGGTGCTGATGTACACAGAAATGTTTGCTATGGAACTGCTGTCGCTGCTGTCCTTAAGGACATGTGGCAAGCCCAGGAGAAATGGCTCACCCTGAATAGAGGGCCAGGAGGATGCAATGAATGCAACTGGGAGTGGGACTTCTCTTCATGATATATTATAATTATGCTACTGTCAGGCCACTAAAGCAGAAAAAAGACATAACAATCCACTCACCCACCAACAGGGCCTCCATTTTTGCTGAAGTGAGAACGTGGTTCACTTGAAGCCAGCTTGAGCAGTTCATTCCACTCCCGCTCCCACTCTTCTTCTGTATAAACTAACCCTGACTAGGAGAGATAAGAGAATGCATTTTGAGAGACAAGGAAATAACTGTAACTAATACTGTTTAGTGTGGGTGCACCTTAATTTGCATCTTCCACTGCTTGAGTCATGAGATCTCTTGACTTACATTTACACAAGTTGTCTGCTGGAACCCGAGTACACAATTGTTTAGGTTCATTTACAGTATCACCTAAAAAACAACAACCCCTGTCTGCCATTTATTAAAGCATCTAAAAGCACAATGTCTTGCTTTAAATGTTCATAAAAAAAGGTAAACGTGACACCTGACAATTAAGTCCAGTCGTGTCCAACTCTAGAGTGTGGTGCTCATCCCCATTTCAAAGCCGAAGAGCCAGCGTTGTCCGAAGACGCCTCTGTGGTCATGTGGCCGGCATGACAATGGGTCTATTCAGATCTAAGCGAACTCCCTCTTTCCCTCACACAAGGAGATCAATAACTTCTGATCCCAGTTTGTGGCAAACCATGGGCTGATCTGTCTGAACAGGCACACTATGCTTTGTACTTGTTCTAAAAATTAAGATCAAAACCCAGAGTGGCTTACGATTCTATCGAAAGTATGGTTTGCTGCAACTAAGGACTCATTTCCATGTGGAAAGAGGAAGGCAAAAGAAAGCGCACCAGCCAGAGCTCATCCACTTATACACAAATTTCAGCATTATGTTTCAAACTTCTTTTACAATATTACTTTTTTTTTTTTGAGGAAGAGTATGAGAAACAGGCTAACTCACAAGGGGGTGGGGCTGCGAAATAACCAAATTCTCTACATGCTCAAAGGCAGTTTCATCAGTATTCTTTCACAGCGCAATCCTGCGCAAGTGATCCACCGGGCGGCCTGATCCTGAGCTCCGCCGTGGGGTGCCTGCTACTTGGGGAAGGGGACGCTAGTCCCTTTCCCTGGGTGTAACCGGTGTTGGGGGCGACCGGCCAACTCGGAATTCTGTCAGCGAAATCACTGGTGGAATGTTGCATGCAGATTTTCATGGCTGTGGGTAACTGACAAGGTTCTTAACTGTATGGGTTCTGCAGCCATGTCAATATAAAAGTAGAGAAATAAAATCCTTTACCGCTTTTGTTGTTTGTTTAGATTTCTTATATTGTGCAGGTGTCACATACACAGAAAAGGTTTTCTTACAATAACAACAACACGGGATCCTACTTCCCAAGCCAACGTTTCACTCCATTCACGGAGCTTTCTCAAGGCAATTTGGCAGTAAAAAACTGCTGGATGAAAAAGAATGTTACGGAGTGGTGACAGTTAAACATCAGTCTGTTGCTCAAAGTTAAAGGGACCCACTACTTTTGTCCTCAGAGTTATTCAACACTTATTACTTGGGTTATTTAAAATTGGCATCCATATCCTATTAGCATATGTCATTTCCTGCTGGCGGTTCAGTAACTTTGAAGATTTCGTCTGGGAAATCATTAGAGCCTCCAAATTTAATCTATGTTTTAATCTGGGTTCATGAAACAAGGCTCGTGCATGCTCAAACATTATCCTGTGTCCTGATTCTTTCGCGTGCAAAGCTACTGCTGATTTTTCTTCTTGCTTTGCATCTGTTGCTCTTTGATGTTCCCGTACCCGGACCCCTATTGGTCTTTTCGTTTGTCCCAGATAAACTTTCCCACATTCACAGCCAATTTCATATACTCCGGGGTTAGATAACGCTGGTCTGGGGTCCTTGGGATTGTGTAGCAGTTGCTCTATTTTCGTTGTTGGGCTGAAAATAGTTTTCACATCATATCTCTTAAAGATCTTGGCTATCTTATCAGTTGTACCCCTAATGAAGGGTAACGAAAGCCATGGCTGTTCTTTGTTTTCTGTCTGCTTCTCACTGTCACTTTCTCCAGGTGCCACAATGTGATTTTTCCTTGCTAACTGTTTCCTCCAACATTCGTCCACTTGTTTCTTTTTGTATCCGTTTGCCGTCAGTGACCGTGTTAGAACTTGTTTTTCAGCTTCAAGAGATCCTTTTTGTCCTTCTGAGGACAAAAGTAGTGGGTCCCTTTAACTTTGAGCAACAGACTGATGTTTAACTGTCACCACTCCGTAACATTCTTTTTCATCCAGCAGTTTTTTACTGCCAAATTGCCTTGAGAAAGCTCCGTGAATGGAGTGAAACGTCGGCTTGGGAAGTAGGATCCCGTGTTGTTGTTATTGTAAGAAAACCTTTTCTGTGTATGTGACACCTGCACAATATAAGAAATCTAAACAAACAACAAAAGCGGTAAAGGATTTTATTTCTCTACTTTTATATTGACATGGCTGCAGAACCCATACAGTTAAGAACCTTGTCACTGGTGGAAGTCGGAGGAGGCCGTGTAACGGCTCAGTCGATCGGCGGGGGACGGGATATGGCCGAAGCCATCCCCCGCCCCCTCCCTGATCGGCTGGGCCTATGGCCGGCCTCCGTTCCCGGCTGAACCGCCGCCCCCCCGCCCGCTGGATCCTTACCTGGGTCTGGCGGCAGGCTGATGAGTCCTCTGTTGGCGAAGCAGGGGAGGCCGGCCTTGCGTCGGCCTTCCCTGCTCGAAAGTAGACGCAAACGTGCCTTATAGCACATTTGCGACATCTTCAGCCTGCAGAACGCTCTTTCTGCTGGCCGAATTTACAATAGGATTGGGCTGCCCGGTAAGAGCAGAAATTTACAGAAATTTATTTTATGTAGCATCATTAGTGTACATAGTGTTTTATATAAAAAAAATGAAAGGATAGATCTTCTTTCCCGAGGGGAAAAGAAGGGGGATGATGGCAGGAGCAAACAGGAGAAGCATATCTGATTGTTTCAATTATATGTACTTAAGATTAGTTACAGCAGGGAATGGGTGCTACAGTTGCACAGAAATGGTAAATGTTAAGAACCATTACAAAGCTGCTGTAAGCACAGGTACATCATTAAGACCATGCCTCTTTGTGCCTTACAAACCTCTTTATTCTGCTGTGTCTGTTGCCACCTCCACCTTCTCTTCAGGGCTTCCCTTTCAGCACCACTTCTCATCATGGTGTACAATGCCTTCCGTAATACAAGGTCCCTGTCGTGAAACCCCCACATTCCTAAATGTAGCAACAACATAGTGAGTGTTACAGATGAAGAAACAAAACAGAAACAGCAGAAAAACATACAAAGAATAAATAAGGTTACGCATATTATAAATAATTCACATTGTTCTCCTAATTAGTTCTTAATTCCCCTTCAGTATTTTTAAGCTTTTCAAACAAAAGCTGTAGATGTTAAATAGGTTAAGGAGCAATATTGAATACAAAAGAAACTTTGAGAAGCCGCCTTAAGAAATTACTCAACTGCTCAGTTGTTCTGGCACATAATCCTTCCTGGACTCCCGATTTGCTAGAAGGAACCAAATGCTCTTGATTTCAGGCTTAGAAACTGCTAATAATCACTAGAGGCTGTTCGGTAATAATCCCAGGACCTAAGGACTTGCTGTCTCCCATAAGAGGGAGAGTTACGGCATAATCCTATCTTCAATTGGTGGAGCGACTGCTCCGTCGGTCCAGGGTGTCACAAACATGTAAAGCATGTTTCCGTCACCCTAAGAGTAAGCGACGCCAGCAGAGAGAATGCCGCTCCTCCGACGTTACAGAACGGTGGAGCACCATGGTGGAGAGGTGAGTCCCCGCCGGGCAAAAGGAGCATGGAGAGGGCGTTCCAGGGGGTGGAATTGGTTGACTGGGCCCAGGAAAGGGGAGGGATCGGCGGTTGCCTCCTCTGCCGAATCCTATCCCCCTTCCTGGGCCTGGCCGCTGTTACATGGCCAGCTCGAATGTGCGCAAAATAGCTGGCAAACATTTGAGTAGACGCATCGGGGGCCGCTGGGACTCTATTTGGGGTAAGGGGCCATATTTTAAATATTAAACTCTATAATATTCTATATTCTTCACCTTTTGGAGTGTGCCTCCTTTTATTTTACCGTATCAGAAGTGGAAGATTTACCTAGAGAAGCAGCATGTAACAGGCAGTTTCCATCACCTGTTGTTGCCAATGGAAGAAGCCGTTTACAACTTGTACACACTGTGGACCACCAGTTAAGACGACCTGAAAAAATGGAAGAATTCACTAGAAATCTCACAACTCTTTAGATTTATTGCATTCCTATTCTTAGTGCCACAGTAGATTTCATGGTCTGTAGCCCTCTCCACTTATATCACAATGCCACAAACTATTTCCTCAAATTAACTACTGGCTACCATGTTGGATTGCTCTTCTCAGCACTCACTAGCAGACTCTTGTTCTGAAAAGAACACATTGTGATACCAGTAATATGAGGTTGCCAGAAAGTGGATTGTTTAATTCTTGATGTACCTGATTCACCTGATAGTTGCATGGTTTTAATTCATGATTAGCTTCATTAAGGAATACAACGGCATAAAAAGGATGCAAACAAAAACAGACCCTAGTGAAATTAATTGTAAAAATAATTAATAGTCTAGGTTATTAAAACCACAGTAATCTCCACATGTATTCAATAAGCAGCAACTGGTACACACTTAAGTTTCCTAACTAGTCTTATTAAATCTAAATGCACTTGGGAAGCTTAATTTGAAGTGTGTTGGACTGCCTTCGGGAAAGATAAAATTGGAAATAACATGTTCTCATTTTTAGCATCTTCTTTCTTGTGTGCTCTGTGAAATAACAACCTATCACCTGCTCCATGCAAAGCGGAGCATGCATTTTTGCAATAATGTAGGTAATAAGATAAATCAAAAGTGCGGCTTAAAGGAGATTCATAAAATCCATACAATATCTATACATTTCTTGACAGGTGTATAGTGAAAATAATAATGCTATATTTCAGAGCAGATATTAAAGTGATTTGTCTTATCTTAAAATGTAGTTTGACAGAACAATTATATAAGCAAGGTCCATTTTTTCCTCAAAAAGTTTCAAAAACATTTGAGAAAAAGGTCACAAAAAATTTGCAGTGTTTCTGTCCGGAGAAGCACTTACCAGGCCCGGATGATGAGCTACAGGCGACATAGGGAGCGCCAGCTGCTGCCACAACAGCATGGCTCCAAGACAGCCAGACGGCTTATTTCACCCCAGGCAGGCTATGGGAGAGGGTGGGGTGTGGGAGCAGGGAAATGATGAGGCAGGAGGAGGTGGAGGCAGGGACCCTTTTGGGCCGGAGCGGATGGCTGGAGGACAAAAAGCTATGTGGGTCACAATAGATTGTCATTTTAAATTTTGGGTCATGGTGCTAAAAGGTTTGGGAAGCACTGGTCTAGACTGATCTAGGCTTGAATCATACTTTACAAGTACTCTGAACTTTTAATAACAATGACTAGAGGCAATGGTTGCACTTTTTATTCTGGAAACCTTTACTCCTGTTCTAGGACCAACCACTTTCTTGTTTCAAATGACATGCTAATTAACTCTCCGATCATTGGCCCTCTGATATCTGCAGGATGTGTTTCAATGTATTTCAATTGGAAATTAATAGGCTGCAGGTCAAGAGAGCTAATTGGAGATTAAATAACATCCAATTTAATAGAATGTGGTTGTCAAAGAATTCATCAGGAGATTAGTTATCTCCTTCAAAAAAAATCTTATTCCACAGTTTGACGATACAGTAGTTGGAGTTACCGTCAAGGCATACCCTTGAGAACCTTTTATCAGCTTCAGTTCACATCTTAAAATTGAAGATAAAAAGGAAGATCAGACATATTGAAAAGAAATAGAGAAATCTGAAATGGGAGATAATGTTAGCTCTGCACATAAAATACAAATAAGATTTAGGTTCCAATCCTATCCAACTTTTCAGTGTTGATGTGGCCATGCCAATGGGACATGCGCTGCATCCTTTAGCGGAGGGGGGGGGAGTCACGAAGGCCTCCTCAAGGTAAGGGAATGTTTGTTTCCTTACTTCGGGGCTGCACTGTGGCTGCATCAGTGCTGGAATGTTGGTTAGGAATGGATGGGCCCTTAGTCAAGTAGAAACTGGCTTTAAAATAAGACTATAAAGCAGAATTGCCTCAAATGTATTCAAAATAAACTTGGGGAACCTCTGGTTCACGTAATATCAATTTAATGACTGACACAGCCAGTTCCCTCAATTAAGAAATTCAATGGCATTTTAAGTGTGGATACCAAGGTGCCCTTCTGTTTATGTAAACACAGAGGACTTGAACTAGAATGTTATGTGAGAAAAGTGAAATTAAATCCAATGATGATGTTTGAACAAGCAGAAGCAAGATAGGTTCTATAGAACCTATCTGCTGTAACACTGTGTGAACTCTTAAGCATTTGCGGAACAACACTAGTGGCTATTTCCCTTCTGTTCCTTCTGTTTAGAAGGAAACTATTCCACAGTTTGATTATACTTCTTTGCAAGCTATATATACGATAGTCAATGGAACTATTATGCTGAACATAATATATAAACAGGACATAAAAACTTTGAACAAACACCACTACTAGTAAAAGAAAAAAGACTACAATACACCTTTACATAGAGAAGCTATTGAAAAAGAAGAAACATTATATACAAATAGAATATGGCTTCCCATACTACAAAAACTACTAAAATAAAAACAGCAAGGACTACTGAACAAGCTATAGTACAAACTACAGAGACAAATCCTGTATGAATACACTGTGACTTTAATTTAAAAAAAAACCTGCAATCCAATCAGCCTACATTCCTCACTCAGCCTGCAATCCTCCAGATTGAAACCACCTATTCTCCTGAAGATACTCTACATAGCAAGGGTAAAACATTGAGATTTTAATTTTGTTTTAAAATTCTGTAGTCTCGACTATGATGGAACATAGGTTACAGACTACTGTATATTTGCCAGCATCGCAGCACATCAACCCCAGAATATAAGCCCCTGCCAGTGAGACTACAGCTCAGATGAGAAAATGTGCAGCACGGCTATATTTCTCTGGTCTCTCAAAGCAGAACTTTGGTGATGGGAATGATAGTGAAACCATGGTGCAAAAGGAAATCAAACCTGTCAGAAACTCATGTCTTAGTATTTACTCACCTGCCTGTTCCAGAGCAACCATGGTTGCCTGCTCAATCAAGTCCCGCTCAATAAAACTCCTGAAATCTTCACTGTAAACGCTAAGATCAGGAAGCTGGAATGTGTAGATGGGCATCTCCAGTGGGAAATGTTCATTGTTGCATTCACTGGCCACATGGGATCGAGCAAGGGAGACTATTGCTGAGCTGGCATGAGAAATTCCTCTAGAGAGCCTTTTTTCTATGAAGAAACAAAATAAAAGATGGGTCAAATGACAGTAAGGGAGCAATCTCAATGCACTTTACCTTGGTGGAGGCAAATGATCTCTTCTCACATCTGTCCTACATTACTGTTCCCAATGTAAGAAAGGAATTCCAGCCCTTTGACTATAAGCTCATGAAGGATCATCACTCCCTATGTGTTTATGAGGGTATACTATACATTTCACGACTGCAGTCAAGAATACACCCCCACTGGAAAACTTGAAACCATATTTGCAAACCATCACATGGGCAGCCAAATCCCACCTAACTTTCCCCGCAGTGATACAGTGGTCATGCAGTGGTGCCAGTGCAGGCTACGCTGCATCCTGCAGGGAAAATCAGGTGGTGGGAGGTCTCCTCAAGGTAAGGGGACATTTGTCCCCTCGCCCCAGGGGAAATGCCCCAGCGTCTGCTACTCAGACCTGAGCCTGCCATTTGGATCCGAGTGGATCTATGTGGATGGCGCCTCCCATCCAGGTGGATCCATGTCAGCAGACTGGGACCAGGAAGGCCTGATCCGCCCACTCCACTTCAGCACTGTTTAATCTTCCCAAAGTTGCATATGAACTTTACTATTCCCCATTGCCTGCAAGCAATCAGCTGCACAGTCCAAGGCTTGTAAAAGCCTCTATAACTTCAGAACACCAGAACCAACAGGGAGCCAAAGGGTTAGTAATCTGTACTCAGAGACTCTGCCTGCTGTTTGAGGATCCCACCACTACATCTTAAATGGGCTGGCAACTACCCCGTTATCATGGTAGACCCCTCAGTGTGGAACCTTCTTAGGGTCTCTATCTCAATTTCTTCCCTTCTCATCCCTGAATATTTTCCCCATTTGCCTACTCGTCCAGTAAAGGAAAAGCAGGGAGCAGGAAGGGGTAAGTGCATGCTAACCACTACATGCAGCTGTCCTTGATCAGCTGTCCTTCTCCAGGAGTCCCTTTCCCTAACAGGATCAGAAGCACTGGCGTCACTACAGGGGGGGCGGAGCTGTAAGTTCTTCCGTGATCGGAGCCTCCGTTACACGGAAGAACGAAGCGCCCCGCCCCCGCACCTTCCAACCCATTCAAAGCGGTGAAAACGCGCATTCACCACTTTGACTGGGTTAGAAGGCGCAGGGGCGGGACGCTTCGTTCTTCCGTGTAACGGAGGCTCCGATCACGGAAGAACTTACAGCTCCGCCCCCCTGTAGTGACGCCAGTGATCAGAAGTAGACACACTATACCTTGAGCAATGTCATCCTGTCTCTGCAGAGATGGCTGCTCACTCTTGTTCACTTGCTGAGGAGGCTCTCTTTCCTGCTGTGGCTTGGAGTACTTTCCTTCATTGAACACTTGGGGCAGGTTGGCTGTATGAACTTGTCTGAGCTGCTCATAATCACTCAGAGCAGCAGTCAAATCCCAGTTTTTGCCTAAACACAAAGCAAAATAGAGCAGTTTTAACAACTTCCACAAGAATACTTACAATGATTTGAATTTACAGTAGTATTTCAGAATACGAAAGCAATCATTGGAACTTGTAGTGGTTAATATTCTGGAGTAAGAAGGTTTCATGTTATGTATGTACACTAAATACCTGCTTGTAGAGACTTAGCCAATATTCTTCCTGTTGAAGAAGATCATTGTGGCAAACTATGAGAACCCCTATTCAAAACAGGCTGTTTTTGAGGTTTCCACTAGTATGGAAGCTCTGCTTTAAATGTCAGTTGTAGAACTCCTAGTTTTAGTGAGGCCATGAACTCATAGCAGTTGTCCACCTACTTCACAGTTGTTACCAATATATACTGTAGTAGGGTTGGATATTTGATTGCTCATAAAGAAAATAGTCGATCAACAGGCTAGTCAAGTATTGATCAAATTGTTTTTTTGACACAATTTTTTGACACATGAAATTTTTTTATTATGCTGTAATAAAAAACAAACATGCCACATACACAAGGCAGCTTGTGACTTCATAAATTATTTGAACATGGTCAAATAACATAGTTGACCGACAACACCTGGTCAATTAACCAGTGTCCCAACCGCAATTATATAAATATTTCATTTAAGAAAATGCTTCCTTTATTTATATATACATGCATAAATGAAATGTCTTCAAAAGGATGTGAAATAGAATGAAAAGAGCATGATGTAATCAAGAACTACGTTTTTATTTACATCCTGCCTTTCTGAGCAAAGGCCTTCAAGGCAGCTTACACCAATACTAAAAACAAAACAAAAAATGCAACAAAACACAAATACAAAACAGCAGTAAGACCACAAGTATAAAAGCAGCACAGCCAGAAATTAAAACAGCCCTAAACAGCTAAAAACCATTAAGCATGGGCAAACAGGACAGACTTCACTTGCAGTCTTCACTTGTTAGCTGCTCTAACAAAGATAGCACTAATGAATCTATATAGGGAGAGAGTTTCATATTGGGCACCACCACAAAAAAGGTCCTCTCTCTGCTAGCTGCTTGCCTAACCTTAGAAGGTGATGGTACCTGGAGAAAGGCCTCTGAAGATTATTGTACTCAACAGGCAGGTTAATGTGGGAGAAGGCAGTCCTCTAAAGTTAAATATACACTACAATATAATTTCATGCATCAACTTCAGCAGAAATCTGATGCCTTGCCTTCACCAAGTTACAAGTAGTTTAATGGTTTGTTCTAATGTGAAAATAGCTTCATTCATATGCTAAAACAAAACATTATACAATCACATCAGCCTTTTATCATTCCGTTTGTTGATGTGATGCTAATAAAAATGCAACAAGTGTTAATTATCATCCTCTCTTAATTGTTCAGATCTAAATCATACTTCTCCAAAATATTTTGACCAAATCTATTTTGAACATAACACTATCCACACTGTCATGAGTACAGAATACAACTAAAAGGCTCTCAATTCTTTAATTTGCAAATGAACTACTAAAAGTACGGCAGCTAAATGCCTGTTATCAAATGATTAAAAAGAAGAAGAGGATGAGGAAACAACTATGTTTAATTCAAACACAGTTGTTTCGACATAGCATACAGCATGCAAATCTAATCAGTCCAAAGGGTTTTATTTTCTAATAAAGGGTGTTTCTAAAACGAGGGCAAATTTTACACACTAGAAATCTGATTAGAAAGAGAGGAATTAAAGCCAAATATAAATGGAACCAGAGCCCTGTACAATGCAGACAGATGGGTTTTGTTCCAAGAACACACAGCACTAAAATATCTGTTCACTCGATAAAACTGTAGGATCTGGCCCTCAACCTAGTTTGTACATCAAATGAATCTTCACAGTGATGGAATTTTAGCTTAATGGTGGAGCAGATTTCGAATGCTGAGGGTCTCAAATTAAATCCATGGTATCTCCAGGTACGGCTAAGGAAAGACTCCTGTCTGAAACTCTGGAGAGCCGCTGCCAGTCAATGTAGACAAACACTGAGCAAGATGGCCTGACATAGTGCAAGATAGCTTCATATGCTTATATTCATATGCTTCCCATTTTTGATTACTGTACTAAATCTGAAGCCAGAGCTACACCGCACATATCTCGGCCTGTATGTGTCCGGTGTCCCGCCCCCAGGTTCAAACAACAGGCTCTGATTCGCTGAACAAAACGTGAACGCAGGCAAAGTGGAGTTGGACTCCACTTGCGGCTGCAATGGCGCTGGAAAGTTGGATAGGATTGGACCCTCTGTCATTAACTGTCCCTAGGACTGTGAAAATATTTCAGATTTCTAGTTGTCAGTAACTAGAGATGGAGATGGATTGTGGAAATGGGGAAGTGTTTAAAACACAGCTGATGCTTCCCGCATATATGAATTCCAGGAAATCTAGCCTTTTATTCCTCCTAATTGACCAAAGTTAACTTCTAGCCCAATCCTGTCTAGGACCACCACAGTGTGCAAAAGCACACTACGCCAGATCCTATCCAGGATCAGGCCAGCGTTTGTGCAGCTGGAGGCCGCCTGGGGGGGGGGGGGGGGAAGGGATGTTTGTCCCTTTTCCCCGGGTAATGACCCAGCTGCTCCTATGGGTCTCCTCGGATGTGCGTTGGCAAAGTGGCCAGCACAAATCTGAGGAGCCTGTGTAGGGCTCACCAGGTCGGGGACGGGGGATAGGATTTGGGGGAGCAAACCCTCCTGGGCCCAGCAAGCCAATCCCCCCATCCTCCCGGTGCAGTACTTACCTGTGTCCACTGACAGCAGCCTCTGTCCGGCAGAGACTGAGCGGAGCCGGTGCCACTTACTCTCTGGGTGTCGGAAACGTGCCTTATGGCACGTTTGCAACACCTAGGAGCAGCTGGTGCATGCAGATGGGATTGCTCTGTTAATGTTTGTTTCTAAGAGTCTTCACTCTGCAAGGAGTGAGAACAAGTCTATCAATGGTTACTAGTCACTAGTTTAGAGATAGTATGCTGTTGAATACCAACTGGAGGGGGGACAACAGTGGGAGAGGGGTATGCCTTCATATTCTGCTTGTGGACTTCCCAGAGGCTTTTAGTTAGCCACTATGGAAAACAGGATGCTGGAATGGATGGATCTTTTGTCTGATCCAGCAGGGTTCTTCTTAGGTTCCTATTAATGCATTGCAGATGATGGGAAGTGCTGCTTTATAAGTAAACAAATAGTTACCTCATCCCTCATTTACCAGGAGGGATAAATATAACAATTCCCAGAGTTTCTGTTCACAATGGAAGATCCAAGCATGCTCAAAAGTTTTCCTGGTAGAGTGCTAAAAACATGGGAGAGCCCTCAGATTTTGCAAGCCACAGCTGTCATTTTCCACCTCTTCACTCCTGCAACTTGTCAATTTGGGGAAGGGGACAAGGGTAGGAAAACCAGCAAACAGTACGGCTAGCAATGGTAGCCTTCTGGAGCTCCTTCAGGCTGGAGTCTTCCAAGTTTTGACGAACAAGATCAAAGGGTTTTCCCAAGAATTCTTCAGAACTATTGAAAAGACCCAGTCTATTCTAAATCAAGATGGATTGGTCCTACGTACCACTAGATAGCATCAGATGTTCAGGTACCTAGAATCTTTCCAGCCTTGATTATTTTTATAGTTTTTGAAATTATGCTCCTATTAAGATTGCCTCAAAGGGCAAAGTAACCTAGGTAACTTCATTAAATCACAGCCTGTTTCCAATTTTCTATCTTTAGGTAACCTTTTCCTCATTGACTTGTCTGCTGATGAGTTACCCAGCATGTTGTAGAGGATTCTGGCGCATGCTAGAGTGCAGAACCTTGTTTACATGGGACACAATCCCAGCATGATTGACCTTACCAGTGCTGATGCCAGGTTGCTGGAAGTCCTGGTGCAAAGCCCTCTACTGGGCTCCCATGATGCCCCGTCTGCCCCTGCTGGCACACTGAACAATGGTACTAAGGGTTCAGGGGTTTGTCCAGCCAGGTAGCCCTCTGATGGACGTGGGCCCTCAGCCGGTGCCCAATTTGGCTAACGCCACCCTAGGCCTTACCCTTGTCCTACTGGTACTGAGAGAGAAAACACCCAACACTTTCCTGCAGGTAAATACTGCAGGTGAATTGGGGCTGTGTGGACTAAGGTGTCTTTCCAGAAAGCTTGCCTGCCATTACTGATCTTCTCATTGAGGAACACTTGATAAACTTCCAAGGAATTTCAGCGTTCTCTGGAACATAACCTAAAAAGGTCACAACCATTTATTCATTTATATAATTGTATTCCACCTCCTAAGAGGCACTCCAGGCAGCTCACATTTGACTTACAACACAGTATACACTTACTCCCTTTTCTCCTCCTCTTTTCCACTGAGGTGGATCTCTGGGAGGGGCGAGGGGCCAATATAGCTTTAAAGACACAGCAGGTAATGGTGGCAATGGAGACTTCTGCCCTGCTGGTCTTCCTCCCTCTTCTCCTGTCTCCCCACAGAGGTAGATTGTGGATCTCTGGGATGGGTGGGGGGCACAACCAGTATTTAAAGGTACAGCAGGTAGTGGCAGCAATAGTGACTTCTACCCTGCTGGCCTTCCTCCCTCTTACAAAACAATCAGTTAATTTAGTTGTAGATAAGAGGGAAATGAGATTGCAACAGAAGGATATGGGAGTTGTTAATGGTTGCAATAAAGAGAGACAGTGAAAAATTATTCATAAAGTCCTATTTAATGTTGCAAATATTTTTTTTACAGGAAAAAAGAACATATGCTACCAAACTGAATATATACCTTCTGTCAACCTGGAGCTAAGAAATGCAGTTATTGTTGACAGCGGGGGGAGGGGGGCGCACTACTTCAAAAAAGCCTAAGTGGAACGTTTCCAAGCACTACTTACAGTACTATTTTATAGCATCTATTAATTTGGCTTTGAAAATGTATGGGTATGCTGGACATCATACTAATGACTCTGTGATAAAAGCTTCTGAAATCACAGAGAATATTACTACCAATAGTTGGCTTTCATGGAAGTCAGTGGAAGGCACTGTACTCAGTAGTGCAGCATGAAAGTGGAAATTGCTATTTGGCAGGAGTTACATAGGTCTCAGTCATTCTTAATGAGTACACCTGATGAATGATCTTTTACACAAATCTGCTTTGCTTCAATCAGGTCTGCGCAAGAGCCAATTATCCCTGGATGTACAGTACTCCCCCCATATCCGCTGGAGATATGTTCCAGGCCCCTCCGTGGATACTTGAAACCGTGGATAGGAGCGAACACACCCTCCATGGTTTCCTGAGGGCCCCCTGCCCTGCCTTCCCTGCGGGCAGCCATGCTCGCCCCCCCCCCCCCAGCTCTTATTTTTCTTTCAGAAAGCTTTATCCTCCATTGCAGGCAAGTAGAACGAGACTAAGTCCTAGAGAGGCTCTGCAAGGTTTCTGTTAACCTTGCAGAGCCTCTCTAGGACTTAGTCTCGTTCTACTTGCCTGCAATAAGCAGCCAGAGGCTGCTTCTCCTGTTTGTTTAAGGAAGAAACGAAGCTTACTGGGAAAAAAGTAAAAGCCTGGGGGGGGGGGGTCCCCGCGATCTGTGGATAACTGAAACTGTGGATAGCGAATCCGTGGATATGGGGGCCCACCTGTACAATTTATACATATTTTGAACAACAAAGGGACAAGATTGTTAGCTTAAAAACAACTCTCCATGAAGCAGCATGTACTGAGGACTGTTGCAATTGCTGTTGAGCTACAAACATTAACAGCCAAATCCTGTAAAAGGATCCGGCGCCGGATCCCTACACAGGATTTCGATGCCAGGACCGCCATGCGGCAGGCCAGAGGTCTACTTCCCCGAGTGTAAACCGAGGCCTGCCCTATCGGCCTCCTTGGATTTCCGCCAACTAAACAGCTGGTGGAAGTCGGAGGCCATGTAATGGCCGAGCCGGCATGGTGGGGATGGGGATATGGCTAACGCCATCCCCGCCCCCTCCCAGGCCGGCTTGACCAATGGGCCCCCTCCCTCACCGGCCGGACCGCCCATGCGGCCGGTGGCAGAAGACTTACCTTTCGCCGCTGGCCGCATCCTTTGTCCAGTGACGGAGTGAGGGAGGCTGGCCTTGTGCCGGCCTCCCTTACTCCAGAGGCGGCGCAAATGTACCTTATGGCATGCTTGCGACTCGCTCCAGCACCGGAAGGTTAGTATGGATCTCGCCGTAAGGCCAGCACACCCAGTTTCTCTGTGTTGCCAAATAATCTAATTTGGATACCTGATACAGCAGCAGCCTAATGTAAAAATTTCTTGAAGCACGGTATTTCTCTCTGATGGCAACGGTAGAGGGAATGTTCTTTACATCACAAGATTTTAGAAGAAACCACTGAAACACTCAATTATCACCTTTTTGTCTGCTTTTAGAACTACATTCTAAGGTCAGCTAATGTACCGGTAACATTATGACACGGTGGAGAAAGAAGGGACGGTTGCTATTTTAGAACTGACTGATCTTCAGACAAAAAGAGATCTTGTATCTGACCATCCTTGATTCCTGCTCTGGCTCTGAACCTTGATGTGGATCAATCATATCTGGCTATACCTGGCTGCTGGTCAATTCCTCTGGTTCTTCACTCCAGATTCCTGCCTGACCTGCATCCTTTGACTTCCCCCATGGGTTCAGCCTTGCTCACATTGAATAACAAACTCCAAAAGAGTTTGAAGAGACTAAAATGAGCTATTTTCTGAGCCCAATTCCAAGCTTGACTGAGCAGCGGGGTGTCACTCATAATTAAAAGAAATACAACAAAAACTAGAAAAAGCATTTTAAAAGTAAAGACCTTTATTAGGCTAGTGACATTAATAAAGTACGGTTGCAAGATTGTGCAAATTATTCCAGAGCCATTTTTGGGGGTTGAAAAGTAGAATAGACATGCATTAAATATTCAAGTTATTGCGATGTTACAGTCTTTTTATTTTATAGCCAGAGTGGTATTATTTATAGATAAAAAAACCTTGGTAGTATTTCACGGAACAATATATTGATCCTTGGAGTTGCATGGGATAAATTACCTTGGCCAGAAAAAAGCATTCAGAAAAAATGACATATGAGTAAGTCTTGGCTCTTAAACCAGATGATGATTATTAGTTTTCATCAAAGCAAAATGCCTCTAATTTTCTTCTATTGAACCAGGGCATCATTTACGCCAGAAGGAAGAAAGCACTTGACAATCTTTCAAAGGACAGTCAAATATCGCCAGATTCCTTCAACACATGCTCTTGAGAACGCTGTCTTCACAAACAGATTGCCAGTGAGGCAATTCACAAGATCTGCTTAAATGCCGACATTTCTTTTAAAGTGGCTCTCTCAAAAAGCTGGCTGAAGTCAAGCAATTAAGCCACTTTTGCAAAGCACCATTATTTAAAATTTTCATTCCTGTTTTGGTCATCCTGACCCTAGATATCACCACCCACACCCCAGGTTTTTTTAAAAATCAGTACTGACACACATACCACTATACCTGCTGCAGACAAGAGAACCCTGGATTTTGTCATTGTGCAGATTTCAGATTGCATCATGACATGGATGGGCCTTGTGAAAATAACACATCTTTTTGGTAATAAATGCAAAGGCAATTATTGTTCTTTTCATATCTGACCCTTTTAGGTTAGAATTTAAATTTACTTAGTATTATTTGATATTTTAAAAGCTATTCAGGTGTGTGATGTGCATTAGCTCTGTCAATGCTGTATTTTCATGTTGTCTCTACTTAAAAATGCATTTATTTTCAAATCACCTTGGAAGGAATTAAAATGGAATTAACATACAGCTTCAGACACCATGTGTTACTGCTGATGGGTAAAAAGAGACACGAGCAGCAATGGGAAATGTAATGAGCTCTCTCAACTATTCTATCAGTGAAGATGTGGGTGATGACACAGTTTGCCAGCACATCCCTAACAAACATACAAGGAAAGATATTTGGAATAAAATAAGGCCACAATTTATTAATCAGTTGATACAGCGAATTCAGTCATGTACTGAGGAGGGGCCCAAGTCTTCATGCTCTTCACCTCCTTAAGTGTGGACTCCTATCTTGGGGTAGACAACCAGCTACTGTCTTTTCCCTTATCAGAGCAATCCCACCCTGACTCCAAGCCATGTACTGCCAATGCTAGGAACACCTTCTCAATGTCAACCCCTTCACCCTGAGAAGCGAAGTTGAGGAATCTGTAGTATCTACCCAAAGCCAGACAGCCCTTTGAGATTTGCTTTGCAACCTTAAGTGAGGGCCCCCAACCTGCATCTCAGAACCAGGCAGCCTTTGGAGACTGGTTCTGAGCTCTCTTTTGGCAACCTGCTTGCCTCAGGATGCACACAATCTTAAGCCTTCCCATCCTGTACTATTCCTGCCACTTGGGAGAGGGGGCTAGCCTAGAGCTTAGCAACCTTAATTGCTAACAAATCATGTAGGCCCCACTGAAGGTCCACCAAAGGTATGCTGGTGCCCAATAGGGCATAAATGTATCCCATCACCCCTATATAACTCAGGTTGTGGATAGTGGCTAGATGGGCAATAAGAGTCCCTTGCTAGGCCGCTGCCACCACCTCCTATTGTCCCTATTGCCAACAAAGTCAATGCAGAGAATGTTCATGTATAATATGCAGTAGCTGGCCAGAGCTCTGAGTTCTATAAATGAACATCTTCATCTATAAGTGCAAGAGACAAAACAAGGCATATTTTGCAAATATCAGATACATTTCATACCTTGCATAACATACATGCTGTTCTGATTATTTTAGGCTCTTTTGACTCTACATTGGACAAACACTTTTGTAAGTTATATCCTCCAGTTTTTCAACAGGCAGGATATGAAAGTCTCTGGGTTGTTGTTGTTTTTTTAACCTTAAATGTGTCTTGACCAAAAAAAGAAAAAATTGCAGGATATTTGACAAATAACTTCTATCGCAAAGAATCAAGAGTTACTGTCTACATCAATCTGTAGAAGACCAGAAGTTGTCACATTGTTGAAACAGAATGATGACTGATCTTAGCTTATGGCCTCTAAGTGAACATGGGTTTTATAAAATATGGCTGTGAGCAAACAAAATGATGAACCTCAGTAGCATGTCTTGGCAAAGAAATGCTGATGCCTACATTCCTCTACAATTCAAAGACTGTATTTTACATTCTGCATTGTCACCCATCTTCTTATTCTGTCACTGGCATTCCAATTCCAGGGCTTCCTCAATGAAACTGATTATCTGAACCCTTTTCAATCTGACTTTCAGCCAGAATTTGGGAAACATTACTGGTCACCTTAGTAGATAATCTATGCCAGGAAAAAGACAAGAGAAGTATCTCGGTGTTGGTCCTGCTGGACCTCTTGACGGCTTTCCTGTATCTCAGTCACAGTGGCCCACTCGATGACTCAGGGAGCATGCAAGACAAGAAGATACCTGTATTGTATTGCCACTCCCTTGCACCTGACATTCAGAGATATCCTAAAAGGATACCATTATCGATGGCTATGCTTGTGGGCATTGTATTGCATTGGCTTCATTTCTTTTCTACTTTTCTCCTTGACGATCTATGGTGTGCCACAGGGCTCTATTACGCCCCCCCCCCCCATTTTATTGAATATCTATATGAAACCGTAAGGAGAGGTCATCGAGATTTGGGGTTGGTCACCAACATGCAGATGACACCCAGGTCTACATCTCTATTCTGTCTCATGCCAGAGATATTGTGAATGTTATGAATCGTAGTCTGCAGTCAATGAGGGACTGGATAAGGACAAACAAATTGACATTGAACCCAGATAAAACCAGTTGCTGTTGGTTCATAAATCTGCAACCCAGCTACTAACCTGTCAAACAGTGCTGGAAGGGGTTTTATCCCCTCTGAAGGAGTGGGTTCACAGTCTGGGGTTTCTCCTAGATCCCACACCACTCCTTGAACACAGATGGTGGAAGTGGCCAGGGAGCCTTTGTACAGCTTAGACTGGTGCATCAACTGCATCCATATCTAAGCCAGTCAGACCCGATCATGATTCATGCATTGGTAACATCAAGGCTAGACTACTGTAATGTTCCACATAGGGCTGTCCTTGATGACAATCCTCAGGCTGTTGCTTTTCCAACTGCTGGTCCATTTCCAGGTGCAATTCAAGGTGCTGTTGATGACCTTTAAAACCCTACAAGTTATTTATTTCATTAAATGGATTTTATCCCACCTCCCCATATGAGGTGATCCATCCCCCAAGATCAACCAGAGAAACCCTTCTGCAGGTATTGCCACCATTTGAGGCTTGATTGGCAGCAACATGGGGGAGGGCCTTCTCTGTGGCAGTACCACAGTTGTGGAATTCCCTCCCCCCTGAATTGTAGTTGGCCCCTTCTTGGCAGGTGTTCTGGCAGTGCCTGAAGTATCTCCTTTTCTGCTGTGCATTCTCTGGTTTTCTATGATTTCTTCTTCTTTGCTAATTTTGGGTTGACGATGTTTTGTTCTTTGCTTTTAATGTGATATTTATTCTGTTTTTATAATTCTTAGCTGCCCTGAATGCCTCTTTTAGAAGGTACATATAAAAATTTTAAGTACGTATAAAAAATTCATACATTCAAAATGCAGCACTCATGAGTGGCAATTTTAACACCATTTCTCAAGAAAGACAGAAAATACTATTGTCCTCTCTGAATAGCTAGCAGATAAATTCCAATGTTAGGTACCAATTCAATATACACAGGCCATGTGTAGAATAAAATAACTATACCTATTAAATGAGTAAGAGTTGGAGAGTATGCAAGGATGGATTACTTGGGTATTAATTAATGCTGAGTCAGTCCCTCAGACTGCATTCTTTTTGTGGTTTATACGAGTGGAAAATTGTACCTGCCTTGATTAAGCAATATATCAAACTGGAGGTGGGTGATAATTATTCTGAATAGCAGGTGGTTAGTATAGTTCTCATACAGATTGTTTACAAAAAACCCCGAACAAGTGTATCATTCACTGATTTAGACAAATGTACTCTTTTGCCATTTAAAAATAGTATTTGATTTTTAAAAAAAAAAATTGTAATACCACAACAATGCTTTGAACAAGTTTATTAGGTTACAACTTTCCTCACAAAACCTAAAACAAATTATACTCATCTCAAAGTACCAAGATTCTGTTTTGCCCCATATATACATATCCGCTTATTCACTAGAAGAACTGAGTTATTCCAGACTGTATTTTATCTATGTTTATTACAGAGGATGTACTGTGCATATAAACCCCTAGCCTGGAAGCAGAAAACTGGGTTGTACAACTTATTTTCTCAGATCTGACCACACTAGCATCCCCTGAAGATGGATCAGATGTGGAAGGCATCTAGTATGTGAGGCAAGGGGAAAGAGAAAATTCCCCGGCTCCTAAAGAGCCTTCCCACTTTTGGATAATTATAGGATATTAATTGTTTCTGGCACTTTGCTTCCACTTTTACTACTATTGCAAAAAGGGGGCTGTGATTGGAGCTATGAGGCTTTTCTTTCTTGAAGATTTGGACACTATGAACTGGCATACAACTGCCTCTTGAAAGCCAAGTGCTCCATTATTTAAGTGATGTACTGTCACTTAATTGCCTTCATTGTTTTCCCTATTCAATCTACCAATTCAATGGTTAAAACAGCGGATCAGGAGGTAATATCCCCAAATAGAATTCCTTCCATTAAAAACTTTTTCCATAAAAAAAAATTCAGAGTGTTTTTCTCCTCCTCCACAGCTCACAATCAGCAATTACTTATACATTTTGGCATGGCTTCTAACAACAATGGCTTCTCACCAGCAACAGAGAAGTCAACATTCATGGAAAACGCTGCAGGATGTGGAGAAATGCCGGGGATGACAAAAGGTCTTCCATAATAATGACAACAAGCAAATCAAAGCCAAGAAAATGGGATGCCTCAATTGTCTGATAATACTGGACAGTGTGTGGAGCAGCAGACAACGGACTATCCGCAGCGCTGGCACACGCTGTATCCTAACCTCCTTTTCAGATCCGATCTACCGACACGGGTGCATGCAGACTTGCATCAGCCATATGGCAGACACAGGTCCGAGTAGACCTGTTGTGGGGGCTGGGGCTTTCCCCAGGGCAAGGGAACAAATGTCCTCTTATCTCAAGGAGACCCCCCCTCCTGCTTTTCACCACAGGATGCAGCATAGCCTCCGCTGGCACCGCTGCATTGGTGTGGGGAAAGTTAGGTAGGATTGGGCTGCCCACCTCAGTCTTTGTGATGTTGCAGCAGCAGCTGCCATTCACAGAACTGTCATCTTCTGTATAGCATAGCTGTGTCTTGTAAGGGGGTTCACCTTGTAAGGGTGAAGCTGCTATACTGCACATACAGTACATTGCATTCTCTCAAGGCTGTGATAGCCGTCTCAGAAACCAAATATGGGTGATGCTTTTTTTACAATGACAATGGGGTTATAATGTGCAAGTGAGCCAAAGGAAGACATTTCTGTCCCACATGCCAAACGCAGAATACTACTACTGTAGCATATACTATTGTTGCTTCAAACCTGCCCAAGACAAAGCTGCTCTCAGAGCAAAGAGTGTGCCATACCCGCATTCTGTACAATATCTAGCCTGGTCATGCCACTAAACAAGAGCTGTTTAAAAAAAAAATCATCAGTAACATCAAATCCTGCTTTTCAAGTTGTTTTACGTCCACTAAAAATCAGGTTGCAATGCATCAGTACAGTGAATTCTCAGCATACAAATCCCCCCCCCCCCGATGACATACCCCAGACAGTTTACAGAAATGAAGGAGTGCAGCACCAAAATATATAGTCAGGTTTAGAAAATGTAGAAGCATCAAATTTCTAGGCACCAGTTCTGGGTCCCATCTGTAATATAGGAATGAGCCTTGTGAGCCTGTTAAAAGTTGTGTAATCTTCATCAATTAACTGTTCTTGGCACCCTATGAAAAATTAAAAGGACTAGTTCCAAAAGCAGAAAATGTCACATCTAATATGGTGCTATTAAGAAATTCATCATAGTTTGCTTTCATTGGCAAGAAGTGAGCTGGTTTTACTGTAGTCTAAGTGCACCTGAGGAAGGCACTTTATAGTACTTTTTTTAGATGTTGTCTCCCAATGGCAGGCTATGCTCTTACAATACTTTCCTATTAGTCCTGCCTTTTAAATCTTGCTTGTTTGGCTTCTTTATTTTTTTTCCTTCTAAAGTACTCTGTTGGAAATTCATTAATACCATGGTATGGATGACAAATCTCCCAGAATACTTCTATACTAATTTAATCACCACCAACATTCACAAATGTAAACCAGCTCCCTGTTGGTGGCTGAGTCCCACACAACACTTATTTACAGCAAGATACTATAGATACCCATCTGTGACAACTCTGCTGAGATGAATTTTAAGAAGGTAAACACCCCAGAGTGAACTGTAAGCATTTCTTAAATTGCTAAAATAACATCAGAGAACTAGATAAGTCCAACACCTTCCAAATGTTGCCAACATTAATAGTTTTTAATGAGTAACTGAATTCAAAATTCTCATCTCCGGGTTTACAGATAGTTTATTAATATTTATTTATTTATTTATTTACAGTATTTCTATCCCACCTTTCTCCCCGAAGGGACCCAAGGCGGCTTACAACAGGAAAACAACAACAACAACAACTCAACAGTCAAAAAACCATTAAAAAGTTGAAAAACCTTGACGTTTCGTCAGCTGCGCTGCTGACTTCATCCGAAGGTACCAGCCAAAAGCCTGCACAGGTCGTCTGGAGCCAAATGCAATATAACTGATCTAACCAACTGTCACTGTTCTAAACAATCTTAAAGAGACAAGAGCTGTTCCATGATCTTGTCTCTTTAAGTTTGTTTAGAACAGTGACAGTTGGCTAGATCAGTTATATTGCATTTGGCTGTGCAGACGACCTGTGCAGGCTTTTGGCTGGTACCTTCGGATGAAGTCAGCAGCACAGCTGACGAAACGTCAAGGTTTTTCAACTTTTTAATGGTTTTTTGACCGTTGAATTGTTATATTAATAAACAATCTGTAAACCCGGAGACGAGAATTTTGAATTCAGTTATCCTTAACAATCGTGGTAGCCTCAAAATGTACATCTTTTTTATGTGTATTAAAATTATGCACTTTAACCTGCTCCTTCTCGCATATCTACCTATCTACATACTCACTCTTTGTGGGATATTAAAATGAAGTGGGATATAAAAATGTGAGGCTAAAAAACCTTTTTCTTAATGTCCATGATGGAGTAGCTAGCTGGAATTAATGACTGACAGTACAGTCATAAGCATGTGTAAAAAAGGTAAAGGTGACCCCTGACAATTAAGTCCAGTCGTGTCCGACTCTAGGGTGTGGTGCTCATCCCCATTTCAAAGCCAAAGAGCCAGTGTTGTCCGAAGACAACTCTGTGGTCATGTGGCCGGCATGACTCTCCTTGCCGCAGCGCGTAGCATGCAGCTGGAACACGGAGCGCTGTTTACCTTCCCGCAAGTGGTACCTATTTATCTACTCGCATTGACATGCTTTCGAACTGTTAGGTTGGCAGGAGCTGGCCAAGCAACGAGCACTCACCCCGTCGCGGGAATCGAACTGCCGACCTTTCGATCGACAGCATATGGTTCAGCTGAGAGGTAAATTCCATTGTATTAAATGTGGCTAGCTCTCAAGTAAGTGTGTATAGGATGGCAACCTAAGAAATGTTTATTTATAATACACAACAGAACAGATATAAAATATCTAAATGTTGCACTAGTGCACACCAGATCTTATCCCTGTTTTCCTGGAAGAACACGCACCCTGCCTTTCCTCAGACTTATGCCCGTAAAAGAACTGGCATTGTTCCAAGACGACCCACTGATGGCTACTGTAGGTGGAATATAGAGAGATAAGTTAAAAAATCACTGTAACATGCTCTATATGGAGCTGCCCTTGAAGACAGTTCAGAAGCTGCAATTAGTACAGAATGCGGTGGCCCGGATGGTTGCTAGAGCTAGCCGATTTGACTCTGTTGAACTGCTGCTTCAGCGGCTGCACTGGCTGCCCATTCATTTCTGGGCCCAATTTAAGGTGCTGGTAAGCCCTTCACGGTTTAGGTCGAGGATATTTGAGGGACTGCCTTCTCCCATATATTTCAGCCTGCCCTCTTAGGTCATCTGAGGGGGCTCTCCTGCGAGTGCCACCTCTATCTCAAGTTAGATGAATGGCAGCACGTGGGCGAGCCTTCTCTGTTGTGATGCCACAATTGTGGAACTCCTTGCCAGGAGACTTAAGAAGTACCCCCTCCCTCATGGCTTTTCGGCAAGGGCTCAAAACATTCCTGTTTTGTCTAGCGTTTGAGTGATGGGTTGATGTCTGACTTCTGGCTCTCAAGATGTTTTGCTCCACTGCCTCTCTGCTCTATATTGTCACCCCCCCCCAGTGGATTTTATTGTTGTTAATATATTTTATGCATTGTTTTAAATTATGTATATATTTATTTTGATGTTGTAAGCGGCCTTGGCATTTGCTTTGGCATGGGATAAGGCGGGGTATACATTTTTAAATAAATAAATAAATAAAAATACTTATCTCCCTCAGGCCACCTGATCGCCACCCCACCATTGGATGCAGTGTGCGCTCAGGCAGCGCAGCTGCATTGCGTAGGATGGTGAGGAACAGGATTGGGCCGTAAGGGGATGTTATCATGGTGCACATCTATACCATTCAATATCCCATAATATCCTCAAAGAAGGACAAAACCCCCAACATCCTTCCTGACCCTACTAGGTCACATCTCAGGCACTGGAATAAAAATAAATTGTTGTAAGTATGAAATCAAGATAATGCATGTCAAGTTCTTGGACATTCAAAAAGCAATATGCAAATTATTATTATTATTATCCTTGAGCTTACCTTCCAGCAAGTCTCTTGCCAGACCCGGTTCTGCCCCAGTGGACCGAACAAAGTCTGACAGGACCGCGTCCATATCAAGAGTCATGTGATCATGTAGAAGTGCTGCCTGGTATGCAGCAGTGTCAGGATTTGACAGCAGGCTACAAGGCATCCATCTATGAAGAGAGAAAAATAAAATAATTCTATAAATAAAGCTTATGAGAGGTGCCAAAAATCAATTTTCTGAGCTTGAACAATTGAAAAATAAAAGTTGAAGATGATTAATTTTTTTTTAAAGAAATTATCTTTCAATAGCTTCCAGAGGTGCTGCAAACCCAACAAAGAGCCTTGTAACACCTTAAAGACTAACCCATTCATGTATCTGATGAAGAGGACAGTAGTCCACAAACGTTATGATAAAATGAACTGGTTAGGTGCTACAAGACCTCTCTCATGTTTACACAATTACTATTGTGAACTCCATTGCTAGCGGATTCAGAGACCTAGCTTTGACAAAATCAACCCCCTCAAACTTCCATTCTATTACACCTGTATTGATTCTTTCTACATAATCCTTCAGAGGGAAAACCCCTAGCGAAAATACACTAATAATTACTAGCCATGTACAGACATACCCCACTAATTAAATAAGAAAGTTCAAGACAAAGTGTTAAAATGTGATTAAAAGCAAATGAATGCACCAATCAACTGTGTGTGCAAGAAAGAAAGGCATGTTCTGAAAGTACATTAACATCACAATCCTATGTATTCAAAAGTAAGTCCCATTAAGGTCAATGGAATGTACTCCCAAGTAAGTGTGTAAAGGACTGCAGCCTAAAGTAATGGTATACAAGTTGGCATATTTCACATCAATATTATTCTCTTCCCAAGTACAAAAACTGGGATTTATTTTGCGCAATGACTATGAGTGAGGGACAGGATGTACTATCTTATCCCTGACTACAGAAGGCTTGTCTCTACATTTCTACAACCAGCACCACCCTGGTTTCTGAGGTATCACCAATCACTGCTCAACTTTGTCCGAATGATTCCATATCTGAAAGACTTAGAGATTCACTTAAAAAAGAACAACATGAAGGCTGACACTATCAAGCTGCCAAAGTCTTTGTCGGGTATGCGATTCTTTACACATGTAGCAATTCTCTAGGTGTGAAACACACACCTTGGGCTTTACTACACAGTCTTTTCTTTTTGGCACGAAAGCTATCATGGCCAGCTACTATGTTACAGGAAGAAGGTTGTATGGGTAAATTAGCCATGTATGAGAAGTACAAAATACAAAGAACTCCAAAAACCACGTAAAAATGTTTTTCAAAGAAGCCACTAATTAAATTTTTTAATTTTTTTAATTAAAAAATTTTAATTTTAGTTTTTAATTTTTTCATTGTCTGCTTTTATTAGTGGCTTCTTTGAAAAAAATTTACGTGGTTTTTGGAGTTCTTTGTATTTTGTACTTCTTATACATGGCTAATTTACCCATACAACCTTCTTCCTGTAACAGTCTTTTCTATTTAAGATGCTAACTAATGTACATGAGCGATAATTTTTTTTAATTACATTTGTACATTACTGACAATGTACGTTTTGTATAATTATGTGTAGCGGCAAGAGTATGAGTTGTAAGCCAGGAATTCTCCCAGTCAGATCTCACCTCAGCCATAAACGTTTTAGGTGGCCTTAGGAAAATCACTCTCTCGCTCATAGTGTCAGCCCCATTTCTGCAATTCTGGGATCATAATAAAACCCCACAGTATTATTGTAAAAATTGTTCAGATAGCACTGTGAAGAATTTTTAACAATCACAAAACACTATACAAATCCTATTAAGTTGATAGGTGATATACAAAACTAAAAAAAAATAAAGCAGGCTTTGCCCACAGGTGTACAATCTTATCACTATTTCATTTGGCTCATCCATGCCTGGATGTTTTACTTGAATTGGATTCCAAGTTTTCTTCCACCTCCTCTAAAGTGCAAGAACTACTATTACTTTTCTCCTCTGAAGTAGAACTACTACTATTTTTCTCACAAGGCCTTTCTGACTCCCTACAGTCTCTTGCAGAAGTAACTGGTGACATCCATGTTGTATCTTCCTCTGAAATAATGAGCGATATCAGTTTTTCATCTTCCTGTGAAGCAACTAGTGATGCCCGCCTTATATCTTCCTCCGAAACAACTACCGATATCTGTTTTGCATCTTCCTCCAAAACTAGTGATATTTGCTTTGCATCTTCCTCAGAAGCAACTAGTGATATCTGTTTTATATCTTCATCAGATGCAACTGGTGATATTAGGTTTGCATCTTCCTCCGAAACAACTAGCGATACCCGTTTTATATCTTCTTCTGAAACTAGTGATATCTGTTTCATATCTTCTTCAGATGCACCTGGCGATATCAGTTTTGCATCTTCCTCTGAAGCAACTGGTGATATCTGTTTTGTCAGAGATGGCAGATTCACCCGCCTTCTATAGAGATGTGCTAGAATAACAATGACAGCAATCACAAAGAGAAGGAGGAATGCTATTCCTAATGCAATTGCCAAACTGCTTCTTCTCATATTAAAAGAGCAAAATGGCTGTCCACGCTGACAGCTTCCTATTTGAGATTACAGTTGAGGGCCCAACCCTATGTACAGGGGCCTTATCTCATTGTTGCATTGCTTGTCTCATTGTTGCATCACAATCAAGCTCAGGAGCAGCATGACAACATGCATGTCAGTACATGACAGACATCAACTTTTGCTTCTCTACCAAGCAAACGGTTTGACCACCCAGTAATGATGAACAAGAGTTAACTCTCTGTCCTCCATTGGCACCTATGTGAGTTTCTTCCCCAGGGAGGGGGCAGTATCAATCGAGATTGGGACTGTGACAGAAGCAGAGGGTTAACCTCCCCATGCCACAGTTCTGATCTGCGAGGTTTCCTGATTCAACTATTTACTACTTAAAGTAACATCTACTTTGACCCTAACTATGAATCAAGAAACCTCTGTTCAAATCATGCATTTGCTTGTCATGCTCATTGATTAACTCAGTGGATGCGAACACACTGTAGACTGCCATAGGGATGTCACTAAAACAGCCTGCTTATGGCGAATCATTCCTGCTTGGGCTGCATGTAAGAGTATTCAACACATGGCCTGGGGTCTTCACATTGTGAGTCTGTAGAGACTGACAACATGATGACCCCAGTCCACAGAGTGAAATACCCCACAGAGTATAGTCAAGGCTCATTTGCCACAAGGATGCAGTTTTAGGTGGCTTCACCATGGCAACCCACTCTCCAGCTCTTATATAGAGACCAAAAGTTGCTACGTAAGCAAAATGTATACTGTACACTATAAAGCACTTTCTACATTAAAAGTGAAGTGATATAGGAAAAGACCTAATAAAATACCTGTATGATGCAAGCTAATCCCAATAATTAACTCTCTCATTCACTCACACACAAGTGTTAAAAAACCAACAAGAACAAACAGATAGCACAAGGCCTTGAATTACAGAGCTAACAAGTAAACAGAACATGTTAAATAATTTCCAAAGGAACTTCCCTCTTATAGCAAGTTAATATAACTTTGTACTTGTGTAAGCGACGAAAGAGACATTTAAATGAAATCAATATAGAAAAACTTAAGCAAGCATAAAACTCCTATAGTTACCCAAAATGCACAGGACATCTTATAACAGGTTGGTGCACGCATGGTACAGGATTTAAAATAACAATTTAATCACATAATTCATTCTGTTCAGAGTTCTTTCTGAAAAAGGTAGGAAGTTCCTGTTTCCTGAGCACAATGACCCGGTTGTTGTTCTCAGTTTAAGTGATGCAATGTATGTTTAGCAACTTACTGCCAGCTGTCTGTACCATCCAGTTGCTGAGAAAAGCAACAATCACACCAGCATCTGACAGTGACTCATTGGCATAGGAGTCAGCATGTAGGTAGCTAAGGGAACAAACAGTCATAGCTACGGAAATGCAAATAAATTATTGTTTCCATGAGGATAATGGAACATATTTTATACAAGCTGGAAGGGAACTGCTACCTAGTTTGGGTCTTTTGTTTTGTTTTTGCACAGATCTGTAACTAACACACACACACACACACACACACACACACACACACACACACACACAGAGAGAGAGAGAGAGAGAGAGAGAGACACAGAGACAGAGACAGAGAGATTACGAATACATACATACCTCTTTTCTTCACTGTCTCTAAAAAGGCAGTGGTAAGAACCAACAGTATGAATTAGGCTAGAGAAACAAGGAGACTATCTTGCCAGTTCTCAGAAAATAGAAGTGGAAAAATAGCTCACTGGACCCCAACCCTGCGAGGACATGGTTCACAAGAGGACATCCTGTTCATCTGGGACATCAGTAGCCAATCTCTTTTCCAGGCAGCTGAAGGGACTGTAACTGAGTAGTATGAGCACGTGCTTTGTATGCAGAATGTCCCTAGTATTTACAGGTAGAGCTGAGAAAGATCCCTATCTGAAACCCTGGAGAGTTAAGTCACTGTTGTAGGCAATATTGAGCTAGATGGACCAATAATCTGACCTTGTAGAAGGCAGACCTATAAAGAGGCAACAGAAGAGGATGCGGATGAAATTGCAGATACTGTATGTAGAGCTTGACAGCAATCTGACCAGTTTAGTCTTACTGAGCAACTTACTGAGCTCTCCCAAAGGAGTAAGGCAAAATTGTAAAATAAAATAACTCAGATGAGATACGGTATGCACATAACCTTCAGTTTATGACAAAGACATGACAAAGACATGATTCTTACACCAAAATGCTCATAAAAGCATTCTCATATGTTTCAAAAACATATCAAATCTCCTTGAATTCACACTCCTGGAAACTTCTCCCACCACTTTTTTCCACCTTCTCCTTTGTAAACTTTGTATTTCTTGAAGTAAATTAAGATAGAATGAATTAAAACTACATGAAAGAGTCATCAGGTGTCACATTAGTATAGAATAATCTGAATGTATGTTCAGTTCAAGATCAATTAAAGTCAAAATATGTTATAATTTGTTATTGTAAAAAGAATAAGTTTCTTTGTGTTTTTAAGGTGATTAATTCTCACACTAATAAAGGGTGGAAAATATTTTTTTTAATTGTAAAAACAAGAAGTTTAGCACTAATATTTTCCATGGAGTTGTTTTATATGCCAATTGACGTAAAACTGTTAAGACCATATAAATCAACAGCTACCAGTATACTCTTAATTTGCACATTTTTTAAATAATGCAATTTATGCATTAACTGATTTGTATGGGTTCATTTTTGAAATAGCATGGTAAAAATAAGGGGGCAGGCACTATTCACCTTGAATGAATGCTGGATGCACAGGAGAGAAGAGAAATACATGATTTTTCACCTCCTTAACCAAGTGGCAAAAGGTGGTGGGGAATGCTAAGCTGTCAGAGTCTTCCTTCCACCCCCTCCACCTATTGGAAAGAGGATAAGAAGGTGGTTTGTGCTATGCTCCAATGGTTACGAGCACTGAAGCTAACAGTAGTGGGAGGACTCGGATCTCTCTTCCTCTCCCCCCCTCCCGCTTTGAATTGCAAGGATATCTGTGGTTAGTGAAAAATACAGTATTTAACCAACAGTGTGCTATATTTGGAAGGGGCTGATACAATCAGGCAGCTGTACCTGAACCACTGGAGCTTTCTAACCCGAGACTCTAAGGCAGGTGGGATGAGGGGGGTGGTTGATTTCCATAGGACTTGCTTCTAAGCAAGTATATTTAGTACTGCAGTCTTACTTTCCTGTTTTTGATACAATAACCTAAAATGAAAGACCAACCATTTTTGCCATAACATTCCATTGACAACTATACAGGCCACAATCCAACACAGTTAAGGTATCATTCTGCTTACTGAAATCAGTATGTATTGGGGATGCTATATTCCATTTATTACTCAATCTAACATCAAAATCTTTTTAGAACTGCAATTGTCTAAGAAGCAAAAATTCTAGCAACAGTTATTTGAACTTATGTATTTAAATTATTTATACACACCCATGCTATTCATACAGGACTGGGTCCTAAAGCAGCTTACAATTTAAATAAATAAAAAGGTTAAAATGTATCAGAGGTGTTGATGGCACAGGGCGGAACCCTGCGATACTTCAGCGGTGCATGGTGCTGTTCGAGAAGGGGGTGTGCAGCGTTTGTCGCTCAAGTGCAAGTGGAGCACTGTCGGGCCTTCCCATGTGTCCATTTGGCTCCAAATCAGAGCCATTCTGGAAGCAGAGAGGTGACAACATTATAAAATTATGAACATAATAAAACATAAAATTATGAAATATAAAATAAAATCTATTGGGGGAAGATGCTTCAGGTCTCTGGCAGGCAGTCATAGGCCAGGTTCTAGTCTCTTCCCTGTAGAGGGCGGGGGCAGATGAGGCTGCAGATGGTTTCAGAGGACACACCAAACAACAGTCCCACACCACTGTGGAACATGCATATGAATTAAGCAATTTCATCCACAGGGCATATCATGGGTCTTTCCTAACCAATTCCCCATGGGGAGCCAATCAGGTAGAAAACACCCATACAACAGGCCCCACCTAAAAGGATGCTAAACTCACATACATACACTCCGTTTGTACTGAGCTCACGACTGTATCAAGAAGTCACTTCCATGTCATTGTGTAGGGTGTGTGTGTGTGCAAGACAGAGTACATATGTGGGGAGGGAGAGGGGAAGGGGCCTTCAGAGGCTTGAAATCTGTCAGTTTAGCTAACAAGGAAGGCAGCTGTGAGTCATTAGGAAATCTGGAACTCTTCATTCAGACTGTTTGTTCCAACAAAATGAACAAAGCACCTCCTACACCATCCAATGACTACACCACTTTGCCCCAGTGGTATTTCTAACAATTAGAGCTTGCACTTTAACTGTCAATGCAACATCATTTGAGGATCTTAACATATAACAAGTCCTTTAAAACACAAGAGAGATAGATAAACAAAACAATTGGATGGTTGGTGTTAGCTAAAAACCTGACAACCCCCCCCCACCCTTATTTATTGAATAAACTTCTAATATAAAATTTCATTCTCTCACATCAGCACTTACTAATTTTTCATATAAAAATAGAATAGAGCAGCGTTTCTCAAAGTTCTCCCCGTGAGGCAGCAGCAGTGATCCTGGGGGTTAGCGCTGCCAAAACGTGCCCCAAAACAGGTTTTTAACTTACCGGGGCTTCAGGGAGGCCTGCGCGACACTCCGCATGCCTCCCCGATCTTCAGATTGCAGCTCTGCAGTGATTTTCAACCACTTCCAGTTTGTGAAAATTGGAAGTGGTCGAAAATCGCCATTCCGTGGCGATCTGAAGATCAGAGAGGCCTGCGGAGGATCGTGCAGGCCTCCCCGAACCCCCCCCCCCGGGTAAGTTAAAAAAAACCTTTTTGGGTGCTTTTTCGTCGGTGATCACCGGGATCGCCACCACCATGCTGTCCCCGCTGCTTAAGGGGGCAGGGGGCAGTTAGTGGTTCCAATGGTGGGTCACGGCCCAACACTTTGAGAACCACTGGAATAGAGTATATGGATAAATATTATCTTGAACCTTTGGCTTTTAGTAACATACTGTACAAGCAGACTCCATTTTTTCATAAATCTATTATGGAACATGTTAGCCACTGTCCAAATATGCTCATACCCGTGATGAATCCCCTGCAATTTCCCCTTTGTTATTCCCTATTTTTCAGTATTTTGGACAGGTTTGAACTCCCCAGCAGCTTCTGTGCTATTCAGCTGCTGGGATGTTCTTTACAGGAAGCCTTTGTCCTTTGTTTGACAAACGCCATTGGCAATGTGCTAGATGTGGATTCAGCTCATCTTCCTATCCGAGTTGGTTAGCTCCCTGCAGAGATTGGAATGAGCTTAGCAATTGGGTAGCAGCCCTGTCTATCTTGATCCAAGGGGTAGGACGGAGTGACCAGGTAGTTTCCACTTCTCCAATCAGGTAATGTAATAATATCATTACAGCCAAGTTATAAAACTTCCAAGCCCACAGGAAACTAGATCGTCCTGTGTGACCCATTTGTGGGGAGCTCAGAAAAGAGCACCCACTTGCTGAACCACAAGTGAAAAGGATTGGGGATTCCTTGCCATGTAAATTGATTAGGCTAGGCTAGGGACAGTTTTCCGGCTCCGATGTTTGCGCAGAGCTTTCAGTCACATTCAGCGCCTGCGTGAAGTTCCCAGGCACTGGACGTGACAAGGAAGCTCTGCGCAAACATTGGAGTTACTACGATGTTTCGGAGAGCTTCCTTGTCGCGTCCAGCGTCTGGGAGGCTCGCGTCTTGGAGCTGCTGACTGGGGGCAGTCCCGGCGGGGCCGCAATGCAACCGGCAACGCGGGACGAAGATTGGAGGTGCTAAACCATAACACGGTAAGCGGCCATGCAGCTGGAAAACTGTTAAAAGGAAGACATTTTTTCTTCTTTCTTTTTTTTAAAGCTCCAAAATACACGTGCGTCTTAAGGTCCGGTGCGTGTTATGGAGCGAAAAATACGGTATTTAATATGTGAAATGGCGGAATCGCCGGCACTACTTAAATTGTTGCTTTTCTCAGTTCTTGTTTGCTTGCTGAATACGTGCAGTTGAATTAGCATGACTCAAGTGTGTGTAAGATGTGGGCCTACAGTACCTAGTAATGAACAAAGTTATTTTCTGGGTATTAAACAAGGCTACATAACACAAAAGGGAATAATGAAAAACTAAACCTCAGGAAATAACTGAAAAGGCCTCCAAAAGTGGTTTTCGTGCATTTAATTTTATAGGAATAATGGACCCTAGTACCAGTGGGAACACTGGTGTGTTTTGAAACATCTATTCTTCAAAACATTTTGAAGCCCTTGAGGTCTGATTAATGCTGTTGATTGCTCTTCCCAGATTTAAGAACATGGGGTCTAAACAGAAATAATTCTGCTTCTCACCAAGGAGCAGCCTCTCTTTGAATGTATGTGATTCTGTGATTTGTAGCTATATATAGTAGAAAGATTTCCAGTTGTGCACAGCACTACATGCTAAAAAAGAATTTTACAGACACATATCACAACTGATAGGAAGGAGAAGAACAGAATGTTATAATGCTGAGGACCAAGATGATAAAATTAGGTAGGAAAACAAATCTACTAAAGGACCCGTTTATAATGCTCAGTGCAGCAGCTGACTTTTCTTTTTTAAAAAAAAAAAGGTTATGTAATTCTTCCCAAGGGATAAATCCTATAGTGTATAGTTACATAAAAACTTGCAACTGAACATTTTTAATTGTCAACTTGCAGTATTGCTCAAGTCTCTCAACCTGCAAGTAATAATTCCCTGATACAATTAAGGTCATTTTACACATTACACAGCAACAAATCTGGGCTTGCCAAAAAGTACAGTATATTCATAGCAGCAAGCTGCACATTTTCAGCTTTCTGAAAGCGCCTGTATCATTACAGGTATGCTCATAGTCATAAAGCATCTATTTGTCACATTCACGCGTAATAATATTTAGCTATACACAGTACTTTTAGGTGTATACCTAAAAAAATTGAAATGTGTGAAGACGACCTTAGACAAATAGTGCTCTGTACACCAATAGCTATAGAATTTTTCTGGAATAAAATAAATAAGAAGTGATATGGCACTTTAGGGATCATTGGTGCAAATGCTTTCATAGGTAGCAGTTTTGTTATGTATACACAAAGTGAACTGAGCTATCAAAGCAATAACTGACAACATTGGCAATGCCAAAACACATATTTCCCGACAGTTGGAGCTGTCCCAAATGTCCCCTGAAGCTAAATCCAAATATATAAATCAAATATGTGCTAGGCTAGACTCAAAAGCTTGAACACTCAGAGGCGTAGCTACACCCCCAGTAGGGGGGCCACTCACCGTGCACCCTGTGACATCACAATCCCCTCCCCTTGGGTGTGATGTCACAAGTCCCGCCCCTTTGGGGATGGGGCATCACTTTTGCAGGCACAGCCTCTCCAGCAGCATCTTTGAAACTGCTGGCCAGCCAGGAAGGATGTGGCCAGCCACCAGCCGCCCGGGAGGTGCACGAACTTCAATAAGAAGAACACACACACACCCCGCATGCACAACACACACACCCCGGCAAGGCTTTCACCCCCGGCTCCATGTCGAGCTTGGAGGTGTGTCGAGCTCCGGAAGGGGTGCCGCCAAAATTCTGCGGTGCCAGTGTACCCCCCCTCCGGAGCTTGACACCCCTACGCCCGCCCCCCCCCCCAACGACACCACTGTGAACACTAAACTGCTGCTGCAGCACTATATATGAATATGGTATGTGACCAAATGTGACACAATTCTTTTTATACTTCATATATTGATCCACAGACCTTAGATAAACCCTGTTGCCTACTGTGAGGCAATAAGGCAGGCTGAATCCATCTCACCAGCAGTGCCACTTTGAATCCTGCAGGAAGTAAACACAGCAGGACTAGAAGCAATGCAATTTTGCACCAACAACATGCATTTCTGTGACCCCCTACAGCGGCACAGCAGTGAGACAAGAGAGGGGATCCAGCACCCTTGCAGCAGGAAGAAAGTATCAGTCTAATGCAGGGTTTCTCAACCAGTGGTATACGGGTCCCTGGCTACCAAGATGACGGGCACCAGAGAGCCCGCACCACCCCACACCGGAGCCCTGGACCCGGCACCTTGAGCTCTGCAGAGCTCAAGCACGTGGGTTTCCAGGCTCAGGAAAGGCCCTCCTGAGCCCCTTAGCTTACCTTTACAGGGTTCTGGTGCGGCAAAAACCCAGAAGTGCTGATGACGTCATCAGCACTTACTTCCAGTGGTACATGGTGGGAGAGTGGCACTGGAGGTGGTACGCGGTAGGTAAGAGGTTGAGAACCCCTGCTCTAATGGATGCTTTCCAACCAGCAGGGTTAGCTTTGCATGGGTACAACAAGAAAGGTATGCAGACGTGGAAAGTGCATATCTGTTTAAGCCCAACCTAGAACATTCTGTTCAAGAGGAAAACATAGCCTGAAAGTTTGCAATATGCGTGAGTGCTATTCAGAAACATGTCCCTTCAAAACAACTTTAATACTTATAATTGGACAGTATCCTAGCTAAATCCATCCTGTTGCTACTTTGGCCTGGGCCTCAAGAAACAGCAAGCAGTTCAAGATCCAGAAAAGATCCAGATGAAAAAAGAAAACAGACTAGTATGAAAATAGGGTAGGAAAATATATCACTGGAAGAGGCAAAGACAGAATGAAGGAATTTGGCAATGAAATAGCAAGCTGTGTTGCAGTTCCATTCAAAGATGTTGCCTCTCTGTTCCAATCCATGGTTGCAGAAATGCAGGAATAACTTGTCCAATGACTTTCATATCATCCACAGAACTGCAGAAGCCATATAGACCGACAATGACTTTAGCCAGCCTGTCAACAACAGGAATCTTTTTAATCTTCTCTGAAAAGCTTAAGAGTGTGGCATATGTGACAAGATGCCCTATCTCATCTCCGTCTTGAAGCCCTTGCCCAGGGTATTGAATGTTGTCAAGGAATGTCAAAATGGCCAATTTGGAATCTAGTCTTCTTCTGCCGGTAGCTGAACTCCCTAAATATACCCTATAGATAGGCTTACCATATCCAAAGGGGGACAGGGTGCCTACACCTTTAACCATTGTAAAAAGAGGGAATTTGGGCAGGTGCAGCTCATAATGAAAGGGTGCAACAAGCTGCACCTGCCAAAATTCCCTCTTTTTACAATGGTTAAAGGTGTAGGCACCCTGTCCCCCTTTGGATATGGTAAGCCTACCTATAGATATATTGGTACATGTACGGTACCAAACTTCAAGAACCTGAAGCAACTCCACTGAAGCCAGCGGAGCAGACCTGCATTTCCATCATACCTTAAGCAAGGCCTTCAATAAAATAGCCCACACTGAAAACATCTCTAAGCTATGAATACCTTAAAGATTATATATTAGAATGTTTCTTAAACATGTTGAACTCAACGCTCCCTCCCTCCCAACAACTCACTCTGTCTTGCCCAATGTTAGACCTTCATTCATCCATTCACCTGCTGAACCCACTTTAGGTGGGCCTGGCTCCAATGCCAGGAAGAAGGGAGTAGCACTGCACAGAGGCGTCGCTCCGGTAGGGGCGGGGCTGTAAGTATCGCTGCGGTCATAGTCTCTTTACCGAGCGAGGAGGAGGCAGCCCCGCCCCCTCACTGTCCGAGCCAGTCCCCTACGGAGAAAGCAGCAGGCAAGAGACCCTGCCTGCTGCTTTCTCCGTAGGGGACTGGCTCGGACAGTGAGGGGGCGGGGCTGCCTCCTGCTCGCTCGGTAAAGAGACTATGACCGCAGCGATACTTACAGCCCCGCCCCTACCGGAGCGACGCTTCTGGCACTGCAGTCAGATGTTTGAGAAGGTGAAGAAGCTGCCCTGCCCAGTGAGACAGGAAATAAGGAGGTAAAGGCACTAACAGCACAATCCTATGCATGTCTATTCAGAAGTAAGCCTTACTGAATCCAATGGGACTTACTCCCATGTAAGTGTGTATAGGATTGCAGCTTAATTCATGCCTCCAGTTGCTACTTGTTCCTACCTGGTTCCTGCCTCAATCCTGCCCCCTCACCTCAACATGTATCTACTAAGGTCTGTTGAACTAGGGTTACAGGAAGAAGAGTGATCCTAAGAACCAGGAACAAGCAGACCTCATGTACTACTTCTAGATAATTCCCAGCAACTTATGCCTCCCCAGAATTGTTTCATGTTCTGAAAATTTAATCACCATGTGAGTAAGTTTACTCACCAAAATGTACTCTCTCACAAACTGAAAGAAAAGTAGAAGGAGACTTGCAGGCACTGTCAAACAAAAATAAGTGTTAGTACTAAAGAGGGATCTATTGTGGTCCCCTTCAGAATGCTGAGGTACACAACCTCTAGCATTCTATCTAGTACAGGGGTGGCCAAACCATGGCTCAGGACCCACATACTACTCTTTGACATATAATGTGTGGTTCGCAAAAATAAGTTGGTTGAGCTGTTTTTGCATCTCAATTAATATAAAAGGTAAATATTTTTTCAAGCTTTATAATTATTTACCGGGTATATTTACACTGGTATATTTACACTGGATTAAAACGTAAGTTTAATGTTCATGGTGAGTAAATATATTTAAGAATTTAAATGCTTTTAAATAAATTTAAATGAATTTAAACATTTCTCTCTAGCAGCTCTCAAACATCTGAAGTTTATCGTATGTGGCTCTTTAAGCAGATTTGGCCACTGCTGATCTAGTACAATTCAACCTCACACACATATTTTTAGGTGCTCTGGTGAGTAGGGATAATAAAAGAATTATGCAGGGTCAGCAAGTTGGCTGGACCTAAGGAAAGGAGTGGATGAAATGCTAAATACATTGGATAACTCAGTAAGCTTCCTAGCTGTCATGGTAAAACTCACATAAGCCAAGAATGTCCTCTGGGTACTAAGAATGATCTAGTGGTTATTATTTAAGAAAAGGACAAAGACATGAATTTTTTTTTTAAAAAAAAAACACCCTTCAAGCCAATTATTTTGGCTTTTTCACACTACAATCTTTTTTTTTTTAGCAATCAATTGATAAAGCATAGAAAAGTTCAGAACTACAGTAATGATTTCCAAAACATTATTGGTATTAAAACAAGTGGTTCTGGCTTCTTTGTGGATAAAATGTCTAAGAGAGATGAAAAGACTATCTTTGGTAATGAAGTTTCCTTGTAACAGCACCTACTCTTAAGGTATGCTTTATTACATTTTTATCCTCAGGATGGCATATTCTGTTCCTCCCCTTAATTAATCTTCACAACAACGCTGCGATACAGATTAGTACGGTAACCCAAATGTAAATAATACGGGAAGGATACTGAATTTAAAAGTGAATGGTGCTAGATTACTAGAGATGCAGTATCTTGCCTAAACATTTCACTCCTGATTGAAGATTAATGTTAAAGAACATGGTCCACCAGCAAACTGTCCTCTGCAAGCCTAAATGATATGGGGAACTTTTCAGGATTCCATAACTGCCTTGAATAGCTTATTCTTGGGCTCATCGTTTGAAAATAATCCCCTTTTCAAGCAAAGTGAATAGTTCCATGCTGATTATGCTAATTAGTAAAGTAGCAAAAGTAGGCCATCCACAAACTCGGAGGTATGCAAGTATGCAGAAAAATATTGATTTCCAAAAAAAAAAAAAAAAGAGAGAGAGAGAAGAGAAATTCCAATAACAGAGCAATGGCTATACCCAATACTGTCCTCATTCTTCCATCCTCCCTCTGCAACTATTGCCCAGTTTCCCAAGAAGACTCCGGAGTAATTTGAAGACAACTGCCACTTTTGTCCTAATGTAGTTAAGTGCTAAATGTTTGAGCATCTTCTCCAATTGACTGATGTGAGGTACCTCTGGAGGGCGATGCCCAAGGTGGGGTCTGAAAGGCCTCGTCGTCCCCTGAACCCTCGCTGCTGGCCCCTGAGGAGTCCAGTGCGCCGTCTCAGCCTCTGCCTGCGATAAAGATACAAGGGTGGAGGAGAAGGGTAGGAAGGGTAGGAAGGGGGAAGGGCCTCAGAGGATCCGGGGAGGGTGCAGGTTCGCTGCACCTTCTGGCACCTCTCCCGTCTGCGAGTTCGTTGAGAGACAGGGCTGTAAAGTCCACGCCTCGAGGCTTTGGCTCGCTCTGCCTAGCCTCCTCATCATCGGTCCTTGCGAGGTTTAAATAGGGAGAGAGAGAGTGAGGGTGGAGTCTCTGAGGGACTGGTGTAGCCATTCAGCGTTTGGGAGTTGTTGACTTTGCCCTTGCTACAGCTGATGCTCTGGGGAGGCTTCTGACAGCGGGGGCGGGGCCTGGCTCGTCCTGGGCGGGCCGCCCCCGCTGTGGTCGGCCCTCCCTTAATCCCTTTTCTTTCTTCTTTTGCAGCTGGTGACGTCGCAGCCCCCGCAAGACGAGGAGCACCCTTCCATGACGCCGGTAAGTCGTTGGTGGGGAGTGGGGGTCTGCCTTTTCCTGGGCTCGCAAGGCCCGTCTTCGGCCCGCGGGCGTCGTCGCGGCCTCCAGGAGGGTGGGGCCGAACTCCGGGTGAGGCCTCCCGCCCGTCCGGGGCCGCAGCGACTGCCGTCGAGCCTGGCTCTGGCCCGAGGGTGTCGGTGCGGCCTCCGGGAGGGCGGGTGCGAAGTCCGGGGGAGGCAGCCCGCTCGTCCGAGGCCGCAGCGACTGCCGTCGAGCCTGGCTCTGGCCCGAGGGTGTCGGTGCGGCCTCCGGGAGGGCAGGTGCGAAGTCCGGGGGAGGCAGCCCGCTCGTCCGAGGCGGCGTCAGCTGCTGCTGAACCCGGACAACTGACGATAGTTATGTCCCTCAGACCATTCACATTCTACTATTGCTTGATTTGAAGGGGACATCTCAGAATTTGGGGCTCTTGTTAACCTGGAAGGGAAGTTTTTCCCCAAGGCAATCTCCTTCTTTCTGGGCTCTCTAAGTTTCAAGTGATGGCAGTGAGAACTACCTTTTCCCAGTTGATTCAAATTTTCCCCATTAAAACAGGGAGCAGAAAAGTGGGTGCTGGTTGGTAACTGCTAGATGCTATGCTCACCTTGCCTGGGGTACCCTTACATATCCCATGGCTTTTGGTACCATCTACATGCTTGGCACTATCCTTCCATGCCCTCCTTTCCTCATTCACTCTCTTTTCCCACTCACAGCATCAATCCTGTTGATCAAGTACATAGGTCTTTTATTCTTCCCTCTCCTTTGCCCCCCCCCATATTCAGTCTGTCACAAAATCACATTGCTTCTTTGCACTATTACAAAAAGTGCAGTCGTTCCATTCTATACACTGTCTAAATAAATCCTAGTCACAAAACATGACTATAGCCTGGTCTTCTTTGATCTCTGATTGTCTCAACTCATGCCCCTCATCTCTATCCAGCAGTACAAAAATCATCCACCACTCTTGTCATTCTGACTGTTCAAATGTTTAGTTTTTTGTCCACTCTTGTATCCTGTTTACATTTACCTTCAAAACTCTTTGTGGTCTCCACCCCTGTCCCTATTTCTCTGTTATCTCCCCAAACATCTCTGCCTGTGACCTTTGTTCAGTCATCTCTACCACCCGAAGGTGTCTTGCTCCTTAAAAAACTCTATTTGCTGCCCCTTATGCCCAGAACAAGGTTACACATGATGGAAGTTGGACGTTGTCCTTTTAAATCTCTCTGCAAAACCTACTTTTCCTGTAAATTCTTTGGTCCTTCATCCTATAACAGTGCAATCCTATACACATTACTCAGAAGTAAGTTCCCTAGAGCTTGGGGTTTACTCCCAGGTAAGTATAAGATTGCAGCCATGCAGTCCAATCCTATGCCGGCGGAACAAGCATGTGCGCTAACGCAAACGTGCTGCAAGGCATATTGTGGCAGCACAGAGGCTTGTGGCACTGGCAGGTAGGCTCCTGCCAGGCTGTGGAAGTGGGAGGAGGATAGAACAGGGGCAAGGAGGGGGCATTTCAGGGCAGTGGGAGGGAGGGAAGGAGGGCAGATCAGGCCTGGGGGGGGGGGCTCAGCGGAGGAAGCATCTGCCGAATCCTATCCTCCTTCCCAGACTCGAAAGCCCAACACGGAGCTCCTTGGATTTGCACTGACCATTTAGCTGGTGCACATCCAAGTAGCCCTGAGGCTGCTGGGCTCAGCATGGGGTAAGGGGACAAATGTACCAATAGCCTCAAGCCCCACGCGGCATACAGCGAAGCCTGCCCCAGCACCACAGTGATTCTTAATCTGAAGAGGTATTCATTCATTTTGAAAAGTAGGCTTCTTTAACTATAACCTCTAAATTTTAGAGTCCAAAAGACAACATTTTTCACATACTGTATTTGGGACCAAGTGAGTGGCACATCATCATCTCTTGCTCTGTGCTCTATTTCTTCAATATTGTCATTTAAGAACAAACAGCAGTTGTCTTAACTGCTAAAATCAGTCCACGTTAAGGCTGTCTGCTCATGATCCAAAAATAACTATAGAGGCAATTAAAGCTATCTTTAGATGGTTCATTTGACTTACTTTTGATAGACTTTAAGTAACAGTTCTGTGGGGCATGTGTCAGATGGACCTTATGCCACTAGTTTTCGGTGAAGCAGACAGTTCATTTTTATCACACTAGAGCGTGTGAATAAGCCGTGTCCCCTGAGAATCTGTAAGGAAAGAGGATGTCTGTTAGAAGGACATTTGTTTGTCACATAGCTAAACAACGACCACCATATTCAGCCCACCTTGAACTTCATGAATCATAGGTGTATTGCATTAACTGCAAACATCTGGGACACAGCTGCACATATGAATAGCCAACCAACAACCCTTTGAATTTTCTGTACCTTTTCTTTCTGGACGCTCAAAGCAGCAAATAATGAATGCATGTTGCTTGCTTTGCGACTGTATGAAACACACATACAAATTAATAGTAAGACCACTGTCTAGCACAGCAGCTAGACAGACAAGAAATCATGAAAAAGCAAAAATAAACCAGTCAATATGAAGAACTTAACAGCACAATCCTGTGTTTTGATACACGGCCAGCCGCTACATTTATCCCCTTCCCTGGGTGTCAGCAAGCCCAGGGCCTATGGGCCTCCTTGGATGTACACCAGCTCTGAAGCTGGCATATATACAGGGAGGCTGTGTAAGGCCAACCTAGGCTGGGAAGGGGCTTAGGATATCCGCGGAGTGTGCCATCAATATCCCTGCCCTCTCCCAACCCGGGTTGGCCAATGGTCCCCCTCCCTCACTGGCCTGTCCTGCCCGTCGTTCCCCCCCCCCCCCCCGCGCCAAGCAGCCTAGCCTTAACCTGAGTTGTCTGGTCCAGGTCCGGGCGCCGGGGGTGTTAGCGGTGCTGACCTCTGCACCGGCACTGCTTACACCCGAGTTTCATAAGTGTGCTTTATGGCACATTTGCGACGCTTTAGGCAGGTGGAGCAAGAGCTCCGCTGGTCTAAAGTTAGTGAGGATTTCATCCAATTTTTTCATGCTTAGGACAAATGCTTTATGTTCCTTTCTTTTGGGTTTGTGCTTTCCAGGAGCTGAACAGCTAGGGAACAGATGATGGAGGTAGCTTTCCATCTGTTCTACCTTTGCTGGCTCAGAATGTCCAGTTGGCTGGTGAGAACTAAAAACTTCTTAAGATGTACACGGACAGACATACTGTATTGTCAACAGTAAGCCTGCAGTGGAAGTGCACTCACCGCATTTCTAACACATGTACTTTCCCCAATTAGGCTCAAGGGGAACCGGTTGTTCTGGTTTGAAGCATAAGCCAGACTCACTGGCCAGTTCCTACTCACCCCCATTGGAGCATTTTGAAAGTGTAAAAAACAGTGGGGGGAAATGCTTAAAAAAGAACACTGAACAAGCATCTGAGCAGGTTAACTTGTGTGAGGAGAGAACACAAACAAAACCAATAGCCCATCTGCAACATGAACGGAGGTGTGACAACTTTCAGCTCAGAGTCAGGCACATGTGTCAGCACACATTGGAAGGGACTGAGCTTTGCTGCTCTCCCCTAACAAAAAAAGTAGCCAAACCTGCTCTGTTTTGCAGATGCACCTGTATAGAATTACAGAGACAAGGTCATTCTTTTAAAGCAGCACAAGTCCTTGTATCAGGCCACACACTCTCAAGAACTTTTCACTATTACTACGACTACCACCACCACCAGATGTCACATATGGATATGGTGCTCTTTACTGCTTCTTGTCTACTCTGTGCTGCAGCAGCCTCCTCACAGTAGCCAGTATGAAGGGTGGTCTATTTACTAACTCCTCTATGATTTGCCAGAGTAGTTCATCTGTCCTTCTGTTCATGTGGAGATTTTTCATACCAGTGCTGAATGTTCCTGGAGCTGTCCAAACTGCAATGAAAACTCTCCACATGATCAGGATCTACTTGGCAAGACACTCTAGCTATTAGTGATGAACATGAAGAGCTACTAGAAGGAAACAAGCTTCCCATATGGATAAGGTAATCAGGATGTCTCAAAAATCAACAGGATTAAATGGAAAACAAGCTTTCCCCCCCCCCCCCGGGTACCGTTTCCACATCCTGAAAACAAGGGAATTAATAGCATACAAACTTGGATGGAGATATGACAGTAAGGAAGGCTAAAAAAAATGATTAGATCAAGTCAAGGGCAGAAAGATAGGGAGCTTTAAATGCTCCGTGCATCCAGTCCTATCCATCCACTGCAGTGAGACGGCACACAGTAGTCAAATCACTAAAAGCATTCATTCTCTATGACATATAGCAGCAGTGTGTTTGCACAAAAACATGTACTTCAGACTAAAGGCTGAAAATCCTTCTCTTGCATTGTTACATCAAAATAAAGGCTGAAAATCCTTCTCTTGCATTGTTTCTACACGTCAACTTTCCCTGGGAGTCAATGCTAATTTGATTAGTGTGCTTGCTTTGCAACGATAATTTAAAAGAGAAATAGGGTTCGACCTTCACGTGTAAAATCACATTTACAGGATTTGATTTCTTTAAGGGGGAAAAGAATGAAAGAAAAGTGCCAAGGTCCTGAGAGGTAGCCTCCTTAGCCCTAAGTGCATCTAGACAGGTTGTGGTGGTAACATTAAGGCACTTGAAGTATTCTCAGAGGCACTTTGCTACTACTTACCCCGTCGATATCATAACCCCCTTCCCAGGCCTGGCTTGCCTTACACAGACTCCCCAGATGTGCACCAGCAAAATAGCTGGTGCGCATCCAAGAAAGCCCTTTGGGTCCACTGGGGCCAACACTGGAGGAAAGGGACAAACGTCCCTTTCCCCAAGGTGTGCCCCAGCTCTGCCGGCATGGCCCTGATACTGCTTTGGATCCGCCACAGCATGTTTTGCTTAGGCAGGATTGGGCTGCCCATCTTGCATCTTTGCTTTAAACTCTACAGTTGTCCAACAGTACTCCATGAAAGTAACTCTACAATTTTATTTTGGTTTCCAATGTGCAGATGTATCTCAACTGAAGTGATCTCATTACAGAACTTGGTTTAAGAGCCGACCAGAGAAGAAATAGGATCTTTGTCTTTCAGAGGCAATCCGTCATGATTAAAAAAAATGAGATAATGGCATAAATGGGGTCCTGCTGCCACAATGCATTCTAATGAAAATACTGATGCAATTTTTGTGAATGTTTAACAACATGTAAAACTGCACCAGGACTGCATGAAGCTCAGGCCTTCCAACATCAGGTGTTAGCGTAGAGACCATGTAAATATGGTCTTGTAAGTAAGACCATGCCTGATACCTGTTGAGAAACCTTCTCTCAAGCCAAACCTGAGGTAAACATAGCACATGTCTGCAGAGTTGGGCTGTGTGAATATGCAGCAATTTAGCACGTGAAAAAAACAAAGCACAACATTTGATTTTGGGTGAAGGATGCAGCTTCTGAAAACCTCTTTCGATTCAGGGTGAGCGGCGCTGGCGGGTGCTCCTTGGGATATGGTTTAGGGTGAGCTGTGCCGGCACCTCCTCCTCACCGGGTGATGTAAACGTGCCTTACGGCACATTTGGAACATCCTGGAGCGGCAGAGCAGTTGCTCTGCTGGTTTTCGACTAGAGAAGACTGCGCCATAAGAATAATCAAAATTCAAGACAAATCAAAATGTGGGATACAGAAATCTGAGGGAGATGCTGTAGTGTGAAAGGCTTTGTAACAAATAGATGGACTAGATCAGTGATCTTCAACGTTTACCTGAAGGTAAAGGTAAAGGTTGCTGTAAGTTGTCACAACGCGGCGGTGACGGCACTTCTGGGTTCGTACCACCACTGCCTAAGTAAAAATCGGGGGGGGGGGGGCCGTTGGACTTACCCGTCTGCGGTGGCAAGAATCCGGGTTGTGCGGTTTCTCCAACTGCCGCTGCAGACGAGCAAGTTCAACCCCTCCTTTTTTACTTAGTCAGTAGTGGCGCAAATTCGACAGTGACATTGCTGATGTCACCAGCAAGTCACCACTCCCCTTAAGGGGAAAGACGTTGTCTCATACAGGACCTTGGGGTTGCGACCTCAAGGTAGAAGATCACTATCTTTTTAGCCCCATACAACACCCCAGTGTGAGTTTTTCTTCATTCGTTTCTCTGTTCTCTATATATTCCATGACCTAATTTTTTCCTTCTAGTATTACAAGAAGCTGACCAATGGGCAGTGTATAAAATATTGCAGTGAAATGGGACACCTGACAGCCAGAAACAGAATGAAATTGCTATTGACTGAAAAATAAGCCTGGGGGATGACTGGGAGTGAACATATGTGTACGTGTACACGTACACGTACACACACACACACACACACACCAATATCTACAGGGAAACATCGGCTAAACAAAAAGAGTAATAGAGTTTACACATTACATGATGCATCATATGCTGTGTGTGTGTGTGTGTGCAGTGGAGCAACTAAATTGTAAGCAGAACAATGAGATTCTAAGGTACAAAAACATCTCAAAAGACTGAAGAGAAAGTGATATATACAGATCATTTTGAACTTACTGAACAAATACCAATAGAAACTACTGTAAAGAAACTGCAAGCATTTTGTAGCATTCTTGTAGTTTGACAAGTAGTTTGACAATTAAAACACATCCACACCAGGAACAAGGAGGACAACAGTGGGTATTCCTATTACTATTCTCAGGATTTTCTTTTTCTTTAGACCAGGCCAAAGCAGATACTGAAATATAATACTTGTTATTTTTATACCACTTTTCAGAATTCAAAGCATTTCATGTACACTATCTCAGCCACCCTTTGAACAACCTTGTAAGACAGGTCAGCAGTATTATCCCCATAGCATATATGGCAGGAGGCCGAGAGAGAACGGCTTTGCCAACTAGTGAATCCCTAGCCACTACGGGCTAAAACTACACATTAAAAACATTGGCAGTTAGTGCAGTGGAGGCTCCGGCACTTGGTAAGTTGGCAGCAGGGGTGGGAAGGGGGCGGATCCCAGTGGTATCAGCATGCACCAGGATCCCATTCCCTCTTTTTGAACCTGTCCCTTGCCTTTTCACTCCTTGGACTTGCTCCAGCTATATAGCTTGCATAGGTCCAAAGAGACCCATAGGTCACCAGGAGGCAAGTGAAAACTATTTTTCTCTCACCTCTCCCAGGCCTCCTGATTGCCCTCCCCACCACTGGATGCAGTGCACGCCCCACTGGCACAGCTTCTTCATTGCCATTGGAGGGGATAGGATTGGGCTGTCAAGCTTTCACAAAGGCCCAACTGTTTTAACACTTTTCAAAGCAGTGTAGCAAAATCAAACTACATATATATTGTGAACTATCAAGCCAAGTACACCCAACAGCCATATACGATTGCCCACTAAGGTTGCAATCCCATAACACCTTCTTAGGAGTAAGCTCCACTGAATACAATAAGATTTACTTCTAAGTAGACATGCATAGGATTGCATTGTAAATCTTTTGTTCTTGCTGCCTGCAAAAAAACAAAGAGGGGCAGGGCACTTCTGGCAGGCTACAAACCATGACTGATTGGCAGATTACAAGTTGTGCAAGCCTGTTTTAAATTGGTACCATGTCTAGAACACTAGGAGACTGATTTTTAATCAAGGATTTCAGTGAGTACCTCAAACACTAAGAAGAAGATAAATGAGCAGTCTTAGCAGAAGGAACGATTTGAAAATATTAGCCAGATCCAACTACATTTTAATGAATTTGCTTCAAATTAGAAAATTGTGATGGATCTAGTACTTGTTTAAATTGAACAGGGCCTAAGGACAGAAAGTTTCCTTAGTCTCAAGCAGTTGACAGATCCAACAAATGAAGCACTGCTCATTGTGAATCTGCTCATATTAAAACAAATGGTAACTACACAGCAATTGTTGGTGGACTGCTACCAAATGGTAGTGTGGTTTGGGAGTCGGACGTAGACCTGGAAGATCCAGGTTCAAATCCCCGCTCAGCCACGAAGCTTCCTGGGTGACCTTGGGCCAGTCACTATCTCTCAGCCCCACCTACCTCACAGGGTTGTTGTGAGGACAAAAGGAGGGGAGGAAATATGTACACCACTCTGAGCTCCTTGGAGGAAGGGCGGTATAAAAATGTGAAAAATAAATAATAATTAGCTTGTTGATGGAGTTAATGAGCTAGAAAGGTTGCAGATAATCACCAGTGTCATATTTGACCTTTCAGTCAGTTTAAATGATAAGAGAAACTTAATTGGAGAACAGGAATATAACAGCAAACTGAACATGCAGGTACTGTATATTAATTCTGCAACCACTTGATTGTAACACCTGAATAGCATCAAACAGGTATGCCTTCCAGACCTTTGCTCCGGAAGGTATTCTGAACATTCTCCTCCACTGGCTTTCAGTGAAAGTTTTTAAACTAAAAATAGCATGGCAAGCAGCACAATCAGAATCCAAACCATGACGGGCCAAAGTACTAAAGCCCCTGTTACTCAAGACAATCTGTGAAAATAAGAATTGATTTCAGGAAGAAAATCTTTGAAGAGATATTCTTCATAGCTGCAAAATTCTTGTTAGTACACAACTACCTTAAAGCGAGTCAGACCAAGTCCATGAGGAGCCCAACGCTGTCAGTCCTGAGTCAACAGTGCACAGAATGAAATCATAGCTGTTTGAACAGAGAGAAGAATTGAGTCATTGGACTTGGGGGGCAAGGACCTGGGCTGGGTTTGGAGGAAGCAGATAAACAACAACTCAGGCTTCTGGGTCTGGATGAACTGGAGCTGCAGCATTTGGAAAACCACATGACTAGTCAAGGAGGGCTAGAAGGAATAAGCATAAAAATACTGGTCTGGTCTACAAATTTCAATACATGACTAATCAAAGCTGGGGCCACTTGCAGAACTGAGCTATAAATTTATTCCCAAACTGCCAAGAACTATAATAAGTTGATTCCAGCCAATTGCCAGAGTCCCTAAAAATAAAGAACATTTTCACACCATGTTTAAATGGCCACTGAGCCTCTTGTATTATATTTACAGAATTTTCTGACCATTATATACAGAGAAAAAAAGAGGAGACGAATTTGTAATGCAAGGGAGCAATTCTTGCCAATGTAGGATTTATATTCACACTATAAAGTCAATTCAAGAAAAAACTGCTTGCAGCTTCATGTCTGAAAAAGCAGGTGAACTGGATAGGAGTAACCTAATGGGAGAAAAGTAAAGACAAGACTAGTCGAAGAAAAGCGAACAAAGGAAAGTGACCACATTAACAGTATTTCTAATTGACCTAAGTACAGCAAAATTAGATTTGCCAAGGCCAGAGAGGGGGCTGATGCATTAGTCTAAGTGCAAAGTTATGGTCAAGAGCTTTTGTAATGTGAACGGAAACAAGGATTAATGTATTTAGAGGTCTCAGGTCTGGCCATTTTGCATTTCCAAAGTGAAATGTTGGTAGGTAGCAAGCTAAGATTGATGGGCATTCTGCTGCCAGAACATACTGGTAACATGATCGGAAAAGGCAATTTATGAGAATATCCAGCTACACTTACTGAGAAACTGAAAACTGCTGTATTTGAGAGATCAAAACATTGGTGACTTTTACCCATACCATTCCCTGCATAGCTAGGTCAAAGGAATGAACATTTATGGAGAAGCTATCTGCAGTGGAACATGTACTTAAAAGTTGTTACAGACTGACAGGAAAACTTAAGTAAAATGTTTTCTTCCCACATACTACCTGATTGCATGTGTGAAAAAACTTTAAAAGGCAAAGCTTCATAATCTATGCTTTCATTTCATATGTATCAAGAAGGAATCATATACAAGCTGAAGCTACAATGAATTAAATTGTGCTAATTTTGTGTGAAAAGCAAGATGTAAAAATATAATATTTTCTGTGCAAACTATCATGGAAATTTTAGATTATAAAAAGTTTTTATAAAGAAGCAATGAAGCCATCTTGTTAAAAGTTATTGTTGGATTTACAACATGTGGCTGAGCATGCTCTGTCTGCATTAGACTGTTCTGCTTTTTTTGTTCTTTCGTTTTCATTTCAAGTAACAAGCTTATCTAATTCTGCCTAGGACATGGTGGTCCAACACGCGGCCCGTGGGCCGCCAGCGGCCCCCGGAGGCTTCTCCTGCGACCCCCGGAGGCTTCTCCCTCCCCCCAGCAAAGGTGCTCAGCGCCGAGCGAAACTGACCTCGGAGAAGCGCTTTGCTCCCGAGTGCTTCTCCGAGCGTCAGCTAGGGCGTGCGGGGCATGCCGGGGAGTGTTCGCCGGCTGAAGCGCTTGCCCCGCACTCTAGCTGATGATCGGAAAGGCGCAGGGCAAGCGCTTCAGCGAACGAACTCTCCCAGGCATGCCCTGCGCTCCCTCGCTAACGCTCGGAGAAGCGCTCAGGAGCAAAGCGCTTCTCCGAAGTCAGTGGAGCGCGAGGGATGTTGGGGCCGACCTGTTCTGAGGCAGCCAGCCCGACCGGTTCTGAGTGGATCGGGCTGGCTGCCTCGGAACAGCTCGGCGCTGAGTGCCTTTGCTGGGGGGAGGGGGAGGGAGAAGCCTCCAGGGGCCGCAGGAGCCAAGCATCAGGGGAATGCGCCAGTGAGTGCTTTGTGGCTTGGTGGAGGGAGGGGGCTTCGAGAGCTGCTGAGTGCCGCAGAAGTCTGTGGGGGGGGAGTCCCAGGGTGAACTTGTGGGGGTTCGGCAGGCAGGGAGCCCTGAAAGTTTGTCTGGCAGTTGGCCTCTCGCTTGTTTGTGGAAGGCTGCAAGAGGAGAAGTCCCAAAGATCGTGGTCACTTTGACTGTTCTGTTGTTGCTGCTGCTGCTGCCTTTGTTCTATGGAGGTGTTTTTTTCTCCTGCCTTCTGCTAAGCCTGGCTTTTTAATGGGCTCTGTGGATTTGCTGCCCCTCCTCTTGTCCTCTGGAGTTCTTGTTGGCATCGCTGTCTTGTCTTGCCAATGAGGCTACACCTTTTAGGTGACATTTAACATTGAGCACCACTGTCATAGATTGGCAGCAGACTTGACCCCAGGTGTTGGGGCCAGAGAAGGAGCATTTAGCTGTGCGCGAGAGATTTGGTTGTTCAGGTGGTTACATAGACTTAACTTATAGCAATATTTGCTGCAGAATGAGGAATCTCTGGGTCAGAGTTGGGTTAGATTTGGTTTCCCTCTGCAAAGGGTTACAGTTTAAGGAAGGTGTCTCTCCCTCTCTCTCCCCCTTCTCCTGATGATGCAATGTTGGGACCAGCCTTTTCAGGGGCTGGGCCTTTCCGGGGTGGGGGAGCTAACCCAGTCCTCTTTCTTTTGTTGTTGTTGTTTTTCCTATCCATCTCCCTTTTCCTTTACAACTCCCCCACCCCCAAGATTTCTGGCTTGAGTTTTAAGCCATGTCTGGACCAATTGAAAACGCACACCTGATTTGCCTGGGCAAGGGTTGCCTTTTAACCCACCCACCCCTACTTACTTGCCAACAGGGAGCCCACTTCCATTGTTTTTCCATGCCCTCTGTGCAGTGGCGTAACAGCCTCTTCCGGCGCCTGGATCAAGGGGCGGGGTGGGTGCCCCAGGCGCCCACCCCGCCCCTATAATTAAATAGCGCCGCGGCCGATAGGCCGCGCTGCGCTCCGGAGGGCGGGCCGCCACGCTCCGGAGGAGGGAGCGCCGCGGGTCGCCGCTCCGGGCGCCCCCTCAATTGGGAGAGCCGGCTTGGGGACGTCCTCCCCGGCTGGCTGCCCGGGGCCTTCTAAGGAAGGCCCGCGCGAGAACAGTATTTATACCGTTCTTTTCGCGCATGCTCAGACTGTTACTGAGGGAAAAGGGCAGCCCTTTTCCCTCAGTAACAGTCTGAGCATGCGCGAAAAGAACGGTGTAAATACCGTTCTCGCGCGGGCCTTCAGAAGGCCCCGGGCAGCCGGCCGGGGAGGACGTCCCCGAGCCGGCTCTCCCGATTGAGGGGCTCCCGGAGCCGGCCCGACTCGGAGACTCGAGTCTCCGAGTCGGAGTCGGACTCCGGCACGGGTGCGCGGCGCTCCCGCAGGGTGGGCGCCTGGTCCAACGGAACCACACGCTCAACCCTGCGCGCCGCCCCCGCAGGGTGGGCGCCTGGTTCGACTGAACCACGCGCTCCACCCTTGTTACACTATTGCCTCTGTGTAGCACACACCATAAGCAAAGGGAGCAGCGTGTCCTGCAAGATCATGACCTCTCTTGTTGCCCCTCCCTTGCCCCCCAAGTACCCAGCTGTTATTATTTCTTTCTCCACTTCTCCCAGAATTCCTCTGTGCTGCGGACGAGAAGGAATATTCTACCTTGTTTTGTTACTTTTTTGGGGGGGGGGAGGTGGGAGGGAAAGGAGTCTGGGTGTCAGTGAATCACTGTCGCTCCTATTTATATTGGGGGGAGGTAGATGAGATGGATCGTGTGAAAGGAAAGGGGTTGTTGCATTGGAGAGGTTGTCTTTTTTTTTTTTTTAAAGAACAGACCCTTTGGGGATGTCAAAGGGAGAATGGCGGGGACAACATCTTGCACTTCTGCTTTGAAGAGAATAATTTATAATCATATTAATTAATAAATTATTATTAATTAATTAATTATTAATATTTAATTAATTGTGCGGCCCCCGGCTTTCATGTCGAAGTCAGCATGCGGCCCTCAAGGTACGAGAAGTTGGACCACCCTGGCCTAGGAAGTTTCCCAAGTATGTAGAAGCTGCTATCTGGTTTGTGGGTAACCACATTTTGCATGCAAACTGAAAGACTCTCAACCACCTGAGTTCACAATTAGTATTTGTAAGGGAAGACAAAGAGCAAAACAGGCACCTACTGGTTACCAAGACCACCCACCTCCCTGGTTTACTATTTGACTGGCTAAACTGGAATTGGATTGGGAAAAGGTAGTCGTCATTGCCACCACACAAAGCTGGGAAATCCAGAGAGGAGGAGGTTGCCTTAGAAAAGCCTCCCTCTCAGATTAATGGCACTTTCCAATGGAAGCTTGGAACGCATTCCAAGCAGTCGCGAATGTGCCATAAAGCACGTTCACAACGACTTTTGAGTAAGGCCGGCTGGCGCTGGGGCCAGCCGCCCTCACTTCGCCGCTGGATCACCCCCACGGCCGCAGGAGAAGGTAAGTGATCCCCGGCGGGCGCGGGAGCAGTGACGGAGGGCCACCATATCCCTGTCCCATTCCCGGGTCGGCTCCGCCATTACACGGCCTCCTCAGACTTGCGGCAGCTAAATAGCTGGTGGAAATCCGAGGAGGCCCATTAGAGCTGGGTTTGGAGGAAGCAGATAAACAACAATTCAGGTTTCTGGGTCTGGGGAAAGTAAGGATGAATTGGAGCTACAGCATTTGGAAAACCACAAGACTAGTCAAGGATGGCTAGAAGGAGTAAGCATAAAAATACTGTTCTGGTCTGCAAATTTCAATACATGACTACTCAATGCTGGGGCCACATGCAGAACTGAGCTATAATTTTATTCCCAAGCTGCCAAGAACTGTAATAAGTTGATTCCAGCCAATTGCCAGAGTCCATAAAAAAAAGTTGAAAAGCACCAATACCAAAATCGATCCTTGGGGCACACTGCTTTTTCACCTCTCGCCATTGTGAAAATTGCCCATTGACACCCACTCGCTGTTTCCTGGTCTTCAACCAGTTCCTAATCCATAAGAGGACTATTCCATAAAAGGACTATGAAAGGAATATTCAGCACAGCTCTCAGTAGGCTTAGCACCATATTTTGAACTGAGTCGGCAATGACAACAGGGAGCCAATAGGGACAAAACTAGAAACATCACACACAACAGAAACTTCTCTTGGCTTCTTGTACATACTACAACATTCCAACAGTTTTGGCCTTTGTGGAAGGGGCCAAGGAGAGGCCCATTTCATACAAAGAAAAGCTCATGAAGAAGACATTATTGATGCTTTCTTCCTCAAAAAGAAGGCACTATTTTAATCATTAATAATCCTGAAGCTGTACAGGTTGGAGATACAGAGGAATATTTTTAAAAAACATACCGAGTAGTGCCATTGATGGCAAACTCATTTACTACTCAGGTTTATTTACTGTATCAATTGGCAGTCTCCAAATCACATTTTCATTTTACAGAACGAGTTCCAATACATTAAAGCAGACTGAAGAAAATATGAATGACTAGAATTTGGTTCATTGACTTTTCCCTAACAACTTTCACAATTGGAAGAAGTGTGAATGCAGAATACACTGAGATGGTTGCATCTGGACAATATATGGGGCCCTATACAATACATCTAGTAATTGCCGCCATATATCCACCATTTGAGCAGCAGCATAAGCAAAACTCCCTAGTGAAATGACTATGTTAAAATGGTAATATGAAACAGATTTCAGATTGCTTCTGTAAAGTGTAATGCTCAGTAGTGCTGCTCTATTATTGGGTTTTTTTAAGCCAAAAAAAAAAACAAAACCCATGGTACTACACAGAAGCGAGTCTCCATAAAATGGAATATTTGTTTCTCCTTTATTCTGTCTGCAAAGGAACAGAACCAACAAATTTCGCATAATGCAAGCGCATCCTACCACAGCTGCCTTCAGAGGCTTTCCTGTGGTGTATAGAATACACCCAATCCTATACTCCAGACATGCCAGTGTATCTCCATGCAAAAGCAGCCCTGGCAGCGCAGAAGTCCCCAACAGATACGCCACAGATGCTGGTGCAACATTGGAAAAATGCAGTGTCAGCGTTACTCAGATGGCGATGCAACTCCACCAGTGGAGAGGCCAAAACGGAGGAGATTGGGGCATAATGTGAGAGGTACTATAGGGAGGGATGAGGAGTTGATGCATGCCATATCCTAACTCCCCTTCAGATGATGCACACCCATGATGCCAGTAAAACACTATGCCAATGACAGAACAGGTGTGGGTAGGAGTAGATTTATAGCAGGGACGGGGAACCTTTTCCCTGGCGAGAGCTCTTTAAGATATTCTAAATGTGCTTGCGGGCCAGCCGTAAGTATTTATTTATTTAATAAAGTTTATTAAATAAATAAATAAATAAATAAACCCTCGCCAGCGAAAATGAAGAAACTGGGGCGGGGGACACTTACCTTGTATTGGCGTGCAGCAACCATGAGGGTGATCGTCGATCAGGAACAGGAAAGCACCTCTCTAGGAATCGCCTCCCTAATCTCACTGGTGAGTCACCAGCGAGATTAGGCGATTCCTAGAGGGGCGTGCCGCTTCCTCTTCCTGATGGCCCTCATGGTTGCGTGCCGATACTTGGTAAGTGCTTGAGCTCATTCCGTCTGACCCGCCGAGGCCCACCAAGAGGAAAAGGTTTTCCTCAGTGGGGTGGGCCTCGGCGGGCTGGACGGAATGAGCTCGGGGGTGGGCCTCGGCGGGCGGACCGGATGGCCTCTGGGGCCGGATCTGGCCCGCGGGCCATAGGTTCCCCACCCATGATCTATAGGGAACAACTGGGAAGAAAAACACACTAGAAATTGCACGACCCACCACCTCACCCACTTCCTACGATGGAGCATAGGTAGGCTTACCATTGTCCCGGAATAGAGGCATGCTTTGGCCTAGAGCGAACTCGAGCCGCTCCCAAGCGTGCACCACGTGCACAGAGTGCCCAATGCATGCGCAGCTTCTGGTCAATGAGGTGACAGCGTTGGGCAGTCAAGGTTCACTCTTGGTAGCAGCTTGGGTCCACCCTATACGCCAAAGCACGCCTCGATTCCAGGACTATGGTAAGCCTAAGCATACGGTACATCATAGCCAATCACAGCACACTAACTCCAGTAAATAACCTCTTGCCAGGGAGACTACTGCTCAGATGATAGGGCGTGTGACAAGGGGCATACTCTCTGGTCTCTCTAAGAACATTTGAACTTTGTTGATGTAATCATAGTGAAAGGGAACCAGGTGCATAAAGGGAACACTTTATACAAACAACTTCTTGTCCCTCACAACATGTATTGCAAGATACTTGGGTAACACTTGTCTTCTCAGACTTCTACTTGCAGGTGTTCTGCCCCAGGAGGACTCCACACACAAACACCCAACTGGAACCTCTATCTCACCACCTCAAAAGGGGAAGCAAGGACAGGTAAGCAAAGGGGGGGGGGAGAATCCCATGCCAACACACACTAATGCTGCATCTCTGTCTCATACCACCACCACCCCATTGTGACCCTACAGAATTATCAAATGTGTCTTTGCTATAAACTGTGTTGCCTAAACATCCCTTCCATTTGCAACAGCTAAGAGCAGGGAGTGTCTGTTCCCTTTTGGTGAATGCTAGGAACTCCAACCATTGCTATGGCTATGGATTGCTATGAATCCTTGATTTTTCACGACTGTACCATTGTCACAAGGGGCTGAACAGTGGTCCTCTACAGAGTTCCACTACAGACCCTCCCAGGAGAGGGAGTCACCATGCTCTCGCCCCCAATAGGATGCAACTGCAAGTACACCCTTGTGGCACCACTCTCCCTCACAAACACCGAGTATGCACTTCAATTGACATAGTAGGTATAACAGAAACCTGGTAGAATGCGGAGAACCAGCATTAACATCCTACGCGTTAACATCCTACAGCTTTAAAGCTGCTCACCTGAGGAGGTCCACGGACAGTGGACGAAACGTTGTGTTCGTGTTTTAACCGTCTTACTAGTTTAAACTAATACGTTTTTAACATAAAGATTTTGACATGGCTGATAAACCCGTATTTCCAGTACCTTTGCACAGAGTGCAATCTCTCCAGAGTGCATGGAGTAATAGAGGCCCAGCAGGAGTGTATCCCACAAAGGAGGAAGGGCTCAACTAAGTCCAGGAGGGTGCCGGCATAGCTAACAAGCACAGTTAAAGAGGCTATAAGAGGCAAGGAAGCTTCCTTCCGTAAACGGAAGTCTTGCCCTAATGAGGAAAATAAACAGGAGCACAAACTGTGGCAAAAGAAATGTAAAAAGAAAGCAGGAAACCTGCCAGGGAAACGGTTGGTCTACTGGACAGTGAGGGAGAGAAAGGGGTGATAAAAGGGGACTTGGAGTTCTTTGCATCTGTCTTCACGGCAGAAGACCTCGGGCAAATACCGCTGCTTCCCCTGACTAAAGAATTAAGTCAAATAGAGGTTAAAAGAGAAGATGTTTCAGACTTAATTGACAAATTAAAGATCAATAAATCACCGGGCCTGGATGGCATCCACTCAAGAGTTTTGAAGGAACTCAAGAATGAAGTTGCTGACCTCTTGACCAAAATATGCAACTTGTCCCTTAAAACGGCCACTGTGCCAGAGGACTGGAGGATAGCTAATGTCACACCAATCTTTAATAAAGGAAGGAGGGGGGACCCGGGAAACTACAGGCCGGTCAGCCTAACATCTGTTCCAGGGAAGATGGTGGAAAGTCTCATTAAGGATAACATCTTAGAACACATAGGAGGAACAGGCTTTGCTGAGGGAGAGTCAGCATGGCTTCTGCAAGGGGAAGCCTCACAAACCTTTTAGAATTTTTTGAAAAGGTCAACAGGCATGTGGATGCGAGTGAACCCGTGGATATTATATATCTGGATTTTCAGAAGGCGTTCTGAAGCATCCAAGACACGGTCCCTCATGAAAGGCTCCTGAAAAAACTCCATAGTCAGGGAATAAGAGGGCAGGTCCTCTTATGGATTAGGAACTGGTTGAAGACCAGGAAACAGCGAGTGGGAGTCAATGGGCAATTTTCACAATGGCAAGAGGTGAAAAGCGGTGTGCCCCAAGGATCGGTCTTAGGACTGGTGCTTTTCAACTTGTTCATAAATGACCTGGAGTTGGGGATAAGCAGTGAGGTGGCCAAGTTTGCGGATGACACTAAACTTTTCCGAGTGGTGAAGACCAGCAGGGATTGTGAAGAGCTCCAGAAGGATCTCTCCAAACTGGGAGAATGGGCAGCAAAATGGCAGTTGCGCTTCAATGTAAGTAAGTGTAAAGTGATGCACATTGGGGCAAGAAATCAAAACTTCACATACATGCTAATGGTTCTGAGTTGTCTGTGACGGATCAGGAGAGAGATCTTGGGGTGCTGGTGGACAAGTCGATGAAAGTGTCGACCCAGTGTACGGCGGCTGTGAAGGTGGCTAATTCCATGCTTGGGATCATTAAAAAAGGGATTGAGAATAAAACGGCCAATATCATTATGCCCTTGTACAAATTGATGGTAAGGCCACATCTGGATTATTGTGTCCAGTTCTGGTCACCTCACCTCAAAAAGGATATAGTTGAATTGGAAAAGGTGCAGGAAAGAACGACCAAAGTGATTCGTGGGCTGGAACACCTCCCTTATGAGGAAAGACTACAGCGTTTAGGGCTTTTCAGTCTAGAAAAAAGGTGCCTGAGGGGGGACATGATTGACACGTATAAAATTATGCATGGGATGGAGAGAGTGGATAGAGGGAAATTCTTCTCCCTCTTGCACAACACCAGAACCAGGGGACATGCACTAAAATTGAGTGGAGGGAGAGTTAGAATGGACAAAAGAAAATATTTCTTCACCCAGCATGTAATTCATCTGTGGAACTCCTTGCCACAGGATGTGGTGATGGCACCTGGCCTTTAAAAGGGGTTTGGATAGATTTATGGAGGAAAAGACCATCACGGGTTACAAGCCATAAGCAACCTCCTGGCTTTAGAAGTAGGTTTTCTCTGTACCAGGTGCAAGGGAGTGACAACAGGAAACAAGTATCTTGTTGTCTGTGTACTCTCCGAGGCATCTGGTGGGGCCACTGTGTGATACAGGAAGCTGGACTAGATGGGCCTTTGGCCTGATCCAGCAAGGCTCTTCTTATGTTCTTAAAAAAACAAAATTATACAGCAACAAAAGCAAATAAGGCTGCAACCAACAATAATACATCACTCAATTTAAAGCAACCAAAAACATGCACAAACAACAGCATCCAGAAAAACCCATTCCCACATTTTAAAACTTAAAAAGCTTGATAGAACAAATGGGTTTTCAGTTGCTGTTGGAACCTCGGTGGTGAGGAGGCCAATTCCTGAGCAGGGAGTTCCACATACTAGGTGCCACTAGAGAAAAGTCCCTCTCACACATCACTGTCAAACAATCTTCTGCAGGCAGTAATTTGTGAGAGTTCCATTAGCTGCCCTCAGGGGTCAGGAATTTCATATGTGGGGAGGCAGTCTAGGTACTCTGGCCCTAAGCATCCAAGACTTTAAAAAGGTAATAACCAGCACCTTGAATTGCACTCAGAAATGAACCAACAGTCAATGCAGCTGACATAGTAAAGGCATTATATGAATGTATACCTAGAGCTGGTCAGAATCCGTGCAGCATCATTCTTCACAAACTGCAGTTTCCAAATGGGTGAAATTAGGATGAAATCTCTAGAAATCCAGTTCATCAAAATGTAATGTCAAGAACAAACTTCCTAACTCAGAATTTGTCTGATGGCAGTGGCAAGTAGCAACCTTTCTTATATGCAACACTTATTACACTGTAAACATTGAAGTGCTGCCATCTAAAAATGTTGCAATCACTATAGCAATTATAATTTTAATGTAGCTTTAAAAACAATACAATCATCCAATTTAAAGATTAGATTAACTGCACCAGAAAATTGCAAGTAGAATCAATTTTGTATAGAGGCACATTCCTGCTGATGGCAAAGTAGAGCAGGTAAATTCTGTGTTTAAAAATACCCTTCAACAGCATACACAATAGGTGCAGCTCTGTGTGACTGAAAACAATACAACGGGTTCTGCTTTTCTGGATTTTACTCAGAGGTTATGGGTTCTCCTTTTCTGGATTTTACTCAGAGGTTATGTGATTAACAGCCCAATATGCTAACTACCTTTCCAGTGCCATGCAGCCATGCCAAGTGAATGCACACTGCATCCTGCAGCGGGGGTGCAATCACAGCAGCCTCTTCAAGGTAAGGGAATGTTTGTTCCCTTAACTTGGGGCTTCATCGGCGCTGGAAAGTTGGTTAGGATTAGGCTGTAACTGTTATGCAGGTGGATCAGAAAGTGACACCCTACAGTCCCTTCCTCCACCCTCACCTCACCCTACCTTACATAACACAAATGCCAACTACCGTATTTCTTCGAGTCTAAGGCGCCATCGATTCTAAGGCGCACCTTTACTTTCAGTACCAACAGCAGGGGGAAAAAATCCATCGATTGTAAGACTCACCTCCCTTCATTGAATCTACCCGCTCGCGCAACCCTCTGCAGGCCTCCCTGATCTTCAGTTCGGCGAAAAACAGCTATTTTTGGCCATTTCTGGTTTATGCGAAAACCGGAAATGGCTGAAAATCACTGTTTTTTGCCGAACTGAAGATCAGGGAGGCCTGCAGAGGGTCACGCAGGTCTCCCTGAAGCTCCCCCAAGCCCCAGTAAGTAAGAAGATAGCATTTTGGGGTGCTTTTTGGAGACCTTCGGTTCTAAGACGCACCCCATTTTTTGAAATGCTTAATTGGGAAAAAACATGCGTCTTAGAATTGAAGAAATACAGTATAAAAATTTAACACAAACAATAGACAACAAATTGTTGCAATATTCCCTTGTAACATGTTTTGTTAGCAAGAATTTCCTGAACTAGCAAGAATTTCCTGAACTGTTAATGAAACAGAAAAAATGAGTACCTCATTTTCTCATATCTATTTTCTATGCTTGTACTTCTATAAACTCTTTCTTTCCCTTCCCACCACCTTATTTTAAATTTATTTTATGTTTTTATCACTCAAAGTCTTTATGAGCAATATTTACAATGAGTGATTAACTAACACTGCAACATACTATCAAAAATTTTCTGCTTCTTTGAGCTCTTAGCCACAGAAATATGAAATTACAGCACTAGATGTGGATTACTCTCCCTACTATTAGGTGATTGCCTCATGGTAAGATCAATGAAGAAGGAATAGTTTCAAAAGTGAGCTAACCCAATCTGTACAAGTATGGGGCTTGCTGAAAGTTCTCGGGGAGATAAAAATGTGTTCAACCCTTTTAACTGACCCAGTTGTAAAGCAAGGGCACTTCAAGGTGATTCTGAGAAACTGCTGGTAGTAGAAAAAAATAGTCATGTGAAATTCTGGTACCAAACTGTTTCAACATATGCAAAAAAGGGGGAGAGGATAAATAAAGGCAGGCCATGACCAGTGGTGGGTTCTCAAATACTGCCCCCTAGTAATTGCGCCTTGGCAGTGATGCATTGCATGCTGGGATCTCCTGCGGGAAGAACTTTGAGTAGTTGCGGGGGCAGGGACAGCGGCGGCGGCAATCCCTGGGAAACAACGGTGATTTGTGCACTTACCAGGGGTCCTGGAGCCCTCCAGAGGGTTCGTGAAAACCAGAAGTGATCGTAAATCGCCGCAGAGCAGCGATCTAAAGCTTGGGGAGGTCTGCTAAGGGGAGTGCAGGCCTCCACGAACCCTCCGGAGGGCTCCAGGAGCCCTGGTAAGTACACAAATCACCTTTTAAAACTCTTTTCCCCTCGGTGGCAGCGGCATTCCCCGGAATCGCCACCACCATACTGTCCCCGCCCCTTAAGGTGGCAGGGGACAGCATCCAGTTCTCCTGGTGTGTTGCGACCCACCACTATAGAACTACTGCTATAGAGCAAACAAGTTGTGCAAGGGGATGATAAAAAAAATGCAAAGGGTTGATGGCTGAACATAAATGAGACAGGTTCAATAGGCAACTAGTACCAGTATATGTGCTAATGCAGTGGTTCTCAAACCCTTCCCCGTGGCGACCCACCTGCTTCCCACTGGACAGCCCCGCAACCCACCTCGCCCCACCCCCCATGTGGGCCTCTGCAGGCCTCAGAAAGCAACCGGAAGTGACTTCCGCAAACCTGGAAGTAAACTGGAAGTCACTTTCCTGTTACTTCTGGAGTTCTTCTGAGGCCTGCAAAGGCCTCTGGAGGCCGTCCCAGGCCCGGCGCAATGCAAAAGCAGCAGGACAAGGTGAATCACGGTTTCCTTCAGTTTGGCTCCAATTTAGAACCAAACAAAGGCAAGGGTGGGTGGATGGACCCAACTAGCGACCAACCTCAGCATCGAGCCACGACCCACAGTTTGAGAAGCACTGTGCTAATGTAATTAGAAAATTACATTATTCAGCTTCGGGCCTCTTTACTGCAGAATTCAATTACAGTGCTTTGACTTCCCTTAGGAGAGACAATTATCACGAAGTGCAAAAGTCAGAGGTTATGGAAGTGTCAGGGTTGACATTAAGACAGACTGCAGTCCAGCTCCACACCTATTGCAGCAGTTAAATGTAGCAGCTAGATGGAGATGGCTTAACTTATTTAGCATCTTGAATTCAAGAAGCAATAAATAGTGATTCATTTGACAAGTATTGCTTCATCATTCATAAGCTTTATGTAGCCACGGGCAATAGACAAGTTATTATTTTAGTAATAATTTTAGCAGGCTTTCCCAATTTGCTACACTTGATTTCCAGCTGAAAAATAAATTGAAATTGTTTTCTCTGTACATGGATCTAATGTTTATGAGTGTATAGGGTTAAAACCCTGGAAATAAAAGATGGTATTGGGAAAGAGAATGCTGCAGTTACTGATACAAATAAGGTCAAGATTTCTGTTTCCAAATGTAGTTATTTTATTTATCTGGGCACATATAAAGAACAGGATATTACATTCAGGACCCAAAATTGCTTGTGTTTTGAATCGCTCCAATGCTGAGAGCCAAGGATGATGGAGAGCACTAATCTGAAAAAATGTTTAGCTGTCATTGAACGTGGCACTCTGGCTACAAGCTTGTACCCTTAGTTCATTTATTCTCTGCTGCATGCTCTGTTATTTGTAGGTCACTTCCTGGCCGCTTTCCAGGAGGAAGAAAGCAAACCTATTTCATCAGTACTGAAGTTACTTACAGTTACCTCATTCAGATACTGCTGAGACCTTCAAACCTTTTTGTTGGGAAAGTAACTTATTACGTATCAGAGTCATAGTTCAATTCAATTCCAATGCAATGCCAAATTTTAAAAAAAAAGCCCTATTGAACATGAATCTTTTTTTAAGAAAGAGGTGGAGAAGATGAAAAACAAACCTTTGTTTAAATATGTATCAACCCACATGCTGCAAGAAAACATTAAACAGCAGGACTAAGTTACAGATGTTAAGATGACATTTTCTACAATCACTGCAAAGATTTGTATGTGACAGCTTGTCAGAGACATAGCCTTCTTTGATAATCATTTCATGGACAATTTAAGCCTATAAGGCTTCAAATCTAATTTTGATGCATGCTGGTTGTCCTTCAATTTGAAGGTGATACTAAAAACACATTCCTTCTATCAACCCTTAACTCAACAAGTAATTTGAAATTAAAAGAATCTCTCATTTCTTCTCTTACTGGATTGCATATAGAACAAGGTTTCACATGGCTAACCCCAGATAGATAAATTATTTTGGTGAGAATGTTTTTATTTGTTTGCTTTATTAGTTTACGGAATCTATCATGAACACTTGTGCCAAATACAGGACAGATCTCAAGAGTTATGGAAGGACCCTTAAAAAACAACTATCATTTAATGTATGGTATCTTATTTAGGCTACAAGCCTACCCACACGTACCTGGGAGTAAGCATTATTCACTTGGGCATTTGCCTTTGGCATAGGAAAAGGCGGGATATAAAAGGTTTTAAAATAAATAAATAAATAAATAAATAAAATAGTGGAACTTACTTCTGAGCAGACATGCCTAGGATTGGGCACTATTTTTATTTTTAAAATATTTATGTATTCCAAAGTAGTACACAAATTAAAATAAACTAATAAAAATAAAATCTCACTGCTTCAGGGGAAAATTCTCATTTCAGCAGGGCAATTTTCAGGATAAGAATATGGAATCAATCTCCCCCTTCAGGATTCATTCTGGTTCTGAACAGGATTCTGAATAGGAATTCACAACTGGTTCTGAACAGGTCTGCCACCCCACACACCTGTTGTAGAGCAAAACGGGGACGCTTCTGATTGGAAGCACACCTCCAGAGCACACACTTGCATGTTCATGCAGTTTAGTCCTAATATATTGTAGGTATGTTAGGTTTGACAAAGTGCATTTAAAGCTACAGTAATATTAGGGATAGTCAAATCTCTGAACTAAATGCTAAACACAATGAACATAGAGATATTACTACTATTAAGAATATTTGTAACTATTTTCAACAAAGAAGCTCACACTGCGAAATAAATGGTTCCTTGACTAAAAATGGCTTACAATCTAACAAAATATGCAAAAGAAACACCAGCAAAAAGCCACTGGAAAAGATACTTCGCTGGGGTGAATAGGGACAGTAGCTCTCTCCCTGCTTAATTAGTAGATGAAGAGTAGCAGGTATGTTACTAGTAAGTGTGCAGCTAAAAGTTAGCAGGTATCATAGAAACTCCTAAGCATCTTAGCATAGTGCCAAGGTTTCTGTCACACTGTCTCAAATTCAAACTGAGTCAGTTTAACTGACCAAATATTTTGCAAATTCCCCACATGTGCGCATGTGTACGTGCATCATATTGTTAATGTACATCATTTGCATTTCTGAGCTCAAGGCAGTAAAATGGTCAGTTAACAATAATTGAAAGACTTGCTGCCTTATGTCACCAAAGTAAATTTTTGCACATTGCCCCTCATATTGCTGTAACACCAAGTAGCTTCCACACCAGAACAGAAGTTTAGCAAACAGTTCTAGGATTTTAACTTGTAAATTTGTCAAGATTTGTAATCTACAATGGATCAAAGGCTGCCTAATAATTACACCCTCTTGAAGTATAAAATACTCTTTAAGCAAAGAGTTTGCACACCCAAGGAACACAGAAAGTATGACATATGGACAAAATTAAACAAAAATAAAAGTTATGAAAACAATCCATGCAACTTTAAACAATGATTAAAACACCAAATAAAGTTTTTCTAACAGACACTAAAGGAGAACTAGATACTGTATAACTATCTAGACAGGAATAAGAAAGCCACAAAAACAAAGAAGCTAAAATGGAACTAAGAATTTTTTAATCAAATACTATGGAGCATTAGTCTTATTGAATATTGTGATTTGTCAAATCAGGGCTACAAAAAAACCCAAGACATAAATTACCCATATGCCCAGAATTCTGATGCTATTGTGCAAGAATCTAATTTATCTTTCAGCCCAACGGATTTCAAAAAATGTGGTGTTGACTCCTACAATTTGATGGTGTTACGTAGTTATTGGAAATACAACAACTAAGCACATAGTACAGTAATGGGATTTAAGCATAAGACCAAAGCTGGAATGCAAGGAATAGCCTCAGATGTGGCTTTATTACTGAATGAGAAGGAAATTCTCAGCTAACATGCCAAGAAAAAGAAGAAAAGTGGCATTATATAAACTGACAAAGGAAAGGATGCAGCTGCAAAGTGCTATCAAGAGGAAGCCTCCTGAGTAGTGAAGATGAAAACTGGATTTAGAGAGCTTGATCTGCTATCTTCAGTACAGTATATAAGCAATATTCAGCCAATCAGTGAAAGCAATTTCCTCAGTTGTCTGCGAACAAGAGCCTTTTTTTCAGATCTGGGATCTACTTTTTGCCCCAACAGGCGACATGGGGCAATTTTACTTGAAATACTGTACTATACATGAGTGAAATCCACATGCCACAGCCAGAGGAGATAATGGTAGGAGTTGCAAAGAGGTCTCTTAAAACAGAATTTTTAAAGTACTCCAGAGACAAGGTATGGTTTGCATTAGTCTTGCTACAGAGCTAAGTAGCTACTACTGTCTGAAATGTTTATTGCTTTAAAATCTCATCTGAAAATTGCCAGAATACTGCAAAGAGTCAGTGAAGTAAGTGGAAAAATATCACCACATAAATTAGCTTCACAGTGACATTTTGTTCAATACCTCATTGCACCTGAGCTCTCCCCTAGAAGACCCAGGAAAACATTACCAGTTTAAAAACAAAGCTTCACTTGCTCTCAAATACTTTTAGTTACTGCCCTCAGTTAAACTAAACGAGAGAAAGAGAGAATGCAAGTGGACACACACATGCACTGCTAACCCTAGAATTGGTAGTATCAGAAGAACTAATACAATTGACTGGTTTTTGGATGCTGAGATGGGCAGCCGGATCCTGCATAACCTTAGGCCGGCAGAGCTCTTGCTCCACCGGCCTAAGGAGTCGCAAAAGTGCTGTAAAGCACTTTAGCAGGTCCTCAGGAGTAAGAGGCGCCAGCACAGAGGCCCAGCCCACTCCGCCATCGCCCAGGACCTGCACCAGGTAAGTCCTAGGCCGGTTGGCAGGCCGGGGTGGCGAGGGAGGGGGCCTTTACTCAGCCAGGCCCAGGAGGGGGGTAGAGATATCGGCAGCATGCTCTGCCATATCCCCTTCCCAGGTCCGACCAGCCTTACACGGCCTTACTGGACATGCATCCTAGGAGGCCCATTGGGGTCTCCGGCACTTACACTGGGGGAAGGAAGGTGAGCACAGGCTGCACTGGCGCGGCCTGCATCCTGTGCAGGATGCAGCGGCTGGCTATTTAGGTCGGCTGCTGCAATTTGCGCAGGATTGCACTGTCAGTCAGTACTTTAGGTATACAGTATTATGTTTATACATACAGTATATTATGTATGAGGGGTTAAATGGGTGATTTTAGGAGCATGAAGACTATGATTTGGATATGCAAACTTTGTTCTTGTGTGTATGAAAATATATTTTATGTTATTTTTATTGATAACTATTTTCTACATTTTAAAATTGATAAGTAGAACTGCCACTGCTATTCCTCTTTTAAAGCAACAGGTTTTCATCAGGGTAGGCATCTACAGCTGCATCAGTTCACTCAGATATCCCAAAAGGCTATAATATTCAAGAATGAAGATCAAGCTTAGGGTGGTGAATAATATCACAATATAAACTGAATTATTACCGTATGTGAATGGTATGAGAGAACCCTTGTTTACCTTTGCTAAAGCTGTGCCTGGGTGGGAGACCACTGACAGCCCCATGTAAATCACTCTGAACATTCAAAAATGCAAGACATGGTACAATAAAGTGTGATTTACAGTACAGTATTTACAAAATAGGTACACAGATTAAGCAACAGCAAGTAGGCAATCTACATTTAAAAAACACACTATTTAATTGGCTTCAAATTCAGTCACAAAGGAACTGGGACTATATTAAATGTTTCTAGAGATGTAGATTTTACCACTGAGTCATGATCCTGAAGACAGAAGGCCAAATTACATGTTGCATTAAACTTGTTGCTGGGCTCTGTGTATTTGGCTTTTTAAAAATGAAACGGATGACATGGGGGGATCAGAACTGAGAGCATGGTGAGGGAGGGATTTAACCCTCTCTTCTCATGCTCTGGCCCAAACAAAAATCTCACCCCTGAAGCTGCTACTAGCTCCAAGAGGGAAGCATCTATTGGTGAGAAGTTAAATACTCCCTGCACACCCACAGTCTCGACAGCTCCTTGTAAGAAACAATCAGGTCCAAAGATAAAAGCCGTACCTATCCCTTAAGTTATATTATAAACAAGCTAAAAGAAAACTGCCTTTCTATGGAAGGCAGCAAGTACTGCAAGTTCCTTCACGTCAACTGGTTTAATCTCACTCTAGCCAATAAAGACAAAATTCTTTGAGGCTGACCTCCTGCAGAGTTTTTAAAATCAAAACACAACACTCAAAGGGAAATTGAGAAAGGTATCCTAATTCAGAGATCGCTGAAGTAGATAAGAAATGAGATTCTGCTAGATCAAAGAAGGGTTGTTTGTTTTAACAATACATTTTCCCTTTCTGCCTCCCGTACATCCTTTCTGCCTCCTGTACCTAGTCTTTTTCCCATACCAAGAACATTTTTCATTCATCACAGCAGTTTATATGTAGAAAACAGGCAAAATTACAGGTACAGATCCAGAAGAAGAAAACTGCATGTAACTTTTGTTTTAAAAAACCTCACAACAAAAACCAGTCCCTGAGAAAATTGGGCCCTGAAGACAAACCATGGAGCCATTTGTAGAATTACTTTGTCTCCTACAGCACAGCAGTTTCTGGAATATTGCATCAATAATTTGCTTTAGTACATGGGGAAAAAAGCAGCCTTGGACGATCAATCAAAAAGCACACACTTATAGGAACAACGAAAAACAACCTGAAGTGAACACCATGCGCTTAGTCATCAAAAGAAAATCAATGTATACAAAGGAACATTTAAGAGCCATTCTCTAGGATTTGTCGTATACTGGATAATTACAGTGTTCAACTGCACAGTGTAAATTCTAGGAGCTCAATACCCATACAAGCCAGAAGGAGGAAGGGGAAATATTAATGAAATAGCATCTTCTAAATTGCCACATTTTCAAGTTCGACAAGAAATCTACAATTCAGAGAGACATAAAAGAACACACAAGTGTGTAATACTCTGAACAACAATACTATTCATCCTTGGTTGTATAAGACACTTTTAACAGCAGATCATTACTTCAAGCCAAAGGAGAAGGTCTTGTGCAAATGCTAAACCTTCATCCAGTATCTCCTCCATTTTAATTCTGCCTTTCTCCAACTTGGGCCTTGAAATTACTCTTTATATAGAGTTCAGTAGTTCCAAAAACGTGAAGTGGATCACCCTAGTGAGGCCTTAATAATTGCCAGGGGAGATCTAGTAGAGTTCACCGCTTCAAAATCCCCATAATATACGTCCAAGAAAAAGCAGAGAGCAAACATAGACATGCTGCTCTTATTTGCTACAAAGTTCAAATGGAACCTTTGGAAGTCATACAGCAGATGAAAGGTATCTTGGCATGATGGTCCTTGGATTGCAGCTGGAATGGGGGTAGCTTCACACAGCACCAACAAGTCAAATTAATAAATGAAGTGATAGCAAGGCAGGCAGATAGCAAGGGATGAAAGACAGGATGGTCTGGTGACCCAGCTTTTTATCTTTCTCCCATAGAATCCTATGGGAACTTGTGTGGAACTCGTCAAGGAACCTTCTTTTGTGGCTTGATGGCCCTTGATTGCTCCTTCCTGGTCCCAAATGGGTGCAGCAATTGTTTTGCACCTTACCAAGGGTGTTATGTTGGTCTTTTGTATTTGTATTTTATTTATTGTGTTTGTTACTGATTGTATTGTTAATATTGCTTTTATGCTTGTAAACCACACTGACAGCCCAATCCTAACCAACTTTCCAGTGCTGATGCAGCTGCAATGCAACCCTGAGGTAAGGTTCCCTTATCTTGAGGAGGCCTCCATGACTGCCCCACCACCACAGGATGTAGCATGTGCCCCATTGGCACAGCAGCAGCAGCATTGGAAAGTTTGTTAAGATTGGACTGTGAATTTTATAAGAAATTCAATAAAATAAAATAAACATTTTATTAAATAAATAAAGTAAATTTAAGCAGCCTATGTGGCTGATATAAAACTGGACTCCTGCATGTAAAAGAGAGAGTAGTCAATGTGCCATAGTGTAATCTTGATGTCATTAGCTGTGCACTGAAAGGAAATAGCAATAGTGATAACGGCATTTGGTTCTTGCATGGATAGACTTCTGCTATTGTGGCCCTGATGTTCTGTGTAACGATCCCAGTGGGGAATACCGTATTTTTCGCACTATAAGATGCACTTTTCCCCCAAAAAACATAGGGGGGGAAAGTGTGTGTCCTATGGTGCGAAGCCTAAAAAAGGCGCTTCGGGGGCGCTTCGGGGAGGCCTGTGGGGGCTTCGGGGAGGCCTGAAGCGCTCCTGGCTTTAAAAGTTCCAGATTTAGTGGATCTGGATATCAAAACAATGAAAACCATTTTAGCCAACGAAGATAAAAATACAAAATGACCATTAATTCCTTCAAGTGTATTCACTGATATTTAGAAATTACTATCACAGAATATTTAAGAGGAAATATTTTCTAGGTGACTTCCTGCTTAATGACATTAACCCTAGGTGGGTTAAAAAATGGGTCACAACACTAAAATGTTTGGGAACCACTGATCTATAGGTATCTTAAGGCTTCCATGATTAATGGTTGTGACAGATGAACTATGATAGAAACTCATGGTTGGCCCTTCCTGTCCACTCAATGTCATTCAAACTATGCACATTTAAACTGGTTTTGGACAGTTTAACTATCCTAATTGAAGAAACCTGGAGCAAAAAAAAAAAGTTCTGTGATGAGACCAAATATAACAAATGCTCTGCATCCACACAAAACTACAATTTTCAGGGTACTTTGGAAGAAGATGACAGTTATACCAAGGGCTGGAAAAATCCCAGGTTTCTAGCAATTTGACTTTGGCACCAAGGTATTTATCCAGCACTCACTAGAAACCAATTTAAATGTGCAGTGTAAAAATACCTTACTGTCCATTCCAATAACACAACTCTTATGATGTAATACAGGTTGAGTATCCCTTATCCGGACTGCTTGGGATGGGCCACCTCTCTCTCTCTCTCTTTACTTTTTCTTCTTAGTTATGCTTAATACAAACAATATAAGATGTAGTGTCATCATGCTGTGCATCTACCCACCACCACTTGGCTGGCAAAAGAGAGTAAAGAGATACAAAGCAGCAGCATCTTCATGCCCCCATAATGTCAAGTTTGGCCCTTAGCATTCAACTTGACTTACACAGGTAAATTATATGCCAATAGGGACTTTTTCATGTTTAGGTTAGCCAGAGTGAATAACAATCTGTAATTTTGTGAAGCATGAAACATCTGAAAAATCTCAAGATACGTCCTAATCATTCCCAAAGACATTAGGAAATGAGGAATATCCACTGCTGAATACAAACAATGAAAACAAAGCAAAAAAAAAAATCCTCCCTCTTCATTTCCCATTCAGATTTATATTCTGCTTTTCCTTCTAGACAGGAAGTTCAAAATTAACTACAACCTAAGATACACATACAACAAAATGTATCAAACTCCAATAAATTATTCCAAGTCATCCACCTACAATAAAAATGCTAGTCACTTTTTAAAATCCCTCTAAATATCTTCATTTTCACTTGCTTCCAAAATAGAGAAAGAGATGAACACCAACAGATTTCCCTGGGGATGTTTCTAAGAACCTTCTGAAAGCAATTCTGTGTTGGGGGAGAGGGGAAGCACACACCTGTGCACAGATTACTCCCCCCCCCCACGCAAGACTGTTGCATTTGATAATTTTAGAGTGATCAGATGCAGAAGGCTCCTGTATTTTTAATAATTACTATTAAGATATTACTAAGATACTGTATTTAATAATTATAAGAGGATTTCAACAGGTGCAGTTTTTCTCTGCACTGGCCTCCCTTGCTTGAGAGTCATCGCAAACGTTCACGACAGCTTCGGGCAGCGGAACGGAACGCTTGTTCCACTGCCCAAGAGTTCGCTAGGATTACACTGCCTTTCTTTTTGTCCTCTTTGGCCTACTACATAGCAGTAATTTTCTCTTATCTTCCACTGGTAATTTCGAACATATTATTGACAACCCCTCATGTGATGATTGCTTTTTGTGACTCCAAACTGTTAAGGGTTCCCAGGGAGAAGGACTGCAATGGAAATGGGTTCTCAAACATCCAGAAAAAAGGAGCAGTTTTGAAAATTCTATCTGATAGACACTTTCAAGTAGCTATATTTTTATCACTCTCCCACAGAACGCCACTCAACAAGACACATACTACAATTCAAAACCAAAAGCAAATACCAAACACATTAAACAGGAAGAATCGCAGACCTCAGTAAGAGTAGTCATTTCCTGGAGGCCTCTCTTATGTATCTTATTCCTCTCTGTTTTTTAGATTGTATCAATGTCTTTTTAAGTATTTTTATATTACCATATTGTCCCGAGTATAAAATGCACTTTCCCCCCCCCCCCAATTTAACTTTTTTAACTAGGGGTGTGTTGTATACTCGCACTGTTGCAAAAATAAAAAATAAAATAAAATGGTGAGAACAGCGTGAGACATTGCTGGAAGAAGCCGAGGCTAAGAGACTAGTTGTCTTCAAAGCAGCTAATTGAAGTGATTATCAGGTGATTATTGCTGCTGTCTTTGCAGCGCCTTTCAGCTCCGTTTGCAACAGGCTCCTTCTCTGCCCTTTTCTTTGTAAAAACAAGCGCGCGCGCACACACACACACACACACACACACACACACACACACACACACACACCTCCCCTGTAAAGGCTGTAACCCTTTCCAGGCTGCAATAAGTTGTTAATTTTCGTTCTCTGCTCTGCTGGGTTTTGTATCCTCTTGTAAAGCAAGATCACATACACTTTCATCCCCCATCCCCAGGCAATGAATGGTTTAGGCTGCAATCCTGTGCACACTTTCCTGAGTAAGCTCCATTGAGAACAGTGGGATTTGCTTCTGAGTAGACATGCACAGGATTGCACTGTTCATTTAAATCACTGGCATATATTTGCCAGTGATTTAATTAAAGTTTTTTAATAGCACGAAACATTAAGGGTGTGACTTATAATCAGGACAATACGGTATATATTCACGGTTTTATGATTTCTATGTATTAATCTTGTATTTTATTATTTGTTTTTATTGTAAGCCGCTTTGGGTCCCCCCCCCTATGGGGGAAAAGCAGGGTATAAATTTAATAAATAATAATAATAATAATAATAATAATAATAATAATAATAATAATAATAATAATTGAACGATGAGGTACTCTAGTTAAACGAGGTGCATTGCTTAGTTGTTCGTTCAAACGAACAAATTACTTCGTCAAATACCCTGAAGCAAAAGTTCTGTCCCCTGTCTTTCTTGAATGAAGCAACAGAATGGCTCCACACAAATACCTGAAAAGAACGAGAACTTACACAAGGCTGGTTTTTAGAAGTGGGTTTTCTCTGTGCCAGGTGCAAGGGAGTGTCAACGGGACACAGGTTGTCTTGTGCTCCCTGAGGCATCTGGTGGGACCACTGTGTGACACAGGAAGCTGGACTAGATGGGCTTTTGGCCTGATCCAGCAGGGCTCTTCTTATGTTCTTAAGGCAGTGCTTCTTTCTTAAGAGCCATCAAGGTTGCCTTATTAAAAGTTGGGGTTAAATATTAGGTTAAGACAGGGGTTCTCAACCAGTGGTACTCTGGCAGACTGCTGGTGGTACTCAGACCGCCAGAACCCTGCTCCGACGCGGTGCTTTGGCAGCGTGTTTTTGCTCCCAAGATGCTTCTTCCTTTGGCCAAGCCTCTCAGGAATGCTGAGAAGGGCCATCCCTCCCACTCAGAGCCTCTTACCTGCATTTTCTGGCCTCCGAAAACCTGAAAGTAACTGGCGATTATGTCATCGCCAGTCACTTCCAGTGGTACACAGCAAGAGAGTGGTGCTGGAGGTGGTACTCAGCAGGGATGTGGATCAAGTCTCGAGTCAAGTCTCACGTTTTTGGGTCCAAGTCTCAAGACTTTGGTTCTGAATTTATTTTAATTGTCCCTATTTAATGGGGAAAACGGGTTTAAACTTGAATAAAATTCGACTTGTTGTAAAAGGGCTCCAAGTCTTGAGTAGAGTCTTTTACAATCACCGAGTCAAGTCCAAGTCAAGTTATTGACGCAACTTGAGTCCGACTTTAGTCCGAGTCAATAGACTCAAGTCTACAGCACTGGTACTCAGCTGGGAAGGGGTTGAGAACCGCTGGGTTAAGAGTTGTATTTTCCCCCTGATGCTTTTTTTTTTTTAAACCCACTTTGTTTAGTTTTATTCAGGGGAGGCATGAACAGTCAGCTAGGTTGGGCACAGGACAAAGGCTCAGGCCAGAGGGTCCACCTGGCTGAACTGACCCCTGAACCCTCATTACCAGTAGCAGTGGTAATGCCCAATGTACCATGAGAGGAAAGGCAGAAGGGCACCATGGGGGGGGGCAGTGCAGAGCTTTGCTCTAGGACCCCAAGCAACCTGGTGCTGGTACTGATTACAATGTTATTGCTAAAAAATAAAGTTCAAGCATTGCCATGCCAACATCCATAGGAGTAATGTAATACACCTGTATACTTGAGGGTACAGGGGCGGGGACAACGACTCTCAAGTGATGGCTGTGGCCTGGAGACTGTAGCAATACAACAACTCTCCTTCTGATGAGTTTCCACAATGTGCATTGTTTTTTCTTCTTTACACTGCTGGATGGGTGCCTTCATAACATTCACACAACTCCATTTATCACTGGCGTTCTTTACAACAGGGGTCACCAACCACCGGTCCGTGGCCCGTCCGGGACCGGGCCGCCCGGCCAGAAGCGTCGTCGGGGTTGGGGACATGGCAGCAGGAGGGCGCACTTGCCTGTTGGATGCGTCGCGTCTCCTCCACCTGGCTTTGGGCACTCCCGCCCGCCCTGGAGCTGGAACGGCTCCAAAATAGTAACACAACCGGCGGGGGCGCACGATTGGAGCCGCGCTGGGCGCACACAGCTGACATCACACCCGGGTCATGTGGGGGCGTAGCGTCGGCAGCCTCCCCCCGGTCCGTGAAAGAAAAAATTTCCTCGATGCTGGTCCCCGACACCACGAAGGTTGGGGGGCGCTGTTTTACATTGTCCTCAGGGACTTCAAGGGAAACTATGTTGCTGGAGAGATACCTCTGTGGAAGTATTATGGCAGCATTAATTGAGGATTTCAGCAGGAAAAACATCTGATAGTTATGCTAGAAGTACTTGGCATAAATTCTCTGCCACCTACAACTTAACAGATTTGCATGAGTATTGCACAATCATGTAAAGTACCAGTTCCTAAAGTTGTTTAAAAAAATTAAAGTCTGATTACATGATTGCATAAAGATTTCCATCATGGATCCAAAAAATTGGCAGAGCCTCCATTTCAATATCAGAGGAATCTAGAATGCACCTACACCCAGTCACATCTCCAAAATGGCAGCTAAGTGATGCAGTATATATGTATTTTAATGTTTTTATTGTAAGCCGCCTTGGTTGCCCTTGTGGGAGAAAGGTGGGGTATAAATTCTATAAATAAATAATTGGGGTTAATTGTGTTGTCAATTATAATAATAATAACAACCCAACCCAGATACCAAGTAGCTGTAAAGAGCTGGTTTCCTCTGGCTGGGGACAAGGGACTTCCAGCTGCCCAGGGACTACAATATCAAGGAAGTCATTATGGCCTCTAAGAGCCACCTTCATCTCAGCAAGAAAAGATTAACAAGCCTCCAGTTGGAGGTAACTGCCTGTAAACAGCTCACATGTTCTAGCATTGCCAAACTGACCTACCTCTTCTACCTTTTCACGTGCATTTTCCATTTCATTTATGTACAGCATCTGCCACCTGCACTGTGTATAAATCAATTTTCTTTTATTAAGAGTCATTTGGGGAGACTTTTTTATCTGCATAGTGAGATTAAAAAGTTAATACATAAATAAAATGCCCTACAAACATAATTAACACATCAGACTAATTATAATTGAATTGGACACCAATAGATTTCATGTTTTCGTATTTGGCCTATCATGAAGGGGAGCAAGTTAAATGAGAAGTTTCTATTGTTCAATTTGAGAAAGTAACAATGCACAGAGAGGAAAGATTGTGAAGCACTGAGAATACCAAAGTCACAGATATGTGTTTTTTCCAATAGTACTGAGCAAAAATCAGCTATCTTTACTCAGATTGATATGATAAGAGTCCTGATCAGTACAGCACATCAAAACTAATGGGCTTTTGATATAATACTTGGGAAACAACTTTGAAAAGCAGATTGAATTGGTTACTGTGAATGTTGTATTAAAATATAATTTGTTTCATATACATTGGTTAAGTACTTTCAACGTATATAAGTTTATAATTAAAAAAGTAAAAAGGTAAAAGTGATCCTAAATGAAAGACATACCTTATTTGGTCTTTCTTCATTTTATGATTATGTGGGCATCTAATATCAGTTCAAACTAAATTATTAGTCAATGGAGCACAAGCTGTAGAACATGGCTTCCCAGATGGCATCAATTGAATTTATTCAATTCATAAGAATTGAATTCATGAGAATTCTATTTTCCATTTTTTTTTAAATCACAGCAAGCTTCTAACTCTTGCAGCGGCAGGGAAGAGCAAAAGCTTTAATTAAAAAAACCCAAAATGCTAAGTCTGATCTTCCAAGAATTCCTCTTAATTACTCCTGGCATGGTAAAGGAAGGCAAATGAAGTTAGGAGATATAATCTCAATGCCTGCCCCATGCATCAGCCATCAAGCATAACACATATCAAGAGGGTAAGATGGAGTAGTAATGATGCAACAAAACAGGAAAGGGGGGGGGGGTTATCTGTGTTATCTTTCTGTACAGGTATCATTTAAATGAATGAGGGTTGCCCACAATGACATTGTGTCCTTGTATAACTACAGTATTCACTTTTTGTGAAAGAAAAGCCCCTGGTGGATTTAGTCCAAAGTTTCTGTCATTTACAACCAGTTACCCAAGAAACTCCTCAACTACAAATGGGGATACAAACAAATGGGGATAAAACAGAGCAAATGGCTTGGCTACTTATTAGATCAATTGCAGTCCCAATCCTATCCAAGTTTCCTGTGCCGATGCAGCCGCAGTGCAGTCCCAAGATCAAGGAACAAACATTCCCTTACCTTGAGGAAGGCTCTGTGACTGCCTCCCTCCACCACCACCACCACAGAATGCAGTACATACCCCATTGGCACAGCTGCATCAGCACTGGAAAGTTGGATAGGTTTGGGCCCTACATGTGGTACACGGAGCTAAATTGGGGAGCTGCATTTACCTTGAAAATTGATTATGCTTCAGATTATTGGATCACAATATAGTTGTACTCCCCCCCCATAGCATAGCATAGGATACTTCTATAATGCGAAATCTTTACAGACAATTATTAAACAGAACTTTTTTCCCCCCACAGTAAATTACTTGTATTTATAGACAGGATAATAATGTTTGCACCAGCAGCCAAACGTTTCTCATATCACATTTCTACACACATGCAACAGTTGTGACAGCACAGAGAGAAGCATGTGGCAATGTAACAAGAGTAACTCCTTTGCAAGCCAACTGGGGCTACAATACCATCTGTCAAGCACAACTATATTATAGCACCTTTCTACATCAACATGTGGTTATGGTGGCACTGAAGTAGCAGGCTTCCTGATGAGCAAAAGGATAGTGCATGACCTTGACTCCTGCCCCTCTTCATGCATTTCTCAAAATGGCTTTAATACCACATATTCTGATAAAGCAGTTCAACTGGACTGGTAGTACTTTTGCTTCTTTTTTAAAAAGCTGATTTTTTTGCCTTTTGTTATAACAGATACATGACAAATACTAGGTCAAATTAAAATTCCATTAGCTATTGAGAACCATTTTCAATTAAAAAAAACTATGCATCAGCAAAATCTCAGCTAATTAAAATTCAAAGTTCTCTTGGTGGTTATTATTAAGAGTCCACAAATACCGTTTTCACTCACTAGCCAAGTCTCTTAGCTTAGTAGCCAAGCAACAATCTGTTCCCTGACATATATATACACTACACTCATGCTCTTCAAACTGCTTCCCAAACACTACCCAACACCACCCCACATGCATGTTCTAAACCAGGGGTGGCCAACCTTCCACCTTTAGGGCCTCTGAGTTGGGTAGAAGACAGAATCTTGGTAGCTGCAATTGTTGATGGTGCTGCTAAAGCAGCTGCACCTGCTGAAATGCCCTCACCTATACAACCATTTAAAGGGCCAGCATTCATGTTGAAAGGTTGGCCACCACTGTTCTAAACACACATATGCATCAAACTATCTTCAAAGCTTACTGTACTCCCAATGCTCCCTCAGAGTTCAGTAGTTTGTGATTCATTGTTGTGGGAATATACCGTATTGTCCCAAGTATAGGGCGCTCCTGATTATAAGCCGCACCCTTAAAGTTTGGTGCTATTTTTTAAAAAATACATTTTTAACTTAAATATACACATTAGTAGAACAATAAAACAGTACAGCTTTAGTACAGTTAAAGGTATAGGCACCCTGTCCCTTATTGAATCTGGGCACCCTAGTATAAGTAGCCTTCCCAGATCCAAAGGGGGACAGAGTGCCTACTTTAACCTTTGGAATTTGGGTAGGTGCAGCTTGTTGCACCCTTCCATGATGATGAGCTGCACCTGCCCACATTTCAATGGTTAACAGCACAAGCCTATGCATGTCTACTCAGAAGTAAGTCCCATTGCATTCAGTGGGGCTTACTCCTAGGAAAGTGTGCATAGAATTGCAGCCTAAAGATAGGCACTCTGTCCCTCTTTGGATATGGTAAGCCTGTGCAGGAGCTCTTGCTCTCAACTTTCAAACTGCACTCAACTTTTAAACTGCAAGATCAATAAATATCTTAGTTTCCACAGATTCCTGGGGCTGAGGTTAATTTTTTCAAATGCTTCCAGAGGCTGCTGAGAGATCATTATTTTGGCTATTTAGCAAGTGATTAAGAGCTGTAAGGAAAGGCTTGAAAACACAGCAGTTTAAAAAAAGAGAGAAAGAAAAAAACCCGTTCTACCTTTGAAAAGAGACTCTGAGAGGCTTGGCTTGAAAACGCCTTTGAAAGAGATTCGTGGAGGTTTGGCTTGAAAGTGCTTTCCAGAAAACACTAGGCAGAAAACGTTAGGCTTTGATTGTAGGCCGCACCCCTACTTTAAAGACTTGCCTTAGGGGGAAAAAGTGAGTCTTATACTCAGGCCAATACGGTACTAAAAATGCATCTGAGCACATGAAGAGGGTCATTCCCTTCCACTGAGCAAATGCAGCCCCACACAAAGTTAATGACCCTGCGTAATAAAATTTAGTGCTGATTTTCCCCAACTCTCATCCAGCAGCCCTTCACAAATAAAAACGGAATTCCTACCTGGGAATCTCCTGTTCTGGGAAGGAGAAGTGGGGCATTCGAACGATGGGTAGCCCCTCCCATCTGGAAGACAGGGTCGGACTTGAAGCTTGCTTCCTCTCCTTGGGAGGGCGCTCTCCTCAACCCAGTCCAGAAGCTGACGAGTCGACGAAAACGCCTCCAAACAATTGAACCCCACAGAACCAGGAAAAACTGTTGTGGGCTAACAAAAACTCACTAACAGAACAACTTCCAGACCAGAAAAAGGTCAGGAAGATGAAAGCGAGATAACAAATGACAAGAGCAAACTAGGCAGCCAGAAGAAGGCGGCACCGGAACCAACACAGAGCAGGCATACCAGGCCAGACAGGATAGCCTCCCACAGTCAGGGCAGATTTCCGGGAAAACTACTCCCCAATGTTCAACACAAGCATACAGAATAGATCGTGACTGGCATCAATAAAGTGGCGGGGTCGAATGCCCCACTTCTCCTTCCCAGAACAGGAGATTCCCAGGTAGGAATTCCGTTTTTCTCTGGAAGGGAGAAGTGGGGCATTCGAACGATGGGTGATATAGAGGAGCAGTACAACCAAACAAAGGGAGGGAGATAGACAGTCACGCTCAGGGCGGAACCACCTTCCCCAGTACTCTCCTGCCCAAAGAAGCCTCCGCAGATGCCGCCTTGTCAATTCTGTAGTGCCGAGTGAAAGTATGAATAGAGGACCAAGTAGCTGCCCTGCAAATGTCCTCCAGAGAGCCCACCCCTTCAAAGGCCGCCGAGGTGGATGCTCCCCTGACGGAATGAGTGGTTATTCCCGCCGGCGGGGGCTTCCCAGCTGTCTGATAGGCAACCGTAATGGCCTCCTTCAACCACCTCGCCAGTGAAGCCTTTGAAGCTTTTTCACCCAACCTGGATCCCTGGTAGAGGACAAACATCGCATCCGTTTTACGGAAGGTAGCCGTGCGTCTGGTGTAATAACTCAGGGCCCTACGAACGTCCAGGGTATGCCAAATTCGCTCCTGCCTAGATGAGGGCGAGGGACAGAAATTTGGCAGGATTATATCCTGCGATCTGTGAAAAACCGAATTAATTTTGGGCAAGAAACCAGGATCGGGCCTCAAGACAACCTTATCGGCGTGAAAAATGCAGAGATTGGCATTTACTGACAGGGCACCCAATTCAGACACCCTGCGTGCCGAAGTGACCGCCACCAGGAACAACACCTTCAGAGTCAATTCCCTTAAGGGAATTGTTGCGAGAGGTTCGAACGGGGCACCTGTCAGATACGTCAAAACCAGAGTCAAATCCCAAGAGGGACACCTGTGTATCGTGGGTGGATTTAGAAGAGACGCTCCTCGAAGAAAACGCTTGATATGTGGATGATGGGAGATGGAGGAACCTGAACCCGCACTAAGAACAGCACTGATGGCAGCCAACTGTCGTTTAATAGTGTTGGTACTAAGACCCAATGCCAGGCCGGCCTGTAAGAATTCGAGGACATGCTTGACCTTAGGACGTGAAGTATGGACGCGTGCCCTGCGACACCACCCTGCAAAACGCTTCCAGGTGGAAGCATAGCTCTGCTTCGTAGAGGCCCGCCTGGATGCCAACAGGGTGTCCACCACCTCCTGTGAATAACCACAGCGAACTAACGCCTCCCGCTCAACCGCCAAGCTGTTAAGCGGAACAGGCTGGGCTGCGGATGAAGTAGGGGACCCTGCATTAATAGGTCGTCTCTTTGGGGCAGGTGCCACCGGGCTTGAATCGACAACTCTAGGATCGTCGGAAACCATGGCCTCCGGGGCCAATACGGTGCGATGAGGACGACCTCCGCCCGCAATTGTCTGACCCTGCGAAGAACCCTTGGAATGAGAGGGACAGGGGGAAAAGCATAAAGCAGACCCGAGGGCCATCCTACCGTGAGAGCGTCGAAACCCTCTGCCCCTTCGTCTGGTGGCAGAGCTAGATACCTTTTTAGTTGTGTCGTGGCCCGTGAGGCGAAGAGATCCATCACCGGCTCCCCGAACTTGGCTGCTACAGACTGGAAGACTGCCGGGTTGAGCCGCCACTCGGACTCCATCAGTGATCTCCTGCTGAGCCAGTCCGCAGTGACGTTGCTCAGCCCCGCCAGATGCTCCGCCTGCAGAGAAAGCAAATTCCGCTCCGCCCAAATCATGAGCAGCGAAGCTTCCTTTAGCAACGTACGTGACCTTGTCCCCCCTTGCCTGTTCACGTAGGCCTTCGCCGTCGTGTTGTCCGTTCGGACTCTCACGTGGCGACCCTTCAAGACTGATTGTAACTGTTCCAGGGCCAAGCGGATCGCCCTGAGTTCCAGGCGATTCATAGAGAACTTTGCCTCCTCCGGGGACCAGTCCCCCTGAATGAGGTGCCCCTGCATATGCGCCCCCCACCCCCGAAGGCTGGCATCTGTGGTCACTATCAGGGGTTCGGGCACTGTCAGACTTATACCCCGACTCAACCGAACCGGGTTCAGCCACCAGTCGAAACTTGCCTTGATGTGCTGCGGAATGCGAATTTGAGTGGGGAGCCTGTGTTCTATGTCCAATTGGAATGGGCGCAGAAGACCCTGGAGGGAACGCATGTGGAATCTGGACCACGGTAGCAGGTCCTGGCAGGACACCATTTGCCCCAGTGCCGAGGCCAACGACATCACGCTCGCACTCTGCGCAGCTTGTAGTTTGGTCAAGGAACTGAGCAAAGCCACCTGTCGCTCGGCTGAAATGCTGACCCGAAATGCTCTGGTGTCTATAGTCAAGCCGAGATGTACCATCTTTTGCGAGGGGACTAAGGAACTCTTGGCTTTGTTTACTATGAAACCCAGATTTTCCAACAGGTTCATAGTCAGGTGCAGGTCCCTCACCGCCCCTTCCCTGGACGATGATCTGATTAGGATATCGTCCAGATAAGGGAAAATGTGGATGCCCTGTTGCCTCAGGAAAGCCACGGGGGCTACGAGGGTCTTGGTGAAGACCCTCGGAGCCGCCGCGAGGCCAAAAGGCAGAGCCCGATACTGGAAGTGGCGCCCCCCGTAGGAGAAGCGCAGAAACCTGCGGTGACTTACTCGGATGGGGACGTGGAGGTAGGCTTCGGTCAAGTCGATTGACGTAAGATAATCCTGCTCTTGCAGTGCCATTGCAATCGACCTCCAAGTCTCCATGCGGAAACGCCGCTTCCGCAGGAATCTGTTGAGCCACTTCAAGTCTAGAATGGCCCTCCAATCCCCGTTTTTCTTTGGAACTAGGAACCAAACTGAGTACACCCCAGTGTTGCGCTCGAGGCGCGGGACAAGTTCTATGGCATTTATTTTCAGCAGGTGCTCGATGGCCTGAAGCCGGAGAAGATGTTTGACGGGATCTCGGGACCTCGGCATTTTGACCACCTTGTCCTTGGGCCTGCGTTTGAATTCTAGGGCATAACCTTTTGAGACCAATTCCAAAACCCAGGCGTCGTTCGTAATCTTCGGCCAGTGGGAAGAAAAGTTGGAAAGTCTCCCACCAACCGGAATCTCTAAAGCATCTGGTCGAGGGTCATTGCGGTCTAGAATCCCTACCGCCCTTGGAACCCCCTGTAGGATTGCGAGAACGTTGTCCAGATTTTTGGAAGGGACGAGGTCTGTTCCATCCCTTCTTAAACCTGGTGTTGTCTCTGAACCTGGTATCACCCCGAAAGGGCCGAAAGGACTGAGTGGATTTGGGTTTGGCTTGATCTTTCTTATTGGACGGCAAGACCTTCCTCTTATCCTTGTTTTCAATCAGGATTGGGTCTAGGGCCTGCCCGAACAATTTTGTCCCTTGAAAAGGAACGCCCACAAGACGAGCCTGGGAACCTACATCGACTTCCCAAGAGCGAAGCCAAATGTTCCTGCGGGCCACCACCCCCGCGGCCATGGCCCTAGAATTTAATTGTATTGCATCGTAGGATGCATCCGCCGCAAAGGCAGAGGCTAATTCAATTTTCTTTAGACAATTTTTGGCATGTTTCGATAAACCAGGTTCTGTGGTGGCTAATTCCTCCGCCCACAAAAAAACAGCCCTCGACATCACTGAGGAGGCGACAGAAGCCCGCAGTGCCTGTGAGGAGGATTCGAACCCGCGACGAAGCGCAGACTCCACTCTTTTGTCGCACGGATCCTTCGGCCCCCCCTCGCCTTCGGTGGGGATAACCGCCGACGAGGAGAGGGCCGCCACCGGAGAATCCACTACGGGGGTCTTCAATGAAGTCATAATTTGATCAGAAAACGAATAAAGCTTATTGAACCAGCGCCCCTGTTGTCAGTTAGCTGCCGGCTTGCTCCATTCCCTGTCAATTACTGTCTGGAAGGCGGGTAGGAAAGGAATTAAATTAGTCCTAGGCGCACCCTGGGGAAAAACAGCAGGTATTCCCGCCTTAGGTCGTTGAAGCTCTGGTTCTTGTTCTTTAGGCAACCCCAAGACATTCACCACTTTATTAAGCAAGCGTGGAAAAAGTTCCGCAGGGAACAGCCTGTTTGCTTGACCCCCGAGTTCCTCATGTTCCTCCCCCTCTGCAGACAACTCCCCCTCCTCTTTATCAGAGAGGGAGGCCTCTGAAGGAGATAATAGAGATGAATCGCGGGAATGGGTCGTGCGTTTGCGGCTAGCCCCCTTAACTGAGGTCCCTTTGGGAATCTCAATATGTTTAGACTTTCTTTTGGCCTTCTTGGGGGGAGGGGAGAAAGACTCCTCAGAAGAGCCCCCATAATCAGAGGATGACAAGGAAGACGGAGATTGACGTTTATTATTATCCCGTCTCCTTTGCGTGGGAAGTGGTAGAGAAGGCTTGGATAGAATAGAGGGCGATGGTCCCTTGATCGCCAGAGCGATCATTTTGCTTATTTCCTCTCTTAAATCAGAGGAGAGAGTGCTGTTGCCTTGAATGATCGCTCCCCCCGCCTCCTGAGCCACGGTCCCGCCCACTGCGGCGGCCTGGTCCGCCATGACGCCCGCTACTCACAGGACAAGAAGGAGAAAAGGCGGGAACCGACGATGCTGGAGGTGAGGCTTGTCTCTGATGTGAGGCGCTGCAGCAACTAACGCCCTTAGAAGCCTCCAAGCCGCCTGGGCAGGACACTGGCACTGAGTTTGCCGGGGGGAAAACGGACGCGGGCAGGACGCTGCGCGCCGTCTGCCGAGATGTCCGTGTCCTGAGGGGATAACCCCTCCCCCTCACGCGGCGGCGGCCTGCGTGAGGTCCGCTCCTCCGCAGAGCTGGTAAAAAGGCCGACGGGCCTGTAGCGCGCCGCGATCGCCCGACTGAGCCAAGGCTTCAATCGGGGATCGCGCTGGCTCCTTCTGCCAGCGACGCGAGAAAGGCGAGGAGCGACGTCGGTGGATGAGCCGACCCACGAGGGCTCCGGAAACAAAGGCTGGCCGATAATCTGGCAGGCAGCCCAGGGTCAGTTTGAGGGGAGAACGAACTGAGCTGACAGAAGGAACGTAGCGAAAAGACACACACTGAGGTAAAAAACACGCACTCTGAGGTAAAAAGGCAGGTGAAGGGAGAAAACTCCCTTAAAAACAGAGAAAACAAAGAGAATAAAGGAAATATGATGGATATATAGGATAGAGAGGAAGGAATAGAACAATCTAAGACTAAGACTAATCTCACAGCTCCAAGTACACGACCGAGCTCTTGAAAAGACAGAGTCGGACTGGGTTGAGGAGAGCGCCCTCCCAAGGAGAGGAAGCAAGCTTCAAGTCCGACCCTGTCTTCCAGATGGGAGGGGCTACCCATCGTTCGAATGCCCCACTTCTCCCTTCCAGAGAAGTACTGCTTTTCCCCTCCCCTATCTGGCTCTTTTCATTTTTTGCATCCACCTAAACAAAGGGCTTCATTTGTGCCACAGCAGAGCCAATAAGAAACAATATTTCAGTACAATATTTCCCTCCACAAAAGAAGTCCACTCCAAATTTTTGTGCTTCAAAGCCTATTGGTTTTTTAGAGGTCACCCCCCCCCCTTTTCTTTAATCAGCCTTGGGAAGTCAACAGGGAGGGAGTTCCCAACACATCTGGGAAGCAGTCATTCTGCTGATTTGTTACCACAGTGTTGAAATAGGACAGCAGCATGAACAGGAAAGAGAGAATAATTGTGCTGCTCAAATCACAGTGGCTGATGTGGAGATAAATAGCCTGCGCGCACGTGCACACAAACACAGACCCAAAATGCCATCTCAGTCTACTGAGAGAGAGAAGTCCCTCCTAGAGAAGGAACGCGAAAAGCAGTCAGCCAGAACACTAGAGGAGGGAGACTAAGAGAACACTAACAGGAACCTTCCTGTTAACATGCTGGGCTGTCTCCCTCTTCTAGCGTTCCTGCTGACTGCTTCTTATGTTCCTCCTCTAGCGTTCCATAACAGGCTGCGTGCTTGGTGTCACAGTAAGTGTAGGGTTCCCTTTTATCCGTGGTTTCGGTGTCTGCGAGGGGGTGGGAACGTATCCCCCGCAGAAAAAGGGGGGCGCCTGTACAGAGAAGAATTAACACCGATTACCAGAACTTTAGTTCCCCTAAGCCACGTATTTCCTTTCTGGTGCATTGCTAGGATATGTATTCTTAGCAGCGCAATACAATGTATGCCTACTCAAAAATATGTCCCATTATGTTCAATGGAGGTTACTTCTGGAAATAGGATTTCCGTCTTAGTCTTATGGCGCAATCCTGACGAATCTGCGGGTGGTGGAATGAGCGTTCCGCCGCCCGAAGCCGTCTCAAACGTGCCATAAGGCACATTCGCGACGACTCGAGAGCAGGGAAGGCTGGCCTCCCCTGCTCCGCTGACGAATCCCATGCCACCAGACCCAGATAAGGATCCAGCGGGCGAGGGGGGAGGATCAGCGGAGGAGGGAGGGTGCCCATAGGCCCGGGAGGGGGCGGCCTCGGGCGTATCCTGGTCCCCGCCGAGCGACTGGGCTGTTACACGGCCTCCTCCTACTTCCGCCAGCAATTTTGCTGGCCGAAATCTGAGGAGGCCAATCGGCCGGCCCTGGATTTACACTCGGGGAAGGGGAAGAGCATCCCCTTCCCCGAGTATATATCCGGCTGAGCGACAGCCTGGCCACGGCGGAGCACAGGATCCGGCAGGCAGCCTGGGCCGCCGGCCGGATCCTTACGTAGGATTGCTTTGCCTGACTCTTTTAAGACCAAGTTCAATGAGTAAGAGCACACAAAGTGGCATCCTCTATAGGTGCCTCTGAACTCTGAATCTTTCATCATCCAAAAGTTATTTCATGTACTAAATAGCAGCTGCACCAGGGATGATCCACATCAAACTGCAGCATAAGACAAAGGGTTTTAATCCTTTCCTCCTGGGCCACGGTCTAAATTGCCTCCCATAGCTCCTATTTGCACCAGTAGCAGTTTCCATCCCAAGACAAAGAGCAGCCACAGGTTGGAACTCAATTCAGATTGCGAGTACACAGTCCAGTTTACCTTTGGTGGACTGGCTTTAGCAATTGCAGAGAATTGTAACTTACCAGTCTGTATTTTTTGTTTTTACCTTGGCTTTACGCAACAGCATGATGTAAGCCAATGTGAATGTGATACGAAGGAAGTTCAAATAATAGAAAAAATATTTTCTCACAATCACACATAACCATCCACCAGTTCCTTGCCAGACATGGGTGTAGCAAAAAAGCTAAATTTGTCTCTCTGCCCCCCCCCCTTGAGTGTAAGTTCTGACAGTTTCGGCCAAGGAAGAATCTGTGTCTGACCTTGGAGATTGGGCGGCAGCCAGGTTCTCATGAGAGAGCCAGAATGTTTACAGCTGCAGCGGATTGGAATGCATGACACTAGTCCTTATCTGCTTGAGAATTTAGGAGCTAGTTAGCTCATTATTGTCTTCACCTGTGGCTGTTCTACTCACAGGAAGCAAGGCAGAAATGCCAAGTCATCCACCATAGGAAGTCCCACCTCTCTCCCCTCATTGGATCACACGTTGTGCCCATCATTGGAGACCCTAAAAGGTATAAATAGGTAACCCCTAAGGGGAGTGGGCAGTCATCTCTTGGAGTGTCTCTCTTGTGCATGCCATCTGCATGTGAGTTCCATGCCACATGAAACCCTATGGAGAACAACATGCCTTAACACCATGGGTCTGGCTGGCCTATCCCTCTGTCGGGGCTTGGACCAGGTTGGTTTATCATCAAAGTATATTTCTGGGTGAGTGAGGGAAACCAGTCCAGATTGAGAAGTATAGCATTTGTTGTTTTTGTACCCTAAATGTGTATTGTTAGTCAAGTTATATATGCGTGCAGTTATTCTGCCTTTTAAACTCTATGCTTGCATAGCTTAAATAAAACACCTACCGTATTTTTCGCTCCATAAGACACACTCCCCCCCCCCAAAAAATAGGGGGAAATGTTTGTGCGTCTTATGGACCGAATGCTAAAAAATGTAAAAAAATTACTTACCGGGGCTTGTGGGGGCTTCGGGGAGGCCTGCGCGACCCTCTGTAGGCCTCCCCGATCTTCAGTTGGCCGATAAAGGGCGATTTTCGGGCATTTCCAGAAAACCGGAAATGCCCAAAAATTGCCGTTTTTCTGCCGAACTGAAGATCGTGGAGGCCTGCGCGACCCTCTGCAGGCCTCCCCGATCTTCAGTTCAGCGATAAATGGCTATTTTCGTTTTCGGAAAACCAGAAATGGCCGAAAATAGCCATTTATCGCTGAACTGAAGATCGGGGAGGAATGCAGAGGGTCGCGCAGGCCTCCACGATCTTCAGTTCGGCAGAAAACGGCAATTTTTGGGCATTTCCGGTTTTCCGAAAACGAAAATAGCCATTTATTGTCGAACTGAAGATCAGGGCGGCCTGCAGAGGGTCGCGCAGGCCTCCCTGAAGCCCCCACAAGCCCCAGTAAGTAAAAATATTTTTCCCTATTTTTAGCTCCATAATACGCATGCGTCCTATGGTCTGATGCATCCTATGGAGCGAAAAATACAGTATATATTTTTACATCTGGTGTGGATTACTGAATTGGATGGATCTTACCCCTGCCTGACGCTTGGCTTGTTACCCGGAAGACCCGAACAGTTGGAGCTGTTTCACTAAGACTATCTGGCACATGGTTGGAGCTGTGTTGCTAAGTCTAACATTGCACACGGTTGTAGCTGTGTTGCTAACTTTTGTGAGTTGTGGTTTGCGGGCCGGTTGGAGCTGGTACCCCAAAGCAACTATCCTGGAGGCACGCAGTTCCTGAGGTGGCGTGGCCTACCGTAATTCCTCAGGTGGTGGCAGCGAATCTACCTTCCCTTGTTGGGGACGTTGTTTGGGGGTTCCGTTGGAGCGGAACTCAAAGGGACCTTTCCCCTCTTGGTTGGGGCTGCGAGGGGAATTTCCCGCCACAATGGGAGTGTCACTGCAAAGACAAAACATCTTCCATTCAGAAGGTCTTCACCACTTATGAAGGTGAATGGAGGGAAGCAGCTCCAAAAACGATATGCAGAAAAAGCTGCCCCCACCTTCAATGAAGTGTACAAGGATACATTACACCAAATGCTCTCTCACCTGTACTGAATCTGACTGACTGGGGCCACAGCAACTGGCATAATACTACCGCTTTTACAAAAATTACTAGCATATAAAAATGTTTAAGTCTACTTGCTGATGCAAACTAGTGTAAGTTAGGCCCAAGGTATGTCTTATGATAAACGCATAAAGTAACCCTTCACGTACTTTGTCTTTATTAAAAATAGCATGGGAAGGAAGGTTTGGAGCAAAACCAAACCAGCAGATTTAGAAGGTCATATTGTAACCATCAACAGCTTCAAAAAGAAAGGGGGGGGGGAGAGAACAGGAAACATCTTTTTCCAATTAACAAGAACCTGTTCCTCAGGAGGAAATTCACAGGTGAGTGGCAAGTCACAAGTCTGCAAAAGTAAGTCACAAGTCTGCAAAAGTAAGAAGTTACATCAACTCTAGATGTCATAAACACAATCCCCTATCCTGAAGACCCCATAGGGGCAATCCATCAAACAATACGGCTTTAAAAGCTCCATCATTTCAATAGTGCTTGAAAGGTAGCACAGCATGGTGAACTGCATATTCAATTTACTGTGTTATTTATTGTAACAGATCATCTTAATCTCTAAAGAACTACTTCAGTACTGCTACTCTCTGGACTAAAAAGCATTTTCCATATGCCCCAGGCTTTGTTCAAGTCACAGCTTCTGATGTCCATAACAAAGTAGGATGCTTTTAGTGATCACCTTCCACTATGAATTCATGGTAGCCCGATATCATCATAATGTTCTTGCATGAGTATGACCTACTGGTCTTACTGTCCTGTTACTAAGTTGTCTCCATGGTACTTCCTTGGTGAAATAGCAAATAAGACAGCAATGTCTTATATTCTAGGGAGATGGAAATTCATTACAGTACTCAGACACCAGCTTCAGAAATACTATATTAGCATGCAACTTGACCTCTGAACAGGATCACATCTATTCCACTTAGCAGTAAGGACTTCTCAGTTAAGGAGCACATGAATGATCAGTTCACTGCAAACAAAATTCAAGACAGAGATAACTAAATGTGAAATTTCTCTCCCCCCCCCCACAAACTTTTCTTTTACCATACATTGATTAAAATTTGGTAAACTAAAGTAGTTGCTAAGCTACTTAGACAGCTAAGACTTACAATCCAATCCTGTCCAAGGTTGCCGTAGCATGCAAAAGCACGCTGCGCCTGACCCTGAGCAGAATCGGGCCAGTGCCAGCGAAGCTTGAGGCCTCCTTGAAGGAAAGGGACGTTTGTTCCTTTCCCCTGGGTAATGCCCCAGCTGCCCCTATGGGTCTCCTCGGATGTGCACCAGCAAAATGGCCAGCGCAAATCCAAGGAGCCCATGTCCCAGGCTCGTCAGGCCTGGGACAGGATTTGGTGGAGTGTGCCGCCGAAAATCCCTCCCCCCTCCCAGGTCTGGCCACCTAATCACCTCCTCCCATTCCACCTTCATCACACCCCCAGGCGCAGGATTTACCTGTGGCCAGCGGCGGAGGCCTCTTCCCAATGGAGAGTGAGTGGTGCCGGCCTCGCCACCGGTGCTGCTTAGTCTCCAGGTGTCAAAAAAGTGCCTTATGGCACACTTACTACACCCAAGAGCAGAGGAGTGGCTGGCACCTGCCAACAGAATTGCACCGTTAGACCTCTAAGCTGAAATATCTCTGATGCTAGTTTTCCATGTACAGTACAGGGTGTGTGTGTGTGTGTGTGTGTGTGTGTGTGTGTGTGTGTGTGTGTGTGTGTGTGTGTGTGTGTGTGTGTGTGTGTGTGTGTGTGTGTGTGTGTAACCATTACAGAACATGTACCTGAAAAGAACAGTTCTACTGCATCTGCCTCACATCCTCTTCTGAGAACCCAAAGACAAAAAAATTAATTTAGCTTCTCTGCATTACCACCTTCTTCCTAACGCTTCACAGGTAGCCATTTTTATACTTGTAGTCCCCCCACATGTAATATTCAGTTCCATGAAAAGTATAGTATACCTGTGCCTGATCCATCAACAGGAATTATGATGTAGAAAGCAGTCCCCCTTAGCTGTCCTCATTACGTTTCTGTGCTAGTGCTCAAACAGCATCATTTATTATAATCTGGGTTTTCTGTAGCACAAAATGCATAGCTTTGTCTGTGATGCCTGAGAAAGCACTAAAATAAAAAAGACCTCAAGTATATTTTAAATATTTTAAAATAGCATCCTAATGACAATTTTTTTAACAGAAGGGGAAACTAGCCTTTCTGCTTCAGTGTTTCTCAAAGAGTGCTCCTAGGAGCCCTGGGGGTTCCTGAGACCCCTCCAAGGGCTCCACAAGGACACCATAAATTGCCGCCATTGCTTGGCTCTGCACCACTCTGAGCATGTACTGGGGGCCCCCAAGACTCCATGCATGCACTGGCAGGGCTCCCCGAGACTCCATTTAGGAGTGTAAAGAGCTCCGGAGACTGAAAAGTTTGAGAACTGCTGCTCTACTTAATTCTGAATGATTCAGTGGCAGAAACCCATCCATCATCCATAGGAAAATATACAGGCACAATTCAGAGCTTGCTGCATGAACATCACATTGTGCAAAGGAAATAACAAAGTGAGCCAATTATCTCTTAAGAAGGAAAAACTCATAGCCCACCCTACCAGTTCTTCCAAAGACTGGATCTAAATATCATTGATCTTCCATTTTAAAGTATTAATTTATTTTATTTAAGAATAAACTGTACACTAAAACACATGTGCACATGCACACATGCGTGCACACACACATACAGAGCATTCAGCAAGAAAACATTTAAGAAAATTCATCCATTAGTAGGCACCATTCGGATGCAGGGCCCTTGCTCTAAAATAACAGTAATGTTATTCAAAACACAGTAATGTATTTTTGAAGAGTACTTATATTGCACTTTAGTACCCCAGCACTAATCATTTGCACTAGTTTAGGTGTCTACAACTTTGGCACTATATGTTTTACAATAAGCTGTTGGTACGCCCTCTTCAAAAACCTTTGTTGCTGTTTCAGCAAATCTTAGCATCAGCTTCCAAGCATACCTCTCAGTTTTTATGCCACTTACCCACTGAACAATTTTGTGAGGTGGTACATTATTATCCCTATTTTACAGGCCAGGGAAACAGGTTTTCTATGCCATATTTTCACTACCCAAATGGATGCAATCTGTGGAGCTGGGGATGAGTGGGAGGAATATCTGTATTGTTATACCCCAATATCTGTTGGGGTGTCCCAGTTCTAGATTAATTTGATTTAGAGCAGAGGTTCTCAACCTGTGGTACGGGTACCCCTAGGGGTACGCGGACCTCTTGCTGGGGGTATGCCAAGCCCTGCCCCTTATCTGCCCCATTAGCAGCTAATTAAGTGTTAACATGGAGTTTAAATTTTAATTCGTAGCCCTTCTGTGTCTCTGATTTTTGTTTTGGGCTTATTTTTGTACTTTGGAAAATGTACTTTGGTGGGGTGGGGGAGGGAGGAGCTGATTTTGGGAAGTGTGACTTGGAGAAAAAAAGATATCCTTGCATGTCACTCTCACACAGAGTTAAATAAGACATTTTTCACATTTAAAATTGTTTTAGTACTTTTTAAACAATTACCTAATTGATTGATTAATCCAATTAGCAGTTAATTACCAGGGGGTACTTCAGAAAATTGGACTGTGATAGGGGGTACCCGGGCCTTCAAAGGTTGAGAACCCTTGATTTAGAGACTAACTTACTCCAAAGTAAGACCCAATATCATTAATGGGGCTTACTTCCAAGTAAGTGTGCATAAACTGCAGGCTAAATTTTAGGATACACATAGGACCTTCCATGGTGGCACCCACAATTACAAAACCCACTTCCTAGTATTAAGGGTAGGCAAACCAACTTGTTGACTAGAGTCAGATAGTTGGCTACAACTTTTATGTTTACCAGGCTTTTATTTTTTTAAAGCTCTTGATTGTTTTGACTGTTTTTTCTCACTACCCTGATATTATTGTAATCAGTCCTGTAGCTGGACTTTTTTTAATCTCTGATGCTCTTAAAAAATGTCTATCAAAAGAGTCTAGCATGCGCAGTATTATTCACATAAGCTGTCCTAAATAAATACAAGGGGCTAAGGATCAGGACTTAATGAAAAGATACAGTTGAAAAATACCTAAGTTAACATTGGAAAAAATATTAGGAAAAAACAGCATTAAGAATGCAGAGAAGTATATAGTAAGTTTCCCATTGCATACTACGTTGTGCAGTGATAGAGTGCAAATGAAGAGAACTACTATAACCATTATAGTGATGTTATCACTAAATTGCTTGTATTTTAGAATAAAAATATAATTACCAAGAAATATTTGACCACTATTTGTTAGTATAAATATTATAGAAACAACCACATATGTAAGGGGTACAAAATAGGGTGATAAAAACATAGTGTTCCCCCTCAACAACAAAACTAGATAAGGATCCTGAAAAATTCAAGTGTTAAAATGGTACCATTAACAAAAGATTGAAAAAGTATGAAAAGTTCACTTTGTCAGTTTCATGATGTGTTATCTACTGTTGCCATGGGGGGGGGGGGCGCACAGAAATAGGGGCAGAGAAAAAGAAAAAATGTAAAGAGTGGAGCCAACAAGTTTATTCTCTATATATAACCACTGTCAAATGCAGATATTACTTCATACATCTGATGAAGTGGTCTGCAAAAACTTATGCTACAATAAGTTTGTTATTCTTATGATGACAAAATACTCTTTGTTGGTTTTACTGCAACAGACTAACACAGCTCCCCTTCTGGAAGCGGTTACAGTAAAAAAAATACTAGGCATATCTGCTTGAAAGAAAGTCCTGCTGAGTTTCATGGGAGCAACTCCCAGATAAATGTGCTTAGGACCATAGTCTTCAGAATATGACTAACATCACACTTGTATGCATGTCTACTCAGAAGTAAGTCCCACTGAATTCCATGGGGCTTACTCTCAAGTAAGTGCATACAGGATTGCAGCCTAACTCTCCCCCTGAACTCAAAAGGCTACAAAAATGCTAAACTTCTACTAGCTCATGCCTCTTAAGAATAACTTATTTAATGTCGACAGTTTCACAAATTTCCTAGTTTAACTCTACTTCCAGTTTCATGTTTGCTAATGAATTCCTGCTAAAACCTACCTCATGGGAAACAATGGGCAAACTATTATTGTTCAATTTAATTTATTAATATGAGACATCCCAAACTCCTGGATAATCCAAAATTCATCTACAAGAGAACGATATAGGGTCGCAGAGACAGTAGTTCATGGGTAACAGAATTTCTGTTGAACTGGATCAACAGAAATTTCCAGTAAGCATTTATTTGGATAAAAGACATTCCACTCTGCTTCAAATACTGTAATGAGATAGCTTATAACGGTGGTCAGCAATACCACATACAGTATACACACTATATTTCTACTAGAAATATTCAACATATCAGGTACAGAACTACAGTCGGACCTTTTTATCCGCTGGGGTTCTGTTCCTGAAACCACATTGGATAAGAAAATCAATGTTATATGAAATCTGGCGTGGGGAGGTTGGGAGTGGTGACACATTACCTTTTTTCCCCAGCATCTTCGCCACTTCCCTCCTCCCGAGTTTGTTTAAACTGACTGAGAAAACAAAAGCCACTACTGGAAGCAACTTGTAAATGGTGCCAAAGACTCCCAACTGCATTTTTCAGCTGTTTGGACACGTGCAGGAGGCTGGAAGTGGCTGGCAGGTCTCTGACAACGCTGAAAAAAGAGGTAATGTAGTGTGGTTGGACTCCCTCTTCCACAGTTTTGCCATCCATGTTGAATCAAATCCGTGGATTAAAAAAACCGTGGATAAAAAGGTCCGACTATACTACAATAACCATCCCTATACATACATGGACAGTGGTAAGGGGTCGGAGATCCCACTCAGTTCTCTAGGAGTAGCAAAAAACCTGCAGATTTACCTTCCCTCCACCCAAATATCTTTCAAAAAAAATTCAAAACAATAGCCTGGCTTTGGTTAATGAAGTAAGAACTGCACATCATTTGCATCTGAGAATGAGGTATGTACATTGCCTTAACTGTACTTCTGAAGATCAGAGCAGCACTCCAAGGAAGCTGTAAGGCAGTGTCACCAGGCCCTACAGGGCATGCCTATAAAATAGTTGTCTTTTCTAGAGGACGCTGCTGTGCTTGCTCCTGTAGGGCCCTCAACAACGTCATTGCAAACATAAATCAAACCATTGCAAAAATGGAGATGGTGCCAAAAAACAAAAGATGCAAAACGGTCAACAACCAACATCTGAGAAAATGTTGGTCTCTATTTTAGAGTGAAAATGTACTTTCATTGGAAAATGAAAATATAGCATATTTTCTTATATCATACACTAACAGCTAACTAGAGCATGAAGCTGAATATGCTCCAGATTCCCCTCCTCTTGGCTTCTTAGTATGGTTACTTTTTGTAGAATTTTTCAAATGGTTAACCATTTGTTATCTTAAATGGCCTTATGTTATTGCTCTTAAAAAAACCACTACATTTGAAAAAAATCTTCTGACAGACTACATTAAATGGCTCCGTTGTCACTCAGTCTGCCCCTAATGTCCTAGCTTGCATGCGGAGTGCAAATTTATTTATCCAATTTAAGAAATTGACAGTTTAAGAAGCATTACATTATTTTATAAACCTGACTGCATATAACATACAACATAAGACAAAGTAATAACAAGAACATGCAAAACTCTCTTTAACGCACTTAGGGATACATCTTTCAATTAAACTATGAAAGAATTAAGCATCTGGAAGTAAAATTCTGGTTTCATTAGTATAATTAAAATACTAATCAATATGCATTTAAAACAAATAATTAGAGTCAAAGAATAAGCAGGCTTTTTTCCCAGGATACTACAAGATTTCACAAGGTGAAGAAATGTCCCAGTTTTACTGGCTAGAGAGAATCAAGCCTGAGAGGTGCCTTGCGCACCTGGGGAGCCCATGATCAAGTCAGGCTCTGACCTGCATCTTCCAGAACCAAGCCAAACAACACCATCCATTGGCCCATAAGAGTTTATATTTAAAGGCATCTTGCAAGAGTTAAAAGAGACCTGCGATACAGGTCATATGTCCATCATGCCCATCTTAATAAATGATAGCAGCAGAATTTGGGCTCTTCTCAGCCAGAGAGATTGCTAGGGGCTTAAAATATACCGTATATAAATTACCAAATATTGCACATACACTGCATGGATGGTTCTAGATTGAGTGCAGCAAACCACAGATTAAATCAGCAATTGATTGAAGATGCAAATTTATTTCAAGATGTAACAAAATACCAACCCTATTTCAAATATCCACGCCATACTCAAAGCTGAAATCTCTTTGTTTAATGTTATATATACCATTACATTTTGTATAGGTTTGTTAATGTTCGCATGTAATGGCATAGCACTGTAGATTACTGCACTGCTTTGGGGTAGAGAGGGAGAGAAAGAGGGGGAGGAGAGGCTGTTGATGGTACAAGAGTTTGTTACACTATGACATCATCGCACTGGCCAAATCTGAAGGGTCACTAAAGTGACAAAACACTTTACTACCTCTGTTCCCTCATTGCCAGCAAAGGCCACAGTGTGCAATGCCACTTCTCTACCAACCAGGACTACATTCCTATCAAGCCACTTAACCTAAACCATTCTTGGTATTTTACTAGTGGATGCACTAGGATCACTACAATGCAGGTCTGCATCCCAGTCTTCAGCTTTAATAGAGGTCTCCATAGAAACATTTACGGGTGTGACATTCGTGCACTTATAAAGGTGGCATTTTAAGAGAAATTAAGATCATGCAGAATGATTTTTCCCCCTTGCTGCTGTTGCATCATGTTTGACAGGCACATTATCACTCATTGCACTCTATGATCCCTCTTCAAAACTCTGAAGGATGCTTATTCACTCGGATCCTTGCCTGTTTGCCTTTTGTCAGTCACCAAAGCTGGAGAGGTGGGGGCAGAGCTAGGAATGTCTGCATACAGATACACACCTCATGTATAGACACATGTACATACTGTACATGTATGTACAGTATGTACATACAAATCCATATGATAGATGTGCATGCAGCTAGCAGTGGGATGGCCGAATTCCACCTCTCTCTTTTTTTTGACAAGGTCTTTTTAATCCGTTCTCTCCCTCAACCCCCGCTCTCCAACGCAGGGCCATAGCCCTTACCGCCAGCCCAGCAGACTAGACAGACACAAAGACTGCAATCTTAACCACTTTCCTGGGTGTAAGCTCCATTGAACACAGTGAGGCTTACTCTGGAGTAAACATGCACTCCGATGGAAAAAATCTCTCTCTCTCTCTGTCTCTCATATATATATATATATATATACACACACACACACACACACACACACACACTCTCTCACACACACACAAATCTTGCGCTGACCCTTTTTAACCAGCTAAGGTCCAGTAAGAACCTGGATCCTCCTTACCTGCTCCCGGCAAAGTAAAGCTCCAGCATCCCCGCTCAGTACTGAATCTGAAGCGCCGGGTAAAAAGGGACGGGAAAAGAGAGAAGAAATTCTGCAATGCAGACTCTTCCCTTTGCAAGCGAGCAGGCAAACCAGCTAGGCTCTTTCTGGGTTGTCTACCGGGGGGAGGGGGGAGAGCGCCAGCCAGGAGAGGGTTTCTGCTCCCCCACCCCGGGGAAGCGGGAAGGGCGGCTGCAGGGCTTGGCAGGGAAGGACAGAAGGGGCAACCCTGGGGTGTGGTGAGGGGTGGAGCGGGGAGGGGGCCAAGGCATCATCATCATCATCATCATCATGCCGCCGCCGCCCTCGCACCTGCCTCCAAGTAGAGGGCTGTAGACGAGCAGGCGCCCCCTCACCTGCCCCCAGCGCTCTGAGGACGAGGCGAGGGGGAAGTCATGGGCGGAAAGAAGCGTCTCACCTTTGGCGGCTGCTGCTGCCTGAGCTTCTGCTGCTGCTGCCGCCGCCTCCTCCGCCTCCTTCCCGCTCGCGTCGTCGCCGTCCCCATGAAGTCACCGCAGCGGCTCTCGACGAAAAGACCTTCCCACTCGCCTCACACGCCGACGCCCCGCCGACGTGGTGCTAGTGGCGGCGCTGGCGGTTGGAGTAGCAGCAGCAGCAGCCGCCCACCCACCGAGCCGGACAGGGGGCTCTTCTTCTTCCTCTTCCTGCTTGCATGCCAGGAGACGTGCAGCCGCCAGCGGCGGAGAAAGTACAAGGACTACGACGATGGGGTCGGAGAAACTGCGGTGGCTGCGGCGCCGCCAGGGGGCCTTTTAGGCGGGAAAGGGCGAGGCGAGCGCCCTTCCCCCTCTCGCCTCAGGATGGCCTCGCGCGTGCCGGGGGAGGGGGGGGAGTGCGAGAAGATGAACCACCTGGTGAGGAAACTTGTAGGAACAGACACGGGCAACCTTGTACAGCGCTCTTACTCCTTGCTTACATTATATACTGACGACCCGAAGAGCCAAGATTCAAAGCCTGCTCAGCCATGACGTCTGCCACCTGTCCCTTCCGCTTGCTAAATTTGAAAAGAGGGAAACAAAGAGGAAGTGTGGAGGAGAGGCGACTAGAGTGGTGGGATAGAGCATCAGAGACGCTCTAGCCCACCATTCTACTCTCTGCTCTTCCAGGCTCTTTTTCATTTTAAAATCAAAGGGACCTGGTGGAGGATTAGAGGGTAGGTGAGGGGGTGGCATTTGACATGCCAAGTTGCCATATAAGGGGTGGTATTGTCAGCTTGTCACTGGGTGACCTTGACGCACACTCATACTCCTCTCACCCTCACCTATCTCACAGGGTTGTTGTGAGGATAATATATGGGTGAAAAGAATTCTATATGCTGCCCTGAGCTCCTTGGAGGAATAACGGGGGTATAAATGTAAATAATAATACTGTGCAATATACACTGTCCCAGCCTCAGGTAGGATAATAATACTATATTGCACATCCTACCTTTTCTCTTTGGGGCACTGTACTTTTGTACATTTTATTATGAAACCAAATATTATTATTATTATTATTATTATTATTATTATTATTATTATTATTATTATTATTATTATTATTATATACTGCCCTTCCTCCCAGGACTTCAAGGCAGTATACATAGTTCTCTCTTCTTCCTCCACAATTTTATTCTCACAGCAATCTAAGGAAGTAGGTTAGAGCAGCTGAGAGCTAAATTGTGCATGTGTGACTGACTAGTGTGTGAGTGTGGCATCTCCATATAGGGCTGGGGAAGATTTCTGTCTGTAACCCTGGAGAGCTGATGCCAGCCAGCATTGACAATACTAAACCAGATTGGATGCATGGTCTAAGTGGTATAATGAAGCTTCATATGTTCAATTCTTTATTTTTGGATTTGTGTTTGTTTTGTGTACTGTATGCTGCCTTAAGTGCAACTTTATCATATGTAGAAAAGCAGGTTATAAATCATAGTAATAAATAACTACATATTCAAAATGTGAACACACCAAATGTTATTCACTGGGTTGTTTTGTTTTTGCAATTCACTTTTGAGTATATCCAGGAACAAGCTTCTGAACATGGTCATTAATCTTGTCATCACACTTTTTACTTAAAACTGAAATGGCAGCCATGGGAGACTCATTCTCATGAATTGGGGTGAAAATCATGACAGTTAAACCGATTTGAAAATGGTGAAAATCTGTAGTGGTGCTGTCAGCATCCTGAGACTTCAGACAACATCGTATGAACTCTCAAAAGATATTATTAGAATCAAATTATTCAACACTTACTCATAATGATGGCTTAGAACTTGTTCATATGGTAGTCGTTGGTCGTACCAAGGTGATGTTAATATACAGTATTGTGAAAACTAGGAGTTTCTGGCTAAGTTCTGAATACTAAATTATTCATACTTTATTTCAGGGTAGATTTCACAGATGGTCAGATTATCTTCTGTTTAGTTACTGTTGTTATTATTAAAATCTGATGAAGACTGTGCTCCATGTTTTCTTAAGCTGAGTTTAATTGGTCGCCCTGACCTACTTCAGATATTTTAAAACAGAAAAATACTAAGAGAGTATTTTTCCAAATCAGGCTACACCACTGCCTCCCCACTCGATGGGCCCATCTTTGAGAGTTGGATCAGGCAGCCGGACTCTTTCCAGGTTCAGAGCCTAGTTTTTAAAAATAATATTTAATTAGAGGAGATGTAGTTAAGCTTGCTTTTGTGATCAGGGGTAGGCAGCAGTAATAGAAGTCAGAGTCAAGCAGTCTGAAAGCAGACAGTCCTATCCAACCCCGTTGAAAGTGTACAGTGCATCCCTTTCATTGCACTACATTTTCCTTAGCTTTAAATCTGCCTGCATCCAAAGATGGAAGTCCTAGAAGGGGAAAAATTCAAAACAGTTCAGAATGCTTGCCATGCAGCAACTCTTTGTTTCCTTCAGTTACTTTAATGGGTTTTATTCTTATGGGGGCTTAGATTTTTCTTCATGCTCCACTTTGAGCAATTAAGCTGTTATAACTTAATTCAAAATACAAAGGAAAATCAACATAGAAAGCTATATATGTAAATGGTGAACGCTGTTATAGAGTCAAATTAGCTTTCTTCGTTGACAATATTTAGAACATTTTTTTTCTTGACCTATGCCATGATGGTGTAACCTCACTTCTTTGTGTCTTCACCAAAATCCTACAAGGCAGGTAGAGCAATAATGTCTTTCTGTGAGAGGAGGATTCTAGGCTAGGGCAGGAGAGAGAAAAAAATAAAGATCAGAAATGACAAGGAGACAAACTATAGGATCACAGAATAGGATGGGCAATTCCTCTTTTTTTGTGTGTGTATTTGTTTATTAAACCAGTATGTGTTTGCCGAGTACATAGGCTACGAAAGGCTGAACACCAGGTGCCTGGTTCCAGCACCATGGACAGCTCCCTAGTATTCTAGGAGTCCAGACAAGCAACTGAAGGAATCAACAGTGTGGTTGGCAGGGCCATGGAAGGGTACTGGTAATTGCAGTTTTATGCAGCATCGAGAAGCTTGGGCAGCAACCAGCCTCGGAAATTGTTGCCCAGACTCAGGAAGTATACTCAGAACTGCAGTTTTATGAGGGCAGGGACCAATCAGCAATTGACTGTGTGTCACCTGTCTATGACTCAGCAGAACTTCAACATTCTACTAAGGCTAGAATGAAGGCTTATAGTTTAGTGGGAGGGGTCTTCCCACTACATGCTGGCCAAGCCCTGGACTCAATGGCATCTGACACCAAATGTATTAGAGCTCTGATGGAGTAGCTAGGCATGTCACTCAGGACAAGAGAGATGCTGGATAGAATCTCTCTTTGCATTTTATTTAATTTTCTATATATAAAAAATACATGACATGTTTGTGAGGGGATGTAGAACAGAGGTACTGCTGCTACTGGGCAACCCTTCCTTTTCTCAATTAGTGCCCTGGCAGAGATGGGAAAAAGGGGGTATTACCTACAGTACATAGGTGGTATCAAATTGCTGCCCCTCTGGGAGAAATCCAAATGAATTGATCCAAATGCCAACAAAAGAATAGTTCTCTGGCTAAAAGAAATATTAATCTGATCCCAAATGAGTGCAAATTCAGGCCTATGGACAGCATTTTTAGTTTAATATTCATTCCACAAAGTAAGCAGCAAGCTTGGGTGCCCACAAAAGATAATAGAAGGGATCCTCAAATGGCCCCTAAGGAAATAGCTGCACAGCTGATGAATACACACTTGCATAGCAAATTGAGCTCTGTCATCCCAGAGGCTTTGATGTAGAATGAGGGGAAAAAACACAGTTGTGAAGAAGAAATTCAGAATGCTTTTTGGTTCAAACAGGGCAGGTAGAGTGCGGATTTTCCATGCTGTTCTGAAGAGATAAGATAAGGACAAATGAAGCTGAAACCAGTTCAATACTGGGAACTACACATCATCTCAATAGGCTGTCTTATCCTTGCTTTTTTCTGTTTTAAAAAAGGGAGGGTACCCAAAATACTCATTTTGCTGATTTGTAATTAGGACTATGGAATTATAGAGCTAGAACTGATAACCAGGAGCACAATCCATCAAGAAGTTCATCTGCACAAACTCAAGGCCAGCCCACTAATGAGGCAGGGTGAAATGGTCACTTCAGGTGGTGGACGGGTGCAAGTTAGCCTCTTGCCTGCATCAGCAACCTCCACTAACCACTTCACCTTGCTTCTGCCCCTCCAGTGCCACCCTGTGCCTACCCCACTGCTTGTAGGGCCTCCAGAAGAGAGGAGGTAAATGCAGCATGTATGTGTGTGCATGCTGGTGCTGGAACTGTGTTTGGATGGGTTGGGAGGGAGTGTGAGCATTCAGCCACCTTGGCTTGCTTCGGCAGTGAAGCAGTCACATGAAAGGGCTGTCAGAGAATGATTAAGGATGTGCACCTGGGAGTGAGTAACAGCAAGAGCAGCAACTTTGCAAATGCCACTTAAGAACATAAGAACATAAGAAGAGCCCTGCTGGATCAGGCCAAAAGCCCATCTAGTCCAGCTTCCTGTATCACACAGTGGCCCCACCAGATGCCTCAGGGAGCACAAGACAACAAGATAACCTGTTTCCCGTTGTCACTCCCTTGCACCTGGCACAGAGAAAACCCACTTCTAAAACTTGCCTTCCTGATGCCTGTGGCAGGAACAGCCAAAGGTAGAGAGTGCATGGCAGGTCAGATTGGAGGGGTAGTGGTGGTGGACTGAAGAGGAGAGAGGCCCACCCACCACGTATTGCCCATGGCAATATGGAAAGAAATGAAAGGGAACAGCTGCTTCTTTTCCTTTTTCTCCTTTGCTATGGAAGGTGGCAGTGGCGTTTCGTGGACCCCCCCCCTGCGTGCGCTGGAAGTGACATCGCCGCTGCAGCCAATGTAGACCATACTGAGGTGCTCCCTCCGCTGCTCCTAGCTTGCGCTGACGAACGGTGCGAGTTGTGCTGTCGCTGGCCACCCTGACACACACATACCCGCCTGTCACCTGGGGCCCCAATCCTGCCGCCCAGGGGCCCACCGCCTCCTCACCCCCCCGATGATGCCTCTGGAAGGTGGCAACCAATGTTTGAAGCAGTCCCAATACTCATGAGGAGAGCCGTGTTCCTGTTCCTTCTCCTCCCCTGTAAAAAACCTGGACAAGAAATTTGGGGGGATTCAAACAGGAGCTCTTGTTCTTCCTCTCCATACTTCTATTATGAGTGTGCACTTGAAAATAAATACCAATTAACTCAGTGAAACTTACTGGTACTTTTGAGTAAACATGCTGTGATGATAGAGTTGCCCTTGCGCCCTCCTTTGGAAAGCTTCAGTATAAGGGTCAGTAGGAAAGAAACTTCCCTAAGACATTTTGAAATCAGTGGCATTGCAGAAAGATCACATGGCCAGGCAGACAGGTTGTTTTATGGATTCGCTGTCGTCTTCATCTGGGTCCAGCCAAGCTAGCCCACCTGCTGGGATTGGCATGCACCAGCCCATTGGGCATCCAAGCACACCTAATGAGGGCAGAGTGCAGGTAGAGATGTCCAGGTGGTCATATAAACTATCCAATCAGATGAATTGGTGACATCATCAACAACCCTAGGTTTCTTAAGGTCAAGCCCAAGGCTGCTTGAGTGTGTTTCAGCTTGGATCCCTCAGAGAACACATCTGTGTGTGGCCAAGGTTTCCACCACCCTCCTGAGAATCAGAGAGGTGGGACAGACTCTTTAAGCTGACCTTGGAGTAAGTACAGTTAGGGAACAGTAAGATTTACATGGCTTCAATAATTATTTTGCTGATAAGCTCGTCTGTTTGCCTGCTTGTATTTTTGCTAAAATCTGTACCAAACCATTTCCCAAGTCTGCTTTTCTTCTTCTTTGTATTAGCCACCTTGCCCCAGTACTCTATTCTGGGCTACACACTATGTTTAGGTTTGGGGAGAATTCTCCATGTAAGAGGGAAGGAGCCTTCCAAGGATGGTCTCTCTGCCTGACTTTGTCCTCATAGTGACAGCAGACTCTACCTATTTTTGCCCTGGATCCAGAGACCGCCCACGAGACATCTCAGGATTTTCCAAAATGGGCAAGTGTTCTAGAATTCCTTCCATATGCTTAATTCCTTGACCACATGCATACGTGCAATTTTGTTGGGTAACTTGCTCTCTTTCTGAAGTTATACATTAGTAACTTTTTGTATGGAGATGGTAGTCTGTATGTGTTGGAGGTGTTTTTTTCCCCTTCTTGGCATTTATTGCCCTATTTCTTTCACTGACGTTTAACTTTTAATTAACTTTTTGTTTTTACAAAACTGTTCCTCAGACCAGATACTTAACAAAAACAGAGGGTGGGAAAGAAGCAGAGTTCCTGTGAAAGTGTACAGTGAGGAGGGCTTTCAGCTGCACTATCTTTCAAATGTATAATGTCATTTCCTCCAACATTACACTGATTAAAATAGAGACATGCCTCTAAAATTCCAGTTCTCATACCAAGGATCATTGCCCGATTTCCTGTCATCACCGCCCCCAGTTCTGTACACACTGTTGAACATTATATGTCACGTGCTGTGTTTGTTCATTTACCAGGAAAGAGCCTCTCCTAATCTTCTTAAAAAACACACACAAGGAAATGCTTGTCTTTCTAAAATATCTCTAATATAACTTTTTTTTTTTTGCAACAAATGGCCCAATCCTATATGAGCCTTATTGTGGCAGATCTCGCAGAACCACCTCCGCTGGAGCAGGTAGGTTGGCGGTGGGGGCAGTTCGGGGGAGGATCATGGGTGATTTGGGGTGAGGATTGGGCTGGTTTGGGGGCAGGCAGGGGAGGATCTCAGCAGCAGTTGCACACGCTAAGAACTTATCTCCCCTTCCCAGTCCAGACTCATCCCCCAGGAGTCTCCTTGGATTTGCCAGCTAAAGAGCTGGTGTAGATCTGGTCTATCCCCCCCCCCCCCATTATAGCATGCAGTGTGCATTGCGTCTGCACCATCATTGGGGCAACACTGTAGTGTCATCCAAATAAGACTGGTCCATTGCTGAATCACTGCTTACTGCGAGATGCAATGCATCTTGTACCTGGTTATTTCCCCAAATCCACCACTTTTACAGGTGGATAGCAAAAAGCCACTATTTAGAATAGTTCGGACCTTTCAGTATTTGGTAGTAGTTGGGTTTTTATTTTGAAAAAAAAATCACATACCAGATGGAACAATCATCAATACTCTACTAAATTACAGGCATTGAAAGCTATGCACACAATCCTGCAATTAATGAGCTCTCAGGGGAAAAAGCTGGTTGTTCCAACATAGAACTACAGCCATTGTGCTGTACTGTGCAGAGCAATGGGCTTGTGGGCAGGCAAAGGATCTAGCAGTCCAAAACAATGCTTTTGAGCCCCTCTGTATCCCGCCTGCCTGCCACTCCCAAGAAGAACTCCAGAAGCAATATTGCTGAGAGTAGAACTAGGCAAATCTTGTGTCTTAAAACCCCAAAGCTAGCTTATTAATGTAATGGTACAAAATATGTTTAGGGGGAAAAAAAAACAGCTCTGGAAGATTTGGTAGTATTTGCTACCAAAAGGAATTGTTTAAAAAAAAAAAAGAAGTTTATGGATTTAAAAGTTGTTGCCAATGAAATAATTCCCTGTGAACTGGCATTTATAAGTTTGCATGCCGTCGGTGCTAAAATTGGTCTTAGACCCCATGACATATCTACACTGGACAAAAAGGATGCTTTTTAGTCCTCCCATTTCTCTGTACGGTATAAACATGTTAAGGGTTCCTATAAATGCCATAATGATTTGTTGAATCTGTTTACATAACACAGCAGCCCCTTTGGGAGGTGTGGCACTCGTGTGCCATGGCAACACATGTCATGGGATCAAGGGCTTGAACCAAGAACCTAGTGTTCTGCAGGTGGGGCCTTGCCTATCTGGCTACCCAGAATTGTGGGTTCTCAGGTCCCACAGCTTTCTTCTGGCAGACATGGGAATCAGTGATGTGCCCCTGTGACCAGCAGTCATTATGTGGTCTCTGGATTGGCCAGATCAGAAATAAATATTAGAGGCCTGATCAACAGAGGAGAGCCTCTTGCACTGCCAGGCTTTAGCTCATAGCCCCAGATCTGGCTCCTGGCTGCAGGCACCCTGGGTTTTGGGGTAAACTGCCACTGGGAATTGTTTTCTATGCACCTTTGCAGCCCCAACTTGGCAGCAAGATGGTAAACCTAAGAGAGTGCTGCTCCTCATTCTTAGGTATCGCTGACCTGAACAGCACCTTATAAAGCAGGGGTGGCCAAGATTCCACCATTCAGGCCTCTGTGTTCTTGTTGTGTAGAAGACAGAATCTTGGCAGCTGCAATTGCTGATGGTGCTGCTAAAGCAGCTGCACCTGCTGAAATGCCCTCACTTATACAACCATTAAAGGACCAGGAGCATTCATGTTGAAAGGTTGGCCACTCCTGTTATAAAGAATAAGGTGATATGAGATTCTGGGTTATTCAGACTGCTGGTGGAGAGTCATGTTTTTGTATCCTCCCCCATTCATCCTGCATGTAGAGGTCTGTGCTAAACTTTTCCTCCAGTTTGCTCATTTGTTTATTGTAAAAAAACTATCTTTGCTGCCTGCAAAAGGGCATCCAACATTGGGCTAGGGCTAGGTAGGCTTACCAGCGTCCTGGAATAGACGCTGGCTTCAGCCTAGATGGAACCCGAGCCGCTCCCAAGGGTGCACTGCGGCTGCCCAATGGGGTTCCAGCTTCTGTCGCGTCGTTGACCGGAAGTTCCGGAAGCCCATTGGGCAGCCGCAGTGCACCCTTGAGAGCGGCTCAGGTTCGCTCTAGGCTGAAGCCAACATCAATTCCAGGATGCTGGTAAGCCAAGGTCTAGGTGGTTGTCTCTTGAAACGCTGCTTTAAATTCTCGGTGCCACAACAGAAAAGGCCCCGTCTCTTTTACCCACCTGGGGTGGGTGATTGGAAGACTTCAAGCAGGGCCTCAAAGGCAGAGGGGCAGTTAGCAGGAAAAGGGGAACACTAACAGAATCCCAATTCTGTCTTATGGGCCCAGCTTCAGTACAAACACACAAATCTGGAGGATTGTTGGACCGGGTTGCTGGAAAAGGAGATAGATCACAGTGACTCCCCACCTCCCTGTCTGCCCATCAAGTCTATTCTGTTGCTGTGCTTGCCTGTGCCAAGAATCCTGATGAGATGACCCATATCTCAAGGAAGAGGAGCAAAAGCATAGATCCTAGCAAAGAAAAGAATATCCCATGCCTCTACAGTAGGCTTACCAGATCGTCGACCGGGACGGAGCGATCTCCCCTTAAGGGGGCGGGGTATGGGGGCCAGAACGCATCGCGTTCTGGCCCCCCTGCGCCCCTCCCCTCCCCCATAAGGGGAGATCGCTCCGTCCCGGTCGACGATCTGGTAAGCCTACTCTACAGACTTCTAGGTCTGGGTAGAAAGAAAGGGATTTTCAAAGAAAAAAGACATGACCATTTCACAGAATGGTGATGGTTGTATGAATATAGTACACTGTGCATTGTTGACTATGTAATTTCTACAATGAATACTGTATGAGGGATTGTCTGCCTGAAGCCACAACATTAGTCCTGGAAGCTCTTACCCTGAATCCCACCAGCAGTGTGATTACTTTAGAGGACAGTTAAAGGCACTTTGCATTAGCCCAGCAACACTCAGCTTTCTTATTACTTCACAAGCTTTCAGCATTAAAAAGATATACCCTAGTAAGCCCTGACAAGGCATTTTTACTGGTTATATGAATTTAAGTTACACTTTAAAAAACATATTCAGTTATATTAAATATTCAGTGATATTTTTCTGCATCAAAGTGGCAGAACTAATCCACACAGAGCAGAGGGGTAGGAGCGGGGGTCTACCCCCATATTTTGGAATTCATACATGGTAGAGATGAAGGCCAAATGAATCTCTTCATACTGCAACATCTTTCATCCAACCCAGCGGCTTGATGACTCTACAAAGTAACGTTTTTGAATTAATCATACCCCAGGTTTTGCATCTCCCTGTGAAGAAAAAAGAAAAGAATAGAAATGCAAAGCAGGATGCTATCACAAATCTTAAGTAAACAGAAAGGATGCATACACATCAATTCACAATCGACTACCTAATGCAAAAGCAGCAATGGGCAACCTTCTTCCAAATTCTCAAGAGCAGCTGGTTATCGGTTCCATTGCTCTTATAATTTTATCTTCATAGATATTACAATAAAGAGAGGCGGGGGTTACAGCAGATGTCTGCTGGTGTTCTTGTCCAAGATTACTCAGGCTTACTCTCAACATAATGCATATCTGCATTATGATATGCATATCTGAATAATAGGTATTTGCCACTCCATTCCCTGAACACTCCGTGCCATAAGAGTAAGCTTAAATGCATGTAAACTAGAGATATTTGGATGATGGAGACCCAGCAGCGACAGGCCAAAACCTCCCAGCACCTCAAACAGTGCACCAAATGCTGCCCTTCCTTTATGGGGTACCTTGCCATATCAAAGGCTGCCCCCCTTTACCTAACAATATGCCAGGTACCACCTCTGCTGCTGCAGCTCCTCCTCCTCTCACCGCCTGGATTCAAATGGTGGAACAAAGCAGGAGAAAGTGTGGAGGAAAGTGGAGAAGTGGGCATCTCTGTCACTCTTGCCCACCACTTTCCTCTCCACCACACATCTGTCCATTCCTTTGTTCCCTTTTGAATCCAGTGAGTGGAAGCAGGAGGAGGAGCTACAGAGACGGACAGGCAATAGGCACCCCTGCCAATCTGCTACCTGAGGCAATTGCCTCAGTTGGCCTCATGGATGGGCCAGCCCTGGCACCCAGGTGCTAAATCCAGTTCCTCAAGGCATTCTATTTGCTCCCCACCATAGACTTTGATCCTGTCAGGCTTCAGCAAAGGCAGGCTCTAGGCTATCAAATTGCAAGATCTGACTATATATCCCACTTGGTTATGATGAGCAGGTATGGTATATGCTCCAGAGCAGGCAAAGTTGAGTTCCAGAATAGCAAACTACAATCAGGAGGGTCAGAGGCAGGTACCTGGTCAAGTCAGGTAAGGTTCAAAATTCAAGACAGAGGATCTGAAGAGCCAGGAGCAGGTATGTAGTCAAAAGCAAACAGAGGTCAAGATACCAAAGGGAGCAGAAACTTAGGTCATGTCCTTGCTAGAAAGAAAAAAATTGCCAGACCTTTAAAGACAAGAAACATATTTATGGATCTTCTCTGCTCTTTATCTTTCCTCCCGTCGAACGTTCTATACATCCAGTGGTTAGGCAGAACAAGAGGCTTAACAGCACAATCCTATGAATGTCCACTCAGAAGTCCCATTCATTTCAATAGGACTTACCCCAAGGTAAGGGTGTATAGGATTGCAGCCTAAGTCTTTTTGTTATTGTTCTGAGAATGATTTGCAGTCACCCTTCTGCAAATGAATGTATTAACGTTTCTAGTGTGCCCCCTCCCAGGCATTCCTGTCCTCCACTATTTTCCTGAGTTCGCTCATTTTCATGTTCGTTGCATCAGTGATGCTGTCTAACCATCTCATCCTTTGCCTTCCCCTTCTCCTTTTGCCTTCAATCTTTCCCAGCATCAGAGTCTTCTCCAGAGAGTCCTCTCTTCGCATTAGGTGGCCAAAATATTTGAGCTTCAGCCTCAGTACCTGTCCTTCCAGGGAACAGTCAGGGTTGATTTCATTTAGGATTGACTGATTTGATCTCCTAGCAGTCCAAGGGACTCTCAGGAGTCTTCTCCAGCACCACAGTTCAAAAGCATCCATTCTTCGGCGCTCAGCCTTCCTTATGGTCCAACTCTCGCAACCATACATTGCTACTGGGAATATCACCGCCCTGACTATATGAAATTTGTTGGCATGGTGATATCTCTGCTTTTTATTATGCTATCTAAATTTGCCATAGCTTTCCTTCCAAGGAGTAAGCGTCTTTTAATTTCATGGCTGCTGTCTCTGTCTGCAGTGATCTTGGAACCCCAAAAAGTAAAATCTTTACTGCTTCCATTTCTGCCCCTTCTATTTGCCAGGAATTGATGGGACCAGATGCCATGATCTTAGTTTTATTAATGTTGAGTTTCAAGCCAACTTTTGCACTCTCCTCTTTCACTCTCATCAAGAGGCTCTTTAGTTCTTCTTCACTTTCTGCCATTAGGGTGATATCGTCTGCATATCTGAGGTTGTTGATATTTCTCCCGGCAATCTTGATTCCGGCTTGCGATTCATTCAGCCCTGCATTTCTCATAATGTACACTGCATATAAGTTAAATAAGGAGGGTGACAATATACAGTCTTGCCATACTCCCTTCCCAATTTTGAACTAATCGGTTGTTCCATGGCCGGTCCGAACTGTTGCTTCTTGACCCGCATACAGGTTTCTCAGGAGACAGGTAAGGTGGTCTGGTACCCCCATCTCTTTAAGAATTTGCCACAGTTTGTTGTGATCCACACAATCAAAGGCTTTTGCGTAATCAAAGAAGCAGAAGTAGGTGGGTTTTTTTGGAACTCTCGTGCTTTCTCCATGATCCAGCGCATGTTGGCAATTTGATCTCTAGTTCCTCTGCCTCTTCGAAACCCAGCTTGTACTTCTGGTAGTTCTCTGTTCACATACTGCTGAAGCCTAGCTTGTAGGATTTTGAGCATAACCTTGCTAGCATGTGCAATTGCTAGAGTGCAATTGTGCGGTAGTTTGAACACTCTTTGGCATTGCCCTTCTTTGGAATTGGAACGTAAACTGACCTTTTCCAATCCTTTGGCCACTGCTGAGTTTTCCAAATTTGTTGGCATATTGAGTGCAGCACTTTCACAGCATCATCATTTAGGATTTTAAGTAGCTCAGCTGGGATAATATCATCATTTGTTGTTAGTAATGCTACCTAAGGCCCACTTGACTTCACTCTCTAGGATGTCCGGCTCTGGGTCAGTGACCACACCAGTGTGGTCATCAGGAACATTAAGATCTTTCTTGTATAGTTCTTCTGTGTATTCTTGCCATCTCTTCTTAATCTCTTCTGCTCTGTTAGGTCCCTGCCTTTTTGTCCTTTATCATGCCCATCTTTGCGTCACATCACAAAATGTTCCCTTGATATCTTCAATTTTCTTGAAGAGATCTCTAGTCCTCCCCATTCTGTTGTTTTCCTCAATTTCTTTGCATTGTTCATTTAAGAAGGCCTTCTTATCTCTCCTTGCTATTCTCTGGAAATCTGCATTCAGTTGGTTATATCTTTCCCTTTCACCCTTGCTTTTCGCATTCCTTCTTTCCACAGCTATTTGTAAAGCCTCATCTGACAGCCACTTTGCTTTCTTGCATTTCTTTTTCTTTGGGATGGTTTTCGTTGCTGCCTCCTGTACAATGTTACGAACCTCCGTCCATAGTTCTTCAGGCATTCTGTCTACCAGGTCTAATGCCCTAAATCTATTCTTCACCTCCACTGTATACTCATAAGGGATATGGTTTAGGTCATATCTGACTGGTCTAGTGGTGTTCCCTACATTCTTCAATTTAAGCCTGAATTTTGCAATAAGAAGCTCATGATCTGAGCCACAGTCAGCTCCAGGTCTTGTTTTTACTGACTGTATAGAGCTTCTCCATCTTTGGCTGCAAAGCACATAATCTATCTGGTTTCGGTATTCCATGTGTAGAGTCGCCTCTTGTGTTGTTGGAAAATAGTGTTTGCTATGACCAGCATGTTCTCTTGACAGAACTCCGTTAGCCTTTGCCCTGCTTCATTTTGCGCTCCAAGGCCAAACTTGCCTGTTGTTCCGTTTATTTCTTGATTTCCTACTTTAGCATTCCAGTCTCCTATGATGTAAAGGACATCTTTTTTGGGTGCTAGTTCTAGAAGGTGTTGTAGGTCTTCATAGAACCGGTCAACTTCATCTTCTTCGGCATCAGTGGTTGGGGCATACACTTGGATTACTGTGATGTTGAATGGCAATGATCCATGAAGGGGAATATTGCACCTTACATCCAATTAATCCTGGCTGCTGGAGGCCAGTCCAAACAGGAAGGTCTGACAATACTTCTTGAAGAATCAGGCTTGGATGCTGATATTCATCTTAGAGAGAGTAAGCCTCATTGAATATAGTGGGACTTACTTCTGAGTAAACATGTATACGATTGTGCCATAGGTGGCCTTAGACGAGCAACTCCCTCTCAGCCTCAGCTTCCCAGGTGCAATATGGAGCTAATAATACTTACGGTACTTATCTTACAGGGTTCTTGAGAGTATTGCAAGAAGAATTCAGATGCAGAACACTCAGAAAGCACTGCATTGAAGCCTGGACTAAATTAAGTCATAGGGTATATATGTCCTCTCCCATTTCAGGGTGATGGAGAATATACACACCTGGGCTTGTTGAGCCAAATGGGGATTAACTGAAAACAGAAAGGATAAAGGTTTGGAAGAGATAATTTAGTTCAATCACAGAGCTGCCATATTAATAAAGGGGAGGCCAAAATTTAATGATGTGATTGACTAAGGAAGAAATATGTCTATTAATGAAAACTGCCTGCATTCGGCACACCACATTTTCATTTCCCTTTATAGGAGTTATTTTTTGAAATGCCGGCAGCTCCACACAGCGATTGTGAAAGTTCTTGTCAGGCCTGTGATGTAAATTCAATGAAAATGTCTGTCATGTGCAGAGTCCTGTACCTCCAGAACACTCCTGGCCCGCTAATTGCTCCCTAAAGCACTGTTATCATTTAGGCACATAGGGCACCTGCGAAAGTCGTGCATGTCACGGCAAGACTTGCTTTGGCTCAGAGAAGGGTGGGCACTAGACAGTTTTCTATTTCTCTCCCCCTGAATGAACTTTCCAAATTTCTGGTTCTGGCGGAAATAATAATTAGTGTCTGTTAGCTAATTCTTGTGTGTGTGTGTGTGTGTGTGTGTGTGTGTGTGTGTGTGTGTGTGTGTGTGTGTGTGTGTAAAAGACTCTGCTTTAACAGCACTCAAACATTCATAAATGCAGTGGCTGAAGACAGGGGTGTCACTAGGATTGGTGAGATCTCATGGTGTCACCCTCATGGACCTCCTCCCATATCAGACCACATGATATAGAGGCCTCCTGGGAAATGTGATCCCCACGCGAGTCATAGTGGGGATTGGGAAAATCCCTAACAAATAGAATAGAAAGTCATTTTGGGGTCATCCCTCCCTGGGGTGACACCCAGGGCGGTCTGCAAAACACACACACCCCGTGACACTACTGACTGAAGACTTTCCTCACAAAGAGAAGTGCAATTAAATGCACAGATAACTATGCCTTGAAAGTTCATGAAGGGGATGAGAAGCTGAGGCTGCAATCCTGTGTAACCTTAGGCTGGCGAAGCTCCCATAAGGCACTTTGGCAGCAGGCAAAATCTTGGGACACTCAAGAGATGAATGGCCTGTCATTGTCTGAAACAATCATCACCAATCACTTCCAGGTTTTTAGGTTTTCAGAGGCCAGAAAATACAGGTAGGAGGCTCTGGGCAGATAGGAGGGCCTTTCTCGGGGCTCGGCAACAGGTAGGAGCCACTTGGGAGCAAAAATGTGCCACCAAAAGCTCTGCATCAGAGTGGGATTCCAGTGGTCCAGCGATCTGAGTACCACCAGCAGTCGGCTGAAGTACCACTGGTGATACTAGTACCACTGGTTGAGACCACCTGGTTGAGCTGCCGCCTTGCCTGAAGAACAACTAGGATGGGATCGGTTCGAGACAACCGGAAGCTGCCGACAAGCTACCAACAGCTGTGATCTCTCAGCTAAGCTGAGATAGCCTGCACTGACCCTCTGTGGAAGAGAGAAGTCACTGTTAGACAAACTGAACCTCGAAACTGTGCGCAGCCAATGAGATACCAGACCGTTGAAAGGAAACAGCTGGAGAAGTTGGGTTCTATGCAAATAGAACATTTATTGTAAAAATCCCTACGGGGGTCTGGAAAAGTCTGCCTGTGTAAACCACCTTGAATAAAGTCCGAGGAGAAATCTGACAACAGAAAGGCGGTATATAAAAACAGATATTATTATTATTATTTACTTTGGAGCAGAATTTTTCCTTCAGACAGAGAACTTTGCTCGTACAGCATTCATAATATCTCCATTTCATTTGGCTGTGGGTGGGGAATACTTTACTATGTAAACCTCATGGATCAATTTTACCCAGGAAAACAAATCCCATAACCATAAATATATACTTCTCCCACACCTCCTGTGACTGAATTTAGAATCCATATTTTCAAGTGTATCACAGTTCTCATAAAATCAATTATTTCAAACACAATATTTAATTACCAAAATGTTTGCTTTTCTAACAGCTTGTGCAGACTGGTGCTTCTGCACATTATAAGTCCCACTTAGCTAAAATAAAGTGTTCTAATCAATTCATTTAATGGGCTCAGTACTTACTTTTTCACTGGAATCTTGCTGTGACTTTATCGTGCTACATTTCTTTGTGCTGTAAAACGAGGCACCATTCATATCACAACCCATCACAGCTTCAAGCTAATGTGCACGCCGGATAAACATGTCCTCTTTGGATGTTAATTTGGAGATATGCATTTGGATTTGGGGCCACCAGTTGTTGCATGTGCTTAGTCTGGATCAAGACTATCTTCATCACATCACATGAACAAAATGCCCAGTGCTGTAACTATACAGATGGGCTGTAGCTGAGTGGGTGTGAAATGCCAGCGAGGTGTGTTGGTTGCTAGGCATGGAAATAGGTCTGAAATGAAGGTGATAATTGGTGTAATGGCTGCTGATGCCTCAAAGTTACTGATGGCTCCTTAAAGTATGGGGTGGGGGAAGAGATATTCTCCTATGTAGTTGTTCTTAAGAGAAAGGAGAATTGGGAGAGGTGTCCCTCTCCAAGAGTTATGGCTCCTTAGTTATAGCAGTTGCTGAAACAGTCTGAAACCTGTTGTTGATATGTCTTTGTGGGCCATGCTATGGGGGCAAGATTAGAAGGATATTTCAGATTCATTTCCTGAATTTTCAGTTCTCATTTAGAGAAAAATCCCAAAATTTATAGCCTTTATACAAGGGGAAATGTGCAGGTAGTATTCTACCAATGGCTCAGGAAAGATTAAACCTGTTCCCACCTTTCACTGTTCTGGCTAATGAGTTCAAAGGTACCAAAATAAATGACAGACGCTGGCATTTTTTTTTATATTATTAACATTTTAATTAACATTCAATTTTAAACTACTTGTATTTGTGTGTGTGTTTCTGACCTATAGTTTCCCTCCTTACTTCCAATATACCTTGAGTTCCTCACTATTATCACAAAACATGCACATTCAAATTGAAATAGCCATCTTTTAAATGAAAAATAAATATTCCATAATATATGGGATTTGGGGGGGGGGTACATCCCATCCATGCAGTAAATATATGCAAAAAGCCATCAATCCCTCCAGTCCCCTGCTCAGCATCCATACAAGTGAGGAGTATTGCCAGAGGTCAATTCTTTTCTCCAGGTTCAGAAGCAATAAGCTCATCAATGGTTAAAGCAAATGCAAGTGGTAGATGGGTAGAGTATCTCCATCTCTAGGCAATTGCCTCTCTCCACTGCTGTACCTCCTCCTCCTCCTGCACTTGGATTTGAAAATGAAGAGGAAAATAGAGGGGAGGAGGAAGTGGGGAGGGCAAAATGGTGGGCTACAGCATCCCTGATACTCTATAGCCCAGGGGTTCTCAACCAGTGATAGTAGTACCACCATTGGTAATTTGGCCAACTGCCAGTGGTACTCGGAACGCCAGACCACCAGAACCCCGCTCCGACGCAGCGCTTTTGGCGGCACATTTTCACTCCCGAGAGGCTCCTCCCTTTGGCCAAGCCTCTCGGAAACGCTGAGAAGGGCCCTCGCACCTGCCCAGAGCCTCCTACCTGCATTTTTGGTCCCCGAAACCTGGAAGTAACTGGTGATGATGTCATCGCCAGTCACTTCTGGTGGTACACAGCAGGATTGAGGTGCCGGAGGTGGTACTCGGCCAGGAAGGGGTTGAGAACCCCTGCACTAGCCCACCACTTTCATCTCCACACTCCCTCTTCTGCTCTTTGAATTTAGGGAGGAGAAGGAATGGCAGGGGTAGCAGCTGGCACACCACCAGCTGGGGGGGGGGCATTTGGTGCACCACCTCAGGTGTTTGGAGATCTTGGGCTGGCCCTGCTGGTGAGGCACATTTTTAATTGTTGTTCACAGATTGAAGGCTTATTCAGCTTTTCTAGCACACTTCAAACCAAAAGAACAAAGGCTGTTTGGGCTTTTTAAAATAGTGCAAGCCAGACTATTGAAGAATAAATGCACACAGCTGGCAGAGTTGTAGCCTCCACAATGGGCCATGGGCCTTGGCCAGTGACTCTTGGTGGAAGAACGGAATATTACAGATGTTGTCATCTGTGAAACATCGGGCGATACATGCCAACACTTTTGCTGGATGCTTTGCAGCTAACTTGTCAGAAATTTAATAAGGCGATACATCCTGCATTCAAATATCAAATGGCAAAGCCCGGTGTATTTCTGACGGGTGCTATGGAAATGCATGCATATAGAAGTCAGCTCCAGCGAATTCCTAAGAAGGTGTGCATCTTTTATATGGAAAATTTTTCTTTTCATCTAGTCTTCCACAAGCCAACTTTTCTGACATCCCCAGTAGTAATAGCTAAAAATAATACTTCTCCCTTACCAAAAGCAGCGTTGAGGCTGACGGTTCAATCCCATAGTGCTCCATGCCACATTGATGACTCACTGCTCCTTTTCCGTTCATTTTAATCTCTTTTTCTTTGAGCCGAAGACCTGAAGTTTGTGGGTTTCTCCAGTAAGAGTTCTTGTCTTTTTCTCTCTTTCTGAGACACTCAGGGCTATATAGGGAGAGACCACACCGTGTTCCACCAGCAGCATCTGTGAGAACCGAGTGAGGATCAGAGGCTTTAGCAATCCAGAACTTCAAAACTCACAGTTGACTGCAAGCAACCTCAGCTCCCCACAGAGGAAAAATAAGCTTTTTGATATGGAGTGTTCTCTTTTCCTGGAATTTGTCTGTCACTGACAACTCTTGGATTTCTTCTTTACCACCTGGACAACTTCTGTCCCAGCAACAGTCAGACAATATGTAGCAATTTGATTGGACCAGCCCACATGCTTTGTGGAATCACATATTAGTGGAGAGGTGCGAGAAGGTGCCACATGGAAGCCAAGATCCACTGACATGTGAATCAGTCCTTGGGATGCTGTGTCCGCACAATCAGCTCAATTGCAAGAGGAGCCAAAGGTTGCTTCCTCACTCGGGTGATCTTGCACTAGCAAGGGACTAGGTTCTGCCGTACAGATGGCCATGAGAACTAGTGCATACCTGATTCCCATGCAGATATGTACCCTGGCAGATGCAGCCTTAAAGGTGTTTTCACACAGGAAGGTGTGGCGGCAATGGGAAGTCCTTCAGTTTAGAGCTCCAGCACTCTGTTAACACATGATTTTTAGTGGCAGTAGCTGACCTGGTCAGACAGAAGGTAATGAAGAGACTGTATGGGGCCATCATTTCTACCTCCTGTTCTCCCACATAGGGCAATCTAAGGTAGAAAATTCTTTTTTCATCTGTTTGAGTGAGTAATGTGTATGGGGTCCATCCATCCATCATATCTATCGATAAATCTATCAGGAGGCAGGAGGTGTGGTCTGGAAGGTTGAGCTGGTGCCCTTCCTGAAGTTAAGCAGGATCAGCCTCGGTTTTCACTTTGGATGGGAGATGGCAGCTGATGACGAACCTCACAAAGGCACTGTGAAGGCACCGTGAGAGGGTGTGGAATGTGAAGGATTCAGCTAGAGATAGATAGATGGTCTGAGGGTGAACTGTGGCTACTGTGAAGCTTGGAAGTGCAGAGCACAAGCCAGGACGATGGCTGTACTAGGAAGGAAACATCTGGAGAAACTGAGGGTTCTATGAGTTCCTCTCATAGAACAATACTTGTAAAAAACCCATTTGAAAAATGGGGTTTATGACTAGCCTGCCTATGTAAACTGCCTTAAGTCTGTAGAGAAAGATGGTATACAGTATAAATACCCAAATAAATCTGCCTGTCCGCCCATCTGCATGGCACTTTCCATGGACTAAAACACACACACACGCACACACACACACACACACACACACACACACACACACACACACACACACACACACACACAACAGATCCCTGAGTTGGGTGAGCAAAGGTCACAGACAGAGATGTGTTGGGATGTGATGGAGATAAGAGGGTCCAAGCTTCACGGAGGGATTTGAATACTGTACTGCATAAGAATTAGAAGTTTATGTAGGATCCAGGAGCTGACAGGAAGTATATGGATTTGAGGAGGTACATGTTTACACCCTTTAAAAAAAGCACATCAGGGAAAAAGCTGAAGATTTTTTGCTGGGTGTCCCACAAAGTTCATGGTCTGAACTTTGCAGGATAAGCCTGTTCATCTCTTTGGTCTTAAGAAAATGCTCCAATACTTTAAGATAGCAATGCTAGTTAGATATTTGGTCAGCTGAAGCCCTATTTGTCCTGTTCTAGCTCTGGTGGGGGTGATGCTGGGGAAAGTTGGGGGAGGGGAGCAAACTGACGGTGGAGAGAGCAGGCAGGCAACAACAAAGAACACATTTCTAGTAGCAGAGCTGGATTATAGGGCAGATTCTCAGATTCAGATACACACAGAGATGGGCAGTTAGCCCAGCAAAGTCCAAAACCCAATTTGTAGCCTTGTGCAGGCCTGACAAAAGTCAGAAACCCACTCCTCAGGTGAGGGTTGCTCAGCATTAAAGGAGCAGCACACTGCCTTAGAGAGCTATGAATAGCCGCCTCAGACTGAACAGTTGGTTGGGATCAGGACCAGTCCACCCATGAAACTGACTGTGGCAGGCACCTCAGGTGTCTACTTCAATCTGCCCACCTACCTCCACTGCCTCTCTGCTTCCTTTTCCCTGGATTTGAAAAGGAAGAGGGTGATGAAGCAGAAGAGTCAAAGTGGAGGAGAGGACAGGAGAGTGGTGGACATTCTAGCCCACTACTCTCCTCTCTTCCACACTTCTTCTTCCTCTCTGTTCTATTCTTCATTTTGACTCTAGTGAGAAGAAAGAGGAGCAGCAGCTGATGCATTGTCTGGTCGGGGGGGGGGGAGATAAGATGTACCACCTCAGGTGCCAGGAGGTCCTGGGTCAGGTGTTTGAGGTGCAGAAGCGCACAGTCCTGACAGAGCATCTATTCACAACTTCACATTCATGTCATGTGGAGGGATTGGAACTCATCTCCCTTTGATGAAAAGCTAAAGCATTTGGATCTTAAACAAAAGATGGATAGGGAGGGAGGGACATGATAATGGTTTATAAAATCTTGCACTGTGGAGAGATGGGGGGGGTTTCCTCCCTCTCTCATAATACTAAGAACCTGTGGACATCCAATGAAATTGCTTGGCAGCAAATTCAGGACATACAAATTAAGTACTTCACATAATTGATTTATGGAACACTGCTACAAGGGGTGCTAAAGGGGCGGGGAACCTTTTCCCTGGCGAGGGCCATTTTAAATATTAGAAATTTGCTTGAGGGCCGGCCGTAAGGCCGGGCGCCATTTTTATTTATTTAATGAATTCCCCCCCCCCCCATCGGCCTCCGGAGGCTCCGCACTCACTGTCCGAAGCCACCGCCGGGTCCACGTGCCCTCATCGGCGTGGTACGCATGTGCGAAATGGCCAACAGCCTGGTGAAAAGGGGTCGAGACGGCGGCCGGGGAGGACATGCAAAGGCCCTCTCCCGGCCTCCGGAGGTGACACGCGGACCCAGCGGAGCCTCCAGGGGCCGGTTGGGCAGCCTCCTGGCAAACTCTCCGGGGGACGGACCGGATGGCCTCGGGGGCCTGATCCGGCCCTGGGGCTGGAGGTTCCCCACCGCTGATGGTCATTGGCTTAGGTACTGGCCATTGGAAGCTTCTTTCTCCTATAAATAGCACGGGGGGCACTTGATTGGGGTCCAAACCACAACAGGGCAAAGGTTCTAAAGTCCCTTTGGCCCCCCACACTGGCGTCACTACGGGGGCGGAGCTCTAAGTTCCTCCGTGATCCGAGCCTCCGTTACACGGAGGAATGAAGTGCCCCGCCCCCGCGCCTTCCAAACCAGTCAAAGCAGCGATAACAACACGCAGGAGACTCCCTGCACGTTGTTTTCACCACTTTGACTAGTTCGGAAGGCACGGTGGCGGGGCGCTTTGTTCCTCCGTGTAATGGAGGCTCGGATCACGGAGGAACTTAGAGCTCCACCCCACCCCTACCCCCGTAGTGACGCCAGTGGTTTCTCCTCCATGTGCTATTAAAAAAGGAAATAAGTCCAGGCCTATTTACACATTCCCAGTAACACATATTTGTCCCTTAGACGGCTTTAAAAGGGGATCAGAGAAACTGAGGGAGGATGGAAGAGAGGTCTATCAGCAGCTGTTAGTCAGGATGGCTATAAGGAGCCTCCGTGTTCAGAAGTAATCTACCTCTGAATGCCAGTTGCTTCAGGGCAACAACGAGAGAAGCTGAATAAACCACATCTATGTGGCATTTATATGAACAATGAATATGCTAGACGAGCAGGAGAAGACAGAATATTGTGCATTTTGTGCTGGGAAAATGTGATCACTGTACAAAATAAGAGCGTACTTTAATAAAGAAAGATGATTGTCAGGATCTGGGACTATGCTGCGGTCCAGAAGGGAAGCCTCTGGGGGGCTGAAGTCACCAATCACCTATCTCTACTTTCCACTTTCTCGTTTGGGTTGATTAAAAATGCTGCAAAACACAGAGACTGTCCTGTTAGTTGTCACCAACAGAAATTGCCTCCATGCACGCAATCATCTCACCTAGTTAGTGTCAGAGCTTTTCAACAGTCAGAAAAGTAGGAACAATCTCAGCTGGGAGCAAAGGTACCTGGTATTTAAAGCAGCCCTTGAGTTGCCATGAAATCAGGAGCCAGAAGTCAAGTCCCTTCTTACATGGAAGACAATCAGTTAATGACAAAAGAATCAGCAAGCAAGAGGAGCCATTCCATTTATTCCAGACTTGAGGTGGTGCTTTTCTTCCTGTTCTATCCGGCAGTGAGGAACTTAAGAACAGAAAATGTCAGGTGACTATCAAGCTATATTTAGCCAACATGCCCTGCTTAAAGGAAAACATTCTATTAAAAAAAAAAAACCTGATGATGTTGCCATGGGATTCCTAGCACCAAACTGAAGGGAGAAAAAGGTTTTCTCCCTGAACACGACTATGCCCTTCCTGCTATCTAATCTATCTATCAACCAAATTTCCTGTGTTGGTGTCATCAGTGGAAACCATAAATGGAAACCATTCATTAATGCGGGAGAAATTAAAGAGGCGTACTTATTCAGGGGTTTCCAATGCAATTGACGGACAATAGATTCAGGACGGACAAAAGCTAGGACTTGTTCACATGATGTATCATTCATTTGGAAATGTGCTGCCACAAAAGCTGGTGATGGTCACCGGATTAGGTGGCTTGAAAAGAGGAATGAATGAACCCACAGAGGGCGACAGGTCTACCAATGGGTCATGGTCATGATGGCTACATGGATCAATTTCAAAGCAGTTTATCACTGAATGCTAGTTACTAGAGATTCAGGGAAGGACAGATTATTGCCTCAAGCCGTGCTTGTGGGTTTGATATATTTGACAGGCCAATATAGGAAACTGGATGCTGAATTACACTGAGCTGTTGTCTAGTGGGGCTCTTAAGTTTTTTGGGTTCTCATAAATGCAGACACTGCCCATCCATGAGGCCTACTGAGGTGGTCACATCAGGCAGTGGGTTGTTCACTACTTGCCTCGGCTACTCTCCTCCTCCTGGATTTGAAAAGAAAAAGGGGAAAGGAATGGAAAGGAAGTGTAGAGGAGAGGAAAGGGGTTGACTAGAGACACTCTAGCCCAACACACTCTTCTCCTCCACACCGCTTCTTCTTCTCCTCCTTTCCCCTCTTTCTTTTCAGGTCCAAGGAGTGGGAGGAGGCGTAGAGGAGGTGGGTGTAGTGGAAAAAGATCCAGAAGACTGGCAGGAGCCAAGTGTGGCAGTGGACCCTTGTTGACAGATCCGGGCAGCAAGGAGTTAACAGATGAAGACTTGGACTTTGACAGGACTTTGACAGGACTGGGCAGCAAGGAGTCAACACCCAGGACTGTGGGTGGAGGCACACTTACCACCCACGCAGGGTGTGCCCCACAGGTGATACCAATAATTAGGGCTTTAAGGAAAAAGCCAGGACTTTGTTTTGCAGCCCCCAGCTGTGATCCATGATGGACTAATGAAGACAAAGTAGTATAAAAGGAGCTATCTCACTGAGGTCTGGTCTATCTTGCTGAGGGATGATAGAATGCTGCTAATCTGAAGGACTTCACTGACTTTGCCAGAGGATGGGACACTGCTGCCACGCTAATGGAGAAAGGAGCTGGAGGAGCTGCTAGACACTCTGCGAAGCCGAAGGACTGGAGAAATCCGATGGAGAAAGCTCTGCTGCCCAAGAGGGATTTGAGGGATACTTTTGGGGAGAAGGAAAACTTTGGAATTTTGCTGGGGAGAAGGAAGACAGCTGTGGCTGTCTTACTTCTGTTGAAAAGACTATCTTGTGGACACTGCTAAGCAGAAGGGTTTCTGCTTTGGGAGATTTATGGTGTTAGGGTTGCTGTAAAGCAATAAATTTTGTTAACTGTCCATCCTGGTTCAGTTTTCCTTTTTGCACACAGCGCTATAGCTATTTGAGAAGGGAGAGGTGTTAATCAGTCAAAGCGGGCACTTGAGAGAGCATTTCAGATTGAAATTATTTAAAGGGAACAAACTTGCTCCTAGGAGGAGAAGTTGGGTCAGAACTAATTGGGTTTAATGGAAGTGGGGTGATGCCTAATTAATAAATTATTTAATAGGACAATTTGTACCCGGAGTGGGGTATAAAGAGAAATTGAATCAAAACAGTGGGCAAGAGGACAGACGTAAATAAGGTAGCAGCATTTGGCACACTGCTTCAGGCGCAACCCCTGCATAAATGGTAACCATAGGTGGCAATCATTAACACATAGGAGAGGCAATAAAGGGATATACTTGATGACCTAATTGGAATGAGGACTACACCTGCTTCCTTTTGACCCCCATGCCTAGGGCAAGGTGGGGGCTTTGCTACTTCTTAGCTAGGTCCATTTCAATGGGGTTTGCACAGGACAATTTCCTGGTAGAGGGATTGTGCTGGATGTGTGTCCAATCTGACTCCTACGCTGCTGCTCTTAATGGCAGGGCTGACTCCAGTTTTCTAGGGGGCACTGGTGGTCACAGGGCTCTCTCCCTTTACCTTGGTGCAACAGATTTTTATTTAATTTGCTGCTGAATGGCAGAAGTTGAAACATACAGAAATGGACACACACACACACCGCAATGCCTCCAGCATAGTACAGTGATGCCTGTTGGCTAAAACGATAATGTTTCTAGTTCTTCCATTGCAATGCAAATTAAGCAAAAATCCATCATGCTACCAAGGGAAGGAGATGGGGGTTCACCCAGCCAACAGCCATTGACAAGGGAGGCCAGGGCAGTATCAGCAGTGTGCCCTTAGTAGCTGCCAAAGGATGCCATTAGCCCTGTTTAATAGCACCATTATTATTTAAAATGCATGAAGCCAGTGGCGTTCCCAGCCCTCCCGGTGCCTGGGGGGGGCGGGGGTTGGAGCGCCCCCCCAAGCAGCCGGGCTCGGGGCTGAGAGCCCACTCGGCGCGTCCCCGGCCTCCGGAGGCTCCGCTCCGAACGCAGGGGACAAGCCCTCCTCAAAATGACCGCCCAGTTTGGTGGTCGAGGGCTTTATGAGAAAGTCGAACGCGTCGCCGGCTTTTATATGTTTGTGCATGCGCAAAACCTTTCTGAGAGCAAACGGGCTGCCCGTTTGCCGTCAGAAAGGTTTTGCGCATGCACAAAACATATAGCGACGCGTTTGGCTTTCTCATAAAGCCCTCGACGCCGAACTGGGCGGTTGCTCTAAGGAGGGCTTATCTCCGGCCTTCGGAGCAGAGCCTCCAGAGGCCGGGGACGCACCGAGTGGGCGCGCTGCTCCAGGGCTCGGGCCAGCTGGGCTCCGGTGCCATGCCGCTCTGCGCAGCCCTGAGCCCGGCTGCCGCGCCCCCGTGCCCACTTGGCGCCTGGGGTGGAGCACACCAGCTCCCCCCCATTAAAGAACGCCTCTGCATGAAGCTGCCTTATGCTGAATCGGACAGACTGGACTATTAATCCAGTACTGTCTACTCCCCAGTATCTTAGGCTGAAACCTTTTGCTATTGATCCTTTTTTAATGGAAGATGCAGGGAATTGAGCTTGGGCCTTTCTGCATGCATTGAGCTATGTCTCCTCCTCAAGAGAAGGCAATACCAATGTACAGTTTCCCTATTGTAACTTAGCTGAAGTATGTGTTACTGAAACCAATACATCTGCTTCCAAGATGAAATATGAAACAGATGACCATCTGGTCAATGCTTGTAGTAAGATTACCCAAATTGACTATAAAGAACATCATGATAGAGTTACAGATACAGCTCACTGGAATCTTTGCAACAATACAATTTACCTTCACACCAAAATATACGGGATCATAAGCCTGATAAAATCACGGAGACCAACCAATCAAAGATTCTTCGGGACTTCTGATTACAGACAGACAAACATCTAGAATACAGTACACCAGATATAACAGTAGTTGACAAAAAGAAAAATCAAATTTGGATCAGTGATATTGCAATCCCAGGTGACAGTAGAATTACTGTACAGATAAAGAACATGAGAAGATCACAAGATACCAAGACCTGCGATTAGAACTTGGGCGACTCTGGAAGAAGATCAATATTGTGCCAGTTGTCACTGGAGTCCTTGGAGCAGTGCCTAGAAGGCTGAAGACATACCTGGACATTCTTGGCCTTGAGCAAATGACACCAGCTCAGCTGCAGAAAACAGTGTTGACTGGAACAGCAAGAATTCTTTGAAGATATCTCTGCAATTCCCACGCTCGTGGCTAGATCCCAAATTGCAGAATGTAACCAGCCCAGCATTTGCTGTGAAGTATAATAAAAATAAAAATAATGCCCCACGTCTAAGGCTCAAGGCAACTTCCAACAAAGCAGATAATAAAGAGATACCAGAAGCAATAAGGCACAGTGTACTATAAGCATTTAAACAATGCACTACTTCATAATCATCCATCCTACCTTACCATGGCATCCCCCTCCCACACACAAACTTCCACCGTGTGCCCATGCAACATTTAATGCAGTTCCCTATCTATCTCAGTCACACAACAGTCTTTGGCTGAGAGCCAGATAGGATCCTGAGTATTCTAAGACTTACTATAATCTTGCCAATGGGACACTGGGGAGACAGCCAAATCTTAACACATCATTTTGCCAACATGAAAGGAAAGCGCTCACATCATCCTGTGTTTTGCTAGCTTGGGGAAAGCTGTGATGATTATTGCATGGGAAAGAGGGCCGAAGAAAGACTCCAGCTGCCTTTGAACATCCTCTGCTACAAATTAGAGCCTCACAACCTCTGGCACTGCCACATCAGTCACAGCTGGGGAAAGAGCAGAACCTGGCAAAAGCTCTCGACGCTGCTCCTGGACACTAAAAAAAACCCATTAGCAAGTCCTCATCGGGGTTTAATAGTGGAATAATAACTAGCCAAACTGTCAGAAGATCAGAGCAGCTCTTGGGAAGAGCTCTGATAAAATACTTTGGATGACCGGCAAGAGAGTGCATTTGCATTAGCGGATTACATTAGAGCGTACATGGGATGCTGCCTTGTACGAAGTCAGACCATTGGCCCATTGACCTCAGCATTGTCTGGGCTGAGTGGCGGCAGCTTTCCTGGGCTTTAGGTGGGAGTTTTCTTGGCCTATCTGAAGATACCAGGGACTGAACCTGGGACCTGCTGCATGAAAAGCATCTACTCTACCACTGAATTATCATCCTTCCCTGTGAATATTTCTCCAACGTGATAGGGATGACACGACACATTTCTTTGACAGTTGTTTTCTAAGTGAAATATTATCTGCATTTCAGTGAATGCAAAAAAGCCTGCGGTGTTTCTGTTCCATTCATCTTCAAACTTGAATAACCAACTTTGATTTCCCAAACGTTGGTACCTGGGTGAGGATCAGGGCCTGGAGAAGGGACACACAGGGAAGCTAGTTGGACTGTAAGCACAGTTGCCACTGCCAGGTCACTATGATACTCTGTCACCTCCCAGCCAGTCTCCATTAGCCAGGGCCAGCCCAAGAGCTCCTGGTGCCTGAGTTGGTGTGCCAAATCCTGCCCCCTCTTGGCAGTGCACCAGTTGCCATCTTCACTCCATCTTCACTCGCTGTATTCAAAAAGGAAGGAGGGAATGGAATGGAAATGGGGAGGAGAGGAGAGTGGTGGACCACCACTCTCCTCTCCATCACACGTTTTCTCCTCCTTCATTTTCCTCTTTCTTTTCAAATCCAGGGAGCAGGGAGAGGAGTGGTAGAGGCAGGAAGGCAGCAGGCGCCCCTTGGTACTCTGTCGCCTGAAGCAACCACCTCAATCGGCCTCATGGATGGGCCAGCCCTGCCTTTGATTCAGAGGCAACTACAGAAGATGGAACCACACACACATGCAAACTGCAGCGCCACCTTCAGTAGTGTGACGTATGGCATGCCGAGGCAGAATTGCTGAGTCATGCTTAGTAAGCTTTTTTGGCACCATCCCAAGGCCAAGAAGCTGGATGAAGTCAGAAAACTCAGGGAGTTGCATCTATATAAAGGGGGTTTGGAAGGGCTCATTAGACATGCATGACTAATGCATGTCTAATGACTTAGAGCACATTGGTGTGGATGGGTGCAGGCATGCCACACACACAGCTTGCCCATGGGAGGAATGTAGGAGGAGGTGCCACTTCTGTTTTGGGAGATGTGAGAACACTGTATTTCATTCCGTTTATCTGGGAGATTGTTGCTTGTGCAAAGCTAATAAATCCAATTTCTGTTTTCCTCCCACTGGTCTGTCCCATTGTTTCCATATCCGAAAAGAACCTTTGCCCTTCTGGCAATACATCAGTATTGAAGGTTTGGGCTGTCCAGGTGGTCCATCTGATGGGTGGGTGGGGGCATCAGCCAATGCTCAACCTGAGTTGAGCCACTTGAGTCTTCTGAATGTTTACATGGTCAGTCTCTATTGTCAGTAGAGACTACTGGAGACTTGTATTTTTTGTAATATAGCTTAATCATTAGTATATAAGTTGAGAATGCAGGAGCAGGCAAGGATTTGTCAAAGCAGCATTAATCTGTAAAAAGGCATCAGGTCCTTTAAAAGGGGTAAAACAGGAATCACTAAAATGTGGTACGTATGAATGGAAAGTAGTCAGGTTCACTTTGTCAAGGATTATTGCAGAAAACAGCACTGGTAGGGTATGTCCCTCAAGGCAAGATGGTTTCATTTGGTATTATGTCAAACGAAAGTCTTATAGCCCTTTTACAAATGGGAGAGAGCGATTAAGTTAATACCCTCCATTTATACCTTCAGGGAAACTATTTAGTATATAATGAGGCCTGGCTCTTTTAAAATTGATTTTTTTTTCCAGCTTAAGAGATGGCCTATCTTAGCTAGCTTACCAGATCTCCAACCAGGACAGAGTGCTAGACCTTTTAGGAAAAGGAATGTGGGCAAGTGTAGCTTGTTAAACCTTAGAGCAGGGGTTCTCAACCTTTGGAGACCTGGGTATCCCCTATCACGGTCGAATTTTCTGAAGTACCCCCTGCTAATTAACTGCTAACAAACTGGATTAATCAATTAATTTATTAGGTAATTAATCATTAAATAAAAAAGTACTAAAACCATTTTAAATGTGAAAAATGTCTTATTTAACTCTGTGTGTGTGTGTGAGAGAGAGAGAGAGAGAGAGAGAGAGAGAGATGCAAGGATCTCTTTTTTCCTCCAAGTCACACTTCCCAAAATCAGCTCCTCCCTCCCCCACCCCACCAAAGTACATTTTCCAAAGTATTAAAAAAAAAAAACAACCAAAACTAGGCTTACCGGATCTCCAACCGGGACAGAGTGCATTGAACACAATGGGGCTTGCTTCTGAGTAGACATGCCTAGGATTGTGCCCTAACGATTAACAAGCTACACCTGCCCACATTCCTTCTCCTAAAGGTCTAGCACTCTGTCCCAGTTGGAAATCTGGTAAGCCTACCCAAAACCGAAATCAGACAGAAGGGCTTCGAAAATAATTACAATTTAAAAGCCATGTTAATTAACACTTAATTAGCTGCTGATGGGGCAGATAAGGGGAAGGGCTTGGCGTACCCCCAGCAAGAGGTCCGCGTACCCCTAGTGGTACCCATACAACAGGTTGAAACCTCTGACTTAGAGCACAATCTAAGGCATCTCTACTCAGAAGCAAGCCCCATTGTGTTCAGTGGGGCTTGCTTCTGAATAGACATGCCTAGGATTGTGCTCTAAGGTTTAACAAGCTACACCTGCCCACATTCTTTCTCCTAAAGGTCTAGCACTCTGTCCCGGTTGGAGATCTGGTAAGCCTAATCTTAGCCATTGGCAGCAGAGGTACGGAGACAATGCAAAGAGTCACATTTTTATTTGGAGTAGTGGAGACTTCAACTCATTTCCGCCTCCAGAACCTCTGCACTCTTCTTCACAGTCTTCTTAAAGAGCCAGATCTCCCTTCCAAGGAGCTGCTGTAGCGGCTGAGAATGAGTTGCGAATCAGAACTTCCCCAGTTTGAATCTCACCCATGCCGTGAATTTCCTGGGTGGCCTTAGGTAAGCCACTCCCTCTCACCTGCAATATGGGGAGAATAATATTCATCATACAGGGTTGCTGTAAGGACCACATGAAGATAATACATATGAAGTTTTAGATATGTTTTGCATATGAAGTGCTGTCAAAATACGAAGTATTATTAGGTCGAATCATCATGTTTGGCATTAGAAATGCATCGTTTAAATATGGACGGCATGATGACCGTGATTGGGAGCACCTCTTTCCAGTATCTCCTGATGTGTGAACTGCACTCTCTTCTGGACACTACAGGCCTTTCCACTGTGACATCTGTCTTGGTAGCCTCAAGATTGGATTACTATAACATGGGATTAAAAGGGTCTGTGCCCTTCAAGGAATACAGGATTCTGAGAAGGCAGGAAAATGCACAAAAGCGGTCAGGAGAGACCACAAGATCAATGGTGGTTCATCCATCTGAAAGAGCACTCACATTGCATATTTTCCCCTGTGAGGTTTATATTGCCTAAATGTTTGATCGCCTGATTGTTAATGCAGAGGAAAGGCATTTGTAATGCAAATGAGCATTCAGGGCAATTACATTCTGTACTGCAGCAAAGTTTCCCTTTCAGCTTGATAGGTAAAAACGGCAGCAGTCTCATCACAAGGCAGCCAAATCCGTTTATCCAGGGGTTTGCAATCAATATTAGATGGACAAGTCAAGAATAGAGGAACTTTGAATATATGAAGCTCCCTTGTGAGTCAGGGACTCCATTGAGTCAGACAATTGGTCCATCTACTGCAGTATTATCCACTCTGACTGGCAGCATCTAATTGCTACCTACTCCTTTTATACATAAGAAGCTGGGGACAGAACTTGAGCAGTGGCATCACCGGGAGGCGTGTGGGGGTGCCGATCGCACCAGGTGATACCCGGGGGGGGGGGGGTGTTACACCACTGGTGGCAAAAATTGTGGAAAGCTTTTGGAAAATTGGAGGGACCGATGTTTTACAGTGTCTGTTCTGAGCATACACAGGTTTTCTATGTACATCAGTGGACAAGGCCTCAGCCTCATGCTCAAACTGTGTTATGGAAAAACTTGCCATTTGACACTATTCCCTTCCCTTGTGCGTATTGCTTGTAAGACAGATGGCAGTGCCTGTATCTTCTGTTTCATTAAACTGCATCAATAATTGTCATGAACAAGTACCCCTCCTCGAAGAAAACTCCTTTCTTGCCCCTAAATCACAACTGTCTGTATATACTGAGGTTGACCTAGGACAAACCCTGCCAGATCCTCCATTGTGACCATAGCTCGAGGTCACGGATCACACATAGCCTTCCTCTTTCATATGTAAATGGGGGGCCATGATTGCCTGGTATCACAATAGTCAAGACACAATAGTCTTGACCAAAACCTAACTCCCACCTGGCCATGAGTCCAATAGCTCACCTGACAGGGGATAGGGAAAGTGGGATGCTGATTAACTGAAATCCAGCCTATCAGGGCTTGGGGGAGAACTAGGCGCTGAAAATAGGATAAAAGAGAGAAGAAAGATTCAGTTGGGTTTTGAAATATACCAGCCAAGCCAATATACCCCGTCGGGATTTAGGTTGGATCGCACTCACTGTATTCCACAGGACATACCATCAGGTAAATTCACAATGGTAGAATCAGATTCTATACTAGAGATCAAGAGGCAAACATTTCAGCTCCTCCCTGTTTTGTTTGTTCTGCTCTTGTGAGCTCTTCAACATTCAATCATCCTTCTTCTCCCCTCATTGTCTCCCTCCTTCTCCTTTCTTCCAAGACTCATCCAGCCTTTCCATCCCCTCCCTATTGTCTCCCCCTACCCCCTAGCTAGTCCTTGCCCGGCTCCCAAATATACATCTAGTCCTGCTCCACACTGTGGCCAACCAGATGCCCCAATGCAGGGATGGCTGAAGCTATTGGGCTGCCTGAGGCTGTCCAACAGCGTCACACTCTGTGCTGCCACTACCACTGCCCTCCAAAACTCATGCACCCATACCAGGCTCCTTCCTCCGTGTGGGATCTTTAAACAAAAGCAGGCAATGCTGCTGAGTCTGGCGGAGGAAGGAGAAAGTGAGAAGGCAGGGCAGGGGCCAGATCGCTGCACTCCTTCCTCCGAGTAGGCTCTTTAAAGGAAGCAGGAATGTGGAGCATGCTCCACGTTTCTTGTTTCATTTGAAGAGCCTGCCTGGAGGAAGGGAAAAGTAAGGAGGATGGCTCTATCAGCAGTGGAGGAAAGTGGTGGGCGATTGTTCGCCTCTTCCCCCCCCCCCCATTGCCTCTGATGCAAATAGTGCCATTTGCTTCATAGACAGGTTGGCTGTGCCCCAATGGGAAGTTCACAAGCAGGGCATGAAGGCAACATCCATCCAGACAGAAATCCTTCCCACATTCTGAACACATGGCTTGGATGCTGCTGTGTCCGTCTCACCTTGTTGTGCACCTAGTTGTATGTATGGGGTACCACGCCGTGGGTGTCTCCCTCGAGCAGGGGTCCCCCAACATTCAGTTGCCCTTGGCCACATGACTCACGTTTACTCTTCTGGTGGGTTGGAGCTGCTTAATAATACAAAAAATATATACATTTTGTACAGAGCTCTAAGAATGTTTGGAGAAAATATTTGCAAGTACTGTATGTTATTAACCTATTATTATTATTAGGGAAGGGCTGCATGTAATTGTATAGCCACTGGGCTCAGCAGACTGGTCAAAATTTGTGTAACCAGAGGTTAGCCAGCTGTAACCCGTGGGCTATAGTTTGGGGTCCCCTGCTCTGGAGGGATGCTTTCATATAGCTCATCATGTCAAGGAATTTTGTGCCACGGACTACTGCCCAGCCTTGGGAAAATCACTTCCTCTCGGTTTCAGTTTCCAGACTGTATTGGGGAACATTTCACCCGGCATTGGCCACATATTTTTAAGCACCCTCCAAAACACACACAGTACTATACAATATATAACCATCCTATAATTGTTTACAATCCAACACCAGAAGTGTTAAAACCTTTTCTTTCCTACAGTGAAATCTGAGCTTCGCAGGAAGCTGAATTCAGCCCCCAGTTCCACATTCCAGGTCTGGGAATGCACAACAGCCATGATCGTGATGTGACTGTTTACACAGGAAGCCCCTCTCACGTCTTAGTCACCTGCTAATAGGTAATAATTCAGACTGATGGATCTACCAGAAATTCAGCATCTTTAGAAGGTCATCAAAGGGAGAAGGCGGCCAGACAACTTCCTTGTTAGAGCTTCCTGCATTGTTCCTTTCGCACTTTTCTGTGGATTGCAACACCCCTGGGGTGAGGAGCTCCAGTTGGCACCTAAGCCTCTTTCAGCCCCTCCCTGCCTGGACTGCACCTGACAATTCATCAGAGTTCAGGTTACAGTTGCAGGTGGCAGTGATATGAGGAAGGACTGAGCATCTGTTGCTGCTGCTGAGATGCTGGCTCTAACACGAGCCTCTGAATCTGTTCAGACATCATCAGCCTGCAAATAGCCATCAAGCACCAAGAAGCAAGCGGCAACGGTTCTTCTTCCCACTTAGCAAAAAAATGTATTTTAGGGAAAGGAAACTCATCAGGCAGATCCCACGTCTGCTGGCAGTGGGTTGTTTGATGCTGTTTGCCACGGTGGTCTTGAAATATACCAACTGGACCACTGTGACAAACAGCATCAGACTCCCCACAGCCAGGGAGCTCATTGACCTGGGAAAAAACTCCACAGACTTCAGGAGTAAGTTCTGCAAGGATCAGCTCAACCAGTCTGTGAGACTCTCTCCCCGAGATAACATCAATTGCTCTCAGATCATCAGAGGGGACCCCACAGCTGTCCAAAAGGCTCTGTTGAGCCGCTTGGAACTTAAAAACAAGAGAGAACCCTGTGGGGAAGAAGTCTACCTTAACATGACCAAGGACTGTGGGTTGTTCAAAGCAACCAGGAGATATATTGAGTTCCCACTGAGCAAAGACGAAGATTTTCCCATTGCTTATTCCATGGTGATCCACGAAAAGATTGAGATGTTTGAAAGACTGTTGCGGTCCATCTACGCCCCCCAGAATGTGTACTGTGTTCATGTAGACCAGAAAGCCTCGGAACCTTTCAAACAGGCGATTCAGGCCATTGCCTCCTGCTTTGAGAATGTTTTTGTGGCCACTAAACTGGAGAGAGTGGTTTATGCCTCTTGGTCCAGGGTTCAAGCTGATCTGAACTGCATGGAAGACCTCCTTAAGAGCAAGGTACGTTGGAGATACCTTCTTAATACTTGTGGGTCTGACTTTCCAATCAAGACCAATGCAGAGATTGTCCAAGCCCTGAATCTTTTGAATGGGAAAAATAATATGGAATCGACGAAGCCACCTTTGTCTAAAGTGGTTCGTTGGAAATATCACCATGAAGTGAATTATTCTGTGATCCAAACCATATGGAGAAAGAGATCCCCTCCACACCACTCCCTCATATTCACTGGTAATGCATACTTTGTTGTGACAAGGGACTTTGTGCAGTACCTCTTTGACGATCCAGTGGTGAAACAGCTCTTTGAGTGGTCCAAAGATACTTACAGTCCAGATGAACACATCTGGGCAACCTTAAATCGGATGCCTGGGGTCCCAGGCTCAGTTCCTTCCAATTATGAATTCGACCTTACAATCATGAATTCCATTGCAAGGTTGGTTAAGTGGAAAAACAATCTTTATCCTGCTTGTACAGGTATTTACCAGCGGAATGTGTGTGTCTATGGAGTAGGTGACCTCCACTGGATTATCACTCAACATCATCTCTTTGCCAACAAGTTTGACCCGAAGGTTGACGACTACGCCATACAGTGTTTGGAAAAGTACCTGCATTATAAAGCTATCTATGGGAAGGAACTGTGAAATTATGTCTTCCTGGATCCAGAACAAGGAGACGATCGAAAGACTGTTGTTTAGAACATAGTGCAGTCACAGGGCATTAATATTCCGAAGAACATACCAGGAAGCCAGATCTGCCTTGTGAAGAAAGTAAGAGTTCTCAAGAAAAATGCACTTTTTTTTCCTTGCTGATGTATGGGTCTGCCCCCCTCTCTCTTTTGCTCCCTGAATAATCAGTGGCTCCTTTTTAATTGATTACAGGTGTTTTTAATCAATGTATGTAACTGATGGACTAAATGTTGCAGCCAATGTTCCCCGAGTTTTTAGGGAGAGGAAGCAACTACTAAGCCAGTTCAAGTTTGGAGAACAGTATAGGTATACTCACAGAACACACAAGATGGGCAGCACAATCCTACCAAAACCCGTGTGGCAACGCAGTGGCACCGGTGCAGCCTCTGCTGCATCCTGCGGGGGAGTTTTGGCTCCTTGAGGTCACCTCGGGGTAAGGGGACATTTGTCCCCTCGCCCTGGGGTAAGCCCCAGCAGCTGCTATGGGTCAACTGGGACCTGTGCCAACTTGATACATCGAAATCTGTGTGACACTGTTTGCCTTTCTATATGTGTACATAATGCATAATATGATCTTCATACTGTAATGCAATGCATCGTATGTAATGCACTGGACACTGGTCCTTGCCCCATCTGTTTTGGTTTTCATTATTATTTTATTCTCCCACAACTGCAAAAGATAACTTCTAATGAGTCCGACTTGAGTCCGAGTCAATAGACTCATGTCTGCATCACTGGGAAGAAGGGTTGCCATGACAGAGTTAATATCCTCCATTTATACCTTCACGGAAACTATTTAGTATGTAATGAGGCCTGGCACTTTTAAAATTGTTTTTTTTTCCTGCTTAAGAGGTGGCCTATCTTAGCTAGGCTTACCAGATCTTCAAGTGCTAGACCTTTAGAAGGAATGTGGGCAGGTGTAGCTTGTTAAACCTTAGAGCAGAGGTTCTCAACCTGTGGTACGGGTACCCCTAGGGGTACGCGGACCTCTTGCTGGGGGTACGCCAAGCCCTGCCCCTTATCTGCCCCATCAACAGCTAATTAAGTGTTAATTAACATGGATTTTAATTTGTAATTATTTTCGAAGTCATTTTGCCTCTCGATTTTTGTTTTGGGCTTATTTTTGTACTTTGGAAAATGTACTTTGGTGGGGTGGGGGAGGGAGGAGCTAATTTTGGGAAGTGTGACTTGGAGAAAAAAAAGGAAATCCTTGCATGTATGTGTGTCTCTCCCCCCCCCCCCCAGTTAAATAAGACATTTTTTCACATTTAAAATTGTTTTAGTACTTTTTTATTTAACGATTAATTAATTAACTAATTAATTGATTGATTAATCCAATTAATTAGCAGTTAATTAGCAGGGGTACTTCAGAAAATTGGACCGTGATAGGGGGTACCTGGGCCTCCAAAGGTTGAGAACCCCTGCCTTAGAGCACAATCCTAGGCATGTCTACTGTTCTGAGTAGACATGCCTAGGATTGTGCTCTAAGGTTTAACAAGCTACACCTGCCCGCATTCCTGCTCCTAAAGGTCTAGCACTCTGTCCCGATTGGAGATCTGGTAAGCCTAATCTTAGCCATTGGCAGCGGAGGTACGGAGACAATGCAAAGAGTCACATTTTTATTTGGAGTAGTGGAGACTTCAACTCATTTCCGCCTCCAGAACCTCTGCACTCTTCTTCACAGTCTTCTTAAAGAGCCAGATCTCCCTTCCAAGGAGCTGCTGTAGCGGCTGAGAATGAGTTGCGAATCAGAACTTCCCCAGTTTGAATCTCACCCATGCCGTGAACTTCCTGGGTGGCCTTAGGCAAGCCACTCCCCTTCACCTGCAATATGGGGAGAATAATATTCATCATACAGGGTTGCTGTAAGGACCACATGAAGATAATACATATGAAGTTTTAGATATGTTTTGCATATGAAGTGCTGTCAAAATACGAAGTATTATTAGGTCGAATCATCATGTTTGGCATTGGAAATGCAACGTTTAAATATGGACGGTATGATGACCGTGATTGGGAGCACCTCTTTCCAGTATCTCCTGATGTGTGAACTGCACTCTCTTCTGGACACTACATAAGAACATAACATGAGGACATAAGAAGAGCCCTGCTGGATCAGGCCAAAGGCCCATCTAGTCCAGCTTCCTGTATCACACAGTGGCCCCACCAGATGCCTCAGGGAGCAGACAGCCAACAAGATAACCTGTTTCCTGCTGCCACTCCCCTGCACCTGGCACAGAAAAACCTACTTCTAAAACCAGGAGGTTGCTTATGGCTTGTAACCTGTGATGGTCTTTTCCTCCATGAATCTGTCCAAACCCCTTTTAAAGGCATCTAGGCCAGGTGCCATCACCACGTCCTATGGCAAGGAGTTCCACAGATGAATTACACGCTGGGTAAAGAAATATTTTCTTTTATCTGTTCTAACTCTCCCTCCACTCAACTTTAGTGCATGTTCCCTGATTCTGGTGTTGTGCGAGAGGGAGAAGAATTTCCCTCTATCCACTCTCTCCATCCCATGCATAATTTTATACGTCTCAATCATGTCCCCCCTCAGGCGCCTTTTTTCTAGACTGAAAAGCCCCAAAACGCTGTAGCCTTTCCTCATAAGGGAGGTGCTCCAGCCCACGAATCATTCTGATCGCTCTTTTCTGCACCTTTTCCAACTCAACTACCGATATATCCTTTTTGAGGTGTGGTGACCAGAACTGGACACAATACTCCAGATGTGGCCTTACCATCGATTTGTACAAAGGCAGAATGATATTGGCCGTTTTATTCTCAATCCCTTTTTTAATGATCCCAAGCATGGAATTGGCCTTCTTCACAGCCGTCGCACACTGGGTTGACACTTTCATCGACCTGTCCACCAGCACCCCAAGATCTCTCACTTGATCCGTCACAGACAACTCAGAACCCATTAGTGTATATGTGAAATTTTGGTTTCTTGCCCCAATGTGCATCACTTTGCACTTACTTACATTGAAGCGCATCTGCCATTTTGCTGCCCATTCTCCCAGTTTGGAGAGATCCTTCTGGAGCTCTTCACAATCCCTGCTGGTCTTCACCACACGGAAAAGTTTAGTGTCATCCGCAAACTTGGCCACCTCGCTGCTTATCCCCAACTCCAGGTCATTTATGAATAAGTTGAAAAGCACTGGTCCCAAGACCGATCCTTGGGGCACACCGCTTTTCACCTCTCGCCATTGTGAAAATTGCCCATTGACTCCCACTCAGAGGAGTAGCCAGACCATTTTTCAACCGTGGCCCAAACCCTTGACGCCCCCCCCTAAAAACGCGCGGCTGTAACCCTTGACGCCCCTCGCTGTTAGCCGTGACTCCCCATTACAGTGCATGGAAGAAACAGGCACTCTTTACATGCTCAGAGGCACCCTTTCTTATATGTATGTGTATATGTAAATGTATATTCCCAAAATGAGCCCTAAAGTGGATTTTCCATGCTTTATGCTGAGCAGCAGCTAAGCCAGGAGTGCGCAGGGTGGGGTTGGGATGCTGCCCTCCCTCCATTGGCAGGCCTGGGTAGAGGGCACTGATGTCGTCTGTGTTAGTCCTATACATGGCAAGAGAAACATCAAAGCATGGGAGGGAAGCCCCAGTTGCACAAGAGAGAAAGAGAGAAAGCTAGCTCCTTTTGGTAGCATCTTTGCAAGATGAAAAACAGATTCTTATACTGCCTGCCAGTTTACGGGGGGGGGGGGGGGTTGTCCCAGCAAATAGAGCGGGGAACTAACTTAGAGGTGGGTCAGAAAGGAAGGAGAGAAATCCTAAGAATTAATCAACCAAACTAAACATAGAAATCAAAGACTGTAAGTAAAGCAGAACCTGCTCTGCACCATTTTCAATTGCAGTTCTTGCATTTGTCTTTGTTTGCTTTATTAAAAACATTCAACAGAAAGAAAATACTTTATTTCCATTCTGCAGTGTCTGAATGAAAATACCTTATCTGCAAACCTACAATGAGATATGCTGTCTTGTCTCCAGGAGCTCCTGAGCTCAGCTTGAGTAGTTAGCTATCATCAATTGAGTTGTTAAAGAACAATTAACATAAGATAAGCGGGCTTCGCTGACCCTGTGGTTAAAAACAAGACCTGAAGTGTTTTGAAATTAAACCTCTTAGTGTTTGCTTTGCCTCACTTATCTGTATTATAAGAGCCTCCAGCGACGATCTATTCCAGCGTGAGCTGCTGCGACCCAGCGAGCTACGATCTCTCCAGGACAACCGGCGAACTCGTGTTGCTCAGCCTCGTTCCTCTTAAAGCGCCCCAAGCATTGCTTTACACTTTGCACAGGCGCAGAACGTCTTTTCCCTTTAAGAGCCTTTAAGAGCCTTTGAGAGCCTCGGTTTGCCGCCGAAATTCGGCGGCAAACCGCAACGGTCTGGGTTTTTTTTTTCTTTTTTTCTGGCGGCAAGAAATTCAAATTCTACTCGTTGCTCAGCCTCCGCGCCCCCCCCGTCCAGCCTCCCGCCCCCCGCCCTGGGGCCCACCGCCACACCGCCACAGGCCAGACGACGCCGCTGTTTCCTGGTCTTTGACCAGTTCCTAATCCACAAGAGGACCTGCCCTCTTATTCCCTGACTGTGGAGTTTTCTCAGGAGCCTTTCATGAGGGACCGTGTCAAACGCCTTCTGAAAATCCAGATATATACCTAATATCCACGGGTTCGCTCGCATCCACATGCCTGTTGACCTTTTCAAAAAATTCTAACAGGTTTGTGAGGCAAGACTTCCCCTTGCAGAAGCCATGCTGACTCTCCCTCAGCAAACCTTGTTCTTCTATGTGTTTTAAGATTGCCTTGCCACTGTGACATCTGTCTTGGTAGCCTCAAGATTGGATTACTATAACGTGGGATTAAAAGGGTCTGTGCCCTTCAAGTAATACAGGATTCTGAGAAGGCAGGAAAATGCACAAAAGCGGTCAGAAGAGAACACAAGATCAATGTTGGTTAAGAGCACTCACACTGCATATTTTTCCCTGTGAGGTTTATATTGCCTAAATGTTTGAATTAAACTAGAGCCTCTTGATGAGAGTGAAAGAGGTGAGTGCAAAAGTTGGCCTGAAACTCAACATTAATAAAACTAAGATCATGGCATCTGGTCCCATCAATTCTTGGCAAATAGAAGGGGCAGAAATGGAAGCAGTAACAGATTTTACTTTTTGGGGTTCCAAGATCACTGCAGACGGAGACAGCAGCCATTAAATTAAAAGACGCTTACTCCTTGGAAGGAAAGCTATGGCAAATTTAGATAGCATAATAAAAAGCAGAGATATCACCATGCCAACAAAAGTACTTATAGTCAGGGCGATGGTGTTCCCAGTAGCAACGTATGGTTGCGAGAGTTGGACCATAAGGAAGGCTGAGCGCCGAAGAATAGATGCTTTTGAACTGTGGTGCTGGAGAAGACTCCTGAGAGTCCCTTGGACTGCTAGGAGATCAAATCAGTCAATCCTAAATGAAATCAACCCTGACTGTTCCCTGGAAGGACAGGTACTGAGGCTGAAGCTCAAATATTTTGGCCACCTAATGCGAAGAGAGGACTCTCTGGAGAAGACTCTGATGCTGGGAAAGATTGAAGGCAAAAGGAGAAGGGGAAGGCAAAGGATGAGATGGTTAGACAGCATCACCGATGCAACGAACATGAAAATGAGCGAACTCAGGAAGATAGTGGAGGACAGGAAGGCCTGGCGGGATATGGTTCATGGGATCACAAAGGGTCGAACACGACTTAACGACTGAACAACAACAACAGTTTGATCACCTGATTGTTAATGCACAGGAAAGGCATTTGTAATGCAAATGAGCATTCAGGGCAATTACATTCTGTACTGCAGCAAAGTTTCCCTTTCAGCCTGATAGGTAAAAACGGCAGCAGTCTCATCACAAGGCAGCCAAAAACGTTTATCCAGGGGTTTGCAATCAATATTAGATGGACAAGTCAAGAATAGAGGAACTTTGAATATATGAAGCTCCCTTGTGAGTCAGGGACTCCATTGAGTCAGACCATTGGTCCATCTACTGCAGTATTATCCACTCTGACTGGCAGCATCCAATTGCTACCTACTCCTTTTATACATAAGAAGCTGGGGACAGAACCTGAGCAGTGGCATCACCGGGAGGCGTGTGGGGGTGCCGACCGCACCAGGTGATACCCGGGGGGGGTGTGTGTGTTACACCACTGGTGGCAAAAATTGTGGAAAGCTTTTGGAAAATTGGAGGGACCGATGTTGTACAGTGTCTGTTCTGAGCATACACAGGTTTTCTATGTACATCAGTGGACAAGGCCTCAGCCTCATGCTCAAACTGTGTTATGGAAAAACTTGCCATTTGACACTATTCCCTTCCCTTGTGCGTATTGCTTGTAAGACAGATGGCAGTGCCTGTATCTTCTGTTTCATTAAACTGCATCAATAATTGTCATGGACAAGTACCCCTCCTCGAAGAAAACTCCTTTCTTGCCCCTAAATCACAACTGTCTGTATATACTGAGGTTGACCTAGGACAAACCCTGCCAGATCCTCCATTGTGACCATAGCTCGAGGTCACGGATCACACATAGCCTTCCTCTTTCATATGTAAATGGGGGGCCATGATTGCCTGGTATCACAATAGTCAAGACACAATAGTCTTGACCAAAACCTAACTCCCACCTGGCCATGAGTCCAATAGCTCACCTGACAGGGGATAGGGAAAGTGGGATGCTGATTAACTGAAATCCAGCCTATCAGGGCTTGGGGGAGAACTAGGCGCTGAAAATAGGATAAAAGAGAGAAGAAAGATTCAGTTGGGATTTGAAATATACCAGCCAAGCCAATATACCCCGTCGGGATTTAGGTTGGATCGCACTCACTGTATTCCACAGGACATACCATCAGGTAAATTCACAATGGTAGAATCAGATTCTATACTAGAGATCAAGAGGCAAACATTTCAGCTCCTCCCTGTTTTGTTTGTTCTGCTCTTGTGAGCTCTTCAACATTCCATCATCCTTCTCCTCCCCTCACTGTCTCCCTCCTTCTCCTTTCTTCCAAGACTCATCCAGCCTTTCCATCCCCTCCCTATTGTCTCCCCCTACCCCCTAGCTAGTCCTTGCCCGGCTCCCAAATATACATCTAGTCCTGCTCCACACTGTGGCCAACCAGATGCCCAAATGCAGGGATGGCTGAAGCTATTGGGCTGCCTGAGGCTGTCCAACAGCGTCACACTCTGTGCTGCCACTACCACTGCCCTCCAAAACTCATGCACCCATACCAGGCTCCTTCCTCCGTGTGGGATCTTTAAACAAAAGCAGGCAATGCTGCTGAGTCTGGCGGAGGAAGGAGAAGGTGAGAAGGCAGGGCAGGGGCCAGATCGCTGCACTCCTTCCTCCGAGTAGGCTCTTTAAAGGAAGCAGGAATGTGGAGCATGCTCCACGTTTCTTGTTTCATTTGAAGAGCCTGCCTGGAGGACGGGAAAAGTAAGGAGGATGGCTCTATCAGCAGTGGAGGAAAGTGGTGGGCGATTGTTCGCCTCTTCCCCCCCCCCATTGCCTCTGATGCAAATAGTGCCATTTGCTTCATAGACAGGTTGGCTGTGCCCCAATGGGAAGTTCACAAGCAGGACATGAAGGCAACATCCATCCAGACAGAAATCCTTCCCACATTCTGAACACATGGCTTGGATGCTGCTGTGTCCGTCTCACCTTGTTGTGCACCTAGTTGTATGTATGGGGTACCACGCCGTGGGTGTCTCCCTCGAGCAGGGGTCCCCCAACATTCAGTTGCCCTTGGCCACATGACTCACGTTTACTCTTCTGGTGGGTTGGAGCTGCTTAATAATACAAAAAATATATACATTTTGTACAGAACTCTAAGAATGTTTGGAGAAAATATTTGCAAGTACTGTATGTTATTAACCTATTATTATTATTATTAGGGAAGGGCTGCATGTAATTGTATAGCCACTGGGCTCAGCAGACTGGTCAAAATTTGTTGGTGTAACAAATGTAACCAGAGGTTAGCCAGCTGTAACCCGTGGGCCATAGTTTGGGGTCCCCTGCTCTGGAGGGATGCTTTCATATAGCTCATCATGTCAAGGAATTTTGTGCTACGGACTACTTTCCAGCTTTGGGCAAATTACTCACTCTCGGTTTCAGTTCCCAGACTGTATTGGGGAACATTTAGTACCCTTGCCGCCTTGAGTGCCCTCGCTTGGAGAAAGGCAGGATAAAAATTATTTAAATAAATAAATAATAATAAACATTTCACCCGGCATTGGCCACATATTTTTAAGCACCCTCCAAAACACACACGGTACTATACAATATATAACCATCCTATAATTGTTTACAATCCAACACCAGAAGTGTTAAAACCTTTTCTTTCCTACAGTGAAATCTGAGCTTCGCAGGAAGCTGAATTCAGCCCCCAGTTCCACATTCCAGGTCTGGGAATGCACAACAGCCATGATCGTGATGTGACTGTTTACACAGGAAGCCCCTCTCACGTCTTAGTCACCTGCTAATAGGTAATAATTCAGACTGATGGATCTACCAGAAATTCAGCATCTTTAGAAGGTCATCAAAGGGAGAAGGCGGCCAGACAACTTCCTTGTTAGAGCTTCCTGCATTGTTCCTTTCGCACTTTTCTGTGGATTGCAACACCCCTGGGGTGAGGAGCTCCAGTTGGCACCTAAGCCTCTTTCAGCCCCTCCCTGCCTGGACTGCACCTGACAATTCATCAGAGTTCAGGTTACAGTTGCAGGTGGCAGTGATATGAGGAAGGACTGAGCATCTGTTGCTGCTGCTGAGATGCTGGCTCTAACACGAGCCTCTGAATCTGTTCAGACATCATCAGCCTGCAAATAGCCATCGGGCACCAAGAAGCAAGCGGCAACGGTTCTTCTTCCCACTTAGCAAAAAAATGTATTTTAGGGAAAGGAAACTCATCAGGCAGATCCCACGTCTGCTGGCAGTGGGTTGTTTGATGCTGTTTGCCATGGTGGTCTTGAAATATACCAACTGGACCACTGTGGCAAACAGCATCAGACTCCCCACAGCCAGGGAGCTCATTGACCTGGGCAAAGACTCCACAGACCCCAGTAGTATGTTCTGCAAGGATCAGCTCAACCAGTCTCTGAAACTCTCTCCCCGAGATAACATCAATTGCTCTCAGATCATCAGAGGGGACCCCACAGCTGTCCAAAAGGCTCTGTTGAGCCGCTTGGAACTTAAAAACAAGAGAGAACCCTGCGGGGAAGAAGTCTACCTTAACATGACCAAGGACTGTGGGTTGTTCAGAGCTACCAGGAGATATATTGAGTTCCCACTGAGCAAAGACGAAGAAGATTTCCCCATTGCTTATTCCATGGTGATCCACGAAAAGATTGAGATGTTCGAAAGACTGTTGCGGTCCATCTACGCCCCCCAGAATGTGTACTGTGTTCATGTAGACCAGAAAGCCTCGGAACCTTTCAAACAGGCGATTCAGGCCATTGCCTCCTGCTTTGAGAATGTTTTTGTGGCCACTAAACTGGAGAGAGTGGTTTATGCCTCTTGGTCCAGGGTTCAAGCTGATCTGAACTGCATGGAAGACCTCCTTAAGAGCAAGGTACGTTGGAGATACCTTCTTAATACTTGTGGGTCTGACTTTCCAATCAAGACCAATGCAGAGATTGTCCAAGCCCTGAAACTTTTGAATGGGAAAAATAATATGGAATCGGAAAGGCCATCTTCGAGTAAAATGAATCGTTGGAAATATCACCATAAAGTGAAGTATTCTGTGATCCAAACCATACGGAGAAAGAGATCCCCTCCACACCACTCCCCCATATTCACTGGTAATGCATACTTTGTTGTGACAAGGGACTTTGTGCAGTACCTCTTTGACGATCCAGTGGTGAAACAGCTCTTTGAGTGGTCCAAAGATACTTACAGTCCAGATGAACACATCTGGGCGACCTTACAGCGGATGCCCGGGGTCCCAGGCTCAGTCCCTTTTAATGATAAATTCGACCTCACAGACATGAATGCCATTGTGAGGTTGGTGAAGTGGATGTACATTGATGGAGACATCTCGAAGGGAGCTCCTTATCCTCCTTGTACAGGTATTTACCAGAGGGGAGCGTGTGTCTATGGAACAGGTGACCTCCACTGGATTATCACTCAACATCATCTCTTTGCCAACAAGTTTGACCCGAAGGTTGACGACTACGCCATACAGTGTTTGGAAGAGTACCTGCATTATAAAGCTATCTATGGGAAGGAACTGTGAAATTATGTCTTCCTGGATCCAGAACAAGGAGACGATCGAAAGACTGTTGTTTATAACATAGTGCAGTCACAGGGCATTAATATTCCGAAGAACATAATAGGAAGCCAGATCTGCCTTGTGAAGAAAGTAAGAGTTCTCAAGAAAAATGCACTTTTTTTTCCTTGCTGATGTATGGGTCTGCCCCCCTCTCTCTTTTGCTTCCTGAATAATCAGTGGCTCCTTTTTAATTGATTACAGGTGTTTTTAATCAATGTATGTAACTGATGGACTAAATGTTGCAGCCAATGTTCCCCGAGTTTTTAGGGAGAGGAAGCAACTACTAAGCCAGTTCAAGTTTGGAGAACAGTATAGGTATACTCACAGAACACACAAGATGGGCAGCACAATCCTACCGAAACCCGTGTGGCAACGCAGCGGCACCGGTGCGGCCTCTGCTGCATCCTGCGGGGGAGTTTTGGCTCCTTGAGGTCACCTCGGGGTAAGGGGACATTTGTCCCCTCGCCCTGGGGTAAGCCCCAGCAGCCGCTATGGGTCAACTCGGACCTGTGCCAACTTGATACCTTGAAATCTGTGCGACAGTGTTTGCTTTTCTGTATGTGTACATAATGCATAATATGATCTTCATACTGTAATGCAATGCATCGTATGTAATCCCTGCTAACTCCCTGCTAACTGGGGAAGAGGCACTTTTTCAATTGGTGCTCCTCTTATATTTAGAAGGGGGAGAGTAACTCCCCCCCCCTTTCACCCCAGCACAGTGTCTTTTCCAGTGGCTGTTGCTGGTGGTGTTCTGCATCTTTTTTAGATTGTGAGCCCTTTTGGGACAGGGAGCCATTTGATAAAATCATTTGATTTTGTCTGTAAACCGCTTTGTGAACTTTTTGTTGAAAAGCGGTATATAAATACTGTTATAATAATAATAATAATAATAATAATAATAATAATAATAATAATAATAATAATAATAATAATAATGCACTGGACACTGGTCCTTGCCTCATCTGTTTTGTTTTTTATTATTATTTTATTCTCCCACAACTGCAAAAGGTAACTTCTACTGGTGTTCCTCCAGCTGCAACTCAAAGTGTTTCTATCACCACCAGGTGGTGCAATTTCACAAAACTTGTTCTACGCAGAAAGGTAAAAGAAGGTAGCAGAAGCAAGATGTAAGTTGGTCTTTAAAAGATACCAGCCAAGCCAATATGCAAGCTATGATGTTGTCCAGCTAGGAAAGAATTAACTCCTAGGAAGCTCTTTCCCTCTGGTGCCTGGAGGATGTGGAATTGTAAGAGGGACTCAATAAGTCAGGGAAGTCTTACAGCCCAATTTGAGGGAAAGGCAGTGTGTGGCGGAATTGTCTTCCATGTGTTCCGCCAGTACTGGCTGCTGCAAAACTAGTGCCATAAAGCACTTTGCTGTGGCACAAGCTCCCGACATGCTGGCTGGAAGGCTGGAGTCTCCCCACATGCGCCAGCAGTCGTCAGGACACCCGCCAGAGCACACGCAGGACCGGAATGGAGCAAGGGGAGGCCAGAACGGCAACGAGATGGGGTGGGCAGATCAAGCCCATGAGGGGGCATGCGGTGCACACCAAATCTTGGGCCTCTTCCTGTGCCTGATCCACCTGCATGGATCAACATGGACCTGTGCCAGTGATATTGCTGGCGCAGGTTCAAGTTGACTCGTGGTTGCTGGGGCTTATCCCGGGGCAAGGGGAGAACCCTTACTCTGAGGAGACCTCAAGCAGCCAAAAATTCCCTGCGGGATGCATCGTAGCCCGCACCGGCAACGCTGTATTGCACAGGGATTTAGGTTGGGTTGGGCTGCCAATTTATTTTGGAAGTTTGCCTCTTGATCTCTAGTATAGAATCTGATTCTATATTTGCAAATTGACCTGATGGTAAGTCTTGTTGAACACAGTGAGTGTACATGCTGGGGCTAGTACTCTGACATACCTTTTATATTTATCTGAGATTTTTTAAAATCCCCATTTTTCAATTTTTATCTATTTTTAAAACGATTGCAATTCATTCCAAGGGTGAAATGAACTAGATCTTCAAATGAAATTTCAAAGTAGGAATACATGGAAGGGGAAGAAAACACCCTAAGGAAGTAATTTCAAGTGGGGTTTTTTGTTGTTGTTATTCTAGTCTTAATGGGACATGGGTATTGGGGGCATATTGTTGTGTGGAAATTTACTGACTTGGAATTTATTCCATAGTTATTTTCCACTTGAAAACACACTCAAATGTTCACAGAACAGAGTCTTTCACTGGTAGGAAACCCTAGTGAGATCCCACCCCTCTGTCAATTACCTTGTGGGGGTATCTAGTTTTTTCCGTGGAGCACACAAGCACCACCAATTTCCACGTGAATTCCCTGTCGACCATTTATTGGGTCAGATGGAAGACTGTAATCCTGTTTGGGGGGAGGGAAGGCATCTTTTCAACTGTGTGGGAAAAGAAACCATGGGTGAAAATATTCACATGGGATTGCAATCAGACCATCATGAAAACCATGTGAAAATAGCAAAACCACATGATTTGAGCCATGTTTGTTCGGCCTCTAAGGCTTCATCAGTTATCAGTACCATCTATAAAATAGGATTATTAATTGACCACTTTACTGAGTTGTTGAGCAGGTTATCGAGAGAGCTGTAAAACACCCTGAACCCTGGCTGTGCCAATCCTCGCCGTGTATTTCGGATCATAGTGTTGCTGTTCTGTTTCATACAAAAAGGATTTTGCTTTGTTTGCTCGATTCATTCATGCTCATGTTCTTAATTTCTAAGACACGCAAGAAATGTGACACAACCCAGGAAGCTTATCTGAGAAGCCTAACAGATCAGCTAGCAATGTACTCATTAAGGTAACCTATCTCAGAAGCTTGTCAAGGGGAAATTTTTTTGTCTCCCCCACCCAAAGTGCCAATAATGAATCACTCATGCATTGCTTTTACAGCTCTAGTCACAGAGGTTACAGGCCCAGATTCCACTTCAAATGTCACATTGGTGGAAACAGGATATTTTTACTTCCTCCACCTGAACGCCACCTGTGCAGGTGCTGTGACAGACAGGCAAGGGACAACAGAAGCCAGAAGCAAGAATGGGGTGAAAGGTAGCAAGAGTCAAGGAGGCCCCAAAGAACCGATGGCCACAAGTCATTTGCGTCAGCAGAGTATGCTTAGCACAGGCCTAGCCAAAGCTTTGGCGCCCTTCCTCCACCACCTCCTCCTCCTCGTGGCCATGTCCTCTTCCTCGGCCCATCTGGCCACTTAGCAAAGCAGTCAGGTAGGCAGAGTCTCCTGAGCATGCTCCACTCTGGTGGGGAAGAAGCAGGGATGTGGATCAAGTCTCTGACTCCAAGTCCCAAGTCTCTGGGTCCAAGCCTCAAGTCAAGTCCCAAGTAAGTCCAGAGTCCCTGGTTGCAAGTTGCGAGTCCCTATCTATTTAATGGGGAAAACGGGTTCAAACCTGAATAAAATTGGACTTCTTGTAAAACCATGGTTTCCCCTGGATTCAAGCACCCATGGTCAGACAAGCAGGGCATGAAGGCCACAGCTTTTCCTGGCTTTCTTCAAAGCCAGGCTGCAGCTAGGGGGGGGGGGGTCCAACTGCAGCAAAAGCAGGTGAGGTCCAAGGCAAGGAAAATGTAGCTTGAATGGCTGTTCTGACAAATGGCTCACTGAGGAATCTGGGCCTGGAGCAAGTCTCGTACAAATCCAGCCAGGCTTGGTTCCTCAGATTGGCCCCTCAGGTCACCTGGGCAGAAGAGGAGTAACACCAGCTCTGGTCATTACAGTGGGTGCTGTCTGCAGTTCAGCAGAGATCAGGCCAACAACTCCCTCCATATGGGAGACACCCTGGCAGTGCAGAAATAAGGTACCTAATGCCCCAATCCTATCCCCCACCAGTCCATGCCATATGTAGCCATGCGGCCGGAGTGTATGCCGCATGCTATGGTTGGGAAGGTGACCAGACACCCCCCCCCCCAAAAAAAATATTGTTTTACTTACTTTTCTGTAGGCTGCCTGGCTGCCAATGGGTCTCCTTGGATCCATATCAGTGATTTAGCTGCGTACGTCCGAGGAGCCTCGGGGGCATGTTGGGCTGGGAAAATGGGGATAGCATCAGGCATGCGCTATTGCCACCGAGATCACCCCCTCTATCCATCAAACCTGCCCACCCCACCCCACTCCTCCCCTGCTGCTGCCTTACCTGCTCTGGCGGGGCATCTGGGAGTCACTGGCGCATGCATGGCACCTCTGGCCATTTGCACTGGCGGTCCCACACTGTATGACAGTGGTGTGCCTTGTGAGACAGTGGTGTGCCTTGTGAGACAGTGGTGTGCCTTGTGAGAGATCCCCTGCTGTAAGCCCTCCACCCTATTACAAGGTCCCTCAGTTTGAGCCCCATACTGCCTTATACTGCCCTGCTGTTTGTGCCCAGCATCTGGTGCTCAGAAACCCTGCTTCTCCCCATGTGCCTTCAGCCTATGTAGGGTGCCTTTCCAGTGGTTCCTGTTTTACTTGGTTTTATAATTCAAACACTTCCCCTAAGTTTAACCTAAATATACTTCCTAGTATTTTCAAGTAATGGCTGCTTGTCAGCTGGCACTGAGATTGGTGCTCTGCCAAAAAAAAAAAAAAAAAACATCTGGGGAGGAAAAAATGGTCCTGAATACAAAGTGCAATATTCAGCATGAAATATCTTACGAGATGAAAACCTAATATTGACAAAAGCACCATCCCTTTTCCAAGGACCATTTTATTGCCTTTCATATAGACTACACTTTACAGAAATACAGATTTTGGCAGATACAAACTTCTTGGCAGATGTCCTTCCTGCACACGTGACAGCACAAAATCACTCACTATTAGGATGGGGTTGCCTTGAACTTAGGCACCCATCTTCAGAGAATATAGAGATAATGCTGTGTAGCAAAGTTGCAGGGATGTGGATCAAGTCTCTGACTCCAAATCTGGAGTCAAGTCCCAAGGCTTTGCCCCCAAGTCCCGAGTCTTTGGTTGGATCCCTATCTATTTAATGGGGAAAACGGGTTTAAACCGGAATAAAATTCGACTTGTCATAAAAGCTCCAAGTCTCATCAAGTCTTTTACAACCGACAAGTCAAGTTCAAGTCAAGTCATTAATAGAGTCAAGTCTACATCACTGCAAAGTTGTGTAAAACATGTGGTTTTTTTTAAGGATACTTGACCCTTCAGTTCTACAATTCCCAGGCTTACAATCAAGAATTAAAACAATCAATATATAAAATATTTCCCAAAGTAGCTAGGTCAGATAGAACATCAGCCACGTTAAAATAACGCTAACACTTAGCATTTTTTGAGTGCTTAGACTAGAGCAACTCACTTGTATTTTCTTGATATAATTCTTACAACAACCCTGCAAGGGAAGCATTATTATCCCCGTATTGCAGCTGAGGCCAAGAGGGAACAGCTTGCATAACTTAGGCTATCTCATGAGCTCATGGCAGAGATGAAATCTGAACCAGAGAATTCCTGATTCACACCTCTGTTTCTTAATAGTTATGCCACCAGCATTATAAACAAAGGAGAAGGAAAATATAAAAGGCCTTCATCTGGCACTGGAAAGTCATGAGAACAATGTCTCATAGAACAATACTTGTAAAAACACCATTTGAAAAAAAGGGGGTTTAAACTGCCTTGAGACTGTAAAGAAAAGGTGGTATATAAATACCGTAAATAAAAATTAATACATTTCAGGACACTCTATTTTCCTTCTGTAGTTTGGGCATTTGCTCAGAGCAGCAGGAGCCATGAGTCATTATTGTTGTCGTCATCATCAAGGTGGGTGGATTCTCTTTTTCTTGGGTGCTGCCAAGTCTGTTTAGGCTTTTCACCTCCTCCCTTTTTTGTTTGTTCTGCTCTTCTGATGGGCTGAAGTCGCTCAATTATAGAAAACATATATACCCCGGTACATTTTGTACAGAACTCTAAGAATGTTCACAATGTTGTTGTTGTTCAGTCGTTAAGTCGTGTCCGACCCTTCGTGATCCCATGAACCATATCCCGCCAGGCCTTCCTGTCCTCCACTATCTTCCTGAGTTCGCTCATTTTCATGTTCGTTGCATCGGTGATGCTGTCTAACCATCTCATCCTTTGCCTTCCCCTTCTCCTTTTGCCTTCAATCTTTCCCAGCATCAGAGTCTTCTCCAGCGAGTCCTCTCTTCGCATTAGGTGGCCAAAATATTTGAGTTTCAGCCTTAGTACCTGTCCTTCCAGGGAACAATCAGGGTTTATTTCATTTAGGATTGACTGATTTGATCTCCTAGCAGTCCCTCAGGAGTCTTCTCCAGCACCACAGTTCGAAAGCATCTATTCTTCGGCGCTCAGCCTTCCTTATGGTCCAACTCTCACAACCATACGTTGCTACTGGGAACACCATCGCCCTGACTATGCGAACTTTTGTTGGCATGGTGATATCTCTGCTTTTTATTATGCTGTCTAAATTTGCCATAGCTTTCCTTCCAAGGAGTAAGCGTCTTTTAATTTCATGGCTGCTGTCTCCGTCTGCAGTGATCTTGGAACCCCAAAAAGTAAAATCTGTTACTGCTTCCATTTCTGCCCCTTCTATTTGCCAGGAATTGATGGGACCAGATGCCATGATCTTAGTTTTATTAATGTTGAGTTTCAAGCCAACTTTTGCACTCTCCTCTTTCACTCTAATCAAGAGGCTCTTTAGTTCTTCTTCACTTTCTGCCATTAGGGTGGTATCGTCTGCATATCTGAGGTTGTTGATATTTCTCCCGGCAATCTTGATTCCGGCTTGCGATTCATTCAGCCCTGCATTTCTCATAATGTACTCTGCATATAAGTTAAATAAGCAGGGTGACAATATACAGCCTTGCCATACTCCCTTCCCAATTTTGAACCAATCAGTTGTTCCATGGCCGGTTCGAACTGTTGCTTCTTGACCCGCATACAGGTTTCTCAGGAGACAGGTAAGGTGGTCTGGTACCCCCATCTCTTTAAGAATTTGCCACAGTTTGTTGTGATCCACACAGTCAAAGGCTTTTGCGTAGTCAATGAAGCAGAAGTAGGTGTGTTTTTTTGGAACTCTCGTGCTTTCTCCATGATCCAGCGCACGTTGGCAATTTGATCTCTAGTTCCTCTGCCTCTTCGAAACCCAGCTTGTACTTCCGGTAGTTCTCGGTCCACGTACTGCTGAAGCCTAGCTTGTAGGATTTTGAGCATAACCTTGCTAGCATGTGAAATGAGTGCAATTGTGCGATAGTTTGAACACTCTTTGGCACTGCCCTTCTTTGGAATTGGAACGTAAACTGACCTTTTCCAGTCGTTTGGCCACTGCTGAGTTTTCCAAATTTGTTGGCATATTGAGTGCAGCACTTTAACAGCATCATCATTTAGGATTTTAAGTAGCTCAGCTGGGATATTATCATCTCCGCTAGCTTTGTTGTTAGTAATGCCCACTTGACTTCATTCTCTAGGATGTCTGGCTCTGGGTCAGTGACCACACCAGCATGGTCATCAGGAACATAAAGATCTTTTTTGTATAGTTCTTCTGTGTATTCTTGCCATCTCTTCTTAATCTCTTCTGCTTCTGTCAGGTCCCTGCCTTTTGTGTCCTTTATCATACCCATCTTTGCACAAAACGTTCCCTTGATATCTCCAATTTTCTTGAAGAGATCTCTAGTCCTCCCCGTTCTGTTGTTTTCCTCGATTTCTTTGCATTGCCCATTTAAGAAGGCCTTCTTATCTCTCCTTGCTATTCTCTGGAAATCTGCATTCAGTTGTTTATATCTTTCCCTTTCACCCTTGCTTTTCTTTGGGATGGTTTTCGTTGCTGCCTCCTGTACAATGTTACGAACTTCCGTCCATAGTTCTTCAGGCACGCTGTCTACCAAGTCTAATGTCCCAAATCTATTCTTCACCTCCACTGTGTACTCATAAGGGATATGGTTTAGGTCATATCTGACTGGTCTAGTGGTCTAGAATTTTCACAATAGGAGAAAATATTTGCAAGTATGTTATTAACTCATTAGTTGTTATTTTCCGGGAAGGGCTGCATGTAATTGTAAAGCCACTGGGCTCAGCAGACTGGTCAAAATGTGTTGGTGTAACAAATGTAACCAGATGTAACCAGATGTTAGCCAGATGTAACCTGTGGGCCATAGTTTGGGGTCCCCTGCTCTGGAGGGATGCTTTCATATAGCTCATCATGTCAAGGAATTTTGTGCCACGGACTACTGCCCAGCCTTGGGCAAATCACTTCCTCTCGGTTTCAGTTCCTAGACTGTATTGGACAACAAGAGAACATTTCACCTGGCATTGGCCACACATTTTGAAGCATCTATCTGCCAATACCACCACCACCACCACCACCACCACCACTATTAAAAATAGTAATTCTTAAGCATTTTCCAAAAATCAAACACAAAGTGCTATACAATATATAAAAGGTAAAGGTGACCCCTGACAATTAAGTCCAGTCGTGTCCGACTCTAGGGTGTGGTGCTCATCCCCATTTCATAGCTGAAGAGCCAGCGCTGTCCAAAGACGCCTCCGTGGTCATGTGGCCGGCATGACTCTCCTTGCCGCAGCGCGTAGCATGCGGCTGGAACACGGAGCGCTGTTTACCTTCCCGCAAGCGGTATCTATTTATCTACTTGCATTAACATGCTTTGGAACTGCTAGGTTGGCAGGAGCTGGCCAAGCAACGAGAGCTCACCCCGTTGCGGATTCAAACTGCCGACCTTTCGATCGACAGCTCATGGTTCAGTGGTTTATAATTGTTTACAATCCAACATGATAAGTGTTAAAAACTTTTTTCCCTAAAGTAAAAACTGAGATTCGTAGGAAGCTGGATTCAGCCCCCAGTTCCACATTCCAGGTCTGGGCATGCACAACAGCCGTGATCATGACGTGACTGTTTACACAGGAAGCCCCTCTCACGGCTTAGTCACCTGCTAATAGGTAATAATTCAGACTGATGGATCTACCAGAAATTCAGCATCTTTAGAAGGTCATCAAAGGGAGAAAGTGGCCAGGCAACTTCCTTGTTAGAGCTTCCTGCATTGTTCCTTTCGCACTTTTCTGTGGATTGCAACACCCCTGGGGTGAGGAGCTCCAGTTGGCACCTAAGCCTCTTTCAGCCCCTCCCTGCCTGGACTGCACCTGACAATTCATCAGAGTTCAGGTTACAGTTGCAGGAGGCAGTGATATGAGGAAGGACTGAGCACCTGCTGCTGCTAAGGAGATGCTGGCTCTAACACGAGCCTCTGAATCTGTTCAGACATCATCAGCCTGCAAATAGCCATCGGGCACCAAGAAGCAAGCGGCAAAGGTTCTTCTTCCCACTTAGCAAAAAATGTATTTTAGGGAAAGGAAACTCATCAGGCAGATCCCACGTCTGCTGGCATTAGGGTGTTTGATGCTGTTTGCCACGGTGGTCCTGAAATATACCAGCTGGGATTGTGAGCTCATTGACCTGGGCAAAGACTCCACAGACCCCAGGAGTATGTTCTGCAAGGACCAGCTATACCAGTCTGTGGGACTCTCTCCCCGAGATAACATCAATTGCTCTCAGATCATCAGAGGGGACCCCACAGCTGTCCAAAAGGCTCTGTTGAGCCGCTTGGAACTTAAAAACAAGAGAGAACCCTGCGGGGAAGAAGTCTACCTTAACATGACCAAGGACTGTGGGTTGTTCAAAGCAACCAGGAGATATATTGAGTTCCCACTGAGCAAAGATGAAGAAGATTTCCCCATTGCTTATTCCATGGTGATCCACGAAAAGATTGAGATGTTCGAAAGACTGTTGCGGTCCATCTACGCCCCCCAGAATGTGTACTGTGTTCATGTAGACCAGAAAGCCTCGGAACCTTTCAAACAGGCAATTCAGGCCATTGCCTCCTGCTTTGAGAATGTTTTTGTGGCCACTAAACTGGAGAGAGTGGTTTATGCCTCTTGGTCCAGGGTTCAAGCTGATCTGAACTGCATGGAAGACCTCCTTAAGAGCAAGGTACGTTGGAGATACCTTCTTAATACTTGTGGGTCTGACTTTCCAATCAAGACCAATGCAGAGATTGTCCAAGCCCTGAAACTTTTGAACGGGAAAAATAATATGGAATCAGAGAGGCCATCTTCGAGTAAAATGAATCGTTGGAAATATCACCATGAAGTGAACGATTCTGTGACCCGAACCTTCACAAGAAAGAGCTCCCCTCCACAAAGCTCCCCCATGTTCACCGGTAATGCATACTTTGTTGTGACAAGGGACTTTGTGCAGTACCTCTTTGACGATCCAGTGGTGAAACAGCTCCTTGAGTGGTCCAAAGATACTTACAGTCCAGATGAACACATCTGGGCAACCTTACAGCGGATGCCCGGGGTCCCAGGCTCAGTCCCTTTTAATGATAAATTCGACCTCACAGACATGAATGCCATTGTGAGGTTGGTGAAGTGGTCCTACAGTGAAGGAGACATCTCGAAGGGAGCTCCTTATCCTCCTTGTACAGGTATTTACCAGAGGGCAGTGTGTGTCTATGGAACAGGTGACCTCCACTGGATGATCGCTCAACATCATCTGTTTGCCAACAAGTTTGACCCAAAGGTTGACAACTATGCCATACAGTGTTTGGAAGAGTACCTGCATTATAAAGCTATCTATGGGAAGGAACTTTGAAATTATGTCTTCCTGGATCCAGAACAAGGAGACGATCGAAAGACTGTTGTTTAGAACATAACGCAATCACAGGGCATTAATATTCCCAAAGCACTTTAACCGGAAGCCAGATCTCCCATATGGACATCGCCACAAACTTGTGAACTTTACAAATCCAATGGAAATCGCAAAGGGTGAGGGAGAGAGAAGGCATTTTTCCTGGGGTAGCGGAAGGAATGTGACTTATTGCTATGCTATGCTGTGCATAGCCTTCACCGTATCCCATCGGCTCCTTAAAGGTACATGAAGGAAGAAGCAAGCCATTCATCACTTGCTTGGCCTCTGTTTCATTTATGTGTTGAGTATGCATTGTAGTGCCTGCACATTGAGCATGTATAATCAAAGACGGGAAGGGTTTAGTAGGTATAATCTAGCAGGCTCGTGCGTTGTTCTTTGTTGTATATTTATTCATTCATAGCTCAAGCTGCTTTCATGCTCCCCACTTGTGTGAATTGAATGTTTGCTCAGTGCTGGTGCTCTCTCGGTTTCTTTGAGTGGTTAAAAAGTTTCAGGCACAGACTTGTGGCAAGATCTATCTCCTTGACAAGAAGTGAGCACCAACATATATGACATTTTTGTAACAATCGGGGTGATGTCAGACTCTGGCTAAGAGCCCACAGGCATCAGAAGCTGTACTAACCGGGCTGATCTCCGGAGCCCCCCCTGTACTGGGGCCAGTGGGAACAACCAATGTGCCATAAGGGGGCAAGGAGGGACATTACAGTCCCCCCCACTGCAGGGTGTTGCCCCAGGGCCCTCAGCAACCTTACACCCTCCCACACTGTTTGTAGTATCTCCTGGGCAATGGTCGCAATGTTGTGCTTTTAGTTTAAAATGACTCAAACTATGTTTACACTATTGTTTCCTTGTACACTTCCTAAGGCTTGTTCTGCATGGTGGAATGGCATGCAATAAGGCTGTAGTTCTGTATGCAGAAGGTTCTGGGCCCAATCCCCCACCCCCTGGCAGCATCTCTAGGGCTGGGAAAGAACCCCACAGTAAATCCCAGAGAGCCACTGCCCCTCCCCAGAGAGTGAGATGGAGCAATGGTCTGATTCAGCTTCTTGACTTCATTGAACTTTCTCAATCGATGGGTGGAGCTGGGGGGGGGGAATGTAGAGGGATATGTTGCATCAGGACCGTAGCCAGGGTGGGGCCAGGCTGGGTGTATTGCCCTCCTCCCCAGTGCCCTGCTTCATCCCACCTAGGATTGCCTGGGAAAACTGGCTTTTTAATTTATGACATGACAGCCTCCATTTAAAGAATGAGAGTGCGCTTGGCCTCTGCTTCATTGATGGTGCTGCGTATGCGTTGTAGTGACTGCACGTTGAGCATGCATGATCTACGATGGGAAGGGTTTAGTGAGTATAATTTAGCAGGCACTAGACAGGAACAAGACAGGAACAAGAACAACAGGACAGGAACAAGAACAACTGAAGTTTAAGACAGATCAACGACGCTCCCTCCCAAAGAGTAGCAGTGCTCTGTGGCTCATGGTGGAAACCCTGCGAGCACGAGACATGCTCCAATTTTAGCACCCCAGAGCTGCTCCACTTGCCCCATTAACTTTTAAATATTTATGTCTGTTCTGAGGCAGTTGCTGATTTCTGGGGTTGGCCCACTCATGAGGTCTGGTGTGGCAGCCACTCAGGCAGCCGACTGGTGGAGGAGAACGATTGGTGGGGAAACCCAGCACCTATCTCCCCAGCAAACTCAACACGGTGGCCCTCCCTTACATGGCAACACATCAGCTGCCATGGCTGCTTCTCCTGCTCCTTGGCTTTTCAAAAAAGGAACAGTCTGTGCTGAAAAGAAGCATGTAAGAGAGCAGAGTGGCAGGTTCGAGTGTCTTTGCTCTAGTCCAGGGGTTCTCAATCCCTTCCCGGCCGAGTACCACCTCCAGCGCCACTCTCCTGCTGCGTACCACCGGAAGTGACAGGCAATGACATCATTGCTAGTTCTAGGTTGTCAGAGGCCCGGCCCAGCCTCTCGGGAGTGAAAATGCGCCGCCAAAAGCGCTGTGTTGGAGCAGGGTTCCGGTGGTCTGAGTACCAGCAGCAGTCAGCTGAAGTACCACTGGTGGTACTAGTACCACTGGTTGAGGACCCTGCTCTAGTTCATGGCTGCCCTCTCATAATTCCTTGTTCTACGACTCTTGAAAAGTAAGGAAACAGGAGGAGGAGGCAGAGTGAGCAACTCGGTAAGACAAGGGCTGGGGCTAGAGGGAAGAGCAGTGCACTCTACGTGCCGTGGAGCTGGTGGAAGGGAAGTGCAGTGGGGGTAAGAAGTGGCAATGCCTCGCCTCACTGCCGCAGGAGCTGGGGTGGGGTGGGAGCCTGGGCCAGCCCTGCTGATTTCCCATTCATGTATTTGGAGTCCCACCTAGAAATGTGGCTGCCCCACCTAGCAAGGAAAGCTGGCTACAGCCCTGCATTGCATGCAGTTTCCGGCCCGGAGCATTGTTCAATAATGGAACGTGTAGCTGTCGTTCCCAGAGTTTTGTAAGGAGAGGAAGCAACTACTAAGCCAGTTCAAGTTTGGAGAACAGTATAGGTATACTCACAGAACACACAAGATGGGCAGCACAATCCTACCGAAACCCCTGTGCGGCACTGCAGCGGCACCGGTGCGGCCTCTGCTGCATCCTCTGGGGGAGTTTTGACTGCTGGAGGTCTCCTCGGGGTAAGGGGACATTTGTCCCCTCGCCCCGAGGTAAGTCCCAGCAGCAATACAGCTGAACCCGGACCTGCGCCTGCTGGGCTTACCTGCTTTGGCGGGCTTCCCGACATCCGCCAGTACCGGTGGAAAGGCTCTGGCCTTCTCGCCGGCATGCCACCAGCTTGCACTGCTGCAAAACGCCTTATGGCTGCTTTGAGGCAACCTGTGCCGGTGGAACACACGTTCTGCCGGCGCTAGGCTTCGATAGGATTGGGCTGTTAGTGTCATTGCTTGACTTCTGTGAACTATTACTTTCTTATCTCTGTGCATCCACCATTGTATTTATATGAGCTATAACACATCATGAAGAGATATGTCTTATACAGATGTATTCCCCCTCCCAACAGGCTGATATATGTGCATTTTATATATGTAAATCCAGTGCTGTTGCCTCTGATTTTGTGATATTTGGTGTGTCTTATTTATCAACCATTAATTTTTCCTTGTTTTCTAAACTGCAAACTGGTAAAACTCATGTGGTGCGGAATAAAATAAAGCAACATTTGACATTTCCTTCCCTTTTTTGCTTTGCAGTTACACTTAGCCTAGGGCCATGTTAGACAGGCCTGTAAACACTTGGCCTGGTGAGTTTTTAACAAAGCAAACAAATAGCATCCTGATGGAGCACATGAAACAGAGCAGTACTGCATGGGAGGGGGGGATTTTGCCTTGCCACAGTTTTGCTCCTGATTGTGCCCATCGAAAGGCAATGGAAACGTATTTCTGTGTAAAATAGCATCCGGGGGGGGGGGGGAAGTGATTAGGAGCAAAATTGCACAGTGGTGTAGTGACTATTTCTAGAGAAATAGATAGTGGATTGATATCCATAAAAATTGAAGATGAATCACTCAGGGCAATGAACTGTTTGGGTCAGAGGGAAGCTGCACTGTAGTCTCATGTGACAGGAAAGACCCTAACCAGCTATTATCCAATATCTAGGGAGATGTTATCTTATTTCCCTATAAGAGGTAAGTTATCTTATCCCTAGACAGTGTCTCCCTAGATAGTGGCTTGATATCCATAAAAATTGAAGATGAATCACTCAGGGCAATGAACTGTAGATAACCCAGAGGCATCGTTGGGGGGGGCAGGGGGGCATGGGCCCCCAGGCGCAGGCGTGTCAAGCTCTAAGGCCACCTAGTCAGTTTGTGGCAGAGGTAATATTTAATCAAGGAGCATCTCTGACAGCACAATCCTAACCAACTTTCCAATGCCAGTGTAGCCGTGCCAACAGGGTGCACACTGCATTTTGCAGTGCAGGGGCAGTCATGGAGGCCTCTTCAAGGTGAGGGAACATTTGTTCCCTTACCTCGGGGCTGCATTGTGGCTGCACCGGCACTGGAAAGTTGGTTAGGATTGCGCAGTTAGTCAGTTTGCTACACTACCTTACAAACGAAATGTGGAAACCACATGACCGAGATACCGTGTCAGAAGAACAGAAGACCTTCAGAAATGCCCTGCTAGATCAGGCCCAAGGCCCATCTAGTCCAACACTCTGATTCCCACAATGGGCCTCCAGCTGCAGGAGATGCCATTCTGCCATTGCTCCTCTGCAGTTCAGAGGCATGCTTGCTGTCACTGATCCTAGAGACCCAATACAAACACTAGGGCCAGCTCCAGGTTTGAGGGGCAAGGTGAGTCCTGGTGGATTCCCTTCTTCTCACTGGGGCAGCAGGCGTAGGAGACATTGTTCATTCTTGGCAAGTCAGCGGCAGCAGCAGTGATGCTGCTCTAGCTGAAGGCTGTGGCCTGCTGCATTTTCTGCCTAGTGTTGCAATGCTACATGGGGCATCGTGGGGGGGGGGGAGGGGGGAAGACATGCTGGGCTGGGTTGCCAGGTTGGAGGCATCCAAGACCTTGAGATTTCTGAGGCGGAGACTGGCGATATTAGAAGACTGTCAACCCTTGGAAGATGAGTGGTTGGGAGAAATCTGGTTTTGGGGGTGGAGTCCAGTATAAAGGGGCGTGGCCTAGCAGAACCCCCTAATTAACCTGAAACTAACCTTTTCAGTCTGTCCACCTGAGGGGAAAAAAAGTTAAAAGGTGGAAAAACAGGTTTATTGCAGTTGTTGCTGCTGTTAGACCACTGAGAATGGAAGAAACCCCACATCCCAGGCAGTCAACCGTTGCCTGTTGGTGGCTGGGCCCAATCCTTTCCAGGGGACTCAGGGCACGGGGCTATTGGCAGCTGCCAAGGGGACCCCTGTGCAAACGCTGGTCCTGAATACAAAGTGCAATACTCAGCACGAAATATCTTACGAGATGCAAACCTAATATTGACACAAAGCACCATCCTTTTTCCAAGGACCATTTTATTGCCTTACATATAGACTACACTTTACAGAAATACAGATAAGAATACAGATAAGATAAGAGGTGCCAAAGTCCACACAGAACATGACACTTGACACACCAAATTGGCTTCAGACATATTGTACAAAAAAAAAAGCAAGGTCACATTCAAAACTCATCCTCTAATGCACTTGTTCTAGAATCTACAGTGTATTCAAGTACAGCCTCCAAAGCCAGTTGATGAGCTGGAATCTATAAGAAGATTTTTTGAAGAATGGTGAAATTAAACCAATAAAAATCAAAATTAATAATTTCTCAGCTGTGCAGTTTTTTCTTTGATAGGATCTAAATTCTCTTTCCAGGAGCACTAAACTTTTGTGGCAGGGCCAGATAAGGTAGTCAACTGAGGAGAGGAAGAGCCAACAAAAGAGGAAGTAGAAAGGAGAGTGGTGGGCTAGAGAGCAGGGGTTCTCAACATCCCCAAGTGGCATACCACCTCCGCCAGGGCCCTTCCCACCGGATGTAACTGGCGATGACAGCATTGCCAGTTACTTTCGGGTTGGAGCCCCCAATGGAGCTGTACAAAGGCCGGTAAGAGGCTTAGGATGGGCGGGAGGTTTTCCAGCATGCGAAACCCAAACGCTTCAACTCTGCCGGCTGAGCTGAGCCTCTTGTCGGCTTTTGCAGAGCTCCATTGGGGTCTCCAGGATGCAAGGTAGGTGTCTGTGGGTGCCGTGCATACCACCAACACCCACCTCGCATACCACCAGTGGTACCCACCTACGCGTACCACTGGTTGAGAACCCCTGGGCTATCCACTAGAGCATGCTCTCCTCCTCCTCCTCTCTCTCTCCCTCTCAGCCACCCTGTTCCCTTCTTCCTTTTGGAATCTATAAAGTGGGAGTACTAGCAATAGCAGAGATGGCATCCGACACCCTGCTGAGTAAGGGGGACGGGATCCGGCAGGCTGCCTAAGGCACTGGGAAGTCTTGGGCTGGCCCTGAGAAAAATTGTCAAACTGATGAAGGCCTCTAAGATACAGAACAAAGGTCACAATCCAGCAAGATGTTCTCCTATGCCAGCCCTGATCAAACGAAGGAGAGTTGTGCGAGGTTACACTCACACTAGATCGTACCTAAAGATGATTAACTCAAGCAATTAATGGCGCTAATAATTACCATACTCGAATTAGGCTTGCAGCTCACTATATATCAGGATGTAGCAGATTAAGTGGGAGGGGAGGAATGGTAGGGGAGGATTAATGCATCGCCTGGAATATGCAATTGTGCAACCATACAAAATTATGTGTCCCAGCAAAAGCCAGGTGCTTAGATTACACGTCATTCTAACCATGATGTTTCACCTGCATTTCAAACCGGTTCATCAATGAAAAATGTTTCCAGCTGAACAGATGGCCAGAAATTGTGTCATCTTCTGCTTTCTGAACCAACAACATCTTTGGGAGTTTCAGGGGTGTTTGCTTTTCTATTCTTCTCCACTTCACTTACTTTTCCATTTGCTTTCGACTTACCGAAAGCTGGACTTGGTATCCTCGGGCACCATGCAGTGATGGTAGAGTTTGCTTAGCATATTTGCCTTTTGTCTGTTAGTTAAAGATTGCAGGTGCTTGTGGTTTACAACCGTGTTTGTAGACTGCAAAGCTCAAGAGGAAGAGCCAAGATAAGTAACAAGAGAACGTGGTTTGATTTCCCAGCCTCTCTCTTGACTTATCGTCACTGGTTTCCCTTTGAATGCAAGCTTTGCGGAGCAGTGCCTTCGAAACTGTTTATTTTGTAAAATAAATTAAGATTGGGCAAAAGCCGCCAGGAGAACATGCCCCAGGCTTCCGCTTGCTGAAGAAGAAATGTCATGGCAAATGTTGAGGTAAGAAGCTAAATCAAGTCACACAAGTTTTTCTCCCTTTCCATAACACTGTACAGTACCAGAACTCAGGGTTACCCAGTAAAACTCATAGGCAGCACATAAGAGTCCTGCTGAATCAGGCTGACTTAAGGCTGAGCTACATTACAGGCAGAGGCTCTGCCGCCGCCTCTGCCTCTGCCTACGTGCTTGGAGCGGGGGAGTGTCTTCCCGCCTGTTGTCCCTCCTGTTGTCCCGCCTTCTTAAGAAGGTGATTGGAGGTAGTTCTGATTGGCATGCAGCCACTCTCCCCCTTCTCCTACGATTGGCAGGCTGCAGTAGCTCCGCGAACCGCCCCCTAGCTCTGCAAACACGTCCCCTCAAAAGTAGGATTCCAGCTTGAGGTACGCGCCGGCAGTGTGGAGGTCGCAGCGGCTCCGCTTGCTTCAAAAATGATGTCAGAAGCTCCGCGACGTGTGTAATGTAGCTCAGCCTTTAGGCCCCTCTAGTCCAGCACCCTGTCTCCCAGTCGCCTTTGGGAAGCCCACAAGCAGGAGATGAAGGCATACCCCTTCCCCACCATTCTCCCCCACCGCTGGCATTGAGAAACCACTGCCCCTGAACCCAGGGGTAGCACACAGCCATCCTGTTTGCAGGCCTAATGTTCTTTGGACTGAGACCCACCACTGCCACCAACACAGCAAAAGCGGCTGTTGATGGACAAGGCTGGCTATGTTTCAGGTGCAGAAACTGGGGTCCATTGGTGCTGCTGCAGAGTATGGCCCTGCACTGGCTTCAGCCTGAAGGGCTACCGTAGTTTCCTGGCAGAACAGGTTTGGCCCAAGAAGTCCTGGTGTCTGAGGCAGAGTGCTCAATGTCACTGCTCCCCTTCCACTCTCTGGCTCTTGCATAAGGCCACCTAATAAGGAGAATTCAAGGCAGAGGCAAGATTCGGACTGGGGAAGCCTGGAGTTGTTGCTCGCTCTCTCAGCTGCCACACTGCCCTAGCTCTCTGCACACCTGCCAACATTTCACAGACGAAAAGAGGAGCTCTTGTATCCTGTGTCCTTTGAATGTTCCTATTCTCACATCAGGGATGGCTGCCTGAGCAGCCCATGACTCATCCTCGCTAAGGGTTGCTCTCCATCTGTTGCAAGCTAGTTAATTTACTCTGCAATAAATCTTGCATTAGCTTTGGAAGCAGTTGTGTTAGTTCGTGGGTCACATCTCTCCCCCCCCCCCCATCTCTGTTCTGCTGCATAATAGGAGGAACTAAAGGCTGACGGGGAAAACAAAACCTTGATAAGCGGCTTCCTTGTTTGGGGCCAGCAGCATCCATGGCGTTCAATTTCTTTTCTTTCCCCGCCTTCCTGCAAGAGCCTCAGAGAGCAGAGTTTTGGCCTCAAAGCAACAGCCGGGTGGGCTAGACTGGACAGAGAGAGTCATGACTTGTCCAAGGCCTTCCAGTGAGGCCTAAACAGAGTCAGACCAAGTCCCCAATTGCCTGGGCTTTAAAGTCCCCAGTTGCCAGGCCTTTCCAACCTGAAAGGGCCAGGGATTGAACCTAGGACTATTTGCATGCAGAGCCAATGCTCTGCCACTGAGTTACAGCCATGCCCTCTGCAGCTTCTCTCTGCTATAAAGCGGTGACCAAGGGAAGTTGCAAGGGATTCTTAACCCTTCCCTGCCGGCTACATTTTCCGCTTGTTGCAGTAAACATGTAACTGGGAGGGAAGTGTTGGGGTGGGGAAGAGAGAGAGACACACATTCCACTGCTTCCCCCCTATAATAAACCATGCTCGCCCCTATCATTTTGCAGCACAGAAGTGACAAAGAGCATTCAGCTCAGCCCTGGGTTGTCAACATATGATTTTTAGCCCGGACTACCAAAGACTGCTGCATTGGCTTGTGGGCACTACGGCTGGAGCACTGTTGCAATCAAAGCACTCACTCACTGGCATTTCAATTCAACCTTGTCAAATAGATAAGATCCAGGCACCATGGGTGTGACCCATTCCCAACTGGTGATGAGTAAGCGTAGCAAGATCAATGAACCAAGAGAGACATGCAGCCACTCCCATGATTAGCTCAATGAGATCAAATTTAACACTATGTCACTATGAAAGCACACTGGGTGCTTTCCATCAACACTTTTTTTTTCTTGCTACAAGATGTGAATGAGAATGAAAAGACCCACTTTCCTGAGACTGCCATCACCTCTCCAAAAGGATTTTGAATTACATTTACAGTACAGCAAGCCCTCAAAGTCATTTCGTTTAAAGTCGTTTCATTTTAAAATTGATGGGAAAATGCCATAGGAACGTTTACATTTATCAATTAACCTATCGTAAAATTGGTTTCATTATAAGTCGTTTCACTTAAAGTTGTAGTTTCCAAGAAGAACCTATTGACAATTTTAAGTGAGGACTTGCTGTATACCATTCCCCACCAGTTGAAAAGGATATTCACCCCTCTGCTGTATTTTGATGCTGGATGAGTTAATGCTTTCTGATGTGGCAAGAGGCAACTCCCCGACGGAGACATTTGAACATTCACAATAGGATTCTTACAATACTATCCCCTCCCATCGTGGGATAGCCCCAGGCCTCGAAAGAATTATTAATCGTGCTAAATACAGGTTTGAGAATGAATCTGACCTTTCCAGCCATCAAAGTCACGATGCAAGAACATTCCATGAAAGGGAGACCACGGCATTAAGTGAATACTTTTGGAAGAATCACCTGGTCAGAGAATAAAGGGGATGATGTTTGGGAGAAGGAATGAGGTACCTACACCTGTTGCTCCTGAATTACTCTGCCTTGCCTTATTATTGAGGCCGGAACTACACTGCACTGCTGCCGGTGCGTTGCGGAGCTTCTGACAGCATTTCGGAAGCAAGCGGAGCAGCTGCGAGCTCCACAATGCCGCCGCGTACGCAAAGCTGGAAAGATGGTATCCCCTCATCATTTGAGGGGGCGGGCTTCGCGGAGCTGGGGTGGGTTCGCGGAGCTACTGCAGCCTACCAATTGGATGAGGGGGGGGGAGAGTGGCTGCATGCCAATCAGAACTACCTCCAATCACCGTGGAGGTTTTATTTCAAGGCTTAATCCCAGAGGAAACCACAGGACGAGGAGAGGAGAGGGAAAACCAGAATGGCGGGAAATACTCAAAATAGCCCAAACTCCTGCTGGGATAATGATATTAAACTTGTCCTTGAAGTTAGAGAAAGACCATATCTTTATGACATGACCACCAAGACGAGGCTGCAAGGTTTTCGGCCAATCGGAGCGCACTTGTGTTTAACCAATCACAGCTGCGCTTTCATAAGAAGGCGGGACAGCAGGAGGGACAACAGGCGGGAAGACACTCCTTCTGGCCAGCTCTGCGCACGGGGGCAGGGGCCTCCGCACTGGCAGCAGTGCAGTGTAGTTCCGGCCTGATCCCATATCTGGCTATCATAATCCAATTGATACACCAAGAGTTTAAGTGAAAGGATGTGAACTCCAAATGTCCACAAAGGGCCCTTTCACACATTACACTGCAACAAACCTGCATTTGACTGCATGTGTGAAAACCCAGCTCTTTGATCAAACACCCATTTGTCACACAAACACTTTAAAGTGTACATCTTGAAAACAATGTATGGAAGACACAAGTTTTATAGGTGAAGTAGCCATGTAATTAAAATATAAAATGGCTACTTCACCCATAAAACTTGTGTCTTGTAATCTAGTAGCTGGCCATGAAAGCTTTCGTTCCAAGATAATGTATGGAAGATTTCCGAATTAAAGATCAGCATATTGCCGGGCAAACTCCGTCATTTAAAACTTGATATTTAAATAAACAAGATGTTGTAACAAACTTTACGTTTCACCCCAAACATCTGGGGCAGAAGTTAAACAGCCTATTGAGGAACACCTAGTTATACTCAAAACCCCAGGAACCCGGATGTAACTGGCTCACCGTGCTCAGCCGGCAGCGCTGTCTCCAACCTAATTAATGCGTTCCGGAGGAGAGTAACCTCCCGCTGATTGAAACGTTCCGGCACAACAATAACACTGACATTCCCCAAGCATGGGGCACGTGGCATCCCCTACTGCATATTGCCAAGGTAGGTTTGACAATGTATGGAAGAGTTTATGAACCCTGGCATTGGATTTTGAACTTGGGAAAGATTTTGAAACATAATTTCAAAGCACATAGTTTCAAAACCAAGTTAGCAGCAGCAAGTCAAAGAAGGCATGAGAAACAGCAGGCTTCTCTGCTTTGGTCTCTGGCACACTGAGAAAGTACTGCAACCCTGGGAGACGACAGCCTTCAGAAAGCTGCCAGAAGGCAATGCAATGTCCACGGATACCAACCCTTTGAGGACAGGCAACTGCGTTTGGATATAGCATGTTGGAATGGAGAGGGCTGGGATGTTCTTTAATCAATGACAAAATAGCGAAGGAAGAATAGCCAAGGGAAGTATCAGCTACAGCTGAACCATACACCACAGTGAGGAGGGCTAAAATACTGGGAATGGAAAGAGGGAGAGAGTACAGGAACAGCTTTTAAAATATAATTTAAGTGTTGCATGCCACATTGAGGACCTGGTGATAAAAATAACCTCACAGCAATATCCCAAAATGACCAGACATTAACTTTGCCACTCATCTGGCCTGAGAAAAAAAGAAAAAGCTGGAGAAACAGAAACAAAAGCTTTGAGCAATAGCGACACCCCCAACAGAGAGCTAGGCTAATTGTTGTTGTTTTTTACTGACTTGTTTACAATCTCTCTCTCTCTCTCTCTCTCTCTCTCTCTCTCTCTCTCTCTCTCTCTGTGTACGCCCCCCCCCCATACCGACATAGACATTAATTTTAAAAAGGTATCCTACATTTTTTCCAAGGAAACTCAAAGCAACTAACAAAGCACATAATTTCAAAACTAACAAAGTAGCAGCAATGGACTCCCCCCCCCCCAGCAAGCAGTGGGAAACAAGCAAAACACCCCCCCCCAGCACGCCACCTAACAGCAGCTGTAGCACAATGTCAAACAATCAAAATCAGCAGGTACCCACCACCACCACCAAAAAAAAGCCTCCAAGGAAAAACCAACATGTTCCAAAGAAATTACGTCCATGATGGAGACAAGCAGGCCTCCCTGGAAAGGGTGTTCTAAAAGGTACAGGTATATCAGTACCACAACTAGACAGGCCTCCATCTCTTATCTCTCCTGTCCTCTCTCCTGAGCACATCATCGACCAAGAGCAGGGCTTCAGAAATTGAATGAAATACGTGGATGAGGCGGAGGAGACTGAGATAGGAGAGCCTTGCAACACACATGGCTGGTTTCAGGCAAAATAAATAAGGATTTACTCCCCTATAGATTCCATCTTGCTTCTAGCACTGAGCTTGGAAGAAGCTAAGGAGAGGGGGGGGGGGGAAGCCACTCAATTATATGGCTCAGTTCCAGTTCAGGTTCAGTTTTGATTGAAGTTGTTCTGCTTGGTTAAGTGCTTTCCTAGAACTGGTTCAGCTCTGGCTGACAAGGTTGAGCCACTTAGTTGTAACGTGCCTAATCTTCACACACTGCAGATGAGGCAGGACAGGGCAGGCCCAACCCAGTCCAAGACGTCCCAGGGCCGGAGGCAGAATACCAAACACCAGCATTGCACCAGAGTGAAGGAGAAGTGCGCAGGAAGAGACAGCGATGGGCTAGAGAGCAGCAGTTCTCAAACCTTTTGATCTCTCAAGCCCGGCTTTAAACTCCTAAACAGAGTCTCAAAGAGCCCTGCCAGCACATGTGCAGAGACTCAGGGAGCCCCAGAATTCCAGCACATGTGCAGAGTGGCACAGTGCCAAGCAGATGGTGGCCACTTCTGGCATGGAGCCCCTGAAGGGGGCTCAGGGAGTCCTGAGGCTCCTGGGAGTCCACTTTTGAGTAATGGGCCCGGGGGTTCTCAACCAGCGAACCTGTGTACACTTGTGGTACCACTGGTGGTACACAGCAGGCTGGTCCTTATCTGCTTTTCCAATCAGAAGTTAAGAAGCCCCGCGCAGCTCCCTGCCATTACCTTTGTTTTGTTTCTAGCCTGTGACTTGCTTTACAAAAGGTCGGCTTCTGGGCTTTAACTAGCACAGGAGCAGACAAGCTGACTGAATGGTAGAGAGGCTGGGCTGAACTAAGAGGAAGGAGGAAGCTTCCTGTTAATTTGGCCCAGCCTCTCTACCATTCAGTCAGCTTGTCTGCTCCCGTGCTAGTTAAGCACAGAAGCCGACCTTAAGCAAGAAACTGGCTTGTTGTAACAAAACAAAGGTAATGGTGGAGTGTGTGTATGTGTGTTGTTTTAAAAGGTTTTAAAAGCCCCTTTGCTGCCCTGCCCTGCCTGTTGCTGCCTTCCCTACTCCACATCAATCAATCAATCAATCAATCAATCAATCAATATCAATAAATACATGCACATGCATAAATAAAGACTGCTTGGGCTTTTGCATTATGTTTAAAAAAAGATTGCTGTGACTGAAAGATTGTTGGGGCTGGGGGGTTCTTAGAAAGGTCTGCAAGGCTGTATTATACTTTGAGAGATTGTTGGAGCTGTGGGGGTGTTTCTTTAAATTTGCAAGGCTGCATTGTACATTTGTTGGTGGGGTTCTTAAAAAAAATCAGTGCTTCAAATTACTTCAGGGAAATGAGTCATTTCTGAAAGTGCAAGATGTTGAAGGGAGGGCTCTTTGGCAAAGGTTGAAAAACCCTGGGCTAGACAGGTACCCCCTGCTAACACACACACCCCTGCTAACACACACACACACACAGACACACACATCCTGCAACTGCCTCAGTCAGCCTCAGATGGACTAGTCTCGAGATGAGGTCATCATCCTTTTTCTGCACATTTTGGGTGACAGTGGGAGTTCATTCATTGCTCCTCCATTCAAAGAAACACACTCTTGAAAATTTGCATGACAAGGAAGAAAGCTGGACTAGGTCTCATCTTCCTCACATCTAGCTTTCTGTGTACAGGGAATATCTTTATTTGGGGGAACATTGGAAACCTGAAGTAGCAAACCTGAGGAATAGGTTGACCCTCTTATCAGCCGCTCGACAGATATAGAGCCTTGGATCAGATCGCTCCTGAACGGCCATGGCCTTGTCGTCGAGCCAAGGCAGCTCCTTGGTTCACTGAGGAGCTGCGGGCAATGAAACGACTGGGCCGATGCCTAGATCGACGGTGGAGGAAAACTTGTGATGAATCTGACCGAACACGGGCTAGAGCCCATTTCAGGGCCTACTCCATGGCGGTGATGGCAGCGAAGAAGGCGTTTTTCTCTGCCACCATTGCATCTGCGAGCAGCCGACCAGTGGAGCTCTTTCGAGTTGTTTGGGATTTGCTCCACTCGGCTCCTGTAGCAAGTGAGTTGGAGTGCTCGACGGACTGCTGCAATGAGATTGCACGGCACTTCGCAGATAAAATCGCTCAGATTCACCACGACTTGAACTGTGGTTTAACAGTTCCAGAAGTTGTCCCTATGGCATCTGTCAATTCCATCGTTATGGATTCTTTTCACCTTATACAGCCTGAGGATGTGGATAGGGTCCGCTGTAGTTTGAGACCGTCTTCCTGCCCGCTTGACCCTTGCCCAGCTTGGCTAATACGATCTGCGCGGGTTGGGCTGGCCGATTGGGTTGAACCTATTGTAAATTCATCTTTGCGGGAGGGAGTGATGCCTAGCATCTTGAAGACCGCAATTGTGCGCCCCCTCCTGAAAAAACCATCTCTGGATTCCTCCAATTTAAATAACTATCGGCCGGTTTCCAATCTGCCCTTCTTGGGTAAGGTGATTGTGCGGGTGGTGGCGTCTCAGCTCCAGGGGCTACTAGATGGAACGGAGTATCTGGACCCCTTTCAGTCTAGCTTCAGGCGGGGCTTTGGGACGGAGACAGCCTTGGTCGCCCTGTTGGATTATCTTCGCCGAGGACTGGACAGGGGGAGTGCATCCCTGCTGGTCCTTTTGGACCTCTTGGTGGCTTTCGATACCATCGACCATGGTATCCTTCTGGGTCGGCTGGCCAAGTTAGGACTTGGGGGCACTGCCTTGCAGTGGTTCCGTTCCTACTTGGCTGACAGGTCCCAGATGGTGATGCTGGGAGACGCCTGTTCGGCGCCCTGCCCTTTACAGTGTGGGGTGCCACAGGGTTCTATTCTGTCTCCCATGCTTTTTAACATCTACATGAAACCACTGGGGGAGATCATCCGGGGATTTGGAGTCGGGTGTCACCAATATGCCGATGACACCCAGCTCTCTCTCTCCTTGCCACCTTATACTGGGGAGGCTGTGGAAGTCCTGGAGCGCTGTCTGGACGCGGTTGGGGTCTGGATGAGGGCTAATAGGCTGAATCTAGAAAAGACAGAGGTCCTACTGGTCAGGAAAGCCTCGATGCAGGTACTGAGTCATCTGCCCGTTCTGAATGGGGTTGCACTCCCCCTGCAGGAACAGGTGCGCAGTTTGGGAGTACTTCTGGATTCACAGCTCTCCCTGGAAAACCAGGTGGCGGCTGTGGCCAGGGGTGCGTTTGCCCAGCTTCAGCTGGTGTGCCAGCTGCGGCCGTACTTGAGTCGATTGGACCAGGCCTCGGTGGTCCACGCCTTAGTGACTTCAAGACTGGGTTACTGTAACGCGCTCTACGTGGGGCTGCCCTTGAAGACGGTTCGGAAGCTGCAATTAGTGCAGAATGCAGCGGCCTGGGTGGTTGCTGGAGCTAGGTGGTTTGACTCTGTTGAACTGCTGCTTCAGCGGCTGCACTGGCTGCCCATTCGCTTCCGGGCCCAATTCAAGGTGCTCGTAACGACCTTTAAAGCCCTTCATGGTTTGGGTCCAGGATATCTGAGGGACCGCCTTCTCCCATACATTCCGGCCCGCTCTCTTAGGTCATCTGAGGGGGCTCTCCTGCAGATGCCACCACTATCGCAAGTTAGGGGAGTGGCAACACATGGACGAGCCTTCTCTGCTGTGGCGCTACAACTGTGGAACTCCCTGCCAGGGGATCTGAGAACCACCCCCTCCCTCATGACTTTTCGGCAAGGGCTCAAAACGTTTGTTTTGTCTTGCGTTTGGGTGGTTGTCTGCCTCCAGTGCCTCAATATGTTCTGCCCTGTTTTTCTGCTTCACATTACCCACCAGTGGATTTTATTGTTTTTTAATTTTTTCTATGTACTGTTTTTAAATTATGTATTTTAACTGTTGTAAGCCACCTTGGGCATTTGCCTCGGCATAGGAAAGGTGGGGTATACATTTTTTAAATAAAATAAATAAGCATAGGGCAAAATGGCAGCTGTAACCCATAAGTAACATGAAATCTACATGCGATAAAAATAGCAATATGTCAATAATAGATTTGTAACTTTAAAAAAAACCCATTTGCATTCTTTAACTTAAGTGGATTAACCCATAAAACAGAAGCCTTTGGTCTTGTTTGCTGCTTCCCCGTTGCCCAAGGTTTTGGTCTTCAACCTTCAACTTCAGGATGGTGTAGTGGTTTGGGAGTCAGACTTAGACCTGGAAAATCCAGGTTCAAATCCCCGCTCAGCCACGAAGCTTCCTGGGTGACCTTGGGCCAGTCGCTATCTCTCAGCCCCACCTAACTCATAGGGTTGTTGTGAGGACAAAAGGAGGGGAGGAAATATGTACACCACTCTGAGCTCCTTGGAGGAAGGGCGGTATAAAAATGTGAAAAATAAATTAAAAAAAACTTTGGTGGGTTGGGCCACAAAAAACAGGTTTATTACTGGACGCTAGTGTGGTTTGATCCCCCAGCAGCTTTAACACTATTTTTATGAGAAGGAAAAAAGGTAGAGGGGGAAAAAAGATAGAGGGGAAAGTAGAGAAAATGGGAGAAAGGAACATTGAAAGAAGAAAAGGCCATATGCAGCAACACAATTAAGTAGTTCCCATTGTTGCAAGTTGAGATGAAAAGTGGGTTGAGAGTCTGAAGAAGCTGAAGATTCTGGCTTTAACATGGACACTTTAGACACACACAGATTTGTAGAGATCATCCCAGAGCTTAGATTTTCATGCTCATGATTCATTCTTATTAGGGTTCAGTTAGAAACACAAGACAGCTGCTGTATATAAGATCAGACTGTTCAGTATTGTCTACTGACTGGTCCGAAACCCTGGAGAGCTGTTACAAGGGTCTTTCCAGCCCTACTTTTATATTAATTAACAGTATTTATATACCGCTTTTCAAGAAAAAGTTCACAAAGCAGTTTACAGACAAAATCAAATGGCTCCCTGTCCCAACAGGGTTCACAATCTAAAAAAGATGCAGAACACCACCAGCAAACAGCCACCAGGAAAGATACTGTGCTGGGGTGAAAGGGGAGCAGTTGCTCTCCCCCTGCTAAATATAAGAGGAGCACCCATTGAAAAAGTGCCACTTGCCCAGTTAGCAGGGGTGACAGGAATCTTGACAGGAATCGAACGTGGGATCTTATGTACAAGGCATTTTGTTGCTACATTAAGCTACATTTCTCTTAGTCAAAAACCTTCCCTTCAAGATGGTAACTTGGATTTTATTTTAGAGGCCAGTTTCTTGCTTCTGATTCAACAGACTTTTGAATAAGGTTCAGATTCTGCTCTGATTTAGGGCGGCGGGGGAGGGGGGAGTGGTTTGGTTTGCAGTTCAAGGATAAATTTGACTCCATGGCTTAATGGCAGCAATTACGCTTTGCTCTCGAAGGCCAGCGGGTTAAACCGCTGTCGATCGAAAGGTCAGCAGTTCGAATCCGCCACGGGGTGAGCTCTCGTTGCTTGGCCAGCTCCTGCCAACCTAGCAGTTCCAAAGCATGTCAATGCGAGTAGATAAATAGGTACCGCTTGCGGGAAGGTAAACAGCGCTCCGTGTTCCAGCCGCATGCTACGCGCTGTGGCAAGGAGAGTCAAGCCGGCCACATGACCACGGAGGCGTCTTCGGACAACACTGGCTCTTCGGCTTTGAAATGGAGATGAGCACCACACCCTAGAGTCGGACACGACTGGACTTAATTGTCAGGGGATACCTTTACCTTTTACTTGTAACCAGGGGAAAGTTACATAAGGGGCAAATCCCTTCATTCCGTCTCATCAAACCAGGCTCAGCTCAAGCTGCCATTCAAGACATCGTAAAACTGCCCTTCTCAAATACAAGCTGACCGTCAGCCAAGCAGGAAGAACACACCAGTAAATGAAAGTGCTTGACTTATCCACCATCAATAGTTAAGTCAATATTTATTTTACTGGATAAGTTTGTTAGACGTAGAAAATCCAAGAACTGGCAGTGACGGAAATTTCTCGGACGGTCGTCAGAGGAAGTAAAATGCTTTTCAAAGAGTAAACTGAGACCAATATAAACTAGAACAAACTGAAGAATGTAGACACTAAGACACATTTGACAATGGCTCCAATTTAATGTAAAAAGGCAGGTTGTATTGTTTATACAGTAGATGCAGGATGGCATTTGTGTTTGATAATAACCTCCAATGTTAATTCTTAGTGGGGCCTCACAGGCCCCCCAATACCCAATTCATGCACTCATTCAACTCCAAACCTCCTTGAAATCAAATGAATAAAAGAATGGTTAACAGCTCTTCACTGCTGCGTCCATAAAGCAGCTTTGTGCTGTTAAAGTTCTCTTGCCACACGGGAGTATCTTAAGTCATGAAGCATTTTAATTCTCCTTCATGGTAAGTGGGGGCTAAGGGACCCCATTCCCTGTTGGGAACGGTTGCAACTGAAAAACACAATGGAAGTATGCAAACTCATAACTACAAAGGAATGAATTTTGTCAACGGCATCTTAACTAAGTTAAATCAAATAAACTAAAACTACAGAAGGTTTTAAAGAATAACTTAGAAAAGTTGAAAAATAAACCCAAGTTTTTGGTACAGTTATTGAGATGATTATGCTTTTCCCCCCTCCACTATGTTCTCTATCTTTTGAATCCAATGATTCAAACTGAATCCAATTTATAACCAACTGTACTGGTTACTTTTCTATTTTTATAAACACACAAATGGGAGAGGGAGTGTTGATCTATAGTAAAGATCAACCTCTTTACTGTAAGAGAATAAGAAATAGCATAAATTGAGAAGAAAAGTTTTACATTCTAGTACTTCCGGGGTGGTGGTGTCAGTCATGGCACCCCCAAAGCATAGGAAAGTTAAGAGCACACCAAATTCTGGCTCAGGCTACGGCCAGAGAGTAATTGGCAACTACCCCCTTCCAGTTCCCCTTCACAGAACAAGAGTTCCCATGATTTTGGAGGGTGTGGTGGAAATTGATGATCATGATAGTCAAACCAGTTCTAAATTGGTGGTTCCAATAAAGCCTCACTATCCAGAAGCACTGAGGTGGAATGCCACATAGGCACCTTGAACAAAAGCGTTAAAAAAACCAGTCTGAATGTGGGAATGTGGAATGCAGTCTGCCTGCTTTCCTAAGGGATGAAAACCAAAAGGTAACAATAGAACTGGTTCCGGAGTTGTCAAAAGTACACTGAAGCAACAGTATTTATATTCAATAACATTTAGCTGTGACATTTGGCTACAGGCAACTTGGATTCAAATCCTGTTGAAACTCCTTTCATTTCATGAGATGTCTTTCAGCCATACCTCTCAGGCTGTTTGTAGATCCGTTTGCTTGGGACGACCAAAAAAAGCATCCAGTTTTGCAATCAACAAGAGACTGGCTCCCTGCTTGTGGAAAACCTTGCTTGTGTAAGGCTGCAAAATTCACCAGCTACACACTCATTGGTTTTAAATTGAGTGGGGCTATATGGTTGCACCCCACTCCAGCAAGGGAGATGGATCCAGGTATAGAATCAGGCTTCTGTGTGAGCTGCTGATGTGGCTGTGTAATGTTCTCTTGAGCTCTGTTGACTAGGGTGGGTGAATTTCTCAGTACAGATGGCGAGGCACGTGGCCATTCGTGGCCACTGGTTTTTGCCACAACTAGACCTGGATTAGGAGCTTGGACTCCAATTTCCTTACCATTACGGTAATTAATGGCAATTTTCTATGTTAGCATATATAAATTTAAAACAATACAATCTGTGATGCTGAACAATTATAGCACTAACCGAATTAAATAAGGATGAGAAGCCCTGAAGTAGACATGAATTCAATCTATATACTGTACTGAGAAAATGAATGTGTTCTATTTACATAGCAGGTATTACCAAGATCAGCTGAAGACTATGACACACAAATTTGGACATTATTAAAAAAATCCACAAACTATACTGCTTTAGAGAGTTTTAGTGCAATCTCACCTGTTGAAAGAAACATTTAATTTCAATTTGGATCACAAGACTTCAGAAGCTGCCTTTAGACTGAAGTCTAAGAGCCTGGGAGGAAGAACTAATCAATAGGGGAGAATTCTCGATGTCACTAATATGTTCCCATCCCACCTAGCCATTTTAGAGAGGAAGATACAGAGTGCTAGGTCAACAGATACACAAAAGGTGCTGAATAAGCACCTTGCTGACACTACTCCAACTCTTTGCAAAGGATATTAACAGGCTCCTTTATAACAATGAAGGCTATTGCCCAATTAAAGAAGCTACAGTTGATCAAATAAGTTTTAATTGATCTATATACTAAGTTTTATAGAAGTTTTATATAATCTTTGCACATATACTTTGCACATATGATAAAAAAATTGCTTTGAAGAAAAAAAAGGACACTTCCCTTGTTTTAGGCGTCACAGCAGATCCATTTTAGAAGAGGCATCCCCTTTGAGAAAAAGTGAAGGGGGAATGCCTCTTCAAAGACAGTGCTTGCCACCTGCAGGCTTTAATGAATACTTTTTTTTAAAGCAGTTAACATTTTTTTTTAAAGTTGCCCAGTTAACCAGGGGTGCATTTTTAAGTGATTAAAATCGATGAACTTTTACAGCCAATGTAAAATTGCATACGTCCAATGCATTTGCATACGTCCAATGCATATGTCCAATGTATTTCAAAGAAGAACCACCTCCATCAGGGAATGAGTAGGAGAGGGCAGTAATCTCTCAGAGGTGGTTCAGACTCAGGTTTAACCTTTCCCCCATAAAGAGGGCTCCCTTTAAAAAATGTTCAGCAGATGCAATTGCTACTATAAAAGGAACCGTTTACATTCCACAGTAGAATTTTGGATATACAAAAATACTGACAAAATCTTAGCCTGCATAGGTCTGTGGGCAAAATACTATGTATTCCAGGCTTCTTTCCTTCAAGGAAATTTTTCCAGAAGAGTGGGTCAGATCAAAAGAAGTTGTCTAGTTCAGCATACCGTATTCCAGTGTCTAATAATCTGATGGTTCTAGCAAGCTCACAAGCAGAACATGAAGGCATCATTGTTTGCTCCTAGCAACTGGTATTCAGAGGTAAACTACTTTGCACATGGAAAGTCCTTGTAGAGATTTCCAATAGCTCTCACTAAACCTATCCTTCCATATCCATCTACTTCAGAACTTCAACACCATGCTGAACATTTTGGGATGCAGGAAGCTGGTCGGACCTCTCAATACTAGTCATTGCCCAGTGAGCACTGCCACCTAAAGTCATCAACTCCCAGTAGCTGCATCTTATGGGGAAGGATCAGTAGTTGTGGGCAAGCCATCTTTTGGAAAGCTCATCTGATGCTTCCAAAGATCCCCTGCTATGTTTCCAAGGGCTCCTAGGATCAGATTACAAACATGGTATTTTAACTTTCCTTATATTGATGCTGCTCTCTAATCTTTAGTGGATATATATTTTTATTGACAAAAAACAAGCCCCTTGGAACAAATACCCTAGTAGGTGAAATATAGAAACTGGATCACTTTAGAAAAATTCACATCATAGTACTAGTCTAAAAAGGTAAAGGTGACCCCTGACAATTAAGTCGTCCCCTGACAATTAAGTCGTCGTGTCCGACTCTAGGGTGTGGTGCTCATCTCCATTTCAAAGCCGAAGAGCCAGCGTTGTCCGAAGACACCTCCATGGTCATGTGGCCGGCATGACTCTCCTTGCCGCAGTGCGTAGCATGAGGCTGGAACACGGAGTGCTGTTTACCTTCCCGCAAGCGGTACCTATTTATCTACTAGCATTAACATGCTTTGGAACTGCTAGGTTGGCAGGAGGTGGCCAAGCAACGAGAGCTCACCCCGTCGCGGATTCGAACTGCCGACCTTTCGATCGACAGCTCATGGTTCAGCGGTTTAACCCACTGCGCCACCCGCTGGCCTAGTCTACTTTCTGTGAAATCAGGATTTCTAGAGAGTTAACTCCTGCCTCTAGGCAACGTGGGGTATATTTACACAGCATGCATAGAGCCGACTGCTCATGGTTCAGCCCTTGAGTAACCTGCCTAGGACATCTATACCCAGAAAAGGGCACAGGCCTAATTACCACTCATCTAAAAGTTTTAAATAAAAGGTTTATTGGAGAAAGTTACCTTGATGAACCCAAAAGCAACAATGTTTATTTCATCATTTTGTGGTTTTTTTTTAAAAGCAAGATTCTTTGTCTTCATGCCTTAGGAGGCGAACTCAAAAGATGCTCTACAGAGATCTTGCCACCACAGTTCCATGAGACCCTCTGGCATGGAGGACTCATGTCTGCATCATTAAAAGAGTCATTGACAGTCCATAGCCGTGCTTCTCTCCAGGAAGTACAGCCCGTTCAGACGCTGGTCCAGGGGCAAGGCTGCTTCTTCACTCGGCAGCGTTGGACCCAGTATCTAGGAGCAAGCAGAACCACCGTTAGGATTTATACATAAGAGGATAATACGAAAGAGGAGTTCACAAGTTATTGCTACTGAACTCCACGTCTGGAATTAAACATCCTGCATTTTGCAAATTGATTCTCCAGCTTTCCTATTCTCAGGATTTCGCAAATCCCACAGTGAAGCCAGGAGAGAGAAATGTCTAACTCTGACGTCATTTTATTCTAAAAATCTGAATATTCTTTTATATCCCTGTACCAACACAATCCACCTAAGAGGCTAAGCTGCTCAAATGAATTTAGCCTGTTTGGAACAGAATGTTTGGAACAGGGTGTCATGTTCACCTTCTGCAAGGGCCATCAGCCTGTCCCACCAAACAGGGTCTGTGTGAACTGCCTAAAAGAAGGGCAGGAAATCAATGCCAGAATTGAAATTGAAAACTGAGGCAGCTACTAGGGAGGGACAAAACTGCCTGGACACAACAAAGTCCCCCCTTAGTTTTCGCCCCAGTGGCATGGCCAAGGACACCCCTTTACTTTTCCCCATGTAAATGAATGGCTGCCATTCACTTCTATGGGGAAAACCAGAATGCAGCAGCCAGGAATGCTGACATGATGGGAATGAAACTGCTCTCTGCCCGACCAGCTTATGCCTGGTCAACACAGACAGGAGGAATGGACGGAGAGAACAGAATGCACTATTCTAGGCTGCAGGTGGGGGCATCACTATTCTGAATTAAACAATTCATTGGAAATTAAAAAACCAAAAAAGATGGGGTGCCTGCAAGGAGTTTTAACAGGAACATTCAAAAATGGATCACCTCCTGCAGCCTGAAATGGTACAGTCCATTCTACCACCTCATTCTCACGCATCGACAAACCAGGTCCTAGCTCCACTGACAGACTCCTATCAAGGGAAGGAGAAGAGAGAGACCTACAATGTATGCCTGGGCAAAGACAGGAAGAGATGCACTGCACCTCCCCAATGACACTTGGAAGTTGCCGCCCCATTCTGTTGCTCTCCTCCCATCTCATGATGGGGGCATTTTGCAAGTGCTGTATATAAAGGAAAATTATTCAGGCATGAACCTTGCCTTAGTATGTTTGCTGTGCTTATTTAGGGGAAACAAATGGAGCAAAACGAGAGGCAGGCCACTTCTCCAGAAAGAGTTTGTGTACGCTATTTACCATTGTTTCAAGAAGGGTTGGTTTCTGCAAAACCAAGCTCAGAAAGTCCACTCCCTTTGTTTTAATAAAATCACACAGAATGGCTGCATTTTTTTATCGCCACACCCCTTGGCACCAGACAGTTCACTGTACATTACGTGAACAGTATTCATGTGTCTAAGGATGAAGGGTGAGTTCTTCGGGTGGCGCTTTAGCCTTTAAGCAAACATTCCATTAAGTGCTTTGTGCCTTTCACAGAGAAGCATTGCCAACCTGGAGTTTTATTGATCTATTCTGAAAACTCTATGCAAAAAACAACGAAACTGCATGAGGACAGCTGCAAAGTGACAAGCTTGGGAACAGTACACTGGAACCCTTCCCATAACAATCAGTCCAATAATGTATGGCCCACATGAGCTGCCTTCCATGGTTTCATAGGAAGTCAACATATTTTCAATCTCTGCCAGCCATGAGATCTAGAAGCTTGCTTAAAAGAACCAAATCTAAAATGTTTATGCTTCTAAATGGTGTGCTAGCTATATAATTTATTGCACGGTGAATATACAGTGCAAACAACGTTTTAGCTACTACATCCCTTACTAATCAAGCGGCTAGGTGCTACTTGTGTGGGGTGGCATATTTTCCATCAGCCCACGCCCGAGATCATCTGCAGGTTCTTCCCTGTAGAAGGTCACACCAACTACCAGGAGGAGATGAATCACTCTCTCACACACTCTCACCTAGAATACTTAACTTGTGTGTGGACTTTAATTGTAAGCTGCTTTGGAAGCAATTTGTCACAAAACACACCAGGGTATGTACAGACAGTTCTTGTTGCATTTTAAGGAGAAAATGTGAACACACCCTTTCTTCATAAAATCCCATGCTTTTGTACAGAACCCTTTTTCCAAGTACTCATCTAGATAAAGATATGCAGGCCCTCTGCCATTCAGAAAAACTTACTTCAACTTCAAAGGAACTGTGGAATAATCTTTAGGAAGCATTGCCCAGATACTTCAGGACAGGAAGAAACATGATTGTTCCATGGACTCACCTCTGCCTATAGCTGCAATTCAAAGTCTTAATTTTTCTTAAAGCAATAGCAGCACTGCTACTCTACCCCTTGTCCTCAACAGCTTCATGCACACCCTGAGATCCAGAACTTACTTTTCCCATCACAGGCTACTATTTTCACTTTATCCACCTTCACGAGTTCGGTGACCTCTCTGAACTCGACGTCGTTGAGTACAAATGTCCAGACATTGTCACAAAATCTGTACGTGTTCAGAGAGCCCTTTAAAAAGACAAAGAAATAGGTTTGAGCAAGAAACATGCCAACTTGCTACGAACATGCTCCAAGATTGAGTTGCTTAAACTTTTACTGCCCCCTGGTGGTAGCTCAAGAAGAGAACATTAGCACCAAGGAATAAAGTACAGGTACTCACTGGATTCAACAGTGCGGCAGTGCCACAAGAGGAAGAGGATGCCCCACCACCAGGTCCTCCCATGTGTTTTCCAGCTCTCTATGTTCTCTTTGTCCTCCATGCTACTATCCCTAACTGCTTGGTCCAGTCCTTTAAACCAGAGGTTCTCAACCTGTGGTACGGGTACCCCTAGGGGCACGTGGACCTCTTGCTGGAGGCACGCCAAGCCCTGCCCCTTATCTGCCCCATCAGCTGCTAATTAAGTGTTAATTAACACAGATTTTAAACTGTCATTATTTTCGGAGCCCTTCTGTCTCTCTGATTTTGGGCTTATTTTTGTACTTTGGAAAACGTACTTTGGTGGGGTGGGAGGAGCTGATTTTGGGAAGTGTGACTTGGAGAAAAAAAGAGATCCTTGCATATATGTCTGTCTGTCTGTCACACACATAGAGAGAGAGAGAGTTAAATAAAGACATTTTTTCACATTTAAAATTGTTTTAGTATTTTTTATTCAATTACTAAATATCTAATTAATTAATCGATCAATCAAATTAATTAGCAGTTAATTAGCAGGGGGTACTTCAGAAAATTGGACAGTGATAGGGGGTACCCAGGCCTCCAAAGGTTGAGAACCCATGCTTTAAACCCAAGATACGCAGTACAGCAACCTCAGACTTGGGCACTTCACTACGTCTCTCCTCCCCGTCCCCACTCCTGCCTTAAGGAGGCCACGGTGCACTATTTAATTTATGTATTTATTACAGTATTTATATACCGCCTTTATCATAGACCCAAGGCAGTTTACGTAGGCAGGCTGATCATAAACTCCATTTTTTTTTCAAATTGGTTTTTTTGCAAATGCTTGTGTGTCAATTTTCAATGTGATCCTCAATTTTTTTGCCTAAGACAGGCAGAAAAGAAAGGTACATATTCATACACCTCAAAATTTCACTCTTGGCACACCTGAGAGGCATGGTGATGATTTAACACATCAGTTGTTTGCACATCAGCACAGGAAGGATACAAGGATCCTAGTGTGGGATGCATGTGCAAGTTGATACAAACAACATTGTTTAAGATGTGACTATTTCTGATAGCTTATCTGCTATCTGAAGATTTACAACATTTTCTGTAATCTAATGCCTTTTTACTTGTTGTATGTTAAGGGTTAGGGTGCACTGAGCATTTTTACAAAAGGGCAACTGAGCAAATAAAAATGCACAACTGCTGTGAAAAAAACTGTTTGTCTATTTTCCAAACAGATTAAGAAGAACTAGTATGTCAAGTAGTTACCAAGTGGCTCGGCAACAGATTTCAAGATACAAACCATCTTCACAAGTTCACCTCCACACATTCAATGACAATGGTTGAAGACCAGGAAACAGCGAGTGGGAGTCAATGGGCAATTTTCACAATGGCGAGAGGTGAAAAGCGGTGTGCCCCAAGGATCGGTCTTGGGATCGGTGCTTTTCAACTTATTCATAAATGACCTGGAGTCGGGGATAGGCAGTGAGGTGGCCAAGTTTGCAGATGACACTAAACTTTTCTGTGTGGTGAACACCAGCAGGGATTGTGAAGAGCTCCAGAAGGATCTCTCCAAACTGGGAGAATGGGCAGCAAAATGGCAGATGCGCTTCAATGTAAGTAAGTGCAAAGTGATGCACACTGGGGCAAGAAACCAAAATTTCACAAATACGCTAATGGGTTCTGAGTTGTCTGTGACTGATCAAGAGAGAGAGATCTTGGGGTGCTGGTGGACAGGTCGATGAAAGTGTCGACCCAGTGTGCGGCAGCTGTGAAGAAGGCCAATTCCATGCTCGGGATCATTAAGAAAGGGATTGAGAATAAAACGGCTAATATCATTCTGCCTTTGTACAAATCGATGGTAAGGCCACATCTGGAGTATTGTGTCCAGTTCTGGTCACCACACCTCAAAAAGGATATAGTTGAATTGGAAAAGGTGCAGAAAAGAGCGACCAGAATGATTCGTGTGCTGGAGCACCTCCCTTATGAGGAAAGGCTACAGTGTCTGGGGCTTTTCAGCCTAGAAAAAAGGCGCATGAGGGGGGACATGATTGAGACTTATAAAATGATGCATGGGATGGAGAGAGTGGATAGAGGAAAATTCTTCTCCCTCTCGCACAACACCAGAACCAGGGGACATGTACTAAAATTGAGTGGAGGGAGAGTTAGAACAGACAAAATAAAATATTTCTTTACCCAGCATGTAATTCATCTGTGGAACTCCTTGCCACAGGATGTGGTGATAGCACCTGGCCTAGATGCCTTTAAAAGGGGTTTGGACAGATTCATGGAGGAAAAGACCCTCACAGGTTACAAGCCATAAGCAACCTCCTGGTTTTTAGAAGTAGGTTTTCTCTGTGCCAGGTGCAAGGGAGTGTCAACGGGAAACAGGTTATCTTGTTGTCTTGTGCTCCCTGAGGCATCTGGTGGGGCCACTGTGTGACACAGGAAGCTGGACTAGATGGGTTTTTGGCCTGATCCAGCAGGGCTCTTATGTTCTTATGACACCGAGGTCAATGTGCGAGGTCCTGTTTCCGCCTCCATGCATTCAGTGAGCATGCAAGACTTAAGAGGGCTACAGTATTATGAGCTCTCAATGATATTTTGCACTGCGTTAGATCACTAAACTGAGAGCCTTCTTAACCAGTAGCTCACATTTTTCTTGATGTGCATTTGGCTAATATTTTTTCTTCCACAACACCATGAAAGTTTCTTGTATTGACTTTCTAGGCTACAAGTCAGGGTCAGAAACGGTTCAGGTGCATTTAAGCATGCAGAAGTGATGGGATGAAACCATTTACTACTTGAAACATGCGCATTATTGTCTTCTTACCCTGAAATTCACTCTGTTTCTGACTCGCTGTGCCAGTGCCGAATTGATGGCTTTGTCAAACTGAAGTAGCACCTGAAGAGCAAGCTGAGGGGTGATTTGTTGAGACTGAAGAGAGAGAAAGAGACACTTTCAAGGATGAATTAAAATTGGAGACCGATACAAGCTTGTTTCTCCCCCACCCCTATTCACACCCAGTGATTGCTGCTGCAAAACTGCAATGCTTTCTCGGCTTCCATTAAGGATCTAGACATCAGGGTTGCACTGAAAATATAAGGAAGTCACTGGGATTGTCTTCCTTTGTGATTTTCCTTTACAATCACAGTGATGTTTTAATATTTGTTTATATCTCCAAATATGGTGAGAGGATTGAGAGAAGAGTGAACAAAACATTTATCTATTTGATTCATATCCCATCTTTGTAACCCTTTGAATAATTGAAGCCACATCTTTAGTAACATCATGTGGTTTGTACTTAATAAAGGCAATGATGTGCCACTGGGATCTTCAGACTTCCCATGCCTTAAAAGGTTTACATCATACCTGTATGAGCTCATCCAGGCTCTCCTGAAGACTATTCCCCAGCGTTGTGTTTCTATATAGCTGATAAGCCATGGTTTATAAGGACGACACAGAACTGTAGTTGACCATCCACAGACCCGATACTGCCCCAACGTTCACTCTTCTTCTCTGAAGGCCTAGAAAATCCAGAGTAAAAGTTACCAAGTGGGGGGGGGGAGAGAATACACACCCAAACTGTGATAAGAACATAAAGTTCTTATAGGGTCTAATAGACCCTAGCAACTGGTATTCTGAATCTGAGGTAGCACAGATACTACGGATCATTTTACATTCTCACTTAAAGGCTCAGTGAAACAGGAAGGGTTTACAGCCTTTCTAAAAAGGCAACATGCTTTCTTAACCTCTTTTGGGAGAAAGTTCCAAAGTTTGGAGAACTAGTGCTGAAAAAGCTTGACCCTCAAATCTAGCACATGGAAGAAATGGACAGTAATGTCCACTGACTGGGTCTCAGCAGGCGAGTGGGCTCATAAGTCTGCTAATTAGTGGGCTCAGTCTGCTAATCAACCAGAGATGAAAAAAGGCATTCAGAGCAACAGCCTCAACCTGCCTCTCTAGAAATGAGGCTAGAAGCACCTGCCCAGGTTCTTCATCTTGTCCAACAAAATCACAGACCCCATAAATCTCCTCCAGACACCAGCCAAATGATACTCCGTATTTAATAAGATCATAAAGAAAACCCTGGGCAGGTGCTTCTAGCCTCATTTCTAGAGAGGCAGGTGACTGAAGGTCCATCTTCTGGTAGCCACCCAGATACCTCCAAAAGCTCACAAGCCAAACTCTCCAGAAGCTGATACTCAGCAAGGTATACTACTTCTAAGCAGGGAGGCTCCATTTATCTATCATGCCAAAGATCACAAAATTGCCTTGTTAAACTAGGTTCTTGTAGAACATACTGCTAGGGTGATCAACCACATACTTCTGGGAAGGCCAGAAGCAGAACATGAAGGCCACAGTCTTTTCCTGCTGTTGTTCCCCAGCAACTGGTACGAGAGATATACTGTCTTGAGCCTGAAGGTTCCATGTAACCATCACAGTTGCAGATATCCATAACCTCCACCAACGTTTCTAATTTCCCTTTAAAGCCAGTGGACATCCCCATCTACTGACACACGATGTTAACAGCTCATATCCCCCCGCCCTCCATGCATGCATGTGCAATTTTTGTAATTCACACACACCAACAACCTACCATAACACCCCATACAACTGATAAAGCGAACTGCGTCCTAACAAACGCCAGCCTTTAAGATACCGCAAGCCTCTTTGTCATTTCTGCAACGATCAACAACAACAGATTTGCCTCCCCAGAGGCCTGGTTGTTTAGCTAGCTGACTGGCTACTGAAGGCCTCCCCTCCATCATCGCCTCTTCTAAGGGGGAGGCGCCCCAGGGAAGCCCCGCCCCGCCCCAGCAGTGGGCGGTACCTGAGCGTGGAGTAGGAAGGCGAGACCCCTCGCCCGCCAAGGTACCCAGCTCTTCCTTAGCAGCCTCCAGTGCAGAAAGAGGACCCGGCGCTATTACCGCGGCTGCTTCCTTCCCCTTCCCCACAGACAACCTGACCCGGAAATAGAATCCCACTTCCTTACCCGCAAGACAGGAAGCAGAAGTGGCTCTAAGTGGCTCGTCTTCTTAGAGGGTCCACGGTCCCTTTGGGATTCTATGGTTCGCGAGTGCCTCCAGTGCGTTAGACGCATGCGCGTCCGAGCTGAGGCCGAGAGATGTACTGGCTTTAAAAGTTGGTTTCCTGAACCTCTGACAAATTCGTTAACAAAACAGAAAACGGAGAGAGGAACGCATGCGTGGCGCTGCCTGGTGAAGCTGGCTTGCCTGTAAGCGTCGGCGCAGGCGCATTCAAGCACCTAGGGCGTGGCTGCTTTCTGACCCGGAGTGGCAAAGACACTGCAGTTGTAGCCCTGCTAGGGGGCGCTTACTCGGACTCTCTTGGATATAACGGGACTTAGAACCCCATTGAGTTAAATAGGACTTACTCCCGCGTAAATGTACGCAGGAATGCGGGCCCAATTGCCGAGGACGTGCATGAGCTCGGCTGCAAGCCTGTACTCATGGCCTTGGTGTACTGTGTTAAGTCCTATTATTAATAGAGATGTTTGAAAAACGGTGTTACTTATTTTACTCAGAAGAGCCCATTGTGTTCAGTAGGACTACTTAGGCTGTAATCCTCTCACATTCAACAAACACCTCTACCTATCAATCTTAATAATGGGGCCCAGGTCTGCATAAGCGTGCCCAGAATTGGGAAAGGCTGCAAAGCATGCCTGCCTGCTCCTGCGGGCTAGGATAGGAATTATTTTATACGAGCTGGGGAGGGAAAATAGAAAAACATAAGAGCAGCTGTGCTGGATCAAGGTTAAGGCTCATCCAGGCCAGTTGCGTTTTCATAGTTCCTCTGGGTAGCCTACAAGCAGGAAAGGAAGGCATAGCTGCGCCTGTGGTTGTGCCCCTGCCAGTCTGGTGCAGAGGCATATTACCCAAAGCCGTGTGATTGCCACACTCATGATTTGTTAATAAAAAGCCGAATCTTGGCTCTGGGAGGCTGAAGCACCTGCACATTAATTAAGCTTCTACTACTGTACTAGTGGATCACAACAAACTGTGGCAAATTCTTAAAGAGATGGGGGTACCAGACCACCTTACCTGTCTCCTGAGAAACCTGTATGCGGGTCAAGAAGCAACAGTTCGGACCGGCCATGGAACAACCGACTGGTTCAAAATTGGGAAGGGAGTATGGCAAGGCTGTATATTGTCACCCTGCCTATTTAACTTATATGCAGAGTACATTATGAGAAATGCAGGGCTGAATGAATCGCAAGCCGGAATCAAGATTGCTGGGAGAAATATCAACAACCTCAGATATGCAGACGATACCACCCTAATGGCAGAAAGTGAAGAAGAATTAGAGAGCCTCTTGATGAGGGTGAAAGAGGAGAGTGCAAAAGTTGGCTTGAAACTCAACATTAATAAAACTAAGATCATGGCATCTGGTCCCATCAATTCCTGGCAAATAGAAGGGGCAGAAATGGAAGCAGTAACAGATTTTACTTTTCTGGGCTCCAAGATCACTGCAGACGGAGACAGCAGCCATGAAATTAAAAGACGCTTACTCCTTGGAAGGAAAGCTATGGTAAACTTAGACAGCATAATAAAAAGCAGAGATATCACCATGCCAACAAAAGTTCGTATAGTCAGGGCGATGGTGTTCCCAGTAGCAATGTATGGTTGCGAGAGTTGGACCATAAGGAAGGCTGAGCGCCGAAGAATAGATGCTTTTGAACTGTGGTGCTGGAGAAGACTCCTGAGAGTCCCTTGGACTGCTAGGAGATCAAATCAGTCAATTCTAAATGAAATCAAGCCTGACTGTTCCCTGGAAGGACAGGTACTAAGGCTGAAACTCAAATATTTTGGCCACCTAATGCGAAGAGAGGACTCGCTGGAGAAGACTCTGATGCTGGGAAAAATTGAAGGCAAAAGGAGAAGAGAAAGGCAAAGGATGAGATGGTTAGACAGCATCACCGATGCAACGAACATGAAAATGAGCAAACTCAGGAAGTTAGTGGAGGACAGGAAGGCCTGGCGGGATATGGTTCATGGGATCACGAAGGGTCGGACACGACTTAACGACTGAACAACAACAACTGTACTAGAACTTCTTTGTGCTTAAATGTATAGGCCTGTTGCCTTTGAGATGTTCCTGATCCCCTAATTATACTTGCATACAATGCCAACGTTTTGGAATACGCTCAGTCTTAAAGAGATCTACAGAATAGCCAGTGAGTATGATATGAAGAGGCCAGCAGATGGCGCAGTGGGTTAAACCGCTGAACCATAAGCTGTCGATCGAAAGGTCGGCAGTTCGAATCCGTGACGGGGTGAGCTCTCGTTGCTTGGCCAGCTCCTGCCAACCTAGCAGTTCCAAAGCATGTTAATGCAAGTAGATAAATAGGTACCGCTTGCGGGAAGGTAAACAGTGCTCCGTGTTCCAGCTGCATGCTACGCGCTGCGGCAAGGAGAGTCATGCCGGCCACGTGACCACGGAGGCGTCTTCGGACAACACTGGCTCTTCAGCTTTGATATAGGGAAGAGCACCACACCCTAGAGTCGGACACGACTGGACTTAATTGTCAGGGGTCACCTTTACCTATGATATGAAGGCAATTCACATTTATGGCCTCCATTTCCACCCACTGCATGTAGAGTCAGCCCAAGTCTTCTGAAGAAAAAGTGGCTTGGCATGAATTTGCCACACCTGCTTAGACCCAACAACCTAAAGAATGCAGCCTCTAGTTTGGTTTAAAGCTCTGACTAAATACAGATGTATGCACACCTCCATACTTAATATATGTAAGCTTACTATATCTGAAGGGAGACAGGGTCCCTTAAAGGCTTAAGCCATTTTTAGAAGAGGAAAGTTGGGCAGGTGCAGCTATCATGGAAGGGTGCAACAAGCTGTAGGCACCCCCTCTCCCTTCGGATTGGATAAGCCTCTTTTATAAACACTATTTGTTTTCTTGCTAGAAGTAGCAAGAACAAGGGGTGGGGGAAAGCAAGTTTGAGCCTGAAGAGATGTCAGTAGTTCGTCTCCTGTTAGGGTTGCCAATGGCATGGGCCACTAAAATTCTGCCTTTAACAGCAGCATGTGCTGCAGAAATGTAGCAGCAGGTGACAATGCATCACCATGTAGTAAAGAGTTTCATCTGTTGAGGCACAAGACAGGCTAATTTCTCTAGAGTAGACTCTTGGCAACATTACCCATGTTAAATTCTATAGTGTCCCTCCCTGCCACTACTGCTTAATGCTCCAAATATGAAAAAGGACATTTCCTCATATTAGGTGACAGAGCTGTTGCAACATGTAAAATATTTCAAGTTCATTTTAGAATGGTCGAGTCACAACTTGTATTCTTCCCCACCTCACCCAGGGTCCTAGTCTTTTCCAATCTTGGCCAATTAAAAAGCTATTAATGCTTTAGCAGCACCGCCAACCTTGCAAGTGTGAACTAGCTCTATTTAGAAAGCCTGTTGTAGCCATTTAGAAGGCAAATGTATGCGCACACACATGCATCTGCCAGGGCTTTGTTTTCCAGGTTATCATGGCTTTAAAGCTGGTTGGCAGAACTTTTCAAAGATACCAGAGCCAACAGAATGCTCACAGGAGCCTGATCAATAGCCTGGCATGTAAACCTAGTGTAGTCCACTGAATTTTCCAGTTTTGAGAGAAACAAAACCTGCTCATCAGTCTCCTTTTTCCTTGCTGGAAGGCAGTAAAGTTGAACAAGCTTTCATTGCAGAAATTAAGACATGCATATCGATAAGAGTACTTTGAATTTAGAAATCTTAACTCCAGAATTTGTGGTATTTACATGTTACAGCAAAGATGACAAACGTTAATAGTTAGACAAGAACACTTCTGATTTTCCTTCTGCTGTACAGTGCTACAGAGTAGAAACCCGGGAGATGGAGATTTCATGTGGCATAAGGGGTTGTCGTGTCAGTATACACGTGTACCCTTGTGCAGGGTCACTTGTATGCCAAATTGTTAAGCATGATCTTCCACTGCCAGGGAATTGGTACCATAATGCAGGGAGTTAACATCTTTAGTTCTTGGTATAACCACATACATTAAATACGCTGCACCTCAAAGTCAGAAAACTTACAGGGTTTTTTTTTAGGGTTGAAGAGATATCCAAGTCTAGATAGTTTAAGCCCAAACTTAAATGCATGGACTGTTATAAAAAGCAGCTTTAACTACCTGTGGCTGACGGGACTTCATCTATTTCACAGCATGAAACAAAGTATAGTATCCAACAAGGTGTCCTGCTTTTCGTAAGAAGCATTGGGGGGAGGGGGGAGATTCCATAGGTTTGCCCTTTGTTTCTGAACTGCCTCAACTCAGTGCTTGAGTTATTAGAGGGGAAGGTAGGGTAGTCCGAGATCTACAAGTCATGCCCTTCAACTCATCCCTCACCCCCCAGAAAAGTTCTAACAAGCAATAGCTAAGGGAGCAATGTCCCTTTGCCCTCTTAAACCTTCTCGGCCAAGATAATGCTCGTACTTCAAGTGTAGAGCATAGTAACACAGTTAATATAAAAATGCCTGTAACAGGAGTTTTCTATTCTCCATTTTAAATCAAATGGCAAGTTATTTCAACCACACTTCTGCTTTGAATTCCTTTGTTAGACCCAGTCACATACACGAGTGAGCTGGCTACTTGCTAAAAACGTCATCATCCCATTAAGTTAAGCAATAGACTCTCTTAAGTGCTGCAGATCCTCAAATTGCTAGCATAGTTAATAGTCTGTACTCAACACCCATCCCTGCATACGATGTCTATTCTGTAGCTTAGATTTTACATGCTTACGCCCGTTTAAAAAAAATGCCAACGTAAGCCAATAGCAATCAGACCCACTGCAGGAAGCCAGTCCAAGTCCTAGTATACATTTCAGAGGTCAAACTGAGAAGCAACAAAACTGACGTTCATGTTCAGGAAGACTGGAGGTGTATTAGACCAGTTTCACTGGAGTGATGGATAGCAGCCCAGCCTTTGTTACCATCTCATTTTATGTTAATCTCTGAAGCACTTGGGGTTGTACTGAGGTTCAGAGCAAGATAAACATTCAATTAAAACCAGGTTTATATCTTTCTGTAAAAACACTATTTATTGTCTAAAATTTGTGAACCGACACAGCTAGCATTTCCCAAGTAGACACCATTTGGAGGTGGGAAGGGCTCCATTGTCTGTGTTTGCCAACAAGCGAGACAAATTTTGAACACAAATGTTTTGCAGGTATCTGCTACCATCAACTGCTTTAACTACAGACTCATAGGAATTAGTGCATAAAAGTCTGCAGTTTACATATTCATCCAAGATATACAATGTTCAGGCCACACAAGTGCCATCAATTTCTGCACAGAAGTGAAAAACGTTGTGAACATGCAGATGTTTTAAACACAGACTTAAAAAAAACAAATGTATAAAGTGAGTTTAGTGCCTGTGAAAGGTGCTGGATTGAAAGCGTGGGGCATAGCTGTCTCTCTGGCTACAGAATGGCAGTGCAATCTTATTCCTCCATCTTGGGGGGGACGGATTTTAAAAGAAACATGGGGCTGTTGCCAAGAATGGTACCCATGTGTCAAATTTCCCCTTTCCATAGTGCACCTTACCCCACATCCAGATGTTATCACGTCTCTCCATCCCAGATTACTGGCCAGGGAAACCATGAAGTGGTGGCACTAGGATTTGTGGCAAGGTACATTATACGTTATCACAGATCAATACTCAATACACAGGTACCAAGATTGCCCTGTTTCTTCTAATGGAGAGTTCTGTCCCAGGCCTTCAGCTTGTGTTGGCACATATTGTTCAGAGAACCGATGCCAATACATGGTTTGCACTCTTCTGAACATTGAATAGGTAATCGGCTTTCATTGCCTAGAGATCAAAGCAGCAGCAGCAGCAGCTTTGTTACTTGAATCAGTCTGCTCACAAGGACAGATGTTTCATATCAGACATTAAAAGCCCTCTGAATAGCCTGGAACACCAGCAGAACAGACTTTGTGTCAGGAGGAGCCACCCACATGTGACACGAGTGTCAGGTACATCAAATATGGAAAACGGCAAAGAACCTTCACATTTATACAAGAGAGCGGGTTACATCTTGCTAGCAGAACCTTCGCTGGGGGGTGGGGTGGGGTTTTGTTAACCAAAGAGTGTGTGTGACCATTTGCAAGTTGTCGTCATGCACTTTATTACCAAGTTAAATAATGACAGCAAGTCATTTAAGGCCTTGTCTACCTGCTAGGTGTTCGCAGACGGACGTTATAAAATATCGTTTTGAGAGGTCATAAAAATATATATTATCTCTTTCCTTAACATTTAAGCATATAAATATTTACGGAATAAGCATCATTTGGATAAAAAGACAGGTGCCTCCTATGACGCGTTGTGACACTGCAGTATAAAACAATTATAATAAAGGCAGCTATAAGTGTCAACAGTTAGGCCAGACTTGCAAACCCATTTCAGCAGCACATAGTCCATTGGGCACAAGTCTGGAGGCAAACCGCTTGTAGCAGGTTTTGATCATGCAAGACGTCATTCCATCAGCACATTCTTCAGTCTTGGTTTGACTCGAGGAGAAAAAAAATACAATACGTATAACTTTACTGTTCGGTCTTCTGCTCCTGTTTCCCATTAAGCTCTTGATCAATTCTGCTTATTAACACAAGAGAGAGGGAAAACAAGTCAACATCTAAGCTTTTGCATACAGGGAAGATTACATTCCTTTCAAAAAGAGGAAATTCTTGTTAGTAATTGCAATGAAACTGAACACATGAGCAGCAAGATCCCCCACCCCACCCCAGATTCATGAAAGAGAACTTTGTATGCACACATGGTGATATTTTACAACAACATTAACAGGAAAATGAAAACAGAGCCTTAGTGCTGCATTTTCTTTGTTTAAGAATGAGTTATTTAGAGCAAGGCCTAGAGTATGGGTGCTTAGGAGAATGGAAGCTAAAGCACAGTTTTCTAGCCTTGTATAATGGAATCTAATTTCCGTATGCCTAAAAATGTAAAGTTGCAATAAGTTTCTTATGGCCACTTATCAGGTAGCCAAGACAGGTGCTTGGGGTACACTGCATGCAGGAGGTTCCAGGTTCAAATCCTGGCAGCATCTGGAGGTGGGGCTGGGCAACCCTGGAAGCTGCTGTCAGTTGTTGTAGTCAAGACTGACTGCGCTAGATGACCAATGGTTTCACTCAGTAGGCGGCCACCTCATAGCTACAGCTCCTGTCAAGTGTACACAGCCCTTGGCAGCAAGCCTAGGCTTGTGGCCATGTAATGTGCAAAACCTTCCTTGAGGTTAGTATATCTAGATGTTTTAAGATCAGAGAGCCAATTTCATGAAGAGCATGCCAGCCTTGAAAAAGCCTCCTTGCTTAACGTTTACTGATGAAGACAGTCAATGAGACATATAGCACTTGGGAACATGGCACCTGCACCAAGCCTCTATCCAGCCATGAATTGGCAGCATTTGCTTGCTTGCTTCCTCCTTCAGAGCACAAGCTTCCCATTCCCTTCAATAGCCTGCTTTAATTATGACGTAGCATTATAGCTTCATCCGTCCCAACTACCATGAATGCTAGCTAGACGCTAGACTCTCCAATAGCTAGAGTTTGCAAACTCACTTCAAACTAAGCTTATGAGCAGATAGTACCACTGTAGATGTAGCAGTACCACTGTAGATGTAGTACTATACCACCTTTAAACAAAGGGTTTCTGCCGGAACAAGGAAGAAGACCGAACAAACTCCTAATCCGCTAACCATAACCAAGATGGAACCTTTCAAGTTTGGGAACATTCTGCCTGTACCAAGCTAAGCTATGTATGTGGTCTTGCTGCTCAACTATCAAGTACTAATAAAAAGAAGTTGGTGCAGACCCATTAGCCCCCAAGACCAAGTGGAATGTTCCATCCGCATCAGGTTTTCAGGTTAACACTAGAGAACATTCCACTAGAGAACATTCCTATGATACAGTATCAATGTAAGGTGCCCTTCCTTGCTCTAGACATAAATGGGAACAAATCTCTTGTTATCTGCTAGTAGTTAAACAGGTTACGCCCACAGTTACTTGTGTTGATTAAGTTTTCAGACAGACACACAGAACAGTAGTTGTGGGTGTAAAGACTGATGTAAAGGCAGTGAATTTAAGCATGCTTACTCAAAATTACACTTACTGCCCTTTAAAATAAGGGTTTTTTGCTGGTAATTCAGAGGTCAAAAGCAGAACTTCCCCTCAAAGAGACGCTATGTTTGGTATATGAACATTCAATTTTTTTTGCATCATTCGTAAGACCAGTTTGCTCCTAATGCTACAATCCTCACATTGTAGGAGGGGCCAAGTTAAGCATGGCAAATTATCCTCTTTGTAAAAGCTTCAACGAACCTAACACCCATCTGTAGCGTCTTCACGTTTTTTCTCTAATTTGTGTTACTGCTCTGAAGAAGTCAGTTTGCTTATTAGGTAGCATTTTGGCTTCTCCCTCAAGAGAAAAGTGATGGATATTTGCAACAAGTTATGCACAAATGGGCATATTCTGATCAAGTGATGGTGTTAGTGGCAATAGCAATTGTTGATCTGGACTGGGCGGTAGTTCCGAACTGAAGCCGCTGATGTACGTTAACAGGCCCCGCATTAGAAGCACCAGAAAAATCCCACATGCATTGAGAAAACGAGACTGCAGATGCAGACAGCACAAGGCAGACAGCTATTCAGCCAATTTAGAATGTGCAAGTTAAAGCAATTTTACTTGTAAGCGACTGCTAACCTTCAGTGAGTCACGGCCAGCCTAGAATTAAGGAAGTATTTTGCAGCAATTGCTGCATTAGAGTTTAAAGAAGGGGAGAAATTTGCAGTTACAGGTTAAAATTAGAGCTATAATTAAAGTAGCCAAAAGGCTGAAGGATTTGCTGTCTAGCTTACTTCTGAAGCAACAAAGTGTTTGCAGAACACATGCGACAGGTGACATAGCACAAGCAACCCAGACAGGTGCAGACACGATTTTGCATGGAGGCATGTTTATTCACACATGCTGTATGCATTGCAGCAAGCTGAACCTGCTTCAGTCAGTACAGTGCAAACCTGGCTAGGTTAGATATAGCCCTGATCAAGATGTGCATATACCTTGTGGGTTTCTTTTTAAATTTTTCTTCTTCATACCTTGGGATGGGGAAAATTTGATTTTAGTAAATAAAAATGCAATTCTGTATACCAGCAAACCCCAAACTGCTCTGAAGCCAACAGCATCTATTAACGTAGGCTTTCCTCGTTAAACATGAAAATAAACCAAAGTGATTTAGCTCCTCCGTAGTAAAGCTCAATTAGGGCGTTGCAAGATGTTTGTATCTTTCTCTTAGGAATTCAGGGTAGTATACATATTCCTCCCACTCCACCCTGCCAACAACCCTGTGAGGTAGGTTAGGATAAGAGTACAATTGACCACCCAGTGAACTTTATGGCAAATGGACATCTGAACCCAGGTCCTGCTTCAGTTCTATCTTTCTAGGTAGAAGCAAAATGCCCACTATTATTTTTCACATTTTTATACCGCCCTTCCTCCAAGGAGCTCAGAGTGCTGTACATATTTCCTCCCCTCCTTTTGTCCTCACAACAACCCTGTGAGGTAGGTGGGGCTGAGAGATAGTGACTGGCCCAAGTTCACCCAGGAAGCTTTGTGGCTGAGCGGGGATTTGAACCTGGATCTTCCAGGTCTACGTCCGACTCCCAAACCACTACACCATCCTGGCTCCTATTTATGACAATGCATCTGTTGTGTGGGGAGAAGGGAATGTATGGGAAGGTACTGTCATGAAAGTTAAAATCTCAGTTCAGCTCCGACTCCATTTTTGAATAGAAACTGCTCTATTCTGCTCTTAGAGCATCAGTGATTGGACATGTGCCAACGTCCTTGGAAGCTGAGCGTTCCCAGCTTGGACAAGCTGGTGTTTGTTAATATTATCTCTAAAGCAGTATATTCTCATTAGTGGTTGCACCTGTGAGTCCATCACCAGATTCTCTAGTTGGGAGGGGGTCAGGAGTAAAGTGATGTCATCTTCTAGAATCTAGAAGGTACGCTGTATAGCTGCCCCTGGTTGGGTAATTCTCTTATGTCAATCATCTGACCCCTAAAGGGCTATTTAACTGCCCCTCAGAGAGGACCATTGGGCCTCTCGTCGTCCTTTTCTTGTCGGCTAACTTCACTGGTTATCTTGCTACCACTCTGGAGCCAATGTGAGACCTGCCGTTCCTGCTCCTTCTCCTAGGACTGATGGAAGCCACTCAGCGTGACCATCGGCTGAGTGCAGCCCAGAGCTCTTTGCAGAGTAATGGGCCTTAATCTCTTCTTGGTGAGTGCTAGGAAATGTCTAGATGTTTAGGAGCTAGATTTCTTGTTTTATACCCGGTTGCCTTGTATCATGTATGTATGCCAATTTGTCTTGCAGTTTTACTGCTCTTCCATGCTTGTTTTGCGTAGCCTAAAATAAACCATCTTTATTTTACCTTTGGTGTTGTTTTCTTGGAACCAAACAGGCTAAATCCTTGAAGCCTTTGTAAGCTGGAACCACACGCTACCCTAGTAACTTTGCCTTGTGCCACTGTCTCCCTTGGTCAGGGAGCACAGCTTGCACAACGTCTTACCTGAGGCCATTCCAGTAGCTGGGACTGGATGGTCAAGGAACCTCCCCAGCTGGTGGCAGTCTACCTTCTCCTTGGTTAGGAGTGTCTCCTTGGTTCAGGAGTGTTTTCAAACCTATAAGAGGGCTCGCCCAGGGTTGCGCTGGCCTGGTCTTGTGCCAGGACCAGGGGAGCTCATCTTCAGGACAGGTATATCACAAGCAGAAAGGCTCGGGTGAAGCACATTTCTATATACATTGTGATGTCTGTACAGGGATCCCCCTCAGTAATGGCAAGGCTGTGTGGAGGCAGCACATTGCATCAGGGTGGAGAACAGACTCTGCCCTTACTGCCCACAGTATTCCCCCCAAAGCAGCACTGCGCTCGCTCCCATATCACTAAATGACAGCCACTCACTTATGGCAAAAAGGGTGCATGTGGGGATAACCCTGGAAGGGGTGAAGCCTGGCCTTATCCACCCAATGAAAATCAAGCATAGCCCCATCCCTCTATCCACAAAGCCCTATCCTGGATTCTGTTTTTTGGTCACACCCAAGTGCGACCTGAACATTAGGACCTCCCTTACGACAAGACCTACATGCTGAATACCACTAGATGCCCTTGAGGGTCAAGCAAGCACAGAAGGCCTTTCACTCAACAAGTTTACCACCACCAGTGTGGAGGAGAGGGGAGTGGTGGACTAGGCAGCCATTCTCAACCTTCTTTGTTTGCTACAGCCCCTTAGGAGTTCTTCTAAGGTTCCAGGGCCCTCCTGTCAAACAAGAGCGCAACACAGACAGATAAGCATAACATTCAGTCTATGGCCCCCTTCAAGTGTGCCAAGGCTCCCCAGGGGGCCATATGGCTCCTGTTGAGAATGGCCGGACTAGAGCATCAGACCACCACTCCTCTTCCTTCCAGACTAGCACTACATCCCTGTCTTCCCCTTCAAATGCAGGGAGTGGGAAAAGTGATGGCAGAGTACCAATGGGGCACTTGGACACGGTCATCTTGGACACTGCGATGTCTTGGGCCAGCCCTAGTTGCCATCTTTAACCCACCCACCCCCAACAACCCCACGTGCAGCTCCTTCTGCTCCCCTCTCAGGATGGAAGGACCCAGACTACATCAATACCTGTCAGGAACAAGATCACCTGCGTATGTATCCCCAAGGCTATGATACAAATGCTAGTTTTAATTTGCTTTGGAAGTCAACCTTGGCTGAAAGGGGGTGGTATAAAAACCACACATACCAAAATAGAGGCAAACATTTAAGCTTCTGCAACACGTTAACATGGCACTTTGGGCATAATGAGACACCTACTGTTTTATGCATTCAGGTATGCCAACATATTCCAGGGGGACGAGTTCGGCCAGCTCTGCCAGACTAAAGACGTATCTGATTTTTTGGCTGAATTTTGAGCTAAAAAAATAAGACGAACACAGTTACCACTAAGTGCTAACATACTCATATTTAAAATAAAGGAGGTAAATATTCTAAAATTTTACCTAATAAAGGGTTTTGTGATTGCCAGAAGTGTCCTAATGAACCAGGAAGGGTGAACTATGATTAATGATTTCAGGTTTTTCCGTAACCTAAAGTTAATCAAATATTAAAAATGATCAGCAACAGACACGAGGCAAAGTATTCCTACTACCTTTATACAGCAAATGCTAAAGCTTTGCAAACATTCGTCACTCTTCTACTTATGTGTAAGCTAGAAAGAACTCCTAATGAGCTACAAGCCTGGTATCAGCAATTCTTATTACAGCTGGACTAAAAAAGCAAGATCACAATTGTGCTGAGATGATTTCAAGAGACAATGAAGGGGAACATGTCCCCCTACCTGCAGAGACAGGTTCTGGCCATGTTTCCGGGGCAGGAAGCAGAAACGGAAGGGAAAGTCACTCTGGGAGAAGGGCAGAGGCAGGACTGGGCACCTGCATCCTCAACCTAGTTGCCAGGACAAAGGAGATGGTCCCACTGAGAGGCTACATACACAAGACCGCTGGCAGAACTGGAAATGGGGCTGAAGGTTTAGAAGGTAAACCCAAAGGGGAGGGGACACAATGAGAAGTTGAGACATCCGTCCACAGTTTGCCAAAGAACATATGCCTTAATTGAAGGCCATAGGCCACCACTGCTCACAAGAGATCTGGGGGCTCTTAAATGCAGAGCTTTTCCTATCTCTACGCTGCAAAAACTGCTGAAAAACCAAGAGCCCCCAACCTGGAACAGGGCACAAACAGTAGTTCTGGTCTCATCTGAGATTAGATTCCACAGGGCCAGAGATCTCAACTGCATTCTAGCAGCAAGAGGGAACCCTGGATAAGCGTGCTAGGGTAGAACAGCACATCTCCAGGTAACATTTTGACACAAACAAGTTTGAGAAAATGTCTGCACTCATGCTGCCCTGATCACGGAAAGCGGCAACAGGGAGCAGGGCTTGAGCAAGAAATACCTTATTTTTTAGCTCTTATTTTTTAGCTCTTATTATGAACTATAAACAACCCACTCTGTAGTTGTAATGTTAAAAACCATGATCTGCCAAGATGCTGGGTAGTTGTCTAGAAAGATATTTAAGCTAGATATCCATTGTAAGTGGCTTCTCTTTCTAGAGACACTTAACTGCCCAGAGATGAAATTTGTTAAACAGCACCCACACGTCTGAAGGGTTTTTAGGAAACCTGTTTTACAATGTGTGTGTGTGTGTGTGTGTGTGTGTGTGTGTGTGTGTGTGTGTGTGTGTGTGTGTATATACACACACAAAAAAATAGAATCTGTCCCATTTTCTGGACCTCTTTGGGTCCCCCTATGGGGGAGACGGGCAGGATATAATAAAAAATAAAAAAATATTCACAAAGGGCCAAGAGGGCCAACACTTTTCGTCAACGGTGAAAAACAAACACAAAGCTCAAGAACGCAAAAGCTTTCTACTTATTGCAACACTTGCTTGCATTCTCAAATATTTCACAGTTGAACATATCAGCATTTCTGCTTACCGTCTATCAATTTGCTGGTAACACTTTCTGAGCCAGCCTAGACTGGGCATCTTTCTCCGTGTTGTAGCACCATTTAGGTAAACGATCATGTAGTCCTCTGCTACTAATAATTCTAGCATGCCAATAACATACCTGTGAGTGTAGAGTAAAGGGAACCTCTTAAGAGCTATGTTTCCATTAACTTCCACCACTATATCCCAGTGTTATTCACTGTAGGCACCTTGACCGTTCTACCAGGTGACTTGCAAATCAGGAGCTATCGCTGGGAGTTAAGAATAATCACATGTTCCATTAGACTACATGGAAATTTCACCATCTGTCCAGAATTAGAGGTGGAAGGAAAAAGGATCAAAGAGTAACAAGACTTTCGGCATGCAGACCACAAGTACAGTAGACCCTCAGTATCTGCGGGGGCTCCGTTCCCAGAAACCCCGCGGATACCGAAATCCATGGATAGCAAAGTCCACTGTCATGGATACAGAGGCCAGTGAAAAAACCTTTTTTAAAAAAAAAAAGTTTACCTATTCGCTGCAAACCGCTTCATTTTCTTGCCTGTAAAAGGGGAAATTGCGCCCCGGAAGCCTCTTCCTGGTTGCATGACTCCCCTCTCCCAAGCCTCTGCTGGTGAGGCTGCCAAGTTACTGGCCCTTTACATCTCAAGTGACCTTCTTGAAGCTCTGGTTTGCCCAGCCACTATCTGACTTTGCCCTTCTTCCTATGGCTCCTCCATCTGCTGCTCCTGTTCCCGTGCTATTGTCTTCCCACAGCCTCCTACTGGCCCTTGCACTCTCCTTGTTTCTCCCGCTCATTCTGCCTGTCACTCTCACTCCCCCTTCTGCTTCCCTCAGTTATCCTGCCCCTCCCTTCTTATCCCTCCTCTGCCGCGCCTCTAGTTCTCCTCTACAAACGAGGCCTGGACCCAGCAGTCCCCTGCGCTTGCCTGATAAGCCATTCTGGAGCATGGGGAAGATGCGCTGCCATGAGTGGGACCACTTTGCTCCCCTTTCTCTGTGACAGGGCATGTTCCCTGAAGCGTGTTTACACAGGCTGGTTAAAGAGCTTCCGCCCGCCTTATGTTGGACACCCTTGAACTAGATGGGACTTTGGTTTCATCCAGCAGGGCGCTTCTTATGTTTTATTAGCATAACGGCAACAGGTATAAGATCAATATCCTCAGACAATATGTAGAATTAAGCATCTGATCACAGATTTTCCTCATACTGCAGATATTGTCACCCCCCAGGAGGAATACCTGGATGTCAGAAAAACAGGGCACTAAGAATCAGTAAACAAGTCAGGCCAACAGAAAATGGCTCATTGAAAGGCAGAGGAATTTATATGTGGTAGCTAGCAGTGCCATTTGTAGATGTAGAAGAACAAACGGGTGAATGGGATTAGTACTGGACTAGGTACATGTTTGCAAAGGATGTCATTTGAGTTTTAGAATCATTTGAAAGTTATAAGGCAATAGTCTACTACAGCTGGAGTCTATTTATAGTATTATCCCTCAGTTTTGGAGATTAGTCTAAAGACATACATTGTCATTTAAGGTATACATAAAATTGAATCAGTTAATAATGCCAAACATTTTCTAGGCTGGTCTCATCAACACATCAGAAGAGAGAACCCACAGCTCAGTGGTTTGCATGCATAAGGTCTCGGGTTCAAATCTTATAGCTAGCTCCAGTTAAAAAAAAGGTTTGCAGTTAGGAAGGAGCTGGAAGCCCTTCAACAGCAGCTCCAAGGTCTCAGGCACTTGGAACAAACAGTACTGGATCACATGAATCGACTGACTCTGCAAGAGGCAGGTTCATGTGCTTAACAAGCACCACTTACTTAAACAGATTATCCATTAAATATCGGTAGTTTGGCTGACTGCTTTCTGGCATGAAGCAAACTGCAAATACCACAACTGCATTTAATCCATCACCATAATAACCTAGGAAGAAGGGAAAGACAGATGATTGCATTTTTGTCTTAAGTCACTTTGCAGATTAAGTGTGAACACAGTATTTCCTCCGAATCCTCACCTCCAAGGCGGATGACTTTCTTGTACGGCTCAATAGCCTTCATATCTACCCTGTGATCTTGTTCTCCAATCCGGAACATACGCCACCGCCGCTCCTCCTTTTTGTCTTCGGATGCTGCATATTCTGGAAGTGATCCTTTTCTAATTACATCAGTAGTTTGGGGCTTTGGAAGATCATCTATCCATGTTTAAAAAATGCAAGGTACTGTAAGAATCACAGATTTGACCAAGCAGGCTCATCGTTTCACTATCTGTTCAAAAATCTTTAAAGTCGTGTCATTATAATGAGGTGTCAACATTCATATCTAGAAATTATTCCCCTAGGTTTCATTTTGAGTAAATGATTGAGTGGCGACTGTGAAAAATGGCTCAAATATTTGAAATTAAAGAACTTTGATTCCTTTCCAAGAACTTGTATATTAAGAGGTTAAAAATACACAATATGACTTGTCCTCTAATCAGAGTAAAATCAAGATTTTGTAAACCAGAGCTGTTTCCTGTAAAGGAGTTTTCAGTGTTGGATTGAAGTGGACCTACTTTCAGGTTTGTGTTTTTTTTTTAGTCTGATAAATCACTCGGTATTAACTGTTCTGATATCCCCAAACAATTTGATTAAAAAACGCCTGGTACCCCAAAACTCCTTCCATCAGTTGACAGCTCTGTACATGCTCTCTGCAACGACCACGTACCTATTGATTATACATTTAGCAGTTAATCATTTCAACACAGAGATGGGTAGCAGACATGCAAACAAACACTTCAATCAAACTAAGCAAAATCTTGGTATTTATGGGGCACTCTGAAGAATTCATTGTCACAGCTTTGTTAAAGGAATTTCAGTAGCACAAACCTTACCACAGAGGTGTGAAAAAACTACTGCATGTTAGTAGTTTGTTTCCAAGACAGAGCTGTTAATGGAAACAATCCTTCCAGGAAAACGCAGACAGCCGCATTAAAGAGAGAAGAGAAGAGATAGAAACCTTATTCCAATTATATACAGCTCCCTTCAACCTCTCTCTCTCTCAACCAGTGTGTTGTAAAGTCCAATACCCTTAGAGCAGTATACTTCTCACCCCAGCTCCAATACATTAGAAACTGAGCAAAATGCCATCACATTTGTCACCTGTCACACATCAAAGTAGTTAGTTTATTCAGATGCCCAAAGCAAGCTAGTAAATTCAAACTAGAGATGATTTTCTTATATTGCTGCACTGAGATTATATCAGGTATAAAAAAAGATTTCCTGGAGAAGGTGCCAAATCAATTTTGTACTATCTGAAAAGTCCGCCTTGGGCAAAGCAACTTCTGCTCCCTTCCACAGCAGTAGCAATTCTGCTCACTAATAAGGGAACGAACCAAGACGCACACAGCAGTCTTGGTGCTGGCTACATCACTTTTTAACAAAAGATACACGCCACTGCAAAGCAGCTGATCAATTGCCATGTGCTTTTGGCACTCCCGTTGCGAACACTATTAATGCAACATCACTTCCATGCTCAGTGTTCCTGTGGGACAACTCGCAGGCAAGCGGAGTTCCCCATCAATCAGTGAAGATCAAGAACACAATAAAATCCACACTCATGGGGCAGGGTGTGCAAAAAAGGAAGGTGCTGTAGGTACTTTTATCCAATGCTTAATATCAACTCTGGGGGAAAAAACCACTCACAAATATGGATTCCACCTCATCAGGTGATCTGGGACAAGGCCTCCCTAGCTGATTCTAGCAAGCACAGGGGGCTCACAAAAGAGGGAGGTCCCCACACTCCCAATTGTCTAATCCAGGGTTCTCAACCCCTTTGGTGTGGTGTACTGTGCCGAGTACCACCGGAAGTGGAGAGGATGTCACCACTTCTGGATTTTTGGCTGTGCCGGAGCTCAGAAAACAATGGTAATGGGACAATGGCGGACAGGAGGGCTTTTTCTAGCCCCGGAAACCTGTGCGCTCGGACTCTGCAGAGCTCATGCCACCGTTTTCAGGGCTGCGGTGCTGCCCTGGCAGCCACCATCTTGGTGGCCAGGGTTCGTATACCACCTCCTGGCAGTCCGCATACCACTACTGGTACACGTACCACCGGCTGAGAACTCCTGGTCTAATCTTTGATCACTGCTCATTCGTGGAATTCTTTCAACCTCAGGCCAACAAAAGGCCCCAGAATCTTCCTGGCCACCTGTGGTCTTGTACACAATCTGATTTAGAGGCATTTTACCACTCACTAACATGTCACAGTAGGACTCCACACTGGCGTCACTACAGCAGGGAGTCTCCTGCGCTTGCTTTCGCTTCCCTGAAAGGCTCCGAGGGTGAGGGGGGCGGGGCCGCTTTGTTCGTCTGTGTAAAGGAGGCTCTGATTTCAGCAGCACTTAGAGCTCCGCCCCCCCTGTAGTGACGCCAGTGCGACTCCACCTCTGGATGGAAGTAACAAGGACTCCATGTGCAAGTTACCACAGAACAGCTCTAACAGCCAGCAACGCTGACAAACACAACAGAGAAGAATCGTGCACAAGGCTTTGGGACTGTTATGAGCCTTACCTTCCCATTCAAACTCATTACTGTTTTCAAACGGTGTGTCTGTATCATTCAGATCAATATCTGCGCTCTCATCCAAGTCAGACAAAGTGGAGGCTTCACTTTGATCCAGAGTTAAACTTATATTTGGGGCCATGAGTTTCTTCTTCACCTTTTTGCCGTTCACTTCTAATAGTCAAGGAAAAGGTATTTTATTCTGAATGCTCCAGAAGAGACAAGTGACACTCATATCCCCCCCACCCTGATTGTGAGGAAAACAAAGTTACTCACCAACCCTACACTTAACAGAACTTAAATACTGCTAAGTAAACTTTTAGAGTAAAACTATCTCAGTGTCTTCTTCAGCCACTTTTTTTGTAAAGTTGAAAAGCACATAGTATATAGTTCTTCCAAGAACTGATCCCATTAGATCAGAGAATATCAAGACCCACAATATAAACAGCCCAAAACACTTCTAAGCATAAACCAGAAACAGGCATCTCTCAAGGCACGGAAATTAAAGAGGCACATTTTAAGGTAGGCTGAACTACAGATACTTTGGACATTTTGTTTCCTAGTTTCATTTTGTTTCCTATTCCCGGGGAATAGTCAAAGTCAACCAAAGCAAACACCGATGTGGAATATCATCTTAGAACCAGTGAGCGCTTCTAGCATTGCTTCTTAACTTTGCATGGTTCATTTTCTGGAAGGGGATCATCAGAACCTGAAAGGGCAGAATGTTGTACTTCCTAAAGTGCTGGTGCTTCTCTTATATTTAGCAGGCAAGGATCACTTGTCCCTACTTGTTACAGCATAGTGTCCCTCTCGGTGCCTCTTTGCTGGTGTCTTCTTGGTTCCCGGACCCCAAAGGGCTCATCTTATTTCTTTGCTAAGTAAACGACTTTGAAAATTTTGCTGAAAAGCAGTACAGGTTGATTACCCCTTATCCAGACATCCAAAATCCAGATAATTCCAAAATCTAGACATGGGGGGGGGGGGGGGGGGGCTATGACTTTTTTTTAAAAAAAAAATTCTAGCACCTGGCTGGCATGCTGCTGCACAAATTTAAAATATTGTATAAAATTAACTTCAGGCTATGTGTGTAAGGTGTATATGAGACAAATTAATTTCATGTTTAGATGTGGGTCCCATCCCCAAGACCTCATTATATTTATGCAAATATTCCAAAATCCAGACAACTTCCCTTCCCAAGCAGTCTGGATAAGGGATACTCAACCTGTACATAAATAGTCTTACTAAAAATGAAGCAATCACTCTCTCTTAGCTGAGAGAGTTTAAACTAAGCATACTTACCAGGTTGATCCCCTCTGTCAGCTGCATCTGACATATCTTCAATATGGTCATCTTCTGGGAGAGGTCTAGGATAGAGGATAAGTGCAATACTTCTGTCCAGTGATAACTTCTTATACAATATTCCAGGGGTTCTCAACCAGTGGTACTTCAGTTGACTGCTGGTGGTACTTGAACCGCCAGACCACCGGAACCCTGCTCGAATGCAGCTCTTTTGGCGGCACATTTTTGCTCCCGAGAGGCTCCTGCCTTTGCCCGAGCCTCTCGGGAATGCTGAGAAGGGTCTTCCCACCAGCCCAGAGCCTCCTACCTGTGTTTTCTGGTCTCCAAAAACCTGAAAACCCAGAACTGGCGATGTCATCGCCAGTCACTTCCAGTGGTACGCAGTAGGAGAGTGGCGTCGGAGATGGTACTCGGCTGGGAAGGGGTTGAGAACCCCTGCATCCAAAATGCCAACTTCATGACATTTGAATAGCACATTGAAACAAGCAGCAAGAGTTCAGAAATCAACATGGAAGTCAGTAGACAAACAAGGTGGAGAGCCCAGCAAGAACTCTGTAGCATGCAGGGCATTGTAGACAGTGCAGCCTGATGAGAGTCAGAAGGACTCCAGTAAAGGAAACATCGAACCGATACCAAGGTGGCCTTTCAAGAAGGCAGAGGTTTTACACATGGGCAGTTGAACCCTAAGACTAAGCTACAAAAGTTAAATAGCTTATATCAGTATGGCCACAGCATCAGCCCGAGCAGTGCTGGACCTTCCTGCTATAAACTGTATGTTGTGGTCCTTAAATACAAAGCCCATTATATGAAGTGACGAGAGTTGTAAGACATAACAGTACCGCTACTATAGAAACAGCTGAATAGCCTCTGACATAAAGCACCTCCACCTTATGCTATGTTGTTCAACAGCTTTAAACATTTGACAACAGTTGCTGATGTCAACAAGACCTAAGCCAAGGGTGGCCAGCATTTCAACATAAATGCTCCTGGCCCTTTAACAACCCAAGGTACACCTCCAGCCCAAATAAGGTATTTCCTTTTTCAGCGTAAGAGCCACCAGCTCCTCCTCTTTTGTATCCATAAAAAGGCGGACAGCCAGTTTTGCTCTCTCTTTACCCTTGCCTCCTGAACTCTGACTCTCTGCGTGCCCTCTTGCATCAACTCTCCCCCCCCCCCCTTGGCCTAGCTTCCTTATGCCTCAGGCCTCCTCCTCTGCTTGTGCTCTGCTGGTTGGAGCCCTAGCCATCACTACCCCCCCTTCTCTTCTCTCTCTCTCTCTCTGCTGCCAAGGACCACTCCTCTTCAGGAACAGGTGAACCCCAACGCTCAAACACTCAGGAACCCCAACACTTCAAAGGGAACCTGCTAATGCAAATGTCTCTGTACCTTCTATCTAAGTTTCCTAGATCTGGATAATGTGTACGATTGTATGTTTTGTATGAATCTGACTAACTATCTAGTAAATATTGGAAAACAACCCACATGTGTCCTCAATATTATTTAAAGCGAAATTCTGTGGCTGGACTCTGGTATAGCTGGTCTAAAGATGCCTTGTTGTTGTTCAGTCGTTAAGTCGTGTCCGACCCTTCGTGATCCCATGAACCACATCCTGCCAGGCCTTCCTGTCCTCCACTATCTTCCTGAGTTCGCTCATTTTCATGTAAATTGCATCGGTGATGCTGTCTAACCATCTCATCCTTTGCCTTCCCCTTCTCCTTTTGCCTTCAGTCTTTCCCAGCATCAGAGTCTTCTCCAGAGAGTCCTCTCTTCGCATTAGGTGGCCAAAATATTGGAGCTTCAGCCTCAGTACCTGTCCTTCCAGGGCTGATTTCATTTAGGATTGACTGATTTGATCTCCTAGCAGTCCAAGGGACTCTCAGGAGTCTTCTCCAGCACCACAGTTCAAAAGCATCTATTCTTCGGCGCTCAGCCTTCCTTATGGTACAACTCTCGCAACCATACGTTGCTACTGGGAACACCATCGCCCTGACTATACGAACTTTTGTTGGCATGGTGATATCTCTGCTTTTTATTATGCTATCTAAATTTGCCATATTTATGGTATTCCCCCAATGATAAAGGCAATTTGGCTACCAGTTGTCTGAAGAAAGAGAGGTGGTTTCTGTTTCTCTCCAACTAGAAGGAGCACATACAAATTCCCCCCCCCCCCCAATCTAGTTCTGGTTTTTGCAGCTTCCATCCAGCAGGAGAGAGAAATTTTCACTTGCCAGAAAGTACTTCCCCCTGGCCACAAGCAAGGCAATGACCCAGTTAGCTGGAGCATGGACATACAAATGCATCTGGATTTTTTAAAAACATCTGGAGCAGCCTCCTCCACCAGGTTAGGTTGTCAAGCTACAGAGACCACAACTGAAACTTCTTCCAAAGGGGAAAAAAAATTGCCTTTGGCTACCCGTTACCTTGGAAAGTCTTCATCTTGCCACTCTTCTTTCAGCTCAACTCCTTCCATCCTCAGCTTTGCCTCAATGGCGGATGCAGAGTCTGGTGGGGGATCCAGAATTCCTCCTCTGGTTAGATGTTTAGTGAAGAACTGCAAGATATTTGACAGAGTACTTGCGTAGAAGTTCTGCTTATATTTTACTAAAACAAGTAAGTCTTCAGGAAAAAAAACTAAAGTTGTTTCTGATTCTGCAAAGAAGCATATGCTTCCCCCCCCCCCTTCCATACTTCAGATACAGAACTGGTGAGAAGCACCTCCAGGGCTGCCATTCACTGCTGCAAGAGCATTACTTTGCATTGACATAGCAAAGTGTTTCACACACATTATCCTGTCATAGTGCCGACAATAACCCTGTGAGGGAGGCCAGCGTTGTTATTCCCACATTACAGTAGGGGCCTAAGCAAGTCACCACAGCCTTCAAGACCACCTACGGAGCTCACGGCAGACACAGTTCAAGTCAGGGACTTCCCAATTGGTACCTCTGCCTTAGCCACAGACGTGGCACCTTCCCTCAGAAGGACACGTCTCTGCAATGCAGGGAACACCACACGAAGGGAGGAAAAAGACAACCGAGTCAATGAGTGCAAAGCAGATCTAGGAATGGTGCCTGGATTATTCTCATTTGGCCAGAGCTTCTAAAATTGTGTTTCCAAATTCCTTTTCCCCTCAAGTCTACAGCCGTGATCCATTGCCTTATTTCCAAGGACTCCAGACAGGTGACCCTTGTCTTGTTTTATCCTCACAGATGCAAGGTTGGTTATTGCAAGAAAGAGCCCCCTCCTTGCCCAAGGACCCAATTGCCCAATTATGTGGTGCATATAATTCAATAGGAATCCAAATCTGCATCTCCCACATCCAAATCCAACATTGCCAGCTGTACATCTGTCCGCTCTTCCAGCAGGGCACCCTTGCCGACAACCCCTGAAGGTCAGTTGTGTCCCACTTGCCAGTGTAAGCCTCGAAAAAAGTTGTTAAAGCCTTGAGGTAAAGTTGTAAAAACTTCTCCTTCCTATGAAAAGCAGTAGCTAGAGAAGATTACAAGCTGAAGATTACACATCCCCAACTCCACCCAGCTCACCACAAGCAGAGATTGCTTGCCGTAGGTGCCTCACAACAATTATCTGAACATGCTCCGCAAATCACATCTTATTGCTCAATAAGGCAGTCATTTAACAGCCTCCAGGAACATAAAAACACAGAACAATGGCAAAGTGACAAGAGGAAAGTCAGGCCGTTATGTTCTTTGATGTTACTTGTCAAGCTGAATTGTTTCCTTTAAGGGCCACATTAAAAACACTACAGACAGAATCTTTTGCTCCAAGCACAACAGCTATGAAGCTTATTCTCAGCATTTCCCCAGACTTCAATGCGTAGCTCCTACCTCGTAAACTTGCAGGGAAAGAAACTTCATGGGCTATTCTGAACAAGCGACCATCACAGTCATATACAGTACCTCTATAATATTAAAATACTATTTTCTTCACTGAGAAACTCGCAATACGCCTTGAATTTTACAAGAGAGAAAAAAATCATTCCGACATTAGATTTTTTTTAAATTACCATTACAGACTTTCAAAAGCTATACTGAAATTCAGCCACAAAACAAAGATAGCAGAACAAGATACTGCCCAAAGGTGGCCCAACTGGTCAATTTGTATTGACAATGATCCACAATGAACTCAGCGCAGGCAACTGTGCAAAGCCCACTAAAGTCCAGCTTTTGTTATTGTTTCCTTACCAAAAAAGACTTCTATTTTCTGTTTTAAAGCAGCCCATTCCCGTATTTCTGAAGAATTCTATATACCAGTAACCCACTCCACCCACAACATGAATGATTTGAGGTAAACCTTTCAAAGCCCAACAGAGCATATTTAAGGCTGCAATCTGTGTAGACTTGCTTGGGAGTAAGTCAACTCAGTTAAAACTTACTTCCAAGTTTGAACTTACTTGGTGCATAAGAGGAGGCTGCACATATTCCTTGAGCTGCAATCCTAAACATCCCAGGCAAGTATAAAAAGGTAAAGGTGACCTCTGATAATTAAGTCCAGTCGTGTCCGACTCTAGGGTATGGTGCTCATCCCCATTTCAAAGCCAAAGAGCCAGCGTTGTCCGAAGACGCCTCCGTGGTCATGTGGCCGGCATGACTCTCTTGCCGCAGCGTGTAGCATGCAGCTGGAACACGGAGCGCTGTTTACCTTCCCGCAAGCGGTACCTATTTATCTACTTGCATTAACATGCTTTGGAACTGCTAGGTTGGCAGGAGCTGGCCAAGCAACGAGAGCTCACCCTGTCGCGGATTCGAACTGCCGACCTTTCGATCAACAGCTCATGGTATGTACATTCTACAAGGGAATCATCATAATATAATTATAATATACAGTATTTATATACTGCCTTTCTTGGTCATTGGATTTCTCCTCCGACTTTAATCCAAGGCAGTGTACATGGGCAGGTTGTCCTAACCCCCCTTGGGTTTTTTTACAATATATATAAATGTCCAATCTTTCATGAACGGCTACTTTCCAGGTGGTATCCTTTTTACAGTCTGACAATTCTGCTGGCTGGCGCCTCCCACATTTGACAGACGCAGCTGGAAGCTCTTATCTCTCCTCCTGGAGGCTTTCACAGCTTTTTGCAGGTGGCGTGTCTCGACCTTATCAAGTTCACCGGTCTTCGGGCTTTGAAGGCAGCAGCTCTCCCAATTGAGCCAGACTCTTCTGCATCATGATCTTCTTGTTATGCATTTGGACAGATTTAATAATTAGGTTTGAAACTACATTTCCCCCAAGAAGACCTCACAAACCTCAACTTAACATGCTTCCCCTTCAGCTTAAAAGCAGAAACGCCATCTTTCCAGGATACAAGTCTTGTTTTCCCACACAGCATCCGTTATTGCAAGTCACCCTTCGACAGCCCCTTCCTTCCTCTGCAAAGCACACAACAGTCCTCCAATGCCTTGAGCATTTCAATAGGATGATCTAGCAAAATTCCAAGCAGCACCCTTTCAACCCAGTATACTCATCTACCACTGCAGGAGAGGGAGGCCGCTGCCACCATCACATTATACAAGACTTGTGTGTGTTATATACACATACTGAAAGTTGGGAGGCCGATACTGGGACCCTCAAGAGACAAAAATGTCTCAGACTGTTTCAGTGCCAGAGGCAACAAGGCACAATCTACCAAACTATTTACCTTGCTCTTCAGCAAGCACCACTGACAAATTTCAATGGGACATGTGCAAGACAGCTTCTTGGTGGACTAAAGCCTCCTGGGTCAGCCGTATTAGTCATGCCTCCCACCCTTCTGGGTCTTACCGCTTGTTAAAAACAGACAAAACCCATGAGCACAAGACCAGTTTATTTACAAGTATCCTCCACGTTTAAGTCCCCCAATTTTACTACATGCTCTCTAAACACACAGGTTCTTCCTCTAGATAAGTCATTCAACATCTCAATTCAGAGATCAAGAGGCTAATAGAATGCAGTTACTGTATTTTCCCCACAGACCCCATGGTACTCCCTCTTTCTGCAGGCAAGTTTCATCTGGATTTATTGCTCATGGAAAATGCTGTGCTCCCCCCCCCCCCCACACTTGGTTTCAGCTTCACTTCATTCTCCTGGTGCAGCCCTCTTACTTGCTGAACCACAGATCTGCCACCAAAGTGTACTCCCCCAACTTGCCTCAGAGCATTTACTCTGCTACATTCCTTATATTTTGAATCAGGACAGCTAGGTGGTCTAGCACAGTGGTGGCCAACCTTTCAACATGAATGCTGGCCCTTTAAATGGTTGCATAGGTGAGGGCATTTCAGCAGGTGCGGCTGCTTTAGCAGCACCATCAGCACTTGCAGCTGCCAAGATTCTGTCTTCTACACAACTCTTAAGAACACAGTAGACCTAATGGTGGAAGGTTGACCACACTGGCCAAGGGACTCTGAGCAACAAATCAAACACTCCCTGGCCTCTACCATGAGCTCAGTAGGTGGTCACAGGTAACGCATGTTCTGTCCCCCCTACCCACAATCTGCACCACCATCAACCTACCTTACAAGGATTTAATGTATACCGGTACTTACCGTATTGTCCAGAGTATAAGACGCACCTGACTATAAGACGCACCCTTAAAGTTTGGTGCTATTAAAATTTTTAAGTCACTAGCATTAAATTGCAACAGCCTGATTATAAGACGCACCCCTAGTTTAAAAACTTAAATTAGGAGAAAAAAGTGAGTCTTATACTCAGACCAATACGGTATTCTTTTTACTGAATAGGAACTAGAGGAGCTTACAAGCTCAACAAAACATTAAAACAAATACAATCACATAGTTGCATATAAAAACACAAGACAGTAAAACAGCCATGAACAAAACAAACAGCAGAAATAAGAATCTAATCAAAGTATTTTGAACACTCACCAGTGCTATATAAATGCTAAATATTGTTCAGGATCCTCCAATCCCATTTCCTTGGAAGTCCCATAGAATTTACTAGGCCTTACTTCCAAGTAGACATGTATATGATTACTGTCAGTTAAGCAGGTAGATAGATTAAAAGCCACCAATGTCCCTAATCAGACAGCATATTTCTTAAGAGGTATTTTTTAATACAAACAGGTCCAATCTCTCTCCCACCTCTCTGATACAAACTGTGGCACATTTACACTTCCCAACAAGCACGAAGGAAGTCTGCTTTCCCCCTTCAGAAACATGGCTTTTAATCATGTGATGAAATCAGATCACATTTTCTTCCCATTGCTACAATTAGCTTTAACCAGCACACTTTTCAAGACACCACTAGCAACCACACAGAACAACCCTAGGCATGTTTACTCGGAAGCCAGTTCCACTAATAGGGACTCCTCCCAGTTAACGGGGCCCAGAATTGCAACCACACACTACACAATCCTATGCACATTTACACAAACACAAGTCCTGCTGAGTTCAGTAGAATTTGTTCCCACACAAGTGGGCCTAGGATTGCACCTTGAACATTTCTATTCAAGGAGCCGATCATAAACATGACAGACAGACCACAAACTTTAAATCTTCATGAATTCACAGGTCTCCTACTCATTCAGCGAGGTCCTCTTTAACTGAGTGACAGCCCTAACAACATCAAAAGAGTTATTTCATATTAAATTATAATACTTTTGCTAACCCCTCCCAAATGCACATGAAAAAGCCACCTCACAGGGGGACTGATAAACTACCACTCACCACCCCCAAATGTGCGCCGTCCATTTCCTTCCCCACCTGAAACCCTACCAGCCCCCACCCCATAACACTTCCACCACGCAATACGCACCAACCTTTTGAGGGAGGATACAAAACAGGGGGGAGGAAGAAAGGGGGGTCCTCAGCTGCGCTCCTGGCCCGCTTCTCTTACTCCCTTCTTCTCCCGGCTCCCACCCAGTCCAAACGACCCCTCCCAATAAGCACGACCCTGCCCCGGAAGCAAACGCCAACAAACAGGAAGCTACGCCAACAAATGACAACAGCCCACCAACCCCCCTCCCTTAGTGAGGGTAGGAAGACCGCTAGGCGCGCATGCGCAGTGGCTCTTTGCAAAAAAAAAAACACGCCTTGAGAATTCTCTGGAGTCTCGACTGCTCCTATGCGAAAAGCCGGTGGTCGGTAGGAAGGGCGCAGGCGCAAACCAGCTGAGTCCTTTGGTCGCTCCCTGGAATGGGCGGTGGGTGGAAGTAGGCATGCGTGGAGGGAATAGGCGTGATTTCCGATGGGATTCCCTAAGCAAGGTTTTCTTTTAGCCTTCCCTGGCCAGTGGGATTGCAGCTGCTACTGGCTGGGTTTTAGGGGGATGGATATATTTGCAGCAGAGTTGTCAACTTTAACTGAAGCTATTCCTGGAGGTTTTGTTTTTAATCCGACATTGTTTTTAATCCGACAAATTGGAGATTCCTGGAGGCTCTGTTAAAACCTGCAGGGTTCAATCACCACCGCACTGGCCCCTTGGAGATTGATCGATGCTGGATCTATTCTGGAGAGTCCAGACCAGTCCTGGAGAGTTGGCAAACCTAGCAGCATCTTAGGGGAAAAAAATCTGAACTTGTGTAGGGATTGATTTATAGCGATCTCTGGTTTCCCAAGTTCGTTTTTGCTTTGGCCGGTGGCGGGCCGGGGGGGGGGGGGGAACAGGACAGATAGAGTTGTCAGATCTCCAGTCCGGTTAACAGGGTCTCCAGGAATTTTCAGTGTTACATCATGTTGGGGGGGGAGGGGAATCTCCAACAATAGCTTCAGTCAGAGTTGGCTGACATGCAGCACAATCCTATACACGGCTACAAAGAAGTAAGTTCCACTGAGTTGAATATCCTAGGTAAGTATGCATAGGATTGCAGTCTTAGGGATAGAACCTGTGCAGTCTACTGTCTGAGCTCCATGAGAAGTAAAGCTGCCTTCATTTGCAAGAGTTAGGGCGCAATCCTATCCTACTTACGCCACTGGTGTAAGGGGATTCAAATCCCCTCCAAAAGGGGAATTCAAAGGGGATTTGAATCCCCTTTCCGTTCTGGGGCCTCCCGTTTTCGCTGTGCTGCTGGTTACAACAGTGGCGTAAGTAGGATAGGATTGCGCCCTTAGGCATGTGTCACTCTGCGCACTGTTAGGCTCCATTCACATGGGAATAAACCTGCAAGAGAGTTTTTATATATTTTGAAAATTTATACCCCACAGGGCCTCTGTGCCTTGAATGATGTGGTAACACATCTCTGAAGTGCTGTTCATGCATGTGTTATGCTGTAGCAAGGTACAGACAGCTGTACCAGGTATATTTTTATCATTTTCACAGTCACATGTGAATGCTTGTACTCGGATTCGTTTTTATTTCATTTTTAAAGATCAGCAGTCCATGTACCTGCATTGAGTGGAATGTGTGGATTGTATGATGTACAATTATTGTACCTGGCTAATGCATGAATAATAGCCCTTGAAGGCGGTATGGAAGGGGCCATTGGAAAGCCCGCAAAATTGCATGTCTCCCTCTGAAAGGTGTAAGAAAGAACAAAGCAAATACACACTCCTGAGTTTTATAGCAGCTTCCGGTAAGAACAGACTAAGAGCATAACCGTATGTCTACTTAGAAGTACAGTACTCCCCTCATATCCGCTGGGGATATGTTCCAGGCCCCTCTGTGGATACTTGAAACTGTGGATAGGAGCGAACACCCCCTCCATGATAAAGATCGGAGACTGTTATAACCCGCTGTGATGCAAATAGAACGAACCATCCTCGGGATTCAGGGTTATAAAATATTTATAAATGCAAAAATTGTAAAAAGCCAGCAATCTTACAAAACAAGTTAAAAATCACACTGATTAAAACTGCTTTAAAATCCACAGCCAAGTACAATAAAAACATTTCAGATTTTTCTTGGCATTACGTTTCGCTCATCTGCTATGAGCATTTTCAAATGCAAAGCCTGAGTAGTCAGGAATTTTACAATTTTTGCATTTATAAATATTTTATAACCCTGAATCCCGAGGATGGTTCGTTCTATTTGCACCCCCTCCATGGTTTACTGAGGGCCCCCCCACCCTTCCTCCTCTGTGGCAGGCGTGCACACCCTCCCAGCTCTTATTTTTCTTTCAGCAAGCTTTGTTCCTTAAAACAGAGAAGCAGCCTCCATTGCAGGCAAGTTGAACGAGACTAAGTCCTAGAGAGGCTCTGCAAGGTTTCTGTTAACCTTGCAGAGCCTCTCTAGGACTTAGTCTCGTTCAACTTGCCTGCAATAAGCAGCCAGAGGCTGCTTCTCCTGTTTGTTTAAGGAAGAAACAAAGCTTACTGGGAAAAAAGTAAAAGCCTGGGGTGGTCCCCGCGATCCATGGATAACTGAAACCGTGGATAGCGAATCCGTGGATATGGGGGCCCACCTGTAAGTCCCATTGCGTTCAATGAGGCTTACTCACAGGAAAGTGTTATAAGATTGCAGACTAACAGCACAATCCTATCCAACTGACACCACCGGTGTAACTAGCGGTGCATTGAGAATGGGAGGCCCCAGAACGGAAAGGGGATTCAAATCCCCTCCAAAGCCTCCCGCCCTGCCCTCCCCCGCTGGTTACACCAGTGCTGTAAATCGGATAGGATTGCGCTGTAAGGCTGCAATCCTATAATACTTTCCTGGGAGTAAGCCCCATTAAACACAATGGGGCTTACTTCTGAGTAGACATAGCTAGGATTGTGCTGTGAGAGAGCTGATTTGAACTGTGACAAATTTAGAAAAAAAAATCCTAAGAGAAGGGGTGGGAAGCTAGCAGCACTTTTTATGCTGCAGAAATGCTTTCACTGGGGAATTGATGCAACCTGTCGTTGCTTGTAAGGAGTGCTTTGCTATCTACCTCCATCCAATGCTCAAATCTGAACATCTGTAAATAAAGCAAAGACTACACAGACACCATAATAAGCCTTCGGTGATGTCTCCTCAAAAGGAAGACCAAGTCCGGTCAGCGCTGCCCCAGGGATTTCTCACTATTCAGGGAAGAGGGGACTACTAGTAATATCCAGAACCTGCCCCAAGAGGTCAGAGTCAGCTCCAGGTGTTGAGGGGCCCTTGGGCAAGAGACCCTTCTTGGTACCACCTCCTCATTGCTGTTGCCCATTCTCTTTTCCTCTTCCTTTGGGCCCAGTCTTCACCACTGCCTGGAGCTTCTCAGTGCAACGTACACCTCCGGTGTAAACAGGAGTCCCCAGAACGGAAAGGGGATTCAAACCCCCTTTGAATCCCCCTTAGGAGGGGATTTGAATCTCTTTTCCGTTCTGGGGCCTCCTGTTCTCGCTGCACCGCTGCTTACACCAGTGGTGTAAGTTGGATAGGATTGCACTGTCTGTCTCCTAGCTTCTGTTACTGCTCGTTCTCATGGAGAGGACAGCTGAACACAGACTGTGGCAGGAAGGAAAAGCAGCAAGGTCTGTGGACAGAGGTGTGGCCTTCGGCATGTACCTGACAACATCTACATCTGATACCAGACTTACCTGAGGTAGATACTTTCCATCCTGGTACTAGGACTTGTTGGAGAATTCTCTGGGTTCTAGTACTTAGTAGCAGAGTAAAAGTGGAAATACCCTTCTCCTTTGGAAAACGGATTATCCCAAACACCCAGGCTAGCAAGCTATCAATAAAAGAAACACGGAGGCAGATGCTTGTAGTTGTAAAAAGAAAAATAGTTTACTTACAGTTCAGTTTCATTTGTACAGCGTCTGATTATGATCAGAGTTACACTAAACTTAATGGGATGGCATACCTCTACAGCTGGTACACCCTGCGTGTAAGAGCATGCTTGGAAAGATGGCCACTAGGCATGGAGAGCCCAGCGTGGACACAACCTTTCCCTTTGGAGTCTGGAGAGGAAGAGAGCAAGCCCACATGGCAAAGAAAGGAAGTAGGGAAAGGGTCAGGGGAACGCCCCTTCCAGGGCACAGAGAGGACCAGGTGAGAGGTCTTTCCAGGTGACCAAGAACACACACACTGCCCCCAGTGTCCTTGCAGACAAAATGCTGCCCAAATCCCAACAGGACTCTCTCTAAATCAATGGGAGAATGACTACCCATCCTCTTCCTCATTCATGAGGTTAAGGACTTTCTGGAATTCACACTGGTTCACCTCTTAAACTCTGATCTGAAAACGGGCAGAGCCCTTCATCCACACAAGAATAATCTCATCATGATTCCTTTGTGCCTTGAAGGAGTTGCTTATTATTGTGGGACATCCTCAATTTTCCCTTATAAACAACAAAAGGCCATGGTGCTGTTCTGGGGAAAACCTGTAGTTTCTACTCCACAGAAGCTTCTTCTGAAATAAATTTGTTTGTCGTTAGGGTGCTACAACTAAGACATGTTTTCACTGCATCAGAGTAACTCAACTAACCCTCTGGGTGCAATTTGTGGCATGTGATGTAGTGTTTTCCCTTTGCCACAGGGTGGCAGTAAATAACTGAAAATTGAGAAATTCTGGAACATGTCTATTTTAGAAGTAAGGAAGAAAACAAGCAAAAAAGTAGGTTGGGACCTTAAACATTTACATTTTACTACTTGGACTAACCTCCTCTAAAGAATAATGCCAGAAAACCTTTATTTCATCCTTACATTTTTTTGCATGTGTGTTCCCTGCATCAAAACACAAGCCAAGTTCAGGGGGAAGATATCACCACCAATGCTGGCTACCCATAGATCAGAGCCCCAGCCCAGTATTCAGAAGACGAGTCTGCTGTCTGCAGCAGTCTTGTTTAAAAATAGCTTTTAGAAAGATCCTTTCAGCAGTAGGATAAATTATATCAATTGAGGGTTTCCCCTCACCACACACACAATCACAGCAGCAGCACTATTAGAGGGGCACAGCTGTCCCAACAAGATATTTTGGTGCCCTTTATTTAACATGGCCACAATTTATTGGGCAGCCTCTGCACAAGAGTACCAAGAGCACAAGAAGCTGCACAAGTACACTGATTATTGCAATAGGGCTTGCAGATAAGAATGTCCAGGTGAATTGTGCCCTATGGGAGTGGTGCCCAGGGGATGGCTAGGTCAGGCACTGGCTGAGGGCTGACACCCATCGAAGCAGGAACCACCTGATCAGACTGACCCCCAAACCCTCTACTGGTGGCAGTGGTAGCTCCCAAAAGATGCTACCACAGAGCAGTAGAAAGAGCGATAGATAGGGGCCCTATCTATCGCTCTTTCTACTGCTCTATGGTAGCAGGGGGGCTTCATGGGGGTCCCAGTGATTCACAATGTTCTATTCCTTATCATTTCTATCCCAGCCACCCTTACTGGTAACCACAATCTACTGTCTGAGAATAATCCAGAGTATAATTCTCACCTTGTCTTGTGTGTGTGTGTGTGTGTGTGTGTGTGTGTGTGTGTGTGTGTGTGTGTGAGAGAGAGAGAGAGAGAGAGAGAGAGAGAGAGAGAGAGAGAGAGGTTTTCTTCTCCCCCCCCCCAAAAGAAAAAAGCAAGTTTTTCCAGAATTCAACTCAGCTTTGGAAAAAAAACAATTAAAAAGCATGACTGCCATTAAATGTTAAGATCAATACAGCTACGAGTTAATCACAAACAGTTAAATACTCCCTGCTTTTTGTGAATGTTTCTTCACCGATAGGATAAGAATTAGAGTAATTTATAGAGCCGTGTGTGATTCAAGTGGCCTGGCTAAAGGAAACATTTCCCATTATTCATGGGCATTAAGGTTTTCTTTCTTCCCTTTCAAAATGACTTGTTTACACTCGGGGAGCACTTTTCGATTTTTAATAGAGAGAAAGAATTCCTTTAATTAGGTCGAGTGACTTGTTTATGTCCAGGTTGTGCATTTTAGTGTCGGGAAATGGAGGAAAAGCTAACCCCAGCTAAGTCACAGCCTCTTTTGGTTGTGCCTTCGTTCCTTTAATTGCATTTAATGCTCTCACGCAAACTCATCTTTGACCATGCAAGAAGGTTGAAGGGAAGCAAGAAGCCAGTGGGTAGAAGTCAAGGGAGAATAAGACCAATTGCGTAGAGAGCCGCTGCCCAGGTAATGCTCCCCAAATGGTTTCATTACCTGCAGTGGGTGCAATGCAACCCCCATTAAGGTGAGTGGCAAACATCCCAAATAGATTCTGGATTGCACCCAACGAGGAAAGAATGAGCAATTAGCATGAGGACTAAACTTGAAACCCACCACACAGATTTTAAAGCAAGTTTTTATTCTTTTAAGACTTGACGTTCAGACTTGGGATGAATAATACAGTGACCATTAGTTACGGCATTGTCCCATTGAAAGCAATGGAATCGGACACTGAGCCCAGTAGCTTATTAATCAGAAGGAAGTCCCAATGTATTCACCATCAGGTTTACTCCCAGGTAAGTGTGCTTTGGATTGTACACATGCAGTGCATTCCTATTAATATTTGCTTAGAAGTCAGTCCCATTCAGATCAATTGGATCTACTCCCTAATAGCAAGTGTATATTTAGGATTTAGAAGTGTATATTTAGAATAGATGCTTTTGAACTGTGGTGCTGGAGAAGACTCCTGAGAGTCCCTTGGACTGCTAGGAGATCAAATCAGTCAATCCTAAATGAAATCAACCCTGACTGTTCCCTGGAAGGACAGGTACTAAGGCTGAAACTCAAATATTTTGGCCACCTAATGCGAAGAGAGGACTCTCTGGAGAAGACTCTGATGCTGGGAAAGACTGAAGGCAAAAGGAGAAGGGGAAGGCCAAGGATGAGATGGTTAGACAGCATCACCGATGCAACGAACATGAAAATGAGCGAACTCAGGAAGATAGTGGAGGATAGGAAGGCCTGGCGGGATATGGTTCATGGGATCACGAAGGGTCGGACACGACTTAACGACTGAACAACAACAACAAAATGCGAAGAGAGGACTCTCTGGAGAAGACTCTGATGCTGGGAAAGATTGAAGGCAAAAGGAGAAGGGGAAGGCAAAGGATGAGATGGTTAGACAGCATCACCGATGCAACGAACATGAAAATGAGCGAACTCAGGAAGATAGTGGAGGATAGGAAGGCCTGGCGGGACATGGTTTATGGGATCACGAAGGGTCGGACTTAACGACTGAACAACAACATATTTAGGATTGCAGCTTTAAGTCAGGCCTAACCTAACTCCCAGTCTATAAATAAAAACCATTCAGTAGTAGGACATAAGTTACAACTCCCTTTTGTAGGATAGTGCCTACAGTCTGGTATTTGGGTGCCAAAAGGTTTTTCTTTTTTTAACAATTCCATTTGTGAATTATTACATACATTCAAAACAATTGGAGATACGGTTTATCTCCCCCCACCCCACCCCGGAAATCCTCCAGAAATTACGAATATATGATTTGAGAGTTACACTTTTTGGATGATGACGATTTCAATAGTTTAATTGACCTTCCCAACAAGGAGGAGGTTTTGTCTTCTTAATGTAATAATTAAAATATGATATGTATTATCTGAAAATCTGAAAATATGTTTCAGATGTTCAGCCTGTCCTCTCCTGAATATTTTAGAGGGGCCTTCATGGTTAGAACAAAATCATTTTTTGTTAATAGCAGACTAATAGGTCCAATCAATCAATCAATCAATTAATCAAATCCAATTTTAGTAGAGAGACAGGAAGTTTTTGCTGCAGCGGCTAAATCCTGCTCACCTTTAAATCTGCAGCTTCCATGTATTCTCAATAAAAGTCCTAGGTACCTCTTTACGATTGACAACCTACAGGCAAGGCGTGCATTCTCCCTAGCCAGATGTAACACCCTGCCCTCCAGCTTAATGGAATACAGATTTGATCGATCCTCCAAGGCTCAGGGCTGTTGTTTTTGTAACCTGGCAGATACAGAATCCCTGGCACATGTGCTTTTACATTGCCTGGTATAATGACCTCCAGCATAATATTCTTAACTCTCTGCTAGTAAATCTGCAAGGGAGGTCGGATTCTGACATTGTCCGGACCTTACTCTCGTCGACTAACAATTGGACCATCAACCAGTTAGCTAATTTTTTTCAACTTGCCTCAGAACGTAGAGTAGCTATAGTGGCCAACATCAGGGTAACTGTTTATTTCGGTATGCCTCCCTCTTACTCATAATTGTGGGTGTTTTTTTTCTCTGTTTGCTCATTGTATTATGTATAATTTATTATTGTTTTAAGTTTTATGTTTGCTTGTGTGTTATGGCAATAAAGGTTTATTGATTGATTGATTAATCAAATCAGACTAATCAATCAAATGCATTGATTTGCAACTGGTATCTTTCTTAATGGAATTTATTTTCAACTTTATTTAGGACGGAACCTCAACCACCCCTATCAATTTCAATCTATTTCCATGGAATTATATGCAGAATTGCAGTGCAGAGCACTGAAAAGCTCAACTATTAAATTGCTTAGAACTTAATTTCCTTTGGCTGCAACTAAAACTACATCTTAAATATTTACTTCATACATGTATCGCCGTGAAACAGTAGGGCCAAAAGGAGGTTGGTAAAAATGCCATGGACACAGTTTGTGTGCACACCCTATTCATTTCAATTGGGCTTCCCAGAAGATTGTGCCTTTATGGTGTGTATGTTGTTTCCAAAATCTCAAAAGCTGTAGCAATGGTTCTTAACTTTACATTTTCCCCCATTTACTTATCGACAAAACATGATTCATTTTTAGCCCTGGCACAGGCAGTTAAACGAGAGTGTCAGCTGTAGCTATTATTCAGTTACAGTACACATTTATCAGTACAGTACTTCCCAAATACATGTGGTTCTGCAAATGTAATCTTTAACCATGAATGAATGAATGAATGAATGAATGAATGAATGAATACATTTTTTTAAACTGTGCACAGCTGAAGATCTTTTCAGTGGCAAAATTTGGAGTTTGAGATTTTTTTAAAAAAATCTCATGCAGTTTATTATTTCTTATGTGGCATTCTACTTGAGCATTTGTTGGGGTTTGGCTGCAGAAAGGGAAAAGAGATATGTATTCTTAACAGTAGATTCAACTTGAATGTTATCAGAGCGGAAGGTAGCTAAATTGGACTGATTTCAGTCACTGTACATGTTAATTTAAATGGAGGTTTAACATTCCACGATAGGTTAAAAATATGAGTGTCTTGTGAATGAGTTTTGAGGACTAACAGTACAGACTTCAACGTCAATCCAACTCTAGAGTTATACCACTCAGAACACAGGTGAAGTGTTGAAATCAGCTGTGATCCTGTTTTGTTAGAAAGAGTTGTTTGTTAGGAAGGCCCTTAAAACTGCTTTGGGTTACAGAACTTTAATACTACCTTCACCTTTTAACTAATCAAGTAAATGTCAGATTCTTCATGAACTAATCTTCAGTCAGGTGGCAGGTCGTCTTATTACAACATTGCTGGCTTTTTGTGTGTGTGGTTTTTTTTCCCCAAACACATTCTGTAACTGAAATAGTGCTTTAATATCTTCTAAATCTAAAACAAAACATACATTAGAGAACAAATTATTGCAAGGATTAATATAGCATGAATACACCTGTTTACCTAAATATGATTTAAGACCATGCTTTTTTTTTTACATCAGTCAAAATGGTAAATATTTTAAACAAAAGGAGGATGATCTCTCGATCTCTCTCTCTCTCTCTCTCTCTCTCTCTCTCTCTCTCTCTCTCTCTTCTACAGCAAGCACTTTTGGGTTGGTGAGAGGCTTGTGGCAGGATTCAAAAGGGTGAAAGCTGATGCTAAGGACTGCGACAAATGGGCACTTTATGTAAACAAGCACTTTCTCCCAAAGCTGTAGAGTTGACATTGATGCAGGATTTAAATGCAAGGTACAAGAATGACAGCAAAGAAAGTGATAACCAAGTAATGAACCACAGAAAAATCATTTAGGAAAAAATGGGCATGTTGTGGACTGACAAGTCAACTTTCTCTGCCCAGTATCATCATGAAACAAATCCAGATAATCTAACTTTCCCCCTGGAATGTTGAAGGTTTTATGATACCTTCATTCATTGCCCATGGTGTGCAAATCATCCATTCTTTCTGGTAGACATATTTTCAGGTTTTTGCAGCCTTGAAAACCTAGTTTTTACCAGTGGCAATAGTGAGACAAAACCAGAAGATAGTTTTCACCCTGGGTAGTGCTAACTTCCTCATACCACCTTCAATGCTCTTGAGAACTTTTGTTTGTCTGCAGTATCAGCCGAGAAGAGAATTGTGGTAGATGGATGTAACGTAACAATGCTCCAGGTGGGGATAGAGATGTGCAAATCTGGCTGTAGCAAGCAAGCCTCCCCAAAAGAAGATCAAAATGGTCTTGCCGAGGGTGGCCAAGACAAATCAAAGACACGAACAGTGCGGTTCTCTCTTGTAGTCAATCGGCTTGGTTGTTCAAACCAGCAGCTCAAGCCTCAACAACCCAAATAGCAGCATTAAAAAAGGTGTTGTTAGTAAGTATTCCTGTGACAGTCAACCACGTGTTCAGCCAGAAATGTTCATCATTACGTCCATGCAACGTCACAGGTGCCATAGCAAATAAAACAGTCTTTTACATGATGTTTCTGCCTTTCTAATGAGTTATTTCTAAACTAATAAAAAGAAGGTAAGGTTAGGGCAGGGGCCGCGGGGGCTTAGTGGTTAAGATACTGAACTGCAGACCGGAAGGTCGGTAGGACAGCAGTTCGAGACCCGAGTGCTGCGTGATGGAGTGAGCTCCCGTCTGCTGCCCCAGCTCCTGCCAACCTAGCAGTTTGAAAGCAAGGAATTGCAAGTAGATAAATAGGTACCGCTGCGGCGGGAAGGTAACAGCGTTGTGTTAGTCATGCCGGCCACATGACCATGGAAGCGTCTTCGGACAGCGCTGGCTCTGCGGCCTTAGAAACGGAGATGAGCACCGCACCCTAGAGTCGGACACGATTAGCTTTCGAGCACGGGATACCTTTACCTTTACTTAGGGTTAAGGCAAGATGAATAGTTTGGATCAGAAGTCCAGGCCGTGAAGCTCTGTCACCAACTCCTGAGAAACTATCAAGATCCTGAGACAACACGCCTTTATGAATCTTTCATAACATGCTTGCTTTAATATTGTAAACCTCCTTGAGTGGTCTTGCCAAGGCAGAAAGATGGTACATAAATGCAGCAAATACATCAATAAAAATAATAATGAGTCATAAGCATACTCGTGTCTGGGAGGATTTTCAGACATTTTCTCTGCGTCTAGGCTTTGGTCTTCCTAAAGGACCTGGATGCTGCAGGCAGCATCAGCTGCATTAAGGGGTTGGGTATAATCCACTTTAATTAAATAGTACAAATTAGAAACATGTTGTACATTTGCTATTAAGTGTTCTAGTTATTCTCATTTCACGCATACTTCACAGCAGGGATGTATCTAAGTAACTAGGTCATGAGTGCGAGTGCAAGTACGAGTCATTTTTGCACGAGTCCGAGTCCGAGTCAGTGCCAAAATTTTTGGGCAAGTACGAGTCAAGTGCGAGTCATTTTCGCACGAGTGCAAGTCGAGTACGAGTAAGGCCAGAAACCACGAGTCACAAGTCACGAGTCGAGTCACTTTGGGGAAAATGGCTTTTTCCCCCTGAAAATGGGGTGTGTTTGTGTGTGGGGTGTGTGTGTGTGTGGACCTCTTTAAAGCACCCACTTGGCTTCCCCTATGACTTAGAAAATGACTTGGAAATGGCAAGTCGTTACCCCCACAAGTGCGAGTCAAGTGCGAGTCCCGTGGGTCACGAGTACGAGTGCGAGTCAGTGGGTCACGAGTACGAGTGCGAGTACGAGTCAGGGAAAAAGTGGCTAAGTCACACTTGCGAGTCGAGTCATTTGACTCGAGTCCCCATCCCTGCTTCACAGTACTTGTGGGTTATGGCCGACTCTTAGTTATAACAGATGAAACCTATTTGCTTACCCCGCCCTGCAAACCAGAATGGAACCCGTTTCAAGGGTGCACTGATTGAACTACAGAAGTTGCTGAAATTTTCTTGACTTGAACTAGAGCGGAACCAGAACATCAGCAGTCTCATCAGAATCCAAACTGAACCAAGTGTTTGGACTCTCTGGAAAGAATGTTAGGATGTACCCACTTTCCAGGTAGTAAATCCTATTCAACACAATGGGACCTACTTCTAAGTAAACCTGTATAGGATTGCACTGTAAATGTAATGAAGTCAATGGAAGGAATAGAAGTTATCAGTAAAATATTACTTAACAGCCTAGCGGCCCAATCCTATTGAGGCCAGGCAGCTGCAGAACTCTGTTTCACTGGCGCTGACTGCTGTAAAGGAGTCAGTGCCAGCGGTAAAAGGTGCTCTGGCAGTGTGTGAACTTGTGCACTACTGGAGCACTAGCGGGAAGGCTGGAGCCTTCTCGCCCACATTGTCAGACCGCTGGCCACCCACCGGAGCAGGGAAGCCAGTGGGAGAGGCAGGGGTGGGGGAGGGTGGAATGGGGTGGGGAGGCTGCGGGAGGGGGTGGATCTGGCAGTGATGGTGTGCACCGGATCCTATTCCCTCTGGCAGCAGAGTTCCCGCCCCTTTTTCTCCTCAGACTAGTGCTAGCAAAATTGCACAGGTCCGAGGAGACCCATTGCGGGGCGGGAGGCTTATGCAGGGGTAGGGGGACTTAAATCCCCTTTCCCTGCTGAAGCGTCCTGATCCACCCCATTGATACAACATGCCCATTTTTGACACGGCTGCACCAGCGGAGAGGAGGAGGAAGAGGATAGGATTGGGCTGTTAGATGAGTTGTGCAACTGTTTTTGTGAAGTACAGCTTCCAAGGGATGCAACATATTGTTACTGTTATTAAGAAGATCTATATTCTGCTTTTCAACAGGAAAAGTTCACAAAGCAGTTTACATAATTAGTTAATCAAACAAACAAATACATAAAATAAACATATTGGGTCATATTAGGAAATGTAGAAATTTCCAATGGAAAACCAGGATCATTATTTTTTGTTTTTGTTTTTTATGAAGTCTAAATTCTGTAGGTAAGCTGTCTTGAACGGATAGAGAGTCAGGGTGAAGTGTTTCAGATAAATATATAGAAATGCATGGAAAAGCAGCCAAACTGGCATTGGCAAATTTATGTGCCATGAAATTGTTTGACACTCTGCCGTGATACCCAAAATTCAGGATCTGAAGGGGCTACGGTATCTCACTTGGCCTCACTAGAAGATCCACCTGTAGCCAGTCTCGTGGTTCTTCCAGGTTAGATAGATCCATCTTCTAGCTAGGGTTTCCAGGCTCGATAGATCCCAAACCTTGAGATTTCTCAGGTGGGGGCCTGGTGGTATCGGAAGATAGCCAGCTCTTGAAAAATGAGAGGGGGGAAACCCCAATACCAGTGTGGAAGCCAGTGATAGAGGCCCATCTGGAGCCTAATGGAAAAGGGGCAGAGCTTGACAGAAGCCTAAGAATGGCCTGTGACAGGGGTTCTCAATCCCTTCCCAGCTGAGTACCACCTCCGATGCCACTCTCCTGCTGCGTACCACCGGAAGTGACTGGCGATGACATCATCGCCAGTTCCTTCTGGAGTTTCAGGTTTTTGGAGGTCAGAAAACGCAGGGAGGAGGCTCTGGGCAGTTTGGAGGGCCCTGCTCAGCATTCCTGAGAGGCTTGGCCAAAGGCAGGAGCCTCTCGGGAGCAAAAATGCACTGCCGTAATCACCCAATCGGACCCAGTGGCGTTGCTCTAGGTGGGGCGGGACACTACGTTCTGCAGCGCTCTGACCCTCTGTTCTCCCCGGTATGAGGCGGCCCTTCCCCCTCGCCTTCGGAGCCATTCAGTGGGGCGAAGGCAAATGTGCAGGGAGTATCCTGCGCGTTGCCTTCACCCCACTGAATGGCTCCGAAGGCGAGGGGGCGGGGCCGTCTCATGCCGGGGAGTAAACGGAGGGTCAGAGCGCTGCAGAACTTAGTGTCCCGCCCCACTTAGAGCAATGCCACTGGGTCCGACGGTCCAAGTACCACCAGCAGTCGGCCGAAGTACCACTGGTGGCACTAGTACCACTGGTTGAGAACCCCTGGCCTATGATTAACCTCTGTCACATGTCCACTTGGGAAAAAGTAAAATGCTAGAGAAACAAGGTCATTTTGGGCAAACTAGGGCCTAGCCCCCTAGCCCAAGTTGGCCATTGTATATGCATGAAGTGGTTGAGGTGCAGGCATCCAATTCATTAGAGGGCTGTTGGAATGGGGCACCAGATTTAAAAGTGAAGTAGAATTCTGTTACTCAAGTCTGCAGTCCCACCCAACCCCTACATTTCAAATGTAGCAAAGTGGACACATATCTGAGCAGCCCTCTTTAGCCCTTGGCAGGGAGTTTGGGATAGCAGGATTTTTTAAGTCATTCAAGCCAAGGTCGACGGCTTGCTACACACCCTGTCCTGCAGGATTACCATTGCCTTGACATACCTCTACGTAGCGGAGGTGGTAGAATCATCTGGCTGCGCCATCCGCAGACTTGGCACTGCCAATTGTAAATAATGGATGCCCCACCCAATTTACATTCTTCTTTTGTGGAGCCAGTTTTAGAGAGTGCCTTACTGGCTCTCAGAGCCCAAGGAAATACAATCTGGAGCCAACTTTCAGATCTGTTTCTCCAGCATGTCTAGGACAGGAAAAGCCGGGGCTCTTTTATCGTGGGGCCATCTGTCCTCCTTGAATGTGCTTATTAGTAATAGTGTAGGTGGGTCTATTCGCTTGGGACAAGGACTCCGAAACAGATGCTTTGTTTATGTGTTAAAAAAGATGGCTCCAAGCCAAAGCGCTAATCACGACTGCCTCTGAAGTGGCGCTAATCAGCTGTGTGAGGCTGTATCAACTCTTATGTTGTTTGCTCAAGCTGGTAGTTTAGAGGTGCCGTGTACAAGATATTTGTAGTCGTAATTTCTCCAAACAGGTTAAGGCAAACATGCTGAAAATCAGCATATTAATGTGCTGTGTTTTCAAATTAGAATTATAAACACACTTTCCTCATTGGAGGCCCAGCCTACTAGAAAGGAACCAGATGTGTAATGATGACTCCGTTATTTGGAGGCCCCATCAAAGTGAAGCAAATGATTGTTGTTTAAGCTGCGTTTGATGCATTGGGGAGGTTTTGCTTGCTGGAGAATCTTACTTGTGTGTTATTAAGGGCCCAGGCCTATCCAGCTTTCCAGCACTGATGCAGCCATGCCAACAGGGCATGCGCTGCATCCTGCAGTGGGGGGGCAGTCATGGAGGCCTCCCCAAGGTAAGGGAACTTTAGGCCGGGACAATAGCGTTAGCTAAGATTACCAGATCTCCAACCAGGACAGAGTGCTAGACCTTTAGGAGAAGGAATGTGGGCGGGTGTAGCTTGTTAAACCCTTAGAGCACAATCTTGGGCATGTCTACTCACTGAACACAATAGGGCTTGCTTCTGAGTAGACATGCCTAGGATTGTGCTCTAAGGTTTAACAAGCTACACCTGCCTAAATGTCTGCCTTAGAGGATTGTGCTCTAAGGTTTAATAAGCTACACCTGCCTTCTCCTAAAGGTCTAGCACTCTGCCCGGGTTGGAGATCTGGTAAGCCTAGCGTTAGCATAGTGTAATGTAGCAAGAGTATGTAGCATAGTGCAGTGTTTCTCAAACTGTGGGTTGGGACCCACCCGCAACCCAATTTCTGGTGGGTCCCACAGAGCTTCCAATGAAAACACAAGTGATGGAAAGATCAGATAATTTGCCTCAAGCCCTGAGGCTATTCAAAAATCAAATAGCTTCTAATTGCCCTGCAGACAACTGAGTTCCTGCAGTTTTCAAGGAGCTGAGCTCCTGCAGTTTGCAAACTTGTGTAAATATAGGGAGAAAAACATTTGAGTGTCTTTTTTCTGGGTCCCCCCCCCAAGTCTGTCAATGACAGGTAGTGCGGGCAGGTGAAGGCTGGGTCACATTACTAAGCCCCTCAAGCTTTGAGGCTATCTATTCATGAGGGCTGCCTCATTACAAGAAATGGATTGAGTTTTTTTGCAAATAAATAAATAAAATATTACTTGTAAATAAATAATATTTCTTTCTAGATCACCTTTTTAAAAAAGTCTCGTAAAGCTAGGCGGGTCCCGATAGAGTGTCATTTTAAAAAGTGGGTTCATGGGATCACAAAGGGCCAGACACGACTTAACGACTGAACAACAACAACAACAACATGTAGCAAGCATAGCGTAAACCTAAACTTTAGGCCAGCCACCGCATCTTAGGCAGGATCAGACTGTCAATCTCTGGCATCTCTGTGTAAGGCTGGGAAAGACCATTTTCTGAAATCCTGGAGTGGTGCTGCCAGTCAGTGTAGGCAATACTGACCTAGATGGATTGAGAGCTTGACTCAGTATATGGCAGCTTCCCACGTTTCTACATTTGCATCCCATCCTTCTTCCAAGATGGAACTAAGGCAGTGCACATGTGACTTCTCTCCCACCCAGGTGCTCACCAACCCCAGACCCACTTCAGCATGGTTGCTGCATTTACGTACCTTCAAGCCATGCCCTGAGATCTGAAATAACTTATGACATTTTTTACTTCAAGTCTTCCATCTGAAAATGATTCCCATTTCAGAAGTCTAATGCGCCTCCCACATCGCTTGTGCTAAGTGGATGGGTGCCCACTGAGACCTAGAATTTGTTCTTTCCCAATGTGGCTAGGTATGAACCATTTACTATAGAGCCCAGACAAAAACTTATGTAAATCCTTTCCCTTGAACCTCAAGCCTGCCATTAGCTAAGTCATTCCTCCTTGTAGTTAGTTTAATTGCCCACTTTCCTGACTGCATTCTCAGAACAAATGCACCTTGAATTGGACTTAATTTAGATCCCTTTACAATTAATAGAGCTGAATCTGTTTCCGAAGTGGAGTGCAATAGCTTTTCTATGCAAAACAAGGAATTTTGGATGTTTCTCAGGGTTGTTTAGATTGTAGGATGTATTTTAGAGAGTTTTAATTAATGGCTTCACGGATTAAGTGTATTAAAGGCAACAATAGCACTCTCGATGTATTAGGTTCATAAAAAGTTCAACAGCATTTCTGTCTTGGTAATGAATTGAGAAGCATTTTTTTTGTCCCAACTATCATAACACTGAGAAAGTTGAATTAGAAACATAATTGGGAGTGTTATTTAAAATCAGTCGCACTTTTGTGCCATAGCCTATGGATAGAATCCACCAAGTACATCAGACTTAAATTTCAAGGGTCATGGGCCGGATTCAAGCTAAACAACTGCCTTGTGCTGTACACTAGCCATCAATGAACATTGCACATTATAGAGGAAAACGTATGTCTCTGCCCCAGGGAGCTTACAGTCAAAAGCTACCACAGTCGTTAAGACAACACAATGGGTGTCCCATCCCCATGAAAACAGGAGCTGATGAGTCTGCAATATGAACTTATGAATAATATGAATAATATGAAATATTATTAAGAATAATATTCTAAATCAGGGGTTCTCAACCCCTTCCCAGCTGAGTACCACCTCCAGCGCCACTCTCCTGCTGCGTACCACCAGTGGCAACTGGTGATGACATCATCACCAGTTACTTCCAGGTTTTTGAAGGCCAGAAAACGCAGGTAGGAGGCTCTGGGTGGGTGGGAGGCATTCCCAAGAGGCTCAGCCAAAGGCAGGAGCCTCTTGGGAGCGCAAATGCACTGCCAAAAGCACCGCATCGCGTCGGAGCGGGGTTCCGGTGGTCTGGCAGTCCGAGTACCACCAGCAGTCAGCCGAAGTACCACTGGTGGTACTAGTACCACTGGTTGAGAACTCCTGTTCTAAATAACTTGCTAGTGAGATGGAGTTGTCTAGCTAGGAGAGAAGCTAGCACTGGAGTCAGGATCCAGGAAATGATTGTTGAAACAGCAGGGGGAACTGTCCACCTGGTAGCTCCACTAAGGAGCTGGTCTCGCGTTTCAAAATATACCAGAAAAACACCATTGTCCTACAATATATCACTAACAGTTTAAAATGAGCCTCAGCAGCTACAGTGCTTGAAATAGCAGGCTGCGCATTGCATGGTGCCTTTGGGTTCTTTGACATGCATGTGTGCAAGAGACAAGACGCATCCATTTCTCACTCAGATCAGATGTTTAACTGCAGGTACTTCCAGATGGAGTGCTAAGTGCATTGTAATGCATTGTTCATGTGCTCTTTACAGGTGGTTCAGATGACATCATCCATTTGTGATCCATCCATCGATGCTTTCCCCATAGTTAAACCTTCACATTCATGAACAGGGAAAATTCATTCATAATGACTGCTAGTGGCACAATGATTGCAGCGTGGTCTTTTGTCAGTGCTACTGTTCCATCTTTTTCTTTGAGGTATAAGCCCATGTTTAAACCCAGGTATAAGCCTGAGAGGTATAAGCCCAGACGCAATGGACCACATGCAAAATGAGAAGGGGGAAAAGTCAGTCTACTCTGCCTGCACATGTGCGCATGTGTCATCAAATGGAACTGCAACAACTGACTAGACCTATTGTGCTGATCTGGACGTACTCTGGTCGATAGCCTGGCAGAAACCTGAGTGCTGAAAATTTTAAGAAGGCATTTGCAGAAGGCAAAAGTTAGGATCAAACTAGGGATTGTCCCTGACAATTAGCAAGGGTTGTCAAGTGTATGAGGAGAGTTTTGCCCTCATACCCTTTCCCAAACTTGATAAGAAACTATTCACTATAAAGTTTTCAGAACTCCGTGTCAAACTTTCTTCCTCCAAGTTTGTAACAATCACAACTTTTAAAAAACTGTCCAAATGAAACATTTCTATTAATGAGCCTGTTATGTCACATTTCTCCCTCGAAGCTTATAATTAATTACCTCAAATCTACTGGTAATCCCATTGTGCTTAGCAAAGGCACGGATAAAAGAAGTCAATTTTCCGCTGCTGTTTATTATGTTTAAACATTTTAATATTTGAAGTAACCCTACAAGTGGGTGAGTTTGATTACATGCAGCTTGCAAACGGTGCTCCGGATAGACTCTCTTGTCTAAATCAAGGCCGCTGTTAGGGCAAGCCGTTGGAGGGAGGGGAGGCACATGGATTCATTAAGTTGGAAATTAAAAGATTTACAGGTGTGTTAGGTTTTTGTTTACAGGGAATAGGCTCAGCTGCAATAGGCTCAGAGGACGCAGCTGCGTCAGATGAAGTGAGACTTTACTAGGAATGAAAGTGTCTCCTGCAGACTGATTATAATATTGCCATGGTTCTTATCTTTAGTCAAGTTCTTATCCATCTGAGGGGGGGGGGGAGCGGGACTCTTGAAAGTAGGACTGTCAAGCTGTTAAGGATTGTTTTGCCGATTAACCATCCAGTTTTGCAGTGCTGGTCACCCTTCCTGAAGGCTATCATGGGGTTGCAAAACAGTATATCCTGTACCTGTATTCCAAAATCACTTGCTCCTGGAGGGTAGCTTTTTGGAGCACAGTATGATATAACCGCCAGCCCAATCCTACCTAACTCCCCGCACGGTGATGCAGTGCCACTAGTGCGGCATTGCTGTATCCTGCAGGGGAGTTTTGGCCTCCCCGGGTTAAGGGAACATGAGTTCCCTTACCCTGTGGTAAGCCCGTTCCCGGCCACTAGGTCTACTCAGACCTGCTGCGCCAGCGATATCGCTGGAGCAAGTCCGCATGGACCAGTGAAGGTGGATCAGGCCTGGGAAGGGGGTCAGGATTCGGCAGGTGCCACTGCCACTGAACCCACCCCCTTCCCAGGTGCGATCCACCCTCCTCCCTGCTCCGTCGCCCCCCCTGTTCCGCCCTCCCCAGCCCTTGCCCTCCCTATTCCACCCCCACTGCCTTCCTCCTACCCCCCCTGCGTAGACTAACCTCAGATGGCAGGTGTCCCTGATTCATTGTTGCGCAGACCCAGTCACTCGCTGTTTGCGGCTGAGGCCAGGCCACACTTTCTGGCGTTGTTACGTTTGCAACAGCTGGAAAGCACATTACGCTGCCAGAACGCGCATTCATATAATAAACCACTGGTACATCCAGTTCCTCTCCTGCACTTTGCTCTCTCTCTCTCTCTCTCTCTCTCTCTCTCTCTCTCTCTCTCTCTCTCTCTCTCTCTCCAATTCCTCACAACATTTTCTATAACCTCTTTGACATCATCCCCTTAGTCCCTATCCTCTGATAAAACCAAGCCTAAGTATGCGTAACTAAACCAAATGCATAGTTCCCTTCGCTTCCTATGTTGTCTTTCTGTGCCAAATTTGAAATTGTAAGGGGGGCAGGGACCACGAGGGAGCATCTGGTCACTCGGTGGACTTGCACGAAACCTCCAAATTGACTAGTTGCCCTTTAAACCCCATCTTCTCCCAAATGAGACTCAAACTACACCTTACGCCGAGTGACAGACTTCTGGACAGTTCCACTTCTGATTTCAGGTGCGGGGGTCATATGCTTCCCCATGCAAGAACAACTCCTCACTGCCTATAGTAAATGAGCTCACCAGAGGAAACATTTTGCCCAGACGTTTCCTTGATTTGCTGTGTACATCAAGCCGACTTCTGTAGAAGCCATGTAATTTAGTGTTGAATGCAAGGGAGCTCTGCCAAACCGTTCTTTGAGGATCGGGGCCATTCTCCTTTGCAAAATTGCTTTTGTAAGGGTTCCTGTACTCGGTAGGTCTCTTAATTGCTTTAATCACTGCTTCTTGCCCGTGGCCAGTATAAGGGGGTTGGGTAGCTCGCTCCCCTTTGGAAGAGGCACCAGATGCAGCTCGGTGGATTGGTTGGAAAGCCTGCCAGAGAGAGACATAAACAGCGAACCAAAGATTCCACTATATGCTCTTTGGACATATGCTCGGCTCATGGGCTAATCTTCTGAGTCCTTGCAACCTGGGAGGCGTTATATTTGCAATTGTCGCTCTGAATGTGCAACATAAGGGAGAAAAGAGAGGGAGGGAGACAGAAAATTGTTTTTAGGAAATGGCCGGATATATGAGATGTAGTTGCTGCCTTTGCAAATGTTCCGTTTGTTTTTAATTTATACCAGGAGCCTGGTTGCTTGTCACGGAGCCAAATTGCCTCTAAATATTATCTGTTCAGTGACAGTACCTCCGAGGCATGCAGACAACAGTGGCACTTGTGGAGTTGTACCATCTGGCACTCAGCTCGCTTCCATCTTCAACTCATACAAAAGCCAAGCAGATTAAATGTTATCTGTATCATCTCAGTTTAGTTCAGCTGTATTTGTTTCAGCTATAAGCCATTCCGCATCAATAGTCTCCTACGAAAGCCCCTATGAAAGAGAAAGGAGCTTCCCGGTGGAATACAGCCAAAGACAGAATATGCTGTGACATTCTTAGGGTGTATGCTACCATTTCCCCTTGGGAATCCTGGGATGTGTAGTCTTGTGAGGGGAACTAACTAGCAATCTTGAACAGAGAATTCTCAGGTCCCTCTCTACATGACCATTCCCAGCATTCTTTGGGGGAAGCCATGTCAGGTAAGCAAAGTGTTGCCATGAAGATGTTGCCATCTTCACCTGCTGCTGCTTCTACAACTGGGACTGGGCCCTCCCTCATCCCATCACAGAGGCCAAGAGACTTGGGACTTGATCCACCAGGAAACTCTCCTGCGGAAGATCCACTGACATGAGTGAGACCTGTACAGAAGGACGCTGCAGTGAATCCTACCCCATGGGTTAGATTTGCCTGTCTCCCATTCAGATGTCCCTGATGATACCCAGGGTGATCACCTCACATTGCTTTGTGGCTGGAACATCTATGATCGCTTTATCCTATGGCTCTAGTGCCAGCCTTACTGTGTATTTAATTCATGTAACAAGAGTGGTGGTGGGGGGATTTCAAGTACAGGTCCATTGAAGGGAGACTCCCCCCCCCCCGGAAAGGATTCACAAGTGGCCCCTTGAATTTCATGGGATGGAAACTATTTCATTTGCTGCCTCAGGAGGCCTTGGATATGCAAATTGGGATGAGCAGCGGAGAGGAGCTCCTAACTCTGGCCTACAGCTCTCCCATAAAGTCTGGGGGGGGGGGGGAGAGAGTTGTCATCAATTCTTCACCCTTCTGTTTGTCTGTGCCTGGTTGACAATATAAAGCAAAATGCAAAGGGAAGAAAGTCTGCTTGTGCTCTAGGCAAAGAGGAAAACGTAAAAATAAAGAAATAGGTGTGTGTGTGTGTGTGTGTGTGTGTGTGTGTGTGTGTGTGTGAGAGAGAGAGAGAGAGAGAGAGAGAGAGAGAGAGAGAGAGAGAGAGAGAGAAACTAGCTTAGTTCAAATAAATTGCATAGTGCCATTATTTTTGTTACCAAGAGTCTTCTCGACACAAGGGGATAAAAAAAACCTGTCAATTTTAGAATGATTTAATCTCTAATGTTTCCCTGTTCAGATAAACTCTTCACCATAGGGTATATTTATGTGGTACATTGTATGCAGGTACAGGTGTGGTGTCTGTACATGTGCACTTGTTTATGTCAGAATGGCAGTATAGTATATGCGTTCATTGTAAGTCAACACGGGATCCCACTTCTCATGTCATTTCCACTGTGTTGACAGGACATGGGGAGAGGTGGATGGTCTCTGCCCGCTTGCAGCAATCCTCCCTCCCAGCCGCTGGGTATTCAGTTTTTTGAGGAAAGGTCTGCACCTGTGCACATCCTGTGAGCAGGAGCCCTGCATGATCAGAATTCCCACTAATGTGGTGTACGTGGCACTTATCCACTTTTAGTCCTGGGAAATTAGCATTTGACCCTGATATTGAGAATAAAAAGTTGCATATCAATGCAACTTTGATAGCCTTGATAAACATACAAAAAAACCCCACCCCCAAAATCCTAGGTTCTAAAATGCTATCTATCCAGAATGGTTCTTCAAGGTCATCGTGCAAGAACATTCAACTTGGTTTGAACATTTAACTCTTTGCAGACCCTTCCTTCTACCGTCACGCAACTAAACCCCCGAAGGTGCCTTTAAATGACAGCTATACCCTGCTAATTCTTTAGCGCGCAGATGCCTGACAATGTCTGGCTGAATCTTCATAACATAGTCTGTGATTGTCTTTTAAGTTTGACGTGATCTGAAGGTACATGATGCACCTGCTTTGTGGAAGCTAAGCAGGTTTGGCTCTGGTCATCCCCTGGATGGGAGGCCACTTGGGAACCTTAACCCATTAATCCCCATTAATGGGTTGCATGGAGAAAAGGTGGGAAATAAATGAAGTCAACAGAATGCGCTGGTTTTGTCTTGTCTTCCAGGTTTAATTCCGTTAAACATGTGCAGCAACACAGGATTCTTGTTGGGATGGAGAGCTCTAGTCTTGGGCTGCCAAGGTATGAGGCATTCTGTTTAGATTTAATAAGACAGTAATTGCACATTAAACTCCCATTGATTACTTTCAGTGTGTTTATTGAGATTTAACAGCTTTGGAACAGATGTATTTCTTGGAGATGTTGTCAAGTGCATGCATCCATCTGCAACAAAACGATAAAAAAACCTGTAAAAAAAAAAGCTGTTGAATCACAATAAACAAAGTAATCAATGGGACTCTGAATAGAATGTGTGTGTGTGTGTGTGTGTGTGTGTGTGTGTGTGTGTGTGTGTGTGTGTGTGTCAGAGTACGCAGAAAATTTATGGCGTGCAGCCTCCCCAGTCCTTGTCCGCAGCGAAGAATGACACAGACATGGTAGTTTCCACCACCAAAGTCTATTTACATAGCTCACAAGTATATACAAGCAGATAAGCAAGGCAGTCTTTCATCAGCAATGTTGTACAGAGTAACAGAGCAACTGCATAGAGAATTGAAGCCGCAGATACTGGTCCTGGGTGCTTTACCTTTAACCAATTGCTAACCAATCAGACTCAAACATTGCATCCTAGTCAGCATGACACAGCACTTTTTTTCTACCACCTTGTTAACCATTTAGTATAAGCATGGTCTCATCTTTTGTTTAATCACTATGACACAGCATTTTTTTGCCCTGCATGGTTTTTTCTGTTCATGCTTGTGAATTCCCAGGTTACAATAACCTGACAGAGAGAGAGAGAGAGAGAGAGAGAGAGAGAGAGAGAGAGAGAGCGCGAGCAATCAGCCAACATAAGAAAACACGTTTTATTCCATTTAAATTAAATTCATAATGGAGATTAAAGGAGCCTCTCTTTTCCCATCAGGATTTTCTAGAGAACCAATCCATTGTATGTATGAAACTGGGGCTCAACCTATTTTGAACCCGTCAGATTGTGAGGGTCGGCAGTACCGTTATTGGCGGCTTATTTCTGCTGGGGCTCTGGGGGCTCCATTGATGCCTGGACAAAGAGAGATTGCCCCCCACTTCCAGATATTTGTCAAGACCCAAGAACTTGACCCAGATGCCTCCGCACTAAGAGAGAGGAGAGGGGTCATAGCCACACAACACCTGATTCTCCCTCCTCCTCTACAGAACAGCTTCCTTGGCCCTCTGACTTCCTAATTACTCTGTCAGCGCCCTTAGCCTTGCATCCTGCTCCGTCCTGCTCATCATCAGCAACGACTGGGGTGTTAAACTCTCTTAAGCCTTGTCATATGTCCAATGGCACTGGGTTTGGTGGCCGTGACCAGGATGCTAACAGATCCAGCAGTGGTGCTCTCAGACACCCATCATGAAAGATACAGTACTCATTTTATTGAGCCTGAATGTTGCCTAAAGTGACATGTCAAGGCAAATTTTGAAATTCTTGCTTGAGCAAAGAGACTTACTTTTTAAGAGAAATTGCTCACAGAGTATTCTACAAATGCTTATGGAATGTAGAGTGTTGACCTTAAACCTGGGAGACCTGGGTTCAAATCCTCACTGAAGTTCATTGTGTGACCTTGAGCCACTGATTTTCTCTCCACCCAGTTTCTTGGAATGCACAGGAATTCTGAGTGATAGAAAAATAATTTCAATAAGACTAGTGAAGTTTTTTTTTTGGAACTCTCGTGCTTTCTCCATGATCCACCGCATGTTGGCAATCTGATCTCTAGTTCCTCTGCCTCTTCGAAACCCAGCTTGTACTTCCGGTAGTTCTCGGTTCACATACTGTTGAAGCCTAGCTTGTAGGATTTTGAGCATAACCTTGCTAGCATGTGAAATGAGTGCAATTGTGTGGTCGTTTGAACACTCTTTGGCACTGCCGACTGCCCTTCTTTGGAACTGGAACAGCCAGGATGGTGTAGTGGTTTGGGAGTCGGACTTAGACCTGGAAGATCCAAGTTCAAATCCCCGCTCAGCCACAAAGCTTCCTGGGTGACCTTGGGCCAGTCACTATCTCTCAGCCCCACCTACCTCACAGGGTTGTTGTGAGGACAAAAAGGAGGTGAGGAAATATGTACACCACTCTGAGCTCCTTAGAGGAAGGGCGGTATAAAAATGTGAAAAACAAACAAACAAACAAACTGACCTTTTCCAATCCTTTGGCCACTGCTGAGTTTTCCAAATTTGTTGGCATATTGAGTGCAGCACTTTAACAGCAGCATCATTTAGGATTAGGGTCGGACATGACTTAACGACTGAACAACAACAAAGTGAGGTTTCGTTGGCAAGGAGAGGTTCTGCGCACGCACGCGCGCACGCACACACACACACACCCTAATTTAGGGCCTTCTTCCCCTTGGCATATAGTAGACACAAGGTCCCATAATCTGGATTGGGATTAAAATGGCTATGCTAACATGGGTAGGCCAGCCCTAAATTTAAACATGCTGACTGTGTTGGATTGTGGCCATTGTGTTGATGGTTGATATGAAAGTTCAGTATGCAAAGCTGAAGCGTTCACTTCAGGGAACTTGTGTAGGAAAGCCCCATTTCAATGAATGGAGTTCTTCTTCAGCAATTGCATTTGGCAGATGACGCTTCTAGTCCCTAGTGTCCAAGGCCGGCCATCAAATCAAGTCAAGGAAGGCAGCCAAAAACAGCTTGGTTGATGCCATCGAGGACGGCCATCCATTCAATAGGAGGCCAGCAATGTTTAAGAAAATTTACAAGCACCACTCCATGCTTGTACAATTTGTGAGATGAACATGGCCGGCCAAAGAGAGAGAATAATTATGTTAATGGAGAGGGGGGGAAAACCCTCTTCTGAACCAAAAAGAGAAGAGAGGCAGACAAATCTATGACGCCTGTCAACAGCCGTGTCATCGCCAGAGTGCTAACTAGTCAAGAGCCAATATCAAAGTCTGCCTTTCTCTCCCCCTCTGTGCTCTGTTCTGTTTGAGCTCATGGTGGTCACAGCTCCTTTAACAATATTTATAATGAAGGAACAACGTTGAAGATGTCAGCCCTGATTATTCATAAAGGCTCCTCCTGCCTGGTGCTCCCCTTAGGCGAACTGTTGAAGTACCTGATTCCCAATTCTCAAACACAAAAGCGACGAGAGCATGAAAGCCGCGCTGACTAATAAAGTTTGCATATCCCTAAGAACAAGAGCACACAATGAAGAAGAAAAGGAATGGCAAGATTAAACAAAAGCAGTCAGCTTGGATGGGAAATAATAAAAATTTCAAGAGGCAAGAACTTAGTGGGTTTCCTCTCTCTCTCTCTCTCTCTCTCTCTCTCTCTCTCTCTCTCTCTCTCTCGCATAAGTTCATTTACATTCCAGGGTATCTGAAAGCAACATCTGTCCATTTTTATCTCTTGACTTCAACATCAAAGGCTATTAAACTTCCAGGCACTTAAATTAGGTTTTTGGAAACAGGGGTGTGGGTGGAAGGAGGGGGTCCCATGTGTCACAAGGAGGCCTTCACCTTCAACTCACCGCAGGACGGGAACAGAGAAAGGAAAGAACACACTGGCCCAGGGAGAGGTAGAAGACAGGTCACTCCTTGGTTCCATATTTATTTTTCGAAGTGTACACACAACATGCTAGGATATCAGTTCAGCACATAGCAAGATTCTGTTGATGGCGCACAATTACTGCATGCAATGCTCGGTTTGGTTGAGCATAGACAGCTGCCTCATAGAGAGTCAGAGCACAGGTCCTTCGAAATTAATGTCAACACCAACTGGTAGGAGTTCTTCAGGGTTTCTTTCCCAGTCCTACCTGGAGATACCAAAGCTTGAACCCGGAATTTCTGCATGCAACGCAGAGTGCTTACCACTGAACTATGGTCCTTTCCCACACATCTGGGTATCTCCTCCACACTTCCTCTTCTGCTCTGCTCCCCTCTTGCCTTTTGAATCTAGGGAGTAGGAGCAGCAGTGTAGGAGGTGGTTGGCATTTGGGGCAGCAAGGTGCAGTGCAGGGCCGGCCCTTCCATGAGGCCAACTGAAGCGGTTGCCTCAGGCAGCATACTGGTGGGGAGCACCCATCTGTCCACCTATTTGCCTCCACTACTCCTCCTTCTCCTTCCACTCCCTAGAAGGCATGGAAGATTTGATGGAGAAAAAACACCACAGTGCAGCCAACAGAGGAAAATGCTGAAGTTTTGGGTGTGTGTGCTTGAGGGAGTGGGGTGGGGGGTTGTAAGCCAAAATGCTGCTTCTTTTCATTTACTTGGCCAAAGTATTTGCATGCTCCTCTTTATTACTCTAAAGAGGGAGCTGTGATGAAGGACTGGCTGGCACATTGCTTGATAAACCTTCGTCAGTAGTGATGTGCTGTTGCGAGTAATGGCTTCCTTCCATTCATTACCAGCCCAGTTGATTTTCATTTAGACTTGGCTCTGACAATTAGCTTGAGCAGGTGTGAAGGTGATGGAGGGGCTGGGACACACAGAGGTCAGCCACAGCTCCCTGTGATAAATTAACCAGCATGATGAGCCGCAAAAGTGGCTCTTTGTAGCTTGTCAGCAGCCAACAAAGGAACAACATACCTCGAGTTGAACCCCAGTCAGAGCCAGGGTGCTGATGCAACCCAAATGCATCTTTTCATTTGGTCCGGTAAACAGAAGTCAACACTGTCTCTAGGGAGGCCTCACCTGGGCATCTTGCATCAATGCTGGCTTTTAAAAAAAAAAAAAATAAATGTGTGAAGGAGGCAGTTAGAAGCTAATCTGGGGTTGATCTGAAGTTTCTTCCCTTCAGGTACAGGATGGCTCATGAAGGTCACAAAACATGATGTACATATATCTCACAGGAATGAGCCTCATTTTTTTTTTTTTTGCAAGTACCATTTTTCCAAGTACCACTTGTGAGTGCAGAAGAGTGAGTGGCTTGCTGCATAGTTGGGGCTTTGCTCTGCAGCCTCCTTCCCCAAATCATGCCTCTTTTGAAAGATCTGACACTTGCAAAGTCACATCTTGCCCAATGCCATCGCTCCCGTCAAACGACGGGAGCGGGCCGCCACGGGGTGACGGGCGCAAAGGAGTGACACGCGCACCCATGCGCGCGTCACCTCTGACGCGCGTCGCCCTCCGGACGCTCCGAGGCCGGCCCAGGAGCCGGCCTCGGAGCGTCCGGCCCGGCCGGCGCTCCAGGGCCTTCTAAAAGAAGGCCCAATGCGTCACAAACTTTTACTGTTTTCGCGCATGCGCAGAGACCGTTTTGAGGGCAAGAGGGCAGGCCCTTGCCCTCAAAACGGTCTCTGCGCATGCGCGAAAACAGTAAAAGTTTGCGACGCAATGGGCCGGCCAGGCCGGACGCTCTGAGGCCGGCTCCTGGGCCGGCCTCGGAGCGTCCGGAGGGCGACGCGAAGGAGCAGACATGCACCCGGAGCAGGGTGCAGCCAGGTGGCCCCCCCCCAAAATCACGGTGATAGTTCTAGTGGGGGCATCACTAGGGTGACGCGTGCCCCCCCGCCTTGGGGTGACGCGCGTCCTTGTGATGCCTCTGATCTTGCCCACAGGTGCACCACTGCCCCAGCCATCTCCACTTCCAGTGATGTCAGGCCAGCTGAGGCAGTGCCATGGGGTCACCATGGCAGTGGGGTCAAGTACCACCTGCCATGCTGTGAAGTGCCATTATTTATTTATTTATTTATTTATTTGAAGAATTTATATCCCGCCTTTCTCCCAGCGAGGGCACTCAAGGCGGCTTACAAAACATTAAAATACATATGCATTAAAAATAAATTAAAAACAAATAATTAAAAACAATTAAAACAACAACTAAAAACAAACAACCCCAGTGGGTCTACCTATATTTACTTTGTTAAAAGCCATTTGTTAAAAAGCCAGCCCACCATGTCAGAGATCAAATGCTACCTAAATAAAAATGTCTTAAAGCCCCCCGAAAGTTCTCTAAAGAGGGAGCAGTTCTTAATTCCAAGGGGAGGGAATTCCATAATTGGGGTGCCACTGCCGAGAAGGCCCTATTCCGCGCCGCCATCCCCCTCACCTCCTTCAATGGCGGCACGGTTAACAGGCCCCCCCCCGATGACCTCAGAGTATGGGTCGGATTATAAGGAAGGAGGCGGTCCCTCAAATACCCTGGACCCGAGCCGTTAAGGCTTTAAAAGTCAAAACTAGCACTTTGAATTGTGCCCGGAAACAAACCGGCAGCCAGTGTAGCCGCCGGAGCAGCAGTCCGACTGAGTTGAACCGATGGGCCCCGGCAACCACCTGGGCAGCCGCATTCTGCACTAGTTGCAGTTTCCGAACAGTCTTCAAAGGCAGCCCCACATAGAGCGCATTGCAGTAATCTAGTCTAGATGTCACTAAGGCATGGGTCACTGTGGCCAGGTCTGCACGGTCCAAGTACGGTCGCAGCTGGCGCACCAGCTGAAGCTGGGCAAAAGCCCCCCTGGCCACAGCCACCACCTGGGAATCCAGGAGCAGCTGCGCATCCAGGAGAACCCCCAAGCTGCGGACCTGCTCCTTCAGAGGGAGTACAACCCCATTCAGAGCAGGACGATGGTCTAATACCTGAATTGTAGACTTCTGGAGCAGAAGAACCTCTGTCTTATCAGGATTTAATTTCAGCTTGTTTGCCCCCATCCAGCTCCCAACTGTCTCCAGACAACGATTCAGGACATCGACCGCCCCCTTGGAGTCGGGTGGAAAGGAGAGAAAGAGCTGGGTGTCATCAGCATACTGATGACTCCCTACCCCAAACCCCCGGATGACCTCTCCCAGCGGCTTCATATAGATATTAAACAGCATGGGGGATAGAATTGACCCTTGTGGCACCCCACACCTCAAGGGCAAGGCCAAGGGTGCCGAACAAGCATCCCCCAGCACCACCTTCTGAGATCTATCAGCCAGGAAGGAGCGGAACCACCTCAGAACGGTGCCTCCAAGCCCCAACCCAGCCAACTGACCCAGGAGGACACCATGGTCAATGGTGTCAAAAGCCGCCAAGAGGTCCAGCAGGACCAACAGGGACGCACTCCCCCTGTCCAATCCCCGGCACAGGTCATCCACCAAGGCCGCCTCTGTCCCGAACCCTGGCCTGAAGCCAGACTGGAATGGATCCAGATAATCAGCTTCCTCCAAGACCCTCTGGAGCTGAGACGCCACTACCCGCCACTACCACACCTTGCCCAGAAACGGAATATTTGAGACTGGCCGGAAGTTGTTCAAAATAGTGGAATCCAGGGAGGGTTTCTTTAGGAGGGGACGCACCACCGCCTGCTTCAAAGACAGCGGCACCACCACCTCCCTTAGAGATGAATTTACCACCCTCCCCGTCCACTCGGTCAGCCCCGCCCAGGCAGCTCTAATCAGCCATGCCGGACAAGGGTCAAGCAGATGGTCTCACACTCCAAAGAATCCTGTCCACATCCTCAGGTTCTACAAGCTGAAAAGAATCCCAGAAAGAAAAATAGACAGGTGCCTCAGGGACATCATTAGATACTGCTAACGCGGCGTCCAAGTCATGCTGAATCCGATCGACTTTGTCCACGAAGTGCTTCGCAAACTCATCACAGCGAGCCACCGTGTGTTCCGCCCCATCTACTGGGGGGGGGCAGATGGAGCAGGCCCCGGACTACACGGAAAAGCTCAGCTGGATGGTTCTCCGCAGATGTGATACCGGCAGAAAAGAAAGCCCTCTTAGCTGCTGCCACCGCCACGGAATAGGCTCTGAAGTGAGCTCTAGCCCGTGCCCGGTCGGAGTCAGCACAAGTTTTCCGCCACTGTCGCTCTAGACATCTACCTTGCCGCTTCATCGTCCGCAGCTCCTCAGTAAATCAAGGGGCCGTTCTGACTTTGCGGCTTGGTCGTTCAGGAGTGATCAGATCCAGAGCCCTGGTCATTTCCCTATTCCAGAGATCAACCAGGGCGCTGGGTGAGTCGCCGACTCTGGCAACAGGAAAGTCCCCCAGAGCCCTCAGGAATCCATTCAGATCCATCATCCTCCGGGGGCGGACCATAGAATGAGGTCCCCCACCACAGCGGCAAGTGATCTGTCCATGACAAAGGAGTGATGTTAATTTCCTCCACATCCAGATCGCCATCCACCTGTCCAGTAGTAAACACCAGGTCCAGCGTGTGTCCCGCATCGTGCGTCGGGGCAGATATTCTCTGAGACAGACCCATGGTTGCCATGGCGGCCATGAAGTCCTGAGCCGCGGCTGTCCTCAGGGCCTCAGCGTGGACATTAAAGTCCCCCAACACCAATAGGTGAGGGCACTCCAACGCCGAGATCACCCCGGTCAGCTCAGGCAGGGAGACTGTTGGGCAGCATGGTGGGAGGTACACCAACAGAATTCCTATTCTGTCTTGCCCTTCCAACATGACAGGGAGGCACTCAAACCCAGTGGACCGCAGGACAGGGTACCCAGTGAGATGGATGGTATCACGATAGACTATCGTAACTCCACCTCCCTGCCCCTGTAGTCGTGGCTGCTGCAATACCCGGAAACCTGGCGGTCACATCTGGGAGAGACTTACCCCTCCCGACTCATCCAGCCAGGTCTCCGTAATACACACTAGGTCAGCACCTTCATCCAGAATTAAATCCTGGACTAGGCAGATTTTATTGTTGACTGACCTGGCGTTCAAGAGCAGCAGTTTCAGACTCAGGGTACTGTTGCCCAGACCGCCAAGGGTCAGAGGGATGAGAGAAGGGCCAGAAAGAGGGACAGTCTGCCTGTGACTGACCCTCGTTCTCCTGAAACGGCCTGCCCAGCCCCCACCGCCATATCTTCCGTGACCCGTCACTCTGCTAATGGTGGCCGCCCGCCCCTCCCCTAGGCTCCCTCGATGTGTCAAACACATAGCCCTTCAGCAGAGCCTACTTCCTGACGACACAACCTAAAAATCTCACACACTCCCACACCACTCTCAATCACCACCTCACTGTCCAGTCAATCCGGTATCTAAAAGCGCTCATTCCAAACTCCAACCACTCCTGTCCAGCAACCCCCACCTCCCTCTCACCGAGGCACGGGTCACTGCACCCCACACCCCTTGCCCCCCTCTCACTGGGGTAGAGGTCCCACTCATCACCCCTAGGCCTCCCTCTCACTGAGACCAAGGTTAACCACTCCCCTAACCCATTCACAGAACCCTCACACTTACCAAACCACCCCAATCCTACACACTCAACCCTCACCAACATACAGATATCATTAGGCTTACCAGATTTCCAACCGGGACAGAGTGCTAGACCTTTAGGAGAAGGAATGTGGGCAGGTGTAGCTTGTTAATCATTAGGGCACAATCCTAGGCATGTCTACTCAGAAGCAAGCCCCACTGAACACAAGAACATAAAAAGAGCCCTGCTGGATCAGGCCAAAAGCCCATCTAGTCCAGCTTCCTGTATCACACAGTGGCCCCACCAGATGCCTCAGGGAGCACAAGACAACAAGATAACCTGTTTCCCGTTGACACTCCCTTGCACCTGGCTGTCCAGATGGGACTTGCTTCTGAGTAGGCATGCCTAGGATTGTGCCCTAACGATTAACAAGCTACACCTGCCCACATTCCTTCTCCTAAAGGTCTAGCACTCTGTCCCGGTTGGAAATCTGGTAAGCCTAGATATCATTCACTCTACCTTTCTCTTGATGCTGACATGGCTCCTCCAATCTCCTTAAGATGGCCTATGCACAGATAGCAATGTGCAAGGAGAAGGGAGGGGGGCTGACAATTAATGGCAAAATGGTGACCCACTGGGTAACAGCAGCTTAGGTGGGCTCAGCCACAAGATGCAGTCTTCTGGCCTGCTTGATCTTGATCCACTGGGCGAAGAGCCACGGGCAAAGAGCTCTTAGGCTCTCGCCCTTCGGCTTGAGCCAGAGGCTCTTTCTAGCAGCTCACCTGGGGGAAGGAGAGAGAGAGAGATTGCTGAGCTCTAGCTCCACATGCCCAGGTGTTCCAGGTGGCCCAGTCCTCAGCTCCAATAGTTCCAGCCCCAGAGTGCCCAACAAACTGACTGCAAAGCCAGAGGCTCTTTCTAGCAGCTCACCTGGGGGAAGGAGAGAAAGAGATTAGTGGTACTAGTGCCACTGCTTGAAAGGCACAATCCTAGAGGGACATACAAAGGTATATAAAAGTATGCATGGCATAGAGAGAATGTGGATAGAGAGACACTGCCATGGGTCCTCTTTAGGATTGGGCCGTAAGACCTTTCTGAGAAAGCGTCCTTACATCAAGAAGCCAATTTTATGCCAATAAAGGTTGAGTCAATCAATCAATCAATCAATCAAGAAGTCAACATGGAGTCCAGGGATAAGGGAGTCAACCCTTCTCTGGCTGGATGCCCAGATGTTTTGTAAGTCATAAGTGGCACAACTGTCACTCTGCCATCATGTGCATTGGTGCCACATATGGACCCAGCCCACCTTGGAGCAGGTAAGGTGACAGCAGGGGCAGGTTATGGGCAGTTTGGGGGAGGATTAAGATGGGGAGCGGGAGGGCAGGGGGGTGGTTCAGGGGCTGTAGGCCATCTGGTTGCCCCGCCACCGCGCCCCATTGCATGCAGCGCATGCTCCACCAAGGTAGCTGCATGACAGAAGATGGTGGGGGTTAGGATTGTGCTCTGTCATTGAGCCATGGCCCCCAGACCCACTGGAGGCCACCATGCTCTATCCCCTAACCTTCAGGGCTGTGCCATCCATGAGGCTGCCTGAGATGGTCACCTAGGGTAGCAGAGCGATGGGATCTGCCTGCTTCCATCACTCTTCCTCCCACTCACTGAATTTGAAAAAGAAGGGAATGGAGAGGAAATGTGGAGGAGAGTGATGGGAGCAGGGATTCTCAACCAGTGATACTAGTACCACCAGTGGTACTTCGGCTGACTGCTGGTGGTACTCTGACCGCCAGACCATCGGAACCCCGCTCTGACTTGGTGCTTTCGGCAGCACTTTGGAATGCTGAGAAGGGCGGGGGCGGGCCCCTCCCCTTCCCCCTCGCCCAGAGCCTCCTACCTGCATTTTCTGACCTCTAAAAACCCAGGAGTAACTGGCAATGATGTCATCGCCAGTCACTTCCGGTGCTATGCAGCAGGAGAGTGGCGCCGGAGGTGGTACTCGGCCGAGAAGGGGTTGAGAATCCCTGGACTAGAGTAGTGGAGCTGCTCTGGCCCCACTCTCCTCTCCTCCACACTTCCTCTTCTGCTCCATTCTCCTCTTTCTTTTCAAATCCAGAAAGTCAGAGAAGGAGGAGGGGCTGCTAGTGGTCTGCTGGGTAAAATGGGGGACAGCGTTTAGCATGTTGCTTCTACCACTGGGAAAACCCTCGACATTTAGACTGTCATTGCGTTATCACGGGGAGAAGCATGGATGCCCTCCGTAGCAATTCTTTTGTTTTGCCTAGCTGGTAGATTACTAAAAGCAAAGTATCTCTCTGTAGTCTTTTGATCTGTCAAATGAAAGGCCTGGTCACATGAGAATGCATTTAATACACTGGGGCTTAATTACAACGAATATGTTGGCAAACAAACTACACAATGTGTTGACACTCTGTGTGCGTGTATGTGTGTTTATATATACACATTGGAGTACACACTGGAGTTTTGTGTTTGGACAATGAATAAGAGGAAAAATGCAACAAAACAGCTATTAGAGATCCAAGCATGGGGGGAAAAATACATTCGGTAGCAAGTTAATTTTAATTAGTCCTCCATAGTTGCTGGAGGTATGACATGTTAGACTTCCCAGGGACAATGTTCTAATCCTGTTTAAAATGTTATTCTAATTAAAACGACTCAGGGCCCCCACTGAGTAAACGCGACATGCTTTAGGGTGCAGGAGTGAGTCGCAGGCTCACAGCATGTAGACCATCTGCATCTTCTCCTTGTGTGAAGCTTCCCAGCCATTAAGGTCAGTGCAGTAGGCCTTAATTAGGCGCCCCACCTATGGGAAGTCCATTTTAGCAGTTATATGGAACAGGGCCTTTTCAGTGTTGGCACGGAGATGATAGAACTTGTGCACACTTCCCACCTGCATAAGCCTCCAAGCCCCATCTTTCAACCCCAAACAAGGTTCCTCTCACCTTCCTGCCAATCTTCGAACCATCCTTCCCCCTCGCTGCATTTGCATATCTGCTGAGAAGAAGGAATGGAAGGAAGTCTCTACTCCTTCCTCTGGCATAGGAAATCGAATACAGTACTGCATATCCCACAGACTATGTGTCAGAGGCACCAAGGGAGGAAGGGGGACAGGACAACCTTCTTTCTTTCTGTTTACTGCTACTGGCACACCAATGACAGACAGGTAAGTGGGATCAGAGGAAAGGGGATTTGGAGGATCATTATGTCCTAAGGGGGCAGTTTGGCTGGGTGTGTGGGAAAGGGAATTCTTCCGCAGCTTGGATGAAAACTGAAACAGAGAAAGAATTCAGGGTTCATAATATCATTTTAAAAAATTCTACCCTGCTTATCTCCCAAGACTCAAGGTGGCTTGTAACATCAATTAAATACACAAACAATACAAAATAAAATAAAAAACAGAAACTAAACAGAATGATAAAGAGAGCCAAACAAGCTCAGGAAACACTTGGCTAAGCAGTCAGCTTCTTAGGCTCCGACAGAAAGCCAGCAAGGAGGGAGACAGGCACATGCTAGAGGACAGGAAATTCCACATTTGGGGGGCTGCCACAGAGAAGGCCCTTTTGCTCATCACATCACCACCACCCAAACCTCAAGGGGCAGTGGGATGCTCAAAAGTGCCGCCCTCCCTAATCTTAATGGACTTCTTGGCACATGTCCCAAAGTATAGGTTTGTTTTGACTGCAGATTCTGAGTTCATGGCAAACTGTTCTGTTTTGCTTGAGTTGAGAAAAGGTAACTACAAAAAAGATTGGGTTCTAAGCAAGGGATAAGTCTACATTTGTTGTTCTTAAAAGTGGAATTCTGATCAGATCATTTTTTGAAGGAATCATTTAGGCTCAGTTGGGGCAATTAAGACTGCCTCTCAATGGATTATTATCAGATACAATTATTTCTGGAAGGTATTACTAAACTTGCCTTTCTATACAAGATCTAGTTTGCAGGGAACTAGCAGAACAATCCTATGTGTGTTTACTCTGAAGTCCCATTGGGTTCAGTGGAGGTTATTCCCAGGTGAGTGTGCGTAAGATTGCAGCCTTAGACAAGTGCAAGGAAAGTGAGAAAATAAATACAAAACAAAATTAGGAAAAGCAATTGGGAACCTAATGTAAAAAAAAAAAAAAAAAAAAAACAGGAATGTACCAGTTCAACATAAAAGCACATAAGAAGAGCCCTGTTGGGTCAGGCCAAAGGCCCATCTAGTCCAGCTTCCGGTATCTCACAGTGGCCCCACCAGATGCCTCAGGGAGTACACAAGACAACAAGATACCTGTATCCTGTTGCCACTCCCTTGCATCTGGCATTAAGAGATAGCCCATTACTAAAACTAGGAGGTTGCTTATCCCTATCATGGTTTGTAACCTGTGACGGACTTTTCCTCCATCAATCTGTCCAATCCCCATTTAAAGGCATCCAGGCCAGGCGCTGTCACAACAACCTGTGGCAAGGAGTTCCACAGATTACGTACTGGGTAACGAAATACTTCCTTTTGTCTGTTCTGACACTCCCGACAGTCAATTTTAGTGGATGTCCCCTGGTTCTGGTGCTGTGTGAGAGGGAAAAGCTGGCCAGATCCTTGACAGAACCCCTGCCCTTTTGCAGCCCCACTCAGACAACAGAAATGAAATGTACGGATCTCCTGGTGGTCGCCATTCATGGTTGGCAGGCTGTGTTTGGCTTGGTGGGTCATGCATGGCCCAGACTGGATGTAAGTGGATGTAAGGGCAGGAGGTCTGGCTCAGTTGGTAGAGTTGCTGCCTCGTAACCCCTTTACCTAGGGGCTCTCTCCAAGTACCAGACTCCCCCCTCCCATTTTTCATATGTTGGCTATTCTATGATATCACCATGCCTCACCTTGTGACATCATCAACCCACCCACCTCAGAAATCTGAGGTTTTTGGATTGACTCCCCCCCCCCAGCTGATTTATTTTGTATTTTTGCTGTTTGGGACCTTTTTCTTCTCCACTTCCCACCCCAAATTCCTGCTGAATTCCTGCTCAGTGACTGCCAGGGTTATTTAAAGTGACTTTTTCATTTTTCTCACTTAGGCCAAAATCTATGGTGGTAGACATAATTGTACGAGCGAACGCCTCTGTGCGCGGGAGCAGTTTATGGTTCCGGTATTAAAGTTGAACGTTTCAACTTGGCTAACACAACCACTGAATAAACACATATTGATATTATAGAACAAAATAATATATTAACGCATTGCTCATTTGTGCTCTGATAGTCACCCCGAAACTATTAGTCACGCGGCGAGTGACAAACACAATTACACTCAAGTGCTAATAGAGTGGAAGGGCAAATCGGCCCGACCTCAGCATCCCGGGTCGATTTAAATGTTTGATGTCTCATTGAATTAGTATCACAGTGTGAAAGACAAAGCTCAAGTTCATGCAAATGAGGCTGGACATGCAATACTGCTGATTGGGCTGACATAATTAGAATAATATTCTCCACACAGCTAATAACAAGCCGAAGAAATAAATAACCAAGAGATAACTTAATGGCTGCGTGAGCAAAGGCTCTTCGGAATATGCTACGGTTAGCGTTTTTCTGTTTACTCTCGGAGTGGCGGCAGTGAGGGTCTCCCCAGTCTCTTCTCTCCCGACCAGCACCACTTACATACAATGGGATCATTAGATGATCTATATATTGAACTATATATTGATTTCTATTGATCTCATTGATCGATTTTATTAATAGTCTAATTCCCCTTCCCCTCTTTATGTACTCCGGGGCCACGGTGATTATTTCCTAATGAAATACTTGCATCAATATGAGAGGTGGTGTGTGTGTGTTGTGAAGGGAGGGATGGAGAGGTGGGGGGGGGTGTTGTGAAGGGAGGGATGGTATACAGCAAGAACCCCAGATAGGGATGCCTGTCAGGGCAGGCTGGGCCACCCAGTATTGGGGTTGGCAGGCAGATGTTGCCTCCACTGCAAAAATGCAACACTTTTCTCACTGATTTAACCAAATAGAAATTCATAGATACCATTCATTTATATAGGAAAAAGTGAAGGGTTGTATCTTGGAACATCTCTGGGATATGGGGTGGGGGTTAAATCAATGCCCTTGTGATGCCCTCTTTTTAGAATCAAGCCCGCTCTGATCTGCATAGTCTTGTGGCTTGGTCACGCCAAGTGCATGACGTGAATGTTGGGAACTGGCTTACTCACACGAGTATTTATACAGCAACTTTTGAGTACATGGATGCTTTCCAGAGTAGTGTAAGCAAAAGACGGGTCCCCGCCAAGAGGCACCTAAAATCTAGATTTAGATGTGACAGGGCAGGGATGAAGGCAATTCGAGGAAGGAGAGGAAGCAACAAGAGAAACAAGGTATGCATGCAAGCAAGTGCAGTTTCTTAGTTCTAGGGCCCAATCCTATCCCCTGCCAGGCCGTAGCAAGCATGCAGCACTGCTGATGGAGCGTGTGCTGCATGCTATGGGGTGGGCAACCAGGTGGCCCAGGAGAGGGAAGTAAAACTTTTCTTACCTCCCCATAGGCCACCTGGCCTCCAATGAGTCTCCTTGGACCTACTCCAGCTATTTTGCTGGCATAAGTCCAAGGAGACCTGGGGGGGGGGGCGGTTCGGGGCAAGGAAAGGGGGTAGGATCTCTGCGTGCGCTGCTGCTCCAAGATCCTCCCCCTCCTCGCCCTGCCTGGCCCACTCTACCCCCTGAACTACCCATGATCTACGCGAACCACCACCCCCGAACTACCCCTGAACTACGTGAACCACCCCCGCTGCCAATGCACTGCTCCAGCAGGGCGTCTGGGAGCCGCTGTTGCGTATGCAGGGCCTCAGGTCATTTGCGCCGGCGGCCGCAAAGTGCATGGCAGCAACACAGCTCTTGTGCCACTAGTACGAGGCTTATGGTGTGAGATCCGCCACCATAAGCCCTGGATAGGATGGGTTGCCGGCCTTTGTCTCCTCAAAAAACCACCTCATTAATGAGGTCTTTGGCTCCCTAGTCCTCACCCCCAACTGGAAAAAAAACAACAGTGAAACCGATTTTGCTCTCATTCATTTCTTGTTACCTGTTCTCTCAGTTCCTCAAAGTGTGGATGGTAAGCTCTTTGGGGCTGGGACTTCTTGCACCACGGATTCTGATGTCGTCGTCTGCTGCTGCTGCCGCCTCCTCCTCCTCCTCCTGCATGGTGAATGCACAGTTGCTGTACCATTTGGAATTAAGTTCTGTATGTTGCAGTTATGTTCTTAACAGTTCACATGCTTGGCATATAGGACCGGCCCAAGATCTCCAAGTGTCTGAGGCGAGCCATCTCTGTTACCTGGGAAAGACGGAAACAGAGCAGAAGGGGAAGTGTGGAATAGAGGAATAGAGTAGTAAACTAGATTATCTCCAGCATGCTAGCCTCCTTGTCACTCTCGTCCACACTGTCTTCTGCTCCGTTCCCTTCTTCCTTTTCAAATCCAAGGGAGATGGGAGAGCCGTGGAGGTTAACACAGGCAGATTCCACCCCATCAATCCACCATCTGGGATAAGTGCTTAATTCACAGCACAATCCGACTTAACTTTTATGCCGGTGTAACCAGCGGCGCAGCAAGAACGGGAGGCCCCACAATTCAAATCCCCTCCAAAAGAGAAATTCAAAGGGGATTTGAATCCCTTTTCCGTTCTGGAGCCTCCCGTTCTCGCTGCACCGCTGGTTAAGGTAAAGGTATCCCTTGACAATTAAGTCCAGTCGTGTCCGACTCTAGGGAGCGGTGCTCATCTCCATTTCAAAGCCGAAGAGCCAGCGCTGTCCGAAGATGTTTCCATGGTCATGTGGCCGGCATGACTCAACACCGAGGCGCATGGAACGCTGTTACCGCCCGGCTGACCTATTAATCTACTTGCAACTTCTTGCTTTCGAACTGCTAGGTTGGCAGGAGCTGTCGCACGGATTCGAACTGCCGACCTTTCGATTGACAGCTCATGGTTCAGTGGTTTAACCCACTGCACCACCCGCTGGCTCACGCCGCTGGTTACACCGGCACAAAAGTTAAGTCGGATTGCGCTGTTAGCCTCCTAGGTGGGCTGGACCTGCTATGCAGTGGCCAGAAGCCCTCTTCATGTAACGTATCTGAGAATATGGATAGATGGAGAGGTCAGTGGGATTGTGCCCACTAGCGTTGTACCCCATCTGTACATTTGCCCAAAGCTGAGAATGCTGTCTATGCACATACACCCAAGTGATATCCCCAAGGGTTGGTTTTATGGTTGCAGACTGCCTGCTTCTGTTTAGTTTCAAAAAAATAATAATAGCAAAAAGCCAACCATTTTCTGCAAATCGCATTATTTCACTTCATTAAGGGTTAAGCATTTGATTTCAGTTTATTGCTGGTTTACACCAAGTTAACAGTGCTGAGCCAGCAGATGCGACTAGATCAATGGCTGTGATAGACCAGGATCACTGTTCTGCTCTCAATGTTAGAGCAATTTATGCTGTGGCACAAAGATGAGGAGTTGGAAAAAGATGGAGGAACAAACTCCTGTGCTTAGAGGAGGAGGACTAAAGGGATTCACCTATGGGGGCAATTTTACATTTTGTAAATTTCATGTCCCAAGTTTCATCTTAAAAACTGAACACGTTTCTAGTCTATATGATTTCAAATAAAAACTGGGAAACCCCTGGGAAAAAGTCTTCTTCGGGTATAGACATAGGAGAGGAAATCTTTGAATGACCACCCTGGCTTAGGACATGTTTACTCAGCACATCATTCAGTTAACATAGTTCTTGAAGTTCCCAGGTCCAATCCTTAAACAAGTACAGGTGGGCCCCCATATCCACGGATTCGCTATCCACGGTTCCAGTTATCCACAGATCACAGGGACCCCCCCCCCCGGGCTTTTATTTTTTCCCCAGTAAGCTTCGTTTCTTCCTTAAACAAACAGGAGAAGCAGCCTCTGGCTGCTTACTGCAGGCAAGTAGAATGAGACTAAGTCCTAGAGAGGCTCTGCAAGGTTAACAGAAACCTTGCGGAGCCTCTCTAGGACTTAGTCTCGTTCTACTTGCCTGCAATGGAGGCTGCTTCTCTGTTTGTTTTAAGGAAGAAACAAAGCTTGCTGAAAGAAAAATAAGAGCTGGGGGTAGGCGCACGCCTGCCCGCAGGGGAGGCAGGGTGGGGGGCCCTCAGGAAACCATGGAGGGGGTGTTCGCTCTTATCCATGGTTTCAAGTATCCACGGAGGGGCCTGGAACATATCCCCAGCGGATATGGGGGGGAGTACTGTATTGTTCCTAAACATACTTGAGTGCCGTTCTTCAGTCCCGTGTTAATTTTGTCCTAATTTTGAGGTCCTAATTTTGAAGTCCAATTTTTGAAGAAAAAAAAAATATGTACAAACAGAATGTGGAAGACACCTGCACTGTTTGAAAACAATATTTTTTTTGAAAAATTGTTGAATTAAAATGCAAAATGTGGCAGTGTGTGTTTTTATTCACAAGTGCAAAATTCTTAAGCATCAATATCATCACATTGAAGTCTTCAATGCAAAAACAACAACAAATTATTCAATTATTTCTAACTGGAAAAGTAATCTGTTTCAACCAGAAGCATTCCACAACCAGTAGAGAGTTGGTAATTTGGTTCCAATTCTGTTTGAAAATGAGGTGTTTTGTGTTTTTATTCGGGTTGAAAAGGTGGTGTTTTGTGTTTTTATGTGGTTATCAACAAGAACAAACACCCCTACCAATATAAGACATGCTGCAAAGTTTGGATTAAATCTGGTCCACACTTACTGAACTTATTGTCAGTCAACAGGCTGTGTATACCCTGCATGGGGTCCTTTCTCCAGACACTCCCCTCACCACTTTAATGTGGACAGCTAGCCTGGAGGAGGCAGCACACGATTCCCCCTTTGAGCGTGTCCTGATTCAAAGCTATAGACTGGCTACTGCAAAAGGGATGTCAAAGGAGTTGAATTGCACCACCTCCCCCAAGCTGGACAGCCTTTGAGGATGGTTGACTTTGCAATCGAAGCCTGGGGGGCACCAACCAGCATCCCTGAACCAGACACCTCTTGAGATTGGTTCTGGTTCCTCCGGTCACTTTTGCATACCTCGAAGTGCATACCAAATCCCTGTTCCTGCATTATACCTGCTACTTGTGAGTGACCAAGCTAACACCGCTACACCCTTGCAACAGTTTGGGGTAAGCAAAAGAGCTCCTCACCAACAACTAATCAGGAAGGGAACAAAAATTCCAGGGATATGGATCAAGTCTCTGACTCCAAGTCTCGAGTAAGTCCTAAGTCTCTGGGTCCAAGTCTCAAGTCAAGTCCCAAGTCTTTGCCCCCAAGTCCAGAGTCTTTGGTTGCGAGTCCCTATCTATTTAATGGGGGAAACGGGTTTAAACCTGAATAAAATTCGAGTTGTCCTAAAAGGCTCCAAGTCTCGAGTCGAGTCTTTCGAGTCTTTTACAATCATCAAGTCCGAATCATTGATGTGACTTGAGTCCGACTCAAGTCAGAGTCAATAGACTCAAGACTACATCACTGAAAAATTCCTACCTGGCTCCACAATGGCAACCAGCTTTTTGTTGTTGTTCAGTCGTTAAGTCGTGTCCGACCCTTCGTGATCCCATGAACCATATCCCGCCAGGCCTTCCTGTCCTCCACTATCTTCCTGAGTTTGCTCATTTTCATGTTCGTTGCATCGGTGATGCTGTCTAACCATCTCATCCTTTGCCTTCCCCTTCTCCTTTTGCCTTCAATCTTTCCCAGCATCAGAGTCTTCTCCAGAGAGTCCTCTCTTCGCATTAGGTGGCCAAAATATTTGAGTTTCAGCCTTAGTATCTGTCCTTCCAGGGAACAGTCAGGGTTGATTTCATTTAGGATTGACTGATTTGATCTCCTAGCAGTCCAAGGGACTCTCAGGAGTCTTCTCCAGCACCACAGTTCAAAAGCATCTATTCTTCGGCGCTCAGCCTTCCTTATGGTCCAACTCTCGCAACCATACATTGCTACTGGGAACACCATCGCCCTGACTATGCGAACTTTTGTTGGCATGGTGATATCTCTGCTTTTTATTATGCTGTCTAAGTTTGCCATAGCTTTCCTTCCAAGGAGTAAGCGTCTTTTAATTTCCTGGCTGCTGTCTCCGTCTGCAGTGATCTTGGAGCCCAGAAAAGTAAAATCTGTTACTGCTTCCATTTCTGCCCCTTCTATTTGCCAGGAATTGATGGGACCAGATACCATGATCTTAGTTTTATTAATGTTGAGTTTCAAGCCAACTTTTGCACTCTCCTCTTTCACCCTCAGCAAGAGGCTCTTTAGTTCTTCTTCACTTTCTGCCATTAGGGTGGTATCGTCTGCATATCTGAGGTTGTTGATGTTTCTCCCGGCAACCTTGATTCCGGCTTGCGATTCATTCAGCCCTGCATTTCTCATAATGTACTCTGCATATAAGTTAAATAGGCAGGGTGACAATATACAGCCTTGCCGTACTCCCTTCCCAATTTTGAACCAGTCGGTTGTTCCATGGCCGGTCCGAACTGTTGCTTCTTGACCCGCATACAGGTTTCTCAGGAGACAGGTAAGGTGGTCTGGTACCCCCATCTCTTTAAGAATTTGCCACAGTTTGTTGTGATCCACACAATCAAAGGCTTTTGCATAGTCAATGAAGCAGAAGTAAGTGTTTTTTTGGAACTCTCGTGCTTTCTCCATGATCCAGCGCATGTTGGCAATTTGATCTCTAGTTCCTCTGCCTTTTCGAAACCCAGCTTGTACGTCCGGTAGTTCTCGGTCCACGTACTGCTGAAGCCTAACTTGTAGGATTTTGAGCATAACCTTGCTAGCATGTGAAATGAGTGCAATTGTGCGATAGTTTGAACACTCTTTGGCACTGCCCTTCTTTGGAACTGGAACGTAAGCTGACCTTTTCCAATCCTTTGGCCACTGCTGAGTTTTTCCAAATTTGTTGGCATATTGAGTGCAGCACTTTCACAGCATCATCATTTAGGATTTTAAGTAGCTCAGCTGGGATATTATCATCTCCGCTAGCTTTGTTGTTAGTAATGCTACCTAAGGCCCACTTGACTTCACTCTCTAGGATGTCCGGCTCTGGGTCAGTGACCACACCAGCGTGGTCATCAGGAACATTAAGGTCTTTCTTGTATAGTTCTTCTGTGTATTCTTGCCATCTCTTCTTAATCTCTTGTGCTTCTGGCAACCAGCTAGCCTCAGACTATTCCAAGGACAGGGTGGCAGGCAGGGACAGCGTGATTGGGGCCACCAATGGCTGTGGTCTCAGGTCCACCACCGCTGCCTCTGCTGTGCTAAAAAAAAGTCCCTTACAGGGACCGCATAAACAAAGGAGTTCCTTCATCCCTGTAAGTAAATATTTACAGGGATCCTGTAAATAAAATGGAAAGACTTGCATTTCTGAGTTTGTGAAAACCACATGATAGAGCATGGACAGCAAGTGAGCTGTAGGACATGGATCAATGTGTCCCACACCTGCGGCAGGCTGGAGGGAGGCAGCAGCAGACTCAGGGTGAAGCAGTTTTACAGATCAGATGCTGCAACTTGTCCACCACCTCCTGTACTTCTAATGATGGTGGGATGGTAGAAGAGCCTCTCCCTTGAACGCTCCTAATGGGCCACCTTGGATCCTGGCCTCTGTTTCTGACAGCTGCCTCTGGGAAGCTCATTAGCAGGGCATGATGGTGATGGGTGTCCCTTGTTTGTCCTCAGCACATCATACATACATACATAAGAAGCAGACCTTCTCTGTACAGTATATACACCTTCCATTGAGCTATCACAACTAGGCTTACCAGATCTTAGGCTGAACACAATGGGGTCTGTCTGCTTCTGAGTAGACATGCCTAGGATTGTGCTGTAAGGTTTAACAAGCTACACCTGTCCACATTCCTTCTCCTAAAGGTCTAGCACTCTGTCCCGGTTGGAGATCTGGTAAGCCTAATCACAGCTAATAAAAATTGCCTGACTAGACCTACATTGCTGAATGCTTTCAAACTATACTTCACTTGAAGCATGTTAGGGGCCCCAAACAAGGGGGGAGGTCTTGGGTGCCTACCTGCTCCTGGGGTCCCCACTGGTCCGTGCTCAGCCACCTCCACAAGGCTTCCTGACTTCCATCTCCATACCCTCCAGGCCCCTCCAGGCCTGCACCTGGGCCTGGGCCTGCTGGGAAGGCTGCTCCCTGTGGCTGCTAAGTCCGGCCCTGGACAAAGCATATTCTTTGCAAGTATGTATGCTTGCTTTTCTTTAAGGCTAAAGAGGTGTGGAGGCAGGAGGTGTGGCCTGGAAGTTTGAGCCGGTGCCCTGCCTGAAGAAGCTAAGCATGGATCAACCTCGGTTCCTGCTTGGATGGGAGATGGAAGCTGCTGACAAACCTCGCAAAGACACTGAGAAGGCATTGTGAGAGGGTGGAATGCGGAGGAGTCAGCTAGAGAGAGAAAATCTAGGACAACCGTCCGAGGGTGAACTGCGGTGAACTGTGAAGCTTGGAAGTGCAAAGCACAAGCCAGAAGGAGGGCTGCACTCGGAAGGGAAAACATCTCGAGCATGGAAGGTTCTATATAGGAATAGAACAATATTGTAAAGACCCTTATCAGGTCTAAAGATTGCCTGCCTATGTAAACCGCCTTGAATAAATCTGATGAGAAATCTGATGATGAGAAAGGCGGTATATAAATACAGAAAATAAATAAAAATAAACAAAGAGCAGGTCAATTCGGACCCCCTGGAGATTGAGAGCATGGAGGCGTAGAGGGATTTCACCCTATTCCCTGCCGCAGTGACAGTCTGGATCTCTCTCTCTCTCTCTCTCTCACACACACACACACACACACACACACACACACACACACACACACAGAGTCACTTCTATTTGCCAAGGAAAAAAGCTTTGATGGCAATGGAAGCTGTTTTTCCAGTGCAAACAGCAGCTGTGGCAGGGGGCATGATCTGGATCATGACCATGGTGGGGGTAGGGTTAAAGCCACTTCCCCAGTCTTCATTTGCAGGGCGCTGATCCAGCTGTCATTTAATTTAATAAGCACACCTGTAAGGCACATACTTAATGTCTGACCCTGTGCTATTTGGCTGGCAACTAGGATTAACTAGATGCGTTCATTGCATCTAGTGAAGTGGTTTGCACTGCAGAATGAGAAGACACCATCCCGACCTGTGTGTTGGAACTTTGGAGGACGTTGGAATGCGAGGTCATCCTTATTACACGCCTATGATGAGAAACGTTTTTTGTTCATGTCCTGAATGTGAGCAGAGGTCAGAGCCAGCCCATCCGCGAGATTGATGGAGGCAGTGAATTGGCAGTAGGTGCCCACCTGCCTCCTCCCTCGGCTCCTCCCCCCATGCCCTGGATTTGAAAAAGAGGAGGGGAATGGCGTGAAAGAGGAAATGAGACATTCTAGCCCACCACTCTCTTGTTCTCCACACTCCTTCTTCCACTCCATTCCTCTCTTTCTTTTCAAGTCCAGGGAGTGGGGGGAGAAGGACTGGTGCAAGGAGGAACTGTCCAACCACCAGGTATGGGGGGCGGTGACGATGTGGCACACCACTTTAAGCTCTGAGAGGTCTTGGGCCAGTCATGGCTGAGGTTTTGTTCAAAATCCAGGCTGTTACCAAACAGTTCAGTCAAACTATTTTGTAACCCTAACCCATCATTTCAAGCAAAACATTTGGGGTATTAATGGGACTACATAGTAATGACAGCAAAGGCTCTGATTCTAATATGATTTGTGTTCCAGTTCTTTACTATTTCCATCCTTTTTGCAGGATGTGGTTCAACAACGATAAAACAAGAGGGATTCTTCTTTATCAACCCCAGAAATAAGGACCGGTCGTTGTCTTTGCATGAATCCCATTTGTGGGTCTGATAATTTCTAATACATCACTTTTGCAAAAGGGGCATTTTGCAAAACCACGGAAAAAATATACTTGGTTTTTTAATTTGCAGTGCTACTTGTTAATTTCGCTAAGTGCCGTGCCTCTTTCCTATCCCTATCTGCTTTGTTTAAAGTTGGTTGCTTGTTGACAACTCTTGAACGTGTCAAGCACCCAGCGCTAATAATTGCTTAAGGAGCCCCCAACTTCTACAAACGAAAACGTCGTTGGACTCCTTCCAGCTCAAAACCCCATGCTGGAACCCTGCTTGCAAGGCAGGTGGCGGGGGATAACACACACAAATGAAAAAGGGGTGAGTGGCTTGAAAAAGAAGACGGAGGGGGCCCCCGCACACACACACACACACACACACACACACACACACACACACACACAACCTGAGCATTTCCTTCTGATGAATTTTTGATTTTCCTTCTTAACAAAGGAATGTCTGAGATTCAAAGAAATAGCTTTAAGTGATATTATAAAATAGAATACGGAGTGCATGGTTCAGAACGACTCTTTGCTTTGAATACGAAGCTGAAAAAGAAAATTGTCCATGCCTTTTTTGATTAGATGCAGGAGGGATTTTTTTTTTTTGTTCTTGATCTAAGAATCGGGAGAGAAAAACATGCGCCTTGTATTTGAATATGGCATGAGCTCACTCGCTGTAATGTGCTGGAGATAAAGCAATACCGGAGCTGCCTCCAGGCGGCACCTGTTTCTCTGTGGGTCAATGCCATTCTTCCTTAGATCGCTGCTGCTCTACTCGTGTGGCTGTGGCTTTATTAGGCCTAATTAGGCAGGCTGTCACTTTTATTGGTGATGGGAGAGGAAGATAAGTAGATTACTTGTGTCATCCATCTCTATCCGGACGTGTCTTTAAAAAAAGTCGAAAGCACTTGCTGTGGGCCACAAAAATGCATTCTGAGAGATAGGGGGGCGGGGGCGGGCGGGGGGAAAGGGTAGGATGAAAAAGCAACCCGAAGTGTCTAAACCCCAATACAAGACTTACCTTTGGCACTACTTGTGTGTAATTTCAACCCCACGGAGAGAAGAGTTGCATCGCAGACATCAAATCCTTTTTGTTCGGAGGGAGAAGGTTGTCCTTAATAGGCCTGCGATGTCCAGAAGACTGAAGACATCAATCAGAAGACATAATAGCTCAAGCTATAAATATGAAGAGTGCCCAATCTGAGGCGGGGTGAGGCTCTTGCGGGATGCGAGTCCTGTTGACATCTCTTTAATGGTGAGCCCAGATGCCAACGTTAGATAAACAGAGAGTCGCCGATTAAATTTAGGCATTTGTACTGCCAGAGTTCAGGTCCAGTCTGATTTTGATTCCTGCTGTCTGGATGTATTAAAAACATTAAAATACATGCAGCAATGAAGGTCAGCGCAAAATAATCACCATGCTCCACTGGTATGCCCCAATGAAAACAGATTATTCCACGTCTTAAATATTTCTTCCACGCCCTGGTCTGAAGGCTCATCATGGTGGACACAAATGGAACACATCCTGCTCCAGTTGAAAGGGCATCATTGCCACCATTTTCTGTTTTCGACCTGTTGCTTTTCTGGTATTGGTAATGCATTAGGGATTATTTTTCCTAGCCCTAACCCTGCTCTGTCCCAGACTGCAGATTCACCTGAGGACATGATGGACTCCGGTGCCCTGCTCAAGCCCTGAAAGAGCCACTAGGAGCCCCAGTGAGCAGCCACAGCAAGCTTGTCCGCCCAGCGAAGCAACGCCTTCGTTTGTGCCCTGCGAAGCAACGTCTCGGCAGAAATGGAGCTGCTGAAAGGGTGACCCATGTAATAATTGGGCTCTCCCAGCACCTTGGCGGCATCTCCCCCTCTTGGTCTCCCCCTTCCCCCGTAGTGTTCCTTGCCTTCTATCTCTCCCTCCCGGAGACTTGGCAGAAGTGGCACTGCTGAAAGGGCAGCGTTGGAAGAGCCCAATAATCACGTGGGCCAGATAAAGAGCTTCCACGGTCCGTATCCGGCCCATGGGCCTTATGTTTGACACCCCTGGGCTAGAGTGTCTCGCCTCTTCTCCACCACTCACCTCTGCACTTCCTCCTCCACTCTGATCCCCTTTTCTTTTTCAAATCCAAGGAGCAGGAGGAAGGGGAGGAGCCATCCATGGCAAGTATGCTGCTGGGTAACAGGAAGTAGAATTTGACCCGCTGCCTCAGGCACCAGGATATCTTGAGGAACCATGAATAATTTTAAAAAGCAAAGGCATCTCCCAAAGGCAAAACTGGAGTCAGTGTTTTACTAGGATCAAGAACTGGAAAACAAGGTGAATGGGGGGCAGTTGGTGTTAATGCTGCATGCGCGCGCACACACACAACACACACACACACACACACACACACACACAATGCAGATCTCCACTGATGCCCCAGTATTGTTCTGCATTTGTGCCTTCTATATCCAATTAGTGAGCATCATTACTGCAATATATTAGGACTCTCAGAAAACAGGGGAGGTAAGAAATTGAACTCCCACAAAGCCACATTATAAAGAATTTCTCTGCCATCTCTTCGGAGAAGCACTAGCCTATGGATTACCCGGCTGCCTGTTGTTGTCACACCATAAGTGTCATTCCACCACCATTGGGGCAGAGAGTGCTTGTGCCACAAACTGGTTCCATTGCAATGTATTACTGAACATGTGTGTGTGTGTGTGTGTGTGTGTGTGTGTGTGTGTGTGTGTGTGTGTCTATAGATATAGATATATTCCTTCATCCTCAGCTTCTTCTTCTTTTGGGGGGGGAAGGATCACTTTCTACTGCAAGGTAATGTTACCGGTTTGTTAAGCACATTTAAAAGAGACATTCCCTATCTTAATGGCCATTTAGTAGCGTTGGCTATCAACAGTCTGTGCTCCCCCGCCTGTGGGGCCTGTGTGAGAGATGTATTAAATATTTAAAAGCTGTTCATTACGCGGCGAAGCTGTGACAACAGAACATCTGCATATTTAAGAAAGCGCAACTTTAAAGATTTTTTTCTTTTTCTCTTTAAAAGGAAGCTGCTACAGTAAATGCGAAGGACTGGTGTTTGTCTGGCTAAAGATGCATAAAAGAGAGATGCTTTTTTTTGTAAATTCTGCTTTTTTTGCGGTCTCAATGACGTGGAAATGGGCGAAGTCGACTGAACATGCTGAACTGTCCTGTCCTGACCAAGCAAAGAAATGCAGCTTTCTCTTGCACAGCGTGTTCATTTCAACAACATGCAATATATCCAAATCGTCACAGAACATTTTCCTTTGCAGAGGCCTGGATTCTGTGGTCATAAAAAGAGTGCCTCTGAGCATGTGCAGCTCTTTTCTCCCTACTGGATAACTACAGCTACAACTTAGAGCTACTGCTGCTTACATGAGATTGCATGCTCATCTCCTGGTAACCCTACTGCCACTCCTTCTCTCCCTTGTATCTATTGCTAGACTGTGAACTCCTTGGGGCAGGGACCTGTCACCTCATCTATTGCAAAGCACCACATACACTGATGGTCCAATAACAATCCATAATCATTAGTGATGGACAGAGACTCATTCAAATTGCTGCTCAGGTACGACGGGTTGACCTTGGGCCAGTCACTGTCTCTCACGCAGAGTCATTGGGAAGACAAAGGCAGAAGGAATACCCTGAGCTGTTTGGAGGAAGGGCTGGATAAAAATGTAACAGTGAATCAAAATTATAGCAAGCTCTCACTTTATTACAGGCACAATGCGTGCGTTCCCAGTAGGCTTGAGCTCCAGTGCTTTTTTATTATTAGAAACATGGAGTTACATCTAAGTAAAAACGCCAGGCAAGCCTCCCAAGCTGATCCAATATGTAATTACAACTGTTTTATAGCAAACTCTCTGGCTATGCAACAGGATGACCTCTCTAGGCCTTTGTATAGCTTGAGAGCTAGAAGCATGGTGATATCTCCCATAACATGGGGATATGATACTCAGAAGAAGTTGAGAACTATGTGAAACAATGCTGTAGGAGACGGTTAAGGATAACAGCCCAGTCCTGCATGAAGATATGCGGCTGGCCTAAAGGGCTGGCCTCCGTATCCATTGCCCTTCCTGGGCCACATTGGCAAAGCCCGGGAACACCTCGGGAGGAGACATTCGTCCCCTTCCCCAGGTGTAGGGCTGCCCATCCTCGGATGTACGGCTCTGGAGCGGCCCAGGTCGGGAGGGCGCATGATATTGGCGACCCAGGCCGGGAACGAGCACGGGATATCAGCGGACCACGCCGCCAATATCCCTGTCCCCTCCCTTCTTATGTATTGTTTCCTAGATATTCCATGGTGGCGGAGCAGATCTCCATTTTTATTTAAAATTCTTCCGTGCTGCCTTAAATTAAACAGGAGGAAAAAAAGGCAAATCCCTGTAGTATCACATCACTTTGGTGAAAACGAGATACAGTTAATCAGAAGAATAAAACCCAAAATGCCTCTTCTCTAGCAAGACAGAGAACCCACACAAGCGACAGAGAACAGGCTCGGAGAGGGTTTTTTGTTCAGAGCGAAGCGTCAAAGAAAGCAATGCTATACCAACTGGGGACAGGACCGAGCAGAGGCTTGCTGTCTTAAGCAGCTGCTTGTCTCCCTCCTGCCTTCCCACTTCTGAACTCTGTTCGTTCCTCTTTGAACAGAGCTTCTCTAAGCATTCTCTTCCAGCTGCATGACAGCGTGAGCAGCTACCTTTTCAGCTCTGTGGCACATCTTGTTGCCCCCCTAGCAAATGTTTTTCTCCTTCCCCCAGACTTCCACCTCAGCTGCATCTCTCTGTTCTTCCCCGCTGTGCTCCTAGCTTTGCTGCCTGTGCTCTCCTTCTTTCCCAGAAAACGTCTTCTGTCATTTCTCGTCGTCGTTTCCCCTGCCTTCTCCTACATTCCAGGAGCTCCTCAGAGCGACGCAGCTCCCCAAGTTTTCCTTGTGTCCCAGTGTCTTTCATTTCTGAATCTGACTTGCATATTCCCATTTCTGAGTCTCGGAGCGCCCTTGCTCAACATGTCTGTGTCTTCTGGCCATGTAGCGTTGCTGCTTCCTGAGCTCTCTGGAGCATTCGAGAATTCAGAAACTTCGCTTGCATCAGATGAAGGGGAGGATGAAACTATGGTCCTGACAGCGGCAACCGAGCCCTGGCTCATGTGTTACCAGAGGCAACTCTTGCATGGTGGAGCGATGGATGGTAGCCCCACTCATTCACCACAGGCTCCAAAGTACATGTGAGCTGAGGCCTCCATGCTAATGATAATGTGTCATGGACTCAGACCTTGAGGACCAGGAGGATGGGGAATACTGGGGGCAGGAGAGATGCCTAGAGCCCTAGAGACTTCCACAGGAAGCCTCCACTTGCCAGAGCCAGCACTGCAAGCTCTGTGTTGCCCAAGGAGGTAGTTCTTCCCCCTTCTAGGGGCCCTCTGTGGAAAGGACTCCGGCACCCCACCACTACCATCCTACAGCTAGGGGCAGCAGCAGGTTCCGAATATCTGAGGAACAGGGCATGGCCCCTTTAAGTCTACGTTCTTCAGGGGGGGGGGGAGCTAAAACAAGACCTCAAACTTCAGGACTATAAAGGTTCTCAAGGTGATTCTAGAGCTAGACAACTACTGCAGCAACATGTTTAGCTGTTGCTTTGTGATGGCTAATACTAGGCTTACCAGATCTCCAACCAGGACAGAGTGCTAGACCTTTAGGAGAAGGAATGTGGGCAGGTGTAGCTTGTTAAACCTTAGAGCACAATCCTAGGCATGTCTACTCAGAAGCAAGCCCCACTGAACACAATGGGGCTTGCTTCTGAGTAGACATGCCTAGAATTGTGCTCTAAGGTTTAACAAGCTACACCTCCCTACATTCCTTCTCCTAAAGGTCTAGCACTCTGTCCCTTTTGGAGATCTGGTAAGCCTGCCTAATACCTAATTTCTGACCTGACATTGGAAATACAGAGCCAGTCCTCCCAAGGAAGGATGGTGATGGAAGGAACTGGAGGTGGCCCCATAGGGGCAAGATTTCAGACATAGTTGGAAGGAGAAACGAATAATTGTGGACTTTTTCAAGAAGTTGACTCCTTGTATTTCTTACTGGAACCAACATACTGATAATGGAAGAATAGATCAGTTAGTGGTTTTGTCAAGGTATGATGTGAGTGAATGAAAGAATGAGGGGAAGGTGTGTCTAGTCTATGGACTCCAGTGAGACAGAATCTTGACAAAATTTCCAAGGTGTGTCCATGAGGCTTAAACTGCTCGGGCAGCACATCTCGCACCCTTTAATTTTTGGCTTTTTAGCCCTCCAGTTATCAAATTTGTTTCCCCTATTGACAGCTTACTTTAAAGGCCAATGATACATTTCCTCAGTGCTACCAGGGGGTTGTGTATTTCTTGCCTCTGTTTCTTGATGATGAGATCGGTGGGAGGAGAGAGAGAGAGAGAGAGAGAGAGAGAGAGAGAGAGAGAGAGAGAGGAAATCCTCTATAGAAAACTAGATTGCTTGTGGAGTACATCAACATCAATAAAAAAGAAAAGAAACCACAGCCTTTTTAAATAGAAAGACCTACATCGGTACAAACTGCAACTATTTCAAGTCTCCTTGAACTCAGGGTTTTATCATCTGTGACTGAAGTAAAGTTTAGAGGATTTTTTTTTCCTGGTTCTTCTGCTTTCTAAATTATCAAGACTCCAAGTGTTGCTCTTTTCAGCCTTTTTTCCCTCTCCTTCTGGTGGCAAATATCCCCTGAGAGTTCTCCCCCTTCATCCCTCCACACACCCCATACCCATACAAAAAGAGTTCTTTGGTGGATCAGGGAAAAACAATTTGGAGTTTGTGTTTTTGGTGTCCAAGACTGACAAACGGGTTTTCGGCCGAGGCTGGGCCTTCAATTATTAATGAAAAATATTGTATTACCAGCGGCAAATCCAACACCGAATACCTCTTTCAAGCCTCTGGCAATGAACAGTTTCACTGTTGTCTGCAAAGCTCAGAAGAAAAATCTTTTTTCCCCCTTCCGTCTCAGTTTTCTCTTTTCTCTCTCCTGCAAAAAAAAGAGAGAGAGAGAGAGAGAAAAAAATTAAATTAAAAAACACTTCAGTAAGAGGAGTTTGCAGGGCAGCTGCAAACTGTGTCTCACGCAAAATGCTGGCAATTTATAAAAAAATGAACATGGCATGCTGTTGCGTCGCCTCTCTTTTCAGGGATTAAAGTATCCTTTCTTGACTATTGCAGCGATTTAGACATGGGTTAATTAAACATTTACATACATGTGCTCAACAATATATCGTATGGTACGATAATATGCACTTTAATCAGGATCTGTGGGTGTTGTGTATTTGCTTGTTCCATGTTAATTGGCTTCATGCTGGCTCCTAGCTTAGGTATTTGGCTAGATGGAAACAGAAGAGATGTGGTGTTTTAAATATTTTAATTAGGACCAGAAGTTCCCGGCTCGCTCATTTCTCATTGGGTTGTTTTTCATGCATGAATAAATTAGCTAGCATGGAGGCACTTTGCAGAAAATAGTTACCCTCCAGCCATAAAATGAGTCCTGTTCATTAATACTTTAATGAAATTAGCTGTGAGCAAAATATTACTCCTTTTAACTGTGTTCTAATTTCTTAATTTTAATTAGGCACATAATTGTAGTGTGCAGAAATGATCTTAAATGTGCACTAAGAAAAGTTCCATCACTGTGGGCCTTCTCGGCGTGGAAACTTGCAAGGCACTCGTGGGGTGTGTGAGGCTTCGCCTGGCGGGTTCTTCTCGTGTTCAGCACTTGCTTGTTTTAATCAAGCGAAAGAGAGAGCCTGGCCACTGCTATCAGTGCTCTCTGGTATAACGCTCCGACTGGATGACTGCCTAGCCTTGTGCACGGGGCTGCCCCTGAAGACTGTTCGGAAACTCCCTTAGTACAAAATATGGGCAGTCAGGTTCCTGACTGGGACTGGGCGTGTGCAGTGTATCGTTGCCAATTGTAAAACACCTGAATGGGCTCCCCTGTCTGGTTCTGGGCCAGATAAGCTCTAAGGTAAAGTTTACTTTAACCACCCATGCTCCTGCATGAATCTGCCTAACCACTAAGGTCTGCCTCAGAGTCCCTGCTATGAATCCTACCCACCACCCTCTCCCCACCCCGGAATGCCTCCTCCCCACCTCCCTGCCGCCCTCCCCCCGCCTCTCCATCAGCCGGTGGAGAGCTTACCTGCCTCCGGCGGGCATAGCTCCTTCACCAGCAGAGGTCTGCCGGCGCTGGCCTCCACGCCAGCAGGACAGGCCTCCATGCTGTTGCAATGTGCTTTACGGCATAGGATTGGGCTCTGAGACAGCAAGAAAGGAAGAGGGAAGCGGGAAAGAGAAGGTAAGACAATGTATTTATATTAGTTAAGTCTTGAAGGCGACAAGCATAGTGGCTAAAAAAACAGAGCTGCTCATCAGGACTTCTCTGGTTTAACAATCATCTTTGCTATGAACTCACGTGACTAGGTGATCTTAGCCAAAGCCACTTCCTCTCAGTCTTCACTAGATGCAATATGGGAATAATAATACTTTCTTACCTGTAGGTACTTTCTTACCTTACAGGGCTGGTATGAGGACAACATCAAGATAAAAAATATATATTAAGCACTTTGCACACTCAGACAGTGCTATACAAATGCTATTACTGTATATATATTTTAAATGTTGGTGTATTGTAACTAAGACATATGATTATACCTCATACTTTATTGTGATAAATCCATACACAATGTAAGGCAGATTAAACGTGATGACATGTTCTCAGTACATAGCAAAATACTTATAATAAATCCAGAATCATATAAATAGCCAGAACTTACGGTAAATAACAGGCCTTTTCCTATTTCCTGATTTGAATAAAAGCAAAGCTGATTTGAATAAAAGCAAAGCAAAAGGAGAAGGGGAAGGCAAAGGATGAGATGGTTAGACAGCATCATCGATGCAACGAACATGAAAATGAGCGAACTCAGGAAGATAGTGGAAGACAGGAAGGCCTGGCGGGATATGGTTCATGGGATCACGAAGGGTCGGACACGACTTAACGACTGAACAACAACAACAACAACAACAACAACAACAACAACAACAACAACAACAACAACAAAGCTATGGTAATACTTAACCTCTGGTTGATACATTATTTTCATAAAATGAACCAAACAGGACTATTTTTTATCCAGAAATACAGTATTGCTCCTCGTGGTTAAATGTTCGGGAATAGCCAGCAAGGTTATGCCAACTCTTCCCTTCTAGAGCACAGATTTTCCTTGCCACCCCATCATGGTTAAGCATTACATTAGTTGTAACATTAGCCACAGTTAAAGTTAGCTAGGGTTTCTCCACTCTGTTTTTGACACACTTTTTCAGCAGTGTTTTGTTGACAGGTGTTGTTTTTTTTAAGTGCTCCATATGGAAAATATTTCTCTTTTTACTTATATCGCCCTCTATTGGTTTCACTTTCAATAGACTTCACTTGGCCTCCACTGACCATTGTAAAGTCAAATCTGATCAACTACGTAGCATTGTAACATCATCCTGTCAACTTTCCAGTGCCGATGCAGTCATGCCAGTCATGGAAGCCACCTCAAGGTAAGGGAACATTTATTCCCTTACCTTGGGGCACAGGATGCCACAGGATGTGGTGATGGCACCTGGCCTAGATGCCTTTAAAAGGGGTTTGGATAGATTAATGGAGGGAAAGACCATCACGGGTTACAAGCCATAAGCAACCTCCTGGCTTTAGAAGTAGGTTCTCTCTGTGCCAGGTGCAAGTGAGTCACTGGCGTCACTGCAGGGGGGGCCGGAACTCTAAGTTCCATCGCGATCCGACCCTCCGTTACACGGGTGAATGAAGCGGCCCCGCCCCCTCGCCTTCGGAACCATTCAAGGCGGTGAAAACATTGCACAGGGAGTCTTGTTCACCCGTGTAACGGAGGGTCGGATCACGGCGGAACTTAAAGCTCCGCCCCCCTGCAGACGCCAGTGAAGGGAGTGACAACAGGAAACAGGTTATCTGTGCCAGGTGCAAGGGAGTGACAATAGGAAACAGGTTATCTTGTTGACTATGTTCTCTCAGAGGCATCTGGTGGGGCCACTGTGAGATACAGGAAGCTGGACTAGATGGGCCTTTGGCCTGATCCAGCCAGGCTCTTCTTATGTTCTTATGTTCTTAAGCATTGTGGCTGCATCGGCACTGGAATGTTGGACAGAATAGTGTTGTGATGTCATCTTATTCAGTATGTCTGGGCTCAGCCACATAATTAGTTCAGGAAAGGAAAAAAATAGCAGCAGGCAGCTATTACATTGGGTTACAACAGGGTTACATTGGCACCGAAAAGGATCAAAATGAGATGAATATTTGCACAATCCACAATTTATTTCAATGGGATTTGCTCCCAGGTAAGCATGCACAGGATTGCAGCCCTAAACATTTTTCAAGAAATATCCTGCTCCATTTGTTGAGTACAGACTCCCTAGTACTAGTAGATACCTCTCTATATGACTGTTGGGTTGCTCAGATTTGGTAGAACATTAGTTCTTCAGGTCTATTCAACTCTCCTTGTTGCCAGCTGGCTTCCTGGTAAGGGGAAAAGATAGATACAGTATGTATTTTCAAAACAAAAGAAAGAAGACTCACTCGCCTATTTCCATTTGTTCTGAAATTAGAATGCAGAATATTTAAACCGCTCGTTTGTGTTTTGCTTCCTTGTAGATTTGCCAGATTTCATATTGAACAAGTCTTTAGAGTTTTTTTCCCCCCTATTTCATTCATCTCAGTGAAACAATGGCTCTCTGGTCTGTATTTAACACAGACAAACACTTGGGCGATAGAAAATCAGCACCATTTAAACACTTGCTGAAATGAGATGCCTAATTGAGATGCTTCTCCCCCCCCCCCTTGTATTACCAAGGCTTGCCATAAGTGGCACCTGCTCTAAATAATATTGATATTTCTTAGCTAAATAATATATAATGGCTAATTGTAATACTTCATTATACACACAATTAAGTGAGCGGAGGTTAGTTTACAATTAATACTAATATTGGTTGATATGTAATTTGAATGTAATTTGCTGCTGTTAGCAGATTGCCACCAGAAACAAGAAAGCTAAGGGATTTCCGATCTCCCCTGGCAATCTTGTTTTTCAAGATAAACAATTTTAAATAAATAGTGTGTTATGCTCAGATAATTAATACAGTCATTAGATTAAGCACCCTGCTTCACTTTTGACCACTTCATTGTCACAGTGTTGTTTTTTTTGCACAGACACGCGGGCGCGCACGCACACACACCTGGAATTGTAGATGCAAGAGCGAAATCTACTCCATCCAATAAAATGAAGACATTATAAATCTTTTCTTTGAATGATGTAAAGGCAACTCCCAAGAGTTAAGCAACGGAGATTTTTTTTAATTCAAAAACATTTCCGTATTCCATTAGGTTAACATCAATGTGCAAATCTTGTTCCAGTGTTGCTTCACCTGTGTGACCAGGTGGATAATCAAACTCCATTGGTCTTCTTTAGATGATCCATTAACCGAGCTTGCTGGGTATTTCTTTTAATTTGTTTCGAATATTTAGAACTCACAAGTCCTCAAAGTGATCTGTATAGTAAAGGAAATGAGAAAATGTTGGTCCCCCCCAAACAGCTCACAGTCGTAAGAAACACAAGGGAGACACCAGCAAACAGCCACGATGAGAGACACTATGCTGGGATGATCAGGCCAGGGCAGGTGATTGCCCCCTGCGAAATATAAGAGAACCACCACTACCTTTGGCTAGATAGCAGGATAGCCCTTGGCAGTCACTATTTCTTTTATATTCAGCAGTGCAAGCGCAACTGTCCCGTTCACCTGTCATGGCGTCTTTTCCAGCGACTCTTTGCTGGCATCTGTTTTAGATTGTGAGCCCCCTTTAGAACCGGAAACCATCTTTTCATTGATTTTGCTATATAAACCACGTTGGGAACTTTTTGTTGAAAAGCAGTAAATAATTATAATCCTCATTATCTAGCCTAACCCTTCATAGAGTTGTGATATATAAGAATAGTAGAAAGCCTTAGTGTTAAAATGGTACAAAAAAGTAATCATACCTATACGAAAGCATAGTCTGGGTGTGTTGGTCATGCTCTGGTGCAGTCAAGAGATGAGTGGGGTTCTGCAGAAAGGGCAAACTTGTAGATGGGGCAGAGGCAGCCCACACACAAAGGCCACTTCCTTCCCTCGGCAAGCAGTAGTCCCCTCTCAGTGGTTCTTGCAATTTGTTTACCTCCGTGTTCCAGCCACATGCTACATGCTGCGGCAAGGAGAGTCATGCCGGCCACATGACCACGGAGGCATCTTTGGACAACGCTGGCTCTTCGGCTTTGAAATGGAGATGAGCACCACACCCTAGAGTCGGACACGACTGGACTTAATTGTCAGGGGATACCTTTACCTTTACCTGCCCGTTACCTGTCACCCAACACAACTTTCATTTTAAGTAGGCGTTCCATATTGTGTTTTATTTCAAATTGTTGCAACCATTGTTTTGCAATTGTTGTAACCATTGTTTTATTTCAAATTGTTGCAACCCAACCATTGGAGAGAGAAGAATTTTTTAACTCTCCCCCTTGTTCCCTAGAGTTTTTTTTACCGCTTCAGTCATGGCTATGAAGCAAGTCCAGCAAAACCTCCTAGTACTTGTGGTCATCCCTTATCTGGTGGTTTGCCCATTTCTGCTCCTTGGAACCAAAAAAAGAGAAGAGAATCGAGCAGAAGAGGAAATGTGATAGAGAAGAGAGCCCACATTCCCTCTTCTGTTCCATTTTGCTGCTCCTTGTTGAATCCAGCGAGTAGGAGCAGGAGACGTTGGTGCAGAGGAGACACTCCCACCAATCCATAGTCTGAGGCTACAATCCTATACACACTTTCCTGGGAGTAAGCCCCATTGGACACAATGGGACTTTCTTCTGAGTAGACATGCATAGGATTGTGCTGTGAGAGGCTAGCATCTTGGTGAGCCTCATGGACAGGCTACCCCTGCTATGAGGAGTCAGAATTCTGGAGCCTTTTTTCAGAGGTTTGGGAACTCAAACCAAACCGGTTGGCCTCCCAATGTGTTTGCATCCCTCCTCTTTCTCCCTTGACTTGAATAAGTATGACGATCCAATTTGCAAGAGTAAACCATGCAGGAGCCCAGTTTTCTTATAGGAGGAAACAAAATCCCTCCTATAACCATCTATTTAAGAAGGCTGTTTTTATACACTGGGATGCCCTTTCCATTTAACAAGGCTCCGATGAGTAAGTTGTATTGAATTGTAACATTGGCACAGAGAAAAACCAACACCGCGTCGATCACTTCACTCTGATTGTGCCCTACTTCAACTAGTAGAGCATCCAATTGCACCATAATGATGCGATCATTTAGATTAATCAGTATTTCGCAGCATCCGATGATTACAAAATTGCTAATTGAAGGCAGCGTTCAGTTAAAATATTTACTCCTACATCACAGCTGTAGCACAGCAACGCATCTACGTATACACTTGAATTCTAGCATTTGTGGCCCAATCCAGGTCACTGACTGTGGTGTCCAAGGTACTCCTTGGCATCCAATAGCATCCCAATTTTGGTACGTAAGTTAAAATAAACCTGTCACTCTTCCGAGGTGACAATGTACTTTCATGACTATCTGTGTATTGGAAGCAGCCTGCAGTAGAAAAAGAAAAACATAATAGGAGCTTCCGATACTGAAGGAAGAGGAAAAGGTTGCCTTTCGTGAGACTTGAAATGAGCTCCCCGCAAATTCTGTCAAAAAAAATAATCTTCTCTGAATATTGATGCCAGATTAATATTCTCCACCAGGCTGAATATTTGTGAAGGAATCTCTGGCTACCTATATTCTGGCTTTTTTTTTTTTTGCCCTTTTCTTCTTTTAGTCCAACATAGTCACACTGCATAGGACAGAGGGGGAAAGTCTTCCCCTTGGCTTTTTCTGATGCTTTTGGGATGCTTCCAAAATTCTCCCTACCTGAATTTCCCTTGGGATTTTGGAATTCCGGAGGACCTCGTCTTAGTAGAAGGGATGCATTAGGGATTTGTCATTGTTCCATTTTTGAAATTTTGATACAGTCATATTTCTGCCCAAAGAATGATACAGTTCTAACATTGCTGGCTATGTTTAAAGCTCAGATGAGGAGGGTGCTAAAATGGTAGCGCTGCAACCAACATTCACAAATATTCAACATTTGTTGAATGTTCCAGTCACACCACTCAAGTTTCTGATGTGAAATTCAGCATCTGCATTCTCATGCTGAATGCAAACCTGATTGCAGGATTTGAAAGAGCGAGTGCTGTAGGACTGGGAGCATCAGATATGACATCTAACCAATTTACTTGCCAAATATTGTTCCACGGAATATCAATAGATAAGATTGTCAAAGATCAAATATTGAGATCAAATATCACTATGGGGTGCTGATTATTATTATTATTATTATTATTATTATTATTATTATTATTGTTGTTGTTGTTGTTGTTGTTGTTGTTGTTGTTGTTGTTGTTGATGTTGATGTTATTGAATGTTTTGTGCTGCACAAAAATTAGAAATAACAGAGGCCCTCCTCTCTTTTATAATCTAAGATTATAAGAGATGCTGCGCTTTGCCTTCGCTGCTTGGAATGGTTCCGACGGCGAGTGGGCAGGGCCACCATGTAACGCTGAGTAGATCCATAGTAGCCCCCCTCTAGGAACGCCACTGCACCTGGAGCTAGCTTTGGGCTCTTGGTTCAACCCCCAAAGCCCCCGAACAAAGCTGCTTAAAGGGGTCCTATACCTATCTGCTCATTCAGAAACTAAGCTTGAGTATAACTCTGGGTGAACACGTTTTAGGTTAAAAATATGCTCCACCAACATTGCTTGTGCTCAGAGTCGGCTAATTCTCTTAATAAGAATCAATTACCTGTTCCAGTATTTTTTCCCCTCTCTTCCTTTTTACTGTCTAGTTGCACGAAACAAGTCCCGAGGGAGGGATGAGATTATGTTTTTAAACCATTAATTTCTTCTGATTAGCATACTGCTTTCCTCCTGCTAATTGCTAAAACCCAATGGGAGCTCACTAACATGAGGTACAGCCAGGGAGAAACAACAAAACCAGAAGTCAGCAAAGGTGGAGACTTTAACACGTCTTTCTGGTCTCACAGGTTTAATAGTCAGAAGAAAATGTAGAGAGACTCTTTCTAGTGAATGATTCAGATCCTACGGTATCATATTCATTCATTTCCTCTTGATTGTGTTTTTTTTAAAAGACTGCTTCTTTATGAAAAACCAGGAGTTTTGATACTCTGTTATCATGAATACCCCAACTCCCTATGATTGATTATTATAATTTACTATTATTTGTATAGAACCATTTTACATTGAGTGAAAAGCCTGAGCTCTGCCCCAAGGCACTTACAATCTAGACACAAGGGAGACAACAGTTGAGGAGAAGATGATACAAGCAGAAATAAACAGGGGAAGTAAATGTGATTCTTCCCGTTTCACGTACATAAACTTGGTTGCAATAGGGAACAGGGACACACGACCCCATTCCTGTTCTGTGCACTAAAATGATAACACAGCTGAAACATACATAGTGGGAAAGCATGGTTTTCACCAGGCATCTCAATACCACCGGGGAGGGACCCAGAGGGACCTTCTTCGGTAGAGATTTCCATAGTGTAGGTGACACAACCAAGAAGGCTCTGCCTTGTATACCCACTAGCTGCATCTCTGAAGGCAGTGGGACACAGAGCAAGGTCTCTATCAAGGACCTGAGCAATATGCTAGACTCGCAGTGGTTCCCAAACTGGGAGCTGCGGAAACCAGTCAGGGGAGCTGCAGAAACCAGCCAGGGGAGCCGTGGAAACCAGCCAGGGGAGCTGCAGAGTGCCACGGAATCCTCTCAGAAAACAGTGCATTGCCAATTGGCAGGCATCACCAACATAATGTAACGGGGAACCATGGTCAATGGTCACCAATGGTCAAGGGAGCCACAGGTAGAAAACGTTTGGGAAACACTGTGCTAGGGTCATGTTGGAGAAGATAGCCCTTTAACAATATCACTTCTTGTATCCTCTGAGTAACCTCTGTGGTTACTTTGGTGGAGATTTCAATGGTGGAGATGGGCAGCCCAATCCTATTCCCCACCATGCTTTGTATACAGCAGGTCCCAGGTTCAGTCCCTGCCACCTCCAAGTAGGACTGGGGAGAAATTCTCTGTCTGAAACCTTAGGGAGCTGCTCCAATCAGCACTGACAATAGCGAGCTAGATGGACCGAGGCAGCACATGAGAGTTCCTGCCTTACTTGGTATGAAAAAATGCATGCAATGGTGAAGACGCTATGAGTGGAGCTTTACCATCTCCAAAGTAAGGGCCATGACAGACCGCATGCCGAGGCGAGCGAGCGAGCGCCGAGGCGAGCGAGCGAGGCTGGCCACTCTCCTCCACGCTCTGAGCTTGTCTGTAGGAGTTTCTTCCCGCAAATAGTCCCTCCTTTTGTCCCGCCTTCTTAAGAAAGCGCAGCTGTGATTGGCTAAGCACAGTGCACTCCGATTGGCTGAAAACCTTGCAGCCTCGCTGTGAACTGTCTGGTGCCCCAGCGACCTTTACTCCGCGAAGCTCTGCGAGGCCGCCCCCTCAAACATGGGCCAGGGACATTTTCGATCGTGCTGGAAATCGGGAGATCGCATCTGCTCTGCTCGCTTCCGCTATGGTAACCAGACACCTCAGCACAGCTCGACAAAGCTCCTCGGGCGTCTGGGACGCGCCGAAATTCGTGCGGTCTGCAGCGGCCCGTCAGCCCTGAAACTTATTGCCTTCTCTCTGTTCTCAGTATGAAAGTCTTGCGGGACAGTGATTTGCAACTGCCAGTGTATCCGTGCCCTGCGAATACTTTTTTCCCTGCCTAGACAGGAGGCACCAGGGACTCAATTTTACAATTAAAAACTCCAGCAGCAGATGCGACTAAGGTAATATTTAGCAATGACACGGACAAAATTCTTCCCAGGTATGTGTGTGTGTGTGGTTAATCATAATTAAAGGAAGTTGACAGTTCCTTGGCAACACACACTGAACTCCCTTCACTGAACATATTAAAATCAGCTGGGAATACTTTTGATGTCATTATCAAATCCTGCCATTCTTTATGCTAATGTTGTCCACTTGGAACAGAGAAGGCTTTGGAAACTTTCAAATGGCCAGTTGCTTTCCAAATTGCTACGTCATGGACAATTATAAATTTTGTGCATCTGAATTTCTCACTGATAATCATTACAAGGCCCCTAGATAGCTCGACCACTAAAAGTAAGTCCGACCAATAATGCATTTACTGTATGCATGGCATTGTCCTTTCCGGAAATCCTCAATTGGGATCAACTTATCCCAGTTGGGATCAACAAATGCTATTCTATATCGGTTACGTATCAATTATGGCACACAATCCTATCTATCCTAAGACCGGTGGAGCAACTGCTCCACCGGTCTAGAGTGTCGCAAATGTGCTGTAAGGCACATTTGTGGCACCCGGAGAGTAAGCAGCGCCTGCAAAGAGGCTTGCGCTGCTCCTCCAGTGCCGCAGAATGGAGCAGCGCTGCGGCGGAATGGTAAGGCCTCACCGGGTGGCAGAGGGGAGGGGGGAGGGCGGTCATTCTAGGAGGGGGGATTGGAAGACAGGGCCCAGGAAGGGGGAGGGATCAGCAGAGGCCTCCTCCGCCATATCCTATCACCCTTCCCAGGCCTGTTGGGCCTTACACAGGTCTCTTGAATGTACGCCAGCAAAACTGCTACTGTGCATTCAAGGAGACCCATTGCAGTGGCTGGTGCATTACTTGGAGTAAAGGGACAAACGTCCTTTTATGCTTTACCCCAAGGAGGCCACCAGCTGCTCCAGGGCAGGCTCAATACTGCTCAGGATACGGCAGGCATCTTATGTGTGCCGCTGCGTCCTGCTAGACAAGATTGGGCTGCCAGTTGTTTACAGGTCATAGCTCAGTAGTAGAGCTCATTTTTTCCACGTAGAAGATCCCACGTTCATACTCTGGTATGTGAACATGGGACTGGGAGAGGGTCAGGATCTGAAAACTTGAAGAGATGCTACCAGTTGGTGTTGGGTGATACGAACCTAGGTAAATCAATGAACTGACTCAGTAGAAGGCAGCTTCATTTGCTGAAACATTTTTATTATAATCCTTGTGGTTCACGTAGCACTTCTGAGTGTTTGCACACATTATATTCTTGGAATCTTTACAGCATCCCTGTGAAGTAAGTCAGTACTGTATCATTATCTCTGTGAGTTAATAGCAGGGGTTAGACTCTAATCAGGGGGCTCCTCATTCATAGCTCCATCTCTTAGGCTGCAATCCTTTCCAAACGTACCTGAGAATAAGTCCCACTGAATGCAATGGGACTTATTTCTGAGTAGCCCATACAGAAGGTTGCACTGTGAGCCACTATGACAACACTAATGGCAGAATCCTAACAGTGCATTGGCATCGCTTCATTGCCGCAAGGGGAGTTACGGAGGATTAGGCTGTAACTCATTGCACTGCAGCTACCGAAGATTGTCAAACATCACTGATCAGCATCAAATATTGATCAAAACTAAATATCATGACGTCAAATGCAAAGGTGGGTATCCAGCAAATAGCTAAGCTGAGTATTCAGAGAATATCTGAACAATTTTCTCAGAGGCCAATTCTGAGTTCTCACATGGGGATTTGCCAAATTCATGGAGGTGGAGAGAGGCCTATGGCTATTAATCCTGGTCACCACATGGAACCTCCATGTTCGGGTGCAGTATACCTCTGCATGCTATGTGCTGAGGGAAGCAAGAGAGGACTCATCTGTCTGGTGGGTTAGAAATTGAAATCAAAGCACTGACATTCTAAACACAGTCGTTTCATAAACTGCATGTAGAACAGCAAAGCTCTTCTGAATTTCTTAGCAATGTTTAAGAAATGCAGGTGCTATGACTGTATCCCCCCCCCCCACATCATTCATTGAATGGCCATGCATGGTGAAGGACTTCTCCCTGTTTTTTTAACCCCTCTGTGGTGCAAGAGTTAACGGTCGATTAATGATACACTTCCAGAGTCAACAGAGGAGCCCTTTTATCTATTTCTTGTTAATTAGACACTTAAGTCCTTAATTAGCTACTGTTAAATCAATCAGTCAGTGAGGGTTTGTAAGGTTGGCTCATGGGGAATTGTGGAAGCAATTGATCTAATCAGTGGTTTGCAAAGCACTTGCCTGTTCGTTCTTGGGTAGCTGCCTTACCAAAGGACAACTGCAATGTGTGTGTGTTTATGCCTTATACAGCCACACGTTTAAAATATTATTATTAAGAATGTTTGCACATCGCTTTTCAACAACAACAAAAAGTTCACAAAATGGTTTACTGGGAAAATCAAATAATTAAATGGCTCCCAGTCCCCAAAGTGCTCACAATCGAAAAAGATGCAGAAGAAACACCAGCAAACAGCCACTAGAAAAGACTCTGTGCTGAGCTGAAGGGGAGCAGTTACTCTCCCCCTGCTCAAAATAAGAGGAGCGCCACTTGAAAAAGTGCCTCTTCTTTGCACAGTTAGCAGCGCATACAAAAAAGGTACATGCACAAGTACAAAATAGGTCACTAGGTTTCTCACCGCAGACACAGGAAAAAGGGGGAGAGATTTGTTTCAAAAGTGTGGTGAGTACTCTCATATTCAATGACCCTTGTAATACAAACCAAATATTTTTCCAGGTGCAGAATTAAAAGAAAAGCAGCTCTGCAATGCTCAGAGGGGTCTCCATCTGATTAAAAAAAAAAGCTGATTCCCAAAGATATTTGCTATTTGGCTCCAATTACACTGGCTACCAGTTTGTTCAGGAGCTCAGTTCAGAGTATTGTGCTACCAGTAATGCCTTTAAAACACACACACACACACACACACACACACACACACACACACACACACACACACACACGTGTAACATGCACATAGGGGAAAAAGTGGCCAGTAGCATAGCTGTATAATTAGGCATCAAAAGGACAATGGAGATGAGAGTGAACAGTGCAAAAAGGCTTACATTTCATGCTCAGATAGAAAGATTCAAAACTGGGGCCTAGCTAGCTGACCTACCTACCTACCTCACAGTTTTCAGCTAGACAGGGGACTTATATGGGTAAAATCCACTAAGGAGGAAAGCTGTTAGGAGGAGGAGAGAGAATGAGAAAGTGGCTCCTTCTTCTTTTTCCACCCCCTTGGAATAGAAAAGAAAGAGGGGAGGGGGAGGGAGCAAAGGGGGAAATGTGGAGGAGAAGAGAGTGGTGGGTTAGAGAGTAAGAGATGCTGAAGCCCACCACTCTCCTCTCCTCCACACTTCCTGTTCTGCTCCATTTTCCTCTTCTTTTCCTAGTCTATGGAGTTAGAGGCTGGTGCCCCACGGGGCTGCAGCATTTGGCCCTTCGCCTCAGACACTAGGGAGGTCTTGGGTGGGCCCTGGCACACAGAATGTTAAAGGTCAATGCGGTGTGCGCCTTCTCTTTCTTTAACTTCTTTTTATCTCTTTTCCTGCTGATCTGGCAATAAGGGGACTGCTGGTCTCCTTGAGTGTGGCCATTGTCTTACTCTCACAACTGATAGCTTGATTCTGTTCAGATACCTTGCTCAATAAGTAGTGCATAATACAGAAAACAAGTAGAGAGAGAGAGAGAGAGAGAGAGAGAGAGAGAGAGAGAGAGAGAGAGAGAGGGAAGGAGGTTATAAGGAAATAATTCCAGTTATGGAATTCAAGGTGGGAGTTGGTAGGTCCAAGTTACCAGATTATTTTAAAGGGTGGGCCCAGCCTAAAAGGTAAAGGTGACCCCTGACAATTAAGTCCAGTCGTGTCCGACTCTAGGGTGTGGTGCTCATCCCCATTTCAAAGCCGAAGAGCCAGCGTTGTCCGAAGACGCCTCCGTGGTCATGTGGCCGGCATGACTCTCCTTGCCGCAGCGCGTAGCATGCGGCTGGAACACGGAGCGCTGTTTACCTTCCCGCAAGCAGTACCTATTTATCTACTCGCATTAATGCTTTGGAGCTGCTAGGAGACCAATATTAAATATCAAGCTTGAATTATGTGTACAAGAATTCTCCAGTGGTTTTGCAGGAGAACTCTCATGCATATATTCTGGGGTCTGCATGTACTACACATTCCTTCGCCCCAAATGGATCGCAGGGCCTAACTTCTCCTTGAGTTCGAATTCCACCTCTCTGAGCATCTCAGTCTATGCCTGCTCAGATCTCCAGATTCTGCCCCTGCAACAGTTTGTGATGAGTGATTCCCCCTCGCTCACTTCACATTTATTCTAGTCTTTACTGGGAGCTCACCAGAGGGCCAGGTGAGTCCCCACATCCCTAACCCAATCCCTTTCCAGCAGCGAGTCATCTTCACAGCCTCCCATGCTACATTTAACTTTGGTGTGCCGTGCCTTGCGTGGGCCTCGAGCCGAACCAGACAGAGCTGATCTGAATATTCCCTGCATGCTAAACAGACCGTTGTAAGCCTCTCTCTCTCTCTCTCTCCCCCCCCCCCCCCCACCTCAGGCTAGATTGTTATGGATGCTGTTTATGATCCTGCTATGACAACTGTGAAGGACACGGCAAAGAATTTATCACAGGATTACTCATCCACCATCAGAATACCTAATAAGATTCTAAATGACCCAAGATGATAATAAGATCTAGCTTGTAGCAATAAGGTATTAATAAACTGGGTTTTTTTTTCCAATAAGGGAGAGGCCTAGCATCATTACCCTGACATATTTGTTTTCCTTTTAGCTGGCAAAGGAGATCTGGCATTTTAGATAGCAAATTTATTTTAAAAAGTATGAAAAATACACCACACATGAAGTGGAACCCATAGTTTAAAGCCAAGGCGGAGAGCATTATGTTTGCCTAGACTCTGAGTGCATTAGACTTTTCAACTATACATTCTAATTGTTCCATGCTAGTTCTCCCCCCCCCCCCGGCCTTAAAAAAATATTATATTGAGAATAATACATGGCCCACTGCAGTGCACAAGGCCATCATTCAAATGAAGAGGTTTTTGTCAAAATCCGGATCTGCGTTGCATGCAGCTTAGAGTGATTAATGACAGACACGGGAACCCTGAAGTCATACGAAGGCTGGAGTTTCAGTTGTGTGGTTCCAAGGAACACAGTTGAAGTGTCAAGGGGGAAAAATGCAAGCCTCAGAAATGACTAACCTTAGATCAGGTCTGTACAACTTGCAGCCCATCAAGATGAACAAAGTCACCCGCCAGATATGGTTTTCCATCTCTCCCCCCCACACACCTCTCCCGGAGATTCAGCAAGACACCTGCTTCTGTGGCTTGCCCCAGACTGCAAAGACAAAGAGGTTGCCAAGTGCCTGGCTAGCCCCCCCCCCAAAAAAAAGAGTGGTGGGGTGTACAGTATTTGACTTGATGGGTCACAAACAATTTTCTGCAGGCCTATCTTAGACTCTTTCACAATAGTGGTGACTCGGTAGCAAAGGAATGAGAAATCCATTGTAATTTGTTTTTAAAACTCAGAGGTTCAGTGCACTTCTGTGCACTTCTATGGGCACATCCGGAGCCAGCCCAAGACCTCCTGACTTGACATGTGCCAGCATGCCAAATGCTGCCCCCCATTACCTGATGATGTGCTAGTATCTGCTTCTTCCTCTCTCCAATGTTCTAGCTCAGCACTCTCATCCCCTCCCCATTTCCTCTACCTCTTTGTCCCCTCTTCCTTCCTTCTCTAATCCAGGGAGTGAAAGAAAATGGAGAAGCAGTGGAGGCAAGTAGATGGACAGAGATGGGCAACCCCCCCCCCCCGATCAGCTGCCTGAGGTGACAGCTTCAGTGGGCCTCATGAATGGGCCGGCTCTGGGCACATCAGAAATTAAGGGCCATCAAGGTTGAATCACTATCACGTACTCTGCATGGGACTGCCTTTGTATAGTGTTTAGGAACTTCAACTGATGGAAAACTTGGCAACCAGCATTTTGACTGGACCTGGCTTTGTGGAGCACTTGACTCTGTTATTGTACAAGCATCATTTCTGGAGGTTGCCCTGGAGGTTACCTGCGGTCATCACAGCAGATGGCATCAGCGCATCCGGTTGAGTTCCGATGTTAATTGCCTCCCGGTTTCGCGCGCTTTTTAGCTTTTAAACTTAGGTGCTTCTGGGCTGCTGAATGCCATCTCTACAGTCAATGTGGCTGCACCTAGAAAAAGTCCTTGGACTAGGATGAAACGTCGGTTTTATATTTTTAGCCTTGGTGATTTTTAATGTGTTTATTCCCTGATTGCAGTTTTTAAACTCTGTTTGAAGATCCGCGATCCTGTGTTTTTAAATGTGTTTTTAATCACAATTTTTTTTGGCTTTTATAAAATTTTACATGGCACCTGCTCTGTTTCCCACCACCACCAGAGCTGCACTTAGTGGGGACATAGAAAAGTGCCTTCTCCATGTCTCCTACCCCAGGAAATCCATCTGGCTGCTCCCCTAATTATGTTTCAGTGCCAAGTGAAAACATATCTGTTCTGGCAAATTTTTGGCTCACAATGGTTATTCCCTACCTTTTTTGTTAAAAAAAAGTTACTTTCATCTGCTGTTCTTATTCTGTTTTAGTTTTAGTATTCTGGGGTTGCGTTAAGTGCTGATGTTATTAGTCATGGTGGGTGTCTTGGAGATAAGATAGAAAGGGAGGATAAAAGTATTCAAATAGATTTGGTTGCACTTGGAGATAGATTCCCACAGGTGAAGATGGGGGAAAGAGACTTCCTACCTAAGTGAGATGAATAACATGCCCAAAACAACTGTCCCCAAAACCTCCTGTTGTTTTGCCTCTGTTCTCAATAATCCACACACACAGGATGTCATGGACTGTGACTCAGGATTCCATGCATTAAAGGAGAAATTCTGAGCTATAAAGGACCCTATGACAAATGGAGAGCCTTGACCTGGAACATCTCAGAAAGCTGCTCCTCATAGCACAGAGCAGGGATCGCCCATCCATGAGGCTGACTGAAGCAGTTACCTTAGGCCAGTGGTTCCCAAACTGGGAGCCACGGAAATCAGCCAGGGGAGCCGCAGAATGCCACGGAATCCTCTCGGAAAACAGTGCAATGCCAATTGGCAGGCACCAACATAATGTAATGGTCAAGGGAGCCACAGGTCGAAAAAGTTTTTGAAACACTGCCTTAGGCCAGGGGTTTTCAACCCCTTCCTGGCCAAGTATACATTGGCTGGGGTGAACTCTGACCACCCACTTGCCTTCACTGCTCCTTCTCCCATTGCCTGGGTTGGAAAAGGAAGAGGAGGGCAGAGTGGAGAAGAGGAGCATCTCCAATTGTCTCTAGCCCACCTCTTCCACACTTCCACACTTTGGCCCCTGCTGGATAGTGTTTCAGATGGCTCCTGACCTGATAGTAATATCCTGGCTACCTTCTTCTTGGCTTTGCCCTTGTTCCCCGGTGCCTTGTCCGTGGTCCTGATGTCTACTGTGCCGTCCCAGGCTCCTGACTTTTGTCCGTTCACCACTATTTCCTGCTTGCTGATAGCGAAATGGTTCTTCTGGGACTTATGGCTCAATCCTATCCAGGTCTTATGTTGATGGATTTTGCGATCTGGCTGCATAAGGCCGGGCCCAGCACTGCATGAGCTGCTTCAACAGCAAGCAGCTCGCTACCGACCGCGCAGGAGCTGTCAAGCTCTGTGCCAGCTGTGGCAGGACATTGAACCTCTGCCAGAGCAGGTAGGTCAGCAGCAGGGGCAAATCAGGGGAGGATTGGGGTGGATCAGGCTGGGGAGTGGGCTGGGCCAGGCTGGGGTCAATTCGGGGGTGGGAGGGGGCGGATCTCAGTGGCAGCCGTGCACACTGAGTTCCTATTTCCCCCCTTCCCAGCTTCCCAGGAGCCTCCTTGAACTTTTGCCAGCAAAAGAGTCCAAGGAGAGCCACTGGAGACCAGGCATCCTATACAGTAAAAGTTCTTTACTTACCTCTCCTGAACTGTCTGTCCCCCCCCTGGTCCGTCCCACCCACCCACCCACCCCGCTCATAGCACTCATAGCATGCAGTGCATGCCCCATCAGTGGTGCTTCATGGTCTGGACTGGTGGGGGATAGGATTGGGCTCTTAATCTATTCTCCACAACCCAACCTGCACCACTGGGCATATTGCATCATCTCCACATGGCTAACCCTTGATCAAGGGTTCAACAAGGGCTCTAGCATGAGTAGTTCCCTTGCTCTTTCATGTACCTAGCACTAGCAGGGCAATTGTAGAATAAGCTTGAGCTCTGTAGCAGCCTCTGGCTGTGCCACAGCCATTGAGTCCCCTACACATACCAGAGAGATTAGGGGCTCTGTGAATCCAGGGGCGCACTCTAGGCTGCAGTGTCAGTCTACCTTTGTCAGCTGTCCTCATCTGATCAGCTGACTCCTATATCTGATCAGCTGACTCCATAGGCCAATGAGGGTGAACCAGGCCCTATGCAACCCCACCTCCAGGATAGCTCCCCAGTCTGAATCACTTGTCATTGGAGTAGCTAAGCAAAATCACCGTGTACTGCCCTCCTCTGCACTTAATTGCGTGATCGAGTATCCCGGCAGACTATCTATGGCAGTAGCTGGCTCTTGTGCAGGCCAAAGGTGCTCAGCACTTTACAGAGTGCCTGAATCAGAGTGTTCGAATCCCGCCTTGCCTGACAGCATCCAAAGAAGCCATGTGCTTAAACTCGACTGTATTAGTAGGGCTTCTCAGTAATATATTGAACACAAACTACATCTCAGGCATATTGAGGGCAGACAGTAGGCACAAATCTGACAAAAAGCTAATGAGCTCTCCTGTGATTATCAGTGAGTACTATGACTCATTAAATCTCATATCCTGGAAAAGTCCACACAGGGAGAAGAAATTATCCAGCATAAAGGCCTAAAAACCTAATTCAGCCAGATTTATAGGCTTCCATAAAGCTGCTATATAATAATCGGTACAAACAGGGAAAAACCTTCTAATTAGATATTTTAAAATTCTCTCTCTCTCTCTCTCTCTCTCTCTCTCTCTCTCTATCTATCTATCTATCTATCTATCTATCTATCTATCTATCTATCTATCTCTATCTCACACACACACGCACACGCACACGCACACGCACACACACACACACACACACACACAGAGGTCAGCCGTTGTTCAGCTGCCTGTCTTGCTAGGTAGGTTGGGCCAGCATTCTTACTGGCACTGTTGGTGTCAGAAGTGCTTTTCCATTGTTCAGTATGTACGTAGACACTGAACACGTGGAGGGGAAAATAGGTTTGTGCTGTCCCCGATCCCAGCCTCCACACATTCATTGGGTCTGTGTGGATACAGGCACAGAGCTGGGTGGTAGTGTCTTCCTGAATCCCTGCCTCACACACACACACACACACACACACACACACACACACACACACACACACACACACACACACTCAGGTTGCCAGTTTTACGTTCCGCTGTGGGCACCTTTGAAGTACTGTACCACTGTGGATACTGTCAAACAGGTCCCGACACTATCTCATAAAATTACTGGTGTGCTGGGTTGCTCCATTTACTGTAGTTCCCTGTCCCCAACAGACGCTAGTCCAGGGACTTCCCAAGAGTTTCTGACACCTGAGGTGGTTTTGCCAAATATCCCCCCCCCCATTCCAAGCAGTGCACCAACTACTGCTTCAACCACTCCTCCTCCTCCTCTGGCTCCATGGATTTAAAAAAAGAAGAGAGGGAGGAAGAGGAAGTGGAAGACATTCTATCCCACCACTCCTCTCCTCCACCAATACTCTTCTGTTCAGTTCCTCTCTTCCTTTTTGAATCCAGGGAGTAGGAAAAGGAGAAACAGTGTGTGGGGTGGTAGGCAAATAGCGGTCAAAGCCCCCACCAATCCATCACCCGAGGCAATAACCTCAGGTGACCTCATGGGCGAAGCAGCCCTGAATACAAAACCCAAAAGAGAGATGTCGCTTTAAAAGTGTTGAGTGTCTCTCTTTCTTACAACTTAGAGACCTTCTTGTTTCTCTTTTTTTGCACTGTACCATGATTAACATTTGCCAGGGAGACATATAAATTGCTCTGCGGACCCCACTCAGTCCACAGACCAATCTTGCTCTAACTAACAGAAGAAAAAGAAACCTTTTCCATTGGTATGACTACTTTTTGCCTGTCCGTCCTTTCTTCTTTCACCCTATTGTGCTTTTTTTGGGGGGGGGGGAATTGCCTTCTAGCCAAAGGATAATGTAATTAACAAGGTCCAATTTTTCAAATCAAAAAAGAGCTAGAACTCTGCTCTGGGGCTCCGTTTCCTCTCAAAGCCTCTTAACGAGGAGGGACAGGCAATTATTATTATTTATTTCACTAATTAGCAGCCTGATCATTCATGGCGAATCTCTTTGGTCTTAGAAATATGTTCCTTGTACCCTTTGTTTAACATCAAGTTTCCTTTTATCAAACAGACCTGATCTTCCGTGTTCTTTCTTAGGAGAACGGGAGAGGCAGATATATTTATTAAAACAGGAGGGGACATGACAATTTTGAAGCCACAAAGATAAGGCAACAAGGAGCAAGTGTTCATAAAAACATCACCTTTCAGTCTCTGAAAACATAATGCTTTATGATAACCATAAAACATTTTAGTGCAGAATGAATTGCTGTCCTATTCAGATCCTTAAATGTAGTACAGGGGGTGTCAACTGAAGACATACAGCTATTTTTTTCCCAGGCTGAGATATATTTTATCATAATTTGTGGGGTAGGTGACATCCTTGTACACATGATTGCCTTTTCTTGCTTAGTTAACTCGCCAAGGTCAGAGTTCTTTGGCCTTTTATGGATGTGGGACTATTAGGAAATAAGTACAACAACTGAATTCTGTCAGAGGGTAACTTTGTTTTCATAAACCTGGACTACATACCTGTGCATTTGTGTAGCATATACCTGCATAGGTATATAAAGGATAATGTGGATTTGGTGAGGAAAACCCTATTTTTTGCTCCCTTCAGCTCAGACTTTCCAATACTCTTGCTTCTGTGTTACATAATTATTTTATTTTTCACATTTTTATACCGCCCTTCCTCCAAGGAGCTCAGGGTTAAGGAGTCAACTTAGACCCGCTGCCACGCCAGTGATATCGCTGGTGGTGCAAGTCTACGTTGATCTGTGTTGGTGGATCAGGCTCGGGAAGGGGGATAGGATACGGCGCACACCAGTGCCACCAAACCCACCCCATCCTGGGCCCGATCTGCCCACCACCCACCCTCATCACCACCCTCCCCTCGCCCCATTCCACCCTCTCCCTGTACTGCACAGCACAGAACGTACCTGCTGCCTTCTCCGCACGGAATGGCGAGGGGGCGGGGCCGCCTCCTGCCGGCTTGTAAATGGGACTAGGACGGGGCGCAACTTACGGTACCGCCCCTACTATAGCGATGCCTCTGTGTGCTGGCACCTTCCCACCAGTGTGCCTAACTGTAACACCATCGCAAAGTGCGGGTCCAAGGTGACCCATTGTGCAGGCTGGGGTTTTCCCCAGGGCAAGGGAACAAATGTCCCCTAACCCCGAGGAGATTTTCCACCTGCTAAACTCCCCCATGGGATGCAGCAAAGAAGCCAAAGCCAAACACGAGATTGACCCAGAAAGTTGCATCCCAGGTCACCATGGATGAATATATATATATATATATATATATATATATATATATATATATATATATATATATATATATATATATATATATATATATATATATATATATATAAAAATCAGGGCCAAGTGGCCCAGTATATAACCATATCAGGAAATACAATTATTCCAACTGTGGCTTTCTTTCTTTCTTTCTTTCTTTCTTTCTTTCTTTCTTTCTTTCTTTCTTTCTTTCTTTCTTTCTTTCTTTCTTTCTTTCTTTCTTTCTTTCTTTCTTTAATGTATTTCATTCCATTCTTTTTGCTGTTGTTGCTCATTTCTTCTGGGCTGTTTCTTAAACATTTATATAGAGAAACAAGAAGTACATTAAGCATCTCAAAGTGTTTGACTTTTTGATTTGGCAGCTGCATCCATTTTAATCTATAAATGATAATATTTAGTAGCAAAACTGCATTTGCTTTTAACTTCATTGCACTTTTTCATGTGGAGGATCTATAATTTAAAAATAATGGGTGCAAGAGGATGAATATATGACTCCCATTAATCCCCGATGCTGCTTATTTTCAGCATTTTTTAATCATTGGAGTGCGTTACCCGATATATTCAACTGGAGTGGAAAAGTCATTCAAATTTCACACCAGTTGTGATTATCCATTTATCTGCAGCTCTCCATCCAAGCTCCCGAACTTCAAAATAACATTTATTTCAGCAGTTTCTTTTTTCCCTTTTGACAGAAAACTCTATGGTGCTCTTGTGCTGTCCCAGATTTTCAATGGGTCTTGCTCAGGAGGCCTCCCCAGTGGATCATACCCCGTCAGAACTGCAGAAGTTGGATGGTATTGTAGACTATAGTACTGAATGTTCTGAATGATTAAGACACAAAGGTTGCCTTGAATGGCATTGTGTTTACAAGGTGGTAGGTAAAGGTAAGGCCAGCGGGTGGTGCAGTGGGTTAAACCGCTGAACCATGAGCTGTCGATCGAAAGGTCGGCAGTTCGAATATGCGACGGGGTGAGCTCTCGTTGCTTGGCCAGCTCCTGCCAACCTAGCAGTTCCAAAGCATGTTAATGCAAGTAGATAAATAGGTACCGCTTGCAGGAAGGTAAACAGCACTCTGTGTTCCAGCTGCATGCTACGCGCTGTGGCAAGGAGAGTCATGTCGGCCACATGACCACGGAGGCGTCTTCAGACAACGCTGGCTCTTCGGCTTTGAAATGGGGGTGAGCACCACACCCTAGAGTCGGACACGACTGTACTTAATTGTCAGGGGTCACCTTTACCTTTTACCTAGGTAAAGGTAAAGGTTCCCTTTGCTCGAAAGCCAGTCGTTACCGATTCTAGGGGCGGTGCTCATCTCCATTTCAAAGCCGAAGAGCCAATGATGCCCAAAGACGCTTCCGTGGTCATGTGGCCGGCATGACTCAACGCCGAGGCGCACGGAATGCTGTTACCTTCCCACCAAGGGAACCTATTAATCTACTTGCAATTTCTTGCTTTTGAACTGCTAGGTTGGCAGGAACTGGAGCCAAAGATGGTAGCTCACACCGTCACATGGCACTCGGGTCTTGAACTGCTGTCCTGCCTACCTCCCTGTCTGTAATTCAGCATCTTAACCACTAAGCCACCATGGCTCCTTACATGGTGGTACCATCTCTCATTTCTTACATCTGGCCCTAGGGAGGTGGTGGAAACTCTAGAACCTGATTTTGGAGGCAATTTGGGACTGGATGAGGGCTAAACACCTGAGGTTTAATCCAGACAGATGGATATTCTGTTAACGTTGGAGTTCTCCTGATCAGGTTGGTGGCATGAGATCTGCTTTGGAAGGGGTTGTACTCCCTCTGAAAGCTCGCATGTGCAGTTTAGGAGTTAAGAGGGAAAATGGGAGAAGTACAGTCAGTTCTCTTTATATGCAAATTCGCTATCTGTGAGGGGCAGAATTGCCACCCATCTCTCCTTATCCGCAGTCTGTTCTCGCTATCTGCAATCTCGTCGGGGCCATTGTTCTCACAGGTGTGCACTTAGCTTTTTTTGCAGGTCTCTCCATTGCTCCGGGAGCAAATTTCCCTGCCTTGATGCATTTACTGTAAAAGGTAATCTCTCTCTTCTGGAGTTGCTCTGTGTGTGTTTTCTGTTGAATGCCATTTGCAACACAATGGGAACTGTTTGTGCTCTCTCTGGGCTTCCAGGATACTGTACAATACCTTTTATATTTTCATAATGTTGTTAGGGTGGAATAATAATTAATTTGCTAGAGTTAGGAATTGTTCCATAACAAAGAGCCAATGTGGTATATTGGATGCTGCCCCCGCTATCACGCAGCCCATAGACACAGTAAGCTTCAGGTTCACAAAGTTCATATAGTGTATGGTGTAGAGGGTTCCCTGGAACCTAACTTAATTTTTCCCTTAGGCTCAATGATTCGGTATCAGCAAATTTGGTATCCACAAGGTTTTCTAGGAACCTAACCCTAGCAGATAATGATTGACTGACTGTACCTCCCCATGGCAGCAGTAGAGCAACCCGGTTCCCATTGACTGCCCTAAAGACACCGAGACCAGTCCCCATAAGTCTTGCTAGTAGCAGCTGACCTGCCCTGTTTCCCCCTCCCCTCAAAGTGAACTGGCCTTGTATAAAAGCAAACACAGTAGTTCCTGGTGGACTGTACCCCATAAGATTAATGTACTTGCAGTGGAGAAACCGACAAGTTTTTTTTTAAAAAATCCTTGCCGATTTACAGCGTGATGTCAGTTGGTATGAAAATAAACACTGAATTCTCTTCCTTCCTGTAAATCTTGGCTCCAATGGAATAACTACTGCGGGTGACATTTTTCACATTTTAATTGGGCTTTTGCTGATTTTATCAGAATTTCTGCTGATCAAAGCACATTGGCTTATTTATTTATTTTCCTCCTCCTTTGCAACAAAGCTAACTGTTCCACTCACGTTTAATGTGCTGTAATGAATTTTAAATATTCTCCTGGTCAGGCTTGCAGAGCGCTTGAATCAAGATGTTTCCCCCTCCCTCTTCCCCCACCCCGCTCTTTCTGTAACACTTTAAATAATGACTTCTCGCCCCCTCCTCCCCCGTCAAGTGCTTAACATTTAACAAGATATTCTTTTGAAACTCATGTATGAAAATCTTTGTTCTTAATACATTCAGCTTAGGGTTGTGCTGGGTGCCTGGTGGAAGACAGACCCTGGTCTGGGGACGTGGGTTGTCACTGAACAATTGAAAAGTAGCAGGAGGAGGAGGCGGCAAGAGCAATTGAAAAGTGGCAGGAGGGGGGGAATGAACCCTTCTCTGTCCAATTACTCTCGTAGCTCCCCACTCTTGGTCACTTCTCTGCCAAACAGGAAAATAACTGGACGGGTGATGGAAGACAGGAAGCAAAGCAGGGGGAAAGGGTAAGCACTCCCTCCCCCTGCCACTTCTCCACTTCAAACTTCAAACTGAGAGCCAGGATGGTGTAGTGGTTTGGGAGTCGGACTTAGACCTGGAAGATCCAGGTTCAAATCCCCGCTCAGCCACGAAGCTTCCTGGGTGACCTTGGGCCAGTCACTATCTCTCAGCCCCACCTATCTCACAGGGTTGTTGTGAGGACAAAAAGGAGGGGAGGAAATATGTACACCACTCTGAGCTCCTTGGAGGAAGGGCGGTATAAAAATGGGAAAAATAAATAAAAAAATAAACTGCTCCCTCCCCTGCCACTTTGCAGCTGTTGGGCAGTGAACTGGGTTCCCAAATGGCCATGTCAGCCCTTAGGAGGTGCTCATCTCAATATCTATCCCAGTCCTATTTTGGGGAAAGGCTGTAGCTCAATGGTAAAGCACCTGCTCTGCAAGCAGAAAGTCTCAGGTTCAATCCTTGGTATTTACAGGTAGGGCTGGGAAATACTCAGCAGAAAGCCTAGAGCTACTGCCAACCAGTGTGGGCAATGCTAAGTTAGATGGACCGATACTCTTGACTCAGTATACAGCAGCTACCTAAGTTCTTTCCTACCTACACATACCATATAGGTGGGTGTCACTAAAGCAGGTTACGGCTGCCTTGTTTTTTTGCTTATGATAAATACCTTAATGATTAGTTTATTACTGTCACTTATAAATTGCAAAGGTTTTTTTTAAAAAAATGTTTACACTTGAGTGGCTTTTGTTTAATTGGCTTCTTTATGTTATTTATCTATATACACACATATATAAATCATATAGTTTTCTCAAATATTAATAGTGCATTTTATGCTCTTTTTTCTCCCCTTTCGGGTTTGCTGGTCTATAAATCCACAGTGTCAATGTAAAAACAAAACAAAACACAACAACAAAAGTACACAGTAGAAATGTTCAGCTTGAGGAAGAAGTGAAATGAAAGTAACTGATCAATATTTTCCCCGGACTCAGGCTGCAATCTTAAGCATATTTACCTGGAAATAAGTCCCATAGAACATTTTTGATGCTGCCCTCCTGTTTAACAGAATCCTCAGTGTGGCTCACAATAGTAAAAAAACAATGACAAAAAAGACACACACACACACACACACACACACACACACACACACACACACACACACAATGGCACTGAACGCATATTCACACAGTTAACAAAGTATTCAGAAAATAGTTCTACTCCTTCTAAATTGTCAGGAATAGTCATTGAAGCCCTAGATCAGAGGTTCCCAACCTGTAGTATGCAGACCACTAGTGGTATGCAGATACAGGCTGGTGGCAGCCAAGATGGCGGCTGCCATCTTGGCCGTATGGCACTGCGCCAGAGCCCCAAAAGCAGCAGCTTGAGCTCTGCCAAGCCAGGACCATGAGCTTCTAGTGCACAGAATGGCCCTCCCGCTGTCCCTTGTGTCTTACTATGCATTTCTGCACTCCGGCACTGCAAACCCAGAAATAAGTGCCAATGACATCATCGGTACTTACTTCTGGTGGTACGCGGCAGGCCGATGGCCCGTGAAGGAGGTACGCGGAGGAAAAAGGTTGGGAACCTCTGCCCTAGATTTAACAAGCTAGACTAAAAAAGGTAAGATACCAAAATTGTATGCCAGTATGAGTGAATTTGACTGATAACCTAAATACACTTACCTGAGAATAAGTTCCATTGTACTCAATGGAACATACTTTTGATAGACAGGTGTAGGATTGTGTTGTTTGATGCCTTTGCAGTAGGAATGTTAGTGAAACCATGCCTAGAAAAATGCACGATATTATTGTTGACCTTTACATTTATGAGAAGACAGAAGATATTGTCTGCCTGTTGCTACGATGTGCCTGAGTTTTATTCGAAGTCTCAACTGAAAGATATTCTGATTTTTATTTATTTTATTTTATTTTACCTGTCTTCAGGACATACTGAAATTTGATCTTTATGGTTGCAGTCGAGCTTTTCTGCACCATTCCCCTGGAATGATACCAATCAAAAATACTTCCTGCAGGGATTATGTAAGAAGAAACTACCTATGGGGAAAAAAAAAAGCTCTCCTGGTTCATCTGTTCTGTGAGCCTGCTGTATATTTGCAGCTCATTTAATCACCCCGCAAAATAGATGTCTGTGTGATTTGTGGGGGAAATTGAGTTTCATACAGAACATTTTCCAGACTGAGCTCCGTGGGTCTGCTGGGGTTTGATAGCTTTAGGAAACCTATGAATATTCATTCATTTTTTTCCCTGAGTGCAAAGTAAAATAACCAGTAATTAGTATAATATTTAATACTCCTGTTCAAAATAAATAAATCTTTTGTGTTTAAAAAAATCTAATTATTATAATGTAACAACTTCAGCATGTATAACTAAAATTGAATGTGCTGTTTTCAAAATGCTTTTAAGCCCTCATTTACATGTTTCCAGTTCAGTTAATTATGCCCGTTGTATGCATAAAACAGAACTCTCGATTGCGCTTGCATATATTATTCATTTTGCCACCTATCTTCTGAATGTAACTGAATCAAATACTTTAATTTTGCATTATTATTGGACTAGTGAGTAATTAGAGTAGTTGCCTTATACGATCCATGCTATGGTTATCTAAGTTTGGATTTCTCCCACTACCTTCCTTCTCATTCTAAACTATGTTTTGGCACTAGATTGTTAACTAGTTTTATTGTGTTGCAGTTACTACAAAGTATTCCAGCTATTTTCCCTTGGGGTATACAGCATCTCACTGAGGATTTTGTTGGTCTTATGGATGTTTGGTTTCCCTTGAAGCTCCTCAGCTGTCTCACCTGAGGAAGAACCTCCCAATCCACTTTCAAGTCAATGTTTGGTGAAATTCCCAGACAATTTAAGGATGTGTTCTCTCTCTCTCTCTCTCTCTCTCTCTCTCTCTCTCTCTCTCTCTCTCTCTCTCTCTCTCTCTCTGATACACACACACACACACACACACACACAAACAAACAAACACACAAACACACACACACAAACACACACACACGTACAGTACATACCCACAGGGCTGGCCCATCCATGAGGCCAACTGAAGCAGTCGCCTCAGGCAGCAGATTGGTGGGGTGCGCTCATCTCTGTCCACCTGCTTGCCTCCACTGCTCCTCCTTCTCCTTTCACTCCCAGAATTGGAAAAGGCACAGGGAGACAGAGGGGAACTGGAAATGTGGAGGGGAGCAGATTGGCTAGGGGGAGGAACAGAGGCTGGCGTATCCTTGGGTAAAGGGGCAGCATTTGTCATGCTGCCTCAGATGTCCAGAGGTCTTGGGCCAGCCCTGCATGCACATGTACCCACACACGCATGCACACACAAACACATGCAGAGATTCTACTAGTCTTATAGAAACTATTCTGGCTTCCTTCAAAGACCCTCTGATAGCTCCTAAGAAACCAAAGAATCTAAAGATTCTTTAACCACCACCACCACCACCACCCCAACAAATCTTCTGTAAACTGCCATTCTGCTCACATTTCCTTGGGAGCGATCCCCTTTCCACTTACGGAGCACACTTCTATATTAACCTTTTTCTGTTTAATTAAAGGTATCCCCTGGTCAAAAGCCAGTCATGTCCGACTCTAGGGCCGCGGTGCTCATCTCCGTTTCTAAGGCCAAATAGCCAGCGCTGTCTGAAGACGCTTCCGTGGTCATGTGGACGGCATGACTTGTCATAAAATACTCCAAGTCTTGAGTCAAGTCTTTTACAATCGCCGAGTCAAGTCCGAGTCGAGTCATTGACGCAACTTGAGTCCAACTCGAGTTCGAGTCAATAGACTCAAGTCTACATCAGGCTTCAAGTCTCGAGTCGAGTCTTTTGAGTCTTTTACAATCGCCAAGTCCGAGTCAAGTCATTGACGCAACTTGAGTCCGACTCGAGTCCGAGTCAATAGACTCAAGTCTACATCAGGCTTCAAGTCTTGAGTTGAGTCTTTTGAGTCTTTTACAATCGCCAAGTCAAGTCCGAGTCAAGTCATTGACGCAACTTGAGTCCAACTCGAGTTCGAGTCAATAGACTCAAGTCTACATCGCTGCCAAGAGATGGATTACAGAGATACAGCTCAGTAGACCAAAACAGGAGACAGTCAATCCATGGAGAGGGGAATCAGGATTGTGCCCACCCCCTGTCTTCCATGCATTGATCGAATTCTTCTGTGCAGACATGCAGGAGCAACACATCAAGAGCAGGGGTGCAATCGTGATGCCCAACCCGTTCATGTGTTGACGAGCTCCTATTTTGGTTGATCAAAAAGAGCTATCGTTGCTGAGATTACCCTTTTTGCTGCTGTCAGTGGCTTTATTCTGTTCTGCTGTTATTGAATGTGGGGTTTCCCCCCCTTTCTTTTCTTTTTCTTTTCATTAGAGAAACACACTTCCACATAAGGACAAATACTTTAATAATTAATAATATTCTCCAGGGCAGGAACTTGTCTTGTTTGTTTTTTGAATCTTTATGCATGCTTACAATGGCACATAAATAATTATCAATAGTAATAACATAATGTGTGGCTTCCCAATGAATTAGCATGCACGAAACGATGCAAGACATGAACCAGTGATGGAACCATGTGATAACAGCTGCCCTTCCAAAAGGGAAAGGCAGACAGATCACATCAATGGTCTGTCACGAGTCCAGTCATTCACTAACTGCTATCAAAGGGACTGTTGCCCCAGTAGAAAAGCCCCTGCTTTGGAAGGTCCCGGGTTCAATCCCTGGAATCTTCAGGTGGGCTGGGATTGGACTACTGTCTGAAACCCCAGAGCACTGCTGTTGGCCAGTGTAAAAAAGACAATACTGAGCTAGATGGATGGACGGTCTAACGCAGTGAAAGGCAGCTTCATATCTTCATCCAGAGCATCCATAGCTCTGTGATAAAGCTCCTGCTTTGCATGCAGAAGGTCCCAGGTTCAATCCCCAATGGCATCTCCAGGCAGGACTAGGAAAGACCTAGTCTGCCTGACCCTGGAAAGCCCCTACAAGTTAATGTAGACAATACTGAGCTAGGTAGACCAAGTAATATGAAGGCAACTTCATATTACTCATACAGATACTCAGTGAGCAATTTCTTCTGGGGGTAGATAGTTCTGCCACAACTTTGCATGGGAAATAATTGAACAATCCAGTCTCACCTGATGCATGTTTCTCATCCCACACAAGCGGGCCTCTTGCTGCACACAGGAGTGCCCTGCTCGCATATATTCCGCGTATAGTGTGGGAGTGTTGGAATAGAGACTAAGTTGATATACTACCACTGGACCCAACACAGGTCTGCAATCTCAGTGAGAACTAGGCCAGGTTGCATACAAGAGCACAATTTGTATCTGGGTATGGTTGAGAGTGGTGTAGTTCCTTCCACATAGACAACAAGCTGTCAAGGAGTCCAACCTTTCGCCCTCATATGCTAGCTTTCTATGTGCAGGGATTTCTAATTTTAATGCTTCCTTGAGAACCAGGTCTCAATTGCAGACAATATTGGACTCATCTGATTCTGCATAAGACATCCTCATCATTTCCTCATTTACAATCAAGGTCAGGCTCTCCATAAGGCTGGCTGAGGTGGTTGCCTTAAGTGGTGGATGGGCTCTGTTCTGTCCAGCACATGGATGTCTGGGAGGTAGGTCATAGTTGCAGGACATTGGAGAGCTCCAAGTGAGCAATTTGCTCCATCAAGAGACAGAGGAGGAATCAAGTCACAAACTTGGGGGGATCAGATCATTTTGCATTTACCAAGTCATTTTGAGGCTCAATAAATGCCTTTCCCAGGTCTCCCATCCCTCAAACATCCTCCCCACCAACCTTCTACCCCCCATGTCTTTTACTTACCTGAGCTCATTTTCTTCCCTTTTCATTGGTGCAGATGCAGCACAATGAGATTAAAGTGTACTGCAAAAGGCTGTTCTTTTCTCCAAACAGGAAGAAAAATGAAAAGGCTGATGGGAACTGTAGTCTTTGTGAGGTTTACTGCAATGGAAGTAGTAGCTCTCAGAAAGACTACAAAATCCCATCAGCTTCTTCACCTTTCTTTCCTCCTATTTGCAGAAAAAAATTATTATGCAGCACCCTTTAATCTTGTTGTGCTGCTGCCTCTACTGGAATGAAGGTGGAAGGAAAGCAGCTGGGGTAAGTAAAGGCTGCATTTGAGAAGTGGTAGGCTGAGGGGGGGGGGCTGGTGAGGGGGGGGGCTGAGATTCCTTGAGCCTCTGACTCAGTAGCCAAAATTTGGGAATTTCTCTCTTCTTTGTGTGGGTGGGTGGATGTGGGGGGATTTTAAACTCATTCAGAAAATTCATTTCTGAACTTGAACCTAGTGCCTCTAGCAGAGGCCTTTAACGAGGCAGCCCTCTGGCGTGGATCCTTGCAGTTTACTCCTGGCCATTACTGGTGCTGATATTATTATTTATTATTAACAGTATTTATATACCGCTTTTCAACAAAAAGTTCACAAAGCGGTTTACAGACAAAACCAAATGTTTAAATGGCTCCCTTCAGAAAAGGGCTCACAATCTAAAAAAGATGCAGACCACCACCAGCAAACAGCCACCAGAAAAGACAGTGTGCTGGGGTGAAAGGGGGGACAGTTGCTCCCCCCCTGCTAAATAAAAGAGGAGCACCAATTGAAAAAGTGCCTCTTGCCCAGTTAGCAGGGGATAGACATGCTATGGGAGCATGAGGTTCTGTGCATGGGAGGGGCCACTTTTTCAAAGGGTTCTGGCTCTGGCTAAGGATGTGCTGGCTCCGAAGTTTGTATTTCTGGGGTCTCTGGCTGCAGTGTTGCTGGTTTAGGGGTCTCCTGGCTGGTAGGCTCAAGCCCAGATTCCAGCCTGGTGTCAAGGACTGTGACTGGAATTAGTCCTTCTGACCTAACTATTCCCCTTCCTCAGGGTCAGACTCAGGCAGAGGTCATCATGACAGCCCACTTCTGCCCACCTCTACCATTCCTCCTCCTTTTGCCCCCTAGATTCAAAAAAGAAGAGGAGATTGGAGCTGAAGAGGAAGTGTGGAGGAGAAGAGAATGGTGGGCTAGAGCATCTCTGCCACTCTAGGCTACCACTCACCTCTCCTCAACACTTTCTCTTCTGCTCTGCTCCTTTCTGGATCCAGGGAGCAGTAGGCAGATTGATGGATGTGCCACTGGCAAAGTAGGATAGCATTGGATGCACTGTTTCAGGTGCTTAGGATGGCCCTGTATAAGCTCGATAATTTGACATATATTACATTTATACATTGGTATCTGGAAATGTATACTCCAATGAGAAAGGGAAGCTCTAGGCAGTAAATAATAATAAAATCCATTACCTGTTGTTGTTGTTTTTTCACTTTTGGCTTTTTTTTCTTGCTTTAATGCTCTCGTACTACCTTTCACACAGAGGGTATCAGTCACACTGTTCCTTGAAAAATAATCGAGGCCCTTGATAAAAAGTATGGAATAAACACCTCTGGGAATCAATTTGCTGTTGGGCTTGATCTCAGTCTTCCTCTCACAACGTCTGCTGCATACCCTCCAGGTGAAGCTGTAGCAATGTCGCTGTAATATTGATCTGTGGATATACATCGTAGATCAATGTCGGTGGTCACATGGAAAGTGTGTCAAAATTTGCACATCAGTGCCCGTGACTTTAGAAATCAAACTTCTAGGTGAACATTCAAAAAATAAAATAGAAAAAAATCACAAAGCCATTTAAACAAACTCAGCAATACCTGGGATGCCTGGAGGCACCTGCTGCTATCTGCTGGCGTTTTGATCCCCTGATTTTCAGGGGGGCTGCGAGGGCTTCAGGAAGAACTAGCTTCTGGCAGAATTGCAAGAACTCTGGCAGCAGCTTTGGAGAAGCCTGAGATTAGTGAGGCTAATGAAATGAAGTCCTCCTGCACTCTGCTGCATACCCTCCTCCTGAAGTCCTCCTGCATACCTGCATACCCTTGAATCCAGGGTTTTTGCACCCTGGATTCAAAAAGGAAAACCATCTTTGACACTCTAGCCCATGACACTCTTCTCCTCCACACATCCTCTTCTGCTCCATTCCGTTCAGCTTTCACACAAAAAAGAAGTAAGCTTCTGCTCTATTGATAGGGAGAAAACTGTGCCAGCAGTATTCCCGCCAATTGCTCATTATGAAGGAAACATATTCCTGTCTTCCAGTATTCTGGCCAAGAATAACTGACAAGCGCTAGCCGCTAGGCCTTAAACTTTGTACCACTGGAGATACTTGGTTTGTGTCACCTGGTGCGAGAGCTAATCATGTCACCCCCAGTGGTGTCACTTGAGTTGGTGTCACCCGGTGTGGTAACTCATGATGTCACGTCCATTAACCTTATTTCTTTTAATATCTAACAAGTACAGGTCACCCAACAAATCGGTAACCAACAAAACACCAGTGGCCAACTTGATGACACTCACACAACTGAATAAAAGTTCTAGTATTAGCTCTGATACATAGAAATGAGAGCTGACTCATACTAACATTTTATTGGTTCCATGCTGTGTTATAATAACACCTCATTGGCTCTCAGAACAATCAATTTTGAGTTAAGGAAATCCACTTTTTGTTACATAATGTAGTTTTGTTTTCTGTTTCCGGATATTTGGCCATAATGTTTGATAGACTATGGATAATTGCATTCAGCATTAAATTACCTTTCCATTGATATATAACATCATGGTATTATTCCTTTATATATACTTAGTACTGTATAATATGGCCAGCGGGTGGCGCAGTGGGTTAAACCGCTGAACCATGAGCTGTCGATCGAAAGGTCGGCAGTTCGAATCCGCCACGGGGTGAGCTCTCGTTGCTTGGCCAGCTCCTGCCAACCTAGCAGTTCCAAAGCATGTTAATGTGAGTAGATAAATAGGTACCGCTTGCGGGAAGGTAAACAGCGCTCCGTGTTCCAGCCGCATGCTACGTGCTGTGGCAAGGAGAGTCATGCCGGCCACATAACCACAGAGGCGTCTTCGGACAACCCTGGCTCTTCGGCTTTGAAATGGGGATGAGCACCACACCCTAGAGTCGGACACGACTGGACTTAATTGTCAGGGGTCACCTTTACCTTACTATATAATATATTATATTATTAGTACTGTATAATATTAATATAGTACTATTATAATAATATAGTATTATTCCTAAATACACATTTTCCAAACTTTTTCACAATTTTGTCCACTTGTGGTGTCATCCCCCTGGGGGATGCACCTCTCTAGTGACGCCACTGTCTGTCATCCTCCCCCCCCCCCCAATCTGTTTCTCCTTCTCTTCCACCAAGGTACAGAATGGCACCTTCAATGAAAACAAAACAAAACAAACTTCTTCTTAAGGGACAAGAGGGGACATCTCCTGCTTGTGTCTAGATGATTTTCCACCAGGACCAGCTGACTTCCCACATTGAGAATTTGCATGTCCCAATGTAAATGCAATGAAATCTCCCTTTCTCAGAGATCTTTCAGTGCTGTGATTCCATATGCTGCAACTGTCCCTATTTACCCGGGATGGTGTCTGGTTTCCAATACTTAATTTTAGCCAAATGAACAAAGCCATCCTGGCTTTTAAATCAGACAAGCAGGATAAATGTAGTGTACTGTAGTGGCTAGGAGGTGACTGAGCTATGAATCAGGATTTTATTTTTTATTTATTACATTTTTATACTGCCCTTCCTCCAAGAAGCTCAGGGTGGTGTTCATGGTTCCTTCCCTCCTTTTGTCCTCGCGACAACCCTGTGAGGTAGGTTAGGCTAGGACAGGAGTGGCCAACATTCCATCATTAAGAGCCTCTGTGTTCTTAAGAGTGGTGTAGAAGACAGAATCTTGGCAGGTGCAATTGCTGATGGTGCTGCTAAAGCAGCTGCACCTTCTGAAATGCCCTTACCTATGCAACCATTTAAAGTGCCACCATTCATGTTGAAAGGTTGGCCACCACTGGGCTAGGAGATAGTGACTGGCCCAAGGTCACCCAGGAAACTTCATGGCTGAGTGGGGATTTGAACTTGGATCTTCCAGATCTAACTCCAGAACCACTACACCATCCCGGCTCTCGGTTGCCAGGATTGCTCTGGTTTGCATCTCGTCTCTGCTGCAGAGTCACTTGGTGGCCTTAGGCAAATCCGTCTTTCTTTCAAACCCAGCTGCCATACTGGGATAATAATACAGAATTGGTGTAAGGGTTGCATCAAGTTCACGTTAGTGCCCAAAGTGCTTCGCTTGTAAGTGCTATACAGATGCCTAGTATTATTATCTTCCTTGGTGTGAGAATTTGTGAGTGTCCCTGTTTTTGACTCTTGGGATGTTGGAGGCTGTGCGGCCCCAAGTGTGCATCATGGTAATACCCTGCCATGGAAATGATGACGTCGTTTTACAGATGTGATGGCGGGGAGATAATATTTATCTGAACAGAGGCAGAAATGGTACAAAGTAGATTTTCAGGACATTGGCTTCAAAAATTGCAGGCTGGTGCAAAACTAACAGACACTTTATATACCGCCTTTCTCATCATCAGATTTCTCATCAGATTTATTCAAGGCGGTTTACATAGGCAGGCTATCTTTAGACCTGATAAGGGTCTTTACAATATTGTTCTATTCCTATATTGAACCTTCCATGCTCGAGATGTTTTCCCTTCTGAGTGCAGCCATCCTTCTAGCTTGTGCTTTGCACTTCCAAGCTTCACAGTTCACCGCAGTTCACCCTCGGACGGTTGTCTTAGATGTTCTCTCTCTAGCGGACTCCTCCGCATTCCACCCTCTCACGCTGCCTTCTCAGTGTCTTTGCGAGATTTGTCAGCAGCTTCCATCTTCCATCTAAGCGGGAACCGAGGTTGACCCTGCTTAGCTTCTTCAGGCAGGGCACCAGCTCAAACCTCCAGGCCACACTAGATACAACAGAGTTGTATTTAGAAAAGACCTTCCCTATGGGTTGCTTTCAGCGGAAAGGTCTTCCTAGCGCTCTGCCGAACTATTGGTGCCCGTTTTTTTGCTGACGCAAGGCCAGCAAAAGGCTCAGCTCTAGTCAACAGACCCAGATTTCAATGCTACAAATTAGCTGGATTTTTAACTCAAAATATCACACTTTTTTTTTTAACAAATTGAGAGAAGTGGGAAGAGTGTCCAGGGGGGCAGTGCAGGGAGGCTTGGCCTTGGGATCTCATGGCAAGACACATTCCGAATTGTTTAAGCCAGGCCCCAGAAGTCTATATTTCAATTATTTGTTTGTTTTATGCTGCCTGTAATTAAGAGTTGAAAAGAAGAGTTTGGAATGCCAAAGCAGACAATTAAAATGTTTCTGGGGTGCATTAGAGAGTGAGGGTGGGGATGGGGGGGTCTGAATTAGCACTTTGATGACACAAGTCATCCACCCCCCCTTTTCTCTTTCTAATCTCCATTCTCTTTCATTATTTGGAAAAGAAAGAAGTGGTATATAATTTTTCTCCCTTTCATTTTACAAGCAAAATAAAGCCCAGTTCATCCCCCCGGCAGGACTGAATTGTCCTAATCTTCCACTTGTACATTTGAATGTTGTCTCCCCTCCAGAGATCCACCCTCCTTTGCCTCACAATGACCCAGGTGCACAAAACTTTGTCCGCCACTGGCTTGTTCTCGAAGGGGGGTCGTAAATCACTTTAAGCGTCTCCCCTCCCTCTCTCTTGCCCCCATCTCTTCCATCTTCTCCCCCCCCCTCCCCTTTCCCTTTCCCTTTGAAGACGCCACATCATGTTAGCTTGTGATTTGTGGCTTCTTGAAGTGCAACCTCTCTATGCTTGGGAAGCTAACAGGCCCGATGTGGGGAGCAATGATGCATTGGCTTGTTAATCGACATTCTGCGGATGCTGGTATTATAGCTGTTGGTGGTACTAAGATCCCAGCTGTTTCCATGGGGGGGGGGAGGCCTTCTTTTACTACCAAGGAAAAACCGACTTAACTTCCCTCCCTTTTTCGGGAGAGCAGGACTACCAAGTTCCTTTAGAGACAGAGGGGGGGAAAAGACTCACTAATATTCTTTGAAGACAAACGCTTCTTGGCATTTAAAACAGCCACTCCATGGGCTTCTGTGTATTTTGATTTGGCTCTGAATCGATCAGAGGAGTCATTTTAATGATCTTGTCCCCCAAATGAAATCACATCTTTCGCCAGAGGTTATCTTTTCTTTCTTTCTTTTTTAAAATGAAAGTTATCCAGACCAGGAAGTTTCTAGCACCCTCTTAGCCAATTTTCACAGGACAGTTCCAAAAATTGGCCTGTGAATTATGACGACTTGATGTAACATTTCTGAATGGTTTTTTGAATGGAGAATAAGGGGAAAAAATGAGCATTTATTTATGCATTTACCGTATTGGTCTGAGTATAAGACTCATTTTATTCTCCTAATTTAGATTTTTAAACTAGGGATGCGTCTTATAATCAGGCTGTTGTAATTTAATACCAGTGATTTAATTATTTTTTTTAATAGCACCAAACTTTAAGGGTGCGTCTTATAATCAGGTGCATCTTATACTCGGGACAATACGGTATTTGCATTGAACAAACATTGAAAAAGCCTGAGGAGTTTCACATGAACACTGATCGTGATGACTTGTGGCCTTAGCAAGGGCAAAAAACTCAACGACTTGTGTAGCTAAGATCAAAGCGTGTTATGCAAGAATGGAAATGAAATTTCCTTTCTGTCCATCTGCCTGTATTCTGGTTCTGTTTCAGTGATCCCCTGCTAGTTTCTTCCCATTTTCAGTTTGTTGCCAAGATGGTGTAGTGGTTTGGGAGTCGGACTTAGACCTGGAAGATCCAGGTTCAAATCCCCACTCAACCACGAAGCTTCCTGGGTGACCTTGGGCCAGTCACTATCTCTCAGCCCCACCTACCTCACAGGGTTGTTGTGAGGACAAAAAAAGGAGGGGAGGAAATATGTACGCCACTCTGAGCTCCTTGGAGGAAGGGTGGTATAAAAATGTGAAAAATAAATAAATAAATAAATAAAAATTATGTTAAAAAAAAAAAAGCAACCCAACTATTGAGTTGTCACACTCAGAGGCGTAACAGCCTCTCTCGGTGCCCGGAGCACGGGGGGGGGGGGGGGTAGGCGCCGCGCCCCTATAAGGGAAGGGGCGCGCTCCCAGCGGGACCCCCCCAATCGGGAGAGCCGGCTGGGGACGTCTTCCCCGGCTGGCTGCCCGGGGCCTTTAGAAGGCCCGCTGCGCATTTTTTTGCGCATGCTCAGTCTGTTAACTGAGGGAAAAGGGCAGCCCTTTTCCCTCAGTTAACAGACTGAGCATGCGCAAAAAATTGCACAGCGGGCCTTCCTTAGAAGGCCCCGGGCAGCCGGCCGGGGAAGACGTCCCCAGCCGGCTCTCCCGATTGAGGGGGCCGGCCCGAGTCGGACTCGAGTCTCCGAGTCCAACTCGGACTCGACTCGGACTCAAGTCTCCGAGTCCGACTTGGAGACTCGAGTCCGAGTCCGACTCGTGGGCGGAGCGGCGGGGCGCCCTTCAGGCGATGGCGCCCGGAGCGGGTGCTCCGCTTGCTCCGCCCTAAATACGCCTCTGGTCAGACTTGTATGAATGTATTTTCAGTTTGTTTCAATGCATTATGTCAGTGGTTCTCAAACTTGTTAGCTTCAGGACCCACTTTTTGAAATGACACTCTATCGGGACCCACCTAGCTTTACAAGACTTAAATAAATAAATTTATTTACAAGTAAAGAGCTCAGCTGCTTGCACGGTAATTAGCAGCTATCTTGCAAACTGCAGGAGCTCAGCTCTTTGCAGGGCAATTAGTAGCTATCTAATTTTTGAATAGCCTCAGGGCTTGTGGCAATTACTTATCTGATCTTTCCATCACCTGGGACCCACCAGAAATCAGGTTGTGACCCACCAAGTGGGTCCCGACCCACAATTTGAGAAACACTGCATTATGTAATAAATAAAAAGCAACCCAACTATTGAGTTGTCAGATTTGTTTGAATGTATAAGAGAACTGCTGCTGTTTCTAGAGCAAATGAGGCTGACTTGTCAACATAATATCTTTGGGTGAGGAAATGACTACAATGCTTTTGGAAGCAATGTCTTTTGACCTGGAAGCCTGCCATGAAAATTCCAAGAGTGGAAATTCACTGTGGTTACTCACTAAGGTGGAGGAAATACACTCTGTACATCCTCAGGAGCACTGTGTTCTTTGTTATTACAGTACTTTACTTTTTCCAGTAAGGGATCTGGAATGCACCAAGGTTCTGGGTCTGAGTCCTAAAAGATGCTCCTGGATCAGAAAAAAGGTTCCATCTAGCCCAGCATCCTGTTTCCAACAGAGGGCAACCAGATGCCTCTGGAAAGCCCATAAGAAGAGTAAAAAGACAGCAGTTCTCCCCTTCTGTTTTCCCGCTGCATCTGGTACTCAGAGGTATACAACGTCAGGCAGCCCAATCCATCTTAAGGATCTGCCAGGCGGCTGAGGCCACCCGCTGGATCCCGTGCACCGCCGTGGGCAGGCACCTCGTGGCAGTAAGTCTACTTGGGGAAGGGGGACGCTCGTCCCCTTCCCCGAGTGTAACCGGGGCTGGGGCCGATCAGCCTCCTTGGAATTCCACCAGCTATTTTGCTCAGCTGCCCGGCAGGGGCCTGAATATGGCGGGAGCCATGCCCCCACCCCCACCCAGGGCGGCTGGCCCTATGGTCACCCTCCTGGCTCTGCCGACCCTCCCCCTCCCCCATCCGTGGGATCCTACCTTACCTGGGTCTGGCAGCTGGGCGAAGGCTCCGGCGGCGATGCAGGGAAGGCCGGCCTTGTGCATTTGCATGTCAGTTATTAAGAATGGTGGATATTATTGCATGTCAACAATCAACCACTATAAAATACTCTTTAAAATGCTGTCAAATATCAAAGATTGAGAAAACAACAGACTAGCAAATATTCTGAGAATATTCAGGAAACAGTGTGAGAATATCTGGAGAATGCTTGACATCTGAATCTAGAGAGGAGAAAGTCATATTGCTTGTATTTGAATATAGGAAACAACCTTATTAAAATTAGACCACTGATCCTTGTAGCTTAGTAGTGTCAACAGTTCTTCAGATAGGAATCTTTTCTCTGTCCTACCTGACGAAACCAGGAACTGAACCTGCAAAGCATCTGCTCTACCACTGAGCTGCAGTTGGGGTTACCCAAGTCTTCCTGGGGATTGAATCTGGACCCATCTGGATGGAAACCGGGTAGCCTGCCATTGTGCTATGGCCCCATGCAATTATTACATTGTAAGGCTACAGTGCACAAGAGCTCTACCCCTTTACAATGTGTGTGCTTGGCAACCTCTCCCTTCCCAAACACCCTTGAGAACAGATACCCTAGGACAGGAGCTGCTTTGTGAAATGGAAGCCTAATAAAATTCAATTATATTTATATCATCGGCTTGGTCCCCCTGGAAAATGACAAACAATAAATTATCCGATCCTCTGGTTTTTATGTGGCTTTGCAATTTTCAGGCCTACTCACTTATTCACTCATTCGTTTTATGAGTGTTAACAGCCCTGGTGATTTTTTTTTTTCAGAGGTGGAAGGAAAAGGGGTTCTGAGGGTGGCCTGGGAGGTAGCAATGTGCAGCTTCTGGGTGAGATGGGGAGCGGTGGTGATGAGGAAACTGTCTAGAGGAGGAGGGAAAAAAGAAGAAAAACAAAGGATGGCAATTCTGGACATATGAGCTAGTCTGAACCAGGGATGAGGGTCAAGTCTCTGACTCCAAGTCTCGAGTTGAGTCATTTACAATCGCCAGTGATGGGGACTCGAGTCAAATGACTCGACTCGCAAGTGTGACTTAGCCACTTTTTCCCTGACTCGTACTCGTACTTGTACTCGTGACCCACTGACTCGCACTCGTACTCGCACTCGTGACCCACAGGACTTGTACTTGACTTGCACTCGTGAGGGTAATGACTTGCCATTTCTGAGTCATTTTCCTTTAATGGCCGGCATCAACACAGGCAGGCAGGCAGGCAGGCAGGCGCAGTGGAGACCTCGGAGGAGGAGGGCAGCAGGGAGGAAGGGTTTTCAAGGGGGTGGGAAAGCAAGCCTGGCTCTGAGTCCCCTCCCCCTTTGTTGCTGTCTGTTTGGCATTGGCCACAACTCCGAGCGCGAGGGGTAGGGAGGAGTGAGGGAAGGCGAAGCTGCCGCAGCAAAACTCCGAGCCCAAGGGATGCTTGGCTCAGCAAGGGGAAGGTGCAGGGAGGGAATAATAAATGGTTTGAATGTAGACACGCTTGTTTTTCTCAAACCAGATGGGTGGTGACAAGACTGAGAGGTGAGGGAAAGGGAATAGGGGGAGCCAAGTGGGTGCTTTAAAAGTCTCAGAGGTCCCCACACACACCCCACACACAGATACCCACCCACCCCATTTTCACTTTCCCCCAAAGTGACTCGACTCGTGACTTGTGACTCGTGGTTTCTGGCCTTACTTGTACTCGACTCGCACTCATGCAAAAATGACTCGCACTTGACTCGTACTTGCCCAAAAATTTTGACACTGACTCGCACTCGGACTCGCACTCTTGCAAAAATGACTCGTACTCGCACTCGCACTCGTGACCTAGTTACTTAGATACATCCCTGACAATCGCCGAGTCAAGTCCGAGTCAAGTCACTAGCGCGACTTGAGTCCAACTTGAGTCCGAGTCAATAGACTCAAGTCTACATCACTGGTCTGAACGCAGACAAATGTAGTCTTAGCTGTCCAAAGTCCTTGGGATTGGGCAGGCCATAAATGGAAACATCCGAATTGGAACAGCTGTTGGTCAGTTTGAATCTTAATAAGGTAGATTTGTTTTTGTAGGTCTAGTTTAACAGAAAATGTGTTGTGTTAAAACTGCAGGGGAAAACGTGTCTTGCTGTCAAGGGGTGTGTGTGTGTGTGTGTGTGTGTGTGTGTGTGTTTGTGTGTGTGTGTGTGTGTGTGTGCTCTCAAGTGTAAATAGTTTTAGTGAATATTGTTCTTGAACAAGGGGGTAAATCAACAAGGCCACATAACTCAAGCTGCCAGTCACTTATGGCAGACTTTGCTGCATGTTGTGTCATCAAGGGGCTATTTTCTTCCCGGGGCTCGAAAGGACAATGATTCCCAAATCAGTAGTTAGCACGTGACTGTTGGGTGGCAAAGTGCTGCTGGGATGATCAACAGAGCCTCACTTTGACCAATGGGAAAGATTAAAGCCCTTCGCTTGCTTAAAGTAGTTTCTCCCCACCCCACCACCCGCAAAGTCACAGCAGCAGCAATTTCCTCTCCAATTGTACGTCATTTACAGCCTGGGTAGAAGAGCCAACATTGTGGCTGACAGCCATTTGTGTTGCCTATATATATATATATATATATATATATATATATATATATATATATATATATATATATATATATATATATATATATATATATATGGTCAGCAGTTTGTTTTGTTGACATTCCCTACTGCCTTTGCTTTCTTGTTTTCCTAGGGGCAAAAGAGTGTTTGGGTCACTTGTGGTACACCTGTGTTCCGTCCTTTATTGATCACAGTAGAAAGTAAGGGACTTGGAAGGTTCATTCTGGAAAGGTCCCTCTTCAAATTCAGCTGCCATCTTAATGAGCTGTGGCAGGAATAAGAGACCCACCTCACAAGTTACAGGTTCCAAGCCATCACAGGTTACAAGCCACATGACCTCCTGGTTTTACAAGTGGGCGATCTCTGAATGGCAGACGCAAGGGAGTGGCAACAGGATACAGGTATCTTGTTGTCTTGTGTGCTCCCTGAAGCACCTGGTAGGGCCACTGTGGGATACACGAAGCTGGACTAGATGGGCCTTTGACCTGATCCAGCAGGGCTCTTCTTACGTTAGACCAGACCTTATTTGTTTGTTTGTTTAGCCAACATCTTATATGCTGCCACTCCCCATTGTTCAAGGTGGTTTACAAAACTAAAAAAACAAGCAGACATAACCATGAGGAATACAACCAAACAATGCTAAGAACAGCACAAAAGAGTAAAATTTACATACGTACTAATGCTGTAGATATGGAGAAAAAAAATGACTTTGGACTATGAAGAAATGAGTTTGATGCAGCTAAGGCTTTTGATTCAATTCCTCCCCCACCCCATTTTGTTTTACTTTGATTCACCTTTTCACCTTAAAGTTTTCTACTAGCTGGGAAAACAGGTCCTACAGTCACAGGTTCAATCTCTGGCAACGTCTGTCCAAAATGGCTTGGACTAAACTATACAGTAGTTGCTAGAGTTCTTATTCCCTCCCCAGGTTATCTAGCACATGATCTTTAAAAGTGAAGAATGTTTTGGATTATATCTTGTCTGTAGTGCACATCATGTAAATATTTGGGCACCAAGGCATGGGGCAGTGTAAAGCCTGCTGTTTGGGCGAAGTGAAGCTCTTGGGGTATATTTTGAACTGCTGATCACCTATTTTAGAGGTGTTCAGCTAATACAGCTTTAACCACATCCGTCCGACTTTTCAGTTGGCGAAGGACATTGTACTTCATAGTAAACAGGTGCTGCAGGTAGAGCAGACCCTACAAACAATGTACCATATACCGTATTGTCCCGAGTATAAGACGCACCTGATTATAAGACGCACCCAAGTTTGGTGCTATTAAAAAAAAATTAATTAAATCACTGGCATTAAATTGCAACAGCCTGATTATAAGACGCACCCCTAGTTTAAAAACTTGAATTAGGAGAAAAAAAGTGAGTCTTATACTCAGACCAATACGGTAATATTGCGGCGGGTGGGCGGAGGCAGTAATCTCTGGTATTAGAACTGAAGTACTCCAAGAATGCAAACTCAGACTAACTTATACATAGGCCATTTGCAGGCTGCTTGCATTTGCACTGCAGCTGTGCTCACATCTCCTTCCATCTTGCCAGGCCTATGCAAACATTAGCTAATTAATCCAAGGGAGATGGAGGATTGGTTAACCACGGAGGTGTGTGTGTGTGGGGGGGGATGAGTCTGAGAAACTGCTACTTGTCAACTGTTACTGATCTAATGCTTGCTGTCTGGGTGGCTAATCAGGCAGATTGGCAGCACTGAAGACCCTCCATCACCCTGGCCCAGCTGATCCGCACTCCTCTCCTTTGGCTCTAGTTACTTGGCAGTCCTCGGAATCTGACAATCCTGCCCGTTTTGCAAGCAGAAACGAAGCTGTAAATCTTTTTGCTAGACTGATACTCTCCATGCAAGCTTAGGAGAAGTGGAAGGACCCAGTAAATCATTTCACTTGACTCGGCACCAGAGATATAGGACGGCCCTGAGATATTTTATGCCCAAGCAGCAGCCTCACAAAGGCTGCAATCCTATACGCACGGACCCGAGGGTAAGTCCCATTGAATACAATGTGACTTACTTATGAGTAAACATGTACAGGATTGCGCAGTCAGAGATGTGCCTAAGGATCCTTGCAATGTGACTATTCCTGTTCATGAAACTGGAGAAACATGATTCTCTGTCATGATTCTCAAAACTCCTCTGATTCATCAACTCAGATGCCTTTAATTAGGTGACGGTGTAAATTTACTGGATGTCTTTTTGATATGTTCTCGATGAGCCTGCTGTCATTCCATCGGCGAGGTGCATTTTTGCAGTTAAGCGGGAGCAGCAGCTGCATCGTTAAAGCCCCCCCTTTATCTCTTGATCTGACCCCGGCACCTGCTGCCACCTTGGCTGATCATGGATGCTTTGAAGTCGCCTGCAAGTGTGAGTTGACTCTTTGGTAAAAGACGAGATTCCAGAAGAGGCCATAAATTTCCTGGCTCGACAAAAGCTTCTGGGGAAACTGTAATGTGTTGCAATCCTTTGGCATGTGATTAGCCTTCTAACACTCTTCTGGCATGGCAGAGAGTTTGACAAAGTTACACAGAGGCAGGTTTCTGACTGACAGCAGCAAACAGACTGATGGGCTTCATCTGGGCTGCATACACTTCTTTACCCTCGAAAAGAAAACATCTGTGCTGAGACCTACACTCCTCCTACTTTGCCTATTGACATGGGCGTCACTGGGGCGTGGCGGGGGGGCGGGCCGCCAGGGGGTGACGCGCGTCATGGGGTGACGCGCGCACCCCCTCGCGCGTCACCTCCGTGACGTGCGTTGCCCTCCGGACGCTCCGAGGCCGGCCCGGGAGCCGGCCTCGGAGCGTCCGACCCCGTCGGCGCTCCAGGGCAGCTCCAGGGCAGCGCGTCAATCCGGGTATTTCCCGGATTTTCGCGCATGCCCAGACCCGTTTTGAGGGCAAAAAGCCCTCAAAACGGGTCTGCGCATGCGCGAAAATCCGGAAAATACCCGGATTGACGCGCTGCCTGGGCCTTCGTTCAGAAGGCCCTGGAGCGCCGACGGGGTCGGACGCTCCGAGGCCGGCTCCCGGGCCGGCCTCGTAGCGTCCGGAGGGGGGCGACGCGATGCGGGGGGGGAGCCGGATGGCCCCCTCCCCCAGCGCCCATAACGTCGCGCCCCGGGGGGGGTGACGCGCGTCCCCGCACCAGGGTGACGCGCGTCTAGTGACGCCACTGCCTATTGACCCGGTGCAGTCCCTGGTGTGTCTGGAACCTGACCTTGCTAAATCCCAAACCCTATTCTGGCCTGATCTTTCCCTTTGGGGGAAAAGTTGGGGATTTTTTGGGGCGGGGGGGGATTTAAATACATGGGTTGGGTTAAATTGCTAGAGGTGTCTTATTTATTTATTTTTCACATGTCTATACTGCCCTTCCTCCAAGGAGCTCAGGGTGGTGTACATGGTTCCTTCTCTCCTTTTGTCCTCACAACAATCCTGGTAAGGCTGTTAGTGACTAGCCCATGGTAACCCAGGAAGCTTAATGGCTGAGCAGATATTTGAACCTGGACCTTCCAGGTCTAAGTCTAACTCCAGAACCACTACACCATCCTGGGCTTTAATTGGGACATCAAATGATGGGGGTAGGGGGGTTTGCATCTTGTTTCTAGCACACATTCATGTCAATCAGGGTCAATACCAGTTTTCACCAGGCCCTGGAGCAGTATCTCTCCAGATTCTCTGCCACCTGAGTGACTTTTCCCCAGTTTTCCCTCCTTCATCCCAGCCCCTCAGGTTGCTTGCTTTACCTCCCTCCTTGCCCACTCACATACTCTCAAATGTACTGACAGTAGGGCTGCCATCTGAGAATGCCACAGCCCATTGGCCGGGGGGGGGGGACAAGGGGAAGGAGGAAGTGCTCACATGACTCTCACAAGAACATGTCTTCCTTCCCTTCACCCTGCTAATTATCCTCAAGTCTGCGTGGTTCAATATGAGCCTCACCAGTATTTGAAATGGCAGGTTGGGCAATATATGGTGCCTTAGTGTTCATGTACATTCATTGGCCGCGGGATGGCGCAGTGGGTTAAACCACTGAACCATGTGCTGTCGATCGAAAGGTCGGCAGTTCGAATCCACGTGACAGGGTGAGCTCTTGCCGCTCAACCCAGCTCCTGCCAACCTAGCAGTTCGAACGCATGTTAATGCGCGTTGATAAATAGGTACCACTTGCGGGAAGGTAAACAGTGTTCCGTGTCCTGCCATTGCATTGCAGCAAGGAGAGTCATGCTGGCCACATGACAATGGAAGCATCTTCAGACAGCGCTGGCTCTTCGGTTTCGTAACGGGGATGAGCACCACACTCTAGAGTCGGACACAACTAGACTTAAATGTCAAGGGATACCTTTACCTTTACATTCATTGGCATCAGGGGTGATGCCCGTGGATGGGTCTACAGGGCCATGAGCTGAAGGCCCACTGCCCTGTCTTTTTCTCATTCCTACCAGCCAATGTCTAGTTGTGGACCCTGGCACGTACCCTGGTGGAACCACCAGCTGACACTGGCCTGATGCTGATGCGCGTACATGAATATTAAGGCACCATGTATTGCACAGCCTGCCATTCCACATGCTGGGGTGGCTCATATTGAACCATTGATGGCAGACTGTGGGACAGTTATGGTTTCCCAACATCTCATTAACCTAATGAACAACCCAGAGTGGGATATCAATTCCACAGATGGGATATCAACCACCAAGAAGACCCTTTCTCTCATTGAAGCCCAGAAAATTTCTGTTAACATCAGGACAAAAAGATGACCTGAATGTAGATTCATATGGGAGTAGACAGTCCTTAAAATAACTGTGTCCTGTGCTATTTATCTTGGTATTCTACCTTTCTTACATCATGGAACTCAGGATGGAACTCAGTGGCATATATGGGGCCATCCATCCCAGTACTGACAATTCCACCCCTTTGGGACGATTGAATAAAGGGGTGCCCTTTGCATGAGGCAGATTGGGGTGTTCTAGCACCTAATTGGTGCCTTTGGAGTTAGCTGGGGGTGGGTTTGCCCAGGGAGAGGCACCAGGAAATAGGTAAATAGCGGCTGTTGGGGTGTATGGATTGTGTTTCAAAGAAACCAAGCTTGACTAAGCACCCCTGCGATTAATGCAATGCAATGAGACAAGTTAGTCATGAATCCAGGGAATGGGAAGAGCAGCAGCAGAGATTGTCAGGGCACCACTATACAAGGTGGGGTGGCATTTCCCTGCTGCTTCAGGCACCAGGAGGTTTTGGGCAGTGGCGTCGCGATGCCGCTCACCACTAAACATCCTTTAAGAGGCACAGGGCGAGTGGGTAAGCTCTCCGCCGCTGCCGCCCGCTCTTTCCAATGCCCGCTTTGTCACACACCCCTGCGTATTGCCCGGGGACGGACCGCCCCCCCTCCCCTCTCCACTTCTGGTTTTGGGCTGGTTCTGCCTAACTTCCTTAGGACGCTGAGGACAGAGACACTGAAGCCCATGATGCATCTAAACAAGATCCTGGAAGGCTTAACACATGTTGAGAGAAAGGCACTCTACATTTGCCCATGACCCGAGGAATTCTACATGTTGTCGAATGCATCAGCAAACTGTTTCAGCGCTCTCGCCTGATTGTTGTTTCGCTTTAAGTTTACTGCACCGTAATGAGAGGTTGCGTGTTGGGGGGGGGGATTTACAACTCCCTTTTTGATCTCATTGCTCCAGGTCTTGAGCAGGTAACACTGAGGTCAGCTCCTGTGTGACTGGTGTCTGTCTATATTTTCTTTTCAAATTAAGTTACCTGGAACGTGCCATCCTGTTTTCGTACATGATAAATGTTAACACTAATGAAACTGTGAGACTGGTGTAAAATAAGAATGGCAGTCGATGCCAGACCCTCAGTTTGGCTTTACTCAAGCGTCCGTCTTTGAACTTCTTTGCCTTTGAAGACTTTATTGGTTCAAATTGTTAAAAGAAAAAAAAAGAATGCAGAAATTAACCCCTGTAACATATGAACTCCAGAGAGAGTTTTCATGAAGTTAAGGGGGGGGACGACACTGCCAAAGGCCACACTGACTTCCCCCAGAGAATTGATGATGGATTTGCAAATATTTGTGGCTGAACTAGATGTCTTGGATTTTTGGAGTTCTTCAAGGTCAATGGGACCTGGGCTTCCACAACAATACAAGCTTGCAGTTAAAGCTAAAGAACATTCCCACATGTAAATAAGCAGCTGGACTTTCTCTTCAGCCTTGGGAAAGCACACCGGGAAAGGTAAAATTAATTAGAAGCAAAAATGGAAAGATTTCTTTCTGTGTTAATGAGGAAACTGTCTTCTATTGAGTCAGATCATTCGTTTATTTAGCCTAGTATTTTTGACACTTGACTATCCAAGATTTCAAATAAGACCTTCTTCCTCTGCGCTACGTGGTGGATATGCTGAGGGTTGAAGCTGGGAGGGATGCATGCAAACTATATGTTCTATGGCTGAGCCATAGTATCTCTGAGAGGGCCAAGCCACAGGAAGCAATGGTTGGGCATATCAGAAGTCAGGATCAGCCATCAAACCAGGAACTAGGATTGAGGAATCAGGAACTACATCAGGAAACAGGACCAAGAAACAGCTAGGAGTCCGAAACAAAGGCAGGAGCCACTGACAGGAGAGCCCCAGAGTCCAGGAGATCTTCCTGCCCAGCCAAAGACCTAACCCAAACAGGAAGTCCTTCACAGCCCTTCCTGTTCAGCGAGAGCCAATTGCTAGCCAGAGTTGGGGGCCCAGTCCACACCCTGAAAGTCTTTACTCTGTCTTACTAGATAGTCCAAGGCTTCATTTCTGGCAGTCTGCTATGCATAGCTGACCACAGAAACATTGGGCTCTCAGCCTCCTTAGCCTAGGCAGCTCCTGACACTATACAAAAAAGCACGTTGGTCAATATGCTTTGTGCTTAGTCTTGAAATAGTAAGAACACAATTGTTTTGCTGGATCACACCAAGAGTCCCTTCTAGCCCAGCTATCTGTTTCCAACAGCAACTAGCAAGATGACTTTGGAAAGTTCCCAAACAGGGATTGAAAGAGAGAGTGATTCCATGTTTTATTTTTCACTAGTACAGTTTTTGATACTCAGGAGTGTCCATGGAGGTTCCATCTAGCTTCCATCTGGCCAATAGCTGTTGATATATAAACCCTATCCTCCAAATGGTAACACTTTAAAGACATGCGATTTGATGAGACTGCCGTCCTACATTTGAAGGAACCTGTGAGCTTCCAAAGTGGGGTGGGGGCTCTGGGGGTTAACCTTTTTTTGCTTCTTTTGTCCAAGCACCCCTGCATGTGTGTTGAAACTGTCTTACATCCTTCAGAAGATGAACCAAGTCTGCATGAAAAACCTCAAACACCATCCTTTGCTTGTGCAAATTGTAGGCTGTTGAGGAATTTACAGCATATCCCCATTATTGCCGCCACCCCCCTCCCGCTTCTTTTGCTTACCACCTAGCCTGATGAAGACTCCCATAGGTTTCAAAATCTTACTGTTCTTGTTGTTTTTAGGTTGGTCCTAATAAAGACCCTGCTCTGCTTTGGATTCTGTGTTCTGGCTGGAGGGAAAGGACGATGATTGATTGCTAGAGGGGATGACTTGGATTGATTGTTAACACGTTTAAAACAGAAATGTGATGTGTCTCTCTGCATGCTTTGTAATTAGCTTAGTTTTTTTTAAAGCACCCTGTGTTGATTGCTATAGGGGGGCTCAATGGTAGCGCTTTTAAAATATGTGTGCGGTGAGTCTGTCTTCTGAAGTTTGTTTCCTGCTTTGAGAATACAAATTCCTCCTAGTCGCTCTGCTTTTTTCCCCCCTCATCTCTGCATTGCAAGAAACCTGTGTGTCCTTTGTGCTGGATGCTGGCTTGAGTTTGTTTTCAGACTTTCTGCGCAGTCCTTCGCAAGTATTTGCCGGCGGAGCGCGCACTCTGCCGGTGCTGGTTGTCGTAAACATGCCGTAAAGTGCCTTTTTTACACCCTGAGAATAAGGGCTGCCGGTGTGAAGGCCGGTCGGTGCAGGGGTGGGGGGAGGGAGGGCCAGGTGACAAGGGAGGGCGGCCATTGGCTGACCCGGTCCGGGTAGGGACGGGGATATCGGCTGCATGCTCCGCCGATATCCTGAGCCCACTCCTGGCCCGGGCCACCCATACCCCACCACCCCGGACGTACGCTGGCTCCAGAGCCGATATACATCTGAGGAGTCCCATTGGGCCTGGGCAGCCCTACACCTGGGGAAGGGGACGAACGTGCGCCGACACAACCTGGGAAGGGCGACTGTAGGATTGAACAGTGGAATTTCAGGTGGCTTATACAACTTCCCACCCAGTTCACGATACACATGTGCAAGCCAGCTTCTGTAGGCATACAGCCCCTACATCGATCAGGGTGCCTGGTTTCCAACAAGATCATCTGTTAAAGTATTCAGCGCTCAACATGATTTATCCTCATCAAGGTGTATGAAAATAAAATTACTTATTGCGAGTCAGATCAAAATAGCATGGAAGCATATTTTAAAATCTTGGCAGTTTGGACTCCCTTTGCCAGTGGGTGTTTATGGGCCGACTTGTCTTTTCCTTGTTTGCTTCTTTGTCCTGTTTAGCCAGGTGAAGCCCGTTCCTAAAGAGCGCTCCATAGACGATTCCATCGAAGCTGACCTTTGCAGAACTAGAGAATATTTTATTTACCTTGTTTCTTGCATTTACTGTTAAATGTTAATGAAGGTAAGGGATTCCAAGGCATGCAAATAAAACATTTTAATTGACTTAAGTGCAACCATAACTGCAAATTGGCTGCTTTAGAGGGATGCATTTAACTACAGTTCTCTCAGAAGCCCCTGCCTAGAGTGCTTTCTGTCTTATCTTTCTGTCTGCAAACAGGAAAGTTTGTCTCTCAGGTTTTTGCTTGCCCACACTGAACCATCTCAAAACAGTTGGGATGGGGCAGGAAACGTTGGGTGAGGGCAGGAAAGGGTTGGGGTGTGTGTGTGGGGAGCCCTTTGGACAACTTAAGAAGCAACACCCCTTAACTGACTTGGGGATGGGTGATAGTGAAGATGAGGCCAGCCAAGGGCCCAGAGCTGGCCCAAGATCTCCTGATACCTGATGAGGTGTGAAAATGCCTCCCCTGCACTGGCGTCACTACAGGGGGGCGGAGCTGTAAGTTCTGCTGAAATCGGAGCCTCCCTTACACGGAGGAACGAAGCGGCCCCGCCCCCTCACCTTCGGAGCCTTTCAGGGAAGTGAAAGCAACGTGCTCCGTGTAAGGGAGGCTCCGATTTCAGCAGAACTTACAGCTCTGCCCCCCTGTAGTGACACCAGTGCTCCCCCGCCCCTCCCAGGTGATCTGCCAGCTCCTCCTCCCTCCTCCTATTACTGCTCCCAGGAATTGAAAAGAAAGAGGGGAACAGAGCAAAAGTGGACATGTGGAGGAGAAGAGAGTGGTGGGCCAGAGTGTCTCTGACACTCTATCACACCACTCTATATCCCTCCCTTCCTTTTTGAATCCAAGGAGTGGTGCAGGCAGGTGAGTTTCTCCTGTCAGTCTGCTGCCCGAGACAACTGCTTCAATCTGCCCTGTGAGGAGCAGAGGGGAAAACTTCGAACAATTTCGGTTGTTCTTCCTAGGGAGCGAGCAAGGTCAGCAGCAGCATGCAGTTCCCTTTAATGAGTCTGCATTCTAGCAAGGGGGTCCCAGTCACTTATTCATTACATTTGTATCACACCTGTCCTCCAGGAAACGTGAAGTGGCATGCATGAGGTTCCCAACCTTCCATCCACGAAGTGACCAGGTCCAATCTAGACTTGCTTAGTTTCAGCAAGGTAGCCGTGCCATGTGCCTTTAGACCATGCATTGTCTTCTGTGAAGTTGTCTAAACCTGCACCTAAGATTTCTTCAAAGGGGAATCTGACAAATCAATGGAGGCTAGCTCTATCAGTGGCTATTAGCACTATTAACACTTAGAACAGTGTTTCTCAAGCTGTGGGTCGGGACCCACTTGGTGGTGGGTCTCAACCTGATCTCTGGTGGGTCCCAGGTGATGGAAAGATCAGATAGGTAATTGCCACAAACCCTGAGGCTATTCAAAAACTAGATAGCTACTAATTGCCCTTCAAAGAGCTGAGTTCCTGCAGTTTGCAAGATAGCTGCTATTTACCCTGCAAGCAGCTAAGCTCTTTACTTGTAATATAATATATATAGATATATATATTTCTAGATCACTTTTTTTAAGTCTCATAAAGTTAGGTGGGTCCCGATAGAGTGTCATTTTAAAAAGTGGGTCCCGGTGTTAAAAGGTTTGAGAACCACTGGCTTAGAACACCCATGTTCAAGAGCAGTATACCTTTAAAAACCAGTTGTTGGTAGGCAAGAGTAGGAGATAGTTATTGCCTTCATGCTTTTTGCATGTGGGTTTTCTGGAGATGGCTGGTTGGCCACTGTGGGAAACAGGATGCTGAACTAGTTGGACCTGAGGTCTGATCCAACAAGGTTTTTATGCTCTGACAGCCATAGCTACCAGTCATGCATTAGAAGCTGTATTATCAGCATTAAAATCACAGCACTATAAAATGCAATCAACAGAGTAAGTGATAGGACAAGATATAAAGATTCGGCTAGCACATAATGATGGCAACACAGATATAACGCGCACCAAATATTCAGGGCAAATGGAAGCAATTTGAAATCCCTGGAGAGCCGCTCCCAGTCAGTAGTATCAACCATGCTGAGCTAAATGTCTCAAGGGTCCCACTCAGTATAAAACAGCTTCCTATTTTCTTCTCTGTTTTTGTTGCACTACAATTAGCCATGGGCGGGGGGGGGGGGATTGAGATCAGAGCTGCGGTGGATGCCATAGCCCTTGGTCCATATCCCCTGGCTGTGGAGCAACTATGTGCCACAGAAAGAAAACATACAGGCAGAGTGAGGGTGCCTATATATTTTCCCCTTTGCGGCTTCCAGCAGCTCCAGCAGGGGGTGCAATTTGTATCAGGTAATCAATGCAACAGAAAAAGGTTACGTCTCACCTCCGTGCTGGGGCCCCTATCTTCCCATAGCGACTTTTAACAACCACCAGAAAAAGACATTGAGAGATGTATTCTGACATCTCCAACGTCATGTCTAGTTTGACCCTGAGTGTGGTATTCATGTTTCTGAGAATCTCAGCTTTGTTTTTATTTTTAAAACACCCAAGTTTCTAGCCCTTATGACACTCACAGCCAGCCTCCCCCCAAAAAACCCACTCTAACCCACTGCAGTGTGTGTGTGTGTGTGTGTGTGTGTGTGTGTGTGTGTGTGTGTGTGTGTGTGTGTGTGTTATTTTTGCAATGATTCCTGCTCATCCATCAATCTGTGCTTCTTCAGCAAGTTGAGGAGACTGTGTTTGGAAGTATGAGCATCTCCAAAGCCAGAGGGCTGCCTGTGTCAGATTTCCAGTGGTTAGGGGGCAGGGTTGGAGTGCTTGCCTTGCCCCACATCCAGCGAATGTGGAATCAATCACACCACATAGAAACCATTGCAAACCAAATTATGGAAGACTGGAGAACATATGCAAATGAGCTCAAGTTGCATAATTCATGCAATGAACCCAGTGTTTTTTGGTGCAAAGTTTGCCTGGCTTGGGTGTGCAGATTTCTCCTCGCCCCCAAATTCCACAGAGCTCTATCAATTTTACCCTTGTGGAACTGATCCCCCCTCTCTCTCACACACACACACACACACCACATACACATACACACTTATCATCCCATTGGCTCCCTCTGTTTCTCCACTCTGTAGTCAAATATGCCTCCCGCTCTCTGCTCCTATCAACTTGGCAGCACAATAGGTATTCCGAGGAAATAATATGAAAGATTTTCCCACTAAGCCTCTGTAAATGGACTCCTAAGCCCCCCAAAGCCCCTATGGATATAAGCAGGTCAGGTCCATTGATAACATTTCTGAAGCCATACATCGCACGCTTGACCTAATGGAATTAAAAAAAAATGGTTCGGAAAAAAATAAAAATCTGTTTAATCTGATTCTTGGGTTTCATTTGCTTTCTTCCTATTCCTATTGCTGACTCCCTTGTCGCTCTCCCTCATGTGTGTAGGCACGCACATGCACACACACACACACACACACACACACACACACACACCACCCACAACAAGCCAGACAAAAAATGAAGAAAAACCACTGGAGGCAGCAGGCTTCTTGCAATGATACCTGCGCATCCATCAGCTTGTGCTGCCAAATGCCAACTCAGCAAGTTGATGAAAACAACAGAGAAGTGGGTTGGGGGGGGTTGAAGGGGGGTTTAAAGGAAGACCTCCCTCCTTTCTCCTTCTCTCTCAGTTGCCTTCTCTCTAGCAGGTGGAAATCCTCCAGGTTACATCTGCCTTGATATTTTTGAAGCTCAGAATCTTGGAAGAAAAAAAGAAGACTCTGACACACGCTCTTAATGATTGTGGTTTTGGTGTGGTGTGACCCACCTACCAGCTTCAGGGAGTTTGACGGCATTTTATCAACTGATGTACGGCTTCAATGAGAGCTCCTAGCCCTCTAGCTCAGGCAGACCCTTTGCCAGGTTCTCATTATCCCAAACAAAAAACAACACAAGAAAAAAAAATTTCTTCCTTCCAGCCCTCTTCATCTTCTGGCCTAACCAGATGGCAAATAAGAATAACAACAACAACAAAAAGCACTAAGGATGAAGGGGGGAAAAAAGGAAAAATCTGCTTGTTTTTGCTTAATAAAATGTTGATAAAATAAGCTGCTATTCTGAAAGTGTGTGTAGCCAAGCCTGCACATATGCTAATCTTTGGGGCTTGCAACTTTTGGAGAGAAATAGGAGGTGCAGCTGCTAATCTATGGACTTGTGCGCCCTCATCTTTTTCTGCCTGTCTATAACATATCCGTGGCATTAACTGAGCAAAATGAGGTCTTGGCTTTAAAGCACCTGCTCTGCATTTTTGGTTTCTGGGTAGTCATATTTGTTTGCAGCACTGTGCAGTATCTTCCTCAAACATTGAGCTGCTGGAATGAAACGTGATGCTAAGGATGCTTCTGATATTCTTCTTGTCCATCAACACTCTTAGGATGTGGATCATTTGGCCTTGTTTCCAAAGTGGGTGTTAGGAATTCCCTATAGTTTTTAATCTCTGAATATTGTAAAGAACGCTATGCATGCCCAACTTTAAAGCACCAACTGGCCATACCTTCTAGTTCCTTCTTGTCTTTCCTCTCCCAAGACATTACTAATTCACATGTGTGCATTGATAAAACATGAAATATCCACACACACAAAAATACAGTAAAGATACAATTGTACACACACATACACACACACACACACACACACACACACACTATTTGTGTATGGTGTATTTTTTTTACTGATACCCATGTACATTTGTATGCATTAATAAAACACCTCAAAAAGCATGCTTGGGTGTGATTGTAGATTCTTTTTTCATGGTGTTTTACCAATGGAATGCATAAGTGTATCATTAAAACATCGAAAAAAAAGGATCTTGATGCTATGCAATCATACACACAGTCACATAAGATTGCTATTTTTGAAGTGTTTTATCAGTGCTCACATGCACATTGGTTACAGAAGTGAGGACCAATTCAAATGAATTGAAGGAGTTGAAAGCTACAGCCAACTGTGCATGTTCCAATCCCAAAATTCTTCTTCTTCTTCTTCTTCTTCTTCTTCTTCTTCTTCTTATTATTATTATTATTATTATTATTATTATTATCATCATCATCATCATCATCATCATCATCATCATCATCATCATCATCATCATCATTTTAGGAATTATCCTACTTAAACCAGCATTCAGGAGGACAGAACAAACCAGAGCAACAATAAAGGGATGGGATGGGGAAAATCTTTTCAACCATAAGTGATCAAGAAAAAACGATGTTCTAGGATAGATGGGGTCTTTGGGACCAACCATTTGCATATGGGATGGATGAGAGCATAAAACATGAAATATCAACCCCCCCAAAAAAAAATACGGTAAAGATACGATTGTACACATGATTGCACATCATTTATTTTTGTGTGTTTGTGTGGTGTTTTTGCATGTCCCACTGGCCATAGCAATGGTGCAACACTCTCAACCGACAGTCGTTCTGACACAGCACAAAAGGTGGGCACTTTGCTGCTCTGTTTCCCTCTTCCATTTTGAATCCATGGAGCAGGAGGGGGGAAGACGAGGAGAAGGTCTGGTGGAGGTGGTATCTGACACTCCCAGCGCAATCCTGCGCAACACGAGGACGGCGGAATGAGAGTTCCGCCGCCCTAAGCCGTCATAAAAGTGCCGTAAGGCATTTTTTTGTCGACTTGCAAGCAGGGAAGGCCGGCGCAAAGCTGGCCTCCCCTGCTTCACCGACAGAACCCACACCCGCCTGCCGCCAGACCCAGGTAAGTATCCAGTGGGCAGGGGAGCGGATTGGCAGCAATGGGAGGACGGCCATAGGCCCAGCCGGCCCGGGAGGGAAGGGAGATGGCTTCGGCCATATCCCGGCCCCCGCCGGGCAGCTGAGACATTACATGGCTTCTCCTACTTCCTCTAGCAAAAGTGCTGGCGGAAATCCGAGGAGGCCGGTCCGGCCGGCCGCCATTTACACCCGGGGAAGGGGACGAGTGTCCCCTTCCCCAAGTATACCTCCGGCCAAGCGGGAGTCTGCCCGTGGCGGAGCACATGATCCGGCAGGCGGCCTGGGCCGTCCACCAGATCCTTACACAGGATTGGGCTGCCCATTAGGTAAGGGGGGTGGCTTTTGATACAGCAAAGTGTCATGCAAGACGTACAGCAGCATTTGGTGCACCACTTCAGGTACCAGGAAGTCTTGGGTAGGCCCTGCTCTGAAGGTTTGGGGTCCTCAGCATCTGCCTCACTGGTGTCACTTGGGTTGGTGTCACCCAGTACGGTAACTCATGGTGTCACACCCATTACCTTTAATTAATTAATATCTAATGGTACAGGTCATCCAACAATAACCAACAAAAAAACAGTGGCCAACTTCATGACGCCCACACAACTGGATAAGAGTTCTAGTATTAGCTCCGATACATAGAAATGAGAGCTGACTCATACTAACACCTTAGTGGTTCCATGCTATGTCATAACAACACCTCCTCAGAACAATCAGTCTCATTGGTCAGTTTTGAGTTAAGGAAATTACTTTTTTGTTACATAAAGCAGTTGTGTTTTCTTTTTCCGGTTATTTGGACATAACATTTGATAGAATGCATATAATTCAACATGGTTTGAGTCATTATATTCTGCTTTTAATTAACTTAAATTACCATTAAATTACCTTTCCAATTATATATAACACTTTGGTATTATTCATATAAATACTAATTTTCCAAAAGGTTTCCACAATTTTGACCACTAGTGGTGACACACCCTGTGTCACCTGGTGCAGTCCACACCCCCTAGTGATGCCACTGAATTCTGCCTGAGGGTGCTGTCCTGTGACATTTACCCTTGGGGCAATGAATGACCTTCCATGTCTTAAGGAAAGTCAACAACCTTGACTAGTTGGGGGGATGATTCAGACTCTTCCTTTGAAAGGTTTGGCTTTGCATTTCCAGTGAACTCTCCAGAGTTTTTGCAAAGCATTCAACAGGAATGCTACCAAATCCCAAATTGGTTTGCAGTCCCCCTTCTCTGCAGTTTCCTTCACTTGCAAGACACCTTCCTTAACTGGGAGAAGAAGGGCTCACCTGTCTAACTACTGAGATTCAAATTATTACTCATTTCCTGCCAGGATTGGAACATAGGATTTGTAATCTTCTCTGGGTAAACTACAAATCCTATGATGCTGGGGGAAAATGAGACTCCTGAGCCCATCTTGTGAGTGTCATGGCCCCAACCTTGAGTGATAGCCAAGATACGGACTCAGAGGAGAAGGAGCTAGTCAGATTCTTGTCTCTCTGATCAGCTGCCGAAGTGTAGGAAGCAAGAATGGACTGGGCAGCAAGGAGTTCCCGGGTACCTGGGTTCCCAGGTAAGGTCCCTTCTAAGCTGCACAGGAGGGTCAGACCCTGACTTGCCAGGAACCTCCCACGCTTCCCTGCTTTAAAAGAGGGTTACTCACATTTTTGGAGGACAAATCTGTCAGTCCTCCAAATCCAAGGCACGATGACTGTATGGAGCCTCCATGTTTAGGGGTATCCTACCTTTGAATGATGGGCAGGACATTTGGCTCAGTTGGTTAGAGCGTTCGTCTCACAAATGCCTGAAGATCTGCAGGACAGCAGTTCAAGATGGCCGGAAGTCTGTCGGAGAGCTGCTGGCACGCCGAGCTGATAAGCTGCAGAGCCCTGTGGGGGAGTGGAGCTGCAGCTGCAGCTGAAGCGTGCTGAGGCGAACAAGAGAGAGAGAGAGAGAGAGAGAGAGAGAGAGAGAGAGAGAGAGAGAGCTGGACTGTGAAAGTAACATCTCGAGTGAAGGGTTGTATGAAAGATTAGAACGTTATTATATTGTAAAAACCCTTTAGGGTTTAGAACAGCCTGCCCATATACACCGCATTGAATAAAGTCAGAGGAGAAATCCAATGACCAGAAAGGCGGTATATAAATACTGTATATTATTATTATTATTATTATTATTATTATTATTATTATTATTATTATTATTATTATTATTTTCTAGGAAGCAGCAGCGGGAGACCACTATCGACTTCATGGTCTGTTTGTGAGCTTCCCTGAGGCCTCTGGTTGGCCACGGTGGAGAGCTGGATGCTGAACTCTTTGAACTTTCAGTCTGATCCAGTAGGGTTCTACTCTGGTTCTTATGGATCCTGGCTGAGAGGTCGTAGCAAGAGAGGACAAATAAGCACAAATACCATATGCATATAGAATGTACGATTTACAGCGCAATCCTGCACAACTTTCCGCAGCTGGCCTAAAGTGTGTGCTGCCGATATCCCCGCCCTCTCCCCACCCGGTTCAGCCAATGGCCCCGCTCCCTTGCCACCCGGTCCGCCCTCCCCCAGCCCCTGCACCAGTCGATGCAGAGCTTATCTATATCGGCAAGTGCAGGGACGGTCTGCTGGGGGAGTGAGGGCTGCTGGCCTCTACTCCAGCGGCCCTTACTCCCGAGTTGTCACAAATGCGCTTTATGGTGTGTTTGCGACACTTTAGAGCAGTGGAGCACATGCTCTGCCACTCTAAAGTTAGAGAGGATCAGGCTGCCCATGTAAATATTTACATGACTTCGATAAAACATTTAAAACAACTCTGTTACCCACCCAGAGCCTGCGAGATAGAGTGGGCTTTGAATGTCGAACAAATGATTGCCGAATCAAATAAGTGAGCTAGCAAAGAAGTGGGGGAAAGGACAGGGGGAAAGAGGGTGCGCCTTGCCTGGAGCTCCCACTTCGCCTGTCAGAAGGTAAGCAACGGCTTCCTTCGCACAACTGCCTTGTCTCCCTGATTTACACCAGGTACAGAGCGAGTGCTCCAGACGGCGAGGCCTGCCCAGCCATACACCCATGTGTGCATGAAATTAGAATGTCAACATTTGATTCATGCTGCCAGCCAGTGACTGTGAAACAAATTATGTCAGTGGGTGGCAATTGCAATATTAGTCTAAGCAGATAACATTTAGCTAAAAGGAGGGGCTCAGCCTGCAGTACTTCTTCCTACCATTTTAATATGTCAACATCATTAGACCCAGGACGCTGGGGAAGTTTTGTCAGAATGGATGGAATACTGAGACACAGAAAGAACTTCTCTGACAACGGCGAAGTATTTTCTCATCTAGATATATAGCGTTGGGAAAAGGCAGATCACTTATACATATATAACCAGTGTTTTCCCATCCAAGGATCAGTTGTTTAAATCCTTCTATGCTATCTAAATGCAGTACTAAATTTTTTAATTTTTTTGTGCGAAATCAAACTTCCCACGAAAGAAAAGCTTCTGGGGATTCATTTCACTTTTAATAGCCGCGCTTGCCTTATTTGAAGGTTTTTTTAAAAAAAATTGTTTGGGAAACAGAAGTACAATTTGCTAATCAATCTATTTATAAAGAATGCTTCGGAAATGTTTGACTGAGTGACAAAACTTTCAAAGGGGACACACATGAAATGCCCTGATTTTGGCGTCTCTTCAATTCAAGAGTTCCAATTTGCCTTGGGAAGCATTGGGGGAGGGAAATGAGCTCCCCCCAGCTTCTTTGCAAGTTACTTTTGGCACATTCGAGCCAAAATCAGTTCACTCCCTGGTGATGTTTTTGAAATGTGGTTCTTTTTGCAACTCGGTTCTTTTTTTTTTTCAACGCAGCAGGCTGGCATTGCCAGCAATCTCAGAGAACATGTGGCAGAATCTGTGCTTATGAACAAATCCGATTCCTTCCCCACACACCCCTGCCCCAGACTTTCCTGCAACAACATAACTAATTCCAACAGCTGCCCAAGTCCAAATGAAATGTCTCTGGTGCCATTTCGGGCCCATTTTACATCCTCCTCTTTAACTCGGCTCAGAGAAAGCCATCCATTATTGCTTTGTGCTTTTACAAACCCCTGTGTGGTGGAAAGTTAATGCGTGGAAGAAGAAATCATTTGGAGTTGCCACTAGGAAATGGCCATCAGAAATGCGGATAGTGTGAAAAAGAGAGACACTGTGGACAATTCAGCTACACAACAGTTGATCTGCTTTATCATTTCAGAACGTCCATAAAAAGCTCAATTATATTTTCTGGAAATTGAAATAGCATTGAGCCAAACGTGTCTGCTAGTATCTACTTGGTTTCTCTGCCAAGAATCTACACACTATCTGAGTTCTAGTACATCTCCTCCTGCCCCCACGCCTGCCCTTGTACAAATCTATACGTTTTATTTCATAGTCTCAGTCCACAGTCTCAATTCCGTATCCACTAAAAACAACAGAAGGTTTGCCACTGGGTCAAATTCTAATCACTATTCTCTCTTTGGAATGCCCATTGAAATTAATGAGTCAAATTAATCCCTGGAGTAACTCCATTGATTTCCCCCCTACCCTCCGAGGCATGCATTTGGTCCAATGGAACCTATTCACTCTGACAGAATAGGACTGGGTTTCAATGGCTGCCTTAATATAAAATTCAAGTCATTTAATTCTTCATGCTTTGGAAAGGCTGATTCAAAGTGACTTCGGGGGAAAATGCAGTGTAATGAAACGTTTACACGGTGTGTGACCTTGTCCCCATTTTGCAAACCAAACACGCTTTACGTCAGTCTGCTGATGCAGCCATGCCTTGGCAAAATGCCCATGTGGTGTTGTGTGTGTGTGTGTGTGTGTGTGTGTGTGTGTGTGTGTGTGTGTGTGTGTGTGTGTTTTAAAGTATTCTTGAAAGCTGTGCAGCAATAGCACCTTGCTCACTTGAGTAGCCTCATTGAAAAATCTGTGGGGATATTTGCATTAAAAACCCTGCTAACCAAATTTGGGCTTTTGGGACTTGGTCCAAAATGGACTGTGTTGATCAGAAATGTGTGGCTTAAACTTTCCCGTCAGTTGACAACTGCCACAATGCATCCTTGTACAATCAAGTGCTTGGGTAGCAACAACAAAAATAAAGACAGGTTGCAACATTTCCACTGTATTTATCAGGCAGAGGTTCATTGATTTTTTTTTTCAAAGTAAGTATCTGCTTGATTTTTTTTTAAAAAAAAACTGAGGGTCCAGAAAGAGACTTCAGAATTTCAAAATCTAGCTAACACATTCTCATTTGCATGAAAAAAATGCCATTGTTTATCACACGTCAGCAGGAATGTATTCTTTTACAATAAGGTAACAAAGCAAGAAATGAAAACAGACAGAATTTGGATTGTGCTTTTGCTTCCAGACAACTTTATCAATAGCCAAAGTATTTCCTGTTGAAATGCATTTAAAAAAACCCTCGCTTGTCTCCAATATTTCAATGAGTTCTCTTTCAAAAAGCTAAGTGTATCTTAAGTAAGCTTGGGGTTTTTTCCCCCCCTTTCCAAAGGTAATTAACCAACACATTGCCAACACAGACAAAAGTCCAAAAAGTGCTAAGACGGCAGGAAGAAAACACACACCCTATTGTCTTCGTGGAGCAAGTAACTTCTCCATTCTGATGGGGACCATGGAATCAAGGCTGCATTATCATCTGTGGTTAACTGTCAAAGGCATTTTAATGCTTTATCAAGGAGAGCTAAGTTAAGAAAGGGAGAGAAAAAAAGCCACCACAGCAGCCGGATCTTCTTAATCTATCTATCTTCGAGAGAGTACATAAAGCTGAAACTTGTGCGTCCGAGCATTGGGGGTTAACTGTACCCTTTCAGCAACATGCAAATTCCTGGAGATCAGAGAGCTGAGTAAACAATATTTTGATGTAAACAGATTATCAACATGAGAGGAATGACCGTCTAGTCACCCATGGGGGTTTATCCACCTAACACTTCCACCCCGTAAAGACAATTGTGTGCAATCAATGCATATAGGGTCTTTCACTGGGTTGCTAAGGAACTCCCAGTGTCAACAGAAAAATGCACTGCGACGTACAGAGAGCTTTGCCGAATGGATGAGGGAAAAAGACACAATGCACACTGGATTGATTTTAAACTTAATTCAGTTGGTTATGAAGATAGCGACAGGCACGGGGGGTAGACCAAGGTAGGGGACTGGGGAAGACCATTTGCGTGTCTACAGTCACAGTTGTTTCAGAAAGTGGAGTCTTCTATTTGTGCAACAAGTCAAACTGATATCAGATTCGCAACTGAAGTCTCATACAGAAGATAGGCTAGTTCAAACTAGGGAGACTCTGTCTAGGAAAGACCTGAATATTCAGTCAGAGGAAGGTGCTGTGGTCGTGTTTCAGTCAAGGCCTTGTATCCATCAGATACAAGTCAGTCAAGGCCTTGTACCATCAGATCATTTGCCCAACACTACATAAGAATTCAAGCCAGGAATCAGGGCAGTGGCATGACATAGCTGGAGCTTATGGATGGTTTGTACAGTGGATTAGAAGGGTGGTTCCATATTGCCTCCCTAAGAAATGTTACCTCTGTCTTTGCCCAAAGTGAGGTTGGTGCTTTGTAGTCATTGTCCAGCTCTGATCATCCATTTTCTTGCAAGTTTGCCAAAGCCCTCCTATTTCTGTGGCTGGCTATTTCTACGGCAGGAAGGAGTCAGCATTTGAGGGCAAGGTTCCTTGAGCGGTGCTTGGTGTAATGTATATCCATCTTGTATATTTGTATCTGTATTCTTTACATACAGAAACCAGCTCTGAGCCTTATGGGATAGGGTGTGGTAAAAAGGAATGTTAAATCAGTAAAATGTAACATGAATTTTGATTGGACTTGTTGACACACAACCGGGCAATTGGGCATGGGAACTTAACAAAGCTGTCCAGGAATATGGGCATCAAATCTGGGGAAACGGTCACACATTTAATTAAACCGCAATCACGAGTCGACTCAGTCCATTCAATAATAGAGCAATACAATAGGAATACGTGTGCCTTCTAGCTGCTGTATGTGTCGCTTTATCCCTTTGTGTATATGATGGGTAGCCCAATCCTGTGTAAGATGTGGTGGATGGCCTAAAGGGCTGGCCGCCGCATCATACCCAGGTCCCAGGCAGCCCGGGTGCACCTCGAGGGAAGAGGAAGATGGTCCCCTTCCTTCTGTGCAAGTGCCTACTCAAATGTACGTCACTCAATGGGCCTACTCAAATGTACGTCACTCAATGGGCCTACTCAAATGTACGTCACTCAATGGGCCTACTCAAATGTACGTCAGTTCTGGAGCTGGCGTACGTTCGAGGCTGGAGTGTAAGGCCGCACCGCGCCGGGAGAGGGCTTTGGATATCGGTGGAGCTCGCCTCTGATATACCCGCCCTCCCCCCACCCGGTGCAGCCAATGGCCGCCCTCCCTCATCGCCCGGTCCACCCTTCCCCTGCCTCTGCACTGGCCAGTGCAGGGTTTACCTGGTCTGGCGGGCACAGGGACGGTGTGCCGGGGGGAGAGAGGGCCTCCGGCCTCTGCGCCGGTGGCCCTTACTCTCTAGTTGCCGTAAACGCGCTTTATGGCATGTTTACAACACCCAGCGCCAGGGGAACGCAAGGTCCCCTGGCACTAATCTACACGGGATTGCACCGTAAAACAAGCATTTACACGACATACATCTCTATTATGACAACAGAACGTATCACAAGATAAGACATTCGTTGAAATGCAGTGAAATGATAAAGGACTTATAGAAGACCTCTAGGCACCTGAGACAGTGATCAGTACAGTGATCGGGTACCAAATGCTGCCTCCTTCTTATGCAGTGGTGCGCCCTCCTTCATTGCTCCTGAACCTTAAACATTCTGCATGCAAATCATGTGCTCCACCACTGAGCTATGGCTCCTCACCGGTCATTCAATTTGCAAAGGATTTGCATAGCTACCAGAAGAAAGCCAGGCTCTCACTTTGGCTAAGAGACTTGCTGTTTATATTAAATCAGTCTCCACCCTTAACACGTCTCCCAGTTAATATTTGATGTGCAAACCTACTATGAAACGTTCGGGTTCCGTGAACCACTGAGGTCCCACCATGGATGGAGAAGATGATTTCTAGGAGTCCCTACACAGCACCTTATACATGCACCAGTTTCCCATAGCCCTGCTATGTAGACATTATGGTGTCTGCATCATTCCTCCACCTAGGTGCTTCTCACACATTTCCTTCAAATCTCTTCTCAAATCCCACCCACGTGAAGCCATTGGCACTATGCTTTAAGCTCGCATTCCCTACTATAACTAAAGCCTGTGACACACCGGCCGCACCGCGTTGTGTTGCGTAGAGCAGCATCCGCACGCAGATGGAAAATCTTAGTGTGTCTTGTCTTTTACAAGATTGCACTGCAACACAGGAGAGCTGCATTGCGGTGTGAGCAAAGTTGAACAAATTGAACTTCGGCCACATTCAGCCAATGAGAGGCCACGTTTAGTGCTGTGGGGGCAGGACGCAGAGTGACACATTGGCCACTCAGACTCGAATCTGAAAAGACTTGATTCTGATTGGCTAAGAGAGAGCAGGGGGCGGGGCAGGACGTCTTACCCTTCTCCATGCGGATTCTTTCAGTGTAGACAGGGTGTGTTATGGCACGTCGGCTATTCTCACGCCGCACTGTGACGGAAGACAACACAACACAGCCGGTGTGTTACAACCTTTAGCCTAAGGACATGTAAGCAAAACAATCACCTATGCTTGAATGGGTCTGATCTGGCCGCACTGCACTGTCATAAACTATAAACTTGGAAACTCCCCCAATGTTGCATTTATTGTCGCTTCTGACACTACCACTTTCCTGACCAAACCAGATCCCTGCAACTATGGAATTCCTCCTTCTTAATTCTAAGTGTGTAGTTCCAGGTTGCAGTAGTTGTGGGGAAGGAGAGGGGAGGCAAAAGCACTCTTCACATGCCCAGAGAAATATATGTGTTACTTACAATGCATAATTAATGTATGGAGTTCGCTGCCACAAGAGGTGATGCTGGCCACAGGCTTGGGTGGCTTCAAACCAGGATTAGATGAATTCACGGATGAGGAGTAGTCAGTGGCTATTAGTCATGATGGCTATATAGACTATTGTCAGAGCCAAGATGTCTTTGAATACCAGATGTTGGGGAGAAACAGCAGGGAGGGTCTTGACTTCATGCCCTGCTGAAGGGCTTCCCAGAGGCATCTGGTGCCCACTAAGAAATAGTGGACTAAAAGGATCTTTGGTCTGATCCAGAGGACTCTCCTCATTTATTTATTTTCTGTGTTTATATAACGCCTTTCTCATCATCAGATTACTCATCAGATTTATTCAAGGCGGTTTACACAGGCAGGCTATCCTAGACCCGATAAGGGTCTTTACAGTATTGTTCTATTCATATATAGAACCTTCCATATTCGAGATGTTTCCCTTCCAAGCGCAGCCTTCCTTCTGGCTTGTGCTCTTCACAGTTCACCACAGTTCGCCCTTGGACAGTTGTCAAGATGTCATCTCTCTAGCTGACTCCTCTGCATTCCACGGTGCCTTCTCAGTGTCTTCACGAGGTCCGACAGCAGTTGCCGTCTCCCATCCAAGCCAGAACCAAAGTCGACCCTGCTTAGCTTCTTCAGGCAGGACACCGGTTCAACCTGCAGGCCACACCTCCTTATGGGTCTTAAGGTGCATCTAGAGGGCTTAAGCCACTGACGCAACCAACTGCAGAGTCATTTTGTCATGAACCTGGTTTTCTTTCGCAACCCTACTTCATGGAGCTGCCTGTTAACACCACATATTGGCTTGAACTGCATCCTCTGTCCTTTGCACAATGTGCCTGGCTTGCCAGAGGACTGTTCTCTCAAAATAGAGCATTCAAACTTTGAGATGGTAAACAAAAAAGAGTCAAGTGATAGATTAAATGAGAGCAGAGGCTGCTTCCCAGCCATTTGTCTTCCCTTTGTCCTCAATCTTGATTTGCCCCGTAGGTTAGTCTTATCATAAAGACAGTATGAATGACTCTTTCCCTGCCTTTTCTCATTAATGCGGCAGAAAATTGATGAGTAGCGCTGTTGAACTGTGAGGGTTTTTGGCAAGAATTATCGTCCCTATTTATTTTGGAGGGACCTGTGTGGCTTTCTAAGTAAATATGATGTACAAATTCTCCCCCAAAATAAACATCACAAGTAATTGCCTGATATATGAAGTTGACATTTTGGTTTTGTGAGTTCTTCCGATATGTAAAATCTAATTTTCTCCCTAGGGTGATGTTATTGCAAAAAGTGCAAGTCAATTAGAACCCGTGGTTTACTTAGAAAGTGAGTAATAGACTCAGTTATAATAGATCAATATTTATTCTGTGGTTTCTCAAATGAGCCCCAAATCTAAATTTCTGAATGCTGAGTGCATATTTAAAAACAAATGTATGTTTGTTTGATTAGGGCTGGAATGAGCAAAATAACATCATGAAATTTTTTTACACCCACAAATCATATTTTTTTTTTTTGCAAGGATGTCCCAACAAGTTTTTAGCATTAGTGAAACTGGACCTTGAAGAAAATAATATGCTTCATCCAGAATGGACTTTTCACTAAGTTTTTTTCCCCCTATAACTCCAAAATCTCTTTCCTGGATAGTGACGCCCAATTCTGGGCCAAGTTGCAAGATGATCCGTAGTTTGACCCTGCATTCTTAAAAGTTAATTAGTAACTGTACGGAGATCAGGATTGCGACCACAACGTGTGGGAAGAGGACCCATTATACCACAGTCCCAACAAAAATTACACCCCAAACTGCTTTCAGCAGTTTTTATAGCAGTTTAGGGGCCATGGTTTTTGTCAGGACTATGACGTTATGGGAAAGGGTTAAATAATCCATCCCCACATGCCATGGTCCCAGTCAATTTCTGTTATATATATATAACAGTGACCCACTAGATGCCACTGCCTCACCTCCTCCCACTTCCTGGATTAGAGAAAGAACAGGAAGTTAGGAGGAGAGGAAATGGTGGGCAGGAGCATCAGAGACACTCTAGCCCACCACTCTCCTCTCCTCCACACTTCCTCTTCCACTTCAGCCTGCTCTTCCTTTACCAGTCTGAGGAGAAGCAGGGGCCAGCAGCGCATTACCAGGTAAGGAGGGTAACATTTGGCAACCCACTTCTGGGATGAGGAGGTGTTAGACCAGCCCTGACAAAACATAGTAAAAATTTCCAAAACATTTCCAACGTCTAAAGATTATTAACAATAAAGTTTCCCATTTTTCAGACAGCACTATACAACATGGTCCTCTCTACTGCTTGGGAAGCATATGGCCTGACCATTGGTTATAGCTGTACTGTTACTTTAATGATGGTGTTTTTCAATCATTTCATTACTGGATTGTTTATTTCTGTGTTGTTCAAATAATGTTGTGTGGATGGGACAATAATTTCTAAACGATTGTAATTTGATGGGCAGCGCAATATCCTTACTAAGTCCCCCGGCGCCGGAACGAGTGTTCCAGCGCCAGAGGCAGTTGCGAACATGCCGCAAAGCACAATCGTGACTACTTTTGAGCAGGGAAGGCTGGCGTAGTGGCCAGTCTCCCCTGCTCTGACGACAGAGCACCCCAGCCGTCGCCGGACCCGGCAGGTAAGGATCCAGCGGGCGGTGGGGGGCAGTTTGCTAGGCGGGGGAGGGTGACCATTGGTCCAGGCGGCCCGGGAGGGGGCAGGGGACGGCCTTCGGCCATATCCTGACCCCCGCCGGGCGCCAGGGCCTTTACTCGGCCTCCTCTATTTCCGCCAGCAAAATAGCTGGCGGAAATCCGAGGAGGCCGATAGGGCCTGGCCCCGGTTACACTTGGGGAAGGAGACGAGCGTCTCCTTCCCCGAGTAGACCTCCCGCCCGGCAGCCACACTGGCTGCCGGTGCACAGGATCCGGCTGGCGGCCATGGGCCGCCGGCCGGATCTTAGTCAGGATTGCGCTGTTAAACTGCTTTGAGGGCATTGGCGGGAAGGCAGTAGACAAAAAAGAAATGTTGCACATGAAATGGATATGCAGCTAACCTTTCAAAAGTGACGCTGAGTTTGGGCTTTTAAATGGGTTTGTTGGCACAAGCCTGGGAGGGAAGGTGAGAGGTTGTTTTGGGAGGGGAAATGGCCTGGGCCACTGGCGTCTGTGGGCGTATGCGGGGCATTCCTGGTAGTTCACCAGCCCACCGTCCTTAGCTGCAATTTCACTTCACCTCAGGCTAGTCCTCAATGATGCAGCCAATCAGTTTCATTAGGTGACCCCCAACTCTATCATTACAGGAGAGGGAAAAAAGCTATTCTCTATTCACTTTCTCTACTTTCTGCAAAATGTCATAAACCTCTATCATGTCCTACCCCTGCTCACCCTATTCATCTTTTTTTAAACTAAAAAGTCCCAAACATTGTAGTCTTGCTCATAGGGAGGGTGCCGCAACCCCGATTACTTTGTTCCCTCTTTTCTGCAGATTTTCCAGCTGTACGATATCCTTTTGGGAATGGGTTGATCAATACTGTACCCAAATCCCAAATGTGGCTGTGGCCTTATTTGAATAAGGGCATTACAATTCTGGAAGCATCCCTACCATGGAATTTACCATGAGGGCTAGTGCCATGACTCTGTTAGCATAGTGTATTTATGCTAATTAATTTGCAGCGCAATCCTGTGTAGCCTTGCACTGGTGTAACAGCAGATGCACCGGTGTAATGTGCATCTACTGTTACACTGGTGCAAGGTTACACAGGATTGCGCTGTTAGTGAATTCTGCAATTTCAAATAAATGCTTGTCTACTGTAACTCTAAAATGTTGTCACCTGGCTTCTCAAAGGACCTTCTCTGTTGTTTAAATAAAACTCTTATTTTCTTACTGTGAACTGCGTATCCAAGATCACAAATGGAGTCTTTTTATACAACCCCCATGTTTATTTATGTCTATATTTGGAAAGAAAAAAAGTAGATTTGGGCGAAGCGCCCTTTTAAGAAGAAAATCAAAGGATTTAATTAACTATAACTGAAGTTCACCCCTTTAACCTTAGCTCTTGAGCAAACCAAAATAAACATCTGACCATTCAATCTCTCACTTAAGGTTAACTTGAGTTTATTACTCAGACTCCTGCCCTCGTGTATTAGGCAAAGCATAAATTACGCATACTAATTACCATAGATGGGGCACTACTTTAATGAATTCTTTTAATTAAACTGCAACACAGTGGTTTTGCACAGGATGGTCTATATTTCATCCTTAAGCTCTGTTAACCTTCATCTTTGTCTGGAGAGATCACACGTTCAACTTGTTTTAATTCTTTTAAGTAAGATACACACACGCATGCACTCACACAAAAACCCAATGGTACTACTGAGGTTCGGGGATGGAAAAATATGTTTGCACTCAGGAATTATCCTCAGAAAGTAAAAGTGATAATTCCTGCCAGGAATTTTACTTTTACTTCGGAGTAAACGTGATAATTCCTGCCAGGAAAGGAAAGCAGTAGGAAAAATGGTGTGTATGTGTGAAGATAGAACAGAGAATTAAAGAGATGTATTATTATTATTATTATTATTATTATTATTATTATTATTATTATTATTAATGGCACCACTTTACATAAAGTGAAATGGGAGGTTCTTGCCTAAAGAGGCTCCCAATCTTCTAGATACTAACAGAAGGAAGACAACAGAAGAAGGGAAGGCGGATGGAGGCAGAGGTACACGGGAGAGCATATGCAATTATTTCAGTGAAATGTACCTAGCAGTAGGGAATGGGGTCATAGAAATATGCCTTGTTACTGAGTCAGACCATTGGTCCCTCTAGCCCAGTAACGCAAACACGGACTGGCAGCATCTCCCCAAGGTGATGCTTTTTAAGAGTCTTTTTCTGACCTATTGGGAAATGCCAGGGATGAAACATGGGACCTTCTTCAGCCTGCAAAGCATGTGTCCAATGACCCAGGTATGACCCCCTCCCTCATCATGGCAAACATACCATGCCTTTTCAACCGTTCCTCATTGGCCTTGGTTCCCTGACTCTTCATCATCTTTGTTGCCCTGTTCTGAACCTATTTCAGCTTTTTCCCGTATGTTGTTTCACCCCCGAGCCTGGCTTTTCCCCCTTTTTTCACTCCCTCGCCTGGCAGATAACCCCCCCCCCTGGGACCGGGGGGCGCTGCTGTGGCCATGAGCAGGTGAAAAAAGGGCGAAAAAGCCGGGCGAGGGGGCGAAATAACAAACGGAAAATAATAATTAACAGATCCCGGACCTTTTGCGCCCCTTTTCCAGAAGCTGGCACCCGGGGCCCAGGGCACCAGCCCCCCCCCCAACAATGCCTCTGGCAGAATACAGTGGAACTATTGCTTCTTGTGGTCCGGACTCTATGCTTCTGTTCATGCAGACCAATGTTGCATTAGCTTTTTTTGCAGCTGCATCACACTGCTGATGTGCAGCTTTGGGTCCCCTACAACACAGTCAGCCCAACCCTAACTCCCTGCGCGGTGATGCAGTGGCACTGGGGTGGCACCCTCAGTGCCCTGCAGGGGAGTTTAGGACCCTGAAGACCTCCTCGGGGTAAGGGAATATTTGTTCCATGCCAGGCTGCCAGGTCTACTCAGATCTGCACCAGCTCCATAGCAGGCACAAGTCTGCGTGGCCCTGAGTCAGGGGATTGAGGCCAGGAAGGGAGTTTGGATTCAGCAGACACCACTGCCGCCAAAACCCACCCCTTCCCGGTCCTGACCTGCCCTCCTCCCTGCCCTGTCACTGCCCCATTCTACGCACCCCCTTACACACACTTACCTGTGCAGGTGGACATCTGGAGGCCACTGGTGCATGGAGTGCACCACTTGCAGTGGTGGCCAGGTCATGTGCTGCAGTGCGTTGCCTTTTGAGACATACAGAAAGCCCATGCCACCATTACTTTTGTTCCAATGGTGTATGGTGCCAATAGAATGGGGATAAGCAACCTCCTGGTTGGAGGAGTAGGTTTTCTTTGTGCCAGGTGCAAGGGAGTGGTGACAGGATACAGGTATCTTGTTGTCTTGTGCTCCCTGAGGCATCTGGTGGGGCCACTGTGTGATACAGGAAGCTGGACTAGATGGGCCTTTGGCCTGATCCAGCAGGCTCTTCTTATGTTCTTATGTTCTTAATTGGCCCATAGAACTATCTTTTTGTACCCATACTGCAGAACATTACATTTGTCTCCACTGAACTTCATCTTGATTTAATGGGCCCAATGACTTCATCTGTTGAGACAATTTTGAATCCTGATCCTATCTTCCAGAGTCTCCCCCCCCCCCGAGAGAGAGAGAGAGAGAGAGAGAGAGAGAGAGAGAGAGAGAGAGAGTCCTTATTCTGCCAGGTGGTAAGAAAAGGACTTTCACTTTCATTTTCAGTGCTCTTACCTAGGAGATTTAGCAAAGCACTTTATCATCACTCACTTTGGGAACAACCAATGGGGTGGGGAATGCAGACTGGAGACAGAGAGAAGGGGGGAAATGGGAAGATTTGAAATTGAGAGAAAAGTAAGGCTGTCTGTTCCATATGAAGATAATTTCCAACCCAGCCCCCGCAACCTCACAGGGTAGTAATCCAGACCATGCTGACTGTAAAGTAAACCCTACTGAGTCGCATGGAAAGAGCTCACAGGAAGCTGTGTGCACAGCTGCCGTTTGTTGTGCAGCCCCCTCTTGTCCTTTTTCAGATGCCATCTAAACTAGCAGCCCCGGCATCCAGACACTTTGCAGCCCCTGTGACATTGCACCAAATCCGTGCAACATGATTGCTTGCTAGCTACGGAAGGAACCAACATTTGCTCTTCTGTGTGTCTCTGAAATTGTTAAGGCATCATAGTTTTTATTAATTTTTGACTATAAAAGATCTGGCCAACTGACAGGCAATAATTGTCAATCTTTCTTTTGTAGCATATGCTAAGGTTGCTTCTCCTTGGAAACGTATGAGCACCCTCTTATTTGCAAACACTGTAGGTTTAATCTTGCAATCTCTTGCTACACACTCTGCCTTCTTCGCCTGGTGGTGAGCTGTTTTACAGTGTCCGTGTTGATTCTCGGTCGCTTTGATCCCTGTGTGATAACCAGCTGGTTCCATGATGCCATTGCCTGACAGCTCCAGGGCCTGCCTGACACAGGCTGCCTAGAGGCTGTACTCTTCTGTAACATATGCTTTGATACAACACCATCTGGTTGCAATAGTCCCGTCCCCCATGACAGCTGCATTACAGCCTGCCTTCTTGGGCAACTACAAGTTTGTTGAGAGCCCTTTGTCCTTTTGCACAGGTCAAGACTTTCCTACCTTAGCAAAGCAACATTAACAGGTGTCAAGCGTAAAGCAATGTGTGGGGGCATTGAGAGGTATTAACCATTGCAGAGGAGGGATTTCCTGCCAAATCAAGGAGCACTTAGTCCAGTTTGCGATGGGGCTTAGCCTCGTGGCATGTCTCCGCATGAGGCTGGCTGAACACCTTACAGCTGGGCTCAATGCCACTTTCGCAGAAGGGTGTCTGTGCAGGCAGCCAAGAATGACTGTAGTGTGACAGAGCATCAAAGGAATTTGCAGGGGTCTCTGCTTATAGCATTACATAATTCTTTGCTAACAGGAATGCCTAAAGCGAGCTCCCAGTCCTATGTGCTTCTCCATCTGGAATTAGTACTAGAATGGGTTAAGATAGTCAGCAGCACAATCCTATCCAACTTACACCACTGGTATAACCAGCGGGGGAGGGCAGGGTGGGAGGCTTTGGAGGGGAGGAGAGACTTAAATCCCCCTTGAACCCTTTGGAGGGGATCTGAATCCCCTTTCCATTCTGGGGCCTCCTGTTCTTGCTGCGCCGCTGGTTACACCGGTGGTGTAAGTTGGATAGGATTGCGCTGTGATTGTGAGCAGGGGTGCAAAAATCCAGGCACCCCATTGCCCCAAGGGCCTAAAATTTGGCCCTGGTGCTTATCCCATTGAAGGAGGGTAGGAAGCGGGCGTTTCCATCTTTTTATCTTTTTAATATTGGGTATTGTTGATCTATTGTTTACATTTGTACATGATCTGTTGTGAGTTACCTTGGGCACCTTGGCAGTATTCCCTTCACCTTCTTCTGTCTTATTCCTTGTCTTCCTACGTATTTGGCTGAAAACAGAACATTGGCTGTCTTGTTATTCCATAGAGGCCCAAGACTGTCACAACAAGGACATAATTTAATTATGAGTAACCTCTTTTCTTCCCAAACGTTTGGTATTGACCCCAAATTGTGGCATATTTATTTTTTCATGACTTTAAGATTTTTTTTAAATTGTTAATCTAAGTTGTCATTCTACTCCTTTATTTCCATCAATAATTTATCCTTATTATAGATTTACTATATAAGATAAGCCTTCTTAATACATTACTGTTTATTAATTACACATGTGTCTACATGCATACATATGTGCAGGTTTGGCCCAAGGCTTCCTGACACCTGATTTGGCATGCCAAATGCTGCCCTCCTTACGCAGTGATGTGCCAGCCTCTGCTTCTCCCATTGTCCAATGTTCCCGCTCAGCAATCTCTCCTTCCCTCCACATTTCCTCTTCCTCTCTGTCCCCCTCTTCCTTTTCCAATCCAGGGAGTAAAGAGAGAAGGAGGAGCAGTAGATGCAGTAAGGTGGACAGAGTAGAGCACCCCCAACCAATTAGCTGCCTGATGCAACAGCTTCAGTTGGCCTCATGGATAGGCCGGCCCTGCATGTATGCTTCTCCTGTGTGGGGGCCTGGCCTCAGGGGAGAGTAGAGGGATCTAGCATTTGCTGGAAGGACTACTAGGTAACACAGTGTTAACCACCCAGATGGTGCCCTTCTGCCCCAAACATTTGGGGCATCAGGAGTATGGAAATGACATGTGACGTAGCTGCTTAAGCATAATGAGAAAGTAAAAGAGAAAAACACAGGAAAACATTATCCTTACCAAAACGGGGATAAAGATTTGCAGATAGATATTCAGGAAAGCAAGGCCTGTACAAATAGATTCTAAGAGAACTGTGGCCTGATCTTATCCTTTTTTCCCCAGATGTAGATCCACTGGCGTCGCTCGAGGTGGGGCGGAATGATAAGTTCCGCACTGTGCTAACCTCCGTTTACTCCCCGGCACGAAACGGCCCCGCCCCCTCGCTGTCGGAAACATTCAGTGCAGCGAAGGCAACGCGCAGTAGTCTCCCTGCATGTTGCCTTTGCCGCACTGAATGGCTCCGATGGTGAGGGGGTGGGGTCACCTCATGCCGGGGAGTAAACGTGGGTTAGCACAGTGCGGAACTTACTGTTCTGCCCCACCTCGAGCGACGCCAGTGCATAGATTCCCACCTCCCAGTGAGTTCCATGGAGATTATTTTCCCCATTGCAACATTACGATGCAATCTCATGCACATGTGTTCAGGATCAAGCCCCATTCAACTCAGTGGGACTTACTTCTGCAATAAAATGCCTAGAATGGGGTTCCAACTTCCGAGCATGTTGGATCCACTTGAACTACTGTATATATTTGGTGTCCTGGGAGTAGATAAACCAACACAGTAAAGAGAACTGATAGCTACTCCATCTGTATTAATGTGCACAATGATGGTTAGAAGTTAAAGGTCTGATATGTGGATTTGATTTTGATTGCCAGCCCTGCCACTGAAAAAAAAGTATTAAAGTTTCCAGATGAGTAACCAAACAATAAATAGATGAGGGACTTGTTTTTGCATAATAATGAGCTGTCACTGGGCAATGCCCTTTGCCATTCTCAGTTGGAGTGTGTCAGTGTTGTGATTGACCAGAGAGGATGGATAAGAGAGAGGAAGACACCATTGAAGCTGGGGTAAATGTCCTTCAGTTGTTTTGTTTTGTAATGATTTGGTACGGGAGTAATCGATGAAGCAAGCCAATCTGTATCAATGAAGTAATGCGCCTGAATAAAACAATAGTTTATTTATTTATTTTAAAAAATTATACCTCGCCTTTTCCTATGCCAAGGCAAACGCCCAAGGTGGCTTACAACAAGTTAAAATACATAATTTAAAAACAGTACATAAAGTAAATTAAAAAACAATAAAATCCACTGGGGGGGGTTGACAATGTAGAGCAGAACAACAACAAGGCAGAACATACTGAGGCACTGGGGGCAGACAACAGCCCATCACCCAAACGCAAGACGAAACAGAAACGTTTTGAGCCCCCGCCGAAAGGTCATGAGGGAGGGGGTGGGGTGGTTCTCAAACTTTTTAGCACTGGGACTCACTTTTTAAAATTATACTCTATCGTGACCCACGTAGCATTATGAGACACTCAAACATTTATCTCCCTATATTTACACAAGCTTGCAAACTGTAGGAGCGCAGGTGTTTGCAGGGTAATTAGCAGCACTGGCGTCACTGCAGGGGGGTAGAGCTCTAAGTTCCGCCACGGTCCGACCCTCCGTTACACGGGAGAACGAAGCGCCCCCGCCCCCTTGCTTTCGGAGCCATTCAAGTCGGTGAAAGCAACGCTCCAAATGGCTCTGAATGCGAGGGGGCGGGGGAGCTTCATTCTCCCGTGTAACGGAGGGGCAGACCGAGGCGGAACTTAGAGCTCCGCCCCTCCTGCAGTGACACCAGTGATTAGCAGCTATCTTACAAACTGCAGGAGCTCAGCTCTTTGCAGGGCAATTAGCAGCTATCTGATTTTTGAATAGTCTCAGGGCTTGTGGCAATTACTTACCTGATCTTTCCATCATCTGGGACCCACCAGAAATCAGGTCGTGACCCACCAAGTGGGTTCCGACCCACAGTTTGAGATACGCTGGTTTAGAGTAGAAAGAAAAGCAGCCTCTGTTGTTAGATGGTGCACATGTAACCTTCTCTTTTTCTGCCAGGGTAAAAGTTAATGATCAGGCTCCGAGGAAGTACTAAAGAAAAAAGAAAAAAAATGTACATGCAACCATGTACAGTAATCCCTCACTTAAAGTCATTTCGCTTTAAAGTTGTTGAGAAAAAAAAATTGATTCCCTGCCGGGGCCATTGTCTGTGTGGAGTTTGAACGTTCTCTCCATGTCTGTGTGGGTTTTCTCTGGCCCGGAAAGCTCACATTTATTTCAGTGTTTAATATTGGAAGTGTTTTGGGTCTTTATTTAGAAGTTTGGTGATGTTTTTGTGACCAGAAATACGCTGTAAACTCTTGTTTATGTATATTAATTAGCGACGGTAAAATTGGTTTCATTATAAGTCATTTCACTTAAAGTTGCAGTTTCCAAGAACCTAGCAACAACTTTAAGTGAGGACTTGCTGTACTCTTAAAAACTTCCTTGAATAAAAGGTGTCCTGCAGGTATTCATAGTGGCAACTTCCAAAATCATTGACCTGCAATCAGTGATGGGGACTCGAGTCAAATGTCTCGACTCGCAAGTGTGACTTAGCCACTTTTTCCCTGACTCGTACTCGTACTTGTACTCGTGACCCACTGACTCGCACTCGCACTCGGACTCGTGACCCACGGTACTCGTACTTGACTTGCACTCGTGGGGGGTAACGACTTGCCATTTCCGAGTCATTTTCCTTTAATGGCCGGCATCAATACAGGCAGGCAGGCAGGCGCAGTGGAGACCTCGGAGGAGGAGGGCAGCAGAGAGGGAGGGTTTTCAAGGGGGTGGGAAAGCAAGCCTGGCTCGGAGTTTTTCCCTTTTTTTTGCCCTCTGGTCGCCATTGGCCACAACTCCGAGCGCGAGGGGTGGGGAGGAGTTTGGGAAGGTGAAGCTGCTGCAGCGGTTCCTCCTCCTTGGCCAAAACTCCAAGCCCAAGGGATGCTCAGCTCAGCAAGGGGAGTGGGCAAGGAGAGAATAATAAATGGTTTGAATGTAGACATGCTTGTTTTTCCCAAATCAGATGGGTGGTGACAAGACTGAGAGGTGAGGGGAAGGGCATAGGGGAAGCCAAGTGGGTGCTTTAAAAGCCCCAGAGGCACACAGACACACACCCCACACAGACACACACACACACACCATTTTCAGAGGGGAAAAAAGTCATTTGTCCCAAAGTGACTCGACTTGTGACTCGTGGTTTTTGGCCTTACTTGCACTCGACTCGTACTCGGAGAAAAATGATGCGCACTTGACTCGTACTCGTGCACAAAAGGATCCATACTTGACTCATACTCGCCCAAAATTTTTGGCATTGACTCATACTTGGACTCGTACTCATGCAAAAATGATCGTACTCGCAGTCGCGACCTAGTTACTTAGATACATCCCTGCCTGCAATTAACAGCTCGGTAATTAAGAAGGTGACGCTCGGTAACAGAAGATAGCAATGCCCTGCTAGTTAGGCAAAGAGGCACCTCTCTCTCTCTCTCTCTCTCTCTCTCTCTCTCTCTCTCTCTCTCTCTCTCTCTCTCTCATGCAAAGGCAGAGCAACTATACACCCCAGCATAGCATCTTTTCCAGTGCTTGTTTGCTAATGCCTCCTTTGCATCTTTTTTCTCTGCCCTGGACAGTACTATGGTTGGCAAGGACGGGCTGTGGACGAAGGAGGCAGACTGTGTAGTTCCTCTCATCTTCCCCCATCACTGGTGTCACCAGCGAGAGTGGGGAGGCGCCTAGAGAGGCACTTCCTTTTCCAGAGTCGCCCGAGTGAGTCGCCCCCCTGCCCTCATCGGAGTCATCGCGCTGCCGCTGCTTGTTTGCTTTAGTTTCTCGCCAGCTGGCCCCGCGCCCGGTTGATACCCCCCCAGGCAGCTGCTTCGCCCCCTTTTCACCCTTTCAATGGCGCACGAAGCAGCTGCCGCCCGGGCGCTGCTGTGTGGCCATTGAAAGGGCAAAAGGGGGGGCGAAAACAATGTTTTTTTAAAAAAAAAAATCTCGGACCTTTTTGGCGCCCCTTTGGCGCCTCCCTGAAGCCCCCTATCAAACGACACCACTTTCCTCCATTCCCTCAGCCAATCGTGTTTGCTCTCAAGGGACCACGTTTCCTAGAGATCAACAGCACAATCCTGTCTAGGACCACCGCAGCATGCAAAATCACGCTGCACCGGATCCTACCCAGGATTGGGCTGGTGCCAGTGCAGCTGGAGGCCACCTTGTTACCCTGAGTAACGTTCCAGCCGCCCCTATGGGCAAAATGGCCGGTGCAAATCCTGGAGGCCCATGTAACGCCGGCCAGGCCCGGGACAGGGGATAGAATTTGGCGGAGCACGCCACTGAGGATCTCTCCCCCATCCCAGGCCAGACTAACCAATCACCCCCTCACATTCCACCCTGTTCCGTGCCATTCCATCCTCCCCATGCCCCACACCATCACCCAGCACAGGATTTACCTCTGTCCGCTGGTGGTGGCCTCTGTCTTGCGGAGAGTGAGCGGTGTCAGCCTTGCTAGTGGAGCGGCCAGTGCGCTGTTCCACACATACACAGGATTGTGCTGCAAGCTTACTACCTTTAAGTAAGGGAGTAGTGGAGCGACGTGCCCAGTTGAGTGTGTTGTTCTCCTGCTACCATATGAAGATGGGTACTGGGATGCTTCAGGGGTCGGCTGGCAAGCCCTAGGGAGCTCATGGGCTCTCAGCCAGTGCCTGACCTGGTTGACCTTTGACACCACCCAGGGACAGGTTGTGACCACTCAATGGACACAAACAAAATGAGTAAGTAGTATACCCACCATTGTAATTTCTGAAGACTTACCTTAATCTGAGCCACGCTATTTAGTGTTAAATAACTGTCAAGGAGTTTCTCCAAACTTTGCTTGCAACTCCACCAGGAACACATACAAATTGAAACCAAAGAAGTCATTCAAGCAAGAGGGAGAAGTCCTCTGTTGCACTGCCCCACATCTGACCTCCAAAACGAGATGGATTCTCCTTCCTGATCTGCCTTCCTCAATGTTGATATTATATAACTGGCCAATTACTTATGTTTCCAGGATTATAATATAGGTAATGGATAATAAAAGCTTGGTAGAGTCATCAAAGTAAGTGTTTGTTAAATAGATGGCCGGTGTGACACGTTCTGTTACCGGAATTTGGTTCATTCATAAAATGACTTATTTGTTCAAAGTGACTGTCAGCTTTTCTTTGTTCCAGGATAATTAAATCAGCTACCTTTAATTATTTACTTTCTCCAATTTACATAGTGGACCTGTTGATAATCTATTGTACACAGAGACCTCCATCCTGACCTCTCGTTTTAAAAAAAATGCATGCAAAAAAAAAATCTAGGTTGACGACAATTTTTTTTTTAAGCACCCTAATGAAGCTTATTGGAGCTAATAAAAATTCAGGTAGGCTGACAAATTGGGAACAATACATCCATTGGGACCCAGACAATAATTCAGTCCAATCTTCTGCACTAAGATGAGATGTCCTTTATATAAAGCAGGCCTGTGCAAAACTGCTGGATGCAGACCAGCAGCCATGAATTGTGGCCCACTGGAGCTCTTCCCACTATTTTTAAAATTCCTGGTATGTAGCAAAAATGAGGGATTTATCAAACGCTCTAATTGGCTCCCCTACATGGAAGGTGAGCTCTGTGGGTAGGAAGAATGCAACAGGACCTTAGACCACCCTGTCCATGAGGACTGACACTGACGGAAAGTATCATTCCCAATGAAAGTGTGGAAATGTTGGCCTCCACCAGTAGAGGGGGGCCATTATTGCTTGTTCAAAGGCTTCTGGGTTTGCTCTCTCCTGCTCACAGGGAGGGGAGGAAAACAGGGTTGAAAGTAAAGAGGAAAATTAAGTGTTCCGTTCATTTCCTCATACTTAGGGCTTACTGCGCAATCCTGCGCAACTATAGGCCGGCGGAGCAAGCGCTCTGCCAGACTAGGGTGTCGTAAATGTGCCATAAAGCACATTTACAGCAACCGGAGAGTAAGAGTTAGAAATGCTCTTGCCCACCAATCTCCTCTCCACTTTATCTTCCACTCTTTCCGCCGCTTCCTTCCCCGGTTTCCTTTTTCAATCTAGGGAGTGGGGGGAGGAGCAGTGGAGGCAAGTGAGAGGACAGAGGTAGGTGCCCTTCAGCCAATCTGCTGCCAAAGGCAACTGCCTCAGTTGACCGCATGGATAGGTTGGCCCAAGTTTGACACATTACTTTATTGAGTTACATTCACGGTATCATGTCTGTTAGTTCCACATCTTTGGCAGACACTGACATTCCCCAACAGCTCTAGAAGTTTGTGATCAGTAGATTTTACATTTGTACATATGGCTAAAGAACATCACCTAGGTTACGAATAGGACGTGCAACCATTATTTTGTCTTTTTGTACATTAATAATAATAATAATAATAATAATAATAATAATAATAATAATAATAATAAAGAAAATACTTCTTTTTTCACCAAAAAGTAGTTCACAAAGCAGTTTACATAGCTAAACAAACAAACAAACAAACAAATAAATGATGCAAAAGAGACATCAAGCAACACTACCGGAGAAAAGACGCCATGCTAGGGAGAAGAGGGACAATTGCTCTCCCCTTGCTAAAGAGGACAGCGCTTTAAGAGGTGCCTCTTTGCCCAGTGTGTATATATAAACACACTACACTAAAGCAATTCAACTTCAGGCATGATTTTCTTATTTAAATTTGTGATAAGCATCACATGTTTTCCCCAGAACTCATCATTTAAGTGGGAAGGCATCAAAGATAAGTACATAAAATGATAAAACACAACAACAACCAAACAGAACCTTCTGTCTTCTGATTTATTTTTCTTGATGGTGTATATAAGGCTACAGCTGTACTGACAGTGACGACCAAGTAAGAAGCCATCCCCATTTAAAAACATACTTGTCTTTGATAGGCAGCAAATATAGCTAATATATATTTGATATCAATAAATATTCATGGCATTCAAGGCTTTTGAAACTCATTCCAAATATGTTTTTGTTGTTGTTGTTTATCATTCTCTCTTATTTATTTTTTATTTTCCTTGATCCAAACTAAAGATAGTTTCCCCCTCCCCTCTTCCTTGGTCCTTTGTGAAAAATCCACCAAGTTCTGCAAAGCAAAGGGAAATCTGTTGAAAGCTTTTGTCAAACTGTGAGATCAGCATGGCCCACGCCCACAGTATAATTTACATATGCCTCTAAATAATTATCCAACCAAAAATATGAGCACAACCAGCAAGAAGCCATCCTATGTGAGCTCCATTGAAATGAACCTGACAGAGTGCTCAGGTCAAGAACTCTGTATATCTATCCTGGTTCATCAGAGAATCCTGGTTCATCAGAGAATCCATCAGGGATTCCCTTAAACCAGAGAATCCTGGGAACTACTTGGAATATATATTCGCAAATGTAGTTCTTATCTTATTCTCCTATGGTAATGGTTTTTAAAAGAAGGCTGACCCCCCCCCCTCCCAAAGAACTGCCTTTTAAGAGCTGCCTTTTAAGAGCTATGCCTTCTATTAAGGCATAGAAAGGATTTAATGCTGGGCATCTATGAAATTTTACCAATTTATATTGCTTCAGATGCTGAGGATTTCACTTCATGCATCATCTGATGAAGTGGACTGTAGTCCACACATGTTTATGCTGAAATACATTTATTTGTCTCTAAGGTCTCACAGAGGCCAACGGGTGGCGCAGTAGGTTAAACCGCTGAACCATGAGCTGTCGATCGAAAGGTCGGCAGTTCGAATCTGCAACGGGGTGAGCTCTTGTTGCTTGGCCAGCTCCTTCCAACCTAGCAGTTCCAAAGCATGTTAATGCGAGTAGATAAATAGGTACCGCTTGCGGGAAGGTAAACAGTGCTCCGTGTTCCAGCTGCATGCTACGCGCTGCGGCAAGGAGAGTCATGCCAGCCACATGACCACGGAGGCATCTTCGGACAACGCTGGCTCTTCGGCTTTGAAATGGGGATGAGCACCACACCCTAGAGTCGGACATGACTGGACTTAATTGTCAGGGGTCACCTTTACCTTTAAGGTCTCACAGAACTCCTTGTTGGTTTTGCTTCTATAGACTAACATGGCGGCCGCTTTAGAAATGGCTTCCAAGAGTTATGACCTAATTCAATGGGGGACTTACAGCAGCGGATCTAGTGATCCACGACTGTAAGTTCGTTGCCTTGTGTCAGCGTGAACATTGCGCCACTGTTGTACACTATATGGAACCACTGGCAGAAATGGCCAGAGGCTCCATGAGCACCCAAGGACTGCTCAGATGCTGCCCAGATGTGCAGGTAAATTGGTGGAGGGAATGGTGTGTGTGTGCGTGTGTGTGTGCGCGCGCATGTGTTTCAATATTGGACCAACAGCCATCAATTTGTAGTGAATAATTGGGCTGTTATGATTTGAAATGAATTTTTCCTCTTCTTGTCTGTTTTATTAAGTAATTGAAATGGAGTGCTGAGTCTATAAGAATCTATAAGAATGGATTGTAATTTGGATGAGATTAATGTTTGCCATTGTAATACTTTTAATCCTCTTAATTATATTTTTGTAATAGAAAAAAGCATTTTCAAATGGGGGGGGGAAGAATCCATCCCCAAAGTGTGACCACATTTCAGAAGATCTCATGCCTAATGATCTAGTAAAATTCTGGCAATGTTAATGACCTTTTTGGTGGCCTTCTGGAGATGAAAGCCAAACATTATTTGTGAACAGGAAACAACAGCACAATCCTCCCTAAGTCCTAGAGTGGCGGAGCACGTTCTCTGCCGCTCTGAGCCATCACAAATGTGCCGTAAAGCACGTTTCCGACGACTCGGGAGAAAGGGCCACAGGCGCAGAGGCCGGCAGCCTTCCACCACCCCCCAGATCCTGCCGCCGCCCGTGGACGTAGGTCCTGCACTGGTCGGTGCAGGGGAAGGGCGGGCAGGGGTAGCCAGGGGGGTGGCCATTGGACAGTCCGGCGGCCCGCTCTGCCAATATACTCTGCCGATTCCCAGGTTGGTTCGGCCTCACTCGGCCTCCCCAAATGTACACTAGGTCTGGACCTGGCATACATCCAAGGAGGCCCATAGGGCCCCGGCTGGCTTACACCCAGGGAAGGGGACAAATTTCCCCTTCTCCTGAGGTGCTCTCGGCCATAGGATACCGCGATCAACCAGCTGTGCATCTTTAGGCAGGAAAACAAGCTGCAAAACAAGCAATGGTGAGTTTAGGCTGCATGTATACCATATTTCCACAGAAGTGTTTTTTTTAAGGTACCGGCAGGATGGTGTAGTGGTTTGGGAGTCGGACTTAGACCTGGAAGATCCAGGTTCAAATCCCCGCTCAGCCACGAAGCTTCCTGGGTGACCTTGGGCCAGTCACTATCTCTCAGCCCCACCTACCTCACAGGGTTGTTGTGAGGACAAAAAGGAGGGGAGGAAATACGTACACCACTCTGAGCTCCTTGGAGGAAGGGCAGTATAAAAATATGAAAAATAAATAAAGAATAAATTAAAAAAGATAGAAAGTGGAGCTGGGTATAGAAAATAGTTTTCTGAGAACCTATGCTTTTGGCTTTGCTTTGTTTTTAAAGATTCTAACCCCTGTGACTGAGAAGATATGCCTGAAACTGTGTGGACAGTGTTTGTAGGAATCTCAGAAGCCAGAGGGGTAAAGAGTGTGCCTTCTGTTTGGAATGAGAGGAAAAATGAACTGAGTCAGGTTCATGTGGTCCATTTTTCATTTGGGTTAGTAGTCTTGGATCCGAATTGGGGAGACAGTTAAAATCCTTGCTCTGTCAGTTTGGATCAGTCACTCTTTCTCAGCCTAACCTACCTCACAGAGCTAGTGTGAGAATAAAATGGGGCAAAGCTATGTGTGACACCCTGAGTTCCTTACGAGAAAGGTGGAATAAAAATGTAATTAATAATTAGGGGTAACTGGCTGTTTTGGGTGCCCTCGCCGGGAGAAAGACGGGATAGAAATCCATCAAATAAATAAATAAATTTGGTATTCCACTTTGTATATTGTGGCCCATCTTGAACATCCTTGATAGACAGAAAGGCAAGAGAGAAATGTTTTGGATGATAAAGAAATAAAATCTCAGTTCAACACTGAACTAAAAATGGAACTGCCACCGTTATGTCTCCGGCAGGTGAAACGTTTGAAATACTTTGAAGGATGCAAAACAATTTTGATGTAGCCCTCTTTGTAAGTCTGAGCCCAAGGCTTTTAAGGGCATAGCGTACCAGGATTGGCCCTTTTGGAATCAGCTGACTGAGTGCTCAGGCTGGCTGGTACTGCAGCCTAGATGGCGCCCTTGACAAAGACTGCCTGTCTATCAGTCATACATGGAAACAGAGCAATGGTGGTGGCATAGGGGGATATGAGGCTGAAGCCTGACCATTGAGAGCCCTGATTTGAGACACATACCTCGCCCCTTGGGGTCTTACAGTGAAATAAATGGAAATGAGAAACGAACTCAGATCTCTGATCAGTCCATTCTTGTTCATATTCATTTGCAGTGAGGAGAAATAGAATTAAAAGATGTAGCCTATACGCAAATGTGATTGTTTTTTTTTTTAAATCATTATTATTATTGTGAAACAAAAAAAAGCACATCTAAATCAATATTGACAAATAAACCCAGCCTGCTCAGTATTTTGCATGCCTTGTCTATGGCAATTTTTGAAGTAGGGCATAGAGTTCTCCTGTGGTGGTGGAATATTTTTCTTGGCTGCAATATCTCTCTAAGGAGCTGCTCTAATTAATGCAAAGTAGTCTACTTACTACTTAATAAAATAACAACCCACAGAAAGGCACAGAATTAAATGCCTTTATTTAGTAAAGCCTCTAGAGGTAGGTGTGTGTGTTAACCTTGCAAACACTCAAGGGTCTTTTGGGCAACAAGAAATGGGGATGGTATAGGAGGAGATAAAAGGAAACTGACACCTAGGATGAGGATCAAGATGAATGTTTTGAAAACAAGGGATGGAGCCTGAATAATGGTTCGGCTAACTGTGCTGTAACGTGAGGGCTGAAAGATCTCTTACTCTCTTAAATGACTCCATCCATCCTCTCTTGCTTCCCTTTATGCTGGGCACCCTTCCTTGCAAACACCTGCATTGTGACATCTTTCTCTTATGCTTCCACCTCCCGCTTCTGGGATGTCTTCAAGTTAACTTCAAGAGGGCAAACAAGCTATGCCAGTGGTTCCCAAACTTTTTAGCACTGGGATCCACTTTTTAAAACAACCCTCTATCAGGACCCACCTAGCTTTACGAGATGTTAGGAAGAAATATGTTATATCTGCTGAACCATAAACAGTTGATCGAAAGGTCGGCAGTTCGATTCCCGCGACGGGGTGAGCGCTCGTTGCTTGGCCAGCTCCTGCCAACCTAGCAGTTCCAAAGCATGTTAATGTGAGTAGATAAATAGGTACCGCTTGCGGGAAGGTGCTCCGTGTTCCAGCCGCATGCTACGCGCTGCGGCAAAGAGAGTCATGCCGGCCACATGACCACGGAGGCGTCTTAGGACAACGCTGGCTCTTTGGCTTTGAAATGGAGATGAGCACCACACCCTAGAGTCGGACACGACTGGACTTAATTGTCAGGGGTCACCTTTACCTTAAGCAGGTGATTACCTTTTAATATTTATTTATTTATTTGCCCCCCCCCAAAAAAAAACACTCAACCCATTTCTCATAATGAGGCAGCCCTAACGAATAGCCTCAGGGATGGCGTCGCTATGCCATCGTCTATGACGTCACCACCGGAAGTGACTCCGCCGACGCAACTCCCTTCGGAGACGCATCGCCTTCTCTGCTGCTGCTGCCCGCTCTTCCTGCCACCAAAACGGTGCTGTTGTCATTGCCTCCCGTCACTTTGTCACACACCAAGCTTGTCGCCCGGGGGTCCACTACCCCCACTTCCCCGGCGATGCTTCTGAGCCTCAAGGCTTGAAGGGCTTAGTTATGTGGCCCAGCCTTCACCTGCCCCCACTACCTGTCATTGACAGGTAAAACACACCAGAAAAAAGACGCACAGTTACCTCTATCTCGCTATATTTACACAAGCTTGCAAACTGCCAGAGCTCCCGTTCTTTGTAGGGCAATTGGCAGCTATCTGATTTTTGAATAGCCTCAGGGCTTGAGGCAATTAGTTGTCTGATTTTTCCATCACCCATGTTTTCAACAGAGGCTCTGCGGGACCCACCAGAAATCAGGTCGCGACCCATCAAGTTTGAGACCCACAGTTTGAGAAACACTGAGCTATACTATGGTAGATGCATCATTGCATGTCTCCCAGCAGTTGTTATTCTCACTTTGTGGTTTTTGTCTACCTCTCCTTTGCTCTGTCATGAACCTGAGGCACCCTGCATGGGGTTCCCAGGCAGTCAGTCGTCCAAACATCCTGAACTAGATTTGCTTCATATCAGCAAGCTTGCTGGACCATGTGCTCTCAGACCATGGCCAGTAGCTGCAAGACCTCCAGATCAGCTTGAAGGAGTGACATGGGAGGAAGGATCCCAATCAAAATTGCGCACCCACAATCTGTTTGCCTTTCCTGAGGGCCAAAAAGACCTGGTCCAGGAGCAAAGCAGCATTTTTACTTGGAAGTAAGTCCCAGTGCCTTCAGTTGGGCTTTCTCTTATGTAAGTGTATATAGGATTGCAGTTGATGAGTCTGTGATAATGGATTATATGGATTCTAAGTCTACGTATCTGGGACTACGCACTACTGAGCATGATCGGACTCACTTCTAAGTCGACATACATGGGATTGAGATGTACTCAAGCTTGCCCTCTTTATCACTGGGGAGGGCTTCTATGTAGAGCTGCAACATTTAATTGAGTAATTGGTTAGAATAATATATGTACAACTATTAATTGACTACAGAAGTCTATGAGTAACTGGGAAGCATATGAAAACAGCAGAAGACAAATGCTGTCTTAAAGAGGCATTCTCCCTTTTTCTCACATGGGAGGGAATGCCTCTTCCACAGTGATGAATGCTAACACACTTTGTCTAAAAAACAAAGAGAATAGTTTCTTGTATCGCAACTGCTGCTTTGATTCATATGCAAACATATGCAAATTTAAACAATATAGCATTCATCAGCTGAGAATTCTAAACTCAACTAAGACCACAATCCTAAACACACTTACCTGGCAGTAAACTTTGTTGAACAAATTGGGACTTACTTCTGAGTAAACATGTATAGACTTGTGCTGTAAAGCTCAAATACTTAATTGTTTTAAAAAATAAAACTGAGCAACAACCTTACTTCCAAGTAAACATGCATGAGATCGAGGTTTCACAGCTTGTAGTTCTTATGGATACACAGAGACAGAACACACAAGCTACAGATTTTTTTTTTCCATGAGGAAAATTTCTTGGAAATCCTGAGGAACCTAAATTCTGTTTACCAGGCGGGTGCAAGAAGAAGACCTATAATATTTGCACCAGATAACAGAGGACGCAACAAGGCTCAGGAGTCTAACCCCACAGCTGTTAAAAGCTCCTTCTTCCGAAGTAAGAACTGGGAGTAATTTTATGCATTAAAAAGGGGGGTCCTGTATAATAATAATAATAATAATAATAATAATAATAATAATAATAATAATAATAATAATAATAATAATAATAATAATAATATGGGAATATGATCAGCAAATACATGTCTTAGAACAAAAAAGTCAGATTTTTCTTTATTTTTCTATTTTCTCCTCTTATATGCTGCCTTTCTGCAATTTTTAAATTGATTAAAAAAACAAAGACTTCAAAGATTAACGTGAAGTATCAATGGATGGCAGAAAGAAGTGCCTAAAAGAAACACACTTCCATACAGGCTGCAATCCTGACCTGGGAGTCAGCGCCACCCACTTCACTCCGACTTGATTTTGAGTAAATATGCAGAGGACTGGGCTGCTGGGCTACCAGCAGCATCTGTTGCTGAGGGCTGAGAACAGGCCACCGCCGGCGCCCTGATCCACAAAGCATTTGGGCCGTTTTACCTGCTATCAGCCCTCAACGCCTTCCTTCCTTCCGAAACAGCCCTGCTGAAATCAAATCTAGCACACCGCCATTCCGATCATGCACGTCTACTCGGAAGTCAGTCCCATTGAGTCCGATGGCGCTTACTTCCTCGTAGGTGTGCATGGAATTGTCCCTAGTCATCCTTGCAAAAACAGTATTGAGTAACCCCCATCCACACATCAACACAAAGGCTCTTGTGGCATCTTAAAAACGAACAGATTTATTTCTTGCCCCTCTCGTGGACTAGAGAGTTGTTTCTCCCCTTTTCGTTTATCATTTATGTCTTTTTCCCTCTTCTCTTTTTTATTTTTAACATTAAAGTAGCTCCCCACCCACCCCCAACCCAACGCCCCGTCGGTGTGATAAATCTCCCCCTCCTTTTATTTTTTACTTCCCAAACAGGATGCCAATACAACTTGCACTGTAGTGCAAACAACTCCCCGCCCCCCCTTCCCACTTCACCCACTTCTCAAAAAGGAAAGGAAAAGAGAGAAAGGGGGGAAGAGAAAAAGCATTTAAATTCTAAAGGCGTTTCAGGGATGGTTTCCTAGTCCCCGAGTCAGAAATGTGTTTGTGAAAATTCAGTCTTTTTGTCTCAGGGAGGAGGAGGAGGAAGGGGGGAGAGTGGGGGGGGGAAGAGGGACCTAAATCTACATCGGTGGCCTGGTCTAGCTTTGCCATTCTCTGCATTTTTCTATTCAAGCGAATGAAGTGCCCTGGAACTCTGGTTTTGATCTAGTCAATTGGAGAAAGTGACAGAATTCTAATATATTTGTTTAATGCTTTTCAATGGGGGCTTTTCACACTTTTGCAAATGAAGCCTCGAGCTGAGGAGAGAAAGCCAAAAGGGGAGAAAAGGGGGACACCCCCCCCCAGTTTCTTCTTCCTGGTCGTTTTCTTATCTCTCTCCCCCGCCACCATCTCAGAAATAAATCTGACACAAGGAAGGACATATTTCATAACTTCCTGAGCGCTGGTTTGAAGCGATCTTGGAGAGGAGACGGTATTTATTTATTTCCCCCCCCCCTCCGTTTCTTTCATTCTTTTTTGTAGAGTGGGGGAAATAAAGAAACAGCTGTGAAGTTATTGTCAATTCGTAGAGTGGGACTCGGAGTCTATTGTCAGCCCACGGCAGGCGGTCCAAAGCCTTCTTTTAACAGGCTGTAATTGAAACATATTAATTAGATAATTTGTTGTTAGTTTAAAAGAAACAAATACAGCCCCTTCAAAGCTTCTCAGACTTCCATTCTTTCTTTCCCCTCCATCCCCTCCTCCCCCATCGTTGTTTTGGGGTTTTAAATATATATTTAAATAAGAGAGAGAGAGAGAGAGAGAGAGAGAGAGAGAGAGAGAGAGAGAGAGAGAGAGAGAGAGAGAGAGAGATCTACAATTCTTCTTTTGAAATTGACCAAGAATTTAAAAACAAAACAAGACATCCCACCCCTTTAAGAGTTTGTGCTTTGCAAAAATACCAGGGAGGCTAGATTTCTAAACCAGTTTAGCTTGAAAGGGAAACATGAGTGTAAACTAGACTTGTTCCATCAGAGGCTAACGTGGTTGCACAATATTGGCAGATTTCTGGCGTGCGTGCGTGCGTGTTGGGCCACTTGATGCGTTTGCACTAGGTGGTACTGCTGGCTATGTAGGGTTTCAAAAAAAGAAAAGAAAAAAGGCTGCTATGCTAAACCTACTGGCCCCCCGGCAAGAAGACCCCTTGAATTCAGTGGGATTTACTTCTGAGTAAACATTGTGTTGCGCGCTAAATATGAGACTGAAAGCATCCGGAAGTCATGCAATGAATGGGGGGGGGGGGGTGGACCTGCAAAAGCAGTCGTACTAGGAAATGAGCCAAAATCCAGCGCAAAGCTTTCCTGTGCAAGCCTCGTTGAAACAAACGGGAGCTGCGCAAGAGCTGCGCTCAGTTCAGTGGGGCTTATCGTAGAGCGCTCCCCGCTGGATCCTGCCCGTGGCCGACTGTGCAGCTTCCCAACTAGCACAGTTTTAAATATCTTGACTTTATATACCGCTTTTCAACAAAAAGTTCACAAAGCGGTTTACAGACAAAATCAATGATTAAATGGCTCCCTGTCCCAAAAGGACTCACAAAATCTAAAAAAGATGCAGAACACAAACAGCCACCAGAAAAGAGACTGTGCTGGGGTGAAAGGGGGGCAGTTACTCTCCCCCTGCTAAATATAAGAGGAGCACCCATTGAAAAAGTGCCTCTTGCTCAGTTAGCAGGGATGTCTAGCTGTGTGTTTACTCGGAAGTAAGCCCCACAGCCTTCACTGGAGCTAACTCCCCAAATCGTAATGCGCCTCCTGTCCTGGCCAAAGTCTCCCACCCAGCCGAAGTCTCCCAACGGGACCCTGAAAAGAGGGGCACCCTGGATCTCCACTCTTATCCAGACGTTCTCTTGACAACCTGTTTGTGCCTCCTTGGAAGAGACCCGCGTTCTGTCGGTGCCGAGCCGCATCAGACAGGGTTCAAGTAGACAAAGCGGCCGGGCCACTGAGCCGGCGAAGGAGGAGGTCTGCTCTCTGCTGGGTCCTCCTGGATCACGTGTCCTGCTTTTGACGCTTCCCAAAAGCAGGGAACTGAAAAAAAAATTGTTTAAAGTCCAGAGTCCGTCCCTATACCTTAGTTCTGAAAGGCAGCTTCGACCCCTTTGCATGGGCTACAAGAGGAGCCTGCTACAAGGGAGTAAACAACTGACCAACTACCACGGCGTTGTTGAAAGAATGTCAGCGAGGGTGAGGAAAAAAAAATATTTTTCCAAATCACCTTGCTTAATTCTTATTGCGTAATGTGCCATACGCTTTCGCTATCCTTGCGTAGACCCAGCAGAGACATGATCTACTTGGAATAAGTCCCGCTGTACTCAATGGGGCTTACTCTCGAGTAAGTGGACATCGGATTGCAATCCTGAACCCATGGATCCCGATGCGAATTGCTTCCCAATAGACACGTTGGTTAAGATTGTGACCAGACTTTGGGGGCCGAGGTGGAGGGGGGCGAAGAAGAATGGAGTCCGCTACTCAATGGTGCTGAAACTCGAAGGATAGTCCTCCTACCCTACACCCGCTTACCTGGAAGATAGACTCAACCTAGTAAAGCTGTTCAGAGCTGGGATGTCACTGGCTGCTCGGCAGGAAACTTGCGGCCCGATCCTGTGCACGCTTACTCAGAGGTAAGGGGCCCACACTGAGCTCAAGGACATTTGTTCCCAGAGAACCATGTTGCCTGGGATTGCAACCTAAGACCCCAATCCCTATGCACGTTTTCCTCCAAACCAAGTCCCATTAAGTTCAGTGGCGCTTACTCTCAAGGAAGTATGCGTGAGATGGAAGCCTAAATCGGACATCAGCTTAACTGGATTGTGGAGCGCGAGATTCTCTAGGTCCCAGTCGACATGGGAATGAATCTTTATGGATTAAATAATATAAGAGAGAGAGAGAGAGAGAGAGAGAGAGAGAGAGAGAGAGAGAGAGAGAGAGAGAGAGAGAGAGAGAGAGAGAGAGAGAGAGAGAGTCTCATCCTACCCAAATCTGGGTCATGGCTTGTTTGGGAAAAGTTTGTGGTGGGGCTCTGTGTTGTTTTTTTTTTGCCCATTGATCCGATGATGAGTCCTTCTGAATACTTCCCTCGGCTGATCATGGCGATATAATCGTGGGTTGGACTTGATGAATGGGGTCAGTTGTCCCCTTTCTGACAGGCCTTAGCAGCCTGGTGCATTTTAATCAATCCAATGATTCATGTCTTTTCCACCTTTTTCCTCCCGTGGGTGGGAGATCCCTTGCTCTGAGGCGGCGCTTTGGCAAAAGGATCCGTTGCCCTTCGCATTAGAAGCTGAAAAAAAACTTTCGCTTTTCTCCCTCCCCGGAAAGCACCTAGCGAATTTGGAAAGGAAAAACGAACTGTCACTTTCGCTCAGCCTCCGACGCCTTGTGCAGAGAAAGATCTGGAGGGCGGTGGGAAAAAAAGGAAAAGGGAAAAAAAAAAGCGAGATGTTTCTTCTTGGAAAATGGGAAACGCCTCTGAGAAACGCGGACACAGGACGGTTGCTCGCGGAGAAGCAGAGTTCAAGAACCGCTTCGTCGCACTCCACAAAGCGGTTACTCCGAAGCCGACGGATCCGAAAACGAGAGAATGGAGTCCTCCAGAACGACTCCGAATTAGATAGACGACTTGGAGGCGGCGACCTCGTTCAAAGGACCCGATCCCGTCCTCCGTTCAGGAACGAGACTACACGACCTGCAAAGTCTTGCGACAGAAAGTATGATGAAGTCCATGGCGAGAGAAACATTGCTTGTTTCAAGAAAGCTTGCTTCTGGTTTTTTGTTGCTGTTCTTCCCTCCCCCCTCAGAATCCGATGGAAATTAAACCATCGCTTCTTATAATTAAACTCACTCCTAAACCTGCAATCTGATGCACACTTACCTGGGAGTAAGTCCCATTGAACACAGGGGGGTTGTTTCCGAGTAAAAATGCATAAGGTGTCGAACGTTTTTTCTTTCAGATTATTTGTTTTTCTGTGTAAAAAAAAATACATATAATTCACAGTCTTGAAAATATTATGTGCCCAGGGAGCGGTCCCTTCGATAAAGACGATGCGATGCGAATAGGCATTAGGTAGTTGTTTGGATGTGCTGGGTGGGATGCTTATTCCCGATTCAGGGTGGTTACTTGTGGCGTGTTAAACAACAGAATTAGAGCTGGATCGAGTCCAGAAAGGTGGGATCCTGCCCGCGATGAAATGGCAAGACTCCCATTGGTTTTAATGGGGCAAGACTGTCGCCAAATTGGACGCAATACAGCAAAAATTCGTCATGATGACTATTGAACCGAATGAATCCGGGTCGAGTCAAGACTACCTTACACGCCATTGGTCTTAGAGAGACGAGCAGGGGAATCTCTAAGCGTGTTAAACTCAGAAGTCAGCCCCGCTCTCACTGCATATTTACTCCTCCAGTCTGTACTTCCTTTGAAGTCGTGACTTAACGGTGCAAGAACTGCTGCGGTCAAGTCTTTGCAAATCCTCTTAAGCAAGTCTGCCTGTTCCTTTAAGGTTCATTACCATTCACGTCGTGACGTGTATGAATGAACATTCGGAAACTCGGATATCAACACTCATAGGACATTTCCTGCTCATAGAAACGGCTTTTCAAGAGCCGGGATCCAATACTTCAGAAGACATGGACAGCGTTAGAAAGAAGACACGTATGTCTGTGTGGTTAGGCTTGAACTAATGAAGAAGCGGAGGCCTTTCACCTATGCGTGGAACCCACTCATTCAAACAGCCATTTGAAACTGTACATGAGAAACAAAGGCTCTTAAGGCGATTTTCTTGTTCTCCCGTGAGACGAGGTCTTCCCTTCCCCGCCTCCCACCTCGCCCTTTATGTAGATTTTCGGAATACAGTATTGGAAGAACAAAAAAGAATTTCTGGAAAGTTAACTCACTTGTCTGCCCAAAAAGACGACTGAGAAGGTTCATTCCAGCGTTACATATTTTAATGAGAAAATATTATTTGGACGGCTAGTTTCATAATTTAACGTAGACACTTTTTTAAAAAAACAAACAACTCAAACCTTTGTCCGAAAACACGCATGCTGGGGGAGGGGCAGGAAAGGGGAACAAGAACATTAATATTTAAAATATCATGCTCATTCTGTACAGGAATTTAAAAAAAAAAAGAGCTCGGGTCCAATCCAGCGGGAAGTTCTCTTGAGCATCCCGGTGAAATGAATGGAGGAGGAGTGCGCAAAATCTTGCGCATTCGCCTTCTTCATTTCCGCGAGGCGTTGTTGCGCAGGAGAACTTCCTGCCAAGCCGGTGCCCTCAGTTTCTTAAAAGCTTCGAATGAACGCTTCAACATCTTGTTTTGCTTTTCCTTTTAACTTAAGCAGTTCACAAACAGGCGGATTCCAGCAAACTACCTACAGCTAGGAAAGGGGTACATTGAACAAAAGTGCATCTTACACAGTTGGTAATCATTCCTATTCACAAACATTTACAGGTTCCCCCACCGCCGCCGCCCCCCCCCCCCCTCAGCTCGTCTATAAAGTTCCAGCCGAAAACAAGAAGGATCTATTTGAGCTTGGTTTGCACGTCTCTCCTCCAGCTCCAGGCCCACCCACTCCCATTCGAAAAACTTCAGCAGCCCCTGTTAGCAGTGAGGACCGGTTTAAGATTAAAAAGTGATACAGTACTTTAAAAATCCTCAAAATAATCAAAGCACTTCCTTTCTCTCTCCCACCTTCGTATTAAAGGAGTAACTAAAAGTGACTGAGAGTCGAGAGGGGGCGACTTTATAACCCACGATAGTATGATACAGTGTCATTTAAATTAAATCTCTTTGCAAAGGCAATGGGCCCGATGGCGAAGTTAAGCATTTTTTTAAGTGGAGAAAAGCCTCTTTTATTTCAGTGCAAGAGCTCTGCGGCAAAGCCATGTTTACTCGGAAGTAAACCCCTCCGCCTTCTCAGCAGTATTTCCCTCCAAGTCCATAGGAATGCCGCCTAATTCATTCATGCTTCGCAGCGCAATCCTAGGCACGCCGCAGGTTTACTCAAAAGTAAGTCCCACTGATTTCGCTGGGGCTTAGCCCTTTGTGAGCGTGCGTAGAATTGTGGCCAGCCTGCGTCTCTCACTGAAATCCACAGGACTTTCAAAAGCTGCTAACTTTGGTTAGAATGGCGCCCTCACCTTTCCCACTGCCATTCACACGTTCCCTCTTCAATCTCCGGGCACTTTACACACCTCCTTGAACAGAAGACTCAATCATAAAGCGGAAGAGAGGGGGGGGGGCATTTAAAATAAAAAGGACACCGAACAAAAAAACAGTGTTTCCCCAATGGAACTTCCTCTCCCAAGTGGACGATTTTGGACATTGGATTTTGGACTCTCTTGCTCTCTACTGCAGACGATCCAGGAAACAAGAGAGTCCACATATCAATTTGGGAAGAGAAATCGACCCTTTAGTGCATGACGTATTTCCTGCCATCCTGCAAAACAGGGGCGGAGTGGGGGGGGGAGGACCAATTCGAAAGAAACATTTTTGGAGAAGTTTGCCAACTTCTAGAAGCTGGCAAACAGAAATATCTTGTGGAGGAGGGAGAGTTATCTGTAGCCACTCAGAAATAGTGGTGGCTTTTCATTTAATTTAAAGAGACAGATCCTGGCCGGAATGGGAATGAGAGACATTGATCGACTCAGATTCAGACGAAAGAAGAGACATAACTGAACGAAGATTGGTTAGTCTCTCCAGCGAAGAGTTGAAAAGTGTCAAGATGCATAAAGTACCTTTGGACGCGTAATGCGCGCGGGGTGAGTGGCAAAGAGGAGCCTTTTTGGGGACCCGGGTTGGGGAGACAGGAAGGAAGCTACTTCAAATCAAAGCACCCTCCGGTGTTACTTAGCAAAGCCAAGTCTGTTCACACACGAATAGCACGAATGCCCGGGAAGATTGTGCAAGGGGGGGGGAGAGTATCAACTTTGGAGAGAGAGAGAAAGAGAGAGGGCGGCTGGACGGGCGAGGCCGTGTTCTTTCCTTACGATTTTGTGTGTTTTGCTTTTCTCTGAACAGTGTTCCGGCCTAGGGCTGCTGCCGGCCGGTCCTCCGTGTCAGTGGACGGCGACCACTGCGTGCAGGGCAGACGCCGGGCTGGTCAGTGTCTCGCTGGGAGTGGCGGGACTGCTTTGGCTGGTTGCTGTTTGCGACGACGTCGGGCTGAGCGACGGCGGAGAGTTCGAGAGGATGGTGGGAATAGGGGCGGGCAACGCGGGCAGCGCCGGCACGGCCGCCGCCGGGGTGGGCTTGATGGGCACCGGGATGGCCGGCAAAGTCTGCCCGCCGTGACACAAGGGCTTGAGGGGCACCCCGTAGGCACTATAGTCGCTGCTGGCCATGGAGATGGGGGTGGCCGTGTCGATCATGCCGGAGCCGTACATGTGGGGCCAGCCGGTGCCCACCGTAGTCAACTGGTTCGGCAGCGGGTAAGCGGCCGGCATGGGCTGCATGGTGGAGAAAGCCAAGCCGCCGGGCATCTTGTACTCTCGGGCGATGATGTTCTCGATGGCGAAGGGGTGCTTGAAGCCCGACGGCTGCGAGACGCCCAGGTTATAAGGCGGCATCTGGGGCAAGTGGGTGCCGCTGGCGGCCAGGGCGCTCAGACGCAGCTTGGCCTGCTGCTGGAGGTACTGGGCCGCTTCCGACGGCTTGCTGGGCGCCAGCGGGTCTGACTTGAGCACCTTGAAGCGCTTGCGGCGCCGCAGGAAGCTGCCGTTCTCGAACATGTCGCCGCAGCTGGGGTGCAGCGCCCAGAAGCTGCCCTTGCCCGGCTGGTCCGGCCGTCGGGGGATCTTGATGAAGCAGTCGTTGAAGGAGAGGTTGTGGCGCAGCGAGTTCTGCCAGCGCTGCGTGTTCTCCCGGTAGTAGGGGAAGCGGTCCATGATGAACTTGTAGATCTCGCTCAGCGGCAGCATCTTCTCCGGCGAGCTCTGGATAGCCATGGCAGTCAGCGAGATGTAGGAGTAAGGAGGCTTCTGGTCGCTGTACGTGTTGCGGCCCGGGCGAGGCATGGTGGCTTGGCGGAGATCTGCAGTGGGGGTGAATTGAGGGGGAGGGGGAGGCAAGAGAGCTTGCATTAAACCCACTTGGAAAAAAATATATGGCGGGGGAAGGGAATGACACGGAGGAGCCGCCTGGGCCCGGAGGCTGCTTGGGAATCCGGAGCACCCTCGCTTTCCAAAAGTTTTGTTTGGTGGAGGGAATTTGTCTGGACTCTATTTCCCCACCTCCCACGGCGAAAGTTGGCTCCAGGGTACAGATCTGAAGTACCAAAATAGCGCTCGCTCTCGCTCTCGCTCTCGCTCTCTCTCTCTCTCTCTCTCTCTCTCTCTCTCTCTCTCTCTCTCTCTCTCTCTCTCTCTCTCTGTGTGTGTGTGTGTGTGTGTGTGTGTGTGTGTTTCCCTATCCACAAATTTAGAGCTTCGGTATTAGAGTGGAGTCCCCGAAACCCTTCCATCCCCCTCCTTCCTTGCTCCTCAGGAATCTACATTGACAGACCACTCCGAATCAGTTCCCTAGTATCCACAGACTTCGAATCCTCCACTCCTCACACATACCGAATAATTATAAATGAGTAGCAGCAACCACAAAACACGTTTCTGAGGCGCTTTTGCCGCGTCCAAAAAGACTGTACATTTGTTACAAACCGAGCGTCCTAGCTAGGACACTTGATCGCGAGTAAACCACGTGGCGTTCAAAGGGACTTGCTTCCCTAGTACTGTATGTTCAGCAGCCTTGAAAGAGACAAGGGTCCCTCCCTCCCCCGTTACACAGATGATAATTTTCCCCGAGTATACAAAACTTCCTACATCCTCAGACCACCCCATTATCAAGCATCGGAGCGTCTCCACTCTTCCAAGGAATTGAGGGACACACACACACACACACACACACACACACACACACACACACACACACACACACACACACACACACACACTTCCTGTCCTCGATGGACGCACCCACCCCCACCCCCCAGTGCCGTCGAGTATAACGGGAGCCGAGCCAAACAGCAACAGGGTACAAATCGATGTGGGGTCACGGTGCGTGTGTGAATATCCTCCTCCAAAATTCCTTCTCCGTCGACCCACACCAATAAAGAGCTATAAAAGTGAAGTGCCCCCCCTCACCTTAAAGTTGCCTCAAACGGAGAGTCCGCATCCGGGACGCCCTCCTAGGAGCCTGGCCGCGGTTCTTCTCCCCCAGCCTGCCAGCTTTTTAAAGTCCCGCTGGAGAAGTAGTTGGCGGCAGCGCGGAGAGAGGCGCTGGACGGCGAGATCCGCCACCCTGGCAGGCAGCCGGTGGAGTCGGGCTCGTCCAGCTTCCAGAGCCAGCCGGGCAAGGCGGCGGCGAGGACTGCGCCAGGAGGAGCCTCGGCTCTCTTCTCTGCGGCTCAGCAGCAGCCCCAGCTAAGTAGCGGCCGCTTCCATGTCCTGCCTCCCAACCATCTGATACTTTCATGCGGTGACATGAGCAGAAAAGACCCCCGTAGAGGCGCTTCATTAATGTGCCACTTCTTTGCTATCATATGACAATCGCCTTGGGAGGAGGAGGAGGAGGAGGAGGGGAGGGGCGGGGGATGAAGGGAGAGGGAGGGAGGGAGGGAGGGAGGGAGAGAGAGGCAGGCACAAGAGGGCCGGCAGAAAGGCATAATCTGGTTTCATTTACACCTATATACCCGGACACCTTGGGCCAATAGGAATCATTTCCATCTGAAGCCAGGGCGCAGCCGCCGGAATGGCAACCCAGCAAGAGAGAGGGAGAGATTGAGAGGGAGAGAGAGGGAGCGAGCGAGCGAGCGACCTCCTTGGTTGTGTGCACGCGGAGGTATGCGCGCTGAACCTCTCAGGCTCTGGCGGGGTGCTTAGCCTGCAATTCACACTTACAAATGGAGCAACTGAGAAGGGGGGGAGGGGGAGGGCGAAGGAGGAGGGTCTGGGGGAGATGTTTGACGTGGAAATTGCTTGCCTGGCCTATTCCGTTTGTTCTGCATTGTTCTCTGATTTGTATTGTGTTGGCTAACTTAAGACAGGGGCCCCGTCCCGCGCCACTCCGCCCCCCACTCCTGCCCAGGGTTCCCTCCTTCATACCCCCCCCCATCTGGAGAGGCTTTCTCCTTGCCAAATCCGAGCCAGTGCTTTTCTTGTGTGTTTCTAAGGGGGTCCCCCTTTTTTGTATGTAACAAAAAGCAGGGAAATACTGTTGTACAGAGCTGGGGTGGTGACGGTGTTGGGTGAATTTCTCTGTTTTGTTTTTAAAAGCCGTTTCCATCCTTTGGGCTTCTTTCTGCGCTAGAGATCACGTTGGGTTGAGGATATGTATATGAGTTGAAACTCGTAAATATTGATACCGGGCGAGATCCAGCCACACACTTCAGCCTTTTGAAGTCCTACGGATGGCACATGAAAGCGCGCCGGACATGCATTCCATGGAAATCTGTGCGGCTTTAAAGTGTCTGGATCGCCTCTGTGCTGTATTTCAGTTTTCCGAAATAAAATTGATTTTATCAAAAGAGGCTTTCTGAAACCTCTTAGATTCTGAATTGGGAACTTTCTAGCTGAAGGATTCCAAACTTTTCATTACTGAGGACTCATTCCTCACCCGTCTTGTTTGCTACCTTAGAAATATCTCTCTCTCTCTCTCTCTCTCTCTCTCTCTCTCTCTCTCTCTCTCTCTCTCTCTCTCTCTCTCTCTCTCTCTCTCTCTCAGGCCTTAACAAATTGTCCTCTAACTGGGAGCAGGGGGGGAGTGGGGGGAGCAAGAGACCACCGGATCCATTTGTTGTTTTCCAAAATAACTGGGGTCTACTAAAATGTTAGGGAACATATCAGAGTGGTTCTACAAGAGTTGGGACACGATCCAGTCAAATAAAAGCACGTCTACATTCGATCGATTGCCGTGGGAAAGAGATCAGCCTGCCCTGAAATCATTGAAATCAAAGAGTGAAAAAGTGGTTGGATCATGCCCAGCTCTTCTTTTTTAAAATCTATTTTACCTGTCTTACCCAACTGAATAATAAGTCTATGCTATCGGAAAGCTACACGGATCTCTTTTAGGTTTGACGAACTATAACGTCTGAATAGCTCTAATCGTCCTATCTTGGGGGACCATTCTGGGACTGGCATTTCGAGCTCCCTCTATCTATTAATTAGTGCATGTAGGGAAAACACTGCGGCTGGGGGGAGGGGAGGAGGATTAGAGTGTGCTTGGAACTGATAGTTTCCCTGTATGTGGGAGACATTAGCAAGTAGCCGGATGTAAAGCCTATAGGCGCCACGATCTATGTAAGTAGCCCACATGAAAGCAAGGCAAGCTCCGTTGATTTTAATGAAACTACCACCAAATGGGATCAGGTTTGGGGGTTTAGGTCTATCAGATTTCTATGAGACTAAGGCCTTTTCACACGTTACATTTTCCACCTAAGTAACGTGTGTATGTGGTCAAAGAGGTAAACGCACGTGTTTCATTCAGATACGATCGTCAGATATCCGGGATTGTAGGCTATGTACACTCAGTGACAAGCCCGCTTGCTGCTGTGCAACGTGTGAAGCAGTAACATATGCCCGCACACCCCAGTACTTCGGTTTATCTATGCCTATCTAATTATATTCATTAAGGTTCTGGTCCTCAGGGGGGGGGATAAAAAGGGATCGTGGCGACCTAAGAGGTCGCTCAGCCCTTGCACTTGGGCATGAATCATTTACACGATGAATATGCGATCCGGCGCGGCACAGGCTATGGAGGTAGGCAGTACACTTAATACCGTTATGTTGGATGCTGACCTGGCGGGGCAGGGCAGGGCAGGGCAGGGCAGGGCAAGGAGAAGTCAGCAAAGCCATCTTTGCGAATCTTTACAAAGAATTCGCTTAGAAAAACCACTTCAGTTTACTTGCGGCGGTGGGAGAGCAAACGGCAGGCGAGGAAGAACAGGGCAGCCGGCAGCGTCCAGCAGCAAACCTGTGATCCTAATCGTCCTCCTGGTTCAGGACAGGTGCGTTCAGTGTTATATATATATATATATATATATATAACACTCTAAGAAAGGAAATACTACAGGCATGAAGTTTCTACAGTGTTCCTAGGAGAGGGAAAGAGGGGCAAATGTTTTCCTTCCAAATTACAGTCAACTCACTCACCCGTCAGTATTTTGATTCTCGCGACGTCGAGAGTAACAGCCATTTCGAAAATAATAAACACTTGAGGGGGGGGGAGCAGGGGAATCTAGCTAAAGGATACAATTCTTCTTCACCCAACACATAACGCTCCTGTGGAACTCCTTGCCACATGCGCCACGGTCAGGACGGCAAAAGGCTTAATCAATGCAGAATGTGGTTGCAAGCATCCTACGTACGCTCAGGAAGTAGGAAGTTCCACTGAACATAGTGAGACTTACTTCCCCGTAACCATGCATCGGACTGCGTTGCAAATCTGCGGGGGATATGTTGATCGGGGCTAAGGTGGTCAGAAGACGCATCCCATATCACCGCAATATTTATATAGGGCCTGAACATTTCCAAATCGTTTGACAGCTTGTCAGACGACGCTATCAGGTAGTAGGCTAATGTTCATATTGCGAGGTGGGGGTGGGTGGGATGCCCCAACAAAGGCGCCGTGGTGATTAAGAGATCCGAAATAGGGTCTGCTATTCTGGGAACGAAGAGCTAAATCGGAATCAACCCGAATGATGTGAAGTGAATAGCTCTCGGTGATGAAGTTCTACTACGCACGCTTTCGTGGGCAGCTCCGTGGAACCGTCACGTGTGCGGCACTTCAGAACATGGTCGGGTTTGCAGCAGGGTTGCGCCTAGGCACATTTACTGGGGAGTGAAACCCCACTGTGCCCAGACTTACTCTCGAGTAAACATGCTTAGGGCCCGGGTTGCACTCTCCTCTCCAGCTTCAAAAGAAATGAGGTCCACGATGGATCATTTATGGTGAACAACCCCCCTCCCTTTTCACCCACCCACCCACCCACCCACTCACGCACACACGCGCGCGCACACACACACACACACACACACACACACACACACACACACACACACACACGATTAACCACATTTTCGTTGCTGGTCAATAACGCACCAAAACGTAACTTAAACACGACGAATTTAGGAGATTAAACAATTTCATTAATATTGAAATGACGGCGGAGCCCCAGCGCGGCCGCTTGAGATGCAAACGCACGTTTTTCAATATTAACAGAAGTACTTGAAGAGAGGAAGAATGTCACCTTCTTAATTCAGCAAAAATAAAGCGACGGGGGGGGGGGTGCCAGGCGCAGGAGGGGGGGAGAAAGGAGACAGCCTACTGAGATTCTCTCAGCGCAACATCCGCAACTTCCCTGTGTGGCTGTATCTTGGCTGGAGCCCTCGTTTAACACCACAACTTGGGGCGTGTGTGTGAATTGTGCGTCCCTCCTCCTATCTGGATGGGACTCGGGCAGTAGTTGAATACCCGCTTCTCGGACACAGGGTCCCAATGAAACACAAATCATGTGCCTAGTGGGTGGGGGCACCCTGGTGTCCCTCGGAAAAAGTCTTTTGAAAGGATACGCTGTTATGACAACGGTTCCACAGACCCAACGCGCGCGTTCAGTTTACAGACCAGCAACCCGGCCCTGGGAGATGTCTTTACACGTGCTGCCAATGCAAACACACACACACACACACACACACACACACACACACACACACACACACACACACACACACACACACACACACACACACACACACACACGGGGAGAGAGAGAGAGAGAGAGAGAGAGAGAGAGAGAGAGAGAGAGAGAGAGAGAGAGAGCTTGAAGGTTCAAGGAATGTGGTGGAAAGATGGACAGGCATGGTGAGAGGGCTGTTCAGTGCGCGCCGCTGCCGATATGTGAACCTCCGTGGACAAAGGCAGTATACCCCGAATGGCAGGTGCTGGGGACAAGCAAAACGGGGATGATCAGCCACCGCTTTCCTATTCTGCTTAGGAGCCCTCAGAGGCCGTGGAGATAATGCGGGGCTAGATGCAGCTTTGGTCTCAATCTGATTCAGTTTGTGCGGAGGAGACAAGCGGAGAAAAATTCCATTCGTAGGCAAAGGCTAAAAGGGTTCTTTTGTTTCACAATTTACAACCCCCTCCCCCCAAATGTGCGCTTCCGCTCTCTTTTCTTGTAAAGGTTGAGAGTTTTGTTACTTCGAAGGGGGGACGGATGGACGGGACTCTCCTTGTTGAGGAGGGGATCTGTCACCATCCCAGTGTCATGAAAATTCAACCATCTGAATAGCGGAGATTTGGAGATGGTTGTGAGTGTTCTGCTTACAGCCAGCGCCTGAAGTCCTCTTTTGGGGAGTGAGTGAGCTGTACATCCTTTCTTTGGACATACCGTAATATACACCAGTTATAAAGCTTCAGTTCTATGCACATTTACTTAGCAGTAATCCCGAGTGAATACAGTAGGGCTTACTTCTGAGTAAGCATCCTCTCGGATTGGGCAATGGGCTGCGCTCTTCCGCCTTAAGAATCTTCCCCTGCTTTTACGGCTGGGCGTTCAGTAGCGATTATTCCAATTTTAAGAAAAGAGCGCGATCCCCAAACCATTTAAGCCGGCTGCACCGCTTTTCACACAGAGCCTTTTCAGACAGACAGGCTTAACCTGAGATAAAGAAACATTAACTCTGCTGCAAATCCACTTCTTGTATGTACCTAGTCCTTATAGCATAAATAAAATACAATGGCTTGTTTTTTAAAGCATCGCGCGATTCATAAAATTGTTGCACGCAAACCTAATCTCACCGTGTATATTCGGAAATAAAGTTCGCAGTCTATGCACACTTTACTTGACAGCAGTAAGTCCCATTGAAGTAAGTGGGACTTACTCTCGAGTAAACATGCATAAACGGGTCCCTTACAAGAAAGGGCTTTTCATTAAAATCAATAAATCATCTATCTTCTCTGTAATAGTGCGTGTTTACTCAGGAGTAAGACCCACCGACTCTAGTAGGAGTTATTCCCAAGTAAGGGTGCAGACGTGCAGTGGAAGAAATCCTCAGCATATCGCCTTGCAAATAAACCCAGGTGGAACTTACTTATGAGTAAGCACGCACAAACTTGGTCTTAATGGTTTTGTGAATGGGGTAGAAAAAAGCTCATCATTCTCCCCCCTTATAAACTAATCTGGATTGACCCCCCCCCCCAAAAAAAAATAATTTCTTGGAATGTGCAGGGCTCCTTCCTTAAATCCATCCTTTTCAACGAGAGTTTTAAAACTAAATTTATGCACGCTTCAAAATGTACTTTTTCCAGCCTGTGGTTGAGTCTGGCTGTGTGTGGAAGGGAAGGATCGCTGGCAAAAGAGGGAATCAATATCCTTTATGTAGGAATTCAAAACAAATAGACTTTTGGGAGAGGGGGGAGAGAACCCTTATTCAAATAAGGAGCTCAGGGGAAGAGTTGGGAAAACTGTATAAAAATCCACATAAGTCAATTATATCCAATGGAAATCCATTGGGTGCGAGAGGCATTCAAGTCGCTCGGCGGAGGCCGCCTCTAGACCACCTTTCTGCATGGAGGGTTTGCTATAAGCCCTCTTTCCCACAAGCCAGACCACACACGTTTTCCAGATTTGGTAATAATTTATGCTAATTTTCCCTCCATAAATCCACAATTCGCTTCAGTGGCGGGCGGGCGGGGAGAGGAGGAGGTGGAGAGAGAAACAAGAAGAGGCAAGGAAAAAAAAAAAAGAGCGAGGACAAAGTGACAGCAACACAATATTGATTTTGGAGATGCGTGTTTGCACGCAGGTGCGTTGCTCCGGGTCGGATGCCTCGGACTTTTGTAAGGATTACAAAACACTAAACACTCACTCACACACACACACACACACACACACAAAAGGAGGGGGGAGAAGTATCCTACTACGCTTTCTTAAAGAATAGCTCACACCAGCTTGTTAATATTTACAAAACAGTGGGAAGACGGCTGAAAGAAGGGGGGGGGGACGGTGGAGATGGGGGCGGGATGTACCAGCTTCTTAGGGTTTCCTAGGCGGCCAGTGACAATACCCAGCTCTCTCAAAGGTTGTTTCCCTTTGGGAAGGGGGGGGAGAAGGAGGCATTATTAAGTAACTGCAAGGCTAGAGAAGAAACCAAGCCTCTTGCTCAGCGCCCTACTATGTGACTTTTCTTACATGGTTGTGTTTTTTTTTCTTGTGCTGCTGAATCTGTTTGATTATTGCTTATTATAGGGTCGGGTCTGGCAAGGAGGTTACGGCTGGCGTTTTCGGCGCTCGCATTGTGGAGTTGGCCAGAGCTATCTGGCCGCCTCTGGGAACTGGGGACTTTAAAGGCATTGTGATGGGGAGGGTGGGTGTCGGATCTGCTTTGTCCCATCAGGCATTCTTTTACCAAATCTGCCACTTTGCTGGCGTGAAACTACTTAGTCTCTCTCTCTCTCTCTCTCTCTCTCTCTCTCTCTCTCTCTCTCTCTCCCTCTCCCCCCCCCCCCTTTCTCCCACTCTCTCTCTCGGAAAAGATTCTGTTCCCCTCTGTTTATTCAGCGCCGAAACAGACTGTCAGCGGTCAATTAAAAAACTCTTCTGGGGAAATGCGCCCTCCGATCGATATTTACAATTACAAAAGAAGATGAAGAAAAACTCTCTGCGGATTGTGGCTGAAATCCCACTTTACTTGAAGTCAACGGTGCTGACTTCCTCCTGGCAAGGATCCCGCTGCACGTGTGCATGGGGCTGCAGTCCAGTGTCCATCAGTTTAGGTCTCGTTTGCGTATGTTTTACTTGGAAGTAAGCCCCCATTGAGATGAGAATGAGGCTTCTTTCCTGGTTAAGTGCGCATAGGATTGCAACCTCTTTGAGCCTTCGGGCAAAAAAATTCTTCCGGTAAATTACGTCCCTCTGAAACAATGCCTTGTGTGTTGACTTCTGAGTAAACATGCACAGGCTGCACACACCTGCAACCCTAGCAATACTTGCTGGCGAGTAAGAGCCAAGGAACAGGATGGTGCTCTTGCGCAGCTCCCATTCATTGCAAGCGAGCTTGCGCAGGAGATCTTCCCGTGTTGAATTGTTCTCGAAAACGGGCTCAGTGAAAACAGGGCAAACACGACTCTCTCGTCTCTTGCTCGCTCACGTCTATGCGAGTGTAAAGGATATGCAGCCCGGTCCTACGCATGAATACTCGGAAGTAAGTCTCACTTCATTCAGTGGAGCTAAGTAAGGCTGCACTTCTAGATACAAGAAGTCCCATTGAATTCAGTCGGATTTACATCCGAGTAAGTGTCTGTCTCCCTGCATATGAAGCCCAGCAAGCAGACCCTATGCATGTTTAGTTGGAAGTAATAGGAAAGACGTCCGTCCTATTGGGCTTTGTGGGGTTTAGTGCATATAGGATTGCAGTCAAAATTCTAAGTCAATTAGGTTCTGCGGCAATTATGCGCGCTAACTTAGAAGGAAGTCCCATTAAAATCAATGAGGCTTACTTGCTAGTAAGTGTGCACGTGTGTGTCCTATTTTGAATTTCAGTAGCCGGCCAAAATTCCTCTCAGTAGCATCTTCATGGAAATAATGGTGGGGAAAAAAAAAAACCACCCTCCCTGTATGTATTACACAAATGATTTCGCTGCTACCTCTTGGTGTCTGTAAGGGATGCAAGTTCTGTTACGAGAAACTTATATAAGAGCCGGTCTTTCTCAGATTACAATTTGCATGCAATAAGAGGAACAGGTGCAGGCCGCGTCCCTAATCAGATGTGCAACAGTCTGAGTCTACCGGCCCGGGTGTTAACCTGGAAGTAAGTCTCATGAATCCAACCGGGTTAAGTATGACTAGGATGGATTAAAGTTGTGGGCGGCAATCCTATACACACTTACCTGGCTGGGAGTTACATCCAACGGGTCCTTTTACTTCTGTGTGGACATGCATACATAAGATTGTGCTGATACGTCTGAAGGTAGATAGCTGAAGACCCTGTAAAAAGAAGGGAGCGGATGGTTGGGAGAACTTACTTCCAGAACGCTGATCGGCGGGTCTTAGAAGTTATTTGGGGGGGGGGGGAACTAGGTAAGAATGTGATGAATGGAGCTTTCTTCTGCCTCTGAACGTTGGACGTCCCCCCACCCCTGTGGCATTTGGCTATTAGCAATTAAGCTGAAGGTACAGCTTTTTCCTCGTTTGATTTTGAAGGAAACAGTTTTGGGGTTGGTTGGTTGTGTGAAATGAAGTGGTGGTGAGTGAAGAAGGAGGCTGTTTGTACCTTCAAACGTTGCTGCCTCCGCCTCTTTCTTTCGTAGATCAATGAAATAGTTTGATAGATGGAAGGAGGAGACACGATTTTGTAATAAAACCCACCAAAGGACGGGCTCTATCATCACGTGAATTCGGTGCACTTGAGGATCTGCACATTGTGCAGTTGAACGTGTGAACGGACTACCTGGGGAAAGCATTGCGTTTGAAGGAAGGAAGGAAGGAAGGAAGGAAGGAAGGATGGATGGATGGATGGATGGATGTTCTGTTTGTGAGGATGCCCCGCTAGCACCTGAAGTCATCATTTGATGCCACGCAAGGGATGCATATATGTGTGAACCAGCCCCCCTCCCCCAATCTCTAGACTGGTCAGACCAACACAGATTTAGGAACGGTAGCCCACTGATAAATCAATAGGTACTAACCATGCCTAATGGTTGGTTTGGATTGTCCCAAGCAGCAAGCAAGACGTTTGAGAGCAGAGGGCACCCCGCCCCAGAGAAAAGTTCGTGTGCTTTGGTCTGTCCGCCGAGTGGAGTCTTCCATTATATATTAGGCGCGCACACTTCTTTGAGAGTAAGTATATTTCATTATATATAATGAATTAACGTAAGTGGCAAAGAAATTAGGACTACTGTTTCCGTGCACTCTTGGATGTAACTTAATTGAACTGCGTAGGATTTACTTTTGAGTAAACATTCATAGGGTTGCATTGTAAATAGAGTCATACTCTACATATGAACTCCATATAAGCTAGCAATAAGGTCTTCCTTGGGTTTTGGCGCTGGTGTGGGTAGACACTGCTGTGCTGATTTCAAACCAGAAGGGAAAGGTTACATTAAAAAGGGTTAATTAACACACAAACAAGTCCCGTGGCACCTTAAAGATTAACAATTTTATTGTGACATAATGAGGGGGGATCATCTAGTTACTCTGTACCTATGACTCTTTGATGATGTCATGTCTTGTCTAGCACGGGAGACTAGTGTGTGCATTTTATTTTAAGGGTGCTCTATTCAGGGTCCTTGGGCCACGATCCAAGGCCCACTGACCGAAATCAACTCGAGTTAATCTCGTGTAGCGCGATCTGCGAAGTGCAATCCGAAGCCTGCCTATTTGGTTGGAAGTACACTGTATTGTCTTCAGTGGGGTTTACTCTCAAGGCAGTTTGCATAGGATTGATTGCAGCCTACCAGTGCGCTCCAAAGGAAATTCCACTTTAGTTCAAATGGGCCTTCCTATCCGTGAGTATTAAGGGTTGTAGCTTTATTCTCAAGAAAGCGTTCAGACTTTCAGGGGCCAGAACAGTGCTGGAACCCACTTAGACGAAAGCACATTAGAACCGCAATGCTTTTACATCCAAGCTGATTAGCCGAATCTGGATCAGGACTGGATCTGCTCTGCTGGTGATGCCGCCATCGCCTTGAGAAGTTGGTCCTCCGTAACCAAGATGCTCCGCTGTCGCCAAGGCGACTTTAGAACGGAGGGGAGCCCAACGTTCTATGCCGTAGCCAGGCGCCCTCTATCCATCTCTCTTGCAGTGCCAGCTTCGGCGCCCTTCAAGTTGCATCGCACTACGTGACAGACTATTATCGGCTGGGTCTGGAGATGCTAACTTTGTCTTGGCAATAAAACGACGATAGTCTCTCACTCCATCCGGTTCTTAACCGTATCGCTTGATGTTTCGAACGAAGTATCTAAAGGAAAAACAAACAAAAAAATCCACCTCCTATGCATCTTTGTTTTCTATGGTTGCAAATGCAGCATTCTAGGCTTGTTTACTTAGAAGTAAGTCCCAGCATCAACTTCAATGCGATCTACTCCCAATTAAGAGCGCACAGGATTGCAGATTTCCAGGGATATTTGTCAATGGTTTATTCGGGAATACGGCTAATGATCCGTGGCAAATTATTGGGGGGGGGGGATTTTTTTTTAAAAAAAAATCAATGTAGCCGTTCCAATCCTCCCCCTCGTCCCTCGCCCCTCTTTGTAGGAAATATTGCAAATGCCACCTTAGCCCTGAGGGGGATTAACTCGCCTTTTCTCCCAGCTCCTAACTCTGGTGTTAAGGCAGCAGCAGATCGACTGTATAATGTGTGCAGTGTTTGGTCATTTGTACAAGCCGAACAAAGGTTGAGACTAAGCCAAATTGCATTGCACTTGTGAACCGAGTCCCCAATCTGAAGTATCTTTTACAGCAGGGGGAAGGAGAACAATTTCGTGTATGTCTAAAAAGGGTCCAACAAAGCCACTTTGCAGAGCATCTGAAAGTGAAGTAGTGAGGCGTGACATTCCCAGGGTGAGGAGGGACAAAAGCAGGGTCAGGGGGAAGAAAAAAGAGAATCAAACAGTCACTTTCACATGTCTGCCCTCAACTGCTGCACCTCTCCATAATAGGAAACAAATGTTGTAAAAAGGAGGATTGCGCCCATTCATTCAAAATAGCAAATGATAGCTAAACAGCATTGTCAAAACTGAAGCAACTTCTGTGAGGTACCACCCAGAAAAAGGTTTTGTGTGGTGGTTAATGGATGGGTGGAGAAAACTTTTTCTTGCTCTCCCCTTAATAAAATAAAATAAATCAAATGTGTATAAGGATTTGTGGTCTTATACTTCCACAACCCCCTCAAATATTTTCAGCACCTTGTTTTTAATTTATCCCACGTAATTTACAACTTTATTGACAGGAAGAGCCTGAACTATATCTTACCTCTATTGGCAAGTTATTGGTGAAACATCTGCAGTTTGATCCTATGCATGCTTACTTGGAAGTAAGCCACAGGAGTTACTGCCAAGTAAAGAAATAGGCATAGGATTGCAACCGTGATGCCCAATCCTATGCATGTTTACTCAGAAGCAAGTCCCACTGAGGCCAATAGTGCTTACTCACAGGTAAGTGAAAATGTTATTACTAAACTTGTTTCCTAGCTTATCCATAAGTCTGTAGTGGACTGATCTATCCAGGATGAGACTGATTTTTTTATTCAGCACTTAGCTTTTGCAGCACATACATCCTAATAAAATATTCTGAAATTTGACTCTTGTTCTGGACTATGGTGGCAAGTTTGGAGATGAACATTCTAGAAGAAATGAAGTTTCCCTCCATCTCTTCCCACATAGCTGATGATTTTCAAGTGCTAGGAACTCAGTAGATGGAGGGGAAACTAACTGAATTAAAAAGTTTTGTTTCAAAGAGAGTTCATACAACAAAGAACCTAACTCTCTTTTTTTCGGCATCCATTAGGAGCAAAAATAGGAACTACTTTAACTTATTTGCTTTTGTTGATTAAAAAATTATATCCTTCCTAATAGCCCCAGCAGGGAGCTTACAAAACAAAACAAAATTGAAGAAATACAACCAATCTTAGAAAATGCATTGGTGATAAAATAAGTGTATTAAGGATCAGTGGTTCACGTTTTTATTGTTTGGGTGTTGCAACCTTTTGTTTTCCTCCACACACACCCTCCCTCCATCCCACCTACAAAGTAGGCATTTGAAAGACCAAACAAGTGATCCCAACCCCCCAACAAGCTCACATCTTGGGCAGTCCCCTCAGTCAAATTCATTCCTTAATTTCCTGCACTTTAAAAATAAAAAAGTCAATTTTGCATCTCTATAACTAGTGTTGGAGATGGGCAGCGTTCGTCTGCTGAGCACTGGGGTCATCCAGTCACCTGAAAGGACCTGTTACCTGACCCTTCTGTGTTCCAAAGGAAAGGCCGTGGCCCCAGACCCAATTTCCTCCTTCTCCCATGCGTTCTTTCTTCCTTCTCCTGATGCCGAGAGAGGACGTGGCACGCCTGAGCTCTGATGAATGGCGGCCATGATCCGAGCACACTACCATGCAGGAGGCGCCAGCAATGGGGGCGCTTCATCCTTAAGTTAGTATAAACTCTGATCTTAATCAGATGCTGTATATATGAGCTGAACCGTGAGTAAACTTCTTTTTGCAACTTAACTCAGCATATGCCTCGTGTGTTTATTTAGCTAATAGCAGTCTGCCTGGGTTTAAGAGGGAACAAACTCTGCTAAGAATCTCCTAGATAACCTTCCAAACAGAGGTTATCCCAACAACTAGAAGGTGGATCCTGCATCTTCAGAAGCTGCAAAGGTTTCCCATCCATGTCTCTGTCTTTTCACATGCCGATCTTTCATGAGTTAGGCACAATCCAGCGGGAAACCTCACAGAAGCACATAGGAAAGGTGCGCAAGAGCTTGGAAGTAAACTGTTCTATACTGTAGTGAGATCTTCACTGAGGCTTTGTGATGCTAGGGACTCGGACAGCCTTTCAAAACTCCAGTGCTGTTGACTCAATGAACTGTGGACAAAGTGGTGAATGATATCATCCTGATCCACCAACCCAGTTAAACTGCAGCCCTTCAGTTTAAATCAGTGGGCACCCAGTCGATGGCATGGGATGGCTTTGTGAAATTAAACTTGGTTTAACTGAGTTTAGTGAGGAGCCTATCGTTGACCCCCCACCCCCTGAGCACATTTCCTTCTAAGTAGAAGGAGCCCACTCTCAAGGAAATCTGTATAGGCAGTGACATCATTAGGCCCAGGGTGTTGTAGTCAATTACTCAGCAAAAAGTGAACCCACACTTGCTCTTTCCAGTGTTTTGGCCAGTTATATATATAATAAATATACAGTATTTATATACCGCCTTTCTTGGTCATTGGATTTCTCCTCCAACTTTAATCCAAGGCGGTGTAATCCAAGGCAATTAGGAAAACAAAGCACTGTGATGAATGGCAAGGGTGTAGCACGCACTTTCATTTTATTAAAATTTATTTCACTTTACACGTAACTTTACTATCAAAGTGTACTCGTTTACATCCTTCTTGCCACATCAGTACTAGTCAAGATCCAACATCTTGTTTGAGCCAGCCAGATGCTTTGGGAACCTTGTAAACAGGGCATGAAGGCAATAGCTCTCTTTTGTTTGTTTCCATCATCTGATATTCAGAGGTATACTGCCTCTGAAGCTGGAGGTTCTGTGTCTAATCACTGTCAACAAACCTCGTCTAAAAAGGTTAAGGTATCCCCTGACAATTAAGTCCAGTCGTGTCCGACTCTAGGGTGTGGTGCTCATCTCCATTTCAAAGCCGAAGAGCCAGCGTTGTCCGAAGACGCCTCCATGGTCATGTGGCCGGCATGACTCTCCTTGCCGCAGCGCGTAGCATGCGGCTGGAACACGGAGCGCTGTTTACCTTCCCGCAAGCGGTACCTATTTATCTACTCGCATTAACATGCTTTGGAACTGCTAGGTTGGCAGGAGCTGGCCAAGCAACGAGCGCTCACCCCATCGCGGGGATCGAACTGCCGACCTTTCGATCGACAGCTTATGGTTCAGCGGTTTAACCTGCTGCGCCACCCGCTGGCCCAAAACCTCGTCTACTTCATTTAAATAAAACCAAAACCAAAAAATTTAAGCTGTGGCCATCATCATCCCATTGTTGAGATAATGATGGGCAGCCCAATCCTACTCCCTACATGGCAATGCAGTGGTGTCAACATGGCCGCTGTGTCCCAAGGAGGAGTTTCTGGCGGCCTCCTTGGGGTGAGGAAACATTTGTTCCCTGACTTCAGGGTAAACCCGTGCTGGGCCACCAGGTCTACTTCGAGCCAGCTGGTGCAAGTCTGCATGGACTCAGATCGGGGAATTGAGGCCACGAAAGGGGTTTGGATTTGGCAGACACCACTGCTACCGAACCCGCTCCCTTACCGGTCCGGATCCCCCCTCCCCCGACCCATTCTGCCCACCCCTCACCCTGTTCCACCCACCTCCTGGACCCTCCCATCTCCTGCGCACACTTACCTGTGTTGGTGGGCTTGTGACAGCGGCTATGTTGCATGCTCCAATATGTCACCTTTTGCTACAGCCAGAAAGTGCCTAACAGCGCTAGAACGCTCATTCCGAGCGCAAAGTATAGTAAAGGTAACCTAATGTAAAGCTGAAATGTATATAATAGAAGTATCGTGACAATTCTAGTACAACTGTAATGTGTGGTGTGGTGGTAAATATTGAAGTGCAGTCAGCGGTGGCACCAGGGTCGATGGCGCCTGGTGCTCAGGCACAGAGCACAGTGACCTGGAAGTAGGTTGGCAGTGATGCAATGATGTCATCACGACACCCCTACTTGCTTTCAGAGTGCTGCTGTGATTTGGAGCCAAACAGCGGCACGGGGAGGCCCTTCCAGTGTGAAGACGGAGCTCCGCTCGCTCCTCCGGACCTCGTCGGAAGACTCGGGCAGTAATGGTGTCAATCTCGCCAGAGCGTTGCACCCGGTGTGGCCCACACCAGTCACACACCCCTAGTGACGCTACTGAGTGCAGGAACATGTTATGAGAACCCCATTGCCACACTCCCATAGTCATGTCCCACTAAGACTATATTACAACAACTCAACTTTAAATGTCTTCATTAGAGTGTTTTCTTTTCCTGCCACTTTACTCCTACTTTGAAACTTACTGTACTTCATTTAAAGATCTAGCTCAGGGGTTCTCAACCTGTGGTACGGGTACCTCTAGGGGTACACGGACCTCTTGCTGGGGGTACACCAAGCCCTGCCCCTTATCTGCCCCATCAGCAGCTAATTAAGTGTTAATTAACATGGATTTTAATTATTTTTGGAGCCCTTCTGTCTCTCTGATTTTGGTTTTGGGCTTCTTTTTGTACTTTGGTGGGATGGGGGAGGGAGGAGCTGATTTTGGGAAGTGTGACTTGGAGAAAAAAAAAGAGATCCTTGCATCTTCCTCTCCCTCACACACTCATGTAGAGTTAAATAAGACATTTTTTCACATTTAAAATTGTGTTAGTACTTTTTTAACGATTAATTACCTAATTAATTAATTGATTAATCCGTTAATTAGCAGTTAATTAGCAGGGGGTACTTCAGAAAATTGGACCGTGATAGGGGGTACCCAGGCTTCCAAAGGTTGAGACCCCCTGATCTAGCTGATTTCATCCTAAACTTTGGAATGAGTTGTAATCGCAAAATGTATAAAAATTGAACTAAAACATATCCCAGATAAATATAGACGGCAAGCCTGCATGTTTACTCAGAAGTGAGCCTCACTGTGTTCAGTAAGACTTGCTCCCAGGTAAATTTGCATAGTGTTGTAGCCTCAATATGACATGAAGCTACATACTGTTTTTCAGGAAGCCCTTGGGAAAGATGATGGCCTACTAGACATTAACATATGCCCCCTAGACAAATCTCAGCTTGCTTCGTGCTGAGCCGGATGCTTCTTTTTGGCATAGGTCTTATGAAAAAAGTTTCAAAGGCAGCATATGAGCACTCTGATGACATCACCACTCCAGCTGTAGGAAAGTTCCAGAGCTCCCTTCCCTGCTGCTCACCCTCAACTACTCTACTGGCAGTAATTAATAATAATAATATAATATTGACATACCATTTTTCAACAAATAAGTTCACAAAGCTGTTCACAGAGCCAATTAAATAACCAGAAGCCTCCCTGTCCCCAAAGGTTTCACAATCTAAAAAGATGCAGAAGAAACACCAGCAAATAGCCCCTAGAAACCTTGTGATGCGACGCGAGAGGAAACCAGTATCTTGATTTAAGCCTGGTTAGCATGTTCTGCAAAAGCTAAATGCAAACACCCTAACATTTTCAGAGAGATAAAATGAATCCTAGGAATCAGATCCAGGACTGCCCCAAATGCTTGTACTGTCTGCAACTCTCTCTTAATATCCTAGGGGGTGCAACTCTCCGTGTAGCTCCATGTCACCATAGAGCTATATCCCAGAAGTTTCTGTTTTATTGCACCCTAGTGTCTTGCTTGGGAATCACCCCACTCCTGGTACCAAAATGTCTTGCTTGGGAATCTTCCCACTCCTGGTACCAAAATGTCTTGATCCAACTTCTCCTTCTAGGAGTAAGTTTGTTCCCTTTAAATAATTTCAATCTGAAATACTCCCTTAAATGTCCGCTTCGACTAATCCAACACCTTTCCCTCCTCAAACAGTTATCAAGCTATGTGCAAAAAGGAAACTAAACTTCGAACAAGCAATTAACAAAATTTATTGCTTGTCAGCAACCCTAACACCATAAATCTCCCAAAGCAGAAATCCTTCTGCAAAACAGAAACAACAGTCTCTCTCCCAAAAATCCCCCCTCAAACCAGTCCCTTTTGGCAGCCGCGTCTTCTCCTTTCTCTGTCGGCGTTCTCCGGTCTCTGGTCCAAGGTCACCAGCTCAGCAGTCCTTCAGCTTCGCAGAGTGTCCAGTAGCTCCTCAGTGTGGCAGCCGCGTCCCATCCTCTGGCAAAGTCCTTCAGCGAGATGAAATGAGACTATAGCAGCATTCCGTCGTCCCTCAGCAAGAGCTCAGGATGAGAGAGTCCTACTGCAATCTTGCTCTTTTTATACTCAAAGCCTTCATTAGTCCATCATGGATCACAGCTGGGGGCTGCAATCCAAAGTCCTAATTATTGGTAACACTTGTGGGGGGCACACCCTGAATGGGCGGTAGGTGTGCCCCCACCCACGCAGTCCTGGGTGTTAACCCCTTGCTACCCAGTCCTGTCAAAGTCCTGTCAAAAGTCCAAATCTTCATCTGTTAACTCTTTGCTGCCCAGATCTGTCAACAAGGGTCCACTGCTGACACCACACTTGGCTCCTGCCAGTCTTCTGGATCTTCTTCCACTACACCTAGTGACACCGCTGGGGGGAAACAGAGTAAGCAGTGGGACCCCCCCTCTCAGTGGTAATCTGGGAATTTCCCTTTCACCCAGGATGACTGCTATAGTTAGAAAAATAAATACATGAGGCAGCGGCTGGTTAAAGTTGCAGAAGAAAAGTTTACTCACGATTCTGATTCATATGTACAGGGTCTGGCTAAAGCCAGACATTGATCTAACACTTAAGGATGGAGAGACCCTACAGTTGTCTCTCCCTGCATGAGGTATGCTCAGAGGCATAGTTAGGGGGGTCGTTGGGTCCTAGGGTTGTGGGGTGCCACGCGTCAGGGTGTGTGTGTACTTGCCTCCGGAGTCATCATTGGGTCACCCCCTCCGTTGCTTTTTTCTTCCTTGTCATGTCATCACTCCGCCAGCTGCAAGATTGGCCTGCCCGCCTGGGAGCCATTTGACTCCAAAATGCTTCGAAAAGCAGCGGGATGTATATTTGCGCCACACTGTGTCCGAAATTCGGCGCCGCCGCACAAAAATGATGTCACGCCCCAGGGGGTGGGGCTTGTGGCTTCACGTGGGGTGTTGCATTGGCGGCCCCCCCACGGGGGGTGTAGGAACGCCACTAGGTATGCTAGAAGGTGGCTGCCGGGCTGCAGAGCCCAGGCATGTCACGTGCTCCCAGGTTGGTAGTCCCAGGTTGGTAGTCCGAGAAGAAGAGAGGGAGGCTAGGAAGAAGGAGGAGGAAATAGGGGCAAGGAGCCACTCCCCTTCCAGGAACCATAGAGAGGACAGTCCAGGTAAAGGTCTTAGGTGACCAGATGCCATGGCACACTGCCCCCTTCAGAGCCCTGTGCATAGCGCTGCCTATTTCCAACACTTAAGAGTCAGTGGCCAGAAGGCAGTATGTGCGATATATGTAAATGAACAAATGGTGCCTGAGGTGGAAACTACTATGCCTCCTCACCCACCTACACGGGACACCATCCGCTGGAAAGATCTCTTGAACAAGCCCTCCTGCTCAAAGTCAACAGGGGCTGCAATGACTGGTACTGATGCTGCAAAGCATCTGTCCATTTCCATGCAGCTTGCTCATGGATAGGAGCATTTCCTGATGGTGGACAATGCCCCATGGCGCAGATTACTCTGCTGCCATTAACATCACCCAGCAGTAACCACCCAAGGTGACCCCCCCACCATGCTGCAGCCACATCTGGAGTGTTCTCCTCCCCCCTGAGTTTTCTGTTGCTTTGGCCCTATCTGGATGACACCTACTCTGATCTCAGCTGAGTGAGTTGCTGGGTACACGCAGCTTGTGTATTTCATATTATCATCCTAGCTATCTAGAGGCAATGTGGATTTTCTAAAGACCTAATGAATAAACAAGCACAGAGAGCTGGCGGTGTAATTTACATTGTTAATGCTTATATGTGTATAATAAATATGCATTTGTGTGTCTTCAAATAAACTCTCATTTCTAACCTGTGGTTATTTTTTTTAAAGCTTTCCTTCAAAAGAATTCCACCTTCTTAGTTTGTTGGTACAAAGATGGAGAATTTCAGGTCACACCCTTTAACTATAGATGGACAACTCCAGATTCACTACATGTTCAAGATCACATAATATGGATGAATGATCAGCCTTAACTTTATTTAAACTCCCCATTATGCTCATACTCAGAGGGCTTAAGGAGGGGCAAAACAGCAGTGATTTTCCCTCTTTCTCACTGTGTGTGGGAATTGTTCCCATCCAAGTTAGTGTTTATGAACATGATGCACGACTGAGTCATTTGTAGGTAATGGTATGCGTGGGAGATCATCTTGACATTGCAAATTTCACCTATCCATCTTTTGCAGTTAAGTGTAGCATTCATGGAGGCATAGAAGAGAGGGGAAAAATCTTGCAAGCTTCGACTCAGCACCCATCAGGCTCTGTTTCCAACAGGTACCTCCAGGAATTCCACAAGCAGGGCATGATGAAGGCAACATACCTCCCCCTGCTGTGGTTTCCCCCCCCCCCTAGTCTTTGACATTCAAATATATGTTGCCTCTGGATATAGAGGTTCGATTCAGCTACCATGAACACCTCCATGAATTCGTCTAACTCCTTTTTAAAGCCATCAAAGCTAGTGACTATCACACCAGCTTGAGTTGAGTTGAGTTTACTGTTCAGAAGATTATTTTTAAGCTCCAACCAGCCCCATGTGCTAATTAACATGTATGCTCATGTGCACTGCACACATGTCCTGACCCCTCCCTTTGCTTCCCCCAGTTTCCTAAAAAAAACCCTAATTTCATGGGAGTGAGGGTTGCTTTGTCCAAAAAGAGGGGCCAGGATAAGCATGGTCCATACGCTTGCACATCAATTCATGTGTGGGGCCAGTTTGGGTTACAAAATGTCTCCCAAACCAATCCCGTTATCTCCGGCCTTTCTTCCCACCATTTATTTCTACATAGCCCTCTATCATGTCACTGTCCCTAGCCCCTTGGTTGGTTTCTTCTCAAACGAAAACCCCCAAACACTTTTAGGCTTTCCTCTTGGGAAGAAGGTGCTCCACACACCCTTAATCCATTTGGTTGCTCTTTTCTGCACTTTTGCAGCCCAGCAATATCTTTGGAGATGGATCAACTGAAAGGAAGGGATAAAGGGAGATGTTCCATATATCACTAAGTGGGTTGTAGTCATCCCTAAACACAAGGAGACATTGGGTTGTGTATGCTCTCATTTCCTTACCTTTGGTAGTATATCAACTCCTTATGTCCCAACATTATTATACTGTATAGTCTCAAACACCACAAACTTTTGGGGGAATCTGCCATGACCCCTGTGTCAAGGCTGGTGGTCTGGAGGCACCATCTTAAGGTCTCTAACTAGAGAGCCTGGAAGAAGCAGAGCAAGACATGGACTGCACAGAAAAACAGGGAAAGGCATACTGTTGAAATGGGATCTTAACTCTGTTAACTCTGGGACATAGCACCAAGAAACCGCAACTCTTTCATACATAAAGCAAAACACTATGTTATTTAAAATGCATAGAAGTTGCATAGATTTACAAGGTTATTATAATAAGACCTGGGGTTGTATAGTGTTTTCTGAGTGTGCAAAAGCAAGAGGTATAGTATTTTGGAGCTGGGTAGGCTGGTAATTGGGCACTGGCAGCTTGATATAGCAGCTTGGTGAAGCTGAAGCAACACACTGAAGGCATATATCTCAGACTGATGAGTCAGACCAGGTTTCAGAGGGTCTCAGGTGAGCTCTCATTGGTTCTTTATGTCAACTGAGGATGCTGAGTCAGTTGCTTCTGACCAGCTGCAGTTGTGGCATTGAATACAACAGATAACAAGTCAAGGCCTCCCTCTTCTGGTGAGCTGCTTCCACAATGGCAGGAAGAGCAAGGCATTTACTTGGTTCAGGCTGCTAGAGTTCCTGGCTGGAAATTCCAGAACGCTCCACAGGTACTGCTTCCTTAAGGCTCTATGGATGCAGACTTGCTCTGTGTCCCCTTATTTACAGACGTCAGGTTGACCAAGTACCAGGCAAGGCCTTTTCTGTTGTGGCACCCATTTTCTGGGATTCTGCCAATAGACCTCTCCCCAAAATCCAATATTTTTATTTTGTTTAATTTTGAGGACTGTGGCTGATCACAATAACTTATCTATTATGGGCTCAAGAGGAATGTTGCAATTTAATTGTTTTCTTTTTCTAGGAAAGCTGTTCTGTGAATTTCTTGGTTGACAAACAGTATAACTATTCTTTGTTGTTGTTTGTTTATGTTCAAGGCTGTGTACATGCCTTGATTCCATGGGAGTGCTAGAAAACAACAAACTGAGATGCTAACAGAGCCCAATCCAACGTAAATCCCCACATGGCAATGCAGCGGCGCCAAAATGGGCTACACTGAGTTCTGCAGGGGATTTTTGGCTGCTGGAGGTCTACTCAGGTTAAGTCAAATGTAACATTTGACTTCAGTCAGCAGGGGGACGTGAAGCAGGGTCTTCCTGAATGATCCAAGTTACTGAGGAAGGATTGTGTAGGAGAAGGTGGTTCATATCCTGATCCTAAATGGTTAAGTGCTTTAAAGGTAACCAGCATCTAGAACTGGATTTGGAAACCAGAACTCAATGAACCTGGTGCAAAGCAGACTCTTGTAGACTCCAGGGCTCATCCCAGCTAAAACTCTCACAGCTGCATCCTGCACGGTTGAAGTTTCCAAGGGCAGCCCTACATAGAGCATGTTGCAGTAATCCAACTAGGGACTATATCAAGTTGACATTTCATAGAATCACAATATGTGAGAGGTGGAAGGGACCTTGGAAGTCCTCTAGCAGAACCCCCTGCTCAGTGCAGGCAACTGCTACAGCATCCCTGTCAGGTTGCCGTCCAGCCTCAGTTTCAAAACCTCCAATGGGGAAGAGCCTCACTGACTGCACAAGGCAGACTGTTCTGGTGCTGGACACTCTTCAAAATCAGGCCATTCTTCCTCTGTCAGGTGCCCCAAGAACACCCAGGCTCCTTCCTATCACCAGGGTCCTCACCTGTATCGGGGCATCAGTCTATGTGGGGCCTCTAGGGCCACACCTACCTGGCTTATCTCTTCTGGGCTATCTTCTACTTCTTCCCCTGGGTTTACAGCATCCGCCTCAGGGCCTTCTTCAGCCACACTGGGTTCTGGAGCCTCCCTTCAAGCCAGCCCCCAGCCCTTTCTCAGCCATGACCCTCTCCTTATATTCCCCTGGCTGGTCCCGCCACCTTTCCTTGTTCCACCCACCCAGCCTGGTCACCCCCTGGGTCCTAAGCCTCCTCTTGCAGGAGGCAGGAAGGCTCCTGCAACCATTTGCTGCACCTTGCTGCTCCTTGTCTGCTCCAGCGTGCTCTGCTCAATGGGCTAATGCTCTGCACCTTGCTCCACTGAGACCTTTCCGCCTCTCCCAGCCTGTACCTGGTCCTGTGCCCATCCCTGGGTTGAGTAAGTCCAGCCCCAAACATTTTTGTGCCTACCCTAAATCTACTTCCCTGTAGTGTCAACCCATTGGTTCTAGTCCTGCCCTCGAGAACCACAGAGAGTAAGTCCTCCCCTTCTTCTGTTTGACGGCCCTTCAGAGACTTGAAGACGGCTCTCCTATATCTCCCTTTTGTACTGCACCTTCTAAGTGTGCAACCTACATATCATACACACATGACCTTGTTGCAATCCTTGCAACAAGGGAAATATTATCCCCATATTGCAGATAGAAGGCTGAGACTGAGAGTCTGGCCTACAATCACCTAATAAGGTGAGATTTAAGTCAGAGGTCCTAATGGGCAGTTCAGTTTCTTACCCAGTTCTCCACCCTAACCCTTATGTTTCCATGTCTAAATTGTTTGGTGCTCATTGACTGTGGAAAACAACATGTATAGATTCTATACACATAATACTGCTACTGTGAAGAATAAAACCTCTCTCTCTCTCTCTCTCTCTCTCTCTCTCTCGCTCTCTCTCTCAGTTCTGACAAAGCGATTTTCCCCAGTTTTTTCTGTAGAGGGCATCCCTGACCAGATTTCCTCTCATCTTATGCAGACAAATAGAGTGCTGGAAGTTCACAGCATGCATTTGAGGAATCCAGCCTGCAAAAAAACAGAGGCAAGCTACTATAGCCTGCTCTGGAGGTTTCTGCAGATTTAATTGAAGCTGAGATGCTCTTTTGGTATGTGTGGAAATGACACCAGTCTGGACACTTTTTTCATTCCCCCGTGTGTGTGTGTGTGTGTGTGTGTGTGAGATACACAAGTTTTGCCTCCCCAGTTTCTAAACAAACCCAGCTCCTTCGCCTGCTATCGCTTGATGGCAAACATCTCTCAGCCTCAACATGCTGGTTCTGGCATATATTATTTTAATTAAGTCGATGGCGATTTCCCTTTCCTCAGAGATCCATTCCATGGTGCAATTAGGAACGTATTGGCACTAGCACATATGAATATTCAGGAGAGTGTCAATTAATTAGCAGACAGTGGAATCTCATTACGATGTTCAAAACCCTTTTAGTGCTAAGCGGAATTAAAGGGGCATTTGGCAATGCGCTGGATTAGGGAATATTTTACTGCGCACTCATTTAACTTCATTATCGCTGCACTTACGCTACCCTCTGATTTTTATTAATTAAATTGCTCATTAATTTGTCCAGAAAGAAGAGATAAAAGTTTTATGACACCGCAGCACTCATGTTGGGATCGTCTTCAAAAGTGTACTTCTACCCTACTTGCTTGCTTGCCCCACAGGAAAGTAATTTACCATGGTTAGAAAGGAACAGAGCTTACAGTACTTCACGGCAATCTACTTGTGAAGCACTCTCATCCAGAAACACTTTTCCTGCTGCTTAGCCACTGTAGGAGAAGTTTACTTTTGGGGTAGCTAGAAATACAATGTAAGTGAATGTCTTAGTAATAAATTATATTTTTATTCTGTCTCCTTCAATAAGTAGCTCAGGAAAAAAGTGCATGGTTCCCTCTCCTCCCTTTACCTATATATCAACCCTGTTGGGTATGTTATGCTTAGAGATGTTACTGATCTGGAAGTCACCCAGTGAGTTCCATAGCAGAGCACGGATTTGAACTCAGGGCTTGCCAGTCATAGTCCAACACTCTAGCTGCTAGATGGGGATGGGTGGTCTGTAGGTTTCAAGGAGCTACTTTTTTCGTGAGCCCCTTGGGAGCTACCAGTGCAAAATGGTGGCTTGGGGAGGTGGAGTGCATTGCCGAACGGCAGTTTGGGAAGGTGGAGCGAGTCACAAAACAGCAGCTGTATAACAATTTACTTCTTCATTTTTATCTAAATATACACAAAACTCTATACACTCGATATTCTTCTGCCCATGCTCCAAACAAGGCTGGGCTGGGATTTGGATCTGGGTTCCCAGGAGCTGGGAAGAGCACAAAAACATCAAATCACTCATGTGGGAGTAACGGAGAAAGTTCAGGAAGGTCCTTAGCTCACCATCAGAGATACTGATCACTCTGCAGTGACCTTCTTCCCACCCCTGTGCTGCATCACACTAATTCTCCCTTGTATTTGTATGATGCATAGTAAAGGTCTCCCCTGCTCGAAAGCCAGTCGTGTCCGACTCTAGGGTGCGGTGCTCATCTCCGTTTCTAAGGCCGAAGAGCCAGCACCGGCCGAAGACACTTCCGTGGTCATGTGGCCGGCTTAACTAATGGAACACTGTTACCTTCCTGCCACAGCGGTACCTATTTACTTGCAATTTCTTGCTTTCGAACTGCTAAGTTGGCAGGAGCTGGGACAGGAGATGGGAGTTCACTCTGGCATGCGGCACTCGGGTCTCGAACTGCTGTCCTACCAACCTTCCAGCCTGCAGTTCAGCGTCTTAACCACTAAGCCACCACAGCCCTATGCATAGCAAAGTATGAAACTTACTTTTCTCCTTCCTTTCTTTCCTCTGGATGATCACTTCTTGGAAGTCTAACTCTTCCAAGTTTCTTAAACTCCTAATTTATCTGCTGCCTTCTCTGACCCTTGGCTACTAATTTTATAGCCCCTTGCTTCTTCTATTTCCTTCTAGAACCTTCTGCCCATCTCAGATGATCACCTCTTGGTGATATTAAGGCAGTCCAGCCAATCAATTAATACCAAAAAGCAAAAGATCCAAGAAGAAAATCGCATTTAGTAAGACTATAATAAACTTTTTCTTTTTAAAAAAATAAAAAAATAAAAGAGCTTACACTGCTCCTCTTCTGGAATCTATTCATCCTCTACTTCAGTGTTTCTCAAACTGTGGGTCGGGAACCTCTTGGTGGGTTGTGACCTGATTTCTGGTGGATCCCAGCAGATGGAAAGAACAGATAAGTAATTGCTACAAGCCCCAAGGCTATTCAAAAATCAGATAGTTGCTAATTGCCCTTCAAAGAACTGAGCTCCTGCAGTTTGCAAGCTTGTGCAAATATAGGGAGATAAACATCTGAGTGTCTCATAAAGCTAGGTGTATTCCAATACAGCACCGGTGGGGAACCGGCGGCCCACGGGCCGGATTCGGCCCCCGGAGCGATCCAGTCCAGCCCGCACGAGCCTGGACGCGATTCCATCCTGTCCGACCCACACGCGCTCAGACCAGAGGCTCCGGAGGCCCCGCGTGCGCTCACCTCGCCCGACTCCTTCTCAACCTGGCTGTTATTGACATGTGCAGAAACAGCCGGGTTGAGGAGTCACGCAAGGTGAGCGCGTGCAATGGGGTGGGTGGGCGCATGTCCATAACAGCCGGGTTGAGAAGGAGTCAGGCGAGGTGAGCGCGCGGCGGGCCGCCGCTGTTGGCGGCGGCGGCCCAGAGGCTGAAGAAGGTAAGGAGGAGAGCGATGGGGGGGTGGGGGTAGGAGAGCGATGGGGGGTGGGCGGGCGCGCCGGGGGATGGGTGCTTGCGCCGGGGTGGGCGCCCGTTTGCGGTGGAGGGGCGAACGGCCCGCGACACATTTCCTCCATGGGGAAATGGCCCTCCACCGCAAATAGGTTCCCCCCCCTGAAATACAGTGTCATTTTAAAAAGTGGGGTCCTAGTGCTAAAATGTTTGAGAACCACTGCTCTAATTAGACAATGCTTGCAGTGCAAGCATCTCAGAAGTAGGTCCTATTGTGTTCAGTGAGGTTTACACCCAGGAAAGTGCATCTAGGATTGCAGCCTTAAACATTGGTAATCCGCACCACTCCCCGATCATTGTACTAAGAAGTACTTTAGAAAGAAAGAAAGAGAAAATGTCCGTAGGATATTGTGCTTTGGAAAAAACAAACAAAAAAATCCCACAGAAATGTTTAATATTAAATATTCATAGGATTAAAATTCAATAGGTGTGGCATACTATAGATAGATAAATGCAATGGTGCAATAAGCCCACAATGGAACAGAGAAGCTACTTAGAAACTTCCCTTAGAGGAAGGAGCTGAATGATGTAAAAACATTCACTGAAAGTCACCTCTACTTCAACATCCAGCCCCAGAATTGGTCCCCCCAAAAGGTTAGAAAGACAAATATTAAATCCACCTTCACAAAGGGAGCTGCTAAATATGCATTTAAAATTAATATGCATGTAAAATTAATTAGTTGCATTTGGTGACATCAAAATAAGTTCCAGGGGAGGAGGGGAAGTAGGAGCGAGTGAAAGGGAACCTTCTGGGCATTTGCAACCATATGCTGGAATTAGAGTTAATTGACTAATTACATAAATTAGGCATTAATTTTACAACGTATCAAGTATAAAAGATATCTCAATTAATTGTGCATAAATTACAAGGTTAAAGGGGGCAGCCTCGACAACAGGAAGATGACACTTGGGGTGTTCCTTTGGGTAGCTGGGCCAGGACTAAGCTGTGGACTTCTTCGTTGGTTGATTGTGTACTTTGATAGAGGGAACCAACAGAAGCAGCTCAAGTAAAGCTGGTAAAAGCATCCCAGATTTTGTTGCTGTCTCCAGGCAATCATTAATGCAGAAATAAAGTGGGGGGAAAGAGCACTCCATTTCATTAAAATCAATTATACATCTAAAGATTGATTAGTTTTTGTCAGAGAAAATAAAAGACAGCCTAACTGGTTTCCACTGTTTGTTGATACAAGGGTTAGGCACATCCCTGGTTCATGGGGATTGTGTGCTGCTGAATCCTTTTTAGGATGCTAGGGATGGGCTTTGGCAGCCAGCCACATGGGGAGATGAAGGTATGAGTCCTGGCAGGACCGAGACCAGAGTTGGAATCGATCACTTGAATAGATTTACCGTAGGACCAATCCAGAGACAGTGGCCAGGATCTGACCCTAGAAGTCCAACATAAATCACCCGAGACTAGAATACAGGTAAACTGCAACTTGACTGAGAAATGGAAAAATGACAGAATTCTTATCCCCATGCACTAGATCTGCTCGAATAGAAAACTATTATAGAATAGAAAACTATTAAACTATAAATAGAAAGTGGGACTATAAATAGAATTGGTTAGGAAGGCAAAGAGCATCCTCATAGTCAATCAATCAATATTTATTTATACGGTCAAAGGCCAGCAACAGTTACAAAACAACATTGCATACATTACTACATAACTATGTTAAAACTAAAACCCAAAATTTTAAATAATAAACATTCATGCCAAAAACCAAAGGGCTGGATGTTAATACTTCTCTGCAATGCTGACAAGGCCCTTATGCATTTTACAGGCAGCAGCCAAAAAACCTGCACTCCTTATTCTCAAGAATTCTCATAGGGGATGATCCAGGTACGGCAGTTTCTTAATAATTGCTAATTATTTCTACGTTCCATTCTAGGGCCACTCTTTGGCATAAATATTTTCACAATTGGTAAATGCCTCCTTCCCCCCCTCCTTGCCCTGTCATCTGTAAAAATTAAATGGATGTGGCATGAAACCCACATCCAGTAATTCAAAAGAAGACTTGGTGTGGGCACATTCACATGACTCAAAGTCGTACCAGGAACTGCAACGCAACGCTTGAGTACCGACCACAATTTTAGTCAATGTGCCTACTTGAGAAGGTATGTAAATAATAGTATTATAACAGTTTCGTTTCGTGAACTGCAGTGCTACAGCATGTTGGGCACAACATGGGGCTACAGGTGTCGTGTAAACACAGTTTACGGGTGTGGCACTTTGGATCTTGTACCTCAGTCTGCAAATGATCTTGAGTTAGCATGCATGGGGTGTAAAGGTGAAGATTTTCTGTTACCGCTACTAATTTGCGCATCATTATTTAAATAGACTTGCAGCCACCTAGTGGTGAATGCTATAATTGCCTTTTTGGTAAAGCAGGTGTGTGTGTGTGTGTGTGTGTGTGGAGAGAGAGAGAGAGAGAGAGAGAGAGAGAGAGAGAGAGAGAGAGAGAGAGAGAGAGAGAGAGTTATGCTTCTGTTCTACAGAACTCAGTGACAGGCCTCTAGAGGCTCAATATCCTAACCTAACTAGGATGGACTTTCCCTTATCTAGAGTCACCTAACTTCTTCCCCTCCAGTTTTTGTTGTTGTTGTTGTTGTTGTTGTTTTGCAAAAAGGTCCAAGGAAGGAAATTTCATACACTCCCTAGGCAACTGTATCAAGTAAGTGGAGAATAGACCCGCAAAATATTCACGACAAGTTGTCAGATATAAAAGTAGGAATTAACAAAAGGCACCATGCCGCAAAGATGCTTGCAGAACACAAGAAGTCCAGATGACTCAAGCAAGTACAATGTCTGGGGATAAAAGCCTCAAAGCACTCAACGGAGGGCCTTTCAGCCTATTTCATCATTAGACAGTGTTATACAAGGTGCATTTGCAGCAATGTGCGAAAAGATCTAGTTGGGGTTGAATCCTACACAGATTCTTACAACAGTTATACCCAGATTGTTTTGTTCCAGACAGGCTGTGAGCCTATAGGATACTGAGCAAATCCTGAAGGTGAGTGGGAGTCACCCAAACAGATCAACTGCAGACACAGATCTCAGGTGGTCAAGGAAACTGTTCAGCACCTAGGATAGCTCCAAGAGAAGAGTGGTACTGTATTGCTTTAACTATGCTCAGTTCTCAAATGGTCATCTAAACAGCAAATCAGACACCTGCATTTTTTTTCTTTCCAGAGGGCTGAGAGAGAGAGAGAGAGAGAGAGAGAGAGAGAGAGAGAGAGAGAGAGAGAGAGTCAGGAAAATGGCACCTGCCACATGCATATCCTTTGACAAAATGATCATTTTGATGGAGGATTTATTTATTTATTTATTTACAGTTGCCAGATGCTGGAGGTACTTGAGGGAGACATTGACAAGTGGATAATTGTCGGCGGAACTAAAACAGACACTGTGTTTACAGTGGAGCATGATTAATTGAGAGCAAATAAAAGAGAAGCCACCACTGTTGGTAAATTCTCTCAGCATCTCACGTTCAAAACACACACACACACACACACACAGAGAGAGAGAGAGAGAGAGAGAGAGAGAGAGAGAGAGAGAGAGAGAGAGGCAACAGACATTCTATAAAGGGATGAACAGAATAAATCTTTGCTCTCAGGAGCAAAACCATGCAATGGATGGAGCACAGGAAGTAGGTCATGCCAGCACTGGGCCATTGACATGGAAGTATACAGGGAGATTGACGTGTGAGTCTGAGCAGGATTGGGTTAGGGTTATACCTGAGTATAAGGGGGTGATTGGGTGGATCCACAGGAGAGACAACCCAGGGGCCGAGTCAATTGTTCATGGCCAAGCCATCCATGAACCCGACTGGGGAAATAGTTCCAGGTGGTGAATTGGTGAGGGAGGAGGTGCCCACCTCTGCCTCTCTCCACCAGTTCTCTTTCTCCTCCCATTCCCCAGATCTGAAAGAGGGGGAACAGAGTAGAAAGAGAGGAGGAACTGTGGGCTGGAGCCACTACTTTCCTCTTCTCCACACTTCCTCTTCCATTCCCTTCTTCCTTTTAGAATCCAGGAAGGAGGAAGAGGAGAAGGATCAATCGTGTGCTACTGGATAAGATGGTGGTGCCATTGGATAAGAGAGTGGCATCATTTAAAGTACCACCTCCGATGGTGGGAGGTCTTGGGCTGGCTTTCCTGGCCCTATGTGGGTTCATTTAAAGAAGAGGGAGCCACTTATTTGCACAATTGGAGAGGAAAATAAAAGAACGCTCAGCAGCAGGGACATGTTGATGATAGTAGGCAGGAGGTGTGGCCTGCAGGTTTGAGTCGGTGGAAGCTAAGCAGGGTCGACCTCAGTTCTCACTTGGATGGGAGACAGCAGTTTCTGACGAACCTCGCAAAGACACTGAGAAGGCACCGTGAGAGGGTGGAACGCGCAGGGGTCAGCTAGAGAGAGAACATCTTGACAACTGTCCATGGATGAACTGCGGTGAATTGGGAAGCTTGGAAGTGCAGAGCACAAACCAGAAGGAGGGCTGCACTCGGAAGGGAAACATCTGGAGCATGGAAGTTTCTATATATGAATAGAACAATATTGTAAAGTTCCTTATTAGGTCTAAAGATAGCCTGCCTATGCACACCGCCTTGAATAAATCTGATGAGAAATCTGATGATGAGAAAGGCGGTATATAAATACAGAAAATAAAAATAAAATAATAGTACGAGTCATGCAAGTGTCTGAGTGGTTGCTAGGGGCAGCAATATTGTCAGAGGCATTAATGAACCCCTGAGAAATACCAGCGGGTCATCCAGGACCACAGCCCCATTGGAGCACTGGTTTGCTGAACCTAAGATTTTTGTTAACTGTCTTTTTAAATCTCAGAGTTCATATCTGTGCTTTCGTATGTTCTTATGTCCAAACCTTTCCAATCTTACAGCACGCTGCACTTCAGGCAGCAAAAAAACATCTTGGGTGGAAATGTCAGAAGAAATCAAGATGTCAGGAGTTCAGCTCATTTGCAAGCGAAGATTATTTTTGCAAAACTGAAGCTGCTGGACAGCTGTGAGGTCTGTTCGGCTCTTAATTAATCTTGTCACCAGCAAGCTAAGTAGAAGATGCCTATATGAAAAATTCCATAATAGCACAGAAGACAGCTCAACTTGACTGGTCAGCTTTCCAGGGCAAGAATGTTCTCTGAATGAATGAAAATATCTACTCTGGTTTGATTTTCTTCATGGTTCAAACAATACAGAGGGTGAGTTAGGAGGAGGAGCCAGCCCCATCCCTTCTGTTTTGGATATTCCAAAGTAGGCAGGCATGAACTAGTATAGTATGGCCATTCTCATCACAAGAGGTTCTGCACTTAATTCCTAAACTCCACATCTTCACTTTTCCTATGACATTAACAGCCCAATCCTGTCTAAGATCTGCTGCAGTGCGCGAATCGCGCTGCGGCGGATCCAAAGCAAGATCAGGGCTGTGTCGGTGGAGCTGGGGCACACCTTGGGGAAAAGGGACGTTCATCCCTTTCCCCGGTGTAAGCCCCAGCGGTCCCAATGGGCCTCCTCAGATGTGCACCAGCTATTCTTCTGGCGCACATCCAGAGAGGCCATTTAAGGCTGGACAGGTCTGGGAAGGGGGTTAGGATATTGGCGGAGCACAATGAAAGGACGGATATCACCCCCTCCCTGCCACCACAGCCTGCCATCCCCATGCCCTTCCACCACATGGCACAGGGCTTACTTGTGTCTAGCGGTGCGGGTGTCCTCCGGTGGCAGAGTGAGAGCGCCAGTGCTGCTTACTCCGCGGGTGCCGCAAAAAGTGCTTTATGGCACTTTCGCGACACCCTAGGCCGGCGGAGGAGTGCTCCGCTGGTCTTAACTTGTGTAGGATTGCGCTCTAATTTTGCATATACACAACACCTTGACTTCCATCCACTTGACATTCATCGCTTTGCTCTTTCAGCCATTTTCAATTATAACCACATTTCAAATTTTGTCCACCTGCTTTCCTTTTTCATCCAATTTCATCCAACCTTCCACGACGTTCGTTGATGTTCTTATGCTTATTTTTTTCTTTTATTTCTGTTTATTTGCAAAACCTAAAGTTAGCTATTTATGTCTTTTGGCGGCCAAAATAAATTTGCAAGCGAAATAAGGCTGTGCTTTGACATTCATCCGTTTTTTACTTTCATCCATGCTCTGGTCCCTACCCAGACAAAAGCGCAAGGGTATTTTGCTGTATTCTTGCTTGGTTTCTACTTGCCATTGCCACTTTCTCAGCAGCATATTTTAGTTCATGTACAGAACTTGTTCTTGGCAGTGTTTCTCCCACAGGGCCTGCAGGATCATCTCCTGAGGCCACTGAACTTCAAAAGAACATGCTGGAGGCTTGCAGCAGCCAAAGGAGACAGAGTGTGGGGCTGTCAATGCCTGGCAGGTGCCTACTGGCATACTGGGCATACTGGGCAGCAGAGGGGAAGAACTCCTTTCCAGAAATGGGCTCCACCTTTCCATGGGGATCAGAAGGGTGGGAGCTCCAGAGCAAATGTGGCATTCAAAAGGTCCTTCTTGCATGTTTTGCAAATCTATCCCACAGCTTGGTTGAGGCTGCCTGGGGGAGGAACAACCTGAAAGGGAGGTGTGTGAAGACTTCTATTATATAGCTGCACCCTAAGCTTATATAAGTTTTCTACTGGCTTAACTCTCATCCCTTAGACTAGAATCTGCAAATTGTAGTTGAGTAAAGCTGCTAACTCTCTAGAACAACATTTATATATATCGTATTGTCCCGAGTATAAGACGCACCTGATTATAAGACGCACCCTTAAAGTTTGGTGCTATTAAAAATAATTAATTAAATCACTGGCATTAAATTGCAACAGCCTGATTATAAGACGCACCCCTAGTTTAAAAACTTAAATTAGGAGAAAAAAAGTGAGTCTTATACTCAGACAAATACGGTATATCAGGGTTGGCCCAAGACCTCTTAACACCTGAGGTGGTACTTGAAATGCTATCCCCTCCTACCCAGTGTGCACTGGTGTCCACCAGGCTTCTCCTGCTTCCTGGATTTGAAAAGTAAGAGAGGAACAGAGTAGAAGAGGAAGCAAGGGAGAGGAGAATGGTAGGCTAGAGCATCAGGGACCCTCTTCCTCTTCTATTCCTCGCTTCCTTTTGGAATCCAGGATGCAGGCAGGTGGAACAATGGAGGCTGGCAGAAAGAGGTGGGCATCCCCTGCCAATCCACCATCTGAGGAGATGACCTGATGGACAGGCTGGCCCTTCACTATAAAAGCAATGCGAAAAAACAGACTTTGCCTATAGGCTTTCAAGACAAGACAATTGGGAGAAGAGACAGAAGGTTTCTAGACATCCATAGAAACAAAATCCTTCTAGTTTGTTCCAAGGAGTGTGAACAGGCAAACATCCTGCTGGAGTGTGCTCCATTTCACATTTTCAGTTGGTCTGCAAGACCACCATTTGGATGTGTTGCTTGACAGCCCAATCCTGTGTAGGATACGGCAGCCGGCCTAAAGGGCCGGCCGGTGTATCCTATCGAGTTCCCAGGCTGCCCCAGGGCAGCCTGGGCACAACTTGGGAGAAGGGGACAATCGTCCCCTTCCCCTGGTGTCAGTGGCGGTAGGCCCAATGAGCCTACTCGCATGTGCACAAGCTCTAGAGCTCGCACACAGTAATGCCAACACGGCCGGTGTATCTAGGACCTGGTGGGAGCGTTGGATACCAGGAATCACAACCTCTGGTATCCCTGCCCCCTCCAGGCCCTGGGCGGCCAATGGCCGCCCTCCCTCGTTGTCTGGTCCGCCCTCCCCCTGCCACAACCAGTGTAGGGCTTACCTGCGGTGGCTGGTCTTGGGCCGGGGAGATGTTGGAGTGAGCAGTGCAGGCTGCAGCGGCGGTGCTGCTTGCTCGCCGAGTGTCGCGCAAGTACTTTACGGCACTTGCGCGACACCCTGCCCTGGGGCAGTGCGCGCTGCTCCAGGGCTTCATCTACACAGGATCGCGCCGTTAGGCACTAAAATGTTTTTGGGCTGGCCCTGCAGGTCTTCACATCCTAGAACGCTCTTACAAATGACATGATCCTTAAATTGGGTCTGAACACATCACGTCACATTGGGATCCATTTCTGGAATAATGCTCTGCATCTATCATGTCTCAGCCTGCTGGGGCATGAATAACCCTTGCAGGAGCAGGATCTGGGATATAATGAGCTTTGGGTAGTAGATCTGACTTCTTCAACCATAGTCAGATTGCCCAAGCGCTGGTTAATGATGATGGATACATTTGTTTATCAAAGCCCCATTTAAAAGAAGTGGACTCTGAAAGGCACGTCCAATAGTGGTGGAGAGGCATATGAGAAGGCTCAAGGAATAGTATTGCCAGCTTTAAATTTCAAAAGTATGTCTTCCCTGCCCCATGTGAGTCCAGGGGGTGAAGCCAGAAAAATGGAGGCAGGACAGAATCTTCTGGACAAAGGGTGGAGCCAGAGCAGAATCTGGAAAATTCCAAGTGGAGTTGATTGGCGGGGCAGCAGCAGCACTGAGCCAGGTTGGGTACTGGCCAAGGCGCCCACAATCATCAGAGGGCCTACCCAGCTGGGCTGATCCCTGAAGCCACCAGTACCAGTGCCAGCAGTGGTGCTGACCAACAGACTCATGCCGCCACTCCACCTGGTACCTGCATCTGCAGATGGGAGCATCCTGCAGGGGCCTCAACATCATTGCAGAACCACCGCCTGCTACCACCATGTTGCCACCACTAGTAAACTGGAGGGTGGGGGAGACCACGCAAGACCCAGAGCCTCCAGCAACCTGGCACTGTTTATGAGCTTTTCAGGCCTCCAGAATGAATGTCCTGGCAGAACAGAGTTTTACTGGCTAGACCATAACAAAAATAATATGAACCATGAGCTGTCGATCGAAAGGTCGGCAGTTCGAATCCGCGGCGGGGTGAGCGCTCGTTGCTTGGCCAGCTCCTGCCAACCTAGCAGTTCCAAAGCATGTTAATGTGAGTAGATAAATAGGTACTGCTCGCGGGAAGGTAAACAGCGCTCCGTGTTCCAGCATTCTACGCGCTGCGGCAAGGAGAGTCATGCCGGCCACATGACCACGGAGGCTTCTTCGGACAACGCTGGCTCTTCGGCTTTGAAATGGGGATGAGCACCACACCCTAGAGTTGGACATGACTGGACTTAATTGTCAGGGGTCACCTTTACCTTTACCTTAGCAAGGGATTTCTTTTAAGGAATAATAGAACAGGAGTTTCAGGAAAACAAAGTCACTGGAGAATCCCTTTTGTTTTCAATTACCTCCAAGATCAAAATGCCCTAACTAGTTCTGAGCAGAAAAGAACCTCTTAAATGTATTACTAACTTGTAGTCTATCCTTTTCAAGGTTTCTTCCATATGTTCAAGAACATTTGTGGTGCAGGTTTCCACCTTGCAGTGGCAACGGTATTGGTAAGCCTTTATGTTGAAGCCATTACATTTTATTCAGTTGTGGATTTTGCAGTACACTATATAGATACTGGAGATGTCGTCTTAATAACAAGCCTTGCTACCCATGCAGTTAGAGAGAGAGAGAGAGAGAGAGAGAGAGAGAGAGAGAGAGAGAGAGAGAGCAGTACTCTCCCATGTAGAATGAGGAGCAAATGGGCATCATTTGCATCTATACAACCCATAGCCTCCAACAGGTCACAGGTCACAGGCGACAGAAGGGATGTACAACTTATGTCACCTATAGTCTCATACTAAGGATCACTTCACAAGCCTCATTGCTCCACCATTGCACGTTGTTAAAGGCATTACTCCAGCTACTGTATACTGAATTTGCTTATTGATTTATTTGTTTATTTGCTTACTTGCTTGATTTTTATCCTGCCTTTCTCCTGAAGGGCACCCACAGCACCTTACAACAAATTATTAAAATACTGTACATACAACTAAAATCCAACTATAAAATACAAAATAAATATCAAAACCAGGAAAATATTGAAAATATTAAGAACAGCCAGTGGTTTACTGTCCTGCAATGGCCTGCAGGGGACTTGCCAATGACTGACAACGTTCTAAAATGGATCTGTCCTTGGCTGTGGTCTGACTTAAATGACTACATGTTTGCCAGCTTGCAAAATTTCCCCAGTGTGTTTTTATTTGTGTTTTCTAAACACATGGCAAAATGTTACACCAGGAAGTGTTGCACTGGGGGGGGGGAAATCCCTTGAGTATATCTAGACTCTAGATATACTCAAGGGATTTCTCCCCCCCCCCACAAGAGAGTTTTATGGGTGGTGTGTGTCATCGTCCCCCCATCACATTGATTCTGTTGAAAACACACCTCTGTTTTCTGCTGAAAACACGGTTACTGTGACGGCTTTGAACTGTCGTTTCTTTTCCCACTGAATTAGATATTTAGCAGTTTGTTTTTTTAAGCATGATGCTGTTGAACACAGAGTTCCTCCAGCACTCCTCATCAATTAAAATATAAACCAGATTGTATAATTTGCCATTCCCATTGGGATTGACATAAGAAGCAACACTTTTGAAAATACAATCCTAATAATACTGGCGGTTTGCCAGATGAGGGCTTAAATAATAGAAACTATCCCAAGAAGAGAGAGAGAGAGATAACCTGGTCCAAGATCTCTTGGTGCCTAAGGAGGCATGCCAAATGCTGCCCCCCCTTCTGCCCCACGCCCTGGGTTCAAAAAGGATGAAACAGAGCAGAAGAGGAAGTGTGGAGGTGTGGTGGGCTAGAGAGAGTCTCTGGCACTCTAGCCTACCACTCTCATCTCCTCCACTCTTCCATTCCCTTCTTCCTTTGCAATTAGCCCATCTCAGTAGCCCTGAGTGCAAACTTAGATGCTGTTTAGCACCTAGTAAGGCTAAACAAAATCAGTCTGCTAAACTTCTCCTGTGCCTTCTTAAAACTATTACAAGTTGCAGATTTGGGGTGCTATTACACCATGCTCAGTCAACTAACCTCGCTCCACTTTTCCCCCCTCTTAATATCCAGCCTGATGAAGAGTTATAGAGAACTCAAAAGCTTGCTTAAGATCATGTGTCTTTCTCGTTGGTCTTAATAAAGGTCTTACTAGATGGTGGCTTTTTGATTTGATTATTTTAAAAGAAAAAAAAGCAGCCCTGACACCTCTCACAAAGGCAAAAGTGTCACCAGACAGGAGTGGTGACTCATGAAAATTGGGACAGTTGGAATGTGTGAACATGCCTTGGAAAAAGTAAAAACCAAAACCCAGGTTGATTGCATCTATCGCTCAACCTTCTGCATGTTTGAGTGGGGGCTGGACCAGTAAAATCTCAGTAATCCTGAGAACTGGGGCATTATCACCATGCCCTTATTTTCATCTGTAAAATGTTGGAGGGTATACATGCTTCTCTCTCAGCCTTCTACGATGGTTTGGCAGGCATCAAATTCCCCCACCCTTGGCTTATTCTTCGTTCTGTTGTTTCTTTTCTTAAAGGTGACCTTTGCTCTGCTGCTGCCTTTAGGGCCCTGCAGATTTGTTAAGTATTTGTGTGACACTGTATGATTTTACGCTGCTAATTGGTTTTGCCTTCCTTTTCTGTTTTGTTTTATGAGAGCAAACTCATCTGTCTTTTGCTTCTGTTCCGAACAAAAAAGGATGCTCCTTTAATGAATTGCTGCAGAGAAATTGATGGAAGAGGGACACTGCTGGTAGACACCCAAGGGAAGGAAGCAAAAGTAAGTTTGCAAGAGACAGACACAAGGCATTACATTTTCCTCTTCTACATTATTTGGGATACATGATGAATAGGTATAAGAATGTAAGAAGAGCTTTGCTTAATCAAACTATAGATCAGGGGTGGCCAACCTTTCAACATGAATGCTCCTGGACCTTTAATGGTTGTCTAGGTGAGGGCATTTCAGCAGGTGCAGCTGCTTTAGCAGCACCATCAGCAATTGTAGCTGCCAAGATTCTGTCTTCTACCCAACTCAGATGCCCTAAAGGTGGAAGGTTGGCCACCCCTGCTATAGATCTACCTAGTCCAGTATCCTGCTTTCTATAGTGGCCACTCAAGTGTCTCCAAGATACACACAAGTAGAGCATGAAGACAACAGCCCTCCCCTCCTGTTCGGCAGGAATCAGTATTCAGTGGTATGCTTCCTCCAAACCATGAAGCTCCATCTAGCCATCATGTCTACTAGCCTTTGATAGATCTCTCCTCGTCATTGAAATTGTCTAGTCCCTCACAAAGCCATCTAAGGGTCAAAAAATGTTCTCCATGAAACACTTAGGTTGGCTCTGCTGCTTGATTTTTCAGTTAAATAGCAGCTACCTGGGGCGGGGGGGGGGGGTTGCAATTGAATCCAGGCCTGTGCTGCACAGCAGGGGGTGTTTAACCCTTTCCCCTTGCAGTCCTGATAAAATCTCTCTCTCTCTCTCTCTCTCTCTCTCTCTCTCTCTCTCTCTCTCTCTCACACACACACACACACACACACACACACACACCTACACACCTACACCTCAGTAGCCCAGGAGGGAAGCTTCTTTTTGTTTGTTCTATCAATTTCATTGGATGACCACATAGTGGAACATTATGAGAAAGAGAGAACATCTCTCTCTCTCTCTCTCTCTCTCTCTCTCTCTCTCTCTCACACACACACACACACACACACACACACACACACACACACACACACACTTTTTCTACTCCATGCAAGGTTTTATAAACTTGCTAGAAAGGCATAGTGGTTCTGGAGCTGAACTTAGTCCTGGAAGATCCAGGTTCAAATCCCTACTCAGCCATGCAGCTTCCTGGATGACCTCGGGTCAGTCACTTTCTCTCAGCTTCACAGGGTTGTTGTGAGGACAAAAGGAGGGAAGGAACCATGTCCACCACCCTGAACTCTTTGGAGGAAGGGTGGTATAAAAATGTGATAGATAGATAAATTACACAAACTTCTACAGGACCCCAAATGCTTCAGCCTTTCCTCATGGGGAAGATGCTTCCACTCACACTACTCAAGACTTTCAGACACCTCTTCTTCCAAGTCAATGCTCAAAAGTAGGGTCAGGTTGCTGGGGGCTCTGGGACAAAGTCCTGTACTGGCCCCCATCATCCACCTCCCCCCCCCCCCGTCCATCTCTTAATAGTGAATTGGACACTTATCAGCACCTCTAGTATCGAGCATTCACAGGTTGGTCCAGCCAGGTGGACCCTCTGTTGGGCAGGGACTCTTGGGCTGCTCTGAAGCTGATTGACTCTACTTCTGGCCAAGACACACAGAGATTAGTGGAAGCAGTGACCTGGCCTCCCCTGTGGGGTACCTTTGAGGCACCTTAAAATATGCTGGCTTTTAATTTCTTCAAGCAATTTGGTCTTCAGAGCTGAGCCAACTTTGTGTAAGGAAGAATTCCGTCAACATTTCCTAGAAACACATAGTAGGAAGAGAGACGCTGGAAACATCAACATCAACGAAAGGATTCACTGGAGAACTGGACAAGGCTATTAAATTCCACAGAGTAACACCAGATTTGAGAACAGTTGAAAAACCAGCTCCAGTTTTGAATTTTTCACTAGTAGCGTTCAAAAATAAAATTAAAATATTCCGTTTCCAAGAAAAGCCATGCAGCAGAGAAAATTCGAAAAACATGAATCCCCTTCATGAAACAGAATTCCTTTGTTGATACACAATGCTCCCAGCGAAAATGGGGAATGTTTTCATACAAAGGACACCTGACATCATTAGCGACTTAAAATATCGATAGTGGTGCACTCTTTTTTTATCTAAGAGGATAACCTTGTGTGTCCTTAAAGAGTAAAAGAGAAAACTTGAAACCCCCAGGATGAGAGAGACATAACACTTCAGAGGTTTGAAAGGATGTGGCAGCCTTTTATTAAAATATTTTGAATGACTGTTAATATATTTACATAATTTAATGGGTGGTATAGAGAGTCCTATAGGATGTGGTAGTCTAAAACTATAAAGCATTTCAGGAATCCTGTTCCGAGCACCTGTGAGTGTGTCTGTTCACTTTTGACTCCTGAACTGTGTCACCACCGCAGGCAGGAGAGGTATGATCAGGAAGCTGAGAGGGATGAGAAGGGGTTCTATTTCACATGGAGAACCTGCACGCTTTCATCTGGGAAGGAGACTTCTCTCCAGGGCTCCATGCTGCAGGGAATTGCAGTAAGGAAAAGACTCTCAGTGCACACTTGAGAGCTTCTGTGACATCAGAGATTGGTTGACCAATCATCTCCCTCTGCTCTCACCTCTCGTTCCATGTTTGTTGATCCAATGGGGCCACCGCAGCCCACCATGTGGGGATGGATAAAGAAGCAAGACAGAAAATCTGTGCACGTGACCATCTCATGCACGCTCACATACTTCCTGAGGGGATTGTGACACATACTACACCTCGATACAGACAGTCCTAAAAGGGCTAGTCTTTGCCATCAGGAGCAGACACCCCCCCCAAAGAGCAGCCCCCCTTCCAAACTCTATATTCCAACTGGAGAGAGCTCAGTTACTGGTTTCCCTTAGCATGGAAGCCAGTTGCATCCAGGGAACTAACTAACTGACCTGGCAAAACCCAGCTCCTCTGCACCTATGCACACATACAAGACTTCATAGCATTAGCTACAAGCAAGCTATAAGAGAATGAGGGGCAATAGCTGTCTACTCTAGTCTGGGTGAAACAGGACAGTGTATTTTCAAAAATAAAAAGATAAGTTCATTAAAAACAAAAAAGGATATAAAGGAAAATTAGGCAAGGTTCAAATATACAAGAAGGAGGCACTTGAAATTCGGCAAGAACAGGGCTTGAGAGGCTCATCTTAAAGCTCGGACTGCCTCACGTGGTAAAAACAACCTCAGTGAAGCTGTACGAGAGAGAGAGAGAGAGAGAGAGAGAGAGAGAGAGAGAGAGAGAGAGAGAGAGAGAGAGAGAGAGAGAGAGAGAGAGACTTCAGAACAAGGACCTGTCTTTTCACTCATCATCATCATCACCACCATCATCACCACCACCACCACCATCATCATAATAAAGCTTGCTGGTCATAATAAACCTTCCAAAATTTAATGTACATTTTGAAGAAATATTGAATTTGTATTCAGCCCTCCCAACAATCACTCCTTTAATTTACATTGTCCTCACTTCCCCTCACTCTCAATTGCTCTCATTAGCCCTCAGTGATGTCATCTTGCAGCTAACTCTAATTGCCTATCCAGCACTATTATTAACATTTAAAAAAAATACAAATACCAATGACCTCAATGATTTTCTAGCATAAGAAACTAGACCAGTGGAGTTTCCATATGCTTATGAATTACAGGTGACGCATTCAAAAGCTTTGCTTGTTTTCAGATACACGAACACCTGCATTTCCCTAATCACATCTGTCGACTCCCCTTACATCTCCATTTTCCTCCTCTGTCAGCAGTTGGCTACCAGATGAGTGGGAGATGAATTGCATTCACCTTCCTCCCTAGTTGTTTTATGATGCCAGTTAGATGGAATAGCTCCAGCAGCTACACTCGATAAGCTAAAGGCCTCTGCTGTCTGCAGTTCATTGAACCCATATGGGTAAGAACAGCTGGAAAGATGGGTTTCCGACTTGAGGCCAATGTTTGTGTTGCCAACCGCGACTCTGGTGAACTGACCCTTATATAATTCATTGCAGTTGAGGAAATGCTGCTCACTCCATTCTGTTTTGTGATGGATGGCGTTACTTAAAACTGATCGTCTTGTAAAGCAGTGGTGACTTTTCACGGCTGACGGATGTGAACAAGCAAGGTAGACAATAAATATTGCCACATTCCAAAGGAAGAGTCACCGTTTTGCAACTGAACTGGCAAGATGTTCACAAACAGAACTGGAACAGGTGAAGACTTCGATTCCAAATCAGGCCCACCTACATGGGAATTCAGACTTCCCACATATTGGTGGACTTATTCATTTACATCCCACCTTTCTTTCCATGGAGATCAAGGTAACAAGCATAGGGGTTTCCAGGTGGTCTCCCTTCCAGACTCTGACCAGAACTAGACCTGCTTAGCTCCAGTAATGTAACTGCATCATGTGTTCTGAGATAATGACCTGGGACCACCCCTATATTATAAAGCTGGAAAAGGCCCACAGCAACACAACTGCTACAATGGGAGAAGCTGTCGCTTGGGGGTAGAGCACATGCTTTGTATGCAGAAGGCCTCAGCTTTGATCCCTGGTATCTCCAGGTAGGACAGAGAAAAGATGGACTGCCAGCCAGCTCAGTAGATGGCAGCTTACTCAGTGCATGGAGAACCTTATAGAGAAAGACTGAAGTGTCGAGAGTTTTTAGCTTAGACAACTAAAGGAGGTCATGATAGAGGTTTACAACATTATGCTTGGTACAGAGAAAGCGGAGAGAGAGGGAACGTGGCCAGTATTTAGAAAGCTTTTGTATCTCACGATGATGTCAGGTGAGGGCTCAAGCTCCACGTTTTCCCCCATCCACTGCCTCCCGCAGATTTAGCTTGGGCTCCTAGAACCCCACTGAAACTTTTGGTCACATTTTATTCATCTGCCTGTCACACACTGCCTGCAAGACGTGGCTGCTGTGGGCATGCACCTCACCTCACCTGTGGGCAGAGTGGCAGCTTATAAAGTGGTGCCCTCTTATATTTAGCTGGGGGGAGCAACTGCACCTCTTTACCACAGCATTCCAGGCCCTATTGCAGGTGTCTCTTCTGCATCTTTTTTTTTTTTTTAGATTGTGAACCCTTTTGGGTCAGGGAACCATTGATTGATTGATGGCAGGAGGTTGAACTGCCTGAAGACTGCTGGAAGCTAAGCAGGACCAGTTAGTTTTCATGCTGGAAGGGAGACCAGGAAGTCACTGATAAGCTGTCATGACCCTTGGTGGTAGAGAGGAGTCGCTGTTGCGTGCTGCTGTGAGAGAACAGACTGGAATGCTGAGAATGTCAGTGACAGAGCAATGACAACTGGAAAAATGTTTCTCTGTTCAGCATGATCTGTGGCGTCCTGCAGAGAGCTAGAGGCTTGTGTTCAGCAGCTAGTGAAGATGACTACATCATGGAGGAAACCAGCTGGAATTGTAGGGATACAGAACAATATTGTAAAGATCCTTATCGGATCTAGATAAGCCTGCCTATGTAAACCGCCTTGAATAACATCTGAAGAGCAATCTGAGGATAAGAAAGGCGGTATATAAATACAGAAGTAAATAAATAAAATAAATTTTGCTATGTAAACCACTTTGTGAACTACCTTGTTTGAAAACTGGTATATAATAATAATAATAATAATAATAATAATAATAATAATAATAATAATAATCTGCCTTTCAGTTATTTAGAAAAGGGGAGGCCCTGTGGGCTGCATGGAGCTGTCATTTCTATATTTGTATTGTTGCATCCATTTAAAAAGAAGACAAAATGTATGTACAATCATAAATAATGTTTACCAAAAAAAATGGATAAGGTGAAACACATTCTGGAAATAGATCATTCCACTGTATGACAAATTAAATAAATTTTTCAACGCATCTGTTGGTGTATGAGTCTTCTCTTGTTTTCTTCTAATTATGTAAATTTGATTAAGAATTCCACATTCCAAATGCTATTTATATTGGAGGTATAGTGGATTTTCAGTATGGCGCCAGGGCCAGCCCATCCGTGATGCGGACTGACAGCGCAATCCTATCCAACGTACACCACTGGTGTAACCAGCGGTGCAGCGAGAACGGGAGACCCCAGAATGGAAAGGGGATTCAAATCCCCTCCAAAAGGGGAATTCAAAGGGGATTTAAATCTCCCCTCCCCTCCCAAGCCTCCCGCCTTGCCCTTCCCCACTGGTTACACTGGTGGTGTAAATTGGATAGGATTGCGCTGTGAGGTGGTTTGCCTCACAGGCAGCAGGTTGGCAGGGGTGCTCCCAGCTCCCCCCTTCACCTCTACTGCTCCTTTTCTTCCTGCTCCATGGATTGGATAAGGAAGAGAAGGATGGAACAGAAGAGGAAATGGGGAAGAGGAGAGTGGTAAGCTAGAGCACCTCTGACACTCTAGCCCACCACTCTCCTCCACTCTGCACTTCCTCTCCCACTCTACCCCCCTTTTCCTGTTTAGTCCAGGAAGTGGGAGAAACAGAGGTTGACACAAGTTATGGAAAGAATTTTTGGCACATCGCCTCAGATGTCAGGACGTCTTGAGCCGACCCTGTATAGAACAACACGTATTCTCGAAGTTGCTAATAATAAATAAGAAAACAATTCTACATCAGCATCTGAGATAGCATTTTTATTTTATTTTCAAAACTCGTTCTGTTTTTGCTGTTGTGTTTTAATTATTGTCAACCACTCTGGAAACCTTTGACTGAAGAGCGAGGTTGTCAATCTTTGGGATAACTTAATAAATAAAATTCCCATGCCCCATGGACAGGGCTACTGTGTTACCAGAGAAACAAAACACTCGTACAATAGGAACAGAAAATGCCGAACCTGGGATGCTTAAATCAAAGGCCTCCGTTCACTCGGCCAATTATGTGAAATTACTTTATGCAAATTCATCCAATCTGAGTGTAGAATTTGGAGGTCTCTGGGGTGCATAATCGGGATTTTTACATGTACCAAATACACACACACCAATTAAGCTCCATAAGGCACTGAAAAGCTGAGAATAATCCAAGTAAGTAAGGGACATGGGGAAGGGTATTGATTTTGTGTCACACAAAGGTAGGTAGAAAGGTCTAAGCATTAAATAATGTTCCCAGGGCACTTTTTCACCGCGACCAGCTGAAGCGGAAGAGCACGATATATTTAATGATCCTTACAAAACAGCCTCCTCGGGGTCAATCATATGTACTTAACCTTTAGTCTTTCCATGTTGTCTGCTTGTCCAGCTGGTTTATGGAGTATATGTTAACATGATTGGGGATTTAAGGCAGTGATAACTTGATCTCTCAGACATTTGCTGCCGCTGCACTGCAGAAATATTGGACAAATCCGAGCTGCAGCCTGCCTGAGTTTCTCCAGGGCCGCATACAGTCATGTCTTAGAGCCAAACCAAAACCAGTCGGAGCTTTTTTTGCAAACAGTTTTGGCAATGGTGAAAAAGCCCCACCCTCTTTTAAGCTTTTTTGTTGGTTGGTTTGCATTCCATAAAATGTTTACTTGCTCGTTTATTTTGCCCTCACTGATGTCGTCGTCAACTCAAATTGAATTGTCGGTAGTGTGTATCCAGAAATGTCGGGCGCCCTCCCGGCGCCTGACGCATGGGGGCGGGGCCTGCGTTGCATCACGTTGACGTGCCCCCCGCCTGTTTTCCGCTCATTTCAGAGCGTAACGGGCTCCAGGGAGGGAGGGAGGGAGGGCCAACACAACGCGGCGCTTCGCATCGGTGACTGCCTCCCCCGCCCGAGCGCCTGGAGCTTCTACTCCACACGCTCCGCCGCTGAGCGCCTGGTTCGAGTGAACCACGCGCTCCACTGTTGTTACGTCTCTGTGTGTATCCCTGTGACATCCCATTCATAGCAGGATCTCTGCTACTCACGTGTTCTGGGGTGGGTGCCACCCGGTGCGGTGCTTACCTGGGGATCTCAGTGTTCCAGAAGTTCGGGGGTAATGTAATGACACAATCACATTGCCCCAAACCTTCCAGGCTTTCACATGCATTTTATGCGAAAAGCTCACCTCTGGACCACCTCCACTCGGTGGCTCCTGGCTCGCTCACGCTCACACTTGTGCTGCCTCGCGCTCTCACCAGCAAGTGGTGAAAACATGGTCGCCAGCGAGAGTGCAAGGCAGCTGGGCCCACAGCGGGCTAGGAGCCACCAAGCACAGGCTGGGGTGGTGTCAACCCCTGGGCCGGGTCACACCCCAACCCCATTGCAATGCCCCTGCTGCTATTGGGTGGGTTTACCCTTCCCTTGTGATTCACCCAGGAAGGAGGAAGCAACAGCCATAGCCAGGAAAAAGTGACACTGGTGAACCAGCAGTGAAGTGCGAACAATGAAAACAAATAGGATTTTTGAAAAAGTGAACATTCATACAGTCTAACAGCCCAATCCTAATCAACTTTCCAGCACCGATGCCACAATGCAGCCCCAAGATAAGGAAACAAACATTCCCTTACCTTGTGAAGGCCTCTGTGACGTATCCCTCTGTGACGTGCAGTGCATGTCCCGTTGGCACAGCTGCATCGGTGCTGGAAAGTTAGTTAGGATTGGACTGTAAATGTTGTTCAGGAAACATTTATTTCTCTCTAAAACTGCTAATTTTTATCGCATAAAGTAAAGAATGAGATAATATCCAGGGGCGTCGTCTGATATGGGGCGGTGGTGCGGTGGGCCCCAGGGCGTTGGGGCGGAAAGGCTCCGTGGGGGGCGGGAGCCTCCTTAACTTTTGTTTTTTTTAAAGTGTTTTTAATGCTAACGGGGCTTCTAAAAGGGTATGTGTGCTTTGCGCAAACTTATCTGTAGTTCTAGGACTCTCCAGCGACGATCAAGGGCGCAGATCGGCCCTCTGCAGCTCTACTCCCGGACGCGAACTCTGCAAAGTGCCCAGGAGCGTGCTGCAGAGTTAACGCATGCGCAGAGCGACGATGTTTCCAATCGTCGCTCTGCGCAAGCGTTAACTCTGCAGCTCTGCTCCTGGGCGCTTTGCAGAGTTCGCGACCGGGAGCAGAGCTGCAGAGGGACGATCTGCGCCCCTGATCGTCGCTGGAGGTTCCTAGAACTACAGATAAGTTTGGCAAAGCACACATACCCTTTTAGAAGCCCCGTTAGCGTTAAAAACCTTGAAAAAAACCTTAAAAAAACCCCGAAACTCATTATGCAAATTATTTAATTATGCAAATTATTTAATTTGCATAATGGGGCGGCAGGCTTTTCCGCCACAGTAGCAGGGGCGCCTAGCTACGCCTCTGATAATATCTAGCACTTCCTTATTTAAAGCTGTTCTATTTTGATACTTTTTTCAGGGGAGGAAGGGTATAATCAAGGAGAAACCCCCCCCCCCCGCCCACAGAAGTTCAAAATTGATTGTTGATGTATAGTCTTTGTGGGGTGTGCCAATTTAGCACGCCACCACTGGCCAGCAGAGATTCTATTGGTTCCCCAGGTCACATGATTCCTCCTGGGCTGATTGGCTGCAGTCTCCTTTCTGGCCACTCTCGGGTCAATGTTCAGGTCAACCAGTCACTCTCCCTGCCAGCTGTTGGTTGAGAGCTTCCTTCCACTTGAGCCTTCCTGCCAGAATTCCCTGTTTGACACTCCTGAGGTTTTACAGCCCCCTTGCTTAGAATCAGAATCTCACTTGCAGGTCCTCTGGGTCAAGCCTAGTTGCAGTGCTTTTTGAGGAGGTATTATCAATTATCTAATGGAAAGATTGCATCTATTCTCTTGATTTCGTCTCTTTTTAAGTACATCCCAGCCAGCTGCCTCCAGTAAATTACTTGTCTCCATAATTAAAAGTATAAATGTTCCAAATGGAATACATCCCTATTAGTACGATATTTTATTTTATTTTTTGAAAGAAAAATTTTAATTTATTCACATTCGATATGGTCTGTAAATGCCACCATTAGGTGCTTTCTGCCAGCCTTTGATTAGCTATGGATTAATAAAACTTTTATACCTTCTTTGTCAGCCTCATTTTGAACTCCTGTTTTTGCATATGGCTTCTATTAAATAAATGAATTAGTGTCTTGAAATGTGTCATGCATATTACCTAGCAGCAGGAAGCGTAATACACTGGTCAGCTCCCTGGGAGCACGATAAATCTGAACAGGCTCGCTAACCTGAACACGCGGACCCATTAAGAGCTTGATTTAGTGAAGCAGTATTTGTGCTTAACAATGGAATTTTAGTTAATTCAAAACAATGTAAATCATCTCCAATTACAGTGTTTGAATATTCACAAGAGCTGCACAAGGACCATGGACTGTTGCCAGGCAAAGCGAGTGGGGGAGGCGAGGAGGAAACAGTACAAATGTTGTCTGAAGTCTAGCATTCCGCAAGGTAGACGTAGCCCTGGTTTTCAAAGTCAGACTAGTAGCTCTCAAACTTTCTGATCTCAAACCAGAGTGCCCAGCACTCAAGCTCTGGCGCCTCACTTCCTGTCCCACCAGCACTCCGCCCCCACTGTAAACCCAGCACATGGAACTCAAGGGCACCAGCTTAGTACTGTCAGCTGACCTTAAGGACCAATCAGAGCCTGCCAGGTCATCTACAGCTCTGGCCTTTGAATTTGCTCCTCATTCTGAGGACGTATTTATAAGTTTCAGTTTTAATTTAATTTTGTATTCAAGGCAGATGAAAGCCAAAGGAAACAAAGACATCACTAAAATAGAACGAAATTGTTAACTAAAGGCGCAATCCTTCATTGGAATACAGAACACAGCATAATCAAATCGGCAAGATATAGAGCATAATAATACTTTTTTTTTTAAGATTGTAAGCCCATTTGGAACGGGGAGCCATTTAATCATTTGATTTTTGCCTGTAAACCACTTTGTGAATGTTTTTGTTGAAAAGCAGCATATACATATTTTAATAAAATATTATTATTAATACATAATAAATAATAATGCATTCCAATGGTATCTCCAAAGCAGAATGGAAAGCACCTCACTGTTCATTAAAAGCTCAGGCAAATAAAATGAGTTTAAGGCCCAATCCTATTGGGTCTCATCACCAGTGGAATGTGCATAGCAGAATGCACCAGCGGCAGTCACCATCAGCGGAATGTGTATTCCACTGATGGTGACTGCTGAAAAATGGCCGTAAAATGCGCTCTGCTCCCTCTCCTCCTCCCACTCCCTGGATTGGAAAAGGAAGAGGGGGTGGAGAGGTAAAAGAAGGAGAGGAGAGTGGTGGGCTGCTAGAGCATCTCTGAAGCTTTACTCAACTACACTCCTCTCCTCCACACTTCCGCTTCTGCTCAATCTCCCTCTTCCTTGCCCAATCTAGAGAGAGAAGGGAGCAAACGCTGGCATATCACCAGCTAAAGGGGGGCAGTATTTGTCATGCTGCCTCAGGACCAGGAGGTTGTGAACCAAGTCTCCAATGGCCTGGTGCTCTCGACAAATTGCTTAAACTGGGGAGCAAACTCTAAGACCAGCAGGCATGGGTGTAGCATCAGAGTTCATCTAGGCTGGGCGAAATGAAAAAGACCAGGCTAATTCTGAAAAGCTGCAAAAAGATCTCTCCAGACTAGGTGAAAGAGCAACCAAACGGCAAGTGTCGTTCAACGGAAATAAGTGCAACATGAAAAATTCCAACTTTGCATATTCACTGATGGGGTCTGAGCTGTAGGTGCTGAACTCATGGTGGAGAGCTCAATTAAAACATCACCCCAGTGTGCAGTAGCAAAAAGACAGATTTTATGCAGGGGGTCATCAGGAAAGGAATCAAGAATAAGACTGCAAATAGGGTCCCCCTATGGGGGAGAAAAGCAGGACAATAATAATAATAATAATAATAATAATAATAATAATAATAATAATAATAATAATATCCTATATACAGTAAGTCCATGGTGTGGCCACATTTGGTATGCTGAGTCCAGTTCTGGTTGGCAAGGATATTGTAGCGCTGGAAGAGGTCAACCAAAAATCATCAAAGGCATGAGGAAAGACTACAATATTTGGGGCTTTTTAACATGGAAAAAAAGGCAATTAAAGGGGGACATGACTGAAACATAAAATTATACACATGATGTGGAGAAAGTGGCTATAGAGACGCTTGACTCTCTTTCGCAATACTAAAATAAGGGGTCGTCCAATGAAACTGATTGATGGGAGATTATACAAAAAACGATTCCACAGGGCTTTGCTTATGTTCTTATGGGAGTCCACGAGCTCCCCAGGGCCCATCTGGCCAACCTCTGACACCACCCAGATTCCTGACACCCCCCAGATTCCTACACAATTATAAAGCTCCCTGGATGATCTTGGACTAGTCAGTCTCTTTTGGTCTAATCGACCTCTCAGGGTTGGTCTAATCTACCTCTAATGGGCAAGAAGAGACCATTCATGCCACCTTGAGCTCCACGGAGAAAAGAAATGTAAATAAATAACATGTAAAAATGACGTCTTTCCTAGGCCGTGATATTGTGCTAGCAAAATATCCTGATGACAAGCTTTCAAGCAAGCCTGTTTTTTTCCTCAGTTCAGTCACAGCATGAAGTAGAGGCAAAATAACTACAGTTTAATGCATATTTACAAGGCATCTCACTCTCCTGTGCCATGTAATGAGTGCCCATTGGGTAGTTTGCAACCGTGTTAAGAGCACCAGTGGCAAAAGGAAAAAAAATCAAATGAATCTAGCATGATAAAAAATATTGTAATCTATTCTACTGGGTCCTGTTTTTTCTAGGGCTCATTGCTTAGATTGCTTCCCCTCCAGAAAATGATATTCATGCAATAGCCCTCAAGGGGATGGGGGAGAAGAGAGAGTCTTGAGGAGGTGGGATTGCTTCTGTCGCACAATCTGGTCGAAAAGATTGTGGCAAGGTTGGAGGAAGTGTTTGGGATGTGTGGCGCTCTAATCTTGTGGCAAAAAAATGGGGTTCCTCGCGGAGTGGTTAAGTCAGCCCCATCATCTGGCTTGCTCATTAGTGCCATCGCAAATCAGAAGCACCAAGCCTATCTTTAATGAGAAGGCCCTAATTCTTCTTTCGTGCAAATGAGAATCTGATGTGGTTTTGCAAAAGAGACAGAGGAACACATAGGAATATATGCTAACAGCAGCAGCAACATGACATGTTAAAGGACATTTTATTTAGTTGTCTGGTTTTTTTTAATTGATTGATTCATCCCCGACTGAAGCCATTCCAAAACAGTCTACGAGTCACATTAAAAAATACAGTAAATCCACAAAACAATCCAAAAGTCATTGAAAAGAACTAAAACCACTAAAATAGAAGATAAAAAAGCCAATCTGCTTTTATTTTCCCTTTCCTCTCTGTAATATTTTCCCTTTCCTCTCCATAAGCCCCTTGACTGCCGATGGGTCGCCTCGGATCTGCGCCAGCTAAAGAGCTGGCGCCAGCCTGAGGAGACAAAGGGGTGTGTTGGCTCACTCCAGAGGGGATAGCATCTGGCATATGTTGCTTGCGCTGGGTGCCACCCCCTCCTGCCTCCGACATGCCCCCAGCCTTCCCCATTCCACCCCAATTCTCCCACCTCACTGCCCTGTTTCAACCAACCCACCAACCTACCAGCGTCAGCAGGGATCCTCTTTGCCGTCACTGCATGCGGGGGTCCTCCGGCTCAGCAGGCTTCTGGAGCAACTTTCACAGCGCCGTAAAGTGTCAACCACTGTTGGAATGCTAGATAGAATTGGACCGTAAAAGTCTTTTTGACTCAAGACTTTGATTGTAAATTGCTGTGATGATAGATAGATAAGATCATCCACCACTTATTAAAACATTATCCACAGTCCCCAAGTGAGGTCTGAAACATCTCTTGTTTTTTGACATGAATCACAGGCCAAATCCCAGTGCTGCAGATCTGCTACTGGCTACAGCGTGATTATTCAAAATGCCTGCCTTCTAAGCCATGAGAATGATAAAAGGAATTCTCTGAATTTGCAAGGTAGCATTGAAAGCTCGTGGCATATGACTGTGGATGATGAGGCTGCAGTTCACACAGAATGCTCAGGTATTTTGGAAGTCGGATTTGTTTTTGTTTTGTTTTGTTTAAATGATTTATATCCCACCTTTCCTTGCTGAATAAACGGAGTGCTCAGGGCGGCAATTCTGAAGTTGTCCCTCAAGCACTGTGATCAGAACAGACATCAAAGCAGTGAGCCAATAGCAGCCTTGTCAGAAAGGCAGCATACAACTATAGTAAGTACCGTATCGTCCCGAGCATAAGACGCACCTGATTATAAGACGCACCCTTAAAGTTTGGTGCTATTAAAAAAAATTAATTAAATCACTGGCATTAAATTGCAACAGCCTGATTATAAGACGCACCCCTAGTTTAAAAACTTAAATTAGGAGAAAAAAGTGAGTCTTATACTCAGACCAATACGGTAATTAAAGAAATAATAGCAGAGATGAGAACGCGGGAAGTACTTTTCCTAACACAAGACAAGATACACATATTTTGGCCAGAATAAGGCTAGGAAAGGCTGTAAGGTCAGTCACTACTGCCCAACGCTCAAGCAGGAAGTGAAGGCAATACGCCTCGCCTGCCATTGCTCCCGTGTAACTGGTAATGAGTAATAACCTGACTCTGAATCTGGAATCAGCACATAGCCATTGTTAGTAGAGCTGAGGGATTAAAGCAGTCCCACACATGGCAAACTGACTTTTGTTAAGAGCTTTACTTGAACAGAGAGAACTGCAGCCATGTAGATATAGATGTGTATGTATATGTAGCCATGTGTGGCTACAGTTCTCTCATTTATATAGAGATATATATACACACACACACACACACACACACACACACACACACACACACACACACACACACACAGAACTACAGTTCTATATATTTATTCTCTCAACACACACACGATGATGACAAGGAGATGCCAACCCACAAAAACAGTCCTTTCATTGTTCTTAAAGCTCAGTTAAACTACAGTAACACGTTCGCCTACAGTTTCACCCATAACTTACGGGAAAAGATACCTTTTTTTTCCCAAGTTTTGTTTTCAATATTTATTCCATGCTTTCATGGCATACCACTAATTCTGGATTTTGCATGGAATATAAACATCACTTCTTGCATGGAATGTTGCGTCGAGGGAAACAGGATTGGCAATTGTGAAATTCTTCCTGTTAGGTAGAGTCATGTTGTTTCTGTCACTCATGAGAGAGCCTGTTTGAATGGGAAAATACACAACTCACTCCCAGTTGCAAATCTGAAGACCATAAGGGGCCGCCTTCACAAATAAGGCCACGACCAGACCAGAGGGAAGATGTTCCAGTTTTGTTCAATCAAAGAAGACATTTCCGGTTTGCATAGCTTCAATGGTGTGTACTTTAGTTGAATGCTACTCTTAATTAAGTTTCATTTAATCACCTTTCAACATTGCTCTCTAAAAAGCATTTGGAGAGTTAATTGTTTTGCACAGGAAAAGCAAGGCTCGCATACATATGCCTTGTGGTTTTGCGTGGGGAATTGTTCGATTAGGCCAGGGCCTCAAGAAAGCTCCAAGAGGGACCCAGACGGTTATGTCAGTGTCGTTACAGAATATTCAGCAAAAGCCAGCAAAGCATACATCTGTGTCTCGGAGACTTAAAAACTGCTGGATACCACGACAAAATCGCATGTGTGTTGGTTTTATTATTAACTCTAGCTTTGAATTAGAATTCCCTATATTACAGCTTGGAGCGAAAGTCTGTTTACAAAACAGTATTTACACTTGACTAATTTTGCAGATCAAACTAATTAAATCAATTAAACTGGTGATTAACCAAATGAAGGCTGATTGCAAAAATTAGTGGGTTTATTTTGGAGGACTGGAAGTAAGCTAATTACTGCAGTGATTACTTGAACCTGGAGTACTCTAAATGTGGTATAAATTGAAACCTCATCGTGAATTAGACTGGGAATTCATTACAGTTTAAAGCACTGTTAATACTATTCAGACTGCAGCTCCTATGGGAAAACCCTGCACGGTATTTTGTATACTGATAAACAATCACTTAGGCAGTGTCCTTTTGCAACTGCACTCAGCGGTTTCACGCCTCTCTCCTCCTGCAGCACAAGGAACAATTCTGACTCTTAGCCAGTGACTCTTGCCAGACATCAGTTGCTCCTTTAAAAAAATATTGCAACCTGGGAAATGTAGTCCAGTTGACAGCATATCAATCATAAGGAAGTCTTAATCTTTCTGTTTAGTTTAAAAGGAATAGTGATTCTTCAGTACTGTAATATGCTTACCAACAAAAAAGGAACACTCACAACAATAGCAACAGCAATATTAACCCTTCCTCATCCTGCCTCCCCCTCAAAAGTCTTGTCTCCCCCACAAATAATAATAATTAATAATATTATACTGAATTCCAACAATAAAAGTTCAGAAAGCATAGCAAGATAAATGTTTCCCTGTCCCCTAAATGTTCCCCTGTCCCCTAAAGACTCACAATCTTAAAAAAAAAAGGAGGGGGGAGAGAGTTGCAAAGAATCACTAGGAAAAAAATGCTATGCTGGGATACAATTGCTCTTCCTCTATTCAATATAAAAGAGTATCTCAATATCTTCCTCAATATCTCACTATCTACTCAATATCTTCCTCTACCACATAAAGGTGCCTCTTTTTTTTACTCAATTAGCAGGGGTAATTTCAGCAATAAACTTTTTTTTTCAATGCCATCATTCAAAACACAACATAAAAATTTACCCAGCACAGCAATAATAATTGAAAAAGCAACAGCGATGAGCTCTGAAGTTATTGCAAACCAAACACAAGTTTCCACATATACAGAATGAAATCGAAAGACATGTAAGAATGATGCAAGATAACAAATATTATTATTAAATGGCCAGAGATCGATAACAGGAAACAAACAGGATTTGGATGGCTTCACAACATGTGACTTATCTAAAAGCGTAAGATAATTTCAGATCGTCCGCTGTGCATTACCAGCATAAGCATCTTCACTCTTTACAAACAGAGTTGTGGTGTTTAGTCACTCAGTCTAAACAGGTTCAAAATGGAACAAACATTTTGATTGATGAAGATGGTCCTGTTAGATCTTCGCAGCAGATTTAAGTGGGTGGTGGTTTTATTTTTAGTACAAATGCTAATCAAGACAGGTCATGAATGAGTTTCCTTCTCCCATTGTTTATCCCTAGCTCCTAAGATACACTGCCTCTGCCATGGAGGTTTTATTTGGCTACCATGGCTGATTATCACAAGATTCGAGGATTGCCTTAGCTTAGATTGCTTTAAAAGGAGATTAGAGAAATCCCTGGGGGAGCATTCTATTGGTGGATATCAGTTAGCAAGGTAACTGCACATCATGCAAATACAGGTGGGCCCCCATATCCGCTGGGGATATGTTCCAGGCCCCGTGGATACTTGAAACCGTGGATAAGAGCGAACACCCCCTCCATGGTTTCCTGAGGGCCCCCCACCCTGCCTCCCCTGCAGGCAGGCATGCTTGCCCCCCCAAGCTCTTATTTTTCTTTCAGCAAGCTTTGTTTCTTCCTTAAAACAAACAGAGAAGCAGCCTCCATTGCAGGCAAGTAGAACGAGACTAAGTCCTAGAGAGGCTCTGCAAGGTTTCTGTTAACCTTGCAGAGCCTCTCTAGTACTTAGTCTCGTTCTACTTGCCTGTAAGAGGCTGCTTCTCCTGTTTCTTTAAGGAAGAAATAAAGCTTACTGGGAAAAAGTAAAAGCCTGGGGGGGGGTGTCCCCACAATCCGTGGATAACTGAAACCGTGGATAGCGAATCAGTGGATATGGGGGCCCACCTGTACTTTTCCACCCAGTTTTCAACTTGCTCCTACTCTTATGAGCCAGGGAGAAAAACCTCCCTCTCTCCAGACCTTGCATAATTGTATAAACTTCAGTTGTGGTCTCCCTTAGTCATCATTCAATTCATTCCTTAGTTCTCTGATCTCTGAATGTGTGTGCATAAAATGGTTCAATAAAATTAAATAGCTAAAAAAAGATCAGGCTACAATCAGTGCAATATAAGCGACTATATTATGTTATACAGAACCTGAAGAGACTCAAAAGTCTCTTGATTCAACCCCCGGCATGATGCCTGCACAATTCATGACACTTCAAGCCCACTCAGCCCACCAGCCATGTATGGGTAGCCCATCATGTCCCAATAAATCTCCTATTTTTGCTGCTTGCTTGAGACTACAAAGGCAGGGGGGTTGTCATTCACCTGGCAAGTCACAATACTACAGGGCTGGTGGATAGAGTTTGACTTGGTATCTTGTCCCAGGAAGTGTTGGGGGCTAGACGTAGACGGCTGGTGGTGTTCTACTTGGAAGCTCAAATTGAGCGGAAAACTACATTCCTTCCCTCCGAGAAATCTTCATGTCTTAAAGGATCTTTGCCTGTTTTTGTAAGTGTCGACTCTGATGGTGTTGGAAGGATATTTGCTTCCATGAAGGCCACTCAAGGGAATCCTTGAAAGAGAGGGGCAGAATAACATCTGGGGCAAGGGTGGTGGGTTGAGCACCCGAGATTCCCCTTGTGCAGTGGGTACAGATGGGCTGGGAGAGACCAGAGTCTCCTCTGAGGGAATTCTCCTCCCCCAATCGGTCTCCTCCCCTGGTCTTCCACCTCATCACCCCCATATTTACACGGTTCTGTTTCTTCAGTCATGACACTTGGTGGCTTGCAAGGCATGAATAGGCAGCCCCACTATCCTCCCCTCTTTCCATCAGCCTATACCAGGTCAACCTTCCACCATTAGGGCCTCTGCGTTCTTAAGAGTTGTGTAGAAGACAGAATCTTGGCAGCTGCAAGTGCTGATGGTGCTGCTAAAGCAGCTGCACCTGCTGAAACGCCCTCACCTATGCAACCATTAAAGGGCCAGGAGCATTCATGTTGAAAGGTTGTCCACCCCTGGCCTATACATTCCAAATTACAGAGTGTCTCAAACAAAACAAAGGCACATCCTACAAGGAGCTGAGTAGAGCAAATATTAATCGGTATCTGGAGCCGTGAAGGCTCAAGCCAGAGACCAGGACCGACCAGTGAGACTAGGTACACGTGCGTGCTAGAGAGTCTCGCTCTCATCATGGTTTCCGACTGCAATGCCGAAGAAGAAGTAGGAGGAGTGCTCCCGGGTTAAGTACAATGTTGCCCCCGTGCCTCACCGAAAATCCCCCCCTGTTCCTGGGGGGAGCACACGAAGCAGCTGCTGCCCTGGGGTTGCAGCAGGGGGCGGCGGCAGTTACGTGCAAAACAGAAAAAGACCCGGACAAAAAAAAAAACCCAAACATTTTGTCGCCCCACCTCTGAGCTTTCACCCCCTGTGCCCGGGGGCCCAGGGCCCCCCGCACCCCCTGACAACCCCTTTGGCCAGGATCCCACCACCCTGGTTGTGTGCAAGACTGCCCCATGTGGTGAGCCAACACAGTGACAGGTTCACAGGTACGAGAATGACTCCACCACCCAGGCTGGTCATTGTTCCTCCTCAGCAGGAAGGACTATAAAGTCTTCCTGTTCAGGCAGAGACTCTGCCTGGGTGGTAAGAGAGTTTTCTTACCTGTTCTGACTATCTCAGTTTTATCTCTGGTATTGACTATTGACCTCTTGGCTTGACTTCTGCTTCCTGGCTCTCTGCCATACTGTGTCTCAGCTCTGCCAGTATTGCTACAACCTGGTCTAAGTCATTCTATATAAACAGCACTTGGGGAACTGATTGATAAAACATTTGGCATCCACGCTGAAAACATTTTTAGAAAATATGTAAAGGAATAACTGCAGGACCAAGAGTGCTGGTAACTTTTTTGGTTGTTGTTTCAAATGTTTAAAGCTTAATCCCCAACCCGAGAAACCCAAAGCAATTCATTTTAAGCTGATTTACTCCCACGGACTCACTAAGGTCAAGCTTATTTAAATTCAGCCTTACTTCCTTAACCTGGTTGTAGATTGGACTGAAAATTAGTGAAAGACAACGTACGCACAAACAATAAATCCATCAAGGCAAAACTGTATTCTTTATCTGGAAGGGGAAATTGCAATATTATTCAAAAAGTGCTAATTTGGTCTGGTCGTCCCACGAGAAATGGTAAATTATGAGGTCATAGGGACCTCATTGCAAAGTATTTGCCAAACTTAATTGGTGTAATAAATAAAATATGCATGCAAATGAGACTGGTTTCTGAATTAGAGGAATCCATTATCTCATGTAGCTAAGTTGATTTGATAGCAGCTTCGCTGTAGTTCAAAATACACACAGTTTGGTTCATCTGTGCTTCCATGTGAAGCCAGTAGTGTAAACCTCAAGGTTTATGCCCAAACATTGCTTAACAGTAGTATTTATTCACTTTATACATGTATCAGCCACTTTCCAGCTAACAGTGACTGAATAATACAAAATACACCTTCTTACTCATATCTATGTCAATTAACAGGAGTAAATAACATCCAGAATTTGCATAATGCTTATTGAAGCATGTGCAAAGCACCTCACACATATTTTCTTGCTGTAATCCTTACAACAACAACCCTGTAAGGTAAGTAAGCATTATCCCCATATTGCAACTGAGACTGCAAGAAAGTGTCTTGCCTAAGGCTAGTGTCTACTGCCAAAAGCCAGACACTGACTTAGCTAGGCCATGACAGAGGTGAGATTGGACCCAAGGAAGGTCTGGTTTGCAGTGGGCAGCACAATCCTGCGCAACTATCTGCTGGCGGAACAATGACTCTGCTGGCAATTGGTGTCGTAAACGTTTTCGACACCTGGCAAGTAAGTGGTGCTGGCGGAGAGACCAGTGCCACTCACTCCGCCTGGGTCCGCAGCCGGCAATCACAGGCACGCAGTCAGGGCAGAGGCGTGGGGCAGGGTGGGAAGGGAGGGGCAATTGGCCAGCCAGGCCAGGGACGGGGGAGGGATCATTGGCGGCACACTCCACCAAATCCTATCCCCCGTCCCGGGCCTAGCCGGCCTTACACTGGCTCCTTGGATTTGTGTCAGACATTTTGCCGATGCACATCTGAGGAGGCCCATTGGGTCTGCTGGGGCTCTACCTGGGGGAAAGGGATGAACATCCCTTTCTCCTGAGGAGTGCTTCAGCTCCACCGGCGCAGGTCCAATCCTGTCTAGGATGCAGCGGTCGCCCTAGGTGCGCCGCTACTACATTCTAGACAGGATCACGCTGTCAGTCTCTTAACACTATGCCACACAACTCTCTCTTAACACTGCTGCTCTGCACCAGCCTTAGGTGGAATATCTGGCCATTACTCAGGGAGACCGTACCCTCTTAACTCCCCTAGAAGATGGGCAGCCCAACCAATGCTACTCAAATCGCCCCCCGATGCAGCTGCGTCAATGGAAAGCTGCAATGAAGACACAGTCTTTGCTTTGTGGAAAACTGGCATTGCTGAGTTATATCTGATACTGCCTGACAGCACTGTTTTGGAGAGGAAGCTATTTTCCTAGGTCTTATCTGGATGAGATGGTTAGACAGCATCACCGATGCAACGAACATGAAAATGAGCGAACTCAGGAAGATAGTGGAGGACAGGAAGGCCTGGCGGACATGACTTAACGACTGAATAACATCAACAATCTGACCTAGGCCCTCTAAGCAGTAGCAGGAATGCCAGAGAGATAAGGAAAGTTTTTATCATCTCATCCCCCTAACATCTCTCTTGGCTGGTCCACCACTGAGAGAAAAGTTAATTGCTTTATATTGTACTGTAATAATCTGCTGTAAGATACTTGGAGATCATTTGATCCAAAATCAGAACATACTTTTTTTAAAATTTCTAATTCTATTTATGGCACTCAGCCACTATTCTATGCATGTACCCAACTGATGTCCATAAAACAATTACAATGATCAAAGCCAACAGACAAGAACAGAGCAGCAGCAAAATCATTAAACATAATTTTTTTTAATGCCCCAAATCTTAAAGCAGTAAAGCAGCGCAATGGTAAAACAGCAATTATCAAACAAACAAGATGTCTTAAAAGAATGATATTAACACGGTGCCTAAAAGTAATTTATTTTATTTCACATTTTTATACTACCCTTCCTCCAAGGAGCTCAGGATGGTGTACATGGTTCCTCCCCTCCTTTTGTCCTTACAACAACCCTGTGAGTTAGGTGAGGCTGAGAGATCGGGACTGGCCCAAGGTCACCCAGGAAGTTTCATGGCTGAGCGGGGATTTGAACCTGGATCTTCCAAGTCCAATCAGTGAAGCCACCTCATGGACTGGCCCAGTGGTGGAGCAATCTTCGCACTTTGTGCAAGGTGTATTGTTCCACTGTTGCCAAAGGCTCCCATGATTGGGCTGTGCTTCATTCATTCATTCATTCATTCATTCATTCATTCAGGGTATCTATAGACTGCTATTAAACAAGGAGTTCTCAAAGCAGTTTACAAAAGAAAGAAATGAAATGGTTCCCTGTCCCAAAGGGCTCACAATCTAAATGTTATTTCAATTTTGATGTACTTCTGTATTGCAGCTGGGAGTGAGAGGGAGTTGCTTGCCTAAGGCCACCTACTGAATTCATGGTAGAGTTAAGAACTGAACTAGGGAAGTTGTTCCGATGCAGAGCTCAGAGACTCTCAGTCACTACACTACACCAGCTCTCCAAGGCAGAGGCCGTAAGACCCACCAACCATGATAACAAAATGGAGCCCCCATGTAGAGAGGCACTATACCCTAGATCAGGGGTGCACAACTTGGAAGTAGGTAGGGGCCAAAATGAATAGACTAAACTTCTTTGGGGCCGCACGGGGGGCGTGTCAAGGAACCGTGATGTCACTTCCTCAGGAAGTGACATCACAGGGTGTGTGTCCATGAGCCGGAAAATATCCAGAATCAACTTATTAATAAATAAATAAAGATATTTACAGAATTAAAAATTCGGATTTGCCCTCCCACTGCGAATCCGAGCCTCCTCCTCACATGGAGCAGTGACAGCCCCAACGGGACAAGCCCCAAAACCTCCATGCCCGTTGGCACACAAGAGGAGACGCAGCTCTTCCAGCTCCTGACTGAATGCCAGGAGACTCCAGCTGATTGGTGGTGATCAAACGCCGCCTTTAGCAACGGCCTCCAGGCCAATGGGCTCGCAAGGCTCAGTGACCCAATTGAGAAGGCTGCACAGCAACACGACTGGAGCGAAAACATCGGAGATCCCTCGGCACTCTCTTTGTAAGCAATGCGCACCATGGGATCCCCAATTTCTTCGGGGGCCACCAGAAATCCTTCGGAGGGCCGCAAGCGGCCCAGGGGCCACATGTTGTGCACCCCTGCCCTAGATGCTGGGGAAGGGCATTGCTTTCAAGTCTTGCTGGGGAGCATGCAGAGGCACCTGTCTGGCTATTGTTAGACAGAACTCTCTGCTAGATGGACTTGTGGTCTGATCTAACAACAGAAATTTGGAAATAAAGTTGAAAAAGATGTCATCAAAAGTGCCAGGTATTCTTTAGCAGATGAATATGAAACAACAAAGAGACTTTTGATGAAGAGTCTTTTGGAATGAATATCAATAAAGAGGAACAGAGATGCAGCAAAGATTCTCAGAGGTTCTTTCTTAGGACTAATAAAAAACACTGTCTGATCCTCAACCCCAAATCAAGTGTTACATCTGCTCCTTTTCCTTTTTATCCTTTTCCTTTCTTTCTCCCCCCCCCTTTTATAAAAAACAGCTGATTGAATGAACACAAATGCTTAGCTATTGTCACTTGGGATAACACTTGATGTATCCCATTTTTGAGCCTCTAATTATTCCATTTGTAGACATGAATGCCATTTAGATGTCAGTTAATTCAGCATGGTAACTCAATTAGATTTGTACTGACTTGGATTTATGAAACATCAGTGGGTTCTTGGGGAGACCAATGGGACTACCAGTTATTTATCCCTAGCCTTCCCGACACGGCCTCTCAGGAGCTCAATTAAACATGCCAGCAATGAGAATGTTTTGTAACACCATGGTATGCTTTGCAATTAGGCAAAGATTGTTGAAAAGCAGATCATACATGTCGCCAAAGATGCTTCTCATCCACAATCTCAGGTCTCGCTAGAACTGTGCTTGGTGGAATTTTCAAACCCAGATGGATTACAAGATCAGGTCATATTATACAGGGGGCTGTATTGCAAAAATCCAGCATTAAAAATTTCAAATACGTTTTCCTCTTGGCAAGAGGGATGCCAACTAGTCTCACTGAATGTTTGTTTCCTTCGTTCTTTCTTCCAAGCCAGTTGCCCGAACAGCAAGCAGGCTAAACTGGGAACTGTTTCCCTCCACGTTTTTGTTGTCATTGTTGTTTTGCTGTACGCCTTAGCCGGGAACACAGATTTTGTGCTGGACTCTGTACATTAAAACCATAAAAGCCCTGCTGGATCAGACCAAAGATTCATCTAGGTCAACAACCAGTGTTCCAAAGTGACCAACCAGATGTCTCGAGGAAGCCCACAAATAGGATGCAAAGGCAACAGCCCTCCCCCTTATTTTATTTCCTAGCAGCTTTTATTCCAAGATAGACTACTTCTGAACATGAAGGTTTCATACAGCCATCACAATTGCTAGCTCTTGATAGGCCATGAATGTGTCTAACCTCCTTTTGAAGCCACTGAACTTAGTGGCCATCACCATACCTTGTGGCAATGTGTTCCATAGGTCTGTCCTGAATCTACTAGCAATCAATGTTATTGGATGACTCTGAGGGCTAATATTATGGGGACAACAACTCTCCACTTTTGGCATACCATGCATAATTTTTAAGCCTCTTGTCATGTCCCACCTATATTTTCTTTTTCCTAAACTAAAAAGCACCAAACACTTTCACCTTTCCTTGTAGGAAAGGTACTTCAACCCTCTGGTCATTTTAGTTTCTCTTTTCTAACCATTTCCAAGCTCTACAGTACTGTATACTTAGTTAGTATATGTTAGTATAGCATAGTAGATTGACTAGAGCTGTATACACAGGTGTGGCCCAAGACCTCCTGGTGCCAGAGGTGGTCCGCCAAATGCTGCCTCCCCGTACCTGTTGATGTACAAACCTCTGCTCTTCCCACATCCTAGATTGGAAAACCAGTGATATTTTATGTATTACATTTCAACCCAATCCTATCCCCAACCATCTTCTGCCATACAGCTGCACTGATGGTGCACATGCTGCATCCAAGGTGGGGGTGGTCAGACGGCCAGTGAGCGGTCAGTAAAACTCCTTTTTACTTACCTCCTGGTAGGCCACCTGATTGCCTATGGGTCTCTTCAGACCTATGCCAGTTATTTTGCTGGCATAAGTCTGAGGAGAAGGAGAGGGGCGGGTTAAAAAACTAGAAATAGGATCCAGCACATATTTTTGCCATCAAGATCCACTCCCTCCAGCCCACTCCCCACCCCTTGCCCTCCCCCTTCCCCACCTTGAACCACCCCTGAACTTACCACAATCCACCCGTATACTGCCCCTTCTGCCACCTTACCTGGATTGGCAGAGCATCTGGGTGAGTCTGGCACGTGCATGGATCCATTGGCCAACTCTATGAGCCCCTCCAGTGTGGCAGCCTCTCCACCAGTCTGTGCACGGAAAGCCAGCAGCACGGCACAGATCAGCCACCTGCAGGGGTTATCGTGGCAGAGAGGTGGGGATTGGGGCAGACTGGGGTGGATCCCAATCAGAAGCGTACTGCAGCTGAGCGTGGCTGAAGGGCGCCCGGAGCAAGGCAGCATTCCCCCCCCCCCGCACTCTGAATCTGGAAGTGAGTGGATTGGACTCTGATTCACTCCCGGGTTTGGAGCACGGGGGGGGGGGGGCGCTGCATGCTCTGAGGTGAGTGGGAGGGCCTTTTCCCCCCATGCAAGTTTCCAAAAGTATGATGTAAAATCATCATCATTTATTACTATTATTAATATTATACTTCATCACAGCCTATGCTGGGTTGGTTATATTCTATAATTCGGGATCTAGCCAAGAACCTGGGAATCACAAAGATATCTTCATAGGATTCGTGCTGTTCCAAGCAATGCTGTTTTCTGCAGCTAAGCTGGTGTAATTTGCTCAGGGCCAAGAATGTCCAGGTATGTCTTCATTGCTCCAAGGGCTCCAATGAAAATTGGCACAATAGTGACCTTCTTCTCCCAGAGACGCTCAAGTTCTACTCGTATGACAATGATGCCATTGATGTACATGGCACCAGTGATGTAGACTTGAGTCTATTGACTCGGACTCGTGTTGCATCAATGACTCGACTCGGACTTGACTCGGCGATTGTAAAAGACTCGAAAGACGACTCGAGACTTGGAGCCTTTTACGACAAGTTGAATTTTATTCAGGTTGCAGTGCCTAGAAGTCTGAAGATATACCTGGACGTTCTTGACCCTGAGCAAATTACACCAGCTCAGCTGCAGAGAACAGCGTTGCTTGGAACAGCACGAATCCTACGAAGATATCTTTGACGAGGTGTTTTGAGGAGAAAGTAAGAGAGGAGGTGTTTTAAGGAGGAAATAAGAGAGGAGGTGTTGTGAGGTTAGATGTTGTGGGACAACACGTTAGATGTTGTGGGAGGCAGTTCCAAGCATGTGGGACCTCAAGGGAGAAAGGGCAGAATTGTTCCAGGGAGCAGGAGGTCTTTGGATGATTGGGAATGGCGAAACTGGAGGAGCAAGGGCAGGAGTGTAAGGTTATGCAGTGATATTTGCGATGGCCTCTCTGTCTGCTTTATGGAACTCTCCATGTGGCTTGATCCTACTTTTTGTGTGACCATATTCTCGCAGTCTCAGGTAATTGTTGCTCCAATGAGGTGTTTCATGCCTGGAATTATTTCCCTGATGGAAGAAACCGAGAGCAGAACTGAAAACAGATGGCTCCTAACGACATCTTAATACTGGGGAGAAGAACCAAAGTAGTATTTCATTATAGAGTAGTCATTTTTCTCCTCCTTTCCAAATTGCCTTCAGGTGTTAGTTTAAGTGAGCAGAGAAAAAAGCAACAGCTAAAAAGATTTTTAAGATTTCATAACAGGGATAAGAGTGGTGCAAATCAGATCCAGTAATCATGCCCTACGAACCTGTCAGTTTGTAGTACGCTGACAAGCGTTAGCTAACGGGTACGGCCATCCCATGGATGGCAGCGAACCCTTCTTTCACTTTGATGAATCAACTAGTTTGAATTAGTAGGAAAATGTAACAAAATGTTTGCCCTAGTTGAGAATTTCCAAATACCCCTGCAGGAAGAATGGTCTGTACATTCTGTCTTTTTAATAATTTGACCATCCGTTGGATGCTCTGCTCATGGGGAATATCTGATTTGATACACCATAAATTGGAACATAAATTGTCCTGTGCCTAAGATTTGTTGGAAATCTTAAAAAAAAAAACACCAAATTTTGTTTTTTTTGCCTTTGCTCAACTTTTTCACACATGCTGAGTTCATCTTAACTAACACACCCTGTGAGCTTTATTTTTGATGCTGTCTTTCAGACAGAGACATTTATTGCCTACTATGAGTATCAGCATCGAGCTTAGGTTTTGAGCAGTTAGAAAAATTAACAGCAGCAGGTCCTTCTCCTTAAACGAAGAGGATCACAGGACCCGATAGATTTGAGAAGGAAACTTTTGGACGATCCTGTTTGAGCTGCATTGTCTGTGAAAGCTGTCATTAAGATATTACGGTATCTCTTTTTAATGACGTTCTCCCCATTATGTAAAAGATAAATACTGGACCATATGCAAACATTTTAAAATCTTCCCTGTACATGTTTGAAGAAAAGCTCTTATATGTTTCTTTTAAAACACACAAATTAATATTGCTTACTTTCCAGGAGGAGGACGTGGGGGTCTCACAGACCTCCCTAGAATGGAACACCGCTTAAATAACAGTGCGTGATTTTCATTGTACTATGATAAATGCGCAGCTATTAAACAACCTTTTACAGAGTTGATGTAATTATCTGTAAATAGTAATGGTACCCAAAAAGGTCAAGTTTTGCTGCCATTAGAGGTTTATGGATATAAAGTGAATTTATGTTTCCATAAAACAGGGCTCCGACTAACTAGATTAATTCTACACCAACTAAACCAACTGTAGTAATATTTAGACACAATAAAACGAGACCAATTAAAACAATTTTATTTCCCCCCCCCCTTTCGTGTGTCATATTGATTAATGGCACACTAAAATTAACCAAAGACCTTAAAACCCGGCGTGGTTGTTGCGAAGGCGTCCATAGCTTGCCGTTATTACCAACAAGACGAGCCGTTAAGGGAGACAGGCCTGCGATGGTATGAATATTTAATTAATAATTAGTCATGTAATTTCTCCTCGGGAATTATTATCCCTCAAACTGGTTTGTGAATTTAATTATTAGGAGCCTTTTTGTTTCCATGTCCCCCTCATTACTGTCAGGATTGATGTAACATAAACTTCATTAAAAATTAAAGCAAGAGTCTTAATTACAAGGCTACCCTGACTGAAGTCAGAATTAGCCAAGTCAGTGATGTGCAAATGAGTGCATTATTTAAGAAAGATGCTAGAAGTGCTTATGCTAATGCGCAGGGTTCACAGTAACAGACCTTTTCACTTGCTGTTGCATATTCATTAAATGCACTATGCAAATTTAATGTAGCAGCCTTAGTAATGCGTTGTTAATTTATTCAGATTTATTGAGTACGTCTTCTAAAAAAAAAGTGCAAATTTAATTACTCTATCTGCTAGGAAGATATTAGGCGTGCTAGGAGAGGTTTCGGATGTGTTGATCTGGATTACTGCACTTTGATGGAGGATGTGGTTGCAAAGGGTACCATTTTGATAACTGGGCTTGAAAGCCTGTTTGATTTACTTACGGAATGATCTAAGAAATCACTGAAATTGCACATGCTACTTCCCAACAGGAAGGAGTGGGGGGGGAGCCTCCATCGTGTTAACTTAAGAACTTGAGCGGTGCTGCTGAGTCCACAGTCTAATGGATGTAATGATCCTACTGAGACTAGTAAAGGTTATAGATGGAGATTTGTTGGACTCAAACTGTCTTGGTGGGACATTTCATTGGTTGCTCTCAGTTCCTTCTCTATGGTGTTAAACACCAGTTTAACACCAGGAGAAGCTGGTCTTTTTGCAACAAAACTAGTGGCATGAACCAGTTAGTCTTGAATGGATGGGAGTGTTTCTGAAGGTTTCTATAGCCCCCACCCCGGAGCAACCATGTGGGTCACCATATCATGTGGGACTTCATAGGACCAGTGTAACGAGGTTGGCATTGCTGGACAGGAGCCAAGGGCCCACGGCTGATTCCTGAGACCACCTCTGTTCCCCCATAGTCTTTTTGTGGTGCAGGTGGTAGAGCAGCTCTCTCAAGGCGTGGTGTGGAAAGGAGGTGTGGTCTGGAGGTTGAGCTGTAGCCTTGCCTGAAGAAGCTAAGCAGGATCAACCTGGGATCAGCTTTGGAAGGGCGACCAGAAGTCGCTGATGGATATCCAGGAGGCACTTGAAAGAGTGTGGAATGTGTGGAATGGCAGTCAGGTGGCAAGGGACGGACAGACAACATCTTCAGAACCGGCTGATTTGTGACTGCCTGTGAAAGCTTGAAAGCACAGAGCACAGCCGGGATGATGGCTGCACTTTGAAACGGAAACATCTGGAGAAACTGAGTTTCTCTCATAGAACAATACCATTTGAAAAAATAGAATTTATGAACAGCCTGCCTATGTAAACCACCTTGTGAGAAAGGCAATATATAGAAATACTATAATAAATTAATAAATATAATCAAGGTCCATCCAGGTAGGACTGGGCCCTCAGTTATCACAAAGTATCCCCTGAAGCCCAGATCCAGTCCTGGAGCGTCTGCTCTAAATGTTCTGAGGCGTAGAAGATGAGCGGATTGCTGCAGAAAGCCATGGGATACTTATCAGACTTATCAGGCGGTGGGGATACTTATCAGGCTTATCAGGCAGTGGGGAGGGGGGAAGCAGCATCTACAGTGGATGGAGTTCTTCTACTTTCTGAGCAGATGGGGAGAGGGATAACCTTGCAACGGGGAGGCCTGAAGGTCTTGTATCTGAGCCCCTCCTGCAGCTGATGCTGATCCTAGTGGCCCAAGCAGATGCAACTGCTCTTGCCGTCCATGCCCTTGTGTCCCCCTCCCCCCCAACAATTGATAGCCAATTGTTTAGAGTTACTTTTCAAGCTGTGGATGTAGCATCCACAACAAGGTGGAGTTATTTCAACTCAGTCTTCCGCACCGAGTCAGCCTCTACACCCATCCAAGCTTCCCCTACATTTGAAGCCCGTGATCTGCACGTGATCTGTGGTGGTATCACTCAAGTCAGCAAGCTGTGCCTTGGGCCACTCAGAGGAATTTTATCAGGGGGTACAAAGTTTCTTTGGGGCCCCTTCCCTTCATGTGAATTTGGCTACTGAGCCCCCTTTTTTTGCTACTGCCCCCCCCTTTTGACCTATTTTTGACCCTGGGCCTGGGTACGATTGTACCCCCTTGACCTTGCTTGACTTGCCTCTCAGAGGCCTTGCTTGGGGGATGAGGACTCCCACAGCCAGGTCCAGATCTCCTCCACTTCCTGGCACCCCTTGGACAGGTAAATGAGCGATTGTCCCAGACATACAAGTGGTATCATGGGTTGGCCAGGTTGGACATTGGTCAAGGGCCCATGTCCAGGGGTGGTGTAAGAGGGTAGACAGGTTGGGCACTGGCTGAGGGCTCAGACCTACCTGAGGGTCCACTGTTTTAAACCATCTGTACCAATGCTGATGGTAATGCCCAGGGGTGTCACTGGGGTTGGTGACACCCAGGACAAGACCAGACCACATGATGTGGAGGCCTACTGGAAAATGTGATCCCCATGGCCAGGGAATCGGGGGAAAAAACCTTTTTCGCACCACCAGCAACAAATAGAATAGAACGTCATTTTGGTGTCAACCCCCCCCCCTGAGGTGACACCCGAGGCTGTTTCCCCCCCGCCCCCCTAGTAAAGCCCCTGGTAATGCACAGTGTGCCATCAGAAGGTGGGTGGATAGGTGTTATAGAGGGGTGCAGTGTGGAGCTTTGCCTCAGGACTGCCAGCTGCCAGGGCTGTCAGGGTGCCAGCTGATGTCACTATCGTGATGCATGGGCTTCTGGGGTGACCTGGTGGATTGGGCGCACTGATGCTAGACCAGACCCGTCAGTTGGTTAAAACCACCAGTAGCATTGATAGCATCAATTGTGCCATCAGAGATCTGGAAGGGGGGGGGGAGATTGAGTCTGAATTTTTGATCATGCTTGAGGATACTTATGGAAACTTGCGTCTATATGTCCAGATTTTGTTAGATTTACTGGAGCCAATCAGAAGCAGCGTTAGAATAGAATAAAAAAAACCCCATTCTCTAAAAGAAAGAGAGAGTTAAACTAGGACTTGTAGTTTAGTTTTTAATGCTTCCCTATGTGACATGCTGAGGAAGTTTTTAATGCTTCCCTATGTGACATAAGGAAGGCTGAGCGCCGAAGAATAGATGCTTTCGAACTGTGGTGCTGGAGAAGACTCCTGAGAGTCCCTTGGACTGCTAGGAGATCAAATCAGTCAATCCTAAATGAAATCAACCCTGACTGTTCCCTGGAAGGACAGGTACTGAGGCTGAAGCTCAAATATTTTGGCCACCTAATGCGAAGAGAGGACTCTCTGGAGAAGACTCTGATGCTGGGAAAGATTGAAGGCAAAAGGAGAAGGGGAAGGCAAAGGATGAGATGGTTAGACAGCATCACCGATGCAACGAACATGAAAATGAGCGAACTCAGGAAGATAGTGGAGGACAGGAAGGCCTGGCGGGATATGGTTCATGGGATCACGAAGGGTCGGACACGACTTAACAACTGAACAACAACAACATGTGACATGCTCTTTCAAGAACTACCATCCCCAGGGCTCCTTGTGCATAGACAGGAGGGAGGGGCAGCTAGTAGGTGGGGGAAAGCACCATAATAATGTGTGAATAATTTGTACCAGGCCAAAATACAGTATCATGCATGGCTAAGGCCCTGAGTATACAGTATGGCAATCATTGTTACATGGGCTGCTGGAAGTTTGACAGTTACAAGCCCACTCGCGAGATGCCTAGTTTTTTTAATGCTGTTCAGTCAAAACCACAACAGCAGCAAGAAGAGCAAGTGGACAAAACCTTCCATTCCTCCTTCATCTTGAGGGCGATGCCATTAATGGATGCACAGTGCACGCTGGGAAGGGCTGCATGATTGGACATTTGCATTTGTTTAATTAAAGAATGAGCTGGAAGCTCTGTTTAATTAAGGACAAACTTGTTTTGGAGGAGAGATCATGCTGGGAATTACGACGCTTTTGTGATTCAGATCGGAGTAACAATATAAGAGGAATCATTCCGTGTCCTCTCAATCTTTAATGGGCAATGATGCACATCACAGAGCTAACAAATGATGGCCAGATCTGCAAATGAAGGAATTTTGGCATGATCTCAAAAATGGAGTCTCAGAGGTGGCGCTTGAGGTGGGGGAGGAAGGGGGAAGGCCGAAGCAGAACTTGTCTTGACAGGTTACATGCAAGAGGTGACCAGGTTTTCTGCTTCCAACCTCCAGGCGATAGCAGCACATGCTGTCATGGGTTCTCCCATGGAAGCGCATAAGTCACTGTCATTATCTCTGTTGCTATAAACAGGAAATATTCTGGGTTTGTCGCTCAGTGTTACAGTGACATGGCCTTGATGGTCCTCTGCTCCAGGTATGGTCATTGTCTCAAATGTACTTTTGCCCAAGTGGGGGAAAGAAGGAACGGCAGCAGAATTTCCCACTAAAAAAAATAATAATTGCAGTTATGGGGAAGGAGATTGGATTGAGTCCATGGTGCTGGGGGAGGTTTGCTTATTTATTGAACCCGTTGCACTGCACCATCCTCCAACTAAAACGGCCTCCCCGGAAACTGGTATTTGGCCCCAAGGGGCGAAATATACGAGTACAGCCGCTTTGTAAAGGTAAAGGTATCCCTTGACAATTAAGTCCAGTCGTGTCCGACTCTAGGGTGCAGTGCTCATCCCCGTTTCGCGGTCGAAGAGTCGATGTTGTGCGAAGATGCTTCCGTGGTCATGTGGCTGGCATGACTCTCCTTGCTGCAGCACGAAGCATGCTACTGGGACACAGAACACTGTTTACTTTCCCGCAAGCACCACCCGTTTTTTTATTTATTTTTATACCTATTTATCTACTCGTATTGCCATGCTTTCGAACTGCTAGGTTGGCAGGAGCAGTTGCTTTAAGGAGGATGTAATTTTAATAGGAAAATTGGTGCAGAAAGGGTTAACCCCTCTTTCCTCCAGCACCTTGGTCCACATCCAATTCACACACACACACACACACACACACACACACACACACACACACACACACACACTGCAGCTGCTATTAAATTTTATAAACACTGTAAAAGACCCTGATTTCTGATCACAGATCTCCCGTGCTTTGACATCAGATCTGGTCTGTCCACATGGCTGAGTGAAGCTATTATGATGGGCACCCAAATTTGTCTGCCCATCTCCATCACTCTTATTATCCTTCTCCCACGCCCTGGATTTGAAAAGGAAGATGGGAATACAGCGGAAGAAGATGTGCGGAGAGGAGGAGAATGATGAGTTAGTGTCAGAGACTCTCTCCCCCCCCTCCACACTACCTCTTTCCCTCCATTTCTCTTTTTCTTTTAAAATCCATGGAGCGGTAGAGTAGACGTGGTGGAGGCAGGTGCTACCCACCACAATCCACCACCTGAGGCAACGACCTCAGTCAACCTCATCGATGGGCCGGCCCTTTGACCTGTGCCAAGGAATGAGCAATTGCATGCAACTTTCTTATGGTGACTTTTTTCATGGCTACTAAGTTCCTCCATCACGGGCCTTGGTCTGGAAGAGTGCTTTGAGGATCCGAGGTTAACAACTTCGGATGGGGGAAGGGAGAAGGCTTCAGAGTTGCCGGAGAATTTCTCCTGCCAGGACTTCTGGCTGCAAGGCATTAAAAAAATCTAATGCAGCTCCATACTCCATCCTTCTTTGAGTCTTAAAGGGCTGTCTATTGGGCCTGGTATGTAATCGACTGGGGCTTTAGGACCAGTTTCTCTGAGAAGCTGGCAGTGTTCAAGGAGGGCCCTTGACACCATTCCAACTTAATGCTAGACACATCTGCAGCTACTTGGGACAAAATTGACATTGTCTAGAGAGCAAAGCAATCACCTCATGTAGCATTACAGAGCATTTACACTTGAGCCGTGTTACCAGACAGTAAATCTTGACCTTTAGAAGTTCAGAGATTAGATTCCTTTGCGGCAAGCGTTCGAGGCATTGTTGGGAATTGGTTGCTATTCAAAGCAGCTTTAAGGGGTTGCCTTTGGGTTTAATTCCGCGCATCAATCATTTTTTGGAAGGTTCTTTTAAAGCAGAGAGAGTTTGAAAGAAAAATCGGGGATTACTTTTACATTTTATTGTTAGCAGCCAGCAAAGGGATGGAAGGAGGGGGGGAGGGAAATGGCTTTAAATACAGGGGTATATTTTTAGTGGTCATTCTTCCGCCAGCTGCTATGCCACAGAAGTCTTGGTGCTAGACGTGAACAGGAGCAAAGTTCTCAAACGGACATTAAGGACTGGTCAGAGGTGGCTAAAACCCAGCTTGCCCAAATAGGGTTGCCAGTTTGCCCAAAATGGTTCTCCAGCCTTTTGCTTTCTTCTCAAGCGGACAGGCAGGAAGCGCTAATCTCAGACCATGTTGGGGTCACTGCTGGGCTCCACCCACTACTGGCCCCTGCCCCAGTACCAGACTTTTCTCCCCTCCCCGCTCAAGAGCAGAAAAACGAGGCACAGGGCTTGCTTGTTTGGCCTTGCATGGCCAAGGCACTCGGCATGTGGGGCACCCTGTCATATGATTTCCCCCCATTTCTTAAGGGTTGGCAGTCTTGTGACATCACACCAGGCCCCACCTCAGCTCTCTCTAGTTTTTGGTAGCATCCAACCCAGCAACTCTAGCCCTAGCTGGAGGTCAGCTTTGGGCTGGCTGACGGGGCAGGGCTATAGCTGGAGGGGGCTTGCATTTCTCAGGGATATTTTTTTTGGGGGGGGGTCCTCCCTGAATTTTAGTTTTTATTGAAACAAGCAAGTCTCTTGCCCTTTTACTTGTGGGGGCATCAGGAAATGCATGCAAAGAGGATCCTAAACAAGAGCTCACTAAGACGTGAATGCAGTTCAAGCACTTTAAACCAATTTGCATCCCAATCCTACCTAGGGCCAGCTCCGCCAGAACAAGCATTCTGGCGGCGCTAGGCACTTTCCAACAACAAAGCGCGACATGCCGGAGTGTGCAGGCCGGCCACTGCTGGAAGTGGCGAGTGACAGGCTCCATGCAGCAGCAGATTCTGGATGCCCGGCACCCCAGGTAAGATCACGTAGGGGGTGGAAGGGAGGCAGGGGTGGGCAGAATGGGGTGGCAATGGAGGCGGGGAGGAGGGTGGATCAAGTCTGGGAAGGGGCAGGTTCAGCGGTGGCGGCATCTGCTGAATCCATGCCCCCTTCTCAGGCTCGATCCACCTTCATGGGGTCATGCGGATGTACGCCAATGATATAACTGGTGCAGGTCCAAGTAGACCCACTCGGCTGGCAGGGGCTTACACCTCAGGAGGCCTCAGGAGGCTGCAACTCCCCTGCAGGATGCAACGGGTGCCCCGTTGGCGCCACTGCATCGTCGCATGGGTAGTTCCGTTGAATTGGGTTGTTGGCTACCTACAATTAGTTTAGTTTAGTGTATTGACAATACGGTCATAGACCAGCTTGTACCTACAATTACGTTCTGGCTCTTAATATATCTCACTCCCCCCTTAGCCCCTTTCGTCACAACATTTTGGACTGTATGGGCCCATGACAGAGTTTTGTCATTTGGCTCACCTCTGACTTGCCATTCTGGCAACCAAGCTGGGAGTGAGGCTCTCAGCCAGCTGAATTTGATTGCTAGCACAGGAGGAAAAAGTAGTGTGTTTAGGAAGATCCCCATTTAACAGAGAATGCAAAAAGTATCAGCTTATGGAAAGAGAGTTGTGGTGGAGTATGAAACGAACATTTTCTGTGAGATATTTAGTCATTTCAGATGTGTGCTGGCATGCATCCTTACTTTTAAGTAATTCCTGGTGATTTCAGTGGAATGGAATGGACTTCCATAAGAACATAAGAAGAGCCCTATCGAATTAGGCCAAAGATCTGTGTAGTCCAACATCCTGCTTTCCAAAATCATCAACCAGACAACTCTGGGAATACCAGATACCAGCCAGGGGAGCCGTGGAGTGCCACGGAATCCTTTCGGAATACACTGCAATGCCAATTGGCAGGCATCAACATAATGTAATGGGGAGCCGCAGCCAAGGGTCGCCAAGGGTCAAGGGAGCCATGGGCCAAAAATGTTTGGGAAACACTGCAATAGAATGAAGACAATAGTTCTCCCTTGCTCCCCAGAAACTGGTATTCAGAGGCAAACTGGTTCCATTAAGCCACTGTTTCCCAAACCTTTTCAACCTGCAGCTCCCTTGGCCATTGGCAACCATTGGCCGCAGCTCCCCGTTGCATGATGTTGATGCCTGCCAATTGGCATTGCACTGTTTTCCGAGAGGATTCCGTGGCACTCCGGGGCTCCCCTGGCTGGTTTCCTCGGCTCCCCTGGGAGCCACACCTCCCACTTTGGGAAACACTGCATTAAGCCATCATGGCTAATAGCCCTTAATGACAAGGCTGGGTGTCATGTGGGAATAAGCACATCTTATTACGTAAATAGTGACAGTTGGACTGTATTTATTTTCATTTTATTTACCTAGCATATTCTCCACCAAAAACATTCCCAAAGCTGTTTACTTAGCAAAAGGGATGAGAAGGCGGTTTCCTGTCCCAGAGGGGCCTACAATCTGGTGCAGATGTCTGATGGCCCATAGTGCACACACTGAATGGAGGCATGGAATGAAGTGGGATGTTTTAATGTAATTTTTTTTTCAAACAGATAATTTGATTCATTATAATGATATTTGTTTGCTTGTTTCAAACTGCATGCCTGTCCTTCAGCAAACATGCTCATGGTCTGTAAAAACAATAAAACGATAAAGCAATAATCAATGCCAATAACAAGATTAACGGCCTAAACCTATTGGGGCCGACCGACAGCGAAACGCGACTTCCGCTGCTGACGACTGCCATATAGCAGTTGTAAAAGGCACTCCGGCAGTGCACACAGTAGCATGCTGCAGGAGCGCCAGGAGGAAGGCTGGCGCCTTCCTGCGCACCTCCATGGATCCAAGAGGACCTGCTGAAGCAGGTAAGATGTCGGGGGAGACGGGTGGGGGGAGGACGGAACATGGCAGGGAGGGCAGAACGAGGTGGTTACGGGACAGTGGGGATCAGGTCTGGGAAGAGGGCAGGTTCGGTGGCAGCAGTGGCTGCCAAATCCTAGCCCCCTGCTAGTAGAAGCTGCTACTATTCCGAAGAGGCTGTTGTGGGTTACTTTAACAGCCCAATCCTTTGTAACTCCACGAGTGGCAATGCAGCAGCGTTCCACTGTATCCCGCAGTGGAATTTTGGCATGTTGAGGACTCTTCGGAGTTTTCTTTCCCCAGGGTAAGTCCCAGCAGCTGCCATGGGTCAACTTGGAACTGTGCCAACTCTGCATGGCGCAAGTCCGCATTGACCCATGCAGGTGGATCAGGCCAGGGAAGGGCGTTAGGATTCAGCAGGTGCTGCTGCCGCTAAACTTATCCCCTTCCTAGATGTGGTCTGCCCTCCTCCCTGCCTCCATCACCACCCCGTTCCACCCACCACTCCCCCATTCCACCCTGACTCTCTCTCTCCCTTATTCTGTTGAACTACTCAATTATTGGGGAGGGGGTGCTTTTAGGTTTTTGTGATTTTGGTTATATTCTATTGTGGTGTGTTTGTTGTTGTTGTTGGTGGTGGTGTTGCTGTTAGCTGCCACAGATCGGTGACAAGAAAAGTGGAATACATTTTTTTAAAAATAAATTAAAATGTGGGCATATGTCGTTCAGTTGGTTGGAGGTGGGCTTTGATTTCAAAGTCTGCCCCTTCCTCTTTTTTGAGTGGATATTGAATTTGATTTTGATCAAATTTGATTTGAAACTTGATGTCAGTGGGATACAGATGTGGACTGTGAAGATGTGGAATACAGATGTGGACCCCCATGACATTTAGTGTGATGGAGAATGGGTGTTGGAGAGCACCCCAGCCTCAAAAAATGCAACATCATAAGGAATTCAAGGCAGAATCATACAAGGGCCTTTTGATGTGCTGCACGTTAATTTACATTGTACAAAAAACTTGCTTATAATTAAACCATTTTAGTTAATATTGTGATTGGAAATGTCAGCTGAAATACTTGATCTGCCTAATTAGAGAAAGGGCTGTGTGGGTTTTGGGTTTCAGTTGTTGTTTTTTTGAGTTTCTGCCAAGCATTTTCTGGAATCATCCATTTTATGCAGAGTTTGAAAACTGACTTGCGTCTTGAGCAGCAGATTTGCATTTCAAGTATGCAAAAGCGGCTGGCAATTCTTCACCCATCTATCACTCCGCTAATCTCTTTGCATTTCCCTCTTCGCCACATGTACTTAGTGTTCTTTTGTGGAGAACATTGTTTTCCAGATTATGCTAATGCATCTTTAATCATACCTCTACCTCTTTCTCACCCACATTGGCTCTCCAGGTCTACTTGGAATTGGCTCTCTAGTTTTGCTTAGACACAGTCCGGATCAAACTGGTTAATACCACTGTCACTATATATAACTGGGGGTGTGGGAGAAGGGGGATATTTCAGTGCATGCCATGTTGGTGGGGAAACGTGAGATCTTTAGTGACAGAAGAATTGAATTGTGTTTGTGTGCACCCAGTCACAATGACAACAAAGAGCAACATTCTGTGGGCCTTAAAATCAAGAAAACGGTTTTTGTTTTATAGTCCTGTCCCCTAATAGGATTCTTGTAGATTACATAAGAAGCTATCTGGAGTCATACTGGGGGCATCTAAGTCAGTGTCATCTACGGTGGCTGGCAGTAGCTCTTCAGAGTTGGACAGCCCAATCCTCTGCTGGTTGGGCTGCTGTGAGGAAGCTTTTGTGACAGCAGAACAGAGCCCCGCCCACTGTCTCAAAATAGCTGCCGACAGCACATGGACCGCTCTGTTGGTGGCCATTTTGGGAGCGCTGTCACAAGAGGCGGCAGCGCTTCCTGTCCGTCGCCAGATCCTGCCGCAACCACCAGAGCAGGTAAGGCAGTGGCAGGGTGGGGAGGGGGTGAAACTGGGCGGGGAAGGGGGAGGAACGTGGGGCGGAGAGACTGTAGGAGGGGTGGATTCGGTAGCAATGGCGTGTGCCGGATCCTATCCCCTCCTTCAGCAGCCTCCCCATCCCCTTTCTTTCCTCGGACTTGCGCCACCTAAAGCCATTGGAGGCCTACAGGGAGGTAAATAATAACGTTTTTACTTACCTTTCCCGTTTTGTCCCCCCTCCCAATAGCATGCAGGCTTATCAGGTCAACTCTTTCGTGATGTAAAAGAGTAGTTCACACCTTCTTGGTAGTTAAGACCTTTGGGGGAGTGATCTTTGGACTTCTGTTATTTCTTAGATTGCTCTATAGTTGTTTTCCCTTGATTTTAATTGTAGTTCTTTCAGGGTTGTTTTGATATTGTCTTGTTTTGTTTTGTTGGCGTTTGCTGCTCTGGGGGCCTTTGCGGCCATAGGAAACATAAATGAATTGCCTTTGATATATCTTCCTCTCTCCTCTTTCTTGTGGAATTCTCCATACAGAACTAGCCCTTTGCCATAATACATTTGCAAAAAGGTGGATTGATACCAAGGAGAAACCCGACTCAGAAAATGAGAGGATATATCTTTTGGCCATGGGTGTGCTCTGAAAAAAATAAAATCATCTTAGAGTTTAATTGCCAGGTAAATTTAGTGGACCCAAAGCTTCACTGCTATTGGCACAGCTAATAAGATGTTATGAATTACCACCCAGGATCTCTGCCAATTTAACTGCAATAAAGCAATATGGAAATATATTCTGATTGTCGGCAAGATTTGCGGAGACTTTTATGAGGGTTTTTTTTTTTCTTGTCCAAAATGGGTCAAGAAACTCATTTAGGACTTATTTGGAAATTTATCCAATTCTAAGATTTTTTTTTTTTTAACCATATGAAAACTCTCATCACTCTATAGATTGAATCTGAACCACCGTGCATTTTAACAACATTCTCAGGCTGATTTGGATGCGATTGAAGGAAGCAATTTGCACTTCTGCTTTTTGTTGAGAGAAGCAAATCTGTACAAGCAAACCTGTGTGCATTTAAAAAGAACACGGAGCGGAGGGCAATGCAGTCGGTATTATCAAGTCGGGGAGCAGCACAGTAAGCAGCAAAGTCATCGTGATGCAAGAGATTCTTGAGCAAAATGTCCCGTCGTGTATTTGGATTTGGTTTTCTTCCTCTCTATAAAGTGCCGTGTACATAGTTGGTGGGTGACACAATAATAATAATATAGATAGATAGATAGATAGATAGATAGATAGATAGATAGATAGATAGATAGATAGATAGATAGATAGATAGATAGATAGATAGATAGATAGATAGATAGATAGATGATAGTGCTGGGATTTTTTTTCAGGGGCTATTTATTCCTTTGGTTTTGGGAACCAAAGGAAAGAACTGAAAACAGCCCCCCCCCAAACCTGCACAATTTTCAGGGGGACATGATTTTGAAGGATGTCCTGGAGTGGTAGCTGGGTCCTAGAATGCACTGGGGCATCCATCCCACAAGCTACATAATTTCCCGGTTTGTTCTGGGAGATCAAACGGTGCCCAGCAGGAACCAGACTCCAAGACACTGTTGCTACTAACACCACTCTCACGGGAAAACAGCTTTTTCAAGTTACAAAGATCGAAGTTGCTCAAGTTACAAAAGCCACCACCCTGATAAGCCCTCCCAAATACCCTCCAAAAAGGGGCAATTTTCATGGGCCAGCCCAAAAATCTCAGAACCACTCACCCCACCCCGGATTCTTGCCACTATTTTCAGAGGTGGTGGAAATGTGGATGGACTTCAGATCAGGGCATCATCATCATATTTTAAGATGTGTCACTCTTTCTGCTGTTTCCCCATCTCCACTGTCTGTTTTAGTCTGTAAGCTCCTTGCGAGCAGAGTTGTGTTGCCTATGTAATTTTGTAAAATACCATGTGCACCAATTATAGAAGACGACGAATACGAATACGAATACGAATACGAATACGAATACGAATACGAATACGAATACGAATACGAAGAAGAAGAAGAAGAAGAAGAAGAAGAAGAAGAAGAAGAAGAAGATTGTACAACATTGTATTAAAAAAATTTCTCACCAACTTGCGAGGTTGGAGACAGGTTAAATACCGGTAATCATTTTTTTTAAAAAAAAAAATAAGTGATGGCATGCATGTTGGTATTTTGGAGAAGGCAACCATCCTGGGATATTCGGGGCGGGGGGGAGATAATAAGTGAAACTGGAATCTTTGAGGGATGTATTTCAAGGCTCAAGGATAAACCAAGCCAGAGATCACAGCTCTTCAGAAGCCGACGCTCAAAATGTTGACATAGGCACGCTCGTTATATTAATAGACACCCTGACTTCTCCAGATGATACCAGTGCCGTTGTTCACATCTGCCCAGCCAGCTGTTGGGTACTTTAGCTGACAACTTCCTTCATGATGTATGGGGAGCAACGACTGTACAATTTGCAGCGCTGACAGAATAAGACCCAATCAGCATATGTAACTGGTACGCAAAGAAACATTAATATGAAAAATGAGATATTTCCAGTTAAACTTGAATTTTTAATTGCTTAATCTTTCCAAGAAACCCAGGGGCACCTCTGGACAGAACCGGCATTGGGAAGGGAAGGGCTGCTGTTTCTTAAACTTCATGATCTCATGGTGGAGTCCATTTTTGGTCCAGTGAGCTGTGGCCATGGTTGCTGAATCCCTCACTTGTTGGAGGCCCCCTTCTCTCTCTGGTAGTCATCAATGGCGCTTGATGACTACCAGACCTTCAAAGATGGGAGAGACTCTAGTTCAGCAGTAAGACACCTGCTTTGCATGCACAAGTTCCCAAGTTCAAGTGCCAATCAAAAGGATCTGGGTTAGCAGGGTAAAGAAATTGCCTAAGCCGTGGAGAGCCATTGCAACCCAGATGAGGTGAGATTTGGATGAAGCACCTCCATATATCCTTTGGAATAGAATTGCAGGGCATATGGCTCTGCATGGAGACAGTCCCAAGTCCTGTGCTTCCATGAAAAGGATCTCAAGTAGCAGAGTTATGAAAGGCGACCTCTGCATCAGACCCGGGAGAGCCTCCACCAGTCAGAGTACAGAGTACCGGGTTGGAGGGACCAGTGAATATTCAACATAATATTTCAACACCCACCCTTCTCTTTCTCTTTTCCTGTGTCTGGTAAGATTTCCAAACGCAACATGGGGATGTTGCACCCGGGAGCAAAATGGCAAGATGGAATTACAAGAGAAGTCTTTTTATACCACGTGGCTCTGCTTGCTATATGAGTGGTGTTGGACCACACCACTCATATAGCAAGTTAACGTCTATGTTAACAGACGTTTGCTCATGGGAGTGTGTTGCAGAGCTACCCCCAGGTCTTGAAAGTAGAATTGTACAAGTGGTTCAAAGGGTTCTACCTTGTTGAAGACCTTCCAGGAACTGCATACTGGAATATTCCTGCTTTAGGGAGCCATCAGTGCCTTTGTGACATCAGCAGCTATTCCACCAATCCCTACCCTCATCTCAGACCTATTTTCATGCTATTGAAGGTCAAGAACAAAGGTGGGCATTCAGACGTGAGCAACAAGAGCTTATCTCTATGGCCACATTCTCACCCATTTGGTGGAATTATGCTAGTTATAAATAAAATCCTGTGCCAAAATATAGAAGAGCCTAGAACTGATGAGCGCAAAGCTGTACAAAAGTAGTAATTGCCTCTTTAAGAACATAAAACTCGCTCCACTGCTGGAAGCTCCGCAGTCTCTTTCGAATCATTATCTGCTAATGACCAGCAGATTCTGAAGAGAGGGAAGCATCTTCCCAATTATTTAAGTACCCGGAGCAGTCTCTGTGTGGTGCTTGCTTAAAAAACAAAAGGAAGATACAGTCTTGTACATGAGGATGATTGTTTTATGTTCTTGTATTTTTATGTAATTTTACATTTAGGAAACTAAAGATAAATTAGCGGGATGGAAATGGTCTTTTCTTGTCCGTTTCCAAGTGTTGTTGTGTTTAACTAGCAGTACATAGCATAGATGTGGCCGGCTTGGTCCGTTTTTAATTGCACACATAAACCAGCTTCAGCGTATAAAAGGTGAATACATTTTTCCTGTCTCCAGAACAATCCTACACATTTCACTACATATGCTTCCGATGTCTAATTGCTGTTCATCGTGCAGAACAGGTAATGGCAGAAGGGAAGAGACCAGCCTGTAAACAGGAAGGTGTCTCCCCACGGAAACCCTCACAGGCGGTCTGCATGACTTGTGGCCATTCTGTCACAACTTGGACTGTATCACCTACTGTCAGGGACCAGAAGAGTAGGAGACTCCACAGAGCAGCGGAGGGGGCTGCTTCTGTGGGACTGACCTCTTTGACATCAGCCAGCCCCTAAACTCAGGTGCAGCTTCTTCTGCCCCTTCCCTTTGGAAGAGCCTGGATTATGTAATCAGCTGCAGAAAAGTCTGTCATGTGCATACGCATGTACGCATGCGCACACACTTATTGAATGCATTGGACTTTTGTGGATTTTAATTGTGAGCCTCTTTAGATACCTATGTCATCTGAAAAGCGAGGATAATATAATACATAAAGTATAGTACCTACAGTGGGTCCTTGTTATCCGTGGGGGATCTGTTCTGGTCCTCCCGCGAATAACGAGGTTTCGCAGATGCTGAAGTCCAGCACCCGATGTCTTCATTACTCAGTGGGGGGGCCTCTGGAGGCCCGTTCCAGAGGCGTTCGGTGGGGGCGGTACTGTAAGTTGCGCCCCGTCCTAGTCCCTGTTTACAAGCCGGCACGAGGCGGCCCCGCCCCCTCGCCATCAAAGCCATTTTGTGTGGAGAAGGCAACGGGCAGGAAGTCTCCTGCCCATTGCCTTCTCCGCACGGAATGGCTCCGACAGCGACGGGGCAGGGCCGCCTCGTGCAGGCTTGTAAACGGGGACTAGGACGGGGCACAACTTACAGTACCGCCCCCACCGAACGCCTCTGGCCCGTTCCGCATCACACCAGCCTGAAAACCCCTCCTTAGGGCCTCCACGGGCCTCCGACAGCCTCTCCCAAGTGACTGGAAGCAGGCTGGCATGATGCTGAACAGGCCTCCGGAGGCCCTCCAGTGAGTAATGGAAACATTTAGTGCTGTACTCCAGAACCCTGTTATTTGCAGGCTACATCCGCAGATATTGAGATCTGTGGATGCCAAACCCACGGATAACGAGGGCCCACCTGTACTTCTGCTTGGGATTTATGGAGATAGAGGGGTGAGCAAGGCAGAGCCATCCCACTGAGGTGGTTGCCAACATTGGCTGGGTGTGTTTGCCTCTGGTTGCCCACCTGCCTCCACTGCTCCTGCTCATCCTCCCTCTCCAGGGTTCTCAAAAGGAAGAGAGGAATGCAGCAGAAGAAAAACTGTGCAGGGGAGGAGAGTGGTGGGCCAGCTAGAGCAGGGGTTCTCAACCAGTGGTACTAGTACCACCAGTGGTACTTTGGCCGACTGTTGGTGGTACTCGGACCGCTGGACCACTGGAACCCGGCTCCGATGCAGTGCTTTTGGCAGTGCATTTTTGCTCCTGAGAGGCTCCTGCCTTTGGAGAAGCCTCTTGGGAACACTGAGAAGGGCCCTCCCACCCGCCCAGAGCCTCCTACCTGCATTTTCTGGCCTCTGAAAACCTGGAAGTAACTGACGATGATGTCATTGCCAGTCACTTCTGGTGGTACGCAGCAGGAGAGTGGTGCCGGAGGCAGTGGTGTTCCTGCAGTAGGGGCTCGACAGTAAGTCATGCCCCGACCTACTACCGCGTTCACGAACCGGAGTGAGGAGGCCCCGCCCCCTCGCCATCGGAGCCATTCCGCGCAGCAAAGCCGAATGGGCAGGAGACCCTGCACATTCGGCTTCACTGCGCGGAATGGCTCCGACGGTGAGGGGTGGGGCCTCCTTGCTCCGGTTCGTGAACGCGGTAGTAGGTCGGGGCATGACTTACTGTCGAGCTCCTACCGCAGGAACGCCACTGGCCAGAGGTGATACTCGGCCGGGAAGGGGTTGAGAACCCCTGATCTAGAGCATTGTTAGAAAACACCCCCAGGGATAGGGCCAAACTAGACATCACCTTAGTCATGTCTTTTGTCCCAACGTGTTTGCTTGTTGTGGTGGGGGAGCAGTCTGGGTTTTAGACTTAAAGCCCCCCACCCCTGCTGTGGTCACAATATAGATCATGCTCCATTGTTTGGCGGTGTTGTTGCTGGGCTCCTTCCAAGGGTAGCCCCCACACACAGTGTGCATTACAGTAGTCCAGTCTGGAGGGTACTAAAGCTTGAGTGACCACGGCCAAATATGTAGAGCCAGCCGTGCCACAAGCCACACTGAAGCCTGGCTTCCTAAGCTGGAGAGGGAAAGGAAGGGAGAAGCCACCTCACTCACACCTCTGTTTGTGAAGCGTCAGCGAGAATAAAAGTGGCCGACTTTGCACCTGAAGGAGCATCACTAATCACCCCCTCCCCCTCCAAATGAATAATTAGCTGGAATAATTACCAGCCTTAAGATGAATTCACACCCTGTTGTGCCTGTGCTGGTACCACGGATAACAGGTGTTGAGAGTGCCTGGGAGGGACAAAGATTAAAGATTATTTCATTATCTCGCTTCCTGGAGGCAGGAAAGTCTCTGGTTTTTATCTTGTCATGCACAGAGAGGTCTTAGCAAAGGCCTTCTCCTCGCCATTAGGCGGTTTGCAGAGCTGATCCTTTGACAGAGAGGGAAGATTGTCTAATCTGGGGGAATGAGGTGTCCTTGAAAATGCAGGCAACCCTTTCCTGTGTGAATGTGGGGTCTTTGTATAAATCCATGGGAAATTGCACTGTCTGGGTTTCGGTGGTGGGGAACTGCATGGGTGGGGGAAGATGTGAGCAACAAGTCTTGTCTTTGAATGAGGTTTAAGATTAATTAGGAAGGAGATATTTGAACAGTTAACTTCACTTAGAGACCTGTGGATGGGATGCTGAACCTGCTTCAGACGCCTTGTTTCAATATTTGCTAAGACATATTCGAAGGAATTTTAATAGGAACCTAATCACTGGCTGACTTGTGGCTTTAGCGGAAAGCTGTGGTAGTCTAGTCACTAAGGGTGTGAGCAGACATGAAGCTCACCTTGACCAGGAGCGCATTAGGTAGCCATGGGCCAACCACTACTCTCAGCCTCAACCATCTATCTGCAGTATGGGCATAATCTCATGAGGTCCCAATCCTACCCTCTCCCCACACTGATGCAGCTGTGCTGGGAATGGGTACACTGTGTCCAGCGGAGGGGGGGGCAGATCAGGAGGCTTCGGAGGGGAAAGGGGAATCATTTCCCCTTACCTCTTCTTAAGCCTCCTGCTCCGCAATGGGTCTCCTCAGACCTGTGCCAGCTCTGTAGCTGGTGCAAGTCTGAGAAGAAGAAAGGGATGGGGAGCCTCCAAATTCATGTGTAAAAAAATGACACAAGGGAGACACCAGCAAAAGTCCTCTGGGAGACAGTCTTGTCTTGGGATAGACATGGAGAATCGCTCTCCCCCTGCTAAATATAAGAGAATCGCTACTTTAAAAGGTTGCAGGTGCAGCTTAGACCTCTATTTACCCTGTATTTTTATCATACCCCTCATGGTGAATGAATGAATGAATGAATCCATATAACAAAATCCCAGTTACCTCCTTGTAAATAAGAGCTATCCCTGAATATTCAGAAACACCCAAACAACAAGAAAAGACAAATAGATTCCTCTTACAAGTACAAAACTGGGAGCTGTAACCCTGTGTGGTAATTAAAGGTTGTTCAGAAACTCTAGCAAAGGTCTGATTCCAATTTAATTGGGGATTTAGGCAGGGGCTCAGATTGGCGTGGGCTTCATCCAAACCAGCGCACTCATCCCTAATCGCGCTCCCCGACGCATTTCATGTAGCGCTACTTTTGGTCTGCTTTTGAAGATGCTTTTTTCCCAATGATTATTTAAAAAAAGGGGGGAATCTACATAATTAATATGGATCATAAATATTCAGCCTTGGTTCATCATTAAGTATGGATATGCAACACATTTGCTGGAAAATAGTGTTTGGGGACTGGAACTAAAAGAGTAATAAGACTCCAAAGCCGCAGTTCCCTAAAAAAAAACTCAGGGAACGACCGAAAACGACAATCAGGGGGAAATTGGAGAGGCAAGTATCATCATTAGCCAGAATTGTGCTAGTTCAGACCTGCGCAATTATGCCCCCCCCCACAAACTCAGCTCAGCCCACCAGCCACATATTGCCTGGCCTGCCAGCTCCTTAACACAGAGACCCCATTCTGTTTTCTACAACAGAAAGTGATTTTTCAAGCACCAATCCTGGTTGCTGAGTTGTTGAGGCTTGGTATACTGTCCCCTGCTAACTGGGCAAGAGGCACTTTTTCAATGGGTGCTCCTCTTATATTTAGCAGGGGGAGAGTAACTGCCCCCCTTTCACCCCAGCACAGTGTCTTTTCTGGTGGCTGTTTGCTGGTGTTCTTCTGCATCTTTTTTAGATTGTGAGCCCTTTTGGGACAGGGAGCCATTTAATCATTTGATTTTTGTCTGTAAACCGCTTTGTGAACTTTTTGTTGAAAAGCAGTATATAAATACTGTTGTTATTATTATTATTACTGTACATGCAAGTCAGTTTCCATAGCTGCAATGTGGCCGTGAAGGTGTCTCTTTTAGAATCCTGAAGGGAAGATCACTTTTAGGCCTGTGACACACCACCTGCAACAGGTGTGGCGCAAAACGAGGTGAAGCGAAGCCAGCCTTTGCTTCGCTTCGCTTTTCGCCCCTTCCTGTCTGTACTGGCCTTGGGACTCCATCTCTTCTGGCTCTCTCCGGCGCCTCTCCTCTTGGCCCTTTCAGCCAATCAGAACCAAGTCTTATCAGACTGAATTCTGATTGGCTGTTCGCCAATCTTATAAATACAGAAAATAAAATAACAGGTGCCACTATGAAAAAGGTCCTTTCTCTGGTAGCTCTCTGCCCAAACTCAGAAAGAAGGGGTACTTGGAGAAGAACCTTCAATAAAGATCTTAAGATAGGGGTAGGCTCATATCAAGTGAGGCTTTGATATCATAGTGCTCTTGTAATGAATATTCTTCCACTGTTTTTTCCTTCATGGACACAAATTCAGCATCTAGTTGTAATCTGGTTGGCATCCTAACGTACTATCTGCTATGTTAACAAATAAGAGGGGATTTGACGCTTCCCAGTCAAATCAAGGGAAAGGCATTTCAAATGTTGCTCTTTTCCTCCCAGAGAGTGACAAGGAAGTAGGATTATGTAAGGGTAATGTACTGTACATTTGTCCATCAATTATACATAAAAGAGAACATGCAAGGATTTTGACTTCTCGCAGTTGCCTGTGTAAAAAATTATTAATGGGTTGCTTAGCATTCATTTGTTTCTAAGTACACAGCTGACATGATCTGGCACATCTTTTCAGTAGGGAAAATTGATGGGAACTGTGGGGGTGAAAAGAGGTCTAGTACCAGTCGCTTGAGCTTGTCTTGTTTGTTACCAAGGCGGCCTGTTGACCGAACCATTGAGCCTGCCATTTTTAAAACATTTGCCGCACTTTCCAATTGTGCCTTAAACTGTGAATGTGCCGTTTCAAGGTCAGGTTCACGTGATTTTTTACCTCATATGTAAATCATTCAAATGAGTTGGACTCTTGATTGTCCTGCCAGGCATCAAATACAAAATCTCATTGTTAGCTGTCAACTGCCAAGATACTATATTCCATTGCATGTCAGATATCAAATCCCTTCGCAAGTCAAAACTAAACACTAATCGACTATTACAATCAATGTCAAGTGCAGTTAGCAAATATTCAGAGAAATTCAGCAAATTGAAAAGGACTTTGTCCAGGGCAGTGGTATCGCTATGCAGTGGCGTAGCTAGACTGGAGCGGAGGCAAGTAGTTCTGCAAGACTCAGTTACACCGGAGTCAACGGCCCCTCCCCCTTGCTGTTGGAGCCATTCTGGCGGCAATGGCAACATGCAGGACACTCCCCTGTCACTGCCGGAATGGCTCCAACAGCAAAGGGGAGGGGCCACTGACTCCAGTGTAACGGAGTCTTGCAGAACTACTTGCCTCCGCTCCAGTCTAGTTTCACCTCTGTTGCTATGCCCCCCCCGTGACATCACCACTGGATGAGACATCACCGCTGCTATTGCTGCAACTCCTGTCTGAAACGCAGGGCGGGAGGGGGGGCCAAACTGGTCGCCTTCTCCGCCCGCTGTTACTGCTGCCAAAACAGCACGGTTGTTGCCCCTTGCTGCTTTGTCACACACACCCCGCTTGTTGCCCAGGGGCCCACTGTCCCACCGGGTGATGCTTCTGGTCCAGGGCCAACAAAATGGGCCCCTCTGGGAAGAGAATTCCACAAACGTTGCCACCACACCACAGGATATGGCCACCTGCCTCAATTGATATGGGCACCTGCCTCAATATGGCCCTCCTCAGCAGGGGCACCTGAGGGAGGTCCTGTAGCCCCAAAAAGAACTCATGATCCAGGTTCAGTCTTGCAGGCCCAGCTTCAAAGTCATGCAAAGCCAGAAAGGCTGCCGTATGTCCACGACCAGAATCCATGCTCATTAAATGGAGTTTGACTTTTTTTATACTTCGTTGTGACCATCACCAAATCAAATTTCCCATTTCCTCATTAGGTAATTAGAAGTTCCAGTGAGATATTTATAGGCCTCGGTTGGAACGGTTGTTTTCAAATGAAATTTCAAGTGTCAATAGATGCAAAACTAATATTTACTTTTTTCCCCCTTTGATGGTTACCCAACCCCCATCCCTCCCTGCTGAATGTCTGCATTGAAAATCCTGGGAGCCTCAGGGTGTTTGTTCTTCTTAGAAATAGCTTACATCTCACTAACATGCTACCTTAATTCCTTCTGTGTTTGTGTTGCTGAAATGAATGAACAGATGAGAGCAATTCACTTGTTCTGGAGCACTCCAGTTAAAGCCCCACTGAAGTCCATGGGATTGCATTGGGATGGCTCTAGAGCAGAGACGGCCAACCAGCGACTCAGTAGACTGGACTCTGGCACGCCTATCAAATGTGGATCAAGTTATGGGAATAGTTCTGGACACAGTTTGGCCCCACCTAGGAGAGAAATGTAGGGAGGGGATCAGCTAAGAAAGCCTCCTTGCATGGCCAGAAAGGTCAGGTGATCTTTTGTGATGTTAAAAAGGGTTTCACTTGCCCCCAAGAATACAACAGTGTAGATGCCAAGTGAGAGTGAGACATTCCACAAGCATGGTGCCATAGCTTAAAAGCTTCTGGGTCAGATTCAGCCCTGGTCCAAACCTCCACTGAGCCTGAGGCGGTGCACCACCTTGCCACCTCTTTTTGTGTGTGCACTCTCTGCCTTCTTCATGCACCCCTTCACTTCCTCCTCTGTCACTGCCTGGTCTTTCTTAGATACTCTAGTTCTTCCCACCCTACTGCACAGACTTCCTCTATCATTCATGCCCCAGGCTCTCTGCTTGCCCAGATATTTTCAATGGAAACCAAGCAGGAAGAAGATAGTGAAAACAGCAACTAGGGCTTCAGTTTGGGGCTGGCATGACCTGGCCGACAGAGAGAGCAGATAGCCCAGGCCAGAGGGTGAGCATCCGGACAGGACAAATGTCCAGGCTAGAGGGTAAGTGTCCAGCCAGTTCAGAGAGTAAGTGGCCAGCTGGCTGGCAAGCAGACACAGCAAGCAAGTGTGGAATGCACATGGGGCCTACCAGTCCACCACCCTCTGCCCACCCCAACTCACCAACTAAGGCTTCACCCTGCTTCATGAGCTGGCTGGCCCTGGTCAGATTTGCTTGCTGACCTTTGCCATTCAACCTGCCCATTCTATACAGAAGCGAGACCAGGGCAGAGTGCGTGGAGCAGCAGCTCCACCCGCGGGGGCAGGCGGGGGCGCACTTGCCATTGCGGGTTGGGTCGCACTTACCCGCCCTCCCTGGAGCCTAAACGGCTCCAAAATGGGTAGGAAACCGGCGGGGGGGCGTGTTCAGCGCTGCGCTGGGCACGTCACGTCAATTAGGCCCCGCCCCCTTCCTCTGGGCGCCGGGAGGGCTAGTTGCGCCTCTGATTCTATACACGAATTGGGTTGGACACTTACTTATCCTACATCATAGGATAATACAGGATATCATGGGGTATAAGATCAGGTTTGTTTATGATTATTAGCCACAATTATTATTATTAACAGTATTTATATACCGCTTTTCAAGAAAAAAAATCTTGGAGAAATCTTGGTTTACAAGGTTTACAAAGCGGTTTACAGCGCAATCCTATCCAACTTACACCACCGATGTAACCAGCGGTGCAGCGAGAACGGGAGGCCCCAGAATGGAAAGGGGATTCAAACCCCTTCCAAAGGGGATTCAAAGGGGATTTAAATCTCCCCTCCCCTCCCAAGCCTCCCACCCTGCCCTTCCCCACCACTGGTTACACTGGTGGTGTAAGTTGGATAGGATTGCGCTGAAAATCAAATGTTTAAATGGCTCCCTGTCCCAAAAGGGCTCACAATCTAAAAAACATGCAGAACACCACCAGCAAACAGCCACCAGAAAATACACTGTGCTGGGGTGAAAGGGGGAGCAGTTACTCTCCCCCTGCTAAATATAAAAGGAGCACCAATTGAAAAAGTACCACTTGTCCAAGTATCAGGGGAAAACCTGCTACAATAGCCAAATGGAACCTCAATGTGCCTTTGTGTCTTGCTGTGGGTTTCCAAAAGCAACTGGTTGACCTTTGTGTGAGGCGAGATGGACCCCTTAGTAGCCTGATCTAGAAGGGCTATTCCTATGCATTTTCATGTTGACAATGCTATTGCGACATTTCTATATTTTCCTCTCTTCCTTTTCTTTTTTTTGAAAGCTACATTTAAGTGACAAGAAAAGAGCGACACTACCTGTGATTCATGTGTGTGTTTTTGAAAAGTATACAGAGAGCTTTACTATAGGTAAATATCAAGATGGTATTTTTCATCTCGATCACTGATGAGAGATTTGTGGTGCTGGCGAGAGACTCTGACAAGGTTAATAAGTTAGGTTTGTTGACAGCTCTTCAATGAAAAAAGCATTTTCTTCCCATTAACAGTTCGGTATGCGGATGTTAATAACTTTACTTAATGTCACTTCTCTGTTAATATATGGGTGTTTCTTTGGAAGAAATTATGTGAGCTTCTTTGCTTCTGAAAGTTGAGATTGCTCACCCGTTCCGGAAAACAATATGGATAAAATTTGAGATAAACCAAGACCACAATTCTCTTGGAAATGCAAAGGATCTACAACAGGGGTGCACAGAAGGGGCATCAGGATCAACTAACAGATAGCTGGATGATTTGCAGTAGATCAACAAAGTTTTTGGACTTCTAATTGTTTAACAGCAGCAGCAATGAAAGGAGTTTAAGAAGGTCCTGATCTGTAGTGACTCACATGTGAATTTGTCCTTGTACAGGTATATGCAGCAGGGCATCCATGCTCCTATTCTGATCTGTCCACGATCCTCTGCTGATCCTCCCCCACTGCCGACTTACTCATGACAACGCAGGATGGAGGAGGTTCATCGGGCCACTATCGCCCATGTGCAGCCTCTGACTGCGCCAGAGGAGGAGCTAGGGTCCGGTGCACCCGGTGCCCATGAACTTTTTGCACCCCCCGCGAGTCCCGACAAACTCATTACATATAATATTGACTATGATAATTAATTAATTAATTAATTAATTAATAATCTCAAAACATTCACAGAAATGTAACATTTCATTCCCCCCCCCCCCCGAACATTGCGCTGGTAGTCGCGACCTACCAAATGGCGGAGTGGCTGCCTGTCACACCACAGCCAAACCCACCTGGCAATCGGCTGCGTGGGCTAAGGCAACAAGAGAGCAGGACACCAGCTGGGAGTCTGCAGCTTTGGAAGGATCCTGGCAGGCAACTGCTAGGCCCAGCAAAGGAGGTGGGGGCGGGACTTATGTAGGAGTCTGGCAAGACTTGCAACCTCTGGGAGGCCCTCCCCAGGAAGGGGCGGGGCACGCTGAGCCAGCCCAGGAGCTCATAAGGAGCCAGGTGGCTGAGGAGAGAGGAGGGGGGGGGAGTAGGAGTCTCTCTGACAGGGAAGGAAAGCTACCACTCAGTACCTCCAATAGAGGAGGAACGCACAGGTGGAACTATGGACAGCAGGGAAAAGGAGAGGCTTCCCCTGTGAGGCAACAGAGGGAGGACCCGCTTTTGACAGACAGCTGTTCTCAAGGTGAAGGGAGGCCTGGAGCGACCTGCCGGCCTCAACCTCCCAGCTCGACCTGGGGTCAGTTGTGGGAGTGGGGGAAGAGCCGCTTGGGGTTTTCTCCAGCCTCCGCTTCTACCTCAACCTATGAACCGCCTCTAAGACCACTCCCTAGGGTTCAGAGCAGCAACTTACCGGCAGACCTACCTTGGCTTCATGTGCCTGACCTGGCCCAACCAACCAATGTCTCAAACAAAACAGCTCCGGTGAAGAGAACAAGGAGGAGTTCTTATTAGCAGAGACTCGGCTCAAGCAAGGGCCTGTGACTGCAACAAGGCCTCATGAATGTAAAACAGTTGACCCGAGTAAAACTTGCGAATATCACAAAACGTAAGTCCGTCTCTTTATTTTCGGGGAGCAGTTCTAAGGAGAGGTTTGGGAAAGGGCGACCCCAATCCCTTGAGGCCGCAAGCATGGACGTCACACTGCCCCATCACCAGCCCAAGACTTGCAGTGGCAGAACAGAAGATCCACCACCACAAGTCCAGCATAGGATTGGGCCATTAGGTAGAAAGGCAGGATTATTATTATTTTTAAATGACGTGAATGATAAATATTAAAGATCAGTAAAATTGATACATAATTATTTATTTTGATTTAACTAATGTATTAATACATGATTAATGAGATTCATTACTTAATTAAATATGAACATGAGGAGGCCAAATGGATTGCCTCATCCAATGGGCCCTGACTCAACACATGTCTGTGTTTAGCAACACAGGCACGCTAAATACAAAAAAGACCTTTCTATGAATGGCCAGCGGGTGGCGCATGGCCAGCGGGTGGCGCAGCGGGTTAAACCGCTGATCCATAAGCTGTCGATAGAAAGGTCGGCAGTTCGATTCCCGCGACGGGGTGAGCGCTCGTTGCTTGGCCAGCTCCTGCCAACCTAGCAGTTCCAAAGCATGTTAATGCGAGTAGATAAATAGGTACCACTTGTGGGAAGGTAAACAGTGCTCTGTGTTCCAGCTGCATGCTACGCGCTGCGGCAAGGAGAGTCATGCCGGCCACATGACTGTGGAGGCGTCTTCGGACAACGCTGGCTCTTCGGCTTTGAAATGGAGATGAGCACCACACCCTAGAGTCGGACACGACTGGACTTAATGGGGATACCTTTACCTTTTTTTATGAATAGGAAACCTGCTATTTCTGATTAATTGTTGATAGATCAAACGGGATTCCCTTCCCCCAAATAGTTAACATTTTTATGGACATGGGGGGGAATGAATTTTGTAGTTGATTGGTTGGAGCACCATTTCAAACACTGTGCCTAAACGCAAACGAACCCTCCTTTATTTCAAATATAATTAGCCATTTAAATGTCTCGGATCAATTTATTAACACTTTATTCATCGGGGTGTAACTTTTATGAGGCTTTATTGCGATCAGAAATTATATTCTACACAAATACAATAGAGATTTAAATGTTCTGGAGAATGTGCTGATGCTCTCGGTGGGCTTTATGGCATAGCATTGTAATGAACCTTGACCGGCCAAAGGTTTGATAAGTGTAAAATATTACTGCTTGCCACTAATTTTGTTCCTCTTTAATGACTGATAATCCATGTCGATTTAGTGCAATAGTCACAATCCAATACTGTTTTCTCTGCTATAAATGTGATTGTAACAGGACCTATTAAGTGTGTCTGCGTAATAAAATTAGTCAGGGCAGCTCTTGTAGATTGTTTCCAGCTCTTTGCATTTCCATTAGGATATTGAAACTTGTTAGACTGTAAAGATTTTGGTAGCTGGTTCAGACAAGCCGCTTTGTTGCCAAAGGAAAAAGTAATGATGTTGCACTAAGACATTTGTTCCTATGGTTCTGGAAAATTAATCATATATACATTTTGAGAAAGAAAGAGAGATTTGGAAGTGAGGCAGGGGCTGTGGCAACCAGCTTGCCTCGCTCAACTTTGCAAGAATGGAAAGGATGAATACTAAGATACTAGTCAATTATTTATTTATTTATTTATTTCAGGAATTTGTAGCCCGCCTTTCTCCCAAAGGCACTCAAGGCGGCTTACAACATATTAAAATACATAACACATTAAAACAATTTAAAAACACATTAAAATAATTAAAACACTTAAGTTAAAAATAAACAACCCCAGTGGGTCACCAGCATATTCATATATTAAAACCAATTGTTAAAAAGTCAGCCCACCATGTCAGACATTAAAAGCAGTCCTGAATAAAAACGTCTTAAGGCCCCGCTGAAAGGCCTCTAAGGAGGGAGTCGTTCTTAATTCCAAGGGGAGGGAATTCCACAATTGGGGCGCCACCGCCGAGAAGGCCCTATTCCGCGCCGCCATCCCCCTCACTTCTGTCAATGGCGGCACGGTTAACAGGGCCCCCCCTGATGACCTCAGAGTACGGGTCGGATTATAAGGAAGGAGGCGGTCCCTCAAATACCCTGGACCCGAGCCGTTAAGGGCTTTAAAAGTCAAAACTAGCACTTTGAATTGTGCCCGGAAACGAACCGGCAGCCAGTGCAGCCGCCGAAGCAACGGTCCGACTGAGTCGAACCGACAAGCCCCGGCAACCACCCGGGCCGCCGCATTCTGCACTAGTTGCAGTTTCCGAACAGTCTTCAAAGGCAGCCCCACGTAGAGCGCATTGCAGTAATCTAGTCTAGATGTCACTAGGGCATGGGTCACTGTGGCCAGGTCTGCACGATCCAAGTACGGTCGCAGCTGGCGCACCAGCCGAAGCTGGGCAAAAGCCCCCCTGGCCACAGCCGCTACCTGGGAATCCAGGAGCAGCTGCGCATCCAGGAGAACCCCCAAGCTGCGGACCTGCTCCTTCAGGGGGAGTACAACCCCATTCAGAACAGGACGATGATCCAGTACCTGAGTCGTAGACTTCTGAACGAAGCTTCCGTTTAGCAAGCATCGATATGTTCCTGGCTGCCACAGGATCCTGACCATTGGGATGTGCACCGGCCACCGCAGGTGAGTCCCTTGCCAGCTGGCACAGGGACAGGGAGGGTGGGCAGGGACGGTGAGGGAGGGGGCCATTGGCCGGCCCAGGCTGGGAGGGGGCAGGGATATTGGCGCTGAGTTGCGCCGATATCCTGAGCCCCGTCACAGCCCAGGCCAGCCTTACACGACCTCCCCGGATGCACACCAGCTCCAGAGCTGGCGTGCATCCAAGGAGACCCATTGGGGCCCACGCCGCTTACACCAGGGGAAGCGAACGACTGTCCCCTTCCCCCAAGGTGAGCCCGGGCCATGCTGGCACGGGTCACAATGAGCGCAGGATGCAGTGGCTGGCCATTTAGGTCAGCTGCGCGAACTTGCACAGGATTGCACCGTAAATCAAAGTAACGAATGAGCCTAGGTATTTATAAATGAAGTGTGCTGTTTGTTTCCTGGATAATCTTACCAAGAATCTACTTTCCCAGCCCAGCACCCCGCCCTCCAAAATAAAATCACAGCACCAAATCAGACCAAAAAAAGATCACTTTTGCTTTCATTTAAGGATTTCTACAGCACCCTTGCAAAATGGGCAACAGCTTAGTAGAAGTTGTTGAGCTTCTGAAACTTCCAATTGATGCTGAAGGGGATGTTTAAATGTAATATCCCAGCTTCTCAATTATTCATGGCAGTAGCTATATTTGAACGATGAGTCTCTGCATGTTTCCCCCCGTCTCTGTGCAAGTCCCATTAATGATGCTAACGCTGTTCACATGTGTATTGCCAGCGCAGAAGTTATGGTGCTATGCTCTTTCCATGGGAGGGGTGACTATTATGCGACGCGTCTAAGAGGAGACTGTAACAGAGAGTGTGTGGCTTCCTTGTCCACCTTTTGGCAGCTGTCCGATGGCTTCTGCGCAGTTGCCTGAGCTTCCCTTTCCCAGCAGAGATATTGCAAGCATGCGACCGAGGGAGTTCAAACTTCAAGGATTTGGGTAATACGGGTGACATGACCATATATCAATAAGAGAGACTACCAGACTTGAATAAAAACGAAAATACAGTTCTACTTGCGTCTTTTGTTATTTACGTTTCAACAGGCAGACAGAAATCCATTAAAATCCGAAGTCTAATGCTTAAAATTCCAACGTTTCATTTCCATTCCCGGAAACATTATCTAGGAAACAATCTAAAAGATTGAAGGTTGTTACAAGTTAGCAGTAGCGCTGGTTATTTTATTCTATCAAAGTATCGCACTCCCCTGTTTGAACGTTTGAGACCAGAATCAAGACAAAACAAAGCACAAAATGGGCCAACCAGAGGCCAAACCTTTGCCAGCCAATCAATCGCTCACAAAGGGTTGTGTGTGTGTGTGTGTGTGTGTGTGTGTGTGTGTGTGTTTTGAATCTGTACGAATCTTGGCTAAAGCCTAAGTTCAAGCTTTTGTGGTCATATCTGTGAGCAATTGAAGGCTCACAGCTTTTGTGGACATTCGCTTGGAATGCGCATAGAAGCTTGACTCAATTCCAAGTCAGCACTGGGATACTTGTGCATACTTGTGCATACTTGTGCATCTCTGTTCCCCAGCTGCAGCATCACCATCACTCCTCCCAGACATGATTCACAGGCTGTCCATTTTGCTAGCGGTTCAAGAGGCACAATGTTTAGTCCAGCTTGAAAAATACTTGGCACACATTATTCCTCCAGCATGGGGCAGCTAACGTGTGCCTGTACTCAGTGGCGTTCCCAGCCCTCCCGGCGCCTGGGGGGGCGGGGTTGGAGCGCCCCCACAAGCAGCCGGGCTCGGGGCTGAGCACCCACTCGAAAGGTTCTGCACACGCGCAGACCCTATACAAGCCGGCGTCGCGTTCATCCCTCTCAGAAAGCCCTCGACCGCCGAACTGGGCGGTCTCTTTGGAGGGCTTGTCCTCAGTCTCCAGAGCGCAGCCTCCGGAGGCCGGGGACGCGGCGCGGGGGCGCGCCAGCTGCGCTCCGCTGCCGCACCACTCTGCGCAGCCCCGAGCCCGGCTGCCGCGCCCCCGCGCCCACTCGGCGCTTGGGGGGGAGCACACCAGCTCCCCCCATGTTAGAACGCCTCTGCCTGTACTGAATAAAGTCCAAAATATAATACGCTTTTACCGTTTATATTGACACAGGCAGAGAACGCATCGACAAACTGAGATGGGTCTCCATTTGTCGGTTCCTGTTTTCATCTCATTAATTCAGGAACCGTCCACTTTTTCATTTCCTTCCAACTTTAACTAATTTTGTACTCTTTCCGGCCCAGCTTCAATAGCATTTCATAAATATAATTCAACAGAAGCTGAATAAGTGCATTACGTCCAAAGAAATATAAAGTTCAAAAGACATTCTCTTGACCATTATAATTGAGTCAACCCAGCCCCTGTTTCATTTCCAGCTGTTGTATCCGGGGGAGAAGACAGAAGCCGGCATAACCTGGAGTAACCTCAACGGTTCAACAACGGTATGCTCAGACTTATCCCTCCTCATTCGTTTCCCCAGCTGCTTTGTTGAGTATAGGCAGAGTGGTAGCTCTTTTAGACTTAGCAGAGTGGGAACATTGACCCCTCTTCATCCCAACATAGCGTCCCTCCAAAGGGCTGTTGCTGGTGTCTCCCTTTGTTGCTGGTGTCTCCCTTTGTGAGCCCTTTTCATTCATTTCCAGCCAAATCCTATCCGCTTATGAGTTCCACCATTGTAAGAGGTCATACGGCAGCATGCACAGCACACCGCTAGAGGCCATTTTGGAGCCACCACTGCAAACGGTGGTGGTTGGCAGTCCATGGTCACAGCCGGTGACCTGCTCCAGAGCAGGTAAGCTGGCATGGGGAGTGGATCATGGGCAGAGAGGGGTTGAAACTGGGTGTTCTGCGGGAGGAACCCCAGGCAGAGAGGTGGCGGGAGGGGGTGTCTGGCAGTGGCGTCGCTCCGGTAGGGGCGGGGCCATAAGTATCACTCCGTCCTAGTCCCGTTTACCGAGCGAGCAGGAGGCGGCCCTGCCCCCTCACTGTCGGAGCCTTTCCCGTGCGGAGAAAGCAGCAGGCAAGAGACCCTGCCTGCTGTTTTCTCCGCAGGGGAAAGGCTCCGACAGTGAGGGGGCGGGGCCGCCTCCTGCTCGCTCGGTAAAGGGTCTAGGACGGAGCGATACTTACGGCCCCGCCCCTACCGGAGTGACGCCACTGGTGTCTGGCAGCAATGGCTCACACCGGATCTTATCCTCGCTTTTGAAAACCTTCCCTCCCCATTTCCCTCCTTGGACAACATACACCACTAAAATAGGTGGCCAAGGAGATTCATTTTTACTTACCTCCTATTTACCTTTGGGTCACGCTTCCCCCCCCCCACACCATAGGATGCAGCGCATGTCTTTTTGGCACAGCTGCATCAGCACTGGTGGTGAGAGATAGGACTGGGGCCTTTGCTATATAATCCCAAGATCATCCTAAATCTAAACCCAAGACCTCCCTAATATGAAATAGGCTTTTTCGGAGTAAACCCAAGAGGATTACAAAAGCAGCCCAAATTGCCACAACGAGGTTCAGTAGAAAAGGGGGGGGGGAGGGAAGAAACGGATCAGGCAGATGTGCTGATGTTGAAGACAGAACTTAACAGATGTGCAAAGCAGCAGATCAGAGTGGGATATAAAAGAGTTAAAAGTTGCTGAGAGGCATGATGTGTCACCATCTGATGCTTGTATGCGCGCTGAAGCCCGGCAGAAGGGAATAGATACACTGCAATGTGCTCTTGGCTGTAGGCATATCAGAAGATTATAAAAATGCCATGCTGTGATATGTTGCCCTCTTGCCAGAAAGGGTGCCATTAAGATGCTTATTTACTGCACCTATCCAACCAGTGGTGTCGCTCAGTAGTGCTACCTGTCTTCTGGCTGGATAAATTAGTTGTGGGTACCCTAGGAGTGCAGCCGCCTATTGTTCTGTCTGCTGAAGGTGGGGAGAGATGAAAGCCACCTAGCTGACCTTGTACCATTTTACGTCAAGTGTGAGACACCTTTTTCTTCTCTTCACAGGAAGTGTCAGAGAGTCGGGAGGAGATGGAAGAAAAGACGGATGATTGAATGGTTTGGGGCTAAAACACTGTTTTAAAAGGAGACACTAACGAAGGCAAAAATATTTAATGCATGTCAATAGTGAGAAGATATAAAAGATCCAGTTTAAAGTCGAGCATGTGGCACTGGAGGGGTTTTAATCTTCCGTCTCCCGCCTTGTCACTCTGCGATGTTTGAACTGGCAGCATCAAGAGTGCGCGGAGGAACGCCCCCTGCACGTCTGCGCCTCAAAATATTTTTAATAGAAATTGTTTTTTGCCCTAATATTTTTGTGTGAGATTCGGAGCTGTGAACTTTAAATTAGCAATAACAGAAATTGACAAGTGCGACGTTACAAGTAAACCACCAAGCCCTGTAGGCTTAATTATGGAGTAAGTAGGGAGATGGACGTAAAAAAAAAAAAAAAAAGCCGAAGATTCCAGTTTTGAAATTTTACCTCACATAGTATAAATAAAAGATTATATCTTCCACTGGTAGCCTACAGATCAAAAGGATGATATTTTATTTTTCCAAAAAAAAAAAAAAAAAGGCAACACTGACTTTCATAATTATTTATCTTTTGCCAGATCTGAATTGCATACGTAGTAAGGAAGATGTATGTATTATCCATGTTATCAAATTTGCTATATAGGAAGCATGGTCTTTTGGTGAAAGGTGTGCCCTGGTCACTGGCGTCGTTGGAGCGTGGCGGGGGGGCGGACCGCCAGGGGGTGACGCATGCGTGACGCGCGCAAAGTGGTGAGCGTCACCCGCGCGTCACCATCTGGACACCGGACGCTCCGAGGCCGGCTCCCCGGGCCTCGGAGCCTCCGGAGTCCGGAGGCTCCGAGGCCGGGGAGCCGGCCTTGGAGCGTCCGACCCCGCCGGCGATCCAGGGCCTTCTGAAGGCCCGATGGCTCAAAACGTAAAGTTTTACGTTTTTCGCGCATGTGCAGTACTTTTCTCAGGGCAAATGGGCAGCCCTTTACCCTCAGAAAATGTACTGTGCATGTGCGAAAAACGTAAAACTTTACGTTTTGAGCCATCGGGCCTTCAGAAGGCCCTGGAGCGCCGGCGGGGCCAGATGCTCCGAAGCCGGCTCTCCGGCCAGCTCCCTGGCCTCGAGTTCGGCTGGGGGGGTCACCCAAGGGTGGGGGGGTGACGTGCACCCCCCTGCCCTTGGGTGACATGCATCTAGTGACGCTAATGGCCCTGGTTACGTCTTTCCAAAAGGGTGACGCGCGTCTAGTGACGCTAATGGCCCTGGTTACGTCTTTCCAGAGGAGGGCCAAAAGAACCAGCGGATAGGAAGCCACCAGAGGGATCCAAACAGCTCCAAAAATGCAGAGGAATATAACAGATGGAGCTGTGTAGGAAAAGATAGAAGGTTGGTGCTGCGTTTCAGCCCAATCTGGTCCACTGCATGGAGTGTGGGGTAGTAGACTCCCTGCGCGTTGTTTTCACCGCTTTGACTGGTTCGGAAGGCGCGGGGGCGGGGCGCTTTGTTCCTCCGTGTAACCGAGGCTCGGATCACGGAGGAACTTAGAGCTCCGCCCCCCTGTAGTGACGCCAGTGGTAGTAGGAGTGGCTAAAGCCCTCTCCCTGCCAGCATGCAGAGCATTCTGCAGCCAGACACCCCTGTTGCGGAATCCCCCTATTCTATTGCTTCCACTTGATCCGATTGCTTTTTCTCAATCCATAATGTTGTAAATAATCCCTCAATAAACTGACATTGGCTCCTTTCAGTTACTCTTGACTCCTGTCTCTTCTTTAACCTCTCAAGTGCCAATACACCACGTTATAATCCAAACCAGCCCATCTTTTATTCCTGATGCATTTCCAGCGACATTCTTTCTCAAGGGAAATTGTCTTTGCAAATCTGAAATGGAAAACTGTTTTTATTTATCAATTTTGAACATGAAAAAAAATTGTCACTTGGAAACCATTTGCTTGAAAGATGTTGGAGAAACAGGGTATGCCTTTTTTCCCTGCATAGTCACTGTTATTGCTTTCCTTTCCATAATAACAGCAATACATACAAACAGGAGTGGCAATTAGGTACAAACAGGAGTAGCAACTTGCTGCTAAATGTACACAAAACAGAAGTGATGTTGGTGTATCTGCAGATGGGGAAACATTCTTACAGCGCAATCCTGCTGCACAATTCAGGGCCGGAGGAGCGAGCGCTCAGCCAACCCAGGACGTTGTGAAAGTGCAATAAAGCACTTTTGCGGCACCCTGGGAGTAAGCAGCACCAGTGCCGAGGCCGGCACCGCTCTGCTGCCGTTGGAGATCCACACCACCAGACGCAGGTAAGCCTCTTACCATGGTCTTCAAGGTTGCTTCATGGTCTCACAACCGAGAAGTAATTGGTGGTGACATTATGACATTGCGTAATCATCAATTACATCCGGGTGCCGAGCTCCACGTCCGCGGCATGAAGAGCGCCACGGCCGCAGTATGTTTGGGAACCACTGCCTTACCTGATTGTTGTTGTTTTGTTAAATTACTATATTATAAATGCATGTGTGTGTTTTTTCTCTATTCTGTATGCACATTTCCCCCCTTACATAGCATCCATGTTTCATGATAGCGCATATCCTCTCTCAACTTTTTCAGGCATTCTCCCCTCCATAGTCATGGCATATAGCACCTATTATTGCAATCTGGTTATAAGGATGCACACACACACACACACACACACACACACACACACACACACACACACACACACACACTCCTGCCATTTGTCAGAAGAGTAAAATCCGCACACAATGAATTCAGCACATATTTGATACGTGATTATCTTTCACCATTCTGGTGCCTGACTCAATTAACAGGAACATGGCTAATTGGAACATAAGTGTGTTTCTTTGTTAATGCATTTGACAGCTAGCCCTGGGGAATGCTTGTGCAGTTCATTATACACTTTAGTAATCTTTCTATTTTCTGCCCCAAAATAGAGCTATTGAAACTCCTGTTCTGAGCTCCCAGGACTTTTCTACGACATAAATGCGAAAGCGTAGCTGTTAATTCTTCTCTACATCCAGAAAACATAACACAAGAGGACTCCTGCTGGTTCGTATGAAAAGTTCTATTTAATCCAGCATCCGGTTGTCCAGAGTGGCCAACCAGATGGGAAGACTACAAACAATGCAAGAAGGCAATAGCTTTACCTCACCCCTGCTCCCCCAACAAACAGCACTGGAGGTATACTGCCCCTGGACACAGAGGTTCCATGTCCCTATTGTGACTTATAGCACCTTAATCAAGTGCATTAATCGATTCCCAATTTGGAGAGGCTAGAAATCAGAAGACTGAACCCAATCCTTATGGCAAGTCCTCACCAGCCCCTAAAAATATCCCCAAGTAAGTATTTTTTTTATCCTACTTTTCTTGCATGATGGAACCAAAGCAGAGCATCCATCCAATCCATGAACTGGCCAGACCTAGGTGGTTGAAGCCATGCTGATGGAGCACTGAATCATATGAATGACTACAATGTGATCACTAAAGCCTTCCAGTTATAACAAAACAGTACACTCTAGGACTTGATTCTCAGGTGCAGTGAGCTGGAGTAGTATAGTGGTTAAGAAACTGAACTGTGTATCAGGACTTCTCCAGCAAAATAGCTGACGCACACCCGATGAGGTGAACATATGAACATAACATAAGAAAAGCCCTGCTGGATCAGGCCAAAGGCCCATCTAGTCCAGCTACCTGTATCACACAGTGGCCCCACCAGATGCCTCAGGGAGCACACAGCCAACAAGATAACCTGTTTCCTGCTGCCACTCCCCTGCACCTGGCACAGAGAAAACCTACTTCTAAAACCAGGAGGTTGCTTATGGCTTGTAACCTTTTCCTCCATGAATCTATCCAACCCCCTTTTAAAGACATCTAGGCCAGGTGCCATCACCACATCCTGTGGCAAGAAGTTCCACAGATGAATTGGGGCCTCTGGGCTTATGTCGAGGTTGTGTGCAGGTTGTGTGCAGGGCTTATGTGCAGGTTGCTTATGTCCCTTTCCCCCGAGGTGTGCCCCAGCTCCACTAGTGTGGCCCTGGTCTTGCTTTGGATCCGCCGCAGTGTGCTTTGCTTAGGCAGGATTGGGCTGCCCAGCTCATTGGAAGGCAGTAAGAGCAGAGTAGTAAATTCTGCAGAGATTGGCAGATAGCCTCCTCTGCAGATAGTTGTTCTGAGTTCACATTATTTCAGTAACTTATTTCTCATGGCACGTTGAGTTATGTCGTGGCGCAGAACTGGGACAGATTGAAATAAGGGTTCCACCTGTCTTTAGGTGGATACCTGTGATCTGTCAAAAGGCCAGGTATTTCTATTAGCTCTGAAATGTCCACACACTCATGAACACGTTGGGTTGGTCCCTAATTGGCAGTCAATCTTAAAGAATGTCTTTCATTAAAGGATATAATTTGAAGAACAGGGTAATTGACTCACATTTGATTAAGGCAGATTCTATTGGATTAACATGATTAATAGATAAAATTATAATCAAACAGAAAGCAGTACAAAGGGTGACTTAAGTCATGGATGACATTAAGATCCTAAATTTAAAGCAAGATGGATACGACAGGGACATCCATTTTATGGGAGATGGCATGTCTTTCGATTTTGGGCTGGAGAGGCATTTCCAAGGAGACAAAACCCACTAAAGGCCCGATCTTGTGCCAGCAAAACATTTGATTAAAAACCATTTTTATCCCGCCTTTAATCCCAAGAATTTACAGGGTGACATCCAAGAAGGATCATAACAACAACAACAACAACAACAACAACAACAACAACAACAACAACAACAACAATAATAATAATAATAATAATAAAAACTCAGTATGTTGTTACGAAGGGAAGAACAGTAGATAAAAATGACAGGCAAAACAGTATGCAGTGCAATACTATGCAGACTTGCTCAAAAGTAAGTCCCTTTGTGTTTAATGGAGCTTATTCACAGGAAGGTCTGCATAGGATTGCAGCCAAAGCAGTTACAAATATCAAAATCATTGTTCGCTAAAAGCCCAGGTGTATACAACTGTCTTGACCTGGTGCCTGAAACTCAGAGGAGTAGGTCCCAAACAGATTTCCCTAGTGAGAGAATTCCAGGGTAAGGGTGCCATCACATAAAAGGCCTTGTTTCTGGTCATAACTGCCTAACGTTTGAAAGCTGATGCGCTTAGTGAAAGACTCTGACAAATATTCCAGAAAAGAGGCACGTTTATTTGGAAACAAGCAATCCATTATATTCTTGTTGTAAGCCGCCTTGGGTCTCTTCGGGGAGAAAGGCGGGATAGAAATATTGTAAATAAATAAATAAATAAATAAATAAATAAATAAATTATATAATAGCATGTCCAAATACATGTTCAGGCTGTGCCAGCATAACAACCCAATCAATGCTAGACAGACACAGGAAAACCCATCACAGGCATTGTCTGTATCACTGGCCAAAACTATTAGGTGGAAGAGGATAAATGCCATGTATAGAAACTGGTGATGATGGCTGGATGGGGAAGGGAGTGGAAATTGAAATTACTCACCCACTAATGGCAACTTGGCCATCACCAATCCAAGTTGGAGAAGCGTTTAGGGGCTGTAATGCTTGTCTTTCATTGGAAGCAAGTGTTTATATGAGCCCACCACATTTGATTTCTGAGCTGTGTTCTGAAAATGGTTGGCAATATCACTGGGGAAGAAATGGGTTTGGGGGGGAGGCCTTGGGGGGGCGGATTGCATTGTGCTTTGTATTGTTTCTGCATTTCTACTAACTGCTCTTTATATTGCTACAGTACTTCTACTGTATGCTGGCTTGGTTGTATCCTTCTGCTGTTTAATTCTTTGTAAGGCATCTTGTGTTCTCGCACAGAAGAAAAGTGGGATCTTAAATTTTGAAATAATCATGAAAGGTGGGAGAAGAGCAAGGCTTTGGCAACTATATGTATGAAAGGGAAAGGATGAGGATGTCACTAGTCCTCATGGAGCCCTTGCTCTCGCTGTATCTTCTTCCTTTTCCCTTCTTAATCCTTTGGCTACTTGGGATTTCATCATGCAATGTCTAGTGTCTTTCAACTCTCCTGGAGAGAGAAATATTTCCTGGAAATATTTCTCCAGGAGAAATAAAATTTCTCCAGGAGAGAAAATATCATCCAATATCATCCTGGAGAGAAAATATCATCCAAGAACTTCACAGGAGTCGACTGCATCTGCATGGCTGTTTCTCACCCAATCAACACCCATGCAATTGGTCCCGCCTACACAGTTGTTTGATGCACACCACATCTCCAATGGCATAGGAGTGCACCATGGGAAGCAGACCACACCCACAGAGTGTGAAGGGTCCAGGGTCTTCTTGAACATCCAAGTGGACTTACCCAAGTGGACTTACCCAACTATCTCCCAGTATTATTATCTCCCAGTATTATTTATTTATTTGCTGCATTTACCGTATATACCACCTTTCTCATCATCAGATTTATTCAAGGCGGTTTTCATAGGCAAGCTACATTCTATTCATATATAGAATCTTCCATACTCCAGATGTTTCCCTTCCAAGTGCAGCCCTCCTTCTGGCTTGTGCTCTGCACTTCCAAGTTTCACAGTTCACCCTCAGATGGTTGTCAAGATGTTCTGTCTCTAGCTGACTCCTCCACATTCCACCCTCTCACGGTGCCTTCTCAGTGTCTTCGCGAGCTTCTGTCTCCCATCCAAGCAAGGACCAAGGTCAACCCTGTTTAGCTTCTTCAGGCAGGGCACTGGCTCAACCTCCAGGCCACACCTCCTGCCCAGTATGGGGTGAGCATGTTTTTCATGCCTGCCTAATCAAACTATCACACAGAGAACCCCCCAAGTGTTCCGATTTGGATATTCCTTCTCTCTGTTGCTTGATGAACTTATTCCAGTCAGTCCATCAGACGTCACTCAATTCAGCTGGGTTTGTGCAACTAAATAGTTCTACGCAAGATTTCTTTTTCTTTCTCTCTCAGCGCGATCAGATGGACAGCCTTAGAAAACTGTTGCTTTGTCTTGATCTCTAATTGAGACGCTACCATGGTTGGCAAAGCTCGGGAGTATAACGATTTGTCAGCTCAGGCCACTGAGTGGACCAATTTAATGCTTGCTGCAGGGGCTCGGATTTCAGCAGCCTTTGATCACATCTTTTTAGGTCAGTAACATTTAGAGGTGGAGGGGAAGGGAAAGCGTATAATTAAGAGGAAAAACCTCACACGGTTGGTGGCTAATTTGGAAAACATAAGATGATATTGTTGCGCAGCAGCTTGCTCTTCAAATGAAAAGGTCTTAAGATTCGGGGACAGCTAGATTAATATTGATCTCGTGTTACCGTTCGTACTGTTGAATGTGCAAACATCAGCCGTCTTTATCAGCCCCCTGGATGTCATGTCCCTGGCCTAACAGTAGTTCAGATGCTGAGCCCAATGAGGTAATATCATGAAGCCAGCACACTCCATAGGAAGGGGTAGGCAAAGATCTCCCCTGCTCGAAAGCCAGTCATGTCCGACTCTAGGATGCAGTGCTCATCTTCGATTCTAAGGCCGAAGAGCCAGCACTGTCTGAAGACACTTCCGTGGTCATGCGGCCGGTGTGACTAATGGAACGCTGTTACCTTCCCATCGCAGCGGTACCTATTTACTTGCAATTTCTTGCTTTCGAACTGCTAAGTTGGCAGGAGCTGGGACAGGAGACGGGAGCTCACTCCGTGACGCAGCACTTGGGTCTCGAACTGCTGTTCTACCGACCTTCCAGTCTGCAGTTCAGCATCTTAACCACTAAGCCACCATAGCCCCAAGAGTTCAGTCCAAAAGAGAGGAGGCTAAGGTTTATACTCTGAGGTTCTTTCTGAAAACATGACTTTCCCCAACTCCCCTATCGCTGCTCTGCCCAAACGCCCCATTTTAAAATGATTGGCCAGAAGATGGTAGATTCTACTAACAGTTTGTATCATTCTATATGGATCTCAAAGATTCACTTTGTAAGTTATGGCCAGAGGTAAAGTGAAACAACCTGAAATGTTAGGTTCTGTTAAAAGTGGCAAAGTGGGAGACAGACAGATTGGCCCCAATGGGCCCAATCCACCAGGGCATTGCCCTGCATAAGCGTTGCTGAAATGAACAGCAATAGCAAAAGTGCAAAGTGAGGCTTGTGGTAGGGCTGTCTCGGGCATAGTTGCCAGAGTATTATTATTGTTGTTGTTGTTGTTGTTGTTGTTGTTATTCCGCTATATATAGTATTTATATACTGCTTCTCAACAAAAAAAGTTCACAAAGCGGTTTACAGACAAAATCAAATTATTAAATAATTATAAAGTATTCCCTACTAACGTGGCAAAAAGGTACCTTGTAAAATGGTGGCTGCATCACATTTAGCAGAGAAAGTCACGTTTTCAGAAAGAACCTCAGGATCTCAACCTCAACCCATAGACCATTTAATTTGAAGGATTCCTAGGTGACCTTTCACACAAAGCTTCCAAAGCAGCTGACAAAGTAAAAAATGTTTGCCTTAAATGTAGTGATGAGCACCAACGTGCAATTAAAAGACACCAACAATAAAAAAGCTGCGAAAAACAGAAGGTGAAGCCACAATAAAAGCATGAACAGCAGAAATAAAATTTTACAAGAAATAGGAAACACGGGTTTAGATGCCCGTGTTTCCTATTTTTTGTAAAATTGTTGCTGGCCATGAAAGCTTTCGCTCTTTATAGAAATAAAATTATCCATTAAAAGCCCAGGAAAATAAAATCATCTTCACCCAGTGCTGAAAAAGACAATAAGGCCAGTGTCCACTGTGTGTCCCAGCAGGCAACATTCCACAACAGAGGTGCCACCACCGAAAATGACCTGCCTCTGGTCACCACCCACCACCCACCACACCTCTGAAGGCAACACAATCTGGAGAAGGGCCTCTGATGCAGCTCATAACAAAACGACAGGTTCTTCTGAGAGCAACCTGTCCTTCAGGTGTCTCTTCTATAAGGGATAACAGGTACTGATCTTAACAAGCCTCCCCATTGCATCACTCTAAGCATTTTCTGGCCTTTGTGTCTTCAGTGTGGTTATCTTGAGAATGAATTATTAATAAAATCAGGAAGTCTGTCACTCCAGCAAAACTTCTCCATGCCCAGTATTTGCCAAGGACAAGTAGGCATTTCATGGCTAATTAAAGTTTCCTTTCCATCAGAACGTCGGTGCTGCAGGCAAGCCCCACAGTTGGAGATGGTATCTGATAGATGAGATGACAGGCCTCTGCCGGACCAAATAACAGCATTGCACACTTCTCTTCCCTGCTACCATATTCCCTGGTGTACCCCAATCTCATTTTACAAACGCTCTCCTTTTCTACAACAGCAGAAATAAGCCCAGTAATTGATGCATGAGTATTGTGCAATTATCAAGGCAGTTACCATTGACTTCTATTCACAGAGAATGCAATCTCTGTATGGTTCTTGTCTCATCATTCAAATTATTTTCTGGTTGTAGGCATCATCCACCAATCTTTTGTGTATCCAATTCAAGCCTGTCCACACACTTATGACTTAGTTGAGGTCCTGCTCCACATTCCATCACAATCGGAAATGCTGCTGGTTTGGTATGCAGTCAGGATACAGCCTTTTCAGTGGTGGCACCCAGGTCATGGAACTCCCAGCCTCAGGAGATCTGGTTGGTTCTCGCCCTTGCTGCCTTTAGTTGTCAATTGAAAACAATATTGTTTCAATACACTTTTCAGTAGGTGTCCTTGGAGAATGTATGGTCTGTTCTTGACTTATTTATTGCTGCTGCTGTTTGGTTTTTTGGTTTCTGTTCTTATGATTTGTTGATTTTATTTATTATAGTTTTATGATAGTTGTTAGCTGGCTCCCCTTGGGGAACAGAAAGGCAGATAAAAATATTTTAAAATTAAAACATTAATTAAATTTTTATACATAAAAATACACTGATACTACCTGATGATACTACTGTATTGACATGAGGGACTAAATTGATGCAGCTGCAAAATAGGCTAATGGGATTTTAGGACCTAAAATTTAAGCCATTTTAACAGCGGTATTCCCTTAAAGGGGTCCAGGCAGGCACAGACCCCTTCTTCAGCTGTGCGGATGTTTGGTGATGATGTCATGTTGCTTGGCAGATGCATGGCGATGATGTCATTGCCAAACTTCCGGGTTCCCAAGCTCTGTGTTGCGCGGAAGTTGGAAAAGAGCTATGCAGCCACACAGCTTACAGGGAACACTGCTTAACAGAACTCTCTTTTCCAACATCATGTGAAATAATCGTTCCACTTTATTCTGCAGTATCTGAAGTACAGTATCCAGTTCTAGGTGTTACTTTAAGAAGGATGTAGGCAAATTGGCAGGCAACAAACAAAAGTCACGGGTCTGGAAAACAAGCCCTAAGAGGACAAGGTTAAAAACTGGCTATGTTTCATCTGGGGAAACGAAGACTGAGGAGGGACATGATAGCACTCTTCAAATAGCATGATGGTGAACCTATGACCAGAGGTGAAACTAGACTGGAGCGGAGGCAAGTAGTTCTGCAAGACTCCGTTACACCAGAGTCAGCGGCCCCTCCCCTTTGCTGTTGGAGCCATTCCGGCAGCAACAGGGGAGCGTCCTGCGTGTTGCCATTGCCGCCAGAATGGCTCCAACAGCAAGGGGGAGGGGCCATTGACTCCGGTGTAACGGAGTCTTGCAGAACTACTTGCCTCCGCTCCAGTCTAGCTATGCCACTGCCTATGACACGAGTGTCACAGATGACACATGAGGTCATTTTGGGTGACACGCCAGTGTTTCCCCCAGGGCCCCGACACACCTTACATTTTCTCAGGTTTTACAGGCTTGTCTTGAACATTTAGGACAGGGATTTTGGCAGACCTCTTTCAAATTATTGTCTAGTAAAACTCAGCAACAAAAATGTCACTGATTGATGTTAAATAAAATGCAATGTGTAGGCATCATCCACCAAGCTTTTGTGTATCCGATAGTAGCAATAGTCAAAGTACTATTAAAAGTTATGTGGGAGACGGCGACACACCAACAGAGTCAAGTTAGGCATTTTCAAAAATGTTGACACGCCAAGCCGAAATGGTTCGTCATCTGGTTGGTTCGCTTGGTTCGCCACCAAATGGTTCACTAGGGGAATGCTTCAGCTCTGGATTCCCTGTATCAAGCAAGGGCTTCAACTAACTGGCCCCCTCCAGCTCTATGAGTCTATCTGAATGTGGATGTCTTCTGCACTCCCATCACTTTCATTGGGTCATGCATTCCCATTTTCTAAGTGGTCCTAACAGCTGAGCTGCACTGGGCCATGCCAGGTGGGGTAGGAGACATTTGCATTAAAGATATCTTACACAAAACCAGTTTCAGGAAATGGCTCCTGGAAATTCTAAAGAAAAGAGCAGCAGAGAAGAGCTATATCTCTTTAAATGCGAGTCTTCCAAAACAATTATAATTTGTAATACTTTTTCCTATCTAATGTTCCTTAGGAAAGACATGTATATTGCCTTAAGCTAGGAGCTCAACTTGGCTTTTAAATGCAAATATTTTAACAAGTATAACACACAGAAGCATGAACTATCAATTATTCCTAGTAGGCATATGTAAAACATCTTGTTTATCACTAAAAAAAGCTTCCCAAATTAAGCAAAAAAAAAAAAAACCTTTAAAAAGGTAGAAATGCGAACTTAAATGTTGCTTTTTCTTTCCCTTCTTACTGTATTCTCCTTTAGCATTTATTCTATCTCAGTGATTCTAATTCAGTTTTCCCAATGTGAAACCTTCCGAGAGCTGTGGAATGAATGTGGGAGACGTGTTTTGGGACTGCCCCCTTGAGGATCTTGCCAGGGCAAGTACACAGGATGGCGTAGTGGTTTGGGAGTTGGACTTAGACCTGGAAGATCCAGGTTCAAATCCCCGCTCAGCCACAAAGCTTCCTGGGTGACCCTGGGCCAGTCGCTATCTCTCAGCCTCACCTACCTCACAGGGTTGTTGTGAGGGAAAAAAGGGGGGAGGAACCATGTACACCACCTTGAGCTCCTTGGAGGAAGGGTGGTATAAAATGTGAATAATAATAATAATAATAATAATAATAATAATAATAATAATAATAATAAATATTGCCCAAAGAGGCATGCCTTCTGTGGGATCTGCAGCACAAATGCAAGATTTCATATACCCTGTGCAGATTTTGGCTTTCTGTGTTTTCTTTATTCTTCTAAGACACACCCAAGCTTCTAGCCCTTATGGTTATGAAGAAAAGCATCTGAACTGGGCAGTACTTACAAGACCATCTGGGCAAGTCCTTGCAAGGAATTACTTACTTGATCAGAAGTCAATGCCAAGGCAAGAAGTGCCAAGGCCAGCCCCAAACTGCCATGTGCCAGAGGTGGTATGCGAAATGCCACCACACCTTATCCAGTAGCACATCAGTTTCCCCTACGGCTGCTCCTCTTCCTCCTACTCCTTAGAGCAGTGGTTCCCAAACTGTGAGGCGTGGCTCCCAGGGAAGCCATGGAAACCAGCCAGGGGAGCCACGGGGTGCCACAGAATCCTCTTGGAAAACAGTGCAATGTCAATTGGCAGGCATCAACATAATGTCATGGGGAGCCGCAGCCAAGGGTCGCCAATGGACAAGGGAGTCACAGGTCAAAAAAGTTTGGAAACCAATGCCTTAGAGTCAAAAAGGAAGAGGAGAACAGGGTGAAAGAGGAAGTATGGAGGAGGAGAGGAGAGTGGTGGGCTGGAGCATGGGAAACACTCTCTTCTTCATCTCTGTTCTCCTGGGAGCATGAGGAGGAGTGGTGGCACAGAAACACGGACTTGGGCAGAAGCCATCACTTGCAAGACTGTAGAAGAACAATTTGGCCAAAGGTCTGAGCACATCCTTGCTCTTCCCTAGACTCTAATCCCTGCCTCAACAACCACAACTCTCTTTCCCCCTGCAAGTGCGAGTGTGGAAATGACTCCTCTCTTAAATCTCAGATGAGTGTGCAGCAGAGCTGGGTATCGGGGGGGGGCTGCTCTGTGGTAGCTCCAGTCCTTGCCAGAGGGTAGATCCCAGATGACGCTCATGCTGGGGGAGTCAGGGGGACTCCTGCTCGATGCCACAGCCATCGGTTTGTGGTGCCCTACAGGGTTTCATTTTATCCCTCCTCATGCTGTTTACCATCTACATGAAGTGCTGGGGGGGGGGAGACATCATCCAAGGGTTTGGCATGAGGTGTCATCAGTGTTAAGTCGTGTCCGACCCTTCGTGATCCCATGAACCATATATATATCTTTTAATTAACTAACATTTGGCAACAGAATGAAAGCAAAAGCACATATATTCTGAAACCATTTCTCTCTTTTTGAAATCGAAAAGCAACTGAGCAACTGGACGATGCAACGTCATGGCGCAAGATGCACTTATGTTCCCCTTTACTTTGCAAGCCATTTGAACCCTGCATTCGAAATGAATGAAGAGGCTCCGACGTTTTCAACAGTGTCACAGTTCGGCAGTTGCTCCTAACTGGGTGGATTTACTGTAACTGCAACAACTCTGTATGTTAAACAATTGTTAAATGAAGTCGCTGTTTAAGAGGTCTAATTTCCACATCATTTGTTTTATTCCTTGTTCCACCCATTGATGGCGAGTCTTGTATGTTTAATTTTCCTACTAAATGTTACCTGTGTGAGTTACACACATTGGACTTTCATCCAACTTCTCCAGCACGACAACTCTTATATCTCAGGCCATTTTTTTTTACCCGATGGTCTCTTTAAGGTGTGAGTTCACAGATGTCATATCAGAACCAGCCCTTAGTTGTCAAAGCTGAATTTTTCTTCAAAGCAGAAAAGCTTCATTTATTGAGAAACAGTCTCCTTTTTCTCCTGAGATGGTTTCCGTCTCTGCTTTGCCATAAAGCATCTTCTTGCCCATAGAAGAACTTTCCATCTTAGGGTGCAATCCAATCCTACTTATGCCACCGTTGTAACCAGCGGTGCAGCGAGAACGGGAGGCCCCAGAATGGAAAGGGGATTCAAATCCCCTTTGAGTCCCCCTTTTGAAGGGGATTTGAATCCCCTTTCCATTCTGGGGCCTCCCATTCTCACTGTGCCGCTGATTACAACGGTGGCATAAGTTGGATAGGATTGCACTGTTAGTCATTTTCCAGTTAGTTTTTTAACACCCTTTTCAAGTCTCTAACCAACTAATTCAGAATTGTAACTTACAGGTCACCTGACTAAGGACTGGCCCATGCATGAGGCCAACTGAGGTGATCACCTTAGGCAACAGATTGGCAAGGGGTTCCTGCTGTCAGCGTCTGGCTGCCCCACTCCCGATTCTTCTTCTCTTCCCTGGCTTTGAAAAGAAAAGGGGTAACAGAAATCAGGGAACAAGACGAGGAGGAGGAGTGGTGGAGACAACTTGACATGCCACAGGGTAAGGGGGTGGCATTTATTTTGTGTACGACTGCAGGCACCTGGCAATCTTGGATCAGCCCTGACCTGGACACCATTGGAAACTAACAATTGTTCTCCCCCAACCAGATGACAATAAAGCAGATCCCATGCAGTGCTGGTGCCAGGTTGTTGAAGGGCCTGGGGCAAAACCTTGCACAGAATGTCCTCCCTGATGCCCTCCCTGCTCACTACCACCAGTATTACGGATTCAAGGGTGAATCATCATCACCAGAGGCCAGGTGGACCTCTGACGTGCATGGGCCTGGTCAACCTCTTGTGCCACCCCTAGCCCCATATCAGGTGAGAGGCAGCCTGTCATCTTCTCATTCTTTATCATGAGTCTGCTGAAGCAGACAGTTGCACAACTTGAGGATATTGCTACAGCCAGAGCCGGCCTATCTATGCACCAGATTGAGCCATTTGCCTCAGGTCTGGTGGTAGATTTGCAGGGAGCACAGGTTCCAGTGCTCTCCATGTCCGCCTCCTCGAATGCTGCCGCTCCCACTCCTCCTCCCATGCTTACTGGATTTGAAAAAGAAGAGGGGAACAGCATGGCAGGGGCGTCGCGACGACGCGCGACACCCCTGAGCGGGGGCGCGCGTCACCCTTAAGGGGGAGGCTCCGCCCCCGCGCGTGACGTCACGCGCAGGAGCGGAGCGCCCTCCCCGCTCCGTTTTTGGCTCATTTTAGAGCCAAACGGACCCAGGGGAGGGCGGGCGGGCCCACCTCCGCCGAAAAATGTAAGTGAGGGGCATCGCGCGTCACCCCTATACGCGCGACGCCCCCCCGGCGGCCCGCCCCCCCGCCTCCCCCCGTCGACGCTAGTGCAGCATGGAAGAGGAAGGGGAGGAGAGTGGTAGGCCATCTCTATAGGTCCACTATTTTTTCACTTTTTGATGCAACTCCCTCAGAGTTGGATCAAGGGTGTTGTTGTTGGAGAAGTTTAAAAAATATCAAATGCATCTGCAAGAGTATAGGGTGGTTGCCCAAGGGGCTTTTCACCAAAGAGGAACTGGGTTACTACAATGCAACAGGCTCTGCTGGCAAGCAGGGGAGTTACTACAGCTGTGTGCTAGAGTAGCCCTCCTAGACCTCCACAAGCAGGGTCTCGGTGAATGCCTAATTTAAAAAGAATCATAGCTGCCATCAAGGAAAGTGAAGCATATTCTCTGTCCTGCCCTCACCACTGCATCAAGCCATAAAATGCTTCAGTCCCCCAGTATTATGATGGAATTATTGTTTTGCAAACAGAGCAAATTAAAACCAACACTTTTTTTTAATCAAAGGAAAGTCATTAGCGCCAATCCGCGCCTTCCTTTGGTTTTTCCTTACCTGACCTTGAGCGTTCCTCTGATGGTTTTGCGCTTTCCTTGGACAGTTTCGCCGTCTATCCGCATCGATTAAACCTTGATCTCATTTATTATCTGAGGAAATGGTCTCAAGGTCACAGGGCTGGAAATTTAATTATGGTGGCAGTATATTAAGTGGCACATTTAAAGATGCTGAATCGTAGTAATTAATTTTTTGGATGGTGGTCTCCGGGGAACAGGGTTTTTCCACACTGGGTGTTTAGACATCCATCATGGCCATTGAGCGTGGCAGCTGTCTTTTAGTTTTAAACTGCATCATTATTCATCTTTTATGACTGCCTTTAAAAACACTAGACAACTCTAGCCCCTTTTTATTGTAATATATGTCTCCCGTTTGCATGGAGCTATACTTCACCTTTGCTATAAAACGCTAACAGAGGTTGCTCATAGTTACCTGGGCCGGCCTCAAAATCGAGACCACAATTACCCTTCGCTGACATCTAGTGTCAAGGCATGAGAGATTGCCTGTGTGCCGAATCCGGTGGTGTGAAAAAAAAACAAAAAAACACCATCCCATACTTCCCCAGCAATTCTGTCCATCTTACCCAAGAACCAGTGATAATAATTAGTGAACACGAGGGATTCGTTTAGCAGTCACTGTTGACTTTGTAGCTGCACTAAGTTATTGAACGAAATGCAGCTCTGCCAAGGTCTTAAAAAGCTTGTAATGTTTAATGAAGGGATGGCCATTAAACTCGCTGGTTCAAATATTAGGCAAGATGGGGCTGGGAGGTGTTTAATAAAGAGGTAGGAAAATAAGAACTAAATTACAGATATTCATTAAAAAAGCTGGCAACGGCCCAGCAAACTCTTGGAAACCAGCCATTGGTCTTATTTTAATAGAGTGTGTGTAAGCCTTCATGGTAGCCAAACTTTAGGAAGGTTTTTCAGTCCTTCTGAGGAACTTTTTACAGAGTTGCATTTGAGAAGAGTGCTAAAATAACTGTACACGGGGGCAGACCACCATGTACAGTACTGGAAAATGGCCAGTTGTTTAGAGGGAAAGTTGCACAAGAGTTAAACAAAATGGCTACCTCCAGTGTGCTTTCCATGAAATCTGGTCAATGTTGACATGTTATTAAGAGTCCATTTACAGAGGGTTGAAACTACCAGTGCAACAGGAGTGATTTTCTGAATAGTAGGAAAGGTTCTACTCTACAGGAATAGCATGTGATACTTGACATTTTTAAAACCCTCAGTACCAAGAAGAGAGCTAAAGGACCATCCATTGATCTCCCCCACCCATATGAATCTGTCCACTTCTTGCATGTTCTCTACTTTCTTAGGTTCGGTTATATTGATGCGCGAGAAAGGTTTCTCCATGGTGGTCCCCATCCCCAAGCTGGGGAATGTTCTTTTTATAAGCATCACTCAGTAAGTCATTCTAGGCCAAAGCAAAATCTCTTTCTGTGTTTCTTGCATTATCAAACTACATTTCCCAGCAAGCAGTGTATATATCAGAATATCAGACATGCTCCATCCACTTTGCCCCCAGTCTGCCCATCTTTCAATAGACACTGAAGATCTGGCTTCTTCAGCATTAAATTAGCCATGCTTCAGTTACATCTGAGGTTTCTGAATTTTGGATGTTTTCTGCTTCTTTTTACTTTATTTTTGTCGTCACTTTTTATTTTATTTTTTTTGGTCATTTTTATTCTGTTTCTGTGTTCGATTTACAGTCTTGCTTTGCTCTGCCTTGAGCTTTCTTATGATTGGAAATTTTGAATGAATCAATGAAGGTGAGCATAATGTGTTAATGGTGTCCAAACTTTCATGGATAGACTGGGACACCCTGGTAATACCCCTAGGCTACAATCCTAAACATACATCCCTGGAAATAAGCCCCATTGAACACAATGGGACTTCTGAGAAGACCTGCACAGGATTGCTCATTGTCTAACAGCACAAGCCTAACCAACTTTCCAGCACCCTAACCACAATGCAGCCCCGAGATAAGGGAACAAATGTTCCCTCACCTTGAAGAGGTCTCCATGACTGCCCCTGCACCGCAAAATGCAGTGTGCACCCTGTTGGCACAGCTGCATCGGCACTGGAAAGTTGGTTGTGAGTTGTAGTTTAGTGGTAGAGCACATACTTTGCATGTAGACGGTGCAACTGCACCCAGGTTGCAATGATCCCAAGTTGAATCTCCAGCATCTCCAGATAGGCCTTGGAAATACCTGGAGAGAGGTTTCCAGTGTGGACAATACTGAGCTAGATGGACCAATGGTCTGACTCCTATGTCACCATTAGACAGTACACTATATATACATATTTGCTCTGCCATAGCTTTTAGCATGATTCTCTAATCCTTTCACTCTACTGCAATGAAGCCCAAGTACATGTACATTCAATAAAAAGCATATCCTTCCCCTATCTACCCTGCTACAAATCCCCTCACCTTCCTCTGGTCTCTCTCCCTTGTGTTCTCTTCTAGATTGTGAGCTCCTCGGGGCAGAGACCTGACCTTCCACCTGTTGTAAAACGCCACATACATTGACAGTGCAAAACTAATACTAAAGAGCAGTCCTTCACAAATTTAAAAGCCAATGAGGAATTTGTTCTTCTGGTTCGAGATTCTGTACACTCAGTCCTGGTTGAAATCGACGGCGGAGACTTCCACCAGGCCCAGAAAGCCTGGGACCGACCCGGGCCCGGAGCCTGGAAACCGGGGCGGTCCCAGGTTTTCCAGGACAGATGGTAAGCCTAGTCCTAAGCATACCACCGTTAACATTTGTAAACAGTAAAAATGCACACTTTGCTTAGTTGGATGAACCTTCCCCCATCCATTTAACAAATTCCCAACAAATTCCCTATCTACCCCTTTAAGTAGGCTTACCATAGTCCCAGAATCGAGGCGTGCTTTGGCCTAGAGTGGACCCGAGCTGCTTCCAAGAGTGCACCGCGGCTGACCAATGTGTGCACCATGGCTTCCGGTCAACAACGCGACCGCATTGGCCAGCCGTGGTTGGAATTTTGTTGGACTATGGTAAGCCTACCTTTAAGAGGCTTAGGCTTACTTTAGGTTAATTAGTTCCCCTTTTCCACTCACAAGTTCATCAGTCAGGGTCCATAAACCAAGTCAGAGTCCACCAGCCAGTCCATTGGTTTAGTCTGCCAGCCTTCTCCCCACTGGCGTTGCTAGAGGTGGGGCGGAAAGTCTTGCACAGCAGTAACCGCTCCATTCCATGGTGGCCCCGCCCACTCGCCGTCGGAACCAGTCCGAGTGGTGAAGGCAACACACAGGGAGTCTCCTGCGCGTTGCCTTTGCCGCTTGACTGGTTCTGACAGCGAGTGGGCGGGGCCACCATAGAACGGAATGGTTACCGCTGTGCAAGACATACCGTTCCGCCCCACCTCTAGCAATGCCACTGCTTCTCCCTTTCCTCCAAATGTTCCTCCTTTGGCTACCCACACCCTCCCTCCCTCCAGGTGCTGCTTTTATCCCTGAATACCTGGTTGCCTCTAGTGGCCCCAGATGTGCAGCATACCTACTGCTGAAGCCTAGGTTTTAACCCCTTATCCCTCAGATTTGCCAGAGCAAGGGGCCACTGTAGATACCACATTTCCTCAGGGAAATCTTCCGCATTCTCCAATACACAAGTCGGCTAGAAAAGGAATGTCAGAAGTGCACTGGCATCACTGCAGGGGGGGCGGAGCTCTAAGTTCCGTCGCGGTCAGACCCTCCATTACATGGGAGCACGAAGCGCCCCCTCCCCCTTGCCTTTGGAGCCATTCAAGTTGGTGAAAGCAACGACTTGAATGGCTCCAAAGGCGAGGGGGCAGGGGCGCTTCATGCTTCCGTGTAACGGAGGGTCTGACCGCGGCAGAACTTAGAGCTCCGCCCCCCTGCAGTGATGCCAGTGCAGAAGTGACCTCTCACCCAGACCCTACTCTGTGGGTTATCATTGGCACAAGCACGTATGGCAGGTAGAAGAGAGAGGATCTTTTTGGTGTTGGCCTCACAGCTGTAGAACTCTAATTTCAGAGAGTTCAGAGTGGTCCTTAAACACCCTTGCTTGTGGTGTTTAAGAAAAAAAATGAAAAAATATTCTATAAAGCTTCCCCTTTTAAAATGTTGTTAGATGATAGATACGTTGTACAGCAGAATTTTGATTTATTTTTTATTTCTTGCTGCTCTAATATTCCTTTATACTAATTTTACTCATCTTTTATTTCAGTCTGTTCTGTATTTGAGTTAATTTTCGTAAATCACTGAGTAAAAGAGGGATAGAAATCCATTATTACATGAATCAATAAATAAAAGTAAATTCCTACTGCATTCACAGAAGGCTTAGCAGCATATACTTTCATAGAATCTTGTTCCATCATTGTATTAGAATCAAGGAGCCTAAAATTCCTTTAATAAATTTTTTTTTCAGCTACTACTTAATGAGCAGGAATCATTTTTCACGCAGAATTATTTTTTCACTTCAAAAATGGTTTCCAGGACTCTTCTGTCGCCTCTTCACATGACTGATACTCTCATCACCAACCAGCCTGAACTACGCTCAACTTTTCTAAATGAGATTTTATTGGAACTGATTAGAGTTAGATAAATGGGCAGCTTTGCTAATGTATTATACCGTTTTCAATTACAGTGTATGTATAATCATACACATTTCTTTTTTGATAGTATGACATTTATGTGGCAGATCTCGGATGAGATTGGCTCTCTGTTTACATAATGATTTTGCGTTGTTATTAGGTGAAGTCAAGGCTTCCAGCATCTACAGTACAATGTTATCAGAGAATGGAAAGTCTCCTTTTAATTCCATCTTCTCGCTCAATTTTGGATAAAGCGGACAGGATAAAGCAACAGGAACACACTTGGGGGCTGTAGACTTCATTCTAATTTTGTATCAGACTTATTTTCTTCAGATTTTTTTCTGATTTTTTTCTCCAGTTTTCAAGGGTTAGCAGTCTTGTGACATCACCAGGACCCACCTTATGACATCATTAGGTCCCGCCTCAGTTTTTTTGGATGCATCCAGCCTGGTAATCCATATATGATCTTGTTTCTCCACATTTTTTTCTTTTTTTCTCATCAGGTGAATAGGCAGCAAATGTAAACCTCAGGCCACTTTTGAACTGTTGTTGGGCCTTGCCCCCTTACCATTGGTCTGGCACTGGTGCCAGGCGGGCCATTGGCATGGGGGGAACCATAGGCAGCTTCTGCATTTATGACAGTGGGGGGTAACGTCCACTGTTGCACCAGGCCCATAGCATTTGGCCATGAGGTACTATTTTTTCTTGTTCATTTTTCAGTGCCTGCTGTCACTATTCTATTTCCTCTTCTCCCCCCCCCCCCAGAAATGTACCTAGCTGAAGCAGGTGCCCCTGGAATGTTGACACTCTAGGCAGTTGCCTATTTAGTCTTTATGGTTGGGCCAGCTTGAGTCCACCAAGAAGTATACATTGAAAAAAAATCAGAGCTTGGGCCATTTTTTATCGTTCTTCAACATTCTTACACAGAAAGGTACTCAATGTACACTGAAAGAAACTTAAACCACATTAAAGAGGCAACTAACCCAGAGCTTTTGAACAAGGGACTGAAGAAGGAGGTTGGTCATAGGGTTGCCAGGTCAGATGCCGGTCCAAATCTAAGATTTCTGAAGCAGAGTCTAATGATGCCACAAGGTGGGGCACAAGACTGCTGACACTTGAAAAGTGGAGAAAAATTTAGTATCAGGTAGACACCTGTGGTAAAACAGTAGAGCTCAGTGGCAAAGGGGGGGGAGGCCATTGGCGACCCTCAAATAGCCTGAGATTAACCTTCGCCATTTGTCTGTTTCAGAAAAAAGGAATCAGTTGGAGAAACAAGGGTCATTTTGGGCAGACTGGCAACCATAATCATCCAATAACTTCCTAGAGTACCATTCATTGCAATGAGTCTGAATGCACACAGCATTCGTCTTCTCCCAAGCAAACTGGCATTCTGAATTTACTGCAAGTTTGGCTCCTTCAGTATAAATGTTCATGTCTTCATTCAAAGCAAATTCCTTGAGTTTCTTCGACATTCTCTTTCCCTAGGATGCAGGTTGAGAAACAGTCACGGATCACTTCAGATGTTGATCTTTGATCCTGCTCCTTGTAAAAAATGTGTGCGTTGGTAAGCAATTCAGACATCACCCTGCCATAATTTGCTGGGCTGAATTAATAGCTATTAATGGAAAGTCAACCATAGCCTGGCCTTTTACTGGGAAAATATTTCTCTAGCATCGACAAGTATAGTAATGACTCTGGCTCAGAACCAAATTGACAGGTCTGAAATGAAACGGGCAGTAATCTCTTTGGACGGCAAAAGGATGAGGGGGCCAAGTTAGACAATATGAACCTGACAATGTCGGATTCACCTTACTGTCAAGGCTTGTGAGAAAAGAGGTACGTAAGAAGAGGCCTGCTGGATTAGACCAAAAGTTCTTCTAGGCTACTATTTTTCTGTTTCCACACAGCAACCAGCCAAGGGCCACAAATGGCAGCTCAATCCTGACTAGGGCTGACACAGTGTGCAGAAGCACGCTGCACCGGATCCTAGGCAGGATCGGGTCAGCACTGGCAGAACTGGGGTACACCTCGGGAGAAAGGGATGTTCGTCCCTTTCCCCCAAGGAGAGCCCCTCCTCAGATGTGCACCAGCAAAATAGCCGGCGCAAATCCAGAGGGGCTGTGTAAGGCCGGTTCCAGTTATCTGGTAGTCCATTAGTGGTTCCAGTTATCTGGTAGTCGAGACATGTTATGCCCCTGAACATAAGAGCCTTCACCGCTCGACTGGTTCCGATGGCCACCATGGAACGGAGCGGTTACCGCTGTGCAAGACTTACCATTCCGCCCCACCTTTAGCAACGCCAGTGCTCACCTGCGACAGGTATTCTGGAGGTAGCGCACAGGCATCATGACTAGCAGCCACTGATAGAACTTGCCGAATCCCCCTTTAAAGCCATCTGAGCTAGTGGTCATCACATCACCACGTTCTTATGGCAAAAAATCCTGCAGGTTAATTATACACTGTGGGAAGAAGTGCTTCCTTCTCCATCCTAAATTTTCCACCTATCTGTTTAGAACTTCAGAGCATAAGTTCTGGTCGAGTTCTATATCTACTCAGTAGGTATTTAGCTTTGGATATTTCATTTAGATCTAGACACAGGCTAACAAGATTGCTGTACCTTATCCACCCAGGTGGTGCATAACTGGCCCCAACTCACTTAGGGGAGTCATTGGGGGACTCAGCACTGCAACACAGATTCCATTTTTGTAACGTCTAGACTGGGAATGGCTCGCTTCCCGGCTGGATCCAGAATCCCAGGCTGTTCCCTTCCCCCTCTCTCATTATTCTCGGTTTGCAGGAAACAGAGACAGCCCATGCTTGGATGTTAATCTCTCCTTTTAAGCAATGCCCGGGACATGTATGAGAGCATGTGCTCCATAACTGTGAAGCCCCCTTGTTGCTAAGGGATGTCAACTTGATTACGGAGCCTGAGCACTGAGACAGTTTGCCTCTGGATACCAGATGCTGGGAAGCAACTGGTATGTATGCATTATTATGTAAAAGGCAAGATGTAAGTTAATAAATTAAACTAACAGTAGGAGGGAGTACTGCAATTGCTTTCATGCTGGTGAGCTCCCCAGAGGCATCTGTGGGTAGCCCAATACTGTGTAGGCTGCGGCGGGCGGCCTAAAGAGCCGCCCGCCGCATCCTATCGAGTTCCCGGGCTGTCCCAGGGCAGCCTGGGAACAACTTGGAATTGTCCCCTTCCTTCCGTGTAAACAGCAGGAGGCCCTAAGGGCCTCCTTGCATGTTTGAAAACTCTAGAGCTCATGCACAGTAACGCTGGCCGTGTCGGCATATCTGGGGCCTGGAGGGAGCTCGGGATACCGGGAATCTCAGGCCCGGTATCCCCGCCCCCTCCAGGCCTTGGGCGGCCAATGGCCGCACTCTCTCACCGCCCAGTCTCCCCTTCCCCTGCCCCGACTGGCTTATAACTTACCCGGTCCAGCGTGCACAGGGTCGGGGAAATGGCGGGGCAAGCAGCGCCGGCACTGCTTGCGCTCTGGATGTTGTGGAAGTGCTTTCCGGCACTTTCGCAACACCCTGCCCCGGGGCAGTGCGTGCTGCCCCGGGGCTTCTTTACACAGGATCGCGCCATCAGCAGGGGACTATTTCATGTCTATCAACATCTGTAAGCCATGCTCACTATATGGAACCTCCATGCTCAGAGGTAGTATACGTACCACTGAATACTAGGTATTTGAACAACCAGTAGAGGAGGGCTGTTGAGTTCCTGCCCTGCCTGTGAATTTCCAAGAAGCATTGGAAAATGGACAGCCATTGTAGGAATATAAGAAGAGCCCTGCTGGTGGATCAAACCAATGGTCCTACTCCTGCTTTCCAGAATGTCTCTAGGAAGCCCACATGTGGAGCATGAAAGCCAAGGGCACTCTCCTGCAAGAAACAGGATACTAGGCTAGGAGAGCCATTGGTCTTTTTATGGTCTTATGGTCACTTGTGAGTTGGTTGGGATGTGTGGCAAAATACTCTTCTGGCTCATAGACCACCATCTGGAGAATAATATGGTCTTGCAGAAGTTGGTTGTTCTTAGTTGTGGCGCCCTCGGTGGCAGATGGGGAGAGGTGACTGGTGAGCCAGAAGGTAGGTGGGGGCATACCCTTTCATCCTCCTTGGGGGTCTGATGCAGGGACCTCAGAAGTGTAATGGGGTTCAACCTGAGCCCTGAGCCCTCCTCCATGGAGTGGCCGGGCCACGTCACTGGGTTTGTGGGCTGTCTCTAATCTGTCGGGGAAGGGGTGGATACTTGCATACCCTCCAGCCTAGTTCTTGACTGTCCATCTCATCATTGGCTGGTAGTGACGCCCTTATGCCCCACCACCTGAGGACCGGTAAAAATATTGCCACCCTAGGAACTGTTTGGGATGCTGGTGCAGCCAAGGTGGCCTTCAATGTTCTTCGGCATCATGAGCCAAGGCTGGGATTTGAAAGAGTCCACCAGGCTTGGCAGATGTTTTTCCTCTGTTGAGAATGCAGCTTTCTCCCACCAAACTTTATTTTAACCTATATTTGACTCTACAAGTTCGTTCCTGAGGATCAGCCATTAAGAAATCTCCTTCAAATTGGAATTCTTCCGCTCGGGTACAATCATGCAAACAACCGGCAGAATTTATTTAACCTTCAGGCAACTGCTCAACCAAGTTGAAATTATTGATAGCCCATCAGTAATAATCAAGATGGAGAGGTTAAATGAAGAGGTGTCCCCCTCTCTCCTCCCCCCCCCCTTCTCCCGCCTCCCAGCCTTTACAAGAGAACCATTGAGCTGGTAACTGGACTTGAAATGCCGTCTCAGCTTTGATAGCTCGGTCAAGGAGGAAAATAAAACTGTTACGTTATGGCCGCTCTCCAATCAGTCACAGGGGTAATGATGTTTGGCTTTAGTCAGGTTACATGTCAGCAAATATACATCTCGCCGACAGCCTCTAAGAGAGCCTTAAGATTCTGCTTATTGTTTTATATAGATAGGGGTCGGCTGCTGATAGATGGTGGTCATAGGCCACTGAAATAAATTTTACAACGCTCAGCAGGTAAAGTTAATCTCAATACAGGAGAGCAGGCGGGCAGTTTTGATAGAATATTCATTCCATTGGCAGTGATGGGACATTCCTTCCCCCCTGCTCTCGCCACCTGCTTAGGTTCTGTGCAAATCACTTGAGGATGGACAATTTTTTCCCTCCATTGATCCGAAATATATCATCACCACCTGCAGAGAGTGGATTTTCTGCACGTCTTTTTGGATAGAGCAGCAGTCAACATCAACAAGACATTCAAATTTGGATCTGCAAATGCGGCTGCGCTCATCAACCTGATCGTCTTCAGTCGCTCAGCTCCCAGTTTAAGAAAACGAAACGAAACACCAGAGCTTCCAACTATCCACACCTTTGATTCGGCCTTTGTCTCCAAGCCAAAATTGTGGTCATCTGCTGGGGAACCCAACCATTTGCGGGATGTGTCTGTCTGCTTGGCTGAAGCTCTCTAAAGGCTGACCTCCACCGCACGAATTCCGGCGCGTCCCAGGCGCATGCAGAGAGTGCGGAGCTGTGTGGCTTCCATTTTATCTGATCGCATCGGAACACGGGAGAGCTGCGCAATGAGTTCCATTGTGATCGGCATTGTAGAACATGCTCATGATTTTGAGAGGGCGGGACGCGGAGCTAATTGTTAGACCAGTGGGATGAGGTGGTTTTCAGCCAATCGGAGCGCATTTGTGTTTCAGCCTATCAGCGTTGAACTTTATTAGAAGGCGGGACAATCAGGAGGGACTATTTGCATTGAAGAAACTGGTGGAGCCCAGGGCAGCATTTCTGGCGGGGTGTCCTGTCCCCTACGCTTGCGCGCCTCCTGACGCAAGCACAACGCAACCGGAGCTGGTGGAGATCAGCCTTCAGAGCTGCAACTGAGCAGTGGCCAAACGCAGCCTCCTCGCCTGCTCCAGGAACTTGACCACTACTTTATTGGGGTACTCCAGAGCCCCACCACCACCACCACCACTGTCTAGCTGCTGGTCAGCCTAGGTGCTCTGGAATGCTGCCCACAAGCAGCAGCCAGACACGTGTCCCCCCCCCCCCCCCGCCTCCCATTCATGCTCAGGAAGGAAGAGCTCAGCCAAGGTGCTCCAAAGTTCTGCCCTGGGAAGGCTGCTGCTTGGCCAGGGCTCTCCAGACTGCCCCGACTGTGCGGCCCCCAAGTGCACCACTCACCTCCCCTTTCCGGTCAAGAGCAGAAAAAGGAGGCACAGGGCTTGCTTGTTTGGCCTTGCATGACCAAGGCACTCGGCATCATGTGGGGGCACTCAGTGAGGCCCTATCATATGATCCCAACAATCCCATCTGCAATGATGATGGTGAGACACAGCAAAGCCTCTGAAGACAACCAAAGAGGTTGGGCAGGATCACAGGCAGGAGAAGGTGGTCCTTTAAAAATCCTGATCTCAACCAACTGTGCTCGCTGGCTACATGGGAATGTCTTCCCTCCAGCCTCTCACCAGCTATTTCTTCTTCCTTGCTTCTCGGTTGATCTCCTCCTTGCTGAATCCTGTGGCAGCCACTCAGCTGAGCAGCTGAAAGGGAACAGTGATGGCCAATACTGCATAGCCTACTGAACCCAGAATAATCATAACATAACAGGTTTCATCATAAACAAGGCTTTATACGACTCCCTGGCAGGGATCTTATCTTAGTATAAGCCTGCTGCAGGATTTCTTAGGCCAAGGGGAAAGAGGGAGGAGTTTGGAGGCTGGATTGTTCTTAAGAGGACAAAGCAACATTAATTCACCATGGCTGAATACAATGCACATTCCAAGTTCTATGGTTTTCTTGCATTCCGGTGTGATCACTTGGCCCTGGGTGTGCCTTTTTGGAGCCTTCCTGATAGCAGAGTGCAAAATCTTCCTGGAGTGTTCAAAAGCGAACATTTTTGCCAGCAAAAGGGGAAAGTCCCATGAGCAAAAAGAATGGAAAGCCTAACAAAAGGTGGTGTTTTGTTTTCACAAGGTTTTCTGCAAATTGGCTTCCATGAGCATTTCCTCGAGCGAAATAATGAGCAAAGCTTTTCGGATCTGTCTGTATTTTCTTTCCTAAATGGAGGCCAGAAATCAGCGAACCGACTTAGCCAAAGTTGTGTGGTGCAATTGCTCCTATCATTTCACCTGCATCGCATAGCATCAGTGGTCTCATTAAGTTTTCCACAATTACCCAAGAAATGAATACTAGACTGACAATAGATCTTACCTATTAAACACCCTGGGGACTTAGCTGGTGGGCCTCACTTGATAGGAAGATGCATCAATTATCGGGGCCTGACTAAATGCTTCCTCAAGCAGAACTCCCGTCCCCCTGAAATGTCTTTGCAAAATGGAAAACCAGCCCTACTACTTCATGAAGAGTAATTACTTGCCCTTCTCTGTGTTGTGTTTCTCTTTTATGACACAGAAAGATAGGGGCATTTTTTACAAACTCTGTTAGCTTTGGGCTGGTTCGAAACGGACTAACAAATTTGGCTATTCAATAAAGCAGGTATGCTGATATGAGACAGGCATTCCATTGCCATGTACGGCAAAAAATGGCAACTGGAGACTCAGGGGTCAAACCCAGACACCACACAAAACAATGCTCTCCCCCCCACACACCTATGTCTTACACAAGATATGGGAAAAGGTTTGTTTGTAGGGAAAAACTACATTTCTGTTTTGGATTTTGTACGTAACCTGTAAATACACACACCATAATTCCCTAGAATAGCAAACTCAGATCTATCTTACATGCCAATCAGATTGTAGCCCAAATGGGACCACCCACAAAAATGATTAAGCCTCACCCAGGCTGTGCCAGAGCAGGTAAGGTGGCAGCAGGGGCAGTTCAGGGGAGGATCATGGCAGGGAGCGGGGCAGGCAGGGGGCAGTTTGAGGGCTGGAAGGGGTGGGTCTCGGAGACAGTCGTGCATGTGAAGATCCTATCCCCCTTTTCCTGGCCCGACACACACACACACACCCGACTCTCCTCAGGCTTACGCCAGCTAAATAAATTGTTGCAAATATATATACATGTGAAAGTCCGGTGCATTTTGGGATGAATCCCCTCTGTACACTGGTCACATAGAAGAAGGAAAAGATGGACATGAACTGAAGGACGAGAAAGTTGCAGCAAACTGTGCACACTCCCATTTCAGAATTAATGTTAGAAAGTCGTTCAGGAAGCGTGGAATTCAGGGCAGAGGGAAACAGAAAAGGAGTGTAATGGGGGAAAGCCTGTCATCCCTATGGATCCCTATGGATCATATATGGGGAGGTGCCATTTGCATGAACCAATGCTTTCACATCATAGTATTCCATATGGGAGCTGTGCCAACAGCTGTTGTGATTGCACGACTGTGTTTTAATGGTTCATCATGATACATGCACAAATCTCAGCTGGTGTGCACATGGGCAGCTCATACAGGGAGGCACTGTTCATGCCAGTGGGCCTTTCACACAGTCCCAGGTGGGCCACAGGTTTGCTGGGGTACCCCTGCCCTGCACATACGTCAATTGCACAGTGACTGCCAGCTGTATGACCCAGCCGTCACTCAAACCAAGAAGCGTCTCTGGGCCTCGCCCTACTACTTTCTTGATGATCAGGTGTGGGAGGTTTGGAGGCATTTTTGTTAATTGGGATTAATTGTGATATTTTGCCCAAGCAGGTTTTGCAAAGTCGCTAACAATCTTCCCTATTTGTCTTTCACCGGAAAAGGTATTCATCAATGTCAGAAAAATCTCCCGCCGTGGATCCCAGTGAAACCTCGAGAAACATTTAAATCCCATTAACAACTCCCCTACTGTAGGGGAAGTAGACTTAATTGGGGAGTCAACATGCATTTTAAACATCCTGTTGAAAAAAAAAATCTTAGGACCCAAGTATGATTAACAGAAATCTCTCTCTACAGCACTACAAGGGATAATTAAGTTGTAAATGTAGGCTTTGTTTGCCAAATGAGAAACAATATTTTTTACTGTAGGCCTTTTTCCTCTCCACATTGTCTGTCTAGATAAATATAATTAGGTAATGGATGATGGCTTGTTAGCATTTTATTACATGTGTTTGCAAGGGCATTGAGAGGAATCATAAAGCGCACAACAAATATTGTAGGTGTCCAGATTTTCAGCTGCGGAGAACGTGACTTTTCCTGATCAGAAAGGGCCGGGACATGAAGTCTAACAAATTAACTCTTCCCCGATTCAAAGCAAGAACTGAAATTCTTCTGGTTCAGCAGATTTACATACACTAATTGCTAATTCCCATCATTATTAATCACGGTAGCACTTCCAGCATTCACAGCGGCTGACATGCACTGGCACAGTTGGCCACGGAACAGTAGGCCTGTGCAATAGACCATGATTGTTCCCATTTTAGAGATGGAGCAACTGAAAATCAGTGACCAGCCAAGGTGGTCGAGGGAATCCCCCGACTTGGGACAAGCTGTAAACACACATAGAGAATGGTTAGATGTGCTGTGTCAGGATGGTTTCATTGACATCCTCTGGCCCATGATGACCACTCCATAACCAAACCAGACGAGATGCAGTAATGACATTGGTGGAATGCAATGGCCAAAACAAGCAGCTCCAGTCCATTTCAAAGAGATAGGGCTAGGAAGGAGAAGGGAGCTAACTGAGAAATACAATAATAATGCCAGGGAAATGGACATAACTGATCTAGTTGACATGGCTAGTGAGAAAGCAAGAGACGGAGTGCAGTGTGTTGCTGGATTTGGGTTGGGTCTGCTCAATCCCCTCCCAACCTCCTCCTAGATCCCATGGCATGGCAACCCCTAGCAAGAACCACTATGCCCTCCCCACTCACAGGCTACAATCAGTAAAGAGGTAAGACGCAGCTGAGCTCTTCTACTTTCTGACTGCCATATGGTTGAGTTGGATCATACCATGGGAAAGGTGACACTGGCTTGGCAGGGGGTCTGGCTCAGTTGGTAGAGCGGCCACCTCATATGCCTGAAGATCTGACGATGGCAGTTCGAGACCGGCCGAGAGCCATTGACAAACCGCTGACAAGCTGCAGAAGCCTCAGTGGGAGAGAGAATTCTGCAGCTGGCACACTGAGTGGGAGGCAGTGTTGCCGTCAAGTCGATGCGTGGGAAGCGAATGCCAGAGAGAGGCTAAACCATGAAGGAAACCACCTGGAAGGAGTGTTCTATGCAAGATTAGAACATTTGTAATATGTAAAAACTGCTTTGGTTTAGATAGCCTGCCTGTAAACCGCCTTGAAGTCAGAGGAGAAATCCAATGACCAGAGAAAGGCAGCATATAAATACTGGTGGCATTATTGTTGTTGTTGTTGTTATTGGACCCAGTGCCGATGCCAGTGCCAGCTTGCTAGAGGCCCTGGAGCAAATTCCAGCATTGGGCTCCCATGGAATCCTCCCGCCTACACCCTGATGGTGCATTGGGTGCCACTAGTGGCACTGGCAGTAGTGGCACCAGGTTGCTGGAAGCCCTCAGGCAAAAACCTGCACTAAGCCCTCCATGGCATCCCCTCATCTACCTCCTGGTGAAACAATGGGCACTGCCAGTACTGCCAGCTCAGCCAGGTGGTGGGCCCTCGAAAGAGCACAGGTCCTCCCCAGCATTGCAGCCATGCAGCTCTCAACCAAGCTCCACCCAGTCCAGAGCTTGGTTGAACCAGAAGTTAGTGATGACATATCAACAACCTCAGATATGCAGACGATACCATCCTAATGGCAGAAAGTGAAGAAGAACTAAAGAGCCTCTTGATGAGAGTGAAAGAGGAGAGTGCAAAAGTTGGCTTGAAACTCAACATTAATAAAACTAAGATCATGGAATCTGGTCCCATCAATTCCTGGCAAATAGAAGGGGCAGAAATGGAAGCAGTAACAGATTTTACTTTTTGGGGCTCCAAGATCACTGCAGACAGAGACAGCAGCCATGAAATTAAAAGACGCTTACTCCTTGGAAGGAAAGCTATGGCAAATTTAGATAGCATAATAAAAAGCAGAGATATCACCATGCCAACAAAAGTTCGCATTTTGGGCGATGGTGTTCCCAGTAGCAGTGTATGGTTGCGAGAGTTGGACCATAAGGAAGGTGGAGCGCCGAAGAATAGATGCTTTTGAACTGTGGTGCTGGAGAAGACTCCTGAGAGTCCCTTGGACTGCTAGGAGATCAAATCAGTCAATCCTAACTGAAATCAACCCTGACTGTTCCCTGGAAGGACAGGTACTAATGCTGAAACTCAAATATTTTGGCCACCTAATGCGAAGAGAGGACTCTCTGGAGAAGACTCTGCTGCTGGGAAAGATTGAAGGCAAAAGGAGAAGGGGAAGGCAAAGGATGAGATGGTTAGACAGCATCACCGATGCAACGAACATGAAAATGAGCGAACTCAGGAAGATAGTGGAAGACTGGAAGGCCTGGCGGGATATGGTTCATGGGATCACGAAGGGTCGGACACGACTTAACGACTGAACAACAACAATGATGTCATCACCGAATGCCGGGAAGATGCCGCTGCACCTCTGCACAGCCATGGGAGGGCGCCACTCAGCAATGCTGATTTTTAGGGGAAACCTTGGTCCTCATCCTGTGCCAGACCTGGCCAACTCCGGAGCCTTATTGGGTCACTTTCTGTTGGTTTCTTATGTTCTCAGCTTTTGACTCACACAGAATGCTTCTGCTTGATAACTAATTTAGCAGAACTATACATCTTCCAAAGTCCACAGCAACAGAAATGAGGGCATAAAAAGAGATTCTCATACCTGTAATTGGTTTTGTGTTACTTTTACAGCAACATATAACAAATATGACATTAGCATAATCTTACACACACACACACACACACACACACACACACACACACACACACACACACACACACACACACTTTAGAACCTGTCAGATTTAAGAAAATTCAACTGATGTCTTTAAATATTGCGTATTTGGGGAGAAAAAATGCTTTTGAGTGAAAAGGCAATAAATCAATGTTTAATTTGGAAATATTATTTCACTGATATGGCAACCGAAGTCAGACTGAAACAGAATACCAAGCTGCAGAAGTTTGAATGTGTTCCATGTTCAATATTTTTAATAGGAACTGTAAATAATAGATCATTTTGGATTACAATCAGTGATCACTTCCAAATTCTAATGGTATTTCATTTTAGTTATAGCCTGTCTTACAGCCATAGGCGGTAAAAGAAACTATTCTTACAGCATACACATATCATTTTTAAGACCTAGAATAAAGTTCTGGAACAAGTCCATTCATTTAATTTATGGATGTCTGATGGGCCATTCTAAGAATATTGTAGATGATCCTCCTCCCATCAATTTATTATGATTGTGTGTCTTTTTTTTCAGCATCACGTAGGTTTGGAGCTACAGTCAGAGGGTCTCATTTGTGTCTTGCTCATGCTGTCTTCCCATCATTGAAACCTAGAGCTAGACGTGAGCCAGGTGATTTGACTTCAAGCCCAAGGGTAGACAAGGATCTTAGAGGGGTGGACAGGCAGGTCGGTAGGATAGTAGGCAGTAGTGAGACAAATGTCAAGTAGGCTGAATCTAGGCAAGTAGGTCAAAAACCAATTGTCTAGTGCAGTGTTTCCTAAACTTTTTCAACCTGCAGCTCCCTTGACCATTGGTGACTATTGGCTGCAGCTCCCCATTACATTATGTTGATGCCTGCCAATTGGCATTGCATTATTTTCTGAGAGGATTCCGTGGCACTCCTGGCTGGTTTCCGTGGCTCCCAGTTTGGGAACCACTGGTCTAGTGGAGGAGAGAGTTAGAACAGAAAAAAGAAAATATTTCTTCACCCAGCGTGTCATTCATCTGTGGAACTCCTTGCCACAGGATGTGGTGGCGGCACCTGGCCTAGATGCCTTTCAAAGTGGGTTTGGATAGATTCATGGAGGAAAAGACCAACACAGGTTACAAGCCATAAGCAACCTCCTGGTTTTAGAAGTGGGTTTTCTCTGTGCCAGGTGCAAGGGAGTGACAGCAAGAAACAGGTTATCTTGTTGGCTGTGTGCTCTCCGAGGCATCTGGTGGGGCCACTGTGAGATACAGGAAGCTGGACTAGATGGGCCTTTGGCCTGATCCAGCAAGGATCTTCTTAGTGGCACAGAGGGAAATCCTGATAAGAATATAAGACCATGAGAACAGTGCTGCAGGATCAGATCATAGTCCATCTTCCCACAATGGACAATCAATGCCTCCAAGAAGTTCTCAATCAGGACTTGATGACGGCCACCCTCCCGTCATCGAATAGTCAGAGACATACTGTCTTTGATGACCATGACAGGTCCATTTAGCTAGCTTGGCTAATCCCATAAAATGTGCCCTGCTGGATCAGATCAAGAGTCTACTATCTACCCGCATATCCTGTTTCCCGCATTAGTCAAGCAAATGCGAACAGAACCTGTCAAGGAGGACATGAATATACTAGCCCTACCCCACAGTTGCCCTCCAGCAAGTGGTATTCAGAGGTACGTTACCTCTGAAAGATGAAGTCACGTGAAGTCATTCTTCTAGTAGCCATTGCACATTGGTGTTGTGCCATCGGAGTTGCTTTGTGGGAGGTGTGGAGGGATTTCATCTGGGGAGAGATGCTGTTTTGTGTGCTGTGGGAGGGGTGGAGTCTCTACACCATATGTTTGTTTGTTTTTTGCTGTTATTGTTGTTGCCCACTGTATTTGCAAGTGAAGTGTTTGTATCTGGCCTTGTCAGGTGGGTGGGGTTGGGGGGAACAGGATGGGGTCCAGTTTGTCTTGTGGGGTGCGGATGTAGTGATGATGGAGAGGGTTGCGGTCTACTTGGGGCAGATTGTGGGGAGGCGTGGTGGGAGTCATGTGGGAAGTGCACGCTAGGTTTTGGGACAATTTACCCCTATTTATGGTTAGTGTTGTCTTGTGTCTTATGTGTTTGTGTTGTATGTTATGTGTGTTGTTCTGATTATGCCAATAAAGGTTTGATTGATTGATTGATTGATTGATTGATTGATTGATAGTAGCCATTGTTGGCGTTGGACTCTCTTTTGTATGCCCTGAATCTCCTGACTATTTGTATCATTGATCGACTCCATTTTAAAGGAGGAGGGAGAAAAACGTTCTCTCTCTACCGTACACAACATGCATAGTTTTATGAATCCCTATCAGGGCTGGCCCAAGATCTCATGCAGAGGCGAAACAAGGGTGGAGCGAAGGCAAGTAGTTCTGCAAGACTCCGTCACACTGGAGTCAGCGGCCCCTCCCCCTTGCTGTTGGAGCCATTCCAGCAGCAACAGGGGAGTGTCCTGCGTGTTGCCTTTGCTGCCAGAATGGCTCCAACAGCAAGGGGGAGGGGCCGCTGACTCCGGTGTAACGGAGTCTTGCAGAACTACTTGCCTTCGCTCCACCCTTGTTACGCCTCTGATCTCATGACACCTGAGGAGGTATGCCAAACGCTGCCCCCCTTACCCGATGATGTGCCTACCTCTGCTCCTCCCATGCTTGCTCCAATGTTCTGTCTCAGCACTCCCCTCCCCTCCACATTTCCTCTTCCTCACTGTTCCCCTGTTCCTTTTCCAATCCAGAAATTGGAAGGAGAAGGAGAAGCAGTGGAGACAAGTAAGTGGAAAGAGGAAAGAGGTGGACAACCCCCCCCCCCCACACACACACACACACACCAATCTGCTGCCTGAGGCGACTGCTTCAGTTGGCCTCATGGATGTGTATCATGTCCTGTTTTTGTTCTAAACAAAATATATCCTCTGACTTTAGATTCTCCTTCTAAGGAAAATGCCTCAACACACTACTCTTCTGAGTTGCCCTTTTTTACACTATTCCAAACGCCACAATATTCTTCCTTACTATTAGAAGCATCTCTTAAGAAGAATTTGATCAGCTCCAGAAACCTTATATCCGACAGCAGCACTGGACTGGCTCTCTGGTGTCACCTGACTTTCTTGGTTCCCTCCTATCATGTCCCACAGCCCTGGTTCAAGGAGTGGAAAGCCAGTGGTCCACTGAGCTCCCACTTCAATCTCCATGTGGCTCCCGACACCAAAGAGGTATTATGATCCTTTTTTTCCAGCACAACTAAAGGATCTCAGCTCACTTCATCCAGATGATCCTCTGTCTAACAACACAAGCTTATGCATGTCTACTCAGAAGTAAGCCCCATTGTGGTCAATGAATGGGACTCACTCCCAGGAAAGTGGGATTTAGATTGCAGCCTGACCTGACACAAGTGAAAGCAAGAAGAGGACACACCAGGCCAGACATTTTGTTACCGAAATTGCCTTTGTTATTAGGGGAATAGCTTTAAATATGGCAATTTGGTATATGTTCAGGGATCTTGATACCTGTGTATACCAGAGTTGGGCTTCCACAGAATTCCGTGTTAAATAATATTGAGGACACATGTGGTTACTTTCCAATATTTACTAGATAGTTAGTCAGATTCATACATATGCACCAATTCAATATACAACAATTCAATCACACAGCATACAGATCTAGGAACTTAGGTAGAAGTTACAGAGGTTTCGCAGGTTTCTTGATTTTGTACATGGGTGATATTCACCTATCCTGGAGAGTAGACCTTGGCTGCGATGCTTTATAGGAGTGATGGCACAGCAGTGAATGAAAAGGAGGAAGAAACAAATTGGCTCTGAACTGGACAGGCTCAGCAGTCTGTAGAGTGACTGAGAAGTCAAGTTAAGAGTGGGGGAAGAAGGGGGGTGTTTGGTGCCAGAGGGCACACAGAGAAGAAGAGTTCAGGAGGCAAGGGGGTCAAGAGAGAGAGCAAAACTGGCAGCTTGCTTGCCTTTTTATGCCTACGCAAGAGAGGAGGAGCTGGTCGCTCTTACGCTGCAAAAGGAAATACCTTACTTGGGATGAACACACACCTCTGGGGGGTGGAGACTCACACACTGGGGAAGGAGGAAGAGGTGTTGACTTCCATGTGTAGCAGGAGAAGTGGATTGGGCCTCCCTAGGGCCAGACGTTGGTGTTAGCATATCTATGTGTATCCTCTTCTTCCTGGCAGACTGTCACTTAGCAAGTCTTTGGAGAGGGGAAAGGTAATGGAATGTGCCTATGTGCTTGGGAGCCTTTTGGTTCATGGCACCAGAAATGCTGAATGCTGATCAGATTCTTCCCTCATGGCCTGGCTGGGGAAAATCTTTTGCAGCATGGCTTACACATCCAGGTTTGAGAGAGAGACGCGGCATGGGCATCGCGTTCTTCCTTGATACAGTCCTGGTCATGCACATGTTCCGTTCTAGCTCACAAGTCTTTGGCATCACAGTCTCTTGGCAACATTCTCATTTGGAAAGGTCATGGGGCAACAATGTGTTTTGTCCCTTGGGTTGAAGCCTGCAGAAGTGGTGGCTGAGACTTGGAGCAGGAAGCAGAGTGGTAACACGTTTCCAGGAGTCAAGAGGCAGGGTGGAAAATAGTCACGCTGCCCTATTCAGAAGGGTTGTCAGATCATTCCACAAGAGCAGAGGCCCAAGTCTGATATGGGTTCTCCTTATCCATTATTCAGCCTAGGTTTGAAAAACAATGGAAAATTAGTTTTCGCTGAATGACTTATCAGGACTATTAATTGTTGTTGTTGTTGTTGTTGTTGTTGTGAATATTATTATTATTAACAATAATAATCATATTATTAATAATATTTATTGTTATTATCATTTATTAATAATAATCATATTATTAATAATAATATTTATTATTATTATTTATTAAATAATAATAATAAATTATAATAATGTAGATCCAGCTCTTTTCAAAGCACTTTTTAATGTTACTTTCTCCATTTATTGTGATAAACAGTAAAAATGTTCATGCTCCCGCCCACTACTCTCCCCTCCTCCGCACTTCCGCTTCTTCTCTGCTTCCCTCTTTCTTTTCAAATCTAGGAAGTGGGAGGGGAAGCAGCAGTGGAAGCAGGTGGCAGACAGAGAAGGGTCCCCGCCCCTCCCTTCCCGTCAGCTGCCTGAGGCAACTGTCTCAATTGACCTCACGGGTGGGCTGGCCCTGTGTTATGGAAGTTTTGCATTGGGATACAAACACTCTTACTTGGATGTAGGTCCCAGTTTATGCTTACTTTGAACAAACCGATTCCGGGCTGAGGTGCTGGTATTTTTCAGTGTGAAAAGATGGAGGAGAGAGGAACAAAAGTATTTATGGCTTAAACAATAACAGATGCTCAACTATTCTGCAGCGCGTAATAGAGTTCTAATGTATTCCTCCTGTCGGCATAGTGTATCTGCGTGATAATTTTATGTGACAGTGTAATTAAATTGGAAAACAATTCCCATTTCCTATGTCTTTTATCTATTTATCATTTATTTCTTTACTTTCTCCCTCTGCCATAAATATTATTGTAAGAAGAGTTAAATAAGTTAAACCAATGCAATTACTTTTACAGATTGAAATTAACTTCATATATCAATTTATACCCGTTTCCCTGCTATTTGCCCTGCATTGGTTGCAGTATATTTACGGTGTCAGTATGGTTTCCGTGTTTGCATTCGTTTTTTGACTAATGATCTGTGTGTTAAAAGCTGACATTTTAACAGTATTTTCAAACAATTTCATTCATTATCAAATAACCATTTATTACACTGTGGCAATTTCAAACCGTTTACTGGACCCCTCTGCACAGTGCTAAACAATGATTAATCAACCTGTGTGCACATTTTAATGCTTATCACAGCAAATAGAGAAAGTAACATTAAATAGTGACTTGACAAGAGCTGGGTCTAAATTATAATTTTTTTATTTTTCTTTTTTTAATCCTGATGAGTCATTCAGTGAAAACTATTTTGCATTTGTTTTTCAAATGCAGGCTGGCGGCTGGGTGAAGCATTAGGCAGGCTAAGGAGACCCTATCAGACTCCAGCCTTTGCTCAGGAGTAATGATCCCAAATCCCTTCTGAATTACCAGCGTATCTGCTGCTTTGCTTGCTCTCATGTTAAATTCCCAGCATCTCCAGGTGTGGCAGAGAAACATTCCTGTCTAAAATGCTGGTGAGCTGCTGCCGGTCAGAGTTGACAATACCCAACCAGACAGACCTGACTCAGTATGGCAGCTTCCTATGTTCCTAAGGAACATGTTCCTATATGCACTCTTACTGTACTGATTTGCCAGGAACAATCCCTATTTTCTTATCTCTGTCCCAGTTAAACAACATCACTTTTCTAAAATAAAGTTCTACATAAAGTGGTTTACAGTTTAAAAAAGCATAGAGTACAGTACACAGCTGGTGAAGTGTAGTGCCTGAGAGACTGAGCTGGGAGTCAGGACTCCCATGGTTCAAATCTCACCTCTGCTGGGAACTCACTGGGTGGCCTTAAGTAAGCCACTCCCTCTCAGCCTCAGTCTTTCCGGTCTGCAATATGGGGATAACAATACTAAAGAGCTGGTTCCTGCAGTCAGGATTCCTTCTGTTTTTCATGGCTTTTTTTAACAGAACTGAGGCAATTCTGCCTGCTGCCTCTCCAGAGTTGATGATGCAGACGCACTGCCTTTTTTTAATTGGATGCCAGCTACCCTGCCTGTTTTTCATTGGAAGGCAGCTCTCATGTATTCTAATGTGCGTGTGTGCTGTTTAACTCATTGACTGTGCTGGAGAGGAAAGGAGCAGCACAGAAATGTACTTTGGGGGGGGGGGGTTGATGAGGCTCAGCCTCCCCTGACCGCACCTCCCTGTTGGCTCCCTCCTCCTTGTTAAAACCACCCCTCTCCATGCAGTCCCCCACCTACCCCCTGAAGCCACACCTGCGATGGATTTGTCCATTCAGTCCTATTGCGGGGATACAGGGCCTTGAAAGAAACATAACTAGGAAGAAGTTGTCACCCTCTACGCTGCCAAAAAACAAACAAACAAAGCATTCGACTGGCAGAATGGAAATGGATTTCTCTTTGTGCCAGGGTTAATGAGGAATTACTGACTGGTTCCTGGGAATTGGTGAGGAGGGGGCGAGAGACCGGCTGAACCAAAGGTGAAAGACTCCACAGCCGATGTCTCGTCCCCAAGTGAGCCTGGCAAATGGCAGTCATGTCATAATTAGCCATGTGTTAGGCCCGCAAAGGAGGCTGGCGTTGCTACTAACACATTGCTAATTACATTAACTTAGCATGCAAAAGGAGCACGGGGGAAGACGGGAAGAGCACAATGGTGGACCAATTAGGAGTCCCACCGTAATATTTAGCGAAGCAACTCTCTGAAGACTACACAGAGTGCACGGCCGTGTTTTATATTAATGCAAACCTCCAGATGAAAAACCTCACCACCACCCTACGGGCTGCGGCAACACTATTCTCACAAGGTGTGATCGCGACAGGTTACCTTTTAACATGCCATTGCCAAAATAAAGCGTTTAGGTGTTGGGGTGTGGTGGAAGCGATAACAGACGTTTTCCTGTTGCCAGCTTCTCCACTTGAACTGATTCAGGGTTGGAGCTGTACCACTTCAGAATGCAGACAGAGCCTCGCATGATGCAATGCTCTGTACAGGGGGGGAAATCCCTGCATTAGAGAACTAGCCTGGCAGGGAGAAGCTTTAGCCTTGATATACTAGTTGTCTAAGTGATGACATTCTCCCCCCCCCCCCCAGGAACATTCAATCATGTGAGTGTTGTTCCCTTTGCTGTGCAAAGTGGCACAGCCCAGACAGGAATGGAATACCATATTGGGACCAGAAAGTAAAGAAACCATTTGCAGCTACGTAGAATCATGGAGATGGTTCTCAAGGTCATCTAGTCCAACCCCTGCTTGAAGCAGGAAAATCCATCTCCAAAGGGCACTTTGTCAAGCCTCGTTTCTTGCACACATTTTGGGGTGGGGGACTTTGTGTCTCTTAGGTAAAGGTAAAGGTGACCCCTGACAATTAAGTCCAGTCGTGTCCGACTCTAGGGTGTGGTGCTCATCCCCATTTCAAAGCTGAAGAGCCAGCGTTGTCCGAAGATGCCTCCGTGGTCATGTGGCCGGCGTGACTCTCCTTTCCGCAGTGCGTAGCATACAGCTGGAACACGGAGCGCTGTTTACCTTCCCGCAAGCGGTACCTATTTATCTACTCGCATTAACACGCTTTGGAACTGCTAGGTTGGCAGGAGCTGGCCAAGCAACTAGAGCTCACCCCGTCGCGGATTTGAACTGCCGACCTTTCGATCAACAGCTGCGCAACCCGCTGGTCTCTTAGCAAGCTATTATTTATACAGCAAAGTCAGTGTACCTGGGAACTTTGCAATTAACACAAACAAGACACACACACACACCCCAAAAAAACCTGCAATCTAAATGGGCATTAATGCTGCAAGTCAGCTTATCCTTTTCCACAGCCCAGTCCAGTGAGTGTTTACCTGGAAGTAAGTACCACTGAGCACAGTGGATCTTACTCCGAGCTGCAGCCTTTAGACACTTGTCAGATTTGAAAAATGCAAGCTTGCTTGCACTTACTAGGGAATACATTCCTGTGCACGCAGGCCATACTTCCTAGTAAATATGCTTAGGATCATGTAACATGCTTTTTTGTGAACACTGGCCTACCTTTGAGAAAACCTAGCCATTTCACAAGTGGAAATCACAAAAAGTCCTACAGCTTTCTTTGAGCGCCCTCTAGTGGGATGATGCTGTTTCTGCACCTTCCTTGCCAATGTTCTTAGCAATCGTTCATACCTACATATCTTCCTGCAAGACAGTGGCGTCGCTGGAGTGCGGCAGGAAGGGCGGACCGCCTGGGGGCAACGCGCACAAAGGGTGACGAACGGTCACGCATGGTCACCCGCGCGTTGCGCACAGGCGGTCCGCCCTTCCCGCCGTGCTCCAGCGACGCCTCGGAGGCCTCAGCGACGCCTTGGAGGAGGCCTCGGAGCGTCCGCCCTCGGTGGAGCTCCAAGGCCTTCTGAGGGAGACCCGATGCAAGACGTCATATTTATAAGGTTTATAATTTATAATTTGCCCTCAGACACGTACTGCGCATGCGCAAAAACTTTATAAATATGACATCATGCATCGGGCCTCCCTCAGAAGGCCTTGGAGCTCCACCGAGGGCGGACGCTCTGAGGCCTCCTCCTGCCCAAGACAGCCAGCCGGCGAGGATGTCTCCAGAGCAGGCAGCAACGGAGGGTCCACTGCTGCCGGCTCTGGAGACATCCTCGCCGGCCGGCTGTCGGGCGACACGGGGGTCATTAGGGCGGGGCGCGCCGTAGTGACGCCGCTGCTGCAAGACCAGGGCTTTTTCAACTTTTGTTGGCATGGTGATATCTCTGCTTTTTATTATGCTATCTAAATTTGCCATAGCTTTCCTTCCAAGGAGTAAGCGTCTTTTAATTTCATGGCTGCTGTCTCCGTCTGCAGTGATCTTGGAGCCCAGAAAAGTAAAATCTGTTACTGCTTCCATTTCTGCCCCTTCTATTTGCCAGGAATTGATGGGCCCAGATGCCATGATCTTAGTTTTATTAATGTTGAGTTTCAAGCCAACTTTTGCACTCTCCTCTTTCACTCTCATCAAGAGGCTCTTTAGTTCTTCTTCACTTTCTGCCATTAGGGTGGTATCGTCTGCATATCTGAGGTTGTTGATATTTCTCCCAGCAATCTTGATTCCGGCTTGCGATTCATTCAGCCCTGCATTTCTCATAATGTACTCTGCATATAAGTTAAATAAGCAGGGTGACAATATACAGCCTTGCCGTACTCTGTTTCCAATTTTGAACCAATCGGTTGTTCCGTGGCCGGTTCGAACTGTTGCTTCTTGACCCGCATACAGGTTTTTCAGGAGACGGGTAAGGTGGTCTGGTACCCCCATCTCTTTAAGAATTTGCCACAGTTTGTTGTGATCCACACAATCAAAGGCTTTTGCATAGTCAATGAAGCAGAAGTAGGTGTGTTTTTGGAACTCTCGTGCTTTCTCCATGATCCAGCGCATGTTGGCAATTTGATCTCTAGTTCCTCTGCCTCTTCGAAACCCAGCTTGTACTTCCGGTAGTTCTTGGTTCATGTACTGCTGAAGCCTAGCTTGTAGGATTTTGAGCATAACCTTGCTAGCATGTGAAATGAGTGCAATTGTGCGATAGGCGAAAAACAGGCGAATGGGTCCTCTGAAATAAGAGCCCAGCTGCATCTACTCCAGCATCCCGCAGCGGCCGGCAAGATGCCTTCATGTCTTACTCATGGGCTTCCCAGAGCCCTCGCCTATAGTTGCTTCCCCCAGGCAAGAAGACAGCGTATTCACCTTGGCCTGGTGTAAAGCCCTGCCGTCTAGCCTGATGGAGCTCAGGTTTGATCGATCTTCTAAGCTACAGGGTCGCTGCCCATGCAACCAGTTAGATATCAACTCTTTATCACACACGTTATTACACTGCACATGGTACAACAAACTACGGCAAGATATTCTTAACCCTCTGTTGGTAAATATGCAGGGGAAGTCCGACTTGGATATTATTTAGTTCTTATTTTCCTTTTCCAATAAATGGGCTGCCAACCGGCTAGCCAACTTTCTCTAACTGATCATACAACGAAGGGTTTCCATGGGCGTTGCTGCCACAGAATCCACAGCATGATGGTTGTCCATTTTGGTTAAATTCCAATTACCTTTTTTGTGTTTTATGTAATATTTATTGGCATAAACATGTACACAAAAAGAAAGGGTTTTTTTATTGATAGTTGCTTCCCACTGATACTCAAAAGGTACACTGCCTCTGAACAGAGAGGTTCTGTTTTGCTGTCATGTGCAATGTCAGAATTGCCCTACAGGTAAAAATCACCTTGTTGAGTCCCCTTGCTTAACCCCTTGTAACTGGGCAAGAGACACTTTTTCAATTGGTGCTTCTCTTATATTTAGCAGGGGGAGAGCAGCTGCCCCCTTTCACCCCAGCACAGTGTCTTTCTGGTGGCTGTTTGCTGATGGTGTTCATCTTTTTTAGATTGTGAGCCCTATTGGGACGGGGAGCCATTTAATCATTTGATTTTCTCTGTAAACTGCTTTGTGAACTTTTTGTTGAAAAGCAGTATATAAATACTATTATTTATTAGGTGTCCCCTGCTTGACAGGGATGCATTCTGAAATCCCCGCTGTACATTAAGCGGGTGTTGCTGTGCTTTGATGTTTAGCACTGTGCTTAAAGCTCCAGCTTTAAACATCCAAGCTCTTATCTTGCCCATTAGCTGTTTCGCTTTAGATAAGGGCTTTGAAGTTCAGGCTGTGTTTAAAGCCCCAGTGCTGAACTTCAAAGCCCTTATCTAAAGCTAAACAGCCGATGAGCTGGGGCTTTAAAAAGACATTTTTTAATCCTTTGCTTTTTTACCGGGGACCTCCATCATATATCCAGATCGTCATTAAGCGGGGGGTACCTGTAATAATCCGCGACCAGTTCGAATCCACGACAAGGTGAGCTCTCGTTGCTTGGCCAGCTCCTGCCAACCTAGCAGTTCCAAAGCATGTTAATGTGAGTAGCTAAATAGGTACCGCTTGCGGGAAGGTAAACAGCGCTCCGTGTTCCAGCTGCATGCTACGTGCTGCGGCAAGGAGAGTCATGCCGGCCACATGACCATGGAGGCGTCTTCGGACAACACTGGCTCTTTGGCTTTGAAATGGGGATGAGCACCACACCCTAGAGTCGGACACGACTGGACTTAATTGTCAGGGGTCACCTAAAGTCTCAGACAAAGGTCCATCTGATGCAGCATCCTACTTCCAACAGTAGATAGCCAGATGCTTCCGAGAAGTCCCATCAGCAGGGCAGGACAACTGTTTTTTTTTTCCCCCAACTGTTGCTCCTCTCCCCATCATATGGCATTCAATGGTATAGTGAGGATGAACTCTGAACTTGAAGGCAAAAACCACTTTCTCCATCTTCCCAAAGTCCTGAGCCAGCCAGCCTGGTGAGGCTTCCTAGGAACAATTCCATACAGCAAACACCACCACCAAAGAGGCCCTGCCCCTCATATTTGTCAGTCTTTCCTCTGAAGGCTACGGTCCTTGGAGCAGAGTTGCCTCCGACAATCTGTACACATGGGGACATGAGGTTCCTCAAATAGCCTTGAACCGACTCATTCCGTTTCATATAACTCATTCGACTTTCATATAAACATGAAAGCCAACACTTTGAACTGGGTTTGGAAATGAACTGGCAAGTCAACAAGACCCTTCCAAAACTGGGACAGACTTCCTGTATTAGTAGAATCTGAATATCTAGACTCTGTCTCTGCTTTTTGCTCTTGGAAGTTAAATTTGTCATTCTTGAATGCAATGTATAATAATAATCCTTAATATTTGTGTACTGCTTTCCAAATCCGCAAAGCACTTCCTCTGTATTATCTTGATGGAGTCCTTACAAAACCCCTGTAAGACATGTATTAGGATCCCTTATTGCAGATGGGGAAGACAGAGAGGGAATGGCTTTCCTAAGGCCACCTAGTGAGTTCCTGGCAGAAATGAGATTTGACCCAGGGAAGTCCCGATTCACAGCTTGATCTCTTAGCCCCTACACTACTCCAGCTCTCGGCTCGATTCCAATGAGTTATGGCTTACAAAAAATCAACACTAGAATTTGGCTGTGCGCCGACACCACATTGCTATGATCCTGCATGTAACCTCCCATGGCACCTCCTGCTTGTCCCATGGATGCATTGGGCACTACCGCTGCCACCAGAACCGAGGGTTCAAGGGTTGACCCGTGTCAAGTACGCCCTCCCATAGGTGTGGGCTCTTGCCCAGTGCCCAATCCCTGGAGCCACTCCGATTGAAAAAGCGAAGTGGGTATAAACCTGGTTAGTTTTTGGGATGATAAACCACCGACAGCCCCATAGATATATGTGGCATATTAAAAAAAAAAAAGTGTGATCTAGAGATGAACCCAGTAAAGAGATAGATAGCTGTTACACAAAGGAAACAGAGATGCTGCTTAATCCTGATGAACACACAAGAACACCATCCATTTTCTTAAAGTAAAAATTCCATTTTATTTGTTCTCGTCGACAAGAACGTAACACACCGAGGCAGAATCTTGGATGACAGGCACAAGCTTGCCCCTCTCTCTCTCTCTTTGGAATGTTAAACGCAGCCCGATTACTTCTGCTGAGATTAGCTATTTGGGTACAAGCCAAGCAGCACAGAACCAAGGTAGAAAACTACACAAAAGCGACCAATGGTATCAGTCTGGCAAATGCAGGATACAGAAGTTAGAGTTAGCAAGGCTATTGTGTCAGTGGGTCTAGTTCTGCAAAGGAAGGGAAAAGCAAGGATGACAAGCATGTTTCTGGGTAGGGAAGGTGTATCCCATCAGAGTTTTCAGTCTTCTCCTCCGCAAAGGTTAAGGAGCGCCCTCTGGTAGTCTCCCTTTGTGTCTTGCTGCAGAGAAGCAAAAAAGGGGACACAAATTAAAATCTTAACTCTCCTTCACATTTGGGTGTGTAAAGCCGGCTTCACACTAGAGTCTTCCCGGCGCGCATGCCCCTGTCCTTGCCCCTGTCCCTGCGTCTGCGCTTGTCTATGCGGTTGGAGCTGGGGGAGTGTCTTGCCACCTGTTGTCCCTCCTTCTTAAGAAAGAGCAGCTGTGATTTGGTGAACAGAAGTGCACTCCTCCGATTGGTGGGCTGCCGTAGCTCCGCAAGCATTCCCAGCTCCGCAAGCGCAACCGCCTCAAAAGATGAGGGGAAACCATCTTTCCTGCCTCTCCGCAAACTGCTCCGCAAGCTGCTCCGCAAGCATAAAAACAGCTCCGCAAGACCCTCCGCAGATCCGCAACGAGCCGGGAAAACTCTAGTGTGAAGCAGGCTTAAGGGACCACCATAGATATATACATATGGGGAATCTCTCTTCCCCCCCCCCCATACAGAAAACATTAACCCCAACCCATTTCATATTCCATGTATTTTCCCTACAGCAAAGGCGTCAACTATCCTATTGTCTTTGGAAGTGCCCCCCACACCCAGATTCATTTTATGTTTGTTTTTTTTTAGTGCAAGGATATCAATGCATTAAGGTCAATTAATGGTGAAGGAGGGAATGAAACACTTCACATACAAGGTATTGGGGTCCAAATGACCCCAACAGCACAAACACTATCCCTTGCAGCACAACAACGATCGTCACCAGATTCTTAACTGAAAGGTTCAACACTGCAAGAGAATTGCTGTCTTAGGCTTACCTCTCCCTTTAAACAACATTTAAATTAAACCATTTTTACCCAAGGGTGTATATATGCAACAGGAGTTAAATGCATACACCTGTGGGCTCGGGAGAAAATTAATGTTATAAGGTTCACTTCAGAGAGAGCTCTGCATGCTACATCTTTACAGCACATTGCTGTCTCCACACCTGGAAGAAGTCTACAGTAGTAGACGAAACGTTGTGTTTTTGCTAATTATGTTTTAATGCCAGTGTGCACACGAGTTGGATCTTGTTTTTAATGTGATTTTAACCTGTTCTTTGAACTGTTTTAACGTGATTTTACCATGTTTCTATTGGTTTTATTACATGAGGTCTGGCTCAGTTGGTAGAGCTGCCGCCTTGTAAGCCTGAAGATCGGTGAATGGCCAGTTCAAGACACACCGCTGACAAAAAAAGCTGTGAAAACCTCTGTGAGGAGAGATGCCAGCTGCATCGGCTGAGAGTGGGAGGCGACGGCCAGGGAGAGGCCAGACTGCAAAGGATACCATCTGGAATGCAGTTGTTCATGAAAGATTGAACATTTATATTATATATATGATTGTAAAGACCCTCATTAGTGGGGTTGGGAAAGCCTGTCCATGTAAACCGCCTTGGATTAAAGTCAGAGGAGAAATCCAATGACCAAGAAAGGTGGTATATAAATACTGTATATATTTTATTATTTATATTTTATTATATATTTTATTATTTATCTTTTTACATGGCTTTTAAACCTGTACTGCCCACTTCTTTGAAAATATTGATTACACAACTACTGTATTTTTCGCTCCATAAGACGCACTTCCCCCCCCAAAAAAAAATAGGGGGAAAAATAAGTGCTTCTTATGGAGCGAAGTTAAAAAAGTAACTTAAAAAAGTACTTACTTCGGGAGGCCTGCAGAGGGTCGTGCTTGTGGGGGCTGCGGAGAGGCCTGCAGAGGGTCGCGCAGGCCTCCCCGATGTTCATTCCGGCGATAAATGGCTCTTTTCGGCCATTTCCGGTTTTCCGGAAAACCAGAAATGGCTGAAAAGAGCCATTTATGGCCAAACCGAAGATCGGGGAGGCCTGCACGACCCTCTGCAGGCCTCCCGAAGCCCCCACAAGCACGAGCCTCTGCAGGCCTCCCGAAGAAAAAAAAACCTTTTTTCCCTATTTTTTGCTCCATATGATGCATGCGTCCTATGGTGCAATGCGTCCTCTGGAGCGAAAAATACGGTAATTTCTCCCACTGAGGTCAATGCTAATTCAGTGCGATTAGCTTCCTCTGGATCGGGAGCACTGCATTTCAAATGCAATGTTGGCAACAGCAAGATCTGGACAATAACACGCTGGTGAAAACTGGCATAGTTAAAGATAATCCCCATTCATGTCAATGGGGCTGATGCAGGAGAACTCCTCTGAATTGCACCCATAGGCAACAAAACCACAGACACCTTCAAAAGCTCTCGTCACTGGCTCATGTGAACATACAAAGCCGCTTCATAACAAGTTGGCATTAGCTTGGTATTGTCTGCTCTGGCTCACAGCAGATCTGCAAGGATGTTTCCCAGCTCTAATTCTTACGATCCTTTAACTGGAGATGCCATGGATTGCAGCCAGGAAGGCTGTATTCCAGTGTTTCTCAAACTGTGGGTTGGGACCCACTTGGTGGGTCGCGACCTGATTTCTGGTGGGTCCCAGGTGATGGAAAAATCAGATAAGTAATTGCCACAAGCCCTGAGGCTATTCAAAAACCAGTTAGCTGCTAATTGCCCTGCAAACAGCTGAGCTCCTGCAGTTTGCAAGATAGCTGCTAATTGCCCTGCAAACAGCTGAGCTCCTGCAGTTTGTGAAAATATAGGGAGATAAATGTTTAAGAATCTCGTAAAGCTAGGTGGGTCCCGATAGAGTGTCATTTTAAAAAGTGGGGTCCCAGTGCTAAAATGTTTGAGAACCACTGCTGTATTCTATCCCTGAGCTACAACTCCCCCGTCACTCACCTGGATGAAGTAATAGAGGGACTTTCCATATTTCCTCTTGAATTCACTCTTAATTTTCAGCATGTCAACCTCGGCACGAGAAACCATGATCCTGGTCAAGATCTTGTCTTTGGTTCCTTTGCCCTGGGGAAATAAAAAATTAATGTTGAAAATTCTAAAAAAGTTCCCCTCTAAAAGCTGATGCGTATGGATAACCACAGAAGCCCTCAAGAGGACAGCAAGATCATTATCTAGGGGTGTCTTGGACATGGAACGATGCCATAAGAAGGTATAGCAATTAAAACACTTAAGCCACTATTTAATAAAAACGTCATAGACATGTACAGATTTTAAAAACAATGGGCTGTATCCTAAATTTAGTTAGCCGTGGCTAAGAAGTGCAGGAGCTTACTGCCAGGTAGGAATGTTGATTTCAGTGGGGCTTTTCAGTCAACTGAAAGAGGAAAGTTTTCAGTGACGTTCAAAGAAACAGCAAGGAAGGAACCAAGATAAACCTTTTGGAAAAGAATTCCAGTGCATCAGGGACCACCACAGAGAAAGCCCTGCTTTCTTGGAGAGGCTACCTGAGAGCCTCTCCTATAAAATGAAACACGGAGCAGGACCTCTGCAGATGATCAGAAGTACCAGAAGGAATTAAGCAGTCAAGCACCACTGTGGACGGCGTCCCATCTGAGATGGAAACCAGGTGCTGTTTCAAGGGCCTGATTTCATTACATGAGAACACAATACAAAGATAATGGAGAGGAACAGAGCATGAACCAAACACACTGTCCACTTCTGCAAGGACGTCAATTGATCAGAGAAGATGGACTTGCTCTGCCACCTGCTGTTAATTAAACTTAATTTATTGGTCAACTTTAAATAAATTAGCATATTGCCAATATTTTGGAACCAAGCTGCTGCACTAAATATTAACACCTTTTTGGTTTCAGCAGTATATTTTAATTGGTTCGTCGGCTTCTCTGCCAGAACTACCGAATGAGCTCTGCAGGAATTCTTTTTCTCAAGCCACACTGTCCTTTAACACCTACTTTGAAGAATGTCAGCCAGGGAAGATTATTAGGGTCGTACAGCCAGCTCTGGAAAACCTCCCTTTTAATGAGGGCTAATAACTAATTCAACTGGAGCTCGAGTACAAAGGAAAGAAGAAGAACATTTCGTGCAAGAAAGTGAGACGGAGTCCTCCAGGATCCTCCTGCCTAAATTCCATAGTAGAAAATGGAATGTGCCCAAGAGCATCATATGGGAGAGCACTTGGAAAGCTCCCAATCATTTCAATGGAGTTTGTGCAGGAGAACTTCCCAAAGAAGGCTCTGCTTTCGGATACTCTACCTTCATTGAGTCGTACAGTCGGTCAGCAAAGTAAAGCTGCTTGTTCTGAATGCACTGAACTGTAGAGGAAGAAAAATTAAAGCCAGGGTAAGGAAAAGCGGCAGGCACATTTAAAAGAGCATTTTGTTTTTGCTTCTCCAGACTTCCTTAGAGAGAAATGGGTCCCTTTTATGACTTACTGAAATACTCACTGCAGTTTTATAATAAGAACATAAGAACATAAGAAGAGCCCTGCTGGATCAGGCCAAAAGCCCATCTAGTCCAGCTTCCTGTGTCACACAGTGGCCCCACCAGATGCCTCAGGGAGCACACGAGACAACAAGATACCTGTGTCCAGTCGCCACTCCCTTGCACCTGGCACAGAGAAAACCCAAATCTATTAGGAATATTTTTTTCTGTTATTTGCACAGTAATTTGCTTGTTCATGTGTTGTATCTTGGATATTCTTATCTAATAAAGAAACATTCAAGAGCATTGGATGTTTGGGGGCAGGACAGCAATACCTTCCATAGCATGGATGGATGGATGGATGGTGTTACGTGAAAGTCAAGCACTGTGCAAAACGCCACTATACAAAAGATCGTCACAACGAGGCAGGAAACTGGTGCTCATGGACCCCGCACTACCCAGAATGTACTGTCCCCACTGGGTACAACAGCTGTCAATCATGCCCAGACATAGAGCGCTGTAACAAATCAGCGCTAAAGGAAGTATCGTTACGGGAGGCATTACTGTATATGGCAATAGCCAATATTCAATACGTGAATTCTGAATCCTAGTACCTGTTTTTGAACTCATAATTTGACTTGGTAGAGCTTGGGGTACAGTTCCTTGCAAACTGACCAGGGGTTTGTCAGTGAGATCAGTAGTGGCGAACAAGCTTCCCTAAAAGACAACGCAGACCAAAGGACCCATGGATGCCACCAACGTAGGCTGCAGAATTCATGAATAGGAGCATGTACACCTGACTTTGGCATTGCATCAGTCCTACACTCCTGCCTGCCTCCCTGGTACTGCACCGCGGCTGGCTCCATAGGCTAGAGGCAATACCTCCTCCAAAGCACAGGGGGCAGTATATGTTCTGTAGGCAGCACTAGACTGGCATTCTCACCTCTGATATTTTTAACAACTCATGGCACTCTTCCATCACCACAAATCAAACCTTTCTTCTGCTAAAACATCTCTCTTCCCACTGATATTCAGCCATTACTCTGGAGCACCAATATCAACCCCAAAGCAGTACTCAGTTTCAGTGGGAAAAGTCTGTTCCAAACTGCTTTTAGCCCAACTCCTGACCAATGTATGTGTCGTATAAGAAAGGCGAGGCTCTGAGATCCATCTGTGGGGTGTGTCAGATGCCCCTGGGAAGCATACTGGCAATACCTACCCCGTTTATTCTCAGCACTGGGTAGTCAGATATTCTGTCTCTGTACATTGACTTACCAAGATTAATGAAGGCATTTTCAAGGTCTCCTTTGACTTCCTTCTTAATGCTCTCCAGCATGTCGTAAGGGCTGTAGCTCTTGTACCTCTCAAACACTAGCAAGGTGAAGAAATGGACAGAGAAGGTCAGAATTGCAACTTGGCTCAGGTCAAGGTACAAGACAACATAAATACCGTGAACACTGCTACACCGTATGGCCAACGAAACAAAAGGCCTGCAGCTCCTTTGCACCGCCGGTTTCTGTTGGGGCGACTGTTTGAAGATGCTCTTGAATGGAACCAACTAGGAACGACTGTATTCCATCATTCTGGCTCGATAGAAGCTTCTTCTGCCTGTCCTGCTTATTATTTGATCCTGTGCTTGAGTCCCTTTTCCTGTTGGCTTCTTACACTGAAACACCCTGACATCCAACTCTCTCCATTGTTTCTACTTTCAGGCATTTCTTTGACACACATCTGTCCTCTCTGGCGCATCTTCACTGTCACTCTTTTCCTTTTAGTTCACTTTCCCTACCTTCCGATCGTGTCATGTATTTATTCGTAGATTGTATGTCTGGACTCTTGTTATTATTTCTGTACAGTATTTTGACATTTTAGATGATGATGATGATGAAACATCATCATCACAGTCAGACCTCGTTATCCACGGGGATCCACTCCGGACACCCCCGTGGATAGCGAGGATCCGCAGATACCGAGGTCCAAGGGTCCACTGTATTCTCTAACGAAAACTTTAGTTGTTATACAACTATATACAAGCAAGTTGCCCTTAATCTTCTCCTGATTCACAACTCCATTTGCAACCAGAGAGATGGGTCTGGTCACATGGCTCCTTCTCAACCAACAGCTGCCCAGATGGGAAGGATGGATGGATAAGATTATTGGATGGGAAGGGCCAATCACATTGTCCATGTGGTTGCTTCATTCACATGTACTCTGGCAGTGGCCTGGGATTACATCAGAGGGTTCAGTATTACCTTTCTGAAGATGGGGCACACTCCTTTCAGTCATGATGTTGATCCATTTGGGAACATCTGTCCCTTTCCTCTTCACACCAGCATCGTACAGATCCTGTAGTTGGAATGAAAAAGGTTTGTGTCAGCTACCTGGAAGTAGCAATAGCATGAGAGTTTCAAAAAAACTCATAGCTTTCTGGCCAAGCTTTCAACCTTTAGTTAGCGCTTTACTGTATTGACAAGTGTGCGATGGTTATTATGCTATAATGAACTGCCTATCCTCAAGGACTCAGAACAACAATGTTAAGGGACACATGAGAAGTGCAGTTAATGTGTAGCAATCTGCATACACCGTGGATCAATTGATACATTCAGGAGAGGAAAGAAGGTGCCACTTCTACGGGTGAGAGAAATTACATCCTTGGCCATTTCTCCATGGAAAAAAAAAATCCCAGCACATAAAAAATAGCATATCAAAGGAAATGCCAAGTTTCCTCTGTTCCCTGAGGTGCTAGTTTTCTACATGCAGGGAATTTGTTTTTTAAGACAAGTTCACCCACAGCCTAACAAAGTGTCTCTTCAGCACTTGATTCTGCTGAATGTACAAACGGCCTCTTGGATTAGGCTTTCATCAGGTGTCAAATAAGTCACGACCACCTAACAAGTCACTGTGGGGGCTCCATTTCTAGCCTTACGGTAACTTTTTTGAGGCTGAAGCATTAGGGATTTTCTCTTCTTCACAAAAGCATGACTTGTGTAGGGATTTTGCTGCCACAAGATGTGGCGGTGGCAGTGCTCCCTCTAAGGTGCGCGGACGAGCACCTCCCTGCTGAGCTCCGCGGAGCTCGGCAATCCGGATGTTTGGCGATGGTGTCACTGCTGAACATCCAGAGCAGCGTCACAATGAGTCGCAAAGCCGTACAGCTGCTGAAGGGGTCCACGTACAGGCACGGACCCCTTAGGAAATGCTGGTGTTGGCCACTGGCTTGTAGATTGGAAGGTTAGACAAATCTCAAGAGGCCTAGCAACAGGGATTAGTCATGATGGCTGTATGCAACCTCCATGTTCAGAGGCAGTATACCACCAAATGCCACTTGCTGAAGAGCAACACAAAGACCATCATCTTCCGGCCCTGCTTGTGTGCTTCCTGAAAACATTGGGCTGACCACTGTTGGAAACAGGATACTGGAGTAGGTGGCCTTTGGCCTTATCCAGCAGGACTCTTATGTTCCTACAGCCAAGCCAGAATGAAAGGGTGCACATTTGGGAAATACAATAAAGAGAACAAACCACACGGATGCTGATCTGACATCCTCACTTTAAACCACAGTTATCATATGATGGTCAACGCCCCCCAATGATTCCAAGAGGGACACAGGTCAGTCACCACTCTTAATGTCACCTACCCTGGCATCTTGGTCAATCAGTTCATAATCCACCACCGAAGCGTCCTCGTTTCTCCTACCCTTTTAAAGAAGAACAGAAATGTCACGTAAACATCCATTTCAGACAACTCCGTGGAACTTTTCCTGCACACAACACTTTACAAAAATTTGCTTTACAAAAACTTTACAAAAAATCTCTGGGTTGAGTTACAGTTATACCCATTTTACAGACTGTGTACTTTGACTAAGAGCCAAAGGAATAAGGTCCATCCTCACCAACACTCCCTTGCCTCACGGGTTCTGAGCAGCTGCCTGGCAACGACCAGCCAAGAAAAAGGTCACCTCTCAAAGGCTCAGTGAGCTTCCTCAGAGCTGCTACTGCCTCGAAGGCAGTGGCCAGAGAGTGACATCAGGCAGCGACCAGGGGAAGCCCAAGGATGAGGGCAGGAAATAATGAATGATCCTGACACCATGTGGAAATGGCATCAATTCGGTTGCTGGTATTAGACTTGAATGGGTTTTACTGTGAGGATCCTTTGGTTAGGAAAACAGGATGTGTGTTTTCAAACAAATATGGCTTTCTGCGATTCGTTACTTGTGTTAGTATACAGAGCTGTTTAAACATACATTCGCTCACAGATGTATGTTGTCACGGCTCCTCTGACTAATTTAAATATGCTACTGTGTAATGTTTATAAATGGCCATTAGGTGGCAACAAAGTGTCATTCGTATAGGTAGAGCATTCCTTCTTAGAACCAGGACGCCTCCCTTGAAAACAGCCTGTCTTTCTCTCATTCTCTGTGGCAGAAAGGGAGGAATCATGCCAGTTCTGAGGAGAGCAGCAAGTAGGGCAAAGAAACATTTTAAAAACCTCCACAACCACAAAGTCCAAAATGACACTTGTGCATCATGGTGCCAGAAGCAGATTTTTAATACTCGCCCTGGAAGATAATCTAATTTCCAACAGCTTCTAAACAGTATCCAAGCCCCTCTCTCTTAAATATATATGATGTCCATGACTTGAGGCAAGCTGGCTACCAAGCAGAGGAAAATTAAAATAAAGTGGAAGAATAAGAAACAGACAGATTCCAAGCTTCTTACCTTGGCCAGAGCAACCATCAGCTTGCGGAAATCGCCAGATGTGTCTGAGATTATGTCCTTTTCCAATTCGGTCTTATACACTGAAGAAAATGAAGTACAGGTGAGTTAGATCAATGGTCCAATTTTTGACCCTCTGAACATCTAGTTACCAATATTGAAACTCATCTTCTTTGCTTTCAGCTCAAGTGGTATAGCTTAAACAAAAGCTATCCAAAGTGGAAGTCTTGAGTTATGACAAGAATTGTGTGCATTTCGTGTATCAGAGTTCTGAGCAGAATTTGGCTCCAGGAGATTGTCAGCCTTTGTGCAAAACAAAAATCAAGTTTCTAGCCCTCATGACTAGAAAACAAAAACCATTAAAAAAAAAACCATGTAGTTAATTTCTCCTGAAGGTCTGGAAAAAACTGAAGAGTCTTTCCTGCAGTCAAAAGAGCAGACCTTTTGTATTCTATAAATCTCCAAGCCACATTGCGTAGCCCCTTCTCCCCAAGCCCTTCCTAATCCGAGGCAAAGCGGGAATTTCACATTCCGCTCCACTGAAGAGAGAAAAGGCTATGGACTGCCATCCATTCTGGTTGGCAAACGCCCATTTGACACAACAGCAATACCCCCTCAGCGCCCCTCATTATAAACTTAAGGGCAGGACAATAGAGCACACGTTCCTGAAAGCGGAAGGTCCTAAATGCAATCCCCAGCACCCCTAGTTTGCAAGCTCTTTGGCAGACGCACTGAGAATGCTCGCTTTCCAAAACCTTGCAGAGCTGCTGCCAGTCAGAGCAAACAGCAACAGGCTAGACTCTGCATGGCAGCATCGCACATGTCCATAACTTACTTTCTTTGTAGACTTTGTTAATTAAGGAAAGCTCCTGATTTGTCCGTGAGCAGATGATCTCAATGAGAGTGTCTTCATCAGTTCCCAGCCCCTAAAACACAAATGAATTGATATAAAAACGTATTATCAAGGTATTAGTCAAAAGGTCTTCTCACAGCTTCACATAGAAGGAAAAGAAAAACGTTATTATGAGAGAGAGGTTCCACACTTCAATACTGCATCTCTTTTTTCAGTGATGTGGGCAATGCATGCCTTGGCCAAGCCGGACTGCAGGTTCTGCGCCATTTGAGATGGGACCATCTGAATTACAGAGCCTGGTCATTCGTCAAGGCATCAAATGCGACGCCAAAAACACTTCCGAGCATCATGTCACTGACTGCAGAATAGAGCAGTGGTTCTCAAAGTTCTCCCCAAGAGGTGGGGAGAACTTTGAGTGCTTGCAGGGGCAGGGCCAGCGGCGGCAATTCCCCGCCACCGCCATGCTGTCCCCGCCCCTTAAGGGGCAGGGGCAGCTTTTGGTTCTAATGGTGGGTTGCGACCCACCACTTTGAGAACCACTGGAATAGAGCATTGAGAACAGAACGCTCTCAATGCGATTTGCATAGCAAAAAGAGTAAGATGGGTTCGCTGTCCTAGAGTGCCTCACAGTAAAAGTAGGATGAGAGGCTGGTCTTGTTTTTTAACCACCTTAAATACTGATGGCAGGGGGGAGAAGGGAGGCAATATATACATGTTTAAAATTAGTGAAAGTGGACAGAATTTGCAATATCTGCAAAAGGTGCTTAGAGCTAAGCTCTGGTACTGAGAATAGGTTCTGGAGTAGAGTCTTAGGGAGACCCAACTCCTGAAATAACCCCAAACTTGAGCCCCTGCTTTTAGCCATCTCTTTGGAAAGGCCAGTTGAAGCAAAACTTAAATATTTTTCCTCCGCAATGAGTGCAATGCACACATTGCATTTTGAAGGTGTTTTACAAACGCAGAAATCAATACTGTGCAGCCCATTAAAAAGAGGCAAAGTTACCTCGCTTATTATCCCTGCTAATCCTGAAGAACAAAAAACACATTTTGCACGACAGACTAATATTCAGATTTCATACATTTTGAACAAGCTCTATGAGTTCAAGGGACATATTTTATAAAATATGTATTTCAAAGTCTGATTCTATGATCAAAGTCAAGATTTAATCAGCAGGTTCCTCTATCACTTGTCTTCCTGGCAGGGTGAACATATAAAACTGAATACAGAAGTACAGCTTTGAAGTAAAGTTGAATTAACTGGGTGTAAAAGTGTAAATCAATTATGAAGCTGTTAATACAATAAGAAAATTACTAATCCACATGAAAAGGTGTCAGGTGTTAATTAAACTCTTTGGGAACTCGGATGACCCTCCCTGGCACAGTTCAGTCAAAAGGATCCCAGCTGAAGGCTGGAAACTGACAGTTAATTTCAGTTCAGTTTCAGCTCCTGCCAGTATCATTTTTATACGGTAGTTTGAGCTGGCAGGATGCGACGATGCCTGTATGAAAAGTATATCATTAAGCAAGACTTATTTGATCTGCCTCGTTCCGAAAGAGAAAAATGCAACTTTTGACTTTAGGATTCAGAAAGTAGGGATCTGCATCAAAATGGTACAGTGCAATCCCACCTCCTAAGAGCAATTCAAGCCAGTGGTGTACTGGGGAGGGTGTGTGTGTGACACGCCACCCAGCCAGAGGGGAGGCATGACCAAGGCCATGGCTGTTTAAGCGGCTGGGGGGGGGGGGTTGACATCTATCCTTGCCGCCCCAGGAGGCAAGGAAGCTGGGTACACTGCTGATTCCAGCCAGTCTGGAAGAGGACCACCTTTGTGGGGACTTGCAGGGAACTAGAGGCTTCAGGAAGGTGGAAAGGGACAGGTTTTTTCTTTTCCCCATACTCCTGAAATCTTCTGAAGCTGTCCTATAAAGGATAAAAGTGCGAGTGTCTTAAAAGTGAACCTGAACACATTATTACTATATATAGTGTGTGTGGTGGAGGAGGCGGCGGCGGCGGCGGCTTTGGGAGAGTGGAAAAGGTATCCTCTCTCTTTTCCTCCCTCCTGAAATCCCCCGGGGAACAAGACATCACCATCATCATCATGTAGCTTTGTCCCTAAGGGACTTTTAGGGAAGAAATATGACCGCCACCGCCACCACCAGTCAGTCTGAGAAACACCATACTGCTAGTGAGACCCCCATATTTTGATCCCCACAAAACCACCAACTCCAAATCACCAACACTCCCCACATTTCATCACCTGCAGTGAAATGGGGGGGGAGGGCAAGGTAGGATAGTGGGGGATAGTTGCAGCTCAGCCCGACATCTAACAGGTGACAAACGGTGCACCACCTAGACTCCCCCGGCCCTAGATTCACACAATCATTCCATTCGAAGGAGGGACAGGAAGATTGCATGTATTGGGCTTACAAGCCTTTGCATGGAATATGCCACTCCCACGCTGTATTGTGTGCATGGTGTAAAGACGAGTGTACACTCACCCCTGCCCCATGCAAAGAGGAAGGCCAGCTCAGGCAGTGTCTGAGTAGAGCTTAAAGTAGAGCTTGAACATTTCAGTAGAGATTGGAGACAGGGTTACTGCATTCCTACAGGAAGGGCTTGAGGCTTGCAACCTTCCCTTCCAACTACAGAACTGTAAAATGTCTGGACTGGAGGCTAAAAGCCAGCATGAAAACCTTCAATAAGCTCGATTTTGACAGCAGTACTCATCTAAAAACAGCAGAGAGCAGCATTGGATTGTACAAAAAGAACAAACAGCGTGCAAAAGAAGTTTAGGAATACACAAAGCCATGCCTGGCCTCTGTCGTGTGGCCAAACAAGAACTAATGAATACTGATAATCTGTGGCACTGCAAGTTGTAAGGGGGGAAAAAACAGTCAACCTTTAAACAAGTGGAAACTGTTCTCCGCCTCTCTTCTAGAATGGTTTTTGCAAAATGCTTCAGCTCACCCCTCTCCTCCACACTTCCTTTTCGGCTCAATTCCCCTCTTGTTTTTTGCATCTAGGCAGCGGGAAGGGGTGGGGGCAGCGCTGGAGGCAGGCAGGGGCGCCAGTGCTCCCACCAATCTGCCTCAAGGCGACCACCTCAGATCCGCCTAATGGATAAAACTGCCTCAGCTGGACCTCACTTTGAGAAATGAGGCGATCAGAAAGCCTCTCATTTCAAAGCAACAGAACCCAACACAGAAGTCGCGGCTTTTGGGGTCCCCATTTGCATTTACCTTCATGGAAGCTTTCAACTCAGAAGCATCATACTGAGCCGGCGTCTTCAACAGGCCCAAGATCACGTTCTCCAGGTGCCCAGACAGAGCAGACTTCAGAGCTGCTGCGAGTTCCTAAACGAGAGAGGGAAACACCACATTTGAGACTCATCTTTGATCTCCGGAAACATGTGCCTTCAAATGGCTCGGCCTTTCATTCTGTTGGTGGTGTCCAAGAGATGGGGGAAAAAAACCATTAACATGAAGCTGCCTTATAGGGAGTCAGACCATTGGTCCATCTAGCTCAATGTTTGGCTGCTGATATCCAGGGTCTCAGGGAGGGTCTTTCCAATCACAAAAACTGAACCCGAGACCTATGGCATGCAAGGCACATTCTCCATTACTGAGCTACTATAAACCCTCACCTTTCATTCGGCTAGCCAACAAACTCAATTTAAAAAAAATAATAATCTGATCCCTCTGTGCACTCCAAATCACTCCCCCCAAAGTCAGCCAATTCTTTATTATTAATACATATCTACATACCGCTGTTCATGCAACATTTCACAGCACTTCACAAATTAAATCAAGCAACTAACCATTTTTTTGCATACCCACCAGGTGTAAGAGAGGAAGCGCTTCTCAGCACCACAAATGACTTCTTGCACATAAAGTGATAAGGAGTGGGAAATAATGTTACCATCAAGTATTTTGAGAGAGACACCTACATCTTTCCAGAGGGATCTTGGGGGGGGGGGGGAGTCTTAGTGGGGTGAGGGCATGATGGAGGTTTATAAAATTATGCACAGTGTAGGCAGAGAAATGTGTCTTTTCTCATAAGACTGGATCTCAGAGGGTCACCCGATGAGATTGATAGGCTGCAGATTCAGAGCAGACATGAGGAAATACTTCTTCATGTGTGCAACTGCACTTAAAAGGAATGCAATCCCATAAGATGCGATGATGGTCACTAGCATAGGTGGCTTTAAAAGGGAGTTGTGAAAAAAGAAATCATGAAAGTCTACCGGTGGCTGTTTGTCATGATATCTAGGTGGAACTTCCATGTACAAGAGCAGTCTACTTTTGAATGGCAGATGCTAGAAACAGGGGAGGACTGTTGCCTTCAAGCCTTGCTTGTGAGCTTCTAAAGGAATATGAATGACCACTGCTCGGATAGGATACTGGACATAGATGGATCTTTGGTTCTATTCTGCAGACTCTTTACATGCACTAAAAATTTAACTAATGTTACCAACACAGTTGTGTTTACTGGCCTGAGCTAAGTGGATTTATTCATGGTTAAGCAACTTACAAACACAGTATGTATCAGCTCAGTTCAAGCTGCACTGAAACTAACGTTGGATTTTAAAGAGTTTTTCCACAGATCCAATCCAACCAAGACTCAGAACTGCTGGCTTTATCCTCGAACAACGGGCCTTCACTATCAGCGCCGACTCCAAGAAAATCAACTGGAAACAATTTTCCGTGGGGAACTCATCCAGGGAAGTCATTTTATCCGTCCATTTCCTGCTCCTCTACTACTGACTCATGCTTTTCCACAGAAGAGTCGGATAGCTGGTTGTCACACTTTCCATTGTCCTTGGGAGTCCTTTGGCATCTAAACACCCTGTTCTTAACTGGAGGGTTTATTCTGACCAGGGGGAAGCATGAAAGAAAACGACAGCTCAGGAGCTGAAGCAAACATCACAAATCTTGTAATGCAAATGAGGCAATGCTCATATATTGTGTAGATCAGGGTTTGACCAAAGTACCACTGGTTGCATTAGTACCACAGGTTGAGAAACCCTGATCTACACAATATATGAGCGTTGCCTCATTTGCATTACAAGATTTGTGATGTTTGCTTCAGCTCCTGAGCTGTCGTTTTCTTTCATGCTTCCCCCTGGTCAGAATAAACCCTCCAGTTAAGAACAGGGTGTTTAGATGCCAACTTGGTGATTAGATGTCACTTCTGGTGATACACAGCAGGAGAGTGACGCAGGAGGTGTTACTCGGCTGAGAAAGAGTGGAGAACCCCGGTGTAGATATTTTGCAATCCTGACTGGAAGAGCCACATGAAAAACTCTCTGATGAATTAAGATGGGGGCACAATCCACTGGAATGCTCTCCATGCTCATTGTTCTCCAGTCTCACTGAATGAACAAGGAATGCATACAGGGTCTGCCCAGGAATGCCAGGTGTCCAAGGTGGCACACCAGTGCTGCAGCATCACCTTACTTGGGAGTGCATCAGCCACCAGCCGCCTCTCCTCCCATTCCTTGGATCTGAACAGGAAGAACAGAATGGAGCAGAAGAGGAAGTGCAGAGGAGAGAAGAGGAAATGGCCTACAGCACTCTCCTCTCTCACCTCAGTCAGTCTCATGGAAGGGCCAGTCTGGGATACTGGAAGGGGAGCAAGTTCACAGCAAATGTACCAATCTCAACATTTCCTCCTTGGCTCAATTCAGGCGTCACACCAAACCATGAAGCTGAATTGGAGTTTAATAACTGGGGTTGTTACTATATTGTGTTCAGCTGTTTTGTATTTTAATGAAAAGCAGGAGAGCAATTCTTTAAAAAGATAAATAAGCAAGCAGGTCCACTCAACAAGTGTATTCACAATATCCATTGACTAGTCCTCGCACGTCGGCTCTTAAACAGAGTGTGTAACCGGCTACAAAGTGGCACGTCTGAGAAACCAAGAAGAGACTATTTCACCAGACTCTCTAACTGAAGGCTATGTGCATTTCTTCTTTTATGCATCATAAACCTTCAGTGACTACGAGATCTTTAAAACTCTTACGAGAGAACATTTTCTCTCTCCCAATAAGCAAGGCTCTTCCTTCGGCTGTACTCGCTTACAGACAGCTATACATATTTTTATGAGCTTCTTTTCATTCATCTGTGGGCATTCTGGATCACCCCGACCGGCTAATGTCTGGCAATAATTTGCCGTATTTTTCGCTCCATAAGATGCACTTCCCCCCCCCCAAAAAAATAGGGGGGAAAAAGCCTGCGTCTTATGGAGCGAATAATAAAAAAGTAAAGAAAAAATACTTACCGGGGCTTCAGGGAGGCCTGCAGAGGCTTGCGCAGGCCTCCCCGATCTTCATTTCGGCAAAAAAAAAAAACACGGCCATTTTCGGCCACTTCCGGTTTTTGTCAAAACAGGAAGTGGCCGGAAATGGCCGTTTTTTTGACGAAATGAAGATCAGGGAGGCCTGCGCGAGCCTCTGCAGGCCTCCCCGAAGCCCCGGACAGACAGTGACATCTGATTTGTTTCATGGTTTGGGACATAAATTTTTAATGATCAGTGGAGGCTCTCTCAACAGCATCTCTAAAAAAAAATGAACCAGTAAAGGAATGGGATCAGTCTACACAAAGAGTACCTAATTCTCAAGGTGTATTTGTTCATGTTTGTTTTGTAAGGCTTAGACATGGATATTCTGAGATTCTCAATTTGGGAATCTAATCAAGATAAAGCAAATATGTGTAAGAAACATTAAGGTCCTGTGCAACACTGTTAAATTTATGATTCTTTTTTTCATTTTAGTTGAATTTGTGCTGCATTACAAAAGCCACTAGACTGTTACTGTCTTGTCTGTAACTGTGTTAACATTTCTTAACAATGTTATCTATGGAGTGGTCTTCAATTGTAGTGAATAATTTTAAAGAGAAAGTCAATCATAATTGTGTTTTAAGGTGCAAAAGTCTGATGGAATAAGGTTGGGGACTGAAATGGCATTAAGCTACATACAGCCCATGATTTGCACTTTTGGCTGGTATGAAGATTCTGCAGTTCGCAAACCCACTTACTCCAGGGCAATTTTGTTTTATTTTATGAACATGGAATTTTCTGTCCCGGGGCTCGCTTTTGACCCCTAAGCTGCATCGGCTCCGTTACCCTCAAAACCTCTTAGGTTTTATTTTATAGGCCTACTCTCAAATTCTGGATTGTTAATGTTTGAATGTTCCATGGGTCTGGAGTTTAAAGGGGCCTCATCTTTTTTCTCCTATTTTATGGGGTAAAATTTTGCACTTAAGTCATCGCCTAAGAGGTTTTGAGGGTAACGGAGCCGATGCAGCTTAGGGGTCAAAAGCGAGCCCCGGGACAGAAAATTCCATGTTCAAATCTTACAAGGTGGCTGAGAAAGCATCAGAGGCTGCTAGCATCCAAGGTTAACACTCTCCACGGGACCACGTTGCCTTACAACACAAGAGTCTTGCAGGATCAAACCAAGGGTCCATCTAATTCAGTACCCTGATGCCAACCAGATGCCTCCAAGAAGTCTACAAACAGGGCAGGAAGGCAACAGCCCTCCCCCGTTGTTTGTCCTCACCACCTGGTATACTGCTTCTGTACATGGAGGTTCCATTTAGCACAGGGACTCCGCAAGCCTGGGCAGGCAGCTCTGCCATGCCCTATCTGGCGTATGGCAAATTGGGCGGGTGGCTTTGCCTCCCAAGCCGAGCTCCACACAGTTGTTTCTGGGAGCTTGGCAACTCAGAAGTTTGGCAAGGATGTCATGGCCAAACGTCCGGCCCCTTTGCCCCCAAAAAGTTGCTGACCCCTGTTGTAAATAGTTGCTTTGGAGTTTCCCCAGTACCTTTTTGGTTCTCCTCTGGTAAGCAAAGGCGATGTCCTGTCTCTGTTCATTGCTGCGGTTTGTCAGAATGTTGACGATGGTCACCTCATCCACACCTGCAAAGAGAGAGACACAGGAAGGGCAATAGATTAGTGACAGGTTGCCTCCTGCACTCGTGTCACCAGCTTCAGAAACATGCATCAAGTGTTCTGTTGGGTTTTCAGAAATGGCACCTGAAATCCATGGCCAGCCCAAGACCACCTGGCGCATCAAATATCACCCTCTTGCCATGACAGCACATCAATTGCTGCCTCTGCCACTCTAACTCCCTAGTTTCAAGAAGGAAAGGAGGGGCAGAGCGGAAGAGGAAGTGTTGGAGAGTAGAGTGGTGGGCTAGAGTGTCTCTAAAGTCTCCCTCTTCCTTTTGAAATCTATGAAGTGGGAGGTGGCAGGCAGGTGGGTAGAGGCAGGTGGGAGGCTCCTCTCACCAACCTACTACCTGAGGCTACCGCCTCAAGTCAGCCTCATGGATGAGAAAAGGAAGTAACAGCAACACCAATAATATTCAACTATGTTAACGTGCTAAATGTCCATAGTGCCTCAACTCTTTTCTCCTGGTAATCCTGCTAGAATTTACTGTATTGTCTTTATTTCAAAAGATTTCAGTGCTTCTATTAGTAGTTTTCCCCCAGCTACAAAACAATCTCCAAAGTAGCCCACAAATGCAGCATAAAAACCATAAGAAGATTAAAAACTACTCAAAAACGGTAACACAACGTAGCGGTAGAGCACTAGCAGCAGCAAGAGTCAATAAAACAATCAATAGAACAGCAGTCGATAAAATAAACAAATCAGCAGGTATAAAATTTAGTTAAAAGCCTTAAAGAATAAAAGGCTTTTCATCTGGCATGGAAAGATGGGGAGTCACCATTGAGAAGGTACCGTACCTTTCCTGGTCTCCACCCACCTAATCCTCGACAGCAGGAGCCAATGATGTGCACACATTCCAGCCCCTCTAGGAAAGTTTGGGCACTTTCCATAATCACATGACCTTCAACTGACACTCACACTCACACGCCTTCTTTAAAGGTAGATTTAGCAGTGTATGGAGAGGGGTGGTTTGGAGAAACGGTCTGTCCCATGCAGTTCAAGACAGTGCCCTGAATTCCTGCAGAAGGGAAGGCAGGCGCTGGGACGTGTAGGCAGCATTCGCATACACATCTTCTATCACGCAAGGCCGGCCAGGCATTAAGAGTATCATCTTCTGAACCAGCACTGCTGTGTTTCACATTAACACATCTGTACTCAAGGTGGACTCAAACTAACACGGTTACTCCCTTGGACGTTGCTACAAGGGGGAATGTAGCACGGTGGTAAAGTGCATGCTTTGCATGCCAAAGGCCCCAGGTTCAATCCCTGGTATCTCCAGATAAAAAGGTGGCAGGGCTGGGCAAGACCTTTGTCCAAGGCTTCAGAGAGCTGTTATCTGGCTATGCTGGATGGATCCAATTCTTGCCAAGAGAGACTTTAGCCTAAGATCTTGATGAACAGCTGCCACTCAGAGGAGACAATACTGGCAGAAGCTGACTAAGCAGACGGCAGCGGCAGCTGCACAAAATGCCTCCTGGACCATAAACTCAGTGGCACCTCCCTCCTGCTGTACATAAAGTGCAACCGACAGCCATCTAGTTGAGATCTTGGTCCTCTTGCATCAACTCTGAGGCCGAGTCTGAATTTGAGCTCCCAAGCTACAGCTATCCTCAAGAGATGTTTGTGCTGGAGGTGGAAATTGTTTACATTTTCACCCCTTGCAATCCTCCCCACTTCCACCAAGCAGCACATGTTTTTTTTTCTTTTATTTTAGCCTCACCACAACCCTGTGAGGTAGGTTGGGCTGAAAGAGAATGACTGGCCCATGACTGCCCGATGAGCTTCTCCGAGATTTGAACTCGAGTCTCCTCAATTCAAGGCAGCCACTTTTAATACTACTTTGCATTTCTATGGTGCTTTGTGAGTGTGTAAAGTGTTTCACATGTCCCTACAACAAGCCTATAGAGTCAGTCAATATGATTATCCCCCATTTTGTAGTGGAGGCTGGAAAGGAGGGCGTGACTTGCCCAAGGCCACCTGATGAGTTCATGGGAGAGGCAAGACTAAAACCAGGGAAGTCTCCATTCACAGCTCAGTCCCTTAACCATTAAATGACATCAGCTTTCACCACTGACCACTACACCACAACCACTACCAAATTGCACTTTGCAACTCCCACTAATGAACATAGAGACTGGTACCCTTGCAGAGCTCCATTCATTTCAATGGAAAACTGCAAGAGAACTTGCTGGTGGATTGTGCCTATGGGGCCGATTCCCTCTGCCACCTTTAACAGCACTGCAAATCCACCACCTGGGACAGCCAACTCACTTAGGCCCAGTACACAACCTTCCTCCTGTTCTTCCAAAGCAGGTATATTTTTAAAAAAATCCATTCTATTAAGCATCTGTGCTTCTTACAGTTCAGTGAACAATGCTAGACTAGCAAGTCACCTGCATGACAAAAGTCTAACTTACAAGAAGCATTATATGCGTATTTTCTCTGAATTATTTACCCACAAAACAGCCTGCCAAGATATACGAGCCAAGGCGGGGAGGGGGGTGCGGCCCAGGAGAAAAAAATCCCAATTACACTAGCTAGCCACACAAACTACACAAGACAATTAATGGCTATTGGTCTAGGCCAAAGCTCTTGGGGGTAGTTTCCCTTACATCAGCTTTTTCTTTAGCGTCAATCGATTTAACTTCTTAAAATTATACTTTTTACACTAAAAATAATTCACTGGGACTCTCAGAGCAAGGCTATCCATTTATTTATTTTCTACATTTTTATACCAGCTTTCCTCCAAGGAGCTCAGGGTGGTATATGTAGTTCCCTCCTTTTGTCTTCACAACAATCCTGTGAGGTAGGTTAGGTCGAGAGATAGTGACTGGCCCAAGGTCACCCAAGAAGCTTCATGGCTGAGCAGGGATCTGAACCTGGATCTTCCAGGTCTGAGCCCAGCATCAGAACCACTACACCAGCCTGGCTCTCAAGTTCTCTCCGAGATCTTCTCAGGCAGTTTGGAAAACAGTTCTTGCCTTAACACGTTTTTCCAAAGGAGAGATGTCAACATTGTTCTAGCTGTAGCTTCTGAGAACAGAAGCTTTTCCAAAGCCAGTTTAAAAAATGCTTTCTGCGATTACTCATCTTTTAAAAAGAAGGCTAATGCATACAAAAGCACATCCAACCAGACGACAAATAAGTAACATACACCCAGTAAGAAGGCAGCTTCTATTCATTTCAATGGGGCTGTATAGGGTTATCCATGGGGCTCATCCATGAAGCCAACTGAGGTGGCCACCTTTGGAGGAAGACAGGTAGCAAGGACACCCACTTTCACTGCTCCCCCACCACCATGGACTTGAAAAGGAAGAGGGAAAGAGAGGAAGTGTGGAGGAGAGAGTGCGGCGGGTTATCTTCTCCTTCACACTTCCTTCCTGAATCCAGGAAGCAGAAGGAGCATTGGTGGTTGGTTTGCTGGATAAGTGAGTGCAGAATTTGGCACAGCATCTCAACGGCTGGGAGGTCACGAGGCCAGCCCTGCAGGGCTACTCTGGTGCTGATGCAAGGGAATGCTAGTTGGGATTGAACGCCTCAGGCATCAAAGGTCCCTTGGGGAAGCCCTTACTCATTAGCTGGTATTTCCTGGTGTTGATTTCAGCTGCAGGACTTTGCAGACAACACGTGACCACACAATCCATGGAGGATTGGCCTGTGGTTTCAGAAATATTTCATGCAAATGGAAAGAGGAGTCAAAAATGAATGACGCGGTCTTTGAGGTGTGCAACAGGGATAAGCAGTGTGTGATAGAATGGGTAGAGTGTTGAGAGCTTGGATTTCAATCCCTGCATAGCTGGGAAGCCTGCCCAGCGACCTCAGGCCAGCTGCACAATCATGCAGCATACCCTAGATCAGAAAGTTGCAGTGCCACCTCTGCCTACTGATCTCATCTCCTCCAAAGAAGGACACGTATACTTTTATTTCTCTTCTCTCTCCACAACCTATCATTTTTCGAACTCACTGTCAGAAGGAAGAGTGCAAGTCATTAAAACAAACAATTAGAGCAAACCTGCTTGCTTTTATTCAGTACTGTAAATAGCTGCTGGATTGCGTTCCCTTGAGACGGGACCACAGCATGAGGGGGAAAGGGGGGGGGGTTGACTCTCTGCCCCTGCCATGGTCTCAATGCAGATCCCCATGGAAGAAAGCTCCCATTAGAATCCATTCAGCTTTCCCACCCCCACCCCCCAGGGAAAATAGCAGCCCGAAGGGGCATGATTCCAGATTAGGACCAGAGCTGAGGGTTAACCACCCTCATGTTATGGGTCTGAAACAGCTGCTATTTAGTGAGTTTTTAAAGCACACTAGCCCTAATCATATGCTTAAGCAGCCTCGACTTCTTTGACCCATAGCTGGTTTTAAAGGGGAATAGCCAAATTTATTTTTCACATTTTTATACTGCCCTTCCTCCAAGGAGCTCAGGGTGGGGTACATGATTCCCTCCCTCCTTTTGTCCTCACAACAACCCTGTGAGGTAGGCAAGGCTGAGAGGTTAGGCTGGCCCAAGGTCACCCAGGAAGCTTCATGGCTGAACAGGGATTCAGAAAGGGATAGTTCTATCAGCTATTCGCCACTCTGGGGGCAGAACTTAGGGGATTAATTTCCGGGGGGGGGGGGAACTATACCAGGAAAAAGGGTTAACCCCCCTCCCAACACACCACCAACCGAATCTACCATGCATACACACACCCCACAACTGCCTTCTGGTAAAAAAAAGGGACGTCAGCAGACATAAGTGCATTTCTCAAATGATGTATTCTAGCTAATGCACAGTTTGGCCCCAAGCCCAAATACATTGAACTGAAATAACTGCAGTCTTCCCATTTATTCCTCCTTCCATTTCCCCTGTCTCTAAGCAAATATTTGATTGTAAGGCCTTTGGGACAGAGCACTGTCCTCTTCTACTTTGTAAAGTACCATGCACACCAATATAAATCATATCAGAGATCACGTACTATACATAAATCATAGCATGTGCGAACAAGTCACTAATCGCATACAAATTCATTCATGTGTAGACATGGGAAAGTTGCATTCAGTGTGTCCCTTTTCAATCATGTTTTAACAAAACTCAAATTTAGAGACGAGGAGAGAGAAAAAAAAATCCAACTGCTATGGGAAGTGGTTAAGCAACAGCTACCAGATGAAAGAGGAATGCAAAGAAGAGGGTTGGAAAAGCCATACAGAATCCAAATTCTCAAGTATGAATGCGGAGTTTCTCTGTTCCTGTGATAAAAGAACAGGTCTGTTCCTTGCTCTGAAAGCCGGGGGGGGGGGGGGGAAGAGCTCCATTTGCATTTCAGAACAAGAAGATACCAGAAGCAGGATGCTGACTCAGAGCTGCCGAGACATAGGTGGGGCAGTGAGCTGTTCACTAGAGAAACAGTCTGTGTGCCCTTAGAAAAAAGGAGGGTGATTCAATGCACTGTGGTTTTTCCATACTTAAGTTGCAAAGCTCCGAACAATTTTGCAAGCACCATTATTGCTGGGCAGCAAATATCCACTACATTAGCGTCCTAGGTCAACTGGTTTTGATTACCACATGGGCAACTGCGCCTTTGGAGGCAAAGTGAGAAATGGCGTCAGACGGAAAGCAACTAGAGTGTGCCTATTCCAAGGAGGAAGGTTACTATAGCTCTGCTCTATAGTAGCCCCCCCTGGAAGCCTAGACAATTGGGCATGGTAAACTCCCGCCTGAGCTGCAAAAGCCCTTCAAAATTAAAAAAAAAAAATTATGGCCAACCCACTGTGAAGTGCAAGAGCCTCTTCTTTTGCTAACATAGTGGACAAAGCTTGCATGACTTGTGGACTCAGAAAATATACCTCCCCTTTCAGTAACCAATTACCTTTGCAATCGCACAATGGTGAATTTTTACATTAGAAGGGGGCACATGGATTATATTTCAGTCTGACATCTCACATGAAAAACCACCTGCACTCACTGCACCGGCGTACACTCTGCAACAATATCTGAATTCTAAAACCAAAAGCACAACAATTACCGGTAAGCAGATTTAGAAGGACAGAGGTAAACAGATTAGAGGCATCGCTACAGTGGGGGCGGTACTGTAAGTTTCACACCGTCCTAGTCCCCGTTTACTCCCTGGTACGAAGTGTCCCCGCCCCCTCGCCGTCGGAGCCATTCAGTGCGGTGAAGGCAACGGGCAGGGAGTCTCCTGCCCGTTGCCTTCGCCACACTGAATGGCTCCGACGGCGAGGGGGCGGGGACACTTCGTACCAGGGAGTGAACGGAGACAAGGACGGTGCAAAACGTACAGTACCGCCCCCACTGTAGCGACGCCTCTGAAACAGATGAAAATATATGGGGTGGCATGTATGAGCATTGGTGGGGTCAGGATAACTTTTTCATCCATAACCATGAGGACTAGGAGTGTGCTTGTTCTCAACTTTGAAACCTGAGGGTGCCACAATAACAATTCATGCACTTGGATGTATGAGAGACACGAAGTCTCAATAACAGAGACACGAAGTCTCAATAACAGAGAGACTTACTGCATCAACTTTTTTTTACTGCATCAACTTTTTTTTTTGTAAGTTTCAGGGAGTGGCTTCCTGAGCTTGCCATAAGTATACCAAAAGCTGAACCCCTCCAAGCTTTTGATCTCAGCTACAAGGAACACCATTAACATGCACAGACATGCAATAGTTTCTTACCGCCCTCCACAAAGTATCCAACTATATACAGTATCCACAATACTTCAAGAAGCAAAACGCTGAGGTCACAGCTGCACCTCCAGTATCAATCCAAACAATTCCGATTTCTCACCATTTGCTCCTTTTGGTCATGCAAGGGAAGAACTATTAGTTCTACGCAACTAGGGGCCCAATCCTATCCAACTTTCCAGCACCAATACAACTGCGCCAATGTGTACTGCATTCTGGGGGGGGGCAGTCACGGAGGCCTCCTCATGGTAAGGTAACATTTGTTCCTTATCTTGGGGCTGCATTGTGGCTGCCTTGGCACTGGAAAATTGGATAGGGTTTGGCCCTGAAGTTCATCAATCCAGTTCAAGCCACACAGAGCTGCAATGCAACGGGTTAAGCTCTGGGGGTGCGACACCCAATTTACACTGCCTTTTGTTTGTGTGAGAAAGGAGAAAGAGAAAGTCACAAAAAAGCTTTTTGGGGAAAAAAGTTACCGTATTTCTTCGAGTCTAAGGCGCCATCAATTCTAAGGTGCACCTTAATTTCAGGAACACTAGCAGGGGGAAAGAACACATCGATTGCAAGACGCACCTCCTTCCTTCAAACTCTCCCCAGCTTGCCTGCCGCTCCATTTCGCCAACCTGATTTGACAGAGCTTGGGGGAGCTACCGGGGCTTGGGGGAGCTTCAGGGAGGCCTGTGCGACCCTCGGCAGGCCTCCCCGATCTTCAGTTCGGTGATAAATGGCTATTTTCGGGCATTTCCGGTTTTTGCAAAAACTGGAAATGGCCGAAACCCGCTGTTTTTCACCGAACTGAAGATCGGGGAGGCCTGCAGAGGGTCGCGCAGGCCTCCCCAAACCCCCCACAAGCCCTGGAAGGTAAGGAGGTGGCGTTTTGGGGGTGGAATTTGCACACCTTCGATTCTAAGACGCACCCCCTTTTTTGAATGGCTAAATTTGGAAAAAACGTGCGTCTTAGAATAGAAGAAATACAGTAGTATCCAAAATTTAGGCAAGATTCGCCCAATGAATAATAATTGTAATAATAAATTTATTAAAAAAATTATACCCCGCCTTATCCTATGCCAAGGCAAATGCCCAAGGCAGCTTACAATAAGGATTAATACATAATTTAAAAATACATAAAATAAATTAAATAATCAAATAAATTAATTGAAGCTATTATCAGTCTGTGTTCGTGTTTAAGTCTTTAGGCTAACAATTCACTGCACCCAGTGTCTGCAAGGATAATGTACAGTATATTTATTTACAATGGGATATACGTGTACACCTGTGTCTTTTGTTGTTTTAAAGGGCCAGGCTAGACGTTATAAGGAAACATCTGTTTCCAATCCGGGCGGGGGGGGCGAGTGGGGGCGGGGGGAGCATTAGGACAAACTACTCGCAGGGGTTAGCACTGGCAACCCTCTATGCTGCCTCGAGCAGCTGGGAGAAAGGGCAGGATAAAAATGAAATCAACAAACAGCTCAATTTCTGTAGGAAGTCCAAATTCCTTTTGTTCATTCTAGTCATTAGCAAGTAATGCAGATAATTTAAAAAACCGAAGTGGGAGGAATTGCATCGTAGCGCACACCCTTCCGGTCCTGGCAACTGACCGCAAATGGACACAGAGCAAGTTTTAATGGGGAAAGGGTCGTTTAGTGAGGGCGCTTGCAGTTCGGTATCAATCCAGATGTTCCAGCAATGTGCAGCTGCTGTTTCTGAAGACAGCTGTCAGTCTTGCTCCATCTCCCCCACCATGCCCCCAGGTCCGGCCCATCCAAGAGGTCAACTGAGGCGGTTGCCTTGGGCAGCAGACTGGCATGGGTGGCCCAACTCCATCCACCCACTGCTCCTCCTCGATTGGAAAAGGAAGAGGGGAGAGAGAGCAGAAGAGGAAGTGTTCCAACACTGTAGCCCACTGCTCTCCTCTGCCCTCCACAGAGTGGCGGGCTACAATGTTGGAGACACGTCCTCTTCTACTCTCTCCCCCTCTTCCTTTTACAATCCTGGGAATGGGAGGCGAGGCTGCCACACACCAGGTACGAGGGGGCAGCATTTGGCACAGCACCACAGCTGCCAGGAGGTCTTTGCATTCTGCATCCTCTTGCCTCATACTCTGCACTGTTGGTTACCGCTTGCAGAGGAGGCAGGGAATAGTGGATCACAGGGAGGCCATGACAACGTCAGTCCTACTAGATGGGATGGGGCGGGGCAGATATGCAGCGGTCATCCTCATCAACAGCAGTCATGCACATGGCACGGCATCTAGTACGGCCCTTAGGTCGCAGCCAGACTACGCCAATGTTCAACGATTGGCAGACAGAAACCAATGCATTGGAGGATGCTGTTGCTTTTTGGACAATAACTGTAGTCAGCCAACTTCTGTATTCTTGAGGGTCAGTCTATTTTCCAGGTAATGGCATGGGAGCCAAGAGGCGCATTTCACAACAAACTGACCTCCTTGCAGGCAGTCCAAGGTCCAAAACAAATGCTGCGCCATGTCACACTAAGAGCATCACAATTGCAGAGCACAACTATCACAGGAACAGTACCATATCTACAACAACCTTTACTTCGTGTGGGTTTTTAGTTTCTCAATGTCTGCTTGCAGAAGGAGATGGGCATCCATCCAACCCCAAAGAAATACAGTACAGGAGGTACGTGCCACGCAGCAACATTCCGGCTAACGACCGACCACATATACGACGGTGGTCTCGCCAAACACACCAGGCTAGCTTCCTTCCACCCTTCTTTGTGCTGAGCTGGCTAGCCGGTGCTTCGCACACTTTCCATTAGGGCTTTCACCGGCTGGCTCCTTTCTTCCTGCTTTCTGGGCCACAGCAAAGCATTCTGGGACTCTACAGGGCTGCCCCAAGGCATTGTGGGGCATGACCCAGCAGCCATTAGCAGTTGTCCAGGCAACAACTGATGCGCCTAATGACAGGGTTTGCTGAACATATCCCCGTCGTTCTGTGGCACATACCTGTACAGACCAAATGTTGATCTAGCCCAGGGTCCCTTTTCCAATGATGGCCAGCCCAAAGCAAAGAGTAGTTGCAAAGCAAAACGTAGTAGATAAAAGAGCTTTTCTCCCATCCTACCTTTGGTTTTGATGGCTGTTTCAAGGGCTGCAGCATCTCTGTCAGCATCAAAGTTTGGATATGCCTTGATTGTGGCGTAAGCACTTGGAGGGAGAGCATGCTAAAAGGAGAAGAAAAACTAACATTAAAAAGCCTTACATTTATACGTTCATCATCATTAGACAGCAAAATAATACTCTGGCATGAGAAAAGTATAGTACATTATCTTTAGCCCCTTTAGCTTCGCGACTTCACTGAACAGGTGCTACAGAGTTCTGCCCACGACAACCTGAACAGATAAGCTGGAGATAGATGACCAGCACCCCAACTCCTGCATATCCCGTGCAGTTTCTCTTAGCAGATATTATCCCAAACAGCCCAGCCTGCAACCATCCTCTCCAACTACCTCCTGACCAAATCAACCTGATCACCAAGGTCAGGCAGTCCAGATTTGCCTAACTAAGCATCCATCTGTTTTGCAGTCAGCCCCCCCCCCCCCCGCTCCTGTTAATGCAACTGTTCCTATTCATGCCTCCCTTTTTGGAGGCAGGGGGAGAAAATGAAGAGTTGTCTGACCAAGCACTGTGGACATGTTAGTACCTCTTTAACAAGGTACCCACTTTCCCCACAATGCTTGGTCAGACATCACAAGATGCTCAAAGGCTTCGTGCCTGCTAATGGGTCAAAGGACGAATGCAGAAAGTGATCTTTTACAGAGTACAGTATATCATCAGTCCATTCACATCTCAGGATTGTCTTAGGGTCTTGTTATCCTATCAGGCTTGCTAGACAAGTTATGCCAGTGGAGTCATCAGGTCCTCTTCAAAGATATGAGCCCCCAGGTGGGGGAGGGTGTCAACGCATTACACAAAACACACAGCCACACCACCGACACTTCCACATTCCCCCCTCGGTCAGCCAAGGCAGAACCTGCCCTGCCTGCTCATTTTAATTGCCAAGACCAACAGTAAATGGAAAAGTTAAATATGCCTATAGAGAAGCGGGTGGGCCAACAATGTTCTCAAAAAACAATGTGCATTCTTTTGAATGCATTGGGTGGGTTTCATCTGAACCAGGCAGGCCAAGGTAATTTAGAGTGCATCTCTCTCTCCCTCTCCCTCCCTCCCTCTCCCCCTCTCTCTCCATGTTTATTTCATCAATAGCAACTGCAGAGGAAAGGAGTTCTGGATTGGGACCATAGCATGGGGGGGAAGTCCCCCTCCCCAAGGCCATGGTCCTGATCTGGATTGGGTCGTCGTCATTCCCCCCCCTCCCCCCAGCAAGTATTGACAAAGAAAAGTAAGCCGGGCAAAGCCAATGATGCATAGGTTTGGCCATAGCGGCAAGAACTACATGCCCTCAATAAAGCCAGTTATCAATGGGAGTCACTGTTCAGACACCTGACCATGTGAAGCTACTTTACAGCAGGGAAGACTCTGGGTCCATCTAGTTGTCTACGTGGATGGCCTGGACAGCTGTTGCCAACTCAGGTAGTTTCTTTCAGCTATTCTTATTAAGAATATTTATACACCACTGTTCAACAAAAGTCCCCAAAGTGGTTGGGACCGAGAAGACGGCTCTCTGCCCCAAAATAATTCACAATCTCAAAGCAACACACAAGGGAGACACCAGCAACAGCCACTGGGAAGGCTGCTTTGCTAGGATGAACAAGGACAGCCCCTCTCCTCCTGCCGCATATCAAAGAGAGCTACCACTTTAAGGTGGTGCTTCTTTGCCCAGTTAGCAGGGAGCAAGCTAGAGATGCAGAGGATTAAGCCTTTCTGCATGCTAAGCAAGCTTTCTACCACCAAGCTATGGCTCCTCTTCCAACTGAAAGAAGGCAAGCCCAGAGGGATAACTCAAGCAGAGGCGCAGAAGGCAGTCTTCTGTGGGTGGGTATTTGGCCTCACAGGAGCACACATCAGGGCACTGGACAAGATACCCAGACACCAGCAGCAGCATTTCCAGGAAGGTGCAGCTGTGGCCTAGGATGCTGCACAACTTGGGGTAAACCCACAGGAGAGTGAAGGGAGAATGTCATTCAGAGGAAGCCTATCTGTGTCATTCAATCAAGAGGGAGGATATCCAAGTGATACTTACATCTCCCTCAAGGGTGAGCTTGGATAAGATGTCGTGCACCGTAGACATCTTGGAAGGGAAGCTGGAAGAAACAAGATAGCGTCGTGTTAAATCTGGATCATCATTATAGCAATGCAAACTGGCAAACACTCTAACTGGGACCCAGAAGATCTGGCTTGAAGTCCCCATTCACCAGGTGACCTTGGCCCAGACAACCATCTCCCAGCCTAACCTACTTCACAGGGGTGGTTGTACCTGGATCTCCCCCCACCCTTTAAATCCCCAATTGCTTTGAGCGACTATTCTTCCTCCAGGGAAGGTTTTTTTAAATACAACAGTTGTTCCTATTTACCAGTGGCAGATCTTGCTTTCTGACCCTGGAAAAAAAACCCTGTTCCACACTGTGCCCGTTGGGAAGATTTTCAAGATGCATTTTGAAAGTGCCCTTTCCTTGTGTAGGCCCACTGGCACTCAACTGCTCTCACTTCCCTTCTATAGCCACCTATTCAAGCAGCAAACATTTCTGAACATTTTGGAATTGAAGCAATACTATAGAATAATCAGAACCCAAACCCATGCAAGATTATTAAACACTCTTAAAATAAAGAAACAAATGTGGTCAGTTTATCAATACTCCCTTGCAGAAAGATCTGCAGATTGCCAAAAGGAAGAGCTGCTTTGCCACCTTTACCATGAACCAATCCCTGGAATTTATCTGCAGCTCCTTCTGCCCCCCCCCCCCGGAAGGAAGACCTACCAGGACTATGTCATTCTTTCTGCATTTCTGAACCCGTACTGCAAATTCTACCAAATTGTTTTATTGCATGCACGTGTCTTGCTTTTCCAAATCCATCCAATTAAAAAAAAGATACAGTGACTCATCCTTGAAGGTTTCTATCCACCTGTGTTCCTGCACTGGTCTGGGAGAGACCCTTCACCAGAAGGACACAAGACCTAAGTAGCAATTCGTGCAGAGACACAATGGGTAGCCTCCTCCCAAGACAGAACAATTTTGCTCATTCCCAACATTAGGTTGACTGAACGTTGGGTGTGATTGAATCAGAGACAGGACACACTTATCTCCCTTAGCAACTTGGTGCTGTTTTACAGAAGCGCCAAGGCCGTAAGTCTGCGATACAAATGCTGTTGCTGAAAAAGCAAAGCACCTCGGTCAGCAAAAAGACATCAGGTGATCTGCCAACTTCAGATTGGTGTTCCCCCCCCCCTTCCAACGAGGTTTTTCCATAGTATCAGGGTATTTGCCAGAACAACAACACTGTTGTCCTGGGAGGGTCTGAAGCATTTGGAACAAGAGTCAGTTTTTAGGAAGGGTGTGGTGTGGAGGAATTCAGGTCACACCATGGCGTTCCTGAAGATCAGGAATGAGAACGGAACTCCCAGATTCCTGAGGTTAGAAAAATATTTCAGTTGCCAACCAACAGGCAGCTCTTCTGCAACTGGGCTGAACTTAACCGTATACCACAGGTGAGGCGGGCAGAGGAGCTGAACGTTCAAGAACAGGCAGCATGTCTCAGACAGAGTGGTGCACGTGTGATCCTACGAAGGTGCAAAAAGCTGACGATGGGACACAACGCAGCTACCTCTCTCCTCCTCAGAGTTGCTCAAATGACAAACACAGTCATGAAGGAGTAGATTTGAAAAACCTCTGCAGAGCTGGGATATACCAGAAGGTCATCCAGCCCAACCCCTGCCACTCAATCTTCCTTCAACGCCCCAGATTGACCAAGGAGAGCTGGACCACAATATCTTTCTTCAGACACCCTGATGCATGGATTCAAGACTTCCAGCTCAGAGAGGTCCAATGGAAGGGTATGCGGGTTTTCCAAACTTCCTGACAATGGAAAACCAGCAAGCACGATGCTGATATTAGCCCCACTGGGCACACAGCAGGTTTGGGGAGGGATTTTTATCCAACTATTCTTGTTGCAGAACATGTATTATTATGGTTCTGGTTTTTGTTTTTTAAAGCATAGTGTAACACCACAAGGGGAGCCCTACTACATCAACCAATGATCCATCAACTCCAGTATCCTGTTTCTAACAATGGCCAATCAGATGCCTTTGGGAAGACTACAAGCAAGGTTGGAAAGCAAGGAGGGCAACTGCCCTCTTGCTTTCCAGCAACTGGGATTTAGAGGTAGACTGTCTCAGAAAATGGAGGTTCCATTTAGTTATGGCCAGTATCCATTGATGGACCTCTTGTCGCCCACGTATGTGTCTAATCCCTTTTTAACGCTATCCAAGATATTGGAACCCTGGCTGTGATGTGCCAGTAACCTTAATACACCAGTGTTTGCTCACTGGTAAGGGTTTATCAAGCACTGAGAATTATCTTACACTCACACACAGTAAATCAGTGGGGTTTTATTTTTTAAAATGACACGGCAGAAATCAGGAAATTCCGCTGCTTGGCACTTTACATGCAACCCAGAGCTACAAGTGTGTGTCATACAAAGAGATTAATCCAGCGCACACCAGTCACCAACTGATTTTTGAAAAGACTACTACTACACCAAATGAAAACCACATTCAGACCAGCCTTGTTGGGGTGGGGCGAGGTGGGGTTGGGGCGGAAATCTGAACCAAGTCCAGCAATTCAACTCACACACTCTCCGTGTACAGCTAAAGCTGGAATGTTCGTTGCATTGCCACATAACACCGAGGCCAATCAGAGGCCAGCGACGGCAGAGGGGAGAAACAGGATGTGCAATTCGAAATTTCTGCAAAACTGTCTTTGCTGGAGAGCAATCTTTGACCAGGGAAGAGATCAGCTCTCTTTGCTGGAGAGCAATCTTTGACCAGAAAAACCTAGATCTTAAAACTTTGTGGCCATAATTATGTGGTCACAGATCTTAAACTATGATCAGGTCATAGATCTTAAACCATGTGGTCTTTGCTGTAAATGGAGGATCTAGGCATTGATCTAGGAACAGCTGCAGAATTGTGAAGTTTAAAGCAGGACCACAGACTTCTAGTCCTCATGGGGGCTTCTGCATGATATTTTAGACTAGAGACCTGATACACAACTAGGTGGGAATCAGAGAAGCAGGTGGGGAGGATTAGGCTCCCAGTCTATGTGCAGCCCATCAGTGCATGCTGTTGCCATCCCCGGCTAACTGGGCAAGAGGCACTTTTTCAATTGGTGCTCCTCTTTTATTTAGCAGGGGGAGAGCAACTGCCCCCCCCTTTCACTCCAGCACAGTGTATTTATTCTCTGGTGGCTGTTTGCTGGTGGTCTTCTGCATCTTTTTTAGATTGTGAGCCCTTTTGGGACAGGGAGTCATTTAATCATTTGATTTTGTCTGTAAACAGCTTTGTGAACATTGTTGAAAAGCGGTATTATAGAAAAGGGGAAGACCAATACAGCCCAGAGTCTCTTGCAAAGGCACAGGGGGGTACGGAGAGTTAAGCGCACCACACATCTCTCTCTGGCCATGGCTCTATATGCTCCTCCTCAATATGCTTATCCGATATATTCTATCCCACCTTCAACAAGTGTGTTTCCAGGGCCACTCACAAACTTTCCTGGGCCAGGTTGCCCCAAGGGCCCTCAAAAAGCTGGAGTCTGCTGTGTAATGCTTACATTTTTCACACCAAAGATTCCAGGTTCAGTAACCTGCACCGTCAGTTAAAGCATCTATGATAACAGGGTCAGGAAAGAGTAACCGAAGAGTTGCTCAGGGTCAGAGTATACTAGCTCTTCTTCCTTAAATTCCTACCCTGGCTTCCTGACCACTCCCAGATTCTGCACAAGTTTCTCATTCTTTACCTACCAAACGGTTCTTGCCTCCCTCTTATCTCACTGTTTATGTGGCAAAGCGCCTAGAGGCAGAGGGGCCAGAAGCTCCCTGGTGCCAGTCTCACCCTCTCCTCTGAACTCACTAGGTGGCCTGAGGAAACCTGCCCCCTCTCAGCCTTAGTCTTCCCCATCTCCATCTGCAACATGGGGATAATAATGCTACTCATTTAACTTACCTTAGGAGGACTACTTCAAGATAATACACATGATTCACTCTGCACACTCAAAAAGCGCAACACAAAAAAAGTACAGGTGGGCCCCCATATCCGCTGGGGATATGTTCCAGGCCCCTCCGTGGATACTTGAAACCGTGGATAAGAGCGAACACCCCCTCCATGGTTTCCTGAGGGCCCCCCCACCCTGCCTCCCCAGCAGGCAGGCATGCTTGCCCTCCCAGCTCTTATTTTTCTTTCAGCAAGCTTTGTTTCTTCCTTAAAACAAACAGAGAAGCAGCCTCCATTGCAGGCAAGTAGAACGAGACTAAGTCCTAGAGAGGCTCTGCAAGGTTTCTGTTAACCTTGCAGAGCCTCTCTAGGACTTAGTCTCGTTCTACTTGCCTGTAATAAGCAGCCAGAGGCTGCTTCTCCTGTTTCTTTAAGGAAGAAACGAAGCTTACTGGGAAAAAAGTAAAAGCCTGGGGGGGTCCCCACGATCTGTGGATAACTGAAACTGTGGATAGCGAATCAGTGGATATGGGGGCCCACCTGTATTAATATCTCCTGGTGACCTTTGCACTGGGCTTCACCATCCAAAAGCATCTTACTCCCTCAGATAAATCTGACTTTCCTTCCTGCTGCCTGAATCTACCTTCCAGAAAGCCTCTACAATGCCACCTCTTAAAAACTTCTCCTCAAGCCCCACCGTTTCCATGAAGCCTTTGGTAAAAAAAAAAAAAAACCCTTTGGCCCTATCCCTCTGCTGCAACAAAGCCTATGTACATGTAACTGAAATAAATGCATATTCCTCCCTTAACAGAGGATGCAGAGAGAGGTGAAGGGAGATGGAAGAGAAGAGATGTTTATATCACCCTCCCCTATGATGAGGTATGGACTGCAGTTTCCTTGGGGCAGAGACCTGTGCTCATAACTTCATAAAAATTCTACGCATATTGATGAGGATATATAAATGTAGCATCATACCTGTGATCAAAACAATGGTGTATAGTATAGAAGGCCATTGTTGTGTTTGGCAAATTGTTCAGCACCTGTCCTGCTCCCCTCCCTGTGTTAAAAGCCAGCCTGAGGGAAAACTGCTGTCTCTACAAGCTGTTGAAGGCTGGGAAACAAATTATCAGAAGCAAAATCTACACAGAGAGCAGCATAGCTCCTGGCAACCGCTCACTAGGTGTGGCTCAATTATACTAGCCTGCACAGGAGTGTCCCCTTTGTGGATGACAAAAAAAAAACACGTTCCTTGGTTTGAGGAGTCTTCAGAATGAGAGAATGGAAAACCTGAGCCCACTCTTGCCCCACCTTCCAACTTAAGGCAGGGTGTGGCCACAGAGTAAGATGTGGACTGCAAGTCCGGAGAGGGCCAAACAACAAGGCAGCCCCAAGGGAGACAACTCTGAGGAGCTGCACCTTCCAAGGAGCTGCTACACCTCCCTCCTCTGAACCAAACAGAGTGGTTTAAAAAGAGATACTCCTTTTTATAAGTATAAGCAGCCACAGGAAAAGGCAGTTAACGGAACCCGCAAAATGCAGAAAACAAATGAGATCATACCAGCCTGAGCAGCAGAAGTTCATTAACTCCAAACACACACACACACACAAAATTGGAAAGCGGTGCTTGAAAAATGGATTTCTAGCTAAACAAACAGCACTGCAATCGAAGGAAACTGTCCGGATCACCAACATCTATATGCCAACAGAGCCTGCTCACAGGATAGCTGGTGTTGGCTTTTGCCCCAATTCTTTCACGGCAAAAAATCCCTCCTTCTTTCACAGCAACCGACACTAGTTGGGCCGACAGCAGTAAGCAACTGTACACAGTCACCACAATTCAAGGGGTTCTTTCTAAAGGGTGCACATTCCATGGAATCAAATGAAACCTATTGTATACCAAGGTTACAATCGAGTTCTTGAGCCAAGTCAGGGCCTAGACCTAGTGTAAAGGGCACCTACAGCAACAATATTTGCTAAATTTAAAGGGGGGGGGGAGAATCACTGGTCCCACCACTTTTCATTCCTGTCTCAAAGAACCCTCTAGAAAACCAGCTGCCAAGCATGTGCACATCCACACACCCTGCAACGTTCCAGGAGTGTAGCCATATTTGTTGGTTTTACGACATGAGACTGCATCCGTGCCTTGCAGCACCTAATGACTACTACTGTAACACAAGTACTGTGGCTTACGCTTTTGTGGGTTATACCCACAGCACAGCCTGTTAGTTGCAAGACTTCTAACAAACAGGGGGAGCAACCAAGACCGTCTTCAAGCTTACGTGCAATATGCTGCATGCCATGTGCCTGTACTTTAGCTTCTGTAGGAAGAATCCTCATTGTTCACAGAAGAACAAGGCCAAAGGAGCACAAAATGTGTCGATGCAATGCACAAACATTTGTTTTACTGGGATAAAACATAAGCTGCCAGACAAGGTATGTTCTTGCCATAACGTACAAGCTACAATCCAAACTTTGTTGGACTGAAGCTTGCCAGCATAATAAAAAGCTGTTGCAACAGCTCAAAAGCATACCTTTCTGGGCCAATTCAGGACATGCTAACAACTCACTGAAAGGGGCAGGAACTGCACACAGGTGAATGGGACGGACTTCCAGGGTCTTAGTGCACCCCCAGTTTTGTAGCATTTTCCTCCAGCAGACAGAGACGGCAGCAACAAACAATGCGCAAGCAGGACAAAAGTTTGAACCAGCTGAGAAAACAAATCCTTTGTAGGCTACTAACTTTGATCTTTTTACTAGCAGAGCGTTGGTATGTGCCGTTTAAGACCCAGCAACAGGGCTGAAAGTGAAGAGGACACACGTATAAAGATTTCACAACAAGCCTATAAGGTAGGTTAGACAGAGAGACTTGCCTAAGTTCCCCCTACGTTTGTGGCTGAGGAAGGCCTGGGTTCAGAATTCTCTTCCCCTGCCCCAGTAAGAGTTCAGTCACAACATCACTCCAGCTCTCTCTACACACAACAAGTCTCTTGGTTTCTCCACAGATATCCACAACTAATCCCCAACATGACATGTCACAATCCTACATTATTTTTCTCCCAAAGTAAGCCCACACAATGGGTGTGACTTTCTCATTGGGCCTTAGTAGACAACTTGCAGGAACATGCAAGCCTCGGAAAGAAAAAAAAATAGCATAGAATGACATAATAAGAGAGATGTTCAGCCGAGAGGCCACACCCAAGATCTGCACTGCAACTAATCCCCACAGTCCAGTATCTTCAGTGCTAGCAAGTGCCAGCAAAGCAAAGGGAGAAATTAATAGGCCATTAATCATCAAGATGTCTCTGCTTCTTTTCACTGCCAGTTGTGCTCTCTTGGTACGGCTGATTTGCGCACTCCCACGCCCCTTTCCAATCCCCATCTCTTAATCAGTCTTTGGAAATTTACTAGCAACCACCCACCAAATACACGGCAGTGCTCTTGCCAAATCCCCTTCTTTTCAACAGGACTTGTGCAGGAGAACTTCCCACTGCATTGCGTCTATACAAAGGACTGCATCTGTTATTTAAAGCCAAGTTATCAGAATGCAGTGTCGAATCCACCATACTAGACATGGAGGAGAGAATGCTCAGAAAATAAATGGGGCAATAAAAAAATGAAGGCAGGTTAGTTAACCATTGCATCTCTCCTCTCAGGCATTTCTACAGGTGGCAAGAATTAAAACTCAAAAGCAGTTCTCTCTTCCCGAGAGCTACAATTCTACTGTCACTGAAGTAAGCAGGTTTTTAAGCTATACAGAACTCTTCACCTGAAAGTGCCATCTTCTTAGCCTTGTGTCACCCAAACACTTGCACACTGACTGACACCAATTTCTTTTTTAATGTACCAAGAGTCAAGTTGCAAGTATTTTGCAAGTTGGATTTCTCAACTTCCCTACCTACAATGCCACTTTGTGACCTAAAGCCTAAGGAAGGAACAGGAGTGCAATAACAGAGGTCAAGTCTGGACAGAGGCCAGGCTCAAGTTATCCTGGATGGGCAAGCAGACAGGATGCTCTGCAGGGTGTGTCCAGACCCCAGCAACGAGGAAAAGAACAAGGACAACTCCTGGGCAAGAGATGCGAATTTGCAAACATGAATTACATTTACTATCTTCCTAGACGTATACCTGTAGTTAAAGTGGATTCTACACCACCAGGAGGGAAGCCCTACAGGCCCCGTTTTTCCAGACCTGAGACCCAGTGAGACTCTTCCTTACAACCTTTAGTCGTCAAAAATGGCTGAAAGAAACGTTTTCCCAGAGTTCTTTGCAACATCGCAGGAGATGCTGGGCAGTAGCAATGCTTGCAACCTTAAGACAGTTACACTCCAGAATCCGGCTGTGAGATTGCTTGTCATTTTTGCCAAGAACATCTCTTCTTAGGTGGAGGAGGAAAACAGGGAGGTTTGAAAAACTTCGGGTAAGTTTTTCTACAACAGCCATACAACCTGACCCTGCACACTTCTGCCCCCAGAAGCAAGTTCCCCCTGTGTTCTATGGGGCTGGTTCGTTTCCAGAAAGGGGTGAGTAAGAGGACAGCCTGACCCGATGGTAAGTAAGCCCCATTTAAGTTCAACGGGTCTCTCACGCAAGTGTGTCTAGAACTGCAGTCTTTCCTCTATCCTTTTTTTTTCAATGCAAACTCTCTGGAGCACCCTTGACGACCCCCCAGAGACACTCCCCCCAACAAAAACAAAGACGGCTACGATTCTAGGCGCACTTATACGGAGTAAGCACTACTGAATACAGCGGAGCTTACTTTCCGAATAAAAGTGCTCAAGCTCTTTGGATCCTATTGCACATGGCCTTAGGAGTAACCCCCCCCCCTCAACTTTAATTCGGAGTCAAACCGGACTCAGAGTGGCGAAAGAAAAGTCACCGCGATGCGCGCACGCTGCTCCCTTCCCCCGCCGGCCGCCCTGGGATTTACCTTGCAGACGACGATGACGGCAGGCGGCGCGGGGGCTGCAGAACCCGAGTCCGGCTGAGCAAGAGCGAGAGGCAGCCGGGGTGGGGTTTTTGTAGCAGCCACATCCACACTCGCCTCCTTCAATCCCCGCCTGCATGACGACGCCAGCCCCAGCCCTGCCCAACCCCGGCCCAGCCAAACCAAGCCAAGCCGACTGGCAGGCGCAATCCGCGGCATCTGACTCATCTCTGGCTGGGGGAGCCAGGCAGGCAGCTGCCGCCGCCGCTTTCCTGGGTGCGCCAAAGCCAAGGCTTACAGCGCGATCCTGGGAGTAAGAGCTGCTGATCTCCACTGGACAAAATTGGACTTACTTCTAAACATGCCTAGATCGTATCGTGATGTTAGCAGGACCGGTTCCAGGCTATTTTGCGCCCTAGGCACCCCCAAAACGTTTTTTTTCCCCTCATAAGACTTTATAATTAATTATATTCCATAGCACTGTTGTGAGGTTTATCTTAAAATAAAGAATATAAATTGTCAGTTGCATTTTCGCCATGGGCTAAAAAAAACACTTATCTGTATAAAACCGCCTAAGGACTGTGCCTTAGGCAGCTGCCTAGTTGGCCTAATGATAGCACCGGCCCTGGACAGGAGGGCCAAAAGGTTGGGAAAAGAGGATGATCTTTCACCTCCCCCACAGCCCCGATCCACCATACATTTTACTCAGAAGTAACTATAGTAAGACTTACTTCCAAGGAAGTGGGCTTACAGCGCAGTCCTGAGCATGTCAGAGTAAGAAGACCCACTACGTGATCATTATCAGGTAAAGTACAATGATTCTGGGTTAGAGATGCAAGATCAGCTACAAATTCCTCATGAATAAATAGCTTGCAAACTGTACCCCTGTGTAACTTTCCTCTCCTGCCTCTGCCCCTAGTTCATTGTGCAATGTCACAATGGAGCCTTTTTTTTCTGGAGCCTTAAAAGAAATAGTTTCCAGAACAATTTAAGGGATTACATTAAAAAAAAGAGAAGAGTTTGCAAAATCTTTTTTTAAGCTGCTAAGCAAAGTACAGGAAGGGGTTGAGCCAAGTGATGAAAAAGTGGCCAACTGGCCCAGTCAATTTACTGAGTCAGATCATTAGTCCATCTAACGCACAGCCCAATCCTATCCCCCACCAGCCTGTGTGATGCAGCGGAACTGACACATGCTGCATGCAATGCTGGAAGGGAGACCAGACAGCCTGGGAGAGGTAAGTAAAAGTATTTTTTACTTACCTCTCCAAAGGCCACCTGGCTATCAATGGGTTTTCTCAGGCCTATGGCAGCTCTTTTGCTGGCATAAGTCCGAGGAAAGTCAGGGGTCGGGTCCAGAAGGGAAGGGGGCATAAAATCTCAGTGTGTGCTGCTGCTAAGATCCTCCCCTCAACAGCCCCCTCCCCAGCCCGATCTCCGCCCTGATCCTCCCCCGAACCATCCCCTGCCTGCCCTCGTCTCCACCATACCTGCTCCGGTGGGCACCCAGGATTGGTTGGCAGGCACAAAGAACCTGTGCCGTTTGCACCAGCAGCTTCAGAGTGCATGATGGCAGCGCACCTTTCGTGCCACTGTAACAGAACTTATGGCAGCAGATCGCTGAATCCGCTGCCATAGGCCCTGCGTAGGATTGGGCCATCAGTGTGGTCTATGCAAGCTAGCTTGCCATAGTTTCCAGGGTTTGGGGATGGGAGGAATCTTTCCCAGCATGACCTAGAGAAGGGGTTCTCAACCAGTGGTACTAGTACCACCAGTGGTACTTCATCCGACTGCTAGTGGTACTCGGACCGCCAGGCCACTGGAACCTCGCTCTGATGTGGCACTTTCGACAGCATGTTTTCACTCCCGTGAGGCTCCTGCTTTTGGCCGAGTCTCTCGGGAACGCTGAGAAGGGCCCTCCCACTCGCTCAGAGCCTCCTACCTGCGTTTTCTGACCTCCAAAACCCTGAAAACCCAGAAGTAACTGCCACTCACGTCCAGTGGTACGCAACAGGAGTGTGGCGCCGGAGGTGGTACTCGGTCGGCAAGGGGTTGAGAACCCCTGACCTAGAGGTTGAACCTGGGTCCTTCGACATGCAAGGTGAGCGCTCCACCACTGAACTCAAGTCCCTCTCCCTGCAGAACAGACAGCATTTGGGGATGATTTGGATTGGGAGGATAGGGAAAGGGTCAAGCTCCCCCCCCCCCCCGCTGCTGTTGCTCCAAACAGATTGGCAGGTCCTTCTCCCAGCTGCATTTCAGTTTTTTTCAAAAAGTGGAAAATCAGTCATGCATAGTTTGGCCCTCTGTTGACGTGATCAGCAGTACACCAAAACACTGTAATGTGTGGAGAGGCCCTGGAATCTACTTGGCAAATCCCCCCCCTCCCTTCTTGCCTTTGTAAAATCTACAGTTTTTGTTGAGAAACCCTGACATGAGTCACAAATCAGATGCCAACAATCTTGCAACAGCGGAACTGTGGATGACCTGGCGGCACACCGAAGTCAGTTTTTTTAAAATCTACCACACTGAGCAGCAGAACCACAGATCTTGTTAGGTGCTCCGCCTAGCAAACTAATCCCTGGGCTTTTTTGCAGCTCAATTCCCATGCACACAGACACATGCATTCCCAGTACCCGACACGCACTGTCTAAGCTTTTGGTTTGCTTTGCATAATCCCTTTCAAAGGAGCCTCTCTTTTTCCTGGAAGAAGAAAAAATAACTTTAGAGTTTGTTTTCATAGGGAAGCATGCTTTGGGGGTGTAAGCGTGGTGATGTAGTTGTACACAAGGTCTTGGCTTCAGCACCTTTTGACGGCGTGTGGTAGCTCAGAGCTTGTATATCTGCTTAACTTTGCATGTAGAAATTCCCAGGTTCACTACCTGGTGGTCTCTCCAGCTACAGCTGGGAAAGACCCCTCCTTTGAAACCCTGGAGAGTTGCTACCAGGCAGTGGAGATGATTGTCATTAAGAATGTTTCTAAACCGTTTTTCAATAAACAAGCTCAGATAGCTAAATAAATAAATGGTTTCCAGTCCCCAAAGAGCTCACAGTCTAAATACTAAGAGAACATATGGTGTAGTGTGGTTCAGGAGTTGGAACTAGATCTGGAAGAGCCAGGTTCAAATCCCCACTCAGCCAGGAAGCTTCCTGGGTGACCTTGGGCCAGTCACTATCTCTCAGCCTCACCTACCTCACAGGGCTGTCGTGAGGACAAAAGGAGGGGAGGAACTATGTACACCACCCTGAGCTCCATGGAGGAAGGGCGGTATAAACATGTGAAATAAACAAACATAAATTCAGAGACACACTGCTGCTGCAACCAGAGATAGTGCATAGTAGCCATCACGACTCGGAGCCATTAGACCTGTCCTCCATGCATTTGTCCAATCAATCGCCATTTCAAGCCTGCCAAGCTAGTAGCAGTCACCACATCTTGAGGCAATGAATTCCACAGTCTAATGGTGTGCGGTGTGAAGAAGGTAGATCGACCATCCATCTGACTCCGTATAAGGAAGCTTTATTCATATATACAACGATATAGGATATCCGGGTTTAAAAGCCATGTAAAAATTTTTCTTATGTTAAAAACACATAGTAGAAACAAGTCTTAAAAACACTGAAAGTTTTAAAAACAAGTAAAAACAGTTAAAAACATCGACACAACGTTTCATCCACTGATCTGTGGATCTCTTCAGGTGAACAGGTACGAGCTGCAAGATGTTCTTAGCACCTGTTTCAACATCTTGCAGCTCTTAGCTGTTCACCTGAAGAGGTCCATAGATCACTGGACGAAACGATGTTTTTAACTTTTTAAAAAAACGTTCAGTGTTTTTAAGATTTGTTTCTACATGTTTTAACATAAGAAAAAAAATTACATGGCTTTTAAACCTGGATATCCAATATTGTTGTACATTGTAACCGGCCATGAAAATGTTCGATTTTTTCTTTATTCATATGTTGACGTGTAAGTCCTCCAGTGCTTCAAGAGATGAGAATAGGGACATCTGTGTTCTTGTAATACGGTTTGTTGCCAGAACCTCCTGCACACACTCATGCGCCAGTGAATGTTGCTGAAGGGAACCTGAGAAATTTGCCTAGGGGCAGATGTTAATGTTTAGTCTTCCCAGGAGACTTCCTGATAGACAATATGACGCTCATATTAAGGCTACACATCTATTCAAATTTACATGGGAGTAAGTAACTCCGATTACTCCTTCATATTATATAATAATAATATACGGTATTTATATACCGCCTTTCTTGGTAATTGGATGAATTTCTCCTCTGACTTTAATAATCCAAGGCGGTTTACATGGGCAGGCTTTCCCAACCCTGGGAAAGTTTTTTTACAATTATATAAATGTTCAATCTTTCATTAATAACTTCATTTCAGATGATATCCTTCGCAGACTGGTCTCTCACTGGCCTTCGCCTCCCACGCTCAGCCGACGGCACTCTGCCTCCCACGCAGGTGCAGCTGGCAGCTTTTATCTTTTCACAGCTTTTTGTCAGCAGCGTGTCTCAAACTGCCGTTCACAGATCTTCAGGCTTACAAGGCGGCAACCTAACCGACTGAGCCAGACCTCCTGCCCTCCATATTAGGGAGTAACTCCTCAATTCCTATTGAGAGGTAACATGATTAAGACATAACATGATGCATAGGATGGATAGATTGGATAGAGGGAAGTTCTTCTTCCTCTCGCACAATACCGGAATCAGGGATCATCCACTAAAATTGACTGGTCAGAACAGTCAAAAGAAAATCTTTCTTTACCTAGTACGTAGTTAATCTGTGGAACTCCTTGCCACAGTATGTGGTGATGGCACCTGGCCTAGATGCCTTTAAAAGGGGATTGGACCGATTTATGGAGGGAAGATCCATCACAGGGTTTATGTCATGAAGGTTGTATGCAACCTCTGGGTTTTAGAGGTAGTGAGTGGCAAAACAATACAGATATCTTGTCGCCTGTGTGCTCCCAGAGACATCTGGTGGGGCCACTGTGAGATAGAGGAAGCTGGACTAGATGGGCCTTTGGCCTGATCCAGCAGGACTCTTCTTATGTTCATATTGAGCACATTAGGACTGCCTTCTGAGTAAGCATGCATAGGCTAGCACCCTAATGTATCTTTTATATTTGGGATATTTTTTGAATCTCATGTTTCAGTTTTTATTCATTTGTTTCAAAACTCTTGCAACCCACTCCAAGAATTTGGGATGAAATATAATAAGATTCAAAGTAGAAAGAAATGGCAGGAGAAGAAATTAATTGTTTCGTTTTGTTATAGTCTTGATGGGGTGCGGCTGGAGTTGTCAAGACAAGCTCCTGCATGTTAAAATTTAACACTACACCACGGTTAATGACTTAGGAGAAGGAGCTAGGTATTCCCCAAAGCCACCTCCCCACAAGGAAAAAACAAACAAACAAACAGGGAGGGATATTATACCAGGGCCATCACTGGAAAATATGGACTCTTCTGGGTAGAGAGAAACCATTGGAACGTATAATTAACTGTGTTTAGGTTCAGATCATCGCCTGAAAAATGGTTCCTACACAGAAACAGGAGTTGCGTAATCTCTCTGAAATATTTCTGGTATCATGACTGTTGGCTTAGAATGGTTACGCAACCACTGTATTTTTGTATTCCGAAGCATACCCCAAGGGGAGAGAGGCCATTACAAATTCTCCGTTTGGCTCTCATTGACACCACCCTTCTAGATGCTGGAGGAGGTTTGTTCAATCAAAGCTGGGGATGCGCAGCAGCGCAGGCCGCAATAACTTGGTACCAGCTTAGCATTAATGGGTTCGAGACTGGTACTTGAAATTGGACAATGCGCAAAAAGTTGGGAAGTTTTGACTGGTATTTTTCCAGTCGCCTTCCCAGGAAAAGATAATGCTATGTCCCAAGACCTCAACTGACCAGTCTTGTCACTTTTGGGGAAAAAAAACATCCTTGTACAATGACTGTACATGGCACTTTACAAGGTTACACAGGGTGAGCCCAACCCTAAGACTGACCAAAATGGTTGCCTCAAATAGCAGATTGGCGGGGGGGGGGGGGGTGGCGGCGGCAATCCCACCCCTCCACTTCCACTGCTCACCTCTCACACCCTAGATTCCAATTACATGAAAGCGACCAAGTGTAAAACTTTTGACTACAAATCTTAGAGCTAGCTATAATTTCTGTATGAGTGGTTTAAGTAAAAAACAATGTATTAGTAAGTACTGAAAAAAAATGTGAATTGTAACGGACTTTCGCGCACAGGTTTGTAAAAACAGTAGTAGTGTGAAATATTTGGAAAAAAAATATTCCTAAAAAAAAAAATTATATTCCTAGATTCCAGAAGGAAGAGTGGAAGAATGGCCCTTGAATGATAGCTCCTCGTCTGCTCTGTTCTCTTCTTTCTTTTTAAATCCAGGGAGGAGAAAGAAGAGTGGGGGTGGACAGATGGATGCAGGCAGGTGTCCACCCCTCCTAGCTAATCCACTGCCTGAGGCGACAGCCTCATTTGGCCTCATAGATGGGCCAGCCTTGATTATTGGGTCATCTGTATGGAGCATGTGAGTGCATCTCCTGATGCACCGTCAATTAAGCAAGAGTGCCAGTGAGCCACTGAAGCCCTTCTCTTGCCACTGATGGCAGCTACCCATTCAAGTGAGGACTGAGTGGCAGATCCATTGTTCAGGACAGGTGGGCCCACATCCATCAGAGATCCCACCTGGCCAGACCAACCTCTAATCCCTCAATAGTGGTGTCAGGGGTAGCTCAGGAAGTGGGCGGGAAGTGCTGGGGGGGGGCTGTGCAAGACTTTACCCCAAGGCCCCTCAGGAAGCTCATGCCAGCATTGATTCAAGGAGCAACCACTAGTGTGATCAACCCATAAGCAATTTGGAACCAACAACAAAAAGATGTCCAAGCAAACACCTTGTTGCATCAGAATGCAAATGATTTCCAATGAAAGCTATGAACTGAATGTACACCCTGCAAGTTGTTTCAGGTACACCTACATTGTTCTCATGGCATACAATTATTGACTTCCAGAATCCAGATCGACCAGCATTCAAGTGGAGACCTCCCACCTTCCCTCTCATCTTTTTTTTAACCCTTTCACTAAACAGCAATATCATCCTACAATTCACCTGCATGATGCTTTCCTCCAGGTTTTCCATTTCCCTCCTGCTGGTGTCTCCTAAAAGTATGACTCTTGAATTTATATAGCTCCCTGTCCCTGGGGATGGCTTTACCTTCCTTCTACCTCTGTCTCATGGACCTGCAGAATTGCTACTTATGCTCTCAGTTCTATTCAGAATCAGTTTTCTTCCTACCTCCCTGCAACAGAACCACCCCTCTTCTAAGCTGGTGCATGCCACTTGCAGTTTTCATATATACTACTGCAGTGGTTCTCAAACATTTTAGCACCGGGACCCACTTTTTAAAATGACACCCTATTGGGACCCACCTAGCTTTACCAGACGCTCAAACATTTATCTCCCTATATTTACACAAGCTTGCAAACTGCAGGAGCTCAGCTCTTCGAAGGGCAATTAGCAGCTATCTGATTTTTGAATAACCTCAGGGCTTGTGGCAATTACTTATCTGATCTTTCCATCACCTGGGACCCACCAGAAATTAGGTCACGACCCACCAAGTGGGTCCTGACCCAGAGTTTGAGACACACTGTACTACTGTATTGAAAATGATTTTAAAACATTAAAATCTGGCTATATAGCTTCTCCTAATTAATTGGGCAGCAATCAAATAATATTTTAATTGATTGACTGACTGAATGCATTAATTGACTAAGGGCTCAATCCCATCCAACTTTTCAGTGCTGATGCAGCCATGCCAACAGGGTGTGTGCTGTGCTGCATCCTACTAGGGGGTGGGGGAACAGTCACGATGGCCTCCTCATGGTAAGGTAAGGGAATGTTTGTTCCCTTACCTCGGGGCTGCATTGCGGCTGTATCAGTGCTGGAAAGTTGGATAGGATTGGGCCCAAGGCTGCAACCCTACACACTTACCTGGGAGTAAGGATACTCAAAGGGACTTCTGAGTAGACATGCATAAGATTGTGCTGTAAATGTTGCAGTTGTCATTATTATAGAACACATGCTTCTTTTTGAAAGTACAGAGCTGCTCACATGGGTTTCTCTATGGACTCCCCTCTATGCACCCATCAGATGGATCCACCTCCCCTTAGCATCATCTTCACTAAGGGATAAGTCATCATTGGGTATAATAAAACACCATAATAAATTCCACCCTCACAACAGTAACAAATTACAAAAATAACAGTAATAATCTGCACAACAATGAAAACTCTTTCTGAAAGAGTCTTTCAGGCGATCAATAGATGCTGCATTGCTAAAAAAATCACTCTTCCGGATCAAAGAAGGCATCCAATGCAAATTGCCAAATTCGGATACAACCACATGTGGTTAACATGTGTCATAATTTGGGGAAATTGCCAGAAATAGCCTGGCCAAAGCAGACCAGCAAAAGGTGGCATGCATAATTCTGCTTGCTAGACGTTTAAAAATAGTTTTCTATCCATTTCTTACATGTTGCACTAGACTAGACCAGGGGTTCTCAACCAGTGGTACTAGTACTACCAGTGGTACTTCGGCTGACTGCTGGTGGTACTCGGACCACCGGAACCCCGCTCTGATGCAGCACTTTCGGTGGTGCGTTTTCGCTTCTGTGAGGCTCCTGCCTTTGGCCAAGCCTCTTGGGAACCCTGAGAAGGGCCCTTCCACCCACCCAGAGCCCCTACCTGCATTTTCGGACATCGGTTCAGGGTGGAGCCCAATGACAGTCCAAAATGTGGCCCAAGATTATTCTTTGCTGTCTGTCCACTGGAGAAAAAAAAGCAAAAAGCTGGAAAAACAGGTTCATTTTTCACAAACCGGCAACACTACCACCGAACAATTGTTAAGAACAATACAACCCCCATCACTATAACAAACTTGCTGCGACATGGCAATTATAATATATTTTTCTCAAAACATAAAATAATATTATAAAAGAAAAAAGACGTGTGTGTGTGGGGGGGGGAGAGATAATTTCCATACATGTACCAACAAGCAGCAATGGACATGACTCCAAAAATATGGGCCCCAGCAGAAAGACTGTATAGTAACTGCAAAATGTAAACTTGTATGATACCATCCATGTTAGAGGTTGCCTAGGAACAACCACAAAAGAAAAAACACACACCTGTACCAATTGCATGATGAATGAAACATGTATCAACAAAGACAATGAAAGAGTCTCAGAATATGTTTACCCAGCATCCGGCTTGTTAGCCATGCTCATTTCCTGACACATTTGAATAAGAAAAAAAGAGAACCAGATTATTTTCTGGTGATAGACCTGTGAATCACTAAATCAATCGGCTTCAACCTTTCTAGATCCAGGGCCCACTTGAAACCTCAATATAGGATCTGCCTTTAATTGTTTTACATATGTATCTGTTTTTCCCTTTCTCTCTCTGGAGTGACCAGAGGAGGGCCAGGCCAAGATGCCTGAGATGGCACACTAAATACCGCCCCGCCCCCGCCCCGCCCCCCCCGCCCCCCGTTAGCCAGTGGTGCACCAGCTGCCACTGTTCCTCAAACTCCCTGGATTCAAAAAGGAAGAGGGGAATGTAGCAGGTGTGGAGGAGAGGAGAGGAGAGAAGAGTTGTGTGCTAGAGTGTCTCTCCTCTCCGCCACACTTCCTCTTTTGCTCCATTTCCTCCTCTATTTTCTAATCCAAGGAGCGGAGAGGTAGCCAAGGTAGGGGGTGGATACAGGTGTCCCCCACCAATCCACTGTCTGAGGCGATCTGCAATCACCTTAGTCAGCCCTATAGCAACCACCTCAGTCAGCCCTGGATCAGAAGATGGAAAAGAGGCAAAGAAAGAACTAGATTCTTGTACCTTCAATAATCTTGTCAAAGAGGGAATTTCAGCACCCCATAACCTTTCTCCTTTACTAGGGGCATGGACCTGAAAAGAGAGACTTTCCCTAATAAATAGATACAATTGGAGCGAATTCTGCTGCCAAGGTACTAGAAATACTTATTCATAGTCTGCTTTTTGGCCTAAAGTGCCCAAGAGGGGTTTACAATCAAGGCCGGCCCATCCATAAGGCCAACTGAAGCATTTGCCTCAGGCAGCAGATTGGTGGGGGGAGTGCCCATTTTTGTCCACCAACTTGCTCCCACTGCCCCTAAGGGGGGGGCAGTGTTCGACATGCTGCCTCGGGCATCAGGAGGTCTTAGGCTGGCTCTGCTTACAATACAGGATAAAAGAAAAGCTCTTCTGAATGTACCAATGATACTGATGTGGCAGAAATCCTGAAAAAAAGGGAATTCCACACAAGAGGGGCCTCCATCAAAAATGACCTAATTCAATCTAGAAGAACTATCTTGTACTTATAGCCTTGGCCTCAGATTACAATCGTTTTTGAAGATGGGCAACATCTCCAGGTCTCTATTCACAGGTTCGAGGAGAGAGGGAAACTCCCCCAAATATCTTCCCTTTGAGACAGTGGCTTAAAGAGAGGGTATCGGGGTGGGGGAGGGATCCATGTATGCAGCTGGAGTTATAGTTTCCTTTATGGAACAGTAACCACAGCTCTTCCTGTTCCATTGTTCTCCCCCCAGCCCCGAGATCATATTGCAACATAGTGATTCACTGTACAGATGGTTTGGAATGCTGGAAACAAACAGCCAAGCTGTGCCAAAAAGGCTGGAGATGAGTGTACACCTTTGCAAAACCTCTGACGTTCATGAAATGCTCTAGGAATGTACTAAAGTAGAAAACTAAATAACTTGGAACACAATGGCACCTTTCAATGAAATGCTTCATGCCAAAGAATGGGTAACAGCAGACAGCTCATTCTGCAGTGAGTCCTATAAAGGGAAACACCTTCAAGAGGACTACCTGGAGTATGCTGAAGGAAAAGCAACATTTATGACAGCAATGCATCAGCTTTTCTGGACTGGAGCCCACTGCATCAGATGAAGATAAAAGATATGCATCTTGCATGCTCCAACTTGTCTTAGACCAAACACAAATTGGAGATTAATAGTGTAATCCTAGGCATGTCTACTCAGAAGTAAGCCCCATTGAGTTTAATGGGACTTACTCTCAGGTAAGTGTGCTCCGTGTTCCAGCCGCATGCTATGCGCTGCGACAAGGAGAGTCATGCCGGCCACATGACCACGGAGGCGTCTTCGGACAACGCTGGCTCTTCAGCTTTGAAATGGAGATGAGCACCACACCCTAGAGTCGGACACGACTAGACTTAACTGTCAGGGGTCACCATTACCTTTTTAAGTGTGCTGTGCATGGGAGTGCAACTTGAAAAGAACATCCCAGACAAGAAGCATCACAGGAGCTCTCTCATAAGGGCATATTAACGGACTGAGATCCTTTTCAGATTTACATAGGAATTTATTTATTTCAAAAGTGAGAGGGTTTTCTTCTACAAGGCACCACGGATGTATTTAAACTTGAACCATGTACATCCTGTCCTTCTGCGGGGCTGTCGAGATTGGAAGCGAGAGGGGTCAGCAGTCTGTCCTGGAGACTGTTGGTGGCTGCCATGTCTAGAGGCCTCTCCTTGCCCAGCAGGAGAGCTGTGCCTCTATGGAGTCTGGGACTGCACCAGGGCCTCAGAGTCACCTGCAGAGAGGGAGTTCACATACCCAATCTTTACACACACACTCGGACTTGACTTGATGAGGGCAGCAGGTGAAATGCTGAGGGAAGGGTCAGTGCGTGTGGCTGCCCTCCCCAGGGAAGCCAACTCTTTAGTTGGAACAATGCCACCCAATCACCTCCTCCATTGTACCAACTAAAGAGTTGGCTTCCCTCGGTTGGGCAGCCACACGCACTGACCCTTCCCTCAGCATCTCACCTGCTGCCCCCCATCACAGCCCTAAGCTCCCTAACAGTCTGTGGGAGTTCTTTCCCTCCCCACCTCCCCCACACCTGGACCATGCATTGGTGGGTCAGGGCCCACCCCATTCCTCTGGAGAGGCTTGTTGGTTGCCTCCTTGCAGTGATTGAGTCTGTTCAATTGACTTGGACTCAAGTTGGACCCAAGCTGCATCAATGACTCAACTCGGACTTGACTTGGCAATTGTAAAAGACTCAAAGGCGACTTGCGACTTGGAGCCTTTTACGACAAGTCCAATTTTATTCAGGTTTAAACCCGTTCTCCCCATTAAATAGATAGGGTAGGACTCGCAACCAAACGCTTGGGAGTTGGGGGCAAAGACTTGGGACTTGACTTGAGACTTGGACCCAGAGACTTGGGACTTGACTCGAGACTTGGAGTCAGAGACTCGATCCACAACCCTGCCTCTTTGTCAGAGTTGGTGCCTTCCTGCCCCACCTCCCGCTAAGGCTGGGCCAGGACAATTCCCAGTCACTCTGAGTGGCACCTCCCACGAGGCACAAAGGCCAAGCCAACCAACCCAGTACACAGGCGCTAAGACCTCGAGCCCCTTAGAGCCAGTGGCCAGCATTGGCCTTGCAGGTGTGCACCCCGCCAGGCCGGGAGGCAGCACAGGCCTCTCCTGACACACCCAGGCACTCCCAGCTTGGGCGGTCTCAGGGAGGGGCCCAGGCACCTCGCTGCCAGACACGGCCACCTCTCCCTGTAAGTCCGGGACCAGACACACCAGTTTAATTATCATTCTCTCTCCCTCTTACAAAACAGCACAAAGCCATAATTTTAGATAAATTTAGAACTGAACTAGGAAACCCACAATGTTGCAAACTAGCATATTGCTTCGGAATATTGCACCACCAGATTTGCAAAGACTGCTCTTATAATGTTGCAACAAATCTAGCGCATATTCATATTTTGTCATGGTGCAAGGTTGGATAGACTCGGTCCTAACAACACTGGCCCAAATACATTTTGCTGCCTCAGTTGGCTCCACCTCACAAGCCCAGAGTTTATTGGGAATATTTATAAAATGCTTATCAACAAAAAGTACATCACGAGGCGGTTTACGTAGCAAAATGAATGGTTCATCTGCAACATTTCATGAAATCCTGGGCCATGCCTCTCAAACGGGAGTGTAGTTTCATTGGTGCCCCAATCTGCAAAGCTGCTCTAGGCCTACATCTTAAGCCCTCATTTCTGAGCGCCCTGTATAGTCCATTCACACAATCATGTTGGAGTACTACAAACCGGGTTGTTTGAGAGAGCTGTTTCACACACAGATGGGCATCACTCGAGTTTTCTCCACAAAACTGACAGCAGAATGGGTGGAGAACTGACTTAGTGGGAAAAATTGCCTTTGGAAGAGATGGAAAAGTGAAAGGACAGCTGTGAGGGTCTGTTCAGATGTGCGCATCACCACTTGATTGTTGCACATGATTCACATGTGTGAATGCACATATGCAGGGCCAGTCCAAGACCTTCCTGTGCTTGAGGCGGTGTGACAAATGCTGCCCTCCCTTACCTGGTGCTGTGCCAGCCTCTGCTCCTCCTACTCCCTGGAATAGGAAGTGTGGAGTGGAATAGGAAGTGCGGAGGAAAGTGGTGGGCTAAAGCATCTGAAGCTCTAGCCCACCACTTTCCTGTCCTCCATCTTATTTCGCTCTACTGCCCTCCTCTTTTCACAGTCCAAGGGGTGGAGGAGCAGCAGCAGAGGAAGCGGGGGGGGGGGAGTAGTGGTAGGCGCCCCCTCCCCCCAACTTGCTGCCTGAGACGAGCACCTTTCCATTTGGGTTGAGGAATGCAGCTTGTTTTCACACCTGAACTCTCACAGATTATGAATGCTGTTTTGAAAACAGAGACCATCTCTGGAAACAGTGAGGTGTGTTTTGTTCTTGCAGAACAAGGTCACCTAGGGCTGCCAGAACAAGCTTTCCCATCCTGGCTGCCAAGAGAAATAGGAGGTGGGTTGGAGGAAGGTGAGATGATCCGCAGCTAACCCACCCTTGGCACCTTGACCAATCATGGGATCTTCTCTTAATTAAGCAGAACTGCTTGTAGCCTATCAAGGTGAACTCTGCCTCCTCCCAAGTGAACAGGGAAATATTTAGGCACCATTGTCCATTAGGGAGTCATTTTGACGCCCACTGCTATTTTTCTTTAAGGACAAGGATCCTCTACCAGCAGTAGAGACCTTTCCTTTCCTACCCGCCTGCCGCCTGCTTCTGTCTCCAGAGAGGGGACATAATACAGTGGCAGAAAACACATCCTTGGTATGCAGAAAATCCCAGGTACACTCTGGGTCAACCCCAGCTACCAAGACCAGGCGGGGAAGACCACTAACTACCTAAGGTCCTGGAGAGATGCTACTAGTTTGAGTAGACGGTACACAGGTAGAGAGATCAATGGTCTGACTCCATATAAGGCAAGTGCATATGTCCTCGATCATTCAGATGCAGACTGACCAAACGCAGACATGATCAGGACTTTGCCAGAATCTGCTTCAGGCTGCTGGGTGCTGAAATACTGGGAACGTAGCTATAAGCATGGGGATGAGAGAGAAACGCATGATCCAAGCAGTAAAGGTTCCAGAGGAAGCCAAAGAAAGCAGAGCGGGAGGCCAGAAGCAGGAGGCGTAGCCGGAGCCAAAGGCAGAGGTCCCAAGAAGATGGTAGTCCAGGAGCCTTGATTGCTACTGAGAGGATTGCTACTGGATTGCCACTACTCATCAGCAAACATGGAGATCAGGGGTGAGCAGAGCCTAGGTGCTCAGGAATTTGTCTGTGGGGCCAGCTGATAGTAACTTAGTTGATGCATCATGCAATGTAGATGGCCCCTTTTGCACCAACCAAGTTTAATTTGCAGAGGTGGTGGAAGAGGTAAGAGTGGCATGCGCACACATGCATGTGCACACGCACACCCTACAGGAATGGGATATAGATTATGCAGATGCCATCTTTCCCCCAGGAAGCCAGCAAGACTGAGTGGCTTTAGACATCATGCACAGCACAGGGCCAACATTCTACACCCTTTTCTAGGCTCTGATGTCATGTCTGACATGGAACTTTCATAGCTTCCACCACGTCATTGGTGCACACGGTCTTGATACACGAGCCAGCTTGCAGCTCTCATTGCACCGAAAAAGGGAAGCTTGGCACTCATGCTTTCTGTTCCCCCAGGAAGATGTAACGCACCAAAAACAATGTTCAGAACACACCAGTCAGCACTTTGTTCAGCTAGAGCCACTACACTCCTCAACAGAGCAGAAGAGGAAGTGTGGAGGAGAGGGTTGGCTAGAGCCACTACACTCCTCTCTTCCACATTTCCCCTTCCATTCCATTCCATTCCTCTTTCAAATCCAAGGAACAGGAGAAGGCTGAGGCTGGAGCCCCGACTAGGCAAGGAGAGGCAGCATTTGGTGTGTCCGCTCAGGCACCAGGAGAGCTTGGGATGGCCCTTTTTTTGATCAGAGACATGTCTCCCCTGAATACTTATTTATTTGCAAGGGCTCAGTTGTCGGGTTTGTGCTGTAGACATTCTGCAGGTGAAACTCTGCAGGTACCAGCATGTTCCTTAGCAAGGATGGCATCATTTATCCTAGCAAGAGAGCAAACAAACATTTTGTAGACAGCTGGATTCTCTTACAGACAAGATTGTGCCTACTGGAACAGTCTCTTGCAACTCATTTCCAGCCAATGTATTTGCTCCTGGAGGGTGCATCTTTAATCAGGAATTCTTCGGCGGGTGGTTTTAAATGACATCAGAGAAAATCCATTAGTTATATTGATTCACAAGAAGCAATGCTTTTAGGCGAGAGCACTGGCACTTATGTGGTCACAGCGAGTACAGAAGGCTGCGTTCCTTCGTTCCAGAATAACAAAACACAGTAGACCCAAAGGAAACATTGGATCTGCAAAAACCCTAGTAGGAGAGGGAGATAAGTCAGTGTGTTTTCTTCAACATAAATAAATAAATTACAGTACTGTAGTGTGTTCAAAGAACAGCACATGCTTTATCTTGGTCATCTTTACAACAGCCTTAAAAGGTAGGCCAGGTGAGGCTGAGAGAATGCATAAGATAATCTAGAACAGTGTTTCTCAAACTGTGGGTCAGGACCCACTTGGTGGGTCGCAACCTGATTTCTGGTGGGTCCCAGATGATGGAAAGATCAGATAAGTAATTGCCACAAGCCCTGAGGCTATTCAAAAAACAGATAGCTGCTAATTGCCCTTCAAAGAGCTGAGCTCCTGCAGTTTGCAAGATAGCTGCTAATTGCCCTGCAAACAGCTGAGCTCCTGCAGTTTGCAAGCTTGTATAAGTATAGGGAGATAAATGTTTGAGTGTCTCGTAAAGCTAGGTGGGTCCCGATAAGAGTGTCATTTTAAAAAGTGGGTCCCGGTGCTAAAAAGTTTGAGAGCCACTGGTCTAGAACATTTCTGAATCTCAAGCCCTTTCTTCTGAGTCCATGAGGAGAATCCAACATAACCATCACACAACAAGGCTGCATATCTAACTAATGCTGGCATGCTTTATTTCTTTCCTGAGAGAGATCCTGATCTGTAGGGCAGGTTATTTCCACCATGCAGCACCCTTAATGAAAATCATGCCCCTCACCTTCATCCCTTACTAGCAACAGGAGGAAAGCTGCTTTCTTCCTAGGTGAAATACTTGCAGACTGGGACTGTAGCAGGAGCAAAGAGTTAAAGCCCCACCCCTCTCCTTTGGGCCAAGGCCCTGCTCCAGATTTAAGGTAGAAAAATCAACCATGCCAGGGCCAATCATATTATTGAGGGCACAAGCCAAACTACAGTACATCAAGCCCAATCACACACACACACAAAAATATCAAAGAAAGAATTTCTATGCAGAACGAGCCATGGAATGAGAAAAGTAACAGCGGCAGAACAAATGGCATGCTAAGACATGCTGGAAACTGCCACTGGAGCCAGCTTAGAATAATAGACTATTTGGTTAATGGTGCACAGGTCCTCTTTTGGCATGTGAACTCATAGAAGGTGGGTTCTTTCATGGCACTCTGCAGCATCTGCCTTCCATGGGATATGGACACAGCTTTTTCTGCAAAGCTCCGGATTTATCACAACCCAAGCCTCATCACCGTCAGGGTTGAGGTCTGGAGGTACTGCCACATCCAAGTCTGGTAGGCAGAAGGATGGTCATTGTCAAGTAGGTGAAAAGAAAGGAAGGCAAGCACCAAGCAAGCCAACCGTCAATTATAGGCAGACCGATGGCAGCTTGGTCTGTGCTTCAGAGACAGGTTTCTCAGGTGCCAGGCCAGGGTCTGAGGTTTTAGGGCCAGATGAAACACCACCTTGTGTCCTCTGGGAACCACTGAATCTGAGAACTGCAGTACCTTTTTCTGCCATTGCATCGGTGGCGCCCAAGCGCAGTGGGGGAGTAGGCTCCTGGCTCCGTCTTCTGGTAGGTTGCTACGGTGGTGTCAAGAGCGAAGCACACAAGCTTGGGTGTCAGAGTTCCTGCTTCAAGGCCTTCCAATCACCTTACCGCTGTCTTACAGCTCCCCACCCACCACATGCAGGTATCCAAGGGGTCTTCTTTTCTTTCCTTGAAGGAGCTCTTCTAAAATTTCTCATTCAATCAATTTGTCCAGTTTGCCTTCTTTTGCCAGGGCAAGTGCACACTCAAGAATACACACATCCCTTTGCTGCCTTTGGAGATGCAAGAAGATATAAATGGCTCCTGGGCAGTTAGGACCAACAATTCCTCATAGCTGTATACATTTTTTCCTCTCTCTCTGTCTCTTCCTCATGACTTGAAATTGGGATAATTCCAATTCAACTGATGGCCAAAAGGTTCAGAACAGGCTATGGAAAGTAGCTCCTTCGTGGAATCCATGAGCCAGACAGCATTCACTGCCACAAAATAAATGATGCTTGCATGGCTTGAAAAAGATGAGGACGTATCCTCCTTGAATTTGTCTATCAACGGCCAGAGGTCATCGTAACTTCCATGTACCGAGTAGCAGGCTGCAAAGTAACAAGTCTGAATGACTGAATAAAAAAAAAGTCTTCCATCCTTGGAAATAATCTCTACCCTGTTCCCCGTTTCTGACAACCTCATTACCTCCGAGTACTTGAAGAGTCTTTACAAGCCGTTGAGGACCAACAGTTGATTCAGTGTCTCAGCCATGCCTGGTGTATACTCTACAAGCAGCAACACAAAGGCTTCTTTATTGCTGCAGCAATATACACTGCAATCAATTATAAAGATTCAAATAGCCCTTGATTTAGTGCGAGATCCTTACTCCACATTTTCTGAGCCAACGCTCAGTCCAGCCTAGCAGAAGCAAGAAGCTGGACAAAAAGGAACAATGCCTAGTTGTTTGACAGACAAGTTGAACACGACATTCTGCTCCTGCAAAAGAGCTGGATTTGTGCCCCCTTACTTACAGAGCAGGAGGGTACCTTTCACACAGATCAGTCCAGACCAAAACTACTCACTCTGGCAGATGCACAGAGCTATTGTGCTGCAAGAATTATAGTCTAGTGACAAAGTTATTGGCTCAGGGAGTTTGCTGGATAGCCAACAGCGGAGAGGGAGAGAAATAAAATCCACAGTCCAAAGTAGGGTAATGCTTTTATGCGGGCTAACCAAAAAGGTAACAAAATAGCAATCAGCAAGCTTTTGAGTTCTACAGGATTCTTCATCGGATGTATGGTAAACAAAAAGATGGGGGAAGGAGGCATGTTGTAGGAGTTCCAACAGTCTGCAGCTTGTGAAGTTCAAGGGTTTTCCTGCAGACTTGAATCAGGCTCTGAAAGGTGTGAGTTAGTTCACACACACACACACACACACACACACACACACACACACACACACACACACACACACCCTCTTTTCTGAACTACCCTCCATAGTCCAGAAATATACAGTCAGTTAACTTAATCTAGTCTGCAGCTTTGAGTTGAAACTCACAGGTTCTTTCCAAGGCTGAAAGGAAATTGAAATGTCAAAATGCAACCTTGTGTCTAGTTTATTTATTTAGAAATTCCCACTGCACCCTTCAGAGTTATCATTGCTACAATTGTGGCAGCTCAAAATTAATAGCAAAATGATCAAGGTAATAACACAGCCCAACAAGAAAAGAATTCTTTTTCTGATGACTTGGAAGTTAGACCTATTCTTGGGTGTATTTGGGGTGCTGATTCCAAAAATGGCATCAGTTTTGCCCTATCAGCTCTAGTTTTGGAGACACGACATAGCCACCTTATATGCTGATTCAAGCAGCTTCCTTGTGAGGAAGCCATGGCGTTGGCTTCCTCATGAGGGAGCTGCTTGAATCAGCATGCAAGGTGGCTATGATGTATCTCCAAAACTAGACCTGATAGGGCAAAACTGATGCCATTTTTGAAATCAGCGCCCCAAATATACCCCAAGAATAGGTCTAACGTCCGAGGCACCAAAATGTGTGTTGGGTTGTGTAATAAAAACACAGTCGGGCCGCTCCTCTGACGGCTGCACTGGCTGCCGATTCGTTTCCAGGCCCAATTCAAAGTGCTGGTTTTGACCTTTAAAGCCCTATATGGCTTGAGGCCAGGATATTTGAGAGACTGCCTACTTCTATATAGTCTGGCTCGTCTCCTTAGATCATCAGATAAGGCCCTTTTGCGGGTGCTGTCGCCCAGGGAGGAGCGAGGGGCGGCGGCCAGAAATAGGGCCTTCTCAGTAGTGGCACCAGCCTTATGGAATTCCCTCCCCTTTGATTTACGAACTGCTCCCTCCTTGGACACTTTCCGGCGAGGCCTAAAAACCTTGTTCAAAGAAGCCTTCTAAGCCTTTGCCTTTTTAACTTGCTGGTACGGGTGGGGTGCTGCTGTTTTTATTATCTTGTTTTAAATGTAATTTTTTAATCAATTTTTAGATGTCTTTATTAGTTTAACTGTTTTTTATTGTTTAAAAAGTAATTATCTGTATTTTTTGTATTTTCTTTTTGTTGTAAGCCGCCTTGGGTCCCTTTGGGGAGAAAGGCGGGATAGAAATATTGTAAATAAATAAAATAAATAAATATTTTCCAACAATGATGGATTAACCCCACTCCAGGCAATGAAGTCACAGCACTGAGTGGAATTTCCTGAGAAGCATGCATGGCAGCGTGGAGCAGGGCCCATCTGCTGGGTCAGTCCAACATTTCTTATACTTCCCGTGGCTTGGTCTAAAGGCAGACAAGGGAATCGCCTTGATGAAGCTAAGCAGTCTGGTGTAGTCAGTGCCTAGATAGGAGACCGCTTAGAAACCCCATATACTTCCAGCATGGAAGACAGTCTATAAATGCAATAAATATTTGTCAGGGAGCTTAAGCAAATTGAAAGCAGAAGTTCAATGAATTACTCCCTGGTGCCTCCTCATAACATTTTCCCAGTACCAGTTACCAGGATGATGGCAGCAACAACCCTAAGTCTATTGCAAGATATGTGATGCCAGTCTTCACCTGGTGTATCATCTCTAATGCTGATGGTTTTCAAACTTTGTTTGAGGGAAACGGGGTGGGCAGGCCTGGACATTTCTCAGTGAGATCAGAGATGGAAGAAAGCCATGAAAGGCAGCTTGCTCGCCTCTAATGACCTTTCCGCTATAACGTGCAGCCACAGGAGAGTGGTGCGGATATTCCCCAAGATGCGCATAGATTCAAGAGGGGCGATAGTGAGGCTCCAACATCCTAGTCAACAGCATGCAAGAACTGGTGCACATTGGAGGACCCTCTGCCAAGCGCACAGGATTCCACAGCAAACAACTTGATATGGCAAAACTCCCCCAAAGTCTGAAATAACAATTGCAATACAGGTGTCCCCCAGTTAATAACAGGTTCACTTAACAACGACCTGCATATAAACAGCGGTCCCCCAACACAGTACCTTATAAAAAGTCGCTGCTACTTGCCACCTGCCTAGTGCCGATTACAAAATAGAGGCAGGAAGCACTCACAGTCCCTTTTTAAGCATCTTTTTTAATCCCCAGTCCATCAGCTGTTAGGCGCTAAACATCAAAGCACTAATCTAGTGCCAAGCAGCTGATGGGCTGGGGATTTAAAAAGACTCATCTGGAGTACTTGTCATTCATTCCCTATTACAACTGCACTGTATTACATAGACCAGTGTTTCCCAAACCTTTTTGACCCGCGGCTCCCTTGACAATTGGCAACCCTTGGCCATGACTCCCCATTACATGATGTTAATGCCTGCCAATTGGCATTGCACTGTATTCCGAGAGGATTCCGTGGCACTCCGCGGCTCCCCTGGCTGGTTTCCGGGGCTCTCCTGGGAGCCACGCCTCCCAGTTTGGGAACCACTGACATAGACTATACCAAAATCCACCACTAGATGATGAAGACTCAATGACGGATTCACTTTACAATGGAGTTTTAAGAACATATCCCCGTTGTTAACGGAGGGACACCTGTAATTTGAACCCGTGCCCAAGTCTAATGCTCCACCTGATTTAACATTCATGAACGCATCCATAGTTTCCTTCATAAGCTGGTTATAGATAATACTACATGTAAAGACTTCAGCAGGTTGAGGACTATGACCTAGGTCCTACAAGCCAACAGACCTGTAATTAGTGAGAGCAGATTCTTAGAACATCTCAAGATATTGTGAGTCACATCTTGCACCTAGGGTAAATTCTTGATCCATTGCATGGATGTAATTAAAAGGAGGAAACATCATCTGGCTCATGTATCATTTTTCATGATGATGAAAGCGCAAAACGCCCTTAAAAAGAGAGTTAAATCAAACCATCAACTATACAAAAAAAATGTACAAGCAGAAGGTGATATATATCACATGCAAGTTCATTAAGAATGGCCAAGGACAATCAGACATAGAGGACATAATTTATTTATGGCTGTACACCACTCCTCAAAATGGCTTAACAATATAGTATAAAACACCATAACTCATAAATAAAATCCCATTAAGCCCACAAAAAAATCCTGAGAGAAGAACATAAAACAAAACAGGACAACTATTTTAAAAGCCCATATTCCCAGTGTACGGATTTAAAATTCTGGAAAACCCCAATGGAAACGGTACTTCTAAATTGCCTTAAGACTTAAGTTAAGCAGGTCTGATAAATCTTCTTTGGGAAAGGGAGAAATGGGAACCACACCAAAACTTCATGTTCCCTGGGGCAACCAACCTGCCCACATCAGTAAGCAAGAGAGACAAAGTTCCATCCAATCTGGAAAGAACCACCCCAACGATGCTCGGCTAACCTGTAGATGCTCATTACGTCTATGGTATCTAATTAGAGGTTTCACAAACTAATTGTGCCGTCAGAAATAAAAGGTGAACTTTAGACATGTTGAGAAAATCCCTCAGTTGTGAAGAGAAGGATTTTCCTTTGAGAGCTGAAAACTATGCTTCTCAGATTCCCCACCCTCTCTTATCGAGCACATGACTCACAGCTAAAACATTTTTCCTGTGGGAGGTCACAGACTGGATTTATGGCTTTGAAACTGAATCTAATATTTAGCTGCAGTGCTAAGCAAACTTTGCTCTCTGTCATTAGGGAACTAAGGCACTTCAGAGGAACAGAGAAAAGGGTGTCTGCTATGGTAACAGGATGTAAACAGACTAGTAATGAATGAAAAGGTGTAAGTCTTAATGTTTTGTATTTCACAAAATGGTATCTCCACATACAGATCTGTGTTGTTACTAGCGTTACACAACAGAGCACTGTTTAAAAATCCCCCCTTCCAACATAACTTGGGCACAGCTAAGCATAAATAAATGCTTTCTATAAAAATATAGAATTTAGAATCGGTGCGTAGGCAAGACAGACAGGCCCAAGACATTCTGATGCTCAAAATAGAGAATTCAAGGAATATTGCCTACTCATTTCCTAACAAAGGGCACAATCCCCTGCGGAGTTCCCCTGCGCAAGCCTCACTGACATGAATAATAGCTGTGCAACACCACCATGGGTCTCTTACACAGCTCACATTCATGTCAATGCTGCTTGCCCAGGAGAGCTTCCCAGGGGTTGGACTGTGTCCGGCGAGTTGGCTCCTACTCCGCCACCTTTAATAGTCGCAAATTCTATCACCACTGACTCATGATAGGGCTCTTGGTGCGTGTGCAGGGCACTGGCATGGGGAAAGGAAGTCGTGCTGATCGAGAGTCAAATATTTATTCGTTTCTGGACAGCACACACACAATGCTATTCACAGTATGCAACATGCCAAAAACCATCCCAAAACAAACAAAAATTTGTGCCAAAGGAACAGTGTCTGGTATGTGCAAGCGGGGCATTTTAAATTAAGCATGAGGCTTATTTCTTTAAAATCCACCTGGAAAGGACTTTTGCATGAGTAGCCCACTTCATTTTTTGACAAAATATCAAATACCTTTTTTTACATGAAGCAGTAGTGGATCGTGATAATTGGCGATTAGAACTTACAATTTGCGCTTAATACCGGTATATCTAAACTTAAAAGTAGCGGAGGGGGGGTTGAGTTGGATTGGGGAAGAAGGCATTAAACCCCTTGCCCGTATCTATTTTCTGCTTGAAACAGCATCTCTTGAGGATGCTACCAGCCCCAATGGAGGGGTGGTGGTGGTTGGAGGGGGGGCGGGGGGAAAACCAGGCACAATATAAATATCTGTCTTTATTACCAGTGGTGTTAATAGCAGCTTTGGACCACATGTGTGTGTGATTTCAACAAAGACCCTCCAGCACTGTTCCGGTCAGTCCAGTTCTGACTGTCAATCCAAAGGGGATTGGACAGATTTATGGAGGAAAATTCCATCACAGCTTACAAGCCATGATGGGGATAAGCAACCTCCTGGTTGTAGGAGTAGGTTTTCTTTGTGCCAGGTGCAAGGGAGTGGCGACAGGATACAAGTATCTTGTTGTCTTGTGCTCCCTGAGGCAGCTGGTGGGGCCACTGTGTGATACAGGAAGCTGGACTAGATGAGCCTTTGGCCTGATCCAGCAGGGCTCTTCTTATGTTCTTCATCCCATCCTTTTTGTTTTTTAGTTATTAAAAACCTTGGGACAGCTGATCGCAGATCTTTTGCAACTGTTCTGGCCCAAAGAGAAGCACCACTTAATTGCACATGGTTGTTTTAAAAAGGCATACCCGTTGCTGGTTTGCTTTTTACCCAGCAAAGCAAACATCACTGATAGCAAACGAAAACACCCCTTTGTATTCAGAAAGTTTGCCTGTGTTCATTCACTACAACTTGGCTCAGTAGCAACAGATGATTACAAACAGTGGCTGGGGACGTTCACTTGCCCTAGGAGGAAAAAACAGTCTTAAACCTGACAAATTTCTTAACTACCAAAAGAGTTAAAAGGTTATAGCACATTGCAACATTCCTCCACACAGCCCAGCAGGTCTGTCCAGTCATGGTAGTGTTTCTCTCAAGGCATCTCATTCTTCATTTGTTAATACAGAGGTTTTTTTTTCCTCCCCAATTCCATATTTTCTCCACATGACTAAGCCATTTCATCTCTGCTCCTGTTTGTTTTGTTCCAGAATTTCCAGTTTGGTCCCCTATTTGCCTGTCTGTAGATCTTCTTCATCACTGCCTTGTTCTGAGCAGCCCCACGTCTCTTTCGAAAAGGATTAGTTGGCGAGTGATTGTTTTTTGTTTCCATAGAAACTTGCTCTCTGTGGTTGGGTGTGTCTGTGCATGCTTTTGTCCCACTCAGCTAGGGGTGAAGAAGAAAAGGAGAGAGAGAGAGAGAGAGACAGAGAGACAGAGAGAAGAGGAAACTTCTTCAATTTTGGATTAAAAGTTCATAATGTAAGTTTGAGATTGATTCTAGCCAACATTTGTCACACTGTATCACTTAGACCTAGAAGATCCAGGTTCAAATCCCCGCTCAGCCATGAAGCTTCCTGGGTGACCTTGGGCCAGTCACTATCTCTCAGCTCCACTTACCTCACAGGGTTGTTGTGAGGATAAAAAGGAGGGGAGGAAATATGTACACCACTCTGAGCTCCTTGGAGGAAGGGTGGTATAAAAATGCGAAAAATAAAAAAATGGAACATAGTGAAACTTCTCCTTCCTGCTCCTTCACTCCCCCTCGAAACAGTTAAGGTTGGAGTAAATTATATTATAGGAAATATAATAATTTTCTTTTTCTTAATACACCCCTCCCGTATCCAACTTTCCAGCACTGATGCAGCTGCAATGCAGCCCCGAGGCAAGGGAATAAACATTCTCTAACCTTGGAGGAGGCCTCCATGACTGTCCTCTCACCGCAGGATGCAGCACATGCCCCTTTGGCACAGCTGCTTCCGTGCTGGAAAGCTGGATAGAATCAGGCCCACAGTCTTACTGGCAGGGTGTAATGCTACAGGGCTGGCCCATCCATGAGGCCACCTGAGCCAGTCACCTCAAACAGAAAGTTGGCAGGGGCATCTTCCTCTGCTGCTCCTTGGATTCCAAAAGGAAGAGGGCAACAGAGCAGAAGAGAAAACGTGGAGGAGAGGGCAGTGCTGGTCCATCTAATCCACCACACTCCTCTCCTGCTGTCTTCCCCTCCTCCCTTTTATAATTCCAAGGAACAGCAGAAGCAGGCAGGCAGCACACCACTGCCCTCTCCTCCTCGTTTAAGGGGGAGCAGCATATGGCAGCATGCGGGGCATACCACAATAAGGGGGGGCAGCATGTGTGGCACACCACTTTGGGCGCCAGGAGGTCTTGGGTCAGCCCTGGCTCCTTCTATCCTATAACACATCCATATCTTTTTCATTGCTTATACTACAGCTGAAAGAAGTTAAGAATGTATGCATCCTGTGGAGTGGTTTCATTGCTTCCAGGGACAGAAGAAAAACCACACTCATCTTAAAATTATATGCTTATGCCTGGGACATCTAAATAACATTTTCCTACATTAGAAGCAATCACACAGTTCTAGACAAGAAAGAACATGAGGCTTGCTTGAAATGAAACCACATAAAATTTTCAGTTTTTTGTTTTTTTTTAAATTGGCTCTAGAGTCTAGACCAGGGGTGGCCAACCTTTCAACATGAATGCTCCTGGCCCTTTAAGGGTTGTATACGTGAGGGCATTTCAGCAGGTGCAGCTGCTTTAGCAGCACCGTCAGCAACTGCAGCAGTCAAGATTCTGTCTTTGACACAACTCTTAAGAACGCAGAGGTCCTAATGGTGGAAGGTTGGCCACCTCTGGTCTAAACAATACTGAAGCATTCCCATCTGTACCATATGTACTTATAATGGACTGCTGTTTGTGCCAGATGAAAGCAAGGCAATACAAATGCTCAAGTCTCTAGCCCTCATGATTTTAGAACATCTGCTTGCACTTCACTTGGATAATTGATCTCACCTTTTCGTTCCTCATGGTCTTCATATTCTTTGGTGGAAAGGTGCACGGGACCCATCCTTGAGCAAAGTGATAAGGTAACGGGAGGTTGGGATCCAACGGCACCCATGGAACAGAGAGCGTAGAAGGCACACCAGGCAAGTCAGAGTGAGCTTCATGCAAGTTGTATGCTCTGGTCACTTTTCCATCAGTGCTCTTATGGATTATAACAGAAGGGTCACCTGCTATATGAGCCAAGAGATAAGAGCCCTCCTGCAAACTAAAAGAAAAAAATGCATTATAAAGGGAGATCAAAGATTGGTGTGTTTAGGTTTGCTAAAAGCAAACTAGCAGCACGAATGGAAAGGAAAGCACACCAGCATGGACATTCATGGACAGTCATGGTTCTATTGTGCTATGTATACAGACAATGATGTAGTAAGATCCCAGGAAGGCAGATGTAGCAACAGCTGGGGGGGGGGGGAAGGCAGCAAAAAACTCTCTCCCATCAGTGCCACTCCACTAGGCTGTGAACTTGGCTCTTGGTAATTTCAAGCCTACTTCTCCATTTGGGCCAGTGACCACAATTTCAGTTCCCTTTCCTGCTAACCATCTTGGTTTGAATGGTTTCATGATTCCTGACTCTGGTTCCTGCTACCTTCACCGTCATATCCTTCCCTGCTGGTTCCCAGCTCATAGGTCCCCCAAACCTCCCAGTCTGTTGGCCTAGCTTATCCAACCCAGAATTCTACGTCTGTAAGGAACATCTTTTGTGAGGTTTACACATGATACTAGTATGGAATCAAATCAAGGCATTGTTTTAGAATGTGTGTTTGAAACCAATAATGACAACAGAGGTACATACCCAGTCACTTTCTTCAAGATATGTTGCAGAATATTCAATGAATTTGCTGGTCTGTGTGTAGATGATTCACAGAAGATAAATATTTAGAAGCAAAACATCATTTGGGGGAAGCACTGAATACACTAAACCTAACAGGACAAAAATAATTCATCACTTAAAAAACAGCCCCTCCCCCCCATAGCCAATGAATTATGTTGCTTTACATTAGACTTACCATCGTCCCGGAATCAAGCCTGGCGTCAGCCTAGAGCGGACTCGAGCTGCTCCCAAGGGTGCACTGTGTCTGTCCAATGGGCTTCCAGAACTTCCGGTCAACAACGCAACAGAAGCAGGAACCCCGTTGGGCAGCCGCAGTGCACCCTTGGGAGCTGCTCGGGTCCGCTCTAGGCCGATGCCAGGATCGATTTCAGGACAATGGTAAGACTACTTTACATGTATGTTTCTTCAACTATTGCCCAGGGCTGGATTATGAGAGGTCATACCTGGTTAGAATCCACCACAGTTCCCTACTACTTTAAGATCACCCACATGCTGTTCCATGCATCCACCACATCACCAGGTTAGTATGAAATCTGGTGTCTGGCAGAGAATTCAGCATCATGATATTCTCAGGTCTCATTTAGAACAAAAAAGCATGTTTCCAAACCTCGAAGTTGTGAAGAGAATCTTGGAAAAAGTGTGGCTTGCATCAGCCGACAGTTGAAAACACAAAACAGAGGGAACCCAGGGCTTCAGCGATCAGTGTGAACTGATCTAGTGTCTACCTATCAGACACAAAGAGCCATCCCGTCAAATTAACATTTTCTCAGGATGTTGGGGGAGTCATCTCAATTGTCCATGTTTTATTACAATTCCATTAACTTTCTGCCTCAATGTACTGTACAATCAATCAAAACTATAAAACATACAATAAAAGCAGTAACACAGTAATGTATGTCTGTAGTATGCACAGAGAATATCCCACAACCTGGGAGGATGTGGCCATGTTTTAAAATAAAAACAGACTATGAACATTGCATTAACGGAGGTTAAGATGTTTAAACACGAGGAGGAGCTGACTTGTCTGGACCTGCTCTTTTTGAAGTTGCCATAAACCAATACCTTGGCAAGAGATTACACCGCAGAGAACTCACTCACTTAAATGTGCCAAATCTTCTTTTCAGATCTTCTGCAGACAACTTTTCAAGCAGAAAGAGTTTTGAGGTAAGAGCGTCAATATGACCTGGAGGGGGGGGAAGGGGGGAAAATCCGAAACAGTTTCACTACATGGCAAAAGAAATAAGTCTACGATGAAAATGGAACAAATTCTAAAGTTTACGTATAGATGTCATAATTCAGATTGAAGGAATGTCATGACACTTTTAGAACTCCAATAAATAAAATCGGTTAAAGGTAAAGAGATCATGGATGAAGGGAACCTCTTCCTGATGATGGAGCTGGACAATCATTTGAAGCTTGGGGGTGCTGTAAGAGCTGGCTGAGGTGCAAATGACCTCCATGGCTTAAAGTGCTTTTTGGCGGCTTTTTGGCCTGCTAGCTGTAGCCCCTCCCAGATACAGAATTTAAGTCTCAGCTATTTCAGTGCGATGGTTGAGCATACTTCTCTTCCACTAAAATCAATGGGACTTAAAAGTGCTTAACTTTGGCTATCAGTCAAGTCCAGCGTTCCATTTCCAACAGTGGACAACCACATGTCATGTCACGTGTCACCACTTGGTCACATGGGGTGGTGGTGGAAATAGTTTTAAACATGCTTTCATTACAGCAGTCTTACAATGTCAACTGCTTGCTCTCGTCTCAGGCCACTGATTTCTTTAATTCACTTGACTATGTACATAGAGATGGAGATTGTTAAACTGTTACTTGTTTGAAAGCCCTGCGTATCGCTCAGCACCAACTAATCCGTCCTTAGACCTGCACAGTGCTTTGTTTGAAATTCAATTCAGCCTTTAGACGTGGAACAACTTCCAACCCATACTGCAATGCACTTTGCCAATAATGTGCTCTGAAATTAGGTAAACATTTGATAAACGTTTCACTCAACATAATGCTATCAGGGCTCCAAGCAAATGCCAAATTTTGCGGCAGCAAGAAATCAGTCGGACAGTTATACAGTACATACATTTTGGCAAGTTACTAAAGTGATCAGAGGCGATTCAGGCAGAATGTTAAGGGCTGAAGGGGGAAGTTACTAAAGTGATCAGAGGCGATTCAGGCAGAATGTTAAGGGCTGAAGGGGGAAGTGGAGTGCTTTTGGTCCCTCTGAACCAAAAATCCTTATTAGCCCGAGTGTGGAGAGAGGGCATGTTCAATCGGCATTTCCCCCAGCAGTGATTCATTCAAGTGGACAAACCTGAGAAAACCATAACTATAACCCTGGACTTATTACTTATTAATTAAGTCCACTCTTCGACTCAGGGGGTTGTCAAGATGGTTGACAAAGTGATAAAACAATACTGTAAAATAAATACCTTAAGAACTATAACCATTCCTTCATCTCTGTGATAATAATTCAGTAAAGCTCACAAAAGTCACAAGGTCAGACCAATAAGGTATATGCCACACTTTTGGGATGGAGACTAGAGGAATATTTATTTCCATTTTCTTTTTTCTTGAGTCAGCAACATAGTGTTGCGTTCTGGAAATGTTTCCTGATTTCCAAGACAGATAATTTGATAGTAGTAACTGCTCTGCTCTGGAGGCCAAGGAGAGGCGCTAACAGGGTGCCAAGAATCTCTTACCCAATCTCTGCATCAACACTGGCAACACAAGGGTAATGGACAGATGGCAACAAAGAACTCCATTTAAAAAGGGGGAAAGGGTGCTTATGAACAAGGACTGCCTCTCTCTCCCTGCAACATTCCAGAGAGCTCGAGCTGGCTTGCTAACAATTGTGAAAGGATTGGGAACTGACCAACAATCTGTTTCCAACAGCAGTTAGCCATTCACCTCTGATCATTCACGAGCAGGATATGAAGAGGGTTGCGCAAGCAGTACTCAGAGGTGTACTGCCTCACACCATGGAGGTTCCATTACGCTATCATGACAAAAAGACCTCTCTTTCCTTAACTGCTCTAAACCTTTTATTCTGCTTTTGTTTGCATAAAAAAATTGCAGAATGGAAATCTGAAGATAAGACAGAAAACTGTACAGCACTCACACGCACATGTAAACAAAACGCTGGTATGAAACGAATCAAATTGTAGTTACGCACAGTATTTAAAGAGAACTCAACCTACCAATCACAAATGACGAGTTGGAATTCAACAAGCTTTCCATCCACAGTCGACATATTTCACCTTCAGTTAATGCTTCTGCTCCATAGAAGGCTTGATATTCTAGTTTTGGTAACACGTAAACTGGAAATTGCTTCAAAACAAGTGAGTAAAGTTAATTATTATTATTATTATTATCAACAGTATTTATATACCGCTTTTCAACAAAAAGTTCACAAAGTGGTTTACAGACAAAATCAACCATGTTTTTGCCTGGTTAAAAATACCTTCAGTCTGTGTGTTTCATAAGTTCCCCCACTATAAATCTGACTGCCTGATGCTGCCAAAGTGGGGCTGGCCTCATCTCAGAGCAGACCTGGACTCTACGAGTCAATCCCAAAACCATTTTGAGATGCAGAGTAGCAACGGGAGTTATCTTCAGAGGGATTAATTTTATGTGCCATCACTCGGATACCACCCTGTCAGGAAGAATTATACAGGTGTCCCCCACTTAACAACGGGATACATTCTGGAAAACCCATCATATAGTGAAACCGACATTAAGTGAGTCCTCAGCACCATCTAGTGGCCGATTGTGCTATAACGTGTAAAACCAATACAATACAGTGTAATGCAATGTAACACAGTAGAGTTGTATTATTATTATTATTATTATTAACAGTATTTATATACCGCTTTTCAACAAAACGTTCACAAAGCGGTTTACAGACAAAATCAAATGATTAAATGGCTCCCTGTCCCAAAAGGGCTCAATGAATGGCAAACACGGTGTACATTATGAGTGTAACACAAAGCACAACAAGATTTCTACCTGTCAATGGAGGTAGAAACACACACACACACAAACACAGAGAGTTAAAGACAACAATTTTTTTGCATTTAAAATACAGTACTGTAGCTTTCTTTCTTTGTTTACACTTTGGGAACCTCTGTCATATATGTGGATCGTCGTTAAGTGATCCGTCATTAAGGGGGGGGGAACACCTGTACTGTAGATTATTTCCAATTCACACTTGATCTCGAATACAAATAGTAAGTTAAAAGGTGACCTAGCTGAACTGACTACATATACTCTACTTCCATTTGCCCTGGTCCTTGTCATGCTTTGGCTAAGTGCTAGGACAGGCCACAGTGGGGCAGTCCAGTTGAGGCATAGGCAGGGGAGGATGGGCCAGAGTTGCGTACCAGGTGAGACAGTCAGAGTAAGAAGGTGTAATTAGAGCTGGGCTCTGGCCAAGTATCAAAGGAGAGAGTTAAGCAGAGGGCCAAAGAGGCAGGGTGAGACAAAGCAGGAAAGAACAAGGGAATCTATATCACTGCTCTGACAAGTTGCTCAGACTGCTGGGCTACCTTGGAGACAAGAGCTTTAGAGGGCCCAGGGTCAGGTGACACGGCTTAGTCCAGCATTGCACCCTAGAGGGTGCTCCTACTCCATGTAAGTGTACTTGGCCTGGCTTGCTGAAGGTCCAGGGTACAGGTGGCAAGGCACTGGAGACGGGTCACTGAGAGCCCAATCCTTTCTAACTTTCCAGTGCTGATGCAGCCGTGCCAACGGGGAGTGCACTGCATCCTGCGGTGGGGGGGGGGGAGTCGTGGAGGCCTCCTCAAGGTAAAGGAATGTTTGTTCCCTTACCTCGGGGTTGTGTTGCGGCTGCATCGGTGCTGGAAAGTTGGATAGGACTGGGCCTCGAGAAATCTATCTGAGCCCCCTTGCCCTCACATCTTACAATCCTACATGTAGCAAATAACTACTTGCTATTTTGCTTGATAAAACGTTTCATGTAACTCAGAAGCTTGCATGGTCTTGCATCAAAAAAATGAAGAACCAGTAGTACAGGTTTACCATTCCCTTTTGTATTCTCTGAAAACCCCATAGCAATGGTTGCCACTGCCAAACTAATGCTGCTTTGAGGTCACAACTGCCCCTTTCATGTTTCCAAATGCAAAATTACCCTGTCTGTAAAAGGGCTAAAAATCACTCACATTTTGCATATTTGTGGTGTCTTTTTTGGGATCAAAGAGGGCAGATCCAACCAAATCTGCTCACATGGAAAGGCTTATTACGGATAGCTTGAGGTAGTTAATGATTTAAGGCTACTAATTATCTGATTTTTTTAAAAATTGGATTAAAAGGTGCGCTCCTATGTTAGGCACACATGAGGTCCTCTAACAATTCAGAACTGCAATGCTGCCACCTTTAGGAATTCAGAAAAAAATGAGACATTTATTCTAATTCTGAGATGATGAATCATTGGTGAAATTCCTACACAGCTTTTAAAAACAGCATTAATATTACACATTGTTCAGCAATGAAAGTTTTTCCTCCAACATAAACTAAGACTCTGTGAAAGGATACAAGGGATGCAGGTGCAAGGGAGTGGCGATACAGGTCTCTTGTTGTCTTGTGAGCTCCCTGAGGCATCTGGTGAGGCCACTGTGAGATACAGTGGCCTCACCAGCAGGAGGTGTGGCCTGGAGGTTTGAGCCGGTGCCCTGCCTGAAGAAGCTAAGCAGGGTCAACCTCGGTTCCCACGTGGATGGGAGACGGAAGCTGCTGACGAACCTCGCAAAGACACTGAGAAGGCATCGTGAGAGGGTGGAATGCTGAGGAGTCAGCTAGAGAGAGAACATCTAAGACAACTGTCCGAGGGTGAACTCCGGTGAACTGTGAAGCTTGGAAGTGCAAAGCACAAGCCAGAAGGAGGGCTGCACTCGGAAGGGAAAACATCTCGAGCATGGAAGGTTCTATATAGGAATAGAACAATATTGTAAAGACCCTTATCAGGTCTAAAGATAGCCTGCCTATGTAAACCGCCTTGAATAAATTTGATGATGAGAAAGGCGGTATATAAATACAGAAAATAAATAAAATTAAATAAATACAGGAAGTTGGACTAGATGGGCCTTTGGCCTGATACAGCAAGGCTCTTCTTATGGTTGTTAACTTTAATCACAACAGACTGTGTAGAGTTCACGTGATGGAAGCAAAGTAACCAGCGTGAAAAGTTAGAAAAAGTAAGCCCTTGGTAACCATGGGGGTTCCATTCTCGGAACCCCCGTGGATGCCAAAATCCGCGGATAATCAAATCCATGGTGAGCAGGGCCGTGGGGGGCTTTTAAGCTTCGTCAGGGCCAGTCGGTTGCTTCCCGCCTCCTGTGCGCCTTCCAAAACCTCCAAACTACTGCAAACAGGAAAAAAAAATGACCGGAAGCTACTTCCAGTTCACGTCACGACCAAATTTGGGACTTGCGGCTCTTGTGAGCACTCCTACATAGTACATAGGTCACCAATGGACAATGCTGGGTGAAATCATGCTCCTCAAGGGAAGTAGACTGGCCTCAGTTGCAACTCAGAGTTAAGAGAGAGCCAAAGGGGAGCAGATACCATGATAACAGGATGGGGGGGGGGAAGAGAACTGGAGCTAAGGACCATCCGTTCATACTTCCCTCTCAAAATGGTCCTCTGGCAAAACTAGTTTGGCAAAACTCAAAATGGTCCTGACTACTGACCAAGTTTGCAGCAAGAACTGGTTGGAAGACCAAACCAAGACCATTCATACACTGAAAGACAAGAGCCTCACTGAACAGAAAGGCTTACCTTCTTGACTTTAACTTTCTTGGAACGTGGCCATGGTTGAACTTTCTGTATAGTAGAGCGTACCAGTAGCAGCGTGTCATCCAGGCTGAACAATTTGTAAGTAAGATTGCCCTGCTGAGGAGCTTCGTATTGCGAACGATCTTCCCCATGCGAAAGCAGCCCTTTTGAAAGAGACAGCAAAAGAGTAGTTGCGCACCTCACACACACACACCAGGTGACATGATTCAAAAAGCACCTTTTCTCCCTGCTGAAATTTAAATTCATCATCCAAATAACTGGATTCAACCCATGCAAAGAAACTGCTGGTGAACGGCCAGGATGTCCCAGGTGTATAGCAGTGAGATATAGATGGCATTTTGTCCTCTGTATCAACTTCCAACTCTTAACACAGCCATCAAAATACTCACCTTTTTTAAATCCCTGACAGAGTGATGATGACCAAATACACTTGGGTAAGCTCCTGGTATCTGCAGTGGTGCTCTGTCTGTCCTCCTGAGTGGAAGATAGTACTGAGGATTTCAAGGGTGGACATGCTTGGAGTAGCGTAGGATTCAAACTTCTTTCAGAGTTCACCTGTGGCTGCCCTGGACTCTGTGGAGGTGGGGACTTGAGGAGTTCCGTTTGCATTTGTAAAATCTGCCCAACAGGATCAAATTCTTTAGACAATCTCTGACAACGCTTTTTGGAAGCATTCGCTTTCTTGTCCAAATTCTCTGGAGGATCAGCCAGTTTTCCTGACAGGGGTTGCACAGAGCAAAGAGACTCTGGTGTGTCTGTTACAGGAGCTTGGTGAAAAGCAACGGCACTTGATTCCAAGTTATTATCACTAGCTTTATATTCTGTGTCGATTACCAAAGGTTCCTCATTGACGTCACTGTAGTAGGGCACAAGGCTCGACTTGTCTTGGGCTACATCAGCTTGTTCCTGGAAGGTATCATTTTTATCTGAAGAACTTAAGGTATTACTGTCTAGGACTTCTTCTTCGACAACAGAAGCTCTTTTGCCATTTGGTTCATCCTCCGTCAACTTAAGACCTCTAAGTGATGAATTTCCTTCACAATCCAAACCCAAGACACCACCACTCGATGATGGAGTTTTATTCAAATTTGGTCCACAAATAAATGCTGTATCCCTCTGTTCACTGAATGTACTCCTTCCTTCTCCACCAGCGTTCATATGTGACGAGGTCTCTTTGCCCACATTTGAGGACATAGATAGGCTCTTAGATACATTTGCACGTTTTGCAGAAGTGCTTTCCGATTTCGAAGCCTTCAAACACTTAGACGTTGAGCCAAAGGTTTCCAGTTCCGTAACATCAGTGTCAAAGTCTAGATCCAGAGTGTCAGATATTTGCACTTGTCTACCGGGGCAAATTTCTGATGCTGCATCCAACTAAAGGAAAGAAACAAAAGCAGTGATGCAATGAACCACTCCATAACATGGAACAGAATGTCCTGCTCAACAAATGCTATCTGTAGTCTTGGAGATAAATAACCTTACTGATTTCCTCACATTTAGGTGTCTCAGTTCAAGCGAAAGGGAAGTGGAAAAAAGGTTTGCATTGGAAAACGTTGCCAAATAGTTTAAAAGTCAGCCAACATTAATGATGTAAAGAAGATATTGTAGAGAGTTCAGAGATTAGCTATGTATTTGCTTTAAGTTTGCCATATATCACGGCACATAAACCAAATAACTGGTTTTTTGATAGAGTGTATGGGGTAGTGGATGGAGCATCATACTTGATTTGGTGAGACCTGGGTTCAAATTTGCCCTGAGGTATGAAGCTCACTGGGAAACTTCTGACAAGGCACACACTGAGGCTAATCCATTGAAGCTTGCTGCATGGATAAATTTGGGTAACTCTAGTACAGGGGTTCTCAACCTTTGGAGGCCCGGGTACCCCCTATCACGGTCTAATTTTCTGAAGTACCCCTGGTAATTCATTGCTAATTAATCCGATCAATTAATTAGCTAAATAATCATTACATTAAAAGTACTAAAACAATTTTAAATGTGAAAAAATGTCTTACTTAACTCTGTGTGTGTGTGTAAGAGAGAGAAAGTGATTCAGACAGACAGACGGGGGAATTGCATTTAAGATCTAATTAACAAGTAATTAACTACTGATTGATGCTGATAAGGGGGAAGGCTCTGGTGTACCCCCTGCCATTGGTCCACGTACCCCTAGGGATACTCGTACTACAGGTTGAGAACCCCTGCTCTAGTACACTCTCCTGAGTTCCTTGGAGAAACAATAAGATACCAATGTCCAAGATACCAATGTCATAAATACATCATGCCCACTCTCCCAACCTAAAAGTATAAATTCTCCACTGGGAAAACTCACATTTATCACCAAAATAGGCAAATGTGTCCCCGTCTACTTTCTGTACAGCATCTAGCAATTTCAGGAATAGTAGTAATAGTACCAGTATTCAGCATGTTCCTTCATTACATACTTTATGCTGATATTTACGTTCTTGAGATCTGCGATGTTTAAAAATATTTTTCTGCAAAAAAGGGAGACGGAGGAAGAAGGAACGGTGCCAGTAAGTGAAGTGCCGGACAGATTGCTTGCACTGACGGATGTATGGATAGGGAAAGGTGACTAGGAATCATGAGAGAGGCACCACATAGCTACATAGGACAAAGAGGCTTTGCTCCCTGAAGCCTGCAGCTTTTAGAGACATTTTGTCTGCAATCTATAGCTAGGGAGAGATCCAATTAAATCCACAGCACCTCATGCAAGAAAGGGTGGCTTTATTCTTCACAGTCGTCAAGGAGGAGTACTCTATTTTGGCGGTGGCTTGCATTGACGGATAATGAGCAGCACCTGCTAAAACAGTCCTATATACCTGCCTGCCTGCTACATCAAGATGTCAACCTGCACATTTTCCAAATGTACCTCCTACCCCTTGATAGCTAGAAACATTTTTGACACTGAAGGAAAACCAAATTCTGCACAGGATTAGGACAGACAAGCCATAAGATTCTATAATTTGCAGGAATGCCAAGGTCTTCCTACAACTCAAGAAATGTTAAGATAGACACAGAACTAGAACTTACAGGATCTTCAGGTGGCTTATCCAATACAGCAGCGCATGCCAAAACACTAGATTGTCTTGTCATGTGAAAATCTGCCAGATATTCATGAAAAAATTGGTTTTTGTCTCTCACGGTCATCTCTTTCTTTGGGAGAGGGGGGTCAATATACACCACTTTGACTGGTTTGCAACCTTTAAAGAAAAAAAAGTGCATTTTTAAGTTTCCGGTAGAAAATGGAATGCATTTTTTAAACATAGGACTACATATTAATATCCTGTCCTCCTTTGATTAAATTAAAGCCAATCTGGAAGCGTGAGAAGTTCCATTGATCAGCAGAGAATTAAAATATCCCAAAAAACATCCCCCCCAAACCAAGCTGAACTCATTTTTCATGTGGCTTTTCACCATTATTACTTAATACATCTCATATCTTTCCTTTCAGTTTTAAAACAAACTCTATAAAGAGCTCTACAGTTCCTCAAATTTTTCTACCAGCCTTAATGCCAAAAGCTATGTAGCACAAGCATACACCGTTTTATTAACTGGGAAGAACAGGAAAAAAAATGCAGCAGGAAAAAATAGCACCAGTCAATATTAATTGTGCTATATGTCTCCAGACACTGTTACTATTGTAAGTAACAAGAGGAATACAATCTAGATTTGGGAAAAAAGGTACTTTCCTGTCTGTTTTTTCTTGAGAAAAGGGAACTATTTGCTTTTTTAAAAAAATACTGTTCTTAACAAACAGCAAGATACTGTAATTATACAGTATAAATAGTGAAATATTAACATGAGTCATTATAGGTAGATTTTTTTTTTTACTAAGAAAAGAACAATTTTTTTTCTGTTCCTTTTTCAAATACTCTGCTACCTCGGATATACATCAGCTTCAGAATTGACGTACATCCGAGGAGGCCCATAGGCCCCAGGCAGCCCTACACTCGGGGAAGGAGATGAACGTCTCCTTCTCCCGAGGTGTTCCCAAGACAAGCCAGTGTGGCCTGGGAACAGGCTCAGGATACGGCCCTTTAGGCCGGCCACCTATAGTTGCGCAGGATTGCGCTGTAAATGTTGAAGTAAAAATACTCCAGCCAATAAAGGTTTTCAACTCTCAAGGTTTCAAAGTCCATATACTTGTACCAATATTTTCAAAAGGCTAAGCATGACAGTAAGGTTCCTGTAATTTGATATCTGCTGTATGCAGGAAAACATGCAAGTTAATCTATATGCAGCATAAATATGCAGGAACCGGCCATGGAACAACCGATTGGTTCAAAATTGGGAAGGGAGTAGGCAAGGCTGTATATTGTCACCCTGCTTATTTAACTTATATGCAGAGTACATTATGAGAAATGCAGGGTTGAATGAATCGCAAGCCGGAATCAAGATTGCCGGGAGAAATATCAACAACCTCAGATATGCAGACGATACCAACCTAATGGCAGAAAGTGAGGACGAACTAAAGAGCCTCTTGATGAGAGTGAAAGAGGAGAGCGCAAAAGTTGGCTTGAAACTCAACATTAATAAAACTAAGATCATGGCATCGGGTCCCATCAATTCCTGGCAAATAGAAGGGGCAGAAATGGAAGCAGTAACAGATTTTACTTTTTTGGGCTCCAAGGTCGCTGCTGACGGAGACAGCAGCCATGAAATTAAAAGACGCTTACTCCTTAGCAGGAAAGCTATGGCAAATTTAGATAGCATAATAAAAAGCAGAGATATCACCATGCTAACAAAAGTTCGTATAGTCAGGGCGATGGTGTTCCCACTAGCAATGTATGGTTGCGAGAGTTGGACCATAAGGAAGGCTGAGTGCCAAAGAATAGATGCTTTCGAACTGTGGTGCTGGAGAAGACTCCTGAGAGTCCCTTGGACTGCTAGGAGATCAAATCAGTCAATCCTAAATGAAATCAACCCTGACTGTTCCCTGGAAGGACAGGTACTGAGGCTGAAGCTCAAATATTTTGGCCACCTAATGCGAAGAGAGGACTCTCTGGAGAAGGCTCTGATGCTGGGAAAGATTGAAGGCAAAAGGAGAAGGGGAAGGCAAAGGATGAGATGGTTAGACAGCATCACCGATGCAACGAACATGAAAATGAGCAAACTCAGGAAGATAGTGGAGGACAGGAAGGCCTGGCGGGATATGGTTCATGGGATCACAAAGACAACAACAACAACAACAAGCTCCTAATAGGTTTCTGATTGCAGCTTATTCTCACTGCTGAACAAGTTCCCCAGCACAGCATTAGGATAATTTTGAAGACAATTTCCATCACTGAGACAAAACAAACAAAGAGACACACAAAAAGCTATACCTGGAACAGAGATTATTTTCACAGAAATGGGAAGTTCCCACTGGTCCCTGTAGTCCGGACCATGGTTGTTCAACAATGTAAATAACGATTCACTTGGTAGCACTACTTGAGGACAGTATTTAATTACAAGTTTCTCAGCATTTGGATCTGTACTAACATCCTTTTTAAAAAAATCAACAAAAATGGAGAGAGTAAAATGCAAGTTAGAATTAAACATGTTAATAACTCACTGTTGTAGATGTATTTTATGACTCCAATGATGTTTTTATTGGAGTCAAAATTGTTGTAGTAGGAATCAAATAAATCAATCCTAATTGTTATTAGGACTTCAGAAATATCTTTTAGACACACTTACATGGAAGCAAAAGACTTTACTTAAGGCTGAAACAGCATCCTTATAGGATTTGATGCCCATGCATCTATCGCAGGGTTTCTCAACCCCTTCCCAGTTGAGTACCACCTCTGGCGCCACTCTCCTGCTGCATACCACCAGAAGTGACTGGTGATGACATTATCACCAGTTACTTCTGGGTTTTCAGAAGCCAGAAAACGCAGATGGAGGCACTGGGTGGGTGGGAGGGCCCTTCTCAGCGTTCCCAAGAGGCTCAGCCAGTGGCGTACACAGCCGATTTTGCGGGTGGGGCCCGGTCCTCCCCGCCCCGCCCCAAAACTAATTAGCATAAACTATGCTAATTTTTTGCCGATTTTTTGCCGATTTTTTGGGCCGATTTTCGGCGATTTTAAGGGGTTTTTAAAGTATGTATGCTTTGCGGCACTTAACTTGTATAGGAGCCTCCAGCGAAGCGATCGGCTGACTCTCTCCAGCGACGACGTTCTCTTCCAGGGGCGCAGATCGGCGATCTGAGATCGCTCCTCTGCAGCCCATGACTCGAACTGCTCATCGTAAGCTCTTCCTTTGAGTTCGCGCATGCGCATAGCAAACAGCCATTCACGCATGCGTGAACTCAAAGGATGAGCTTACGATGAGCAGTTCGAGTCATGGGCTGCAGAGTAGCGATCTCAGATCGCCGATCTGCGCCCCTGGAAGAGAACGTCGTCGCTGGAGAGAGTCAGCCGATCGCTTCGCTGGAGGCTCCTATACAAGTTAAGTGCCGCAAAGCATACATACTTTAAAAACCCCTTTAAAAACCCCTTAAAATCGCCGAAAATCAGCCCTAAAAAGCGGGAAAAATTCAAATTTTTCCCGCTCTCCGGAGCCTCCCGCCCCCCCGCACCACCTCCCGCCCTTGCGCCCTGGGGCCCTCCGCACCAGGGCACCACTCAGCGTACGCCCCTGGGCTCAGCCAAAGGCAAGAGCCTCTTGGGAGTGAAAACGCACCGCCAAAATCGCCGCATTGGAGTGGGGTTCCTGTGGTCTGATGGTCCGAGTACCGCCAGCAGTCGGCCAAAGTACCACTGGTGGTACTAGTACCACTGGTTAAGAACCGCCGATCAAAAGGATTCTTAAAATGTGGTCTGTTATGTGCTTTTCAGTAATCCACAAGACCACAACGAAAATTAGAGGAAAATGTTAAAGACCTTTTCCAAAATAAAACAGTGACGAACACTGAATTAAAACTCATGGCTTTCTGTGTTCTTCCTTGTATTCGACTGCATTTCATTAGCCACTGCATGAGCCATTCTTAGCTGACTAGATATACATTTTAGAATAAAACAGATGAATCACTGGATACAATCACTGGATACAATAGAAAAGCTAGTGTAAAACCTCCACTGAAATGAAGTGAGGTTTGTGTGGTCATAGTTCTTGTTGAATGACATCATCTGCCAACTACAGACTTACATTGTGCAGCATGGAAGCTCTATGTTCCGGAGTTGTGATGTCCGATTCATTTTTGTGATTAACAGGCAACTGTATCTGCGCAGGCATTTTTGGAAAGAACTGCTTAATGAGGCTCACCTTTCCCTGGTGGTTTGAGGAGAGGGGGAGAAGACACAGACACAGAGATCCAACATTTTAGCATAGCTTCCAAATGAACAAGAAACTTAAGCGTAGGTGTATTTAAAGACTATACACTCAATCCCCCTGATGATCAACACTGCTGTTTGAGCTCAGTGCTAGCACCATTGTGGGCTACACACTGTGCTATATCTTCAGATAACACTAAACCATAGTTTAGCACTACATGAATGAGCCTGAAGGAGCAATGAGTTCACACACTCCTCTCTCCTGTCCTTTTGTCTGACATTCAAGGAAAAAAAAGAATGAAAGCTTTAAGAACAAACAGTAGCATCACATTAAACATGAACTAAAGGAATGCACTGCATTAACTAACTCAACCAAGGTTTGATACCCTGGCTTGTTTAACTGTAGTTAATTAACAAGACAAAGTTATCACAAAACTGAGGTTTGCTTTAAAAGTGACAGCAAATATCTTGCATACATCATACAATAATTCAGGTCATTTTAGTTGCACTGTTTTATTCCTTTATTCCATTCAACACTGCCTGTTCTGCTGGAATTCATGGTTCCAAGGCTACCCTAGTCTGAAAACTGAGGCTGCAATAGCTATGGTACTAAAAACCAACAATCCCATTTTGAACCTCAAAACAAACTAGGAGTGATCAAAAGCAAAGTACAATCCAGAATTCTTTGTTTTGTCTACTAAATGTGTCTTACCAAAGCAAGAAGGTTTTTTTCCAGTTTCAGTGTCAGTTCTGTGCTGAACCTTCCTCCCATCATGCTAGTAACTTCATGCAGGGTATAACATTCAGGATACTTCTTCACATAACCAATACAAGAGCTTAAAAATTGCTGGGGGAAGAAAGACAGCTATTAAAACAATATATTCTGCAGTAGGACATTATGCAGTTCACTGGAAGGTGCATCTTTGGATTGGGCAGTGGTGTATTTTCTTTCCAATCAGTCAGCGCAATCCTGTCTAGAATGCAACAGCAGTACACCTAAGCAGCTTGCTGCATCCTAGGCAGGATTAGGCCTACGCTGGTGGAGCTGGAACCCCCCCATCTGGAGAAAGGGACATTTGTACCTTTCCCCTGGGTAGAGCCCCAGCAGGCCCAATGGGCCTCCTCGGATGTGCACTGACAAAATGGCCAGCGCAAATCCGAGGTGTCGGTGTAAGGCCCGGAAGGCCAGGGACAGGGATAGGATTCGGCAGAGCGTGCTACCAATTATCCCTCCCCCCTCCCTGGCCCGTCTGGCCAATCAACCCCTCCCTTTCCACCCCGGTCCACCCTCCCCAAGCCCCTGCCCTGACCGGCACAGGATCTACCTGTGTCTGCTGGTGGTGGCTGCAGCCCCGGGTGGAGCAAGTGTTGCCAGCTGCTCTATCAGCGCCACTTGCATGCCAGGTGTTGAAAACATGCCTTATGGCACATTTACGACACATGGCACCAGCAGAATTCTACATAGGATTGCACAATGAATGTCAAACTACAGTATATCATTTTCAAACTACAGCTGTTAAACTGGAAAAAAGGCAGCAAAGCAATCCTCTATGGTTGTTACCTTGGTGTAAAGTAATGCCTCCGCAGAGATAGAATCATAATCTTTAGTGCAACTCTTGGCAGCATTGTGGGCAAACTTCAAGAACTCTGCAACTTCTTTGCTCACAAATTCTCTCATTTGCTGAAGACAAACAAAACATAATAGTAAAGTAACAGCCATTTCTGCACAATTATTGTGGAAATGTCAAGTTTTCTGTTTATAGTCACTATTATTCATACCCCGGAACATAACACATTACAGTATCTTGATTTTAATGGGGAGGGACACAGACTCAGGGCCCTATTCCAGTGGTTCCCAAACTGGGGCGTCGCAACGCCCCAGCTTGGAACAAAGGGTTGCAACGCCCCAGCTTGGAACAAAGGGTTGCAACACCCTTAAGGGGCGTGGCAACCCGCAGTGACAACGATGGCGCGTCCAGGATCGCACCACTGCCGCAGACGAAAAAGTCCGTTTTACGTGCATTGGTGGGCAGTGGATTCTGGCGAGGGGTGTGGGGAGCCTGCGGACCCCTCCGCAGGCATCCTCAAGCGTCGGAGCAGCGCTCAGATGCGATCGCAACCCATTTCCAGTTTTACATTAAACCACTTCCCAGGAGCCTTCCCAAGGGCCTTCCCAGGAGTTAGAGAACCACTGCCCTATTCTATCCAACTTTACAACTACTGCTACATAACCAGGTAACTTGCCCTTCCGTCACCAAACTCAGGGCAGCATACAAAGTTCTCTCACTCCCTCTCCAATTTTATCATCATAACCACCCGATGAGGTAGGTTACGCTGAGAGAGGATGGCTGGCCCAGGATCACCCAGTGAGAGCTTCATCATGGCTGAGTGGAAGATTTAAAACTAGGCCTCCCTACTCATAGTTCAGCACTCTAACCATTATATTACTCTGGTTTACTTCTAACACGAGTTAAGGAGAGAGAGCATGTTTTGTATGCGGAAGGTACAGGTTCAGTCCCTAGTATCTCCAGCTAAAAGGATCTCAGGTCTGGGGAAGACTGTAGCCTGGAATCCTGGACAATGTTCCCGCTAATTTCCCCCTGGAGTGCACAGAGCCCTAGGATGGCTGCACGGGGGTGGCAGTGGAATGTTTGGCGATGACATCACCACCATCACTGAGCGGCAAGCTGCGCAAGGCTTCAATTAGAGCTGTGCGGCCACACAGCTTCGAGGGAAGGCTGATCCTGGAAAGTTGCTGCCCTTTATAACAGGCAATACTAGATTAGATCAACTAGCATAAGACTGCTTCTTATGTTCCTCATGTGCATTTCAGTCAGTCCTGTTGCTTTTAATGATACTTTAGATATTTGTACATTGTATTTTTATATTTGTATTGTTGCTGTTTTTGTAATTTTTATAATTGTTAGCTGCCAGGCACAACACTGCTACTCGTGTGCAAAGATGCCAGGAATAAATCATTCATCTTGCTAGCAAATTGTGTCAATAGTGCAAGGAAAACACACACAGTACCTACCAGATATTGTGAATAATCATTTTGCTCTGACAAATCGGTCTGACTTGAATGAGCATTTAAATACGTGGACAACAGAAACAAGTATCTTCTTTGCTGTTTCTCGGTCAAACTAGAAAAATAAGGATAGGGCACTCTGGGCTCCTGGAACGGTGCTGAAGCTGAAGTCTTAACTTTCTGTTCTACTGGTTCCTTCACAGCCTGTCCACTAGAAGCTTGATTTCCTTGTCCAGAGTTTGATGCCTGTGCTTTGTCTTCCGTGTGACTGAAACAAATGGAAGCACACAACATACAAATATTCCTTTTCCATGGTTGACAGGTATGACTGAAAGTCTAGGTTCCCATTCAATAGCTATGGGAACCCATAACCCATTCAGCTACTGCAAAATTGTGAAAAGTTTTTTTTATTATTTAGACAAAAAAATCATGTAGTCTAGCCAAGGCTTTCCACTAAAAGAAATTTTGCCAAGAACAAAAATAACGACATTTGGCACATTACCTTGAAGAAACACTACCAAGTCAATAATGTGGCCGGCCCATTGCCTATTCGGGCATAGAAACCAGTAAATCATAAACACGTTCCTTGCCTCTGAAATTTCCCTCCAAAGCATAAGAAATCACACCTCTGTGTTAGGAGATGATGGCCAAGATCCACAGAACCGCTTAAATTCATTCATGGGCTTATGCGAACCACAGAGAATTTTTCACTAACTTTCTTTAGGGAACTAATGCATCCTCCCCTATGTTCCATTTTAAACGGCAATCCTTAAGCTTATATACTTACCTGAGCTCAATGGGACATACTTTTGAGCAGACATTTATTTAATGAATTTATACACCACTTGACATTAAAGCAGCTTACAAATAAAACAAAATTTACAATAAAAAAACAGCGGGCAAGAGAAATTAAAAACAACAACTAAAAACAGATAGGTACCTAAAAACATAATTTAGAGATAAATAAAAATGCTTTTAAGTTCTTTTTAAAATCAGTAAATGAAGGAGGCATAACTGTGGGGCTCCTGCCAAGAAGGTCCTGTCCCTTGTATAGGCAAACATATTTTTTATTTAGGGTTTTTTTTTTATCCCACCTTTCAGCCGCCAACAAAAATGCATATTTACAAATCATGCAGAAAAGAACAGAACAATCAAGCAATAAAAAACAATTAAGAACCAACCATATTAAATTAAAATATGCACAGGATTGCATTGTCAAGCTGCTTCTGAAACTCCGTCAGCTTTTTAATCGGCTTGACATGCGGTACGACGGGCTGCTCTTAGGGAAAAAACAAATCTGAAGTTCCCTTGGGCTCACGGAATTGGTATTACTGTTCTTTGTATCCTGGCCAGTATATTTTCTTCAAATGATATCCTCCACAACACTGCAGAACTCAAAAAGGCTAGCAATTCTACGGATTGCTATAAACGGACTCAAACGCTTACTCCAATAAGGGACGGTTTGCTTAGCTCTTAATTATTCAGCACAAGCATGCTTAAGTAAGAAGCAGATTTTAGATTAACTAAACTGAATGCTAACTGCTGATCTGGTGAAAAAGGAAGACTTGATTTACACACCAGGAAAACGTCTCAACAGTATCATGTCTACAGCTCTTAATAATACTACACAGCTGTCTCTCAGAATATGGGAACATGTCCATCCTTGTGGCACGAACTGGCAAATTTAATTAAGCTGCTACACCAACAAGATGCTGACTCAGATGTGCCTGATGTAGGAATGTCAAGTGTTTCTAGCAGCTTAAATTAGCTAATACTTGACGTGGAGTGGGACGGCAGCCCATCAGGATTACTTCACGGCATGCTGCTGTCAAAGCCTTCAGCAGAACACAAGCCCAAACCATGCAACGGTCCCCTTTCACCTGTGTCACCTGCTTACAATTGATTTAAACTGACCACTTCGTCAACAAGCTCCCCTTTCGCTCAACAAGCTCCCCTTTCGCTCAGATCACCGCTTCTATGGAGCGGGAAGGGGCACAGTCTTTTAGGTGCACACTCACAAATTCTTCAATATTGTCTTTAAAGATACCACTGTTATCTCTTCACGTACCAATCTTAGGAGTATGGATGGCCCTTAGTTCCCATGGTCATTGGGTGTACCATCGGGAATTATCTGCTCTTTCAATCCATATTTCTATAGCTATATATTTATTCCATACTCTTCTTATCCAGCTCTGTCCCCAAGCTGCTGCCCCCACGACCATAGTCTACCAGAGATGCAGCTAAGGAATACTTTGCCTCACCACTGTGCCCTGAACCTCTCTGTCCTTTCCCCTCTCAAAGCCAACTCCTGCTAACCATCAGGAACATATTGTCCCCTCTTTCCATCTCCAACCTCCAAGGGTTTGGGGGCTCTTCCTATCATTCGTCTCCCAAAGGAGACCCTCTTAATTCAGGTTCTCTTGGATTACTTAGAAATGAATAACTTAGCAGAACACAGTCTGCAATAATGGGTCTAGAACAGTGGTTCTCAATCTGGAGGGGTGCGACCCAGAAAAACTGGATGTAATCGCTACCCCCTTAAGAGGGGTGGTGACATGTGGTGATATTGGTGATGTCCTGCCGCCGGCAGGGAAAAAAAGATTCTTTTTTTTAAACTTACTGGGGGTCGTGCCAGGGGAATGTGCGGCCTCCCCGCACTTCAGATTGGCTCCCTGAAGCAACAGAGACCCACTTCCAGTTTCAGATGAAAACTGGAAGTGGGTCTCGATCGTTTCAGGGAGCTGATCTGAAGCATGGGGAGGCCCGCAGAGGGGGCCGTAGTCACCCCAGACCCTCTGTGGGGCCTCTGTGAGGCCGGTGCACCCCCTGGTAAGTTAAAAAAAACTTTTTACCCACAGTCAGCACAATCCTGGGAGCGCCGGCGGCAACCCGCTCCCGCAAGGACTTACAACTTTCCCAACTCATGGGGAGAACTTTGAGAACCTCTGGTCTAGAACAAAGCAAAAGCAGGCTGGGCAAAAAACAGGACTATAAAAGACTAAATATATCCAAAGATATTACACTCCCTGTCTAGAACACTATGCAGTCATGACAATATAAATGAGTCTACCTGTGATTCAATTAACATGTGCGTCCAAGGACATGGATAGCCTGGACTTCGTACAGAAAAATTATATAGTGGGTGAGAGATAGCTCAGTGGTGGAGCATGTTTTGCACATAGAAGGTCCCAGATTCAGCCTTGGTATCTCCTGATAAAGAAAACTTTCTCGTAGCAGGGGTACAAAAGGTTGTGACCTACTGTAGGAGAGCTGCTGCCATAGACAGAAGGATCAATGCTCTCACTTGGTATGAAGCAAAGCTTTTGTTAAGATAAGAGGCTCAAATTGCTTTAACCTGCTAAAGAACAATGGTTTTAAATGGCAACAAGGGAGATTTCAAGTAATCATTAAGCAAACTGTTTGGCAGTGGAACAGTTTGTCTTGGAAGGTGCTGGATTCTCCATCGTTGGAGACCTTTAAGCAGAGGCTGGATGGTCATCTATTAGGAATACTGAACTTGTGGACAGCCTACATTGGCCGGGGGTTGGACTTGATGATCATGATTCCTTCCAACTCTATGATTCTAAGAAAATGAGTTTTTCCATAAATAGGCCTGCATTCAAGGATACACTCTGTTCGTTTCACAGTCACATGCAATAGGGAACAGAGTGACTCAAAACTGTACATTAACAATAAGCAGGCGTGTGATAGCCCACCAGAAGATGACCACTTCGCCACATTTTTAAAGTCACTAAATGGAGAGAGTTTATAAGCAACGGTCGATGCAAATGTTGCTGCCAGGGTTTTTGGAAGTATGGGTTCTGCAGCCATGTAGACAGTATAATGAAGAAATAAAAATCTTTCAAACCACAGTTGTATGGTGAATTTCTTTAAATGCCTGCTTGCTCAAGCATACAAAAATATAAAATACAATTTTCAACTGCAGACAAGAGGATCTCTGTTTCTTAAGCCGACGTTTCACTCCTCACATGGAGCTTTCTCAAGGCAAATCGCAGTGTTCCCACTGCTAGATGAAAAAGACATCAACGGAGCGTTAGAAGCTAAATACAGATCTAAAGATCCGAGACCTGCGTTGTCAAACCCTGGAGTATATGAAATTGAGTGTGAATGTGGAAAAATTTACATCGGAAATACGAAACGAACAATAGGGGTAAGACTGCAGGAACATCAGAGAGCAACGGAGTCTCAGCAAGAAGAAAGATCAGCTGTGGCTGCGCACGTGAAGGAGACGGGACACAGAGTGAAATTTGAGCAAACACGTTCGTTGTTTCATGAAAGCAAACACAAACAAAGACTGAATCTAGAGGCTCTAATGATCTCACAAAAGAAACCATTGACTCTGATAAACCGTCAGCAAGAACTTGCTTTCGCTAATAAAATTTGGCTGCCCATTTTAAATAGATCAAGGAGTAAGTACTGACAGGCTCCTTGACAAAAAGGATCAAGGAGTAAGTACTGACAGGCTCCTGGGGTTATGGGAGGACAATGGCTCCGGTTTTAATTAGCACCTCCTGTGCTTTGAACTGTATTTAGCTAGCACCTCCTGTGCTTTGAACTGTATTTAGCTTCTAACACTCTGTTGATGTCTTTTTCATCTAGCAGTGGGTACACTGCAACTTGCCTTGAGAAAGCTCCATGTGAGGAGTGAAACGTCGGCTTAAGAAACAGAGATCCTCTTGTCTGCAGTTGGAAATTGTATTTTATATTTTTGTATGCTTGAGCAATCAGGCATTTAAAGAAATTCACCATACAACTGTGGTTTGAAAGATTTTTATTTCTTCATTATACTGTCTACATGGCTGCAGAACCCATACTTCCAAAAACCCTGGCAATTGTATCCAGTCATGAAAATCTCCACGTAGCAAATGTTGCTGTGAGCCAGTCTAAAGCTGCAATCCTAGACAGGCTAATTTGGGAGTAATCCCAATTAACAAAAGAGTTGGTCAACTGATTATTCAAATATTGTCAAATAAGGGTCAAGAATTTTAAAGCATTAACTTTACTAGACCAACAAAAAAGATATTTTCATCATCACCAAGTTATATAACTTTTTTTTTGTAATTCACAAAACTGCTATTGTGAAACAATGCAACAACTTTTCTAAACATTTCGAGACCTGACTCCAATCCTACACAGCAGGAATACTGAGCTGACAAGCCAGATGACACGATAGAGGGAGGTACTGCCTGGTTCCTGCAACAAGCAAGATGTTGATCCTAAGAGGCCACTGTTGACAGCTCGTGCTCCTGTTTGGAGATACCTGCAGTTCTAACAGGTGGCCAGTAGGAGAAGCTCTGCTATGCTGCTAGTTTGGTTCTAGACAGCTATAAGGCTGTAATATAGACTAGTGAGGAACCCTCACTCCTGCCTCTGCTAACAAATGGCACCATCATGAAATAAAGCAAGGAAGCTTCCACCCATTCAGTGGTATTCTTGGCTTCATATTATATATGACTATGCTCAAATAGAGGCCGCAGTGGTTTAGTGGTTAAGACGCTGTGAACTGCAGACCAGAAGGTTGGTAGGACAGCAGTTCGAGACCACAGTGCCGCGTGACGGAGTGAGCTCCCGTATCCTGTCCCAGCTCCTGCAAACCTAGCAGTTTGAAAGCAAGAAATTGCAAGTAGATAAATAGGTACCACTGCGGCGGGAAGGTTAACAGTGTTTCGTTAGTCATGCTGGCCACATGACCACGGAAGCGTCTTTCAGACAGCGCTGGCTCTACGGCCTTAGAAACGGAGATGAGCACCACACCTTAGAGTTGGACACAACTGGCTTTCGAGCAGGGGATACTTTTACCCTTTACCTATGCTCAAATAAAAGGAAATCAAATTGACCTGTGTGTCAACCCTAATTCACTGAGATTCACGCTTTCTCAGAACGGGTGTGAATCAGTGCTGAGGCCAGGTTGCAAGGGGCTCTGGAGCAACTGGATCTCCCATAGCAAAACTCAATTCTGCATTGGATACTGCCACTGGTAGTGAGGATTCAGGGGTCAACCTACCCAGGTTGGCCCTTTGATGGGTACGGATCCTAGGCTGGCGCCCAACTCCTGATACTGCCCAGGTACGTATTTCAGATACTGTACATTTGCTTGTTCCCCTTCTTCCCAAACCAAAATCAGAAAATGTATACCAATACCTTTTTGATAGTAATAGTAACTCAGAGAGGGTTGGAGCCAGTGAATATTTTTCATAAATTTCTCGTGAGAAATACACCTCGTGGCCATTTAGGGGTGGAATATCCCTGTTTTTGAGAAAGAAAAAAACAGAAAATAAAATACATCTATCATTTTAGCAAACGTATATCCCACTTTTTCAATTGTTAGCTCACAACCAAGGTTTAACCATTAATACATATTAATTTATCCATTAACAACAACCAAAAAAGAATCTGATATTGACTAGGGGGAAGCTGATACGTTTTATCTTGTATGCTGGCTTGGGCACTAGAAAGATGCCTCACAAAGGTTAGTAAATAATAGATTAAGGACAATAACAATAATTAACAAAAAGTCCAACAATAGTCAAGCTTACACCTCATACATTTTTAGTGTATATTCAAAAATACTTTGGATTAAGTATTTTAATCCACAATAACAGAACTGAAAGAATACAAGATATTTTAGTACTAGGACTATACTGTACAGTAGTTCAGACATCATGCTAAATTTTCTTTTTGCGTTACAATCAAGAGCCTCATGAAGTGTGAAATTTTTGGTCCTGGTGTAAACTTTCCAGTCTTGTATATTAAACTGGGATTCCTGGTTTGTAATTTGGCTTGTGACAACAATAACACTCTGCACTAACACAACCATGAGATAAACTTTTCTTGTTTTAAAACACATGCTGTAATTTGCTGCGAGTTCTCTATTTCTTCCCCACAAACACATTACAGCAGAGGTAGGACTTCCAGAGCAATCCTGCCTAAGGATCCAGCGGGAGGCCCAGGCCACCCACCAGATCCTGTGCTCCGCCGTGGGCAGGCTCCCGCTTGGCCGGAGGTATACTCGAGGAAGGGGACGTCCCCTTCCCAGAGTGTAAAGCCAGGCCCAGCCAATCGGCTGCCTCAGATTTCCGCCAGCAAAATCGCTGGCGGAAGAAGGCCATGTAATGGCCCAGCCGCCCGGCAGGGACCGGGATACGGCCGAGGCCGTCCCCCGTCCCCTCCCGGGCCGGCTGGGTCTATCGGCACCCACCCTCCCCCGCCGATATGCCCCCGTCCGCAGGATCCTTACCTGGGTCCGTTGGGCGGTCCGTCGGCGGAGCAGCCTTGCGCCAGCCTCTCCTACTCGCAAGTAATTGCAAATGTGCTTTACGGCACGTCTGAGACTACCTCAGGCGGCGGAATGCTCGTTCCGCCGCCCTTGTTTTCGTCAGGATTGCGCCGTTAGACTGAAATCCTATACACACCTTCCTGGAAGTAAACCTCATTGAACACAATGGGACTGATTTTTGAGTAGACATGCATAAGATTGCGCTGTTACCAAAGATCGGCAACAAATACAGGCACGTTCTGTCCATAATAATCAGGGCTGCAACCTTCGGTCACCTAATTGGTTAAACAATCTTTTTAAACGGAGTAAAAGCAGCCCTGATTAACTGGGCAACACAATTTTTAAAGAGCTAATTGTTTTCCATATAAAATACCATATCAGGTTGTTGTTGTTATTAGTCAGTCATTAATGTCAGTCATTAAGTTGTGTCCGACCCTTCGTGATCCCATGAACCATATCCCGCCAGGCCTTCCTGTCCTCTACTATCTTCCTGAGTTTGCTCATTTTCATGTTCGTTGCATCAGTGATGCTGTCTAACCATCTCATCCTTTGCCTTCCCCTTCTCCTTTTGCCTTCAATCTTTCCCAGCATCAGAGTCTTCTCCAGAGAGTCCTCTCTTTGCATTAGGTGGCCAAAATATTTGAGCTTCAGTCTCAGTATCTGTCCTCCCAGGGAACAGTCAGGGTTGATTTCATTTAGGATTGACTGATTTGATCTCCTAGCAGTCCAAGGGACTCACAGGAGTCTTCTCCAGCACCACAGTTCGAAAGCATCTATTCTTCGGCGCTCAGCCTTCCTTATGGTCCAACTCTCGCAACCATACATTGCTATTGGGAACACCATCGCCCTGACTATACGAACTTTTGTTAGCATGGTGATATCTCTGCTTTTTATGATACTATCTAAATTTGCCATAGCTTTCCTTCCAAGGAGTAAGAGTCTTTTAATTTCATGGCTGCTGTCTCCGTCTGCAGTGATCTTGGAACCCAGAAAAGTAAAATCTGTTACTGCTTCCATTTCTGCCTCTTCTATTTGCCAGGAATTGATGGGCCCAGATGCCATGATCTTACTTTTATTAATGTTGAGTTTCAAGCCAACTTTTGCGCTCTCCTCTTTCACTCTCATCAAGAGGCTCTTTAGTTCTTCACTTTCTGCCATTAGGGTGGTATCTGCATATCTGAGGTTGTTGATATTTCTCCCGGCAATCTTGATTCTGGCTTGCGATTCATTCAGCCCTGCATTTCTCATAATGTACTCTGCCTATAAGTTAAATAAGCAGGGTGACAATATACAGTCTTGCCGTACTCCCTTCCCAATTTTGAACCAATCGGTTGTTCCATGGCCAGCTTGAACTGTTGCTTCTTGACCCGCATACAGGTTTCTCAGGAGACAGGTAAGGTGGTCTGGTACCCCCATCTCTTTAAGAATTTGCCACAGTTTGTTGTGATCCACACAATCAAAGGCTTTTGCGTAGTCAATGAAGCAGAAGTAGGTGGTTTTTTGGAACTCTCGTGCTTTCTCCATGATCCAGCGCATGTTGGCAATTTGATCTCTAGTTCCTCTGCCTCTTCGAAACCCAGCTTGTACTTCCGGTAGTTCTTGGTTCATGTACTGCTGAAGCCTAGCTTATAGGATTTTGAGCATAACCTTGCTAGCATGTGAAATGAGTGCAATTGTGCAGTAGTTTGAAGACTCTTTGGCACTGCCCTTCTTTGGAATTGGAACGTAAACCGACCTTTTCCGATCCTTTGGCCACTGCTGAGTTTTCCAAATTTGTTGGCATATTAAGTGCAGCACTTTAACAGCATCATCATTTAGGATTTTAAGTAGCTCAGCTGGGATAATATCATCTCCGCTGGCTTTGTTGTTAGTAATGCTACCTAAGGCCCACTTGACTTCACTCTAGGATGTCCGGCTCTGGGTCAGTGACCACACCAGTGTGGTCATCAGGAACATTAAGATCTTTCTTGTATAGTTCTTCCATGTATTCTTGCCATCTCTTCTTAATCTCTTCTGCTTCTGTTAGGTCCCTGCCTTTTTTGTCCTTTATCATGCCCATCTTTGCACAAAATGTTCCCTTGATATCTCCAATTTTCTTGAAGAGATCTCTAGTCCTCCCCATTCTGTTGTTTCCCCTCGATTTCTCTGCATTGTTCATTTAAGAAGGCCTTCAGGTACCATCATATAAAAAGTTACCATCTCAGAAGTGGCCTTCCCCCGGCAGCCACCACAGGAGGAAGCAACTTCCAGAGGGGTAGCCCAGTTACTGAGTAGTCAATCCTATGCCAATTTAGAACAGAAGTCACTTTGTAGACAGTGGAGATTACTCCCACTGGCATACATACCGTAGAATTGAAGCTTTATTAGCCTGCTACAACAAAAACAAAAGCATCTTTAACACTTTAAAGTTTAACACATTTATTTCAGCATAAGGTTATGCAGACTAGCTCACTGCATCAGATGCATGAACCCTCTGCTCAGACAGTGCCTGTTGAAATAAGTGCATACTTTTAAAAGGCTCCCCCCCCCTCTAAAACTAGCTGGTGGCTTGTTTGCTATCCCTCGAACGAGACACCCCCTGAAGTCTGAACCCTGTCAGGAATTCGCTCGGCGTCTTCAATGCTACGAGGAAGACAGTCTGCACACTCTCAGAGGCAATCTCTTCCTTATCATTGCTTCCCATGCATCCAGATTATTAAGCCTTCCAAGGGTTTAGCCCAGATTTCAGGACTTCTTAGGTAGAATACCGGCCCCGGCTGGGCACTAACCAACTCACTCACCAAATGAGAAGCTTCTCGCTCGCCGCCATCACAGGTCTCCTGACTCCCCTGCCAGGCCCCGCGGAGAAGGTGAAGAACACAGCACATCCGTTTTCACAGGCCGCCTCTCCCTCAGCGGACCTCCCGCTTGAGCCTCTGTAGACGTCACGGGGAGCACCCCAATCTTGCGGCGCTACCCAATCAGTGTCGCGGATCTTCCGAGCATGGCCGTCACGCGGAGGCAACAGGACCAATGAGTGTGTAGCAGGTGGACAAGCTGAGTAAAGCGGAAGGGATCAGGGCGCCATCTTGAGTGAGGGCAATCGCGTACACAGAGCGTCTCATGGAGCCTTTTGCGCTTTCTGGCGGGGAAAGTTAAATGCCGTATCAAGAGCTTAGTTGAGGGAAACGGAAAGCAGAGAGACGGCAGGTGAGTGAGTCTTCTTGGGCTCTCTCTGTAAAAGATTTTACATTGGTTAAATAAATAAATAAATTTGGAAATATGAGAGGAGAAGTCAAAAGCCCTGGATTTTGTTCCGCACCCCCCCCCCCCGTTACTCTGCCAGACAGCTGACAGACTGACTGAAGTAATTTTAGCTTTTAAAAAGAGCGCTGCACCCACTTCTTACAACATGCTTTATTGGTTTATCATGGCTAGGTGTGTGTGTTTTTGTTGATAACCGCATAAAAACACAAAACACCACCTTTTCAACCTTTCCAAACCAAATAAAAACACAAAACACCACATTTTCAAACAGAATCGGAACCAAATTACCATCTCTCTAATGCACCTAAGCAGATTACTTTTCCAGTTAGGAATAATTGGTTGTTTTTGCATTGAAGACTGCAATGTAATGATATCAAACTTGATATTGATGCTTAAGAATTTGCACTTGTTAATAAAAACACACATTTTGCATTTTAATTCAATTTTTTTTAAAAAAAAAATTGCGCCGTTTTCAAACACCCCTATAGTCTCTTTAGGAAAAAATGGCTTCTAAGAAATACAGTTATCTCGACCTTCTGAAGCATTTGCTGGAAAGGTAGGAAAGTTAACGTTGCATTCTATTTTTAAAGAGCCATGTATTTAAGTGCTTTGAGGGAAAGCAAGAGAGGGTGCTCAGTCCAGGAAGCTTTCTCCTTCAGCTCCTGGTTAAAAACAACAGCCAGTGTTTTGTCTGAAACAACCATGAATGGTCTGAGAAAATTCTGCTGTTTATGTTTTGTAGCAGGGGTTCTCAACCAGTGATACTAGTACCACCAGTGGCACGTCGGCTGACTGATGGTGGTACTTGGACCATCGAACTACCGGAACCCCACTCTGATGCAGTGCTTTCAGCAGTACATTTTTGCTCCCAAGAGGCTCCTGCCTTTGGCTGAGCCTCTCAGGAATGCTGAGAAGCGCCCTCCCACCTGCCCAGAGCCTCCTACCTGCGTTTTCTGGCCTCTGAAAACATGGAAGTAATGTGATGTCACCGTCAGTCACTTCTGGTGGTACGCAACAGGAGAGTGGCACCAGAGGTGGTACTTGGCTGGGAAGGGGTTGAGAACCCCTGTTCTGTACCATTTTCATTCTTTTAAGCCAACTTGGGTAAGGCAGAAAGATGGTAGCTAGGTAAGGATCCTAGGATCCCAATCCTATCCCACTTTCCAGCACCGATGCAGCTGCAATGCAGCCCCAAGGTAAGGGAGAAAATGTTTCCTTACCTTGAGGAGGCCTCCATGACTGCCCCCCTCCACTGCAGGATGTAGCGCACCGCTGCACACCCTGTTGGCACAGCTGCATCAGTGCTGGAAAGTTGAATAGGATTGGGTCCTAAGTGAATAAACACGCACGAGTTTCTAAATAGTTGCCAAAGTACTCCGAGTATGGAGCCAGAGGAAAGTACATTACAGGTGGGCCCCCATATCCACTGATTCGCTATCCACGGTTTGTTATCCACGGATCGTGGGGACCCCCCCCCAGGCTTTTACTTTTTTCCCAGTAAGCTTCGTTTCTTCCTTAAAGAAACAGGAGAAGCAGCCTCTGGCTGCTTATTACAGGCAAGTAGAACGAGACTAAGTACTAGAGAGGCTCTGCAAGGTTAACAGAAACCTTGCAGAGCCTCTCTAGGACTTAGTCTTGTTCTACTTGCCTGCAATGGAGGCTGCTTCTCTGTTTGTTTTAAGGAAGAAACAAAGCTTGCTGAAAGAAAAATAAGAGCTGGGGGGGAGCAAGCATGCCTGCCTGCAGGGGAGGCAGGGTGGGGGGGGCCCTCAGGAAACCATGGAGGGGGTGTTCGCTCTTATCCACAGTTTCAAGTATCCACGGAGGGGCCTGGAACATATCCCCAGCGGATATGGGGGCCCACCTGTACATTTCTCCACCTATATCATGGGCAACATTTTTTATACCACTCCTCCGGATTGCTTTTTGCCACCAGCTTATTTGACTTGCTTGATTTTTGTCTTCCATTGGTGAGAGATTGCTGACAGAATAATGGGATCAGCAGGTGGTGTGGTGGAGTGCTTATTATGTGATCATGCTCAAATATTTCCCAAGTGGTGCATCTTGAGAGTGTGAATTGGCAGCCCATCTTTTTAATTGCACAGATTGCTCAGCTGATAGCATTGGTAAAATTGAATGCAACTTGAAGGGGACAGGCTGCTGATCGTGAGGATGTGTAGTTGCCCAACATACCTGTGGATATGTGTATGTGGTGTTGGGGTGTATAAAAAGTGGGTCCATGACCCAGGTCAGACTTCTGCTGCCTTTTGCCAAGGGAGCATAGACCCTGAAGTATAGTTATTCTCTTTCTGCCTAATGTGGTGTGTCTGAGAGTTACCTGCTCGTGCTGTGTTGAGCACCCCCATTCCTTTCAGCAACCCAGGAATTTCTGCGCCACCAGCCACTGAGGACAGATGTTCAGCTTCTTGCTTCTTCTCTCCTTTTCCTCCTCTTGCGTTTTCTGTCCCAGATCTGGGCAAGCCACAGGTCAACATCCCCTTAGTTGCCCTTCAAAAACCATCTCCTAGGAAAGCGCTCTTAACTCTCTTGCCTCGCTTCCCTTTTATAAACTGGCCAGACTACTGCCCAGCTACCAGTAAATACTCAGTAAATACATGTTTCAACAAAACCACCCAGCAGAAACATAGGTAACCTTGACCATTGGCTCTACTATTTCCTCATGTGCAGGGTCTCATGTGCAGTCAAACTGGTGACATGCTTAATGTTGCTTTCTCTTCTCCTTTGTTTTGTGTGTGTGTAGGACTCTCTTTTACAGCCCAATCCTGCCTAAAGTTAGGCCGGTGGAGTGAGTGGACAGGGGCGGCAAGGGAGAGGGCTTTTGGCCGGCCCAGGCTGGGAGAGGGCGGGGATATCGGCACCGTTCAAGTTCCAAGAGGGGAACCCTTGTACTGTGGGTGGATTAAGTAACACTGCCCCTTACAAAACCTACATACATGAGCATGGAGGTGGCTGGCACCGCTGTATTTTTAAGGCACATTTATGAGGCAACATGCACGTGTGTTGTTCTCCCTGTTACTGTGCAGATAAACTAGCTGCCCAGAATAAAGCTTGAGTTTTTTCTCCCTCAGTCGAACCAGTCATCTCTCTCTAGTGTACTTCTTAGGCAGCATGGTGGCTGTGGGGCTGCTCCCGCTCTAGGTGAGCAAGTTGAAGATGAGGTCGTACAGGACAATAGATTCTACAGGCTCCAGCCAGGGAAGGAAGCATTCCCTTGACATGTTCAAGGACACTCATAGAGGTATACTTTGATTTTACATTTGAAGGGGTTTATTTTTAGATACCATAAGAATAAGAATTACGTACTCTCAGAGGACCTCATGTGTTTCTGTGTAAGTTATTAGGTGTATCCCCACCCCCCATTGGAAGGAGGCAAGCCTGGACCAGTGAAATACAGTCTTGACATGTAGCCACCTCTGATGGGGGATGGAAATAATTATGCTGTATTATCTGCACTGGGAGCAAATGAATAATCTGATGCAGGGATGCAGCAGAATTATTGAGCCCCAATGGAGACAGGTGGAAAGGGGGATAGGCTGGAACTGTGAATCCCTGCAGAGACAGAATAGGTAGTCTCCTGTGTAGGTCATGCACAGAAGCCTTTAATTAATCTGTTTCTTGCTGCACACTAGCAGTTCTTTCAGAGCACACAGTTTGGGAATTTCTGATCTAGTTGTTTCGGTCTGGGGCAGGGCATGTGTCTCAATAGCTGTGGCAGTTCAGTAAAATTCACAGAACTATTGATGTGAAAAATGAATGAGACAAAAGTTTCCATTAGAAGCTGAAGTTTTATTACAGGAGAACAGTACATAAAGCACATCTAAAATTGATGTGTTCAATGCACTTAATAAAGGTAATGTAATATTAAAGGTACAGGTTCTAAATACAATATAACAACATTCATATTAGAATGAAAATCAGAGTATTTAAAAGACAACATTAAATCTCTTATTTTTACAGTTGTATTTACAAAATGAGTCAAAATACTTTATTCAGGATTAGAATAAAATAATAAGATGACAAGTGTAATTGTGAGTTCTAAAGAAGATTTGATAGAAGTGAAAAAGTCAGGTGATCACGGGGCAAAGATCATTAGCGAAGTTTTATTACAATATTACTTTTAATATTCTCCTCAATGGCTTATGCTTTATCATAGCTAGAAAATGAATTTGTACATACTGTACACATAAGACACCACATTTTTGCATGTACAGTACAGATTCATGTCAATTTGTAGTTATTTACAGAAGACTGAGTGTGTTACTCAGTGAGGTTGGTGATGTTTATGTGCTTAATCCTCAAACCAATACATATTTATAATCAGCATTTATTCTTATTCTTCAGACATTTAATTACACGAGAAACATTACTCACACAAACTTGCATAATTTATAAAACAATGAAGCCCAAACAATTAGGGAAACATTACCAGTATAAAGTATGTGATACACATGTTAGTAGATAAATTAAGAGTTTCTCTGTTTAAAAGATGACTTGAATCAATAAGGGAATGAAAAGTAATCATGGACTTGCATTTTCAAAGAAAGTTGTATCTTTTAAAGAAATTTTCAAACTAATTATCCTGAAAGTGATTGTACTTAAACTTTCTACTCATTAAAATGTAGCCAGGGTGCAGATATAATTTGTATTTATTTCCAGAATGGTCATTTGCTAAATCAAGGTACAGAAGCAGTGCATGGAGCCAGGACTCGTGGCTTTAATATTCACTATCCTCTATTATCAAAAAGTGCGGTCAACAAACAGCTTCTTAAATTCCTCAAAAATCTTTGCTAAAGATCTTATAACTTCAGTAATAGTACAGAAAAGAGTTGTAATAAATATTTTAAAGGTCAATTATCCCTCATTTGATATTTGATATCCATTAAGTTTTTGAAAGAGATGCTATAGGTGGTGAATGACAGGACTTGAGATTCTAACTAAATCAGTTCTACTAGTGTGTATTAAATGTTTTACAATATCACCATTATGCTGTTGAAATAACTTTAAATGCCAAATTCTGTTCAGAATTAGGCTGTGCAATTTGTGGTGCCATTGGGAACCACACGGGCATATTCCAGTTCATACTTTGGTTATTATTTTCTGTATACAAATTCCCAGATGAGAGGAAGAAGTTCATAGTCTTGAGTACAAGAGGGACAGACTAGGGAATGCCCATGAACTAGAATAGCAAGTTGATCAGCACCTCTAAAATGTTAGTTCAATGTCCCCTGTATGTACTGATATGACAACTAAGACTATCTAAAACTAAATACTGTATGATTTTGTGTGATTTGGTTGTTTGAAAAACTTAAGTCTTAGAACTCAGTCCAGAGCTCTCTTGAGTTTCTGGTTTGTACTTGGAGCTGCCATATTTTGTTCTATTGGGGTAGTAAGTGTGCACTTTTGAGTACTCTTTGTGTGGCAGAGAATTCTCAAACTTACAGGAGAGAATGGAACAGCACAGACACGCGCAGGCATCCATGTGTGCATCAAACCCCCTGGATCAAGTTATCAATCCATGACAAGATAGGACATATTTGCATGAGCAAAATTCCCAAAAGTAAGTGATGGTATTGGTGCAAGGTTGAAGTCGCCACAACAACTGTGGCAATCAAGAGAGCATGGCACAATGTGCTTATTCTAATGACTTTATTGGCACATTTTTGGGCAGCACACAATGTGAGTTGGGAATACTCACATTGCTTATTAGAAGAAAGGGCTGAAAACTGAAATGCAACACTGAAGATTCTGGAATTGATTTCATAATTGCATTTGCTCTTAAATGTTTAGTTTGGTTAGGAAGGCACAGGTTGTCTTTGATCATTACCAACGCTAGCATAGCACCTTGCTCTTTTTCTTCATATTCCTTGGGAATGTTGATGTTACTGGGAATTGAGTCATAGGACTGGCTTAAATAGTTGTCAGTCCTCACGCAATCCTCTGTGGAAGTGTACAGTGCTGCCGCCATGTTCTCATGGGAAGCAGTAATTGTAGAAATTACCATGTCTACGTGGAGGCTTATACATGGTGGCTGCCAGAATTTGTGTGGCTATGTATACCACCCCTCCACGTGCGTGTACCAGTTTATACAATCATTGCCCCCAGGGAGATTACGTGGGGTCCGTCAACTACAGAAGTCACTCCCAGTTGCTAGTGTTTTGGATTGTGCCAGCGTAACTCGAAGTTCCTACTTGCCTCCTCTAATTCCTTGGATCAGGACATGTCCATTCTTTTCATGTGGATCCCCCTGAGGACATTGCTTTTCTCCTCCTGTGAGTGGAATATCACTGTACATCTTGCCCAGTGTAGCCTTTACCTACTGGGTTGTATCCTATGAAAGTGCCCCATTGAAACTAATGGGACTTAAGTTAATCACGATTAACTGGTCTCATTGATTTCAATAGTGTTTAGTCAAGACTAACATTTTTTGGATACAGCTCAGTGATTCCTGGAATACTGAATTGCACCTTTAGAGAATTGTGAACGTCTGACTGGAAAACTAGCATACGTTTTAGTACCTTACACATCACAGAAAAAGGCAATTTGGCACAAAATGGCATTGATGGGGTTCTTCGAGAGCATGTGGAAGTGAAGCACCAAAAAAAGAACAAAAGTGGCTTTGCAGATGTTTAACCACAAGAACTAGGGTGGGGATTGAAGAAGAGATGTTGGATATCAGATATCGTTTCTGAGGAGTTAATTTTCTCCAGATTAAATATGCTAGCGACAACTTTATAGAATGATACTATATATTCAAAGAGAAAACCATGAACCCAATCTAGTACTCTGATACAGGTACTTGGTTGGGCATGTGTGTAAATGTGTATAAGATATATACACATGCACACATAAATATTCAGTGAAATAGTACAAGACCCAAATGTGGTATTGTCTAGGAGTAAAAAGGAAAGGGGGATTTGTTCATAAAATTAACTTACCTAGCACCACACATCAGAAAAACACAAAAATAGCACACTCTAGTTTCTAAACAGCTATTTCTAAAATAGAGTATATAGTAAAACAGATAATATACAGCATAATGTGGTATTTGATAAACAGATAAATATTTGCACCGCATAGGCTTTTTAAATAGTATATCTTTATCTATAGAGAACGAAAGCAAAATAGTTATAACCATACAGAAGGTGAGCAGAACAACATTGAAGAATATGACTCAGAAGCTGAGACAAAGATAATGACATAAGAATTAGAGCAAGAGAAAACGTGTACAGGCCATTACAAGTCCTTAAATTACTAATAAAATAAGGAGTTGGTTGATCAAGTTTAAGAAAGCGGTAAACAAGAGATTTGCATTTACATGCAGATGTGTAAAATTTGTATTTCTTTTAAATCTATGCACAAAAAAGTCATTGTTTTTATTGCTTGACATTCAGTTATGGCTAGAGTATTTTTTTAAACCTTTATTTTGTACTTTGGAAACAAGTATATTGTTAAAGGTGCCATAAAATGGACAGCACTGAAAACGGTTTGCAAATAAACCACCTAACACTGCAGTTCTTCTTACATTTTTAAAAGCCTTGTCTGGGGTTTGTCATATGTTAAATATATTTAAAGTGGGAAAATACATCATAGCTTGAAGCCTCCCATTGGCTCAAACATCCATACAAAAACACATCTCCGAAAAAAGGAGCAGGCAGACAATACAATTACATAAAAAGAAGCAGCCAGTTAATGTCCTAATAGTCAAAAGAGTTAACCACTGTGGTTTGTTTTGTTTTTTTACAAATTTGTTGAGTCAAAATAGAAAATTTTGGAACTAGGAAAATATATATACAGTACCTCTGTGGTTTGTGAAATAAAATTCACTGTATTGCTTATGAATTTTCTGCATTAAGATACAAGGAAACAAACAAATTGCAAGGTCCTGCACATTTATGCATCTTTAGTAAAACTTCCTAGGGAGTATGGGGGAGGATCAAGTAAACACACACACCAAAATAAGAAAGTAGCTTAAAAGATGGAGTGCCACAAGCTCAATATTTATTGATTTTTGGTGATTTTGAATTACCATATATTCCTAAAAGGTAATGGGATGAACAGCAAAGGTAAGAGAACAGGACAGCAGTAAAAACTGAAAAATCTGAAGTGCAAATGATTTTAGCTTGCAGCTTGACAATGTTTCATGCATCTCAATGCACAGGAGCTAAACATTTAATATTTGGATTAAGTTGATTTATTGCTCTGAAGAGTTAATATTATGCCCTGCTAGTGATAAATGTGAACATCTGATTGATGCATTTATATACATAAAGCAACAGTAGATTACATCTTACTTTATTCTTAGAGCTCTTTGTATCCAAATGAAAAACTATAAATTACAAGCTAACTTAACATGATCAATTTGAAAGATGACACCCCACATTCCGCTAAGAGTCTGCATCATATTAATGAATTCGCGCATAACAATCTAGCCAGAATAGAATAATTTGTAGGATGTTTCCCAAATCTTTATTTGTAACATCACCCACCAATCGCTAATTAAACTGGCTGATTGTAAATTGATTGGTCTGGTTTCCCAAATACCAACTTTGTCAGAAATATTCAACTGAGGCAGTGTAAAAGCCACAAACTTTAAAACTGTTTATATTGTTATTTACATATTAAGATTAAAAAAAACAATTTTTCATCAAAGAATACTCGTACTTGGCTTGGAAAAATAAAAGTCAAATAACTCTCCACTTTCCTCCTCAGCAATTTGAAATTTGACTTCAGAATAGTTTAATGTATAAACATACTGGTAGAGGCTGATATATTGTCATATTTGGCTTGCTAAACATGTAATTTTGTGGAAAACTCAAGTGGATAATATTTGAAGAATATATAGTCACATAAAATTAATGTAACATCAATTCTGAAGCATCTGGGAATCTAGCTGATGTCTGGGACACCCGCTGTTACTCACACAGGGCTGATTTGGGCATAACTCTGGAATTTAATTCCCATGCAAAGAGGTGGCAGGAAATGGTGCTCACCATTTTCTCCATAGGTTTTGGATGTCCTTTGTTAGAGCTCATGTTCAAGTGGCTGAACTTTGCATCTCCCCAGAGCTGCAGTAACAATGTTTGCCCTCTGCTTTGATTATTTATTCTTGATACCATTAGTCAACAGAATCATTCTAACACCAAAAGGATCATGTGGAGTTCATAAAGATGTGTCCTCAAATTACTCTGGGGATACAATCTGCATGAATGGCACTCACAAGATCCATGCATATACTGTATTTGGATAAGCTGGTAACAGAGTGGTGTACAATTTTTGTATCGGACATGGACCATAATACATCATTATAACAAATATACATAACGTGAATTTATGAATAGATAGAAAAATAAAATTAGATATGCTTTAGCTTTATAGGATTATTCTAGATTTAGAGGTTTAACCCCATGTTTAGATTGCTCTTTACATTATGTAGACAGGCCCGTTTTCTTGAAAATCTTCCATTACTGTTCCCATACTGCTCTCATTTTGTAGGCTTAAGTGACAAAACAAATCGAACAATAAAAAACTCTTTCAACCAACTAACCTTTTAGCCATTTTTGGTCTCAAAAGAGAACCAGAGTGTAAACATAACATGCAATGAATGCTTAATAGGTGTTTTACTTGTGGTTATTTCTGTAAATACTGTTCAAGCAAATGCATTGTAATATTTTTGCAGGTAGGAAGAGGACATGCAAAAAGTAGTAGATATGATTGCATTATTTAAAGAAAGGGGACGAGGAAACCATACAACCACATAAGTGAGATTATGAAATAAATTTCTCTTTGGCCTGACCTATAGAATGGATCTTAAATTTTTGCCTTGTTTATTTCCATTGCCTTTACTGCATATCCTGCCTTTGATAAATGTGGAAAGAGGCACAAATATACCCACTTCTAAGAGAGCTTTACTTCCACACTCCTACTTGGACTTTTAGAAAAATCTTAAGATACTTCCCAAGGTTTTGGCACAGAGATGGCACTTTACTAGTTGCTACATATTTATATTAATTTTGGAATTACGTTAGGGTTGTTATGTGCTGCTTTTAAAAATCAATTTTTGGTTTTAGTTTGTCAAAGTCAACACACAAATCAACAGTAGGTGAGGTTCAATAATTTGTTCTGGACAGCATATGTTTTAAACTGCATTCTGAGTTGCACGGCCTCTCATTGTAAAGACAAGGTAATAATACTTTAATACAAGCTATGTAGTAAAGTGAACTTCTACAACAATTAATCACTGTGGATGAATTTTGTGTTGGGAAATAGTGACACTGAATTTCACATAAAAATACACATTGAGACATGGGAAAAAAATTATATTGGCCCCAAATGAAAATTTCCAGAAGTAACTTTTCATTACATAAAATTAAAAAACTTGGGGGAAGTTGGCTTTGGAAAATCTACGAGTACAATGCCAGCTTGTCCACTGCAGTCTAAAACTCTGCCCCAGAAGCCTGGTCAACTGCTTATCTGAAATAAAATTGTTTCATGAGTGAAAATGAACTAAGTTCTGTAATAGATTAAATACTTTGGAAGCTTTATTTATTGTATTTTGTGCCAATCCTAAACAGTTGAGCAGTATAGGGTCTGAAAACCCAAACAACTGAGATTCAATTGAGAAAAGTGTCTCTGCCCAGCTCACTTGTGCAATGGAGGGATAGTACTAAACTTTGAAAAAGCAGTTTGCCCCAGAAGTACTGGCCACCCTGTTGAAGAGTTTTAGAAGATCCCTGAGCACATTAGGTTCAGACTTTTTAACCCCAACGTCTAAATGATAGGGCGTCTATTATTGATAACAAGATGGATTGTCATTCACAGTTAAGTCAATCATAAGGTGCTTATCTACCCTTTTTCTTCCCCAATTCGCACAAAGAACTGTCAGAAAGTAAGTTGTGTTGTGAACGGCAGGGCATGAATGATTACATGATCAATGCGTTTTGGCAGTGGCGTTAGGATTATTATCTGGCTGCCCCTTGACAACATCAAGTGATTCAATCGACATTCCTTAGCAAAAGAAAAAGAAGGCAAAAAAACCCCTGTACAACAAATATGTATTTTTCCCTGAGGGATCAAGGTTAAAACCCGCAAGTGCTCTATGTACATATTGCACTATAGAGGAATGAAGTACATGTGCAAAAAAGCAACAGTGACTGAAGCTTACTAATCTTTTTTAAAAAATTATGCTATGTTCTCGTGCGTTATGGAATGTCGGTAACACAAATAGCTTTCCTGTTGTCTAAAACTTTCAAAAAACAAAAGCACAACCCACATCTCTACTATGGCACATTCAATGAAATAAAAAGTTTTCCAAAGACAAGTAGACAAATTCCATCAACAAAAATAATACAAAGTTGGTTCGTTTGTTTTTTCTTTTTGTTTTTTAGAAAAATTACATTGCTTTCTTTCTTTGTTTCACATTACAAAATCTTTTTGTTTGTTAGTCTTTACACAAATCACATTTTATTGCAGGAATATTTCAAGTGCCATCAAATATTTATAGAAGGGTTAAAAAAATAGAAGTCTCTCTAAGTGGTCCAGACAAGGCTTTATATAGAATATTTTTTTCCACCTTCTATTTTTGACTTAAATATCTTCAACACATTTTCTTCCATGGACACTTAATGGCCTAGAAGCAACCATACACACATCATACATACAAGGGTACACTCATTCAGACCTTGGTATCCACATGATGATATAAAAGCTCCATAAAGAACAACCAAACTTAACAGTATCTCACATCATGTTGTTTCATAGCTTAAAAATAACAGGAAAATGCTATAGACACAAACGTACATCACCATGGTCCAAGACTACACATCTTTTAGAAGCTTGACACAATCTGTGCCATATGTCCAGCAAAACAGGAGGGATGATGAAAGCCCAAGAGAATTTTAGTTAACAGCCTTCAAGAGTTATTCTAACATCTGTAGCTATTTTATAAATTGTATAGTAAAGTTGTGCACGGACAGACATTAGGAAGTACCACATTTTATACATTTAAATTCAGGCCAGAGCCTGCAAAGTTTCTAGCTGAATACCAGCCTTCTTCAGATTTTAGACCTTAATCTCAGTTTTTTGTTGGATAGGTTTTATCCCTTTTCCAATGCCAGAAACTGCATGGTACTAGCTTGAGTTCTTCTGCATGGCCTCTCAAAACAAAAAAGGAGTGGTCATTAGCAGCAGTTTTATAATGCATTTCCCGCTATTTTCCTTTTGCCAAAAGATATTTGTTGGCAAGAGAGTATTAAATGAGATGAAGAAAACATCTATGTGCTACTTGATGCACCAATGGCCGTTTCTGAAAAAGTTACAAGCGATAGCAGCCTTCAATATTGTCGCTTATTTAAGAGAATGGTTTGCCTAACTTTTAGACATAAAGTGCTTGACGTTCCAAGACAGGACTAAACCCGATTTCTCCTTTTAGGGACATACTGGGAATGATATGGCATTCCCTGTAAGTATGGACAAATTAAATATCTGAATATATTTTGTGTGAACCCATGTCCACAACATTTGTACCAAGAGGAATAGAGGCCATGATTGAGAGTCGTACTAAAATATAACACATACCTATCTTATTTACTGCAATAAATAAATACTGCTCGTTTTTCTCTAATACATTTTATACTTTTTGTCTCTAGTAAGTGGCAAATCTTACACAGGTGTTTTGCTGTTAGACACTGAAGTTGAGTTTAGTTGAATTTTAGCTATATTAGCACTTGAGGCTGGTCACAGTTGGGAAAACTTGTTTGTTAAACAGCCTGGTTTTAAGAGCAAACAAAATCCATAGAAAAGAATGGAACAGACATTTACTACCATATACTCCCAAAAAAAGTTTTGTGTGAGGATAGAGAAAGGTGGTAAGTCACTAATTATATATTTAGTAGGATTCGTGTTTGCTTAAAATAACTCTAGGTGGATCCTAGCTTGTAATTCACTCATACTGGGGTGGAAGAAAGACTGCTGTCAAGTGACCCGTCTACTTTGGGAGCCTTTCAGATTTCCTTTCACTGGGTGTAAACAAACCCAGAATGTTAAGAGGTTTCTCGTCCTTTTCTATGAAGAAATGTGTTTAGTGTGTCTACAGGGGATTTCTCATTGTACACACTAAAGCCCATTTCTTTCCATAAGCAATTCTAAGTACTTGTATTTACAGAGGTCCAGTTATGTTTCTGGGCCCATGGGCGTGGTTCATAGCCGGTGCATCTTCGCAGAGGATCTGGTGTCACTAAAAGTTGACAAAGTCGGGGGTTGTTTGTTTGCCATTTCTTCTCACACACCCTCCCCAGACTGGCTTTCTTCATACTAGTATGTGCCCCCCCCCATGTGCTGTGATGCATAAATTCTCACAGCTGTATGTCCAGCTCACTACATGGAGGTGCTCTTGCATACAAACAGCTCATTTACACCTGAAAGTCTCCTGACTGAAAGTTCAGTAGCAGCCTTGCATGGTACCAAGACATTTGCATAGGTCTCTTAGCTAGTATAAGTTAGGCCAGAATAGACCATACATACAGGGGATTTTTTGTTTGCACTCTAGATTGTGAGAGGCCTGGGTTTCTTTCTAAATAGTGGCACACTCTTCTTGCTGCTATAGAAAAGTAGAGGGTAATAAGAGACTAGCAGCGCGATCCTGTGTAACCTTGCACCAGTGTAACAGTAGATGCACCGGTGTAAGTGCACTTACACCGGTGCATCTACTGTTACACCGGTGCAAGGTTACACAAGAGTGCGCTGAAAACATTCTCCAGCCATGACTGTCTGTCCTGTCTTGATTGAACTGGATTTATAACTCTGAAGCACTCCAAATGAGGGATAATTGTGTCTTCCACATGGCCAGCACTCATTTATAACTGGACATGTGGTTGCTCTCCAAGACTGTTTCCACCTAAGGAACAATCCCACCTGCAGCTTCACTAATAGCAATTCCATATCGCCTTAAAGGGATGGATTACTACAGTGTATACAAGATCATTATACTCTAGCTAGTAAAACCCCTAAAATGCTTGCCTTCTCAGAGATAACGTATTTACCATAAATTTAATGATAAATTTCAATAGATGGTAAATATTTTTCAGAAGTTTATTTTGTGACATGAGCCTGATAAAGTTATGTCTAGACAGGTTGATAGCTTGTTCTTTGATGAAAAAGACATTTAGACAAGAAGGAACATCCATCCATATGTATGTCTTTCATTTAAATTATTGGGATGGTGAAGGTTGTTATATTATAAAATCCACTTTGAAAGACTAATTTGAATAACTTCAGTGTAGTTTAAAGAGCTTCCTTCCATTACTAGTTATCCTGAGATGAACCTTTTAATCACTTCAGTCTTTGATGGAAATGCATCAAAGAGGTAGTTGGAGTCAGAGTTGAAAGTGAGATTCTGGATAATTAGGGGTTTCCAACTTTTGCCAACAAACAATGAGAATGAATAGCAAGGTTACCATCTCTCACTTGCAATGGCAAATAAAAATCATTGCATGATCTGTTGAGTCAGCTGCTGATCTGGTATCAAGGCATTTTAAAAAGGGTGACTTACAGTACATGTTTACTCACAAGTCCCACTGTGTTCAGTGGGGCTTGCTCCTAGATAAGTATATAGCTCTTGTCCAGTGGTTCTCAAACGGGGAGGCGCAGCTCCCAGGGGAGCCACGGAAACCAGCCAGGGGAGCCACAGAATGCCACAGAATCCTCTCAGAAAACAGTGCAATGCCAATTGGCCAGCATCAACATAATGTAATGGGGAGCTGCGGCCAATGGTCACCAATGGACAAGGGAGCCGCAAGTTGAAGAAGTTTGGGAAACACTGCTCTAGTCATTATAACAACTGTAAGCAATCTCAGTATTTCAGCTGGTATACAAACAATCGCTAAGAAAATGCATAAAATTAACATTGCGATTAAGACATGTTGAGCTTATATGGAATTGTTTACAAGAGAGATTGTAGCAATGCTCCAGGGGAAATAACTCCATTCCCAGGGTAGCATAAAATCCATAAGGAGAGAGACAGAAGTACTGTACTTTGCCAATAAACATGAATGTTTGTCCTTGATTATTTTTTCTATCTTGTGGCAAATTACAATGATTTCTCAAAAGTGTACGATTCATCTATTTCAAAAACATCATGTTGAAGCAACGCTAAGATACGCCTCCTTCAGTCCTGACCACTTGGAAAGTTTAACAACCACATGTATGGTTGGGCTAGGATATTACATATGGCCTGGTTCAAAGTCATGGTGGTGGTGGAATTGTTACCAAGGTGGCAAACTGCACAGGCAACTTTCTGCATGGAAAGCTATTCTTGGTGGAGCTGCATTATTTCTTGGGAGGTAGGGAAAGAATGGGATGTTGAAAGAGAACACTGACCACAACTACAAGTAATTCCCAAGCTCATTTTTAAGATCACATTCTTAAAAATGAGCTTGGGAATTACTTGTAGTTGTGCTCAGTGTTCTCTTTCAACATCCCATTCTTTCCCTACCTCTCCACCTGAAAAGGATCTTGTACTTCATCATCCACTATTTACATAACTGATTGCTTTGGCTTCTTGCACATGAACCTCCGCATAGGTAGCTCTAGCGCATCATTCAGCTGAAACGGAGTTGTAGGATTTTTGTAGGGACAATGACACTTCAGGTTGTGTTTGATTCAAATTGACTGGAAATTGCTTTGACTATCTGGAGTAGGTAGTAGTGTGTAAGCCCACTCTTGACTATGTAAAACAAATAGCCATGCCAACAATCCAGCAAAAGAGTTACTTGAGCTTAAATACTGAAGAGATTTAGGCACTCGTAACTGCATAGGATTGAAGCCCTTGGACACAGCCCATCAGGAAATGCTACCACGGTCTTGTGTAGTCCCCACTCAGTTTGAAGGGGATTCAACAACAGAACTTCCCAGTCTCTATACAAGACTAATGATGTACAAACACACGCACAAACACACACAATTTAAATGTAAACAAGAATAGGACCAATATTTGAAAAACACATGTATCTAAATTTGGTTGTCTGAATCCATATTTACTCACCTAAGTAAGTGGGCTGACTTGAAAGATGGTGCTAAAAACCAGCCCACTAAGTGCTTAAACATAGATTTCTTAATCCCTATATCAGGCTTAAGAAGAACAGGGTTGTTGTTTTTCTGTTGTTGCTTATGCAATAAAAATTGTCTTTTTTAAAAAACACAAGCCAAAACTAACTATGTAGTTTAAAAGCTTGCCGTCTTCCCTCGCTCTCTCTCTGCCCTGTTACACAAAATCACTGAAGGTGTTTCACGATATGACCAGCCTCTCTTTAAAAGTAAATGTGGAAAACAGCAGCATAAACACCTGGCAGTGTCCCAAGACCATCCAAACCTCCCTCTGTTAAAACTCAAATTTCTGGTGCACATGCAGCACAACAATGAACACGCTAGCATATAATTTAAAAGAAAAAAAAAGGTGCAAAATGAAAGTGCCTTATCAATTCAACAATAAAAGCTATACCAGTAACTACATTTTATATTAATTAAAACAATATATAAACAATATCTCTTTTGCTATATATAGACTTCATGCCCATTTACCCTGTAATAGATTATAATGCTATTGTCGCTATTGCTATGGACCCTTTTCATGCCATTCCGCCTACTGGCAGTCAACGGTAGGGTGAAAAGAAATCGTCCTTCATGGAACAATGAGCACGTTGTGCAAAACTGATGCTGAAGCCTCTGCAATGCACACCAGTCGCTGGTTTTCTAGCTGGAGACGCTGTTCTTATCAACAAAACATTGTTCTATTGGAAAGTCTGGGCAGTGAGTTACAAGAAAAAGGAAACCGCCTGATTTTTAGTACCCTCATTCTGTGTAAACAGAGGTCAAAGACTGTGAAGTCAAGACAGAAAAAGGATCCATATCGGTAGGCATAATGGAAATCATATATGCATGAGAAAAACAAGTTGAACTTTTGTTTCATTTTTCCCATCCTTTTTGCCTGACCCCCGATTGCCAGAAGATGTGCAGTGTGTTGGCTCCTTAGGTCTATGCAGGGCCATATAAAGTGTCTTGGTTTCTTTATCTTTTCTTTTGTATTTTTTTCCTTTTTTCTTTTAATGTTTGTACTTCAAACATTCTAGAAGTGCTTAGGTGATTACATTTACCCATCCATTTGCATCGCTGGCTCAAATTCTGAAGTGAACAACTCCTTATACAGTGGAGGAAAATGAAGTCGCACAATGTCTGGGTATATTGCTCTAAACGCCGTAAGCTTTTCTGTATGTCGCCCACATAGTGCTCTTAAAGTCGACACTTTGCATATTAGCTGGGGGGAAAAGGGTAGGGAAAGGCAAATTAGACTTGCGTATGTGACATTTCTGATCTTTAATTTTATCTTTAAGTCCTAAAACCTTCTAAGTTTCCTTGTAAAGTAGTAAGGAATAGTTGAGAGTTTGCTTATCCACTGTAGCATTCATCCAGTAAGCATCCATCAGCAGCTGACTGCACTTTGAGAATTCAAAAAGGCCCTGAGGCTAGTAAGGCGAGTTCTCATTGCCTTAAACCAGGGGTGGCCAACCTTCCACCATTAGGGCTACTGTGTTCTTAAGAGTTGTGTAGAAGACAGAATCGTGGCAGCTGCATGTATTGATGGTGCTACTAAAGCAGCTGCACCTGCTGAAATGCCCTCACCTATACAACCATTTAAAGGGCCAGCATTCATGTTGAAAGGTTGGCCACCACTGCCTTAAACAAAACTCTGATATAAGTGTTGTGTATGGCCTGTTGAGTATATAGGTGAGTTTTGGAGCCCACAAAATGAGGTTAGCCACAGTTAAAGCATACCAGTGTCGAAGACTGGTATGTCGGAGTTTAAAGATGGCTAAATTCTATAGAAGACTGAATACATATTTATAATGTTAACAGTAATACAGTTTGAGTATCCCTTATCTGGACTGCTTGGGACGGGAAGTTGTCTGGATTTTGGATGTCTGAATTTTGGAATAATTGCATAAATATGAGATCTTGGGGATGGGACCCAAGTCTAAACACGAAATTCATTTATGTCTCATATACACCTTATACACATAGCTTAAAGGTAATTTTATACAATATTTTTAATAATTTTGTGTCCCAGCATGCCTTTGCACTATGCCAGTCAGGTACTAGAAAAAGGTTGTTAAGAAAGTTAAAGCCCCCCAAATGTCTGGATTTTGGATATCCGGATAAGGGGTAATCAACCTGTACAGTACAGGTGGGCCCCCATATCCACTGATTCGCTATCCACGGTTTCAGTTATTCATGGATCGTGGGGACCCCCCCCCCCCCCAGGCTTTTACTTTTTTCCCCAGTAAGCTTCGTTTCTTCCTTAAACAAACAGGAGAATTACAGGCAAGTAGAACGAGACTAAGTACTAGAGAGGCTCTGCAAGGTTAACAGAAACCTTGCAGAGCCTCTCTAGGACTTAGTCTTATTCTACTTGCCTGCAATGGAGGCTGCTTCTCTGTTTGTTTTAAGGAAGAAACAAAGCTTGCTGAAAGAAAAATAAGAGCTGGGGGGGGGGCAAGCATGCCTGCCTGCAGGAGAGGCAGGGTGGGAGGGCCCTCAGGAAACCATGGAGGGGGTGTTCGCTCTTATCCACGGTTTCAAGTATCCACGGAGGGGCCTGGAACATATCCCCAGCGGATATGGGGGCCCACCTGTACTGTCTTTCCTAAAATGTCCAAAATCTTAGTATCTGACTTGGAGCAGGACAACAGCCAATTTCTAAAATGTATCACATTGGATTCACATCTCCGCAGATGCCATACATTGTGATCTGACAGCCGTGTCCTAATCCTACAGTATTTAGTAGGGAGGGCAATGCATTCTGTATATGATCAAAAGCACTCTCTTCCCATCTGCACCACAGAAGAGCTCCTGTATTGCAAACAAGTCCCTAAACTGAGTTTAGATGAGCTCTGGATCAAAAAAATCCTTGGGCATTCACACAGTACTGTACTTTATTCAGAAGAAATATATGTTGGGTGGAAGCAGAGGCTGAAGTAAACACACACGTATTTTTGTGGAAACAAACTATGGGGTTCTCAAAAAAAAAATGCAGTTTCTTGTTTTTTTTCATTATTTCAATCTGTTAATGTCTTGAGTTTTGCCAGATCAGGTTTTAAAGAAACAATATTGCATGGCAAAATATGTCCTAGACCAGCATTTCTCAAACTGGTGGGTCGCAACCCACCAGGAGAACCGGATGCTGTCCCCTGCCACCTTAAGGGGGGAAAGGGACAGCATGGTGGTGGCGATCCCGGGGATCATCGACGCGACCAAGAAAAAAATTGTTTTAAAAAGGTTATTTGTGCACTTACTGGGGATCCTGGAGCACTCCGGATGGTTCGGGGAGGCCTGTGCTCCCCTCCGCAGGCCTCGAAAACCGGAAGTGGTTGTAAATTGCTGCAGAGCAGCGATCTGCAGCTCAGGGAGGCCTCTGAAGGGGAGCACTGGCCTCCCTGAACCCTCTGGAGGGCTGCAGGACACCCGGTAAGTGCACAAATCCCCTTTGTTTCCCGGTGCCAGCGGTGATCCCAGGGATTGCCGCTGTCCCCGTCACTACTCAACGTCTCCCTGCTTCGTGGGGAGAATATTGAGAACCACTGCCCTAGACTAAAGTTGCAATCCTATACACATTTACCTGGGAGTGAAGCCCACTAAAGTCTGTGGGGAATAGACATGTAGAGAACTGACCTGAAAGGTTGCTAGCAGCTCAATCCTAACCAACTTTCCAGCGCTGATGCAGCTGCAATGCAGCCTGGTGGTAAAGGGAACAAACATTCCCTTACCTTGAGGAAGCCACTATGATTGCCCCACCACCACAGAATGCAACGCGTGCCCCACTGGCACAGCTGCATTGGTGTGCAAAAGTTAGTTAGAATTGGGCTGTAATTTTGTTAAACTGATGCTGCAAAGTCTAGCCAAGGGGAGTTAAATAATCACTATGTAATGGCAGGCTCCATAGCCTTTACCTTTGTTAAGATTCCATCTTCTCGGTGATTTTTTTGCAAGACATGCTGAAGTGCTAACTGAATCTTCTGTTGGAGTTTTTCTATTTTTACCTTTTCCTGAAGCCATGATCGATCTAAAATGGAGAGAGTAAAACATTGGCGTTGTGTGCTCATCTTTGAATATCCATTTATTTATCCTGTAGCTAATCTCCTTTCTGCCAGACCAGAAGTTCTTATGAGTTTGGGGTGACTTTATTATTCATGTCAGAAGTTTTACATGTCATGAAATACAACAGATTCTGTCCACATGCATTAAAGGTAGCTGTGTTTCACCTCCTCCAAGGAGAGCCTCTTCAGGACGAGGTGAACCACAGCCAGCTTTAATGCTGCTGGCACCAGCCCATCAAAGATGAATTAATCACCCTTCCTACCCACTTGGCAGATCTAATAAGCCATGCCCGACAAGAATCAAGTGGGCTTGGGCAAGCAGATATCCTCACACTCTGGATTCTATCCACATGCTCAGGCCATACAGGCAGAAAATAATCCAAAATAACAGGACCTACTAATGCCACAGGAACATCAACTGATACAATCAATGTGGAGTCCACGTTGTAGCGAATGCAAGCAATTTTATCTGCAAAGTGTCTAGCAAACAAGTTACACATGCATGGTCATCGCTCACCGATCATCACCAATGCAAGCAATTAATTGCACAGCTGAAACAGCCACCACAGATCAAACACCCAACAGATTTTGATATCACCCACCATCATTTCAAGCATAGTACTTTCCAGTGGAGGCACTTTGCCCATTCAACTGTTAATTGTTGAGTGATGCACATGCAAATATGAATCAGTCCCCAAAATTGTTTTCAGATGCTGCCCTAACCTATGCATACCCCATCTTAAACACTTTGCCTTTTTTTTTTTAGCTTAGCAAATGTAAGATTGCGCAATTTGCCATTAGGCATTCTTAGAAAGTTACCCTGTGATATGAGCAATCTTCCTTCGGTCTTTCAGAAAGAGGTTATTCCATGTGTGTTTTTTGGTGGTGGTGGTGAGATTTATTGATTTACAGGTTGCATTAGTGGTACAGAGAGAACACATCTAAGTCAGTTACTTATCCTCTTGTTGGTGTTTCTTTGTAACACTGATGTCATTTTCAGTACAGGGGGGCCCCCGTATCCACTGATTCCTCATCCACGGTTTCAGTTATCCACGGATGAGGAATCCCCCCCACCCTCCACAGCCCCCCCCCCCCCCCCGCACTTACTTTTAGGAGAAACCTTGGTTTTTTTCTTCAAAAGTCCCAAGTTTGCAGCTTCTTTGCAGGGACTTTTGAAGAAAAAAAACAGAGGTTTCTCTTCTAAACATAAGTGCCTGGGGCTGTGGGGACTGTGGAAGGTGTGGGGAGTCCCGTCCTCCCCCCACACACACACACTTACCTTTAGCTGGAGAAACCTCAGTGTTTTTCTTCAAAAGTTACGGGGCTGTAGCTGCTATGCAGACTTGACCAACAAGACTTAGGTAATAGCTAGAGTCTCGAGACTCTAGCTATCACCCAAGTCTTGTTGATCAGGCCTGCAAAAGCAGCTACAGCCTCGTAACTTTTGAAGAAAAACACGGAGGTTTCTCCGGCTAAAGGTACGTGCCTGGGGGGGCTGTGGAGGGTGCGGGGGGGTTGTAGAGGGTGCGGGGGGGTCGCGCAGGCCCGCGGGGGGTCGCGCAGGCCCGCGGGGGGGCCCCCTGAAACCTACGGAAATGGGCATTCGCCCATTTCCGCGGTTTCAGCTATCCACGGTGGGGGCTGGAACATATCCCCCGCGGATACGGCGGCCCCCTGTATTGCCAAAAATATACTAATCAGTATATGTAGTGGTTTCAGTAATGGACGATACACTGAACTGAGTCAATTATATCTCCATCCTGCTTCATCCAATAGCTATTTAGATATTGGTTTTGAAGACAAAGAAGAGCAGCTTGGTGTTTGATCCACAACGTGCAGATGACATTTCACGCTTGTGGAATATCACTGGCTAGTGATTAAGGAAATGTATAGAAGTTAATTAGACATTTTCATGAAGGGCTAGAGCAAAGTTTCCAGTGTTTTATGCCTTACCTGCAGACAGTAAAACAAATGCAGAAAATAACGCTATCTCATCTTCGGTAAGGTGCATAGAACATAAACTCTTTCCAAATTCAAAAACAAAACTAATGAAATCTTCACAACCTGCCAAAAACAAAACAACCACCATAAAGGGTGTCTTTCAAAAAACTGGAATAGTATTACATTTCCAAACAGACAGGCAGTCATTAAAATGGAGAATGCATTGCCGAGCTCTTTTCACATTAGGATAAAATGTTAGTGTTAATCTTTGCATTAGCATTCTGGCTGGCTTCCAACATCAATCCATTTCTTTCTAACATCTCCACCCCTATGCTGATAGGATGGTAGCCAAAATGGGACTACTAAAACAGATAATGGGAGCTTCTGGGGACTCTGAACAGAGTTTTTTTTCCCCTACTCTCCAGAAACGCGTGTGTGCACAGCATTGTGGAGCGATGCAGTGCTCAAATTTAGCTGGCAGAGATAACAGACAAAAAAATCTGAATGAAGGAGTTGACTAATTTTTGTATTTAATGTTTCATAAAAACATGATTCCTAGTGAGCAGTTCTACGTAAGTCAACGGTCTGCATAATTTCAGACCAACAGAGGTTAGCCTAGTTACTACTTTGTACATCTCAAAACTCTGGTGACAAGAAGAGCTGCAAATGATCTCTTTCATCCTCCACAACTACTCCCAGCAGTTGCTTTCACAACGAGGACCCACTGTTGACTTAAGCCCAGCTTTGTGAAATTTTGTAAAAAAAATTGGTCACCCATCCAATATTAATTTTCTGGTGTTTGTTTAAAAAACCCTCCCCTACTTGCAGTAGAAACAATTAAAGCAAGGAATGCTTTTGCCTTCCTTTGTGGCATTCTATACTTTTGAACATGTCGCAATGTTGGAGAATCTCAGTGTTGACTGGTTAAAAAAAATCCAGATGGTTCTCATGCTATACTGTCAATATCCATTTGCATGCTATCTCCATATATGTAAATTCATTATATGAATTTTTGAATACCTTCCAGTACATACACAAAGCTGAGAAATGAATAGATTGCAAAAATAATAAAGGCTCTCTTTTGGAATGTTATATGTGCTATAGCAACATTGACCACTAGATGGTGCTGAAGACTCACTTAACGACAGATTCAGTTTACAACTGAGTTTCAAGAAGATATAACTACAGTGAAGAAATTTAAAGTTGCTTCTTTGTCATACAGTCTCAGTGGGGCATATGACATTATGATGAGCACCTGTACTTTAAAATTTACCACTACGCCATTGGAAAGTACTGGAAATTGTATTATTTCAACACATGGAAGGTATATAGCTCATTTAAATCAAATTTCAATCAAGGAATTAGCCCACATTGCTTTATGAGTATTTATTGAGTGAATAAGCACACAGTCCATTTATTATAAACAGTTATTTTTAAAAGTCTGCCTTCTAATTAAATACTTCGTTTCCTTACCTAATGACTTGAATAAATCGGGGCTAGCATATTTGCCATCAAAGTACACTGTGTTGTTCTGGGAGTCAAAGGCACGGCACATTCTGATAAACACAACTTCTAAAGAGCCTAAATATAAGCAAGGAAAAGATATATTGTATTATTTGAGTAGGAATTTGTATTTGTAGTTCAAAAAAACATTTTTTCTTATCCTTGTTCATTCTTAAATAGTGAAACCTATCAGTTTACAGCAGACACAGTTTATAATGTTTACAGCTCCATTGGCTATATAAAAAAATCATGGGGGTGGGGTATAGAGTGTGAATTCACTGTGTGCTGTCAGAGAATGTAAAAGAAATGCTACGGTATTTTTAAAGCCATTTTTTGATTTTTAAATGTACAAGGAATGCTTTATTACTCCAACTGGCTGGAACATAGTAAAGACACAGCTTACAGACCATATCAGAGGTTTCAAGAGCTTTTCATAAGCCCTTATTGTGATAAGAAAGTTGTGTGAAAACTGTATGTACTAAGGCTTTTGTGGCTGGTGAAACTGGTATTGTGTGAAAACTATTTAAACTTCCTTCACTCTCTCCCCAGAATTCCTTATAGAACTCCTTCCTTATAGCACTAGTTCTTCTTGACCTTTCTTGGGTGACAGACCCTGTGGAAAATTTGATGAAAGCTGTGGACTCCCTCCCTCCATCCTAAAATGCACAAACATACACAACATTTTGGTCCCCAGTTCATGAACCCCTTAGGGCCCATCCATGGACCTAGGTAAAGAACCCCTACCTTATCGCATCATTATACAACCTGGTTTGATGGGTGAAACTTTTTAGCAGATACAAGGAGCCAAGACAAATTAACATTCCTAGTATCACCAACTCTGATCATCAGTAGGTCTCAAACCCAGCTTTCCCAGAAGTCAATGAGATGCTTATGATTGAACTTGGAGCCTCATGCAAAATAATGTATTCTTTACAGCCCGTCTAAATGTTAGTTGTGCAACTCAAGAGCGTTGGGCTGTGGTTTTCACCAACAGAGTTTAAATTTAAAGCCAGTATTAAATTTTACTAGCATTAACAGCCCAATCCTATCCTTCCCCCTCACTGGTGCGGCCGCGTCAAAAACGGGCATGCTGTATCCAGTGGGGGTGGGGCGGCAGATTTGGGAGGTTTTGGACAGAAAAGTAGATTTAAATCCCCTTACACCTCCACAAGACTCCCAACTCTGCAATGGGTCTCCTCGGACCTGTGCCAGATCTTAGACAGCGCAAGTCCCAGGAGAAAAGGGGCGAAGAGGCTGCCTGTGGAGGGGATAGGATCTGGCGCACATCATCGCTACCCCACCCTCACTCGCAGCCTCCCTGCCCCTCGTTCCACCCTCCCTGCCCCAGTTTCACCCCCTCCCGCCTATCCCCGACATCCTCCAGTGTGTTCCTCTGGCGAGCACGGTGAGGCTTTGGCCCTCCCACTGGTGTTCCTGCCGTGCATTACTCTGCATGCTTTACAGCAGTTGCCATCACTGGAACACACGTTTCACTGGCGGCTGGGCCCAATAGGATTGGGCCATAAATTTATCACAGTGATTTTGGGATTACCTTCACTGATGGAGGAAATGCAAATTGATGTGGCTTCCATTTAAGTAATAAACTATTCCTTTAGATTCTTCAACATCAATCAATATCAACCTATGATTACCGAGGAGCTGATTTTATGTCAGTTCTACCACATGTTGGCAGTATGATTATATAATGAACACATTAAACAGGTTTAACTATAGTATTGTGAAAATAACCTATTTTATAACAAACAGAATTTCTACATTTTCTACCACGTTTATTTGAATGTTCTCAGTCTTGCCACTTCAACATTAAACGTTCTGCTTTTAGCAGATAATTTGCACTCACAAATATAGCAAGGCATGTATGCATTCATCAGAGTAAGTGAGTTGAATACACATAGTCAAAACGCAATCATTAAGGTTTCACCGAATGAAATTCAAGACAATAGCTACCGCTAAAGCTGCCAACCAAAACTGGTTAACAAGAAAATATCTCAAGACGTACGTACCTGCTTTTAAAAGCACAATCTGATCATTCTGACACAGTTCCATAAAGCCATCAATACGCTTGGCAAACTCCACTACATACTGTATCGCTTCTGTTATTTTCACCGCACATAATTGCCACATTACCTCCCTCTGCTGTTAAAGAGAAAAAGGATAGGCTGCTATTCTGAGCTTATGAAAACTGTTCATAAAGAAAAGCTTTAAAAAAATCAACAACCCAGAACAAGCGTCTTGCCCATTCATTTGCACAACTAATGGGCAGGGAAGGTGGACAATGAGGGTGTACATGTTTAGTAAATGCGCTTCAGCATCTAGGGGCTTGTTTCTATATTATACTTCAGTTTGCAATGGGTATCCTGTAGGTGGTATTCACATATATTGGGAAGGATTGCAGGGAGGGTTTTATGGGCATGATAACTATCTACAATTATCTGAGGGGCTGTCATGCAGAAGATGAAGCAGATTTGTTCTTAGTTGCTCCAGGGGCTGGGTAGGACAAATGGGTTTAAATGATGAGAGATTTCAAATAAATGTTAGGAAGAACTTGTGAAGATAAGAAATGCTCGGCAGTGGAACAGTCTACCTGACAGATGGTAGACTTCATCATTGGAGGTCTTTAAGCTGAGGCTGGATAGCCATCTATCAGGGATGTCATAGTTGCAGATTGCTTGCATTGGCAGGTGGTTGAACTCAATGATCTTGAAGATCCTTTCCAATTATAATTCTGATTGATTTGATACATTTATATGGTGGCCTTCAGTTTAAACAACATTCCTAGGGCAGCTCACCAATAATTGTGGCCGTGATGCAAGCATGCAATGCAAGTTATTATTTGAAGATATATTGTTACAGAATTGGGGAATGGGCTTTGAAGTTACGGTAATTAATATGAGGCCAATGGAGTAAAATACTGGCTCATATACAGAGGGCTGGTTAGTTGCAGTAAATGGCAGTTAGGATTTGCCTTCCAGCAATGACTGGCCTGGGACTGAACAAAAGGAGATTAACTAATGGTAATGACTCAAGCTCTCTGACTGGGTGCCCCCCCCCAAGTCAAATGAGCACCTGAACAGAGTGTGAAAGGGTCAGGTGACTCATTTTTACCTCTTGGGCAGTGGAAAGAACAATAACAGCATTTTCGTTAGTATGCAAGTCTGTTTTGAAGTAGAGAGGCATGTTTCTTATCTCTGTGAGAAGCAACAGGGTGGAATGGAGAAGCTGGAGAGAGCAAGCCAATCACCAGGGCACCTTGAGCCCAAGGCTGCCAGCTAAGGATATGACTTGATGCTGCTCATAGGAGCATGCTAATTAACTCCATCCAAATGCTCAAACCTGTATACAGTCGTACCTTTTTTATCCCCTGGGGTTCTGTTCCCGGAACCCCAGTGGATAAAAAAAAATAGTGTTATAGGAAAACTGGGGTGGAAGTGGGGAGCAGTGCCACATTACCTTTTTTCCAGCACCTTTGGCGCTTCCCTCCTTCTGAGTTTGGTTAAACTGACTGTAAAAAAGAAAACGCTACTGGAAGCAACCTGTAGATGGCACCAGAAGCGTCACTACACGCGCGCCACCCATGTGCAGGTGGGAAGCAGCTGGCAGACTCCTGACAACGCTGAAAAAAGAGGCAATGTGGCACAGTTGGACTCCCTCTTCCACAGTTTTGCCACCCGTGTTGAGTCAAATCCGTGGATGGAAAAACCGTGGATAAAAAGGTATGACTGTATATGTAAGCAAAACGAATATTGCCAAGACACAATAAGACTATTGATCTCTCCTCCAAAGGAAGCGCAAGCCTGAGTTGTGCTGCAGGTCTGGGAACTTCTCACAGCTCAGGGAAGTGGGTGATGAGCTTATACATATTACTTACTGAGGGGGGGGGGGAAGGTGATCCTCAGATTACACTAAATGCTATGCAGATTGTGAAGTACTCCAAGGAGGGCAGTTTACAAAAACACTATGCATTTTTGGCATGTTGTTCAAGACAATACCTTGCTCTGGTAGTTCTCAATTTCTTCTTGCAGAAAAGTTTGCCATGTTATCTGCTGTAGCTCCTCCCTCAAGTATTGGCAGGTTTCCATGTGTGATTTAGAAATGTTCTGTGCAAGATGTTCTAAAACAGACAGTGAGCAAGAAGTGGCATGCATTAAAAAAAGTTCCCCACAGCTATCCCAATGCATGTTCTGTCTAGCCAATCATTAAACGATAGGTGTTTCAGACAGTACATTTATAATACACCAAAAATGGGGCTCTAAAATCAATTTCTGACTGTTTCCAATTTGTTGTTGTTCTTACTGATAATCACACTTTGGGCAAGTTGTCACTGGATCTGAAGCTGGACTTTCAGCAAATGTCTTCAGATCAGCATCATTATTCCTCCTAGGGCCGGCAAACTAGGGTGGTTGCCTCAGGCAGCAAATTAGCAGCAGAGGGCACACCAACTTCCATTGATCCACTGATCTCACTGCTCCTCCCCCTCCCCCCAGGAAAGGAGAGTGGTGGGCTACAGCACTTTTTCATCCCCCTCTTTCTTTTCCAGGGAATGGGAGGAGCAGAGGCTGGCACGTCACTGGGAAAAGATAGGGCAGCCTTTGGCAGGTGCCAGGAGGTCTTGGTTTGGCCCTGTTTCCATCTCAAACATATGAACACAGAAAGCTGCCTTATACCGTCACACTATTTATCCATCTACCCCACTATGGTCAATTCTGACCAGCAGTGGCTCTTCAAGGTCTCAAAAAGAGGTACTCCTGGTACTAGAATTACTTTTAACTGGAGACGCTAGGGATTAAACCTTTTGCATGTCAAGCATGTGCTCTACCACTGTGCTGTGACTTTTGCTTAACTCTCCCATCTGAAAGGTGTGTGGCATTAACAAGACCCTCCTAGAATGATTATTGTACCACATGCAATATACTACGGCTACTAACCCCATGAATTCTCCTTTTGAAAACCATCCTTTTTAAAGAAATATGAATGCCATGTAAAGCAGAAAGAGGCAGAGGGTCACTCAGGAGCTTGTGGTAACCTCTGAACCTTCTGCCCCCAACTCCCTGCCTCAACGTTTTGAATTTTTTTCTTCCTCAGGTCCTTGGGAACCCAGGTTAAAATCCCAACCCAGCCTTGCTTGGAGCATGGGTGGTATATTGAGCAGAGTGGAACACGAACACCACCACCACCACCAATAATAATAATAATAATAAACCAGTATTTATATACCGCCTTTTCTCGGTCATCAGATTCCTCCTCTGATTTTAATTCAAGGCGATTCACATAGGCAGACTATCTAAACCCCCCAAGGGGTTTTACAAATACAAAGTTCTAATCTTGCACAGAATGTCTTCATTCCAGATGGTTTCCTTCACAGTCTGGCTTCGCTCTGGCATTTGCCTCCCACGCTCAACTAATAAAATTATTGTACAAGCCACCATTTTGCAACTGGGTCTACCGCCCCAAGCTGCCATTTTGTATTGCTCCCAAGAGTTTGGCAAAAGATTAAAAAAAAAAAAAAAGCGCTCCTGGAAGCAAGTCTATTCACCCATGGTGTAAAAAAGTTTAAAGGTAAGTTGGATCTAGATTTCTAATTAGAATGAAAGAGATACAAGACCTCTTTTTTTTTTTAACTGACTGTTCTGGGTAACAGATTTTATATGCCTATATCTCCTAGTGCTTCTCAAACGTTAATCCAAATCTTTTAAAAAAACGACTCAATAAGCAGGGTCAACAAAAATTTGGATTGTTTTTTCTTCTTTCTAGCTATGCTTCTTGCTATCAGAATAACTGGAATTACTTGGACAGACAGAACATTATTCTATGATAGTCCAAGTAAAAACTAAAGAGGTAAGAATGGAATAGTGACCTTGCCATTGTCAATAATAGCTGATCATCATGCATGAGGGCTTGTTACTAAGATTCATTTCACAAATGGCAAATCATTTTCACTACTATTACCTTGTGATAAAGACCCACACTGAACTCCTTTGTATCCTTTGTATCCAGCAAGCTCAATTTTGAGTCTCAGCCAGAGGTAGCCGTATAACAAAATGAGGGAAGGAGGACAACTGTGTGGGCCATTAAGGATGATCTGACCTATTGAGGCATGATCTACTGGAAAGTTTTCCTCCAAGGCCTGCTGATGTGAGCAGGGCAAGTATAAGAGCACAGGAGCGGATTGTGGTCTGATCTCTGCTTCAGGCTTTTCTTGTCACTGAACAGCAGATACTTCCCAATTAAATCAGCATGCTCTGTGCTATTGCTCAGTTAGGAACTGCTGCTATGTACTAAATAAATAACTTAAGGAATACTGGGTGCATCTGTTCACCTATGGGGGGAAAATCATTATATTCCAGAGATAGAATTCATGCAACATTCCCTCATTTAGTGCAGCCTTGCAGATAAAGAAAATCCAAAACCAGAGCCATGACTAACACTGGTGAGGGAGGACGACAACTCCATCAAGCCTGCTCCCCCCCTCCATGGTAGTGACTACCCAGAAATTCCTCATGTCATAGTGTAACTAAGGTTAAGTAATGTGCCACCATGAAATAACCACATATGTCAGCTAATAAGCTACTCTTCCCGGAAAGACTTGTTAATCACCTTGGGTGAGTGGCTCACAGTGAGGTGGATTTTTTGGGATCCAGTCCCAAGGGAAGATGATTGACTGGATTTGCGCCATCAGCTCTAGCTAAAGTCAAGGTGACAGTGTATGTCCGGCGAAAGAGCAGCCTACGTAGTTACAGCCATACCCCAAACTCAAAAGGTCACATGTGCTTTCAGCGATCAAAAGCCAAAACGTGTTGCTCTTAATCCAAAGGATAACTATGACAGCAACTACATGGGACTTTTGTTTTGTGCTTTCATTATTACCTAATTCTGCCATGGACACAGTAGGAGAAGTCTCTCCATTTGTAAAAGAGCAATAAGGAAAGAAGCCCGATGCTGGTGTGTAGTCGCATATTGGTTCTGGTTTGATTCCATTAATATCAAGCCCCGACTGGTCTGGAGAAGGCTGTATGTCTAAGTAGAAGCTGCTAACTGCAGAGTCTGCTTTGCTACCTTCAGGGGTATGCCCATCAATGTAATTACTGAGGTCATCGTGCAGTTCTGTTAGCCCATTGGTAGTGATATTGTATGTTGGCGTCAATGGTTCTGCCTCGCCAGGCTGCTGTTGGTGATCCCGCTGTTGCTGCTGCATCCGGTGTTTCTGCACTTCCGCGTACAAGCTGTCCCTCTGCTTTTTTGACATTCGACCAAACTTTACAGCTGAAATATATTCACAAGCAATATATTTTATCACCACCCATCACCATTACCACCAGGGTCTACCAATTCAGAATATCAAGTGGTACATTGTCTGGCAGCAGCAGTAATAAAATGCTGTGCTAGAAGGGCACATTGTATCTAATGTATCTATTAAGCAACCTACAACGTCGCTGCAGGAACTTTTGCTCCATCCAACTTTAGTTAGAAAGTCGAAAGACAGGCATCATTCTGATGGATTAGCTTTAGCACAAATTCCTACATGGCTTAAGCGTGTTGTGTGAGTGTGAATTTGAGGAGATAGCAGTTATGGAAGCAGTCATCAAATGGGTGATTCTAATGAGGAAAAAAAGAATGGGAATTAGAATTCAATCACATGAAATACAGTGCAAGCATATGTAATTGCACAGTAGTCTCAGTGGTGAATTTGGGTCGCCATGGTGCAAAATTCTGGATTTCTTTTGGCAAAGAGAACCTGCAGTTCTGACTTGGAGCGGTCATCTACGAGAGGACGATTTCAATCCTTGCTGCAGCGATTGTGACACATTAGCAGCAAGATTTAGAACTCCTTCACCAGTAATGGGGGAGGAAGTACATGGAAACATGATAATTGGTTGAAAGAAGAATACAGTGTATCCATTCTGTTGCATGATGCTACAAGGTTCCTGAGTTAGAGGCATGTTGTTCAGAAAAACACAGCAGGCCTTATGAGACTAGCAAGAAAAGCAGACATTTACTGTGGCATTTCATAAAATGGCAATATTTGGACAGTGTGTGTGTCTGTTTAAGTGGTAAGAAACCTCAGAAGCCAGATGCTGGGTTAATCCAAAGTAAATCCAGTGACTTAAGAGGCACTATATAGTTCAATACTAATATTTTAAGAACTGAATGAGCAAGCAAAAAGCTAAGGAGTGTCGCACACACAAGACAGCTGACCTGAACTAGTAAAGCTCACCATCTCGAGACATCCCCACAGCAAGGCATTTCTGTAATCGACAGTGTTGGCAACGATTTCTACTAGTTCGATCAATTAAACAGTTCTTCTGACGAGGACAGGAATATGTGGCGTTACTTTGCTGACTCCTCCTGAAAAAACCCTGCAGCATAATTACAAAATGCAAGAGGAAGACTCATCAGTGACTAGATTCAAAGTCCACACGTTATTCTGAACAGATTTCACAGCAAATGCAAGAGAATGAGTGCCTCCCATTTTTATAAATCCTACCCTCGGGGGGGGGGAATTACAGTCATCAAAAGCATTTATTAATATTGCTACATAAAAATCATAGCTAGGAAAAACTGTTTTGGTATGTTTCAAAAATATTCACGAATTCACGGCCTGGAGAAGCAATCTGCTTTACATATGCACTCAGTTAAGTGTCTGCAAGTATTTAGCTAAAGTAGCTTTTAAGAGTTGAAAGTGTTTTGTGAGAGGGAATGCTTTCCATTGTGTACACCTAGGTGCCCTTTTGTCATATCTAATCATAGAGTTTTCAGGCTTTTGAAACGATACAAAAACCTGGTTTCTGAAGTGAAACTGAGATGAGTGAACATGCCACGAGCTGAAAAACGTATCTTTCAAACTGCCTGCAACTCCCTGAAAACCCCCATCATAGATTGGAGCTATTTCAGACTGCCCAGGCCAGGGCTATGCTCACAACATATAAAACTTCTGCAACAGGAAATACATTTCACTCTGTTACTTTCTTTGGCACAAATAGGAGATGGATAGTATGACACATTCTGCCTCACTGAAAGTACAATACAGCAAACACTGAAAGATCCTTCATGGCTTTATCTGTGAGCATTTGATTCATTGTACAGTAAAACCGAGAGATGAACACATCTGCTGTTACACCAGTGCAAAGTTACACAGGATTGCGCTGTTAGAGAGAGTTGTCTTTTGGAAAGAACAGTCAGCACAACCAAGTGACTAAGAGGACAAGTCATACTGTTATGGGAGAGCCCTCATTGTGGTCTTGTCCTGGACAGAATATGGGATGGCAAAAGAGCTAATATTCTTTAATGGTCCATTGACGTTTCCTTAGTGGAAGATTCCTCAGGAAGACAGAAAGCAATCACAGCTTGTAAGGCGACATGTCCTCCCCATGGGAAGGCCCTGTATTTGAGTGAAGAGGGAGACTGTAGCTTGTAGCTTATGAGACAGCCTGAATGAAGAAACTGAGGGGGTATGGCCAGAAGGGTTTACGGGTGGCAGAGGGGCTCTCTGGGAATCTGACATCTGTTGCTGACTTGTAGGAATGCACATGCTGTGTGCCTCCACCCGATGCTCAACTTGCATATATTTGTAACTACACCAAATATTACAGACACCATAAGCCTGAAGGAAATCCCTCCTGCAAAGGAAGCCAAACCTGGAAAACGCTGTCCCTGGAATGTACAAAATACAGACAACTGAATGGTATACACATGTTTAAACAGCCAAACGTTGAAGTGCTAGGGGTTTCCACCTTGACTCACTAGTATTGTTATTTTGCTCAGGGATTTGTGTTGCTAGTCCTGGTGGCAAACAGCCTTTCTCCTAGTCTCCTGCAGCCTGTCAGTAGCTTCAGTTGTGCTGATTTCCTAACCAGGATGGTGTAGTGGTTTGGGAGTCGGACTTAGACCTGGAAGATCCAGGTTCAAATCCCCGCTCAGCCATGAATCTTCCTGGGTGACCTTGGGCCAGTCACTATCTCTCAGCCCCACCTACCTCACAGGGTTGTTGTGAGGACAAAAAAGGAGGGGAGGAAATATGTACACCACTCTGAGCTCCTTGGAGGAAGGGCGGTATAAAAATGTGAAAAATAAAATAAACTCACTTGGCTGCCTCCTTTTAAAGCTCCGGTCCCCATAGCTGACAAAAACCAATGCTGTTTTTGTCAATGTAGCCAGAAACAGAATTGAATTTGACTGGACCAACTAACTAATCCTTGATGGTATTTTGGCTGAGGGATAGACAATTGTCCTTTGGAATCTGAAGGTTCCATTCTGGACCCCCCGCAGATACCCCAAAACCATGTATAATGAAGTCTGCTTTATCACAGATACGAGTGTCACTTTAAAAATGCCTTTAAAAGAAAAAAGTTTAAGAATAGTGTTACTTCCCTTTGCGTGGCAAAATTGCTCATTTTGCAGAGCTGCAGACCAGTCTTCAAGCTTTCCAAAAACCACTTGGGTTGCGCAACTCCCTCCCTAGGCCCTGGCACACGTTCTGGAGAGAGCCAGGGCCAAGGGAGGGGAGGTCGTGCGATCCGGAAGTGGGTTTTGTAACACTGTAGACTGCTCTGCAGCCCTGCAAAATGAGCAATTTTGCTGCGCAAAGGGGTGTAATGCTATTTTTAAACTTTATTTTTAAGGCATTTTTAAAGTTACCCCCACATCTGCAAGCATCTGTGCCAAGACAAATCCATGGATGCCAAACTCGTGGATATGGAGGGGCCACTGTATTCAGCGTTTTCAACACTGATGATATTTTGCACAAAAGTCTCTTCTTACAAACCATTTGGAGCTGATGAAAATGAGAAAAGGGGAAAAATGTAATTTATGTTCTGCCATGTCAAAATCCTTTTTAAATACATACGAATGCTTTAAAAAAATACACACAGAATGCCCACAAAATAAAAGCTGGTGAAGGGTATTTTTCATCTGCTAGTCAGCTTGAGTGAATAATTTCTTAGAAAAGCTCGTTTTTTGGCATAAACAGGAGTTTTCACCAAGTCTATTAATAGTTCCAATGAGTGGAACTGAATAAATTAACTTAGTTTCCCTCCTCAAAAGAAAAAAACAAAAACGTAAGATGCCCATCCGTGTCTTGTGGGTGGCAGAGTTGATGCTTTCTCAGCTAGGCAGAGACGAACCACGGAGCTCGTATTTGGTCTTTTGACAATTTTCCTTTAATGAATTGATTCCTACAGTTCATTAACATGCCCACTTCCACTTCTGTATACACATATGTCTTAATTAGCTGCTCATTGGCTGTTTAATTACAAGAAAACAGCTGACAGCTGCCTTGTTGCATCCTAATGGCAGACACTCTGGAAGGGATGCACACCAGCCCGTGACAACAAAGACTTATTCATAATCCCATGATTTATGGCTAACACTTACATGTTTCCACGTATCATTACGTTTCGCAATATTCTAGTAATTGCCAATTAGGTATCAGAGAGTTATTTTTCACCCCTCCATTGTTTTGCATTTTTCTACACCAAACTCTCTGAATTTACTTTTTAACACAAGCAAAAAAATACATTTTAAAAATTAAATACTTTAAAATCTGCATTCTAATTGTAGAAATGTTAATTCCTGGTCATAGAAATTTGGGATCATGTAGCCAGGAATTCTGAAGTGATTTACCTGCATATGTGAACCAGTCCTTAAACAGAAGAAGCAAACAAAATGTGTTGTTACAGTACCATAGGGCAGAAGTAGATTAATACGATCTATACTTGTATTATTAGAATCCCCATGATCCATCTTCATGTTTAACAATCACAAAACAAGAGCACATACTCAAGGTTTGTTAACATTAACTACGGTAATTCACATTCTATCAGAAATGATGCCTTGGTGAATCATTTCTTCCACTCCATCTTGGAAAGCCTCACCCAGAGATAACTGAGGTTCACTAGCCCAACATTCCTTGCACTAGCCCAGAATTCTTTGCAATTCCTTGCAGGGGCCACGATCCCCTCTGCGGGCCTCCCCATGCCCCCAAACGGCTCCCTGATGCGATCGTGACTCACTTCCGGTTTCAGGCATAAACTGAAAGCGGGTGGCGATAGTGTCAGAGCCGTTTTGGGGCACGGGAAAGCCTGCAGAGGGGATCGTGGCCCCCCACACCCTCTAGAAGCCCGATGCAACCCCTGGGTGTTACGGCCCCCCTTTTGTCTCCTAGAAGCATTGCCGCATGTCTCTACCCCCTTAAGGGGGTAGCAACCATTGAACCTGGACTGGGGCATCGCCGCGTCCTAGTTTGGGAACCTCTGAACTAGAGGCTTGAGGTGATCTGCCTTTTGTTCACCCTTTATGTAGACAGCAACAAGATTCATGCAATGAACTGGACCAGAATGTTGCCTGTGAAATCTCATGTTCCAGACCCCTTTATGCCACTGGGTAATAAAATCACACCTACTCTAAATGTTAGAGGTGAGTTAGTCATTCATGTGACATTTGGCTGCATTTTAACATGCAGTTTCCACCTCAGGAATCCATGTAAAGATACGCATGATTTTGTGGATTAAAAAAAAAAGCGCAAGGTGTTTTGATCATTTAGCGAGACTTGCAAGATTGGTGTAATTTTTTCTCCATAGCGGTAGGTTTGATAGAGACAAAGTATTCGGAGACATCTAGCCCCATATTTGTCCATGGTTTTCAGTCGAAGTTCTGGCAACTGATTGCTTTTACCTTGCAGTGTGTTAAGCAGTGTGAGAACGCCATTATTAAAAAGGGCAAATGCAATAGAAGATTTACAACTTCCTTTAAAAACATCTACACAATGGGATACAGATTTCATAAAATAAAAAATTCACCTTTCTAAGACACATCACTCTTAACCGCAAAAACACAAACACCACATGTCAACACAAAAGATTTAGAATGGAAGAAACTGTGGCTAGAATCTGCCTCTGCTATGACATCTGCAAATATATCCGTGGCGAGTGTGACGTTTCGACAGGGTCTCAGTATCCGCTTCATTGAGGATTTAGTGATCAAGCCACCAGGCCCACCTGCTTAACTACACTTGGTTCATTCTCTTCATTCTGTCCTTGGATTTAAAGCCTCAAATTGTCAGAACAGTAATTTTTCCTGGCATGGCTCCTGCTGTTTCCACAGACCAACTTGTTTACAAGCCAGGCAAGCAATGGGCCTCCCAAGGGAAACTTGGCAGAAGAGAATTCTATTGCCAGAAAACATCTAGTGAGGCTGATCCTCCTTGGGCAAAGCAATGAAGTATGTGAGGCATCCAATGCTATTTGCATTTCTGTCTGGGCATAACCTATGGTAGACTTGAGTCTGGCAGGTTGCGGATCAAGTGCCCCCAGACCTTGATGCTTTAACAAGCATTGGGCCATAAGGAGCATTAACTCTGGGTAAGACGTGCCAGCCAAGGATGAGAGACAATGATACAGCTATGATTACTGGGAATTCCCACAGAGGGGGAACTTTGACCAGGGCAGAGAAGGTAGCGCAGGCAGCTTAGCACAAGTGGAGAAACATCTGCATTAGCAGGGAATCCACTGAGGAGGTAACCTCCAGACTAGTACTGATAAAACTACCGTACTATTAAACAGCGGTTCCCAAACTTACCATGATCATGGTGCTCTTCTTGCACAATGCCTTGCTGCGGCATCACCATCGCCCGCTAATCCTAGGCGCTGCCATCTTGAATCGCACAATTCAAGATGGTGGCACCCAGGCGAGCTGGTAGAAGAGGCCACTGGGGACATCCCGCAGCGCCCTGAGGTGCTGCAGCGCACAGTTTGAGACCCACTGAGCCTACAGAACAAGAGTGAAGTGCATCAAAGCAGCAAAAGACAGTGGCACAAGGACGTGCGGGACAAAGGGTGTATCGAATTAACTCATCTGAAATATACATCAGTGTAAATATATACTTTATAGTTGTTTTTCCTAAGTACAGGATGAAGTAGAAAATACATCCCAACAATAAGTATTGCTGGTAGGAAAAGCTTCCATAATTTTCAGTCTCCAAAAAGTAACTTATTAGCCATTGTGCTATTCTCCATAATAGATTCATCTATAAGGCAGCAATAGTGCAATGCTCCAATATTATGTTGTTGTTGTTCAGTCGTTAAGTCGTGTCCGACCCTTCGTGATCCCATGAACCATATCCCGCCAGGCCTTCCTGTCCTCCACTATCTTCCTGAGTTCGCTCATTTTCATGTTCGTTGCATCGGTGATGCTGTCTAACCATCTCATCCTTTGCCTTCCCCTTCTCCTTTTGCCTTCAAACTTTCCCAGCATCAGAGTCTTCTCCAGAGAGTCCTCTCTTCGCATTAGGTGGCCAATATTATAAGGAGTAGCAAACTCACAAGTTAATTCCAGGTGAATCAATTCCAGGTCTCAATACATTTTGAGCAAATTTACAAGGCAAGTTTGTCGAAGAAGAATCATACACATGAAAGAACTTTCTCTAATGACTTCGATTAGAAGAGCAATTAACTTGAGTCACATTGGGAACTGGAATGGCATCAATAAATCTTTCTGTACCCAGAGGAATTTGAGGCCTCTTATGGAATGCAGCAACAAGCAAGGTGAGAGTTCTTGTGCAGAACTTGGGAATGTGATGGACTAGTCTGTATTGACCACGATGATTAATACTGACACCTCTGGCTTCTTTTTAAAAAGCTCCCCCCCCCCCCCCAGATTCCATGTTAAGACTCTGAAGTTGCGGACTAGCCAGATTGAGCTGGGCTACAAAGGTTTAATGCCCTTTGATTAAACCTGTTTGTCACACAGGAAGAAAATTGTGGGTTGTCTTGTCTTTTGACCTGTCCTCCTGTTTCCAGGCTGAAATATTAATTTAGTGCAGAAACGTAGTGCCAGATAGTGCAAAAACAATGTACCTCTGGCTATCAACTGCGTATTTCAGGTAGAAGTTCTCTGTATGCAGAAATCTGCAAATCACCCAGGGGTGGGTGTGGGTTGGGGACACACAGTCACACAGACAGGATGGAGCAGGTCAGTAGGATGACTCATGAGTAAGTTTGTATACTTGGTTTAACTTCTATCAAATTTGGGTTATTCATCAAACCTATATTTACAAAAAGTATTTAATGTACAGGACAGATGATATCACCGATAGTATTATTTATACTGGCATCGCCTGTCTGATTACTCCAGTCTAGTATGCTGGACCAGGATGTTCAAAGTCAGGATTTGAAGTCCCCATACCCTCAGTCCCACCCCTGAACAGCAGGGAGCGGTACCATTTTAAAGATAATGAGCCCTCTTCGAACAGAACTACTAATATGTAAAAATAAATAAATAAATACTGTAAGTCACCAAAGAACAAATGTGAGTTTAGGCACACTTGATTGAAGGGAAATGCACAACACAGTGTCTTTAAATTTGTCTGATGGTCTACTAATTAATAGTAACATTGATTAGTGCTAATGAGGTGCAAAAGCCAAATCTCATTCTTCACAAAAGCAAAAGTATCCAAGTGAGCTAATACACATTTTTCCTTAAATATATATATATATATATTTTAAAAAGCTTACTTTGCAGCCCTCACAGGTAATGACTCCATAATGGATTCCTGATGATTTGTCTCCACAGATCTTGCATGGAATAATTTCAATTTGAGCTGCAACAGAAGCACACAACCAGTTAATTATATTTTCTTTTAAACACCTTATACAAAGCATTCCCTGATCAGCGTTTGTACAGTGAAAACTAATAACCTGCTCAACATTCTACCACATTAGCTATTCATTGCTGAACTGTGAGGGTCCCCCAAGGGCCTTGTATTAATTTATGGTTGCTTGTTATATAATAGCTTTCAGGTTATTAAAATGGGTCATCTGAGAAGGTGCTTAAAAACCCACAACGTTGTCAGATTTAACATTTTAAAGCCAAGAGATACTGGACCCAAGAGTTCCCAATTTCACCAAAGAAATAATGGAAGTCCATACTACAGTGATGCATAAGGCAGAAGCCACCAGGTGCCCTCCAAAAATAAAACATTACAAGCTGATTCCTGACATGTTTCAATTGTGCAAGTTCTTCTTTAGTTGAAAGCAACCAACTGTTCCAGATTACATCAATATAACTAGACATATTTCAAAGTTGAAGTAAATATTCTGCTCTAGTTTGCTAGTCACAAGGGAGCCGCAGTCACTGAGCTTGGTCAAACAATGAAGGCACCAAAGGCACCAAAGAATGAAGGCACCAACAGCTGTCCTTAGCAAGAATTGAAAGAGAAGACTGCAACTTGCATGACCAATCTGCATAACCATTTGGTGAGCTGTGTGTGATGAACTCATATATTTGCTTCCTTACGCATCTTCTTGCTTTTCATAGCAGTTTCATGGGGGAATTCAATGCTCAAAATCACCATACACAAAATATTTTAATAATTTATATCCCACTTTGGGTGCCAGGACACTTAAGACCACGCACAGGGTGACTGGAGCACTAAATCCACAGTGAAGCTGCTATTGATTGCTTCACACAATCAGAATTTGTGATGAAGCCTTGGGACAATTCCTTTGCCACACACATGTTCAGTTTCACCTCTTTAACTACACTTCAGAAGACAGTAACTTCTCTTGATTTTATCTCTGGATTAAAAGAGAGCTGGGGTCACAAAGTGGCAGAGATAGAGCTTTGAATCAGGACATCCCTGGCTCAAATATTATCTTATCTTTGCCATGAATTCTCACCAGGGGGTCTTAGGGCAAACCACTCCCTCTCAGCCTAGGGTTGCCAACTCTGACTGAAGCTTTTCCTGGAAATGTATCTTCCAACCCAATGTAATGTTGGGAATTCCTAGAGGCCCTGTTAAAATCTCTAGGATTACTTTTCCAGTAGGTTGATGCTGATGCCTGGAGGCTCCTAGAGGGCTGGCAACCCTATCTCAGCCTCTGCTGTCCAGCTGCAATATGGGGATAAGACCTTACAGCAGTGTTTTCTAAACTTTTTTGACCATTGGCCACGGCTCCCCATTACATTATGTTGATGCCTGCCAATTGGTATTGCACTGTTTTCCGAGAGGATTCCATGGCACTCTGCAGCTCCCCTGGCTGGTTTCCGTGCCTCCCTTGGGACCCGCACTTCCCAGTTTGAGAACCACTGCCTTACAGGGTTGTTATAAAGGACAATAATGCACATGAAGCATTTACCATGCTTTAGAAAGAGCTATATAAAAGTTAAGTATTTTTTAAAAGCCAAGAATGTAAGAATGTAATTGTAAGAATGCAGTAAAGTTAGCACTACAGTGGAAAACACTAGAATGTAATGGTAGCTGGTCTCTTCTAACAATTGCAGAAAAATACACTTTGAATTGGCACAAAGATTTAAACTTAGCATGCTCAAAGTTTTTTCAACCCTTGGATGGGACAGGCTTCAGTTATGAAATGCATCCCTGCCCCTCCCCCCAACTGTTCAGTCCAGCAGATCGAAACCACAAACTTAAAACCTGCTTAGAATGACAGCATCCCATTCATTACAAATAACTACTAGTGGGATAAACATCCAGATCAATTACTGTTCTAAGTGTCTGCCTTTGCAAGCCATCTAATTAAAACAGAACACAGTCACAAGTTCCTGAACCTCTTGTTTGCCTTCTAAAGGGCAAACGCATTTTTCTTGTCTGATGAATGCAAAACTGCTCGTTTGCAAGGGATGTGACTTTTTCCTAGACAAAAAAATTTCTGGGGAGGGGGAAATCGGGGTGTTTTCCCACTAATCACTTTTGTCTTTGACATGCAAATCAACGCTCAAATCTAGTATATGCAAACAAGGCACGGTGAGAAATCCACTGTTTGTTGTGGAACAAGGCACGGTGGCATAGATAATGTACATAAATTCCCAGGTTTTTCACTATTATTGAGGCAGTGTTAATCCACGCAGTCCACCCACCAAGCTCCTCAAGAAATGAACACAGGTTGTACAGCTGCACTGCTTAGTCAGTTGCACCTAAAGTTAATTGGTTTGTTCTCATCCACACAGTAACATTTTCCAGATTACACAAAACACAATAATTTGTTGGAGGCAAGGAAAAATATCTTGTTTTAGACAATTACCCTGAACTGCAGTTCCAGTCTGCCAAGGTAGTGTTTGGACGCATTTTGGTTCACACATTCAAACATTATTTCTCAAAATTAACAATACATTATTCATTAACAAGACACACAGTAACATTTCTACAGTCACTTAGAAACCCGTGTAAACCTGTTAAAAACAGGACTGGTTACAAAAACAACAAAATATACTCAGCATTATAGGCGGAGAGTTAAACAGTTTAGGGATCCTAATTATGAAACGCACAAAACTACTAACCAATTGACCAGGATTGCATGAACTCCTGACAAAAACGTTTTTTGCACACACTACGTACACTTTTGCAGGGGTGTCTGCAGGTTAGTAACTAATGATGCTAAAGTACTAAATCCGTAAACCTTCAGGAATAGAGGTGCTTGTAGTTGCAATAAAGCTTACTGTGTGCCCAACAGTGATTGACATTTGGGGGGGGGGATCTCATACTTGGGGTTTGACAAACCTTAAATTTGTTTACTCTGCTGTAAACCAAATGACCCTCCTCAGCAACTTGTTACTTTTTCTCCAGTGGTCAGAGGAAGAAGGAAATCGAGCCCTTTTGCTCTGTTCTCACTCGTCTAGCTCTACTGCTTTCTCCTGCTTTCAGTGGAATGGAAAACAATTTTCAGAGGGAGTCGCAGTGCTAGCCTGTTGCAGAAAAAATAACAGACTTGCAGCACCCTAAAACTGTACCAATTTATTTCAGCATAAGCTTCTGTGGACTGTAGTCCACAAAAAAAAAGAGCTGGGGGGGGGGATAGCAAAAGAGATTCTCCCTTTGCTGGACAAGGAGATAGTTAGAAGATTCTCCAGCTATGGAAGCTCACTGCAGATGTTGGAACCAATAGCTGCAACAGATGTATGGAGGCTTTAGTGCACAGGAAGCTGCTTTAGCCTTTATACAAGGCCGACTATTGGCCCATTTGGCTCACTACTGCTGACACTAGCTGGCAGCAGCTCTCCAGAGTTTCAGGTGGGAGTTTTTCCCCTGCCCTGATGGTACCAGAGATTGAACCAGGAACCTTTTGCATGCAGAGCATGTGCTCTGCCACAGGCCGTCCCTTAAAAATGAATCCTTAGAGATAGTGCCTCATCTTAAGAAAACTACATGAACAAGACCTTTGCAAATAGCCACCACCACCACACTCATTTGGGTTAGCGGTTGAACTGTGGTGGGTGAGTGGGTGTCTGGGAATCCACACAAGTGCTGAAAATACACAGGATGTGGTTCTGGGTGCAGAATCTTAGCTTGTGGATGTGAAAATGAGCTTGGAAGCATGTAGGCAACGTCTGGTAAAATTTTAAGTACCAGGGGGAGTGGTTTAACATTACCACCCAGCGTGTCGTTCACGCGCTTTCCGGGGGGGTGGGGGGGGTTGAGGCTTTAGTGACCTGCATAGTTCCTTGCCTCTTCCCATGGCCAGCAAAATACACAGAAATAGATACATCACTCATAATTCATATAGGTTACAGAATTCAGTTTCTTTAGTCCATAATCTTGATTACCTTTTCTTAGGACTGTCATTTTAAATTTTCTCTCACTCCTGTGCATAAAGAGACCTTAGAATGTCCATGAACAGATGCTTTGTAGCTTTGCTCAATACACCAACAAGGAACAAGAGGAGAGTATCTCACAAAATGTTGCAAGATCTTGGCTCCAATCCTGGAAAGCACTCAAACACACACTTCAAGCATGCACCTAATGCTATTTACAACGTAAGCTTATCATATGGGAAAATGGAAACACTAGGCAGACTGTTATGTAACATCCAATGGCCACACAAGAAAGCTATGGCGGAACAAGGAACCATTGCACAAATCTACATGCAGACCTCTGCCAATATAAAATGATTCCCAAAGTTTGGGCAGAACCTAGTGAGTCATAGAGCCCGTGCAAATGGGTTGCTAGATGTAAGGTACCAGGCAGTGAAGACAATAATGCTCAAGTGATACGATACTAGCTTGCAGAGAACTTACAGACCCTGTTGTTCACTCTTTGCCTTGTACTACATGGCTGAAAGCTCTCCCTTCTTCACCTCACCCTAGACCCAGCCACACCTGGACACCAGACACAGACACCACCTTCTCCCATCTTCTCTCCACTGAAGGAGAGCAGGTATACTAACAACAGGAAACTAAATGAAATATCCCATCCATGCAATCACTGGGTCAGCCCTGGTTACAGCGGTATTGCCAGTGTCTGAAATTGCCCCGGATGTGGAGGTTTGCTTCAAAGGAAAAGCAGGCGTCATCATGAACATCAGGCCTGGAATGTGACATGAGATGTGCTCATGTGTGGAAGCGATAATGGCAAGACAAATTCAGAAGAGAAGAACCAAAGAACAATCTGACAGTTGCTTGGAAAACTCTGCCTGGTAACCCAAGAAACAAACTCCTGCCTCCCAAAATGCTGTTTTCAAAACGCTGTGTTCATAAGGCTCAAAGCAATGCTTGATAAAAATTTAAAAAAAGGTCAGCAATAGTTTATATTGCTCTTTATAGAGATGTTTAATCTCTATATAAAAGCAGAAAAATGCCACACTTAACAAAGACAATCATGTGTGTCAAAAATACTGATTCTGCTCCTTATAAGTCTATTGATTAAACATGGAGTCATACATAGTCAATGACACTCATACATATTCAGAAGCCTAAACAAGAGCACCACATACAGTATAATGTGGTATTTGAAGCAACGCGCAGGCAACATGAATTAAACAAGGAATTATTTGACTACATATTCTAATCCCAGTGCATTTTCAGGTCCATTACCTAAATAATTTGCTCTCCTGTGCGCCCTAAAGTAATTCACAATAATTAAGTATTATTCACCTTAAATCATCTGTAGCTTACAACAACATTTTGGCTTGACACATTCCTAAGCATCAGATTATCAAAGGTGTGTGTATGTGTTTGTCTACAAATAGACACCAGTGCAATTTCCAGGGCAAGCACTCTCCTGCTCCAACCAAATTTTATAGGCGATTCTAGGGCTGCTACGTTTAAGGCCCAATTACACCCACAAGATACCTAGCATAACACCATGTATGGCAGTGCAACAACAGCCCCACTGGTGCAAAAATCCCACCACCACCAATGCCAACGTAACAGCAAGGAAATGCTGCCCGGTCATAACTTAGACACAGCCCGGCTGGCAGAACCCCATCAATAGAGAGGCCAAAATGGGGAGGAGAGCAGGGCATGATGTGGGCGGAATCAGGAGTCATCAATGGATACCAGATCCTAACCCCCACCCTTCACGTGACAGACATGTTCCCGATACTAGGAAAATGCCATGCCAATGACAGATCAGGTGTAGATAGGAGGAACCCCATAGGAAGCAACAGGAAAGTGAAAGTCTGTAGCTCCTCCTGTGCCTGGTGCAATCTTAGGTGCTTAAGAAGTAATATTTTTTTAAACAAATCTCTTACCAACAGTGGCATGTTTATTAGCATGAAAGAAACATCTTTCCATGCCCCACAGCAGTATTTGCAATCAATGGCGTCGCTACCGTCAAGCGACGGTAGCGGGCCGCTACGGGGTGACGCGCGCACGCGCATGACACATCACCTCCATGCGCGCGTCGCCCCCAAAGACGTCCCCGGAGCCGGCTCCGGAGACGTCTTCTCCAGCCGACACGCCAGGGCCTTCTGAGGAAGGCCCGCTGTGCGAACGTTATTTATAACGTTTTTTTGCACATGCGCAGACCGTTCCTGAGGGAAAAGGGCTGCCCTTTTCCCTCAGGAACGGTCTGCGCATGCACTAAAAAATGTTATAAATAACGTTCGCGCAGCAGGCCTTACTCAGAAGGCCCCGGATAGTCAGCCGGGGAAGACGTCCCCGAACCGGCGGCAACAGTTAAGGGGGCGCCTGGGCCAGCGGCCCGTCAGGCGCCCGGAGCAGTGCTTCGTTGGGCGCCCCCCCAAAATCACGCCGCGCCAAAGATTTGTAAGAGGGGGTGTAGGGGGGAGGCGTCACTTGGGTGACGCATGCACCCCACTATGGGGCGGCGCGCGCCCTAGTGACGCCACTGTTTGCAATAAGAGTTAACATGGCTGGCAGTATATTAGTTACTGGCATTGTTCCCTTTAAGCTGTGCGACTGCACAGCTCAAAGTCCTCAAAAGCCAAGCTCCACGCAGATCGGCGTTCCCGGAAGTCTGGCAATGACATTTGACGTCATCACCATTTGTCCAGAAACGAGAAGCTAGAGCACAGTCAGCATAGGGGTCTGTGCAATGATGCAGACCCGTTAGCAGGAATATTAGTCACTGGACTCCAAAGAACTTTATCTGCAGCTTAGAGTAAGGCTGGGGGCTTCCTGATGTCACATTGAGCCTAGGAGGTGATGCTTCTTTGCTTAGTCTATTTCAAGACTCAGAAAGGGAGGGGCAAGCCCTTGCAGCTGGAACTGGGGAAGAGCAGCACTGGATTTTGGAAGCGCTCAATGTGCCCGGGAAATTCAACGTGATGTCACAGACATGACGCTTCCCCTCAAGGGCGGGTCAACCAAAATTTGTGGGTCCTTCGTTCCAGATGTCAAAAGGTTTGGGAAATACTGATTCCCAAGTACCCCCTGCCCCAACTTCAAATATTTACTAGCAGGAGTTTAAAAGCTCCTTTCTGTTCGTAACTAGCATTTTGGTCCCCTGGTCCTATACAAACACCAGCACATATGCTAACCCTCAACATTACCAGCAGCTGGATCTAATCCTTCTGGAACCAACGCAATGTCAGACATCTTTAAAGGATGAGCTAGGAATGTATCAATTCAATTATAACTATCTCATATTGTCAAGAACATCAAATGAAAAAGTTAGAGATTTCTATTGAATGAGGAGGGAAAGAGAGGTTAAAAATTCTACCCATGACCATTAGATGTCACTGCAGTCAACAGAGTTGAGCTTTGGGGCTAAGAAAAAAAATCCTTAAATCACACTGACTGGTATTCTAGCTCCAAGAGGTGCCTGGTCCTTAACAGTAATAGAATCAGAGCAGATTTTGCCAGTCTTCTGTTTCTGCATCACTCGCTTTCCTGTCATTTGCTCAACATTTCCTCTTGTTCAAGAATGGCAGTTTGAGCTTTTCAGTGGGATAGCTTCTGCCAACACTACCACATTGACTGGGGGAAGAAGAGGACCCCCCCCAATCTTTTGGGGTTCCTTCATAGAGAAGTAGTGGAAGCCAGGCTACAGGAAACAATCCTTCAGATTCTGGACATCACACACACAAGAGCAAGACCAATTCACAGGACTAGCTCAAGGCATTTTGTTGCTTGCGACGGGCGCACCGCACACTCAGAGAATTGTGCTTAGAGGAGATGTGGGCAGGAACATGCTAGTCATACCCTATACCAGCCTGGCCCCTGGGCAGGGCAAGGACGTGACCCTATATAAGAGCTTGCCCTCTTGGCCTCATAGGCATTGTGCGCATGAGCGGAAACGCCTGGTCAGAAGGGCCGAGCCAGCGGCGGAGGAGGAAGTGCCGAGCTCCTCTCCCGACCTTCGGGCTCCACGCGTCACTCCTCATTCGGGGGTTACGTGCAGAGCCTCCGGGGGCCGGTTGGGCGGCCTCCCGGCAATCTCTCGGGGGGGGGGCGGACCGGATGGCCCCGAGGGTTGTATCCAGCCCGCGGGCTGGAGGCTCCCCACCCATGGTCTAGATAGATTGACAAGGCAGGTCCAATGAGCACCGAGTTTATTGCAAGCAAGGGTCTAAAGCCAAGGAACTTGACCAAAATCAGCAGAGCAAAGGGCTTAAAGGTACAGCACATAAGGAGATTAGCAGACTAGAAGCATGCAGGCAAGCAGCAAGAAATTTAAACAAAAACTAGGGAGAGTAACTTGTCCAGGCACCAAACTAGGCCTGCACTGGAAGCTTTTCATAGTCAGGACCGGGAGAGACGTGCTGGGGTCTGGGGAGACAATACTGGCTCTTCATTCTGCAGCCTTGAGTGATACCACCTGAAGAGGTATTCATGCACTGCTGAAGAGGCTTCTATGATGAAGACTATTGCCAATAAAAGTGATTGATTAGGCTTCTGGCTTGAATCCTGGTGGATTGTAACACTTGTGCAGGCACGTTTACCCTAGTTTCACTAAATGTCCAAACTGACGGACCCAGGAGCACAAATAGATCTTGGAACAGGTGTAGGGGTGTGTGTGTGTGTGTGTGTGTGTGTGTGTGTGTGTGTGTGTGTGTGTGTGTGTGTGTGTGTGTGTGTGTGTGTGTGTGTGTGTGTGTCAGGAGGGATTTAACATGCAAACCACCACCCAATGGGGTGGTGATGGTCTAGTGCTAGGAGATTCTACTCCATGCTGGGTTAAACTACGGTACCTTTGCTTCAGCCCACTTTCAGCTCCACAATTGCTAGACCTGACAGCATATCAGGTCTTTTTTTTGCTCCACACGGCTTGCTAAAGCGTTCCAGTGAGTCAGCCTTCAGGTCCTTAAAGCCATGACTTCAAAAAACTCTTCAAGCAAGCCAGAAATTCATCTTACATTTAAAGAAAAAAAATGCCTTTAGGCTTATAAGAATACCTGGAAATCTGAACCTTAATGTGAATGCAATTAAAACAAAACCAGAAATAATTATTTTTAAAGTTGATTTCCCATCCTGTTTCGATGCCTGGAGCTGTCAATGTCATAAAGACTTGACTTAAAGTGAAAGCACCCCATCATTTTTCAACCTCTGCTACTTTCATATGTAAAAAGCAGCTCTCTTGGCCCTCAGCTTCTTGCAATGTACTTTTCAGACAGCAGGGTATCTGTGAAAATAGATCTCCCCCATTTCTGAAGAAACTGCAGTTTATCTAGTGTAAAGTTAAGCCTGTGCCATTTAAACTGCTGGGATTTCCAACTTAAAGGAAGCGAAGATGACAACTGAATCAACTCTCGGCAGAACTTCAGACTCTGGGACTGAAGAAGTCGAAAGTTATTCTGAACTAACAACAAATGATCAACCTCGAAAAGAAACAAAGCAGGGGGAAATTCTTTACATTACAAGGATCGTTACAAATTTGGCGTTGGAGCCAGGTGACATTCTGCTAGAGGAGCGATAGGGCAAAAATACTGGAGCAAAAAGATCTTTTGGCACCTTGAAGAATACCTTCTGGTGTTGTGGTAAAAGAGACCAAACTATAAAACCCTATCCTTGTAACAAAGATTCCTCTTGTAAACTGGTTAATGCTGGGGGGTGGGGGAATGCAGCCCTGATCTGTCGCCATTAACAGCAGTTTGTTACAATAAGGAACTGGAGAGCAAGAACTTATTAGGGAACGTAAAACTGTGGGAAGAATTTGATCTATCTGAAATTGAGAAAGTGGGAAAGGGTGGTATCATGGAAAACATACACAGTTGCGTTGGACATCGTGGGTCAGCACAGGACAGCATTGCGTCAGTATTTTCAGTTGCTATTCCATACGCACGTTACTCAGGAAACATGGCCTCTTTAAGAGACCTTGCTAATGCCGAATCCTTGGTTTTCACACAGTACTCAAACAACATTAAACGACTTAACAGTTTGTTATGCATTTCAAAACAGATGTAAAAATGTCTATCAGAAGAGATGAGGAAAACTGCATGCGAGGAAGCTTGCGTCTGGATGTGGTCAAATGTTCCTAAGGTAACCTTTGGCATGAATCTCAGAGGGAGCTTTTTAAAACTTTTCTTCCAATTACACTTTAATATACGGTATTTGTCTGAGCCTGTACAAAGTCAGTAGCCAATGACAGATTCTGGAGAGGTGGGAATAGCAGTGCAGGCCTTTTTCATGCTGAATGCGTTCCAAGTCAGTATCCTTTTACAGTTTAATTTTAGACCATATGAAGGAGATTGGCTGGCTACACTGTACCTCTGGACCCATTGATAATACAGAAGCTCCCCTACTTATGAACAGGTTAGGCTCTAGGTATCTGTTCTTAGGCCAGCGGGTGGCGCAGCGGGTTAAACCGCTGAACCATAAGCTGTCGATCGAAAGGTCGGCAGTTCGATTCCCGCGACGGGCTCGTTGCTTGGCCAGCTCCTGCCAACCTAGCAGTTCCAAAGCATGTCAGTGCGAGTAGATAAATAGGTACCGCTTGCGGGAAGGTAAACAGCGCTCCGTGTTCCAGCCGCATGCTACGCGCTGCGGCAAGGAGAGTCATGCCGGCCACATGACCACGGAGGCGTCTTCGGACAACGCTGGCTCTTCGGCTTTGAAATGGGGATGAGCACCACACCCTAGAGTCGGACACGACTGGACTTAATTGTCAGGGGATACCTTTACCTTTTTATCTGTTCTTAAGTTGTTTTGTTCTTAGGACCAACATCAGTATTATCAGTCGCAAACATGTAGTGAGCAATAACATCATCGCCAGTTACTTCCAGGTTTTCAGAGGTTAAAAACACAGGTATGAGGCTCTGGGCAGATGGGAGGGCCGTTCTCAGCATTCCCGAAAGGCTCAGTCAAGGGCAGGAGCCTCTCGGGAGCGTAACGTGGCACCGAAAGTGTCATGTCAGAGCGGGGTTCCGGCGGCCCGGCAGTCTGAGTACCACCAGCAGTCAGCCGAAGTACCACTGGTGGTACGAGTACCACTGGTTGAGAACCCGTGGTCTATGTAAGTACAGTATTCTAAAATTGTTTAAGCAATCATTGCAGGAGGTGAGAGAGAGAGAGAGAGAGAGAGAGAGAGAGAGAACGTGTTTGTATTATATCACATTCACCAACGTGATGTGCGTATTTCAAAAAGTAATAATGTCATAAAAAATTAAAACTAGTTGACAGCCCTAATTCAAAAACTTTCCAGGAGAAATATGCAGCTATACTGCTGAAATTTTCAGAAATGCTACTCTTTCTGCAGCTGAGTAAAGTAAACTAAAGTTAACTTTAACATACTTAACACTAACTAAATCTGTTTAATGCCCGTCTCCAAAATGACAGTGGCCTTGTAATCTGCTTTAGATAAAGAAGTGCCAAGATTAGCAATTACATAAGCCCATCACCAAGCACAGAAACAATAATCAGATCAACCTTTTTTTTAAAAAAAAAAATTGTATGCAAAGGCTATTACAATCAGCTGACTCCTCAAAATCCAATTTAACGTTGCTAAACCCCCCTTTTCACAGAACCCATTTGAGACTGGGCAAACGAGAGGTTTGCAAACAGAAGGGTTTTGTTTCCTTAACCATTTTGCCTTTAGCCAATTTTTCTTTAATATTATATGGAGAAAGAGGGGAAGAAAAATAGAATATTTATTGCTGAAGGCATAATACAGACAAAATCCTCCCATGTAGAAGCACTAACAAAAAAAAATTAACCTAACGAGTAACTTTTCCATCTAATGTAAATATTCATTGAAAGGCTTAGAAAGAAAAGAAACTAGTTTTATAATCCCCTAAAAGGGAAGAAAGAAGCCATTATAACAGGAACTGTGGGGAAAAGTGTTGCACCAAACATAATTCTTGATGCTGTAATATACAACATGTTTTCAGTGGGTCAATATCTGTGGCACTGCAGCTTGTTAAATTACTATGATACTCATGGTCAGGGATCATGGGGTTTGGTCCAGTGGCATCGCTATAATGGGGTCGGGGGGGGAGCAAATGCCCCCGGGTGACAACTGTGGTCTCCTTGCAAGGAGGAGCTGCAGCAGAATTTTTTTAGCTCCGTGGCTGCTTTTTTGCAGCCAGAGGGCTGCATAAGCAACTGCGGAGCACAAACATGCTGAAATTGGCACATTTTGGGGGCCCTCCCACCGTCCAGAAACCTTCCGGGAGCGCAGGGGGCGGGGCGACGACACGTTTCACATCATCATCCCCCCCGTAACCCAGCTAGCAACGCAACTGGTTTGGTCCATAGTTTATGGCAACCTGCCATGAAATCCCCATTTGATTACAGCAACAGATGGCGTGCTTCAGTCCACACAAATGTATGCGGATGACTGACATGCTTTCTCTGGACTGGCCTAGAACAGTGACAGTCAACCAGTGACTCGAAAGGCAGATCCAGGCTTCTCCTGTCACATTTTCATCACTCATAAGGAAAAAGAAACTACTTCCACGTTGAAAGAAACAGAGCTATTCCAAACATTACATCTCTCTCTCTCTCTCCCCCCTCCCTCAAATCATGGTCTAGGGAGAATGGTCCTTAAAAACACCAAAGTTGGGCAATTGCTGGTCAACAATGATAGGTCTCTTAGCAGCAGGCACAAAACTGTCAACAAAAACGGGAGTATCTCACTAGTATCTCACTAGTTCAAATGGTTCCTTTCTCGCAAACTTTGCTTCCTTGGGTTTTTCTTCCATGAACCTTAAGGTGTCTTCTGTGCACATATGGCCTTATTTCCTCTTTCGCTCCCTCATGCCCACTTAAAAAAAAATCTACTTATAGGGTTGCCACCCATTCATAATTTGCATGGATTCTTCATATTTTGGGATCTCTGTCTGTAAACAGATAGAAACTGTACAGTGAAAGTGAACAAACATTTTTTTTTCTCCATTGTGAAGGCTGCCTTCTCATAAGAAGCAAAATCTCAGTGGATAACAGGAAGAGTTTACATTAATTTTGACGTATTCACCACTGGCAGAAATTGAATTAATCAGCATGCTCTCTCCTGATACCATGCAATCTACAGCGGTGACACTGTGGTTGCAGAGGTTTGGCTAAGTCACAGGCTACGTGTTGAGGGACAGGGTCCAAACCAAGCCTTTATAACCACAAAGACAGCTCCAGTGAGACTCTTCCACTCGATAAATCTACGGCAATACTGATGTCGGACATCAAATACTGCTAATGTTTTCCCTCTTATGTCAAACTGTGTATGTGAAAATGGAAATGCACGCAGATTCAGGCATTCCCACACCCCCCACAGCGTTTATGCATTTGCTCTTCTACTACATCAATGGCAAGAATGTGTTTTCATAATCTTTGCCAAACTCATATGCATGGTGGGTGGGACACAGCCATTCAGTCACTACAGGCTTCTTGACACAATGGAAAGACACTGACTTTCCTCATAAAGTCCCAAACTGCTGGGGTCCTACATATCAAGACAATTTACTTTCTGTACGTTCTGCTTTGATATCTAAGATTGTTAGGAGGTAGCCCTTCAGGATTTCACCTGTGCCTGCACCATAAAGATTTGAAGGAGAAAAAACCCCCCCAGAGCATTAGCATCTTCCAGAGGCGGTATAAGATGTGCTGGTTTAAAAAAAAAAATGCCTTGAGCAGCCCAAGTTGAACCTGTGCCTTCCCTTTGAAAGTGGAGGGAAAGATAATTTTCATCTCTTTGAGATTTGCATTTTCTGTTTGCCATTTTCAAATGCTGGAACTTGCCCTGAGCATATCAGATAGAGCAGAACAGGAAACAATCTCCTATTTAACTGATTTAATTGAAGTGGGTCTACAGCCTGGGAACTAGGGAAATTGCTCCCTGTTACCTCCTCCCAGCTGCGGCTCTGTGCAGCTGTACATAGGTAACAGCAATTGTTATTATTATTTTTAAAAAACACCTTGGAGTCACTACGCCAATAACACTGTATCAGTACGTGCCCATTTCTAGAGGTGATTTATAATGCAGTTGAAAAGCAGGATTTCTCTAGAAAGGGAACAGAAATATCCTTTGTCCTTTGCTGAGCTCAGCCCACGTAACCCGCTGCCTGAGAAGATTTGTACAACGCACACCAAGCCCTTCAGGGAAGAACGCAGGGCCGATAGCAAAGGTCTTGCAATAGCCCGTTTTTAGAAGCAACCAGGATACCTGGAACTGTGAAACTGAGCCTAGGCTGTTTTATGCAAAGCAATTAACCGAGCTGCAAGTTACACTTTTTGCACCGATGTCTCAATTGGCAAGCTGTGACTGATGCACTCCCCGGGCTTTCTGTATCATTGTTTGCTGTTTAACCGAATGTTAGGCTGAACCAACACCAATTCATAAACAATTAACACTTGCTTTCCTCTTGAAGGTTATAACCTTTGTGTTACCTAAGCCGCCTTGGGCATTTGCCTTGGCATAGGAAAAGGCGGGGTATAATTTTTAAAAAATAAATAAATAAAAGTTAATCTCAAACTAAGGTGGGATTTACTTAGTTCACTTCCTATCCTACCCCTTCTCAACAGATCAAGTAGACACAGTTTAATCTCTCTGTCACTCACACACACACACACACACACACACACACACACACACACACACACACACACACAGATCAATACACACGCTAAAATTTACCCCCACCTGCTGAACTCTGGGTGGAGAGCAGCAGCCCAAAGAGGAAAGGTTTAGCACTTTTCCATAAGGAATTTACGTTCAGACTTTGATGGACCTCCATGGAAAGTACCGTAGTTCTACAAACACAAGGGAATCAGAAAGAACTCTTCATGACATGCTTGCTTTGTCTTAACTAAGTTTGTCTGAACTTGGGGGCTTGTCAGGAAGGCACCCTTGGTTGATCTTAATGGCCGTGACTGCAGAAGCTATATCACTTTGATCCCAGCTCCACACCCCCTCCAGCTATTACAAGCCAGGACTTGGCAGAATCCCATCAGAAAAGCTATTCTGGAAACCCGGCGCACCATTGTGGATTACCAACTTCTTCACAACAGGACAGCAAGGCCCTTACCTTCAGGGCTTTTCTAGGCTGGCTAGCATTATACCTGACAGCACAGCAGCATTTTTGCAAACCAGCCAGATGTCTCTTTTGAAGTTGAGAGGAAGTGAACCACCCTGTACAAACCCCAAATACAACAGATCTCAAACAAGATTAAGGAAAATGCACCATCGAATGCCTATCTGAACCCTGCCCCCACCTGCATCAATAATACTGAGTATTTTATAAACGTTATAATCACTCTGTGTGTGTGTGTGTGTGTGTGTGTGTGTGTGTGTGTGTGTGTGTGTGTGTGTGTGTGTGTGTGTGTGTGTGTGTGTGTGTGTGTGTGTGTGTGTGTGAGAGAGAGAGCGAGCGAGCAATCCAAGTTAATCTGCTTCTTCCGCAATTCCCAACATTCCAACTCAGCAAACTGAAACAGCTAAATTCCCATCAACCATTTTGGTTCCCCCACATTCATACTTCCCCAATCAAAAACTTTCCCTCAAGCAACTATAACCCCTGGCACAAAATAAAACCTCTCCCACAACATGGGCCCTTGGCTTTTTCCCCTTCTCCGTCCCCTACTCAGGTTTTCCTTCCCCAACTTTTCAAGTGCATTTTAGTGTTTTCAGCAGAGGTAGGATTTATCTATAAATCCTACCTCTGTTGAATGTATTGCGAGTCATGACAATATCCACGCTGCATTTTAGTGTTTTTGCATTACTTTTCCATTTTATTTATTTATTTTATTTAAATAATTTATACCCCGCCTTTCTCCCAGCAAGGGCACTCAAGGCGGCTTACAATAAAACATTAATATATATATATATACACATACATACATACATACATACACACACACACACACACACTAAAATAATTAAAAACAAATAATAATAATAATAATAAATAAACCTTTATTGGCTTAGAGAACACTACAATACCACCACAAAACAAAAAATCAAACAGACAAACTTACGTACATATATAGGCCTTAATTAACTGTCAAACCATATTCCCGACTCTGATTTATCAAGAGGTATTTTAAGAAAGTTCCCACTGTCTCAATTATACCAGGATCTTCCGAAGATAAGATGTTCCTTAATACAATACAATCTGAACAACCATCCCACTTGCTCAGCAGGGGATCTAAGAGTTTCTTGCGGAGAGCCAATTTTTAAAAATCCAGATGGATTTTTATAGAGAATGAATTCACTTTCTATTATTTTACAGGACCAGTTTTTTGGTAAAACTATCAAAATCATGAGCTTTTTACTTCTGTTCGTAGTTTTAAATTTTTCCTTTAGTTGCTGAATAATTTCTGAATCAGCACAGTGACATTCTTCCTCATCTAAATCACCTTCAGAAGTAAAAAATAACTCTTTGTAGGTCCTTTTAATCTTCCCCATCTTTTCTTTGCAATATGTCTTAGACCTATTTAATACTTTCTTCTTACACACCAGAGACTCACCAACGGAGGTCAAAGAGGCATTTAAGTGGCACACAGCGCAATCCTATCCAACTTACACCACCGGTGTAACCAGCGGTGCAGCGAGAACGGGAGGCCCCAGAACAGAAAGGGGATTCAAATCCCCTTTAAATCCCCCTTTGGAGGGGATTTGAATCCCCTTTCCGTTCTGGGGCCTCCCGTTCTTGCTGCACCACTGGTTACACCGGTAGTGTAAGTTGGATAGGATTGCGCTGTTAAAGCTGTATCAGGGTCCAAATACTCAGACTCCTTAATATTACTAGGACCAGGAATTTCATAATTCTCAGGAGGAATTTTCAAGTATATTGTTTTCCATCTGACAAGACTTCTCTTTTCCTAACTGCAATCTGAAGTGCATACTTTCATGTGTGGTTTGATTTCACTATTTAGTGAAACTATCCAATCAATTACTTTCCTCAAGTCTTTACTAACCCAGTGCCCCCTTTTTAAAAAAAGGTTTGCAACAGTTTTTTGACCACTAATTCGCCTCCATATTTCAAATCATGTAATTATCAAACAGTTAATGAATTAAACTTAATAAAGACTAATAAAGCAGCTTCACAACAATATGAAATTAAAAGACGCTTACTCCTTGGAAGGAAAGCTATGGCAAATTTAGATAGCATAATAAAAAGCAGAGATATCACCATGCCAACAAAAGTTCGTATAGTCAGGGCGATGGTGCTCCCACTAGCAATGTATGGTTGAGAGAGTTGGACCATAAGGAAGGCTGAGCGCCGAAGAATAGATGCTTTCAAACTGTGGTGATGGAGAAGACTCCTGAGAGTCCCTTGGACTGCTAGGAGATCAAATCAGTCAATCCTAAATGAAATCAACCCTGACTGTTCCCTGGAAGGACAGTTACTGAGGCTGAAACTCAAATATTTTGGCCACCTAATGCGAAGAGAGGACTCTCTGGAGAAGACTCTGATGATATATATAATTTTTTTTTATTCATTTCAGTTTACCACATAATTTTATCAATGTAAATTGTAGAAAAATGGACTTGAGGGGTTTAATTCCTTGTCACTGCCAACAAGAAAAATTAATTTGTGTATGATACCATTGACATACCACCCTGAAATTTTGACTGATTGGTTACAAGACATATACCTTTAAGTGTGATTTTTTTTTCCAAAAATTCAAAATAAATATTATTTGAATATTTTTGAATTTCTTGAAATTTACAATTGTGTCATGGTGTATATCAAATGGAAGCCCTATTCGTTAGCCTTAAAATGACACCTGTCCCATGTCTGTAGCTTTCATAATTTTCCTGTAAATGGCATTTGAAGGTATGGTGACAAGTGAATTTTGGCCTTTTTAGGCAATTTTGAAAGTTCAATATCTCAAAAACGGGTGGACAAAAAAATCTGAAAAAAATAATTTTTAAACATCTCATGGTAAGGTACAAATGTACCAAAAATGTACCAAATCCATGACATCAAGTTCCAAAATGGATTTTTCATTGGTTGATTTGACATGGAATGACCCCATGTGTTTGTCAGTATTGATGGGAAGTACAAATGTTGTGCATGTGGGTATACAGAAAAAGAACAAAACAGAACAAGAAAGAATCCTGGCCGCATTGTTTAACTCACTCATAGAGCTCTGTAACCACACCTACCTAGGCATTATGCCAAATGTGTCTTTAAGTCACCAGTCTCCTTTTCTGATTATTATACATCCTCCCTCTGCCACCCCAGAATTTAGAAAATGAAAAAGTATGTGCTGGATATATGAATATGTAAATACACACACACACACACACACACACACACACACACACACACACACACACACACACACACACACACCACAATGTGGTAATATAAATGAAGAATCTCATTTTGAAGTTCTCTGTGGAAACAGAACCAAGATGCCTCTCCATTGGCTAACTTTACAGGTACAGGGAATATTTCTAACTTTACAGGTACAGGGAATATTTCTATCTGTCTAAAAAGTCTTGCACAGCAGGAGGAGAACTCCCCACACAAACGTCTAGAGAAAATTGCTCAAGGACTTCACTATCACATTGACTTAGGAGGGCCATTGGATTATGGTTCCTATCAGTCCCTCAGGAAATGGTCATAGGAGCCAGGCAGCAACAATCTATCCATAAGGAAGCTTCTAAAAACCCCTCAGGTCAATGGAGATAGTACTATGAGTCATCAAACCAAGCACTCCAGCTCTAGGTCCCTCAACCTAGGAGCCGCCCATCCCAGAATCAAGATCTACAGGCTCTTTTGGAACAAAGGGTACTAAAGGGAAAAAAGCAGCATAAGAGGAGAGGTACCTTCACCATGAATGAGGACATAAATTTGTTCTTTACCCATGGCATCAACTTCTCAGACCCTGTACCTTTCTATAGGAGCCATGCTTAACATCTGCTTCTGATTTGTCCCAGTCCTTCAACCAGCTCCAGCTGAAGCTATGATCCTCCTAGAGACCATTTGTCTTCTACATCTCAGAACAACAGGAATTAAATGACAAACTATGCCTCTTGCTTTTCAAAACATTCCATCTCATTTTCATTTCTAGAAGACATTCAGGAGGAAGAGCCACCACTCAGCAACGTGGGTGGGAAATCCACAGTGTGTGCACTTGTCCTCAGCATTGCACAATCTCTCTGCCAGTTTGTCAGGCCATTTTTTCTGCTGATCCAGGGACACAGGTGTGGTCTGGAAAAGCCCCACGCTTCCCTGTCGTTTATGTGGTCGCGACTGCTTGCCAAGAAGAAGTTGCTGGTGTCCCTCACTAGAGTACGGGAAGAAGCATTATCCATGTAGAAGGGCCATGTTGGAAACACAAGGGTGTTGCTGCCCCATAAGGACAAACTGTCGCTGATGGGCAGCAACACCCTTGTGTTTCCAACACGGCCCTTCTATAGCAATGACTCTTTATGTACTTTAGAGAGAGATGCTCTATGGAAAAAAGGTTTTAGATCTGACAGGGTCCTGATGTACTGTTAACACGCTTGCTTTAAAAAAAAAAAACAACAACAACTTCAAATCGGAAAAACACACGAGTGTGTTAGTATAAAGCTACAGGTGTATCTTTATTTTTTTGCAATTCCAGTAATCAGGCTGCTGTTCTTGCTGCATGAAATTGAAGGCCTGAACCAAAGAACCTCATGGAAATCCAGTGATAGCCAAGCTGGCCTTCGACGGTCACACAGATGGTGGATTCAAAGGTGTGCAATAGAGGTGAAACAGTCTCTCTCACATGGTGGCTGTACCATCTCAAGCTGCATCTGGGAAGGCATTGACGAGCACACCCACAGGAAAATCAACTCCCAAACGTTTGCAAAGACAGATTTGTCAACGTACTCAGATTTACACATGGCAAGGGAAGAGGGTGACAACTTTCTCGGATCTGTATCTAGTCAACGTATTTCAGAGACTCAAAGAAGACAAAAATCCTAGCTGCTCTTTTCACCAGCTGGGGAAAAAAAATCAACTCATTGGAAATCTGTAACAATACCTCTCCAAGCAGTGACAGTTATTATGTGAAGTGTGATAAAAACCCATATACAACTTCGATGACTAAATGCTAAGGTGAAATACCAGCTACTTTATGTGAAGCAATTAATACTGTAAATATTCAAACTGGGCTGCTTTAACCATTGTATTGCTCAAATTACAGACCAGTTTTTCTATTTCTATTTTCTAGAGCAGTTTTTCTATTTAGAAAAAGTGAAACTTCTGACTAAAATGTTGAGCCTCTCCTTAGATTAAGAAAATCAAATCAAATTACCACATTTGACAATTCATCAAGACAAGACATAGTTCACAAGTTTGATTAGTCAACCGAAACAACAACAGCAGCAGTACAGAAGGCGAGAGAACATTCACTGGGTGACATGACAACGATTCAGGAACACCTCCCTTTTGGATAGGAGTAAAAAAAAAAAAATCTAAAATGGTGACACATGTGTATTTATTTATATTTCCATACCACGTTTTGAACAAAACAAAGCCATTGTCAGCAGTTAAAAATAACAGAGGTTTATTTTATTTATTTTTATTTATTTAAGAGATTTGTAGCCCGCCTTTCTCCCACAAGGGCAACCAAGGCGGCTTACAACATATTAAAATATATAAAATACATATAAACACATTGGACACATTAAAATTAATTAAAACAATTTAAGTTAAATTGTTTTAACTGAATTAGGTTTACTGCCTAATTCAGATGGGCTGATGGAGCGTGCGCTGCATCCAGAGCAAGGGGGTGTGATCGGACAGCCAGCAGGAGGCAAATAAAAAAAAAAAATTTACTTACCCCTCCTGTAGGTGGCCTGATCGCCTATGGGTCTCCTTGGACCTAGGTCAGCCATTTTGCTGGTGTAACAGCACAATCCTATCCAACTTACACCACTGGTGTAACCAGAGGTGCAGCGAGAACGGGAGGCCCCAGAACGGAAAGGGGATTCAAATCCCCTCCAAAGGGGGATTCAAAGGGGATTTAAATCTCCCCTTCCCTCCAAAGCCTTCTGCCCTGACCTCCCCTGCTGGTTACACTGGTGGTGTAAATTGGATAGGATTGTGCTGTAAGTCTGAAGAGAGGAAATGGGTGGGGGGGTTCCAAAAGAGGGGATAGGCTCCTGGTGCTTCTGGGACCTTCCCCCTCTCTGCCCACCTCCTTCCCACCCATGGCACGCTTTCACTACCAACTTACTAGTAGACTTGTGGAGCTGCTAACCAGTAGGCGGAGGCTTCTGGAGCCACTGCTGCACTCGCCACACCACTGTCCATTTGCGGCAGCAGCCCAGAAGCATTTGATGGCAGCTTTCATGCTGCTAGAAAGAGCCTTGCATTTATGGGGGAGGCAACAGTGATACAGTACCCCAAACCTGAACTGTTTAGGACTTTAAGGTAAAAACTGGCACCTTCCGATTCCAAGGAATGCCATTGTAGGGAAATCATTTGATTTTGTCTGTAAACCGCTTTGTGAACATTTTGTTAAAAAGCGGTATATAAATACTGTTAATAAATAATAATAATAATAATAATAATAATAATAAATCACCAAGTCAGTGGTACAAATTTACCAGTCCACCCACCCACACAAAATACTAACATGTTTGCCTAGTAAACCTGTGCTAATAATCTGTGGCACCTTCATGAACTAAAAATAAAAATCTGTTGCAGTTTACAAATTATACTTGCCTGCTTGCCTAGAGGCAAGTCTTACTCACCAAAGAAAGCCCGGTGAGGAACTATTTGTAGCATTCATACTTAAACCTGCTGCGGTTTTATCAAGGACAGTGTAACTAGAACATCCACTTTCCCAGTGGGAAAAAAAATACCAAGTGTGTAGTCCTGCATTATTCCTCAACACCAAGGGACTCACATTCCACATAGGTATCCTAGGCCATTAAAGTGAGTGAGTGAGTGAGTGAGTGAGTGAGTGAGTGAGTGAGTGAGTATAATGATATGACTTTAGCTGGGCTGAAAGTGAAGAGTGCAATGTGTAAAAGACATTGCACAGGTAAATGGAACAGGTAAATGGAAAGCAGCTCCCATTCATTTCAAGGAGGCCAGAACCCAAGAGCTTCCCATTCATCATGCCCTATAGCTACAGCATCTTGAAGAGGCACTGCCACTGAAATCCCAATCATTCACAATGGCCCAGGAAGGATTTGTGCTTCACAGCTTCAAAAAAAGAAAAAGAAAAAAAGAGAGATAAAATTTCGGTATAAATTGCAGCTCACAATAACAGTTTTAAACCTGTAATTATTTATACTCTGCAGATTTAGGAAGCCTATAATTACTCCTTATGCTCTTGCCAATGTCTAGCCTATTTCATAATTGCCAACACCAGCTCAGTTGAAAGGAATTAGCCACAGTGTTAAAATCTGTTCCGTATTAGCTTCTGTTCAAACACAAGTACACATCCCCAGGATGGGAGAGGCAAAGAAGGTCTCCCACCATGTTAAACCCCTCAGAAAGTCACACGGCTGGAAAATAGTCAATTTCATTCTACAGTCTGCAGTCATTTTTCTCAAAATCACAGAACATGAGGCGCTTTGCATTAACAGCGTCTTGCGATTTCAACCCAACACAGTTCAAGGTGAGCCAGGATACTACCAGGCACCCTGACCGATCTGGTTAATAAAAGCAACAAGAAAACAACAAGCTTGATAAAACGGAGCAGACAAATGAATTGAGGATTGGGTCCCACTGATGACTGTCGGCCACAACAGCTAAGTGTAACCTCCGTGTTCAAGACACTCAAATAACTGAGGCAGAGGACAAGCAACAAGGGAGACATGTGGATTTTGTGCCCTGCTTTGAACTTCCGGAGCAACTGGCTGATTTCTGAAACAGAATGATGTACAAGCTGCACCTCTGGTCTTAGCCAACAGAATATTTTATTTATTTAAAAAAATTATATCCCGCCTTATCCCATGCCGAGGCAAATGCCCAAGGCGGCTTACAACAAAAATTAAAAACAGTTTAAAATACAGAAAGTTTAAACAATACATAATTTAAAAACAATAAAAACAATAAAATCAATAAAATCCACGGGGGGGGGGCAACAGTAGGGAGCACAAAAGCAGCATGGCAGAGCATCTTGAGACACAGGAGGCAGACTACAACCCATCACCCAAACGCGAGACGAAACAAAAACGTTTTGAGCCCTCGCCGAAAAGTCATGAGGGAGGGGGTGGTTCTCAGATCCCCTGGCAGGGAGTTCCACAGTTGTGGCGCCACAGCAGAGAAAGCTCGCCCACGTGTTGCCACTCCCCTAACTTGCGATAGAGGTGGTACACGCAGGAGAGCCCCCTCAGATGACCTAAGAGAGCGGGCCGGAATGTATGGGAGAAGGCTCTCAGATATCCTGGACCCAAACCGTGAAGGGCTTTAAAGGTCATTACCAGCACCCTGAATTGGGCTCGGAAACGAATATTTCACCAACATAAAAGCATCACTGAGCATTTCCTCAACGTCAGCCTGTTTCCCCTAAGCTCCAAAGGCCAGGCAAACAGGTAGGTCTTACAATACTTCCAAAAGATGCTCAGCTTTGGACTTTGGCAGGTCTATAGGGGAAAGGTGTTCCAGAAGGTAGCCATTAAACACTTCCCCTATTATGCTGTCGTTGTATGAACCCAATGAGTTCACGGCAGAGATAAGATTTGAACCCTATACCAGCGATGGGCAACCTAGGCTAGGGTTTTGAATATTGATTGTATTGAAAACCAGCTGTATTTGAATCAGACCTGTGCACTAACCATGACCCCATGAATACCATGGAGGAACCCGGAAACCCCGCATATGAGGAAAGGAAAACAAAATGTCTTGCGGGTCACATATACAACCCTGGCAGGCTGCCCACAACTGCTCTACATCACAAGCCGAACACATGGAAAAGGTGGTTTTTAACCAGCCTTTGGAAGGCAGTTATAGGAAGAGATAGACTTTAAGGTATATACCGGTAAATCCCAAACGGCTATGACAGGCAAGTTGCAAGGTGATAGGATGGCATCCTTCTAGCTAGATACTTTAGTATGCATATGGGTAGAGCCTCTCATAGTAAAAAAAAAAAAAAAAAGCACCTAGATGCCTTAAAATATTTTTATTCAGCATTTGTCATTTTCACAGGATAACTAGAGCGGTTTCTTGAGTAAAGAAATCTTAGTTGGTTGATCAAATGAATTCTGGTCAATTAAATCTGCACAAAGTTGCATCTGAACAAAACAATAGTTTGGAAGAAAACAACACCATACTTTTCTTATTTTTAGACGGTGCATGCATATGTCACAACAGATGCCATCTTAGCAGAGGCATTTTCTGCAGTGTGCTGGTGAAGATGGAACACTTCTCAAGAGAATGCCTACCACCTGCAGCCTTCGTAAGTACTTGTATTAAAAATAATTATTTTTAATGGGCTGCCTGATTGAGGGGTGCCTTTTTGTTGACTAAAAAGGGCATGCATTGATTGATTGATTGATTGATTGATTGATCGATGAAGAGGTTAGTTTAACTGTTGCAGTCCAAGGAACGACAAAAGGAACTCGACAACCAATAGCACTGCTGCAACATTACACACCACACTGGTGCTTGCCATCTCAAAAGTGCCATAAAGTGCTTTGCAATGGCATAGCAGTTGCCTGGGCCGGTGTAAAGGCCTACGCTGGCAGAAAGACCAACACGCACCAGAAAAGGTAAGATCCATGCTGAGCAGCATGGAGGCAGAATGGGGCAGAGAGGGGACGTATCAGGGTGCAGGATGGGTGGCAACGGGGGCGGGCGGATCGGGCCTGGGAGGGTGTGGGATCGGCGGTGCTGGCACATGCCACATCCTATCCCCCTTTCAGGGCCTGACCCGCTGACACAGTTCAACTCGGACTTGCACCAGTGATTTCCGAGTAGACACATTGCCGTGGTTGGGGCTTTCCCTGGGGTAAGGGGACGAATGGCCCCACTGCATAGGAACTTAGGTTGGATTGGGCTGTTTGTTACTAGGACTGCAGCAGACCAGTGAATGGCTTTTAAACAAGAAATGCTATTACGCACACTACGTGCATCAGCCCTGCTCTTGTTCCAAGGATATTCTAGGCAGGCTTCTCAAGAGGAAGACTGTGTTCACATCACCCCTCTATACACCTCTTCCTCTCCTAGAACTACAGTACATATTCCTTACTGCTTTCTGCTCCATCTAGCTCAGCTCCTTCCGCTGAATTTCAGGAACGAGGCTTAAGCTAATTCCCTCTCCTGCTTGGCCCTTGAACAAATTGTTAGGCTTACTCTAAAGGTAAAGTGGGGAGTCAGGGGAGTCAGCCAGGGATTGGTTCTTTTTCTGGATCAACAAACATGCAGCACAAATCATGTGTGTATTGTAAGAGAGGAACAAGTAAAACATTGGCCTCAGCTATGGTTGAAAAACAGGTTGTCATAATCTGAGCAGCGGACAGGTAGAGAGGTGGTATAGGCAGAGATCACATAAGAAGAGCAGGTGATCTGCAGGGCAAGAAGCTCTGGGAAGCAGCTGGCAAACTGCAGCCTTGCAGAAGATCTAGGAACTGGTCTAGAGAGACTTGTTGTACCAGCCATGTCAGGCTCCCAACTAAGGGTTGAAATAACATCAGGTTCCACCAGTCCAGACCTTGGCTGATGATGACTGTAAGAAGGCCTTGATTCTATCAAGAACTCCCAGAACAGCAGGGAATGTCAGTCTTCTTAAAAGAGGCAAGTCCCAAGTTACTCAGCAGGCACTTCTCTGCCTCTGAGTCATCCGAGAACTGGCAGTGACATTCTGGGAAGCCCAGGGTTGAACTGAAGGGCTAGCATGGGGAGGACCTCTTAGCAACTCTTGAGCTTCTGTGAAACTGCAACTTGGGTCCTGGTCCTCATGGTCCAGACTTTTCAGTTGAATTCATCAGTGGTTCTTGAGATGTTATACCTATGCCTATCCTTGCGAACTTAAGAATCAGTGGCTGCCCTTCATTGTCCAAGGTGAACCCTCACTCTGAATAAGCTTTGTTTACCCTTAGTGATAATGGCATTGTTCCTAGGATGAAGAAGGCTGATTTGAAACAAAAAAAAAATGACCTTGAAAGAGCACCCACTCTAAAAGGTGATGGAAGGTTTATGCAATAAAGGGTAAGAATAAAAGAGAAAAATATATATGATGTAAGCTGTAAATGTTGCTTCTATTTAAGCCACTAAAAAGAACCAGGTTGGAGGAAAGCTAGGAGGTTTGAGAAGCTACCACCACTTGTCCTGGATTGCTCTGGCTTGTTATATAAGAAGAAAAATTGGCTCCAGGCAATTACAGGATGCCACTGTTGTAATTGTGGGTGGACACCCATAAAATGTTTAATCTGCTCTTCCCCAGCTCAAGAGATGTGAAAAGCTCAACCTCTGAACTATGCAAATAAGTTATTGCACAATAGGTATGTTATCCATAGATTTGCCTGGGATGCATGACAAACGGGACAGATGACTACTTGCTTTCATGTGATCTATATGAGAGAGGTGACAACTCATGGTAGCATTCTACCAACAAAGTTTCTGACCATATGCAATTAAGCCAGAAATGTCAGTGCAGGATTAGCACAAGCATTAACTCCTCTGTCTTCGTATGATGGTACAAAGTTAATCTAGGCCACTAGATTAGGCCATAGGCAGACACCTGTGCTGAACTTCAGTGCTGAACAATTGTCCCTCATTAAGATGCCAGGGCACAAAAGTCTTAGGAATAAACGACAGCTTCTCAACTTCAGTGGCGTTTCAAAAAAAAATGGTTTGAATACTCTATTGCAAGAATATTATAGTTCTCAAAGTTCTCCCCATGAGTAGGGGAATCTGCAAGTCCTTGCGGGGGCAGGCCGACGGCAGTGGCGTTTCCGGGATTGCGCTGCTGACGGGGAAAATGTTTTTTTAAAAACTTACTAGGAGTTGCGCCGGCGCGCCGGATGGGTCAGTGGGCGAAAACTGGAAGTAGGTCTCGATGACTTCAGGGAGCTGATTTGAAGTGTGGGGAGGTCTGCAGAGGGGGCCACGGGCCCCCCAGAGAGCTGACATGCCCCCAGTAAGCTTAAAAAAATCCCTTTTCTCCTGCCGCCAGTGGCGGTGGTAGGACGTCACCGAACATCACCACACCCCTTAAGGAGGTAGCAACTGCCAGTTTTCATGGTGTGTCGTGACCCACCAGTTTGAGAACACCATTATAGCCTACTATGTAGACCCACAGTTACCACCCTGGCTGAAATACGTAGGTAAGATGAGCACTCCAAGTCATCAGGATGGACCAACAGATGGGAATGGAAATATAGGCCAACTTGCTACTGAAGATTCATTAGACTTCATCCAAAGGACAGCTTTCTGTGATAGTCAGTACTGTGACACATAACTGGAGGGGGGGGTGGCAACAACTTTCCTCCCTCCCAATGAAAAACATAAGCACTGCCCTGCTAGAACAAACCGAGGAGGCTTCTAGTTCAGCACTCTTGAGTCTCAATAGTGGCCAGGCCCTGGAAAGCTCAAAAACAGAATCAATGGAGATAAGATTGCCCCAGTTCCAGCCAGCTGCTATGGTTCTGCCTTTAATAGCAGCCTGGTGTGCAGAAACATTAGCAAGCAATCATGTTTCTCTCTGCCCTGTGAAACACCTTCACCTGCTGATTTCTGCACTTCTTGCTGCAGTGAAAGGTGCAAGAACAGTCCAGAATTTTTTTTTCTGGTCAGTTGGCAACTCTGGATGGAGGCAGGCCTTTTCTGCTTGTCCCAATGCAAATCAGGGCAATGAACATGCAACAGTCCTGCCTCTATCATTGCCACATGGGTGGACAAGCATGGACCTGAGAGGCTTCAGAACTCAACCCTCTTAAGGGAAAACAGAAGACTCTGCAGAATTATCTATTTCTGGGCTAATGTATCCAAGTGTTATTTACACAACACAGGAGGAATTTGTTTTTACGAAGACTTATTTCTTTTTACACAGCTGCAGTTGACATGACAACGTTCTCGAAAGCATCACCTACTTCACAAACACAACATCAGTCAGAATAGGTAATACCAAGAATATAATGATGGTATTCCAAAGGCAGAAAAAGCAAACAAACAAGCTTAAAAAAATGCAAAGATATTGACACGTTATTAAACGCCCATGCATGGCTGCAGCTTTCCACACACACACCCCCATTTCATTCGACTAGCAACCCTTTCACATGAACACGGCTTTCTCCAGCAACTATAGTAGCCAAACACTGGAGGACAATACAGCATTGGCAAAGAGCCACTGCGAGAGAATGAACTTGCCTGCCCCATATCAAGTTTCTTAGTAGGAACATAATCCTTTCTCTGTTCTGCTAGTATCTGAGCATGGAGGGCAAATGAGGACACGTCTTACAAGAGGCCAGCAGAGATCGTGGGGCTGAAACATTGATACGCAGCTTTCTCAAAGCCTGGGAAAAACTCTGCCTCATTCCTTTGCTTTTGGGAAAAAAGAAAAGGTGATTGGGTAGAGCAAACCCATAGCCGCTGTGCAATGGCAGACACAGAAGCCCACAGCTCTGTGCCTGCCAAAGAGTTCATGATACTACTTAAAAAGGCAGGGACAGGAGATACCATTTGTCTCCAACAACAATTGCCACTGGGGAAACTTGACAAATGTAATCGTACTATTTGAATAGTCCATACTGTACCCTTTTAAAAGCCAGTTCCATTTGAAACACAGAATGCAACAAAATTTGGAAAAGGAAAATGATAAGCAAAAGAAATACGACACATCTGAAGAACTTAAAAAGTCTTCATAGACCAAGTGAAAAGCCAAAAGAGAGAGCTAAATAAAGCAAGATCCAAACCAAAGATGTCGCACTGCAGCAAAGTGCCCATCACCTGCTAATTGAAGATGCACCCATAGGATCCAAAGATAGCAGACACACACCTTTGCTTTCCATCCTGGAAACACAATTTTATTGGTGATTTCCCCCCCCCCCCCCCACACACACACACAAATTTGGCAACCAGCAACCTAGGAACTTGAAACTGGGACCAATTATGCAATTTAGCATTGATATTTCACTTCGTGCTTTGTTTCACTTTTGAGTTGCTTGCACAATCAGTACGGCGTTTATTTAATGAGGGATTTGTCATGGACTACTGGAGGAGGCTGGGGAAAGACAAGCATGGAATTCACCGAAAGGAATGGGGTCTTGTGTTAAGTAAAGAGACTCCCCCGCACACACGCACCCCACAAATTATTGCAAGCTTTATTCAGATGGATCGTCTTCTACCGCCTATTTACAAGTTGACTGCCTCACCCCTGGTACTCACGATCATTAAACACCAAACATAGTGTTGAATCAACACATTAAACAGGTTCAAAAAAAAGGTATCACCCTCTTATTACAACTGCCATTGTGACAGAACTTTGGAGGGCACACAAAATTGCCCACATATTGCAAAGAATTCTATTTAGGCTTACCAGATCTCCAACCGGGACAGAGTGCTAGACCTTTAGGAGAAGGAATGTGGGCAGGTGTAGCTTGTTAAACCTTAGAGCACACTCCTAGGTATGTCTACTCAGAAGCAAGCTCCACTGAACACAATGGGGCTTGCTTCTGAGTAGACATGCCTAGGATTGTGCTCTAATGTTTAACAAGCGACACCTGCTCACATTCCTTCTCCTAAAGGTCTAGCACTCTGTCCCGGTTGGAGATCTGGTAAGCCTACTTATTACTGAGCACAAGTAGTAACTAGTGCTACCAAACAGCTCACCCCTTTACAGACGCAGACTCTTTTCTTTAGAGCCAACTATTAAAAAAATCTGTAAAAACCATTATTCCAAAGCAAGACCATTACAAAAACACAAATCTCATGAACATTAGGGCTGACAGCCAGAACTCTTACAGTGCAACGCCCTATGCATGTTTACTCAGAAGTAAATCACACTGTGTTCAGTGGGGCTTACTCCCAGAAACGTTGTGCGCAGGATTGCAGGCGGTGTCCATGTGAGTGTATGAGTTTCAGTTGTATGAATTAATTGATCAAATTGTGTATATATGGGTAAAAATCGTTCTGAAACAAGAATCCTATTTTCATTGTTTTCAGAGGTTGGGTGCGTCTGTTGTAGCAGTGATTTATTTTGGAAGAGGGAATTCTTCCTGTGAGAGAGAAATGGGGGGGGGGCTCTTCTTTTTACACAGCTTGCCATCTTCAGTTTAGTATTAAATGTGTTTTTAAATCTGCTACCTCTTTAATTGGGGGCACTTTTTAATGAAACGTTTTAAAAATCAAATTAATCTAACTGATTAAACATGGTGGCCCTAGGGAAAATAAGATGCTCTGTCAAAAACTCTGGGACTTGAACTAGAAACTTTGCGGGCCGAGGCCAGCACCCAACCTAGTGAGCTACCAAGAACTGTGTGTGTTCCCTCTTCAGGCACAGAAAGAGAATAGAGGCATGTAACATCGGACCCTGTGATTGGCAATCAGTAGAAAGCTTCTGGATTGGCTAGCTCTGGTATAAGTACTGCAAGTCTGGCCTTCTGCTTTTACTTCAACAGAGCAACATCTTCTATCTAGTTGCTGCACTTCTGACTCCAGCTTCTAAACTCAAGCTACTGTCCTCATAGAGCCTGAGCAGGACACTCTACAGGTCCAGATCTGGGTACAGTTGTCCGTGGTCCCACCCTAGTTCATTAAACTGACTAAATGTAGCTACCCACTGGACTTCACTCAGGTTAAAATGACTAAAAGCCCTTTCTAGGAGCATAACCTTCAGAGGCGTTTCTACGGTAGGGGCGATACCGTAAGTTGTGCCCCGTCCTAGTCCCCGTTTACAACCCGGAACGAGGAGGCCCTGCCCCCTCGCCATTGGAGCCATTCCATGCCACAAAGGCCCGGGTCGGAATGGCTCCGACAGCGAGGGGGTGGGGCCTCCTTGTTCCAGGTTGTAAACGGAGACTAGGACGGGGCGCAACCTACAGTACTGCCCCTACCGTAGAAACCCCTCTGATAACCTTTGCACCTCTTGGAACCAGAATCTGCAGCAAACGTCCTGGCTTTGTGAGAACCGTCAGGCAGGGATTCAGCCGCGGCCCACCATCCAGCTCCACATGCTCTTGCACAGCTCGTTTGTGAGACTCATGCAAGAGAACTTCCCAGTGGATTGTGCCACATGTCTGTGTTCTGTTTGGGCACCCAAAACCCACCACCTGAAGCAGTCCCCTCATCTTCCCTCACGGTAGGGTTGCCTACCAGCCACCGATGGTAGTCAACCCTACCACTGCAGGCCACTGATGGTTCCTAGATTTCCCAATTACGGCCCATACCAAGGACCACCACTATGTCTCTATTTCCAAGCATACATTCCCCTGCATCTCCACAAATATTCCGGCAGGCAAATAATGCCTCACATCGAAAGTCTGACTGTTTTCCCGATGCAAGGAAACCAGTTTGCAACACACAATTATGTAACACGCACTCAGGTGGAGGAGAAGAAAGGAACTGAAGCTGTTGACTGCAAAGGACTTTCACATGGTTACCTGGGGAATAATCTGATCTATCAAGTATGCTCTCTTCAGCTGTATGTATTTGACTTGGAGAACGATGGCCACTTTCTATTATGTTTAATGCTCCTAGATACTGGATCGATGAAAGTTGATTTTGGAAAAGGATAGCAGTCTCCATAACATGGGTAGGAAGACAGCGGTTACAAGATATTCCAGATTCTTCAGTAGAAGCTCTTCTGCATGAAAATCTAAGTGATGGCAGAACTGGGCCCTGGCCTTAATATGGTGCTTAGTACTGGCTGCAAGCAAGACAACTGAGTGAGTACAGGTCAATGAGAACTAGCCAGGGACAGGGCAGAATCCAAACTCTGCACCAAGACACCTCATATTCTGCACCAAGAAAAGCTGAATTCTGCAACCAATATGCCTTATGCAAATTATCTTACTCTGCATGATTTCTGCCTCTGCTGGGGAGGGGCAAAAAGTCACTCAAGCTCCACCTCCAGATCCTGAGAGTCTTTTTCAGTCGCTTCTCTCCGGCTTGCTTCTGAGATTTCACTAGGCATTGCCCACAAACATTCAAGCATCTGTACTAGTTAGACCTCACTCGGAATGCTGCATACAGTTTTGGGCACCACATTTTAAGGGCATTGACAAACTGGAGAGGATTCAGAGGAGGGCAACAAAGATGGGGAAGGGTTTGGAAATAAAGTCCTATGAGGATTAGCTAAAAGCGCTTGGCGTGTTTAGCCTGGAGAAGACGAAAGGAAGATTACGATAGCCATCTTCAAGTATCTAAAGAGCTCTCATGCAGAAGAAATAGAGGACTTGCTCTCTACGTTTCTCCTGAGGGCAGGACGAGAACAAACTGGTTGAAACTACAGGGAAGAAGATTTAGGCCAGACAGGAGGAAGAATGACCGGATTTGTACGACTGTCCAGCACTGGAACAGTCTGCCTTGTGCAGAAATGGACTGTCCCATAACGGAGGTTTTCAAGCAGAAACTGGATGACCACCTGAGAGGGATGCTGTCAGAGAGCTAGCCTCTCCAGCGCCCCCCCCCTCGCAGAACAAACAAGCCCTGCCCCTCCAATGGCATCCCCACCATGCTGCATCAAGAACACCCCCCACACATACATTTTTCTCGACAGATTAGAGCTCCAGGCGGGCGCCGTGCAACCATTTTTCAGCCGCCGTGTGGCATGCTTTCCCTGCTGCCCAGGGTCCCCCCACCCGCCCCATTGCTGACTCCGCTTCTGGGTGCTGTAGAAGTTGCTTCAACTGAGCAGTGGGTTGGGCTAGATGACCTCTCCAACTTCCTTTCCAATTCTAACATTCTACAATTCTCTCTCTTTGCCACCTGATGGACTAGAAAGTTGCAAAAGAGAAAGAAAGAGCCAAGGTTCTTAGAAAACTACATTCTGCAGCCAATGCCGTGCTGTGTGATTTTTCCTCACTCCTACAGAATCATGAAACACATACAGCCCTGGCTAGAGGCAGGAGAGGGAAGAGTGTACAAAGCCCGAGTTATTAAGGAGGGGGAAATTCAGAGAGCAAGCAAGGAAATGGGACACAATGATGCACACTCTTCTGAACCTCAACAGTTCTTTGTGCCTTAGGTACGGTTAAGGGAGTCTGCTTTGGTGAGCAAGAAGTGTCTCCCATAAAAGAACCGACTGCCTTGCCAATCTTCAGCACATGGTGATGTCCCCTTCAGTAAACCACATAACTGACATCTCTTGACCCAAGCAGGACACACAACATCTGGAGTTGAACTTTCTGGCCTCTTTCATCTCAGGACAGATTGAGAATCTACTTTTTTATATAACTAAGGGAATTCCAAGTGTGGTGCAATACACACAGCTGGTCTTGGATCTCAACTAGCTGGGTTCAAATCCCACACTGCAAGTCACCTTCTCTGAGGCTCAGTTCCTCATCTATAAAATGGGAACAATCAGGGACCTACCTTCTTGGGTTGTTGTAAAGGCAGAACATAATAAGACTGTAACAAATCTTGTTAACAGAAAGCACTACCTCGGGTAAGCAATTAGTCATAATAATAGTCAGCCCTGCATGTGGTCAGGTTGTCACCGGGTTTTTTTTCCCCCCTGACCCTGTGCCTCAGAACAGGCAGCTTGACACACAGAAATTAAGCTATTGAAGCTTTCCCCATCATTTAGCTCCATGTCAGGAAAAACTTCAAGCACTTAATTTTAGTGTCAGGCTGCTATAAAAGGCAAGGAATGTAAAGGTAAAATACAGCTGCTGTACTTAAAAAAAAAGATTTAAAGAAAAATGTACATTGAAGGCTTCAGCCTCATGCCTGCCAATTCTGATCATTATCAAATTATTTGAACAAAGCTGAATTTTGATTAACCTTCTGCCAGAAACTATTTTTGTTCTTCTTTCTAAAGAAGTGCTTTTGCTTCCAACAACAAATTCAGTATTTTGGACCAGAATATTTCACAGACATTTTAAGGAGCTTATCCATTACAAAAAGAAAATCACTCTTAAGACCATTCTGCTGGGGAAATATATATCAATCTCACACACTTCTTTTCTCCCCTCACAGAATCTGTGAGCCACATTTCTCCTGCAATTAATAGTGCCAAGCCAGGACAAATATTAGAAGTTCCCTTTTTGTATGCCAGTATAAGTGTTTCGATGGCTTCCTTCACAGAAAATGCCAGAGCAGGTTGCAAAGGCCAAAAAAGCATCTGGAAACAGTAGACGTTCTACATGCCGGATGTGGATATTGGTGCATTTTTCCTCAAAGGAAAAGCTGCTGTCCCCTTTTTGGAGGAAAACTTGGCACGGATTGCTGAGGTGGTTTGGCTAAGCCTCAAACAGTGGGGCTGGGATACCTTTAAGGATGCAGAATGAGAAACTGAGGGATTTCACAATGTGCAGGTGCAGCATCGAGCTGCAAATCAGGACTTTCCCAGATTGAATCTCACCCCTGCCGTCAACTATCACAAGGTGGCTGCTCCCTCTTAGCCTCAGCTGCAAATGGGGATCTGGGGATAACTTCCTTTGCCAAGCATCACCATTATTATTTCAACCAGGGGGCACAACCTAGCGGGAAGCTCTGCTGTGCATGCCCCCTTGAAGTGAATGGGGGCTGCGCAAGACATCATCATCTTTGGCATCCTCAATCAAAGGCGAAAAGCAAAACTGCATTGTGGGGCTCTGGTAAAATATACTGAGTTATGTAAAGGGGGCATTGCATATTTGTATCCCCGATTTCATGCCTTTCAATTCTGGGCACAAAAACTGACAACTACAAGAGCATCTCCATTCCCCTGTAGAGCATTCAAAGCACTTCACACATCCCAGGCCTGCACAGCTTGCACTGCAGCAAGCTAGACACAGCCAAGTATTGTGGCTTGCTAGATCCTTCTTCCCTCCTCCCAGCTTTGCAGCCCCAGGAAGGCAGAAAAATCAGGCAGGTTTCTCCAGCTCCTAGAGACCTGCTATACTGCACTGGCAAGCTCTGTTCAGCTCAGTGGGCCACAAGTACGGAAGGGACAGCCTGCTCTTACTGGAGCCTTCCCAACTCTTTAAGATCTTCTCTCCTCCCTTCTGAAGTGCTATAGGCAGCAACACAGAGCAGAGCCTTTTCAGTTGTGGCCCCTCATCTTTAGAATTCCAGATCTCTGTCCACTCACCAAGGAGGACCGGCTTGTACATGAGGCTGAGCAGTCACAAGTGGTGGACTGACGAGGGGAGGTACCTCCACTGCTACTCTTCCTCCCACTCCTGAATTTGAAGAGGAAGAAGGAAACCAAATGGAAGAGAGTTTGTGTGCTAGTGTCTCTGGTGAAGCAGCAGAGGCGACTGGTGCATAATGATGTACTACCTCTGGCACCAAGAGGTCTTCAGGCATCCCTGTCATCAAGTCTCCTAATCTTGTTTATGTAGCAGTTAAGGAGGGCAGTTTTTTCTCTAACTTTTAACAGTGTTTGTATTGCTGCCGCCAACCAAGTACATTTTATTATTTATGTTTTTTATGCCATTCTAAATTTGTATCATTTTTTGGTGCTTAGGTTTTTTGTTTGTTTGTTAGCTGCCTCTTTGACTGAGAGGCAAGACAGAAATACCGTAATAAACAAACATACGTTCTCCAAGTAATCCGTGCAAGAACTCTAACAAGGTATATCAGGATTATTGTGCCCACGTTGCAGATGGGAATGGCAGTTCTGACTAAATTACAGATAGATCAAGACCACCTAGCAAGTTTCTAGCCAAAGCGCAATTTCCTCACAACTCACACGGTCAATGCAGAACATCAGCTCTCAGGTGCAGAGAAGCGGACTGGAAACTATTTATGATATCACATCAAAAAGGAAAGCAAATATTACAGGCCCCGCCAGCCAAGAACTGCAGTAGTACAGCTTCCATTCATTTCAATTGAATAGACGGTGCAGGAGCAGCTCCCGAGCCATGCCATAATGAATGGAAGATGCTGAGCAGTAATGCTTGGCAAGCACCACCCTAAGGAAAAGGATTGGTTACATCAATCTCAAAATTAAAACAAAATTGTTCTGCTTGGCGATGACGTCTCCAATAAGAACAGGTTTCCCCAGAAAAATGCCTCGGGTCTTGGCCCGCTTGCTGGAACGGAATTTGGTGGAGATGGGAAGCTTTAACATTTTAGAAGACTAATCGAGTGAATTCAATTTGTATGCTAAGCAGAAGGGACTTTGGAAAGAGGATTTAAAGCATTCAGTGCTATTCTTTCCAAGAGTTTGTCTTTCCAAGATTTAAATAATTGGAGCTGCCAGATTCTCGACACTTATTACCAAAGAGAGAAGAAGGAGTAAACAAACTTGCTAAAACTTTTATTTCTCCCATCAAAGTATCTTAAGATGATGATATCTGACCCACATTCTGGAGCATCCTAGCAAGCATTACACAAATGAGAGCTCTAAAACTGCAGCATTGGTCTCTTATGTGTAGAGCCAGAGCTGCACCAGACATCCATTAATTTAAATCATCATTTCAAAATTAGTATTTTAGATCCATCAAAATAATTATCCAAAAAATAAAAATAAACCTCACTGAACATGTGTGTTGTTTCAATACCTTTTGCATCCTTTTGTGCCCCTGGCTGCTGTTTGTTCTCAGCATTTTTGTCCCCTTCACTCACCCTCACTGTCCACTGCCTTATTTGTTCTCGCTGCTGTTTAATCTGCTCAGCTGTGGTGACCCCCCCCCATGACTTTATTTACAGACATCGATCATATCATGACAATATATTTATTTTTATTTTATTTATTTTTCCCATTTTTATACCGCCCTTCCTCCAAGGAGCTCAGAGTGGTGTACATATTTCCTCCCCTCCTTTTTGTCCTCACAACAACCCTGTGAGGTAGGTGGGGCTGAGAGATAGTGACTGGCCCAAGGTCACCCAGGAAGCTTCGTGGCTGAGCGGGGATTTGAACCTGGATCTTCCAGGTCTAAGTCCGACTCCCAAACCACTACACCGTCCTGGCTCTAAATGTAATGCAACACTATCAACAAAATCATATGAATCACCACAGATAGATTTAAACATCAGTGAAGGCAAATTAAGCAAAGGGCAGCAAGGGCTACAATGTATTAGAATGAGGCTGAGAGGCAGCTGCTACCAGAAGCACAAAAGGGGCAAAACAACACTGAAACAAGGCAAATATATTTGTGACAAATGTTTCAAAATAGCTGGAAATGGGGGGCAGTGAGGGCTGGCCCAAGACCCCCTGCTGCCTGAGGCAACATGCCAAATGCTGCCCCCCCCCCATTCCTGGTGATGTGCCAGTCTCTGCTCCTCCCACTCCCGGAAACGGAAAAGGTATACACAGGGACGGGGCAGGAGAGGAAGTGTGGAGGAAAGAAAAGTGGTGAGCTAGACTGGCTCTAGCCCAGGGGTGTCAAACTCATTTCATACAGTGGGCCAAATAGTAGTCATGGTGCCTGCTGAGGGCTGGAAGTGACATCATTAAGCAGGAAGTGATGTCATTAACCAGATGATGGCCAGAAATAAGCACTTTGTTATATTATATACTGTATATTATTATATTAAGAATAATTGTTTTCTTTGTTCTCCCATAGGAACTCATTACTCGCAAATGACAGAAGAGAAAATATGCAAATATTGATCATATTTTCAAGATATGAAAGAGCCCAATTATCAAGCTGGGAGAGCCCAATTATCACATGGGCCACCTTTCAGCAGCGCTGCTTCTGCTGAGGCGTCACTTCGCAGCTCAGTAGCCGAGAGGTGCTCTGCGAAGTGACCCCTTAGCAGAAGCAGCGCTGCTGAAAGGGCAGCCTGCATGATAATTGGGCTCTCCCAGCACCTCGGCAGTGTCTCCCTCTTGGTCTGCCCCTTTCCCCCATAGTGTTCCTTGCCTCCGAGGCCTCCTTCCATCTCTCCCTCCCAGAGCCTCAGCAGACGCAGCACTGCTGAAAGGTGCTGGGAGAGCCCAATTATCACGTGGGCCAAAGAGCTTCCATGGGCCGTATCTCTCCTCCACATTTCTTCTCCCACGCTGCCTAAGAGAACAGCTTCTGTTGACCTCATGGACAAGCTGGCCCCGGGGGCAATTTTTGACACTTGTGAAAACAAAACACAAAACTACCATAAAACACTACAGGTGGGCCCCCATATCCACTGATTCGCTATCCACAGTTTCAGTTATCCACGGATCGTGGGGACCCCCCAGGCTTTTACTTTTTTCCCCAGTAAGCTTCATTTCTTCCTTAAAGAAACAGGAGAAGTTACAGGCAAGTAGAATGAGACTAAGTACTAGAGAGGCTCTGCAAGGTTAACAGAAACCTTGCAGAGCCTCTCTAGGACTTAGTCTCATTCTACTTGCCTGCAATAGAGGCTGCTTCTCTGTTTGTTTTAAGGAAGAAACAAAGCTTGTTGAAAGAAAAATAAGAGCTGGGGGGGCAAGCATGCCTGCCTGCAGGGGAGGCAGGGTGGAGGGGGCCCTCAGGAAACCATGGAGGGGGTGTTCGCTCTTATCCACGGTTTCAAGTATCCACAGAGGGGCCTGGAACATATCCCCAGCGGATATGGGGCCCCACCTGTATATCCATTGTGATCAATGTCACAAGGGGAAGAACAAATCGGGATGGGTGTGGAAGAAAATTTTTCCATCACCCCACTGTGAGCATAAGGGAACCATGTGGGGACAACTGCTTTGCATGTCGCCCTTTAAAAAAACAAGAGCTCTAGGGACACAACATGATTGGTTGATCACATTTTCCGCCTACCGAGAAACAAGGCCTCCGGAGGTGCCCTGCTGTGAGCTGGATCCCTTCAAACACTCCACATGGATTGCCTTGTGCAAGGGCCATCTCACAGTGGAAACTAGTACGTCATCTGCACAGAAGCCACACTTTGCAGAACTTAGTTGTCCACCCTTTAGCCAACTTATGCAACCACCACCAGCCATGTGCAGATGCAAATGGAACTCAATTTGGGAAGGTGTAAACTTACAATCAGCTCCCACACACCACCACAAGCCCAGAGAGCTCAATTTTCTTTAGCTATGCTTGGCAGGTGGTGGTGGCATAACAGCCCCACCCATGGATAATGCATTCTGCCTGCGTCACAAATGCTAGCTAGGTGACTGTAGATAGAAAGTTATCTGAAAAGTTCTGAAAGCTACTGTAGCACCATGACTAAAAGGCTGGGCTGTGGACCTGGAGCTCCAAGTTCAAATCTTCGCCTCTGCAAGAAACTCACTAGGTGTTCTTAGGCAATCCCACCCTCTTTCAGACTTAGCTCCCTCCCTGCCCCCATCTGAAAAGCTGGTCTTTGCATTCCTCTTGTCCTTCGCTCAAGGGCATATACCAGGGGTGGCCAAACTTGCTTCATGTAAGAGCCACATAGCATAAATGTCAGATGTTTGAGAGCCGCAATATTTAAGAAGCATTTAAATTCTTAAATATATTTACTCACCATGTAACATTAAACTTATGTTTTAATCCAGTGGACTCTCAAGTTTATACCTGGTAAATAATTATAAAGCTTGAACATTTCTTATTTACCTTTTATATTCATTGTGATGCAAAAAGCAGCTCAGCCAACGTATTTCCGAGAGCTGCACATTATAGGTCAAAGAGCCGCATGTGGCTCAGGAGCCGCAGTTTGGCCACCCCTGGCATATTCAGAACATTATCAAGAGGAGTCCTGGGCAGAACAGGTCTGCACAACATGGGATGACCAAGCCAAATGCAGCCCACCCAGATGTGCGATGAATCTGGTTTAACTTCCCTGGAATTGCAAAAGTGGGGTGAGTGGGAGGGGGATTTCAAGCACCTGGCAGGCCACATCCAGCTTGGTGCATCACAAGCTGTGCAGGCCTTGCCTTAAAATATGGTTTCTTTAGGCACAGGTTATTCGCGTTTGCAAATCCAAAGCCAGACACTTGCTTATTAATTTAACCACCAGCACAGGAAATCTGTATTTCTCGTTAAAAATATACCATGCGTTAGAAGACTGAGTCAGCAAAAAAACACAGATGCCTAAGTTTCCATACTGCAAAAAAAAAAAAAAAAAAAAAAGGCAGTCTGTGTGGGCTTTTGTGGCATAGGAGCCAGACATATTTGGGGCTGACTCTTGCCTAATATTAGATGGAACAGTAACTAAGAACGCATGCAAAGAGCTTCTTTGGAAAGAGAGGCTTTGGTCTTTTTTTCTAAATTTTATTTGGATGCCACATGGACATTTAGCAGTGGCCTTCGATTTCTAGAGGCTGTCTTAGCATTGCTTTTATTTTCCCCCCACAGCATGCTTTGGATCTCAAACCTGTAAAAAATTATGCTGCCCAACAAATGCAATCATTATTCTGGGCTGGTGCATGGGGGTGGCTGACTAGGGCTGTACTTTGCAGAAGGTGGCATGTGAGCAGAAATATGGACCTTCTCAGACATCATGAGGCTCCAACCAGACCCTCTGCAGGTCGGGCTGTGATTCCCTGTACCACTGAAGGAGGAACCAGTGGTCGAACAGTAGCAAAATTCAAGCCAGGATACTAAAACGGAAAGATCAGAATCCTTCTGGTCCAAATCAGTTGGTCCCAAGGAGCCAATCCCATGCCACTGCCAGTTATAGAGCCCCAATGTTTGTTGTGCGCCCTCAATCTAGGAAACCTGCAGAGAAAAACTATTAGGTTCTCCTTCCATGCTTGCAGACTAACTGTCCGTTAGGAACCGGCCATCTCTCCAGTCATGGTGGCTGGACCTTGGTGACCATCAGCACGAAACTGCAGTGTTCCACTGCATCTTCTAATGGAGCTTCCTACAGGGTTAGGAAGTAAAGGATGTATTCAGTACATCCAGTCCTCCAGCTGACAGCTGTTTATACTTCAAGGAGCAGTCGTTGTGTTTAGTATAAAAAGGTATCCACTTTCTTGCATCTTGGACTGGGAATGCTTGAAGCGCCCATTCAGATGTGCACCAAATGGAGGAGATAAGAACATAAGAACCCTGCCAAATCCACCAAGTCCACAGGTCCGCCTGTCCAGCATCCTGCAGTGGCCAACCAAATATCCCCAGAAGTCCACAAACAGGCAGCACTCCTCCTCCACGGGTACTTCCCAGCAACTTGTATTCAGTGGCATAACTACCTCGGAACATGGAAGTTCTATTTAATCGTCATGGCTATTAGATGTAGATAGCCCTCTCCTCCTTCAAATATTTGTCTCACAGCGCAATCCTAACCAACTTTCCAGCGCAGGTGCAGCCACAATACAGCCCCAAGGTAAGGAAACAAATGTTCCCTCACCTTGAAGAGGCCTCCATAACTGCCCCCGTACTGCAAAATGCAGTGTGCGCCCTGTTGGCACGGCTACACTGGCGCTGGAAAGTTGGTTAGGATTGCGCTGTAAGTCTCGGTTAAAGTCATCTAAGCCATGTCCATCACATCTGGTAGTGCTCTTCCACATCTGGTGGGAGCGAATTGCATAAAATTAATTATCTGTTGTTTGAACAAGTACTTTCTCTTGTCTGCCTTGAATTTAAGGCCATTTAGTTTCACTGGATGACCTAAGTTCTAGGATCAGAGACGTGCTAATATTTGAGAGCTGCAAAATGAAAACCCTGCATGTTTATATGTTCTAAAAGCCAGAAATACTGGAGCTCAAGCCCTGGCAATCAAACCATCTCTCCTGGAAGCCATTGTCCCTCTTCTTCTAGACGGGCCGGTTATGAATATCCAAGAAGAAGAAAAAAAGTACTCTGTGACTCTAGGAACTTTCTTGAATAATATTTTCAAGTATTTCAGGTCCTAAGCTACGTCTGGGTAAGCCAAGATAACACAGGGTGGGAAAACAATGACAGCCAGACTTGAAAGTGCCAGTTCCAGGGCAGGAAGGTGACACTTCATTTCATCAAGGGTACAAAAAGTGACAAAGGTCAGCCCTCAACCTATTAAATTCCCTTGATCTATTTGTACACTCGGGTTTTGCTGTTGGCTTCCCCAAATATTCACATGACGCCTCGGGGATTATTTCAGAATCCCTTTTCTTACTCATCCTTCCTTCCTTTTGTCATAATGGAGGAAAAGTTGCACCAAGGTGGATCATTTTTTACTTTGCAAAAAGATCTCTGTTCTCCTCCACAGGGGCTCGGCTGCAGCTCTCTGCAGTTTTGGGTCCCGCATCAGTCCTTTGATGTATTTGTCTGCCACAAAGTATGCTGTGATCTCTCTGATGTCGAGTTTTTCAGCTGGATTGCAACGAGTGCAATGACAATGCAGGCTGCCAGTTACCTTCCTCCAAGATTTTCTGTTTTCGGTACCGCGGGTTCTTTGCATTGTCGCTGTTCCTTCACAGCTTCACTAACACCAACTCTCTGGAGTAGGCACCACCTGACAAGTCAATTTTCTGCACTCTGACCAAGTGGTCACACATTTTGGGGGCAGGGGGACGACGACACACAACCAAAGTGCATTTGGTATCTTCTCTCCAAGGGTGAGCTTACACAATCAACAAACTCGTGATAAAGCTTTTCCTGGACTGAACCACATGAAGCTGCAGGTGGGAGGTTGCATATCTGAATGCTTCCCCAGAAGGAGGGAGACTCCTTGCATACACAAAACCAGCATATCAGGGAGAATGGCTGGCCTAGCTATCTCCCTAGCATGCTAGTTTATTATGTGCAAGGAGGGTTGGTTTCTCTCCCCCCCCCTCGCTTGGGAGCGTGCAAACATATAACTTGCCACCCCCATCTTTAAGCGGCACCATCCAGGAAAGGTGTTGCCACTTATTTGCTTACTGGATTTATATACCACTTTTTAAAAATATAAAATGGGTTACACACACAAAAGAGAAAGATGACAGATAAGCCTATAAAGAAAACAAAGCAAAACCCTGAATCAACAAGAACAGCAACAGAACCCCAAACCAAGAGCTAGAGCCAAACACACAGTCCATGAAAGCCCATTCCATAGAACTGGAGTGACAACAGAAAAGGCCTTGCATCTTTCAGGAAGTCCATCCAGCCTTTGAACAAGATGGGACCTCAATCAGGGCCTCCTCAGTCGATCTGAAGCTGTGGGGAGGCAGGGTCACCCGATTACATAAACCAGCCCCAGACAAGAACGCCCAACAGTAAAATATGGCTGCAATAGCTAGATTTCATGGCAATGACTACGGTAGTTTCCAGGCAAAGCTTGGACTAGTTTCCAGGCAAAGCCTACGTTTCCCTGCCATTTGGCGTGCAATTTTGAGGCTTATGCAATGTCTGTCCCTGGTGGAGAGGCTAGCTGTGGGTGAGCTGCCTGAAGCCGAATCCCAAAAGGGCAAAAATAAAAATGGTTGGCAGTATCCATGTCCGGGGAAAGAGCAGAAGAGGGGGACAGCTAAGATCCTCATCATCGATAGCCAACTGCCCAACACTAGCGAAGCCTGAAGCTGCACGACTGTCAAATTCTTTAAGATGGACGTTTTCATTTTTCTCAGCATAAAAGAAAGGTTTCCTTTTCAATCAGATTTTCCAAACACTGGCTATTAATATCGCTTCTAACACACACAAAAACCATTTTCCACGGTAAACCTAAATGGCCAATTTTTGGGGGGGGAGGGGAAGAGTGTCTGACATTTAGAAACCCAGACTGAGCTTATTGATTTATGATAAAAACAGAAGGCAATTGTTATATAATCATATGCAGAAACCTTATTTTAAGTAATACTCATCCAAACGCCACAAGTACAGTACGTTCCGTAAACTTAGGTAAGGCTGGACAAGCCCTACAGAAGCAATGCAGAATAAATACTGCCCAACCTGTTGTTTATTCTTTTTGAGCAGGATAATTTGAATTTACATTTGGCTAATATATGCTAGGATGAGACATATGAATCCTGCTCTGCTGGAACTTGTGGATGACTACGTTCTTGCCCACCTGGCCATGCAGATCCTCAACCGTCATTCTGTAGAAGTCACACAATCTCTGAAGGTCTCAGGGAGGTTCTGGTTGGAGCTTCATAATGCCCAAGAAGATTCAAAACAGGTCCATCTTCAGAAAACTTCTGTACAAACAACTCATGCTCTAAGCATCCAACTGGAAAACAGTAATCCAACCTCTGATTGGCTACCCAAAATAAATACGCATGTGCGTGCGTGCACGCGCGCGCACGCGCGCACGCACGCACGCACGCACGCACACACGCACACACGCACGCACGCACACACAGAGAATGGGCTGATCAGTTAGAAGTGCCTCTTCAACAGGAAGATCCAATTATTTTCTAAAACGGCTACATTTATGTTATACTAGCCAGATGCCTATTAAGACAAAGAGGGAGATGTGGTGGGAGAAACGATTGGAGAGTTGTAGCACAGGGGCGCCTTTTTGAGAGGTGCTGTTTGTGTATGAGCCCATCTTCTGAAGGCCTAAGGAGGAATGAACAACCAGGTTAAAGTTGGCTTCTAGTTCCTGGTTACTTATTCAACATAGACAACCTGAAAGAGGAACTGGACTTGACACACCTCCACACACTCCAACAAACACTGGGAAACCAGAAGTCATACAGCTCCACGCAACAGTCCACAAACATTTGCATGGCTTATTAAGACGGCCATTATTTGTGGTCACCACTAACACCTTTCCCTCCCCTCAACCGGTGGTCCACGGTGGGTGTCAGTGGTACACGCAGCACCCGCGGACACCCACCTCGCGTCCTGGAAACCTCGACGGAGCTTGGATGTGTATTTTAGTATGAGCTTATGTTTCATAATTCATTGTTGTGAGCTGCCTTGGGCATCCGATTTATTTGGAAGGAAAGGCAAGATAAAAATGTTTTAAAATAGGTTAAAAAAAAGATCTGGTTTCTAGACCAGGAAACTGTCGCCTCAAGATGTCCTCAGTCTTGCTGTTGCTATCAACTGAGCTTACGATGCAATTACAAACATATGCAGCTGTCTTATAGAGAGTCAGAACTTCAGATCCATCTATCTCAGTATTGTCTACACACTGATGGCAGCAGCTCTCCAAGCTCCCAAGCAAAGATCTTTCCCATCACCTGTTACCTGATCTTTTTGACTGGCGATGCCACGGACTTAATTTGGTACCGTCCAAAAGCTAAGCATGTGCTACATCAACAAGCTATGATCTCCCCCCCCAAGTAAAACACCTGGCGCAGTGGGTTAAACCACTGAACCATGAGCTGTCGATCGAAAGGTCGGCAGTTCGAATCCGTGCGACGGCTCCTGCCAACCTAGCAGTTTGAAAGCAAGAAATTGCAAGTAGATTAATAGGTACTGCGCCAGCGGGACGGTAACAGCGTTCCATGCGCCTCAGTGTTGAGTCATGCCGGCCACATGACCATGGAAACGTCTTCGGACAGCGCTGGCTCTTCGGCTTTGAAACGGAGATGAGCACCGCTCCCTAGAGTCAGACACAATTGGACTTAATTGTCAAGGGATACCTTTACCTTTATTCTTCATAGAATACTTGTCAACATAGGACGATCAACACAGGACCATCATCACATAACAGCTGGTCAACTGATTAAGCATCTCAACCCAGCTCCAGCAGCCACAGCCATTCCCTGTTCAACCCCCCCCCCCCCAGCAGGACTATCTAATGGGGCAGGTGTTCCATTTGCCCAGCCCCAAGTAGCAGCCAAGTACTGCCAAGTACTGCATTTCGAAAGGCGTCGATCAGAATACGAACAAAGACAAAGAGCATTATTTGCATCTTCCTTTTCATGAAGTCATCTCATCTGCTTCCCAAACGTTGCAAGAACAGCCCAGGTGCTGCGATTATCTAACATGCCTCTGAATTGCAGGTATTTCAAGAAAGGCGTGTTCATTAAAGCACCATGAAAAACAACATCACACACACCCAAGCCAAGAGCCTGATCCTGCTGTGCTATACATGTGGACTTCTCATTGACGTCAGTCGGGCTTCTGTGGGTGGAGTGCCGACTACACCAACGTACTTTCAGGATTTTTTTTTTTCATGTTGCAGCAACACAAGCTAAAACAGGCTTGAAACCTTTAACTACCTACATTTCCTCCCCGAGTCACAAAGATGCCAAGTGCAGCAGTGTGCTCAGAAAGACCACTCTCTCGTTTTCGATCCACTCTTCACAGGCGCAGATCAATTTCGACAAGGACAGAGGCGGCTTGATGGCTGCATCAGACCGGAGGAATTGGGTGCCACAAAGGCCGCTTGCAGGGTGGGCTTCAGACAGATATAACCCATGGGAAGTTCTCTGGCACAAGTGAAGTGTTAGTGAAGATTGTGCCAGAGAACATCCCAGTGTCCCACATGAGAGTGTATCTGCGCATGCATGCGCCATTTGCTTTTCCATTGCAGGCAACAAAACGGCTTGGGCCAGTCCTGCCAGAAGACTCGCAAAAGAGGTTGGCTTCTGGAAAGTTGAACGTCAAGAACCTCAGTTGAACCTCAGAAAGTTGAACCCCAAGACATCTTTGTGATCTTATGGACCATATTCTGTGCCCATAGCTCAGTGGTGGAACAAATACTTTGCATACAGAAGGTCTTAGGTTCATATCCTGCCATTTGCAATGGATCTCTGATAGCACCGCTGGAAATGGGACCCCAACCTCAGACCTTAAGAGAGCCACTGCCAGTCAGATAAGAATACTTAGCAAAATGGATCAAATGACCCGATTTACTCCAAGATAGCTTATTATGTTCATATGACACTACACAAGAATCCAATAGTGGGACTGAACTGACATGGTCAACGGGAATGGGGACTGGGAGGTGGGAAGTTATCAAACCTTTAAAAAAGCTTTATTTAGGTGCTTACATGAGCATACGTCCCATTGAACTCAATGGAGCTTACTTCTGACATGCAAATCTACTCAGAAGTACGCCCCACTGAGTTTGATGGATTTTATTCTATAATAAGCATACCTAGGAATGACTTACTCTTGAATATGTGTTTATAGGACTGCAGCCTAAGACTTGTTCGGAAAAACGATTCTGTACAAACAGACAGGCTCCTTCTACTGTCTTATGTAGTGATGAAAAGTGCTTCATATACGCATAGCATGTGTGGCAAATCACTCGTGCACATTCTGCTTTAGCCTCCCCCCCCCCTCCAAAGCTGCAATATGGGAATAACCATGATTATCATCTTGGAAGTAAGTTTGTCAATTATTGCTCAGCCATAAACTGCAGCAATCCTTTGTTTGGCCTGTAGGCTGTGGCATATAAACAATGATTTTTGTAAACAGAATATAGGTTGTCAGGAGTCTGTCACTGATCATTAAAACAATCCACTGCAAACAGAGGAGGAGGGGAAAAACACAGTTGGTGTACAAAGGCACCTTCTCAGTTATTAGCAGCAGAAATTCATTTTTTTATTCATTTGACAGTGTGCGTGCACGCACACACATCTCAAGAGTGCTAGCAAGAAACTGTTCCAAACATCTGCATCTTAGCTCTTTCATAATAATCCTTACAGAGTTACTACAGAATCCATTGTAAAGAATATTTAGATTATATACAGAAGAACATAGGATATTGTCTTACACCATTTGTTTTCTATTGGATGGGAAAAATGAGTCGCACTCAGATGGTAGCCAAATATCTCCATCTAATCTGGACTAGATGCAACTCTTATTGTAACTCTGCCCCTCTGTAAGTGAGTGACAAGGAGGGTTTTAGACATTTTCCTAACTTATTTGCAGTGGCGTAGGAATGGGGGGGCGGTATGCCCCCAGGCGGCGGGCCAGAGGCCCCCGCTCCAGGCAGCAAAAGGGGATGCGCGTGAAGAAAACAGCGGCGGCATTTTTTCTGCTGCCACAGCCACGAAGGTGTTGCCCACCCACTCGGCTTCTTAGTGGCATTTTCCGGCCCAAACAATGCCAGGGGTATGTTTTTCGTCCGGAAAAGGCTGCAAACATGACAACGGTGCTACCGGGGTTACCGACATCACCGAGGCGTGTGTCACGGGCTCCCGCCCCCAGCAGCACGCAGCTGCCGCCCCCAGCCCCCTAATGGCCAGCTATGCCACTGCTTATTTGTTTTATTTTTTACTTATTTGTTTGTCATACTAAGCTATTTCATATATCTGTTTTGGCAATTGTATTTGGGTTGGTTGGGTTTTTGGCACTTGTTTTGTACGGTTTTTCCTTATGCCATTAAAAGGTTGATTGATTGATTGATTGATTGATTGATTGATTGATTGATTGATTGATTGATTGATTGACTGACTGACTGACTGACTGACTGACTGATTGGATATTGTCTTATACGAAGCCAGATCTTTGGTCCGTCTGTCAACACTGACTGGCAGAAACTCCCTAGGGTTTCAGCCAGGATTTTTTCTCTGCCCTACCTGGAGTTGCCAAAGATTGAACCGGGGACTTTCTGCATGCAAAGCAGCTGCTCTAATTAGCTTTGAACGCTTCCAAATAATTACATAAGCATTTCCTATGATTGGTACTATTATTAAACAACAGTACGAACTATCCACCAACACCACCAACACCGTCATGCTGGACCTCTGGGAAGTTTACTTAGAAAATGCCAGAGATCTGAACAATGTTTTTCATGGATTTTTGACGGCTGGAAAAAAAAATAGTGTCTAGTTGAAAGACGGTCTGAGGACCCCACATACGCTACCTTGAGCTCCATCGTGGGAAAAAGTGGAAAACAACTGTAAAACACCAATTTTTTAAAATCCCAAGAGACCAGTCACCCAAGGGTTTGATGAAGTCCTTTTCCTCAAGACATTTCTCTGAAGGTGACTGCGATTACCAGAGCCTTCGGTTTGGTATCTCAACAGGTCCCTTCCATGGCACAGAGATCGGTTCCTCCTTTATACACCTTCTGTACAATGGGGTTGTCTATCCTTTCTGAAGTGAGGAAAAAGATATTTGAAAGGAGGCTTCTGGCTTACAGACAGCCCTTGGCTATGGAACTAATTAGGGTGGACTTCACATACTTCTGTCTCCCTAACTTTAAAAAAAGGAATTTGGAAATGTGTACATTCCACTTTTGTTCTGCTTCATCTTCGGAGCAGTTATAAATAAGTTAAGGTCCCTCAAAAACACTATTATAGCACCAAGAGTAAAATATGCTAACCACCCAGACATAGGTATTTCTGCATCTCCCCAATGCATTTCTGTTTAGATTCTTAAAAACTGCTTTCCCCGTCATTTCTGGTCTAATTCTCTCCCAGCACACCATGAGATGTGGTGCATCTCATGGTGCAAGAGATGCAAGAGGCATGGGATTTATAAGGAGAGGGTAAAAAGAAAAAAAAAATATGATTTTCACAAATCTATTTGTTAGGGAGACCCAGTGACACACTACAAAGGAGCACCACAATCCTCAAAAATCAGGAGAGGTTGAAAATGGTTATTAATGCAAAACTCCCCTACAGCAGGTGAAACAAAACAAAATACCAAATCATAAAACCATTGTGAGTCAAAACAAGGACGATGTAACACCAACTTTCACAGTCATTACCAGAGATTAATCTCCCCCACTGTGCCATCAAAGATGTTGACCTGAAGAGGGATACAACAAGCCCAGCATGTCGCATGATGTCAAAAACCACGCACCCATTCCCCCAACCAATCTTTTTCAGGGACCTCAACTGCCACTCAACTGGTACGGTCTACCTTTCCCCTCCAGCAAATTGTAGTTACTCCATTTCAAACCCAGAGCTCCCTTGAATGTTATTTTGTCCAGCAGCGTTGGCCTCAGGTGGAAAACCCAAAAAGGGACCCCCTTCCCTTCATCAACACAGGACATAATCCAGTTCTGCTGCACAAGCCTCACTGAAATGACTGAGAGGTGCACGAGAGCAAAATAGACCCATTTATGTAACTAAAAATACATACATTTCTTTAAATGGGGCTTGCATGCACATGCGTGCTTCCCAGCAGACTGTGCCCCACGGATCAGGCCCATCTCCCTCCTACTCTGCCACCTCATCTTGGCGCACTGTCGGGTCAGCTTGGCATTCCATGTGGCTCAGGCAGGAAGCTCACTGATCTGGGACCACAACGTCTCTATGCCTCCATCCAGCATTGAGCACATGGCTGGCAAAGCTTAGGACTGTAATCTTAAACACGCTTACTAGAAAGTCATTTCCAGCTGAACTTACTTCCAAGTAAGTCTACTTGGGGTCGTGTTGCTGATTAGGAAGCACTTGCCAGTCATTAAACACCAGAAAAGCTAAACCCAAACAGCTTTAATCCTGCATGGGAAATGGCAATAAAAATACCAAGAGACTTCTAAAACTATTTGGCCCTATTGCCTTATAGACTACAGTTACATAAGAGCTTATAAAGATGACTAATGCCAGAGAGACTGCCACCAGTTTAGTTTCATTTTTGCAATTTCATGATGCATTTACTCTGGGATAAAAGCAGTATACCGGCTGATGAGACAAGCGGGATTCAAAACAGGGCAATGCATTATCACACAGACTGGTTTGGCTTTGGATGTTATCCTCTCCAAACATCCAGATTCCAGCTCCTCACAAGGAGAGCATTACTTCCGTTTCAGTTATCGAGCTTCTCCCGTGCAACGAGTCAAAGCAGAGAGACAAAACTAGTCATTTGAGATGTTCATTTAGTGCTTTGAGCCATAAGTTGACAAGCAAGCAACACACCCACCATACGCAGGAGTCATTATTACCAAACACTCTGCCAACTGACTCCTTATTTTTACGTGCCTCAATCGCGGGGAGAAATCCGGACGGTGTATTTTAACAGAAACACAACATAGTGAAAACTGCGTATTTACTAATCAGGAAAAAATATTTCTCCAGCATCGATCTAAACTTTATACTACATTATTACAGTTGTTTAAAAAGAATGCAAGTGACATTGCAAAATCACTCTTATTGATGCATTCAGAATAGCTAATTGAAACCATATCCCTCTCCTCGAAGTTTCATGTTTCTCTCTTACACACACAAGAACGCAAACCCTCCACTGGCTTTCTTGAACTGAAGGCTATTAAGGACACATACTGACCAGGGTTTGAAAACATCTGCTTTTTCATTATCCAATCAAGGTCATTCTCATTCTTCCTTGCACTCCTCTTTAAAAAATGGATACATTTTGGAAACGGTCCATTTTTTTCCCTTGCCAGCTCTCTGCAGCTGAAAAACCAAAGACTTTTTTAGAAATCTCTGCCAGAGTGGAAGAATTACATTTTAACAGACTGGACATGGAGGATATGGACAGATCTACTGTATGTGCCTTGTGCAACTTCATTCTGTGTTACCCTGAGCCTCTGCAACATATACCATAGGGTAGCTGAAAGTTGCTTCTTTTCAGCAGATGTTTGTGGGAAAAGCATAGATCGCCCTTCATCTCACTGAATAACAGAGAAAGCCTACAGAGCTGCAAAAGATTACCTTTGACAGGTAGCATCACTAGGCTGAAATCACAATGAGATATAACAAGAATTGTACAGTATCTTGCACACTGGAAAAACAAGCAGCACAGATGATCTTCACGGCATCCCTTCTTAGTCACAAGGATTCTATTTTACTGTTACTACGCGGCATACAATCCCATATTCTGAGTGAACATTTTTGTGCAGGGATGCCCTCTTGACCAGCAAACCTTGGATTGCGTCAGCATTGCCCACACTCACAGCTGTCATGGACAATTCTCTCCTGGCCCACAGTCAGCCCCAAGTCTTCTCTCCCCATCTGAATGTTGCAAGGCTTTTTTTGCTAGTTTAGACCAACTTCAGCTTCCCCTATCATTACCACATGATAAGGAGATCTGCATAACTCAAATGCTTGCTACCTTCTGCTACATTAGGCACGCGAGTAAAAAGGCAATTTTGGATCCCATAATAATTTGCAGGTCAGATGCAACCCACTGAACACAAGGAGCAAAAGTCTGAGCTGAAGAAACGTGTGAGTGTGAGTGAGAGAGGAGCAATTTCTCCCACGAATGTCTCACCCCTTCAACTAACACACACAAAATACATTCCACCTCTCTTGAATATCAGCTTTCTTCTCAGACAATCCTTTTTCTGAACCTCCACTTTTCACTGGCACTTAAGTTTAATTTTTTAATAGTTCCAGCCATTTTTGCAAATTGCAAATATTTCACATAAGAGCAATTTGAGAGAAAGGCGTCTTTTTAAAAAAACAAAAACACAGACATGTATCACAGTTGTTTTATGCAGAATGCAGAATCGTGCCAACCCCCCTCAAAACACACACACACACACACACACACACACACACACACAGGGGAAAATTCCATGTTTGCAAACTCTGACGTGTCCTGCCCTGTACACGCAAGTCCAGACCACAACAGAGTAGCAGGACACGTTAAAGCAGACCCTGTAGGGAACAGTCCAGATTCACCATCAAAGGGAGATGAGCATTCTCTAGGGACAGGGCACCTACCAAGAGTCCACTTTAATGGGCAAAACGACGGGTACCACTACATTAGCAGGTTTTAACCACCTGTCTGTGCCCAAAAGCAAGTTGGTAAAAAGTGATGGACTTCTTTCTATCTTCTTTTTAATGCATGTTTGAGAGGGGTGGGGGATGAAGATTCTAATCGCTGCTGTTTTCACGTATGCAAAATATCCCATTGTACGGACTGCACTTCGGTTCATTTAATCCCAACTAATTGCCTCATTTTGTTCTGTACTCACAAACATGGATTAGAAACTTCATGTCCTTATACATCTGCAACAAGGAAAAGAGATCTCTCTCCCCTTTTCACTTAAGTAACTTGTCTCGAGGGAATGGGTCTGATCCTAAGCACGTTTGCTCAGAAGTATTTATTTACTTCCTGGCGAGTAGACTTATTTGGGAATAAAGCCCCACTAAACAGCGGGGCTTACTTCTCAATCCGAATACCGAGGCCTGCCACTTTGCAGTCCAATCCGCTACATGTTTACTCGGGAGTCAGTCCCGTTCCGAGCAAACAGAAGGGGACCCGTCTGGCAATGCTTTCGCCTTCACGATAGGGAAAGAGGTCCGGGCTAATCCAGAGTAGGGAACGGGAGTGGAATTGGAATGGATCCCGGGATAGCGACGAAGCAAGTGAGCGGACCGGACTCAGCAGGCTCGCCGGCGCTGCATGACACGCAAAGGCACGGAGGAGAGGCGAGCGGCAGCGGCGGCGGCGCTCAGGGCGCCAAGAGCGGAACCCTCGCAGCTTCTTCGCACTCACCTTTCATCGCGGCGATCACTAAACACATCATTTGTCGGGGGCGAAGCGGAGGCCGGCAGAGGAGGGAAGCGCACCGACGGCGAGCGGGAGGGGAGCGCAGCTGGGCTGGCTGCAGCCTTGTCGTGCGTGCGCCACCTGGGTCGGTCGGGCAGCGGCAGCCTTCTCCGTCTCCTCCTCCTTAGCAGGCGCCTGCTAAGCAGCCCCGATCGTCCCTCGCAGCAGCCTCCTCCTCTTCGGTGCCCCGGCCCAGCTGAGGCTCCATGTGACCAGCGGCAGCCCCGCCGGCCCGGCCCCCTCCGCTCTCCTCCTCCCTCGCACGCCTCGCCCTGCCCGGCCGGAGAGAGGGACTGACGGGGCGGCTGCTCAGGCCGCCGCCGGCGCCTCCCCCCTCCTCCAGCGGCTGGAGCAACCCGGCGATGAAGGGGAGGAGGGAGCTGTCCCGCCGTGTGCCCCCCTCCTGCCAGGCAAGGGGGAGGGGAGGGCAGCTGCAGTTCTGGCGCAACCCAAACAAACAAACAAACACACACACACACACGCGGGGGTGGGGCTTACAGCCCGCTCCTCGGCACGTCTACTCAGAAGAAAGGCACTGCTGCAGCCTGCAATCCTCTGGCAGCAAGCCTCTGGTGGGAGTTGTATAGCCTGCAACGAGTTTACTCCCGCGTGGACATCCGTTGGAACGGGACAGGACCGCAAAAAGCGCCCTTGTCTGGCTACAAGGCCAGCTGAATTGAACTTACTTTGGAGAAAACTTGCATGGGACGTGGCAAACGCCCCCCTAATGCTTCTGCCCACGCAGCCCACGTCGTATTTTCACGTTACGACGAGATCTATATACGTAGAACCGACCCTACATGCGCTTCTTCGGTCTCAGTGCGTTTTGCTCCCAAGCGTTTTCACACTGCGTCCCCTTTTGGCCAAACTCCCTTTGGGCTAGCTTTTGGGAAAGAAAGCGGGCTACCGGCTCGCTCCCTTTTTATTACTGTACTGTACTCTTACACCTCTTTGGTCTGGTGTGTGGATTCCTTTGTTTTGTAGACTGCCACGAGCATGGGAAAAGCGGTTCATCAGGGGTTGTAATATACATGAAATAGACCCCCTAAGAAGACGCTTGTAGTGCATTTTATTGTAAAAACAACCACCCCACAACAGAATGTAAATTAATATAAGGTATTATAAGTGCATTATGCTCATATGTGGGGGGGGGGAAGAAGAGTCTTCCCTCCTGACCTTTGCCTCCAGGCATGTTTCACTACCAACTTTCATCACTTCTTGGGACTTATTTTATGCTACACTATTCTCAATACCATGCCCTACTATGGGGGTAGGCAGGGGGGGGGGGCTGGCCAAACACGTGTGTGAGTGTGCCCTCAACCAGCAGATTTTAAGACTCCACAAAAGGCAAGCAGATGAGTTTGTTATGGGGCATTTCTTGGGTCGGTTACCTCTGCCTTGGGCGAGATGCACATGTGAATCACCAGCCACCGCTGAAAGACCGTGCAGAGGCCCTCAAAATGCAACACTTCCCCCTGGGTCGGTCAGGGCCGGCTCATCTATGAGGCTGACTGAAGCAGTTGCCTCAGGCAGTGGTACCTGCCATCATCCAGCTACCTGTGCCTGCCACTCCTCAGTCCCTGGATTCAAAAAGGGAGGATGGAGCAAAAGAGGAACTATGGTGGAAATGCTCTAGGTCGGGTTCTCAACCAGCGATACACCAGTGGTACTTTGGCCGATTGCTGGTGGTACTTGGACCACTGGAACCCCAACTCCCATGTAGCACTTTTGGCGGCGTGTTTTCTCTCCCGAGAGGTTCCTGCCTTTGACCAAGCCTCTCGGGAATGCTGAGAAGGGCCCTTCCACTCGCCCAGAGCCTCCTACCTGCATTTTCTGGCCTCTGAAAACCAGGAAGTAACTGACAATGATGTCATCGCCAGTCACTTCCATTGATACGCAGCAGGAGAGTGGTGCCAGAGGTGGTACTCGGCCGGGAAGGGGTTGAGAACCCCTGTTCTAGCTCACCACTCTCCTCCACACTTCTTTTGCTCCACCCCCCCTTCCTTTTTGACTCCAAGGCGGGGGGGGGGAGGAGAAGGAGTAGCAGCAGAGGCAGTAGCTGGTGCATCTCTGGATAAGTAGCGACATTTGTCACGCAACCCAGTGAACTCCAGGAGGAAGTCACACTGAGTTCAGTGGCAACTTACTCCTAGGTAAGCATGTACAAGATTACCGTCTATACACACCTTGGAGGAAGTCTATGGGGTGTACTTCTTCTGAGAAGACATACATGGATTTACACTACAGCGCAAGATGACATTAGAGTTTTTGGGAAGCTGTTACCTCAGTCCTTTTCTGGACTTTGTATGTGACATCAAAACGCAGCATGGACTTGGATGCTCTCCCTCTGGATGGAACTCTTCCCTGCGAAAGTGTTGGCGCTCCTGATGGCACACAACTCATGCACTGTTTATGCACATCTCTGGCTTCAGAAGGCAAATTTAAACCTCTGATCACTCTCATCTCCTTCAGGCACAAGAGAAATGTGGATTTTGCTGAGAGACGCAGCGTATTAGGTAATAAGATGTGATGATTTTTTTCCTCTGCTACTTTTCATTTTTGCTTCATTATGTAAAGCATTTGCCAACACTAAAATGCAGTTTCTGGGATCAGAACATCTGCAGTTCATTCACTCTAAATATAATAATTATTGCTTTTGTTTCCCACAAGGCCCAGCAAAAAGCAACAAAGCACAATAACAAAAACACCATGAATATTTCTCTCTTGGTTTGAAGTTTGCAAGAGGAAGCCATGCCTCCTGACCAGGATGCCCTCCTTCCTGTTCCCAAATGTAGGAACTGAACTTGCATGGGTGTGATGAAAGGGCATTCAGTCTGCACATGTTCAGAGGCACTCTTCTCCCTAACTTGCTGGTGCAGACAGGACTGGCTCCAGTTTGTGTGGTGGGCCCAACAGCGACATTCCCACCCTGACACACACAATCCACAGCTAGACACAGAAAACAGACACATACCCTCTCACACACATATGATGTGACAAAGCAACAAACAGGTAATTCTCTCATCTGAATAGAGGACCTAATTCAGATACAATCTCAAATTCTTTCCCTTTCTCCATTGCTGCACCTTGGGCACATCTGTGCCCAATCTCCATGCAAAGGATCCATGTGTGTCGCTCCGTGTTCATGCTGGGCAGGAAAGCATTCCGCCCAAGATCCAGAGGGAGGGTCCCCTACCGTTCTCCAGTCCCAGCTGATGCCAGACACAGCTGGAGGAGTCTGGTGCCCCCTGGCCAACACCCTGGGGAGGAAGTAAACATGTCCATTGATGGGAGTCTGAGAACTTCTCGCAAACACTTTGCGGTGGGTTGGCTGCATCCAAGAACCAAACTAGATAAGATCTCAAAGGTCCATGATCAGATTCAGGCCCTATGGAGGCATGCCAAATACTGCTGGCCCCACTCCTTGACCCAGTGGCATGCTAGCCTCCCTCCCTCGCTCCTCCTCCACTCTGGATTTGAAGAGGAAGTGTGGAGGAGAGGAGGGACAGGTTAGAGCAGTGGTTCTCAAACTTTTTAGCACCGGGACCCACTTTTTAAAATGACACTCTATCGGGACCCACCTAGCTTTACAAGATTCTTAAACATTTATCTCCCTATATTTACACAAGCTTGCAAACTGCAGGAGCTCAGCTGTTTGCAGGGTGATTAGCAGCTATCTGATTTTTGAATAGCCTCAGGGCTTGAGGCACTTATCTGATCTTTCCATCACCTGGGACCCACCAGAAATCAGGTCGCGACCCACCAAGTGGGTCCCGACCCACAGTTTGAGAAACACTGGGTTAGAGCATATATGTATCCAAAGAAGCTAGAAACATGCTTCCTTGTAAAATTAAAACTTGATATGGGGTGGGTGGGTTGGAATAATCCTGATGGGGAAGCCCCCGCCAGTCCCCTAAGACTATGGCCCTTGGGTTAGCAGGCCAGGAAGGAATCTAGAATATCTTGCAGTAGCCTAGATGTGACTTATGCCTTTTGTAAGGTTGGTTCCGCTTTCCACTTTCCTTTACCTTCATCGCAATAAATGACTTTGATTCTGGCTTGAAGTGCTTTGTGGTTAAGAGGTGAGAGACTGAGGTGTGCAGATCAAATCTGGAGGATCCCAATCTCTGCGGAGGTGGTGTTCCCATTCTAATTCTTTAGAGACAAATCTAAATCAAAAGCTATTAATATCTGCCTTGGCGGGTGTGTGTGTGGGGGAAAACATATTAGCAAGACCTTTGCATTCTGCTTAACCTTGCGCTGGTAATGGAAAGAGAGGCGCTTGCACGATGAAACGGCAGCACACCAAAATGATCGACTGTAATGTCTTTTATGAGTCTCCGTGACACTGTAAGCACATAAAGAATCGATAATTAAAAACACATTACAAAGAGGCAGGCAGACGAAAGGGATCGCTATGTGAAGACAAAGGCCTACATCTGAAGAGATGCTGTTACAGATATCGCCATTTCTACAGCGCTAAGTAATGATTGCATATTTCCTTAAGCGACACTACAGCACACACTCCCCCCCCCCATGTCATGTCTAGCATCACATTTTTTGGTCTGCATTTATTCCTTTATTATACAGTAATATGCTGTTTTCTGCGTGTCTTGAGAACAGGGCTGGCCCATCCATGAGGCAGCCTGAGGTGGTCGCCTCAGGCGACAGATTGAAGTCTGGGTCCCGCCTTGGGTCCCTTCGGGGAGAAAGGCGGGATAAAAATACTGCAAATAAATAAATAAATAAATAAATAAGTTGAACACCCCCCCATCCACCACCACTGCTTCTCCTCGTGCTCCCTGGGTTTGAAAAGGAAAAGGAGAACAAAGCGAAAGTATGGAAGAAAGAACAATAGTAGGAGATAGTGTTGGAGACACTCTAGCCCACTACTCTCCTCTTCTTCACACTTCTGCTCCATTCCCACTTCCTTTTTGAATCCAGGGCATGGGAGGAGGAGAGGCGGTGGGTGACGCACCAGCAGGTAAGTGGGGCAGAATTGGGCACGCCATCTGAAGCCCTGAGAATCTCTTAGGCTGGACCAATTCTTAGGCTGGACCATCTCTTAGGCTAGACCTGCTTCCTAACATTTTATTTTCACTGGTGACAGTATAGGTTCATTATCTAACAAGATCATTTACAGTGCAATCTTATGCATGATTACTCAAAAGTAATTTTCCACTACTGTATGTTCAATGCTGTTTACTCCCATAAGATTGCAGCCTTAATAGACACAGGGCGCAATCCTGGGGAACGTTAAAACGGTGGAGCATGCACTCCACTGTTCTAAGGTGTCGCGAACGTACCGTAAAGCACGTTCACAACGACTCTGGAATAAGGGAGGCTGGTGCAAGACTGGCCTCCCTCACTCCAATGCCGGACCAGGACGCAGCTGCCGGCGGAAGGTAAGAGCTCCCGCAGGCGGCCACATGGACGGTTTGGCGGGCGAGGGAGGGGGGCCATTGGCCTAGCCAGCCTGGGAGGGGGCGGGAGATGGCGTCAGCCATATCCGCATCCCCGCCGGGCTGGCTACGCCGTTACAAGGCCTCCTCTACTTCTGCTAGCTATTTAGCTGGCGGAAATCTGAGGAGGCCTATCGGGCCGGCCCCGGTTTACACCCAGGGAAGGGGACGAGCGTCCCCTTCCCTGAGTAGACCTCCAGTCCGCCATCAGGCAGCCCGGGCGCAGGATCCGGCGGGCGGCCCTGGGCCACCAGCCGGATCCTTACACAGGATTGCGCTGCCCATGCTGTTATGAAGAGGAAAGCCCAATGCAGTCTTGCACCTGGGTTAAAAATAATCCTCCTGTACTATGACCTGGAAGAAAGTATGTTTCAATGTTCTCTTTCCCCATCTTTGAAATGGGAATGACAGTGGCGCGCCTCCACACAGGGTGAAGCTGGTGAAACGTAGTTGCTGTGGGTGTGAAACTGTACATTGGGAAATCTTGGCTCAAATCTCACCTTTGCCATGAATTCCCTGGGTGGAATGAAGCCAGCTGCTCTCTGGCAGTCTGATTCTCCCATCTGTAAAATGGAAATAACAATAGAAACCTACTATAATAATAGAAACCTACACTTAGGAAACAGTCTGCCTGCCAATGTTAACCACTTAAAATTTCAATCCTATACATGTTTACCTCAAAGTAAGCTCCACTGAAGTGAATGGGGCTTACTTCTGAGGAAACATGCATAGGATTGTACTGTAAATCCCCATTTATTTCAGTGGGTGAGTTAAAGCTAAGCTAGACACAATTTAATCATATCATTGTTCCTAGCGCACTTAATAATAATAATAATAATAATAATAATAATAGTAATATATATATATAATATTAATAAAATACAGGTGGGCCCCCATATCCACTGATTCACTATCTACGGTTTCAGTTATCCACGGATCGTGGGGACCCCCCCCCCAGGCTTTTACTTTTTTCCCAGTAAGCTTCGTTTCTTCCTTAAAGAAACAGGAGAAGCAGCCTCTGGCTGCTTATTACAGGCAAGTAGCATGAGACTAAGTACTAGAGAGGCTCTGCAAGGTTAACAGAAACCTTGCAGAGCCTCTCTAGGACTTAGTCTCGTTCTACTTGCCTGCAATGGAGGCTGCTTCTCTGTTTGTTTTAAGGAAGAAACAAAGCTTGCTGAAAAAAAAAAAAGAGCTGGGGGAGGGGCAAGCATGCCTGCCTGCAGGGGAGGCAGGGTGGGGGGGGCCCTCAGGAAACCATGGAGGGGGTGTTCACTCTTATCCACGGTTTCAAGTATCCACGGAGGGGCCTGGAACATATCCCCAGCGGATATGGGGGCCCACCTGTAATATTATAATTTGTCTCTTTAACCTTTTTCATGTAAACAGAATAAAAGCGGTGACAAGATCTGGACTGAGATCATGGCTTTCCTGTAGTCCCAATCTGGATTGGCCCTCCAGCACATGCTATTTGCCTAGAACCCCACCCCCATTATACTGACTCCACTGGGAGCTTTTTCTCCAGGGCAAATAGCATGCATGGGGAGGCTTGATCTGGATTAAAACCATAGCAGTGCAGGGTAGGGAGCTTTAAGCCTACCACCCCTGCCATAGTCCCAATCTGGATCAGAGCCCTCATGTGTTCCGTTTGCTCAGGGGAAATAAAGCTGGTATTGGCTCCAATGGGAGTTTTTTGTTTTTACTCCAGGGCAAAGAGCACCCACAGGGCCCCCAGTCTGATTTGGGCAGAGGCGTCGCCAGGCGCCCCCCCGACCTGGGCCCCCCCCGGAGCCCCCCAATAAAACTGTCGAAAATTTTAGGTTTCGGTTTCAAAACCTATTTCTGACAGTTTTATTGGGGTTTTTTTTATTTCTTCGGCGATTTAAAGTGTCAAAGACGGGATTGTTAGTGTAAATCAGGGGTGGGGTACCGGAGGCCCGCGGGCCGGATCCTGCCCCTGGAGCGATACGGTCCGGCCTGCGCGAGACCGGACCCGAATCAATCAGGTCCGGCCCACGCGAGCAGACCGGAGGCTCCGCCGGCCCCGCCGGCCCCCCTGCACGCTCACCTTGGCATGACTCCTTTCGAATCCGGCTGCTTCTCCATGCAGAAGCAGCTGGATTCGAAAGGAGACGCGCCGAGGGGAGAGTGCGCGGCGCGCTCACTTCGCGCGACTCCTTTGGAACTCGGCTGCAGCCGGATTCGAAAGGAGTCGCGCCGAGGGGAGAGCGCGCGGCGTGCTCACCTCGCGCGACTCCTTTGGAGCCCGGCTGTTTCTGTGCATGAGCAGAAACAGCTGGGTTCAAAAGGAGTCGCGCGGGGCCGGCGGCCGCGGTGGCCGCCTGAAAAAGGTAAGGAGAGGGGGGGAGGTAAAAGCAGGGAGGGGGAGGTAAAAGCAGGGGGCGGTGGGTGGGTGTGCACCCCCCCGGCGCGCGCGCGCGCGCACAGGGGTAACTATTTCCAGTGGAGGGGCACACGGCCAACGGGACATTTTCCCCATGGGAAAATGGCCCTCCATCGGAAATAGGTTCCCCACCCCTGGTGTAAATGTATGCTTTGCCGGCACTTATCTGAACTACGGGGCGCTTCCAGGACGTTCGAATCGACGATCTTCTTCCTGCGCCTGGGCGACAGCTTCTCCCTGCCCGGGCGCAGACTCCGTAACGCCCTTAGCAGCACTTTCGGAGTTTGCGCATGCGCAAACCCACGGAGCATCCAGTGACGGTTTGCGCATGTGCAAACTCCGAAAGCGCTGCTAGGGGCGTTACAGAGTCTGCGCCCGGGCAGGGAGAAGCTGTCGCCCAGGCGCAGGACGAAGATCGTCGATTCGAACGTCCTGGAAGCGCCCCGTAGTTCAGATAAGTGCCGGCAAAGCATACATTTACACTAACAATCCCGTTTTTGACAGTTTAAATCGCCAAAAAAATAAAAAAGCCGAAAAATATCCGAGTTTCAGGAGGCTCCCGCCCCCCCCAGAGGCCCTCCGCCCCTCCACCCTGGGGCCTGCCGCACCACCGCCCCATATCAGCCTACGCCATTGGATTTGGGTCCTCTGCATCATCTATTTACAAAAGAAAAAGAGAGCACACTAGGGCCAAGGATACCCTGATGTCCAGTCATGTCCAGTTTGGCCCTTGAACACATGTGTAAATCTGAAGTTCTCAACATTGGCTGGATTGTGCCCTATGCAAATATGAATCCTGATTGATAATAAAAACTTACAGGGGTGCAATGAGTGGTTTGGGACCACTAGATACTGCAACCTCACATCAAAGTATAAATGGAATAAGTAAACACTACCGAAAGGAAAACATGACAATGACACCAAATTTTGAGTGACGCTACATAATTATCATAAGAACATAAGAACATAAGAAGAGCCCTGCTGGATCAGGCCAAAAGCCCATCTAGTCCAGCTTCCTGTGTCACACAGTGGCCCCACCAGATGCCTCAGGGAGCACAAGACAACAAGATAACCTGTTTCCCATTGACACTCCCTTGCACCTGGCACAGAGAAAACCCACTTCTAAAAACCAGGAGGTTGCTTATGGCTTGTAACCTGTGATGGTCTTTTCCTCCATGAATCTGTCCAAACCCCTTTTAAAGGCATCTAGGCCAGATGCCATCACCACATCCTGTGGCAAGGAGTTCCACAGATGAATTACACGCTGGGTAAAGAAATATTTTCTTTTGTCTGTTCTAACTCTCCCTCCACTCAATTTTAGTACATGTCCCCTGGTTCTGGTGTTGTGCGAGAGGGAGAAGAATTTTCCTCTATCCACTCTCTCCATCCCATGCATAATTTTATAAGTCTCAATCATGTCCCCCCTCATGCGCCTTTTTTCTAGGCTGAAAAACCCTCTTCTCGCACCACTCCTGCAAAAACAGAGTGATTGTCAAAGACCTTGCATTTGGGGTATGTTTGGTTGGTGGGTCATACATTCCACCTTGTAAATTGGATCAGATTATCATCTCTCAGGGACTCATTGGTAAAGACCAATGAGGTATACACATTTGTGTTGCTAAAGGTTGGAGGGCAGACAAGGTGATGTTTAAGGCCTTCTCCAATGCTATGAGCTTAGGATCGACTTTTCCATATGTAATGTTTTGGCACTGATGCCCCTTGAAAGGTAGATGTGCTGAGCCAACCAGCTTGCAAGACCGCCGAGAAAGAACGATGGTTTATGTATTGTAATGCAGGGTTATATTCCCGTTAGCATCTCGTTACGACACCCCACAAGTCATGTCCGGCCGATGGTTTGAACAATGTCACAGTCGATTGCATCTCATCTGGTTGTCAGACACTTAATTTTAAGGTACCCAGCCTTATATTATTACTGATCAGTATTTGTTTCCAGTCTAGCTGAAGAGAAACTGCTAATCAGAAGTGACATCTGATGTAGCAGACTGTTCGCAACAGTACGTCTTCAGCCCACACAAACATACATGCCACTTGATATACTGAAAGATGCCTTTGCCACCAGCATTTTAAGTAGACAATATGGTGCCTGCTCTTGACCATTAAATACTTACAACGACCTGTAACAAAATGCTGCATCTCTCCACCACCCCAATGCCCAAATGGCTGAAGCAGGCTAATTCCCTCGCTACTCCTACCCTAGCCCTCTTCCAACAATCCAAATCTGTGTATAAGAACACATGGAGAATTCTAGGGATCACACTGTACGAGCTATGCCCCAATCAGTGATATATGTGATTAGTCCTGCTCTACGCTCTTGTGCATTTAGCATTTGTCCGTAGTGACAAATAGTGAACATGGGGAAAGATTCTCCCTGTGGTCATCATCCTGGAATGTTTAATACCAATGCTGAATGGGCAGAGGGTGAGGGCAGGGCTATGTGCACAGGTCATGGCAACCCAGTGCCAATATCCCCGCCCCCTCCCAGGCCGGGGTGGCCGATGGCCCCTTCCCTTGCCACCCCTATCCGCCCTCCCCACGCCCCTGCACTGACCGGCGCGGGCCTTACCTGCGTCAGCCGGCGTGGGTGCTGGTCGACGGCGCAGTGAGCTGCACCGGCGCTGCTTACACAAACAGAGCCGCATAATGCTTTACGGCACGTTTCCGACTCCTTAGGCTGGCGGAACGCACGCTCCGCCGGCCTTTGATTGCACTGGATTGTGCTGTAAAACAGGAAGTTATCACTTGAATAATAAACTTGAATAATTCACTAAACAAGCCCTGGAATTCATGGTGCTGAGGCTCTCTACCTCTGTACTGTACTTATTAGACATATGATTTAGAAACAAAGCATTAAAGCTATTAAATATTTGAATTTTTAGAAAAGCGGTATATAAATCCTTTAAATAAATAAATTAAATAAATAGCAATATACGCAATATACCATGAATAAAAATTGATTAAGAACAGATGAATTGATAGTTAATCTTGCCAGGCACGCTGCCCACTTCCCCACATGGTGAGAAGCCCCCTGCAATCATCAATGCCAAATTCAGAAACCCCACTGGGCTCCTCGACTACCAGCCAGTCATCAGCATTAAAAATGCAGTTGGCCAGCTAGCATTCACAATCACAACAACCCCAACGTCATTACAAGACTGTATGTAACTCCTATAAATAAAAATATTCAACAGAAGCCGACTATGGATGTGCTAAAAATAGTCGTTAGCTGTGCTGATCCATTAGGGGGAAAATCCAAAAGGAAAAGAGTCATGTCATCCGATCTATTAGGACCAACTCTAATGTTGCAATGTGCTGTCACCGAAACCCTGTGCAGCTATTCTGAAGTGCAGAACCTTTTGTGGGACGAATCAACAGGCTCCGCTTTCAGGATCCTGAGAAAACAAATCCAGAAATCACTTTGGCCTCCATGGGAACATGGACAGTTGAGCAAAATAATCAATGTTTGGTGTGTGTGTTATGAAATGCTCTTTTTATAACTACTGACGTTCCCGTCAGTTGAGGGAGACGTCAATAATGGATTTACTGCTCACTTCCAAAGCAGTAGCTTACAAGGTGGCATTTGCCAAAGTTGACGTTGTCTGACCAGCAGCTGATCTTTTGCTCCCATTGAGACGATGCTTTGCTTTTACGGGGCTACGCGGAAGGATATTCACACACGGTTGAAAAAGGAGTACAAAACCTGGTGAATTTCCAGGCCCACTTTTAACATCAGTTTGGGCTTTTCAGAATCATTAAATGATGACCATCCAGCAAAAACGTAGTTCCACCATTAGTCTTCTTTCGGCTTCACCAACCATTCACTTTGCAGCCACTTCAGTTTCCACTTGAATCAATAGATTTGGAGCCCAATTCTATTCTGTGGGTGTGGGTGCCTTAACCTAGAAGGCTCTGCTCCCGCACCAGGTAACTGAATCTTCCCCTGGGTTGGCACCCAGAACAGATCATCTCCAAGGAGCAGCTTGCTCTTGTTTAGTTACGATGTCTCTGAGGTGATCTGCTCCACATATAAACTCATCATATGAGAATTTGTTTGGCTGGTTGGTGTCTGGACCAGAAGCGTTTTGGTTGTGGGTTAGGATTGATGTTGTGGACCAATGTGCATCTGTCGCTAGCCTGTGCTGATGAGCCACTGGTGAAATCAGCACAGGCTGAGAAAGAATGGCAGGCCTCTGGGCTGACACATGGAGTAGATCAACTCTGAGGAGATTTGAGCAGGGCCGTTGAGGCTGAGGCAGAATAGCTAGGGAAAAACCTGCCAAGGGAAGTCTGCCAAACTGTCAAGTTTGGAATTTACTATATTTTAAAAGTCAAACTGATACTTTACAAAACTTCATTTGGTGGTTTCTGATTTGATTACTGTTGTTTTATTGTTCCGTGGTTTTGAGAGAGAGAGAGAGAGAGAGAGAGAGAGAGAGAGAGAGAGAGAGAGAGAGAGAGAGAGAGAGATTTAGCTGCCACCACTATTGCTTAGTTGTGACTTGATATTTGTCAAGATGCTTTTAAGTGTTATTTGAAATGGGATGAATTATTTGGAAGCTGCTTTGAGTGCCTTGGGCAGGAAAGCCATTCATACATGTTTCAAAGAGTGAAATGGAAGACATAAACTCATTCCTTTAGCACCTGCCCTGATCACAAGCAGAAAAACACTGGGACAATCCACCCCCCCAGATGTGGACACGACTCCCAGGGAACTCTGAGACATGCTGGTAACTACCAATAAATGCAAGTCAAAGGGGATCAGACATTACCACATGACCCACTCGGTGCCCCAGAGGGGGCGTCTTGGGCTCTGCCACAGAACTCTCATCGTAAACGAATTTGGATCAAAGTCCTCTTCCCATGTTATATTCTGTAGCATGAAAGCCACTTCAGCATAAGGCTGCCAGGTTAGATGTGTCTGAAAACCTGACATCTTTGATGATGATGTCTTGTGATCGGAAGACATCCTGCTGATTTCTTTTGACAGGACTGCCAACCCTTGAAAAATGGGGGGGACGGGGATGACTCTGGTACCAGGGCAGGGCCCAGCAACGAAGTAGAGCCAGGGTGGTGGTCCAAAAATGGCCTAAGATAAACCTTTGCCACCCATCCACCCGAGAAAAACAAAGAAAAGTCTGGAGAAGCAGAGTCATTTTGAGCTAACTGGCAGACCTTCCTTCACGGTGAAGAATCACATGGTAATCTTATCCATGCACCTCTTCTAACACTTGCAATTCAGACCTTCATGTGAAGGAGGTCGGAATTAAATCTCCTTGTTTGATTAATTGTCTTTTTTAATGTGTGGCTGGAAACACATTAGCACCCTGCCCCCCCCCCCCCTTCCAAGATCCCTTCAAGTGTGTGTCAGGCCGAAGCTTCATTCTTCATTAGTTCAGTTCCATTTAAGATCACTTTTGACAGGGCTACTCAAAGGCTTGTCAGAGAACAGAGAAACATTATGACATCCTTCCTCCACATCACCTTCAATGCCATGAAATATAAGGGACAATTCTAAAAAGATGAAGGCTTGGGAGAGCCTCTCTCATACAACGAAGAGGTCATTGCAAAACACCTATGCTCTGCAGCAGGTAGCCAAGGGGCCAAGAACCTTCAGCCAGAGGTGAGGCAATATGCAAAGCAACAGTCTGGAGATCCCAATGACCCTGATGATCCAGTTTTTCACCTGGGTCCTGCCTCTGTGCCTCAAGGCTCCATCCTGGTTTCAGATTCCAACCCCCCCCCCCATTTTTTTAAGGGTTGGCAGTTTTGTGACAGCACCAGGCCCTATCTTGTGACATCACCACGCCTTGTCATGTGATGTCATCAGCCCCGCCCCCTAGAAATCACAGGGGTTTTGGCTATGTTCAACCTGACATCTCTACCAGTAATTAACATTCAAAGGAATAAGAGGCGGCAGAAACCACAGTTCTGTTTTTAGATGTGCAGCAATGCCTTCATGGGCAGGCCACCCTAAGGTTTACTGGGTGGGAGGGTATCTTACCTCAGCAGCAGTGGGGGATATTTCCCCCCACCCTTTCAGCTCATGTCCACCTTTCCTTCTCACAATTTATTTAGTTACAAGATTAGTATTCCACTTTGCCTGAGATTAGCAAAGCAGTTTGCAACAATTAGGAATAAACCATTCTAAAACACACACACACACACACACACACACACACACACACACACACACACACACACACACACACACACACACACACACACACACACACACAGAGTTATAAAAGTGAATCAAGACTGAAGGGCATTCAAAAGCTCTTTCAAACAGAAAGGCATTTGGACTGTGCCTTACGGCTGTCAGACAAGGAGCCAGTCTAATAGTCCTCGGGAGAATATTCCACCGGTGGAGCACACCACAGACAAGGCCCACAAGAGTTCCAGGCAATTGTGGGAAAAAGAGGGTAGCTGCCAGCAAAATGGCAGCCAGCCCTAATCTTTCCCAGAGGGGAAGCCCTCCGGGGGTGCTGGGGCCCCAAACAGCTACTTAAGGGATCTACATGCAGAAAAAAAAATCCCTGCACATAAAAAGTAGCCTATGTGGGAGAAAGGTTCTAGACCAGCTTCCTTTTTGATGCTAGTTTTCTAGGTGGAAGAATCTCATTTTCCTGGGAGACTATTCAGACATGCAATCCCCCACACCTGCAAGCTGAAATGCAGCAGTTCAGCAAGGGTATGACTTCTGCATGATGCACTGTGAATTGTGAGGTCCTCTAAGAATGTATGCTTTGCTCTTAGGTCTGACTCTCAACTTCGGCTCCCTGACTGATGCAGAAGGAGCTGCCAATGAATCATTTCTTTTTAAAAGGAAGCTGAGGTTCGTTTAGGAAGATGCAGTGCTCTGTGGCGTGACAACAGCCATGCAAAGTTCCTGCCTTTCCACCCATATGTCACCGTCCGTACGAAAGATGGAATTATCTTATTCAAATGCTTGTCCATTTGTTCCATTCAAGGTAGCATTGGCCTGCCTTTTCTATACAGAATTCCCCAGATGTCAAGCAAAAACCAGTCCAACATCAACTCAATCATACCATTAATTAAAAATATTAAACAATAATAAATTTCACAGAACATTAAAAGACATGATAGTAGCATAAGAGACTCAAAACAGCCATCTTGGGCATTATATCTTTGGATGATATACATCTCAAAAATAAACATAAGAGATTCAGAGTGCCCAGTGGTGGGCTGGAGAAGGCAGCGGTCAGGTGGGCGGGGGGTTCATGTGTTTTCCACTGCCCCATGGGTGCTGCTCCATGCGAACACTTCAGGTGGCCTCATGATTGGGCCACCCCTGACTAGACTCTCAGACACTGTCCAGTTTCCTTGGAAGCCCCCCTGCCTCCCCTCCAGGAACGTAGAAGCAAATGTTCGTCAGGCTATTTTTCTTCTCACCAGAGGCGAACGTGAGAGCTACCCATAAAATAGAATGGAGAAATCCAAGATGTCACCATAGCCCCCTACGCCCACCCCCAAAGTGGCTGCAAAGACACGAGCTCAGGCTCTTGCTGCATATTTTAAAATGTTTTTTTTTTTTAGTTTTAACCATTTTAAAATTGCCACTGCAATGCCAAAGCCAATTTTGCCCAGATTTGGCAACAGATTTGAGGAACGGTTCAGAGATAGATTCGCTTACAACAGCCCTGCAATGTACACTGTGAATATTTGACTTGCAACCTATTTCCACCCTTTCACAGTTAATCTGGTAGAGAATGCCTAGATGCCTTTAAAAGAGGTTTGGATAGATTCATGGAGGAAAAGACCAGGTTACAAGCCATAAGCAACCTCCTTGCTTTAGAAGTAGGTTTTCTCTGTGCCAGATGCAAGGGAGTGGCGACAGGATACAGTGCAGTGTGCAAGGGAGTGGCGACAGGATACAGGTATCTTGTTGTCTGTGTGCTCCCGGAGGCATCTGGTGGGGCCACTGTGATATACAGGAAGCTCGACTAGATGGGCCTTTGGCCTGATCCAGCAAGGCTCTTCTTATGTTCTTATCTAGAATTCACACAATTTCCTCCACAATACAACAGAGTCCTTTGTTTGCTTTTGCTACAGCTTAGAAATATAGGTTCGTGGTGTTCGCAAACAGCTGAGTTGCCCAAAAAGCAAAAAACAAAACAAAAAGGGCATTTGCAGACAAAGTTCACCATGTTGAAGAATGCCTGGGAACTTGAATGCCTTATGCAACGAAATGAGGCACTTGACAGAGCCTACCTGAAGGGTGTGTCTCTACCCACCAAAGTCACTGTCCAATTAAGTGGGTGGGGCAATGTGATTAAGATTGATGTATATCATCAAGCCCATAAATAAATCTGTCGCAGTCGGGTCAAGATGGGTGCTCAGCCCAGCCAAAGGCTAAACACTGCCTTCAGACGGAATGACGTGTTTGCAAACCATGAAATGATAAGCTGTGGCAAAGCTCACATGAACATGGCTTCCCAGTTCCTGGGAAGCATTTCTTCGGTGAACCTGGATGATGCACAACTGGCAAAATGAAAATCATCCAGGTATTCTCTTTATTGGAGCAGCAATCTCATGCTGGTGTAAAGTGCTAATGGGCCAGAGGGTTACCTGGCCCTGCAGGTAACATTTGGTTCTGCCGTAGGAAGTTGCTTTACACTGAGTAAGGTTCTTGATTCCTCTAGCTCAGTATCATCAACCCTGGCTCTCCAGAGTTTCAGAAAGACATTTTTCCATGCCCTACTTGGTGATGCCAGAGACTGAACCCAGGCCGTTCTTCGTGCAAAACCAGTGCTTGACTATTGAGCTGTCTTTCCAAGCAAGCTAAGAGCACGTTGAAAAATACTGTATAAACTGGAGCAAATTCGAACCCAGCTAACCCTCAGCAGGGCTTTCAGTAAGAGGGAGCGGGGAAGCAAGTGCTCCCCCCCCCCCCAACTAGTAACTCTCTGTACATTGCCCATCTACTCCTGGACCCGTGGTAACTTGAAGGAAATATACTTTTAACACATGGGCAGCCGAAGATGCGGCGGCCGTCTGAAATGGCCAGCCTCTGAATCCTCGGCAGGATGTGCCCATGCCGGTGCTCACCTTGGGGGAAGGGGGCGTTTGTCCCCTTCACCAGGTGTAATCACTAGCAGCCCCAATAGGCCTCCTCAGATGTGTGCCAGCTATTTAGCTGGTGCACGTCTGGGGAGGCCATGTAAGGAAATGGGGATAAGGTGGAGTGCGTTGCTGATATCTCCCCCCCCCCAGGACTGGCTGGCCAAACACTGGCCAGCCAATCACCAACCTCCCCCGTCACCCCAGGCCCACCCTCCCCACGCCCTCCTGCCACCCAGCACAGGGCTTACCTGTGTTCAGCGGCACAGAATCTGTAGGACAGCATTGTAAGCGATGCTGGTCTCCGTGCCGGCGCCGCTTACTCGCTTGGTGCCACAAAAGTGCTTTATGGCACTTTCGCAACACCGAAGCCCAGCGGAGCAAATGCTCCGCCAGCCTATATTTAGGCAGGATTGGGCCCTCAGAATGTTTTTTTTTTTTTAATGATAATCAACATTTGTCAAAACCATATACAAAGAGAGACCTATATGCATGGGCTTGTTTTCATTTATGTTTAGAATGGGAGCTTGAATACAACATGCCTTGCTTTACCTTTCAGAAATCTAAAGTACGCCCCCCCCGATGCACTTTTCCCCTTCTCTAACCCCCCCACATATATTTTTTTTCTGGTGCTACTACTGTTTGTACACTGTGTCTACCATTTTTTTTTCCAGAGACCCAAAATTGCATATTTGTTTTGGTCAAACTCACACACAGAAAAGGGGGACCCAAAAAGACCAGTATTTTCTTCAATCAGAAGTTAGCCGCCCTCTTTTGGGGTAATGTCTATCAGAGGCGTTCTAATATGGGGGGAGCAGGTGTGCTCCACCCCAGGCGCTGAGTGGGTGCGGGGGCGCGGCAGCCGGGCTCGGAGCTGCGCAGAGCGGCGCGGCACCGGAGCCCAGCTGGCGCGCCCCTCTGAAGCAGCGCGTCCACTCGGCACTTCCCCGGCCTCCGGAGGCTCCGCTCCGGAGACCGGGGAGAAGCCCTCCTCAAAGCGACCGCCTAGTTCGGCGGTCGAGGGCTTTTGCGTTCGGCCCTCTCAGAAAGCCCTCGACCGCCGAACTAGGCGGTCGCAGAAGCGTCGCTCCGGTAGGGGCGGGGCTGTAAGTATCGCTGCGGTCATAGTCTCTTTACCGAGCGAGGAGGAGGCAGCTCCGCCCCCTCACTGTCCGAGCCAGTCCCCTACGGAGAAACCGGCAGGGAAGAGACCCTGCCTGCTGCTTTCTCCGTAGGCGAATGGCTCGGACAGTGAGGGGGCGGGGCTGCCTCCTCCTCGCTCGGTAAAGCGACTGTAACCGCAGCGATACTTACAGCCCCGCCCCTACCGGAGCGACGCCTCTGGGCGGTCGCTTTGAGGAGGGCTTCTCCCCGGTCTCCGGAGCGGAGCCTCCGGAGGCCGGGGAAGCACCGAGTGGGTGCTCAGCCCCGAGTCCGGCTGCTTGGGGGGGCGCACCAACCCCGCCCCCCCCAGGCGCCGGGAGGGCTGGGAACGCCACTGATGTCTATTATTTCAAAACTGCAGTAGCACTAAAAATGTTTGCGGCGGCACTGGAAAGAGGCATCCGAGCAATCTGTTGCCTCTAAGCTACGATGCAAAACCCAGGACGCAATGCAAACTCAATGTATATCTATTATCCCCCATTACATTTTGAAACATCCGTTCCCTTTAGTCATTGGCCATCAGCTGGCCTCCTGTGGCCATTGTACCACTTAAAAAAATAAAATCTGCTTGGTCATTAAGGTTCACTGTGCTACACATCTCTGTACAGTATTGTGTGTCTTGTTTAAATGGGAGTGGAATTGCAAGGAACACATTGTGCCTGGCTAGGAACGATACCCTTTCTCTTATGTCTTAGCCACTAGCAGAACTATTTCTGCAATAAAAGCCAAGGATGCAAGCATCTCTTGGTACATCTTCTTCTCCAGAACGCCTTAAATCAGTGGGTCGTGACCTGATTTCTGGTGGGTTCCAGGTGATGGAAAGATCAGATACATAATTGCCACAAGTCCTGAGGCTATTCAAAAATTAGATAGCTGCTAATTGCCCTTCAAAGAGCTGAGCTTCTGCAGTTTGCAAGCTTGTGTAAATATAGGGAAGATAAATGTTTGAGCGTTTCGTAAAGCTAGGTGGGTCCCAATAGAGTGTCATTTTAAAAAGTGGGTCGGGTGCTAAAAAGTTTGAGAACCACTGCCATAGACTATCACTGTACTGTCAGTTACTGAAAAAGTTGGGCTGTCTCTCGCAGGAAAAGATAACGCAAAATAATTTGATGACTATAACCCTGCACGGTGCCGCAGTGTACCACTATTGTTACTGAAACAACAACCTTCAAATTATCTCGCCGCTTCAAAAACCACTTCCTTTATCCTTTGATTTTGCAGAAGCTGTCACTGAGAGCCATAAAATAGCAGCGACTTTGGTGCACCTTGGCAAACTCTGTTCACCGTACCTACCGGGGAGGACTTGTGCCCCAGAGTTCAGTTTGAAGTGAATATAACTCACGCTAATGTCGCCCCGTCCCTGAAAAGGCAGTGTTGGAGAAAAAAAGTTTTGTCTCCCCCCCCTTTCCTTCCCTTCTTTCTTTTTAAAGCGTCTGAAATGAATTTACCAAACAATGTCAGAGAAAGAGACAAGGGTGCTTTCAATAATGCTGTTGTCAGCTTGTGGTCCAGGGGATGAAGTGAAGCAGGAAGCAGTGTATCTCAAACATCTCACACACACACACACACACACACACACACACACACACACACACACACACACACACACACACACACACACACACACACACACACACACCTGACACATTGCATTTCTGAATAATGTGGTTTCCTTTTGGAGTTAAGGAAGCAGCTACTGCCAAAATACTATACACGAGAGTGTCTACATCTATGATACGATATGATATATATGGCAGGATATGATATCAAACCCACTCTCCCACTGCTCACAGTGGCTTGCAGAGCAATTTAAAAATGAGCATCACAAAACATCTTCAGGTCTAGGACAGGATCAAAAGGCAAGAAGGCTCACAGTTTGAATCAAATAGCAACCCATAAAACGTCAAGCAACCATAAAAACCCAAAGGAAGACACCCCTGCAGCAGTTAGAAACGTGCAGATCTTTCCCGGGGAGCACCTTTCCCCAAAAGCACATGGAAAGAGAAGAGCTTTTAGCTGATGTCTAAACACAGATGGAGGGCTATCTTGATATCTTGTGGCGAGTCATTCTTTCGCCTGGGTGCAGTTACCAAGAAGGCCCTGCCCACAAACGGCACATCTGATGGTGGTGAGACCTGAAGAGCAGAAGCGGGGCGGTGATCTACCAAGGGCCAGGGCTGGACCAGACCTCCTGGCACCTCAGTGTGCCAAATGTCACTAAGCCCCCCCCCCCAGCTGGTAATGCACCCACCACCACCACACCCTGGATTCAAATGGAAAGAGGGGAATAGGGTGGAAGAAGAAGTGTGGAGGAGAGAAGAGTGATGGGCTAGAACCGTTATCCCAGGCAGAGGCCTCTGCCTGCCTGCCTGACCCCACTTCCTCAAAAAGATGCTCTGGCCCACCACTCATAGGCTTACCCTCAAGGGTTATACCCTCCTACACACCCTCTCTCCCTGAGGATCCCTGCTTTGGAGTAGAAATCACTCCAGGGATCCTGTACCAGCAAGGAAACTCTGTTGTAACATCTTAGAGAAGGATTTTGGAGTCAAGGCTTGCAAGACCCTGTGTATAAGGCAAGGAGGAAGCTCATCCCCCTGGAATGAATGCAAACATGTCCCATTTAGATGCCTGGGAGGGCAGGAATGTGTCTCCTCCTATCTGTATCATGCTCCTACCACTGGTTTCTAACACTCTAGCCCAGTGGTTCCTAAACTGGGAGGCATGGCTCCTCCAGGAGCCGCAAAAACCAGCCAGGAGAGCCACGGAGTGCCATGGAATCCTCTCGGAAAACAGTGCAATGCCAACTGGCAGGCATCATCAACATAATGTCTTGGGGAGCCGCCGCCAATGGTCAAGGGAGCCACAGGTTGGAAAATTTTTGGGAAACACTGATCTAGCCCATTGCTCTCCTCTCCTCCACACTTCCTCTCTGCTTCCCTCTTCCTTTTAGGAGAGTGGAAGGAGGAGCAGCAACAGCCAAGGCCAGGAGGGATGTTTAGCCCCCACCAACCTGCACCCTCCTCAGTCCTTATGGTCCGCCTTATGGACAGACCGGCTCTCTTCCAGCCCAAGGCTCCAGTCTGGTCCTGACAGCTAAAGACTTGTGGCATTTTTCATTGTGCTGCTTGTTGGCATGTTCCCTCACAACATAAGTGTGCTGCAACTGTGGTGTAACATGATGAAACAGATAAATATTCAATATATAGTGAATAATTGTTTTTCATTAAAAAATGCAAGACAAGGACTCCAGTTTGTGTATGTGTGTGTGTGTGTGTGTGTGTGTGTGTGTGTGTGTGTGTGTGTGTGTGGTTACATTTCATGCAGGCAGCCTAAGTTGCTCTGTACATGTTTACCGAATACATATTGCCCGGTTTACATAAGCGAGTGTGCCTATTTTGGGGAGGGCGATGCAGCAAAAGGGTGTGCCGAGTGCCTGAGTCAAATCCTGACATATTAGGTTTCCTCCTGGAGTAAGTGTTCCAAGGTGTCAGATTTCACTCACAGAACTGTTTGTCTGGAGCTTCGCGGCATGTAATTGATGGGAAAATCTTATGTCTGCATTTAACTCGGGTTCCTGAAAGGTATTCACTTTTTTTTTTATGGTTAGCTGGGTACGCCAGCAGACGTCGCCTGGTGCTGCCACGGTGAAGGAAGTCAGTGATTTTCCAGCGAGGCCGTCAATTCCTGTGGCTGCCTGTTTGGTCCCGCAAGTCTAAGTCACAGGACTGGCGGCGAGAAATACTGTACAGTGATAACTTCTGTCAATTTCAGTCGGGTTGTGCTCTGACATCAGTGCTGGGTATACCATTTTTGAGGGATGTGCTCCACCCCTGAAGGGCCAATCAGGGAAAATCCAAGACTTTTGGGAACCAGAGACGGGTGCTGAGTGCTGCTCATCCCTCTCCTCCACCTCAGCAGCATGACAGCACCTGCTTAAAGCTGTTGCCTTGCTCACATTGGAAAACGAGAAGAGAGAGGAAGCAGGAGAAGAAGTTTATTTATTTATTTATTTATCTATCACATTTTTTATACCGCCCTTCCTCCAAGGAGCTCAGAGTAGTGTACATATTTCCTCCCCTCCTTTTGTCCTCACAACAACCCTGTGAGGTAGGTGGGGCTGAGAGATAGTGACTGGCCCAAGGTCACCCAGGAAGCTTCATGGCTGAGCGGGGATTTGAACCTGGATCTTCCTCTCCTCTTTTTATCATTATTTTTCACATCATCCTTCCTCCAAGGAGCTCAGGGTGGTGTACATATTTCCTCCCCTCCTTTTGTCCTCACAACAACCCTGTGAGGTATAGATGAGGCTGAGAGATCGGGACTGGCCCAAGGTCACCCAGGAAGCTTCATGGCTGAGCGGGGATTTGAACCTGGATCTTCCAGGTCTACGTTCAATACCACAACCACTACACCATCCTGGCTCTCTTTCAAATGCAAGGGAGACAGCATTGGTGGGCAGATATGACAGGTACCCCAATGACGCTGAGCCAGGTGGCAGCAGACGCATGAACAGCACTCATGCTGAGCAAGAAAAAGGCGGGGAGGATGGATGCTCTCACACTACCCCCGACCTGATAAACCTGCAGGAGGAGGTAGAGTGGCATAGTCAGATGGGAAAAGAGAAGCGGGTGTCCTACTCATCCATCACCTTGGGCAACTACCTCAGTCGGCCTCACGGATGGGCCGGCCACAAGGGTGAACTGAATTTCTCAGAGTTCTAAGAAAAACCTAAGAGTGGTGCAGAAATGTTTTGGTGACTGTGTACTGCTCATCTTCATTTAGCATGCTATATGGCAGTTGGGCTGTATTTGTTCTGTCTGGGGAGCAACTGAGCTGGTTCAGATATGATTATCTGTTGAATGTGTCCAGTATAATTGGTGTGGAAATCATGGCGGTTAAAACGCATGGATCCAACAAGCTCCTGTTAACAATGTGATGTAGGCTGGAAACAGCAGCAGCAGCACTATCAGATTGCGTGTGATTGAGGTTGCATCTTTTGGACAGGAAAAGGAAAGGATAATGAGGCAGGAGCTCTGGAGAATAAAACGGGAGGGGACGTCACCTTGTTTCCCAGACGATTGAGAAAATGATGTTGTAAGGCTGCATCCCCATGGATGCAGTGAGTCAAATTATTTGCAAAGAAAAGTTAAATTTGGATGCCGGCAAAACTCATGCAATGGGAACAAACTAGTATCCTTCCTTTCTCTTGTTTTGCATAATTTATTCTGGTTTGGTGAGTTCTGAAGAGCAAGGCACTGTGGGGCATTCCTCCCTCAACCCCTAAGCTTGGGAATCCGGCTCAGCAACTCCTCTTCCTCTTGAAATCTCACACTTCCAAGAAGCCTTTTGTATCCGTAAAGACAAGAAATGTTCACACATTACATTCAACATCAGTGTACAGTACAGTCTGCATACAGTGGACACGTGACTGTTGATCTGAATGCAGGTACACTTGGGGCTCAGTCCTATCCTCTGCCAGTGCTGCTGACGAAGTCTGGGGGAACCAGACAGCCCAGGTAAAGCAAAGTAAGTAAAACTTTTTCTTATTTACCTCCCTGTAGGCCGCCGGGTCTCCAATCTGAGGAGACAACCAAGGAGACTCAGGGGCCAGTTCAAAGCAAGGAAAAGGAGATAGGATCTCAGCATGTGCTGCTGCTGCCAAAATCTGCCCCCTCCCTCCCCCTGCCTGGCCCATTCCCTGTCCTGAACCATCCACAATCCCGAACCGCCCCCACTGCCCACCTACCTGCTCTGGTGGGGCATCTGGAAGCAGGTGACATGTGCGCGGGGCCTCTGGCCACTTGTGCTGGTGGCCCCAAAGCGCACAACAGCAACATGGCGGCTTATGGTGGTGGATCACGAGATTGGCCACCATGTGACCACCATCGGCCACCATTTTAATAACAACCCAATCCTGTCCAGGGCTTATGGTGGTGGATTACAAGATCCACTACCATAAGTCCTGGACAGGATTGGGTTGTTATTCAAATGTTATGCTTGTACTCCATGTTTGAGGGTTCAAGTCCCTGTTGAGTTTTAAAATGAGATCCCCTATGTTCGTTCACACAAAAACGTAATGTGTAGGCACAGACAGGCACCTGAGCATGCGCACAACGTAACATGTGAATGTAATGCTCAAAGCTGAAATTCTCAGTTTCACCCAGCATCACATCCTGCGCCTTTTCTGCACTCCAGCAGAATCATGTCAGAAGTACAGCTTTGCCTTTCTGCTATGACAGTGTGAATCCTCTGTGAAGCTTTGATGTAAAAACAGGGTTCTAACCCTCGTGCTTTCATGAATGGACAATTCCTAAATAAGAGGAGCATGTTCACTCTCTCCCCAGTGAGCATGAAAATGATATGCCAACTGACTATTACCGTATTGTCCCGAGTATAAAACGCACCTGATTATAAGATGCACCCTTAAAGTTTGGTGCTATTAAAAAAATGTAATTAAATCACTGGCATTAAATTGCAACAGCCTGATTATAAGACGCACCCCTAGTTTAAAAACTTAAATTAGGAGAAAAAAAGTGAGTCTTATACTCAGACCAATACGGTATATAAAGGTAAAGGTATCCCCTGCTCGAAAGCCAGTCGTGTCCGACTCTAGGGTGCAGTGTTCATCTCCGATTCTAAGGCCGCAGAGCCAGCGCTGTCCAAAGACGCTTCCGTGGTCACGTGGCCGCCATGACTAATGGAACGCTGTTACCTTCCCGCCGCATTGGTACCTATTTATCTACTTGCAATTTCTTGCTTTCGAACTGCTAGGTTGGCAGGAGCTGGGACAGGAGATGGGAGCTCACTCCGTCACGCGGCACTAGGGTCTCGAACTGCTGTCCTACCGACCTTCCGGTCTGCAGTTCAGCATCTTAACCACTAAGTCAGTGCAGCGCCTGATTATTATGTGGTTTATTTTCTGCCCAACCTAGGAGCTCAGCTGAACAATAAACAAATGCAGATCAACAAAAGCCTAACAAAAGTGGTCACTTCACATGGTGGCCAATGGGTGGCGCCTGCCCTGCCTGTGAGCTTCCCACAGATGAGCCACCGTGGTAACCAGGACGTTGGACTAGGTGGACCCTTATTGTGATCCAGCAGACTCATCATCATCAGAACCTTTATTGGCATAATTAAATTACATAAAATTACATAAAACAAAGAAATTCCCCAAGTCTCATATACAAGTACATTAAAAAATCACTAGGTAAAGGTAAAGGTGACCCCTGACAATTAAGTCCAGTCATGTCCGACTCTAGGGTGTGGTGCTCATCCCCATTTCAAAGCCGAAGAGCCAGCGTTGTCTGAAGACGCCTCCGTGGTCATGTGGCCGGCATGACTCTCCTTGCCTGCAGCGCGTAGCATGCGGCTGGAACACGGAGCGCTGTTTACCTTCCCGCAAGCGGTACCTATTTATCTACTCGCATTAACATGCTTTGGAACTGCTAGGTTGGCAGGAGCTGGCCAAGCAACGAGAGCTCACCCTGTCGTGGATTCGAACTGCCGACCTTTCAATCGACAGCTCATGGCTCAACCATTGGGTGCGAACGCTGCATTACGTCTCCTTATGATCAGCTTTATATACAGTATTTAGCCACCACCTCTGATAGCCCCTCATCTGTACCTATAAGAATATATTGTGTTATATCCAGGTCATTCCAACCAGAATGGGACACCAAAATCGGGGTTAAATGACGTGATCGCAAATCCTGCTACAGTGGGCAATAGAATAAGAACCCCTTATTGAGAACCCCTGGAATAACATATGCTGGATTGTTTCCACACTCTTCAGCCTACATGAGCAAAATCTCTCACCCAGCAGAATCTTATATTTTCAGGCATGCACTTCTTTTGATGCAAACCTTCTTCCCCCATCCCCCACAAACAAACAAAACACTTAGGATATCTCTACCCCCCTTCCTCTTTTAAGATGTAAATGGGGCAGACACTGAAGAACAAAATGGCAGCCCTTGTCATGTCTAGTTTGGCTCGTAAGTTGCATCCTAGGTTATGTGTCAATGTTAGCCCAGGGTGGCCCAGGGGGTCCCTAACCCAGACCCACTACAGAAATTTCAACAGCATGAGCAGCACAGAATTAACTCAAAGCACCTGATGCAAAACCCTAAACACTAAGCAGAAATGATGCTACGGGGATCCCACGGAGCATGGAAGAGGGAAAAAAATAACTCTGCTCCCTTGTGGGAAAATATTAAATTATTGTTTTAAGCTTCTACATCGGAGTGCCAAATTGAGGAACTCCAGCAAGGTCACTTGTGTAAACAAACATCAATTAAATTACAAATCTGGGAGAGAAATCTGCTCCAGTTCCTTTTGGGAATGACTCTTCTAGATATAGATCAAATAGCAGAGGATAGTGGAGGGGACACACACACACACACACACACACACACGAACGAACATTTTCAAATTCAAGGCTTTATCGCTTCTGGTGTAAATCTATAGTCTGTGCAAAATTAACTCTACATGAGCCAATCATACTTGGGGGGGGGGGAGGGAGAAAATTTAAGAAGCATTGTAAATGTTCCAAATCGAATTGACCATCTTCATTTGGGCAGTTTAATATCTGGCAGATTCTCAAGCGTGTTTTAATTCTGACGTTTGTTGCTCCCAGTCCTTGAAAATAAATGAAAAAGATGGGGGAAAACGGAGGAAGAGGAGGATGCCAAAAGCTATACAGCTTCCTGCCCAAATCTTCATTGGAGAATCTGCTTTGTACACCTAACTGTAGGTCTAAGGTGAGAGATGCCTGCACAGTTACTTGGGAGTAAGTCCCTGTGCAGTAAGCCCTGTGCTCCCCCCCAACATCCCATGCTGCATCCTGCAGAAAGGATGGGCTGGAAGAGGGTCTCTCACTGGACCACTTCTTTGAATGGAAATAAGGTCACAGCTCACCTGGACGACAACTAAACATACAGGTGATGTCACCTTATCTTGAGTGTCCAAATACTACGGTGGGTTCTGTGGTCTTGAGCCCTTTCAGGCAGAGGTCCAGTGTTTCTCCATAGCCCTCAGGCTCCAGTTGGCCAGGCAGATTGCAAGTGCCCACCATGGACCTTCCTCCTCTGCTCATGGAGCCCTTGGAGAGTGGGTCCTCATGAAGGGCGACCCTAGTCTAGGCCTTTCTCGAGGCCCTGCCTGTGCTTGGCGGAGCCATACCTCTTCACGCAGACTGTCTGCCTCTGGGTTGCTTCGTTCCCCTCTCCACCTGCTTTCCCTTTCTCCCCCCTTTTCCAGACTTGTCTTGCCGGGCCCTCATTCTTGCCATCCTCTTCATCACTGTTTTGCGCCCTTTCAGCATCCTATCCTCCTCCCTGCTCTACTCTTCTGCAGTCCCTTTTGAGGGCTTGTCCCAGTTCCCAGCTACCGTCACTTGCTGCTGATGTGCAGCCGGTGAGCGGTCATCCAGCTGTGCTGTGCACGCACCGAGAACATCCGTGAGATGCAGTCCCCTTGAGTCTGGGGCCATAGCTCAGGGGTGGAGCACATGCATTCTAGGCAGAAGGCCACAGCGCTAGAAAATACTCTTGTCTGAAACCCTAGAGAGGTGGGGCCAGCTGATCTAGATGGCCCATTAAAAGGCAGCTTCCTGTGTATCAATAAATGCAGTGGGACTTGAATTGAAAACATGCATAGGATCATGACATCAGTAAGGCACACAAACATTTTTAGTACTACCCTAGTATTGAAACTATATGCAAGGTATGCAAAACTATATTTTGCTTGGAAGAAATTACTAACTATGAGGAGGTCATGAACACCCAAACTTAGCATTCCAGACATTCTGACTTATCATTGCCACCCTTCCATATACTTCCAAGTGTCGCCCATCAAAACTAGGCAAGACAAGAATGAGGTCATGATGCCAAAGGAGAGGGAGAGATGACAAAAGGCTCCCAGCATTCCTTGTGTGGGTGGTTTCTTAGCGTCATAAGTGAACGTGTGCACTGAAATTATGTAGTACCTTAGAGGGTTCAGAGATTGTGGGAGGGCAAAGGTTGTTCATTACAAGCAAATGAGTGCTCTGAAATTATGAGGTTACTTTGAAGGTGTCACTGGTTGTGGGAGAACATGAGGCATGGAGAAGGCCTCCAGCATCATGTGACCCTCCCAGTCATGTGACATGCCCATGCCGCAGGAATTGTGGAAGGCCTGAGATTGCAGTGGTTGAATGCTGCTTGCTTTCCCCCTGCCAGCTTTGAAATGAGCATGTTCTCTAAGCATCTAGGGTTGGTTTCATGTTCATCTAAGAGATCAGGCCCAGCCCAAGACTTCCCGTACCTGAGGTGGAGAACCAAATGGTGCCCCCTTTACCTGGTGATGTGTCAATCTTTGTTCCTCCCACTCTCTGGATTGGAGAAAGGAAGAGGGGGGTGCTCCCAATTCAACAAGTGGTTGGTCCTCTTATATTTAGCAGCAGGAGAACAAATGTCCCTCTTCATCTCAGCAGAACATATTTTCCAGGGGCTGATTGCTGGTGTCTCTCTTGTGTCTTTTTTTGGTTTGTGAACCCTTTGGGGACAGAGAACTATTTTTTTTTGGTTCTCCTTTATTTTGCAATTTTAACTGCTTTGTGAACTTTTTGATGTTATTTAAAAGTTTTCTATAAATATGCTAAATAAATAAATCTACAGACCACTTGAAGGTAACTTGTCTGATTTGGGGAATAACCCTTCCCCAAATTCTTTCACTTTCAGTTTAAACAAAAATTACAGATAATTCTGGTGCATGCTCACATTTTTTAACTTCTCCCTTATCTGCAACTTTTTTTTCCAGTATCTGCATCTGTCCGTACGTGTGTGTGTGTGTGTGTGTGTGTGTGTGTGTGTGTGTGTGTGTGTGTGTGTGTTCTTGCGTATATCCTTCCTTTGCCACCACTGTTTCTAACACTTTGAAGAAGAAACCCTTCCAGGTGAGTAGCTCAGCCCTCCGCAGAAGTTTTCTAAGACAGAGGAAATGCAGGTATTCCAGAGCTACCTTTCTTCCAAGTCCTGCAGGCAAAAGGTTTGCCTCTTCGCACAGATTGGCTCTTTTCTCAGCTATGCTTGCTGGCAAATAATCATAGGAGAGCAAAGCTCATAAGGAAGCTGTGCTACTGATGCCATCACATGTGAAATTTCAATTGCTACATGGAGCTTCAGAGCCTCTGCAGTTTCATGGCTGAGTTTCTGTCTCAAGGATATACAGCACAACAACCCATCTTATTTTGGGGAACCAGATTACCATCGCTTGTTGTAACTTCTCAGCTTTACCAAGCACCCAATACTTAGGAAGACAAGCCCAAAGAGGGCTACATTTCTTTCTACAATCGTATTGAGATCACTCACTCAATAAAACCCAGTTCTCTACATTCTGGCACACTCGGCAGTGATCTGGAAACAGAACCTAGGATGGGAAGACACAGATGAAGGAGCAGGGCTGTGGGGAAGGGATGGGTTTGATTCTCAATGGATGGGGGGGAACAGAGACATGGTGGCCCTCCAATGACCCCCCCCCCTTACTTTCATTTCATATTTTAATTTCATTTTAGTGACAGGCACCTGAAAACGTAACCAAGTGACTATCATCCACTTAAAGACATGGAAGTCCATCCATTGTACAAGTTTTAGATAATCGGTTGATTTAATCTGCATATTATAAAAACTGTTCTGAGACAAGGCTCCTCCTTTGTTTTTAGGTGATGCATGCATATGTCATCATAGGGTGCAGCGGCTGCCATTTTAGCACCGCTGCATCAGCAGGGGCCGTGAAGGATAGGATTGGGCTCAGAGAGAGCCAGGTATGGTCCTGATCTTTAATAAGGATTAACAAAGCAAGGATTAATATTCCATCTTAATCTCTACTTCGGTAATTTCTACATCTGTAGGACTGGAACCAAGCTGCTGTCTACAACAAAGGAACATATATTGCAGTTGTCAAAAGGACTATAGGAGAAGCTGCCTTAGGCTCTCTTACTGGTCTTTTAGACCCCCCACACTTCAGACCTGACAGAGCATAGTTCTATGGTTTTAACTGTTAAGATGCTGGTGGCACAGTCCTTCTCAGAAGTACGGCCTGTTGTGCTCAATGGGGCTTACACCCAGGAAAGTATGTATAATAGAATTGAAGCCTAAATGTCTTTATCAGAAAGAATACAGTACAGTCAGGTCAGCTAGGGTCTGTAAAATCCATGCCCTGATCCTGTTTTGGATTAGCCTTGTCTGTCCCAGTTCTCCAGCTGACAGGTTGGCCTAGTTTTCCCTGAGGTGGTCAACCTATATCTGGACTATACCACTTGAGACTACAAGTGGGAGCTCACATGACAGAATGCTCTTCCATACAACAACAACAACAACAACAACAACAACAAACTCACCTCCCCACACACAAAAAGCTTGCATGGAGCAGGCTAGTAACTGATGTGATTCTTTTCTATACGCCAGGAAATATTTTCATATGGAAGTCCTCCCCTCTACCTGCAACTTGAGGTGGCACAGTCCAGAAACAGGTCGACCACCTCAGGGAGATCTAAGTCCGTTTGAGGTGACCATCCAGGTCAGCTTAACTCTTCTTGAAAAGGAATCTTGGAAGAACACCGTTCCGGTCTTCTCTTCCTCCTTCAGCTCCTGACGTCTCTTGTCGACGGCTCTTCTTCACCTTAAAAAAGAGCCCATCAGCTTGCCCTACTTCTAACCCTTATACAACATTCATTAAGAAGTTCTAGGAAAAGCAATTGAAAAGGAGTACCGGTAATTATTTCTGGCAGAAGACTGAGGGTTAGTATCTTGAAAGTGACTATCAAATTCAACACTGTCTTTCCCCTCTCCCCCCAAAAGATAAGCTCACCTCCTCTTTGCTTCTTTGTGTCAAGAACCCCTGGGGAGAAAGTACAAGGTGATCAAGCTTCCTTGATCATGTATAAAAGCTGGTTTTACTAGAAGGGTAGTTTCACTTTTTAATTGAAACATTAAAAAAAGAAAAAGGAACGAGGAGGTCTATGGTGAACTTTCACATTTGGAATAAAGTCTAGAGGGTGCCAAAGCCTTAAGCCTAATGCCTCTTACAAAAATATTAGCCAGACAGAAGAACAGAGTGGATATTGTCAGCAAAAGCACATTAAAACTGCTGCAAGTCCCCCACATGCATCAGCTCCCTCCCTCTTCTCCTGTTCACTGTGTCCTTTTGGTTACAAGCACTTTCCTCCATGGATTGCGATGCGGAAATATTGGGAGAAAGGAAAGGTGGCTGGCAGTAGTTTCTGGGGCCGGAAAAAAAAGGAAAGGAAAGAACACCGCGATTTGCGCCCAAGGCCATGCATGCCACTTTTGAAATAAGACCTGGCAACCCGCAAAGGAATACTAGAGTTTGTTCATGTATTTACCATGTTTTTATATTGCTTTTGGATTGTCTAATTTACAAAATGGTTCACCACCTGCAACAGCAAGGTGCAATGCATTAAAAGCAATAAAAGCAATGACATCTAAAACAAGCTTACGCTTTAATGCAATGCAACAAGAAGCAGGTCAATAACAGCAGGATTAGCTTACTGCAGCATGCTCCTCATGGGACTGCCCTTGGAGACTCTTCAGAAACTTCAGCTAGTACAGGCTGAAGATGCTGACAGATGCAAGATGATTCACTCGTGTCTTGCCACTGTTGTTTCAGCTGCACTGGTTACCAGTTTGTTTCCAGGCACGAGTCACGGTGCTGGTTATTATCCTGAAAGCCCTACAGTTTGGGGCTCAAAGATCCAAAGGTCCACTTTCCTCTGCATGAATCTACCATCCATTAAAATCAGGGTGGGAAGCTGTCTTGTGCTTTCTGCCCCCATCTGAGGTTTGATGGGTGGTGACGCATGAGCAGGCCTTCTCAGTGGTGGCCCCCCAAATAATATAATATTGGCTTTTCCTACAAGGCTACTATAAGGATTGCCAATAACATCTTCAATGTACTCTGAGCCCTTCAGGAAAAATGCTATAGTATATTTATTACATACCTGTAGCTTCAAGTTATGATGAGCTGTTACTTCTTGTGGAAATTAAGCCAAATGCTTTCTGCATTGGCTTTAAAACTAGATTACAGAAGGTATTTTGGCCCATCTATAGAAAAATTGGGAAAAAATGTTGCATGTAAAAGAATTGTTAAGTGCTATGAGTGAAGGCAGAAAGAGCCGTCCCATCCATGAGGATGACTCAGGCTGGCAGATGGCAAACTGATGAGGGTAGCCACTCCCACCTGCCCATGTGCCTCCAATGGTCCCTCCAGCTCCTTGCATTTGAAAAGGAAGAGCAGAGGAGGAAGTGTGGAGAAGAGGAGAACGATAGGCTACAGCATCAGAGATGCTCTGGTCCACTGCTCTCCTCTCCTCCCCTCCACACTTCCTCTTCTGCTCTGTTCCCCACTTCTTTTTCAAATCCAGGAAGTGGGAGAGGAAACAGTGGCTGCCATGCTACTGGGTACGTGGGGGACACAGCATTTTGCACATTATATCAGGAGCCAGGAGGACTAATTCCAGTGTTTCCTAAACTTTTTTGACCTGCGGCTCCCTTGATCATTGGCGACCCTTGGCCGCTGCTCCCCATTACATTATGTTGATGTCTACCAATTGGCATTGCACTGTTTTCAGAAAGGATTCCATGGCACTCCGCGGACCCCGACTGGTTTCCGCGGCTCCCCTGAGAGCCACGCCACCCAGTTTGGGAACCACTGCCTTATTCCATGAGTGGAACACCCCTTATTCTCTAAGCCACGTATACCGTTTCAAAAAGGGAAGGCTTTCTACCACGTTTGCTTCGAGGGTATAGAAGCCTCCCGAGCATGATTCACAAAGCCTCCTCTCACCATTTGAGTTGAGAGCTTGCGCTGAAACACTAGAAGAGTGCACAGAACTACGAAGCGAGGTTGCGCAGCCCCAGTTTGGCGAGGGAAGAAGAAGAAGAACACATCTGAAGGAAGTGATTATGCAAAACACTGCATGGGGTGAACAGGCAGATGAAGAACCAAAGGAAGTTCTGAATGACCAAGAGTTTCGGTTCCAACAGTGGGAGGAGAACATATCTGCCGTTAAGCTACGACGGGGTAAAAAGTGAGTGGGAGGTGGAAACTGACTAGAAAGAAAGTTGAGAGAAAATGAAAGAGATTGCATACAGATAAGTCATTCTTTTCCATTCCATAGTGCAAATATTGCAGATTTCATTAGCAATGAGGACGTTTGCAAAATCAAGGCATGATACTCACTTTCTGGGCATCTTTGAGGTCATAAGCCTCTTCCTTTTAATAGTCATGTTGTTGGTCACATTCTGGTGCGACACTCTTCCAAATGCAATCTAGGACAGAATTTAAGGCGCAGTGGGACGTGGGACGCAGGACACCTCTGCACATGCGCAGTTTGGACGTGGAACAGACGCCACTGCAACTCTGCCGGCACAGGGGGGAATTCCAGGAGTGTTCGGACAAGTACATTTGTGTATAATTTGTGTATAACAGGTGTATTTGTGTGTTATTTGTGAATAACAAGTGTATAATGGCAAGTTACACTGGCATAAGTGCACTTACACCGGTGGATCTACTGTTACACAGGTGCAAGAGTTACACAGGATTGGGCTGCCAGCAACCCAGGTAAGATGTGAGTTTCTCATGGGATGTCAAGCAGCTATACCTCTTGGCATCTGACAGTCCTAACTGGCTGCTCAACAGACCTGCAACCAGAATCCACCCAAACGTCTCCCGCAAAATGTTTGTCTCACTCAGGTTGAACCTAATAGAACAAACTTGAAAAGAAGAAGAAGAAGAAGAAGAAGAAGAAGAAGAAGAAGAAGAAGAAGAAGAAGAAGAAGAAGAAGAAGAAGAAGAAGAAGAAATGAGGGAAAATAGGTTAGCAAATAAACTGTCCCACTACACAGAATTCATTGTCACATCTGGGGCCAATGATTACAGGATGCAATGAATATGATTTAGAGGCAGCATCCAGAAGTCTCTACTACCACTTTCCCCGGCTTTAAAGCACCCATTTCAGTCACCTAAATCTGAAAATGATAAATTTACTCCTTTGCTTTGTGCAACAATAAATATCCAGTGACACCCCAAGGGCTGAGATTTTTATGGGCCATTAAACTTGTCAGCTGGTGGACGGCTGTCATTAACTACGGTTTTCACAGCCTGGCGAGGAGTATTAAGACAGACGTTTGCGCACAGCAACTTCCTGAATGTGTACAATGATGCCGCTGGATGGGGACGTTAGGAGGAAAGCATCCTTGCCACAGGATGTGGTGATGGCATCTGGCCTAGATGTCTTTAAAAGGGGTTTGGACAGATTCATGGAGGAAAAGACCATCACAGGTTACAAGCCATAAGCAACCTCCTGGTTTTTAGAAGTGGGTTTTCTCTGTGCCAGGTGCAAGGGAGTGTCAACGGGAAACAGGTTATCTTGTTGTCTTGTGCTCCCTGAGGCATCTGGTGGGGCCACTGTGTGACACAGGAAGCTGGACTAGATGGGCTTTTGGCCTGATCCAGCAGGGCTCTTCTTATGTTCTTATGTTCTTAGAAAGGCCTTGCCAGAAAGCGTCTCACACGGCATTTTGGTGTGTACCCCAAAGACGTCTGAAGCAGACCACTGAACACATATATACATCAACACAACAAATATGTGTTGGCAAGCACATGTATCTTACGGTACAGGCACGAGTGTGCTGTGATTGGCTGCAGTCAATTCTCCAGGCATTGGTACAGTTATTGGCAGAGGCTGTCTTAACTCCCCATTCCATCATCTTGTCTCAGATCAATCAAACCAACTCTCTTGTCGACCTCAGTTTGATTAGTCGACCTCCAAAACTCTGTCTGCCCTGTTGCTCCTCAGTGGTGTTCCTGCGGTAGGGGCTCGACAGTAAGTCGCACCCCGACCTACTACCGCGTTCACGAACCGGAGCCCCTGCCCGTTCGGCTTCGCTGCGCGGAATGGCTCCGACGTCGAGGGGCGGGGCCTCCTCACTCCAGTTCGTGAACACGGTAGTAGGTCGGAGCGCGACTTACTGTCGAGCCCCTACCGCAGGAACGCCACTGTTGCTCCTTCCTTGGTTTCTAACTACCCAAGCTGGGGCGGGCAAGAGGGTGGAATGAATGACCGGACCCTCTCCCCTTGGCTCCTCCCCTCAGCTGTCCACCTGACATTTTCCAAAGCACTCATGCCTTCTTCCACCCAGGGAAATATCCCATTAAAACCATTTCTGCCCACAGGTGTATATATGCAACAGGAGTTAAATGTGAATACCTGTGGGCCGGGAAGAAACGGGAAGCATCCTGGAGCCATTAACACCTCTTTCCTGGACACCAGTTCTTCCCTATGCTGCCAGCCAATATCCAGCATGGAAGCCATGAGTCAGTGTAAGTTGGTCAGTTACTATCACGATTTACTTATTTGTATATGTAGTGCTAAGAGCTAGTGGGTGGCGCAGTGGGTTAAACCACTGAACCAGGAGCTGTCGATCGAAAGGTCGGCAGTTCGAATCCGCGCGGCTGCTCCTGACAACCTAGCAGATTGAAAGCAAGAAATTGCAAGTAGATTAATAGGTACTGCCTCAGTGGGAAGGTAACAGCATTCCGTGCAGCTCAGCGTTATGCTGGCCACATGACCACGGAAGCATCTTCAGACAGTGCTGGCTCTTCGGCTTCATAACAGGGATGAGCACCATATCCTAGAGTCGGACACGACTGGACCTAATTGTCAAGGGAATACCTTTACCTTTTTATATGTAGTGCTATCAGTGTCCATGGCACTTTACATAAAGGAAACAAAAAAAAAATCATAACCCCAAACCAAGCACCTCCCCTTGTAATGGTATTTAAAAATATCTGGTACGACAGCAAAGACCTACCAGGCAGCAAAGCAAACACCAAGCCCCCTGTCCCTGCGTCTTGATGTTTCTGCATTCTATGGATCAACTCTTCTTTCTATGTACGAACGTCCCCTTCTCCCGAGGTAAGTCCAGCACCGGTATGGCACGCAATAGGCCTAGGATGCAGAAGCCGGCCCTTTAGGCCGGCCACCGCATCTTAGGTGGGATTGCACCATTAATGGTGTTTTGTCACAGTTTGTTTCTCTTTTTCTCTTTCGTTTTTTCCATATTGTGTTTCATTTGATAGCTGCTTTTACATTTATGGCGTGGAGTACTCCTGTATAAAAGCAACAAATACGTCTCAACAATAGATACAGACGGACACAAAGTGACAGTATATAAATATTCTCTCCTCCCCGTGCACCTGGGCTTATCTGACTCCTTTGTGCTTCAACAGATCTTGTAACAACCTTAAGAAAAGTTTCATCTGTTTTTCCTAAGGAGCAAGGAGCTTGAGCTGGGTTTTAATGTAGCAAGCAGTGAGAGCAACAGAGAGGCCAAAGAATGAAAGATGTGGAGAGCTGGGACAGGAAATCTATTTCCCCTATCTGTCAGAATCCTCTGGCAGCCCTTCCACCTACATATCTGTTTAATAATGGTACCGAAAGAGATAAAGAATCAGTTTCCTCAACGAGCTGTGAAAGAAAGACGCTGATCATCGGAACCAAGAGGACTCTATCTTAAAGGGAATCTGAGCACTCGCTCACGTAGCAGCTGGCTGCCGTCTTTGTCAGCGCGATGATCCACTTGCAGATTACAAACAGAGAACCGAATGCAAGTTCCACGTTACTGCGGCGAGTGGTCTGAACTCTTGGCTTCACAGGTTGATGAGAGGCCTGCCCAAAGGGACATGACTGTAATACCCCCAAAGGTTACTGACCAAAGTCCCATCCCATCTATTACCCTGTGCCAAAAACTCTACTCTGTCTGCTGTATACTGGATTTGTCTTTGTCGCAATAGCCCAGGGGCGGCCAAACTGCAGCTCCTGAGTCACGTGTGGCTCTTTGACATATAATGTGTGGCTCTCGGGAATATGTTGGCTGAGCTTCTCTTTGCATCATAATTAATATAAAAGGTAAATAAGACTTTTTCAAGGTTTATACAATCAACCCTTGGTGTCTGCAGGGGTTCCATTCCCGGCACCTCCGCGGATGCCAAAATCTGCGGATAATCAAATCCACAGTGGGCGGGGCCGTGGGGATGGCGCCACAACACCTTATTTTTAAGCTTTGGCGGGGGTGTGTGCCAGTTGCTTCCCGCCTCCTGCTCACCTTTCATAGCCTCCAAACTGCTGCTGCTGCTGCAAAAAAAAAAAAAGCAGCCGGAAGCTACTTCTAGTTCACATCTTGACCGGAAGTTGCTTCTGGCCATGTGTGTTTTTCTGTTTGCAACAGTTTGGAGGCCTTGGAAGGCGTGCAGGTGGCAGGAAGCAGCCAGCGGACCCCGGCAAAGCTTAAAAATAAGGTACTGTGGCACCGCCCCCCCCACCTACAGTGGGACTCCCTCTTCCGTGGTGCCACCTGCGGATATTCAAATGTGATTCAAGACAGACAAAAGAAAGTGTAGCATGTCTTCATACAGTGTAGAATTAACTTGTGGAACTCATTGGTGATGGCCACTGGCTTAGATAGCTCGAAAAGAGGAGATGAATTCAGTGATGAGATGTCTATCAATGGTGGTGGTGGGGATGATGAACTTCAGAGGGAACAACCCTGAATTCTAATTGCTGCAAATAACATTCAAATAATGGATGAGGGTTATTGTCTTCACACCAGGCTTCTGGCTGTCCACTGGCCTCCAGCTAGCCACTATAGGAAGAAGGATGCTGGACTAGATGGACTTTTGGTCTAGCTGCAGGACTCTTATCTATCCTGATATCCAGGAAAAATCTGCCACTAAGCATAACCAGAATCTCTCTCTAGGTGGCTCACCACTAAACAAACTTTCTTTTCCACAAAAGGAAGGGTCTGTGTGTGAAGACAAACTAAGATTTTAAGTGTGCCGAAAATGGTTGGAACACACATCCACCACCCCAAAAACACATTTATTTACGGGGCAGGGAATGTGTGTTCCAACCACATCCACCCTGATGTCGTGATAACAGCATTTAAGCCACCAGATACGAAAATCAGCAGCGACCTCTCCTAACTGCAGTTAAAGCTGGGACCCAGATTTTTTTAATTGGGAGTTGCTAGAATATGCAGTTGGTGTTGATGCTGCCAGAGTTCCCTGCTGGAATTATCTTGCCCCAAAGCATCTTTGTGACTCCGAGTCATTATCACTGTCAGTCACCTTCCATCCACTTGCTGTAACCACAGTTACGGCTGTACTGAACTATATCCTCATCGTATAATCATTTGCAACATTCCAAAAATTGGCAGTGGCAAATGTTGTAATTGGCGGCATGACACAGAGCTTGCAGGGCTGTCTCAAGACCGCCCAGAGCCTGTGGTGGCATCAAATGCGCCCCCCCTTACCTGGCTACATACCAGTTGCCACCGCTGCCGTCACTGCTCCTCCCATGCTCTGGATCTGAACCAGAATGGAGGAGATGTGGAGGAGAGGAGAGTGGTGGGCTAGAAAAGGAGAGGAAGTGTGGAGGAGAGGAGGAACAGAGGTGGGCGGGTGGAAGTGGGTATCAGGTGCCCCCCTCCAATCTGCTATCTGAGGAAGAGAAAATAGGTGGGGGTGGGGGGTTCAAACCAGCACTAGTTTAGGCCACCTTTTAATGTAAGGTCTCCAAAGCACTATGCTATGTAGCTTTATATTATATACCAATTTGATTGTATTGGAAAGTGGTACAAAATTTTTGCAAATGAAATAAATTGAACTTATCACGACTGAACTAAAATCCAGAGTAAATGGACTATATTATGGAGTGGCACTGGGGGTAGGCTCACTGGTGTCACTGCAGGGGGGGCGGAGCTCTAAGTTCCGCCGCGGTCCGACCCTCCGTTACACAGGTGCCCAAAGCGGCCCCGCCCCCTCGCCTTCGGAGCCATTCAAGTCGGTAAAAGCAACACACAGGGAGTCTCCTGAGCGTTGCTTTCACCAACTTGAATGGCTCCGAAGGTGAGGGGGCGGGGCTGCTTCGTGCACCCGTGTAACAGAGGGTCGGCCCCCGACGGAACTTAGAGCTCCGCCCCCCCTGCAGCAACGCCAGTGGGTAGGCTGTTGACCTGCAAGAGGATGGCAAGTCATATATCATCATGAAATATTATACACTGATTTTTTAAAAACCTTCTGATCAAAGCAAAACCAATGAACAAACAGTAGAGAAGGAACAAGGGATGATAGCAGGCAAATAGCAGAAGCTTGCACATGTTGGCTCAGAAGTAAGTCCTGCTGTATTCAATGGAACTTACTCTCTAGTGTGTTCAGGATTGCAGCCTAAGGGCCCAATCTTAACCACGCACTATGTCGGCGGAATGTGCATTCCGCCAGCATAGTGTGTTTTCTGGCTGACGCAAACACAACTCCACCATAGGGCGCGGCCTGACCACCGCCAGAAGCGGCGAGTGGCTATGTCCGCATGTTGACAGATTACGGACACCCGCTGCCTCAGGTAAGGCTGTGCAGGGGCGGGGAGGGGGTTGGGGAGGGAGTAGAACGGGGCAGGGGGTGGACGGAACGGGGTGGCAACGGAGGTGGCGAGGAGGGCAGATCAAGCCTGGGAAGGAGGCGGGTTTGGTGGTGGCGGTGCCTGTCGAATACTGACTCCCCGGGTCTGATCCGCCTTCATGGGTCAACGCGGACTTGTGCCAGCGAGCCCAACGTTCCCTTACCCCGAGGAGACCTCAACGTGCCAAAACTCCACCGTGGGATACAGCGGACACCACACTGGCGCTGCTGCATTGCCGCGTGGGGAGTTATAGCGGATTGGGCTGCCGACTTCCAAAAGCACAACAGAACAACATGCAAAGTACAAAAGCACACAACAGTTCTTCTTCACCTGTTCCTGGAAGGATCCGGCTGAGGTATGTCTGTGCGTGCCCATTCATGTACTGTTCTTCCTACTATCTCTATGGATCAACAGTCAACCTGTGAGATCTGAACTGGCAAATGGTGCCAAAAGGCATGAGATGGTGGGATGTTTCTGGGCAGTTCCGAAAGTTCTGGAGTCATATCAATGCGACCAAATCAAGTTACTGCATTCCTTTGGGCGTGTGAAAGAATCTTCTCAGAAGCGATCCATGTAACTAGGCCTGGAAAACATTTGTAGATGACTGGAATTCACATTCTGAAGCTCTTCACGTATGAACGAATACGTGGGACATAATTTGTTGCTGTGTTTTCTCCTTCAGAGATAAGCTGAGTTGCTGTAATTTGTATTATGATCTGCTTCCCCCCCCCCTCCCGTTGTTTACTTTGTGTTTATATCATTGTTGGGTTTGTTCAATGTACGTCAGCAAAACATACAATAAAAAAAATCATGAGGCTATTTTAATTACAATACCTGACGAATGGCATGCCACAATTCACACACTAATGAAACATGGAATGCATTCCAGCAGAAAGTAGTTGTGTGCAAGCCCTGTTGAAATAACCAGGAGCTGCGCAAGAGCACTACAGTGGAAGACACCAGCTGGCTAGTGCCAGTGTCATCACCAACCACTAACTACCCTGCTCATATGCAGCTCCTGTTCATTTCAGTGGGACTTGCACAGAATAACTTCTTGCTGGATTGTGCTCCCATATCTGTCTCTTCCTCTGCTTACAGCCTTACCGCCTGAGATGGTCCACCCCCTGAGGCAAAATGAGGAAGTCGCCTCAGGTAGTGGATGTTGGTTACCCTTAAGGATGAACTTAGGATATGCATGTTCTGAGGGGAAGACAGAAAGAGGGAACCCAGGTTAAGAGAGCCCGTACCATCATCAGCTCCTGAGGGGACCAACACTGACTGAAGACAACTCTGCTTTATTATCTCCTTTGGTTGTTGCTGATTTAATATGTTTAAAACTGTAAATCACCTTGAATGCCAAGGCAAAAAGGCAGTACTGTATATGTAGGTAGTAATTAAATAAAGCTTGCTTTGTATGTCAGGCAAAAAGACAAAAACAAAATCTGATTGACGACCGGATGATGGCCAGCTAACGTGCCCAAAACAGACATGTTTCACGGTAATGACTGCTGGAGGAATCGAGACTCTTCCAAACAGCTGGCGAGGAACAGGTGTTCTCCCCCTCCCACAAACAGGAAAAAAAGGAATATCAATTGTAACAGAGCAGTTTATAAAAGTTAGAACCGGGGAAGAAGAAGAGGAAAAGGGGGCCTATAGTCGGTCGTCTCGAGAATTGTTTTACCAGGGCAAACAGTGCTTCAAGGACGAGCAGGAAAACTTGCTGCTATTTGAGGCAACTTCATTATAAAATCATTTTTAATAAGCCATCTTAACAAAGAGAGAGAGAGAGCACTCTTCCAGAGACGCCCCCAAGGGACCTCGAGGCTGCCCGGTTAAGTTATTAAGCAGAAACACACGAGGGACCAAACAGCTATTTCATTGGCCTCGGGGGACAGGATTCAGTTTTTTCTCCTGTTCTCTAGGGGCATTGGTGCTAACAGCACATACCGTTAACTATCATTTGGGGAAAGTTCTGACTTTTGGAGAAAGTGGTTGGGTTGCTGTGTGTTTTTTAACTCCCTCCACTTCACACTCCAACGGCAAAACAGGAGAGCCTCTCAATGTTACGATGAGCAAGCTGATGACGGAGCTGGTACCAAACTCTGAAATGTTTGTAACTTTGAACGTTTCTTTCAGCTGAACCACAAGACAAGAACTGAAGAGCCCCTTTGCTGCAAAGGTCTGGTCTATCTATGTTCTGCTTCACAATGTGCTATTTCACCCTCCCAATGAAGCGGGACTGAGATGTATTTATTTACTGAAACATTTTATGCCGCTTTTCTCCCACGCATGGCACTCAAGATCACTTACAAAAAGGCATGGGGGCCAAGTCAACACAAGCACAAAGTTAACACACCAGGCAGCAGAAAACAATTCAACACAGTGCTAAGTTACACACAGCACAAGTCACCACAAATGAGAACAAGCTCCAGCGGCTTGTGAGTGAAAAAAAAACAAAAAAACAGGTCCCAAGTAAAAAGAAATCTGAACAGAATTTAAACTGAACACCAAGAACCAGGGAAAACAGAAAATCTTTGCCAGGCACCTCAGAGAACAGAAGGTGTCCAGCCAGATCTCTCCAAGAGGAAGGTCCCGGGATAGGGTGCTAACACCAACAAGACTCTGTCTCTAGTAGCCACCCGCCTAGCCTCCTCAGGTGAGGGAACACAGAAGAAGCCCTCTGAGAACCACTTCCGCTGCTGGGCAAGTTCATATGGCAGCGAAGTTCATCTCAGCAGCTGAAATGGTTCTCCTGCCTGGTTCTGCCGTCTTTCCCCATCTGCAGTAGCTAGTGGGACTCCATGTTTACGCTACTAGATCTAGGGGTCTGCCAGGTGGGCCTTCTGATGGATGTGAGCTCCTGAACAAGTACCTGAATTGGCCGACACCTGAAGCCGGCCCCGCTTCAGAATTTTGCCATCACATCACACAACAAACTTATCTCTCGAATCATGAGGACTAGAAGATTATTTAAGATAAGCATTCACTATGTCATGATATGGGTGGTTAACTGTAAATGTGATCTTATTCCCAACCAACACCTCCTTATCAACACAAACAGAAAGCTGTCCACTGTAAAAAAGGCCATTAGGCAGGGAAAGAGACGAAATGCTAACTATCAGATTATTCAACGAAACCAGGCTCACCCAGAAAAATAGTAATTCTCCTCTCTCATTGCAGGATACATCCGTCAAGCATGAATTTAAAGCTGGATCCTTCAATGCCTGACCAGCTGCTTAGACTCCTGAAACACGTTGTCTACATTTCACATTAGCATACACATCCGTGCCAGCTGATCAAGATCACACTCTGCTCTGAACTGGAACGATTCCGTCTTTTGACAATCATAAATCCATGCAAATAGAGCTGTCTCCCCATGACCATCACAGCTCCTGCACATCACTGGTCTTCTATTCATTCTAAGTCCCATTTGATATAGCCGGCCCAAGACTTCCTAGCACCCGAGACTTGCTAAATACCACCCCCTTTACTAGGTGGTGCGTGGGCCAGCGGCCATCTCCCCCATTCCTCAGTCTGTCGCTTAGATCTGAAAAGGAAAAAGAGGAAGAAAGTGGAAGAGGAAGTGTGGAGGAGTCATTCTAGCCCTCCTCCACACCCTCTTCCATGTCAGTCCCTTCTTCCTTTTCAAATCCAGGGAGCAGGACGAAAAGGAGTGGTGCAGGAAGGAGAGTGGATGGAGGTGGGGGCCCCACCCAATCTGCTGCCTGAGGCTAACACCTCAGCATGCCTCACAGATGGGCCAGCTCAGCCCTGCGTGCTAATTGACCCACAGTGGCTGTGTCATCCTCACAACTCTTCCACCTCTCACCTTAGAGGCTTGGAGGACACAACTAAAGCAAGCCATCACAACAGTGTCACCGTCACGTTCGCAAGAGAAAGAGACCAAATCCGAAAGGAAGGCATGACTGTACTTACATGTGTGTGTCTTCTTCGTTACAGAAATACCTAGGGGGAAGAGAGAATAATCATTGTTAGCAAATGCACTGGGATCATTTGGCTCATCATTTGAAAATCTGAGTCCAGTAGCACCTTTGAGACTAATTAAGGCTTCCGTTGGTTACGCAGAAGTGGAAACGCTGGCAGCAAACAAATGGAGAACATTTTTGAGATGATGGTTGAGTTTGTGTCCTGCTCGTCCTCCAAGGAGCTTAGGAAGGTGTACAAAGTTCGGCTGAACCCAGATCCCCCCGTGGGTTTCATGACTGAATGTGGTCTATATCCACACTCTATAGCCATAAAATTCTTCCTTGATAAACACGACATAGCAAGAGTATGTTCCTCTGTATTCAGGGTTTTGATGCCACTTCCTAGAATCAGTTCAGCCAATTGTAAATTGCTCCAGTCTGCCCCCCGCCCCCCCTTCATACGCCTCTGCATGCAAAAGACCCTTTGAGGGATGGAGGACGCCACACCTGATAGATGCATAGTTGCAGCCTGTGGCAATCCATGTGAGCCTAGCAGTCCATTTTTTAACTGCAACAAACCAAAGGAAGTGATTGCTGCATTCATGGATGCATGGGGTCAGACCTGACTATGTCTATGTGGCTACACTACTAAATACCACTTGCTGGGGACACAAGGAGCATGGGCTGTTGCTTTCATGCCCTGCTTTTGGGATTCCCACGTCAAACAAGCAACCCAAGAAAAAGTCTTGATGGATTTCAGAAGGAAAATACGGATGGCTCTGCCTGTGCTACAACCCCTTCATTTTACTTCCCAGGTTCCAGCGTGTTCTCCACTCTCATTCCAACCAGTGCAAATAAATTCTGCTTGGACAGAATGGATTCGGGTTCTTTTGCTACCGTTATTAAGTACGAGTTGTCTTTTCACAGCAAGCAGCAGCTCAGGCTCATTAAAACCAAATAAACCGCATTTTGAGAATGAGTACTTCTGGCGGCTATTCTAGGTTAGAAGTAAAATCAACACAACCTGTTAACTAGGATATCCTTTGTTTTGCATGTTTATTGACGGAATATGGATGTGTTTAAGCCATGCATGTGGTAGCATGGTGTGTGTATGTCCTTCCTTGAATTTTCAGCTTTCATTAAAAAGAAGAGACTATCTCTGACCCTTTACTAGTGGACATATAAGAAATGGCATGCAGACAGTATCATTCCCTCTAACGCCAAAGTCAGACGATCCCACGCAGGACCTCTGAGAGTTTCTTTTGGTAAGTTTCTTTTGGGCCCCTTCTCAAAGGGGGAGGGGGCAAAACAGGGTGGGGGGAGGGCAGCAACAGCTGGAAAAGTCTCCAGAGCTCAGGTCTACCAGGCTTCCTGATGTGGTGCCCAGGTCTACTCACCTGGTAGACCTGGCCTGGCCACCATCTTTCACTCTCCATGAGGTCAGTTGAGATCCCAGGAAATTTCTGGGGGCCCTCCTTAGGCTCCTGGGTCCCCTTTTTGAACCTGGGTCCGGGTACAATTTACCCCCTTTGCCCCCCTCTCATGGGCCCTGATCCCATGCCAATCAATTGGGAGGCAAAATTAGGCCAGCCAAAAATAAGATGGGGATTTCTACATACTATGGGGAGGAGCCTCTCCATCCATGCATGCAGAAATACAGGGCCAGCATGCGAGCTCAGACAGGTTGGGCATCAGTCGAAAGTCCATACACAAAAGAGGATCCACTTGGGTGGCCAACCCCCCTAACCCCCCCCCCCAGTAGCCGTCAGCTGCTGCAGATTTGCCGATGGGGAGGGCGGTAGAATCTCCATCCTCAGGATGGGTGCCAGTGCTACGTTTTGCCCAAGAGTCTCTCATACCTTGGTTCTGGCACTGCAGATCTACTGTATATTCGTTTTTAAAACTGAAAATAGCCCAATGCTCAGTACCTCCCAAGACCTATGAAATGTTGAGGCCAGCTAAAAAAATGTAAAGCCAACAGTCCAGAGTTCACATGGCAGCCCAATCAAGGGATGGTGGGCCCTTGAAATACTCCAGCCTCCTTTGGCATGGTGTCATCTGGGGTCTTCAGAGGGCCTTCAGGAGTGATTGAGTCCTTTTGGTGCCAGTCTATGCTGGGGCTAGCAGTGGAAACCATTGAAGGCATTAGGAGCTGATTGGCTGTGCCTAACCGAGAATGCACTGTTCCCACTGGCTACAGTGGCTGTCGATCAACCATCAGAAGTAAATCTCACTTTGTTCAAGGGATTTACTTCCAAATAAATGTCCCGCAACTTTAGCCTTCAACGATTCTTGTTTAGTATCCTGTATGCATGCATGTATACAGAAAGACCCAAGCAGTAATCTGGTCCTTTGTCTCTAAGCAGCTATAATTCTGCAGTGCAAAAAGTACATGCATGGGTTGCATGAGCAAAAGCCTTGGATCAGGCTCCTTGAGCATATAATGGCTCTATTGTCTTACAAATGAATCTTTTTTTTTCATTTGTTACAGCAACCAATTAATATGCATGGTTGCTCAAGACAGGTATGTCTTTCAAAATGGGAAACTTGATTTCAATCAATTCACACAACGTGTGTGTGTGTGTGTGTGTGTGTGTGTGTGTGTGTGTGTGTGTGCGTGAGAGAGAGAGAGAGAGAGAGAGAGAGAGAGAGAGAGAGAGAGAGAGAGAGAGAGAGAGAGAGAGTGTTGTAATCAGGAGTAATTAATAGCCACAGTAATGCAATCACGACTGTCTGAAGCACCCATTTTCCATCCTGTTGTTATTAAGGAGCCCTGAAAGGCGAAATGTCTCACTGGCATCAACAAGCCAGGCTTTCATGTAAAACGAAAGGAAATGTCACAAAACTATAACAGAGCTCTAGTTATCAATGCTTCAATATTATGCTTATCGCACGGTCAATCGCCTGGGCACTTGCATCCAACATTAAAGTTCAGCCTGAGATTTTTTGGCCTTGATTAGCTTCCTTGGAGCTTTGAATCCTCTATTGCAACCCTTTATGCACGAAAGGAAGAAAGAAACTTCTTTTTGAACAGAAAGTCACCCAGCCCCCCCTCTCAATATACATATGGTGATATTTACAACAGCAGCAGCAACAACAAACAACAAAATCCACTCACCAAAAGAGCCACAATTTCCTTTAAAGAAGTCATTTCCTGACCATTAACCAGCTTCAAACAGTGTGCTAACCATGCTATTCAAGCCTTTAATGAAAAAAATTAAATAGCTCTTTTAAGCAACATAAGACTACTGTATTTGCAGCAAGCAGTAGCTGTGGGGGCAAACAGCAGCTCCTTGGGGAAGGGGAAATTTTCAGTGGGAAAATGGTACAGGGCAAAAGAGCTAGCCCTATGCTGGGGGTCCTGATCTAGATTCCTCACCCCCCCCCCCACTGGCTACTTTTCATTAAAGAAGAGAGCTTTCCAGTCTTTAAACACTCCTCTGATTAATGTAATTGTTTTAATGTGAGTTGAGCCCTTTGGTGGCTTTCTAAAACAAGAATGACAAACGTTCATAAAGGATAGGTCTCTCAACGGCTAGGAGCCCTGGAGAGGCTAAATGGAACCTCCAGGCAGAGGGGCAGTATATCTCAGAATGCCAGTTGCTATGGTTAAGCAACAGAAGGTGCTTGGCTAGCTGCTCTTGAAGATAATATGCTGGCTGAGATGCACGTGTAGCTTGAACCTGCAAGCCAATCCTTACGTTCTCAAAATAAAAGTATCTAAATACATACGTCCATCTGAGTTTTCTGGGTGTCGGATGTGGTTCTGTGCCAAGGGTGAGCGCTCCTCCAAACACACAAACCATTCATTAAAACATTAAAAATAAATTAACTCTCTCTCTTTTGCCTGACTTGTTGCGTAAGAGTCGGAAAGAAAGTGTATGCCTCTCTCCCAGACCCCACTGTGTTTCCTGCCGGCTCACCGCGTCTCTTTCACTGCGAGCGCCGTCAGAAGCCAGCAATTAAGATGGTAGATTACACAGAACACTTCAGCACTTGCAGAGAGACTAGCAATGCAGCATAATAGACTGGAGCGTACTCAGACAAGAACACAGCCTCTTTGAATGTTCAACAATGGCCTTAATACAACATTCAAAGGGATCGAGTGCTGGAATAGATCACGTGATCCTTCTGTCGTTTTTGGTTCCTTAATCAACTCAGCCTAAACAAAAAAAAAACAATACGTAGAAAGAAAGGTGAGGCAGATGAGAGTGGTGCCACTCATTGTAGGGGTCAGCCCCCATGCCACGGGGTGAGTGGCTCTCAGCAGAAGAGAGAGAACATCTGGAAGTCTTCAGGGCTATACCTAGCTCTCCAACTGAGTGATAAGGCAAAACTAGAAGCTGGATCTATTCAGTAGATGCAAAAACGTCTCATATGTATGTTGGTTGGCATTGCCAAACCTGAGATGTCTGACGTGGGGCCTGGAGATGACATAAGACTGCCAACCCTTGAAAAACATCTGGCCCCAGCATTCAAAGGATGTGGCCCAGCAGTAGCCCCCAATTGACATGAGATTAACTTTTTGCTGCCTGTGCTACTGAAAGAAAGGAGAAACGCTGGAGGGTCAGCCTTAGTTTTGTGGTACCTTCAAGACGACCATGTTTACTGTGGCAAAAGTATTCATGGACTAGAGCTCTTTTCATCAGGTGTATGAAGTGTTATCTTCAATTGGTGCGTGCGCACACACAGAGAAAGAGAAAAAATGTAAACAGAGATACACACCCTCTTTACAAGTAACCCGCTTGCATTCATCGGAAGAGTAGAGGCAAGGAGCAGACCAGCTAGCCACACCTGTGCATGATGTGGCACAGGTGGCCATGCCCCGTTGCTGTCTCCATGTGCAATGCTTGGTTGCAAAATGTAGTGCTGCATGTGGAAAGAGTTCCTCTATTTGGTTTAGAACCCTGGGGTGTAAATCACATAGAGTAGTGTTTCCCAAACTTTTTCGACCTGCGGCTCCCTTGACCATTGGTGACCATTGGCCACAGCTCCCCATTACATGATGTGCCAATTACCAATTGCCAATTGCACTATTGCACTATTTTCAGAGAGGATTCCGTGGCACTCTGTGGCTCCCCTGGCTGGTTTCCGCTGCAGCTCCCCTTGGAGCTGCACCCAGCAGCGGAACTACAGTGGAGCGCGTGGAGCAGGAGCTCCAGGCGCTCGGGCGGGAGGGTGGGCGAACTCACCAAAGTGAGGCCAGGCGGATCGGCCCTCCCTCCCTCCCTCCCTGGAGCCCATTTGGCTCCGAAATAAGAGCAGAACGGGAGGGGGGCGCGTCAACGTGACGCGCGCAGGCCCCGCCCCCACGCGTCCGGGCGCCGGCAGGGCACCTGACGTCTCTGGCTGCGCCTCCCAGTTTGGGAACCACTGTCATAGAAGAACATAGAGCACAAATTCAGTGCTGCCTTTTGTAGACAAAACACTGAATGTGGGGGTGCCCAGCAGGGTCGGCCCAAGTCCTCGCAACACCTGAGACGGCACGTCAAATGCTACCAGCCGCCCCTTGCCCGACAGCACACCAGACAGAGACTCTAGCCCACCATTTTCGTCCAGTCCTCTCTTCCTTTTCAAATCCAGTTAACAAGAGGAGGAGCGGTGGGGATGGGTAGACAAATGGAGGTGGCCACCCTCCTGCCAACCTGCCACTGGAGGTGACCACCTCAAGCAACCTCATGAATAGGACAGCCCTGATGCCCAGGGGTGTAGTCAGCAGGCACATCAGTGTAACAAGCATGGCTAGTCCGTATGTTTCTGCCCTCCAAGCTCAACCAGTGCAGAAGGGCAGCTGGTGAAGAGGGCTGCAGCCTGTGACATTTCGAGGCAGAGTTTAAAGGTGTCAGTTCATCCCAGTCGCTACAATAGCTGTGACTGGTAATCTTCCAAGCTTTGCTATGTTGATTGAACATCGGTAGTGGAAGACAAAACCCTGGTCTCAGGTTCTAATTGAAGGTGTGATAAATGCCCTTCCCCCGCCACATTTTGACTTATTTTGGACCCTTCCAATCCCCCAGAGGTGGCTCAGCATCCTAAAAGCTGCTGTGGCATCCTCTAGCAGAAGCCTTTGTCCTTTGTTTGAAATGCCATTCCCAGTGGCTGGATGTGTATTGCTCTTTCTCTATGCCTGGATTTCACCCACAGAATAGCTCCTAGCCAACCATCCTACTGGGATTGGCATTTGTGCAACAATTGGCCCAGGTAAAGGGGTGGGATGAAGTGGCCAGCTGGTTTTCTCTAACCCAACCAGGTAACCTGATGACTTCATCAAGCCTAGGCTTCCTTACGAAGCACAAGGATGTGTTTTGCCAGGTCTGCTGTTGGAACCAGTTGCCAATTCACAGAAGGCGCGCCCATTTACTCCCCAGTAAGTGTAGAAAATCAGCATTCCTGGGACAATGCAAGTAGCTTGCAATAGGGACTGCATTTCTAGCTAGATCTGTTACCGTAATTAAGAATTAATTTTGTTTTGCTTGCTTTTTCCACTCTAAGCCAGTCTGCAAACATCCCCAGTGTAGCAGTGCCTTGGGGTTTTGCGGGTGAAGGCTACTCACTTCCTCCAGCAGGGCATTACTAGTTATTCATCCAGTTTGGTTGTGCTATTTCTTTGTGTCGACATGTGTCAATCTAAACACTGGGGGCTGCTCCATGATTCCAGGTCTGTCCATGTTTCAGGGCTGACTTGCCCACATGTCCATCACTTGATGACTGGAACATCAAGCGTAACGTCAGTTCATACAGGTGCATCCATCACTTGACTCTTCTGCACTTGATGACTGGCCACTGAATGTGTGGACTGACTCGACTGAAAAGCACTTGTGATTGAAGTGCTGCAAGGCCAAAGGTGCTTGATCTGGGGTGGCCCCCTCACGCATGCAAGGCATCAAGTGATGGGACATGTATGTGTGAACCAGCTGCAAAATCTAATCAAGTGTAGAGAAAATGAAGGACATGTATGTGTGAGCCAACCATTACAGGTGGGCCCCCATATCCGCTGGGGATATGTTCCAGGCCCCTCCGTGGATACTTGAAACCGTGGATAAGAGCGAACACCCCCTCCATGGTTTCCTGAGGGCCCCCCCACCCTGCCTCCCCTGCAGGCAGGCATGCTTGCCCCCCCCCAGCTCTTATTTTTCTTTCAGCAAGCTTTGTTTCTTCCTTAAAACAAACAGAGAAGCAGCCTCCATTGCAGGCAAGTAGAACGAGACCAAGTCCTAGAGAGGCTCTGCAAGGTTTCTGTTAACCTTGCAGAGCCTCTCTAGTACTTAGTCTCGTTCTACTTGCCTGTAATAAGCAGCCAGAGGCTGCTTCTCCTGTTTCTTTAAGGAAGAAACGAAGCTTACTGGGAAAAAAGTAAAAGACTGGGGGGGGGGGGTCCACACGATCCGTGGATAACTGAAACCGTGGATAGCGAATCAGTGGATATGGGGGCCCACCTGTACTTCCCAGGCATAGAGAAGGTGTAACACACATCCAGTCATGGGGACTGGCGCTTGGGACTGGCATTTCAAGCAAATGTTCCTGCAAAAAGGAACAAAAGCCACAGGCATGAGAAGAGATACACACAGTTGAAGTGTTTGCCCACATCATGGTGTTTGTGACGGGAGTTGATTTATAAGAGCATGTCTGTGGAGAAGAACTACTGTATAATATAAGAAGGAGCCCTCGGCTGGCCTAAACCAAAAAACGATGCTAGGAAACTGTGTCCTTGCTTAGGACAAAAAGACTGTTAATGATCATCAGTCCATATTACTGAAAGTGCTCCAAGTCATTTTGGTACTTTGCGGGGGGAAACATTTGTTAATGGACACTAATGCTTATAGTTCACTCCAAAGGGGAATAAATTATGCAGGGGTTGCAAGGATGAAGGACAACCAAGATTTCAGGCATCAAACCATTAGAGAAGGGAATGCTCCCAAAGAATCCTTAACTCTGCAAAAGTTAAAACTTTGTTTAATTTTTTTTACATAGTTTTCTGTTCCTTAAAGTGTTCTCCAATGTCTAGTGATGAAATAGTTACCGTTCGACCTTTCAGTAGGGAACCTCCACGTATACCGGACTGGTGCTCTCAAAATGTGAGACCAAACTGCTTATGGAGTCATGCACACTTGTCAGGAAATGCCTAAAATAATTCTGGACCATTCCAACTTTGGAAGCTGACACAGTGTCAGCTCATCCACGTCTTCATCCCTGTATGGAAGTGGCAGCAGAGCAAGCCCAAGACTTCCTGGCACCTCAGGTGGGGCACCAAATGCTATTCACCCTTACTCTCCATGAAGAGGGGAACGGAGAGGAAGTGGATATGTGGAAAAGGGATGTTGGAGACACTCTAGCCCATTACTCTCCTATCGTCCATAATACTTCCTTTTTGAATCCAGCGGGGGGAGAAAAGCAGAGGTCAGCAAGTGACGCCCCTCCACCCAATCTGCCAAAATGCTATTCCTAGAGTAGTGTTTCCCAAACTTTTTTGACCATTGGCGACCTTTGGCACTGCACTGTCTTCCAAGAGGATTCCATGGCACTCCGTGGCTCCCCTGACTGGTTTCCGTGGCTCCCAGTTTGGGAACCACTGTCCTAGGGGTAGGGTTATTATGCATATCTTGCCAGAAAGAATGTTTTAGTGCACCTGATTGCCATTCCTCTCAGAGGGTCCGAGGCACACCAGGGGAGGCAACCAGAGGGGGGGGGGTTGCAAAGTGCTCCCAGTGCCATGAAATGCCTCCTAGAACACACCCAAGTCCAGCAATCATATCCAGACCAGCACCAGCTTTCATATCACTACAAACCCCAAACGTGTGTGAATCAACCTTTCTGGAGCTGAATTTCACACTCCCCTTTCTACTGATCATGATGGGAGCGGAACCAACCAACACTCTTCCTTGAAAAGAAAAAAAAGAAAAGAAATTGATCTAGAGGAAAATCCTGACAGGAAATAAAGAAGAAGGCATGGATCTAACTTTTCTTTTAAACAAAGACTAATTCTTCAATGAGCTGAGCAAACCACAAAGAGAGACTTTTAAAACGATGCCATTTGCAGGGCCAACCCAAGACCTCCTGGGGATGGTGGCAAAGCATCAATTGCGGTTCCCAGTGGCACACCTGAATTTGAAAAGGAGGAGGAAAATAGAGAGAAAGAGAACAGGTGGAGACAAGAGGAGAATGGGGGGGGGGGCTACAGCATCCCCAATGCTCTAACTCAGTGTTTCTCAAAGTGGGCTCCTGGGAGCCCCAGGGCTCCCTGACGCCCCTTCAGGGACTCCATGGGCACACCATAAGTGGCTGCCATCTCCCCCCTGCCCAATTTGCTCAGCCAACCTTCCTGCCTCCCGTTTGTGGCTCTCATTCCCCTTCTGTTCCTAGTCTTTGCAGGTATTCGGCTTTGGGCTTGGCGCTGCACTAATTTGCGTGTGTGCCAGCGTGTGGGATCCCCGAGACTCTGCCGGCGGGGCTCCCTGAAACTCCATTTAGGAGTGTAAATTGGTCTGGAGACCAAAATGTTTGAGAACCGCTGCTCTAAATAACCACTCTCCCCTCCTCTGCACTTCCTCTTCCTCTCTGTTCAAGTCCAGTGAGTCGGAAGTGGGCAAGTTACATCTGTGGTAGGTGCCACTTGCCAATTGGCTGCCTCAGGTGACTGTCTAAGTTGGTCTGATGGGTGGGCCTGCTGTGCATCCTTAGGGGCCCAAGGAAGTCTCAAATACGGTACTTATAGATCCCTGGCTCCCAGATTGTGCTTTAGTTCTTCCAGAATCAGGAGAGTCCTTCTTCCAACACATTTTGTCTTGACTCTTCGTCTTCCTGCAAGTCATCATTTTATGTAAGCTACGGCAGTGACAGTAAAATATTGCCATGCATAGGGGATGCCCTCTGTACAAGCTGTGGACGTTTTCTTCCCGGTGACATTCAAAGAACAGAGGCTCCTTCAGCGCAAGGCGCTCCCTAATGGGGACAATTCATTTAGCCTGCACCAGATATGTACGGAGCTACTTGGCTGTAAAATGTGCAACTCTCTGAGGGGAATCAATCCACTGAGCCAGCCTTGCCTGCAACTTGATTCATTGTCACATTCTTTCTGTTTGGGATGACTTTAGACAAAAACAAGCCATTTTTCTTTCTTTCTTTTTTTAAAAGAGCTGTGCTTCACTGGTTTTCCTAAGTGCAATTCAGCCCATACAGATGCTCCACAGCTGTACCTGTTGTGTGGTAAAGTTCTTACCGACTGGCAAGATGACACGGACAACAAAGCCAGGGTTGGCCCAAGATCTCCCCACTTCTGGGATGGCATACCAAATGCGCCCCCCATGCTGGAAGTGACGTTGCTGCCGCCATTTTCCATCACACCAAGGCGCGGGGCGGGCAGGAGGGCCAAACCAGCTGCTGTCGCTGCTCGCTCGTGCTGACGAAATAGCACGATTGCGCCGCCGCCCATTTTGACACACACACCCGGCCGCCTGCTGCTTGGGGCCCGACACTGCCGCCAGGGTCCACCGCTCCACCCACCCCCTGATGATGCCTCAGGCCCCCCAGCCAATGAGGCTCACCAACTGTTTGCTCCTCCTACCTGGATTCCAAAACGAAGAGAGGAATAGCGTGGAAGAGGAAATGTGGAGGAGAGGGGAGCAGCGGGCTAGAGTGTCAGAGACACTCCAACCCACCACCCTCTTCTCTTCCACACTTCCTCTTCTCCTCCATTCCCCACTTCCTTTTTCAGCTCAGGGACAAAGAGGAGCAAGCGCAATGGAGATGGGACTCCTCCACCAACCCACCACCTGCGACGATTGCCTCAGTCAGCCTCATGGCTGGGCTAATCCGGAACCAAGCAACGCTGGGATGAGAATGCTCACCCGTGTGGTCCTCCATTTGAACTCCATTCAAATTCTAAAATCATGCTTGGCTTTTGTAGGAACATACACCCTCTAACATGTCACGGACAAAAACAGGGACATGCTTGGAAAACTTCCAGTTCTCAAGAATCGATGAAAGAGTCCCTGAGCTGGTGCAGAGTGCTTCTGACCACTGTAGAGGCCCCACACTCTACATATTAAAGGTGGCCTTTCCACACAGATTTGTGCTCGGGCATCTTCTTCTTTTTAGAAATTAAGTGTAATCTCATAAAGTCTTAATAGATGGCTCCTGGAGGGCTGGTGGAGGGACCAGCAGAGCAACCCACCCTCTTTGTCTCCATCTGTTTATATGCATTTGAGAAACAGCAAGACCACCCACTCTGCAGTCACTTCTTAGCATTTTTTTTCCTGGTGACCTGCAGTAAGTGATATCCATGCTGACATGTTAAATTAGGAAACAAACCAATTTGGAGGAGTCCTGCCGTTTCCACCGATGTGACAAGGAAATTAGCATTGTACTCATTAAGCAGTAAGATTAAGGGCTTTGCCCTTGACCGCAGAGAGAGGCGTCTAGATTTCCCCTTGAAACGTTCTCTTAGCAGGAGCACATTCAGACACCATGCCCTTTGCAACGGATAGCACGCGGATTCATGGCAGGGTTGCGCACCTCAAGGCCAACCAATGGCATCCCAGCAGATGGCTTGGTTTCAGTCTTTCTCTTCTCCATCCACATTGTCTGAGGAAGTGGCACAGACAGACGGTCACATAAGAGCTGCAGATCACAAGTGCAAGCCCTATCACGTTTAACAGAGATCCGCGAGCACAGCGGGAGCCCCTTGGAAGGAGAGGGACACCCTATGGCCCCCTCCCTCCTCCTTTTCACGAAGACACCACAGACTTTTTGCACCAACAAACTTTTAACATACCCCACTTTGTTTCCTGAGATGTCCTTAAGTGTTGCTTTTACGGATACATTAACTTACTGGTTTTATTACGGATTTTATGAATACGGTAGCTGTCAGTTTGTAAAACACCTTGGATGATGTTTGGTAGAAAGGCAGACTAGGAATGGGGCTGTTGTTCAGTGGCAGAAGTACGGTACTGGGCTGATTATTTTTGGCTCAGCACTTCCACCTATTTTGGAGGTCTGTTTTTGGTCCTGGGAAAAATGGAAAAAAAAATTAAAAGAAAAATGGTCCGTGAAAAACTTGGGAGGGGGGCTCTGAACGTTTTGAGGGAACTTCAATGTGGTGGCAGGTGACGGCAGCTTTTTAAAGTTAATCTTCCTTAACTTTAAAAAGCTGCCACCTATGAGTGTTGGGGTAGCATCAATAAACATGCTCGCGCCAGGGGCCATTTTATCTCCCAGAATTATCCGGGGCATCAAGCGAGTCATACTCACAAGCAATAGCTTTACTAAAGGGACATTAAGACCTCACTGCTCCCCGAGTAAGGCCCCAAATCCTGCTCCTGGTTGGCAGTTTTCGTGGGCCATTCCACAAAAATCCCAAAGGACCACCCCCAAAGGACCACCCCCATTTTCACTGTAATTTTCAGGGATGGCAGAAATAGGTGTGTGTGTGTGTGTGTGTGTGTGTGTGTGTGTGTGTGTATCAGCCCTAAGTGGGAGGGCAGATGCTTTGCATGCAGAAGGTCCCAGGTTTAATTCTGGTATCTCCAGGTAGGACTGGGAAAGACCCCAATCTGAAACTCTCGAGAGCTGCTGCCAGCCGGTGTTGACAACACTGAGCTAGATGGGCCAATGATCTGACTCAGTATCTGGCAACTGCCTATGTTCTTATCAGTAGACTAAGTAAATAACAGAAATGAATGACTCTTACCAGTCCATCTTTTGCAAACTGTCCATAGTGGCAGCACTACTCCTGTATAAGGTAAAGGTAAAGATGACCCCTGACAATTAAGTCCAGCTGTGTCCGACTCTAGGGTGTGGTGCTCATCCCCATTTCAAAGCCGAAGAGCCAGCGTTGTCTGAAGATGCCTCCGTGGTCATGTGGCCGGCATGACTCTCCTTGCCGCAGAGCATGTGGCTGGAACACGGAGCGCTGTTTACCTTCCAGCAAGCGGTACCTATTTATCTACTCGCATTAACATGCTTTGGAACTTCTAGGTTGGCAGGAGCTGGCCAAGCAACGAGAGCTCACCCCGTCGCGGATTCGAACTGCCGACCTTTCAATCGACAGCTCATGGTTCAGCGGTTTAACCCGCTGCACCACCTCCTGTATACATGTCAACAAACCCAAGATCTATTGCTGTTTGTTAAGTCAGGGGATTTAATCCATGTCATGGACTTTGTTCCCTCTGGGAGCACTGAACAAACTTTTTTTTTTTGTCTTCTCAAAAAGTTATGATCTGTAAGCAGGGGACAGGCTTGGAACATCATGTTCTTCCGAGAACCAAAAGCTTTCCGGATTAGCTTTAGAATAACCCCAGCTCCAAAGAGAAGCATCTCCGAATCTTGCGGAATCGCGTCGATGCCTCAAAGATCAGCTGCAAATGAGTAATTAGCAATCCTGAACCAAACTAGCAATAAAGAAAAATGAATAATTTTAAATTATACTCTGCTCTTACCTACCACAGTTTAAGTTCATGATGATGTATAATTACAAATTAAAGTTATATCATCATCATATAATTATGCACTGCACTTAAATACTCCACAGCAGTGTAAAAGTAGGATTTTTTTTCTTTTCTTTATTTTAAAGGGGCAGAGGTCACAGCCAGATCACACTCAGAAAAGAAAGACAAGCATATCAGCAACACGAGCCATTGGCTTAGGTCTTCTACCTTGTATCTACAACAAAAGTGGCCTCTACTCTTAGCTTGAGACCCACACCCTAACATGGTATGGCACAGGGGTGGCCAAACTGCGGCTCCTGAGCCACTTGCAGCTCTTTCACATATAATGTGTGGTTCTCAGAAATATGTTGGCTGAGCCACCTTTTGCATCACAATTACCGGTAATATAAAAGTTAAATAAGAATTTTTCAAGCTATATAATCATTTACCAGGTATAAACTGTCCACTGGATTAAAACAGGGGTTCTCAACCAGTGGTACTAGTACCACCAGTGGTACTTTGGCTGACTGCTGGTAGTACTCGGACCTGCTGGACCGCCAGAATCCTGCTCCGACGTGGTGCTTTTGGTGGCGCGTTTTCGCTCCTGGGAGGCTCCTGCCTTTGACCGAGCCTCTTGGGAACGCTGAGAAGGGCCCTCCCACACTCCCAGGCCCCTACCTGCATTTTCTGGCCTCCAAAAGCCTGAAAAGCCCGGAAGCGATGATGTAATCGCCAGTCACTTCCAGTGGTATGCAGCAGGAGAGTGGCGCCAGAGGTGGTATTCAACCAGGAAGGGGTTCTCAACGCCTGAATGGAAACATAAGTCTAATGTCCATGGTGAGTAAATATATTTCAGAAATTAAATGCTTCTTAAATATTGCAGCTCTCAAACATCTCTCTTATGGCTCTCAAACATCTGAAGTTTATCATATGTGGCTCTTACATTAAGCAAGTTTGGCCACCCCTGGTATGGCATAATGACTGGATCATGAGGAGGCAAGAAATAAGCAGCAAAGACAAGGGCAGCATATGCTGACAATACAGTCTGCATTCCGCAAAGTGCTCAGAACCCACTATTGGCACAAAACACAGAGGCAAGACGTCTAACTAGAATCCGTTGTTGGGAGAAGAAAATGGCGACCTTATGCCAACTACATTGGCTCCCTGTTTGCTTCCAAGACTCAGCTCAAAGTGCCAGTCTGAACTGTAAAGACTGAAACTGCCTGGCACAAGAATATCTTAAGAAATGCCCTCACCTGTAGTAGGAACCTGCTTGCCCTCTTAGGTCAACCCCTGAGGCTGCATCCCTCTGCTTTGAAGTGGCCAGTTTGCCCAAAAATGGCTTTATTTCTCCAATTATGGCTTTTTTCCCCTCTGGCAGACTGACAGCAAAGGGTTAGTCTCAGGTGATTTGGGGGCCCTGACGGGCTCCACCCCTTTACCTCTGGGCCCCTGCCCTGGAACCAGATTCGTTCCCCACATTTTCAAGGATTGGTATCCTCTTGATACCACCAATTACTTATTCTTAAAGCATTTCAGTGGGTTGATTCAGACAATATGCCTCAGCCGGGGCCCCTCACACATGATTTGGGACATAAGCACATACTCCCCCTCTTGGTACACTATTTCCCTTCCCATAATCACACGGGGGGCACTTCATTGGATTTACATGATTCACTCCTCACACATGATTTTACTACTACTACCACTACTAAAGGTAAAGGTTGCCCTCACTCGAAAGCCAGTTGTGTCCGACTCTAGGGGCAGTGCTCATCTCCGTATCCCTGTTACGAAGCCGAAGAGCCAGCACTGTCCGAAAACACTTCCGTGGTCATGTGGCTGGCATGACTCAATGCCGAGGCGCACAGAACACTGTTACCTTCCAGCCAAGGCGATACCTATTAATCTACTTGCAATTTCTTGCTTTTGAACTGCTAGGTTGGCAGGAGCTAGAGCCGAAGACGGGAGCTCACTCCGTCACGCGGCACTCGGGTCTCAAACTGCTGTCCTGCCCAACTCCCGGTCTGCAGTTCAGCATCTTAATCACAAAACCACAGCAGCTCTTTACCACTACTGCTAAGTTGTATTTAATTTGGACAAACTGCCCCCCTGCAAGTATAAGTAGAATAGTGCGTCAGCGAGCGGGGGAGCGGGATATGCACACTCACATCCAAGATGACAGGGCCAGCTTGAACATATCCAAACCAGCCCACTGAACTGCTTTAAGAACAAGAAGTGATGAATAGTAATTAGTAACTTAGGACACAGTCAACCATTAGGACACTTTCCTACACAAGTCTCACTGGAATAAGCAGAAGCTGTGCAAGTTCTTACATGTTCGTTTCTGTGCAGTTTGCACAGAAGAACGGAGCATAACAATAAATGGTGCAGTTGAATTATTACATTCTATTAGAATATCTTTAAATAAAAGAAAAATCTTTACAACAACTTCTTCATCAATTTCGTATACTCCAAAATAATTTTATCTGCTATGTGGTTGTCAATTTGCTTCTTGTTCTACAAAATGTTCCAAATAGTTTTCTACATGCTCTTTCCATGGCAATATTTTAACTTTATAGATTATATATATTTTTAAATTAAAAAAAAACACATGAAGTTTTAATTTCTCATTGCCTTATTCTCCAGGGAAGAATTTCTTGCTTTTGTAATCTGTGAACCGATTGCAGAGAGCAAGAGAAATATGGGATTTGTGTCGGAATATATATGTATGCAAAAATATATTTGTCTTTTGCACAAACAGCATTTTCCTTCAGAATCTCTGGAGCAGAATTCCCTGGGCAGCTGCATTTAAAAATCACTGAATTTATTTGAGGAAAAGGAAAATGGAGGGGCCCCTGAGGAAACACAACGCTCCAGCAAAATGAAGTTAATAAACGGTTACCACTGAAGTTTAAGCACATTTCACTGACAAGAATTGGACGAGTTTGTGATTTGAACTTAGCTTGAGTGTCACTTTTAAAAAATGGGGTATCCTACCGATGATGGCTTTCTATACATAACAATGTCAAAATTAGGCAATGCAATGACAATTTTTTTTAAAAGCCTCATGGTTGCCATGGAGGCAAGGTGGATGGGTCTACCGATGGGTTTTGCGATGATGTATATATGGTGTCTGCCAGTGAATACTGATGCTGGGGAATAACAGTGGAGGATGGCCATCACTACATGCCCTGTTTGTCGGCTTTATGTGTCTTGTTGGCTAGTGTGGGAAACTGGAACTAGCTGAACCCACCTTGGTGTGATCCAGCAGAGCCCTTCCAGAGGGCTACCTGTGGTCGTCTGTTTTAACAAAAGTAAATCAATAGTCCTGTGACCCATTAATGATGGGCAGCCCAATCCGGTCTAGCAGGCCGCAGCGGCGCAAATAAGGCGCCTGCCGCATCCTGTGCAGGATGGAGTTTGCACCGGTGCAGGCAGAGGCCTCCTTGGGTAAAAGGGACGTTTACCCCCTTACCCCAAGTAGTATCCCAGTTGCCTCATTTGGTCTACTTGAATGTGCATCAGCTATTTTGCTGGCGGCATATTCGAGCCAACCATAGAACGCTGTGGATAGGATTCGGCGAAGGAGGCCTCCGATGATCCCTCCCCCTTCCCGGGCACAGCGTACCAATCTCACCCCCTGGAACGCTCTGTTCTGCACCCCCCGTCTCTCCGCCGCCCAGCAAGGAGCTCATCTTCCCAAGCGGGCGTAGCCCCGGATCTGGGCTGGGGAGAGTGGCGCCAGCCATGGGGCTGGCGCCACTTACTCCCAGAGTGCCACAAACGTGTTTTATGGCACATTTGTGACACCCTAGACCGGCGGAGCAACCGCTCTGCCGGTCTATTCCTAGACAGGATTGCGCTATAACACATTTATGTCAGCATAAACGTTTGTGAACTACAATCCACTTCATTGAATGCATGAAGACGCGCACTGGATGGAGTGGGCTCTTTCCCCCAAATCGTAGGCTGAAATAAATGTGCCAGTCTTGAAGGCGCTACAAGACCCTTTGTTGTCCTCAGTTTCAGTGTAGCCACAACTGAGGTCCAGGCCCACTAATTACAATAACTCCGACAGCCATCTTGCAACACCCTAAGCAGCTTCTTCTTCCAAGCTGTACCAGGAGACAGACAGCCCCTCTTCCAAATATTAGCTCTCAGTTCACCAAACCGTACCGCTGCATGTTCCAGGGGTGGCCAAACGGTGGCTCCTGAGCCACATGTGGCTCTTTGACGTATAATCATTAACGTATAATCATTTGACGTATAATCATCATTATTTACCAGGTATAAACTGAGAGTCCACTGGATTAAAACCTAAGTTTAATGTTCACGGTGAGTAAATATATTTAAGAATTAAAATGCTTCTTAAATATTGCAGCTCTCAAACATTTCTCTTGTGGCTCTCAAACATCTGAAGTTTAACATATGTGGCTCTTACATGAAGCAAGTTTGGCCACCCCTGGCATATTCTTTACCCCTCGTCGTTTGGGCTGCTCTTTACCACACCTTTTCCACCTCTACAATGCTCCATGACCAGTTTGCTGCTCTGGCAGGAGAAGCAGCAACCAGTAAGTATCCTTCATAGGCAAGACAATCACCACCACTACCATTCCTGGTTATGTAATCAAGGTAACAGTTACAAAGCTTGGAGATTTGTGCAATAAGTATCCACCCACACTAGGTGTTCCCAGATAATTATACCATGTGTGCGGTAGGATGACTGACTTACTTGGAGTCTCATGCCTTCGTGTTCTTAACATGGTTGTACATTTGGCCCCGATGCCCAGGTCAGAGATGAGAGAGCTGAATATGGCTGAAGCCTTTGTGTGAAAACAGCCAAGCTGTTATTCAAACGCTTTCAAATACCTCAAGAACACGACTGAGAGGCTCCATTTGGTTTATATATGAAAGATAGACTCTTGGAATGCTTAATCAATCTAGCTGATACAAAGATTTGTCAGCTCATTGTTTTCTTCCCGACTGGTTGGGTTCAATTCAGCCAACCAGGAGCCATCACAACCTTGGGGCCGCTCATACACATCCTTGATCTCTTATTTGTTAAATAAGTGCTACTTGATGCTGCCCAGTTGAATGTGTGGATGGTTCTATTGAAAATTACTCTGTGAAGTGACATAATGGTCTCATGTATATGGATGTTCTATCTAGAGAAGTTCAGCTGTAATGGCTTATTCATTTTTCAACTGGCCCTTGGAGCTTGATAAGGAGGAAAAGGCAAGTTAAGCTTCTCAGGGCACAGAGCTGTTGTTGTCATCTGCTCATTGCTTCTTATGAAGCTACTGCTACAGGGCACAACTGCAGAAGCTTGTCGAGGTGCCTCGGTGCCCCCCAATCTGTAATGTAGTCCTAAAATAATGTATGTGACATGCTTGGAACACTTCAAAGGCCTATATAAATTAGTCTGGCAAAAAGTTAATTGATTAACAAGCTTTTGTTGGGCTAAAAAGGTGCCCCCAATTAATTAAGCAATATTTTTTAACACTACAGTATTTGTTTTATCATAAGTACTCATAAAAACTGTAGATGACAGCAGACAGCATCACAGAAGAGGTATTCCTCCTTTGCTCTTACACAGAAAAGAATGCCTCTTCTGAGATGGAACCTGGCATCTTTTAATACAATCATTAACATTACAAAACAAATAAATATGTTCCTTCATCAATGACATTTGTCCCCTTGCCCCAGGGAAAGCCCCAGCCCGCACAATGGGTCTACTCAGATCTGCGCCAGCGATATCACTGGCGCAAGTCCAAGTGGATCGGTGTCAGCGGATCAAGCCCAAGAAGGGGGATAGGATATGGTGTGCACCAGCACCGCTGATCCCGTCCCCTCCCAGGCTCGATCCTCCCTCTCCCACCCTATTCTGCTCTCTCCCCGTCCTCCCTGCACTGCTCACCTCAGAGCTTACCTGTTCCGGCAGGCATTGCTTCTTCTGCCTGTGCATGCGGGAAGGCTCTGGCCTTCCCGCCAGTGGGCCTGGAAAGCATGCTGTTGCAACATGCTTTACGGCACATTTGCAACAGTCTGTGCCGGTGGAGCAGACACTCCGCCGGCACAGAGGCACAATAGGATTGTGCCAAAAGTCCTCCCCTTCAAAACCATGTTATGCATGTGCAAATCAAAGATTTAACCAATTAATCAATCGATTAAATCTCATTTGATTGATCTACTAAGATTCCTTTCAATGTGAAGACAGCCCTAACAAATGCGGACAATGATCATTCTCGTCACATTACATGAACTCAGGTCAGCCCCAGCGACCGGATGTCAGATGCAGGCATCCTGCAAGTCCCTTGCATGACTCGCTTCCAAGCTGTCAGCAGGTTTGTGCAAGCCAGGGCGCGACCGTGAGAACCAGAAGCTGATTTACATCTTAGTCCACTGATCACAACTTAAAACTTTGGTCCTTGGCTGAAGAGCCCACAGGAGAGGGACTGAAACACAGTCGCGAACATGCAGGAAAAGGCGTCTCTTTCCGATGTGTTGAATAACGAAGGCTATTCATTCAGGCAAGTCGCAGAGGAATTGAATCAATATTTACTGGGCCAAAGGACCATGAGACTGAAAGTGTCGGCCAGCCAGTGAAAGAGACTCTCTAATTAAGGCAGGGAATGCCGCAGGAGGTCACTTGCACGCTCAAAGGCCAGCTCTGGAAGTCGAAGAAAAAGCTGGAAGTCAGAGAGCAGAGCCTACTGGGCCCCCTCCACTCATGCAGCTGGTCGCTTGAAAGCTGCAGAAAGGATTAAGGTGGGCGGGAAGCCTGCCAAGTCGAAAGCTGTTTAAGTGAACTGCCTCAAAGGAAGCATGGGGAGGGGCCTGGGGAAAACCTCCTGGCTTAACGGGGTTGGGGGATTCTTCTGCAAAACTGTAAAGCCGGAGCTACACCGCACGCGTTCGCGTTCCGTATGAGTCTGGTGTCCCGCCCCCAGGTTCAAACAACGGGCTCTGATTGGCTGAACGAAACGCGAACAAAGTGAAGTTGGATTCCACTTTGCCCGCGTTCACTTGGGCAAATTGGCAACTCAACCCAAATCTCTGGTGGAGCCATCAGAAGAACCATCATAGTCTGGCCTTGGCAAACCCCAGTTAGATGGGCTGACGGTTGGCCAAATCATGTTAGTATCCTCCCAACATTGAGGTAGCTAAAGATTTGTTTTCAAACACATACAAGTGGAAAAACGCTAATGACAGCACCTGGCTACCATTGCTCAGTCATTTCTTCTTTGTTCTACTACCAAGGCATAATTCCTGTTTCAAATTTCTCGACTTTTATTGTCTGGCTGCAGGTGTTCCTTTTTTGAGTAAGGAGGAAAAAATGCCGAAGGCAATCCTTCATGTTGGAACGAATGCCAGAATAGATGGCCTTGCAACAAGGGAGCCGCACACCCAAGACCCACATGGCTGCGGATTTCGCATACACAGCTGCTTCGAGCTCCAAACCACTTGCCAAGGTATTCCAGGAACCAGGCGGCGCCTTCCCCCCTCTCCCTTGGTGCTTTAAAAATGGACTTAAAAATTAACCAACACATGCTACGCCCTTCAGAGTCTCACAGCTGGGATATTCTGGGCAGAGGGGGGAGATGCTACTCGGAAAGCTTAAAGCCACTGCAGAATGGAGTCGAGATCGAGGCTTCTCTAGGTCGCGACTGCTTTATGCAAGCACACCCACGCCCATTGGTGCAATTTTAAGCAGGGACTATACGGCGCAGCAGTCTGGTTGCTGACTTCCAGGCTCACATTAACAACCCGCCATTCCAGTGCAATAAACGTGTAGGCAGCTGACAGCTCCCAACAGTGGTGAGGCATCCTTAGGACCCTTGACTACAAACGACAAGGAGAGGTGCCTATGCAAAGGGGGCTCTGCCTGGATATGGTTTTCATGAAGCATATTTTCCTGTCATTCCTGGTAACACACGTAAAGGATACATCACCTCTGAAAAGCAGGGCCCCCTTGACCTCCCAATAGACACCCCTGCATGCCCAGCAGACGGCACCAGGAGTCCATCCAGCCTCTGCTGGATCAGGGCAAAGGTCCGTCCTGCTTTCCAAGTAGCCCTCTCCTGCTGCTGCTCCTGTGGAGTTGGTATTTAGTGGCACACAGCCCCAGAACATGGAGGCTCTATATAGCCGCCATGACTGACAGCTACTAACAGACCTATCCTCTTCCCCCTCCTTCTCCATGAAACTCTGTAACCCCCCATCAAAGCCATCCAATCCAGGGGCCAACCCCACAACTCATGGCAGTGGATTCCAGCAATGAAGTCTGTGTGCTATGAAGAAGCCTTTCTTTGGACTGTCCTGAATCTCCTGCCAACTGAATGGTGTGAGGGAGACTCTGAGTTCTATTACTATGAGAGAATTAGAAAAAGCCTCTCTCTGCCTGCTTTATCCACCTTGTGTATAATATACAGTGGACCCTTTCCATCCGCGGATTCAGGACCCACGGATTTGTCACACCACGGGTCCCAGATCCATGGGGTCCACATTGGGATCTGGTGGGACAAGGCTGGGAGGGGGGGAAGAACCTTCGCACAACCCAGAAGTGGGTCGGTAAACTTAGAGAAGCCCTCCAGAGGCTTGGAAACGGTGCGCTTTGCTGCTAAAGGTTTTTAAAAAACCCATGTTTTTTGCCTTTTTAAAAAACTGATTTTAGCGGTGACCCTGGTATCCGCGGATCCTCGCTATCCGCGCAGGGGGGGGGTCTGGAACGGATCCTCGCAGATAGTGAGGGACAACTGTATTCTGTAAACATCTAGCTTGTTCTCCTAAGTTGTCTCCTAAGTTGGCATCAGAAGTTGGCCAGGTAGAAGTGGGCATCAGAAGATGGGTACCAGCTGAAGGCTATGCCCATCAGAAGACCCAGTGGAACCCAGGCTGAATCTTTAGTACCAATGGTAGTGATGGAAACTGCATCACCAGGAAGCAGGCAAGTGGCGCCCCCAGTTGTCCCAGCAACCTGATGGAACCAGGATTGGCTGTTGCAAGACCCAGGCAAAAGTGTAAAGAAGGTTCTAAAACCCCTCCCTGTGGCCTATGTATGAATCCACCCAAATGAATGGTTGGAGAAGCCAAAGAGATTTCCCGCACACTACTAAGCATACCCCCCTCGAATGGATGGTGGCATTTGGAACGCACGCTCAGAACTGGCACATCCAGCTTGCCTGGCCTGGCTTTGTGCGGCAAGAAACCAAGTGACCTTTCAGTTAAACATTCAAATGCTAATTAACCTGAGGGGAAGCTCAATGATATTCAGTGTTGTTGGCACTCGTGCACCATCTCAAAAGAGAGGATTAAAGGGGGAAACATACACATGCCCCTTTTATCCAATGGAGTGGACAGGGACACGGGCGAGGGAGGACAGCTCGACAATGCAACAAAGCTGAACAAGGCAGTTCTTGGATCGCATTACCTGGTTGTAAGAATGGAACTAAATCAAGACACAATCCATTCTCGCTAGGAGTGAGCTCCAGGAGATTTAATGCTGATCTGGTTCCCAGAGGGATTGCTGAATGCAATTTTTTTTTCTTCCCATTAAACAGCACCATTAGTCATTTTCCCAACATTTTTCCTTATACAAAATGCTTACGATTCCTCTGATTCATCCTCATAAGAATAGTCTTGCTGGATCAGGGTAAGGCACAGACTATATCACTCACACACACACATCTTAGATATTCATCCCACATTTTGAAGGCATTAAAGGAGCGCCCAAACGCAACTACCAACACTTTCATTCAGAGCAGGCAAAATGCACAGGGAATGACCCAAAACCTCCTGCCGCCTGAGATGGCATGCCAAAGGCCACTCCTCTCTTATTTCACAGCTCCACCTCCTCCACTTCCTGCTCTCGGAATTTGAAAACAAAGAAGGGAACGGAGAGGGAGAGGAAGTATGGAGGAGTAGAGTTTGGTGGGCTAGAGTGTCCGAGACTGACTAGAAACTAGTGAAGAAGGAAGAAGAATAAGCCCTGTTCAAGCTGAAAACTATGGTGCTGAAACTACAAATGGTTTGGGAAAGGCTGGTTGTGAACCGGCGCAAGCCACAGCATAAAAAGTGGAAAGTCACAGTTTGGGGAAGTTCGTTCTGAACCCCTTGGAAGCACGCTTGCAAAATTATTTAAGGGTAACAATTTGGTGCAGCTCTAATTCCATGAGCTGTCGATCGAAAGGTCAGCAGTTCAAATCCGCGACGGGGTGAGCTCTCGTTGCTTGGCCAGCTCCTGCCAACCTAGCAGTTCCAAAGCATGTCAATGCGAGTAGATAAATAGGTACCGCTTGCAGGAAGGTAAACAGCGCTCCGTGTTCCAGCCGCATGCTACGCGATGCGGCAAGGAGAGTCGTGCCGGCCACATGACCACGGAGGCGTCTTTGGACAACGCTGGCTCTTCGGCTTTGAAATGGGGATGAGCACCACACCCTAGAGTCGGATACGACTGGACTTAATTGTCAGGGGTCACCTTTACCTTAACAATTTGGTGCAGCTCTAATTAATTCTATGAAGAGGGAAATTTGTAGAGTTTTAGGACATGACTTTCACCGCCACTGGAAACCGGCTGTCATCTGGTAAACCAGTGGTTAACAGTCCATTTTAAGGGGAAGAAATCCCACCTGTTATAGAAACATGTCATTTCTATTGCTTTAAAAAATTTGGAACCCTGAAGTCACGGCATGGATAATCACAAAAAGCAGAGGAGGAAATTAAAAAAGGTATGAACGCAATCAAAAAAGGGCATTCAGGAGAACCTATAATCCTCCATAGAAAGAATACTAATTATGTGTCCACATCCTCTTATAATTAACCCCAATCTAAAACAGATTTTTAAGCAGTAATAACTTCCATACACAAGCTCATTTGTACTGCTGAATCTTCGCCGCCTTTTCCGCTTGTGGGGCTTCCTTTCACAATTTTAGATAATTCTTACCGGCTTATGAAACAAGTCCAAATATTTGGTCTATGCTAATTGCCAAATCACAGAGGTTGAGATGAGCGAACTGATACTTATTCAGCAAGGAACGCAAAGTCTTTCCTCTTCTGACAGATCAGATAATTTGGAAATATGATTAATCTTTAGTGAATGGAGGAGCCATATAACACAAGCCAACATTTCCAATAGAATGGACATTGTTTAAATAATTCTTGCCCTCAATTTTGCATTTTAGCTTGAAAAAGTGCAGAATGTGATCCCAAGAAAGCCCACTGGATTCCTAAGATATCTATCTTTTGATAAACAAGTCTTACTCAAATTTAACCAAGATTCTTGGAGAACGAGGGGCATGGACTACTGAATAAAAAATTTGCCTGCCAAATAAAAAGAGATTAGATCCAATGGGGATCATCTTATCTCTCTCCATGCTGACAGCTGCATTGGAATGACTAGACATCTTGAAAGGAACGAGATGTCATATGGAAACGCGAACGTTATTTGGCACAGCAGTGGTGACTTGAGAGGCAACGGAAATGAGAATATGGATAAGGAACAGATCCCAGAAGAAAGACAGATAAGAGATCAGAGCAGACGTGACAGGTCTCTATCTTAATGGGATGTACCAGAAATAGTCGACAACATTCACAGTTCCATTGTTTTGTGCGCGAACTCCTACAAGGTTGTGCTGGCTCACTCCGGCTGCGTAACAGGAAAAACTCGGTACAGAAGACGAGGGGAGCAAATCAACATGCCAGGGCCTCCGGTGGTCCAAAGAACCTAATTCAGGATTAGGTCTCTGCTAGCCACGGAAGTCATTCTTTTGTTCTGAGTCTTCCTGGAAAAGGCTCAGAAAACCAAGATCACTTTGTCCGTTTGAGTTGCAACTGTTTGTAAAAGCAAAGAGGCGAAAAACATCTCTCTCTGCCATTCTCCCCGTTCCCTTTGAACAACAACAAAAACACCTTCACCCTTGAGAAGGAGCCTGCAAGAGGGAGGACCAGGGAAGGCCTATCGTAAGGTTGACTGAGGCAATGGCTTGATGATGTGGATGCTCACTTCCCTTCCCTGCCTCCACAAAGGAAGAGGGGAACAACAGAAAAGGAAGTGTGGAGGAGAGTGCTGTTTCCACTGCAAGCTTGGCAGCAGGGCCTCTGAGAGGAATTTTATTAGGGGGGGTACAACATTTGGGGGGGCTTCTTAAAGGGGGAGGGGGCAAAACAGGGCCAGTTGAGATCCCAGGAAATTTCTGGGCACCCTCTTTTGGCTCCTGGGCCCCCTTTTTGACTTTGGGCCCAGGTACAATTTACCCCCCCCCCCCTCATGGGCCCTGCTTGGCAGACTCAGCTCTGAACTTGGAGGGTGCTGGTGTCGCTGCGGCCTAGGCTGCAGAACCAGCCTGTGTGAGCAGCCAGTCAGTGGGCCCAGGAATCCCTGTCCACCAGGCCGAACGCCTAAGCCCCAGAGCTCACTCCTCAGCCCAGGCAATTTGTCTCTGGTCTGAAAACACTGCCTAAGTGCCTGCCCCCATTCAATGACCTTGACCCCTGCCCAGTTTGGACCACAGACCTGCTTCTGGCCTACTTAAGAGTAACAGACAATTTCCACAAGGGGAAGGGTACTAAATCAGTGACAGAGCACCTGCTTTGCATGCAGAAGGCTCCAGGTTCAATCCCTGCATCTCCAGGTAGGAGCAGTGACGTAGCTAGCTCCACCCTGCCCCCAGTAGCGACGTCACCCCTGTGGTGTTACAGCCGCGAAAACGCCCCCCCCCCACAGCAGGAACGACATCAGGAAAAGATAGATAGGAGCCCGGGTGGGTAGGTGGGCAAAACACTCGCAGCACCGCGGCACGCTTGTCACCCCACCCTGCATGTCGCCTGGGAGCCCCGCCCCCTCCACTTCTGGGTAGGACAAATCCTGAGAAACCGCTATCAGCCAGAGTAGGCAATCCTGAATAAGGTTGACCAATAGTCTGAGTCAACAGTAACCAGCTGCATTGGTTCATATATATCTACCGGGTATGTACAGGTTCCAGGCCCTTGCTGGGGCCTGATAATGAGTTGGGTGGTTCTCTTGACATCAACCTCATTCAAAGTCCAATTTCCCTCCTTAGAAAACCTCCCGCTCAGCAGCCACGTATTCCTTCCTCAGTCCCTGTCAAAGGTCTTGCCGTCTGTTTCGCAGGCAGAGGAGCGTGACCACTTTAAGGCCGCTGCTTCTGCCCCCAATTTGCTTAAATGGTGCTCTCCAATCTCTTCCGAACGCCATACAAGCTCCTAATCATGCACTGCATCAACCACTTAGCTTTAAGTGGTCTCCGAGTATTCCCACTGACTCCAGTGGCAGTACTACTACTGATCGAGTGGTTTGAGGCTCGTAAACCTTGCCTCAGCCACAGCGCTCGGACGGAAAATGTAAAGCGGGCCAATTTAAAGCACAGATCTTTGCACCTCTCCCTGCCAAAGAAAGCTAAGGCACCCCTTGGAAACTGGTCTACCATGCAGAGGAGTTCAAGTATATTCTCTGAGTAATTGCTGTTTCAGGTGCCTGTTTCCTCTTATCCCATTCAAAAAAAAAAAAAAAAAAAGAGGAGGGAGGAACCCACTTACGACTGCAAGAGTGATCTCCTTGCACAAAACCATTGCCCTTGTCAGGTTCTCTCTCTCATTGACTGTTATCTTAGGCGGTAGCAGCACAAGCTGTGCCGAAGCAGAACGCTGGATGCCCTCATTAACAGCCTGTCATTTTCAATGTCTGCCTCTTGTCATGACAAGAACAAACAATTAGGAACAACTAAAACAGGCAGAGATTCCAAACCACGTTTCTCGAGAGCGAAGGCAGGCGTGCCGTCTCCAAAATGGCGTCCAGGGCAGCTTGGAGCTGTAGGCGAAGACTACGTCACCAAGCGAGAGTGACGGTGGGCCTGGCGAAATTCACAGGCGATGCATATGAGGTGGGGAGGGCGGGGGCGCCAGCACCACCAGAAGCATTGAAGGCTGCTGGGAGCTTCAACCATCGTCGAGGGGGTGGCTGCTGTTGCGTGTTCAAATCAGCTTTCGCTTCAAGACATAAACGGACGAGACCTCCATCAAGTCGGAACTGTGGCAAGGGCTAAAACCCCTCTTGCCTGCCACAGCCCCAATCCAATCAAGGCCCTGCATGGCTACTAGTTATACTTAAAAAGAACAAGCACACAGGTCAATAGTTGGGCCCTGAGCCACTTTTTGGCCCTTGTTTCGTTTGGCCCTGAGCCATTCTTTTTTGAAAAGGCCGCCAGGGGACAGGAGGATGGTTGGCTAGAAATGATTATTTTACTATTATCACGACAAATTCTGCACAGAAAAAGTGGACAGCTCTTAAAACGCCTTTTTTTTCCTGTGTAAGCATACAGCAGGACATCCTGCTGTCCACATGTTCACTGAATGTGCAGAATGTGAGATACGCTCTTGGCCTGTCCGCTGGTAACCCCCTGCGTGTTCAGGACAAAGCAAGAAAGAGCAAGGCTTCTACATGCATAAGAGCCTCAGTCTTCGACAGCAGGGAAAGCATGCATTTCAAGTGTACAATAAAATGACCACAGGGGCTTGTGGGTTTCATGAAGGGACCCCCCCTCTACCCGCCATCATCCAGGCCCTAGTCAGGAACATCTTAGCAACTGCAGAATGCCAGTCTTATTTCATCACGAGGCATGCAGGGCTGGCTCACGACCTTACCTGGCGGTGTGCCAGCCTCTGTTCCTCCCATTCCCTGGATTGGATTCAGAAGAGAGGGACAGAGAGGAAGTGTGGATGTCTGGTGCTCTGTCCCACGACTCTCCTCTCCTACACACTTCCTACACAGTCCAGCGAACAGGAGCAGGAAGAGGAGTGGAGATGAGGGGGTGGGCGGGCGGAGACGAGCACCCCTTGCCAATCTACTGCCTGAGGCAAGCGCCTCATGGATGGGCCAGTCAGCCTCAGTCAGCCTCATGGATGGGCCAGTCCTGGACGCATGACATGCTGAGAATGCTTTCTACCCTCCTGAACACTGCGGTAGAATTAAATACAGTACCACAAACATCCCCCTCCTTTTCTATGGCCTTTTTGAATGGTGTGCTATTGGTGTTGCACCAGCGAGACAGTGCAGATGACTGAGGGGGCCAATCCAAGGCTATTTTAACCTCCACTGTCCACCACCAACCACATATGAAATTGGTGTCGGTGCTAATTGCACATAGCTGAGCCCACCACCTACCTGCCTTTCCACAGAAGCTCCTGCGCTTCCACAGGCAAGTGGGCAGCTTGCATCTGTTCCAGGATATGGTAATTCTTCCATTTATCGCCAGAGCTGCTGACCCACCCTAAGCAGCCCCTTTCCACTCGCAGCTCTCCAAATTGTTTTCATGCATTCCCACTTTAATCTGATTTGCTTCTAATCCTCCCGTAATTGTTTCATTTTCGGCAGGATACCCGAGAGCTGGGCTAACTTTCAGCCACTGACTGCTGCTCAGAGCTGGGTCTTGAAAGAAAAAAGAGCCCCGTGCTTAGAAGCCGCCAGGTGTGCGCTCGTTAGCCTATTACTTTAGAGCAAATCAGGAAAGAGCTAAAAATGAAGGAGCAGAAAAGAATTTCCGGCACCGGGACTGCCAAACCAACAAAAACGTATGTAAATTTGAGCTGAGTGAACAATTCCGAGAAGGCAACTTATCTAACAAGATTTCACCCCTTTTCCCTCCATGCACAGATCAACTGCTCTGTTTTTTGTGTGTGTGTTTTTCCAAATGACAGCTTTTGCAGGAACACATTTTGAAAGCTGCAGCGCTCATAGATTTTGTGCTTCTAAAGTAATGGGCCACCTTAGGGCTTGTCCAGACAGCCGCAGCCTCCTCCTGTCCTGCTTCGCCAGTGAAAGGACAAGGGAGACTGGAGAGTGTGGAAATTCCTGGAGGGAAAGGCAGCAACTGGGTCTCCTGGGTCAGTCTCATATCTACAAAGCCTCTGCTGCCTCCTATTGGCAGTGTGGCCTTAGGAGTTGGGTGTGTGTGTCAGGTGCTCTGTCGCTAGTCCTCAGTAAAAACAAACTCTGGTAGGACAGGGAATTGTGGGAAATGATACCTCGTCCAGTCTGTGGGGGGCGGGGGATCACAGACAAATGTCTAGGGTGTATACTGTACTTCAAGGGGCTGGTTCCCAAAAAATGAGGAGAATCGAACAGGAGAGGGCTTGAAAACATTGAGGTCTGAGGGCATTCTCCCTAACATTTCACAGCTGCAAACAGGGACATGTTTTATAACACTCCAATTCTTATACCATAGGCCAGCGGGTGGCGCAGCGGGTTAAACCGCTGAACCATAAGCTGTCGATCAAAAGATCGGCAGTTCGATTCCCGCGACGGGGTGAGCGCTCGTTGCTTGGCCAGCTCCTGCCAACCTAGCAGTTCCAAAGCATGTCAATGCGAGTAGATAAATAGGCACCACTTGCGGGAAGGTAAACAGCGCTCTGTGTTCCAGCCGCATGCTACACGCTGCGGCAAGGAGAGTCATGCTGGCCACATGACCACGGAGGCGTCTTCGGACAACGCTGGCTCTTCTGCTTTGAAATGGAGATGAGCACCACACCCTAGAGTCGGACACGACTTAATTGTCAGGGGATACCTTTACCTAATTCTTATACCAGGGTTCACTGCCCGAGCGTCCTATTCCTAGATGGCTGGCACAAAAGCTCCCAGTGCTTGAGGCACAGGTGCAGCATGCCAAATGCTCTGCCCTCATAGACAGAGACACAGCAGGAAGAGGAGAGGAATGGAGTGGAAGAGGAAACGGAGATGAGAACAGAGTGGTGGGCTACAGCATGGGAGACTCTCTAGGCCACCACTCTTCTCTCCCCCATGCTTCTTCTTCTGCTCTAATCCCTCTTCCTTTTCAAATGTAGGGAGTGGGAGGAAGAGGTGGGTGAGTGGATGGAGGCCTTATGGACAGACTGGTTCCACAAATTGGTCCTATCCTAGATCTATCTCCTTCCCACTCGATTTAACACACGTCATGGATTCCACAAGGAGAAACAGCAAGCACACACCTTTGGCCTTCCCCTCTGAACTTGCACTCCTGCCCAACTTGTCTGCTTCTGAGCATTTCCTGGTCTTGAACACATGAAGAGATCCTCAAAGGGGCCTCTTCCTCACCAAGATACGAGGCATTTCTGTACTCATGAGCGATCGCCACAATCGTGCTTTCAAAACGGACTGTGCGAATCAGCCCTTGCTGTAGCCCTAAATGCCCGATTCCCGGAGGAGTCTTCAAACCTGCACGTCACGCAAGCTATCAACTCAGAGAAGGAACGGGAAAGAGAGAGAATTTTTTTTAGAAATGCAGTCTAATAAAGCACAGCGGCTCCAGGGACGTGTAAAAGCGAGCACTGATATCGTACATGAACTTCGACTGTCCATTTGAAATGCAGAGAGAGGGAGAAAAAAGGCAGAGATAGAAAATCCAGCCCGCTCGCTCAAGGGATACAATTTGTCAGGAGAAACCGGAGTCCGGGAATTCATTAAAGGCCCTGGAATACAATGTGCTTAAAGCTTTGTCAGAAGTGCCATAGCCATTGTGAAATGGGGCTCTTTTTTATTGAACAGGGTAAATAAGAGCTTTTGCTTTGTTCGACTATACAGCGGAAATAAAGGTTTCTTGTATTTATGAGGAAAGTCAAGCCCATTGAAGGAAGAGACTAACTTTCCAGACACAGATATGGAGGAAATAAACACCAATTGTGGCGTATGAGTATGGCTGACCTGGGTCCCTTTGATACGAAGCTGCGTACACAGTACATTAAAGCTCTAGTCAGCTTGTGGCCTTGCGACACAATTCCTTGTTTTGTCTTCAGTGAACATCTATGGTCTCACCTTGGTCACTTTGAAGGGCCTGAAGGAGGGCTATGGTGGCTTAGTAGCGGAGGGGCTGCCTGGGGTGGTGGGGGCAGTGGGCCCCCAGGCAGCATGGGGGGGGTGAAAAGTGGGCTGTGGCAGCTTGTGAAAAACAGAAGCGGCAGCTCACGTTTGGCCCACCCACCCACCTGGGCTCCTAGGAACTGTATCTACTGACAACATGCCGGGGGAGGGCGTTTCTTGCCGCAACACACCGGGGGCACCACTGGCAGGGAGGAGGAATGCCAGCTTGGCCAGGTGGGTCCTAGCTGACTGTGCAGATCACGGATACTATCCATGGCAGCTCTACTGCGTTTAGTTTCCTTATCACAAGAGAGCACTGTGGTATCTTGTTAATTAATCAATCAATCAATTAATTAATTATCATCATCCCGCTTTTTTCGCCGTAGGGAGGAAATTATATTTTCCCATAGGGAAATATATCTCCTGTAGGGAGAAAAATAATATTTCTCCTTCTGTCTCCACTGCTCCCCTCTCCTTAGATTTGAAAAGGAAGAGGGGAATGGAGTGGAAGAGGAAATGTGGGGGAGAGGAGAGGAGAGTGGTGGGCTAGAATGTCAGAGACTCTCTTCTCCTCCACACTTCCACTCCATTCTTCTCTTCCTTTTCAAATGGCAGAGGCTGTGGTTAGTGCATGATTAGATACGGGGAGGTAGCATTTGGCATACTGCCTTGGGCACTAGGAGGTCTTGGGCCAACACTACATAACACACCCGATCCACTGACCTGTGTCGACCCCCAAAACATGACCCTGCAGCCAGACACCTTTGCAGAACCTTTCTGAGGGCAAACGGGCATGCGCAAAAAAGGAATAAAAGACGCATCGATGCGTTGGACCTTCTCAGAAGGCCCTGACCGCCGAACTGGGCGGTCGCTCGGAGGAGGGCTTGCCCTGGACTCGGAGCGGAGCCTCCGGAAGCCGGTGACGCGCCAAGTGGGCGCGCTGCTTCCGGGGGCTCCGGTGCCGCGCCGCTCAGCCCCGAGCCCGGCTGCTTGGGGGGGGGGCGCGGAGCCGGCCTCAATGACGGGGGTGCTCCAAGCCCTGCGCCCCCAGGCGCCGGGAGGGCTGGGAACGCCACTGGGAGAGGAATGCTTAACACTACATAACACACCCGATCCACTAACCTGTGTCGACCCCCAAAATATGACCCTGCAGCCAGACACCTTTGCTCACAGGAATTTCTTTTGGTTTTCGAGTCACCTTTAGTTTCTCACATCTGTTATTACTAGGAACATCCCTGAAGGGAGCCCTACATCTTTCAACAGGGTGCGGAGAGGCAGCTTCTGTTGCCACTGAAATCACTGTGACTGGGGGAAGCCGGCTGCCCTCCCTTCTGCCAAATGGCCATTAAAAGCACAGGAGCCCCTGCTGGGTTAGGAATTGGCCAAGCCTAATTGGAGAAACCTAGACAGGAACAAACAGCAATCTTCCAGCCAGGCTTTGCTCTTCTACCAGCTGCGGACTGGCCACGTCTCCTGCAGCGAAATGTGAGAAAAGGGACACCGTCGTTTCTACGATTCACCACTTTCTGCTGTGATAACGAGTGAAGCTAAAATCTTGCCCTGTCTCTCAGGCAAGGGAGTTTCATCCCGATTAGCCATTCGTTTAAGAGGTATAAAGAATAAAATAGCAATTCCCCACATCCCATTGAATAGTCGTTTTGGAAGGATATAAAAGAGTCATTCCAATTAGCAAGGGAAGCAGCGGTTTGCGCTCTCTCTCTCTCTCTCTCTCTCTCTCTCTCTCTCTCTCTCTCTCTCTCTCTCTCTCTCTCTCTCACACACACACACACACACACACACACACACACACAACCACACATCCCCTTTTAAAGATACAGGGAACAAACTTACATTTTTTTGATCCCAATCACAGCATTTCCCCCCCCCTCCAAAGAATCCTGGGAACCGTAGTTTGAAAAGGCTAAGAATGATCTGGTAGAGAAGGGAGGGGCTTCAGCTCGGATGGAAGCTTTTTTTTGCCCTTGCCAAATAGCAGCCATGGGGTCCTAGATCTGGATCAGAGGTGAGGTGGGGACAAAAAGTTAAAGCCCCTCTCTCCTGCCACAGCAGCTGCTAATTGTGAAAGAAAAGTTAAGCCCATCAGCACAAAGGATGGACTCAGTGTAACATGCAGTTTGGCCCCTAGATGGCTTTAAAAGAGAATTCAAATTCATGCAGGAGGAAGGGTCTATCAATGCCTATTCAACATGATGGCTATATGAACCCTCCATGTTCAAAGGCAATCTACCTCTGAATATCATTTGCAAGAGAATACCTTTTCTTTATGCCCTGCTTGTGGGCGTCCCAGCAGTAGCTGGCTGGCCGCTATGCAAGGCAGGATGTGGAAGCAGATACGTTTTTGGTTTGATCCAGCAGGGTTCCCCTTATGCCTGTACGTTCTCTGAATTACCTGGTCCTTTTCAGATCCTTGCCTTAGGTGCAGGCCTCTGGCAGAGACATAGGTGGCTGCTGTGGCTTTTGTACAACGTTAGAACGTTGCGTGACCCACAAATGAATTCTTGCCTCTTTCAAAGCTACCCTGAACAAGTGGGCCTAAGACACACAACATACCACGTTGTAGTTGGCTCAAATGAATCCTTTTGCAAGAGTTAACTGCAGTTGAACTTGGAAGGGTTCAACAACATTTAAATCCCTCAATAGGGTTTGCTCTATTGCCTTCTGAGCAGCTCAAAACCACTAATTTCCTGTGTGCCATCAACATTCAAAGCCAAAGAATGAACAGTATGAGAACAATGCCTAACTTCTCTTCAGATTCGCATCACAAGCATCTTTTGGGTAAGTGGGAGGAGGGGTGGAGAGACAACCAAACCTCAATTTCAAAGACTGAAATAACATGTTCGAAATGTTGTTGTCTAGCCTTCTTTTACTTTGTGCAGATAACCTCTTCAAAGCAGTCCTTGCAGTTTAACAACAAACGTTCCCTGAACGTGCCCCAGTCCAACATGGGGGATCCATGTGCTGAAGCAGGGGTCTCCATGCGCAGTCAGTGTGAACGCACATCTTCATGTCATGTGCATTGCTGTGCTCATGTGTACCCTTTTTGAACACTGGATATTGTTTTGAACAAAGAGCCATCAACGTATAATTGAATTCATATTTTGAAGCAGCTGTAGTTCTGTTGTGCACACACACACCCTCTAGGACTGCTAGTGTTGCAAAGAACTATAACTGGATCATGGCCATTACTTTTTAGTCCATTGCTAATAGTTGTCCTGCTCGGGTAAAGCTGTTGCTACATGAAGTGCAGAATAAGTCCTGGACGAGATTATCTGCGGAACAAATCTTGTAGCAGGTAGCCAGGTACCTCAGATTGGGTCCAGTGGCGTCACTGCAGGGGGGGGCGGAGCTCTAAGTTCCGCTGCGATCGGAGCCTCCGTTACACGGAGGAACGAAGCGGCCCCACCCCCTCGCCTTCGGAGCCTTTCAGGGAAGCGAAAGCAACGCGCACTGCGCGTTGCTTTCGCTTCCCTGAAAGGCTCCTAAGGCGAGGGGGTGGGGCCGCTTCGTTCCTCCATGTAACAGAGGCTCCGATCGCAGCGGAACTTAGAGCTCCGCCCCCCCTGCAGTGACGCCACTGATTGGGTCTTTGGCAGGAAAGGGCCTCGGCAGGCCTGAGGCCTTCTTGATGCCTGAGGTGGCATGCCAAATGCTGACCCCTGACCTGATGATGCGCCAGCCTCTGCTCCTCCCATTCTCCAAGGTTCTAGCTCACCACCTTCCCCCCACATTTCCTCTTCCTCCCTGTCCCCCTTTTCCAATCCAGGGAGTAGAAGGAGAAGGAGGAGCAGTAGAGGCAAGTAAGCGGACAGAGATTAAGTGCCCCCGCCTCGCCAACCTCACCTCAGACTTAGCTCCCCACTCGAAGCAAACTCTAAGCGTAATTACCTTGCCTAGCAGCAACTCTTGATCCCTGATGGTTGCCATGGATTTTGCCCCCCCCCTTGATTACACATCTGCCTGTGGCTTCTCTCATCCTTGTTTGCTATTCTAGAGCTCAACCTCTGCCGCATTTGGACCACTTCTGGCCCACTTGGGATAGCCAGCTCCCCTACAGGCTCCAGGTCCCGACACTGAAGCAGGGGCCCTTCCATTCACGAGGCGGCAATCACCTCAGGCGGTCAGTTGGCAGGGGCCCCTGCCTCTGTCCAACCCACTGCTAGTCTTTCCCACTCCCTGGATTTGAGAAGGAAGTGGAAGTGTAGAGGAGAGGGAATTGCTTGGCTAGAGTGTCAGAGACTCTCTAGTCCACCACTCTCCTCCTCTCCACACTTCTTCTTCTACCCCATTCTCCTCTTCTTTTTAGAGTCCAGGGAGCAAGGGAAGGAGTAGCTGGTGTACCAGAAGGTAAGGAGAGGTGATGTTGGATGCACCAACTCAGGTGCTGAGAGATCTTGGGCCAGCCCTGTCCTGACCTGACCATAACATAAGCATATTACCGATTTTCTTTTTTTCTGGAAATGCTGGAGAGTGTAAAGAAAGTAGCAGGCTGCCGTGTAAGAAAAGCCCCTTTCCAGCCTCTCTCAAAGAGGGCTGCATGCTCAGGAGGAAGATACAAGGATCAGCAATGCTGCTGTAGAGATAAGAGCTGGATTGGAAGGGGAAATAATAGTCGCCGCAATTGGAAGAGCTCTTTGAAGAAAGTTTCCATTACGTTGCACGGAATTCTAGAGAACAATTTCATTGCTGTATTTCGCATTGTGACTATATATAGCAGCAACTGCTCAGAGAGGAGCTTTTTAGCTCGCTGTGGATTTTTGCTGTTAGTGCTGCCGGACAAGCAGACGAGGAAAGTTTGGAGCAAAGGAGAGAGAAGGACTTACATAACAGACAGTTGACTGTAGGTTTGCTCTGGAGACAAGAACGCCGGGTGTAGTCTAAGTATGACTGACGCTCCGAGACAGGCCCAATCAGACCTTCAATTAGCTGCTCCCTTGTAATCACTTTTGGTCGACTCTCTGACAGATGTGTTTTGCAGAACTGCCACGAGTGAAAACCACAAAGAACCATGTGTCTCCACAACGGCTGACCGAACAAGACCAAGCTGCACACCTATGTTCCCGTGGGAAGGGCATAAGGCAAGGGTGGGATCTTCCATGATGTTATATAAGAAAGCAAAGTTCCACCAAGCATGTACAGATTGTCATTCTGTCATCACCAAGCAACTGCAGTCTGTCCCCAAACACACTTAGGAAGAGCTTTCTCCCAGAGCAGAAAAGCAGGGATCTCTCATTCAGGCTGGAGGGCTGGAAACGTTTGTTTCAAAATGTATAGCTTCAAAACTTATAGGACACCCCAATGTCTTGGGGGAGGGGTGCATTCATGCACCTCTTACACCTCTCTTTGCAACATTCTGAGCCAAACTATTTTTGAAGCTAAACATTTACAGCAGGGTTCTGGAGCAGAGACGTCGCTGGGGTGGGGGCACCCAAGCGGTAGGGGTGACACACAGCAGGGAGATGCACAAGCCACTGCTTTGGCGGCAATTCAGCGATGCAGGGGCGGCAGCGGCGGCAAAAGGGCCTTTTGCAGCATGGCAGCGGCAAAAAGAGTTGCCTGCCTGCCCGCCCGCCCGCCCGCGCCCCTAGTGTGCCTTTTTTGTCAAAAAAACCAGCGGTGTGTGTGTGTTTTTGATTTTTTTTCAGCGTGGGGGCGGGGCTTTGACATCACTGCAGGGTGGGGCCTGTGACATCACAGGGGGTGTCACGGGGTGCGGCCTTTATATCTGCGGGGCGTAGCTACGTCTCTGTTCTGAAGCACTCAGTATTTAAAAAAATTAATAACATCCTGCACTCGGGAAACCCAAATTCTACACTAGGGAAGCAAAATTCTGCAACCTGTACAATTCATACAAATGGAGCAAATCTGCAAAATGAACTGTGTATAACTGCTTTTCATTTCTGTTGCTAGTTTGCATCATTTGAGCTCGTTTTGGTAGTCATCATGGGGGAGGGGCAAGGCCATTGACCTCCAGGTTTTTGTGATAAAGTCTGAAAGAGCCCCCATGGAGAGGGCTCTCTCCACATGATCAAGAGTTCTGTTGGGGGTGGGTGGGTTCCTGAACATGTGAAGAGAGTCCTTGGTGCATACATCTGTATGCATGGGGACACTTTCAGACTTTTATCATGAATGCAGGGAGGTGCCATATCTGTGTGATCTTGCTTCCCTCCTCCACAGGTTCATATTATTTTTTTAGAGATTCATATCTATCCTAACATTTGTATCTTTACATCAGAAGGACTAGAAACTTGCATTTTTTTTTAAAAAAGCTGACATTCTTAGAAAGCTGAATACTAAATACCACATTCTGTGTTCTTTTTTCCTGCAGTCCAATGGAATGATAGACTTATGGTGATATTCTGTATCGCCATTAAAATCTTACGCTGCTAACCTGAAACTTGCCCATCCCTGTTCATTTCCACCGCTGATTTAATCAGAGCTGCACTGCAAGTGGAAGGCAGAAAGGGGTTTGGAAACAGGCAGGGGGAAAAAAATCTCTTAATGAGAATCTGATAACATCAGGAATACCGCTGGGATCTCCAAAAGAAACAGCAACAAAGGACTCGGTGTGTTTATTCACACCTTTGTGTTTGTTTACCTGCTCCCCTGGGGACTGTTCAGGCTGAAACACTGCGGCATTAAAGCCTTTGATGTATAACTGGGATAGGGTTGTTCCGGATATGCAAGACAATAAAAAGCAGATAAAAAGCAGAAGAGTGGAAGGTGCTGGACTTCGTTCTCATTGGATCCGTTTGGGAGTGAAAAGCATCATCCATCCCCCACATTTCAAGAGGAGGATGAAAATATATATAGGGGCCTGGGAAAGGCAGGCAGGAGAGCAGGCGAGGCGTGTTCTGGGTGTGGCCCATGAATGAGACTCGATCCATTCTGTCAGTGCTGAGCCAAAGGCAATCCCTAACAGCCTGGAATGTCATGGGCTGGCATTGCCAGGGAGCTCCAGAAGCTATTGGTTCAAGGGGCAGGCCCAGCTCAAGCTGAGAAAGCCCCTGAAGAAGCACCCACATTTCCCCTCCTCCTTTTAACAATGTTGCAAGCACATCAGCTCCTGGCAGTGGTGTTGGAGGAAGAGGTGGGTTGCTGTACCTCCAATTCTCTTCTTGTTCACTCGAGAGAGAGAGAGAGAGAGAGAGAGAGAGAGAGAGAGAGAGAGAGAGAGAGAGAGAGAGAGAGAGAGAGAGAGGAGGAGGAGGAGGAGGAGGAGGAGGAGGAGGAGGATTGGAGCACGGGGTGAAGAAGAGGCTGCGCAGATGACAGACTGGGAAGGTGGTGGACAGCTGTAGGGTGTGGGGCACTTCCAGGCTCCACCACTTCGCCACCTTCTTCGTCCTGCTGCTTGGAGCAGCCACTTTGCCTGGCCTCATCGGTGGGCTGGCTCTTCCAAGGGCTGTCCAAATCATGAGTCCTTCGCTGCCCAGGAGGGAACGACTTAAACGGCAGGGGGAGATGGGAGCCCGATGCAAGAGGGCAGGGAGCCCGATGGGCAAGGCTTAAACAAGACTCTTGCCAGGCCTAACTGGGGAGGCATTTCTAGACAAGCCGGCCGGGTCAGGGAGCCGCAAATGGAATGTCTGTTGGCGACGCTGGAAGAGGAATGGCTCACCATTAGGAGTGTCGGCATGCAGACAACCTGAGGCTGGGTGGAGTCCCAGCTGATCCTGACACCTGCTGTATAAACCTGAACCAGGATCCTAAGGACACTGAAGAATAATAACCATCCTAATTACAGCTTTCTGAGAATGCAAAGCACTTCTTCACATGCATTATGTTGATGCTGTTTGTGCAACAACCCTGTAATGAAAGTGTTATTGTCCACGTATTGCAGCTGTCCACGTGTGGCTGAGAGGGAGTGGATTGCCTCATGCCACCGAGTGAATGGATGGGAGAGGTGAAATTTGCACCAGTGATGTCCAGATTGGCAGCCCAGGCTGCAATCCTATAACAGTTTCTGGGGGGGGGGGTAAGCGCCCCATTAAACACAATGGGACTTACTTCTGAGTAGACACGCATAGGACTGTGCTGCCAGTCTCTTGCCACTGTGCCGCACCAGCTCTCTTAAGCGGTATCTAAGAAGTCTACGACTCAGGTACTGGATCATCGTCCTGCTCTGAATGGGGTTGTACTCCCTCTGAAGGAGCAGGTCCGCACCTTGGGGGTTCTCCTGGATGCGCAGCTGCTCCTGGATTCTCAGGTGGCGGCCGTGGCCAGGGGGCCTTTTGCCCAGTTTCGGCTGGTGCGCCAGCTACGACCGTACTTGGATCGTGCAGACCTGGCCACAGTGACCCATGCCCTAGTGACATCTAGACTAGATTACTGCAATGTGCTCTACGTGGGGCTGCCTTTGAAGACTGTTCGGAAACTGCAACTAGTGCAGAATGCGGCGGCCCGGGTGGTTGCCGGGGCCTGTCGGTTCAAGTCAGTCGGACCGTTGCTTCGGCGGCTATACTGGCTGCCGGTTCGTTTCCGGGAACAATTCAAAGTGCTAGTTTTGACTTTTAAAGCCCTTAACGACTCGGGTCTAGGGTATTTGAGGGACCGGCTCCTTCCTTATAATCCGACTCGTACTCTGAGGTCATCGGGGGGGCCCTGTTAACCGTGCCGCCACTGACGGAGGTGAGGGGGATGACGGCGTGGAATAGGGCCTTCTCGGCAGTGGTGCCCCAATTATGGATTTCCCTCCCCCTGGAATTAAGAACGACTCCCTCTTTAGAGACCTTTCGGCGGGGCCTTAAGATGTTTTTATTTAGGACAGCTTTTGATGTCTGACATGGTGGGCTGACCTTTTAACCTTTTAACAAATGGCTTTTAACATATGTAAACTCAGGTGACCCACTGGGGTTGTTTATTTTAAATTGTTTTAATTAATTATTTTAATGTGTATATATGTATTTTAATGTGTTGTAAGCCGCCTTGAGTGCCCTCGGGAGAAAGGCGGGGTATAAATTCTTTAAATAAATAAATAAATAAATATTAATTCCTCATGTGTAGACGGAACACATGGCGGGGGGGGGGGGAATCATGCCTCTGACACCTGCCCAATCCTTCCTTTGGGTCGAAGGGGCCACAGCTGGATGTGCACAGGGTTCTTTCCTGCCATCAGGCATGCTGGGTCAGTCCGGGTTCCCGGTTGTGTGGAAGAGCCTTACAGTGCAATCCTATGCATGCCTGTTCAGTGGAGCTTACTCCCAGGTTAGTGTGTATAGGATTACAGCTGTAAGTGCGTTGGCCGCTTTGACACTAATACTGAACTTGGGGGTGTTGCGGGGAAGGGCCAGCAGGTGCCACTGCATGTACAGTGTGTGTGTGTGTGTGTGTGTGTGTGTGTGTGTGTGTGAACGCCTGCAGAGCGCTATATTCAAAAGCAAGGGCGGATTTGCACCTCAGTCCTCTCTCTCCATAATTCTGCTGCAAGAGACATTACTCTGGTGTAATGCCTGACCTCACGACCTGACACAGGCTTCTCGACTCCTTGCAGATGCAAGACCCCTTGCCCTACCTTGCAAAACCCCTTGCCCTACCTTGAAAAGTTCTCAACAGTTTTGCCTGATCCTCTCTCCCCCCTTTCTCTGCCCTTATTCCCCATGAAATTCCACATCTGATTTCTATTCGAATGCCTCCCCCCCTTCCTCTTGCCATCCCTTATGCTTAGAATTCCCTCTCTGAACACCTGTGTGCTACCACCCCTCTTTCCTCCCCCCCAATGCAAATCCCACCATTTTATTCATTTATTGATAACAGTAAATATCCCTTCCTTTCTCTCCGTGGATTTGGGGCACACAAAAGGAGGAGAAAAATGAATCTACTGTATAAACACACAGCCAAGATAAAACAACAGAAATCATTTCTGCAATATCCAACCACCAGAGCACAGAGAGGTTTAATCAATTCAGCAGAAAGCCTTTTTTTCTTACCTAAAGACAAAGACAAGTCAGCGAAAGCCTGCCCAAACAAGAAAGCCTTCAACAAGCACAAAAACATGGGGGTACCAGGTGCACCTCACAGAACAAGAAATTCCACAGAATGGGGGTCACCATTAAGAAGGCCCTGCCATAACATCTTGCCAACCAAACCTCAGAAGATGGTGGGACCCACAAGAGAGTTTCCATAAAGTATCTTATTAGATGGGCAGATTTATATGGAGGAAAGTGGTCCTTCATTTCTAGGAAGACTTTGGCTTTAACTCCTTGGTCCTCCTACCTTCCAAAAGAGAGCAGAAAATATATTGGCTGACATTCACCGCTGGTTATGCATTGACTCTCCATTCCCTCAACTCCCCTACTGTCAACATTTCAAAGGCTATCTTCTTGGGACAAGGAGGTTCTGTCATCCTTGCTAATGCTCCTTAGGCCAGGCTTAAAGTCTGCAGTCCACCTTCTAACAGAAGCCTACAATTTTTGTGCCTGTGGGCTATTGCATTCCGCTCTTTCTATCAGCTTAGCCTCTGGTGCTAAAATCAGAGAAGGTGATTGCGCTTATATAACGGCACCAAATTAATTTGCAGTTGAGCAGAGGGGAAATTGTTTGCAATGTCAATTCTCTACAGCCACCTCCCTCCTCCCCCCTGTCCCTCAGTTTATTCAAGTGACATCAAGGGATTAAGGCAAAGTGGGTCAGTAGATCACTACTGGGAAAACAACCCAGGCATCAGCTTTGACTTTGTAAACGGGGAGAAAAAAGGCAGCAAATAAAGAGAAGAAGAGTTTGTACCAGGTTCTATTAAAAGAACCATCAGGATGAATCAGCTTCCTCAACCTGTATTTCCATTTGAAAGCCAAGAGGGGATAGCAGGACAAAACATGCCATACAAACCATTCCCCCCCCCTGCACCCACTCCCATTCAATAGAACTAGCTTCCTTCTTCCTGCTGTGTTGCTCACTAAGCCATCTGAGGACTCAGAGCAAAGACAAAAGATGAGGCTTGTTTTTTTCTCCATGATTATTTGTCTCTGGTCTGTTCAGAATTGCAAAAAAGGTTTATTCAAGGGCTGTCCATACAAAGATTTGGCAGCAGGTACAGAACAGAGAGAAAGAGAAAAACTTCTTCGCCCAGTGTGTAAGTTAGCTTGCGGAACTCATTGCCACAACATGTGGTGATGGCATGGCTTAGTGCCAGGGCCTACCAGCTTCTCCTGCAGACCTCAGTAGAGGCCAGAATGAGGGATTGGTTTCTCCTAGTAGGGGCTCTGGAACATAAACCTTGAACCCTTCTAGATTAAGGGAGCAAAGACATGTATCCTTTGCTATGTGACTGGGTTCTTTATTCGATACAAGACCCCACATCTGATCACTTCTGGGATAACAGGAATAAAGCTGGCAAGAAATCTAGATAGAAGCCATCATGAGAAAGCAGAGTGCTTGGCTAGTGCATGAGGCCCTCCTCCAAGCTCCACTCCTAAGGACAGAACTGTGGTGTAAGTACCATCAGGATCAGGGCCTCCATGGATGCACCAGGAAACAGAGTGATAGGCTAAATCAGTGGTTCCCAAAGTGGGAGACGCCAGAGGCATCGCTACGGTGGGGGCGGTACCATACGTTCCGCACCGTCCTAGTCCCTGTTACTCCCCGGTACGAGGTGGCCCCGCCTCCTCGCCGTGTCGGAGCCATTCAGTGCGGCGAAGGCAACGGAAGGACCCTGCCCAGATCGTTGGCTTCGCTGCACTGAATGGCTCTGATGGTGAGGGCGTGGGGCCACCTCGTACCAGGGAGTAAACGGGGACTAGGACGGCACGGAACTTACGGTACCACTCTCATCATAGCAACGCCTCTGGGAGCCGTGGCTCTCAGGAGAGCCGCGGATACCATCCAGGGGAGCCGCAGAGTGCCACAGAATCCTCTCCGAAAACAGCGCAATGCCAATTGGTAGGCATCGACATCATGTAATGGGGAGCCATGGCCAAGGGTCGCCAATGGTCAAGGGAACCGCAGGTCAAAGAAGTTTGGGAAACACTGGGCTAAATGTACATTTGGTCTGATCCAGAGGGATAGTTCATAAACTCTCATTTTCGCACAATGAACCTTCGGCAGCACAAGCATGTGTGGAGACTGTAATTCACTCAACGCATCCCAGAAAACCTATGAAAAAGCTGCAGGAGCTGCTGAAGAGAGGCCACGTCAACAGAGCCCAGACAGGAACTGCAGTCAGGCCCAGCACAAGACTCAGAGGGAACATGACAAAGACCACTTGCTCCTTCCCTGGCAACAGGCCAGCTGCTGCCTCCGCCACCACCCACTCACGCATTCCAAAAGGAAGGGGGAACAGAGCAGAAGAGGAAGTGTGGAGGAGAGGAAAGGGCTGAGCCTCTCCTCCACACTTCCTTTTCTGCTCGGTTCCCTTCTTCCTTTCTGAATTCATGAAGTGGGAGGAGCGGCGAAAGCAAGTGGGTGAGCGGAAACGGCGTGCCTAATGTCCTGTTTGTTTTCATGAGTGTCAAAATGTGCTTCCCGTTCTGGGCAATTCTCAACACTGCTACGAATTAGAGCTGCAACGCTGTGATTGATTATTTAATCGATTAAACACTTTTTTGTCAACGGCAGCACAGATGCCTGCATACAGGCCGCCAAATCCTATAGAGGACCATGTTAACGTGAGGGGTGAGTGGTCCAGCTCTTCACCGCCACCTCTAGGCTTGGCCCATGGTCAACTTCTGTTGCTGCTTCTCCAAGCCGCTTGGCGGTTGGGCATCACCACTGAGGAGGCTGGATTTGGCCGATGGGCTCCAGTTCCTGATCCCCAAACCCCAGGTTGGAAGCAGGACCGCAGCTGCAGCTCCTAGTCTAGCCCTTGTTTCTGAGGCTGATGCAGGGATACGTGTGCATTGCTCAGCCTGGGACCCAGTTAACATGGCAGATCACCCCAGGCAAGCACCACGGTTGGGGCTTTGACATCCGTGCAAAACACCACGGACAGCGCTCCGTGCAAAAGTGCAGGCGGGAGCTCCCCTCCCTCGCCGTTTCCCCTTCGGTTTGCTTTTCCTGTCTCACTTTCACATGCCTTTGATGAAAGGTCTGTGTACACAGAGGTTGTACGCTGTAATTACCTGCATGCCTCACCTGTTCCCACACTTGCAATTACCTGCACAACTACGGCAATTTGTTGGGTTTAACAAGAGCTTTCAAACAAATGATGCGGCGCACATGATTATGATGGCATTGATGTAATATGCAATCATCAAATTACTCCATTTGTTACTGGATTGCCAGGATGTTAACCGAAGCTACCTTTAAAGGCCGAATTAAGGGCAAGGGTAGCAAATGCCCTTGTTTCAAAACTGGGTCTGCCCCAAATCACAGGGAAAGTGGGGGAGGGGTCCAGTGTTGAGTGTCAAAAAGGTGCGCAGGTGAGGGGAATGGAATTTTCCCTGCACCTCCCACACACATCTGATATCGGAGGTTGGCAGAGAAGAAAAGTGGGGTGGGAAAACCTTGCTTAAAGAGAGGGTACAGCACCCCTCCCTTGCAGACCCTCTTTGTTCCAATCCAATCATTCCTATTCTATACATGATGTATTATTTTCATGTTTTATTTGGAAAACAAACATTACAACTTCCCTGGTGGTGTACAAAGATCAAACGTTTAAAAGACACAAGCACCAGGGAAGCTCCACACTTTCCGTTGTCCATGCCTGCCATCGTGAGGGTCCCATCACCTTGTGGCCAATGTGACACCCTCTAGCCTTCCTCTCAACCTTGGACCTGGGCAGAGACTGACCTACAATGGGACTGGGCTTCTGAGGCCCCCTGATGGCCTCTGAAGTGCAGTGCAACTATGGGGTGATCCCACCCTCCTCCTCAGCCCCTGCAATCCCTCCCCTCTTCAGCTATGCGACTGTCAGTGTCCTTGCTCCAAGACAGGCACATGGGCTGGGGTAGAACATATTCAGGGGTGTTTTAATCGTGGTTGGCTGAGCCTGTGCACAGTGGGTAGGGGGGAGTTGATCTGGAACTTGACTTTTGGCCTGTACCCAAATCTGGAAGCCTCTAGAAGCATTTTCCTTTTGGGCTGGCCCAACGTCAGCAGCTCCCGCCGCATCCCAGAGAGAGAATACATTTTCACTTGGAATTTGCAGAATTCCAATTCCCCAGGGCTCTGTTTCTGTAGCACACTTGAGCTCTATACTTCAAGGGTGCTATCTAAGCTGCGGTATTAACCAGCCTGAGGACTCAGTCGACTGACTCCAAATGGTCAGTTCTTGTCTACTCAGCCCTTAAAGTCCTAAACTCCTCAGTCTGAGTAGTTGTCTCAGGTATTAAAATACTGACAGCCCAATCCTATCCATTCCCCACCCCCAATCGATGCAACAGCACCAACCAGTACCGCTGCATCCTATGGTGGGGAGGCAGGAAGGCCGATTCACACATGCTCTCTAACATTACTGCAGGGGTAAGCCTCTGTGGCACCAGGGGATCCACTCGGACCTGTGCCATGGGATCGGGTCTGGGAAGGGGGGTAGAATGGAGTGCGCACCAGCACAGCCGACCCCGCCCCTTCCAGAATCGATCCACCCAGCCCCAGCCCTGTCACTGCCCTCCTCCACCCCTGATTTGCCCTCCCACCCTCCACCCTCCCCCTTAGCTGCTCCGGCAAGTGGGAGAGCTGATGACGACATGGGCGGGAAGGTGCAGGCCTTCCCGGCAGCACATTGTGTAGCGTGCTGTCACAGCGCCTTTTACGACTGGCGCTGACTGCTTTATGGCAGCCAGCGCCAGTGGAGCATTCGGAGCGTTGATGGCCGGTAAGTAAGTTCCTTTTGTTCTTTCCTTGATCTACCTTGGATCTTGACCCTCAGGACTGGCCCATCCATGAGGTTAACTGAGGTGGGTGCCTCAGGTAGTGGATTGATGAGGGGGTGCCCACCTCCACCTGCCCACCCACCTCCACCATTCCTCCTCCTCCTGCTGTCTAGATTCAAAAGGAAAAAGGAGAACAGTGCAGAAGAGGAAGTGTGGAGGGTGATGCTCTAGCCCTCTTTCCTCTCCTCCACACTTCCTCTCCAGATTTGATCCGCTCTTCAGATTGGATCCCTGCCTGTTTTGAACAATGCATCCACATCTGGACGTCTTTGACTGACAGCCAACTCACCTGCAGGTCCAGAACCTGACTCCCTGGAGCCAGACTCATGCCAGAACCACCCCTAAGTATACAGTACTTATGCAGGAAAAAAACAACCCAAGTTATGTACCGTATGCACGTATGAACCGACTCAATGTTACCATCACTCAAGGCTGGCAAGGCGGGCTGACCTGCCAGCTCCTTCCAAAACTCAGCTTCCCTGCAAGATAATTAACAACCACGGGATACATACTCCATCCTCTTCTTTTTCCTTCCTCCCACTTCTTCATTCAGTCTCATGTTGGGACACCCTGAAAACTTTTAATAATCTTTTTTTTTTTTTTTTTGCTTCCTTTAAAAAAAAAAATCTGGCTCATAAATTTCACAAGTTATTTTTTTCCCCCGACCGGAGAACTGCCTGATCTGCATAAACTCCAGTGCCTCCAACTTTCCTCGGGGGCTCGTCGTGTTTTATGTTTTCCAAACTGCGGCATTTTGCTCCCTAAAGTTGAAGCAGAGATTATGCTGCTGCCTTTTCATCCTTGTACTCATTAACGCGATTGCTAAGACCTCCTTGACTCAAAGCTGCTCGGAGGTCAGTGCTGGTGCGAGCAGCGCAGCAATTAATAGAGTGCTAAAGGACTGCGCGGGGGGGGGGGGGAACGGACCCAAATCAATCGCAGCTGCTTTTCCCACAAGTACATAACGAGCAACCCTCTCTTTTTTAATAGCATTAAATCTTGGTCTTCCTGGTTGAGGATCATATTTATTATGCTCTTTTAGGTCCTGTGAAAAAGGTAAAAACAAAAACAGAAAAACACACAATCTGATACGAAGATAGAAAGCTGCCTTATCTGGAGTCAGACCATTGACAGGTCTAGAAGCAGAGTCTTCCCTGCACTACTTAGAGATATCAGGAATGGAGCCTTGGAGCCTCTGCTTGCAAAACATCCTATCTACAACTGACCGACTGCCCCTCCCTCCTGATGCCCAAGATCAGATCAGATGAGGAGCCTGCTACACCATCTGTAAGGTGCTGGGTCTCAGACAAGAATTAGGCTCCAGTAAGGTTGCAGGTAATATGATATATGCCACCTGTGCTCTGTTTCCCCAACAAGAGTAGCGGTGTCCTCATGTATTGAGTTACAGTGTCAGTCGGTCTGAGCATTCTGTCAGCTGACACCTAAGAGACAATCTCTGTCTATCAAGTCCTATAAAGTCCCAGCCTCAAGTGAATGCCTGCTCTCATATAAACCTCCACATAAACACAACTTATCCAATGGAGCCACATGGATTTCTGAGGCTAAAGAAGTGATGACATAAAAGCACAGCCTTTTCAGTGGTGGCCCCCTTTCCGCCATGGAACTCTCTGCCCAAGAAAGATCACAAACTACCCTTTTTTTCTGGCTTTTAAGAGATTGATAAAAACAATGTTTAAAAACTTTCCTGAAGTCTACATCTGCTGACATTTTTAGCCCGACATTACGTGCTGTTTCTTCCAGGTTTTTGGTTGGTGCTTTAATCTTACGATTTAATTTGATGTGTAACTGATAATGTAACTGCACTTTGCTGTCTTGTGTAAGCTACTCTGGGGATTCTCTGGGACTGAAAGGCACCATACAGAGTTAGTTGATAAACATATTAGACCCATTTTACAGGCGTCAAACTGACTCTAGAAGACAGTGATTTGCCCAAGGTCCACCCAGTAAATTAATGGCCAAGGATGGACATCTATCAGGTCAAAGTCCAGCATTCAGTTCAATATCCCATAATGTCACACTCTGCACATAAGTGTCGCTCTCTAGGACATTTGTTTTACTTCTAGAAGTTTTCCTTCCAACCAGAAATCGGTCCTGGATCCCGCACTACGATGCACTGAAATTTATTTATTTTTCACATTTTTATACCACCCTTCCTCCAAGGAGCTCAGGGTGATGTACATAGTTCCTCCCCACTTTTTGTCCTCACAACAATTCTGTGAGGTAGGCGAGGCTGAGAGATAGTGACTGGCCCAAGGTCACCCAAGAAGCTTCATGGCTGAGTGGGGATTTGAACCTGGATCTTCCATTATCTCAGTCCAACTCTCAAACCACTACGGTATATGCGCCACATGCGGTATACACTGTTGTCACATAGCCCCTCTGTTTCCTCTCTGCATCGCCATCCTACCAGACTTTTGCTCTTCCTGCCGTGAATGCCAAATTGCTAACGAAGACGGACCAAGAGAGTCTCTCATTACACTACCAGTGAGGAGAAGCATCTCTGAACTAATTTAGCTTTGTCTCACTGGGGAAGAGACTTTAACGCCACCATGAAGTTCACTTTTCCTTCCTTGCCTCTAGCAATTTCCTTAAACTTTCCTTCAGTGTAAAAACTTTCTCTTCTCTTCCTTTTAACATTAATAAGGCAGAGAAGAGAGAATTTCCAACAGAAATTAAAAGAATGCAGAGAGTAGCTGCTACAGACGTGTGACCTGTGAAGGAGGTCAAAACCCAAGGAGGAAGGCTGATTCACACATGCTCTCTAACATGACTGTATACCTCGTTCACTTACAGCCCAATCCTACCTAACTCCCCCTGCGCCAATGTAGCCTTGTCGGCGGCCATTTTGTGACAGCGGATGTGTGTTCCGCTGCCGCAAGGTGCTCCATTCAGCAGCCCAATCTTGGATAGGATCGGACTGTTAGTGATATTAGCGCTGGAGGATAAAACTGAAAATGTACTGTACCAAGAAGCACTAGTCACGTAGTTAGGCAATTCTTTAAATCTTAGATGTTAGACTGTCAACAGGGTAGAAAGTAATCACTTTTTAAATGTGTTTGAAGAACGGGTACCTCAGCTAGTTACAATATAACGTTGACCTGTTGCAAAGACAACATGACCTTAGTTCAACATAAACCGCAGAAGTGACGTAGTCAGAGACACAACAAGCTGCAGCTGCACTCCCATCCTCTGTGCCCCTGAGACAGTCATGTCCAGTGGGCGGATTAGGAGGGAGCATCTGCTTCTGTCCACCCAGCTGCCTGTTCCACTCCTCCTCCTGCTTCCTGGAGTCGAAATGTAGCAGAACAGGAAGTGTGGAGGAGAGGGGTCAGCTAGAGTGTCCCTCTTCCTTTCTGATCCAGGGAGATGTACGAAAAGTGGTGGTAATGGCAGAATTTGGCGTGTGACCTCAGGAGGGGGGCTATTCTGCTGCATTGGCAGAAACCTACAGCAAAACAAGCTGTCTCTTAGAAGAGGTTGATTGGGAGTAGGCAAGGCGAAAGCATCGAGCCTCACAGAGATGGGGCTCATAGCACAATGGTATGATGCTGCAGAAGGTCACAGGTTCAATCCCTGCCAGTATCCCCTGGTAGGGCTATGAACGACTCCTGTCTGAAAATCCTGGAGAGCCACTGCCAATCACCATTAGTATATCGAATACTCCCTGCTCCCTCCTTCAATATACTAATACATAATTAGTATATTGAATACTCCCTTCCTTTCACTAGTAGTGTAATGAGAGACTCTCTCGGTCCGTCTTCCCTGCTCCCTCAGGCTGCAACCTTGGCGAGCCTCCCCCCCAGCTCGATCTTCAGCCGGGCAAGCTCGGCCCTACTCCCTCCAGCTGCAGCCTTGCGCGAGCTGGCTGAGGCCTTGCGCGAGCCTCCACCCTGCTCGATCTTCAGCCGGGCGAGCTTTGGCTCCCTCCGGCTGCGGCTGACGTGCAGGCCGAGATGACGTCATCAACATCATGGGCTGGGGGGGAAATTTAATCGGGTCGCACAGCTAGATAAGGGGCACCCTCTCGCGTACCCTCGCCTGACGGTCCGCGTACCCCCAGGGGTACACATACCACAGGTTGGGAACACCTGGTATATTCCATTGTGTATCTAGCTCTTTATACCTTGTCCACTCAGAAATATTTTGCTTGCACTGATGTTTTGCGCTGATTTTGCTTGTGCCTACTCTCAACAGACACTTAACAAGTGTTTGATCTCCAAGGCCAGCCCACTCTTGATGTTACAGGCGCAGAACAATGCAGCACACAAACAGGTATGAATGCGCAGCAGGGGGACGGGAAGGAAGAACTCTCTGGGGGAAGAATTTGGAACCGAGGAAGGCGGAGAAGCCGTTCTAGCCCTGCAAAAGGGTATGGAAGTCTCTGGACTGTTCTTGCTCCAGATTTTGTGTTCAGTGGCAACGAATACGAAATTCCTGTTACTGGTAACTGAAATCAGCTTCTTGAGCTGATAAGGTCAGAGGCATTCAGATTTCTCCCTGTAAAAACAGAAACCTAATTAGAGACTGTACTTCACTGGCCGAGGAGATCAAAGCCAGACTACGAAAGAACAAGAGCTAGCATCTATTGTATTCTATGTATTCTATTCTATCAGTTTGGAAGGGTGTTTGCCTGGCGTAGATTTTATCCAGTGTTGATAGCAGAGGAGAGAAAACAACTGGGATACTGGAACACTCTTTTACCTATCATTGATGACAAGTCAGGGTACCAATTATCTTTCGATCTTCGTGTAATTTTGTTCTGCTGTTTGAACATCTAGGTAAGGAAAGTGGATATGGAATTAATAGGAACTCTGTTGACAACAGCCAGGCTGGAATTTGGGATGAAATGAAAATTCCTCGAGCCCGTAACAGCTGGGGAGCGGATGCAGCAAATGCAACTAAATTGGTTAAAACAACAAATTTAATGTTAGGAAAGGAAAGCAGTGTTATAATGATTTCCAGGTAAAATGGCTTTCATTGGATATAACGTTGGAGTCTATATTCTAAGTAGGATAATCGGAAAGCTCATTATTGGCCATGTGTCTTTGCTTTTGCCTTCTGAAGTCGTGGTATGTGCTCTGGGTACTGTATTCAGATTTGTGTAGAGACCTATTTCTGCCATAAGTTGCATTAAAAAAAAACCTACAAAGAAAAGTTGAATGGGTGTGTTGATTTGCCTAGATTTTAGTCATCCGTAGGATCAATCCAAGTCCTCACAGCGGGTGAGGTGGTATGCCAAATACCATCCTCGCCCTTACCTGGCAGTCCACTTTGTTGCTCTTTCTCCTCCAGGATTCCAACAGGAAGACAACGGAGTGGAAAAGGAAGTGCGGAGGAGGAGAAGAGAGTGGTGGGCTAGAGCAGGCTGAAATGTTAGCATGGGAAAAATCCAGTCCAGATTTTTGCCTCAGGTGTATTTAAGGGCTCCTTCAGCATATCCATGTGGTGACTACCCTAACCTTTAAACGGAAGTCGTGTCTGCAACCATGGCAGGAGGCACTTTTGAGTCTCCCAACTCTCCTTCAAATATGACTACGTTCACTGCAAAGCACACAGTAACCCCCAAATCTCAGGTAAAAGGTACGAAGCAACTGTAACACAGAGGCGTAGGACAACCCTAACAACAGATTTCCATGCATCTTCAGGCCTGCGTGTGACTCCGAAGAGTAAGCCCACGTCTTTCAAAAGGAACATAAGAAGCAGTCTCTATTTTTCACCCTCCCTGAATTCCTGTTCGCATTCAAATTCCCATCAAAGCCATAGTAAATAGATACATATGTATTTGCAAAATGGAGAGATAGATTGAGGTATATTTAACCTTCAAAGGGCCTAATCTCAGCAGCAGCACAACTCGCTCTGAATAGGGTTCAGTGCGTGAAGAGGAGAGGGCCTCGTGAGCCATTAAGCAATACGTTATAACAGTTGCGTCTCCGTACCACAAAGGCAGGGATTAACGTACACGCATCTTTGCAGGGAGCTTTGATGCTTTCAAATGCCCCCACCTCATAGGAAGAAATATATATATATGTATCAGTCAGCGAGCGTCGCCTACATCTCTCACAGCAGTCTACCTATCTGGGCATTTCAGTCGGACAGCAGGAGGTCCTTTAAAATGATAGCAAGACATTTCAGTGGAACTAAGCAGTCAACGTTTCAATAGCCAGATTTTTTTTTTTTAAATGTAATACATTGCACTCATTTGATCAGGGCCAACACCAACTAATTTTGGAACAAGTTACTAGTTGAAATGCCATGGGAAAGTAAATAATGAGACACACATACCCACCCCTCCCGAAGCTCAGAGACTGGCCGTTTTGTGCAACAACAGCCCTGGCATTTGAAGGAGTGTGTGTGTGTGTGTGTGTGTGTGTGTGTGTGTGTGTGTGTGTGTGTGTGTGTGTGTGTGAGAGAGAGAGAGAGAGAGAGAGAGAGAGAGCAATGTACTGCAGGAAAACTGATTGCCTATATCAGGATAGCATCCATTATATCCGTTAGGACCAAAGTAGACTTGATGTTGGAGATACGCATGAAGGAGCACACAGAGCTGTGAATTGCATTTTTTAGATTATAGTTGGTGGGCCTCATCCAGCATAGTTAGTCATGATTATGGCCAGTTCCATCCCTTCATTTTTCAAGAAAACGGGTCGACGGAGCAAAGTCAAAAGTACTAAGTCTGAATCATGACTAACTTGTGTCCCATTTATTGATTGACTTTGCTCCATCAACCCATTTCCTTGAAAAACAAATGAGGCTTGGATTCTGCTTTGCAGTATTATGAGCATTCATATCCCAGTTGGCCCCCAAGAAGCTCAGGACAGCATACATGGATTGTTATCCCCACAATCACCTTGTGCACTAGTTAAGCAGGGGGACTGGCCCCAAATCCTCCAGTGAGCTTTGCTTTTCAAATAGGGATTCAAATCCAGTTCTCCACAGTCCAAGCCCAACACTGTAACCACTACACTGGCTTTCATTACATTCATACGTTCTGTCCCAGGCCTCCAGAGCTCAAACTCACCAAGCTGAAATTAGACTCCCAGCCTGTACTATGGCCGAGGTGCTCTTGTCTATTCCTGTTATTTTTGCATCCCCAGGAGGTTTATGGAGTCCCTAAAGGAGTATCACAAGAGGCACTGGGTTAGTGGTGCTGGTCTCAAACTGGGGGTCCCAGCACCTTACTTCCTGTGCTGCCAGCTCTCTGGCTACACTGCAAGACTGTGCCCTGTGCTTTGAGGGTATATAAGCATCCTGTCAGCTGACCCCAAGGGCCAATCATGGCACAGCACATCCTATAAAGCTCTGGCTTTGGGGTTTCCTCCACAGTCTGTGCAACTTGTCTCTGGTGCGAGAATTCTGCCCAAGTGTCAGCTCGGACATGAGCACAGAAAGCTGCCTTATACTGAATTAATATTGCCCACATAGACTGGAAGTAGCTCTCCAGGGTTTCAGCCCGGATTTTTTTCTCTGCCCTACCCGGAAGTAACCCAGGACCTCCTTCATGCAAAGCACATGCGCTGCCACGGAGTGGTGGACCTTCCCCTGACTTTGATTTTGCCGTCTGCCTGTCCAGGACCATTCACTCAATTCTGGCTTGCTTCGACTGGCAGCCAGCTCCCCACCTCATTTCCAGAAACCACCCAGACCTCAACCTTTGCCAAGGTCTGACAGCATCATATATGGGTGGTGGGCTGCATTTGGCTGGGTGGCACACAAGTTAAAGGCCTGTTATAGAGCGTCTTCAGTTAGGGCAGGGGTGGTCAATTATTTTTCCCAAGGGGCCACATGAGAAACTGGGACTGATGTGGAGGGCTGAACCAATAGGCTGAATGCCCTCTCCTCGGCCCCCTCCACAGCATGCTGCTGATAGCGTCTGTTAAAGGAAGACACGGAGCAGTTAATTAAGATAAGAGAATGGCCGGGGGGGCACGCGAGGGGGGGCATTATTGTACCTTCATTAGCTGCTTCGTGTCTTCCTTTCAACCTCACTCGGGCCGGTCAGGGACAGCCAAAGGGCCGGACGTGGCCCTGGTACCGTACAATGCCCAGGTCTGAGTTAGGGTATTTATCCAAAATCATCCCCTGGGGACAGATCTGGACAACTGGTGACCTGCCAAGCTGAATGCAGTTAATGAATAGCAGCCCACCAGGAACTCAGTTTGCCTTGGAAGGTCATGCGTTGAAAATACACAGCTGCCTTCTGTGGAGCCTGTTCCTTGGCCCATCTAGCTGAGCATTGTCTGGCAGCAGCTCTGCGGGGTTTCAGATAAAAGCCTTTCCCAGTCTGAATGTGGATACTCCAGGGACTGAACCAGAGACTTTTTGCACGGAGAACAGGGACTCCACCACGGTATAACAGCCTCACCCCCAAAGTTGTGCAGGATTATTCCACCACATGTGTGTGTTTGAATGTTTTAAAGTTTAAAAAAAATCCTATCACTGTTAAGTTATTCCTAATTGCCATGTAGAACAAAAACAATTCCAGGCAGGTGTGTGTCTGTGCGCGCATGCGCACATGCATGGTGAAGAAGCAGTCGCTAAAAATAAAGCATGAGCTGCGGCTTGAGAGCTAAGAGGATTCCAAGCCCCGTAGTAAAAAGAGCACTCCGACCCAATCAAAATACGAAAACAGAAACTGCTGCTGCATCAGCAGCTTGGCTGAAGATAAAAACTCAAACCAGATTACAGCATGCACAAGGAATACAAAATACGGTTAGAAATAATGCTTCAGCTGTGAGATCTTCAGGCGGTGGAAATAATAGGGCATAATTTAGTAGAAGAAGAACGAGGGAGTCAGCAGACATGGGGCGGGGGCAGGGGGGAATAAAAGGAAGGAGGAAAGCAGAAGAGAAGACGTGAGGCTGGAGGGGGTAAACAGTTACCCGCGGGAACAGCGGAAGCCTAGAAGGGATGAATGAATGAAGAATGGGCATAAGCAAGAATGCAAAGGACAGAAGCTGAATTAGCAAAAGGAACAAGGGAAGGGCCCAAGACAGAGGCTGAAGAGAGACGGAGAAGGCCCAGCTCATGCTGGCAGTGTTGGCAAGAGGTGAGCTGCCACGGCCCCTTCCTCAGCCACCATGGCGTAGAGCAGGAGTTTCAAAGCTTTTGCATTCAGCAAAACCTTTCCACATCTGTCTGTCTGTGGGCAGAAGCCACAATGAAGACCCCATAGCTGCTTCATATGGGGGAGTTACCAGTGTCGCAGGTTGGAGCGGTGGGCTAAGAAAGGTTCCCACGTACCATACTAGAGTGACTCTCCCCACTCAGGTTGGCCATTGGGTCTCCTCAAGAGGAAGGGCTCAAAAACATCCTGTTCAGGCTGGGCAATGACAGGCAACTTGACTGGCTCTTGGATCCCTCCCTTGGCTTGACTTCCCAGCTCCTGCTAGGTAGCTGCCTACAGCTCAGCTCTGAGATCTGCTGAGGAACGTCTGGGCCTTCTAGGCTTCCGCTGTTCCCGCGGGTAACCTTATATGGGGACTCCAGTGCTCTCTGGTCCTGTTCTAGGGCACATTCTCAGTTTCATACAGGGCATCACCAAGTCCTGCAGGGCCTCATTGTAGCCCTGCATACTGTAGGGAAGCTTCTCCACCATTACCAAACTTCGATAAGCTTGCAAGGAACTCAGGGGTTTCCTGGAACAGAGCTTGAAAATAACTGAAGCAATGAACGTGCTCCTGGGAACACGAAGGGGACGGGTGGTGTTGGGCAGCGAAGAGATACAAAAGGAGCACACAAAGGGAGCACTGTGCACAAACAGCCCGCTGCCCTCACAGCATGTACGACAAAATACTCTGTTAGCACTTGTCCTCTCAGACTTTGGCTTGCAGGTACTCTGCCCCAGGAGGACTCCACACACAAACACAGAACTGGACCCTCCACTCCATCACCTCAGCAGGGGGAGCAAGGGCAACGCACCCCACGTGCGTAAGCAAGGGAGGGGAGGGAATTGCATGCTGCAACGTATTAATGTTGTATGCCTGTCTCATGCCCCTACCCTGCCCCCTCCAGTATTGGGGCTTTTTAAGATTGGGGAAAAGGGCAATTAAAGGGGGAGAAGATTGAGGCTTATAAAACTATGCACGGTGTAGAAAGCCTGGATATTTGTTCTCCTTTTCTCACAATACTAGAACCAAGGGTCTTCCAATGACACTGACTGGCAGGAGACTTCAAATGGCCAAAAGGAGGACCTTCTTCATACAGTGCACCATTGGTCTGTGGAATTCATTGCCACAGGATGTGGTGATGGCAACTAGTTTGGATGCCTTTCAAAGCAGATTGAATACATTCATGGAGGACACGTCTATCAATGGCTACTAGTCATGATGGTAATGTGCTACCTCCAGATCTGGTAGCAGTATGCCTCTGAATACCAGTTGCAAGGGAGCAATGGTCTTGCTTGTGGGCTTCCCAGAGGCAGCTGATGGGCCACTGTGCGAGACAGGATGATGGACTAGATGGGCTTTTGGCCTAATCCAAGAGGGCTTTGCTTATGTTCTTATATCTTGTTCAGGTTCATTGTTTCCCATACGTGCTGGTGCGCTTCAGCACCATTTTCCCCCCCTTGTTGGTTACTGCTTCTTTCTTCTTCTTGGATTAGGCACATGGGCAATCCCAGCCAACCAGATCATGTTGCAATCAGATGACATCACAAGGCTATGTAACCAATCAGATTTGGCTACTTGATAATGTCATTTAGGGGCCAAGAATTCAAATGAAAGTGAGAGCTTCTTGGATCAGGTGCATCATCCCAATCAGGGATCACATAGTGAATATGATGATGACATCATGACACCACACGGTACACGGTAGTCATATTTGGCTATGTGACAATGTTACTGAGGGCAAAAAAAGCTATTTGAGAGAGAGGCGCTCAGGTGAGGACAATGTAAATGAATGGGCAAACATAATTTTTTCCACACACTATTCATATTGTTAAAAGAGTGTTTTGCAATGCTGCCAAAAAAGCCCCCCCCCCCGAGTGAGTTGTTTTGGTTCAGCTCTTTTTTCCCCTCTTATGGCATTACAGTTTGGATGCTGAGCCCCCCTCAAAGGGAAAAGAGATTGGATGTATCAAAATCTTGATGCGGATGTCAGATGATTGTTCTTTTCAAGCATCTTGGAGCTGAAGGATCCTACCCAGCAATCTTGTGTACCCAACAGGGTGTCGAAAACACCAACAGCCCCCCCCTTTATTGAATTGCACTGCTGGACATGTGTACACTTCAATCAAAAGGCTTAGAAGTATCCCAGTGATACAAACAGTTTAACACTGGCTAACAAAAACACCCTAGTGCGCTGCCTTCGCTCTCGTCCATCCATGAGTATCGAGCCTGGGCAAACTACAACCCCCCCCCAACCATAAATTGACTGGGGCTTAATCCAGCAGTCGATACAACACTCTGTTCTGTAGATTCTATCGACTTAAGAGCTCAGGTTTTGCCTCCAGCAAGGAACGTCTCACTCAGACATGTGCCCCACACCACACAGTCGTATTGACAGTTATCACAGGTGTTGCTCCTCCAGTAAGAAACAATTATCGAGGAACACATTTTGTGGGAATGAGTATAATCCAGAGATCAATGGAGCAAAGGTGTGCAGACTGAGTTTTTCAAGGGTTTTTTGAGCTGTGTTGCAGCTTGATCAACCTGGCCTTAGAGAGAGAGAGAGAGAGAGAGAGAGAGAGAGAGAGAGAGAGAGAGAGAGAGAGAGATCTGTATATATATATACAGATTTCAATTCATACAGTCATTTCAATTCATACAGTACGTTTGTTATTTCAGTCAGTTGGTAAAAGGGCTTTAATGCCGCATGAGTTTTCTTTTATGGTGTGCCTATTAATATGTGATTATGTGTCTATTCAATACACATTTTGGATGCTTTATTGGATGTATGTTATTTTGAGTCTGTGTTTTTTTTAATTCTGTGTGTATAGTGATACTGTCTGAAGACTCACTCGATAAACTCATATTGTAATTCTAATCATGTTTTGGGGAAGGACTATGGATCACCTGCTTTGCCCACAGTCGTGCCAGATTCAATCCCTGGCAGCATCTTCAGGTACGGTCAGTGCAGATGACAGTGCTGAGCTAGATGGACCACATGGTCTATGAGCCTAAGGAATCGATAAAAAACATGTGGCAATACAGAGAGCTAAGCAACACTATCCAAGGACCTACAAGGGCAACCAACAATCCACTTTTTGCATTACACATTCCCTTGGCAACACTTACTTGGGTGGTCAAAGCACCCAATTAAGACTTGAGCAGGTCTAAGGGAACACAGAAGAAGACAATCAGCAGCAGCAGAAAGTAGAAGGTAATGGAGAGGAGATGGAGCTAGGGTACTGCAGGACCTAGGACAGCTCCCAGAATAATCAGGAGTTGTTCCAACAAAGTCAGACCTCTTAGTCCAGGTTCTTTACCTCCCCAAGCAGGGCCCAGTTCCAGCCTCAAGTGAGGCTTTAAATGATTTCAAGAGCTTCTTGAATGAGGCTGAGGCATGATAGCTGAGTGGAGACTCCAGGGTCAAAGGCATTTGACCTTATTGCGAGAGGGGGCAAAAAAGAGGGGAGGGTTATTGCCTTCATGTCCTGCTTGTGGACTTCCTGGAAGCATGTGGGTGGCCACTATGGGAAGCAGGATGCTGGACCACATGGGTCCACCTTGGTCTGACCTAGCAGGATTCTTTAAAAATTCTTATGAGGGGTCATCACCAGAGAGGTCTGGGGCGCTGGGTCACAACAACGATCGCTCACAAATGGTGAGTCCTGGAAGCACCATTAGAAGCTGTCTGTTCCAACTCTAGGTCAAGCAGTCCAACAATTATCTTGCTTCGAACAGCTACCGGGACTGACAACAGGACAAATTAGCAAGGATGGCAATTAAATCATGTTAAGTATGTTTTAATGCTTTAGACATGAACCTCTGCCCCTCTGCAATTGCAGCAGGCACGCAAAATCATCTCTGTGCTTTGTGTCTCTCGGGAGTTTGCACAGACAGAAGCAGCTGGGGGAAAGGAAGGGGTTTCTCGAGCTGGTCTGCCAAGCAACATGCAGAATCAGCATCTCCTGTGGAATGCCGAATGTGAGTCTAGGAGCTCATTCCTGCACAGAACCCAAAAGCCAATTTTTGTAATTGTCTAAGAGGGAGGCTGGGGGGCTTCAAGAGTCAGTCAGGTGGGCCCTGGCCTGCCTGTGGGCCCCCAGCCAGTGCCTGACTTGCCGATCTCTGAAGCTGGCCCTGCTCTGCTCTGGTGGTTGCTACATATATAGCCCACTGGTTAAAGAAGCTCCTTAAATGACAAACACAGCCCTTTATTCTTGTTCTGCACCAGGATTTAAAAAATGCAAGGAGGCTAGAGCCCCAGTAGTCTCTCTCTCTCTCTCTCTCTCTCTCTCTCTCTCTCTCTCTCTCTCTCTCACCTAGAAGCTAGTGGTGATCTCACGAGTAAGCATCATGTTTCTACTGACAACAGCCTGCATGATGATGATAGTAGCCAATAATCCACAGGGCCAAACTAGATGCAATGGTAAATGCATCATTCCTCTCCCTTTCCCTTACTCTCCTCGATTCTGTGCCAGCAAAGTGGCTAGCGCCACGGACATCGCTGGAGCGTGGCGGGGGGGGGGTGGACCGCCAGGGGGTGACGCGCGCAAAGGGGTGACACGCATCACCCTCTGGAGGCTCCGAGGCCGGGGATCCGGCCTCGGAACGTCCGGCCCCGCCGGCGCTCCAGGGCCTTCTGAAGGCCCAATGGCTCAAAACGTGAAGTTTTACATTTTTCGCGCATGCGCAGTACTTTTCTGAGGGCAAATGGGCAGCCCTTTGCCCTCAGAAAATGTACTACGCATGCGCGAAAAACATAAAACTTCACGTTTTGAGCCAATTGCGCCTTCAGAAGGCCCTGGAGCGCTGGCTGGGCTGCAGGCCTACAGCAAAGGAGGACGACGACGGGGACCGGCAAGTGTATTGGGGGGCTCCCTAGAGCCACCCCAGGGCAGGGGGGGTGATGTGCGTCCCTCGCCCAGGGGTGAAGCGCGTCCAGCGACGCCACTGGCTAGCGCAGATCCGAGGAGACCCATTGGGACAGCAGAGGCTTGCTCAGGGTAAGGGAACAAAAGTTCCCTTACACTGAGAAGGCTTCCGGGACTGCCCCCCCCCCACCTGCAGGATGCAGTGTGCAGCATGTGGTTGCATAGGCAGGGGGGAGGTTTAGTTAGGGTTGGGCTGTCAGTCAATTGGAATTTTTAATGGTGGTACTATTGGTTTCAAATGGTTTTGATCCTTTCATTATTGTGTAAGCGGCCTTGATGGTCTCTTTAATGGGATAGAAAGGCAGCAAACACATGTTTTAAAGAACATTAAATAATCATATTGGGGCCTGGTCATAAACAGGCTATGAAAATGTATCTTCTAAAGGCAGGCTTCTAAGGCAGGCAGGCTTCTACCTGTCACCGTTTCAGCATTACCTACACAAATGTGTTCTGTGCCAAGTAATTGGAATGACTGAACCAAGCAAGTCTGCCATTTTAAGGCCTTATGGGAAAAGGCTGCTGAGAATCTGCGGACTGTCATCTTATTTCCTTGTTAGGAGAGCACCTGTTGCTTTCAGACAATGACTTGTAGAGCGCCATAACCCTGTTAACACAGAGAGGCCGACTCGCAATTTGCCAAGACGGAGCTGTTCATTTCCCCTGATCAGGCGTTGGATGCGGCTCGGCATGCTAACCGATGCTCTGCACGGCGTGAACTTGACAGCCAACGGCTGAGTGCGTTAAACGGAAATGCTCTCCAACGCTAACCTGCGCACTTATCACATAACAGTGTAACCTCGAGCAGTTAAGAGGCACCAACAAGAGTGAGGATTCATACTTCACCCCAGTTCAGAAGTCTGCATTGAGTTACAGAGTGCCCTTGTCCCAGTTCCTGTTTATTTCATTGGGGAATGTGCAGGAGAATTGTGCTCCAGGATCAGATAAGTCTGCCCTCCACCATTAACACGATCCCCAAATCTAACACCTGGGATGACACTGCCTTACCATGCCACCCAGTAGGCTTCCTCCCTGCAGGTTTCGAATCAGACCGGTTTTGACTGGTCTGCCTACTTTTTCTAAATCCAGTATCCTGGGCCAGACTCTCGATTCCCAACACAGGCTGTCCTTCTGGGCAAGCGGCATCTTCAAGTCACATTGGGAGAAAAGCCACACTCTGCCCGCCACTACAGCAGCATTCTGGTTGCTGATGGGACCGTGTCACAGTGTTACTGGCACTCCCTCCCAGCAGAGGAGTAGAAGCAGGGCTGGCCCATCCATGAGGCCAACTGAAGTGGTTGCCTCAGGCAGCAGATTGGTAGGGTGCACCCATCTCTGTCCACCTACTTTCTTCTACTGGTCCTCCTTCTTCTTCCACTCCCTGGATTGAGTGGAAAAGGGGGGCTGGGAGGTAGAGGAAACGGGGAGGGGTGGAGAGTGCTGAGCTAGAACATTTGAGAGGGGGAGGAGCAGAGGCTGGCGCATCACCAGGCAATGGGGCAGCAGCTGGCATGCTACCTGAGGGGTCAGGAGGTCTTGGGCTGGCCCTGACTAAAAGAGCTCTGCTGAGCTTGGAGGTGGAACCCCACAGAGTGTTAAACTCACCCTCCCTGTTGTATCTGAGGCCCCAATGTGGAAAGAGGCAAGTCAGTGGGACTGTATGGGAAGGGGACCCTTCATATTTCGGACTTCTGTCACTCCTGTCCTGTCACAACCAGCAATGCAAAGGATGGAGTGGGGGTCACAATCACTGAGGCGTGCTCTAATTTTAGTTCACTGTCACGTGTTTAGCGTGCATCTTTGAATGCTCCCTCGTGAAAACAAATGCCTGCATGTGGAAGACTGGCATTTCATTTTGCACATCTATATGCCACTTTTCAGCCTGGACAGGCTCCTGATGTGATCTATAATAATAATAATAATAATAATAATAATAATAATAATAATAATAATAATAATAATAATAATAAATATATTTGGTAGAGGTGTTTATGGGGGTCTGGGAGGCGGTGGAGATATCGGTGCTGAGTTACGCCGATATTCCAAGCCCCTTCCCAGGCCAGGCCAGTCTTACATGGCCTCCCCGGTTGTGTGCCTGCTCCCCCCACTACGAGTTCCTAAACCAAAGTGGAGCAATCCTTTTCAAAATTACAGGCTATGTTCTAAGAAGCTCCCTGGTGGTGAGCTCTGTGAAGGAACTTTGTGTGATCATAAAGCCCATAAACTATATGGGGCATCAGCTGGTTTTCCCGTTTCATGATTAATCAAGAACACTATAAAAACATCCAAGGCTTCTATACAACCTCTACCATATCCAGTCTTGCCTAATAGGTAAGGGCCTCTTCCAGAGTGCAACTCAAATACAGATTGACCTGTTGAGGTTCTTCAAGTCAGAAACCAGTATAACTCTCTAACGAAACAGTAATATTAAGCCATTGGATCAGACCTAGGAACAATTCATAGTAAGTCCACATTCACTTCAGAACCAGGGAGATGGCAACGCTTCCTGCCCTCATACTGGCATCCTCTGGGTAAAAAAAAATGGTACCCGGTACAAGCACAATGCTGCTGCTGCTGCTGCTGCTGCTGCTGCTGCTGCTGCTGCTGCTGCTGCTGCTGCTGCTGCTGCCGCCGCCTCCTCCTCAAACATTACTGGTAAGTTGTCCTTTTATTTACTTACAAATTAAAATATTTATATCCCACCATTCAGTCTTAAAGGGAACCCTTTTAACAATAAGCACAGATGAAACAAGCCCCTGCTGCTCACAGACATCTCACAAAATCACCAAAATAGGCCCCACTTGGAGAATCGGGTAGCAAAGAGGGTCTTCCGAACTCTGGGAGGGTGTGGCAATTCTGAAATTGCCTGCACTGAAAATTTGCATTTGACGTCCAGACATTTTGCAAGGAGCAGTTCACATTGGCAGTCACAGCTGATGTGCAGAGAAAGTCAACATGCAGCACTATCAGACATGCAATGATCAATATCTGACAGTACCTGACAGCTGACATTCCGAAGCACTGAGTAATTTTTGTAGTAACAACATTCATTCATTTCACTAATCAGGATACATGTCCTTGGATAAGTTGAAAAATGCACACAATCAAACGCAACTGACAACCCAATCCTCTCTACAATTTAGACTGGCGGAGGGAGCAGTGCTCCGGTGTCGCAAATGTGCCGTAAGGTAATACAGTACATACCTTCTGAACTGGAACCCTTCAGCCCAATCACAGATATGCATGGACTGCTAGGTGGTCTTCAGTGGTGAAAAGCAGGTAACAGAGAACAACAAGGTGGGATTGTGAAGGCCTGAGAAGATCTGCACAAAGATGTCTCCAAACTGGGCAAATGGGCAACCAAAGACTTTGTAGCTCAGTATAGATACGTGTAAAGTGATGCATGCTGGGGCAACGGAAATTGATATTTACACTTCTGGGTTTCCCATACACATCTGTTTGACCGCGCTGAGAAACAGGATGCGAGACTAGATGGAACTTTGGTCTGATCCAGCAGGGCTGTTTGGAAGGTTTACAGAGGAAGCTTTGTTAAAATAGCTCCTTGAAATTAAACGTTCTGCTGCGTTCAGGGCTATTGATCACCCAACAAGACTCAAAACACTGAACTTTAGAGCCAGCAGTGCTTCCTGGCAAGACGACACTGTCAACCATGTGTTAATGCTGATGAATGCACTTCCTCGGCGCACTGGGAGCACTTGGCTCGCCTTGAACCTTCCCCTATGCACCCAAGGCATGCAATCATCAGCACTCCTGCTTCTTCTGTCATGTCCGATTGCTTAACTAGTGCCTCATTCTCGAAATGTTTGCTTTGTGCCTGCCGCAGCCGATTTAACATGATGCTGCTGTCCATCCAAAAACAACCCTCCCCCCCCAATTCCAAGGTTCGGCCAGCCCTCCACGATCAGCGCCCCCTTCTATGTTTTAATAACATTTTGCTCTGCCAGTCTAATTAACTCCGTCACTGTATCTGCAGTCAGATAAAATGCTCATTTCACACCACATTAATTTTTATCAGCTGAACATTAAGCAGCACAAAGCTATCTATGCTTGGTTTAATTTACATACTGACGGAGCTACAAAGCATTACGGAGGTGACTGCAAAGCAAATAAGTAGAAATGGCACCAAATATGGCCAAGGAAGGGAGGAAGATAAAAGAAAGAAAAACAGGAGGGAAAGAAGGAAAACAAGGAATAATGAGATCAAATGTTGTTGACTCTTGCGTCTCACCAATGTCACCTGTTGAGACACCTGCAGGAGTCTGTTGGCTGCAAAGATGGCGGAGGGACAAAAAAAATCAAAGAGCACATAGTAGCCTATGAGAAAGAATCCCTCTGTCATATCACCTTCAGCTCTCTTAAAGCTATTGTCTTTCTCCAACTTCATGAGTTGATCTTCTAATGCCACTAAGCTCAATAATCTTCTTCCAGTCATTCAGGAAGGCTTTGGTTGCCAGTTCACTGCTTGATCGGATGATTCATACTAAAGCACTCCAAGGAGATGGTGACTAGATCATGAAGCTCAGACCCTAAAGCTTCCTTATTCCTAAATTGTGAGCACATTGGGGCACAGAACTCCCATCTCTTCCATTGTAAAGCACCATGCAACATGTGGGCACTCACTATCAATCTTATCAATCTTTTCAAACAATCTTATCAAACCAACCATCTTATTTATGCAGGTTGAGTATCCCTTATCCAAACTGCTTGGGACAGGAAGTTGTCTGCATTTCGGAATATTTGCATAAATATAATGAGATACCTTGGGGATGGGACCCAAGTCTAAACACAAAATTTGTTTATGTCTCAAATTCACCTTATCCAAATAGCCTAGAGCTAATTTTATACAATATGTTCAATAATTTTGTACCCCAGCATGCACTATGCCAGCCAGGTGCTGGGAAAAAGTTAAAAAAAAGTCATAGCCCAAAAAATGTCTGGATTTTAGAATAGTCTGGATTTCGGATGGCTGGATAAGGGATAATCAACCTGTATGTAATTTTTCCTCCATCCTTAAACACGTTGAGTAAGACCTAAGGAACCAACGAATGACCATCAATGAGGCTAGAAATATCGCCACCAATCACAAAGACTGGAAGTGTATTGTGAATGACGTACAGACTCCCACGGCGTATTGGTTGAGAGGACGGCCTACTCCTCAAGCACCACTAAAGAAGAAGAAGAACCATCTTATTTATATGGAATTTTTCCTCCACCGCGGAACTTGGGATGGTACAGAACGTTCTCAGGCAGTCTCCCTTCCAGGCGCTACTATCCCTGCTGAATTTCCATCATCACGGCTGATGCATCATGTGACTTAAAACCATGCCCTGGTTAGGCAGTAGACAGACACTTTGATTAAGGTATTTGTCTATACTTTGATCCCATCATATAACTGTTTTGTTTTTTTTTGTTGACAGATTTTGTCCATATGAAGATCCTTTATGAAGGCTCTTCTCTGCATCCCACAGACATCTGAAGTGTGTTAGAATGTGGAAGAGGGCCTTCTCGGTGGTAGCCACACCCTGGTTTTGGAACCATCTGTGAGGGAGGTCCATCGAGTTTCCTCTCTATTGGCTTGCTGTCATCGCACCACCTTTTTAAGCAGGACTTTGCCTCAAAAGGACGTTAGTCTCTCTGGCTCTCGGTTATTTTAAAATGGATCTTTATTGAATTAGACATCTGTCTGAGACTCCTGTTTCCAGTCTTGTAAGTGTTTCTGTTTTTATTGTACAGTTTTAATTGCTTTTTGTGGTAAGCCACCTCGATTTGTTTTAATTAATTCACTGTAGTATTGTGAGAGGGAGAGAACAAAAAATCTGGATATCATCCAGCCAAAATTAAGCCCTTTTTAAAGTTTGTCTAATTTCAGGGTAGAGTTATGTTAAGGATGTGCTTTGGATAGACACTTCTGATTTTGATTGATGGCTGGGAAAATATGGTAGCAGAGGAAAGACATTTTAGTTCCCCACAACAGCTGAGTTACAACTGCGCCTTTATTGTGCAATTCAATCATTGGCTTGGAAGACCCCAAGTTTTCCTTTCGGTGTCACTGTGTTGTTAAACGCTCTTTTCAAAATGACATTCCTTCCAGTTCCCCAGCCATTCCTAACACTCGACTCTTCCCTTCTAGTCAGTGTGAATGTTTTGCTCTCTGAAGTGCAAGAGGTCACTGGAACAAGCAACTCTCTTGTAAGTAAGAAAGCTCAAAAGGCTGGGGGGGACGGACGACGATGACAACTGAATTGTTAAATATCCTGAGTTTAACTCCTTCGCTATAAAATCCAAAGTGGATTTTGCAATCTTTTAGAGGATTTTTTTCCCAGAGGGTTGATGGTGGGGGGTAGCCCTAGAGAGAAAATGCATGGCTTGCTGGCTGCTCCATCCCGACAAATAGCTCCTGGTGCTTTTGCAGTTCAAATGATCAGTGACATTTGGAAATTCCTCCCTCCTTTTTGCCTGCCCCATTGGTTCTCGTCCTCCCTTGTCCACATGATCCACACTCACTGAAGACTACACTGTTAAAGGCGATTAGGAAGTCGCCCCCTCGGGGATTCGGCCGACTTCCCTGGGTCTCAAGCTGTCCCACTACAGGAGGAGAATTGGGTTTGGTTCACTTCTGACAAAGCAGGTCCGCATTCGTAACTTCCTATCCAGTAATTACAACCTTCACCTTGAGAAGCTAGTGAGGGGGGAGGGGGAGAACAGAAACACAACGTTACCAAAGTCTCCGGCAAAGTGTTTCTAGCGATGGTGGGAGTTCATTACTGGGGCTGAGCAGCCACTGAGCATAACTCGATTTGGAAACAAATCAATTGAAAATGTCATCTTAATTATTTATGAGGACTGACATCGGTGACGAGTTGACTCCAAACACAGCCGTTCGTTGCCCATCAGTGCCTTCCTAATGAATGTGGCGGGGAAAGACCAGATGCAATTATCTGCTTCCGCAACACTTTTCCTTCTCTTTGCCCCCCCCCCAGTGTCCCAAGCATCTTTCGCAGCCCTGTGCATGCCCCTCTCGAGGCCCTTTCTCAGAACCCCCTCTGCACATGTAAGCAGTGAGGTGTTTTAAAAAAGCAACACTGGGCCACTTTTGAGCAACTGCAAACGTTTTCAGGATAGAATGTCCAGTTTTCTGCTGGGTATAAAGACCATGGTCAACGATGTTGAGTTGTCCTAATGTTTCACCCTCACACATTGAGGCCATTATCGATAACATTACCTAAAACACTGAAAAGTTAATGTTCAGCTAAGATGTCTAAAACCTGAATTAAAAGCTCCAAAAGGCGATTTAAAAACCAGACTGACACTAAAATTGCATAAAAAGCTAAGCTAAAACTTCTAGCTCCAACATCAGATCCAGCCCAGCTCCTGACCATGGCGATCCCTCTTTATTAATAATGGTGAGTGCTAAAAGGCTTCCTGGTGTCCAAAAGCCGCTTGTCTACCAGTTTGGATTTGTGGCGACAGGATACAGGTCTCTGTAGGCATCTGGTGGGGCCACTGTGAGATACAGGAAGTTGGACTAGATGGGCCTTTGGCCTGATCCAGCAGGGCTCTTCTTATGTTCTTATGAGTGGTGGAAGCTGGCAGATAGGGGTGGGCACCCCCCACTAATCCTCCTCCTGAAGTGGCCACTTCAGACAGGCTCATGGGCAGACCGATCCTGGCTACACCCTTGGGTGAATGTTTCAAACTGTGCTACTTCATTCTCTCCTGCCACACACACACACACACACACACACACACACACACACACACACACACACACACACACACACACACAAAGTTGCCACCTAAGCAACTTCTTCTCTTTAGCCAGCCTAGACTAAGTTTTATCACTCCGCAAATTTCTTCAGCCAAGATTGGCAGGCAGTTTCTCCCCCTGCTTTTTCCCCAGGTTTTGGGCTTTGCTGGCTTTCCACCTGGCTTCTGTCTTTTGATAGCCGAGATCGAGAGTTTACTGCGAGGCCGTCTCTGAGAATGAAACATCACGGGCTGTATGAGAGCAACGATCAGCCTTGACAGGTGGGATGCTGCTGCTCTCCTCCTAGATGACTTTTTGACAGCCCCGGAAAGCTCTCCCTGCATCCGATCTCAGCAAGACGACAAGGGCTCTGTTTGCAGGAGGAGACAGTATGTGCCAGTTAGCCTGATTGTATTGTATTGGTTTATTTTGGGCTACACACGCTTAAGTTCCTTAACTGGCTGAGTAAAAGAAGGTGGGCAAGAACTGTGGAGTAAACGTGATTCAGCCACATCCCAGGAATTTGAGGGGTGGGATTTGTTCTGTGTGTCTGTCCCATTCGTACTTGTAAGGGCAACCACCACCACCCAAAAGCACGTTTATTTTTAAAATGTATACACCACTTTTCAGAGGCCCTCAAAGCATATACAACCCCCCCCCCCAAAAAAAAACCCAGGAGGACTGATAAATAAAAACACCAAAGAAATTAACAAACTGGGTAGCATAAAGATGCAGCCAGTGTTGACAACTAGCTATCTCACCAGGGAAATGGATCATACACCGCATTAAAGGCCTGTTTGCAAAACCCCTGAATTCTCCAAACACAGCTGTGATAAAACCACTGTTCTTGACCACCTGTGGCAAGGCTGGCCTGAGCCCTCTCCACGCCCACACACCAAATCCTCTTCCCTCACTCGGTGCCACACTAGGCCACTATCACTAGACTTACCAGATCTCCAACCAGGACAGAGTGCTAGACCTTTAGGAGAAAGAATGTGGGCAGGTGTAGCTTGTTAAACCTTAGAGCACAATCCTAGGCATGTCTATTCAGAAGCAAGCCCCACTGAACACAATGGGGCTTGCTTCTGAGTAGAGATGCCTTAGATTGTGCTCTAAGGTTTAACAAGCGACATCTGCCCACATTCCTTCTCCTAAAGGTCTAGCACTCTGTCCCGATTGGAGATCTGGTAAACCTACTTCTCCTGAACATGTCCCAAGGAAAGGAATGGGAGTTGTACAAGCATCTGTCTGTATTGCATATTTTCGTTTCTTAACCCTTAAAGTCTGCCAGAATTTTTTTTTAAAAAAGATGCTCACAGTTAAACTTTCCATTTCAGGAACGTTGGTTACTATTTCTATACTGCTTTTTGAAAGCCCAGAATAGCTCACAACAGATACGAACATGAACAAACTAATGACAATCTAAAATTTCAGAAAACCTGCCGCCTCAGAGCAGCTCAGTCCTTTATCACTGCAGACACCATCAAGATTTAAAGGCCTCTGACCAATGACGGAGAAGAGGATATTGCAGCGCAGGGCTTACTGGGTTCTGCACTAGCCCATGCATGCATTTTGCCAGTCCGGCCACTGGCAAACAGGAAAAACAATGACATTTCGAGTTCTGATGCCGGATTTTGACTCCAAAACCTGAATGTCGGGATCAGATGTTGATTTCAAAATCTGAACAGCAAGATTCGTCGACATTTGGATTTTTGTAAAATGTCATTTCTGGTCTATCTAAAAACACACATTTCAATTGCCCTTTAAAGAACCTGTGGGGAAGAGGTCTCAAGTGGACCTCAACTGGCTACATTTATTTGTTTGCTGAAACCGTATGTAACAAACACAACGTGAATCATGGATGAATTAATTATCTATTCTACCCTTCCTCCCAGGAGCACAGGGCAGCACACATGATTCTTCCCCTACCCATTTGATCTTCATAACCACCCTTTTAAGTGGAGAGCTAGTGATCTGCCCAAGGTCAGCTAGTGAGCTTCATCACTAATGGCAGTGGTTCTCAAAGTTCTCCCCACAAGTTGGGGAGAATCGTGAGTCCGTGCAGGGGCGGGGTGGTAGCAGAGCTCCCGGGATCGCACCATTGCTGGTGGAAAAAGGATATTTCTAACTTGCTGAGGGTTGCGCTGGCCCCCCGGAGGGTGCAGGGAGTCCCACGCCCCCTCTTCAGGCCTTCCTGCGCTTCAGATCGGCTCGTCATGGTGATTTATTTATTTTTCACATTTTTATACCACCCTTCCTCCAAGGAGCTCAGAGTGGTGTACATATTTCCTCCCCTCCTTTTTGTCCTCACAACAACCCTGTGAGGTAGGTGGGGCTGAGAGATAGTGACTGGCCCAAGGTCACCCAGGAAGCTTTGTGGCTGAGCGGGGATTTGAACCTGGATCTTCCAGGTCTAAGTCTGACTCCCAAACCACTACACCATCCGAACCACTACACCATCCGAAATTGGGTCGCAATCACCGTGGAGAGCCTATATGAAGCACGGGGAGGCCTGCAGAGGGCGCTATGGGCCTCCCTGCACCCTCTGGAGGCCCAGTGCAACCCTCAGCAAATTAAAAATACTGTAACTCCTTTCCCCCGGTGGTGGTGCGATCCCGGGAGCGCCGTCATGCCCCTTAAGGGGCTGGAGGCCACTTTCAGTTCTTCTGGCGGGTCGCAACCCACCAGTTTGAGAACCGCTGACTAAAAAGGATTGGAACATGCGTCTTGCTGATCAAAATCTGAAACACTGACCACTGCACCACACTACTACCACATCTTACTATCTCTATAGGTGACTATGGAGCCTGGAGAGGATGCAGTAAACCAGCATCTTGTTCTCTAGCCTATGCATTTAACCTGCACCTGTTCCCTCCCACCGAGACTGAACTTGTAGAGACCAAGGAGAGGGGTTTGCTGAAAAATGACAACTTTGGCAACTTACCGCACATAGTTTGAAAGGGCTTCTCCAAACGACAGAACAGGGACAATCACTGAGCAGGGATAGGGACCCAGCAAGAGAGGCTGTCCCTGGCAAACTGGAGACACTGGGAGCAAATGTTCCTGCAGCTCCCCCAACCAGCTTCCCTCTTGGGTGGAAAAGGAAGCCATCGTCCCTCCCAATAGCTCATTACAGATTCTTTTTGTATCACAAGTTGTTTTAAAACCGTGAAATTAGTTCTGGCAGAGTGTGCAACGAAACACCCAAGAGATGAGACTGAATGAGTTATGTAAGGTTTCCACACATCCCACATTAAATTGTTAACTCTTCATGAGCCGAAGCCGGGGAAGAGCCATGCAAGCATACCAGAACCGTTCCACATGTTACAAAGTGTAGGGAAATCCCTGATTTCCGCCTAGATTTTGAACCTTCCTGTCACCTCTGAAGCTCCTTGGATGCCTCATTATTCTGAAGAGGATGCTGAGTCATTCACAGCGCAATCCTAACCAACTTTCCAGCGCAGGTGCAGTCGCAACGCAGCCACGAGGTAAGGAAACAAATGTTCCCTCACCTTGAAGAGGCCTCCATGACTGCCCCCGTACTGCAAAATGCAGTTTGCACCCTATTGGCACGGCTACACTGGCACTGGAAAGGTGGTTAGGATTGTGCTATCAGATGCAGTAGCCATGCTTGCCCTATTGCCGTCTGTCTGTCCTTCACTCCATATTTACTGGTAAACGAATAACTTTGCTTTGAACCAGTGCATTGAACCATGGACTACCATGGGAGGGGGGCAGGGGCGTCGCTGGAGCGTGGCGGGGGCGGGGCTCCCCCAGGTGACTCGCGAAACGGGGTGAAGCGCGCACCCCGCGTGCGCCACCTCCGTGATGCGCGACACCCTTCGGACGCTCCGAGGCCGGCCCAGGAGCCAGCCTCGGAGCGTCCGACCCCGTCGGCGCTCCAGGGCCTTCTGAAAGAAGGCCCAGGCAGCACGTCCATCCGGGTATTTCAGAAGGCCCTGGAGCGCCGATGGGGTCGGACACTCCGAGGCCGGCTCCCGGGCCGGCCTCAGAGCATCCGGAGGGCGACGCGGGGGGGGGGGGGAGCCAGGTTGCCCCCCCGCACCGATATCGTAGCGTCACTATGGTGACGCGCGCCCCCTGCCCCAGGGTGACGCGCGTCCTAGTGACGCTACTGGAGGGGGGGATAAAGGGCTAGATCGGGGGGGATAGATCTCCCATCTTTCTCCCCATAATTCAAGCACTGAGATCATCATCAAGTCTCTTCTAGAATCCAAATGAAGAGGTTATGATTTATGAGGAAGGTTAATATTGAGAGCCCCCCCCCCTTTGCAAAGTTATTAATTTCAGTTCCTCTTCCAAATGCTAAAAGTGTTTCACTGGATTTTTAAACCTTCAGCCATACCAGGTGGAAAGAGACCTCTAAGAATCAGTGATGATTATGTCAAAATTCTGATGATTCAAAAGGTCTTTTCTGCTTAAGACGGAATGTTCTGTCCCTTTGCTAACGGAATTATAGGCCATAAAATGTACCTTTGCAGAGGGAAACACCTTAAAGCATTACATAACAGCCAAAAATGCGCTGCAGGATTTTTTTCCCCTCTTATCAAACCAAACGGGCAAACAAAAAGGCAGTCTTCAAGATCTCAACCTCTAAGATCTCTGAAGAAAACCAATAAGATTACACTGGAGAAAGTTACGAAAACGCCTGGCAATACCGTTCGATGCAAAATCTTTTATAGCTTAAATATTTCTGAACACAACTGAAACTCCGGAGCTCTGAGGTAACTACAATATAGTCTCCAAATGTCTCAACCCCTCCCTCACAGCACAACCTGGAAAAGCGCTCAGGATAGCCACGCCAAGATGTACAAATGAAACACACACACACACACACACACACTCCAAGTATTTGGGCTCGCGTCTGCTTTGCAGATGCTTCAAAGGTCTAATAGCATAAAGATGTTCACACAGGCTGACCTCAAATGCCTTCATTTAAAGGGCTCAGCGGAAGGTCTCTCTCTAATCCGGGAACGATGCTTAGCACTCCACGCGGACTGGCAAATCCCCCAACGCCATCCTCCCTTTGTGTACCTAAGAAGCAGCTTGGGTCAAACGAGATCAACTCCTCAAGAACCATCAAACGGCTGACCTGCCTGGTCTTTCAGAAATGGGCTGCTTCTCTTTGACTTGTGGGGCCAGCCTTAGCCTCTCTCTTTCCAGAGGCGAAAAAGCACCAAATATTGCCCAACCTTACCTAGTGTGTCTGTCACAGCTCTTCTTTCTCCTCCTGTTCCCTGGATTTGAACAGGATGAGGGGAGCCAAGCAGAAGAAGAAGTGTGGAGGAGAGGAGAAACCTCCACACTTCCTCTTCTGCTCTGTTTCCCTCTTTCTCCACCACACTTCCTCCACACTCTTCCTTCACACCTCTTCTCTCCTCCACACTTCTTCTTCTGCTCTGTTTCCCTCTTTCTTTTTGAATTCAGGGAGTGGGCACAATCTGTGGACGCTTGGTGATGACGTCACATGTCGTTGCCGAGCGCCATGCTGCGCGGCGCTCGGCTCCAAGCTGTGCGGCGCTCGGCTCCAAACTGTGCGGCCATGCAGTTTAGCAGGAACCCTGGTTATGAGGATCAAATGAAAGGAGTGGAGGGAAACTTTGCAAGCTGGCCTGACATCATCCTTGGAGGAAGGACACGATAAAATTATTATTATTATTATTATTATTATTATTATTATTATTATTATTAATAATAATAATAATAATAATAATAATAATGCATACCATCTCCTGTATCATACATTGATAGCACACCAGCATACTTACAGATATAACTGCACCTACTGCATAATCATATGTGATATAAAACAGAGTAGAAAGAGGGGGAAGAGAGCACCTTACTTCTCCCCTCCACAAATTGTGTTTCTGTCTGTATAGAAGGCAGTAGAAATAGCCACAATCCTACATAGAAATTGCATTATAATTGCATTATTCTCTTGCTTTCCCCCTGAATAGCTTTGTTTTTTATCCCCCCCCCCCATTTTTCCCCCTTTGGTAAACACTGGTTTTCTACATTGATTAATGGCAGGGCCATCACAGGGGTTATCTGACATCCCAAGCAATTGGGGCTCGCCATTTTTAACACCGCCAAACTCGAGCCGAATCTGTACAGTTATATCTCTTTAATATCACTTCTCTCTGTCTGTCCCACAGGAGGCCAATAAATCTTCCTCATGAATAATACGGCAATCTGCAGCTGTGGTAATTTATCATTTTTATTAACATTGGGCTCCTGCGATATAGTTCAGATAAAGAGCATACAATGCCTCGTAAGTTCAGATGTTTATAAATGAGAGGTTTAAGATGTCATCTGCATTCCGTTAGAAGAGTACAGCTTCTCCGTGCTATAAGAAACAATTGCTCTGCCACAGACGTCTTCCACGATGTTGGTCAAGTCACTAAACTATTTCTATCTGCTTGCAGCGGTTTCAACAGAGGGGACAAATGACAGCTATAGTTCCATGTTCTACGCTTTTTTAGGACATGGATACTCTATTCAGTGTTAGTTCTATGTATGGGTGGTGTCAGAGGCACTCCCCTCAGGGCCCATATGGCCAACTTCTGAAGCCCCTGTTATTATAATAGGCAATGGCGGCACGTTGCTCTGCTGCTGGCAAGAATGATTGGCGGCGGGGGGAGGGAGAGAGAGGAAGAGCCAGGGTGACTCTGTCTTGTGTGGGCTTTTCCTGCTTCCCCTGCCCTCCAGCCAATTGGGTTGTTCCTCTCAGACCCTCTGCATTCAGAGGGTCCAGGAGGAACAAATGCACACCTGCCTGCTTGCTAGTTTGCTGAAAACCAGGCAGGTCAGCTGGAGATGAAAGGAGGAATGTTTGGGTGGGGGAAGTGAGCCTATGAGGGGTGCACAAGTATGTGGGTGCACGGGGCCCTTCCCCATAGCTTGCCGAAGGACCTGGCATAATCTGGCACCACCCCAATACTCGGCAACCATTAGAACAGGGGTTCTCAACCTCTTCCCAGCCGAGTACCACCTCCAGCGCCACTCTCCTGCTGAGTACCACCAGAAATGACTGGTGATGACATCATCACCAGTTACTTCCAGGTTTTCAGGTTTTGGAGGTCAGAAAATGCAGGTAGGAGGCTCTCAGCAGGAGCCTCTCAGGTGCAAAAACACAGTGCTCACAGCGCCACATCGGGGCAGGGTTCCAGCAGTCCAGTGGTCCGAGTACCACCAGCAGTTGGCCAAAGTACCAGTGGTGGTACAAGTACCACTGGTTGAGAAACCCTGCATTAGAAGGATTTGTGCATTTTGACAAAGGAGCCATGGGTCAATAAACAGTGGCCATTTACCTAGTTCAGGAGAAACAGATTGAACTTTTCTACCTGGTGCTAACAATTCTGATATTCCACTCTATTTCCCCATGTTTAGATCCCACCTTTCGTCCACCCCTGAGCTCAAAGCAGCTTACACAGGGTTCCCTGGTAGTTTCCCATCAAGACACTGACCAAATCTAGACCTGTTGGACTTCAGGGGCGTACATGCCCTCAGACCATGGCTTTTCTGTGACTTGCCCTCTGCCCCTTTTGGAAGAGTTCTCCAATCTGATCCTCCTCAGGCTGCAAATGCTTGAGCTTGTGAGGTCTTAGAGGCTGTTGCTGAAGTTGGTATATCATACCCTGCATGCACCTATAAGAACATCAGAAAAGCAAAAGGTCCATCTCCTCTAGCATCCTGCTTCCCACAGTGGCTAACCACATACCCCTGTACAGGGAGGAAACGTAGCTCAGCAATATTGCGCAGGCAGACGATCCCAGGTTCCATCCAGGGTAGCTCCAGGTACAGAGCTGCTGCCATTCAGTGTAGTCAGTCCTCAACTAGACAGAGCAATGTCTGACTCAGTATGCAGCAGCTTCATATGCTGAGTTTAGAAATGCATGCCACTGCTAAGAGCGGGAGCATGGGTATTTGAGTGAGAAACTAGACTTTCCTTGGTTGGTGCCTTTTCCTGGAGCTGGAATAGAGAGATCGTTGTAGCCAACCAGCTGCACTTGGCCAAACTGTGCTGGATAAGCAGAGGGAGTGAAAACTGACACGGAGTCCTTCCAAGCCATGACCTCAACCCAGCACATGAATCACAACTTCAGCCCTTCTCCTCCAACCAGCACGCAAGTGTCTGACTGCCTAACCCGCAAGATGTAGCCCGACAGACTTTGCCGGGCACAAAGTCATTACACTTTTTTCCCCCAGCAGGCAGAAAAGGAGCACCCATTGCTCCGGCAATTACTTCACCGTACACAGTAACTTTGACAACAACCCAAATACAGACGCTCCATCCGAATGAGTAACAATGACTCGGAGCAAATGGTTTACTGACTCCACCCCACCTAGCAACACCCTTAGAAAGATACTGGAGAAAAGACGAGTTCTTAGAAGCAGAAGCAAACTCCAGACCCGGTTCACGCGGCTTGCAATTAGCGTCTGTCGGAGGGATGTGACGGAGGTTGATAAAATGATGCATGACTTGGAGAAAGTGGACAGGCAGATGTTTCTTCGCCCTCTCCCGTTACATAAGAACTTGGGGTGAACCGACGAAACGGGTTGGTTGAGGATCAGAAATAAAATTATGGAATTCTCCACTGCAGATGTGTTGATGGACACTAGCCTAGACGGCTCTAAGAGGGTGTTAGACAAATTCATGGAGCAGGAGAGGCCTAGCAATGACTACTGGGCATGATGGCTCTATGAAACCTCCATCTTCAGAGGCAGTCTATCTTAGAACACCAATAACTGTGGAGGAAAAGCAACAGAGGGGGGATCGTCTCTTCATGTGGTTATCCTGGAGGCATCTGACTGGACACTGTGGGAAATAGGATGTGAACTAGATGGTCTTTTGGTCTGGTCCTGCAGGGCTCTTCTTAGCCATGATATTTAGGAACAGAACCTCCATGTACAGATGCAAAACTGCTTCCTCCACCAATGTTCCTCCCTCCTTCCCTTAAAGTGGTGACAAAAGGCATTTTTATTCATCAGCAAACGTTTGGCCGTTAAAGGATCCACTTGGGATATCCATTACAATATCTATCGCCTTTCCCTTTCCGACCCCACTGTAAGAAAATGGGTTTTAAATGTATTTTTGATTTGAATTGATTGTAGCTTTTTTCCCAAATAAAACATCACTTGGCAATAGTGGAAGGCTGTGTAAACACAGTGATTAGAACCGCGAACATACAAAAATGCATACACACACACACACTCCACTGGCAGGGCCGTGAGATTCATCCTCCCATCTACTCGCTGTTCCTTAGAGCAATGATGATAATTCTTCAGGAATGCATGTGTGCAATTCCCCACTGTGGTGTTGGGGCGGGGGGGGGAGGGAAGCCTTGGTGCTGGTGCCCCCCTCCTTTCCCCTGATCTGTTCCTATGTCAGGACCAAAATTATAGACTCCGCTGCCACCACAAGGACAAAGTCAGGCAGGAGAGACTGTCCTTAGAAGCCGCCCTCCAACTCACATGAAAGGAAGAATTTCCTCAAACCCCAGATTAGACTGGGGTAAGATTCTGGCTGTGTTCAACCAGCCACCAGCAGGTGAAGAGTTAAATCATAAAAAGGGTTTATTAAAACACAAAAGGGGACCGGGGATGGATAGCGCAGAGGGAGACAGACTAGAACACGCAGCCGTGAAAAATGGCTTGGGTGCTGGAAGTGCCCAGGTGTGCATCTTAGCAAAAATATAAGCAGGTGTTAACAGGTGAACTTGTTAGCGAAATAATTTTGAATGCAAAAATGAGAATACCTAAGCTCTCTGCAACGGGATATACTGACTTCTGAAAGGGCTTCGAGTCCATACTACACTCCTGGCTACTTCAAATACTTGGGGAGTATAAAGTTAATCTCACTATTAAGGCTCTGCTAGAAATTACAGAGGCAAAATGGAACTCGAATATAAAAGCGGGTAAGAGAAACACAAATGAGCCTGGTGTGTTTTTGTTCGGCTTTTATGCCATTCTCAGCTCTGCACTAAGGACCCAGCACTGAGTTACTGACTCCAAACAGGCAGAAGAAGAACCAGAGTCATTTATGGAGGAAATAAAATTACTTGCTGGCTCCCCAACTAGACTCAACTGCCTCATAACAACCACAACAATAGTTGGCTATGATCTAAATGTGCCATTGTGTCATGAAAAGCATGCAACGTCTTCGCACCACGACAGGTAAAAGTAAAGTTCCTCAACAACAACAATTGATAAATCAATTGATACATCTGGACATGTTAATAAATCTGGACATGTTACCTATACCTGAGTGTTATTCTGTCTCCAAGTACTTGGGGATCAATCAGTGGCATTCCTAGGGGGGGGGTACTGTAAGTTGCGCACAGGTCTACTCAGCATTATACAGTGGCCCCGCCCACTCACCATCAGAGCCATTCCGGGCAGCGAAGGCAATGTGCAAGAGACTCCCGGTGCATTGCCTTCGCTGCTTGGAATGGCTCTGACGACGGGTGGGCGGGGCCACCGTGTAACGCTGAGTAGACCTGTGCGCAACTTAAAGTACCGCCGTCCCCCCTAGAGACACCACTGGGATCAATCAGTACCACCAAAATCACCGACTCGCATTTAAAATCCTCTTACAGGAGGTATCTTTACAGATGACTTAAAACTACTGAAAATGGAACTTTAGACATTTATTGGGGAGGGGGGCCGTAGCTTGGTGGTAAAGCCCATGTTTTGCATGCGGATGACCCCGGGTTCTGGCATATTCTGGTAGGGCTGGGAAGGGCCCCATCTGGAAACGTGGAGAGCCACTGCCAGAGAGTGTTTTTCATACTGACTTAGATGGACCAAGGGTCTCAGTCATTATAAGGCAGCTTCCTACATTACTATTTGGAAGGAAAGAGGAAAAGCAGCAGGTGCCATTTTGCATTCCTTCCTCGGCAGGCCATCTATGGGGTGAGGGAGCGCCAGGTGGCTTGCCATGTTGCCGTTGAAAACCGGCACACAATTCTCCACTTGAAGCCGCCCACTTCATCCTGCTTCATGGTAGGGCCAGCTCTGAGCTAAGCCCTGGAGAATGGCAAGTCTAGTAACTCACACTTAGAAGAACAACCAGGAATTCTGAAAGGGTAAAAAATAGAGACAGGAGCCAGACAATAGAGACTGTCCCTGTTCAAACAACTTTTGTCAAGAAAGACCCTTCAGATCCACAGAGAAATTTCACCTTAAGCAAACTCCTGTGGCAACTTGCACTGGGATTACTTGGGACAATTGTCGGTTTCTCCCCCTTGGCTCACACATAGTACAGAGGTACAAGCGCACACTCCCTTCCCAGACCCCGTCCCCTCCCCCAATTTGAATATCTACCTTTATAACCCATCTCGATAGAGAGCCGAAGGTCGGCTGCTGTGCATCTTTAATCAACAGTTCAGTCAGCCAAATGCTGCTTTGAATATTTCTTTTCAGGGAAAAGTCAAAACTGTCAGGAATCTACATCTTCTGCTATTCAAAAGAAGAAGAAAAGAAAAGTGGCCCATGAGGAAAAAAAGGAAACATGCATATTGCCACTGCAAAATGTAAGTAGGATATTATATATTTATATACCAAGAACATGGGGGTGGAAGGTCCAAGGCACATTTCGGGGCAGCTTCTGCTATAACATCTGCCACTCGTGGCAAGAACGCACACCTATGCATGATTTCTTGAGAGTATGCCTTAGATGCAAAAGTGAAGAGATGGGGGGGGCGGAGCAGAGAAGGGGTTACGCCGACATTGCAAACCCAATCATGGTTAAGTAATGTAGCTGCAAGGAAGTTGATGCTGCTGTTAAGGTTGATGAGGAAAGGTGCTGTGGAATGCGTTGTGGAAAGGTGCTGTGGAATGCACGGAAAGAAGCAGCCCTATCACAAAGGAAGATGGAAGGGATGTTGTGTGATTTTCATGGTGACAGCCAGATGGGTCTTTGCCCTGATCCAGCAGGATCGTCATTGGTTGTTATGTTGTTCTTAGGATGTTCTCCTACACAAGCCTCATTGAAAAGACCCAGAGCGGCTCAAGAGCACTGCTGAGCTTTTGTGCAACTCCTGTTCAATTAAGTGGGGCTTCTGCAGGAGAACGTCCCAGTGGTTCGAACCCCAAGTGAATAAATGGGAGGGAGGAAGAACTGCCAGGACGTTGTAATTCAGGCATCCAATACTGGAAATCTTCAGTAAAATTCAGAAATTGAAAAAGGCATTGTCCACACATGTTCAAGCCAATCTTCCCAACCAGACGGTTAGTGATTTACTCCGTTTTTTTTAAATTGCAAGGTGAGATTAATATTACTTAATACTGATTATGTCTCTGTTGCATTTTGCACCCAAAATGAACAGAGGCTGAACTCAGTGACATACAAGCAGGATAAAACCACAAGACAACAAAATATTAACAAAAATGGGGGGGGGGATCATACAAGACAAGCACACAGCAACCAACCCAAATACAAAATAGCAGTCACTGCCTGCAAATCTTCAGGAATGTGCTGCCACCGCTGTGTGTGTGTGTTTTCTGGGCTCTGCTGAGACCTGAAAGTTTGCTCAGGCTCGGGCAAGTGAGAGGGACACCTTCACAGGGCCCACAGCCTGTTCTTCATCCCCCTTGATACGTACCAGTGCCTCCTATAGCTGCAGAGAGGCACACTCCCTCCTCTTTATTCAGGCCTTGCATGACACCAATTAATGAGTTGAACATCGCACAGCCTTCCCTGTGGCCAAGTCCTCCAAGTGAGGATCATTATATCCTGCTTAAATATACTGGAGGCTTCACACTCCATTTTTCTACCTCCAGATTCCCTCTCCCAAGGGGGATGGAGAGTCAATTCAGAACAGCTCCCTAGGACAGGGTGTCCCCACTGTCCCAGACTGGTGATTTATGATGCTGCTCAAACTGGTCCTTGAAAGAAATATCATCCTGGCAGCAACAGGGACAGCAGCTTAGTTAACGAATAAATCCTCCAGGATTCTACTCCGGATAGGATGAAGGTTTCATTAAAAACCAGGATGCAGATGGAGAAGGCTCCACTTTTGAACATGGTGTCCTGGGCACCCATCCCCTGTAGAAGGGGGCTGCACGGGGCCAGATTTAGTGCGATCCTAAATATGCCACAGCACTGAATCCTTGTAATGAGACCATCTAGGAGTGACCTGAGCTCATGTCTGGCTTTACTCAAACATGGAGTTTTTTCAGTTTGTTTTTTTTAAAAAATGAGACCACTGTTCCCTCTAAGGGTTGCAGCTGTGCAGCCATACACCTTCCAGCCGAGCTCTGTGCAACGCAGAAGCTCAACAACTCGGACATTTGGCAATGATGTGATGACAACATTGCCAAAGTCCATAGGTAGCATTGTGACATTTGCAACGCCGCGCAACTGCAGAAGGGGTCCACTCACTGACGCAGACCCCTTAGAGGGAACATAGCAGCGTACGTGTGTGTATGTCCGTGTGCCCATGTGCATGTGCGAACATGCACAGGAAAGAATTACAGGTGCATGACAACTGACCAACAATGCTGGGACTGCGCATGAGTTAGTGTGTCTCCTGGCTGGGAGCAGGACCAAAAGAACTTGCTGTCAACAAGATACCGAGTTACAAATGAAAATTCCCCTGAACTCCTCCCATTCAAAAATGAGCACTGCCAAAAAAAGAAAACACAGAAAATTGGACAGTGAACATTGTGTTCAAAAAAAGAATGGAATGCAAGATATATTTTTTTTATAGTACTGGATTCAAAATTACTATGGTAATTAGAATGACAAATACGCATCATGGCCCTCCATACAATTTTCATACCTGGCCCAACATTTTGCCCAGTCTTGGTAGACCTGGAAGATCCAGGTTCAAATCCCCGCTCAGCCACGAAGCTTCCTGGGTGACCTTGGGCCAGTCACTATCTCTCAGCCCCACCTACCTCACAGGGTTGTTGTGAGGACAAAAAAAAAGGGAGGGGAGGAAATATGTACACCACTCTGAGCTCTTTGGAGGAAGGGCGGTATAAAAAAATGTGTGAAAAAGCCATTAAATTTTTTTTTTTTAGCCATAGTTAGACAAACGCCTGGAGGCGGATCTCTCTTCACTTGATGCTACAAATTCTCATTGCCACTGAATCATCATTTGCTCTGACGGCACTAGCAGAAGCTTCCCCAGGATTCGTATCGGGCTGCCGCGACTGTCGTTAGCTCTTTGCTATGATCTGTGTTACAGTCTTAACAAGGGCGCGGTACACTTACCGTAACTCCTGAAAAGTCAGAGAGTGAAGTGGAACGGCGCTATGATATTCAGGCTGTTGAATCACGAGCTCTGTGCCTTCACGGGGGTTTCTACTGAGCTCTGCATTTAAATGAGGAACAAAATTGGTAGATATTTTTAGCAGGCCTCTGCCACTAAAACTCATTTGACGAAAGTACCAAAGGGACTGTTAATGTGGAATATGATTTTTTTTTAATCCCCTCTGCAGGAAGAACGGGGCCTAATTTATCTGAAAATGACTGGTACTTTCCTGGCCGGTGGGCATAATTTTACTTGGTACCTGTTTAGAGGAACACGGGCGTCTTTTTAACTCTTCCCATTTCAAACAGCACAGGCTGTTCTATTATAACAGTCTCCAATCTTGGCATTGATCGTTACTATTGATTTGTTCATTGCTTATGCTATGTTTTCCTCCCCTCTCCCACAAATACAACCACCACCACCACCACCACCACCACCACCACCACAATAATAATAATAATAATAATAATAATAATAATAATAATAATAATAATAATAATAATATGTAAATAGTGGTGATATGGTTGGTCCACCCACTGTAGATGGGTTATAATTATAAAAAACTTTTGAAAAAAAGGGGATTTTTTAAAGACTGAGATCTCTGTAGTGACAGACAGCAGCTTCATGGTAAGTGGAGGAAAGATCCCCATTATAGAAGAGGTTTTCACTCATTGTTAGAAGCAGGAGAGCAGAATCTGAGCAGTCTGATCTCCCTCAACAACAGGCCATTCCATAGTGTCAGTGCCACCACAGAGAAACTCTTGTGCCTTCTGTAAATGAGGGGTTCATTTAATTGTATCTGATGTACCCAGAAGAGTGGAAGTGTGGCGGAGACGCTCTAGCCCATCACTCTCTTCTCACTTCCTTCTACCACTCTGTTTTCCTCTTCCTTTTCCAATCCAGGGAACAGGAGAAGTGGTGAAGGGGGTGACTAGCGCACCTCTCAGCAAGCCATCGTGGCATTTGGCGAGCTCCCACAGGCTCTGGGAGGTCTTGGGCTGGCCCTGTTGGAAAGTTTTGGGGAAGTCAGGAAGTCCGGAGTTAAAGGTCCCTTCTGGATTCTGCAATCCACTCTGGGCGTGCTAAGAGAAACCTTGTGTGTTAGGCCTCTCTATGCTTGCTTGAAGGACTCCGGCATGGCAAGGTTCAGTGATGGGCACAACTCATCGTGCTGGAGATTCTGGAAATGTGAGGTGGGTGTGAGAGCCTCAGCTCTCGGAATGTCTCTGGCCCCGGAATGTCTCTCTGGGCCCTACTCTGCCCTCTCATTTTATTTCCAGAAGAGGGCTAGGACCCACCAGAATGCACTCTCAACGAATGTGCTCCAAAAGCTTCCTCCCCCACCAGAAACCAGGATTCCGTTTGGGGTAGTACTCCACCTTGGTGTTAAATAAATGCTGAGCAATCTATTAGCTTAATAACCCTACATCCCCTTTAATGTCTGGAAAGGTGCAGGCAGTTCTAAAGCAAAGAATCATACATTTTCATCCTTGTTGGGTATCCGAGTGCCCTTTTCAGAACAACCTCCATACTCCTTAGCTCAGTGTCAGAGAACCTGACATTAGGAAGTATCTGCTGGATCAGACCAAATCTAGTCTAGCACCCTCTAGACTAGGCCATCTAGTCTAGCACCCTCTTCCCCAATTAGATGTCCCTAGAAATCCCACAAGCAGAGCATGAAGAAAACAGTGCTCCCGAGAAAATGACACTCAGAGGTAGACTGTCCATGAACATGGTGGTTCCATTTAGCGAGCATAAGAACGTACACTCTTCTGGATCGGACCAAAGGTCCATCTAGCCCAGCATCCTCTTCCCTACAGCGGCCAACCAGATGCCCCCCAGAAAGCCCACAAGCAGGGCATGAATGGAACAGTGTTCCCTTGCTCTTACTCCCAGCAAATAGTGTTCAGAGGTAGACTGCCTCTGAACATGGTGGCTTCATTTAGCTTATATAAGATAGAAGACTATAAGAACATCTAACGCAGCACCCTGTTTCCCACAGTGGCCAATCAGACGTCTCTGGGAAGCCTACAAGCAGGTGAAATGGCAAGGCAGAAGACTTTCCGAGTAGTTCAGTGTGCAAATGGTGAAAGTGCTGTGCTTTATAGCTGCAGTTAATATGAGATTAAACTACAGCTGCCTGAAAAGATAAGAACCATCTCTTATATTACACCAATTTAGTAAGGAAGAGGAGGGTCACATACATTGGGCCTGGAAACATATACGGATGTCGTTTTAAAAAGTTCACATTTAAAGGCAGAGAGAAAAAAAATGGAATAATAGCACAGTAGAATGTACCCGCCGGAGCCCAAAATAGAAACACATCACTGGAGTGAGTGAAATCAATTTAGGGGAAAAAAATTAAGGACCCCAAATAATAGGCTTTATAAATGAGTAGCCACTAAAGCAATATTGTCCCTTGTACTGCAAATATTGAATTAAGAAATTCAATTATGATTAAAATATATATAATGCAATTAATTATCCCACTCAAAGGATAACTTTTCTGGCCATCAAACCACATTAAGATGAAAGAACCAAGGCATGGTAGCCTAGTTAGAGAAACACCCATTAAAATGCTTCCCCTATCCAAACAGTCAGGGTTTAACTTCCCTCCCAGTTGAGCCTGAAATATGGGTCTCTGTTTCAGCACAGTTGCTCGTGCTCTGGTCTGATGTAAGCCAACAGGAGAATTTGGTCTAATGTGCGAGCGTTCAGCATGTTAATGGACACTTAGTTGAGCCACAAGGGTTGTGTGCCAAGGGGTGTTCAGGCATGGTTCCAAGGCCCAATGCTGATGAATCTCTCTCTCTCTCTCTCTCTCTCTCTCTCTCTCTCTCTCTCTCTCTCTCTCTCACACACACACACACACACACACACACACACACACACACCAGATTCTTTCCTCATTCGGCCTGAGATTAATTAAAAGGCACTGCAGGCCGACAGCTTTTTCCTTAAGCTGTTGGTGCCTGGCTAGAACTTCGCAACAGCAGTGATAAATGCAATAATGGCAATGCGTTCCTTCCAAACACTTATTTTAAGTGAATAATACTAAGATAGTACTAGACAGCTCCATAGCATGCAGTGGCAAGGGACTGGCTTTCTGGGATTACCCGATCCAGGATCAGGAGGGTTCTGCAGTGGTGTTGCTGGAGGGGGGGCTGGGGTGATGACACGTTTCGCATCATTGCCCCGCCCCTGCGTCATGACATCACTCCCGGAAAGGCTCCATTTGGAGCCTTCCAGGGGTGAGGGAGGGTGCGATGGGGGCCAATCTCCTACCCTCAAAAACACCCAACCAGCCTCCACAGCTGTTGCGGCTGTGAAAAAAGCTGATGGGGCCAAGAAAGGTGCCACCGCAGCCGCTACTCCCGAGTAGACCGGGGGCACAGCACCCTCCCCAGCCCCGTGATAGCTACGCAACTGGGGTTCTGGGTTGCAGTTGTCAGGGTTGGTAACCCAGGAGACAGGTGAATCAACAGCTTCAGGAAAGACTCCCAGAAAGATAACAGGCTCAGAATAAAGTGACATTCCAAAGGTAGCAGTGATGAGTTGCTAGGGAGCCAAGCCAACAGTTATCTGTAGCCAGCAAGGCCATTACTGGCTTTCCAGGTCACCTGATCCAGTTGGGCGGCCCAGCTGCAGTACACCTTTCAGCCATTATCAGTGTGGTGCTGTGGAGCAACAAGGACCAGGCCAGCAATTTCCTTCATCCATGATTTGCCCGAGCAGTGGTTAGTGTCTCTTGCTGAATTGCCTTGCAATTCTCTTCCCCAATAGGTGATGTACAGAAACCCCTCCTGACCCACAGGGCTTCCGGTGTGAATCCTACAGCACCTGACAGCGAGGGATACCCACTGGTGACTTGTAAAGGTACACCCATGTCTTGAAAAAAGGGACATGATAAGCAGTCATTTCATTATTTGATGTGTATAATCTAGGCCTCAGTCAGTGGAACATAGTCCCCCCTACCGACATGACCTCTGCTTTAATAACCTATTACATCTGCTCAAAATGGGTCAGGCCATTTTGTATCTCCATGGATAAAACAGTCCCTGCAGAGAGACACAGAAAGAAGCACACCGCTCTCCCCAAAAGCGTCATCTTCTTTGAATGGTGGATAAATGTTCATTTTGTCGACACACAAAGGGGGCCAAGGGGCACATTTGATTGCCTCTCCTGCTGCCGCACTGAGCTAGCGGGTAGGAGGCCGCTTCAGCAAACAAAACCACAGGCAACCTCTTGCTATTGTCATTTTGCTTGTTAGGTTGGGTGGAATCTTACAATGAGGATGGAGCTTCTCCGCCAGCCTAGCTCCTTGAAGCCATTGGGAAGGAAAGCAGACAGCCCTGGACACATGATTTCATGTTACGTTTGCAAGGCAGATTTTGAACGTGAGAGGCAGGTTACGCCGTTCCTAGGTCACAAGCATGTCAGCTTTCAAATCAACAGTCGGGCTGTCACTCAATTAAAGGAATCATAGACGATTAATTGGATGAGATTTTACTGATTAATAATTCATCAACTCTACATTCATTTGATCTGGAGGAAAATAATAGTTTCAAAGAAAATATATACTTCGCTTTTACTGAGCGCGCTGCCGGAGCGCCTTTTACGACTGGCGTTGACTGCTTTAGGGCAGTCGGCGCCAGTGGAAGAGGCGCACCGATGGCAGATGGGCCGTTAGTCAAGTAAAAGGGGGTGGTGGTTTTGAGCCATTAATTTGACCAATTCATCACCAATGGATGCAATCCTATACACACTTTCCTGGGAGTAAGCCCCACTAAGCACAATAAGACTTAGTTCTGAGTAGACATGTGTAGGATTTTGCTGTTCATGTTTTAGCCCTACTAACAAAGAGAGTTGGTGTAGGGTTGTGGCTAAGAGACTGAGCTCCTTGGTTCAAATGTCAACCCCTGTTGATTAGCTCCATAGGTGATCTTAGGCAAACTACTCCATTCCAGGTACCTGGGAATAAATAACCCAGTGCAATCCTATGCATGTCAACTCAAAAGTAAATTCCATTATCTTCAATGGAGCTTATTCCCAGGAAAATATGCATACGATTGCAGCCTTACATACAGTTGCGTAGCTAGTCTGCCCCAACACGGGGGGGGATGCATTTCGTATCATTGCCCTGCCCCCTACACTCCCGAAAGGCTTCATTTCAAGCCTTCCAGGACTTAGGGTGGGTGGGAAGGCCCAAAAAATGTGCCGTTTTCGGCGCATGCTCCATGGCTGCAAATGCAGCCCTCTGGCTGCAAAAAAGCAGCCGCAGACCTTGCGTGGAGACCGCAGCTGTCATCCTTGGGCACAGCATCCCCCCGGTCCTCACTGCTTACATACCTCACAGGGTTGTTGTAAGGGCTACATTAAGACAATATACAGTATGTGAAGCACTTTGCACTATACAAATACTAAGTATTTAAAAAAGCTCATTGTTAAGATCTCTCCCCCCCCCCCCAAAAAGGGTCTTTTCTGCACCTGGTAATCATGACCAGCTACTTAGTGCTTGTATCATTAATGGTCTTGGTTTCCTCTCTGACTCAGGTGTATAATTAAAAGTGAGGAACCTGCCTTCTCTAAAATGCATGGAAGTAGGAGTGAGCTGTTCCTTCCCAAATGGGTCATAGAGAAAAGACCTATCAGTGGCTATTAGTCATGATAGCTAAATGAAACTTCCATGTGGAAAGAATATATGCCTCTGACTACCAGATGCTGGTGACAAAAAACTGCAGAAGATTGTCTTAGGTAGGAGAACATCCTGGAAAATTGCACTTAATAGTCTCGAGTAAGTGAGCCATTTCATTTTCTTTTTCAAAATGTCTAAGAACAGCAATTGGTCTTCTTCTGCAGTTGCTCTGCAAGCACAGCAATCTTTAACGGAAACGACCAAAGGCTGTTCAGGGCCAGCAGAGTTCAGTGGCGAAACCGATTCACACTGCACATCTTTCCAATTAAAAACAGCCATGGATGCGAATAGAAAGGGCAAAAATTGCGACACCTGGAACTAAATGAGATCATGCCCTCTTTGGACTGATGGGCCACTGTACCCACATCCTTGACCATTATCTCCAGTTTTCAGAAGGTCAGGAGGGGGGGGATCACTTCAACTCTGCCATAGCACAGCTTGCTCATAAACTCTGACACGACTGCGGCTTGAGACTTTCCGAGGAGTTAAGGAACTTGAGACAGAAGAACAAGTTTTCAAAAACACGGAGCAACCCTGACCTTTTCAGCTTTGCCTTTCTTGTCCTTGCCATGAACAGAGAGAACTTCTCAAATTCTACGGAGAGAGGACAAGAACTTCAACTTAATTGGAAAAAGTTACAACTAGGGACATGGCTTCCAACGCAGACTAAAGGCCTGAGCCATATACCCAGAGGTGTAGGAAGCGATGGGGGGGGCAGTATGACCCCGGACAGCTTACCAGCAGAAGGGGCGAGACGATGGTGGCAGAGGTGGTGGAGAACACAATGGCGTCAATCCAGGCGGTGGAGAATATGGCGGAGGCAGTGGAACGGTTCGGAGGAGCCTGTGGCAGCGTCCTGCTGCCTCGGCGCTTTGTTTGGTGTGGTCCCCGCCCTCCCGCCCAGCCCCTGAGGGACGTTTCGCTCCGGTTGATGTCACTCAGGGGCGGGGCTACTGATGTCACGGGGGGGGCAGCTCAGAGACTAGCTACACCACTGCATACTGTATACCATGACGTTTGGTGAAAGGATACAGCCCAAACGTATTGGGTTCTATGTTTACAGATATGCATCACCAAAGCAAGCACTGTGGGTGTCATATTTTCAATCAGGCTTGAACACAGTACTTCGGAGAGGGTCAAAACAGTCCCTGAAGAAAAACCTGGTTTCATTATTTTTGATGCAGTTGATCACCTTGCTGCTGCTGTTGCTTCAGCACCATTTTCCTCTTCTGATCTTTCTTCCCTAGTTCGATCCCAGACAATCAGGGTTAGCATAGTGAGTGTGATGACCTTACTTAAGGTGAATGTAACCAGGTGAGAGTCAGGTCAATACTTCCTGGGCTGGTTGCAAGAGTGATCATAACCAATCAGGGTAGAATTGCCAGCAAATGAAGATACACTCAAAGTTGACAAGAGAAGAACGATGGATTCTGTGGAAGAAGCAGCCTCCACTAGCTCTCCCTGCCTGTTTCCCTACAGGAAAGGAGGCAGAGAGAAGCAGAGAGGGGCCTCCTTTTGCAGGGCTATTCACAGTGCACAGTGCATATTTTGCTGGCAGCGAAATTTCAAGGTGAATTGATTTCAAGGTGAAATTTCAAGTCTACTCTTACCCTGTAGGTGCCCTTTCCATCCCTCTGGGCAAACACTTTCACTTTCCTGAATGGCAGCTGATACCCATACGACAACTTGATTGGCCATCTGGATTGATTTGGGTGGTGTGGCCTGAGGAAATGCTGTGAGGCTTAACCAAATTCCTGGGATGATTTGCCAAGGCTAAGCTTTGACAAGGCAGGATAGCCTGAATTCACCTTGAAATTTCGCTGCCAGCAAAATCCACGAGCAAATCAGCCCTGTGCAAACATTCTGGTGATGGGGCTGTGACCTCCCTGAGTAAGTTCACTTGCCTTCTAGAAACTGGCTTCCCTTGAAAATTCTCAGCTGTTTCTGCGTGGGAGGAACCCTGATATTCCCTCAAATTTCTGTTTTTGGACATTTTTGCAGCAACCATAATTTTTCTCTAATCAAAAGGACTGGGCCTCCCATGCAAGCACAGCTGGCTTGAACAAAGGCCTGCAGTCCTTAAGAATCCAGGCCTGTGTAATGTGTTTACAAAATCACGTTTAGATGGACATAATCATCCCAAGCCATAAGTAGAAATCATTTTCTCCTACTTAGGTCTCTGTTTACGCCACCCGAAGCCCACACTTTCCAACGTTTTCAAAGGGTCAGGGAAATAAACAGCGCTTTTCCGTTCTGTGGTAATGTTTACGGGTCGTCTTGTATTGACTCTTTCGAAGTGACTCGGCACGTCATAGACTCCCAACCGAAACAGCGGTGTTGAGGCCGCACGAAGGCGGAAGGAACCGTGCAAAGAGACGGAATTCAAAGTCTGTTTCTGTGAATACAGTTTTGGGGGGAAATTGAAAACAGGTGCCAATGCGCAACTAGCCATTTATGGGCAACAACAGCCAGAAATGTGATGTGATGACAACCGTAGAAAAATGATCCATTTGCCCTTAAAAGTATAACAAAAATATGGAAACAGAGACTACTAGAAGCAATGAAATAACCAAAGTGGTTTCAGAAAAAAAACAGATAGAAGGAATTTGGTGAATTTAAGGGGTCTTGCAAGTCTAGGAACATGTGCTGCTGCTGCTGCTTTACAGTGAGTCAAGCCACATGTCTGTCTAGTTCAGTATTGGCTACACTAACTGGTAGTGGCTCTTTCCTATCACTGGATCCATTTCTAATGGGAGATGCTAGAACCGTCATGGGTGCTACCACGAAGCTATAGCCCCTTTCCCATTTTTAGGCTTAAGTCTACCCCATACTTCCATCTCTAGCAGCCCAATCCTGTCTAGCAGGATGCGGCGGAGTACACAAGGCTCCTGCTACATCCTGTGTAGGATTGGGCCTACCCATGTAGCTGACGGCCTGCTTGGGGTAAAGGGACGTTTGTCCCTTTACCACGAATAATGTGCCAGCCACCCCAATGGGACTCCTTGAATGCATGTCAGCAATTTTGCTGGCGTACATTTGGGAGGCCCATGTAAGGGCCAACAGGCCCGGGAAGGAGGATATGGTGGAGTAGGCATCTTCTGATCCCTCCCCCTTCCTGGGCCCGATCCTACAATCTGGAATGTCCCAGTTCAACCCTCCCCGCTGCGGCACTGCACCGTTCTGCGGCGCCAGGGGAGCAGCGCAAGCCTCTCCGCTGGTGCCTCTTACTCTCCAGGTGCTACAAACATGCCTTGCAACACTTTTGCAACACCCTACAATCTTTGTAGACAAGACTGAACCATTAGCCATCAAAGTCATTCACAATCCTTGTTTTGCTTCATTTCAATTTTTTTTTTTTAAGAAACAAACCATTCATGGTTACTTGGCTGCTCCAGTCCAGATGTAGCTGTACTACTGGTAGGTTGCAACCCACTGGGAACTTCTGCTGGGCAAGCTCCATTACAACGAATAGGAGTTGTGCAACGTGGTGCATCGGCAGAGCAGCACTTCATGGTATAATGGAACAGCTAGTGTGATGTAATGGTTAGCAGGTTGAACTTGGAGCAGGAAAACCTATGTTCAAATCTCTGGTACGCCATGAAGCTTACTGGGTGACCCTGGGCCAGTGGCCATCTCTTAGCCCAACCTAACCCACAGGGCTGTCGTGAGGATAAAAAGGAGGGGGAGGAGCCATGTATCCTACCCTGAGCTACATGGAATAAGGGTTGTATATAAATGTGAAAATTACATTTAAAGATGATGCCATAATAATGCATTTAACCAGAGTCCACACTGGGTTTGTGTTGCCTTCCCCATTGCCAGCATGCCTATGGCTGAATTAGCACCAGCGTTGTTCTGGGTGTTGCGTGCTTCAATACTTGAGGAGGCACATCCTTTCCGCATTACAATGAAACAAGACTCATGCTAAAGCTCAGTTATAGATGCTTTCCCCTCTTTTCAATTTGGTGATGCACCTGAGTTCACCCCAACACTTTGAAACACAAAAAAAACAGCATGGTGTCCCCAGTTCTCAGCTACCTGTGATGTGTTGGGTTTTGATCTTCCATCAAAGACTTTAAAATGGTGGGAGATCTAAACAGCCTATAGGTTACCTATTTTTCACCGGTGGGCTCAGTGACACTTTGGGGGGGGGCTCTGGCAGGCTCGCTGTGCGCTGCAAAGCCACTTCTGGGTTGCGCGGGACCACAACCCACTTCCTTGGCTTCGTTCTCACCTCAGAATGCCATGCAGGAGCTACCTGCAAGGCATTCTGGGGCACAATTAGGACCAGGAAGTGGGTCTCAAGCTCGGCGCAACACAGAAGTAGCTGCCTAGAACTCAGAGGTGTTGACTGGGGGGGGGGCTACCACACCCCTGAACCACACACGAATCTGGGCGACGTTACAACAAAACAATGGATAGCGAAACGACGGTAAACAAGGACTTACTGTACACATGTGTGTCGATCAGTGCCAGTGATAGGTTGCTGGGGTCCTTGGGCAAAGCCTTGTTCTGAGAGACTCTATGGCACCCCCACTTTCACCCTGTTAACATATTGGGCACTGCCACCAACACTGATGCTGCAGGTTCAGGACTTGGCCTGGCCAAATGGGCCCTCTGGAGGGCCCTCAGCAGGTACCTGTCCTGGCTGACCAATGAGACCACCCTTGGTGTCAGTAAAACAAATATAGAGAGGAAAGAGGAAAAAAACATGAATGAACTGGAAGCTGCAGCAAACTATACATGCAGTGTAGAATTGCTGACACAGTGATTTCACTTTGGAAAAAGAAGAAGTAATATGAAAATCAAAATTCAGAGAGTCTAGTTCCTGTAAAAGGCCTTCCCAGGCATATCATTCCTGATGGCTAGTTCCACCTATATGCAGTAGAAGACGTGGATTGTAACGAGAAAAAACCAGGGCAGGTATCATGGCCATGTTGGCTTAAGTCTGTGGGCTCTGTTTTCCAAAATGGCCGCTGGTCACCCTTCTCATAGCACCTATCTCATGATCCATGGCACCTACTTACATACCACTGATGTTAAATTTTAGGCTTTGGGGTCTAAGAAAGCCATCCCCAGAACTGTATCAGTGAAACTTTGGAAGTTACACAGCAGGTATCAAAATAAATGTGAAACAAATGCATTTGAATCTGAAAGAGAAATTTGGATGAGAATTTCTGGACCCACCTTAGAAAATGTTTAGGCTGGCACTCCTAACACAGGAAAAGGCTTACAATACACATTCAGAAAAATAGTACTCCACTGGAGAATAAGAATCAGATTCATATACATATGTCTTTTCGACGGAGGGGGCATGTCAGTAAAAAAAAACCTTGGACCAATCTGCGGCTTTAAATTGCAACGTGGCAAGCAGCTTTTGGAAACAGAAAACTGAATCAAGGTTTTCATTCTTCTATCAGCCTTTAGCATGAGATTTCTGTACTTTTGTGAGCTTGAACCCAGAAACAACTTTTTCTTTCTTTCTTTTCCTTCTTTTCCTGTGGGGAAAATATCTTTAAGATGATAAAGAAGCCAAGAAAATTACTGCCTGAGCTCTTGAAAGTGACTGTTGAAGCAAAACAATTATTCTATTATAAATTAATAATGCAATTCATTTGTAATCTATTATTGAGTGCTTGAAGAATAGTTTATGCTCAAATGGACTGAAATTCTCTCCCCAGAACCCATTTATTGCGGAAGATAAATTTAAGGGTAGTGTCACATTTTGAAAAATGTTATTTTATTGGCAGTAATTTTTCATGGTACCTGTGGGGACAAGATGACAGCTCAACACTGCAATTGTCCTTCATGTTGATATCCTTTTTTAAAGTTGAAATTGCCCTGGGAATATATTGAATGTGATTTATTTTTTCCCCAGCCCACTGGAAGATTTCAAGGGGGAGGAGGCTGTGAAATGGGATGTTCAGCGGGTAGAGAAGAAATGGGAAATGAGTCCGGCATACGGAGGTATGCAATGGAAACGTAGGGGGAGATAAACTCAATTAATCAAGATCATGACTCGATCGGACATTTGATGGTGGTTTCTGTACTTTCTAAACTTGTAATGGAAGCATCTTGGACTGGGGATGGTGTTTCTTTGGTGTATTCTGCAATTTTGCAGAAGCACCGAAAAGTCACAGAATTCAGCACAAGAAAACAGCCAATGGCATGAAGTGACGCTTCCGCAAATGGAGTGGTTAGGGGACAAGAAAGGATGACCAGGACCGTCGAGCAGATACATGGCTTAGCAACACTCACAGATTGTGGAAGTGGGATGCCCTTACCAAGTATACAGCAACGGGTTTGTGGTGATGCGTAGGGATGTCATCCGGGAAATGTCTCTTTTAATATAAATCACTGGCCGGCAGCGCAGGTAACATAGCAATGTCCTTGGATGAGGTTTTAATGATCTATGGTGCTTCTTTAGAGGAAACCTTCCCTAGAAAACTGAGAGACTTCACTGATCAAGGACATTGGTAAGGTCAATGTAAGGTCATTGGTGCCTTGTAAAAAAAATGCCTGCCTAAGAGGAAGGGTAGACTCATCTCGCGCCCCGTCCCCCTCGTTTTGTGCGGTCAGTGTAAAAAGAACACAAGAAGGAACTATAGAGAGGCAGCATGGAATGGAGTAACAGATTGGAATAAAGATGCTGGGCGAGAGTGAGCTGAGGGTGAAGGAACTTGGAGTGCAGGAATGCCTCTCTGAAGAGCTGTTATAACTTGTTGCTAGTAAGGAGGGCTCTGCTATCTACCTCCATCCAATGCTCAATCTGCATATTTTCAAATAAAGAAAGTATTGCAAAAACAACACAGACCTCCAGCAGTCTCGCGAGGACGCCAAAATCCAGTCAACGTTCTGCCCCTGGAGCTTTTCACCACTTGGGAAAGTGGGCAGCGCATGTAAAAAAGTTTTAGCAACACCTTCCTCTGCATTGCGTATCTTTTTTTCTTTTTTTTAATGTAGTAAAATAATTTCACGCACACTTTGAGACTTTACCCACTCGAAGTATTCTGGATGTCAACCCCAAAGCAAGAACAGCACAGGCTGTGGCTGGATCTTAGCCGACTAAGGTATCCAGGACTCTGGGGGCTCAGGTTGTAGAGTCTTCTTCAGGCACAGAAAGATTGAGGCATGCAACACAGTGGCCTTTGGTTGGCAGGCAGTACAAGGTCTCTGGATAGCCAGGTTTGATATAAAGACTAGAAGAGGGGCCTGCATTCATGGATGCAATGACCTTATATTGCCAAGAGCCAGGATGGTGTAGTGGTTTGGGAGTCGGACTTAGACCTGGAAGATCCAGGTTCAAATCCCCGCTCAGCCACAAAGCTTCCTGGGTGACCTTGGGCCAGTCACTATCTCTCAGCCCCACCTACCTCACAGGGTTGTTGTGAGGACAAAAGGAGGGGAGGAAATATGTACACCACTCTGAGCTCCTTGGAGGAAGGGTGGTATAAAAATGTGAAAAAATAAATAAATAAAATAAATTTATGGAGTTGACTGCCACAAGGCATGGTGATGGCCACTAGTTTAGATGGAATTAGACAAATTAATGAAGTCTGTTACTGGCAAAGTGTAGTGACTAATAGACTAGGGCCCAATCCTATTCAACTTTCCAGCGCGGATGCAGCCTTGCCAATGGGGTGTGCAGCACTGCATCCTGCAGTGGGGGGTAGTCAAGGAGACCTCCTCAAAAGGTAAGGGAACAAATGTTCCCTTACCTCGGGGCTGCACTGTGGCTGCATTGACGCTGGATAGTTGGATAGGATTGGGCCCTGAGTTCCACATCAGGGCCCTCAAACATGTCTACTTGAAACCGAAGAGAAAACATGACAACATTTAATGTTATCTTCAGAACTGTCAATAGATATTGCATGAACCTTATGGTCCCTATTCAAGTGGCGGTTCTGTCACGCTTCCCCAGTCAGGTGATCTCCTGTCCTGAAGACGCCACCAAGCCAAAGCCCGGTTCTCACAGTTGAAAAAGTACACCCCTGCCTTCAAGCGCAACAGTGAAAAGTTTCTGCCTCACTGCTATATTTGGTCACCTTCAAAATGAGATCAAATGAGACCAAGGTAATTAAGCGATTAGACAAGGGAAATGATAAGTACGTCGCTGCCTGCTGCAACCTTGGAAGTTCTTATACAATGCAGGGCAAGTCATTTCCAGCCACGTGAACGCTGGGGAATTACGTCTTTTTCTACTACTCCATGAACTCTAGAGCAGGAGCACTGGCTGAGGAAGAAAAGGCAGCAGATCTGGGATCCAACTCTTTTGATTTAGCTGAAAGGGCAAAAAGAAAACAAAAAGATTCCAACCTTTGAACATGCATCTCTCCTCCCCCCTACCCATACTACTAGGAGTTGGCTAGATAATAATGAAATAGATACATGGAAAATATAATGAAACCCCTTTCACTTGGGAGATCTAGCTAGGTTGCACTTCCTGTTTCGAGAAAATGAGGCTGATTAGGTTATCATTCATAAGAATATAAGAAGCATTCTTATGGATTGACCAAAAGACAGTGTAGTCCAGTAGCATTGCTGGACTCGTGCCAGTGGGCAGGGCAACTCGCCCTGCCACTGGAATGGCACTGATCCATCGGCCATTCCAGTGGCGGGACGATGACTTGTCGCCCCACTCACCGCCCCACTGGTGTGAATCCAGCTACGCTACTGATGTAGTCTTTGGGGTCTTTCTTGTAACTAAATGTTTCTGGGAAGCCCAGAGCATAAAGGAAACAGTGCTCTCCAACATAGTGCATTACATTCAAAGGTAAGCTGCCCCTGATCATGGGGGCTCCATTTAGCAAACGTAAGTATTGTCCCCCACTAATTAAATGAATCAACTGACGTTTTAGTTGACTACTCCACCTATTACAAATTACCTATTTTTTTAGTCTGCAATCCTATGCATACTTGCTAGGGAATATGCCCATTGGACACGAAGGGAGTTAATTCTAAGTAAACACACAGAGGATTGCACTGTACTATATTCCCACTAATGGGTCTGAGCTGCTCTGAATTGCGCAGAGCTCAGCTTCGGAGGATGTTTGAGTTGCGCGGCTGCATAGTTTAAAGGCAACAGGGCTGCACATCGCATTGTAATGCGAATGAGAACGGTGCATGGGCCCAAGTCTTCATCTGTGTTACAAATGCTTCCCTTCCGCTTCTGCATCCCTAATAATCTAATTATAACAATAATTCCTAAGCAGGAGAGGCTCACAGGGTGCATGAAATCTTGCTAAGGTGGAAGACTATGGGAAGGTGGGCCATTCCGACTTGCCTACCCTAACAGCTATTGAATGCAGCGTCGCCTCCCTTTTAAAAAAAGTTTAAAGGGGAAAAAAGTAATCCTTGAGACAACATTGTTCAAGGCCACTCAAGTGTGGAACTGTATGACGGCAGAGTGCAGCTCTCAAGTGCAACATGTTCTCAATACATGCCCCACATTGAACCACTGCCCCAGCAAGCCACAGCTATTATTCACTTCACAATGCAAGTCCCGCGCACCAGAAGGCTTGATCTACAAGATATATTAACTGCGCTACCAAGACTGCCTGCACTCGGAGACAGTGGGCCCTCCACCGACACGCAGCCCCATTTATCATGCAAAACCTACAAAGTTGGGCTCTTCCCTCCCCCCAGCAGCACGGCCTCCTTTTCACCTAGATACCTTCGTTTCAAAAGTGAACGAATAACACAAAACTTTGGCTAAGCCACGCCGTGATAATTGCACTGAGAAACATCTTACTTTAATGACGGTGCCTTCCCTCCGCGTAGCCAATTAAGGTGCGTACCCAAAGCTGTCATCTTCCATAAATCCGACGTAATTAATGGCTTATGGACTGACTCGATGCCACAGAAAGGAATTACTGGTAAAGGGAGAAAGTACCCTTTAAACACAGGCAACATCTGAGAGGGGAGGGTTCCCCCCAAACGCTTCTCCCTTGATCCCAAGCAACCTTACAACTGCAATGCGAACCAATTTGTCTGCCCCTTTAGAGATTAGAAAGGGACTGAGTGGCTCCTTAATAGAAGCTGTGAGAGACACATGTTATAATTAGCCAGATCATATTTCCTTATTTTATTTATTTAATGAAACTCTTCTAACAAGACAATAACATGCATTCATTTGAAAGTGTGATGACTGCGTTTAGGAGGCAACTATATATACTGGAGTAGCACTTACACATTCCTTTTTGAAAAACTGCAGTAGGGATTCTTGATGTTCAGGGGTAGCCTGACCACGAGGCCTCAGGGGTTGATTGGCCTCAGTGTGAGCACCCACCTCTGCAGCTCTTCCTCCTACCACTCCCTGAATTTGAAAAGGAAGAGGAAAAGTGGAGGAGAGTGAGGAGGAGAGGAGAGGCTACACAGTGTTGGACATGCTCAACATTCTAGCCCAGTGCTTCTCAGTGGGTTGCAAACTGCTTGGTGGGTTGCAGCCCGATGTCCAGTGGTGTGCTTATTGGATCTTGCCACCCCCTTGTGTCCAACTGGCTCCAAATTGGAGCCCTCCAAATGCAATTGGAGGCCACTCCCAGGCTGTGCCGGACCTCCATTGGCCTCTGCATGCCTCCAGGACCAGAAGCAACCAGAAAGTGACTTCCAGTTTACTTCCAGGATCACAGAAGTCACTTCCTGTTGCTTCTGGAGGCCTTCTGAGGCCCACCATGGGAGAAAGAGTTGGGTCGCAGTGCCCTCTGCCAGGAAGCAGGTGGGTCACTGCGGGGAGTAGTTTGAGAACCGCTGCTCTCAACCACCATTCTCCTCTTTTACACACTTCCCTCTCTGTTCCCCTCTTGCTTTTTGAAACCAGGGTGCAGGAGAAGGAGCATCATAGGTGTGTGGGTCTGGGTGGGCAGTGGAAGCCTCCATCAATTGACTGCCTGAGGTGACTGCCTAGTAAGGTCTCATGGATGGGTCAGCCTCTCATTGCGTCTTCAGGTAGGTGGCAAGGAAAGGCTTCCACCAAGCACCCCACTTTCTTGCTTTTACCTCTCCCTCTTCTCTCCCTGCTCCTGGCCCTCCTCCCTGCACTCTGCCCCATCTCCTTTGTGTGTACCCCCCCATCTGCTGCGGCCTCTTGGGCCACCATGCTCTGGCTAGCCTAGTTTGGGTCATTCATCTACCCACTTCCAGGTCCTCCCATGGTCACCTGGTGCCTTCATCAGGCTTCACTTCTGGCTTCTGGTAAAAAGGTAAAAGTGACCCCTGACAGTTAAGTCCAGTCGTGTCCGACTCTAGGGTGTGATGCTCATCCCCATTTCAAAGCCGAAGAGCCAGCGTTGTCCGAAGACGCCTCCGTGGTCATGTGGCCGGCATGACTCTCCTTGCCGCAGAGCGTCGCATGCGGCTGGAACACGGAGTGCTGTTTACCTTCCCGCAAGTGGTACCTATTTATCTACTCGCATTAACATGCTTTGGAACTGCTAGGTTGGCAGGAGCTGGCCAAGCAACGAGAGCTCACCCCATCGCGGGTTCGAACTGCCGACCTTTCAATCGACAGATCATGGTTCAGCAGTTTAACCCACTGCGCCACCCGCTGGCTTCTGGCTTCCGGTAGCTGTGGCTAATTTGCATCATGGGTCTTTCACTAGCTGAGTTCCCGGATGGAGGCAGCTGCATCCAGTCTAGATCTTGGTCACAGCCACCCAGGCTGATTCCATTGCACCATCTGGATGAGTATCCGAAACATATGTGACAGTTAACAGTTAACAGTTAAGCTAACAGTTACACTTATTATGGGTACTGATGGCCAGTAAAATACTACACCAGACAGCACTCTTATGGATTCATTTACAGATGAATTAGAAACGTGCAGTAAGCACATCCCAGAAATCAAATAGCTGCTATGGATACCAGAGAATCTCAGCTTTGTTCAAAGGAAGTGTTCACCCCTCCCCGTTGTAGATATGGCTTCGGAAACTTTCAGATGATATTTGCAAACTGCTCCTGCATTTAACAGAGAGTGATTCAAAGCCCTGTAAGCAATTGATCCTTTCCCTCATATGAAATGAGCTATCTTTCTCTCAAGCCAGCCTTCATGCAAAGATGATCAGTTATTTGAATGCTGTTCAAGTTTGACAATGGCCCTCTTCAGGTGGTCAGCTGAATGTGTCGAGGGGGACAAACAGGGGTGCACTGGCTAGTCACACCCCCTGGGCTAATGCACCAACTAGCCTCACCCCTGGGTACTGCACATTCAGTATTTGTCAGCACGTAACAGGTGGACACCTGGGCAATGTAGCTAGCAGGTGCCTCGACATAGGGAGGCACACATTTGCTTTACACATTTGCTTTACAAAGCCCTTTACACATTTGCTTATGTGCTTGGTGGGGGAGGAAATGACATAACAGGGTTAATATAAAAGTGCATTGTGCGAAGGCTGGTAAAACTAACCCTGTGCCCATAATAATGAAGCAAGTGTACTGTGGAACTGAAAATATCCCATGGGTTGTACCCAAAGAATGTTAGTTACGAGTTCCACTGACAGCGCAATCCTATCCAACTTACAGCACCAGTGTAACCAGCGGGGGGGAGGGCAAGGTGGGAGGCTTTGGAGTGGAGGGGAGATTTAAATCCCCTTTGGAGGGGATTTGAATCCCCTTTCCATTCTGGGGCCTCCCGTTCTTCCTGCACTGCTGGTTACACCGGTGGTGTAAGTTGGACAGAATTGTGCTGTCAGTGAGTTGAGTAGGCCTTACGTCTGAGTAGACATGCCTAGGACTATACTGAAAAAAGTCATATTGAAGTTAATGGGACTTCAGTTTGTCAGGGTTAGGCTTACCAGATCTTCAACTGGGACAGAGTGCTAGACCTTTAGGAGAAGGAATGTGGGCAGGTGTAGCTTGTTAACCCTTAGAACACAATCCTAGGCGTGTCTACTCAGAAGCAAGCCCCACTGAACACAATGGGGCTTGCTTCTGAGTAGACATGCCTAGTATTGTGCTCTAAGGTTTAACAAGCTATACCTGCCCACATTCCTTCTCCTAAAGGTCTAGCACTCTGTCCTGGTTGGAGATCTGGTAAGCCTAGTCAGGGCTAAAGCTGTAATCCTATGCATACTTTCCTGGAAGTAGCCCCTATTAAACACAATGGGACCTACTCCCAAGGAGACATGTCTAGGATTGCACTGTAAGTTGTCTCATTCATTTCAATGGTGCTTAGGCAGAATTCACTTCAACCCAGTGGCAGCGGCGCACCTAGAATTCACTTCAACCCAGTGGCAGCGGCGCAACCCAGTGGCAGCAGCGCACCGCCTGAGGCGGTGACGTGATGTCACAACGTTTCTGGGTTCTCCCCAAGAACATCACTTCTGGGGAGGCCCTGGCGGCGGTGGCCCTATGATCCAGCTGCCCTTCTTCCTTCAAGGCCTACAAAGGAGAAGAGCAGCCAGATCATGCGATGGTAGGCCCACGATCCAGTCGCCCCCTGTTCCTTTTCCTTTGGAGGCTATCCCTGAGCCGCGATGGAGGCAATGGCCAGATTGTGCTGCCGCCGAGTGTTTCAGCGACTTCTGGATGAAGGGAAGAATTGGCTGTTCTCCGAATGACTTCACGAAGAAGCCTCTCGGCTCAGCCAGAAGTAGTGTGCGCAAAGAAGGTCATTCCAAGAAACAATAAGAGGCGGCGGCCGCCATCTTGGCTGGCCTCGTGTGGTACCCCCTCATGTGACACTCCAGCTTGGAACCCGGGGCATACTTTCCCCCGCCCCTCACTTGCTACGCCACTGCCCAGTGGTCTTATCTATCTTTGGAACAGCTGCTGCAAAAGAAACATAACCAGTTTTGGAGAATATACACACGTGTGGCTGGAAAGTTCAGGCAAGAAGAACCTGGTGAATCCTGGACAAAGGATTGTTCTGCAGTAAGGCCAGTCCTATTGCCAAGCCTGGATGGTTTTGCTCTTTGCTAGAGGCTAAGTGGGAAGCAAGAAACTGGAGTTCTCTTCTAGATTCTGTTGCTGAAGGCGGTTGTTGTCCAGACAAGTATCTGAGGCTGCAACTATGTCATCTGAAATCTTGTCATAATCACTAATCATTTCTGATGTTCTTTAAAAAAAAATTTAATACACGTCAGTGATGCAAAATCTCATGAGTCTCACACTGATTCATGTGGGCCGTGGGGAGGGGGGGGCATGCAATTTCTTGCAGCCTTGAGTAGGTTAGAAATAACGTCTGCTAGATTCATTTGTTTCCCAAACTAGTTAACCAGTTGAATCGATAGCTTAAAAACCTGTTAGTCGACTCAGAAGGCGTGCCCAATTAATCAGGCAACACCGTTCAAAAACAAATAGTATTTTTAATTTAAATACTCACACAGTGACATCCTATGCACGTCTACTCAGAAGTCCGCCCCAGTGAGTTCAATGGAGCTTACTCTATGTAAGTGTATACAGCAGGGGTGGGGAACGGATCCGGCCCCCGGAGCGATCCGGTCTGGCCCGCGTGAGACCGGACCCGAGTCAATCAGGTCCGGCCCGCGCGAGCAGACCGGAGGCTCCGCCAGCCCCGCCGGTCCCTCGCGCGCTCCCCTCGGCGCGACTCCTTTCAAATCCGGCTGTTTCTGCGCATGTGCAGAAGCAGCCGGATTCGAAAGGAGTCGCGCCGAGGGGAGAGCGCGCGGCGCGCTCACCTCGCGTGACTCCTTTGGAACCCGGCTGTTTCTGCGCATGTGCAGAAACAGCCGGGTTCAAAAGGAGTCGCGCGAGCAGCGCGCGTGGGGTCGTTGGCGGCGGCCGCCTGAAAAAGATAAGGAGAGCCTTTGGGGGGGGAGGTAAGGAGAGCATGGGGGCGGTGTGTGTGTGTGCGCCCCGGCGCGCACACGTGCGTTTCGCGCTTCGCGTGCGCCGGGGGACACATTTGCGATGGAGGGGCACATGGCCCGCGGGACATTTTCCCCATGGGAAAATGGCTCTCCATCGCAAATAGGTTCCCCACCCCATACAGTATAGCAGTATAGCAGTGGTATACAGTATAGCAGTGGTTCTCAAACATTTTAGCACCGGGACCCACTTTTTAAAATGACACTCTATCGGGACCCACCCAGCCTTACGTGACTTTAAAAAAATGTGATATATAAATAAATAAATTTATTTATTTACAAGTAAAGAGCTCAGGTGCTTGTAGGGTAATTAGCAGCTATCTTGCAAACTGCAGGAGCTCAGCTGTTTGCAGGGTAATTAGCAGCTATCTGGTTTTGAATAGCCTCAGGGCTTGTGGCAATGACTTATCTGATCTTTCCATCACCTGGGACCCACCAGAAATCAAGTCGCGACCCACCAAGTGGGTCCCGACCCACAGTTTGAGAAATACTGCAGTATAGGATTGCAGCCACAGAAACTAGAAAGGATAGGTTCCATTTTAGTATTCTCCATTTTAGTATTACTCTCACACGGGGGCAGTGGAGTTAACTGGACTGGAGCAGAGGCAAGTAGTTCTGCAAGACTCCGTTACACCGGAATCAGCGGCCCTTCCCCCTTTCTGTTGGAGCCATTCTGGCGGCAATGGTAACACGCAGGACACTCCCCTGTCGCTGCCGGAATGGCTCCAACAGCAAGGGGGAAGGGCCGCTTATTCCGGTGTAACGGAGTCTTGCAGAACTACTTGCCTCCGCTCCAGTCTAGTTACACCACTGCACGGGGGGGGAGGGGTATCTCTTCAACAATGATGCATACTGAAACATAAACATGCACCAACTAAACACAAAGTACGGTAAGCGTCTTTTTGGCTTCAGAATTAATTGTTGTAGTCATAAAGCCAATTTATGCAGATTTAGCCGATGAATCAATTGAGATTGGGATGACAGTCTCAAGTAAGTCCAAAGTTACTGGCAAGGAGATAACAGGATTAATTTGTTCACAGATCAATTCCGTGCACCTACAGCGCAATCCTATGCATGTCTATTCAGAAGCAAGTCTCACTGGATTCAATGGGACTTACTCCCGTGTGTGTGTGTGTGTGTGTGTGTGTGTGTGTGTGTGTGTGTGTGTGTGTGTGTGTGTGTGTGTGTGTGTGTGTGTGTGTGTGTGTGTGTGTGTGGCTGCAGCCCTAATGAGGAGGACGTACAGTAGCTGTTTTGCCTGTATCTGGTGCGATCTGATAAAGACCTAAGAAGGTATTTGCAACGAGTGACAAGAGGGATTTGTGCGGGTGAGACATATGGACAGAAAAGTGGCATCACTATGCCAAGATGCAAAGGCATAATGTTCTGAAGTGACTATTTTTTCCAACACAGGCATGCTCCAAACACCATTTGATATATAATTGATGGTTTACTAACATATTCATGAGTAGAATTGCTTTTGCTACTCTTTTTATGTGCAGGGAAAAACAAATCAGGAAAATACCAATCCAGGGTACCAAAAGAAGAAAGAGGGGGCGGGGGAGGGGCTGTTTAAGAAAGCAAAATTCTCATTTAAAAAGCTTTGAACTTTCCTTTTAGGAAAGCTGAAACAGGAAAAGGGTTATTATTTTTTAAGGTGCTAAATTAATAAAACAAGGCAGCAATATTGAAGAGCATCACATTACTTAACAAGTGTGTCATTACTGTGTGTTTGCTTCCACAGAAGTCAGATTGTAAGCTCCTTGAGGGCAGAGGCCTTTTAATTGTGTTTAGGAAACTCTGCAAAAAGCACCATGGTGCAATATAAGTACCGGTAAATAAATACTACTATGAAGAGCAACAACTCACTGCAGAATTAGAAGTGCCATCAAATCCTTCTGAACTTAATTGGGTTTTTGCTTTGGTTCGAACACTGATGGTAGGCTTGCATTATTCATTCATTTATATACCATTATCAATGCACATGGCACTTTACAAAGTACAAGAGGACAGATTCTGCCCTAAGGAGCTTACAATCTAAAATGAGACAACAGAAAAAAGAGAGGGAGATGGAGGTAGTAGGGATAAACTGGGGAAGAACATATATTTATGGCCCAATCCTATGGGCAGCCACCGCTACCAGAACTAGTGTTCGAGTGGCAGAACATGCTTTCTGGTTGTCGCAAACAGTGCTACAGAAGCATGGGAAACCGGGCGCTTTGAGACCACCAGCAGAGAGGTCGTGGAGACCCCACGCGTGGCAGTGGGATGACAGAGGACCGCCAATGGAGGTGAGTCAGCAGCAGGGCGGTGAACATAACGGGGCAGGGGTGGGAATAACGGGGCAGACAGGGGGATGGCTGGGGCGTGTCAGAGGGGGTGGAACTGGCGCAGGCGACTTGTGCCAGCCCCTCCAGTGCCAGCCGATATACCCCTTTGTCTCCTCGGACGTGTGCCAGCTAAAGAGCTGACACATGTCCGAGGAGACCCATTGCCAGTCGAGGGGCTTACTGAGAGGTAAGAGAAGTGCAGCAGTAGAAACAATGCTTGGCATGTCACCAGGTAAGGGGAGCAGTATTGGCACAGCAAGGAACCAGGCAAAGGTGGCATGTGGCATGCCACTTCAGGCACTCAAAGGGCTTGGGCTGGCCCTCATTGCTTTGCTAACTCATGAAAGTGGGCGTTTTCTCTTGGTAAATGGGAAGAAAAGCGAGGACATTGCCGTTTGCATGGCAGCTTTCCTAGAGAGCAGGCATCCAGGATAAAATGTTGGATTTAAAAAAAGAAAAGAAAGGAAAGGAAATCATGGTGGACGGCATGAAATAAAAATGGTCCATGCTATCTACAAAACACACCGTTATTATTGGGCTCTTCGGGAAACATGAGGAAATGTCTTTATGCCTTGAAAGCACACCGTCAATAGCAGGCAGGCTCACTTTCCAATCGCTCTCGTCAGAGAATCTGCTGAGAAGACCACATGACAAACAAAATGAAATCCAGACTCCAGATGCCCAGAGGCGAGAGAGAGAGAGAGAGAGAGAGAGAGAGAGAGAGAAGACATACAGTCGATGGAAGATTCAGAGGTGGGTGGAGGGAAACAGGCAGGGGTTCCTAGATTTTCACAGTGAGTTATTTGGACTGGATTCTCCTGCTACTCTTGAACATACATGAAGTTCATTAACAAACATGCATTAAAAAGACGCTGGAGGAAAAAAAAAACTCAGTAATTGCTCTTTTGCAGCAAATCAGAAGTTACTGTGAGGGGGGAAAAAGAAAAAGAAAGTCTTCCATAAAGACTCTGTCAAAACAAGTCGCTTAAGGATTAGCAAGAGCTAAATCCCCTGTCAGAGAGATATTTTTTTTCCCTCAACAGCAGTAAATGGGTTTTAGTGTTGGAAAAATCTTAGAAAATGCACTTTCTCCCTCTCCGAAGAGCCAGCTGAAGAAACACAGCACCTTTTTGGAAACCCAGAGGCCCTTCCCTGGCCAGTTTGGGAGAAGTTCTGCGTTCTGCACCTAATACAACAATGGTCCGAGTGTCCTGAAAACAACAGAGGCTGTTCTCGTAATGGGAATTGTGACTCTATGGAAATCATGCCATCGGAATAAACACTGCAGTCTAACAATGAGATATAGAGGGGTGTGCAGGAGAATAACACTTGCCCAGACAGGATTGTCACATGGCCCAGCATCCCTGATAAAGGGGAGGTCGTTCTGCATTGGACCCCAGTGTATCCATGTTAGAATGGCTTACATGTTGTCCATAGATTGCTGGTGTGCTAATGCTGCACACAAAAAAGTCACATGTATAGGTCTGGAGCATATTAAGTGAGATATTAGCTACAAGGAAGTCTTCATCGGGAACATAAGATGGATCTTGCTGTATCAGACCAAAGTGGATTCATCTAGTCCAGCATTCTCTCTTCCACAGTAGCCAACCAGAAGCCTCTGAGAAGCCCACAAGCAGGGCATGAAGGCAACAGGACTTTCCTGCAAATGGTATTCAGAGGTAGGGTGTCCCTGACTATGGAGGCTCCATTTAGCTTGCATGAGAAAATAAGTGCTGCTGGCTGATACCAAAATTCTAGACCAACATCCTCTCACAGGGACCTACCAGATGCTCTAGGAAAGCCACAGGCAGGGCTTGAAGGCAACAGCAACTGATATTGCAAGGTAGACTTCTTCTGAACACCGAGGTTCCACAAAGTCATCATGACTAGGAGCCACCGGTAGACCACTTCTCCTCCATTAATTAGTCTAATCCATCCTTTATATAAGGTAGTCATCTAAGCCCATGGCCATCACCACATCTTGGGGCAGTGAATTCCACACATTAAGGATGTGCTTCATGAAGGTGGACTTCCTTCTGTCCATTCAAAATCTTCTCCAAATCTATTTCATTGGGCGACCCTGAGTTCTAGCATGGCAAGAAAGGGAGAAAAACTTCCCTCTGTTAATTTTCACCACATTACATCCTCTGTTAATCTTCTTTACTCTAGACTAAAAAGCCTCAAACGCTGTAGCCTGTCCTCATAAGAAAGGTGTTTCAACCCTTTGATGCTTTCCATACAGGGTCGGTCCAGCCATGAGGCCAACTGGGTCAGTCATTCTAGCCCTCCACTTTCTTCTCCTTCACACTTTCCATTCTGTTTCATGAGCCACTTTCTTTTCATGCCCAGGTAGCATGAGAAGGAAGAATAACAGAAGCTGCTGTTCCACTAAGTAAAAGGAGGGTGGTGGTTGACCTTAGGAGTAGGTAAGTCTTGGCTAGCCTTGTTGCCTTAAGGCCAACCCACACTGCATGATTTCCGGCGTGTCCTAGACACGCACGGAGCTGTGCAGAGCTGTCTGGTCACCATAGCGGAAGTCTGCAGCTGAACGCGGGAGAGCTGTGCTCTCCCGAGTTCCGGCACGTGCAGAAAGTTGGATGCCCATCTTTTGAGGGGGCAGGTTTGCGGAGCTACTGCAGCCACCAATCAAATGAGAGGGGGAGGAGAGTGGCTGCCTGCCAATACAAACTAACTTCCAATCACCGTGGAGGTTTATTCCAAGAATTGTAACAAGAAAGTATTTGCTTTCTGACTTGCAGGGGGGAGGAATCAACGTTTGCTTCAAAGCCAAGAGCAGGGAGGCTGCGCAGCTCTCAAGTATGTGGCAAAACTGGCTAGGAAACCATTGCTTACGACTGCTGCTTTGTTTGTGTGTGTGTGTGTTAAAACGAAATGGAGAGAAACGTGTGAAGTTTGTGGGTGATTTTGTCTCGGTTGCCTTTGCGACTACATAAAGATGCATAGGGTAGTGTTGTTAAAAAGTAAAAACCGGCAACGCATAAAAGTAGACTGAAACTTGACGATGGCCCCGCTGTAAAAGAACAGAGCTGCAAGTTTTCCTGGTGGTTTTCAGCCAATCGGAGCGCACTTGTGTTTAGCCAATCACAGCTGCGCTTTCTTAATAAGGCGAGACAACAGAAGGGACTACTTGCTGTTGGAGACGAGTTCAGCGCGCGGAGGCGAGCGGCCAGGCACCTACGCTCGCTCGCCTCCGCACCTGAAATCATGCGGTGTGGGTCGGCCCTTATGGCCACATCCCCTAGACCAGAGGTTCTCAATCTGTGGTACGAGTACCCCTAGGGGTACGTGGACCAACGGCAGGGGGTACGCCAGAGCCTGCCCCTTATCAGCATCAATCAGTAGTTAATTGCTTGTTAATTAGAACTTAAAATGCAATACCCCTGTCTGTCTGTCTGTCTGTCTGACTCTCTCTCTCTCTCTCTCTCTCTCTCTCTCTCTCTCTCACACACACACACACACACACACACACACACACACACACACACACACACACGACTTAAGACATTTTTTCACATTTAAAATTGTTTTAGTACTTTTTAATTTAATGAATAATTAGCTAATTAATTGATTGATTAGTCCAATTAATTAGCAATTAATTAGCAGGGGATACTTCAGAAAATTGGACCGTGATAGGGGGTACCTGGGCCTCCAAAGGTTGAGAACCCCTGCCCTAGACATCATCTCATTCAAGGACATCTCTGGTCCTTAAACCTTCACACATTTTAAAATCTTTTTTTTCCAACCCAGGACAAGAATCTTACTCCTTTCCAGACTCTGCACTGAAGATCAGATTATGTAATGCAATCATGATAGTGCAGAATTCAAGATCTTCAATTTTTAGGTTGGTCCTCTCTAGGGAGATGACAATGGGAAAAAAATACGAAAGTACGCCAAGACAGTCCCATAAAACCAGCTTAGCTAAGGTGTATAATATATTTTAAAATATATTGTCAACAATATTGAAATACAACAATTGCAATTTTTATGATGGTCAGGTGAGGAGGCAGCTAAATGAAAGACCAAATAGTGTTTATAAATAAGAATGTTTCCTCAATAAAGCCAGTGGGTAGTAGATGTTTTGACAATTGTAGGACTGCTGGCGACTCCAACATCCAACCAGGATGAGGGCTGAAACCAACGATCTACCTCAATGTGATTAGAAAATAACAGCTGGCAGTTCAAATTTAGCCAATGGAGAAGACAAAAGTCTGGATTTTCCAGCTCAATGAGAAGGAGCCTCAAGGAGATTCCAAGGGCATACTGTTTGCTTTTGTGGGACTGACGCCACTTCAAAAATTAACACGGTCTGCCTGTGTGACTGCGTGCTACCCATGTTCAACATTTATATTTGGAAATGAAAATATTAAAACATGCCTTATGCCTCTAGTACTGTTTCCTCCCAAGGGGAGTGACCCCATAAAAGGCTTCCTCCTGCTTGAGGAGGAGACATAAAACAACATCTTTATATCCAAACAATGCTTGATCTGGCCAATAGCCCAAGCTGCTTCTCTCGGGTTCCGAGGGTTTGTGTCAATGCTGTGTTTTAAACAGAGTCAGGACCCTGGCAGATGTCAAAGCCTTTACAATCTTGAGTTCCAAGGGTTCGTATTTAATATGCTGTCAATGAGGAGCCATTAAGCTTATTGTCTTTAAATCATTTGGACAAGCCTTTCCTGTCACTTGAATTTACATCACAGAGACAATGCTGTGGCTGTCTGTTTTCATACAATGAAGGAAGCTACTTCACAAAACAAAAAGCCTTTAGAACACAACACAGTGTCAACCCACCCCCCAACTCAGTGATGGAGCAGAGGAAGAGACTACCACATTCTATGGAGGATTCAAGCAATTAAAACATTTAGTTGAATTAAATCACCAAACATGCTGATTAACCATGAATTAACCTGCCCATCCTTAAGATTCATATATTCCATACTTCCATATATTCCGGCTCGTCTCCTTAGGTCATCAGAGAAGGCCCTTTTGAGGGTACCGTAGCCCAGGGAGGTGCGAGGGGCGGCGGCCAGAAATAGGGCCTTCTCAGTAGTGGCACCAACCCTATGGAATTCCCTCCCTCTTGATTTACGTATTGCTCCCTCCCTGGAGACCTTCTGGCGAGGCCTGAAAACATTCCTGTTTAAGGAGGCCTTCTGAGTCCTTGCCTTTTTAACATCCTGCACAGGTGGAGTGCTGCTGCTTTTTAATGCTTTTTTATGCTTCTGTTTTAATTGTAATTTGATGTGGTTTTATTAATTTTAGATGATGTTTTAGACGATGTTTTTACTAGCTTTTGTGGATTGTTTTTTATTGTTTTAAATGTGATTATTTGTTGTATTTGTTGTTGTGAGCCGCCTTGGGTCCCTTCGGGGAGAAAGGCGGGATAAAAATATTGTAAATAAATTGTAAATAAATAAGATTCAGAGCAGGTCAGGTTCCCTTATGTGATGTATCCACACAACGACCCTGCAGGGCATGCAAAACTATCCTCCTTTGCAGATGAGGTCAGTAGCTGAGAAAGTGACCCTAATGGTCCAATCCTAAGAGGGCCATACGTGGCCAGAACTAGCATTCTGGCAGCATAAGGTCCTTTACAGCTGTTGCAAAACATGACACAGCAAATAGCGTGGCCTGGCCACCACCAGAAGCGGCAAGTCAGGGCGCCAGCAGACAGAGAAAGAGCCCCAGCACTGGTAATACAGTGCAGGGGGTGGGAGGGAGACGGGGTGGGCAGAAAAGGGGAGGAATGGGGAGACCAGGTAGATCAAGGCCGGGAAGGGGGCGGTTTCAGTGGCTGCAGCGCCACCAATATCCTATCCCCCTTCCTGGGCGCGATCCCCTGCCCGGGTCCACTCGGATTTGCGCCAGCAAAGTAGCTGGCATAGGTCTGAGTTGAGTAGACCCAAGGGGCTGTGAGGGCTTATCCTGGGGCAAGCGAAAAAATGTTCTCTTATCTGGAGGAGGCCTTTGCGCCTCGAAACTCCACCATGGGATGCAGTGCATGCCCAGTTGGCACAGCTGTACTGGCACACAGGGAGTTAGGTAGGATTGGGCTGCAACTCACAGTCGCCTGTGTTCAGTTCCCCACTCAGCTTGCTGGATGACCTTGAGCCAATCATTTTCTCTCAGCCTCGCCTACCTTGCAGGGTTGTTGTGTGCATAAAATATGGCAGGAGGGGGGAAGCACATGTACCAACTCTGCCACTTAGAGGAAGGTGGGATAACAATGTAATCAATCAAACAAGCCTCCTTTTGAATACGTTTTGCGCCTCTTGCTAACGGCGAACAGTTTCTCCCCACTTCATTCTTCTGCTTGCCAACTCTCTTTCTTCACCAAGCGCAGCCTATAAACTTTGCAACTTTTTCAAAGGCGATGCCCAGCCCTGACCACTGATCAAACACTTGAAGAGCAGCTCTCCGCCACACCAAACAAAGGCGTTAAAAAGACACTGAGCAGCACAGTGCAGCATTTTTCTGCATCACAGCCTTTGGAGAGTTTCCCACACGTCCACAGCACAAATAACCACCAGGTTCCTCAATGGCAAAGACAAAAAATCGGATTATTTTCCACCTTCCTACTGCATATTCAGATGCAGAACACTTTGGAGCTCGCTGCAGAGGTGTCAGTGACCAGGGCCTCTGAGAGGAATTTTACCAGGGGGTACAAAGTTTCTTTTGAGCCCCTTCTCAAAGGGGGAGGGGGCAAATGGGGCAGGGCGAGCAGCAATGGCCGGAAATGTCTCTGGACCCCAGGTCTATCAGGCTTCCCGATTTGGAACCCAGGTCTACCTGCCCGGTAGACGTGGCCACCTGGTTGGTCCGGCCTCTGTCTTTCACTTTCCATGAAGCCAGCTGAGATCTCAGGAAATTTCTTTGGCTTCTGTGCCCCCCTTTTGACCATGGGCCTGGGTACAATTTACCCCCTTTACCCCCTTCTCATGGGCCCTGCCTGTGACCCACCCTGAACCTCCAGGACAGAGTTTGATTGGAATACTATAGTAATCTGCATTTCCCTCTATTAGGAAGCCCCCCATCACCACCCTCCACCTCCAAGGAGTTTTGGAACACTATGAAAATATGACTCATGATCCGAAAAGTGTGCCCAAACATCTCTTGTGCTGCCGCAGAGAATACTGGAGTGCGGATTGTGAGAGTCTTCAAGCAGCATCTTTAAACTCGGGGACAGCCTGTCCATGAAACTGACGGAGATGGTCGCCTGTGAAGTCCATGCTCGCGGCCTCGAGGGATTGGGGCCGCCCTTTCCCAATCCTCTCCTTGGTACGATGGGGCGTGGACCCAGAACCGCTCCCAGATTATAAAGAGATGGACTTACATTTCGTGATGTTCACAAGTTTTACTCGGGTCAACTGCTTTACATTCATGGGGCCTTGTTGTAGTCACAGGCCCTTGCTTACTCAGAGTCTCTGCTAATAAGACCTTCTCCGTGTTCTTCTCACAGGAGAGGTCATGTTTGAGGCGTTGGTCGGTCAGTCCGGGTCATGCACGTGGAGTCGTGGTAGGTTGGCAGGTAAGTGGCTGCTCTGAACCCCGGGGTGGGTTCTTGGAGGCAGGTTGTAGTTCAGGGTAGACGTTGAGGCCGGGGTAGACCAGAAGCGGCTCTTCCCCCACTCCCACAACTGACCCCAGGTCGAGCTGGGGTGTTGGGGTCTGCAAGTAGCTCCAGGACTCACTTCACCTGGAGAATAGCTGCCTGTCAGGAGTGGGCCTTCCTTGTGCTGCCTCACCGGGGTTGTCTCTTCCTTTCCCCTCTGTCCGTCGCTCAACCAGCAAGCTCCTTCTCCCTTGGAGTCTCTAGGTTGGGTCTTCCCTTCCCAGCCAGGGAGACTCCTTGCAACTCTCACAAAACTTTCCTATAAGTCCCGCCCCCTCGTCCTTTGCCTGGCCTAGCAGCTATCTGCCAGGTGTCTCCGACAGCTGCAGCCTCCCAGCTGACTGCCTGCGGGCTTGGCTGTGGTGTGACATTGCCTCAAGGAGCAAGTTGGTGGGCACACTTAACTGGGTCTGCCCATCCGCCTCCACTGCTCCTCCGCCTCCTGCTTCCTGGATTTGAACAGAAAGAGGGGAATAAAGGGGAAGTAGAGGGCAGAGGAGAATGGTGGCCTAGACTGTCTCTGACACTCTAGCTAACTACTTTCCTTTCCTCCCCGATTTCTCTTCTGCTCTGTTCCACTCGTCCTTTTTGAATTCAGGTAGCAGAAGGGGAAAAATATCACAGAGATGACAGCTGGTATGCCGCCAGGTATGGGTGGAGCAGCATTTGGTACAATACCTTAGGAGGTCAGAAGCGGAGGGGGGAGGGGGCCCCCGGGTAGCTTGCGGGGGGCGACAAAGCTGACGGCAGGGGCGTCAATCATGCCATTTTGGCAGCGGGAAGAGTGGGCGGCAGCAACAGAGATGGCAATGGTTTGGCCCTCCCTCCTGCCCTGTGCCTCTGCGGGATGTTTAGCAGCAGCGGCAACATCACTTCTGGCAGTGACGTCACCGGGGGGCCGCATAGCACTGCCTCTGCAGGAGGTCTTGGGCTGGCCCTGCTTAAAATATAGCCACTTTGTGCATAGAACTTTATAAGTGGCAATCCCTTGCTTTATACAGTCCTGAGACCTGCCGAGCCCCTATGATAGGGAGAACAGCAAGAGCTGAGAGAGAGAGAGTGCTAGGTTTATGCGCTCTATATTACGGTTAGCTTATCAAGAGTGCCTCTCTCTCTCTCTCTCTCTCTCTCTCTCTCTCTCTCTCTCTCTCTCTCTCTGTGCCCTGTACTGTCAGCAAAAGAAAGGATTTCAGTCAGCACTTGTCAAAGCTTTTGCAAATCTGCTCAAGCTCAGTAGGGTAGATCAGCCCTGGTTAGTTTTATTTATTCATGCATTCTGCTTTATCCTGCCACTGCACTTCTACCTGATTGTAGAAAGTAAACATACAAATTATCACTCAGATGGAACACCCTTGTCAGGATCTCACAGGCTGGGAGAGAGAGAGGATTATTAGCCTCCACTCGTCTCCTAATTTTTACCCCCCTTTGAATTATAAAGTGTTGCCTGCAACGTGTCAGGGTACGAGTGGATAAATATTTTAGGAACACGGCATAAATACCGATGCAAATGTGCAAACGATCTCATTACTTTTGCAGAGACCTTCCCAGGGTCTGTGCCTTTTCTTGTGTTACTATCAAAAAAAATAGCACTGGTTTTTGCACTGGAATTTTTCAATGGGTATTTTGACAGAAATTCTGTTTCACTGGAAATGGGCAGGGGATGCAGTATCCATGTCGTTGCATCACACTGTCGATATGTGACAGAACATTGGGGGGGGGGAGTTTCTACGTTGCACAGCAAACACAATTGCTGCAGATATACCAGTGTTACCGAGGACAAGTGGATGGCATATAAGCAGGGGTCTGGGAGGGGTCCTAAGACCAGGGCAGGCCCAAGACTTCTGGTGCCTGAGATGGTGCACCAAATTTTGCCCCCTCTTACCTCTTCTTCCCACTGCCTGGGTTCAAAAAGGAAGTGGGGACCAGTGAGAAGAGGACATGTGGAGGAGAGGAGAGTGGTGGGATAGAGTGTCTCCTCTTCTCCACATTTCTGCTCCATTCCCCCCCCCCCCGTTTTTTGAACTCAGGGAGCAGGACTCAGGAGGGTGGTGGTGGATAGAGATGGACCTCCCACAATCCACTGCCTGAGGTGACCACCTCAGTCCATCTCATGAATGGGCTGGCTCTGTCAACTACAGATGTACATGGCTGTTTGAACACCAGTGTGCACCCATCAATCAAACCTGCAGTGTTATACCACCAGCACTAGACAATGTCTTTCAGTGATCTAATTCAGGGGTTCTCAACTTCTTCCCAGCCAAGTACCACCTCTGGCGCCAGTCTCCTGCTGCGTACAACTGGAAATAGCTGGTGATGACATCATCACCAGTTACTTCTGAGTTTTCAGGTTTTCGGAGGCGAGAAATGCTAGGTAGAAGGCTCTGGGCTGGTGGAAGGGCCCTTCTCAGCATTCCCAAGAGGCTTGGCCAAAGGCAGGAGCCTCTTGGGAACGAAAACGTGCCACCAAAAGCACCGTGTTGGAGCGGGGTTCCGGTGGTCTAAGTACCACCAGCAGTCGGCCGAAGTACCACTGGTGGTACTAGTACCACTGGTTGAGAACTTACAATGAAAGTTTCAACTTTCAGGACTTCTACTAAGTTTTCAGATGGTCCTGAAGTTTCTGCAAACAAATTCCAAATGTTTCACTCACTCAGTTGAGTGCTGCATCCACTTGAGAGATTGGCATAGGTTGACTTGACACATGGAAATGAAAGGTGAGAGAGTCCCCAAGTCAAGGCTGATATGGGATATACAATGTGGTGTCAGATGTACATTGAACAAGTTAGGCCAGAACTTTGCACCTGGCAATACCACAGGTTCTGGGCAGCACCTTGGTTGGGCCTGTTGTCACCTCCATTGGCCATCCCACCCACAATGTCACTGCCATCGCCTCCCTTCTCTCAGCTCCCTGCCTGAGTTTTAAAAAGACAGAGAGGGTGAGCAAGAGAACATGGGAGAAGAGCTGCTCGAGCCCTGTCGTTGTATCTCATCCCCCATTTCCATCCTCCTTTCCTCACCCTTTCTGCCTTTTGAAATGCAGAGACTAGGATGGAAAAGGAGAAGGGGGGCAGTGAGGACATACGTTTGAAGGGAGCACAGCAGAGATTAAGGGTGCTGGAAGAGGCAAGAGAGAGATGGGAGTAAAAACTTGCATGGTGAGCTTTGTGCACCATGGGGCAGAAGGAGGCAGGTGGGTTTGGACCCAAGGGATGTGGGCTTGGACCAGGCCTGAAATTGAATGAAACGTCCTCCCTACCTAGCAGAGATGTTCTTAATGGCACATTAGACAACTGTCATTTAATTTAGAAAAAAAAACATATCACTCTTCCCTTTTTTTTGTCCATTTTCAGTCACTGCGTATAAAATGTTGGCAAATCATTGCAACAAAAACAGATCCCTAGAGATACATGAGACTGGAATAGTAACATCCCACTGGAAAACAATCTGTAATCCTTTCAGACAAGTCTTCTCATACATCATGAAGTCAGCCCCAGACTGGACCAACAGGGGGTGGTGGGGAGGGAGGAACTCTTGTGAGATAATCTTGTGATTTACAAAAATCTGGAAAAATGGGTCAAGGTTGTCCTTGAATGGTGAGTGAACACACAAAGCTGCCTTAACACCAAGTCAGACCATTGGTCCATCTAACCTAGTATTGACTCCTAGCAGCAATCCGGGGTCTCAGGCTGAAAGGGCTCCTTCCTTCCCATCATCTACCTACCACATGTCTGACTGTCTGTAAAATTAAAGAGAAGGGATGATGCTGTCCATCAGCAATCAAAACTTGGCTCCTGTGAAGTTAAGGGTGGGAGGAGTGAAGGCAAACGAGGAGCATGCTGGTCCATAGCCAGCAAAAAAACCAGGAAGAGCAGATTCTCTTAGTTGCTCAAACCAGTGAGTTAGCTTGACCCGGAAGCCTTTCTAGGGGTCAGGGAGTATAATCTGTCATACTCTGGCCTGGCATATTGGAATAGAGTTTCATCAGTTTCTGGGTCCAGTTCAAGGTAGTGGTTCTTACTTTTAAAGCCCTTCATGGTTTGGGACCTTAAGGACTGGCTTCTAGCCTACCCATGGAGATCTTCCAGGGAGGCCTTGAACTGTGTGCCGTCACTGAATGAGGTCCAGGTGGCATGCACCCAGAACAGGGCCTTCTCTGTATTGTGGCCCCCCTGACGATGAAACTCCCTGCCATGGGAGATCCAGCAGCACCCTCTCTTCCAACTTTTTAGAGGTTCTTAAAAACATACTGTATTTATTCCACCAGGTGCTTGAGCTCTGTGTCATTGTTTGATGCTTATTTGCTGCTGTTGTAATATGCTTCTGAGTTTGGATTTGTTTGGGGGGGGGCTTATTGGTTTAGGGGGGCTTATTGGTTTATACTTTTTATATTTGTTAGCCACCATAGTGAAAGGCAGGATAAGGTAAAGGTATCCCCTGCTCGAAAGTCAGTCGTGTCCGACTCTAGGGTGCGGTGCTCATCTCCGATTCTAAGGCCGAAGAGCCAGCGCTGTCCGAAGACGCTTCCATAGTCATGTGGCCGGCGTGACTAACGGAATGCTGTTACCTTCCTGCCGCAGCGGTACCTATTAATCTACTTGCAATTTCTTGCTTTCGAACTGCTAGGTTGGCAGGAGCTGGGACAGGAGATGGGAGCTCACTCCATCATGCAGCACTCGGGTCTCGAACTGCTGTCCTACCGACCTTCTGGTCTGCAGTTCAGCGTCTCAACCACTAAGCCACCGCAGCCAAGGCAGGATACAAAAAGAAGAAATAGTCTTCCTTGGTTCTGTAAATGAGTTCCTCTTGGACAGAGCTGGGCAGTTGGTGCACAGGCTGAATTCCCACCTAACTTCCCTCGTGTCCCTGGTTTAAGACTTCACAGCCATCTGGTCACTAGTCGTCTTCTTCTGCACCCGTTTGATATGACTGTTCACACAGAGGCAATAAGCCTGCAACGAATGATCAGAGTAGGCACAGATGTTGGAACATGTGTAAGCGCCCAGATTTTCAAGAGAGCAATTTAAGAAGGAGACGATCTCACCTGAACTTGTAAATCAAACTCTTCTACGAAACATTCAGGCAGAAATGATTTAATCAGGCTGAAGTTGATTTGCTTGGAAGTCTGCTGATTATGCAGCTGGTACCCAGCAAGGTCTTTGAAAGCTGAAAGGCCAAAAATTGCAACCATCTGATCGAGCGCGTATGTCTTGAGTATCACTTGTTTTCTTGGAACCGGGTCAACTTTGACCCAGAAGAGTTACATCTGGGTTAGATCTGAAGCAGTGAAGCAGTTCTAATTGAAGTGTTCAAATTGGGGTCTTGGGTTGGAAAAGCTGGAACTGCAACTTAGAGGCACCTTTGAAATATGGAGCTTTGTCTGAAAAACAGATATGTGTGGGCACAGGAGGAAAGGCATCAGATCCTGACTGCTGCATCACTGGTTTCAGAGTCAACCCCTGGCAACTTGCATAAGCTACTATGGTGGAGCAAAGCATGAAGGCATCTGGACCCTGTTTCTGGAGCCTCTGGTTTGAGATCTGCAGCAGCCTACAGGGAGATTCAAACGGGAGAATGTCTCACAGAAATGCCCAGACTCAACCTGACTTGGAGGAAAAACACTGCCCCAGAAATTAGCAGCATTAATTATTATTATTATTATTATTATTATTATTATTATTATTATTAATATACTGCTTTTCAACAAAAAGTTCACAAAGCGGTTTACAGACAAAATCAAATGATTAAATGGCTGAATTTACTCTGAACCATACACATAAACATCTGAAATTGGAGCAGAGTCATGCCAAAGTAGCCAACTTCTACACTGCAGCATTGAGCAAAGTATTACTGACATTGCAAAAGCTGCTCTAAAGAGGCAGAAGTAGAGGCATGTTGTTAAGACAACCACCCTGAAGACTGGCTGGGCTTTTAAGTAAATTGCTTATTTATAATTTAAACTTTGACCTTGTAGAGAGGTTCAAATCAAAAGCCACTGGGCCGGCCGCATGCCCCGGGTGATTACTACACTCTCATTCACTGTAATGCATGTTAGCATGTTCATTGCAGAGTGTTTTGAAATATTCAGATCATCAGGAAGATTCCCCGGGGACCGCTACAGTAAATCAAGCACCAGGTATATTTTTGCTCAGTTTTCTAACTATGTTGCTATGCAAGGAATCATTTCAAAAAATTAAATGAGGCACTGGTTTAAAACGTGGCATTGCTTAGGATCGAGTTGGATTGTAAAAACCCACTGCATGTGCAGACATGAAGATATTTCAATTCTAGTTTGGAGTAGAGGGAGAAACACATTTCAATGACTGACATTCAGTGGTATACAGTACTGCCCTTGAGTATGGAGTCCTATATCGCCATCATAACCAGCATTCTGTAATTGTTGTGTGGCTTCCCTCACCAACTCACAATTGCGGTTGCCTCCATGGCAGTTCCTGCCCCCCCACACACACACACTTCTGAAGCAGGACAGGAAAGCATGCAGGAGTTTCAGTGGAGTTGTCCACAGTGCCCATGGTGTGCAGCCAATGCTGGCTCACTATTTATTTATTTATTTTATTTAAAAAATTTATATCCCGCCTTATCCTATGCCGAAGGCAAATGCCCAAGGCGGCTTACAACAAAAATTAAAAACATAGTTTAAAATACAGAAAATAAGTTTAAAACAATACATACTTAATTTAAAAACAATAAAATCCACGGGGGGGGGGGACAATATGGAGCACAAAAGCATCATGGCAGAGCATCTTGAGACACAGGAGGCAGACCACAAGCCATCACCCAAACGCTAGACGAAACAAAAACGTTTTGAGCCCTCGCCGAAAAGTCATGAGGGAGGGGGGGGGGTTCTCAGATCCCCTGGCAGGGAGTTCCACAGTTGTGGCGCCACAGCAGAGAAGGCTCGCCCACGTGTTGCCACTCCCCTAACTTGCGATGGAGGTGGTACCCGCAGGAGAGCCCCCTCAGATGACCCAAGAGAGCGGGCCGGAATGTATGGGAGAAGGCGGTCCCTCAGATATCCTGGACCCAAACCATGAAGGGCTTTAAAGGTCATTACCAGCACCTTGAATTGGGCTCGGAAACGAATGGGCAGCCAGTGCAGCCGCTGAAGCAGTGGCTCAACAGAGTCAAACCGCCTAGCTCCAGCGACCACCCGGGCCGCCGCATTCTGCACTAATTGCAGCTTCCGAACTGTCTTCAAGGGCAGCCCCTCGTAGAGCGCATTACAGTAATCCAGTCTTGAAGTCACTAAGGCGTGGACCACCGTGGTCAGGTCTGATCGACTCAAGTACGGCCGCAGCTGGCGCACCAGCCAAAGCTGGGCAAACGCACCTGGCCACAGCCGCCACCTGACTTTCCAGGGAGAGCTGTGAATCCAGAAGTACTCCCAAGCTGCGCACCCGTTCCTGCAGGGGGGAGTGCAACCCCATTCAGAACAGGTAGGTGACTCAGTACCTGCATCGAAGCTTTCCTGACCAGTAGGACCTCTGTCTTTTCTGGATTCAATCTCAACCTATTTGCCCTCATCCAGACCCCAACCGCCTCCAGGCAGCGCTCCAGGACTTCCACAGCCTCCCTGGAACGAGATGGCAAGGAGAGGTAGAGTTGGGTGTCGTCAGCATATTGGTGACACCCAACACCAAATCCCCGGATGATCTCTCCCAACAGTTTCACTACCCTTGGCAAAAGGCACCAGCCCACTTGCTGTGCTGAGGGTGGTGACTGGCATGGTGGATGCCTGACCATGATCGACAGACCTATCCTCTATAACACAGGTTCCCAACCTTTCTCCCCCCCCCCCGCGTACCACCGGATGTAAGTGCCATGATGTCATCGGCACTTATTTCCGGGTTCATGGCCACGCTGGAGCACAGAAATGCAAGGTAAGACGCATGGGCGGGCGGGAGGGGCCATTTCCTGCAGTAGAAACCTACGCGCTCGAGCTTTGCCACCATAACATCCAGCACGCATCAAATGCCAAATTTTGAGTTCAGAAATGGCAAAAGGGCCAAAAACGTTGGCTCCACCAGTGGTCTGGAAGTGCTGGAGTTGCGTGTAAAGATCAATGTGCTACTACCTTATGTAATGAGCCATGGCCACTGCACATCAGAGCATTCTCTGACCAGCAAAGGGTTTCTAGTCTCCAGAGTGACTCCGCCGAGCCTGACTGGTTATTGACTCTTCCTATCCTATCTAGGCTGGAACTTTGTGTGGGCAACAGCAATATTCACAGGTTTTGACTCCCAGGCCCTTCCTCCCAGCGATAGTTTGGCAGCTGCCTACAACCCACCTCTGAAACCTCCTGCCCAGCTGGCTCTGTCACTGTCGTCCCATCAGCTGCTCACTCCTATTTCTATGTGTCCATGAACCAGAATGAGCAGCTCAGCGACATCTTAAGTGGAGTCCCTGCAAAACGACAGTTCACGGTGGGAAGCTGGTAGCTAAAGAACTGCATGTTCACTTGTGCAGATGAAAAGCAGTTGCATTGCGGGGGGGGGGGCTTCTTTGGATCGGGGGCTCTACTGGGGACCGGAAAGGCCACTGGACTGTCCTGCCAGTTCTCTATGCCTGCTTTAAAAGATTTGCCATCCATCAGTAAAATGCCAGTTTCTTCAATGGCCCAAAAGAGAACCAAAAGTTCTCTAAGCGCAGCAGCATAGGAACGCAGTCAAGCAGATATAAACAGCGCTCCAAGAAGCTTTATACGCTGCCACCTGGTGGGCAAAGTGGCACAACCTTCAAATTATTTTTGTTGCACACGCGCGCACAAACACACACACACACACACACACACATGTCATAACAGAGGAAAACACAACCCTTTCTTTAACTAGTCTGCATTACAGAATTAACAGCGCAATCCTGCGCAAGTCAGGAACGGCGGAGCAAGCGCTCCAACGTTCCAAACCGCCATGAACATGCCGTAAAGCACGTTTGTGACGACTTTAGAGTAAGGGCGGCTGGCGCGGAGGCCGGCCGCCCTCACTCAGCTGCCAGATCACCACCCATGTGGTCGCCAGAGGAGGTAAGTGCAGCTCTAGCGGGGGCGGTCTGGGCAGCGAGGGTTTGTAGATCCAGCCCGGGGGGGGGGATGGGGATGGCGGCTGCCATATCCCTGTCCCCTTCCCGAGCTGGATCTGCCATTACACGACCTCCTCGGACTTGCGCCAGCTAAATAGCTGGTGGAAATCCGATGAGGCCCATTTGGGCCTCCCTGCGCTATACCCAGGGTAAGGGGATGAACGTCCCCTTCCCCTGAGGAGACCTCAGAGAATAGGGATAGAATCCGGCGGGCAGCCTGGTCTGGCGGACGGATACTTAGTAGGATTGGGCTGCCCAACTTGTCATTCTCTTTGCAGTTCTGCACGAGAAAGCCTATCGTTCTCTAATAGGTATTAGGATTCTTGGGGGGACGCTAAGACAATTTAGCTGGTATAAAACACTGTAGTGTGTACAGACCTCCACTGCCCATATGCAATTCATATTTTTCCCTACTACGCTGGTTTTAACGTCTCTGCTTATATTGTTCTGAGAATGCATTTATTTCTTTAGCACCATCAATGCGAATAGGAGTTTGCAAAATACAAGAGGCAAGGTCTCTTTCCCAAGGAACTTCCAATCTAAAATGTGACAGAAGGGAGGCAACAGAAAAGGAGGCTGGAAAGAACAGAAGAAAGGGAGGGAAACAGGAACAGGGGTTGCACAGGGGAAGAATATGTGATTATTTCACCTGCACTTATTTAGACTTACAGCCCAATCCTTGTGGGCTATCCTGCTGGTGGAACTAGTGTTCCGCCAGTGCTGGCTGCCATAAGTGCTGGCTGCCATCCCGCATGTGCAGTCCCAGTGCTGCCGGCCCACTGAAGCAGGTAAGCCAGCATGGGAGGTGGGAGGGGTGAGGGAGGGTGGAACGGGGGCAGGAGGAGTGAAACTGGGTGGGCAGGGGGAGAAACAGGGCAGGGAGGCTGCAGGAGGGGGTGGCACGCACGAGATCCTATCCTCCACACACTGGATTCTATCTTCCGTTTCTGCGGCCTCCCTGCCCTCTTTCTCTCCTTGGACTTTCACCAGCATTGCAGGGTGGGAGGCTTACGGAGGGGAAAGGGGATTTAAATCCTCTTTCCCTTCCAAAGTCTCCTGCTCTGCCCCCCCCCCCCAGCTGGATACAGTGCGCACCTTTTCGGCACGGCTGCATCAGCAGGGGGGGAAGGTTAGGATTGGGCCAAAGTAAGGGATGAGGATGAGTCAACACAGGTTGGGAGGAGAGATTTGACAGGTGGTAATATTTAGGTGTTCTGGGAGGCCGTTCCTGGCATATGGGGCAGCAAGAGAAAAAGGGCAGAATCGTTTGAGGGAGCAGACCTTGGGTGACAGAGCAGGAGAAGCAAACGAATAAATATGAACAGTCGATGGGTGATAAGAGAGCCTCTGGACACTGCAACCCTTTATACCAGATTAATTGTTGTGGCTTCTCCTCAAGCACCCCAGGATCCATACGAGATCCCTAGCCTCTACCCTTCAACTACAGACCGAATGACTTAAAACCAATTTTCAGTCTGTAACGTAGCAAAACGCAGAAAATAGCAACTCTTTCGTCTATGACATCCAAGATTGTCCAAATACTGTAATACGGAACCATGTTGGTCCATTAGAGGGGGGGGGAATCCAAAGTAGGGTAATACCTTTCTCATGACCAATGAAAAATATCACAGAGTAGTCGAAAGCTTGCTGACTACAGTACTTTGTGAACTTTGAGTTAGTCCTAAGAAAGGTGTGACTCTATTTTGGACCGTAGATTTTGCATCTCTTCTACCCTCCCCACACCTATTTGTTGCTTTCAAATGGCTTAACTATATTTAGTTTGAACACTAAATCCAACACTATAAAAATTAATTCATTAATTAATTAATTAATCATTAGAGGAGGAGGAGGAGGAGGAGGAGGAGGAGGAAGATCTCCATGAGTGTAAAAAAAACCCAGCAGCGTTGAAAAACAGAATACAACTCTGACTAAATGGGAAAATCTAACTATGAATAAATACATTAAGGAGAATTTCGAAAGTGGCAATGGGAGCAGATGCCAGTGATTTGGAAAGTCAATGCTATCTCAACATTAGCATTAAAAAGTGCCGGAAGGTATTGCAACTGAGCTTACATTGCCTTTAGGTTGATCCAGAAATGACACAAGCCAGCAGACATGAACAGGAGGGGCTTGCGCAACATGACATGATGGGTGTGTGCGTGAGCGAGAAAGGTGGAGAGAGAGGAAATACTGTACTGCTTAACCACCCTTGCCTCTGTTCCCCACTCTTACAATACCGTATGTCCTCCTTCAGCTGCTGGTCTGCCATTCGGGGTGGTTATAGACAGGGATGTAGACTGGAGTCTATTGACTCGGACTCAAGTCAGACTCAAGTCGTGTCAATGACTCGACTAGGCGATTGTAAAAGACTTCGAAAGACCCTTTCACGACAAGTCGAATTTTATTCAGGTTTAAACCCGTTTTCCCCATTAAATAGATAGGGGCTTGCAACTCGCAACCAAAGAGGTAAAGACGGGGGCAAAGACTTGGGATTTGGACTTGACTCGAGACTTGGAGTCAAAGACTTGATCCACATCCCTGGTTATAGAAGACATTGGGAAACAGAAAGATGCAATAAGGATTCGCTTCCGCCTTTGCTTCAGACCTCATGTGCCATTTTACAGCATCTCAGTATTAGGGGGGGGGGGGGAATGGTTGCAAGGAACAGCTGCAATTGTACAAATTCTTCACAGCTTCCCTAAATAGCTTTTCTTAAAGGCTGTGAGTTCCTGAGAACTCTCAACATTTCCTGACGCAGTTATATGTCTTCTTCTCCAGGAAACACAGCACATGCCACTTGGATAAAGTGCGATATGTATCCCTTCCAAAGCAGATTTGGGGGTGGGAGGGTGTGGAGGTCATCGTCTGCTCCCTTACATAGCAGTTAAAGAGATTGATTGAGGGTCCGATCCTATCGAACGTTGCAGTGCTAATGCAGCCGTGCCAATGGGGCATGCACTGCATCCTGCAATGGGGGGGGGGGAGGCAGTCATGAAGGCATCCTCAAGGTAAGGGAATGCTTGTTCCCTTACCTCGGGGCTGCACTGCAGCTGCATCGGCACTGGAAAGTGATGGATAGGATTGGGTCCTGTGAACGTATTGATATTTTTTTTAGAGCTTCACAAATGTCATCTCAACTCCTCCCAAAATGAGGACAGCCCAACCATATCAAAATTCAGACAGCACATGTCCCAAACCAATGAAAACAAGTATGTCACCGAAAATGGAATTCAACGTGAATTTGGAGGGGCCCCCTGAGAAGGAAACTCTGAGGAATTCTGAAGGCAAATGTAAGTTCCTCTGTTCTCCACACCCAGGTAGGGTTGCCTCAAGAGGGGGCATTCCGCTGATGCCTGGGTCCTTCAGGGTCCCAGGGAAAGGGGAGTCGAAAAAGGGGGGTGCTGCAAAAGCAACCAGGCCTCAGAGGTCAGCAGTGGGGAGGGGGCTGCTTGACCCTTCTTCCTCCTCTGCCTGGCTCCCTCCCTGGGCTTGCCCTAGCCCCCACCCCAGGGGAGCAAATACTGAGCAGCTCTCAGGTACCCTGTCCAGAGACCTCTCATCACTGGCCCTGAGTGCCTTATGAGGCCCTGGGCCCTCCCCTTCCTGGGCCCTCCCCTTCCTGGGCTGTCTCCAATGGCGTCACGGCAGGGGGGCGTGGCTCTAAGTTCCGCTTCGATTGGAGCCTCCGTTACACGGAGGAACGAAGCGCCCCGCCCCCTCGCCTTCGGAGCCTTTCAGGGCAGCGAAAGCAACGCGCAGGGAGTCTCCTGCGCGTTGCTTTCGCTTCCCTGAAAGGCTCCAAAGGCGAGGGGGCGGGGCGCTTCGTTCCTCCGTGTAACGGAGGCTCCGATCGCAGCGGAACTGAGAACTCCGCCCCTCCTGCCGTGACGCCACTGGCTGTCTCTCTTCCCCCATCCCCACCCCTGGCTTTACCTGGTCCAGCCTTGGGATTAAACAGCCAGCATCACCCTAGATTGGAGAGGTCCTCATCCTGCGAGAAGCAGCTGACCCTGTGCCCCGATGGCCTGCGGGACAGTGGGAGCACCGGCCATGCACCCACGTTTTGGCAGCATGGGGCCAGTTGCTGCTGCTCCCCGCCAGGGTTGTGCTGGGTGCAGCTGGCGGCCTCAAGACGGGGGGGGGGGAGTTCAGAAACGGAAGCAGCCAAAAGCGTTTTGAGAAGAGCAGTGAAATCCCTGAGAGGGGTCTTGTACATCCTCACGTACGATTAAATGCAATTTGCATGCTCTGGGGCACATGCGTCTCTGAGGCACACAGAGAGCTCCATATGTGCAGGGGTGACCAATAGCTTCCTGGCACTTAAGCTAATGAACAAGATCATAGGCAGTCATGTTGATCCATTGGAAGAAAAACCCACAATTCAAGATCATGCAAAGCTTTATTTAGAACCAGTGAAAAGATACAAAGTAACAAACAGTAAGTTTTTGAGAGCTACAGAGCCCTTCATTTTACCATCTGCCCAACAGAGAGTTCTGTAGCACTCAAAAACTTGCTTTGTTACTTTTCACTTGTCCTAAATAAAGCATTAGTTGACCTTGGGTTGTGAATTATGGAGTGCAAGCCTATGCATGTCTACTCAGAAGTAATTCTGAGTTCAATGAAACTTACAGGTAAGTGTGCGTAGGATTGCAACTTAAGTTACAGCAAATTCCTATGCATGTCTACTCAAAAGTAAGTCCTGCTGAGTATCACATCACATAAGATCCCAATTCATAAAAATGGCACCATCAAAGCAATGCAAACTAAGTCTAGTAGTTAAATACATGGGAATTGGTCCAATTGTGTATAAATGACTGCATCTGAAAAACATCAGGTTTCTGGGTGAAGAGCTTAGAAATTTAAGTACCAAATTTCAAACACACATACTCCTAATTATACTTCCATAAATTTATTTGGATTTCAATCAACCCAAAGTAGCAGGTACACAAATCTGTTTGGAGGGGGACTTGACAGTCTGCCACATGGATCCACCCTTGCACAAAAATCTGGCAGGTTGGGCAGACAATGAGAGAGGCATTTGTGCGTCCTGTAACAAACGCCCCCACTTCTTGGGTTTGAGAAAAACAAAATTAACACTGGATTCTAAAAATATTCACAACCTGGCAGCAAATCCACAGGGTTAGACCCTGGCAGCAACCTGGGTCTAACCCTGTGGATTTAGGGCTGGTCTCTTGGGGGGGGGGAGGTAACCTGGAATCTGACATGGGCCTGAAAATGCTTCCATCCCCCCCTTTCGCCTGCAGTCCGTCCCCACTAAGCTTAGGCCGATGTAAATCGATTACGTGATAAGCCTACAATGGTGCTCTAGGGGCTGTCAGGTACCAAAAGTCAAGATTCCTCCCAGCCCACAGATGTACGCATTTAACTCCTGTTGAGTATATACATCCTTGGGTAAAAATGGTTTAACAAACCGAACTCCCAATGGGCATCTAAAAGAATAATCGGAATTGTTTCCAGACTGGGTCCAGTAAGGTTTGCACATCCCTATGGAAAAAAAAGGCATTTAGAAAAGTGAAGGATCAGCACCAGTGAGACAGCTTTTGAAAAGCAAAGGCATTAAAAGGGTAACGAGGAAGAAAATGACATGGGGACACTTTTTCAGAATGCGCAATCGTGCAGCTCAGATGGTTGAGAGGGCAAAAGGGTGACATGGACTTGAGTTCCATCACTCGGGCCTTCCTTCCCAACCTTTCTGGATTCTTCATTCTTCCACATAAAGTAGGCAGCTCCACCCTACACACATCGTTCTCCTTTCTTTCTTCTTCCTTTCTTTCTCGTTTTTCCTCCTTGCCTTGTGTGCACGCCGGAGCCCACTACAAAAAGCATTGTACGGCCAGCCCCCTCCACAACGAGTCTCCTTTTTCGGTTCAATTAATGAGCCATAAATAACTCAATGAAGGTGTCAACAAAGAGAGTAATTTATCATACCTGTCAGGAGGGCGCTTCTTGTGAGGAGAATTCACAGCCTAGTGTAACTTGTTAAGATTTATTCCTTGCTTGGTGTCTCCCCCCCACCCCGCACCGGCTCCGCTCCCCTCCTTTCCCCTCCCCTCCAAGTTTGCCCAAAATTTATCTTGCACAGAATCCTCACAGGTGCACCACTTTGACAAATAAGCCGCGAAGTCTGGTATTCATCACAAGCGGGCCTTTGTAGGGAAGGAGGCAGCAAGAAATAAATTTGTTCTTGGGAAGAAGGTACTTGTGATTCAGTGTGCTCAGGGGTACAGAGGGAAAACAAGACAGGCCCATTATTTTCAACCGCCCTGCACTGGGGAGGAGGCAAAAATGAGGTAATGTAGTTGGATGTGACTTTGCTCTCCAGGACTTCATTACTCACTGCACAGTTAAACAACCGCTGAGGTAATTGTCGTTGCCCGGGGCGTATCCATGCCCACTGTTCTGTACCTGTCCTTTAGTTTACTGTAACAAAGGGGAACACAACGGGACATGGAATGCTGGGGACCCTCCATCTCCATTATGGGGAGAGGTAATGCCGAGTACAAAGAGTTTTCCGCTGGATTAGTGATCTTTATCTCGACTGCTTCAGCTGAATCACAGTTGTCATGGGCAGACACTTTCATTGCAGACACTTTCATTGCATTTCAGCAGGGAAGATGAAATTATCTAGGCATTCAGCGAACATTTGCTCCAGAATCCAGTTTATGACGGATGATGACTTACGGCTGGACTGGGCTTCTGGAGTCATTTGGGTGCCTCATGATGTCGCGGGAGTTCCCATGATGGCCAGGAACTGGGTCAGGAGCTTCCAAGGCTGGAACTGGGATTCCCCCCAGCAGTGCACAAAGCTGCCCTTGTGTGGTGAGCACTGCAGGTTGGAGCATCTCCCTGGGAAGTGAAGGGTTCCCATTCCACTCACGCAGGCTGGCACTTTCTGGCTTGTTCCCACTGTTGGTTTGACCCTCTTGCCTTCAACTCGTGGAGTGAGTCCTGGCACCAGGTTCACACTTGACGGCCGCAGGACCAGCTCAAGACCCCCTGATGCCTGAGGTGGCATGCTAAATGCTGCCACACTTACCCAATGAGGTGCCAGCCTCTGCTCCTCCCACCCTCCACTGCTCTAGCTTAGCACTCCCTTCCCCTCCACATTTCCTCTTCCTCTCTGTCCCCCTCTTCCTATTCCAATCCAGGGAGTGGAAGGAGAAGGAGCAGTGGAGGCAAGTCGGCGGATGGAGATGGGTGCCCCCCCAATCCGCTGCAGGTGACCTCATGGTTGGGCCGGCCCCGGATGGCTGCCTACTGATCAAGCCTGGCAGGATGCTATAGATGCACCACACACCATCATGAGCATCGGAGGCTTGCCTATGGCCTAATCCCATCCTGGCACAGATGAGGCCCTTTCTGCTCCCCCCACCCCGTCTTTGGCAAGTGGTGTGAGGCAGAGTGGTGGTGGGGAGGATCCCATCCATGCTGTGAAGGTCACAGGGTGCAAGAAAACCTATGAGCACTGAAGAACCCAAAACCACACCTCTGGGGCAGCCTCTATATTTAATTGCCTTTCCATTCCACTTTCCTTCCATGCTGGCGCTGCAGGTGGTATCCTTGAGAATTCCTGGATGGAGAATCCCCATCCGACTACTGGCAAGATTTAGGCCTGTGAAGGCTTCAGTCAGGTTGCTGCATCATGGCTCTTCAGATCACACTAGGGCTCCCTGCTATTATTCTCCCCCTTCCTGCTGCGCCCAGTGTCTTCAAATAATTATTTTAAAGCAGCCCAGAGGACGAGAGAGAAGAAGAACACGTACGAAAACAAGTCACAGGCACTTTTCACTGCTTAGCTCTTTCAAGTGACGTTTGTGTCGCCTTCCCTCTGAAGTGAAGGGAGTTGCATTTTAAAATGTGCAAGCGACAGCCGCCTTGTTAAAGAAACACCTCATTACCATAACATCAGTAGCACGCTAAACAAATTTAACTGTGGTAGGTCACAGTGCCTCTGTCTGGCAGCAATCCAGCCAAAGATTTTCTTTCGCTTTTGTTTTAAGAGGCTGCATTGATCTGCCGGAATGAGCCTCCCCGCCTGCACAGTGCCTTTAACTAGCACCACATGCAACAGTGACTCCAAGGACACACACCCTCCAACATCGACAAAGTGGAAACTGGCGCAATTGTTTGTAGAAGAGGAGGAGATGGGCAGGGGTCAGGTCAGGACAGGGCCAGCCCAAGACATTTTGCCATATGTTTTGGTACCTGAAGCAGAAAATCCAGACAGCATTCTGCCAAAACACACTAATCACCAAGGGGACAAATCCACTGGGAAATGCTCTTGTATAAGCCTTACAGCTCAATCCTATCCCCAGTCACATTACAGAATGCAATCGCACCAAGGAGGTTTGTGATGCATGTTATGGTGGTGGCGGTGGGGGGGGGGGGAATCAGGAGGCCTGCAAGAGGTAAGGATCCTTTTTCCTTACCTCTCCGTAGGCCTCCTGATGACCTATGGGTCTCCTCAGCCCTACGCCAGCTATATAGCTGGTGTACGTCCAAGGAGAGAAAAGGGGAGGGAAGAAGGAGGGAGCGGATCCTGGTGCAGTTGCACCTCTGGCCAATCAAAAGGCTTCCCACTTCCAGCCAATCGCACTCCACAATTTCCTTTTGTGCTTGAAGAGGGCTCCAAGGCCTGCATGAGCACAACTCCATGTCGCTCGTTAGGGTAGGTGTCAGGCGTTTCCAGTTCCAAATCCCTGGATATCTAGAGCAGGGGTTCTCAACCCCTTCCCAGCCGAGTACCACCGCCGGTGCCACTCTCCTGCTGTGTACCACTGGAAGTGACTGGCAATGACATCATCACCAGTTACTTCTGGGTTTTCAAGTTTTTGGAGGCTAGAAAATGGAGGTAGGAGGCTCTGGTTGGGCAGGAGGGTCCTTCTCAGTGTTCCCGAGAGGCTCGGCCAAAGGCAGGAACCTCACAGGAGCGAAAACGCGCTGCCAAAGCGTTGTGTTGGAGCAGGGGTCCAGCAGTCCGAGTACCACCAGCAGTTAGTCAGAGTACCACTGGTGGTACTAGTTCCACTGGTTGAGAAACCCTGATCTAGAGTCCTTTCTTCCTCACAAAGCACAGAGTTCAAACAATCACTTTTGGCCTCAAGGACTGCTTCTTTCTCAAGACATGCATCTCCTTGACTGATGGCGTCAATTGCCCTAACCCTACACCTGTGCTTAACAGAGGATTTCTGCACTGACCAGTGGTTCAGTTCATGAACACGGTGCACTCTGCAGGCAGATCAGATCTCACCAAACGCCTGCAACGACAGACGCTGTCTGTTCACTTGTTTCCATCATCTCCACTTTGAGCTCGCTGCATTCAGGCTGATCGCCCGACTTTTAACACAGCAGGGACAAATGCATTTACTTGTAAAACAAAGCAAGGCCTGTTCAGAGGTGGAGACAATAATCAATCCAGTTGCCACAGAGCCAGTAAGTGTTCATTTACCATGATGTGACCTGCAGCAATAATATATGATGTCTTGTGCCAGCAGGAGACCAGCCAGCTGCAGTACATGAGGACTTGGTCGGCAATCACTCACCACCGTCCTTCACAACCTTTTGTCCGCTGCTCATTAAGGTGAATTATAACATTGGGATGGAACATTTTTCTGGAGTGCATCCCTTCCCTGAATGTGATGATAACACGTCCCACAGAACTCCAAGATAACCATGATCCTTGCACGCAGAAAAGGTGTTTCCTAATGGAATTGCTTGGACTTTTAGCTAGAATTGTGGCCTTCCCAGACTGAAAAAAGACCCAATTTTAATATATACCATGAAGAAATAAAATATGTTGGGGACGGGAGGTTGACATTACAGCTGTCGGCTTCATCCCCAACCTACATAATTTCATTTCAATGGGTAAAACAACGTGTAAAGCCAACACCTGTGGACTTGTACGGGCAGAAGAACCTTTTCACCTGTTTGGGAAGCCTGCCTGTTTGGCCACTAAGGCATGTAGACTTACTGTTGCCTTACGCCAGTGATTTTCAACCTTTTCATCTCAAGGCACACCAACAAGGCGCTAAAACTGTCAACGCACACCATCAGTTTTGTTTACAATTGACAAACAAACGAACAGACAGTTGTGGGCAAACAGCCTAAGACTCTCCAGGAGGTGGCAGGAATGGCTGGTGAGATGTCTTAAAGCAAGGGTAGGGAACCGGTGGCCCGCGGGCCGGATCCAGACCCCGGAGCGATCCGGTCCGGCCCACGCGATCCTGGACCCGATTCCATTCGGTCTGGCCCGCGCGGGCTTGGACTGGAGGCTCCGGAGGCCGCATTCACCTCACCCGACTTTTCAAACCCTCCCGGCTGTTAGAGACATGCGCAGAAACAGCCGGGTTGAGAAGGAGTCGCGTGAGAAGGAGAGCGGTGGGTGGGAGGGAGGTAAATTTGCGGGGGGGGGAATTTGCAGGGGGGAATCGGTCGGCCAGCCGGCCGGCCCCCAAAACAAATTTTCCCTATGGGAAAATGGACCCCCACCACAAATAGGTTCCCCACCCCTGTCTTAAAGAGAGAGATGCAGGCCAAAAGGTAAACTAAAGAGAAAGGGTGGTCCAGGGAAGCCACTGAGCGGGCTTGATGGATTACTTCGCCCAATGGGGGTAACTTTTCAGCCATGGGGCCAGAGCACACTTAAATCTAATCTAAGGGAACACATGTTCTTTTTGCAAGCTGCGGCATATTAAACCAGACTGTCCAAAATGCTTGCCGAAATCCCAACATGTGTCTTTGTTTTCCAGAGCCAGAGTAAATACTCTCACTCTTGGAAAGGGAATTGTTACTCTCATTACTATGGATCCAATCCAAAAGGACTTGGAAAGGAAGATGGGTTCATCTGAGGTGCCGACAGTCACCCAGAAAACTCCTGGTGGGAATGCTCCTGTCAGGTATAGACATCATTCCAGCAAATGTCTAGGACAGTGGTTCTCAAACCTTTTAGCACTGGGACCCACTTTTTAAAATGACACCCTACCGGGACCCACATAGCTTTACGAGACTTTTGTTTTGTTTTTTTTAAAAAAAGGTGATCTAGAAAGAATTATTTATTTACAAGTACCATTTTATTTATTTATTTGTAAAAAAAAAAATACCCCTCAATCTACTGCAGCAGCTCAGCTGTTTGCAGGACAATTAGCAGCTATCTTGCAAACTGCATGAGCTCAGCTCTTTGAAGGGCAGTTAGCAGCTATCTGCTTTTTAAACAGCCTCAGGGCTTGTGGCAATTACTTATCTGATCTTTCCATCACCCACCAGAAATCAGGTCGCGACCCACCAAGTGGGTCCCGACCCACAGTTTGAGAAACACTGCACTAGGAAATGATTGCTGTCGATGGATTTGTTAAGATGGGCTGAGATAACCACAGTACACAAAGACCTTATGTGTGACAAAATGCTGTGACCCGGGAACTGTGTAACAGCACGACCCTTTGAATCGGAGCCTTCGCAGATTCCTAAGGCAGTTGCACACATCTCTTCCTGAGAACGGGGAGTGGGAAGGTTGGTGTTCATTCCAAGTTAATGACTGCAGCAGCTTTAATCAGGAATGATCTCAAGGATCATATGGCTAGGATCAATGTAATCGCCCAAAGCTAGAAACAGCATGCTGATCACAGGAATCTAGGACTCCTTGACACATTGGACAAGGAAGCTATCTCAGAAGAGTTCGCCCCTTCAGAGGTCACAACTGAGAGCCCAAAGGAGCCTGGGGGAGAGTTGGACATGATCACAGAGGAGCTGAGGGCTGGCAATAGAGGAGATTTAAAATGTACCCGTGAGAGAAGGTCGTTGCAGTTTCAACAAGTCAAGTAGTAAGGTGAGAGTCTCAGAGGCTTGAGGGCCGTCGCATCTAAAGGCTGATTCACATTACACGAATCCCGGCACGTCACGGAGATGCACAGAGCTCTTTGACAGCATTTCGGAAGCAAGCGGAGCAGCTGCGCTCTCCTTTGTACAAGATGGTGAAAGCCATCTTTTGAGGGGGCGGGCTTCGCGGAGCTGGGGCGGGTTCGCGGAGCTACTGCAGCCTACCAATCAGATGAGAGGGGGGAGTGTGGCTGCATGCCAATCAGAACTACCTCCAATCACCTTCAAAAGAAGGCGGGACAGCAGGAGGGAAACAGGCGGGAAGACACTCCTTTCCGTCAGCTCTGCGCGCGGGGGCAGGGGCATCCGCTTGAATTCGTGTAGTGTGAATTAGCCCTAAGGCAGTCGTGGATCCAGCAGAGGACCGTAAGGAGTTTCCAGCATGGAAAAAGCAGCGGGTGTACTAGAGTCCCTTCCCCAAAAACACAGAGTGGATTGGGACCCACATAACCAGCCCGTAGTACCTATATCTCCTTCATGGATTATTGCCTTGTCGTGGCGAAGGGGCTTGCGTAACTCAATGAAGCCATGAGCTATGCCGTGCAGGGACACCCAAGACGGACAGGTCGTAGCAGAGAGTTCTGACTAAAAGTGATCCACTGGAGAAGGAAATGGCAACCCACTCCAGTAACCTTGCCAAGAAAATCCCATGAACAGTACCAAAAGGCTAAAAGATATGACGCCGGAAGATGAGCCCCTCAGGTCGGAAGGTGTCCAATATGCTACTGAGGAAGAGCGGAGGACTATTCCAAGTAGACCCAGAAAGAGTGAAGCGGTTGGGCCAAAGCCAATAGGACGTCCAGCTGTGGATGTGTCTGAGGTTGAAAGGAAAATCCAATGCTGCAAGGAGCAATACTGCTTAGGAACATGGAATGTGAGGTCTATGAATCAAGGCAAGCTGGATGTGGTCAAAAATGAGATGATAAGACTGAACATTGACATCTTGGGAATCAGCGAACTAAAATGGACGGGCATGGGCGAATTTAATTCAGGTGACCATCATATCTACTACTGTGGGCATGAATCCCTTAGAAGAAATGGAGTAGCCCTCATAGTCAATAAAAGAGTGGGAAAGGCAGTACTGGGGTGCAACCTCAAAAACGACAGAATGATTTCAGTTCGAATCCAAGGCAAACCATTCAACATTACAGTAATCCAAGTGTATGCCCCAACCACTGATGCCGAAGAAGATGAAGTTGACCGGTTCTATGAAGACCTACAACACCTTCTAGAACTAGCACCCAAAAAAGATGTCCTTTACATCATAGGAGACTGGAATGCTAAAGTAGGAAATCAAGAAATAAACGGAACAACAGGCAAGTTTGGCCTTGGAGCGCAAAATGAAGCAGGGCAAAGGCTAACGGAGTTCTGTCAAGAGAACACGCTGGTCATAGCAAACACTCTTTTCCAACAACACAAGAGGCGACTCTACACATGGACATCACCAGATGGTCAGTACCGAAACCAGATAGATTATGTGCTTTGCAGCCAAAGATGGAGAAGCTCTATACAGTCAGTAAAAACAAGACCTGGAGCTGACTGTGGCTCAGATCATGAGCTTCTTATTGCAAAATTCAGGCTTAAACTGAAGAATGTAGGGATCACCACTAGACCAGTCAGATATGACCTAAACCATATCCCTTATGAGTATACAGTGGAGGTGAAGAATAGATTTAGGGCATTAGATCTGGTAGACAGAGTGCCTGAAGAACTATGGACGGAAGTTCGTAACATTGTACAGGAGGCAGCAACTAAAACCATCCCAAAGAAAAAGAAATGCAAGAAAGCAAAGTGGCTGTCAGATGAGGCTTTACAAATAGCTGTGGAAAGAAGGAATGCAAAAAGCAAAGGTGAAAGGGAAAGATATAAACAACTGAATGCAGATTTCCAGAGAATAGCAAGGAGAGATAAGAAGGCCTTCTTAAATGAACAATGCAAGGAAATCGAGGAAAACAACAGAATGGGGAGGACTAGAGATCTCTTCAAGAAAATTGGAGATATCAAGGGAACGTTTTGTGCAAAGATGGGCATGATAAAGGACAAAAAAGGCAGAGACCTAACAGAAGCAGAAGAGATTAAGAAGAGATGGCAAGAATACACAGAAGAACTATACAAGAAAGATCTTAATGTTCCTGATGACCACGCTGGTGTGGTCACTGACCCAGAGCCGGACATCCTAGAGAGTGAAGTCAAGTGGGCCTTAGGTAGCATCACTAACAACAAAGCTAGTGGAGATGATAATATCCCAGCTGAGCTACTTAAAATCCTAAATGATGATGCTGTGAAAGTGCTGCACTCAATATGCCAACAAATTTGGAAAACTCAGCAGTGGCCAAAGGATTGGAAAAGGTCAGTTTACGTTCCAATTCCAAAGAAGGGCAGTGCCAAAGAGTGCTCAAACTATCGCACAATTGCACTCATATCACATGCTAGCAAGGTTATGCTCAAAATCCTACAAGCTAGGCTTCAGCAGTACGTGGACCGAGAACTACCGGACGTACAAGCTGGGTTTCGAAGAGGCAGAGGAACTAGAGATCAAATTGCCAACATGCGCTGGATCATGGAGAAAGCCCGAGAGTTCCAAAAAACCACCTACTTCTGCTTCATTGACTACGCAAAAGCCTTTGATTGTGTGGATCACAACAAACTGTGGCAAATTCTTAAAGAGATGGGGGTACCAGACCACCTTACCTGTCTCCTGAGAAACCTGTATGCGGGTCAAGAAGCAACAGTTCGGACCGGCCATGGAACAACCGACTGGTTCAAAATTGGGAAGGGAGTACGGCAAGGCTGTATATTGTCACCCTGCCTATTTAACTTATATGCAGAGTACATTATGAGAAATGCAGGGCTGAATGAATCGCAAGCCGGAATCAAGATTGCCGGGAGAAATATCAACAACCTCAGATATGCAGACGATACCACCCTAATGGCAGAAAGTGAAGAAGAACTAAAGAGCCTCTTGATGAGGGTGAAAGAGGAGAGTGCAAAAGTTGGCTTGAAACTCAACATTAATAAAACTAAGATCATGGCATCTGGGTCCATCAATTCCTGGCAAATAGAAGGGGCAGAAATGGAAGCAGTAACAGATTTTACTTTTCTGGGCTCCAAGATCACTGCAGACGGAGACAGCAGCCATGAAATTAAAAGACGCTTACTCCTTGGAAGGAAAGCTATGGCAAACTTAGACAGCATAATAAAAAGCAGAGATATCACCATGCCAACAAAAGTTCGCATAGTCAGGGCGATGGTGTTCCCAGTAGCAATGTATGGTTGCGAGAGTTGGACCATAAGGAAGGCTGAGCGCCGAAGAATAGATGCTTTTGAACTGTGGTGCTGGAGAAGACTCCTGAGAGTCCCTTGGACTGCTAGGAGATCAAATCAGTCAATCCTAAATGAAATCAACCCTGACTGTTCCCTGGAAGGACAGATACTAAGGCTGAAGCTCAAATATTTTGGCCACCTAATGCGAAGAGAAGACTCTCTGGAGAAGACTCTGATGCTGGGAAAAATTGAAGGCAAAAGGAGAAGGGGAAGGCAAAGGATGAGATGGTTAGACAGCATCACCGATGCAACGAACATGAAAATGAGCGAACTCAGGAAGATAGTGGAGGACAGGAAGGCCTGGCGGGATATGGTTCATGGGATCACAAAGGGTCGGACACGACTTAACGACTGAACAACAACAACAAGTACCTATATACCATGTCAACAATCTTAAACCCTACTGAGACCAGGTAAAATCGGGTCGTAACCCATCAGAATCGCTCTCTGTCTACCGTCCAGAATGTTCTGACGGTGGATTCTGAGGTTAAAATGCAGTGTCAGCAGTATTTACACCTTTATTTAAAAACAAATAGTACTGATTTGCATTTAGATTTTCTTCCAAAATTCATTGAATAGGTGTGTTTTTAATGCCCGGCCCAGTTTTTCTCAATGCCCATGGGCTTGTGTTTTTAACTCTGGAACAAAAACATGACATCAAATTCTTCACTGGGGGGGGGAGGGGGAAAGGAATGTGATGAAGTGAGCAGTCAATCAAGGGGGAAGCCCCCTCCTCATCTATAAAATTCTAGAGAGGAGTGGCGAAGAAAAAGGAGCTTCTGGCTGCTGGCAATCTGGCAACTGAGACTGACGGGTAGGTCTAAGAAAGGATAGTTAGCAAGAGGGAATGTAGGGTTTGTTACCTACATTCCACCTAAAACCTAAAACCAAAAAACGTTGTTGGTTTTTAAGGATTTGCCCTGTAAGACTGGCTTTGTTCCCTGCCCAAGTCCACTGTTCCTTAATAAAGCACCTACTTGGATAGGGATATAAGAACCTCTCCCAGAAGGTTTTACCATTCTACGTTGCTGTCAGGTATGGGTGTTCCCAACCATACGAAGATAACCTGGTGAACCAGGAAATGGCAGTAGCAAGTATACTGGGCAAAAACGCATCACCAGGTGTATGGGGGAGAAACTCGCTTACCTTTAGTCTTTGGAAACAGAAGAAGAGTCTCTTACAAGCGATTCACTTCATTCTACAAACTGGGCTTATAGGGGTGGCATCGCCTCATATGTTACCTTACGCACACATGCACACACACGGCCATGCCATGCTCCACCCCACAAAAGGAGTCCTCGGCCTGGTTGGTGCGCGAGCTGGCCCAAAGCACCTTTGTTGCCCCCACATGGCCTTACATACCAAGCTCCTGCCTGCTTACAAATGTTGCCTCTGCTGTATTTGCCAAGGGACTCATTTGTTCACTGCCTTGTTCTTTCTCCGTCATACAATACAACTAGCTTGGCAAATCTCACCTCTCCGCGAAGAACGCTGAAATAATAACTTAGCAGCAACAGAAACCAGGGAAGAAAACATCTTCCTACATTCCCTGGCCCATGCAAAATCTAAAGTAGATGTGACGTTCTTCGGGGACATTCAGAATTCATTTTTTTTTTCCCAACCGGGAAAGTCCCAGTCGCTAAAGAGAGTGATACGATTCACTTCTTTCTAGCAAGACACATTCCGCAGCTGATAGTGCAGATAATAACTCATTCTGCTGGGGCCGCATGCGAGTCAGGAGAAAAATCTCTCTCTGCTGCTTCAGTTTGAGGTCAGGCCATTAATACACGGATGCAGCACAATGCCTCCCCAATGTTCTAAAAGCTCTTGGGAGACCCGCAGCACTAGGCAACCTGTTCTGAGCCAGCAGGGGGCAGCATTTTGCAACTAGGAACTGGGGGAAAAAAAGTAACCCGCGATGCTCTGGACATCAAACTCTTAAGTACACTCTGCTTGCACAGAGAATTGCAAATGGAGAAAGGCTACAGGGGAAACAGTCATGCATGCCACCTGGACAGGGGTGCAAAATGAGCAACAAGGCTCATGTGATCGATTGGCAATGCGCCAAGTCTCATCAAGGCTCATGTGATCGATTGACAAAGCGCCAAAGTAACGTGGGCAGTCCAATCCTCCGCTAGTTGCCGTGCTGGCGTGGCTGCGGATCACCTCGGGGGGTGTTCACCCGGTGTAAGCCCTGGAGGCCCCAATGTTCTTCAAGGTAGGGGTGGGTCAGCAAAAAAAGGGTGAAGAATCCAGGCCAACAGGGACAGATAAAAATAAGGTAGATTTTAATTCACTGTACAAAATCCAACAGAGATTTTGGGTTTTGGTGATGGACTAGCATAGTTCATTTTCCTATTGTATGTACATTTAAAAAAAAATTAATTGAAATGTGTTATGAATGCACAGCCCATGTCTACTCAGAAGTAAACTGTGTTCAATAGGACTTACTCCCAGGTAAGTATGCATAGGATTGGAGCATGGAAATGGTCTTCTTTCGCTTTGTTTTTTTCCCTTGGCTTATCAGCTGTGAAACTGTCGGAGAATCCCCGATTGAGCCAATTGTACTTGTTCCAGTGAGCCAGGAACCTGCAGACAACCTCACTTTAAAGCTTCGGAGTAACACAGCAAGAAGGTAAAGGAAAAGACTGACAATGCTTTTTCAAAAGACAATTTAATATTGAAATCAATGATACAGACAAACACAACAATGTAGGAATTACCGGCACCATGCAGGATAGTTCAGAAAGAAAATTACTATGTTTCTTTCCCCCCTTCTAAAAAGAAAATTATTTCACCTGCATATTTGGAATTAAAGAAAGTGTTCTTCTTGTTGGTTATTTCCAGAATTCAAATACTGCTTAAATAACAATGATTATTTCTGTTACTACCAAGTCAAGCTGTGCCTCAGAGAATTGTGGGGAAGGTTGGAAAAGACGAGAGATTCAGAATACAGCCTTCTTGCTCCTGGAACTCTTAAAGGCCTCCGGAAAACTATGAAAAGGAGGGTCACAGGGACTAGTGCCCTATTCTCATGTCCAAGTTAATTTATCTGCACATGATTATTTGAGAAACTGAATTATTACCAATATCCAGCTGCTAAATGTGTGGACACCATCTCAGATAAACACCTCTCCCTTTCTGCCCCTTTCCCTTTCTGAACAGTCTTGTTTGCCAAACCATTTCTGGATTTCTTCCTGGTTACTATGTTAACATCTAGCGGAGTTTAAGACCTTTAGAGATAGAAGAAATAAATAAATATGATGATGCTTTTTGTTATTAGGTTATATAGTTATCTGGAGGTTTCGGTGGAATATTTCATTTCTCTATGCCTAACCCAATTTTCAGCTAAGATTGGCTCCCAAAGTGGCTCAGCTGCTAAATGCCCTGGAGGCTCAGTCCCAGCATCTCCAGTTAAAAAAGATTTCAGGTCACAGACGCTGGGAAGGCCTCTGGCTGAGACACTGGAGAGCTGGTGCCAGTCAGAGGAGATGGGGCTGGACAAGACGGGACAATGATCTGTCTCTGTACAAAGCAACTGGATATGTCCATTTGTAGGTGCACATTCACCCCTAGTTTTGTATGAGGATAGGTAGGCTGGGAGAAGGGTCCCACGTTCAGTGTTCAATCTCCAGCCCATGCAGGAACGGATCTACTCTGCCAACCTGGCACCTCCACACTATGTGAATTTCTATGGGAAGAAAATGGATTCGGCCAGTACGCAGCACGCACGGAAGAGCTCTTCCATACATGCAGCCTCCCTGTTGCACCTGAAAGAGGAGAGCTGGTTCAGTTCAACAGCCTTACAGTGGATTCTGCGTCACAAATCAATCAGGCCATCGGTGCAGCTTGTTACCATAAAGGTCCATCCAGGTGCTGAGGACTTGCTGTCCTTTCCCCCACTGTTCTCTTCAGAGGGAAAGCAAGTCCATGCAGGAACGACAAAGGAACAGAAGGTCATCCCATGTTCTGAGCATCTGACCTTGGTTGAAAAGTTTGCATTTCAGAGTGTTCCATCTCCCTCAACCCCATCAAAGGAGTTTTTCTTTTTAAATCTCTCTCTCTCTCTCTCTCTCTCTCTCTCTCTCTCTCTCTCTCTCCCCTTGAAGCCATTACCTTAAAGCACCTCTGGCATATACCAAAAGGGAAAACTGCTCCTTCCTCTCTCCATAGTGGAGTGGCATTTAGGGGTATCCTGGCTTCAGGGGTATCCTGGCTTCATGCCCTTGTAGAGGGAGTAAGAAAGGTTCACACTGCAAAGATGTGAGGGCACGGGGCAAGCACACGTGCATGTAATTCAGTGGAATCATAAGGGGGGCGCGACTGGTGCAGGTTGCATCAGGTACAACATTCGGGGGGGGACACTTTGGCCCTCACTGTGTTGTCGCCAACGAGGCCCCAAGTGGCGAGTGGAGCTCGATGCTCGCATGTGTTCTTGGTGTTCGAAGGGCCCACCTGCTCTTGACTGGCTCCAAATCATGGCACTCTGGAAGAAATTGGCAGTGACAGGATGATGTGATGACGTCAACTTGTCACCACCACCACCCTACATCCGGGTCGCCGCACTCTGTGCCTGCTCACCAAGCACCACTGACCCCAGTGCCGCTGGTGATGTCATTATCTGTAGGGTACACACAGACCCAGGAGAGTGGGGAGCAGACCTGCCTTGGTGCCACATGTGGATGGATCCCAGCAAGTGGTGCCTTGTTCTGAGAGTGGGTTGACCCTTTCATGGACCTTTCAAGGAGGTCCTTGACTTTTTTGCTGAAAGACACAGGAAGCAAATTGTGCTCAATGTCCTTAAGACAATACCCAGCAACTGAGGAACTCCAAACACAAGTCCCAAGCTTGCAATGCAGAGACAGCTTATTTGTAGCAACTGCCAGATTATTATATCTCCCCAGCAATGGAAACCCCACAAAGCAACCACTGAACCCCACTATGCCCAAACACCCTGCACTAGCAGAACCCCAGGAACTGGACCCAAGATGCCTCCACAGCCAAAAGACATTGCTCTGAACCATTCTATCAACTCAGCAGACTCCCCTGCAACTGGAGTTGATGCCTTTCCCCAGACAAGGGGGAAAGACAAGGGCCCTTTAAGGCACAGAAGGTTTTCCAATGAAAGGGGAGTGCAAAACCCTCGAACTAGCTGCAATACGTGCTGTCAGTGAGCTTCACACCTTTGCTGGAACATTATCTGAGCTTGCTCTGAGATACGGATCCAACTTCCCTGCCTCCCCTTGGAGCTATCTGAGGTGCTGATTTGGCCTGTGGCCCGACCTGAGCTCCTGCCTCCTGCTGAAACTGTGTGAGGTCTGGACCCCCGGTGTCAATGTTCTGAACCCCTGCTCTGGATGAAAACTGGGTGGGCCAACATCCGAAACAGGACAGATAATTGCTTCTACAATTCCCTGCAGCTGACAATTTCAATACTCCTAAAACAAAACTTTTGTGACTCAGAAATTCAGTTCTTTTTTAAACAGTGGACTGGTAGACGGGGGGGGGGAGGATTTATAAATTAGATCCTGGGAGTATCTGAAAAAATCGTGGCACAGCAACACACAGGGCAAAGGGGGTATTACTCTCCTAGAAAATGTAATGCTTAAGATCTCATCTGGAACAGGGAAGGGAAGTCAAAGAAGCCATGACTTGTACTCTTGGGAAATGTCTTTGAGACTTTGCAGAGGCCAAAATGAAGTGGAAAGAAAAGAAGTGTCATAGAAACGGTTTGCTCCGTCTCTCAGCAACAAACCCAAAGCAAGTGGATCTGGTCAGAAATAGAGGCTACAAGCAATGCAGCTCATTTGAAAGAAGGTGTAACAAGACATCAGTTATATAACAGCAGGTAACCCCAATATTGGTTAATTTTTATGCATTTTTTCCCTTTGTTGAAGGCTACTAATTAATGCTTTTTCGGTCTCACCTACAGAATGTATGACAAAAAGTAAAGTAAAATAAATTCATTGTTCTTGCTCTTCCCTCTTCATTCACCATTTGGATCATTCTCTCCCCTTTTCTTTTAATATAAGTGGCACCATTTAATATCTTGCTTCCCGCTACTTGTTCCATTTTAACCCTGTCAATGCCAGAATCCAGGGTTTTCTTCATTGGTCAGAAAATGAACCAAAGACTGCGTGATTTCATCCATCTGGTCCCTTCCCCAACCCCAAAGTCTCTCTAAAATCTTGGAGGATGAGGGGGGAGGACACAGCTACTGCCTGTTTATTAACACAGATGGAGTTTTGCTGTCAGGATCGAAACAGGAAGGCCTGCATTTTACCACAATGATAAAAGAAATTGGCCACAAAGCCTCAGGTGCCTACCTGCTCATTTTTGGGCATTCAATTTTTTAATGACTTATCTGGTATAAGAACTTATAACAAATGGATTTCTTGCCACCTATTACCAGGGATGTGGATCAAGTCCCATGTCTTTGGTTGCGAATTGCGAGTCCCTATCTATGGCCTGGCAGGATATGGTTCATGGGATCACGAAGGGTCGGACACGACTTAACTACTGAACAACAACAACAATCTACTTAATAGGGAAAACGGGTTTAAACCTGAATAAAATTCGACTTGGAGTAAAAGGCTCCAAGTCTCAAGTCGAGTCTTTTACAATTGCTGAGTCAAGTCTGAGCCAAGTCATTGATGTGACTTAAGTTCGACTCGAGTCCGAGTCAATAGACTCAAGTCTATATCACTGCCTATTACCGATCTGCCGGCTCCTGATTCAGGATTTGACACCATTTGGTGTCTGTCCATGGACTTACCTGGGGGGGGGGGCTGACCCGGAAAGAACCATTCCTGAAGGGGGCACCCTCCCTCAGCAGTGTGGCTCTCTCACTGTAGTACTTTGGGGCTGTGCTACCCCCGCTCCCGTGAATGACTAGGTGGCGGCAAGCCTTGCTTACATTTGGATTTGACACATCCAGCAACGTTTTCAACTCTTTGAATGTTGGCAGTGGACAAAACACAGTCATGTAATGCCCACATCTTTGCTTCTTGGCCGATCATCCCACATACTTCCATTCCATCCTAGCTTTTAAAAATTCAAAAAATGTGCGATCCATTAATATATCCACAAGGCAGACCTAACCAAATGTTAGACATCACTCTCTCTTCCGAAAGAACTGTAGGACTTGCAGTTCCATGAACTGGGACGCTAGGTATCTCTACAGGATTCTCACCAAATTAAAGGGACAGGGGGCTGCTTTGGTTCTCAATGGTGGGTCGCTACCCACAGTTTGAGAACCACTGGTATAGATAACCCTCTGGCAAACTCCCTGTTCCTACTATTTTTAACCCATGATTAAATTTAGCAAAAAAAAATTAAAAACTTATCTGCCAAAAAGTACATATTAAGATTAGGGTTGTACACAAATTAAAGAATTTCAGTTAATATCACCCTTTCAACCAATAAAATTGCATATTACCACAACATCAGTGTAGTTGAAGTGAGAGGCATGGAAAGAAGGAAAAGCAACAAAGAGTCTGGTGAGGCAGGAAATGAATCCAGCTGTCATTCTTCAAGGGGAAAATTGTCTACTCCTCATGGTTACAGGCAGGAAAAAAAGTGGAAACACTGTGCTTCTCTTTGATGTGGACAGTCCGCAATGTATCCCAATGGGATAACAAATGGGGAAAACATCAAATCATATTAGGCAACCACAATAACAAATGCAAAGTAAATACACTGTCCAATTTGCATAACAATGCTAGTTTTTTTTTAAAATGCATTGAAAATCAAGGTCTTGCAAGGGTTGTGAGGCAGTATATCCCCCCCCTCTCAAAAATATAGAATATCTCCATCTCCAATTCAAGTTCTCTCTCTTTTTCCTTGAAAAAAATACAGTCAGTTCTTGTTATCCGCTAGGGTGAGGTTCCTGGAAAACCTAGCAGATACCGAATCAGCGGATACCGAATCATTGAGCCTATGGAAAAAATGGGGTTTGGTTCCAGGGGACCCTCTTCGCCATACACTATATGAACTTTGTGAACCTGAATATTACCTTGAAGTCTATGGGCTGGGTGATAGCGGGGGCAGCATCCAGTATACCACATTGGCTCTTTGTTATGGAACAATTCCTAACTCTAGCAAATTAATTATTATTCCTAACAACATTATGCAAATATAAAAGGTATTGTACAGTATCCTGGAAGCCCAGAGAGAGCACAAACAGTTCCCATTGTGCTAAGAGAACAATGCTAAGAGAAGCTAAGAGATGCTGAGAAAAGCTAAGAGAACAATGGCCTTGATGACATCGTAGATAACGAGAACAGACCGCGGATACGGAGAGATAGGTGGTAATTCTGCCCCTCGCAGATAGCAAATTTGCAGATAGTGAATTAGCATATAAAGAGAACTGACTGTACTTGCTTAAAAAAGAAAAAGAAAGTAGAAAGAAAAGTGAATTGTGGCAGCTATATTATGTTCTCAACATTAATATTTTGCTTACAACTGAGGCTGTTCCTCTGAACCTCAGGGCCACAATGGGGACCATCTGGAGGTCTCCAGTAACATTTTTACGCTTCAAGATCCTTCCAAATGAACAATAGGAAGGTTTCCTTAACAGCCTGGCAATTCCCAAGACCAGTAGCAGGCTTGGAGAAAGAGGCAGAGCGAATTAATGTTCTACATCCCATAACTTTCCACAAGTCATCACGGTGCTCCCTGAGTGACACGTACCAATTCAGTCCCAGCTCTCGAGAATCTTAAGACTGTAAAGAACAGAGAAGGTTCTTGTTCGATTTAACCAAGTGTTTGACTGACACAGAGGCACATCACCCCTTAAATCCCATTAATGAGCACAAAACCCATTCACTCAATCTTAGCCATACCTTTCTCACATAACAATGTCGGAGGAACCGACCTATTGACAAGGTAAATTTTTACTCAATACTGTTGGACAATTGGTGCACTTTTCCAAGAACTATTTAAAAAAAATACTGAAAAGTGCAGAATATCAAAATATTTTACAGGATATGGCAAAGGACTGACCAAGCCCAGTATTTTCCATTCCAAAATCCAAAACATACTGTCAGACCTATAATATTTATTTTATGGAGAGGTGAATCTAAAAAAATAACGGAATAAAAGAAATGAGGTTCGCCCGCTTTTTGACCATTTTTTTTCTTGCACATCGATTTTGCACAGCAGGTGCCCAACGCTGACCACGTTTTTATAAAAAGGTTCGGCAAAGGCAAGTCTTTAGTTGGACTGTGGTTTCTGGTTTAAGCCCAACAAAACCCACAGCAGAGACTACGGTATATCCCACAGTGGCCTGGTTTTAGCTCCACACACACTGCAGTGGGTGGAAATTCTGTCCCAAATTGTCGGTGGGACTGTTAGTTGGCAAAGGTTGGCCCAATCATATGATGCCCTCAGGGCACTCCACTAACAGGAAGTTCTTAAAAGAGTTTTCCAGGTCCCAATTCTTTCATTTTTCCAATAAAAAATAACCCCCTGCTTTATTACTTATTTTTCTTCTTTTAGCAAACTCACAGCTAACTTCTTTCAAATCTCTCCATAAAATCCACCTTTTATATGAAACCTTTGGTACCACACATTTTAGTCCCCATTCCCTGCTGTCACTGTTTAAAATGAAAGAGTCCTATTTACCCCTGCCTCCATCCCCTTCCTCTGTTGTCTCCCTTATGTCGATATCAAGATGGAAAGCCCCAGGGAGGCAGGAACCTGGTTTTTTTTCATTTATGTAAAGTCCTATATGCATTGATGGTGCTATAATCATCACCATCATCTTCTTCTACCTTCAGGGCCTTTGGAGCAACATGGACAGGGAGACATTTAGAACAAAGTAGTATTTAACATTTAAGCATACATACACATGTAGGCACGGTGGCTTAGTGGTTAAGACGCTGAACTACAGACTGGAAGGTAGGCAGGACAGCAGTTCGAGACCCGAGTGCCGCATGACAGTGTGAGCTACCATCTTCTGGCCCAGCTCCTGCCAACCTAGCAGTTCGAAAGCAAGAAATTGCAAGTGAATTAATAAGTACTGCCTTGGCAGGAAGGTAACAGTGTTTCATGTGCCTTGCCATTGAGTCATGTTGGCCACATGAGCATGGAAGCATCTTCGGACAACGCTGCCTCTTCGGCTTTGAAACGGAGTCGGTAATGGTAGAGTTGGTACCTAGAGTCGTTACCTAAAGTCGGTAATGACTAGCTTTCGAGCGAGGGGAATCTTTACCTTTACTTATTCCAGGGGTGGCCAACCTTCCACCATTAGGGCCTCTGTGTTCTTAAGGGTTGTGTAGAAGACCAAATCTCGGCAGCTGCAATTTCTGATGGGGCTGCTGAAGCAGCTGTACCTGCTGAAATGCCCTCACCTATATAACCATTAAAGGGCCAGGAGCATTCATGTTGAAAGGTCGGCCACCTCTGACTTATATATACACAAAGTTCTCACATCTGCTTTTCCGTAAAGCATACTGATAAACAATTCTTTATAGGTTGTCTGAGTTTGAACCAATCAAAAAACAGTTTGGTCCATCAGTAGGTAGAATAAAATTGGAATGCAGAAGAGGTAACATGTAAATGCTCTTTCAAAAAGACTATCTGGCAATCAGCCCAAAGCCATCAGAAATTCCCTCTCTGCTATGTTTCCAATTGTGATTCAGACCGCAGACAAATGGGATTAGGCAGAGTGATGTATGTTCCTTGGCCCCTTTTTGTGTGTGAAGAGGACAAGGAAAAGAAGACAAACACACCCTTTTCTTCAGAAGATGTTCATTTTTTCTAATACACGCACGCGCACACACACACACACAGAGTCAAGACAGTTCTCAAGTTTGAATCTTGATGGTGGTTGGAGCCTACGACACAAAGCCACTATTAAGCCAATTGAAGGAGAAAAACGGCAGATTGATCTGATAAACGCATTACTCTGAAAGTTATTTCAAGGCCACTCTTGTTGACACGTTCGCTATAAGTTCTCACTTTCACTTAGTTCAGTCCAAAGGAAGACTCTGCATTGTCTGCTTGCCAAGCAACTGACACCTAACCAACTAGCAGCACAATCCTATGCGCATCTACTCAGAAGTCAGTCCCATTGTCTTCAGCGGGAATCACAACATGGCCCTGCTAAGGCAGTGGGGTATTATGATGTTTACAGTCCAGAATAAAACACATTTCATGCTCATCTCCCACTTTTGCACCTGTGCAGTCAACATTCATCAGGCCAGACCAAGAACCACTGTTAGGGGATGTTCCAAACTTAGTTATCTGACCCCCACCCCCCACCCCCGTAGTTCTTCCTTCCTAATAGCTGCAATTTGAATCATCTGGATCAGTTTCTGTTACTACAGCCACTGGCCAGATACCAGTATTTGAGGAAACTGACAAGCAGAGCATGAATGTGATGGCTTTCCCCAGTTATCTGTCTTCAGCATCTAGTGGTCAGAGTATAATGCTTTCCTACAAAAAGCTCCCTTTAGGCTAGCTCTTGACCGACCTTGTGGGACCAGTGGTGTCTTCAGAGATGTGAAGTACACGTAACTCAATATCCACATTGTCTAGGAAGTTTGCAATCTATGTTTGATAGGCAAGACAGGGCTTGGAGGAGAGAAGAGGGAGTTCTTGGTGCTCAGCCTGTTCTGCTCACAATGTCAACAGCCGTCATGCAGTCAGATCAGGGACTGTGACGTTTGACTGCCTCCTGTTGTTCTCTGGAGCTTGAACCAGCAATTTCAAGGTTTGAGACTGGGACTGAACCAACTCAGTTACCAAGCTGCTCAGGTGTCAAAGCCCTCCTGAGGAACTGAAGGGAACTGCAGCATGCAACAACAGCTCCTCCAATTGGCCGCCAGTATAAAGGCTCTGGATTGCCCAATCCCCATCTTCTGTTTTTGCAGCCCCCAGCCCCATGCAGATCTGATGTTGCAATTCCACCTGGTGTTGCAAGGATGGTTGCAAAATCGGCTCGCAACCCCCTCAGGAAACAAAATGACAACACAGCACCATCTGGAAGTCCTCTCAGCGACAGAGTGCTGACAGAGCTCCAACCTTCTAAGAAACCGCCAGGGCTAAAAGAAAACAAGGTTTTTCCAGATCACTTTGCTAATAGAGAAGTTGGACAAATTTTAATTGGCCTTGAGATTGCTCTTAGCTTTCAGGCTTGGCTATAAATTTTCAAGTAGTCTCCGTCTTCGCAGCACGCAGGCCACATCCAGGGAAAAGGGAGAGAGAGAGAAAGAGAAAGAGAAAGAGAGAGAGGCCCACAGCAAGCACATCCTGGTAAACATGGAGAACGTTCTTGCACCTGAAAGGCTGCAACACAAGTCTTAAGGCAGCTTCACACTACACGCGTTGCGGAGCTTCTGAGCTGATTTTCGAAGCAAGCGTAGCCGAGGCGACCTCCCCATGGCAGGCGCGTACCTCAAGCAGGAATCCTACTTTTCAGGGGGCGGGACGCAGAGCTAGGGGGCAGTTCGCGGAGCTACTGCAGCCTACCAATCGCAGGAGAGGGGGGGAGAGTGGCCTCCAATCACCTTCTTAAGAAGGCGGGACAACATGAGGGACAACAGGCTGGAAGACACTCCCCCACTTCCAGCGCGGAGGCGGAGGCACAGGCGGCGGCAGAGCCTCTGCCTGTAGTGTGAAGCTGCCTTTACTCAGCACTCGGATGCTTTTTCCCCTTTGCATCGAGTACTACACAGCATTGCCTTACGTTGCAGGTCAGAAAAAAACCCAAAATGTATAGCTAGGGCTAACCTGAAACGCAACCTCACCCCCACCCCCAATTTAGCTGCCCCATTTGCACGCAGTTGGACCCATCCAATCGCATCGTCCTGGGCCCCGATCCTCTTCTCGCTCAAGGCAGCAGCAACTCGCCTCATCCTTTGGCTCCACTAACACAAGTGCTGGAGAAATAAGCAACAGGGACATGCAGAAATCCCGTTCTGATCATCACTCTCCTTCCAAGAGAGAGATCAAAACAGGATCACTCCACCTCTTTCGCCTCCTCCTTGCCCATGAAGGTGGAGTGGCCCACTCCCCTTATCTTTACCTCCAAGCAAGCAGGCTGCAGTGATAACAGCAGGGGCGGCATGAACTGGAGCACTGCCTGATGCCACCTCGAGTCCACCACTGCCACCTCTGCGTTATACAAAAAAAGTTCTTTACCGTGCTCCTCGTGCAGTTTCTTCAATGGCGGAAGTGCAGGACTTCGGGTTTTATTTAAAGGGACTGCACACACGAAAGAGATCCTTGGTTTGCACGGTCCCTGTAAATCAAACTGGAAGTCCAGGACTTCTGCATTGGAAGAAACTGCGCAAGGAACTGGTAAGGAGGCAGCTGATCCACCTTCTGCTCACTTTTAGTGGGCAGAAAGTGGATCAACGCAGCTTGCATCCGTGGCAGGCTGGAGGGAGGCAGGGGTGGCGGCAGACTCAGGGTGAAGGGCACCCCAAATTCACTGCCCTCTTGACACTGCAATCTACCACTGAGGCAACCTTTGTCACATAACCTGGTGGAAGGGCTGCCCAAGAGTAAAGACAAACCAGGATGAGAGTCAGGATGCTGTAGTGGTTCTGTAGTTAGACCTGGAAGATCCAGGTTCAAATCCCCATTCAACCATGAAGCTTCCTGGTGACCTTGGGCCAGTCTGTTTCTGAAAGTACCTTTATTGGCATAACACAAAATCCATTAAAAACACACACACAGTTTAAAATAAGAACTTTCAATAAATCCTAGCCTGAAAGAGGCGCTCTACTGACAGTAAAAATTTTACAACAGTCCCTACCGTCTCAGTCAACCTGTCATTTAAAAGATAGGATAATTTTACAACATCTGAGCGACCTGGGTATTTCACAAGTATAAGGTCCAGATATTTGGAACGAGAGTGTACATGAAATAGGCCTATATATATATATATATATATATATATATATATATATATATATATATATATATATATATATATATATATATATATATATATATATATATATATGCCAGTCATCTCTCCGCCTCACCTACCTCACAGGGTTGTTGTGAGGACTTCTCCTTGTCTGCCCAGACACTTCTTTCAATAGGCTCAAGCATGTTCAGAACGCAGACTGTTTTAATAGCAATGATTGGGTGTACGAGGAGGACTAGGAGGTGGAACAAACCAAAAAGAAAAAGGGGGGCAGAAAATTATGGCAACATTTCAAGCTGGGTTGGGCCTGCTACAACCAGGCCTTTCCCCACTGCCAACGAAGCTTATACAAACAACTCTCTGGATTGAGCACAAGCAGCGAAGGATTGTTTTTTTTAAAAAAAATTTAACCACATAAAGCAAAATACACAAAAATTCCCATTACTTAATAGCTGGTCTTAATGGGAAAGAATGTTGAGGAGCCACCAACAATTCCTGCCACAGTGAGCGTTTTCTTCACAGGTCATAATTCTTTTCTTTTACAACCAGTTTTACAAGCAAAGGATCGCTCAAGACATTGAATCACTTCATTAAACCAACCATCAAAGGCGAGAAAGATCAGACACGTTGGAAAGGAAGATGTCGAAAGACAACTGGTATGCCTTTGAGAAAATTCCCTTGATGGCGAAGGTCCAATTCACACATGACATGTTTTCCTACAAGGAGAGGACCTACATGTTGGGCTGGGGGGGGGGGGGAAACCATGTAAACACAGGCGTAGTATTTGATGACAACATGCCAGGCTATATCTGGCTTTATTCTGGTGCTATAACTCTTAACCTTGTGCTGATTCAAGTCAATCTGACAAGGGCAATCTACTCCGAGTTTGAATAACTGCAGCTATGATATGGATCATGAAAGCGTAGCATCAACCAATCAACCACATTCACCAAAGCAGCCATTGGCTAAAACCTGGAGACAGCTAGACGTGTGGAAACTCACAAAATATCTTTGACTAAAGTCGCAATCCTATACACATCTGGGAGTAAGTTCCATTGATGTCAATGGGTCTTACTTCTAAATAGACATGTATCGGCTTGCACTATAAGAGAGAGCAGACAATGCTTAAAGTATTTTGGACTAAATAGTCCCCTAGGGTTGACGTCTTGAAAGAAGGCACCATTTGAAGCTCCATCTCCATCAGAGTGAATGCAAACATTTGCAAACATTTTTTGTCATAGACTTTGCAGTGGGGATCCTAGATCTATTTTTATGTTTAACTAAAACACGTGCACATAATTTGATGGTGACATATGAGAGTAAAGATACAGTATTATGATTATTATTCAGGGTACTTATATCCCACTTTTCAACAAAAAATGCACAAAGTCGGTTATGTAGCAAAAGGCTACTTTTGGCCTGCCTATGTTCCCCCCACGGATTTATGAAAACCGCGGATAGGGGTGAACGCCTCCTCCAAGGTTTTCTGATGGTGCCCTACACGCACAGGGGGGCGGGGGGCATCCACTATCAACGGATAAGTGAATCCGCGGATAGGGGGCCCCTGTACTGTGTTTCCTGAAAACCAATGGAGCACTGTTGGTGAGAGGCCATCCTTTTCTGGCTGTGCTCAATGGGTGGAGCAGACACCCATTCTCTGCGCTGAATCACATGACTGGGCTACTTGCAGCCAACCATGTTTCCATGTTGGTGCAATCCTGTCTTTAAGATGCCACAGGCCTTTTGGCTATACATGAAAGCTAATCCCACAATGCATATGTTCATGCAGGGTGCCACAGGACTGCTTTCTGCTTTTATGTAGTGGAGTCATGTGTTTCCACAGCTTGCGTTGTACCCAGAACATAAGAAGAGCCCTGTTAAACCAGGTCAAATGCCTATCTGGTCCAGTATCCTGTTTACCAGAGTGGTTGTGGCCAGATGTCCCTCCAACAAGCATTCAGCGGAATACTGGAAGCATTATGTAGCCATCATGACTAGTAGCCACTGATGTCCTCCATGAATATCTCTAATCCCATTTTAAAGCCATCTCAACTAGTGGCCATCCCCACACCCCAGACACTGCCCATTCAAAACTGCCACAAATGTCGAACATACAAAACAGTGAGGGGAAAGTATCATCAAACTTTTTAAGCTGCTCTTCTTTATAGCTCAGTCTCTGTTTATCACTAGCCAGTCTTCAGTGTTTACAATGCTGTTCCTATGAAGGAAAGCTCGGTTATCAACCTCTCTTTCTGTGACAGCGTTCTCTATGGCGATGGTTAAAAGTTCGGACTTGAGTCTATATCTGAGCGATGCCTCAGTAACTAAACAATATGGGTGCCATCTATCTTGAATGGCAAACAATCGTAAGCTTGTGAATTCATGTTCAAGCACCAAGTGGGATTGCTGGTGCAATCCCAGTTGGTGCAAAATCCCAGTTGGTGCAACAATCGTAAGCTTGTGAATTCATGTTCAAGCACCAACTGGGAATGCTGGTGCAATCCCAGTTGGTGCAAAATAACACACAAAATGTGTGGTTAAGCAACATTTTCTAGTATTAAATGTATGGAAAACATGTGCCTAACGCATGCTGGAAAAGCAGGGCTGGCCCATCCATGATGCCAACTGAGGTGGTTTCCTCAGTTGGTGAAAGGGTGGAGGACACCTGCCTCCCAGTTGGTAGTAGGTCTTTGCCAGGTCCTGTAGAAAAGGGTCTTGAGTGTTGTGAATTGTGGTTGCCCTGATATTCTGAAGTATGCTCTTTGCACATGGCATGAAAGGTTGAAAATTAAGGTTGTTTCTAAGGGCTGAAACATTGCTTTTGCACACTTAACTGCCAGCAGAAATAAAAACAGAGGTTCTACACAGCATTTAATATAGTACTATATCCCCATGCTTTCCCCCATGGTCCAGATACTTTTACAACAGCACTATTTCACTGTAAAATAAATGTAAAACATTCAAGAAAACAAGTAATTAAAGCCTTCCCTCAGAGTCCAGAAGCCAACTAATGCAAGGGCAATTAATCGCTGATGCTCTAACCAGGCTGAACAGGAAGCAATAAAAGAGGGAGGACATGTAAACAGGAAGTTTTTAATTAAAGGCAGAGTAGCCTTTAAAAGACTAACAGCACAATCCTATCCAACTTACACCACCGGTGTAACCCGCAGTGCAGCGAGAACGGGAGGCCCCAGAATGGAAAAGGGATTCAAATTCCCTTGAAAGGGGGATTCAAAGGGGATTTAAATCTCCCCTCCCCTCCAAAGCCTCCCGCCTTGCTCTCCCTCACTGGTTACACTGGTGGTGTAAGTTGGATAGGATTGCGCTGTAAATAGCATTTTGCCAGTATACACTTGGCATTCCAATTGCATTTTTACTACAGAAATGCCAAAAATTAGGCCTGAAAAAAACATGGGAGGACAAAACCTAAGATGCAAAAACATCATTTGGATTCTCCAGAAAAACCTGAGTGCACAAATTGTCAAGCAATTCCAGAGGAAAGGGCTCATAGGAAAGTAACCTAAAACAAATAAAGAAGTCAAGACTGAATCTCCAGAACCTCAAAATTGACTGTGTATCTGGTTCCCAAACCGTAAAAGAGTTGTTTTGTCTGCAAAGGAAACTGCAAGTGTGAGTTCAGGAGGCCATTCCCCACCTGGATCTGCTCCATAGGATGAGGGTTTGTGGGCACGATAATATTTCATTTTGCTGGTATCTCTGCTTCAGTGCAGCCATGCAATCGTTATCTGAGCTGCAATCCGTCAGCTGCAAGTTCAGAACAACTGTGCTTGAGTTGCCTCTGGTTCAGTGTCATTTGTAAGGCTGAATCAAGACATTTTTGGTGCCTGAGGCAGAGAAACTAAATGCTACTTCACCACCACAACTAGACACAGATTAATACGGAGCACAGTCCACCCAGAAGTTCTTTTGCAGAACCTCAGCTGAAATGAAGGGGAGCCGTGCATGAACAAGATAAGAGAACAGGGTGCCATCTGGATTATTAACACAAACACAATCCAAAATGCTTTTCAGTGCGAGCCTCAGTGGAATGAAAGAGGACCTGAACTACCGTACTCTTACACAACTTTTCCCGTTTCCTTTTCCGCATGAGAATACCCTCTGCGCCGGCCTCCCTTTCTCTCGGGTCGTCGCAAATGTGCTTTACGGCACGTTCGCGACGTCTCCCGGCCACGGAACGCTCATTCCGTCGCTGGCGCCCCCTAGAGGATTGCACTGTTAGTCTTTTAAGGGCTACTCTGCCTTTAATTAAAAGCTTCCTGTGATCCTCTGATTAAAAGCTTCCTGTGATCCTCTGACGTGACTGCTGCATCTTGACCCACGATTGGGCAGCCTCTGGTCATCACTACAAATCAGGGAGACTTGTGCCAACAAGCTGATGCTGACCATATAGGAATGTGGACAGAGAAGTTGGAGCTGTGGTAAGTAGCTCAATGAAAACACTGACCCAGTCTGCAGCAGCCGTGAAAAGGCAAATCTCTTGTTAGGAATCGTTAGGAAAAGGATCAAGAATAAAAATGCTAATACAGGTTGATTACCCCTTATCCGAACATCTGAAATCCAGACTATTCCGAAATCCAGACATTTTGGGGGCTATGACTTTTTGTAAAAAAACATTTTCCAGCACCTGGCTGGCATAGCGCAAGGCATGCCGGGGCACAAAATTTTAAATATTGTATAAAATTACCTCCAGGCTACGTGTATAAGGTGTATATGAGACATGAATGAATTTCGTGTTTAGACTTGGGTCCCATCCCCAAGATATCTCCTTATATTTATACAAATATTCCAAAATCCAGACAAATCCGAAATCCAGACAACTTCCCATCCCAAGCAGTCCGGATAAGGGATACCTGTACTATAATGCCCTTGGTATGCACCCATGGTGTGGCCACATTTGGAATATAGTGTACAGTTCTGGTAACTGCATCTCAAAAATAATATTGTAGAGGGCACCAAAATGATCAGGAAGCTGGAGCACCTTCCTTTTGAAGGCAACAATGGGGGGGGGGTAGTTTAGAAAAAGATGATAAGGGGGGAATGATTGAGGCTTGTACGTGTGGTGTGTAGAAAGTGGATGAAGAGAAGCTTTTCAATGCTAGAACCAGGAACCTCCAGTGTAACTGACTGCAGAAGATTTAAGACAGGTAAAAGGAGATATTCCTTCAAAGAGCACATAATTAGCCTGTTGGATTCATTGCCACAAGATAAGGCGATGGCATTGGATGGTTTCAGAAGGGATTGGACAAATTCATGGAAGACAGGTGGTCTATTGTCGGCTACTGGTCCTTGCGCTAGCTCTGGGCTCAGAGACAGTACACATCTCTGAATCATAGTTGCAGGGAACAGTGACAGGAGAGGGTTATTTGCTGGCATGACCTGTTTGAGGGCTTCCTGGGACATCCCGTTGATCCCGAAGGGAAACAAGATGCTGGATAGGATAGAAGAGCCCTGATCCAACAGGGCTCTTCTTATGTTCCAATATAATGTCCCAGGAGACAAAACGTTCACCCACAGTCTTGCATGTATGTGTATGTAATTTTTATGCATAAGATACACTGATAGCACCTTACTAACCAGATTTAAAAACAGCCTCTCAGGCTGCCCAACACACCGGAAACTTTGCAAATATGCCGGACAAGAAAGGATAGTTGTGACAAAGAAAAAAGTCCTGGGGGGGGGGGAGAGAAATTAAAAAGGAAAGAATAGTAAAATGAGTAGGACTAATGATACTGCCCTCTCGCTAGTTCTGTGCTTTCTTCTCCTTCTTCTCAGCAGCAACAGCTGAGCCAATGCAGCTGGCTTCATGACAAATGCAGGGAAGCAAGTCAATTTGGGCTGGTTGTTAGCAGTCGGAGCACAGCACAGCAGATAAATGAGCGCCTGCCTCAGGTATAGCAGAAGATCTTCCTGAACCGCTCCTGAGAGATTCACCAGCATCTCAGCTGCCCTCAGCCTTCAAAAGCAGTAACAGAGTTCTCTTCGATCTCCCATCCCCAGCTTCAAGGAAAGGTGACCTTGGAGCAAGCTAATACTTTACTCTTCCTTCCTTCCGCCTACTGTTATTCCTCCCCCCACTTCAGATACTTTATGTGTATCTGTATATGCGTGTGCAAGCTGAAGCTAATTTCAGAGGTCCTCCCCCCCAAGGAACTCAGAATTTTCAAGAGAAGCCAAACAGGTTTCTTTATAAGGCAACTAAAATTTCTAAAGGGGTTTCTGCACATTCCCCCCCCCCTCTGAGTGAGGGGAACACCAAACTAGATAATCCAAACTGGCTTGCAAAGTAGCTTTTCAAGCCATAGTTTCACATCCTGGCTTGGTGGCCACTCACAATTCATGGTTTATTAGGTGGTGGTGGTGGTGGTTCAGACATCCCAACAAACCATGGTTTGGCATTATGGCTGAACCATCTCAACCATCTTATTCTGAGGAAGCCACAAATGTCTCCAGGTTTCTCCATTTATGGTGTTCCTACCTGACAGCTTCTAAAACCATCTGTTCGTGGTAGGGAGGTTCTATGTCCTACCCATTTCGCCATAAATATTTAGGATGGCTAGATGTGTATCAGTTTCCTATACAGTACATTTTACTGGAGGTGCCAGTGGAGTTTTAAAATGCATTTGAGGTTTCCTCTGTAGAAGAACCATTTGAGAGATTCTGAGATAAAAAAAAAACCAATTAGACTAACAGCCCAATCCTAACCCAACTTTTCAGCGCCAATGCAGCCATGCCAATGGGATGCACGCAGCACCCTGTGATGGGGGGGGGGAGTCACAGAGGCCTTCTCAAGGTAAGTAAACGTTTGCTCCTTTCCCTCAGATCTGCATTGCGGCTGCATCGGCGCTGGAAAGTTAGATAGGATTGGGCTGTTGCAAACATTTTCTTTCAGCACATCTCTAAAATTCATTCTATTGGCATACCGGTATACGGACATACAAAGCTGTCTTAGACATGAGTCAGACCATTGATTCATCTAGCTTAGTACAGCAAGTCCCTGCTTCCCATCGTTTTGCTATCCGTTATTTCATATTAATGTTTTCCTCCGTGGTTGCAGCTGCTTCCGGGTCACGCCAGGCTTGCGACCCACTTCCTGGTCTTATTCGTGCCCCAGAATGCCTTGCAGATAGTTTCTGCAAGGCATTCTGAGGTGAGACCAAAGCCAATGAAGTGGGTCGTGGTCCTGTGCAACACAGAAGCGGCTCTGCAGCGCGCAACGAGCCCCCGGAAACATCACTGAGCCTGCCGGTGAAAATTGGTTTCGTTATATGTTGTTTCACTTAACGCTGCAGTTTCCAGGAACCTATCTATGACGTTCCGTGATGACTTGCTGTATCCTCTACTCTGACTGCAGCCTTCCAAGATCAGAACTGAATTTTGGACCTTCTCTATGGAAAGCTTGTGCTCTACCACTGAGCTAAGGACCTTCTCCATTAATCCATTAGTCATGTACTAATAAAGTAAAATGCCACATATGCATGGCAGGGAATCAGGCACTTTTTGTCCTCTTTTCCAGCTTCCCTTCTGATTTCATCTGTTTGGCTCTTGCAGTTACCACAGCAACTCTTGGGCGGTAGCAAGCAGTCCCATGTTGGGCGTGGCTATGAGCAGGTTGCCCTGCTCCTTTTTAGAGGGGGCCAAAGCAAGACTCCAGCTAATGGAGAGATGTGCGACTGAGGTTTAATCACTGCAATAGTGAAACATGTTTTTTGATGATCTGGAGAATCCCCAAAGGCCTGCAAATTCCTCCAAACTAGCATTGGGATTACACTGGGAGGTAGATCTCCCTTTGGAATATAAAACAATGTTTTCTTCTCTACTTTAAAGATTATTGTGGCAACGCTGTGATAACGATTTGCAAATATTCAAAAATCACCAGGGTTCCAACTGACAACATCATTAGACTCTGATGGAATTTATTTCAATTAAAAATTCTAAATTCACCTTTTGGATGTGAAATTTGACAGAATTAAAGCATTTTAGACATGGTCATCTCATGATCATTTTTTTAGTTTGGCAGACATCAAATATGAAATCTGTTAGTTATCAAATGCTGTCCAATACTATATACCGGTATGCCATTGTACGTTATCTATCAGATACTAAATGCCACTGCCCGTCAGCTATCAAAGTTCAGGATATGGCAGCCAGATTGTTGACAGGGGCTCCCTGGTGTAAGCATATTACACTTAGCTTCATTGGCTTCCAGTTTGTTTCCAGCAGTAATGCTGGTTTTGACACTTCAAACCCTGAACAGTCTAGACCAGGGGTTCTCAACCTGTGGTACGAGTACCCCTAGGGGTACGTGGACCAATGGCAGGGGGTATACCAGAGCCTGCCCCTTATCACCATCAATCAGTAGTTAATTACTTGTTAATTAGAACTTAAATGCAATCCCCTGTCTGTCTGAGTCTCACTCACACGCACGCATGCAAGCACACACACAGAGTTGAGTAAGACATTTTTTCACATTTAAAATTGTGTTAGTACTTTTTATTTAATGATTAATTAGCTAATTAATTAATTGATTAATTCAATTTATTAGCAATTAATTAGCAGGGGTTACATAAGAAAATTGGACCGTGATAGGGGGTACCCGGGCTTCCAAAGGTTGAGAACCCCTGGTCTAGACAAGGGTACATGAAGTACCTATGTAAGCCTGCCTGGTGGCAGCTGAGACAACCATAGGACGCCCTCTTCTGGCTTCCCTTTCATGCAGAGATTAGATGGCGCAGACACAGAAAGGGTCGTTTCACTGGTTGAGTCCTGAATATGGAACTGCCTTCTACTGGAAATCCAACTGCTGTTATCTTTGAGGCATCTGTCCTGTTTACTTGGGCATTTGATACTGTTGGCAGGCTTTACTTCAGAGAGAGAATAATGATGTGATGATATATGGATTTGATGAATAGAGTGTTGGAAATATATTCAGCTCAGTTGGATAGTAGAATTAGAAAATACAGAACTGTATGTTAGTAGGATATACTGCTTCACACTTGCTGTATCTTTTGAAATATTAGGTATTGTAGAATTTTTTAGTATTATAAAAATATAATATAATACTTATACTAAAAGTATTATAAAAATATAGTATTATAAAAATATAATCGCAAAAAAAAGAGAGAGATAATGTTGGCAGGCTTTCAACATTTTGTTATGTTTGTTTCAGGACCAGCACATCCATGAGGCCGGCAGAGGTAGACAAATCAGGCATCAGACTGGCAGGGGAGACCTGCTGCCTCTACCACTCCTCCTCTTCCTCCTGCTCCCTGGATTTGAAAAGGAAGAGGAGAACAGAGTGGAAGAGCAGGTGTGGAAGAGCAGAGAGTGGTGGGCTAGAGTATCCCCAACACTCTAGCTTGCCACTCTCCTGTCCTCCACTTCCTCTTCCACTCTGTTTCCTTCTTCCTGTTCACATCCAGAGAGTGGTAGCGTTGGTGGCTGGTGCACTGCTGTGTAACAGAAGGGTGGAATTTCATGCCGCACCTCTGGCCCTAGGAGGTCTTGCACCAGCCTCATTTGCTTCGCTTCACTAATGCTTGTCAGCCCGGTTTGACCCATAAATGATTTATAGGCTGATGAATTAGTTAACTGCTACTTTCTTATCTATTATTTTTGCATCGCAGTGTATTTTTATTCTGCCTGATATTCTCTGTTCGGATGGTTTTATATTCTTATTGATTTAATTGAGCTGCCTTGAATGCCTTTTGGAAGAAAATCAGCATACAAATCTTTTAAAGTGAAGCCCCAAAAAACCCACAACCCACTGCATGTGAACTATCAAATACCACACGGTATCAACAATCAAGCATCCAATATCTACATCAAATGTCAAATATTTGGTTTCTGTATTTGATAAACGTTTGGCAAAACATTTTAGAATAGTCAGAGAATATCGGGTGAATAATGCTCAATTCTGAATTTTGGGGAGTAAAATCAGTTCCAGCCGCGGTAAAGCGTTGGCCCAGAGAGCAGGATTTGAGTTGCAGATTCTACACTTGATATGCCAAGGAAAACCTAAAATGGCCCAGCAAGCCAAGTCTCTGAGTGCAGTTGAGGTGTAGATGGAAACTTATTTGGTAGCGGTAAGAGAAGAAAACAGAAAAAACCATAGCCATGCAGCATTTAGAGTAACTTGTAGGCTTAAAAGGAAACTTCCTGCAAAGTGATTTAACATTTCAAGTGGTTTACCAGATGGAATCGCAAGCTCTTCGGGGGTTCGTGTTGAACGATTTGAGCCTCTCAACAGATGGAAAACTAGAAAATATATTTTACATCCCTTGAATTTTCACTAGATTGGGGAAAAATGTTTCTTGGATAAAGTATTAGATTCAAGAAGCTACTTAAAGCCTGAAAGAGAGCTTGTTTAGCAAAGTCTGACATTTTTTTCCAGTTCACCTATTGTTTTCTTAAGATTAGATAAGCCTGTACCTAACAGAAAAAGTGGTGGAATTAAAGGCCTTTCCATGCTATCAATGAATTTTTCATACACTAAATGCATAGTAGTTCCATGTTGGTTGCAGGAGATTTTGTTACTGTTAAAATGTATTTTAAAAATCCAGCTGGGGACTCTCCTGGTGTGTGTCTTTTTTCTCAATCCCAGTTTCACATTTCTGCTCAAGGAACAGCATTTTTACTTGGCCTCACCTGGGGTGGGCAATTTCCATATTCTCATGAGTGACACTTTTCTCTGGTTAGGGGACTGAGGGCTAGAAATATATTTTGTTGCATACCCTGAGGTGGTCAGGCTTTGTAATAAAATCTCAGGAAAGCTAAACTCCAGGGCATTGCAGACAAAACCTCAGCAAAGATGTTAACATTGCCAGGGTCCAATAAGGCTAAAGGCTGATCTACACCTACCCCTGTTGTGTTGCGCTTGCGTGGTGAGGCGCGCGAGCGTAGGGGACTGGACGTCCCGCTCAAAACGCTGCCCTGGGCTCCACCAGTTTTTTCAATGCAAACAGTCCCTCTTGATTGTCCCGCCTTATAAAGCTCAACACTGATTGGCTGAAACACAAGTGCACTCCGATTGGCTGAAAACCCCCTCATCCCATTGGTCTAACAATTAGCTCCACGTCCCGCCCTCTCAAATCATGAACATGGTCCACGACTGATCGCAACGGAACTCGGGAGAGCACGGCTCTCCCGCGTTCCGATGCGATCAGAAATAAAATGGAAGCCACACAGCTCCGCATTCTGCGCACACACCCGGGACGCGCGGGAATTCATGCGGTGGAGGTCAGCCTTAAGAAGGCCAGGTGAAGCAACTGCCTCAGACAGCAAGCTGTTGGGAGGCAGTGGATTGCTTGTGGTGCCCTTCTGACACCTACGCTCCACCTTCGCCTACTCACCTGTTCTGACCTCACATCAACTGCCACCACCACTGCTCCTCATCCTCCACTGCTCCTTCCTTTGTCAAGTTTTTTGAAAGTCCAAATATACAACATATTTACCAAATTGGATCACTTCCATCCACATGCCTGTGGACAGTCTCAAAGAAGTCCAGAAGGACAGCAAGGAAGGACTTACTGTTGCAGAAGCCATGCTGATTCTCTTTCAGCAGGACTTGTTCTTCTAGACGCTTCACAATTTTATCTTTAATTATGCTTTTCCACCAATTTACCTGGAATGGATGTTAAGCTGATCAGCCTGTAACTTCCCGGATCCCTCCGGATTCTTATTTAAACATTGGCGTTACATTGGCTACCTTCCAACGCTCTGGCACAGAGGCCAATTTAAAGGACAGGTTACATATTTTTGCAAGAACCACCACAATTTCACATTTGAGTTCCTTATGAAGTTTTGGACGGATGCCATCCTGACCCAGTGATTTGTTAATGTTTAATTTCTCAGTACGCCCTAGAACTTCTTCCCTTGTCACTTTCATGTAACTCAGTTCATCAGATTCTGAGAAGGTCAGTTCAGGCCATGGGTATTTGCCCTGTAGTGAAGGCAGAGGCAAAAAAAAAAAAAAAACCCTCATTCAGCTTCTCTGCAACCTCCTCATCCTCTTTATGTTCCCCTTGTAGTCCCACATTATCCAATGGTCCCACTGCCTCTCTGGCATGTTTCTTGCTGTTGATGTATCTGAAGAAGTTTAATTGTTTGCCTTGCTGTTTTTAGCCATGCACTTCTCAGATTCTTTATTCACCTCCCCTATTGTCAGCAGGAATTCCAAGTAGTGTTAGAAGTAGCTTCAAGCACAATCCACCCAGATGTTTTCCTGTGCCAGCCCCGCTGAAATGTACAGGAGCCACACAAGAGTCAGGTAGCTGCTAGTGATGATGACACAAGCAAATTGGTGCTCTCCATGGTAGTGGAGAACTTGAGCAGCTCCCATTCATTTCAATGAGGCTTGTGCAGGAGGAATCCCCACTGGATTGCGCCACACCCTTTTTTTGACATAGAACGTTTTCGACATAGCCACTGAGACACTGAAGTCTCCAAATGAAATGGTTCCAAACCAAAATTAGGCAACGGAAATCAGAGTCGGAAACCAAATTGCCCTGCCACAGACCAGCAGTAGAGAGACAAATTAGGGAGGGGAGCTGCACCCAGCATGCTCCCTTGTGTTTCGTTTAACAATAAATGCATTATATTATTAGCTTAATTCAACGGGAAACGGCAGGAGGGATCCTGCCAATTTAATTTTGAGCACCACAGAGACCGCCAAAGGTGCTAAAAACAGAAGGAATTAAGAGCGCCGCTATCCTACAGAATTCTATGGCATGCCCATACAACCCCTATCTTGAGTTTACAAAGCATGGAGTTTACAGGTAAATCTGAAGATGATCCCTATAATCTTAAAAAGGAAAGTTGCATGATAAACAGACACTCAAAAATCTGTATAGTACAGTATTTGCTATTTGAATGTTCCTCAATGCTCTTGTGGAAGTTCCTCAATGCTCTTATCGAAGTTTGCCTTTGTGCAGGCTAGCAATGAAGACTAGGAAAAAAGGCCAAAAGAAAAAAGGAAAAAGAACAGCAGGATAAGCCCTAATAAGCAGAAGGGTGAGCAATCTACCCCAATCACCTCAAAGTCCGTTAGGAAAAGAGCATAAGAAATGCTCTCCTAGATCAGGCCAAAGCCCATCCAAACCAATGCCGTTTCACGCGGTGCCCAACCAGATGCCTCTGGGAAACTGTGTTAAACATCTCTGATTTCCCACCCACCCCATTTTCTGCACATTTCCCCCTAGTTTGGGATCTTTCTTAGCCCCCCCCCCCAAGGTTTCAGCCTCCTAAAAGCAACTGGGCCGTCTTCCAGCAGTAGCCTTGTCTTTTGTTTGAATCCAGCCAGCACCATAACACAAGAGACACATGGCACCCCGGACAAGTCCCTATGTCTGGAGCTCCCCAGAGACAAAGGGGGCTGGCTCACCCAGCTGCTGAGGTTGGCACGTGCCCACCAATGGGAAAACCAAGGCCACCTGGCTAGGCAAAGTTGCGGGAATGGAATGCCTCAGGTGACGCTCACTCCTCCAATCAGCTGAACCTCTGACATCAGCAAACCGAGGTTTTTTAAGGGCAAGTCCAGAGATGCTCTTGGTTGTTGCCATGGCATGGCCCATCATTGAAAGCACCTGGTGCTTTGTGAAAAGTACACCCAGTCACGTTGCTGCATTATGAACGCAGAGTCTGGATTCCTGGGAGACGGTGAGTAGAAAGAGTAGGCCAAAGCTCTCAGGAATTCGCATCAGGATCTGATGTTTGTTTTGCTTGCTTGCAGTTTCTGTGTCCCTTCATAGACCAGTCACCACTCTTCCCTGCGTTTTCCCCATTGCTTCCCCCCCCCCGCATTCATTGCTGTATTCCTTCAGACGTTTTAATAATCTCCTTTTATTGTTTTGCAATACTGACCACATTTTCCCTTGCCACCGTTTGGTTTTTAAGTGGGATTTCCTTTTGGACCAGGGACCCCATTTTCTAACCAAGGAGAGAAGTTTTCCCAAAGTGACCTCTTCTTGCCTGGCTTTTCCCCTAAGTCCTTGGGGGGGGGGGGAGAGGAAGTTGACATTTTCCCCAGTAACTCCCAGTTTGACCAGCAGGGGGAGAGCAAAAGAGAAAGGGCTACAAATACTGTACCTACCAATACCTCTCTCCATGCTTTCAACAGCATTCGTGCTACAATGACATGCAACTTGCTGCTTATGTAATGCATTCCTGTAAGTGCCCTCGTAACAAATGTTACACAACATCTATTTCTTAATGAAATCATTGTCCAAGGATGCAATAGTGCTGGTGTTTCATGCAACATTAAGTGTACCATAATCCTCCACAATCACCGCTTCATGTCCTTCAAGATTCTGGCCCACGGAGGACACAGGACGGGGGACAGGAGTCTCAGAAGTCTCCAACATTAAGGAGAAAGGATGAAACTGTTCAGCTCGTCATGCTGCAGCACAGAATTTCAACCTTCTTGTGACATTTTATTCCATTATTTAAATTACTTGTTATGCTGGCTTTATCTTATTGACAGTACATCTTGACAAGGAAAAAGATTAATTTGCCTTGAAAAATGGAAGACAAAAATAAAAGGCAAGCACACAGAGTCAAGAATAAGCCGGTAAGAGCCATTTCCCATTTCCATGCCTCTCAAATGGGCGCTGTAGCTTTAAATTACGCTCTTGCTGACCTCCCCTTTCCACTTTGCCCTTAAAGCTCTGACCTGCTTCTCTATAGCACTGTAGCCTAATGTAACATGAGCTACATACTGTCTCTCCTTTTGGAACGATGATGGCCTAGACACGAACACGTGTCCCTAGGCATATTTCTCAGTTTGCCTTGTGTTGAGCCTGATGCTTCTCACCTAAGGTCTTTTGAAAAAAGTTTCAAAGGCAGAATCTGAGCAATCCTGCTGATTATGTCACCGCTCCTGATCTAGGAGACGTTCCAGAGGTCTGCTTCCCCTTGATTACACCCCTGGAGGTTCTTGGGAGGTGCCGGGGTTGTTCAATTTTTTCATGTTCTGCTTTTGACATGAACCAGTAGGGTCTTGCTGGTTGCTGCAGGAAGGAGGAGGCTCGAGGACCTGAACGTTTGGCCTGACCCAGCGAGCCTCTTCTTATGTTAAGGCAGCAAAGAGCGCATACATAGGCTTACCAGATCTCCAACCGGGACAGAGTGCTAGACCTTTAGGAGAAGGAATGTGGGCAGGTGTAGCTTGTTAAGTCCTAGAGCACAATCCTAGGCATGTCTACTCAGAAGCAAGCCCCACTGAACACATCCTGGCTTACCATCCTGGCAACTGACCTACATCCTATCTACCAACCACAATGGTTGCCAATTACTAATAACCAGGGACAGGTGCCAGAGTGTTGCCACATGATAACTTTCTAAAAACAATCAACGGTGTGCAAGAGAAAAAAAAGAGAAAACCAAAAGTATACTGGCATAGTTAGGAGAGTAGAAACATGAAAGTGATTTCGATTGTCAATTAAAACCAGCCCAATTTTAAGAGGGATTGCAATCTCTCAGTTGTTTTCATAACATCTATTTATTATGAGTGGGTTCGTGTGTGTGTGTGTGTGTGTGTGTGTGTGTGTGTGTGTGTGTGTGTGTGTGTGTGTGTGTGTTTGAAGCTGAAAGATTCTCGTTAGTAAAACATGAATTTTTTATGCTCTATTTTCCGCATTCTTCTCTCATGTCTCAGATTCTCAGCATTTAAGAGGAGCGGCGGATCCATAAGCTACCCTCCAGCTCGTTAAATCACCACATAATAGGATATAAGCAGCACATTAATTACCGTCATCAAGAGAATTAGTGTGTCTATCTGTAAATATTAAAGCAGCCGCTCTACCTCGAAAGAGAGCTCTCTCCAAGACGGAGGCACTTCAGGGGTCGTGAATTTTAAAAACAGTGCCTTGAGGTGCAGAGAAAACACAAAGCAGCTTCCGATTTCATTAGCAATAAAGAGTTCATGTAACTTAGAGAAGACACTTAAATGCAGAAGAGGCAATCGGCCGTGCACCGCTCCAGCGTACATATCATTATTTCGGTGCGACTTTTGCAGAAGTAATGTCTGGCAGGTTGCACCTAAAGGTCCATTGTACATGAAGGTCACTCATGAGAAGGCACTGAATCGCTTTCCCATGTCTGGGCAATGATGCCACACTGACCCACATTATGCATGACCAAACTTTAGCATCTCTGCCGTCTTAGAAATGCCATGCTCACAGTTCCAGCCCGTGCCTGTTTACTCCGTATTTAATGGGGCCAACTCCCAGACAAGTGTGCATAAGATTGCAGTCTCACTGTCCGTAACGTTTAGAGATCCACTCCATGCTTTCCTAGTGCTCTCATATTCCAGAACTTGGAACGGGCTCAACAACTCAGGTTTTCTTCAGGATCCAAATCTCCTTCCAAAAAAGACAGGTCTGGTCTAGCAGCAATAAAAGACTCCGGTAGGCCACACTCTGGATACTAGTCGTTCAATAAATCATACTTCTGCTGTGAATATTTCTCTGACTTTTCCTGGGTCCCTGAAGAATCTTACACTGTCATTTAATGCTGGAGAGGCAGAGCCCTCAAGGCAGAGGTAGCAACAGTGGATTGGCCTCCCGGGACACTGGTCAGTGGTCCACAGTCCCAGAAGGGCCCATCACAGGATATCCCCACCTCACTGGTCAAGAGAGATGAAAGAAAACATGTGTACACAAGTGTTTCCTCCTTCCCCTTGTCCCTGCCAGCCAATGGGGTTGAACTTTCAAACATCTGAAGAAGTCTTATGAAAACTTCAGGCTTATCTCCTTGTGGAAGAGTTGGGCTGCAAGAGTTGGTTGGTTTCCCCAGACAATTTCTCTCTTTCTCTGCCTTCCTCCCTCCCCCACCTCCCCACTCCCTAACATGATAGTAGCAGGGCTGCCGGTGGGAGCACAACGTCCCCATTGATCAGTGGAGACAAATGTGGAAAAACAAAGCAAGCTGGGGGGGGGGAGAAGGGAGGGAAAGCCAGAGTGAAATGGGGGGGTCTGGGGGATGGTTCCCCAGGGTCCGGCACAATGCTGCTGCCAACAGAGGAGCCTGCATGTTCTTCCTTCACTATGCCAACACTGGGGATTGGCCACACATAGGAATTTCTTATAAGGCCTCTTTAGATGCTCACAGGATAGGGAGGGAAGCAACACTCAAGCAGACGCACTCCCCAGCACACATTCTGTCATACATAAGCGCCTCTCTGTGCGCTCACAGCAAACCTGCCTTTGCAGGCTCTTGCCACCTTCCACTCTGTGCATATCCAGCCCCACCACCACACCTGAACATCTGAAGCGAGCCTATGAGCATTCCGTTTACACAATAATATGTACCTACAACTTCAATCAAGTTTAATAGCCAGCAAGCAGTATCACAGGAATAAAATTGGGTCATCTTTTGTACTACATGCCACTTTGAATATCATTGCATTTCCCCCCCCCCAAAAAAAAGTGCAATTATTTTCATAATGACCACCTGTTCTGGATCAGATCAAAGGTCTGTCCAGTACAGAGCATGCCTGGCCAATCAGATGGACCAAGGAAGCTCAAGAGGAAGACATAGAGAAGTCATCACCTGCTGTTTGCCCACAGCGTTGGGTACCCAGAAGTACACGGCCTCTGAAAATGGAAGTTCTATAAGGTTATCATCGCTCATAGCCATTGAGAGACTCTGCCTCCATGTATTTGTCCAGCTCCCTTTTAAAATCATCAGACAAGAGTCCAAAGCACACCTAATGCTGTATTAAGCACAGTCCCCCGCCTTCTTCCCAATGAGGACCATCAATCTTCTCACCTGGAACCAACACAGCTGACTAGCCAAACAACCGCCGATTAATCAAGCAAAATGTTACGCTTCTCCATACGGGCAAAATGGGCCAAGAAACCCTTCAGCACAATAATAGTACTATGTGTTTTCACAGGCCCTGTTCATTTCAATGAGGCTTGCCCTGGAGGGACGAGCAGAACACATGCTTTGCATACGGAAGGTCCCCAGGTTCAAACCCTGGCATCTGCCAGTTGAAAGGCTCTCAAGGTCACAGAGCTGGGGGAGACCTCTGCCCAAAACACTGGAGAAACAGTGCCAGGCAATTGTGCTTGTGCCCCACTTCCCCTTGCAAGGAGAGTTCACTAGCGACATATGGTATCTTCATAAGACCTGCTTTACAAAAAAAAACTGGTTGAACATTTGGATGGAGTTAGGATAGCAGAACGCTCCTGCAAACAACATCAAGCTACATCCCCAGCTGGCAGTTCTGCATCCCAAAAGGTGCCTGGGCTCTCACCTGGCTCTCTCCCTTAGCTTCCATTTCCAGGCTCTGCCTCTTACAGATCGAATCCTTGTCTCTGTTTCACTCAGAATACACTCTGCCCAAAAACTGCTGTGCTGTCGCTATTTCTTTGTTCACCCCACATTGACTACACACAAAAAAAGGGGGATGGAGTACCGCTGGCACCAGGTTTCTGGGGCCCCTGGGGTGAAGCTGTGCACTCGGCCCCCATGGCACCCCTGCCTGCCCTCTGACAATGCACTGGCAGTCAAGTGGGCCCTCTGACTTGGTGTGGACCTTCAGTCTGTGCCCAACCTGGTCAAGTGGATGCCAACCCTGAGAACGGGTCGGCTTACACTCTCAAACCCACCCCGCTCCGGTAGAGGTCAGACATAACTCCAATGAAATGTCTTCATTCAGGATCATCCCCATTAACAGCCGTTCAAACACCACCACCACCACCCCGGTTCAATCCCCAGCCTGGAACTGTTCAAGGGCAAACCCCGAGCGTCAAGCTCCATCACACATCAAATCCCAATCTTGCAACAATACAGTACTATGATGGACCAACGGTCAGTATGAGACAGCTCTTTATGTTGATATACTGTACCTCTACAGTGGATTGTGCCCCATGGGTCAGAGTTGTCTGCCACCCAATTCGCGGCTTCCCCTCACTTTGAAAAAGGTGCTATCACCTCTGATATGCCAGGATATTTCAGCAATTCTTCTTTGCTTATTATCCCCAGTGCATCGACGCAACAGGAAAAAAAGAAAGTTGCTGCGGTGTGATCTTTACTAGGCTAAATAGCTGAGTCCAGGCTGTTTCCTGGCCATGGTTAATGAGAGACTGAAAAGATGTTGACATCACCACAACCATAACATTGAGGAAAAAACGTCGATCCCTCCAGCAAAAAAATTCCACAAGGACAGTTGTACTGGGTAAAATATGGATGCTTCTGCACAGATGCTCTTTAAACTGTTTGTTCTGCTCCTTCGGACTGAAGGAGCCGACCAGAACCGCAAAAACTGCTTTTGCCCTTTTAAGTAATTAGCTGTGGGAATGGGATAGGATTTGCAGAGTGGGACTGGAGGGTCTATTTTTTTTCCCAGCTTTGAAGTAGGTAAATGCAATCAGCAGCCAGAGATCTTTATGATGACAATGCTTTGGGTTTACCAACAATAAAACCCATTTTTTATCTGCATGCATGTTACAAATAAAGGGACAAGCCAAGCACACTTTCCCTCCCACGGGAGCATATACAAGTACAAAATCCACATCTGAATGTCATGAGTAATCATTCATATTTATGTTGAGCTAAAATGCCTTTGCTACCTGGAAGGAGGAGTTAAACCTTTTCATCTGCCCGCCTTCAGTGCGCTATAAACACACACAATACATGAAGACACACACACCCCTGGTACTATACCAAAATCCCAGTGAATGAACTTTTCTCAGTAGGGCCCACAAAGTCGTTGTTTTCCCTGTAAAACCCAACCCACAAAGCAACTCTAGACAGCTACTTAGGTGAGTCTGGTATAGGGAGGGAAATGTTGCCTGCAGTACCACATTGAAAGCAATGCTCCCTCCTCTCCAGAGCTTGCAGATCAAGGTCAAAATGAATATTTGGTGGAAGACCCTGGTCTGAGAACCCAAGAGACCATTGAAAAATGGCAAAGCAGAAGGCAGGAGGGATAGGAAATCCTCTCCCCCCACCAGTGCCAGCATCTGGAGTCAGCAAGGTTGACTGACCTGTCTGAGGACCCACCCAACTCATCCTGAAGCCCCCCAGTAACTACCTGGGGCCAGCAGTGACACGAAGAACAACTCTCCTCCCTCTTCTGCTCCGTTTCCCAGCAGCAGAGGGGGCTCCTTTGTGTAACCACTAGTCTCTGCTGCAGCTGCTCCTCCCTCCTCCCATTGCCTGGCAAGCATCCCCCTGGCTGACTGCGTGATGGCGGGCGGAGCAGTAGCAGCCACAGTGGATTGTCCCACACTTGTTGCCAAGTGCCATCTAAAAGGTCCTATATGCCCCTCCCCTGACACAGCACCAGGGGCGGGGGCATCTGGGAATTTTTAATTGGCACCCAGCAAGGAATTGGCTGGGCCAGCAAGGAGTTGAACACATTGCTGCACCTCCCCCCCCCCAAATTGGCTGGTAAGTCATGGAGATGCTCATTGGGTGATGGAAAGGTGGGAGGACGCAGCAGCTGCAGCAGGGATGGGGCTCTCAATATCATCACTGGCACCAAGCAGAAATCTCTTCCATTGGCAGCACAGCTTGGAGGCAGATGAGGAAAGGGGGAGTATTTGTAAAAGGGGAGCCTGCAGGGCTTGCTCCCAAGACTCTTCTAAAAGCTGGCACTAAGGCTGCCCCCAACGACAAATACTTTGATTGATACTTTGACAATCCAAAAGCATGGTCCCAGTAATCCTCACCATTGACCATTGCTGTGTTACGCTGTCACCCAGATGGCAGTAGTCCAGCCAGGCCTAGGTGACCTGGGGAACAAAGAGGGCTTCATCTCTCATATTGCCTGGCCCTATACAGTACCTGTTGCTTCAGGCTTCGTTCCTTAGCCTGAGTGGTTTGTTGTTACAGGTAGTCACATAGACTCCTGTGCCTGCCTTGCCTCACCTTTTCCTTGACTGCTACCTTTTTGGAAACCATCATCTTGACTACATACAGGTGTCCCCTCCCCTTAATTACAGATGTTGTCTTTAACTCTCTGTGTTTGTGTGTGTGTTTCTACCTCCATTGACACGTAGAAATCTTGTTGTGCTTTGTGTTACACTCATAATGTACACTGTGTTTATCATTCATTCCCTATTACAACTCCACTGTGTTACATTGAGGACTCGCTTAATGACGGTTTCACTATATGACGGGTTTTCCAGAACGTATCCCCGTCGTTAAGCGGGGGATACCTGTACTTGCTTTTGGACCCTCTGATTTTTACTCGCTGCCCAACACCTTGACTTCAACCTGCCTTTGGACTGTGTACTTGCTTCTTGTCCTTCTAACTGAACGCTTGCAGGCCTGACTGCACAAGGCTCACATTTTTGTATCACTCTAAAAAACATGCCTTGTGATCACATGAATTGATCGGTTCCGGTTACTGATTGCACGAGGGCCTGGTCTTTTTCCAGCAGACTTGCTTCACAAAACACATTGTCGCTGCTCCTTAGAGGGCTGCCTCCCTGCCCTGCCATCTTGAATAAAAAAGGTAGTCATGTCCGACTCTAGGGTGTGATGCTCATCCCCATTTCAAAGCCGAAGAGCCAGCGTTGTCCGAAGACGCCTCCATGGTCATGTGGCCGGTATGACTCTCCTTGCCGCAGTGCATAGCATGCGGCTGGAACACGGGCATCTTGAATGCCCCCTCCCAAAATGGCACTGCAAAGCATCCTACTAGGTTCTCACTCTTAAGAGTTCAAGAAGGAACATGGCAAGTAAAGTAATACAGCGTGTAACGCCTGCACTGCACCCTTGCAAGCGCACACACACACACACACACCACTGGTTTTCATTTCCCCTCTTGTGCATGCAAATTTGCTAGCCTAGCATTCTTTCAGTCGCGGCACTAATGCTCTTAGCCTAGTATTTGAATTGCCAGCCCCAGAGGATAAAACTTTCAAATTAGACACATTCCTGCTGGATTTCAGGTTCATTGTGTATGCACCAAGGAAACATAGCCTAAAAATAAGACTATCCACAGAGAAGGGCATTTTCCAGGCACATTAAAGTGGAGTATGAATTATGACCAAGCTCTCGGGAATAGACAACTGATTACATGTAAAATGGAGCTTTTGTAAACAACCTCGTCCTTTGCAAGCACCCACAATCATGATCAGCCATTTAATTTGACTCCCGTCCCTAGCAACACATCTCTCTCAGCTGAAATTGTCCACTTCGGCTTCTCCATCAAAGACCGAGAAGTAAATCTGGATTTCATATCATTCCAAGTAACACAACGTAGATGGCAAGCCCTAGCGCGAAAAAGCCACCTCGGATCATTAGGAGAGCTGCCTCGGCTTACTGTACGCATGTAAATATTTTCACAAGGGAAATATACCACAGGAAAAAAAATGTCAATGCAGCTCTTTCCTCTGCAAAAAATGTTTCCTCGGGGAATATTTTCCCTTTCGCTGCCACAGTGCTGCAAGATGACAGGGGAAGCAGAAGACAGGTGGATGCAGAAAGAGAAATGCATTTCTCCCCCAGCAGGAACTGTGGTCTGCAAGGGTGTTATCTAGGGAGCACAGAGGTGGGCATCACATTGCGTTTCCAATCACATGCGATTAATCCCCAAAGAGCATTTCTGCCTCTGACTAGCTCACCGATTCTACGCCGGTCTCACAACCAATTAAATGGGCCTGTGAAATAGCAGCACAGAGCTGCCAAAAGGCATAAACACCTTTCAAGAGGACGATTAATTGATGCATGTAGATAACACTAATTACTACACGATTAAAAAATGACCACAGCAAATGCTCTTTAAGTACACTGATTATGTGCAGCTGAATCTTCAACAGATAAAACAGTGGGCCTTAAAACCTTGCTGAGAACTTTGCCCTGCGCTACAAAAGCATCTTCTCCCTGCTGTACGGAAATCCAAAATGGTGCCCCTGCTGGCCAGAATGATGATGGATTTCAACAACTTTAGATAACAGTAGAGTTTGCTGCAGATTCTGAAAAACGGGGGTACACACTCCAAGGGTCACTGGCTGACACAAGTCCTCTGTACATGTACACGCGCGCGCACACACGCGCGCACACACACACACACACACACACACACACACAATTCAATAGTGCACTCTGCTCAATCTTCTGTCCATGCTTCAAAGAAGGTTGGTTGGGATTTGAACCTGAGCTCCTACAAGGAAAACATTCAAACCACCAAGGCAAGGGCAGGCAGAAGGTTTGAGAATGTTCTTAAGCAGAGCTACCAGTAGCTCCAGAGTAGCCCTCTGTGGCCTGCCTCTACCGTGCAACACAAAGGCAACACAATTACCATTTCAAGTGTGAAGTGGCTCCAATCCAGATTCTCAACATTCAAATCCCAGGTAAGCAGCAACATAATTTTGGGTCTACTGGGGAATGCAATAAACATCTTTTCTTTCTAACTGATCCACAAGGACATAGCAAAAGGGTGGGGGGAGCTGAGAACACACCGTCTACAGTTCAAAGAAATCTAAGCAATCAATGTTGAAGGGAGGGTGCTGGGGGTCGATGTTTTCTGCAGAAGAGCGCTTGTGTCGCTCCTTGGTGCGTTAACTCTCTTGCTTCAATTAAAACTGGGCATTTCTGCATCCCTCTCAAGCACCATAAATATGTCTTCCAGATGTGCTGGGTCTGAATTTTCTTTCTCCTCCCCTTTTGGAACAGTGGAAATGCAATCCCGATACACAAGGGGAAGAAACGTGCTAGCTGATTGCTTGAGAAGGGTCTTCTTATAAACAAGTTTCTTTTCTGCATCAGGGGAATTATAGACCTTTTTTTTAAAAAAAAAAAAAAGGACAATGTTCCAAGTAAGATATACTTTGACACAATAAACACCTTTGACAGCTGGGACAAATGCCTCAAGTTAATGGAGTGGATATGAAAACAAACTGCTTTGGTTCTCAACTTGCATCCTTCAGAGGTGCCTTCCTGCAAGGAGTTACATAATCCAGTGTATCTACATTTTTCTGGGCCATTACCCACCCAAGCAGCACACGCCACCAATGTTCTAAATCTATGATGGCCAACTGGTGGCCTGGGAACCAGATGTAGCCCACAAAGCAGTTTTACTTGGCCCGTAAAAGCTCTACCAAATTCTAAACAAGCTGAGATCAATATTTTTTTCTTACTATTTCACTTGTAAGGATTTCCCCACACACACACACTTGTGTGCAAGGGAGACACTATATTTTATCAAACTCTCTTTGGGTTTTGTGTGCAATGCACCAGCTAGGTCTGAATGGGAAGAAACATCTTAGGGACAGAAGCGTCGTGACACTGGAGGTGGTTGGGGTGGTGGGCCCCAAGCAGCGCGTTGCGGGGGGCGCCTTCCATAGGATTCGTTGCCCCGCCTCCTCCTTTTCGCAGCCGTTCTCAGCTGCATTTCGGCCCTCCCAGCCTCCCTGGTGCTGTTGCGCTCCAAAAAGGAGCCAAGAAGCGCCGGGTGTGTGTTCCTGCGCCACCGCGCGCTACGATGACGTCACACACACCCGCTTCTGCTTAGGGATGGAGCTGTAGCTCCGTGGAGGAGCACATGTTTTGTCTGCAGAAGGTCATAAGTGGCCAGTTCCTCTTTTTCGCCCTTTCCGTCACCTACGCTCCTTGGTTCTGCGCATAACTGGTGCAGGTCTGAGGAGACCCATAGGGAAAGCAGAGGCTTTCCCCAGGGCAAGGAAACAGAGGAGACCCTGAGGAGACCTCTGCAACTGCCCCTCCAATCCTAAGGTACAGCACATGCTCCATTGGCACATCTGCATTGCCTGCAGGGAGTTTGGTAGGATAGGGCTGTAAGGCTATAAACCTATACACACTTAACTGGGATTAAGTCCCGACGGAACATATTGGACTTACTTCTGAGTAAACATGTATAAGGACTGCACTGTTTAGAAGGAGTGGTTCCCAACCTGGGGGTCGTGACCCCCCCCCCAGGTTCCGTGTTTGAAAACTCTCACCACCTTAAGAGGGGTGAAGATTCAACGCAACCCAACAGCGATGTCAGATGTAGCTGTCGGGTCTTCAGAACCACCAGCGATCGCTGCCAACCCCGGTAAGGAAAAAAGATGTGTTTTGTTTTACTTCCCGGGGTGGGGGTCCCCCAGCCACCGGTGTGGGTTTTTCCGGTGTGGGGGGGGTTCCCATGTTTTCAGTGGCGGGAACCCGGAAGCGACGGAGCCATCGCCTACGGGCAGAGGCATTGCTACGGTGGGGGCTGTACCGTAAGTTGTGCCCTGTCCTAGTCCCGTTTACAAGCCGGTAGGAGGCGGCCCCACCCCTCGTCGTCGGAGCCATTCTGTGCGGAGAAGGCAGATTTTCTGTTATTGGCTGCTGTCTTGATGATCCTTACATGGAAAGGCAGGGTATACATCATTCTAAATAAAATAAATATTGAAATCAATCCCTCCTTCCATTGGATTTAGGTTATCTGGTTTAATTAATTGAAAGGGTGACTAAAACAATCTTCGAGATTGCACCCAGCAGAAATTTTTTATACCCTTAGGCAGAAAACCAAAAGGCTCATGGGCCTGCAATTGCCAAATGACAAATAAAGTCACAGGTGCTGCTCTTCAAATGAGGGAGTGAAAAAAAAATCTGATTTATCAGATCAGTGGGACACAGAACATGTCCCAAAGCCCCTTGTGAAGGCACTGGGAACTCTAACAGTGCAATCCTAACCAACTTTCCAGCGCCAGTGCAGCCGCAACACAGGTCCGAGGTAAGGGAACAAAATGCAGTGTGCACCGTTAGCATGGCTACACCAACGCTGGCAAGTTGGTTAGGATTGCGCTGTAAGACATGCTCTTAATTTGTGAACCCATGCCCTTGGTTGACTGTGCCTTTGGCCTTCCACCAAAGGAACATTTATAACACCCACTTTAGCACAGCTCATAGAGGTCATTAGAACTTTGAAACCAATCCTGTTGAAAATGTCCTAGCCAAGTAGGATATCTAAAAGCCTAGATCTCTAAACAAGAGTCAACAACATATTTCTATGGCTACATTTACCATTCTTTCAGCGCAATACTATCCAACTTACACCACCGGTGTAACCAGCGGGGGAGGGCAGGGCGGAGGCTTGGGAGGGGAGGCACGGGCGTCGCTGGAGCATGGCGGGGGGGACGGGCCGCCAGGGGGTGACGCACATCACCACCGTGACCCTCAAAACGGTCTCTGCGCATGTGCGAAAATTCTAAAAATACCCGGATGAACGCGCTGCATGGGCCTTCTTTCAGAAGGCCCTGGAGCGCCGGCAGGGCCAGACGCTCCGAGGCCGGCTCCCGGGCCGGCCTCGGAGCGTCCGGAGGGCAACGCGGGAGCGTCACTAGGGTGACGCGCCCCCCCGCCTCGGGGTGACGCGCGTCCTAGTGACGCTACTGAGGGGAGGGGAGATTTAAATCCCCTTTGAATCCCCCTTTGGAGAGGATCTGAATCCCCTTTCTGTTCTGGGGCCTCCCATTCTTGCTGCACTGCTGGTTACACTGGTGGTGTAAGTTGGATAGGGTTGTGCTGTCAGTTGGGAAGCCCAAAAACAGATACAAGGAGCTACATATATTCTGCATCAGCTGACTTTGTGTTGTCCAGTTGTTCTTGCTGTGACTTAGTGGAGTCCCGTGGGGTTCATGAAAGTTCAGTTAAATCTAACTTAGCAGGAGAAGTGCCAACAAGCTGTCTCTGCCCTCCAACTCCTCATACATCAGTTCAGATCCAGTCATTTGCCTAAGGTGTCTTTGTAAACCGAGTTAAGCTTAGAAGTCAAAATAAAGTTAGAAGCCTCAGGGAACATTTTTTAAAAATCTCTCTTAGCTTGCAAGTCTGGGAAGGGCATAAATCTCTGTTGAAAGCCATTACAGGATGATGGGAATAATGGGCTTTTCGTATGCCTAGAAAAGGTCAAATGTGGATTAACAAAAAAAATAGGCAGGTGCTAAAACTGTGAAAATTCTGCTCCAACAGAGACCATGTTCTGCAACAAGAAAAGCTGAATTCTGTGAGCTCTAAAGTTATGCAAATTCAGGAAATTGCATAATTTCCTTCACACAATTGTTCTGCCTTGGAGATGGGTAAGGAGAGAAAGGTAACAGTTCTCCATGCTCAAGAGCTAGTTGTTACCCACTCTAGGGGCGGTGCTCATCTCTGTTTCAAAGCCGAAGAGCCAGCATTGTCCGAAGATGCTTCCGTGGTCATATGGCCGGCGTGACTCAATGGCAAGGCACATGGAACACTGTTACCTTCGCGCCGAGGCGGTACCTATTAATCTACTTGCAATTTCTTGCTTTTGAACTGCTAGGTTGGCAGGAGCTAGGGTCAAAGACGGTAGCTCACACCGTCACGTGGCACTCGGGTCTCAAACTGCTGTCCTGCCTACCGGTCTACAGTTCAGCATCTTAACCACTACGCCACCGCGGCTCCCAAGGAGAGAAAACAGAGTGCCAAATCACCACTCTGATCAACCGGCAATCATAAATCCACTCGTCAGCCTGCAAGGGATTAATGCCCTGAGTGGTCAGCAGCGTACTCAGCATCACACAGATCCCCACCTCGAAGGTACGAAAAGGTAGGAGGCCTTCCAAGCATCAAGGTAGACCTTTGCTATTTGTCACCTTCCTCTATACTCCAGCAGAGGAGTATGTGAGAGGAGACACCATCTCTCTCACAACTCCACAGAGCATACCAGGAAAAGGAAGGGGGTTTAGTGGCAACCGCAGATCATAGCTGGCTAGTAAGTCTAATGAACATTTGTGCACCCCTGTTGATGAATGAAAGTCTTATTCATCATTCTCTTTGGTTTCTAAAATTACAGTAGACCACCCTTAATTAGATGATACTTTCAAACCGGTATAATCTTTTTTATAAATTGCTTCATTGATATGTCAAAAACATTTCCTGATTTTTTTTCTCAATATTTTTCTTTCTTTTTTCCTAATTTTTTTTAAAGACTATAATGTATTCAGTCATGCTAGGATCCAATTTCCTTTCCCTTCGTGCTGTAGCAACAAGCAAAGTGGGAAAACATTAAAGATAAAGCATACATTTGATGGCCCAACATGCTTTAACAAGCTTAAATAACGTCTTCGTATTATCACTTCATCTGACAACTCATTTAGGGCTGGATTCAAGAATGTTTCTCCCGCATCTGGTCCACTCTGTTGAGGCAGGCTGGAGCATGCCCACCTTCACTGCCCACCCAGTACATCTGGTCTGACACCACCACCACCCCATACATCCATGCACAGCCTATATGCAGCTGACGCGGCCGCCAACAAAGCCAGCCATGTCGATCAGCTGTGGGCAGTGGCGTCCAGTGAAGCAGGTGATGGCTGGCCCCGCCTCACCAGTGCGATGTAGAAGCTGCTGGATGGGCTGTCCACGGCAGGGTATTCCCCCAGGCTCTGAGCACGGGCAGGGAGGTGGTGAGGGGGAAGAGGCCTATCCTCACCATCTGGATAGGCCGGATGGGCGGCCAGAAGAGGTCAGCCCAGCGGAGGACCACAGGAAATATAAGATGGGTGAACTGGCCTATGAGGAGACTCCACAGAGGGCAAGTGACGGGGCAGACACCACCAGTTGTCCGTGACCCCAAGGAAGTAGCCTCGGCATGGGAGGAGGACCCAGGGTGCTGCAACTGCCTCCCCCGACCTTATCTGAGCCATAATGATGCCCACAACCACTCCTCCAACGAGCGCACCTGCAGCCCTGCCTGGGGACTTTTCTGTACCCGGCGCGCAACCAGCATAGTCGGGCCAAGTGATTGGCAACCTCCAGACCTCACTGGGCATCTCACTACACCCAGAGTGCGAAAAAGAGACATTTGGTCAAGTTCACATCCAACCCTTTTGCAAGCCTGGCTTAACTCAGAAGTAATGGAAAACTTGAATACGACATAATTACATTTGAAACCAGACTACTTGGGGACGTTTCTTGATGTCAAAACATTCTCCTCTGGCCAGACCTTTCTCCAGAAAAAGTTTGCTGGGATGTGACTGACATAATGACTGATTGGCTGATAGCAGCTGCTGACAGTGATTGATTGAGTGCAAAATTATCTCCTCTCATTACTCCTGAAATTGAATTCAGATTGGTTCTATCATATCGTTGCCATGGAGACGGCAACCTGTGGTAGCAGGTGGTTGCGGTGGGATGGTGCACCAGACCATTTCCTGTGTGGATCAGGAAACATTATTAAGAACAGAGGCAATACCCTAAAAAGTCATTCCCATTTGCTAAAGCATACAGAAGTTTGCAAAATGACTTTATTTGAGGATTGCCAACTGATTAAAAAAATGGTCCATTGACAAATTGGCTACTTTTTAACCAATTAACCGCTTGTGTTGAGATATATTTGCATATAACCACCCACATTTGAGCCACTGAAGGAATTACAGGTTGAACATCCCTAATCTGGAAATCTGAAATGCTCCAAAATCTGAAAACGTTTTGAGTGCCGGCCGGTCTCTTCTTTGCGTGGCCTTGGAGATGCCAACAGGTCTTCATTCAGATCTGTAGAAAGGCAGTCGCAGGGACCTAGCAGCTTCCTTTCCCCCACCACTTACTGCTGCATTTGGGGTCGGCGCGGTGTTTGTATTCTGCAAAACGGTGGTCCAGTACCCAGCTAGCCTGGAAGGAAGTCAGCGGCTGGGTGCAGAGGAGGAGGGCGAGGAACAGGAGCATGAGCAACAGACAGCGCCACCGCACCGCAGCCATGTTTCGTGAGCGAGCCTGCTGACCTGGCTGGCTGCGATGGGGAGGGGGAAGCGGAGCCGAGCAGACACTATGTATATGCAAGTATTCCAAAATCTTTCCAGCTGATCGCATCAGAGAGAAGCATGCCCTCTTCCTTCAGTCTGGCTGCAGCCAATTGCTGCCGGGTTCCTCCACTCAGCAGCGGTGCCTGTCAAATCCTGACCCTCTTTCCTGAGTCCAATGATCCCCCTGCCTTGCCGCCCCTGCCCACCCTCCTGCCAATGGACTTATCTGCGTTGGCTGGCGAGTGAGTTCCGCGGCCTAGTAAGCGGTGCTGGCCTCTGTGCCGGCGCAGCTTACTCTCCCATAGTCACAAATGTGCTTGACGGCACGTTTGCAACACTTTAGGCTGGCAGAGCGGGAGCTCCGCTGGTCTAAAGTTACACAGGATCGGGCTGCCCGACTTCATCTTCATCTCCAACTATTGCTATGACTCTGCAGACATGACTGCATTGGCTCATATTCACTCGTCCCCTGCCTCTCCTTGCCCTTTCTCTGTTGCCTTCTTCACTGTCAATACTGGAGTGACAAACTATTCATGGTCAGGGACCTCTCTGTTTTGCTTTTGAAATTATGAGACATTGATAGTGCTATAACAACAGCAACTACCCAAGTTAATGCATGTGGCAGTTGCCATTTGGATTTTCTGCCTTAAGCATCCCAAAGTCTTGTGCCAACCCTTGGCATTATTAGAAGACATACCTTTTCTGGGAAGAGCTGATGTGGGATTCTCTTTGCAGAATTCAGTGCAAGGAGACACAGACCACCCAGTGCAGCCAACAGGTCTCCAAGATTAGTCTGTACTTTTATTTTTCATAACAGTATGCAGAATGCTACTATTTGTTTCACTTGGGGTTTGCGTCTTTTTGGAGAGACTCTGGTTGTTTGCCACAAAAAGAACATTTCTTTTGCCTTTTTACTTTTTTTGGGGGGGGGAGCAGAATTTTGGATTATAATCAAGAGGTTCTGGCCAGAACAGTTTAATAAGGATGGTACACCAGGAAGGCTATGCCACCTAGTGCTGTTTGCTATGTACTGTTCTCAACCCAACACACAAAAAGAACAAGGAGAAAAAGACTCTGCCGAATGCTTGGTACATCTGACACAAGCCCTTTGCATTTGCAAAGATCTTCAGCCCCGGAGCGATGGCTGGGCTTCCCATTAATAGCAGGAGGCATGCAAGCTCTCGCCTCTGGGGAAAAGGATTTTTGTTTCCTTTGGGAGAAGAGAAAGAGACTATTTATTTATTTATTTGGAGGCAGCAGAGCTCGGGGAGAGGGGGGGAAAGAAATAGAAAAGGAAAGAAAAAGATTGAAACTCAAGGGAAATTGTCAACGAAAGGAGCTGCTCAGCAATGCTTCAGACTGCAAAAATAGGCTTGCAAAAGGCACAGTGGCGCTGGGGCATGGGGTGCCTGTATGAACACCACAGTAGGGGGGAAGCAGTCGGGAGAGCCTTTGAGCGCCAAAAGAAATCAAAGGGAGGGCAAAAGCAGATCTACACAGCGACGCACAATGGCAGGAACAAGCGAGAACAAGGTGGGATTTGAGCACAGAGAGAGAGAGAGAGAGAGAGAGAGAGAGAGAGAGAGAGAGAGAGAGAGAGAGAGAGAGAGAGAGATGCACTCCTCTGCTTCAGAAGATGGAGATTTCACCACGAAGTATTTACAATCCTGGCTTTATTTTTTTTTCCTTTACACCCTGCAGAGCTGTGCCTCACACACAATGGGGGGTTATTTTCTGTGCTCAGCATAAATAAAAATAAGACTCCCATCCAGGCCTGTGACGGTATTCTGTTCAGAGGCTGCCCATCAATTTTAGAGTTTTCTTTTTGTTTCTGCTCTTGTTTAAGCCCTGCTTCTCGCTTCATTGATATAGTTTGGGTACAGGCACAGCTCATCCCGCTATGAAAGCCACAAGCCTTCTCCCACTGCCCTTGTGCAAGACCTGTAATGCACTTTTTTCCATGTTGAAAACTCTTTGCCATTCCCACCACTGTTAGGCCCGTTTCGTGCAGTCTCCCGACTGTAATTATTTATAAAGCGCTGTCAATGAACACTATGGAATAAAGCAAGCAAGCAAAAAAACAAAAAACAGACAGGTTCCCGCCCCAAGGAGTCTGCACTTCAACAACAGGGAAGACAACAAAGGAAGGGAACAGGAGACAGAAGGGGACCAGGGATAGATGCGCAAATAAGCTCCTCCCCTCCCAGAACTGCTTCCGCCAGCAGCCATTCCACCTGACTGCCAAAGAGGGAGAGGTAAGACCGTGAAGCCCCCTCCATTAACCTGGCTAGAACCACCATTTATCTCTTCTCTTCCCAGAGCTATCTCCACCTCGACATCACAGGGAGAGCCGTCAGCACGCCCCCCCCATTCGCTCAGCTAAGACCCAGTGCCATTTGGCTCCTCCCCTTCCAAAACCATCTCCATCAGTAGTCTTTCCAGCTGATATCATCAGAGAGAAGCACACCCTCTTCCGTCAGTCTGGCTGGGGTCAACTGCTGCTGGGTTCCTTCACTCAGCAGTGGTGCCCGTCGAATCATAAGAACATAAGAAGAGCCCCGCTGGATTAGGCCAAACGCCCATTTAGTCCAGCTTCCTGTATCACACAGTGGCCCCACCAGATGCCTCAGGGAGTACACAGCCAACAAGATAACCTGTTTCCTGTTGTCACTCCCTTGCACCTGGCACAGAGAAAAACCTACTTCTAAAGTCAGGAGGTTGTTTGTGGCTTGTAACCTGTGATGGTCTTTTCCTCCATGAATCTATCCAAACCCTTTTAAAGGCATCTAGGCCAGGTGCCATCACCACATCCTGTGGTGTTATTAGTGGGTTAGGGAATCCTAACCCTCTTCCTGGGCCCAATCTGCTTGCATGGATCAACTCAAGACTTCCATCAGCTATCAAGCTGGCACAGGTCCAAGTTGACCCATAGCGGATGCTGGGGCTTACCCCGGGGCAAAGGAACAAATGTTCCCTTACCCTGAGAAGTCCTGGAGAGGTCAAACCTGCCCCACAGAATACAGCGGTAGCCATGTCTCTAACTGACACACAATAAACTTGCAAGGATTCCTCACTGAAAGACACTTTGTTATTGCCTGGAAGAGTCTGTCTCTTGGGTGGCCCTGTGAAGGAAGTTGGTTGCTATTCCAAAGACGACGAAGCACTTTCAGTCTCTGTACACAACTCTTTGCATAGGCTGGGCACAGGATCAAGAGGACTTCATTTTCTCCTTGTTGGAAGCAACAAGAGCATTTGGCCACTGGCCTGTGGAGGGTTTCCCTGTTGAATCTGTAAATGCTCCAAGATCAAGATGCTGGATGATTACCCGAGTTTCAGCATAACTCTTGAAGCGGTATTTGCAAAGTAACCAGGTGCATTTGTGTCGATACAACTGGCTCTTTTATGATCAGTCATAGACAAAGCTCAGCTGCTGCTCTGCCACACGAATGAAGAATTACAGCCACTGGTATCTTTTAAATCTCTCTTTTGAAAGTACTTTGGTTGACAAAGGTGACATGCACAAGATCATGCGGGTTTTAATTCCAATACAATCAACTTGGAGGCACAAACCACCCTGTGGTTCCGCATCGGTCAATAACGCAGTTAAAATGTCAGCTCCACTCATAATCATGTTTGAATGAGCTGGACAATCCCACTGTTCTACTAGTCTTTCATCAGTTTGATTGTGAACACGAAAGTGAAATCACATGGAGTGTTAACTAATCCATATTAAGAGGTCTTGAATCTGTGCCCCCCCCCAAGTTGATGGTCATGCTTTTAAAGAAAAAAAATGTTTTAAGGCTCAAAGGTCTTAAATGTTTGGGGCTCAAAGGTCACCTGTTTGAGATGCTTGAGAGCAGCCCATCCATGAGGCTAAGATGGTCACTTCAGGCAGTGTGTAGGTGCAAGGGAGACTTGCTGTCTGCCTTCGCCACTTCTCCCCCTTCACCTGATCCCTGGATTTGAAAGGGAGAGGGGAACAGAGCAGAAGAGGAGGTGAAGAGGAGAATAGTGGAATAGAGTGTCTTCCACCACTCTAGCCCACTACTCTTCTGCTCTTCCTTTTCAAAACCAGGGAACAGAAACAAGCTGAGGAGGAGGTAGATGGTGCACCACCACACAACAGGGCAGGATTTGGTGAACTGCCTCAGGTGCCTAGAGTTTCTGGGCAACAAACATTGTTTTTGCCAAATATTGTAGATCCTTACCTTTTAACATTACAACTGCACCAGCAGTATTTCCTGTGATCTGCGGCCGATATTCCTAAATGGAGGGGTGCCTTCTGTATGAGACCTGCCACTGCCACTTTACTGCCACTTTACAGACTGGTTCTTTTGTGCAAATCCATGCAACTCATTGTGCATGATTTCGGGTGCAAATTGAATCTTGCATAGCCTGTCTTCCTTGCCATTGTCATGTCCCTCCTCCTTCACCACTGGACTTTTTCTTTGTGTCATCACACTCCTGTACCTATTGACACAATCCTATCTATGCTTACTCAGAAGTAAGTTTCAGAAACTTCAAAAGGACTTACTTTGTAGTCAGTATATATAGAATTTGCAGCCTTACTCACCTTGCGAATGTCATTTGCTAGGAGAAGCTCAAAAGAGGGTTATCTCCTGATCCTAAGAATCTGGCTGCTCCACAAACCTTCAAATTGACTTACCCAGGTACATTTAAGCACTCAGCATAAAACTATCCGAAAGTGTGCAATGAAGTGGGTGCAATTGTGCAAATTCAACATTTATTAATTAAAATGAAAGGGGGAAAAAAAACCCTTGAGCATGTTATTTTAAGAGGGGAAAATGTGTGAGTATGGAAAACGTGTGAAGATTATTTTGGGCCAGCAAGGGACTAAAATGTGAAAGGAAATAAAATTAAATGTGACAAGTGCGTCACACAGCCTAATAGTAGCATCTATGCAAGGCGTAGCTTTTTAGGGAAAAACCTAAAAGGATGTGACCTGGCCATTGTTGAGTGACAAGTCTGCGAGATAACAGGGAGCTGTCCAGGGTCCCGAGCCTTTTGCTCTTCAAACACAGGTGCAGAAGGCTTGTTTTGGAAGATGCCTCCCAAGGGTACTTTGGGAAGTACTGTGCCCACTGAGACACAGGGCCCATGAGAGGGGGGTAAAGGGGGTAAATTGTACCCAGGCCCAGGGTCAAAAAGGAGGCCCGGGAGCCAAGGGAGGGGCCCCAGAAATTTTCTAGGATCTCAACAGCCTCATGGAGAGTGAAAGATGGAGGCCAGGCCAACCAGGAGGCCAGGTCTACTGGGCGGGTACACCTGGGTGCCACATCGGGAAGCATGGTAGCCAGGTGGGCTCTGGACACTTTTCCGGCCATTGCTGCCCTCCTCCTGCCCCGTTTTTCCTCCCTCCCCCTTTAAGAAGGGGTCCAAAATAAACTTTTTAACCCCTGATAAAATCCCTCTCAGAGGTCCTGCTGGGACACAAAGTTACCGCAAGTGCATAAGGTATTAGGTATAGTGGACTGTAGTATACAGTGGTAGAGCCCATGATTTCCAAGAAGAAGGTCCCAGGTTCAATATTTCACAACATCTCCAGGTAGGACAGGGAAAGACCCCTATATTTGAAGTCCTGGAGAGCTGTTTCCAGTCAGCATAAGTAACACTGGGCTGAACATACCAGTAAACTCCGGGTGAGAAACTCACACTGGTAGCTAAGGATATGGAGTACAGTATTATGCAAGTCAGCCAGCTTCTGGAAAGTCACATAATTTGGTCATTTGGCTTGCAAAAGTGTCGGGTATACAAAGCTTCTATCAGTGGAAGCTGCACTGGTCCAAGGGCTACAAACTCAAATGAAGGTGTTCCCCACTGCTTCATGACAGAGAGTGGTATCCCTTGAGGGATTAAACAACTTGATGGGGGGGGAAGGGAGATACGATTGTTACTTCATCGGTCAGGGTCGTTCGAGAGCCAAGCTGGGTTTAGAGGTTGTTGCACCAGATGAGACCCCCCAAAAAAGACAGCTCTCAATGTGAATTTGTGAGCTTTCTTAAAAATAATGCAACACACAGAGATACATTAGAACGAGGAAAGTGACACTCCCTTTGTAATTAGGGCAATGTACAATCTTCTCCTTCATGGATCATTGCCTTGTCGTGGCGAAGGGGCTTGCGTAACTCAATGAAGCCCTGAGCTATGCCGTGTAGGGACACCCAAGACGGACAGGTCGTAGCAGAGAGTTCTGACTAAAAGTGATCCACTGGAGAAGGAAATGGCAACCCACTCCAGTAACCTTGCCAAGAAAATCCCATGAACAGTACCAAAAGGCTAAAAGATATGACGCCGGAAGATGAGCCCCTCAGGTCGGAAGGTGTCCAATATGCTACTGAGGAAGAGCGGAGGACTATTCCAAGTAGACCCAGAAAGAATGAAGCGGCTGGGCCAAAGCCAATAGGACGTCCAGCTGTGGATGTGTCTGAGGTTGAAAGGAAAATCCAATGCTGCAAGGAGCAATACTGCTTAGGAACATGGAATGTGAGGTCTATGAATCAAGGCAAGCTGGATGTGGTCAAAAATGAGATGATAAGATTGAACATTGACATCTTGGGAATCAGCGAACTAAAATTCAGGCTTAAACTGAAGAATGTAGGGAACACCACTAGACCAGTCTGATATGACCTAAACCATATCCCTTATGAGTATACAGTGGACTTCCGGCTAGGAGGACATGGCTGGCTGACAACTCCGCCGATCGCTCTGTATTGACGGAGTACATCTGATGGACTTAATTACTCTACCCCTGGATTAAAAGGGAGTACGAAGAGATAAACCACATTTCTTTCAATCGCCCTCATTCTGACACTTCAAGGCAAAGGCTCTGAAGTTTTGGGTTGTCGGTGAGGAAGAATTGGACTACCATCGAAGCTCCGTCCGCAGATGAAGCGTAAGCCAAGCCACCTCCCACATGCTTTGCTTTACTTAGGCAAGAGGCGTAGAAATGATTTATGAGTTGGAGAAATTAGCCGAGATAAGAGTTAACGCTAAAAATAATACGTTGCGATAAGGCGAACTGAACATCCGAAACTGAAAGTTGGGAAGACGAAGTTAAAGTTACAATAGTGGTGAGTTTTATTGAATTACTTTTTTGTTTTGTACTTATGGAAGATTAAAACAGTAAAAAGGTTTTTTTTAATAGATTATTTCGGCAAGAGAAATTTGTCCGGGACTTTGTTGACATTCCTGACATTTTTGCTAAAAGAATATGAGCCCTTCTGTGTTAGAGTTCATGGATCCTGGCAATTAATCCTTCTGTTTCACGTCGTCGACCGCAGAAGTTTTTTATAATACCTCTTCTTCTTTTTTAAGAGAAGAGAGATTGGCATCTGGTGAAAAAATTGCAACATGACTACAATATTGTCTTGCTTTAAGAAATGGGAACAGAGATTTGATGTAAAGATGACAATTTTGGAGGAAAATCTTCAGAATATGATTGCAAAACTGAAACAAACAGGGAAGGAAAAGGATGAAAAGGATGAATTAAAAGACTCTACGTCAGCCTCCCTTGCTCCCAATAAAGAGAAAGATTTATTGGAAGACACTGTAGCAAGAGTTAAACCAAGACTTGAGATAGAGAAGCAGAGTACTTTACTAAAAACGGTGTTGAAGATTGTCTTTCGGGAGAGGAATATAGAAGACGTGAATGATTCTGTGGAAAAGATTGCAAAGTGGATACAATTTAAAAAACAAGGGACTTTTGGGAAAGATTCAAAGATGAAGAAGGAGAGGAAGAAGAAGAAGAGGAAGAGGAAGAAGAAGAGGAAGACGAAGAGGAAGAAGAGGAAGGAGGAAGGGGAGGGATGGAAGGGGTAATGGCAAACTGCCAAAAATGTTTTATTATTAAGAAACAAATAGATATGACTTGTTTTTAAGAAACTTATATTAAGAGTGATGGAAAATTTTTGATGATGAATTAACAAATTTGAAGACAAAAATGGGGTGACTTAATAAATTTAAAAATTTGAAGTGGAAGTTAAGATTTTTAGACGATAAAGGAAAGGTTAGTTAACCCTTTTGTGAATAAAAGAAAAATAATGTTTTATTATTTGAAAAGACTTAAGTAAGATGTGATTTGTTTTTAAGAATTTTATATAAAAAGGGGATATAGATTTTTTTTTTTAAAGAAACATTTGAAGGTTTTTATTTTAAAACATTTGGAGAAAAATGGGGTGGCTTTATATTAAAATATTTGAAGTGGGAATTAAGATTTTTGGATGATAAAAGAAAAGTTAGTTAATCTTTTTATGAATATTTGGATACCACTTATAGATTCTTTAAGAGAGAGAGAGAGAGAGAGAGAGAGAGAGAAGGAGTGATGAAGTGTGAATTTAATGAATAGTATATTAGAGATATAGGCTTAGATAGATATTAGAAGTAGAAAATAGATAATAGTATACAAGTAGGATTTACTGCTTTGCGCTTGCTGTAATCTTTCGTAGTATGTTGTATTGTTTTGTTTTGTTTTTGTTTTGTAGTCTATTAATAAAAATTAAATATATTACAATACTCCCTTATGAGTATACAGTGGAGGTGAAGAATAGATTTAGGGCATTAGACCTGGTAGACAGAGTGCCTGAAGAACTATGGACGGAAGTTCGTAACATTGTACAGGAGGCAGCAACGAAAACCATCCCAAAGAAAAAGAAATGCAAGAAAGCAAAGTGGCTGTCAGATGAGGCTTTACAAATAGCTGTGGAAAGAAGGAATGCGAAAAGCAAGGGTGAAAGGGAAAGATATAAACAACTGAATACAGGTTTCCAGAGAACAGCAAGGAGAGATAAGAAGGCCTTCTTAAATGAACAATGCAAGGAAATCGAGGAAAACAACAGAATGGGGAGGACTAGAGATCTCTTCAAGAAAATTGGAGATATCAAGGGAACGTTTTGTGCAAAGATGGGCATGATAAAGGATAAAAAAGGCAGAGACCTGACAGAAGCAGAAGAGATTAAGAAGAGATGGCAAGAATACACAGAAGAACTATACAAGAAAGACCTGAATGTTCCTGATGACCACGCTGGTGTGGTCACTGACCCAGAGCCAGACATCCTAGAGAGTGAAGTCAAGTGGGCCAGAGGTAGCATTACTAACAACAAAGCTAGCGGAGATGATAATATCCCAGCTGAGCTACTTAAAATCCTAAATGATGATGCTGTGAAAGTGCTGCACTCAATATGCCAACAAATTTGGAAAAACTCAGCAGTGGCCAAAGGATTGGAAAAGGTCAGTTTACGTTCCAATTCCAAAGAAGGGCAGTGCCAAAGAGTGTTCAAACTATCGCACAATTGCACTCATTTCACATGCTAGCAAGGTTATGCTCAAAATCCTACAAGCTAGGCTTCAGCAGTACGTGGACCGAGAACTACCGGAAGTACAAGCTGGGTTTCGAAGAGGCAGAGGAACTAGAGATCAAATTGCCAACATGCGCTGGATCATGGAGAAAGCACGAGAGTTCCAAAAAAACACCTACTTCTGCTTCATTGACTACGCAAAAGCCTTTGATTGTGTGGATCACAACAAACTGTGGCAAATTCTTAAAGAGATGGGGGTACCAGACCACCATACCTGTCTCCTGAGAAACCTGTATGCGGGTCAAGAAGCAACAGTTCGAACCGGCCATGGAACAACTGATTGGTTCAAAATTGGGAAGGGAGTACGGCAAGGCTGTATATTGTCACCCTGCTTATTTAACTTATATGCAGAGTACATTATGAGAAATGCAGGGCTGAATGAATCGCAAGCCGGAATCAAGATTGCCGGGAGAAATATCAACAACCTCAGATATGCAGACAATACCACCCTAATGGCAGAAAGTGAAGAAGAACTAAAGAGCCTCTTGATGAGAGTGAAAGAGGAGAGTGCAAAAGTTGGCTTGAAACTCAACATTAATAAAACTAAGATCATGGCATCTGGGCCCATCAATTCCTGGCAAATAGAAGGGGCAGAAATGGAAGCAGTAACAGATTTTACTTTTTTGGGTTCCAAGATCACTGCAGACGGAGACAGCAGCCATGAAATTAAAAGACGCTTACTCCTTGGAAGGAAAGCTATGGCAAATTTAGATAGCATAATAAAAAGCAGAGATATCACCATGCCAACAAAAGTTCGTATAGTCAGGGCGATGGTGTTCCCAGTAGCAATGTATGGTTGCGAGAGTTGGACCATAAGGAAGGCTGAGCGCCGAAGAATAGATGCTTTTGAACTGTGGTGCTGGAGAAGACTCCTGAGAGTCCCTTGGACTGCTAGGAGATCAAATCAGTCAATCCTAAATGAAATCAACCCTGACTGTTCCCTGGAAGGACAGGTACTAAGGCTGAAACTCAAATATTTTGGCCACCTAATGCGAAGAGAGGACTCCCTGGAGAAGACTCTGCTGCTGGGAAAGATTGAAGGCAAAAGGAGAAGGGGAAGGCAAAGGATGAGATGGTTAGACAGCATCACCGATGCAACGAACATGAAAATGAGCGAACTCAGGAAGATAGTGGAGGACAGGAAGGCCTGGCGGGATATGGTTCATGGGATCACGAAGGGTCGGACACGACTTAACGACTGAACAACAACACAATCTTCTCCTGAAGAGACAGAAAAAATGCTTCTCTGCATAAAGTGCCTTGCACATCGATCACACAATATCAATTAATTAATAATAATAATCACACAGACACCCTGTCAAGCAGAGTGCTTCATAGGAAGGGTGGCTCTGTTTTGTGGGCATGAAGTGAGCCGATGGGATGGGTCAGGCATCAAGGGCATGTCTCTATACAGGTGTAGATAATACATCCCAGCAAGTGCCTTTCAGCACTGCTGGCACTCAGGCAGGTCATGACAGATGAGGCTGTTTGGCTTTTGCAATTCTGCATGGAATCTGGAGCGTGGCATCAATCTTCCTTTAGCAAAAAAAAAAGAGAGGGGTGTGTTTTTTTAAAGCAGAAAGTCGCTAGACCTCAGAGTTGTGGCTCTACTTCTGACCTGCCTCCAATCATTTGCCAACAGCTCCAGTATACCAGAATGGCAATTTCTGTGCTCCCCATAATTACTTGTCCCGCCCTCCAGGCGCCTAATCCAGGAACGCCCAATCTTTCCCCCAGTAAACCAGACTCCTTCTGCCACTGTACTGCTTACTGAATCCTTTTCAGAGAGGACAACAGTGGGAAGCAGGTACCAAACAGGCAGGTAGTCAAGCCAGGGAGCAGATGGGAAGTCAAGAAGTACCATACATCATACAGAAGGCATAAGGAAGAATGAGCAGTCTGAGGGCAGCTCTGTCTGTACCTGAGCAACGTTGATCATGACTAAGGAGCCAGATCAGAATCAGAAGCTTTACAGGTTTAGGCAGAGCCCTGTTGGCTCCTGAAGCTTTGCAGAGTTGGCTGTTCCAATAGCTGGGTGGCACTGAAGTGCAGCAGCAGCTTCAACAGCTCCCTTCTCTGGCAAGCTGCTGTAGTGGGCAGAGGCTTCCAGTACCTGGGCCCTGGCTCTCGACTCACCAGTTTGGGACCCTGAGTACAGTACCTTACAGTTCCAAGCCCTGCAAACACCTCAAGTACTGGGGGGCATGCAAACTGAGCGAGCTTATGCAGCATCAGCACATTTGCATAAGAGCGTTTGATTTGCATAATGTACATTGAGCAAAGAACTTCCTTGGGGACAGCATGGCAAGGAGGGGAATGTCATGAAGTAGGGACAGGCCTAAGGGGTAGGAATCTCCGACAGACAGAGCTCTTCCTCCCGGTGTATATGTGCAGCCTGGGTAGGTCTGTCTTGAGCTCCCCGATGCAACCAGGCCTCCTTCCCGACGAATCATTTCCCCAGCAATGCTCTAGAAAAAGGCACCAACTTTAATGGCATAAAACTCAACATGATTTGAAATTAACCTTTTAGTGAATCTTTCACATGCAATGTGAAATAACAGCGCTGGTTGTGATGTGACAGTTTTGTAGGTAGAAACATCAAAGGCAGCCCCGCTGCAGACTGATCTACCTTTGAACACCCAAGGGTATCTGAGACTGCCAAGTCTCCATAGACTAGACAGGGAGAGAGAAAGATCTAAGATCTTGCACTATTTGAAACGAAGTCATCCTAACTAGGATTTAATTCAGTCTTCCTTTACACTTCATTTTGGCTTCTCCTTTTTTAAAAAAAAAGAATACAAGATTCGAATGGGAAATGCAGGATAAAAGAGAAAGGATATTATTTCTGACTGTCAAGCCATAATAATGCATAAATACATGAAAATTTAACGGGTACAGTTCCTTTCATCCCACCACTTTGTCCAACTGCAAAACCTTGGAGAGACACTGAGAATTACGCAACACAATGTTCACCTGTGAAAAAAGCACCACACGGCTGAATTGCAGCGTAGTCATCGGAGTCCTTACAAACCCCAAGCCCTGCCCATGGCTGAACTTATTCGTTGCTATAGGGGGGAAAACGCTGCAGTTGAAGACCACATTGCAATGGAGGCCAATCAGCCCTAACTGACATTGTGGAGGGGGAGAGAGAGTCACCACCACTGGGAATACCACATGGGAAGAGCAATCACCTTCCTCCTTTCCTGAAGAAACTTCCAGGGTTGAAAGGGAGAGAGCAGTAGGTGCTTTCCCTCCCTCCCCTAAAAAAAAAACTTGGTTCTGGAGGGGAAGATGGCAACGTCACCAAACCCCTAAAAAGGTAAAGGTATCCCCTGACAAGTCCAGTCGTGTCTGACACTAGGGTGTGGTGCTCATCCCCATTTCAAAGCCGAAGAGCCAGCGTTGTCCAAAGACACCTCCGTGGTCATGTGGCCGGCATGACTCTCCTTGCCGCAGCGCGTAGCATGCAGCTGGAACACAGAGCGCTGTTTACCTTCCCGCAAGCGGTACCTATTTATCTACTCACATTAATATGCTTTGGAACTGCTAGGTCGGCAGGAGGCGGCCAAGCAACGAGAGCTCACCCCGTCGCGGGAATCGAACTGCCAACCTTTCGATCGACAGCTTATGGTTCAGCAGTTTAACCCACTGTGCCACCCGCCGGCCTCACCTCACCCCTACCCAAGCACAATATCTTAGCTGGGAGGGGGAGACATTTTGTACTATATCTTCAAGGCTTGGAAGGGCATTTTTGCTATGAAGGGACAGGAGAATTATTTGGAAAATGGTCAGCATCCACCCCTTGTACTCGCCGTGGTGGTGGTATCAATGATAGCTGGGGAAGAAGTAGAAGAGGGTGACTTGAGAAAAGACTGGAAATCTCCACCTCCCACCATCCATCAAACCTGACAGGCCTTTAGTGAGCTGCTAGTAACCTGATCTGCTTTCATCACAGCTACAGTCATCAAATGTGTGTCCTCCTGTCCACATTCAGCAGATCAAGGCTAAAAATTCTACAACATGAAATCAGATGGCTATGAAACCTCGTGTGTTATACCATCCACGCTTATTTTGTAGCACTCTGAGATTTCCCTGGCTGATAAGAGGCCATCATTTCATCATTTGCTAATCACTGTAATCTGTGCTCTACCCAGCTTCGATGTTGAGCTGCACACATGCACAGTAATTGCAGAAGGGTGTGAAAATCTGGCTCCTGAAGTCACCGCCCTAAAAATTAACCTCAGGCCGAGACAACACAAAAATGTTATCCCAAGAGCTGATGAGATGCAAAGATATGGAAGTGGAATTCATTCATCACCCTGAACATTCAAGAGAAAGGCAAAAGGTACACCTTTGGGACACTAGTTATTGATTACACTTTTATACTATCCTTTCTCAATGACGCCCTGGGCAGCACAAATAGGTCCCTGCCCTTTATCTGAACCACCACCGCGTTAGGCTGAGAAAGAGCAGCTGCCCCAAGGCCACCCAGTGAGCTTCGCACAACATGGTGGGACATCAATTTTGGGAGTTGTGCCCAACCCTAGATCCTTTTTAAAGGGGACCTAGGACTTTCCAGAGACTTGACCCAGTCCGAACTAGGTAAATTACAACCCACCAAAACATCTCCCTCCATCCTCTACTTTCTCAAACTTAACAGACTGGACTAACAAGAAGGTCCACTGGAGAGCTACTGACAGGCCTTTCTGAGGTTCTAGATGCTGCTGATCAGCTTTGCAACAGTGGCAAGGGATGCCAGGAGCCATGGGAACACATTTCCCATGGTTCCCTGAGTTCCTGAATGCTGCCATAAGCCCTCCTTGCCTCTTTGGCAAGTCTAGGAATTCAGGGCTGTGGGTGGGCTCTCCATAAGAGGGATCCTATCTAGGGGCAAAACGAGTGTGTGGAACCTCCCCCATTTTGGGAGTTTGCCCCATATCTAATTCTAAACAATGTTGAGTTAACAAACTCGCTGAAAAGACTCTGTACCCTTTTTCTTTCTAACTCATGTCATCTCCGAGGACAGTAAGTGTTCACCTTTGTCTTTAGTGCAGCAACTAGCAATTTTCTACACCCAAACTAAGTTCCCAGTTCCAGACCACACAAATCCATATTATATACACATGTAGAAGTTAAGACAGAGCCAAGCATTCTCCATAGAGAATGTCCATTTGGTTCGAAATTGGTGGTGGGGAGGGTCAGGGGATGACAGGGGCCAAATTCACTCAAGTTCCTTCATCCCCTGTTTTGTGGCTGTGGCAGTATATATCCCAGCAGGAGCAGTACTTCTTTTGGTGCCTGGTGGCCACCATATTTTGTTGCTCATAAGTCCCCTCTGAAGGACGCAATGTCACCATGTAATATCATTTTGAGGGGGGTTATGAATTAAAAAAAGGACATCTACTAGGCATTTTAAGGAGTACAGATGGCGGCAAGTTTTTGCCCCCTTTCGGCCTCCCATCTCCAAAAATTGCCTGAAAACTGATACCTGGGTTTTCATTTCCTGTTTTGAAAATATGCCACATTGTTCTAATACTAAAAAGAAAACATTGGGATAGTTCAGACAATACTTTACCTCTCAAACCAGCCCTTTGTGATAAGAGACATTTGCTCATGCCGCATGTACATCTTGGTCGCTCTTCTCACTTCCTGGAGACTTCAAGGCCGTTTTCCTTAATCTAGGAGGGGATTCCCAACCACCTCTCAACACATGCTCCTAAACCTACTAGGTTTAGGATTGTGTGTAGAGGAATCACTGACAACACAATCCTATGCATGTCTACTCAGAACTCCCATTGTGTTCAATGGTGATTACTCCCAGGAAAGTGTGCGTAGGATTGCGACCGCAGACAAAACTGCCTCCCCCACACAATTAAGAAAAGTGACCCCAAATTCTTCAGGAAGTGAGAGGAGGGACCAGGACATGCATGCAGCATGAGTGATCATGTGAGGTTGGACACATTGGTTGCACATTTAAGTGCCTCCCATCCAAGCTGCACTCACGGCAAATGCCCCCATAGCTCCACCCTAGTTACGCCACAGTTTTCAGCGTGTATATAATGCTTTAACTCTACAAGTAACACCGTTTGGAAATGCTGCCCACAACAGATCTTTTATAGTCGTACCTTTTCAGCTACCCTGCTTTCCCAAGGGCATTGCTCAAGCGGTCTGCGGTCTGCTCTTGCGGCTCAGAGCCTTCCCTGTTCCTCCACAATGGAAGCTATTGGGTAAATGCCATGAAAATGAAGTTTAGCTGATTAAAGTGGACGGCTGGAAAGTTTCCCAAAATAAATGTGTTTTTAGGTGCACGCTGGGAAGAGAAGCAAAGTCCAGGTGGAGGGGGGAAAATGCCAAGGTGGTAGCATGGAGGATAACCAGTTTGGGCAGAAAAATCCACAATAAGAGGAGGGAGAAGGTGCAGCCCCTGGGGAGGGAGGGACGGAGGGGGCAAGCGGAAACAGCTGGAACTGTTGAGCTGTGTCAACACTCGGCTGTTTCACAGATTGACTAGTAAAGTGTCATCTGAAACCAATTACTGCCCCAACCCCCCATGGACCCAGTTCATAACATTGATTAATCCGCATTGTGAAAATGTCCCCAAGCAAAACTGGAACAGCTGTCAAACCTTGATGCTCAAAAGCAGCATGAGACAAAAAAATTATTTGAACAATTTTGCTGCGCAATCGGTGGGCGTTAACACGTTGCTGAGGGGGAAACAAAAGTCAACCGCGGAGAAACTTTCCACCGCTCCCCCATCTCTTTTTACGTTGCAGAGACCGAAATCAAGCCAGGTCACAGCAAGCAAAACATGGACTGACGTGTCACGGACAGGGTTGGTCTGGACATCGGATAAAGCCATAAAGGGTTGCCAAGGGAGGCTCTGCAATTCCGCTCTCTCTCCACTTGACCCATCTAACAGGGCTGGTGCAAGTAGGAGCAGAAATTCTTGCAGGGACGGGACTCTTTGAATTAAATTAATGCAATGGGAATAAATAGGTATGAAGAACAGCTTGTTTCCCATTTATCATGATATCCCCCCCTTGCTCCCTTGTGTAAGTTTGTTTTTAATAGTCTTCCTATTCAATTGGATGTTTTACATGGAAAATAAATAATGCTGAAATAATGGTTTGAAAATGAGTTTAAACGCACATTATAAATTTAATACACAAATTATTTGTAACATAGCCTATTGTCCCTTTAAAACTCCAATCCGATTTATGCACACTTACATAGGAACAAGCCCCACTGAACACGGTGGGACTTACTGTTGAGATGGTGTTTGGACTCTGGAGGCTGAAATCCCAGGCACACATTCTTGGGAGTAAGCCCCATTGTAATACAATGAGGCTTACTTCCAAGTCTTAGAGAGAACGTTGAACACGAAGGCAGTTTTTTGGGGGAGGCATAACTAGCAGATACAGTCTTGCTCCCCCTGTGTGCATTCCGTGTATGCAGATGTGGGGAACATAAGTACCGTATTTTTCGCTCCATAAGACGCACTTTCCCCCCCCCAAAAAAATAGGGGGGGAAAGCCTGCGTCTTATGGAGCGAATAATAAAAAAAGTAAAGAAAAAAATACTTACCGGGGCTTCAGGGAGGCCTGCAGAGGCTCGTGCAGGCCTCCCTGATCTTCATTTCGTCAAAAACCGGCCATTTTCGGCCACTTCCTGTTTTGACGAAAACCGGAAGTGGCCAAAAATGGCCGGGTTTTGCCGAAATGAAGATTGGGGAGGCCTGTGCGAGCCTCTGCAGGCCTTCCCGATCTTCATTTCATAAAAAACGGTCATTTTCGGCCACTTCCAGTTTTCGTCAAAACAGGAAGTGGCCGAAAATGGCCGTTTTTTGATGAAATGAAGATCAGGGAGGCGTGCAGGAGCCTCTGCAGGCCTCCCTGAAGCCCCGGTAAGTGTATTTTGCTTATTTTTATTATTATTTTTATTTAAAAAAACCTTTTTTCCCCTATTTTTTGCTCCATAGGATGCATGCGTCCTATGGTCCGATGCGTCCTATGGAGCGAAAAATACGGTATATAGAGCTTATACTGTATTTTACCTGGGAGGAGAGAGAAAACAAAATGAAAGCAACACAGGTGATTGGGAGACTTGAACCCTTCACCACCATCACTACCTCCCTGGCAATTCCAGCAGCAGGTAATGCGGCTTGTAGGTAATAAGGGGCACTGGTGTTGCTGGAGGTGGGGCAGAACGCTAATTTCCGCACCGTGCTGACCTCCGTTACTCACCGGCATGAGGTGGTCCCACCCCCTCGCCTTTGGAGTCATTCAGTGCAGCGAAGGCAACGCGCAGGAGACTCCCTGTGCGTTGCCTTCACCCCATTGAATGGCTCCGAAGGCGAGGGAGCGGGGCCACCACGTGCCGGTGAGTAACGGAGGTCAGCGTGGTGCAGAACTTAGCTTTCCGCCCCACCTCCAGCAATGCCACTGATAAGGGGAGAGATTTTGTGTCCTTCTCTATCAACACCCCCCCCCCACTACTCCCCTGGAACTAGCAAGAGTGACACAGGAGGGGTGAAGATGTCAATGCAAGCAAAATACTGTAGTTCAGTCACATCGCCACACTCCATACGGTTCCAGGAATTGACAAATCCCTATTCCCAGCAAAACATCACACGCTGATGTAACTTATCCAGCATGCATCTTTCGGACAAGAGACAGCTCAGTTTTAAATACAGGCATATGTGATGCAAAACACAAGAAGCTCTGATTTTACTTACACCATTCTCTCTCTCTCTCTCTCTCTCTCTCTCTCTCTCTCTCTCTCTCTCTCTCTCCCCCTTTTCCCGGCAGAATGTCAAGGGGCACAGCTGAGCCAACTTCCAGGGCATCAGGGCCAAAATACTCCTAAAGCCACCCAAAAGCTGGCAAGACAGGTACTTTGGGGGAAGAAAGGGAAGCATTTGTGCTGCAGCAGCAAGCAAAGGGGTCTTTCTTAGGATGCAAACACGGAGGTAGGTATGCAAATGTCTTTACCCAGAGGATGCTGTGGGATACAACCCTGCTCGGCCTTTGAGGTCAACTGGGATGGGGGGCTGCTTTATATTCCTGTCTCCTTCTGAGGGGCCTTCTCTGTCAAGACTGTGGAACTCCCTGCCTCTAGATATTTATTTATTTAAAGAATTTATACCCCGCCTTTCTCCCGAGGGCACTCAAGGCGGCTTACAACACATCAAAATACATATATACACATTAAAATAATTAATTAAAACAATTTAAAATAAACAACCCCAGTGGGTCACCTGAATTTACATATGGTAAAAGTCATTTGTTAAAATGTCAGCCCACCATGTCAGACATCAAAAGCTGTCCTAAATAAAAACGTCTTAAGGCCCCGCCGAAAGGTCTCTAAAGAGGGAGTCGTTCTTAGTTCCAAGGGGAGGGAATTCCACAATTGGGGCGCCACCGCCGAGAAGGCCCTATTCCGTGCCGCCATCCCCCTCACTTCCGTCAATGGCGGCACGGTTAACAGGGCTCCCCCTGATGACCTCAGAGTACGGGTCGGATTATAAGGAAGGAGGCGGTCTCTCAAATACCCTGGACCCGAGCCGTTAAGGGCTTCATCCAGCTCCTTCCTTACTGTATTTTGCCACCCCCTTGAGGACTTCTTTGTCTGGGTAGGCATTTTCATTGATGATCCTGCCATTGTTTTCCTGTGTTATCCGCTCTTTCTGTTTTGTTCTGATTGTGCGATGTTTTATTGAGTTCTTCCTGGCTGCTTTCAAATTGGTTTCTTAACCTTGTTGTTAGCAGTGTTGGCCACTTTCACAGGCAAGATGCCAGGATACAAATCCTCTTATAAAGAAACCAATAAATATTCTCCAATTACAGAATATAAGTGGATGCAAAAAGGGGAGGAAATGAGTACCGTGCCGTTTAAGAGAAGATAAAAAAAAAATAGCTCCAGCTTTCTTGCTCTATGGTACGAGGCAGAATTCAACTAGCCACAGAGGGTGTGTGGTTACTGACCTCCTCAAGGGCTCTTGTGAGTGACCCTACAGCACGTAGTATTTAGCATACTGGTTAATCCAGACAAACTCCAGTCATTAGCTCTGCTGGCAGTTTCACATCGACAAACCTGTGCACAAAACAACTGCATAACTCTGGGCAACGGAGGTGATGAAAGTTTTGCAAACGTGACGAGGGGAGTAGCTATAAAAAGCAGCCTCGCCTAGTCCCTTACCAGACCGTCAGGGCCATAGTCCTTCTGTTATTTGTCTCCGGCTTATTTTTACCTCTTCCTTCTTAACCAGTCTCCGGAGGCCCTGTGTATTTTTCAGGCTGCTGGTGCAGAAAATACTGGTGGCAAAGGACCGACACAGAAGGGATTCCAAAAGGCACCCATTGTACCACTTCAACACTTCAATAGATAATATTGATTGTTCTGTTGCAGCATAGTACAGGAGACGTCCATGCAGCACGTTGTCATTTCTAAGCAGATCCTGAGCCCAGGTATCAGCATTAAGGGGTGGATTAATGTGGTGGACTCTCCCACACTGAGGTCGCTGTCTGTAAATCACACCATAGCGACACCAGAAGGGGATTCTGGACTTGGCAATGGGCTCCGTCTTGCATTCAGAATCCTGGCACCTAGGCACCCAGTAAGAGACATGTGAGCCTCCCTTGCTTGCAATGGGAAGAGAGTCTTCTTGGAAACCTGCAAGAGGCAGGCTGGGCATTCCCCAGTCTGCTGCTTGCAAGCTTCAAAGTGGACATGGGAGCAGTGAGGGAGGCGATGGGCACATTCCTTGCAAAAGCTGCAGAAGATGGATCAGGAGCGCCCAATTTCTCCGTTGCATGTTTTGCAAGAGCTGCAGGGCAAGCAAAGTGAGGTGATCAATATCATGGGGGGGCACTTTGCTTCCACCTGAGACAACCACTCTGGGGTGCTGGAGGGAAACTATAGCAAAACAGAATGGCACAAATCAACAAGAGTACAGCAAAGGATCGCACACAGGTCCTCTGCCAAATGCTCTAAAAAGAGCCTTATCTTTGTAGCACAGGGAAAGGCCAGTAGCAACTGGTTCGCCTCCCTCGGGAGGGCATTCCACAGCTGTGGCACCACCATAACTGAGAAGGCAGTATTCTGCGTACCCACCCGCTGCATCTCAGGCAGCTGGGGGAGGCAGAAAAAGGCCTTTGAAGCCGATGCAAGTGTATGGGAAGGAGCATATAGGGTGAGATGATCCTTCTGGTCTCCCAGTTCCAGACAATTGAGGGTCTCCAAGGTTAAAAGGAGCATACTGAATTGGGCCCAGAAACAAACTGATAATCAGCCGAAGTGGCACAGTACCAGAGTAATAGTCTCCATGTACCTCAACGCGATTAATACACTGGGGCAGCTCCGTCCTCGACCAATTGAAGCCCCCAGCGCTTCTCAGAGGCAGCCCCATGTAAAGCACATTACAGCAGTCTAGTCTGGATGTTCTTCAGGGCTGAAAGATGATGATCAGGGCTCAAGGCAAGACTTTACCTGGGGATCATTCTTGCACCACCTATGAGCGAGCCATTGCACAGCCGTTCCAAATGCAACCTTTTCTCGGTCTTCCCTCTCCCGACACCGTTTGCTTTCTGTCATTAGTTTTAACAATCTGTTTAGTGGATTTTTTACTCCCTCCTGGCTGGCTGAATTATTCCCAAGTGCCTTTGCAGCCTCCACTGCTATTCCCATTGATTGCACTAACTTAACAATACTGTCATCTCCCCAGCTGCTAATCATTTTTTTTGTTTGTTTAAAAAACAGTCAGGAAGACTAAGGAGGAAAAGTGCTTCCAAAAATATATGGACTGAGCAAGCTATTCCCTTCTCTGCTTTCCACCTGCCTTTGTGATCTTCCATTTGCTTAACAGAGATAGATCTGAATGTGCTTCGGAATCTGCCTTCTACCGAGTCAAATCTAGCTCACTACATATTGTCAACAGTGACTGGAGGCAGCTGTCCAGGGTTTCAGAGAGAGGGTCTTTCCCAATCCCCATCCCACCTGGAGATGTCAGGGATTGAACTTGCGAAAGTCTGCATTCACTCTACTGCTGAGCAAGCGGCTTGTCTGCTAACATACTGACCGGTTGCACGCACATGCTGAAGCCCGCCAGTCTTGCAACTCTCATTCAAGCCCATGCAACTTGTGTAGGAGAACTTCACAGTACTGGACTGGTTCCCAGGGTCAGCCCCCAGCATCTCCAGTTAAAAGGATCTCCTGTGGCAAGACTGGGAAGAGCCACTGCCAGGGACTTTGGGGGGCTCCTAGAACTCAGAGAAGAGGGTCCTGGACTAGATGAGCCAGTGGTCAGACAGGACAAGAAAGCTTCATACATCCACCGTAATGGTGCAAATCACTGGTGTATACTGGCCTCACCTAAACCCAGGACCAGCACAGGCAGCTGAATACGACAGTACAAGAAGCTCCAAGTAAGGAACATGTTTTACAGACTCGCCTTGCAGCTGCATGCGATCCGAGAAGCACACTCCAGTCCTGGGAGTGAGTGTGGACCACACCTCTTGTCACTCCAGATTTGGGGGGGGGGGGTCCTCCTAGTTAATGCATGCAGAAGCATGTTAAAGCATGTCAATGTGAGTAGATAAATAGGTACTGCTTGCGGGAAGGTAAACAGCGCTCCGTGTTCCAGCTGCATGCTATGCGCTGCGGCAAGGAGAGTCATGCCGGCCACATGACCACGGAGGCGTCTTCAGACAACGCTGGCTCTTCGGCTTTGAAATGGAGATGAGCACCACACCCTAGAGTCAGACACGACTGGACTTAATTGTCAGGGATCACATTTACCTTTACCTCCTAGTTAGCGATGTTGCAAACATTTTAACAGGGAAACAAAATATATCAAATTCCCCACTCCAGTTTTCCCAAGTAGATTAGTACAAGTGGGTCCGCCAAAGTCTGAACCTTTGAGAGCAAATCACATCGGATCCCGTTCATTTTTGGAACTTTTGCGAGTCGTCAACGCCCACAACGTTTCGACCTTGCGTGGGTGTGTCTGAGCCTTTGTGAATGACTGAGCCGACGGTTCACAAAGGCTCAAGCTTTCTTAGGCGTTCGCTTGGAACGTGTGCAAAGAAAAAAGATAAAAAAGCCTGATTCAGTTTCAAGTCCACCACTCGTCCTCGCTGATCTCTTTTGGATGCCTGCCTATCGGGACTGCAAGTTTTATCAGCCTTCAGGATTCAGATTGTCGCAAACATTTTTAGTGAAAAGCGATAGCCTGGAATTAGAACATGAAAAGACTCCGGTGGAAGCAAGAGTCTTATAATGAGGAAGGAACAGAGAGAGGGAGATCAGCAAGGAGGGCCTGATATCAATAAAAGCAAGCAGCCTAGCAGGGCCAAGAGGTCTCCTCCTGCATGGGAAACGTCTTCTGTTCTATAAATACTCCCTCTTTGATTCCATCCTCCTTCAGCTTTCTAACTCCTAATTGCCAAGGGTGACTTGCCAGCATTTTGGTATAGCTGAAATTAATAAGCCGTTACTTGTTACAAAGTTCATTTACAACAAAGAACGCAATACCCAATTAATAACCAATGACTTCTCCATTGTAGGAAGCGTCTCCATTGTCTTCTACCGTTTATTTAAATAATAATAATTAATTTTCTAGGGAGTAGAAACAAATTCTCGGGACAGCTCCGGCCAATGGACTGCATTGTCTCAAGTGTGAAAGACCGCCGTTTAATAAATCATCATTGGAGGTTGCTATGGCAATGATAAATGTATATCCTCCCAGGGTGCTTTAACTACATATAGCTGCTCCTGTAAAGATTGGGGTTAGGGCTCATTCTCCATGGCACAGATGGCCAACTGACAGGCTGTGTGCCAGATCTGGCCCCCAAAGCTATTTTGTCATCATCAATATTATTAATTTCATATATATCTCCCGCCCCTCCTCTAAGTACTGCAGTGTGTGGCATACGCTGCGGTTATGCACAACGAATCTGAGAACTGGATTGTGCTGAGAGGCAAAGACTTGCACAAGATCACCAAGCAAGCACTGAAGCTGGGGGTGGGGTTCTGGGTACAGGGCCAGCCCAACACCTCCTGGCTCCTGAGCTGGCATAATGAATGCTACCCTCCTTACCCAATGGAGCACCAGCCACCATCCCCACCTCCTCCTCCCACTTTGGATTTGCAAAGGGAGATGGAAATGTATTGGAAGAGGATGTGTGGAGGAGAAAAGAATGGTGAGCTAGAGTGTCAAGAAGCTCTAGCCCACCACTCTTCTCTCCTCCACATTTCCCTGTCTGCTTTCTTTTCAAATGTGAGGAGGAGGAGGAGGAGGAGGAGGGACAGCAAGTGGGTGAAGGTGGGCACTTCCTACTAATTTGCTATCTGAGGTAACTACCTGAGCATCTCTATTCAAAGTCCAATAAATACACTAGCTACTACATCATGGCCCAAGGTACTCCTACCAAACTTTAGTATTTGGTTAAAAAGTCCACACACAGTGACGTTCATAAATAGTGATGTTACTGAACGCTTGGCATTACCTAGTTCAGAGCACAAATTTTTCCAGCTAACAATGTCCCCAACCCAGTTCTTTTCTGACTCAGACCATAATCCAAGCTTTTCTTTCTCCTTCCCTTCTTGGGGCAAAGAGCCCTGGGAAATGTAGCTCCCAGGGCACATGGCATCCATACTTAGAGGAGTCAAATGCTCCAGGAAAACAACATTTCCTCAGGCCATGGTATTTGAGCTGCTTCTGTTGCTGCACCCTAGGTGTCAGAAGGAGAGAGAGAATAATAGAGCTGGTGAAATTTTGCTGCCACTTCCAGGCCAGGTGTGGGAAGGGGACAGTAGGGCAAGGTACATGGGGGGCTTAAAGGGGGATTTTGGAGGGGAGAGTTGGAACCCCTGTATCGTTCTCCTAAAAGTCCGTGATGTATCTATGATTACATTTAAATCCCATCACTCGAACATCAGATGGCAACACAAGGAGGTGTCACATCTTGACCCAGACAAGGCTGCTACATCATGTGCCCTCCAGACCATGCCCTGAGGTCTTCTTAGACACGGCACAAGCCAAGTCCAATCAACCAATGGCACCACAGCAGAGAGCTCCAAGTTCTGCTCAAGGGTCAGAACTTCTGGCAGTCTTCAGGACCTGCTTGGGGATATTGGATCTCCCCTGGGCTTTGCTAGGTCCACTTCTTGCTGTCCCTGGGAGCTGTCTCGAGTCCTGAAATAACCTGGCTTGACCAACATTCTGAGCCCAGATCCCCAATTCTAGTCCAACGCTCATTGACCATCATGACAATGAAGGTGTGTGCATCTATGCATGGACAACCTGTATATTGTAAGGGTCTTGAAGGGAAGCAAAGTCTAACCCCATAGAATGTTCCACCAAATAGTTCCTCTCCTTTGCATAATTTAAGGCAGCTAGCAATTGTGTGGGGTTAAGATCTTCAGAGTGGGGCAAAATAACCCCATCTCAGCACAAGAAAACAAGTCCAGGGTTAGAATGCATTACTCTTATTTTATTTTGTTTTAATGGCCCTTTTCCCTATTCTCTTCATCCCCAGCCCCTCAAGCTCCCTGCTGATCTGTTGCAGAGAAAGCAAGAGCACCCAAGGTAGAATACTTCACAAAGCCGGGAAATGATGGATTTCATCATGTAAGCCTCTGCTTTGCTTTCCTGCCTGCCCATTCCTAGCTGTTCGGTGTGTGGTTTTATGTTTGGCCAGTCTGTATTTTTTTTAAGGGGAGGTAGTTACAAAACCGTATCAGGTGTAGTATGGCATATGCACAGCCGTGTGTTTTTTGGATGATTCACTCAGATCCTGCTGTGTGGCCCAAAATAGTCACTTGCCAGTTGAACGCTGCACGTCTGAGCTCCAGATGGAAATAAAAAATCCTAATAGGTTTAGGGCAAACTTCCAGCATTGTAACCACCACAAACAATGGTCTGTTGGAGTATTTTACATGCAATGAGAGAGCTCTGTTGTTAAAAATTGTAAAGCACTTTGCACATAAGCACACTGATCTGGGGGCATCTCTCCCAAGACAGTCTGGTGTCCCCAGATGCCTTGCAATGTAGCAGAGGATGCTGGGAAGCAACTCTTGGATTACATGTGCAGACACATGAAACGGCAAGAGGTACACTGCACCTCTGAAGCCCTTTAGTGACAGGTGAGCCCTCCACAGTTCACATCAGATTGGCTCGGAATTAAACTGAGCTATTTGGGAAATAGGTAAAGGTTCCCCTTGCTCGAAAGCCAGTCATGCCCGACTCTAGGGCAGTCATGCCCGGCTCATCTCTATTTCAAAGCCAAAGAGCCAGCGCTGTCCAGATGCCAAGGTGCACGGAACACTGTTACCTTCCCACCGGGGTGGTACCTATTAATCTACTTCCAATTTCTTGCTTTCAAACTGCTAGGTTGGCAGGAGCTGGGGCTCACTCCATCATGCGGCACTCGAGTCTCAAACTGCTGTCCTGCCTACCTTCCAGTCTGCAGTTCAGTGTCTTACCCACTGAGCCACTGAGTTATTTGGGAAATAGCTTGGCTTATTTCCAACCCAACCCAAATTCAGCTCCTTGACTCCCCCCCCCCCCACAGCTGGCCTCAGAGCTTATAAGGTCCAGTGCATCCATGAGGCCAACAGAGGTGGTCAACCTCAGGTAGTGTGTTGACAGTCTTCATCTCCATCCACCTGTGTCCAGAGCTCTGCATTCTCCAGCTCCCTGGATTGGAAAAGGAAGAGGGGTATGGAGCAGAAGAGGAAATGTGGAGGAGAGGAGAATGCTGATGCTTATCATATGTTAGGTATGACTAGGAAGAAGGAAGAGCAGATTCAGGACTGCAGTGCCAGTTCAAGATCTCCAGGGAACTCTTCACTGTTTAGGAAGATACTCTGCCATGTAGCCCTGATGACTCACCCCATGGGGCTGCTATGCCCAGAGCCATGGCTGGGTTCTTGATTCTAGACCCAGCAGCTCCTTATGCTCTGGCACTGGCAGCATGCATTATTGCTGCAAACATAAGAAAAGCCCAGCTGGATCAGGCCAAAAGCCCATCTCGGCCAGCACCCTGCTTCCCCACAGTCTCCCACCAGCTGCCTCCAGGAAGCTCAGTAGCAGGAGAGAAAAACATATTCGTCTCCCCTGCAACTCCACTTCATGAAGGCTTGCACAGGATAGCGATGGGCAGCAATTTGGCACGGTGGATTGCACCCTTGGAAGGCAAAGAAGCTTGCGACGCTACTCCCCTGCCCCGCCTGCCAGAAGCCATCATCTCAGTAACCCTGGAACTTCAAACAGGCAACGGATGCCATCCATCGTCCCAAAGCAGCAGGAGAAGCAGAGAGCAGCTAGGAAAGGCTTAATTAATAAGCTAAGGAGCTGGTTAGAATCGTCGAGGCCCCAGCAACAGCAAGCCTTGCCGTGCCTTCCAGATTGCCTGGCAAAATCTGTTCTATATCTTCCCGTTGCCTTGCCTTTCATCTCAGCAAACTGTCAGCGCTGTTGTACCAACAACATACTGTTACGGTGGCACACAGTGAATAGCTCTTGGATAGCAAACAAGAAGCATTAAGTGAGCGTTGCCAATTATCTTCACCATGTTTTGCTCACAAACTGACTTATTTCCTTCAATCGGCATTGTTGGAATGTCTACACACTTCTTAAAAAATAATAAGCGCCCCTCTCAAAGCAATTGTTACTGTTAATTGCGAACAGGGATTATAAATCTCTCTCTCTCTCTCTCTCTCTCTCTCTCTCTCTCTCTCTCTCTGCCCTCAAAAGAAGAAATTGTGTGGCTCCCCTGCAATAGCTTTTGAGTGCTACTGTGTTGCTTTGCTCTTTTTTTCCCCCTCCCCTAATTCCCTCGCAGGCAACTTCTCTTCTAATGGATATTTTCATCTGCAAATCACATTTGCTGGCAGCAGAAGGCAAAAAGCTGCTGTTGGAGAAGCAGCAAGGAAAAGCTTCTCTTGACTTGGGCTGGAGACAGACGTACGCTAGTGGTTCTCCTCCTCCAGAGAGTTGAAAGTGGGATGAGGGAGATGTGCTCACCCATCGCAGTTTCCATTTGCAGGTTCGGTAGTGCCTTAAAACCTGAGGGAACCGAGAGATGACTGTGGAGGAGCACAGGAAATGTGTCTGTGCCCCTTGGGAAACAATGCTGCTTTCAGTTCTCCTAACAACTATTGTCTAGCCTGGCTTACATCTACAGCAGCTCAAGAAATCAAAGAGTTACTGGACTGCCCCGCTTCGGACTAAAGGCGGGGACCACAGGATCGAATGCATCACTATGAAAAAAACAACCATTGGCCATACAAAAGGAGTACCGGCCTTCTTCCTGACATCTAGTTTTCTATGGGTGGGGAAACTTTTTAGATGGAGGTGTATTCAATCATATGATTTCCTGGCTCTGGCCTGAACTGGTACAGTCATAAGAACATCAGAACAGCCCTGCTGGATCAGACCAAGGTGAACATATGATGCTGCCATTTACTGAATCTGACCATTGGTTCATCTTGTCTACATTGACTGGCTGCTGCTGCGGCCGCAAGCTGATTTTCAGACAATCCCAGCCCTACTTGGAGATGCCAGGGATTGAAGCTGAAACTTTCTGCATGTAATGTGACTGTTCTTCCATTAAGCTACAGCCCCTCGCCCAAATGATTCCATCTAGCCCAGCATCCTACTTCCAGCAATGGCCAACTAAATGGGCTCCTGAAGGCCCAGAAGCAGAGCAAGAAGGCAACAGCCCATCCCACTGTTATTCCATCCCCAGCAACTCGTACTTAGCAGCATACTGCTCCTGAACATGGAGGTTTCACACAGCTATAATTAAGAACATAGAAAGAGCCTGGTTGAACTGGACCAAGGTAGGTTCACCTAAGTTCAGCACCTTGCTTCCAACAGCAGCCAGCCAGATCTGGGCATAAAGGCCATAGCTCTCCCCTGCTGTTTGCCCCTTCTGCCAGGAACTGGTATTCATTGGCACAGCTGCCTCAAAACACGAAGGTTCGCTTTATACCATCTTCACATGATGGCTTAGTGGCGGAGGCCAGGAGCAATCTTAGCTCCTAGGCTGTGATTGGATCTGTTTTCAGCCATGATAAGTTAGATCTACAGACACAAAAGAAGCCCAGCCTGCTTCTGTGACATTCAGAATTCAGCACATTATTTCCACAAGTCCCATTATAAACCATGAAGCCAGGAGCCTCTGAACTCAAGTTCTTCTAGGAACAAGGCAGGAGTCCTTTACACTCACAATCTGTCCCCTCATCTCTTCAGAGCCTTTCCGTTAGATTTGTGGTGGTGGTTCTGGGCTACTCTGCCTGCTCTGGCCACTGTACAGATGATGCTTGAAATTGTCTTGGCAGGGTGGGGACTGTACCATGGAGGGTGGCTCATTGGGATTGCTGGTGACGCAGGGAGAAGCATTGCATGGGGGCTGTGTGTTCCTGGCAGCCATGGCCACGACACAGAAACGCTCAACATGACACAAGTGGATCCACCCAGCAAGACCCTCCACACATTTATGCGTCTCTGGCAGCAGCTGTCTCCAACGCTCTCCACGTTTGGACTTTAATGTGTAGAGAAGTTTCTTCACCCAGCGTGTCATTCATCTGTGGAACTCCTTGCCACAGGATGTGGTGATGGCACCTGGCCTAGATGCCTTTTAAAAGGGGCTTGGATAGATTCATGGAGGAAAAGACCATCACAGGTTACAAGCCATAAGCAACCTCCTGGTTTTAGACGTGTGCCAGGTGCAAGGGAGTGGCAACAGGATACAGGTATCTTGTTGTATTGTGTGCTCCCTGAGGCATCTGGTGGGGCCACTGTGATATACAGGAAGCTGGACTAGAGGGGCCTTTCGCCTGATCCAGCAGGGCTCTTCTTATGTTTAAGTTCAGCCTCTGGACCAAAAGCAATTAAAATTGCAAACCATGATTTAGGGGAACAGCCCCCCTCCTCTCAAACACTTTCTCCTGACCTCCGTTATCTGATAGGCTTCTGCCCTGATAGGCATCTGGCCTTCCTGGCCAGAGTATGGAGGACAGGAGCCCTGGGAATCAGTAGAAGCCATCATAGGGTCATGATGCCATCATGCAGAGGCAACCCAGAGTCCAGCTGGCTTCTCCAACGTTTAGCTGCTTGTGCCTGCTGGCGTGCAGAGTCTGGAAAAGGCAGGCAAATCCCCTGTTAGGGAGGTGCAGTTTGCCATTTGGGTGTTTGCCCGAGGCAGATTATCAGTATCCCATTCATTCACATGGGCCATGATCCACCAAGAGGTTCTGCTCCCTAAGCCTCACTGAAACCAGTGCCGGCACCAGGTTGGTGGAGGTCCTAGGGCAAAGCCTCTCATGGCCTAATTGGCCACACTGGGTGCTACCAGTGTGCTACCATTAGTCCTCTCATGGCCTGATTGGCCACACTGGGTGCTACCATTGGCACCAGTACCGAGGGTTTGGGGCTCAACCTGGCTACATGGGCCCTCCGATAGGCATCAGCCCACAGCAACTGCCCCACCTGGCCAGCCCCCCTCATGCCATCGCGACTGAAATAGATAGAGAGGAGTTACACTGGCCATTGGAAACCCCTTCTAGTCATTGCTTCCCCCCCCCACCCAGGTGCTGCCTATTTCTTTGAAGATGTATATAACACAACTCAATGAAAAGTTCACAAAGCAGTTTAAATAGCAAAATAAATGAGAAGATGGTTCCCTGTCCCAGAGCAACAGGCTCATCCATGAGGCCAACTGAACTGGGCGCCTCAGGCAGCAGATTGGCAGGGGGCATCCACTTCCCTCCACCTGCTCACCTGCACTGATCCCCTCCTCCCACTCCCTGGACTGGAAAAGGGGGACAACATAGAAGTGGGGAGGAGCGGAGAGCGGTGGGCTAGCGTGCTGGAGGAGCAGAGGCTGGCACATCACCAATTAAAGAGGGCAGCATTTGGCATGCTGCCTCAGGTGCCAGGAGCCAGCCCTGCAGAGGACTCACAACCACACAACACAAAACATTTGTGGTGCTTCTGTGTCTTGGTGGGAAGGGGATGGTTCCTATGGAATTCTTGATTTTGTTCGAGTCATGTGCACACTCATTCCTTAGGCAGTGTCACGGAGGGGAACCCCGAGACTGGATTTCAAGGTTGCTGGGAAAAGAGTTCAGCATGTGTGTGCTACGGATATGGCTCCGACCAGCACTCACAGTTCAATCAATCCAACCAAATGTTCCTCTCATCTTGGAAGGCTGCTGCTGTGCTACAGTTCAGATGGAAGTTCATGACAGAAGAACCCTGCTTGGTTAGCTGCTCACAGTCCTACCTGGACCACAATTAAAAGAAATTCTCCTTTCTGAATGACAGGCACAACTCGGCAGCTGGGTAGGAAACGCAGTCAGCAGCACTCGACAGCATGCACGCTTGTGGAGGAAAAGAACACGCTCTCACCTTGTCCGTCAGCAGGGATGCGGAAAAGTGACACGTCCCAGCCATCTTGACAGAAGGACCCCCACCACAGATGGATATTACCCGGGATGACCTTGCTGATTCTGACGCCAGCTCAGACTTGCAAGAGTGGATGGATTCTATGTATGGCAGCTCAGCCTATGCTGCTGTTGGCCACGGAGGCCTGGCAGATGCATATGCACCAGCAGCAGAGCCTGAGCTGGAGGAGGAGGTGGGGTGGGAGGAAGAGGAGGAGGAGATCATTCCTGGAATGCCACCTCCACCTGAACTAGGCAACTCCACAAAAGGCCCAGCAAGGACACCTGGACTCAAAAGACTCAGTTTCACCCACATTATCTCAGCGACAACACCAATGGATACATCAACGGCCAGCACCAACACCACATCAGCCTTCTGCCAAATGTCCAGCACAGCACAGAAGTGCCCTGCTGCATCACTCACCGCTACGTTCACATCAGAGATACCTCCTTACCATGGCGAATGTCTCTTTCCCAATTTTGCAGCATTACTTGCACAAACCTGACAAAATAACTGGAGTCTGCAAACATTACATAAGAACATAAGAAGAGCCCTGCTGGATCAGGCCAAAAGCCCATCTAGTCCAGCTTCCTGCGTCACACAGCGGCCCCACCAGATGCCCCAGGGAGCACAAGACAACAAGATAACCTGTTTCCCGTTGACACTCCCTTGCACCTGGCACAGAGAAAACCCACTTCTAAAAACCAGGAGGTTGCTTATGGCTTGTAACCTGTGATGGTCTTTTCCTCCATGAATCTGTCCAAACCCCTTTTAAAGGCATCTAGGCCAGATGCCATCACCACATCCTGTGGCAAGGAGTTCCACAGATGAATTACACGCTGGGTAAAGAAATATTTTATTTTGTCTGTTCTAACTCTCCCTCCACTCAATTTTAGTACATGTCCCCTGGTTCTGGTGTTGTGCGAGAGGGAGAAGAGTTTCCCTCTATCCACTCTCTCCATCCCATGCATAATTTTATAAGTCTCAATCATGTCCCCCCTCATGCGCCTTTTTTCTAGGCTGAAAAGCCCCAGACGCTGTAGCCTTTCCTCATAAGGGAGGTGCTCCAGCCCACGAATCATTCTGGTCGCTCTTTTCTGCACCTTTTCCAATTCAACTATATCCTTTTTGAGGTGTGAACCATTACAGAACCATGGTCTAGCTGGGGAAAGAAGGAGGTTGCATAAAGGTGGATGCAACACTCTCTAACATTTCTCCCACTACTGCCCTGATTTGGGACCCCCCCCCCAACAAATGGCCCACGCCAGCACATGCATGTAGCACAACACATACTTTTGCTTTGGCAAAAGCTACTTCGCTATTAAACCTGCTCAGCTCACCCATTCTGCACACAAGTGAAATTGCAAGAGTATCTCAATGACTCCCGTCCAGGTCAGTCGAAATGTTGTGCAGTGCAAGCACTTTCTATTTCAGGAGGCAATGGGCATGATGTGGCATCTGGAAAGGATGAAGCAAGTGCAGGGTTACTTCATCCTTATTATGACGGGTTTGTTGAAGTGTCACTCAAGTTCTGTGAACCTCACACCATGGCTCCATCAACCAATATCTAGCATGTAAAACCAGCTCATAGAAGGAGGCAGCCGACATGACGTCACATGCATGCAAGGCAGCACCTCCCCCAAGTATGCACAAAATGGCAACAAGTGTCAGGTTTTCCCTTGTTTGGGTTTGTTTCAATTCGGAACCCCGCAACCACATTTGTTGAAAGCTTCCCGGCGTTGCTCGGATGAATGGAGAATCACTTTGAAGCAAGACTCAGCCAGTTCACCCACCTCTAGTGGTACCACCTCACCCTTTTCCTTCACCCTTATTTTACTACTAATTCTGCTGCCATCAACCAAATAACTCCTCTCGCTCTCTCCCTTTCTCCCTGCTGAGTTTATAGACCCATTTTCATAAATCCTTTCAGGATAATTAAGTCTCCCCAACCAGCCTTCCTCATTGGCATAAAACAACTTCACTGTTTTCTCCCTTAAAGGCTACCCTTCTTGCAGCTGTAACCATTTTTTATTTCTTAATCCGGAAGATCATTAATTCATTGAACTACTTTAATGAAGAAGCAGAAGAAGCAGAAGTCGGGATGGAACTTCAAGAGTTACAATGTTAAAAAACAGCCTGTGGTGATGTTTCATTTCAGTTTTAATCTTTCATCGCAAACTCTCCTTCCATCAAGGAAGAACAATGCAATGACAGCTGCACTGACGATGGCTGGTTTCCTCCCGTGTCAATTCTCAATACTTTTGCTGTATTTTCTATACAACGTCACAAGCGGCGATTCCTTCCACAGGCAAAGTGTGTTGAGAGACAACACTAAGTGGCAAATTACAATTCCCAACACATTTGTACAAATCCCAGTTCCAAACATCTCAGTACCAGCTTCCAAGAAAGCAGCAGAGAGCTTATGAAAAGCTCCGCCTGAGGCATCTGCAATACCAAATCATTTACATGCAGGAGGCAATGACATTTCTTTGCTCGGCTTTTCCAAAGTGCCTTTAACAACCAACTTTGCTTGCTCGCTTGCTGAGAATTAGCTACCACTCCCTCTTGCCTGCCGATCCTTCCCAAGAAAACCTTTTGCTACTCATAAAAGATATAACCTGTCCTCTGTGCTCTTTTGTTTTATTAATATCGCAAGGCAGAGCAAGGTTCGGGTCCTCCGTGTTACAAAGAAAAACATTTCCTAGGTCAGACCATTTATGTTTTCTTAACTCATTTAATGTGCATGGCATTTTACAATAGAAGTGGACAGGTCCCTGCCCCAAAGAACTCACAATCTAAAATAGACACAAGAAAGACAACACAGGAAGAGAAGGGGAATGGTGCCTGGTAATGTGGGGAAGAATATGCAATTATTTTATGCATATGTACTAAGGCGAAGTTGCTATAGAGGGATTTAACACCATTTAACAGATGGAAAAATCTCTTGTTCCCATAGGATAATCAAGGGAACAAAGCCTGACGCTAAAGAAAAAGATAGAGTGAGATGAACCATTTGGTAACATCTCTCTGAAGATATTTTATCACATTTGGTTCTTGCCCTTTCTTAAGAGTTCAGGACCGCATACAACAGGTGATCCCATTTTATCCTAGCAACAACCCTGCGAAGTAGATTAGGCTGCGCAAGGCTGGCCCATTCATGAAGTCAACTGAGTCAACTGCCTCAGGTGGCAGATTAGCAGAACCCTGCCTCCCTACCTCCACCACTCCTCCTCCTCCTCTTGCTTCCTGGTTCAAAAAGAAAAAAGGGAACAGAGCAGGAAGCTTCCAGTGCGCTAGCCCACCTTTCTCCACTCTTCCCCTCCAATGATTTTCAAATCTAAGGAGCAGGAGGAAGAGAAGTGAAAGGCACCACCACTGGGTAAGGGTGGAGAGGAATTAGCATTTGGTGCCAGGAGGCCTTGGACTGCCCCATTTGCAATTTGTGATTAATCGATCCACATTTTGAACATGACGTCAATAATATTGGGAACTGACTTATCCAAGATGGATCACTAAACTTATTTCCCTCCCCTTCACTTACTCTTTCCAGGACGTCACTTCAAGAATTAATGGGGCAGCATGAATAACATTTCCGTGGTCATGATTTGGAACCTAGGCAGGGTCACATTCACTGAATAATGAAATGAGGGTTTGGAGAGATTTATTCCAAGGGGTTATCAAAAGAGCAGCCCTGGCCTTGTGCTGTCATTGCAGATAGCTTAGAGTCTGACATCTCACTTTTATTGAAGTGAATGAAAAAAAAGGGGGGGGGGAACAAGAGAGAAAGTGTTTTCATAAAATGTGCAGCTTGCAGCAAAAAAGAGGAAGGTGATCCCAAAATAATCATAGCCAGTGAATAGGGGAAGCAGGTGGAACTGACTGACACAAGGTGAAGAGATGGCCACTAACCTAACTTGCTTTTAAGGAGGATTGGACAAATTGGTGATGGAAAATTATTCATACATATTTCTTTAGGTAATTTAATGCCCTGCTCATTAGTCCAAAAAGGACCCTCAGAGCAGCTTAAGTAAAGGTGACCCCTGACAATTAAGTCCAGTCGTGTCCGACTCTAGGGTGTGGTGCTCATCCCCATTTCAAAGCCGAAGAGCCAGCGTTGTCCGAAGACGCCTCCGTGGTCATGTGGCCGGCATGACTCTCCTTGCTGCAGCGCGTAGCATGAGGCTGGAACACGGAGCGCTGTTTACCTTCCCACAAGCGGTACCTATTTATCTACTCGTATTAACATGCTTTGGAACTGCTAGGTTGGCAAGAGCTGGCCAAGCAACGAGAGCTCACCCCGTCGCGGATTCGAACTGCCGACCTTTCGACCGACAGCTCATGGTTCAGCGGTTTATCCCACTGTGCCACCCGCTGGCCTCAGAGCCGCTTACCAGAACTTTTAAAAACCACCATCAATACTACAACAAGGAGAACAACATAAAGACAAGCAATATAACAACTTTGTGAACAACGTTTCTGTTTAAAAGCAGTATATAAATATGTGTAACCATCATCACACAATACACATGTCCTTCTGATCATGGAAATGGGGTCAGGTTGGGGGATTATTTGGAGACAATGACCTTGCGCTGAGATTCACAGGCTCTTGTCTGCAGCAATCAGTAGGACATTGGATAAAGTCCCTTCCTCTCTGGGGCAGGGTCCCAATAGTCACAAGTTTTGGACTGGCTACCAAGGCCAGACAAAGCACATGGACCCAGGGTGACACTTGAATAAACATTGCTGAATAAAAACCTACTACGTGGTAAATGTGTCTTTTTTTTCTTTTTGGCTAGGAACTCACTCAGCTTGACCCAGCGAAAGTAGCAAATCCATTGAGGCAGAGTCATCAGGACTAATAAGGAAGGCAATGAAATGCATCGATTAACTTCCCGGCAGACTTGCTGAGCATTTCTGTCTTTCACAGAAATATACACATGCATGCCGGGAGCTTGTTAGAGCAATGAAAAATGAAGGAAAATCAGGGACGCACAGCTGTTTTCAGTTGATTTAGGGCCTGAATCAGTTCAGTCCCTTCCTTGCAGGTATCTTTACCCCAGATTAAGGATGTCCTAATTCGCACACGGAGCTCCCATGGCTAGCCCTCGAAATCCTTATAAGCAGCTGGCCTGGTGCTTTCCCATTGTCAGGGACTCAGTACTTGAGTTCTGACCAGATGAGGTCCGTGACAGAGCACATCCTTGGCATGCAGTAGATCCCCAGTTCAAGGCGCCTGATTGAGACGTATAAAATTATGCATGGGATGGAGAGAGTGGATAGAGGGAAATTCTTCTCCCTCTTGCACAACAGCAGAATCAGGGGACATGCACTGAAATTGAGTGGAGGGAGAGATAGAACGGACAAAAGAAAGTATTTCTTCACCCAGCATGTCATTCATCTGTGGAACTCCTTGCCGCAGGATGTGGTGCTGGTACCTGGCCTAGATGCCTTTAAAAGGGGTTTGGATAGATTCATGGAGGAAAAGACCGTCACAGATTACAAGCCATAAGCAACCTCCTGGCTTTAGTAGTAGGCTATCTCTTAACGCCAGATGCAAGGGAGTGACAACAGGAAACAGGTTATCTTGTTGGCTGTGTGCTCCCCGAGGCATCTGGTGGGGCCACTGTGAGAAACGGGAAGCTGGACTAGATGGGCCTATGGCCTGATCCAGCGGGGCTCTTCTTATGTTCTTAATCCCTGCTGGCAGCATCTCCAGGTAGGGTAGAGAAGAACCCCTCCTGAAACTCTGGAGAGCTCCTGCCGGACTGTGTTGACAATACCAACGAGGTGGATTCAGAAGCTCTCCTGAAGGGTCAGGTTTTCATTGCCTGACAAAAGGCAAGTTGTGATCAGGGCAGGCAGATCTCTCTTGGGAGGGTAATGTCTTGAGTCCAGTGCCACAACTGAACAGTCCTATCTCTCATGCTTACCTGCCTCTCTCCTGAAGGCAGGAAAACACACACAGCCTCAGAGGTTAACCAGAGAAATCAACTATTTGTTAATAACATGGCTGCTATATCCTGAACCAGTTGACGTTTCTGGACAATCTTCCAAAATGGCCCCACATATAATGCTGCAGTGATCCAATTTGGATTGGCTCCCTTGCATCCTGGAGTCACGACAGCGCTGTGCTATATCCTGCATCTGTATCCTGGCTTAAACTACCTTCTACTCCTACTATCAGGGAGCAGACAATTGATGCCTGACCGGCCGAGTTTTCAGCTTGAACCCTGTGGTGCCCAACACCCACGTCTGATGCACGTGGTCTGTTTCTGTGGGATTGCAACCTGAACCTTCAGCATGAGGACATTTCTGCTGATAGTTCGTTGCACTGTGCATTGTCCCTCTAAATACAGCATAGCCTCCAAACGCCTGCCTCCCTCCCTCCCTTCCCTTGGGGTAGGAGAAAACCTGCTGCAGGCCTGGGCTAAGAGCCCTGCCAGGAAGCTGTAAGGAACCTTGTAAACAAAACACTGCCTGCAAAGAGCCTGAATACAGTAACGGTTCAACAGGCAAAACAGTACGAATGGCTTCCTTTAGCCTTTGGGGTTTCATGTGGTTTTTATTCTGATGTTACATCACCGCAGTTGAGGTCTGCATTTTGTCTGAAAGATGTCGAAACACACCCATAAGCTCTGGGACAGAGGAGACTGCAATTCCAAGTGAGTAAATAAATCACTATTAAACTGGTGGAATTAGAAGCCAAGTGGTCACAGCAATTAACAGGGCAGCACTTCACAAAGAATCAAAGCATTACCTAATGGTAATTAGTTTGGCAAAGGCCAATTAATTTCACCAGTTGATACAAGGAACTCAAAGGAGGCAAGTGTGTGTGTGGGGGGGGGGGGATAGCAGCGCGGGAAGGGGATGGCAGACAAGGAGGGAAATAAAGTGAGATGATGTGGCTAATTCTTCCTAATCTGTGGAGAAGGGACGCAAACTGGTGGGTAAGGAGGGTTGGATGGGAAGGGGAGACAGAGGTGGTTAGGAGGAAAGCTTAGTAAGCATTCATAGGCTTGTGCTGCTAATGGCCCAGTTTTACAAGGAATGGCAAGCAAATAAAAAAGGAGACCTAAAGATAATGGTGTTCCCAATATCCATGGGTTCAACATCCATATATACAGAGAGATAGGTAGCTTGGATCCAAAGATCTGGTTGCGGCTGCCCAATACAATGGTTGAATTCTTCCTTTTGAATGACAGGTCCCCATGCCATATCATGAACTGCTTTTCAAACTTTCCTTGAAGAAGTCACATATTCCACTCGACATGCACACGGTCTGGAGCCTCCACCACCCACCCTGCCTAGGCTGGCAGAGTGAGAGCTCCGCCGGCCTAAAGTTGGGCAGGATTGGGCTGCTAACTTCCTACCTTCATATTGGTTCCTTTGACACCGTCATATACAAAATGTCGGACTGCACTACTACGGGACTAAACAACTTCAGCCCTGCTAAGAAGAGCTCATCCCTCTGCATACCTTCGGACAAACCCCATCAATTCTAAAGAAAGCTCAGGAGTGGACTCTGGTTCATATACATGAAGCTCAATGACCTACGGTAGTTCTCACATAACCTTGTTTCTAGAATGTACCACTTCGAGTTGCGGGGGGGGGGGGGTGTTCATTATTGAGAATGCTTCTCCATACAAGCAAAAATCAAAAACTCGCCTGGCGGGGTGAAGAGTTCTAGCCTAGCTTTCTCCCTACCATGCTAATATTCTACAAGGAGGGACTTTTTTTGTACAGAAGAACATACAACCTTGTCATGTCCCCACCTACAGTCTGACGTGGTATGGCCCAGAAAGAGATAAATCTCATGATGCTGTGAAAGCTGGACTTAACTTTGCCTGACCCCCTTCGCTCCGCAATTCCTGGTGGATTATATTTCCCATTATTCAAAAACCAACCAACAGATGAGACCTGCCACCATGGCTGCCATTTGCTGAACCTCTCCAACCTTGCTAATTAGTTTCCCCAAACAGAATAAATCATTGTCCAAACATAAAGAGACCTTCAGCATCACTCAGTTTTCCCAGGCTGACGTCAGAAAGTTTTGTATTCTCCAAGTCTACAGTCCCGCAGTCCTTGGCTGGCTGCATTTCATTCATAAAACAAGAGTTTACTGTGGTGAGACCCCAGCTGATCTCTCACCCTTCTGCTTGTCAATTCACGTTAGTCTAGCACCTCTCTAGAAAGAACAAAAAAAGAACCCTTTGTCTCATATTCTCTGAGCAGCTGGGGGTGGGGAGCCAATTGCTAGAGCATCTCCTGTTTCACCTTTTTTGTAGCCATTCTGCCAGGAGAACCGGGATGAAGCAGGTTTTCCAGGCACATTTATTAAAAGCCATTAAACAGAATGACTTTAAATCCTGGGTTCTTGACATAAGTAATCAATTTTCTCAAAGTGTCTGGCACTGGCTGTGGTTTATACGATTTATAAGACAGGGGCCATAATCAAGCGCAACATCAGGAGTTAGCCAGGTTGGCTGAGGGGCCTCCCTCACCAGTGGGCCTATGCAGTAGGGCCACCCCCTAAACCTCCCAGTACTGATAGTGGAAGTACAAATTGGCTAACAGATCGTGATGCTGAAACACCCGGCACTCCCATTCCGAAATGGGAGCATCTCCCAGAGGTCTCCGTGTCATCCCTTTGGTGAGTGGGGAAGAGTCATCTCCCCCCCTGCTGCCAGTAAACTGGGGGGGGGGGGAAATAGGAAAGCCAAGTGAGCTGGGGAGCTGAGAGACTTGTGCTGCTACTGAGCCTAGTGGTAACACATCTACAAATGGAAATGTTCCCATGCCATCCCTGTGCCATCATGAGGCCACTAGGGGATGCCTTCATTAGCCAGTTGTGAATGTGGGAAGACCTGGCTGGTCATTGGGGAGGGGCGTGATACATCAGTGTGCAATGGGGGTCCCAGTGCAGAACTTTGTCCCAGGGCCTCCAGTGACCCGGTGGTGGCACTATTGGAGGGTAAGGAAGAAGGTGTCCAACAGCCCATTTGCAATGGATTCTGTTTGCAAACAATGATAAAGCCTTATCGAAGTGGGTATAGATCTGTCCTGTCCATGGCATCTAAGGAACATATTTGTGAGATCTAAGGGAACTTACAGTGTATAAAGGTCCAAACATGAAGCAAGGTGAGGCAGCTGCCTCAGGAAACAGATTTTGCTCGCCATTAAAGGTATCAGAGCTGGTCAGGCAGCTGAAGCGTAAAGTCCACCGGGAAGTTCTTCCATGCCCTAGTTCATGTGAATAGACTTTACTGCTACCAGTACTGGGAGATTCAAGAATTGGCCTTGCTGGGTGGGTCCTCTGATGGGTGTAGGCCCTCAGCCCCTGGACAACCCCAGACCCTGCCCTCCAATGCTCTTGAGTTGCTTACACTGACCTTTGAAAACAGCTGCCCCACTACATTGACACACGCATGAGATTGCGCCACAACATTGCCTCTAGTCAACTGTCTGACCAGTCAGAGAGCCAGGATGGTGTAGTGGTTTGGGAGTCGGACTTAGACCTGGAAGATCCAGGTTCAAATCCCCGCTCAGCCACGAAGCTTCCTGGGTGACCTTGGGCCAGTCACTATCTCTCAGCCCCACCTACCTCACAGGGTTGTTGTGAGGACAAAAAGGAGGGGAGGAAATATGTACACCACTCTGAGCTCCTTGGAGGAAGGGTGGTATAAAAATGTGAAAAATAAAATAAATAAATGTTCCTCCACCAGAAAGGAGTGAAGGACAGGCATTTCCCCATTCAAGAGCTGGAAGACATGCCAGGTTGGAGAAACAAATTTCTTCCCATCACTAAGTTTCCGTCTCTCAGGCCTTCCTTCCAAGCTGCCCTGCTTTCTCTGTTTCAATTAGTGGATCTATTTCCATATTGTTTTCTACTTGTGGTAATGGCTTTGGAGATGTACCTAAATTGTGGTTGATGAGCTTTACAATGTAAACAGCTGCAAGCACTTATGGCCATCTGATACCAAAGGGGGTTGCTCATTTGTTTATTTTTTGTTGGGAGTAAAAATATAATGAGGAAAAATTACTTTGAAGGATAAAATATGAGGCATCCTACCAATCACTATCAAAATACCATAAGGGAATTTGAAAAGACGGGACTCTCACCCATAGATGCTCCTGTTAATGCATGAAGGGCAGCCTCCCTGCCTCCGACTTCCTTGCATTTCCTACTTGCCTTTGTGGAGCACACCTACATACCACTGAACACAGGAGCCCCACATCTCCTCCTCCTCTGCTCACTCCCAGTTACAAACGAGAACGTGTGGCATGATGCCACTATGTTCCAAGCAGGGATGTGCAGAAAAAAATCCTGAGAAGTAAATTCACTTTCTTACAGGGTTACAGGAACTTGCTTGACTTTCCTTGAAAATTCTTGAATGCTCTGCACCTTGGGAGGAACCCTGAAATTCGCTCCAACTTTCATTTTGTTCGAAATTTCAGTACCAACGTGAACTACAGAGATCCCCCTGAGAAAATTTACTCATCTTTATACAAACTCGTTCGGCTGCCCTTGAACAATTTCAGATGTTTTTTCTAAGGGAAGGACCCGGCATTTGTTCTGAATTTCCCTTTTTTTGAAATGTTGGCGCCATTCCTAGTTCACCAGTCCTCGCACTCGTGTAGCTCCACAATCTGATCAGTCCTCAAATTACAAATATTTGTGACTTTTACAACCAAATAATACAAGCGTTAACCTCCCATGTCATGGAAAAGCACAGTCCACGCAATGACAATCAATGCTTCTGAAATGTTCTGGGCAATTGTTCTACAAATAATTGGTCTTTGCATGTGTGCTAATTGATATGTAGTTAAGTTGCACTTCCTAGGCAGCATAAAGGCTCTATTGTAAATCAGTGTGCTTTAAAGCTTGGCTCAAGCAATTAGTACAGTGGTGCCTCGCAAGACAAAATTAATTCGTTCCGTGAGTCATGTTGTCTTGCGAATAATTTTGTCTTGCGAGTCACCTCCCCTGCCATGCTATTTACTTTTAAGTATTTACAGTACTCACAGTTCCCAGAGCTCCGCTCTAGTAATGCACACCATTTCTGGAAGGGAAGGGAAGTTTTATCTCTGCTTTGCCTTTATCTCTGCTGGTGTTAGCTATTTGTCGGGTGATAATCGGTGTGGCCTCGGGCTGTACTGTTTGCAGTCTGCTAACCCTCTTGAATACTTTATTGAAATGGCAAGTGTAGCTGTCGCCTACAGTATCCTCCTGCCGCGGTGCCGGCCAGGCTAAGGGGCGGAGCAGGCACCACTAAATGCACCATTACCTCTCGGCCGTGCAACAGCTGAAGAGGCTTTCCTCGGCGTGAGGGCGGCTCCTGTGTGAGTCAGTAAGAGACTCGAAGCAGGCAGGCAGACAGCCTGTGCCGAGTTGCTGCTGCCGCTTCCGGGCCAAAACGAAGAATGGGTAGGGTCTTAATCAGTACACCTACTAGGATGGGAAGTTTTTCAGGATGGTAGTTTTATCTCTGCTTTGCCTTTATCTCTGCTGGTGTTAGCTATTTGTCGGGTGATAATCGGTGTGGCCTCGGGCTGTACTGTTTGCAGTCTGCTAACCCTCTTGAATACTTTAACATTTGAACAGATTGTGGCTTTAGGAGCTGAGTGTTCCACAAGACAAAACTGTTTTTGCAAGAAAATTTGTCTTGCGAGTCACCAAAAAACTTGCAAAATGCTTTTGTCTTGCGAGTTTTTTGTTGTGCGAGGCATTTGTCTTGTGAGGCATCACTGTATACACTTTTGTTTAGGAAATATCTAAAGTATGAATGCCTAAAAAAAAGTAAAGGTTCCCCTTGCTCGAAAGCAACTCCAGTTATCAACTCAAGCGGTGCTCATCTCCGTTTCAAAGCCAAGGAGCCAGCGCTGTCCAAAAATGCTTCAGTGGTCATGTGGCCAGCATGACTCAATGTCAAGGTGCACGAAACGCTGTTACCTTCCCGCCAAGGCGGTACCTATTAATCTACTTGCAATTTCTTGCTTTCAAACTGCCAGCTTGATTTAAATCAATTATTTAGTCTTTTTTTCCTTGGGTCATTTAAATCATAATTTTAAAAAGCTCAACCTGATGCGTCTTCCCTGTTTTCAAAAAAGGAAGAGGGGAATGGAGCAGAAGAGGAAGTGTGGGGTGAGAAGAATAGTGGGCTCTCATCCACACTTCCTCTTCTGCTCCATTTCCTTTTCAAAGCCAAAGAGTGGGGATAGGAGCAGCAGCTGTGGTTGTCATGCTGCCAGGTAAGGGATGGGAGCATTTGGTGTGCCATCTCAGGTACTAAAAGGCCTTGTGGCTGCCTTTGAAAATGCTAGACTTGTTCCAGCAAAGCAGTTTGTAGTGTCCTTGAATTTGGACATCCTTAACAGGTGTTGTGTAAAGGGAAAGGAAGGCAATCAGGCCATTGCAAAGTTTCGGTACTCCTCTATGATCATTCAATGTTATGAATTAAGAGAGGATAAACGGATGATAAAAAATGAATATGAGAATTCATAAGTTCTCGTTAATGTTGAACAGCTTTCCAGCTGGGCAGAAAATCAGAACACACATCTGGCACTTGCAGACGCCAACGTAGAAATAATGGGAATCTCTTTTTATTTTGTGTCCTACTCCAAGAATGTTCCTTACACATTAAAACAGCAGGGGAAAAAACTTCCTTAGGACAAAACAGCAACTGTTATTCTTGGGAAATGGGAAAAACAAAGAAAGGAACAACAAAGAAAATAGAAGCAGTGAGCTGAGCATTATATTTCACATGGAAACAAAGTAATTGAACAAAAATGTAAGCCACCCAGGATGGAACAGAGGGCATCAGGCACCCAAAGACCTCCCAATGCCTCAGGCAATGCGCCATATGCTACACCCCTTGCCCACTAGTGCATCAGTCTCTGTCTTCGTTGCTGATGCTCCTCTCGCCTCTTGGATTTGAAAAGAAAGAGGGGTATGGAACAAAAAGAGGAAGTGTGGAGGAGAGGAGAGCCAGAGGTTGTTGGCGGAAGACACAAAGTTGCTTCACGAAAAGTAATAGTGGGGGGGGGTCGCACGCACGGGGGGCCATCCACTATCTGCGGGTAAGTGAATCCTCAGATAGCGGATCAGCGGATACGGGGGGGGGGCGCCCTGTACGTACATCATGTGTGTAGCTCGTGTCTTAATATGTAACATGGGAAGTGAACATGATTTCTATAGCTATATTCATTGCTACTCAATTTCATTATTTCACTACCACAATTTACTTAATCCTGCCCTCAATTTGCTGCAGGAAAACCTTGTGATTTTTACAGCTTTCAGGACTGCGGGATCCTGCAAATCCAGCGGTCAGCCAACATAAATAGGGACAGCAATCTCCAATTAGCCAGAATCAAAGCTGATAGAGTTACATTTGTGGGGAATATCCAAAGATCTTTATCTTTGAACAAAACTTATTAGGGCTCCTTCTGCCATATGAACAGTCTTAATGAAGTTGAATTTCAGCTAAGTCAGTAGTTATTTTACCCGCTGATACCTTTGAAGAATCCGTTTGAAGCTTTAATGTCTTGTAATTAAACAGAATCTTTAATACACTTCAATATAAAATGGGATGTAACAAGTCGAATCTTTCAGTTCCAAAATGGTCTTGATAATCGAGGCAAAGTTGCATGTGTCTTAATTACCACCTTCTTTAATGGGGTTCAAACTCTTAGTGACAACCACATTACTTCCCCAAACACTTTAGACCCTCCTCAGAATTCCACCAGCGAAATCGCTGACAGAAGTCGGAGGAGGCCGTGTAACGGCCCAGCTGATCGGCGGGGGACGGGATATGGCCGAAGCCATCCCCTGCCCCCTCTCCGACCGGGCCTATGGCCGGCCTCCCTTCCCTCCCAAACCGCCCCCCCATTGGCTGGATCCCTACCTGGCTCGGCGGGCGGGGACGACGATGGGGGTCTTGCATCAGCCTTCCCTGCTTGCGAGTTGGCGGAAAAGTGCCTGACGGCACTTTTACGATAGCTTCAGGCAGTGGAATGCTCATTCCGCTGCCCGTCACAGAAGTAGGATTGCGCTGTAAAATGGGTAGTACTGCAAATTATTTATGCCACAATGGAGCCAAGGCATAACAAGAGGCCCTCAACACAGCCGAATTTGAGAACCACTGGCTGAAGAAATGGATGGTACCATTCTTTGTTTGTACATGTTTGACGTGACCACTACGCTGGTTCCATGCTAGATCCAAGATGGCAGCACCTACATCATAAGAAACTACCTTAAGAACCTCAGAAGAGCCCCACTGGATAAGCTCAAAGGTCCATGTCGTCTCCCATCCTGCAACTCACAGTGGCCAACCAGCGGACGTCCACAAGCAGGATATGAAGGCAAGAGCCCTACCCCTCAATGCTGCCTCCCAGCAACTGTTATTCAAAGGCATACTACTCCTGTACAAGGAGGCTCCATGTAGCCATCATGACTACTAGCCGATAGACCCATCCTCCACAGATGAGTCTAACTCACTTTTAAATCCCTCTAAATCAGATGACCATCATGACATCCTATGGCAGTGGATTTAATTCTCATAATTTAATTAATCATGCGTTGTGTGAAGTCTCTGACTCTCCTGCCAATCAACGGACTCAGATGCCCTCAAGTTCTAGTATTATAGGAAAAGAAGAGCAACGTCTGTTTTGAAACCAAGTCGGGGACCATCTGTCCACGTAGCTCATTATTGTCTCTAGTCTGCTTGGCAGTGGCTCTCCAGGGTCCCAGGGAGGGGTCTTTCCCACCCCAGCTACCGAGATTCTGTTAACTGGAGATGCCATGCAGAGCATGGCCTCTGTCACTCTGGGTCTACCCTGACGAGAGAGAGTCGCTGGCCAGGTAAGCCAAGTGCTCAGAGTGCGAGCGAGAACATGCCTTCTCAGCCCCCAAACATCCGCAAAATGCACTGCCTGCATTCAGGCTGTCCTCAGGCGGCAACATTCTGTCTTCCCGGCTTCTGATATGTCGCTGAAATTGATGAAAGGCTACGGAAAACTGCGAGTGGAAAAAAAAAAGACATGCAAGCCCCAGCACATAAACATCTCTGGATTGAGGCATGCCAGTTCCCCTCCTCGGCCTTATTAGTTTCCACTGCTGTAGCCTATGGGGAAAATATTTTAGGCAAATTAAGACAGTTCTACACGAAATGCAGACTCCTCCTGCAAGGAAAAAAAATCTGTTTTTCCCCTCCAGAATTTATGGCTTGACACTTCAAAGGCTTATTTTTTTCACACTTCACAGACATTCTTCTATAAATATAGTTGGATACATGCATATATAGAGACTGCAAGAGTACGGTGGGTACACAGATACACAAAGTGTAACCGATAAGCTAACACCATGATTCCATTGCCTCCAAATCCTAGGCATGCTTGCTTGGGAGTACGCCCCATTGAATCCAGTGGGATTCTGAGTCAGCAAACACAGGGTCGGGCTGTAAGGTGAGGAACAGGAGGATGCAACTAACAGCAGGGCCAGCCCAAGACCTCCAGCTACCCTGAGGCAGGGCACCAAATGCCACTCCCTTTCCCCAGGGGCATGCCAGCTGCTGCCATCATTCCTCTTCCACCTCCCATTCCCTGGCTGCAAAAAGGAAGAGGGGAACAGAGAGGAAAAGGAAGTGTGGAGGAAAGGGGAATGGTGGGCCACCACTATTCTCTCCACCACACTTCCTCTTCTATTCTCTCTTTGTTTTCAGATCCAGAAAGTGAGAGGTGCCCCCTGCCAATCTGCCACCTGAGGCCATTGCCCCAATCGTCCTCATGGAATGGTTGGCCCGGACAGGTCGTGAGCCGAGACCTGCCAAGCCAGGAGGTGATTCTAGGTGCAGCATTTTGGCTGCAGTCCATGATGAAAAGACCCTTCACTTCCCAGCAGTGCCTTGGTATTCTGCTCAAGAGTAGCAGGGAAAGCAAAGGAATAAGAAGGCTGGTCCGACAGAGAGGCAGGGACAGGCTGTGAAAGAGGGTCGGTGGGGCTTGGAGAGCACCACTGGACTTGCTGGGAGGTGCAGGTGGAAGAGAGCTCCAGGTGGAGACCTCGGCAAGGGCATGGCTGCCTACCTGACAGCCAGAAGGGGAACCAATGGGGAGGGTGTCAGGGAGCCATCATGAAGAATGAGGAGGTACAGGGAGACTTTCCAAGCTCAGGAGATCCCAGATTTGCAGCAGCTAAATCTTGGCAAACAAAACTTCTTTGAACCACATGTGAACCTTTCTGATCCCGTTTGAAACAACGTCAAGGAAGCTCTTTCAAAATAAAAGACAAAGAAAGATGCGTTAATCCATAGCCGTCAGGAGCACACGATCAAATAGGGAGGGAGCAGGCTATCCATTTAGATTGAAAAGCCCATTCTGCGCAGCAGCTTGTTGGCTCAGTGCTTCGGGTCCTGGCTAGCCGCATTATTGGTCTGAGTCCAACCCTGGGCCTTATCATTAGGGGAAGTCTTGGATTCATGCTTTGCAGCAGAGCGTTGGCCAAGCGATTAAAAGGCCCAGCTTGCAGAATACGACACTGTGCATTGATGCTAGTCAGCCTCTTAGTGCAGGAGAGGCTCAGAGTCCAGATCTTTACATTCTTTGCACTTCGTGACAGTGAGATGAAACCTCCATGCACAGAGCCAGTATACCTCGGAATATCAGATGCTAGGGACAAACAGCAGGGGGAGCTGTTGCTTTCATGCTCTGTTTGTGACCTACCCAAAGGCAGCTGGCTGGTAGACCACTATCATGCTGGCCTGATCCAGCAAAGCAGTTTCCTTATCTTATCCTAAGAGATCAGGTGGGTATAGGGATTCTTTTGCACCACTCCAGTTCATTCCAGTGAGACAGGAGAAGTTCCCATGATCGCTAACATGTGTGGTGGCATGGCATGCAAATTCTCCATCTTGGCCACAAAAGGTTGCAGGATGACCCTGAAAAAGAGCTGTTCATTTGCAACTGACATTATCAGGTGCACGACTGGCTTTTATGTTTTCCTTTTGTTCCTCATTCTTGCCTGCATGGCTCCTTTTATTCGTTCCAGCTGGTTGCAAAGATTGGCAGAGTTGTGCAGTTGGTTGCTGGGATCCAGACATACTCTGGGGCTCACTGACCAAGAGCCAGCACTGTGCCGTTGTGGTTCCCTCTTAGCAACTTGGAGACAGTACACAACTGCACACTCTCCAGTGTGGACACATAGGGTGCTCTGGAGGTGCGCTCTCAGCTCATCTGCCACCTATGCGCACATGCATGCCACGAGATGTGATAGTTACTAATTCAGACGGCTTTCAAAGGAGATTAGTCAAATTCAAGGAAGACAGGTCTATCATAGGCTGTGAGCCATTATGGCTATGTGGAGCCTCCATGTTCAGGGGCAGGATACCTGTGAATGCCCAAAGCTTGAGACAAATAATAAGGAAGGGATGTTGCCTTCATGCCCGCCTTGCAGGCTTCCCATTGGGGGATCCAGTTGGCTCCTGTGGAGAAACGGTGCTGGACCCACTTTGTTCTGATCCAGCAGGGCTCTAATATTCTCATGCCCGCGCTGCTGCTCCTCATCAACTGCAATGCTTTCACCATTCAAGGGCCCTCCTCCTGAGGCACCTGAAGGGGGGACATGATTGAGACGTATAAAATTATGCATGGGATGGAGAGCGTGGATAGAGGGAAATTCTTCTCCCTCTCGCACAACACCAGAACCAGGGGACATGCACTAAAATGGAGTAGAGGGAGAGATAGAACAGACAAAAGAAAATATTTCTTCACCCAGTGTGTAATTCATCTGTGGAACTCCTTGCCACAGGATGTGGTGAAGGCGCCTGGCCTAGATGCCTTTAAAAGGGTTTGGATAGATTCATGGAGGAAAAGACCGTCACAGGTTACAAGTCATAAGCAACCTCCTGGCTTTAGAAGTAGGTTCTCTCTGTGCCAGATGCAAGGGAGTGGCAACAGGATACAGGTATGTTGTTGTCTCGTGTGCTCCCTGAGGCATCTGGTGGGGCCACTGTGAGATAATGGAAGCTGGACTAGATGGGCCTTTGGCCTGATCCAGCAGGGCTCTTCTTATGTTCTCGACCAAGTTGCTCTGATATTAGTATTTTAAATCAGCACAGACAGCAGACAAACCAACCTATGCTAGAGAATTCTGCATAATGAATAATACATGAAAGAAGGTGCTCCTGAAAATTGTGACATGCAGCTTGTCAAGGAAATTTACTTTTTTTTTTTTTGCCTCCCCTCAGACCCCCCCCCACTCCATGGTGCAAAACTTTGCGGCTCAAAACACTAAACAGCACCAGCCCCTCTCTCCCTTTTCCCTCTCACACACGGTACAGTCTATTTACTATGCTCCTTTCTGTTTGTTTATTTTTAAATCACATCAGAGGAGAGTGATTTCGATGATGCCTTTCATCTCAAGAAGCCAAGAGATGCATCAGAAAGTTATAAACACTCTTTCAATTTTTTTTTTTTAAGAAAGTCACACTTTCAAACTTCATCACAGAGATGTATTTATGGGATCAATGAGTGGGTGTATTACCGGCTTCCTGAACCAACATCTCTACAAACCCACATTGCTGATCGTACCACTGAGTTAAGCGCAGCCAACAGACAAAAGCATCGCCTATATTAAGATCTTAGATTCTTTTTATGATCATTTTATGAGCTGAGATTCTTTGTCATACACCCCCATCACAGGACTCTGACACGAGTACTTCCTCTGATGAAGATGACAAAGTCCCAGAGTCCTTATGCAAAATGATCAGGGATGCTACTTTTTCTTGCTTAGGGAAAAAAAAAAGATTGCTGGAAGGAGGTGGATACAATAGAGATTTATAAAATTATGCATGGTGCGGGCAAAGCATACAGAGAGAAGTTCTTCTCCTTCCCCCATAATACTAGAACTTAGCTTCATCTAATGAAAGCGACTGGCCAGAGATTCAGGACAGGCAAGAGAAAACAGCCTTCACACAAAGTTGAATTAATTTTGAAAGCTGCTGCCATATGATGTCGTGATGGCCTAAATGGCTAAATGGAACTTCCAGGATCAGGAGCAGTATATCCCCTAATTGTCCATTACAGGTGAACAATTGCAGAGGAAGGCTCGTGCCTTCATGTCCTGCTTGTGGACCTCTTGAAAGCATCTGGTTGGTCACTCTGAAGCAGGATGCCAGAGTAGATGGACCCAGTGATATAGACTTGAGTCTACTGACTCAAACTCGAGTTGGACTCAAGTCGCGTCAATGACTTGACTCGGACTTGACTCTGCGATTGTAAAAGACTCAACTCGAGATTTGGAGCCTTTACAACAAATTGAATTTTATTCAGGTTTAAACCCGTGTTCCACATTAAATAGATAGGGACTCACAACTCGCAACCAAAGACTCGGGACTTAAGGGCAAAGACTTGGACTTGACTCGAGACTTGGGAGTCAGAGACTTGATCCACATCCCTAGATGGACCATTGGTCAGATCCAGCAGGGCTCTTACATGTTTACGACAGCTGGGCACTTCCTTAATACCAGATGGTGCAGATCAAGACAATCCCCAGGAGATACAGCATATGCCCTCATCGTTCACAAAATCTCCAGGGAGCAAAACTCTTGAACAGAGTGACTGCAAGCGACACTCATTGTGTACAGATCTAGACACTCGTGTCTGTGCCCAGGTTCGCCAGGCTCCTCCTCGTTTTCTTTATTACATTCCCATCATGCATTGGATAGGTAGCACAGTCACATCTGCAATGACTATTCATTGATGTCCTGTAGTTACAATAACCAGAAAACACGACATATAGTTAGGAGATAAATTTTCAGATGCTCACCTATGTGACCACCAGCTCAATATCTTTGAACACATGGGAATGTTCCACTCTTGTGTTGGTGAGTTTAGGTTCTCCTTGCAAACATCCACTGTGCAGGGCATACAGTGCTACCTAATGGTGCTTGTGCACAAGGGAGGAGGACAAGGCCAAGTGAGGCTTGATTTCACTGTACCAATGTCTTTGTGCTTTGACGCATCAACACATGAGGCATCGAGAGCAAGAAGGCAGAAACAAATAATTTAAGGTTCAATGCGAGAACCAACCCAAATGTTCTTCAGACCTTTTGAGACTTGGAGCACAGTATTTTCACGGTTTGTAAGAGCTGAGCTATAGGCAGCCATCAAATAGGAACTAAGAGCTGGGCCCGCCAGAGCCTGTCATGGCTACCGTGGCCCAGGCAAGATCCCAGCATGAACAGGAAATTCTCCTGCTGAAGACAGACAATGGCCAGCCTTGGTGAGCAGAGTCATTCCAGAATCCAGGAACCCTTTATTGCCTAGGGCAGAGGTTCCCAAACTGGGGCATCATGACGCCCCAGTCGGGAAGAATCGGTCGGCGATTTGCAGTGACGTGCAACGGCACTCCCAGGATCACACCGGAGGAAAAATGGGGGGGTGGACTTACTGGGGGTTGTACCGGCCTTCCAGAGGGTGTGGGGGACCAGGGTCTCAGAGGAATTTTATCAGGGGGTACAAAGTTTCTTTTGTGCCCCTTCTCAAAGGGGGAGGGGGCAAAATGGGGCAGGGGAGAGCAGCAACAACTGGAAAAGTCTCCGGAACCCAGGTCTACCAGGTTTCCGGATGTGGCTCCCAGGGCTACCTGCCCGGTAGACCTGGCCTCCTGGTTAGCCCAGCCTCCATTTTTCACTCTCCATGAGGCCAGCTGAGATCCCAGAAAATTTCTGGGGCCTCTCCTTTGGCTCTTGGGCCCCTTTTTTGACCCTGGACCCGGGTACAATTTACCCCCTTTACCCCCTTCTCATGGGCCCTGTGGGGGGGCACACAGACCCCTCTGTAGGTCTTCACGCACTCCAGATTAGCCTCCAAAGGCGATTTGAAGCTACTTCTGTTTTACTTCCTGGTTTCAGCGAAAACTGTGGAACTAGCTTCAAATCGCCTTTGGAAGCTAATCTGGGGTGCGGGGAGGCCCTCAGAGGAGTGGGATAGCTGTAAATAAAAAGGGACAAAAAAGACCCCAGATGCTTTTCCTTCCTGGGGAATCTGAGGGTTAAAAGAGAGAGTCAATACAGTATTCTTAGAGAGGCATCACTATGCATTGGAGATTCCTGCTGGAGAGGGAAAACACTACCGGTTTCAATGTTTCAATTTTATGCAAGAATTTGGACAGGAGTTTGAGGATCCGTTTGTGAAATGGAGAGTGGGGAGATAGACTTGGAGAAGAATGATGAAGACTCTTACCCAATCCACACAGCCTAACTGTGTGATACAGGGCATTGCTACTCTCAAGTGAGCCCCACTGAGCCCAATGGAATTTACTCCCAGAAAAGTGTACCTACTGCCACATTTGATTGTGGGACCCCTCTTGTTATACATATTTCTCTATCAACTCCAAGCTCAGTTACTCGCGCCTCCTTGCAACCACAGGACAGTCCAGTTAACACTGCCTCCTGAGATCCATTCTTCCTCTTTCCCCTCTTAAGTCAAGGAACAGAGATGGGACCAGACTTTCTGGAAACGTTGATGCTTCTGTTTTTTCCCCTGTACTGCACCGGGAAACCTGTGTTATCATTGGCAAGAGATGGAGGAAACAGGAAAATGCTGCATACAGCCTGCCCATTCCAGGAGGTCTAGACTGGAGGATGCATCCAACATGGTGGTTTAAGTTTCCAAGGCACACTAATTATTTTCATGGCAATGCAGCCCATGGTCTGAGAATCACTGGTCTAGCGAAACTCCCCATAAACCTCTATATGCTCAAACCTCTATTTCCGACACTGCTCAAAACATTTGCGGAGAATAAAGCACAGCACAATTATGCAGACGCAAGTAGTGCATTTGCATACAGCCAATTAGCTTAATCCATTCTTAATATTACACTTGGCAATGTTTTCTTGGATTTCAATTTGTGTTCCAAGGAGGACCCACATGACACCAGCAGCCTCAATCGAGACGTGCAGAATGCGACAATGGAGAAAGACTTGCTCCTCCTTGAGAAACACCCTGACCCAAGGAATCTAGTTGTGGGATGCCTTTGGTTTCGAAAAAGAGAAAATTGCAATGGGAGAATCAAGGAACACCACTGGGGGTAAGCAAAGGCTTGGTGGAAAGGCATCTACCATCTTTAGCAGTGTCAGATTAGATATAACTGCTGCTGTGTGTTCAGAATACATTATCCCCTTCTGTGAAACCCAGCAACCGATGTTCTTTCATTGTTATAAAGCTTTAATATTGTCTTCCCTAGGCCATTGCTCAGGGTTGAGGCTGCTGCGCCCCTTCGCTCCCCACTCTTTGCCTGTAGCGCATCCATCCAAATTAGACAGCGCATCTGTCATCCCTTTCCTCCTTTAGCGGTACACGCGCTCTTCCATCTTCTTTCAACTCCATCAGACACCTCTGTTCACTCTGTTATGATTGATCTAACGCTGACAAATTAATAAACATGACACATTTGAGTGTTGTGTTCCTTGAACACTGGCAATCTTGGGGTTGCAAATCCTTACATTTAAGTGAGACTTTTTAAATGCAAAGGTTTCTAGAGGAAGGCAATGCCGCGCGGAGAGGCAGCCTGGTAGATCTGTAGCGCCATTAAGGGTAGCTGAGTGGGAGACAGGCAGACAGACTTGAGCCATGGTACAATCCACCAGGCAGCTATGTTTCACAAGCCCTGTTGAAATGAACAGGAGCTGCACAACAGAATTATACCCATTATACAGATTAAGATCATAAGAACCACCCAGCTGAATCAGACCAAAGAGCCACCTAGTCCAGCCTCCTGTTTGCCAGAGTGGCAAGCAGATGCCTTTGAAAGCCCGCAAGCAGGAGAGAAAAGCATACTTCTCTCTCACCATTGCTCCCCTGCGACTGGCTTTCAGATGCACACAGCCACTGGGCCTGGAGGTAGTGCATAGTCATCATGATTAGCCTTACCATAGTCCCCCCGATGCAGGGGGGGCGGAAGCGATGTCCGCCGGGACATGACTGGGATGGGGGCAGGGGGGGACTTTGTCCCAGCCTCGCACGCACTTGCGCGAAGCTGGAAGCTCTCCAAAATGGCCTGAATTCACTCAGGCCATTTCGCCGCCGCTGCAAAAGTGCCCCCAAAACAGGGTTTTCGGTACTTACTGGGGCTGGGGGGGGGTGCGGGGAGACCTGCGCGACCCTCTGCAGGCCTCCCTGATCTTCGGATCGCAAAAAAACGGCAAGTTTAGACCACTTCCGGTTTCTGCTATGCTGAAACCTTAAGGGGGCAGTTTTTGTTCTCAATGGTGGGTCGCGACCCACCACTTTGAGAACCACTGTATTAGAGATAACAGATTTGGCTCAAAAAAGAAACTGGGTAGGGGGAGGATTCAGAGTCAAGCTACAAGTGCAGGGAACATCAGTGCTGGCAGTTGACTGTATCATCCAGACCTTTCAACTACGTCTATTTGTGTTTCTCTCTCTCCAGCCCATCTGTTAGCCTTCCATATAAAGATTGTACATAAACAGCCTTGCTCTTTTATGACAGATCAGGAATGTCCCTGAATATGTGTGTGTGTGTGTGTGTGTGTGTGTGTGTGTGTGTGTGTGTGTGTGTGTGTGTGTGTGTTATTTAATAAACACACACACACACACACACACACACACACACACACACACACACACCAATTCAATTGCTGTTATGCTAAACTCTAAGGGAGAACATAAAAGCCCAGCATCTCATGGGGAGAAAGGAAGGAAGAAAATTCCATATCGTACTTTCATCTTTAATTTAGGAAAATGGATGCTGCTCAGCAACAGTTAAATGCTGAACTTCTTCTGCTTTTTGGCACATTTTCATAATTGATTTGCTAGATAATGGACTCTCTGCATCCTTATTTAATAAACATGTTAATGATTTCAGACAATGACTCCTAACTGCCTCCAAATGGTGTCTTCTGGAGGCGTGGTGACCAACAACCCCAAATAAAATAATTACAATGAAAATACATACCAAAAGGCACAGCCTTCAGATTGCATTACATGAGATATGGAGTTAATATGTCACCCTGTCACCAGTCACTTGCTACCTGCTGCCAAACATTTTAGTTAGACTCTGATGCATTTCAGCGGGGCTTAGACAAGCACAGGCAGACACCCATGTGGGCTGAAGGGGGAGAGCCAGAGACGGAGCTAAGCGTTCCGTCACAGGAGGGGCCTGGGGAACAGAAAGCCACAAGAAGGGGATGAGGGGGGAATTCAGGCTTGATGGAATGAGATGAGAGAAGACATCTCGGCCACAAAGTCTTCTTTGAGGCTGTCGGGAAACAACCCGTCTTCTTTTATTTCTTCCTGTGCGGGCTTGGAGAAGGCCCAACAGACAGGAAACATCACTTCCAATCTCATATGCCAGGCGCACAGTGTAGCCATCTTTGTTTGTTTCCAGAAACGCAGAGGCTGCTGCTGACGGTGGGGCTGTAAATTTGCCATCATGTATCCCGACAGGCTGAGGGATTTTAGCTTCAGTGAGCAGCTAAGGAGTGGAAGGAAAGAGACGTTACTGCAGCCGCCCAGAACCATCACCCCAGGGAAGGCATTTTCAGGTTCACCGGGGCTGATAAGTGCTCTCCTTTCTCTGACCTACTATTACAAGCCACAGCACTTATATAGCCAGTGCATTCGGATGCAACTGAAAATGAATGGGAAGGAGATTTTAAAACACACAAGCAGCAGCACCACCACCACCAACTCGAAGTTAGTGTAATAGCTGATATCATGGTTGCAGGACAATATCGACCACCACACTCAGCAGAGGATTCCAGCAGAAGGTGTGGTGGGGTTTGGACACGGCTAAAACATATAATAGAGAGAACAGTCAATTTCCTTTCGGAAAATTGGTCAATGCACATAAAAACCCAGACGGAGTAAAAACGATCAGGTACGAGCCTGTTGGAAAGACTACGGAGAGGCCCATGAGAGGGCTCCTTCCCCCCTCCCCCCCCCAAATTGCAGCAATTGAAGCTAAATTGTAGCAATAACAATATCCTGCAAAACAGGACTAAACAAAAAAAGGGGAAAACAGTCAGCATCCTTTTCACTATACTTAAAAAAAAAATTATTACAGGTATTTTAAAAAATAGCTATCCAGCACCTGAGCGTTGATGCAATTCAGGAAAGGCAGAATCGATAATAACTGTGCCCCCTGCCATCATTCACCATGGAGGTGAAGCAAACGGGGAAAACAGCTCCAGTAATATGTTTTGCGGGCCCAAGGAAAGAGCTGTTATGCAAAGCCTCCACATGGCAACTGAGGGCAGGTGCAGGCACTTCTCCTGCAAAGCAACATTCGCCAATCTGCAGTCTGTCCCTTGCTTCCATTCTCCATCCCGATCTCATTCCCACCAATCCCGAGTAGTTTGGCTCAATGCCCCGTTGTACAGACCAGGCTGGGGAGCTTTTGAGCACACTGAGAATACCTTAGACCAGTGTTTCTCAAACTGTGGGTCGGGACCCACTTGGTGGGTCGTGACCCGATTTCTGGTGGGTCCCAGGTAATGGAAAGATCAGATAAGTAATTGCCACAAGCCCTGAGGCCATTCAAAAATCAGATAGCTGCTAATTGCCTTTCAAAGAGCTGAGCTCCTGCAGTTTGCAAGATAGCTGCTAATTACTCTGCAAACAGCTGAGCTCCTGCAGTTTGTGTAAATATAGGGAGATAAATGTTTGAGCATCTCGTAAAGCTAGGTGGGTCCCAATAGAATGTCATTTTAAAAAGTGCGCCCTGGTGGCAGGGAGTGCTGAATTAGCAGGGGAGCTGTCCAAGAGCACAAGGAGATGGGCAGAAAGAGATGTTGCACCAGCAACAGCCAGGCAGCAAATGAGCAGCTTTAGAGCTAGTCCTCCTGATCCATTTCTTCAGGAAACACGGCAGTTCTTGTCTCCTCCGCTCAGGCTTGTCACCATTTCTGCTCCCAGGGTTAACGGTGGCCGGTCTAGAGCTGTGGTGTCTTTCCAGTCACAAGACACTGAATGCCCTGATTCTGCAGCTTCTCTGGGCAGATGTCTGCTGAAGTGGCAGGCCCAGGGTGTTCTTCAGGATAAGTCGAGTCCCCAGCATGTATCAGCACATGCTGGAGCCAGAAATAGAGTTCTCTTCTGAAGAGGTTCTGAGCATAAGATGGTTCTAACACAGGGGGTTCTCAACTTGTACACCAGTGGTACTTTGGCCGACTGCTGGTGGTACTCGGCCCGCCAGAACCCTGCTCTGACATGGCTCTTTCGGCGCCGCATTTTCACTCCCGAGAGGCTCCTGCCTTTGGCTGAGCCTCTCGGGAATGCTGAGAAGGACCCTCCAACCTGCCCAGAGCCTCCTACCTGCCTTTTCTGGCCTCTGAAAACCAAGAAGTAACTGACAATGATGTCATCGCCAGTCACTTCCGGTGGTATGCAGCAGGAGAGTGGCACCGGAGGTGGTACTCGGCCGGGAAGGGGTTGAGAACCCCTGTTCTAACATTTCACATCCTCACCCTCTCCAACCTTAAGGATTCATCAGTGGAACCAAAAAGTGGGGTAAAAATGTTTCTAACTAAATAAATACAAGCCGAATTCAAGTTGTCGGTTATAACTAGGCTTACCATCGTCCCGGAATCGACCCTGGCTTCAGCCTAGAGCGGACCCGAGCCGCTCCCAAGGGTACACTGCGGCTGCCCAATGGGCTTCCAGAACTTCCGGTCAACGACACGACAGAAGTAGGAACCCCGTTGGGCAGCTGCAGTGCACCCTTGGGAGCGGCTCGGGTCCGCTCTAGGCTGAAGCCAGGGTCAAGTCCGGGATGATGGTAAGCCTAGTTATAACCTTTAAAGTCCTTAACAGCCTGGGACAGGATACTTAAAAGGACCATCTCTCTTTATATGAATCTGCCCGTGGCACCCACCCCTTTCAACATCAGAGATTCTGCTCCAAATTCCCCCCTTCTCTGAAGCTCATTGAGGGGAGCATGTGATACGGCCTTTTCAGAAGCAGCCCTAGGCTGTGAAATTCTCCCTTTCAGGCCCATCCGGCCCCCTTGCTGTCAGCCTTTCACCACCTAGGCAAAACGTATTTGTTTAAGGCAGGCATTTCAGTTAAGTTGATGTCCTCCCCTTTATTGCTTGACATTTTCTGTATTCTCAGTTGTTTTCAATCTCAGATGGGTTATATATTATGTAAATCGTTCTGGTTCTGTTATTCTATGCTTTATTATTGGTTAGCTGCAATCCTATTCACACTTACCTGGGAGTAATCCTCACTGAACACAGCAGAACTGACTTCTAAATAAAGATGTATAACATTGTTTTATTTCTTGATTACAGTATTATTATTATTATTATTATTATTATTATTATTATTATTATTATTATTATACTTTCTTGAAGATAGCATTTTGAGAGACCCTTCAGGGGGCAGAAAGGCGGGGTAAAAATCCCTGAGTACATCATGCAAAAATGCAAAGTCTGGTTTGCACAAACCTCGCATTATTGCCTTTGCCAACCCTGAGAAAAGAAGCGGGACGTTATTAGAAGGAACCTCCGAGAAATGCATTAGAGGGATGTTGGCTTAATTAAGAATCCAGACGCACGGGTGCATGCATTCAAAAACCACACCGTTTGCATATCCTCATTACCTTGATATTCCCTATACAAGCTATACCAAGAGCAGGGAATAGGATGGTAATGCTAATAATTAGCAGAGATTATGAAGGCTTTAACGTCAACTATTCTCAAAAGCTTTCACCACTTTGAAAGATCATTGTTCGGAGTTATGCACGCATTCAGGTTAAGAGTTCAACAGGGGAATAATGCATACCTTATCTAGATAATTCTAACGTTACCCAGAAGGGTTGGCTAAACTGTAAAAGAATCCATTTCTTTTCTAATTTTATCCAGCTAATGTGGCCATTATCCAGCCCAATGTGGATTCGGTTTCAGCTAGATTGGCGTCAGGGGGATAAGAGAGGCTTGAACTAGAGCTTTCTGTTTCTGCAGGAGAGGCCTAACCCAAGGATCCATCGTGGCACATGGCCCAAGACCACTAGATGTGTGTCTAGGCCACAATCCCAAGGGAGTGGAGAAAAGCCACAAAGCAATGCGAGTTCAGCATCTGAAGAATCATCTCAGGTTTCATTAAAAATTGGGGGGAGGGGGGAGCAAGCAAACTGAAATGCTTGAGAAGGTATAGGCAAGGAAATGAAGTTTCAGGAGCCAGAGACGCTGAGGGTGGGGCTTCGGTGGTCTGCTATTTGCCTCTCCTCTGCTTACCTTTGCTCCATCTGCCAAAACTCAATGCAATTGTCACGTGAACCCTGCTCAAGCAAGCATATTTCCAAAGAAATGGAAAGATTTCCACCCCACATCAATGCTAGGTGTGACTCAGGAGAGAGAGAGACTGTATGCTCAATTGAAGGCCTTCTGGTGGCTGAGGCAGTGTGTCAAATTCCACCACCGCCACCCCTTACGCAGCAGTGTACCAGTTGCTGCTCCTCCTCCACCTTCTCTATGGATTCAAGAAGGAAGAGGGAAATGGAGTGGAAGAGGAAGTGTGGAGGGTAAAGGAGTGGTAGGCTAGACCTCTGCAGTGCTCTAGCCCACCACTCTCTTCACCTCCACACTTCCTCTTCTTCTTTCCCCTCGTCCAGGGAGCAGGAAGAGGAGGAAGAACAGAGGTGGGTGGGTGGAGGTGGGCACCCCCTGTCAATCTGCCACCCAAGGCTAACACATCAGTTGGCTTAATGGACGGCCATAGCCCGGCAGGAGTGCTGTTGTCAGCAACAACTATCCATCTCCTGGCCAGTCTCGTTTGGGCCTAAGCATTAACAAAGTTGCCCAGGCAAGAAGCCTACAAGAAGTGCAGCCACTTCCAGGGCCAGCCCAAACCCTCCTGACAACTGGTGCAGTATGCCAAATGCTGCCCCCCCTTACCCGATGATGGGCCAGCCTCTGCGCCTCCCAGTCTCCAATGTTCTAGCTCACCACTCTCCTCCCCTTCACATTTCCTCTTCCCTCCGTCTCTAATCCAAAGAGTGGAAAGAGGAGGAGAAGCAGAGGGGGCAAATAGGCAGGCAGAGATGGGTGCCCCTGCCAAGCTGCTTCCTGAAGCGACTGCCTCAATTGGCCTCATGGATGGGCCGGCCTTGGCCACTTCTGATTTGCCTCCCACTGCCTCATGCTCACCTACTGAGAAACAGCTTCCTGATCATCTTGATGGCCATTCCCAATCATGGTTGTTTTTCCAGGCAAATATAAAATGATGTACCGAGGCTGAAATACAAATGAAGTGTTTCAAATCAAGCCAGAAATAAATGCCCAGCAAGACAAAACAGAAAGCTTCAGTCAAGAACATTCAGATCATAATCAAGGCACTCCCAAGCTTGGGTTTGGCCACTTAACGCCGTCAAGAAAAGATGTGGGTCAACAGCAGTCAGAACTCCTGAAATAACCCCCCACCCCACCCCCCCAAAAAACCCCAACCCCACAACCCATACAAAAGATGCAGGGAACATGCTCAGCTATTAAACAATTCTGGATGGATACCTTGAAAGAAATTCAGGGTATCACAGAAGGAACAATCGGGAAGGAATTTCCAACGCAAATGCCCCATTGAAATGAATGGGATTTATGTAAGACTGTTGGGTTATCTCCAATTGACTTTCTTGGTCAGGGGAAATTCATCTGGACTGTGACTACAATGTTCAGTCCCCAACAAAACTATTCATGTGTGTTTGCTTAAGGCTCCGGTAGAGAGAGAAGGTACTCTGAACTATGTGAAAAACATTCATCTCTTCCCTGCTATTGGCAACAAGACTAAATATCACCAGGGTATTGTTGTTGAATTGCTGGATTCAACCAATGGCCCACCTAGTCCAGTATCTTGCTTCCCACAGTGGCCAAGAACGAAAGTCTACACCCAGGACATATAGGCAAGAGCCCTACCTTGCTGTTGCTGCCCAGCAACTGGTATTCAGTGGTACACAATCTCTGAACAGGGAGATTCCAAATAGCCATCCTGGCTAATAGCCACTGAAAGACCTAATCCTCCATGCATTTGTCTAATCCCATCTTAAAGCCTTCTAAATCAGTGGCCATTGCAATATCCCGCAGCCATGAATTCCCTAATTGATTATGGAGTGGGTGAAGGACTTCTTTGTCTACCCATCTTTGTGAAAAACAATAGCCTCACATTGTGGAGGAGTGGTTAAGCGGACTCTGGGAAATGGCGCAAGACAGTCAATCACGGTGCGCCAGGGAAGACTGAATAGTAACCCGGGCTGTAATCCTAGATGCACTTTCCTGGGAGTAAGCCCCACTGAACACAAGGGGGCTTACTTCTGAGATGACATACATAGGCTTGCACTGCCCAAACACATTTCAAGCTATACAGAGAACCTTTCAAGACAGACAGACAGGTCTAGAACAATACAGTTTTCTACAAAGGGGAATATTTTAATGGCTAAGGAGGGAGTGGAGGAAAAAACCTCGCCAACCAAGTATGCCCCCTGGACAAATGATGAAGGATAATGCTCGAGAGCTTTGTTCTCCCCCTTTTTTATTTCTTTCTGCCCTTGTGTAAAGGAGAGAGAGGGAGAGAGACTCACCGTCTAGAAGTCAGTGTCATTATTTTATCCTCTCATAGAGATTGCAAAAGTTATTATTCCAGAGGGCGATCGACAGTGGTTCTGTTGTTTTCAATCTGCTCATTCACAACTAACAGGGAACGCAGCGGGACCTACTTCTGAGTAAACATGCATAAGATGAATGTGCTGCACAGACCTTGGCAGATTTCTAAAACATGTTTAGCAACTTATCCCCTGTTTCTGAATAACTTCCGTCTGTATTATTATCATGGCCTTTGGAAGGTCCTTCTGTGGGCTATGCGTGTGCCTCTCCTGGTATTCTAATTCACCACTCTCCTCTCCTCCAACCTTCCTCAGATACAAGAACATGGACAGAATAACTCAGAAATATCACATAATGAGAACTTTACCCATTACTTACCTAGGTATATGGATATAAACTAACTTTAAAATTATGAATGCTAACAATCATTACATACTGAAGCAGGAAATAGAAAGGGCCTGGTTGTAGGAGTAGGTTTTCTCTGTGCCAGGTGCAAGGGAGTGGTGACAGGATACAGGTATCTTGCTGTCTAGTGTGCTCCCTGAGGCATCTGGTGGGGCCACTGTGTGATACAGGAAGCTGGACTAGATGGGCCTTTGGCCTGATCCAGCAGGGCTCTTCTTATGTTCTTAAAGGATTTGGAAAAGGGGCAAGCCTTAAATTTATCATGATTGATAAAGATAGCTCAGGTTAAAATGAGAATTATGACAAAAGTTACTGTTTATGACAGTCCCTCCTTGTATACGAGTCAAAAATCTTGAAGAATTGGCAAAAGATACTAACTTTGGAATTTATCACAGTAAGTAGGGAGGTGTTAAAACATTCACCAAAAGGAGGAATTGGTTTGGCTAATAACAAGGCAATATTATCATGTACTGTATGTAAAGTAGAACTGATTTCTGAGTGAGGGGGGATCAGCGAGGTTAATCTTGGCAGGGCAGGAGGAAATGAAATGTCATTTTTTTACTTATTGTGGTTTAAGATTAAGGCTAATGAATAATTTTTTTAAAAAGCTTAACATCTTATCAGCGCAGGGAGCCCTGAAGATATAGCACTTAAACAAAAATAAATTCCGCCCAGGATTGTCACCTTCAACGTCAGTCCTGTACAGTATAATGAACAAATAACTTCTGTAACTATGTTGGGAGATGTATCTCCTTGGTACCAGTTTGGTTTGTCTCAAGTTACGGGCTGGGTATGCAGAGATTTAGCAATATTATACAAGGAAATAGCAGGCAAAAAGTGGAGAGGCAACCACTGCAACTTTTCCAGTACTTGCAAGTAAGACACACAGAGTGCGATCCTAGGCATGCCTATTCAGAAGTAAGTCCCATTGAGTTCAATCGGACTTACTCCTAGGTAAGTGTATCTAGGACTGCAGCCATAGTTAGGGCAATAATATGGACGTGTGGCCCATTAAGAGACATGTCAGGAGCAGAGCAATTAACACAGGCCACTGCTGAAAAAGGACTCCTAAGAAAATGGTTCCACCTGATACAAACACTTGATGATTCAGGACCAGGGTGCAAAGTGAAATGGGAGAGAGGAGAGCTCTCATTAACATCTGAGAAATGGGAATGGCTGTGGAGTAAGAATGCAAAATGGCTACTGACTACAGTATTTCTTTCTGAGAACGTTTCTGTGAACAACACTTGCCGGTACGTATGAAACAAATTTGTCATCTTCTCATGGACAATCAATTTGTGGAGATGCCATGAGCCTGGAACAGACATGTCACACATGCTTTGAGAACATCCTGAAATTACAGTATAACTATATATGCAACTATGACTTTGTTTTAGGGACAGGGGCTGGAATATGTGTTGCCAGCCCCAATGCACAACATCTGAGCCTCTCCTCTCCCAGTCTCACTCTCACTGGATGGTTTCGAAGGGCTGGGTTTATTGCCTTCACAACAACGTTAAATTAAAACAGCAATGAGAAGTGAAACAGCGTACAGTATACAGTAAACAAAGCTCCATTTGTTTCACAAAGCTGTAAAACAAATGGAGTTTGTTTACTGTATACTGGAATGGGAAATATCAAGATGGGAAACAGTCTCTCATGGAGTTTTCAGTTTATAAAGCATAACGAGACATAACGAAAGATAAAAGAGTATTAAAAAAGAACTTATACAGCTATGTCAGTATATGTTATATAGGATTCCATTTTTATGAATATTACTATTATTGCTTGTGGATGAAAAGAAAGAAACAAAGGAAAGCCCATATGGCAGAACCTTGCTTCCTCAGCCATCAGATTTTATCCCTGATCTTCGCTGCCAGGCTACCTGGATTTGGTCGTGGAAAAATGCCGTTAAAAACTGACTTACACTGGTAGCAATTACTGAACAGCAAGATTAGATCTGCTCCTTCCTCGACATCCCGGTTGATGTTTCTGTTCTACACAGGGCGGCCCCTCTGCTTCATCTTTTTGCCCACACTATCAGTTTGATATAGGCCCAAAAGCTGCTTTGAGGTAGGAGACAGGGTTCCCATTGGTAGCACTTGGGTTGGCACACTTGTTTAAAACGGGCAGAAGTCCAAGGGAAAGCTCTCTTGTGCACGCTCTACAGAATGAACGGGAGCCATCTTTTTGCACAGCTCTGAAGCCAGAGCTACACTGCACGCGTTCGCGTTTCATATGCGTCTGGTGTCTCGCCCCCAGGTCAAACAACAGACTCTGATTGGCCGAACGTTCGTTCAGCCAATCAGAGCCCGTTGTTTGACCTGGGGGGGCGGGACACCAGTCGCATACGGAACGCGAACGCGTGCAGTGTAGCTCTGGCTTCATTCGTTACAGCGGTGCCAGTGCAGGAGACGTTCCCCAGGGATGACACCTTGGATTCATAAGATGGGCACGCACTGGTGACACGACTGTGCGTTTGAGAGAACACATCACGGAACTGAATCTCAGAGAACCTTTGCAACTCGCTTGTGCATGAGAAAAAATACTTGCTTTTGCCTGAATAGCCTGACGACTTTTTTTCCTTCCATAAATTGAAGCGCTCTAGTTGCATGAGTCAAACAGTGTGTTTACTCCCTGCGTTCAATTATACATGCATTGCAGTGTTCAATTATACATGGAGGAAGCGCTCATGTAAGCGACAAGAATCATCTACATTCTCTCCTTGGAAAAGAGTTCAGTGTATCCACCTCCTCCACTTCACAAAGATCCATCAGAAATTAACAATGGATTAACCCCAGAAATGAACACAAGTCACTCCTCACCACAGGGGGCACATGGGAGCCAAAGCTAACCCATTTGAAAGTCTTGCTGGATTTCAAATGGGAAATTTCGTCCTATCCTCAAATCCTTTCCACTGAAATCAAAGAGCCTTCCAAGTGTTGGAAGCGACAGCAGGAGAGGGTTCGCACTTTCATGCCCTATTTCATGAATTTTTGGGAGGTATCTGGTTGGCTGCAGGACTAGACAGATGCTGGAAAAGATGGACCTCTGGTCTGACCTCCAAGGGCAGTGGTTATGTGAACATTGGGATGGATAAGTTCTAAATATTTGTCCATGTTCTTCCCTCTTCACAGGGCTGGAGGCATGCAAATGAACACAGAGAAACCTGACCTCCAGCTGCCTCCTCTATGGACACCCAAAATGGAGATGCAATCAATGTGTGATGGGTGGATGCATAAAAAGGTGATTTTATGCAAACTGGAAACGCAACGAAGTAGGCAAGGTGATCACAATTGCAGAACTGGAGAGGTTTTGATTAAGAAGTACAAGCCCCTGGCTACCGGCAAAATTATATGCACGTTTACTCAGAAACCAGCCCCCACTGTGTCCAGTGGCGTTTACTCACATATCAGTACAATCCTATCCAACTTACGCTACTGGTGTAACCAGCGGTGCAGTGGGAATGGGAGGCCCCAGAACAGAAAGGGGATCCCCTCGAAAGGGGGATTCAAATCCCCTCGAAAGGGGGATTCAAAGGGGATTTGAATCCCCTTTCCATTCTGGGGCCTCCCATTCTCGCTGCACCGCTGGTTACACCGGTGGTGTAAGTTGGATACGATAGCGCTGTACGTTACATAGGAAGCTGCCTAGGATCATTGCTTTTATCCAGCTCTATTAATTGCCTGAGAACACGGCTGGAGAAACAGGGTTCGAGGTACCTAAGAAGCGACCTTATCTGAAGCCACTGGTGCATCTACCTTAGCATTATTAACACTGCCTGGCAGCAAGTGTCCAGGGTTTCAGGCAGGGGTCTTTCCCAGCCCGATGTAGATAGGGCAGGGATGGAAGCCAAGATCTTCTGCATGCAAATCAGGTGCTCTTCCACTGAACTTCAGACCCATTCCTAAACAATGGGCTTGCAGAATACAGTACAGTGGCTTGCAATCATTTACTATAAGGAGCTACAGAGATGAATGGGAAGCACTGGGGTTCATGAGGTCAGTGCCCCTCACCTCTGCCCCAGAGCTGGTCACCTCCAGGAGTATCCCGAGCCTCCCGTAAACTGAAACCTGGTGGGGGAATCTCATGATGGTACAAACCATTGCCTCCATATGGAGGCTGTACATGCACAGCCCCCACAATGCGGGCAACGCCATTGTTGGCCAACTGGCAATCCTAGCAGGGACCGAACCTGCAGCCTTCTGCGTGAACGGTATGTGTCCTACCACTTAGCGACAGGCCCGAATGCACACATCTGCACTCCAAAATAGTACCGCCCAGCCAGACAGCCATAATGCGAGGCTTCTGCCCATCTGTTTCAGCTCAAACATCTGGGGGTGAAACACAATACGTGCTCTGGAGCCTGGATTCTCCCACCAACAGACATTTCTCTGAAGAAAGAACAACAAACAACAAAAATATAGCTGTTACCGACGTCTGGACTTCATGACTGTCATTCCCGGAAGCCCCAGACTACAACAGCTCTCTCCGCCAAGGTAAAATAATCAGAAAAGACTGAAAAACAAACACATTTATTTATTTACCTCTTGGCACGTTAAACTTCTAATGTTGAATAAATAACGTTACACAATATTCGAGAGTAGGCGCAAGAACAGGACGGCTGTAGATAAACAGTCCCACAGGAATTTCCTCTCCTCCCAGGAGTAGGTATGTGTCTGTATGTGGGTGCGCACACAACTGTTGTTATTCTCACACTCAGGTAATTAATTTATTAAGCTCTCTTGCTCATACTTTTCCAGGCCTGGTATGGAGCCAGGAAGTAGCACCATGTGTTTTAAATCAAAACTAACTTGCAAATAACCGATACTTGAAAATCTCCAAGTGGACCACAGCCACTGCAAGAGCCTTCCCTTCATCTACATGTCCTTCAACTGGTAGCATGCAGCTAGTTTCACTTTCTTGAGCCACGCATTCTTCTAGCACTCAGCAGGTGTGCTAAGCATATGGGGGGAGGCTATCAAATGTTCTAGTCTTATTGGAACTCTTTTGTAGCTTCACTTGAAGTTTCTCTAAAAGTTTTGCCTGAGGAGGAGCCTCCAAATTCACTCTGAATTCGGTGCCAACTCCAGCAGCCAGCTGTTCTGAAGTTTGTCTCCTCTGGCACACATGATTGCAAAGCAGAGCCAGCTGCCTCCTCCATCACCGTTCCTCCTCGTATTCCCTGGATTCAAGAAGGCAGAGGAACAGAACAGAGCAAGACATGTGGAAGAGAACAGAAAGATGGGCTGGAGGGACAGAGACTCCACTCCTCTGCAATTCGTCTTCCGCTCTATTCACCTCTTCCTTTCCAAAATAATCTATATACTAATCGCACACCCTGTGGACTCATTGCGCACACCATGGACTCAAGCACTGTGGAAACCTAAGTGGCTGCAAATTATTCCACCTCCCATATGTATGCTCCCCTCTTCCATGCCTGCCTTTCCCTTTAGTCATTCAGGCAGCACATCAGCTGTACTAGTGTCAAAACTCTCCAACAATCAGTGTCTAAAGTCCAGGATTTCCGAAGATTCACAAGCAAACAACAAGGCCCCTCTGTCGGGGGAAGAAAACTAGCTGAAAGGGCGATTTCGAGCAATCTCGTCTACAAGCAAAGGGCACAGGACTTCAAGGCTTCAGGGCTACAGCAGCTCTCTCGCTATTAAGGATTAGCTCGAGATGTTCGAGGGGGGGCAGATTATCCGACATCTGCTTCCTGCAGGGTCTCGTACCTTTCTTTCTGAAGCATGCTAGGCTGACAACTGTCAGACACAGGAGGCTGGATTAGATCCAGGATAGTAATTCTTTTGTCTCCATGCTTTTGGCATTCAGTCTGAGACCACGTTCCGCCTCCCCGCCAACTTTTGCCTCTAGAAAATTGGGGATGAAGAGCTGGGCAGCACACCAGACCAAAAGTGCCCCCCCACACACACACACAAAGGACAGGAAGGCGGCCACCATCTCAGGCCTTGGGCACTATTAAAAGCTGCAGAGTGGGCAGCAGACAGAACAGCAATGGGGGCAGGTGGGATAGGAAAGTTCCTCCCCCTCTCACCTGTACTTGCTCCATGCTGCTCTGGAGAGGGCGACAGAGGAGGAAGTTTCCATGCCCCCCTCCCCAGACACCAACAGGGATTACGTAGGGTGCCCTCTGCAGAAGTATTCTTAGAGCAACCCCAGGCATTAAGGAACTGCTCTGCAATTCATGGCAATCCCTAAAATCTAAATTGACAATCTAGAACGACTCGCATATAGAATTACAAAGGTCTAGAGTCACCATGTGGCCAGCGGGTGGCGCAGTGGGTTAAACCGCTGAACCATGGGCTGTCGATCGAAAGGTCGGCAGTTCGATTCCCGCGACGGGGTGAGCACTCGTTGCTTGGCCAGCTCCTGCCAACCTAGCAGTTCCAAAGCATGTTAATGTGAGTAGATAAATAGGTACCGCTTGCGGGAAGGTAAACAGCGCTCCGTGTTCCAGCCGCATGCTACGCGCTGCGGCAAGGAGAGTCATGCCGGCCACATGACCACGGAGGCGTCTTCGGACAACGCTGGCTCTTCGGCTTTGAAATGGGGATGAGCACCACACCCTAGAGTCGGACACGACTGGACTTAATTGTCAGGGGTCACCTTTACCTTTACCTAGAGTCACCATGTGACCCTAGACTAAGATGTTCAAAGTAGATGTTAAGTACTGCTGTGTGTCATACCACGGCTCTCTATGGGGGTGAATCAGCCCTGTGAGATCATGGGTCCTTAGCACATGCTCAACACCGTCTCAGCTCTGGCTAAATCCATTCCCCACCACAAACAGTTTTCTACATCCCAAGTGGGAGCCGAAACACACCACTATTCACAATGTGAATTCACATTCATGATGGTGATGCAGAAAGGCTTAACAAAAGAAAAACGTTTCTTGTTTTTTAAAGAATCATCTCTTGCATGTTCTCCAACTATCCAGATTACACACACCTGACTTTACAGACCAGATAGTCTCTTTAAAATGTAGCTAAGTCAACTAAGGCTGCAATCTTACACACAGTTACCAGACAGTAAGCTGCACTGAACACAGTGGGACTCAATTCCAAGTAAACAAGCATAGGATTGTGCTGTAAAAGCATGAAATATGAACATATTTTGGTTGTTTGGATCAATTACAGCATCTTACAAGGTCCCAAGCTTCAGACTTTATTGTCACGGCTCAGAGGCAATACTCTAACTCTAGAGAGTAATAGCTCTCCAGGATCTCTGGAAGGTGTGTGTGTGTGTGTGTGTGTGTGTGTGTGTGTGTGTGTGTGTGTGTGTGTGTGTGTGTGTGTGTGTGTGTGTTCGTGCACGTGTGAATTTATATAAAAAAAGTCTAAACTGCCTCTCTCTTCAAAACGAACACCCAAGATGGTGTGTATACAGTCAAAACAATCCAACACAAGCCAAAAAAAATCAATAAAGTTATTTACACAACACCCATCACAGAGCAGTAGTTCAAGAACAAGCAAATTCATCCAACCTCACACAAGGCCACGGGGCCAGCGGAACAGGGTGGTTCAGCGATCATCCAGAAGGCTAAGTGGGCCTCTCTGAGGACTGAGTTGCACAGCCTGGGCACAACTACAGAAAAGGCCCTGCTCTGATTCCTTGCCAGCTGTACCTCGGCTGACAAGGGGACCCAAAGCAGGGCCTGTCCAGATAACCCCAACTAGTGAGTGTGAGTGTGAGTGAGCGCGCAATGCAGTTGTTCAGGTACTTAGCATCTAAGCTAGGGGTTCTCAACCCCTTACTGGCCGAGTACCACCTCCAGTGCCCCTCTCTTGCTGCGTACCACCAGAAGTGACTGGTGATGACATCATTGCCAGTTACTTCCGGGTTTTCAGGTTTTTGGAGACCAGAAAGCACACGTAGGAGGCTCTGGGCAGGTGGGAGGGCCTTTCTCAGCATTCCCGAGAGGATCGGCCAAAGGCAGGAGCCTCTCAGGAACGAAAACGTGCCTCCGAAAGTGCCGCATTGCAGCGGGGTTCCAGTAGTCCAGCAGTCTGAGTACCACCAGCAGTCAGTCAAAGTAGAGAACCCCTGATCTAAGCCATTTAGGATTTTAGAAGTCAAACCAACAACTTGAATTGGGTACCAGTATTGATCAAATAGAACTAGAACAGGGTTTCTCAACCAGTGGTACTAGTACCACCAGTGGTACTTTGGCAGATTGCTAGTGGTACTCGGATTGCCGGACCACTGGAACCCCGCTCCGACGCAGTGCTTTGAGCGGTGCATTTTCACCTTTGGCTGAGCCTCTCGGAAACGCTGAGAAGGGCCCTCTCACACGCCCAGAGCCTCCTAGCTGCGTTTTCTGGTCTCCAAAAACCTGAAAACCTGGAAGTAACTGGCGATTATGTCATCAACAGTCACTTCCAGTGGTACACAGCAGGAGAGTGGCGCCAGAAGTCGTACTTAGCCAGGAAGGGGTTGAGAACCCCTGAACTAGAATATGTTCCACATACTGTACCAGATTCCTGCTATCAGCTTTCAAACATTCTGCAAGGGTTGCCCCACATAGGACGTACTGCAGTAGTCAAGCCTGTCTCAGCCCCAACTACCTGAGATTCTTAAAACGAGAAATGTTCGGGATTGAACCTGGAACCTTCTGCATGCAAAGCACGTACTCCACCCACTGAGCTACAGCCGCTCCCCTGATAGTTTTCATTAAGTTGCAGCCAGTAATTTGGAAACCAATTACCATGCTAGTAATAATACTGATCAAACAGAAAGCATTTCTGAAACAGGAGGGGGAAAAGAATTAAAATACATTATACACACAATTCCACAAATGATAACAAGGGATCTGTAACAAATAGATTGGCGGCCACTGCACAGTCATCCAACGGCTTCTTATTTGCGAAGAAGAAAAGAATCACAATGTTTCATCCTGTCTGTCTTGCTTTTGTTAAGAAAGGATTGAAAAAGCACACAGCTAGGACCAAACAAGATCAGGTGAGTTCTACTGACTAGACAATGCACTCTGTTAAGTTACTGGGGACAGACATCTTCGTGGGTGGGGACGGGGAGGTACGTATGCAGCTTCTACAGAGTAGTTGTTGCTGGCTAACTATGTTCAGCGGCAAATTGGCAGCAGACATCCAATGCCCAATTCTCTCCACCCACCTCCACCTGCTTCTCCACCTGCTCCGTCTCCCACTCTCTGGATACGAAAAGGAAGAGGGAAATGGAGTAGAGGAGAGTGGTGGGCTAGAGTGTCAGGATAACAAATTGCACCTGGAAGTTCATATTTCAAGATGGGAATGAATTTAACATTTAATAGAAACCAGAAATGGCATAACTGCAAAGAGCTGCTACATATGTTGCAGTGATTAACTCTCAAGGGATACGATTTAGGGTGCTTGGAATATACGGATAGATGACATTTACATCCCACTCTTTCTCCAAGGAGTATGTGCTTCTCATTCCCTCTATTGCAACAAAGTCTATGATTCCAGAGATATCAAGTCTGGCTAGTTAAACTTCCTAAAAAAAGTGTCAGACCTTCTTACTACTCTTCTCCCCCCCCCCCCAAAGGAAAGGCTTAAGAAATATTTTCTCCCTCAATGAATGCTCCATAAGGTAATGGGCACAGGGGGGTGGTGTGAAATTCGGCATCTGCGGATACATGAATCTGTGGATGCCGAATCAGCGGATACGGGGGCCCTACTGTACTTAGGCTTAACTACAGTAGAGGATGGTGCCAAACGTTTCACAGAAAAGATGGGTTTTAAGAAGGGATTATTTCTAAACTTAGTCAGTTTATTCATCTCGGAGAAGAGGACGTACTGATATAGGTACCCAATGATACCACACAGTCACGAAAGGCAGCTTTTCAAGTTATAGCATCTTTTGCTTCTTAAGTCATTAACAGCGCAATCCTATCCAACTTACACCACCAGTGTAACCAGTGGGGGAGGGCAGTGCAGGAGGCTTTGGAGGAGAGGGGAGATTTAAATCCCCTTTGAAGGGGATTTGAAGCCCCTTTCTGTTCTGGGGCCTCCCGTTCTCGCTGCACCGCTGGTTACACCGGTGGAGTAAGTTGGATAGGATTGCGCTGTAAATGTGGAATAGATTTTTTTTGATCCATAGGTCATAAAATGTAGAACACCATCTGTTCAGGTGAAGCAACTTTGCTACAGCTGCAGAGCCAGTGACTCAACTCAGAATTCCTAGATTTCCTATTAGCCAGTTGGTCTGAAGTCAGCTGCAGTATATGCAATGTAAGCGCTTTTCAGCAACACGTCACCTTTATACCTGGGGGTGTTTTATACATACATACATACATACATACATACATACATACATACATACATACATAGCAACGTCACAAGCTCATATTAAACACAGCCCCCTCTCTTAATTATATTATATATAAAAATAAAACAGTCCACTTAGCCAGACAAATATAGCTAGTACAGGTGGGCCCCCATATCCGCTGGGGATATGTTCCAGGCCCCTCCGTGGATACTTGAAACCGTGGATAAGAGCGAACACCCCTTCCATGGTTTCCTGAGGGCCCCGCACCCTGCCTCCCCTGCAGGCAGGCAGGCTTGCCCCCCCCCCAGCTCTTATTTTTCTTTCAGAAAGCTTTGTTTCTTCCTTAAAACAAACAGAGAAGCAGCCTCCATTGCAGGCAAGTAGAACAAGACTAAGTCCTAGAGAGGCTCTGCAAGGTTTCTGTTAACCTTGCAGAGCCTCACTAGTACTTAGTCTCATTCTACTTGCCTGTAATAAGCAGCCAAAGGCTGCTTCTCCTGTTTCTTTAAGGAAGAAACGAAGCTTACTGGGAAAAAAGTAAAAGCCTGGGGGGGGGGTCTCCACAATCCGTGGATAACTGAAACCGTGGATAGCGAATCAGTGGATATGGGGGCCCACCTGTATTCCTACATTGCAAACCTATTAATGACTACTAAGAAGTCTAATCATTGCAATGGAACTTACACTTTTCATGGCTGCCAAAATAGTTCACCTCTCAATGGAAGAGCTCCCATTTACCATCTATTAAGGAGTGGTTTGGGAACGTGTAGAAAGTTTTGGTGAGGGAGGCTAGTGAACTCAGACACTTTCCGAGTGCTCCCAGCCTCGCGCGCATGCACGAGGCTGTCCCCGCCCCATGATGTCACATTCCCAGCTCCGGTGACACCCGGACCCGCCCCCGATGACATCACTTCTGGCCCCCCTGCGTTGGGGGGGGCGCAATCTGGTAAGCCTACTTTTAAACCATAGGTTTTTAAAAGAAGCACATTTTCCTACTGGGCTGGAAAATGCATGGACAAACAGATTGTGAATATGTGATTTGCAAAGCTGGATTCCTCTATTCAATCCCTGGATGCCATAAGCAAAATGCCAATTGCCAGACTGGGACCATACAAGCACCAAACACTTAGTGCTGTCAGCTTCCACAGCCTGTTCAGGAGAAGAGGAGTGAATCCAATTCTCCCCTTTCCCCATCTAATGGGCCATAAATGCTGCTAAAACCCAACTGTTCAGCTGTGTCAAGAAACAGTTACAAGGACCCAGATCTCCGTAAGGCCCTGTTCACACACCTCAGATTCCAACCTCCAGTGATTACATACCGAGATAAAGCAGTTCTCCATTGTCCGTGTGGCCAAAGTTGTTGGGTTCACAGCCAGAAGACCCTCATGGAGATATACCATTTGTATACACTGACATCTCCATAGGTGGAAAAAGTCCACGCAGCTGCTGCGATCTATGCAATCACAAATTACATGTAGACCTCGCCTAAAACAAACCATCATGTTTGACAGGAGTCTCCTGTGCGTTGCCTTTGCCGCTTGGACTGGTTCCGACATGAGTGGGCGGAGCCACCATGGAACGGAGCGGTACCATGCTGTGCAAGACTTACCGTTTCGCCCCACCTCTAGCGACGCCAGTGTTTGGGGTGCAAGCCAGAAAATCCAAACAGTGCCTCCGTTGTGGTATTACCACAATAAACTAAGCAAATTGCTGCCCTTAATAGTATCCCCCCCCCAAGTCTTCCACTTGAAGCAGGATGATTCACCTACCAGTGTCTACGGCCAAACCTGGCTCCCATATTTGCACAGGCAGTTCATACGAAAAGCATTGGTGTGACCATGAGCTGGCAGTAGACCTCTGTGCTCTTGCCAGGAATCCATCAGGTGTATGGATCATCCCTATTTCAACAAATGGACTGCAAAGGTAAGACCATAATATAAAGAGCAGCCCTGCTAGAGCAAACCAAATATTCAGCTAGCGAAGTGTTGCTGCTGTTGTTTTTTTCAACAGTGCTCAAGCAGGTGCCCCTAGGAAGCTCATAAGCAGGATATGAAGGCAATAATACTTCCCTATTAATTGTCCCCAACATCCGGTATTCCAATTGCTGCTGCTCCTGAACTTGAAGTTTCCATATATGAAGCTATCAGTCAGTGATAGATCTAAGCAAGCTGGTGGCCATCACCACATCCTGTGGCACGTTTAGTCTATCCTGAATATACTACCGCGTTGCTGGGGAGGGAGGCAGGTTATCAGAGCATCCACCCCCTGTTTTTAATATATTAAACTACTCAGCATCTGCTGGGAGCAGAAGCCAGACTTTTAGAATTTCTGCCGTCATTAAGTCAAGCCATCCTTCATTCCTCTCGCACCCCAGAAGATGGTGCAATCATAGCACCCTCTCAGGAACATATTAATCTGATGGAAACCTTTAAAGCAAACATCAACCAGACTACCCTCTTGAGTCCAGATGTAAATAATTTCCCACTGGGGAAGAAAGGACCCTGTGGGTTTATGCGGTGAACGAGCTTCTGTGATCTGAGCAGACTAGTTTTAATTAAGTCGGCTTTATCAAGTTGGTGGGCACGAATGCACTTAGGATTGAGATATAAAAAGGCTCAGATCTTGTTAAATATTTCCACAACTGTACCAGCCATTCTGTAGGCAGTACGCTATCTATAATCAAGACAAGGTTTTGTCTCAACCCTTCTGAGTTTCCCCATTTATTAAAATCCAAGGTGGAGCCTCTGCTTGAGATAGTGCTCTTGAGTGGCTCCCATTCATTTCAATGGAGCTTGTGAAGGATATTTCCTAGTTGGCTACTGTTGTTGCTCCCCCGGCCCTCCCCCTTGACTCACAGGGGAGTTGGAGGAATGACATTTTATAAGTAAAGGTAAAGGTGTCCCCTGACAATTAAGTCCAGTCGTGTCTGACTCTAGGGTGTGGTGCTCATCTCCATTTCAAAGCCGAAGAGCCAGCGTTGTCCGAAGACGCCTCCGTGGTCATGTGGCCGGCATGACTCTCCTTGCCGCAGCGCGTAGCATGCAGCTGGAACACAGAGCGCTGTTTACCTTCCCACAAGCGGTACCTATTTATCTACTCACATTGACATGCTTTGGAACTGCTAGGTTGGCAGGAGCTGGCCAAGCAACGAGCGCTCACCCCGTCGCGGGAATCGAACTGCCGACCTTTCGATCGACAGCTTATGGTTCAGCGGTTTAACCCGCTGCGCCACCCGATAGAGTTACCCAAAAGAGCAACATATGTTTCACTCATTTAGGGCCCAATCCTATCCAACTATCCAGTGCTGATGCAGCCATGCCAATGGGGCGTGGGCTGCATCCTCTGCTTGGGGGAGCAGTCACAGAGGCCTCCTCAAGGTAAGAGAGCATTTGTTCCCTTACCTTGGGGCTGCATTGTGGTTTCACCAGCGCTGGAAAGTTGGATAGGATTGGGTCCTGTGTCAAAGAAAAACAAAATTCCCATCAGGATAGCAAGCACTGGCGGCCGATTCGTTTCCGGGCCCAATTCAAAGTGCTGGTTTTGACCTTTAAAGCCCTATATGGCTTGGGGCTAGGATATTTGAGACTGCCTACTTCTATATAGTCCGGCTCATCTCCTTAGATCATCAGATAAGGTCCTTTTGCGGGTACCATCGCCCAGGGAGGTGCGAGGGGTGGCGGCCAGAAATAGGGCCTTCTCAGTAGTGGCACCAACCTTATGGAATTCCCTCCCTTTTGACTTACGAACTGCTCCCTCCTTGGATACTTTCCGGCGAGGCCTAAAAAACCTTCTTGTTCAAAGAGGCCTTCTGAGTCCTTGCCTTTTTTAACATTCTGCTGGTACAGGTGGGGCGCTGCTGTTTTTATGATCTGTTTTAATTGTAATAATGTTTTAAATCAATTTTTATTTATTTATTTATTTATTTGCAATATTTTTATCCCACCTTTCTCCCCGAAGGGACCCAAGGCGGCTTACAACAGAAAAAAAGAAAATACAATACAAAAAATACAATACAAAAATAATCACATTTTAAAATAGTAAGAAACAATTAATGAATATTAATAAAAACAGTATCTAAAACTTGATTAAAAAGATTATGGCTACAATTTTTAGATGTTGTTTTTATTAGTTTTTGTTAACTGTTTTTTATTGTTTTGAAACTATGTATGTATTTTTTTGGGGTATTGTATTTTTCTCTGTTGTAAGCTGCCTTGGGCCCCTTTGGGGAGAAAGGCGGGATAGAAACATTGTAAATAAATAAATAAATGCATAGTCCCACTGCCCAACAATGCCTTCGCTCTGAGCCAATCATCTCAGTCATGTTGGGTAGGTGCTCAGAGCAGCGACACACTTCAGGGTGAGTGAGGGTATTGCAGGGCCCAGCTCATTGATTGGGCCAGACAGGCATTTGGCCCTCCTCCACCGTCTCTCTCCTGTCTCTAAGAGATGCCTTTGCAGGAGCCCTCGAGTCCACCTGCCCAGGGTGTGGCTCTGCCTCCCTGCCAGAGAGATCCCATGTAGTGTCAATGCATAGGCAAAGTATACAAGGAGAGGAGAGACTAGAAGGTCAGTGGCCCACGGAAACCTTTTGTGGTGTGCCACCTATGCAAAGGTATTCTTAGACTCCTGGAATATTTATTTATTTATCCAGGGATATGTATCCCACCTTTCTGAACTGCAGGGGCCTGCAAGGCAGCTAAAGTCAACGTTGTAGTCAACATACAGGCAAAGTTGACTACCATCAAGCATTGTTTTGTCAGCTAACAGATGGGACCAGATGATCAGCCAGCCGACGATACTGGACTATTCTGCAGCATGGTCTCAGTGCAACCATTTTTGCCCTGAGTGTCCGTCCTAGGGAGATCCTACAGATACGTTCCCCTGCTTGGCATGAGTGACCCTTGTGAACGCTTGCAGATGGCAAGCATCGTTACTTGATGAAGTCTCTCCCACTGGACAAGGGCTCACAAGTCGGGAAGAACACATGTGAAACCAAGGAAGGGTTCGTTGGCAATGTTCTCTAAGGAACGGGCACCGAGCCCAAGCTTTAACAAGGAAACTGGCATTAGGTTTCAAAAAATGCAGATGAGCGCAAAAGACGAATGGTACTTTCTGCTGTTGCCTGCCTCCGAACCTCTAATCTTGGCGACCAAATATCCTTTATACAGCTTATTCAAATGGAATTCCAGGTTGAAACATAAAATAGTGGTACTAAGCATGGGAAACTGTGCAGCAAAATGCATCTCCTTTCATTCTGCAGAGTGTTGTTTTGCTCTGGTTAGATTGGCATATTCCAGGACTATGAACGTTAGCAGAAGGATCAGGTGTGTGTGTGGGGGGGGGGGGGGTTGAGAGGGAAACAATGTAAATACTGGCCACAATCCAGTACACAGTTAAGCAGTGTTCTCAATAGGATTTATACATGGGAGACTGTGTACTGGATTGCAGCCAATGGCTTCTTGGAAAGATCGCACTACATCTTACTGATGGCCCTCTTCCTCCCTCGAGCACAAATAAAGCGAAATCAAATAAATATGCGTTACTTTGTCTGGGTCACAGTCACTGCCTTCTCTGTGGGACTGGACGAGATGAGCCGTATAGTGCTATTAACTTATGACCATCAAGTGAAGAGAGGCATTTTTCCTCTAGGCTTTTGTTTAGCTAAGAGATAAAGATGTTTCCTCAGTGGGTACGGAGGGCTAGGAAGTAGTTTGAATCAGCAATGATGGCTGATGGCTACAAGCTATAGACCACCCCACCTGATTGAGTAGAGGCAAGGGGAGGGGAAAAGCCTGTTTGAGCAGGACCGGTCCCTCATGAGGCCACCTGAGACCGTCGCCTTGGTTGACATCAGCCAGGAGCAGCTGCCTCCCAGATCCGTCCTGCCAGCTTGTGTCCATCTCTGCTGCTCCTGCTGTTCCCTGGACTTAAAAAGGAAGGGGGGGGAGCGTGGAGGGTAGGAAAACAGTGGGCTAGAGAATCATCACTGCCTTGCAAGCAACATTCCACCTCTAACTCCTGGTTGACTTGTCAAAGGAGAGGTCAGGATGCTGAGAAGCAAAAAGCCTGGACCGAGGGTCTGGTTTGAAGGACCTGGAATGGTCCCAGGGTCTCAAAGCACCTCCTGAAACAGCAACTGTACTGTTGTTCAGTGCAAAGATCTGGACAGAAAAAAGCAACGATTGAAAGCCAACCTGCAAACATCTTGCTAATACAGCTCTACCGAAGTCTTCCCATCTCGAAACTGAAATGCAAGCACACTCCGGGACAGAATCAAGCTGCCTCCATGGACAGACTCTCCACAGGGTTCAGAAAGTGGAGCCATCAATTACTAATGAAAAGACACACGATACATGCATCTGGCATTAGTCCAGCAAGGAAGGTCCAGGTCTTTTCAAGCTTTTCCTCATGCAAAGAACTTCTTTCCAGCGTCATTCATTTCCAGCGCCCACCTCAGTGTGATTCCACCTTGCGCAAACACACACACACACACACACACACACACACACAGGTTATTGGCTTGCCTTCCCCTTTCTTGCGCTGCCAAACTGCGATATTCAAATCTTAAATTGCAATCCTAAATGACTTTGGGGTTTGTGGGGACAGAAGGTCACTGCACTCCTGGAAAAGGGCGATGTTGACAACGAAGCCTACAGAGCAGAGGGAGTGTGGACAGATTTCAGTTATATATGGAACAAGTGAATGTCCCATATATAAATGGTTTAAGAACTACTCCTAATAAATGGTTTAAGAACTACAATTCAAGTATTTTTGGGTGCTTACTACACCATCCCCCCCCAGCACAATGGATTGTTTGTGTTGAAATGATAGAGCCTGTTTATATATAGAAAACATTCTCCCCCACCCTTTGCCTACCCAACAACCCTGCGAGGTAGGTTAGACGAGAAAGCTTAACGAGCCCAAAATGGCCCACAAAGCTCCACTGCTGACGGACCTGAACTCAAGGCCACTCTGCTCTTAATCTAGTACTCTAACCACTACACCACGCTGCTGCCTTTGCATAGCTCATCTATTCAAGCAACAAACAGATGGTTCCAGTTGCAGAACCCAAGGAAATGGTAAAAGGATGCAAGAAAAACAATATACAGTGTGTGTGTGTGTGTGTGTGTGTGTGTGTGTGTGTGTATATACACACTTGATTTCAACTCATTTAAATATACTTGATTTCAACTCATTTAAGGACCAGTTTACTTATATATATAAGGGTTTTGCAGGGGTTGCATTATCACTGTGTTCAGATTAGTGCAACGTGAAACGCAGCAACCGCTGTTATGTAACTAAACCCTGAGTATACAGTTGTCATTCTGGGTAAATTTAACTCTGCAGGTTTAGGACAGGCGGTCTCTTGCCAAAGAAGTGTCTGTGCAAAGTGATCAGAGATTTAAAGGCACCTGGCTCCTGTTTTTCATCCACCAATAGTAAAAGGACTAGATTCTGTCTGGCTATTGGAGACTTCAGAAATCTGGTTATTAAAAAAAAATCCCTTAAAGAAAAAAAAATTACAGGAGTCATTTCATGCACAGTTTTTTGTGATGGAGTTTGCAGAATGTTATTTAACTGGGACCAGGAGGGATTTTACTTGTTATGGCTTTATTCTGCTGTTTTTATTAAGCTGTTGTAGCAGAGTGGCTAAAAGACCAAGCTACCAATCAGGACTTCTGCCATTAAAACCTGTCTCATGAACTCACAGCGCAATCCTATCCAACTTACGCCACCGGTGTAACCTAGCGGTGCAGCGACAACGGGAGGCCCCAGAATGGAAAGGGGATTCAAATCCTCTCCAAAGGGGGATTAAAAGGGGATTTTAATCCCCTTTCCACTCTGGGGCCTCCCGTTCTCGCTGCATCGCTGGGTTACACAGGTGGTGTAAGTTGGATAGGACTGAGCTTAGTTACACTGGTGGCGTAAATTGGATAGGATTGCACTGTCAGTACGTGATGTTTAGCAAGTTATTCCCTCTGTCTCAGTCTTCCCCATCTGCAGTATGGGAATAATACATATATAGTTACCTGCCTCACTGGATTGTTGTATGGATAACATCAAGACAATACATGTGATGTACTTCTTCAAACACTTGCTTTTTATTGTTTTTTGTTAGCCACTTTGAGAATTTATCTTTAGACTGAAAATCAGGCTATAAATATCTTAAATATTTAGCCCATGTGGCTTCTTCTCTGCTCAGCTTCCAGTGGGTGGCAAAGATGTGGCTCTTTCAACAAGACGTTGGGCTCAAATCTGACTGATTTTGTGATCTTTTTTTTTTAAACTTCTGGCAATGTTACATGTTTCTCTTTTTTGTGGGTGTGGTTTTATTTTGTTTTCATTTTATGAATTGTCTGTATTGTTGCTTTTATATCATCGGCTGCCTTGGGGGTCTCACAGAGAGCATGGTGGGGTAAAAGTAAAAAAAAATAGTGGTGCAATTGTGAAAATACACTGATGGTGATAGCTACCCGCTAATGGACACCCCACCACCACCTACTCGGGTGGGAGTGAAAGGAAACAGTTTGGCAGGGCTTTTTTTGCAGCTGGCTAGCAAGAAGCAGTCCTGTGGGTTAGTATTGCCTTTGGTGGGAGACTGATGCTGCTTTGAAGATTAGCCTCATCTGTCTAGGTGCTTGCCAGCTCAACATGTATATTTGTAAACAAACACATCACAAAATGCCTTCTGTCTCCTGTGCTTTCTGGTGTACCAGTGTACCTTTATAACTAGCTGAACGGAAAAGCATCTCTTGATTTCAACTCATTTAAGGATCATAGTTTAAGCAGCAGCACACTGTTATTTGCATCCACTCCGTTGCTCTCTTTCCGACCGATGCCTTATCCAATTGAGTATAAAAAGCTGTCAGTCTAATGCAACAGAGCTCAAGGTAAACTCACTTTGAATCAACCATCTGCCAGAGCCTCTCATGGGGAAGTCAACACTTAAGGATGAATTAAATTTCTTTCTCAAGACCTAATTAGATCACCGTTGAATTAAAACCTACAGTCTTCTTCCAAAATAAAATAAAATAAAATAAAATAAAGGATTACATCTGTGTGTGTGTGTGTGTGTGTGTGTGTGTGTGTGTGTGTGTGTTTTCTCCCCCGAATTAAAAACAGAAATGCACTTCACTCTTACAGCTGCAAAGATTTACTATTAGAGAGTATAAGAGTCAGAGATCATCATCTGGCTATCTATGTGAGTGTCTGCTCCAGGTGTGCCTCCAGAGTAGTGACTCCTACAGAGATGCAACAGGGAGCCTCCTCTGAAGGTGAGCAGTTGTGTGGCATCATCTGCAATGGGTGAGACAGAATGTTCTGATGCAGTAGGATTATCCACCTTCCAGTGGAATACGCTTTGGAAAATGGAGCCCGAGGAATACATTATGCAGAGATAAAGGCAGGCAGCTTTCTCTGTGAAAGGATACTTTGGAGTCATGGGAGCATTTCCTCGTTAAGGGCATTTCCTCCTTCACTTGAAGAGGAAAAGGACTGCAAACAAATCTCCACCCCTCAGATCCTCTAGGCCAGGGGTTCCTAACCTCCGGGGCCGCTGTCACACCACGTACCACCAGATGTAAGTGATGATTACATCATCGCCACTTACTTCCAGGTTTTCGGCCACAACGGAGCCCTGAAAATGATAGTAAGGGGTCAGGGTAGATGGGAGGGTCTTTCCCAGTGTGGGAAACTCGCACACTCAAGCTCTGCCGGCCGCCCAGGACCACTTACCATCATTTTCAGGGCTCTGTCGTGGCGCGGTCGCAATGGCGGTCGCCACATTGCTGCCCAAGTACCAGCGTACCACCAACTGGCAGTCCGTGCACCACTAGTGGTGCACGTACCACAGGTTGGGAAACGCTGCTCTAGCCCCAAGAGCTGGAAATCAATGAGATCAGACCAAAGGTCCATCTAGTCCAGCAATGGTCATCCAGAGGCCTGCAGGAAGCCCACAAGCAACACAGATGAAGACAACAACCCTCTCCAGATGTTTACACACTGGTAACTGGTATTCAACAGCAGGCTGCTTCTTGTGACTAGTCACCTCTTGTGACTAGTATTCCTCAATGGACCTCTCATCCTCCTCCTCGAATTTGCCTAATCCCTTATTAAAGCCAGTGGCCATGCCCACATCCCGTGGCAGCAAAGTCCATAAATCAATGATGCAATGAAAGAAGAAGCTTTCTTTTGTCTGTCTTAAATCTCCTGCCAATCAATTTCAGCAGATGATCCCAAGTTCTACTACTAAGAGAAAGAGGGGGAAAACATCTCTCTGCTCTTAAAAATCAGATGACATTTTTATGCACTCCACAATCTTCAGATGCACCCTTGCGCGCGCGCACGCACGCACGCACGCACACCTTTTTATTATTGCAAACAGAAGAATACACACCAGACAAGGGAAGGAATCAGAACACCATCCTCTTGAAAGCTTTTGCATCCACCTCCAGCTGCCTCCTTCCTGGCTGCAGGGTCAGGTCTGGAGAGGTAATTTACTAATTATCACAGATGTCTATGGCTCCACAGTGCTTCTTGGCAGGCCGGCAGGCTTGGCTATCAGTAGCAATGAAAGTATTAGAGCTACTTTGCTTCGCCTAACCCAGTGGAAGGATACACGGTGAGCAAAAAAATCACTGGGCCTCCAAAGCGATTGCTCCTGATACTACAAGAAAAAGGAGGAGGGCGTAGAAGTGCAGATGACCCAGAGGAAGGAGAAAGAAACTTGGAATGTCTTATGCCCGACACACACCGCACGAGCTCTGGCGCGGAGGCGAGCGAGCGTAGGTGCCTAGCCTCTCGCCTCCGCGCGCTGAACTCCTCTGTAGGAGTGTCTTCCAGTGAATAGTCCCTCCTGTTGTCCCGCCTTCTTAGAAAGTGCAGCGGTGATTGGCTAAGCACAAGTGTAGTCCGATACACGAGAGAAGAGAGAGAGGGGCAGAAAGGAGAGAAAACTAACAAAACAATTTGTGCCGGGAATAGAATTCATCTTGCTAACTTTTGTGAGAAGGAGAAATGGATCCAAGAGAAATCGGAGACTCAAGTGAGTTCCGATTGATTGACAACCCCTTTCATCCCACCCTCTCATCCGATTGGTGGCTGCAGTAGCTCCGCGTACCAGCCCCCTCAAAGACGGGCAACAAACAATTTCGCTCATGCTGGAACTCGGGAGAACGCAGCTGCTCTGTGTTCAGCTGCTGTCTTCCGGAATGGTGACCACACAGCTCAGCACAGCTCCGCGCGCATCTGGGACGCGCCGGAAATCGTGCAGTGTGGGTCATCCTTAAAGATGCAGATGGAGCCAGGTGCATTTCTTTTTGAAAGGTGGAGATCTGCACCTCTCTTAGAAATATATGAGCAGAGTGCTTTCTGTTTCAGACTTTTTAACCACTCCTGTACAAAAGAGGCACACGCAACTCTGTTTTTAGGGCCACTGTCTGTAGTAATGAATTGTCTGTCCCTCTTCCTCCGTCGGCTCTTAGAGGCAAAGACCATAAAGGTCAGTGTGCTGTGAGAAGAAAAACGTTGAAAATAGCTGCTCGAGGGGAATGGGTGGCACAGGGGTTGGCCAAGTCGGCCGCTGGCTAAGGACCTATATCCATCAGAGGGCCCACCCTCAAGTACTGGTGACAGTGGTAGTGTCATCAGAGACCCAATGCAGGGCTTTGCCCAAGGGTCCCCACAATCTGGTGCTGGCACTGTCCAGGGGAAATCCACAACAGCCTTAATTGCCCACATATACATCTCAACCCCTGCCCCCCCCCAAAATTGAACAGTCTGCACCCCCGTCAGCTGCTCCTGTCTCCTGTCCTCCAAAACATATTGTTTTGAGCTGAAATTGTTGTGCCAATAAGCATTAGATCCTGCTTCTTTAAAATTCAGAAAGGATAGCGCATGCTGCCAGCCCATAATCATAGCTTACTTTTTAACAATCGGCTAAACTTACTTGTCAAATTCGTGTGCAGGAATTTTTTCCAGCAAGGCTGCAGCTTAATTTTTTTTTTATCTAGCCAGAAGGAAGCTCATTAGAATAGTAGCAAGCTAAGCTAAAATTCGTTACGCTATCAAGAAGTTCAGCTCGTGCTGAAAAACAGCCTTTTGCTCATAAACGGGAACCAAGATATTTAAGGAATTAAAATGAGTGAGGTGTGCAGGCAGAGGGATCGCAGGAGTGAATCAATGCCACTAGGGGGAGACACAGCAGTCAAGGGCACCAAACTAGTCAGAAAACTGATAAGCACAGAGGACTCCATTGTCTCTAAGATTAGCTTTCAGCAAAGGGAAACAGAAAAAGTATAATTCGCTTATTATATTTTACATAATATATTCAGAGTTGTATCTACATATAATGTAGTTCTGCGAGAGCACTGAAAAAGTACAGAATGTGGCACTGCATGAAGAACTTGCCTTCCAAGCTCCTAGCCCTTATTGCCGGGTGGATATGATTGAAACTGGAATGGGTGGAACTTCAGTACCCTACAGAACTTCCACCCACTCCCTCTATCTATCAGAAGCAAAGGGTGGGGGCCGAAGGTATCCTTGCAGAAGGAAGATACATGCAGGAGGTGTCTTCCACTTATAGAAATGCTGTTTTAATGGCTCACACTAGAGCAGTGGCTCCCAAACTGGGACGCGAGGCGCCTATAAGAGCCGCGGAAACCAGCCAGGGGAGCCGCGGATGCCACGGAATCCTCTCGGAAAACAGTGCAATGCCAATTGGCAGGCATCAATATCATGTAACAGGGAGCCACGGCCAATGGTCGCCAATGGTCGAAAATGTTCGGGAAACACTGCGCTAGAGTATTACATAAGAAACATGACAGGAAGTCCAGGGACCTTCTTCTGCTTCCACAACCTCTTGTGCAAGACTTAACAGGAGAACCTACTTATGATAGTCCTTGTGCAAAACCTTGCACAGGTGCTAGCAGATGAACACCAGCAGCCATTTTCCTTCTACACACAGTCCTTGAGATGCAATCCCAAACAAACCATACCAATTATGTACAACTGCCCGTTTTGCATAATTGTTGCAGTCTCAGAATTCAGCTTATTTTGGTGCAGAGCATTTGTTAGTTTATTCATTTTAGTGCAGAGCCCTGATGTAGAACACTGGTTACAAGACTGGACTTTGAATCAGGAAGCCCCTAGCTCAAATCCTTCCTATGCCTCCTCCCCAGAACATGTAGGTAATACTGACCTCCTTGTAGGCTAGCGGATGGCGCAGTGGGTTAAACCGCTGAACCATGAGCTGTTGATCGAAAGCTCGGCAGTTCAAATCCGCGACGGGGTGAGCTCTCGTTGCTTGGCCAGCTCCTGCCAACCTAGCAGTTCCAAAGCATGTTAATGTGAGTATAGGTACCGCTTGCAGGAAGGTAAACAGCGCTCCATGTTCCAGCCGCATGCTAGGTGCCGCGGCAAGGAGAGTCATGCCGGCCACATGACCATGGAGGCGTCTTCGGACAACGCTGGCTCTTCGGCTTTGAAATGGGGATGAGCACCACCCCCTAGCAGAGGCGAATCTAGGGCGGAGTAAGCGGAGCACCCGCTCTGGGCGCCATCGCCCGAAGGGCGCCCCGCCCGCCCCGCCCGCCCCGCCCGCCCCGCCCGCCCCGCCCGCGAGTCGGACTCGGACTCGAGTCTCCGAGTCCGAGTCCGACCCAGGTCCGAGTCCGACTCGGAGACTCGAGTCTCCGCCCCCCTCAATCGGGAGAGCCGGCTCGGGGACGTCTTCCCCGGCCGGCTGCCCGGGGCCTTCTAAGGAAGGCCCGCGTGAGAACGGTATTTATACCGTTCTTTTTGCACATTGTCAGACTGTTACTGAGGGGAAAAGGCTGCCCTTTTCCCTCAGTAACAGTCTGAGCATGCGCAAAAAGAACGGTATAAATACCGTTCTCGCGCGGGCCTTCCTTAGAAGGCCCCGGGCAGCCGGCCGGGGAAGACGTCCCTGAGCCGGCTCTCCCGATTGAGGGGGGGTGCCGGGTCGCCCCTCCGGAGCGCACCGCCCCGCCCCTACGGAGCGCGCGTGCGGCCTGTCAGCCGCGGCGATAGGGGCGCCAACCCCCTTGCTCCGGGTGCCAACAGAGGCAGCGACGCCTCTGCCCCCTAGAGTTTGACATGACTGGACTTAATTGTCAGGGGTCACCTTTACCTTTTTACTGACCTCCTTTACTGTATTGTTGTGAGGGCTGCAGGGCTGAAGACAATGTTAAAGTGTGACATAACTATCTACAAATATCTGAGGGGTTGTCATGCAGAGGATGGTTTGATCTCAGTTGCTCCGAAGGCCAAGACCCAGAAAAAAATGGATTTAAACTAGAACAAGGGAGATTTTGATTAAACTTCTTGGAAGTTTAGGAAGAACTTCATGATAGTAAGAACAGTTTGGCAGTGGAATCATCTGCCTCACAAAATGATCGAGTCTCCATTGTCGGAGCAGACGCTGGTTAGCCATCTATCAGGGCTGCTGTAGTTGCAGACTGCCTATGTTGGCAGGGGGCTGGACTCAACGATCTTATAGATTTTCCAGTTCTATTATTATAATGCATTTAAAGTCCTTTGCAGACTCAAAAGTGCAAGAGAAATGCTAGGCATATATTCCTTCATGGAAGAGAAAAACAAAAACAAAACAGAGCATCCTTCCAGTGGATCTTTCCTGCACCATCGACCTTTGTATTTTTTTCCCTTAAAAAAACAAAATTAAAAAAAATCCTGTGCCAAACTATCACTGGGCTTGGGGCTTTACCCTTTTCTAGTAGTGTGGCTGCACCAAACAGGTAGGGATGGTGGCAGCGGCAGCACATAAACCTTTCTCCTTTGGTCCAGTTAGGAGGTCCGATCAATCAGAAGCAGTTTCAATCCCATATAAAGCTAACACTGCCCTCTTCTCCCAGTCTTTATCTCCAAAGAGGCAGGAGCTAAGTAGCCAGTCATTACCACGTTTCCAGATAAAGACGAGAACCACAACACTCCTGGGAAGTGGTGCCTTTTCGTCCCTTCCTCTGTCACTTGCTGGAGGGCTCCATTCAGTCTCTGCAGGATTGTGCAGAGGAATCTAACTGGGAGGCAAAAAGAGTTCATCAGAGAGAAAAGCTGATAGGAGGCCATTTTCCAGATGTGGAGAGGGAAGCGGGAAGAGTGGCAAGGCCGAGAAATCGAGGAACTGGATTGAGAAATCGAGGAACTTCCCAAGCCCTTGCTGGGCTTGGGAAGTGGCGATGGAACAGGAAGGGGCACGATGAGGACAGGGTACATGGAGGTGCTTTGCGGCATAGAGGAAGCCTGCCGAGAGGAAGTTTTATAGGGACTGGAAAGAGCAGGGACTAAGTACAACAGAAAGAGGTGGAACTAGGCAAAGAGTCCGCCAGCTATTTGGGTTCCAAAATTCCTATAGTTTTCTACAAATAAGGAAGACTCCAACCCAGCCTCCAAAAGTTCACGTCCATCCATAACCGATGACCCTGAGAAACCTTTCAAGAAGCAGGACATTCAGCTTCAGAATACAGTTGCAGTCTTCTTACAAGTCAACAACTACAACATTTGATCCGCAAGGTCAGCGTGACAATATAGAAACATGAAAAATATCAAGGCAGGGAGGGGGAGGACATCCAACATGGCCCAAGAGATCAATGTTTCTCCTACAGAGTGCTCTCTCAAGGGACAACCATATGAACACTGACTTTGAAGTAAGTCCCATTGAATGTGGCAGCATGGACTGGAATTCATGCCTCTTGAAACGAAGGCTTAACAAAGATCAACTGGCTCTTCGGAGAAGACTCTGGGAAAAGGGAAGTGCACTTTTTCCTCTCTGGGGATAATTTATCATTACCCACAGATTGCCAAAGGGAGAGCTGAAGTCTCCATAAGCTGGAGTCTTTAAATCACAGGATATGTCGTTCTTAAAATATGCTGTAGCTGCTGGGCTTCAGGCAGTAGAGCAGCAGAGCCCAGTACTGTGAAAACGGTCTTATTAGAAAAAACGATTGGCAACTGGAGGGCAATTAGCACAGGGATGACGGCTGTCTGGCCCGTTAGTTTAGCTCCACTGCAATCTCCCAGCTGGGGTAATCTTAATGATGCTTCTTCAGAGATCCTCCAGAGTAAAAGATCCCTGCAACCAAGAGCATAAGGCATGGCAGGCTGCATGAACATCATTCTGAGCCCATCCCATCCACCTTCCCCAAAGCATACTCTTCACCCAAGACCTGGAAGGAACCTCCCGGAGAACTAGAGAATCAACCTCAGATGCTCGGCACTACACACAGAGAAAAAGAGAGCACCCTACTGTAGCAATCTTCTTACAAATAAACAAATCAAAAGAAGGGTGGCTGTAGTCCTCATGTAAGTGTAGCAAGCACTCCACCCACAATTGCTTTACTTCAGAAGAGCAAGATGAGCTATGACAATGGGACGCTGCTAACCCATACAGTGCCTTTGTGCAAACTAGAAAAGCACCTCTTCCTCCCCCGCTGGAAGTGACGTTCCACCAGCATTCCTCCTCCTCCTGATGTGAATGGCGACCCATTAGATGTTGTACCCTTGTGCAGTGCACAACCTGCATGATTGTGGCCCTGACAACTGTCCAAGAGGATACGGCCTGTGACTGTTGCACGTTAGGCCCAATACTGATAGGTTCAAGCTGGTCTTCTCTTTTTTATACGTGTTAACTTGATGCCTAATAACTGACAGTGATCCCAATTGCACAAGAGCTGGGTGCCTTCTTTGCCAAAGAAAGGAAGAACGCTAAACAAGGGAAGCCAATAATCCACAGTTAGCATCAGGCAAATTAAGAAAACATGCATATGCTTGTTTTGCATAATATATTCTTCGTAACTGTTGGCAAGTGGGTTTTTATTTTTGACAATGCCTAAAAGAACAGAAGGGAAGGGCATGGAAGCTGGAGACATGGGCAGTAAAGGCAGGAGAGGGGACCCAAATGGCCACTAGAAGCCCACTGAGATTGTCTCTGGCTTCCGTTATTTCACCATGTAAAGCCCAGACACTCCCCAGACTGTTTTCCACAGCCGTAAGGAAATTTGATTCAACAATAAAAACAGATCCCCAGAACTCCATCATCCATGCCATATAACAGATTGAGTGCAACACATTCAACGGCAGACATAACCAATTGCCGAGAACTGTTAAAATAAACCTCAGGAAACAGACGCCTTCTTGTTTGGAATATCCATGAATCACACCCTGGAGACAATACCCAAATCTGAATTTATGGCAGCCGCCATATCATTTTATGATCTCCCTGCTTCTTCTCCTCTCCAATCACACATTTTTCTTAGATGGAAATGCCAAAGCAGTAGAACCTGCTTCCATGGGATCAGACATTCTTCTCCTGCATAATCACAGAAATCAGAGGAGTCTTTCCAAGCCATGCTTCTCATCCTTGTCATAGTGACTTACAGCTGTCAGTAGGGCCTCCCAAATGAAACTCATAGAGACTCAAAACCAGGAACTAGCCTGGTTGTGGCTAGGATTCTGCTGCATGTACTCCATGCAGTCCTGGAGCCCTCTTCAAGCAAGAAGGAAATAGGGGCATGCAACATCAGACCCTCTAATTGGCAGACAGAATGAAGCCTCAGGATTGGCCAGGCCTGGTAAAAATACAGCAAGTCTTCCCCTTCAACAGATCATTCAGTGTTGATACCAGAAAAGTGTATTGGGGGGCACAGAAGGGGCAAAGTGATTTCTTTGTCCCATGTTAGACGTTCTTCAATCCTTAGCATCTCCACGTAGGACTGGGAAACACTGTAGACCGAGACTCAAAGCAGCAATTTTCAACTCCTGAGCTGCAGCACTCCGCATCCGCAGGTGTGTCTGGAGTCCCACCTAGCTAAAATCCGCCCCATCACTGCTGGCCACCAGGGTCTCCATTTACATAGATTACTAGCACGAGCTACTTCCTTTTGCCAAAAGCTTAAATGTTGATTCTCTTCTATGTGGGACATTCTCAGCCCAGTCCAGCCTAAGGCCTCAGTGGCACAATTCAGGCACAACTGCAGCCTAAGCGCCTTAGGCTCGAGTTGTGCCTGAATTGTGCCGCAGAGGCCGAATTTGTGCTGCAATTGTGACTGACATAGGATGGGTTAAGGAAAGTTGACCAATTCAGTCCTAAGTTCGGCATAAGAGCTATTCCGTCCTAAGTTTGGCCTAAAAGTGGGCGTGTTGGGGGCGTGTCGGGGGAGTGACGGGGGCGGTTACGAAATTTGTTCCGGTTCCAGACACTGGCGACCCCCTGACACGCCCCCTCGAGCACAACTCAGGCACAAAATTTGGGTCAACAAAAAGGGCGTGAGGTCCTGTCCCCCATCAGCCACAAAGTGGGACTTTGAAAAATTTCAAACACCCCACTTCTCTCTTCCCTTCTCCTCTCTGCCCCCCTCTAGGGCAGAGAGGGCTGTGCCGCCTGTGGCCAAACTGTTTACTGCTGTGCCTGGGCAGCTGTCTCCATGCAAGTGTTTGCTAACTCATGTCTTTCTCCCAGCCCCTCTCTCCCCCCCACAGGCAACAACACCAGCAGGTAAGAGCAGGGTTCGTGCTGACATGTGGTCTGACTTCTGCCTCTTTGCATATAGAAATATAGGTAGGATACATGCCTCTTTACCAATGTCTTGTCTCATAGCTGCCTGCAATGCCTGCCATGATATGCCTCTTTACCAATGTTGTGTCTCACAGCTGCCTGCAATGCCTTCTCTGAAATGCCTCTTTACCAATGTCTTGTCTCATAGCTGCCTGCAATGCCTGCCATGATATGCCTCTTTACCAATGTCTTGTCTCATAGCTGCCTGCAATGCCTGCCATGATATGCCTCTTTACCAATGTTGCGTCTCATAGCTGCCTGCAATGCCTGCCATGATATGCCTCTTTACCAATGTTGTGTCTCATAGCTGCCTGCAATGCCTGCCATGATATGCCTCTTTACCAATGTTGTGTCTGATTGCTGCCTGTAGTAATGTGAGCACACAATGCCACAAGTGTGGAACTGTTAGCCTTATGTAGACACCAGCTGTTCCCCCCCCCCCTTTTCTCCACAGGGTCTACTCACAGGTCAGTATTGGTAGGTTTGCCATGGTTGTGACCCACACGTTGTGTTGTTGTCTTGTCTCTCTTTGACCCTTTTCCCTTACAGGATCATGTTCTCCTGACACCCAGGGAAGGAGCGCAGACCATGCTATGTGTCTCACACCTCTCAGCTGTGTTTTATTTCTCTCCCTACAGGCCTTTGCAACCGGCACACTGGCATTTCTTCAATGGCGATTGCTACCACACAGCAGCTGCCATGGAACACCCCTGTGTTTTTTGCCTCCCCAGGAACGTCCACTACTACCTACCTTCCTGGGAGCACCCCTGGGCCTGCAGTCTGGTTGCCCCATGGTCGTCTGCCTCGATGCTGCCAGAGGTCCTGGAGCCTGCCCTGCAACCCTCCTCAGCTGCCGGTGGTGCTGCTGCTGCTCCACCTCCCTGGCTGCCTACTTGCTGTCCCTCCCCTTTCCATGGTGCAGGCTGTGATTCCACAGGGGAAGGGCCTGCATCCCCTGGTCCATGGGGCACGCCTGCTGCTGCTGCTGCTGTGGTCCGAGTGGCCGCTCTGACTACCCCAGGCAGCCTCGCCTGGCCATCTCTGCCACTGTTCCAGAACAATAAAGATGCCCCTGGAAACACATGTCCCCAATGTTACACAAGCACTGCCCCCCACACACAGAGACAGTCCCCAGCACACAAGCCCCTGCATGAATCCCAGCCAGGGCCTGCCACAGCCAGCCCAGGGAGTCCACAGCAGGGGGGCTGCCAGACCCTCAGGGCTCAGAGGGGAGTGGGGAGTTGGGGGGCCTCTCAGGCAGGCAAACACTGACAGGCGACATGGCGCACGTCCGCCACGTCCGTGAAGAGCCCTTTCGGCAACCGGGGCTCTCACCCGCCCTCGGTCCGCCCGTCAACGGCGTCCGTTTCCGCCCTCGGTCCACCCGTCAACGGCGTCCGTTTCCGCCCGTCACCGGCGTCCGTTCTGCCCAAGGTCCGTCTGCATAAGAGGCGCCCGTTCCTGCATTGCCTCCATCTGCGAACTGACCCCTGTTTCCCTATTGGTCTCTGCAGACCCCTCTCCCTGTATCCCTCTCCCACCAGCCTTGTTGTCTGTCTGTTTCTGACCCACCCATGCCCCTCCCCAGCACCCACTGTCTGCCTGTCTGTCTGCCTCCCCTCCCACTCCCTGATGATGGAAGCTGGCCACCCCCCACCCCGCCAGAGCGCCTGCCACGACGTGCTGACGTTGCCCCATCTGGGGGCGTGATGAGCTGCGTGAGCCCTTCCCGCTCGCAGCAGACAAGCCCAAGGCATCTCTCGGTCTTGGCCGGGGCACGGAGCAGAAGGCATGCCGGGATACCTTCTTTGTGGGCATTGCCACGGCCCTGGAGGCCCAGGGCGTCAGGCAGCGCACGGGCATGTCATGGCAGAGGCGGTTCCAGACTTCATGAGACCCCCCTTGTGCGTGCCGTTCCCACCCCCTCCTTCCCTTCTCTCCTCCGCTCACCCCCCATGACTCCCACGTGCAGCCTCATCGTGGCTTGGGGGTGGCATTGCCTTCTGCAGGAGGGAGGGCAGTGGCACTCCCCCCTGCAGCAGGTGGCTAATGCCCAGGGTGCCCTGGGGCAGCTGGCACTGGCACAACCTCTGCCCTTCAGCTGACTGTCGCACGCCCAGTGCCTGCAGGCCCACCTGTGGCTGCCCATCTGCTGCGAACGCTGCAGCAGCTGTGGTAGGTACACACAGACGAGCTCAGGAGGGGGCTCTTCGCTTCCACACGACTGACACCTCCCCACAGGGGCCTGCCTGCCTCTGTGGTAAGTGTTGCCTCGATCCTGGCCCACTGCTCTTGCCTCCTGCCTAACTCAGGCACAGTTGCAGCCTAACTCAGCCCTATTTTGGGCCACAACTGTGCCTCAATTGTGCCTGTGTTGGGCTGGACTGAGGCCTCTGTGACCTTTCCTGGGACATTCTTTTTGACCCGTTTTGACACGTGCGGTTTCTTTGTCTCACTGTGTCATTTCCAAGCCCGCGTGAAACTCTGAGGGGCTCAGCAGTGCCAACTTCCCACCCAAACAGGGAGAGGCGGGCTTATCTAATATATACTAACCCAAGTCAGGAAATGCATGAGTGGCAAAGTGCGCATGCAACTAGAAGTCGCTTCCGATCACATTTTTTCTTTTTATAGGCATTTTACAAGCTTAGAAAATGGTGCAAGAGGCAAGAAGCAGGTGGTGGGCCCGCACAGCTGTTAAATAAGGTACTGTGGCATCGTCCCCCCACCACAACCACAACCAACCGCGGACTTGAGAATCCGCGGATTTTTGCATTTGCGGGGGTTCTAGGAACGGAAATCCTACGGATACGAAGGGCCAACTGTATTTTAATAGTCATTCCCTCTTCCCAAAGCACTCTGGGAAATGTAATTCTATATGAAGGAAGATTATAAATCACCAACAGAACTCTTAGCATCCTCACCAAACTGTAATTCCCAGAGTTCTTTGAAAGGACGCCGTTTCAGTTCAACTGGAATAAAACAGTTATAAGTCTACATAGTGTAAGTATGCCCATAATCCCGAAGGATGCAAATCAAGTTCCCCAGACCCCAAACAGTCAGCATCATACTTCAGGCATTTGCCATACCATAGGATCAATACACACACGGGCAGCCCAATCCAGTGCAACTCTACCAGGGCTGATGCGACCATGCGAACAGGGCATGCGCTGCATCCCGCGGGGTAGTTTCAAGTCAGGAAGGCCTCCTTAAGGTAAGGGAACATTTATTCCCTTGCCCTGGGGTAAGCCTTCACTGCCCCACTGAGTCTACTCAGACCTGAGTCAGCTATCTTCTCGGCATCCACACACACCACTCCTAGTCCTGGTCTCTGCCCCATTTCTCCTCCTCCCCCACTGTCCACCACCACCACCCCATGTGCCAGGGCTTCCCACGTGCCAGGGCTTCTCTAGAGTAGAAGAGAAGGAGTCAGGGCTTCTGTGGAGTATTGAGGCACCCTTAAAGTCTAGCAAATTTATTGTGGCATAGGCTGCTAGAATCCATTTCATCAGAAAACATCTAACAAGTGGACTTTAACCCATGGGAGCTTACGTAATGATAAATCTGTTAGCTTTCAAGGTGTCACAAGAACGTGTATTGTCTTTATGGTTGCATTGAGGAGCTAAAAGTCAATCACCATTTATCCTTTACAGATGACTGCAAAACAGTGATGATCAGCAGGGTGGGGAGTCCTGGTGCAGATGTCTCCCTCCTTCTCCATAGTCAAAATGACAGACTGTGCTGCCAACACAAGGACAAGGCCAGACGGAGAAAGACCACCCTCAAAAGCTTCCTTCCAGTTACAAAGAAAATGTCTCCAGAGCTATGCAGTAGTAGCATGTAGCCAGTGGTCCAGGAAGACTGGGGCAAAGCTCCGACCGAGTCCAATCATCAACAGGTAGGCTAACAGTTAAAACATAAAAAGTGTTTATTAAAAACAAAAGAGTGGGTAGGATAATCCAAGGAGGAAGAAAAAGAATCAACAGGCTTATAAAATGGCTTGGGCATTAGAAATCCCCAGATGCAGGTCTCAGTAAAGATACAAAGCAGGCAATTACAAGTAACCCTTAAAGCAAAATAAAACCCTTTGCACATCTAATCTCACTAATCCCTAGCTGTACTTACATCCAGGCCTCAGCACTGAACTTCATGACACCCGGAGAGGTAGGTGGACCTGACCACAGACAGACGAACCTTTAAGGAGCCAAATCAGAACACTTGCAAGTGTTCATCTTGGGACATGACCTTAAGGAAACTAGGTTTGATGAGATCACTGCCCTACCCAACCAGACGTTTTACAACCACCTGGACATGCCACCCCATCCCCTGTGGTAACCAGGTGGGCTTGGAGGTCCAACCAGTGGGTACAAGTTAGGGGCTATTGTTCTTCTTGGACCCAGATGGTGAAGACGGCCACTGTACAAAATGATCTGTCAGCCAGCCTGACCAGGGGGTCCTTATGTTCTGGTGGTGATATCAAAATGCCTCAGAGAAGCTTCTTCCATAGCTAACCTTTAAGGAAAACAGATGAGAGAAAAAAAAGGGTGCAACGGGTGTGCAATCATCACACCGATGGAAAGAGACAACCGAGCGAAGTGTTTGTTGGACCAAAAACCAAGGTATAGTCTAAGGGCATGTAATGCAGCCATCTTGTTGATGCTAAGCGGGTCTGGGTCTGGTGAGTAGCTGGATGGGATACTGCTTGGCGAACTCTATGTATACTGTATTGTGTTCTGCCATAGAAAAAGACAAAACTATTAACTATTAATATAATATATCCCCTGGTGCTCATTCATCTATCTATTCTACATGAACCACAAAGACTCTCCATTTGCCAGGGCACTAAGAAATCCTACAGGATGTGAAAAAAAAAGTCGTTTCTCTCTTTAATCATCGCCTCTTCTAACTGTTGTCTTGGGCTAGTACAAAAAGAAAGACACAATACAAGGAGTAAACTGACAACACCAAAACCTTTAAGCAAACTGGATTTGATAAGGGAGGTCATCTTAATCCAACACGGTTTCTCCCTCCTCCCGTCAGTTGTTGCATTTTCAGCCGCTGCAGAGTTTCCCAAAACATGATCATGCTGCTATAATACCAGCCCTGTTGCCGTTTCTTGTAGCACATCAATTTCTTAGAACTTGCCACTGTCCTAGCGGGCTGATTTAGAACAGTACTGAAAATTATTAGATCAGATTACACAATGAAAGACACCGTGGCGGGTTACTGCTACTAGAGCACTAATGTGCGTCTGCCGTTCAGCGAGCTTTTTATTTCTGACCCTCAACCCTGCTTATGTGACTTGCAGGAAGTAGTTGTGAAATGAGATGGGTTAAGGCTGCAATCCTATGCACACTTACCTGAGAGTAAGCCCCATTGAATATAATGGGATTTACTTCTGAGTAGACATGCATAGGATTTGGCTGCAATTGGCTTTAAGTGTTTAACTCTTGTAAACCCTCAAGAGGGTTTGATATTTTAGATAGTGAGCCTCTTTGGGGCAGGGGACCATTTTTTTCATTCATTTTGCTATGTAAAACACTTTGTTGAAAAGCAGTATGTACATATTCTTATTCATTCATTAAAATGAACACTCAAAAAGCCCACATTCTGTTTTTGCAGCCAATTCCCTATCCATGCCAGTTCCTCCCACCTTCCAAGTCATAAAAACCTTCAACTTGGAGAAGGGGGAAGAGGGTCACAGGGGCAGGGGACTCCCTGCCAGACAGGCTTGGTCTCACAAAGTCTCTCCTTAACTGTAGATCAGGGGTGGCCAACCTTCCACCATTAGGGCCTCTGGATTCTTAAGAGTTGTGTAGAAGACAGAATCTTGGCAGCTGCAAGTGCTGCTGCTGCTGCTAAAGCAGCTGTACCTGCTGAAATGCCCTCACCTATGCAACCATTTAAAGGGCCAGCATTCATGTTGAAAGGTCGGCCACCACTGCTGTAGATGGTGTACAGAACATCATTTCCTGCTGTGGGATCGGGTAGTCAGAAAGTTCCAAGCCCCACAATCTCCTAGCTGGAAATGGTATTCTGTGTGCCACATATAACCAAAGCGTTGCAGTCTGATGAGGGGAGCCACTAGGGAAGAGGACAATGGCAGTGGGGAAGAGATGTAGTGTGGGCTCTTCTCACATGACCACAGCAGCACTGGAAGGGGCGATGCCATTGCAGATCTCACGCCACCAGGGTCACATGAAACACAGCCGTACAGTACAATCCTATGCATGTTTATTCAGAATTAAGTCCCACCGTATTCGATGGGGCTTATTATCAGGTAAGTGTGCCTAGGACTGCAAGCTTGGAGACATACATTCCTCCTTCTTCCAGTATCTCTCATCCAGCTCTAACCCCTAATTTCCACTCTGCATTTTTTTTTCCACTAGGCACCCTGTTAAGAACACCTAGTACAGTTGTAAATCATGGAACATGTTTATGATTTTTGAGAGAGAGAGAGAGTCAAGCCATGGGCTTGGAGCTATTAATTTTGCAACATGAATTGCTCCAACGTTCACCTTCAAGAGTCACCAGACTGGGACATAACTGGTGTGCTAAGCATATCGTCATCCCAGAACTTGGAGACTTAAGATAATGTACCTGAAGGGCATCTAGTCCAACCGTCTGAAAGACTCTAGTCCCGCAACAACTGCCCCTAACCAGTTTCCTCCTTGAATTTCTCCAAGGAAGGAAAAAGATACTCCAAATGTTTTCCCTCTGGACAGGGCGGCTTCCAGATTTGGCAAAGGACAGAGCCCGCCACTGTGATGCCTTTCCCCCCACCAAGCATTCACTGCACACAAAAAGCATGTTCTGAACATCTGCAAGACCTTGTGACTCACACCCGTCCAATTAGCAAACTGAAGCCTCTCAGCTGACATATCACATCTACCTCATATTATTTGCTATCATTTCCACCACCATCATCCTGCATTTATTTATACAGTGACAGCAGTCTATAAGGCACTTTATATGGTGTGGAAAGACAAGTCTCTGCCCCGAAGCGGCTTACAAGCTTGACAGCGCAATCCGACTTAACTTTTGTGCCGGTGTAACCAGCGGCGCAGCGAGAACGGGAGGCCCCAGAACGGAAAGGGGATTCAAATCCCCTTTGAATTCCTCTTTTGGAGGGGATTTGAATCCCTCTTCCGTTCTGGGGCCTCCCGTTCTCGCTGCGCCGCTGGTTACACTGGCACAAAAGTTAAGTCGGATTGCGCTGTGATTTCGATACAAAGGAGACACTCGAGGAAGGGAATGGGAATGGAGGCAAGAGTTAACAGGGGAACCAGTTCCATTCCAGAGGTTTGTCTGGAATTTGGGACGTATGTAAATTGAAACAGCCGGCTTTTGCTGGCTCAGCACTTTTGCATTTGCGCAAAAGTACCACAATGGACGGACTACACCTATGTGAAAGCACCAACATGGCCATCCATAAGTCAGACATCTGGAACTTTGGGAAACAGTGTATTTGCGATCATGGCTTCCAATGAACAGTCTTTTTTCATTAAATAAGAGTGTGTGGGGAGGCGTGATTGGGATCAGAATGGTGCTAAAGCCCCCTACCACCCACAGTAGTTTCACCCCCTTCCATCGCTACGCAGCATGCTATTTCCTTAAATAAAACCAAACACAGAAGAGGAATGTATGCATTTAGGGTTACATCTAGTTTGACCCTTGATTACGATAGGGTGTGGGGACTCAGAGGTTGTGCCAAAGGCTTAACAAAAAAAAAAAGGTTACTTTTAAAGAAGGAAGGAGGTGGCATCATGCAGGAAGTCATGGTATCACACAGTTCCAGATGTAAGAGGTAGAGAGGGCACAGCTGTTTGGGGCACCAGGACATCTCCACATGGTTGAGGCAGGTGGAGGTGAAGGAGCCCACTGCATCTAGAATTCAACAGAGAGCTGCTACTTTATGATTAGCAAAGAGTTTCATGTTTCCAGGCCAATTTTAAACTACCCGTGTGTTTTTTCCCTAGTGAGACTCTTTTACACTCTTTTGCAACGGATGATGATAATTTATACGCTGCCATCAATGGGCATGAGGCTTTACAAAAAGTGGGAGAAAAGTCCTTGCCCCGAGAGACTTTTAATCTCAATACTGGCACAAGGGAAACATCAGAGGAAAGGGGGGGGGGGAATGGATGCAAAGTAAACAGAGGGAGAATGTGAAATGGTTTCCTAGAAAGAACATTTTATAAGGCGTTACAAGTGTTAACGGAATTTCTGAGGCCAGGCAAAACTCCAACATGCTTATACCGACGATAGGAATGTGCTCTGCCACAGCATTGCAAGGGGAAAGAGAACATTGTTGTGTGTATGTGTGGTAGGTGTGCCCAGGCCTTCAATCCTGGGATCATAATATCAAAGGAAATCCTGGACATCACAGAAGTGCTAAATTCCCACAGATGCTCTGAAATACTTCCTGTGGCTATATTGGTACAGGAACAGAGGAAAGAGACTCACTGCACACGTTCACTACACATACTGGTGCCTACATTGTCTCCTCCTTCAAGAGTTCTGCAAGGAAAAAACAGCATTTGGTCCTCAGGGTATACAGGGCCGGCCCATCCATGAAACCAACTGAGAAGGTTGCCTCAGGCAGAAGACTGGTGGGGAGCATCCACCTTTGTTCGCCTGACCGTCTTCACTGCTCTTCCTCTGTTCTGCTGTATGGATTTGAAAAAGAAGAAGGGACCCAGCGGTAGAGGAAGTGTGGAGGAGAGGAAACTGTCCAGCAGGAGGAGGAGCAATGGAGGCGGTAGAGGCCAGTACACCACCAGATAAGGGGAAGATAGTGCTTGTTGTGCTGTCTCAGGGCCCAGTGCTTGTTGTGATGTCTCAGGGCCCAGTCCTATCCAACATTCCAGGGCTGATGCAGCCGCACATGCAGCCCCGAGGTAAGGTAACAAAGGTCCCTTACCTTGAGGAGGCCTCTGTGACTGTTCCCCTACCACGGGATGCAGCACACGCCCTGTTGTGACAGCTGCATCAGTGCGGGAAAGTTGGATAGGATTGGGGCCCCCCCTCAGGCACCAGGAGGTCCTGGGCTAGCTGTGCAGACATATGCCTGAAGACTCCAGCTCTTTTAAACAAACAAAAAACCCGCACACAATTATTATTCTTTTTAGGTTATTCTAATAAGAACTATTTGTAGTTTTATCCATTACTGTGATGAAGGAACCAATTATGCACTGCATACATTTTGGGATATCGCAAATTGCTGGGGTTTTTTCTTGCAGTTTACTTTTTCCTGTATTCTTCAAAACCTATCACTGGCCTGGAGCTGACCCTATTCCCTTTCCAACTACCACTACGGGTTCCAACTACTGTAACTAGGAAAAAAAAAACTAGCCTAGTCTGCACTTGTGCCTTTCACAGCAGCTGGGTCTGCAGAAGTAGCTTTTCACAGCAAGGAGATGAGGCATGCATGCAGTCTGCTAATCAACTTGCAGTTAAAGGCACAGGAGCCATAGCCAGGAAAAAAGGGGGCTGCCATTACGAAGAAGTCGAACAATCTATGCATTACGAAAATTGCTGACGCAATTAGACCTGAAAGAGAGCGAGAAAGAAAGAGTGTGTGCAGGGTGGAAAATAAATCACTAGTGTCCCTCCATCCAAGTCCCGATTTCAGCAACATGCACAAAATACATGGGGTGTTTCTCTGGAAAGTAGTGGCTTTCACTTACAGGAGTCAATTAATTTCCAGGACTGCCTCTGATGTCACGCTAAGAGGAATGCCAGCTCTACGTTTCTTGCCATGTTACACTCTCTGGGAGCAGATGTTATTTTCTGCCAACTCCATTAAATTATCTGAAAACCCAAACATTCCCCATTTACAAGCCATTGCCATGCACACTCTTGATGCAGGGCTGCAGCTCTTGTAGACTGCTGTAATCTGCAAAGACGGTGGTTCCCTTTTCCAGGAGTTTTGGCTAATGAGGTCCTGGATGGACCATGGATGCCCCATCACTGACCTTTGGTGGGTTCTTTCATTCCCCCCCCTCCATTCAGACTGTTACATAACACAGCGCTTGCGTGTGGAGACTGGAGACACAAGAAAGCCTGCGTGTGTTTTCACTTTTCCTCCCCTTATTTAATCTTCTTTGCAATATGGGGGGGGGGGGGAGGAGGAAAGAGAGAAAGAAGCAGAGCGCACATTTGGGTCAGCAGGTTAGCAGTATCAAAAGCCTAAACCGTTTAAGATCACCAAATAGCTCGCCCCAATCATGACAACGACAAATAATCCACCGCCTCCAACAAGCCTTTTATTGATGTGATGATAATAATAGACACACGCTTACTCTGGTTACATAATTTTTGCAAGACTCACACAGTTCAAGAGGAGAAGAGGGGAAAATCCCACCAAAACAGCAGGAGTATTTTCTTAAAAAAAAACAAACAAACAAACCATACCGGCTCTCTCATATTCCCCCTCTCCTTGGGAAAATAATATGAAATAAATTAATCTGAAATATAGAGGGTTAAGAAAGGATGGAGCAGGCAAAGCGAGGAGGAAAAAGGGGACGTTGTATAACAGCAAAGTCTTGCAGCTTTGCAAACACTCTCCCAAACTGGAGAAAATGTGTTTGAGAGCCAGTGTTTCTGATTATCGGCGTTACATAACCAGCTTTCGCATTCCTCTTCATGGAATCCACAATCTCAAGGTCCCTCGTAGCTCCCAAAGGGCCTTTTATTTTGTTGCACATTTTTTTTAAAATATAGAAATCATACACACCAACATAAGACTCTTCATGCCATCTGCCTAAAGCTGCATAAAATCACTCGAAAAGCAGCCCCAGGCCCTCCCCCAGCCCCACCAGCTGATTCCAACAGTGCCTGTCATCTTTTTACTGTACAGGGGGTGCCTGAAAGTAGGAAGCTGCTTGGAATGGGAGGTGTGGCCAAAATTGGGAGGAACAAAAAAAAAATACTGTAACACACAAACCGACACATGATCAGCCATATTTCTACCACCAACACAACACAGCAGAGTCTGGAAGGCATCAACCTTCTTTTACCACCAATCGACAGCCACTACCTCTTTATTTCCCCCCCCCCCCACTCTGGCAAAGGAGAGTATGTTTGTCAACCGGAGGGTTACAGGCATGTCACTTTAACAGACCCATATTATGAGTAGTGTATAATATATTCACACACACATTCTTAACAGAGAAAATCAATTCCAAATCAGTTCTGTCCTGAATAGTACCAACGAGCAATGCCTAAATAACACAAAGTCACAAAGGATTCAAAACAAAAACAAAAATCACTTGTGTGTGTGTGTGTGTGTGTGTGTAAACACCGACCACATAATCCGTATTTCTGGAAGCCCCCTTGCATTAACCCTTCACGTCCCATGTGGGAGAGAGGAAGAGCTCCCCCCAGCAGCCAGATCCGCGTTGCCAAAATACACATCACCGCCAAGGTTTTCTTTTCATTGATGGAAAAGCGGCCGCACGTCCGTCCGCCCGCCCCAGGCTGAACTTCACTTGACCTGCACGTGTTGAGACGCCCTGACCTGCGCCTGGGAGCTGCGCTCGTCTCCAGGCCGTGAGAAAACGACAAGCGGGACATTCAAAGAGATTCCCAGTTCTTGCCAAAAGAGAGGAATCAGACCAATTATACAGTACTAGATCAGAGAGGTCCTAATTTAAAAAACAGAAAAGGTCAACAGCACCTTCTCTCCCCCCCCCGAAAAAGAGACAAACGAAAAAAGCGATCAGAGAGAGCAACTTCGTGTGCACGTTTTCACTCCACTTCAGAAAGAATCCGATGTAAGAAACCAGCGAGCCAAAGCAGACAAGTCAACACTGCTTCCCAACTCATAATAGTCCATTTTTTCACCCCGTAAGAAAAGAACAACACGTATATCAATAAAAAGAAAGGAGTGGAGGGGAAGAGAGAGAGAGAGAGAAACTACACATTTTGCTTTTTGAAAAGTATAAAGTTCGCTTCCCCTGCTCCTGGCTTCCTTTCTCATTGCATTTACACGAGTTCAGGAGCAGCTTGGCAAGGGCAAAACCCACTTGCACAGAGGAACGTGCTCGTAAACACGTATTTGCTGCATGTCATGTTAAACAATATAACAAAAAGGTAACGTGTGAACACGCCCTGGGGTCTTCTGCCAAATGTGAAAATGTGTTTTTTTTTTCCTTTGCAGCAAATATTTTTTTTAAAAGCTATTAAAAGTTTTCACGGTTGTATGAGTGTGGAATATCCTTTTTTTCTGTAATGGAATATGTATTTAAATTAAAATTTTGTGGTTTTTTTTTTACAAATTTTGCACGGTTCCCCGTGCTGCTTCTGCTGCCTCTCTCTCTCTCTCTCTCTCTGCCCCCAGCCCACTCCTCCCCCACCTCCCCCCTCGGGCTCCCTTCCCCCCTACCTCCTCCTCCTCCTCCTCCTCTGCCGCTGCTACCGCTGCTGCTGCTGCTGCTGGAATAGCTCTGCCTGCGGTTGGAAGCGGGCGCGTCGCCTTTCCGGGCAGGCTCCAGGTTGGCCGGGGGATCCCTGGCAGCGCCGGCGGCCGCTTCCGAGCCGCTGCCGCCGCCGCTTCCTGGCTCGCCGGCTGCTGGATCGGGGGCTGCCGGCGCGGACTCCATGTTTCTGCCTTCGCGGTCTCAGCGCTTTGCGTTCTCGCTCGCTTCCTCGCTCGCTCTGCGCCCCCCTCCCCGTCCCTCCCCCCGCCCGGCTCGGCTTCGGAGATGGCGAGCGCGCCGGCAGCGGCTGCTTTGCCAGGGCGACTCTATGGTTGGCTAAGGCGGGGGGGGGGGAAGAGGGAGAAAAAAATAAGAATAAGAGGAGGGGGGAGCCCGAGCAGAGCGGAGCGAGCCAGGCAGAGCCAGATGGGATGCGAGCTTGCTTGGCTGTGACCACAAGCAGCGCTAGCGAGAGCTTTAACCGGCCAGGCTCTCTGCCCCCCCCCCACCCCGTGCAGACGCGCACGGCTCCGGCCCTGGCTCGAACCCCGGTTGGCAGAGAACGGCTCGGGCCAAGAAAGGAAGAGGTTGCCGGCGTTGGGAATCGACTTAGAACGGAGTCCCTCTGTTCTCTTTGCGTCTTATCAAAGGAAGCCCTCGTTCACGGGACCAGAACACCACGGACTTGTGGAACTCACCGCCACAAGGATGAATGATCAGGCTTGCTTGTTGTTTGTAGTTTAACTGTGTCTTTCGAGCAACGGCTCTCAAGCCAGCTTGTAAACACTCACACAGAACTTGACATTCAGTTACGACAAAAGCAATTGTGAATTGCTGGCTTTAGTACAGTATTTATGTATGTACTGCCTTTTTTATCATTTCTTCCAAGGAACTCAGGGATGGCTCGCATGGTTCGAGCTCCCCCCCCCCCACTTTTATCCTCACAATAGTCATGCAAAGTACAGTAGACCAAGCTGGGCCAGGATCACCAGTGATCATCATGGCTAAATAGAGTTTTGGACGCAGGTCATCCAGCCCAGCAGTCTTGCACTGTCTAGAAAGTTCAGAAACCTGGGTGAGTGCAGAATGAACTAGTCACACAATTTCTGCCCAATGATTTCTGCACAGAGAAACTTTTATAATTCCAGAAATTGTGAAACGGTGGTGGTGGTGGATGGGAAATCTGCTTTTTGTCCTTAAAAACATTGGAGGGAAATTGAAATGCATTGTTGTTGTTCAGTCGTTAAGTCGTATCCGACCCTTTGTGATCCCATGAACCATATCCCGCCAGGCCTTCCTGTCCTCCACTATCTTCCTGAGTTCGCTCATTTTCATGTTCGTTGCATCGGTGATGCTGTCTAACCATCTCATCCTTTGCCTTCCCCTTCTCCTTTTGCCTTCAATCTTTCCCAGCATCAGAGTCTTCTCCAGAGAGTCCTCTCTTCGCATTAGGTGGCCAAAATATTTGAGTTTCAGCCTTAGTACCTGTCCTTCCAGGGAACAGTCAGGGTTGATTTCATTTAGGATTGACTGATTTGATCTCCTAGCGGTCCAAGGGACTCTCAGGAGTCTTCTCCAGCACCACAGTTCGAAAGCATCTATTCTTCGGTGCTCAGCCTTCCTTATGGTCCAACTCTCGCAACCATACATTGCTACTGGGAACACCATCGCCCTGACTATGCGAACTTTTGTTGACTATGCATTTTGTTGAAATGTATACAATCTGCTTAAAAGGTCAGCCCATGATCATCTATAAGGCTGCCTTAGGTGGAGGCATCCAATCCAACTCCATTTCTTTGCCTACTTCCACTATTCCTCATCCTTCCCCCACCTCCCTGGAATGTTCTCTGGGAAACACTGGGAGAGATTCTGCTCACGCACGAAAAAGAGATTTTGCAAAAACCTTGAACATGCCACTAAAGGGACAGTGAACTTTCCATTGTGACAATATGTGATGTAATGATTGTAATTATTTTAGATTGTGAGCCCACTGGGACAGAGGATCATCTTTCTGTTTATTTTGCCACGCCAGCCGCTTTGGTGCACTTTTTGCAAAGCACTATATACATTTGTGCTTTGTTTATACACTTCGTTGCAAAGCAGTTGATAAACGTTTCTGTAATGATAAAAAAAACGACCACATATCTCACACCTGAAATGTTTGACTAAATGATGCTGACCAGGGGGCTGCAACCTTTAATCAGTCAGCCTGGTTGGGCATTGGCAGGGCTGTTGGGAAGTGGCGGGGCTGTAGCCTTTCCCTCCAGGTTGCGGCGCGAGCGGGAGGACCCGCCCGCACTGCAACCCGGGAAAAATACATTTTAAGGGGGGTATGTGGGTGTACTTGGGGGGGTTCTTGGGTGTACATGGGGGGGTGGGATGTCTGGGGGTATGCGGGGTAACCAGAGGCCTGTGTAGGGGTACGCAGGCCTCCAAAGTTTGAGAACCCCTGCTCTAATATTTAATAGGGTAAGAGCAACTATCTCTGTTCACCGCAGCATAGTGTCTTTTCCATTTCATAGTGGCTGTTTGCTGGCATTGCTTCTGTATCTTCTTTTTTTCTTTTCTTCAAAGAGTGTGAGCACTTTTGAGACAGGGAACCATTTATTTACCGTATTTAGCTATGTAAAGCTGCAATTCCATGTACACTACCTGAGAGACTTACAGCACAATTCCAAGCAAGTGTACTCAGCAGCAAGCCCAACTAACAGCCCAGTTCTATACTCCAGATATGCCATTTAATCATTTGATTTTGTCTGTGTAAACCGCTTTGTGAACTTTTTGTTGAAAAGCGGTATATAAATACTGTTAACAATAACATACGCCGGTGCAACGAAAGCCCCGCTGGCATAGAAGTCTGCCCTTGTGGCATCCTTGTGTACTGGTGTGTAGTGTACTTGGGGCATCTCCCCATGGTTCAGGGTGGTGCCTACTGCTGTGTCATTCATTCCTAGTGGCCAACAGGGGGGTGCCCCCCACGGCCATTAATTGGCCCTGTGCTTGCCCCCACCCCCCTGCTCAGTTCACCCTGGTGGCTCCTCTCTGACCGCTAGTGTTGGGGCTGATTGGATGCAGTGATAGCACAGTGGACAGCACAGTGATGCTCCTGAATGCTCCTTGGACAGCACAGTGATGACATGCGGCAGTCACATGCATGATGTGTCAATGTCACGGCAATGACACAGGGATGACGTGCTTTGAGGCCATTGAGGTAAAAAGCATGTATTATTATTATTAATAATAATTATTAATTATTAATTAATAATTATTAGTATTTATTTTATTAATATAATTATTAATAATTATTAATAATTATTAATTATTATTAATAATAATAATTATTATTATTAATAAATAGATTTATTAATAATAATAATAATAATGTACTGTATTATTCATATTAACAATAATGAATATTTCTAGTACTAATAGTTGTTTCTCATTTCTGCTTGATGGACATGCATTTACTGTATTGTGCTGCTCTTTTTTTTTCTTTTTTTGCTTTATTCTTCTTTTCTGTGATCAATATGGTTTCTTTTATGATGCTTCTCCTGTGCTTCTTCCTTAAATATGTTACATGTTAATGTATGTACCCATACACACTTTGGCAGCGCAATCCTAACCAACTTTCCAGCACCGGTGCAGTTGCAATGCAGCCCCAAGGTAAGGGAACAAAAGTTCCCTCACCTTGAAGAGGCCTCCGTGATTTCCCCCGCACTGCAAAATGCAATGTGTGCCCTGTTGGCACAGCTACATTGATGCTGGAAAGTTGGTTAGGACTGCGCTGTGGGTTTCTTCTCTTTCTTAACTTTTGGCCTTTCCCCATCTTTCTTTATAGTCCCTCTAGCCTTTCTCCATGTAACTAACCTTCGCTCTTTCAAGTCACTCTCAGCCCATTGTTCAAAGTTCCCATATCTGTCTATGCTGTGATAGGTAACACAATTGCCATTTTTTTCCCTCTAGGCTATTTTTGAAAAGCTCTCTTTTCCCTCACAGTTGTCCTTTTTGCACACACATCTTTGTCTCTCTGTTTTGGCCTGTTATTAACGCCCAGTGTCTTTACTTGAAATGAACATGAAGTTTCTTTCCTTTTATAACTCCCTTGGTTGGTTGTGAAATCAGCTTTGCTTCTGCTTTGCTGGACAGGTAATAGATTTCTCCCGAGTTTGTTTATGGCATAATTTACACAGTGCTTCCTTCTGCTTCCCTTCACTATACAGTATGAATCTTGTGCGTTGTTGCTATTTGTATTTTTCCTCTTTCAAATATCTCTTTAATCTGTTTTAGAAACACCCATGAGAGGTGGCTGACAACCAAGATACCCGAGCATCTCATTTTGTCAGTTGGCAAATAGGGAAAAATAAAATGAAAGTTGAACATGATGAAGTTATCCTCGCATGCCAGAGCCTCGTGGTGGTCTACATGTCAGGAATGGAGCCTTCCCATAATTCCGTGCGCACGCGCACACTTAGCATTACTTACCGTTTGGGATGGGAGAGAGATCTCTGTGGTTTACAGGCCACAACAGAGTCATAGGGCGTGGATACGGTCATGGAGCTGAGATTCCTGGAAAAATCAAAGTGGGAGAGTGACTAGGAGGGCCTCATTCACAAGAGATAAGGCAGGCAACTTTGGCCTGCCTTATCATTGCTAAGGGTCCTGGGGCCTGTAGTGTGCATGGAATTCAGGGTCCAGATTAACCTTTCAGACAACTGGGAAATTAATCTGCCTTTTTTTCCTGGGTTATTTTCAAAGCATACTCAATAAGGTCCACTCACCACTTCTTTATTTAATGTATTTATTAACATTTTTTTAAATCCTTCCTTTTCATCACAAAACCAGACACCACCACCTCCACAAAAGGCAGCTAACAAATACTAGGACATAACAAAATAGCATACAGTGAAAAGCTAATTAAAAAATAGCAACTAACAAATATAGAGCCACATAACAAGGCAGCAGAAAGAGAAAAGGAAGCCACTTTCGAAGGTGTCATGAAATAAGATGTATTTTACTTGGTTTCTGACTCTGGTGGAGAAGGGGGCCAGACTGGCCTCTTGTGGTGGAAGGTTCCATAGTCTGAGAAGGCTGTGCTCTGCATACCCACCAGCCGTAACATTTATATTTCTAGGGGGGGGGGGATGAGTTTCTTTGTTGCACATCGTAATTTGAGACATGAAACGTGCATGGACTTGTATGCTATTTTGAATTTCTCTAATATTGACCTTTTTCTTACACACACTGCCTTTCTTGGAAATCCTGAATACTTATTAAAAGGCAGTTTGGCAGGATAGACGACAGCAGTAGCATTATTGTTTTAAAACATTGCTTTAAAACAATTTAAACCTCTTGTGGTTTTCCTGTTTGCAGAGAACAGGCTGCAATTCTGCAGGAGTCCTGGCCTCTGCCATTACAGTGCTCACGTGAATAAGCCGGATGAATCTGAACTAGTTTTCAGAGGTTGGGAAGGGGCATGAAGGTGTTCTATTAAGGTGGCTGCTCTATGCACACTTATTTGGAAGCAGCTCGCATAAAACCAGACCTCCCAGCGCCTGAGGTGGTAAGCTAAATGCCTCCCCCTTTCCCAGCAGCATGCTGCGACCTCCACTGCTTTGTCTCCTGCTCTCTGGAGAAACAAAGGAAGAGAGGAACACAGCAGAAGAGGAAGTGTGGAGGAGAGGAGAGTGATTGATGGTACTTCATCATCACTAAATTAGACAAAAAGGTACCTTTTAAATGGGTGGCCCGGCGGCTCTACCGATTTAGCAGGAGGAGAGCAACTATGTTCACCTCATCATAGTGTCCTCTACTGGTTGTGTGCTAGTGTCCCCCCCCTTTTTTTTGAAGATTGTGAGCCTTTTCAGGACATCATAATTTATTTATTTTGTTCCATAAACTCCTGCAGTGTTATCATAGTTCCTGACCGGGACACGCAACACCAACCCGTCCGGTCGTTCTTCCGCTGCCACCAGTACCTAGCTTGTCAGCACCCAGAGGCGTTCTTTAATGGGGGGAGCTGGTGTGCTCCACCCCAGGTGCCAAGTGGGCGCGGGGGCGCGGCAGCCGGGCGCGGGGCTGCGCAGAGCGGCGCGGCACTGGAGCCCGGCTGGCGCGACCCCCGGAGCAGCGCGCCCACTTGGCGCGTCCCTGGCCTCCAGAGGCTCCGCTCCGAAGGCCGGGGATAAGCCCTCCTTAGAGCGACCGCCCAGTTCGGTGGTCGAGGGCTTTATGAGAAAGCCGAACGCGTCGCCGGCTTTTATATGTTTTGCACATGCGCAAAACCTTTCTGAGGGCAAATGGGCAGCCTGTTCTTTCAGCTTTCTCATAAAGCCCTCGACCACCGAACTGGGCGGTCGTTTTGAGGAGGGCTTGTCCCCTGCCTTCGGAGCGGAGCCTCCGGAGGCCGAGGACGCGCCGAGTGGGCACTCAGCCCCGTGCCCAGCTGCTTGGGGGCGCTCCAACCCCCGCCCCCCCAGGCGCCGGGAGGGCTGGGAATGCCACTGTCAGCACCTCACTTTCCACAAGGCCTTGAGGGGTTAGGGACTCTCCCAGTAACCTGGTGCTCTGCCAGAACCTAGGGCAGGTTTGAAATAGAGACAACACAGCTCCTCAAACAAAACTGGGTTTATTTACGAAGGAGGACACTTCATCATAGCAATCTTTTCTCCAAATAGCTCAGCAACGCAATTCAGCAGTGATACACTCAGTGATTCAGCTCTGTGCTCCAGCACAAAGTGTTTCAGCTCCAACTCTCCACCTGGAATGGCTAGGAGCTTGCCCTTATTATAGGGGTTACTTAGCTCCTCCCCCTTTCGGTTGGCTATTTGGGAGGGAATTTCAAACCAAACTGCCCTTCCCGTACTTTTGTTTCCTGCACTTTTTGGTTTTTCTCCAAAACATAAATGGTTTTGGAGGGAAACCTGTCATTTGAATTCTAACCAACTTCACACAAACAGAAAAGGCCACTGTTTTTAACTTCTCCTTGTTGTGACAACTGCCTTGTGAACTTTTTTTCTACTGAAAAGTAGCACATAGATATTACAAATCAAGAATAAACGTCCACACCTGACCGTACACTTCCAAGTTCCAATACCATTCCTTCTATATCATCATATAGAGCATTTCCAGACGGGGCGTTGCCACATATTGTTCACTCACACTTTATAGGGGAGGGAGATCACATGACACTACCACCTATCCATTGTCCATCCCTATTTTCCTTCTGCTTACATTTACCGGTATTAATGAGAAAAACTATAAATAATGAGAACAGAGGACAATTGTGGACAATTGTTAGTGTTACTGTTCGGTCTTTTCTGAGGGGCACATGCCCAGAGACACAACTTCCCTTCCCCTTATTTCTGTACAACTGGGGGCACTTCTGGGGTCAAAGGGGGAAAGTCAGTCTACCATATTCCCAAAACTCTGTCCAGAAGTGCCCACAGTCTTACAGTAAGGAGGAACTGCGGCTGATCAATTATGACTCTGGACGAGCTCTCAAAATTATACAAACCCTATGCTGGAGTAAACCATTTTGCCTAAAAAAACTTTGTCAAGGGGTCTTCTGCAATCCTACCATTAAAACAGTGTGTTTCATATTTATATCTTCCCCAATTTCTTCTAAAAAAAAATAATTAATGCACACCCTATGAAAGACCAGTGATCAAAGCAGCAAGAAACCTTCAGCAATAAACAAAAAAGTCAGAAACTGAAAGTCATGATAGTTTATTCTACTCCTCCAGACAGTCAAAAATGAAAAATTCCAATGAGAGTTTCAGCTCGAGATCTCGAATGTATTTTTGTTGTTGGTTTTTTACAAAAAAATATTCGTCATAATTCAGCTTTAATTTAACATATCTGGAAAAACAGCGACAACCACACAACTGTATCTTGAGCTGTTCATCTGCCACAGGCTCTTGTTACATGTTGAATTATGCAAGTAAAGAAGGTAAAAATAGCACAACTTTTTTTCCCAAAGTCTTCATTACTCTGATTCAAAGAAAACAGACAGAGTTCCCATCAAAGTAGGTTTATTTCAGGGGCGGAGTCTCTCCCCCTTCTCTCCCTCCTTCCTTCCCACCTGCCCCCTAAGCTCAGTTTGATGCTGTTTTTAAAAGAAGTGAACCCTCCTTCCAAAATAGCTACACAATATTAATTCACCAAACCTGAAAACAAAACCCCCTCCTTTTGCCCTAATGCATTTTTACTCCCAAAAGGCTAGGTCATGTATGAGACCATGTCATTTAGACCAGACCATGCATGAGTCTGACAGTCTCAAGTAGTGGATTGGCAGACACACCTGCCTCCCATGGCTTATCTACTCACTCCCACCACTCCCTGCATTTCAAAAAAGAGGAGGAGGAAGGGTAAAGGTAAGGAGAGTAGTAAGCTAGAGCAGGGGTTCTCAACCCCTTCCCATCCAAGTACCACCTCCGGCGCAGCACCACTCTCCTGCTGAGTACCACCGGAAGTGACTGACGATGGCATCATCACCAGTTACTCCCAGGTTCTCAGGTTTTCGGAAGCCAGAAAACACAGGTAGGAGGCTCTGGGCAGGTGGGAGGGCCCTTCTCAGCGTTCCCGGGAGGCTCGGCCAAAGGCCGAAGACTTTCGAGAGGGAAAACGCGCTGCCAAAAGTGCCGCGTCAGAGTGGGTTTCTGGTGGTGCAGCAGTCCAAGTACCACCAGCAGTCCGCCGAAGTACGACTGGTTGAGAAACCCTGAGCTAGCGCATCGGAGATGTATGCTCTGTGTATCGCTTCCAGGATGGCATACATGGCATCTCAGATTGGTCACAAACATCATACAGGACAAACAACTGTACTTCTCAGATTAATTTGACAGGGCTGACCTTTTCCTCCAGATTTTTGCCGAACTTCCAAACCCCGCTCTGGAATCTGTTTTGAATTCTCAGACTCAGTTTGGGTGTCAGAATGTCTATTGAGTTCATGGAGCTGCTTTGAGTGTCCCTTCAGGGAGGACGGAAAGGCACAATATAGAAATATGTTCATATTCTGTGGCTCTAGGCTTCAGGAAAGTTGTAGATGGCATTATGCGTACACAGAGAAACCCTGCAAATGTATCATGACATCATGTCATGTCACACCACAATGGTGCATGAGGCTTCTCTGCCTACGTGAAGCACAGTATCCAGCATTCTGAACCCTCCCAACCTGTTGCAAAACCCCACTAGACTGTGCCAAGTCTCCAGGACTGCAAATCTACCAACAAATTCCATGATACAAACACATTAAGACTTTAAATTCCACGATGCTGAAGCAGGCTCATCGCCCTCTTTCATCCATCCTGGTGCACAGTTCTCAGACTGCTTCTGGCTACACTGGCACCGCACTCCTAGCAGTTGCAGCTCCGAGAAGTTGCTTGAGTTTCTTGTGCAGATAAGACTATCCCTGTCTGGGGTTTGGGGATGCATGCCAGGGCTCTGATTGGGATCTTCAACAGGCAGGGATCCAACAAGAAAAAATTCCCTAAAACTACAGTTCCCAGATAGGAACCTGCTGTACCAGTTGAATTCCTGCCTGCCAGGCAGCTGTTTAAAACATGAAAATCCTGATGGGGAAAAAAAGGTGATAATCCTAGCTTTGAGGTTTGCATACTTATTTCTGAAGGCCTTTTTTTTTTAAACAGCATGCTTGGCGAGAGACCAACAACAACAATAGTACCTGATGGGAGCTCTGTATTTGAATCACAGTAAAGACAATGGGGGGGGCACACACGCACACACGCACACACACACACACAGAGCATCTTCTAACCTTAAAGGAAAGGGGAAGCTCCTGCTCACATGGATCTTTGTGTGCACTGGAGCCACATGATGCTTTGCCTTTGGCTGTATCTTTGGAGAACACGAACACACACACACACACACACACACACACACACACAGAGAGAGCCTTGTGGCACTTTAAATATTAACAGATTAGTTTTGTGGACTTTATCAGACGCATGACATGAGTGTTATCCTCCATGCATCGGGCCTGGTGCACTCTGACCCACAAAAGCATGCACCACAATACATTTGTTACAATACATTCAGTGAGCAGTAAAAACGTTGATAATGTGGACCGTGAGCCGTGTCAGCAGTATGTGGGGTTGGGCATTTGCTGGGGCAAAGAGATGGTTGAGGACCCGCCAGCAATTCCTGATACCATCTTCTCTACTAGCTCAGAGGCATGGCTGTGACCTTTCATCCATGCTTGGAAGACCCACTGATGGGCCTCCTGCTCAAGGACTCCCCCCCCCCAAAAAAGCCTGAAGTAGTGAGAACGATACAAAAGAGAAGCACTTTACTGCTGGAATAAACCATTGCTTGATTGAGATCGTCTATGTGAACATCCAGTGTGTAGCTCAACAGAAAAAATATTTCCTTGTCCCCTCGTTGCAGCAAGTTAAGAAAAATGTTGCCATGAGCAGCCTTTAAGCATTAAAGGGAAAGGTTATGTTGATATTTGGGGAGGACTAGGTGTAAACTTTGGAGAAAGTAGTATTGATTTATTTGGCTTAAGCTGCTAAGGGGTGAAGAATCCACAGCGAATCTGCCGCCAGATTCTTCTGACTGATGTTGCTTTGGGGACTGGTGTTAATGAGTCAGGCTGGTGCCGGGGATGCTGTTTTGCAAGTTTCCTGTGATTGAAGCACTCGAAGGGACAAAGTGAAGTACTGAGCCGGGCTCTAAGCCTACTGATGTACTCCAACCCCCTTTCATGTCTCCACTTAGAAGGCCTCTCCAGCTGAGGACTTTCAAGGGTAATTTGGAATTTCACATACACTTCAAGAAGTTCTAACGAAGTGCAGAACTATCATGTCCAAGAGATGCGGCTTGACGGATGTTTTTCTAATTAGCATATTGCTTTCGATTTGATCTGACTTTATTGCATCTACTTCAAATGGGCACTGAATTTAATTGCTCTCTTGGAGCTCAGAAGGTGGCCCCCTTTTCCGGTGTTGTGAGTTATTTTGGGGGGTCTTTAAAAAAAGATTTGTAAAGTTAAGGTATATATTTGCTGCTGCTGCTGCTGCTGCTGCTGCTGTAGTAGTAGTAGTAGTAGTAGTAGTAGTAGTAGTAGTAGTAGTAGTAATAATAATAATAATAATAATAATAATAATAATAATAATATCATCCTGCCTTTCTTTTAGGGATTCAAGATAACTAACAATCATAAATTAAAAAGAAAACACAGTTTTCAGTAAGCAGTATAAAAAGAACAAAAATGCATCTGAACAGCTAGCACCATGCATATCAAACCATGCAACAGTGACAACAGTTTTCAAACCTGATTAAAACACAGGTCTAGGACAGCCCATTGGAATAAAGGAGACTCCACTACCCTTTTAAATGCAAGCAGTGACAGGGCCAGGTATACCTCTTTTCGAAAGCTGTTTCAAGTCTTGGGGGAGCCACAGCTGAAAATGTTTTCTTTCAATGCCTCCGACTCACATCTGAAAGTGGGGGGAATTGACGAGGGCCTCTAAGATAAAACTGAGTTCCCAAGCAGTCTCCTCTGGGAGGAAGTAATTCTTGAAACAACCTGGTCACAGGCCATTTAGAGATCAAAAGGTCAGAATCAGTACCTTGAAATGGAAGCAAACTGGGTAAGCATCTTGCACCAGTTGAAGCTTCCATACTGTCTCCAAGGGCATCCCAATGTAAGAATTGCCTCTCTGGAGGTGGCCATGTCAGGCACTCACCAAGAGCCTCTACTCATCAGAGGGTCCACCTGGCTAGGTCAACTCCTGAACCCTCAATATGATGACAGACAGTGATAGCACCCAGTGCACCACCCAGAATAGATGGAGGATGGCAGGGAGGGGGCCAGTGCAGGGTTTTGCCTCAGGGTCACCAGCAAGCTGGCATCAGCACTGAAGGACATCTTAGCTTAAATAACAGACAAAGATAACATACTGTTGTGTCCCAACTGTTGCACCCCAGACTTTACCCCTGAGGGAGCAAACTAGTATTCCCTTTAATTAACCAATGTCCACTTTAGGCAAAGTTAGCTCCTTTCCCCTTTAAATTGCAACTGTGTGCCAAAAGAAAACACTGAACTCCAAGGCAACTATTTACAAGATTTATTACTTTCCCAGCAATAAATGTTCATTAGCCCTTCCCGGGCAGATAAGATTCTACTTAGCTAACGAGGGTCCGTTTCTGTAGAGAAGTCCAGCTCGTTACTTCACGGCGGTAGAATCTCCTTGTTGCCTTTCTCCTGTCCAGCAAAGAGTCTTGTAGCACAAAGTCCAATCAATCCTGGTCTCTCCACTTTCCAGTCAGGCAGAGCGTCTCCCAATACTAGTCAATCCAGGTAGGCAGTCCATCCAGGTGAGCAGTCAGTCCGGCAGAGTATCCCCGTCTGGAGCAGAGTCGTCGTCGTCGTCGTCGCTCGGCAGTCTGGCAGCATGTCCCCGAGGCGAGCTGGCGAGACTCCTTCCTGCTCCTACTGCTGCTGCTTTTATACTGTTAGTTCCCATCAACTCTCTACTGGTTACAGCTGTGGGCTTCCAATCACTGCCCTCATTATTGCCCACAGCTGTGAGAGTTCCAATCAATGCTAATTGAGTGCAGCTGCGAGCCACACCCACTGCATTCAAAGTCCCAGCTTTATCCCAATTAACAGCAACACCTGTGGGCCACGCCCAATTGCTTGCAGGTGTGCTTCCACCCACGCAGTCCTGGGTGGTAACCCTTTGTGTCCCAGTCCTGTCAAACAGGCAGTCCTTTAACCCCTTCCTCCCCGGACCTGTCAAAACAGGGGACCACTGCCAACACCACTAACTCCTCGCCAATCTTCCGCGATTTCCACTACACATATGTATGGAATACTTAGATGGCAAGCTGTCAGACCAGCAGGATGTGTGAATGGCAACTCTACCACAATCAATCATATGCAGACAATCATTCGAATCAACCACTGGCATCACTACAGGGGGGGCGGAGCTGTAAGTTCCTCCGTGATCAGAGCCTCCGTTACATGGAAGAACGAAGCGCCCCGCCCCCGTGCCTTCCGACCCATTCAAAGTGGTGAAAACAACGCGCAGGGAGTCTGCACGTTGTTTTCACTGCCTTGAATGGGTCGGAAGGCGCGGGGGCGGGGCGCTTCGTTCTTCCGTGTAATGGAGGCTCTGATCACGGAGGAACTTACAGCTGTAGTGACGCCAGTGGTATCAACCCATATGCCTTGATAGGATGCTTTTTTTCTTACCTGATATGACAGAGCGGAGATCCCTGGGTTTGTGTGCACTCCCACCCTTGCTCTCCCTACTCCTCTGTCCCCATGTAGAATGTATCACATGATTCAACACAAAACTGGGTGCATTATTCTATACAAGGGCTCTCCATGACTGCTCTGTCTGGCTTCCTCTTTCAAGTCAAGTACAGAAAACGGATCTTGAGTACAAATGAGTCCAGGACAGTATTGTACCAAACCATGTTTTACTTCATAACTGGGTAGAGCAGGGTCAGGAATAGACACGAGTATATGAAGCTCACTCAGTCTTCTGTCATACCAAGAACACGTGGACATTTTGAACAGAGCTGTAGTCTGGGAAGAGGAAGGCCTTATATCAAAGATTGATCTGGAAAGCAACAGGAAACCAGTACAGAAGTTTAAGGCCAGTTTTCGAGTGCAAAGTAATCCCTTGTGGATGACAAAATTAGCTGCTTTGCTCCCTTGAGAATATCTTTGCTCCCCTTACCCTGCTACTATTATCAAACTAAAAGGTCATTCCAATATATGAAATTGGAAAATGGTTCTGTTTTCCTTCGCCATGAGCCTTGGATTTGACTCTAATCTGACCCTTTTTATCCTTCTCAATGTTTGCATCTGGGCTGCATTCTGTATTGCTTCTGAGGTGCCTGCCTGACTGAGACCTCTTAAAACCCTATGGCAGGGGCATGGATAGACTGGAGCGAGCGGAGCAGCGGCTCCAGGCGGCACCTTGGCCCCGGGCAGTGCTGCTCCGCTCGCTCCAGTGTTTCCACGGAGCGTGCGCTGCCCGGCGGGCGCTCCGAGGCCTTCTCCCCAGCCTCGGAGCCGGAGAAAGCCCGGGAGCGTCCACCTCGACCGGTGGCCGGGGCTTTCTGAAGTCCAACTGCCGCGTCACACTGTTTATCTTTGTTTTGCACATGCGCAAAACGTTTGCGCTGGATAGGATTGCGCTGAAAGGGACTTACTTCTGAGTAGACATGCATAGGGTTGGGCTATCAGATTGTTTCTCAGATGCTCAGCCTGGCCCTATGCATGTTTACTTGGAAGTAAGATTCAATTACTTCAGTGAGAGCTACTCCAAAGCAAGCATACATAGGATTGCAGCCTGAAGCCTGGCCAACCAAAAACATTTTGGTGCCAGGCAAACATCACCCTTCAGGGCACAAAGGAATACTGCTAGAGGTGGAACCAGGAACTCAGCTGAGCAGTCCCATGCACTAGGGGGCCTGTACTTCTGATGACTCACTCACATGCAAGTGAGCCACTAGAGGTACAGGCCCGCTAGAGCATCTCCCTGGGTACTGAAGAAGCATTCCCAGAGTAACTTCACCCATCCTGACTGGCCACTGGACCTCTTTAAACCAGAAGAACGACAAAGTCTTTGTATTCCTGCTGGGACTTTGCCCGAGTCATGAGAATATTTCCTGGCTTGCTCTGTGTGTGTGCCAGTACTCCCACCTTTGACACCTGGCTCCCACCTCCGGGCTCCCATTCAAGGGCTGCTTATAGTTCAGCTTTGATATCCCGTGAACACTCCACTAAAATGAATGGGAGCTGCACATAAAGAGAATGAAGAACTGACACATAAGTTACGAGACCAGAGAGTTGATACAAGGGCAATTCGAATGCCACTTACAATGTGGGGCTAGCAAACTGATGTCCTCAGAGGGCGTGGCCGGTGTCATTCATTTGAACTCTTCTGCTGAGATTGCCTTAGATTTCCAATACCCTCTCTGGGGAATACAGAAAGAGGATTGACTTTTCCACGGCTTAATTTATATGTTTGCCGTATGCTCTCATGCATTTTGGAGGAACTTTAAAGAGAGAGGAGATCAATGGAAGATTTTAAAAAGACAGAAAGTTCACCTCATCTGAAGGTGAAGTGGAAGCTGGGCTGGAATCCAAAAATATTCAATAAAATCAGCAAATGCCACTACAGCTCATTAGAATGTCTACAGTGAAGAGAACCATAGAAACGTAGGACACTGGTGGGGGCAAAGCTCTGACTTAATTTATCCTCCTCCTCCTGTCCCAAACATTCAGGGTGCTACCATTAAATTAAGAAAAGCAGTCCTATGCATGTCTACTCTGAAGTAAGCCCCAACAAATTCTGTGGACTTACTCTCAGGTAAGTGCGCAAAGGATTGCAACCTAAGCCTCCAAACACAAGCTGAAAGGCAGCCAGGGCCTCACCCCCTCAAAGAAAAGTTCCGAGAATGTAAAAGGGTAGTGTTAGGGTTTAGCCATTGATGACTTCTGATGGCTCCAATGTGGACTCTAAGGAAAGCCAAGGACCTTGAGTATTGGATGGACCCATTCAGATGCTGTTGTGTCCCAAATTGAGCCAATACCCCACTCCGGGTACCAAATGTTTTGACTCAACTGTTGCACCCCAAATTTTACTCCTGGGGGAGCAAACTACTATTCCCTTTAATTAACTCCATTAGTCCACTTTAGGCAAAGTTAGCAATCCTTTCCCCTTTAACTTGCAATTGTGTGCAAAGAAAACAATGAACTTCAAGGCAACTATTTACAAGATTTATTACTTTCCCAGCAATAAACAATGTCCTGTAGCCCTTCCCGGGCAGATAAGATTCTACTTAGCTAACGAGAGTCCATCTCTGTAGAAACGTCCAGCTCATTACTTCACGGCAGTAGAATCTCCTTGTTGCCTTTCTCCTGTCCAGCAAAGAGTCTTGTAGCAAAAAGTCCAATCAATCCAGGTCTCTCCAACCTTCCAGTCGGGCAGAGCGTCCCCCAATGCTGGTCAATCCAGGTGGGTAGTCCATCCAGGTGAGCAGTCAGTCCGGCAGAGTATCCCCGTCTGGAGCAGAGTCACCGTCGCTCGGCAATCTGGCAGCATGTCCCCATGGCGAGCTGGCGAGACTCCTTCCTGCTCCTACTGCTGCTGCTTTTATACTGTTAGTTCCCATCAACTCTCTACTGGTTACAGCTGTGGGCTTACAATCAATGCCCTCATTATTGCCCACAGCTATGAAAGTTCCAATCAGTGCTAATTGAGTGCAGCTGCAAGCCACACCCACTGCACTCAAAGTCCCAGCTTCATCCCAATTAGTAGCAACACCTGTGGGCCATGCCCAATTGTTTGCAGGTGTGCTTCCACCCACGCAGTCCTGGGTGTTAACCCCTTGCTATCCAGTCCTGTCAAACAGGCAGTCCTTTAGCCCCTTCCTTCCCGGACCTGTCAAAACAGGGGACGACTGCTAACACCACTAATTCCTCGCCGATCTTCCATGATTTCCACTACAGATGCCTCACCCAAAAAGTCCAGACTGCCCTTCCCATGTTTGGAGTCTGGCAAAGTCAACAGCAAACCCAGCCCAAATCCCAGTTCTTCCAGAAGTGGTGCTGTGAGGTCGGTCGGTCGGTCGGTCGGTCGCTCTCTCTCTCTCTCTCTCTCTCTCTCTCTCTCTCTCACACACACACACACACACACACACACACACACACACACCCTAAGATCCCTGGGTGCCTAAGGCACATGCCAAATGCAGCCCAGTCCCCTTTACCCAATGATGTGCCAGCCTCTGTTCCTCCCACTCTTCAATGTTCTAGCTCAGCACTGTCCTCCCCCTCACATTTCCTCTTCCTCTCTGTCCTCTTCCTTTTCCAATCCAGGGAGTGGAAGGAGGAGTAGCACTGGAGGAAAATAAGTGGGAGGCGAAGAGGGCCCTCCCCACCAATCTGCTACCTGATGCAACCACTTCAGCTGGCCTCATGGCTAAGCTGGCCCTGCACGTTCGTGCATGTGCGCACACGCGCACGCACACATGCACACAGCATGCAAAGTGTGCCCAACTTGAGCCCTCTGCCATTTTCTCCCTTCCCCCACAGCTTTCTCCCACCTGACCCAGACCCCCTGCATCTTCCCCCTCCACCTTATTGTCCCTTCTGTTGCTCATCCCCCTCCCTCTGCAGCCCCATCCTGCTTTGCCTTTTCAAAGGGTAGAAAGTGGGCATAGGAAGAAGTAAGAATGGAAGAGTAGGGCATACTTTCCGAGTAGGGCATACTTTCAAGCCCACCAGTCCGCCTCTATGCTTCTTTTTCAACAGGCAGAGCAGGATGGGAGGCGAGAGGAGAAGTTTAGCAGTAGCAACAGTGGGGCGACTGGTGGTAAGATAAAGTGACTGGTGGGCACAGGGAACCCCCCCTATACCCATCCACTACCTGGGTGGCTGTCTTGCCTTACCTCATTCACAGGCCAACCTGTTCTGCAAGGTTTTTTTCTTTGGACACCAGATCTGGAAAATTCACAAACTGAAACCTCCTGGGCAAATGACCCTCATTTGAGGCCATTATCCGACGGCTCCAGAAGCCGGGTGGCACCAACTAAACTCCTACAACAGCACGCCTCTTCCTCATTTTCTGTTGCAGTGTAAAACATGTATCCTGCCAGTCTGCCTCATAAAGCTCTCAGGCTTTCTTACAGCAAATAAAATACCTTCGCAAGTAAAATAGCAATCAAAATCTTAACATACCGATAAACTTTCCATCAGAAAATGAACAATTCATTTTACAATATCAAATAGACTCAAGAGCAGCAGCAATGAAAATCCACAGCACAACATCCAGCTCAGTCAAGTTCTGGCAGAATCAATGGTGTTTTTTTCCAGAGTAATCAACCAATTTGCTGTTAATCTGTCTTTTGACTTTTAACCACTTAAGCAATTAAGAAACAGGTTCAATGGACAATAGTACCTATTTTGAGATGCTTTCGCCCCCAAAAAATTTTTATACCTCCCTTCCTCCATGGAGCTCAGGGTGGTGTACATACTTCCTTCCCTCCTTTTGTCCTCAAATTTTAATCCAGAAAAAAAACACGTTTAAGAGCTGAAAGTGTGGGAAACCCTGATCCAGCTTTCGGAGAAGAGGGAGGTGTGGAGTAGGAGGAGGAAGAACAAACCATTGCACAGTCACACTGGTTGTCTTTCGCAAAGAAGGCATGAGCTCCTGGCATATTTCATTTTGGTTGGAAATGCTGAGCAAACAAGAGCGCTGTGGCCTCTGCCCTCCTCTCCCCATCCCGTCACCCCCAAGGCTGTTTAACTTTCTACATCTCCTCTGCTCTCTTCACCTCCATCTCCCAGCCTGCTCAGCAAACCTTCTGTCAGGTTCCCCGTTCAACCGGCATATGCTTCCCTTTCATGTGGCAGGTGGTTTTTTCTGAACCTCTCTAAGCCATCTCCTTCCCTTTTGGACCATTTCTGTTGTCCTGACAATCCCTTTCCTCCCACTGCTCTTCTGTGTGAGCCCTGTGCATGATGTGCTGCATTGCAATGTACCAAAGTGCTTTGCAAAACTTACAACGTGGTCTGAAACGCTCTTCAGGATGGCTTTCTGTGTTGGGTTGCTCTGCATTTTGACAAGCCCCCAACTGGCACAGAGTTTCTTCAAGGAAGAGCGTTGACTGACTCTTCCAGGCCTGCACAATGTGTGACCAGATTGGCTCAAGACCTCCCAGCACCAGAGGTGATGCTCCAAATGCTGTGTCCGCATCCTTACCTGGTGACTGCCTCTTCTGCTCCTCAGCCTCTGGCTGCTCCCTGGATTCAAAAAGAAAGAGAGGAGCAGAAAAGAAGAAGTGTGGAGAGGCGAGCGGTGGGCTAGAGCATAGTCTCTCCTCTCCTCCACACTTCCTCTTCTGCTCCACTCCCCTCTTTCTTTTTGAATCCAGGGAGTGGGAGAAGCAGGGGCATCCCTAGGGTTTGCGTCACCCAGGGCTGGAGGACAGTGCGTCACCCTCATGATGGGCCTCCTCCTGTGCATTGGCCGGGGCAATACATCATCGCTCCACCCCCTGTGTCATTGCCCCACCTCCTGCATAATCAAAATTACGCCTTTAAATTGACAATATTGTTACACACAGCCTCAATGTATGTTTGCAGAGAAGGAAGAGGAACCGTGAGTGAATGGAAGCAGGCATCCCCTGTCAATCTTCCACCTGAGACAACTGCCTTAGTCAGCCACCTGAGCAAATCAGTCCTATGTGAGATTCACCAAGCAAAGAGAAGCTCACCTACCATGTCTCTTGGTCTGCTGGGTGTGGGACATTCCCCCTGCTTCTTCAGGGGCAGCCAGGGTGAAAGAGCACACTAGCACAGCAAACATTCACTGTGGTATTGTGAATGTGGGCTGTGGTGCGTGTGTGTGTGTGTGTGTGTGTGTCTGTGTGAGTTCTATTATTAATTATTATTAACAATATGTATATACCGCTTTTCAACCAAAAGTTCACAAAGCGGTTTGCAGACAAAATCAAATGATTCAATGGCTCCCTGTCCCAAAAGGGCTCACAATCTATAAAAGATGCAGAACACGTGGGCAAGTTCTCTGCTGTGGCACCACAACTGTGGAACTCTCTGCCAGGGGATCTGAGAACCACCCCCTCCCTCATGACTTTTCGGAGAGGGCTCAAAACGTTTTTGTTTCGTCTAGCGTCTGGGTGATGGGTCGTGGTCTGCCTCCTGTGTCTCAAGATGCTCTGCCATGCTGCTTCTCTGCTCCATATTGTCGCCCCCCCCCAGTGGATTTTATTGTTTTAAAATTTGTTTATGTATGGTTATGTATTGTTTACATTTATTTTATGTATTATTTTAAATTATGTATTTTAATCTTTGTTGTAAGCCGACTTGGGCATTTGCCTTTTGGCATAGGAAAAGGTGGGATATAATTTTTTAAATAAACACCACCAGCAACAGCCACCAGAAAAGAGACTGTGCTGGGGTGAAAGGGGAGCAGTTGCTCTCCCCCTGCTAAATAAAAGAGGAGCACCCATTGAAAAAGTGCCTCTTGCCCAGTTAGCAGGGGTTCTACAGGGGTTCTACCTAGCACACGAGGTACCTTGCTACCTCATTGGGCCTGGCCAGCAAGAAAAGAGGGTGGGGTGTGCCCCAGGGGAGGGCTGGCCAAAGACCTCCCAGGACTTGAGGCAGCAGCCCCTTACCTGGTGATGTGCCAGCCTCTGCTCCTTCTCTTCCTGGTTTGGAAAAGGAAGAGGGAGGCAAAGCAGAAGTGCAGGGCATTCCGTACTGTAGCTCACCCCCGTCCTCTCCTCTGCACTTCCTTTTCCAAGCCAGGGAGTGGGGAGGTGAAGGAAGAGCAGTAGAGGGGAGTGGGCAGGGGGCAACCACCCACGTTAGCCTCATGGATGGGCTGGCCCTGGGGTGTCCCCTTGAATCCAACAACCAGAAGCCTACATGTGGGGCTTTCCCCCCCCCAGATCACCTGGGGCGATCACTCCCTTCCACCCTCTTGGTGCCACAGATTCCTTGAGAAGGAAGGGGGTTGAATCACCATGGTCCTTTCCTCTCTTTAAGGCAGCTTCATAGAGCGCAGGCACAGCCTGGAACTCTCTACTACCCTGTTCTTCGTTTCTTCTTATCAGCACATTACTGACTGGTCTCCCCATTCCCAGTTGCACCCCATCTCCCTACCCATTGTGTGTCCTAGTTGCCCTGGTGAGCAGGGAGGGGCAGAAACAGGAAACCTTGATTTTCATGAGGAGGCCAGGATCACCCACTGATTCCTGCCATGGCTCCCACAATGTCCCTTCAGTAGTCTGTGGGGTGGTCCCAGTATTGGTGTTCCCAATGGGGGAGGAGCACCACATTGGGCCAGCAGGGTGCCAGTCATTGGAGACCTGTACACAGGCATTCACCCACATAATTTCAGGGACTTGCTTAATATCATGACTTCCAGGGGACCCAGGTCCCATCACATTTCAGTTAAGCCCTGCTAGAAGGAGGAGAGGAGGGGTTGGAGAAAGTGCAAAAGGCACCAGTACGAAAAGGATTTATCCTCTCCTTGGTGCATCCTGGTCACTATCTGTTCCTCTCTCTCTCTCTCCTGGCCAGACTATCTGGCCAGCTATTCAGTTTTGCAAAGTGTATACTGGAATAACAATGGGGGAATGGTACCTTAATATCAGAACTCACCCCCTTGTCATATTTCAATGAACAAAACACAAGAGAGATTGCCCCTCTTGCCCACCCCTCTGGTAGACTGACCCTTTCATATTTTGGGGGGGGAGGCTGAGGAACCCAAAGTTTGGGGGAGATTTGATTTACATCCAATTAATCAAGCCACTTGCCAAAGGTTAATTGATATGCCAAGGTATCGTTTGCACCTTGTCTTCAAGGTTATTGACCACTTGCCAAACCCAGAGGATGTGAAAGGAATAGAAAATCATCCCTATCAATAACAGACTGTTCTCGGCAGATGACAAAATAAATCAAAAGCGCCAGAATGAAATGTTGCCGCTTTTACAAAAGACGACACTGGGAAAATATTATCCAAGTTCAATCAGATAGTGTATAATCCGAGATAAAGCGGAGACTACTAAGAAAGTCTGTGGCTTTACAGCTATTATAATAGTGGATGGAACTATGTGCAAGTTAAACAAACTGACCCGATGGTGTGGAGAAAGAGGATGGAGGGATGCTTTTCCTCTCTCTTCCATAATACTAGAACTCAGGGTCACCAATAAGATTGATTGGCAGTAGATTTAGGACCAAAAAGAGGACTTATTTTAAGTTATTTACACAGCATGTAATTTATGAAATCCACTGCCAAGATGGCCACTAACTTAGATGCCTTTTTCACAGTCCAGGATCATCCAGGTGGTATCAATGCAAATTATTAACCATTTAAACATACAGTATCAACCTCAATGCGCATTGAAAGTTCAATGTGCAGTGAGAGAAGGCACATGACCCTTTCTCCTGCACATAAGTCAGTGATAGAGCACATGTTTTCCATCTTTGGCATTCCAGTTAAAAGGTGTTCTAGAAACAGGACTGAGAAGGGCTTTTCTCTGCCTGAGAGACCCTGCCTGGCAAGATACTACCAGCCAAGGGAGACAATATGGGGCTCAAAGACCAGAGGTCTGACTCAATGTAATCAGGATCAGCCCACCAATGAAGTCAACTGTTGCCTCAGAGAGCAGATGGGCACCCACTTGCCTCCACTGTTCCCCCCACTCTGTGAATTGGAAGAATAAGAGGATGACAAATCGGAAGAGGAAGTGTGGAGGAGAGTAGTGAGCTAGGCTAGAGTGTTGTCAATGTCTTCAGTGCGCTAGCCCACCACTCTCCTCTCCTCCACACTTCCTTTTCTGCTCCATACCTCTCTTCCTTTTCCAATCCAGGGAGCAGGAGGAACAGAGGCTGGCTTACCATCAGCGTAAGGGGGGGGGGGATTTGGCACTGGAAAGATTGAAGGCAAAAGGAGAAGGGGAAGGCAAAGGATGAGATGGTTAGACAGCATCACCGATGCAACCAACATGAAAATGAGCAAACTCAGGAAGATAGTGGAGGACAGGAAGGCCTGGCGGGATATGGTTCATGGGATCACGAAGGGTCGGACACGACTTAACGACTGAACAACAACAACTCAGGTACCAAGAGGTCTTGAGCACGACATGTCTGAAATGCAGTTTTATATTTTCATAGCAGCCTCAGGTCAGGCTTGTTGGTCTAGACTAGAAGCATGCTTCTTGCTTTGGGTATGCGTGAGAGGCCCTGAACTCAATTCCCACTCAAAACCATGGGAAAGAGAGGTCTTTTACCATTTTCAGGGAAAGATGTTTGCTTCATGCCTTGTTTGTGAGCTTCCCGAAGACATCTGGCTGACAACTATGGGAAACCGGATGCTGAAAGATGGGCCTTTGGTTTGGTCAAACAAGGTGATTCTTCAGTTCTTACAAGTATAGCCTACCTTAGGTGCAGGCTATAGGGGCATGTGTGATCCTTTGTCAGGGACATGTGTGATTCTTTTGGCATTTTAAGCATTTCAGGAGTGGGCTGAAGGTTAGGAAAAGTAATTCCAAATTTTCAACTCTATCACTAACCAGATAGCAGGTACCATGAAACAACGAAATCATCTAATAGAGCACAAGCTCCTAACTGGGAAAGCACACCTACAGTGCAAATTTCAGTCAACTGAGTGCTATGACATCTCGCAAAGAATCCTCAGAACTGTAGCTTGGATGAGGCACTGAGAATTCTCTGTTAGATGTCCTTAGCCCTGCCCCTTTCCCGCTTCATCAAAGAACTACAATTCCCAGGGTTCCCTGGGAAGAGGGACTGGAGCTTAAAACTGTTGTCTATGGTGCAGATAGGTCAAAAGTCTGTTAATCCCCTCTTCCAAACCACAAAGCATGTGTTCATGTCAGTACAGTCGAGCAAATTAATTAAGATATTAGAAGACAATTCTTGACAGCTGAGGGAGCTTCAAAAACATCCAATGGCTTCCAACTGCAGCCTGTTTCCCACTTGATAGCTGTTATCTGTTCCATTGTACAGACCATGCTCCCGAGTTGCATGGGGTAGCATGGAAAGACCTTTTGCCCCAGTTCTGCCTGATCAGTGGTTCATTATCCTGTAGGATACTTGGCTCCAGAAGAGCATTTTGATTTTCCGTATATCAGGCTGCCATGGGCCAGCTCCCTCTCTGCAAAATGATCCGTAATCCCAGTGCTAGTGCTTTCTGTTGTAGGCCCTCAAACTTTCTGAGTCATTTCCAGCATATGCTTCAAGGAAATGAAAGGGGAAAAAATGATGGTCTCAGTTTATAAAATGCCCCATAAGTGATTGCTACTACATAACTGCAGGTTGTGTGTATGGCAGGGTGGAGAGGAGAGGGGAAAGGCAAACAATTCCCCATTTAGCCCATCTTTAACTCCACTCTTCAAATGAACAGAGATTAATAATGGCCCCCAGACCATTGCATGCAAATCTCCAAAACTCAAAGAAGATTATATCATCTGAATAACTTATTATGATGATAGGCTAGAAAAAGGCAGGAGGCCGGCGTAGGGAGTGGGGGAGCGACTCTGAGGTCGAACTGGCTCTGAGTTGGCTTTCAGTCCTAAGCACCTTCCATTATTTTGCAATGATTTTTACTTAACTCTTTAGCACTGCCAGTTGGTAACAGGAAAACTAGTTATAATTTAGTGCTCCTGGCTGGAGAGAAGATGAAATTAAAAAAAGAAAGAACTTTTCAAATGTCCTCCACTATCTTCCTGAGTTCGCTCATTTTCATGTTCATTGCATTGGTGATGCTGTCTAACCATCTCATCCTTTGCCTTCCCCTTCTCCTTTTGTCTTCAATCTTTCCCAGCATCAGAGTCTTCTCCAGAGAGTCCTCTCTTCGCATTAGGGGGCCAAAATATTTGAGCTTCAGCCTCAGTACCTGTCCTTCCAGGGAACAGTCAGGGTTGATTTCATTTAGGATTAACTGATTTGATCTCCTAGCAGTCCAAGGGACTCTCAGGAGTCTTCTCCAGCACCACAGTTCGAAAGCATCTATTCTTCGGCGCTCAGCCTTCCTTATGGTCCAACTCTCGCAACCATACATTGCTTCTTACCACAAAATAATACTGTCCATGGAAGGGTAAGGTTAGCACAGCAGTTTTTGAATTGCAATTTGCAGCCTCAAATCCAGTAATGTCTGATGATCAAGCTTGGCTTGCCTAAAGCGCTGGTACCATGTTTCAGAAAAATAATCAGTTTACTATCTTATCTGCGCAGTCATTATCTTTTCATAGACCAACTCCCTGCCACTGACTTTGCAGCGAGCATAGACTATCTAAGACTCTGGAAAAACCAAATAACGCAAAATGTGGATTACACTGATAAAACTGCCCGTTCCGGGCATGATTAGATTCCCTGCATTGTGTAGCCAGCACAGCAGGTCGAGGAATCCTTGATGAGAATTAGGGTTAGGGTCAGGAAAAGCAGATTAATGGGGAAAGGAAAGATTAAATGCATTTCAGAGCAGGATAATACATTTTTAAAATGACAGTCCTTCACAAAGCAATGTTAAGGGATTGCTTCTAACAATGGAGGGAATCATAGTGCCTTTGATTGTGACATGTGTAGGAGTTTTTGTAAAGAGTTTTGTTTTTGTAGGAGTTACTACTAGTATTAGTAGTTACTACTACTACTTAGTAGTAGTAGTTATATAGCACCATTGTGTCCATATAATATATGGTGCTTTGCATCATATATGCAAAGCACCATATAATAGTAGTTATATAGTAGTCAGTAGCGTAGCGGGGGGGAACGTTGCCTACAATGCTGGACGGTGAGTGGGAGGGGTCACATCATACCTCTGTGTAATGCCATACAGCACTTACCTCCCCTCTGTCTACGCTACTGATAGTTAGTTATACAGCACCATCAGTGTACATGGCACTGTTTTGTTTAAAGACCCTGCTTGGCGGAAGGAGCAAGATAGCTGCATTCCGATCCTTAGAGCATGGTAGTCTGGCCCTCTACCTTCTCACCTTGCTCCTTTCTCCATGTGTGCTCTTTAAACAAAACAGAAAGTGTGGAGCATGCTGTAATCCCAGTGCACTCTGCATTTCCGGCTTTGATGAAAGAGCCCATGCTGAGGAAGGGGCATGTAAGGGGTGGTGGTTGGGGGGGGGGGTGCGGCAGCAGTTGTGAGAAGGTATGGGAGGGACTGTGCTCCAAGGATCAGAATGCAGCGATTTCACTCCTTCCTCTGTGCGGTCTTTTTACTGAAAGTAGGAAATGCAGAGAGCACTGGAGACGATCCCAGCACACTCTCTGCATTTCTTGCTGTGATTAAAGAGCCTGAAAAAGGAAGGGGCAGGTAAGGAGGTTGGCTCCGACAGCAGATTGGAGAGAAGTGGTAGGCATCCCACTCCCCCCCCCCGCAGCTTGATGCAAATGTCATCCATCCTTTCATCATGGATGGGTCAGCTGTGGGCACAGGGCTCCACCCTGCCATAGGGGGCCCAGTGCAGGGCTTTGCTCCAGGGCCTCCAGCAATCTCACCCTGACACAATGTCAGTTGTAGGTGAAGGTGACCTCCCCTCTACTTGCTCACCCCCATAAAATTTCCAAAATGGCCCCTACAATTTTGTACTCTGAGAACAGGGTGGCAAGGTTGGGGTGCCAACTGAGGCTAACTAGCTGTGCCCACTGAGGATAACAATTCATGCCTATATGGCCAAGTGGGCTCTAGTCTACAAAAGTTTCTTCCATAATAAAACTGTTTGCTCTTTAAATGCCATGGGGCAATTTGTTGTTTTCTGCTACGACAGATGAACACCATGGCCATTTCAGTCGTTTCCATTTCAATGGTATAAGACATATGGGAAGTGAAGGATTACGCTTGGTTTGGGCTGAAAAACTAATATTTTGCTGATGGAATTAAAAATTCAAGGGATTTCCCCCAGTCCACGCAATGTTCTTCGAGTGCTTTGGCTTGCATTAGGACCGTTGCATTATCACTGATGTATGCCCATTCCCAGCTTGCCCTTTGCTTGCCGATGCCAGCTGCAAAGCCAGGATTAGGGCAGGCTTCTGAAACAGGCTTCAGCTCCAGCTAAGTGTCTTTCTCCATCTGCTTCTCGCATCCTGGCTCCTGCAAGCTGCTCTGTCTCGCCAGGCGTCTCTTGCCACATTTGTAAGCCATGCTGCAGTGACCACTGTGTAATTTGCTCTCCATCACATATGCAAACAAAAGGCAAACCCCAAGACCGCTGGTCTTTCTGGGCAGACAGGACGTTGGTAACATTTTTCAGCATCTCTGCTTTCAGTTAACAAACATCAAGGCTCTGACAGGAAGGAAAATATTGACTACGCTGTGTGCTTCAAACACATTTTTTTTTCAAAAATGTAGCCCAAATATGGTCCAAAGCTGACACCAAACATGTAAAAGAATAACTCGGTACGAAGTGCTCTCTTTTTTTTCATCAGCTTAGCCTGTGCCTCGTCCCAGCTATGCACACAAACAGCAAGGTCTAAAGTTGTCCAAAGGCAACAACCACTCAGGATCTCTCATTATTTGGCTATATCCCATTCTGCCACTGCATATTTGGAGCACTTATCTGCAACAGCAAATGTACGCATTCGTGCTAAGTGGATTTGAATCATGGTTGCACATTATAGTTGCGCATCATGTTCCTGTTTCAGAGCACAGGCTGCAGTCTAAACTTAATACAGATCTGAATCAATGCTACTCTTATATGCACAACTGGCTCCCCCCTATGGGCCTGATGATAACATTTGCAACCAATGGGGGGGGGGGGTGTTCGTTTTGGAAGCAAAAAAATCACACATAATTGTGACACCCCTAGCAAAGACCAAAAAAGGTGGTGAGAAAAGAAGTGGAAACCGTTTAAGGGGGTTAAAGGGGCCCAGGGACAAGAAAAGATAAAATAAATGGTGGATAGAACTGGGATGAAAAGTAGGAAGGTTGTCTCAGGATCTGGAGTGTTGCAAAGCAAAGCAAGGACACATGGAACATCTCATGGCATGTGGTTGTACTAAGCTAATTTTAGTGAGTTAATTAAAAAAAATACACCAGTATTTTTTACAACCTGTCAGCACTGGGCAGTTGACAGTCAAGGCAGAACTAAGTTCTGAAGGATCCAGGTTTAGCATTGCCTGGGACTGCTCCAGATGCCATTGACCCAAGGGGCTGAGGGCATCACAACGAATGTATGATTGCTCACTGACTGGGGTCAAAGCCAGAGTGCCAGTCTGAAAGGAGTGGATGCAGGAAGATAGCAGATAAGAAGGGAAAACAGGGAGGCACAAGGAGGCGGAAATTACTCTAGTACGCTCCAATAAACACATGAGTCAAGATGTGGATGAAAAGGGTCACTGTACTGAAAATACAGAAAAGAGCAGACATAGATAAATAGGAGATCTACAGGCTGGGGTCAGGGTGTTACATACGCATGTGAGAAGCGCTGAAGCGGGAGCATACATCCTAAGGACTGCCCGGGCGGAGTTACAACCCTGACTCCAAGCCACCGCCTCTTCACTAAGCAGGCCGGCTCATCCCTGTCAACCCCTAATGGGTCAGGGCAGCAGGAACCGCACGGCAAGGTCTGACATAGTGGAGGGGTGCTGAGCCACCACTCAGATGCTGGGCGTTCTTGGGCTGGCCCTGTCTGGCCCACCAGAAAGGCCACCACAATCAGAACAGGATTTGACCTGTTCAAGACCCAGCTGGTCCTGACAGAGCCTCTGAAATCAGTTGTCACTGACAGCTATTTTTGGATCTCAGTGAAGCTTAATATGCATGCAAGATGGGGTTGTCGCCCCCCCTTCCTACCTTCAAAAGAAATGATCTGACAAATTACAGGGACCTTCTAGGATGTTGCATAGAGCAGCAACCACAGGGTGCTTGTTTCAAGCAGCCTTCGTATGGCAGTTGTAAATGTTGTTTTCCTAACTTCCCTATTGCGCTCTTCATATCACCAAAGACATAAGCTTGAACGTTTACGACACAGACAGAAAACGTCACCTGTGCTGCTCCAAGGGCCCACATGCCCACCTGCATCCTCCGCGAACCTTTCCTCCTCCTTTGACCATTTGTACAAAGCGCACATCTCTTTGTTCTGTGAAACTGTGAGCCTGAGAAAAGACAGAACGCTGAATTTTCCTCTCCGAACAGCACACGCAGAGCAGCGGAATTCATGCTCATCATATTTAATTCATGTTTAAAGCCTTCGTGGCGTACTTTTAGCGAAACTGCGAGGCGTTTCCAGTCTGTTGCATCACGGTTCTGGAGGTCATCGCCGTGAAAAACAGCTGCAACCACGCTTAAAAAGCTTCCTTCAGGATACAGTTGACATTCGTTCAGAACAGTCTGTTCATTTGTGGCACACAAGAAAGACTATCCTTTGTCTGGATGCACAAAGGTTGGCCCAAGAAGTTTTTGGTAACTGGAAATGGCAGGCGGGTTTTTTTGACAGCCAGGTTTGGCCCACTCATGAGGTTGACTGAGATAGTTGTCTCGATGGCGGATTTGTAGAGGGCATCTGCCTCCCTTCCGCCACCCATCTCCACAGCTTCTCCACCTCCTGCTGCTGCCTGGACCTGCAAAAGGAAGACGGGAATGGTGCAGAAGAGGACGTGTGGAGGAGAGTGGTGGGTTGCAGCATCTCTAACATTCTAGTCTGCCACTCTCCTCCCTCTTTCCGCTCTGTTCTCACCTTCCTTTTCAAATCCAGGAAATGGGAGGAGGAAGAGGAATGACAATGGCTGTGCGCCACCAGGTAAGGGGGAGGGAGACATTTGGTGCACCACTGCAGATGCTAGGAGGTCTTGGGCTGGGTAGTAGGGTAGATCCCATCACCAGAACTGCAGTCTCTCCAGCCCTTGCTCTGGCAGTAGCCTCCACAGCCAACCCCATCACTTTGGGTGAGACATTAGTTGAACCTGCCCCCAGGAAATTTATGTGACAGGTACCTACAGAAAGATGATGCACGTCAGGGAGTTATGGGAGGGTGTTTGTAACACAACCATCCTATCCAAAGTAGTAACAAAAACATTTTAAAGAAAAATACATGTGCATATGCACAGCAATGTAAGAAAGAGGTTGGGGGTGCTAGCAGTCACCCCAAAAAGCAGGGGCTTGTTATAGTACTATTGAATATTTATTTATTTATTTGTTCGTTCATTAATTTAAGACATTTATATACACCCCTTCCCCCCCCCACACACACACACAATGGGACGCCCCAAGGTGGCTAACAATAACATCATCGATAGCAATATAAATATCATAAAACAATAAACAAATTAATCACAGCACTGCAAACGTGGTGCCCCCAAGCCCCAACTCGGCCAGCTGACCTAGAAGGACACCATGGTTAGGCTTACCAGATCTCCAACCGGGACAGAGTGCTAGACCTTTAGGAGCAGGACTGTGGGCAGGTGTAGCTTGTTAAACCTTAGAGCACAATCCTAGGCATGTCTACTCAGAAGCAAGCTCCATTGTGTTCAGTGGGGCTTGCTTCTGAGTAGACATGCCTAGGATTGTGCTCTAAGGTTTAAGAAGCTACACCTGCCCACATTCCTTCTCCTAAAGGTCTAGCACTCTGGCCCAGTTGGAGTTCTGGTAAGCCTCTGGTAAGGAGATCTATGGTTGAAGGTGTCGAAAGCTGCTGTGAGAACCAGCAGGACCAACAGGGACACGCTCCCCCCTCCCCTATCTGGTCCCTGGCACAGATCATCCACCAGAGCGGCCAAAGCAGCCTCCAGCCTGAAGGTACTGAAAGGATCCAGATAATTCATTTCATCCAGAACCCTCTGGATTCAAAGCACTTCATATGAACTGTCTTGATGTTCTCCTCCCAGTCCCAACAACTGTGTAAGGTTAGTAAATAATATTATCATCCCCATATTAAGGCAGGAGAGTTGAGGCTGGGAGGAAGTGGCTTGCCTCTGGCCCCTTACTGAGGTCACGGCATGATTTTCCGAACCAGCAAAATCCTCCTGGTTTGCAGGTCAGTCTTTTAGCGTCTACGTAACACCAGCTCTCCTGACACAGTGAAGGGGATGATGTCACAATTCTTCATAGCCAATCGTATTTTCCTACATGATAATATCACTGAGTGCAACTAAAGTCAACTGGGAGGGGAAAGACAGCAGGGCCAATGGCGTCGCTCCGGTAGGGGCGGGGCCGTACGTTTCGCTCCGTCCTAGTCCCGTTTACCAAGCAAGCAGGAGGCGGCCCCGCCCCCTCACTGTCGGAGCCATTCCCGTGCGGAGAAAGCAGCAGGCAGGGTCTCTTGCCTGCTGCTTTCTCCGCACGGGAATGGCTCCGACAGTGAGGGGGCAGGGCCGCCTCTTGCTCGCTCGGTAAACGGGACTAGGACGGAGCGAAACTTACGGCCCCGCCCCTACCGGAGTGACGCCTCTGAGCAGGGCTATGTACATGAATAGGTGAACATTTCCCAAGGAACACTGAAAAACCACCAAAAATTGACATTGCAGAAAATGTGTGTCATCCACAGAGTCATTTTGGCTCAGCTGTACAAAAAACACCTAAATCAGTTAGATGTAGTTTAGTTTGTGGCCAAGTCCCATTCCATTACCTTCAATGGCAATGGCACTGAGTCATGACCAGCTTTTGCTGGATCATACCTGATGTGCACATACCGTACTTTTTACTAAATAGCTGCTCTGATTTCCTTGGGGCAAATGAGCCTTTCCTGCCCTCCCGTTGCTGGATGGCAATTTCAGGCCCTGGTTGCCGCTTCATCAACAGCATCTGTCTCTTTGGCAGGCTTTTCAAGCAGTTGCCTTTGCCGTGCTGCAGTTGCCTCGGGGTCTGCTGCACAACTGTTTTGCTAATGGGTTTGCATCCTCTGTCCGGACCCCCATTTTCTACTGGTTGGCCTCATCTCCAGATCATGCATTTGCAACCACAAGGCATCAACCTGAAAAATTCCTCACTTTGAAATCTGCAGAAATTTGCTGTCCAGAAATGGAAGCAAGGTGGTCTGTTTGGCCATTTGTTATGCTCTAGCCCACCATTCTCTTCTCCTCCACACTTCCTTTTTGGTTCCTCTTCCTTTTCAAATACAGGGAGCAGGAGGAGTGGTTGAGGTGGGCAGGTGTGTGGAGGCAGGTACCCTTTGCCAATTTGCTACCTGTGATGCCTGCCTCAGTTGACCTCATTGAAGAGCCGATTCTCCAATCATCATCAAAATGCACAAGATTCAATATCTTAGCTTTCCTCCGGGGAACTTGGAGCTTTCTCCTCACAACAACCTTCTGAGGTAGGATAACATGAGAGATATAGAAGAAGCCAATTGGCACATTCATTTAGAACAGCATAGTTGCTGCTGCTGCTGCTGCTGCTGCTGCGATTGGACTAACACCAGCCTGGGACCTGGTTCAGATGCGTCAATTAGAGATTCAATCCCTGTGGTCAAGGACCAGGCACATCTGTCCAGGCACATCTGTCCAGGCACATCCCTGTGGTCAAGGACCAGGCACAAATCCTTCTCAGGACAGGAAGCTCATGTTTCCAATTTGTTCTCAAAGTTATTAACAGCACAATCCTATCCAACTTATGTTTATGGCTGAGCTCTGCTCAATCCTATCCAATTTACGCCATCGGTGTAACCAGCAGTGCAGTGAGAACGGGAGGCCCTAGAACGGAAAGGGGATTCAAATCCCCTCCAAAAGGGGAATTCAAAGGGGATTTGAATCCCCTTTCCGTTCTGGGGCTTCCCGTTCTCGCTGCACCGCTGGTTACACCAGTGGCATAAATTGGACAGGATTGAGCAGAGCTCAGCCGGTGGCATAAATTCGATAGGATTGCACCCTAAGTGTTTGTTTATAACTGGCCTCCTCCTCTAGGCTGTAATCATTTCATCTCATTTCAGAACCTTTATTGGCATCAATTAACAAACAAAACCACATTAATACAAACACAAACTAACACAAAACATAACACAACAAAACAGCACCATTCACAGCCCACAAGGCATAGCTGGAGCTACTAACTTAGCTGCCGCCCTTTTGCAGTGCCTCATGATAATTAATTTAACAAACCTAGCCACTGCCACCATCACCTCTACGTCATCTCCCCCCAGAATCAATCTTAACTTGTCACAATCATCCCAGCCCGAGAAAACAGACAGAATCAGATCTAAATATAACTGGCGGATATCATAATACCATGGGCAATAAAGCAACATATATTGCAGTAGGCTTACCAGATCTCCAACCGGGACAGAGTGCTAGACCTTTAGGAGAAGGAATGTGGGCAGGTGTAGCTTGTTAAGTCCTAGAGCACAATCCTAGGCATGTCTACTCAGAAGCAAGCCCCATTGTGTTCAGTGGGACTTGCTTCTGAGTAGACATGCCTAAGCTTGTGCTCTAAGGTTTAACAAGCTGCACCTGACCACATTCCTTCTCCTAAAGGTCTAGCACTCTGTCCCGGTTGGAGATCTGGTAAGCCTATATTGCAGGGATTCAAACCCACCCATCCCCAGACTACAGGGCTAGGCTATAATCCACAGATACCTGGAACTTAATAGAATTTACTTTTGAGTAGACACACATAGACTTGCTCTGTTAAGAACATTCCACATGCATTCCACATGTGTATTCATGGTGTGGAAGTCCAAATAGAATGACAGTTCAGTTGGGAAAAATGGCACTTTTCGGATCTGTATGCAGGGGACTATTGACATAATATACTGTACCCACGCCATAGACTGTGTTATGGGCATGATGGGAGGGGGCTGTGCCCGCCTTGTCCTCAACCAAGGGACCAGGATCTTCAGCCCTGTCAAGATCTCATTCAGGTCAGAGTAAAATCTACATCTTTTGGTCACTTGAATAGGGCTAGAGATTATCTAAACCAGTGCTCTTCAACCTTTTTTTCGTGCTGCGAAATTCATACACGCAGGGCCATGGGGCTCAGGTGGTTGTGAGGAGATCAGAAATCCCTCGATGCACCTTAAAAAATGTGGCCACAACATGCCCTGATCAGGTACGTCACAGCCAGACTGTAAACGGAACCTAAGTCTTTAAAACACATGGAGATCTCCAGGACATCATCCATTCCCCTGATTGCATTAGGAAGTGGCAGCTTCCTAGTTTCAGTTGCTTTAGTGATTCTAAAAGAAAATCAATGTACATCGACAAAAAACCATTTTTTTCCCCAAGGGTGAAGACGGCGGCACAAAATGTGATGTGACACATTTATCACCTTCCTGTATTGATGGGTGAGGAATCAGATGACCTTCTTCCCTTGATAGCATTTGCCAGGCAATAAAGAGTAGAGAAAGTGTCAGAATTTCTTGAGTTTTTTTTATGGCTCCATGCTTGGTAGTTATGATAGGGAAGATGATCATGTTCTTTTTCCATCCTCGGTTAATACAGGCTGAACTCTAAGACAACAGTGACTTCTAGTTTGCCAGCCAGCAAAGAGACATCTGCAGAGCATGATCCATGGTGGGCATGATCCAAAGAAAGTTAAGCAGTTCCAAAGGTACTTAGGGCCAAACCAGTTTAGCAATTGATGCCTTGACACTTGATACCTGCTTCCAGTTCTCTCACTCCAAGGCAGGCAAGAGACTGGTTGCAACCTATTCTAAGCACCTGATGTTCCAACCCTGGACTGTGTCAACTGCATGCAGGAGAAGGTTGGGCTCCTGGGTTTTAAAGTCAGTGGGTGTTTGCCAGATACCCTCTGATGAATTTGATATTGGAGGGGTCATCTAAGATCCTGAATTTTCCCACTCCTGGGAGTCAAGTGGACTTCTTGAACCCATTACCTGACTCAAAGTTAAGTCCTTTGTCTACCAGTCAATGGGAAAATGCTCTTGGAAAAGAGAAGATGCTAAGCAAAGGCTAGTGGCGTTTTGCATCTGGATGATTCAGCAGAATGCTTGGAGTGCTGAGGCATCACAACAAAGCTTTTGGGGGACCAGACTGGCCCCAAATACAGTAGGAAAAATGAGCCAAAGAGGCAAAAAATACAGGATTGTCATCACACTGGTTCTTACCGTTAAAGTTCCAAGTGGTTTGGGAACTGGGCATTTGAAGGGCACGTCTTCCACATGTTCCTCCATATATACCAGGGGTGGCAAAACTGTGGCTCCTGAGACACATACGGCTCTTTGACGTAGAATGTGTGGCTCTCAAAAAGATGTTGGCTGAGCTCCTTCTTGCATCACAATTAATATAAAAGGTAAATAAGAATTTTTCAAGCTTTATAATTATTTACCAGGGATAGATAGATAGATAGATAGATAGATAGATAGATAGATAGATAGATAGATAGATAGATAGATAGATACCTTTATTGGCATAAACACATCAAACAAACAAACATAAACAAACAACCAAAAAAATCCCCCAACAGATCCAATGACAACGACCATAATCCTGCAGAAAATTTCTCCCCAAACTGTCCCACTATAAATCTATACATCAAAACTCATTTCCTGAGTAGCCACCACCACAGAAGCAAAAGTTGCAACACTATCAAGTCTCCCATCATCTTCTATTGACAGAAGGGCTCGGAGAATATCCGCCTCCATCCAGCCCTGAAAACACGTCAGTATCGAGTTAAGATGTTTCTGACGGAAAGACTCGTGCAGAGAGCATGATAAAAAGATATGCTCAGATGTCTCCATACACTTCATGCCACATGAACAGAGCCTTGCTGAAACAGGTATTCCTTTGTACCGCCCCCATAAAAGGGCTGAAGGGAGAGCGTTGCACCTTGCCAGCATAAAAGCCCTTCTTAGCTGTGCGTTATGCAACTGATATAGATAAGTTGACAGCTTCCCAAACTTTATAGGCAGATGGAGATGCAATGGAGAACACGTTGTATCAGCTGCACTGATTAACTCTTGGCGCTCAATGTCGAGAGTTCTCTCCTTAATAGTTCTAAATGCTGCAGCTAACCCCATCATGCCTAGCATCTCACTGTCAAGCCCCATCAATTTTAGCTTTGTAAGCAGACTAGAGACCCCACAAGGCAAAGATATGTCTGATAGTAGGTGGTAAATCAGGCTATCACTTGTCACTTTAAAAAGAATGCCCAGCCAAAATTTGGCAAATCTTAGCCACGCCAATGTTTATTCCTGTTTATTCCATCGAGCAATCAGCCACCACCTGCTGCCACCTAGTCGGATCCAGGACCACCACCTCTCCAATCCTTGTGGATGATGATGGGAGCAATATTCCAGAAATAGTAGAAACCACTGGTGGGATGACTTTATCCTCTAAAAGCCCCCATGTACAGGCACACCACTCCAAGATTGATCCTTCGGTGTCTGCTGCAAAGGACATGATTATAGAATTTCAGTGGGAGCGGGATGAGATGATTCATGGAGCTATCAGTGCCTTTAAAGAACTTTCTAGGCCTGAACAATTAAATATAGCTAAATACCTGGATATAGTCAGGGCAGAAATACTTAGTAATAATGGTGAACCCTCTGCAATTCTGGTAGATGAGATAACTATCAGCCCATCTACAGATCAACTGAATCTGGAACAGCAAAATACAGTAAGCTCTCAGTCTAAAGATTGTGAAGAATCTACAATTAACCTGGAGCCTCAAGAGAAAGGGCCTGACCTTCGCGTTCATACGGTACAGGCGCTGATTCATCATTCCAGCTCTGAATCTTACCAGGTATAAACTGAGAGTCCACTAGATTAAAACATAAATTTGATATTCATGGTGAGTAAATATATTTAAGAATTTAAATGCTTCTTAAATATCGCAACTCTCAAACATCCGTTCCCAGCCCTCCCGGCACCTGTCCCGGCCTTGGAGCGTAGCCTCCGGAAGCCGGTGCCACGCCGAGTGGTCGCGCTGCTTCTGGGGGGGGGGCGCCAGCCGGGCTCCGCTGCCGCGCCGCGCTGCACAGCCCCGAGCCCGGCTGCCGCCCCCCCCGGAAGCACTGCACACCAGCTCCCCCCATGATAGGACGCCACTCAAACATCTGTAAGTTCATTGTATGTGGCTCTTACATTAAGCAAGTTTGGCCACCCCTGCTATATACTGTACTTAAGTCTTCATTTGAGGTCTTTCCCTAGGTTCCTCCAGAATTTGAAATGTGGGAGGGGCTGCTACTAGGAGCAGGGCTGCTTGAGTGGTTTGCAAATTTGGCCACCTTGCTATTGACCTCTAACTTCAGATCATTTATGAACCAGTTAAAAAGCACCTGCCCCAAGACAGATCCTTGGGGAAAAAAATGTGTTAGAGCACTGTGCCATCACACTTACACTTTAGATATGTGTATGTGTGATGGGAGAGTGCTCTAACAAATTGTTTAGAGCATCTAACAATGTTAGATATTAGAGAATCTAAGTGCTCTAATCAGGAAGGAAACATGCTTTCAAGAGTAACATGCAGGAAAAGTTACAGGGCATGTACATCAGTCCCCGGAGTCTTATGCAGTCATGTATCCATGACAATCAACCACAGAGTTTTAAACCAGTCACTCCACTCCACCTCCAGTGTGACAATATTGTGATAAACCATAGCTGATGAATGGGGGAAAGAAGCTCCTTCCCAAACAAATCATGACTCCTCTAGTCACCCTTATTTCAAGCAGCTATCTGTGATTTTATGTGACAATGATTGGCCTTGGAATCCAAAGCAAAATGGTTGGTGTAATTCTGAATATCAAGTGCATGGCAACGCATAAGCAAAACAAATTCTAACCCAAACGGCCTAATGTTGTCATGCAGTGAAGCAAATGAAGTGGAACAATGGTTAGAGGCATGTTGCAATTCACGTAATCCTACTTTGTGTCAGTTGTCTGGTCTGGGTGCAGATATATCTTGAACCTAGTTAGCTAATCTTTAGAGTTTCAAAATGTTATTGTGTAGCTTTCAGTGGAGGCGCTCCCCCCCCCCTCCATCTCCGTTAGGCCACTATTATATTATCCTCATAGTGCTGGTGGAAACAGCTTGCCTAAGATCACCTAGTGAGTTCATGATGGCACAAGTGAAATTTGAACCAGGGACTTCCTAATTCAATGCTCAGTGGCTACAGTAGCTTTTGAAATTAGCACCTGCCCATTGACTATCACCAGGGTCTGCATCAGGGATCAGCCAATTTCGGCACTGGCTGGGGGCTCAGAGCCATCAAAGGTCCCATGGTTGACCGCTAAGGGCCAGGTGAGAAAAGATGGCAGCCACTAGATGTACTCTAAGCTGCTACCAATGCCACCAACACAAGCTTCTCCTAAACCCTTACTATAGGCTTACTACAGCCGTGGTGGCAGTTCACATCCCACTTCAGCAACCATGTAGGCAGCTGCCATATTTCTTTACTTAAGCCATGCACCCACTGTTGTGCCCAGTGATAGTGATGGGAGCATAGCATTATAAGTTAACTAAGATGCCAATTACATATAATTTGACTCTGACATTGACTCAGCTCTCCAACCCCAAAGTTGTGCGGAATTAGTTCTTCATTACGGTATCCACTCATAGACAATGAATGAATCCGTATAATTTCCTTTCTGTGGCTAGTCACAGCAGCCCTCCACTAAATATGAGCAAGGTATCCTTTAAAAATCTCCCATATTATTTCCATCTGTTTATGAAACCACAGCTCAGTAATTTTAATTGGGTAGCACTATGCCTTACTATTGCAGTTCGGCACACGTGGGTGGTGTTGATGATAATGGATCACACTCGCTCTTATAATAAGTGCTCCCAGCTTTGCAGTACCTGTGAAGTGTAGTTCACACCAAGAATACCTTGTTACATTTGCTGACATATCCTTGCTAAGCGCTGAACGCCGAAACTTTATTTTTCAGAGGCAAGCAGCTGATAACTTTGGTAAGAGTTACATAAACAGGAATATAGATCAGACACCATGAAAGTGTTGACTTCCACTGCTCTTAAGGGTGGCAAAATTGTGGCTTTTTTGTGACCAATGTGTGGTTCCAAAGGAGAGACAACAAAAAGTTAAGAAAAAAGCTTCTCATCAACCAGTGTGATTGGGCCTCACTCAAATTATTGCCCCTTCACTCTCTGTTCTAGAATGTAGCACAGGCCTAATTTAAATGGTCAGCTCTCCCAAAAATTATAATACCGGTACACTGTACCAGGTAGAACAGGAATGAGAGTGCCAGCTAGTCACAGCCCTCTCTGTATTGCCATGCTCCACAGTTTGTTTGTTTATTTATTTTATTATTTATTAAATTTATACCCCGCTTTTTCCTCCATAGGGGGGGACTCAAAGCGGCTTACAACTCCACCCCCTTCTTTTCTCATGTTCAGTGCTTGGCTGCAGAGGGCTCCATTTAGGGTTCCAGAATATGGGGAGAAAATTTCCTTGGGTTCGGTGATTGCTTTTTTAGGCATAGGGAAGACAGGATGGGATATGGTTAGCTAGCATGCTCCAGTCCCCCTGCTATTGGGGTATGCTGTACCTGAAAGAGGGCTCTGTTCACACATGCATGTGCACCGCTTGATTACTCATGATGCAGCACGCGCACTGCTGGTGCTGATGCATTGACCGGGGGAGGGGGGAGGATTTAATTAGGATTGGGCTGTATGTCCAGTACTTTGAGCACATTATATAAAAGCTTGTTTATAAGGCACTTGTACCAATATAGACCATACCTGCCAACTTAAAAGAGTATCTTTGCTGACTTTATGTTTATGTTAAAAGTAGGTAAAATCAACAGCTGCAAATTTAAAGCAGCCAGGAGGAAACAAAATATATTGGCGAGACAAGAACTAAACATCAATGTGACAGCTGGAAGCGACTTTTTATGCCTGCATTAAATTGAGCCTGTTACATGCAATCATGGTATTTCCAGAGTGGAGTGGCTTGAAAATGCCACAGCCTTCTGAATGCTCACGCCTACACTGTGTTCTGTAATTCGCCACACAAACAATTGCTACTGTAAGGACAGTCGCAGCAGGGATAATGGGGGCAAAGCAGGAGTTACATGCTGGAGAGAAGGAGGGCTTTCAAATGGTTCCATCACCTATTATCATGACACCAGGGGAAACTAATTCATAGCAATGATAAGTGATCACCAAGAGAGGGGCGGATTCTTTCAAGTCCTCAAGGTTGGAGCAAGTTTGTGGCTCTGGACACACATCTTTCTAGGGAAGAGTTTGAAGTGGCCGATAAGAAAGCCCAATGAAATAGGCAAGGCTGCATCATTTAATCTATTTTGACGAAGATGGCGCACTGATTAATGTGGAAGCAATTAGGAAAAAACACAAACAATTTTCAACAGAAGGATTAGAAAAACTGCAGATGGCCAGCAAGCATCTTAGAAGAGGCATTCCCCCCCCCCATCAAGGCCGACACACACCACACGAGCTCTGGCGCGGAGGCGAGCGAGCGTAGGTGCCTAGCCTCTCGCCTCCGCGCGCTGAACTCCTCTGTAGGAGTGTCTTCCAGTGAATAGTCCCTACTGTTGTCTCGCCTTCTTAGAAAGTGCAGCGGTGATTGGTTAAGCACAAGTGCGGTCCGATACACAAGAGAAGAGAGAGAGGGGCAGGAAGGAGAGAAAACTTACAAAACAGTTTGTGCCAGGAATAGAATTCATCTTGCTAACTTTTGTGAGAAGGAGAAATGGATCCAAGAGAAATCGGAGACTCAAGTGAGTTCCGATTGATTGACAACCCCTTTCATCCCGCCCTCTCATCTGATTGGCTGAGTGCAGTAGCTCCGCGAAGCAGCCCCCTCAAACATGGCCAGAATCATGTTTGCTCGTGCCGGAACTCGGGAGAGCGCAGCTGCTCCGCTCGCTTCCACAATGGTAACCAGACCCTCCGCACAGCTCAGCAAAGCTTCTCGGGCGTCTGGGACATGCCGGAATTCGTGCGGTGTGTGTCGGCCTTAAGAGGGAATGCCTCTTTCTAAGATAATGCCAACTATGACATAGGCACGCATAATCTAAAAACAAAGAAGGGATGCTTTTTCTTCGAAATCATTATTTTTACTAATATGCACACACAATCAATTAATTAAACAATTGATCTTTCCTGGAACCTATCCAGGGTTCTGAAGGACCTTTCCCTGATTACTCTTGTTTTCTGACCTGGAGTTGAGCTATGTCTGTTATCTCCATCTGCCTAGAATCGCAGAGTTGGAAGATCATCGAGCCCAACTCCTGCCAATGCAGGCAGACCACAACTACAGCATCCTTGATAGATGGCTATTCAACCTCTGCTTAAAGACGTCCAATGATGGAGAGTCTAACACCTTCTGAGGCATACTATTCCGTTGCCAAACAGATCTCACGCTCAGGAAGTTCTTCCTAACTGTTTAATTGAAGTACCTGCTGAACCTGCAGCTTACTTATCAGTCTGTGGGCTCAGGACTGTACTGGAGGGTCCCTTAGGAATCTGGTGGGGCCACTGTGAGATACAGGAAGCTGGACTAGATGGGCCTTTGGCCTGATCCAGCAAGGCTCTTCTTATGTTCTTATGTATGAGGGTCAAGGGAAGAATAAACTTGTCTGGTTGTTAAGGTGGTTGCTGGATGCCTGTCTCTGGGTTCCCATACCTTCTGAGTTTATTTATTTATTTTAAAAAATTATATCCCACCTTATCCTATGCCGAAGGCAAATGCCCAAGGCAGCTTACAACAAAAATTAAAATACATAGTTTAAAATAATACAGAAAATAAGTTTAAGCAATACATAACTAAATTTAAAAACAATAAAATCCACTGGGGGGGGCGACAGTATGGAGCACAAAAGCAGCATGGCAGAGCATCTTGAGACACAGGAGGCAGACCACAACCCATCACCCAAACGCTAGACGAAACAAAAACGTTTTGAGCCCTTGCCGAAAAGTCATGAGGGAGGGGGTGGTTCTCAGATCCCCTGGCAGGGAGTTCCACAGTTGTAGTGCCACGGCAGAAAAGGCTCGCCCACATGTTGCCACTCCCCTAACTTGCGATAGAGGTGGTAACCGCAGGAGAGCCCCCTCAGATGACCTAAGAGAGCAGGCCGGAATGTATGGGAGAAGGCGGTCCCTCTATGTATGGGAGTTGCCAAAGGCAGAGTATTTTTCAGTGGTGGTGGTGGAACCATCTCCCTCCAATCCATTTGAAATGGTACCTATTTTAATGGCTTTTAGGCACCAGGTGAAAACATTTGTTTGCCCAGACATTTGACCGCTTCAGAGTTTATTAGCTGACCATTTTAATTGTGCTGTTCTCAGGCTTCTAGTGTTTATTCAAATTCATTTAATGTGATGGTTTTATTTATAACATATTGTGTTTTATGTTATAAGTAAACCACATCAAGCACCATGATGAATGGCAGAGAGTAAATAATTCAAATGAACAAATGGGATCAGTTGGGACCAGCAAGGGATTGATGCAATCCCTAGGTGAATTGTAGATGTCAGTCATGCAACTTCATGGACAAACCAAAATAAAAACCCTCATAAAAAACCCTGCCACCTGGAAACATTGTATAACTACATAAATAGGTATAGTAGTATTTTATTGGCCCAATCTTATTCAGACGCTGCACCAATGGCACACGGATTCTGGCATGATGCCTGCCATATCCTAAACCTGTCCTGACAAAGCAACACTGGCTCATAGTAACACCCCCAGTGTCCACAGAAACACAGCCCGTTATCCGTGAAGTGGTGTCCTAATGTCAGGGCATCATTGGCATGTCTTTACCGTGACATCAGCATGCCATTGCCATGACATCAGTGCATAATCTCTGTGGCATTGGCAATATCACGGTGATATTGGCATGTCATCAATGTGAAGTCCGTGTGGCATCACCATGATGTTGGCGTGTTATCCGTGTGACACTGGTGTGATGTCCAAGGAGCCAAGTACCACATCCAATCAGCCCCAACACTTGTGGCCAGAGAAGCGCCATCAGAATGAACTAAGCAGGGGGTGGCGGCAGGTGCAGGACCAATGCTGGGGGGGGGGACACCCTGCCAGCCACTAGGAATGAGCAACACAGCAATAGGCTCCACCCACAACCATGGGGAGATGCCCCAAGGTCATTTGGAACTCCAAAATGCAGGGAGACATTCAAATCATTTTCAGAAGCATTGCTAAAATGAGCTAGCGAGGAAATTGGGTTGGAAAATAAGAGGTGTGGCATTGATGTACACACTGATGTATGCGCACATACTGTCACTGGGAATGCAACCAGAGACTGCAGAATGGATGAGAAATGCAGGGAGCCGAAAAAGGAGGAGATGCAGATAATTGGAATGGTTCAATTTACTAGTGTAACATTGCACAAGGAGAAAGTAATTAGTTCTATAAGAGTAAGGGAGGCAGAGCAATCAGCTGCAGTAATCTCCAACAATAATTACATGCTAGTTGACATTGTGATTTTGGGAAGTCCTAGCTGAAAAGAGACCAACCGTGTCTCAGGTACGTGTGTGTAAATGCTAACAATGCTGCAGACTTTATTCCTCTACGGAACATGTTTTTGCCTTCCTACTTCAGCTCAGTCCATTTGTTTCTGCAGCATAGGAGTTTCCCCAACTTCTGAAAGCTGAGGAGTACGTTCTAAATTAAAACTGAAGATATACGCAGGTGGGGTGCCACTGCTCTTTGCTTCCTGGGAGCATGGCCAGCTTCTGCCTCTGTGGCTTTTCCTCCTGCTCCCTGTATTCAAAAAGGAAGAGGGCAGTGGAGTGGAAGTTGTTCTCTCACCTCCTCCTCAGCTACATCACAAGGTTGTAGAGCAGTGGTTCTCAAACCTTTTAGCACCGGGACCCACTTTTTAAAAATGACACTCGGAACCCACCTAACTTTATGAGATACTCAAACATGTATCTACCTATATTTAAACAAGCTTGCAAACTACAGGAGCTCAGCTCCTTGCAAACTGCAGGAGCTCAGCTGTTTGCAGGGTAATTAGCAGCTATCTTGCAAACTGCAGGAGCTCAGCTTTTTGAAGGGCAATTAGCAGCTATCTGATTTTTGAATAGCCTCAGGGTTTAAGGCAATTACTTATCTGATCTTTCTATCACCTGGGACCCACCAGAAATCAGGTCACGACCCACCACATGGGTCCCGACCCACAGTTCGAGAAACACTGTTGTAGAGAATAAAGTAGGATAAATGAGGATAAAGTAGGGAAGAAGAATGTATGCTGCTGCTCCAAGAGCCTTAGAGGAAAGATGCAATTAAAGTGTAATAAAGTTAACTGTGTGGTGAGATGTTGACAGTCTTGAAGGAAGGACAACACAAATGGAATTGGTTGACATCCATATAGCAAACAGATTTTCCACAATAAACCACTTGGAAAACAAAATTCCTCCGACAGATTTGGTACATCAGTGTCTTCACCACAGGAGCCCTGCTCTAGCCAAAGTTGGATGCTATACCATACTTATCATCACACTTAATTCAGCCCTACTCCGATGTCTAAGTGGCCAATGTTTAGCATGCTTAGCACAAATCCCTAGGAAAAGGATTGATTTCTGATGCAGCTTTTCCAAAGCCAAACATTTCTGCCTTGTCTAGGCCACTCTGCCATCTGCCTCCCAAGTCCTCAGCGCCATCTGCCAGTTACTGACATGTAGGAATTCCTATCACAAGCTCTTGCTAGTTTCTGTTTCTGCATTTCTGTTTCCCACTCATAAAGTGTCCATCAGAATGACTTTTCACCAATTGCTGCTCTGCCATAGCGATTCCTACTAAAACCCAGAACACACGAAACTGCCTTCTGTTGCGTCAGAACTGGGATCCATCTTGCCCAGCATCATGTTCACTGGCTGGCAATGGCTATCCAGGGTTTCTACAGGTGGTCCTTCCCAGCCCGACCTGGAGATGCCAGGGTTTGAACTGGGGACTTTCCGCATGCAAAGCAGGCATTCTCCCACTGAACTTCTGGCCCTTCTCCATAGTTAAGCCACACACCCTTGCAAACTGCAAATGGTTAGGTGTCAGCATTGAGACATGGGCAGCAACCAGAGTGGTGCTAGGAACCAGCGCTCAGCAGATGAGCCAAGAGACTCTCAAGACTAGTCAGAGCCAGGAGACAACTGTTGCTCAGGCAAGATCCTAGGACCTAGCCAAATAGTAAAGGCAGAAACATACCGCACGCATCTTGCTGTGTCGCGTCCTGGAGTCGATCCTGATTGTTCCAACACGTTGCTCCCGTCCCATCCCCACAACGCAACCTCTCATTGGCTGAAGCTCGATTTATTCAAGTTGGAACGCGCCGGAACGACCTTCGGCGATGTTCAGTGTTGTGGGGGAGGGGCAGGAGCAACGCATTGGGGCCAATCCGAATCGACACTTTGGCTACTCCAAGACACAATGCAGCCAGACATGTGCGGTGTGTCACACGCTTTAGTCTTCAGTTTAGTAAGATCAATGACCAGCCTGGTTGAAGACATTCTATCTAGACCAGGGGTTCTCAACCTTTGGAGGCCCGGGTACCCCCTATCTAGAATCTAGACCACACCACATGGGATAGCTGTGCACACATGCACACCCCTCACTATCACTATTGGGTCCCTTCGGGGAGAAAGGCGGGGTAAAAATACTGTAAAATAAAAAAAAAATCAGAGGAGGGGCTCCAATGAAACAGAGCATGGGGAGGTGCACTCAGTAGAGTTTTTGCGTTGGAGAGTGGAAAGTTGGAAGATGACAGCATACCAATGCTGTCAGTCAAGTAATCCTTTAGTTAAGCAATGCTGTTATCTTCTGAATCTGAGAGACAGTTCTTCTGCAATCCTCTAACTAAAAGGAATCCCAGAACCACCAGCAGCACAGGAGGCCCCCCTCTATCTATCATACGCTATCATGCCATTTCCAGGGACTGCAGAATAGCTCATGGCCTCATTAAGCCACAGCAGCTTTGCCCTGAAGAGGAGGAGCTTCAGACACCCATTTCGCAGCAGGACCACTACAGCCCTCCAAATGTTCTGCTTGCTGGCTTGTCTTGCATGGATAGGAACCATCCGTGGTTCGCACTACCTGTGGCCCATCTTGGATTCTTGCCATGCTTCGGTTCTAGGTTCTATGGACTCTAGCCTGGAACAGGATAAAATGCATTCAGAGATGGGCAGAAAGATTTTGTTCCTGATGTAGAAAATCCTAGTGGCAGTTTTGCCATTGGACTAATCAAAGGGGTACAATCCACCAGGAAGCTCTCCTCTCTTGTGCCAGTCTCATAGAAATAAAATGGAACTGAGCACAACTGCAGGAGCACCAAATGCTGTCAAATGCTACATGCCATTCCATGGTATGGATCAAACTCTCTCAACTATCCAATTGTCAATTAGCAAAATAGACCATTAGAGCCAAATACTGTAATAAACGTATCCCACTGATGTAGACTTGATTCTGTTGACTCGGACTCGAGTCAGACTCAAGTCGCGTCAATGACTTGACTCGGTGATTGTAAAAGACTCAAAAGACTCGACTCAAGACTTGGAGCCTTTTACAACAAGTTGAATTTTATTCAGGTTTTAACCTGTTTCCCCCATTAAATAGATTAAATAGACTTGTGCTTAACCATTAAATAGGGACTCACAACTCACAACCAAAGACTTGGGACTTGACTCGAGACCTGGAGTCAGAGACTTGATCCACATCCCTGACGTATCCACATCGCAGCTCATGTCAAGTGCAGATATCAAATGCACCATTGCGTGATTGAGCTGACCCTGACCCTCCTCCTACCCTCTACTATTTTCTACTAGTTCTTCTAGGTCTACCTGCCACAGCACATTCTCTCTTCTTTTCCTCCCACTCCCCAGAATTCCCTGGGTGAAAGCAACTTTACATGGAACTATTCAGCTCCAGACATTTTTCAGTCATAAATTTACGGAAAAGAGAGCGAGACTAATTCACTACTCGATGTGAATGGGAAATGAAGTGATTCTATGAAAGTCAAATAAAACAAGATCAAGGGAAAATGTAGTGTTTAGGATTGCATCAGTATTTGTCAAGTGATTTTATGATTCCTCTCTGACAACCTTTAACTTAATGCCATTTAATCTGCACTGGAGTTCCAGGAGCTGATGAGTACAGATAGTATTTTATGGCAATATATCAGATGCGAAAGAACTCAATAAGCAGGATAGTGACCCCCCCCCCCCGTCAGATCAGGCCCTGCAACCGTCATTCATGCAATAGCAACCATTCATTTGGTTGACTGCATTGCACTGTGTGCTGGGTCGTCCTTGAAAACCATTTGTAACTAGCAGAGAATGCACAGCAGCCTACTTGCTGGCAGATGCAGGTAAAAGAGATGGGATTGCCCTGATTCTGGACCGTACATGCTGGCCGACAGGCATCTTCCAGGCCTAACTCAAAGTGTTGGTCCACTTTTGAGCCACAAATGGACTGGGTCCTTCAAACGTGAGGATATGTCTTCTCCCATGGGTGCCTCCTCATGCCCTTAAGTCACTGAGCATGAACCTGCTGGGTATGGTGCCCCTTACCAGCAGTGGCACGGCACCCTGGGTATGTGGGGGGGGACGGCATACAAAATGCTGCCTCCCGTCAGGGGCGTCGCTGGAGCGTGGCGGGGTGGGCGGGGCGCCCCCGGGTGACGCACACCACGGGGTGACGTGCGTGACGCGCGACACCCGTCGAACGCTCCGAGGCCGGCCCAGGAGCCGGCCTCGGAGCGTCCGACCCCGTCGGCGCTCCAGGGCCTTCTGAAAGAAGGTCCAGGCAGCGCGTCGATCCGGGTATTTTTCGGGTTTTCGCGCATGCGCAGACCCGTTTTGAGGGCAAAAACCCGAAAGTCTTTCAGAAGGCCCTGGAGCGCCGACGGGGTCGGACGCTCCGAGGCTGGCTCCCGGGCCGGCCTCGGAGCGTCCGGAGGGCGACGCGGGGGGGAGCCGGGTCGCCCCCCGCGCCGCGATATCGTAGCGTCACTAGGGTGACGCGCGACCCCTGCCCCAGGGTGACGCGCGTCCTAGTGACGCTACTGCCTCCCGTGACATCACCACCGGAAGTGACAACATTGTCGCCACCACAAAGGGCTTCCCAGACACAGGGCGGGTGGACAGGCCCAACTTTCGCACCGCCACCAGCCCACTTTTCTAACCACCACCGCTGCCGATCCCGCTGCCCATACGGCGGGGTTGTCACCCCCACTGCTTTGTTGCCCCCCTGCATACCGCCCGGGGACTGGGGGCCCCCACTCCCCCTGGATGCTTCTTCCCCTTACCCAGATAAATCATTGTTTTGGTGGATGAAATTAAGGTCGACTTCATCCAATAATCCTTGCAAGAATTGCAGCAACCAGCAAGTGTTAATAAATTGACCAGTTGTTCCCCATGGAACTGTGGTCTATCCACCTCTGAGCTAGAACCCACGTCCATCAGGCCCCGAGAGGCAAGGTCCTCCATAGGAGAGGGTGAATAGGGGCAACTGCCCTGGGTTCATATCAATCTCAGCAGTGGTGCTGGAGAAGTCAATAGGCGGCTGCTGTAATCCTGGTCTGATTGCTCTTCTATAACAGTTAGAACAAGATCACTCCCTTCCCTTACCACTGCCACCATCTCCTTCTTTCTCCAATGTCTGGCTACACCTTTAAACCAGGTGCATCTTTCCAAGCCCACCTGTTTTGAAGTAGCGATCAGGGTGATAGCAGAGGGGGTGGCTGTAAGGGGGAGGGACAATGCTTTAAAATAATGAAGGGCAGAAAATTTGGGCAGTGCTTCATGTGCTGGTCCGGTTTTGGCTGGGCCTGATACAAATTGTTCAAGGAGACGGAGCATACACACTAATTTGTCCTAGCCCCCCCCCTTCCTAGACAAGGTTCTGCCTCTAAGATGCAATTATTTCCCTTATAGATCCAAAGAGCAAGAGAAAGGGACAGTGCTGGACCTAGAAGGGCTTCTCATCTCCCTTCCCTCCTACAGGTATTTGGGCCTCCGGCTTGCTTGTGGAAGAGAGGGGGTGTGGCTGTCAGTGGGCTGATTGCATGAGGGAGTCCACCTGGGTAGAGTTGGAAAGCTGGGACAGCAGGAACAACAGCAGCAGCAAGAGAAAGGGACAGTGCTGGACCTAGAAGGGCTTCTCATCTCCCTTCCCTCCTACAGGTATTTGGGCCTCCGGCTTGCTTGTGGAAGAGAGGGGGTGTGGCTGTCAGTGGGCTGATTGCATGAGGGAGTCCACCTGGGTAGAGTTGGAAAGCTGGGACAGCAGGAACAACAGCAGCAGCAAGAGAAAGGGACAGTGCTGGACCTAGAAGGGCTTCTCATCTCCCTTCCCTCCTACAGGTATTTGGGCCTCCGGCTTGCTTGTGGAAGAGAGGGGGTGTGGCTGTCAGTGGGCTGATTGCATGAGGGAGTCCACCTGGGTAGAGTTGGAAAGCTGGGACAGCAGGAACAACAGCAGCAGCAAGAGAAAGGGACAGTGCTGGACCTAGAAGGGCTTCTCATCTCCCTTCCCTCCTACAGGTATTTGGGCCTCCGGCTTGCTTGTGGAAGAGAGGGGGTGTGGCTGTCAGTGGGCTGATTGCATGAGGGAGTCCACCTGGGTAGAGTTGGAAAGCTGGGACAGCAGGAACAACAGCAGCAGCAAGAGAAAGGGACAGTGCTGGACCTAGAAGGGCTTCTCATCTCCCTTCCCTCCTACAGGTATTTGGGCCTCCGGCTTGCTTGTGGAAGAGAGGGGGTGTGGCTGTCAGTGGGCTGATTGCATGAGGGAGTCCACCTGGGTAGAGTTGGAAAGCTGGGACAGCAGGAACAACAGCAGCAGCAAGAGAAAGGGACAGTGCTGGACCTAGAAGGGCTTCTCATCTCCCTTCCCTCCTACAGGTATTTGGGCCTCCGGCTTGCTTGTGGAAGAGAGGGGGTGTGGCTGTCAGTGGGCTGATTGCATGAGGGAGTCCACCTGGGTAGAGTTGGAAAGCTGGGACAGCAGGAACAACAGCAGCAGCAAGAGAAAGGGACAGTGCTGGACCTAGAAGGGCTTCTCATCTCCCTTCCCTCCTACAGGTATTTGGGCCTCCGGCTTGCTTGTGGAAGAGAGGGGGTGTGGCTGTCAGTGGGCTGATTGCATGAGGGAGTCCACCTGGGTAGAGTTGGAAAGCTGGGACAGCAGGAACAACAGCAGCAGCAAGAGAAAGGGACAGTGCTGGACCTAGAAGGGCTTCTCATCTCCCTTCCCTCCTACAGGTATTTGGGCCTCCGGCTTGCCGGAGGCGCGAGCCGAAGGGCGAGAGCCAAAGGGCTCTTGGCCCTTGGCTCTTAGCCCGTGGATCGTAGCCCTGAGGATACCTGCATACCAAGGACATTTATTCACCGACTCTGTTACCTTGTGGAACTTCTCATCTTCTGCTGGAGCATTTATCGTTATCTGGTTGTGGATTGGCAGTGGCATGAATTGCGTATGTGCCCTGGAGAAGAGACTTACCTCCTTACTTGGATGTTCTGGGTTTGGAGGTTATTATCCTGGGGTTTTTAACATCTGCAGCACCAGAGGGGATTATCCTCTGAGCGACAAGGGGAGGGCCCTGTTCTTCTCAGTTTCTGTAACCCTGGTGAGAGGGGGTGAGGAGAAGTGGGAGGTATAGGGGACAGTGGGATTCCTTCTGGACTTGGGATTGGTGAGAGCGCCTCTTGTCTGGGTGGTTTCCTGGTTGTTTTTCCCTACCCCTTAAACTGCTATAGAGACACTGGAGGCAGTGTTACTGTCGTGTGTTGGGGTTATATTTGTTTAAGTGTGTGTTTGTGTTGTGTGAGCCCTTTCCGGGAAGATGTGTTGGGATGTTTGAGGGAGTAGTGGCGCCACCATAAAAAGTGTAACGGGCCGAGGGCGATATGGCGGTGGGGGCTGGCCTGGCCGTTCCAGGAGAAGGTGGGATGGTCATAGGCAGACCATCCCTCTTTCTAGGCCTTCCCCCAACCCCGGAGCCTGGGGAGCGCCTGGGAGAAACCCCTGTGGCCTTAAATTGCTGCTATTAAATGCCAGGTCGGTTAATAACAAGATCTCCCTCATTCGGGATTTAATCCTGGAGGAGGGTGCCGACCTGGCTTGCATCACGGAGACCTGGTTGGATGCGGCTGGGGGTGTGAACCTTTCCCAGCTGTGTCCGCCGGGATACCGGGTGATGCAGCAGCCGCGGCTACAGGGGCGAGGGGGTGGTGTTGCTGTGGTCTATCGGGATTACATCTCCCTCACCGGATACCCTGTCCCACAGTGTGCCGGGTTTGAGTGTCTCCGCATCATGCTACAGGGGCGAGACAGGATGGGATTGCTGTTGGTGTACCGTCCACCTGGTTGCCCATCGGCTTCCCTACCTGAGCTGACCAGGGTGATCTCGGCGGTGGCACTGGAGTCCCCCCGCCTGTTAGTGCTGGGGGACTTCAATGTTCATGCCGAGGCCCCTGTGACAGCGGCGGCTCAGGACTTCATGGCCGCCATGGCGACCATGGGCCTGTCTCAATGGATTAAGGACCCAACGCATGGTGCGGGGCACACATTGGACTTGGTATTCACTGGTGGGTATGGGGATGGTGATCTGCCCATGGAGGAGATTAAGATCACTCCTCTGTCTTGGACGGATCACTATCTGGTGAGTTTTAGACTGGCAACGTTTAATCACCCCTGCAGAGCTGGGAGACCGAATTGTATGGTCCGCCCTCGGAGACTGATGGATCCGGATGGTTTCCTGAGGGCTCTGGGGGAATTCCCAGCTTCCCGGGTCAGTGATTCATCTGATGCTCTGGCTGCCCTGTGGTATGGGGAGGCAGCTAGAGCCTTGGATCAGATCGCTCCCGAACGGCCACGGCCTTGTCGTCGAGCCAAGGCGGCTCCTTGGTTTACTGAGGAGCTGCAGGCAATGAAACGACTGGGCCGACGCCTAGAGCGACGGTGGAGGAAAACTTGTGATGAATCTGACCGAACACGGGCTAGAGCCCATTTTAGGGCCTACTCCGTGGCGGTGATGGCAGCGAAGAAGGCGTTTTTCTCTGCCACCATTGCGTCTGCGAGTAGCCGGCCAGCGGAGCTCTTCCGAGTTGTCCGGGATCTGCTCCACTCGGCTCCTGTAGCAAGTGAGTTGGAGTGTTCAACGGACCGCTGCAATGAGATCGCACGGCACTTCGCAGATAAAATCGCTCAGATTCGCCACGACTTGGACTCTGGTTTAACAGTTCCAGAAGTTGTCCCTACGGCATCTGTCAATTCCATCGTTTTGGATTCTTTTCACCTCATACAGCCTGAGGATGTGGATAGGGTCCTCTGTAGTTTGAGATCGTCTTCGTGCCCGCTTGACCCTTGCCCAGCTTGGCTATTACGATCTGCGCGGGTTGGGCTGGCCGACTGGGTGGAACCTATTGTGAATTCACCATTGCGGGAGGGAGTGATGCCTAGCATCCTGAAGACTGCAATTGTGCGTCCCTTCCTGAAAAAACCATCTTTGGATTCCTCCAATTTAAATAACTATCGGCCAGTTTCCAATCTGCCTTTTTTGGGTAAGGTGATTGAGCGGGTGGTAGCGTCTCAGCTCCAGGGGATACTAGATGAAACGGAGTATCTGGACCCTTTTCAGTCTGGCTTCAGGCGGGGCTTTGGGACGGAGACAGCCTTGGTCGCCCTGCTGGATGATCTTCGCCGAGGACTGGACAGGGGGAGTGCATCCCTGCTGGTCCTTTTGGACCTCTCGGCGGCTTTCGATACCATCGACCATGGTATCCTTCTGGGCCGATTGGCTGAGTTGGGACTAGGGGGCACTGCTTTGCAGTGGTTCCATTCCTACTTGGCTGACAGGTCCCAGATGGTGATGCTGGGAGATGCCTGTTCGGCACCCTGCCCTTTACAGTGTGGGGTGCCACAGGGTTCTATTCTGTCTCCCATGCTTTTCAACATCTACATGAAACCGTTGGGAGAGATCATCCGGGGATTCGGAGTTGGGTGTCACCAATATGCTGACGACACCCAACTCTACCTCTCCTTGCCATCTCGCTCCAGGGAGGCTGTGGAAGTCCTAGAGCGCTGCCTGGAGGCGGTTGGGGTCTGGATGAGGGCTAATAGGTTGAGATTGAATCCAGAAAAGACAGAGGTCCTACTGGTCAGGAAAGCTTCGATGCAGGTACTGAGTCATCTGCCCGTTCTGAATGGGGTTGCACTCCCCCTGCAGGAACAGGTGCGCAGCTTGGGAGTACTTCTGGATTCACAGCTCTCCCTGGAAAGCCAGGTGGCGGCTGTGGCCAGGGGTGCGTTTGCCCAGCTTCGGCTGGTGCGCCAGCTGCGGCCGTACTTGAGTCGATCGGACCTGACCACGGTGGTCCACGCCTTAGTGACTTCAAGACTGGATTACTGCAACGCGCTCTACGTGGGGCTGCCCTTGAAGACGGTTCGGAAGCTGCAATTAGTGCAGAATGCGGCGGCCCGGGTGGTTGCTGGAGCTAGGCGGTTTGACTCTGTTGAGCCGCTGCTTCAGCGGCTGCACTGGCTGCCCATTCGGTTCCGAGCCCAATTCAAGGTGCTGGTAATGACCTTTAAAGCCCTTCACGGTTTGGGTCCAGGATATCTGAGGGACCGCCTTCTCCCATACATTCCGGCCCGCTCTCTTAGGTCATCTGAGGGGGCTCTCCTGCGTGTACCACCTCTATCGCAAGTTAGGGGAGTGGCAACACGTGGGCGAGCTTTCTCCGCTGTGGCACCACAACTGTGGAACTCCCTGCCAGGGGATTTGAGAACCACCCCCTCCCTCATGACTTTTCGGCGAGGGCTCAAAACATTTTTGTTTCGTCTTGCGTTTGGGTGATGGGTTGTAGCCTGCCTCCTGTGTCTCAAGATGCTCTGCCATGTTGCTTTTGTGCTCCCTACTGTTGCCCCCCAGTGGTTTTTATTGATATTATTGTTTTTATTGTTTTTAAATTATGTATTTAAACTGTTTGTATTTTAAACTGTTTTTAATTTTTGTTGTAAGCCGCCTTGGGCATTTGCCTCGGCATGGGATAAGGCGGGATATAAATTTTTTAAATAAATAAATAAATAAATAAAATCCAGCTCAGCATTGCTCTTCAAACACCACCCAAGATTTTTGAGCCAACTCACATAATGAAATGTACAGTGCCCAGTAAATGGGAACGTGAAATATGAATTATAGTACATCAAGGATGCTATGAAATCACCTGAGCTTCATTACAAATTGGAGAACTTCTGCTGGGAGGAGAGAATGATGGGAGGATAAGAAGTGGAACTGATCGGGGGGGGGGAGTGGACAAAAAGGAGTTGAACTCTCTCTATATTTATAGTTTAAATTCCATGGATAATTAGTGCTTCCCTAGATAATTAGTACTTTCCTTCCTTTGGTTGCTTGAAATGAACAAAACCAGGTGTTTGCGCTGGTGACATCTTGTGCGTTCTGTTTTTACCAGAGTGTTTTAAGGTCACGTTACTTTACCTAGAGCACATACAGAATGTGTCTTAGGTTGTGAAAAGTGCATGAAATAATCTCTTGCATACAGTAATCTTGGATAGTCTTTAACAAAAACACCATTGGGTTTAAAGCATCAGTTCTCAACAGTCTTCAAGCTTTGTTCCCTAAACATTCAAAGAACATAGTGTAATGACTACTACAGTCAAGAAAAGTCACCTGCTTTAAGGGGGTATGATCCAACATTTTACCTGGGTCCATCAGCCTGTGTAACAACCACCCCCACCCCCAATTATCAGAAATGTCTTATGGCCATACTGGGTAGCATAGATTTGGGTGGAGAAAGACTGTGATGAGGATCAAATGTTGTGTTCCAGTGGCGTAGCTAGACTGGAGCAGAGGCAAGTAGTTCTGCCAAGACTCCGTTACACCAGAGTCAGCGGCCCCTCCCCCTTGTTGTTGGAGCCATTCTGGCGGCAATGGCAACATGCAGGACACTCCCCTGTCGCTGCCGGAATGGCTCCAACAGCAAAGGGGAGGGGCCGCTGACTCCGGTGTAACGGAGTCTTGCAGAACTACTTGCCTCTGCTCCAGTCTAGTTTCACCTCTGTTGTGTTCCTCCCATCATGAGAAGCAAATTGGACATGGACTCCAGGGAGGCAATATCAGGAATCATGTACATTTGAAGGAAGGAAGGAGAGGAGAGGAGAGGAGAGGAGAGGAAGAAAAACAGATTATGAACTTACATGGTCAAAGATGACCCACTATTGAAACCTGTTAATGACTTCAGATACGCACATCCATTGAGCAATCAACGGCATCTCCTGATAGAAAGAATCAGATGATGGGAAAGAGCTACCTCAAACCCTGGTTAGCTGCTGCCAGTCGGAGAAGATATTTCTGAGCTAGACGGACCAATGAACTGTCTCAAGGCAGCTTCATATGTTTATATCAGCACTCTGCAGAATCTATGCACCAACTGTCAAACACTACCATCCTACTTAAGTGCTTGCATGAGGCACCGCCTTCCTAGGGGCTAGTCGCTAGTTATTCCCACTAGTGGGAATGCAAACCTTAAGGCCAAAGTATGGTCCCCTTTAAAGTCCCTATACTACTGGGGGTGGAGCTTGGAGCAGCCAGGAAGGCTCACTCCTGCAATACAATGCTTCAGCTGTGTTCTGTAGTTTGCTGGAGAAAGTTGTCTGCGGTCCTTTGGAGCTGTCCAAAATCTAGAGTTTCCTTGTGCCACGGTGCCTGAGCAACTTCCTAGTGGTTGGCTTGCTGGCATTCTGCCCATAGGCCTAACCCCACTTCAGTGAGATTTCCCAGTATCCATAGAGCCCAAGCGTATTAAATAGGGCCCAGGATCAGATATCTCAGGTGGCCACCAAAGAGCCAACTACGTCTGCACCATAAGCCTATACAGTCCTAACATTTGGTCTGAGCTGACAACCCACAAATCCATAGACTCTCCTTCATGGTAGTGTTGGGAAAAAGAAGACCCAAGTCTGCAAGGTGTACATGTCTCCTTCTGATGGCTGCCTCTGCTTGCACTCATTGCTACCTTTTTTCTGAAGTTCCGAGATTCTGGGAAGGTACGATGGAGAAGGGATAATTGAATGTGACTGAGTCCTGGGGTCTCCTCTTCAGGGTGCATCTCAGAGAGTCCGCCAAGGTGGGTTAACTTCTTGGGGTGCCAGTGGTAGGAGGCCTGTGGTAGGAGTTCCTTGTGTGATGGACCTTCCCAGGCTCCCACTTGGGTGCAAAGGTCCTAGTGATTTCTCCCGGTCTCCCTATTCTCCACCCAGTTCAGAGTGTGGGAACATAGAGACTCTGTCCATCAGATGACAGAGTATTATCTGTATTAATAGCCTGTATTATCTCTAAAAGAAGGGCACTCTACTTAATAAAAGGCAATAGTCAAGAGCAACAGCTAGGGAAACCGTAGGTGCCTGAGGAAAGATGGATTGCCGTGAATTTATGATATGATAATTCAAGTTACTTTGAGTCATAGCCATGAATCTGCATTTGAAGAAGAAGAAGATGCTTACTGTCCAGGGCTTGAAATACGTCAAGTTAGAGCACTCAGTACACACAAATTAAAAGCTATAACCCGACACAACTGATTTAAGAACCCGGGGGCCTAAACTTCGCTGTCACAAAAAGACTGTACATCATCTTCACATGTGCAATTTATATCTGTACTATAAAACATTGTCATTTCCCACGGTATGTTGGGCACTGTTGCGCTCCATGGGAAGATGAAGGGTAGTCTCAATGTTTTCTGGAGTAATTTAAAGCAAAGATTCACCTAAAGTTGCTATATCCCCAAATCCAGGGCCATGGTTCCATCGCATACAGTTGTACGTTTCAATATATCAACATACATGAAGGTGTGGGTCTTCCCCATCTGACTGGCACCACCACTACCAGTGGGATGCTAACTGAATGGGTTTCAATATGTGGTGGTTCATAGCCTAAGTTGATGGAACCACCTTGGAAAGGAAGGCTCTGTAAACACACACACCCTATCCCAAACTTTTTAGGACAAGGAGTTGGCTCCCTTTAGTGGAGACTATGGGACAACCACTGTGGTCATCCTACCCTTGGTGTTCCCTGAGTCCAATATACTTTGGCTCCCACCTTTGCCACAGGACCTCCCACAATCACTTTCTGAACTACACAAAGGCAGCAGCAACGATGTTACGACGCCATCCCATCACTGCCAAAGCCCTTCCAGGTGCATCTGATTGGGCCCCTCATCTCCTCAAGTCAGTCCTGCATTCTACCAACTCTGGAAAAAAAAGAATTGTTGGCAACTAGAGGTGACTCAATATTCGGATACCTTCTTAAATCTCTGCATATTTGAAACAGAAGAACTAACAGATGCTAAAGGGGAGCCAGATGCTTTAATTGTGGATGAATTCAGGCATGATTTTATTTTCTCTGACAGGAAATCTATAGCTTGAGTGGGAAGTTACTGAGTGGAATTCTCTGTTCTCTACTTCGGGCTGAAGAAACGCATTCCCTATAGAAGCTGTCAAAATCTGAACTAAGACATTTTGATAACAATTCAATAGGAGTCTCCAAGCTATCCCGTTTCTCAGGCATAATTGGTGGTGGAAGACAACCTATTAAGATTCATAGTCTATCTGGAATGGACTGAGTTACTTGTAATTCTCAATGGCAAAAGGGAACATTTATAAATCTCTATCTCTCTCCGGAAATATGATCCCAGTTCAAACAATAGGGATGGGTGGACCAGCCCACAGGGCTCTCATCAGGAGTTGGCATTCATACAGATACCAAAGCTGTCCTATTCTGGACTGGATCTCCCACAGTGGTACTGGGGAGACTTAGCAAAATGACAGGCTAGTGCTAGTTGCAGGAGATCAGGACCCTGGTCAGCTCCCTGGGGAGCAGGTATCAGAAACTGGAAGAAAGGCAACTCAGAGCAGCAAGCTAAAGACGTTGTCCCAGCAATTGTTTGGAACCAACAGTGAGCATTAAACCTGTTGCAGTCCCAGGTGTTGACTCTAGTTCCATCACCGCTGAAGAAAGTCATTGCAACTTAAAGGGGCTATGCCCTATTCCTCAGGCATGGTCTCTGGCAAGACTGGAGAGCCTCCTGCTGTCCCTGGCCATTGGGATGGGTAATCTCCAAGTGAATTATTGAATTATTTAAATTAGAGTCCTAGATGTATGCCTGTCTCACATACTGAGTTTGTCACATCTGTTTGCATGACTGAAAGAGGCATTATCATCTCACTTAGGACCCAATCCTACCCAACTTTCCAGCGCTGATGCAGCCGTGCCAACAGGGCATGCGCTGCCATCCTTATTTGTTCCCTTATCTCGGAGCTGCATTGCACTGCATAGGTGCTGAAAAGTTGGATAGGATTGGGCCCTCAGACTACTATAGGATGTTCTACAGGTCAGGCATTGTAATGCTATCTGCAGTGCTCAAAACTGGCCCTACACCCTCTTCAACTATGCTCAGCAGTGGCAGGAAACCTGATGCAGGAACCACATAGGCAGTGACTGGGATCTAGTCCCGCTGAACTACCGTAGTCATGAGGGCTCATGCTTGGAGCCCTTCAGGCACTGATGGGAATAGGGGTATGTGACATCAGCCCCTGCGATTGACAGGGTGTATGAAGCCTTTGCATTGACCAAGTCTGGTATAAAAACTGGTTGCCTGGCTTTCTGCTCTTGCCCAATCAACAGGCCATTCTGCCTACTGGATTCCAGAGCCTAATCCCAGAAATCAATCTGGTTTGGAGAAGAAACATGCTGGTCTGGATTTTGGGTACAGTTGCCCAGAGTCCTAGTTTGTTCCCAACAGGCAGAACGTTCAGTGCATCCCATCGCATAGGCCCCAGCTGAGGCTTAGTTCATGCATTAATGAGGCAGCCACTGAAGAACCTTATCCCTGTTTCGGGTCTTTCGTCACATTGGTAATATTTATATGACACTCTGATCACATGGGCAATGCTGAAAACTCCATATCTGCTTCTTGTGTCACACCTCAGCCACTCATCTGGCTCTCTCTCTCTCTCTCTCTCTCTCTCTCTCTCTCTCTCTCTCTCTCTCTCACACACACACACACACACACACACACACACACACAGAGAGAGAGAGAGAGAGAGAGAGAGAGAGAGAGAGAGAGAGAGAAATTCTGAAGAACAGATACACCTCTGATTCTTTTGCTATGCAACCATGAGGGCGAGAAGCCTGCTTTGTGGTTTAAATTAAAATTGTCATTCTCAGAATGCTCATTTCTGTGCTTAGCACATTTTCTGCTTACACTGTGAAGTCAAGAGTGTTGGGTGGTGGTGGTGAGGGAACAGTATCACAGCTTGTGAACAACTTGAGTAAGGAGAAGATACCAGAAGAGACTTCAGTGCCTGAAGTAGAAAATTCAAATGACATCCTCCCCACTACCACCATAGTGATAGAAATATAATACTAATACTGCGTACATAGCGTTCGTATAATGCTTTCTGAGTGCACAAATTGCTTCACATGTATTACCTTGGTGTAGTCCTTAGAATAATCCTTTAAAGTAAGTAAAAACTATTATCCCCATAAGACAGATAGGGAAGACCGAGGCTGAGAGAGAGTGACTGGTCTAATGTCACCTAGTGCATCCATGACAGAGCTGAGATTCAAACCAGGGAAGTCCTGATTCACAGCTCAGCCCCACAACCACTATGCTACACTGATTCTTTTTTAATAAGATATTTGGCAATTCACTACCTTGAATAGCTTCTCTAAAACTACCACTTGTAATGGGCCTCATTACCTTCTCGAATAATAACACTGTGATTCTTGTAAATACCTTATACACATCTTCAGAGTCAAGAAAACAGGGTTATCAGTAGTAACTTCCACACATTGTTGTCCAATCCAAAAGGGACCCCATTATGCAGTTGAGGGAAGTGCCACAGGCTGTAAATCCTCTTTCACTGTCTGGCTGGATTGAGAAGAGAAAAATAAAGCATCTCTTTGAAACTGAGTGCTTGCAAAACAAAATACTGGTTTTGATTTGTTTCTGAAAAAGAAACACCATCACACACAAACATGCACACACACAAACACGCGCGCGCACACACACACACACACACACACACACACACACACACACACACACACACACACAAGCACACCCCAAAATCAAACCACAAATGAAAACCATGTGGAGAATTTCTCCATCGCTATGCACAAGGCTGAGCAGGAGAGAAGACTAAGGATGCTTTCAGCGCTACAGGAGTAGGTGAAAGGACAAATTAAAGACACATTTTCCCACTGGGTCATTGTGGTGCTCCTCAGAAAGCAAATTGAGAGAGTGATGTTTGAGGCAAGATCAGAGAGCGTATCAAACAAGCGCTGCTATTACCTAGAGGCCGATGCAAGCCCACGATGCAACATTTGACAGATGAAAGCGAGTACACATGTAACGCTAAGCAAGCCGGCAGTTTCTACTCTGGTGCAGAATGAACAAGCGGCTGCCAGGCCAGATTGGATTAAATGCGAGTCCAACAACCTGATCCTCTCTGAAAATAGTTGGGCCAGTGCAATCGGTAAGTGTACATACATGCGCATGTAGATCTTTGCATTTGCATGTGTGCACATGTGAAAATAATAACACGGGCAACTAAGTTACAAGGCCAGTTTTATATACAAGTTCTTCCCATCACCCAAATCAATATGGCTCTGTGGGCTACAGGTCCTGTGCTAGCCGCATGAGGTGGAGCAGCCCAATGCGGCCCTGAGCCAACTGCTGGGGTGTGTGGCAGTGATGTCACCAGCAGGCGCCAACCTGCTGCAGGAAAGGGGCCGGGCAGGAGGAGCTGGCCAAGTCCCCTAATGAGGGATAGAGCAAATTGTGCCTGCTCATAAAGAGGACCCACAGGAAACAGGAGGGGGAGACAGAGGGATAAGAAGAAGAGAGAGCCAAGAGGAAGCAGAGAGGAAGCAAAGGAGGACCTAGTGGAGGCCAGGAGAGGGAGACGGAGGCTGGGTGGAGGGCTGGGAACAGAAAGGCAGAGCCAAAGGAATGGGGGGAGGGGGCAGAAGAAGGAGGGAAGAAACCCACCAGGGTCAGGGAACCACCCTGCTTCCACTGAGGGGATCAAACCCCACTGTATGTTTATAATGTGCCTGCTGTTAAAGCCAATCTTGAAGCATTACTGCCCAAGTCCAGTCCACTTCTTTCTGACCTACAGTCATGGCCCACCATAACCTCTTTGAGGTTGAGCTCCCCCCCCCAGGCAAGGAGGAAGAGACCCCTATGGTCTTAGGCCCCTTATGTGTGCAACTCTCTTCCTTAAATATTTGGCTAGCCTCAGAGCCAGCAAGTCCATGAGGTCAACTGAGGCAGTTGCCTCAGGAAGCGGATCGATGGCGGTGCCTGCCTCCTCCTACTTCCGCTACTCCTCTTGCTCCTGCTCCCTGGATTTGTAAAGGAGAGGGGGACGGAATGGAAGAGGAATGTGGAGGAGAGGAGAGGAGTGGGTTAGAGCCACAGACCACCACTATTTGGCTTTTCACCTCCTTTATAAACGTCACAAGGAAGAGCACTTTCACCCACTTCTGTGGTTTTAGTCTGCGTTCTGTTCTGTTCAGATTCCTAGAGCTTACAGTGGACTCGTTCAGCTCACGAATTTATTTCAGGCTCACCCGGCTGTGCCAAATGCTTGCGCTGGTTTGGCAAAAAAGAAGCCAGCCTTGGAGCCAGCTTCCCCTCCACAGATGTATATCCTTGGCTGTAGCTTCAAAAGAGAACAAGCAACAATGCTTTTATTCTTTGGTTTTGGTTTTGTTCCGGTTTGGAGCTTGCCCAGTTGACAACAACCACTCTGCTGCTGCTGAACGGGATGTACACAAAGACCATCACCTGACGGCGCATGCACCACAGATGGTGTGGCCTTTTACGTTTGCCACCATAGAGTGGGTTGAAATGTGCAGAGCTGGCATACGGAAGACTGTCCCCCAGGAATAGCATCTGAGCAGGCCCAAATTCATCACTGGCAACCACAGTCCAGTATTTGGCCACAAAGCTGTTCAGGCTGCAGAGGATGAGATTCCAGTTTGGCCAAGAGAACAAGCCATTGGGATAGCCCATCACATTTTCTATTTTGGCTTCCTCGGCATACAGAGCATGCCATGATTCAAGGTACGCAAAGAGAAAGCAAGAATAGACAAAGAAGAACATGATAACAAACTGTTATTCCTTTAAAACAACAACAGATCAGGATACAGCTTTTAAGCCTCCTCATTGGGACTGAGCCAAGTGTTTTAATTCTTAGCTCAGCCATCCACTTCACTTTTTTCCTGAAACGACTCACAGTTGGGCTGACATAAGAGCATCTACAGCAGCAGAGTGGAAGACTCCCATCCTTTTGCAACCTCCTTCCCTCTAGAAAGATGCAAAGTAGGATTGCTACCAGTCTCTCTGCCAAGAAAGGTTATCTTCAAAACACACCTAGCCTCCCCCAAGACAGTTGAGCATCTTAGAGAAGCTCCCTGCCCGGTTGGACAGAAAAGCACTCCATCCCTGGCCATATTGCGTGAGTAAAGGAAGAGATTAATATTTGATGCCCATAATTTCCATCATAAATAATTTTGCATAAAATGCTGTCACAGCTGGTTAAATTATCTGCAGTATCTTTTGCTCATTCACTGCCCTCCCTCTCAACACTAAAATGATTGTGTGGGGGGAAAATTGGACACTGCAGAAAGTCATGATATGATCAACCCCAGTCTATTCATGCACAGATACTGCACACCAACCTACCCAAAGTCCTAAACTTGCTCCAAAGACTTTGGAGGGCTGAATGAAGATTAGTGTCCAACATCCTTCTTTGCTGTCCCATAGTTTTTCTCACTCCCAAAATGCTAAAGTGAGCTGAGAGGGTTCCTTGAAAATATGTTGCTGCTTAAACATTTATATTCATATATTTTCTTACAGTTACTAACTTCAATCAGTATGTGTATAAATGGTCATGAGTTTTAAAGTGTGACAATATAAGTCTCAGAATTGATAAGAATTGAGCAGCCCCCCTACCCAACAAATGTCTAATATTGAGTCCCCACAGCTGTAGTAAAAGTCAGACAAATCAGTGCATGTCTCAAACAGTAAAAGCAGAAATTTAGCAGCTTATCATAACATTAGATTCACACACACACACACACACACACACACAGAGAGAGAGAGAGAGAGAGAGAGAGAGAGAGAGAGAGAGAATTAAGCATGGTGAATTGTCACTTATATTGGAATGGAAATAATTGTTTTCAGCACTCGCCCTCATTCAGCCACTTCCAGAATAATATTGTCTTCTTTAAAAAAAGAATATTCATTAGACTCAAAGCTGCAACACAGATTGCCTAGTCTCTCTCAAACATGACTTGCTTTAGGAGAGAGTGCTCTCCTTCCAGGAACAGCAAATCGTGAATAATACCATTGTCATGTGATACGTCTCCTAAATTTGCTTTGGGCTAATTCTCTTTTCTGAAAGGAGATCACAGTAGGCTGCTGAGGTTTGTAAGTTTGATGCCATCTACACAGAAGTGACAGAGGAACAGGCGGGGGGAGGAGGGGAGCGAGACAAGTACACCATCCACCCCCTAGTTCATCCTTACTAGAAATTTGATAGAATGTAGTTCCTGCATGAATTAAGATGTCTCTCGGAGATTTAGCCATAACCCATAAAACAGTATGAAGTAGTGATGAGCTCTCTCTCTCTCTCTCTCTCTCTCTCTCTCTCTCTCTCTCTCTCTCTCTCTCTCTCTCTCTCTCCACAGACAGAATTGGCTCAGTACAGTATTTGCAAGCTTTCTTTGTGAGCATTCAGGAAGAAACTGTTCAACTGTTTTTGGAGAGCTCTCCTGCCTTGTAATGTTGATGCATGCCCAGCGATGGTGCGTTTAGCGTGCTCCCTGGAAACTGCACCCTCTTGTATTGCCCCCTGGAAAGTGTAGCTCACATGTCACAAGCCATGTTCATAGCAGCAGCATGGAGTCTGATGGGGGAGCAGTCAGGCTGGGAGGCAGAGCCCTGGAACCAGCCCTATCCCCAACACCATGTCAGAGCCTAGGCCAGGGGTGGCCAACCTTCCACCATTAGGGCCTCTGCGTTCTTAAGAGTTGTGTAGAAGACAGAATCTTGGCAGCTGCAAGTGCTGCTGCTGCTGCTAAAGCAGCTGCACCTGCTGAAATGCCCTTACCTATGCAGCCATTTAAGGCCAGCGGGTGGCGCAGTGGGTTAAACCGCTGAACCATGAGCTGTCAATCGAAAGGTCAGCAGTTCGAATCCTCGACGGGGTGAGCTCTCGTTGCTTGGCCAGCTCCTGCCAACCTAGCAGTTCCAAAGCATGTCAATGCGAGTAGATAAATAGGTACCGCTTGCGGGAAGGTAAACAGCGCTCCGTGTTCCAGCTGCATACTACGCGCTGTGGCAAGGAGAGTCATGCCGGCCACATGACCACGGAGGCATCTTCGGACAACGCTGGCTCTTCAGCTTTGAAATGGGGATGAGCATCACACCCTAGAGTCGGACACGACCAGACTTAATTGTCAGGGGTCACCTTTTTATGCAGCCATTTAAAGGGCCAGGAGCATGCCAAGAATCTTTCATGCCAAGAATCTCATGCTCTCCAATGTCTGCATGAGAGTGGTGGGAACAGGACAGGAGGGACCTGATAGAGAAGGATTCAGCCCATAGGGATGCCACTTTGACGCTCTCCAGACCTCCGAACATACAGGTCCCTTTAACCGATTCAGCAAAGACTCCAAAGAACAGGGAGAATCACCTCTTCCACTTGATTCTTCTCAGAAGTGCATCAGTTAAGAATAACTGTACAGTTAACTGTACAGGAGCTCTGCCACCACGTGTGCATGAAGTACTTTCCTACACACTCCTTGCCTGCAGCCACGGTTCCCGTCTCCATTGAATCCCAGCACCAGCCACACCCTCACGCCTCGGCTGGGTCTTGCAGTGTGTTTCCCTCTTCTATCCAAGTTTTCTCTTCCTTCCTGCCTTCCTTACTGTACTTTGTGAATACCTTTTGTCCCTTTGACTTCTTTGTGTAATCTCCCCATCTACATATACTATTCCCCCCTTCTCTCTTTCATGCCCCTCCACTTTGCACATTAATGTTCCCCTCCTTTACCAAAACGTTATGCTTCTCCCTGATCTACCTAGCAACTAGCAATCCAATCCTGTTTAGGACCGCCGCAACGTGCAAAAGCACGCTGCAACGGATCCTATCCAGGACTGAGCCAGCGCTGGTGCTGTTGGAGGTCGCCTTGGGGAAAAGGGACTATGCCCCAGCTGCCTCATGGGTCCCCTCGGATGTGCACCGGCAAAATGGCCAGTGCAAATCCGAGGAGCCCATGTAGGGTGCGCCAGGTCTGGGAAGGGAGATAGGATTTCAGTGGAGTGCAACACAAAGGATCCCTCCCCCTCCCGTGCCCTGTGGGCCAATCCCCCCTCCCATTCCCCCCTCCCCACGCCCCCCATGCCCAGCATAGGCCTTAACTATGTTCGGCGGCAGCGGCTTCTATCTGACGGAGAGCGAGTGGTGCCAATCTTGGTGCTGGCTCCGCTTACTCTCCGGTTGTTGGAAACTTGCCTTACAGCATGTTTGCAACGCCCGGGAGCAGCCGGAGGAGCCAGATGGGACTGCACTGTAAGTTAGCAAATACAGGTGGGCCCCCATATCTGCTGGGGATATGTTCCAGGCCCCTCCGTGGATACTTGAAACCGTGGATAAGAGCGAACACCCCTTCCATGGTTTCCTGAGGGGCCCGCCCACCCTGCCTCCCCTGCAGGCAGGCATGCTTGCCCCCCCCCAGCTCTTATTTTTCTTTCAGCAAGCTTTGTTTCTTCCTTAAACAGAGAAGCAGCCTCCATTGCAGGCAAGTAGAACGAGACTAAGTCCTAGAGAGGCTCTGCAAGGTTTCTGTTAACCTTGCAGAGCCTCTCTAGTACTTAGTCTTGTTCTACTTGCCTGTAATAAGCAGCCAAAGGCTGCTTCTCCTGTTTCTTTAAGGAAGAAATGAAGCTTACTGGGAAAGAAGTAAAAGCCTGGGGGGGGGGGGTCCCCACGATCCGTGGATAACTGAAACCGTGGATAGCGAATCAGTGGATATGGGGGCCCTGTATACTTTATTCTTGATTTTCCACACTTTTTAATTGTACATTTGTCCCCACAATCAGAGGCGTCATCGTGGTTGGTGCGGTAAGGGCGGTGGGCCCCAAGCAGCGGATCTGTTGCCTCCTCTTCGCAGCCGTTTTCGACTGCAGTTCGGCCCTCCCACCCTCCTTTGTGCCGGTTTGCTCCAGAAAGGAGCCAAAAAGCGCCGGGGGAAGGGTATATTCTCGCCGCAGCTGCGCGCAACGATGACATCACACGTCCCAGGGGCAGGGTGTGTGGCGTCCGTGGAGGGTGATGTCGCAGCGGCAGCCCCCACCCCATGGAGTGTGTAACTTTACCACTGCCCACAATAAACCATGTTGTGTTGCACCTGTATTCTTGTCTCTTTTGCTCTTGTTAAATACCAAATTCCACTGAGGTGTGCCACAAGCCAAGTGCACAAAAGTCCCTACATACTTTTCATTCCCCTGTGTGTACATGCTACATGTATCTCAGAGCATACCCAGTAACAAATGTATGAAACATCACACATTAAAAAGCCATATAAATGGCAACCAATAAAAATAATTATTGTATACAAATGCAGGATGATTGTGTTCTTGTTGTTTTTAGAAAACACCCTCGAACAATATTAGCATTTTCAAACCCTTTAATGAAAAGCCATGGTTTTCACAGTATAAACAGAACAATTCTGAATTTAGTATAATCAGCAATTTAGCCTACAGTAAGCAGATGACTGTGGGCTACTTATATGATAAAAGCAAAGCCAGATGTACTCCTAACTGGGGGGAAAAATCAAAAAGCAACAACAGAACTGTGCCTTTAAAAGTCAATTCAAGTAGGCTAAACACACTCATAACTTTTACAAATCCAATTGGGAAGTTTGTGCTTGAATACACTGGCATCGCTTCAGTAGGGGCGGGCCTGTAAGTATCGCTCCGTCGTAGTCTCTTTACCGAGCGAGCAGGAGGCAGCCCCGCCCCCTCACTGTCGGAGCCAGTCCCCTGAGGAGAAAGCAGCAGGCAGGGTCTCTTGCCTGCTGCTTTCTCCACACGGGAAAGGCTCCGACAGTGAGGGGGCGGGGCTGCCTCCTGCTCACTCGGTAAAGAGACTACGACGGAGCGATACTTACAGCCCCGCCCCTACCGAAGCGACGCCACTGCTTGAATATCACCAGTCTTCATTCACAACAAAACTCTATGAACAATGTATCTAGTTCATTTTTCAAGGATCTGTACGCTAGTGATCACCACCATATCTTGTGGACTTCCACAAGTCCATTAAGTGCTTTGAGAGGGGTACAGTGGGCCCGTATCCACGGATTCAACCAACCACGGATTGAAATTCGCCATTATCTGCCTGTGATCGCCCAGGGTCATTCAGTTGCCCCTGTCTTGCCCCCAGGGTCATTCAATTTCCCTTGTTTCCTAGCAAGCAGGCAACAGCCAGAGCTTAGGAACAGCGCTCGCTTCAGCTGAGCAGCGTCGGACTTTAGTATCCGTGTTTTTTGGTATCCGCATGGTTTTTGTATCCGCATGGAGTCCAGGAACCAACCCCCTGCGGATACAGCAGGCCCACTGTATTTTGTTTTGTTAGTCCTTGTGGGAGTCAGATTAGGGCAAATAAGAGGGCTGTAAAAGAGTGGCCTCAGAGACAAGGGCAGGGAGACATCCGCAAAGCCCCAGACTTTAGGGCAGATGCTCAGTCATAGATTGAGCCCTCCTTCGCCATCAGCCACAATGAGTGTCAGCAACGCGAGCGTATCCGGCTGCTCTTTCCCTTTGTCTCCAGTAGGCCCTCCCTCATAGCAAACCTTGGGAGGAAGATGCCAGGATAGTTTGGTAGCTCCCTCTCCCTCTGCTTGCTTCCAGAAGGCCATTTCTAAAACCCTAGGCACATCTATCCAGGAGCATCACTGTAGAATGCTCATTCTAAGAATATTTGCTCTTGCTGGCAGGAAAGCATATCTAATCCCTGAAATATTTACATCTATTAATCCAATCTGGAATACAAACGAGCAGCATTATTAAGCAGCATTTTATGCTTGTGCTGTCAAACAAAATTGCTACATCTGTTTAAGTTGCAATTTTAAACCACTTTAGGCACTTCCGACTCTCACCGCTTCCTCCCAAATTTATCTTGTAAGCCTGCTGGCAGGGACTGTTGCCATTTTTATCATTGTACACTGTCTAGGTTTCATAGGCGTTTAATAAAGAATGATAACAACAATAACTCAACGGCAAAATCACATTCTTTACTGATTGATTAAAAGATTGTATCCAGCCTCTCTCTTCCAAAAAGAAACCCAAGCTGGAATTAACAGCAACATATAATCCTCACAGTAAACCATGGAAAACCATGAATGCAAAAGCAACAGGAAAAAACACAGCAGCAAATTCACCAGCAATCAGATAAACTGACCTCCAAAGCAGGGCCGGCCCATCCATAAGGCCACCTGAGGCTGTTGCCTCGGGCAGCAGATTGGGGGGGGGTTTGCCCACTGCCATCTACTCACTCACCGCCACTTCTCCTCCTCTCACTTCCTGGATTGGAAAAGGAAGAGTGGGATGGACTAGGAGAGGAGGTGTAGAGGAGGGTACTCAGAGAGGCTGCAGTCCACCACCCTCCTCCCTCTTCTACTCTGCCCCCCTCTTTCTTTTCCAATCTACTGAGTGGGAGGAGCAGAGGCTGGCACAAAACCAGGTGGGGGGGGGGAGTATCATTTAGCACACCACCTCAGGCTACAGGCAGTCTTGAGCCAGCCCTGCCTCAAAGGATCAAGAAGAAGCCCTTCAACAGTGGATGAGGCAGTGGTGTAGCTAGCCACTGTGGTACCAGGAGCCTTCCTCTGTGTGATGCCCCCGGAAGTGGGCAACCCTGCTTTTTTAAAATGGAGACTCTTTTTAAAAAAAAAAAAGGTACGTGGCTTTTTAAAAAAGGTATGTGGTTGCTTGCCACCCCCTTCCTCCGCTGCCTCCTGGTCACCCCCCACTTCAGCCCCACTCCTGGTCCCCCCCAGCCCCAGCCCTCACCAGTCGCCCCCCCAGCCCCTTAACTCTAGATTAATGTCTCTTTAAATTTTAAAAAAACAATTGTATAGTGCCAATTAGCTGTTCGACACTAGATTAGCATCTTTTTAAAACCCAGCTGGGCTTAAATGTTTCCCCTCACCACCATCACCGTGGTCTTTTTGTCGTCGTTGTCCCCCCCCCCCAGCTATACCACTGGGATGAGGAATCCCTCCTAAAGAGTGGAAGCTATACAATGATGGGGTCAGGCAGGCTTCCCTGAGGAAGACCTTCCACAACAAGCTTGTCATGACCAAGAAGTCCTGTCTCTCAAGCCCACCCACCAAACATCAGATGGTAGGAGGACAAGCTGCAGGATCTCTGGTGTTGATCGGCGCATGCACGGAGATGCGACATATGGAAGGAGGTCTTGTCTCAAGATCCTTTTTAGGACTTTAAAGAGATGGAATCAGCAGTTTGAACTGAGTCTGGAAATAATTAGGCAACCAATTCAGATGTATTTCAATGCAATAATTATGGTTATTGCTCGGTAGTAAGAGAAGTAGCACTTCTTTCAGCACATGCTGAAAGGAGCACTCTGGGCTTAGCTTTGGCAATATCTGTCTAGACGTGTGAGTCCTGGCAGAGGTGGCCAAACTTGCTTAACATAAGAGCCACATGCGATAAACTTCAGATGTTTGAGAGCCGTAAGAGAGATGTTTGAGAGCCACAATATATTTAAGAAGCATTTAAATTCTTAACTGCATTTACTCACCATGAACATTAAACTTATGTTTTAATCCAGTGGACTCTCAGTTTATACCTAGTAAATAATTATAAAGCTTGAAAATGTCTTCTTTACCTTTTATATTAATTGTGATGCTATAAGGAGCTCAGCCAACGTATTTCCGAGAGCCGCACATTATATGTCAAAGAGCCGCACGCAGCTCAGGAGCCACAGTTTGGCCACCCCTGGGCTATGCTATGTTGACTGGCACGGAGGTGGTGGAAGCTCCGCATTCTCCACACTGACTGCCAGCGGTTCTCGGGGTTTCCGGCAGGGGTGTCTTTCCAAGTCAGAGATTCAACCTGGGATGTTCCGCATGCAAAACAGCAGCTCTGCCACTACAGTTTGGAATAAGAAGTCAGAAGTTAAGCCCAAGTGTGGATGGTGAACATGGCTTTTGGGGAAGGATTTGAGAGAAGAGAACAAAGTAACATCAGGAGTGCGTTCAGGAAAGCAAAGACAGCAGAGGAGAAAGGGTGGAATCATTTCAAAGGACAGAACGCTCTGGGGCAGCTGAGAGCAAACTGGCAGAGGTGGAGAAGTGAAGGTCAGAGGCAGAGTTGTTATAAGGGGAAGTAATGACAGGAAGAATGGTGAAATTCCCGTTCCTCCGTTCAACAAAGCTCTATTGTTTGTCGAGGAGAGTGCTGTGGCAAGTTGCCTTCTCAGGTGATGCCAGCTTAATCAATCATCTTGAAACACCGGCAGGCACGGAGTGGGGAAGTGCGGCGCTTCGGCGCATCCAACATGCTGCCGGTACTTTCCGACGGGGCCTAATTCATCACTCCCTTAACCACAGAACCAGGGGCATCCATTGTGCTCATCTTCCGAAGCACTGCATGTGCTCATCTCGGCAGTCTTCTGGACGGAGGCTGTTCACATCACCGCCCCATCCCCAGCTTCAAAAAAATAAGGAGCAGGCGAAATGTACGCTGGAGCAAGCACATCGCCAGCCGACTTGCCTCTTAAGAGCCGACCACCGGCAACCGAGGAATTGTACATTTTTCATGTAATATTTCATTTCTGAACACGACGGAATTCATAAAAAATAAATTAATCCAGCGTCTGGGGCCATCAGTTATATAGCATGCAGCAGAGACAGGATCTAAAGCTCCGTTCCCTGCTCTTTTTCAGTTATCTACAAAGGTGATTAAACTGTGATCTAATCTAAACGATAATTACTTGGGTTTTTGCAACATTCGAGAGGTGGGCAAAAGACATGAAGGCAGGTGTATGCCAGGGAAAAGGAAGAGGAGGTGGACAAGACTGGAGCCTTTTGTTGCCGCCCCCCCACCCCGACCTGACTATTTGACCACTAGAAAACCTACCCCTAAAGGGCTTCATCCATGAGGCTGATTGAGGCATCACTTCAGGCAGAGGATTGATGGATTTTGTCTGCCTCCACCCATCTCTATGGCTCATTCTCCTGCCCCTCCCTGGATTCAAAAAGGAAGAGGGAAACAGAGCAGAAGAGGAAGTGTGGTGGAAGGAGAGTTGGGAGCTAGAGCATCTATCTGTAACGCGCCACTATCCTCTCCTCTACACTTCCTCTCCCACTCCATTCCCCTCTTCTTTTCTCATATCCCGAAATATGTGCACCTCTGACTGAGGGTGGCAGCAGGAGTAGCAGACTGCCTCAGGTACTGGGAAGTCTTGGGCTGTACCCCTAGATTTATAGGCCCTTCACCCTCACAACAGGTCCATGCTCTCTGTCCCCACTTTCCTCTCTCCTAGTCCCTTGAGACCAGCCCATGTGGCCATGAAGCTTGCTGGGTGGCCTCTTGGGCCAATCATTGTCTCCTCAACTCAACTTACCTTACAGGGTTGTTGTGAGGGTAAATGGGGGAGAGAACCATGCATGCCACGCTGAGCTCCTTGAAGGAAGAGCATCTTGTGGCAGTGAGTTCCATAGGGTAATTATGCATCATGCAATAAGCACACTCTCTCCAAGAGTACGTATGTCTCTGCCAGTCTGTGGCGACATCACCTGTTCCCTCCCTTTCTTTCGAGCATGATCTGGGGCTGCCCCATTCCAGCATCGGTACTGTGGGCTTCACTAACCCAGCCATAATTTGTTGACTTCAGGTATGGCTATATACAAAGAGGCACCGGATAGCCCTGCATCCAACAATAGCACCTTGTTTCCCAACAGCATTGTCACATAGGACACATTATAATGCATACTAAGCTAAATCTAGCTAAATTTAGCCCAGCACAATTTATCTGGCTGTGTTTAGAAGATAAACAAAAGTCTCATTAGGGCTGTCGCACAAAAATGTCCTCATGTATATTTAATCAATCTTTTTTTTCTAAATTCGTTTTCCAACAATGTTCTCATTAACCACGTCTGAAAAACCTCATGCACAGAACTTTGGGAATCCAGGTTAGAGTTCACGTTTCTGGGGAGTAGGGACCATCCTGCTATTTTTGTTTGTTTATGTCACACTATAAAGTGCCATGTGCGCTGATGACATTACTCACATATCAATAGCAATAAACTATTAGAGTAATTTTTTTATTGCTTTGGGGGAGGTTAGATCCTGCCTTCTCACAGAGTCTCAAGAAGGCTAACAATTCAATTATTACACACACACACACACACACACACACACACACACACACACACAGCAGTAAAATGTTAACAAAAATAACAGCGGATAAAAGCAATACAAACCACAATCAATCAAATCATTCCAAACTGGGGGAATTATTCAACACAACTCGCTGCCTATCACTTTGATAGTCATGGCAAATAGCAAAAACCATATAGAGAGGTCGGGTGGTAGAGAGGTTGGAGTAGGACTGAAAAGACCCAGATTCAAAACTCTGCTGAGCCGCTAAAGCTCACTGGATGATCTAGAGGCATTCACATTCAACTAGCCTACCCAGTAGCGTCACTGCAGGGGGGGCGGAGAGCCACTCAGAGCCACTGCTGGGCTCTGAGCCTCCGTTACACGACGGGAGAAAGCGGCCCCGCCCCCTCGCCTTTGGAGCCATTCCGGCCGACGAAAGCACTTGCTTTCGTCGGCCGGAATGGCTCGAAAGGCGAGGGGGCGAGGCCGCTTTCTCCCGTCTTGTAACAGAGGCTCAGAGCCTGGTGGAACTTGGAGCTCCGCCCTCCCTGCAGTGATGCTACTGAGCCTATCCCTACCTCACAGGGTTGTTGTGAAGATAAAATGGAGGAGGTGAACTCTGTATGCTGTCCTCTGTGGAATAAAGACTGGATAAAAGACTGGAGGGCAGGAGGTGTGGTCTGAAAAAGGATGGGATGGGGACCAGAAGCCACTGATGGAGGAATACGGAGGAGTCAGCTGGCAAGAAACGGATAATATCTTGAGAACTGGTCTGAGTCATGATTTGCAGCTGCTGCCTATCATGGAAACTTGGAAAGTCCAAGGGCCGTACAGCCAGGACGACTGCTCACAGGACAAAACATCTGGAGAAATGGAGAGTTCTATGAGTTTCACTCATAGAATAACACTTGAAAAAACAAGTGGTCAGCCTGCCTATGTAAACCACCTTGAATAAGAACATAAGAAGAGTCTTGCTGGATCAGGCCCAAAGGCCCATCTAGTCCAGCTTCTTATATCTCTCACAGTTGCCCCACCAGATGCCTCAGGGAGCACACAGACAACAAGATAACCTGTTTCCTGTTGTCACTCCCTTGCACCTGGCATAAAGAAAACCTACTTCTAAAGCCAGGAGGTTGCGTATGGCTTGTATCCTGTGATGGTCTTTTCCTCCATTTAGGCATGATGCCCTCACGAGATTTGGGCGCCGACATCTTGGATCACACGAGATTTCGTGAGCCAAGATGCTGCCGGCGCCCGGGTAAGTTTAAAAAACAGAAGATGGCGGCGGCGGCGGCGAGCGGGTGTCGTCCGCCCGCTCTCTCACCAGCACGGAGCCAGTGAGGGAGCAGGCGAACGAACGACAGCCTGCTTGCCCGCGCGGCGTGGGCAAGCAGGCTGTGTTTCGCCCGGTCTCCCAGCGGCTCCGTGTGGTGCCGCTGGGAGACCAGGCCAGCCTGCTTGCCCGCACGGCGTGGGCAAGCAGGCTGGGGAGCAGCAAAGGTAAGTTTAATTTTTAATAATTAAATAATTAAAATTTTCAGCTGCGCTTCGCGCGACAGTCAAGGCACTTTGCGCCCCCTTTAGTGTTAAAATTATTTTTATTACATTTGTTTTAATTAAGGAAATTAATTAAATAAATAAAAATTTCAGGCGCGCTTCTAGAGTTAATTTATTCTATTTCTCTTTATTTCATTTATTTTTTACTTTTCAATTTTTAATTATTTAGTTAATTGAATGTGGGGGGGAATGTGGGGGGGGGAGGTGTCCCGGATGGGGGTAGTGAAATTCTGGTAACCCTACCTCCATTAATCTATCCAAACCCCTAAACGCATCTAGGCCAAGGTGCCATCACCACATCCTGTGGCAAGGAATCTACGAGAAAGGCAGTATATAAAGACTGTAATAAACAAACAAACAAATGAAAGGTAGTTAATGGAGTCTATTTTCAACTGGAAATATTAAATACAAAACTAAAAGGGCTTTTGGTACCACTTCAAGCACAGGTTTGCCTTGGACCAAGTCTGACACACACTCACACAGCCCAATCCTATGTATTTCTACTCAGAAGTAAGCCTCATTATAGCAAATGGGGCTTACTCCCAGGTAAGTGTGCATAGGATTGCAGCCTTAGTGTGCCTCTGTCAGTGGTACGCATATGTGGTGCCCTTCCCCAGCTCCATTTCAGTGGGAAGACCTTCTGAGTGTACGGGCTCCATGGCTCAACTCCCTTCTTTATCCATGTCCATCACCTTCCTCCTGAGGTCTCTCTCTCACATTGCTTCACATTAGGGCCATCTACATGCACATAGGTGCACACATGTGCCACTCACATGTCTACTTCATCAGAGTCAGCTCTCTCCACAAGAAAATGGAAAATTTTGATTGTCCGAAGCCTTAGCCGTTTCAGGGGCTCCCTCTCCCTCTGCTTGCTGCTAGCTAGAGTTTTCCTAACATTATCCAAATAGCCCAACCCTATCAATGTTTCCTCAGAGTAAGTTCCGCTAAGCTAAGCTGCATGTAGGTGTGTATAGGCTTGCAGCCTTAATTTGCTTCTCAGCGTTCTTGCAGCACAACTCAGCTACACAGTGTTGAGCCAAACACAGTAAAAAAGCTCCAACTCATTGCACCTGTTAATTCAGCCCTCTCCCTTTCTCCTTGAAGGGGCTTGTCCACCTTTATGGGGTGGGATTTGCATACTGGTCAAGATAGTAATTGAAGAAGTCACAACAGCAGTGCCATCTATTGGTAGCTCATAATACAGAACAGGCAGTGAAAATTGTCTAGCTGGGTTAGGGAAAACTGCTGGCTTTCCAACATGACAAGCAGGATGAGCACTAGAGAAGTTCCTCTGACTTCCAGCACTCCAGATTATCTCAGGCTACAAATGGTGGAAAAATTACACTACCTGCAGCTGTCTAACAGAGACAAAACAGTCCGTTTGCTATGGGTGAATGAACTCACTTATTTGGGTGTAATGCTTTTTACGGGGTAGCTTTTCCATGAGGTCACCATCTCAGGATGCAGATGTTGGTCAGGGTGGCGGAAAGAGTAAACAAGCTGGGATTTAACAAACACTGGTCCTATGGATGGGGTCCAAGGTGGAACTGGAGAGGACCAGGACCTTGACCACTCTATAGCAAAAAAGGCAATCTGACCCTGACCCTGGCTTTCAGACCCCACTGCTGGTTACCCTGGCTGGAACTGGCATGTTTTAGGTAGCTGGAAAAGTAAAACAATGGATGTGAAATGGCCTGAGAACAGCCATTGAATGAATGGCCTGAGACCAGCTGAGATGAAACAGACCAGCCTGGCTGAAGAGCTGCCTTCTCCCAGATGAACTTACTCCTGCTCCATATTAACCCCTACTAACTGAGCTAAGAAGCACCTTTAAAAGTTCTGGCTCTCTTATATATAAACAGAGGGGGGGAGCCCTATTCACCTCAGCACCTTATTTATTACAGTATTTATATACTGCTTTTCTCAATAGACTCAAGGCAGTTTACATCAGCAGGCGGAACATACCGGTAAATCATTTTTTTTTTCCAAACATTGTTCTCTGAAAAATCTCATAGAAACCTTCGTTTCTCCAAATGTCACCCTGGCTGCTGACTCTTGCACTTTCCAAACCTCTTGCAGGCAGCTGCAATCATGCTTCAGACCGGCTTCTCACACAGCCCAATCCTATTCGTCCCCGAGCCCCCCTCCAATGCAGCAGCACCAAAATGGCTTATTGCTGCATCCTGCAGTGGGGGGGGGGGCATTGCAGAGGTCTCCTCTAGGTAAGGGAACAATTGTTCCCTTATCCGGGGGTAAGCCTCCATGGTGTGGAAGGTCTTACTTGGACCTGCGCTAGCTAAATAGCTAGCACTGTGGAATTGGGTTTGGGAAGGGCGGTTAGGATTCAGCAGCCACTGCTGCCACAAAAACCACCTCCTTCCTGGACCTGATCCGCCCATCCCCCACCCCTGTAACCACCCCCATTCTGCTCTCCCGCCATCCCACCTGATCAGGCGGGTGGCTGGGGATCTGCTAAGCTGAGTAGCGCACTGCCGGAGCACCTTTTACGACTGCCACAGACTGCTTTATGGCAGTCAGTGCCAGCAGAAGAGGCGCAAAGACAATGGGTAGTAAGTATAGGATTGGATCCAAAGATGTTATATTTTTGCCAGTTGACTCTTCCACACTCCTCCACAGAGATATGCCAGTGGTCTCCCGGTCTCCCATCCAGCAGCTGATTCTGCTTAGCTTTTTCAGGCAAGGCTACAGCTCAAACTCCTAGACCACACCTCCTGCAATGCATCTCGTCTGGTGGCTCTTTGCTAGGTAAAAGTATAAAGGTGACCCCTGACAATTAAGCCCAGTCGTGTGTGACTCTAGGGTGTGGTGCTCATCCCCATTTCAAAGCCAAAGAGCCAGTGTTGTCCGAAGACGCCTCCGTGGTCATGTGGCCGGCGTGACTCTCCTTGCCGCAGCGCGTAGCATGCGGCTGGAACACGGAGCGCTGTTTACCTTCCCGCTCTTTGCTAGCTAAGGCTAAAATAGCATTTGGTATTTTAGTGCTGCTCCATTGTTTTCTGGTGCTTGCTATATCGCTGCTTTTGATGGTTGTATAACTGTTTTTCTGTTGTTTTATGAGGATTGAATATACATGCATTTTGTTAGCCATTTTGGGCGTCCACAATGTGGGGAAAAGGGGGGGGTATAAATGTCTTTTTTGAAGGTGTGTTCAAATACGTCTTTTTTGTGTCTCTTTTTAGATTGTGAGCCTCTTTGGGACATAAATGAAATCTTTTCATTGGTTTTACTGTTTTATGAACTTTTTTATGGAAAAGTGATGTATAAATATTTTTAATAACATCAACGATGGCAACATGGCCTTTTCAGTTGTGGTGCCTTGAACACTCATCTCAAAGAGGTTAACTTTGCGCATGCACTGTTCACCATTAGGCAGCAGATGAGAACCTGTTTGTTTTCCTATGACTTCCCCAGTTGGGTCCTATTGCTGGTTTTAATACTGATATTGCTTTGGTCTTGCTGTTTTATTATAGGTTGTTTTGCTCATTCTATGGACCGTTTTATAGATTTTATAGTCTGACATAAACCACCTTGGAGAACTGATTATTAAACAAACACACACACATAAAAATAAATGTTTGGCAATTCCAGTGGCAGAATGAGAGATTGACATCTGGGAACTTTATTCTGATTGCTTCGGACACAGTTAAAAAAAAACCAAAAAGGTGTCAGACTCATGAATTGAGTATTTTGATTGCTGATGAAAACCCTTAAGCAGGAGCTAAATCCCATATGCTATTTAATCCCACATTTGCAGGGAGATTTTGATATATGAAGAGGAATGAGATCAGTCTAAGGTTTATTTTTAAAAAATGATTAAAAGGATACTTTGGTGGGCAACAAATGTGAGAGCATAGCTTTCAACTGGGAGGTGCCAGAGGGTGGCAGGATAACACAGGCTTGCAAATAACCACACATCTACTTGCCTGTAGCATGGTAAGAATTGCCTCAATGCCAACAGACCTAAATGACTTTTCTTAGTGTGACTGACTAAACCAGTTTTGACCCTAGTGTGCCCACTGCGGGTCACTGCGGGTTAGTTAGCTCCACTAACTAGGGCTGGCCTGTTCATGAAGCAGGTGCAGCAAATTGGCAGGGGTGCCCACCTGCATCGCTCCTCATCTTTCCCCTCCCTCCTGCTCTATGGATTCAAAAAGGAAAAGGGGAACAGAACAGAAGAAGTGTGGAGGAGAGGGGAGTTATGGGTTAGACCTAATAAGGACAAGAGAAGAGTTTTTTCCAATGCCTGTTTTCAATGTTTCAAATAAAATAGTGTTATTTAATCAGGATGAGTTTGCTTAATTTGGGGGTGTTGTTGTTTTAAATGTATTGGCTTGTATTTGACTTTTATTTAACTTTGTGGAGCAATTCTTTGGCATTTTGCTGTAAATGCTACATATTGATATTTTAAGCCAGACTGACTCCCTTTGTAACATCTCTCCAGTATAATGGTCTTCCGGCGGGAGCAGTAAAATATGTGGAAAATGTTTAATACAATATAGAGCCTCAGAAAAGGTGCACAGCAGACAAGCAAAGAGGAGGGGGATCAGTTGCTAACCTCTACCATTAGAAGACCTGAACAATGGGTTACTAATTACAGCAAGAATTGGGCCAATTTGCAAGCTGTTTATAGCTATCATTGAGACATAAAGAAATAATTTTACAACCTTTTACTTGCATATATTGTTTTAACAAAATTAGCCTGCCTCCTCTCTCTCTCTCTCTCTCTCTCTCTCTCTCTCTCTCTCTCTCTCACACACACACACACACACACACACACACACACACAAGAGAACTGCATCAAACATTAACAGCCTCTTTCACTCCTGCCATTGGCCTCAGTTTCTCGATCTTTTTTGCCAGGGCAATTTAGGTTACTGGGTACCTCAACAAGTCACACTGTTTATCTGCGAATGGAGATCACATCTGTGCCGGCTGGCAGTTAGGCAGAGCCATCTGTCATTTGGGGCTAGCCTAACGGGATTTGGCAATGAGAGATGAGCTTCAGTAACCAGGTAGGAATCTTGGAAGGTGGATAATGGCCTCCAGGCATCCTCTAATGGGAGAAGCTGCACCTGTCAGACTTTGTCCTGCTAGGCAGCTTTTGAAAGCACAGGTTCCCCCTTTCGGCCAGAGTTTGGAGAGAGAGAGAGAGAGAGACAGAGAGAGAGAGCATTCAATGGACATTAACATTAAATTAGGGCTAGAAGCTTTCTCCAGTTTAACTGGTCAATTAATCAGTTAAAGCAATTGTTGATTATGTGAGATCCAACTTTAACTGTTGGGTCCCTGAGTTCAGCACACTCTTGCCTATTTTTTAAACTAGTTTGGTTCAAATATATTGTGACAAATAATGAGAAAGACGATATTAATGGTAGACCTTCCTTCTAACAAGGAGGTGTAGGGTGGTGAAAGCTGGGAAAGCAAACCCACCACCATCCCAGCTCCGTTTATTTCATGACTGCTACCTGTTCCACATAGGCAGCGCTTCCCAGTGGTAGCAGCAGTGATGCTCCTCCTGCTGGTTGACAGGCACCATTTTCTCCCTCACACAATTCCCACACTACATGATGTGGCAATTCTGAGGGGAAATTCTGAGGAGAGCAAGATGGCCACCCCACCTACAAAGAAATGCACTGCTGGGGGGGGGGGGGAAGGCTCCTGCTTTCCTCCCCAGTTGCCAAAATTACACACACACACACACACACACACACACACACACACACTTCCTGAGAATGGGGTGGAGAAAGGGAGGAGACGTGATTTCAGGTCAGCTTTCATTGTAAGGATTTTTGAGATAATGTGAAATGCTTTCAACAAGTCTATGGCCCTGAAGCATCAGGTTTTGACCTGGCTTCAAGTCAGATCACAGCTAGCTAGGGTGTCCACAGCTAAAGGAGAGGGAAAGCGGTCTGTATGTTCAGACTGAGGAATTCAGGCCTGGAGCAAGTGTTAGATAGGACCTTAGAGGAGCCTAGGCAGGGCAGGGAAGGCTGAGAGCCTGAGGAACTGGGAAATGGGCAGAAAAAGTGGTACGTCTAAACAGCCTACACAGTCATACAGACAACAAGGCTCAAATCTGGATAGTCACCCAAAGACATAGGCCCTATTCAAAAACATGTATAGCTATGCCTGGTCAGGGGGAACCGATGGGTGGAGCTATGTGGAAACCCAGAACAATGATGTAACTACAGGTGGGCCCCCATATCCACTGATTTGCTATCCACGGTTTCAGTTATCTACGGATCGTGGGGACCCCCCAGGCTTTTACTTTTTTCCCAGTAAGCTTCGTTTCTTCCTTAAAGAAACAGGATAAGTTATTACAGGCAAGTAGAACGAGACTAAGTACTAGAGAGGCTCTGCAAGGGCCTTGCAGAGCCTCTCTAGGACTTAGTCTCATTCTACTTGCCTGCAATGGAGGCTGCTTCTCTGTTTGTTTTAAGGAAGAAACAAAGCTTGCTGAAAGAAAAATAAGAGCTGGGGGGGCAAGCATGCCTGCCTGCAGGGGAGGCAGGGGGGGCCCTCAGGAAACCATGGAGGGGGTGTTCGCTCTTATCCACGGTTTCAAGTATCCACGGAGGGGCCTGGAACATATCCCCAGCGGATATGGGGGCCCACCTGTATTTCCACTTTTTTTCTGCAGCCCCCTGGAGCTCCTCACAGATTAGGAGGCCCCTCATTCAAGCCCCAATCATTCCCAATAGCTAGCCATGCTTCAAAAACCCCTCCCAAATAAATAACAAATATTTAGAACTTTGTGGCCTAGTTGAAGCTCAGTTTATCTGTGAGTAACCCAATCAGCACTGAAGTCTGTGATAACTCCCCAAGAGCAACATGTCAGCAAAATATACTCTTGTTCTGCCTTTGAACATGGTCAGGGGGAGGGGGAAATAAAAGATGGAAACAAATCGTGACGAACCATGAGGCTTTTTTCTCCCCCTTTCAGAACTGCAAATATTCCTTCTCCCCAAAGCTGCATTGTTCACGGAATTTAATGCTCTAAAACTCCGTCCAGTTTCAGCCGAAGTAAATCCTGAAAAGGCTCAGGGTGGCATTTTTTAAAAAATAAGAAGAAAAAGACCTGCCTCCACAAATCCGTTGAATGTTGCGTTTCTTCCTCTTGCTTTTTAAGTGCTTGCATGACTAATAAGGTGTGACATGCCTAAGATTTGCGAGCATTCTTTTCCATAACAGAAGTTCTTCCTGCTGGAAAAAAAAAACTGTCTAAATTTAGATACCTGGAGAAAACAAGAGCCTTCCAAACAAACCAAGGCTTACAGATCCAAATTGGTTGTGACATGTTGGTGTGCCAACATATATAAGTCCACCTAACCCCTTGTTCTCTGCATCATTTGCAAAGTCAGAGGCTGCCTGGAAAAAACACCTTGCAAGATGTTACTCCGTTATTTCCCTGTTACCTGTTCTGCTGTAGCAGCAACCAGGGGTGACCCAAGATTCCCCAGCACTTAAAGCAATGTACTAAATGCTACCCTTCCTTACATAGTAGTGTGCCTAGTTGCTGCTCTTCCTCCTCCAATGCGTCTCCCTGGATTAAAAGAAGGAGGAACGGAATGAAGCAGAAGTGTGGAGGAGAGTGGTGGGATATGTTCTTCACTGAATACTGAAGCAAAAACTCTTTCATTGAAATTCTCCCCCCATCCTGAAACAATGCATTTTCTAGTTAATGCTCCTGCATGTATTCGAGTTCCAGCTGGCTTCGAGTATCCAGAGTTCCATTCTATATAGAAAGTACAACCGTTTCCACTGTGAGACTAAACACTCTTATGTTCATGTAAAGAAGGAAATTGTTGCACAACTTACTAACACACCCTGCAACAGAAGCTGGTGTAGGACAGGTCATGGTTGGGTACATGAATACAGGCAATGATCCTCGGTGTTCACAAAAGAGTGTCCCTACTTTTATCTGTGATATGTTGAAGGATGTGCGGTCATGTTGCTGTTGACCTCATGTACTCTCACAGAGATCTTTCTCCATCAGAAGGTGTGAGGTCAACTGTCCGTCAGACAATGGTGGTTCCTGCAAGGAGAAAGAAGTGGTCTACACCAGAGTATGGACAACTCCTTTGCAGGGGGAACTTCTCAGACAGCAGCACTTCAACTCGGGTCAGTCCAGCGTTCAAAATCACATGGATAAGCAGCCTTCTCCAAATATAGCCCAGCCACTTTCATACAAACAGCAAATGCCTGGTGGTGTGGCCAGAAGGTGCATTGTCTTCAGAGAACATTGCTAGCAGGTGCGATCCCGCTCCCCAATCATGGAGAGGGGGCTACAACATGGCTTTAACTGTTCTCAGAACATTCACCTTCCAGCATATCTCAGTGTCACTTCTCCATCTCTCTCGTTTGCCATCCAAACCATGTCCTTGTTACTAATGTTCTGCCACGTTAATGGGTCTCAGCTCTATTCTCAGCAGCAGGTTTTGGCATGTTCTCAGCTGCAGCCTCTCTTCTAGAGACACACGTAGCCTGTTCAGTGGGATTGGCGCAAACAAGAGTAGACCTAAAAGATATCAAACTGGGATGTAGCTTCAGGCAAGACATGCTGCCATCCAGGCTCTAGCTGTTTGAGCAGCCCCAAAGCCAAGATTAACTCATCTGCCACTTGATAGAACTAAACAGGCACCAGAAGGACACAAAGCCAGGCACCTCTTGCTTTATATTTATGTCTCACCATAAGGATTTATAATGTGACATGCGGTTGTTGTGAAAACTGACTTCTGGGTACCAAAACCAGGATACACCCACACCATGTGTAGATTAGGATGAACCTACACAGGACCAGGATACCTTTATACAACAGGTGGGTGAACTATCATTCCCTCCTCCCCAAAGAATCTTGGGAATTGTAGTTTGTTGAGAGGGGTGGTGGATAAGAATCTGTAACAGAAGTCTCAACAACAACATCACCTGACATGAGCATCCTAAGCCAAGCAGAAACCAAAAGACAGGCACAGAGGAAACATACATTCACATACATTTGCTTTTTTTAAAACCTTTTTTTCCTACAAAGATTTTTTCCCCAATTTACTTGTCTCCCTCTTTATTCTGATCAATAATTGCTTGCCGTGATGACTGCATGGAGCACCCATGGTCCCCAAGACCAGTTGCCAGAAAGCAACATTATGAGGGAGTTATAGCACCACATCTGGTTGGGCACTGTGGAAAGCATTATGTTGGACTAGATAAGTCAATCTTAGAATCACTGAGTTGGAAGGGACCTACAAGTTTGAGTCTTACTCCCTGCCAATGCACGCTGTCCACAACTACAACGTCCCTGAGAGATGGCTATCTAGCTTCTGCTTAGGTAAAGGTATCCCTTGACAATTAAGTCCAGTCGTGTCCGACTCTAGGGAGCGGTGCTCATCTCCCTTTCAAAGCCGAAGAGCCAGCGCTGTCCGAAGACGTTTCCATGGTCATGTGGCCGGCATGACTCAACACCGAAGCACATGGAATGCTGTTACTGTCCAGCTGACGCGGTACCTATTAATCTACTTGCAATTTCTTGCTTTCAAACTGCTAGGTTGGCAGGAGCCGTCGCACGGATTCGAACTGCCGACCTTTCGATCGACAGCTCATGGTTCAGTGGTTTAACCCACTGCGCCACCCGTAGGCAAAGACCCCCAATTCAGCAATATTGTCCTTATGACAGAATACTCGGATCTTCTGTGCAACTCTAATTCATTTCAATGGGGCTTGAGCAGGAGACGTTCCTGAAGGACTATGTCCCCCAGATCAAGAGTTTTGCCCTCTTTATACTCTACAACATTTAATAACATCCATTATTTGATGCCCAATGAGAGCGCTGCCAGGGCTAGACTTCTTGGCACGTGCCAAATGCTGTTGCCCTTTACCTGGTGGTGTTCCAGCCACCACCAACGCTGCTCCTCCTCCTTCTGCTTCCTGGATTTGAAAAAGGAAGAGGGGAAGAGAGAGGAAGAGTAAGCATGGAGGAGAGAAGAGTGGTGGGCTAGAACGTTCTCCACACTTCCTCTTCTGCTCTGTTCCCCTCTTCCTTTTTCAAATCCAGTGGCAAATGGCAGTCTGACAGAAGAAGACGCCCCCGTCAGTCTGCTACCCGAAGTGACCACATCAGTCATCCTCACGGACCAGCCAGTCCAGGACACTTCACCTTGTATTTCACAGTTGGGCCACTCCTATTCCAGATGAAAACCTTGCCCATTCTTCCATCACTTCAGCAGATCTACAATGCAAATCATGTCATGCCGAGGGTGGGAATCTTACGAAGAGAGGGAGTGTTTTCGAAGACATCTGGAGGGAATATTTTACAAATTGCAGTATGTTCTCCCTTAGGGGACTATTTCATCATTTCATTTGATTATCCATGATGTTTTAACTACCATGTTTAAAGGTTTCTTGCCAGAAAGAAATTTTGAACCGAGCAGCTACAAAGTCCCAAAGGAAGAAAAAAAATAAGTGTTATACTTAGGTAAGCCAACCATGAGATACAGAATTAAAATGGAAGTGGGGAAGATAAATCTGTGGGGGGGAAGGAAAGTAAGGTTGGGGAAGAAATCTGTCACCTTTGCAGAGAAGTCTTGAAATTAATCTAAATAAGCAGCAAAGAGATGACAAATGCTGTGGCACTAGAGATACTGGATGGTTTATTGTGGTCTGTGCTTTCACAGGCAACATCTTCTTCGGCGACACAAATTTAGAAAATATTAGGAATATGCCCATTAATAAAATACTGCTTTCTATTCTGCAAGCATAGATATGTTCCTGGCTGCCCCCTAGCCCAGATGCCACTTCCTCCTCCAATCTGATAATTTCTAAAAATATGTGAAAGGTGACCTCCCATCCCTACTCCTTTACAGTCACATGCACGGTCTGTTCCATTTTCAGATATAGGTTCCTGACTGCCTTTAGAAATCCCTTCTCCCCAAATCTGAGGCTAGTTCAACACCTGTGATGGGAAAACGTTCACATTCCTTCATTCCGTTGCCTGTTTGGCTTAGCTACACTCCCCCACTGGCTGCTCTACTGAGGAAAATAGCTGTTTTCTCTACCAAGTAAATACAAGACTGCTGCATCCATGGTGAATGGGTGACAGCCTTTTCCATGATGCTCTCCTTGGAGGAAATTAAGGGTCACAGGAAGGCTGGATAGAGGTGCCCTGCCAATGAACACCTGTAGTGGCTGTCTGAGTCAGAGGCCTTTTCAGGTACACGGAGCCTTCCATACATTTGATGCTATATTAAGAAGCTAACTTGTGAATCAGCCGTTAGAATAGCAGCTCTGAAGCTTACAATTTGCTCATGAACCAAGATTCAGAAGATGAAGCTTAGGGTATCTACATCTCCTAGTTACCTGAATCCACACTGAATCCATGGAGGCTCCACAGGGAAAGCAAGTCCCATATAGCTAAACCTATGAACACTGGCAAGGTTTTAATGTCTTCCCAATCAAGCCATTTGGATAGACAGACGCATATCAGTTCAGTGTCAATCCCAAGTTTCCCCCCCCCATGTTATTTTTACTTCCCCCACAGACTCATTTCAACTGAACTTCTGAGTCTTCTGTTATTTTGACATTTTCTGGTTATAGCATATTTAGTTGCACTGGGGAAAAAACATTAAATTATTAGCTTGTGTACAACACACTGAGCTTAAATGCAATCCAGCCTGTCAAAAGAAATGTCTTAATTAGCTAGACAAGCGCCTTTTTTCTCGACACAGCTTGTCAGGCAAAATATCCTACTCGGAGGGAGTTTAAGTGAATTCACTTGTAGGAATTTAATAAGACCTCATTCCGCTTCCTGTGAAGGAGAAGGAACAGGAATCTCTGTTTGGTGGGGCTTTGGGCTCCTCGGGGACCTGCTTCAGAAAGCGACATCACAGTTTAATCAGGAAGGGGGGGGATCCTGAGAACCCCACAGCAAGACAGGAGACTATCCACTCTGAAGGTTTAATTAGCTAAACGGAAACAAAAAGAGATGGGGGGGGGGATTCGTTAAATATGTCATTGGAAAAAAATGCAAATGGAAAGAATTACTAGATTAGATTTTGTTAGTCAGAGACGGCCAGTGTTGAAATTCAGGGCCAACAATTGCAAAGTGATGCATTTCGGAAGAAAATTATCCCAATTATGCAACATTGGGTATTGAAGCAGTGATTACAGTTCCAAAAAGATCTTGGAGACATTGTTGCGAGCGCCTTGAAAATGTCAGCTCAATCTGCTGCGGCTACTAAAAAGCCAAAAGAGAATGTTTGGGCTTATTAGGAAAAAGAATCTGTATCGTAATACCAACCCTCCAACCCTTCCCCCCCCCCCCCCAAGCAGATGCCAACAAGGCACTTATAAGCTCCAACACACACTGGGTTTCTGTGCTGCTTGAAAGCTCAGAATTCACAGATTTGGGGAAAAAATCCCATGGAACCAAACACTCACCCACATGCAATCAACAGACGGCTTCTTCCCCTCCCCCCAAACATTACCCAATCAAGCTGTTGAGACTCAACAAAGTGTGGAATTCATGGGAATAACTGCAGGAGGGCAAGTTATCTTTCATTTTCGGCTAGGGGATTCATGAGTATCCCAGCATTCGCCCCGAAATCAAGTTGAGCTTTTGTGCACATTCCAAGCCGCGCGAATGTCACAACGGCCAAAACTGCTTCGGTTTACTTTATCAAATTCTCCGTATGCCTTGAAAACAGCCCACCCTTTCCATTCATCATTTGTTGGTATTCCAATTGGAATCAAAAGTCATCAAAGTGCCAACTGCTTTGCATTCTACCTTTCATCCACACGGTGGCGTTATTTATTTTTATTGCATTTATTATGACCATGTATGGCCTGGGGAGACAGAAAGCTGGCAAGGGATGCCAGCATCCACTTGGCACCTCCCTTGGCCTGCCAGTTGCCCCATTCTCTTTTCACACTCTCTCCAAGTGCGCAAGAGGAGGCTGGGGAGGGCTTATCTCCTCCAGCTGTAGCTGCCACCATGACTTGTAAAGTGGTTGGCAAAGAGAATGCTGGGAGTGTAGAGGTACTCCCAGGATTCTTCCCACTGAGCTGCTTTACCAAAAGTGACGGCACATTTGGAGCAAGAGGACAAGGATGGTGAGTTAAGTAGTGGTGATGGAGAGGGTGATGGCGCACTCACGATGGCAAGGGGTGGGCAGTGGAATTTGGATGTTGGTGTGGATGGCAGATAATATACCTGGGCCACCTTTAGACTACACCAGCCCTTGACCTCCACATATTTATTCAACACTATCCTCTCTTCCACACTTTCTCTTCTGCTCTGTTCCCTTCTTCGTGGAGTGTGAATCGTGGCAGCAGCCGATTGCAGCTGGGTAAGGGGTCAGTATTTGGCGCCCTTTCTCAGGCACTGGGAAGTCTGCCTGGGCTCCTCTGGTCCTGGATGTATGGAGAGGTTTTGTGAAAATGTCCTGAGCAAGGCTATCTTCCGCCTAAGCTGAGTGATGTCGAGAAACACAAGCAACAGGCTTAAAACTTTGAGAAAGAATGGCTGAGCTTTGACTGCCCTTTCAGATTCTTTGGGTACAATTAAAGACAAAAATGTACACAGTGGAAAAGATTTTTGCCTGCTGAGAAGTACCCAGTATGGACAGAATAGTTTTGATGACTCACACCCTAAATGTGCCAGTATCTTGGCACTCCCTGCATCTTGCAACGGGGAGGCAAAGGCGCCATTTGAGAAAGTGCTAGACATCAAATGATCTGAGTTAGGGCTCTGAATTTGGGCTAAATATAATAGGCTGTGAGAAATCTTGGTTGGATTATGTCCAAAACACCTTCGGCTTTCATCAGTTAAAAGTGGCTTCAGACATGACCTGAAGCGCTGCTGTCAAAAGGCACAAGCAACTTCTGCCTCTAATGGATGTCCTTTGGTGGACTTCCAAGAGGAGCTACACACCAGGCGATGCAAGGACAGCCTGCAAAAATTCCCCTTCCAAAGTCACAAGAAGCGGTGCCGACAATCAGGTGCCTGCAGTTTACAGATCAATACCAACACGCCCAATAATGGCATCATCAAGAACGGCTTATTTGCCCACACTGGGCTTGCTGCTGATTTGTAACCTCTCCAGAACATGCATAAGTTTATAAATGTCTAATGTGTCCCTCGTTGAGGGAGGTACAATTAAATGTTTCTGAGAAATACAAGGCCATGGGCAAAAGTGGCAGCTCCATGCTCCACTTCCCTTCCATATATCCAGTTCAACAAAACCTCTTTACCTGACACCATTTGGACATACATCTCTCTGTCCTTCCTCCACACCAGCGGCTGACGCTGGTGGCAACAATGAAATGCTCATCTCCATTAATGTCAGGACATGGGCTAAGATTTAACATTGGAAGGTGGAATCTCACCTGGATTGCCATTTGGGGTAGCTGTTTTCCATGTCTGGCTGTCTTTTTCTAATTAAAGCATTTCAGGCTCATAAGATGTTCCAATCCCATGTTAATTTCATTTGCCTTTCACTCCATGATTACCTCTGTGTGTGTGCGCGCGCGTGTGTGCATGTAAAAATGTGTTATTTCTTTACATGTTTTGTACCATCAGTCTGTATGGGGCGTACATAGTTACAGAGACAAGACAACAGGCCCTGCTCCCAAGGAGGTCACAATCTAAAATAGATAGCAGGGAAACAACAATGTGAGGGAGAGACAGAAATGAGTAGGGAGGGCAGAATATAAACCAATGTAGGTACACATTCTTAATGCTTGGATACGGTTGGGAATGGAAATGCAGAAGCTAAGCTAAGGACCACATGAGAAAAAGGTGGATTTTGAAGATGAAATCTGAAGGGAGAGATAGTGGACACAAACAAAAAGCTGTATTGGAGAGCAGGCATACATTTAAAACAAAGAAATCTGCTTCCAAAGTCGTATTCTGTTCTTCTAAAGAACACCTACGATTTAAAGGTGTTTTCATACAGGGCCAGAAGTTCCTGGCAGTGGCGTGCCAAATGCCCCCACCTCTTGTGCAGCACCTTGCCATGGCAACAGCTGCCCCCTCTTACCAAACAGTGCACCATTCATTGCTTCCATTGCCACTCCTTCTCCTGCTCCCTGGGTTCAAAAAGGAAGAAGGGAGTGTAATAGAATGGACTAGAATAGGAAGTGTGAAGAAGAGGAGAGTGGTGGGTTAGAGTGTCAGAGATGCTTACTTCCTTTCAAATCCAGGAAGTGGCAGGAGGACAAGAAGAGGAGGTGGGCAGAGGCAAGCATCAGTTCGTCAGAGAAGATCATGCTGCAGGTTTGGCAGAATTCCAGCCATTGCCACCTCTTCCTCTTCTTCTCCCTCTGCTCCATCAACTCCATGGCCCTGTTTCCTGCTTCTTCTGCCAAAGGTATCAAGTGGTCTGAAGGGCTCCATTTCACTCCCATGATAAGAGTGATTTTAGACTACATTGATTCTGAGCATTTGTCTCCTGAAAACACAGTTCCACTCAATTGGCTATGGCCTCCATTCAACAAAGATCTCAAGTAATCCCACCTCTCTTCAACAAAAGTGTTCACGGGCATGGTTAGTTTGTAATTGTGCTTCAAGTGTCACTTGACACCAATGGATTCAGCAGCAAGGAGTGATCTAGCTGAGAGAAAGGATGTGGTGATGGCACCTGGCCTTGGTGCCTTTAAAAGGGGGTTGGATAGATTCATGGAGGAAAAGACCATCACAGGTTACAAGCCATAAGCAACCTCCTGGCTTTAGAAGTAGGTTTTTCTCTGTGGTAGGTGCAAGGGAGTGACAACAGGAAACAGGTTATCTTGTTGGCTGTGTGCTGTCGGAGGCATCTGGTGGGGCCACTGTAAGTTACAGGAAACTGGACTAGATGGGCCTTTGGCCTGATCCAGCAAGGCTCTTCTTATGTTCTTAGAAGCAGAGTTTTGCATGGTAAAGTTTGTCCCAGCTAGTAACCCAAAGCGACAAGCCAGGTGTCCTTCCCTAGAAGTGATGTGCCAAAGTCTCTCTGGGGACCTGGATTTTTGCAGTTACATCTCCTAACACTTGAGGGATATGCTATCATCGCGATCTATGGGTCATTCAGTCATCACCTGTTTCCCAACTTCCAGCCAGGAGGGCCCCTAACTCAATGGGGGAGTTCATGTTCTGCATGCTGAAGATGTCAAGTTCAATCTTTGGCATCTCAAGTAGCAAGACTGGACTACACAGACCAAGAGTCTAACTCAGTGTAAGGCAGCATTAAGTCTGGTGTGCATCTCTGTGGTATGTTCACGATGCCATTGGTGACACCATAGGCCACAGGCAGCATACCTTATTTCTGCACAGAAGGAGCCTGTGGTCTTGAACCTAGGATTCTGCTGGCGTCCTACTTTTAAGGCCACCATGGCATTAAAGAAGGGATGATGGTTGGAATTCTCTTTCTTTCTTTTCAGTCTTCACTTTGCCAGACCTGCAGTATGATCTCCTCTGGCTAACTTATGCATAGAGCAGTTTCATATCCACCTGGGAGCCCCTCTGGCATTATTGATTGAGAGCCAACGTAGCAGAGTAGCAAAGAGACTGAGCTACACACTGGGATAGCTATGATTCAAATTCACTAGGTGGCCTTAAAGCAAACCACTCAGTCTCAACCCCACACCTCCAACCCATCTGCAATATAGAGATAATACTGACCAGCCTTACAGGGTTGTCGTAAGAACTGAGATAATGTATGCCAAGCACTTTGTACACTCTAAAAAGGTTGACATAAATGCTAATTGTTTTCATGAATGTCTGACGGTGTGGAAGAGGAGGAGGGCGCTATTGGCCTGCTTTCTGCTGTGCTGCAGTGCTGCCATTAGCTGGGGGCTGATATTGCAACTTCCCAACCACCGGCAAGTATCAGGATGCATTAGGAGCTACAGAATTGCCTTGCCCCAGCAATTATTCAGCTGCTAACTCATGGATTCATGCCCACTCCTGTGTGACTTCTAGACCACCCGCTTTCCTCTCGACAGCCAGCCCTGACACTGAACCCAAAAGGCAGGCCGACATCTCAGCAACTGGGTTTGTGTGTCAAAACAGCAGCAGAAAAACTGCTTAGTTATTGACACAGCCTCGAGAGCCTCATCTACGTCCTGAAGGGTGTTAAGTTTGCAAAAAATGGAAGCAAAAGTGACTAAGCAAGAAGAAGCTGGGAAAACACCTAGAAATAGCTCCGCTGTGGCAACACATTGCTCCAAGGGCAGGAACAGAGGCGGTCCTAACATGAAGCGAGGAGAGGTGGTAGATTCTGAGCAAGGCAGAGGAGAAGATGGGCAGAACAGAGCCACGGAGCACAAGCCATCATGAAGTGCCCCTGCACAAGCCTAATTTCAAGGCTTGTGCATGAGATATCCCCAGGATTGGCCCAAGTCCTCCCCTCCCCCCCGGTATTTAAAGCTGCACACCAAATGCCACCACTCTTATTCAACAATGTACCAGCAGCAACCTCAAACACTTTCCCTCCTTTTTTCACTCCTGGATTTAGAAAGGAAGTGTGGGGCAGAGGTGGGTCAGAGCACTGGAGACACTATTTTTCATGCCCTTCATACTTCCTCTTCTGCTCCATTCCCGGGATGTGGATCAAGTCTCTGACTCCAAGTCTCAAGTCAAGTCCCAAGTCTTTGCCCCCAAGCCCTGAGTCTTTGGTTGCGGGTTGCGAGTCCCTATCTATTTAATGGGGAAAATGGGTTTAAACCTGAATAAAATTGGACTTGTCGTAAAAGGCTCCAAGTCTTGAGTCGTCTTTCGAAGTCTTTTACAATCGCCGAGTCGAGTCATTGATGTGACTTGAGTCCAACTTAAGTCTGAGTCAATAGACTCAAGACTACATCACTGCTCCACTCCCCATATCCGTTTCAAAGCTAGGGAGCAGGAAGAGGAACAGAGAAGGGCAGAGGCAGTCAAGCTTGTAGATGGGTTGGACCCGGATATTCCCATGGGATTATTGTGCCCAGTGTTAGCTAACACATGAAGGAGGGTTGGACTGCATTTCCACTCCACACATCTTGAGCAAGCTTGGTCAGAAAGATTCCTCGGAGCAAATTTCACCGACTTGGACTTCTCCAACTTTGTCTCGTTATTTGGGAAGTAGACAGGACCCGTGAGGTGAGTTATAATACAAGCAATGAAAAACCTGAGCCCACAATTCCAGGAGGAGCTGCAGGAAGTATGCACCTGCATTGTATGAAAAAGAGCTGCCACTTCTTGAACATTATTCATCGGCCACTAACTGCCAAAACCACAGAAATAGTTTTCTCAGAAATCAAGGATAGGAAAGAACACTTTCTTTTCTTACCCAGTGCAGCTCTGCATTTTTTTCCCCCAAAGAACAACATAAAATGAGGGCAATAAATGAACACCACTAGCAGCAGGGCCTGCTTGAGGTTGTTTTGGGTGAAGCACAGCAGCTCTTGAATCACATTTATGGATTCTGTTCACATATTATTACAACATCCACTCAAAGAGTGGATGAGGTAGTCAGAGAGACAAGGGCAGAACAGGAGGATGCCGAAGGTGTCTGGAAGCAGAAACCAAACATGTGGTCAGAATATCTGAGCACAGATACTTTCTGCTACGCATAACTAATCAAATGTATGTGAATTTATCAAGTGAATACTTCCTAATGGTTCCCACTGCTTTTTTCCCCTCCTGCCCCCCCACACACACACGAGAGAGGAGAGTGAGAGAGAGAGCCTGATCTGCATATTAAAGGATGGAGAACCGGATGCAAAAACAAGCAAACATTCACAAAAGCCAGTTCAAACAAATGATTTGGGGCATGACATTTCCCAAGCCAGTGGTGTTGCAAATGTGACTTTAAAAGAAACCTCCAACTCATACTGGTTGGGATGGATGCAAAATTCTAACTAATGTCTTGAGAACTCAAGAGCTGCCTCACTGGAACAGGCCAAAGATCCATCATGGAGTATCCTGTTACCAATAGCAGCCAACCAGCTATCTTCTCCAGGAAATGTATAACCTGGTGGCGTTTGTCCCGTTCTTTGTCTCTAGCATCTGACAGATGGACAAGCCCTCTGCTCTTCCTTTTCTTCCACAGGGTCACTGTGCATTGTTTTCACCACCTTGTATGGTTCCAAAGGCGAGGGGGCGGGGCCGCTTCGTTCACCCGTGTAACGGAGGATCGGATCGTGGCGGAACTTAGAGCTCTGCCCCCCCTGCAATGACGCCAGTGAGGCAGGGGTGGACAGCCAGAAGCAGGTGGTGGGAGCCCTCCTTCAATCCACCACCTGAAGCTACCATCTCAGCCCACCCCATTTAGCTATCACAGTGTTGTATAGTTGCAGTCTTGTGTATATAAGTATACACACACACACATTCAAGCTATTTATGTCAATTTTTCCATCATGGTAACAGGCTTGCAGTCCAGGCTGGGCCCCTATGGGTCTCCAGGCCCCAGTGAAGTGTGAAAATTACCCCTGCCTTATGTTGCCATGATGTTGCAGTCGTCACTGGGTGACACACACTTCTGGACCAGCCCTTAGATGCCTGGCATAACTGAAGACCATCTTTCACATGATCCAAGTGTTTGGAAAACCTTTGATGTGTTTCCAGTTTTGCATCTAAGCTCACAGCAGTCGGAAAAGTTAGGAAGAAAATTAATTGCTTGACTTTAGCCGCCCCACCCTCCCAGAGATGGGCTGTGATTGAACTGTGGAGATGTCTGCGTTTGCATATCAACTTTCCTTTTGGTGGTTGGGGGGGGGGGGGAAGCGAACACAGGGGATTGTTTTCTTCCCATTGTTAAGAGTAAGTTTGAGTCTGTTTACATTTCCTGAACGGCAGGAGACTACTTAAATATTTAAATCTCCCAAATCCCCATCTTCATTTATATCAGTGACAATTAATGAAAAGCAAATTACATTCCTATTAGATTTCAAAGTCTGGGGAGGGGGGAGGGAAGGGAAGGAAAGAAACAGAAAATTCTGCTCACAGGTTGATTCCTCTCTTACCCTCCCAGAATGCAATTCTCTTGGCCTCTTTGTAACCCCCGACAAAAACAGTTTAGGAATGGATATGCTGACACAGCATTAACTACCACAAGGCCCTCTCTAATAACACCTTTCCGATAGCACCTCAAATGACTGGGTTCTGCGGACGGTGTTATAATGAGAGGCGCTGGATAGACAGTGCTGCGGGTGGCATCGTTTCCAATCTAACATCGCAACTGGGCGCAGGGAACGGTGTGTGATCTGCCTTTGAAAGCACACAAATGGACAGGTTTTGCAATGCTGTATCTTTGTCTGCAAGGTTATGAAGAGAGGAGGGGGCGAGGAGCCAACCCCAGAATCGTCAATGAAGAGGAAGTGACTTGCTACGTCCTTAGTGTTACTATAAGACAAAGTAGATAAATCACCCCACCTCCAGGAGAGAAGGAGCCAGATTGGTGAAGTGGCTAGACTGTAAGACATCTGTGGACCAAGTAGACTTTGGGCCAGTCCCAGCCTAAGCTATCTCAGAAGGGTGGTTGGGAGGATAAACTGGGGAGGAACTATGTATGCTGCCTTGAGTTCCTTGGAGAAAGGGTGGGATAAAATGTAAAAAGCATAAAATGTAACAAGTATAACTAGGAGAAGTTAGGAGGCGTTAGGACCCAGAAGAAATGCTTTTGACCTCTGGAGCAAAAGCCATAGCTGCTGGGAAGAATGATGGCAATGGGTGGAGCTCTAGAGAAGTGCAACCCTTAAGGGAAGCAGCAGATATTGAGATACCAATAGTCTCTAGAGCAGTGTCGTTAAACATCAGGCCCGCGGGCCGGATACAGCCCGCAGGAGCTTTTTATTAGGCCCATGTGATAATGGGGCTGTCCCAGCACTGCCCTTTCAGCAGCACTTCTGTTGAGACTCTGAGAGGGAGAGACGGAAGAAGGCCTCAGAAGGCAAGGAACGCTATGGGGGAAGAGGCAGACCACGAGGAGTGAGAGAGGGAGATGCTCCCGAGGTGCTAGGAAAGCTCAATTATCACATGGGCCTTTTCAGCAGCGCCACTTCCACTGAGGCTTCAGTTCGCAGAGCACCTCTCAGCTGCTGAGCTGTGAAGTGATGCCTCAGCAGAAGAAACACTGCTGAAAGGGCGGCCTACATTATAGTTGGGCTCTCCCAGCATAATAATTGGGCTCTCCCATATCTTGAAAATATATTCAAGATTTGCACATTTTCTCTTCTGTCGATTCCAGCTAAGAAGTTTCTACATGAGCACAAAGTGCTTATTTCTGGCCATCATCTGCTTAATGACATCACTTCCTGCTTAATGTCGTCACTTCTGGCCCTCAGCAGGTGCCATGAATGCATATGAATGAATGTTATATGAAGCGAGTTTGACACCCCTGGTCTAAAGTCATAACGTGAAGGTGAAACGTTTGGTTTCCTTTAAAACCTCTTTCCCCTTCCCCAGGTTGAAAGCAGCCCTGCAAGAGTCTGATCTATCACCAAGTGGACATGGGCCATGATGACCCACAAAGCCCTATGTGTGGCACTGTTGTGAGCACCCCTAGGGTACAAGTGATTTCAGCTCGTTTTGATTCGGTGAGCAGACACCAGACTCCAAAGATGGAGAAGGTAAAAAAAAGAGAGATAGAGAGATAGAAAAGAGAGATCCGCGTTTGCGGAGGCGCCAAAAAGAGCTCAGATAGACCAGCGCTGGGGTGAGAAGAAGATCTTTTACTTTGCTAGCAAAGGACACAAAATGCAGGGCAAAAAGTGTAACCTACATAAGGGATACAAGGGTTTATATAAACTTCATTATTTCATTTAGAACCATGGAGTACATTGTTTGAAAGAGTACATAATAAAGAAGAGCCAATAAAGGAAAGGATCCAAGAAGTTACACTTTGATACAGCCAATAAGATGTTGGATTCACGTTTTTACACCAATGAGATGCAGCAGCAACATTTGTAAACAGTAAACCAATAAAAAGACAGACTTTATTGAGAAACCAATGAAAAGTGTGGTGCTTTGTGTTACTGGGAACCAATGGGTTGGTGGGTCTGGGTACTGGGTGGCAGAGGTAATGGGATTAGACCCTCACTTCAGGTGAAGCGAGGTTTTCCGGAGTTTTATGAATGGGTCCTTTTGAGAAGCCTGCTTAACACAAAAGGCAGTGTTTCCAATTAGATAGCCCAAAAGTGCCACACAATAGGTCCCTGCCCCATGGCACCAGGTATACAGTTGAGGACATTTGAATTATTGCTGTCAGTCAGGCAAGAGCAAGGCAGATAACTAGATTAGCATTTGAATAATTGTAGCAAGGCAGATCAGGAACAATGGAGTTAGCTGAAGAGTATTAGCATAAGTGTAGCAAGGTAAGGTAGGAAAGGAGATGGCTTTTGACATTCAAGGAAGTGCAGCAATCTGAATCCTTGCTGTGCTTCAGGAATTCCCCTTTGTCCCTGCTCCCAGCTGGCACCTGGGTACAGCCATTTGGGAACAACACAGAATTGGAGCTGCTGTTTTCTGGCTGAGTTATGTCTCAAAATGGTCGTTCCCCTACTCGTTCCCCAAGTGCAGATTTTGGTCGTTCCCCAAGTGCAGATTTTGGCGGGAGGTGCACCCTTAGTGCCAACCTTCGTTAAACCCCCTGAGTCCTGGCGAAGAGGGGAGACGGGACTCTAACCCTTGCACAACCCCGGGCTTCCCAGGCAATCCCAGTGAGGATGCTGAGACTCTAACTCAGCTTTTACGGCCGCAAATCTATTGCCCTGCTTCCAGGAGCCTCTCCACTCAACCCGAGACTAGCCTCAGTAGAGCAGGAGGATCGGGACCCTTCTGTGTAGGGACCCATCCCTGGGGTGACCCCGATGATCCTCAGTGAAGATCCGGCACATAACTCTCAAGGGAAACCCAAAATGCACTCCAAATCTTCTGAAAACTGTATTTTTCCCAGAATAAATCGCTGGCCCTTTAAATCTGTCAAAGCGGAGATAGAGGGTTCAAACGGTCAAAAAGCCGGGTACGCGAGCCGGGTAACAAGCGGCACGTGCCGCCTGCTTGAGTTGGCTGAACGCCCAGAAAAGGGATTAAAGGCTTAGTGGGTTAAAAGGCTTAGAGGATTAAGTAGGTACAGAGTGAACTTTGCTGCTGGCTGCTTCTCTTGGGGGTTCCGGAGGTGCGTGGCGGGCGCGTGCCTGTGAACTCTCGACCGTGGCTAGCATGTGCCAGCTGTCAAAGTGCACGCTAACCGGAAAAAGAAGCCAAATTTAAAAGCGGTTGTTTAAAATGGCTGTATCTCAGCGATTTCTTGATGGATTTGGATGGGGTAAAAAGGAGGGGGTTCAAGGAAGAGTGGGGGAGGACATAAAAATATTAGGGGGGATTCCATGCTCACATCAGCACTACTCCTAATCATTATTAATTACATTTATATCTCCCACTTCCTCCAAGGAGCTCAGAGGTATATACAAGGTTCTTGTCCCCCCACTTTGATTCTCACAACAACCCTGTGTGGTAGGTTAGGTGAGAGGTAGTGACTTGCTTAAGGTCACCCAGTCAGAGACGTTGCTCCGGTAGGGGCGGGGCCGTAAGTTTCGCTCGTCCGAGTCCCGTTTACCCGTTTCTCCGCAGGGGAATGGCTCCGACAGTGAGGGGGCGGGGCCGCCTTCTGCTCGCTCGGTAAACGGGACTCGGACGAGCGAAACGTACGGCCCCGCCCCTACCGGAGCGACGCCTTTGCACCCAGTTAGTGAGGATTTGAACCTAGGTCTCCCCACTCCTAGTCTGGCACTCTAACCACTACACTGACACATGTCCCTTGCGTTCCATTATAGATCCGTTCTAGCCACATGAGACAATAGACCTATGTGGCAGTGATCGATGCTGCCAACCCATCGAAGGGGCTTCAAAAAGAGCAACTAGGGGGGAAAAACAACTGCAGATCAATTTCAAAACAGAGACAAAGCACAGTAAAATGGGGCAATTCAAACTGTTCCAACACAATTATTGGCTTGACACTGAATGGAGCTAACTTGAATTGATACCGTGAGCAAGCCATTATGGAGCAAGGCTGCACGCTTTAAAAGAAATGACATGGTGTTAGGATACAATAAAGGAAGACTAGAAAACAGAAGTCCTTCGAATAATTCCCAAAGGGAGTGCTCGTCTTTACTTCTGAGATGCTGCAAATAACCACACTTCTCCATTCTCAAAATGAACACAGCATATTCAGCACCGAGGATAAATGCATTAAAAAGCAACAGCTTCACTGTGCATTGCACCAACACCTAGTCCACCATCTATCACGATCCTCTCAATACTGACTAGCAGTGGCTCTCCATGGTTTCAGACTGGGATCTTTTCCAGTCCTACCTGGAGTTGCCAGGGATTGGGACCTTCTGCATGCAAATCTCATGCTCTACCACTGAGCTACAGCCCCTCTGCTGGATAGCATTTCAGCTGTAATATTTGGTGTTTCGCAAGTCACCTTGAGGGCTGGTCTGGTTGAAAGATGGTTAGGAAATTTAATAAATACATTTTTCCCTTGTGCAGTGCAGTGTGGCCGCCCCCCTCTTCAAATAAATAAAGGAAAATCTATACTCCTACAAATTGCATTACAATTGCAGCAGCCTCACAAATGAACTGTGGCATTTAAGTTAATCATGCATCACATAACTCTACATTCCCCAAGGAAAACTATGTTTATAAATTAAGATGCATTTTTAAGGCGGAAGGCTGGCATTTGTGCCTTCAGTTACAATACTCCATCACATAACTATCTAACACAGTATCATAACTGAAGGCAAATTAGCAAAGACTTACACTGTCGCTGGAATCATTTAGGACGAGTATAAACACACACACACACACACACACACACACACACACACACACACACACTCCTTTTCACTTGCATTTAGGGTATAAAACATGAAGAAATGAATGGGGGCTCCAATTTGTACAATGTGAGGTTACATTTGAGGCGGAACAGGGAGTGAATATCAATTCAATCCACCACCACCCCCAGTGCTCATATGGAGCTTCTTCCACTCATGGAAGGAAACCTTGGTCCACTCACAGATAGCACACATGATTTTGAGTACAAGCCTATGTCTGTCTAGTACGTCTCATTGTGTTCAATTGAGCTTACTCTCAGGTAAGTGTGTATAGGGCTGCAGCTGTTGTCATCCATTCATCATTTACCTGTATTTTAAATCATTAGTCATCACACACTTATGAGTGCAGAAAATCCAACGTTTTTGAGGACAGCAGGACAGAGTGCTACAACCACTGGTGTGGACTTGTTAGCACTTTTATTTTATGTGAGGCACATGCCCAAATACAACAGGCCACGACAGAAATGGAAAGGGAAAAAGAGGAAGGGTCAGTCTACCATGTCCTAGGAGCACACTATATCCACTGCCATTTGGAAGGAACATCGCAATTCTGCATGGGAGTGCAAGCAGAAAAGCAAGGACCAGCTGGCATTACAAGGCGCCCATCTGGAAGCACTTGGTGAGATCATAAGTCTCCCCAGTAAGAAAGACCTTAATTGTTGTTCTAACTTAGTGGCCAACTTCGTTTGTGTCCTGCTTGTCTGTTAAACACAACCACACCAGTCTGCATCAAAATAAAATAACACAATCCAGAATAAAGCTGCAAAACACAACAAAAAAGAGGATAATTTATGTTCTTTCTCCTGCGCTCAAAGGATTACTCAGTCCTGTTCTTGCAAAAGACCAATCGCTTAGTCCACACAAGACAACTGCTGGCCAACTATGAAAGGTGACTCAGTCACGTCCCTCCCCACCTCTTTTTTTTGGGGGGGGGTAACACACAAACAAGGCAACTTAATGAATCCCCCAACCCACAGACGGCTATTGTACATGATGCCCGTACACCTGCTGCAACTCACTCCGTATCACATTGTGGTCGTGAAAAATAGTTTGCTATTTTGGAACCCCCCGGCAACCAGAGTGAATCACAAAAGGCCCAACTCTCATTTATCTTGTGTCAGAACACAAGCCAAACGGGTGCCATTTTGCCCGGCAGCTGAAGGAAGGGAAGAAGGGGGAGGAGACAAAACTTGGTGCAGGCAAAAATAAGCAAAGGAGCATAGAAAAGACTTTGCTAATATTCTGAAAAGCTAGAGTGAGTATTGCAATCTGCAAGTTCCATGAACATTTTAAATATATATTCCCAGTACAATCCTCTGCAGATTTACTTAGAAGTCAGCTCCATCACATTCAGTGGAGCTTACTCCCAGGTAAGCGGGCACAGAATTACAGTTTAAGCCCCAATGAACACAGAAGGCATTCTTACTGAGCAAACATGCAGAGGATTTCACTGTTAGAGTGTTATTTCATATACATAGCCTCAAAAGACTTCAAGTAAACCCCGGAAGTTAGATCAGCCCCATTTTGCAGGTGGTGGGGGCTGGGGTTGAGAGAACAGTGTCTTACATACGGCCATAACAGAGGCAAAATTCATATTGGGTGTTAATTTGTAATTAAGCCGTTCCCGAATTCACGCTAGTATGTAGAACACCATGGTTTAGTTCCTTCCAGACTAATAGCATAGCTCTTTCTGATTGTGCCAAGTTCTTCATGTATATTATCTTGCTATCGTCCTGACAACTCTAAGATAAGCCTTATCAATTATCATCCCCCTATTACAGATGGGGGTGGCTGAGATGAAGTGGCTTGCCTAAGGCCACCTAGTAAGCTAGTGGCAGAGGCAAGATTTAAACCAGGGAATTCCTGATTCACAGTCCAGGCTCTACATCACACCATCTCTCTATCCATCTGAGGGGTAATCATGAATAACACACCTCAAGGGCATGTACTATTAAAGTAATCTTTACAACAGGCCTGTAATATGTCATCACTGTTATCCCCATACTGCAGTTAGGAAACTGAGGGTTTGAGCAACTGAGACAGCCCTCAGATAAGAATATACCTCTCTCGTGTGTGTGTGTGTGTGTGTGTGTGTGTGTGTGTGTGTGTGTGTGTGTGTGTGTGTGTGTGTGTCGTGTTCTTTCTGGCCCTGGGCCTTTTCAGTGAGTCAATAGGGGCAGGGACCAGTTTAACCCAGTCATGGTGTCTTAGTGCACCCTTTTAATTTCTCCCACATGTGAATGGATACCAATGATTCCCATGGGGAAAAAGGGTCACTGCTGTCCAAAGGACAGACAATTATCCCTTGCTCATGAGCCTGGATGCTCCCACCAGTGGAGCATTGCACTGCAGGCATGTGCAATGCACATTTCTTCAAAGAGCATGGAGATGTGGCGTTTCTGCCAGACAGGGTCTGTGTAAGACCTGTGCTGTACCCTGCATACCATAACGCCGGGAATGTGAATAGTTACAAGCGAAGTTCAGCACCTCTGAGGGTGCATTTCCCTCATCACTGAGTAACAGGGATGTGGATCAAGTCTCTAACTCCAAGTCTTGAGTCAAGTCCCAAGTCTTTGGTTGAGAGTCCCTATCTATTTAATGGGGAAAACGGGTTGAAACCTGAATAAAATTCAGCTTGTCGTAAAAGGCTCCAAGTCTTGAGTCGAGTCTTTTACAATCGTCAAGTCAAGTCATTGACTCGGACTTGAGTCCGACTCGAGTCCGAGTCAATAGACTCAAGTCTACATCACTGCTGAATAACCACAGCCCACACATCTATTCTTAGAGAAACCAGCAGGGATGGTGTGTCGGGGGTCAACTAGTTGGTCAACCCTGACCAAGGGCCCATGCTCATCAGTGTATCCACCCAGCCAGTCTAACAACTGTATCCTCCAAGTATTGGTGACTCACGCCACTGCTGGGCTCAGCACCACGATCCACACACCTGAATCATGGCCTCTAAACAGGATGCTTCCATTGGCCGCTGAGGAGGGTGCGAGGGGCCATCACTGCCTGCACCCCCTGTTGCTAGTAAACCTTGGGCACAGGGGCCCAACGTGCCATGGGAGGCTCAGTACTCCGGGCTTTGTTGGCCCAGCTCTGCTTCAGGGTCTTCAGCAACCTGATAGTGGTATTAGCAGCAAACGTCTAGAAAGCTATGAGCCCCTATCCATCTAGGATCAGCATCTTAGAGCTTTTTCACATGGGGCTGAATTTGAGAGGTAGAAGTTAACGTATTCTCCAACTGGAATCTCTCTGATCCCAGATACAGTGAAAGGTCATTCCGTCATTCCAGATTTCATCGACACGCAATCTCTTGATTTACACTTAATGCAGATCCACCACCTACCAAAATGAAATAAAAAAGGATTCTTCAAAGCAGCAGAGGAAGAGCAATAAAAAAGTAGTGATAGAGTGTCATAAATTATGATTCACAAATAAAAAAACTACAATAATGGTGCCAGAGTCATAATGCTCTGATAAACATAACAGTAAATCCCAGCCAGAACCCTGCAAGCATAGCTTTAATATATTCTCCACTAACTGAATTGCTTTTTCCGCTGTTGTCCTCCATGAAATCAAGGTGAGGGTGGCATTTTTATATTTACGACAGATGAGCAAAATGCATCTTGCCCTGTGGCTGTCTCAAGTCTCATCAGGCTGAATGTGAGCAAGACACTTTTGCACAAACTGGGATGTGATCCTGTGAGCTGCACAAGTTTTGACTACAGAAGTCCATGTGCTTTTCTTTTTGGCCCTTCCCTTTCAGCTCGGGGCACTCTCTACTATGAGTAGAGTCAGGGCCAGCCCATCCATGAGGCCAACTGAAGTGGTTGCCTCACGTAGTAGATTGGTGGGGAGCCCACTTCTGTTTACCTGCTTGCTTCCACCGACGCTTCTCCTCCTCCTCTCACTCCCTGGCTTGGAAAAGGAAGTGGGGGAAGAAATGTGGAGGAGAGGCGGGCTAAAGCGACAAGCAGAGCCTTTAGCAAAGGCTAAAGCAGGAGCTGGTGCATCACCAAGTAAGGCGGGAGGGTCAAACTTGCAGCCAACAATGGCTGCACGAAGAGGAGCCAGTGTGGGATTGAGCAACGGATCTGGTGGCAGGTACACCCCCCGTGACCCGCCGCTTGGGACCCACCGTAACGACGCCTCTGTGTTGCATGCTTTTGTAGTATGAGATCAAATCCAGTGCTAAAACCATTTACGGATATAAAATAAAAAAATATTTATTTAGCACTTTGAGTGTCCAACATGCCTCACATGTATTGTCTTGATGCAGTTCTTACAACAGCCCATATTACAGATGGGGAAGGCTGAGAGAGTGTACAAGGCCATGTAGTGAGTAGATGGCAGTGGTGGGATTTGAACTGGGGGCATCCCAATTCACAGCTCAGTCTCTTAGCCTAAAGCAGCCAGTGAAGCAGCCAGTGAAGATCTTTAGGCAGCTCAATCTTATTGGGCTCTTACAGTGGGGGAATCTCGCGATTAGCCGCCATAAGTCCCGGTGCAGTGTCACAAATGCCTTGCTGCCATTGTGCACTACAGAGCCACTGGTGCAAATGGCTGGAGGCGCTGTACACACACCAGCAACTCCCGGGTACCCAACGGAGCAGGTTAGGTGATGGAGGGGGCCGTTCGGGCAGTTCAGGGGAGGATTGGGGCAGAGAATGAACCAAACCAGAGAAGGAGGAGAATCTCAGTGGCATCAGTGCATGCCAAGATCCTATCCCCCCCCCTTCCTGGCCCAGATCTGCCCTCAGGAGTCTTCTCAGACTTACACCAGCAAAATAGCTGGCATAGGTCTGAGGAGACCCATTGGAGGCCAGGCAGCCTACTGAGAGGCAAGTAAAAAGCTTTTTTACTTACCCCTCCAGGTCCGTCTGATCACCCCCCTGTTGGTGGCGCTGCATGCTTTGGGCTAGTGGGGATAGGATTGGGCCATAGTACCGACAAGACATGCTCTAAGCCGCCCTGTTCTGTCAGCAATTTGTCTGGTGACGAGTGGTCTTCAAGGGTAGTCCCATTGCAGTAGTTCAGTGTAGATGCTACCAGGGCAGGGGTAACTGTGGCAAGACTCAAAGATCAAGTTGGAAACGTGCTCACATCAGCTCAGAAACCATAGAAGACTAAGTCAGATAATCCAGTGATTTAGTGGACATGTAATATCTTTCTCCTATTTGTTGTTTGAACCCTTTAAAATAAAATCACACAACAGAACAATGGACAGATTTTAGTCAATGTTAAACAAGTCCAGAAGTGTCCTAGACAGTGCCACATTTATCCTCCAAAAATGTTAATACCAAGCATCTGTGCGACCCTCTTTTGCCAGACAAACATCTGTTCAGATGCCTTCTTTTCAAACTGGTGCTCTGATGCTGGAAGACATTGTGAAGTGGTTTGTTCTTTTTCCAGATTGCGCGGGGAAGTGCTCCACTGAAGGTTACCTTGAGCATCTCCTTGGAATTGTTGATGGAGCACAAACACCCACGACGTTTAAGGAGCTCGGTTCTCATTCATTGAGATTCTGCAGCTCAAAAAACAACAACAAAGATAGGGCAACACTCTGATGTTCAAGCCTGGCACTCTCCTCGCCCCCACACTTCCTCTTCCACTCCATTCCCCTCTTCTTTTCCAAATCCAGGGGACAGGAGGAGGAGCAATGGAGGCAGGCAGATGGAGATGGGCACTCGCTCCCACCAATCTGCCATCAGAAACTCAGCCAGTCTCATGGACAGCAGATCCATTTCACAATCCCAAGGTAACAAACGACCACTGTGGGCATCTCATAGGACTCAACAACATACTTGCTGCTGCATTGTGGACCAACCAAAGTTTCTGGATGGTCTTCAAGGTCAGCCCTATACAGAGTGCATTACAGTAGTCCAGCCAAGACATCACCAAAGCATGCATCACAGTGGGAAGGTTGCTCGTAGAAAGGGGAGAATTGGCATGCCAGCCAAAGTTGATAAATGACACTCCAGTCAACATCCATCACATTGTGAGCAAGGAGTGATGACAGGCCTACTAGGACCACACCTGAGATGTGAATCTTACCCCCAAGGATGAGTGTGAACCCATCCAGGACAGGCATATATCCCTCCGATCTAGGTTGACACAAGCCACCCTCCTCCACTATCTCTGTCTTAATCAAGCAGGCAAAAATCACAACTCCCTACCCTGAGGAGTTTACAGTCTAGATAGCCTTTGACCCAACAGACTTTTGCACATTGCCACTTTTTGCCAGAGCAAGCCCAATGGTGAACAGCTGTAGAGCAACAGAAAAAAAATCAAACCCTAAACCTCCATTATTTTCTCCACCATGCTCACAAAAAATGTGTGCGTGGCAGAGTGGAGAATAAATGAGAACAAGTCGTATATCAAAGAACTGGGTCAGCTTCCTTCGGGTGTCACATTGGAATGTTGGGTGCATCAGTATTTTGTGCTAAAAGATGCACCTGGCCAAGCCAATATATATATTTTGGTAGGCTCCAAAAAGTATACATATTGGTTGCCCCTCAACTTTATTCTGTGGTTGCAGGGCCAGCCTGATCCATTTTGATGCCAGAGGAGAAACGTTTGAATGACACCTTGCCTCTCATTAACATGGGCAAAATCTACTGGAAATTCTCCTGCGGGAGCTTCACTGAAATGTTCTGTCAGGTCTTAGCATGGGGTTAAGCTCCACGCTTTCAGGTACTGGGACCCAAGGGGAGCTGCTTGTCAGTCCAAGTGGACCAGAACTGAGTATATGGTCCCATATGCTCAGGTGTTGAGCTCCAGAGCAGCCCACAAGGATCCGCTGCATAGTCAAAGCCAAGCCAAGATTACGAAGAACCAATGAAACAAAGAGGACATGAGTTCACAAGGTCGGCACACATGAGATGAGTTGCCCAGACTGAGAAGGAACTTTTGAATCTAGGGCTTTATTTGGGTATCATTTATTTAGAATATGTATACATGGTTTTCAGATAAAATGTTATCAACGTGATTTACATAGTAAAGGAATGAGAAGACAGTTCCGGGTCTCAAAGGAGCTCAAAATCTAAAAACAGACACAAGGGAGAACACTGGGGAAGAGGATGTGATTATTTGAAGTGCATTTACTAGGCTTAGTTACAGTATCACACTGGTCCTTGCCTGGCCAATAGAGGGGGCCTTGCTATCCCCCTGTCTCTCCCCCTGTTGCCGCTAAACAGGCATGGCTGCAGGAAGGAAGACACAATGCATAATAGTTTATACCAGGGATGGCCAACTGTCTGCCATTTAGGCCTCTGTGTTGTTAAGAGTTGTGTAGAAGACAGAATCTTGGCAGCTGCAAGTGCTGATGGTGCTGCTAAAGCAGCTGCACCTGCTGAAATGCCCTCACCTATACAACCATTAAAGGTCCAGCAGCATTCATGTTGAAAGGTTGGCCACCACTGGTTTATACAGTTTGCAGGGCCTGGTGGGCCAGGATTGGGCCTTGGGATCAGGTGACTGAGCATTCGGGAAAGCTAGTGCTGCAGCCTCAAACCACAGAACTGAGGCCACTGGGTTTGCTGTGGAACCAGAGTGCTGGTGGCACCGGAAGCGAAGCACCAGAGCCAGACTGCGGGTTTGTCAGAAGCATCGTCGGGGTAGGGGCGGGGGGGCCATGGGCCCCAAGGCGGCAGGGGAGCGTACCTGCCTCTGGGATGCGTCCTGTCGTCTTGGAGCCGGCCAGTCTGTTTTGGTGCTGTGGCCCTCCCACCCGCCCTGGAGCCGTTTGGCTCTGAAATGCCTGCTATTTTGGCTCCAGGGGGCGTGGCTTGAGGCATCACGTGGGGCGTTGCATCGACGCCCCCCCATGTGGGGGCGTAACTCCATCTCTGGGGTTTGAGACTCTTGGTGTCATACAGCTACGCAGAGTCGATGTCTTTTCAATGAAGAGGACATGCTCAGATCCGTCCGTTTCTTCCTTTGCCACCCCTGACGGGACCCAAGACTTGCCACTTCATGTTAAATGTGCTGGCAATTAGTACCACCTTTCCTTACCACACACAGCCGCCCTCAAAAGCCTGTTAGGAGATTCCTGTTTAGCGCTCACTTTAAAAAAGACACACACACACACACACACACACACACACCATTTTCCCACTCGCTGTTCCCTCTCCTCTTCTGTCCCTTCCGCTTTTTAAATAGTCATCTCATGCAAACTGAAAATTTGTATCTCCATATCTGGAACTCCTGCCTGGCGTCAAGATTGAAAACCTAATTTTTATTCCTTCTACTTGAATTGAATTGTTGTTATTATCCAGTTTTCCAGATGTGAAGATCTGTCAGGGACTGTCAGGTCCCGTGCATCTAAATTTGTACAGCAGCAGCAGGCCCGCCTGGCAGGTCTGAATTCCTGCTGTGCAACTAAAAGGGGAAAAAAAATGTAATTTCTCTCTCTCTCTCTGACAATCAATGTCCCATTGTTATGGCTGTGTTCTTGTCTTTGCAATGCACCCCTATTATTTCTTAATAACGTGTGTAATGCATCTAATAGCCCAAGAGGCCTCCAGTCCCACACCAACATCACAACCCCCTTTCCAGAGATTAGACATTAGTTGACATTATAGAGCTTTTTAGTATGGTAGCCCGAATAATCCAGAGTGAATTATTTCTTCAATAAAGTATCCCTGTTCAGTAACAGGGCGGGGGGGGGGGGGAACCCTACAATTACATGGTACCTAATGCTGGGAAAGATTGAAGGCAAAAGGAGAAGGGGAAGGCAAAGGATGAGATGGTTAGACAGCATCACCGATGCAACGAACATGAAAATGAGCAAACTCAGGAAGATAGTGGAGGACAGGAAGGCCTGGCGGGATGTGGTTCATGGGATCACGAAGGGTCGGACACGACTTAACGACTGAACAACAAATGTCACTGGCAAGGAAATAGTGTTCTATTTTCAAGAAGATAAACAACTTCTGAGAGTTACACTCCGAGTTGCCACCAGAACCAGTCAAAACCTCTCGGTGTCTGGGAGACCGAGAGTACAGTACAACAACACTGTAAGGTAGGTCCATATGGTAGGAGAGGGGCCATAGCTTGGGGTAGAACAAATGCCTTGCATGCAGAACATCCCAGGTTCAATCCCATTCCCTGGCATGTCCAGGTAGGACTGAGAAAGACCCCCGACAGCCACTAGCAGGCAGCACAGACAATAGTGAGTTGAACCCAGGATTTGACTCAGTAGAAGACATACCCCTATGAAGCACAGGTGGAGGAACTAAGAAAGAGAGAAGTGCTAGCAGTTAAGACTGTATGTGGGTGCGCGCGCGCGCACACACACACACACACAGGAAACTGTTGACCTAGAGTAGACTGTCCAAAGAGTATTTTATGGAAGTGATCCACAATGAGTGGCCCCAAACATTTTGCTTCCCCCTAGTGGCTTCAGGGTGCAGTTAAAGAGGTGTGGCCCAGTATCATCCATGACAGGGGTTCCTGGCCGAGTACCACCTCCGGCACCATTCTCCTGAGTACCACTGGAAGTGACTGGCAATGACATCATCACCAATTACTTCCGAGTTTTCAGGTTTTCATAGGCCAGAAAATGCAGGAGAAGCAGCTCTGGGCAGGTGGGAGGACCCTTCTCAGTGTTCCTGAGAGGGTCAGCCAAAGGCAGGAGCTTCTTAGGAGCAAAAACGCGCCACCAAAAGCACTGCGTCGGAGTGGGGTTCCAGTGGTCCAAGTACCACCAGCAGTCAGCCAAAGGACCACTGGTGGTACTAGTACCACAGGTTGGGAACCCCCGATCTATGATGTGATATTGTGGGGCTCCTCTCTGGTCGTACACCCCTTCAACAGCACCTCTAACAAAATTGCTGAACCAAGTGATGGCTGGCATAGCTTGCACAGTCTAGTCAGTGCTAGGTTTTGAACTCAAGGCCATGGTCACAAAGCAACAGAAAATGGCAGGCTCTGGCCATGTCAACATTTTCGCAAGAGTTTTTTCTGTATTCTTTAGCCATAATAATTCAGAGTGTTGCTCCAGGGCTTCCATGTTGCTTTGGGCAAAATGCTGTATTATAAATGATACCACAGAAAGCTGAATTTGACCTACCAGTTGATGCATAATAAACTGACTTAATTTGGAATATTAACTACATATTGTGGCCTAAAGGAGTTTTTTACTCCCTTTCTCTAAACGTAGCACTGAATTATACAAGAATCTTGCTTTTTCTCTTGGGTAAAATCAAAATATAAATAAATCCCCAGTTTTCCTACTACACATACAATATATACCGGTAGGGAGAATATATTACATTCTAGATACATTCATATTGTAACACAACATGACTATAATGCATTGGATAATTTTTAATAAAATTTGACTTTCTTTTTAAAAACAAAATAAATAAGCAGAGATAATTATACTGAATGAAGCATTTGAATGATTAGTAGCTTCTAGCAATTAATATTTGTAATTGATGCTGTTTGGTATTGTCATATGCTGATGTACATTATAAGCAAAAATAGGCCTCTGCTCAAGGAGGCTGCAGTCTACATTGTGACAGAGGGAATAGAGGAAAGCAGTCAAAGATAGCAGGAAGAAGATACAGGTGGGCCCCCATATCCACTGATCCGCTATCCACAGTTTGTTATCCACGGATCGCAGGGATGCCCCCAGGCTTTTACTTTTTTCCCAGTAAGCTTCATTTCTTCCTTAAAGAAACAGGAGAAGCAGCCTCTGACTGCTTATTGCAGGCAAGTAGAACGAGACTAAGTCCTAGAGAGGCTCTGCAAGGTTAACAGAAACCTTGCAGAGCCTCTCTAGGACTTAGTCTTGTTCTACTTGCCTGCAATGGAGGCTGCTTCTCTGTTTGTTTTAAGGAAGAAACAAAGCTTGCTGAAAGAAAAATAAAAACTGGGAGGGCATGCACGCCTGCCCAGAGGGGAGGCAGGGCGGAGGGGGGGCCCTCAGGAAGCCATGGAGGGGTTGTTCGCTCCTATCCACGGTTTCAATTATCCACGGAGGGGCCTGGAACATATCCCCAGCAGATATGGGGGGGGAGTACTGTACAGAGATAGCCAGCGGGTGGCGCAGTGGGTTAAACCACTGAACCATGAGCTGTCGATCGAAAGGTCGGCAGTTCGATTCTGCGCGACGGCTCCTGCCAAACTAGCAGTTCGAAAGCAAGAAATTGCAAGTAGATTAATAGGTACCGCGTCAGTGGGACGGTAACAGCGTTCCATGCGCCTCGGTGTTGAGTCATGCCAGCCACATGACCATGGAAACGTCTTCGGACAGCGCTGGCTCTTCGGCTTTGAAACGGATATGTGCACTGCTCCCTAGAGTCAGACACGACTGGACTTAATTGTCAAGGGATACCTTTACCTTTTACTGTACAGGGATACAGTTATAAATATTTAGTTTGGTTTGCATGAATTGCAGCTTGACTCCAAACCGTACATTTATGTTCCAGACATACATGGGGCAGCCATCATATGCCACTCCCGCCCTTGCCTGGCGGTGTGCCCAGCTGCTGCTGTGCATCCTCCCACTCGCTAGAAAATAAAGAGGGGAACGAAGCAGAAGGGGAAGCATGGGGGAGAGGAGAGTGGTGGGCCAGAGGGTTGGACACTCTAGGCCAGCGCTCTCCTTTCCTCCACACTTTCTCTTCTGCTCCATTCTCTTCCTTTTCAAATCCAGGGAGCAGAAGAGAAGGTGAGCAGGCAGGCAGAGGTATGTGCTCCCATCAATCCACCGTCTGAGACAACTACTACAGTTGGCCGCATGGATAGGATGATGACCCTTGGATATACAGGCGAACCATTCCTCTTGCAGCTTCCCTCTCTACTCACCTTCACTGAGCAGGCAAAGATGCTATCCCAAAATGTGTCCTCTGAGGGCAGAGCAGTGTCCCAAAACCATACCTGGTCAGGGTCATGTTACATTAAACCAGTGTTTCCCAAACTTTTTTGAGCTGCGGCTCCCTTGACCATTGGCGACCATTGGCCATGGCTTCCCATGACATGATGTTGATGCCTGCCAATAGGCATTGCACTGTTATCCGAGAGGATTCCATGGCACTCCGCGGCTCCCCTGGGTGGTTTCCGTGGATCCCCTAGGAGCCGCGCCTCCCAGTTTGGGAACCACTCCATTAAACCCATAGTCAGACCCCTGTGTGTTTGGTTTTTAGGTTTTTTTTTAACATTAAATGACAATTGAGGGAGCCTCGATCAAGATTGAGGAAGGGGGATACAACTGCCCCAGGCAGAGGCGTCACTGTAGCGTGGCCCGCGGGGCTGAGGGCCCCAGGGTGACGCGTGCGCATCACCTCCCCTGCACACGTCACCCAGGAGGCTCCGTGCATCACCCGAGAGGCTCCAAGGCTGGGATAAGGCCTCGGACCGTCCTCCCAGGCCTGCGCTCCTGGGCCTTCTGAGGAAGGCCCGCTGCGCGAACGTTATTTATAACGTGTTTAGCGCATGCGCAGACCATTCCCGAGGGAAAAGGGCAGCCCTTTTCCCTCAGGAACGGTCTGCGCATGCGCTAAACACGTTATAAATAACGTTCGCTCAGCGGGCCTTCCTCAGAAGGCCCAGGACAACCAGCCGGGGAAGACGTCCCCGAGCCGGCTGCAACGATTGAGTGGGCGCCCAGAGTGGCAGCCCGTCAGTTGCCCGGAGCAGCGGCCCACCGGACGCCCCCCCAAATAGCGGTGCGGCCATAGTCAAGGGGGTGTGTCAGGGGGAGGGGTCACTAGGGTGATGCGCACGCCCGGCCCTGGTGCACCCTAGTGACGCGCACCCTAGTGACGTCTCTGCCCCCAGGCATGCCACAGATTTGATGAACATTGCACCCCCAAAGTTGCCCCAGAATGACAGCTTCCATACGCACCAACCAATGTTTCCCTCTTGGGATAATAGGAGGGGGTGGGGTAATTCAGAGCATTTTGCTGCATCATGGCTCAGCCTAATTAGATCCTCCTCATTCTTCTGCTAAAACACTAGAAGCGACACCATGCCAGCACAGAGAAAAGAATGTTAAGGGCAAGCATTTTCTGAACCAATATTTTCACAGTAAGCAGAGCTGCACTCCAAATTTCAAGTAGAAATAGAGCTTAGCTGGTTTGATCCGCTGCTCTCTTTTGAGATGGGAAGGGATTTTACCCCAGGTAACCACAGGGCACCTGTATAACTGTATCCCTATCCTACACATTGGAAAGGCAAGGATTTCTCAGTAGATCCTTCAGGAACACAGATAGCTGCCATTTACTGAGTCAGACCATTGGTCCATCCAGCTCAGTGTTCTCCTCACCGACAGGCAAAGGCAAGCACCACCTTTTGCAAGACCCACCTTTTCCAAGAGCCACCAGAGACAGCAGCTGTACAGAGTAAAGTCCCTCCATGTCAACATGTGAAATAAATACCTTACCCCAATTAGTCCTTGCCACCCACTCAGATCAGAAGTGCAGACATTGCTCCATGTTCCTTCCTCCTTGGAAGCGAGGTTGGTTTTGAGACAGGGCAGAGCCTTTCCTGTTGTGGCACCTGCGCCTTGGAACTTGTTAGCCAGAGAGATACACCAAGCCACTTTCTAGTCATTCCATGGACAGGGAAAGAGTGTTTATGTGAAAAGTCATCCTTCAGTAACCGATAGCAATGCTCTTCTACCTCATTGAAATTAAAATGATTGGATGCATCTTTTAATGTGCATCTTTATCCAGAGCTAACAAATTCATGCGATGACTAGATGGATGTGCACAGATCTGGTCCTGAAAGTCTATGAAGAAAAGCAATTCAAAGAATAAAGTGAGTCTCTGTTTAAAATACTCACAGCCCGTTCCAACGCAAGGGCTAAGCAGCACAAGTCAGACATAAACTCAGCATAAGTCGCTTATGTTGAAGTTATGTCTGGAATGCGACCATTTACGGCGAAGTTAGGTCGAAGTTATGTCGAAGGACATAAAGTCAAAGTTACGTCGAAGTTATGTCGAAGTTAGGACAAAGGACATAAAGTCAACATAAAAGTGGGCGTTCCAGGGGCGGACCGTGGGCGTAACGGGGGTGGCAACCAATTAACATTGGATTCCAGACCCTGGCAAGCACAGACACACCCCCTCCAACACAAATGCTGACACAAATTTTATGTCGACCAAAAGGGTGGACATAAATTCGAGGAGACCCATAGGAACCATTTTACTTTACCCACTCCAGCCCTCACCTGAAAATTTCTAACACCCTACTCCTGAGTTAGGTCAGAGTTATGTCGGAGTTGTGTCAGCAAGGTCTGGAAACCGACAGAGTTATGCCAAAGATAGGGAGCCTATCAGCACCCAGCCCCACTCAGCCTCTTTCCCACAAAAGCCCAGCCCCAGACCTCCAGTCTCTCTCTCTCTCTGAGCACGTGGCATGGGGTTCTGTCCCCCACAGCCACAAAGTGGGACTTTGTCGGTGGAGGGCAAAATTCACAAACACCCCACTTCTCTCTTCTCTCCTCTCTGCCCCCCCTCAAGGGCAGAGAGGGCTGTTCTGGCTGTGGCCAAACTGTTTACAGCTGTGCCTGGGCAGCTGCCTCCATGCTACCATTTGCTAACCCATGTCTTTCTCCCAGCCTCTCCCCCCCCCCCCCCACAGGCAACAACACCAGCAGGTAAGTGCAGGTAAGAGCAGGGTTTGTGCTGACATGTGGTCTGACTTCTGCCTCTTTGCATATAGAAATATATGAGACATGCCTCTTTACCAATGTGCCCTCTCATGTCTGCCTGCATTGCCTTCTCTGAAATGCCTCTTTACCAATGTGTTGCCTGATAACTGCCTGCTTAGCCTGCTATAATATGCCTCTTTACCAATGTGTTGCCTGATAACTGCCTGCTTAGCCTGCTATGATATGCCTCTTTACCAATGTGTTGCCTGATAACTGCCTGCTTAGCCTGCTAAGATACGCCTCTTTACCAATGTGTTGCCTGATAACTGCCTGCTTAGCCTGCTATGATATGCCTCTTTACCAATGTGTTGCCTGATAACTGCCTGCTTAGCCTGCTATGATATATAGGATACATGCCTCTGTACCACTGTTGTGTCTGATTGCTGCCTGTAGTCATGTGAGCAGACACTGCCACAAGTGTGAAACTGTTAGCCTTATGTAGACACCAGCTGTTTCCCCCACCCCCTTGTCTCCACAGGGTCTACTGACAGGTCAGTAGTGCTAGGTTTGCCATGGTTGTGACTCCCAAGTTGTGTTGTTGTCTCTCTCTTTGACCCTTTCCCCTTACAGGATCATGCTCTCCTTACACCCAGGTAAGCAGCTCAGACCATGCTATGTGTGTCACACCTATCAGCTGTGTTTTATTTCTCTCCCTGCAGGCTTTTGCAACGGACACACTGGCTTGTCTTCAATGGCGACTGCTTCCACACACCAGCTGACATGTAACTCCCCCTTGTTTTTTGTCTCCCCAGGAACGTCCACTACCACCTACCTTCCTGGGAGCAGCCCTGGGCCTGCAGTCTGGTTGCCCCACTGTCTGCTTAGATGCTGCCAGAGGTCAGGGAGCCAGCCCTGCAACCCTCCTCAGCTGCCGCCGCTGCTGCTGCTCCACCTCCCTGGCTGTCGTACTTGCTGCCCCTCCCCTTTCTATGGAGCAGGCTGTGGTTCCACAGGGGAAGAGCCTGCATCGCCAGGTCCATGGGGCAGGTGTGCTGCTGCTGCTGCTGCTGCTTTCAGATTGGCTGCTGTGACTACCCCTGGCAGCCTCGCCTGGCCATCTCTGCTAACGTTCCAGAACAATAAAGACGCCCCTTGGGCAGAGCCCCAGTGAAACATATGTGCCCAGTGTTTACACAAGCATTGCCCCACACACACACACACACACACACAGACAGCCCCCAGCACTGAAGCCCCTACATGAGTCCCATCCAGGGACTGCCACGGCCTTCCCTGGGAGAACACAGCAGGGGGGCTGCCAGACCCCCATGGCACAGAGGGAGGGACTGCCACGGCCTTCCCTGGGAGAACACAGCAGGGGGGCTGCCAGACCCCCATGGCACAGAGGGGAGGGGGAGTTGGGGGGGCCTCTCAGGCAGGCAAACAGCCAGGGCGTCCGCCCGTAATGAAGGCGCTTCCGCCGAAGGTCTGCCCGTAATGCAGGCGCTTCCGTCGAAGGTCCGTCTGCATAAGAGGCGCCTGTTTATGCATCACCTTCATCTGCGGAGCACCCCCTGTGTCCCTATCAGTCTCTGCAGACCCCTCTCTCGGAATCTCTCTCTCACCAGCCTTGTTGTCTGTCTGTCTCTGACCCACCCATGCCCCTCCCCAGCACCCACTGCCTGCCTGCCTGTGTGTCTGCCTCCCCTCCCACTCCCTGATGATGGAAGCTGGCCAGCCCCCACCCTGCGGGAGCGCCTGCCGCGAGGCACCGACGTTGCCCCATCTGGGGGTGTGATGAGCTGCGTGAGCCCTTCCCGCTCGCAGCAGACAAGCCCAAGGCATCTCTCGGTCTTGGCCGGGGCACAGAGCAGAAGGCATGCCAGGATACCTTCTTTGTGGGAATAGCCCCAGCCCTGGAGGCCCAGGGCTTCAGGAAGCACGTGGGCGAGTCATGTCAGAGGCAGTTCCAGACAGCACGCAACCCCCCTTGTGTGTGATGTTCCCACCCCCTCCTACCCTTCCCTCCCCCCGCTCCCCCCCATGACTCCCACGTGCAGCCTCAATGTGGCATGGTTGTGGCATCGCCTTCTGCAGGAGGGCGGGGACAGCCACTCTCCCCTACAGCAGGTGGCTGATGCACAGGGTGCCCTGTGGCGGCTGGCAAAGGGACCTCGCTCACCTGTCACCTGCCCTGCGCCCACAACATGACTGGCGCAACCCCCATGCCTGCGGCCGGCCCCTTTGCAACCGGGCTGCAGCAGACCCTATGGCAGCTGCCATGGATGGACGCTGACAAATGCAGACAGAGGCCTGCACATGCCCGAGCCAGACACGGAGCCTGGAGAGCCTGCCTGCCTGGGAGGTAAGTGTTGCCTAGATCCTGGGGTGGTGCTGGGCCACAGAAACTGCAGCCTGCCTAACTCAGGCATAACTCTGACATAACTCAGACATAACTTATGGCGAACGTATGCTGAACTTAGGCCACTCTTATGCCAGACTTGCGGAGGAGTTGGGTTGGAATGGGCTGTCAAACACATAATATGAGCATCTGTGGCGCCCGATGTATTGATGTTGAGCCACAATTTGGAATTTACTCTTACCAACAAGTTCAGATGTTTAAATAAATAAATAAAAAGATTGGTCATGAAACTGGCAATGAAGAAGACATAATATGTGCCAAGGGGGTGGGGAAAAAACCCAAACTAACTCAGATCATTTCAAGGTTTATTACTCTTCTGCCTCACACAGTCTCTGCACCAGGGGCTTTTGTCACATGTCTTTAAAGGCTACGACAGCATAGATCTAAGTTTTAAGATGCTGAAAGCGCCTCTGAGCATATCATCAGCTATCGGGCATTGGCATGAATCACAGGCACATTATCGGGAGAATCCACATTTCAAATCACAAGCTCTCTCTGGTTTCTGGCTCAGCTTATTGCACCTAAACCCAAGCAAAGAGTCCACCAGCATTTTATATTATGACCAATACTAGTTCTGTGCTGGGAACTGCTTCATCTCCTCCTCCTGAAGTCTAAAACTACAGGTGGGCCCCTATATCCACTGATTCGCTATCCACGGTTTCAGTTATCCACGGATCGTGGGAAGCCCCCCAGGCTTTTACTTTTTTCCCAGTAAGCTTCGTTTCTTCCTTAAAGAAACAGGAGAAGCAGCCTCTGGCTGCTTATTACAGGCAAGTAGTTCCAAAGCATATCAATGCGAGTAGATAAATAGGTACCGCTCGCGGGAAGGTAAACAGCGCTCCGTGTTCCAGCTGCATGCTACGCGCTGCGGCAAGGAGAGTCATGCCGGCCACATGACCACGGAGGCGTCTTCGGACAACGCTGGCTCTTTGGCTTTGAAATGGAGATGAGCACCACACCCTAGAGTCGGACTTAATTGTCAGGGGATACCTTTACCTTTAGAACGAGACTAAGTACTAGAGAGACTCTGCAAGGTTAACAGAAACCTTGCAGAGCCTCTCTAGGACTTAGTCTTGTTCTACTTGCCTGCAATGGAGGCTGCTTCTCTGTTTTAAGGAAGAAACAAAGCTTGCTGAAAGAAAAATAAGAGCTGGGGGGGGCAAGCATGCCTGCCTGCAGGGGAGGCCCCTCAGGAAACCATGGAGGGGGTGTTCGCTCTTATCCACAGTTTCAAGTATCCACGGAGGGGCCTGGAACATATCCCCAGCAGATATGGGGGCCCACCTGTATTTTGGTGTAGATGACCCGAACAACATCCCATTGCTCCTCCTTAAGTGAATACTTCACTCAAGCAAGCTATCCTCCAAATGCACTTAGCTGTTCAGCTACGTGAAACATATTTTAGTTTTTTTATACCACTGTTGCAGGCTACATGCCGGGGCTGGAGCCGAGAGCCTCAGGATTCTATGAGCAGTTGCCCCGTGTGACTAGCTACCAGAACGGCAGCCTGCGGCTTTCACAAGGGTAAGAAGTTTTGGACTGTCCAAAACAGCCTGCCCTACTCTGGATTTGTCCAGCCATTGGCTCTCTCTGAACAGGAAGAACTATAAAGGATTTTTATAAATCCTATAAAGGGCTGCGTTTGTTTTTCAACTTGGAGACAGCAGGAAGTGACGTTCCTGGCATGCTTGATATCGCTGCTACCACGGGCTCCCAAAATGAACAAAAATGATCAAAATCAGAATGGCTGCTGTTGCTCCTCGTCCCTCCCACATCTCCCACCTTCCTACTGGTGCATGAGGCTGCCATCCTTATTTCCTCTTCCCTCGTACTACATCTCCCAAGCAAGCTCCTTTGCAGCCAAGCACCCTTCCTATTGGTGCAGGAGGCCGGCATTTTTTCTAGCTTGGAGCTCAGAGTTTAAACTTCTAGCGTGGTGAGCGGGCTGGAAGGAGAAAAAACCCCACGACCTGAGCGCTCTACAAGGCGAAAAAACCGGCTCTCAAGCTCTCCTAGCACTAGAAGCTGAAAAACAAACACAGGCAAGGGCTGCATTTGTTTTTCAAATAGAAACTAGCAGGAAGTGACATCACTACTAGTCACTAGCATGCCTCTAGCTGGCTTCATTAACAAAACAACAACAACAAAAGGGCTTTGAACAAGTTCAGGGTGCTTTGTAGTTCAGTGAAGGGCCTTGTTGAAGCTGGGCACTGCCATCTTGCCCCCTTATCTCCTATCTCCACACACTGCATGGAGGCCGCCATGTTTAATAGCTTTGAGCTTGAAGGAAAGATTGCAAGTGTGCTAGAAGCTGAAAAACTTATGTGACCATAGCGTGCTGGGAGGAGATTTACATACACCTCTACTGTGCTGCTAGCTGAAAAACGAACACAGTCAAGGGCTTCTTAACTCTGATTTTTTTCTTTGTACCATATATACTTGTGTAAAAATTGAAACATTTATGCCTTAAAATTGACCCTGAAAACCTGGGCTTATACATGGTTGGGGCTTCTAAGAACAGCTGCATTGGGAGGGAGGGGGACTGGGCTGAGAAGTAGGACACACGGGGGTGGGTTAAAAAAAAAAGCTATTTTACCTTGCTCTGAAGCAGCACAGAAAGAGCTCTTCACCAAATAGGAAGAAAGGTAGGTGAAGGAGCTTATGGGAGTTGTAGGCTTTGTGAGGGCTGCTGCTATGGGACTCCAACTCCCATAAGCTCCTTAAACTTTCTTTCTTCCTGTCTGGAGAATTTCTGTTGCTGCCGCAGATGACTGGTAAGTCATTTTCAAAGGATTTCATACACACCTGAGTTTTACCCTCGAATTATCCACAGGTCATAGCAAATTCCATGATTTTTGGCTTAAAATTTGCCCTCATCTTATCCTCAATTTATCCTTTGCTAAAACTCTCAGCTTTGTTCCCGATTCCTAACTCTTCATTCTTGATTGTCTCCAAGTCTTGATTTCTGACTCTCTCTCACCCTTGCTGCCCACGAGACTACTGATAAGTACTTACCGTGCCATTCTAAGTAGTTTACTCAGAAGCAATCCCAGTGAAGTCAACGGGACTAAAGGTTAAACTACGTATGTACGGTATGTATTTATAACAGAATGAATATGCTGCCTTTTCCCCTCAAAGAACAGAGACATTCATGGCAGCTCATAGTGAACAATAAAATACAGTTGCAAACAATTAGAAGCACTATATAACTTACCGTGTTTCCCCGAAAATAAGACAGTGTCTTATATTAATTTTGGCTCCAAAAAATGCAGTAGGTCTTATTTTCAGGGAGGTCTTATTTTCCCAACCTGTGGTGCAACACCCCCCACCCCTCGGCACTTACTTTGACCGATTAAAGCTTCACTCTTTCCCGAGGGTGCAAGGCTCTGCAAGGCCTGCACAGCCTGTACTCAAGTCCTCCACCATGGAGACGACATGCTAGAGAGACTCTGCAAGGTTGCAGCTTCCTTGCAGGTCTTGCTGACGTCTCTAGTATGTCGTCTCTATGGTGGAGGACTCAAGTGCAAGCAGTGCAGGCCTTGCACCCTCGGGAAAGAATGAAGCTTTAATCGGTCAAAGTAAGTGCCGGAAGGGGGGGTGCCAGGGGGTCTTGTCTGGCTGATGATCCTAGCTAGGTCTTACTTTTGTGTAGGACTTGTATTGACGAGTGCCAGCAAAAATCATGCAAAAATGATGGTAGGTCTTATTTTCAGGGTAGGTCTTATTTTCGGGAAAACAGGGTATAAGCAGCAACAACAAAATAAATCCAAACAGAAATAACAGAGGGACCAAACTAGGCTAACTCAAATGCTTGAGAAAAGAGGAACATTTTAAGCATTGTTATGATAGAGTTGAGGCAGTGTAGATGTTATCTGGGGGGGGGAATCCGGGGGGGGGGACATTCCACGGGCCAGGCACCACAGCAGAAAAGACTTGCCTGTGTTACTGCTAACTAACCACAACTCCAGGACGGACAGAGCACAAAGAAAAGCCTCTTCAGATGGCCTCAAGATGGGCAGTAAAGAGGCAGCCCTTCAAGTACTAAAATTCTAAGCCGTATCGATCTTTATGGGGCAGGGGCAGCCCATCCATGAGGTCAATTGAGGCTGTTGCCTCAGGGCAGATTGGCAGGAGGTGCTCATCTCTGTCTCCTCAGTTGCCTCTACTACTCCCTCCTTATCCTCCCCCCATGGCCAAAATTGGAAAAAGGAAGATGGGAATAAAATGGAAGTTTGAAGGCTAGCAATTTGCCTTTGCTAGAGAGACTCTCCTCTCTTCCCCACTCCTCTGACTTCTGCAGGTTTTTTTGCAAAAGCTTCCAGCTGATGCAACAATATTGGCATGATGCTATAAAACTGAGACATTCATGGACTCAATGGACAATAGGGGAATGGCTGGCAGGTTGCAGCGCGAGATCTTATTTGGGACGACAATGCAAAATATCTGTGGACCGTTTTCTCACATAGGAATCTGACTCTTTCTCCTGTCTTTTGGTGAGGCCCTGCTCTACATTCCCCTCACAATGTGATGCAGGGTAGGTAGGATACACAGGGCGGAGTCTTTTTGGTTATGGCACCCAGGCACAGAATGTTTTCCCACCCCCTTAGGAGCTGGTCTACTGGGCCAGTAGTACTGGCCAGCTTGTTCCTTGCTTTCTGGCAACTTGTTTCAGAATAACTTTGAGGTGAGATGTGCTGCCACAGAGAAGAGGGGGAGAAAAGCACTGATCTAAACCAAACAAAGAGAAGAGGGACCTAAAGTGGCTGAAAAGATGTGATGTCCACACCTCATGCATTTCAAGCTACCAGCTCATCTCCACAGTCTGCTAGAAAAATGAATTAAGTCAATTTTTACAGCAATCATACTACAGGATACAGGAAATACTACTCAGAATAGCCTAAAATACGCCATATCTTCAAGGTTAAATCAGAAAAGCCATATACTGTAATCCATAAAAATATTGACAACGTATCACCATTAAATGAAAATAATGAAATGCTCAAAGCCTCACCAGGGACCTGCTGCTGTTTGATTGCTTTATTGGTATTGGTTTTATCGTTATTTTATAAACCAGAGTTTTCTGAATTACGGTATTTCAAGCCCTTTTGACTGTTTGTCTTGAAGCAGAAGCACAGGGTAAAAAAAATGTTTTAATGATTAAATAATGAAAATAAATAAAATATCAAGGAATGACTCACATGTGTGAAAGAGCCTTCACAGATCAGCCATCACAGACAGAATTAATTATCACAAACAATTACTTCCAAAAACCTTATTTTCCAATGGAGGCGGTTCACACATTCAGCTGCTAGTCACTTATCAAGTGGCAAGGGATGGTTGTAGTGCATGTGTGAATCAGCCTGCAGGGTTTTCCTTCGCCTATAACAAGAAAAGGTGAATTGGTTGCTCTTAAAACTAGATTTGAAGAGAGAGGCTTCTCAACTCCTCCAATAGCTTCGTTCATGAAAGCTTTCCAATTGCTAAGGCTACCTCCTCACCAAATTTGGATGAAGGATGATCTTCAGCCATCTGGTCCCTATTTAAATTTTTAACCACCTCTCACTTGGAATATTTTCCCGTCTTTCTTTATACTCGTTTTGTTTTAACAAATTGGCCATAAGCTAAACGGCACCATCTGTGACTCCCAGTAAATACAACTGTTGTTAATGAAATTACCCAGCTCCATCATTTTGATTTAAGCATCTTGCCTGCTTTGCCGGCGACCTTTTCACTGCTTGCCGTCAGATCACAGGTTTCGCAAATTTAGAGATACAGTCATGTAGGTCAGGCAATGGGAAATCGGTCTCCGTGCCAGGCTTGCTCAGCAGGCTGGCAAACAACTCTGCCTCCAGCAGGGCTGTGCTAGAAATCAGGATGGCATTTGTGCCCAGCCACGGGGCTTTGGGGCCAAGTGCATCTTGTATCAGACTCCAGGGCAGAACCCCTGCCTTGTCACCAATTGGTCACTGTGGCTCCTGTTCTCACCCACAATTAGTTAGGCTGAGAATACAAATTAGTTGAGATGACCATTCCCATCCTTATGGGCCGTGGCTAGAAACAGGAAAGGCCCTTCTCTCTGGCCCACTGGTAACAGAAATCAGGAACACCTCAATGAGAGAGAGGGCCTTCTCAGTGGTGGCACTTGTCCTGTGGAATCCCCTTCTGAGTAGGCTTGCCAGATTCATACCGGGACATACCAGATTCAGACCTTTAGGAGAAGGAATGTGGGCAGGTGTAGCTTGTTAAACCCTTAGAGCACAATCCTAGGCATGTCTACTCAGAAACAAGCCCCTTTGTGTTCAGTGGCGCTTGCTTCTGAGTAGACATGCCTAGGATTGTGCTCTAAGGTTTAACAAGCTACACCTGCCCACATTCCTTCTCCTAAAGGTCTAGCACTCTGTTCTGGTATGAACCTGGTAAGCCTACTTTGAAGAGATATCAGACTGGCTCCCTCTTTGCCGGTTTCTAGAGGCTGGCAGGAAGGGGCCATAGCTCAGTGGTAGAGCTGTGCTTTGCAAACAGAAGGTTTCCAATCTCTGGAATCTGCAGGGGGGACAGAGTAAAAAAATCTTGTTTGAAAGCCTGGAATGCTACTGCTAGTCAGTGCTGACAGTACTGAGCTGGATGAACCAATGGCCTGACTCTATACGGCAGCTTTTTATATTCCATTTCCTGTTTGAGAGGGCTTCTAATTCCATCGTGACATGATCTTATACGGCTCTCTTGTATGAGTTTTACTGGCAGTTTTTTTAGTTTTACTTTGTTTTTTTCTCCTTTTTGTTTTGATGTGTACTATGAACCACTTTGGTTATATTTTTATGAAAAGTGATACAGGTATATAGTTAATAATAATTTCAATCAAGGGGTTAATTTGACATAGGCTGAATAAGAGGAAAAACTATAGAATAGAAATATCCAGTTCTATTTTGAAAAATAGACCGTCTTTCTATTAAAAATATGCAACGTAGAATACCATGAAACAATAAAAAAATTAAAGCAAAACAAAAAGCAGCTGCTGATTTAAACAGCACTACAAACAGTGATCTGGAAAAAAGAGGAGAGTAAAAAGGCCTTCACTTGGCACATCAAGGACATCAATGTAGGTGTCAGGTGGGTCTCTCTGGAGTGAGAATTCCACAGGTGCGGTGTAACAACCGAGAATCATCTCTGTCATCGCCATCTGCCTCACCTTTAAAGGCACGGGTCAATTCACAGGTAGAAATGTGTGTGCATTCCCTTCAGGTACCCAGTTCCCAAGCTGGGATAAAGATTAGGGGCATAACCTCCTGTGATATTCTCCCATGCAATCCCCAGTGATGTGATGTTCTCCAGGTACAGGGGCCATAGCTCAGAGGTAGAGTACCTGCTTTGCATGCAGAAGATCCCAGGCTCAAACTCGAGCATCTCTGTGCCACTCCCTGCCCCTGCTCTCTTTCCAGTTGGCTTAGAAGGAAAGAAGAGGCAGAACAACATTTTAACAGTACATGCCTGTTGACTGCCACTAGGCAAGAAAAGAAGAGGAACCATAGCCGCTCACTTGCCCACCCCTCGACTGCTGGGCTCTTAAAGGTAGGTCCCATACGGCAAATTAGGGTTTGAGGTGGGTCCCAGCTCTTGACAAGTAGAAGATCATTGTTGTGGACCATCTACTCTAGTTTAGAACCCAGCTTGGGAGCTGGATAGCTGAAGGAGCACCTGTTCCCACACATTTCTACCTGTGAACTGAGGTCATCTTCAGAGGCTCTCCTTCTTGGACCCCTGCCTGCCTTCAGAGGTGAGGCAGGAAACCCAGAGCTAGAACATCCCCAACAGATAGCTGCCCAGTCTCTGCTTGAAGACTGCCAACGAGGGAGAGATCACCTACCTCCTAGGTAACTGGTCCAATTGTTGAATTGCTGGAGCTGTTTCTCCAGATGCTCAGCCAAAATCTATTCTTCTGTAACTTAAGCCCATTAGATCTAGCCCTGGGGAAGCAGAGAACAAGTCTCTCTTGTGCTATCATGTCATCTCCAAGTCTTCTCTTCTCCAGTTCTTTCATACACAGTTCTTCCAACCTTTCCTCATAGGGCTTGTTTTCCAGATCCCTGAACATCTTTGTTGCCCTCCTCTGCACTTCTTCCAATTTCACTTCATCTGTATTAAAGTGCAGTGCCCAGAATTGGACACGTATAAGTCTGATTGTGGCTGGGCATTTTCAGAACAAAAAGCAGTTAGGGAGCCAAAGTGTTTCTCCAAAAGACACCACCCACCCCAGAAAGTGTACCTTGTTTCATCTGTTCACAGCCCCCCTTGCTCATCCTCTTTAAACAAGCCCCTTTAGCTATCAAATTATTGAATTTGGCATCATGTGAACTTACCTGTTCAGCTCTTCAGTCAACAGGTTGCAGTGACACACACACACACACACACACACACACACACACACACACACACACACAAAGAGACAAGAACAATTGTAGCTAGTGAAAGCAAGACAAGCTGGCAAAAGGTTACAGTATATATTGCTCAAGGGGGCACAGGTGGATAGATCTGCAGGCCAGATTAAAAAAAAAGTAGTGGGAAGAAGATTTATGTTTTGTGGAAAGAAAAGGGCAGAAGAAGAATAACTGATCAGACCAGGCTGCACCGAAGTGAGCGAAACAGCTGCTCATACTGGGACAAGATGGTCAAGTAAGACAGGTTGGAACTAATAACCACAGGGCCATCTGCTGACCTGGGGACTTTGCACCTTCCGGGTACAAAACAGATTCTGGCCTCGAAGAGCGCAAGCAATAAAGCTTCTTCAAGCCACATGAGCAAACAGCACCTGAGAAGGGCATCAAGGTGAAACCAAGAGCAGGCGGAAATTTCTCCCTGTGCTTATTTCAAGGCAGTGGGTTCTTGCGAGGTCTTTTGCAGGCTTTCTGGGCACTGGCCATAACTCTGAACTTTGACTCACCAAACCTCCTCCTCCTCCTCTATGGGCTTATCGGGTCCAGGCCAGCTCTCTAGCCCAGGATCACCAAGATCAATTGCTGGCACTGGAGCCTCAAAGGTAGCAGGTAGAAAGCCCAGGCAGTTGATATTTTGCCCCGTTTTTATTTTCCTCCAAGATAGTCCTGTTGTACTTTCCCTAAAGTCATGGACCTGTGGTCTACTGAGGCTCTATATAGTGCCGACCCCAACCCTGCCCGCCTCTGATCCATCCTTGCTGTTTTCTCTGGAACTCAATTCAGCCCATTTTGAGCTATACACCGGCTTCTGGCCAACTTAACAGCGCAATCCGACTTAACTTTTTTGCTGTTGTAACCAGCGGTCCAGCGAGAACGGGATGCCCCAGAACGTAAAAGGGATTCAAATCCCCTTTGAATTCCTCTTTTGGAGGGGATTTGAATCCCTTTTCCATTCTGGGGCCTCCCGTTCTCACTGGGCTGCTGGTTAAACCGGCACAAAAGTTAAGTCGGATTGCGCTGTAAGACCGATTGTCAACTCCCTCCTAGTCCCAAAACCTGACTAGGTAATCCAGTAGCTGGACCCTTGCCGAGTCCCGACACCTGTGTAGCATAGGTGTCATTCCCATTGTACAGATGGAGAGAATAATTTATTTAGGGCCACTCAATGAATTCAACTGGGGAAAGATTTGAACCCTGCTTTCCCCACCATGACATGTTCCAAGTTCAACATTTTATCAACGTGACCAAGCAGGCTTTCATTTGCTAAATTCACACTTTAGGAGTCTCAGAAGCAACTTTTGGCTGTTGACAGATTCTAAGCCATCCGTAGGCTAAATGTCAGTAGGTGGACAGTCTTTAGCTGAAGGCAAAGCCAAAGGCACTTAAAAATGCTGAGAGCGTTGTCGAGAGAAAAAGTCCACGGCATTCAATTTGGGAGAGAGATATTTTGTTTAAAAAGGCCCATGCAATGGAGGTTCACTTACAGCACAATCCTACCCAGCTCCTCCACCGGTGCAACCAGCAGAGGAGGGCAAAATGGGAGTCTTTGGGAGGGGAAAGAGGATTTAAATCTCCTTTGAATCTCCCATTAGAGGGGATTTGGATCCCCTTTCCTTTCCAGGGCCTCCAGTTCTGGCTGCACCGGTGGAGAAGCAGGATAGGATCGCGCTGTTAGCCTGTTGCATTTTAAATTAAATTTACGTATCTGACGGCATTTTAAAAAATCAATTTCCCTTCATCTTATTGATTTATCTAATATTTCCCAGACATTGTTTTCCGAGTGCCTTAAAACTTTAGGAGGGGAAATATAAGCCTTGCTGAAAGATTTTAGAATGGAAGCTTTCATGGCTGGATAGAATAGTACCGTATTTTTCGCTCCATAGGACGCACCGCACCATAGGACGCATGCGTCATATGGAGCTAAAAATACGTTTTAAAAAAATCAAGTGCTCTTTGTCTGCTGTATGGTTATAAAACCATATTAGCTGTGAGATCTTTAGAGGGGCATAACAAGGGGATGTTTGCTTTTTTAAAAAAAGATACAAAGCTCTATTTCTTTGAAAAAAATATGCATCCATATGGAAAAATCATATGCTTGATAAAACGTTGGATGTATTAAAAAAATAAAAACACCGACCTCCTTCTTTTGCCCTTGCTAGTAGTACCGCTTAATTTCTTCCCCAGCTGTACAGTTCCTGGTCGCGTCCTGGGCCTGGGCTAAGTTCCCAGGCCCAGAACGCGACCTGGGAGCCCTACGCAAACATCGCAGCAACTGCGATGTTTGCGCAGGGCTCTTGGTCTCGTCCGGCACCTGCGCTAAGTTGCCTGACGCTGGACGCGATCAGGAAGAGCTTCCTGATCGCGTCCAGCGTCAGGCAACTTAGCGCAGGCGCCGGACAAGACCAGGAGCTCTGCGCAAACATCGCAGTTGCTGCGATGTTTGCGTAGGGCTCCCAGGTCGCGTCCTGCGCCTGGGAACTTAGCTCAGGCCCAGGACGTGACCAGGAGCCCTGCGCAAACATCGCAGTTGCTGCGATGTTTGCGTAGGGCTCCCAGGTCGCGTCCTGCGCCTGGGAACTTAGCTCAGGCCCAGGACGTGACCAGGAGCCCTGCGCAAACATCGCAGTTGCTGCGATGTTTGCGTAGGGCTCCCAGGTCGCGTCCTGTGCCTGGGAACTTAGCTCAGGCCCAGGACGCGACCAGAAGCCCTGCACAGTGGCCGAAATGAAGATGGCGAGGCCTGCGCAAGCCCCGTAAGTATTTTTTTTAAGGCTTCGCACGATAGGACGCACACTTTTTTCCTCCTATGTTTTTTGGGGGAAAAAGTGCGTCTTATCGTGCGAAAAATACGGTAACCTCCTGCGGTTTATATATTAAAATATTGTACATGGCTTGCAAACCCATAATACTTGCGTCCTTGCTGAAAGGTTTACATTCCTTGGTTGCAGGATTTCTTGACCCTGAAATGTAGTTATCTTCTTCAGACCATCACCACCACACACTTTAATAATGCATTTGTGGAATAGGATATAATACATTTCCTGAGATAGGGAGCATCAGATTTCAACTACTGGACAGGTAGCAGGAGTGGCATGAGTTGGCCAAGGAATGTGTCACCTCTTCACCTGGCACCTGCATCTATCCAGAGGAGAATCCTAGCATTCAGTGAAATGAACACCATTCATTTGGGAACAACTGATGTTCTAGGATGCTGGGAGTGAACTTTTGAATTACAGATAAATTCTTCTGACGTAGGTAGTTCTAAGCAAGTTATACAGAAGATAGAAGGTGTTACACGCCACTCGATGCTTACCCAGAATAGTTGAGTGTTCTTGTCAAAGGAGAAAAGTCAGAAAGTTTACATTATTACAAACCACAGGTTGAGTTTTTGGATTATTTAGTTGAAACATTTATATAAGCTGCCTTTCCTGTGCTCAAGGGGGCACACAAAACAACCCAAAATTAGCATAATAAAACCAAGCCGCCATAAAAATACAGCAAAACAGCTAACAAAAATACAACAACAGTGCCCACAGCGAAGAGATGTGGGCCATTGCACCTAGAGCCAACCAGAAAAGGTGCATTTTACACCTCTTTCAAAAGGCCCCTGAAGAGGTGGTATTGTGGACATTGGATAGAAGACTGTTCCACAATTCAACACTCATGTGGTGAACTCACTAGGCTGCAATCTGCAGGGTCTTTTGTGGCAATAAGGGTTCACAGCTTCTGGGCTACCCACCCCACCCAGTTGGTCTCTCAGAAACAGCAAAGTCCATCAAACGTTTGCAGTAGGCCCTTGTCTATCCAACCGTCATATCCCAGTTTTAGCTCCACCCTGACAAATAAAAATGGTGGAGTGTGATTTAAAGCATAGAAGAGTCCCTGTGCTGTCCACAAATACTAACACAAAGCAGGAAGCGCTAACAGGAAGTAGGTTGGAGAGCTGAACACTACAGGCCAGCGAGATACAGGAGACAGCATCACGTTGGGCTGCAATCAGAGGCAGGTAAGTCATTTGTGCGATGGGGGGATTTGTGAACCGTTTCTTGTAGGGTTCGCTGTTATCCGCAGTTTCCGCGGTAGCAGCAGGAAACCATCCCATGGATGCAGGTGGACACCTGTATTGCTAAGTTTTTGCCTGCTTGATTGTTTTAGCAAAGCTGTTAGCTGCCTGGGAGACTCCATAACATTAGGGAAAGGAGGCATATAAATATTTTAATAAATACAATGTATGGGTTAGCTGCTGTCAAATATTGTTTGACCCTAAGAGACGACTTAATTGATCCGATAAAGTTATAGACAGAGAATCCCACCATTTCAGCTGAAGACTGAGCAAACAAAAAAAAGGGGGGGGGAGACGAAGATGATGGCTCCCTGAGCCGACTTAAGGGAAGCACCACTGATTATTTAATACCCTAGCAGAGAGCATTGACCCTCTGCAAGCAAAGGTTGTGGAAGTTAATTTGCTGGCCTTGGATGGGTGGCTGAATGCAGAGATGGGCATGTTTTGATTTGAACCCCCGGGGCCTGGAGGGGACATGGCGCTTCAAAAGGGGATGTGTGCAGTTCGCTAATCCAGGGAGGAGAGTTTAATAGATGGCTCACAGCTCTGAAACTGCCAAGCCATCATATTTCCCAAGCAATTCACTATTCGAAGGGAAAATTTAAAAATAAGCGCACAGAGAAAGCTGTCTCTCTTCTTCTATACGGAAAATTCACATAAGAAGCTTAGCTGTGTTCCTCAGCTCGGAGAGCTTACACTGGGCATTCCTCTTTCCCCTGACAGCAATATAAAGTATCAAGCCAGAGAGATTTACTTACGATGCCAGCAGGCAGCGACACAACAGGTCTCAGAAGTCATTTCCAGCATCTTCCCTTTCTTACCACCTTTTTGTGCAAAGAAGTGAAAAGACAAGCTGGCACCATCAAACTCAAAGAGCAAAGATGTTATGACAGATGCAACAAACTAACAGCATGTTTGGTTATGATTCTAAGATGCTTTAAACTGTCTTTTTCTACAGAGGAGCAGGAAGGAGCCTTCAATTGACCCCGCTGTGAAAGGTTTAAGTTGTGCATTTTCCACTGTCTAGCTTGGCACTCACAAAGTTTACTTTGATTACAATTTATGGAAAGAACCATCATCTATATTTCTCAAGTCCCCACTCCCACACTGATAGGAATAGAAGCCAAAATGGAACCATTCATAAGGAGATGGCAGTTTTCAGGTACTCACTGAACTCCAGAAGTTTTCAGAGGCTTGAAATGTAAAGAGACAGCCAGAGTGATAACCAGAAAGGGGCAAAAAGCCCCCAAAATAACAGTACTCCGTGTTCCAGCCGCATGCTATGCGCTGCGGCAAGGAGAGTCATGCCGGCCACATGACCACGGAGGCGTCTTCGGACAACGCTGGCTCTTCGGCTTTGAAATGGGGATGAGCACCAAACCCTAGAGTCGGACATGACTGGACTTAATTGTCAGGGGTCACCTTTACCTTTTTTTACTTTACAATATGGCAGGTGGCACAGTATGACCCTCATGCCATGGTGACCATGTTGCATGGCATAGCCTGCCCACATTGAAAGTGGAACCGATTGGGCAAGATGAGGCTTGCAGCTGCCCTGCCCTGCCAAAGAAGCATGGTTTGGAGAAGAGGGTGCAGAACAAATCTCAAACCAAGGGGCAAGCAGTCCACCCTTGTCTCTGGTGGCCATGGTGGTACTTGCAGAAGTGGTACCTGCAAGAGGCACGACAGTGGGAAAGCAGTATACCTTTCTCCCCTGGTTGTGGGCTTCCCAGAAGCAGCTGGTGGGCCACTGTAAAAAAGAGGATGCTGGACTAGGTGGACCTTTGGTTGCATCCAGCAGGTTTTTTTTATGCTCAAAGTTACAATATTTAAGGGATTTTCAGCCATGTGATTTCAGTTCTTAAAATTGAAGAAATAAAGATCGATCTTACGATTGTCAGTTGAAATTCCAAATCCTGGTTCTACCGCGACGTGGAGCGGGCAAGCGGGATGGATTATCCAAAGCTGACAAAGTTGAAATCTTTAAGGTCTTCTGTGCTTGACGTTTCTCCCCAGGCATTAGGGGCTTCTTCGAAAGCGAAAAGAGAACCCAGCTGCAAGCTGGAAGGTGTCTATAACCTTGCCCTAGAAGTCTCTGCAGATATAGTAGCATTCATTGAAAGCATGTGAGCCAGCGTGAACCCCGCTGATTGTTAATTAGGTGCAGAAGCTGTCAATTCCTGGAGTAAACTCTCCTTCGCGTTCTGCTCTCCTGCTTCCCTGCGATGCTGAAAAGACTTATGCAGTAAAGGCAACCATACCTTATTAACATAGGATAATTCCTGTTGGCGATTAATAAGAAACTTTGACTGTCGTTGAGAGATAGAAATTGCTTCAAGGTTTGCACGTTGTCTGTTTCTTTGCTCGTTGAATAAAGACCTGGTTTTTTGAAATTCAATTTGGTGTCCTGTTTCTTTGACATGTGTAACTAACGCTGTTTTTTCTTCTTGGCCATTTTTGACCGCTCTCAAATGCTCTTGCATCCTGATTTTAATGGGTCTTTTTGTATTTCCTATGTAAGAACTTGGACAATTTCCACAATAAATTTCATAAACCCCTGGATTGGTTAACTCTGGTCTTTTATCTTTAGGGTTTCCTAACAGCTGTTCAATCTTGGTGGTAGGTAGGAATACAGTTTTCACATTGTACTGTCGGAACACATAAGATATCTTATCGGTTACCCCACGTACATATGGCAGTGACAGCCATTTGTGTTCTTTCTGTTCTAATTTTTCAGTTCTATCGCTCTGTTCTTCTCATTAATTTCCTCTGGGGTGGGAATGTGCGTAATTTTCTCCCACTGTTTGTCCCATACCTGATCTATCTGTCTTGTGGTGTATCCATTGGAAAGTAAGGTCTCTTTAATGATTGTTTTCTCTTCAGCTAAGGAATCCCTGTCACATACGTGCAATGCTCTATAGACTAATGAATTAATGAGTGAATTTTTTTGAGCCGGGTGGTGATTGGAAGAATAATGTAAGTATCTGCCTGTGAAAGTAGGCTTCCTGTAAACGGTGTGGCCAAAGGACAAATCTGCTTTTCTAGTCACTTTGACATCCAAAAATGGTAGAACCCCTTCTTTTTCTACTTCCATAGTAAATTGTATTTCGGGTATCAGACTATTAAGGTGTTCCAGGAAGAGACCAAGTTTCTCTTCCCCATGGTCCCAAATACAGAACACGTCATCGACGTAGCGGAGCCATGTAGATGGTTTGAATTCAGTAGTGGATAGAGCTTTCTTCTCAAAAAATTCCATGAATAAGTTGGCAACAATGGGGCTCAGCGGGTTCCCCATTGCCACCCCCTCCCTCTGCTCTCTGAATGTATTATTCCAGATGAAATATGTGGAAGTTAGACAGTGCCAGTATAGGGGTATCAAATCTCTGGGTAATGTGAGGTCACTTATGAGATTCATGGTTTCTGTTAATGGCACTCTTGTGAACAATGATACTACGTCGAAACTGACCAGGATGGAATTATGTGTTAATTTAGCTATGGCTAGTAGCTCAATGAAATGGTATGTGTTCTTTACATGATGATATGTATTCCCAATGTGTGGTTGCAAAATTTTGGCCAAGTGCTGTGATAAGGCGTGTGTAGGTGCCCCTTTTTTTTTTTATGTCCTTAAACAGAGGTTTTTTTTATGTCCTTAAACAGAGAAGTGATGCTTACAACAACAAAAGTTGAAAAGACCAGTTCTAGAAGAGGTGACTATATGCATCTTGTCTTCAGTGCACATCCATGTAAAAATGTGTGCATGAGTAATAAAGCACCATGCTGTAAATAGCCTGTCATTTCACACACAGTAGCTGCTCCTACATTGTTAATCTATGGGGAGACAACACCATCACAGAGGCTCTAGTGATGTTCCCATTGGTGAATAGGGAGGGACCATCATTGACCAGTGGTGGTAAGAGGGGCTCGCACAACAGCCCATATCTGTGCTTTAGGGCTTCCACAAACTGCTGCTAGCACCATCATTAGTGAGATCACTTGGTCTGCATGGGAGACACACACACACACACACACACACACACACACACACACACACACACACACACACCTCAAGAGCCATAAACATAATAGCTGAAAGAATTGTTCTCCCAATGACCCGACATATCTGCTGCTTCCCGAACTACAGGTATGCAAACAGATGAGTTCTTCACTCTCAAACATCTGCGAATGCAATGTATCCCCACAGGGTCATCAATGTGACAAAAACGCATTGTCTTCTATGCAGCATAAAAACCAAAGTAAAGCTGAACCCACTGCAGTTTTTTTTTTAATGCTCTCCTTCCCCCTTTTTTAGCTCTGCATTTACCTTCACACTCCTGATTGGTGAAACAAACAATGGCAAATTGCCAGCTGCCATTGATCACCTGCTGCAGGCTCAGAATATATCTTTAATCACTGTCGCCCTGGGAAGAATACAAAAATTGAGATGGATACCAAGGCGACACAGGTGGAGAGGCAATTGCAACACATTCATTAAAAAACAAACCGACTTCAGTGCTTGAGCTGACCACAGGCTGGCTCACACGTCTTGCACATCCTTGCAGTCATTGAAAAGGCCATGGGCCAGCACATTTCAAGCTGTTACATGTGGCCTCATTCACATAGATAGAGACACCGTCCTTTTTTTTAATAGAGTGCACGGTTAATTTATGGAATGCAACTCCGCAAGATGTGGCTGATGGCTAAAGTTTAGACAACTTTAAAAGGAGGATCAGATTCATGGAAGAGGAGAGGTCTATCAATGGCTATTAGTCATGGTGGCTAGCTAAAACCTCCTTGGTCAGAAGCAGCATACCTCTGAATATCAGGTGCTGGTGAGGGTTACTGCCTTCATAATAACCTTCTTCAGATTGTGGACTTCCCAAAGAGTTCTCATCAGCGGTGGCCCATTAATTAGGCAAGGTGGTGTGGGTTGCATCAGTGACAGATTGTGGGGGGACACGTGGGTGGCAGATTTGGGATGTTCATCACCCCATGTCTTCCATCACCGCCTCCACCACCACCACCACCTCCATCCAACCTGCCGCTCTGATTGGCTTTCCACCCACCAAAAGCAAGTGGAAAACCGATCAGTCTCCTTACCATGCCCCAGCACAGTCTGTTCAATTGAAGACTTACAAGGCTTCTGGTTTGATTTAAAGGGACTGTGCTAATGAAGGACCTCCTTCATTCATTTCACGCAGTCCCTTTAAATCAAACCAGTAGTCCTGCATGTCAGCCATCACAGAGATCGCTAAGCAGCTTTTACTTTATTTTATAATTGTACAGAGGAGGCAGCAGGTCCAAGGTGGCATCAGGCAGATTCGTGAATCACGCCATCACTGATGTCACTGGCCTCTATTGGGAGAAGGATGTTCCAGCTATGCTTGTAGGCATCAATGCAGGTATTTCTGTAACAGATAGAAAGCTATATTTGCTATACAAGTAGCCTGACACAAGCAAGACATTTGGGAGACAGTCTAGCCCACCTTTCTAAGTTGTTTTCAGGAAACAATCCTAAAGGACTGGCAACTCCCATACAAACCTGCCCATGATCACCTATGATAATCTTCTGAGGCCGCAGGTGAGTGCCTCCATGTCGTGTTGGAAGGGCGAGACAGAATAGGGATTCTGTTGGTGTACCGCCCACCATGCTGCCCAACAGTCTCCCTGCCTGAGCTAACTGGGGTGATCTCGGCGCTGGCGTTGGAGTGCCCTCGTCTATTGGTGCTGGGGGACTTTAATGTCCACGCTGAGGCCCCGAGGACAGTTGCGGCTCAGGACTTCATGGCCGCCATGGCAACCATGGGTCTGTCTCAGAGAATATCTGCCCCGACGCACGATGCGGGACACACGCTGGACCTGGTGTTTACTGCTGGGCAGGTGGATGGTGATCTGGATGTGGAGGAAATTAACATCACTCCTTTGTCATGGACAGATCACTTCCTGGTGGGATTTAGGCTTATCGCGGCCTGTCGCCTCCGCAGTGGTGGGGGACCTCATTCTATGGTCCGCCCCCGGAGGATGATGGATCTGGATGGATTCCTGAGGGCTCTGGGGGATTTTCCTGTTGACAGAGTCGGCGACTCACCCAGCGCCCTGGTTGACCTCTGGAATGGGGAAATGACCAGGGCCCTGGATCTGATCGCTCCTGAGCGTCCTCGACCTAGCCGCAGAGTCAAAGCGGCCCCTTGGTTTACTGAGGAGCTGCGGACGATGAAGCGGCAGGGCAGAGGCCTAGAGCGACGGTGGCGGAAAACTTGTGCTGACTCCGACCGGGCACGGGCTAGAGCTCACTTCAGAGCCTATTCCGTGGCGGTGGCGGCAGCTAAGAGGGCTTTCTTTTCTGCCGGCATCGCGTCCGCGGAGAACCGTCCAGCTGAGCTTTTCCGTGTAGTCCGGGGCCTGCTCCACCTGGCCCCCCCAGTAGATGGGGCGGAACACACGTTGGCTCGCTGTGACGAGTTTGCAAAGCACTTCGTGGACAAAGTCGATCGGATTCGGCATGACTTGGATGCTGCGTTAGCAGTATCTAATGATGTCCCTGAGGCACCTGTCTGTTGTTCTTCCTGGGATTCTTTTCAGCTTGTAGAACCTGAGGATGTGGACAAGATTCTTTGGAGCGTGAGACCATCTGCTTGCCCACTTGACCCTTGTCCGGCATGGCTGATTAGAGCTGCCCGGGTGGGGCTGGCTGAGTGGACGGGGAGGGTGGTAAATTCATCTCTGAGGGAGGGGGTGGTGCCGCTGTCTTTGAAGCAGGCGGTGGTGCGCCCCCTCCTGAAGAAACCCTCCTTGGATCCTACGATTTTGAACAACTTCCGGCCAGTCTCAAATATCCCGTTTCTGGGCAAGGTGATCGAGCGGGTAGTGGCGTCTCAGCTTCAGAGGGTCTTGGAGGAAGCTGATTATCTGGATCCATTCCAGTCTGGCTTCAGACCGGGGTTCGGGACAGAGACAGCCTTGGTCGCCTTGGTGGATGACCTGCGCCGGGGACTGGACAGGGGGAGTGCGTCCCTGTTGGTCCTGCTGGACCTCTCGGCGGCTTTTGACACCATTGACCATGGTGTCCTTCTGGGTCGGTTGGCTGGGTTGGGGCTTGGAGGCACCGTTCTGAGGTGGTTCCGCTCCTTCCTGGCTGATAGATCCCAGAAGGTGGTGCTGGGGGATGCTTGTTCGGCACCCTTGCCCTTGAGGTGTGGGGTGCCGCAAGGATCAATTCTATCCCCCATGCTGTTTAATATCTATATGAAGCCGCTGGGAGAGGTCATCCGGGGATTTGGGGTAGGGAGTCATCAGTATGCGGATGACACCCAGCTCTTTCTCTCCTTTCCACCTGACTCCAAGGGGGCGGTCGATGTCCTGAATCGTTGTCTGGAGGCAGTTGGGAGCTGGATGGGGGCTAACAAGCTGAAATTAAATCCTGATAAGACAGAGGTTCTGTTGGTCCAGAAGTCTACGACTCAGGTACTGGATCATCGTCCTGCTCTGAATGGGGTTGTACTCCCTCTGAAGGAGCAGGTCCGCAGCTTGGGGGTTCTCCTGGATGCGCAGCTGCTCCTGGATTCCCAGGTGGCGGCTGTGGCCAGGGGGGCTTTTGCCCAGCTTCGGCTGGTGCGCCAGCTGCGACCGTACCTGGATCGTGCAGACCTGGCCACGGTGACCCATGCCCTAGTGACATCTAGACTAGATTACTGCAATGCGCTCTACGTGGGGCTGCCTTTGAAGACTGTTCGGAAACTGCAACTAGTGCAGAATGCGGCGGCCCGGGTGGTTGCTGGGGCCTGTCGGTTCGACTCAGTCGGACCGTTGCTTCAGCGGCTACACTGGCTGCCGGTTCGTTTCCGGGCACAATTCAAAGTGCTAGTTTTGACTTTTAAAGCCCTTTACGGCTCGGGTCCAGGGTATTTGAGGGACCGCCTCCTTCCTTATAATCCGACCCGTACTCTGAGGTCATCAGGGGGGGCCCTGTTGACCGTGCCGCCACTGACGGAGGTGAGGGGGATGGCGGCGCGGAATAGGGCCTTCTCGGCAGTGGCGCCCCAATTATGGAATTCCCTCCCCCTGGAATTAAGAACGGCTCCCTCCTTAGAGACCTTTCGGCGGGGCCTCAAGACATTTTTATTTAGATCAGCATTTGATGTCTGACATGGTGGGCGGGCTTTTTAACAAATTGCTTTTAACAAATGTGGATGACCCACTGGGGCTGTTTGTTTTAATTGTTTTAATTGTTTTTAATTTTAGTTCTTGATTTTAAATGTATTTATGTATTTTAATATTTTTGTTGTAAGCCGCCTTGGTTGCCCTGGTGGGAGAAAGGCGGGGTAAAAATTCTATAAATATAAATAAATAAATAAAATTCTATGTGAAATCAGAGGTTCGGGGACTGGCTAGTGGAGAGAGAGGCCTTTTCCATGGTGGCACCCAATTGTGGAACTCTCTCCCCAGAGATATTTGCCTGACACCATCACTTACTTTAGCTTGCCAGGTTTGAGCATTAAATTGCACTTAACATCTTTTTATCTGGTTTCTAGGGGCTGCTTTGTGAGTGTGTCTACATGTGAAATTCTTTAGCGATTGTTTACACTGTTCCATTTGGACTCAGCCTTTTGTGTGTTTTTCAACAGAAAGGTGAGCTAGAAATTTTCTCAATACATATATTCCCGAGTTCACATGAAAAGCATGGGTTTGTAATGAGGAACTGCCACAGCATTAATTATAGAAGGTCCCTCCCCGACCATAGAAATTCCTTCCTTTAGGAAGAAAAAGCATTGACCTGGAAGATTTCACTCCCAAGAACTAACTCACCTGTAAGATGAGTACGGCCTAGTAAAACAGCATGTATAATTAATTACTCAGCCACTTATCCTCTGATCTCCAGCTAGACATTTGGGAAAGGTACACTACCTGCACTCAGCTGCTAAAAAGGTAAAGGTATCCCCTGACATTTAAGTCCAGTCGTGTCCGACTCTAGGGTGTGGTGCTCAGCCCCATTTCAAAGCCGAAGAGCCAGCGTTGTCCGAAGACGCCTCCGTGGTCATGTGGCCGGCGTTACTCTCCTTGCCGCAGCGCATAGCATGAGGCTGGAACACGGAGCGCTGTTTACCTTCCCGCAAGCGGTACCTGTTTATCTACTCACATTGACATGCTTTGGAACTGCTAGGTTGGCAGTTGCACTCAGCTGCTAGTCTTCTTTTTTCATGAGTGTGTTATAGTTCCCCTTTCTTTCACCTTTTATATCACTCGGCTACTATGCCCATGCAACAAACAAAATCCAACCAATAGTCTTTAAACACACTCGATTGTACCCCATCCCGATGCCATCATTTTGTAGTGCTCGGCATTTCATATTAACTACAATCTATTTCTGGAGCTGCTGAAAATGCAGGAAAGGTCTGGGGGCCGCTGCAGACGAGGTTCAGCCTCCTCGTTTCGGAGACACACAGCGATCTCTTATGCTACTTTCTCTGAATATTTATGACCTTAAAGTTAAGAGGTCTTCGTGAAGAGTATCCAGGAAACCACTGCTAGCTAAAGTGATTAGTGCTCTCATGATAAGCAACCAGATGTGCTTAAATAGATAACATCTTGAGGCTTGCTTGTTGGGTCAGTTCTCCTGAAACTTCAACGAGTACAGTATAACTTTGTTTCCTCACTGGGAACCAAATCAAAGGATACAGGCTCTGCTGGTAGAGACAGTTGTTGCTATGTTGTTTTGGAAAGTATACTTCTCAAAGACGTAATTGCTTTGCTGGATCATACTACGGTCCCTCTAATGCAGTATGCTGGAACAGCAGCGATCTAAATGCCTCTGGACACTCACAAGTAAGTCACTGAACTGACCACCCCTTGTTCAGAACTTCTCTGTCTCCAGCATATGGCAGTCAGACTTTACCTGGCTATCACAGCCAATAGTCATTGATAGACCTGTCATCTATGAATGTATTTTTGTAAGTTATTCCGTTAATTTGCCGATTTTTTTAAAGCTACTGTTGAGTATATTCCATAAAATTTGGCACTATTTAAGTAACTTCCTTTTGACTATCCTGAACTGACTACTAGTCAGTTCGGAACGCTCCAATCAGAGTGCAAACAGCGTAGCCGGCTGAGCACTTGTGAGCCAGGTACATCCGGGCTCTAAGGGGTTTTTACTATATTTGAGTTGTTCCTCTACAAGCTGTTTACTTCTGACGATGCCGCATATGTTTGGGGCAAAACGTAAAGCTGATATAACATCTTGAAACTTTGAATAAAGTCTTTCTAAAACGACGGAGTTACCCGGTATTATGTTGATCCTCAACTCGGAAATGTGGTCACGTTGTGACAACCTTCAAACCTATTGACTACTAGTCAATTTCATTAGGTGTTACTATTAAAAATATATACCACTCTTCAACAAAAAAGTTCATAAGGCAGTTTATTTAGTATAGGTGCTAAATAACCTCTGCCTAAGTTCTAGAATCACAAAGAGAAAAATTATCTGCTTTCTCTCTGCATTTTACACAGAACTCTTCAGTCTGCCTAACAAAAAACTTCCATTACTCAAAAATCTGGCATTCTTCTGCACCAACAGAGGTTGGTCCAAGAGGTACACATGATATTCTTGCCTAGTGAAAAATACCTTCATGGGTTTGAAGTGACAGGACTCCTGGGCTGAAACTGGGTAACCATTGCTTCAGAAGAAAGTATGCTAGCTTTTGAGTTGTTATAATGCCTTTATAAAGCCTTATAATGCAATTGAGAAACCATATTCAGAAGCTGAATAAAAATTTTAACTTCTTTATTAAAAGTTTGCAAATGCTGCACGTGTACCCAGGTTTCTTCAACCAACACAAAGTGCACACATATTGCATACTGGACATGATTTGTTCTGTCTAGAATTTGAGCTATTGCTTTTAAAAGCATTTATACCAATGGCCAAGTAACATTCATTCTGACCCTAGTAAAACTTAGTGATGAATTACCTTGAGATACTGTCCTTCATTGTTTCCCCAAAGAGACAAAGTTTTCCCAGTAATTGAAACAACTGTGTGACATTGTTAAGATGTAAAGCTCTGCATGGCCTATTCTATAAAATCTCTTAAACCTTGCTCTAACACTCCTACAGAAAGACAGAAGTAATAGCTACAATAGTGAGTACATACTACCACCATGTGGAAAGTAATAGAAAAGCAAATTGAGATAGAATGATGGGAAGGTGGGGGTGAGTCTATACAGTAAACCCCAAGTAATTCCTTATTTAAGATGCATCAATTATTTTGCGATGCAGGTTTTTTTTTAAATTTTGCTATATCACGATTTAGTAATTTTGTCAAGTATTTGCCATGAGATGAGACAATGAGATGCATACAGAATCATTTATTTGGCAGTCTTGTATACATAATGACAGAGTACAAAGAAGTACATTTTGTGTGATACATAGCTAAACATGGTTACCCACAAGATAGTTTTGAGGACTTCTATCTGCTAACAAATGAGTCAGTCAAAAGGGGCTGTGGATTCTTTGACAGTTCTAGACTGCACAGGTCACACTAGAAATACAATTAGAAAAAAAAGCACATTTTCCAAATTACTTTCAGTATTTGACAGCACACAGCATCTGGAACTGTATCTTGAAAAGATCCCCTGATTTGAGACAAGAGTCACAGAACAGCAACAGATTTATTCCTGAAACTGGTACACCTCAGATCTGCATTGCAACTGCTTAAAGTTCTTTGATTGTTAGACATGTCCTACTGGAATTATGGACAGAACACACCTTGCCATGTTGGTGCTGAGCATATGACTAAAACAAACAAACAGTGAAGTAAATGAACATATAAAAGAACCACATAAAGCAAAACACTTGCAAAGGTAAATAAAGCAAATAAGATTGCTAATATTGGCACACACAAAATACGAGGAAACATGGAAAAAATGTTTCTTAGATAAAGATCTGGCAGCAGGAATACGTGACTTACTATCAAGCATGATAGCAGGTGCAAAAGTGCATACAGTCTCTTGTAAACAGCACACTCTAAGCTACTGCACAGATCCCCCACAAGCACGTGTGCCTTGTTGAAATACAGCCTAAAATTCAAACTAAGGATTCAAGTGCTTAAACAGCAGAAATGGCTTTACCCCTCAATTAATTTAGTTTATATGCCACTCTGGGGGGGAGGGCATCCATTAATTTATGGTTTCACCATACAATTTGTTGTACAAAATGTCCCCAAGCCATATATATTCATTCAACATATATGTATTTTTCTGTACCTATGGCTAGAACTCCTCTGGAAATACCCGCTAGTCATCTCCATCCTAACCAGGGACGCATTTTAAAACCAAATGTAATACTACTGTAACTAACAGTTATGTATTGGCCAACATATGGTACCATTACTAGTGCTGTTTATGAGCATTTGCACCTATGCTAATTACTGTACAAGTAACACATACTATCAGCTTGTTGAACTGTCACAGGGCACACAGGCACTGTCAGTAACAAAAGGGTTTGGAATATTTTCTGCTGTACAATGAGAAATCTTTTTAAAGCCTACAAACCAGTTGAAAGCCACACATTCATTTCTAAAGCAATTTCAGCCATCGTCCTTTACAAACCTTTACAAGTACTTTACAAGTATGACAGGTTTTCAGGTAAACCTAGAAGACAGACCAATCAACACAAAATAAAGCACATGATTGTTTTTAAAAAACCACTAGATAGAAAAAGTTTATATTATCACAACATTTTTTTCTGCTAATAATTTAAACCCCAAGTAGATTTGAAAGTAGGATTATTTTGTTCATTTACTCAAACAGATGCTCACTTCAGATCTGCTAAAATTAATATGTTTTGGTTATTTTCTGGCAATTCTGAAAATTAAAACAGAAGGAATTAATTTCCACAGGTATCCTTTTTCAGCTGCATATTTTTAATGTAGAATCACATAAACAATATTTAATATAGTAAAGTAGTATCTTTTTCTGAGAAGGCGATTGTCTCAACAGCAAAAAAAAAAGCTGAGAAATACCATGCATGCAGATATAGCCACACGGTTTCTGAAAAGTTCCCTGAAGGCCACCAAAACTTAAATGGTGTTGCTATGAAAATGATGTCTGTGATCTACTTAGTTTCATAGATGCTTGTTTCACCAACTTCTGTTGATGCCTCGTTGATTGAGCGTCCTCAATTGCATGACAAATCCTCTATAAAGCAAACAGAACTTTTATTAATAGCTAACAAGCCTCATCACCACCACCACTCCAAAAAATCAAGGAAATTTTGGACCAATATTTCTGCCAGCTTAAATAGCTGGTGGAAGTAAGAGGAAGCCATGTAATGGCCGAGCTGGCCCAGCGAGAGACGGGGATATGGCGGACACCATCACCTCCTCCTCCCGGGCAGGCTAGGCCAATGGGCCCCTCCATCGCCGCCCATGCGGCTGCCGCGGGATCGGTTACCTTCCTCCAGCGGCCGCATGGAGATCCGGTGGCAGAGTAAGGGCTGCCGACCTAGCACCAGCAGCTCTTACTCTAGCGTCATCGCCAACGTGCCTTATGGCAGGGGTCCCCAACCACCGGGCCGCGGCCCAGGAACGGGCCACCCGGCCAGAGGGGTTGGGGCAGTGGGCCCCAGGGCAGGGGCCGGACGTGGTGGCGGGCTTACTTACCTCCGCGCTGCGCCGCCTCGGCCCTCCCGCCCTCCCTGGAGCTCGAACGGCTCCAAATAGGCAATAAACCGGTGGGGGTGCGTGATTGGAGCCGCACTGGGCGTGCGCAGCTGACATCACCAGAGGCGTCGACTGATGGGGGGGTGGGCCCCCGGGCGCAGGGCCCCAGGGGCGGGGCGGGGCTCCCTAAGTTTCGTTTTCATTTTTCCTTTTTTTACTGTTTTCCAGGGGGTTTTTTTTCGTGTTAACGGGGCATCTGTGTGTTTGTGTGCTTTTTCCCAACTTAGCTTGTATATAGGAGACAAATCGGAAGCTTTCAGCGACATTCTTCTGCTTGCGCCCGGCGCGAACTCCGTAAAGCGCCCAGCAGCGCTTTCCACAGTTTGCGCAGGCACAAAACATCGATTGGAAACTTTGTCGTTTTGCGCATGCGCGAACGCGAAAAAAGGAAAACCAAAACCTAAAATTATTGACAGTTTTATTGGGGGGCGTGGGGGCATAGGAACGACTCTGGAGTCACACCCGGGTCACGTGGGGGCGTGGCGTCGGCGGCCCCCCCAGTCCATGGAAAAAAAAAACCTCCACGATGCCGGTCCCCGACACCACGGAGGTTGGGGGCCGCTGCCTTATGGCATGCTTGTGATGGCTTCCAGTGACGGAGCACTCTCTCCACCATTGGAAAGCTACGGTAGATTGGGCTGTCAAAGTGGTAGGAAATTATGGGACTGCCATCCATAACAGCAATAATGCCTTTCTTGAAATCCTGGAGATAAATATTTTTAAATAAGTAAAACAGTGGAGGCAAGGCAAGCACTCTGTGTTCTTGGCCCCTTTTTCAAGCATCAGCTGGTGAGGAACAATTTATCTTCCTTTCTCCTTTGGACAACAGGAAAATTGGTCACTCAGTCCTAAACTGAATCTAAGAAAGGCCCACTGAGAGAAGTAGGGATACCTTAAAACCAGATCTCAGCATTAAAACTGCTTTGAAGTGAGACAGGCTGCACCAGGACAAATACGCTTCAGGACATTTTGAAAATATGCCGTCAAACCGAGAATGTTTCAGCATTGCAGACTTGGATGCTGTTACTGGAGCTGATTCTTCATCATTTTAAATTGTTTTAAATATAAACATGTTTCTGGTAGCAGTATGATTACCTCTGCTGAATTTGCATCTCTGAACTCAATTTTCCGTACTAACTCTTGTCCTGAGCTGTCTTTTTTGTGGAACTTTAAAAGCCCGTGATCCTGTTGGAAAAAGCAACATCTAAAAAGACTGCAAAAATTGTATTGCATACCACTATTAAAAAAGGACCCAAGACTGCATTTGCAATAGACTCTCTAACACTCGTAAGTAGGCATAAAAGTCATTTCCTGTCCTAGTATGTATATTCAATTTTGTTAAATCAGATGAAATAAATTGTTAGACTACGTGCTATCACTGATGCATCAAAATTCTGTGTTTGCCTGCATGTACCCATTGTGACTTTAGACTATCTTAAAATCCCAGGGAAACTAGCGGGGAAGAATCATTTACTCAGCATTACATTTTGAGAGCTGAAGAAAATGCAATACGGTATTTACTTAAGTGCTTGCATTCTGGAGAAGATGTCTGGATCTTGCACATCAGTAATTTGACATGCTATAATCTTCTCACCTGGACAGGCCCCAAATGATTAACTCAATCTACAGATTATGCAAGATGAAGAAAAGTAATCTCCTAATTTTCTTTCAGAAGCTTAGCAAAGTTGTCATCAACTAAATTTTAGAAAAAAAAAATATCCTGCCTTTTTCCAACTCAACTTTTTCCAAACCCAACTTTTTCCAAACTCAAGGTCGCTTACAAATATTAAGAAATAAACCAACACAAAAATAAAAGCAACAGCAGCAGTTAAAAACAATAACCCATAAACAACAAAATCATGAAAGTTACTAAAGAAACTGTAAGTAGTCAAGTCTGGTCTTAAGCCTCCAGTGAAAAACTAGCGAGGGCGGGGGGGGGAGAGGAGGGAATAGACAAACTCCGCAAGGCAGGGAATTCCACAACTAGGGCTGTGACTAAGAAGAATCTCTGCACAACACCACAAACCAAATTTCACAAACTGAATCTCACCAGAACCTTGAGTGTTCTCTACTTTGCCTTTTACCACTTAATACTAGTTAACACCAGAGTGGGCCTCTAACCACAGATACATTTATCTTATATAAGCTAATGTAGTAATGGAACTTACTTCCAAGAAAACGTGTTTAGGATTGTGCAAACTGAACTGTGAATCGGGACTTCTCCAATTCAAATCTTGCCTATACCATGAGCTCACAAGGTAGCCTTAAGCAAGGTATTCCCTCTCAATTTGGATTTGGATAATCCTTTTGCCTGCCCTGCATCACTCTGCATCGCGGTAGAACTGAGGAATTTCAACTTACAAGCGTAAGATTAATCTTTACTTCTTCATTCTAAGAGCTGAAATTACATGGCTGGAAATCCCATAAACATTGTGTCTTTGAGTATAATAACAAGCCATGAAAACTTGCATGTATATATATTCCCTCTCAGCTTCAGCTCCCCAGCTGAACATGGGGATAATAAATACTTCTTTACCTTACAAGTTTGTTGCAAGGACTACATCAAGATAATACACGTGAAGCACTTTCACATTCAAAAGCTTTGTATGAATGCTTATTATTACCTTAACAAAAATTTGCAGTACATTTCCATCAACAGTGGGTGGACGTGTAAAATCTTCATATAAATAATCCCAGTCTGTTGTTACATGCCCTAGAATCTCCACCTCCTTTATGAACATGAGTCTCCTAGATGAAGACACAAACAATGTTATTTTTTTACCTTTAGCATTAGTTGATAATGTTGGCAAAAACAATTGTCAGTATGGAAATACATTCTCAGTATACAAATACTCATTTCTGCAGACCATTCAGATGACACAAAACAAATTGCCAGCATTAACACATAACTTCAATAGAGTATAATGGAAACTAGATTCTTATAGCCTCAAAGTGCTAATGATGACTGAACTTAAGTTAGATGTTTCTGCCTCCCCCCCAACATTCATGTGTGAAGGAATGGGAACAATTGCATCAATGTCAGAAGAAAATGTGAGGAAAAACGCAATCAAGGAGTGTAGCAGAGGAGATACTTCTTCAGTAGACTTTCACTGAAAAATTATGAAAATATGAGACCAGGTAAGAACGAACAGTAAAAATTCCAGTCTTATCATACTATATGACCAGAAAGTGACGTTCCCTTAAATGAGGGATGAAAGTAATGTTGGACTTAGCGTCTCACAATCTGTTTTGAAAACACAGTATAGGAGAATATGGCTCTTAAGTAGAAATCTGTACAGGACCAAACCTAGCCCTCAAGTACCATGGTCTGGCTTCCAGAAGCAAATCCACAGGTAGGAGTTTAGCATGAGGAGAGTGGTGACTGTGATGCAACAGGATTGGGCTAGCAGTCTAGTTCTAAAGGAAAGGGAGGCTGGCTCAACACCCTCCATCTCCTCTTCTGATATATCAAATCCTTCAGAATTCTAACACTCTTCTTTCATCCCTTTTGATGTAACTAAATCTGATGTAATTTTCAAGCAAAAGTAAAAATATTAGTGGGCTCTCCGTACCCACGATTTGAGCAGCTGCGGATTTGTATCAATTCGGATGCTCGCGGATACAGGACCCACGGTAAAGACCTTAAAAAAGAAAAAGGTTAAAATAGAGTTTCTTTTTGCTGGCAAACCGCTTTGTTTGCAAGGCTTTAGAAAAGGAAATCGCGCTCTGGAAGCGCTTCCGGGTTGCATGACTCCCCCTCCCTTTCCCAGAATAGCTCCGGAATGCACTGCAATGCATTCTGGGGCGAACTTGGGAGAGGGGGAGTCATATGACCCAGAAGAGGCTTCCGGAGCATGATTTCAGCTTGTATAAGGATGAAGATGCAGTGGTTTTGCAGCAAAAAGGTAAGGAAACTGCTTTTTAACCTTTCCCCCTTTTTTTAAAAAGACGTTTTAAGTTGGGCCCGTTATCCGTAGATTTTGGTTTCCACAGGGGTTCAAGGAACAGAACCCCTGTAGATGCTGAGGGCCAACTGTACACAAAAAAATATCTCACAGATTGCCTTGAATGAATGATTAGTGTCCCTGAAATAGCAAAATCAAAAGGAACGCAAAACCAATGTTAACTATAATACCTGTTAGTTACCACAATGTTTGCCTTTCTGCCTCCTGGGACAGCACAGTGGTATCGGAAGCTTTCTCCTACCAGCTTTTTGATATGAGAATTCTAGAACAAGATGGAGAAACAAAAGAAGACTTAATTCAAAGTGGCACATTTTTAATCTAAAAAGGAGTTTTCATTCCATACATGAGGCTCCACTAACAAGACTCAGTAAGTTCTATAAAAAGGAGTTATTCCAGGTGGTGTGGAGCATGCCCACTGCTTTGTATATAGCACTTAAGAACTAGTTATAAATGCAGGGTGGTTTGAAGCCCAAAATGGAATCCCTTACTGATATTAGATTTAAAGTAATAAGATGTATAATAATCCACATTGTGACCAATTTGCCAAGTTGCAGGCAATCTTCTCCGACCAGGTCACATATACTGTAGGATACGAGCGTATGAGTGCAGTATGAGCGTATGAGAACACACCCAAAAAGCAAGGCAGCAAGATAAATACACTGAATATTCACATGAAATGCTTTTCACAGACAGGTACTGCTTTTTAGAGAAGTCCAACAGGCAGAGGATGCCACCCATAAGTGGAACTGTGTGTAGTCACTAAAAGGAAGAGCAATGTAGTCATTCCAGAATCTCCAACATTAATGTAGACAGACTTCACCATGTTTTTTCCTCAAGTCAGAACTTTATTTACATAAGTCTGAAGTACTTCTTTCAAATATAGATACATATAAAAGATTATATAGTGTCATATACAAAACCTTTAAATTTGCAACAACAGAGGATGGGTCTACACATTCAAGGGCAAATGGAAGGTGTGCAACAGCAGCAGTCGGTGGATCAGGACCAGTCAGCTAAATATGACTTTATTTTCAGGATCTCATTTGAGCATGCCCATAGATTTCCTATACTTTTAACTTTAAAATTACAAACTAAGATAGTTAAGCACAAAGCAATAACCATCCCAATCCAACTTGAATGCTTATAAAAGTAGAGTATATGTTTATGAACAGAGAAAAACTTATATATAGCTGAATCTTCTATTCTTCCAGCATCAAAGCACCACCAAAAGTGGCACTTTTCTACAAAATTAGTCCTTGACTTCCTTCAACATAAATGTTTAACAATCTCCATTCTTTCCACTTCCCTCAAAATTTTGCTTCTGCTGATAAAGTTAATGGTCTTCTGAAAACCATCACCAATACTACAATAATGTACCGTATATGCATTATATGACCCTGTCCTAGCCATTGACGTTATTTACAAGTTTACATTAAAATGAAAGTACATTTGTCCCCAAAAGGGTTATTAAAAATAATAATCCCTTTTAAGAGGGAGAGAGCAGTGTGCTTTATGCAAATAGTTGAGTCACAAAAGGCGTATTTTGCATATACCATTTTTCATGAAGCCTGTGCATCTGTTTCTATCAACATGTATTCATTTTGCCATGTGTACAATCAGGGATTCTTGCTGTTTAACAGACCTGAGTGTATTCATCATATGCAAAAAGCATTCCATGTGGGATCCAAACAATTTCTTACCCAAAGGCAATTTTGTGTGATACAGGCCTGCAAAGTTGCATGAAAAACCCTCAAACATTACAGGCAGCAGAGTTGGTCCACTAGAAAATATCTAACAGCTGTAGGGCAATTACCTCGGTAGAACCAACTAAAATGGCACGAAGTTGAATTCCTAAGAACTCTTCAGGCTGGATGTTCACATCTGAACTTTTCAAACATGAGATGGGTGAAGAAAAGAGAAAGGAGAGAGGTGTGTGTGGAAGAGATGTTCTGGGGCATGATTAAAAAAAGCCCCAGGTCAGTTCATAACATGGAATGTAGAAGAAGTTATGCATACTTAGACTGTGTTAAGTGCAACAGATATCTAAGGTTAAAGTAAAGGATACTGAGAGAAAGCAACAATGGACAAAGTTATCCAGATTTTTCTCTAGGGCTGACTGGAACACATGGGTCTGTTATGACCCCTTTCATCCCACATGTGCCCCAACAGCTGTACACACACACACACACACACACACACACACACACACACACACACACACACACACACGGTACATTTCCATTGACCTGTTGGCCCAATTCAGAGTAGAAGGCTTGGTAACGAACTTCAGAATTTGAAGATGAGAAAAAACTGCTCAAAAATGCAGGGCTGGCAACAGAAAAAGGAAGTATCACTACATTTTTCCTGGGAGACCCAAACAAAGCTACAAATAGTTAGAGCTGAGGACAACCAGAGATGCAGCTTGATTCAGGATTTTCTTCTCAAGTATGTGAGCAACTGATTTCCCCTCCCCCACCCAGGAAAATTCCTGCATTTAAAAAACAAAGACTCTCACAAATTAAGGCCAAAAATAGCTTATTAACAGTGTACAAGTATACAAGGTGTTATATTTACTTTGAACTTCTGCAATACATTTGAGAATACTACACCAATTTCAAATTAAAACACCACTCTTAATTGTGCTTTTATTATTTGTCTAGAGAGATGGATTCTCCAGTCAGTTGCCGAGTGAAAGCAACTCAGAAGAACAGGCACAATAACATTTTTTCTTTTAAAAGAGGAACTCTGCATTTCCTGCTGAGAGCACACAGAGTGTTTCTTACTTTTAATTAGTAAAATCTAACACACTATTCAAAGAGAGACTGCATGTCCATTTTCTTTTGCCACCAATACTAAAAAATAGTTTGCACAATCAATTCCAGTTAAAAAAAAGAAGAAAAAGATACATACATCATCCCCAAGCACTGATACCAGCCTCTTGGATGGGGAAAAACGTGAAGAAATCTTAGCCCAATCATGAATTTGTGGGAATTAACTGTCAAAGGCAGACTTGAATATTTGATTTATAGTCCAAATATTTTACCCAATATATCCCACATCACTGATAATTTTACTAGCGAAGAGAATGCTATCAATATTTCTTTGGTCTGAATCATACAAGAGCATCTAGGAAGAATTGGCACATTTGAAAAAAAAAACGAAGATATAAATTCTGTTCTACTTTACTAGAATTCTATCCCCCCCCCCAAACAGAGATATTTAAAAAAAACCTGTGTGGTTGGGGCTATGGAGAGGGAACATCCGAAGAGGACTCTAGTGTTTGATTACTCAGAGGATAAGAAAAAATGCTCTATAGTTTGAAAGAGGCAGCTTAGTACAAGCAATACTTGAGGAAAGATGCTGAATGCAATGTAGTTGTACAAAATCACACCGTTAATTTTGAAATAAACCAAGACAGACAAATGATTAAATGCAATCAGGAAAAGAGAATGGTAAACTGTAGACTCCATTATTCCAGTTGCTGCTGCGTATGCATAGTGGGAGAGAGGAAGAAAGAAAATACACATTAGAAACTCATTGTAACAGACAGAAAGACAGTGGAGTGGGAGGTAAAGAACAGAAGTTTCCATTTTTAGAGTATTTGACTGGAAATTCATTTTTAGTTTATAGGGACTTGCCAACAAACTATGCCAGATAACTGGTTTCTAATAATGCATTAGGTAGTGTGTGTGTTCTCATACAAAAATGTCATCTCCCAAATTATCAAACAAAATGTGTTTCATGCCATAAATAAAAATAAAAAATAAATATGCCAATTTGGAATTTAAGGGTTTTTTTAATGCTTAATACCTCATAGGTAACACACAATACCTCAGAAGATCATAGCAAAATACATAAACATGAAACATTTATACATCATATTTATATCCCACCATTCTTCCTCCAAGCTTCAGAATGGTGTACATGGGATTACTCCATGAACCTCAAAACCATGCCTAAGCAGACTAGACTGAGAATCCTTAATTTAACAGACCTAAATCAACCGACGTAACAGGTGCTTCACTAAAAACTAGTCAAATACATTTTGTGCATGTGCTTCTCATTTTGTGCCCCAAGGATCGGTCTTGGGACCGGTGCTTTTCAACTTATTCATAAATGACCTGGACTTGGGGATAGGCAGTGAGGTGGCCAAGTTTGCAGATGACACTAAACTTTTCCGGGTGGTAAAGACCAGCAGGGATTGTGAAGAGCTCCAGAAGGATCTCTCCAAACTGGGAGAATGGGCAGCAAAATGGCAGATGCGCTTCAATGTAAGTAAGTGCAAAGTGATGCACATTGGGGCAAGAAACCAAAATTTCACATATACGCTAATGGGTTCTGAGTTGTCTGTGACGGATCAAGAGAGAGATCTTGGGGTCCTGGTGGACAGGTCGATGAAAGTGTCGACCCAGTGTGCGGCGGCTGTGAAGAAGGCCAATTCCATGCTCGGGATCATTAAAAAGGGGATTGAGAATAAAACGGCCAATATCATTATGCCTTTGTACAAATCGATGGTAAGGCCACATCTGGAGTATTGTGTCCAGTTCTGGTCACCATACCTCAAAAAGGATATAGCTGAATTGGAAAAGGTGCAGAAAAGAGCGACCAGAATGATTAGTGGGCTGGAGCACCTCCCTTACGAGGAAAGGCTACAGCGTCTGGGGCTTTTCAGCCTAGAAAAAAGGCGCCTGAGGGGGGACATGATTGAGACTTATAAAATTATGCATGGGATGGAGAGAGTGGATAGAGGGAAATTCTTCTCCCTCTCGCACAACACCAGAACCAGGGGACACGCACTAAAATTGAGTGGAGGGAGAGTTAGAACAGACAAAAGAAAATATTTCTTTACCCAGCGTGTGATTCATCTGTGGAACTCCTTGCCACAGGATGTGGTGATGGCACCTGGCCTAGATGCCTTTAAAAGGGGTTTGGACAAATTCATGGAGGAAAAGACCATCACAGGTTACAAGCCATAAGCAACCTCCTGGTTTTTAGAAGTGGGTTTTCTCTGTGCCAGGTGCAAGGGAGTGGCGACTGGACACAGGTATCTTGTTGTCTCGTGTGCTCCCTGAGGCATCTGGTGGGGCCACTGTGTGACACAGGAAGCTGGACTAGATGGGCTTTTGGCCTGATCCAGCAGGGCTCTTCTTATGTTCTTATGTTCTTATGTTCTCCATTGACTTCCATGCATTCGGATTTAACAGACACCCTTTCCCCCCTACTAGTCCATTAAATCAAGGGTTCACTGCATATAAACAAACTTCCTTGACAAACAGCAGCTTGACGCCTTCTGATAAACCAACATATACCAAAAATTTCAGGATGTTTCAGGCTACAGTTTGCAAACATCTCTCTTATGGGCACAGAGATATGCCTGTTATTAGGCTCTTACTCTATACTCTAGTTGAGATATTGCCAAATTCTGAATCCTTAGGGGAAATATTTTCAGTACAATGGTACTTTTGGTTTAGAATGGTACTTTGCCACACAAGCTGGCACCACCATGAAAGGTCAAGGCTCCATAATAAAGTACAATTTCATCATAGTTACTGTACAGTAACAGAGCACATCTGCACATGCATGGTTGGGATGTTGCATACAAAACCCAGACCAAGAGAGATGCAACATTAAAGTGCAGAATATTTCTTTCACATAACGTTTGAAGGGGGGGGGGAGGATGTGTTACAATTGATACTGTGAATGAAACTTCCTACCACATCTTAAGCTAACATTTGGTTGTACTACTGGGGGCTTAAGCCAATGTCGCTTGTAAAATATTTGGATATTTTCAATGCATAATTTTGTCTACTTTGAAGAAAAATATGTATACCTCAAATAAGTTATATCCTTCAGCTTCACCCCTGTCATAGGGCCGAATGATGCCATCATCGTGAATGAGACGTGGGGGGCGGAGATTTGACACTTCTTCAGTTGATTCTGCCACTCTGTCAAATAAATTAAAGGTTTCTGAATTTTAATTTTCTGCGCCCTGCATTTTATTTTATTTTAATTGCCAATGCCAAACTACCCAGGCTTAAAAAATAATTTTCAATCTTATGCAATGTTTTCTGTGCAAATCAACCAGTCAATATACAAACAGTAGATCAATGGATATACTAGAAAGAATTTGAAACCATGAAACCAAACATTAGCATTTTTCAATACACGGTGGCAAATCTGGTGTTGGAACAACAATACTACAACCTCAAGCTCTCTAATTCAGGATATATTGCACATTAATTTAAATGACAGTTTTCACAAAACAAAAACATTCGCAAGTGTCAGAGGAGCAGGGGGAAATACAAGCCCTCTGTCATGTGAACAAATGTGCAATGCAACATGACACATACAGGCATAGGACAAATTCACATTAGGCTTTACCTCTGAATCCCCTGAAATGTGCTGCTTGCCATGTCTACGATGCCTCCTGTTGGACGAGCCACCACACCTACAAGCCCCTTCCCAATTCCTTTGAAGAAGCCGGCTGCACCTTCCTTTTTGGCACCTTCATGTATAAAAATAAAGATGAGAACTGCATCTTCCTGTGAAAAGGCCAGAGCCCCACAAAGTACGCATTTCGGACAATCAACTCTTCTGCAAGAGGCCTTGGTTTTTCACTTAATACATTACTATACTTTAAGACAGGGGTGGCCAACCTTCCACCATTAGGGCTACTGTGTTCTTAAGAGTTGTGTAGAAGACAGAATATTGGCAGCTGCAAGTGCTGATGGTGCTACTAAAGCAGCTGCACCTGATGAAATGCCCTCACTTACGCAACTATTTAAAGGGCCAGCATTCATGTTGAAAGGCTGGCCACCACTGCTTTAAGAGCAGAGGTTCCCAACGCTTTGCCTCCTTCTACCACCTTCGCAGGCCTCCAGCCCACCGGAGTCGGCCATCGCCGGAGCACCGTGGCCGGATTCACAGCTATGCCAAAGCGCAGAAAGGCAAGATAAAACACAGGGGCAAGCGGGAGGGACCATTCCTTGCGGTACAACCCCATGTACTTGAGCTCTGCCGGCTCAACAGAGCTCAAGTCACTACTTTTCAGGCTCCGGTGCGCAGCTGCCAAGATGGCGGCCACCATCTTGGCCGCTGAAGTCCACGTACCACAGGTTGGGAACCTCTGTTTTAGCGCTATATCAGAACTAATAGCACTGGGTCTCTTCATTCTAGTAAAACAAAGGATTATAATCTCATTTCTATTCCTCTGCATGTAGAAAGAATCCAAAGTTACAAATGCTTGACAAATCCAATTACTGAATTCCAGAAGGAGACTTCTACAGTGCATCGTGAATTTTCAGACAGAACACAGGGAAGTCAGGTGATATTAAGGTTGCAATTCTATACATGGTTCCTAGGAAGCAAGTCTCACTGACTTCTGTGGAAATTACTTCCAATTCCCATCGTGACTAGTACCACCTGCCCCAATTCCCAGACGCCTTCCGTCTTGCCTATTAATCTCTCACCCATCAGACGGAGAGTGGTTCTTGTGCTACTCCAGTTTCAAAAGGAAGCAGAACCTTTTACTGCACTCTGATATCGGAGTTCAAAAGCCAGCAAAACATAAATAGCAGCAGTGGCTAAGCTTACTACTCCTCAAAACTATGAAAATAAGTTCCCAACGTGTACTCTCTAGATATGGCTGATTGGCTTTGAGGAAAATGAGATGACTCTTCTTGGATACCAAAGCAAAGCCAATGTTTTTTTCTTTTACATTCCTGTTTTAACTATGTCATTTCCCGTTTGTGGCTTTGTTTTCTAAACATCTTGAAACAACATTTTCACAAAACAAATACACCATAATGACAATACTTCCCAATCCAGAAAACAAAGCAAGCAGGCTGTTGATTGTTTCATAAATTTAGCCATGTAAGTTAAAATGACGTTAAGCTTAAGTTTACATTTTTACTTTGAAATTCTGAAGGGACTAAACTTTTCACAACATCTGCACATAGGTCAATAGAGCAAGGCTGGCCCATCCATGAAACGGGTGAAGGAGCTCATGTTGAGCAGTGTGGGGTGCGGCAGACTGGGTGCCCTTCATCTGGAGTCTGCCATTACCTCCTTCCAGCCCGCCATGCATAGGCGTCCCCAGATGGGGGGCCCTGGGGCGGTGGCCCCAGGGCGCAAGGGCGCAGAGGCTCCTGGGGGGGCGGGAGGCTCTGGGGAAGAGCGGGAAAAATTTGAATTTTTCCCGCTTTTTTCGCCGATTTTCGGCGATTTTAAGCCTAAAACTGGGGTTTTTAGTAAGTATGTCTGCTTTTACCGGCACTTTAGTGATATTGGACGCTCCCTCGACGATTAATAGCCTTCTCCCGGGCCCGCAGCTTCTCCGTGCACCCGGCCCGGGTCTCTGTACAATCTTCGTAGTTTGCGCATGCGCAAACCCACGGAGTCTCCAGGGACGCTCCAGGGAGCAGTTTGCGCATGCCCAGAACGTCCCTGGAGACTCCGTGGGTTTGCGCATGCGCAAACTACGAAGATTGTACAGAGACCTGGGCCGGGTGCACGGAGAAGCTGCGGGCCCAGGAGAAGGCTATTAATCGTCGAGGGAGCGTCCAATATCACTAAAGTGCCGGTAAAAGCAGACATACTTACTAAAAACCCCAGTTTTAGGCTTAAAATCGCCGAAAATCGGCGAAAAAAGCGGGAAAAACTAATTAGCATAAATTATGCTAATTAGTTTTATGGGGGGGCGGCGAGGACCCGGCCCCACACGCCAAATCGGCTGGGTACCCCTCTGCCGCCATGGACATGGCTGCATCTGCTTCCCTACCCACTCACACAGACCACGAGAGCGAGGAGTGAGATTAGCAGATAAGGAAGCAAATTGCCACTGCCTGTGCAGTTTTTTGTGCATGGGCTGTGGAAATCCACTTCCCTATCCACTCACCGTACTCCTTCCTTGCAGTCTCTTTAACTAAGACAACAAGCATGGGACATGTTGGGGGCTCCCAGCTTGACCTGCACTTTGTTTGTCGAAAAGGATCATGTGGGAAAGAGCAAAGTAAGAGGTTGCATTGCTCTTTCCAGGTTTTTTTTTGGGGGGGGCACATGGTAGCAGTGAAAGGTCAAGGGTAGTGGATCCATTCGCGCTGTCTCTATAAGTAGAGCAATCCTGTCCGCTTACCTTCTACAGGTTTTGTGATTATTCCAGTCACTCCACCAACAACACCCTTAAAGAGAGAAGAGAGAGAGAGAGAGAGAGAGAGAGAGAGAGATGGAATAGCAAATCAATGCTGGAAAGGTTTTAACTCATTTCATTCACAAGGAATCTCTGGCATTTTACTTTCACATCTTAGATCTCTGAGGTGCTAAACTAGACATTCCACGTAAAACTGAGCTACTGCTACTTTCCCTCTCATCTTGTACTGTGATCTTGAACCGTGTGAAAATGTGTGAAGTGATGTCACTGTGCAGAGGGCTGATCTACTCTCACTTCACACCTTTGTCTGCTGGCAGTGGGGCACCAAAGAGCACAAGGACACAGCATCACTTGCTGTGTTCCACAAAAATATGATGAGGAAGAGAGACACAGAGTGGCAGCAGCTCTGTCTTTCTTATACAAGTATTGTCTTGTTAGACCTCATACTGCTTTACATGTATCTACACACACCCTGGTATGGCATATTTTGTCCCTAAAAGCACTCTAAGAAACCAGACTAACAGATCAGTGCACCTGAGTGTACCAGACAGAACATTCCTGCATAGACTAACCTGCTGCTGTTATAGGCTGCCTAATGATTTTTCATTAACTAGTGTGAAACAAGAGCACACACGTACTTTCAAGCAGGATTACTAGCTTAATATGGCAGGGGGTAAAGTGTTCTTCAGACTAATGACCGAAGTCCAAGTAGTATCTAAAATATCATACTCGTAGAAAGCCTTTCCCTCCTTTGGCAAGACTGTCCCCAAAATCTTTAGGCTGACGGCCCATCTCCTCTCTTCTCTTCTGCTGGTATTCTTTATCCATTGTGATAGCAGCCAAACCTTTTCCAACAGAACCAGTGATCCTGGATACGACCCCTGCTGCTCCACCTGTCAGCCAAGTAGACAAAGGAGGTTCTGTCACCATGTCAGAAAGAATTAAACATACAATACCAGCTAACCAAAAGATCTGCATTGTATCTTGAGTCATTCAAATTTAGACATTGGCTGAACCTTCAGATCAAATATAAAAGAATTCAGTCATTCTACAGGCTCTGAGCTGGAGTGATCGAGATTAAGTGTGTTCAATACAATGGAATTTGTGAGCTACTCAACATACCCACTGTATGGCCAAGCAGACTTCTTACACCAATCACAAAACCCTCAGCGAACTCTTCAGGTCCTTGAACAGCTCCCTAGAGAAAGAAGTATTATAAAATATTTTATATTCTCTCTCTCTCTCTCTCTCTCTCTCTCTCACACACACACACACACACACACACACACACACACCCCATTCAATTACCTGTGGCTTCACACAGTTCTAGAGAGATCTTCTGCCTACTACTGAAGTTCTGAAAAGGTCATTTACTATTGAAACACTGCTTAGTGGTCACATTCAAGCCAAGGGGCATACATGTGTATAGAAGCCGACTTGCATACACATACTGTATATGAGCCTTAGTTGAGTCATATATGCGTACGTACAAGGAGGGACACTGTGCTTTTGTGTCCTTACCAAAATCCAGCAATTATAGGGCCCTGTACATGCAAATTTTCCAGAGAATCGGCAGCAAAACTGATCAGCTGGTCAGAAAGAGGAGAAGGAGGCTGGATTAAGCCTCCTGCCTTCCTTCCAAGCCCAATCAACTCAATTGCCACATTTCTGAAAGGGCTGTGCACACAACAACTAAAATTGGAGGCAATATGCCTATTGTGCTTTTCCCAAAAATACAGGTCTATTTTAGAAAGGATTCTTTATTACTGACCAAGGTAGGATGTGTGAAAGCTACAAACTGAAATCCTGTGACCCTAGTGAAAAAATGACAGCATACCTGGAAAGGCTCATAGAAGAAAGCTTCCACGCCCTCCGACAAGCCTCTGATTAAGCCAAAGGGATTTCCCAGGACATCCAGACCCAGCACAAGAACATACATCTGCTTCAGGAACTGAAGTAAAAAAAGCACAAGTAGTCAGCAGCTTCTTAAAAGTAAATGTAATGAAAACTAGAATCTGTATATGCCCAGAGAAACAATATAAGTGGTTGCTTAATGACAGTGCTGTGTCATGTTTACAACACAATCAGTGAATCTTATTGGGGCCTTCCTGCTGGAACTGTAATTTCACACCACATTAACTACTACTGGGGTGACAACAGCCAAGCTTCAGGCCTTATGCATGCATTTGGAAACTAATACACCATGTTGTTTAAACATGAGGCAGTTCTAGAGGGAATACAGGGGAGAAAGCAACACTGAAAGTGTGCAACTTACTTGGTCTCGGTAATGTCCAATGACTCTCCACATTAACTGATCTCGTTTGTAAAACTGATAGTTGATTTCGAAGAAAGCAAGTCTGAAAGAGGCAAAGAATCAATACAATGAGGAATGATTTTGCATTTGTCATTGTTTAGCATCCCCCTAATACCTAGGCTTACCAGATCCGTACCAGGACAGAGTGCTAGACCTTTAGGAGAAGGAATGTGGGCAGGGCAGGTCTACTCAGAAGCAAGCCCCATTTTGTGCAGTGTGAACTACAGGTATACGTAGAGCGGTAGGGCCGAAGCCATGGAGGTTTTTGAAGGAGCAAGATAAATTACCTCAGCAGCAGAGCATTGGATGGGGATGAGGAAACTAAGATGATTCAATGGAAGAGCAGCGAGGAAGAGGTTGCAGTAGTTCAGGGTAAGACTACCAGGATATGAACTAGAGCTTTTGCCGGCAGGGCAGAAAAGGACTGGATTCTACAATATTGTAATAGGACAAATGACATGATTTGGTGACAAAGTGAGTACAGGGAAAAAGGAGAAAAAGAGAATGTCAAAGATAAAACCAAGATGTCATGCCCATTCTACAAGGTACATGGTAGAGAGTATGCATGGAGAGGAGGGCTTAAGGGGAGGAGACGAGAAGTTCAACAGAGTTTCCAGAATCAACATGTATAGCTAAAAGTAAAGGTGACCCCTGACAATTAAGTCCAGTCGTGTCCGACTCTAGGGTGTGGTGCTCATCTCCATTTCAAAGCCGAAGAGCCAGCGTTGTCCGAAGATGCCTCCGTGGTCATGTGGCCGGCATGACTCTCCTTGCCGCAGCGCGTAGCATGCAGCTGGAACATGGAGCGCTGTTTACCTTCCCGCAAGCGGTACCTATTTATCTACTCGCATTAACATGCTTTGGAACTGCTAGGTTGGCAGGAGCTAGCCAAGCAACGAGAGCTCACCCCGTAGCGGAGTCCAACTGCCAACCTTTCGATTGACAGCTCATGGTTCAGCGGTTTAACCCACTGCACCACCCGCTGGCGCAGCTACAGGGCTGTTAAAATTAACTAATATTGTGTTTATGTTGCAATGTCTAGCAAGAATTCGGAAATGCACTTAGGGATACACAGAGGTAAATGTTCAGTCCACTCACTTGAATATAAGATCATCTACATCTGTAAGAGTGGCTCCAATGCTCTTCAATAGCAGATTCACAGAATGGATTGCTATCATTTCTCCTCTGCCCTTATCGGATTCTTCCCCACCAGAACCCAAAGAGAGGCTCAAATGCAGCTAAAGACAACAGAAATTGGTACTTGAACACAACGCCATTTTGGATGACTATCTACAAAATTTTACTAAACAGATATGCGGAAACTGAGTTTAATGGTTCAAACAGCACTTCGAAAAACCAAAGACTTTCTAACCCTTGAGTAACTCACTTGCAACTATGTTTAAAAGCACTCACTTATACTGGTGGTAATCAAGTTTCCTTTCAGAAAGTATTTATTAATAAAATAACCTATTCTTCAAAAGCAACCAGGCAGCTTAACACAACATCGTATTTATAACCAACCAAATCCCCAAAACAACAAATAAAACACCAACTGAACTAGCCATAAAAGGCAGATCAAAACTATGGAATGTTAAACATAATTGTGTGTTAAAAATTAAAGCATACAAAAGAAACACATTTGGCATAAGTGAAGGGCTGTTACTTTTATTGTCTTCCTGCTGCATTGGGACTATACTTCCCCATTTTTTAGAGTTCAAACGCATATTGGGTGGTAGGGGGCCTAGACAGATCTTCTTACTTAAGGAGGGCAATTCACTTGATTAGTACCACAACTAAAAAAAGGCCCTGATATGGTATTTCAGCTGGCAGGGAAATTTTGGAGAAAAGCCTCAGCTGTTGAACAAAGCACTGAATAAGAAAGCCGTGGGTGAAGGTGGCTTTAGGTACCCAGATTTCAAGCCATAAGAACCAAACAGAGTGGGGAAAGACTAGGCAACCAGTGCAGATCAAGTAGCATTTGGGTGTTGTGATCCAACTGCCCCACTCCAGAAAATAATCTGTAAGCCACATTTTGTACCAACAGAAGTTTCTGGACAGCCACACATAGAGTGTGTTTTATTAATCAATCTGGAGGTTAATAAAGTACAACTATAGTACGCCAGAAAGGTTTTACATTAAGTTAGATAACTTTTGGAGAGGACTTCTTTTGCCAGCTAATTAAATTTCACTTCTTTTCTGCCTCTGGTGGGTTGCAAATTGACTGCCAAGGTAAGACAGCTGCTGGGATAGAGCTTGTTAATTGAATGTCTCCAACCTTTTCTTATATAAGCTAAAGACAGAATAGGGTGTGCTCATTTCATTTCCACACACACACACACACACACACACACACACACACACACAGGATATGCTGCAGTTATATACATCAAGATTTCTTAGCATTTCTTATAGAGATAAAAGGCACAAACCTTTACTTTTTTTGCTATTGCACGTTATGACAATTATCTACGAGGAGCAATGAACAGAGGGTAGCAATAAAAAAGCAAGGCGACTCTTTAAAAAGGTGCCAAAGAAAAATTGATACAATTGCCTAATACATTTCAACAAAATGTCTTTATCAGGAGGAACAACTGCAAATTCTCCTATAATCAAAAGGAGCAGAAAGTTCTGAGTTGAATTCCTGGCATTTCCAGGCAGGGCTCAGAAAGACCCCTTCTGAAGCCATGGAGAGCACAGCCAGATAGCGTAGACCAGTGGTTCCCAAACTGTGAGCCGTGGCTCCCTCGGGAGCCATAGAAATCAGCCGGGGAGCCGCGGAATCCTCATGAAAAACCCGCCACCCTATACAATGTATAGGATTGTAGCCCTAATGGGGAGCCAATGGCCCAGTAGGTCAAGGGAGCTGCCGGTCAAAAAAGTTTGGGAACCACTAGCGTGGACAATACTAAGCTTACATGGACCATTGGTCTGATTTGGTATACAACAGTTTCACATGTTCAACTATACACCCTGTATCCACCAGGTCCATGATAATGAGAAGCAGCTTACACAATGCTCTATTCTCAACCTTCAGCTAAAGTATAGCTCTGCTCTAGTTTCAAAGGATTAAACAACTCACAAGTGTACTCATCATTTAAGGCAGATTCCACAAATTACTTAGAAGGAACCCAAGAGAGGGATCTTCTTCCATCTAGTTAGCTAGCTAATGGAGAGAGAAATTAATTTACCACAGACGGCAGTAGAGCAAGAAAGCAACCAAGATACTGAACTATCCTCTCCATATTACTAAACTGTGAGATTATAAACAATGAGAATGGGGACATGGAGTCCAAACTTAAATTAGAATTGTTCTATCATGCTATGCCCATTGGAGAGAATGACATTTTTACGACAATTATGTAATGTATCTGTGATGGCGCAAAACAACAAATAGCATCTAGAGCAAATATTTGTACATCTGCCTTATAGAAGATGTTTTATCAAAGTACCACAGCTGTTTAAATTGTCATGTGGCTTGAATAAATAATGCTGTACCTTTTTAAACCTAATCTATTCCTATTATGTAACCCAATATAAGAGAACCAATTTTTTGCATTCCATAACACTGTCCCCTTTCAGTCATACCTTCAAAGGAGAAATATGAAACTGCTCGAAGAAACTAAGAGTGGACATATCACTCATGGATGACTCCATCAACTGTGTATTAAGAGCATCAACATCTTTCTGTATTAACTTTGTCTGAAAAACAAGCGTTCATCCTTAAAGTTAAAACTTAACACAGAAGATTCTTTAAAGTTAAAGTTTACAAATCCTTAAAGTTAAAACTTTACACAGAAGATTGATGAACGGCCAACCGTTGTACACAAATACTTGCCTTGACACAAGACATTGGTGTACTGTGTTTCAAACAATATTACTCACCATAAGCCAAATTAAGGTATTTATTCAAACTCCCTCATTTAATATCAATAGATGTTTTTCTTATCTTCTGATTGCCTTTCACTATGCTGGTTTTTGAAATATTTTCTGGAGAAAAAATTAACTTACTTGGCATTTCTTGCAGACGTGAATCTCTGTGCACATTAATTTAATTTGTGAGTCACAATAACTCAAATATTACAAACCACCACATAAAAGAACAAATAAAGAGAACTGCAGTGAAGAAGCCTAAGAGGGAACATCAACTTCATAAAGTACAATGCAGTAATAGTCTATCCATATGCCAAACTCATGGCATGGCATAGTTACCCTTTAAACACATTTTTACATGATAGCACTTGAACACTGCATGTCACTGACAGCGCAATCCTAACCAACTTTCCAGCACCGGTGCAGCCGTGCCAACAGGGCGCACACTGCATTTTGCAGTGCAGGGGCAGTCATGGAGGCCTCAAGGTGAGGAAACATTTGTTCCCTTACCTCAGGGCTGCATTGCGGCTGCACCGGCACTGGAAAGTTGGTTAGGAGTGCGCTGTGAGAGTTTATGGCTACCAATCTCATCGCAAACTTGTGGCCCATGCAGTATGTACTAAATATAGAAGTACTTTTCAACCAGTGACACTAGTATTACTAGTGGTACTTCACAGTACAGTAGATGGTATTGCATCCCATTACCATGGTGACCACATGGCACTGCCCTGCCTGGCCCAACTCCACTGGAAGTGGAGATGACTGGCGGTGCACTAGTGGACAAGACTCAACTGTACAGCTGCCTGGCTCTTCACAAGTAACATGACTTGAGTGCCAAGCAACGCCTCAATTGTGGGGCAAGGTGCCCACTCCTGTGCATAGCTGCTGTCTCTGGTGGTAGTGGTGGTACTTACAAAAGCAGTATCCACAAATGGTGGTACTTGCAAAAAAAATTAATAAAGGTTGCAAAACCCTGAAATATGGCAAATTCTAAATTTTAATAGGAACATATATTCTTCACAATTATACAGTCCTTATGCCAATAAAGGTTACTTGAATTGAATAATATAGTGTATTAGCATCCAGAACAGTATATACAGTTATCTACTTTGCTCCAAACATTTGGCCAGATCTATCCATCAGTAGTCTTCTGTACTTTTACAAAAAATGAACACAAATGCACAAAGTTGTCTTAACCAAATACTACCTTTTGCTTTTCAGCTTCTGGGTCTGCAGACGGAGTGAAGAGACCAATAAGAGCTCCTAAAAACCCTTGATCTATTTTTAAGGCCATTTCTTGGATGAGAACCATGAAATATCTAAGAAAAAGGAAAACAGTGACATGTGTCTTCCGTAAAAGGTAACTACCTAATTTAGGGATTAATTTAAAAACACACCACACACTAAAATCCTGAACATTCTATTTTTAGGGATCAACCTGTGATATACCTGAAATACCCAGAGCTTTTTAAGCAGTGTGGCTATGAAAAGTTGTGATAATTCCAGAGACTTGTGGCCATTTCCTTTCAAGCGCATGTGTGCGCACACACACACGCACGCGCACAAACACACACACACGCACACACACACACACACACTATAATACAGTGTACATATTATTATCCTACTTGGTTTTCTTCTTTATTTTCTGGAAATCCTGTTAAGCTAACTTCAAATCTATCAGTACAATCCTAACCATCTTTCCAGTGCCAGTATAGTCGTGCGAACAGAGCGCACACTGCATTTTGCAGTGCAGGAGCAGTCATGGAGGCCTCTTCAAGGTGAGCAAACATTTCTTCCCTTACCTTGGGGTGCATTACGGCTGCACCAGCGCTAGAAAGTCAGTTAGGATTGCACTGTTAGTCAAACAATTTTGTTACTGAAGTTTAGAAATCAGTTTCACTCGTTTCAAAAATCTCCAACTATACTTACTTGAACTGCAATACTTTACTGTACTCATTGAATCTAATGATGATGCTGACATCAATGAATGGTTTTGGTTCTAAGGAAAAATGAAAGATGGGTACTTGTTTAGAAGTGTACTGTTCATTTGCCCAATATGCAGCTAAAGATTTTGATAGTTACCTGAATCCAATGCAATAGATTTTGGAGGAGGTACAGGATGAAACACAACAGGAAACATTGAACCAGGCAACTGGTTATCAACCTTCAAGAAAGTAAGAAATCAACATTTGAGTAGTATTAATCAAAACTATTATGCTTATCTTAAAACTGTTTCTCAGATGACTTTGGAATCAAACTTAAGAACTTTAAAAGTACTGTAGCTTCTAAAATGCTACTAATTTAAGTAACAACCCCATCAGAAATAGGGTAAAACGTCAAACCAGATTAAAACCCATTTCCTCCCAGTTCACAGGTATACGTATTTAACTCCAGATGTGTATATACACCCTTGAGTAAAAATGGTTTAACAGTGCAATCTTATACACGTTTACTCAGAAGTAAGAGTCACTGTGTTCAGTGAGGCTTATTCCAGAGTAAATATGTTTAGGATTTCATCTGATGAGCCAAATCCTGCAAAAATAAAACTAAGAAATTTGAACATTTCAACAAAACGTATTTTTAAAATTCTCCTGACTAAAGCAATAAAAAACCTTAAATTATTCTTTAGATCCTAACCTTAGATCCCAACCTTCCCCACTAAATCCACAAAAATCAACCACAGGCAAACTTTGAATTATTAAAAAAACCTGTGGCTATCTTAACATTTCTAGCTGATGTCATCAACAAGAAGTTTTTTTTAAAAAAAAAAAGTCAAAAGAATTGTACCTGAAGCCAGTATAACTGGGCCCGTAAGCTTTGTTGGTGGTGCGACTGTTTGAATTCAATTTGAATGCCTGATAAAAAATCTCGCTTGATGTTGCATCTGACTGGAAGGCGCATTTCCATAGGCATTTTACTAAAATTTACCTGAAAACATAAGTATATGTATGTTTTTACAAACGTATTCCTGTTATTGATGTATTAATTTCAAGCCCTGAGAATGTAGATATCTTTCGACTAGGATCCAAGATGTAATTTTGGGATGGGAAAAGATTTGCATACAATTTCCTTCCCCTCTTTGGAAAGCAGACCTCCATACCAGATTGAGGTGGTGAAAATGGATAAAGCAATGTTACAGTGCAGCAGCTGATGAGCTGGGCGGCAGCAGCAGCCGACAAAGAGGGGAGTGGACAATGTGGAGTACCTAACATATACCCACCCTTGCTATCTCACCTTTTATGCCCCCTCTGGTGACCCCAAGCACTCTGCTTGGTTATCTTGTGCTACTGTGTGCATACAAGAGAATTAGCAGTAGTGGGGTAATGGTACCAGTTTCATGCTGGGAATTATCTGCCATAGGTTAGCTTTTTGTTGAGCTCTCTGAACCAACAGCATCCCCTACCTGATACAAGGGGACTAAAAGTGATTAACAAGAGATTTCTAAAATGCCTAATACTCAGTTGCATAAATATGACATACAGATTTGAGCAGTATTCTGTAGCTTCAGCTTACCTCGAAGTTGTTGTCTATTTTAACCCAACCATAAGCATCCGCACCTCCTGTAGAAAGACATTTTTGATAAGCCTTCTCTAAGAGACTTATCTGCTTTTGGTTAAATGGCTTCCACCTCTGCTTTGGTTTTAGTTCCCAAACCACACCTGAACTGCAAGAAAAAGAACAGCCATGAGCAGATTTATAGAAATTCACTACATGGCTTATATTTTAACTGAAGACACAAAAAATATCTACTTTGTTATTTTTAATTGTTTAAATTCTCAAACAACAAACTCTGCTTTTTTAGTTATGAGTCTTGATGCATAGTGGGGAGAGGGGCAATGGAAGATACGATAACCAAGGAAGAATCTTTAAAAACTATTTAACAATTGCACATATGTACAGTCTTCCAATCTGACACCCAATGCAAAAAGAACTGGATCAGACTCTCATATCGTTACATAATGAAGTTATATAACAGGGGTGGCCAAACTTTCTTAACGTAAGAGCCACATGTGATAAACTTCAGACGTTTGAGAGCCACAATATTTAAGAATCATTTAAAATTCTGAAATATATTTACTCACCATGAACATATTTAAACGTGTTTTAATCCAGTGGGCTCTCAGTTTATACGTGGTAAATTATAAAGCTTGAAAATTTCTTTACCTTTTTATATTAATTGTGATGCAAAAACCTTTTATATTAATTGTGATGCAAAAAAGCTCAGCCAACGTATTTCTAAGAGCCGCACATTATATGTCAAAGAGCCGCATGTGGCTCAGAAGCCACAGTTTGGTCACCCGTTACATAACAAGGTTACCTGAATCCAATGCAATAGTCATGGCTGGGGAGGGGAGGAGCTAAATGGCAGCTGGTATTTATACCAAATAGACCGGGGGGGGGGGGTGTCATTGTCTTATCACTCCCTCTGCTGCAGCCAGGTAGAACGGCTACTGAGGGAGCCAGTTCTAAGGAGGAGGAGCCAATCAGCAGTCAGTACTGTACTGGCTATGCCAAAAGGATGAGGTGTCCAAGTCTCACCTCTCTCTTTCCTGCAGCAGGTAAAATATGGTTTTCATTTTTTAAATGTGATGGGTTTTCTTTATAGTGAAGAAGCTGTTAGAGATCTTTACAGACCAAACAATTTTAGGAAAAACATGAATGGACTGTGCTAAGGGTATGAGAGACTTATGTGAATGAATAAGCATTGTGTGTGCAAAGTACCTGGTAATCCCTATGTAAGAGATTTCCTGTTTGTTTTCATTGTTGACCAGAGAAACTCCAAGGCTACGAAGCGATATGTTTATTTCTTGATCAGGTTGCTCCATCTCTTCGGCTTGCCGTGCTTTGGAGACCAGTGCAACATCATCTGTGAAAAGGAGCACCCTTTGGCGTCCATCCAAGAAGGAAACCCAGTGAATCTGAGTATTTGGGTTGTAAGGAAACTGACCACATTCATCCTGGATTGAAAGAAAAAACAAACATGCTGAATACATGCAAACAATCCAAGTATTAACATCAGACACGCCATTATTAATGCAGTTAAAGAGGCATTCCTGAATCAAAAATAATAGCATAGCAGGAATAAGCAATAGAACAGGGGTTTTCAACTGGTGGTACGAGTACCACCAGTGGTACTTTGGGGTACCTCTGGTGGTACAGACTGCCAGGCCCTCTGAATCCTGCTGGGATACCCGAAACCCCACTAAAATGCGGCACTTTCAGTGCCATGTTTTCGCTCGCACAAGGCTCCTGCCTTTGGCTGAGCCTCTCGGGAGTGAAGAAAACAGCCCACCCTGAGCCTCTTACTGGCCTCCAGTGACCTCCTGAACCGAAACCAGGCCAAAAACCCAGAAGTAAGCAGCGACGACATCATCGCCGCTTCCTTCCAGTGGTACTTGGCGCAGTGGTGACTGTGTAGGTGGTACGCCGCGCCGAAAACATTGAGAACCCCTGCAATAGAATAAAGTAAGTGCTGCAGGATATTACTGTGAATGGTATAGCCAGGATGGTGTAGTGGTTTGGGAGTCGGACTTAGACCTGGAAGATCCAGGTTCAAATCCCCGCTCAGCCACGAAGCTTCCTGGGTGACCTTGGGCCAGTCACTATCTCTCAGCCCCACCTACCTCACAGGGTTGTTGTGAGGACAAAAAGGAGGGGAGGAAATATGTACACCACTCTGAGCTCCTTGGAGGAAGGGCGGTATAAAAATGTGAAAAATATACAAAGTACAAGCTTTCTACAATCAAAGGCTGCCAGCATGAATAAATTGACAATGATACTTCGAAGTTAAAAAACTGAGCCCCATTTTAAATGCGTACTCTAAAGGGAAAGGAAACACACAGAACAGAAACGGCTACATATTTTAAAACACAGTTTTATTTCAGCTTGAGGTACATTGCTGAAGCAATGCTTTTTCACGAAGTTCATAGACTTAGAAAATATCAGTTTTTCTTTAAACACTGAATACCTTAAGAAGATCGTGTTCCCCAGTGTTTTGTGCATACACCCAGGTTAGTTTTCGTATTCCACTGGGATCTGCCCAGGCAAACAGCCTCATTTCCCTTGGCTTTAGTTCCATCCATTCCTGTAAACCACTGCATGGGGGGGGGGGGGGGACACACAAGACGATGGTTGAATATCACAATACAGTTAGACTCGGTATCCATGGGGGTTCCGTTCAGGACCCCCCCCCCCCCGGTATACTGAAATCTGCGTAAAGCAAAACTGCTTTAGCGCAGATATGGGGGTAACTTTAAAAATGCCTTAAAAAGGAAAAAGTTTAAAATAGTGTTCCTTACGTTTTTGCTGGCAAACCGCTCTGTTTGCAGGGCTGTAGACAGTGAAGTTGCACTCCTACAGCCTCTTCCAGGTTGCGGGTTTAAGTCAAGCTTAAAATATTATAATCAGAGTGCCATAGCTAAAACATATCTCAAAAGACATAAGTCGTTCACATACCTTTGCCTGTATTTGAGAGTAACCCATGGAGTGTGGTTAATTATCAGCGCTGGGGCTGCTCCCTCGTGATAATCCGAGAAGTTAATAACGATAGAATGTTCAGACACGTTCACATCTACAAGAATGCCTGTGTTCTGTTGTAGAGAAAAGAAACTTATACTGTACTAAAACTCCAGCTTCATCTCCCATGAACCTTATTCAAGCTTCATTGTAGTTTTTATAGCTGCTTGCTTCTTACCAGCTGACCTATAGTAAATAGTACTTCTAGCAAGCAGTTCATAATGGCAACAGACCACTAGGAATTGCTGCTGGTCAACCAGACCACATTTGTTATTTCAGCAGGGCTTGCACTGAAGCCTCACAATACAGTAAATTGAAGCAGATGGAAATGGTGCAACAGTAAGAGCAACAAGTCTGCAAAGAGTATTAGAATGTTGTCTTTCCTCATCCCCCAATGCTGTGGCAAGTTCCTGCCAGTACTAAAAATGACTCCCGTTCAAGCAGCTATATAATTCTGAACACATCTGGGTTTTCTTCAGGTGTGATCAAGCAAACACACACTCTGGTTTCTGGAATTTTAACTTCCAGTTTCCTGGCCCAATGATTCTTCAGCACTGCTTTTTCCAAAATGAACTACTCTGAAGTGTGAACTATATGGAGAATTGCTCTATATCCCATACTTGCACATTACAGATCTCAGAACAGGGACTTCTCAGTGGTGGCACCAAAGTTACTGAACACCAAGTTTCCAGTTTTGAGTAGCATGCAAAAATGTTTGTTCTCACAAACAGGATGGCATTGCGTTATTGCATGGAAGGAGCATTAACTTTGTTTTACTGATTTTATCATATGATCTTTATGCATTTTTAGAATGATATTTCTAAAAACCTATCTTGTACATCACCCAAGTATTTTATAAAATAACACATTTCTAAAACACAAATAATGAAACGGCATATCACCAGTTTTTCCAGGCTCAACAAAGTCCCATTGTCCTGTCGGTTGTAGAAGAATGATTTGGATACGCCTTCACAGCCAATCACCCTGATGCACAGCTTGCCAGACAAATTTTCTGGCCAGAATGGAAGACACTAGTGAAAAAGGAAAAATAGTTTCAATACAAAAAGTGTAATAGGTACCACAACCACCATTTTAAAACATTTAAGAAATCAAAATGACATCTGTACAGTAACCATGCCAGTGCCCTCAAATCCATAAAGTTCCCTAGTACCCTTAACAATTCTGTGTTACAGCACAGCATTGAGGTTACTATGCAGGCTACTGTATTATAGGCAGAAATTATTATTCCAAATATTAAACAGATTGTTTAACACCAAGAATGAAGGAACAATATCTATTAGTTGCTGATCTCTTGCAATTTTCTTACAATCTCAGTAAAAGTCTTAAGACAAAAGACTCTAGTCTAGACATCAGAAAGTTTTAGATCTCCAGCAAATTAAGTGTTGAATGCAAGTTTAATTTTTTTTTAAAGATTACCTCTGAAGAAGAGAAATAACTCCATTTGTTAGTGGGCAATGAACCATCAGCTCCTACTTCTCCTACTTCCAGCTCCAAGGAAGACTTGTTTGCTATGGTGTAGAATGGAGTCAAAGTAACTATCCTAGTGAGATTGAAACTGCTCATCTTGATACTAACACCAACCTGCAGGATGAAATTATTGTTCATTATTAAAATGCATATGTAATAGCACTGGTATATGAACAAAGCTTGGTTTCAAGTAGTACATTCTGCACTCGTCTACTTTTGTGCTCGCTCACTGACTCTAAACTGAAATCATAAATCTCAGGAGTAAGAGACCAAAGGTCACCTAGACCAACTTTCTATGCGCTCCACAACAATCAAAGAGGATCAGGAAGATGGACATACAATCCCAATTCCTAACAAAAGATATAGAGCTGCTTCCACCCTCTGTCCCTCAGTGACATATGCATGTTCTATTCCCAGTACAGAGATTGCACAGAGGCCATGAAGAAGAACAGAAGACAAGACAATAATTAGAAATAAGACCTTGGGCACAGCAAAAATAGAATGAAATACAAGTTAGATTTTGTTGTATGCATTTAGTATGAATGACAACAACTAGTATAAACATATAGAACACAGACATTACCAGAAAATCCATGGAGCTGGCTGGGCACTTCACACATCCATAGCTTCCAACTGTGTCAAGAGAGAAACTGCTAGACCATGTACTAGTTGAGATACATAACTGAATCTATATCATGGGGAAGAAAAAACAGATTGGATCATGACAAAGCACATCCATTTTATGAGTACACAATGATTTGATATCATCATCATTTATTCCTAATGTAAGAAATCCGTTTCTGTGCTTCAACAGTTAACAGCATTGACCATTAGAGAAGGTCAACTGGGAACAAATTCAGGACATCACGTCTCACATATACCTAGCAGTCAAGGCTCGCTCTCGCTCTCCAGTAGCAAGATAAAAAACAGAAGTTCTGTTAAAACCAGGCTCCAATAATTGTTTTTATATTAAGAAAACTGATAGGAGCTTCTACTATGAGACCTGCACTCAGTTTCAGTTTATTAGAAAACATTAACCATTCAATTCAGTTAGAAAAACGTTATGAAAAATGTAACACGAAAGACAAATACAAAGCTAGACAATAGGTACTCTTCTAGGCTTCAACAAAATACTATGCTACGCCTAAGTAATTAACTTTTACAGATTGGTTTCAACAAATGAAGAAATATATTCAAATCTTGTATGAGAATAATATTTACCAAGAAATACAATCAAATTACAAGAAAATCTTTAAAATAAATTTATCAAAGTTATGCAGTTTACTCCTTTAGGCCACTTAATGAGAAGTTGGTGCCATACCTTATTTTTACTGAAAATATTCTTTTTCTTGAACGAGAACAAGACAATATCCCTATAATCTGCTGGGTGTTTTATATGTACATCTTCAGCACGGTACTGGAGAACGCGTGAAGTTTTATTGATGAGCCAATAAGGACTGTATACAGACACGACCATGCGGCTGCCAATTTTCCTAATATGAACGTACACATCCACTGTTATAACGTCTCCAGAATTCGATGTAAAACACACAGGAAAGAACTCTGGTAACGTATCACTGATTCGAAAATGTCCATTCCAGTTTTTACCCTGATATTTTATCAAGACTAGCTCCATGATTTCACCACTGATTCTTGAATTAAGAACATCAGCCGTACTGCCTTCTGGAAGCTCACGGGTCTCTGCCGTTCCCTTAAAAAAAAATATCAAAATTTTTAAAGATGGTAAAATATTGAAGGGTAAGCAATACCAATCAGAAAAGTAGCAAAAGGAAAAAAAATCAATCAAGTTTCCATATCGGATTCAACGAGATTTAAAATCATATGGAACCAGCATCAGAACTGCAGCAACAACTACACGCATCCTAGCCCAATACACAGAATACACTTTCTAAACTGTCCAAACACAAGACTTTTCAGCATATATAATATACTGTACTGTAATCACAAATATCTCATCATTTTTCTGTTCTCTCACTCACCTACTCAGGCCCTTCTAGCAGCAGTGGCACTAGTTTTATTCTTAAATATCCAGAAAGGGGGGAACTTTAAAAAATGCTTAAAAATTAAGACGAGCAATTGTAATTAAGACTCAAATTGTAACTATGAGTAAAGATTTAGGAAGCAAATTTAAAACATGCTCAAGAAGGAGAAAGCAATCCTATGTAGAATCATTCCTTCCCTTTTTGGATTACATGAAGTAGCCCCTTAAGCGATATACCTCAAGCAGATATCGTAAAGGGTACGGTAGAAGATTCCGCACAGTGAGCATTGGATACAGATGAATAACGTAGGCTGGATCCCAGGCCTCCCCATGAGTTGCAATGAAGTTTAACTCATCAGGCACAGCATCAGTGTTCACTATTACAGGCAGGAAATTGACTTCTGTCGAAGGGCACTGCAGTATACATTTAACTTCACTGCTCCTATGTAGCTCTTCACTCCAGACTATGTGGGTTGTAGATTCTTTATATTGTCCTTCTAAAATCCCAGTTGGCTGAACAAAGAGCTGACACCTAAGACCAAGAAGAAGAAAAGAATCAAGTTTTTGTTATTCTTCAACAAATTAAAAAAGGAATACTTTACAGAATACAACTGCTCAATAATCTGAACTAATGCCAACCTGTATGAATCTAATGGAACATGGAATTCCTCTTCCGGCTTGGACACACCTATAGGCTCTAGCCGTCCAACACTCCTGACAAATTTGTAAATTATAAATGGTACAGAGAAGTAGTTCTTAATCTGAAATAAAAAAATCCACAATGTATTTTACTATCATCAACTGATGGCTTGCATGCATCAGTTGGCTATTAAACAGATGGATCACGATGCAGAAAACTTTTGATTTTACCCAGTATCAATTCAGGCACAATACTTTTCAATTGAGACAGTTCATTCATGTGGTTGAGTCATTATGTGCCCCAAGTTAAGCTAAATGTGCACCTCCCCCAACACAAATGCTTTTGTGGGGAGGAAGAAAAAGGAGTGTATACTGTGTAGTAAGCCAAATGTGAGCCATCTTGATGGTTTCTTAGGATGTGGACAGCAGAGATAAACATCTAGAATTCTAGATTATGTTTATAGTTATTTTCCTCCTCAGTTTTCTGGGCGCCACCCCCACCCTGCTCTTACTTTTTGTGAATCAACTGTGTGTCTTTCCTTCAACGTGCCAATCCCCTCCGGCTGCTTATTGTAGCAAGCCGAGCGAGACGAAGTCCTAGATGGGCTCTGAGTTGATTCACAAAAAGTAAAAGCAAAGAGGGGGTCACGCATGGGGGAGTGGGGGGGATCCGCTATCCACAGATAACTGAATCCGCAGGTAGCAGATACAGGGGACCCCCTGTAATGATAATAACTATTCCCCCGGCACCTGATAAATCACCAATCAAATAATGCCTTTATCAGAAACCCAACAATCTGGACAATAAAACAATTAAGTTCATATACATTACACAACCCAACACGCATTTTGGTAGCTTAAAAGTCAGACCTTGGGTATATTTGGGGCACTGATTCCAAAAATGGCATCAGTTTTGCCCTATCAGCTTTCGTTTTGGAGATATGGCATAGCCACCTTATATGCCAATTCAAGCAGTTTCCTCTGCCGACATGTCAGCCAACACCATGGCTTCCTCACAAGGAAGCTGCTTGAATCAGCATATAAAAAGGTGGCTATGCTGTATCTCCAAAACTAGAGCTAATAGGGCAAAACTAATGCCATTTTTGGAATCAGCGCCCCAAATACACCCAACAATAGGTCTAACTTCTAAGCACCAGGAAAAAAATCTTTATGGGGGGCTGTGTTAGTAGCCCGAGACTACTGGTTTTGGAGTTTCGCTACAATCCATATCTGTATGTCAATGTCAGAGGCTGCAAGGAACAGGCCACTTCACATTAAATCAGGAAATTTTCATGTATAGGTACATAATGAAGGAGCAGTATAGCTTATTCAAGGTTCTCACAGTGTGCCCATAATGCATGAATGTTATCAAATATTTGAGCTCATGTTTTTAGCAAACAACGGGATCATGTACCTGCAGAGGAGAGCGTATAGTAATAACTTTGTTGCCTTCTACTGCATCTATCTGTACTAGAACAGAGTCGGAGTGATCACAGCGAGGATCTCTTACACTGTGCAGCCTTCGGCCGGGTTTTGCTATGGGAATGTTTCCCACCTCCGTGTACCCCTGAGGTGCTGGTTTACAACAAACAGACAGGTACATTTAAAAAAAAAATGAAAGAAATCCTGCCTCCTCACCCACCCCATACACAGTAATATATGCAATTATGTCTCAGTTCCCCCAACGCATACAGCTATGTATCACCAGTAGCTTAAAAAGAATAATCAAGTGTCAATCTATACATCGTGGGAGTACACCACCTTTGCAAGAATGAATGAATGCTCCGATATATCCAGAACGTCCTATCGAAGGGAAGCTAACTTTTCCAGGGAGAAGAACTCTGGCCTTCAATTTGATATGCTAGAAATCTACATGGAGGGATTTACTATGTTTATACAGGAACATACAAACATGCTATCGTTCACTTAGATCATGGTGGTAAATTCCTATGAGGAATGCACTCTCTGAATTTTTAGCTCACGTCCAAGTCAAAGGGAGAAGTTTAAAAGGTTCAAAGTCAATTTGTTATTATTCAATTATTATTCGGGGCGGTGGGGATGACACTGAAATACAAAGATTCTTCTCACTGAAGCATTTTTACTGTTTCAATTAATAAGTCTAAATGAAAATCAACAGTAAGCATTTTATCTTTTGCTAATCTAGAAAGCAGGGCTTTTAACAAGGAGAGTCATGCCGGCCACATGACCACGGAGACGTCTTCGGACAACGCTGGCTCTTCGGCTTTGAAATGGGGATGAGCACCACACCCTAGAGTCGGACACGACTAGACTTAATTGTCAGGGATCACCTTTACCTTTACTACCGAAAAATAATGCGCAAAAAAAAAAAAAGCACAGGCATTTCCGGAAGTGTGAACAGTATGACAGAGCAGTACTTCCTCAACAACAACTTACTCCCTACCTTTTCAATTCAATTCACCTTGGGGGGTTTTCTGAACACATTCTGCATCTTACACCTTACAGTTCAAACACAATGGCTATATCCACTATGCCCTTGCATCTTACCAAGACTCAAAGTGAACAGGGAACTTTCTTGACGATGCAATGCTGATATCTTTCCTCTTTGTAGGGGATCGAAAGCCGAATACTCTAATTCCAAGTTCTGACCAATTCCTACATCATGAATATCTTCACTTGTTACTAATCCAACAACCTGGAGATTTCTGCTTGTACGAACTTTGAGGGGAATACCCAAGGCATTCCTCACGGTAAAGGGTGCTTTGTCTTGTAAAGAATAGTCATAAGTAGAGGCAGCTCCTTCTGAAAATCCCTTTAAAAAGCAAAAAAAAATGTGTGGATAAACGTTAATGGGCTACTTGATTTTCTTAAGGGCTTTCAACCATTTAACACTGTTTTAGTTTAGTACAAACTCCTAATTTTTGAAGGTTTTTTTTGATACCATGAAAGAGGCAGGTCTCTTTAAGCGCAAGCCAGCTTGCAATTTAAACTACAAAATTGTAAATTCTGATATTTTCTTCACCAAATTTGGAAAAATATGGTATATTCCCTATTATGGAAATATAGCAAAGTTGCTTCACTCAAGCAGTATTTACTATTGTTGCCAGATCTCTTACTGTCTGAAGAAAAGCTACCCTTGTTTTACCCAGGAAGACCGATGAGCTCTGTTTGGGTATCACACAGAGGGAACCTAGTTTCCCATGACATTCGCAATCCGTGGGCTCCTACCCTTAGGGCAAGAATGGAGCAAGTCTTAAACTTCTGGTTGTAGTTAAGAAGAAATCAGAACTTGAACAGCCAGACCAGAAGTTTAAAATTCATCCATTCATGAGTGAAGGTAAGGAAGGAGTGTGTGAGCCTAAGGCTGGCGAATGTCATGCAGAACCAGCATTAAACCATGGTTACATAGGATACCTGAATTGGGCCATGATGGGCAAACAAAGATACAATTGTGGGATAGCATAATCCTCCTCTAATTCATCACTACCACCACCACCTTCATCTTATGGAGCATGAAGTCCCAACACCAAGTTTAGGTGTGGTTAAGAATTACATTGGCATCAATGTTAGCTGTAATTAACTAGTCCAACAGCTGCTTAACCAAGGATCTGAACCACAAGTCCTTGGTGCTACTTTTCTTTTTCTCTGCGATAGCCAATCACAGCATATTCAGCTATTTTATTCCTCAGTAGTTCTTTCACAAACTAGAAAACAGAAGCAGAAAAAGAACGTCACCCAAGATATTTTGGTTACTGCGGCTGATGGAATGACCACTTTGGAGGGCTCTATCACAAATAATTTCACAGTAGCACACATACTTCTTAACAATACCTTGGCTAGATTAGTGAAGACAGCAAGGCAGCATTTGGATATTGTTATATTCATGGTATCCTTTGATGAGATGTTAATGACACTTTGTGGCTCAGGAATAACAAGGAAATCATCTCCTGGCAACAAGCTTTTATCTTGAACAGGGTTGGTCATCATCTAAAAAGGAATAGCAACAAGTTAACAAAACAATTGACCAGTTTGGATCGCACCCCTGACTGTTCCCTGGAAGGACAGGTACTGAGGCTGAAGCTCAAATATTTTGGCCACCTAATGCGAAGAGAGGTCTCTCTGGAGAAGACTCTGATGCTGGGAAAGATTGAAGGCAAAAGGAGAAGGGGAAGGCAAAGGAGGAGATGGTTAGACAGCATCACCGATGCAATGAACATGAAAATGAGCAAACTCAGGAAGATAGTGGAGGACAGGAAGGCCTGGTGGGATATGGTTCATGGGATCACGAAGGGTCGGACACGACTTAACGACTGAACAACAAAAAAATTGAATTGTGGATGCAAACTTCATTAAACTGCACAAAGTTTGCAGCTTTGCTTTAGAAAGAGAATTTTGTCTTTCTAATCAATGTCTTCCCAGAACACCACCACACAGATTACACAGAGTTAACTAGTTTTTACTTTATCTCTGAACGTAACATGGTGTACTAAGAATACAGATGACTACCACTAATTAACTTTTATCAGTGTATTAACAAGATTTTGAAAACATGAACTACACATATTGGTTAACTAAGAAACTTCTAGTGATCAATACACTGACCCCAAGGCACTTTTGACCAAATGGAAGTAACTTCCACCCACTGGGGGTGGAGGCAGGAGGGCAATTTTCCCTCCCTTCCTGCTGAAACTCCCTTCCCATGCTTCAAAGGATCCTCCAACCCAGAGGAAAGAGTTTGGCAGGGGCAGTGGGAAAGACCCATCGTTTTCATGGATCTCCATTATTACGTGAGCCAAACAAGCGTCAGGATCTAAATTTATAAAATTATAAAAAATAACTTCATATTTCCAAATCCAAATATGGAATAGAGGAGCAATACAAAAGGCCGGAACACACTGGGCGCATCCCGCATGCTTCGCGCACGTTGCAGCTGGCTGCCCCAGCGTTCTTGCAGTGGGACTTGCCTCCGGCCGGAACACCAAGGGCCGCTGGGAGGAACGTTTGCGTTGACGCCTCCATTGGTCAATTCCCAGGTTGTTGTGTTTGTCACGCCGTACGCAACGCACGCGAGACGCGCTCCATGTGTTTCGGCCTAAACACAGAAGCACTTCTCTGAACACTTTTCAGATGCACTAGCACTAGCATTTGTGAATTTTTAACAAACTGAAATGTTATGTGTTCGTGATATCTGATATTTACTTAAGACTTTAAATGTAAGATGTTACACATTTATATTGCTATTTATGGTTTCTGAAGCCATGTGGTAGGGTACAAACTGAAATAGTAAAATGAGACTGTATCATTGCAAAATGAAGTCATCCAGAATAAACTACTGGCACCCTTAAAAGCACAGCGGAATATACTTTCTTCTAAGCTGATCAAAGAAATTGTAATGGACTAGACAGGAACAGTTAGAAGTCACTAATCAATGAAACTTTTAAAATGCTAGCTTACATCAAACTTTAGGTTCCACCGACGTCTTTCTTTGTCAATTCGCTCAATAAGGGGCTCCCAAACCGCATAAGACTCATTGTAATAGTGAACCTAGATATTAAAAGCAGAGTTGAAATTCATAAACGTTAGCTTGATTTTGATCCACACTTTTGAGCATCAGTTAAGAAAATTATTTCAACATTACATGGAACCCACCTTCCCCCCAACAATTCATACGCATGGTTCAAATTGAGAAATTTCAATTTGCATAGCAACAATGTGTTTCAACAGACAAAGGCTCAGACTTGAAGCTGTCACTCAGACCTTCTGTTTACATACCTCTAGTGTCATGTCAGCTGTGGCAGACATGAAAGACGACCAGTTTTTCACCATTCCTGAAAATGTGGACTCTGCTAATAATAGGGGAATGGTACGATGCCCCAAACCACACTCAAGGGTAATCTGAACAGATTTCACTTCAACATCAAAGTTTTCCTTTTTCTCACACTGCTCACTATCTAGAAGCATTTCAGTTGCTTCTGTGGCCATGTCAACACCAAGAAACCAAGAGTGGCACTGGTCAACATGTTTGATATCCCACAGATTCACAACACAACAAGCAGTTCCTCCAGGTTCTTCCTTCTTGGGCTTTGGTTTCATGGCAGCCATGATGGTTATTACCGTATTGAGAATTATGGGCGAGATCTTAAAAAGGAAAGACAGCTAAATCAGTGCATTTCAAAGTTGTGACACAAAAGAAAACACACTCAATAGCAGCATTTCTCAAACTGTGGGTTGCAACCCACAAATGGGTTGTGACCCGATTTTTGGTGGGTTGCGAACAGCCAGATGCTCGAGCCTCAACGTCTGAGTTACTGGATGCTTGCACTTTTTTTTTAAATGCAAACAGAAGACCACCCGAGTCTCTTCGGCCCACTCCAGGCCTCATCATTTCATGTTCTCAGCGAGTAGAGGCAGAGAACATGACGCGATGAGGCCCAGAGCGGGCCAAAGAGGCTCAGGCGGCCACCTGTTTGCATTAAAAAATGCAAACTGGCAACCTAGAAACTTTTGGCAGCAACATGACAATATCATCACATCACGGCCAAAACGTCTGGGTTGCCAAGCTCCGTGCAGTAAGTGGGTCACAGGTTGGGAAAGCTTAAGAACCACTGCTCTATAGTACATACGCATATATTTATTACGTAACTTACTGCTGCTAAATAAGGCATCTACCAACTGGCCCACAAGGCATCTTTAAATAAACTAAATGGAGGGCTCCCCAAGAATTAGGCTCACATAAATAGTTGGTTCCTTATGTATGAAGCATATTCTCTCTGAAGGAGAAGAGCAAAATTACTATTCATCTAAAAGCAGTTTCAAACTGTGAGCAGTTACAAACAACATCATGTTTGCACTACTAATAGTCATCAACTACTACCAAAAACTATTTGGAAATATTGAATTAGAGCTAGTAGAACTGAAAAGCAAAAGGTAGCATAACTGCCAGGAGGGATAACAACCTCTGCGGCTCAAGGTGGCTGCAGTTATCACTGCTGTACACAATCACCTTTGTCCAACTCTCACATAAAGCAACTGCTAACCAGTTTTGTTAGTCCAAATGTGCCATCCCCGGCCCAAAATATATTGAAGTACCTGTAAAAAAAAAAGCCCAAACAAAGCCTTACAACTTTGTCTACTTAGGTTATCTACTGTACAAAACACAGACTTGAAGTTAGCTTAACAGGATTTACAGAAAATAAAGAAAACCAAGTAGGATAATATGTACTAACCTTCACAATGAATTCTTCTACTGTCACAGCCACACTCTGCACTCCTGAAGTATGCATCATAACTTCCATAACCAAAGAACATGGCTGAACAATCTTAGAGAACACAAGTAAAATACTGCTTAGAAAAAAGTTTGTAATCTTGTGAACAAAAAGGTAATTTCTCACCATTCTATTTAAAAATAGCAAGGTTTTGCATAAGTCTACCGGTGTTGTTCTTGTAGGTGCAAGAAGGCATCTTTCCCCCTTTCTCCACAAACCTATGAACTACTACATGCTACTCTGAATCGATTGTGGGATTGGGCTTAAATAAGATAGTAAAATACACACTACATTATTTTTACTATAGCCAATGAAACAGAGTGGGCCAGGTAATGGGTAGACACAACCAGAGGCCCCTGCAAATGTAACACTTCTAAGCTCTTAGCCATAGCTAAGGAATTGGGAATGGGTGCCAGGCGCCCAATGATGACCAGCAAAGAGCAACTGCAGCTTTTCAGGGCCACTGTGCCTTTACACATTTCCACCTTGTAGTTTCTACCTTTAATTGCTTCCTGTTCAGCCTAGCCATGGCATTATTAATGAACTGCCCCTTAAACAATTCCTGCTCCCAAGGGTAGAAGGAGTTTGGTGAGATAATAAGGTTTCTCTCCTCACCCTTGTGGTACCGTAGGACATTCATTACTAACGCCACAACTGTGCTGAACAAGAAATAATGGCAGGAATTTCGAGAACACCATTTCTAATTAAAGTTGTAGCGGACCTTTGCTGAACAAGACTTGCTTCTGAGTAAACATTATACAAGTCCTTTCCCATGACAAAGGATCCACTGACAGATTATATAGTGGTATATTACATGCCATCTGGAGCCACTATTCTTATCCCCCCCACCCCATGTAAAATAACAGTACTTTAGCAAGCCTTGAATGGAAGAAGTTACTCTAGCTATAGCTCACTTTGTAAATTACAGCAAAGAGCTTACTGTTGTGATATTTTTCTCTCCTTTCTTTCGGAGAAAAGGGCAGGCCAACACTTTAAGATCATGCACTTGAGCTGTCACCCGTTGAGTAAGAGGTCCAGTCAACAAAGAGAAATCACACTGGAATGAAGCTGCTAAGGCAGGAGCATTCGCGTTTGTCAAGTTGGCAACAAATACGATTTCTGGATCCATGATCCGCACTAGCATCATCGTGTTAGGTTGCAGAGATCCATCTAAAGAAGTTTACAGTTCGTCAATTAAGCAGCCAACCAATTTAAACAGAATAGAAACATTACATCAGTTAACACACTATGTCAAGCATTTGCCCTAGTTTTTGCATCCAAATGTGCAGATGGATACTATGCTTCTTGCCATGAATGAGCATTTCATATTTTCCTTGCAAAGTATTTCCCTGAAATACTGTATCTTGATAACAGAGAGGTGCTTTTGTCTGATCTCATTAGAGAAGGGTAGAATGCTCTTATCAGAGAAAGATATATAACACTTATGTCCCACAATCACAATCTCCTATAGACGATCTGCTTACAGAAGTTTGTAATACAGCCATTCCCACAGTCTGGAGCTGTAGTGAGAAAAAAGCCCTTCAGCACAAATAATTATATTCGCTAGAGAAATGTTTTTGTTATCCTTCAGACTACTGTTCATTAAACACTATTTGGGTAAGAGCCGAGGTTCTCAAACTGGTGGGTTGCAACCCATCAGGAAAACCAACTGCAGTCGCTACCTCCTTAAGACCTCCTTACCTCCCGCCGCCAGGAACAAAGGGGTGTAATTACTTACTGGAGGTTGCACCAACCCTCCAGAGGGTGCGGGAGGCGTGCCCACCTCACTCTCCAGAGGTTCGGCATAATCCCCGGTAAGTAAAAACACCCCTTTGTTCCTGGCGGCAGCGAGATGTCTTAAGGGGGTAGTGAGGGAGCGCCACTGTTTATTAAAGATACTGCATTTACACTGTGTTCTGCAATCAATATTTGCTGAATATTAATATATATTTAGCAATACTTGGCAATCAAAAAATTAAAGGAGTTCCCAAACAATGGGAATCCAAATAAATGTCTGGGCTTATTGTTTTTATTTTATTGCCCATAAAAGCTGCTTACGGCAAATGCAGATGAATAAGAGAACATTTGCAAACACTGACAAAACCCATGTTTGCAAGCTAGTTTCAGAAAAAAAAAATCTATACTACGTACAAGTGAACCTCTATCAGGACCATCCAGGGCAGGAAAATGCATCTGTCCAAATGCACATTTTTCAGTGCGAAAGTAGACCTCTCAAAAGGAACATTTTTAAAATTCTCCCCAAAAATCATGACCAATCATGACCTTGGCTAAGGCCAAGATCTAACACATCACATTAGGTACGTCCAAGGGAATGCTTGAGCCCAGAGCAATTTGTTTTTGTTTTCTTTCTTTCTTTCTTTCCTTTCTTTCTTTCTTTCTTTCTTTCAACAGTGGACCATCTATGTCAATACAACCTGTTCTTGAAGCTTCTCAGAGTTTTATTATATCGTACTCTAATTTAGGCATTCAGAGATATTAGTGAAATTACAACTAGCAAATTTACATCAAATTACAACTAGTTACATTACATCGAGCAAATTTAACTCACACCTTGCCCACAATCCAATACAGACTTAAGTTGAAATCAACAGGCTTCAGTATACTTGACCCAACATTACCTTGTGATCAATCTTAGAGTTTTGATAAAATTAAGCCATAGAACTACATTAATATTGAGAAAGGCTTTTCCAAGAATCTTTGCTAACCTTTTTCTGGCCTAGGCTTCCCAGGCGTGGCATGCTTTAATTGAATCTGGGTAGATCCTTCCGTTGAGGTAGTTGGCATTGATTTAACAAAGAAATCTGCTACTGTCAACAGAAACTCCACACTGGCACACAAATACAGTTTGTCCAGAATAGCTACAATATTCCTCCCACTGTTATCCTGACTATAGTTGATCTCAATCATGACACTGTCACTTTGGTCATCTTTCTTATCTATCATTCTGAAAAATAAATGTGTGGTAAAGCAATAAAACAGGTTAAGGAACAGACAGGCTAAGGAATTTATATAACAGGAGAAGCACAATCCTATCTAGATCTACTCAGAAGAAAGTTACATGGTGTCCATCAAGATTTACTCCTTAGTACATGCGTATACGTTTACAGCCTCAGTCTTATCTTCATACTTCATAGTCAAGTGAAATTAAAACCAGTGCTACCTTTTTAAAGCAGTGTTTTATAATACTCGTCCCCAGCTTTAATATATTTCCTCTACTTTTCCTTCTCTTCCGTTGTTTGACTAGTTTCTTTGAATTGCACGCTGGAGAAGGCCTGTGCGTGCATGCATTTTTTAATGCATAGCATCTAGTTACTGCAGGAGTTATCTAAACAAATTATATCATCAGAACCTGCATTGGCACTGCAAGTCTGCTGGACACACAATAAGGTACAATCTTTTAAAGCAACATAGCAGCAAGATAGCTAACCTTGATGTTGCTTTCTGAATCCCTTCTCTGAGATCATCCAGCGTACATGTTTTCAATGTAGTATTAATGCCGACAGAGCCATTTGAGGACATCTTTCCCGATGATGTCATAAGATGCAGCCTGAGTTCTCCAAGACGCAAACTGTTATTGTGAAGTGAAAGCTGAGATCCCTGCAATATACAAAAATGGCCAAGATGGAGTAACTATATGCCGAGTCTGGAAGACAAAGTGCATTAACAGGCTTTAAAAAAAAAAAAAAAAAACGTTATCTAGCTGACACAGAAGCAGGACAAAATTTAAATTTGCAAAACAAAACTATGTGCGAAAATGAATATAAGATTTTAATGTTGTACGGTGCAGGTCGTAAATATTAATCATCAAAACTAGACAAGTAACCCTGATTCGATCCCTCATAATTTGATTACTGCGATTTCATCATCAAACATTAGCTTTTTTCTGAATTTGCTGTATATGCAGCTGACCAAACACAAAAGTATTTTTCTCATCAAGATTTCACAAACCTGATTAACATCAGTATTGTAGAGAACAACAGAAAGTGACTCAAAATGAAAGTCGAACATAAGGGCCACACTTTCCTGAGACAGCGAGTCAGGAAGATCAACCTGCTCAGAAATGGTAGGACTACCTGAAATATTTGGAAAAAGTACATGTGAAACTGCAGTAATTTGGTATCTGGAGATAAATGCACATTAAAAACTCAGACCTGCTTATTTCTATTTAACAAGTTATAAACAAAATGCTCTGCTTAGAAGAATCATCTAGTAATATTTTATCAGTTTCACTGTGATCAGATTAACTTTGATTTGGGGAGGAAAAAAACAGATATACCTTCATGGAGATCAGCACTGGTTTGAACTTTGCCCTTTTTGACCATCTGGGCTTCTGGCAAAGTTGGTTGTGCAGTTGTTGGATGTGTAGCAACTTCACCAAGATTTTCCAGTAAAATGCTCATGAGCAGAGTTAAGTCATCTTGACAGAGAGCTATCTGTAAAGTGTCCAATCCATTATTGGCTTTCAAGAAATTCATTTTTAAAAAAGAGGGAGAAATTGCAATGCCCACCTTCACAGCTTCCCTCAATGAATACCTACTCTTACCTCAGCTTGGCACAGCAGTTTCCTATAATTACATGCACACTCAAAATGCCATGTAGCAGGCATTTTGAAAAGAAACTGAGTCTGAACTGAAAAGAAACTGAGTCAAGCAAACTATCCAATGCCCAGTACTACTTAAGGTCAGTTCACAAAAGTAGTCCTGGATGTCCCCACCTAGGTATTCAAATGAACCGACAGTGGTTCCTGGGATCATGGCAACTAGACGAAGTGTTGCAATAGTAAAGGAAAATAGTTCACTGTTTCAGTCAGCAGCCAGTTCACACATTAGGTGTCTCCATGCAAAGATTTATCCGAGAATACTTCCACGTAGAGCAAAACTTGTTGGTGAAACTTGTTTCACACAGCAACTGAAGAAAAGTCCAGTTGTAAAACAAATTTCTTGACAGGTCCTCAGGCCAGTTTCTATTATGCCCCGAGTTACAATCACGTTTAAAAAAAAAAGCCGTATTCTCTCCAAATGGAACACAGATCAGTCAAATGTCTCCATGAACTTACCTGCATAGTCTCCAGGTTTCCTTTGACAACAATCCCTGGAATTTGTGGATACCAAGCTGCTGCTAAATTTCTCTGGACTGACAATAGCAGATTTACTGGTTGCAAAATCTCAACATCTGGCTGAGAACCACTGGCCATTATAGTCCTAGCGAAGACAAGTTGAATTATGATGGCAAACAGGATATGGACATATTAATGTGCCCTATACCAAGTAAGACCATTATCTATCAAGACTTGTACTGTCTATTCTGACTGACAACAGCTCACCAAGATTTCAGTCAGTCTTTTCCCAGTCCTGCAAAAAATATTTCAAGCAGAGATACAAGGGCTTGAATCTAGGTCTCTCTGCATGCAAAGCTTATGCTCTCCCCTATTGAGTTATTTCTCCTCCCCAGGATCTGTTCATACGCATCTGAAGGCCACAGAGCACCCAAGAAACTACAAATCTATCAAACACAAGTTTTTATCAATGCATGTTAAATATCAAACTTTTTTAATCCTATCATTAGCTACAATTCATATCAGAAAGGTTTCAGCCAAATTTAGCTGCCACATTCCAATTAATCTCCCACAGTAACTCCTTCCAATTTCCAAGGAGATTTCCTGAGGAAATTTTAATTTATATGAACTGCTTTTTCAGGGAAAAAAAATTACATTTAGGTTACAGACCTAAATAAGGAATGGTTCCGTCCCAAAACAGCTTACAATGTAAAGATTAGATTGCATTTAAGTCCAAACTTTCTCTAAAATTTAAATTTATTTATATATATATACACACACACTGGCTGCCGGTTTGTTTCCGGGCAAAATTCAAAGTGCTAGTTTTGACTTTTAAATCCCTTTACAGCTCGGGACCAGCGTACTTGGGGGACCCGCCTCCTTCCTTATAATCCGACCCATACTCTGAAGTCATCAGGGGGGGGCCTATTAACTGTGCCGCCACTGATGGAGGTGAGGGGGATGGCGGCAAGAATAGGGCCTTCTTGGCAGTGGTGCCCCAACTACGGAATTCCCTCCCCCTGGAATTAAGTACGGCTCCCTCCTTAGAGACCTTTTGGCGGGGCCTCAAGAGGTTTTTATTCAGGTTGGCGTTTGATGGCTGACATGGTGGGCTGGCTTTTTAATAAATGTAATCATAAGGTGACCCACGGGGGGTTGTTTTTTTAATTGTTTTAGTTACCTGTTTTAATTATTTTTATTGTATTGTATTATGCATTTTAACATTTTTTAATTGTAAGCTGCCTTGATTGCCCTTATCGGGAGAAAGGCGAGGTAAAAATTTAAATAAAATAAATAAATAAATAATGATAGTGATATACGCATAGCGGTCTCCACACCTATATTGGGAATTACAAAACATAGTGGGGGGGAAAAAGGTAAAGGTGACCCCAGTCGTGTCCGACTCTAGGGTGTGGTGCTCATCCCCATTTCAAAGCCGAAGAGCCAGCGTTGTCCAAAGACGTCTCCGTGGTCATGTGGCCAGCATGACTCTCCTTGCCGTAGCGCGTAGCATGCGGCTGGAACACGGAGCGCCATTTACCTTCCTGCAAGCGGTACCTATTTATCTACTCGCATTAACATGCTTTGGAACTGCTAGGTTGGCAGGAGCTGGCCAAGCAACGAGAGCTCACCCCGTCGTGGATTCGAACTGCTGACCTTTCGATCTACAGCTCATGGTTCAACGGTTTAACCCACTGCGCTACCCGCTGGCTAAACATAGTGAAGCAGCTGCTCAAATGCCAAGTGAGCAATCCTGTTAGGTACTAGTCTTTAGCATCCACCCTTTGGTCAGCTCCATTGAGCTGCAACCTTCTTTATGTAGGAGAATGAGTGTCAACCTCCTGCAAGCAAGCAAAAGCAAAGAATTCTTCCCCCAATTCCACTTTAATCTCCCATAAGAACTCCTTCCAGTTCAATTGAGCTCAAAGCAAAGAGCCCACCGACTTCTGCTTTATCAGGCTTTGACCCAAAACACTGTCCAATTATTCATGTGTCCTACAACACATAAAAAAAAAAACATTGTTCGCATTTACAGTTTTTCCCCCAGATCAAGGAATAATCTCAAGTGAGAAGAGAGGAAAAAATGCTTAATACCTTGAAATCTTTAAATGAGTTAGCTGTATATCCAGTTTATCTATCACTGGAGGATGAGAGGTTTCACCTGCAGGGATCAGGCTAAATTCATTCTCAACTCTGATTAAGCCAAGATCTGCTACCAATATATTGTGAGAGACAGATGACTGAGGAATGACTATAACAGGAGCTTTAAGGTTGATGTCCAATAAAAGGCGAAAACTCTTTTTAGCAAAATCCTTCATGCTGGAAGCGGCTCTTTCTGCAGCTTGAGCTGTGGCAGCACTCAGGGCTTCTTTGGCAGTTTGGAAGTGATTTAGGAAGTTCTATGACACACAAAATAGCACAACACAATAGTGAGCAAAACCAATGATCAGTGAGTGGCTCAAGAAGCAAAGTGAGTGGCTCAAGAAGCAAAGAGAAGACCTATCTGGTCAGAAAAAAAAAATCACCATAGAAATTTGTGTAATTAACAGCACAATCCTATCTAGCTCCTCCACTGGTGCAGGCAGTGGTGGAGGGCAGAACAGGAGGCTTTGGAAGGGATAGGGGATTTAAGTCCCCTTAAATTCCTTTAAAGGAGATTTAAATCCCCTTTCCCTCCCAAAGCCTCCTGTTCTGCCCTCCACCACTGGCTGCATCAGTGGAGGAGCTAGATAGGATTTTGTTGTAAATGAATTTTCAGAACTATTTTGCAACATGCGCTGTAAAAGCAAAACCTCTACTTGGGAACTGTTTTCAAAACAACATTTTAAAACTAAAATGCAAAACATACCAGAAAAATAAGACCATCGCTTACCAGGAGAGACATGAAGAATTGATGCAGATAAACAACTTGAATGCAGCCCACTTTCAGTGACATTTTACCATCAACCTTGGACATATCCATATAAGCTTCTCCCTCTGTAGCATCTGGACAAAGGGTCATTGTAAATCGAAAGACTTCATCTCCCACTATGGAGACAGCCTGCAAAAATAATACTCATTCAGTCACGTTCTGGTATCTTTCTATAGCACTCTCTTGTTTTATAGTACAGTGTACAGGTCTTTAATTAAAACATGTCATGTTAACAACGTGTTCCGTATTACTGAATTTATATCCACACAGATTGTGTTGTTTAGTTTGCTAGGGATTTAGGAAGGTTCCTATTACTTTTTCCCCAGCCTTCCCACCCAGTACATGCAGCGTCCTACACCATTCAGCACCCCAATAACTCAAATTCACCCCCTACTTCTACCCCTGCTCCATTCATCAACACAGCTTCTCCATCCTAGAAAGCATAAGGTAGGTTTGAAGAAGCAGGCTGAAACCAGTCCCTTACTACACCTATATGTTCCATCAGGGATTCCCATTTTTAATTCTGATCTCATCCATGGTCTTAAATCCTGCCCATGAGGCACACAAGGCTCAGTCCAGCAACCCCAAAATTTGTATTCACCTTTTTATGAACTGTCTTTGGATCAACATTTGTAATAACAAAGTCCCGAAGTCTGGCAAAAACCTCTGTCTGCTTGGTCATTGCGAAAACAGACGCCTCCATACCTGAACAAAGCAAAAACCCAAAACAAGAGTGAAAAAGGCAATACAGTATGTATCTTTCAAGAATAAAAGCAGACGTGTAATAAAATTAGTTGGATGCCTCAATAATTTACAGTGCAAGCCTATGTATGTCTACTTAGAAGTCCCATTAAGTTCAGTGGGACTCGCTCCCAAGTGTGTAGAATTGCAGTCTTAGTCACTTCATAATTTGTAGTGCTTTCCTGCTAACTGAAGATCTTATAATCTCATAGCAACAGTAAAGCTATGGACCTTCTCAGTGGTTGGATGGGAGACCACTGGGACACCCCCCCCCCCATGTAAGCAACTCTATACCTGCTAATGGAAGACCAGGTTATAAGCACAACTAAGAAAGGAAGCATCTTATTTCCACACCACACTCTTAAGCATTTTGAATTCACCAGGTAAAAAAACCACCACCTACCATTAACTGAACTACAATTATTTAAGTTGTTTTATTTTTATGCCACCTCTCCAAATACTCAGGATAGCTTAAATTTCATAAGAGCCTAATAAAAATTAGACTATTTTTGCAGATTCAGGCAAAAGAAGTTAATTTACCTTGTATTCGGATATCAGCAATGTTAGATTGCCTATCACAGATCAAAACACTAAAGGCATTCAATTTGGCAGTGAATTTCAAGTCACACATGCTGTCCTGGGCCACAGAAGGAGGAACTGTAAAATAGTGAAACAAGTCAGTCAACTTTTACATAAGGATGCTTAGCATTAATACGCTGTGGTTATATCCATCTTCGTACTCTCACTCTTTCAGACCCAATATACAAGCATTAGTTTCTGTTTCCAATCCTTGTCATCTGGCATTCCTTTCAATAAACAGGACAGGCTTGAAAGCAGTACTGTAATTTGAAGTTAAGAGGCTCAATGACAGCGATCAGCCTCAGAAAAACTAAAATACAGACTGACACGCCACGCCCTCCTCCACAATGCTAAACACCACATTTGGGAACAAATACAATTCCCAATCAAATGTTTGCCGACAACAATCAAAGCAATATGAGGGGAGGTGTGTGTATGGCACATTTGCAGGGCAGAAGTAACAGGCAGTGGTTAAAAGGTGCTTAACTCTTTCTGCCTCTCCTTCCCCCAAGCCACTCCCCCCCCCACCTATAAGCAAGCAATAATGTCTCAGAGTCCCCTACTTTACCAGGGTACGCCCCATGAAACACACAAGACATGATATGGATGAAAAGGGTCACTTTATTGAAATACAGGAAAGCAAGCTCATAGGTAAAGGAGATCTACAGGCCGGGGTCAGGGTGTTTACACGCGCACGTGAGAAGCGCTGACACGGGCATACATCCTAAGGACTGCCCTGGGCGGAGTTACAACCCGGACTCCGAGCCGTCGCCCCTCGCCTGAGGAAGCCGACTGATCCACGCCGACCCCTAGCGGGTCAGGGCAGTAGGAACCGCTGCACCTCCCCAAGCCGGTGAGCCCGAAGGAAGCTCACGTGATCCCAGCCAAGGGTCCCCCCCACCTCTCCCCATGCCGGAGAGCAAAGGGGAGATGGATGGTGGGGGGGGTGCGTCTCTCAACCTTGCTGCCCTCGGGTTCACTCCCTCAACCCAGCTTTCAGCCTTCTTGCCCCTGACCCACAGCCAGTTAGTGACCGGCTAGAAAAGAAATGAACGTACCCACTATAGTCAGAGGTAGGCGAAAAAACTACACCCCCAAGGCCAATCGGGAGTGCAGAAAAATTCCTACCCGGACCCCAAATGGGCGACCAGTATAACCCAGACTATAATCAAGGGAGGGTGGTTGGGTTAACCGTTGCTGCGCTCAGGGGAGACTGGGTAAGAGTGTGGGTAAGAGTGTGCCCAGAGCAGCCCCAACAGGTACTGCCCCTCCCACACTCCTCCCACAGAAATGTGATATGGGGCGTCCCCGCCCCCTCCCTACCTATGCGTTTCCAGGACGACCAAGTAAACGCGAGCATCTCTTTATGGGATGCTCGGCCGAGTGAAAAGTGGCATAAAGGTTGAGCACCAACAGCCTCTCATTGCTTCTCCCCTTCTCTCGCTGTCACACACAAAATATAGGTCATGTTACTGCCCACTCTTTCATGCTCCTTCCCAGGTTTGTACTTTCAATTCCATTTTTAAACTCTTTTTTCATTTCCCATATATTTCTTCTATTCCTCAATCATGGGAAGGAATTCTCAATCTTTAATACAAATTAACACGCTATCACCACCACTCTTCCTTACCAGCAAATACAAACACAACAACAATACCTGGTTTTACAACAGCCATTTTGGGCTCCTCCGATGGAACCTTTGCACCAGTTTCCCTGTCAGCAGCTGTAAAAGCATTTGATGCAACACCATACGTGAAAAAATTCATGAGGGAAAGCAAGGCTTCTGTGTGTAGTAATAGATCTAAAGTAGAAAAGGATACCTAAGAGGGGGGAAAAAAGAAAGAATGTCGCAAAATTATCTGGCCAACATCTGTTATTGTTGCCATAAAAACCCAAAATCTGTCACTACGCATTCCAACTAGTAAAAAGGTGAAACTCCCCAGCATCTGCAGAGATTCACGTTCTAACCAGTCAGAACACAAAGCTCCAGCGCATCTTTAGAGATTCTAGTTCTACCTACAGTAGTTAGAATGCAAAAGCACTGGGCATTTCAATTCAGCACTTTCTAGTTCTTACTAGTCAGAATGAGAATCTCCGAAGACGCTCTGGAGCTTCACATTTGGACTAGCTCAGGGGTTCTCAACCAGTGGTACTAGTACCACCAGTGGTATTTTGGGCAACTGTTGGTGGTATTTGGACCGCTGGACTTGCAGAACCCCGCTCCGACACGGCGCTTTCGGCAGGACGTTTTCACTCCTGAGAGGCTCCTGCCTTTGGCTGAGCCTCTCAGGAATACTGAGAAGGACCCTCCCACCCAGCCAGAGCCTCCTACCTGCATTTTCTGGCCTCCGAAAGCCTGAAAGTAACTAGCGATGATGTCATCCCCAGCCACTTCCAGTGGTACACAGCAGGAGTGTAGCACTAGAGGTGGTACTTGGCCAGGAAGGAGTTGAGAACCCCCGGACTAGTTGGAACTGGAAGCTCCCAAGACACTTGTGAGCTTCACATTTTTACTAGCTGAAACTAATTCTGACAGATTTTGCATTTTTATTGCAACATATAGATAAAATAAAATACTGTTCTTTGTGACAAAATGATGCTAAAAAGAAATTGATGGCAGCCAACGTGACAATACAGTTTTTTACTTACATTTATTGCTTGCTTTGTACGTTCATAAACTGTTTCAAACTGTGGTCCATCTGCATCAGCCTAAGCAGAGAATCAAGGTTTCAAAACACTACATAACTGAAGCAAAGTTAAGCAGTATACAGATCATCAGGTCAAGCAGGAGGTCCTTTCTACATACAGCAACCCACACAGACAAAGAGCACTAAGCCATTCTCTTGCTACAAGTGACACACTGGTGGTACAGTTGTGTGCCACAGCTTCCAAGCCTAAGGAAAAGAAAAAGTAGCTTTTTTGCATCCAGCATAAAGGCACAGAATCAAGTCCTTGTTCACTTTCTCACAACGTCCTCCTTTTCTCCCTCATTTCTAGAATGTAAGAAATGCCTTGCTGGATCAGACCATGATCAGCACTCTGTCTTACATAGCAGTCACCAAACACACACATCCAACGAAACAGCCAAGGTCCTATCAGCGATCTCTGCCATTATGAGTAGGCATTTAACGTTCAATTTAGATAGTCATAACATTTATTTAATATCAGTTATTTCACTTTGATTCCCCACATTAAGCGCAAACGTTTGGCTCTCTTGCCACAAAACTAGTAAGTTTTAGTTTTAAAAAAACCAAACCTTTATATATTCCATCTTAAGGAGATGTTCGCCAGATTCATCTGAAGAGTTGATAATACTCAGTGGATCTCCTCTGGAGTCTGTAGATAAGACAGCATGCATATCACAATGCTGAGTCACTTCTGTCACTACCTTAGCTTTACAAAGCGAAGACAGAAATAGAGAAAAAAGCTGCAATTCTCTAGGAATGCAGTATTTTATAGAATAAATTTACATAATTTAAGAACATACATGCTTACAGGTTGAAGAGGCTTATAGCGCAATCCTGTCTAGAATACAGCGACGGTGGCACACCTAAGGCGGACTCTGCATCCTAGCCAGGATTGGGCCCACGCTGGCAGAGCTGGAGCATTCCTCAGGAGAAAGGGACATTTCTCCCTCCCTCAATGGGCCTCCTCAGATGCGTGCCAACAAAATGGCAGGCGCAAATCTGAGGTGCCGGTGTAAGGCCAGTCAGGCCTAGGAAAGGGGATAGGATTTTGATGAGCTATTGCCTCCAAGAGATTGGTGGGAGCAGTTACGCTTTCCAGTATGCTTGCTTCCCCCCCCCCCGAGAATAACGCCTTCACGCTCAAGAACTACCATCTTGTAGAGTTTAAGGAAACAGTTTACTAGATGTCTATATTTTTTTTATCACAGTTTTTCTGCAAAGAATTTTCTTTAAATACAAGAAAAAACATACCAGTACAGCTATTGAAAAGATTAATTAGGATTATTGCACAGTGACAACTGAGAGAGTTCCTGAAACTGTTTTTTTTTTAAATTCACACATTAAAAAAAGGAACAGCAAGTAATTTGATGGGTGCATAGTAGAAAATTACAACACGTTAAACATTCTGAAAAACAGAATCTGCAAGTTCATTTTCGTGCAGAAAATTTCCTGGATCGTGCAGACCTGGCCACAGTGACCCATGCCCTAGTAACATCTAGACTAGATTACTGCAATGCGTTCTACATGGGGCTGCCTTTGAAGACTGTTCGGAAACTGCAACTAGTGCAGAATGCGGCGGCCCGGGTGGTTGCTGGGGCCTGTCGGTTCGACTCAGTCGGACCGTTGCTTCGGCGGCTACACTGGCTGCCGGTTCGTTTCCGGGCACAATTCAAAGTGCTAGTTTTGACTTTTAAAGCCCTTAACGGCTCGGGTCCAGGGTATTTGAGGGACCGCCTCCTTCCTTATAATCCGACCCGTACTCTGAGGTCATCAGGGGGAGCCCTGTTAACCGTGCTGCCATTGACGGAAGTGAGGGGGATGGCGGCACGGAATAGGGCCTTCTTGGCTGTGGCGCCCCAATTATGGAACTCCCTCCCCCTGAAATTAAGAACGACTCCCTCTTTAGAGACCTTTCGGCGGGGCCTTAAGACGTTTTTATTTAGGACAGCTTTTGATGTCTGACATGGTGGGCTGACCTTTTAACCTTTTAACAAATGGCTTTTAACATATGTAAACTCAGGTGACCCACTGGGGTGTTTATTTTAAATTGTTTTAATTAATTATTTTAATGTGTATATCTGTATTTTAATGTGTTGTAAGCCGCCTTGAGTGCCCTTGGGAGAAAGGTGGGGTATAAATTCTTTAAATAAATAAATAAATAAATTTTGTTCCATGAGGAATCGTTTCATTAAATGCTAAATTAAGTATTACTTACCAGTAAATTCAAGGCACTTCATGTGGATTTCTTTTAGATACGCTGTAGCAGTCATATCATGTGTTTTAATTCTGCCCTCAGTTCCAAGCTGCAACATTGTTAAAATGTGTAAAGGGCAGCTTCTTTTTTCTACCTGTTTCATTAATGTTACTACAACCTACAGAAAAAGAAATATAGGTAGGGTATTTTAAAGTTACATAATCATGCACTTACATGCTGTAATTGCATTCCTTCAAAAAAAAATTTTTTTTTCACCCGACATTTTCTATGATTCCATTTTGCCAAACCACTTGCAGGTATCCAATTGGGTATACCCTCTGGTTCCAAACAGTAAAGAGACCAGGAGAAGCATATGCTCAATTCTTCATTAGCTTCCAAGAGCAGACTTGCTGGTGTGCTTGCTTGAGACATGAGGAGTTTAGTGACTGATGGAGGAGACTTTGTTTTCTCAGAGTAGCAAAAGCTGTCTAGTTAATTTACAATTGCACACTGCTCCAACAAAGAGGAGCAGTCTCTAAAAACCAACACGGAATATTACACTGCTTAACAGACAATGATCCCAAGATTTGGATTTAGCGTGGAGATGAAGAATCAATAGCCGTACCTCTTTGATTTCAAAGTTAAGGAACATATTTGTAATATCTTCCTGCAAGGCTTCTTTTGATGTGCCTGCGAAGTTATCATTTGAAAGAACATCTTTCTGAGCTCCTAGTGATACTGCCATTTCTTCTGTATTGCCTATATTCAGAGATATCTTAGTTCCACTTGAAAGTATTACAACGTTTCTTTCACACACAATAAAATCCCCACTTTTTAAACTTCATTTATAAGATTTATATACCGCTTTTCTAAAAATTCAAAGCGGTGTACAACGTACAGAACAGAACACTAATACAATTAAAACCCATTTTTTTAAAAAAAAATCCACAATTAAAATTAAATATTAAAATTACAATTAAAAACATACCTTCATTTTGTACCATTGGCTTTGCACCACTTATACTTTTATCTGCTTCAGCAAGATTTTCTGTCAGTACTTTAAGCAGAACATTCACATCCTCTTGTCCTAGGATAATCTAAAAAAAAAAAAAAAGATTATATTCCTATAAATTCAACCTCTTCAGATCTGCTAGCTTTCACCAAAATGTTCAACCACCAGTGATGCAATACAGCAATTTTGCATCAGGGACCAATCTGATGTTGCTGTCGAGGACAAGGGGTAATCCACATATAAGTGTTGTCCTTACTGACAACACTGTCCCAGTCACACTTTTAAAATGTGTCATGTTTCCGTATAACTATCAACAGCAATATATTTAGTCTGTGCCTCAAAGGCCAAACATTTCTCTTGAAAACATGTTCAGTGCTTTGCACACAGGTGCCAGGCTCAATCCTTGCATCTCCAAGTTGGGCTCGGAAAGACCTATGGCTAAAACCCTGAAAAGCCACTGCCAATCAGCATAGACAATACTGCGAGCCCTCTCTCTTTTGGGGGGGGGGGTCGAGAGCGCTCAGTATTGTGTAAGCAGACTGGCAGTGGCTCTCCTTGGGGGCTTGCAACTCAGCACTTGCAAAACCTTTTCAACAATCTGAGTAGGTGAGCTTAGACAAGAAAAGGTACCTATTTATAACTTATAGCAGTTATTATACATTGCAATCCTTTAGATTCTTACCAGGGAGTAAGTTCCACAGAACTCAGAAAGACTTACCTATGAGTAGACGCATACTGTTAAGTACCTGTGGAATGACCCAAGACTGATTTCTAGTTAGGGGAGCCTTCATATATGCGTGCAATTGAGGACTCTCTTTTTCTGCTCCTCGATCAACAGTCTTAACATAGTAACATAGGAGCCAGGATGGTGTAGTGGTTTGGGAGTCAGACTTAGACCTGGAAGATCCAGGTTCAAATCCCCGCTCAGCCACGAAGCTTCCTGGGTTACCTTGGGCCAGTCACTATCTCTCAGCCCCACCTACCTCACAGGGTTGTTGCGAGGACAAAAAGGAGGGGAGGAAATATGTACACCACTCTGAGCTCCTTGGAGGAAGGGCGGTATAAAATTGTGAAAAATAAATAAAATAAGTAAATAAACTTTTTTTTAATGGTGGTAGTAGTAGGAGTGTTAAAAAAGCAGTGGGAGGGATCCTATAGTTGAGACTCCAATACATTCATAACTGTTTGGCCTGTTTCTCTACACTGCAGCCCTAGCATCCTACAAAGAGATCCGGTTGTAATAGAAATAAATGTGCAACATGCCTTTGATTATTATTTTGAACTTACATTCATTCTATCTAGAAGCCCTTTGATTTCCACCATAGGTATTTTGTGGTACCATGTTCCAGCCAGGTTGCGTTTCACAGAAAGGTTCAGATTAATAGGATGAAGAATTTGGACGTCAGGTTGTGAAGAACCCAATTGCAGGACTGTCCTAAGTTAAAACGAACAAAGGAAAACTCAAAAGTACAGATAAATTGTTTTCCCATATTTTAAATAAAAAGATGTGAACATTTGATTGTTTATGTGATACAACTACATATTATATTATGAATGTGATAGGCAGAGGGATGGTTTTATCCTGGAGGGGTTGAGGCACACGTACTTCAGTTCCACCCAGGCCAAGCACTCACACTGGAGTAACATGACACAACAGTCTCATAGTTAATGAAGCTCCAAATAGCATTCTGAACCTTCAGATACATCTAAAGTAAATGGGGGGGCCCCCGATTTACCTTGACATCTTCAGCTGTGTCAACTGTACATTCATTTCATCCATAACTGGAGGGAGTGGGCAGTCCTCAGCCAATACCAAGCTGAACTTGTTTTGTATGTTGATCAATCCAAGATCTATTAGTACAGCATTATAAGAAACTGAGGACTGGGGGATGAGTATAACTGGAGCCTTAAGATCAATATCCATGGAAAGGCGGAAGCTCCTCTGAGCCAAGTCTCTCACACTCGTTGCGGCCTTTTCTGCAGCCTGAACTGTAGCAGCGCTCAAGGCTTCTTTTGCTACTTGGAAGTTGTTCAGAAAATTCTGCAATACAATGAAAGTTTAGAAAATAAAGGCAGTACAGTGGACTCCTGCTATCTGTGGATCCTGCACCCGCGGATTTAACTCAACGCGGATAGAAGAGTCCACGATAAAAGGTCTAAGAAAAAAAAAAGCTGTTTCTTACCTTTTAAATACAAACCGCTGTGTGTTCTTTGTTGCACGAGCGGAAATTGTGCTCCAGAAGCCTCTTCCAGGTCACGCAACTCCCCTCTCCCAAAATAGCTCCAGAATGCATTGCAATGCATTCTGGGGCAATCTTAGGAGAGGGGAAGTCATGCAACCCGGAAGAGGCTTCCAAAGCGTGATTTCAGCTTGTGCAACGAAGAACACACAGTGGTTTGCATTGAAAAGGTAAGAAACCTGGTTTTCCCCCCTTTTTTTAGACCTTTTACAGCTGGCCCCGGTATTCGCAGATTTCAGTATCTGTTGGGGTTCCGGGAACAGGTTCCAGGAACATGATAAACAATTATATATTTCTTAAACTTTATCTGCCTTATAGGAGCATGACCATGTCAGAAGAGTTGGAACTGTTCACCAAACAAGAACTGAAACCCTGGGTTCTCAGACCCTGTTCGTTGCTGGTCATTCTGGTTTCACATGCACATTACAACTGTTTGATGTGGGCACTTGAGCAGCTAAAATAGGGGGGACGGCAAACAGGTGCAGAAGAGACCACGGCTGTCACCTGGGGTGTTTGCTCACACGCACACCCTTTGCCACATTGTAGCTATGCAAGTGCACACAGCAAACATATGTAATGTGCATGTGAAATCTGGACAGTTTTTCTGTCTTTGCAAGTCGTGACGGTTTTGGTATGTCAGTTCATTTAAGAATAAATCGGCTTTACTTTTGCACAATCCTTTTTGAATAACCCTGTACAACTAAAACAAAAATTACTTTTCAAAACTCTTGCGATGAACAAATCATATAACCAGTGTTTGAACTGTGGGAGAAAGATAGTGGAGCAATTGATGAAATCCACAAGCCCCACCTCTCAACCACCCCCAATTTGAGTCAAATCATAGCCCTCCTGTATCATTCTAAAACCAGTACCTGGAAAGCCGCACAAAAGTAAAGTAGGTTGGGGGTCCCCAGACTGCTCCCCTCCCATGACTCAAGCACTGTCACAGTCTCGCATATAAAGGCATTCTATGATTTCTGACAGTCACAGACTAAATGCGTACCTGCCATATAAGTTCAATGCAACACTAATCATCAGTCTTACCAATAGAGACATGAGAAATTTATGCAGATATACAATCTGAATGCAGCCCACTTTGAGACACACTATCCCATCCACTTTGGACATGTCTGTGTAGGCTTCTCCCTCAGTAGCATCTGGATACAGTGCCAAGTTGAAATTGAAAACTTCATCACCTACTATAGAAACAGCCTTTAAAAAGGGGGAGGGGGGAGAGAGAAACAGGCTATCAGCGCACAATTGTATAAGATTCTTCTGGCCAGCTCAAAATACTCAAGGTGCAAGCAGTGTTATAAGAAGACATAAAGACGACCGATACCAGAGGCTTTCTGAATAAACTACCCACCCACCTTCTTTATGTTTTAATCATTATCCAATTACAACTACTTTATGTTTTAATCATTATCCAATTACATCTCGTTTCATTTCTTATTGTATTGAAACTTTTGATTGCTATTGTAGTCATCCATTTGGTAAATAACTTGGGAGCTTTTATTTTTTAAATTGTTATGTTGGTAACATTATTCTAATTAAAATTTTGTATTTTGCTGTTTGTGTAATTATCTGTTACCAGATAAAATTGTAACAGTGAAGGGAGAGGAAGGAGATAGGTAAAGCATTTGCATACTTCAGAATTCCTGCTTTCTTATAGTTCATGGACTTTTAACGAGTAGGTATAAAACCTCAGACTGAAATTCAGATCATCCCTTTTAGCCCACTTCAAAAGGCAGGATTCTCTCTGTCCTATCAAGTATTTTCAAAGCAGGTAAATTAATTTACCCAAAAAACCTTTGAATGTGCAGAAGTCACATCCTCCCAAACAGCACGTTTTTGTTTTCAAGTCTTAGGTGGTTATTCCCATCCTACCCATAAAAATAGAACAAGGAAAAATGGTGGCACTAGGTGGAGAGAGGTTGCTTTACTATGGTCCGTCAGACTTTGTAGTGACAGCCAGCAGCTGTCACTGGAGCCCTCCCTCCTCCTCTGCAACCAGCTCTGCGAAGAGTGGGTTTACATTCAGTGCCCAAGCCTCACCTCCCACCAAAAAGTCAAGAGATGGCTTAGCAACCCTTTGTCTCTCCCGCCAGCATCTGCAAATTGGACACTACAGCCAGGCAGCCAGTTGTCCTACAAACCTGTCCCATGTAGCCCCAATACTTTTTCTACCCAGTTTGCAAGACAACAGAAGCGGCCCTACACCCCCCGTGGGAGGGGGCCGCCACTGCAACACACACACACACCCCACGGAACAACATACACCCCGCCCTGGTGGGTGTGACGTCATAATTGCGCGCCGCCATGGCGCGGAAACACCCCCTCGGAGCTTTTCGGCTCCTTTTTGGAGCCAAACGGCACCAGGGAGAGTGGGAGGGCCAAACTTGCAGCCGACAACGGCTGCAAAGAGGAGCCAGCGGAGGGGGGGGGGACAACGGATCTGGTGCCAGGTGCACCCCCCGCAACCCGCCACTTGGGGCCCACCGCCCCAAACGCCCCCACCGTGACGCCGCCTCTAGCCTACAATACAGTGCAACAAAGGATTGCTTTGGTTTAGTCTCTGAAGTTAGTCAAGATGAAATACTGGAAATGTGAATTACGCACACATAATAAAAACAAATTCAGAATTATCACATTATACCTTTTTATGAATAGTCCTTGGATCAACATCTGTAACAATTATGTCTTTCAGCCGGGCAAAGAGAACAGTTTGATTGGATTGAAGAAACAAGGATGAGTTGAGACCTGAAAGAGATGACTTTGTAAACACTACTTCAGACTAAATAGCAAGCACAACGTTTCTGAGCAACTGGGGGTTGATTATTTTTTAAACCGCTTTGCTGTTCTTACAAACTTCTTGCCATTACTCTAAGCAAACATGCTAAAAACACGGTGTTCTTCAAATAATGAAAGCAAATGACAACGGTGTTTGGAAAAACATTTGTAATACCAGGCAAGTGTAATTAACTCTGTTGTGATCTGCCTTTGAGGAATGTTCAGAAGTTTTAAGTAGGGCCATGCTATTTTTACCTTCACTCCACTCATGGAGTTGTATCAATGGGAGTAAACTATACCAATCACCCAATTATCTCCCCTGGCATTCATCTTTTCAGTATAATTTACAGGGCTCGACTGGACCAGACTGACCTGAAACAATGTCTTTTCATTCTAATCATCTCCAAGGTCAACTGAGAGCAGTTTATAAATTATCTTTAATTACACAAGCAGCCCCAGCCTTTCCTAGCCTTACTTGCATGGGCAAAGCAATGGGTAATTTAAGCAATCAAGGATATGAGCCAGGAGCAACTGCTGGCATCACAGAGGCATATTTCTAGTTATGGTAATCATGGAAGCTCCTGCCAGGATTGCATATTTTTGTTCATTCCAGCCTGTGGCCAAAGGAATCTGGGACTAGTTGCCTGAACAAGCATACCCTGCAAGAACCAGTCATGAGAGCAACTCATAACATTAATATTCATGAACAGAATTCAAAATGTAATGGCATACAGTGACAGGCTGCTCAGAGTCTACCTAACAACTGTGGACCTCTCTCTCCTGTGAAGTCTCACTTAAACCTCAATGGCTCTGAGCATCTTTGGAAGACCTTGAAACCTTAAATTTTGACTGGCTTTTAATAGCCAGAATTAAGACAATGTAGATGCCAGGTTTTCCTTTTAACTTCAAAGTTTGCATATTTCATTTAAATTAGTGTTTTACATAAAATATTTTAACTTGTGACTTACCCCCTGTAATGCAATGGGCTAGAAATATGAATGCAAGGAATTTGAGGTTTAAACCAAAGCCTTCAGGTGTATTACAAATGTGTTACTAACCCAAGTCATTTACTAATGAGAAACTTTCTGACAGCATAATATAAATGAACAAAAATCCCATCTATTTTCCCCATTACCTTGAATTTTGATTTCAGCGATACTGTTCTTCTCATCACAAACACTTAAGCAGAAGGCATCCAACTTAGCAAACAGTTTGAAGTCAAACACATCCTTTTCTTTGGAGATTTTCGTTACTATTAGGAAAAGATTTTCATGATGGAACTTTCATTGTGATGTTGGGTCAGTAAAGACAATATATTTTTCTCCACGAAGCAATCGCTATTTTGAAATGAAACTTCTATCATACCTTTCTTCAAACTAGTCTGTTTTTCTTCTTGTATCTGAGATGATCCTTTATCTGAAGTACCAAGCTCTCTTGATGGGATAACAGCTATGAGAAAATTGATGGTTGAGAGAAGGGCCTCTGTGTGCAACAGAAGGTTCAAAGACGAGAAAGCAACCTGTTTGGGGCGATGGGGGGGGGGGGAGAAATTTGCATAGTGTTAGATGGAGCAAAACCTATAATGCATAACCAACAACCGTCTCGTCCAGAACATTTTTTACCATATTGCCCTTGGATGATGAAATGAAGAAGCACACTTCTATGGAATGAAAACCAATCACAACTTTATTAAGAATTCACAAAAGATTTGCAACAAGATACCAAACTAGATAATCCAACTCCCAAACCAGGTTTGCAGTAGCAAAGGTATTTTCCCTCCCTTCCTTCAATAGGCTGCATTAAGCTCTGAGCTGATGTTTAACAGTCAACCATTGACAGAAGTTCAGTCAGGTTTCAAGCTTCTCGGACATTTCAAAATGCAGGGTAACTTGAAGATTCAATATATTTTGCTTACCTGAACTGTTTGCTCAGTGTTTTCAAAAACGGTCTGAAATTGTGGGCCATTTTTATCAGCCTAAAAGGAAACAACAGATGAGATTAGTAAGAGGCAACCCACACTAAACATGAACATATACGTAACACTGACCCCTGCTAACTGGGACAGAGGCACCTTTTAAGTGGTGGTTCTCTTAAGCAGAGAGAAAACTGCCCCTAGCACAGCATCTTCTCCACTGGCTGTTACCCACTGAACTTTTTTTTTTTTAATGCATTTACCTTGGTATATTCCACTTTCAAGAGATCTAATCCAGGTTTATCTGAAGACCTAATCAGATGAAGCTGCTGCTTTTTACCTGAAACATAATATAGTATTACAATTAATTTGTTGTTGTTGTTCAGTCGTTAAGTCGTGTCCGACCCTTCGTGATCCCATGAACCACATCCCGCCAGGCCTTCCTGTCCTCCACTATCTTCCTGAGTTCGCTCATTTGCATGTTCGTTGCATCGGTGATGCTGTCTAACCATCTCATCCTTTGCCTTCCCCTTCTCCTTTTGCCTTCAATTTTTCCCAGCATCAGAGTCTTCTACAGAAAGACCTCTCTTCGCATTAGGTGGCCAAAATATTTGAGTTTCAGCCTTAGTATCTGTCCTTCCAGGGAACAGTCAGGGTTGATTTCATTTAGGATTGACTGATTTGATCTCCTAGCAGTCCAAGGGACTCTCAGGAGTCTTCTCCAGCACCACAGTTCGAAAGCATCTATTCTTCGGTGCTCAGCCTTCCTTATGGTCCAACTCTCGCAACCATACATTGCTACTGGGAACACCATCGCCCTGACTATGCGAACTTTTGTTGGCATGGTGATATCTCTGCTTTTTATTATGCTGTCTAAGTTTGCCATAGCTTTCCTTCCAAGGAGTAAGCGTCTTTTAATTTCCTGGCTGCTGTCTCCGTCTACAGTGATCTTGGAGCCCAGAAAAGTAAAATCTGTTACTGCTTCCATTTCTGCCCCTTCTATTTGCCAGGAATTGATGGGCCCAGATGCCATGATCTTAGTTTTATTAATGTTGAGTTTCAAGCCAACTTTTGCACTCTCCTCTTTCACCCTCATCAAGAGGCTCTTTAGTTCTTCTTCACTTTCTGCCATTAATTACAATTAATAGCAAACTGCAAAAACTGTTATCTGCTTTTAGTCAGACAAAATGAATGTTCAATCCAACTCAAGCTGCCAAGTTGTTCAATGCACAGCAGTCGGATTTATACGGAGAGTATAAACCAGACTGCTGTGCATTGTCACTTTCAACATCTAGGCAGCTTGGGTTGCTCTCGTCACCTGAAGAAGTTCATAGATTTTGAATGAAACGTAGTGACTTTTATTTCTGTTTTTAACATTGTTTTTAACATATTTTTACATGACTTTTTCCATCATCCACAAATACATTCCCCAATTTACCTTGAATTTCATGATAATCCAGGCTAATTTTTCTCAAATAAGCTACAGCTTTCACGTCATATGTTCTGACAGTTGCTTCTGTTCCAAGCTGTGTTACGTTAAATACAAGTATTGTTTCCTCTCTCTGTAGTTGCTTGGTGAGTTCCAAAAGCACCTAGGTAAAGAAGTCATCTATTATAAACTCCAGACACTTCCTTCAAATAATCACTCTTCACCAATTAAGTTTTATGTCTTCAAAATCATAAAAGGGAGGAGAGATCAGCAGCAGATTTTTTAAAATGTTTTAAATTTTCAATACAATTATTTACTAAAGTAGCAGGAGACAAGCACCATCTTAGAAGAGGCATTCCCTAAGACAGAGAAGGAGGAAAAGAAGAATGCTTCTTTTCCAAGATGGTGGCTGCTTTGGCGTGAGCATGCATGCTCTAAAAAAACCAAAAGTTTTTTTTTAATTTAGAACAGTTTTTATTCATATACCAAAGCACACAGATGTTATCAAAACTCACATGATTAACTAAGGTATCTATACTTGAGTGACAGGCCTAAGAAAAATGTCAGGAGTCAACTTTGATAACTGTTGGACTAGCAACGTATCCCTGTATTCGCACATTCAGTAAACCAGCAAACCGAACGGTGGGGCAGTGGCGTTGGGCAGCTCCTGGCTCCACCCCTCCATCCCACATTTGACATAATATTCAGACGTTATGTCAAACATGTGGGAAGTGTGTCAGGTTTTCAGTGATGCATATGCAGTCAAGACTCTATGATCTCTCTCTCTCTCTCTCTCTCTCTCTCTCTCACTCACACACACACACACACACACACACACACACACACACACACTAATGTGCCATTTTTATCCGTATTGGGCATAGCTGCAGAGGAGAATTGTGTGTACAGTACATGCCATATTTAGACATCAAAAGCAGGAGTGGGGAGAAGAGAAATAAGCATAAACTTTCTCACTTGAAAGCGAATTCTAAATAGCTATGCCTTGTATGAGAAATAGTACTGAGACCACTTAGATGGTGCTAAATAAAACTCTTAACATTTATATGGCGCTGTAAGAGCGTGCAAAGTGCTTCATGCATATTATCTTGACGTACTTACAACCACCCTATAAAGATGAGTAAATATTACTATCCTTGTACTGTAGCTGAGGCTAAGGGAGAGTGGCGTGCCTAAGGCCACTGAATGAGAACTCATGGTAGTGACAAGATTAGAACAAGAGACATTTTGATTCACAGCCAAATTGCTTAGCCACCAGGCTACACTGGCTCCGCAGCTGGTGTAGTTGCTGCATTTTCATTCATCGGAGAGTATACCACTGCATCTCAACAAGCATGGTCAATAAGCAGCAAGCATTTTGGGAATTCATCACTGAACATTATCATATGAATTATTCTTTGCAAGAAGAGAAAACAAACCAACTTGCCTCCCTAATTTCAAATTTCAATTGAAGATCCGTGAGCTCTTCCTGAACAGTCTCGGTCTTTAATTCCCTTCTTCTAGGTTTGGTATAATCATCAGCATCAAAATACTCTTCATCAGATTCTAAGGAAAAAGGGGTTTAAAAAAAAAATCTGTGTACACAAACAGCACTAGTCTCAAAATAATTTCAACACAATCAAGTGATTAGTCTCAATGTATCTATACAATACAGTCAACAAGGCCCTCTCTTTTTGTTTTGTTAACAAGCTTTTCCATGTTCTCTTTGTATGTTACAGAGTCAGAACAAGTTGGGCAAGGCAAAATAATAATTGGTAAATGATTTCAACTACTCTTATTTTAACATGCCCACGATCAAAACAAGAATCATCAATATGACTCTACAAGAGATGACAGACTGTAGAGCTTCCCCAACATGTAACTGACAGTTTGTGATAAAGTATTCTAAAAACAGAGTTCACCTGTTAGGATAGTAATGCGAAAATTGTAATCACCTGAACTTGACTAACAGCTAGAAGCTCACCAATATGTACGTGATCGCAGATCATCCCATTAGTTAATGGCATATGAGGGAGCACCAAATTATAAGGCAAAAAGTCTACTACAGATTTGCTATCAGACAGCTCCTAAAATGTCATCTATATACAGTCATTTCTGCTCTCCAAATCACTGTAGAAAAGCCAATTCATAACAATCATTCCTACTTCCTTCACCTCCATTGATGCAGGATGCCAGCATGCAGGCAGTTTTTGCATGCTACTGTATATAAAACATGATTGACTGCCTAAAATTCACACTTGTAAAGAATTGTAAGGATTCTTTTTTTTTACCTGATTCTACTCCTTCCAGCAGTAGCGGTGTGCTAAGAAATCCTTTTCTTGTACTAGGAACAACAGGAATGGCAGGTGACTACAGAAGATTGCAAGAGAAAGATAGTGAGCTATAGTTCAAGTTAGCTTATATTTTTAGAAGTCTATACCATTTTTCCCCAAAAATAAGGCATGTCTTATATTAATTTTTGCACCAAAAAACACAGTAGGTCTTATTTTCAGAGGATGTCTTAATTTTTATGTATTTATAACAAGGGACGAAAAATTGCAGGCAACAAATTGCAGGCACTTTCTTTACCTTTTCCGTGGCGCTTGGCCACCTGGCTTCCCGCCACTGCCGCCGCCTCCTGTCCTGCGGGCCGGCTGCACTGCAGCCCGCCAGGAACCACCACCACCCCAGCTCTCAGGTTCTCTCTCTCAATTTCAGCGAGCGCCAGGCTGGACGCCGAACGCAGTCGCGTGCCCGCCAGGAACACCACCACCCCGCTCAGCATTGCTCTTGCTCAATGCATTCATGGGCTCTCTGCATATGTCCAAGTTAACTCGGACGTTTCTGGAGAGCCTGAAGTCATGCTCAGAAGCTGATCACGGCCGCAAGCTCTCCGGAGTGAACTCAGACGTTTCTGGAGAGCTTGCGGCAGCATTCAGCTTCTGAGCGCAGCTGCGTGCTCTCTGGAAACATCCAAGTGAACTGCTGTGCACAAACATTCTACAGGATCCAGCCCAATGCAAGACACAGTATAGTGATGGTGATAGTGAAAAACTATGGCGATGTGCAGCAGAATGTATGCCAAGGCATAGCAACTGTAGGCTATGGAGAAAAAATAGGTCACATGTTGACATTATGAAAGCTTGGATGACAGTAGCTTTCAGTCAAGTTTTGACTGTAGGGATGATGAACGGTTCAAATTTGCCTGATCTCACCCCAGAGCATAATATCCACCAAAGATAAGGGATTTACTTTTACACTTAAAGGTGAAACATTTGGCTTCTGTAGAAGTGGAATGCTGTCAATGAGTTCAAATACACTTTTTATCTTCTGGTCAGAAATTCTCAGATGAACCAAAGGAAGCTCTCCTGACACTTTGAACCTAATGACAGAAAAAAAAAAAAAGAATAGCATAACGAAGTGCTCCTAGTTTACAAAGCATGCAAGAAGAAACCTGCTCATAGACAACTTTGCTATACAACCAATACAGAAGTGACATCTATAGGAAGAAAAAAGCTAAAGCATCACTGAACCAGTTCAGTAAATTGTTTTGAAATTTGCTTACTACAGTAAAGCCTCGCATTCATCCTCATAGGGTGTACACTAAATACAAGTACAAGCAGAGGCACTGATAAGAGGTCTTCTCTTTATACATAATGACATTTACATATGGATACAAGAAAGCCATGGAAGAATCAGCTAACCTACAATTCCCTCAGAACTCTCTCTAAAGTGAAATTTTAAGATCACCCCAGCATGGCATCTTTTCCATGTGTTTTTCTAAGACTGAACACACTGGGGACAGGGAACCATTTATTTATTTAGCTACATAACCTGCTTTATGAATGACTTTTTGTTGAAAAAAACGGTATATAAATATTCTTAATAATAAGTTGTGATAAATTACTTAGCCATTCTGGTATCCTTCTCCACCATTGATTTGGCAAGCTGTATGCGCATGTCCATGGGTTGCAATATGTGTAGTGTGGATGGATGCTCAAACCGTGCTTTTTTCCAATTTTCTCCTGAAGTACAGTTAGGAATGTTGATTGTAATTACAATAGTATGATCAATATGTAAGACTACAACATTGTAAATACATAAAATCAAGTCAAATCATGGAAGGAGGAAGAAATAGACACATGCAACTTATGCACAGCAGAAATGGAACACACACTCTGGTTTTCTATTTCACAGACCCGAAGAAGTTCTAACACAGCATTTCTCCAAGTGTGCTCCTCAGAGTCCTGGGACTCCCCCAAGGCCCTGTCAAGGACTCCGCAAGCACACCATAGGTGGCCACCATCTGCCCCCTGCCCAGTTCACTCATCCCTCCCTCCCGCCCACCTCCCCTGTTCATGGCTCTCCTTCATTCTTCAGCTCCTCACTGGTGTTCTGTATGGAGTACATGTATGGAGCACTATGCCACTCCATACATGTTCCAGTGCTCTGGGGCTCCCTGAGACTCTGCGTATGTGCCAATGGGGCTCCACACAATTCCTTTTAGCGGCGTAAAGGGCTCTGGAGACCAAAACGTTTGAGCAACGCTGTTCTAACATGGTAACAGTTATTATTTAGCCCCGTGCACAAGCTGAGTCTGGAAAACGTACCTGAACGCTTCCCAGGCATTGCACAATAACCAACCTTCATTTGTAACATCATCATTACCTGATCGGCCAAATAGTAGTTGCACATTCTTGATTTCTATATCAAACTTGTCATATGCTTTGTCCATAATCTCTTCCAGGGATGCGCTTGATGTACGGCGGTCACCTTGATTGATGCTGTTCAACTGGAAAATGATAGTTTTTTACATGCGTCCATTTCATCACGGAAACTATGGGCCACATTATACTAAGCACTTTCACTTAGCATAGCAAATTACTAGTCTGCCAAAATTTGGTTACTATACTTTTTAGATAAAATAATTTCATTAAAAATATTTTTATTTCTAGCTTCGGGAACTAAATTAATGATAGCCTAATCACAGTTTCAAGGCTAAAAGGCAACATGCTGCCTCTCACTGCATAGTAAACCTGCAACTGCAACTTGCCAGTTTCACTGGCTTGGGTCCACAGAACTATAAGCAGTCAAATCCCAGAGTCACCCCAAAGGCAACTGTGAGGATTGAGGAAACCTCATGGTGTGAGAGGGTGCCACCGCCTGGAGGAATTGATGGAATCCATGACCCCACCCCCCAGACCCCCATTTGGGAAGCATAAGTACTGTGCACAAACATTCTGCAGGATCTAGCCCAATGCCTTCAAGACACAATACTGTGTAGTGATATTAAACAAGCTATGGTGATGTGCAGCAGAATGTATGCCAAGGCATAGCAACTGTAGGCTATGGAGAAAAAGCAGGTCACATGTTGACTATGAAAGTCTGAATGACAGCTTTCAGTCAAGTTTTGACTGTAGGGATAATAAATGGTTCAAATCTCCTGTAAGCCCTTGTTAGTAAAACAGCAACAACAAATCAATACATTACAGCAACAATAAAGAGCGGGGGATGCTTTTCAAGACATGTCAACCACCATTTTTTCCCCTTTCCTCCACAATTACCGTATTGTCCCGAGTATAAGGCGCACCTGATTATAAGACGCACCCTTAAAGTTTGGTGCTATTAAAAAAATTTAATTAAATCACTGGCATTAAATTGCAACAGCCTGATTATAAGATGCACCCCTAGTTTAAAAACTTAAATTAGGAGAAAAAAGTGAGTCTTATACTCGGACCAATACGGTACTTTTAAGTTAACCTTATGAGCTCAACAGTTCACTGCTTTATAACAATTTAAATGAAGAGTCTTTACGCTTTCATTCTTGTGAAGTTAGAGAGATAATACATAAATTATATACCTGAAAAGTACCAAAATCCAAAATGAGAAGGTCTGACTTTTCGTAGTGAAAGCCTGTCCGTGGAACCAGAAGATAAGATGGTTTCAGATTAATCTTCAGGTCAAGGACTTTTCGGGTTTCAATAATATGTGTAAGTCCTTTAAAAGAAAAAGAAAGATGAAGGTGAGCACACTGAAGAAGTGATCTGCAAAGGAATAGACTAACTATGATTTTCCTTACAGCTTAAGCAGAACATTTACAGTGCAGATGTTCCGTGGACACAGCAAGAAACAAGAGAAACTTCTTCTAGACTGCACTCCAAAATGTCTACTGCAGAAAGAAGACAATTCATAATGCCATAAAGATGTGAGCACTCCAGCCTTGGCTGATATACTCAAAGCAACTAATTGGAATATGAACCATCACACACATAAGTTTTGCTTGGATTTCTGAAAATTTGACTTGTGCACACACAATTAATCAAATTTGTTTAACTGAAGAAGAGGGCACGAATGTAGAAGAGAAAGATGGCACAAGGAAATACTGTTATAAGCAAGCAGTAAAACAAAACATTACTTTAAAGGACTAGGTTAGCATATACACTGCATCCAATAGACCAGGGGTTCTCAACCTGTGGTACAGGTACCCCTAGGGGTATGCAGACCTCTTGCTGGGGGTACACCAAGCTCTGCCCCTTATCTGCCCCATCAGCAGCTAATTAAGTGTTAACATGGATTTTAAATTGTAATTATTTTTGGAGCCCTCTGTCTCCCTGATTTTGGTTTTGGGCTTATTTTTGTACTTTGGAAAATGAATTTTGGTGGGGTGGGGGAGGGAGGAGCTGATTTTGGGAAGTGTGACTGGGGGAAAAAAAGAGATCCTTGATGTCTATCTCACAGAGAGAGAGTTAAATAAGACATTTTTTCACATTTAAAATTGTTTTAGTACTTTATTTAATGATTAATTGATTGACTAATCCAATCAATTAATTGACTAATCCAATTAGCAGTTAATTAGCAGGGGAACTTCAGAAAATTGGACCGTGACAGGGGTACCCGGGCCTCCAAAGGTTGAGAACCCCAGCAATAGACTAAATCAAGACTTCTAGAATCTACTTGTCATCAAGAGCATAGATGCTCCTAAAATACCTGTAGCAGTCCTTTCTTTAATTTCCTCCAACTTTGATAATGTGGCTGTGGTTAAGCGCTCAAGGTCCATGGTCTTATTTGTCTGGAAGAATTCTACCATTGTATTTATTGTTTTCTGAAAAGGAAAAAACTCATCATCATCATGGAATCGCACATACGTGAACATAAGATATAGGTGATAACACTGGATGACCATTTCTTCCAGAATACTACTCACAGCATCATATATAATTTCCACAGGTTGCGACTGTACTACGAGGCTTTGATCTGCAGTGCTGTCCTCTGGATTAGTCTCAAATTCTATTTTAAGCAGAGATGATTTGGCATCCCCAATTGAAGCCACAAGAGAAGGTACAACATTCTGTTGTTTTAGACCTGTTACATACCAATGCTCAAGCTTTGTTTCTATCCTGTAAATTAAATTTGAAAGCAGAACTTCAAAAACGTAAACACAACTGAATAATGCATGTGTACAGTAAAACAGTTATTCAACTTGGGCATAATGAACTTGGTACAAGGAATAAAATAGTAAAGTAACTTGACAAGACACCACTTCCCTGGAGTCTCACTGAGGGGAAGACATTGCTCAGGATAAACTAAATTTTACTGCACTTTTCTTGCCAAGATGACCCAAGGTGGAACTCCTTGCCACAGGATGTGGTGATGGCACCTGGCCTAGATGCCTTTAAAAGGGGTTTGGATAGATTCATGGAGGAAAAGACCATCACAGGTTACAAGCCATAAGCAACCTCCTGGTTTTAGAAGTGGGTTTTCTCTGTGCCAGGTGCAAGGGAGTGTCAATGGGAAACAGGTTATCTTGTTGTCTTGTGCTCCCTGAGGCATCTGGTGGGGCCACTGTGTGATACAGGAAGCTGGACTAGATGGGCTTTTGGCCTGATCCAGCAGGGCTCTTCTTATGTTCTTATGTTATGTTAAGCCAGCAAACAATGATTTTTTTCCCCAAAAAAAAGTATGAACACGTGACCCAGGCACCTTCCTAGCCCCAATTTAAACATTTTGAAAAGTTGATTCTGGTTGATTTTAAAAAAATGGCGGGTTTTTCCTTCTTTTTTTAAGAGAAAAAAGTGAAGTGGGTGAAAGATGCAACTCCACATCTGACGCTTTAAGAGTTTAAACAAAAGGGAGCAGGGAGTTCACATGAAGCACGAGGGCATGCCTGAGGAGTGAACAAGCACTCAAATTAACGGCATGTCCATCTGTCCTTTGCAGAGAAGCTGGGAAGAAGCCAGACTCACTCCAGAGGCAAATAAACCTGCAATGTCCTATTTTTATGTACATCTGTATACAGATTAAATCATGTAGGACTGGTTGCTATAAAGATGTTCTCTATCCAGAAAAGAGTTGAGAATGACAGACTGGTCTCTGAGAAGTACTAATGTTTCAATAAAACAGAACTAAGAATTGTAAATTGACAGATCAGGTTCTATGTTAATTATAAAGTCACTCATATCTCATAAACTAGCCATTTTTTTACTGCAGCAAACTAACAAAGAGACTTGAAAAACTTTAAAGGCTAAGCACAAAAGCTTATACAGAAATGATCAAAACCAGGGATGGGACTCAAGTCAAATGACTTGACTCACAAGTGTGACTGAGTCCAGAGGGGTAGCCAGGCGCCCCTGCTACTGGGGCGGAAAAGCCCGCCGCCCCATTATGCAAATTAAATAATTAATTTGCATAATGAGTTTCGGGTTTTTTTTACTTTTTTTAAAGGTTTTTAGCGCTAACGGGGCTTCTAACAGTGTATGTATGCTTTGCGCCTACTTATCTTGTTCTAGGACGACGTTCAGGGGCGACGAGCTCCTCCGGGGCTCCTGGGCGCTTGAATTGCAGAGTTAACACATGCTGAGAGCGACGATGTTTCCAGTCGTCGCTCTCAGCATGTGTTAACTCTGCAATTCAAGCGCCCAGGAGCCCCGGAGGAGCTCGTCGCCCCTGAACGTCGTCCTAGAACAAGATAAGTAGGCGCAAAGCATAATACACTGTTAGAAGCCCCGTTAGCGCTAAAAACCTTTTAAAAAAACCTTTAAAAAACCCGAAAATAAGCGAAAATAAAAACAAAAGTTAAGGAGGCTCCCGCCCCCCCCCCCCCGGAGCCTTCCCGCCCCTACGCCCTGGGGCCCACCGCCCCACATCAGACGACGCCTCTGACTGAGTCACTTTTTTCCCCCGACTCGGACTCGCAACCCACGGGACTCGCACTCATGGGGGGTAACGACTTGCCATTTCAGAGTCATTTTCCTTTAATGGCCGGCATCGACAGGCGCAGTGGAGACCTCGGAGGAGGAGGCCGACGGGGAGGGAGGGTTTTCAAGGGGGTGGGAAAGCAAGCCTGGCTCAGAGTTTTTTCCCTTTTTTTGCCGTCTGTTCACCATTGGCCACAACTCCGAGTGCGAGGGGTGGAGAGGGGTGAGGGAAGGCGAAGCTGACGCAGCGGTTCTTCCTCATTGGCCAAAACTCTGAGCCCAAGGGATGCTCGGCTCAGCAAGGGGAGGGGGCAGGGAGGGAATAATAAATGGTTTGAATGTAGACACAAGTATGCTTGTTTTTCCCAAACCAGATGGGTGGTGACATGACTGAGAGGTGAGGGGAAGGGCATAAGGGAAGCCAAGTGGGTGCTTTAGAAGCCTCAGAGATCCCCACATACACCCCACACAGACACACCCCATTTTCAGGGGGGAAAGTAATTTTCCCCAAAGTGACTCAACTCGTGGTTTTTGGCCTTACTCGCACTCATGCAGAAATGACTCGCACCAAAATACAAGTCATGAAACATCACTTCACCCTGAGAGGAAATCATGTGGATTCATTTTTACCATATAGTATACCCACCACTGAAGAGAACAAAGCAATGTATTCAACACTTACTTAAGGGCTTGTGCTCCCGGTCTCTGTGATATTTTTGTGCTTAAATCAATTATCTGGATTTTAAGCGTGTCTGGAACGTTTTGGTCTTCTTTAATTGTAAAGGAAGTGCTTAAGAGTTTCAGCGACACCACGTGGGCAATATACTAAACAGGAGATAGAAGCATTAGAAATATCCACACACTCCACTGTGCACAAGACATAGATTTACATTTAAAACCACCACGAATATGTATCAATGTACAAAACTAAGGCTGCACTAGCATGGAAAGAAATGCTCTAGCGTCAATTTCTACAATAATTGGAGTCCCACAGTATAGCAAGTCTTTTACGAGTATATCCCTGACCTATGCCAACACTTGAGTGTACAGACAGTAGCAGGGACACACTCTTCAGGATGCTCCGATTGGCTGTTTAGTGCTGGAGTTTGCATACATATTGAGACCTACACAGCACCCAATGCATATAGGCCTGACTGCATGATCTGCATATAGGCCTGACTGCATGATCTGCATACCATAACACTGAGACCCAAGTCATGTGATTGATGCGTCTATTCACAAAGGATGCTATGCATGCAGACTTCTGTGCAATCATAAAATCTGAACAAACCAGGGGACAGGGAGAGATAGCATCCAGTATCCAACCACACATATAACCTGAACATCAACATATGGCTAACATTTTTTATGAAGTAAAATAGAATCTTGCCCATTTCCTTCTTTGACACAGGATATCTAACCTAGTATCTGGCTTAGGCTTAGTCTAATTATGTCTGTCAGTACTTTCTTCCCATTTCTAAGTAGAAAAAAGAAAATAATCAATAACCCAGAGCCTTTTGCCAGCTATCAAGTGCACGGCCTACAAACTACCCTAAGAGCTGCTGAGGCGGGAGTCAAGTAGCCTTTCAGCCTACCTTGAATGAACTTTCACCCAGTGAAATTTCTGTCCCCAAAAGCAACTAACATAGTCTTTAATATTCCCATTTTTGTTAAAAGGTGCAAATACCTGCTTGGGTAAAGTAAGATTGTGAGAACTGTCACTATAACCAATGGCAGTAAAGAGCTTCGCCTTCTCTTCTGGTGTCATGAGGTCATCAATAGCTAAACGAATGGTTTAAGGTATTGTCATTAACCACTTATTTTTACCAACATTAACATGCTTTTCTTTAATCAAACATACAAAGAGTTGCATTTTGCAGCCCAAGTGAACAGTACTAAAACAAGCTTGTTGCAAGTCAAATCTCTGCATGTACAGTAGCACAATTCTGTGATTTTCAAAGTAACAACTAAGGTTTCTTTTAGTGCTTCATCAGTGTTGGCAATCTGGCATGAATCTCAAGTCAAGCTAGCTAGCAATAACTGATTGGCAATCTGGTGCACTGGCGTCGGAGGGAAGCACGTGGGGCGGGCCGCCCTGGGGCAACGCGCGCACAAGGGTGACGCACGTCCCCCCAGTACTCACAGTTGGTCGTTGCAGGTGGGCCCGCCCGCCTGCCCGCCCTCGCGTCCGTTTGGCTCTGAAATGAGCCGAAAACTGCGCGGGGGGGTTGCTCTGCGCCCGCGCATGACATCACATGCGGGGGCGGAGCCTAGTCTTAAAGGTGACACGCGCCCCCGCTCTTGGGTGATGCACGTCATAGCAACGCGACTGATCTGGTGGTGCTTGGTTAGATCATCTAGTATCAAGCATGAAACATGTCTCCAACTTGAGACATTGCCACTTTTGCAGACATCCCTCCCCACCAGAACACACAGTTGAATTACTAACATTACTCATACACTGCAAAAATATACTGCTTTCTGTACAAGTTTTCCCGGGAGGCGGGTATTGAAAATGCATAATCCTTTGGTTTGGCTAAACTTACCCACGGTTTTGCAAAAAGCCATGTTGTGGTACAATTTGCTATCTCCTACCTGTTCTTGTGGAACATTATAATCTTGATGGACTGTTTAACAGCTTGTTGGGGAGAGACCATAGCTCATTAACAGAGCACCTGCTTTCCATGCAAAAGGTCCCAAGTACAAAAGAATCCCACATAACAGGGAATCTCACATAACATAGCTGGGAAGGACCTCTGCCAAAGACCCTGGAGAACCACTACAAGTCAAAGTGGACGGTACTCAGCTAGATGGACCAGTGGTCTGATTTAAATACAAGTCAGTTTTAGGTCTGTATCCAAATGCTTAAAAACATCTTGATGCAGGGAGAGATGGGGGAAAAACACTGGCAACCATGATAGTCACGCTACTTCCAGACTTATGATTCAATCAAAAGAAGCTTGTAAAGTTTGTAGTACTTTTGTATCACGCACAATAGTTGAAAAAGGAGAAACTGCTAAAACCTACTGTCAAATGATATTATACAGAATGTGACTGGGCTTTTTCCAATTTACAGGGGATGAAATCTGAATTAATCACTTAATGTCACTTTAAGGAAAACCTAAGAACCACTATTTTAGGTAAGATTTCAAGTTTTCATGGCCAGCAATTATCCATTTTGAACAAAAAATTTATGGGTTCAATTAAAAACTACCAACTGAAGTTAAAAAAAGTTTAAAAATTTAAAGTTCAGTTTGTAGTTTTTAATTGTTTTTAACCCAGACATGGCTTTTAAATCCGTAAATTTTATTTGTTCAAAATGGATAACCACTATTTTCATGAATGTAAAAATGAGTACGCAGGCTATCTATGAAAAAAAAAAGTAGTTTTACTTTACAGCTAGTATAACAATGTTCAAACCTACTTTCAGGAACTGATAATTCTTCTTCATCTTCTTTTTTCTTAGTTTCCTTCTTACCCCAAAATCCACTAAACCATCCACCACCTTTTTTCTCTCCATCAGTGGATTTCTTCCTCAGCAACTTTTGCCCCGACCTTACAACCTTTAAACCAAAACCAAGAACACACACTCAAATGAAAAATTAAAAAGTTACTATAACTTCACATCCCTCAAACAAAACGGTGCCCAAGCTATCACCCCCGACTGATCAAGAATTTTCTTGAACAGGATCTTGGTGTGCATGTAGTTTTGCTTTTGAAAGAGCTAGCTACACAAGTGCGCGCACACACACTTCAAATTGTTCTGGACATTTGTGGTGAGGTGTGACACACATACACACACACACACACACACACACACACACACACACACACACACACACGGTATGTGTTAGGCGCCTGTAAAGTACCACAAAGATAGACCCAGGTTTCATTGCAGCAAACAGTAGCACATTTTATGAAACAAATATGACAAAATTAAATAGCAGAACATACCTCGACTTGTGCTTGCTGTCTTGCTAACACAATATTGAAAACATCTAGAGCTTTTTCTAGATCCTGTAGAATACATAAATGCAGCTTTAAACACTACATGAAAGTCCCTAATAAAAGCTTTATTTTAGTAAATCTGTTTGCGATTATACCAAATGGTTACACAACACAAGATTTCCCTTGCATGACAGCACCTTTGTCTGCTCTTTCATAAAATATTTTTTTAAATTATTTTATTTCGTTCATGACACACCAATTCAAATGGTTATTACTACAGTAGATATTTCTGTAAGCAAACTGTAGCTCAATTGTTAAACTGAATGCACCAAACAAGCCAACCTTTCTTGTATATGGCGATATTGGAAAACATTCCTGAAAGATGCTTCTGAAAATATTCTAAACATTCCTGAAAATATTCTAGACAGGCTGAAAATCTAAGTATTCTGCTGTTGATGGCATCTTATTTCTATTTATGTCAGCATATTTCTTGCAGGACTAGCACTTACATTCCATTTAAAACAAAAAATGCCCCTTCTAGAATCACATCAAGTACCTGCATTTGTTTCTGCGTTTCTTCTGATACTTTGGTCTGTGTCAGTTTATTTTTATAAACATTTTTGTAACTTTTCAGAAGTTGCCTGTGTTGTCTTATGTTACTCCATGTCCACATTCTGGTGTATCGCCTGACATGAACCTCAAGAATACCATTTATTGCATAGTTCCACCTGTAAGAAGCAAGTTTCAAGCTAGTTGGACTCAGACCTGGAAGATCCAGGTTCAAATCCCTGCTCAGCCATGAAGCTTCCTGGGTGACCTTGGGCCAGGGTTGTTGTGAGGACAAAAGGAGGGAAGGAACTATGTACACCACCCTGAGCTCCTTGGAGAAAGGGTGGTATAAAAATGTGAAAATTAAAATATATTGCACGTGAAAAGACGAAGTATTTGAACTCTTCAATAAAAATCTAGCACATCTAGTATATCATACATAACACAGTAGTAAAGAGAGAGTTCAAATAGTTGGGTGCCTATCAGGTCAGAAGCAAGCGAGGGCCACTAAAAAATAAGGTACTAAATTATTTCCACATACTGAAGGTACTCCATAGGAATGCAGAAGTTTGTAACTTAAAATTAAAATATTTTTTTAAGAACCCACAAAGCAAGTGGCCCTTTGAGCTTCCAGGACAAAAACCGGAAGTAGTTGTGATAGCCACAGAATGGTGATCTAAAGCTCGGAGAGGACCCCCGGTAAGTGAGAACATTCAATTTCCCACACACACACAGTGGCGGCAACCCCCAGGATCACCGCCGCTGCTGTCTCCGCCCCCACAAATACTCAGAGTTCTCCCTGCCTCACCGACAGAACTTTGAGAATCAATGACCTATGGGAACCACACCTTAGGTTGACAACCTAAGACTCCTCATCAGTCAGAAACAGCTATTTTGCAGCACTAAAGCAATACTTTTACTGGATAAAAACATAATGCAGAAAGGCTGCAAACTTACCATTGCTTGGAATTCTTATGCAATGGGACATCCGGTCTGTACTTTCTGTATGGGATATTTCGAACCATATAATCTATGGACTCCAGAAGGTCAATCATACTAAGGTACTAAACAAATGGAACAGGACAAGGTATTTTACCACTGAAAGCCACGGTGTTAATAACAGAAGGATTGTCCAGCTGGGATAGTTAAACCCTCCTACTAGCAATAGTGACCATGCAAATGTTTACAGCACGACAAGAAAGATAGTCATGCCTATATGCCTGTCCTAGCATCTCAGCAGCAGTCATAGCTCTGATAGCGCAGCTTCTTTTAGTGCTGAATCGTTACAGCACTCTGTCTCAGTGTGATTGACAGCCATTCTAGCCAAAGGGAGCTGTGCAGTCTGGGCCAATCAGCACCTACTTTCTGCCTATTAGATTAATGCGCATCCTATAGTGCCATTTTGCGCAGTGCTTGACTTTCAGGGAACATACTCCCCACACCATTGGAGGTATCACAGCATACATTTTTATTTATCATGGATAACCACTACACACAAATCTTTACTCAAAACTGTACAATAAGGATATGGAACATACTTTGAATTTTAAACTAGCCGATCATACAAACTATATGGCTTAAAAACACATTACACCAAAATGTTCAGAACGATGGGTGCTACCACATTTCAAGAGCCTCCAGAAGTATGAAAAAGCTGTATCTGAAGACAACCATATTGCTATTGTAGATTATTGTTTATGTGTACAGACTCAGGATAGCTTATATAAGTTACTATCTGAGTAATAACCTGGAACCAACTCTATGCAGCTAATGCCAGAAGCTTAAAATAAGATCATAAACTTGCAAGCTGTCTTACTTGTGGTTTGGTCAATTCAACAGCAATGCTCTGCACTTCCATAGACCAATCAATCTTTGGAGTTTTTAATTCCGTTTCTGCACAAGGGTTGATGTAGAGTTTTGCAGAGGCTGACACCGGCCTAAATACTGATGTGAAATGTACATTAGAAAACAAATCCAGCATTCATAACTGGCACAAAACATTCGGGGGGTGGGGGGTGGAGTTCTGCTCAGTGCCATCACACATAGTGCTCCAAGTCACCACTCAAGTCACCACTCAAGTCAAGAGTTCAAATTTAAAATGTGCTTAAAATACAAACACAAAATTGCAATAGGGGTAGAGGCCCCAGAACAGAAAGGGGATTCAGATCCCCTCCAAAGGGGAATTCAAAGGGGATTTGAATCCCCTTCCCGTTCTGGGGGCTCCCGTTCTCGCTGCACCGCTGGTTACACCGGTGGTGTAAATTGGATAGGATTGCACTGGTGGCCTGGGCTTGAACTCCTCCCACTAAATCTTTCTGATACAGGAGGGTCAACATGGGAAGCCACCTTGGCATGGATCTCTTCTTACAACCCACTCCTTGAGTCACCAGCCCTTGTCTATTCCACTCTACACCAACACTTTCCTTCTTCTGGCAAACTCACATGCTTCTTGCTTCCACTCCATCCCATTCTCACAGGAAGTATGTCAACCCAAAAATCTCATTACAATGCACTGTGCGAGCATCAGATCCATTGAAGCCAAGTTGATCTCTGCCTACCCAGATCCCCCACAGGTTGGCTGCCCCACACTACCCACAGGGACAAAGACGCCTTGTGCATCTACCACCTGGTTATGGTCCTTCATACTTACTATACTGGTAGTTTGGATGCTTTTGGCCAGTAGAAGGAACTCCTTTTTTCAACTGCTCCTGTAAAAACAGTAAAATTAAACCTATAAATAGAGGTGTTTGTTTTTGTTGAATATGAGAGGATTACAGCTCAAGTCTTACTGAACACGATGGGCTTACTTCTGAGTAAACTAATTAACAGTTTTCAAACTCCTCTACCTATAAAGAATCTCAAGCACACTGATTACAACCTCACAAAAGGAAGACACTTTAGGTGAAGCTTAATTGTGATATAACTGCCTGACTTGTGTGGGAGGGGGGTTGTTGGAAGTGAACGTACAGAAAGAAACACAAGAATAATTCCAGAAGCTTTTAAAGAGATTGGACAAGTTTTTCTCCAAAATACAAAATTATATTACACTCCCAGATCGCCAACATGCAGCTGTAACTCTAAATGACAGTATCTTTCAGAAATACTAAGAAAAGTAAACTATCTTGAGGAACAGGACATAACAATGATACCCCAACTGGACTGAATACATAATTAGAGAAATATGAAATACTTATAGCTTCAAGCAAAATAGACAGTAGCTTATAATCTGAAGTAGAGAACACAATAGTCAAGCAAAAGAGCGAGGGTGAAGTAAAGTGAAACATACTGTATTTTAATGAAAAGTTGAGCTGAAGAGGGGGAGGGCTCAAGTTAACAGAAGGAAAATAAAGTGTCAAAAGAAAAAATGCACGAGAGAACAAGAGGACTTTGCTCAAAAAAAGCATTTAGAACACATGTTCCAAGGCACCACATGATAAATCAATGTAAAAAGACATCAAGAGTTTCCCTCCCTATAAGAGAACATATTGCAAACGTTGGTAGATTGCTGCAATACCAGGAAATAAATCGGCAGATGTGCTTCCTTACGGGAAAAGAGCAACACAGTATATTAAGCCAAATTATTACTTCAACTGGGAAAAGATGGCCATAAATTTCTGAATGTTCTCAGTTCGCTGGTGCCTCTAATAAAGTAGTGCAATAAAAAGGAGAGAGATTATCTGCTTCATCTTATTTGCATTTCAATTTATTTCCTTCTCGGAACTGGGTTGTTAAAACAGTCTTGGAAATGAAGGTATTAGCTATTCGAAAACCAATTTCCCAAACAAACGTACACTTTTGTTACTTAGAAACACTACATTTGTTATATAGGCAGACCCTTTTGATTAAGAAATTGTAAGCAAGCACAAATCAGAATGAATGATGAACTGCTCTGTTTTCTGTTTGATAAGGATGTTTACCACTGAATCCCCGACATCCTGTTTAGAAAGCAGAATCTGGCGACTAAAGGATATTCTGCATGGCACATGTAATACCAATTAGGTATGCCCCATTCATATGGGAAAATAACCAAATTGTGATGAAAACACAATAGGTATGGAGCTATCAGGCAGAAGACCACGAGTGGCACCCCAAAAGGTCTCAGGATACTACAGCCTGCAAGCATCAGGGTGTTGCGGTGGCTGATAGGAAAAGCACAATTCTCCATCTCCACAGGCACAGGGGTAGTGTCTGCATGCTTTCCTCTGTTTGGAAGGGATCCCCCAGAGATCATCCATGGCTGGATACCCCACTGTCAGCCTGTGGTGCTTTGAGGGAAGGGAGAAGATTTAGGACAAAAGTTGGAGTTTCTCTATCATCAACTCCTCTCTCTCTAAATGAGAAACTTCAGCCAGGTAAGATACAGCATGTTTAGAAGTTAACATTTATAGCAATGTAAAGTAATAAAGTCACAATATACACCGCACTAAATGAGCAAGAGGCATCTGCTGATCATTAAATGTACTAACTCATTTTCAAGTAATCACATTAGCAAAGCCTTACAATCTAATCTGCTTAAGAGATAAATAGTGGTTTGGCAAACAAGGCTACCTCAACTACAGAGGGGAAACCCACACACACACACACACACACACACACACACACACACACACACACACACACGTAATAATTACAATGTTAAAATGAGCAGATTCAACGTATTCAAATTTCAGTATAATTACTCAACGATGTTAAAATTTAGCAGATATAGTACTGAATTTTATCACCACCTTCCACAACTCAGAACCATTTGTGGGACAGCTGTAACTATTATAATTTCAAACAAAGTAGACAATTGCTGCAATAGTTTTACAATCTGAAGCAGACAACACAACACAGATTACTTATCTGATGTTTTTATATTATTAACTATGATATATGTGGTCCCAATAAAGTGCCCTTAAACTTAACTGTGACTTTCTGGTATAGCAGTCACGCTCTTCTCTCCACTTACTCCAGTTTTATGCAGATGTGGAGGTGAGTGATGATACTTCCTTTTGAGCGCTGCAGTATCTCCTCCCAAATCAAGGGCATTCCCTTGCTTGCTACTCCTTCTTACTCCCACAATTATGCCCATCAGTGGCCAACACAACGTATACAGTATAAGGTTTTTAAAAAGCAGTCATGATCGCAAGAAATATCTGAACAGAGCTGATTATGTTATCTGCACATGTTCTGTTTTACAATTGTAGTTGTTGTTGTACATTTATACACTGTAATGCTGTGGATAAGGCTTTCATCTAGAAACTTTCATCAATATCATTCTCAGCCAATTGTTTCTTTTAACACACGCACCCCTCACAGTAACAAGACAATAATGTGTTCTGTATATACACACGAAGAAAATTCTGCTTCAAAATTACCAATATTTGTTCCCGGGAAGTATGGTAATACATTTCACTAGCCACGTTCCAGTAGACACTGAGGGAGTCAAGGCGCAAAAGCTGAAAGAACAGACATCTCATTAGTTCCTACTATGCACAATTCAACATGAAAATTTGGCTTCTCCAAAGTTTTGGTAATCAAGTAACAGGAATCAATCAGTTGGGTTCCCCTCCCTCCTTAAGCCTCTAATCTAGGAGTTAGAACAAGCAGAGTGCCTGAAGACCCTGGGATTTTCTGCGTGGGGCTTCCTCCCATGGGAAATATGAGTCTGCAATGGCTGACAGGGCCCTGCCTATGAAACAAGTGGGAGGAGTAACCTGAACCAGGGAGAACAGCACATTAGAAGTTACAACATTGGAAAATATAACAAAATGAATGGTGCATCTATTCGCAGGGTGTTGCATAAACTTCAAGCTACCTTACAATGAACATATTTCTTACAAAGAATAATTTCTAACAGACCACGACTATAATATCCAAATAGTCTTGTATCTAAATGAAGATTAGAAAACATAATGGAGGATAGAAATCCCACTCAGGACATCGGACCTAAAATTTTAGCATGCACATTAAAGAGATACGTTTTCATACTTATCGGTGCTCTACAATGTTGAGCATAAAGTGGTTCAAGTGAAAGAAAAATATCACTGCGATGGGTGGGTCACTGGTCCATACCAACAGTTATTACTTTAACAGGCCAAAAGCTAGACTACAGAATTAAAGTTAACTTTCCACTTAAACAAAATAACCATCTCATATTGATTTGCCCCTTTAGAACCTTCAAAAACATAAAAAGGTACAAAATCCAGACAATCCAGTTAACTCTGATCCTTGGTGCAGCCTTTGCAAATGCAATCAGCCATACAGAGAAAACTACGGTACGTTGTCTGCGATCTAAAGAACTGCACAACTAGTCCCATGCAACAAGGGGCTTCTTTGGACTTGTGTTTCATACACACACATGCCCCATGCCACATGACAACTACTCTTGAAACAGGAGAGGCATTCAAAAGCACTATGTGATACAGCATGTGATGAAATGGAGCCTGCCATTGTAAGTAAAATTCTACTGGGCACGGCAAAGCCTTTGGGCATAACTAAAATAGTTCTTTGGATACCAGCCACTGATGCTATAATTCTCTTGCATTTACAAATGCTTTTTTTCCCATATCTCACAGATCTGTACAAACATTTGCTCCTGAAATTCACAGGAGTGTCTCTCACAGTACCTTGTATATGATTTTTTCAGTCTCATTTAAAATGCAAGGAGTCCAATTTTCATTAGCAGTCTAGAAATCAAACACAAGTTAAAATACAGTCAATTATTTTGTTTGTCATATCAAACCTTTTCATTGTTACAGCGTTTTAGGGTACCAACTATTTTCCATAACTGAACAGCAAAAAATAGTTCACACTTGAAAATACATACTACAGTACTTTTCATGTTAGAAAGTGGCAAAGTTTCATGACTAAAAATGACACACAGCACAATCCAAATGCCTTCCCAGATTCTGAAACAGAAGTAACATTGTAGTATTCATTTTTTAAATGACCTAAGTCCATTACTTACATTATTACATTACTTACCATAAGTAAGTCCAAGTCTTGCAATAAAATAGACTTTTGAACCTGAGCTCAAGCAACCCAGAATAGTCATCAAGGATCAAACCACATAGAATAAAAGAGCTGAAGGGGCAGTGCCGTCGCGGAACGCTAAGTTCCGCAACACGCTGACCCTTCCTGACTCACCGGCACGAGGCAGCCCCACCCCCTCACCTTCGGAGCCATTCAGTGCAGCGAAGGCAAGATGCAGGGAGTCTCCCTGCGCGTTGCCTTCGCCGCACTGAATGGCTCCGAAGGAGAGGGGGCGGGGCCGCCTCGTGCCGGTGAGTCAGGAAAGGTCAGCACGCTGCGGAACTTAGCGTTCCGCCCCAACTAGAGCGACACCACTGTGAAGGGGCCTTCAAGGCCATCCAGTCCAACTCCGTTAGAAGCAGGCAAATCTTCTCTAAAGCATCTCCAAAAAGGTGCCTGTCAAGTCTATGCTTGAAGACCTCCAGTGAGAGGGAACCCACCACTTCCCTCAGTAATCAGTTTGATTATCTAACTGCTCTTACCATTAAAGATTTCTTCCTGATAGCCAACTAAAGTCTCCCCTCCAGCTTAAGCTTCTCTTTAAATCCCCAGCCCATCAGTTGTTTAGGGCTAGACGGGTATTTTAAAAAGGCATAGCAATATGTAATCTTGTTTCATCAAAATCTGCATAAGTTCTATCATAGCAGGTCAGCATTACCAGTAAGCTAAGCTCCCCCAGCGTCATTCCTAAAGAAAGTGGTCGGCTAGGATCCGTGATCTACAAAAAAGAAAAAAAAGAGAAAATATATATATATATATATATATCGTATTATACAATTCCTGTATCTGAGAGCACCACTCACAAAAACAAAAAAGTGTGTATTATGGTGGTCACTAACAAGCTAAAACCTGGAACGTTTTCCAGGGAAGCTAACTAGTTTATGTTTTTTGTTGTCTATTATTATGCCAATAAAGGTTCCTACTTCAAACTAAAAGGAATTGACATTACTTACATCATCCTCATACTTGATATGGATGCCTGTAATTTTAACTTGCAGATTTTTGATGACTTGTGTTGCAAGTTTTTCCAAAAAAGTATCTTTCTTCTCTTCCTTTGGTTTATCTAAGAGACAATTTGCAAGTCAGTCTCCATTTAAAGATCATACTTCACTCTGAACAGAGGAGATAAAAATCTACCAGTATGTTTAAAAAAACAACACACAGAGGGTTGTAGCCCCTGCTATGATCTGTGACTCTGACCTGGAAAGGTCAGGGGGAAACCCTGCTGGAGAGAGAAGACATTGTAAAACAAAATGGAATCTGAAGGAAAGAGGGAGAGGCAGAGGTTTACAGCCTAGGACAGTGTTTCCCAAACTTTTTCAACCTACGACTCCCTTGACCATTGGCCGCAGCTCCCCATTACATTACGTTGATGCCTGCCAATCGGCATTGCACTGTTTTCGGAAAGGATTCCGTGACACTCCGTGGCTCCCCTGGCTGGTTTCCACAGATCCCCTGGGAACCACTGGCCTAGGAGAAGGCCCTTGGAAGGCTGGTGAAGGCCCAGTGAAGAACAAACAGCAAGACCGTTGACATAGACAAGGAGCAAAAGTAGCCCTGAATCTATTGCTGCACAGACGGTGCTAGGGAATTCCTGGAGAATAGGGGCCTGGTATGCTGCTGCACCTGTGAAGTCTATTGCTGAATTGGCAGTCACCAAGTCCTGGTTGAAGACTTCGTTCACCACGCCTTTTTGGAACCTGTTCTTGTGTCCCACCCCAGGAGATTGCATACTTTCTTGTCCTATCTGCCTATTAAACCCTCTGTTATTATTAGCCAAGTATCAGTGTAGTTGCAGGAACCCACAAGCGTTCACACAGAGGTTCCTCAACTGCCATCAGTACTTGCCTCCAATCCTAACTGCACAGGATGATATTAATTCACCCTCACGTTACTGAGGTATTGTTTCACTCCAAACAAGTGTGGGGTGGCATGGAATGCTATGGTCAGGTAATGCACAATCGTCATTGTCGCCATGTTATGACATCTAGAATAGTTTCCCATTGGTGGGAATTAAAGAAAAAATAAACTCTGCCATTACAATTATAGTCATCAGTCCTTGTTTACATTGAGTCACGGCAAATTTTAAAGGTAAAAATTAAGTTTTTTCAAGTGTTCACTGTAATTTTCTTCATTCCAAACCCATTATTATAATGTTGTTTAATACCTGTGGATGCTCGATATTGGGTGGGTAAGGAAATAGCATGTATTTATAGTGCAATATAAGGAAATCAAAGTTAGTGTATCACCAGTAGCTGATCCAACAGATCCGCAGATTAAATGAGAACCAAGCCTCAGATATGTTTCACACACACACACACAACTAGCCTAAGTTAATTAATTTCATTTTTGTGAATTTACCGCTTTCCATATAATATCATGGTTTTTGGAGGGGGGAGTTGGCAAATGTTAAAGAAAAAAAACGAACGAAAGCGTTCGTATCCTTTGGTTTTATTTTCATCGCTGAACAATGAAACCAATACCTGGTGACAGTATTCACATGCTGACAGTATTCACATGCCACAGAAGCAAGTGTAACAATTCCACCGACACTGTACCCTTGTACAATATCTAAGGGCGCCCACACTGATACCCAGTATAGAAATCATGGGAAGAAATATCTCCCCTCTAATCACAGCATTTGTCTCTTCAAACAAACCCTAAAAGCGTGGTAGGTGGGTGAGGTTAGCAGACAGCACGAGGGTGGGGCTTTGAGACACTCATCTGAACACTGTATCTGGGTATAGCATCCACATACGTTTAACGTCTGCGCAGGCCTAAACTTGCAATGAATCCTGAACACATCTATTTTGAGTATTTCTATTAAGATTAAAATGAAACGAAGCTTCAGTTATATTCATTTCTCCCAGTGACAGGATGGTTTTGAGTACTTTGGTGCACCCTCACCTTTGACAATACCTGCCAAAGATGCAGGCGAGACATCAGGAGGAGACCATGTTTTTGTGAGACGGTGGCCATTAAGCCCAAGTAATTTTAATCTTAAACAGAAATACCAGTTTCACCGGTTACAAAAGTCTTGGTACACACATCTATTTTTGCATACATATGACAGTGAGCATGAACATGAACACCCTTCCCCTAAAGAAAGAGATTGTCAGGAAGTTCCAATCAGAGAAGGTTTCTTGGTTGTTGTTTTCCAGCTCATTTCAGTGTCTGATTCAATCACTTGCAAATTAACACAAGTTAAGAGAATGTTACCACTGACAGCACAGAAAAGTACTGTATATTCAAGAACCATTTTCAAAATCACTCAGACATGACAAGATTTACCGTATTTATTGGCGTATAAGACGCACTTTTTTGTCTACATTTGTGACCCAAAATAGTAGGGCGTGTTTTATACGCCAATACTAATCCCTTTCCCCCCTTGCCCGTTTTAAAGTATTTTCGGGCTTACCACATTTTTCCAGAGCCGGAGAGCTCCCTTGTGCTTTCTCCCCTAACTAATCTATCCGATCTACAGCTGTTTGTCGGGTTTAATTTATGCACGAGCGTGAGTTGAGCTTCTCAGCAGCCAGCAGAGGGCGCTGTGCTCCTCAGTTAAGTTCAGCTGAGCTGCAGAGGACGTGGTCTTCCCAGCTCTCCTCGGATTAAATGCAACTTGGGTAAGCTTCTGAACTGGGCCTAGTTGGGGAGGCTTTGGAAACTGCATAGGTGGGGTGGGATAAGAGTTGAGTCTGGGTTTTTTTTACTTGGGGTAAATGTTTTTTACTTTGGAAACTGTGCATGGGTGGGTTGGGGGGAAAAAGAGTTGAGTCTGGGTTTTTTTTGTACTTGGGATTTATGTTCTGGTGCATTTTGTTCGTGTGTCTTATTGCTGTGTGTTTTAAAAGAGATCCTGGTATTTTTATGCAATTTACGTAAATTAGCTAATTAAGCAGCCAAGCAGTAAGTGGTCAAGTGGCCCAAAAACGCTTTAAATCTTTTTTTTTCTTGAAACCCAGGGCCAAAAGGAAGGTGCGTCATACACGCCGATAAATACGGGTACATCCAAGTTATTCCTTCCCTATTCCTCTTGCATAAACATTTGCTGAAAAATTATTGGTTTAAAAGTATTACATTCAAAAAAATTCCCTCAAATAGTAGCTTATAACAATTAAAACAGAACTAGAACAAACAGCAGCACGTAGATTTATCCAGCCTACAATTTACGTTATTACCCCCATACCCTACCAGATCAACACAAATCACAGGTCCAACTCACCAACGAAACGGACTGAAGGCCTTGCATCAAGCAGCAAGGTTGAGGAGGGACAAAATGATGCGACATCTCGCATCTTCCTGACACCCCCTCCAGTCTGCTGCCACCACAGAACTCCAGCCCATAATCCGATCCCTTTCAGACCCAGTGACAGCCCCCTTCTTCCTCCAAGAAGAAGGGGAAGGAACAAAATATAATGCCGCGGCCACCTCTACCTCTGCATCTCATTGCCCAGGTTGCTTAAAAAAAGCAGTCAAGTGAGCCGAGACAGAGGCGGAGGTAATTTCCCTTACCTCCAGCTTTAGCTGTCTTGAGTAGCATCTCCTCACTTTGCCTGTGTCCCGTTTGAAATTACCCAGAACACTTGAAATTTGAAATTACCGTTTGAAATTATCCAGAGCATTGCTTGGACCCCCTCCCCAGCTGCCTGGAGGGAGGGAGCAGGCATGTGTTAACATGTGAGCAAAGACATTTATTTCTTGAGAGAGAGCAAAGGTAAGGGAAGGAGGGGGGGGGTTTGAGGTTGACCTGGGCAGTGTGCAACCAGGCCTGCAATTCATAATCAGAAGACTATATTAAGGCTGCATCAGGATTTAAGCGAACTAACTTAAGATTCCAAACGTAAGAGCCCTGCTGGATCAGGCCAAGGGCCCATCTAGTCCAGCTTCCTGCATCACACAGTGGCCCTACCAGATGCCTCAGGGAGCACAAGACAACAAGATACCTGTATCCTGTCGCCACTCCCTTGCACCTGGCACAAAGAAAACCTACTCCTACAACCAGGAGGTTGCTTATCCCCATCATGGCTTGTAAACTGCGACAGACTTTTCCTCCATAAATCTGTCCAATCCCCTTTTAAAGGCATCCAGGCCAGGTGCCATCACCACCTCCTGTGGCAAGGAGTTCCACAAACCAATTACACGCTGGGTAAAGAAATATTTTCTTTTGTCTGTTTTAATACTCACTCCACTCAATTTGAATGGATGTCCCCTAGTTCTAGTGTTGTGTGAAAGGGAAAAGAACTTCTCTATCCACTCTCTCCATCCCATGTATAATTTTATACATCTCAATCATGTCCCCCCTCAACCGCCTTTTTTCTGGACTGAAGAGCCCCAAACGCTGTAGCCTTTCCTACAGGTAGATGCCACAGCCCACTAATCATTTTGGTTGCTCTCTTCTGCACCTTTTCCAGTTCCACTATATCCTTTTTGGGATGCAGCGACCAGAACTGGACGGAATACTCCAGATGTAGCCTTACCATCGATTTGTACAACGGCATAATAATATTGTTTGGATGTTTAAGCGCACCTTAATTTCACTCAAGAAATCTTTCAAACAACCCTAGATGCCTCTGGACAAATATCTTGACTAGGCATGATCCCGACACAGATTATTGATCTATACATATCACCTGAAGTACTAAAGGAGAAGATCAATCAAGAAATTTTAAAATAGAACCTAACCAATGGTTTATCCACAAACATACAGCAACTACAGTTCAGTTCATCAATTTAACTTGATTACATGAATTCAACATTCTTACCAACTTACTGCTGCGAGAATAAAGACACATACTGTCAGCTTGCATCTTCCATGCGTTTGATATTCTGAATTCAAATATACAGGCTTGCCCCGCCCAAGAGAAACACAACAGTTTAAGTAGTGCAGGAGATTCTACCACCCCTTTGACTTAATGTTTATTCCCCAGAGCAAGCCTGAAATAATAAAAGAGTGAAGCTACTGTTCCCTCAGTCCTCTCAGGTCCCAGCATGTCTCTCATGCTGTGACTTATGTTCTTAAAGCGACGGTACATATTTGCTGGATTTAAGGAAGTTTTGACTACGTATATATGCTGACCTCAGAACACAACTCTTGCATAAGATGCAGTCTGACTGTGTAATACAGATTGATCAGTTTTAAAAAATGGAAGCAGCAAATGCAACATGCAACACACTATTCTATGTTAGTTTTACCCACCTTTTGAGTTATCATGGCCTTTAAATGATTTCTTAAAATGTTTTTTAGTCTTTTTAGACTTACGTCCTTCTCAGTGAAAGCAATTTTACAAAAAGAGGATAAATTAAAGTTAGGCAACTCTCAAAGCAAGCAAAGGAAAAGAAGAAAGACGAAAAATAAAGCATTTCAAAGCAAAGAGAAATGAGCTCTCATCTAATTCAATATTTTTGTTAAGGGATTCAAACTATTTCAAATGTATCACCAGCAAAACTTCATCTAACCATCTAAGTTTTGTTTTTAAATAAGCCCATATAAAATTACTGCAATGCACACTAAAGCTGCATCGAATGCATTCTCAAGTTAATGTTCTAGTCAACAAGATTTGTACGCTACTACAAGCTGAAGCATTAGTACAATTAGCAAACATTATTAAAACTGGAGATGCATTTTAACAAATCCCTCCTATCAACTTAACTTCAATAATTAAAAAAGAAAAAGCTACACTCCTATGCACTCTTAACTTGTCAGTGAAACTTACTTCCAAGTAAGCCTGCATAGGATTGTACTGCAAGCTGTGAACAATTATAACTTGTGTCACTAGGGGCTGTGTGTTAATTAGGGCAAAAGACACCACCTTTGATACAGCCCACATGCACCTAGACTTAGCTGCTTGCAAATTAACCTGTGCTCCTCACTCCTTAACTTCTTCAAGTTAACATGGAAGAAGAACAAATGTTCTATACAGCTGCAACAACTGCACTAAAACTCCTTTATGGCTAAGGTTCTTTTCATTATATGGGTTCTTTGGAGTCTTGAATAGTTTTTCCTTGGCTTGGATCCTGGTGATAGTGGGCCACAGTTCTGTCAGGACCAAATCTCCTAATACTGAAAAATGGTACTGGCCCATGCTAGCATGAGCACAACTGCAAGGAAAAGGATAACCTATAAATGTCTTGCAATTGCTACAGGAGGAACACCTGCAGCTGTGTAGTTTAAAAAAAAAAGTGTGAATGCAGAGGCTAGCCCCGAGGGGGGGTGGGGAGGCAGCAGCCATCATCACTAGCTGCTTAGGAAAGCTCAATACTTGTACTGGTCATCACTCTTACAGCTTGGGGGGGAAGCAGTTTTCATCCTATAATTAGCAAAGAGATCATTCTAACAAGAAGATAGCATAGAGAAAGTCAATAGCTTTCAAAGTGAAAGCAAAAACTTGCCCTTTGACATTTAATTTACAGTCACATGCAGTTAGCAGCTCATTTCCTTTTTGTACAACTTCTTTCCATCCAAAGCCTAACATTTGAAAACTTTACAACAAGCTCTAATGACAGTTCTCCTGCTTTTATAAGTAACTGAATATGGCCATGCATTGCACACGCATACTTAATCATCGAGGAACGTATTTGTTCTGTGTAATCACACACCAATAAGTTTAATATGACACAAAATTAGAGAATGCTCAAATAGGAGTCAAATGAAACTGCAGAATTTTTACTAATTTAGTTTACAGAGCGTGAAATTATTCAGAATATGTTTATCTCCTGAATTAAATCATGTTAATTTAATCAAACATTAAATCATATTCAACCCAGAAGTTCAATTGTTTTGACAACATCCAGCTTTTTATCTCCTCCCATAATAAGCAGCTGACAATGGCAACATTTGTCCCTAAGGTTTTAACCATTTCAACCCAACTTTGCCCACTAACATTTTGACTGTAAACTACAGCCCCTTATTGGGAAGTAAGTTAGACTGAATTCAATGCATTGGGACGCTGACTGGCGAGTACATTTCTTATGAAAAAATTTAATTACCGTAGTAAGAGCTTTTTAGGAAAAGCAGAGGCGTCACTACAGTGGGGGGGGCAGTACTATAAGTTCCGCGCCATCCTTGTCCCCGTTTACTCTCCAGTACCGCCCCCTCGCCATCGGAGCCATTCAATGGGGTGAAGGCAACGGGCAGGAGACTCCCTGCCCGTTGCCTTTGCCACACTGAATGGCTCCGAAGACGAGGGGACGGGGCCACCTCGTACCAGGGAGTAAACGGGGACTAGGACAGCGCGGAACTTACAGTACCACCCCACCGTAGCAATGCCTCTGAGGAAAAGCTGTGGAAATTAACTAAACCAAGCATAAAATCATCACTCTCCTCTGCTTTTGAAATGCAAATCACAATATTTGTATGTGAACTATACCACCAACTTCTCAAGCTCGTTGTATGAAATACCATATATCTAAGTCTCGGAGGCATGACTGTTTCCCAAAGCATCAGAACAGGTTATCAACTTTACTAGTATCACTTGTATATTCAAAGAGTGGCTCACCCCTAATCTAGTTTCAGTTGTGTTGACTTTTAATGGACCATTCAATCTCCCTCTCAAGTCTCCTTTAACATAGTAATTAACCATGCATACCCACCAGGTTTGATGTCCTTGTACACAATATTCTCCAGGCCATATATGATATCTGAATGAGCTCCTTCATCCATATGACAGCAATAACCAAAAAGCATATATTTTTAAAGAATAGAATCTACTTTTCAATCTGAACCCACCAATACAGTTTTGTAACACTGAAAACAGAGTGAGGACTTCTTTCTAAATACCGGTACTTTGAGAAAATTTACACAAGTGCTTCCCAAACTTTTACCACCGCTAAAAGATTTTAGAATCGAATAGATTTTAAAATCTAAAAGGTAAGATTATGCTAAAAATCTATTGCAACCCACATAGCTTTATTAGACAAACTATTGCGACACACATAGCTTTACGTCCAACTGCCCGTCCAGCCCAAAAGCGGTCCTGCCTCCACCTCATAGTGCCCAACAAGGCATTTATCGGAACGTAACCTGTCGCATAAAGTACAGCGCTTAAATAGGCGAAATACAGGCACTTACATTGTTCATCTTACTAAGCCCTCCTTTGCTTATTTTCCTCCACCACAGAAACAGAAGAGGGACACAGGACCCGCCTCAGAATAGTTCCTGATCCCTTACTGTGTAACTTTACTCTTCTCCTAGTTCACCAATGTCTCATTTCATAGCCATTCTCGAAACCAATCACTGCCTGCTCTAAGTGTCTTGACACAGACCAAAAATTTACAAGACTGACAAGCTCACTGTCAGAAAACAGGATTGTTTGTTTAATCTTCTGAGAACATCATATATGCAGTCCATTGTTGCCTGGAACATTGTTGTGTAGCTCATACCTGTACAGTAAGTCATACCTCATACCTGTACTCAGCAGTAAGACCCACTGTATTCAACAGGGCTTAATCTCAGGTAAGTGTGTATAGGATTACAGCCTAACTTCCTTCATCATGACTGGTTCAACTTAGGATACAACCCAGTAATATGTAGACATTAACATTTGGCAGGTAGATTTAATATATCAAACTGTCAAACATACAATTCCATTCACAATTTTTTTTAATGAAAAGTATTATGCAGAAAAGGTTTCCAGTTGAATGCAACATGCAGGACAGAAATTCAGATATTGAAAATCACAGTAATTTCTTCAGGAAAGGCTGAAAGAGCTGGTTTCAGATTTCTGACCTACAGCATCAGATTTCTAAGCAACTGAACAATCCAGCCCTTCGTGTTTTTCCAGTCCTGATCTCATTCAAGGCAGCGATTCTTAATGCACCATCCTCCTAAGTTCTTCTAATGCATTATCTTAGAACCCACAAGAATAATTATACAATACCTTTCTCAGCTGCTCTTCGTAGAGCTTCTTCAATTCTTGACAGCTCCTTTTGCTTATTATCCTGTAAATACTTTTCTTCCTTTTCTGCATCATATTTAATTTCTGGAAGACAAAGTAATATAAACTCATAATCTAGTCAAACAGTATACCTGTAGAAACAGTACCGGGCAGGAATGGGGCTGGTCTGTTGCCATCCTCCCGACCAAGCCACTGACTTCTTACCTCCACTTACATCTCCTTTCTCATGCCAGAGCTGGTACCAACCTTCGGCTATCTAGCGCATAAGTGGCATTCTAGAAACTTCAAACAAGCTTAGCCTTATTTCTTCAAATCTAGCAAAGTAGTGAAGAGCCAAGGAAAGAGATGGTGGAAGGCAATAGTTCTGGGGAACCTCCTACTAAGACACTATATGGTCTCATTCAAACGTGATGCAAATGTGATCTTCCTAGTCTTCAAACTATAAAAGAGCATGCTCTTCATGCTTCCTCCTCACACACAAATTCTCCCTTCCCCCTATATGGTTTGCCATAACTTTAGTATTATCTTTGAATCAGGACTAACTATGATTAGAACTAACTGGGTCCCCACTTCAAAACCATGGGTTGAAACACACTTGCAAACCATAGTTTTAGGCAATCCTGCTTAGTCCCAGAGCATATGCAATACTAAACTTGTCTTGACACCAATTGCTAGCTGCCTTGGACATTTTATAAAGGTGGAATATAAATCCTGAAAACTAACAAACTATGAATATAGAAAACCATAGAACAGAACAGGGTATCTATAGAAAACCAGAGAACAGGGAATCTACACACAAGAGAAGAGAGGAAGAAATCACCAGCATTCCTGATTGCCAAACTATGAGTTTCCTCAGCAAAGGCCACTTGACCGCTGATTCAAGGCCAATACATGGAGCAATATCTGTTTGAACAGACCCCATGCCATTTACATTTTACACAACTACCGAATAAAGATTAGCGACAAAACATCAGTACATTCTAACAAGACACCAACAACATATTTAACTAAATACTGCATTTTTTTTAATCATTATCACTGGAACAACAATATGCCTCACACACTCCCTCACCGAGTATTTCTCACAGGTCACTTACTTGTCCCAGGGACAACAAGAAGATATAATCCTTCAAGAGTTGCAACTACTGCTTCTCCATACAGATTCTTCCAAGGAATCTTCAAGGTAAGTTTATCTTAGAAAAAACAATTGAATAATTTAGGATTATTTTATAATGAATGAGTGGAGACTGAAATAAACCATGCAGTTAGATTTGATATGAACACATGTAAGTGCACCTTGTTTACAATATGTATGTTTTCCTATACTGAAGTGTTTCATAGATAATGTTTCCCTTGCTGCAGAGAGATTCTATTGTGAAGCTAATATTGATGTGTCAAACACTTAACAGGAAAAATAATCGAGTGTCTCCAAATCTGGTGTTCTACCAAAATCACACAATTAAGGAACAAAGCCAAAGTATATACAGTAAGCATATACACTTCTGGTCTAGGAAGAAAATGCTACATTGTGGGTTTGTTGGAAGGAAATGTAATGAGTTTGTGTATTCTGGTCACAAACAACTGTTTCTCTTCACAAACAAGAAAGTATTGCACATGGGAAACATACTTCAAGTGTTTCTATAGATGAATATAACATAGTGTGGTGAAAGTTCAAAGTTCAACACACATCTTAAAAAGATTGCAATCTTGGCCTTCTTTCGCGACACCCAGGGCACACACCCATTATATACACAGCAGGAGCTCCTACATTTCACAAAAGCAAACTATCCTTCTCATATTCCCATGAGATACATGATATTAAATACATATCATATGTTTCTTTCATACATGAATTCAAGAAACATAGCCAAGCTCGAGACAAACATTTTAATTTCTGTTTTCAGTGATATTAAAAACATTTTAGCATTAAGGTTTTATTCACATTTCAACAGTAAAATAGTAAAGTCTAACCCATCCAATCCTACCCTATGTTTGTAACTTACCTATGCAAGATGCATTCATCTCACTGCTTAGTAACGGGTGGTTATGATCCATCATATGAATTAAAGACATGTAAGAAATATCTTTGCAAACACATTACAGCACAATCCTACGAATATTTACAGAGAAATAAGTTCCACTATGTTCAGTGGGCCTTATGCCCCAACGTGTTGAGGTTTGCAGGGTTAGTCTATTTTTTGTCCAGCAGAAACAACCACCCTGAATTGAAAGTCACTTTTTAAACTTGAGGGAGTGTTTACAGCAGTCAATAAGACAGAGTCGGCTGGAATCAAATCCCAGACATGTTATACTTGCTTCCATTAGAATTTATTGTAATTAAAATTCATTACACCGATTCAAAATCTATAAAAATTGTACAAGGTAATGTGGCATCCTTGACCAGGTTTCCTTGAAAAGTGCATTGAAGATTCGTATATTGTACTCTAAGATGCAAGCATAGGAACTGCCAAGGCATTACTAATTTCAAAATCAAAACTTACTGTACATTAGAATGATCAACTTAAGAACAAGAAGAGCCCTGCTGGATCAGGCTAAAGGTCCATCTAGTCCAGCTTCCTGTATCACACAGTGGCCCCACCAGATGCCTCAGGGAGCACACAAGACACCTGTATCCTGTCGCCACTCCCTTGCACCTGGCACAGAGAAAACCTACTCCTACAACCAGGAGGTTGCTTATCCCCATCATGGCTTGTAAACTGTGACAGACTTTTCCTCCATAAATCTGTCCAATCCCCATTTGAAAGCATCCAGGCCAGGTACCATCACCACCTCCTGTGGCAAGGAGTTCCACAAACCAATTACACCCTGGGTAAAGAAATATTTTCTTTTGTCTGTTTTAATACTCACTCCACTCAATTTTAGTGGATGTCCCCTAGTTCTAGTGTTGGGTGAGAGGGAAAAGAACTTACCTATTTGTCCAGTCTTTACTCTAAAAGGTACATCCAGTTCACTCTGGTAAGAGAAAAAATGATACTCACTATGTGTCAGATCTCACCACTAGTTTTGCTGTTTATAAACACAGCAAAACTGTTATATAAACAAACTATAGTATTGAAGACTATTTCAGAAAACTAATGGGAAGATCCAACAAGCATTCAGAACTCAAAGGAAAATGCTATTTTCCCCTTCCCTGCTCCAATAGCGTGCTTACTGAAGTTTGGACTGACCCGTGTGGCCAAGGCAACACATGAGCAACACAACACACATGCAACACTATGATATTTTGTAACCTTTACAAAAAGCCATTTTTTATTACTTTCAAGGCTGAAAATGCCCCTGTTGTAACATGAAAAGCACAGGAGCACAAGCTGAGCTCATTGAAAACAAAACCAGTAGACCCTAGCAAGACCACTTCCTCTTCACAAGTAACTAAAAAGCAACCAAATGTATGTATTGAATCCAAGAACATTGAAGGGGCTCCAATTCATAATTCACTTATTTAAGTACTTAAACCAGGTTAGTGTCACCAACTTCAATGGACAAATCATATTGAGGCCCAAACACCACAGGACATGATGGGAGATCTGTGATAGGTTCTCCTTACATCTTTTTTAAAGCTTAAAAGCAGTCATGGCGTGAATGTATTGGCTCAGAGCAGCAACAATGGAGGAAGAGATGTTTAATCTCCCCACCCCCACCAAGCACTATTTGCCTAACTGACATCATACACACTGTGAAGCTATTAGTCTAATCAGGAAAAAAAAGACAAGGTTATGGCAGCAAATAAAAATGGAACTAAAGAAGTTCCCAGCAGCATAGGAATCAAAACAGCATTACAATCCTAGGCATTTCTACTCAAAAGTAAACTTCATCATGTTCAGTGAGGCTTACTCTCAGGAAAGCGAGTACACAGGATTGCTGCCTTATATTACTATTCACTTATTTCTGGGCAGAATAAAATATATAGCATGATCAAGGCCAGCAAAATTTTCTGGGCAGAATAAAATATATAGCATGATCTCAAGGCCAGCAGTCAGAAACCCTCTTTCTTTAAGTCACTCAGAAATATGTGCTAACGACAGCATTTTTTAAAAGTTTGATAGAACATAACCCATTATAAAAACACATTTGCTCATTAGATTGCAAAAATTGCTTACCAGTGCGTTCTCTTTTATCTGTAAGTTGTCTAGTGCAACATTACCTATAAAGCAGAAGAAATCAGTTATCAAAACTTATGCCTTTGTTTATAAAATATACTGTACCAATTCATAGTAGAACTATAAAAATGGCAACTCCTCAAACTTAATGTTTGACAGATTTTTAGTGTTGAAAGTGATAGCTGCAGCATACATAGATTTTCAAAGATGCTGTGAGTGAAATGTTGCCAAATATAGCACTGATACATAAGAAAACACATATTAGCCTTAATGAATTGATATGATAGTTAAGTAGCAACGTAACTTGCAGAAGACAAGTTAAATAATGGGTGGAAAACCCATACTGTATTAAGATTTTACAGACTCTGGGCAAGAGCTAAATATAGCAAGTCACTGTTCAAGTCTTTCACTTTCACTTACTAAGACATTCACCCATTGCCAATCTCCAGAAATGCTCTTAACAAATCAAATCCCTTGGTTCCAAATTGTCTCTGATCATTTGCTTCCATAGCAACTTGTAAAAATTACTGATTTTTAAAGTGAGAGCTGAGGTTATTAAGCTTGTGTCAATAATCTGAACAACATTTAATATGATCAATTACTTTTCTTTTGCAGTTGTTTCAGACAGCACTGAGTCAAAATAGAAATCAAATTTTGCAAACATTCTATTCTCCCTCAAAGATCTAGACCAGGATAGTGTAGTGGTTTGGGAGTCGGACTTAGACCTGGAAGATCCAGGTTCAAATCCCCACTCAGTCACGAAGCTTCCTGGGTGACCTTGGGCCACTCACTATCTCTCAGCCCCACCTACCTCACAGGGTTGTTGTGAGGACAAAAAGGAGGGGAGGAAATATGTACACCACTCTGAGCTCCTTGGAGGAAGGGCGGTATAAAAATGTGAAAAATAAAATAAAATAAAATAAATAGGGCAAATAATGCAAGCTAAGGAATGCAAGTCCGGAGCCACTCTCAAGAATACAAGTTCACTTTCTCTCCCACGTTTGGGAAGCATGGTTAATACAACTGAACCGAAGGTTTGCAAACCCACTTTAACAGCACAATCCTATCCAGCTCCCCCACTGGTGCAGCCAGCGAGGGAGGGCAGGGCGGAAGGCAGGATTTAAATCCCCTTTTTGTTCTGGGGCCTCCTTCCCTCCCCTGCTGGCTGCAAAGGTGGGGGAGCTGGATAAGACTGCGCTGTAAACCCTGATTTCAAAGTCTGGCAAAAGACGGAAGTGGTTAGCAAGCATTAACCATAGTTATTGCCAATACAATGATAAACTATGGTTAAGATCAGTAAGGGTAGAGGAAAGTCTACCATTGTCATGCTCTGGTTGTAAACAAACATATTAGGCTGTGAAGAAAGAATTGTGAAGAAAGAATTGCAGACTAGATTGACCATTGTAGAAAAAAAAAAACCACAAAATAGTCAGGAACAACTTAATGAAAAGGCACCTTGTACAGCTGGCTGGAGTGACAAAATTTAAAAGATACTGGCTATGCCAAAATCAAAGGGCAAGTGTGATTTTTATCCCATTCAAGGCAGCCAACATTTTGCACAAGCCAAGGCAGAGCATTGATATCCACTGCAATGTTGTGAGGGGTTCTGGGACATGTCATCTCTTTGTGTGGCACTGCCCTCACCATGTCCTCCATACAATTGGAAAACACACAAGGATTCAGTTAAAAATTCTTAGATCATATGGGTTTGTAACTGATTAACTGATCAAACCTTCACATAATCAAATCGTTCTGAAGAAAGAAAACACGGTCTTTTTAGATAATGCTTGCACATGACACAACAGGCTTCATCATAGAGGAGGTATTATCTCCTGCGTGTGAGAGAAGGGGGAAATACCTTTTCTAAGATAGTACCTGCTAACTTCTGTTTCTGTGAGTACTGCTATGGAAATAATTCCATTTTATTTAATCTGCTGGCTGATTGATATGAGGAGCCTTTTATCTGTTCCATCTAATTTATCAATTACCATTCCAACGGCGCAATCCTATCCAACTTACACCACCGGTGTAACCAGCGGTGCAGCAAGAATGGGAGGCCCCAGAACGGAAAGGGGATTCAAACCCCCTTTGTGGGGATTTGAATCCCCTTTCCGTTCTGGGGCCTCCCGTTCTCGCTGCAGTGCTGGTTACACCGGTGGTGCAAGTTGGATAGGATTGCACTGCCATCAATTTGTCCTTATGGGAAAAAAAAACCTTGAGCAGAGGCATCATCTAATAAGGGGTGGTGGTGCGGTGGGCCCCAGGGTGTAGGGGCGGAGAGGCTCCGGGGGGGGGGGTCGGGAGCCTCCCCAAGTTCCGTGGGGTTTTTTTCCTTTTTTCGGCGATTTTTTGCCGATTTTAAGTTTAAAAAAAGCGGGTATTTTAAAAAGTATGTATGCTTTGCCAGCACTAACTTGAACAGGACGTTCCCTCGACGATGTTCTTCCTGCTCCCGGGCGCGCAGCTTCTCCGTGCACCCGGGCACGGGACTCTGTACTGCCCCCAGCAGCACTTTCCGTAGTTTGCGCGTGCGCAGACCCACGGAGTCTCCAGGGACGTTCTGGGCATTCGCAAACTCCCTGGAGCGTCCCTGGAGACGCCGTGGGTCTGCGCATGCGCGGTACAGAGTCCCGCGGCCGGGCGCACGGAGGAGCTCCGCCCAGGAGCAGGAAGAACATCGTCGAGGGAACGTCCTATTCAAGTTAGTGCCAGCAAAGCATACATACTTTTTAAAATACCCGCTTTTTTTTTTACTTAAAATCGGCGAAAATAAAAAAAGAAAAAAGGCAATAAAACTGTCAAAAATAGGTTTCGATTTTTGATAGTTTTATTGGGGGGCTTTGTGTTTTCCGCCCGAGATGGGGGGCGCCTGCCGACGCCACTGACCTTGAGCCAATCCAGAGAAGTCTAGGCTGGACAAGAAAAACCATGCCTTTCTACTGCAGCTCAAACATTTGGTAAGGGACACTCCCGTACTCTGAAATAAGTTTAAGAATTGCAGCATTGCAATGTTTTGAAAGTTTGTGATCCCACAAGCAACCTATGGCAGCAGACTCATTTCCAACTGTTACTCTGCTGTCACAAGGATACACATCTTCCTTCTTAGTCATCATCATAGGTCAGCTGACTTTCAAGGCAACACTTGGTCCTTATCCATTTCCCCAGGTTTAACTGCTTCAGGCCAACCCAACAAGACAAACACACTCAACTAAAACCATTGCGTAAACTTGCAGCCTGACTAATTTAAAACTAACTTTCCCCATTATGATTTTTCTCTTTCAGCAAGGAAAGCAGAAGAGAAACCCAAGAAAGTATATTCTTATTCCTTCTTTCCTGGTCATCAGCATTCTTCTCAAGGAATGGCACACAACACAAGGAAAAAGTTTTCCAATATAAATAACTATCCCTATACATTTACACTGTACTGACACCTTCTAAAGTAGGCAACCAAAGGATAGGAAAAGAGGAGGTACCACAACAATGTGGTATACTGACAAAAGCATTCAATCAGCACCTAGGAGAACTGGGTTCGAATTCCACATTCAAGTCAGCCGTTGGCTGGCACTAAATACAGTTTTCGTTGCATAAAGGGTGATAATAGTACAACTATTGTGAGTTGGAAGGATAAAAGTAAATAATTTTAAACACACCATTCATTTTTAATTTACATCGGATTTACAGCTCTCTTCTATAACCTAGTCTAGATAAGATTAAAATTATTTTAACAAAAATACTAAAAAGCATACACTCATCTCTTAAAACTGAATTAATAACCCTCTTATCAAGCAATCCTATGCAACACTTACCCGTTACCAGGATCCATTGAATTCAATGGGAATTACTTTACAGTATAGCAAGTCCTCACTTAAAGTTGTTGATAGGTTCTTCTTGGAAACTGCAACTTAAGCAAAACGGCTTATAACGAAACCAATTTTACCATAGGCTAATTGATAAACGTAAAGATTCCAATTTTACCATAGGCTAATTGATAAACGTAAAGATTCCTATGGCATTTTTCCATCAACTTTAAAACAAAACTTTAAGTGAGGACTTACTGTACAGTACTTGGAAAATATGCATAGAGTTGTGCTGTAAATCTGATTGCTTTTCTACAGAATGAAAGAGCCTGGGGAAAATACCTGCACTTTGAGGTCAAGCATTAAAAATCATGCACAATAGATCATGTCCTACATACATTATTATGAATTGTTAGTGAGACCAAGGGCTGGCAATTTATTTTAACACTTTATATACCTAATTCCTGCACTAGACTGACGAGCAATCAGGGACAGCACCAAGATGGTAAAAAAAAAAAAGGAGGAGAGAGTTTGAGTAACAAGCATGGTAATATTTGCAAATTGACAGCTTATTGTAATTAGTGTCTGTTGCTTGGGGCATTATGGATATAGTTCTATGCAACAAAACAGAACTATTACACAGTCATGAGCATTTCCTAGCAATAACACAGCCAACCAAACAGGCTCAGAAAAATTTGACTTGGTATCAGATGACTCTACAACAAGAACACATGATGAGAATGCGAGAGTTTGTAAATTCAATGAGGAATCACTTAAAAATTAAAAGTTCAAATCAGAGCCATTCTAAAAACAAATAAGGGATGCTTGAAAGGCATTCATTAAGGATAATCACCTAAAGCTGACTCAGACAGTTGCAATAACACTATCAGCGCAATCCTGTGTAACCTTGCACCGGTGTAACAGTAGATGCTCCCGTGTAAGTGCAATTACACTGGCATAAGTGCACTTACACCGGCGCAAGGTTACACAGGATTGCGCTGTATGACTATACCATTACAGATAAGCCCTTCAGCAACTAAACATGCCATATCCACAAAGAAGTTTGCAAACAACATTTGTGTGTGTACATCATGCACAGCATTCATTCCAACAAAACAAGGTACAGTACATGCTCCAGTCCATTCAACATGGGCTACTAACCTCTTGCAATCCTTTATCCACTTCATCATATTTATTGCATTTATATCCCCTGCCTTTCTTTCATTATGAAATGAAAAGCAGACCACAAGGAGGGGCTCCCAGGCAGTCTCCCACCCAGGCACAGAGCAGCATCAGATATTTTCAAACCACGTGCAGAGATGGCAAAGTACAACAGAGATATTGGAAGAGGACTGGAAAAGGGTTGATTTATTCTCTCCCTACCCCACTCCAGCATACACATGGGCCAAGTGCACATTTCAATTTGCACTTGTAACTACAAATACAGGAAGGGAGGGCTGGACAACTATACTGTAATTTCTTATGGCTTATGCAGGATACAAAAAATGGGATGCAAAAGTCACCGGGGCGAGCGGTGTGCAAAACACAAGACTCCGCCCCCTGGCAATGAAAGATCAAAGGGGTGGTCTGGCGGAATGAAAACCCAGGAGGAGGGGCTTCAGCTTTCAGGTTGTCCTGGAGGGTGACCCTCAAAGAACAGGGTGGGGGCGTGAATTGAGTCTGTTTTTCCCATTTCTCTCTCCTCCCCCCGCCCCGAACTCAGAGATCAGCAGCACCCCGTTAGGAGCAGGTGGCTGACTCCCAGCCAGGTAAGGAGCAAAGAAGAGCAGAGGCGGAGCACCCATTTCGTACCCTCCCCCTTTCTTACCCCCCCAGATGCCCAGCTTCAGCTGGGACTTGTTCAGGTTCTCCACGTAGTCGCCCAGGAAGCGGTTCAGCAAGTCGGCCACCACCGACTCCAGCACCATGGCGAACCCCAGAAAAGCGGGCGGCGGCAGGAACGACTAGAGCTCCTCCCTCAAACCAAGCCGCCCCTCCTCACACGGACGGGGGGAGCGAGCGCCCCTCGACTGCGCGCAGCCTGTTGTCGCAGGCCGTCCCCGGCGCGCGCCTCCGCCTCCTTCTCCAATAGGCTGCGTCGCGCGAGACCCGGGAAGCTCGCAAGGGGCTTTTTTTTTTTTTTTACAGCTTTCTTCGTCCCGCCTTTTTAAGGAAAAGGGAAAAGAGGGAGGTGCGCGTGCTTTTTCGCGAGGCTCTTTGGGTGTGTCCTTCCCTCAGACATGTTTGTTGACGTGTACTTACTGTATATGCACGCACACACACACACACACACAAATATAAAAGGTAAATGGGCAATAAAGCCCAATATGCCTTTATATTTACGCACACTCACGGGGGGTTGCCTGGTTTTATTTTTATAATAAATATATATACTGTATTGAAGTTTGTCACCCTTTAAAAACCTAATCGCAATGATTCTAGTACCTCAGGCTGCGTGATTCTAGGTACTTTTTGATAATTACAGCATGGCTTCTTTCTTGGGGCAAAGCACTTCTGTGCATCTGCAAAGTGTCATTCATTCCCTTCTGATAGGAATCAACTCTTAAAACACAGAGAGTATCACTGAGCATGCACTTCCATCCTGGAGAAAGTAGGGAAACAGAAACAAAGTGGTTTTAATTAACACAAGCAGTTTTCATTGTCTTTATTATAATTAATTAAACAATAATAAAAGTATTTCTCAGTTTTACACCCCAGGGGCGGCGGCACGGTAAGGTGCTGCACGGTATTACACTAAGGTGCAAAGTGGCCCCTCCCACTCACCGTCGGAGCCAGTCCAGCAGCAAGAAAAAAGCAATTACCTTTCCATTATGAGGTAATATAGAGTGTGGTTTCCGCAAGCAAAATATATGGCAGAGTAGGAGGATACAGGCAGAGCAGGACCATGAGCACAATGCAGTTGGACGTTCTGCACCGGAGACTGGCCCATTGCTTTATTTAATGCAGAAAATTTGAGGAGAAATCTAAGGCACAGTCAGTTTTCACTCAAAATATTGTATGCATGGAATTTCAACTTTTTAAAACCAGCCTCACCTGAATTCTCACCGTCTGATTCAAGTTACTTGATTGATGTCAACCAGTGATATCATAGCTGTGATTCTAGAGACACAAAGAAAGAGACAAACAAACTATATCAGCCAGTTCCTATTTAGAGTTAGAAGCACTGAAGCCCTCTGAAAGCAAGAGGTTTGGGCAAATCTAACTTGATTAGGCTCTATATGATTTGAAGCATGATCGTTCTTGGGGTTTAGGTTCCCAGACCCAAATTACTGGGCATTGAATAGTGTTCTGGTTGGTGTCACAGGAAGCCCTTTTTTAACCATCATAGAATCATAGACTCCTCATAGACTGCAAGATGGGCACTTTGGGTGAATCTAAAGGAGCACTTTTCATCCCAGTCCACAACTGGTATTCGCAGGGCCACTCAGAGGAATTTTATCAGGGGTACAAAGTTTCTTTGGGGCCCTTCCCTTCATGTGAATTTGGCTCCTGGGCACCCCCTTTTTTGCTCCAGGGCCCCCCTTTTGATCCATTTTTGGCCCAGAGCCTGGGTACGATTGTACCCCCATAATTCACCCCCCTGGGTATTCAGTAATGTAGATAAGCTTGAGCTAATCCGCTATTTTCCATTAACATGGAATTCTTTTTTCTTGACTCGCAGACATGTCTATTTCCTACATTCCCAGCTTTCCATTTGTGCTTATTGTTGCATTGTAACAGCTGTAGGAGAAGCATCAGAGCTGCTAAGTGGGACACCAGGCAGATGATGGCGCTTGCTGAACATTTATTCCAGCACTAACATTTTGTCCTGAGACAAATCAAGTTACAAGGGGAGGAGCTGCTGCTGCTGTTCCAACCTGTTGATTTTGAAACCACTTTTCTAGCAAAGCTGTTGAAGAAGTAATCAGAGCCTTTGTAGGCCTGATTCTTTGCACTATATACTACAGTGCTACTCATAATAAAATACATCATCATCATCATCATCATCGCAAAAGTAAAAAAAGGGTCAAGTGCATTTAGAATTACTTTGAAATGAGGTTAAGCAGAAGCTCAATAAATTATGCAATTTTAGCATGTTAACTACCGTACTTCAAAAAACAAATGCTACTTGCCATTCTGTATCCTCCTCTGTTAGCGACCCCTTTCTTGCCCTTTTTCAATTTTTTCTATAGTTCAATCAATCAACCAATCAATAAACCTTTACTGGCATAACATAACAAAACATAAAAAGAAAGTAATAGTAATAATACATAACACAATAAACAAGCAAAAAACGAAAGCATGAGAAAAAAGAGAGGCATAACAGAATAAACAGTTGACAATCCTTTTACCTAGGTTCCATAATGTTGGTCACTACTATAGCCACTCTACGTTCCATGGTTAGTTGAAAAAAATTAGCTAACTGGTTGATGGTCCATTTGTTGCAAAATGAAATATGAATAGTTTAGAAATTTACCCTGCTTGTTCACTAATGTATTTATTTTAAAAACTTCTATACCTTTATTTTCTCCATAGAACCTAAAGCAGTTAAAAGGAGAACATATGAATCCAACCGGAAAAGTTTACAAAGAGGCGGCGGTAATATGATTTATATGTGTATATGTATCTTGTGTTTTTATTGACCTTCTGGTTGGAGTGGTTAGTTTAGGCCAATAAATGTCTTTGAATTGAATCCAATTCCTCCTCCTCGCGATCTGGCTGCCCATCTCCTTTGCAGCAGCTGCATGGGGAGACGGGCGGGCGACTCCTGATTCCCACAAGAGTCGCCCGGCCGCACTGGTAGTGGGCGAAAAACAGCAGAAAAACCACCGGGGGGGGGGGGTTTCTTATTTTTTCTAGTGGGGGTGGGGCATGTGATGTCACACCCCATGGGCGGAGCTTGTGACATCACATGGGGGTGTCACTCCCCATGGGGAGTGCCAAGCCGCCTAGGAGGCCCCCCAGCGGAGGCTGGCTATGCGCCTGTCCTTTGGAGGCCTCGCAGGGCCGCCGCCGCTGCCTCTTCAGGTTTTCTCAGGCTCAGACAATATAGCTGAGGTCTCCCAAAGAGCAGATCGACTGATCTTCAATTTCCAAATACAGGCCTTCTTTTCACTCAGCTACAGAGGCCCTAAAGAACATTGTCATGCAGAAAACCCATGTCAAGTGTTTTTCTGGAACTTGGATGATAGTTCAAACTGACCTTTGTAATAAATCAATAGAGATAAAAGCCTTGGATGAGACACCAATGATGACGGACTATTTTAGGAGAACAGTCTGTTTGTTTAATCAATATGCTGCCCATGCAAAAATGGGAAGGTAATGCTATTTGCATCATCATTAAGCTATTTTACTTCAAAGCTGGGTTGTTTTCAAACAGGCAATATTTGATTCAAAAGTTGCTTGTATCAGATAGCTATTGATTAAGCAGTATAACTTCATATCATATCCCAACGTTGTTATAGATTAAGCTGTAGTAAATGCCATAACCAAAACACTTGTGCCATAACAGGCTGATAGTGCTGGCATGATATCATACTTTGCATTGGTGTGCAATTGGAAACTAGTAATGGAATCTGAGTTTGGGGAATAATTAGGACAGTATTAGGAAGAGGAAGTTGCTGCTTGAGCTCATGGCAACAGGCTGAAGACATCATTGGCACATGCTAAAAATTAAAGGCCCCTGAGCATGCTCACTGTGGCTGAATACGATGGGGTACTCAACAGACTCCAGTGGCTGCCCCTTTAATAATAATAATAATAATAATAATAATAATAATAATAATAATAATAATAATAATAATAATAATAATAATAATAATAAATCAGTATTTATATACCGCTTTTCAACAAAAAGTTCACAAAGCGGTTTACAGACAAAATCAAATGATTAAATGGAGGGTTTTTTTTAATTAAATGATTAAAGTAAACATTTTGGAGTTTACCACACACACAAGCTACCAGAAAGAATTATTCCATTAAATGTTCTTGAGTGAGTTCACTCATTTCTATCATCTATGATTAATGTTTTTATTGGGTTCTGTTTGCCAACTTAAGAACTCCCTCAGTGGATCATCAGTGGTATAAGGAATTACCTGAAGGAAGTACAGGTGTCCCCCGCTTAACTGACAGGGATACGTTCTGAAATCCCTGTCGTAAAGTGAAGCCGACATTAAATGGGTCTTGCTGTGCTTTGAAGTTTAGCACTGTGCTTAAAGCCCCATCTTTAAACATCCAAGCTCTTATCTTGCCCATTAGCTGTTTAGCTTTAGATTAGGGCTTTGAAGTTCAGCGCTGTGCTTAAAGCCCCAGTGCTGAACTTCAAAGCCCTTATCTAAAGCCAAACAGCTGATGAGCTGGGGTTTTAAAAAGATGTGTGTATCTGGATGGTCGTTAAGCAATCCGTCATTAAGTGGGGGACACCTTATAGTAACTTCTTTCTTTCATATTCTTGTTACTGTACTAAAACCCAAACATGTTTTCATGTTTGTATGGTCATAAATCCAAACTGCAAACAAGCATGTGAAAAGCCAGATAATTTATCCATCCTCTTTAAGTTACACCTTGGCTTATTCTAGGTGGCATTTTAATAAGGTCAGAATCGCAGGTCTGAATATGAACATCCCAATAATGGAGACGCAAAAGATCACCCTAGATGTCAATAGAATGTCATTATGGCACTCCATCTGTTCTGCTTAGGGTTGACTCAATTGCAGGAATTGCTTTAATAGTCAATGTGAACCATCTGTTTAAACATACAGGGGCTGTCCTGTACGGTAAACAACCCTCAGAAAACCTATTTATGGTTAAATGCTCTCAGGCTTTCCCCCTAAAAACCAGGGAATGAGAACCTTAAAGCAAACTCCAGCTAAATCTGGTTGTTTACAAGATGAGAATAAACACCACAATGGCCCATCAACTGCAGGAAAAATTGCATGTAATTGACTTTTGCTAGTTCTTAAAAGCCTTTCTATGTTGGGGGCTGTTACACAAGGGTACAAGCAGCTATCTTAGTGTTAAGACAAATAGGTTGTTTAAATCCATAGGGACCAGCATGAGAAATCAGTTTTTTTTTTTAATGGAGATTATTTCAACTCTTTCAACTAGGGTTGGCTAGCCAAAAAATAATAATAATACTTGTGTGAATAGCCAAAAATAAAAAAGATCAAATGTCTTCAAATAATGGTTGGCAGCGCAGTCCTGACTAAGGATCCGACCGGCGGCCCAAGGCCGCCCGCTGGATCCTGTGCACGGACTGCCCAACGCATGCCAGGCCGGAGGTCTACTTGGGGAAAGGGACGCTCGTCCCCTTCCCCGAGTGTAAACCCGGGCCGACCCTATCAGCCTCCTCGGATTTCCACCAGCTAAACAGCTGGCGTAATGGCGTAGCCGGCCCGACGGGACCAGGGATATGGCCAACGCCATCCCCTGCCCCCTCCCGGCCAGCTAGGCCAATGGCCCCCCTCCCTTGCCCAGCTGGACTGCCAACGAGGCCGGCGACGGAGAGCTTACCTTCCGGCGCTGTCCACGTGGAAATCCGGCACCAGAGTGAGGGAGGCCAGCCTCCCGAGTCGTCGCAAGCGTGCTTTACGCCACGTTCGCGACGTCTTCCGGTGACGGAACGCTCGTTCCATCACCGGCCTTATTTCCAGGATTGTGCCCTAAATATTTTTAACATTAATTTATTAAAACAGAATCACAGAGAGAATTGCGCTAACTGCAAAAACCCAGCTTAGCACTCTGTTATGAAAACATGATATTACACTGTAAACTATTATAAGCAATTGTTATTTACAGCTGGCAATTTTATACAGATATAAATATATATATCAAAGACGTTCAGTGATTGAGCAGCTTTTTTATTTTTATTTGGAATACAAGAGATAGTCCTAATAGTTACTTACAAAAGTTGCTAAAATGAAACTAAACAGAAACTAAACAAAATGAAACTAAACGGAAGCCTTGGAACACCTTAAAAACGTAACCAATTTCTTTGGTAGACTACAGTTCACTTCGTCAGATGCATGAAATTCACATCATGTGTCTGATGAAGTATATATTGTAGTCTACAAAAGTTTATGCTGAAATAAATGTTAAGTTTTTAAGGTGCTACAAGATGCTTACAGCCCAATCCGCCAGTCTAGGGTGTTGCAAACGTGCCATAAAACACATTTGCGGAACCCTGGGAGTAAGCGGCACTGGCGCCAAGGCTGGTGCTGCTCCTATGCCAGGGACAACACTGCACCCACCAGGGATGGCTAGTTGGTAGGCGGGCAGAACAGGCAGCTTTTTTCCCCTCAGTATTGGGGAGAATGTGAGCCCCTGGGGACCACTACCCACATAGGAGGTCCTTTCAGCTGTGGTGCTGGCATAATAGAATGACCTTCTCAGGCCAGGAAGTCTATCATTTCCTTATCTATATTCCACTGTCTCACTGTCTAAAGCTTACTTTTTGAGTAAGCTTTGGATGGAGGCTGATTGGATTAATTTTTCTCCACTGCTGTTGGGGGGGGGTAACCCCATTATTCTGTTGACTGCTTTTCTGTTATTTTTTTTTCAGTTGGATTTTTTGTTGTACAGAATGTTATTATTATTATTATTATTATTATTATTATTATTATTATTATTTAATATGCTGTTAGCTGCTTTGCATTTTCTTTTGAAAAGAAATATTTTCTTTAATAAATAAAAGCAATTCCCATTACATCTAGGAAAAACTAGACCTTTTTATTTACGGTAGGATGGCCTTCAATTGCTGACATGATGGGCTGGCATTTTGAATGAATTTCAGTTTTAATCAATTTTAGGTGATACATTAAGGGCTGTCTATTTTACTGTGTTATGTTTTTAATGTTTTAATTTATATCTGTATTGTTTTTAATGTTGTTACGCCACCTTGAGTGCCCTGAATGTGGGAGAAGGGTGGGGTACAAATTATTTAAATAAATAAAATAAACTACAGATGGCCAGAATAAAGGGATCCATTCCATTTAAATCTTCAGACTATATTAGGTTAGGTGCATCACAAGAATATTCACCTAGCACAAGTGTTCCTTTCCTGTCGTGAGAGGAGCAGTAGAAGAGGTAAACAAGAGACCTGGTACACAAAGTACAATTCAGAAGTGTGTTAGCTTTTTTGTAGGCTTGGCTGTACAGTTGAGTTTGTTTCCTTAAAAATCACGTATTCACACGTCATCGTTTTTCATATCCTTCCAAGTTGTTACACTGAACATGGCCTTCTGTTTGGACAATAAAGGTTGCTAAGAGGAGAGGGCACATTATACAAATATTTGACGATGCAGCCTGGATTAACTGAGAAGTATATCCAGCAATCTAACTCACTTTGGAGTGTGGCAGATAAATAACAAAAACCGAAGTCTTATTATTGCCGGAGTACTTCTTTTGCTCTGTATCAACAATCACTCTTGCTTACATATTCAGTGATTATTAGAATCATAGTGAAGGTATTCCAAGCCTTTCTCCTTCATTCAGATCATGCCTACAATGGCCTTCATGGCTTGAACAGGGAGCCCCACAAAGTCTGAAGCTGGATCTGAGGCCTAGCGAATCAGCTGAGATTGTGGGTGTTCACATAGTCAGAGGTATGCAAAATCGGCAGGGCTGGACTATCTATGAGACTGAATGGGCAACAGATTGGTGGGGGGCGCCAGCCTCCATTTGCCTGCCTGCCTCCACTGCTTCTTCTCTTTCTGCTTCATGGACTCAAAAAGGAAGAGGGGAATGGAAAAGGAAAGGAAATGTGGAGGGCAGGAGAATGGTGGCCTAGTCCACCATCTTGTCTCCTCTGCACTTCTTATTCTGCTCTCTTGCCCTCTTCCTTTTTGAATCCAGGGACAGGAGGAGCAATGGAGGCTGTTGTTTGGACTTCCTGTTGGATATAAGGAAGCAGCATTTGACGTTCCACCTCAGGCACTGAGAGGACTTGACATAGCTCTGGATATCAGTCTCCATAATCACCCTCCGTAATTGGTAGGCCATAGCCTCTAAAATCTAGTCATAATAAATATGAGGAGTTCATCCTTGTGCCTTTACCTGGTCAATAGAATTGTATTTTCCACCTTCTTTGCTTCAGACTCAGAATACAATTCCTAGATTTGGATCAGGAACCCGTCACCATCAACTATAGAAGTGGATGTGGATCATCCTGCTGTGCCCCTTGCCCAGCTCCAAAATGAGGAGGAATACTGTCACTGTTGAGCCTCCTCCTCTTACTGTGGTGGCAAATGTAATCTGGCATTATGGGGGGGCACTGGCGTCGCTGAAGGTGGGGCAGAACGCTAGGTTCCGCAGGGCGCTGACCCGGGACGAGGCAGCCCCACCCCTTCGCCTTCGGAGCCATTCAGTGTGGCGAAGGCAATGCGCAGGGTGCATTGCCTTCGACGCACTGAATGGCTCCAAAGGCGAGGGGCGGGGCCGCCTCGTGCCAGTGAGTAACGAAGGGTCAGCGCGCTGCGGAACTTAGCCACCTACCACTGGCATCGCTGCAGGGGGCGGAGCTCCACTGGCATCGCTGCAGGGGGGCGGAGCTCCAAGTTCCGTCAGGCTCTGACCCTCCGTTACACGACGGGAGAAAGCGGCCCCGCCCCCTCGCCTTTGGAGCCATTCCAGCCGAGGAAAGCAAGTGCTTTCGTCAGCCGGAATGGCTCCAAAGGCGAGGGGGCGGGGCCGCTTTCTCCCGTTGTGTAACGGAGGGTCAGAGCCCGACGGAACTTGGAGCTCTGTCCCCCCCTGCAGTGACGCTAGTGCCACCCACAGTGATGCCAGGGGGGAAGTATGGCAGGCAGCAGCCAAAGTCTAGAATACTGTTGTTGCTGCTAGGAACTCACTAAATAAACCCATATCTGCTACCAAGATGAAGGGAGAGAGCCCACCCAGTCCGCAGCGGCCAATTGCTGGCTGGGTCTAACCTTTTCCATAATAGGATCATTGTAGGCATCAACAATGCCTCCCAGGACACTGACTCTTGGTAGCTGCCCAAAGGTGTCTTGTGCTGATGTCAGCCATAGCTAAAGCAAAACTGGGTATTGGAGAAAGGCACATAGCAAGCCTGATTAGGCTTATTTTATGATTCAGCTCATGCATGTAAACAGTAATGGTGGCTTGCAAGGAGCTAGAGAGGATCCTAACCCAAATATTTATTTCTGGCAGTTATAGATTTGCGGACATCGTTAAAACATGCATTCCTAGATCAATACTGTTTGCCTTCACTGGTTGGTTCAGCAAGTACTGATAAATAATACATCTACAGACAGACACTGAGTCTGCAAAGAAATAGAATCAAATATTCAAAATATAGTTCGTTGCACAAATATTTTGCCTTGTATACCCACAAGAAAATCTGTCAACAAACCAGCTTACACCTGCTGTTTTTGCGCTTGGTCATCAATATGCACTTGGCCATCAATGCTGTGAGAACCTATTCACAGCAAATTAACCTTCACCTAATCCCATTGCATGATTTGTCTATATTGTGTGAATGCAAGTACTGGTCAGGTAAACAGATGAGGGCAGCATGTTTTTTTTCCCAAATTGGGGGTCCCAGTGATTAGGCTCTAGCAACTATCTCCTGAACCTGCAGAACTCTGTTTCCACTGCAAGCCTGGCAGGCTGAGTTCTGTGCTTCAGGGGTACCATCTACCAGTCTTCCTGGGCATCCAGTTAGCTGATTCCAAGGGCTAATTCCTATCCACCGAACTAGTGCCTGTGAGTGGTCTTGCACTGGGGTCTCAGAAGTTAGAATGTGCTTCATCTCCTACCAGTGCATTGTTCATACTACACGACTGCTGGCCTGAACTATGGGGCACCATCTGGACTGCAAAACCAGTTTACCACCCTGCCCCCCAGAGGCCAATCCTGATCCTATAAAGGCCTGACCACAGAGTTTGCTTTTCAGCCTGAGCAACTAGCAAGTCAGAGTAGACACCAGTGCCATGACCAGCCTCACTTCCTGTTTTCAGGCAGCTGCTTTGGGCTCTGGCTCTTGTCTGTTTTCAATTTCACATCTGTTTCTGACCCTTCCAGCCTTCTATTGCTTCCCTGGATCTCAACGCTGGTCTTGAGGTGATCTTGGGCTGGTCCTGGGTCTGAGAAAAAAAAAAAAAAGATCAACGTATCCTAAGCCCATCCAACACAAAGGGGGAGGAGAAATACCAGAGGTCAGGACATGGCATGCTGGTGCAACCCTCCCAGCAATGCCGCCCATGTCCATGAAAACACCAACACAGCCCATTGTCCATGGAGTAGCAGCCTGACATCAGAGAGCAACATCAGTCCGAGGAGCCAATCACTGCATCTATTCAGCTCCAACACTGGCAACCAGAGAAGCACTGCCAGGGTGAACCAAGGCAAATGCAGGGCCAGTGAACACCCACCTCAACTCCACTGGCAGCATTGGTGTAGGAATGGGGGCGGGGTGGTACGCCCCTGGGCGGGGCATCGGGGGCCCGCCCCAGGCGGCACAGAGGGGGGGGTGCGGAGAAATCCGATGACGCGGTGGCAAAAAGCTGTGTTTTTCACCGCTTTTCAGTGCCATGAGCGGGAAAGGAGCCACCCCCACCGCTGCCTGGGCCCCAGTAGACCTTTTCCAGTGAAAAAATGCCAAGGAGAGTGTTTTGTGTCGGAAAAGCTGCTGGAGGGGCAGGGCTTGTGACATCAGAAGCCCCCCTCCAGCGTGATGTCACAGAGGGTGTCACGGGGTGCCACCCCTACCCCCCCCCAGAGGCTAGCTACGCCACTGACTGGCAAAGAGGCCAAAATTGTGGTGTAATGTGAGAGAGGGCAAGACAAGGAGGAGTCAATGTATGCCGTATCCCAAGTGCCCCTCCGAAGATGGACAACCCCCCCCCATGCTATGCCAACAACAGAGTTGGCATAGGAAGGAGTAAATCCATAGGTAGCAATGGGGAAGGGGAAAACACCAGAAAATTGCATCTCCCACAACCCCCCAGCCCAGCCCCATTCACTTTCCTATGATGGATACAGACTACACAGCGCAGCCAATCACAGCACATCAGCAGAGGACCTCCTAGTTTTCATGTAAATATTTAAAACAAACAGTTCAACATATGAAGTCATCAGTTTAAGCTTGGGTCAAAGGGATGGAGTGTTGATGATAGCAACACCACTTATATTTTCTGGGCAGGACAAAGACATTGTGGCTGAATTAGCATTGCCTGGAAAAGAACTCACCTTCGTTTAGTTGATGGCAGATATCCAAACCTGGGTAAGAACTTATCCAGGCCCTTTGTAGTCTACCATTTCAGTGGGGGGGGGGGGGACTTCATTCTTACAGAAGCGTTACATAAAGTTATGCTTCCTGGACAAGTTCATTCAGTTTCAGGACCCTGGTCAGCACTTTTTGGTGTATTTTATGCTCACTGATTGGTAGGATGATACAGTATGTATTGTGTTCCTTTGATTCTCCATCAGGTTTGGTCAAAGCTCATCAGCAAAATAATATTTTGGTACATAGCATTGGAATGTAAGGCCAATATGTATAATAATATCCATAAGCTTCTCAATACATATTATTTCTATCCACATATCTGGAAACTCTTATATTCAGCAGGGGGAGAGTGACTGTCCCTATTCACCGCAATGCAGACTTTGAAACAGCATTTACTGTATTTTCTTATCTGATACCTGTTCGTACGAATTCCTCAATTTATCACATTGTTGCTAAGATAACCCTGGGCTACAAGGCTCAAAGAAGTTTTTTTTTTTTTAACTGAAGGACCTTTCAGAGGTGTAGTAATGGGGGGTGGAGGGCGGTCCATCTCTGGGCAGCACGTCCAGGGGGCAGCAGGGGGCATCACTCACCCTACAGTGCCAATTTGGCGGCGGCGGCGGCAACTCCTTTTCACGCATTTTTTTTTGTTTCACTGGCAGCAGTGGCAAGCCTCGCAGTGCCACTGCCAATGCCAAGGCTTCCGGGGGCCAGGGAGGCCAGTTACAGTTTTTCACCAGTTACAGACCATGTGATGTCACCCTGGGGGCGTGGCTTCCAGGTGACATCACGCAGCGGGGCGGGGCTTCCCGGGGCATCATCTTGGCCTTCCCCCCCAGGGGTGGCATGACTATGCCACTGGGACCTTTGTAGTCTATGTAGAATAAGAAGGACTATACACCACCATACCTGGCACTTTATATGCAGCCTTTATTGATCTAAGAGCTGCCTTTGATTCAGTGTCACATGCACATCTTTGGAATAAACTAAATGCTGTGGGAATGCCTGAAAGATTGTTACATCTAATAAAGACCTTATATTCTGGGAATGTTTTATATGTTAAGTTAAATAACAAGGGAGCCATTTCCAACTCAATCACTGTTCAAAGAGGTGTTAGACAAGGGTGCGTACTTGCACCCCATTTGTTTAACTTATATTTAAATGACTTTGTCCCAAAATTACTTGGCCTCCCCACGCATGCACCATGTCTGGGAAATAGGCCAGTGCCAGCTTTACTATATGCTGATGATCTTGTCTTACTGTCAAGAACTCCAGTCAGACTTAAATGTGCTATGAAAGCATTCATCGCATATTGTAAGGAAGAACTGTTGGAAATTAATGAGGATAAGTCTAAAATAATGGTGTTTGAAAGGTCAACAAGGAGGGTAAATAAAAAGTGGAAAATTGGTCCATATAGTTTTCAGCAGGTCAATGAATTTAGATATTTGGGAGTTGTATTTCAATCTAATCTTACATGGACTAAACACATCCAGTATCTTAAGAACAAAACAGAACTGGCTTTATTGGCATTGAAGAAATTTTTCTATATTAAAGGAGGACAATATATACCAGCACTCTTAAAAGTTTATAAAGCCACTATACTGCCGCGGATATTATATGGCTCTCAAATTTGGTTCTTAGGACCAATAGAAAATCTTGAAAGACTTCAACAAGCTTTCTTTCGGAAAGTGCTGGCCACACCTCCATGTATAGCCTCTGCAGTATTACGGCTTGAATTAGGGCTTCCAAAGATCCTTACATTGATATGGAAAGTCATCATTAATTTTAAATGTCGATTAGCCAATGCAGATGATCTCCCTATTTTTACTAAATTAGCTGCACAAGAGCGTTGTTGGACAAAATGGAACAATGAGACTGATAAAAAAAACTACATGAGTTGGGTCTACTGAGAATAGGAGATCTGAACGAAAGACAACGGTCATCATTAGTGGGAAAATTAACCACTTTGGATTGGGATTGTCTCCAATTAGAGGCTAAGCGGACATGTTCTCCATCTTATTCAGGAATAAGGTTTCCGGTAGAATTTACTCTACCTTTATACTTCAATATGCTTACAGTGCCTAAATTTAGACGGGCTTATATGATTGCACGTTGTAACGCATTACCAACTGCGCAGATGAAAGGTCGTTTTCAAAAGATACCATCTGACCAACGATATTGTGACTGTTCTTTGAATGAATTAGATTCATTGCTAAAAAAATTTCTATTGTCCTAAATATGAAACAGCTAGAGAACGTTTTTTAAAGAAATGGTTGCAAAGATATTCAACGTTCTCTGATTCTTTAAGGCTGAAAATATTCTTAAGTAGTTTTTGTAAAGAATGTGAGGTAGATGTGGCAAATTTCTGTTTTATTGTGTTCAACTTCATAGGTGTATGGCAAATTTTGTTTCAATGTGTTTTTAATTTTTAATGTGTTTTTAACTTTTAATTCTGTAGGTGTATGGCAATGTGCTATTTAACCTAATAAACTTGACTTGACTTGACTTGACACCACCTTACTGAACTCTATGGGTGTTCCTAAAATGTGTTTAGTTTCTGGAGGGGTAGTCATGTTACTCTGCTGTAACAAAAATAACAGAGAGTCTTGTAGCACCTTAAAAGACAAAGATAGTTATTTCAGCATAAGGCTTTGTGGACGTTGTAATGTGAATTTCATGTATCTGATGGACTTTAGTCTGCTGAAATAAATATGTTTGTAATAAGTGTAGCAGGCACAAACAAGGGACAGGATCTTCTCTGTTGAGATACTGAATATTAGGGTGCCCTTCCAGAGTATGCCCACCTTACCCTATCTTCACTTGCCTTCTAGCAGACAGTGACAAATTCTTTATTCCAGTGGATATTTGGATCTTTTCAGAAAGCATTTTAAGTGCTGGACTGTTTTCTAATGTTTATTTATTTATTTATTTATTTAAAGAATTTGTATCCCGCCTTTCTCCCAGCAAGGGCACTCAAGGCGGCTTACAACATTAAAACAAACATGTACTGTACATTAAAATAATTAAAAACAAATAATTAAAACAATTAAACAAAGTTTCTTTATATGGTTGTTGTCACAGGTCGTTGCAAAGCACTGGTACTTAGCCATAAAGTCCCCCTCTTCTTGCAAGGGATGGGGGGGCCATGCCTTTTGTGTCTCAGCGAAAGATGGCACCCAGCGTGGCTCCTCCTGCTGCCATTGCGAACTTGGTTGCAGCTGAGAGACCTGCAGCACCGATCGACTGCAAGACAGCCACAGAGCTCCCAGCAGCCACCCCTCCACCACTGGCAATAGCAGCAGCAGACATCATTTTTGCGCCAATGGATCCAGCCGTGATTCCAGCGGCGGTGAAACCCAGGACTCCAACTACGGCCGGGACACCGACGACCGCAACCCCTGTACCAACTACAGTCCCAATTGCAGCCCGAACTACCGAATCCATTTTACTCCTTAGGCCGCCTCTGTCAGTTCACAAACGAAATACTCTTGCGCATCCAAGAGATCTGTGCGCAGCAGCAACTGGTATCCTGGTTGGTATGTTTTTATATTATTATTTTGTTTTAATATCCGTGATTGTGTTTCTTACTCTTTTTTTTTTTTTTTTTTAGCCAGTTTGATGATCTCTTAGGCAGGAAAAGCAGGATAGAAATGATTGGAATTAACATAATCAGTCTAATGGAAACGTGGCTTGCAAATTGAATAATTACATTTTGGGCCTCACTGTAAAATGGGACGTGCAACCTAGAACATACCCTGCCCTGCCCTGCGGCTGCACGTTGCAGGAGGAGATTGGAAGCGGCAGGCGGCAAGCTGCTCCCACCTTGTATGGAGTCACCGTCATCCTCCAGCTAAGATGACAGCAGTGTGCCTTGTTCTCATTGATTTCCCAGCCTGTCACAGAGGCATGCGGACTGTAACAGTGGGCAGAGCTGCACATAGACATTGTTTCACAATTATGATTTATCAGATGAATCAAAGCAGTTGTTCTCAAACGCTGCTCTTAATTCAAGTCCTTCGCAGGAAATGTAATCTACATAGCTGGTTGTCTGGTGTTTAGCAGCTCTGTAAGAATTAGGTCATTTGTGTGGCCAGAGGCCTTTCCAGATTGATAACCACCTGGGCAACAGAAAACATAACTGGTGGGAAAGGGTGATGGGGTTAGGGGTTGTGTCACTATACTAGTATCTGTAACCAGCAGATATAAACTATTTCTTGGACTGTACTATTTCAGGCAGCAAGTGGAGGTGGGGGATTGCATGTTTGAATCCTCCTTCATGGAAAAAAAAACCCACACTTAGGGCGCAATCCTGTGTAACTCTTGCACGGGTGTAACAGTAGATTCCCCGATGTAAGAGCACTTATGCCACTGTAACTTGCCATACGCCAACGGACGCAAGACGGATACCAGCACAACCCCCCTTGGACACCTCACGTGCGCAGTTTGGCTGCAGAATGGACGCCGGTGCAACTCCACTGGCGCAGGGGGCATTCTGGGGGTGTCTGAATGCCCCCAGAATGCCCCCTGCATCGGCGGAGTTGCACTGGTGTCCGTTCCGCCTCCGAACTGTGCATGTGAAGCTTCCAAGGGGGGTTACGCCGGTGTCCCTCCTGTGTCCATCAGCGTACAGCAAGTTACACTGGCATAAGTGCTCTTACACCGGGGGAGTTACACAGGATTGGGCTGTTAGAAAAATAGTATGTCATTGACAAGGATTCTAGCCTAGGCATCTGCCCGACTTGCTTCTCTTCTGTGTGCAGGGAGGAACATTATATGAGGGAACTGTAGTGCATACTGGATTGCAGTGAACACTACGTCATACTTTTGCACTCAACATGTGGCACCATCACTGAACTACAGCAAGTCCTCACTTAAAGTTGTCGATAGGTTTTTCTTGGAAACTGCTACTTTAAGCGAAACAACTTATAATGAAACCAGTTTTACCATAGGCTAACTGATAAACATAAACATTCCTATGACATTTGCCCATCAACTTTAACACAAAACAATTTTAAACGAAACGACTTTAAATGAGGACTTACTATACCGCAAGGGCTTGAGGCTTGAAGTTCAGAAAACCCTATTTTGTTGACCAGATAAAGGTCAGGCTCCAAATATATTCTGGATCCAACCAATTCAAAGGTGTCATACCGCCTGCCAGTTGCAGAAGTTGATATTGCATGCTCTTCTTCCCTTCTGGGCCTGAAAGAGACCTACGCACATGCAGTCTCAGCCAGGTAGTTCTCTGAGCTAAGTCCCTCCTTTAGAGATTTCTGGCTGGAGGTCCAGGATCCCTGAGCTATATGCTGTATCAGTGGGCCAGATGTACTGTCTTTTCATGCAAACCTTGAAGAGGAGAAAGTTGTACCTGGTCTTGTAGCATGGCGAACAACCACGCTTGCAACCGATACGCCAGAAGATCAGACTTTTTTATTGAAGCATATATGCTGGTTCTTACTGGGACTGATGTCACAAAGCAGCAGCACATTGTTCTCATACTGTTTTATACTCTGCAAAGCAGTTCCAAGAAGCAAGGAAGCGTGTCACTACTTCCAAAAAGCATTTCACGCTTTCATTGGCCACATCTCCATCTATAGGTATCATGTCATATATCACTAGGAAAAAGAGTTAACACAAGGTAGAGAGAAGCCAAGAAGTTTCTGTATTTTTCCACTTAAGCTACAAGCCAGTATTCAAGCTTTCATGTCTGCCTCTGTTACACGTTTCCTGAACTAGCTGACAGGTAAAGCTGCGGTTAGCTACATTTCCTCTTGCAGACGCTGGTGAAGACACCTGTGTCTGTATGTTCACTTATTTAAATAATTCAGAGAGACTTGCACTAAATGGAACAGGGCCACAGGATGTGGTGATGGCACCTGGCCTGGATGCCTTTAAATGGGGATTGGACAGATTTATGGAGGAAAAGTCCATCACAGCTTACAAGCCATGATGGGGATAAGCAACCTCCTGGTTGTAGGAGTAGGTTTTCTTTGTGCCAGGTGCAAGGGAGTGGCGACTGGACACAGGTATCTTGTTGTCTTGTGCTCCCTGAGGCATCTGGTGGGACCACTGTGTGATATAGGAAGCTGGACTAGATGGGCCTTTGGCCTGATCCAGCAGGGCTCTTCTTATGTTCTTATGTAATTTCTCAACTTAGTAAACTCTCTTGTCTTAGCATACTGGCAGGTTTTGAATAGATATGTTATGCAGCACATTACAATAAGGCAAGCACTCTTAACATGCTCAGGAGCCCTCCTTCAGTCTCTCCCAATCAGCAGTCCACAGTGTGTTTGCACACTGTTTACCTTGAGAACCATTTTCCATTCAGTTTTCACAATGTAAAGCAGCCACCCTATTGACCAACATGGGCCAGGAATGGAATCTCATTGTTTTTGGAGACTGGCTGATATTCAGTGTTGGGGACCATGGTTGCATAAGATTTCCTAGAACTTTTGCTGGCAGCATCATGTGAATAAGGCATGTCTATAAACATTTCCCTCTTCTCTGGAAGGTGAAAATGAACTTAACGACACACAAGATAAAATACTCCAATGTAAATAGCAACTTGCAGTTACAAGGGATATCAATGTTTTATGCAAACTACTGCCCAAACTGTTGATAACCGGAGGGTTTAAAAAATATCCTTTAATCAAGGACCAGCAACTAGTAAAAAGATATATATTAAGTCACCTGCTGTACATGTTGAGAGGTAGCCAATCTTAAAGGAATATTTGTTTACAATATGAACATTAAGTGGAAATATAAATAAGCGAGATTAGCTGGAGTCCTGGTGCTCTTAACTCTCTGTTATTAGATTTGCCCCTTATCTTCTCCGGCCGTGGCTGTCCCCAAGCGTTTTTTTCTTGCAGATTACTGAGGCTGAATTGCAAGGCTAGTTTTAATGGCTGGAAAGTGGGGGAGAACAATCCTCTGGGCCACCACCTGTCCCCTCTTGGGGGTTGAAAACGTGTGGTTAGGGATTTTTCCTCCTTTGAATCTTTGCAAATTGTCAACTAGTCATTTTAATTCTGCTCCCTCCATGCAGTTCAATTTCAGCTCACACGATACAGTCATGTTTTATTGTACTCTTGTACTGCTTCAGCGTGTTAAAAAAAAAGTCACTTGGATGAACTGGTCCTTGCTGAAGCCTGGGGAGCCCTTTCCATAATGCTCTGCTATTCCCCTTGGCCAGGGTTGGCCCAAGACCTCCAGCTCCTGAGGCACAATGCCAAATGTTGCCCCTCCCTTTCCCAGTGACACACCACCAGCCACCACTCCTGCTCCTCCAGCTCCCTGGTTTCAAAAAGGAAGATGGGAACACAGCGGAAGAGCAAGTGCAGAGGAGGGTAGAGTGGTGGGCTAGAGTGTCTCCATTGCTCTAGCTCACCACTCTTCTTTCCTCCACACTTGCACTTAGATCACACTTTCCTTTTTTCATCTTGGTAGTAGGAAGAGAAGAAGTGGTGGAGGCAGATGGGCAGAGGTAGGCACCCCCCACAATCCATAATCTGAGGCAGCCTCATGGATGTACCAGGCCTGCCCATGTCTGTAACTGAACTGGGGACAGTGACAAGACCACACCCCAAACAAATGTACCCCATTTGTATAGTTCAGCAGTAGAGAAACATCTTTCGAGCTCTATACTGTGGCAGGTTTAGGCTATAGGTTGGTCTAAAAAGTATCAGGAAAATGGAATACAGTACTCAGAAAATGGTATCAGTGCTCTGCCTTGTCTTTTCGATTCCTTGCTGCCTCTAAACCCATCAATCCCAGTGTCCCAGCTTCTTTATGCCAAACTCAGTGATGTAGTTTGTAGGTCACAGAGACTACAGTAATTAAATTACAGGAGAGAGGATACGTAAGGGATTAGCATAAGTTAAGAGCAACCATCTTGACTATTTACACGAATGCAAACCCCTGTCTTATCTCAATGTACTGCCTGCTGGACCCTCTGCTCAGCTCCAGCAACATTGCTGTTATAATTACATTAAGTGGAAACACAAAGAATCAAGTTAGATTAGACTCCCGTCGAATGGTTTGCATGCAAATCACTTAAGCAACCTAACATTTTTTTTCCACCTGCTCCTTATCTGTGGGGTTTTCCATTTATTTAAAATATTTGTTTTATAGCTCCAATTTCATTACTGAGAAATGCAAATGCACACATCTGGACAGTCTCTCTCTCTCTCTCTCTCTCTCTCTCTCTCTCTCTCTCTCTCTCTCTCTCTCTCTCTCTCTCTCTCTCTCCTTCCCTTCCCCATCTTCCTGTTGCTTAGTGAAAATCAGACTGTTGAAAGAGAGGGTAGAGAAAGGGAATTCCCCTCAAAACTGAATTAATTGAAAAAAATTGTTCCAATAACTATTAAAGGAGGCTCAGGGTAATTATCCAATCCTTCCTGGATTGTCAGGAACAGGATGTGGCTTCTCAAAAGCCTTGTCCACAACAGCTAAATTGGCACACTGAATGCACAGAGGACATAATCATAGGATTGTTATGGCAGGTCCCGCTTTCAAACGACATGTGTCCATTTCCCTCATAGTTCCTTCCCTTGTGTTGCTTTTTTCACAAAACAGGAAGTGCAGGTCATGCTGGAAGCTCCCAGCACATTCTGCACTTCCTGTTTTATTTAAAAGAACTACAAGGAAGGAGCAAACTGCCCACATGGGTTGTTTTTGGGTGTGTGTTTTTGGCATGGGCAGTAGTGATCCACTTCCCTATCCAGTCACCTTGCTCCTTCACGCGTTCTCTTTCGGTTTAGAGCATCCATGTGAGGAAGGAGCGTGGTGAGTGGGTAGGAAAGTGGACAGATGCAGCTCCATCCACTGAGGGCTGGAGGGAGATAGCAACATACTCTGGGTACAAGGTACCCTGAGTCTGCCACTCCCCTGCCGTCTGCCACTCAACATGAGCCACATCATAAGCTTTATGGCAGCAGCAAAGGGGGGTGCGGTGGGAGGCGATGAGCCCCCGGGCGGCACGCGGGGGGCTCCAGGCAGCACAGGGGGTTGACAAAGCGGGCGGCGGGGGCGCCAATTGCACCGTTTCATTGGCGGGAGAAGCAGGCAGCTGCAGCAGAGAGGGCGATTGTTTTGGCCCACCCTGCGCCTCTGAATGCATGTTTAGCGGCGGCGACATCACTTCCAGCGGTGACATCACCAGGGGGTGGCATCGCTATGCTGCTGCTTCATGGATGGGCCAGGCTTGCCCTGTAGTCCCAGTCCAAATCAGGGCCTTGCAAAGCTATTTGTGTTTAAAAATATAGACACACAAGCACACTCTAATATCATCTAGTTCAACCCATCTCCCTGTCTGTCTCTCTAGAGTGAAGTTGACAAAGAGTGAGGAAATGTCAACAAAGTTCTGCTTTGATAAAACTGTATTCTCTTTTGCCGCAAGTTTTTCTTTAGCTTAATTTTATTTTGTCTCCTCTTTTTTCACCAGATCTGAGCCTTCAGGATGGGGTGGCCGTAAATTATTGTAAACAAGGAACAGAATGACCGTACACAAGGTACTTCTCTCAGCGGCAGCCACAGGCCCAATGAAGGAGTTCGCATTAATGTTACATCATTAGCCTATCCAAGTCATGAATATACACTCCCTGCTCAGCTGTTCCAACTCATCTTTGCTTTACTCTCATTTACTGGAATCGCGCTGCAGCACTCATTACCCGAACGAACAAGCTCTTATTCATCTCCTTGAACGCCAACTCCTTTAGCACAGATAGCATGAGGACAGGTTACAGGAAAAATCATTACACTTTAGAAGCTGAGAAAGAAGTTGGAACATCTTGTACATCACAGGCAGATCTAGCAGAAGTGTCAGACAGCCAGGGTGGGAAAGCATATTCATATTTATTTACTTAAAATATTTATACCCTGCCTCTCCAGCCAGCGTCCAAAAGCATCAATAAAACAATACTTATGGGTTTTTGTTGTTGTTGTTTTTACAAAATAAATTGATGAAAAATAGCATATAAAAAGTTCACAATGGTAAATTGGGGGGGGGAGCTGGTTTGTTCTTCTCGTAGCCATCAAAGCTGCAAACAGATGGGCCTTGCACTTGATCTGGCAGATTGTTCGTGGGCCTCTTCTGGAAACTTTGAGTTCCATGACTGAAAAGGCCATAAGAACATAAGAAGAGCCCTGCTGGATCAGGCCAAAGGCCCATACAGTAGCCCCACCAGATGCCTCAGGGAGCACACAAGACAACAAGATAGCTGTATCCTGTCGCCACTCCCTTGCACCTGGCACAAAGAAAACCTACTCCTACAGCCAGGAGGTTGCTTATCCCCATCATGGCTTGTAAGCTATGATGGACTTTTCCTCCATAAATCTGTCCAATCCCCATTTAAAGGCATCCAGGCCAGGTGCCATCACCACATCCTGTGGCCCTGTTCCATTTAGTGCAAGTCTCTCTGAATGATTTAAATAAGTGAGCATACAGACACAGGTGTCTTTACCTGTGTCTATTTTATTGAATAATTTCATGTCATTTTGTGTACAGGTTCCTGGCCATCACTGGCTTTGAACCCAACAGTAGGACTTACTGCCCACTGCAGAGATTGTGGCTTGGATCCTGCTGTCTGACTTTCTTGACAACTGAATCAAGATTTTACCTAATGGCTACTAGCAGTGTGTAGCTCAACAGAACCTCCATGCACAGAGACAGTATACCTTTGATTAACAGATACGCTAACAATAGGAAACAACCATCGTGTCCATGCCTAGCTTGTGTTTTTCCAGGAGCAGCTGACTGACCACTGTTGGAAACAAAGCTATGAATTCAGTCTACAAGTTTTAGCCTGATGAAGAAACACAATTGTGGCCTTTATGATTTTAACTCTGCAGTATTTAGGAAGTGATTCACGTCTCTTGCACGTGGATGCGCTGGTAAATTCAGTCCTGTCCTTTATCATGAGGGATAACAGAATGAATATTAAACAGGTCAACATTAATATGTTCTCTTTGTGACGTCGTTTGCTTTACTCAAACATCCTGCCATGGAAAGATACCATAGAATGTGAGTCATTTATTACTCTGGCTACCATTCAGCCTTAGCAGCCCCTCTTCTTCCTGGATTCCCCAGCTCCTCTAGCTAACACATGGGTTGTTTATTTTTATTTTTTAATCAAGCATGCAGGTTGAGGAAGTTCAAGTAATATTGAAATGATTTACAGGTTACTTTTAACCCACCTTACAGCGCAATCCTATCCGAAATATCGCCAGCGGAGCAACGGCTCTGCGTGCTTTTTCGTTGTGGTATAGATTTGGGCGCCGACATCTTGGATCACGCGAGATTTTGTGACCCAAGATGCCGGGAAGTTTGAAATTAAAAAAAAAAAAAAGATGGCGGCGCGGCGAGCGGGTGCTTCTCCCGGTCGTTAGCGGCACCGGGAGAAGCACAGTGCTTGCCCGTGTTGCGCGAGCCTGCTGGAGGCTCGCACTGGCCGGGCAAGCAGGCTGTGCTTCTCCGGTCTCCCAGCGGCTCCATGCGGTGCCGCTGGGAGACCAGAGAAGCAGAGCCTGCTTGCCCGGCCAGCGCAAGCCTCTAGCAGGCTCGCACAACGCGGGCAAGCAGGCTGTGCTTCTCTCCGTGCCGCTGGTCTCGCAGCGGCACCGGGAGAAGCACAGCCTGCTTCTTGCCCGTGTTGCGCGAGCTCCAGGGCTCGCGCAACGCAGGCGAGCAGGCTGTGCTTCTCCCGGTGCCGCTGCGAGACCAGCGGCACCGGGAGAAGCACAGCCTGCTTCTTGCCCGTGTTGCATGGAGCCGCTGGGAGGCACAGCCTGCTTCTCAACCTCGGGCCGACCAGCGACCAGCGACCAGCGACCAGCGACCAGTGACCAGCGACCAGGTAAGCGTATTTTTTAAATATATATATTTTTAATAGAAATATTAATTATTTATTTAAAAATTTCGGCCGCGCCTTTACTTTATAAATTAATTATTTAAAAATTATTTATTTATTCAAAAAATTCGGAAGCGCTTCGCGCGGCAAGAGGGGGCGCTTTGCCTCCCCTTTACTTTATTAATTAATTATTTTTAAAAACGGCAGCGCTTCGCGCGGCAAAAGGGGGCGCTTCGCGCCCCTTTTCTTCGATAATTTATTCATTAAAAGGATTTCTTATGTGGATTTCTGCTTTATTGTGACATTTATGCTTGTTTTTTCTGCTTTTTCGTTGTGGTTTAGAACTGCTTTTTCGTTGTGGAGGGTAGTTTGCGGTTGGTTTGGGCTGTTTCTGATTGCTTTTTCGTTGTGGTATAGATTGCTTTTTCGTGGTGGAGGGTAGTTGGGGGTTGGTTTGAGCTGTTTCTGATTGCTTTTTCGTTGTGGTTTAGAATTGCTTTTTCGTTGTGGAGGGTAGTTTGCGGTTGGTTTGGTCTGTTTCTGATTGCTTTTTCGTTGTGGTTTATGATTGGTTGTGGTTCTTTGGCCTTGCTTTTTCGTTGCTTTGACATTAATTAATTATTTACCTCGGGATGGGGGGGTGTCCCGGTTTGAAGTTTGAAAAATATGGTAAGCCTATGTATCTGTAACTCTTGTGTATTGAGGAGAGATGGAAAATTGGTGAAGGCCAAAAGGAAAATGCAGAATCATTGTTTTAAACAGGAAGAAACCCCCCTATCCAGAAAAATAACAGGACTACTCATTTTGCTTCAGTTCCTGGGAAATAATTGAGCTTTGATAACAGAATGAATATGCAGGCACTCAGAAGACAATGAATTGATTTATTACGATCAATCAGCATCATTTTACAAACATATCACTGCACTGCAAGGACTTCAGTGCCAAAGACTTTACAGGACCCACCAAGGCAAGACCACAGAAAACCATCAGGTGAACAGAAGCAGGTAGGTGTATTATTGTGATGCTCAGTTGGACAGCCCAGAGAGCCAACAAAATAGGGATCAAGGAACAGGAGTGCCTGGGACTCAGAAATCTAGCAGGCAGTGGGGAAAAGGCCAGACAGGCAAAGCCTGAGCTAGACGCTTTCATAGCCCTGCCAGTTTTGGGGAAACCAGTAGGCTGACTGGGTGGTGGACATTATTGCCTTTGGGACCAACTCTTCAATCTGTAGTCCTGAATGGCTTGCCACCATTTTTATTTTATGTACTCGTTTAATTTTTAGATCACTTTGCCAAGAGGTCAAAGCAGTTTACAACAGAAAACATAAAAAATTTCTAAACATATAATTAGTGCAAAATCTATAAATACTAAAAATATGGACACTCTCTGTTCAAAAGACATTTATTTGATTTTTGGCTATTTTTGGAGGCCAGCATAACTGCAGACCATCCACCACACTGCTGAAATATGAGTAGCCCTGACATAATTGGGTGGCAGCCCTAGAGAAAAAAAAAAAAGGTTAATGTCAAGACGAATACACTGGAAGTCTTGCACCACTGCCTTGAAGGATACTGTCTCATCCAGCTCTGGACTAAGAAGAGAACTGGAGATGATGATCAACCACACCAACTAAGGCTGCCATGCTCTAACAGGCCAGAGTGAGTCAGGTGGTCGCCCTGGCCTCCATAAAGACTTCCAGGTAAATACCATAAAGACTTCTTGCACATTGGTCTGTGGCTGCAACAAGGGGGCACTGAGTCCACTGCTCCCTGTGGCAGACTGCTTTCACTTCTGCCTTGCTCACAGTAGCTGGGTCTGATAGTTTACAGCTGCAAGCATAAACTGGCACCTCTCTGGAATCTGGATTAAGCCACCAGCTACCCAATGTGATCAAGTTTTAGCTCCAAGCACAGAGCTCCCCAGATAGCTTTTCCCACATGCTGGCCGTCATTCCTATTGCACTTCATTCCCCCCCCCGCCCCGCACTTCTCATTTGCTGTGCCTCCAGCCTGCTTTTTCTGCTCACCTGACTCTGTTCTCACTATCATTAGTCGCCTGGCAACGGTGCACATTAGCTTTTTTACACAGGAGTATTTGTTTGTCAGGCTGCCCTTTTCCTGGTTTTCTGGGAAAGGTTGCAAGAACCCAGATTTAAAAAAAAGACACATGAGATGCAAAATAACCACACTTTGTACACTCTCTTGTTTCTGCTGGAGCCAATCACCACAAAGAATAGAAGCACTTTTAACAGGGCATCTGCTCTGTACACCAGTCTACATCCTGGTGGACTGTGCCCCATTGCAGAGATCTGTCTCCCACTCTTAAGAGCCCTGCTGGATCAGACCAAGGGTCCATAGACCAGCACCCTGCTTTCCACAGCACAAACAGAGGCATGAAGGCAATAACCTTCTCTTGCTGTTCCTTGCCCTCAGCGGCTGGTATTCAGTAGTGTAGTGACTCTAGACCTAAAGTTTCCATTTAACTCCATTAATAGGCCTCCTCCATGGATGTGTATAATTCTCATTTAAAGCCATCTGTATGAGGGACAATCACCACATCTTCTGGCAACAAATCCCATAATGCTTGCACGTTGTGTGAATGAAGAAGGACTTGCTCTTGTCTGACCCGAATCTCTTGCCAATCCATTTCATTGGGTGACCCCAACATTCTAGTCTTATGAAAAAGAAAAACTCCCCTCAAACCACTTTCTCCACACCATATGTCATGTTATGACCCTTTGAGTCAAATTAGACCTCCAAGACCTTTTGATGCCTGAGGTGACGTGCCAAGAAATGCTGCCCCCCTTGCCCGACGATGTGCCAGCCTCTGCTCCTCGCACTGTCCAATGTTTTAAGTCAGCTCTCTCCTCCCCTCCACTTCATCTCTGCTCCCTCTTCCTTGCCAATCCCGGAAGTGGAAGAAGGAGGAGGAGCAGTGGAGGCAAGCAGATGAACAGAGATTGGCACCACTCCCACCACCAATCTGTTGCCTGAGGCGACTGCTTCAGTTAGCCTCATGGACGGGCTGGCTCTGGATAAGTTGGCAAATGCATTGTTGCATTTCTATCTTCTTGAACTTAAAAAAATGCTCCCAAAGGGGCCCAGGTCCAGATTGGAACCACGGCTCAAGGAAGGGGGCTTAACCCTTTTCCCCTGTGCCATTTTCCCAGATGAAAATAGCTATCTTCAACACTGTTTGCCCGAAGAGAAAAAACCCATATGAGAGCCATATACATTGTCTTTTTATAAGAATATGGGACTAGTGAATGGTGCTCCAAATGTTCTCACTGAGGTAAATGCCTCAAGAGTGGCCCAAGTCCTCCCAGCACTTGCACAACACACCAAATGCTGTCCCACTGTTCCTCAGAGTGGAGACTCTCTAGGCCACTAATCTCTTCTCCACACTTCCTGTTATGCTCCATTGCTCTCTTCATATTCAAATCGAGAAAGGCAGAGACAGAAGAGTGGGGGAGGCAGGTGAGGTGCCTCCCCTGGCTGATTCCCCCCCCCCCCGAGAGACAGCAGCTTCAGTTGATCTCATGGACAGGCTGGTCCTTGGCTACCACACCTTACCCTGGGCTGCCTTATCAGTTGTGCCTGTGTGAAGCAAACCAAATGTGGATTAGGAATGTGTTCAGTTTTCGGTCGGTTCTGTTAATACCGTATTGTCCCGAGTATAAGGCGCACCTGATTATAAGACGCACCCTTAAAGTTTGGTGCTAATAAAATTTTTTAATTAAATCACTGGCATTAAATTGCAACAGCCTGTTTATAAGACGCACCCCTAGTTTAAAAACTTAAATTAGGAGAAAAAAGTGAGTCTTATACTCAGACCAATACGGTAAATGGCATAAACTGACATTATAGAGCCATTGACTCCAACTTCCCTTTTCCTTAGAACTCAGCCATTATGCAAATTATTTATCAGATAACTCACTGTATTTATTTTGCAATTTTTTCTTTTATTTCTCTTTTCTCCCCCCGCCCCTACCCCCAGCTAAGGTCATCGCACAAACTCTCTATAGCTTATGGAAGTCAAAGAGCTTCATATTGTCTGTGTATATTTGCAATCCACACATTCGTATCAGATGCTCAATGATGTCAATGAATGAAATTAACTTTGTAGTGCTAGCATTTTCAAAAAACCAAGATAAAGCATTTGCCCAGGACAAACACTCTCCATTAAAAAGAGCATAGAAACCGAGATCAACACAGTGAAAATCGAAGATTCCACAGAGGCCTTGGGGGGTCTGCGACATTTCAGCAAAAGCAGATTGCATTATGCCAAGGTACGTCACTTGGTACGTCACCCCGTGACCATTGTCTCACCTGTTAATGCTGATATTAGCAAATGATCGCTGAGCTACGTGTATTAGAGAAGAGCATTGCCCAAGGAGGGAAGGGACATGCTATTAAAAGCACTTGCCATTTGCTATATAGATCTGTGCCGTTTTACAGCCTATTATATAGCTTTAATGTTTTCAAATTGCTGTGGAGATTTGTTTCTGTACACTGCCTGATTGTGTTCAACTCAGGCTGAACTCTTGAAAGCCTGGTTATCTTCTCAGAAGAAAACAACCATGTGTAATCGCCGCAACTATGCTTTCGTCTGTTTGCATGCCTTTTTGTGTGCTGCAACTGGTGCTGACGTACACCAGTCACTAGAGTCCAAACAGACAAGAGCAGACCATTTCATCTGAATGACCGATTCTCATACCCCCATCTAAGCATTTTGTGGTAGCTCACCAGAACCTTCCAGAGTTCTTGGAGGCTGCCAGAGACATCTCTAAAGAGGTTAAGACAGTTGTCAAGGAAGACAAAGATACCCCCAGTCCAATGCACCTGCAGATTTTCTCACACTTTACATTTTTATGTGTACAACTAGCATGACTAGCAGCCCAATCCTAACTAACTTTCCAACGCCAATGTAGCCATGCCAACGGGGTGCAAACTGGATCAGTCATCATGGAGGCCTCCTCAAGGTAAGGGAACGTTTGTTCCCTTGCCTCAAGACTGCATTGCAGTTGCATCGGCGCAAGAAAATTGGTTAGGTTTGGACTGAAAGACAGGTATATCATGCCAGCACATTAATCAGAGAGCCAAGATTGGTGACAGACCCAGGTTTGTCCTTCATGTGTAAATGAACCCCTACATCTTCATTTGCCAGAAGGTAGAATTCTGTGCTCTCTCTCTCTCTCTCTCTCTCTCTCTCTCTCTCTCTCTCTCTCTCTCTCTCTCTCTCTCTCTCTCTCGTCTTATAATTGCAACTATTTTCTTTTAAAATTCTCAAAAACAAGTAGGAACAATATTATTACTTAGCAACAATACTCAAGTGTTAAACTGAGCAGCTTTGGATGTGATGGCAGCATTGTGGACACCCCAGGAAACTCAGTTACAAGGCAGGCCCAAGAATTCCCAGAGCAACCCCTCCAACCCACTACGCACCAGCAGCCACTTCCGCCAGTCCTCTTCCTGCTTCCGTGGATTCCAAAAGCAAGAGCAGAATATAGCAAAAATGAGGAGGAGAGAAGGACGGTGGGGCTAGAGCAGTGGTCCGCAAACGGGGGGTCGGGACCCCCTAGGGCAGAGGTGTAGCTAGACTGGAGCGGAGGCAAGTAGTTCTGCAAGACTCCGTTACACTGGAGTCAGCGGCCCCTCCCCCTTGCTGTTGGAGCCATTCTGGCGGCAATGGCAACACGCAGGATACTCCCCTGTCACTGCCGGAATGGCTCCAACAGCAAAGGGGAGGGGCTGCTGACTCCAGTGTAACGGAGTCTTGCAGAACTACTTGCCTCCGCTCCAGTCTAGCTACACCACTGCCCAAGGGCGTTGCAAAGTGGTTTCTGGGGAGTCGCGGTTATGTTGGCTAGATGGCCACACCCAAGATGGAGGCTCAGTCCTCCCCCACACACACACACTGCAGAGAAAGAAGTGTCTGATACTCTCTAGGGGCTTGTTTGTTCACCTTGTGTTACTTTCTGCTTCCTTTTTAGCATCTCTTTTAATATTAGCTCACTTCCCCCCCCCCATGGGGCTGTTTATGAGTACAACTTTAAAAATGATAGCTTCCTATATACATCTCAATGGCTTTGCAAAAAATTCAGGGATGGGAGAGAGGTACAAGAAGAGGAAGTGCTGGCTTCTTTGCTGGCATTGTTCGTTGAAAAGTTCCGATTATTTCTTTCTGCAGAAAAATTTGCATTTCCTGGCTATGGCTTCCATTTTATTTTGCATCCAGTTTCAAAACTGACTAGCTGCAGAGGCAGCAATTATACAGGAAGAGCCATTGCCTTACTGACCGAGAAATTATTGTTTGGTCCCCTAGGAACAGCAGCAATGAAGACGGAGTGAAGACTGATTTAACTACTCTGGCTTCATGATAGGAAGTGAACTACTTCTTGACTGATAAATTATTTCCTTAACTCACTTTCCGCAGGGCACTGGCTCTGGCTTGCTATAAATAAGCATGTAGTAGAGTTATGTGTATTCAACAGTAAGTCCCACAGAATTCAATAGATTGCAGTTTAAGTACGCTGAAAAACATGTCTTGTAGCACGCTAAAAGTCTTACAGATTTATTGTGGCATCCACTTTTGTGGACTGATGCATGAAGCATTGTTCACAGTTGACACACAGTGTGTGTGTGTGTTTGTGTGTGTGTCTGTGTGTCTGTGTACATACACACAGAGTAAATAGTGGGGCTAAGAGATCATGAAACACCAGAAGTACAATCTTGCCATTTTTATATAACACTCAAATTTCGTCGTTTCTGACCTAAGTAAATGTCCTATGATTTAGGATGAAACGTCGGTCTCATCAGCCTTCGTATGGAAATGATTTTTAATTTACATCTAGTTGTTTTAATAACGTGGAAGAACTTGGAAACCTGTATTTTTAAATTGTTTTTAATACATTGTGTGATTTGGATAAAAAACTTTTTACATGGCTTTTTTACCCTTGAATCCTTCATTCCGGAGTGCTGTCTCTGGCCATGAAAGCTTTCACACAATTTTACTCAAATGTACGTTAGAAGTACTTCTTGCTTTTCGTGGTCCCACAGGTGTGTGTATACACAGGTGTATGTATGCAGGGCATGGTTTGAAACATATGATGCAGGTGGCTTACTAAATCCATGGGCCAAACTAGACATGTGCCTAAGTGCACAATGAGGTTCATAGCCACAGGCAGTAAGATTTTTCTAACAGCACACAGGGGGCTGTGAATCCTAACAAAACCATCTGCGGGGGGGGGGGGGGGTTAGAATAGGACAGCTGTAATGCTTTGTCTCTGCCCTGGATTTGATCCAAATCACAGCATCACCACCCTATGCATGCTATTCTTTGTTTAAAACAAATTTCCAGTGGCTTTCAATAAAAGGGTTTTTTTTAACTAAAAATAGCAGGTGCCCCCCCCCATCAGAATCAAATCCATAGTGGGGGTAAATGAAAACCTCTATGCCACCCCCCCCCCAATTTTGTTAGTCTCTCTCTCTCACACACCCCTTGTGTGCTATTAAAACAATAAAACTTACCACCCACGAGACTCACTACACATTTAGGCACTCATCTAGTATGGCCCTAAGGGAGCCCAGATCTGGTCAGTGTCTAGATTGGAATGGAGATTGCTTGGGAGCACCACATATGTCATTAGAAAGACTGAAGAATGAGACCAATCAAGAAATAGCACTTGTGTGTATTTGATGTAGTGACACAAATGTCTTCCACAAGGAATCTGTCAATTTTTAAGGTGTCTCAAGACTCATTTCTGCACAGACTGGTAAGGTTACCCAACTGCATATGGATCAAGCCCTCCTCTATTTGCTTCACCCTGCCTCTCCTCCCAACAGTGTTGAAGTTTAGCTTGCCAGCTCCTTGGGGTAGTTCGCTTTTCTACATATGTTACCTTATGCCACACCATGTACTTCAATGGCCTTGTATAAATATGACATTAAACTAATGTTACGGGGCACTTAAGAGGACTGAACTGGTAATCAGGCCTGGTTTGAATCTCACCTCTCCAATAAACTCACAGAGAAATCTCATAGTACAATCGTCTGAAGTACCATTGTATTCAGTAGGGCTTACTCCCTGGAAAGTGTGTATAGGATTGCAGCCTCTTAGATAACCTTTTCTCTCAGTCTTAAGTTGCAAGCCTATACACTTACCTGAGTGTAGGCCCCATTGAACACAGTTGGACTTCTGAATAAACATGTATAGGATTGCACAGTTCCCTATCTATAGTATGGAAATAGTAATATCGACTTTCTTTACAAGGTCACTGTAAGGAGATAGTGAATGAAATGCACCCTGAATGGTCTGCATAAGTGCCCTATATTATTGATAACTTATTCAAATCATTAATCAGTGAGAAATCACCAGGGAAAATATTTTAGTAGTCATTTATTGACCTAGCAGATATCACAAAGACACCTTTGCATGTTGAAATAAAAATCCAGTTTATTGTAAAAAAAACAACACCACCACAAATATAAAAATAACCTTTAACTAAAAATACAGGTCTTGGATTGTAACAACTTTATGCAGTTAAAATATTCATCAAACCAACTTCACTTTCCCCCAAAACAACATCCCTTTTCATGCTACACCCTTTATTCACAGCTTTCATCCTCACAGAGAGATTGTAAAGATCATCCTCGGTAATGCCCACAAAGAAGAAGTCCTCGTTAAAGATTGGATTTCGACTCCTCTTTATCACGGTGCTTCTCTGTTTCTGAATTTTTCCAGGCACGAGAGAAAAGGTGATGCAACAGTTAATGTTCTTGGGCTCTGAGGAAGGCTCATAAAGTCCTTCCACGCTGATCAGGCGGATTCGGAGCCGTCTGTTTTCAGAACAATATTCAGATGAAAGCCTGAGCAGCCCTCCCTTGTCCATTAAAACCGTGCTTTCTCTGCCAAGTCTCTCTCGACCACATGGGAGATCTAGTGGAAAGATAGGCAAAGGAGACAGGCTGTAGGCCCGAGAGGCCAAAGGATCGAGTAAACTCTCTGAAGACCGCCGGGTGGCGTTGGGGCTGTTGTCTGTGGAGCTGCCCTCATCTGTAGACAAGGAGTTGGCCCTCCCCATGCCAGATTTAGTCCGTGCCCTCAGCGCCTTACAAAGCAGCCCATCCTGGCTCCGGGTTTTAAATAACGAGCATGCCCTGGGAGGGGACCTGCCCAGAAGCGGAGAGCTAAACGGAGAGGATTCATTGGAGGAGGCCGTGTCACTGTCCCAGGTACCCTGCCTGCTCAGGAACAGGTGCCGGTGAGCCGTAGAATTGATAGCAATCGGGCTGGAAGCTGCCTCTCTCCCACTGTAGCTGCTTGCTCTGGACCTCGGTAGAGCCAGGCTGGGCAAGGAGCTGCCCAGAGCCTCAGTATGGTAGATAGACTCTTTCCTTCGGGTGTGGGGGCTCTCCAGCAAAGTGCAGAACCCGTAAGAGGTCTGGGCTTTGGGGAAGTGAGGCAGGGACAAAGCAGCTTGTGACTGTGGGTCCGAGTTGGTGCTTTCTTCTTCCAGGTCCATGATCTCCTCCACACTTTCAACCTGGATGAGATGCGGCAAAAACGGGCTGGGACTGCAATCCGCCACAGCAGCAGAGGCAGCATGCAAGCCAAGTTCAGTGAAGCAGCGGTGGGGCTGGAAAGCAATGGTGGGGCTTTTCACCGGAGGGGGGGTTGTCAGCCTTGGCGGGATGAAGAACTCTGGAATCCTGTCTGGGGTCAATATGTTGGGGAAAGCACCAGGCAACCCCCCAGCAACCTTCCCTTTCTCAGGCAGAGGCTGGCCAGGCAGCAGCCCCAGAAACGAAGGACTCAGTGGGCTGGCATCCCCAGGGGATGTCCGCACTTTCTCCAAGAACCACATGGATGCTGCCTTCTAGATGTGCCGCAGAACAGCCTGCCAAGAAAAGGAAAGACAAACACATAAATGTGTTAATACCTTTGGATGGTCCACAGTAGTTCTGCAAAGGAGCTATAGAGGGACTCTAGAGTTGACAAGTGTCTGCCCCTAAGCCAAGGTGCATTAATTAGGCTAGGGACACTCAAACTACGCATCCCTTTAAATACATGTTTTTAATATTTACTGTTTTCCCCCCAATAAAGTGGTCCACAACCTCTACCGGCTGCTGTACAGCCAAACCCCATTTGGAGATGAAAGCAGCACTCCCATGCACACTTACGTGTGAGGCAATCTCACTGAACTGAGCAGTGCTCACTAATGAGTAAAAATGCAACAGACCACACTGCAAAGTTCTGTCTTAGTTTAAGCACAATCCTATGGATGTTTACATAGAAGGTCCATGATGTTCCACGCAACTTACTCCCAGACAAGTGTGCATAGGATTGCAGCCTTTGTCAGACCACCCAATTCTCTCCATCACACTCAAGTACTCCATGAACTTGTCTGTCATACATTCTTTAAGGAAAGTTGAGAGGGACACTACCCAGAACTCCTAAGACGGAAAATCTTCAAGGCAGTCTTTCAGAAACCGCATCTGATAACAGCAGTTTTTGAGCTCTGTCTGTTGCCTTTGAAAGGCTGCAATCCTAAACAGCAGGAAGCAAATCCTATTGAACTCAGTGGTGTGGGACTTCGCAGTAAACCTTCCTAGGTTAGAACTGCACGAAGCACGCAAGATCTGAATATGCCACACACTGTGCCTACCTTACAAGGCTTTAGCCTGCCTCCCAGGAAGACTACACAATGCCTGCTCAGGTCAGGATCCTGCGTTCATCGACTACCAAGCCGCAGATCTTTCTTTCTCCGCTTGCACTGCCCGCCAACCAAGCAATTCTCGTTTGTGGCTCCGAACTGCGAAGGGCGCCCGGGGCTCGTTCTTTTATTGGCAAGCTGCGCGGCGTCGTAGCCAATCGCAGGCCTGGAAGGGAGAGCGGGCTCCGAGAGGTGCTCCTCCCCCATTGGCCGACAGCCCAGTCGAGGGAGCACGCTGCCTTCTTGCTCTATCTCTTTAGTGCCAGCTGCTGACCGGCGCGCAAAGGCAGTGAGTGGAGCCTGGCCGGCGCCTGGCGGAGTGCCCAGCCCAATGCCAGCTTCTTCGCGAGCTACGGAAACAGGCGTGGTGCCAGACAGGCAGCAACCGGCTCTGAGTAGCCAAGGCAAGCCCAAGTAGCATCCCCAACCACCTCCCGTCCTCTCGCAGGACACCATAGTTTCGCGGCTTTCAAAGCAGCGGCATTATTATGGAGCCTCTTTTGCATCTCTTGTGCATAGTGGATAGAGAAGGAAAAAGAGAGCCACGCAGCAGGGCACGGAATCCCGAATTCTTCCCCCATTGGCCAACACGATGTCTCGGGAAGCCCAGCAGGGAATGAATATGCATGCAGCCGAGCCTCCCTCTCGCTCTTGCCGTTTCACAGGATCATCATAAGTTCATAACATAACTGAAGAGCCCCCCCCCCCTTTCCAGGAATGTGTCGAATCCACTTTTAAAGTGCTCTGAGAGCTTGTGTCCATTTCCCCCACACCCCAGATAGCAGCAAATTCTATAGCAGCACAACAGTCCTGCGTGTTTGCTCATTGAGTGGAACGGGACTGACTTCCAGGAAAGAGTGTACAGTATAGGATTGCAGCCAGAATGAACTGTGTGAAGAAGTGCTTCATCTTGTTTAATCTGAATCTCTAGTAGTAGGTAGCCAATCAATTTCCCTTGTATTATGAGAGAGCAGGAGAAAAACTTTTATCTACTTTCTCCACACACAAACCATGTATACTTTTATAAACCTCTGTGGCCCTGGGTTTCCTTCACCATCCTTTTCTAAATGCCCCCCCCCCCATACTTTGCCCTTTCCTCACAGGGATTATGTTCTAGCACTGATCATTTGGGTTGCCCATTTCTGCACTGGGTTGCCCTAACACAACTTTCAGTCTTTTGGGAAACAGGTGCAGCCAGACCTCACTGGCACCTGTTACTTGACTGTTGGATAACTTGCAATGGCATCATCACAGCCCTGATGGGAGGAGATGGTTGGCAACCCCACTTGTGTGTTTCTCTTTCAGATGCTGTTCTATCACTGATACTGTTCAATAAAAACATTGACTGGATCACACTTGTCACTTTGTGAGCAGATAGGGATCCCTTCCTCCCACCGTAGTTTCTCCCTCAGCTGGCCTCAGGGTGGGTCTCTGCAGCAGAAAGAGCCAGGATAGTGTAGTGGTTTGGGAGTCGGACTTAGACCTGGAAGATCCAGGTTCAAATCCCCGCTCAGCCACGAAGCTTCCTGGATGACCTTGGGCCAGTCACTATCTCTCAGCCCCACCTACCTCACAGGGTTGTTGTGAGGACAAAAGGAGGGGAGGAAATATGTGCACCACTCTGAGCTCCTTGGAGGAAGGGTGGTATAAAAATGTGAAAAATAAAATAAAAATAAAAGTTTCACCACTGGCCTAACCCCCTGAAATTCTTCTTTTCCATGTAGCCCTCCTCACTGGCGTCACTGGGGGGGGGGGTGCATGTGGTGCACCCCGCACTGAGTGACACCAATTTGGGTGTCTCGTGGGGGTGACACCACGGCTGGGCAGGCTGTGAGTGGTATTTCTCACCGCCCATGGCTGAGCCGAATCCAAGCCTTGGCTTCTTCGGCTCGCGGGCTGAGCCGCAAAAAAAAGGGAGCCACCCTTCCCCAGGAGGGGTAACACCCTCCCTTGGCTCATCCGGCCGCTCGCCTGCACCCTGTAAGCCAAAGCTGCGCGAGTTGGAAGCAACTCACACGCCTTCGGCTCACAGGCGGGAGCCACAAAGAAAGCCAAGGGCAGCAGAGGGGCTGTCACCCCTTCACTGTCTTTGGCTTTTTTCACGGCTCAGCAACCTGGAAGTAATTGATGTGGCGTGATGACATCATCACACCACGCCAGTTATTTCTGGGTCATTGAGCCACGCTGCACCAAGAGGAATTAGGGCAAACTACGCTGCTGGCCCTTCTGGAACAGCAATTGGCCTGCCCAGCTCAAGGGGATCCTGCCATTGAAGGAGGCTAGACCTACAAGTGGGGATATAATAAACACATATCAGGTAACCACCTTTCCTGTCGACAGCTTTTTTTCGGCCAGGTAAATGCTAGGATGCAATCACCCTGTGAAAAACGTGGTGGTGTTAATCCACCCTGAATGCTCAGTTTTCTCAACAGGGCGTCATCTTTTATGACCAGCTCTCCACTTTGGGCAGCATGATGAATGTCATTGGTCCATCCTCAGTGAGGCCATGGAGATCTCTTTACGTCAGCAGGGCCCTCTGCCTAGTACCTAATACCCTGATGAGCAAGGTCCCGGAGAGCCTGTAGCAGCGCTGCTTCTCTAGCCCAGGGCTGTAGCTTTTGCCACAACTTGCAGTTCTAGCTATCCATTGCAGCGCATTAATTGAGTCAGTGTGCCACCTACTGGCAGTTCTTTGAACAGAAACCACAAATTCTCCATCCAGTCCCATACACCCCTGTCTGTGACCTTTTCACTTCTATGATCCCTTCACTTCTGCATCTCCATCACTTTCAGTCATCCAAAGGTCTTCTTCACCTCCTTCAAACTTCTTCACCTTTTCTTGCTTGCTGTTCCTTATGCCTGCAAGTGCCCCCCCACAAAGGTTCAGTGCCACCTGTCTTCTGTTGTATTCCTCTTCAAAACCCATATTTTCCATTAAGCCTTTGGCACAATCCTAGTCCCTATACCCCATTGTAAATAAGTCAAAGGGCCAAATGACATGTTATGCTAAATGCATAACGTGGCCTGATGAGGTTTTATCAATAGAAGGGGGGGGGGGCTGTGACCTGCCACACAGAGACCTGCCGCAGTTTTCATCCCAATTCCCCCACTCCCAGTATTTCAATTTTTAGTGGGGGGAAAAACCTTCCATTAGATTTCAATGGAAGTTTTTTTCTCCCACTAGGAGTAGTGTGGGAAGGCACAGTCAGGAACAAAACTGTGGCAGGTCAAAATACTAAGGTCCACCTACGCCCCCATAGCTTCATCATGTTTCAAAGTCAGCCAGCCCCCCCCCCCGGCACTATTTATAAATAAAATTAAAACCAGTTATTGAAGCCACGGCCACTGAGATCAAAATCTATATTGTTAAAATTAAAACCACATCAGGCCCTGTTATGCATTTAGTATGTGTAACAGTACAGTATATTCTTCCTTTGTCTGCTCCTGTTTCTAATTCCCATTCCTTCCTCTCTTGTCTGTGTTAAATTTTAGATTGTAAGCTCTTTGGGGCAGGGAACTGCCCCTTATACATTGTATAGCACCATGCATTCTCTCTCTCTCTCTCTCTCTCTCTCTCTCTCTCTCTCTCTCTCTCTCTCTCTCTCTCTCTCTCTGTGTGTGTGTGTGTGTGTGTGTGTGTGTGTGTGTGTGTGTGTGTGTGTGTGTGTATAGTGTAGTGTAGTGTAGTGTAGTGTACATATGTATTTCAGGTTCCTGCACTGACTCCCCTGTAAACATCCACATCCACTTCCCTAAAGGGAATTTAATTCAAACTAAATTTTGGAAGTTTCTGCACAGTGAAACATCTAATCCCAAGGTAAGCTTGCCAACTGACCAGAAAAAAACTCACGTAGGTTGCTGCTGTGCCTTTTAAAAACAACCTGGTTTGCCAAAATCAGTATGTGCTGGGGATGGAACAGAATAAGCTGCTAGATTTTATATTTTCTAAAAATGAAGTTACAACCTTTATTATCTTCATCCCAGAAGCCCTGGGTGCGTCCTGAAATCATATCAAGAACCTAGTGAGGCTGATCAACACGACTCTGTGCATAAATCCTCCTGACTCCATCTTAAGATTTTTTTAATATATTTTATTTAGACTGTTTGGGGCCATTTCACCAGGCCCACCTTCCTCTCCCTGCCTTTTTGCTTTTCTTAACCTTCAGCCTGTTTTAGCAAACTCAAATGCTTACTTAAGATTTTGTGTCTCTTTGGTTGGTCCTAAAAAAAGGCATTCCCAGAACGTGGCTCTTAGATTTCAAGAGTGTCTCACTCCTGTTTCGGTCCATACTTAGTCATGAGCTGGTCACATGAACTACAGTCCTGTTTTGAAAAGTGAAAAGGTCGTTCTTCTCACTCAGAACAAAGCAGCATCTGCTCATCTTATGGGAACCTGCTGATTTTGTGATCCCACTTCAGATGCTCGGCCTGCCATTCCCTCACCTGAGGCAGGCTCCTTCAGGACAGGAGCTGCTGCTCTAGAAAGAACTGAACAAGCTATTACTATGTTGAAGGACACCGTTGTGATTAAGGCAGCTCGATGTCTGCACTGCAAGTCTCAGGATGCAGCTCTTGGAGGGAGTTCAAACAATCCGCAGAAGGACTGAGTCTTCATAAATCATTTCTCCACAAAACAAAAGTGGCTGTCTGGAGAAGGAGCGGGTTGCTATCCTGTTGGGAAGAAGGGGAGTCATGAACCTGGGGAGTCAGGCTGCTTCCTGTTTCTCTGACAAGACTCCTGTGACTTTAAAAGTAACCCCACCTGCAGATGTTCAGCAGATTATATTTTTCGCCCTCTTGTGTCCATACTAAAGAGGAGAACCAGTAAACAAAACAAAAGAAAAGTTGGTATCCTTAAACTTACTGACATTTAGAGATGAGAATGGTGGCTATCCCTTTAACAGCCCAATCCTGCCTAAGGATCCACCGGGCGGCTATGGCCGCCCACCGGGTCCCATGCACTGTCGTGGGCAGGCACCCGTGTGACACTCGTCCCCTTTCCCAAGTGTAACCGGGGCTAGGGCCGATCGGCCTCCTCGTAATTCCGCCAGCTATTTTGCTGGTGGAAGTTGGGGAGGCCGTGTAACGGCTCAGCTGCCGGGCGGGGGCCAGGATATGTCGGGAGCCATGCCCCCACCCCTGCCCGGGGCGGCTGGGCCCATGGCCGCCCTCCTGGCTCCGCTGACCCCCCCCCCCATTAGCCGGATCCTATCTTACCTTGGTCCGGCGGCTGGGCGAGGCTTTACAGCACGTTTACAACTACTTTGGGCAGCGGAACGCTCGTTCCGCCACCCGCCCGAAGAGGATTGCGCCCTAAGACAGCTACAGCCCACATTTCAAGCCCTAAGCCCTGTAATAATAGGGCTTTTCCTGATATAGGCAGCCTTGTTAGTAGAACCTAAGTGATTCCATCACAGGTTACAAGCCATGATGACTGTATGCAACCTCCAGGTTTTAGAGGTAGCCTATTTCTGAATGTGCCAGATGCAAGGGAGTGGTGACAGGATACAGGTTATCTTGTTGTCTTGTGTGCTCCCAGAGGCATCTGGTGAGTCACTGTGAGATACAGGAAGCTGGACTAAATGGTCCCTTGGTCTGATCCAATAGGGATCGCAAATCACGGCCCACATGGTGCATTGCCTGTGTGGTGGATAATGATGGGCTTTTTCTCCATGGCTTATGTTGGATTGACTTGAAGAAAATAAAATAAAATAAAATAAAATAAAATATTATTATTATTATTATTAATAATAATAATAATAATAATAAATCAGAAATATCTTGTCTTCTTATTTCCCAAGCCAATCAAGCTTCAGAAGTCACTCCCACCCTGTTCTCATTCAGCCCCTGACCCCCCAAAACCATTTCCAGAAGCTTGTGTCTGGGTCTAAGCTTGGGATACTTTACCAGCATCAGTAGTAGCAACAGAGAGGATAGCAGAGATGCTGCACCCCCAGTGAATGTATGGCAAAGGGCTCAGGCATGTAGCACTAAAGAATACAATGAGGCATGTGATGTTTCAGTCCTACCCTGGGATTAGCCTTGGATAGGGGCAACATGTACAGAGCTGAGAGTACCAAACTCTTTCTCCTGTAGGCTGGGAAGAGAAAGAGAACAGTTACTTTTATTTCTCAAACACTCTGCAAAGGCTTATTTGAGGCATGAGCCATGCTGTTCTGCGACCAAACTAGGCCAAGGACTTTCAGCCCTGAAAGAATGGATTGTGCAACTCCATGGCCTATATATAAATCCCAGAATTGGGCTGTGAAAGATTTGCATGAATAATAATTATATAAACAACAGCTAAACTTTCCTAGCCTCTCTGCTCCGAGCAAGACCAGCCTGTCTATAAGACTGACTGAGGTGGATTGGTGGGGGCACCCAGTTACATCTGCGTCCACATTCCTTCTCCTGGACTCACTGGACTCAAAAAAGAAGAGGAAGATGGAGCAGGAGAGGATGTGTGGCTATAAGATGCCACACCCTTGTCCTGTTTTGCTCCCATTTTTCGTTTTGAATCCAGGGTTGAAAGGAAGAGGCAGTGGCGTGGTGGTTGGCGTGCCACTAGGTGGGGGGGGTGGCATTTGGTGCACCACCTCAGGTGCTGGGAGATTTTGGGTCAGTCCTGGCTCCCAAGTAGTTGGAGAACATTCCCCATAACAGTAGGCTTACTTCTGAGTAGACATGCCTAGGATTGTGCTCTAAGGTTTACAAACTACACCTGCCCACATTCCTTCTCCTTAAGGTCTAGCACTCTGTCCTGGTTAGAGATCTGGTAGGCCTACATAACAGCAACCCTGTACCATTTTTCTACTCTTCCATACTTAATCAGTGTTCTCAAACAGTTGACACCAGAGCCTGAACTAAGACAACGACATGATGAATAGTTTCACATAACAGCGGTGCACCACTGAGGGCCCACAGCTCTGCAGGAGAGCATATGATTTGCATGCAGAAAGGTTCAAGTCCCGTTTGTAGAATTGCCTCTCAGAAAGGATCTCCAATGGCAAGGGCGACTTTCCGTCTGAACCCTTGGAGAGCTGTGCCAATTGGCATGAGGGTGCTGGGGTAGATACTGTTGACAGCATAAGTCAGTGTCATATGTTCGTATGCTTCCTACATTCAGATCAATAGGTCCACCTGCTGACAGTTGAAGAACTAAATTGCTCTTTCATTAACATTTCCTCCCAGCCCACAGGTGTACGCATTTAACTCTTGTTGCAGGCGTGCGGGCGTGTGTGCATGTGTGTGTGTGTGTCGGTGAAAGCACCGACTTGAATGGCTCCAAAGGCGAGGGGGCGGGGGCCCTTTGTGCTCCCGTGTAACGGAGGGTCTGACCGCGGCGGAACTTAGAGCTCCGCCCCCCCCTGCAGTGATGCCAGTGCAAGAGGGGGTTTCTGAAGTCAGGATTGTTGGACTACATTCCTGTTCACTACGGTCTTTGGGGATTTGCTTCTTCGATGTCCGTCTGTAACTGGAGAGTGCAATATTTGGGCTGCGATTAAACATAATGCAGGTTCCCACCACCTGCTTCCCATTCTTTATTGCTAGTTGGCGCTGGAACAGCTGCCGCCAGTCTCAAGTCTTTGGCAAAAGCACCAGAGGGAGGAAGGGGATACGCCACAAGGAAAATGATATGGGGCCGACTTGGATTGTTAGGGGAGAAAGGGAGTTTTTGAGTTTTGCAGAAGTTGTTATTCAGCAGGAATACAGGGAACAAACAAAGGCTGTACACCCTAAACTGAGAGTAAGCCCCATTGAACATGGTGGGACTTACTTATGAATAAACATGTCTAGGATTGTGCTGTAAGTTAGGGAATAGCTACACTAGAAGTTATCCCCTATGCGGCTCCCTTGACCATTGGCAACCGTTGGCTGCAGCTCCCCATTACATTATGTTGATGCCTGCCAATTGGCATTGCACTGTTTTCCGAGAGGATTCCGTGGCACTCCGGGGTTCCCCTGGCTGGTTTGCACAGCTTCCCTGGGAGCCACGCCTCCCAGTTTGGGAACCACTACCCTATATACAGTATACAGTATAAGCTTTATATCAATCATTGTTCTACAAATGAATCCTGGAATTTTTAGTTTTGTGATGGTACTACTGGTACTGGGCATTTTCTGGCATAGATACTTTGCTCTCTGCATAGGACTATAGTTCCCAAGGATCCCTGGGGGGGTGTTAAAACCTGTTTAGCTCTGTAATGCATTTACATAGCTAAAAATATTTTTCCAGAAGCAAAGCATGGTGAGTTCAGTGCTCAAATTAATGCGAGGAAGGAGGCCTGGCCTCCTTACCATTGGTATCCTCCTGCTACTGTTTTTAGAAGGCTATGGAAGGCATGATTTGGCTAACATTAGAGAGAGTTGAGGTGGGGCTTGTAAGTTTCTATAACTGGGTACCTTTCCCCCATAATTTGAGCTCTGAACATGTCATGGCATTTACATCTTACAATCCATTAGCATCCACAGGTCAGGAGACAGAGATCGTTGGTTTTCATTTCAGATGGAATTTCACCTTAACACTGCAGCTGTGTGCTCTCTAACCTGAGTTTGCTGAGGGAATAAAAATGCAGGCACGGGGGAATATTTGTAGGAGAGAAGTAACAGGTAGGTGTGGGAGGGGAATTGCTTAACTATTCCTGTGCCCCTTGATTTTTCTCTGCAAAAATCCTCCTGCCCGGTCACTTTCACCACTCTTGTTTCCAGTCTCTGAGACCATCGGGGGGGACGGGACAGGCCAAGGGGAGTTAATGCTTACAAATATCTTTATGAGTTCTATGATCAATAATAATTTTTTTAACATTTGTAGAGCACTTGAGTGTGCATAGTGCTTCGCATGTATTGTTTTCATATTATCCCTACAATAACCTGTAAGATGAGTATTGTTATCCCCATGTTGCAGATGAGGAAGACTGAGAAGGATTGGCTCAGGCTCTTGTCTAAGGCCACCTAGTGAGTTCATAGCAGAGGTGAAGTTTGAACCAGGGAAGTCTGGAAGAGCTCAGTCTCATAGCTACTATGCCTCAAGTTCACATCAATGGACTTGAGGTGCAATTCCTTCCCTTCCCTGAGTCACCAGAGTAGTTGCTCTCTCTTTGGCCACTGTCCAGCTCTGGCATTCTAATATAACTACATCATCCACATTACCGAGAAAGTCTCCCAAAATGCACATACATACCCAACCTTTGCAGGCTGCAATGGCATCGCAGTGATGAGAAGTACGGAGAATGGGATTAATTTAAAATCTGTGCATAGGACTGCAGCCTGCATGAGCCATTCCTAGGCAGCACAAATGCTTTTACATCATTCGACAAGGTCATGTCTTGCAGCGCAAAACCGGAGAGATGACTTCATCCTTTTTTCTGCTCCCCCTCCCATAATTGGGATGTCAGTACTTCATCCCTATTAGTCCACAGCAGTCTCGGATGGGAAGGTACATGCATATAAAATTGATTTATAGTCGCATCCGATTATAGCCGTGCAAGAATGTACAGTCTGGAGTTTCAGCCAAAAAAAAAAAAAATCAGCTCTGTTACCATTTTTGTGGTTGCAAGAACAATTGCATGGCCCTGGCCAAGAAAGTGGAATCCTGCCCTATCTCAGCAACAAGGTTAGGCTGGAGGTGGGCCACTTATTCCTCAGACTCAGCAAGAACTGGACATACCAAAGCAGCATTATGGGAAAAAGAGCAAGCAAATGTAGTATACCGTACAGAGTTTCTTGAATATGTACTAAAGAAAGCCACATTCTCTCCACCCATTCAAGTCCAAATTGCTTCTCAAAAACGTCACCATATATAATGCAGAGGCCTCTCTAGCGGCAGCTGCCAACATCTGGAAGTGCGTTCCTGTGTGTCCATCAGTTCTCCACCTGTTCTGAAAATTTATCCACATACTGTATGCAGCTTTGTGGCATCCCCCAGCAGGCCTTGATTTCTGCAGTTCTCATCTTCACAATCTGTTGCATGATAAATAGCACAATTTTATCCATGTCTGTCTCACTCAAAAGTAAATCCCACTCTGTTCAACAGGATTTGCTCCTAGGAAAGAATGCATGGTCTAAGACTGCAATCCTATACATCCTTACCTATGAGTAAACTCCATTCAACACAGTGGAACTGAATTCTGATTGTGCAGTTCATCACTTAGGGCACAATCCACCAGGGAGGTTCCTACACGGGTGATACGAATGAATGGGCTTCCTAGTGGATTTTTTTCAATGTATACATGACCATCTCATGTTTGTGAACAAAGCATTGTATAAAGCTAATGAGAATCTCCCCTATCCTTGAGCATTCAAATTTCAGTGTTCAGATCTTCATCAGATATTGCCTGCACCTTCTCCAACAAAGCAAACATGAGGTCTAGCAGAAAGAAAGTGGAGAAAATGGAGATTCTCAGCAATTCAAATCCTGTTGCATGTGTTTGGATGCGACCTACATGTATAAATGGCTCTCCCTCCAGCTCATCAATGTGAAGGAAGAACTATTTCTGTCTAGTACAGATTTAAAGAAAGGTAAAGAGGCCAATAATTCCCACCATTAATTCCCAGGTTGCTGGCAACAGCCCTTTTCCATTGTTGCTTCCCAGCAATTGGTATTCAGACACCAGCTGCCTCTGAACCTGCAGGTAGCAAATAGCGTCATGTCTGGATTGCCACACATAACAAGCTCCGTGAAGGGCAAAGAACCCTCCCAGGGCACAGCCCTGCCAAGCACAACCATAGACAAATGGAAAGCTAGACAGTCTGCAGCTACTTAGATGCTCTGGCAATTGCACCACCTGTTGGGACAGAAGCATGATGGAATTCAAAGCTGTGTCCCACATGAATACATTGCAAACATTCCAGACACCACGGGGAAAATACACCGTGCCGAATTCTCATGGAATTCGGGAGGCGGATTCCTTAAGTGAACAGTGAAAGACCCAACATACCAACCAATCGTGACCAGCATTACAAGCAACCATAAACACCATGTGAAGAGGGACTTATACAGGTTGTTGCAAGTGTCACGTCTAGCACAGAGTGGACCTCATTCCTAGTAAATAATCCAAGCTAAGCTTTAGCTGTTTCAAGTCCTAAGAGGATGGAGGATTCAGGCGACAGCCTTGAAGTGAAAGGCCCAATCCCATTACTAATTGCTGTAACCATCTGGCTCCCCAGAGGTATATTAGGCTCTCAGCAAGCGTGGGAGAATAATTCCAACTTCCCATCTTGGTACTTAAGGGACAAACACTGGAGATTTTGTTCTGGATCAACGGGAATACAGCTAATTCTGATTATCTGCCAAGCCCTCATCTTCACTCCATTGTGGTCTCTCTGCACTAACGATGAATGGAAAGTAACCGAGGACTTTCTCCTTAGCACAACGTGAGTTGGAGGATCACACCAAAGCTGGAACTATTCCAGGAGGCCTTATCTTACAGGGGAGGCCTGATAGCCAATAGGTTACGCTATGCTGAGATGAATAGGGACAATTGCTCTCCCCCTGCTAAACAGAAGAGAACCACTACTTATAAAAAGTGTCTCTTTGCCTAGTTAGCAGAAACTACAGTGAATATGGCATGAAGAAAGTGCAGTAGAAGAGAGCGTTCCACAATGTGTAATAGCTCAAGGAGTAGGGGGTGGTATCTTTGTATGAGAACTGGGGTGTTACATGCATGCCCCTATTTTTGTCTGTGAAATACTCAAGGGGATGAGATAATGTTTATTGTAACTCCAAGGTAAGTGTTGGCAATGATGATGCTCTGAATGCACATGATGTGCTCTTGTGCTACTCCTTGTGCTACTTGGGCTCTTGTGCTACTCCTGCGCATTCCAGTAGCACTGCATTGAGGAAGGCCCCCCCACCCAATGCTGAAGGCAGCTGTGTCTTTTTAAAAATTTTAAAATTAAATTTTTAATGCTTTTTTAAAATTTTATTTATTTTTGGTTTTTACAGAAGAGCAAATAAACTATCACGAAACAACATTTCTCTCTCTGGACTGTCTGTATAAATTAAAGAACAAATAAGAATTGATTGCCAATGGGATGAGATTGGTTTATCCAAAGGGACTACAGAGCCAGGCCATTGCCTCCTTGGCCATATTGCTCGCAGATGTTCATAGTTTGTTCAACTTACAAATACGACAAGACTGATAATAATGAATTTTGCGAGTGAGGCCAATTAGTCTCTGGCAGCCCTCCAGGAAAGGAAATATACTTCTGCAGCTCGTGATGCTTCCCTTTGGAGCAGCCCAGAAAGAGGACAATGCGGGTTGTTGAGATCCATCTAAACACGTCCATGGCTGTGCTTCATTGCTTTAAAACATCAAAGGACTGTAGTGATGTAAATCAAAAGCAGGATCTGCAGTGGGGAGTAATAAAACCGCAGGACAAAAGGAAGGCACAGATGTTGCCCGCTACAAACAGAATGAAAGCAGAATTATAAATGTATATCATTACTCTCGCCCTTATTCGCAATTTTGAAAACAAGGTGCTAACAGCATGGCTGCTATTAAAGGCAACATTGGTTTTCTGGTTGTACTGAATAGCTTTTGTTAAAGCAAAACCGATGTGGAACACTTTGTTTTATGACAGCCACCAACATTTCATTCCCATGAGTGTGGGTAAGATAAGGGGCTGGAAAGAAGAGCTGTATTGCAGGATTTCATCAGTTATCATCAATTCAACTAAACAGAGAGCCAGTGGCATCTAGGTAGTGTTGGAGAGGTGACAACATATGAGCGGAGTCACCCACCCAATCAGAAAGGGTGCAAATGTTGGCTTACACCAGTAGGGGGAGCTGTTATCTCTCCAATGACTTGGTTAAAGGCTTGTGGGTTGCTCTCTCCTACTGTAACTAGACCTCTCCTTTGACTTCTTGTCTTGTCTTATTGTTTCTGCCTGTGTGTAACAATGGCTGCAGTTCTCTCTCTGTATTCAAGTAACAGCCCGATTCTGCCTAAGATGTGACAGCTGGCCTAAAGGGCCAGCCGCTGCTTCCTAGTCGGGATGTGGGATGCGCCGGCGCAGCCCGGGCTCACCTCAGGTGAAGGGGACATTCATCCCCTTCCCCCGTGTAAGCACCAGAGGCCCCAATGAGCATCCTTGGATGAGCATCACCTTACACTAGAGGTCCCACAAACGTGCTTTCTGGCACTTACACAACACCTTGGGCTGGTGGAGCCTAATATTGGCACCAGCCTAATATTGGGCAGGATTGCGCCCTAAGAGATGGACAGGATCATGCGTGAAGCATCCTGTAGTCTTAGAGTTCGGAGACCTGGGTTCAAGCCACGGATACCCTCAATGATGTAGGACAACACTTTTAAGGATTATTCTACAATTTCTCTACCTTTCCCTCTTGCTCTGTGTTTTTCTTAGAATCAGGAAAGGCCAGAGGACTATATTTTGGGGAGGGGATGTTCCTTTTTTATTTTGAGAAAGGGAGAGTAGGGGAAAATTCATTTTAAACAACAATAGCGTTAATCATAGTTTTGAAAAACAGTCTTGAGGAAGAGCTTTTCACAATGCTCATTAATTACACTGGGACCAAAGAATGATGTACTTTCAAGTACTGCCAGCAATCTGATTTGTTATTTCCTTCTAAGATCTCTTTCCTGAAAGCACGAGTGTTTTCCACCGGAATCATGATAACTACTGCTATGCCTTAAAGACTCCAAGGCCTAAACGCTTCCATCCAGGTAGCTCACTATGCTACATCTCAAGCTGAGCTCCAGAGATCTCTGCGTCAAGCCCCCAAGCCCTAAGTCAGGGTGTGAGATGAATATTATTCCATAATGTTGGAGAAACACTAACGTAACTAACAATAACCCCACTTTTCTATGCAAGTTCCTCATAGCAGCTTCCAAAATCAAAACAGCAATCAGAGATTATCATATTCTCCACATTACAATTATCCAAGTTTTCTGACCACGGTCTGGTAAGCTTTTGTTTCCCTGATGTTTCACCCTTCAAAAGTTTACCAGAGACCGTAGTCAGAAAACCCGGATAATTTTAACATGGAAACTCAGGATACCGGCCACGAAAGTCTTAGTTTTTATATCAGAATTTATCAGAATCTACTGTACAGTATTTGTGTATTTTCATATTATAGGAACCCCCTAGTTTTGAAAGAGAACTACTGTATTGGTCTGCGTATAAGACTCACTTTTTTCTCCTAATTTAAGTTTTTAAACTAGGGGTGCGTCTTATAATTAGGCTGTTGCAATTTAATGCCAGTGATAAATTTTTTTAATAGCACCAAACCTTAAGGGTGCGTCTTATAATCAGGTGCATCTTATACTCGGGACAATACGGGGTATTTTCGGCCTAATGATATTCTCTTGATTATATTTTGCAAGGACGCTGCACCACCTACTCCAAAGGAAGCATGCCTGCATTACTGTTTCTGACTAGATAAGTTTGCATAAGAATGTTATGAGTAGAATCGTTTGGTAGACATATGCCCTTGAAAGGCATTTGGCGCCCTTGGGCCCTTCCCCATTTCTCTGTTCTGCTATCAGATTTTGGACTGCTTAAAATCAAGCCAAAGACCACAGTAACCTCATCATTTTTCTCTTTGAAGTGTTTAAATAAATAAGAGATCAAAAGGAAGTCTTCCAAAGCACTAGATTTATCTAGAATGATCCACTGACTTCATCAATTCCTCTTTGGTTCTGAAGAGAAAAGACCCTTCCATTGGGTGATTTTTCCTATCACTGCAGGAAATCGCTCTGTCCATTCCTTGTTAGCCACAAAAGGCATCATAGAAACTGCTACCTCTCTAATCCAGCATTCTTTGCAAGAACAGTGGCCAATCTGCGCTAGGTGGTGTAGTCACCAGATATAGGTCAGTGATCCCTTGTGAGTAGAGAGATGACAAAAGCAATACCATAAGGACTTAGGTTCTCTTTTTGTGTGGTTTGCACAAGGAAGGTATTGGGATGAATCAGCCCTGATATTATGGCTGACCGAAGCTACTCCTGCAGATTTATTTTCTAACCTGATATAATGTTGGAAATTCCTAGAGACCCTATTAACATGTAAACGAAGCCAGTAGACACAATTTTGCTGGGCCTCTATGCTACTGATATTTTGCAGAGTGGTTAATTCCACCCTGATGATGGGAATCATTGGGTCTATTTCTCCAACCGTCAGCAGGCGGCGCTCTCGTTTCACTTTTCCTTTCCTCCACTTTAAAGAACACTCTGATTATAGGAATGGTAACCCTGGTTTCCGATGCACCAACTCAAGAATGGCACAGATTGGGGTAGGCTAGACAAATATACTGGTTTGTGGCCCTAAATAGGTCTTTCCATTTTACAGATTTCCAACCATGTCGAACACATTGACTTGCCCAAGAATTTCATAGTAGATCAAAGACATTTGCATTTAAGTCTCTTAAGGCACATCTTCTATCCACTGGACCCGTGTGCCATGCAACATTTTCCCGTGTGTGATGTGGCCTGAGATACACACAACCCCATTTAAAGATACCGAATTGTGTGTTCAGGAATTAACATGGTTATGTTGATGTCCCAGAGCCAGAATAGCAGGTGGCTAGCATCAACATCCCGGATTTCTTCTTGCAGCTGGGAAGAGCACTTTCCTCTATCAAACAACCACCCTGATTCACTTTTTGTTTTCCTCCTACCAACTGGCTCTCCAATAATCTACCCCAATCCACTATTCACACACACACACACACACACACACACACACACACACACACACACACCATTTGTCTTCTCTGCTGTAAAAATCACTCATTCTTAAACCTTGTTACGGTAGAGACCACTGCTGTGTGTGCTCTTTGAAGACGCTCCCCAAAGTAACAATTCAGAGGATGCTTTATGCCAGCGGCATATCGGATGCCAATGATGCAAAAGCCAGGATGGTGTAGTGGTTTGGGAGTCGGACTTAGACCTGGAAGATCCAGGTTCAAATCCCCGCTCAGCCACGAAGCTTCCTGGGTGACCTTGGGCCAGTCACTATCTCTCAGCCCCACCTACCTCACAGGGTTGTTGTGAGGACAAAAAGGAGGGGAGGAAATATGTACACCACTCTGAGCTCCTTGGAGGAAGGGTGGTATAAAAAAAATGTGGGGAAAAAATGTGAAAAAAAAGTCAAGCTAGAGCCCCAAAGAGTTTGGAGATTTCGGGTGCGTGAATAGCTATGATGCACAACACGTGCTCATTTCAAATTGGAGGTACACGAGAGAACTTCCCAGTGGTCTGTGTGCCTTATGAGTCCAGTCTCCTGGTCGTTCACCCTACTGCCCTGAATGGCTGGCTTCGTCTGCATATCTAGGGAGACAGTAGTTCCCAGCATGTTCAGTGAAACTATATTCCCCAAATAATTGGGAGGGGCCAAAACTGAGCAGGAATGCCTCTGGTTTATGCAATAGGTTCAATCCCTGGCAGCAACTGTAAGTAGGTCTTGGGAAGAACTCCCTCTGCCTGAGACCTTGAAAACTCAGACCAGTTATGTATTGTAGACAATATAGAGATAGGTGATATGCTGAGTCAGTCCAGGCAGCTTCATATGCTCCTAAATGTACCCAGGATTACCCCACAGGGTTGTTGTAAAGATTACATCAAGAGAATACCCCTGGAGTGCATTGCATACTCAAAAAGCACTATGTAATGCTAACTAACTATTATAATAGGACTGCAAAATTGCGTCAAAGTGTTCTCTCCCCCCCCCCTTTAAAAAGCAATACTGTACACAACTTTACATTTAGATACTGCAAAACTACATTTTCCAGGGTGCATGATTATAAAACTATAATGTCAGGTGTAGTCATTACTATTTGTACCATTAAAATCAGCCCCATCCTGGGCACATTTCCTTGGAAGCAAGTCCCACTGAATTCGATGCGATACTTGCAAGGAAGCGAGTTTATTTGCGACCTTGGAGCAGAGGTTGACAGGGCAATCCTCTAGGCACGTTTACTCGGAAATAAGTCCAACCGTACTCAATGGGACTTACTCCCAGGTAAAGGTGCATAGGTTTGCGGTGTGAGAGCGCAGCGCGTGTATGATGATCCTTTCCCTTAGCTTTTGCGAGTGAGAGCAGCTAATTCCGAGTGGCGGATTATTGTCTTGCTTCTGCTGGTCCGAAGGGAGACCCCAGCCAGCAAGCGTGCCGGCTGGACGTCAGTCCGGTAAGCTCCAGTTGAGAAGAGGAGGAAGAAGAAGGCCAGCTGGCCACTCGGTCCCGGGGTGATGACGCGTTTCCTGCTCTCTCTGGGCTGGGGGCTCTCTGAGCTTGCAAAGCAGCAGTAGCAGCTTGCAAAAGGCTGAAGACGCAGAGCTTGAGAGGGAGCAAGCTGCAGACTGCTGCAAGCCAAGCAGGAAGGGAGTCATCCGTGGTGCGAGATGCCCTAGGAAGCTGGTAGGAGCCCTTTCGAGGCGCACATTGCTTAAGATTGGGGAGGTTGCCCCAAACAATATGCGTGTATATATTTTCTTTTTCCTTTTTTGGGGGGGGGGGCGGCGGCATTTAAATCCTTTGGGAATCTTCGCGCAATCGGTGTTCGTACGGTGGAGCAGAGAGCGCTTGAGGAAACGGCTGTGCTGGAGGATCTGACCTTCTCTCGCAGATCTCCTTCCTTCCCCCTGTAGTGCACGACCACCTGTCCTTTTGCACGTGAACGCAGCTGACTCCAGGCTTTTCGCAGCGCATTCCTGAGAGCTGGTTGTTGCAAAACGCCCCCCTCCCCAACTTCCCTGACCTGCTGTTTTATGCGGGCATCGCGGGTCCTATGAAGGGCAACGTGGTAACTGGGGAGGATTGGAGGCATAGTTTCGACTCGAGCCCCCTTTCCCGCTTGTTGCTTTCCTTCTCCTTCCCCGCAGCTTTCTTTAAGTATGTTGGTCAGTTTCATCTGTATCTTGTCTGGTAGGCGACCGCAAGGGAAAGTGACTGGGTTTGTCAATTTTTCAGCTTTCCTCTTGTATTATAAGGCACCACACACCCCTCGTCCCTGTTACTGATGCGTGTTCAGATGATCACACCTTCCAGGTGGGCTGACCTCACCTGGTTTGATTTCTGCTTTCCTCGGCTCTTAATGAGGAGAGGACAGAACAGGGTTGTGAATCCAGGGGCTCTTTCAGAAGACTCATTCCTGAGCTGGGTTGGGCGTGCTGGGAAGCAGTTGGGAATATACACTGGAGGCGAAGGGAATTCTTGCAAAAGGGAGCCATATTTGCTGTTACTTGATTGAGCTGATTTCTCTCTCCCGCGCTCTCTTTCTCTTTTAAATTAAATCTCTCTGAAGTGTATATCAGGGATGTATACCTGAAGCTGGCAGGGATGAGGTGGGGGCTTCTCCCTCCTCTGCTCCCCAGCGGTCTTTAAAAGTAAGTTTGGCGTGATGTGGAGTTAGGAAAGGCCGGGAAGGTTATCTTGGCAAGATGTAGTGGTGGGTATAGATGGAGGTGCGTTTTGGGCGGGGGAGGGAAAAGGGATACATGGTGGTGCGTCCGATTTGATAGGAAACGCAGCAGCGCCCTTAGAAACGCGAGGGATGCATGTGGGGGTAGAAGATCGGGAGCGAGGATTGCTTTTGGAAACGGTGTATTGGAACGAGCCCTTGTCTTCCTCCACATCCCGGTTTAGAGGTTGCCTTGCTGTGCCTGGGCGAGCAATAGATTGGACGTGCTGGTTTGCGGCTTTGCTTCCCCCCCCCCCAAAAAAAATGGGAAATCGGGGGAGAGGAGAGAGATCCGTTGGCTTCCTTTGGTTTTTAAATTCCCTCCCTGGCAAAAAGACGGATGCCAGCTCAGGGGCTGGCTGGGTGGGCGTGTGTGCGCAGCGCAGCCATGGGGAGGGGAGGAGCTGGAAGTGTGGGAAAAAATCCCCTCCATAGCGAGGCTGGCTTTACACACGCCCCAGAGAGGGGTAGTGAAGCCCTGAGGTAGTATGATGGGCTGTACCACAGCAAGGTGGAGGGGCTCACGTTTTTGAATCCTCCTCTGTGTTGAAAACAAACATTATTTGTAATTGGGAAAGGGATACAAGATGACCCTGGGCTGGAACCTCTCTCTCATATCTTCTGTTTGCACTGAGTTGAAAAAATGCAGGGGAGCATCCAAAATCCCCCCCCCCACTCACACACTTGAATTCTGAAGTGGTACAGCCCATCCTACCGTCCTACTGCCTCAGGTATGCTTCATGTGATGAGAGACCTCTCTGGTGGTGGACATGGTTTCATGAGGGCAAGACTGGAAATGCAGAACAAGAAATGGTTACGGAGGGGGCCCGAGGCAGGATGGGGCATCGGGAGCAGCTTAATAATGGCTCTCTACTTTTATAATCTCAAGTTTACAAAATCTCAAATTTACAAAATGACACACACGTTGGCAGTCCTTACAATGGCCCTCTATCCTGGGCCAGGATTATCTCTATGTTGTAGATAGGGGTGGCGCTGAGAGAGAGAGTGGCTTGCTGAAGCAGGGCCAGACCACCCATGAGACCCGCTTTCACTCCTCCTGCTCCCTGGATTTGAAGAGGAAGTGTGGAGGAGAAGAGTGGTGGGCTAGATAGCACCTCACTCTAGCCCACTACTCTTGTCTCCTCCACTCTTACTCTTCTACTCCGTGTTCTTCCTTTTTGAATCCAGGGAGCAGGAATAGTAGTCGCAGGCACATGACTGGGTAAGGGCATACCACCCTCTTCCAGCAGCGTAGCTACACCCCCAGGGGCACTCACCGTGCACCCTCCGTGACGTCACAAACCTTCAACTCATTGAAGGCTTGTGACGCCTTAGGCCTTAGGTGCCTGGAGGTCCTGGGCCAGACCTGCCTCCAACACAGGCAACCCATTACAGAGATGGACAGTTCCACTGGTGTAGCAGCAGTGAAAGCGTTTGCATGCACAGTCATCTTTAAGCTTCAGCAGAGGAAAACCAGAGAAATCCTAGCAGATCAACAATAATGAGTACTAATTAAATCAATTTTAAACCATAATTTTGTTTGTTTTAAGTTGGGCTGGTTTTACTGCAGCGGGATGTTAAGCTGGGGAAGGGCTGCGGCTCAGTGAGTGGAATGCATGCATATTGCACGCAGGAGGGCCCCTATTGAGTTGCTGGCATCTCCAGCCAACAGAATCTCTGCAAGCAGGGCTGGGAAAGACCTCTGCCCAAGACCCCCTATAGACTACTGCAATCGGAACAAGTGGTACAGGGCATGCTGACTGATGTGTTTTCATATACCGTATTGTCCCGAGTATAAGACGCACCTGATTATAAGACGCACCCTTAAAGTTTGATGCTATTAAAAATTTTTTAATTAAATCACTGGCATTAAATTGCAACAGCCTGATTATAAGACGCACCCCTAGTTTAAAAACTTAAATTAGGAGAAAAAAGTGAGTCTTATACTCAGACCAATACGGTATTCACTGGAGGTCTGCGGCTTCCCTCAAGCCTGTCTCGATGCCTAGGAGCTGTGGTAGCTAAATGGAACTTCGCTAAACAGAGGCAGTGTACCTCTCTGTGCACGATGCTGGGGCCAAATAGGGAGCTTATTGTCAACTGCGTCACTTGCCTATTTGCTTGCAGATGCAAAGTGCCAACTTTGGCCTGGTCCCAGGCTAATTGGGACTTTATCTCAGGGATTGCCTCCTCCCATATGAGCATGCCTGAATTCTGTGATCAGTAGCTCAGATCCTGCTCTCTGGCCCACCCTTCTTAGAGGCTTGTTTGGCAGCTACCAGGAATAGGGCCTCTTTGGTGGTGGTGCCCCATTTATGGACTTCTGCTGAGAGAGGTCTGGCAGGCTCGCTCTTTCTTGTAGTTGTTAAACACTGTTTAAAAACTTAAAACAATTCTGCCAGGTGCTTTAAATTCTTCTTTAACAGAATGTCCTGGTCTCGAAGAATCTGCTGAGTGAGGCATCCCCCTTGCCCTCCTGTTCTTCAAAACCCTTCATTGTATTTGCACTTCAGCCAAAGGTCTCCAGATTGCAGGCTGTTTAGACAGACAGGATTGTCCAAACATCCTAAGCTTCATTGATGTGATATTGCAGCGTTTTCTAGTTCATATTGCAGGAGCACAGGTCTCCCTCTGTAGCAATATCTAGATTAGGAGTCTGTGGCGGCAAAAAAAAAAACTAGCAGAGAGTCTTCTGGTACCTGAAAAGCTACTGATTGGTTGTGGCAGTTGTGTTTATGGACTAAAAGATCCAGCTCCGATGATGTATTGTGCAGGAGCCACTAGCAGCTGTGCATGGAACCTGCTACTCTCATGTTGCTACTTCTCTCCCCTCAGGGTGTTTGAGGTTCTCATTAGTATCATGGTCTGTATCCAGACTAACAGCACAATCCTATCCAATTTATGCCACTGGTGTAACCAGCGGTGCAGTGAGAACAGGAGGCCCCAGCACGGAAAAGGGGATATGAATCCCCTTTCCATTCTGGGGCCTCCCATTCTCGCTGCACTGCTGGTTACACCGGTGGCATAAATTGGATAGGATTGAGCAGAGCTCAGCCGATGGCATAAGTTGGATAGGATTGCGCTGTAATGCAGGAAACCAGAGTTCAGTTCCTTGATGGGGAGCTGTTCAGCTCTGGGGAAGGTCCATGGGTTAATGATAGCGTGCCTGCTTTGCACACAGAAGTTCCCAGGTGTGGTTTTTTCCAGCATTGCCAAACAGGATCTAGCTCTCAGGATTAAGACAAACTTCTTCCTGAGACTTTGTAGAGCTTCTACTATGAGCTATGCTAGATGATACTGAGCTTTGATGGGAAGTATAAGGCACCTCCTTCACGTGCCGAAAGTCCTGGGTTCAATTGCTACCATCTCCAGGTAGGGTGGGGGAAGATTCCTGGTTCGCAACCCTGAAGAGCCAGTTAGTGTGGACAACGGCCTGACTTGGCAGACCAAGATCGCTTTGTCCGTTCTTCATAAGTAGCTGGTTTGAGCTTAAGAAACATGAATCATAACTGAAGAAAACTTGTTTTGGTACTGGTTGATCATCAGCCACTGGCAAACTTGAGTCATGGGTTTTCTTGAGAAAGGGACCTCTCTGAAGCATTTCAGGAAGAAAGGATTTGTTAGATGAAACCTCCATGTTCAGAAGCAGTACACAAATGTGTGTCATTTTTGGCAGGAGGGATCTAGAGCAGGGGAGTGCTGTTGCCTTCATGCCCAACCTATCAGTATCCTGAAAGAATATGGCTGGCCACTGTTGGAAGCAGAATGCTGGGCTAGATGGACCAGATGCTGCTCTGCTCCAGCAGGCCTTTTCTTCTGTTAGCTGAATGGAACCTCCATGTTTAGAGGCACTCTCCCCTTGAGTAACAGATGCCGTGAAATAAATAAGCAACAGGTTATGGCCTTTGCCTTCATGTGTCGCTTGTGGGCTTCTGGAAGCAGCTCTCAACACTGTTGAAACAGAAGGCTGGCCAAATGATTCTTGGTTTGGCCCGATCCTGCAGAGTTCTTTCTATGTTCAAAATTCTGTAACCATTTTTTTGGGAACAGAATTTGGATAACCTTGGCATAGAATTCTGGTTGGTGGTGGGTTTTTTTCTTTTTAGCTCAGCTCTTGGTATTTCAGTTTTCTGTCGGATGAGGAAGGCCTCGTCTGCCTGATGCCCCCATAAACCATTTAGTTTGTAAATGGCTGCAACATTGTGTTTGTCCTTTTCTGATACTTATCGGCTCCTTATCTAGCATCTGTCTTCCAAAGGCTTCTGTGCAACTGGATGGGTTATTTTAAATGTGGTCTGGAAACCAAAGAAGCCTGTAACGTTTTCAGCCTTGCTGCCTAACATAGTAAGTGGATCTTGCTGTGCTATGAACAAATGCAGATCTGTTTTGGAGATCACAGTCTGGCTTTTGTTGCTATTCCTGATGGGCTGGTGGTTGAAGGACTCTGGCTACATCGGCGCATCCATCGCATTTGGGGGTACACTTTTGAGTCCCACACGTCATGGAAGTCACAAGTGTCTTATCTTCAGCTATGATTAGTCAGGGTGCCTCATGGACCACATTTCAAATCTCAAGTCTGTGAGTAGAAGTACTCTAACAATGTCAATACCTCTGTGAGCGGTGAATGAGTCACATGATCAATGAGGTCCAAGCAGTAGAACTAGTACTGCCATCTGTTTGAAGAACTCTGCCTAGACCATGGTTGTCTCCTGCATTGTATTTGGTTGATCTGTGGGGGCCTCATTGTATTCGTGGATGGGGCTGGAGGGACTTATGTAGTAAATGTGTGCTGGTGAGCTTTTGCTGTGCACGCCACCTCTGAATGCACTAGAAACCCCTCTATTCTCCCCAATTCCGCTCAGTTCCCAGAAGGCTGCAGTTCAGAAACTGGCATCTCGACCCAACCTGCTCTGCACATTGTTGGTTTATTTATTTGATATTATTTCCTCTGTAACCTGCTCTGTTGAAAAGCAGTATATAAATATTTGTCGTCATTGCAATTCTTGTTGGTCATTAGCATCTGTGTAGCATTTTCTGAGTGTGCAAAATATTTTCTGTGTATTATCTTGATGTCATCCTTACAACAACCCTGTAAGGTTAGTAAGTGGTGTTATCCCCATATTGCAGTTGGGTAAGACCGAGGCTGAGAGGGAGTGACTTGGCCTAAGGCCACCTAGTGAGAATTCATGGCAGAGGAGAGATTCGTACCAAGGAAGTCCTGAGTCACAACTTGGTTTCTTAGCCACTCTCAACAGCCCTTGTGGCTATCCCATAGAGCAGATGCCAAAGCATATCAAGTGACCCATATATGTTGCAAATGTCACATATACTTTCTGGAACAGTTTTGTGGTCCTTATTCCTGTGGCTTCCGTGGCCCACAAATTACATGCCAGCTGTTTGTCAGAAAGCATCCTAGTAGTATTTGCCACTTGTGGCATTACTTGTTTGCTGTGACTGGAATTCCCCTCTCCAGCATTATTTATAGCTCTCTCTAAGAAGTGGCACCTTGCAGCACAGAGAAGAGCTGTGTCTAGCCCCTCACAGAGGAGCTACAGGCAACCATGAAGCCTAGATGTTGGTGCTTTAATAGGATCTTGGATGATGGGTTGGGTTGGGACCTTCTGTAAAATCAGACCCCAAAACTTTCCAAATGACCCTGCAGTTTAAGAGTGCAGCAGAGTGCAAATGTACCCTTTCTCCATGAGACTCCCTGCAGATCAAGGTTTTCACTGCCCCATGCCAATTGGAATGTTGTCCCACCTCCTCAAACAGTTCAGATTGATCCCCCCATATGCTAAGCAGCCTAACAAAAACGTGTTAAATGATCGCAAGTTAAGTGGGATACTATTTTCTCATTTTTCATGCCTGCCGCCTGCTTTGACGTCCTCCCCTTTTAATAACAACGTAGCATGGAAACGGGACTTAGAGTGTTCCAAGTACTCATTATCTTGTTGTAATCCTTTCAACCCCCCTCTATGTACTGCTATAGTGTTGTTGCCGTATATTTCAGGTGGGAGGCTGAGGCTGAAAGTGTGGCTTTCCTTGCACCACAGTGCATGGCTGAATCAGGATTTGAAATGGGGACTTATTGATTTGTAGCTCAGTTTCTGCTAATTAGCTATCTCACTGTGTCTACTGCTTGAGCAGTCCGTGAAGGCCAGAAGGTTCATCCAAAGGTCTACAACCGGTGACAGTAAAACCAGGAATTGTTACCAGTTTGCTAAAAAAAAAATAACCTAGTTTTTCGTGAGAGTGAGAGCAGCAAAGGTTAAATCTCAAGGCTGTTTTCAGGCTGTCACTGGGTTGTCATCCTCGCTGTCTCCTGTGAACAGTTTTGGTTCCAGCTCTTGGGGAAACCTGGGGGCAAACGTCCTGGGCGTGACCCGCCCCAGTGGTGCTGGAGAGCACATGCCTGTGCCTGCTACTCTGTCAGTGCCTGTGAACCAGGCAGTGGATGAGGGACTGTCCAGTCTGTCCTGATTCGCTGGCACTGCTATAGTTATCAAGTAGCATGAAGGTGGATTTGCATCTGCTGATCCTCACCAACTCCGGGTCAGTATTCTCCTTGGCCCCTAACCGGCTTACTGGGTGACGGTAAAGAGCGGCAGCAGCAGAATTTGTACCATGGCTGCTAAGAGAAGAAGAGATGGTCCGCTGCTGGCACTGCCCCCCCCCCCCACAATTGCCATGTAACCATTCCCATGATGAGCCCTTGCTTGCCATGAGATGGTGACAAGTTGTGATAGCAGTAAGCCCTTATTTCCTAGTGGTTGACCAGATACAGGTGTGGGCCCTTGTGTAGACATGGGGCCCTTGGCCCATGCCCCACCAGGGTCCATATGTGGAACCATCCCTTGACCATGACACCCTGCCCCTCTGCTGCCACACCACCATCCCTTTGCCCACTGGGCCCTGCCACAGTATCTGATTCTCCCCCCCCACACACACACACAAAATGTTTAATAATTGTCTTGTGACGTCACTAGGATCCCTCTGAGAAATCTCAGGTTTTGGAATGTGTCCATGGAATGATAACCCTTTAGTTAGGCCTACCATCCATCCTGGAATGTCTGGGACCGTCCCGGGTTGGTCCCGGGCTTTTCAGGCCTGGATGAAGCCGCCGCTTCAAAAAAGGTAAAAAGGCAGAACTTGGTTTGATTTGGTCTGGTGAGAAGCTCAGAGCCAACTGTGGAGCCAAGCTCAGCACATTTTTTATTTAGGGCAGCGGTTCTCAAATAGTGGGGCACGCCCCCCAGGGGGGCGCGAGGCTCCGTAAAGGGGGGCTCGGGCTTGCAATAGTTAGTGTATGCTTTGCGCCACTTAACTAGATTGTAGGAGCCTCCAGCGACGATCTACTTCGCCGACGATCTCTTCCGGGGAGCAGGGAGCGCTTTGCAGAGTTCACGCATGCGCAAGACGACGATGTTGCCAATCGTCGTCTTGCGCATGCTTGATTCACAGCGTGAACTCTGCAGAGCGCTCCTAGGCACGTTACAGAGTTCGCGCTGGGGAGCAGAGGAACGATCTGCTCCCCGGAAGAGATCGTCGGTGAAGTAGATCGTCGCTGGAGGCTCCTACAATCTAGTTAAGTGGCGCAAAGCATACACTAACTATTGCAAGCCCCGCGCTAGTGCTAAAAAAACCTTTTAAAAATTTAAATATTTAAATAAAAATTTAAATATTTACAGTCGCGCGCGAAATTTTTTCTTCTTCCTAGGGGGGGCGTGACAGAAAATAATTGAGAAGCACTGATTTAGGGCCAGCTGAGACCCTACGGGCTCCCCCAGATCACCTGATTCTTCTCGGGGTGGTTGGCTGCAGTTCCCGTCCTGGCCACAGGAGATGCTGTACTGTACTGCAGTAAGGCTCAGGTCAGCCGTTCCCTCTTGAACTGCCTCACTGGTGCCAAGAGTCAGGTGCCTGAGTCTCACTTTCAGAGTTTCTGATTGGAGACTAGACCCAGCCCATGCTGAAACAACATGCAGACTTTCCACCCTCTCTTTCGTGTGTACTCGTGAACCTGTCCTTACTGCCTTTCCTTTAGGAAGAGAGGGGGTAATGTCTGCCACTTCTTCAAAACAGGGTGGGCAGGAGGATGCTAGGAGTGCAAGAGGATTGGGGGGCGATGCCAGGGCAAAATGGGTAGTGGGCTAGATGACGTGGGAGGCAGGGACTGAATGCAGGACGCCCTCCTGATCTGCTGCCTCTCCCCACCTGCCACTCAAAGTGGCTGTTGTACCCAGCCTCATGGGGCGGGTGGGTGGCCCTGTTCGAAACTCCTGGTGCCTTACATGTAAGCAATGGTCAAATAAAACATGCTTGACATTTTAACGGTGTGTTGTAGCAGAATAAACTCTAAAAAATGGTGTTCAGGTTCTGAAAACAAGAAAACAACCGGGATCTGAGTAAGGATTTCAATGCTGTGACAGTCGGATTTGGACCCTGGGAAAGATCCTTGCAAAGAGCATCTCTCTGATTTGCATTTTTGCCCTGCAAAAATAGACGATTCAGACACTTCCTTTTGGCTTTTCTATGTACTTTTTTCCCCCCTCCAAAATGCACATTTGAAAAATGTAACATCAGGCAGGACACTTAAGTTCTTTCACCTGGAATTGACACAAAGGGGGAGAGGGCAGGATAAAGAATCAATTGTGCATCTGAAGCTCTTCAGTGCATTTATCCTTTGAAGGTCTGCCAATTCCTGGGTAAAAACAAGCGTCTTTGAGAGTGGTCTGGAAAGCTTTGCATGAAGGCAAGGCCTGGCAACGCACTGCAGAAAAGCAACCTGTCGCAAGGATTCTGATCCACCACGCTGAATACATTATGCAAATCTTGCAGTCTTCCAGAAACTTGCTGAAAATGCAAAATGGGAATGGCAAGATTTGGCCGCTGTGGCTGCCTGATTTAAATCAAATAGGACAATAGCGTTTTGGCATACTGCAAGCTTTTTGTACCCTCTTCGTGACCCTATGCAATGGCGGGATGGAGTTATACCATGTGGTGTAGCATGGTGTACAAGGGGAGCGACTTTTTTTTATGGGTTAGCATGTTGTACAATAAAAGCAGCTTTTTTTTTATTATGGGAGCTTTTACAGGAGGAACACCCCCCCCCCCCGATACTGTCTTTGTATGCTTTGCATTTCTGAACAGCAAGAGTAAATTGGCTATGAAGCTGAGCTGGGTACTGGTCAGGGCCACACATCTTCAGCAAATCTGTTTTAGTACAGTAGTTCTCTCTCATTCTCAGCTTGGGATTTCAAATTGCCCAGTTTTTATTAGAAGGGTTCCTGTTATCCAAGAAAGCTAAGTGGATTGATCATATGAGTTTTAGGCTATTGAGTGTGTGAGTACATCAGAACCTAAGAACCCTGCTCTAGATTGGCCCAAAGTGAGTCCACCTAGCCCAGGGGTGGCCAACCTTTCAACATGAATGCTCCTGGCCCTTTAATGGTTGTCTAGGTGAGAGCATTTCAGCAGGTGCAGCTGCTTTAGCAGCACCATCAGCAATTGCAGCGGGCAATATTCTGTCTTCTACACAACTCTTAATAATGCAGTGGCCCTTATGGTGGAAGGTTGGCCAACCAAATACTTTTGGAAAGCCCACAAGCATAAAAAAGTGTACTTCTCTCCCACTGTCCCCCTGTAACTAGTATTCAGATGAATGCTACCTCTGAACCTGGTGGAAGCCATAGGAGTGTTTGTAGCTCAGCGGAAGAGCATCTGTTTTGATACAGAAGGCCCCTGGTTCGATCCCCGAGTGTCTGAAACCTTGGAGAGCTGCTTCCAGCCAGTTGACAATTCTGAACTAGATAAATCAACAGTCAGACTCCAGATATATATAATAAGGCAACTTCCTATGTTCCTTCTTAAGCATGTAGCCATCGTAACTTAACAGTCATTGGTAGACTTGTCCTCCATGAATTTGCACAATCACTTTTGAAAAGCATCTGAGATAGTGGCCACCTATATGGATAAAAAACAATGGAGGTTAAGCAAGCACCCTCTTCTTTTTTGGATTATGTGAGAGTTGTACAACACGCACATCATTTGAGAAGAGCCTGCGTGAGAGAGAAGGGGACACCTCCACTTTTTATAGGGGTGTGCGTGAAATGAATGTAGTCTATTAAAAGGTGTTTTTATTATTGTATATAAAAAGACAAATAAAATACATGGATATGAAAAGTGCAGCATGCTGCATATATGGTCACAAAGAGATGTTTGTGCTGTTTCATGGGCTGGACCATTGTACTGTTTCATGGGCTGGAGAAATTAGATTAAGGAAAATTAACTCACATAGACAAATGCTATCCTGACACTTGTCAATCCCCCGAAGCTGCAAATATTGGACCATTTCTGTATATATTTGTTCTGTAGGAACCTTGCCTTGTGTTCCTGGAGATAAGTGATCTCAGATAAAACTGCAGTGTCCCATATTCTATAAAACCAATCATACTGGCAGTGCAACTGATTTCTTCCAATAACTAGCACTGGCTGTTCTAGCTGCTGTGAAGGGTTTTTTGAAATGACTAATCAAGTCATTGTTGCAGCCTAGTCCAGAGATGACCTTTTTTAAATTACAACAAGCTTCAGCTATGCCTTTGTGTATTCCCTCGGTAGCTGTTGTTAACTTGCATTCTGGCCCTCCTTTGGAGAGCTCAGGTAAGCTCAGGGCTTGACCTATTTTACCCTGACAATAGCACAGTGGGGTGGCCAAAGCCATGAACGTCCTAGCTGAGCAGGGATGAATACCCTGGATTTACACACCTATGCTGCTCAGTATAAGTATTCATTCAGTGAGGAGCTTTGGAGAACCTTTCCATTTTTGAGTGAGGTGGAGAAGCGTCAAAGAGACCCATCTACTGTGAGATTCTGGAAGCTGCTGTCTGGGAATAAGCCACATCTTTGACCTTACACTTGTTGCACGTGGAGACCCGAGTTTGCATTGCCTTTGCCTTTTGCTCTGCAGCCTCCATTCAGTAACTTGGAAGTCTGAAACAGGAATAATCCTACCCGATTAACACGAGCTCTCCAATCCCTGAATGTCTGTCTTGCCTCTGAATCCTCACCTTCACCTTGAGCATATAACAAAGGAGCCACTATTCATGGTAGGAGGCGCAGGTGTGTCTCTTCCCGTCCCATCAGTTGCTTTTAATGTTGTTGATGCTTTGGCAAGGCTTTAAATCTATTACTTGCTCACTCTCCGCAATAAAAAGGTTTCAATATCCTGTTGAAATCTAGCTAATAAGTGGAACAATCGGTATTTGCTTTCATTTATCTATCTTAACTAATAAGACAGTTTCCATTATAATCAAATAATCTCTGTTAATTAAATGGGGGCCTCGATTGGCTTTGATCCAGTTCATGAATATGTATAGGAGGAAAAACTGACTTCAGCTGTCATGGTGAATTATGCACTGGCATCCTCCTTTTATGGGGAGGAGGGTATTCACATAGTGTGCGTTACTGCCTGAATATTTATGGCTTTGGGATGGAGATGTCATCTGCCAGGACCAGACTGCAGCAGTGAGCGATCAGATCCAGTCCAGGCATGGATGTTTCCAGTCGGATCCCCTGGCTGCTGTTTGTTTGGGGATCTTAAATGAGATGGGATGTTGGAGAAGGAGATTTAAGAGGAGCAGGTATAAGATTCTTCTCTATTGACCAACATATACCAGGCCCAGGTGATCTAGTGGTGTTGCATTGCTTGTTAACTGCAGGGGTGGAGATTGCACACCCTCTACTTTCTTCTCTGCTTTAAGAAGGCTCTCAAGCTTGACGGCATCCAATCCCAGGCTGTTCACCTGCTTAAGCCCCAGACATCCTGTTTAATGAGCACAGACTTCTCTCTTCTTCCTTCCCACTCCTACTCTGTGTACTGCTTGCTCAGTATTGCTTTAAAAGTTTTACAAGTGGATGTGGAAAGATCAGAATGGTGCTACCAGGCATTGTCTGCACCCCTTTTTTGGCATGCCTGCCCACCTGGATGGTCCGTAGTTGAGCTAATAGCTCATTATGTGCCATTTGAAGTAAGGCAAGTTTTTTGTTGAAAAGATGATGGTGGGCACCAGCCCTGCTTTAATCTAAGCACTGATTGTAATGTACAAAGAAGTTAACTGAGGGAAATTAGAGAGGGCATGATGGAGGTTTCCAATATTTGAGTGGTGAGCACAGATCAGTAGGTATCGTGTTTTTCTCATCCAGGAAAATGGATCGGTAATACAAGATAAACAAATGTATTTTATAAAAGCAATTTGCATTCATGTATAAGTGTGCTCTTAAGGCTTCAAGTGTCTCACATACATTTCTTACCCTGTAAGGTTGGTCACTGGTCAGTATTACTTTCCCCATATGGCAGATGAGAGGTGGTAGCTTGAGAATTCATGGTAGAAACCAGATTTCCACCAGAGGTTTCCCTGGTTGATCCTCTTTGCCACTGCAATCCATCAGCCTTCTTCTTCTTCATGAAGTGCACAATTAACTTATTGGATCCATTGTCCAGTGTACAATTAACTTATCGGACTAAGGATCACTGTGATAGCCACCCCTAGCATAGGCAGCTTTTAAAAGAAATGCTACAGACTCACGGAGCTATGTCAATCAATGCTGATTAACCCCAGAGGCGGTATATACTGTATCTCATGAGTCATTACTGAATGCTGGGGACAGTTGATAGGGGCTGGCTGGCTCTCTCTCAACATCATACTCTACCTGTGAGCTTCCTAGGGATAGATCTGGCTAGTCATTCGAGAGAGGCAGAGTGCTGCATTTGACAGACGTTTTGGCAGGGCCAGCTGGCTCATGAAGTTGACTGATGCAGTCACTTCAGGAAGCTGATCGGCAAGGGGCATCTGCATGTCCCCTCACCTACACTGCCTCTTCCTGCTTTATGAATTTGAAAAAGAAGAGGGCATGGGACGCTCTAGCCCACCACTCTCCTCTCTTCCGCATCTCCTCTTCCTTTTCAAATCCAGGGAGTAGGAGGAGGACTGAGGGAGGCGGATGTTGCATCATTGGGTAAGGCGAGTGGCCTTCAATGCTCCATCTTGGGTGCCAGGAAGTCTTGGACCCGCCTTGACCTTTGGTCTAATCCAGCAAGGCACTCCTGGAAGGTAACGGGAATTAATTTCCAAGCAATTGAAGATTGAAGCTGTGTATCTTTTTCCTTTTAACAGCCAACAATAATTACACTTGTGTATATGTAACACCAGGGGTGGTGTGACCTGAAATGCCACCTAATACTGTCTCGGTCTGCTGCCTCTGCACTACAACCCCCCCCCCCAAAAAAAAACCTACTGTGCTCCTTGTGCGCTGTCATAAAACCTGGAGGTGCAGGACTTCCTGTGAATAAAACCAGAAGTCCTGCACTTCTAGGTTTGAGGACAGTGCACAAGGAGCATGGTAAGGAAGGAAATTATCTGCTTCTCGCTTGAGCATACAGGAAGCAGATCGTTGCAGCTTGCATGGGTGGTGGGTTGGAAGCAGGTGGTGGCGACTCAGGGTGAAAGTCACTCCCTCAGCCCCCTTGCAATCTGCTGATGATGCAACATGCATCAGTTGGCCTCATGGATGGGCCGGCCCTGTGTAACACCTATTGTCACACCCACAACTACATCCTGAATACTGTTCCTCTGTGACACATTACTGAAGGCTCATTCATTCCCCCCCACACACACACATATATACACTGTATATTGTATGCATTTGTGTTTCAATGGATTGTCCTACATGAATGTTCTAGTAATCCATGTTTCTACATGAATGTTCTAGTAATCCATGTTTCCTTTAAACTTTGATTTTGTGATGGATCTGGTTCTTTTTATAGAATAGTTGCAACTATGTTCAGCAACATTTGCTGTTAGGACAGGAGAGAGGATGGCAGGAAGCTTTGCACTGGCATTATCTGTCTCTGGTTTTGCATTTTCATACACGTACAGTAGAGTCAAGGTGCACTTTGGAGATTTACCTAGAGAGACAGAGTGGAAGGATCTGAAACGTAAATAACTCTAATATGCATATGCATACACTTGCCATACTTTTAAAAAGGCATCCCCATTAGGGATAGTGGTTTACCAGGGGCCAAAAAATGCGGACTGTTTGTGGTGAATAGGGGCAGTTGGAGCGTATGTGACAGAACAAGGAAGGAAATAATCTCTGCTACAATCCATGAAATATTGCAGAAGTTGCCCATGGGGTTGGCATGTGTGCGTGGAAATCTTGTAACGTGGCTTTGAGGAACAAAGGGTGTGTTTGTTTGCAAGTGAGTGTCAGCAAAATCTAGTTTGCTGCAGTGCTTGTGTGTGACATTTATTTGGAGGAATTTCCATTTGCAAGAGGAGCGACTGGAGCTGTTCTCAGACTTTTGAAAGAAAAGATCAGGATTGTAAGGAAAGAGAGAGGGCAAAGTGGTTAGTGACAGCACCAACTTCTTGACTCCCTGCTTCACTCTTTTAGTGGGTAAACTGGGATTGGAATGGGGGGGAAGGAGGAAGGGTACTTTTTCACTGCCACCACCCGAAGCTAGAGAACCAGACAGACACTGCCTTGAGTGAACCTCCCAGCTTCACAGAGAGCCCCCAACTCCAGGGACCCCCTAAAACCAACCAATGACAGTATGTGGGAGGTCTGTAGATGGGGCAACCCACGTACTCCCATGTGAACGGAGACCAAGCCAGATCAATAGAAATCAAAGAAGTTTATTAAAAGGCTGGAAAAACAATGGCGGGAATGATGCATGGCATGAAAACAAGGCATGAGTAAAGGGGGGCGGCGGCAAAGGTTGGCAAGGATATTAAAATGTAAGTGGCAAGAAAACAAACCAGCCCTGACACAACTGAGTACAATCCCTCACCCACTTGCACTGTTCAAGGGTTCTGGTCCTAACACACCCACTCGCCTTGCTATAAAAGTGGAAGTGGCCAAGAAGTATCAGATGCTTCCAAAGTTGAGAGAGAGAGAGAGAGAGAGAGAGAGAGAGTTTTATAACTTGTGGGTGTTAACCAGGTTTCACCGCTGGGAGGTCACATGAGCCCCTGAATTTCCCACTCTGGGTGGGCTTCCTGGTCCAATGAGCTGGCTCAAAGCCAAGTTCCTTCTTTGCTGGTCAGTGGAGGAGGAAGAAGATGCTGAAACAGCAACAAGGAAGGATAATGGCTCTTGCATATGGATGACTCAGCAGCCGCTTCCAGATTGATGAGGCATCCCTGAAGCCTCTGAGGTGCTAGAAGCTTTCAAACCGGGCGATAAATAGCAACGGTTTTCATCACAAGGATATTGACAGATACTTTTTTGAACAAGGAAGGCCTGTAGCTCGGTGGTAGAGCAGCTGCTGTGGATGCTGAAGAAGAGCCTAGATCAGGGGTTCTCAACCTTTGGGGGCCTGGGTACCCCCTATCACGGTCCAATTTTCTGAAGTACCCCCTGCTAATTAATTAATTTAATTAGCTAATTAATCGTTAAATTAAAAAGTACTAAAACAATTTTAAATGTGACAGCATTTTAAATTTAGGTGACAGCAGCAGACCCAAGACATTTTTTTTTTTTGGCACCACTGACAGCTGGCACTGCAGCACAGGACCCGGGCTCTCTCTTGGAACATGTGCAGTTGGAGTAGCACCACAGCATATTCTACCATTTGCATCAGTGTAGGGGTGCCAGTTCCTCTTACCTGTGCTTGGGCAATCAGGCCAGCCTTGAGACATCACCACCCCAAACTGAGCCTGGCAGGGCAATCGTAACCAACTTTCCAATGCCAATGTAGCTGTGCCAACAGGGTGCACACTGCATTTTGCAGTGCAGGGGCAGTCATGGAGGCCTCTTCAAGGTGAGGGAACATTTGTTTCTTTACCTTGGAGCTGTATTGCGACTGCACCGGCGCTGGAAAGTTGGTTAGGATTGTGCTGTAAGTCTTTAGTGAGTGGACTTGGTAAATCAAGAAACATTTGTATCGCGCATTTTGGATGTTAAAACAGCTTCCCATACATTATATAAATCATCCTTATATAGCAAGCATTTCAGGCAGGCTGATATATTTATTGTTAAAATGTTATGTCCTCCTTTTCAACTTGGAAATGAATTTCCAGAGCTGCTGACGGATGTTAATAAAAAAAATATTTACAATGCAAGAAAGTAAAACCAAATCGCACAGTCGGAAACAATAGTAGCAGATGATTGATAAAAAAGGAATAAAAGCAGCAAATAAAAACCATTAAAATCGTCCATGCAGAGTGTTTTAGCAGAGCAAAAACAAGTTTATTGTTGGCCCACAACTAAAATTCTGAAAAGCTGTGGAAAATTTAAAAAGGGTTTGATTTGGTGCGTAAACTGGGAGAACTCCAAGTATACTGGTCCAAACTCCTTGGAAGAAAAGCACAATACAAATTTGATCAACAGGCAGACCAGTTGCCCCTGTACTGCCAATGAGGCTAAGAGAGCAGCAGCTCATCTCAGGTCAGGTTGAATTCATATTGGAGGTGAAATTTGAACCTGGGACATTGTAGCTTAGTCTCTTAGCCACACAGCTCCATCAGCTCCCTGTAAAGTCCAGGTTTTTCTTGTCTTGTAAGGACTAGATTTTGGCAATACTGTACTGTTGGTCTTATGTGTTGATGAAGGGTCACCTTCAAAAAGCAGATGGGCCAATAGCCTGGTTTTTTAAAAATATGTATTGGGGGGGGGAGGGACAGGTTGTTGGAAAAGTAAATACAGGTGGGCCCCCATATCCACTGATTCGCTATCCACGGTTTGTTATCCACGGATCGTGGGGACACCCCCCCCCCCCAGGCTTCTACTTTTTTCCAAGTAAGCTTCATTTCTTCCTTAAAGAAACAGGAGAAGCAGCCTCTGGCTGCAAATTACAGGCAAGTAGAACGAGACTAAGTACTAGAGAGGCTCTGCAAGGTTAACAGAAACCTTGCAGAGCCTCTCTAGGACTTAGTCTCGTTCTACTTGCCTGCAATGGAGGCTGCTTCTCTGTTTGTTTTAAGGAAGAAATAAAGCTTGCTGAAAGAAAAATAAGAGCTGGGGGGGGGGAAGCATGCCTGCCTGCAGGGGAGGCAGGGTGGGGGGGCCCTCAGGAAACCATGGAGGGGGTGTTCGCTCTTATCCACGGTTTCAAGTATCCACGGAGGGGCCTGGAACATATCCCCAGCGGATATGGGGGCCCACCTGTAATACAGTTAATCAGGCCTGCGTGTGGTAAAGGGGTTCATTTAAACAAGGCTGGCCCAAAATCTCCCAGCGCCTGAGATGGTGTGTAAATGTTGCCACACTCACATGCACACTGACTTGCCAGCATCTGCTGCTCTACCCTCCTTGTCCTTTCGCGATTTGAAAAGGAAGTGAGGAATGGAGTGGAAGAGAGGAGAATGATGTTCTTTCATCCATTCCAATACCTCTTGTACTCTGTTCTCTTTTAAAATGAAGAGAGCAGGAGGGCAAATGTAGGTGGGTATTATCCCCACTGATCAACCCACTGACATGAGATGTGACCGTTTTTGTCAGCCTTATGGGTGGGTTGGTTCAGCAGTTGACTAACTCTTTCCTGAAGATGACGTCTGGAGAATTGGGAAGGTTGATCGCCTCTGCATGATGTGTGTGTTCATCCTAATAAAGGCATTGACATACTCGGTGGTTTGGACTTTTTTTTTTTCTAATGGCCCGATGCAGTTTCCTATAGTTTTTGTTTGTGCCTATTCCCTGATGCTTTCTGAGGAGTGGCTTGTTAAAACTGCTAAGGAAACTGGACACCTTCTCCCACTCTTGCGCTGCCACAGAGTGGAACAAATTTGGAGCGTCTCATGGATGGACGAGGATAATAAGCAGACCTGACAGCTTTCCTCTGGAAGCAGTTCGATTGCAGCTCTTTGCCTTCAGGTTTGCTGGTTAAAAGTGGTTAAAAAGTGTTATAAGAGAGGCAAGATGAAATTTAGGTGCCTGGGGTGGTGGTTGGTGCCCTTCTTGTTTCATATCGTGTTCTTCTCTACTGCCCACGTGGAACAACACCCCCACCCCATACAGCTGTAATCTCTCTCTCTTGTTATGCTCATCAGAGAAATAAACATTCACGCTCAGAGGGCTGGACCAAGTTGGCTTTTCTGCGTCCACCTAGACTTTGCTCTGAGGGGAAGCTACCACAAAATATGATAACTCTTGATGTATGGTCTGCCTGTCCATCAGATTGGTAGCAGTTCTGAATTAATAGGCTCAACGAATGTCATAAGACAGCTTTATCATATATGCTCAAGCAGATGCTTCTTGGTTCCCTGAAGCAAGCAAGCAAGATGGTGGTGCTAAGCGGTGACATTTGCCCCAATGAATGACCAGTTCTGTCATACAAACGCTTCTTGTTTTGTAAGAAAGAGGTAGAGATTTTTATGGGTTAAAAGATCATGTAAAACGTTTTATAATATTAAACAAGTATGAGGAATTCCAGTCTTAAAATATATAAAAACACAAAGATCCACATAAAATGTCAATATCAGTCCCAACGTTTCATCCAGTCTTTGGACATTTTCAAGGGAAAAAAACACAGATATGCTGTGCAGAATGAAAAGCGTATCTTGTTTTGGAGGTACCTGCAGTTCTAGCAGGTGACCTGTAGGAGGAGCTTTGTTATGCCTCTTAAGTTTGCCCCTGATTGCTGTAGGGCTATTGTTGAACAAGCCACCATCATTCCTATCCTGCCCAAGAAATAGGGCAGAGAGAACATCCCTAGACATACATCTTGTGGAATTGCACCAGTAAGGCTTAAGCTACTTGTTTTGTCCTGAGAAGGGAGCGGAAGATGTAGGGAGCTTATTGAAGATTGTGTATTTGAACTTCTCGTTTCTCTCTCAGCCAAAGGGAAAAACTGGTGTCATCTTCTTTTCTTCTCAACCTATCTTAATTGCCCTCTTGAGTCCGGCCAATACAAGCTTCGGTTTCCAATTTGCAATCATGCATCAAAACTTTTAACCTGGCTTGTAATTTTGTCTGTGTAATTGAGGCTGCAGCCAACTAGCGGTTGATGATGGAGACTGGAATTCTGTTTGGGGCTTCGTTGTTGCTCCTTTGGAGTGGATACAGTTGGAAGATTTGTTCCTACATAATTAAACTATTTTTTTTAATCCTGTCGTGGTTTTCCTAAGAGTAATTAGTTCTTTAATAACTTGATGAGCTGTAATTAGAGGGCAACATACCTCAGTGCTCCAGGGTGGGCAAGGAATAGGTAATTCCTTTGTTCCTTTCTGATTGCTTGGGAGAATATGCTGATTTAACTTGACACAACAGCAGAAACTGATGAGTGAAATCCAGAACGGTGATTGTATGCACTGTATGAAAATCGGGAATGGTCCGTCCATTAGCCTGACTAAGGCGGTTGCCTCGGGTGGTGTCATGGCCCCTGACTTTGAGAAAGAGAGAGAGGTTGAGTCAGAGGAACCAGTCTTGGACCCTGTCCCAGGCCTCAACCCCTGCCTGGAACCCAGGCCTGAGCCCACCCACCCACTAGGAGACCTTGGATCTAGACCCACAGGAACTTGAGGCTGCAAAACACAAGACCACAGAACCAGCACAACCAGAGCCCGTTGGAGATCAACGTTGCCTAGAACTTTGTGCTTCCCTGAGCCTGCAATTTGGCACTGGCCCATGGCGAATGCAGTGGAGAATGCAAGCCTCCAGGTCAGAGAGCTGTCCCTTTAAGATCCCTACACCTTGGCAGGGAGGCGGGCCCTGGGGAGGAGTAATCTCAGGCTTGGAGTATTTAACTACCGTATTTTACGCTCCATAGGACGCATCGGTCCATAGGACGCATGCATCCTATGGAGCATAAAATAGAGAAAAAAAGTTTTTACTTACCTGGGCTTGGGGGTGCTTCGGGGAGGCCTGTGGGGGCTTCGGGGAGGCCTGCGTGAGCCTCTGCAGGCCTCCCCAATGTTCACTTCGGCCGAAAACAGCGATTTTTCCAGAAATGGCCGAAAATCGCTGTTTTTGGCCGAACTGAACATCGGGGAGGCCTGCAGAGGCTCGCGCAGGCCTCCCCGAAGCCCCCACAGGCCTCCCCGAAGTGCCCCCAAGCCCAGGCTTCATACCATAGGACGCACACTTCCCCCCCTATGTTTTGGGGGGAACAAAGTGCGTCTTATAGTGCGAAAAATATGGTACTTTCCTCTTCTGACCTTTGTCAGAGCAAGTTGTACACTTGCAGGTTTCTGGTGTTTCTCCTAGCAGGTCTCTGCTCATCTTTGAGCAAATCCATTTGCAAATCCAAATCTTCCTGGATTTGAAAAGGAAGAGAGAAATGGAGCAGAAAAGGGGTGTCGCGCATGTATCCAGTGCTCTAAGCCCACCATTCTCCTTTCCTCCTCATTTGCTCTTCCTTTTTGAATCCAGGAAACAGGCAGAGGAGTGGCAGCTGGTGCACAGCAGGGTAAGAGTGGGCAGTGCTTGCCTCTTGGGGAGGCACTTGGTCCAGCCCTGGTGAAAACCTGCAAAGTTGTACGGGGATATAAAGCATAACGTCTCTCTCTGTATCTGTGACTTGTGACTTTGCTATTTGTTTTGCATCTCTGACTTTCTGCTCCTACGTTCTAGGAAGTGGTCCATGCAGTATGATCATTATATTTGCTACAGTGCCACTATGTCTGTGACCCTGTTAAGCGCCTATGCTCTTAACTATTGTCGTCGTTTTCTAGGGACAGTCCGTGGGAAATGGTTGCCCTTGTTTTGCCTCTTAGGGATGCCTTGTTACCTTTCTTTTTAGTGTGAGTTGCTAGAGTGGTCATCCTTAGGGATTTAGGTCCCTAACCCCAAGGGGTCTCTAGGCAAACCTGGATGGGGAGAGGATGCCTTGTCTTATGTGGCAGTGCACATGGATGAACATGAAGGCCCCTTGCTGTTCACAGCCTGCTATTTTGCACACTGCAGCTCCCCACTTCTTCTTTCCTTTTAAAGCGGTGGAGGTGGGCTGGTTGAAGTGGATCCGCCTAAGCTGACCAGCCGCATGGCCAGCCATGGGGAGAGACCTGTTTGGATTTGCTGCCTCCCCAAATGTCTTGGGCTGTCTTTGTTGTTCAGTCGTTAAGTTGTGTCCGACCCTTCGTGATCCCATGAACCATATCCCGCCAGGCCTTCCTGTCCTCCACTATCTTCCTGAGTTCGCTCCTTTTCAAGTTCGTTGCATCGGTGATGCTGTCTAACCATCTCATCCTTTGCCTTCCCCTTCTCCTTTTGCTTTCAATCTTTCCCAGCATCAGAGTCTTCTCCAGCACATTATAATTCCTGCCTTGTAGGTGGCCTGTTGACTCTTGAGGTCCCTTCTCAACCTATAATCTCTTTCTGGAATGTCAAGGCAGACCCTCTCTGTGTGTTTATGCTTGTCCATATTTTGTCAGACTTAAACTTGGTTTCAGTCATTCTTTCTAGGGAAAACCAGTTTCTCAGAGCAGGAAAATCCAGCTAACAACCATCAGCTTGGACCTTCTTTTTTTTAACTAGGGAGATATCTGTCTAAAGCCAGTCAATGCTACTCCTTCAGTGTTTTGAACAGCAATCTGATGGAAGCGTTTTTAGCATTTTCAGCACCAAGTTGTGACCCTACCATTCCATTTACCGGTAGTTTAGATCAGGGTTTCTCAGAGTTCTCCCCACAAGTAGGGGAGAACTTTGAGTCTTTGCGGACTCTTCTAGAGTCTGTGGGGGCAGGTGGTGGCGGCGGCGCTCCCGGGGATCACACCTCCTGCAGGGGAAAAGTGATTTTTTTTTCTTACCGGGAGTCCTGGCAGCCCTCCGGAAGGTGTGGGGGTCCGAAAACCGGACGTGGACACAAGCGCATCGGAGCAGCAATCTACAGCACAGGGAGGCCTCTAGAAGGCCCCCCGCACCCTCCGGAGGGCTGCCAGGCCCCCCGGTAAGTTTATTTATTTTTATTTTTACTTTCAAATTTTTATACCGCCCTTCCTCCAAGGAGCTCAGAGTGGTGTACATATTTCCTCCCCTCCTTTTGTCCTCACAACAACCCTGTGAGGTAGGTGGGGCTGAGAGATAGTAACTGGCCCAAGGTCACCCAGGAAGCTTCGTGGCTGAGCGGGGATTTGAACCTGGATCTTCCAGGTCTAAGTCCGACTCCCAAACCACTACACCATCCTGGCTCTCTCAAGTTTAAAAAGATCACCTTTCCCCTGCCGGCAGCATGGTCCTGGGAGCGCCGCTGCTGCACTGTCCCCGCCCCTTAAGGTGGCAGGGGACAGCTTCCGGTTCTGCTGGTGGGTTGTGACCCACCAGTTTGAGAACCACTGGCTTAGATTAAAGGCTTACTGATAACTATGCAGACGTGAGCTGAGCAACCTGATTTAACTGGGCACTCGTTGCCTTCTTCTGATACTTGAATAATAGAGCGAAGCCTCTAGAGCCAGTGAAATTAATGGGCTCTTGGAGAGTGTGATGGCAGATCGATGTAAGTTACGTTTAATCAATACACCCTTGCTCTTAAAAGATCTCGCACGTGTACTCGGGAAGTGGATGAAATAATGGTCTCCTACCCAGCGCTTGAATGAGAAGGCTATGCCTGTAGCAGCAGCCATCTATATTTTTGGCTGACTTTGGTTGCCTGACCCTTTTTGCTGCTTTGGCCAGGCAGAAACTCATCACCTGTTCCCTTTCCTGCTGCAAAGCAGGGGAGGGAAGATGCCGAGTGTGCCTATTGGGCTGCTGCTTAGCAGTGTTGCCCTGCATTTGACTGGCATTGGATGCGGCTGTGGCAGCAGCCAAGGTCTCCCCCTCTTCCATTTCCCCTTCCCTCTCTAGAGCAGAAGAAGGTGGCAGGGGTTGTCATTGTGCCCTTCGTGCTCAAATGTCCTCTGAACCCAGGGCCTCTGAGAGGAATTTTATCAGGGGGTACAAAGTGTCTTTTGGGCCCCTTCTCAAAGGGGGAGGGGGCAAAACAGGGCAGGGGGAGGGAGGGCAGCAACAGCCAGAAAAATCTCCAGAGCCCAGGTCTACCGGGCTTCCCAATGTGTCACCCTGGTAAATCTGGCCTCCTGGTTGGCCCGGCCTCTGTCTTTCACTCTCCATGAGGTCATCTGAGATCCCAGGAAACTTCTGGGCCCCCTCCTTTGGTTCCTGGGCACCCTTTTTGACCCACGTCCTGGGTACAATTTACCCCCCTCTCATGGGTCCTGTCAACCCCAGCACTGGGGAGGGGCGGGGATTGCTACACACCTGCCAGGATGATCCCCACCCATCTCTCCAGCCCAAGCCTGGGTGGGTAGAAGACTGGGGCTTATTATGATCTCCAAATGTATTTCCAACTTGTTTCATCTGTCAACAGTTTGTACAGCTTTTCCCTTTTTTATATAAAAAGAGCTAGAACAAAATAACTGTTCATGCAGGGCTAATGAAATAAATCCTTAAAAGGACACGTGACAATTGCATAATAAAAAATGTTTTTCCCCCCACTGCATTGCCCTTAATGCAAAGTTTATGACAACCATGTTTTGCTGTCTGAAAAGGCTTGCTGGGAAGATCAATTAACTATAGCAGAGATTCTTGGCTGTTGTAAGGGAATAACTTAGTCACCCCTTGAAATCACAAAACTTTGGTTCTGCACTAGAGGAGCCTGAGTGGAAAGCCCTCTGCATACGTGGGTCTGGGGAGATAGCATAGCTGTTTTTCACAGGAACAGATGAGACACAGCCTAGCTTAAAATCTGTACAAGTCAGACCTTTTTATCCACGTTTTTTCCATCCATGGATTTGACTCAACATGGGTGGCAAAACTGTGGAAGAGGGAGTCCACATTACCTCTTTTTTTCAGCATGGCCGTGGGCCTGCCAGCTGCTTCCCACCTCCTGCGCGTGTCCAAACCACTGAAAAAAGAAACCAGGAATCTGTCGGGGGGGCTGCCAGCCACTTCCAGGCATGTTTAAACTGCTGAAAAAAGAAAAAAAAATCCAACCAGGAGTCTCTGGCACCATCTACAGGTTGCTTCTGGTAGCGTTTTTTCTTTTTTTTCAGTCAGTTTAAACAAATTCAGGAGAAGGGACGCAGCGAAGGTGCTGAAAAAAAGGTAATGTGGAACCGCTCCCCACCCCGGTTTTCCTATAACACTGTTTTTGGTAGCCACTGGGGTTCCGGGAACAGAACCCCAGTGGATAAAAGGGTTCGACTGTATATTAACAGAAAGTGTACAACTTCATCAGAGCTGGCATAAGACCTCCTGACACCTGAGATGATATGTAAATACCATCACCAGCCACTGCCTCTGCTGCTCCTCAATTTGAAAAGGAGGAGGGGAATGGAATAGAAGAAGAACTGTGGAGCAAAGGAAGGTGATGGGTTAGAAGACTCTCTAGCCCACCACTCTCCTCTTCTCCACACTTCCTCTCTATTCTGTTCCCCTTCCTTCTAAATCCAGGGAAGAGGAGGAGGAGGCATGGCAGTGAAGGTAGCAACTGATACGCTATTGGACAAGGTGGTGGTGGTGTTCGGTGCACTGCCTCAGGCACTGATAGGTCTTGGGCCATCCCTGGTCTATTGCCAATTGGCAGAGATGTTTGTTTCTCCAAGTTTTGAATATAAATTGGATAGAACTCGGAGGCTCCTCCTTGCAACGTACGTATTTTGCTCTTGAAGTAATTAATTTGCTTTATTACTTGATTGGTCTTGTGCTTTTAGTACGTTCTTGGCGTTTTTATGGAGATGTTTTAATTGGTGTGCGTCACCTTAGATCATAAGGGTCAATTAGTGTGGAGTATCAACAACTAGGTAAACTCAAAATAAATAAAGCTGCTAGGCACTCTCAAAGTACACCTTTGGGAGTGTAAGGACGTATTGCACCTCCAGTTTTTATTCAGTAAAAAAATGCCACAATTATTAGGAATTTGCAAGATATATCATGTTGACAAATGTGAATTATCGATTTTGGCTCTTGGTGGTAGTGATCGCCGCAGAGCTATTTCAGAACTTGGAAAAGAAATTTGGAGTTAGTGGTCCTGGAGGAAACATGTGGTGGTGTTTCAAGACTTACAGTCCATTAGCATCATCCCCAGAGCTCCTAAAAGCAGTAACAGTTAGCTGTGATTTCAGAACAAAATGAATGACTTCACTTCCTGAATTTTTTTTGTAATGGTTTTATTTAAAAAAAAAAAAACCACCACCAAAAGCTATCCTTGGAATCCGAAGGCCTATTAGTGTGTGGGTGAGAATAAAATGCATACATTTAAACAAAGGGGAGAAAAAGGGGGCATACCGCTTCAGCACGAGAAGTTGGAACACTTGCTCATTCTTGCATTGTGACCTTGGTATTCGAGGTTCACCTTTCATTTTACTTTTAAATGAGGTTGGCCAAGTGAAGGACATCTGTTGGGTCAAACTTGATCTAACCCCAAAGTACAAACTTGCATTCAGTTTCATGGAGCAAACTGGCCCGATTCAGATATTGCACAGCTATGATTTTAATCCTGAGTCTGCCTGATGTTCTTGAGCCTTCTGTGTTTCTCCTCCTGACCCACTTTCACACCTGGAGGGAAGGAGGTATCTACTTCAACAGTAATACAGTAATGTTTCAGAACAAGCTTGTCTCAGTTTGTTTTAAGTGCTGTACAATTTCTGAACAAGGTAGGATGTGTGAGAATGGGATTCAACCCTTTTGCTTTAAAGTATGTTCTTGCGTGGAAGTATTTGGTTGTCGGAACGGTGTAATCTGAGAAACTTTGTGAAGAACTGTCTGGAAGACACAAGGCAAAAACGTAGGATGGATGAAATGTAAAATAACCAAACTCCTAGCTTGCCTTTCAGTTCAGCTTATTCTGAAGCCCTTGAGGTGGTGATGTAAGAAATACAGTAGCTACGTACTGCCGGAAAGCCACCTGGATCCACATGCTGCAAAAGTGCTTGAACTCAGTAGCACCAGCTTAATAAAGCATTGTGTCATAAAGCACTACTGCTGAAAAATGCAGTAAGAGACATACAGGGAGTATGACATTCTCTGCTTTTCCAACATGGACATTGGTGTATAGTAATGAACTCCTATAGGTACCGCTTCATTAGGATTCTCAGCCAATTTCTTTAAATAGTTGATTTCTTGTGTTCTGAATTGATTACATTTAAATAATTGCGCATTTGCAAACCTGTTTGTTCACAGGAGACATTTGCTCAGAGCATCCTGACGCTGCTCTTGACTATATCTTTGCACACAGCTTTAGTCACTCTTAGACAGGGCTGTGTTTTCAAAGAGATTTAATTTTCAGGAGTCCTCTTGGGTCGCTAGAATCTTACCTTCTTGGCTGTCACTTGTCAAGCCTTAACTTATTATTATTAACAACAGTATTTATTAACTTAGACATGACACACTGTTGTCATGTGTCTTTCCCCCCTGTGTTTTTAAATTTTTGTTTATATTTTTCCCAAAAGTAGCTTTGTGAAGAAGGCTGCGGTGGCTTAGTGGTTAAGACTGCAAACTGGAAGGTAGGATAGCTGTTCAAGACCTGAGTGTTGCGTGACAGAGCTCCCGTCTGCTGCTCCAGCTCCTGCCAACATAGCAGTTTGAAAGCAAGAAATTGCAAGTGGATAAATAAATAGGTACCGCATCGGCGGGAAGATAACAGTGTTCCGTTAGTCACGCAGGCCACATCACCACGGAAGTGTCTTCGGACAGCACTGGCTCTTTGGCCTTAGAAATGGAGATGAGCACCGCACCCTAGACTGGCTTTCGAGCAGGGGAGACCTTTACTTTTACTTAGCTTTGTGAAGGTGCAAATTTGGAAGGAAGATCTCTGTGTGGGCACAGTAGGGGAGGAGCGCTTTTCCTTTCAGCTATTTATCGTCACAAAATATCTTTCTTACAAGCACGCACCTATCTACTTTCTGCAAGGGGGAAAAGGTACCTGCCCCAGAGGCAAAGCGAGAGTGATTTGGGTTAGGAAAATGGCCAGAGGGGAAATGTTTAACTAACGTACACACATCCACCACCAGCCATTTCTCCACTCAAGTTCCAAAAACTGCAAAAAAAATAAATAAATTAGCAGACTAACTGTGCGTTGCGTCTCCTTTGGACCTCTGTCTCCCCCAACTGAGTGAATGGAGCCTGTGAGGAGAGGTACCCAGAGGGCACTGCAGAGTAAATTAGATTTCTCTCAGTACAGATGGGGGTTAAGCTGATATAATCGAGTCGGCTGCCTGGTGTGTTTTCTCTTTCGCGCTTAATCAATTAAGTTATAAGATCAGAGCTGGCCCAAGACAGATTGGTGCCTGAAGCAAAACCTCCAAATTACACCTCTTCCACTCTTCTCCTGCTGTGCCCCCACAGTAAGTAGTGGGATCTTCTGTGCAAGCCCTAGTGAAACGGGATGGGAGCTGTGCAAGAGCACTGCTAGATTTATGGGAGCAAATCCATTCTGGCTCAAGTTTTGTTCTTGATACAGATTTAGGTTTAACTTGGTGGTCTTGTGTTGTAAGAGGAATTTCTGCATAAGTGGGTGGTAGGTAAACATGTGCATTTGTCATGTTGTTATTCCATGGGAGCTATGTTCAAAGCATGATATACAAAGATAGCAGATGAATGTGTATCTCTCTGCTATTGGATGTAGCTGCGGAGTGTACTGTACTGTCACTGATTACAAGTGGGCCTGTTTGGGTTTCTTCCTTGTGTGTGTGTGTGTGTGAGAGAGAGAGAGAGAGAGAGAGAGAGAGAGAGAGAGAGAGAGAGAGAGAGAGAGAGAGAGAGTAGAAGGTTTCTAGCCCTCTTGGTTATGGGCATACATTACAAAGGGTGCAAATTCTCAAAAAGTGCTAACATTCAGAGTTTCTGCAGCCTCCATGTCTTCCTCTCTTCTAACATGCTGAAACATGATTCTTCTTGTGCTAATCAAGTTCCTACCACCCTCCTTCCCAGCTCTTTCTGCCACCATCTTATGAATAGCTGGAAAAAAACAACAACCCTGTCCCAGTTCATTAAGATTTCAGACATTTAGGTTCAGAACTACATGTGCAACTTGAGGATGTTAAGGAAATCTGCATGCATGTTACGGATTTGCAAATGGTGTGGGAAATTTGAGGTTGGTTTGGATGGGTGGATCCTCCAGAAGGATCTCTCCAAACTGGGAGAATGGGCAGCAAAATGGCAGATGCGCTTCAATGTAAGTAAGTGCAAAGTGATGCACATTGCGGCAAGAAACCAAAACTTCACATACACGCTCATGGGTTCTGAGCTGTCTGTGACGGATCAAGAGAGGGATCTTGGGGTGCTGGTGGACAGGTTGATGAAAGTGTCGACCCAGTGTGCGACGGCTGTGAAGAAGGCCAATTCCATGCTTGGGATCATTAAAAAAGGGATTGAGAATAAAACGGCCAATATTATTATGCCGTTGTACAAATCGATGGTAAGGCCGCTTCTGGAGTATTGCGTCCAGTTCTGGTCGCCGCATCTCAAAAAGGATATAGTGGAACTGGAAAAGGTGCAGAAGAGAGCGACCAAAATGGTTAGTGGGCTGAGGCATCTACCTTATGAGGAAAGGCTACAGCGTTTGGGGCTCTTCAGTCTAGAAAAAAGGCGGTTGAGGGGGGACATGATTGAGACATATAAAGTTATGCATGGGATGGAGAGAGTGGATAGAGAGAAGTTCTTTTCCCTCTCACACAACACTAGAACTAGGGGACATCCACTCAAATTGAGTGGAGGGAGTATTAAAACAGACAAAAGAAAATATTTCTTTACCCAGCGTGTAATTGGTTTGTGGAACTCCTTGCCACAGGAGGTGGTGATGGCACCTGGCCTGGATGCCTTTAAAAGGGGATTGGACAGATTTATGGAGGAAAAGTCCATCACAGCTTACAAGCCATGATGGGGATAAGCAACTTCCTGGTTGTAGGAGTAGGTTTTCTCTGTGCCAGCTGCAAGGGAGTGGCGGCAGGATACAGGTATCTTGTTGTCTTGTGCTCCCTGAGGCATCTGGTGGGGTCACTGTGTGATACATGAAGCTGGAATAGATGGGCCTTTGGCCTGATTTAGCAGGGCTCTTCTTATGTTCTTATGGGTGCAACTGACGAAGAACTGTCCTCTTAGTGTTTGGTTCTCTTGGGAAGAACCAGCAGTATTAGGAGCATTCTCCTTGTACCAAAAGGAATGCTGGAAAACATCTACCTGCCTCACAGTGCCTTGTACGTCTAGGGTGTGGAGAAGGAGAATCCAGGTTATCTGAGCCAAATGACCTGTCAGGATGGGTAAAAGTGTAACATGAAACCATGATTTGTTCTTACCATAGTTAAAAACCCACGCTACGGCTTGAGCTTGTGAAGCTGGGAGCCCAGCTATGTGTTATGATTAATGCATGTGTTGGCCCTTACGGTTTTTGTTTAAATGTCATGGGGGGGGGAGTTCAATAGAATTTTTTTGTTCCCCCTCTAAATAGTGTGTGGGCCTGTGTGATCCAGATGAGAACCACGATGGGACAAAGTTAAAGCTCCCCAACACCGCCCCCACCCCCCTTGCCTTGAGTTGGCTCTGGATTGCTTTTCCACCCATGCTGTTTGTTATTTTTAAACAAAAAATGTAAGGGGGCAGCACACACATTGTGCATACAAACATGTAGTTTGGCCCTCAGCTAAGCTTCATAAATTAACTCTGTCCTTATGGTGTAGCAGCATCTTGAGGTAGAGCCATGATGACCCTAACTGTGGTTTGCCAGTGGTCTGTGAATTCAGACATAACAGCAAACCACAGTTAGCATCATGCATTGTGGTTTGTGAACTAGCTGTGGTTTCTGATCCTGATTTGTGGGCAGGCTTAGGTTATAGGTCTTAAAACCTTCAATGGTTTAGCTATACAAACCATGATTTCATGTTGCATCTAAACAGCCTGTGATAAATGAACAAGAAGCTTTGTCGCGTTTCCTTAGCAGCAGAGAACATCTGGCCAAGGCTGTAGCAAAAAGGCCTCCCTTAGAACCAGATTGCCTTTCTAATGCAAGAGCAGTGCTCAAAATGTTTATGGATTCCGAAGTCGAAATGTTGACTGACTGGCACCTCTCGGTCAGCCTAGCTGTTCCATACTGAAGGTAACAAACTGTACCATTGCAGAGTGTATACTTGGTTGTGTGAAACAGTAGACCTTGAGAAATTCAGTAACTGTTTTGGCACAAACAGGTGCTGAAAGTCGAAGCCCTTAATGAAAAGGTGTACTTCAGAGACCAATTCATCAAATTGTTATTTATCCGGAACAAAGGCTTATTGGAATGGATTTCATATAGCTGACATCTTGAGGCAGCTGTGCTTCCAGAGAATAGAAAACCCCCAACAATAATTCCTTGCCAAACCGGTGACTTTGTCCTGGATTAATGCAATAGCAAAATATTTCAACCGGAGATGAGACGTTTGTGCTCCATCTAGAGAACCATCAGCAGCACAGCCTGGTCTTCATCTACCTGTCCAATTACCCATGAAGATCACCTGTGTGACCGGAGTTTTTGGAGCTCTGTGTGGGTGTGCGTGCTTGCGTGTGTGCGTGCGTGCGTGTACTCTGGCAAGGGAAATCTCGTCGTTTGTGCCAAGGAAACATAAGCTTCAAAAATAGCTGAGAGCCACACCTTTTAAAAACTAAGAAATTACCTAATTTCCGCATAAGCGTTCATAGACTACTACAGTACACTTCATCAGATGAATTCATGCTGCAAGAAACAAACATGGCTACCGGTACCTCTCTGGAAGCGAAAGTTTCAAGATGACATAACTCTATTCTAACTTGCATATGTGTATACTTGAACAACTTGGTTTGATCAAATGATTTGCTTTTTCTGCACAACTAAGGCCTGGTTTCAGAGCATACATGTAACTGAAGTGAGGCCCAAGTGTCTGTCCTGATCCAGCAGGTCTGCTCATTTGTTCTCGTGGGGATACCTGCTGCCCTATACGGCTTTAAACGGGTTAGATGCTCAGGGATGGTGGGTTTATTGATGAATTCCAGCTCTGATGGCTACATGGAACCTCCATGTCCAGCGACAGCATAGCACTGAATATGTGTTACTGGGGAGCAGAAGAGGACAGGTGTCTTCAATCATGCAGGTTTCTTGTGGGTTTCTCGCAGTGCAATCCTATCCAACTTACACCACCGGTGTAACCAGTGGGGGAGGGCAGGGCGGGAGGCTTTGGAGGGGAGGGGGAATTTAAATCCCCTTTGAATCCCCCTTTGGAGGGGATTTGAATCCCCTTTCCGTTCTGGGGCCTCCCATTCTCGCTGCACTGGAGGTGCAAGTTGGATAGGATTGCGCTGTCAGAGGCATTTGGCTAGCCACTTTGAGAACTGGGATATTGGCCTAGATGGACATTTTAGGGAAATGTCCTCTTAGCTGTAACTACCCTCTTTCATATTTTGTCCTCTTGTTATCTGTGCAACAATTGTCTTTCCCTCTGGCAAAATTTCAATTGTAAGCTCCTCGGGACAGGACAGGGCCCTGCCATTTTTGTTATGCGATTCTATAAAGTGCCAAGCTCATGGATAATGCTATGTAAATAAAAATTGAAAACTGATGGGTGAAGAACCAAGGGGGGGGCACAGCAGGTAGGTTTCATTGGGATTTGTGCTGGAGAACCTCCCATGGGATTGTGTCAGGGGTTAGTTTTTGTGTGGAAGGGCCCATTTGACTTGGCACAAAGACCGACTCAGAGGAACTTTCTTAATCTGTCAAAGCTATTTTAAACTCCTTTGTACATGTGGCTGTACAGTATTTACATTGACACACACACAAAAAGAATGCTGGCAGATTTTAGCAACTCGGCAACAGAGTGAAATGTTTTTCGTGACCTGGCTGTGGATGCTGTTTTGGCATACAACAGTCCTGTGTTTTCCCTCTGTTTCTAGTGACTCACCAGTTGATGCTGAAGTACAGGCAAGATGGGGTGCTATGATGATGCAAGAAAAATGAGTGTCTTTGGGGAGGGGGTGGCAGTGGCTGTGGCCTGGCACCCTTACCTTTTATTCCAACTGCTATGGGGGGGGGGGGTTACCAAGAGATGCAGAGGTGATGTTGGAGCTTAGCCAAGTTGGACACTGGCCCATGACATCAAAAGGTCCACTTGGCCAAGCTTGCACCTGGACGACTGATAGTACTACTGAAGTCGGACCAAGAACTCGTACTGTTGCTACACCCAGTGCCTCTATCTACAGATAGCAGTGTTCTCACAGAAGCTGTTCATCACTGCAAAGCCTTGTCTAGGGGATGCTCCCATTGGCCAGTGGGGAGGGCAGGATGAGCTATCTCCACTCTGCCAGTAAGCTTGAGAGAGGAGGCCTGGGGGCCCAATACAAAGCTTCGCCTCAGGGTCTCCAGTAGCCTTGCAGTGGCACTGATGGTATGGCTAAATTGAGTGGGGGTGTGAGAGAGGCTGTAGGAAACTGAAGTAGTTGATTTGGTGTTTCCCTGGCAAAATAGAGAGAAATTGTAAGCATCGTTGGTCAAAACAGCTCCCAAGTTCACCTGATAGCTGCATGCAAATGGTGGGAAGGGCAAGAATTGTAAATTCGTCAACCCAGATGGAAGGTCAGCGAAAATGTAGGCAAACATTGGTGGGCTTATTCAAGGGGTGTGGATGCATAGCTTGGAAAATCCTTGCCCTCTTCCTTCTACATTGTACTTTGGACATCTTAGAGAAGTGCCTTCTCCTGAGAGTTTCCCCCATTCTTTGGCAGCAAGAGTTTCAGCCATTCTCAGTGTCTCCCTGTTTGCTCAGGTGAGGTCAAGCAGAGCATAGAGTAGTGTCCTGAACCAGAAGTCTCCCACTCAGGTACTGAGTAACCAGACCAAGTCCTACTTAGTTTTAGTATTTTTCCTGCAGGGCCGGCCCATTCATGAAGCCGCCTCAGGTAGTAGATTGAAGAGGTGCCCACTGCCTGCCTCTGGCCAGGAAGAGGGGAATGGAGCAGGAGATGTGTGGTGGACTAGAATGTTGGAGACACTCTAACCCACCACTCCTCTATCCTCCACACTTCCGTTCTAATATAATATAATAATATACAGTATTTATATACCACCTTTCTGGTCATTGGATTTCTCCACTGACTTTATTCAAGGCGGTGTACATGGGCAGGCTGTTCTAAACCCCAAGGGGTTTTTACAATATAATAACGTTCTAGTCTTTCATAGAACCCTTCATTCGAAATGTTGCTTTCACAGTCCAGCGCGCGCGCGCTCTCTCTCTCTCTCTCTCTCTGGCATTTGCCTCAGCATGCTTCAGCTTCAGATAACACAGGCAACCTTGATTGTCACTCAAGCGTTGCAGCTGCAGCTTCACTCCCCCACAAAGACTCTGCAGCTTATCAGCTCGGCGTGCCAGCAGCTCTCCGACAGACTTCCGGCCGTCTTGAACTGCTGTCCTGCAGATCTTCAGGCAGATTTATGAGACGAACGCTCTACGTCCTGAGCCAGACGTCCTCTCTTCTTTTTCAAATTGATACCGTGAGAGGACTGGTAATAAAGGCAGCTGTTACGTTGCTGGGCAGTGGAGGGAAGGTGGCATTTTGTGTGCCCAGGCCCTGAGACGTTTGGGACTATTCTTGTTTTCCCTTATGAGCATTTTGGCCTCGTGCTGAGATCAGATTTTTAAGCAGAGTTATGCTGCTACAGTTACCATGCGTTGTCTGGTTTGGCCTTTCATTTTTAATTGTGGGTTCATAGAAAATTGATGTATCAAGTAGCCCAGAGTCACAGTGATGTGCATTTGGGAGTTGTTGTTTTTTTGGTCTCTATTCTGAGACTTTATTGAGAACGACAGGTTACAGGAGAGTCTTCCAAACTTCTATCAGTTCACATGTTCTCACCTTGCTCTGATTATATTAGCATCTTGGGTCACTAGCTAAAGTATATAATAGGCTCTGAAATGCTGGTTAAATTTTATCCTTAATGGTGAACTGAAGACGATGGAGCTTGAGTTAGATTGCCTTTTAAGGATAAAGTTTTTATCTGCAGAGCCTGGAATAAACTCAAAGGAAAAAAAGGGCTATGATACATCAGCATCTTGGAGCTTCAATGTTCAGTTCAACACCTATTGGTGAAAAGAGCCGTTCAGTTAACATTGCAATATCTACTTCTGTTTACAAAATTGCATGGTTGAAATGCAGTTTTTTTTGTAGTGCCACCACTTGATATTTAGTTATTTTTATACCACATTTCCAGTGCTCAAAGCGGTTCACAACAAATAAAATACAATAATAAAATAGTTAAATAAAAACATTAAAAGCAGTTAAAAGTCATTAATAAAAATATTAACAATTACAGTGATACACATGCCATTAAGAATCTAAAAACAACAGTATAAAAACAGCAACAAAGGCCTGTAGATATTAAGTAAAACAGAGTTTCAAGAGATGTGGATATAGCTGTGGTCCAGATATGTGGAAATATTGTTGACTAAAGCGGGACGGTAACAGCGTTCCATGCGCCTCGGTGTTGAGTCATGCCATCCACATGACCATGGAAATGTCTTCGGACAGCGCTGGCTCTTCGGCTTTGAAACGGAGATGAGCACCGCTCCCTAGAGTCGGACACGACTGGACTTAATTGTCAAGGGATACCTTTACCTAAACAGATGAAAGCCTGTTTCTTGAAAGCGAAGCTTCTTCTATGTGTCTTTCATTGACTTTTGGTAGACGTAGGCAAGTCTTTGGTTTAATTTGCCCTGTTGGTTTGATTATAGCATGGTGTCTCTCTCTCTTGAACATGGAAATATCAGAATGAAATTTGGTATGCTGTGCATTCCGGAGATATGGTAATTCTGTGTTTTCAAGTTCAAAATCAAGCTTGATCCCTGTACTCAATTTTCAGAGGGGCCAGGGAAAATTAATATTTAGTAACATTTATACTTCTCATTTTATAGGAAAATGCTCAAGACAGCTTGCAATAGCAACAGCAGAAATATTGGCCACGGTCTGTGAATCTATAGGGTTTCCTCAAAAGCCAAGTCTTGGCAGCTCACGCCAGAAAGCCAACAATAACCTCTTTGGAGAGGGCACCAGCCACAACCTAGGCGCTGTACTTCTGCTAATGAGGTGGGGCTAGGCGGTCATCTAAGGAAGTAGATTGGCACAGGGTGGTCTCTTAGCAACAGTGGCTCCCACCCCCGCTGCTGCTACTACTGTACTCTGTCTTCTTTTGTCTCCTTCCGTCTTGCCCTCTTCTTCCTGTCTTTTGAAAAAATAGCGGGTAGTAGCAGGAACAAGGAAGTATGGAGGACAAATAGAGTGGCCACTAGTGGTGGTGGGCTAGAGTGGTGGGCCACCACTAGAGTGGTGGGCTAGAGCAGATGTGCCCCCTCTTGGGATGGGGTCTGACTTGGGGGTGAAGAAAACCAAAGGGGCCAATTGGTTTCAGGTGAAAGGCACCTTGTGGGCCCTCTAGCCCTGCAAAAATGGAACACAAGAGCCTAGTTCTTGTAAGCTGTGAACAATTGCAAGACCTGGTGTGGGCAAAAAGGAAGGAGAGAACTGTGTGGCGTCTACACACAAAGTGTCATGTGAGGGGGACTAAGGCTGGTCCAAGGTCTCCTGAGGTGGCGTGCCAAATGCTGCCTCCCCTTACCTGATGATGTGCCAGCCTCTGCTACTCCCACTCTCCATTATTCTCACTCAGCACTCCTCTCCTCCACATTTCCTGTTCCTCTCTGTCGCCCCCTCCCTTTTCCAACCAGGGAGTGGAAAAAGGAGGATCAGTGGAGGCAAGTAGTCTGACAGAGTGAGCGCGTGCGCACACACGCACCCCTTCTGCCTGAGGCAATCGATTCAGTTGGCCTCATGGATGCACCGACCCTGAGGGGGACTATCTGGTCTCAGGCGTGCTGGACCAGAGAGAAAGTGGGCAAACATTCCAAAGGGAACTGCAGGAATAACATCCTGTTGTCTCTTTAGTCTTTCTCCCCAGTTCTGATAGGGACTCATTTAACATAGCAGCACACTAGCTTTTTTTGCCCCCAATGTCATAGTGTGCTGCTTTCTCAGTAAAACATGTGTCTCAAATACTGTCTCGGTTTCTGTCTTTTTTTTTAATCGCTTTTTAAAGGCATACAATACACAAAGCCATCTTTGACGCTTGAACGCGCATGGTGAATCTGAAACTATGGAAAGTGGGAAAGAAAGATAACATTGTTGGGATTCCGGAAAGCTGCGTTTGGCTGCTGTCAGAAAGACAATAAGAATCTTCACCGTAGTAGTCCATAAGTCAACAATAGTCTGCTTGTGCAGATTTCAGTAGCGGCGGGGGGGGGGGGCATGGCAGCTTGCCAAGCTGACATTGATCCTTTTGGAAGATGCTCCATTCCCATTCCAACTGGCTGGAAGCAAAATGTCTTAGAAAGGAAAGGGGGAGAGACTTGTTTGCTTGTTTTCTTTGGAAAAAGATGTACTGTAGTGTGACTTTTTTATATTTGCCAGCAGTATTAGATGGATGGGACAGTGATCCTAGATACCACTTGCTGGAATGGGGAGGGACAAGAGCTTATATTTGTCCTAAGGCACAAAAGGATGTGGGGGGGAGGGAATGGAGATGATGATGCTGTCACCTCTGACGGGGATTGGCTGAAGTGCATACTGGAATAGAGGGGCAGGACAGGTAAGCTGGAGAGTTTCTGGCTAATTTGGTCCTAGATGGTCATGTCTTAAATGGGGGGGGGGGGGAGAGGTCATAAAAGGGCCTAGGAAAGGAGTAGGCAGAAGCCTGAGAAGGAAAATGTTGAAAGAGTAATTTTCAGAGGAATGAGAGCTAGAGGAATGAGTGTTGGAAGAGCAGGAAAACGAGGAGAAAGGTCCACAGGCCAGGAGATGCAGAGGTCAGGCCAATGTTTCCATACTGGTTTAAAAGCCAATGTCTTAGGCTGTGAACCTTGATTGGTTTGGAGATTCCTTGTGTGGTAAGTCACAGAACAATGAGGAATTCAGTTGTAGTATAACTACCTGAAATTGACCTCTAGGCTCTTCCCAAGGCAAATGTTCTGGCTTGGTTCAACTGGACATTCTTTGGCAAGGAATATATAATGATAAATGTTTTCCGCTCCCCCTCCCCTGTGGAAATATATGGTTGTATGTAAAATTCATGCATTGCGTGAAAGGATGATCAAAAATAATAATAATAAAGTGGAGAATTGAATTCAGCCAAAAGTTGAACACTGTCAATTCACCTTTCTTTTTAGCAGGAGAACTTACAGTATATATGCCTTACTCTCCCCCATTGAAATCAGTGCTAGTTTGGGCTGGATTGGTCCTTCTCTTGAATGTTTTATCTGTTTGTTTAATCTTGCCTACCTAAAAAGCAGCTCGACATCTTTAGGTAAATGAAAAACTTTAGGTAGTTGTGTTGGTCCATTGGGGGAGGTTGGGAAACAAAAGCCGATGGCCGGTAATAGTTCCATTAAGGACCAAACAAATTGCACAATGCAGGCTGTATGTTAAGCAGAGCAAAATGGGTGGGGAGAGAGTGCTAGCCACCAGAGTCAGAAGTTTTAAGAGGGAGTTTAGGAGGAGTTTTACTGACAAATGTTGATGAGCCTCACTAGGTGCTAGGGAGGCCATGATCTTAGGAGACACACCCATATAATAATGGCTATTTATTTTCCCCGTTCTCTTTTCTTTTAGAAAATATAAAATCTAGCAGTAGTTGTCTAGGTTTTTAAATAAATGGGGACAATTAGAATATATGCACAATGGGGGCTCCACAGTGAGTATATATCTCCACCACCTAAGAATGTGTACAAAAGTGTTTTCCTTGCATTTTTAAAAATTGATTCTCTTCCTCGCGCCGTTATTGCTCTGTGGGTTTGCTGGTGTATTACAAGCAATCCTTTTTAATGAAAAACAAGCGACAGAATTGCTCATTCTCTTTTGGAGTGTGTACGTTTTGGTGGGGTTGTTCCTGCTTTCAGTTAATGGCCTCCCTTTTGAGGGAACTTTTTTGTTTTTCATGTCCTTGCCAGACCGTCTAAAGCATACAGTATTAAAAACTGACAGCTGACGGAATTTGAACAATATAATCTTTGCGCTCTGGAGTAGCTTAGGCTGAAGTCAAGTTTTGGATGCAAAACTTATACGTGCTCGAGAGAAGCAAATTAAGATTGGGCTATAATGCATCTGGCTGCTCTAATTACTGAATGATCCAAATGAATGGAATCCTCTGGGGTAGATTGCTTCCACCTTGCTGTTCTTGCTGTTTACGGTGGAAATTGCACCTCCATTCTTCTGATAGGATCTGGGCACCAAAGGTTGTTTTTTTTTTTTTCCGCCTTCCTGTCTCCAGATTTCATGGCTCATTTATCTCCAGCTTGCTGTTGTCTTTCTCCTCCTTGGCAGATCGGTTTTGGCTCCGAGCCCTTCTGTCGTCATCCCAATAAAGATCTTGAAGGGGCTGCTACTTCAGATGTCTACTCCCATCCTTTCCATTTCTGATGTAATCCGCCTGTTCCCTTCCTAATTCTCCACAGTTGAAGGAGATGTATGAGCTCATTTCACGAGGTGAGATGTCATTGGGAGAGACGTGGGAGAAGGAAAAGTTGCCTTTAAACCATGAAAAGAGGTTGTCGTTAAATGCTTTCAGTGCCCTACCTGCCAAAAACCCACATGCCAACAGGGCTGTAGTAGCCTACTACCCATGGCCCCCAATGGGCAAGGGCTGTTGCAATATGTTTATGCAGACTTGTGGCAAACCTCATCTGTACAATTGCACAACAACATCACTTCTCCACTTGCAGTCCGGGCCATGATTGAACATGGCCTTTATGTGTACCAGGTCCAGAAATTCAGTCTGACAGCCCTGTTGTGCGGATGCTTTTGTAGTACTTTGCAAATACAAGACCAATTTTGTTTCTGGACAAATACACAAACGATCGCTGTCAACCCCTATTCACCATGTTAGCGAAATGGAAGCTTCATGAGCAGTGTCAATGAACATCTGTATACCAGATGCTGGTGAAAAGCAGGGCAGGTCTGTAACCAACATGTCCTGCTTGCGAGCACTTAGCGACATCTAGCTGGCCACTGTGGGAAACTAACATGCTGGACTTAGGTGGAACTTGGACTGATCCAACAAGACAGCCTAGATGCCTTTAAAAGGGGATTGGATAGATTCATCCATCACAGGTTACAAGCCATAAGTAATTTCCTGGTTCTAGAAGTTTTAGAAGTAGGTTTTCTCTGTGCCAGGTGCAAGGGAGTGGCAACAGCATACAGGTTTCTTGTGTCTTGTGTGCTCCCTGAGGCATCTGGTAGATGCCCATCTAGTCCAGCTTTCTGTATCTCACAGTGGCCCCACCAGATGCCTCAGGGAACACACAAGACACAAGAAACCTGTATCCTGTTGCCACTCCCTTGCACTCAGTTGTAACATAAGAATATAACATAAGAAGATTCCTGCTGGATCAGGCCAAAGGCCCTTCTTATGTTACAACTGAGTGGCATGAGCACAATGAAGTTGATATGGTCACACTTCATGTGGCCCTAGGTCTTTCCAGTGGCAAAACTCATCTACACAATTGGATAACACCAGTGTTGTTGCAGCACCTGAGGTAGGCAGGGTAGTCCATGTTCATTCTTGGGGTAGGAGTGTTGAGTTGGACTCCTGCAATCCAGTAGCTATTATGGCAGACATCTGTTGGCCACAGCCTCCTGCAGAAGGGTGATCACTGAATGTTCTTCTCTGCTAGACTACTGACTGTAAGAAAATCTGTTCTTCTTGGCTTTTCCTGGCTGTCTCTGCACAAGTTTATTTCCAGTTGGAGTTGAGTTATTCTGGGGACTACTGTCCTTTTTTTTTTTTTTTTTTTTTTAAACCAGTCTTGGCAGATGCTAGTTCTTGAGTGGCCCTATATTCATCTCTCTTCATATTTGGTACCTAACAGACAGCATGCAGTATACTAGGCTGGCTTTTGCATTTGGTTCCTGCAGCTCATTAAAGAATTTTGGTGATGTCGTCGTCTTCCAATATGGAAACATCTACTGTGAATCTGGCACAACATCTTCTTGCCAATTCTTCACCCTTCAGCACCTTTTCCTGTGTTTTCCCATGTGCATGATACACTTCAGTTTGGGAGCTATGACTTCACATGCACATGTGTATGGCAGCATGAAACATCGTATAGATACTCTGTAAGAAATATGGTTGCATAATCCAAAGAATTGACTATGTCTTGTATAGAGATGTATCAGTTTGCATGCACAGCACTACTTGGGTTTAAAAGAGAAAAGGCCTGCTTTGCCTACATGCAATGTACACATGAGCACATTGTGTGACCTGGCCCTTGGAGACTAGGTATTAATGGAGCTCCTGTAATCTTCCCCCTGTGCGACTGCATGTTTAGCATAAGAGCTGTAACTAGCGCCTGCATTGCTGAACAGACAGAAATAGCAATGCAACTTGAGCCTCCCGCCATACTGTAGTACAGCAGCTAAGTATTCTTTTGCAGCAGATCTGAAATTTCTAACGTACTTTGCAGACTGCAGGGGCAGCCAGTGGGACGTTATTAAACCGTAGAGAAGTTCTTTGAGTAATAAACACATCCGATTGAGGACCTGAAACTGCTGAAGCCACTGCAAACTGGTTCTATCATGCTGACAAAACATCTCGACTTAGGGAAGACCTTCAACTATTGGCCGCAGTGTGTTAGGAGCAACTAGTAATCCAATAAATGGCTGGAGAGCCTTCTAAAGGGATACCCCATAAGCCTCTGAGGCTGTTACAGCATTTTGCTCCTTATGGAAGAAATTCTTGATTATCTTCTGTGATTCTTCTAGAGAGGTACGTGCTAATGAAATAATGACTCGGAAATTCCACGGTTGAAGTGAGAGATTCTCTTACAATGTGGGACGAGTTGCATGCTAATCGGGCAATTAAGCTCTTCAGAGTGTGTGCAAGAAATATGGCATGAGAGCTGAATGGGGCATTCACCCCCCAAAGGGGGGCCCTATTCAATCTGCATTTCATGGCTGTTGGAAAGACTTGACTTACAGGCTTCCTGCTCTTTCACTCTAAAGGAGCTGGCTTTCCCTGCAGCTGTATTGTTAAGTGGTATTTTGAAAATGCCACCAGTTTCCGTGCTGTCTTGCTTTCAAAATCCTTACCCAGGCTATAAACGGCTATATGTACCCAGGCTGTTCGTGTTCTATATACAGTATTCTGTATTAGGGCTTCCATTAAACGTGAGTTGCAGCGTTTGTCATATGAATATAAAATAATGTGCTAAAAGCTCCAAGACAGTTGCACCCTGAATGGTTTGTTGCTCCTGCACATGGGGGGGGGGGGGGGAAGAGTTGCTGTTGGGGATTCCTTCCAAGCTGTCTCCATAATGGAAACTCTAGCGTGAGCCAAGGCATGGCGCCTGCCTCAGGTGGTAGAGTTTAAGTGCTCTTATAGGACAGATCTGAGTCACCTGACCCATGGAGCCTGTCCAGAGGAGATGGTGATTTAATATAGCATCATCAGTGTGCACGGAACTTTATATAGAGTGAAAAGGCAGAATCCCTGCCCTGAGGGACTAGATAATTGATGCAAGGAAGACACTGGGGGTTGGGGGGAAAGGATGGAGGCAGAGATAAACAAGGGAAGCATATGCAATTGAGAGCGCAATCCCGCCTAAGTTTAAAACGGTGGAGCGAGTGCTCTGCCATTCCACACGTTCGCAAACATGCCGTAAAGCGTGTTTGCGACGACTTTCGAGTAAGGGCGGCCAGTGTGGAAGATCGTGCCTCCGCCTCCGGATCGTCCCTGCAGCCACCGGATACAGGTAAGTGCGGGCACGGAGGCGGTCTGGGTGGTGAGGGAGGAGGGACATTGGCTGAGCCGGGCCGGGGGGGGGCAGGGATGGCAGCCGCCATATCCCCGTCCCCTTCCTGGGGTGGTGCGGCCTTTACACGGCCTCCTTGGACTTATGCCAGCTAAATAGCTGGTGGAAATCCGAGGAGGCCCATTGGGGTCTCCCCGTGTTACACTGGGGGAAGGGGACAGGAAGGGGACAAAGTCCCTGAGTAGACCTCCGGGCCGTTCCCGGAATGGGGTAGGATCCGGCGGGCGGCCTGGGCCCCCCACCGGATACTTAGGCAGGATTGCGCTGCCCGTCAGTTGCATGTACTTTGAATGATCCTTATCAGGAAATATTCTTGCACAAGCCCAAGGGATTTCCTCCCAGCCCACAGGTGTACACATTTAACTCTTGTTGCGTATATACACCCATAGGCAAACACGGTTTGAACAAGAGCTGTGCAAGAGTCTGGTAAGGTGCCATTTGGATGTTTACCTTGTTTATCAAAATGTCCTGGTCCAGGACTGTTTAGCTACCATCCTGGGAACACAGAATCGCTTTGCTTTCGAAACAGAACTGGGCCAACCTGTTCAGGATATGTCATGGTTCTCGATCTAGCACTTTCAAGTTGGGGAGTAAATAGCTTGATCCTTTTGGCACTGCTGTGGCATGTTTTGGGTTTTATTTATTTATTTATTTATTTATTTTTCACATTTTTATATCGCCCTTCCTCCAAGGAGCTCAGAGTGGTGTACATATTTCCTCCCCTCCTTTTTGTCCTCACAACAACCCTGTGAGGTAGGCGGGGCTGAGAGATAGTGACTGGCCCAAGGTTACCCAGGAAGCTTCGTGGCTGAGCGGGGATTTGAACCTGGATCTTCCAGGTCTAAGTCCAACTCCCAAACCACTACACCATTCTGGCTCTGGTGCCTTTGTTCTCCTCTGGGGCTTTGACATTTGCCAGAGCCAGGGCCCAAATGCTGGGTAGAGTCAGAAGTCATTCATTGTTAGCACTGCTTTTCTTTGGTTTGAGTGGGTTTCCTCTACCCTTGATTCTTTGGTGTAAGAGGGGACAAAAATATGCCCACATTAGAAAGCTAAAGGATACTTGGGCATGCGCGCTGAGTATGTATTTTGGAACTGGACTATACAAGCCCGCTTTAATGGTCTCACAGACAGTAAAGACTGTGTGTGTATATGTGTGTGTGTGTGTGTGTGTGTGTGTGTGTGTGTGTGTATATGTATATGTATATGTATGTATGTATGTATGTATGTAATAAGGGAATTATTGAGAACTTCTTTTACATTCTTTTACATTGTCCTGTCTATGAGGACCTCCGGCAGACCAATCTCTACTTACATTTGCCGAGCCAGGATGATGATAGGATTCGGCTATTATTAGCCTCACAACAACAGGATCAGGTTAGGCAGACTGCTACCTACCTTCTGATGGTAATTCAATGATGCCAAACAATATCTACTCTCTCTCCTAAACTTAAAGTTTTTCATTTTGGCATTAGTTATCGAGTAAGCCTAGGCTTAAATTTTAATTATGTGTATATTTAGATATGTTCTGTTAAGTTCTGATATTATTCTGCTGTGGCGTAACTATCGCTCTCTATTACTGTTTCGTTGGTTGTCTGTTGATTGTATGTGTTTGTTGACTATGCCAATAAAGGTGATTGTTTGGAAAAACCTATATAGGGTTATACTAGATGTCATGTTAAACTAGATGTCAAGGAAAAGGGTTCTCTGGTCTAGCCTTCTTCCTGGCATCTAGTTTTTAGTGTGCAGGAGTGTGTGTGTTTATGGGATAGATATTAAACATGTGAGCCCCACCTTTGCTCTGAAAATGGTACCATCCAGATGCAATTTTATCACCTGATGCGTCCCTTCTTTTGAATCGCAGGTAATGAATGCCCCATGGCTAAATGGGGTGGGTGGGTAGGTGGAGGATGATATCCACACCCAGCGGCACAGCACAGGAGCAGCAGGCGTTGGTAATGAAAGGGCCTTGCATGGCTGCTGATCTGTGCACAGCCACAGGATCCTGGTTCCCCTGTCGCAGGGAATAGAAGCCAGCCGTTTTTAGTGCTGCTGAAGCCAGATAGTCCCAACGTGTAACATGGAATTTGTTTCCAATTGTGGCTGAGCTGTTTGCCGTGATCATGTGTCAGCTTTTTATGCTCGTGTAGTACAGCTCAAATAGGCTGCAGAGAACCAAATGGAGTTGTTAATTTTTATCAAGGATATTTATATAATGCTTTTCAACAACAAAAACGTTTGCAAATCAGATAACATAGTAGAAGAAATGGGGAGGGGGGGAGAGGAAATTTTCCTCTATCAAAGAACAGCCCGCCTTATAATAATAAAAAATGGCTTACAAACCAGTAAATGTTAAAATGCATCATTAAACAATATAAAATATAAAACAATATAAAATAACCATAACATTATTATTACAGTATAACTATAACGATATAGCATTAAAAAAAATCAAACTGTTTTGCTTCTCGTGGAGGAATACTCATCTCGCATTAAGTGTTGTCCAGGGGCTGTTGGTGTTGGTGTTATGATAGTGTTGTTGTTGTTACCTTAATTTCAGAGCTGCCTGGGGGACTTTAGAAAATTGAAAGGCAAGGTCTGAGTTGCTAAATAAAATAAAATGTGTGGGATGGAGGCGCATTTGTTCCACTGCATGAAGAGGGTGCAGCCAGGAAAGTTGAAAAACTGGGCTCCTTTCTCTCTTGTCCTAAGCCTCTCATCTGAAATATTGTATTATTCCTATGCATTTCTTACAACAATGCTGTAAGGTAGGTCAGGTAACCATACTGACCTGTCTTACGGGGTTGTGGCCAGATATGCATCTGAAGCCCTGAACATTCCAAAACACTATGCAGAAGGCACTGGTGCAGCTCTGCTGTGCAAAGGGGAGCCCGCCACAATGTTTGCGTAGATGGAGAGAGGGGCCATCACTCAGTGGCACAGCGCATTTGCTTTGCATGCAGAGAGTCCTAGCTTCAATTTCTGGTATCTCCAAGTAGGACTGGGAAACCTCTCTGACACCCCGGAGAGTCGGTGCCAGGCAGAGTTGACAATTCTGGGCTAGATGGACCGATGGTCTGACCCTGGATACAGCAGCTAGCATCACACACTTCTGTACACCAAAGGTTCACCAAAGGTTCATAAAATGCAACTGAGGTTTTTGGATTTTATTTCTCCTGTCGTAGCTGTTTCTCTTGCAATCTGGGTCATCTAGTTAGATCTGTAGTGCCTGTGAATTCCACCTTCAGTTTCTAAATTGCATCTGCACTGGGTAGTAAAGACATCCCTTGGGACCAAACTCCTCATTTGTGAGTGCGTAAATAGGGTCTGCAAGGAAGAATGACTCGCCCAGTGCCACCTACACACAGTGTGATGCTTGCTGGATTTGGCAGAAGAGACTGTTGGCTCAGATAACCCTGTCGCTCATCAGTGGGTTTGCCCTTGTGGATTGACTTTAGCCATTTTATATGGATGGTCAGTTTCTTTCTGGTGAGCTAGTGAGAAACAAACTTAGTCCAATGCTAAGAGGCCAAAAAGTGGATATGCAGGTGTCGAAGGTTGCTTCTTGAGTCAACTGTTGAGCTACAGCACTGAAGAGCTACAGCACTGAAGCCATGTGATATGCAACTGTGTTTTGAACGGTCCAATTTCTGATGCACCACTTGCCGTGTGTTATTTGAATTCTCTCCCGTGTTAATAAACTCCCTACAGGTATGAAACTAGCATGCTGGAGGCTAACCTAGATCTAGGTTTGAGCACCTCATTCAAGGAGGACATTGATCAGCTGGTGCGGGTTCAGAGGAGGGCAATTAAGATGAGGAGGGGTCTGGAAACTACTATGAAGAGCAGTTAAAAGAGCCTGGTATAGCTAACCTCGAGAAGATAATACTAAGGGAAGATATGAGAGCCATTTTTAAGTATGTGAAGGGCCATCATGCAGAAGAGGGGGGGACTTTATGTGGTTCCTGGGGTCAGGACTAGATCCACTGGGTTGAAACTGAAGGTAAAGGTATCCCTTGACAATTCAGTCGTGTCCGACTCTAGGGAGCGGTGCTCATCTCCGTTTCAAAGCCGAAGAGCCAGCGCTGTCCGAAGACGTTTCCATGGTCATGTGGCCGGCATGACTCAACACCGAGGTGCATGGAACGCTGTTACCGTCCCGCTGACGCGGTACCTATTAATCTACTTGCAATTTCTTGCTTTCGAACTGCTAGGTTGGCAGGAGCCGGGATGTAAATTTAGACAGTTTAGTGCTGTCTGACAGTGGAACAGACGGCAATGTGCAGTCATGGGCTCTCTGCTGTTGCTGGTTTTCAAGCAGAGGCTGGATGGCCACCCATCATCAGGGATGCTGTAGTAAGTTGCCTGCACTGATCAGGGAGTTAGACTAGATGACCTCTGAGGTAATTTCCAAATCTAGTATCCTATTATCCTTTTGCCTGGTGTGTGCAGTTTGTTGACAGGTATGGAGGTTTTCCTTTAAGCCTCCTCTCCCCCTACCCTAGTGCAAAATGAAATGACAGTCTAGCAGAGCACACCCGTTGCACAGGGATTCTGACTTGTCTGTCTGAACATAGGCAGCACACTTTTACACTTCTGTGTGGCGGCACCTGTCTTTGAAATGAAGCAAACAGCCAGGCAAGGTATATCTTCAACACGTTCCTTAGGAGTGGCACCAGTTGAGCTGTGACATATTACCAAAACCATTGTGTCGCAGGGGCTCTTGGATGGACCTCTCCCCCCCCCCCATTTTTATTTTTATTTTGCAAGTTTGGTGGAGAACAGTGTGGGAGAAGTACCGTTCTTCATCAAAGGAATCTTGAAGGGAGGGTTCAATAGGAAATTACTGAACCTCCCAAGTTGAAGGTGTACATGCGGCCCCCACGCTTTGGGCGAGGTGAGTCTGAGCCACGGCAATGTTTTAAATCACAGCAATGCCATGGTGGCGATAAAGTGGAAGGTATACAGGGATGTGAATCAAGTCTCCAAGTCTCGAGTCAAGTCTCAAGTCTTTGCCCCCATGTCCTGAGTCTTTGGTTGCAAGTTGCGAGTCCCTATCTATTTAATGGGGAAAACGGGTTTTAATAAAATTCTACTCTTGTAAAAGGCTCCAAGTCTTGAGTCGAGTCTTTTACAAATACAATCGCCGAGTCAAGTCATTGACGCGACTTGAGTCCGACTCAAGTCCAAGTCAATAGACTCAAGTTTACATCACTGAAGGTATTTTATATGGCCATCTCTGTGGAAGACACTTGCAGCTGTGGCAGATACACTTGTGTGACCTATTCTAACCTCTCCTGTGACTTGGTTCCATGCATCTAGCAATAATTAATTTGGCTTCAAGGGCTTTTTCTACACGTCGCAATGTACACTGGAAAAACCCCTGTCATTGTTAAACTGAAGGAGCTCTTGTCAAAGTGCTCTCGAAACACTTTAAGCCTTTGATGAGGCATTAAGAACTATGCTTGGAGAAGCAAATGAGCAGTCAAGGGGAAATAACCAGCATTAGGAAGTATGGATGAGAATCCCTTAAAGGAAAGGGGGAGTGCCATGGAGATTCAAGCTTCCATCATAGGAAGCTGTTTTATCCTGAGTCAGACCACTGGTCTATCTAGCTCAGTATTATCAGCACAGACTACTAAACCACAGTCCTCCCCCAAATCTTATGCATGTTTACCTGCCCATGAGCCCCACTGAACACAGTGGGACATTCTTCTGGGTAGACATGCATAGGATTGCACTGTAAATCATCTTAAAGATAGGCTTCCTGAAATCCTGAGTCAATTTTCAAGCCACCTGGTGGCTTGAATTCTGTGTAACTCCAATTCTGGACACACCCCATCTTTCACCCCACAAAATGACCCCCAAGGTGGTTCTTGACAGTCAATCAAAACATAAACAATTCATCCTAATAAGAAAGCAACAACAAATTAAAATGGAGGAAAAGCAAAATGAGTAGGGAGGTAGCAACTTAAATGCCTAGCAAAACAAAAACATTTGTGCCCCAGAGGAGGGGCTGGGCAGACCTCCTTCCAGGAGTTGTACAACCTGGAATTGTACAACCTGGGGGCTGTAACTGTAAAGGCCCTGTCCTGTGCCCTTGTAAGCTGTATTTTAGAAGGTGGGGAACATGAAGGAGGGCTCTGATAATGACCCAAAAGGGTGGGCAGATGAGATCCATGAGAAAGAGAAGGTCCTTAATCTAGCAAGCTAGTCTGAGCTGGGGACACTGCTGCTCTAAATAATTGTGTTGTGTGTGTGATCCAAAGGGTGTACACCAGCATTCTCAGCTACACTGTTGAGGGATCCTGCATCACAGCTCTTGAATCGCATGTTGCTGTGTTGGTTTGCATCACATTGTCAGTCCGAGTGAAAGATGGAGTAGCTTAGGCCATCTTTGATCGAGATAAGTGTCCTCTCGCCCACTACAGATAAATTCGGTTATCAGTAATTTTTAGAGAAACCCACCATCAGGAGCTCATTTTTCCAGCTAATCTCCCACACAATGATAGGCTATCACTTGCCAACAATGCCCTTCTGCTGTCCATGTAGGAGAAATGTTGTCTCTCTCAATGAAACAAGAACTAATGAAGATAAATCTGACATTAAAAACAACAACATTCAGACACTAGTGGGAAAACACAAATTACTGCTGTTGTGAATGGACACTGTGCTTATCTTGGATAGATTTAAGTTTTACATAGAATTGTCCCAAATTGTACCTCTCGCATTTCGTGGCCCACTATTTTTATAATATTTTTTTCTATGTGCTTGTGTGTGATTTGGGGGGGGGGGGAGAAGACACCTGGCCCATTCTTGAGGCCAACGTAGCCTTAGGTGATCACCTTGGACGACAGACTGGGGAAGAGGGAGTCCGAGCAGAAGAGAGGGTATGCAGGATGTGCTGAAGCCCACTGCTCTCCTCCATACTTCCTCTTCCTTTTCAGATCCAGGGAGTGGGGGGAGGAAGAGCATTGGCTGGCATACTACTGGATAAGGGGGCCAGTTGGCATGACAAGGCCCCATACAAGGAGGGCCAAGACATTTGGCATACCACCTCAGGCTCTGGGGGGTCTTGGGCCAACCCTGATGTGAGTCAACACAAATGTCAGCCGATGATAACACTTCATGCATCTGATGAAATGGGCTCCAGTCCATGAAAAAAATTAATCTGTTAAGTCCCTACAGAACCACAAGACACTTTGTCGTTTCCAAACTCCAACATGCATTTCAGTTCTCTGGCTGAAAGCTGAAGAAGATCATTGCTAGATTTCCAGGGCCATTGCCGTACGATAGTCTGCCATGGTGTATTTTGGAAAATGTACCGTATTTGTCTTCCAGGCATGCTGAGGATGTTGTGTAAATTTTTGATTACATTTTTTTTTTGGTGTTTAAGGCTTTGACACCCTTCCAAGTTATATAGCTTTGCTTACGGCAAAGATGTAATTAGCTCCGCTTGTATAAACCTTTCCGCCAGGATTCAGTGCTATGATTCCTGGCCTAAGATGAAATTTCTCACTCGCTAACGTGGCTGGAGAAGCATGAGGCAATTTCGTTTTGAAATGTGATTACTGCAGAACGCGAGTACAAAATTAAAAAAAAAACTGGTTATGGGGGCACATGGGTCATCTCTGTGAGTCAAAAGCAGCTCCTTTTCAGTTCAGACGGTTTCGTTCATTTGGCAGGAGCTGTTGTGCATTCTGTTTTTCTGTTCAAGATACCCATGTAGAGTTCTTTCTCAGCAATAAGTTGGTATTCCAGGACACTCGCTTTCTGTGATGCTGTTGGGGCGTTGCCACATGTTTTCTGTCTGGAAGGTTCACAGCGTTGACCTATCCATGAGGCTGACTAAGGCAGTCACTTCAAGCAACCGATTGGAAGGGGGTGGCTGGGTCCGCCCACCTTCATTGATGCTTCGCCTACTTCCTGGATTTGAAAGGAAGTGCGGAACTCGGCGGAAGAGGAACTGGAACAGCAAGGAGAGTGGTGTGCTAGAGACGTCCTAGCCCCACACTCTTCTCTCCTCCATGCCCTTGCTCTGATCTCTTCCTTTTCAGATCCAGGAAGCAGGTGAAGGAACTGCGAAATCTGGTCTGGTGCACTGCCAGGTAAGTACTAGTATTTGAAGCACTGCCTTGGGCGCTGGGAAGTCTTGGACCGGCCAGGAAGTTTGAGAGTGTTGATTTCACTAACTTGAGACATAGAGGCCAAATGAAAATGGTGCTTCCCTTCTCTCATTCCTTTATGTGTGGATTTGTGTTAATTGTTTTGTCATTATCACTTTGCTGAAGCCAGGGCCTCAACAATTAGAAAACTAAATACATATATAGGGATATTGATCCTTTTGGATTCTGCCTTCATCCAAGTTGCTCATCGCATCAGACATGAGTTGATGATGCCACAATGCCGAACAGACAACAAGAGAGGCTTCTGGCTGAACATTGCCATCCATTGTCGTCGCTGGACAGGACAGATGATAAAAATCTCGGGGGAAAAAAGATTATAAAGATTGGAGGGACTTGGATATTGGTCTTCTGTCATGAGAGGAAAGAAGCAGCCTTTTAACAGGATACATGCATATATAAGAGAAATAACATTTTTGCTCCCAGACTTAATTGTAGCTAGCTGATTGATGCCAGCTTTTGCTCAAGGTCAGGGGCTAATGGAACCCTCTGCGGTACGGGGCATATGCCGGAGTTTCATTTTTGTCTCTCTCAAATGCATAAGAAAGGCCTATCTTTTGCAGAGTAAAGCAGAGGAGCTCACTTACCAAACCCCAAAATATGTCCAAGGGGTTCCTACCTATATCAAAAGTAGTCACTGTTTGGCATAATTGAAAACACATACGGTGGGGCCCCCTTATCCACTGATTCGCTATCCACGGTTTCCGTTATCCACGGATCGCGGGGATCCCACCAGGCTTTTACTTTTTTCCCAGCAAGCTTCGTTTCTTCCTTAAACAAACAGAAGAAGCAGCCTCTGGCTGCTCATTGCAGGCAAGTAGAATGAGACTCAGCCCAATCCTGTGTAAGGATCCGCCGCGGGCAGCCTGCAAAAGGCAACCCGTGGTGGAAAGTCTACTCGGGGAAGGGGATGCTTGTCCCCTTCCCCGAGTGTAATGGTGCCTGGGTCCAATAGGCCTCCTCGAATTTCCGCCAGTTATTTTGCTGGAGGAAGTCGGAGGAGGCCGTGTAACGGCCCAGCCACCCGGCGGGGACCAGGATATGGCGTATGCCATGCCCCCACCTGGGGCGGCTGGGCCTATGGCCGCCCTCCTGGCTCCGTCGTCCCTCCCCCCGCCTGCCCGCTGTATCCAAACTTACCTGGGTCAGACGGCAGGCCGAGGGCTCCGGTGGCAGAGCTGGAAAGACCGGCTTTGTGCCTGCCTTCCCGGCTCTAAAGTAGTTGCAAACGTGGGCAACTGAACACGCTAGCGCGGGCAGCGGAACACTAGGTCCGCTGCCTGCCCGACAAGCAGAATTGTGCAGTGAGTCTAACCGTGGCCCTCGTCTGCCTAAGAAATATCCTGAACTAACAGGTCATCATTTCTGTCAAACTGGGCATCCTATATATGCCCCGCACAGATAACCGGATATCTGTGAAAACATAAGGACTAGAATTTATTTCTAAATGAAAGCATTAATTTGAGGGGTGGGGGTTGATACATTTTTTTTTGGCTCCTTGGGGTGTCCTAAATAGCATACCCGTGACCTTTAAAATATGGTGGTTTTATTGAGTCCTGAAAGCTTTAGCTGCTAAATGCAAACTGCAAGATCAGCCTGATTTTCTGTTCTTTGTATTGATCCCCTTTCCAGCCCGGGCATGACGAAATTGCTGCCGAGCATTAGTTAAAAGGCTGGCAGTTTCATGTTCAGGTTTATGGCAAGACCTGCAAAAGATCCTTTTGAAGTGAAGCCTTTTTTTCCCCTTATACAGACAAGAATTCTAAATGAACTCCTCTAGTCTTGATCAATGTTAAGTACAAAGACCAATTTGCTTGCTTACTGGAAATGCCAGATCCTCGCGGGATAAGCTCTAGCGCATGTCATGTGGCTCCCTTGTTGCTTTCAACAAGCGTCTAACATGCCTTTTTATGCACTCCATACAGCGTGCAGGGCTGCTCCAATACGTATTGGTGTGCGAAGCAGAAAATCCACTTGGCAGTCTCCCACCTTACACACTAACTAAGTGCACAAAGAACCTAGAAGTTCTACTGTGCTCTTATGCCAATTCCGTTTGTTCCAGCTAGGAAAACGGTTCAGGAGAACGCCCCAATTGGTTGTGTGCCATGGTCCTGTTGTGCCCATTTCCCATGCTGCCGTCTTCAACTGTCCCCCAACTCTGCCTCCTTTTTTGATGGGGGTGCTCTTCCTCCCACTCCCAGGATTTGAAAAGGCAAAGGAGAGGAGAGTGGTGGGGTAGAGTATTCTGTTCTCTTCCTTTTTGAATCCAGGAAGGAGGAGTGGTGGAGGCTGAGATAAGGTGGTGGTGGCAGCCAACAGTTGACATGTCGCTTCAGGAGCCAGGAGGCCCTCAATATGCCGTGCACGGTGTGCTATTAGGAAAATACATAAGGGCCAAGCTAATAGTAAAATCCTGCCTATATATAGGCTGTCGGAGCGCACTCTCCGCCGGCCTAAGGAGCCGCAAAAGTGCCGTACCATAATTACACATTGCCACTGGGCTATTGCCAGGGCCCACCGCTGACCCCTGGGCCCCTATTTGAAATATTTGCCCTTGTTTTCTTCCCTTTGTAATGTTTTCTTCCCTTTCTCAGGGAAGGACAAGAAACTAAGAAACTGAAGCTGCCATTTTTGTTTTTCAACAGCATCACTGACGTAACGTCCCTTGAGAGTGATGGTGAATTGGGGGGATTGGGGGGGGAATTAAAATGGCAGCTCCAGTCTCCTGGTGTTGAGATGAGCCCTATTGTGGCTGACCCTCAAGAACAAGATTTCTTTGATTAATTACTGGCAAAACAAGGCAGGTGCATCAACAAGACTTTCCCCCTTTTTAATCTCTTGTAACAAGTTTGTCACTCATAGAGAAGTATTCCGTGAATGCATACTTGCATTTTGAAAGATTTAATTAAAAAAAAAAACACATGAGAACACGAAGCACACAGGAAGTGTTGAGGCTCAATTTTTGTTGTTGCTGTCCAGACTCATACCAGAATGGAAGTTGGAATGCTTTCTAATGGGGAAGATTTAATGTGGTGTTTGAACAGTGAACATAATCGTTTAAGTGTGAAGATGCCTGAATGGTGAATGTTCATAATAGAGAGGCGCATTTTGCGCATCAGTGCAGCCCCATGCTTTTATGCGTCAGGATCGTTCATATATAAAACATGAGGGACGGCAAGGCGGTGTCAAGAACGCTACATGTTGAGTTGAAGGGACCTAAGAAGACTTGCTCCCAGGTTCATGCATGAACACATTGCTCCCCACAGTTTAGGAAGACTCTGTTGGTGCAGCCATGGAAGAAAGTAAAATAGGAGTGCACGGATGCCACTTGCTCACGTGAGTTCTCAGTATCTGTACAGTAGTTGCAAAACAGTCTGAGGTCAGGGAGCAACAAAAGCAGAAGGAGACCTGCCTTCATTCAAGAAAGGGCTGAATTGGCTTCTTTCTCACAGTGGAGGTGAGAGCCTCTCCAATGAGCCTTATAGTGAGGATAACTTGCCATAAGTGGGTTTCGTTTGTATCCTTTGTATGATCTTTTAACCCCTTTTGTTTTGGGACTGCTGCAGGTCTTGACCTGGGGAAGACTGGGCACGAATTCAGCCTGTGTGCCTGGGGCTTGTGCCCGTGTGTATTGTGATGCTGTAGCCCACTACTCTCCTGCCCTCCAGAATTAACCTTCCACTTCGTTCCCCTCTTACTTTTCAAATGCACAGTGTGGGAGGCAGTGACTGGTGTGCTCTCAGGCAGGGGGTTGCAAGGGAATACATGAAGATGTGTAGTCTCAAGCTGAGCTGGCACCAGGTTGCTAGGGATCCTGGGGTAAAACCCTGCATCTGAACCCTCATGGCTTGCCCCTATGGTGCATTGGTTACTGCCACAAGTCCTGAGAGTTCAGGGCACAGCCTTTTGAAGGGCGTGGGCCCTCTACCAACATGACGATGCCCCCTGACCTCAAGTGCTGGGTGGTCTTGAGTTGATCCATCACTACACAGCTTTGGTCAAAGGAGGGGAACTGCTGGGAGAACAGCCAAAGAACTCCTCTTGTACCAACTGGACAGAATAGGTTAGACCAGGGGTGGCCAACCTTTCAACACGAATGCTCCTGGCCCTTTAATGGTTGTATAGGTGAGGGCATTTCAGCAGGTGCAGCTGCTTTAGCAGCACCATCAGGACTTGCAGCTGCCAGGATTCTGTCTTCGACACAACTCTTAAGAACGCAGAGGCCCTAATGGTGGAAGGTTGGCCACCTCTGGGTTAGATAATGCTTCCTGCCTCATATAGAAAAGGTCCAGGGGGGTAGGGAACCCCCTTCTGCCTGAACCATTTTTCACGCTGTCCCCATACATTTGCTCAACACGGGGGGGGGGGGGAGGTCAATGTGGAAGCTGGATCTTTCTTGTCTGATGGCCACGTTTCCAACCTGTACACATTGAGCAGAAGGTCTGAACACAGTCTAGGTGCACAAGCTCTGTACATGTGATCATAGTTCCAACCATTTGCAACATTCCTGATCACATGGAGAGCAGCTACATGCATGCAGACTGTATTCTTTAACACTTTGGGGTGCAGGGGCTGGGGGCCAAACCAGCAAGTACAATTCGACTCTCACCCTCCGAGCCAAGTCGGACGCATAGCCGCTGTTCTTCCCAAATTGCCTACCTCTGGGCATTGCCAACCATCAACTAGCTCCCATAGGAGCTTCTCTTGCTGATAATGTTGTCCAAAAACAGGCGAACTTAAGTCATGAATTCCTAGTAGGATAAACATCAAGCCTGTGAAAAATCTTAGTGAGATTGGCACTGGAGTGGTGGAGTGACTCATTCCAAGATTTTACAAGCCAGAGATGTATAGTATGTAACAATTGCTTTTATAAATTATGGCATGTCCATTTCTCAAGGTCTTATTTGCTCTGCTCTTCAGCTCGCTGTTTGGATGATGGCAAAACCCTTGAGGCTTCTGTTTTTAAAGGTCATTGTGCATAGTCCCCTAAAACCACCAACTTTTTATTTTTGTTTTGTTTTCTGCTTTGGATTTCTAGGCCAATTGGTTTGCTTCTCTCAGCTTTGTGAAACTCGCTTCCTGCTGGGCTAAGCAAAACATCTCTCCAGCTTTCAATTTCACTTCCTTATTGACTTAACCATTAATTGTTCCAGTTTACTTAAAGTCTGTAGAAACATTTGATATGCCACTTTGAATGTGGGCAGCTGTCAATTCATCTGGACCTCACTTTTTTGACAGCCTTGGGCTTTGTCCATTGTGAAGTGTGTTGAATGCCGGCAGTGCCTAGAAGGATTTCCAGAGGAATCTGTGGCTAGCAGCTGCGTTTTGCATACAACAATTTCTTGGCCCTTCCTCATTTTGTGCCTCCCTTTGCCCTTCCCGACCTGGAAATGGAACCTACAGTGGACCTAAGCACAGAGATCAGAAGGAAATTTGATTTTTCTGATCTTGTCTGTAGCTTTTTAAAAAAATCTTTCTGTAGATCAAATCAATCAATCCTAAATGAAATCAACCCTGACTGTTCCCTGGAAGGACAGGTACTGAGGCTGAAACTCAAATATTTTGACCACCTGATGCGAAGAGAGGACTCTCTGGAGAAGACTCTGATGCTGGGAAAGATTGAAGGCAAAAGGAGAAGGGGAAGGCAAAGGATGAGATGGTTAGACAGCATCACCGATGCAACAAACATGAAAATGAGCAAACTCAGGAAGATAGTGGAGGACAGGAAGGCCTGGCAGGATGTGGTTCATGGGATCACGAAGGGTCAGACACGACTTAACGACTGAACAACAACACAACAGTTAGGAGGACATGATGTCAACAAATGCGGAATTTCTTGAATGTGCATGTAGAGTTGTAGGCTGCTCTGTTTGTAGTTCTTAGGTTGATCCCAGACGGTGGTGATGGGTAACAATTCATTGTTGCTGCTGAGACAAACGTTAAACTGGTGAGAGAGTCTGCAGCATTTCTTTTAAGAGGACTTAAGTTTGTCTTGCAGGCCTCCACATTTAAAAGCCAAAAATGTTTTGAGTGCAAATCCCAAGCTGCCTCTCATAGAGTGGATGAAACGCCCCCACTCAGGGAGACACACCGAAAATATTATTGATTTGTTTGCTTAGAAGAAAATCCCAGTGACTATGGAATGTTATGCATTCCAGTTTCTTTCTTCCACATTAAAAGAAAATAAAAGCAAATCAAGTTCTGGTTTTGTCTCAGTCGGGTGTAATGACACTCTCCCTGCATCTTAAAAGTCGCAACAGGAAGAAAATAATAAAGGGATTCTTGGACTGTCTCTACATGATTGTCCAAAGAATTTGTTAACTGGGGCACATTTTGCATGAGGGCCCAGTAAGCCCCTAGAGTCCGTTGCTGTGCAGATGTAACTGAACTTACCAAGAGGAGCTTGCATAGAGAGGGTTGGCTCATTCAGGTGACCAGCTAAGACAGTTGTCTCAGGAAGCGAATTGACGAGGGAGTGACAGCCTCTGCCTGCCTTCCAGCCTCCCGTCATTGTCCTTCTCTTCACACTTCCTGGATTCAAAAAGGAAGAGAGGAACAGAGCAGGAGAGGAAGGGTGATGGGCTAGGTCTATAACTTCCAATGTAGAAGAGAGTTGCAAAGTAGCTCTATATAACAATTGAACTTGGTTCATCACAACTTGTGTTAATGTAATGCGAAGTGTTTTATTTTTTAACGATCCTTTACTTTCTCATCTCTTTATGAGAGAGATTAGTTAAATTTGGGTGTGTAATAGCTTAACTGAGAGCTTCAAATTGAGAACGCGTGGTACGTTGGAAAGCCCGATGCAAAAGAGCTTTTCAAAAGTGAATAAACTCCAAGTCAAACTCGGTTGGCGCTAACATCTCACAGGTTAATGGTGAGAGGTCGCCTTGAAGATTTGCATTGGTTTCAATGTATAGCATAGGTGAAGTGCGTAATATAATACATAAAATTATGTAGTACAGGTGGGCCCCCATATCTGCTGGGGATATGTTCCAGGCCCCTCTGTGGATACTTGAAACCGTGGATAAGAGCGAACACCCCCTCCATGGATTCCTGAGGGCCCCCCCACCCTGCCTCCCCTGCAGGCAGGCATGCTTGCCCCCCCCAGCTCTTATTTTTCTTTCAGCAAGCTTTGTTTCTTCCTTAAAACAAACAGAGAAGCAGCCTCCATTGCAGGCAAGTAGAACGAGACTAAGTCCTAGAGAGGCTCTGCAAGGTTTCTGTTAACCTTGCAGAGCCTCTCTAGTACTTAGTCTCGTTCTACTTGCCTGTAATAAGCAGCCAGAGGCTGCTTCTCCTGTTTCTTTAAGGAAGAAACAAAGCTTACTGGGAAAAAAGTAAAAGCCTGGGGGGGTCCCTGTGATCCGTGGATAGCGAATCAGTGGATATGGGGGCCCACCTGTCTAAAAAGATTCAAGGAAGAACCAGCAGAAGGAAGGATTCAGTGGAATGTTGACACTCTCTTTTATCAAGTATTGGAAGAGAGGAAATATGAAAATGTAAGATAAGAGATTCTGAACTGAGGCGTCACTAGGGTTGATGTCGCCCGCTGCGGTAACTCGTGTTGTTGCCCCCATTAACTTTATTCATTTTAATATATAACAGTACAGGTCACCCAACAAATCAGTAACCAACAAGAAACCAGTGGCCAACTTAATGACACTCACGTAACTAAATAAGACTTCTAGTATTAGCTCTGATACACAGAAATTAGAGCTGACTAATACTAATACCTTATTGGTTCCATGATGTGTCCTAATAACACCTCATTGACTCTCAGAACAATCAGTCTTATTGGTCAGTTTTGAGTTAAGGAAATCTACTTTTTGTTACATAAAGCAGTTGTGTTTTCTTTTTCCGGTTATTTGGCCATAACATTTGATAGAATACAGATAATCCAGTATGGTTTGTTTCATTACATTCGGCATTAATTTGCCTTTCCAGTGATATATAACAGGATGGTATTATTCATAAATACATGGTTTCCACAATTTTGGCCACTAGTGTTGTCACCCCCCAAGGGTGTCACCCAGTGTGGTCCGCGCCCCCCACGCCCCTAGTGATGCCACTGATTCTAAATATGGCTTTGCTATTGCTTAAAATGTACTGTGGTTGAGAGAGCTGTGTTTGAGCTCTTCTCCTATTTTTCTTTTTCCCATGTCCTCTCTCTTTGTAAAATGTTAGGTGGTGGTGATATTAAGTAACTGGGGTCTTTGTTTTGAAGGAAATACATATACCGTATTGGTCTGAGTAGAAGACTCACTTTTTTCTCCTAATTTAAGTTTTTTAACTAGGGGTGCGTCTTATAATCAGGCTGTTGCAATTTAATGCCAGTGATTTAATTAAATTTTTTTAATAGCACCAAACTTTAAGGGTGTGTCTTATAATCGGGTGCGTCTTATACTCGGGACAATATGGTAATTCTATTAATATGCCGCTTGGATTTTCATATTGTGAGCAAGAGATTGTATATCTTTTATTCTTTTTAATACAAAACAGAGAGCATACTGCCATAGCTACATGATTGCAGTACAGAGCTGTGCAAAGGCTCCACTGGGCGCAAGGAGTTCAATATAAGCTGGGACGTCTCCACTCCTACACCTGCATATGATCTCCATCCATGTTCCAGAGTACTATGCCTCTGAATACCAGTAGCAGGGTAGTGTTGTTTTCATACCCTGCTGCTGGGTTTCCCCATTGGCCACTGTGGGAGACAGGATGCTGGACTAGATGGGCCTTTGGCATCCACTGTATGATCCTGCAGGGCTTATATTCTTATGTAAATGGAGCATCCCCTGGGATTGTAGGTAATGAAGCAGCTTCCGCTACACCCGGGGCTCCTTGTACACCTTAGGATGCGCACTAGAGCGGCTAGGTTGCAACATCTGATGAAAACTTCTCTTTTGGAAACCTGCATGAGCCTGGGCTGTCAGACATGGTCAGAGAAATATTCTTTACATATCCAATTACTGGACTTATTTTCTAGTCCAATACTTCATCTCAAAATCCAATGTCAAAAGTTAAGCCACCTCTCTTACGGACAGACATCTTGTGAGATGCCCATTTGGCCTGTGCTTCAACATGTAACCGTTTTGAAAAATGGCATAATCTGAAATAGTTGGACCGCATACCTGCCTTAAATGCAGAGCTTGCGTTGGCATGCATTTTTTAAAAGCTCTGCTGTCTTCCAGTGGTGCATGTTCTCTCTCTCTCTCTCTCTCTCTCTCTCTCTCTCTCTCTCTCTCTCTCTCTCTCTCTGTGCGTCAAGGGAAGCGACATAAAATATTTACTCCTGCTATTGATTTTAATGTTGTTGCTTCCTTTTCAGAGTAATCAAAGTGGCAGGAATTTTAATCATGGTTTTCAGTGCAGCTGCTTAACTCTATGGCAGAAATAACGTCCCCCTTTAAAGTGCACATAATGTTGGTTGTCTCCTGGAACGGAAGCGAATGAAAAAGAATTGTTTGACGTGGCTGAATATCAGATGTGAAAGCAAACAGGGGAAGGCCCTCTCTTTCATGCCCTGCCTGTAGGCTTCCTGGGGATATCTGCATGGCCAGTGCTAGAAACAGAATATGGCATATCTGCATGGCCAGTGATAGAAACCAAATATTGGGCTAGATGGGGTCTATTATAAAAGCCCTGCTATATAAAAGTCCTGCTATATTGGCCTTAAAACATTCATCTCACTGCAGTGGCCAACCAGATGCTTCTGGGAATTTCACGAATAGAACAGAAAAGCAACAGCCCTGACCCGCTGTTGCTTCCCAGCCACTGGAACTCGGCTGTCATTGCCTCTGAACATGGAAGCTCCATATAGCAATCCTTGTAAGCTGGAACTGATAACTCTCTCCTCCTGCCTCCATGACACGACTGGACTTAATTGTCAGGGGATACCTACCTAAGACAGTGGCAGCACATTCCATATATTACGTACTGTGTCTTTTGTGTGCCATGGATTTCTCCACTCCCTGGGCCACTCAGATCCCCATTTCTTTCTTCATCCAAGCCAGTTCTTAGGAAACCTGCCTGGTTCCTAAATACAGCAAAAATAAATACATTGCATCTCTGTCTTAATAATGTATAGTGCTGATTTTGACCTATAAAGTCTTCTGTGACTTGGGATTAGGGTATCTGAAGAACCGCCTGATCTCCATAAAATCTTGCCCGCTCTTTAAGATCTGCATTGGGAATCCTGCTCCAGATGATGACACCTTCAGACATGAACCAGATGGTGACCCCAAAAGCAAGGCCTTTTCAATGGTGGCACCTGGTTTTAGAATACACTCCTCAGAGACACTCTATTGGCACTGACATGACTAGCTTTTTGGTTGCAAGGGGAAGGAAAGCCTGTTCTCCTAAGCTTTTAGTAGAAGATTGGTTTTTATTTTTGCTGTTGCGTTGCTTTGCGTTCTTGCTGCTTTTCTGCCATTGTATTGTTCTGTGATGCTGAAACATGGGAGGAAAATGTTGTTCTTCTTGTCGCACACCATATAGGCCATAGGAAAGGCGGCTACGAAATTGTTTTGATGGATTAAATAATGCGTGATCATGCATTGGTAGCAACTGTCTTGGTGCACCAAATACCCACTGATGAGAAGGAATTTTGCAGATCTTTGCCAGTACCTGAGCTTGAGCCTGGGCCTGTGTATCATTGCCAGCACTCGATCTGTTCTTTATTAATGTCTGTCCTGATGCTTTCATTTGACATTAGGATTAACATTGGCAACACTTTTATGTTTGTGAGGCTGCTGGGACTGGGAAGAAGCAAACAGATAACAGACCACTGCTGAACAAAATTTTCTGGTGGATGCTTAATTTTATTTTTTTTTATTTTTTAAATGCAGTAAACAGTGTTCCGTTTGAGCTTCCACTCCCCTAATAAATATGCAGAGCATCTTCTGTGTTTGGCTCTGAAACTGCTGCCTCCTTGGCTGCTGAGAAAAATGTAGAAGGAATCTTAGCTTCTCTCACGACGTCCAAGTGGCAACAGTCCGAATCTGAGGAGGCAGGACCAGCATTGGGCCTTCTTCTTTGGATTGAGGAAGAGGGCCTTCCGGACATGTGGGTAGGCCCTCCCACTCCAGAGGGCAAGGTCGGCTTAGCTGAACGTCTCCTCCCCATTGTATGCCTTGCCCTCCTCAGTGACAACACACCTGTGCCAACAACAGACAAAAGTGGGATTTGACTGAGGGGAGGCCGAGTGCAAGGTTCTAGATGAGATGGCTGCCCCTTAAGGCGGAGTCTGAGTGGGGCAATATTTAAGGCCTCAGCCTACCTATGATGACTATGACACTTGTCAGAGCAATTTGCTCACTTGGAGCTTTTCATGGTACTGTGACTCTGATTGGTCGTCTTGCCCATCCATCTAACTGCTTAGTATTGCCTTTGTGGGCTTCTACTCATGGTCCAGATACAAGAGCGTCTTAATGGAAACAAACCAATTGTGTTGGAGTACAAAATGCTCCTAATACTGAAATGCCTTCCCAGACTGAGAGGGAATATATCATTGTGACCCAGTGTTGACTGTTGTTGTCTCTACATAAGCTCTAAGTTTCCTTAATAAATCTGTAGCTCCCTTTAGTCCTTAAAATTGCTAGCGATTAGGGAGTCCCAGTTTATACTGTAAAACAGGGGTTCTCAACCCCTTCCGGCTGAGTACCACCTCAGCGCCACTCTCCTGCTGTGTACCACCGGAAGTGACTGGCGAGGACATAATCGCCAGTTACTTCCAGGTTTTCAGAGGCCAGAAAACGCAGATAGGAGGCTCCGGGTGCCAGGGATGTATCTAAGTAACTAGGTCGCGAGTGCGAGTACGAGTCATTTTTGCAAGAGTGCGAGTCCGAGTGCGAGTCAGTGTCAAACTTTTTGGGCAAGTACGAGTCAAGTGCGAGTCATTTTTGCACGAGTGCGAGTCAAGTACGAGTAAGGCCAGAAACCACGAGTCACAAGTCACGAGTTGAGTCACTTTGGGGAAAATGGCTTTTTCCCCTGAAAATGGGGAAAAATGACCTCTGAGACTTTTAAATGGGGAAAAATGACCTCTGAGACTTAAAGCACCCACTTGGCTCCCCCTATGCCCTTTCCCTCACCTCTCAGTCTTGTCACCACCCATCTGGTTTGGGAAAAACAAGCGTGTCTACATTCAAACCATTTATTATTCCCCCCCTGCACCTTCCCCTTGCTGAGCCGAGCATCCCTTGGGCTCGGAGTTTTGGTCAATGAGGAGGGACTGCTGCGGCAGCTTTGCCTTCCCTCACTCCTCCCCACCCCTCGCACTTGGAGTTGTGGCCAATGGCAAACAGACAGCAACAAAAGGGGGGGACTCAGAGCCAGGCTTGCTTTCCCACCCCCTTGAAAACCCTTCCTCCCTGCTGCCCTCCTCCTCCGAGGTCTCCAATGCGCCTGCCTGCCTGCCTGTGTTGATGCCGGCCATTAAAGGAAAATGACTTGGAAATGGCAAGTCGTTACTCCCACGAGTGCAAGTAAAGTACGAGTCCCGTGGGTCACGAGTGCGAGTGCAAGTGCTAGTCAGTGGGTCACGAGTACAAGTACGAGTACGAGTCAGGGAAAAAGTGGCTAAGTCACACTTGCGAGTCGAGTCATTTGACTCGAGTCCCCATCACTGCTGGGTGCGTAGGGGGGCCCTTCTCAGCATACCCGAGAGGCTTGGACAAAGGCAGAAACCTCTTGGGAGTGAAAACACGCTGCCAAAAGCACCGCGTCGGAGTGCGGGTCCAGTGCTCTGGCAGTCCGAGTACCACCAGCAGTCGGCCAAAGTACCACTGGTTGAGAACCCCCGCTGTAGAATTTGGTCCTGGATGTGGAATCTACTAGTTGTCAAATTAGAAGAATCTGATTAGATAAGCACCGTAAAAATTGTATGAGATCATCACAAAAACTATTATATTTTTCTCTCCCTTGTACAACAATACACCGCTACCAGAATAGTTTCAAAAAATGAACATTTCCTTAACGTACAGACCCACTGATTCATCATCTAAAGCTTTAGCTGTCTAATCTACAAATGAGACCGATTTAAAGCTTCTTCCCCACGACAAAGCCCTCTGAAAGCATTTAAAATACTGTAAAACAAGCCATCAAAAATTGCCCCGTCTTCAACTCTGACCTCTAAATGCAGTTGTTTTTATGTCTAAATGTACGCTCGTTTGCATAATATAGTCCAAGAGCAAAATGTGGTTAGATTTTACAGGATTGACCCCCCTCCCTGCCCCATTGAGTCAGTCAGTATGTAAGATAGTAGAATGTTCGCACTGGCTGATGCTCGCATGCCAGTCAGGGGACTGTTCTGAGAGCCGTTTTCATCACGCACACGATGACAGGAGCTTGGCTGCCTCCTGTGGGGCTTGGCATCCCTTGAATTTTTGGCCCTGTCTGAAGGCACTGAAACTCAACTGTAGAACCATCACAGGGAAGGCTTTTACACTTCAGTGCCAGGATCGCATACTGTTCAGGACAATTGTCTTCAAAAGGAGAAACACCAGCTTGATTTTGTGTAGGAACGATGTGTTATGTGCCTGCGCAAGTGCACATCCTTTATCTCAGCCATCTCCATTTTCCTCTGGATTTTTTCTTTCGTTGCCAGGCTAAGAGGTGGTTGAGATCAGAGGTGGCCCTACCACAAGACAAGGTCAGGTGGCATCCTCTGGATTTTGGGAAGGTTAGGGGGTGCTATGAAGGGCAGTGGAACAAGAGATGAATTTGAGCCATGGGTCACAATCAACTGGGAGGTTTCTTTCCACAGAGCTGGCGCAGGGCCTCTGAGGGGAATTTTATCAGGGAGTACAAAGTTTCTTTTGGGCCCTTTCTCAAAGAGGGAGGGGGCAAAACAGGGCAGGGGGAGGACAGCAATGGCTGGAAAAGTCTCCAGAGCCCAGGTCTACCAAGCTTCCCAATGCAGCGCCCAGGTCTACCTGCCTGGTAGACCTGGCCTCCAGGTTAGCCCGACCTCCATCTTTCACTCTCCCAGGAAATTTCTGGGCCCCCTCTTTTGACTCCTGGGCCCGTTTTTTTTTAAACTCTGGGCCCGGGTACAATTTACCCCCTTTACCCCCCTCTCATGGACCCTGATTTCCAGTGCATTATGTCCTATGTTACACAGCAGAAGGCAGGTACCACTTTGGATTTTCTACCTGGTGAAGCAAAATGTCACAGCATTTGTGCCTCTTTGTTTCTTGGCAAAGCTCTGTCGCTTCTAAGCAGAATAGTGTTTAGAACTTGAGATTTCCCGGTACATTGCATCAGTAGAAAATGGAACACTAAGTAGAGAATTCTCGATGAACCAAAAATGGTAGTAAAGACCACCCTTGACTGAAGTTTGACCACCTATTGAAAAATACAAAAGAGCTGTTAAAACATTGCACATGTGGAGATGATGTGATTTCCCAAAATCCTACGCCACTCCCTAGCATCAGATTCTAAAGATGTTTACACTCAGTTTTGCTGGGAGTGTTGCGGCATTGTTAGGTCAGCTCCTTGCCCCTTTCCAACAGTTCTAAATCAGCATCTGATGGCCTAGAAGGCCAAGAATGTGGGAAATATAATAGTCTTAATTCTAATTGGAGGGATTAATCAATTCAAGGTTTTTTAAAAACTGCATTTCAATCAGGGCTTTGTGTGTATGCAGTGGCGTTCCCAGCCCTCCCGACGCCTGGGGGGGGGCGGGGTTGGAGCGCCCCCCCAAGTAGCCGGGCTCGGGGCTGAGTGCCCACTCCGCGCGTCCCCGGCCTCCGAAGGCTGGGGATAAGCCCTCCTTAAAGCGACCGCCCCGTTCGGCGGACGAGAGCTTTATGAAGAAGCCGAACGCGTCGCTGGTTTTTATAGGGTTTGCCCTCAGAAAGGGTTTGCGCATGCGCAAGCCCTATAAAAGCCAGCGACGCGTTTGGCTTCATAAAGCTCTCGCGGAGTGGGCGCGCTGCTTCGGAGGGGCGCGCCAGCCGGGCTCCGGTGCCGCGCCGCTCTGCGCAGCCCCGAGCCCGGCTGCCGCGCCCCTCACCCACTCAGCGCCTGGGGGGAGCACACCTGCTCCCCCCATATAAGAACGCCTCTGTGTGTATGTGTGTGTGAGTCAGAAAATGTTTGAGATGTCGTCGTCCCCGAAAAAAAACCCACTAATGTATTCATGTTTGTATCAGGGTCTCTGGCTATGTTATTGCTCTGTAATCTTAAATTCAGTGGGACTTAATTCCAAGTGGAAGTATGGACACAGGATGGTGTAGTGGTTTGGGAGTCGGACTTAGACCTGGAAGATCCAGGTTCAAATCCCCGCTCAGCCATGAAGCTTCCTGGGTGACCTTGGGCCAGTCACTATCTCTCAGCCCCACCTACCTCACAGGGTTGTTGTGAGGACAAAAAGGAGGGGAGGAAATATGTACACCACTCTGAGCTCCTTGGAGGAAGGGCGGTATAAAAATGTGAAAAATAAATAAAAATAAGTGAAAATGTGTAGGAAGGATTGGCCTGTTCCTTCTGATGGTCTTAACATTTTTGTTTTGTTTTGTTTGCTCTCCCCTTTATTGTGTAACTGGACTGGTTTGCTTGAATCATCTATAGTCTGCTGGGTAAGGCACTTCCTCCTTTGACTAATGACCTAGACCAGCATTTCTCAAACTGTGGGTTGGGACCCACTTGGTGGGTCGCAACCTGATTTCTGGTGGTCCCGACTCCCGCAGAGCCTCCAATGATGGAAAGATCAGATAAGTATTACCTCAAGCCCTGAGGCTATTCAAAAACCAGATCGCTGCTAATTGCCCTGCAAACAGGGCAGGGTTTTGCCCCAGAGCCCTCAGCAATCTGGTGCCAGCACTGCACATGGCTAAGTTGAACATTTGATTGGCAGAACATACCTTTGCCCTTGAAGCTTTTCAGTTGCCTTGAAGGATTTTAGCGAAAGAAGCCACGAACAAGCTGTGGGGTTAAAAGCTCGTTTTGAAGCTTCTTGCTGGAGAGAGTTATACCAAAGTGTTCTTAGTCTGATTGCTTAATGCTGTACCTTGTTTATTTTATTTATTTTTTATTTATTTTTCACATTTTTATACCGCCCTTCCTCCAAGGAGCTCAGAGTGGCGTACATATTTCCTCCCCTCCTTTTTGTCCTCACAACAACCCTGTGAGGTAGGTGGGGCTGAGAGATAGTGACTGGCCCAAGGTCACCCAGGAAGCTTCGTGGCTGAGCGGGGATTTGAACCTGGATCTTCCAGGTCTGAGTCCGACTCCCAAACCACTACACCATCCTGGCTTTGCATTGCCACAGACAAGCAAGCCAATGAAACGTTGATCGGTTTTGTCAGGGACTCGGGAGCCATTATGCAAATTTGAAATCTAAGTGAAAATGGTTTTGAAAACTCTTTAGGTGATTCCCTCTTCATTCTCACATTTGTATTCTGCCGTTCCTCCAAACAGCTTTAGAGTGCCTTCACCATCCCTAGTGACTCAAGTTGCACCCCACATTCCACTCCCTCCTAGCTGGGTGGGCCATATATGGAGGAACAGAGGTGGTTTGGGGAATTAGCCTTGGGGCCTTCTGAAGGTTCTGGGCCAGCCACTTGCCCACACCTAGATTTATCGCAAACATAGTTATTCTTGCTTTAGTGGTCAAGAGGTCAGTCAACAATCCAGTCAATAAATGAATATGGAAGACTGGTGCATTTGAAAACCAAGAGTTGATAATAGTTAGGAGTGTGGAGATTGCTCTTCTACCATTCTTGTGAGCACTGTCTAGAAGACAGGTTGACATAAGGCCAAAGGTTGGTGGAAAACATAAACGGCCCCCCTTCCCACTAAGTAACATAGTGTGGCCTGGCATCCAATGCAATTTCCTGTGGAAGTGGGGAGAATGAAATCTGTGTACAGTATGTTGTCTCTGCAAAATTATTATCTCTGTGGAAACATGTTGAGGTATATATTAGATCTGTTCTGTAGTTAGCGCAATCCTATCCAATTTACGCCATTGGTATAACCAACGGTGCAGTGAGAACAGGAGGCCCCAGAATGGAAAGGGGATTCAAATACCCTCCAAAGGAGGATTCAACAGGGATTTAAATCTCCCCTCCCCTCCAAAGCCTCCCGCCCTGCCCTCCCCCACTGGTTACACCGGTGATGTAAGTTGGATAGGATTGTGCTGTATGTTTAGTTTGTTTTTATTATTGGTTTATTTTTTTTCTGTCTGTCTCTAATTAGCCTTGTGAGGACTTTGTCCTGGAAGATGGTGTGTACATATAATTATGAGCTAGGATGTAGCAAACATTTTGGAGTATTCTGAATACATATTGTGGAATAAGAAGTCAACAGACATTGATTATTCAGGTTGCACTAATTGCTAAGAAAAAATGCAAGCGTTCTCAGGCTTACCTAGTGCTAGTCATTTGAGCTAACTAAGCATGTCACGGTAAAGTAGGACATGATGAGCAGAAATATGATGATAAATAGTTGTGACATATAGGGCAAAGTGTGTGAATGATGCAAGTCAGTGGTTCTCAAAATGTGCTCCTAGGAATCCTGGGGCTCCCTGAGATACCTTCAGGGGCTCCACAAGCACACCATAAGTGACTGCCATCTGCTTGGTGCTGCACCACTTCGAACATGCACTGGCACTCTGGGGCTCCCCAAGACTCACCGTATGTGCCAGTGGGGCTCCCCAAAACTCTGTTTAGGTGTGTAAAGGGCTTCAGAGACCGAAACGTTTGAGAACCCGCTGATGGTAAGTCATTGAATTGCTAGCAAATTGTTGAGTCTGTGTTATGGGCAGTTAACAGTTGGTGGTGGTACAATCATTGCTGCAGTTTGTATAAGACTGATATAACCACTATGTTTTGAATGTCTTTGAAACAATCTGTTTTAGATAAATATATGCTCTTTTTCAAGTTTTCACGACCCGTCCAGATTTAATACATTCTTTTAATAAACGACCGGGAAACCCGGTGAACGTAAACATTTTAAACTCTGAAATATGGTATATCGTGTGCGCATGCGCAACCAATAAATTCTCTCCTATGGTAGTACTACTGAAGTGAATGGGGACTGAGCAAGAGTTATGGGCTTGAATGCCACGTTGAGTCCTTCACACAACACTTCATTTATGGAGATGACTGGCACAGGATGTGGTGAATCTGGCCTTTGTACTTTTTTAAAAGGTATTGGAGAAATTCAAAGAGGGAATGGACTATTCACAGCTATCAACTATGGTAGCTAATTAGAACCTGCAGGTTCACAGCCAGTATAATTTTCAAAGCTAGTTACTTGGGGGGCAAACAGTGGGGGAGAACCATTGCCTTCACACCGTGATTGTGGGCTTCCCGGAAACCATCTGGTTGGCCACAGCGGAAAACAGGATGCCTGGCTAGATGGACCTCTTCTGGTCTGCTTGGTTCCTGGGAGTCACATGACTCTTGTTTGTTTTTATTTGTAGGCGCTAGAAAGGTTGTAGAATTGTTAGCTAGGCATCTGCTCAGGATTCTTAAGGTGCAGGATATCCTCTTTTGGGCAAGGGGTTAACCAAAGTAATCCTGCTGTTTGTCTATATACTTCCTCAGTCCATCCTTCTGTATCACATGGGATTGCCTTGTTGATTTGTAGGGTAATGATAGGGACTTTAGCTTCATCCACTTTCACTGTTGTGTTGGAAAGGTGTGCAATGTTCAATAATAACAACTTTCACTTTTATACTACATTCCAAGCGTCACATACCACATGTCCATCCTGACTATGGCCTTGTAAAGTAGACCAGCATTGTCCTCTGTTACCTGTGAGACCCTGAGGGCAGATGATGAATCAACTCAATGTATTAGTATTACCGTAATTGGTTGATTACCCTATGTACCCTAATTAGATGGTATCCCACAACAGCTGAGTTTAACCTCCACCCCAGAAGAGGTTTTCATGCTACACAAGTATATTTAAATGGATTTGATTTTATCACCTTATTGAATCGATTAACCGATTTGTCAGCAAAACATTTTTGTTTTGATGGACAGCCTGAATGGAGAGTAGATCTGGCTCTCCTAGTAAGGAAACCGTCTCTCTAACTCTGAAATCAGCCCCTGAACTATGCTCTCTTTCCATGTTCAAAACGGTAATGCTTCTTGGCAAGTGTGAATTCCTGACTCATAGGAAGAAGAAGGAACCTCCTAGCTTCCTGAGGGACTTCCTTTGCAAATATGCTGGGCTGGGGAGAGTCAGAAATTTAAGATGAACCACGGCTGGCCTGGGAGTTGAGAAATGGCTTGTTGTTACAAAGGGTAGCTCCTGCCAGCATTCCACATGTTCAGACGTCACTTTTGGACTCACTTGATATTCAGCAGAACATAAGTGATTGGGCGGGGACTGATTTTTCACTCATGTCATCTTGGGCACTTTGAAAACGAAATATTTCACGTCCTTCTACTTTGTCTGAGAACTTGTCAGAATTCAGGCTAAAAGTGGATCTGTCAATATTTTATTTATTTTGAGAGAGGCATCCTTTCAATATTTTATTTGAGAGAGGCATGTCAATATTTTATGTATTTTGAGAGAGACATCCTTTCATGTTGGTCTGAAGCTGGCACCAGCCTGGCAACGTGTCAAGGTCCTTTTGGCTGCCTCAACCCCCTTGAGGCCATAGGACTACAACCTTTAAGGTTATTCAATTTTAAAACCTTTTAAATGGACTAAAGAGGCATCTCTGATTAATTGGGCAACACCTTTTTTAATGTTAACTATTTAAGTACCGTAGTTAAGCAAACAACTGATAATAGGTTTCATCTTAAGAGGCATTCCCCTTCACTCGCAGAGAAAGGAAATGCCTCTTCTAAGAGAGTACCAGGCCTCCAACACCACCCTCTCTCTTTATCCATCTATTTTTTATCTATGTACAGTATTTATATACCGTATTTCTTCGAGTCTAAGGCGCCATCGATTCTAAGGCGCACCTTTACTTTCAGTACCACCAGCAGGGAAAAAAAATCCATCAATTGTAAGACTAGCCTCCCTTCATTAAATCTACCTGCTAAGCATCAACTCTCCCCAGCATGTCTCCTGCAGCTGAGGATGACTGAGTGCACTGCCTTTGCATAGCATTTCTGGCCCCGTCAGAAAGTGCCATTTCCTTCGTTACCTGGGCTTGGGGGAGCTTCAGGAAGGCCTGCACAACCCTCTGCAGGCCTCCCTGATCTTCAGTTTGGCGAAAAACAGCGATTTTTGGCCATTTCTGGTTTTCACGAAAACCGGAAATGGCTGAAAAATCACAATTTTTTTGCCGAACTGAAGATCAGGGAGGCCTGCAGAGGGTTGCGCAGGCCTCCCTGAAGCTCCCGCAAGCCCCAGTAAGTAAGAAGATAGCATTTTGGGGTGCTTTTTGGAGACCTTCGATCCTAAGACACACCCCATTTTTTGAAATGCTTAATTGGGAAAAAACATGCGTCTTAGAATTGAAGAAATACAGTATCTCTTTTTTTCTACCTCTGAAGAGGCCCCCAGAATCTGTTTTTTCTTCAGAGCTACTTTTAATCATATGCAAATTCAGTTTGATTGCAAGACATTTGACTGACTATGATTTTGTTTTCATTCACCTGACCAAATGTCTGTTACATACAGTACGTAATTCCTGTTATATCAGTCCTAGGAAGTGTCAAAACGGGGTAAGAAGGGGCAAGATAAGTACAGTAGTTACCCTTCTTCCCAACTGCTGGTTTTCTATGGCTCCTTGAAAAAAAAGTGTGGTTGTGAAATAAGCATTTTAATCTCTGTGGCAAATGAGGACTTACTTGAGCAGGAATGCATTTGGAATTCCTTTCCTAGAGAAGTACGCATTCCCAGCTTTTTCTCTTCTAACATTCAGGAAGTTGTTTGACAGAGCTTGGCCTCAGCATCTTGTTTTTTAACCATAGAATGCACAAAGTTGGCATTGGTTGAATGGCCTCTGAGCATGTGCAGAGTGCATTTCCCTTCCCACTGAATAAGTACAGAAAGCTGCATGTGTTAGAGACTGAGCAAGGGCTTTTCAGATAGGAGGTTAGCGTTGCCAAAGAGTCTTGAGCCAAGACATTTCTTCCTCCCTCTCTCACTCTCAACATTAAGCACAGGGAAGACTGTTTTGTTCTGCCAAGTTTTTGATGGGTGCTGATTTCCTGGCCGGTGTCTTTGGGGGCAAGGGTGGAACAGTTTTCCTATGTGCTGCTTTTTTATGTTTTCATTTATTGGTTTTATTTTTTGATGCTTTCTGTATATTGTAATGGTTGGCTTGTAAGCTGCCTTTCAGCAGAAAGGCAAAATATAAATAGAAGAACTGAATATTTATTGGATTTGTAACTAATGTGATATCTTTCCTCCAAGGAGCCCAAAGTAGTGGGGGTGGAAAGGGATTTCATTTTATCCTCACAACAACCCTGTGAGGTAGGTTGGTCTGAGAGAGATGGGTCTAGTACAGTGATAAACCTGCAGACAGGATATGTTTTTCTTCATACAGCACCTAACTACTTCAAGAGTTATACATCAGCTCAAGGTCACGGTTGAGCTTTGTGGCTGTGCAGTGATTTGAACCTAGGTCTAACTGGTTGAAGGGCAACCTAATCTCAGTCCTGTTCTAATGAAATTATAGATGGTGCAATTGTATTCTGAAGCCTCTGTTAAGAACATTCATTGGTGGGGGAAAACATCCTCTGGCAGCTGGGGAGGGTAGTCACAGTGAAGCCTTTTAGCAAGCAAAGGGCATTGCTCATCTCTTCCTTGTCATGTGGGTCCGACAGGAACCCATTTTTGTGCTAACCAATGACTGTTGTTTTACCAGCTGCTGGAAGCAGAGAAGTGAATCTCCCTAAGAGGGAGAGGGAAAACCCTGAAAACAGAAAATAGAAGGCATTCAGCTTCTTTACGTGGTTTCTAAGTAACAAACTGGCCTTACAGCTGAGTCATATTTTAAAAAGGGTTGGGTTTTTTTGTTTACACTTCACTGGGTGAGAAACTAAAATACCAACCTAATTTTTCCAAGATGTATTCTCAAAAGGTAGGGAAAGAGTACAGCCTGCAGGGAGTCTTCTAACAGCCCAATCCTGCTGAAAACTCCGGCGCCGGAAGGAGAGTTCCGGCACTGGAAGAGGTCGCAAATGTGCCGTAAGGCACGTTTGCGCCTCCTTGGGAGCAGGGAAGGCTGGCGCAACACCAGCCTCCCCAGCTCCTGTGACAGAACTGACCCCACCGACAACAGACCCAGTAAGTTAAGATCCAGTGGGCGGGGGGGGGGGCGGATCACCAGGGCAGGGAGGGTGGCCACTGGCCCAGGCGGCCCTGGAGAGGGCGGGGAATGGCCGTTGACCATATCCCCGCCGGGCCCTTACACGGCCTCCTCTTACTTCCGGCAGCAAAATCGCTGGCGGAAATCCGAGGAGGCCGATCCGGGCAGCCGGCCATTACACTTGGGGAAGGGGAGAAGTGTCCCCTTCCCTGAAGAGACCTCCGGCCGGGCTCCAGGATGGTCAGGATCCGGCGGGTGGCCCGGGGACTGCCGGCCGGAACTTAGTCAGGATTCCGCCGTGAGTCTTAGTATTCCTGATGTGTGTGTCAGAACTTAGGGCCCCTTGGCTTAAAGGCCTCTGATATTTCTGTACCTCTTGTTTTGTCATTTGAGATGTAGGAGGCAGGCAGGAGGGACTGATCCATGTGGAAGGGACAAGCTACACCCAAGATCTCTACAACTCATAGAATCATAGAGTTGGTACCACTTCAGGTGCCATCATTCATTGGGAATGTTTTGGACCAGTCCATTTCAGAGTCCAACACAGTACATAATTCTGCCCAATCTAGGCTTGGAAATCAACTAATCAGAGACAGGCCCAGATCTGCCCTATTGCAACTGGTCTTGAGAGCCAGTGTGATGCGCTGGTTCGAGTGTTGGATGACGGCCGTGGAGACCTGGCTTCTGGTCCCCTCTCAACCATGAAGTGGTTGGGTGACTTTGGACCAATTACCATTCCTTAACCTAACCTACCTCAAAGGGTTGTAGTGAGGATAAAATGCTTGTGCCAGCCTGAGATCCTTGGAAAAAGAGCACTTCAAAAATGCAACAATAATAATAGTTCTTTTGGCACAGAGCATAGACAGCCTCAGTAATGTATCTGCCCTGTAGTAACAAGCGTGATTTGGAAAGATGCTGTTTGTGGATGCTAGAAGCAGCAATGGAACAATTAGTTCCAAAGGGTCCCTGCTGGCAGGATTCTTTTAAATAATCAGTGCTTTTTTTTCTCCCCCGCCTTAAGGTAACGTAAAGAGAAACCTTCAACATGGTTGCATTGTCCTTGAAGATCTGCGTCCGCCAGTGCAATGTGGTCAAGACGATGCAGTTTGAGCCCTCCACGGCGGTGTATGATGCATGCCGTGTTATTCGCGAGCGAGTGCCGGAGGCTCAGACAGGGCAAGGTTGGTTCTTCTAAACTCTAAATTAAATGCTGGCTTTCCCCCAAACCATCTTCTGCGTAGAGACTCCTGCCTTAGGCTCTCCATCACCTCTTCTGTCACAATGGAAAAAGGTGATCTTGCAGATCCATGTAAAGAGAAGCATAGCATAGCACAGATTTTATGTGTTGAATAACAGGCTCCCTCTGCCATTTTTCAGCTGTCTTCACAACCAGGGAGTGGCGGAGAGATGAACAGGTGCAATTGCTCTGCCTCGGGATATCTTATTTTATGTTGTTAATTATGAGATTTTTTTGCTGTTCTTATTATAGTTTTTATTTCCTAATTCTTGATTTGGATATTGTTTTACATGCTCCTCGTCAGAACATTAGAAGCGTTTTGAGCAAATAAAAATGACCATGTCCCTTCCGTTTGCAGAGAAGAATGTTAACAGGAAATGTTGAATTCAGGATTAGAAATGTGGATTAGAAACCTTCAGGATTCAGAAATGTTGAATTCTACCCCTGCTAACTGGGCAAGAGGCACTTTTTCAGTTGGTGCTCCTCTTATATTTAGCAGGGGGAGAGTAACTGCTCCCCTTTCACCCCCGCACAGTCTCTTTTCTGGTGGCTGTTTGCTAGTGGTGTTCTGCATCTTTTTTTAGATTGTGAGCCCTTTTGGGACAGGGAGCCATTTAATCATTTGATTTTGTCTGTAAACCGCTTTGTGAACTTTTTATTGAAAAGTGGTATATAAATACTGTTAATAATTAATTAATTTAGGGTAGCTCAATTGCAACGATGTCACATTAGGAGGACAGAGGCGAGTTCAAATTCAGTTTAAAGTGAATGCTTTGCACGCAGTCATCCCATAGTGCAGACGAAATGGGACCTTGATTGACAGTGTCGCCTTAGAGCTAGCTAATTGACACAAGCCCCGGGGGCCATGAATCCAAGCTCCACGTTTCTGCTCCACACTGGAAATAGTTATCCTTGCAAATCGACTCTGTGAGGGCATACGCTGGACTTCTGGCTTAATATAATAGATGCTGATGGAGTGGAAGCATTAACTCTAAACTACTTTGTATTACTTGGTTCATTACTTTCAAGCACAGCCTTCATTAATTAGCACTGAGTGATTAACGTGCTCTCATTGGAGCGTTGCCTATTGGGGCTGCTGTTTCGGTCTTTAGCCCTGGCAGCTCCCGCAGTGACATTTCCGTGGCCTTCAGACACCCTGCCTTCAGCCACGCCTCCACGTTAGTTTTCTTTGGCTGCGGCACTGCTGCAGTATTGATGATTTCCACCAATAGAAAACCAGAAAGCTGGTTGTTGGAATGTTAATGTTCCTGATTGTCTGTCCTAACGTCAACTCTGGAAATTTGGGGGGGGGGGGTACTCCCTGAGCTTGGTTCTTCCCTTCCTTCCATCCCATCCTCTCTAAAACAAATAATCAATTGTCCCAATGACCACAATCTTTTGACTGTATTGAGTTAATAAAACCCATTTCTTCCCGGCCCACAGGTGTACACATTTAACTCCTGTTGCGTATATACACCCATGGGCAGAAATGGTTTAAGTGAGCCAGTTATAGAAAGAGATGAGGATGTAGGGGACAGTACAGGGGAGGGAAATAGGAAAGGAATGGGGTGGGGGGAGTTGAACGTTCGGCCCTGGTGCCTTAGGTGGGTCATCAAATGCCACCCCTTAGCCACTAAACACTGTCTCCCCTGTTACTGGGGCTGTGCAGTACCTGCTACTGCTTCTTCTACTGCTCCTTGGTTTTGAACAGGAAAGGGGGAATGGAGAGAACAAACTGAGGAGGAGAGAGAACTGGCTGAACTAAAACAGTGGTTCTCAAACTTTATAGCACATTTTAAAATTACACTCTATAGCAGTGGTTCCTAAACTGGGAGGCGGGGCTCCCAGGGGAGCCGCGGAAACCAGCCAAGGGAGCCGCGGAGTGCCACAGAATCCTCTTGGAAAACAGTGCAATGCCAATTGGTAGGCATCAACATAATGTAACAGGGAGCCACGGCCAGTGGTCACCAATGGTCAGGGGAGCTGCAGGTTGAAAAAGTTTGGGAAACGCTGCTCTATAGGGACCCACCTAGCTTTATTAGACCCTCAAACATTTATCTCCCCATATTTACACAAGCTTGCAAACTTCAGGAGCTCAGCTTTTTGAAGGGCAATTAGCAGCTATCTGATTTTTGAATAGCCTCAGGGCTTGTTGCAATTTACTTTGCTGATCTTTCCATTGCTTGAGACCCACCAGAAACCAGGTCGCAGCCCACCAAGTGGGTCCCGACCCACAGTTTGAGAAAGACTGAGCTAAAACATTGGAGATGGACTCCAGTCCATTTCCTCTTTCTGTTCAGATCCAGGGACCAAGAGGAAAAGCAGTGGAGATAGGTAGGTTAAGGTGAACCCCCCATCCTCCTCAGCCAACCTCATCGACATGCTGGCCTTGAGGGAGCCGCGTATTTGAAAGAGACCAATGCGGTCCACTTCATGGTTGTATTAGGTAGAAGACATTTGGCATAGAAGCTCAGGAACTGGGGATACTTTATTTGTTCTGCAACCTCTGATGTCCTTTATCTTCTGTGTTCCTTTCGCAGCCTCTGATTATGGATTATTTTTGTCCGATGAAGATCCACGGAAAGGCATTTGGTTGGAAGCTGGCAGAACCCTGGATTACTATATGCTGCGAAATGGGGTACGGCCTAAATCTGGTGTCCTCCGCTGCACTACCTCCGTTCATGCAGGATTGGCCTGTCTGTAGCTATCTAAGAAGTATCTTGGAGTACCAGTTGCTGGCGATAAACAGGGAAGGGCTATTGTCTTCATGCCTTGCTGGCTGGCTTCCCGGAGGCGTCTGGTTGATTGCTGTAGGATTAGATGGGCCTTTGGTCTCCTCCACTTGATGATCAGTCAGAGTTATGGCTGACCATGAAGACTTTGTAATTTAAAAGGGTGTAAAAAAATGGGGGTCTCATTTAGAATGTTGGGGGTAATCAGAAGTGGCCCTAAAGGAAAAAAAATCCAAATATTCTCTCTCTCTCTCTCCCCCCCCCCCCAGGTAGTTGATTAAAATATTATAATCAATGTTGCAATTAACGCTGTGTGGGCCTTGAATGATATCCAAAAATCTGATGGCTGAAGTGGACTTGCTCACCCTGGTTAAGGGAGGAGTGGTTCTGGGGTAGCATAAACAATGCATGTATATGAATGTGTTAATTCTTCTGGGAGACTCTCTAGGCTACCACCACTCGACTCTCTTAAGTTCCTTTTTCACTTCCCAGGTTCGACTATGGGCAATACTGCAGGAAGTGGAAGGGTTTGAAGAAGTAAAAAGTGGGTGGAGGGTGTGTGCCCAACAATGGAGGGGGGCAGTAGTTTGGGTCAACACTGAGCCTGTTGATGACTGAAGGTAAATTTAAATAGGAAATGTCAAGGGTAGTACATATTAAGAAGTGCTACAGATTAAGAATAGCAGCCAATCAGTTGCTGAGCTGCAATATATAAGTATATAAACCTCCCAATGGTTTGCTTCACAGGATATTTTGGAATACAAAAAGAAACAAAGACCACAGAAGATACGAATGTTGGATGGGTCAGTGAAGACGGTGATGGTGGACGACTCTAAAACCGTAGGGGAATTGTTGGTTACCATTTGCAGCCGGATAGGTACGGTCAAGGGCTGGCTTCAAAGTAGCAGCAGTTCTGTTTTCTGTGATAGATTTCCTAATGTCTCGCACCAGAAAGGGGGCAGCATCTAGAGCAGGGGTGCCCAACATACGGCCCGCGGGCCGCATGCGGCCCGCCTGACGATTTCCTGTGGCCCGCGAAGAAATCGGGGATCCCCCCGATTTCTTCGCGGGCCAAGGGAAATTCTCCCGGACGCTCCAAGGCCGGCCCGGGAGCTGGCCTCGGAGCGTCCGACCCTGTCGGCGCTCCAGGGCCTTCTGAAAGAAGGCCCAAGCGAGCGCGTTAATACGGGTATTTTTTTATTTTTGCGCATGCGCAGAGACCGTTTTGAGGGCCTCTTGCCCTCAAAACGGTCTGCGCATGCGCAAAAATAAAAAAAAATACCCGTATTAACGCGCTCGCTTGGGCCTTCTTTCAGAAGGCCCTGGAGCGCCGACGGGGTCGGACGCTCCGAGGCCAGCTCCCGGGCCGGCCTCGGAGTGTCTGAAGGCCCCCCCCGCCACGCTCCAGCGAGCACCAGCACCAGATCTCGCCTCCTTCCCAGATCTCGCCTCCTTCGTTTCATGGCGAGTGGAGTGCGCAGCTCGGCTCCTCGCTGCAGCCCAGCCGGGCTGGCACAGGATGAGTACCAGGGGCGGGGGCGAGCTACACCGAGTGAGCGTTCCCCGGCCACATGTGCCAAAGCCTGCCGGCTGGAAGGAACCTAAAATCGCACCCTCCCGGTTGAAAACAAACCCGGTCGCTAGAAGAATACAGTACGTGGAAAGAAGATGAGCTTTTTCCTTCTTCCTGGGTCTTTGCAGTGCCAGTGTAGCTCTCGCTATGGGCTGGCAGCGTGAGACACTACCCTCCAGTGTCGTCGCCCCCCCTTCCACGCTGAGCTCTAATTTATTATCCTGCCCTGCTGTGCGTCTCAGAGGGGGTCCTACAGATTGGAACCCATTGTTTCAGAGGTGAAAAAAACCATGTTAGTGTATTTTTCCCTTCTCCTCCCAGTTGTTGGTGGGTGTAAATAGTTTTGTACAGAGCTGATGTGTAGTACCTAAAAGCCTGAGCTGCAAATCAGAATTTTTCCCCAGTTCAGATTTTACTTGTCCCATGTAAAATCACAAGGTGGCCCCTAGGCAAGCTGCTCCCTCACTGCCTTAGCTTCCCAGCTACAATATGGGGATAATAATACTTACATGTTGAACTTGGGAGAGGGATTTTTTTTAAGAGATCCTGGCATTTTCATGCCTTTTGTGCATGTGTCTTATTGCTGTGTGTGTGTGTTTTTAAACTTAAAGAGATCCTGGCATCATTATGTTTTTAATGTGGGAAAAGTGCTTTTTTTGGGTGGGAGGGAGTTGGGAGAGGGATTTGTGTGTGTTTTTTTTTAAAAGAGATCCTGGCATTTTTATGCCTTTTGTGCAGATTAGGCTGTGCGCACAGCCTCGTTTATCCCAAATTAATCCTGGATAAAGATATCACACACACACACACAAGTGGCTTGCTGTGTATATTTTATTTTTATTTATTGTATATTTATTTATATACATTTATATAAATATTTTTCGGGATATTTCATGGCCCATGGACACGCCCCCTGTGATGTCACTTCCTGAGGAAGTGACATCACGGTTCCTGGACACGCCCCCGTGCGGCCCCGGAGAAGTTTGGCCTATTCATTTTGGCCCCCGCCTACTTCCAAGTTGTGCACCCCTGATCTAGAGCTCCCCTGGCCCTTTCCCACGTGGCCATTTCTCTGCCAACCTGAGGGTACAAGAAGGATCTAGAATCAGTCTTGGCAACAGGACTTGTTTTCAAGTTAGTTAGGGAAGACGAATCGAGCATTGACTCTTTTTTGGTGACCCTATTCTCAAAAGTGACTCTCCAGGAAATTTGAGGTACTGACCATCAGCATCTGAACACCTAGACAAGGTGAAAGCTGGTGGCCATGACTTGGCTGCATTTATTAAATGGACTGTGTGGGTCTATGTGCATCTTGACAACCTGTGGCTGTACTTACCTGAAGAGGTCTACGGACATTGGATGAAACGTTGTTCTTACTATTTGTTTTTTAAAGCTATTTTTATGTGTTTTTAACGTGTTTTTACGTGTTTTTCAACAAAGTATTGTTCCACATGGCTTTTATTCCCGGAAATTTGACGTCTTGTCCACTTATATAATTTAAATAAAAGTTTAATAAATGGCACTAAAAGTTTAATAAATGGCACTAAAGTGCACTTGGGTGCACTCTGGGTTTGTTCTTTTAACTGTCAGCAGGGGGGAGCTGTTAATTACATCTAAAACATTTGCTTTGTCCTTGTACATATGATTTTTTTTTTTAAATTTCCCCTCCAGATCTTGCTGTTTGGAGTAGTGGGTTTACTTTGCTCTTGCATTTCTAGGTATAACCAATTATGAAGAGTACTCTTTAATTCAGGAAAGCAATGAAGAAAAAAAGGAGGAGAGTACAGGGACGTTGAAGAAAGATCGGACACTGTTGCGGGATGAAAAAAAAATGGAGAAATTGAAGGCAAAGCTGCACACTGATGATGACTGTAAGTTGCATCCCCTATAAGGAAACCTGCTTTACAGGCTAAATTGTATGCAGAAGACCAGTGCAATTCTGGTCTCCAAAACTGGGAGTGAATGAGTAGCAGCACTGACTTACATAAACACAGACTGTGTCAAAACACAAGCTCTGTTTTTTATTGTGTTTGTGTTAGAATGGATGCAAGTCATTATTAAGTGCTTATGCTAGAAGTGGGATTTATGTTTTACAATGAAGAGCTAAGGAAACCCTGGTGCCAAATGGCACATGTGCGTCACCTCCTTGCAAAATGGGCTGGTGGGTCCAGTTATTCTGAAACTAGTGATGGACCCCTTCAATTTTCAAATGTAGCTGTCCATAATGTCAGTGTAAATGTGAAAGCCGACAATGTTATCATGTCAGAGTCGGCTTAAAGCTGCAGTTATTTCTGGGTTCAGCTGACAATATCAAAATGTCCGAAGGAAGAGGTAGGATAGAAGTAGGCTCAGTGTTGTGCAGAAACTCCCTGACTGACATTACAGTAGAGAATTGGTACGGCCCCCATATCTGCTGGGGATATGTTCCAGGCCCCTCCGTGGATACTTGAAACTGTGGATAGGGGTGAACATCCCCCTCCATGGTTTCCTGAGGACCCTCCACCCTGCGCCCCCTGCGTGCAGGCGCGCGCACACCCCAGCTCTTATTTTTCTTTCAGCAAGCTTCGTTTCTTCCTTAAAACAAACAGAGAAGCAGCCTCCATTGCAGGTAAGTAGAATGAAACTAAGTCCTAGAGAGGCTCTGCAAGGTTTCTGTTAGCCTTGCAGAGCCTCTCTAGGACTTAGTCTCGTTCTACTTGCCTGCAAAGCAGCCAGAGGCTGCTTCTCCTGTTTGTTTAGGGAAGAAACTAAGCTTGCTGGAAAAAAGTAAAATCTGGGGGGGGGGGTGGTTTCCTTGTGATCCATGGATAACTGAAACCGTGGATCAGTGGATATGGGGGCCCCACCTGTACTACAAGATGCAACTTGGGATCTTTATGTTCATAGCTGTTTACTTTGTTCACTAGATTTGTTGCTAGTTCATAAAGTGGGGGTATTGAGGAATAATGGGCCCAAAGCTTCACAGCACCATTACCTACAGCGAGTGCTGGGGTCCCTTGGAGAGAGTGTGCGAGAGAATGACCATTGATTGACTTGTCCTTCTCTAGGCATGGATAGATGACCTCCACTCCCCCGATCCCCTCAGTGCACACCTGTAAGGAACATAGGAATGTTAATCCAGATTGGTGAATAAGCAACTGACCATTCTTGATTGATTGATGTGGAGTATATAAGGGTGTGATCTTTTGTTGTTTGGCATTGAAACAACAGTGGTTGCCAGGCAATTGCTACACACACTTTCTCTGGCCCCCTATCTCTCCCTCCCCCCTCTCATTTTCCTTGCTAGAATTGGCTTCTAGCCAGTCTGGGGCCTCCACAGGCCACTTCTCTTAATAGCTTAGGGAATTCTGTTTAGGTATGGAATTGCTCCTCGTCTCCCCTGTTTTACCTTGGCTGCTGGCAGGCATTGCAATACACTGTTTTTTGTCTGCTGAAATCTGCAGTATGAAATATCAATCTTGTTTGCAAAGGAAGTTAAAACAATACTCGCTTTGTTCCATAACTTAGACAGAGTTCCAAGTTGAAGGTTCACAATGCACGAGTTGGCAGAACTCCTTTTTTTTCTTTTTCTTTTTTCCCACAGGTCTATCCTGGCTTCACCTTGCATGCAAAGCTTTAGAGTTGATTGTCAGTTAAAATAAGAGCTGTGTGAACGAACAGAAGCGTACAAGAGGTTGCAACAAAAGAATGTCAGAAAAATGAGCACTGTTGTCCCTGTTGAACTTTTAACTTTGCATGAGCCGTGTGCCTGTTGTATAAAACAGTGACACATTTTGTAGCAACCCCAAGTTCCCTGCACATTGTTCATGGTGACAACTTTTAAGAATCCCAGTTCCTTGTGTGTGTGTGTGTGTGTGTGTGTGTGTGTGATACATTTATTCCCACCTTTTTGGGATCATGTCCCACCGAGGTGGCTGGTGAGTTTTTTGAAATAATAAAACATTTGTTGTCATAATAATAAAGCCATGATTTGTGTTTTCGTGCTTTTGCGATCAGGATCGCAAGGTGCATAATGTTTTATTACAATACCTAAATTCAAATCTTCGGGTTTGCTAGAATTGGATTGCAATGGCAACACTGCACTTGTCAAACTCTTGAGTTTTGGGGTGGCAGAGGACATTGGGCACTTCTAATGAAGCATGGAGGAACCCAACCCCAGTAGGAGGAACCCATCTCCAGCAGTATGTTCCTGTTGTGCCCCTGAGAAGGGTTGATCTTCCAGTTACACCTGCCTGGCAGTGAATTGACCAGCAACTGTTGCGTTCTGTCTTGGCCTGCCTACTTGGAGTCGTTCCAAGCCAAAGGAGAAGGTGTGCTACAATTCCAGGGGAGTGTAAGGACAGCATTGAACTGTGGCACTGGGCACAGAATTTCACTCTAAGAACTGCCACTTTTGCTTTTAGAAAAAGTTGCTAGTCCTTATGCTTTCAAGCACATTGTCCCAGGCATGTGGATTATGCCTATTGAGGTCTCAGAAGCCCAAGAGGGGGTTGAACAGGAATTCTAGTGTTGGACATAGGACTTCAATGCCGTCTATGGCTCCTCACCCCTAGCAAAGCCAAAATATATGATGCAAAATAGCGAAGAATTGCTGAATGAATTATGCAGGGGGAAAAAGAAAAGAAATCATGCTCATTTGCTTACTTTACACAGATTGTGGAATTCATCTTTCCTTTGCACAGAATTTTTACTGCTTTTTGCATAGAGTCCTGCCTAAGTCTTCGGATATGTGTCCTGATAACAGCCAGTGATCCTGTGACTTTATGGTTTTTACTTATTTAGCTGCCAGCTCTTGCACGTGATTGGCCTATTTCCCATAAAAGCTGTTTGGTTTCAGTGAAACTTTCATTGACTTGCTAAAGTGTCAATTGGGCTCTTCTTCTGATGGAAATATTCATACCACTCGGAACATGGCAGTGTTGTAATAGTACGAACTAAGGAACCAAGATGCCATGTGTTGAAATGGCAAAATGGTTCACATATAATTCAAAGCATATACCCAATACCTAAATGCAATTATGCCAGGACTGTACTAAACTCCAAATATTAGATGTATGATCCTGATAATCCCTTGACAAAGAGGCTGGTCCAATTACCTGTTTCAATTAAGCAGCTTAATCATGAGAATTGCATTCACATAGGAAGTTGCCTTATCCTAAGTCAGACATCAGAGGTCTGTCTAGCTCAGTATTGCCTAAATTAATAGGCAGAAAATTTCCAGGGTTTTTTAATAGAGATCTCCAGCCCTACCAGGAGATGTTAGGGATTGAACCCGAAGCCTTCTGCTTACATACTGAACTACAGCCCTGTACAAAATATAGACAGCAAATATAGATGACCACTTCCCTGTGATACCACTGGAGGTATAACCACTTTCCTGTGATTTCTTATAAGTCACAATGGCCCGGGGGGGGGGGGGGAATTAAACAACCTGAAAATTAGATCAACTGCAAATGCTCTTAAAATTGCTTGCTGGATTAGGTTATGGAGTACTTTCTGCTTCTGGATTTTCTCCTGTAATGAAATAAGATAATACAAAGATAGTTACAAAAAGAAATCCGGTTGTATATAAAGACATATCCACATTTGCCAGTTAGAAAGGGTGTGTCTTGGAGTCTGTTCAGGTGTTACGGTGTTTGATGGAAACGGGTTATTTGACCCCCTTCCCATCAAAGTTATCAGGCACATGATTGAAAATTAGGATTTTGAATAACATTTTTCCATTATTGCGCATAGATATTCAGAATTATAAATGAATCACTTTCTTATTCTAATACATTGTATTGAAATACTTGCATCTCATCCACTGGAGTAGTATGTGCATTAAGGTTGGGATGCATGATCCTTGCATTTGTCAGAGGGAACAAAAAAGATGAAGCTATGGTAATGCATTTACGGGTTCCTCCCCTCCTCAGTAAACTGGTTAGATCACAGTCGGACGTTCCGAGAGCAAGGAGTAGATGAGAATGAGACACTGCTGCTGAGACGCAAATTCTTCTATTCGGACCAGAATGTAGATTCTAGAGACCCTGTTCAGCTCAACTTACTTTACGTTCAGGTATGTTGGACCGGAGAAATCCCTTTGGCTCTGCACCAAGACAAATACTATTTTCTCATCAGATGTCCAAGGCTCTTTACAAATGTCCCTGCTTCAGAAACAAAACTTGTAGGGCTGATTCACAGCGCAATCCTATCAAATATACACCACCAGTGTAACCAGTGGGGGAGGGCAGGGCGGGAGACTTTGGAGGAGAGGGGAGGGGAGATTTAAATCCCCTTTTGAATCCCCCCCCTTGGAGGGGATTTGAATCCCCTTTCCGTTCTGGGGCCTCCTGTTCTAGCCACACCGCTGGTTACACCAGTGGTGTAAGTTGGATAGGATTGCGCTGTCACTTGTGTATGTCCGTCTCTGGATGACAGCAACATCCAGTGAATGTGTGAAGGGGCCACCCCAGATCAGACACTGCAAACAGAGCTTCTGTAGCCTCTTGTCAATGTCTCAACAACAATACTTTATCTGTAATAGTAATATTTTACAATAGATATACGCAAATAGGAGAAACAGACTGTAGGAACAATTTATGTTGGTTACTGTGTTTATTAAAATATTTGTATCCTGCCTTTTCATGGGAAAATGTTCTAACATTTAACGAAGAACAAAATTCAAAACTACCAGTCAGTAGCAAGAAAACAGAGTAATAGAAAACCTGAAACAATCACAACAGCAAAAATACAGACCGCAGTACATAAACCCAACTGCTTCTTTTCTTAGAAGTTAAGTCTTGGTCATTCACTGGAAAAACAACAGCAAGGTAGACATGTGAACCTCTGTAGGTTCAGTATTTGCAAAGTATTTACAAAAACATATAGTATTCACATGTGATATTCTTTTGCAAAAAATCCCAAACAGGTGCCATGTTTTATGAACATGTTTCAGCAGTTCACACAATGTACTGTGAGTTGTCATGCGATGATGCATCTGCAAATGCAGCATTCGGTGAGGGTGCTCTTGTGCAGCTTTCACACTCATTTAATTGCAGCTTCTGCAAGAGAACTTCCCAGTGCTTTTGTCCTGGAGGAGAAGGGCTTTCGGCACTAGGCCTTGTACCCCACCATGAACCCATGGGGATGAAATGGAGAGCAAATAGCAGCATGGCCATCATTTGGATATGCCTGTACATATAACCTCTTTCAGATGCTGGAAAGGTTTTTTTTCCTGCTATGGAAATAAATGACCTGATGCTACAGAAGAGCCCAGTGGAATGGTAATAGGTTCATTTATCATAAGCTAGGAAAATATGGTTTAGAAGTTAGGAAAATAGCTCTATTCACTTCAGTGTGTTTAGTCCACATTCTCAGTGTAAACAAAATGTTGCTTGAGTAGAACTGTACTGTTTAGTCTTTAGCTTCTGTGGCAAGGGGAACAACATGATGTACTGTCAGATTTCAGCTTGTTAGAACCAAGAAACTTGCTTTTTGATTCTTAGCAGGTTTGGGCCAAAGTGGGGGCTGGAGGGGCATAGCTCAGTGATACAGCCCATGCTCCGTATGCAGAAGTCCCAAGTTCTCCATTCCTGGCGGTATGTCCACGTACAGGGCTGGGAAGGAAGACCCCTGTCTCAAACCCTGGGGAGCTGCTTCTGATCTGAGCTAGATAGACTGGTGATATCTGACTCAATATGAGGCAGCTTTCTATGCCCCTCTTGTTAGGGGAATTGAAGTGCACTGGTCTCCTGAGCGTGACATGACATCTTTCTCCACTTGCTTTCCAGGCCCGTGATGACATTCTGAATGGCTCCCATCCTGTGTCCTTTGAGAAGGCATGTGAATTTGGGGGTTTTCAAGCACAAATCCAGTTTGGACCTCATGTTGAGCATAAGCACAAACCTGGATTTTTAGAGTAAGTAACTTCTAGATTAAGTAATTTCCTGGGGTCCCATGGAAGTTTATTTCCTTGCTGAAAACAATCGCTGATGTTGGACCAGGTTTCCCAGAGAGACAGAACGCTTGACCGAAGTCCACTATGATCAAAATTCTTTGGCAATGTGCTCTGGAGAAACATATGCAACCCAATGAGGTTATAAAGTCCAAGAGATGGTGGTTTTTTTGTGATGGTGGATTTTCTACCATCAAAAACCTGCTGCGTACATAGACTAGGCTTTGGCTTGTGCGGACAAAGGTAAAGCCATTATCTACATTCTAAATGTCTTTTCCAATTTCTCAGAAGTGTGAAAACCACCTGCTTTACCATATGCATAGGAGGACTGACTGCTTTGGGGAAAGAGCAGAGTTAATGCTCTCCCCCTACAGCCAGTGAAGGACCTTGTGAGTCCCCCCTCTTTTGCTTTTTCTGACACCATAGGCCTAAGACGTCTTTTCAGCTCCCTTCTGGAAGGTCTGGCCTTCAGTGGCGTCGCCAGGCGCCTCCGCATCTGGGGCCGCCCCTCCAACGCCCCCCCAATAAAACTGTCAACAATTTTAGGTTTCGGTTTCAAAACCTATTTTTGACAGTTTTATTGGCGTTTTTTCTTTTTTCGGCGATTTAAAGTGCAAAAAACGGGATTTTTAATGTGTATGTATGCTTTGCAGGCACTTACCTTGTAAAGGGGCCGTTCCAGGACGTTCCCTCGACGATCTTCTTCCTGCTCCCGGGCGCTGCTTCTCCCAGTGCCTGGGCGTGGACTCTGTACCGCCCCCAGCGCTTTCCGGAGTTTGCGCATGCCCAGAACGTCCCTGGAGACTCCGGAAAGCGCTGCTGGGGGCGGTACAGAGTCCGCGCCCGGGCGCTGGGAGAAGCTGTGCCCGGGAGAAGGAAGCAGGAAGCGCCCGGGAGCAGGAAGAAGACCGTCGAGGGAACGGCCCCTATACAAGATAAGTGCCTGCAAAGCATACATACACGTTAAAAATCCCGTTTTTTGCACTTTAAATCGCCGGAAAACCAAAAAAAGAGAAAAAATAGAAATCTAATGAGGCCCATGCCCCCCCGAGCCTCAACGCCCCTACGCCCTGGGGCCCATCGCACCACTGCCCCATATCAGACGACGCCTCTGCTGGCCTTGTCTCTTTATGGTCCCAGGTTTGTCAGCTGGTCCTCTTATGCTCCTGTTGCCTTTTCCACTGAGCAGCCCTGCTCTGTTTCTTGGCTCTGAGAAGAGCCTCACAACCCCAGCTGGTGCCCTTCAGAGGTGGTGTCACAGTTGCCATCTCACCAGATTTTAAAGGCTGATTTCCACCACACGAATTCCAGCGCGTCCCGGGCGCGTGCGGAGAGTGCAGAGCTGTGTGGCTTCCATTTTATCTGATCGCATCAGAACGCGGGAGAGCCACGCTCTCCCAAGTTCTGTTGCGATCGGCCGTGGACCATGCTCATGATTTTGAGAGGGCGGGACGCGGAGCTAATTGCCGTATTCTACGCTCCATAGGACGCATCGGTCCATAGGACGCATGCATCCTATGGAGCATAAAATAGAGAAAAAAATATTTTTACTTACCTGGGCTTGGGGGCGCTTCGGGGAGGCCTGTGGGGGCTTCGAGGAGACCTGCGCAAGCCTCTGCAGGCCTCCCTGATGTTCAGTTTGGCCAAAAACAGCGATTTTCGGCCATTTCCGGTTTTCGCAAAAACCGGAAATGGCCGAAAATCGCTGTTTTCGGCCGAACTGAAGATCGGGGAGTCCTGCAGAGGCTCGCGCAGGCTTCCCCAAAGCCCCCACAGGCCTCCCCGAAGCGCCCCCAAGCCCAGGCTTCGCACCATAGGACACACGCTTCCCCCCCTATGTTTTGGGGGGGGAAGTGCGTCTTATAGTGCGAAAAATACGGTATTTGACCAATGGGATGAGAGGGGGTTTTCAGCCAATCGGAGCGCCCATGTTTCAGCCAGTCACCGTTGAGCTTTATTAGAAGGCGGGGCAATCAGGAGGGACTATTTACATTGAAGAAACTGGTGGAGCCCAGGGCAGCGTTTCAGGCGGGGCGTCCTGTCCCCTACGCTTGCGCGCCTCCAGACGCAAGCGCAACAGAACCGGAGCTGGTGGAGGTCAGCCTTAACAGGGGAGCAGCAAGGAAAGCTCTTTATCAAACTTGCATTCGGAATTGGTTTCAGAGAACCTCACACCAGCACATCCTTAGCGCCTGCAGGCCGAGTGCTGCTCCGCACTAACTCATTGGGGAGGTTTCATAGTAACCATATATGAGCATTGGAACCTGCCTTATACTGAGTCAGACTATTGGTCCACCTAGGTCAGTATTGTTAACACAGACTGGCAGCAGCTCTTTAGGGTTCCAGGCACGGGTCTTTCCCAGCACTACTTACAGATGCCAGGAGTTGAACTTGGGACCTTTTGCTTGCAAAGCAGAAAGAGCTATGGCCCATCCCTCAAGCCACACTATCAGGAGAACCATTGCAACATATCCCCTTCAACACTCCATCTTACTGAACTTATTCATCCACCCCACATGGGGCCAAACCAGTGGGTAGCCACCCCACCAAGCCATCTTGTCATTATCTCTTGTTACGTTTCATGATGTGGTCATTGCAGCCGTCAGGACTATGTGTACTTCAGTCCTCTGCAGGTTTGTCCTGAGATTCTGGTCTTTTGGCATCCTAAGTATTTCAGCTACTACCGTATTCTAAGACGCATGTTTTTTCCCAATTAAGCATTTCAAAAAATGGGGTGCGTCTTAGAATCGAAGGTCTCCAAAAAGCACCCCAAAATGCCATCTTCTTACTTACCGGGGCTTGGGGGAGCTTCAGGGAGGCCTGCACGACCCTCCGCAGGCCTCCCCGATCTTCAGTTTGGCGAAAAACGGTGAAAATCACCGTTTTTCGCCGAAATGAAGATCAGGGAGGCCTGCAGAGGGTCGTGTAGGCCTCCCCAAAGCCCAGATAAGTAAAGAAATTGAATTTTCTGGCGGACTGCAAAGACACTGCTCAAAGGCAACAAGGTGATCATCAGCTGCAGCGCGGGGGGCATGCTGGGGTGAGCTCTCAGGTTCAGGAAGAGAGAGCTCGCCGCTGAGCAGAGGGGGCAAAATGGCACGGTAATAATCGGATTGGCGAAATGCAGGCAAGCTGGGGAGAGTTGGAGCTGAGCAGACAAATTGAAGGAAGGAGGTGCGTCTTGCAATCGATGGTTTTTGTTTTTTTTCTTCTGGTATTCCTGAAATTAAGGTGCGCCTTAGAATTGATGGCGCCTTAGACTCGAAGAAATACGGTATTTCAAGACCAAACCTTGATGTTTCTAGCTCTATGGGTGCAGAGAAAAAAGTCCTTGAAACTTCTCCATATGCTTCCTTTCCTTCTGAGACCCTTCTCCACCCCAAAAATACTATTGCATGGGACAGATTCCTAAACAATTTTCCAACTGTTGCAAGTCACAAAGATACGTACGGTATGTTTGTTTCAACTCCAGACACAATCACTTACAGAATCAACTGTCTTTAGGCTGTTCAGTGCTGACATCTAAGTCATCAGTCAGCCTTCCCAAACCTTTACCCAAAAAAGTGCTATTTATTTTCCTTAGGTGCCCCCCCTCCCCCTGCCTCTTCTCCTCCCCCCCCCTCCCGAACTGGTTGTATAACAATTGCATAACTGGCATATTTTCCCTTAGGCAAGGGTTAGCTTCTGTTTAGTTCTTCAGCTAAGAACCTGGTGTTTTTAGCTATTGTAGCTGGCTGTTGTGATTTGTCCTGGTTAAGGTTCTACATTCTGATTTTGTGAACAAAGTATCCTTAGAACAACCTGGATTTCTGAAAATAAAAAATCCTTCTGTCTTTATTTGGTGCCCAGAAGCCAGGTTAGGCTTTAGGATCTTTTTAATCACCCAGTTCTCTGCAGGCCAGTTAAAACAGTGGAACTTTGTTTGGCTACACAACTGCACAGAGAAATGAGGTAAACCTGCAATTTGTACAAGGGCAGTTGAAGCCTGCAGGGAACATGTGAAACTGCTTTATCCAGAGTTTAGCCCCCTGCGACTTTGGCTGGCAGTGGTTCTCCAGGATCTCAGAATATAGCGCAAAAGAGAGTCCTTCACACTAAGCATAATTTACAAGATTCACTGTCATAAGAAGTTGTAATGGCTACTGGCTGTAAAAGAGGACATCTGTTTGCAGGCATTTTGTTATAGAAGTGCAGTGTGTAAACCTGTAATCCCCACCGGTAGCATGTAGTGGTACAGCCCAAGAAAGGTTTGACCACTTGAGTCTGTGGAATGTATGAATTGGCCCTAACTGCATAGCCCAGAACTTCCAACATGTATATGGAGTTCTGTACCAGCTAGGGGGAGCCCCATTCTCTTCCTGTTTGGTGAATGTTCCATTGTGCACCGCATGTGCGAAACAGTGTTTTTGATTGTGACTGAACTGTGCTTCCCTTCTTGATTGGGTCACTGTGCTTGAAGAGCAGAGGAATTTATGTTGCTGTTAGGGATGCTAAACCACTCTAGTACAGTGGAAGAGCAAATGTTCATGTAGAAAATTGTTGTTATCTTGCTTTGCAACGTCGGTTCTGCAAAATTTAAATAATGCAATTTAATAATAATTGAATTTTCCTTTTCTCCAAAGAGGAACCATTCTCTTCAGCACAGTAAGCATTCTATTCAAGATGCAAATTAAAAAACACACCCTCATGGATGATTTCTCTGGGGCTTTTGCTCCCCCCCCCCACTCCTTACGAGTGATTTCATTTTAATTGGACAGAGTATCTTCCGAGGAGCTATGTTGCGCTTACCAATAATTCCAGGAAGAACAGAAGGCATTCGTTGTGCATTTCTGCTGAGCACTGGCTTTCATAAAGGCATCTCTCTGGATTTTCGACATCCTTTTGTAGCCAGAAGACGAAGAATTGAAATCTTGAGCTAAGGAAAAAGAAAGGAAGATGTTACAAGGAGCCATGGCTTTCTAAATAGTGCTTGAGTTGGGACAGAATTTCACACATGATGCAGCAACATGTCTGGGTTTTTGAGTGTTTATACATGCACTCGCACACCAGTCAGTTCGTAATTAAGTGTTAGAAGAACCAGCAAAGGCGAATGCCAAAGGCCATCAGAGAAGGAGCAGAGCCAACCTCCTGTGCAAAGGAGTAGGTTCCACCTGGCCCAGCCCGAGACCTGCCAGCACCTGAGACAGTGCATCAACTGCTGCTTTCCTTTACCCCAGGGGTGGCCAACCTTTCAGCATGAATGCTCCTGGCCCTTGAAATGGTTGTATAGGTGAGGGCATTTCAGCAGTTGCAGCTGCTTTAGCAGCACCATCAGCACTTGCAGCTGCCAAGATTCTTTCTACACAACTCTTAAGAACGCAGAGGCCCTAATGGCGGAAGGTTGGCCACCCCTGCTTTACCCAGGGGTGCACCATCCCCCATTGTCGGCACTTCTCCTGCTCCCTGGATCCTAAAAGGAAGAGGGGATTAGAGCGGAAGTGGAAGTGTGGAGGAGAGGGGAGTGGCAATCTCTTCCACACTTCCTTTTCTGCTCTATTCCCCTCTTCCTCTTTAAATCCAGGGAACAGGAGGAGTTGGAGTTGGTCAGAAGAGGTAGAAACAGGTATACCATCAATCCACTCCCTAAGTAAAGCAAGCACTTCAGTCAGCCCGATGAACAAGCCAGCCCTGGGTTCGAGTGATACAAAGGCCCTGTCCTGGGTCACTACCCACCATATATCATAGCCCTACTGTGTCAAAGCATTTACTATAATCTTACCAAATCCTTTTTATGTTAGGTATAAGAAATACTCAGTATTGATTACAATTCACATGAGTATTTCAGAGGGAGATTTGGTTTCAAAAGTGTAGTTGTTTTAATTTGAGGTTCTATTGAAGCTTTCTATCCTCCATTGCATCGATTTGCCCTGGGCACATCGATAACTGGAAGGGCAATTCATGCATTTTTAAAATAAATTAATATTGAGGGAATGGAGGAACCCCCAGAACCCACTGAAACTCAAACAGATGAATTTTCAGTGCTAATTGGCTGCTTCGGCGCCAAGGAAATGGAATTCTTCTACTTGTTTCTCACGTGGCTTGTAGTGGTGATTTATAGGTCAGGTGGCAGTAAAGGAACTGTGTTTGAGTGATGCGTATTTGCTAGTTGCTTGATTTCTCTACCCAGTAAAGTTTGAGCTGGGCTCTCCTGACTGGTTGCTAGCTTCCCTCCCACCCACCCAGAGGCAGCCAATCAGGAGAAAGGGAGGCTACAGGGTACCAGAAGCCATATGAATGTTGGTTGACATCCACTTTCTCCGAACTGCTCTATTCCCCTCTTCCTCTTTAAATCCTCTGTAAAAGAGTGATGCGTATTTGCTAGTTGCTTGATTTCTCTATCCAGTAAAGTTTGAGCTGGGCTCTCCTGACTGGTTGCTAGCTTCCCTCCCACCCACCCAGAGGCAGCCAATCAGGAGAAAGGGAGGCTACAGGGTACCAGAAGCCATATGAATGTTGGTTGACATCCACTTTCTCCGAACTGCAAGGCTTCAAAACAAGCAAAGAGCGATTGCATCTTCATTAACTGTGGCTTTTGGTTTTTTTCCCAGTCTGAAAGAATTCCTCCCTAAAGAATATATCAAGCAAAGGGGATCCGAAAAGAGGATATTTCAGGTAATTAAAGGTGTGTGTGTGTGTGTGTGTGTGTGTGTGTGTGTGTGTGTGTGTGTTTCAGCTGTATGTAGAAATGTGGGTTTCTTTGCTTTCATGACTGTGTGCATTTGCTTCAGCAATAAACTAGCATTAACTCAAGTGTAAAAGAAGCAGACGGCTTTCTCTTTCTTTCCCTTTGGCAAACTGCTATCCTAATTCAAATTTTGTGCATGTGGTTGGAAGATATTTTTTTTCTTGGCTTTTCAGTACATTTTCTTCCAGAAATGAGCATGTTTAACGGTTCCAAGCCTTTGTCTTGAGTGCGATTTACAATGCAAAAAGAAACTCATTTGAAGGGAAAAAATGGTTACGTAAAGGTCTTCTATGGTCCATTGTGGCTGAAACCTAAAAGCCCAGTGTTTGTATCATGCAGACCTCTGATGGCTATGAAGGACCGTCAGATGGTAGAGCGCCATGGGGGCGAGGGCCAGCCCAAGATCTGACCTGGCACCTGAGGCAGCATATCATATGCCACCACCCCTTTGCCTCAAAAAAATGCCACCGTCTTGCACAGCAGTGCATCAATTATCTCCATTGCTCCTCTTTCTCCTCTTCCTCCTTCTTGGAATAAAAAAGGAAGAGAGAAACTGAGCAGAAGGAGAAGTGTGGAGAAGAGGAGAGTGCTGGGGTAGAGCCCCCTGTCCTACCACTCTCCTTTCTGCCACATTTCCTCTTCTGCTCTGGTCTCCTCTAACCTTTTGAAGGCAGGAAGTGGTGGGGGGGGGATGAGCAGCCAAAAGGTGGTGGATGTCCCCTGCCAGCCTACTGCTTAAGGCAGCTACTTCAGCCAGTCTTATCAAGAGGTCAGCCCTGCCAAAGACGGTGCATTTTTGAAGTCTTCTTATGGCCAGAGATGTTTTGATTGAATTCTAGACCTCTACTTGACTAGCTGCATCCCAAAATGCTGAAGATCTAATTGGTTTGATCAGTTTTGAAAAACAATAGCTAAAATAAGGTACGTTGGGTAGACTTTAGAAGTGAGTTAAGAGGATGCATGTTAATCTAGAGCTTAAGTACCAGGGTTTGGGTGAGGGAAACCTATAGAGAAGACCCATCAGTTCCCGCAGCCTGAGTAGATGGAAGGGGGAGCCTCCCAGCCAGGAGGATTTGGCTCCCCCTAGTGGGGACTGCGGCCAGCGGGTGGCACAGTGGGTTAAACCGCTGAACCATGAGCTGTCGATCGAAAGGTCGGCAGTTCGAATCCGCGACGGAGTGAGCTCTCGTTGCTTGGCCAGCTCCTGCCAACCTAGCAGTTCCAAAGCATGTTAATGTGAGTAGATAAATAGGTACCGCTTGCGGGAAGGTAAACAGCGCTCCGTGTTCCAGCCACATGCTACATGCTGCGGCAAGGAGAATCATGCCGGCCACATGACCACGGAGGCATCTTCGGACAACACTGGCTCTTGGCTTTGAAATGGGGATGAGCACCACACCCTAGAGTCGGACACGACTGGACTTAATTGTCAGGGGTCACCTTCACCAGTGGGGACTGCGGAACAGCTACTGTCGGTGCCCCACCATTGGATAACACTGAATCAGATGTAGACTCTTGCCAAATGCCTGGGCTGCCCTGCTGTTTCATAGGACCCATCTCCCACAATGCCACCCTGGACCCTGAGAACAAAGATGGTGACAAACCAGGACTGAAGCCACCATAGAATGCAGAATGCCTGCCTGGTAGCACAAGGCCTCCATTTGTCAGGCTCTGCTCCCGCGGATGAGTCCCTGACTTAAGTGTTTCCAGGTGTACTGTAAGAACCCTCAGTGGCTGCCTGTCTGGTGCTGAAGCAACGTCTCTCCTGATCAGCTCCTTGCTGAAGTGGACAGCTTTTCTGCTGTTTCAGCAATTGTGCCTGGAATCCTGACTCCCCCCTGGCTGGCTAGCTCCTTCCTCTCCCTTGGGAGCCCATGCCTCCAGGTCAGCTGTGCCTGTGTTGTCGGGAGTGGAACAACTGAAGAGCAATCCTCCTCCCTTCCATACACTCCAACCCCTTCCCCCAGTGTCAGACCCAATTCCTATCAAAGAGTGGCTAACTGCAGGAAATGCGGCAAGAGAATCCTCTTGGGCCCTGACCTGAGAGCTTCTCTAGAGATTAGGCAATGCCATTCTGACCTACTGCTGTTTTAAGAGCCCTCCTTATTGGCCAGTTTAGCCTTTTTTTGTCCTTCCTTCCTTCCTTTGACGTGGTAGAGCACAGGCTAAGTCCCACTTGACATGCCTGGTGTAATACTCCAAACAGGCTCAAGTCTTAACATGCATTTATGCCAACCTGTGACTCCAGCACGGCTCAGAAAATGGGTTTAATTTCTGACTTGTCACATTTGAATGGCTTGTTCCATTTGGTGCTGGATGGTGGATTCTGGTGGTGAGTTTGCAGGCACTGTTAACTGTTGATTCCAGGAGTGTTCTGCTTTTCCCACTAGAGGAAAACCTGTTTTGAGCCATGCCTGGGTGAGTTGTACTAAATGTATGCCTTACATATATCTTTACTGAGGGTCAAACTAGATGTTACTCTAGCAACATGGTTAGCAATTGCAAGTTATATATCAGAGGTGGCCAAACTGTGGCTCCTGAGCCACATGTGGCTCTTTGATGTTTAATGTGCAGCTCTTGGAATTATGTTGGCTGAGCTCCTTTTTGCATCACAATTAGTATAAAAGGTAAATTATTATTATTATTATTATTATTATTATTATTATTATTAACAGTATTTATATACCGCTTTTCAACAAAAAGTTAACAAAGCGGTTTACAGACAAAAATCAAATGATTAAATGGCTCCCTGTCCCAAAAGGGCTCACAATCTAAAAAAGATGCAGAACACCACCAGCAAACAGCCACCAGAAAAGACACTGTGCTGGGGTGAAAGGGGAGCAGTTACTCTCCCCCTGCTAAATATAAGAGGAGCACCCATTGAAAAAGTGCCTCTTGCCCAGTGAGCAGGGGTAAATAAGACATTTTCAAGCTTTGTAATTATTTACCAGGTATAAACTGAAGAGTCCACTGGATTAAAACATAAGTTTAATGTTCATGGTGAGTAAATATATTTAAGAATGTAAATGCTTCTTAAATATTGTCGATCTCAAACATCTCTCTTACCATCTTATGTGGCTCTTACATTAAGCAAGTTTGGCCACTCCTGTTATATATCGAGGGGCATCTTGATGAAGGCTATGACAAGGGGAAAAGGTTAAAGCCCCTTTCTTACACACCATGGTGCTGATCTGGATTGCACCCTATAGCTGATGAAAAGGGGGGGGAAGGGGGCTTGAAAAGGGGGGGGGAAGCATCCATTTGCAAAGTACATAAAGTAATATCTAGTTTGGTCCAAAGAATCATGTGCTTCTGGTTGCACAGAGTATCTTCAGCACTAGGGCCGAGAGTGTTTGGAAAGTTTGAAAATGGAGGATTTCTATTCAGTGAGCTTACTTAAGGCCTAGTTCTCCCCAATAGATGAGGTGGTAAACCCGTGCCTGGACTGTACCATTTCAGTGCAGCATGTTAGGGCCGTTATGTGATTGAATGCTCCGTATGAAATATTCTTTGCATATACAGTCAGTATACTGTACACCGCTTTAAGCTCTTGGAAAAGAGGTCTATAAATCTTTTAAATTAATAGATACGTGAAAAGGCAGAAAACTGGCGTTTCAGGGTAAAAACTAGGCTAGAGTTCTTAAACGCTTCATTTTCTGTGTGCAGGTATTAGTTTGCCTGGAGTCACAGTGAGTCAGGTCAGCCAGCGTCTGCAGGTTGAAGTGATACAGTCCAGGCACAGATCTTCCACCTCCTCTGCCGTTTGCAAGAATGAGATCTACGTTTCTCTCAAACCTCCTTCCTGAGAGGCAGGGGGAAGAGGCACTAGAATATATACCAATTAGCACTGGATGTAGCCATCTTCTGCTTTGGATTGCTGTCGACATCGGCCATCTTTCATTCGTTAGAAGCAGGAAGATGCCCAGTGTCAGTTTAATTTGAAAGAGTTGGCAGCAGAAGACGAGAGTGATCCTGCTAGCACTGAGAAAATGTCATTGCACATGCTAATATCGCATCCCCAGAATGTGGTCAGAACCTCCGAGAATAATGAAGGCTGACATATGCATTTCTGCAGACTTCATTTTGAGCTTTTAAAAAGAAAAGAGCAATTCAGTGGAAACGATTGTTTTGGGCTTTTTTTTTCCTAACGGATAGAGGGACTTGGTCAGTGTCTGCGAGAATGAAAAGAGAACATCTTTTGCTGGCTCTCTCTTGTGCCAGCATCAGGGAAGGGTCCAGGACGTTGACAGGAAGAACGAATTAGCGGACAGGTATGCTTCCTTGGTGGATGGGAAGCAATCTCTCAGGCCGAGAATAAAGTGAAGGTTTTCAGGTGGTGTTATGTTCATTAAAATATGTATTTAAGGAGTGCATGGGGTTTAGCGAGTCAAGGTGGGATGTGCTGGGCTATATCATGGGAAACCGCAACAATCGGAACTTGGGATAGTGTTAGTGGGGGGAATTATAGGATCCTTTCCAAACTTTTAATAATGCATGTGTTGGGGGGCCTTGGGAGAGGAGCATTGCCCTTCAGTGGAGCAGAGGTTATGAGTTGGGATTGTTGGTTCCCTATAATGTTAGGCAAGAGAGCAATTGGGCTAGGAAGAGTGCAGTTTACATTAATTTAACGGAAGTGGCTTCAGATTATTCTCCCTGCCTGCTGTTTTCCTGTTTCTTTTTGGATAATGAGTGTCAGAAGGAGGGGGGACAGCGACCAGTTTCTGTTTTGTGTACAACAGCAGCCAGCCCTGAGCAGGCTGCAGATTAGAATGAATACATGAAATGTCAAGGAATTGTTGTCTCTAAAACTGAAATGGTAAAGTATATTCCCCATGGATGAATGATACAGGCACCCGTTTTTGAATCCTGTCTATTTCAAAACCTTTGGGGGAAAGGCTAGTAAGGTGTTTTGGCCATTTTGCACAATTACATTTGAAAAAAGCCTCAAAAAGAATTGTTTTAAAATAATGTCTGAATGAGGGGGGGATTTTTTTTTCTAGTAGGTCTTTAAATGATGGCAAAATGATCAATTGGAGCCTCTTTGCAGGAACACAAAAATTGCGGAGAGATGACGGAAATAGAAGCTAAGGTGAAATATGTGAAGTTGGCCCGATCATTGAGGACCTATGGAGTATCGTTTTTCCTCGTTAAGGTAGGAGAGATTTCAGCTAGAATTTGCATTTACCTGGTTAAACCCAACTTTTGTTTCTTATCATAAAAGGTTTGCCCACCCAAGCCAGAATTTGATGTTGGTGGACTCCATTTTTTATTCAAGGACCAGCCTCAGCATGGTATATACAGTTGTCATGGTCCCTCCATTTTATTTGCACAGCATTGTGCTGAGATGCTGAGTAGCCCAAAATTATCCAGTCAGTTTTATGTCTCTATGGGGATTTGAACCCGGATCTCCCTGCTCCTAGTCCCAACCTTCAAACAATTACGCCACTCTGGCCCCAGAGTTAAGCTTTTAGATAGAGCTGAATCTTCACAGTCTCATTTCATAAATTAAGCTGGGGGTGTATGTGTACCATACCTTGCAGCTTCAATTCAAATTGTTCTGCTTGTCCCTTTACTAGAGTACTTTCACTCCAACCGTATTGCCCCCAAATAACAGCTGCTGTGATGTAGCAATTGGACTCCTTACTCAGCTGTCCCACACAAACTTTCCCTCCATGATTCCTTCCTTCTTAGTGCTTGTTCCCTATTTATCATCTTCCGTCTTGTTGCTTTTCTTCCTTCCTATCTGCTTGAAAACAGGATATTCAGCAATCTCACATTGGTCCAAGATCATAATAGGCACAAAATTTAATCGCCAGAAGCATCTTTTCTTCCCAATACTTTTGAGCTACCCAACTGGGTGATAACTGTTTTTCAAAACTTTTAGGTTTTTATTAATATTAGTCATTCTTCTCTTTCATCTCTACTATTTATTGTTACAGACAATGAAAAATCTTAATAAATTACTGGTAACTAAAAAAACAACACATACAGTATGTGTGTTTCTCATTGGCTCTTGTCATAGTGTTGGGTGTAGACAGCTTACCATTGCAACATTTCCCTCATCTGTGTTTTTGTAATGACCTGTTTCCCATCCCCAGCATTTCATGGTGATGCAAGGAGACATACAGCTCCTGCAGTTTGCAAGCTTGTGTAAATATAGGGAGATAAAAATATTTGAGCATCTTTTTTCTGGTGCATTTTTTTCTAAGTCCGTCAATGACAGGTAGTGGGGGCAGATAAAGGCTGGCTCACATAACTAAGCCCCTCAAGCCTTGAGGTTATTCATTAGGGCTGCCTCATTGTGAGAAATAGATTGAGATTTTTATAAATAAATAAAAATATTATTGCTTGTAAATAAATAAAAAAATCTTTCTAGATCTTTTTTTTTTAAGTCTTGTAAAGCTAGGTGGGTCCTGATAGAGGGTCATTTTAAAAAGTAGGTCCTGCTGCTAAAAAGTCTGGGAACTTAATCAGAAGATTGGAAAACTGAAAATGTTTATGTAATGGAAAGGTAAATTCAGATAACCAGGCTGTTTCGGATAAACAAGGTTTTGAGAGTACACCTGTGTATTTGCTGTGATGCTAAATGTCTTTGAGGTATCCTTAATATTTGTGTCTGAGCAGAAGTTCAGACAGGTTCATGCAAGAGGAATTTACCTGAATGTGACCTATTAAGTTTTCTTCCTTCAACCATAGGTCCTGGGTTCGGTCCCTTGAGGCCAACGGCCATATTCCCACAAATTGTGGTGCATCAGAGCTGTGTTACTTGAGAACACCAGAAATAAGAGTAATATTTAATGCATAGTTCGGTCATGGAGGGGCTTCCTTTAAATAGTAGCCGTAGAGGGGAAATCAAGATTCGGACAGTGGCAAAAGGGGAGGGGTGTTAACTATTTTAGCTTGTGCAGCAGTTCCAACAAACGTTGCACCCTTGAAACTGTAGTTTCATGTAGTAACAGGTTGTTTGATCCTTAATCTGAATGGATACTAGTCAGTCAAGTCAAGTAAGCCTTTACTGGCATCAGAAATGGAAACCACCTTCATTCTACCATGACTTATTGCAAGGAGTTTGGAGAGCTTCTACCAATTAACTCCCCACTTCATACCAAACATTCTTACTCGTTTCAGACACATTTAAAGATTGAGAATTGATGTCGTTTCCTCTGAGTTTCCTCTTACCCTTTCTGTCAGTTGACTAGAGACATAACTTGTGTAAGCCCTAGTGTTTCCTTTGCAGGAGAAAATGAAAGGGAAGAATAAGCTGGTTCCTCGCCTGTTGGGGATCACCAAGGAATCAGTGATGCGTGTGGATGAGAAGACCAAGGAAGTGTTGCAGGAATGGCCTCTAACCACTGTCAAGCGCTGGGCAGCCTCGCCGAAAAGCTTCACTCTGGTAATTCGTTTGTGTGGGAAAGTAAAAGGCATAGGGGGGTCATTTTCATTGAGGTGAAGGAGCCTCCATTCCACTGGCGTCACTGCAGGGGGGGTGGAGCTCTAAGTTCCGCCGCGATCCGACCCTCCATTACACGGGTGAACGAAACAGCCCCGCCCCCTCACTTTCGGAACCATTCAAGGCGGTGAAAACAACGCACAGGGAGTCTCCTGTGCATTGTTTTCACCGCCTTGAATGGTTCCGAAGGCGAGGGGGCGGGGCCGTTTCGTTCACCCATGTAATGGAGGGTCGGATCGCGGCGGAACTTAGAGCTCCACCCCCCCTGCAGTGACGCCAGTGCTCCATTCCATTGGTAAATCCCCCTTTAGCAAGGGCCTTGACAGTGGTGTAGTGGTCCATTTTGAAGTGCCGGAGCTCATCATCCTCCCATAGCCACACCCCCACCATCACATCCCACTAAGACTATACAAATATAAAAATCAACTTTAAATTGCTTAATTAGATTGTTTGTTTTTTGTTTTCTCCTGCAGCTTATTCCTGCTTTGAAATTTACTATAGTTCATTTAAATATCTAACTCATTTCATCGCCAACTCTTGGAGTGGTGGGTTGCAATAGTTTAAAACAAAGGTATACAAATTGAAAAGTGAAGTTAAACAATATCCCAGGTAAATATAAAAGGCATATGATCAGGCAACCCTTGAGAAGGACAATGGCCTAGGCCAGGGGTTCTCAACCTGTGGTACAGGTACCCCTAGGGGTACGTGGACCTCTTGCTGGGGGTATGCCAAGCCCTGCCCCTTATCTGCCCCATCAGCTGCTAATTAAGTGTTAATTAACATAGATTTTAAATTGTAATTATTTTTGGAGCCCTTCTGTCTCTCTGATTTTGGTTTTGGGCTGATTTTTGTAGTTTGGAAAATGTACTTTGGTCGGATGGGGGAGGGAGGAGCTGATTTTGGGAAGTGTGGCTTGGAGAAAAAAAGAGATCCTTGCATCTCTCTCTCTCTCTCTCTCTCTCTCTCTCTCCATTTTTCACATTTAAAATTGTTTTACTACTTTTTATTTAACAATTAATTACCTAGTTAATTGATTGAGTAATCCAATTAATTAGAAGTTAATTAGCAGGGGGAACTTCAGAAAATTGGACCGTGATAGGGGGTACCCAGGCCTCCAAAGGTTGAGAACCCCTGGCCTAGGCATTAACATATGCCCCTAGGCAAAATTCTCAGTTTGCCTTCTGCTGATGCTGCTTCGGGTCCTTTTGAACACATTTCAAACGTAGCACCTGAGTGCTCCTGTTGATGACATCACTGCTCCTGCTGAAGGAGAAGTCCCAGAGATCTACTTTCGCTCAACTACACCTCTGGGCTTCTTTGGAAGAAAAGAGCCAACAAAGTCCCAATTTTTCAAGCCCCTAACTATTGTTTCCAACCTAGACAAACTCATAACAGGCCAACTCTCTGTTTACTCATCTGTTCAGGCTGCTAAATTGACTACTTCATGTCATATTCTGAACATTGCTGTACATCCATGCAGCTCTTTAAACATGGTGGCCATAGTAAGCTGTCATGACAGCTATCTGTGGGTAACTCTAGGAATTGCCATCATGTTTATGTATACACAGAAGCCATTCTTAATTCTCTCGTACACGAGTGGGGATGGGACTTACACAAGTAGTACTTCTCTAGGTGATCAGGCTATCTGCAGTTTGCATTGCATGAATTGAATGGGTGGAACTGACTTATGATGAACCTAGTCCTCATGAAAGGTCCAGTAAGTGGTAGGGAGTCAGCACATGACCCCCGCACCTTCAATTAGGTTTATTATGTGTTACCTTTAAAAAATATGTCTGGGTCTTCAGTAGCGTCACTAGGACACGCGTCACCCTAGTGACGCTCTGTTATCGCGGCGCGGGGGGGTGGGGGCGACCCGGCTCCCCCCCCCTCGTCGGGTGGACCTTCGGACGCTCCGAGGTCAGCCCGGGAGAAGGCCTTGGAGCGTCCGACCCAGGCAGCGCGTCCATCCGGGTATTGCCCGGATTTTCGCGCATGCGCAGACCCGTTTTGAGGGTTTTTTGCCCACGCTGTTTTTGGACGCGCTGCCTGGGCCTTCTTTCAGAAGGCCCTGGAGCACCGACGGGGTCGGACGCTCCGAGGCCGGCTCCCGGGCCGGCCTCGGAGCGTCCGGAGGGTGACGCGCAAGGGGGTGCGCGCGTCACCCCATGGCGCGCGTCACCCCATGGCGGCCCGCCCACCCCGCCAAGCCCCAGTGACGCCCCTGTGGGTCTTATTAGAGAAAAGTGGTCTAGAAATTTTTTAAAGTAAATAAATTTGGGGGGAACTGGGTTGGAGTTTTGCCTCCGCCATGGACTTGCTGTATGGTCTTGAGCAAGTCATTTACTCTCTGCTTCTGTTGCCTGTCAGAAAAGTGGGGACTAATAGTGACTGACTAAGAAAAAGCACCTTATTTCTTTAGGATTTTGGCGAGTATCAAGAAAGTTACTACTCGGTACAAACCACTGAAGGTGAACAAATCTCACAACTCATTGCAGGTTACATTGATATCATCCTCAAGAAGGTAAATCCTCAGGGGCCCATTGGAAAATTGTAACATTCCCATTAACTGAAGGGTTTGGTGGGTTCTGTGGCAACGGCCCTCTCTGTGGCAGCCTTACACCATGTGGCATTGGAGAGCTTTGATTGGCTTCCTCTTGCGCAGTTTTTAACAGAGGGGAGGATTCTGATGTGCCAACAATGGACTAAACCACATGTACAGTAACGATCCCAGCTGCCTGTCCAATAGCTGCAAAGTAGTAGGGTGAGGAGAACTAGCAAAAAGTGATGGGTGGGAGGTGTCACGCATAACCTTTCCCCTGTTCACCACATTACCTTAAGCCAGGGTTCCAGGTGACTGCTTGCTATGTTGCAGGGGAAGCAGCTATATAGCTCACTTTGAAGGAGGAAAATGAGGGGGAGGGTTAAGCACCCCCCTTCTGCCCCACTTCAAATTATCCACTCATCCTGCAGCTGTGTTGCTGTATACTATGCCGTTCTGGGCAATGCAGTCCAGAGGTTTTGTCAGAATAAGGGCAGGCACTCAAATGCAAAATGTCTGTGAACTGCTACAAGGAACTTGGGGAAAAAATGGTGCATGTGTCTGTATAGTGTGGAACTTGTGTTGAGTAATCCGATGGCCTCAGCATTACATACAGCTCCTAGTTTATAAGGAATTGATGATGGTGGTGGTGGTGGTGCTGATGAAAGGCATCTTTTGCTGTTTCTTCTTCTGCAGAAGCAAAGCAAGGACCGATTTGGACTTGAAGGTGATGAGGAATCAACTATGTTGGAAGAATCTGTATCGCCTAAAAAGTATGTTGAGCCAAGTGGAAATGAATCAGGGCCCTGGAGGAGCTTGTTGGCAAAGAGCATGAGCTGTGAGCCAGGGAGACTCTGGTTTATAGCTTGCCTCTTCTATGAGGCAAGGCATTATTTGGAAAAATGACCCTGAATCTTCCTGTGGTAAAAGAAGAGGGCAACCAGGAAATTTAAAAGCCAAATCCCCTCATTCTCCTTTTGCGCCTCTGAACTTTAGCTTCCCAAAAATTGGGGAGTGGGGGTTCTAATAAACTGCCACCAGTTTGGAATTTTTTAGGGTCCCTGGGCCATGCAGAGGCCCCAACAGGGTGCCCAGTCCCACCCCACAACTCAGTGTTCCAAAAGTGTGCAGGCCCAGCCGTCTCTTTCCCAGCTCTTTCTCCCACTCTTCCTGCCAGGTCTCAGTCATGCCTGAAACTGGCTGTTGGCTGTATTGGCTTCTGGGGCAGGGAGGGAGGAGAAAGTGCCTGCTAACGCAATAGTTTTCAAAGTGTGTTTTCCCCAAATAAATGAAAAAACTACTGAGAAGACCACATTTGGGCATGTTTCCAGAAAGAGGGTTTATTCACCATAGTATCCCATCTTCCCCCTGCAAATGTGCATTTGTGCTATAAAAGTGGTTGCAACAGGGCAAAATGCACTTGGTCTTCATGGGCTGAACCTTCGCTTTCCTTTGCAGACCAACCATCTTGCAGCAGCAGTTCAACCGAACAGGGAAGGTAGAGCATGGCTCTGTTGCACTGCCGGCCGTCATACGTGCAGGCTCCACTGGCCCGGAGACATTCAACATTGGCAGCATGCCCTCTCCTCAGCAACAGGTCACAGTTGGGCAAATGCACAGGGGCCACATGCCCCCCTTGGTAAGCAACCCATGGGCATTCCATTCCTGTTCTCTTTTGGCACCTGTTATCTTTTGTGCGCTTATCCTTTCCTACACCCGCAAATTCTCTCCCAGAAATGTCCTCCCCAAAGCTGGTGGCCATGCAATACTGTTTTTTAAAAAGGGCTATTGTGGGGTGCAGCCGCTTGCAGAACAGAATCGGCAATGGAAAGGATTAAGCTGCCCCTTCCACTGCAAATGAACCCCACAAACCTTGCATTTATGTGAACAGTGTTTGCCAGTATTTCGTGGTGTTCCAACAGCATGCTAATGCTCATGGTGCTCTACAAAGCAACATAAGCAAGACTGGAGATTGATATGGGCTTCTTGGAATGTATCTGACCTTTAAAACAGCCACTTAGGTTCCTAGTGTGTTTTGGGGGCCAGTTCAAAGAGCTAATGTTACCCTGGTTCCAGGCCATATATGATACAGACCCTGTCCGTAAGTCCAGTAGGAGTTTTGAGGTGGAAGAGTTCTCTCTTCAGATCCTGGTAGGGCACGCCTAAAGCCTAAAGGGAAGGGCAAAATCTTGGGTAGACACCTGGCAACCCGGGCACAAGTTCTATAAGAGGCCATTTCATTTTTGCACTTGCAAAAGCTATCGTACAAGACAATGCTGATGCCACAAAAACTGTACATGTTTCTGTACAGTTCCTGTGGCATCAGCATCATCTTGTATTGATAGTATGGTCTTACCTCTTTCCTGACTTGGTCTTATTTTTGACCTGTCTGCTGTCTTTATGCAATTCTGATGTTTAAATGACATGTTCAAATGCAACGGTAGTCCCTTCTTATTATGGTATTTATGATATATCATTAGCCACCTTGATACTGTGCATGATAAGGCACTGCACATTCAACAACAGCACAATCCTATGCAAATTACGTTCAATGGGGCTTCTTCCCAGGGAAGTATGTATAGAATTGCAGCCTATATGAATTATTAAGCAAGCAAAAGAAAAAAAGGGGTCCCCTGCCCCAAAGAACTTACTGTGCAATCTGTATGTTGCCAGAAAGATCATAGATATGCACCAATGCAGTTTTGTATGCTGAGATTTTGTTTCACCTGGGGATGTGAATTTAGAATCTTCCTTTAACAGGTAGACAATGCTTTGTGCTATGAAACATAGAATTGCAACTTTAATTATAGTTGCTTCCCCCCCCCCTTTCCTGTTCCCAATAATAAGTTTTTTGTGCTGTGTTTCTGAAGGCTGTGAAGATTAAAAACGGAACGTTTTAAAGAAAATGCCTGTAAGACTGCAGTTTCATACTGCCAGTAACTAGAACATTACTGCCAGTTGGCTGGTACATTGAAGACATTAGTATGTTCCATCAACTTAGTTTTCCCTGGGGATCTCTTTGCAATGCACGGCAATCAGGATTTGAAAACAAAAATGAACCAGTTGCAGTCATAACTCCAGGAGATGTCTGATTACGTATGCCAGAAGATATTCAAAATCAAGTATAGTGCCTTAAAGTGTACAGAAGCATCATTCCCATATGTCACGTGTGGTCTTTGTACTTGATGTAGTCATCATCATCTGGTGTGTGTTTTTTCTTCTTCTCCAAATATATGCAGGAAGAGGAGCAGTAACTATTTACATTACAAGCTTAAACCTGAAGTCCACAGCAGCAGACTTCTTAATGTCAGTGGCAGGCAGAGATGGCCTGAGGCCTCCTAACGTCTAAGTTGGCATGTCAAATTCTCCCCGCCCCCCCTTACTTTGCTCCTTGGCTTCTGACTCCTGGATTTGTAAAGAAAGAAGGGCATAGAGTGGAAGAGGAAGTGTGGAGGAGAAGAGAGCACCTGGTTAGAGTGCCAGAGAAACTCTAGCCCACCATTTTCCTCCACACTTCCTCTCCCACTCTGTTCCCCTTTACAAATGCAGGAGTGAGGAGAAGATGAATGCTAGAGAGAGACAGACAGCCAATTCGCCACCTGAGTTGACAGCATCCTTGTGGATAGGCTGGCCTTGGTTGTATGCTTTTTTTTTTACCTTATCTCATGTTAGAATCATAAGAAAAAATTACTTCATGGAGGAAGGTATCTTGATTATAGTCTTCTTTTAATCGAGTTAGTGGCTATTAAATTTAGAGTACAATTTTTATTAATTCCCCAAGAGAAAAAATAAAATAAAAGTTGCAAAACATTTGGCTATGCAGCCCCATATTTTATGCCAGATATAGCTACATAGAAAAAAAAATGTTCTACAACTGGCTTAGATTCAAAGAGATTGACACTACATCATCAGCATTACTCTACCGATAAGCCATTCAGCCCGAAGTGTATTGGGACTTGCATAAACGTTCTGTTTACCTTTTCTAGTTCATTAGGTTTTGGTGGCATCAACCTCCTTCATGGCTTTTCTTTGTCGTGTTTTACACCCGTTTATTGTGATCTAGCAAACAAGGATGGGCCCCATCCATTAGACTCATTGGATGGCTTGCTTTAGACAGTCACAGTCTCCATGGAAACCCTGTGCTCTCTCTGCTCTGTTTTGGTATCAAACAAAACATGCAGAACGTGTTTTTAGAAAACACTCAACCCCTCCCCACCTCTCTGAGATGGACACCATTCATTGGGTTGAGGAAGATTAGACACTCCACACTGGTTCTGTGATCACTCCCATATACAGTACACTGCAGACCAGCATGGGCTGATGACCTTGAGTGTTTGGATTGGGGGATCTCTGTATATATCCAAGGCTTCATAGCAATCTCCAAGCAGATGGCCAAGGGTGGCTCATCCATTAGGCAAGGTGATGCGGGTTGCATCAGCAGCAGATTGTGGGGGGGGGGCAGCGAGAGGGCGTCAGATTCGAGGTGCTCTTCATCCCAAGTCTGCAACCACTGCCACCGCCTCCCTGCAGCCTGCCACTGATGAATGCCAAACGGTTCCACTTTCCACCTGCTAAAAGCCAGTGGTATCCTGGTTTGACTTGGTGCAATGCAGCTTCTTATGTGATCAAATGAAAATAGAAACAAATGCCATGTGTGTATACCCTATCATACTTATATTATGCCACTGCTTTGAGCTTTGGATAAAGTGGAATAAAAAATCTTTTAAATAAATAATCTCTTTGTCTATGGCAAAGTTCAGGCATAACTTCAAACCATGGTTTGGCACAAAGTAAACAAGCCCTTGTGCTTTCCTCACTCTCCCTCCCTCCCTCCCTGACTCCTTCCCTTACTTCCAGATCAGCGGTATGCTGTGGTTTGCTATCACATCCAAACTGTGTCACTGATCTGGATGTAAGGGGGGGGGGAATTTGAATGTGCACAGGGAAGAAGAACGGGAAGAGAAAGGTGCATGAGCGCAACTCATTCAAATAACACATTATCATGGCGTGACATTGGGTTTGAAACCAATCCTGATCAATGCCATGTGTATTTTCATATTGTTGAATTGGCTGCAGTGTTTGCCTTAATAACCCCACTTGCTGTGTCGGCCTAAAATGAGTCAGTTTGGATCTTGATGTGCTGCTTTCTATTGCGTTTGAGACTGGCCTCGTTACGATGGTGTAGCACTCGGCAGAAAGGGGGACAAGACGTCTGTCTTTTGCCTTGAAAACCTGTTCAAGAATGTACAACTGTGTGTGAACCACATCTGAAGTCTTTTTTTTTTCTCTCTCTCTTCCTCCCGGCCAGACCTCCGCCCAGCAGGCCTTGATGGGTACCATTAACACCAGCATGCATGCTGTTCAGCAGGCCCAGACTGACCTCACAGAAGTTGATAACCTTCCACCTCTAGGAAATGACATGGTAACGTCAACAGGGTGGGAAGTGGGCAGCCGTGAAGCAAAGGCACCCTTTTTGAAAATGGAATTGCTTTAGATTTTGTGAGACTTGCTCCTTCTCCTCGTATCCAGATGCTGTTCAGCTTCTATATTTAGAAAGAAATTGTAAGAATCAGCGGTTTTACCAGTATGTAAATCAGTGCTAAATCAGGCAATTCCTGACATGCAGTCAGGCACTCACCCCTATAGGGAATTGCTAACGTCACCACCGTGTAAGCTGCCCTATCTCAGCTCTTGAAAAAAGACTGGTTCTAAAGAGCTCTGGCTCTTGACTACCATAAGTCTGTATGAGCAGCAGTCACACTGGATGAGACCAAGCATTCCATCTCGTCCACCCTTCCGTGGACAACCAAATGCATCCTCCTGGATGTCTGCAAGCAGGGAGTGAAGGCAACTGCCCTTCCCCTGCTGTTACTCTGCGCTGGCTTGATACTCGGGGATACACAGTCTCTAAACATGGAGTTTCCATTGGTAGATCTCCTCCATGAATTTGTCTAATCCCCCTTTTAAAGCCATCTAAATTGGTGGTCGTCATCACCTTGTGGAAACCAATTCCATCCATTTAAAATTCTGTGTTGTGTGAGTAAGCCCTTTCTCTGCTTCGTCTTGAATTGACTGCCTGTCAGGTTTACTGGGTGACCTTGAGTTCTAATACCGAGAGAGAGAGAGAGAGAGAGAGAGAGAGAATAATCTCTCTCTCTCTCTCCCCCCATGCCACATGCATCATTTTATAAGCCTCTCTCATTGTCAGCCACCACCACCCCCCATGCTCTTGCATAGTTTCTGTCTGTTACAATGGAATTTCTGCAGGAGACGTTCCCTGTGGGTCATGCCCTGTGGGTCAGCTAAGTCTGTCTTCCACTCGATAGCCCTTAATGGCAGTCTTCATCTGCTTGCTTGGGGCAGCCATGTCGCCTGCCTTGTGGCACGGCTGCTGCTGTCTTCAGTGTGCGCTGTCTCTGTATGATAGATGCTTCTTACAGATGGCTGCTTATGTTGAATCTGCCTTTGATGGTGCTTTCCAGGCCTCCAGGGTTTGGGTTCAGAACAAAGTGGATGAATCGAAGCATGAAATACACTCTCAAGTTGATGCCATCACTGCAGGAACTGCTTCCGTCGTGAACCTAACAGCAGGTGAATTGCCAGCCGCTGGTTTTATTTCTATTTAATTGTTCAAAGATTATATCCTAATTCCACCTTTTGGCAGTATAAGAGCTGCCAAGAATGCTGCTAGCAACATTTACACTACATTGTACAGCCTAAAGAGAGTTTAGCAATAAAAACAACGGACAGAACTAAAACCACATTTAAAAGGTCAATCGAAAACTACAACAAAAGTCCAGGAATGGAACTCAGACAGAAGCCTTGATAAAAAGAAGAAACATCTTAACAGCCCACCTGATAGTCGTCAGAGAGGGGGCCAAAGGAGATTCATGTGGGAGGGAGTTCCACAATCGGGGCACTGTGATTGAAAAGATTCTGTCCTGTGTTCCAGCCAATCTGACTTCCAAAGGTAGTGAGGTGCAGAAAAAGACCTGTGATGAACACAGTCGGCAGGCAGGCTCCTATGGGAGAAGGAGATCCTTCGGATTTCCTTGCCCCAAGCCATTTTGGTGAACTGTGATTCTATCAGGGTTGCTGTTGGTTAGATGGCCTTTTCTAGAATGTCCAACAATATCATGTGAATTCTGCCTGTGCAATTGGTCTTTTGGAAATGATCTTCTCCAGCTCCTTGCTCTGCTGTAAGAGAGTATCATGTGCTGCATTAGCCCCCTTTGATGCTTTCCTTTTCTGGTGTGCTAGTGGCTGATCCTTCTTGCTTGGCAGGTGACCCAGTCGACACTGACTACACAGCCGTGGGGTGTGCAATCACCACCATCTCTTCAAACCTCACTGAGATGTCCAAAGGGGTCAAACTGCTTGCTGCACTCATGGATGACGAAGTGGGAAGCGGAGAGGACCTTTTGAAAGCTGCTCGGACCCTGGCCGGGGCTGTTTCAGACCTCCTGAAAGCAGTGGAGCCAACTTCAGGAGAGGTAAGGCCAAAGAACCAGTTTACAGCCATGCGCGTCACTGGAGCGTGGCAGGGGGGGACCGCTAGGGGTTGACACGCGCACACGCGTGCGCTGCGCTGCACGTCACCCTTCCAGAGGCTCCGAGGCCGGGAGAAGGCTTCGGAGCGTCCGCCCCGGACAGCTGTCCGCGGCCTTCTGACGAGGCCCAATGCAGCGACACGGTATTTATTAGGTTTTTCGCGCCTGCACAGAATGTTTCTGAGGGCAAAAGGGCAGCCCTTGCCCTTAGAAACGTTCTGCGCAGGCGCGAAAAACCTAATAAATACCGTGTCGCCGCATTGGGCCTCGTCAGAAGGCCCCGGACTGCCGGCCGGGGAGGATGTCTTCGGAGCCGGCAGCAGCGGGGCCCGGGGGTAAGACTTCCGCGGCGGAAGTCTTACCCCGGGCCCCGCTGCTGCCGGATTGGACGACATCCTCCCTGGCTGGCGGGGCAGCGAATTTGGGATCATTAGGGCAGCGCGCGCGCCCTCGCTTTAGGGCGGCGCCCACCCTAGTGCCAGACAGCAGAAATGCATTCTGCATTCAGAATTCTGAGGGTGGATTCTGGAAATAGAGTAAGTAGACATCTGCAAAAAAAATGCAGAATTTGGTGGGCTGGGGAGGAGGAGGAGGAGGAGGAGAAGCACTACTCATCAAGCAAGCTGCTTTAACCCCTATTAATGGACTGGTAAAGAGTGTTTTTGCTCTGTCAGTTTTGAGGCTCCCCACCTGGGCTTTTTTCAGGCTTTTTTCTCTCACCTAATTCTTAGAGCCAACTCTCAGTGCTTCAGTATTCTCTCTCTCTCCCCCCCCCCCCCCGCTGACATCCCAGCTTCAACTTATACAGTATTCTACTTCTCTCTTGGAACTCACCATATTTGCTTCAACTGGGCATGCTCAGAATTTGTATGTCTCATTTCAGTATGTGACCACACCCAATCAGAGCTGACCCAATACCTCCTAGTACTTGAGGTGCCACTGCCCCCCCCCCTTTTGTTCAATTACCTTTCCATGCCAAAGGCTTCTCTCTCCTCTTCTGCTCCTACTCCTATTTTGAAATGAATCGGAAGAGGGGCATGGAGGAGCAAACGAGGAGAGGTATTCGAGCAGGGATGCTTAGAATTTATTTCCCCCAGTGCTGGTGTCAGTATATGTATCATACAGTATACATACAGTATATGTATCATACAGTATATGTATCGCTGCTCCTCACAGATACATGCATTTGTAATGTATTCCTAAAATCTAACCTCAGTTTTGATATGCTGAAAGAGGTTACAGAAATACTCCAAGCAAGAAATTGGCTTTCTTTCGATGCTGTTAGTATTAATTATTTTGATTTCAAAGATTAAAATTTTGCATGTTGAATGTGTGTAGAACTATTACAAGGTTTCAGCTGTCTAGCTAATGCGAAATTGCCTAATCATATTGCACTTTATCTCCTTAGACATAAAAGTGTCCTCTGTTCAGATTTTTTTTCTGGGGCTATATTTGTGCCAGCTTTCAGGTTCCAAGCTTGTGGAAAAATACCCAGGGCCAGTTCAAACAGTACTTACTATTCAACCACCACACATGGTAAAATACATACTCTTGCATAGAGCACACACATCCTGATTCCTTTCACATCTGGGGGAATCGGGGGTATCTTTCTTTAATTGCCAGCCCAATCCTAACGGTCAACCTGATCCTGCCTAAATATAGGCCGGCGGAGCGAGTGCTCTGATGGGGGAGGATGTTAGGATTGGGCTATGGCTCAGAACTGCCCCTCTACACACACTGAATTTTATCACCACAGGTAGAGAGATGTTAAGTTTCTCAGAAAACGAAGCAGTTTTCAGTTTAGCTTGTTCTGTGTAGGGAACGTTGTCCATTTGGCTGGGATTAAAACCTCACTAGGATGGGTCGAAGACTGGGAAGAGGTCCTAGAACGTAAAAAAGATAAGGGATGAGAGAGCCCAAAAGCAGGGTAGCTAGATTGAGAAAGGATCGATGGGGAATGAAGTATGAAGAAAGGGGCACAGACAGCCTCCATTTCAGTGGAACTTGCATAGGAGCAGTACCTGACAGATTGTGCCCCATGTGATTTAGGAATATAGATTTTTTTTTTTTAGGAATATAGATTTTTTTATTTTAAAATTACCCACTACCAATTACTTTACACACCCGTGCGCAAAAACGCATAACATCTCGCTTTAAACTTGTAATACTGTCCAATACAATTGCAATCTCCCCACTACACTGTCTCTAATACAAAGTTTGAAGTTCTATATGTTTATGTAATTGTTGGCATGGTTTCTTGGTTCCATGGCCAAAATTTGGCCCATTTAACTTTAGACATTTTGTCTTTTTCATAATTACTTATTGCTTTTATTTTACATAAAATCATTTCAACCGAATTGTTAATATTTATTTCCTTGCCTGTTTTGATTTCTCTACTTCTTTGAAATGTTAAGAGGCCTGTGTTGTCCTTTGTGCCGTAAATGTGCATTGACAATTGTGGATGTTCCTTAGGGAAGGACAGGCATTTTGAGAGTGTTACTCCCTTGACATAGGCCAATAATAACCGCTGAACCACGAGCTGTCGATCGAAAGGTCGGCAGTTCGAATCCGCGACGGGGTGAGTTCTCGTTGCTTGGCCAGCTCCTGCCAACCTAGCAGTTCCAAAGCATGTCAATGCGAGTAGATAAATAGGTACCGCTTGCGGGAAGGTAAACAGCGCTCCGTGTTCCAGCTGCATGCTACGTGCTGCGGCAAGGAGAGTCATGCCGGCCACATGACCACGAAGGCGTCTTCGGACAACGCTGGCTCTTTGGCTTTGAAATGGGGATGAGCACCACACCCTAGAGTCGGACACGACTGGACTTAATTGTCAGGGGTCACCTTTACCTTTACCTTCAATTTCCTGTTGATCTGCTTTTTTCCTAGCCTCGCCAAACAGTATTGACAGCAGCAGGAAGTATTGGACAAGCCAGCGGGGAGCTGCTCAGGCAGATTGGAGAGAATGAAACAGATGAACGATTCCAGGTAAAGGTGGCATCTGTGCTGCTCCCCTTTCCAGTTTGGATCGGGAAATGTGTTCCTTGGTTTTAAAAGGACTTGCTTATAAGCTGAAGTGTAAAATAAGAGCCAGTTAATGATTTTTAAAGCAACGTAATTGTGGTATTTTCAAAATCACCTCTTTAAAAGTGCTTTGGAATTTAGCCTTTTCAAGTAGAGCAGCAAAATTCATTAGTTTTAACTTTAGAATTGCTACAAGATGTTGTATTGCTGGTTTCTAACACCAGATAAGATTAATAGGCTCTATAAGAGTAAAAAAGATGCTTGTTTGATGAGGTAACTGGCCTAAAGCTAATTTTTCACACTTCTGGAGGATCTGTCCCACCATGCAGACATTTTGGACTAAGATTAAGAAGAATATTAATAGAATGACTAATGATGATATACTGTTTAAAGCTTAAAGTAACATTACTCATTTATCAAATTGTACCAAAAGCACACAGCTCATTTTACAGCCCAGTCCTCCCTAACTTTGCGCCGAGGGATCCAGCGCAGGTAGCGCTGGGTCCTGAATGCAAAACGGAAGCTGGGAGGTCACCTCATACAATACAAAGTACAAGAACAAAATAGGGTAAATATTAGTTATTCCATTATGACTTTTGTAGTAATAAACTTTGTCGCCTTGTGGTGTTTTTTTCTTTTAAGTGGTTATTAGGCTTTCAAAAGTCTCTTACATGAAAATCCTTCACAATGTTAAAAAAATTGTATCCGTGTTGGAGACGTTGTGCAGAAACAGTCAAGCTCACAAGGTGGTGGTGGTGGTGGTGGTGGTGGTGATTTAAGGTTTTCATGGCCTGCAATAATTCTTGAATTTACTGGAAAAATGGGTGTAAAGCCATGGCAAAAAAGGTTAAAATGGTACTAATAAAAAAACGAGGAATCTAAGTGCAACAAAAATTTTAAGTTTAAAATATGAATATTAAAAACATATTTTAAGTGTGGACGTGTGTATGTTTTTAATATTCATATTTTAAACTTAAAATTTTTGTTGCACTTAGATTCCTCGTTTTTTTATTAGTACCATTTTAACCTTTTTTTGCCATGGCTTTACACTCGTTTTTTCCAGTAAATTCCAACATTATTATTATTTTATGTATTCATTCATTTTATTTTAACTGCCTTCCTTTCTGTTGGCTTTTGCTTGTCCTCTTCCTAGGATGTGCTGATGAGCCTTGCCAAGGCTGTGGCCAATGCTGCTGCCATGTTGGTTTTGAAGGCGAAGAACGTGGCTCAGGTGGCCGAGGACACTGTTTTGCAGAACCGAGTGATTGCTGCAGCTACGCAGTGCGCGCTCTCCACCTCTCAGCTGGTTGCCTGTGCCAAGGTATGGATTGGCGGCTTGGTAATCAGGCCCTTTCTGGAATAAGAATTTTGCAGAGGGCAACACACTTGGATTGAATTTACGGGAGCAAACGGGTATAGAGCCCTGGCAAAAAAAGTTTTAAAATGGTACCAATAAAAAAACAAGGAAAACTTAAGTGCAGCTTGAAAGTAGTAATTTAAAATATAAAATATTAAAAACGCACACACTAATACCTAAAATAACATGTTAAAAATTAAAACCATAAAAAAAACATAGCAACGTTTTGCTCGTCTGCTACGAGCATTATCAAGCAATAGCCCTCATGTAGTGGGGAGATGTTAGCAAGCCTAAGCTGTCAGTCCTACTACGTAAGGGTGAAGAAAGCCTCATTTTCAAGCTGCTACAAAGAAATTAGACATTTGGATTAGTGGGGAAAAAACAGACTCAAGTCAGATTGGGAGCATCCAAAACTTAAAAAGCAATTATTGTGCTTTTAAAAAAAAATGGATGGGCCAATCTATCTCTGGAATAAGCACTCCTCTTCTTTATTGTTGCTGATTATACATTTTTATCCCACCTTTCTTCCAAGGAGCTCAATGCAATGTACACAATCAATTTTATTTTCTTAAGAGCTCTGTGAGATAGGTTAAGCTGAGACAGTGAATGGCTCAAGATCACCCTGACAGCTTCATATGACTCAGCAAGGATTTGAACACATATTTCTTATCCTAGGCCCAAATTCTAACCACTGCACCACACCGCTATGGATGTTGGCTACATCCATACACCACTGATGTGGGCGTTACCTACCAGTCAAGGCTTCATGGTTACAGGGTTGATATATTGTTCTGCAGCTGTGGAACGACGCCCTAAACCCAAAGACCAGTGCAATAAAGTGTGGAGTGGTTCTAGCACATTTGTGTCCTTGGAGCAACATGGTGGTCTGTGTTTCAATGCAGGTCGTGAGCCCAACCATCAGCTCCCCCGTGTGTCAGGAGCAGCTGATAGAGGCTGGGAAGCTGGTGGATCGTTCCGTGGAGAACTGCGTCCGAGCATGCCAGGCTGCCACAGATGACGTGGAACTGCTCAAGCAGGTCAGCGCAGCCGCCAGTGTGGTCAGCCAGGCCCTGAATGATCTCCTGCAGCACGTCCGGCAGTTTGCTAGCCGGGGGGAGCCCATTGGGCGCTACGACCAGGCCACGGACACGATCATGTGTGTCACAGAAAGTATCTTCAGTTCTATGGGAGATGCTGGTAAGCTGCTTGAACCTGTTGTCAGCCTTGATCAGAAGTTTCCCTTTTATCTTAGTTCATGGTTTCCTCTTACCTCCCTTTTAGGACTGTTAATAAGGATTATATACAGTGCATGCTATTTGTGATTTGTTAATATGAAAATCAGGCTTTACACAGACTAGGTATCAATGAAAGGATGCTGGTACACCAGATTAGATAGCAGCTTTACATGGTTTGGGGAACTTGAGTGTAGGGAGGAAGACAGACGGTATCTTGAAGCAATGTGAATTAAGCAGGCTGGTAAATTTTCAGCATGAGAAGCTGCCTTAGACCGAGCCAGACCTTTGGACCATCTAGCCCAGTATTGCTTACTGTGGCTAGTGTCAGCTATCAGGGCCTGAATGGCCAGGGGGAATCTGTCTCGGTCCACCTGCCTGCCTCTATCGCTGATCCTCCATCATTCCCTGGTTTGGAATGGAAGATGAAGAGTGGAGGAAAGGAGAGTGGTAGGCTAGTACTAGTGGACTAGTGCCTTGCTACATCAAATGCCACCCTTACCTGGTGGTCTCTGCCACCGTTTCTCTCTTCTTGATTCAAAACCGAAGATTGGAATGCAGCGTGGAGGAAACGAGACACTCTAGCCTTCCATTCTCCTCCACACTTCCTCTTCTGCTCCATTTGCCTCTTCCATTTCAAATCCAGGGAGCAAGGGGCACAGGAGCAGAGCAGCCACAGAGACCGCGGCTGGAGCGCTACTGGGTTAGTGGAATTGGGCTGCATTTGGCCCACCACCTCAGGCAGCAGGAGATCCTGGGTGGGCCTTGGCGGCTCTCCAGCAAAGGTTTGTTTCCTGGCCTGCTATCTCAGATCCTTTTTAACTTAGAGACGCCAAGATTTGAACACGGGACCATCTGCATGCAAAACACATGGCCTACCACCAAGCTGTGGGTCTCGTCTGTCATGACTGCGATTCTCTAGCACAGGCACACTCCATCCAGTCACCGCTGAGTCCAAAACATTTGACTGTGAAAGCTTGATGGGTCAGGAAGGTCATTTAGGAAGGATGACAATATGTCTGAAATGCACATTGAGGGATAATGGTGAGATAAAAAGCAGATTTTTAACTCAATACTGTTGTAGGTGAAATGGTACGGCAGGCCAGGGTACTAGCGCAAGCTACCTCGGATCTCGTGAACGCCATGAGGTCAGACGCTGAAGCAGAAATTGACATGGACAATTCCAAGAAGCTTCTGGCAGCCGCTAAGCTTCTGGCTGATTCCACAGCCCGGATGGTCGAAGCCGCAAAGGTACCTAGAGCATGTTGTCGGCTGACTTGTGAATCGGATGGGTGCCAGACATTGGGGGGCCTGAGAAAATCCCATTGACACATGTACACATGGCAGGATCCACTGGGGAAGTGTCCTGCATGCATTCCATTGGAATGATTACTGTGTGTTCTTGCACAGTTCCCATTCACCAGTAGGGCTTGGGCAGGAGAACATCTCGGTGGATTGCACCCCATGGCTCAGATCTGTCCATTAATGGACCATTAATTGTCCATTAAGCAACTATTAATTCCTTCCCTTAATAGTGCCCAAAACCCACCGCAAGCATTTCATCTTGTTTTCGTGGTCAAACCGTTTCAATCTATAAGCCCAGCAAGGAACACCCTCCCTCAGTATCTCCAACTGCAGGCCTAGAACTCTCTTTGTTGTGATTCTGCCAGGGAGCTGCAGCAAATCCAGAAAATGAAGACCAACAACAGAGGCTCCGGGAAGCAGCCGAAGGCTTGCGGGTGGCTACCAATGCAGCTGCTCAGAATGCCATTAAGAAGAAGATTGTCAACAGATTAGAGGTTAGGCACCAACCTGGGAGGCTCTGTCTCTGTCTCTGTCTCACCAGTTCCAGTAAAACTTAACAGTTGATCAGCTCATGCACTTCTTTTATGTACACCAGGGCAACAGTGTACACATAATCCACAAGTAGGCTTACCAGATCTCCAACCGGGACAGAGTGCTAGACCTTTAGGAGAAGGAATGTGGACAGGTGTAGCTTGTTAAACTCTTAGAGCACAATCCTATGCACACTTACCCAGGAGTATGTCCCATTGAACTCAATAGGACTTACTTCTGAGTAGACATGCCTAGGATTCTGCTCTAAGGGTTTAACAAGCTACACCTGCCCACATTCCTTCTCCTAAAGATCTAGCACTCTGTCCCGGTTGGAGATCTGGTAAGCCTAAGTATGCAGCCACTTCCATATGTAAATCAAATGCAACCATCCAACTGTGGTTTTAGATCCTGGTTTGTTCGCAAACCATAGATTGAACAAACCATGTTTCCTGTGCCAGCACAACTCAGAAAACCACTCAATGCTGTCTTTGTTTGGTTTTTTCCAGGTTGCTGCTAAGCAAGCAGCAGCAGCTGCGACTCAGACTATTGCAGCTTCTCAAAATGCAGCCATTTCAAACAAGAACACAGCCGCCCACCAGCAACTCGTCCAGAGCTGCAAGGTAAGGTGGCCTGAGTTAGGAAGCAATTTGTGGATAGATCTGGGGACAGCCACCACTAAGGCTGCATTGTTTCTGCAGGAGAAGGCTTCTTTCTCCCTTGGGGTTTAATGTTGCGTCCTCCACAATTTTCCAAAGAGCTGAGCATGTGCAGAGTGCCTTTTTCTTAACCACAATCTGCTGCCGGAAATCTGGGATCATGGGAAGGACCATCAGGCCATACTCGACTCCCACTATATCTTAATTTAAAAATTAAGCATGGGTTATTTTTGACACACAAAATGCAAATCATTATGATTGGCAGCATATGTATTGGAAGGAGGGCCTGTACCTTGCAAGGATGCATGGAAAGGCTGAGTGCAGGATCCTTGTCATTGCTTTCCACATTAAGCCTGGCTGACTGAGCTCTATGCCTCAAGGGCACCATCTAGGCTGCAGTACCACTCTGCCTGAATGCTCAGTCAGCTGACTCGAAAGGACCAATCCCCGTCTATCAGGTCTCTGATGGAAGAAGAGTGAGGAAAGCCAAATGGGTGCAGGGTCTAGAGCAGTGGTTCCCAAACTGGGAGATGTGGCTCCCATGGGAGCCATGGAAACCAGCCAGGGGAGCCGCGGAGTGCCACGGAATCCTCTCGGAAAACAGTGCAATGCCAATTGGCAGGCATCCACATCATGTAATGGGGAGCCGAGTCGCGGTCAATGGTCAAGGGATCAAAAAGGTTTGGGAAACAAGTTAGCGGCAACCGTTTGTCCCTCATTTTTCCCACTGGTCAAATGGAGAAAAACAGGCAAAAGGCAGGGGAACCTTGATGATGTTTATCCCACAAGGCCTGGCCTTGGAGCTTACTTTTGAGTCTAAGCAAACTGGCCTCAGGTGTGAGGACACAGGCTAAGCTCCTGTTCCCTGACCGCTTCCGCTGCCTGGCTTTGACTATGCACCTGCTTCTGGCCCAATTGGATTGACAGCCAGTTTTCCAGACCTGGACTGCCTGGAACCCAACCCTTGCTGAGGTCTGCCTAGGAGTGACTTCAGCACCTTAAACATGGAGCTGCCTCTGAAGTCTGCTTGAAAACATTAATGATGTAATGGGGTTTAAAAAAATTGCTGTAAGAGTATCCTTGTAGATTTCTTTAAAAGGTGCAGTAGTATAAATAACTTTAGTAGTAGTAGTAAGAAGGGTGCACGTCTTGGATTGCAAGCAGCTTCATCGGCATCCCTTAACATTTTAGTTAGTTAGTTTTGATTGATTGATTGATTAATATCCTGCCTTTCTCCAGCCGAAGCAAATGCCCAAGGCATTAAAATATTGTCACTGTTCTAAGCAACTACTGTATTTGAGTTGCTTGTTTGTTCATGCAGACCCTTGCAGATGAAATCTCTTTTTGTTGTTTTGGAAAAAAGATTTGCAGCATGCAGTGGGGCAAGGAGGTCATATGGGGGAATCATTCCCGCACACCTGGGAAGGAAAGTCATCTTCACACCATGCATCCTGTGGAATTCGCTGCCCCCAAATGTGCTGCTGGCTTCGATGACCTTAAAATGGGATTTAGACACAATCCTGAAGGAGGAGAGTTCTATCCACAGTTATTAGCTGTGATACCTAAATAGAACTTCCATGATCAGAGGCAGTATATCTCTCAGTATATCGGAGGCAGTATATAAACAGGGAAACCAAACATGCCTTGCTTGTGAGCTTCACTGGAAGCATCTGCTGGCTGCTGTTGGAAGTAAGGGGTTGAACTAGATGGAACATTTTAGTTTGAACCAGCCGGGCTATTTTTATGAAAAAGGTAAACAGCATGAGCTCTCTCTCGCCCTCTGTCTCTCTCCGATGATTGTTGCACATGCTTTTCTCCACTTCAGGACTCATCAGGTATTACAGGATGGAAAATATGATATGATTTTTGTTGTGCAAAAGGGAGTCATTCTGCTGCTGCAAGAGAGAGCTGCCTGCCTTCATTCCAGACAAGAGACTCATAGCAGGATTGAGACAAAGTGGGAGCCTATGAAACATATTTATAATCTCTGACTTAATGTGCTAGCAATGCAGGGCACCTCTGCATTATCTCTGATCCCTGGGCGCTCTGATAGTGCTGCAAATCCCAATGAATCTGTAAAATGAGCTCACATTGTGCTCCAAGGACATTTTTTTTCCTTTACCAGTGATGGTTGTCTGAGCAATTAGTGGCTCAGAGCAAAATCTTCAGGCAGGAATGGATTGTTGCAGAGCTATGGAAATAAGGCCTTCAGTGTATACAACCCACCACATGTTCATTGCAGTCTAACTTGCGCCCGTCAGATAGTTGGTGATAGTGCCAAAAGGGAGGCAAAACTAGGGTGGGATTAAATCCAGCCTGCCTGTTCTTTTCTGAATGGCTAATTCGTATGAGTGTAGGTTTTCTAAGGGGGCAATGTGCACCCAGGCCCAGCAGATGGTTCAGGGAATGCACCATGAGTACAACACCTGTTTGCGTGCACAATTATGAGTGTGCACACACAGTTATCCAGCTGGGGATATGCCTGCTTCTCTGCGCATATGCATCCTGCCTGCAATGAAGCAATGGTAGGCTGGATTCTGGCTGCTTTATACAAGAACTTCAAATAGTGTTTTGGAGAAAATTTTATAAAAATAAAATCTATGGGAGTACAAAAGCAGCTGGGGTAAGACTGGCTGACTGTGGTATGCAATTCTATACATGTTTACTTAAAAGCAGCACTTTTTTTTTACTGGCAAACTGTATGGGATCTTAAATGCATGCATGGAAAATCCTTTTAGCTTCTTCCCCACGTCGGTAGTTTTGTAGTTTGCAGTTTAAATCGAGACTGTTTTTCCCCGCTGGACAGTCAAATGTTTCTTCCTCCTTTCTGTTCTCCGCAGCATGTTGCAGATCACATCCCCCAGCTTGTCCAGGGCGTGCGAGGGAGCCAAGCCCAGGCGGAGGACCTGAGCGCTCAACTTGCATTGATAAACTCCAGCCAGAACTTCCTCCAGGTACTGTGAAATGAGCAAGGCATGGCTGGGCCAAGGCATCTTCTAATTGCTACCTACAGATCCGCTTAATCCATGCCTAGAGGAAAACGGGTGAAGTGGAATTAAGGAGACTAGTTGTTCGTCAGTCTTTGGGTCCCTAGCCTAGTAAATAACCACTAAAAACAACTGGAGAAAAACTATTCTGGAGTGTAGAGTAACTTTCTAGCTTCTACAAAGGGTAAGTCCGGTCCCGCGCAATTTGCGCTAGGGAGCGAGCATTGCCTGGCTCCTCGCCATATACGCCAGACCCCTCCCCTTAAGGGAGTGATTAGTTTGCAGCTGTGAGCAGGCGGGGGCTGGTGGGCATTTAAGTAGCCCCCGCCTGACACAGCTTCCTCTTCCCTCGTAGTGCCTATTTGAGCCCTCTGAGGGCCACTACACTCATTTACTGGAGCTGCATGAGGGCCATCTCTTCCATGGTTGCTCCTACGCTGCTCAAGGAAGCTATAATTCTTCCGCCCCCCCTCCACATGGTTTGCGCACACTGTATGTTTACCTAACACAACAGGAATGCATCTGTAGTGGCCATTGTTATGGTTGTGCTATGAAAATGTGCAATGCACCCTAAGCTTGGGGCGAGGTCCAAGCTTTTGATGCCCAAAGTGGTGTGGAAACGGCCACTGAGGTGCCAGCTTTCATATCACTCTGGATGACTCTAAGACGACAACATAGCTGCAGGAACTGGGGATGTGTGGCAGGGAGGTGGCATTGCTGAAATGTTCTTTTTCCTGTAAACTAGGGCTTTGCAAGTCTCGCTGCCTCTAGAAATGGCTGTTTTGTATGGGAGTAGCAAGCGCACCATACAGTAATTCTTGCAGCGAGGGAGAAGTTTCTGCAGTTACCGCTGCCTCCTGGTCTTTCCTCGACTCTGCATTCTTCTTTCCCAACCTGAGCCTCCTTTTAAAGGAACAAATGTGGGCTTCCACACAGCTGCATCTTGCTGCCACCCCAGCGGTCCCTGCTTCCGGTGGGGTTGCAGTAGGCATAGCACTGCCGCACAACTTGTGTGGCATGCCTATTTTAAGGGTAACACATTCTCATGGCACGCAAAGTTTTCCAAATGATTAGCTCCTCTCTAGCACACCTGCTCAGAGCTGACCTTTGAAATGGGCTGTTTCTGTCCCCAGTTTTGAGTGAGAGATAGCGATGAGCAGAACCCAACATTTTTGGACTTGGCAGGGATGGGTGTATCCCTACTGATGTTTCTTGCAGAAGACCAGCAAGCATCTTGCCGTGTACAACCCTGATGAATAGCACAGTCTTTTTCTCTGTCATTCTTTCAATAGCCAGGGAGCAAAATGGTCGCCTCGGCCAAAGCAGCGGTGCCTACAGTAGCTGACCAGGCTGCAGCAATGCAGTTGGGCCAGTGTGCCAAGAACCTCGCCACCAGCCTTGCTGAACTAAGAACTGCCTCCCAAAAGGTGGGTACTTATAAAGCTGCTTTGAGTTGAGTCAGATCAAGGGTCCATCTAGCTCAGTTTTGTCTAGATTAAGACCGAGCTCTCCAAGGTTTCAGACCGTTGTTTCCAGCTTTACCTGGAGATGTCAGGGATTGAATTTGGAACCTTTTCCTTGCAAAGCCGGTCCTCTATCACTTTGATACAGTCCCCAACCTCCTGGGGTTAGTTGTCCAAATTCTTGGGTGGTACATTTGAAGGTTAATACTGCATTTTGTCAGCGGTGACCTTCTCAACTATGTTTGAAAGCGCTTTTTGAAGGCTTTTGAACTTGTCACTTCTGAACACGTCTCTTTCATGTCTGTGGGTTTGCATGTACAGCCACTTGATTACTTGACTTGATGGCAACTAGTTGAACATGTGAACTGGCTCTATTGGAAAAGTATGTTGAGATCATGTCCACCCGCAGTGCTTGCTCTCAGATGATTTATGTCTATTTGCATTATCATGTAATGGGCTTACCATCTAATGCAGCGGTTCCCAAACTTTACAAGAGGGTAGGGAACGCTGTAAGTTGTTCAGGCCCCCCCACAGCAGCGCTGGCGCCCCTGGGATTGTGCTGATGTGGGGGGGAGGTTTTTTTACTCACTGGGGGAGCGCCAGCCCTCTGGAGGTTGCAGGGGGGCCATGGCCCCCTCTACGGGCCTCCCTGCACCCCAGATTACCTTCCAAATGCGATTTGAAGCTACTTCTGGTTTTCGCCAAAACTTGGAAGTAAACCGGAAATAGCTTCGAATCACATTTGGAAGCTAATCTAGTGTGTGGGGAGGCCTGTAGAGGGGTCTGTGGGCCCCCCGCACACTTCAGAGGGCCGACGTGACCCCTGGTGAGTGAAAAAAAACCTTTTTTGCCCTGGTGCCAGCGTGATCCCAGGAGTGCTGTTGCACGTCTCCACCCCACTTAAGGGAGTAGCGATCTATTCTAATCAACTGTGGCGTTGCAACTCCTCAGTTTGGGAACCTCTGATCTAATGATAAACAAGGTATGTGGTGTGCTAGCTGGGCTAGTTGGAGAGCTGCTTTTGGTAAGGTACCCATTTTCTGTTTGTCTCTCGTGTGTATGTGTAGGCACATGAAGCATGTGGACCCATGGAAATCGACTCCGCCTTAAACACTGTCCAAACGCTCAAAAACGAACTTCAGGATGCAAAGATGGCAGCTATCGATGGACAGTTGAAACCGCTTCCAGGAGAAACGGTAATCAAGGGGGAAGAGGGGAGCTATACTCTTGAGCCTCTCTAAGAGAATAACAGAACCAGATGAAAAACGAGAAGAAACGGTACAAAATGGTACATAACAATTAAAAACGTCCGGGCTACAAAATGGTACAAAAGAAGTCTTCAAATCTGTCCGGTCTGATGACCATATGAAGCTCCATTTAATTGAAGCTCATCACTGGTACGTCTATCATGGTATGGCTTACTCTGACTGGCAGTGGCTCTCCAAGGTCTCAATCTGGGGTCTTTACATATAAAATTGCCTTGTGCTGGACCTAATTGCTGCATATCCGCTGCATATCTGTCCATTTCGCCAAGCTCCACCTATTCTGCCTGGCAGTGTCTCTTTACTGAGCCTGCTGTTGACTGGTATCATCGACCAGGTGCCCACACCATTCAAGGTTGAGTGGATGACTGCAAGGGACAGGGACTTCTCAGTGGTGGATCTCAGGTTGTGAATGGCCTTGCTAGTGACTTTTGCTTCTGTGCCTGTTCTGTGTTCATTCCGATGCCAGGTTCACCCCGTTTTGTTTGAAAGAGCTTGTAATGGAGGTGCCTGTTCTGCTGCCCTTATTTCATAATTTATTTAACCTTGCTGCCGTTCGAATGTATTATTTAGGGATTTACGGTGCTTTTATACAAGCTGAATTTTATTTACTGATTTGATTTATTTAAAACATTTATACCCTTCCTTTCCTACCTTGGCCATTCAAAGTGGTGTGCCATTAATTAGGAAAATAATTAAAACAAAGCAATGCACAAAGGGCCACTCAACAACCTCAGTCCCCAACCAAACCACAGCAATATCACCCAAGCACCAGCCACCACAGCCAACAATCATCCTCCCAAAAAGCAGAAGGAAAAAGCCAGGTCTCTACACGGTGTCTGAAGGAGAATAAAGTAGGGGCCAATTGGGCACTGTTGAGAGGGCATTCTGCAAGGCCGGTGCCACCACTGAAAAGGCTGTTTGTTTTAAATGTACTTATGTTAGCAACTTTGTAGGTGGCATAGTGCAGGGCAGTGGTGAAACAAGGGTGGAGCGAAGGCAAGTAGTTCTGCAAGACTCCGTTACACCGGAGTCAACGGCCCCTCCCCCTTGCTGTTGGAGCCATTCCGGCAGCAACAGGGGAGTGTCCTGCGTGTTGCCTTTGCTGCCAGAATGGCTCCAACAGCATGGGGGAGGGGCCGTTGACTCCGGTGTAACGGAGTCTTGCAGAACTACTTGCCTTCGCTCCACCCTTGTTACGCCTCTGGTGCAGGGGTTCTCAAAATGTTGATCATGACCCCTGGGGGTTCATGAGCAGCTTGGAAGGGGGTCGCAACCCCCTGAAGGATTTAGTTCAGTCCCTGGAATCTCCAGGCAGGGCTGGGGAAGACCCTTGCCTTAAATCCTGGAAAGCTACCGACAGTAAGTGTAGGCAATATTGGGCAAGATGAACCAATTGTCTTACTGCAGAGATGTGATGAGTCTTACTGCAGAGTAAACATGCATAGGAGTTGGTTATACGGTACAACCTTAAAACCATCAATTCAGCTTCAACATTTAAACTCCAGCCCATTGTTGCTATTTGGAATCCTCATCAGTAAGCCCAGCAACCAAAAGAAGGGTGATGAACCAGGGAAAGCCTTTGAAACAGGCAGGTCCTTACCTACTGATGGAGCGGTGCCAGAAAAGAGCGCTGTTGTAGGAAGAGTTGTTTATAATGCAGACACCACTGCTTCCTGTTCAGGGGAATTTCCTCCGTTAAATAGCAGCAACAGTGGTGTTCTATGTGTTTATTTTGGTACGTCAGCGTGGAACGCTTTCTCCTTTGATCTCTGTCATTCATGCTAGTATGACTTTTTCACTCAGCTTGAAAAATGCGCTCAGGACCTGGGAAGCACCTCCAAAGCTGTTGGTTCATCGATGGCCCAACTGCTGACGTGTGCAGCGCAAGGCAATGAACACTACACAGGTACCTTCTGAGCGGCAAAGCATGTCGAGTGTGTGTGTGTGTGTGTGTGTGTGTGTGTGTGTGTGTGTGTGTGTGTGTGTGTGTGTGTGTGTGTGTGTATGTGTGTGTAATATTTCATTATGATGGCAATTCATCTGTATCTACGCTGTAATTAGCCCACCAAGTTCTCTGCCTTTCTATGGTTGATGATAACAAGAATTAGCCTTTTTATTAGAACTTCCAAGTATTTGGAGTACTTCACATACATTATCTCAGTAATGCCTGTGTGCTGCCCGAGTTAGCAACACTTCAGACAACCCTGAATTATTCTTGTATATTTGCATACAAGGACATTGTAGATCTCTGAACAGAGCACCTTCTAACAATCTGGGGGTTTACTGGGTTTGTCCTATCTATGTCCCTTTATCTTGGGTTCATAGGTATCTTACCTAGGAGGGTGCCTTACTGTTAGAAAGAAATGAAATTGTACTGGGTACGAGAACTTCCCATTTCAGCACAGGAAAAGGCTGATTTACCCTTGGGGGGATGACTGACATGATGGCAAAAGGCTCTTTGAGTGATTAAAACACTCTCTGTCAATTACATTCCATCTTCAGTGGCTAGTCCAGGAGGAGATTTCTGAATCCAGCTGATAAAACTCATTGGAGCAGCTCTCCATTTGGTAATGGGCCCAAGACTGAACAGATTTCATTTTGAAGTGGATGTAATTGGATTAGTGAGGCTCTGTTTTTCAATCGCAAAGTGTCGGTGCGTTGCACCAGTCTTGGTTGGCTGCCCCAATGAGGCTCCACTGGTAAAGCTCCAGGGTTTTCGTTGGTGTATCAGTAGCCATTTCTAAAATTTGTAATTCAGGGGCCCTTCAGTTTGGGACATGCTGCCAAAAAACACCACTGGCCGGAAGTATCAATTTGTTGATGCGAGTTCTATCATAGCATCTTCTACGGGAGCAAATCACATTTAGGTGCATCGGCTTTGCCTGTTGTATGCATTTTGCTGTTGCTAAGGTTAGATTTGTTGCAGACTAGTGGCCATGAAGCACATTTAGAAACGGGTATCTTCAACTTGGAAAAAAAAAAAAAGCTGAGCTGTAGCCCACCATGCTGCATGTTGGCTCAGAAGTACATGTTGCAGTAAGCGTGTGCTTGGAGCCGGCATGCATGTTTTTTACTCTCTAAATCGCAGCCACAGGCATACCGATCTGGATTGGGACTATGACAAAGGCAAATGGTTAAAGCGATCATTTCACCATGCTGCAGTCCCAGTCGGGATTAGGGTTCCCCCTGCAGCTGCTATTTAGAGAGTAAAAAACATGTGTTGACTCTAAGCACATGCTTCACATATGTGTATTTTGGTCCTAAGCTCCACTGTGGTGGGTAATTATCTATATAGGCTTAGATGATTTTAATGCATAATTTCTATGTATGCCTTAGATAGAAATTATGCATAGCCAATTTCTATCTATGACGTAGATGCTTTTAATATGCATACTTTGTGGAAGTTATACAGTACAGTGTGGCATGTAATCCATGCCTTTAAAAGGACAGCTCTTGTATTCATTAGGTTACAAACTTTGGTTTTTTAACAATGTAAATATTTATAAACAGGGAAGAGAAGATATGCCAAAGCAGGCTTCATTGCGTAAGGGCCTTGCTATCTGGAAAAAAATGTGTTTTGTGATTATTATTTTTCCTCATTCCTCCTCCTCCTCCTCTCTCTTGAGGGAAGCTGGTGTGTGTGTTAAGATTCTCCCCTTTGAATCTTTTCAAAACTCATAATAGTTGTATTGTGCTATAACAGCCAGGAACCCAAGGGCTAGTTCCAGGAGCCCAAAGGAACTTTTAACGTCATCGTTTTGCAAACAGCAGCTTCTTCATGACATGTGTGGCAAACTGTTTTTGAGGCTGAGAGGAATTTCAAAAGAAGTTTGTAATGTGGCATGGCTGCCAGCTGTTCCATGGTGTGTGTGGGGGACACGGGGGGGGGGGGGAACGATAGCAAGTTGGGAATTCCACTGGGGCACAAGTTCTTTGAGTCTCAGGAGGGCCTTTGGCTTTCAGCCTGTATTCATATGAAAAAATTCCACACAACCTATGAAATAAAGTATCTGATATCTTATATATGCCCCTAGTTTGTTTGGGGTTTTGGATTATTTTTATTTTATTATAATACACGGGGGGGAAAAAAAACCCAGACAATACAGAAACAGAAAAAAAAGAAAGTACAGAATAATAGAAAAGATCCGGATTAGCCACTGACGTTTATACTTAAATCACTAACATTTACATGCTTAAATCAATTCTTATAATTACTTATACCTTGCCTAATTGCAGGGTAAGCTAATCTTCTTATACTCTTACATCAACTAACCTAATACTGTCCTTAGCTAAAAACGACCTCCATTTCTTACCATTTAAATCTAAAAACAAATCCTCCTACTCAACGAAGCCACATATCATGAAGTCATTCTTTATTTCCCTATTAACGGAGGCGCAGACAAGCTTTTCGGGTATTTGTCCTTACACACAGAATGCTTGGAAAGTTGAACAATGTTATGTAACTCAGAAGTTTGCTTTTGGGTGATTCAATCCAAGAGCCAGCCTAGTATCTGGGGATAGTCGATTATGTTGTAAGCTGGCAGTCTGGTTGTCCTAGCCTGGTGGCCTTCCTCCGCAACATGTTGCCCGGACTGAGGGAGTGCAACAGACCTAAGAGATTTATAATAGTGGCATGAAATTGACTCTCTTTCATCACCCGTTCCATCATGCCAGGACCAGGGGGATTCTTGGTTGTGGATAAGAGTCCTGCTTACAATTCCTTCCTCTGGCCAGCAACGTCGGTGACGCAGAGAATGAAAGTGTCGCCTAATCCCAGGGCTCTGAGTTTGAACCCACTGCATGTGGCTTGTACATACCATAAGGATCTGCCAGACCCTTGAAGTTGACTACTAGGCCCTCATCTGGGTCTATCTATCCTGGGTCTAAAGTACAACCAGTAGGCACAAGGGCCAGGGCCTTTTCTGTGGTGGCACCAATATAGTGGACCACTCTGCTGAAAGACATTTCCCTGGCCTCATAGCGGCTTAACTTTTGGAAGGTAGCTAACTTAGCTAAGCTAAGATTCACCTCTTGCAGCAGATCATTTTAAGCATTATCTTTTGAAATGCATCTTTGCTGCTGCTGCTGCTTATATTTTGGTACAGATCTTTGAACGGTTACTTTAGCTTCATTTTTGAATGCGATCATGTTCAACTTGCTGTCTTGATCGTGCATACTTCTTTGCTCTTGAATATTTTGTAAAAGGTGGAATAAAAGTGCAGAAAATATAGTACTGCGCCAACAGAAAAGGGGAAAGGAAAAAAAAAGTCTCCATACTTAACAGTCACACACCAACCTCTGCAAGAGCTTTCCACATAGATTTTGTTACTGTCTGACAGTATGGCTATTCCACATTGTTATACAGTATATTAATGGGAAGATCTTTCTCCTGTCATTTTGAAAGGATGCTCTGAATTGCATATTAAACCAGGGCTTCATTAACTCTTGATTTAGGGGTTGCTGCCAGGGAGACGGCTCAGGCTTTGAAGACGTTGGCTCAGGCAGCACGAGGCGTCGCTGCATCTACCAGTGACCCGGCAGCGGCGCATGCCATGTTGGACTCGGCAAGAGATGTCATGGAAGGCTCGGCAGTGCTCATCCAGGAAGCCAAGCAGGCTCTAGTGGCCCCTGGCGATGCCGAAAGCCAACAGAGGTTGGCCCAGGTGAGTTGCACGATGCCTAGGGTTGTACCTTGCCATGCATGGGGTGTAGAAGGACATTCTTGTAGATACTTTGCTCTTGCATAGCTCCTGTTCATTTAGACTGGGCCTGCAGAGGTGACTCCTCACCCCCAGCTTTAACCAAACCGAGGTATGTTTCACACCTGCTCACATCCCATCATTTGCCATGCGCGTGCACGCACATGTCTCCTTTCCCGTTCCTCTGTTATCCCCATTCTCAAATCTTAGACTGTAAGCTCCTTGGGTCAGGGACCTGGAGGGAAGCCTATGGAAGCTCTTAGGCTGACTCTGTTGTAAGGTGTATAAATCTGTTTTCTCTTGGTCTTATGTGCATCTCTGTGAAGGTGGCCAAAGCAGTCTCCCATTCACTGAACAACTGTGTGAACTGCCTGCCTGGACAAAAGGATGTAGACGTGGCACTGAAGAGCATTGGTGAATCCAGCAAGAAATTGCTGGTGGAATCGGTGAGGAGCTTTGGACTGAATTTCCTTTTTTTAGGGTTGTGTAAGTTCCTCCATCATCTGCCCCAGGCAGGGTTGCCGCAAGAGGGGTGCGCTTCCTTCTTGACCCTATGGAAAGAGAGGTAGGAACAAAGTGGGGGGGGGGTTCCAGTAACCGGGATCCCCACCCAGGCCTTCTTCCCCTGTCTCCTTGGGGAGTCTTCCATTGTTTCTCCCTGGGGAGACTTCTCCCTGCTTCCATTGTCGTCGTCTATGTCGAATTTTAAATTGTAAGGTCTTCGGGGCATGAACCTGGCCCCTTGTACTTTATAAGACACCATGCACGTGGATGGTCCTATAGGAAAACCGGTGTGGTATAGTAGTTAGAATGTTGGACTGTGACTTGGGTTCAAATCCTCTCTTGCTCATAGTGGGTGACCTTGGGCTACTCAATCTCATCCTTTCCTACCTTGCAAAGTTGTTGTGAGCATAAAAAGGTGGGGGGAATGTGTACCTCCCATGAGCTCCTTGGAGGAAGGGTGGGTAAACATGTTGATGATGAAAACAATGCTGCCATTTCCTTGCAGCTGCCTCCCAGCTCAAAGTCATTCCAAGAAGCTCAGAGCGAGCTGAACCAGGCTGCAGCCGACCTGAACCAATCAGCAGGGGAAGTCGTCCATGCGACGCGAGGCCAGAGCGGAGAGCTGGCGGCAGCCTCCGGAAAGTTCAGTGAGGATTTTGATGAGTTCCTTGATGCTGGGATTGAAATGGCTGGCCAGGCTCAGGTGAGCTTCCCCCTCTAGTGGTATCTGTCGCTTGGCAGGAAAAGGGAGTGACCCTGATGCTACCCCTGCTGTTCCCCTTCTCCTCCCCTCTCCAGCTTGATCTGTAGATGATCACTTAGCAGGGGGGACCCACACCAAGGGAGATGTTAAGAATCCCAGCTTTCATCTCTAGCAGCTTTCCAGTGTCTGGAATGAAAGCGGATGAGCTGCCCACCTCCTCCTCTAGAGCTGCTTCAGCAGCACAGGCAGGAGAGGTAGCACATGAAAAGATGAGAGGAAGGGGAAGGTAAGAGGCAACCTGGACATTTGATCTGGGAGAGACCCAATTGAGTCACACCACATGCACACAGAAATGCCTTAACAGAAGCAGTAAGGGGAGATCTTTCTCAATGCACAGTTAAGGGCTATAGCGACAGCATCAGCCACTACTAGACCAAACCTCTTCCTCTGCCCTCACCCCTATTTGCACTTCTGAAAACGTTCGTGCTCACCATGGGTTATTATACGGCAGATTTCAAAACATTGCTTCATTGGCACAGCTCTTGCCTGGACAGATAGCTGAATCACAGCACCTGTTTGTGGGGGGAGATGGGATCACATCTTCCTGGTTTTGGGGTCACAAGAACCTGGATTGTATTTATTATGCAGAGGCCAATCCACCGCTAACTGGCAGCCCTGCCAGGATAACTGTTGGAGGGCCCACCCACCGTCATTTGTCATCGTCACGAAAATTACATGCTAATTAAGTCCTTGCAGCGAAGACACACAAATTAGCTGCCACCCTTGGAGCACATGATAGATTTCCGATGTAGCCTCCGGTGCCGAGTTGCCGGTCATGCTGTTCGTCGAACAATTGCGGGTTGGTTGTGCCAGGCAGAGCCCTACAAGCATTTGGACAAACAGAAGCTGCCTTCAACAAGTGGGTTAAAATCTCTGCCTTCCTTCCCCATGTCTCTGTGAAGGCCCCTATTGTTGAGACGTCAGGCCACTTGGAGATGGGCTTCCTTTTTGTTTGCGTGAACTGAAGCATCAAATCATCGTCCACTTCTTTTTGAAAGCTGTCCCAGCCTCCTTACACAGGGATGCTGTTTGGGAATGTGAATGCCGGTGTGTTAGCTGCCTTCCCATCTCGTATATTAAATCTGCATCATGTTTTGCCCTTCCGGCCTTCCAGACAAAAGAGGACCAGATTCAAGTCATAGGGAACCTCAAGAATATTTCCATGGCTTCCAGCAAGCTGCTTCTGGCTGCTAAATCTCTCTCAGTGGATCCAGGGGCTCCCAATGCCAAAAACCTCCTTGCAGCAGCAGCAAGGTAAGGACCACAGATGTTGAATATGACATGACATATGACAGAGGCCTGGTTGTTGAATATGACTTGTGGGTGGATTTTTTTACCTGCTTTTCCTTGGAAGTGCATTTTGTCTTTGACTGGCCTCTGTTTGCCAAATGGAAATAAAACCATCTAGAGCAGGGGTGGCCAACCTTTCAGCATGAATGCTCCTGGCCCTTTAATGGTTGCATAGGTGAGGGCATTTCAGCAGGTACAGCTGCTTTAGCAGCAGCAGCAGCAATTGCAGCTGCCAAGGTTCTGTCTTCTACACAACTCTTAAGAACGCAGAGGCTCTTAATGATGGAAGGTTGGCCACCCTTGATCTAGAGGAAGAAGAGCAAGATGGACATACATACATCCAAGCAAGAGGGACATACACACATCCAATACATACAATATGTATTGTATGTGCATTTCTGGGCACAATTTCAAGTGCTAGTAGCTTATGACGTCCTGAACAGCTTAGGATCTGGGTCCTGAAGGGGGCTTTCTCCCTCATAGCCTGCCTGATCATCGCAATCCTCCTTGGAGGTTCTTAGGCCAGTGGTGACTGAAGGAGAGGGCTTTCGTGGTTATGGGACCCCATACCTGGAGTGCCCTTCCCAAAGAGGCTCACCGGGAGCCAAATTGCTTGTCTTTTCAGTGCCTGGTGAAGACGTTTTTTTTTATCTGCCCAGGCCATTCAACATTTCAGTGATTAGCTCAGCAATTTTCAACCCTTTTCATCTCCCGACACACCGACAAGATGCTAAAATTTTCAAGGCACACCATCAGTTTTTTGACAATTGACAAGGCACACCACACTGCTGGCGGGGGGCTCACATCCTCAAATGGCCCTACTAATAAATTAGTACGCTGGTTGAAAATAGCTGGATTAGCTGCTTTTGTGACTTCATGCTTTAGATGTAGCGGCCTATGGTCTATGAAAGGTTATGCTGAAATTGATTCATTAGTCTTTGAAGGTGCTAAAAGACTTTTTGTTGTCTTAAGTAGTTTTTTTTAATTGCTTAATTTAATTTTTTTAATTTGCCCATCCTGCTGGTTTTATTGGTTTTACTGATTTTTTATTTTTCAACTGTTTGTGCTTTACTTTGTTAACAACTAATATCATTGTTATTAGCCTTTTAACGGACAATTTAACATTGTTCACCTGAAGAGCAGCATACAAACTCTTTAAAATGCAAATTCATACTTATATTCAATCAATCTTTATGAATAGTCAAAGACCAAAACACAAATTACCACCCATACTGTATATACTTATATTAGACTAAGACCCACCTACCTTAAGAGATTATCTCTTCTGGTATCAACCTGCCATTTTGGTTTTTAGGCCCTGCTCCAGTGGTCATCTGTCATTAGAAGCAAGGCCTCGGTGGCCATGATCCTGAGGCTCTGGAATGACTCCCTTGGGAATTGAGTTCCTCTTTCCTTGCCTGTTATAAGGACTACAAACCCCCCTTTTATATCTGACCTTTGGAATTTCCCCCAGAGGCACCACTACCAAAAACGCCCTCTCTCTAGTCATCACCTGCCTCACCTCACCAGTCAGGGGCACCCAGAGAAGGTCCTCAAAAGAAAATCTTAAAGGACAGGCCTGTTGACATGTAGCGCTTTGAACACATACAAAACACTATTGTCACCAGAATCCCTTTTTGGAATGCAAAGCAGCCTTATTGGTCTTTGAAACAGATGTACATCTTTTCTTCTAGGGCTGTGACAGAGAGTATAAACCAACTCATCACCCTGTGTACTCAGCAAGCTCCTGGGCAAAAAGAGTGCGACAACGCTCTCCGAGAACTGGAGGTATCTGGTATCTCAATTTTGAATTTGCTGTGCTTAGGAAAACTGCATAGCATGTTGCAGCAGACAGAGCTTGTATCTTGGATTAGGGCAGCAGTTCCCAAAGTCACCACCACCGCGAACCACCTTGGCCTCGCGCTCCCACACTGCGACCCACCTTAACCAGCCGCTTCTGCGTCACTCTGACCCAGGGGCGGCCTCTGGAGGCCTCCTGACACAACCAGAAGTAGCATCAGCGAAACCGGAAGTGACTTACGGAAGCCTTCTGAGGCCCAGGGAGGCCTCTGGAGGCTGCCTGAGCATCGTGGGAGCAGCTAGCTAAGGTGGATTGGGCCCTAGAAGTGGCTTCTGGTTGCTTCTGTTTGACTCCAATTTGGGGCCAAACTGAGGCAAGGGTGGGCAGGTGGGCCCAACTGATGACCCACCTCAGGCCGTGACCCACACATTGGGAAGCCCTGGATTAGGGTATCAGAGATGGTTAGTTGTCAATAGCCTCAAAACATCCACTTGTGAACATAGGCAGGAAATCCCAGACTCTGTTGACCTCATCCCTTTGTTCACCAAACCATCTCATTGAAAGATCATTGTTTGTTTCCATAGATGTGTGAACTCCACTCGCCTCTGCAAACTCAAAAAAGTGACCACGACGTGGCTTCCTTTCCCCCTTAGGATGGATTCCAGATAAAACCTTCTGTTTGTACCCAGGGGTGGCCCATCCATGAGGTCAACTGAGGCACAGATGCCTCAGGTAGTAGATTGGTAGAGGAACTACAACTCTATCAGTCCACCTTTATTGCTCCATCTCCTCCTCCCTGGATTGGAAAACAAAGAGGGGGATGGAGCAGAAGAGGAAGTGTGGAGGAGAGGTGACCACTCTTCCTCCTATTTTCCATCTCTCTCTTCCTTTTTCAATCCAGGGAGTGGGAGAAGCAGAGGCTGCCGCTGGCACATCGCCAGGTAAGGGGAGGCAGCATCTGGCCCACGGTCTCAGGTGCCAAGAGGTCTTGGGCCAGCCCTGCCAGGGATCTTTCATGTCCAAAATCTAGTGAACATTGACATTTAGGTGTGAGGAAGTCGACCATCCCAGAAGATGAATTTTGTGAATGCCCAAAACTAGGTTTATACCTCCCCACTTTGAGGCTGTATTCTAGAGGAAGTGTGGCTGTTGGCAATCACGGTTGTACCTCTGGGTTTCCGTATGTTCACCAAAGTTGTCTGGGAGATATATATATATATATGTGCTGAGTCAGACCATGGGTCCATCTAGGTCAGTATTGTCAACACTGACTGGCAGCAGTTCATCAGGGTTTTTCAAACAGAGGTCTTTCCCAGTCCTAATTGGAGATGCTGCCAGGACGGGACCTGAGCCCGTCTACATGCAAAGCAGATGCTCTGTCTTGAACCTGCAGGCCCATGTGCTTCAGGATTTTCTCCAGGAAGCAAATGTTCTTGGCTTTTGGCTTTGATTGGCGAGTCAAAAAACGATCACACATATCTGCCCCACGAGGGCCTTCACTTCTCCCTTGCCAAATAACCTACTGCTTGCTGATATCCTAACCGGGTGTGATGAGTTGATTGTATTGCTGAATACTGAAGATGCTCTGACTCCATTCAGACAGTTAAAGAGATGCTGGAGAACCCCAACGAACCTGTGAGTGACCTCTCCTACTTCGACTGCATTGAAGGCGTGATGGAGAACTCTAAGGTTAGGATTTAATGTTCTTTGTTGGTGTGAGTTGTCAATGTAAAGACCAGTTACATTGAATAATGTTTAGTGCCATGTCCATCAGCACTTCCAAAAGTTGGAACACCAAAGCGTGGGGAGAGACAGAAACCAAAAGTTACAGAGGTTGCAGGTTTGAGGCAAGGGAAGCCAAAACTACAAAGGGTGTAGCTTCAGTTTCTCCAGCATCCAGAAGCAGTAAAAAGCTTTCAGTAGCTTGCTGTGGCATTTCACTATTATCTAGATCTCATATATGTATTAATATTTTTTTCATTATAACAATATTATTACAGTGTGTATTTGAAAAACTTGGTAAAGTGGAAAAAACTTATATCAAAGCTTTCTGGTTGTAGCAATATATATTGTTGTAGGCTCAGGTGCAAAGCCCCTAAAATTATCTCTAAGGATATCCTTAAGGGCTGGGTGCTCTGTTTTGGAAATCCAAGCTAATGGCCATAGTAAGAGAGTTTCTGTTGCATGAGAGCAGTGGTGATCAGCTCTCTTCTTGGACGTAAACTTGCGAGGTGGGTCCTAGGTGAGCTACGCCATTATTATCTTAGCTTTAGCCCCACTTCTTGCAATATGGGGGAAATACCACAGACTTTACAGTGTGCTGGTCAGAATGATGGAGATAATGTTAAGTGAATTGCTTGAACTCTCAAAAGCACTTTGTAACTGCTAGGTGGTGGTGGTAAGTATTGTTATTTCTCCAGCAAAATGTGCTGAAAGATTTTTCTGAAATGAACTTTTTTTTCTGAAGGTGCTTGGTGAGGCAATGGCTGGGATTTCCCAAAATGCCAAGACAGGAGACCTACCTGTCTTTGGTGAGTGTGTTGGGGTGGCTTCCAAGGCCCTCTGTGGTCTCACAGAGGCAGCGGCCCAGGTGAGTCTTCTTAACTTGTTACATGCTAAAAGAAAGTGTTTGGGATGGGTGGGCAGGAAGGTTGAGCTTGGAGGCCTATTTTAAGTGTTACTCACTTGCAAAAGGTAGAGAGAGAAGTTCTGGGGGGGGGGGTGTTAAGTGTCAGGTGCTGACCTGAGAGTCCACAACCAACTCTGGGGGGGGGGGGCTTGTCTCTCCACTGCCTTCTTCCATCCACCTCTTCATCCACCCCCCCAGTGAACAGAGGTGGGTGAGAGAAAAGGCAATGGTGACACAAAAAACTTGCTGCACTGCTGTATTTTCCCACTCTCCCCATCTGCACACGCAGAAGTCTCTGGGATGAAAGTCCCTTCGTGAGTGGGAAGGAGGAGTCGTTGCCAAGAGACTCCATGTGGCTCCTCCCTCTCCCCCCCTCCCCCTCAGCAAACGCAGGGGTTGGTAGCAGCGGCTCCTCCTCCTCCCGCTCTCCAAAGAGGAGGAAGAGCTACTACCAGATGAAGTTTGGGAGGTGGAACATCAGAGTTCTCCATCAGGGAATCCAGTGCAGGGCCTTCCCCCAAACCCCCACAACCTGGTGCTGATCCTGGAAGTGTTGTTTTGTTTCGGTTAGCATTTAGTGTTTGGTTTATATGGTGTTTTCAGATTCTTTTGAAATTCTTGAACAATTGCTAAAGGCATTCTGAAAATAAATTGCCACTCCTGGTGGCATTTCTGAGTCTTCAGAGGGCTGCCTTGGTGATGTCTGTGCTACACCGCTTATTATGTCTTGAGCTGGCTCATCCAGAGTACACAACTACAGCCATCCAGCACCCTGCCGGCATGTTAATAATAACAGCAACAGTGTTAGCTTTACATGTAGATGACTCAGCCATGTAGATTTAAAATCTTGCCTCTTCTCTCCCCCCCCCCCCCCCCGGTGATAATCAGTTGCATGGGAATTGGGATTACATCAGGTTTACAAATGAGGCTGGAATTGCTTTTTGCATTTCCCGTTGCTGAAATTTGAATATAAAATTTTGACTGGCTATGAAGGTGCACTGAAATTTTAAAAGTGGCTCTTCTGCAGTTTTGGTCTGTATTAATGCCTTTTCCCATATGAACCACCCAGCATATGTTAAGTTATTCCTTGGAGTCCCTACTCCAGCTACTTCTGCTGTTGGGAGTATGATGGATGGTCATCAGGCCAGGGCCTTTTTGGCAGTGGCATCAAGACTGTAGAACTCGCACTCTGGGGAGGCTCATTTTGCTACCTCACTCCTGATTTATAGGTGCCTGACAAACTTGGGGTCTCTTTCAGGTTGCCTTTGGGGCTCTCTTATTCTTCCTCTGAAAGCTTACTTCCATACATCCTGGATATCTCTTCCTCTGCTTCTCTGATTTACTGTATTATTATTTTGGATTATTGTTTTTGAATTTTGAAAATACACTTTAATTTGTAAGACATCTTCTAAACCCTTTGGGCCAAAAGGAAGGTAGAAATATTTTTATTCAATTACTAAATAAGTAAAGCAAGCAAAAAGGCACATGTGTGAAAAGGCTCCCTGGGATGTTACCATTTCTTTGGGTTTTTTCTAGGCTGCTTACCTGGTTGGCATCTCAGATCCCAACAGCCAGGCTGGCCAACAGGGTCTTGTTGATCCTATCCAGTTTGCCAGGGCCAATCAAGCTATTCAGATGGCGTGTCAGAACTTGGTGGACCCAGGAAGTAGCCCATCTCAGGTAACACTTGGAACGCCTGAAACGTTTTGCTGTTCTGAGCTGTTGTGCTGGGTATGAGTGTGAGAGCTCCACCTTGGGATCCCTTCCAGGTCTCGGATTGCCCACAAATGCGTGTGTTCTGCATTTCAGGTTTTATCAGCCGCCACCATTGTGGCAAAGCACACCTCTGCACTGTGCAATGCCTGCCGTATCGCTTCATCCAAGACCGCCAACCCTGTTGCAAAGAGACACTTTGTCCAGTCTGCCAAAGAGGTTGCAAATAGTACAGCTAACCTGGTTAAAACAATCAAGGTAGGAGAGTCATCTAGGGCAGCACTGATACAGTTAACTATCAAGACGTTCTCTGCTGAATGAAAATTAAATACAGTTCATCCTTAGGGGGTTCAACAATAAAAAAAATCAGCTCATTTTTAGAGTGTAATTTTTCCATCTGTGGAGGAATGGAGTTTGCAATCCACCCAGGAACTCGGTTCTGAATCTCTCAGGAAGCCATTAGCTGTGACTAGTATCCTTGAGAACAGCTGTGCTCCTTGAGTGCTGTTAACATATTGCGATTATGTTGTTAAATTTAATTCTGTCATGGTGAGGTGCCTTCTGTCCTCATTGCAAAAGAAATAAGAACTTGTTATTTAGAGAGAGTTTTCTCTCTCTCTCTCTCTCTCTCTCTCTCTCTCTCTCTCTGGGTAAACTTGGCTAACTTTACCATCTAGTGTGCTTTGCAGTTCAGTGATGAATTTGAACCTTAAATCTATTGTTCCTTGTTAGGCCTTGGATGGCGACTTCTCAGAAGACAACCGTAATAAGTGTCGAGTTGCAACTGCCCCACTGATCGAAGCCGTGGAAAATCTGACGGCCTTTGCATCGAACCCTGAGTTTGTCAGCATACCAGCTCAAATTAGTGCAGAGGTAAGAGAAGAGCTTCCTTAAGTTACCTCTGTAATGATGTGGAGCTCATGATCTTCCGCTTTCTGGTGTTTGAGTAGGCGACAGCCTGAGAAGACAAGAGCTTGTTCACAGCATCTTAGACTGCAACCCTATACACAATTACATGGGAATAAGCCCCATTGAACTCACTGAGTCTTACTTCTGAGTAAACATATATAGGATTGCGCTGTTACCTCTTCTTTCTGTTCTTTCTGGAAAGGAATAGGCTTATACCTCTAAATCACAACTCGTCATGTCAGCTACACTACAACCTTGTGGATAAGGCAGATGTTCTAGAATGCTTTATTTCTCTTCTTTGCAACCTCCCAGGGCTCTCGTGCACAGGAACCCATTCTGACTTCGGCCAGAACCATGTTGGAGAGCTCCTCTTCATTGATCAAAACTGCTCGCTCGCTGGCTATCAACCCAAAGGACCCACCCACCTGGTCCATTCTTGCTGGTCACTCGCATACGGTGTCAGAGTCCATTAAGAGCCTCATCACTTCCATTAGGTACATCTTTTTTATCCTATGAATGCAATATGTGTCACCCCTCTTTGCAATCCCCTTTTCCTCCCTCCACCCTCCCACCCCTTCCTTATCCTGTGTACTTTTAAACTCATCACCTGTTACATTTCCAGCCATCTGGCACGCCTGTTTTCAATTTTCTTTGCTCTTTATCTGTGTATATATTATCTGCCTGCTGAGGATTACTCTTCATGCATCTGATGAACTAGATGGTGGTCCACTAAAGCTTATGCTACAATGAATGTGTTAGATTTTAAGGTGTCATTAGACTCTCTTGGTGGTTTTTACAAGTCATCCCTCAGTATCTGCAAGGGACTGGTTCCCCCCCCCCCCCCGAGAATACCATGAATCCGTGGATGCTGTAACCTAGCACCCAGTGCTGCCATAACTTACTGGATCCTGTGAGGGGGACCCTCCAGAGACCTCTTCCGTGTTGTGCTGGGCCCGCAACCCCCTCTCTATAGGTCTCCGTAGACCTCAGAACACCTCCAAAGTCAATTTCAGTTTAACCAAGACCGCGGATACTGGGGGACGACTGTACTTACAATGTTGTGGGCCTGTCCTCTGCTTATTCCCATGATCTACATCTTCTAACAGAAATGCTCTTCAATCCCTAGTCATTTGGCTCTTACCACAGGGGTTCTTAAAATTAGAGGTAATGTTAGAGATATGTAACATACTAACTAATAAGGTGGCCATCTTCCACTTGATTCACCTTGTGTTCACTGTAACAGAGACAAAGCCCCAGGGCAGAGGGAATGCGACTACTCCATTGATGGGATCAACAGGTGTATCCGGGATATTGAACAGGCCTCCCTTGCTGCAGTCAGTCAGAACTTGGCTACACGAGATGACATTTCTGTTGAGGTACGGAAAACTGTGCATTCAAGGGAGAAGGAAGCAAAGTCACCCTCTCGGCCGGATTCATGTGTTCAGTTCAAAATCAAAATGAATGTAAGATAGGGGGGAGGAGACAAGGCAACACTGCACAGAGAAAAAACTTGTCTATCAACAAGCCAGTAGATTTTCCCATGATGCATTGCTGTCGTCTTGCTAACTGTCTTGCGGATGGGTGAAACAGAATAAACCGGCACATCTGGGATGCTCGTGGTTTACAAGTGGCAGAATGAAACTTCTTTAGCAAAAAGACTTTTAAATGTACCTTTTCTCTTGGCAAGCTGTTCAGGGAATTGTCTTGTCTAAAAGATAGATCGTAATGAGGAGAAAAGGGAGATGGAAACCAGGAACAAAGGAAAAGGTTGCATGTAATGTAAACGGGGAGGGAGAAACGTTATCACTGAACAACTCATCAGAGCCAAGCTTCGTAGCCAAGTTTCCTTTCCTTTTCCGCCTTTTAAGGCCAGGAAACCAGAACCTTGCTTGGAGCGTACATTAACAAATGTTAACAAACTCCTGATTTTCACAAGCAGAACAGAGCTTGGCCCAAAATTATGCTGAAGTGGTATTTGCCATATCGGAGCTGGCAATCCATTTGCATAGCATTGCTATTTCATTATAAGCAGAATGTGTGAGTAATAATACTTAGGAATAACACAGTACTTTGTTGTTAATAATACGAGTATTTATACTCCTTTCATGTGGTTTTAACACGTCATATAGGTTATTGCATTAGGCTTTACAACCCCATAATCTAGGACAGCACTATTATCCTGATGTTATAGATGGGAAGCTGAGGCAGAGTAGAGGTTTGTGTTAAGGCTGAGGTGGCTGAGGTAGTAGCTGAGGTGGGATTTGTGCCAGCAACTTCCCATCTCACCACCTTGGGCACGACGTTGCATCCTTTCTCATGTATCTTGCCAAACAGCATGATTGTTCTTCTCTGTAGTGTACTCTTACAAAGGCTAGGCTGCACCAATGAATGTGGTTGAATGTTCTGGCTTGTTGTTTAACTGTGATTTGAACACACCACAGTTTCCTAAGTTCAGATAAAGCAGGATACTTTGGTTTCTTCCAGTCCCTTCCTGTAGCATGCAACCGGGAGCGGGGAGCACATGAGCCCAAGACGCATGCTTGTAACAAGAAACCACGGTGTTTTGTTCTGTCTGAAACCAACCATACTAAAGTTAAACAAGAACAGAGGCAACGGTTGTTTCCACATGTTGCGTCCTCTCGACAGAGATGGGAGCAGGTGCTGTCAAGTGGATTTGGGAGAGGGGTGTTTATCAAGGTCTGAGAGGATGCAGCAAGCAGCAGATGCTATAGAACAATGGAAACCACCACCGTAATAATAATGTAAATTAGATTAGGTCTTTTGTTGGTCTTTTGATGGTAATTCCCTGTCCAGGGAGATCCTCCTGGCTCCTTCCCTAATGTCTTCCCTAATGGCTTTTCAAGACACTGACTGAAAACATTTTTGTTCCAGCAGGCTTCTGGCCTTCCATCTGGCTTTTTTGATTGTCATATCTGCTATACCTGTTTGCTGTTAGGGCTTAAAGCATTCTTCTTCTTCTTCTTCTTCTTCTTCTTCTTTTCTTTTCATTCTTTTGCATATTTTTGATGTGAGCCTACTTAAACATTTTGGTCCCCACATGGAAAGACCAGGATACAAATATGTTTAAATAGTTATTTATCCATGCTTGTGGGATCTCTGTTATTTAATGGAACCACCTGTGCAATTTCATCAGGCTTTTGGGTGGTGTGTTGACATCTTTGTTCTGTTGCTTCTCAGGCTTTACAGGAGCAACTGACATCGGTCGTCCAAGAAATTGGACATCTGATTGATCCCATCGCCACGGCGGCTCGAGGTGAAGCTGCTCAGCTTGGACACAAGGTAGGAGCTCTAGAAACCGCAAAATGCTCACTTTGCAAAATGGAGGGTGGGGTGGCGGCTCCCTCTAGCTGCCTGGATCAGTGCCAACATCGGAGAGTTGGCAGGAAATCTGGCTCAGTGGTAGAGCTGCCACCTTGTAATGCCTGAAGAGATCTGAGGACACCAGTTTGAGACAACCGGAAGTATCTGAGAGCTGTCGACACGCCTCTGACGATCTGCAGAAGCCCTCGGTGAGAGCGAGGAAAAGCTGCCAGCTGCACTCTGAGTGGGAGTCAGAGTTGCCGTCAGCCATCTGGAATGAAACCATCTGGAATGAAGACGTTCTATGAAAGATTAGCACTTTGTATTGTAAAAATCCCTTTGGGGGTTAGAATTGCTTTCCTATGTGCACCGCCTTGAATTAAAGTCAGAGGAGAAATCCAATGACCAAGAAAGGCGGTATATAAATACTGATATTATTATTATTGCATGGGAACATGCCAGAGCTCTGCCAATCTGTCCCATGGCTGTCGCAAGATTCACCATGGGGCCTAATACACTAGGAGGGTCTCCTGCACCAATGTTATGGAAAAGAAAAGGCGCTACACAGAAGTGGGAAAGATTAGCTGAGGGTTACTGTGCAATAAGCAAGCAGATATTCTTCAAGTTAGCCTCTTACCCCACCTTTTAGAAGGCTAAATTGAAGTAAGGTATATCTGAGGCAATGATATTGCTTCAGAAAACAAACTGGCTTTTATGACCCTGAATCACTTGTATTATAACTGAGCAAAGGTGCAGAAGAAATTTTTCTTAATTAGAACAATTCATTGTCTTCTCCAGTCCCCTTCTTTAATAAACTGCTTCTGCCTAAGATCCATTTTTTATTGCCTTTCAAATTTTTTCTTCGCAGTATATAAACAGAAAATTTGCCACCTTGCACGCCCTATAGTTCATCGAGCAAAGCAGGATATACATCTTTTGAATAAATGAAATGCCAACTTTTATCAATCATAATTACCTCTATGCCAGCATTTAATTATGATAGCTCTGCCCTCCCTCTTGTGGTTGAAGAGATCAACTTTCTTTATACCCTTAGATTTTCTACTTGACTTTTGAAAATATTTATTATTATCAATATTAATATTAATATACTGCCTTTCTGCCTAAAAGTTCACAAAGCAGTTTACAGAAAAAAATCAAACACATAGATAAATGGTTCCCTTTGCCAAAAGGATTCACAAGCTAAAAAGATGCAGAAGAAGCATATTTTCTGAGATGAATAGGGGCAGTAAAATAATTAGATTTGATGTCGGAGTTCTTGTGTAGTTGTCAGTGTACCTTCAACAGAGAAGGATTTCTGTTCTATAGCAGATATGCCTGCAGAGAGAGAGAGAGAGAGAGAGAGAGAGAGAGAGAGAGAGAGAGAGGCAGGCAATATCCCTATATTTAGGAGCGCTTTCACGTGTTCAAAGCACTTCGTATATATCACCTCAGTTAAGCCTGTACAACAACCCTGCAAGGTAGTTTCATATTCCCATATTTAAAGGCGGGGGTGAGGCTGAGAGATTAGTTCCTTGCCAAAAATGTTGAAATGAGCGGCCCAAGACTTCCCAGCATCTGAGGCAATGCACCGAACGCCCCTCCCTTATCTGGCGTTGTGCCAGCTGCTGCCTCCCCCACTGCTCCTCCTCCTCCCACTCCCTGGAAAGGGCAGAAGAGAAGAGGAAGTATGGAGGAGAGCTCTCTTCTCTTCCACACTGTGCAGGTGGTTGATGCAGTCTGGTTCCCCCTGTCAATCTCTCCCAACTGAGGCCGGTGCCCCAGTTGGCCCCATGGGTGAACTAGCCTTGCTTGCTAGTGAGATGATGGCAGAGACCAGATTTGAACCAGTGGTTTAAGAACATAAGAAGAGCCCTGCTGGATCAGGCCAAAGGCCCATCTAGTCCAGCTTCCTGTATCACACAGTGACCCCACCAGATGCTAACACTTCTAACATAGCACTTCTGTGTTGCTAGCATAACTTCCTATGAAACTCTAGTAAACTTAGTTTATCTCTGTGCTGGTTTGGCTATTTCAGGTTACTCAACTAGCCAGCTACTTTGAGCCCTTGGTTCTTGCTGCTGTGGGCGTGGTCTCCAAGCTGATGAGTCACCAGCAGCAAATGACGCTGTTGGACCAGACCAAGACTCTAGCGGAATCTGCCCTCCAGATGCTCTACGCAGCCAAAGAAGGAGGAGGAAATCCCAAGGTATGCCACTCTCTGGATCACAGGAAGAGGCTGACACCGTCTAAAGGGTACATTCTGAGAGGGAATGTTACGGAATGTGAACTTTCACCTGTGGTCTGAACGAGCGCAGCCCATTCTGCTACCGCATTGCCCTACATATGTAGCCCAGGCCTTAGTTGTTCCATAAAGTATCTCCGATTTATCAAGAGAAGCTTTCAGAGAGGGATTATTTGTGTGTCATGGATCTAAAAATATGGTCCTTGTGAGCAATCAAGCCAAGTGCTGATGGATGATGGGAGGCTCTGGAGATATTCTTTAATGACCCTCATACAGACATGTGTAATTAAAAATCCAGCCTTCAGTAATCATCTCTGCCTGATTATGGACTCCCTTGATGAACTCATGAAGCAAATGCTGCATTTTTCTCAAGGCTTAGGTTTTGGGTGAGGGGGAAAGAGATGAATGTGTTTTCAAGGATTCTTTTTACTTTTACAGTTATGGATTGGAGAGAGAATGGTCTCTTCTGTTCCCCACTCTCCCTGTTTTAACACATCTAGGATCTGACCCCATACTATTGCTTTATTTCCACTCTGGTTAGAAGAAGCCCTTCATTCTATATAATAACAAATGTATAATAATATTTTCCATCTGTATAACTCTTTATGAGTGTGCAATATGCTTCACATGAAGTATCTTGATGTAATCTTTACAACCACCACCCTGTAATGTTGTTAGTGTTATCCCCATTGCAGATGGAAATGATGAGACTGAAGCCAGACCTCCACCGCACGAGTCCCAGCGCGTCCCGGGCGCATGCAGAAGTCGCATAGCTCACATCGGATTTTATGAGATCACATCGGAACGCATGAGAGCTGTGCTCTCCCGAGTTCCGGTGCAATCATCTGCCATGGACCTGCTCATGATTTTGAGGGGGCAGTACGCGGAGCTAATTTTGTGACCAATGGGATGAGAGGGGATTCAGCCAATCGGAGCGCACATGTTTCAGCCAATCAGCGATTAGAAGGTGGGACAATCAGGAGGGGCTATTTGCATGAAGATGCTCGTGGAGACTAGGGCAGCATTTTGAGGCGGGGCGTCCAGTCCCCTACACTCGCGCGCCTCCAGACTCGAGCGCAAGAGATCGTGCGGTGGAGGTCAGCCTTCAGAGTTGAATGAGTTCAGTGCAGAGGTGAGGTTTTAACTAGGGAAGTTGTCATGTCACCATAACAAAAGTATTTTTTAAATTAAATTGAAGGGACCCAGACTGTGATGTTTTTCTATTACCGGTACGTCAGACAGAGAGTGAGAGTGTAATGTATGTCATCTGTTTCCCTATCAGGCTTCACACACTCATGATGCCATCACAGAAGCCGCTCAGCTGATGAAGGAAGCAGTGGATGACATCATGGTGACCTTGAATGAAGCTGCCAGCGAAGTCGGCATGGTGGGCAACATGGTGGACTCCATCGCTGAGGCCATGAGCAAGGTGCGTAAGGGGCTCCAGGAATCCTGTCTTACTGCTGTTTATATTGAGCTGATCCCTGCTCAAGCTAGCTTGCTAAGGCTATATCTTTTTCATTAATAATTTGGCTACTGTCTTTTCCCTTCCTTCTCCTTCATGTTGTTCTGATTACTAGCAAGATACCCATTGTTATAACGGGTGAAGTGTGTCTGTGTGTGTATGTAGGGAGAGAGAGCTTCTATTGCAAGGCTTCTGAGGTGTAGGCAAGCTGCAATTCTGTGCTCCCTCTTTCTCCCTTAGTACGGAATGGAGATCAATTGAGAAGTCACCTGCTCCTATTTGCATGTTGCTGCCTCTTCATCTGCATGGTCCCCTCTAGAGATAGATAGGTGTGAGTGAGAGTGTGAGAGTGAGAACCCACCCAGGAGAATGGCACAAAAAGCCCCAGCTCAAAGCAAAGACGGGCAGCAGGCACCTTTCCCCATCAATCCACTGCCTGAGTCAACCACCAAATTCAGCGTCATGGATGGGTTGCCACTGCTAAATTGGAGCCAAGAAAGTATAGGAGAGAGCGGGTCTGTGCAATGACTCACTGTTTCATTTTGGACCATTTGGAGTAATATCTATCTTCTCTCTCCTCCCTTTCACTCTGCACACTGGAAATTAAAATGGCCCCAAAACATGCCGAAGGAGTCTCTGAAAAATCTAGTCTCTGATGAGACTGTTTTTAATTTGCATAATTTATTCAAGGCTGGATGAGCATTTATAGCTGCATTTATGCAAAGACTGTTTTGGACCACCTGTCTGAGCCATACTGTTAACCTTCCCTCTCTTTCCTCCCCCCAGCTGGATGAGGGCACACCACCCGAGCCCAAGGGATCCTTTGTGGATTATCAGACCACAGTAGTCAAGTACTCTAAAGCTATTGCTGTGACGGCCCAAGAAATGGTAAGAGCAATAAGTGGTTGGATTAGGCTGTGACTTAAGAACCTGGCTCATTCAGCATTCTTTTTGCAAGCTTGGCCAGCCAAATGCCATTGTGAAGCCCACAAGCAGCCGCCTCCTTTTTTTTTTGTTCCCAGCATCTGGTACTCAGTGGTATACTATGTCTGAATGTGGAGGTTCCATTTAGCTAACATGGCCATTAATGGTCAGAATAATTGTTGTTTACTCTTTCTTAATGTGGTCAGGAAATGATCACTAGTAACTTACTTCTGGGGGCTGCTTGAGGAGGTGGTGCTGGACCATAATGGTGCACGTTTTCTCCTTGGTTGTAATTGGTGCTGTGGTCATCCTTGTGGCCTCCTCTGTTTTGTGTGGGAGAGGGCACGGTAGTACCGTGACGGTACCCAGTTCCGCCTTTCATTCACCCATTTTAGACATGCTTGCTGCGTTTTGTTTGGATCCTTTCCATGTCCAGCCGAGGATTGCCCACATTTTGCTACCCAAATCATGCAGGTTAGCAATTTCTTCTGCATCTGTATCACCTTCTCTTGCTCATTTATGTGTGTTTTTTTTCAGATGACAAAGTCGGTTACCAACCCGGAAGAGCTAGGGGGGCTTGCATCTCAAATGACCACTGACTATGGGCATTTGGCTTTCCAGGGGCGAATGGCAGCTGCTACTGCGGAGCCAGAGGAGGTCTGCAGCCTTTGAATTTCTTTTGAGTTAATGAAGATGTCGTCACTTTGATATGAATGTGTGTCTTGTGAAACTAGGTGGGCACTGAGGAGATCTGATGCAACCTTCTCAAAGGCTGGTTTTTCCTGCGACACTATACAGAAATTAGATTTGTAGCCCTCTTCTTTCTGAAGTTTCAGAATGCAAACATAAATCTAGAGCAGAGGTTCCCAACCTGTGGTACTAGTACCACCAGTGGTACTTCGGTGGTACTCGGACGGACCACTGGTCTACTGGAATCCCGCTCCGCATTTTTTCTCCCAAGAGACTCCTGCCTTTGGCTGAGCCTCTCGGGAACGCTGTGAAGGGCCCTCCCACCTGCCCAGAGCCTCCTCCCTGTGTTTTCTGGCCTCTGAAAACCCGGAAGTAACTGGTGATGATGTCATTGCCAGTCACCTCCGGTGGTACTCAGAAGGAGAGTGACGCCGGAGGTGGTACTTGGCCAGGAAGGGGTTGGGAACCCCTGATCTAGAGAGAGGATGTTTTTGCTCTGTACCCATTATGTCTATTGTATTTTTGTGGCGTCCACAATAAGGGTCTGCAAGTGGAGGTAACTGAGCCAAACCTGGTCTCAGAGGAATATCTCCTGGCCTTCTGTTTGCTAATCCAAAAGCAAAAAGGGGTAGGAAGGGAGCTGTTAAGTCTTGGCCTGACTTCAAACCAGACTGCAGCTGGAGGGGACAGGGGTCCAATTGCAATGCAGAATCAAAGGGACCAGAGGCAGCAGATGAGATCAAGGCAGGCTGGGATCAAGTGTTGGATTGGGTAGAAGATGATCAGAAGGGGGGAGAGGCAGAACATATAGCCAGGCCCAGCCTGGAGTCTAATTCCAAAAGGAAACAACTAGAGACAAGGTAAGGCAGGACACGAGTCTATGTTGCTGTCTTAATGAATTGCTCAGATTGAGGAACTGGGGCTGGACCAAGTGTGTTGTAAAGCTGGCCTGGTCTGTATTGGCTCCTTGAATCACCAGGGCCAAAGAGTAGTACCAGCTCTGGCCATTCTGGGGGCCCTGCATCCAGCAGAGATCAGGCCAGTAGCTTCCTCACTCTGGGAGATACTTAAGTGGTGCAAGGAGCAAGGCACCTGTGCCCTTATGCCAGGTTCAAGACCCACCATGCCGTACTTTAGCAGTGTCTTTGGCCTGTGGGATCAAAGGGTTGTGGCCAGTAGTGTCACTAGGACGCGCGTCACCCTGGGGCAGGGGGCGCACGTCACCCTAGTGACGCTACGATATCGCGGCGCGGGGGGGCGACCCGGCTCCCCCCCCCCCCCGTCGCCCTGCGGATGCTCCGAGGCCGGCCTGGGAGCCAGCCTCGGAGCGTCCGACCCCGTCGGCGCTCAAGGGCCTTCTGAAAGAAGGCCCAGGCAGCGCGTCCATCCGGGTATTTCCGGATATATATGCACGAAAATCCGGAAAATACGCCGACGGGGTCGGACGCTCCGAGGCCGACTCCCGGGCCGGCCTCGGAGCGTCTGAAGGGTGTCACGCGTCACGGAGGTGGCGCGCGGGGGTGCGCACATCACCCCGTGGCGCGCGTCACCCGGGAGTGCCCCACCCACCCCACCATGCTCCAGCGACGCCCCTGGTTGTGGGCTCCTTTGTCCTCCCCTTCTCCATTCGCAAACTGGCCTCTCCAGCAATACTTTGATGATAATGGTTTTGTATTGATTCAGGCCAAGGTGTTTGTTTTTTTGTTTGCTGTCTTGAGCACGCCAACGGGAGGGTGGAATATTTATTATTTACAGTATTTGCATCTAAATAGTAATGTCAAACAACAGGACATTTTTCAGACCTGTGAAAAGTACCGTCTTTTGGTGCATTTGACTTCCTAGGAATTGTATAATAAGAGACTCAGGAGGAGGTTGACCTGCTTTTTTCTCCCTGCTGTACACTGGTGGCAACGTATTACTCAACTGCTGATGTCAACCTGACACAGGGACTCCCACAGGGAGATCCGCTTGGCCCCTGTGTCACCACCTTTCTGTGGGTGGCTTACATGGTATTTGTAGGAAGAGTTGTTAATGTCAGTTTGGTTATGGTTACTGTTTTGTTAGGCTCTGCTTTGATTGGCTTTTACTGCTGCCTGGAGCTAGTGATTTTTTTTTAACCTGCTGCTGTTAGATTTCTACCATCCATGTATTATTGTTTTAATGGCTTTGATCTTCTTCTATATAGCAGAAAAAGGTGGCCTAAAATATTGCCAATAAAGCAGGAGCTGTTGTGCAAAAACATGTTCTGGGGGGAAAAAAGGGCTACCTTGGCAATTAACTGGCTTTTTTTGCTCTTTTCCCTATACTTTCTTTATATCTCCACCAACCTCATGGCTTATCCAGATTGGCTTCCAGATCAGGACACGGGTTCAAGAACTGGGGCACAGCTGTATCTTTTTGGTCCAGAAGGCTGGCGCTCTGCAGATCTGCCCCACAGATGGCTATACCAAGAGGGAACTGATTGATTGTGCTCGCGCTGTCAGTGAAAAGGTGAGTGGCCATTGTCCCGCCACAAGGCCTGCTTGCTTGCTGAAATGAACTCCCCTCCCACTGAACACGGGTTTCCTTTGCAGCTACCTTTGCTTGTCCTTTTGGCAGGTTTCCTTGGTTTTGTCGGCCCTTCAGGCAGGGAACAAAGGCACCCAGGCGTGTATAACCGCTGCCAGCGCCGTGTCAGGAATCATTGCAGATCTGGACACCACCATCATGTTTGCCACAGCTGGGACACTGAATGCTGAGAACAATGAGTCGTTTGCAGACCATAGGTCAGTGTGTGTGTGTGTGGGGGGGGGGGGGGTGTTTCAAGTAGCAATGCTGGCTTTCAGTCAAGTCTCAGAAGGCTTAAAACAAACTGAATGCAGTAACTTTATTCAAGATCAACTTATATACACACAAACCAAACCACACTCACACCCCCTCCAAGCATTTAATCTGAAATAAAGTCTTCCCTGCCGTTAAATGTTTAATATGAAGCTATATCGCTGGAGGGAGCGTGTGCTTTTGTTTCTTTCTGATCCTTCGCTGTTCTCTTTGGATTTAAGTCAACCAATTCTCCAATTCATAGACAACTGTTTCATCTACAGCTGTGGTAGCTAAATGGAACCTCCATGTAGAGAGGCTGTATATCTACAAATACCCAGTGTTGGAGCAAGCAACAGGTGATGACCAACACTTTCCTGTATGAAGACTTCCAGCGCAATCCTGCACAACTATAGGCCAACTCTGGCCATTTCCAGCACTTACAGCCCAATCCTATCCTCCCCCAGTGTGGGCCATGCAGTGTGGACTGCGCAGCCCACGCTGAATCCTATCCAGGGAAGGAGATGGCTGGAGATCTACTTGTGGTAAGGGGATGTTCCTCTCCTTAGCACAGGTAAATCCACAGCTGCTGCAATGGGGCTACTCAGTTCTCCACCAACTCCACCAGCTGGCGGAGAGCCGAGAGGCCCTGTGTCAGCAGAAAGGGTCTGGGAGGGAGAATAGGATATGGCGTCCAATGAAGACGCTGATCCCAGCCCCCTCCCAGGCTTGACCTGCCTTCTCCCCGCACATTACATCCCCTCCCCCAGCCCCCACGCCGTCCGGTGCAGAACTTACCTGCTCCAGTGTGCGAAGCTCCTAGGACGGTGTCGGCAGAATGGCACAGGCCTTCCTTCCTACCGGTGCTGCCTTCTACTCGCTGGGTGCTACATACGTGCTTTATGCATGTTTGTGACACTCTAGGCCAGCGCAGGAGTGCCGGCCAAAAGGTCTGATAGGATTGTGCCATTAAAAATGTTCTGTCTCCAGCCCCAAACAGCCATGTTTGGGTGTAAAAAGTGCTTTTGGTTTTAAATTGCTTCTCATAACTTTTTAATTTTGAAGCATTTCTGAGGCACACAACTGTTTCTTATCCATGACAAAAAGAGAAGAAGCCTGATAAGCAAGTGGCTTTGAAAAACTCGAAGGCATGACAGTCTTAAAATGCTCTTTTTTATTATTGTTCTGCAACATGTAATTCCACATTAATGAAAACTCTCTACACAAGGCCCCGAAGACTGTTTCGGGGATTCCAAACCATCCCAAGTTCTCATCTTTTTGGCTCATTCTGAAATTGCACTTTTGGATTTGGAAAGGCACAACAAAGTTGTGGTTTTTGAGAAAAGTGTATTGTGGAGGCTTACTAATAAAAATATACCATTCTAGTCTAGGCATGAAGCAAAATCAATTTAACTGCATCGTTGCGTTTCAGCTAGAATAAACATGAGCAAGAGGAAAATGAAGCTGGAAATATCTTTGATCAGTAAAGCTGGGAAACTGTTTTAATTTTCTTTTGCCTAGATGAATTTTTTCATACACACACACACTAACTAAACAGCTGGTGCCTCTTGGCTGTAAAGAGAAATTAAATTTCTAACTCATACGTGAGATGAGTCTAGGATTCTGAATAGCATTCATTGCTAGATGCATGTGGTACGGTTCACTGTGCAGAACTGAACGGCATTTTTGCAAACCAGTTGGAAGTTTAAACATGCTTCGGGCTCTCAGTGTTGTGATGGAAAATCCCAAAAATGGGTTGGTTTTTTTCCAACTTTTAATTTTGTAGAAAAGTCCTTTTTGAACCATTTTTTTGGGGAGGCGATACACATGTGAGAAAAATACTTGGGCATTCATGGGCTCCCTGCCTTTTTAACTCAAATCTTTGTGAACAAAGTTGTTTAAGAAAATTTCAAATCTCATAGCAAAAAATGAAAGCGAACACAATCCAGTTCTGATTACCAATTGATCCCCTTTTTCTAGGGAAAATATACTGAAAACGGCAAAGGCTTTGGTTGAAGACACAAAGCTGTTGGTGTCTGGAGCAGCCTCCAGCCAGGAGAAGCTAGCCCAAGCAGCACAGTCATCTGCTAGTACGATCACGCAGTTAGCAGAGGTGGTGAAACTGGGAGCTGCCAGTCTGGGGTCAGATGACCCAGAAACACAGGTATGTGTTGAGGGATGATTAGGCACAAAGAGCTGCTTTGTGGGCATTGACCGTTTTCCAGGATGTTCCAACTCTGCCTTAAGGGTCGCTCAATTTTAACCAAGCACCTGCAAAGAGCCATCAAACTGAGTTGGCATTCAGGAGAAAATTCAGTTGTCCTTGTATGGCTCAAACGAGGTTTCTCACATGACAAGAAGCAAATTATTCCCCACCTGAAGGTGCACTGCAGACATTGTGTTTAGTGCTTCACTAATTAGGGGGTATGTTTACGATCTCATTAGAGCTACGCGTTACTTGGCCGCCGTGCTGCAAGGTCAACTCTGCACAAATGAATGAACGTTCAGGGTGTCAGAGCAGGTGGCTGCCTTCTAAAATGGCAACCCAATGTTCTGTTCTCCTGAGTCCCACCCCCACCTCACCCCTTAACATTGAGAATCACTTATTCCGTGTCGTGATGTCGCCACGCTGTATGTTTCTCCACCTCTGCCAGTAGCAGCCAGGGTGGCATAGGTGGTATGATGATGTCATAACATGTGACCCTCCCCAGTACAGGGAGGAGACGGAGAACTCAACAGGAAAATGCAGTTTTCAGTGGCAGCCTCATGTCATATGTCAGTGTTTCCCAAACGTTTTCGACCTGCGGCTCCCTTGACCATTGGTTGCAGCTCCCCATTCCGTTATATTGATGCCTGCCAATTGGCATTGCACTGTTTTCCGAGAGGATTCCATGGCACTCCATGGCTCCCCTGGCTGGTTTCAGGGGAGCCGCGCCTCCCAGTTTGGGAAACACTGTTATATGTGATGAGTAGCTTCCACCCTCTATCTTTTGTTCTCACTTTTTAAACTTGCATTTTCTTCTACGGTACCTCAGCCTGCACAAGTCTGTACTCGGCTCTTTCTTGGCCCATCTCCATGAAGTTTGCCCAAAGCCTTCTAGCTCCTGACGTGTGGTGTCTTACTGTGCCAAATGCTACCCCCCCCCACCTAGTGGCACACCACCTCCACCTCCTCTTATTTGCTGCATTTGGAATGAAAGAGGGAAATGGAGCAGAAAAGGAAGCATGGAGAAGAAGAGAGTGGTGGCCTAGAGTGTGCTGCGATGCTGCTGTAGCCAATGCCACTCTAGCCCTTCATTCCCCTCTCCTCCATGCTTCCTCTTCTGCACCCGTTTGCCTCCTGAGGCAACAACCTCAATCAGCCTCATGGACAAGCTCACCCTGCACTTGACCTGGGGGTATTTCTTCTGTGAAAGAATTCTAGCTGGATCTTACAATGTCTGTTCTTTGCTAGTTTGAAAAGCAAAGATACGTTCCAAAGGAGTGCTTGGCTATCTCTTTTCTTTCTTGTTTTGGAAACCCTGCCTTTGGCTTTGCCTGCTGCAGTAAAGATTGACAGTTCAGCACGGAACAGTGCTGCTCCTGCAATTAATTTGTTTAGACTGCTTGTTAAGCGCGTCCTTAGATTAAGGTAATCTCATTTGAAAATGAATACTCTGTGCAAAGTGATGTCCCCAAAGAGATTAGCAGAGTGCCAGGCACGCAGATGCTAGAGTAAAAATTCAGCCAATGATGCAGCAAAGCCAATTAGGAAAGCTTATACAAGATGCAGTATGCAAAGCCTGTGAGGAGGGGAGGGCCTGAGGCATGAGCCCAATCTGGGCATCCACCATCTCTACCTTTTGGAAAGGTAGAAACCATGGGTTCCAATTACATCTGAACTAGCCACAGTTGAATAAAAGTTTAATAAGTTTATGTGAATGCAGTGTGCGTTTCCCGTTCCATGTATGTTCTGTGAACGTATATGAGACATGCACCTTGCTTTTGTTCCCTCTCTTTCCATCGCTGTGGAAACGGTCAAACTCGTTGTCTGGTTTTCCATCCTTCCAGGTTGTGCTGATCAATGCAATTAAGGATGTTGCAAAGGCCCTGTCCGATCTCATTGGTGCAACTAAAGGGGCTGCAAGCAAGCCGGCAGATGACCCATCCATGTACCAGCTCAAGGGAGCTGCCAAGGTATTTATTATGATGATTCTTATGTGCATCCCGCCATACGTTGGTGGCTGGATTTGGTCAGTTGAATATCTGGTCCTTTGCAGCGACTGGAAAAGACGCCATGCTGGGCTGAATAGGGACAGTTGCTCTCTCCCTTCTTCAGTATAAGAGGAGCATCACTTTAATAAGTGCCTCTTTGCCCAGTTAGCAGTGGCTGTTGATGACGGATTGTGGTTCATGTCAAACTTCAGTCAGATTGTCTGTATCCCTCTCATTCCTGCCAAAGCAAATTTTCACGTTACCTTCCTCTCCTGCTGCATATCTGTATATCTTTAAAAACCAAACCATCTGGGAAAGGATTTTCTCATATCTGCTGAACAGGTAATAGTAGTGTCTGAGCTACTCAAGAGAAGAGAGGGCAACTGATTAGTCTGTCTGTTTCCATATCTGTATTGGCACTGAGTTATGAATTCATCTTGATGTTCCTTCTAATAGAGCCCTGTGTAAGGAGAGTTGGCAATAAAGCAGATTCCTTTTCCTGACTCTTGTCTTTGCAGGTGATGGTAACAAATGTCACGTCACTTCTGAAGACTGTGAAAGCCGTGGAAGATGAAGCTACACGAGGAACAAGGGCACTGGAGGCTACAATTGAGTACATCAAGCAGGAGCTCACGGTACAGGCATTGAATAATTGCTTGTCAGGTTTCCTGAAATGGCCAGGCACTCTGGACTGTCCGTTTCCTGAATTGGACTCTGCCAGATCCAGTAAATTTTTCCAAAATGAAATTTGGGGTCAGCCATCTGTTTTCCAGGTCACCTTTGGTCTACCGTTTATCTTCTTGGGGCTCGCTTCAGTTTGGGTCAAGTTTAGTTAGTCGTTTATAAGTATTTGTACGGTAATCTTTCTTGTAGGAAGCTTTGAATTGAGCATCGGTGGCACGTCCCAACACAAGAGCACGAGTGATGTGGCTCTGGGAAGCTGACGTGCTCCAGAGTAATGCCCTCTCTGTAGACCTGTCCAAGGAGGAGTATCTGGCCAGCTCATTTGCAATGTTTTCATTGCCTGACAAAGATCCTTTTAATTTACACAGGCCATATGAAATTATTGGAAAGGAAGCTGCTGTGTTCTGCCTGTCTGCTTTCGTTGCTCCTATTTTGTATAGTGTCAAAGAGTCATAAGCTCCCTTAGTGCAATCCAAAAGCTGTACCAGACAACTGTCAAAGAACCACATAGAGGCAGTCAAGAGAACCACAGAGAGTCCATTTAAAAAAAATTGGAGAGCAAATCAGCAGAATCAATGAAAGGCTTGGTGAAACAGAAATGTTTTAAGACCCCTGCAGAACATTTGCAAGAAGAGGGCCACCCTCACAGAGGCGTTCCTACAGTGGGGGCGGTACTGTAAGTTGCGCCCCGTCCTAGTCCCCGTTTACAACCTGGAACAAGGAGGCCCCGCCCCCTCGCCATCGGAGCCATTCTCTGGCCCGTTGTCTTCACTGCACGGAATGGCTCCGATGGCGAGGGGGCGGGGCTTCCTCGTTCCGGGTTGTAAACAGGGACTAGGACAGGGCACAACTTACGGTACTGCCCCCACCATAGGAACACCTCTGCACCCTCAATACCCCCCCTAAGGCCGGGCTCCATACCGCTGCATGGAACCCTTTACAGGCTGCACAGCAGCTTGCCGGTGTTTCTGGACGCACGGCAATGATGTCATAAGTCACTGCTGGACTTCCAGGAGCGCTGAGCTCTGAGCTGCACGGAGCTTGGCTCAGCTGGGGTTTGAGCTGCACGGCCATGCAGCTGAAAGGGAACAATGGCCACCCTGATCTCCTGTGAAAGGGAGTTCTACATCACAGTGGAAAAGGCCCTGTCGCCCTTTATAAGCATAAACTGAACTTTTGAATAAAAGAATACAGAATTGCCCCAGGGCTTGGTGGAAAGACTGGCAAGTCCCATCACAGCAGCTTATGTGTCTGTCCCATAGGTCAGAGGACTGATTCCTAGAAGTCTGTGAGTGGCTATTAGTCATGATAAATATATGAACATATGAAGTCTCCTTAGACTGTTCTCTGAATACCAGTTGCAGGAAATCAGTGGTGGGAGATGAGTATGCCTTTCTCTCCTGCTTGTGGGCTTCCGGGAGGCTGGTGGGTCACTGTGGGAAGCAGGATGCTGGCCCGGATGTCCTTTGGCCTGATCCAGCAGGGCTTTTAGTATGTTTTTACTACTGGGTCCTTTTAGTCAAGTACTGATTATTCTGATTGATAAGCAGTTCTCTCGGGCTCAGACATAGGTCACGCCTGCAATGTGATACATTAATGGAGATTGATTTTTAAAGTTGTTAAAAGATTTTCCCAGTAACAGTATGCATAGTGAAGGTTTTTTAAAAAGAAAGAAACACAAGAGATTGTGGATGCAGAGGGCATACAAAACGTACCGTTCTTATTGACTGGTTGTGAAATAGAACCCCTTTAGAGTTGATGGTGTTGGGCAAGATATCATTTGGCTTATAGCAGTGGTTCCCAAACTGGGAGACGCAGAAACCAGCCAGGGGAGCCGCGGAGTGCCACGGAATCCTCTTGGAATACAGTGCAATGCCAATTGGCAGGCATCACCAACATAATGTAATGGGGATCTGTGGCCAAAGGTCTCCAGTGGTCAAGGGAGCCGCAGGTCGAAAAAGTTTGGGAAACACTGGTTTATAGAAACAATGAGGGTTGAGAGCGAGAGGGGTCAGTGAGAAGTGAGAGTTGATGAGAGTTGCAACGGTCAGAGGGTGTGCTGGGTGGGAAGGCCTGTGAGAAACTGGTGGGAAAATGCTGCCTGAACAGCAAAAGGGTATAAATTGTTAAAACATTGGTTTTAAAGGATGTGTTTTAAATGACACTTGGTTTCAAAATATCCTACTTGGTTTGGTTGCATTGCAGCTCTTTGAAATAAAACCAAAGTGTTGCCTTATCCATGTGGCCCGGAATTCCGTCCCCATAAGGGAGTGATAAAGACATATAGTCCTCTATACCTGGAGATACAGGAAAAAGGGGGAGGTAAAGCATGGTGGTCTCTGGTTGAGACCTGAGAGACTGTACACCAATGAAGCTGCCTTATCCTGAGTTGACTGATTGATATACTGATTATCCTGATTGATATACTGACGGCTGGTCTGTCTAGCCTGGTATTGACCTATTCTGAATGGAAGAGACTTGCTCGAGGGCTCAAGCTTGACCATCACCTCTGCCTGATCCTTTCAACTAGAGATGCCAGGGACTAAACCCAGAATACTCTGCATGTAAAAGCATGTGCTCTCCCACTGAATTATGGCTCCTTCCGAAAAGCATGTGCTATACCACTGAGCCATATGGAACCTTGATTTCGGAGACGGAATGCTACTGAATGGTAGCAGGGGCCCCATGGTTTGGAGGATGCTGTGCGAGCCAGATGTAAGCTGCTCTCAGCTGGAGGGAAACCACAGTGCGTAAGTGTGATGGATGGATCATGTGGGAAGGAGCACATTTCTGTCCAACCCAGAGCATGTGTGCTTTTGTCTAGGCAATGTGCTACCAGCCAGCATGGTTCTAAACTGCACTAGAATTTGTAATCCCTCCCATCACATCAGGAACATGGGCACAGGGGAGGGGGAGATCAACGAGCTGTTTTCCATTTAAGCATCTTGTTTCCTGACATTTTGAAGGCTGTTTCTAATTCCTCTGTCTGCTTCAGAGCAAAAGCTTTCAAACTAAAAGTCAGGGGAGACTGAGCCTCCGTTCCCTTCGCTGATCGCATTTTTGCCCCCACCCCCCTTTGTACATCCAGGTGTTCCAGTCGAAGGAGGTTCCTGAAAAGTCCTCATCGCCTGAAGAATCGATCCGGATGACGAAAGGCATCACCATGGCAACTGCCAAAGCTGTGGCAGCTGGGAACTCGTGCCGGCAAGAAGATGTGATCGCAACGGCCAACCTGAGCCGCAAAGCGGTGGCTGACATGCTGACAGCTTGCAAGGTAAAAATGCATTTTCCGCAACCTCAGTCGTCCTCTCTGTCAAATTCCCCAAGCCCTGACATCTTCGAATGGGGTGGGGAGCTTTGGTTAATTTTCTGGCAACTGCCTGAATGAAGGGGTTCTCTCTGTTGATGCAAAAAGAGATTGGTGTTTAAATATTCCAGGAGGAAATTTCCTTGTGAATGAGGTCTGTTTTTCTTGCTGTTTTCTGAAAGTTGATACAAGCTCAGTCTATAAAGAACATAGGATTCAGGGCCAAGTGTTGTTGTTGTTCAATTTAAATTAGATTTTAAAAAAGTTAATATTGCTACCCATTTACATTGTGCGGGATGGGGGAAAGAATGGTAGTTCTGATATACAGTACCTTACATGGTGGTTGTAAGGATTATAACAAGATAGTGAAGTTCTTCAGCATATTCAAAGTATGTACAGTACTGTATAAATACTAAGTACAGTATGTATTATTCAATTAGACTGCAACACTATATGCACTTTCCTGAGAGTAAGGCCCACTTAATACAGTGGGACTTCCTTCCAAGTGGACATGCATAGGCTTGCACTGTTTGGTAGTTCTTGGCTATCAGTATCTGCTTTTCCTAGACAAGAACTTCTAACAAGGTCCTGTACTAGAGGTATTCTTTTCTTTAAAATGGGGGGGGGGGAGAGAATTTGTGTGCATATGTACTCTTATGAGTCGGTCTTTTGTAATGACACAGTTTGCTGCTTTCCTTGTACATCATTGTGATTCTTTGATCCCATAACCCCAAGCAGCCAATTCTGATTGTGCTCCAAGGTCAAAAAGGAGATGAAGGAATAACATGGGAAGGATAGAAGGGCAGTTTCATCGTACTGTATTGTTGCTTGACCTGTCCTAACTGTAAGGTGTGGAAGCCTTATTGATGTCAGCTGGAAAGTTAAGCATGTAGTTCATGCTCCTGTGGAGTGCTTAACTTAGGCTGGATTGTTGATATATAGCAATAAAAATGAAGGAAAGCCACCAACAGCATTGCAGAGAAGTGGGCTCTGGATCCTTGAAGGCTACTATCAAGCACTAAATAGTAATATTATTGAAATACTGTAAGTGTATTTAAGAATTTAAATGCTTCTTAAATATTGTGGCTCTCAAGTATCTTTCCTGCAGCTCTCAAACATCTGAAGTTTATCATATGTGGCTCTTACATGAAGCAAGTTTGGCCACCCCTGGTCTATACAGTACCGTGGGTTTGGTGATCTGCAAATGTATTTAAATTTAATCAGCTGATTACATTTTAACTAATTATTAGGTCAAATGATTAACCAACTACAATTCTTAATTCATTGAGAACCCTGCTTGTTTAAATTTTCTTTGAAGTGGACTAATTAACAGGCAGACAATTTGCCAGGGGAGTTTCCTGCCTGGTTGTGGGTGGGTGTGGATTGGGCCATTTTTCCAACTGATCCACCATGAAGAGTCACAGGGGCTTTCCTACCCATCTGAAGCTTCTCCGTTTCAGTTGTTGGGCTGTGTACAGTACTTTTGAGTGTGGCAGTACAGGGTGTAGTGGGTATTTTTAATTACGTCTCATTGTTGAACTAAGAGCTTGACATGGGTCATCAGGTAGCTTGCCTTGTCGTTGCATTAACTGCTGATGTCCTCCTGTGTCCTTAGCAAGCTTCTTATCACCATGAGGTGAGTGAAGATGTTCGGGCAAGAGCGCTGCGCTATGGAACGGAATGCACTCTGGGATACCTGGAGCTCTTGGAACACGTTCTTATGGTAAGAATAAAATCTTTGTATGTTTGCCAGTGACAGCGGAGTGTGTTGAGGCCCTTTAATAAAAATTGCTACAGTTAACCATGGCCAGCCAAAAGGTAGCACACCAAATTCCTCGCCTCCTTATCTAGTGGTGTGTGTGCTGCTGCTGCTGCTGCTGCTGCAACACCTCCTCCTCCTGGAATTCCAAAAGGAAGAGGGGAATGGAGCAGAAGATGGCACAGGGAAGAGAGGAGACTGGTGGGCTGGAGTGTGGCAAGCATTTCCTGCCAATCCACCACCTGAAGCAACTGCCCCAATCAGTCTCCTAGATGAGCTGTGACCCTACAGTTGGGCTGTGCATTTGTGTGAGAGGCACAAGTCAATACACCAGTGATTGTTGGCCAGACGGTACGAACCTGGAAGTGCTTCACATTTCTCTTCATGCTTGTACATTGGTCTACTCTAGGGCAGGGGTCTCAACCAGTGGTACTTCGGCCGACTGCTGGTGGTACTTGGACCGCCAGACCTCCAGAACTCCGCTCCAATGCAGTGCTTTCGGTGGCACATTTTCGCTCCCGAGACACTCCTGCCTTTGGCCAAGCCTCTTGGGAAAGCTGAGGACTCTCCCACCTGCCCAGAGCCTCCTCCCTGCACTTTCTGGCCTCTGAAAACCTGAAAACCCGGACATAACTGGTGATGATGTCATCGCCAGTCACTTCTGGTGGTACTCAGAAGGAGAGTGATTCCGAAGGTGGTACTCTGCCGGGAAGGGGTTGAGGACCCCTGCTCTAGGGCGTTCTGGTATGTGAGGATGAAACTCTGAACAGTACCCCCTTGTACGACTTAATATGGGCACAATCCACCTGGAAATCCTCCTGCACAAGCCCTGTTAAAATGATCTGGAACTGATCAAGAGCTCAGGATTGTGCCCTATGGTTTAGCTCTGTCTGTTACCTATGCTGTGCTGTCACCCACCCTAGTGATGATCTTGCCTTGCCTTGTAGAAAGGTCAGCTTGGCCATCCCCCCCCCCCCCCAGCATTGTGATCCTCTGTGACATTCCCAACTCTTGGCAACCAAGGTGAACACAAAAGATTTGCCAGCTGAGTGATTTGTAGGCTCATTCAGGCAAGTGGATTGTCTTTGAGAAGCTACTGCTAGGCTGAGTGGCAGCTGTTAAGCCATCTGAATAATGTTAATGTCTACATTAAGCACTGATCAGAAGGCATACACAATTGGCTGTGTGTCTTGCCTGACATCTTATTGTAACGCTGCTTGTTAAATTAAATTAATGGGCATGTGTTGGAATACAGATAAAGCAAAAACAAAGGTACAATTGCATTACTGCCTGTCATTAACAAGGCAAACAGGGTGAGAAAAATGAATGGCTAAATCTCATTTCGGGAAATGGCTCTGTGTGAAATAATTTGTATTCTCAGGCCTGAGCACTCAAGGGGGTTTACCAGATTTGAGCCAATCTAGCAATGTTTCGCTTTGCGCCACACCATTAAAGGCGAGATTAAAAACCAATTGCGTCTTCAGAATATTAGTTACATTATGCACCTAACCTTTAAATTCTCACAACCTCTTTTACCAACACAATTTAGCCTGATCTTGGCTGAGATACACAGCAGTGACTGTGTATCTGCTGGGGCAGTCATGGTGCACACACCATTTTGCAGTGCAGGGGCAGTCATGGAGGCATCTTCAGTGTGAGGGAACACTTCTTCCCTTACCTCGGGGCTGCAATGCAGCTGCACTGGCGCTGGAAAGTTGGTTAGGCTTGCTCTGTAAATTGCCTGCAGTAGTGAATGCCTCAAGATTATGGCCTTGTGTGGAGGCTTCTCTCAAACCTCATCGCCACCACCTCCGCAGTCACCCCAAAAACATCAGCATTGTTTGAAAGCACCTAGCACTGAGATATCATTTAAGCTAAGCTGGGAGGCCTTGGGGATCCCCAAGTCGGTCTTTCTGCACTCTCTGAAGAGAGTGGGTTGTTGTTGTTTTTAAAGGTGTGACTTGACTCTGAGATCAGGGGTAAGGCAGTTGCCTCAAGCAGGGGATTTGTGGCACCCAAAAAATGTGGCAGGGAGAGAGACAAATCTCAACCTTGAAGCTCAGTGAGTTCTTTGATGTGAGTCACCATTGAAATGAACTGGAGGTGCTCCTGAAAGGATTCCCCTCTCTTTGAATTGGCTTCGTGGTGATGCTTTGTCATCACACTGGCTACAGGATCCCTGATTGTCTGGGAGTAAGTAGTCAGCCCAAAGGAGGTGTAAAAAGATAAATGATGCCAAACAGCACTTAACAGTTTGCCTACACTCTAATTTATGGCTCTAGATTCTCCAGAAACCCATCCCGGAGCTGAAGCATCAGTTGGCTGCTTTGTCAAAGAGAGTGGCTAGTGCTGTTACAGAGCTCATACAGTCAGCTGAAGCAATGAAAGGTAAGTTCGGCAGTTTCACAGTCATATATGCTGGAAGATTATATGGCAGGGGAAGATTCAACCTACTGAGACCAAGAAAGACGTGCAGAAATTGCTATCACAACCATCCATTTCACCGTGCCTTAAAAGCACCTGGAGTCTATTGTTGTTGGTTATTATTGCAGCAAGGTTTAATTGATTAAATTAATCCATTAAAAAAACTTCTGTGACTAAAAGGGTGCCCTAATTAATGGGGCAGAAGTTTTTTTATTATGAGTTTTAATACAAGTGCTTATTAAAAGGAGCAGATGGCAAGCACCACCTTAAGAAGCATTCCCTTTCTCTCTCACACAGGAGGGAATGCCTCTTATCAGATGATGCCATAGAAAGCTATGGCAAATGCTTGCATCATCTAAACCCAGAGTATGCCTTTGGCTTCAGAGTGATTGCATAAATTTGCACATGAATAAAAAACACATTTACTTGACTAACTGCGCAATCCACTATAACTTTAGGAGCTCTGTGCAAATTTCAGAGTGAAAGGTTAAGACATTTTGGTGCTTTTAAGAACTGACCTACATGGTCATATTAAACCCCTATTCAATTTTAAATTTAGTAAACATGGACCGTGAATCGCTAAGACAAGAATTAACTCTTGTGTATAAGCTATGAGAGATTTAGGGCGCAGTCCTATCCTACTTACGCCACCAGTGTAACCAGCGGCGCAGCGAGAATGGGAGGCCCCAGAACGGAAAGTGGATTCAAATCCCCTCCAAAAGGGGAATTCAAAGGGGATTTGAATCCCCTTTCTATTCCGGGGCCTCCTGTTTTCACTGCACCGCTGGTTACAACGGTGGTGTAAATAGGATAGGATTGTGCCCTTAGAGTGACTTTATCTACATCCGCATCAGCACCCTTATTATTTAGGCTATTAATGTGCTTGGTACTTTGCAAAGGGCATGAGGCCCCTGCCCTGAGGGCCTTGCAATCTAAAATAGACTTAGGGTAAGACCATGGAGGCAGGGGAGGAAAATAGAGGCATGGGAAGACAGGGGAAAAGTAAGTTACACAAACAAGGCTTGGTTACACATGTGCATGAGGACTAAGAGGTTGGTTAATTAAGTTAGCTGGTGCATGAAGATGTAAGATCTAACGTTTTGGGGTGGGAGGAGTTACATTTTGGTTGACATTTTTAGTCAGTAGCTTTAAAAGTACTTCTCTTTATTCATTTGTTCTGCTAGCATGAGCCCCTGATGTAATGTACTAATTTGTTCCATTTTCATTCTGTGTGTGGATTTCAGGCACTGAATGGGTAGATCCAGAGGACCCCACAGTTATTGCCGAGACGGAGTTACTGGGGGCTGCAGCCTCGATTGAAGCTGCCGCAAAGAAGCTGGAGCAGCTGAAGCCCAGAGCCAAGCCCAAGGTGAGCGAGTTTGTTTGTGTGTGTGTGTGTGTGTGTGTGTGTGTGTTTGTGTGTGTGTTTCCAGTTAGTCCAAACCACCATTAGCAACACTGAGCTGGGCTTTATCCATAGTAGCATGCGTTTCCTTTCTGTTTCATTGATCATTCGTGCCCCAAAATGGTGCTCTTACAAGGTGGGATAACAAGCACAGGCATATATTTCCATAGAGCTGATTTTGGCTTGTTTTGTTTTCCAGACCCCAGTTTAATTTATTTTAATAGAGGAAGGCGCAAGAAGGGAAAGGGAAAGCAGGAAGACTTACGTTTTTTTTCAGAGGGGGCAGTGAAAGTAAGGGATTGGGGCAATGAGGAAGTTTTCTGTTAACCTTGCAGAGCCTCTCTAGTACTTAGTCTCGTTCTACTTGCCTGTAATAAGCAGCCAGAGGCTGCTTCTCCTGTTTGTTTAAGGAAGAAATGAAGCTTACTGGGAAAAAAGTAAAAGCCTGAGGGGGTCCCCACAATCCGTGGATAACTGAAACCGTGGATAGCGAATCAGTGGATATGGGGGCCCACCTGTATACCTTTTACAGCGCAATCCTATCCAACTTACACCACCGGTGTAACCAGTGGTGCAGCGAGAACGGGATGCCCTAGAACGGAAAGGGGATTCAAATCCCCTTTGAATCCCCCTTTGGAGGGAATTTGAATCCCCTTTCTGTTCTGGGGCCTCCTGTTCTCGCTGCACCGCTGGGTTACACTGGTGGGGTAAGTTGGATAGGATTGCGCTGCTAGAGTGTGTAGAATTCTTTCTCCCACGATTGAAAAGACCCTATCAGACTCCAGCACACCTAAGATCTAGGGAGAGGAGGACTCCAGGACACAGGGTATCATTTCAAAGCAAGTCTGAACCCCAGCACCTCTTAACTTAGGAGTTTAGCTTTTCACATGGATGTCATTTGGGCTTCTAATGAGACTTTCCTCAGGCTTCTTGAATGCATGTAAATATTTTGAGGAAATGCCTAGCTGGATGTTCCAGGCTGAATAAACGTTTTGCACAGTTCCATTATTTTAATGTTTATACAGATGTGAGTGAGAAAAGGGTGAGCTGCACAGGGTCACAGCAGAGCTACGTGGAAGTGCAAAATCGCAGTTTTCAGTATGGATATTTTCCCCTCTCAAGATCAAGTTGCTATGGTTGTGAAGCTGGAAATAGTGTGGTGATCTCTGCATTGTACTTGGTGCAATGTACTCGGTGAACTCTCCAAAGCCAGACATGCAGCTGCATGAGTTCCCCAGCAGTCAGGAAGGGGGTTGCCTTTTCCCATGGCTGGCAAAACCGAATAAATTATGCAAAAGTACTTTGCCAGATTCTTTGCTGCAGAAAGGGGAAAGACCCCCGTCTGAAATCCTGGAAAGCCCCCTGCCAGTCAGTGTCGACAATGACTAAACTAGATGGACCAGGAGAAGCTCTATAGAAGACGGCTTCCTACGTTTAAATGGGGTTCTCTTGGTGCAGGATTTTTTAATTTTTTTTCCAAAGAGTGTACACATCCCTAATTTACATTGTCTGCCAATTATGGTTCATACCCAATTCCTCCTTAAAATTCCCTGCTGCATGTCAAAGTGTTTCATAGGGGTGCAGGAGGGAGGGAGCACACAGCCTTTATACTATCGTACACTGTGCTTATCAAACTACTTTCTGATGCAAAACAGAGAAAAAATTAGCATTTAATTTCTGTGTGTGTGTGTGTGTGTGTGTGTGTGTGTGTGTGTGTAAAACATTTGGGGAGGGGGCTTAATTATTTTTAATTTAACAAAAAATTGCAGATGTCAGATACCTTCTTCAGTCCCGCCCCAGAAGGGAATGCCTCTTCAAAAATGGCAGTAGCCAAGACAGATATGTGCGCGATTTAAAAACAAAGGACATATGCGTCTTTCTTCAAAAGTATTCTAATCACATGCAAATTTGATTGATCAGTTATTGCTGATGCGATTTGATCGATTGAGGTTTCTTTAATTGGGTGAAAAGTGTTTTATATATATATATATATAAATAAAAATAAAAATTCCATGATGTTTGCTGGAAAGCAGTTAGAGGGCAGTGATGCTCCAGCGGACGGGTCCTGTCTTCCGGAAGCATTGCTTGACGTCCAGTCTGTTCTCCCTGCCGTTCTGGTCTAGTCTGCCCGTTTTGACTTCAGCATTCAAAAGGGTGTGGAGTGGGGGGGGGGAGCGGGCTTCAGCCGCCCATAGCAACTCCCTGCTGTTGAGAGTTCAACGCTTAGTCCGTATTCCAAGCTGAGTCCAAACCTGGATGCCTTTGTTCTGCGGGACTCTGTGTGATATGTTTGATATATTAGGTTGTTATTTAGTTCAACTATATATCAAACATTCCTACAGTGTCCAGCTCTGTCTCCGGGGGCTTTTTGTAACGTAGCAGGAGGCAATATTGAAAGAGCACTCTGTAATTCACAAAGAGGCTTAAAGATTTAGAAGACTTCTGCAGATTCTGCTACTCTCACTCTGATTAAAAGGAAGCAGACAGTAAAACACGCCCTTTCGTGAGCATCTTGGGAAGCCGGAGGACTTGGAATTCGCTGCCCCGAGATGAAGCGATGGCCACTAGCTTAGCTGGCTTGTGCTGAAAAACGATTAGAAAATTGGAGGAGGGAGGGCTCTCCCGATGGCTTATTATTAGTTATGGTTGCTAAATGGGACCTCCATGTGTGCAGAAGGCAGGATCTGTTTTGAATACTGTGTGCTGCGAGCCAGTAACAGGGGATGGCCGTCACCTCCCTGCCCTGCTTGGAAGCCTCCAGGGGCATCCAGCAGGGCACCAGGGTTGACTAAAGACCTCCCGGAGCCTGAGGAGGCACATTGCTCCTCCTCCAGCTTCCTGGATTCAAAAACAAAGAAGGGAACACAGTGGAAGAGGAAGTGTGGAGGAGGTGCACATTCCTCCAAACTTCCTTTTCTGCACCATTCATTTCCCTCTTCCTTTTTGAATCCAGCGAGGAGGGAGCAGTAGGGGCAGGCTGAGGCAGGTGCCCCCCACCAGTGTGCTGTCTGAGACAACTGCCTCGCTCAGCCTTGTGGACATGCTCAACTCTGTTGGAAACAGAATACCTTGGTTAGATCCAGCAGGGCACTTTGTACATTTGTATGCTTTCTAACTTTGAATAATGGGCAGCAGCCCTGCAGATACTGGAACTTGTAGGGCACTGTTGTATACAGCTCTGCCAGGCATGCTCATCTCTTTGCTGGGCCTGTATGTATTTAAATGTGAGCCTCCATGTCCTGCAGATGGACTGTGGTTTGTCTACAATGCCTCCACTCATAGAATACATGGCATCTCTGTCTTCATTGTTGAGAATTTAGGACTAAAGTTTAGGGTTAAGAGGAATGCATAACATGACCTGATGTGTTTAGAACAAAAAGGCACATGGGGGGGGGGGGCTGGAATGGAGTAAACCTGCAGTGGGAGAGCTGGGGGGAATTTAGCACAGTGGCCATGCCATGGTTATGGTCCCAATTCTGCATCTCCCCCATGCATTGTTTTACTGGGAGAGGGGGAGCTTCCATTGAAAGCCACTGGAAAAAATTCCCAATAAGAATAGTATGCAGGGAGACCACAATTGAGACTGGAACCGCAGCAGAGGCAATGTGCTAAATCTCCCCCCCCCCCGCTGCAGTTTTGTTCCATTTCACAGGCTCCCTGGATGCTATTTAAAAAAACGAAAGGCCTCATTGCACATTCATTGTAACATATAGTTTGGTCCTTTAAGGTTCTGGCTTCACAGAGACGTTTGGAAAGAGAGGTGGCACCAGTGCCAAAGGGATATAAAGAGGTTCCAGAGCACTGTATTTTCAGCCTCTGTAACTCCAAAGTCTGTATAATCACCACCAAACTAGGTTTCCCCACATTGGCAGCTAAGAGGACACCCGGGGCATTTGTATTGCCAGTCGTTAGCACCAACAGGACTTCATTTTTCTTTCAAAAATAGCCGTCGTCCAGGGACTGGGGAGTCTTAAAATGGGAGCTCTTTTTTCCCATGTCAAATAGCCATGGGAGGATGGGATTAGGCCCATGGCAGAACAACAGGGCAGGTCTCAAGCAGAATGCATGGTTTGCCTTTTCTGGTATTGGGTTTCAAAATGTTTGGGCCAAGAAGAACAACTGCTGCAATTTGAAGCGAGAACATTTGAGAACCGTAGATGACGGTCTTCTCCTCTGGTTCTAGCAGGCAGATGAAACGCTGGATTTTGAAGAACAGATCCTAGAAGCCGCTAAATCCATCGCGGCTGCTACCAGCGCCCTTGTCAAGTCAGCATCTGCCGCGCAGCGGGAGCTGGTGGCCCAGGGAAAGGTCGGTGAACAGTTCTTGGATACACAATATGCACCATGTTTTGAACTCTGAGGGATGTATAAGCTGGCGGAGTTTGGTGCACAGACACTCATCCAGAGCAGTGATGATGGGGGTCCCCAGGGTCTAATGATGTATCCAAACAGTTTAAAGCACAGATACATTGATCAGTGCTCCATGCGACTCTTCTGTCATTCAGGGAAGCTTTCTTGCTAACTAAGTACATGGCATGTGATGAAATGCTGCATCCTTTTGAAATTAAAAAAAAAACCCTGCTTGGGAGGAGAAAATGCAGTAAGAACATAAGAAGAGCCCTGCTGGATCAGGCCAAAGGCCCGTCTAGTCCAGCTTCCTGTATCTCACAGTGGCCCACCAAATGCATCAGGGAACACACAAGACAACAATATACCTGTATCCTGTTGTCACTCCCTTGCATCTGTCATTCAGAGACAGCTTACTACTAAAACCAGGAGGTTGCATATACCCATCATGGCTTGTAACCTGTGATGGACATTTGCTCCATAAATCTGTCCAGTCCCCTTTTAAAGGCATCCAGGTCAGGTGCCATCACCACATCCTGTGGCCAGGAGTTCCACAGATGAATTACACGCTGGGTGAAGAAATATTTTCTTTTGTCTGTTCTAACTCTCCCGCCACTCAGTTTTGAGTGGATGTCCCCTGGTTCTGGTGTTGTGCAGGAGGGAAAAGAACATCTCTCTATCCACCCGATGCATCATTTTATACATCTCAATCATGTCCCTTCTCAGGTGCTTTTTTTCTAGACTGAAGAGCCCCAAATTTTGTAGCTTTTCCTCATAAGGGAGGTGCCCCAGCCCACTAATCATTTTGGTCGCTATCTTCTTCTGCACCTTTTCCAGTTCCACTATATCCTTTTAGAGATGTGCCGATCAGAACTGTATGCAATACTCCAGATGTGGCCAGATTTGTACAATGGGATAATAATATTGGCCATTTTATTCTCAAATAAAAGTAGAAGCTGCCATATCATTGCAATAATAAACAGGTACTGAGAACAGGAAGCCAAAATACTCCTTTAAACTGTCCAGTTCTCATTTGGGTGCTTCACATTGAAGAGGAACCCTTGGAGTAGTGGAAAATAGCAGGCTGGTGTTTTGTTCTGTTGAGAGACAAATTGCTCTTGTCTCTCCACGTAGCCCCTCACAAAGGTTGGAAGGGTGGGATACAAAGGCAATTTAACAATATTCACTGCTAATGAATTGAGCTGAACTGTAATTCTAGGTTGGAGCCATCCCTGCTAATGCTGCTGATGATGGACAATGGTCTCAGGGACTGATTTCTGCTGTGAGTTGCTCCTGCTTTTCTCTGTTGTCTTTTTTTGAAGTCAGATTGCATGTATTCCCCCCCCCCCAGCCCCATCCACCCCCACTTGCTTAAGGGTTCTTTCAATGCCTGTAGCTCAGTGGTAGAACGTAACTTTTGCAGGCAAGGAGGTTCTAGATTTGGAACTCAACATTTCCAGTTAACAACTGCTTTAAAGCCTAGCAAAACCCTTTGCCCAAGACCCCTGTGAGATTATTATTGGATCGGGGTGACCTTATGTTAAGGGCAGTAAGCTGGGAGATTGGATCTGACCCATTGGCACAGCCCAGTAGCCACGTTCTCTGGTGTAAACTCACAAGATCACTACCATTTTCATGTGCAACTCCCCATCAGGGCCATCCCATTCATGAAGTGAGCGATGCAGCTTGCCTCAGCAGCAGGTGCTGGGAGGAACTGCAGATTCAGGGTGCCTTCTTTCACCCTGAGTCTGCTACTGCCTCCTTCCAGTCTGCTGCGGATGGAGCTGCAATGATCCACTTCCCTCTTGCTACAATCAAGCAGGAAGTGGATCATCCACTTCCTTACCATGCTCCTTCCTTGCACTGACTCCTTTTCTTTGTTGCAAGACTTCCTGTTTTATTTAAAGGGACCGTACATTCTCACATGAGTCTGCACATATGGCAGCAGCAGATCGAGGCGGGGGGGGGCAGTGTCGGTCAGCAGTGTCAGGCACCAGTTGGGCTCCCCCTGCTCCCCATTCATTTCAATGAGAAATGCACAGGAAAACTTCCTGCTGGATTGTGTCCTGTGTTAGTGACTGTTTTAGATTGTCCTGTGTCTGCTCTGACTGGGCTGATGGATCGACAACCTGACTCGGTGGTAAAGCAGACTCTTTTAACTCTGTGGATGCTGCTTCTAGGCTCGAATGGTGGCAGCTGCAACCAGCAACCTGTGCGAAGCAGCCAACGCTTCAGTCCAAGGCCATGCCAGCGAGGAAAAATTGATCTCCTCCGCCAAACAAGTAGCAGCTTCCACAGCACAGTTGCTGGTGGCTTGTAAAGTGAAGGCTGATCAGGACTCGGAGGCGATGAGGAGGCTACAGGTAAGAGGGGTTTGACTTGACCTGCAAACAGAGAGGTGCTGTGGCTCTAGTTTTTACTTATGTATACAGATACAGCCTTAATATCTATTTATGCTCCCTCCAGGCTGCAGGCAATGCTGTCAAACGTGCGTCGGACAATCTGGTCAGGGCAGCTCAGAAGGCAGCATTTGGTAAAGCTGACGACGACGACGTGGTGGTCAAAACCAAATTTGTGGGAGGCATTGCACAGGTTGGTGAAAATCTTTCACCTAAGATAGGTCTGCCGACAGCTATCTGTCACAATAGTTAAAAGGAACGTCCCTGTTTACAGGGCTGGCCCATGCATGAGGCTGAGTGAGCCAGTTACCTCAGGCAGCCAGCTCTATCCAGCCACTCACCTTCACTGCTCCTCCTCTTCCTTTTTGGATTGGAAAAAGGAAGAGGGGGACAGAGTGGAAGAGGAAGTGTGGAGGAAAGAAGAGTGGTGCACTTATTGCTGGTTGACCAGTGGAGGAAAAATGCTTGACTAGCTAGATGGCTGGTCCGATCTAGCTGGGCTCATCCTATATTCTTATGCTTGTCTCTTGTGTTGAAGCTGGTTCATAAAGTTTCCGAAGTGTGTATGATGGTACCAGAGAGAAAGGTCTTGCTTCCGTTTGATTATTGTCCATGCTAGGAAGGGGCCACGGTAGAGCCAGTGGTGGAGCCCCTGTTTTTGCATGCAGAAGTCCCAGGTTCAGTCTGTCGAAAGATGCTCAGGTAACGGGCAGTGAACATAAGAACATAAGAAGAGCCCTGCTGGACCAGGCCAAAGGCCCATCTAGTCCAGCTTCCTGTATCACACAGTGGCCCCACCAGATGCCTCAGGGAGCACAAGACAACAAGATAACCTGTTTCCTGTTGTCACTCCCTTGCACCTGGCACAGAGAAAACCCACTTCTAAAACCAGGAGGTTGCTTATGGCTTGTAACCTGTGATGGTCTTTTCCTCCATGAATCTGTCCAAACCCTTTTTAAAGGCATCTAGGCCAGGTGCCATCACCACATTCTGTGGCAAGGAGTTCCACAGATGAATTACACGCTGGGTAAAGAAATATTTTCTTTACTTTATTTTCTTTAATATTTTCCTTAATATTTGTAGTGCTCAAACTACAGAAGGGGTCCTGCCCCCCTTTTGTGACAGCCCCTTAGCAATTATTTCTGGAAGGGCAAAGAGGGACCATAGTTGACTAACATGGGGGAGGAGGGTGTTGGAAGATAGGGCTTGTAGATTTCATTAGGAGGTCCCCTACCTTTTCTGTATAATACAAGCACTGGTGGCTGGGCTGGGAAAGACGACTCTCTGCCCAAGACTTTGAGGAGCTCCTCCCAGTAAGATAGACAGGACTGGGTTTGGCGGACCGATAAGTCTGACTCCGCAAAAGGCAGGCTGCGTTGTGACTTTTGTGGGCCACTTCCTCCATAATAATATCAATATTAAAAATTATTTTTGATAACTTTAAATACTTCAACCTTATTATTATTTTTCTTATGTTTTAGGCAAAATTTAATAGATTTTTGTGAGCCCTAAAAGTTCTTTTTTTTCTGATGTGAGAAAAAAATTAAAACATTTTCTTCAACCCTAAAAGTTCATGTTTTTCCCCTTCTGATTTTAAAAGAAATTTAAATGTTTTCGTGGGCCCCTAAAAGTATCATGGGCCCTAGGCACTGTGCCTAATGGATAAGTCAGCCCTGGCAGAAGGGAGCCGCGTACGTTCATTCTAAAACACAGAGTGGCGTTCTAAAAATTCCCTAGGCTTTTAGTACTTTGACCTCGCAAACCAGCTGTAGCATGCTTAACGTTTCATGTTTATTTCGTTTCCCTTTTTTTATGTGCACTGCACCATCACTGCGTACATCTCTTGTTTTCCTAGATCATCGCGGCACAGGAGGAAATGCTGAAAAAGGAGCGGGAGCTGGAAGAGGCGAGGAAGAAGCTGGCCCAGATCCGCCAGCAGCAGTACAAATTTCTCCCTACGGAACTTCGGGAAGATGAAGGCTAAGTTGCTGAGGTGTGCGTTCTTGAAAGCAACAAGATGAAGGGGCATGTGCTACCGAGGAACTCTACCAAGCACTTACCCAACTAGGTTTGGGGTGAGAGCGGAACAGTGGGTGGGCTGTTCTTACGGTGTGTTGGTCAACCAACTGATGGTACAGTGTTAAGGTCTCCCTTCCCCACCCCGTCCTCCTTTGCTGTATCTCAGGAGAGAGAGAGAGCCTCACCTTCCAACGGGGTTATAAAGTCAGTATTATATCATAACCTGAAGTTTGATTCTATTTATTATTCTCTTTGACCTGTGTTAAAGACTTTGGTGGTATGGTGCATAGGAAACCAGTGTTGAGAAGTCTACATCTCAAATAAGCTACCCAAAATGGAACTAAGGGGAGTTCGTGTTTTTTTTTTTAACCTCTTTCCTTCCAAGACCAAGGCTGAGGCAGCTGTAGTGTTTGAGATAATTCAGACAAATGAATGTGTGGCCTTGCCAAGTCTGCTCATCGCCCTCTCCAGCGTCATGGGGCTCGTTCGCTCTGAAGGCAGAGGAACCTTCTCGGTATCTGTTTGCACTAGCGATATTCATTTCAGCACACTGTCAGATGTCACCCCACTTTTGTACACTGTTTTTGGAGGTTCAGGTTCCTGGCCCACAACGGATTAGGGCAGCCATATTTTTGGAAACTTAAATAATTTGAGAAAGAGAAATTATTTGTGTAGAACTCCAAGGTTGCAGGTTCATGAAGGAAAACTCTTTTTTAAAATCTATATACCTCTTTCTTTTAAGTGATACAAAACATCCATTCTCAGCATTAAACTGCATCCATTTTCTCATTTCCATGATTTGGGATTTGTGCAGGTCTGGCCCTAGATATTTGCCTGCCTCAAGCAGTTGCACTGCATGATCCAAGAGGTGCACCCATATGGAAAGGATGCTGGGAGACAACTCGCTGATCATGTGTGCAGCTGCAGCAGCACCCCACAAAACACAGATGCTGCAAGCAGCCACTCGATTTGTGTTGCACCTGAATCTCAATAGAAGGAGTCCAAGCAGACTGGTAACATTTATCTCTCTTATTTCTGTGTCCTTTTTTCTTCCTTTTTGCCAACTTCAAGTTTTGCAGGAGAAATCAGAAGCTGTTTTGTTTTTAACTGAAAGAAAATGGCTGGCCAATAACAGTATGGTTCTGATGCCTGATTGTTGAGTTACTATCGAAAGAACAACACTCCCAGAATCAAATTATCTGAGAATATGCCATTCCAAAGATACCGCAATGTTTTTCCTCCAATATGGCATCAATCCTCAGATCCGGTAAAATTACGTTGTGGTGTTTTTCATAGAAAACAAAGGGCACACTCTGTTAAATATATAGTGTATAATTGAAAAACAAGGGAACTAAATAATGCGTTTTGACTGAGCTGCCCACGACATCATAATTACTCAACGTACTTGGACTGTGGAAGAAACTCTCAGAGCAAACCTCTCAATCTGCTTGCAGAAGAAAAAAAAAATCCCAAGTCGTTGTGAATGCCAACTTCTGAAGCTGATTTCAGTGCCCATAACCTACTTCAAAGGGAGCCAGTCATGTTCCAAGTATCCCAGCTGAAGTATCTTTGTCTCAAACAGCTTTGGTTGGCAGATGCCGTGTAGGAAGCTTTGGTCGAGACGAGGCTGCCCATTGTGGAAAACCTTAGACCAGGCTGTTTTCTGACCCCTAAGGAAAGGGGGTCATATGATCCAGGTCTCACACACACACATTGCAGGTGAGGTGATAAAACTGTTCCCTGGGCTGCACTATTTCCCCGGGCAGTGAATACTTCCCCATGAAATGCATTCCCTGCACATAGAAAACTAGCAAAGCAGTGAGAAGGCTAGGCTCTAGATTCTTCCGCATTACACACTGTTTTTCAATGTGCAGGGAGTTTTTAACACAAGTAATTGACCTCACTTGTAGTCCAAAACAGTACAGTCCAGGACTGGTTTTACCCTCCTCATCTGTAGGTAGTGAATTAGGCTTATGTTGCAGTTATATTTCTCCAAGTTATGTACTGGCAAAATTCTTGAGAGATGGGACGGGGAGCTGATGGGGTCACAGTAAGGAAGGAAGGACTTGGCCATTGGTCTGGTCTGGTCTAGTCCAGGCTGGAGGATAATTGCCAGCCACTGCTGTGAGACTGGACTGCCATTTCTGGTACAGCATCACAAACACGTATTTAAGCTACCTTGCATGAAAGGCCCATAGTCGACATTTTGTCAGCCGCTAGTACGACGTATATCTTAACCTTTCAATAGCAAATAAACATCAATGCACTGCAATCATCTTTAAGGCTTTGTCTCTTCTCTGATACCCAAGCAATTCAGAGTCAGTCAAACTGGCAAATCTTGAAACGTTTGGCAAACCTCTTGAGTAGCAGTATTCTCAGACTCCGTTTTAGTAGAGCCTGCTTGGACTCTGAAGGCCATGTCTACTCCAGGCGAAAACCATCAAAATTCCAAATGAACCTGAATTTGGCAACAACAGGCCTGAGTACCTTAAATTCTGCAATCGAAGTAGATGTGTCTGATTTCTCTAATTATGCATAATTTATTCTCCTTCTAATAATGGGCAGGAGCAAGAAGCTTGTCTCCCTTTCCCAACTACTGGAAATCACTTTTCCAGCTTGTGAGATTCAGTAGGCAGCATTGTGCACATCCTTCCAGGCACGTCTGCATCTTGAGAAACTGATTTCTGAAAAGAACGACATCGAAGGCTGTCGGGAAGCTGAATTCAGACTGTACCACATCCTGCAGCTCACAGAATTGTGACCCACACTCAGCCCTAGCTGTGTCCTTGCCCATCTCCTGGATTACCACTGTGTGCAAATGAGAAATCCCATTGTACTTTATGGCAGACAGAATTGATGTGTAACAAAATGCTTTATGTCGACCCTCCAATGCTCTGTCTCATGAGCTATAACAAAAGATAAAGAAGTAATCTCCATCCATTAGAAGGTAGTTTGCTTTTATGAAATAGCAATTATTGATACTACTTTTTTTTAAAAAAAAGTACATGTCTGATCTTTATAGGAAAATGTTGTTGCTCTTTTTTCTCAGTGTGCCCCTTTGAGATAAAATGGAGATGCAACCACAGAAAATGCCGTGCAGTTTCATCTCCATTTCAGCAAGCCGGGGCACGTTTATTTATATATATATAAATATATATAAAAAGTGGGGCTGGCACAAGATGTTTGGGGGCTGGAGGCAGAAAATGCAAACAAGCCCCTACAAGCCATTGAACACAGGCCTCCATCAATCGGGATGTTCTCTTCCACAAGCATTGCTGACATGAATGAACTCTTCTTGAGAACCTCCTGTTCATTTCAAAAGAACATTCTGAAAGATGGTGCCTTGTGTTAAATAGCATGTAGGGGGCCATTCGGCGTGTCTGCTTCTACTTCCAGCCCCAAATTGTGAACAGCCTGCGAAGACATTGCATTGATAGAGTACAAAAGCCATCCAGATGACATTATGTTCCTGTTCTGGTGGGCTAGAATCCCACCCTTATTTTGAGGCTCCCTAGAGACTTTTTTGAATCCCCTATTTAGCAACTCAGTATATTCAGAGGACGAATGAAGTTTGTCTCTTGATGTTCTTGTGGCATCTTTGCCCAAATCCAGCATCCCCAATCAAATGGTATCAAATGTTCCCACTTCAAACCATCAGGGCTGCTTGTTAATGCTGTTGCTTTCCTTTCTTCAACAAAACCACTATGGATATTGCCCAGCTCTCAACACTGATAACTTTGACGTTACAGCTGAAGAATTTCTGAACAATAACAGACTCTGGTCTAACGGCATGGTGACGTGCAGAGGGGGTGAGCTCATGTTTCCAAGCTTTTTCTTGTAAAGACCTTGCTCCCGAAGGAAAGGCACGAGAGGGGCAGTCTCGGTCTCGATGTTACACTGTATGTATGCTATTTATCTGACCCACAAAACTGTTTTGTATTTACCATGAATAAAAATTTTGAAGGAAGGAGTCCTTTTTCCTGATGAGTCTGTCTGTGCTAGTCTGTATGTCCATCTGTTTTCCAGCTGGCTGCTTCAGGATGGCCACAATCCACTTCCAGATGTGTGATGGGCAGAGGGCAAAGGCAAATAGCCTCAAATGGCAGGGGGGAGGGACCCTTGAGGACGGGCCATGGCTGGGTGATCTCTCTGGCTTGCTTCCCAACTACACGTCTGCACACATGTCATCTGAGCCAAGAATTGGGATGCTCACCCACCCCTTTCTGATCAGTTGACAGCATCTTACAGCCCAGTCCTGTGCATATTTGCTCAGGAGTGAAAAAGCTAGTCAATGGGACGTAATCCTGTATAAGTCTGCATCGAATTCCAGCCTCTCTGATCCAATTTATACATTCAGCAGAATCAAAGAGTTACTCTTTTTTTTTCTGGAAGATACCATTTCAGGCTGCTGAGGTCGGGGGAGGTGACAATTGGAAAACATACAAGGTAAAGAAGAATCCTAGGTTGATACCCTTCACCCTGTCATGCTAGTTTTCTATGTGCAAGAAGAGCATGTTTTTCCTCATGGGGAAGCATTTAAACCTAAAGGGCACCCACCTATAACCTGAAGTGGTACTGTTCAGAAATAGCCTTACCACGTAATTCTACTAAATGCATAAATTGGCCCTTACTGCCCCCCCTCCTTTGTATTGACTGATGGTTAATGAGGAAAAGCTGGAAATGTCTACATAGAAAATGCTTAATCCATTCTTTTCTTATAGGGACTCCAAGTGGCTTAAAATAAGTAAGTACCATGATGCAAAGAGAGCATAATACTTGAAAAACCCCTTCTGTTACTCTGCCTGATCCTCAAGTGTACCTCCCTCTGCTTTCAGTGGGTTTGCTGCCAGGTTCTCTGCATCTAAATAATGTACTTAGCATTTGTATAGCGCTTATGAGTGTTCAAAGTGTTTCACACATATTACTGTGGTTTGAATTTGAATCTCTGATGGCATATGAGAGCTGGTGTACTTCAAAGCCTGACTGAGCTATCAATCAGGAAGTCCCTATTTCAAATCTCACCTCTTCCACAAGCTCAGTAGGCGACCTTAGACAAGGTAGTGTTTTCTTAACTTCAGTCTTCCCCATCTGCAAAATGGGGATAAGAATACTCCTCTTAAAGGGTTTCTGTTGATGACAATGCAGCACTATGCAAATGCTAACACTTCTTAGATACAGTATTTGAACGGGGAGGAGAGGCCATCTTAACAAAATCCCAACTTTTTCAGTCTTAAATGCATGAGGTTACAAAAGGCAGGCTCCAATCTTCTTTTGTCTTTTCTTTTTAAATAATATTACAAAAGGAGATGGTTAGAAATAGCCTAAAATAATATGGTTTGGATTGTTGTCTGACCAAGAAAGCCAGTGGAAACCATGGTGGGAACTGTAAGCTACTCATTAACTTATGCAGAGTATATAATGAAAATATTAAAGGCTTTACTTCCCTTTTTGACTTGGCAAGGAAAGGAGACATCTGCAGAAAGCAAGGCAAGAAAGCCAGAATAGCCTTTCTGCATCTCTGCCTTGGAGAGCTTTCTCTTCCTTCTTGCTAGTAGAGCTGTCTCTTCCTTTCAAGTCCATGGGGGTGTTTCAGGAAGCTCTATGAGCCAGGGGGGATGAACCTCCAAAATCTTTTGGAATGTAAGTTGGGGCTTGCAATGAACCTGTGTGTGTGTGTGAGAGAGAGAGAGAGAGAGAGAACGCACACGCGTGCGCGCATGCGCACACAGCCATGATGCAAGAGGAAAGGTGATGTGTGTGCTTTCTTTAAAGCCACCCTGGATGATCAAACCAAGAGACAGTGAATTCCGTGTATGTATTGCTCTGAACCTGGGTGGCTCGACAAATGTACTGCCAGCTGGTGGCTTGAAGGGTCCTGGAATGCAGAAAATGCTTGGCATTTTCTTTGGTTCATGGATGGGCTGACATTCCTTAAGCATCTTGAGCATCTGTTGTCCTGCAGGTTTTGGTTCATGAAAAGAAAGGAATGTTTGTGTCCAGCCTCAGAGCATATCTGCACACTTCTGGTTAGTGTGTTTCTTTGTGGTGTTCTGCACCACCCATTTTGTATCTCCTTGTGCACATTTAGGCTTTCCCAATTTAAAGTAAGTGTGAGCGTTGTATTGGGCTGTGGTCCGGGGGGGGGGGGAGATACAAGAAGCGCTTTCGTTTTCCTTCCCAACCTTCATCTACATTTTGGGTAAGTATTGTGTGGTTGTGATCATATCTGGAAAACACAAGGATCTTTTTTGTGCCTTGGTATGGGCAGGTGCAATGGGGCTGACTGAAGACTCTGGGATGTAGTTCAAGGAAAGAAGCCGAAGCACAGCAGCCCAGCTAAAGATAAGGGAACGGAGTTTTGGGAGCAGCATATTGACGTTTGACACCTTGTGGCAAACTTGTGCCCATTGTGAAGTATCTAAGTTCCCAGATATCAGAGTACCACCTTTGCCAATATGAACCTGCCCAACCTTTTGGAGGATGTCCTCCAGGTGAGCAGACAAGCAACAGCAAGTGTAGCATTGTGACTAAGGGACTTGTTTTGCTTCCTTTTTAAATGTTTCTGCTTTAATAATTGGTTTTGTTTTGTTGTTATGAGTTACTCTCCACATGTATCTGTCCCACTCAGTGCCAGCTAGCCTGGGGCAAAGCCCTGCACTGGGGGCCCCATGGCACCCTCTGGCCATTCCCTGATGGAGCACTCAGGGCCAGTCCAACACTAGCCAATACCTGTGACGGTGCACCAATCTACTGAATCAGGAAGTGTGGAGAAGAGGAGAGTGGTGGGCTAGAGCATCTGACTTCCTCTTCCACTCTTCAATTCCAAGTAATGGGAGGAGGAGCGGTGGAGGTAGGCATGGGCGTCGATGAAGCGCGGGGGCGGGCCGCCCGGGGGCGACGCGCGCACAAGGGTGTTGCGCCCCCCCGTACTTACATTTTTGATGTTTAAGTTGGGCCCGCCCACCCGCCCTCGCGTCCGTTTGGCTCCAAAATGAGCCGAAAACGGAGCGGGGAGGGTGCTCTGCTCCTGTGCATGATGTCACGCGTGGGGGCGGAGCCTCTCCCTTAAAGGTGACGCGCGCCCCCGCTCTGGGGTGACACGCGTCCTAGCGATGCGACTGGAGGTAGGTGGGCATCTCCTGCCAATCCGCTACTTGAAACAAGCACCTTAATCGGCCTCATGGATGGGCTGGCCCTGGGTGCTACCACTGATGCTGGTAATGAGGGGGTCAGGTGGCCTGACTAGGTGGGCCTTTTGATTGGCGTGAGCTCTCGGGCAGTGCTGACCTGGCCCGGCCCATCCCTGCTGCCACTCACCTACTTTGGGGCGCTTGGGTATCTCTCCCTCTGCAGTCCTGAATGAAACCCACATTTCACCACCTGAGGCTATCACCTCACTTTGCCTCATCACAAGGCCCTTTCTAAGTAGGCTTACCAGATCTCCAACCGGGACAGAGTGCTAGACCTTTAGGAGAAGGCATGTGGGCAGGTATAGCTTGTTAAACCTTAGAGCACAATCCTAAGCATGTCTACTCAGAAGCAAGCCTCCACTGAACACAATGGGGCTTGCTTCTGAGAGTAGACATGCCTAGGATTGTGCTCTAAGGTTTAAAAAGCTACACCTGCCTAAAGGTCTGCCTTAGAGGATTGTGCTCTAAGATTTAACAAGCTACACCTGCCTTCTCCTAAAGGTCTAGCACTCTGTCCCGGTTGGAGATCTGGTAAGCCTATTTCTAAGTGACATGGAAAACTGGCCCATTTTGTTTTGGGCTGGCTGGGTCAGAGAAGCCTCTTGCCACAATTGGGGAGCTACAGAAGCCTGCAGGGACAAGTGGCTGCCCTGAGCTTGAGGACTGGGCACTGTGACAAGCCCCCTGGTACAGAAGGCCGAGTTAACCTCCTGGATTTCTGCTTGGGAGGGGAAAAACCAGCTCCTATGGGAACTCCCGAGCAGCTCCATATTTGGCTATGTTGCTCCAGAGTCCCATCTATGATTGCAGAATAAGGTTTGCCTCGTGCGTGCATTCCAGGACTGCAGCTGAACCATACATTGATTGTGTTCTGCTTTCAATCTTCCAAAGGATGCCAGCTGGCTTTTAAAGTGACAGTTACCTTTTCCCCCTGCAAAAATTGGATTTAAAAAACACCCCCTTGAGATGGGAAGAGGTTCTAACTCAATAAGCAGAAAACTCTTTTCCTTTTTTTATAATGTTCTGTTTAATGCTTTCAAAAAACATGTTAATGTTACCGCATGGAAGATGCAAAACTGCTGCTTCTATTCCCATTAGGAGAAGTTTTTTTTCCCCCTTCAGTCTCCTCTGGGGCTCAGATTGCTTCACAGATCTCTCTAATCGCTACATTCCTTGCAGCCTCGTCATCTTATTTTATTGCCACTTCTGGCAATGAATTCCTTCCCAGCAAAATGTGGTGAGCAGGGATTGGAGATGGGAAATGAAAGGAGAGACCACAGGACATCACTCTCAGATACGAGGACACACTCCATGGACCGACAGCTCCAAGCATCGCTCTATGTGTCCTTGGGCAAAATATGATCCATATTTTAATGCATTAAAGTAAAAATGATGATACTCGCACTTAATGCAACAAAAGCATAAAACAGATCAGAATAACAGAGCCAGTTATGTCCACAAACTGTTGGTGAAACCAGGTTTGGGTAACATTCTGGGCAAATGAAGAGGCCTTCCATTGAGGCCAAAATAACATCAAGTCTGGTGCCAGCTAGATTAGACCTTCTATCAGGCTGACAGATGCAACCATCTCGTAAAGCAGACTAGCAGGGAATGTCCACTGCCTTCTTCCATCCTCCTGTCTATTGCCTTACGTCCATCTGTCCTTGGCAGGGGGAGGAAGGAAAAGAGGAAGTGTGGAGGAGAGTGGTAGGCTAGAACGTCTGTCTGGTGATGTCACAAGGCTGCCACCTCTTGACCTGTACAGGGGGAAACATCTGGTCAAGGGACAGAGCTCCAAAATGGCCTGAGATTAGCCATTGTCACCTGCCTGCTTGAGAAAAAGAAAACAGCTGGAGAAACGTTCACTTCTGACAAACTGACAACCCCATTCTAATGGCAAATAGCAGCTACAGGGACTCGGGACCATGGGGGGGCTACAGGTTAAAGCCCACCCCCCATGCACACCATTATGGTCCCAATCCAGATTGGGGCCCTCACATGTGCTTGTTACCTTTAAAAAAAGTAAGCATGTAGGCCCCAATCCTGCAACAGGCATATTGTCCAATTTAGCCCTCCTAGGCTGAAGTTCTTCGACCAGCACCTAACCCTTACAAAATACTTTGCATCATGAATCAGGATGTGACCTCCTGCTAACATATAGCGGTAGAGGAGCGTCAGAGCAATTTCATGCTCCTCAACCTTTGCTTTGGAGAAGATCTGCTTGCCTTTGGAACTATTCTCACAGTGGTTTGTTTTGCTCCCTTTGGATACTGAATGCCCTCCTGATTGAGTTCACTGCTCCTTCCAATCTTAGAATCACATTCTGTGTCTGCATACAGCTGAGTTATTCCACCTCTCTTGGGATCTTGTGCCCGGGCTGCTGATTTTCATCCTTCTCCTTGTCTCCTCTCTTTTGAAACTCTCTGAGAACTGTGATGCCTCTTGCATGGCTGCAGCTCATTTTCAACAAAACAGACACGGGAGAACTTCCCCTTCTCCTGGGATTGTGTCCCATCTAAATCAACAGGAAGGGAGGTCCCGTGTAGATGTTTTACCGTACTTTGAGCACCCAGATATCTTAGGCTAGCTCTGGCCAGCAACTAGTGCAAGCACAGTTGAAATAACAAATACTTAAATAAGGATGAGGCTCTGTACTGTTCCTTAATAAGGAGATTACAAAGCTCCACTCACCCAACTGCTAACAGCAATGAGTTCAAGTGATGCAGAAGGAAAGTCACTTAGGCTATTGATTTTCCTGTGACATGGCTAATTACCTCTCTCTCTCTCCCTCTCTCTCTCTTCCCCATGTCCCTTTGCATGCAGGCAACTCCTGCAAAATCAAAAGCCCCTGACTGAGACCTAAGGACATGGCGCGCGCGCGTGCGTACACACACACACACACACACACACACACACACACACACACACACACACATCATTGTTTTGTATGTGTATGTATGTATTTAGATAGTATTTTCTTCTTGCTGGAGAACTTCTACTTCTTGCTGGAGAACTCAAAGCAGCTAACAGGACACAAAGTTTTTTAGACAATCAAAATGAGAAAGAAAATGATACACATAAGAGTTGAAACACAATAATAGCCATCTGCTTCCATATATTCCGGCTCGCCTCCAAAGATAATCTGAGAGGGCTCTGCTGCACGTGCTGCCCTTGACGGAAGCTGGGGGGCAGCGGCAAGAAGTAGGGCCTTTTCTGTGGTGGCACTGCAGTTGCGGAGCTCCCTCCCCTGCGATTTAAGAGCTGCCCCCTACCTAGAGATGTCCCAGCAGAGGGGGTGGGTGGGTTAAAGACATTTTAATTCAGAATTCCTTTTTTTTTTCTCTCCCTAGGTTTGAATGTGTCCCAAGGCATTTCTGCTTTGAGTGGAAAGAGGGCAGGCCATTGTCAAGCAAGTAAATGGTGATGAGAGATGGGAGCCTTTACTCTTGTTAAAGTAGTAACTTACTGTCAGCCAAAATTGTTCACTTGAAAGCCAGACATGGGCAAGAAGGTTCCTACTCCTGCCCACTCGACAGACAATTATCATAGGGTTGACGGTTCTCTCGGAAGGTAAAATAAGATTTGAAGTGAGTAAATTACTTTGACGTTGTGCTGAGTCAGTGAGCATGACTTCTCAAAACTCCTGCACAAAAGGTGCTATGTTCTTGCTCTGTCTGAATACCTTTCTGTGCAGCAGCATCCTAGCTTGAGAAAACCTCTCCCTGGACCCACAATGAAATGCTGGATTTTTTTCCCCCTCCATAAACCATAACTGGGGTTGCAACTCACATGCCTCAGCAGGAACTTGCCTTTGTGATGAGCTTGGCAAGGGTCAGCTATATTTCTTTGGCTCAGGGCTGCTTGGATCTATAAAAGGCAAACTCCAGCATTTGTTTATTCACTAGTAAATCCAGAGAGCATGCCAGGGTATATTAATATTTTTTTTTATTTCCCCCAATTATTCACAGGTCAATGCAAAGAACAGCCTGAGAGAACTGGCTGAATGATAGCGCAGAGGCTTCTTCCTAGATGCAGCAAATAGGGTCTGCTCAAGACCTTGGGGCACCTGAGGAGGCACACCAAATGCTGCCCCCCTTACCTGGTGGTACATTAGCCACCGCTGCTGCTGCTCCCACTCCTTGAATTTAAACAGGAAGTGTGCAGGAAGTGTGGAAAGTGTGAAGCAGGAAGTGTGGACGCTCTAGCTCACCACTCTCCCCTCCTCCATGTTTCCTCTTCTGCTTCATTCCCCCTTTCTTTTTCAATTCCAGAGAACAGGAAGCAGAGGAGCAGTTGGAGGCAGGTGGAGAGAGGCAATCTACCACCTCTGGTGACCACTTCAGACAGCCTCATGGGTGGGCTGGCCTTGGCAGCGAAAATGTTTTGTGGGTGGCTCTACATTTGTGGGTCTACAAGCAAACACTAAAAGCTTGGTATCTAAAGCAGATCTGATATCCTGTGTATCTTGACTTGCTGATCTTTTTTTAAATTATTTTATTTTTAAAAGAGAGGTACTAGGCTTCTTTGTTTTTAAAGAAAATAAATAAAACCTGATGGAGTTTGGCCATCAATATTCTGGAGGTTCCCTCTCTATAGATTCTTTATCATCTCCCCTCATCTTCACGGGGCATTTGACATGTCCCTCCTTGTAAAAGCTAAAGTAGAGAACTAAACTGATGGTTTGGCCATATTTCTTGTTCACATGTCTGCTTTTTTTTCTAATGTGTGTTTTGAGTCTAGCTTTAACACCAAAATGTGTGGGTGAAGGGTTCTGAACCCTTTCCACTTTACAGTACTTGCCTATGCCCTGTCTCCCAGTCTGGCACAGATGATGGTTGGTGAGTGTTCATCCTTCCTCACCGCCATGCCTTTTTTGGTGTAAAAATCAGACATACATCTGATTGCCCATCCATCAACATCTGCCTGCCCACTTCCATCATTTCTCCTCCTACCACTCCCTTTGTTCAGAAAGAAGAGGAGGAGAGGAGAGTGGTGGGCTAGAGTGTCTCTGGCGTTTGACATGCTCAGGGCTGGCCCATCCATGAGACAGTGACATGCAGAGTGAGGTCCAAGGTGGGGGAGGCATCTTCCCCCCCCACACACACACACACCAGAGACAGAGTGTAGAGAAACCTACCTTGCAAAATCTTCTTCAGTTGTGCGTGTGTGGGCTCTCTCTCTTTCTCTCTCTCCAGAACCAGAAATAAATTCAAAAACAGCTTCCTGCATGGCTTTCACTGAGGCAAATATGCCTGCTTGCTGATGCAAGCAGACTGCCTTTTTTTTCATTGGAAGGCAACCATGATTGCAACCAAACCTACTGAGGCAAATCTGCCTGCTGCCCCCCCAGAGACTACTGATGCAGGCAGCCTGCCTTTTTTTTCATTGGAGGACAGCAGCCATGCCTTTTTTGTTGTTGTTGGGAGCCAGCCATGATTGCAGCCAACCAACGTGTGTGTGTGTGTGTGTGTGTGTGTGTGTGTGTGTGTGTGTGTGTGTGTGCGCGCGCGCTGCCCAACTCACTGACTGTGCTGGAGCAGAAGGGAGTGGCGTGGAAAGACAAGGTACCTTTATTTTTTAACTTGTTGGGTCCCGGTGAGACTGTGTCTTCCCTGACTGCATGTCCCTGCCATGAGGCCAACTCAAGCAGTTGCCTCCGGCAGCAGATTGGTGAGGGGCAGCAGTTATCTCTGTCCGCCCCTTCTCCTTCCACTCCCTGAACTGGAAAAGGAAGAGGGGGACTGAGAGGAAGAGGAAATGTGGAGGGTCGAGGAGTGCTGAGCTAGAGTACTGGAGAACGGGAGGAGCAAAGGCTGACACATAATTGGGTCAGGGGAGCAGCATTTGGCATGCCGGCGCCGCCTCGCCTTAAGCGCCAAGAGGCCTTGACGGGCCCTGGACATGCTCACGTAGGCACCACTGGGAGGTCTTGGGCTGGCCCTAAATGCCCCTCGATTTCTCAGCTGTCCTGAGAATCCCATTCTCTTCCTGGATTGAATAAGAGTTGAGAGGCCGTCAACACGCTGGGGCTGCCCTGTAGGCCCAAACAGCATTGCTTTGATAGCCCGTTCCAAAGGCCAAACAGAGAGCTTTTCTCTCGCGCGCGCTCTCTTTTTGTGGGCCATACAGCAAGGCCTGGGCTTCATCACAAGGCACTCTTTGCTCAGACGCACATGTTCACCATCTGGGGCCCTTCGTGTTTATAGATGAGAGGTTTTGTGGTAGTCCTTTTGTTTGGGCCAAAATAAACCATCTCTGCTGACGATGCCAGCAGTAGTTTTACAGCAGCAGGCAAGAATGTTGTGTGCAGGAGCGGATCCCTGCTCCGCCATGGAGGCAAAGCAGAGCAGCTGCTTCAGGCAGAAGCTTTTGGGCTGCCACCACTGAAGATGGCAGAATGGGAGGTGGCCAGCTCTGAGCAACAGGGGGAAGCTCAATGAAGCAAGCCCCATTGAAATGAAGAAGTGGAATGGCATTTGCTCATACCCGTCTCATGTTACTTATTCCCCCTTCTCTCTCTTTTCTCCATCACTTGCTATTTAGATTGTAAGCTCTTTGGGGCAGGAGCTCGATCCTTGTTGTTTGGGCATACTGATGACACCATAGGGATGGCTCAGTGGCAAAGTACAGGCTGTGGAACCTGGCAACATTTCTCCTGTCTTTTCTGCACCAGGTGAAGACTTCTCTTTTTTTTAAATGTCAGGTGAGGTGGTTTTATTCTGTGGTGTTCTGTTTGTGCCAGTGGTGTACTAACGGCTGGCGGGAGGGGGGGTGGCGGCAGCAAAAAATATAAAAAAAACACCCCGTGACATCAGAACCGGAAGTGACGTCACCAGCCCGCCCCAAAAAATGTCTCCAGCGCCACAAAAAGAAGGGGGTGGACAGGCGGGCGGATGGATGAATGGATCTTTTCTCACCGCCGCATAGACGCTCCCGCTCACTTGTCTCTTGCCATTGCCGCCCATGTTCCGTCGATACAGTGGATTTGTCCGTCCATCCCCCCAGCCTGCTGCCCGGGAGCAAACCACACCACCGCACCAGCTATTCCTATGTCACTGGTTTGTGCCGTTTTCACACCGCTATTTATTATTTTGATAATATTACAATACTGTATTACAATACATTTTTTATCATATACAATGTTATATATTGTACTAATTTTTTAACCTTTAACATGCTGGGATCTTCTCTACACAAAGCATGTCCTCTACTATGATGCTATGGTCCTTCTGCACCCATTACCTGCTAAGGCCTGCAGATCAAGCAGCTGTTAAAGGCGTAGCTACAGTGACTGGTTGAACAGTTGGCACTTCTACTTGCAAATCACTTTCCTAAATAGAAAAATGTATCAGACACAGTGCCTCTTGTACCAGATGGGATATGAAGTGATTAAAGCACTTTCCATAATTGGATTCCCAACAGGCTTCCTCTGCTCGGATCCTTTCAAGCTAAAATCAGTTCAACAAGAATGAAAAGGAGGAAAGCTGTGCTTAGGAGGGAAAGCTTGGATCCTTAAGAATGTTGTGTTGTTGAGACTGCAAAGTATCATCTACTGTGTGTGGTTCCTTGCATGCAAAAGCTCTTCCTAGGGTGAGTACTTTGACAGGGTCAGTCCACTTGTGAGTCTGACTGGCAGCGGATTGGCAGAAGGCAGCCACACAGCCATCCACCCATCTACCTCCACTGTTTCCCCTCCTCCCACTCCCTGGATTGAAAAAGGAAGAGGAACAGAGCAGAAGAGGAAGCGTGAAAGAGACTGGTGGGTTAGACTGCCCACCACTCTTCCGCTCCCCTCTCTTCCTTTTCTAATAGCAGAGGAGGTGGAGCAGTGGTTGCAGCTGGTACACCCTGGGTATGCCAGCCCTGTGCTCAGGACGTCAGCCTAGCTGGAAACATTCAGTTTTAACATCTTAGCAGGGAAGTGATGGAAAATATCTGTGCCCTAAAGCCTGCTTTTCTTCCTTGTCCATATTAGTGGAAAGACCTTTGTTGTACAGTGAACTGAATGACTCGCTCACCTCCATCAGGGAGGTCTCGAAGTAGTATGGAATGTGAGCTATACGCAACTTTCTCCCTTGTTAAAGAGAGACGGTGTCTCTGGATCCCTGGAGTTTGAGACACATTAACCTCTGCAAAAAAAAAAAAAAATCTTAAAAGGAAACAACGGATTTATCCTCTATCTCAGAGTGAGGCAACTGAGTTTACGAACTTGACCACTGTAGTTCTTATACCGCAGTGTAATTAGCATGTTGCTTTTGTCCTGCCCTGAACTGAACCAGCTGGCAAACTGTTGGTAGCTGGAATGCTTTGTTTAATCTTCATTCATTTTGTTTAATCTTCATCATTCAACCCTCTTAATTACTGCAAGTGAGATGCGTTTTTTTCTGAAGCAAATTGAGGTTTTAGTGGTAACAAATTACACTGCGCCTAAGTGGTCGGTTTTTAAAATGAGGGGTGTTGAGCTCAGATGGGACTGAATGCAATACTATCTTACCTGAAAGCTCTGCCACCTAATAAACATAGGTGGAAATGTACTCTGTACATGCTCAGGGCCCTCCCTCCACATTCATACGTTCTTAGGCTTTCTGCCATTGAAAACAATTTCCAGTCTGGAACCCTGGTGACATAAGGCCTAATTTAAACTGCACTCAGAATGAAAATGACATCTATTTTGTTTTTCATTAGTTGCACTAATGAAAAGCAGGTTATATAGAACAAGATGAATCATCATTACCAGCCTCACCCCACCAGAGGGTGCTGTTTAGCACAGTAACCCAAAATGGATGCTCCAGAGATATATAAATCAGATTGTTTTTTTTAGTACTGTAACATTCTGAAGACCAATTTGGATGAGGAAGAAGCGTTAAGCTTCGGTTGTGTCTTTCTGACTAGCTATCACCAAGAAATTCTGCTTGCTCTGTGGATGATTTTCGTCTTTTCGAAGCCTCTTAAATGTGTATGTTTTGGAAAATGCCCTTCACCCAGTTGTGCACTGTTTACGAGATAGTATAAGTAAGGCTTTAATGTGTCCTATTACTTTTAAATCCAGGGGAACTCACTCTGCAGCGGTACAGTATGGATCTTAATAATTGGCATTGGCAAGGTGGAGAGGCAGTTGGACAGGATGATCTCATTGTCCTTAGGGTTGCCATGCGAGTTTTCAGCAGAGCTCCAGTGCATTTCACAGCAACGTGATAGGTCAAAACATAGCAGGAAAACACTTTTCAGGTACGATGATATTGTGATAGAACAACATACAAATGTGCAATTTTAGCCTATCTTGCAGCGGTAAAGAAAAGCACAGGAGCATTGCCAGAAAATAAGGTGGCAACTCTCCTTAGGGTTCTCAGTGTTTCATGTCAAAAACACTTTCCGCTGTACTCCACCCAACCCCAGAAGGGACCAGGGCACAGCCTGCTTGTCAGTTGTGAAATCTGGAGTAATCTAGAAAATTTGGCAAATATGGGGTGGAGTAGAGCCAGTATGGAACCTGAGAGACTGGCAGTTGAGCAGAGCCCAACACATTCTAGTGCTCACTGGCATTTCAGGTTGCAGTAATTAGTTGTTTAGTTTTTAAAGTGGATTTTATTGTTCTATGATGATTGTAAGTCGCCTTGATGACCCGTCAAGTGGGCCTATAAATATGATGATAGTAATGACTGAAGACAGGTGTCGTGGTTGACAGCCTTGATCCTATAGGTTCTGTCAAATATATAAACATTACCATCTACTATTTCCTCAAAAAGAAATCCAAGTGGCAAAAAATACAATAAAAGACCATCCAAAACCATCAAGACATCCACGCAGACAGAAAAACAACACAGAAGTAGCAGGTGATAAAGCAATCAAAGAAAAAGACAGAACCAGGGCTGGTTTGTCCATGAGACCAACTGAGACAGATGCCTCAGGCAGATTGGTGGAGTATTTCCGCCTCCGCCTTCCTGCGTTCAAAAAGAAGAGGAGCATGGAGAGAAGAGTGGCTGGCTAGAATGAGCATCTCTGCTTACAGACAAGGAATGCCTTTCTCAAGTAGCATCTCCAAACTCTAGCCTGCCTACCACTCCCCTTTCCTCCACACTTCTTCCAGTTCATTCCCCTCTTCCTTTTCAAGCTCAAGAAGAGGAGTGGCAGAGGGAGTGGCCAGTGTACCGCTAGGTGGGGGGAGGCAGCACTTGATGGCAGAAATGACGGACGCCCTCTCGCGTCACGTCGACGCGCCCCCCCCCGCCCGTTTTGAACTCATTTTGGAGCCGAACGGGCTCCAGGGAGGGTGGGCAGGCCGATGCAACATGGCGCTTTGCGACGATGTGCCCCGAGCGCGCCCCCCACCCACCTGAGCGCCTGGAGCTCCTGCTCCACGCGCTCCACCCAAGTTCCGCCGCTGCTTGATGGCACGCTGCTGCCTACTGCACAGTGGGAGATCTTTGGCTGGTCCTGGGCCTATCAGTGATGCTCTTGCACAGTTCCTGTCTATTTCAGTGGGACCTGAACAGGAAAACTGCCCCGTGGATCCTGTCACATATTAATTAACAAGAGGGAGACGCCATTTGCATTTTCTGCCTCAGGCACCAAAATATCTTAGACCGGTCCTGGCTGCCAGCAGTTTTGCTGCATTGCCCACAATTCTAGGAGTGGCTTGGGCGACTAGAGGCAAAGGAGGAGAGGCCTCCCATCCCTGTAATAACTGTAGAAGAGGCGATTGCAGGAGGTGTAGCTCTTCTCAACCCTGCTTCTTCTGAGCTCTGTAAACTAGGTCAGTCTAATAAATAGTATCCCCATTTTGTAGGTGGGGAGATTGAGGCTGAGAGAGGGTCTTGATTCAGGTCAACGGGTACATTCCCAACTCAAGCAGCATTTAAACGGAAAACTTTACAAAGTTCATCATCATCTTGGCCGGTGCACTGCAGTTGCTTTCAAGTAAACATCCTGTGAAGAGACTATTCAGCTGGAAAGAAGTCATTGCAGAAGTACCTAACATCATCTCTCCCCTCCTCAAATTATTTATTTTATTTAGATTATTGACTGCCTTGTTCTGCAGAAAGCTCAAAGCATTTCATAGGGCCCAATCCTACCCCCCACCAATCCGTAGCATGCACCACTGCTGATGGAGCATGCGCTGCATGCTGGGGGGATAGGCAGACAGCCTGGGAGAGGTAAGTAAAAATATTTCTGCTTAGCTCTCCGTAGGCCGCCTGGCCATCAATGGGTCTCCTCGGACCTACGCCAGCTATTTTGCTGATGTAAATCCTAGGGGAGGCAGGGGGCATTTTAGGCAGCAGAGGAAATGCTGTTTACGATGCTGCAGGGGCACCTATGGCAGTGGACCAGACGTTCTGCTGCTGTAAGTGCCCAATAGGATTGGGCCAATAGTACTGTACAGTATTAAGAGCTAAACACACATTTAAAACATAGCAAGAAGAGTATAGCCATAAAAGCACAACCTTGAAAAATTTCTTGATCCAGCTAGCATAGCAGAAGGAAGCGTTGAAAAATCAAGACTTGCATGGTTTGTTGGGGTGAGACGTGTTCCAACACCTACTCAACTAGATCAGTGGTGTGCCTTGACAATTTTAGCACCTTGTCAGTGTGCTGTGAGATGAAAAAGGTTGAAAATCGCTGCTCTGACCGGTCTCCCTGGAGGGATGCTACCCCAAGACCTTGCAAAATGCCATTCCTCAAAGAAAGTCAACGGCAGTTTGTGTCTGAACTCTCCACACTAACATTGTGCTGACTGCACCAATGTTTATTTTGGAATCCGCAAACAGTGTCTTGCATTTGGAAATTTCATCGGGTGGGTGTTAAAAGTTCAGTCTTTCAATGCTACCTGGCTGAATTCCCTCTAGTCTGCTTGGTTCTTCTGGATTTTATGACAAAAGTTGCTCTCATATTCATGAAATATATGCATCCAATAAATCTAAGGATCTTCCCACATGTGAATGATCATGTTTTAACTGGGTTTGATTTCAGTTCTTACTCAAAACCCATTTGAAATGAGGCCAGAATCTCCCTCTCTTTCCACGTTGAGATTTTTCAATTGCCTGGCCCAATCTAGACAAGAACTTCTGACACCAGCTGAGTGTTCATGTCATGAGTTCGGTGCCAGTTCCCATATTGTGTTGAATTCCTTGAGGCCACAGGAATTTAAAAACTCCTGGATAAAGTCCTTTCTATGATCTCTGGAAAGGGACCCTGGTCCATAGATGCTTTTTCAATACCTTGATAGTACAAGATGCTTGATTTCCATTGGTAGAAGGGGAGTTACCCTCAGTGGCAAATGTATGTTCCAGGTTGATGATGGTGGTGATGATGATGAATATTTATATATCGCTTTTCAACAAAAAAAAAAGTTCACGAAGGCGTTTCCAGACAAAATGAAATAATTATAATTAAATGGCTTCCTGTCCCAAAAGGGCTCACAATCTTAAAAAGATGCAGAAGAGCACCAGCAACAGCCACTAGTCAAGACACTGTGCTGGGGTGAAGAGGGACAGTTACGGGTACTCTCCCCCTGCTATATATAAGAGGAGCACCTCTTGAAAAAGTTCGATTCCCGCGACGGGGTGAGCGCTCGTTGCTTGGCCAGCTCCTGCCAACCTAGCAGTTCCAAAGCATGTCAATGCGAGTAGATAAATAGGTACCGCTTGCGGAAAGGTAAACAACGCTCTGTGTTCCAGCCGCATGCTACGCGCTACGTCAAGGAGAGTCATGCCGGCCACATGACCACGGAGGCGTCTTCGGACAACGCTGGCTCTTCGGCTTTGAAATGGGGATGAGCACCACACCCTAAAGTCGGACACGACTGGACTTAATTGTCAGGGGATACCTTTACCTTTACTATTTAATGCACATACAATTTCCAGTAGGGCTGGTTCAAGATCTCCCAGTCTGAGGCAGCCCATCCAGTGGTGTCCCCCCTACCCTGATGTTGCACCTCTTGCTCTTCCTCCTCCCACTCCCTGAGAGCGCAATCCACCGGAACTTTAAAACGGTGGAGCAAGCGCTCTGCCGTTCTAAGCCGTTGCGAACAAGCTGTAAAATTTTTCAGCTGTAAGGGATTTTCAAAGTAAAGCACGCTCGCGACAACTGGAGAGTAAGGGCGGCCAACGTGGAGGCTGGCCGCCCTCACTCCGCTGCTGGATCGCGCATGTGGCCGCTGGAGGAGGTAAGCAATCCTCTTGCCGTCCGGGTGGCGAGGGAGGCTGGGGGTTGGCGGAGCCGGCCCGGAGGGCGGGGATGGCCGCCGCCATATCCCCGTCCCCTTCCCGGGCCAGATCTGCCATTACACGGCCTCCTCAGACTTGTGCCAGCTAAATAGCTGGTGAAAATCCGATGAGGCCCGTTGGGGCCTCGCCGCGTTACACCAGGGGACGGGGATGAAAATCCCCTTTCCCCAAGGTGACTGTGTAGACCCCGGGAAACAGGGATAGGATATTAGGCGATTGGGCTGTGAATCTGATCCAGGGAGCAGGAGTGCCAAAGAACAATTCTGCTTTCCAGGACCACTGGTGTGGGTTGATCAACCCCAGGCCAACTGTGGAGATGAAAGTCCGTGGTGGATCAGCTCTGTCTTCAAAAGAAGCTCATGGTATCTGGATCTTTGGCCACAAAACTATGATTATCAGCTGTACAATCACATGACCCAAGCATTCAAGCCTTGTTCGTTTGCGTCCGTTTCCCCCCCCCCCCCGGGTGCTTTTCTTGTTCAGCACTGGCTGTACCTTTTTTCTTGCTACGCCTGAGCTTCTCTTTGAGTCGTCCCAGTGCGGAAGAACTATTTCGGCGTCAGCTTAAAGTGCCTTTCTAAACTGGGGTTCGACTCCTTACACACACGTTATTTTGGGCAGTGCTTGAAATTGAATCCCCCATAGTTCCTTAGACCGTAACTCCTGGCCAATGCAATGGACAGAAGTGCCAACACAACAGCACTGGCTCATTACTGGATGCTCTTATCTTGCCAGTCTGTCAAGTCTCGGCAGACCTGAACCCAATGCCAGTTGTTCACGCTGCAAGAGAAGCTCCAAACAGAATGAAATAAAATGAATGGGATGAACTGGCTGTTACCAAAGACTCTCCTCTAAGGTGAGGTCACTTCCCTTTTCAGTATTTTGGCCTCATGGATGGGCTGGCCCTACCTGTCCTTCGTTGAACACCAAATGTAGCATCTAATTCCCAGGGATTCTTGGGAGCTTTTAACATTTTAAATACAATTGGCCCACATGTTACGTGGACTTCGCTTGTGAGTATTCAATTACACGAGTTCGGCAAACAAAAAGAGAGAAAAACAACCGTTTAAATAGTGCAGGCAATTCTGCCTGCCATTCCGCTTACTAAATACATGCCCCGGAGTGAGCGTGAGATTGGAGAATGAAGCTGCTATTTCATCAGTCAGCCTCTGTTCCCATCTGCCTCTTGTAGTTTTGAAAGCGTCAGTACGTATTTTTCAGCTGCAAGGTTTGAGAAAAGAGTGACTTGCCTGAGGCCTACCCTAGTACGTTTGTGTGGCCAAAGTCAAATTTGAAGCAGGTATTTTCCAGCTTGCACTCTTGAGAACACTGTGCCAGCAGCACTTCTACATCCAGGTTGGTCCAAGATCTTCTGGCAGCTCAGGAAACAGGCCAAATGCCACCCCCCCCCCAATATGTTTTTCCATTCAAAATGGAAGAGGGGGATGGAGCAGAAGAGGGAGTATGGAAGAGAGGAGTATGGTGGGCATCTTGCCCCTTCTCCATACTTCCTCTTCTGCACTGTTTCTCCTATTCCTTTTTGAACCCCAGGAGCAGGAGGTGAGTGGACAGAGGTGGGTACTCTCCCTCCCGTGTGTGAATGTATTACCGGAGGCAATCATCTCAGTCAGCCTCACGGCTGAGCCGGCCCCTGTACATCCTAGGAATGTAGGAGAATATCCAATTGCCTCTGATTTAATAGGCATTTTCTACCCTTCATTAATTCATAAAAAGTGCTGTTTGATCTCCATGTGTGATACATTATTTATTGTTTTGATTCACTCCTGTCATCTCGAATTGCTGCACAAGATGGAACGCTATGGATTTCTCATGTACTTTGCCTACCCAAGAAAAATCTCTTTTGTCTTTGATCAACCCTTTGCTTTGGAAGCTGTTTTAAGTTTACATTTCAATTTCTGAAGATCACATTTCATTTGAAAATCTCCCTGGGGCCACGTAAGGGGTTTCTTCCGAAAATAAAAATTCCGTATGGGATGTTTTTTCCTTGGTGTGGCCTAAGGAACGGTAGAAAGTAAGTTCTGCAATGGTTTGTAGACAAAGTGCCCCCTCTCTTTCGCTCTCTCGCTCTCTCTCTCTTTCTCTGCATGAGTTTCAACTTGAAACTCAACTAACCTTTGGACTAAAAGAAACATGACTTTAAAAGGAAAGGAAGATCGTTTGATTGCAAGCTCAGTTTTGGAAGGGTCAAGGAGAGCAGGTTTTCTGTACTTTAGGATATTTGTGGACAGCATGAGTCCCTCTTTAAGCTCCTCTCATAGCAAAGGATCAAGAGCTTGCTAGAGCTTTGCCTCCAAACCTTTCAGGGCTGATTCACACATTACATTTCTTAGGTGTAGTCCCAAAATAGAGGGTTTTTTTTTTCTGTAAGCACATATCTAAAAATCTTATGTGTGAATTGGACTAATGTGTTTGGAAATGTGGGTGTAAACAGATACATTGGGAAGCTAGGATTGGTTGCAGATCCATGTCTGTTGTACCTGGTCACAAAGGTGGCAGATTGGCTCAGCCCCCCCCCCCTTGTTTGCAGAAGCTGTAATAATGAGTACCCTCCCTAGTATGAGATCTTCTCGTGATGTATGTGGTGTTAGGAGAATTTATTGAAACTGGATAGACTGAAGCTGAGAGGACTAAGGTTAACTGAAAGGGCCTTCTTGTGTATCCAACCACTAGCAGAAGTACAGTATGCCTGGCAGTGATGCATGAGAGGACCTTCTCCTGACCATGGTGTGACACAGCCTATGGAACTCCCTGCCCCAGGAAATAAGGCTGCCTCCATCTTTGCCACTGTTCTGGCAATGGCTGAAGGCTTCTTTGTTTCGTTCAGCTTTTGCGCCTAATTTGTGTCACTGTTTACTTGGCTGTTTCTGTTAATTGCATATTACTTTTGGTTGGTGCTACCTCTCAGTGTGTTTTTGTGAGCATTGTTTTGAGTTACTGTTTTTTATGGTCTGTTGTTGTATTGCTTTTAACATGTTGGTAGCCACTTTGAATGCCTCCCTGTTGGAAGGGGAAACATGGGATATATAAATAATAAACCATAATAATATGACTTGATATATCTACTTATATTTTGAAATTTGGTTTCAGATGTTGAGCTACAAGGCCCTTCACTCTTTCATCATACTTTTTAATTTAACAACAACAATAACCTTTATTGGCATAAAAAGTATATACATAAACATAATCACACAAAGCTTATACATACAATCACTTTTGAGCTAAAACCACATTCCCAAATCAACTTAGTCTGGCATAAAAAAAATTCCCTACCTGACAAAGAAATTTTGCAACCTTACCACCAATACCCTCAGAGGATCCTTCATTTATTAAATAAACCACTTTCTCCTCATCCCCCTCCAGATATAAAAGTAACCATTGCAGTATGCTGAGTGGTGGTTTGTTTTAATTTTGACCTTTAATTTTTGACTATATCCCAGGGCAGACCTTTCAACTTGGCAAAGAGCCAGGAGAAGAGCCTTGCTGGATCAGACTGAAGGGGTTCCATCTAGTCCAGCATCCTGCTTTCCACGGTGATCAATCAGATGCCTCTAGGAAGTCTATGGAACAGGGTATGATGAAGGCAATAGTTGTCTCCCACTATTATTCCTCTGCAGCTGGTGTTCTCAGGTAGGTCCATCCAAGAGGCCGACTGAGCCAGTAGCCTCAGGCAGGAGATTGACAGACGCTGTAGATTGTAGAAGCTGTAGACAGGAGATTGACAGCAACCCAGCTCCATCTGCCGAACTCCACCCACCCACTTGCCCCTGGTGCTGCTGCTCCTCCCACTCCTTGGATTTGAATAGGGATGGAGTGGAAGAGAATGTGTGGAGGAGAAGGCAGTGGCGGGGCACTCTAGCTCACCAGTCCTCCTCACCATGCATCCTCTTTCACTCTATCTCAAATGCAATGTGTTCTATAGTTGTTTTCAGTTCAGTTCAGTTCAAAATTACTATTAAAGGTAGCAATAGTTGAAGTACTATTAAAAGTTGTGTGTGTGTATGTGTGTGGCGTGCACGCGACACACCAGCAGAGTCAAGTTAGGCATTTTCAAAAGTTTTGACACACCAAGCCCAAATGGTTCGCCATCACTGTTAAATCCTGCCAATCAGTTTCATTGGATGACCCTTGGTTCTTGTGTTGTAAAAGACAACATCCCGCCCTTCCCACAAACACTGAAATATCTTTGCCCACCCACCACTACTGAAATCTCAAATGGTACCACACAGGAGCCCAATACACCTCACATTGTAACGATAAAATGAGGGAACTCCCAACACACCATCCTGAAGACTCTCCCCAACATCACCACATGCTGCATCGCGACCCAGGGATGGGTTGGATGGTAGCCCTTGGCACTGATTGCTGGAGATAAAACCCTCCAGAAAAAGCCCTTGGAGACCTTGACAGGTGGCTGCTTAGGACAAGATGCCAGCAGCTCAAACCTGGCAAGGAAAGGGCACACCTGAGGGCAATTACTCTTGCAGCTTTTGTTCTGAAGAGGATCGAAACAGGAAATTCCTGGCAGCCAAAGGGCATATATATGAGAGAGAGAGAGAGAGAGAGCTCATTTGAAGGAAGGGGAGATGCTAGCTCGGAGGAAACAGCTGTGAGGTGTCAGAATTTGCAGGGCTCTGGCACAGACTCCAAGGAGAACTCTCCACGCAATTGCTACAGTTGACTGAGGCCTGCAGCAATTGCATGGAGAGTTCTCCTTGCCAGTGAATCCTGAACTTGGTCCCTGATCAACATTAGGCAGGGATTTAGCCTGTGTATCAGGCCAGCCAAGAGGCCTCTTGACAACAGTAGGCCAGATCAGGACATGTGGCATAGTCTTCCTAAAAATTGTACTGGGTCAATTTCACAGACTGAACTATGATAGACTGCTTATGCCCCTTAACTTGGCTGGAGATGGGTTTGACATTGTGATGCTCTAGATTTATATATATAATATCATAGACAGTATATTGAAATGTCCTTCCTGAACAGGCTACTCCTGGTCTGTTGACTTGTTAAACCTAGTTGAGGGCCTTCAGCACAAGACCCCATTCTGAGAGCTGGGTAGACTAACTAGTTGCCTACTGTGAAGGTCCATGTCCTCCCTGCCCCTAATGACAGATTCTGGGTCCTGCTGGACTGCTTGTAGTCATTGTTGCCCACCCTTGATGTATATGCTGTCCAGTAGACTTCTGCCCCATCCCATCAAGGACACTTTGACTATAGCGTGACCATTCCTTTCCCTGCAAGAGCAACGGTCCCTATCTAACTTTCAGGGCTGATGCCACAGGTGACCTGTGGGCCCACCTGAAATGAATCTAGTCCTTCAAGTCACATATATTGAGTAAATATATCGTTGTTGTTGTTGTTGTTGTTGTTGTTGTTAAGAATATTTATATACCACTTTTCAACAAAAAAGTTCACAAAGCGGTTTACAGACAAAATCAAATAATTATATTCATATATATTCATAGAAAGATATGAAAATGTAAACTTTTTTGTTTGAATTCTATATGTGACTCGCACTGCAGCTCCTTGTCCTTTCTATGTGGGTGGCCAAGGGCTATTCTCAGGCCATCTTGGGGCTGCTTCTGGGTCCCATCCCTCTTATTGTCAGTCAGAGTAGACAAGATTGTGCTAGTGTAGTGGTTCACAAACGAGGAGGCACGGCTCCCAGGGGAGCCGTGGAGTGCCACGGAATCCTCTCTGAAAACAGTGCAATGCCAATTGGCAGGCATCAGCATAATATAATGGGGAGCTGCAGCCAATGGTTGTCAATGGTCAAGGGAACCGCAGGTCGAAAAGGTTTGGGAAACACTGGGCTAGTGGACCAAGGACCTGTTCCAGCTTCTTATGTTTCCCTCCCCATGTGAATTACACCCTTACACATTCAAATGAAGATAAGTGTGACTGTGTGTGGAACATCCTCCCACTGCTCTTGTGACACACCAGTGCTACTAAGTCAGATATATTTCCACAGCTCCATGTTGTTTTGCTCCATCCCTTCAATGGAAAGGATCTTCACTGGGTTGGGTCTGATTCATACTGAGATGGTGAAAGGAATATGGGTGTGCATCTGCCTATGGATTGCAATACAGGCACAATGGATGCAACTAGACAACCATGGGAACATTTGTGATGAAGGATCTCCCACCTTTTCTAAATGGTCAGTGGAACCAAAGGAAGTTCCTGAATTGGATCAGCACTGTAGGGAGGGGGTCTAACTATTCTCCCTGTACCATTTCCCCAGTCAAAATCTCTGCCCTGAAACGATTTGCCCTCTGGTCCCCTTATGGCATCAATACATGTTTTCCCTTTGGGGCAATAGCAGCTTCAGGAGGGTATTAACGGGAAGAATGATGTAGATGAGGGTTAAAATCTCTTTCCCCCAGTGGCATGGTCCCAGTCCAGCATGGAAAATTGTAGCTGGTCATGAAAGCTTCCGTTCCAAAATGTTTTAAAGGTTTAAGTGGACTTCAGTATCCACAGCCATCTGTGGATGGTCAAATCTGCAGATATAAAAACTGCGGATGTGGAGAGGCCACTGTAATTTTGAATATACAGTACAGTATGTGAATTTGGTTTTCGGTGCTTACTGGAACGTAACCCTTGCGTAAGATGATGGCCGACTGTACTGTCAATAGGCATGACTGACATGTGCAAGATGCAAGGGAGTGGCAACAGGATACAGGTATCTTGTTGTGTTGTGTGCTCCCAGAGGCATCTGGTGGGGCTGCTGTGAGATACAGGAAGCTGGACTAGATGGGCTTTTGGCCTGATCCAGCAGGGCTCTTCTTATGTTCTGATGTTCAGTACCAGCACCTGGTTGCTGAGGGACGTGGGGCAAAGCTCTGCAGTGGGCACCCCATGTCACCTTCTTATTAGGCACAACCATTAGACACAACCACTGCTATTGATTTAAGGGTCAGAATGGCCAGGTGGGCCTCTGATAAGCAGGGGTCCTCAGTCACTGCCAACTCCGGCTGACCCTTAATGCCACCTGAATGATTTGGGGTCCCCTGCAGGTGTAATTAACTTATTTAACAAACATGGGAGGTCTCAATAACATAAGAAGGGCCTGCCATGGTCCCGGGAATGGAACACCTGCACTCAGGGAATGAAGCAGATGAATCTGAGGAACAGATAGAGGGAATTCCCCTGACTCTGGAAGCCTCTACTTCAGAACCTCCTAGGCTGGGGTATCCCTGGAGCTGGTCTCTGCACCCTCTCCATGGCCAGAGGACATGGCTCTACCCTTCTCTTCCAGTTCTGAAGACTTGCCTGAGGAGCATGCAAGGGGATCACCTTCCCACCCGTGCTGCTGGAGTCAACAGCTGCAAAACCAAGTGAGAGTCCTTTAAATCAGGGGTTCTCAACGTTTGGAGGCCCGGGTACCCCCTATCACGGTCCAATTTTCTGAAGTTGTTGTTGTTGTTCAGTTTTTAAGTCGTGTCCGACGCTTCGTGATCCCATGAACCACATCCCGCCAGGCCTTCCTGTCCTCCACTATCTTCCTGAGTTCGCTCCTTTTCATGTTCGTTGCATCGGTGATGCTGTCTAACCGTCTCATCCTTTGCCTTCCCCTTCTCCTTTTGCCTTCAATCTTTCCCAGCATCAGAGTCTTCTCCAGAGAGTCCTCTCTTGGATTAATCAATCAATTAATTAGGTAATTAATCGTTAAATAAAAAAGTACTAAAACAATTTTAAATGTGAAAAAATGTCTTATTTAACTTTGTGTGTGTGTGAGTGTGTGTGAGAGAGAGAGAGAGAGAGAGAGATGCAAGGATCTTTTTTTCTCCAAGTCACACTTCCCAAAATCAGATCCTCCCTTCCCCACCCCACCAAAGTACATTTTCCAAAGTACAAAAATAAGCCCAAAACCAAAATCAGAGAGACAGAAGGGCTCAGAAAATTACAATTTAAAATCCATGTTAATTAACACTTAATTAGCTGCTGATGGGGCAGATAAGGGACAGGGCTTGGCGTACCCCCAGGAAGAGGTCCGCGTACCCCTAGGGGTACCCGTACCACAGGTTGAGAACCCCTGCTTTAAACAACAGTACTGTACTAGGCTGTTCAGAGGAAGGGGCGGGATTAGCCACCTTGTACTCCTCAGCAGGTATTTTACACCTTTGCTGGAACAACCTCCGAGCCTGCCTTGCTTGCTGTCTCTGATGTAGCCTTGGAGCCGTCCGTGGTCCTGACCACCTGCGCGTTCTGTCTCCCTCGTAAACTGTTGGATGCTGGATTCCCTGGACTACACATGCTGTGATTCAGATTCCCTGTGCTACCAACACACCTGTGATGGTACCTGGGACAGAATAGTGCCTGTGGGAAGCCCATAATGCTAAACATTTGTACACAATTTTTGAGTGTGCAGGGTGCTTCACATGTACAGTACAGTATTATATTGATGTAGTCGTTAACTTACAGGGTTGTTGTATTATTATTTATTCCCATATTGCAGGTGGGGAGCTGAGCTGAAAGGCAGTGTTTTGCCTAAGGCCATCTAATGAGTTCGTGGCAAAGGTGAGATCCAAACTAGGGAAGTCCTGATTCACAGCAGGTTCTTAACCGCAACACTACACCAGGAGTAGGACATGTAAGCAAATAGCCCTTTCCCACTTTTGCTTCCCAGCAGCTGGTATTCAGAGTCATTCTACCTCTGAACCTGGTGGCAGCATAACCAGCATTTCTAGTAGCCATTGATAGACTTGTCCTCTCTGAATTTGTCTCATGATCACTCGTGGCAGTGAATGCCAATCCTGCTGACCGATCTCCCATGTCACATCTCGTCTGGCTTGTAAGCACTGACCTCTGGCTCTTACCAGTCAGGGTCATTAGAAAGGAGACATGTGTAATCTGTATCAGTGCCAACATCCTCGAAATGCTGGCTATCGCAATGGGGGAAAGAAAACAATTATGGGAAAGGAAACAAAGGGCAGCGAAGCATGACACTGAAGGTAGCCAGATAAGAGATCATCCATGCACAGGGATTGGGAATTAGCAGAAAGAAATTACCTGGAAGCTGTGGATTTGTGGAGGCAAAGCCTGCGCTGCACAGTCAGCAGTGTTGGGTGGAAGGTGTAAAAATCAAGTTTGGGAATTGGTTGCTTTTCTCAGGCATCTTGTCCTGGTAAGAGTTCACATCTTAATTTTGTGAGTCTCCCATTGGTTCAGTGTTTGCTTCGTGGAAAGCCAATCAGACCAGAAGGGTTGCATTTCTTCCCCCTCCCCAGTTGGTGCTTCAGGGTGTTGAAAGATTCACACATCACAAAGTTACTTAATCCCTTGTCAGCTATTCAAGCTTTAAGCTGGAAGTAACTTTAATAGCAGTTGTGAGGTGGGGATTTGATGTTGTGAATGAGCATGGCACTACTACAGCCAGGCCCTGAGGCAGTGATTAACCGGTTGCCTGGAATGGGCAAAAGGGGGTTAGCAAATTATAATGGCCCAAGGAACCCCTTGAATGGGAGTCTTCAGCAAGGACCCTCAAGTACATCCTACCTGAGAGGAGGGGCTAAGGCCTAAGGAGATTCCTCCCCTCGTTCTCGCTCTGAGTCAATGAAAACGACTGGAGATTCTGGAAGAGGAATTCTGGAAGAGGATTTGATCTGGCAGAGCCTGCGATGGAAGCCAAAAGGAAGAGCTGCCAGCTAAAAGGAAGAGCAGCTAACATGCTTAGAGGGCAAATGTAGCTGATATTGCTTGCAGGAGCACATGCTACCGAACTCCATCTAAATGTGCAAAGCTGTATATTTCTAGAGTAAATATTACAGGCGCCATAAGCTTCTTTTTGGAAGAAGAATCACTGAAAGTCTGAACCTGGGTTGTGCTGCAGCATCTGGAACTTCTCACCACTCCCAAGACGTGGGGTATGGGCATGTAACTCTAGGATTCTGATTTCTTGAGCAGAGGCAAAGCTCAAATGCGCTAAGACGCTGGCATCGAAAGTATTCCTCGAAAAATGTTGCTCTGACAGTTTCTGCACAAGATTTACTGCGTGTTAGGCCACGACTGTATCACTTAAAATATAAAGGAGGATTAAGGCAGCGACTGTAAGCATACTTAGAGGGAAGTAAGTTGCATCGAAATCAACAGGGCTGAGTATACAGTATATGCATACCGGGGTGAGGGGCACCGCTATTAAACAATGCTTGTTTGGTGGGGCAGAGATGGAAGGGTAAAGAAACATTCTAACTTTCAATGTTTATTAAACTGATTCTACTTTAACGTCTAATACCATCTGCCTGGGTTCTTGCCTCTATTCCCTACTCAACTTCTATATTTGTGTGTGTTAAAAATTTACAAATGTATTTATAAACCCACAGCACTTACAAAAACATCATAAGGGGAAGTAGGGTGTTGCACGTCCAGCTCCAGGTCTGGAGGGACCCCAAGAAAATATGTAGCCCCCTCTTCTATTCCTCTGTCCACCATGCTATGGTGAGAGCAGCTTCCGCTGCCATCCCCCTTCCCCAGCAGGTCAAATATGGATTCAGCAGCGGGGCCCTTCGCCCAATGGGAGATGCCCCAGTGGTCTCTGCAATGACACAGGGGCCACTGGGAAGATCTCTCATTTATTTATTTATTTATTTATTTATTTATTTATTTATTTATAAAGTTGGATATTATATGTAGAAAATGGTGAATAGTATGCTAGTAGGATGTATTGCTTCACGCTTGCTATAACTGTATGAAATATGTATTGTTTTTATGTTTATATATATATATATATATAAACAATACATATTTCATAGTTATAGCAAGCGCGAAGCAATACATCCTACTAGCATACTATTCACCATTTTCTACATATAATATCCAACTAAGCCAAAATAACACCCACATTCTATTCATTAAATCCGCATATCATCACATCGTTCTTCTCTCTCTCTTAAAAAATCGATAAATGATTTCCAGTTATTCTCGAAAAGGTTAACTGACCTTTCCTTAATTAAAATTGTAAGTTTATCCATTTCAGCATAGTCCAAAACTTTCAGCCACCAATCTTCCAGCGAAGGTATCTCCGAATTCTTCCAATATTGTGCATATAAAATTCTTGCCGCAGCTATCATATATAAGAACAAAGTTTGAAATTTTTCGCCTACATGATCATCCCTCATACCCAACAAAAAGGTTTCCGGTTTCATTTGAACCTTAATCTTTAAAATCAACTCAATCTGTTTATGAATCTGAGTCCAATACTTCTTTGCATATATCCACCACATATGGTAAAAAGTTCCTTCTTGCTTTTTACATTTCCAACAGCTATTCGTCACCTTCTCATACATTTTTGCTAATTTGCTTGGGGTTATATACCATCTATACATCATTTTATACATATCATTTCCTGATGAGATGCCTGGAGGCTCCATACAGGAAATAGCAGTAGCAGGCTCATTCTTCTTCTTGCAGGTGCCTCCAGTTGATGGTGGAGCCCCTTACCCAAAGTGGACCTCAGTAGGTGCTGACTACTGATGCCGGGCTGGAGATCTAGGAGAGAGTGTTTGAGAGAAATGTAGGCTGTTTTTGTGCATGATGTCACTCATCGAAAATGCTGTTCAGGTGAGGAGACTGCTGAAAACAATTATGACTCAAACATTCCTTTGGTTGGAGCACAAAGACTTCCCTAAGCCCAGCAACGTCCAAGAGCCAGAAATCCAGACAGAATTGTGATGACCTCATTCTTGATAGGCAGTGGAAGTTTAACTTCTCCTTACAAGACACTGCCCTGCTTTGCCTTCCTTACAGGCAAGATTCCTCTGTAGTTCTGTCAGAGGCCAAGATGCTCAGTTTTCACATGGGCTAAGTTTGCTGCCTCCTCTCTCTTTCCACTTGCTGTCATAAATTAATGCCCCAATGCACGGTTCGATCCCATTCTGGAAATAGCTGTTGATCCATTCCGAGCTATTTATATCTGCCTGGTGCCTCTGTAAAAACAGGCAGATGGACCCAGAAGGAACTAACAGGGCATTGCTCCTATAGCAAAGACACTAACAGCCCAGTTGTATGTTTGTAAAACCCAAAGGACACTGCCCTTTGTTTAGTTGGATCCTTCACAGAAGTGCAGCCTCAAGGCCAGCACAGATCTCACACTGACCCCCTCTTAGCTGTGGTTAAGAGATTGTAAGTTGCCAATGGAAACACTTTGGATCAGTTCAGACATCATCACTAAACCATGATTTCTGCCAACCATAATTTTGAACCCATGTAACCCAGTTTGCCCAAAATGACCCTGTTTCTCCAGCTTTTGGCTTTTTTCTTCAGACGGCTTGGTGACAACAGTTAATTTCAGGCCATTTATGTCCTGAAAACCCTGTAAATATCTGGTACAGGGTTTTGCCCCAATACCAGATATTCTTCCCCCCACCCCCATTTTTCAAAAGTTGGAAATCTTGTGACATCATCAGGCATTGGCTCAAAAACCTCAGGTTTTTTGATGCATCTGACCTGCCAAGCCTGAGCCCAAGCACAGCTGGCCCATGCATGAGACAAATTGAGGTGGTTGCCTCAGGCAGCAGATTGGAGGAAGGCATCCACCTCCATTCATCCGCTTGCCGCCAGTGCGTATGCGTTCTTCCTTCCTCCTGCTTCCTGCATTGGAAAAGGAAGAGAGGAACAGAGCAAAAGAGAACGTGTGGAGGAGAGCACCTCTGGCTCTCTAGCCCACCATGCTGCTCTGCACTTCCTCTTCCGCTCCATCCCTTCTCTTTTCCAATACAGTGAGCAGGAGGAGCAAGGCTGGAGCATCTCCAGGTAAGGGAGGGAGAGCATTTGGTATGCCGTCGTGGGCCAGACCCAAGCCCAAGATACCGATTGCTGGAAGTGTGTTGGGTGTGTGTGTGTATGTGTTACATGCCTCCTTCAAAATAGGGCACATGATATGTATCCCCAAATAGTGAGAGCTGAAGGTTAGTGAATATGCAGCCTAAGAATGAAGGTACACTAAGTCCCCAGCATAAGTACTGGTGCCATTCTGGAGGTCTGTCTGGAAGTCGGAACATATGTACCTCGAAAGAGCTGGTTCTTCTGGTCCAGCACTAATTGGTCTGCACAAAAGCACCACAATGGACATAGTGCACCTGCAGAAAAGCACCAATACAGATGTCTGAAACTAAGACATCCATAAGTCAAACGTCCGTAACTCAGGGAGCCTGTGTATACAGTACAGGTGGGCCCCCATATCCACGGATCCGCTATCCACAGTTTCAGTTATCCATGGATCGTGGGGGACCCCCCCCCCCAGGCTTTTACTTTTTTCCCCAGCAAGCTTCGTTTCTTCCTTAAAGAAACAGGAGAAGCAGCCTCTGGCTGCTTATTGCAGACAAGTAGAATGAGACTAAGTCCTAGAGAGACTCTGCAAGGTTAACAGAAACCTTGCAGAGCCTCACTAGGACTTAGTCTTGTTCTATTTGCCTGTAATGGAGGCTGCTTCTCTGTTTGTTTTAAGGAAGAAACAAAGCTTGCTGAAAGAAAAATAAGAGCTGGGGGGGGCACACACGCCTGCCCGCAGGGGAGGCAGAGCAGGGGGCCCTCAGGAAACCATGGAGGGGGTGTTCGCTCCTATTCACGGTTTCAAGTACAGTATCCACGGAGGGGCCTGGAACATATCCCCAGCGGATATGGGGGGAGTACTGTATTTCTTTAGTGCTCCTCCAGTTCAGGAATGCCACTTTTAAAAGTGCATAGACAAAGCTGGGTTCTGCTCTGCAAAGTGATAATGGGAAAAGAGGAAGTTCTCTGGAGCAAGTAGTAGCTTCTTCCCCTTTGAAAGCACGTGTTGTGTGCATATAAAGCTTTTATTAATAATGACCAAATAGGATTCTTCACTTTACAATGTGCTCAAAGGCCTTCATTATTTCAAGTAGTAGAAATTAAGGATGAATCACCCCCCAAACAATTATGACTTCAAAGATTGTCTTGATGAAAAACGCTAACATTGGATGGTTTCCACCATTGCTGAGCTCCAATCTACCATGAACCCCAAAGTCTGCAAAATATAGAGCCCTTTGTTTCAAATGCGGTTTTTAAAACTATGATTTTGGAACATGGTTAACTCTGCATTGTTCGTGCCCAGTGAACTCAGCCCATGAACTTATCAGGTCAAATTTATATTGTCAGATCATTGACTACAGTATTTCCAATTATTGACAATCTATGATGGAGTCTCCATCAGCAGCCTTGTTGTGTCTTGTGTGTTGACAGGGAGAACAAGCAACATCCATTTTTTAAATACATTTTGAAGGCTGAGAAATTCCTACTCCTGTGCATCCGTTCACAACTACCTTCCCCTCTGAAATTCTGACTCTTCCTTTTGCAAGGCCAGAAGGAAGTTCTTCGATGTGCATGCCTGCATTAAAGTAAAGTAAAGCTAGCCCTTGTTCAAAAAGGTGGAACTATACATTGTGTGAAGCACACAGCTGCAGCCAAAAGTGGCCAACCATATTATTCAGTTTCCCTCTGTAAGAGTCAGGACAATTTCCTCACATCAGGACTTGATGCATTGCCCCGTGGCTCCACCACATGGCTGCGATGGGAAGGGACCCTAGTTCAGTGGTTGAGATCTGCTTGACCTGCAGAAGGTCCCTGGCTGCAGGGTCAAGTGGTTGAGACCTGCTTGACCTGCAGAAGGTCCCTGGTCTGTCTGAACCCTGGAAAACCACTGCCCATCAATGTAGACGATGCTGCATTAGATGGGTCAATGGGCTTACTCCCATTGGTTGCTCCCCATGTTCTTCCTATGTTTTGTTGTTAGCAGAGTTGGGAGGGCAAATGCATAATCTTGTGACATCAACACACACACATAAATTGTCCAAGACATTACAAGTGGAGAAGTGGGTATTAAATGCATGGGAGTGGATCTAAAGATCCACGAGTGAAAGGAATATAGCTGCTAGCAGTATTCTGCAAGTGCTTGCAGAAGAACACAAGCAACGTGGTAATAGGTTGGCTCTATAACACTTCTCACGCTTCCACTTGTGCAAGAGAGTACACAAGTTCTTTTGGAAGTGAATGACATCTGTTTCTTTGCATTGGCTATCATTTTTGCATTGACTTTGCATTGACTATCATTTTTCTTCTACAACACTCTAGGTCTAGGGTCTAACAGCCATCCCGTGAACAGAAGGCAAACTTCTGCATGGAGAAGGGGACCTTTTGGATCCAGCCTATTTTAAGCAACAGCTGCCCACTTAATGCAACTCATAGTCTCAACCAAAGTCAGGAGCCGAACTGGGATTAGGCAACATATGTTCTCTCCCAGGTAAGTATGCTGCTGTCTAGAGAGCAACTGTCTTCATTTTGTACAGATCCACCCTTTAAGTGCAACCTGCAACATGAAACCTACTTTTACTTTTATTCATTCATCTCTCCCAGGGCTGGCCCATCCATGAAGCAGACTGAAGCTGTTGCCTCAGGCAGCAGGTTGGTGGGGAGCACCAACTCTCCCTCTCCCCCACTCCCTGAATTGGGAAAGGGAGGAAAGTAGCAGAAAATAAAGGGTGGAAAGGAGACGCATCAGAGAGGCTTTAGCCCACCAACCTCCTCTCCTCCACACTTCCTCTTCTCCTTTGTCCCCTCTTTTCCCAATTCAGGGAAGGAGAAAAGCAAAGTTAGTGCATCACCAGAGCAAGGGGGGAACAGCATTTAGCACACCACCTCAGGAACCAGGAGGTCTTTGGTTACCCTAATATCTTCTCTCCTACAATCTCCTTCTTAATCCTTCACAACTTCTGTTTTTCTTCTTCTCTTACAACAAATCCTGAAAAAAATGATGGTGCTGGTTCTACAACCCACTTGAGGTCTAGGTCAGCATGACATAGTGCTATTTAATATAATCAGAGGAAACCAGTAATTTAATGCCACCCCCCAAATTTACAGTAACAGAAACTGAGATTGGGGCAATTCAGAGAGGCTATGCAAGAAGGGGCAATTATTTACTAATTCCCAAAGTCAGATCAACAGGAAGCAATAAAATGGGCTGAACGTGCAAAGAGGAAGTGTTTAAAGTCACAAGAGTCCTAAGAAACTTTAATAGTGCTTTGTCTGACCAAAATGAACAAGCTGGAGCTGCAATTAGAAAATATCACCAGAAAAAATCAGCACCAAATAATCTAAAAAAAACATAGGAGAGAAAACACAGGACTGCAATGATCCAACAACATAGTCAAGATGCTCCATAAAACAATGGCAATTCCAGACAAAAGGGCCAGTGTGGAAGCAACTGCACTGTTGTCTGTCCTGCTTCTGAAAGCACACTAAGATGCCTTTGATGTAGGATTGAGACCAGGCCCAACAAGGTTGGTGCATCCATGAGGCCAACTGAGACAGTTGCCTCAGGAAGTAGATTGGCAGGGGGCACCTGCTGCTGAATCCACCTACCTACCTCCACTGCTTCTCCTCTCCCTGGATTCAAAAAGGAAGAGTGGAATGGAGCAGAAGAGGAAGCACGAAGGAACAGAGAGTGATGGATTATAGCATTGTTGGATGCTGTAGCCCACCACCTCTCTCCTGTACTCACTCCATTATGCTCCTGCTTTTCGAATCCAGGGAGTAGGAGGATGAAAAGTGGTGGAGTCGGGCAGGCAGACAGGGGTATGCACCCCCTGCCAAATGAGGTTGACTGTCTTAGGTGGGTTCATGGATGGGCTGGGTCTGCCCACCGAAAGGAACAGGAGGTGAGCAATAGCAGAGTAGGGCTGCCTTGGGAATCTGTTCTCTGCGCGTACTTTTAAATTGGCAATGTCTGGCCAGTGGCCACTGGCCAGTGCTGGAAAGAGGAAAACTTTGCTAGGCCTGAGTCTGTCAGTGTGCTGTCGTGTTAATTCCCTGTTTCTTTCTTTGCACAGGAGAGAACTGGCAAAGGACTGACCCCCATCAGATGAATGACTTGGGTTCCACCCTGGTATTAACTGCCACATTCCTTCAGCTGATTAATGCAGTGAGGATAATGGCAGCAGGGAGCTCATTGCAGAGGTATGGATTAGGCTGAGAGTAAACAGCCGCCCTTGTGCTTCCATTGTCTCTGTCAAGATCAATCACTTGTGATGAGATTTCTTGATGTGACCAGCTTGCAGTGAAGGGAAAATGGCCTGGGAGCCTTTCAGGCCCTACAAAAACAAACTAGGGAACTCTCTCCTGAGTCATGCCACTCGGGTCAAGCCATTTGCAACTGATTTTTGACTCTGAGGTCATCTTCCTTGAGATCAAATCATTAAACAATAAGCAAGCTCAACACAACAAAATAACAAAACACAACCAACAGGAACAAGTCACTCACTGGTGTTTGAAAGCTGGAGAAGTGCATGTGAGCGTTGGTCAGGCTCCTTATTATCTGTCTTGTCACCTCACCTGTCTTTTGGGTGAGGCCAAAGTAAGGCCAGACCAAGGCCTCCCAGTGCCTGAGGCAGTGCATCAAATGCTGCCCTCACGTACCTGCTAGCATGCCAGCCATGGCCTCTGCTACACCTCCTGTTTTTCCTTCCTGGATTTCGAAAGGGAGTAGATCAGAAGAACTAATGTGGACAAGAGGAGAGGAGCAGAGAGGAGAAGAGTAGTGGGCTAGAGCAGCGGTTCTCAAACTGATGGGTTGCAACCCACCAGCAGAACCAGATGCTGTCCCCTGCAACCTTAAGGGGCGGGGACAGCATGATGGTGGCGGCAATCCCAGGAATCGCTGCCACCGGGAGAAAAAGGTGCTTGTTTCACTTACCAGGGGTCCTGGAGCCCTCCTGAGGGTTCGGGGAGGCCCACAGGGGGGATCGCCCCCTCTGTGGACCTCCCCAAGCTTTAGATTGTGGACGTAATCACCGTTCCGCGGTGATCTAAAGCTCGGGGAGGCCTGCAGAGGGGAGCGTGGGCCTCCCCGAACCCTCCAGAGGGCTCCAGGACCCCAGTAAATGAAACAAGCACCTTTTTTTCCTGGTGGCGGCGATCCCCGCTGTCCCTGCCCCCACAAAGACTCAAAGTTCTCCCCGCCTCAAGGGGAGAACTTTGAGAACCTCTGGGCTAGACTAGAGCATTAGTATAACTTCACACTTCCTCTTTTCAAATCCAGGGAGCAGGAGGAGGAGGAGCAGTGGAGGCAGGTGGGTGGAGACAGGCAACCTAAGGCAAGTGCCTCAGTCGGCCTCATAGATGGTCCAGTCCTTAGCCACACAAATGACTGCTGTGCTGTTATACTGTATATTGGGAGGGGGAGAGAGAGAGAGATCCCGCCTTTTGTTCCCCAAAAGTATCTCGCATAACATAATAACATTTTGACATAACCCATAAAAACAAGATACAATAAAACAAAAACAAGTAGCAGGAGCAGAGTGGGAGCAATCCATTGTCCACTGCCAATCAACACAGTTCAGCAGGGTGAAAATAACTCTAAAATACCCAGCAAAAAAGAAAAATCTTAGCCAGGCAATGAAATGCCAAAGGGAATCTCCAAGGGCACAACCTGGGAGCCACATTTCTCTCTGTTTATGCAGCACCATCAATGTACAGGCTGCATGAGAATAATAAAGACAGCTCTCTGCCCCATGCAGCTTAGAATCTCACGTCTGCCAGCTCATCTAGGGCAGAATGGTCATTATTTGAAATTCAGAAGTCAAAATCATCTGCTTTTAAATTCTGTAAAATCCGAACTCTGAAATTCAAGCTTGGTATATGAGACTTGTGTGTCTGCGCTTAACGTTTTGCACCCGTCTTGCAATAAGCATCTGTTGATCAATTTGATATAGCCGCATGACATTTGAATTGACAATTACTGTAAGGCTTTCTTGGGTAAGTGCCCAAGGAGTTTGCCTGCTCAGAATGCACGCCCACACTTTTATCTTCCTCTCCAAAGTGGTTAAAACCTACAGCCACCCAGAAAAGGCAGCTGGTGTGCGCTCATTAAACAGCCACCCCGCATGTCTCCACCCAAGTAAACAAGTTTGCAACAGTTATTGCTTCTGTCGGAGAAGGTGAATGGGAAGGGCAGAGAGCAGCACAACAAATGAATGTGAAGGAAGAGAAGTCAAAATAACCCAGGATCCAGGATTACTCTCCCCCCCCCCCCCATATTAACTTCTCATGGTGCTAGGAGTCATGGGCCTGTTCTGCATAGTGGTTTGGCCACTTACACTGAGTGCTGATTAAGGGAAATCTCAAGGTCAGGTTAGAATGCAGGTCACAAACACCTACAGAGGTTGCTTGCAACTGAAGCTCAGTGGAAGAGTACATGCTTTGCATTCAGAAACGCCCAAGTTCAATCTTGGGCATCTGTAGTTTTAAAAACGGAATCTTAGATAGCAGAGAATTCTCTCTGCAGAGAGTTGCTCCTGGGCAAGATGGGCTTGTGTGTGTGTTCTGCCTATGTATGTATAGCAGAAGTTTAAAAAGACGTTCAAATTAGGGAAGGAAAGAAGCCTATTTGTTTGTTTGTTTTTAGGTACTGTTCGAATCCACAACGGGGTGAGCTCTCGTTGCTTGGCCAGCTCCTGCCAACCTAGCAGTTCCAAAGCATGTTAATGCAAGTAGATAAATAGGTACCGCTTGCGGGAAGTTAAACAGCACTCCATGTTCCAGCTGCGTGCTACGCACTGCGGCAAGGAGAGTCACGCCGGCCACATGACCACGGAGGCGTCTTCGGACAACGCTGGCTCTTCAGCTTTGAAATGGGGATGAGCACCACACCCTAGAGTCGGACACGACTGGACTTAATTGTCAGGGGTCACCTTTACCTTTACCTGGCAAGAAGCAGGCTTGGAGGCTGATGTTGCTTTGGGGGGACTGATGCTGACCTAACAGCTTGTGTGTGTGCTAGTTTCCTATCAGCTCAAGTGTCCTCAACTGGCACACTTTAAAACAAACTAGCTGCACTACTGTCATGTCCTTTCACTGCTCCTGTTTGTTTCAATGAGACTGCACAGGAGAGCTTTCCAGTGGATTGTGTACCCATGACTCAGATCTACCTATCCACCACTCTCCTGGTCTTAATGGTGCCCAATACGTGCCTCATCATGGTAGGCAGAAGCTTGGAGTTTCGGGAAACCATTTCTAGAAAGGAAACAAAAACCCTAGCATGAATAGCCTCCACTTGGGTTCCAGTCCCTGCCAGCTTTGTCAAAGGCCCGACAATGTAAAAATACGTCAACCTCCACCTTTATTGCTTATTATCTAATTTTAGGACAGCAAAATCATTCTTCCTTCAAAGAAAACTTCCTCATCTTTAGGCGTGTGTTACATTTTCTTATATTCTCAAAACAGACATATCCACAGTATTTTATCTATTCTTTTCACTTTTCAAATGTTCTTCCTTGAGAGGAGCTTATCTTATGGGCTTGCTGGAGCAACACGTGTCCATGCCAGTCTGGGGCGCCCTCCATGATTAATCCTCCAGATTCGATTTCCACACGTTATCAAGAGGCTTAAATGAATGCCATCCATGGCTACAAACATAGTTAGGAACGTTGCGCTCTCGGGAACCTTTTCTAAGTAGCTTCCCATCTGCTGGGTTTTTTCTTCGGCAGTAATCAGACTAGGTGTTTTTTCCCTTATCTGTTGCTTGAGCCTGGCGTGCGTGTTGAAAGCAGTGGCCACAGAGGCCTGGCAGGAAGGAATCCTTTTGTTCTCCCAGGGGTTCCCTGTCACCCCTTGACATGCTGCTAGTTTCCTTTCAGAAGTGGCTGCAACAATTGACGCCTGATATCCTCGCCAGCCGCTTGGTTTCAATAAATAGACATATTGATTTACTGAGAGGCTGGGCCCCGCTCCAGACATTCTTTCAGCCACTGCTAGGAGTTACAAAAGCATTCCCGCGATAAGAGGCATTCGTGATGGGTGTACCGTATTAAGCCCACTCTGCTCTCAATTGGAGCCTGTATTCAAACACCATCTGGGCACAAAAGAGGGTCGGAATTTACGATGGGAAAGCTGGAAATGCAGCTCAGCAGACCCTCTTGCTTATTCTCTGCAGACCTGTGTAGCGGTTAGGTTTTGTGACTGCGAAGGCTTCTAGACTGCCAAACCCTAGGTGTGAAATGGGCTCAGCTATGAGCCTTGATGCAGTAAACTGTACTGGTTAATCTAATCGTCTTTCACACCTAGAAATGCAAACTCAGGCTTGCAACTTACGAGCCAGCACTAGGAGCCCACTTTGGAAGGTGGAATGGGGACCTTAGGGTTGGAGCTCAGTGGTAGAAAACCTGCTTTGCATGCAAAAGGCGAGGCCCCAGGTTTGATCCCAAGCAGCATCTCTAGCTAGGCCTGGGAAAGATCCCTGTCTGAAACTCCAAGGAGAGCTTTGTCCATCAGTACAGACAATACAATACTGAGCTAGGTAGACCAATAGTTTATTACAGCAGCTTCCAGTGTTCCTATGACCTGCACCGGTTGACGAAAGATGAGATTTCGTTCCTGTTTGTGGGACCTTGTGTCTTCCCCTCCAGTCTGTGGCTTCCTGTTAGGCAGTACTTCATGGAGAGATGTTAGACCTCAAGCCTACTCACTAACTAGAACATGGGGCTCAGGTGCCAGTCACCAGTTTTTTAGGCGCCAGGGTTACTGGGCACTTAGATTTTTGCATCCCTGCGCGAACTATATTTTCTGAATGCAATCAGTAATTTTCAGTCAAATAATATTCTCAAAGTCAGCCTACACAGTTTGGGATCCACCATGCCAAATGCTGCCTACACTGGCCATGTATGGTGCCCCATAGGGGTTCACTACACCACCTGCCTGAAGACTACAAGAAGTGTGTGCATGTCGCTGTGTGTAGCACTTGGCAAACCACCATATATGGGCAGATTAGCCAAACGTGTGTCATTATTTTATTAAGAGCCCAATCCTATTGCACTGTAACGTTGACGGAACAAGCGTTCCGCCAGCATTAACTGCCTTACGGCAGTTGTAAAAGCCCTTCCAGCAGCACGTAGAATTGTGAGCTGCCAGAGTGGGAAGGGCCACAACCTTTCCCCACCCACGCACTGGAGGATTGTCGTGGACCCACCAACCCAGCTAGGACAGCGGGGGAGGCAGGAAGGGGCAGGAGAAGGACAGAATTGGGGGTGGGGTGGACGCAACGGGCAGGCAACGGGGCAGTGATAGGGTGGATCAGGTCTGGGAAGGGGGTGGGTTTAGCAGCACCAGTGGCCACTGAATCCAACCCCCCTTTCTGGACCTGATCCCACAGCACAGGTCTAGGACATTTGTTCCCTTACCCAGAGGAGACTTCTGGAACTGCCCCCCCCCTCCAGGATGTAGTGTGAGCCATTTTGGCGCAACTGCATTGGTGGGGACGACAACCATGGGATTGGCCTGTAAGAGTATTTATATACCAAGTTCTTAAAGTGGTTTACACAGCAAAAGAAATGAGAAAATGGCTACCTGTCCCAACGGGGCTAAAACAGAGCTAAAAAGAAACACAAGGAAGACTCCAGCAACAGCCAATGGTAGAGTCAGTTACTGTCCCGCTGCTAAATGTAGGAAAACCACTCAGTGCCAGCATCAGGTTGCTGGGATTGTTGGTGCACAGCCCCCTACTGTCCCCAAGCTTACCAGGGGCAAGCGTCTTCCCCATTGGCCAAATGGGAGCATCCAAAGGAAAGCCCACAATGATGCAGGGGTCTCTGGGAAATGCTTCTGTTTGTAAATGAGTGCCAGGTATGTAGTGCAGCAGCACAAATCTCAGCCAATATGCACACTGCCGCTACCAGTACTGACGGGTTCAGGGGCCCAGCCCAGCCAGATGGGCCCTTATATAATCACCCTATAATTTATTTATTTAAATTTATTTATTTAAAGAATTTATACCCCACCTTTCTCCCAGCAAGGGCACTCAAGGGGGCTTACAATAAAACATTAAAATGCATATGTACATTAAAATAATTAAAAACAAATAATTAAAACAAACAACCCCAGTGGGTCACCTATATTTACATTTGTTAAAAGCCATTTGTTAAAAAGCCAGCCCACCATGTCAGACATCGAATGCTAACCTAAATAAAAACGTCTTAAGGCCCCGCCGAAAGGTCTCTAAAGAGGGAGCCGTTCTTAATTCCAGGGGGAGGGAATTCCATACTTGGGGCGCCACTGCCGAGAAGGCCCTATTCCGTGCCGCCATCCCCCTCACCTCCGTCAATGGCGGCACGGTTAACGGTAATTCACAGGATATTTTTTCTAATACAGCCACACATAGTTTGTGACTCACTAAGCTGAACCATGAGGACTAGAGAACTGCTTTAAAAACAAACCAGCTGAGATTCCTAGAAAGCTGAATTCTGTAGCCAATGCCATACCCTACATCTTTTCTACACTCTCATGGCATATACACACACTAGCTGACGGGATTGCCTGGCTGTACATCACAGAAAAAGGAACAAGCTTGATAGGAAACAACCAGCCCCAGTCCGCAGCCAAATCCTTAGCTCTACAGGGCAAGTTGATTGGCACTCCTGACCTCCGACGGGAGGGGGGGGAGGAATGAAGGGAGCAAGGTGAGGTCATACTACAGTCTGAGTTTTGATCCTGTGTGCTCTTGGTTTGGCGCTGAGAGGAGAGGATTAAGAGATTGTCTTTAGCGCTCTGTGTGATAGGTCCGTTGCTGGGTTTAGCCTTGAAAAGAATGCTTGTCATGCCCACAGCGTGGTGTGGAGAATTCCCTGGATCCCTGATGCCGCTCAGCCTTCCAAAGAGTCCTGAAACCCTCAGGAGAGCAGGCTATTCTGTCTGTCCCATTCAGAGGCAGCAATGCCATGAAGCACAGCGAGGTCACCACCATAGGGGACAGATGCTGGCTGCCACTAAGGGCAGCAGAGTGGGAGACGGACACGTTGCAACAATGGGCACAATGCACTGGGAAGTCCCTTTGCAATGAAATTCATGGCGAATAGAACTTTCAATTTCTATTAGGCATGATTGCAAAATGGAACCTCCATGTAGAGTGGCAGTATATCTCTGAATATACTAGGGACAAATAATATGGCCTGTAAAATGGCTTAAGCTGGCCACAGTCACCGAGTCTTGTGCAGAAGAAATTCCTGGTGCTTAGGTGAACCCTAAGCATCTCATTCATGTAATTAGCTTTATCACAGCCTTTTTTATGGCTAAATAATTTTCTTTCTTGAAAAGACTGGCATTGGTCGTGCTCTGTTTTATTTTCCATTTTTTCCCCCTTTCATCCTCAGAGCCTCAGATCTGTTTTTTATTATGGGAGGGATTCTGAAACCATGTCTGAACATTCAGTTCTGTCACTCAGAGAGCAAATAGGCTTTAGCAGACATTCCATATACACAGGAAGCTCAGGCTATGTCTGCAGCAGATAGCGAGACTCACAAAGGCACAATCTCGGCAATATGAAAGCAACCCTTAGACACCCTTCGTCTTTCTCACAGTGTTTGGTCGGCTCCAGTGGGGAGTTCCAGACGTTTTGGTAGAAAGTACAAGGAAATGTCCAGAAAGAAATACTGGAAAAACACATGCCTAAAAGTTAGATTTTATGCATAACTTGAGCTATTATCAGGGCCAAGACTTTCTGGCGCCCAGGCAGCAAGCCTCATGCCACCACGACCACTACCCCGACCTAGCAGTGCACCAGTCACCTCTCCTGCTCCCTCTTCTGCTGCTCTCTGGATTCAAAAGGAAGAGGGAAATGGATTGGAATAGGAAGCATGGAGGAGAGGAGAGTACAGTACAGTACCCCCATATCCGCTGGGGATATGTTCCAGGCCCCTCCGTGAATACTTGAAACCGTGTATAGGAGCGAACACCCCCCTCCATGGTTTCCTGAGGGCCTCCCACTCTGCCTCCCCTGCAGGCAGGCATGTGTGCCCCCCCCCCAGCTCTTATTTTTCTTTCAGCAAGCTTTGTTTCTTCCTTAAAACAGAAAAGCAGCCTCCATTACAGGCAAGTAGAACAAGACTAAGTCCTAGTGAGACTAGTGAGTTCTAGAGAGACTAACTCTCTAGGACTTAGTCTCGTTCTACTTGTCTGCAATAAGCAGCCAGAGTCTGCTTCTCCTGTTTGTTTAAGGAAGAAACAAAGCTTACTGGGGGAAAAAAGTAAAAGCCTGGGGGGGAGGGGGCCCCACGATCTGTGGATAACTGAAACCGTGGATAGTGGATCCGTGGATATGGGGGCCCACCTGTAGTGGGTTATGTAGTGGGATCCTCTAACCATTAGACTAGGATCAGACACACTCTAGCTCACCACTCATCTCTCCTCCATATTTCCTCTTCTGCTCTACTCCCTTTTTCTTTTTGGAATCCAGGGAGTGAGAGCAAGAGGAGCAGTGAAAGTGAACAGAGGTCAGTACCCCCTCCAGAGGTGACAGGAGCTCTAATGCAGTTTTGTCAAACCCAGAAGTACGAGGCTTCTGGTTTTATTTAAAGCAGGGGCTTCCAAACTGTGGTCCACGGACCACAGGTGATCCAGAGCCGCGTGTCCACAGCAGTGACTTCTGGGCTGCCTGGCTCTTGCGTGAGCTCAAGCGGCCCTCGGTCGGGCAGGCAACAGAAGCGCCGCCCAAGTCTTCGGCCCCCGCTGTGTGGCTGCCAACCAGAGGCAAAGTGCAGTGAGTGCTACTGGAGTGGCCCGCCTGTCTGCCCTTGGTCCGGATTGCTGGGAAATCGCAGCAATCCGAAAGTGGGTTGGTGGTGACGCAATGGCGTGTGACATCATCATGTCACTGCCGGATTACTTCCGGGTTGCTGGGGTCCACGGCAGCTCGGCAAGTTGCCGCAGTAGTCCATGGTCACCTGAACATTGGGAACCGCTGATTTAAAGGGATAGCTCATGCTGTCCCTGTACATAAAGCCAGAAGTTCTGCACTTTTAAAGAAACTGCACGAGAAGCAAGGGGGATGATCCACTTCTCACTCTGGGGAACGGGGAGCGGATAATTGTGGCTTCCATCAGCAGTGGACTGAAGAGAGGTGGTGCACCCCGAATCTGCCCTCAGTTTCACTTTTTCTTTTTTTAAGAAAAAGATAAAAGCCAGAAATTTCTCAGATCTGTATGTATTCAATACCTTAAAAGCAACACCTTCCAGTTCCAACAAATCCATAATTTGCAGTTGTGCAAATGAATGAACTAGTCCAAAGTTGTAGGAAAGCACTGTCTTATTATCACCATCTCTACTCTGCAACCTTGTCGTAGGGTGGGCCCATTAGTCAATCTGTTTAGCAAGGTCTTAATCGCGAGCAGCAGAGCCAGAGCAAAAATGAGATTGTTAAGAATACAAGTCTGATTTGGCAGGAGCTGGCTTTGACCATAGGAGTTCAAAATGCCTGGACACACCGGCACTGGGCTAGATGTGTCATAAGGAGGGAGGTGGCTGAGATTGGTGAGATTCCGTGGTCCTTCTTCATTGTAATTTTCAGAGAAAGCCAAGCTGGAGATGTTATGACAACTACAGATCACTTGCAGGAATTTTGTTTTTGTTTTGTTTTTCTCCTGCCACAACTCCTGTTTTGTTTGCACCAGTAGATTTACAGTATTATTTTGTGTGTTTGTGTGTGTCCTTGACATTTTGCCCGCTGTTCCCCATGGAAGGCTCTTTTATCTTAAGAACGGAATAAGATGGTTCTTTTCTTGCTCAGAATGGAATGAAAGAGCTATAAACTTGATACACAGCATACAAGCAGCTGGTCGTTCTAATACGAAATGTTACGTATTTATTGGCAAAGAATTGTCTGAGATTTGGGCCAAATTCTTCAATGGAGCAATAAAATACTGGTATGGTATGGGTTAAACCGCTGAACCATGAGCTGTCGATCGAAAGGTCGGCAGTTCGAATCCGCGACGGGGTGAGCTCTCGTTGCTTGGCCAGCTCCTGCCAACCTAGCATGTTAATGCGAGTAGATAAATAGGTACCGCTTGCGGGAAGGTAAACAGCGCTCCGTGTTCCAGCTGCATGCTACGCGCTGCGGCAAGGAGAGTCATGCCGGCCACATGACCATGGAGGCGTCTTCGGACAACGCTGGCTCTTCGGCTTTGAAATGGGGATGAGCACTACACCCTAGAGTCGGACACGACTGGACTTAATTGTCAGGGGTCACCTTTACCTTTTTATGCTTTACTGCGCCCTCCCTCCCATTGCTCCTCCACCACCAGTCAGATGATTAACCTGCTGGTCTTGGTCTTGTAGCCCCACCTCATTTTCCTCGAATCACATCTACTTGGCATGATTTTCTCCAATCTTGGGCCACACCCCTTAAGAAACAGGTAGTTTTACTCAAGAAACTTTAAGAAACAACAAGTAGTTTTACTCAAATAATAATTATATGATGTTGCCATAATTTATAACTCCAAACCAGAGAGGAAAATGATGCCAGGCATTGTCCAAACAAAGGCAAACTCTTATTTTTCAGAAGCTCATTAATGTACACTTCCCCAAATACCACTAAACCGTATGCAAATGTCATACCTTACCCATCCCATAATAAGGCATCATGGGAGGGAATCTCAAACTGAGGCTCCCAAGCAACAGCCAGACTTTTGTGTCTTTTCTTCTCCATTTCCACTGTAAACCTGAGACCTATGGCTAGGCGGGGGGGGGGGGGATCTAGGCTGCACAACCACCTGCCTGAAGACAGTGTCAGCTGACCCCAAAGAGCCAATCCCTGTCAATCAAACCATAAAGCTTAGGCTGACTTGGGGCTTCCTGCTCAGTCCAAACAATATGCAATAGTGGATGCAGCCAAAGCCCCTTCTCTCTGCCCCAGATCATGACTTTTGCTTGGCTTTGCTGAAACACCTGCTTCTGGCCTTCTTAATCCTCACTCGCTCCCTTGGATCTTGATCCCGGCCTGTTTTGGACCATGCACCTGTTTCTGGTAATAAGATACTTCAGGGAGCCAGAAAATGCAAGAGAAGTATTTAAAGTAAAAATATAATTTTACTGAAACACTTGAATAGGCAGCAAACAAGCATTTAGAATGGGACCTACCAGACTTTTGCTTTGATACATGACCAGGTCTAGCTTGTATGTAGTGACCTGGAGATTTAAACCTGGGTTGGAATGGCTCCAGATTCTGGCATGTTAGAGCCATTAGGAAATCATGACATGGATCTCTAAACATTACTGGTCCACTCGGAGTGACAGCTAGCTCTTTGCTCCCAGTCCCAGTATATGGCGGCCTGACACCCGTCCACAGAAGCATTGCCGGGGGTGGGGAGGCGGGCAACAAGTGGGGGCTGACAAAGCAGCGGGGGAGCGACAACAGTGCCGTTTTGGTGGCAGGAACAGTGGGCGGCAGCAACGGTGCTGGGTTTGGCCCACCCTCCTGCCCTGTGTCTCCGAACGGATTTGCAGTAGCAGTGACGTCACTTCTGGTGGTGACGTCATGGGGGGCCGCATCACAATGCCTCTGCCCGTCCATTATAACTATGGAACTGTACTGTGGCTTAGGAGCCAGGCTGTTGGAGTTTGGGTGCCTGTGCCAATTCCATTATTATTATTATTAACTATGCAAGCTACCATGTCATTTCTGGCCTGACCAGTGCCAAGTACAAATTAGTGCAGACCAGAAGTCATCTATCTCAAATTAACATCTTGTAATGACAAATAAATTGTTTCAGCTTGAAAAATTAGTACTATTTGCCTCTAAGAAAGTCTACAAGCTAGACCATCAAGTTTCTAGCTCTTTCCCTTCTTCTCTTTAGACTATCATTTCACTCAAAAGGAACACAGAATTCCATGAAATCAGCACCAATGTTCTAGCCAACTTGTCAAGAATGAAAAATGAAGGTTGTAGTGCAAGTCTACTCAGCATGTGCTGGTATGATACATTTTGGGAAAGATATTTCAGGATGTGAGGAGTTGTGACTACTAGGACATTTGTAAGACCAACTGAAGTCAGGCTTGAGAAAGTGGCAGGGTTGGCCCACATTTGCAGTGGCGTCGCTATGCCGCCCCCCCCCCATGACGTCACCACCAGAAGTGACGTCACCGCTGCTGCAACTCCCTTTGGAGACGCAGGGCGGGAGGGTTGGCCAAACACAGCGCCGTCTCCACCGACCATTGTTCCCGCTGCCAAAATGGTGCGGTTGTTCCCCCCCGCCACTTTATCCCCCTGCTTGTCGCCCAGGGGGGCCCCGCCCCCCTGACGATGTTTCTGTACATTTGAACCAGGAGCTTTCTGGTTTGTGTGCTGCTGCTTCTTGTGGTCTTCTACTCAAGGAAAGAGAGTAAAGAGTCAGGGTTCCTCTGTCCATCTTGCCCAGGTTTCCAACATTTTTCTACCCCGCCCCCCAACTAGGTAGCCCACTGATTGCTAGAAATACTTCCTGCTAGAAATACTGCTAGATCAACCTGAATCTTCACCAGAGCAACAGTATGCTAGCCTTCCTCAAGGAATGTTCCCTACACCTTGAACAAAACGACCTGACGTTTTCTGACCTCATCCTTCCTTCACTCTGGCACTGATTCTCTCTATGATTGGTTGCTGTGTTCAGACTTTCCACCAGGCTGCAACTTCAGACATTCCCAGTCCTTTAGCTCTCCTGACACTTCGATTGCATTGCTTACCTAGTATCAGGACTAGAATCAGGAACCAATGATTCTATGTATAGTTCTAGTTGCCCTAATATGGGGAGCTGTCGGGCTCTAGATGGGAGCATCTTCTTGAACCGTGAAGGGTTCCTGTGAAGGGTTCCCAGGCACCTAGGCTGGCCATTGGCTCTCCTCAACAGGAAGGGCTACAGAGTCTGAATTTTTCCCCCGGGTAATGATAGTCTTCCTGGTGTGTTCTGGCTTCATCTTCCACCTCTGGCCCAATTGGTTCCTGGCTCCCACTTGTTGGTGGCCTATATAGCTCAACTCTGCTACAGAATGACTTGGCTCCTCCTGACTTCATTTCTCTTTGACACTGATTCTCCCTACCTGACCTACCTGTCTGCAACTGAGCCAACTGAATGCTTGGCCCTGGCTCACCTTAGCACTTGGCCCCTTGATTGGATTGCTTACCCCATTCCACACCTGACCGCAGCTGACTCCACCTCAATGTTGCTACCAGAGCTTGCCCCTCAGTTCCTATGCATCCAGTTGCCTGTGGCTCAACACCAACAGAAAGTCAACACAGCTTGACTTTGTTCCAACAGCTGTATGTATGAATCCATCCTTATTATCACTCTAGCCAAAAGCTGTCATAGAAATGCATTGTACATTCTGCTCCATTGGATGACCAACACATCCATTGGATGACCAACACATGTTAAAATAAGGTGTGATGAAACCAAAGCTTCTGTCTGACCCTCATTCTATTATCTCTTAGTTGAAGTGATGTCCTTGTCTTGCCAGCTTTTAATTCTACTGGCATAACAATTCCTGCCGATCCCTGGATGGTTGAGAGCATTTTGACACACAAAGGTTGAGCTCATGAATTACTTTCCCACCTGGCAGGCAGAGTAGCTGCTATTTTGATAGCCATTGTTAGAACACCAGCGATGAGACAGCAAAAAGATACTGAGGACGAGACAATCCATTACTCAGAAAAACTCATTTGGCAACTTGAAAAATGTGAGCCATTTTTCCTGCTTAAAATAAATACATTTTAGGAACAGTACATTGAATAGTCCCCCATATTATTTTGGGTATAATTAGTACACTGTATCTGGACTGGCATCGGGTTGGCATTGCAGGGCTGCTGCCAAGGGTCCCTGACCCTTCAGGTCACCTCTATGAAGGCAGTTTGTGCAGCTTCCCTGAAACCTGGAGCCAGCCCTGCACTGTTCCAAAGAAGACCACCAACTAACTGCCTGCCAGAGAGACAACGCTGCAGCAGAGAAAGCAAAATTCTGAGACTAGAATAAAACAGGTACTGCGTTATATACATTAATAAAATGATACACGGAGTGGGAAAAGCAGATCAAGGTAAGTTCTTATCAGAGACACTCTAGCCCACCACTCTTCTCTCCTCTTTTCCACACTGCCTCTTCTGCTCCATTTCCCTCTTTTTCTCTGATCCAAGGAGCGCAAGGAGGAGAAACAGCAGCAGAGGATAAAGGGATGGCGACATTTGGTACAGCATGGCACTGTGCCAGGGGTGGCGGCAGCAGCATTTGTTGCATTACTGCAGGTGCCAGGAACTCTTGGGCCAGAGTGGCGGTAATAGATTGTGAAATGAGTTGTCCTCCTTGTGCTTCCGTAACACGTGCATAGTCACCATTTAATATATATTATTTTGTTTAGGTGAACCACTGGGTTAAGTTAGGCTTCTGCCAGCATTTGGCACATCACGTCAGGTGCAGTGAGTTCTCGGGCCAGCTCTGACAAAGCAGGTGCGATTAGCTTGTAGCCACTGGCCCTCAGTCTTCTAGCCCACTGAAGAAAGACCTTTAGCTCTTAGCGATATAAAAACAACCTACAGACAGTTATCTCTTTGCTTGACAACGCAATAGCATTCCTGTTACAACAAGACAGTTTCAAATTAAATGATGTAAATTTATGGGCACTGTACGTACTGTCATGAATTATATGATTGCGTAAGCTTTCTGGAGCACCGATAAAGTGCTCGGTTAAAAGAGCATGATAGAGTTCTTGTTAATCTGCCGCCCACCGTCCTGGCAAAACTTAAACACAGGTATGCTTGGTCAACTATTTCTCCCTACCATGCTGAAAGCAAAGGAATTAAACCTGTGCTGTTATCCACAGGGGATGATTCTGCTTGAAAACAGTTGGAGTTCTTCCAAGTCTGTGCCAGTATAGTAAGAGACTGGGAAGAGAAGTGATTGGTGAAATGTTTGGCAGGGTATGAGCACGGACGCATTTTTTTTAGCTCATTCACAGTCTGATAGTGAGTCCCTTGTGTGTGTAACATAAAACATGTGTACTTGTTTTCCCTAGTCAAACGCCCGGAGGGCATGTTGCTCCAACAAGCACATACACTTGAAGTCCTGATTCTGCCATTTCTGCTCAGCAGCAATAGAGTTTGGATGGGATTTGAATGACAAGAAGTGTACCAAAGTACAAAGTCCTTTCAGGCAACAAAGCAGTGAGTAACATTTATATAGCACATGTTATGCATATAGGACTGGCCGGCCCATCCATGAGGCTGGCTGAAACAGTTGCCCGAGGCAGAGGATTGATGGGGGTGCCCAGCTCCATCTGCTCACCTGACTCCTACTTTCTGGTATCAAAAAGAAAGAGGGAGTCAGGTTCGTATTCGAACCTTTCCAATGAAAGAGGGAAGTGGAGCAGAAGAGGGAGGCCAGGAGAGCGGTGGACTTAATTCGTCATGACCAAGGAAGTTAGCCATGATTAAAGCCCATTGAAATCAATGGGACTGAGTCACGACTAACTTCACCTTTATTATTAATAAAATAATGTATTTTCCCTCCAAATAGGGAGGTACTCAAAGTGACAAACATATTAAAAATAAAATATAATAAAAATACACTCGACACAAAAACTTCATTGATAAGCAGCACCAACCAGAGGTTCTTACAAAAGCAGTATCCAACTGATATAACTAACAGAAAAAGCAAAGCAGCTGACCCATACCCAGGAACAAAACCCACTTAGGTCCTGGGGCAAGGAGTTCCACAGACTGGTGCCACTGTGGAGAAGGCCCTCTCATGTGTCACCACCAGACACACCTCCGCCAGTGGTGGGACATGCAAGAAGGTCCTCTCGGTTGACATCATTAGGCGGGCCATTTCACAGAGGGGAAGAAGGTGGTCCTTCATGCATTCTGGTCCCAAGCCGTTTAAGGCTTTAAATGTCAAAACCAGCACCTTAAATCAGTGTTTGTCAAACTGTGGGTCAGGACCCACTTGGTACAGAAACAATTGGAATGGATGGAAAAAGAACACAGCACAAGCAAGGTAGCATGACTGTTGCATGACTGGTTGGTTCTGTGCTCCTTCGAATGAAGGAGATGCTTAAGGACGATAAAATAAAATAAAAAATAAAATGAAGGAGATGCTCATTCAGAGTGGTTGGAAATGTACCATTATGTGACTCTCTCAAGTAAAGCTCTCCTCCCCCACGATATTTCAAGGCATTAGCTCACAGCTCCTAGCTCCCAACATTTGGTGAGGTATCTGAGCCTGAGTTCTTGAGTTACAGACCCAGGCAGGTGCAGCGGGCTGAACTATAAATACTCTCACCCTTAAGGAACTTAGCAAGCAGCAAGGAGATTCCCTTCTTGAATGACAGTTTGATAGCAGTGGGGGCCTTGGCTAATGGGGCAAGCCAAATGCACAGCTATGGCGGTCCATAAATACAAGACTGTGTTGTTCCCCTTTGTCCTCGCCTTTCTCCAGTTTTAAGAGCTGTTCTCTTCTTGTTGTTCTCTTAAAAGAACAGTTGCAAATGCTTAGCTCACAAGAGTGACAGAGAACTCTTAAATCACACAGCTGCCTGCAACATTCCTGGGTGATTCTGAATACTGTGTTGGAGGCACGAGCATGGAACGAGGAGTAAGTGCCCCCCTGAGATCTATTTCAAATCCTCTGCCACTTATAGAGCAGTGGAACTGCCTTTGCTGGATCAGACCAAACGCTCGTCTAACCCAGCGCTCTGTCTCCAAGAGTGGCCAGCTCGATGCCCCAGAAAACTCCCAGATGCCCCAGAAACCCCCAGAAAACTCTCAAGTAGGGAGCTTGATGATGGAGAGAACCAGTCATCCCCTGTTAATTTGCCCTGTTGCTGCTGGAGGAGCTCAAGAGCAGCTTCAGTATAAAACACAGAATAATTCCTGTATGACATTCCTGGGTCTAAAATCAATATTGTAATGCTCAAAGGGATTTTGCCGTAGTGGTGATAAAGCCTATGGCAGGGACTGACAAGGGTAGAAGATTGTTTGCCATTGACTAAACTGCCCAGAGAGGGGCATGGCAGGCAGACAAGCCTAGGAAAGAAACAGTGGCAGAAGTAGAGGGGCTCAGGCAAGGATGATACAGAGGCTTGTGAATGCAGCAGGGCAACCTACAGGAAAACCTATCAATGTAACCGATCAGGGCAACCTATGCAACCTATCAGGGAAACCTACAGCAAACCAACAATGGAGGGTGGGGGGGGGGAATGGAGGCCTGGAAGCAGCAGTCCAGAAGAAAGTCGAGGAGGCTATCACGGTTATCTCTGAACAGAGAAGCGGTGGGAGAATTTGTGTTCCAGGAAGGGAGTGATGGGGGAGGAAGCACACAAGCTGCGGCATGTTCCTGATCGCCTGCCCATCATCAGGAGAACAGGAAACTGACGTCTGCCCTGGTCCTGCCTTACTCATGAGTCTGTGGTGAGATTTGATGTCTGGCCTTCCAGGTTCAGCCCTGAGCTACACTGATCTTGACACACAAGTGCTGACTTCATTTAACCAGGAAAAAATGAAGAAGAAATTGTTCCCAGTTTCCAACCTTTTTTCATGGGCTTATCAATTTGATCCAAGTTGTAGGTTCTCTCCTCCCCCTCAAACAAGACATTTGTATTTATTTAAAACATGTACACCCCGCCTTTCCAAAAGCTCAAGGCGGTTTACAATGCCCAATAAAATTGATCTAAAAATACACAATTATTTATTTTATTTATTTATTTTTCACATTTTTATACCGCCCTTCCTCCAAGAAGCTCAGAGTGGTGTACATATTTCCTCCCCTCCTTTTTGTCCGCACAACAACCCTGTGAGGTAGATGGGGCTGAGAGATAGTGACTAAAGATGAGATAAACATAAGTTTAAAAGCATACAAATTAAAAAATATTAAAGCATATCAATTTAAAATACAATGCATATTTACAAAGCCAGAGCAAAAAATGAAGGATGATTTGATAAAAAAGCAGCAACATTTCAATAAGAGCCTCTAAGCCAGTAATAATTTTTAAAAAGCAGCACACAATCAAGCTAAAAATACTGAGGCAGCAAAATTGGGGTTTTTTCTATCAATATTCATGGCACTTTAAAAAAGCATGACAGTCATAAAACAACATGACAGGTGCTTGTCCCAAGAGGCTTATAATCTCAAATTCAACACCGAGAGTACAAAGGAAGGGGAAATGGGAAAGTAACGTGGAATTGGCCTGTCATTGAGGCTGCCTGAAGCAGCCATCTCAGGTGGTGGGTTAGTAGGGACACCTGCCTCCATTTGCCCACCTGTTTCCAACGCTCCTGCTCCCTAAATTTGAAAAGGAAGCAGGAAACAGAACAGAAGAGGAAGTGTGGAGGAGGGGAGAGTGGTGAGCTAGTGGTGTCTCTCTCTGCCCCTCTAGTCTACCACTCTCTTCTCTACACTTCCTTTTCTGCTCCACCCCCCCCTCTTTTTTTTTAATCCAGGGGGTGGGAGGAGCATTGGAAGCATGGTGGTTGGCATGCCAGTGGGTAAGGAGGGGTGGCATTTGGTGTGGTGCCTTAGGTGCCGGAAGCTTTTGGGCCAGCCCTGGGGAAAGGGAGATGGAGGAAAAGAATATTCATTTATTTCAGTGCCATGTACTTAAGCTTAGTTACTTGAAATTTATCTTGTGGCAGTCAAGTCCAATCACTCTTTGCATTTAAAATACAGTAGCTCATGAACTCCTTTTATCTGGCCTACATAAATGCTTACTTGGTTGAAAAACAGTTTGCTCAGAACTGGTGTAACCAGTCCTACCTATGCAATAACCAGGATGTCTCTCTGCTGCTTAACAGCTCAGAAGGTAGTCATCGAGAAGGAGGGGTGAGGATAATACCCAGACGCACACATATGCAGAGTCAAGCTGGGCTTGAGTGACTTTGCACTCTGTGGATTGTGAGCTCTGGAGTGAAAGGAAAATATAGCTACATTTGAAAATATTTGCAGTTCAGTTACCTGCTTTGCAAAGGCCTGTTTTCTCAGGAACCAGCATGGTTGTATCATTTTAACTTTTGCTGCATCCAGGGTTAGCACAAGACATAAAATCTAACTGGCATCCATGATTTATATGATGACCAAATCACTGGGAAGTTCCCTATTGTGTAATTCTTGGGGCTTCCTGAGGTGGAGAACATTCCACATTGGGCTATATATACCCAGACCTAGTCCCTCACACAGGTCAGATCTATCTGTGCATTGTTTTCTGCCTCAATCTCCCACCCATCCCATTCATTCCTCTTAAGCACTGTGGTTATTGATTTTGGGGGTATCAAAAATTGGTACCATTGAAAACCTTGTACAGTACCTTGAATTGATCCCTTTTTGCTTCCTTGGTCCAAGAGTAGCAACGTCAGATGTGTTTTTGGATGGACCACCTATCTGAAATACTGGAGTGACTTGGCGGGATCTGCTGCTTCTTCGTTTTCGTCCTTCAGTCTATGTTTTTGCTTTTTTTCTCTCTTCCCCTCCATCTTATATGATCATGTGCTTCAGTTATTCCTATGTACCAGGAAAAGTCACTGTTTTGTACCAGGGTTCCTGGTTCATTACTATCCCTATTTTGTCTCTATTTTTGCCTTGAGGGGGGGAGGTATAGGCTTTAGAGTAAGATACTAGAGTTGCCATTCTTCAGGGTTCAGCTCTCTCCCCAGAGTCTGTAGAAGTCTTAGAGTGGATGCATCTTGAAAATGCAAGTACTGTGTTGTGAACACAAAGGCACCACCATGCAGTCCTCTCAGCCTGTCATTTCACATGCCCCGTGGCTGCTGGGGTATATTTTGAAGTGTTGATAACCTACAATTGTAGGACAATTAGATTTTTGTAGCATATTTTTTAATGAAATGAACAAGCACATTCTTGGCTTCTAAATTGGTGGGAGACAGGCGATTGCAGAATACATGAATACAATGCACAGCAAACGGAGTAAAGCCTTCAGCAACATGAAACTACACTGCATGGCTCACCGTCCTCAGAAAGTCCCTTGCTGTGTAAGTTGCTGGGTGAGTGAAAGTTTTGTGTAGTGTTGCCACTGAGTGCAGTGAGGATAAGGCAAACCTCAAACATTTCACAGATGAAAATAAGGACATGTTTATAACATTTCAGTTCTCATATCAAAGAGAATGAGAATTTTCTCTCCCCCCCCCCAAGGGGATACATGTACCCCTGTTTTTGCCTGTGAGATGTTGGAGGGTTTACTGATTTCTCCTTATCCTCACTGAACTTGGTGGTGGTGATATATCACACAAGGCTTTCACTCACCCAGCAACTTACATAGTGAGGAAATCTCTGAGGAAGACGTGCAATGCAATGTGATTATCTGGCTGCAATAGGTTGGAAAAACTGACACCAACCCTAGCACCAGAGGCAGCTTCTGAATCTGGGGAGAGGAGGAGCCAAGTCAGAAGAATACGATGCTGTCATTCTCCTCTCCCCACCCACACTATTGACAGGTCTGTGCAGGCTGCAGATGTTCCTAAGCAAGGTGAGAAAATGGGCCTCAAAGAGTAGTTGTGTGGAATGTCCCTGGGGGCCACAAATACAGAGAGGGCTGCAGTCAACCTTTTGTTCTGCAGGCCTGATGTAACTGGTCTGTTGGGTTACTTTTACGAGCTACATTTGTCCCACCGTGCTTTTTAAATTTTTGAAACTATACAAGATGAATAAGTTAAGTGGCATTTGAAAAAAAAATCAGCTTTGTCAGTGGGAGCAACAAACTATTGCTGGAAACAAGAAAATCTTCATTCAGAATTGGCATAGCTCCCTTAAACTTTTAGGGTTCGCCAAATTCGGTTTCCTTTCAAAGCAAGAAGGATCTCCCTACCACTTCTCTGTTCCTCCCCATGCCCGGGGCTTCCAAACCACATGCTTTCTGTGAAGAGGAACTGAATGGGAGGTTTGTCAGTACCTCATCGTCAGCAAGTGGCCAAACAGGATGCAGTGTGCACGAAGTTCCTTTTGGCCCAGAGGCAACGAAATGTCTATTAGTAATCCTGGCCCAGGCTGTCATATACACAACAGCCCTTTTGCTTCGCTTTGAGAGCTGTACACACAGGGACATTGTTGACTTTGCTGGTAACCGTGGCTGATGGCTAGCAGTTCTCATGGACTCAAAAAGGGAATTGATGCTACTGACGGAGACAGTTGCCTCAGATGGCAGACTGGTACAGATGCCTGCCTCCATCTGCCCACCCACTCCTCCTCCTCCGTGGATTTGGAAAGGAAGTAGGACGGAGCAGAAGAGGAAGTGTGGAGGGGAGGAGAGTGGTGGGCTGAAACACTGGAGACTGTGGAACATGATCAATGGATCCTGGGAATTCAGAGAATCATAGGATGTTTACATTAGAAATGTCCTTGGAGGTCATCTAGTCCAGCCCCCCCCCCCCGCTCATTACAGGCAACTGCTACAGCAACCCTGACCAGTGGCCATCCAGCCTCTGTTTGAAAACCTCCTAGCTCAGTAGAGAAAGTAATTAACCTCTGCTAACTGGACAAAGTTAACTAAAGTTAACTAAAGTTAGTTAATTTTATTTTTTTTTATTTATTTATTTTTCACATTTTTATACCACCCTTCCTCCAAGGAGCTCAGAGTGGTGTACATATTCCCTCCCCTCCTTTTTGTCCTCACAACAACCCTGTGAGGTAGGTGGGGCTGAGAGATAGTGACTGGCCCAAGGTCACCCAGGAAGCTTCATGGCTGAGCGGGGATTTGAACCTGGATCTTCCAGGTCTAAGTCCGACTCCCAAACCACTACACCATCCTGGCTCCAAACTGGACAAAGCCTTTGATTGTGTGGATCACAACAAACTGTGGCAAATTCTTAAAGAGATGGGGGTACCAGACCACCTTACCTGTCTCCTGAGAAACCTGTATGCGGGTCAAGAAGCAACAGATCGAACCGGCCATGGAACAACCGATTGGTTCAAAATTGGGAAGGGAGTACGGCAAGGCTGTATATTGTCACCCTGCTTATTTAACTTATATGCAGAGTACATTATGAGAAATGCAGGGCTGAATGAATCGCAAGCCAGAATCAAGATTGCCGGGAGAAATATCAACAACCTCAGATATGCAGACGATACCATCCTAATGGCAGAAAGTGAAGAAGAACTAAAGAGCCTCTTGATGAGAGTGAAAGAGGAGAGTGCAAAAGTTGGCTTGAAACTCAACATTAATAAAACTAAGATCATGGAATCTGGTCCCATCAATTCCTGGCAAATAGAAGGGGCAGAAATGGAAGCAGTAACAGATTTTACTTTTTGGGGCTCCAAGATCACTGCAGACGGAGACAGCAGCCATGAAATTAAAAGACGCTTACTCCTTGGAAGGAAAGCTATGGCAAATTTAGATAGCATAATAAAAAGCAGAGATATCACCATGCCAACAAAAGTTCGTATAGTCAGAGTGATGGTGTTCCCAGTAGCAATGTATGGTTGCGAGAGTTGGACCATAAGGAAGGCTGAGCGCCGAAGAATAGATGCTTTTGAACTGTGGTGCTGGAGAAGACTCCTGAGAGTCCCGTGGACTGCTAGGAGATCAAATCAGTCAATCCTAAATGAAAACAACCCTGACTGTTCCCTGGAAGGACAGGTACTAAGGCTGAAACTCAAATATTTTGGCCACCTAATGCGAAGAGAGGACTCTCTGGAGAAGACTCTGATGCTGGGAAAAATTGAAGGCAAAAGGAGAAGGGAAAGGCAAAGGATGAGATGGTTAGACAGCATCACCGATGTAACGAACATGAAGATGAGCGAACTCAGGAAGATAGTGGAAGACAGGAAGGCCTGGCGGGATATGGTTCATGGGATCACGAAGGGTCGGACACGACTTAACGACTGAACAACAACAAAACTGGACAAAGAGGCACTTTTTAAAGTGGCAGGTCTCATATTTAGCAACAGGAGAGCAACTGTCCCTATTCATCCCAACTTAATGTATTTTTTTCAGAGTCTGTCTGCAGCAGTCTCCCTTTTGTCTCTTTTTTGATGTTGAACCCTTTGAGGATTTTGGAACCATTTCACTTATTTTGCTGTGTCAACTGCTTTGTGAACTTTTATTTTGGTGTAAATGATGCTATAAGTATAAAGATTCTTCTTCTTCTTCTTCTTCTTCTTCTTCTTCTTCTTCTTCTTCTTCTTCTTCTTCTTCATCATCACTCTTTTAAGGTGTTTATTTACCCTGTTAACCTTGCTATGCCGATGCATCACCAGCAGCTGCTAATCATCAGTGGATCACCACCTGTGCTGGTTGGATCAATATTCAATTGATTAGACTCCGCAATATTTTTTTTTTTTTTTGCGCTCTGCAGAGTCCTGTGGCCAGGCTAAAGCTGTCTCAGGCATTGCTTGGCCATTATCAGGCCTTGGGGATTTCCCTAGCCCAAGCCTCACTGAAATTGCCATAGTAGTACTCTTGCACCATCACCCCCATTCACTGCAATGGAGTTTGTGCAGGAGACATTCCCAGTGGATAATAGCTTATATATGAATTATTATGTATGAGGGATTTCCCATTTTGTGGATCTAACGTCAGGAAGCCAATGCAACTGTGACGCCACCCACAGAGGAGGATGCCCACTGTCTCTCTATCAGACACTCAGGTCAGAGGCTTGAGCAGAAATGTTGATTTGACCCACTTGTATCCTTTCACAGCAAGTCTTTTTGAGGCATAGGAATGATTCTAAACATCTTTGTTTTAAATCCTGAAAAAAAGAATCCCTCGGTTATCAAGTGCTGGGGAAAACTGCCCTACATCAATATAGAGCATGCAAACCAAATGGGATTATTGCCAATGTAATATTAAGTGAATTGCCAACTACTAACTGTACTATAGCCAACTATACTTTTTATAGTATATAAATATTCTTATTAATAACAATAATGATGTTTGGGCAGCAGGAAAGTCCAGATCACAGCTCTTGGTGCGCAGCTGAAAGCTCAATATTTTTAAACCTCTCTGGTTTTAGACTGTCAAACCTAACCTCTGCCTTTGTCAACGTCATTCCTCAGTCGGTTCCCACATGTGTTATTCCCATTAGAAATGTAATGGCATGCAAGAATCTGATCTACCAGGGCTGCAGTTACAGAAATATGCCTCCCTTGCCCAGCCAGTGAGTAAAAAGTGAGGAAAGCTTCATGAGCAGCTCACATCTGTGTTGACTTTTAAGATTTTGGGAGATTTCATCTCCGGCTCAGTGGTCTGTATTGAAAAGAGTTTCTTGCTGTGCCAACCCAAGATGCCGTCCCGTGTGTTGTTCCCCCCCTTCAAAGTAGCTGCGCTTTATCGTCTGAGAGGTGCCCTGCAGGATTCCTTGGAATGTCACAGAGAATGCCAGAGTGCATCTCGGGGCTCAAGCACAGCTGCACATGGTCTCACTCTTACATTCTGACATTATCATAATACGTAACATTATATAGTGCTTTCTGAGCTTTCAAACACGCTGCATTGCTTATCTTGTTGTTATCCTTACAACAACCCTGAAAGGTAAGTATTATTACCTCCCTGTTAAAGTTTGGGCTGAGATAGGCTTCCATAAGGCCAGCTAGTGAGTCCACAGTACAGGCGAGATGTGAACGAAGTCCTGTTATGCAGCTGCGCTACACCATCGTGCGCTGCTTCGTGGTCTGTCTATTCCCCAACCCCAAAAAACAACCCCATCAGCTGTGTGGATTGCTTGTGCAAGAGTGGTGGCTGTGGCCATGAGCTGTGGGCTGGGAAATCCTGAGTTCAAATCAGTGCCAGCCCAGACCTCCTGGCACCTAAGGTGGTATGCCAAATGCTGCCTTCTCTCGCCTGGCAGCACACCAGCCACCAACTCCCCTGCTCCTCCTCCCTTAACGGAGCAGAAGAAGACGTGTGGAGGAGTAGAGAGTGGTGGTGATGCTCCAGCAGCCTGTCCTCTCCTCCACACTGTTCCATTCTCCTCTTTCGAATCCAGGGAGCAGGAGGAGAAGCAGCAACGGAGGTGGGCATTCCCCCACCAATCCGCTGCCTCCGTTTGGTCCTGGTGCAAACAATGCTTCTGCCATGAACTTGCTAAGCGGCCTTAGGCAAGCCACTGTGCTCTCAGTCCCCTACATGCAGAACTACGCCGGGGATAATTTGATCTGCTTCTGACCTGTGCTGACAGCGCTGTTGAACGTAGTACTGAGAGAATGTGCATGAACTATCCTGAACACCTGAAATGTGCCGTGGGAATCAGATATAGCCTAATTAGTTATAGCTCTTCGGCTTAGAAATGGAGATGACCACCACCACTAGAGTCGGGCACGACTGGCTGGCTTTCGAGCAAGGGGAACCTTTACTGTATTATTTTGCCATAGCTCCATGGTAGAACAGAGAACCTGCTTTGTATGCAGAAGATCGCAGTTTCAATCCTCGGCCTCTCTAGGAAGGGCTGGGAAAGACTCCGCTCAGGAACCCTGGAGAACTTCTGCCCGTCAGTGTTTGCCAATACTGAACTAGGTAGACCAACTGTCTGGCTCAGTATAAGGCAGCTTCCTATGTTCATAAATGCTTTTGATGGGCAGCCTGATCCTGAACAAGGATCCGCGGCTGGCCCATAGGGCCGGCCACAGGATGCTCAGCTGTTCCCGGGTCACTCCAACGTGACCCAGGGACTCCTTGGGAGAAGGGGACGTTTGTCCCCTTCCCCCGGTGTAGAGCTGCCCGGGCCCAATGGGCCTTCTCGAATGTACACCGGCTCTTGAGCTGACGTACTTTCGGGGCGGCGGGGAAAGGTCCGCCAAGCCCAGGAATGGGAACGGGGATATCGCTGTTGACATCCCCATCCCCTCCCAGGCCGGTTCGTCCAACGGCCGCCCAGTCCGCCCTCTCCTGCCCCTGCACCCACCTGTGGAACCCTTACCTTGCTCTGGTGGCTGTAGGCCAAGTCCGCAGCAGAGTGAAGCCTGCAGCGGGCCTTACTCCAAGGGTGCCGAAAATGCTAGCACGTTTACGGCACCCTCTGTCTGCGGAGTGCGTGCTCTGCTGGCGGAAAGTTAGGCAGGATCGGACTGCAACTATGATAAAGAGAATTTTACACCTCAAGCATCACCTCTGCTGTGATTTACAATGCTGAGTGCTGGTCAACAGCATTAGAGGAAGGGAAATTTGCAGTTACGCAGAGAGCAATGAAAAAACGTATGTGTAAGGATCTCTCATTTGGGACAGAATGGTGGGTTATAAATCCCCCAGATAAATAAATAACACGAGTATAGTTTCTATGGAGTCAGGATTGGCCGCAGCTCTCTGATGGGGGGCAGATGTGGCAGCAAATCTGAGACTGCTGCTGTATAATTTGTGAGTCTGCCCTTAGCTCACAGAAAGAACCCAGAAAGCATTTCAGTTGGAATGATTAATTCAGAGTCATGATGATCATCTCCTGGCTCTGAACTCACTGTCACTAATGCAGGTTAGATATTCCCTGTGGGGTGCTTAAATGCTGACATGATATTGCTGGGACTCATAAATCATACCTTTTGTTCTCTTATCTTACTGCAGCACAAGAAAGTATTCTGTACACGCTCACAGGACCTCTCTTCTTGATCAACGCTTTGTATGTTGCAAGGCTCAGCCTACTACTAACATTTTCTGGAGAACAGAGGTCAAACACTACTGGCCAGCTGGGATTTTCCTTGTTTAAATTACCAGAAAGTTAAAAACATCAGAACCGCCCTGCTGGATCCGAAAGGTTCATTTAGCTTGGTAGCCTACTTCCCTCCATGGTCGGCTAGGAAGCCCACAAGCAGGCCATGGCCTTGAAGGCAATGGCCCTCAGTTGCTGCTGTTCCCCTTTATCTGTAACTCGCAGATAGATTCCCCCTGAACATGGAGGCTCCATTTAACCATCTTGGCTCAAGTTGGCTGACAACCACCGAAGGACCTGTCCAGGAATTTGCCTCATCCCCTTTTACAGCCCTCTAAGCCAGTGTCTCTGGCAGCGTATGGAACATTTGCTCCATACGTTCATTCCATGCAAGGTGAAGAAGGCCTCGCTTTTGTCTGTCCTGCATCTGCTGGCAGTTTCACTGAAAGACCTCCCAAGTTCTAGAGTCGGGAGGAGGGAAGTTCCTCTCATTGCACCCACCCGGCATAATTCTATAAGCCTGTCATTCCTCAGCAACGCCACCTCTTTTCTCTCTTTCTTTATTTGGAAAAGTACAAAAAAATACCATCTGCTGAAAGCTAAACAATGACGCTGCCACCATGCTGAGATTGCCAGAACCTCCCCACTTGCAGAGGACTTCCTGAGTCTGCTGCAGGCTGGCACTGGTAGATGCAGTCTGTCTCTCTCCCTCCTTCTCCTCCTGCCCCCCTTCCCCTGCCCATGGCAGTCCCATCCTTCCCGTCCCATCCTGCTGCAAGTTTAGAAATAGGCACAGCTCTTTCTTCCCTTGCCCCATCCTCACATCCCATATATAGGCATCTGCATAATCAAATGGCAGGAGGGAGCAAATGGGAGGGCAGAGCTGTGAAGGGAACAAAAAAAAAAAAAAGGAGAAGAAGGCGGGAGGGAGGCAGGGGAGGGAGGCGGGCCGAGGAGGAGGAGGAGGAAGGCGCGAGCCCTTTCCCAAAAAAGTATTGGATGTCTTAAGGAATGCAGTCAGCCCCCTGGGACAGTACATATCTGCCAGGAGGTGCTTAGCAGGCGCTGCCACTTCAAGCCAGGCGATCAGTCCCAGCACAGATCAGCCTCCTCCAGGAGAAACGCTGCACTCACACACCCGGGAGCCCGGCTGCGTTTCCTGCCTTCCTTCCCACCGGCTTTTCTTTCCTCTCTTTTGGGTTCTTTGCGTGGAGCTGCTGCTACCCGACTCCCAGCACCATGGATGCCATCAAGAAGAAGATGCAGATGCTCAAGCTGGACAAGGAGAATGCCTTGGACCGAGCTGAGCAGGCTGAAGCAGACAAGAAGGCAGCCGAGGACAGGAGCAAGCAGGTGGGCGCCCACTTTTGCCCCCTAAAACCACAGGGCCGAACCAGCCTAGAGGGCTTCCAGAGTGGCAGTGTTTTTAGGGGCACCCAGAAAGCAGAGGGGTTGCAGTACAGAAATGAGCACCAGAACATCTTCTGTGGTATTGCGAGGGACCTGGGGGGTTGCACCTCTTCAGTGGCCCCACACAGCACATGCCAGTTGGCATGGCAAAATGTCTGGGGGGGGGGAGCTTCATAAGAAGTGGCACCAGCCAGCACCCTTGTCCTTCCCTGGGATAATTTTGGACACAGATAACATTCCCCTTAGCCACCCTTGTGTTCCCACGATGGCCAAAAGGGGGGCATCCATCAGTGGATGGACCGGTGCCACCATTTAGAAGGGTGTGATTATGTGCAGTGAGTAGTGAGTTGTTGAATCCACATGTGTGGTCACAAAGCTGTTATGGGGGGGGGGGGGAGAGTTTGCTCTGGACCAGTTAGCTAAAAGGGCTTGTCCTTGTGTAAGCACCTTTTTGTGCCAGTCCGATCATCTTCATCATGCCTAAATGGGCCTCTGGAATCCCAGTCCTAAACATAGTTACTCAGAAGTAAACCCTACTGAACTCAACAGGACTTACTGCCAAGTCAGTGTGTTTAGGGCTAACGCATCTAATAGTGCAACCCTCCTCCCACAGAGATCAATGGCAAAACTCTCAATGACTTTAAAAGACCACAAGAACTGCTTCCTCAGTCCAGGACTGAATGTCTTCCAGATGTTGGGGTTATTTCGTTTAAGAGGGAACTTTATTGCAGGCCGTTTAAACTTTTTAAAAGTTAGATTTATTTTCGTGCCTCTGTTCCCTCACCCCTGAAAGAAGTTTGAGACTGGGGAGGGAGGAGAGAATAGCTACTCTTGATCATGCAAGAGATGAGAGGGCTCTTGGGATTGGAAGGTGTTAGGGAGATTAAACTGCCTTTTTAAAATGTATTTTGTTTAAGGGAGAATTTCATCAAGGTTGTTGAAATAAAGGGTGGAATATCGCAGCTCACTGCTGATACAAAACTCTGATAACCAAGGGTGTGGCTGTGATTTTTCATGCCACACATACATACAACAAGCCTTCTGACCCACAATTCAGTTAAACTGAAACAACACAGTGTACAGCACAACCCTAAAGATGTTTACTCCCAAGGAATTCTCACTGACTGTGTTCATTGATCACTGTGGAACTTCTGAATAAAAATGCCTTAAGATCAGGCTATCAATCTTGCTGAGCCTCTGATCCTGCAAGCATTTACTTGAGAGTAAGTCCTAATGGTTTCAGTGCAAATCACTTCTAAGATAGCTGGCCTTGGCCTCATTCCAGCTAAAATGAGTTGCGAAAACAGTCCTGAAAACAATGAGATTTAAGTCAGTAGCAAATCATTCATTCCATTGTTCAGGTAGACTTCATAATGACTAATGTTACCCAGATCAGAGCCCTTGAACTGAAATCTCAAGTACAGAAAGCCGGCTGACCTGTGGATCAGGCTCCACCCTTTGCTAAAATCGGCTGTGCCCTGTTCCACTTGTCACTTGTTTTATATCCATCCACATATGATGGAAAATATTATGAAAATATTAGAAAATATTATACTAACCAAATGAAAATATTAGAAAATATTATACTAACCGAACGGGGAGTGGGATTTGAGGGGTGGGGAACAATATACTGGGATAAAATGTATTTTGAGTGTGTTATTTCTTCCTCTTTTACCTCTAACGTGTGTGGCTAGTTAGAGGAAGACATAGCGCAGTTGGAAAAGCAACTGCGGATCTCAGAGGATGAGAGGGACCGGGTTCTGGAAGAACAGCACAAAGCCGAGGAGAGCCTTCTCTCTGCAGATGAGAAAGCCACCAAGGTATTGCACCACCACGAGGATGCTAACTTTGTCCTCTCTCTCTCTCTCTCTCTCTCTCTCCTTTCCTCCTTTGCTGTCTGTCTGTCCTTCTGCACCTGCACCTCTTCTTTGCGCGATCACGTTGCCTGTGCACCTCCCTATGCCCCCCACTTCTATCCCGCATCTGTGTCCCATCCATCGGCCAGTTGGAAGATGAGTTGGTGTCTCTGCAAAAGAAGCTGAAGAGCACTGAAGATGAATTGGACAAATATTCTGAGTCCTTGAAAGATGCCCAGGAAAAGCTGGAGCTGGCAGAGAAAAAGGCCACAGATGTGAGTAAAGTCCCCTTTTGCTACGGTATCACATGGACCACCGGCCTTTATGCTCCCATCTGGCCACCCAACCACTGTGACTTCTCAACTCCACCACAAGACATGAGACCAGGAATCTCCTGGGTGGGCAGGAGCACATGGGTTTCCTTGCATGGGAGTTAGTATCACCAAAGAGCATGGTCACGATTTGTGCATTTTAATTACCTCCACCCTTGCTAGGTGTTATTTAGCAAAGGAAAAGATGTCCCTTATGGTTGACCACATGGGTCGAGAATACAGAACCCATCATTTCTGCATAAAACAGAACCAACATCTGACAGTCGTTGTCACTGGTGCACATAAAACAGACCCTGCAATGCTCCCAGAATTTTAACATTGATTGCTCTACTGGGCCAGAAATAATCAGATTTCCTGTGTTGAGGTGTCTATAGCTATCCTGTGTAGGGTACCAAAAGGGGCCGCAGCGAGTTGCATTTGAGACAGGCCAATTTTTCCTGATTTTAGAACTCCCTTCTGGTTTTGGAAGGCAGAAGGTAGCTAAAGCTAGTTAAGTCATTTGTCAAGAAAAATACAGCACTGTCTGTGAAAACCCAGCCCGGAAGATGATACTTGCTAGGTCTGCAGTCTGTAGGACAGGGTCCCAGTGAATAAACGTGGGGCTATATATAGCTCAGCACTTTATATGGTATAGTGTAAGTGCTGCACCCTTTGCAGTCTCTCATCCCACCCACCTGTCTGAACCCTGACAAGTATTAAATAGTCCCATGCATGCAACTCACAAACATTTGCAATGCCGCATCCATGACGGTGCAATGGACATTCTTTCCGAGTAAAGACTTCCTCCCAAGGTTAGAAGGAGTGATGCCTGCCCCAAGTAGATGAAGTCACTAATCTGTCACTCTGTTTAAAAAAAGAAAATAATTCTTTGCAAATAAAGGGGGGGGGGAATCCTACAGAAGGAAGAACATTTTTCTTCCAACTCAAACTGGAACTCCTTTATTTAGTGTTTAGCGTAACAACTGATATTTTTCCCCTGTGCTGAAAATATCCTGCTGCTGCGGCTGTTCGTTCTAGGGTGCAGTATTTTCAACCAGTCGCCCTAGAAAGAATAGCCAAAGCAGTGGGTATTTTCAGCATGGGGTGGGGAAATCAGTCGTTAAGCTAAACGTTAAGTAAAGGAGATCCAGTTTGAATTGGAGGAGAAATGTTCTTCCTTTTGTCTTGTTCATTGTGAAGGTTAAAAAAAGAAAAGAAACTTCCAGGGCCCAGCATAGAAAGGAATCTGTTGGACTTCATTTCAGCCACTGAACCACAGAATGACTCTCCGTCTGACAGACAGACTACACATAATATGGTTCAGATGTGTTTGCTCTGCATGTGGCTTCCTATAGATGGGAGTCAGCATTCCAACTAGGCGTTTATTTAACTTTGTTCAAAGGAACCGCATATAGATCCAGGGGAGATATTCCTTATAAGGAAAAGAATGCAGACTATTTTGAAATAGCTTGCCTCGGATGAAGGCTGGAGAGAGCAGAGAAATGCTACTGGATTCTCAGAGAGAAACTCTCCCCTGCCTTTTTTTTTCTTTTTACCTTTTGAAAACAGGCACATTAATTTGCAAAGGTTTGCTCAGGGCAAACCCAGGGCCTCTTCCATATCTATTTGCACTGAGACACACCATAAACACTGCGTATCCATCTTGCACCCTTTCGTGTGGAAAGAGGCAGAAGAAAGCTCCGATTAGTTTGGAAGTCCAGATTGAGAGGAAATAATTTCCTGTATGTACTGTATATGTAGATCATCCTTAGACATAAGAGTCAGCTGGATGTCTCTAATGAGGAGGAGGGAGGGCTCCTTGGACAGGCTGGCATTGGGCAATGGGGCTGGTATTAGTCCAAGGCAGACTCCAGTCAGCCACCAAATCACTTCCTTTGAGACACCTGCTTGCTTAAAAGAGGAAGGGAACGGCTTTGTGAGTAACAGTCGAGTGCTGTTCTCCTGTTTTTCCCCGAGGCCAGCAGAGTCTTGCCAGGTACCCTTTACTCAGCTGTCTAAACCATTCATTTCCATAAAGCAGCGGAACAGATAACCCCTGTCTGAACATGCTCTGCTTGGGAAACTGGGCAATGCTGATGTTGCCATCTGAAAACAAAAAGCTCACATAGCCTGATCTCATGCTTGTTGTTTCCTCAGAATGGGCCTTGATCCCAAGTAAGTGCTTCCTTGCAGCCCAGTATCCTATGCATGGATACTCAGAAGTAAAACTCAAATGGGGGGCTGGTGTAGTATTTCTGTCCAGGGGGGTGCTTTTGGAAGGCCTCCTGGAGACAGCATTGAAGTACATGGACAATGCTGAATCTAAACTGGCCATCTAAACACAACGTGAGATGTGTGTTTGTCCAGGAACCACAAGTTGCCTGCCAGGCTAGCTTCTTCTTGGCTTTGCCTCACAGATCTTTCCTGAAAAATCTGTTTGGATGACCAGTTCCAAACTAACGTTTTCCAAGAGTGTGACTCTGTGGAAATCATTCTGAACGTGCTTCCATTGAAGGAAAATGTTATCCTCTCTTCCACCCTTCCACTTCTGTTTCCCTCTTCTTCTTCTTCTTCAAGGAGGAGGAGGAAGAGCGGCAGACAAGGTGCCCCCTGTTAAACCATTGCTGGAGGCAACTGCCTCACAGCCCAATCCAAGAGGGTCTTACGTGGCCAGCAGTGTAGGGTCTCTTACGGCTGTCGCAAAATGCAACATACTGTTTTGCACAGCTCGGCCACCACCGTAAGTGGCTGCGGCGGTGCACCAGCAGTCCATCCACGTCCCCTGGCACCAGTAAGTCAACGCTGAGGAGGGCAGGAGGTGGGGGTGGGCGGAACGGAGCAGAACAGGGAGGAGACTGGGATAGGGAGGGGGCAGTGTCAGCGGCAGCAGTGCAACCAATATCCTATCCCCCTTCCCTGCCTCGATTCCCCAACCTGGGTCCACTTGGACTTGCGCCAGCAAAATAGCTGGTGCAGGTCCAAGTAGACCCAACGGGGCTGTGAGGGCTTATCCTGGGGCAAGGGAACAAATGTTCCCTTACCTTGAGGAAGGCTTTGCGGCTCAAAGTTCACCCATGGGATGCAGTGCACGCCCCGTTAGCATGGCTGCACAGGGAGTTAGGTAGGATTGGACTGCCTATCATCTTCATGAATGGGATGGCCCTGGCCCTATTTAGTTCTGGAGCCTGATAAGCCCCTCTTCACACCTGACTCTTCAGCTCATACAAAAAAGTTTTGAAACCAACAATAAACTGGAGTTTCAAATCTTGGTTACCCTGGAACCCTGGTTAACTGTAACCACAGTTCATATGGGCAGTTCAAGGGACAGAAGAGGGAAGGACAGAAGTGAAGCAGTGATACCTCAGTGGCACAGCATGCCGAAAGTTCCAAGTTCAACCCTTTGCATCTTCAGGACTGAGAAAGCCCTTGCTCTGCCTAACAGCGCAATCCTGTGTGCTGCTGCACTGGGGGAGCATGAGCTCCCCCGACGCAGGGTATCATAAATGCGTCGTAAAGCGCATTTACGGCACCCAGAGAGTAAGGGACGCCGGCACAGAGGCCGGCGGCCCTTACCTGGCTGTTCCGCCATCCCCGCACTGGCCGGAACAGGGGGAGAGCGGTCTGGGCGGCGAGGGGGGGCGGCCATTGGCCACCCTGGGCCTGGAGAGGGCGAGGATATCGGCGGCGAGATACACCAATATCCCAAGCCCGCTCCAGGTCTGACACGGCCTTACACAAGCGGTGCGAATGTGCGTGAGCTCCAGAGTTCGCACACATTCAAGGAGGCCCTGGGCCTCCCGCCACTTACACTGTGGGAAGGGGACGATTGTCCCCTTGTCCCGAGTTGTTCCCGGGCTGTCCCGGGGCAGCCTGGGAACTCGAAAGGATACAGCGCCTGGCTTACACAGGATTGGGCTATAAGACCCTGCAGAGACCCTAAACTGCAGCCAGTCAGAGGAGACAATACTGGGATAGATGGACCAATGGTCTGACTCGATGCAAGGCATCCTCATCTGTCAGTGTGCTCCCATCTCATCAACAACGCAGAGGGAGCCAGGGTCACTGCTGCACTGGCCCAAAGTCAGGGCATTTTCAATCTCAATTTAGCACAAATCAATGTCTGTGCTACCACAATAGCTGGCTTCTCCTTCACACTGTCTTAATGAAATACTTCTGTCTCTCAAGTCCCAGATCAGAAGGACAAAATGTCCTATCACAAACCAGCTAAACTGGCGTGCTTGGATAGAAGCCAGTTTATAATTCTGTTGAAGTCAATGGTGCTAAACTGCTAAAAACCAGTTAAGTAGTCTCCCGTAGTTGGTTTGACACCTGCTGCTTAGCTAGCTCAATGAAAAAAAATAATGCCGAGAGAATTTGGAGGGGGGCAGCCCTTGCCCCTCACACCCATATTTGGGAATCGTTGATTATCCCTCCCACTTTGTCCCATTCCAGAATTTCTGGTAGCACTAGGAACGCTCACTATCCTGTTACCATTTGAGCCCTCTGAAACATGTAGTTTTAATGTTTTGTGCAGCTCCTAGTGCACTGCAGTCAGTAAATAAATGCTAAGCAAAAGTGGCAATTAGAAAGCCGGAATTATTCCAAAATATGGAACATAAAAGGCAGCCTACAATCCGATACACTTACCTGGGAGTAAGGTAGTAAGCGGGTGGTGCAGTGGGTTAAACCGCTGAACCATGAGCTGTTGATCGAAAGGTTGGCAGTTCGAATCCGTGACGGGGTGAGCTCTCGTTGCTTGGCCAGCTCCTGCCAACCTAGCAGTTCCAAAGCATGTTAATATGAGTAGATAAATAGGTACCGCTTGCGGGAAGGTAAACAGCGCTCTGTGTTCCAGCCGCATGCTATGTGCTGCGGCAAGGAGAGTCACGCCGGCCACATGATCACGGAGGCGTCTTCAGACAACGCTGGCTCTTCGGCTTTGAAATGGGGAAGAGCACTACACCCTAGAGTCGGACACGACTGGACTTAAATGTCAGGGGTCACCTTTACCTTAAGCCCCATTGAACTCAATGGGACTTACTTCTGAGTAGACATGCATAGGATTGTGATGTTAGGTTAGCCTCGGGCAGCCCAATCCTGTGTAACTTTAGGCCGGCGGAGCAAGTGCTCCGCTGGTCTAGGGTGCCGTAATCATGCCATAAGGCACGTTTTTGGTACCCTGGGAGTAAACGGCACTGGTGCGGAGGCTGGCACCGTTCTCTCCGCTGCCATCTGGAACCTGCGCCAGCCAACGCAGGTCAGTGCTGCACCGGTCGGTGCCGGGGCGTAGGGTGGATGGGCAGGGGTGGCGAGGGAGGGGACCATTGGCCGAGATGAGGGGGCGGGGATATCGGTGCTAAGTTGCATTGCTGTCTTGAGCCCCGTCACAGCCCTGGGCCTGCCTTACATAACCTCCCCGGAAGCACGCCAGCTTCCGGGGAGGCCCATTGTGGCCCGCGCTGCTTACACAGGTCCCCTTCCCCCGAGGAGAGCCCAGGCCACGTCGGTGCAGGCCACAATGGGCTTAGGATGCAGCGGCCTGCCCTTTAGGCAGGTTGCGCATAGTTACACAGGATTGCACCATAAGTCTTGCCCCCGCTATGCCTGCAATAGGGGACTGGTCTACTTTTTAGGACTGTTGTTAGGATTGCTCAGATGTGAGATGCTTTGGAAATGCTCTCTAAATGCAAAGTATTTAAGGCTGTAATTCTGAATGCACTTGCTAGGGAGTAAACCCCACTGAATACAGTGGGGCTCACTTCTGAGTAAACACCACATCACATGTCTCCCTATGTTTGTACTGAAGGAGCAGAAAGTGCCTCTTATTCTCACATCCTCCTGTCTCACACAGGGGCACAACTGCTCTTGGCTCCATGTTTAGTGAGAGCCTGTCTTATTTTTGCATATTTGACTCTTGCGAGGTAGCCTTACTAAAGCAATCATGCCAAAAGCATCTGCAGCAGCTTGGCATCTACTTCCCATGGCATTGCTGTAGCCAAAGGGCTTTAAGAACGTCTTTTCTATGTTGTTGTTTCCTTTGCATTACTAATCATCATCGAAGCAATTTAACCCAGGAAACGCTGTGATGACGTCACGTCGAGGAAAAGCGTCTGGAGCGGGCAGCCTCTGAGCTCAAGTTCACCTGTCCGATTGTGCCCGGCTCGGCACACTAGGTGGCGCTGTTTCCTCTTGTCGCGCAGATCTCCAACTCGCGATTCCCCCCCCCCTTCTTTTTGCAACCTGATCAACCCATCAGAATGTCTGTGCTACCAGATTGCAATTCGTCGTTTTATTCCCCCCCCCCTTTCGGAGATCTGCAGGCGGGTAGCTTAGCAATGCATCTTTGACGATAACAGGTGCTTACCAACAGGTAAAGCCCCCACCTTAACCGTGGATTATACGTACACTGTGTGCCAAGAAGTTGGACTTCAGCAGGCAGCAGCAAAGGCTATAGAGACTCACCTTGGAAAAGTTGAGGCTGCAGCCCACTGCCACACTGATTTGGGAGTAAGCGCCAACAGTCTCGTGAGCCGATTGCACTGCCAGTCGAGCACGTGGATGAGTGCAAATCTGGCAGTGTGAGAGGTCTGTACACCACTTCAGAATGCAGGGAAGAGGGGCTCGCGCGCTGCAGTTTAGTTGGATAGGATTCACCCAATAAGAATTGAAAAGAAATCGCAATGGATTCAGTGGGGGTTTACACGTAATCAGTTAAGTAAAGGATGTAACTAATGAGGATGCAGGATTGTGTGTCAGTATCCTGCTGTGCTTCAGGAACACATTCCTTCCTCCCATGTAAGAGCATCGGATTGCAGGTGGTAATATATATATAACCTGTAGCATGCTTGTTTTTCGGAAATAAACGCTAATCAATTCAGTGGGATTTACAGTGCAATCCTGGACATTTGTACTACTACTCCGAAGTAAGTCCCATTGAATTCAGTGGAGCTTACTCCTGGAAAAGTCCGCATAGGATTGCAGCCTTACGCTCCACTCCAGTAGTCTTTTTAGTAATACCTTGGGGCCAACCAGAGCAGCTAACTTGGGAGTTCTTCAAGAACTGAGTGATAGGAAAGCAAAGGGGAGGAGGGAGTCTCGTCTTCCAGCCGCAGAAGGGGCTTAAAGCCACTCCCGAAGCCACTGCAGTCACGCGCCACGCCCAGAGCAGCTCTGCTGCCCGGGGATAGCGCTCGTTCCCGATGAATGAAAGACGCCGCGGCAGCAGCAATTACAGCTCGTCGACGGGCTGCTGGTAGTGCAGGTGGCTGCTGGAGTGGGGCGGGAGAGGCGGAGAGATGGAGGAGGAGAACTTCCGGAGGTAGCGAGGCGGGCGGAGGCGCACCGCGCAGCACAACGCAGGGAGAGAAGGAAGCAGAGAGCTGTAGTAGCCGGGCCCGGTGAAGCAAGCGGAGGGCGCTGCTGCATTGCACTACGCTGCACAGTTGGGCTGGTTGCCTCCCTTCTTTGCTTGCCTCCTGCTTCCTTCCCGATGGCGGCGGGGTTGAGCTCGTTAGAGGCCGTGCGGAGGAAGATCCGGAGCCTGCAAGAGCAGGCGGACGGCGCCGAGGAGAGGGCGGGCAGGCTCCAGCGGGAGTTGGATGAGGAACGGGCGCTACGCGAGCAGGTAAGGAAGAACAGGCAGGGAGGTAGCGACTGCCGGCCGCCCAGTCTCCTGAGCATCGCGTCTGGCTGTACGCTCCACTTGTCTCCCTGAGGGCGTTTCTCACTTCTGCCCCCCCCCCCTTTGGTGGTTGTAGCGGACTAAAATGGATTTGGGTTTGGTTTTTTTGCAAGCTGCAGGTGGGCGTGTTGGGAGGTCCTCCCTCTTTATACATTGTCTTGGCTAAGGGAAGGGCCAAGGGTGTGTATTCGTACGTTTATTTCTTTTTGTATCGGAGTGAATATTTGCTCCTCCTCCTCCTCTTGGTGGATGCCCCGGTCCTCCTAGGCCATCTTGCGCTCGGCTCGCCGTTTTCTTCCTCCTCTGCAAATCATGGAACTGCGGCACGGCGGGCCCTGAAATGCTTCGATTTCAGTCGTGGAGAAGGGGGGGAAATGGCCCTCCTTTTTCCTCTTTTCCCCACCACCCGGGCTCAGATTTCGGGCAAGGGAGGCGCTGAAGAGGCCGCTTTTGCAGCCTGCAGTTCCTCCTTTTTCTCTTGTGTTCTGAAGGAAGTTGAAAAGTGTCCTCCTCTCCAGACGCATCTGGGGATTTTCTCCTGCCTGAATGGATTGTACTTGAGCGAACTTTCCTTGCACTTCTTTCAGAGTTTCCCAACCAGCCTTAAGTCCTTCCTTCTGAGACAAAAATTGAGATCCAGTCGTGTGAAGGGCAAAGGCAAACTGGTACAAAAGGTTAAAAAAAATTTTTTTGCAAGAAGCTGAGGCTGAGCCAGAGAACTTTTGTGCTTCAACCTAAGTGAGTCTTAGGTTGTGAAGATATTTTCAGAGTTCAGCTTGATCCAAGGCTCAGACCAGGTATTCTGGACTACAGAGGACTCCCTCTGAGTGTGGCTAGAGTGTGTTTCCATCACTGCTTGCAGTAGTTTCACACTCACAGCAAGGTTTTAAAGGGTTGTGGTGCAGGTCTGTATCATTAACCTTTGAAAATAATATGTGAATAACCCCTAGGTAACTGAAACCCACCTTGACGTCTGAGGAATTAGGGGTTGGGGCTTTTGAGCCCCAGGGCAGGGCTTCTAGATTGATTTTTAAGCTGAGTATTAAGGCATGTTAATGACATGTTATAAAATGCTTCCCTTTGCGTTTCTTGAACCCACAACCATGCAGTTTCGTTGGATGCCCCCGCCTTCTGGTAGTTGCAGAGAGATAAATCATTCCCGTCATTTTCTGCATACACTATTATTAAGTAGTTAAGAACATTACAAAGGCCCTGCTGAATCAGACCAGAGACTCCATGTAGTCCAGCACCCTGTTTCTCTGCCTTGGTCAGCAAGGTGAGACTGGGAAGCCCACAAGCAGTGCATGAAGGTGAAGGCCTTTCCCCACAGTTTGTACTCAGTGACACAACTGCCTCCGAACATGCAGGGCCTCCATCATGATTATGATGATGTTGGAAACGCAGTTGCTCGTGGCGTGCCACACACACACCCTTATTGAAATCTTCCTTGGACAATTTCTGGACTTCCTTTCTGTCGAGCATGTTGGTCAAGCATACCTTCTGGATTGTGAACTTTCAAGTGTGCTACCTGCAGTGCCTCTGTGAAGGAAATTCCTCTTGAGTCAAGTGCCTGGAGCCTTGCTAGAGGCTGCAGTGCCCAGGTGTCATTGGAATTTCCCCACAGTGTTTTTCTGCTTTGCAATCCTATTTCTTACCACAACAGAATGCTGTTCCTGTGTGGTTGGAGCCAACATTTGCTTCTCCTAACTTAGTTGCTTTTGTGCATGTGGGTTCTTTTAAAATAAATCCTTGAATCTAATTTCCTTGACTCTAAGCAGGACCTTGCATTTGATGTACCCTAACCCCCCCTTACCTGGTGGCATCATACCACCTGCCCCACCGCTCCTCCTCCTCCTGCTTTGGTACTCTAGCCGACCACACTTCTGTTCAAAAATCCACGGAACAGAAACAAGAGTGTTGTGGATGGACCGAGGCAGGTGGTCCTGCAAGTCTGCCCCCTGAGTCGCCCACTCCAGCTGACCTCATGGCTAGACCGGCCCTGACTATAAATGGCCTGTTCAACTTACAGTGCAATCCTATGCATGTCTGCTCAGAGATAGGTCCCATTGTGTTACATAGGGCTTACTATTGGGAAAGTATGTATAGGATTGCAGCGTCAGCCCATTTGCACGTGAATATCCTGGAGGTGTTCTGAGCATTACTTATGCAATTTTCACAAGTAAGAAAGTAGCATAGCGGAAGCTTCTGTTTGTTTCTTCCTGTCCACCAGCAGCGGGACCACCTTTTATGAAAATGATTATGAGCGTTGTTAAAGCGACACATGCTCTAGACCTGCCCCTTCCTGCATCAAAGGAATGCAGTTTGGAGAGTGCAGCATGGAGTATGAGCTTCAGACTTCCCCTTTGAGCGATGCCTGACTTGATGACGTGTGTGACCCAGTTATTTTCTCTGTGCAAAGTACAGGTGCAAATGGGAGAGAGAGAGAGAAGAATAACTCATTAGACAGTGAATTTCATTAGTCTTGGATAAAGACTAATTTGACAAAGACTTGTTAAGTCTTAGACAGGCAGAAGGAACTTGAACTTGCAACTAAAACTAGCCTGTCTTGTAATTCAGGCTGCAGATCTATACATGCTTACATAGAACATTTTGGGATTTACTACAGAGAAAGTCTTGGCCTAAGCCAGGAAACTGTGGTTTAAGCTATCTGAACAGATCGGACTATCAAACCACAGTTGGGTCCTAATTTTATATCCTGGTTTGTTGGGATTGCGTTAACCACAGTCACTTGGTCTGGAGATCGCAGGAAAATGTGGCTTGATGCATCAGGAAACATTGCAGTTAGTTAGTCTGATGCTCCAGGAGAGGAGGGTACTTACGGACTCATGGTCGTCTAGCATGCTGTGGTTTGTTAGATCATCTGAACTGGGCCACTGTTATGGTTGGGCTAAGAAATGGCATCAGTCTTTATACTGTACATATCAAATCTGGTTGGGATATTCATTTAAAAAAAAAAAGTTACGTAGAAGACTTGTTGAAGAGTTTGAGACCTTGGGTGTGTGGTTCCCTTCACTTTTCCTTCAGTTTTTGGTGACTAAACCGAAAAGGAAATAGTTTCTTTCTTGCACAGTAGCAATCATTAATCCCAGGACCTCTGTCATAGTGAAACTATGCAGCAAACACAAAGGCAGAAACAGATAGTTTAGCCCTGGGAGTGCCGTTGAATGTCATCGGTAGTTTTCTTTACCATATAAGGGAAAGTCCTCCTTTGCAGCAAAACCAAGAGAAATAATTTGGGCTTTCGAGGGTAGCTGCAAGCTCTTGCTGAACTGCTGCCCTGGGAACAGGAAGGAGGAAATTGACCTTTAGCCATTACAGGCTACAATTGGGGTGAGATCAGTTAATGTAATTATTAACATACAGTGTAATCTTTTTCCACACTTTAGCACAGGGTTGTTTGCCAATTCTTTCTTCCCCAGAGAGGAAGATTCTGTAACTTTTATAGCTTTGAAAGGTTCTCGGCAGTGTACTTTGAAACCTGGGGAGGAACTGATCATTTGTTTGCTTCACTTCAGTCACTTGGGACGCAATCCAGCCGGAAGTTCTCTTGCACAGGCCCTGTCCGAATGAACTGGAGCTGTGCAAGATCTTATACAGGAGAACTTCCCACTGAATTGTCCCTTTAAAACAGGGTAACTTTGGGCTTCTGAAGGCTGGGCTTTTGCACTGATCTAGTTCCTACGCAGTGGGAAAGTTCATACATTTTAGAAAGAAAGTAGAGGTCTGTTTCTGTTCTCTTAAAGCTCCACATTTGGAAAAAGGTTTGAAAACCTGGCTTCAGTTGTGATGCTAGCTTTTAACGAGATCATGGGATCTGCTCACACTTCTGCATTTAAAATAAAGACCACAAGGAAGGACAGTTCTCAGTGATATAAGATAAACTCCTGTTCCTCATTGTGAATCTGTTTAAAAGCAGCAGAATTTCTTTTGAAAAAGTATATTACAAAACAACATTAAAAAAAATCATACCTTGGGTGTATAGTATGCCAAGGTTAGGTTGGAATGCATCACCTAGACTAGTTATAATAATCATTGGCTATATGGGCTGCAAATAAAGTATCCAAAGTATTTGATTATGTGCCCTCCCCAGTGTCCATAATATTACTACATGTGTAGCCTTCCTACGTTGAGATGGGGTTTTGCTCCAATCTACTGAATGGGGGATTGGGCAAGAGCATGGCCTGTTTCTCTGGCCCCACCTGTCAAAGAGACCCATTACCTGGGCCACTTGGTAGCATCTCTGCTCAGGCTAGCCACTTGTGACCTGGGTTGTTAACATGCAAAACAAAACTGAAGCTATTTCTTCCAGAGGACTGTTTGGTACCTGCTTTGCAATTTGAGCAAAAGTTTGAATGCTGAAACTTATCGGGGATGTGTAAAAAGAATAGAGTGGTCCCTGCCCCAAGGAGATTAAACGGATCTAAACCTAGAAAGGGGGAGGGGCGTTGCATCAGAGGAGAGGCAAAGATAGCACATGGTACATTCTTTTTTCTGGTGCTGTGACCATGGTGTTTTTCTCTATCTTACCCTTGATATATATATGTTTGCATGGACTTTCTCTGTTTTGCAATACAGTACTTAGGGGTCAAGGGAGGGCTGTCTATATCCTCGCCAAGGGAAACAAATGTATGTCTTAAAATGTACCGCTACTCTGGGGAAAATGGAGCAGTTCCTCTTATTTAAATATAATAATCCTTTTCTGAAATGCTTTTCTTCCCCTTCCCCCACCCCATTTAAGAGAAATATGTTAGCAACTGATTGCATCCTACTACATACTACTTATTGCAGAACAAATGTCTGCAGGACTGTGCTATTTTGTCACAGTTAAGGAAAGGTTCATATTTGCAAGTACAGTAGAATAACTGTCAATTAAATATATGCACAGGAAAGACATTTGAGAAGTACCTTAATAGATTAGGCCCAGAGTGACATATGTAGCTATAATCTGCCTACCTACTTGAGACAAACTTCTCTATTTGAAAATGGGTTCCTTATTGTTGTTCTTTGGTTCTCTGAACTGACTGCGTTTCCCAGTAATCCTTCCAGTTCCTCTGCAACCAGTGGGCTCTTTGAAGGGAACCCCTCTTGCTCATCATTAATTTGCTTTTCTCCCCCCCCCCCCCAGGCTGAGAGCGATGTGGCCTCTTTGAACAGGCGTATCCAGCTGGTAGAGGAAGAGCTGGATCGTGCCCAGGAGCGTTTGGCAACTGCCCTGCAGAAACTGGAGGAGGCTGAGAAGGCAGCAGATGAGAGCGAAAGGTGGGAACAGGGGCAGCAACCAATCCGTTTAATCCAGATCAGGGCAGAACTAACACCTTCTACATGTGTGGCAGCCCATTTTCCATTCTTCCTTCTTGCTTTGTTGACCTGGGCTGGATACTTTAAAATGTGTAAGGCCAGTAAAAAGTTTACAAGGGGCTGATGTCTTACAGTTTGTTGTCTGAGGCTGGAAATATAAACTGGGAGGCCCTGCCTTTCCATACTGGTTCACATGGGACACAATCCACCAGGAAATGTAAGATTAATGTAAACCTGGGGTTCCGCTCTCTTAAATGTGACTAGCCCAGGCCTTTCTCATGACCTTGAAGGGGGGGGGGTCATACCTGTAGTTGTGCTGTATTTCAGAGGACCTCTGAACTGCAATACGACTGCAGGTGTGGCCCCTCCCGCTCTCTCTCAAAACTGGAGAGGTTCTCGTGCTTCTCTGTTGAGATACTTGGAACACCTCGGAAGTGTAGCGCAATTGCAGGAATGATCCTCCACCTCTGTCCCTCACTAGTTCTGAGCTGGGAAGGGGAGTAGGGGATTGTAACTGGACTCATGCTGAGTGCTTCGAGGTGCATCATGAAATCAGGAATGGCGGGACCCTGTTGACGACAAATTTGGTTTTCTGCCAAGGGTTTATGGACCCCTGACTAAAACCAGAATGAATGATGCATCCTAGGAGGAAATATGAATATTTGTTCAATTTGCAGATGAGTCTACAGACTGTAGGTTGCAAAATTTACCTGGCTGGAGCTAACAAACCGTCTCCAACTCTTGTCTTTCCCATCTTCCAGAGGAATGAAGGTCATTGAGAGCAGAGCCCTGAAGGATGAGGAGAAGATGGAAATTCAGGAGATCCAACTTAAAGAGGCCAAGAACATTGCTGAGGACGCCGACCGCAAGTATGAAGAGGTTAGTACTTGAGGGCAGCAGAGGCCTCTTGGATCATTGTTTGGTTTGGCTCCTGTCCTCAGTGAGCACAAATAAGCCCTGAAAATTTGGGTTTGCTCTGCGGAAGTTGTGGTGGGTTGGCCATAAGCGACGGTGCCAAGATTCTTTATGGAGAAAAGCGACAAGGGGGTGTTGGAAACAATAACTTTCAGTGGTAAGCATATTGTATCAAACTATTTCAGGTTATGGATGAGCAACGTCTAGGATTTGATACCCCACACCCTTACCCAGACTGTGCTAAGTTGAATTGAATGAATCTATGTAAACATAGCTGTGGGATCTTCCCGTCCTATATTCAAAATACTCTCTTTTCCACCGCAATCCCCCCAGTTGTATGACAGGCAACACAGAAGGACCAACAAAATCAGGATGATTTAGGCTAGGGCACCACTTTTGATGATGGCTGCCCCTGGGTGGAAATTGCAACTTTGCTAGATCACTCACGGTTTGGTAGAACCACTTGTTGAGGCGAGTGCCTCCAGGACTTTGACAAGTAGGACACCCAGCACCACACACAGCCCCCTCCCCCCTGGCCTCGTTTCCATTGCCATTCTTGAGAAGGAAAAAAATAGCAGGATTCCCTTCTCAGTAGCTTACTGTCTTCTTACTGTCTCCCAACACAAGTGAGAAAAGATCCACATCTCTCCCAAGCCCTCTGCATGTGCCAGAGAACTTGGAGGAAGAGACCGGAATTGGTGGCAACCACAATAATTGTTGATAAGTAAGCCAAGTCGGCATTTGTGGATCCCTGCTTAGCGTGGTTGGAAGCACACATCTGGTAGTTGCCATTTTGCAATAGCTGTAAAATTATAAGTGTCAGTTTTACAAAGATTTCTGTGACTGCAGAATCTATAGGGCCCCCGAGTAAAAACAGAATTATTCAGTGCAGGATGATCAGGTCGTTGTTGGTATAAACTGTCTGAATGACGGCTGTCGTGACAAGGATTTCACTTTACATGAGAGATTCAGTTGAGCAAACAGGACTCTACAGAAAATATGTCCTGTATGCTGCAGTCATAGTAGAATAATGTTCTACTGAGCTTCAGTTCTCAGAACCTAGTTATCCTACAGCAGCCCCTTTGACTTCATTAGGGCTACTCTAAAACATCAGGTTTAAAGAGCAGTGGTTCTACTTTGGTTTTTCCCATTGGTCAGTACTCTTGAGTACTTAGCACTGGGGAACCAAAAGTGGCAATGATGAGAAGGGAGAAAACTGCGGGAAAACTTTGAAAGAGTAGCTGGCAACCAGGCCATGTTCTCTGAAGCAGCACAGAGAATGAGGAGGAAGAAGGAACAGCTTCTTGTTCTCTCCCTCATTCGCAACTGGATTTTTGCACTCCAGATTGTAATATTTTTGTTGTTGACTCGCTTTATGATGTATCGTAATTATGTTGGTACGTACAACCTCTTCTCCCCTTCTTTCCTCTCCATTGCTATAGGTGGCTCGTAAGCTCGTGATCATTGAGAGCGACCTGGAGCGTGCAGAGGAGCGGGCTGAACTCTCAGAAAGGTAGGTGCTGCCCCTCTGCTGTGGAGCTTTCTGGGGTTTTACGAGACAAGCATGATGTCTGTGGCAGTATGTGGGTGTCCGGCTCAGCACTGTGATTGGCTCGTTTTATTGTGGCAACTGCAGTCTGCTGTGTGCACCAGAAAAAGGGCGCCTTTGTATGTGTGTCTGAGTACGCCTGTCTTGTGTCAATGTGTACTGGGATTGGAGAGATTCTTTCGGGGGTGTCTGGTTTCGGTTTGGTTTTGGTCACTGTATGCTTTTACTGGCTCACTGAATTTTTTTTTGTGAATGGCTCTGTGCATTTTCATGTGTTCACTAACAGCCAAGTTCGACAGCTGGAGGAACAGTTAAGGATAATGGATCAAACGTTGAAAGCATTAATGGCTGCAGAGGAGAAGGTACTGGAGCTAATATATGTATACATCTGTGTAACGAGTGGGCAGGTTTAGCTGCAACCCAAACCTTTCAGCTATCCTAACCTGCTAGTTACACCCATTAGCAGTAGCAGCTGAATCTTCCCTGTGCTCTTTACTTTCCTTTGCATTTGGCTTCTTGAGTGGCTGTCTTTAGTCTTTAGTGTGTATGTGTGTGCATGTGTGTTAACTTTTTTTGCAGCTGATCAAGCCCCGAAAGAAGCTGAACTGTCTGGGATAGTTTAAGGTGAACAATTCTGAATAAATTTGCGTCTGTCTGTCATGCAACCGTTTTTAAATGCACTGTTGTATTCCTGTTGGTTGCGCCTATGTCGGATGGTACATGCAGATAGCATCCTGTGAGGATCTTGGGACAGAAGCCTGGCAAATTCCATTCTATTCCCCCCCCCCCCAATTCCCACAACTGGAGAGGCTCATGGTGTTTGTTTTTTGGGCACAGTCTCAGGAATGTGTTCCCAAGGACGTCCCACAGAAGCAAATGCAAGATGTCTCAGAGCATAGCTGAAGTGCTCTTTGTGTCCCACGTTGTGGCATGCTTCCAAGCAAATTTGGACATTGTAGTTGATTGTCTTTTTGATCCCAGATAGATTCGGCTCCTTTCAAGGCCCTTCTTTTGCTGTGAGATTCAGTTTTCATTTTTCTCTGTCTTTTTTTCCCCCCTCTTTTTTATTTTTCTTTTGCTTGACTGAACTTCTTCCTGCCCCCCTTTCCCGCCTCCATTCCAAAATAATAGCAAATGTGCTGAACTTGAAGAGGAGTTGAAAACTGTGACCAACAACCTGAGGTCGCTGGAGGCTCAGGCAGAGAAGGTATGCTTTAGCTGGAAGGCTCAAACTATGCAAAATGAGTTCTTACAACCCAGTCTCGTGACTACTTCTGTTTCTAAGGCTGCAATCCTGTGCAAACGTTCCTGGGGGTTAGGCCCACTGAACACAGTGGGGCTCCTCCCAAGGAAACATGCATTGGGGTTGCCATGCATATCACCTTTCCACCACCCGGTTCCCAAGGCAATGTACAAACACCATGAATGATACAAAATGAGCATGTGAAGCTGCTTCAAATGGAGTCGGCTCATTGGTTCCTCTCGCTGGCTACTGTTTACTCAGGAACCACTTGGCCAGTTGAAGAGTTGGGCAGAATCGTTCCCAACCCTGCGATCCTTTTAACTGATGGTGTCGGAGATTGAACTTGGGACCTTGCCACCGAGCTACGGCCCTACAGTATAAAGCAAAACGATATCTGTTGTATTCATAAGTTGTATGAATCAACAAAAAACATGCACATGATACAATCCTGATGAGGGTGACAGCCTTAATCTCAGCAGCCTGGATATTTTTTGTGTTTGCTTTTAAATACCTTGCATTCAAGCCAGTGTCAACTTTTGGAATCATTGGCAGATGAAAGCTTTTTCTGGTTTGCAACATCCATTGGGATTCTGGCTACATGCTATGAGCAAGAACAAACTTTCAGCTTCAAGTTTAAAATGTACACTTATTATAGAGTTGAAGAGGAACCCAAAAGTTGTCTTTAAGTCATATGGGAGGCGCTCTGTACTTAAAACGGCTGTCTAGGATTTTATGGAAATGAAGGAGATTACACAGCCCTGCAAGGGAGCTTGCTCAGACCACAGCAGAACTCCACCTAAGCTAGCCACTCTTTAGGGTGAGCCTGCTGATCTGGTGTACAGTCAGGGCTAGCCAAGTTGCCCAAACTTCCCCCACAGTTGGCAGTATTTTTCAAGGTAGCAGTGGAGCATTGTGCAGTCTAGGAGGTCACCCTGGGAGATGCCTCACCCTTTTGCTTGCGGTGCAGCCTTCTGGAACAGCAAAGAATCTCAGGCCTGCCCTGTGTACGTTTTCTCCCTTCTTGGCATTTTTAACACCTTCTCAACTCTTCCCCTTTAAATGGCTCCATCGCCACCCTGTTGTAACATAACTGGTGGCTTCAACCTTTTTTTTCCCTTATGTCTTGTTTACATAAGTGTGTGTCACTTCTGACATAAGAGATAAAAACAGCAAGTGAGATGCGAGGTGTACCTTTATCCCTGAAGATCGATTCAGCTGGTTCGTGCTGAGGTCAGGTGGGCCACCTGCTTGAAGCAGGCAGTTCTCAGCTACAGAGAGTACAAAGTTGACATGCTAAAATGTAATATTTTCAGACTGGGTATAGCTAGTTAGCCAGTGAACAATTAAATGCTTGAACAATAAAGCATTGAAAGATGAGATTAAAATGTAATTAAAAATAAATGGGTATCCCATCTCATTTTAAGGTGGTTATGGTGATCCAAAAATTGGAGGCCTCTGTTTAACCATACACTTCTTGAGTTCAGCAGTTAAAGATTTTAACTCTCAAAATTCTAATGAGCTGGTATAGTGCAATGGCTCAGAGACTTAACAGCGCAATCCTCCGGAAGTATAGGGCAGTAGAGCAAGCGCTCCACTGCCCTAAGCCGTCGCAAACGTGCTGTAAGGCACGTTTGCGACTACTCTAGAGTAAGGGCTGCCGTCGCTATGCCGGCAGCCCTTACTCCGCTGCCAGGACATCCCCATGGCCGCTGGAGGCAGGTAAGAGATCCCCTGGCGGATGTGGGGGTGGTCCAGGGGGCGAGGGAGGGGGGCCATTGGCCAAGCTGGCCTGGGAGGGGGCGGGGATGGTGTCCGCCATATTCCCGTCTCCCACCGGGCTAGATCGGCCGTTACACGGCCTCCTCTTACTTCCACCAGCTATGTAGCTGGCAGAAATCTGAGGAGGCCCATTGGGCCTTCCCTGGTTTACACCGGAGGAAGGAGACAAACATCCCCTTCCTCGAGTAGACATCTAGGTGGCTCAGAACAGGGATAGGATCAGGCCGCCCGCCGGATAGTTGCGCAGGATTGCGCTGTAATCTGCAAGCCAGGACTTCCCCAGTGTGAATCTTGCCTCTACTATGAACTTTTTAGGTGACTGCATGCAAGCCATTCCCTCTCCACCTCAGTCTTCCCCATCTGCAACATGGGGATAATAATGTTTACAGGGTTGTTGTATAGCAAGATAATGCATGTGAAGCCCTTTGCACACCCAAAGTGCTATACAAATGCTTTATTGTTAAAATTAAGAATCTTAATGGTCGGACTTATAAGGCTGTGAGTCTTTTAAGTGGGAACTAAGTATGTATTAGTTTAATTCAAAACACATTAGAGGTGTTAAATATTGAAAAGCATTTGAATGTTACGTTTTTATAATCTGCCTTCCCTCTGGTTTGTACAATCAAATCTGGCTGTTTGTTTCTGGCACTGTAATTTTGCTGGATTTATCCTGTGCAGCATTTGGGTGTTGTTGTTTTTAACGTGGGGCTGTAAGAGTCCCACGGGTTGCTTAGCATCACATTTGCATGTGAACTCTGAGGACTGATGTCTCCAATTGATTCTGAATTACAGTACTCGCAAAAGGAAGACAAGTATGAAGAGGAGATCAAGGTTCTTACTGACAAACTGAAGGAGGTAAAATACAACTATCCAAGAACTCCTTGACACCCACATGACCCTTCTCGCCTCCGGTCTTACCAGGCAGTGCACCAGCCAGTTGAATCCTCCTGGCTTCCAAAAGAGGGGTGACACTTTAGGCCACAATTCCCCTTTGCATTTCCGCCAGGGAGTGGAGGAAAAGGAGCAACAGATGAGTGTGAGCATGCGCGCACACACACACACACACACTCTCTCTCTCTCTACCCTCTTGAGGCATCGATCAGACCTGTCTTTGTCCATTTGTCCACTTCCCATCTTACCAATATGAGATCAGTGACATTAAGTCTGGCATTATAATGTGGCCTTCACTTACCCTTGGGCGAGGGGGAGATATACCTCTGGGCTGTGTTTTTTTTCCCCTTGTGATCCTTTTGTGTCAAATCACCCGCTTCTGTATGACCTTTTTTGACCCCAGGCTGAGACCCGAGCTGAATTTGCTGAGAGATCCGTAACTAAGCTGGAGAAGAGCATTGACGACTTAGAAGGTACGAATCTTTGTTCACATTCCTTGCTAATCTAAAAGGCTGAGACAGCAGACACCTATTTACAGTCGGCACATAAGGTGGGCAGCTGCTTATGCTGGGTGAAACCTGGTAAAAGTTTATCGTGGACGACTGCCAGTTCTGTTAGGCTTCCTGCCCCGGCGCAGTGAGTTTGAACTAGGGTTGCCAATTTTCCACATTGTCATAGTCCCAAAAGATTGGGCTTCCTGCTCTAAAACACCACAGTGTTTGGCTGGTGTCTGGCATCAAGCGTTTTGGGAACTGACCTATAGCCATGTTCAGGGCTGACCCAAGGCCTCCTGGGTCTGAGCCAGCCATCAAATGCCTCTGCCCACCACCCTTACCTAGTAGTACGTACACCACCCACAGTTTCTCCTCCTCCCACTCCTTGGGTTCAAAAAGAGTAACTGTGGAGAAGGGTAGCCCAATGCTCTCGCCCTCTCATTTCCTCCATCATTATTCTTCTGCTGTATCATAAGCAAGATGAACAATGAGAGGAAAACGAGGTTGAAAACATTTAATTATTTCGTTTAGGTAGGCAAGATTTTGCTTTTTGCCTGTTTTTTCATTTCTGTCTTTATTTCTAAGTCTTGGTGCTGCTCTCTTCCTCAAAAAAAATTTTTTTTTTTGTTCTGGAATATTCCTTTGCCAAAAGGAAATCACTTGATGGGAAATGTTGTTACTGCCTTTAAGTTCACTGGCCAAAAATGTCAGCCTAGGGAGACATTGTGTTCACGCCAATTGCAAGTTAATCTAATTTCAGATGGAGATAAATAAATGTCTAGGCAGCTACTTGGTGGCACCCAGTGATTTGACTTGCCAGTGATGTTAAAATATGTTTATGTGTTGGGAAGCATCTGTGTAGCTCCCTGCACAGTTTGCTTCAAGGTTCATAGCAACTCTTCAGATTCCCCCCCCCCCCCCCCAGAAACACTCCTTGCAAGATGCACTCTGGGGGAATGGGAGCAGTTGTTGGCGATGGGATGTGCTCCTTGTTGGTCTACCCTCACGCAAGTCTTCAAGCATTTTGTTTGGGGCACTTGTGTCTGAATCTTTTATTCTAGAGGGACCCTTGGGTGGCAAGGAGTTGCTGTTTCACTTGAGGAGTGTTGCGATGTTGGGAGTCAAGGAGGCTTCAGCACATACTTGTGTTCTTGATCAAGGCCTGTTTGTGGCCTGTTGCTTCCAACAGGAGGAATCTGAGAGATAGCAAGGGGCTTGATACCTCTTGGGAAAGAAGCCATTTGGAGCAAAGATCAGGCAATTCCCTCTCCATTCTGGCCGCTGTTGTGTAAAGCGCTTGTGTGCCTCAAGGCACAATACCATGTGGGTTCTGTGATACAGTTACAAAGTCAGAAGAAGAAATGGGAGAGGTGAGGACCTCAGCAAGTGCTAGACTCTTGGTCTGGTCCAGCTGAACTCTCCTCCTATGTTCACATGATATGGGAGACATTGCCATGTGACAGAATGATGTTGTCTCCTTGTCTGTGGGCTACTTCTTGCTGAGGTGATAAATGCATGTCTGAGCTGCAGGTGAAAGTCGACATGATGGACTGCTTCTGCATATAACAAGTGCCCTGCACATAGAAAACTGGAGTGTCGGGGAGAATGGTCCTCGCCTACCCATTTCCTTGACTTGTTAGTTTTCTTGATGTATGGAATGTTTTCTGTGGAGGAGCATTCCATTTCCACACGCAGTCCGAAGTGGTACTGCCAGAGACGCGTTGACCATCTCAGGGAGAGCTAGGTCATAGGCTAGGAGACGGCAGCGGTAACATTGCTTTGTCACAGAACCGAGCTACGAGTTGCCCCAAAATAAGCATCTTAACCTGAAGCAGGTTGGGTTGACAGCATTTTTTTTTATCAGAGCTGAGTCTTTCTCAGCACCTGAAGTCCCTCCTCTTCCATTTTTCTACCAGTTGCTCTCCTCTCTATTTTTTTCTTCTCAAAGTTGGGAAAACTGAACTATATGGAAGCATCAGTAAGAACATCGCTGTAACCAAAGTTTATTTCAGTCTAGTTGGAGGCACTTAACATTATGTCAGCAAAAGAGACGTTTTTCCCCCCATGTATCACCTGGGCACTTGTTCACCTATTTTCTGGCTTGTCTCACTGTTAAAGGCAGCATGTAGTTTTCTCTCCATTTCTATGCTATTCCATTATTTTGCATTTGTTTTGACTTCTTTTTGTGTTCTGTTCTGCTCTCACCCTGCCGCGCCACTGTCTCCTGCACACCTTTCCCCTTCTTGCGGCGGTGGTTTTCCGGATCGTGTTCCCTGCCATCACCTTCACCACCCCGGTCACCCGGTCGCTGCCTCCTTCTCACACCTCTGCATCCCCTCTGGTGGCTCTTAGACGAGTTGTATGCTCAGAAACTCAAGTACAAAGCCATCAGCGAGGAGCTGGACCACGCTCTCAACGATATGACTTCAATGTAAATGGACACCCGTTTCTGCCTGTGCCCGTCTCCCTTCTCCGCCCTCAGGATTGCCAAGTGCAGCCTTGCAAATGAAGCTTAGTCACTCTTTGGCGCAGGGGTGGACTTCCTACAGCCCCTTGAAATTCTCTTTGTACCCAAGTTTAATAAAATTGTTTTCCTGGTTTCAGTGAGAAGCCTAAAAATGAGGAGGCCTTGAAAATCTTATAATTGGGGGATCAGAACAAAATGCACAAGAATTTTAAAGTTCTCAGTTATTTTTGTGTCCAGCTCTTAATTTCATGAGACACAAGGCATTATTGGGCTGAACTTGTGGGGACTTTATGGTACCTCCCCCACCTCAAGCTGGCTTGCCCCCACCATCAGTGGCCTGTCTGTAAGATATGAATGCAAATTGCTGATGGGTTAATTAGCTCTGGCCCTTTTACTCGGCCTCTCCTTGAATAAGAATAAAACTCACTGGCTTGAGAATGTTTCTCTTGCAGTCAAGAGTGTGCAAGTTTCATGCCTGGATTGATGACCTGTAACACTCTGCAAGGCTCACTTTGACCCAATCTTCCTTGAAACCCTTTTTCTTTCTCCAGCTTCCACCCACCTTTGGTTGTACTGTGAGTTTCTCCTTACAGTTCTCTTCTGTTCAAACATTTTCTAAAATTGTGTATTTTCTTCTATTCCTGAGATAAGTTTAGTATTTTCTAAGGTTGCAATCCTAAACTCATTTACTGGGATAGAAGCACAGCCAAAATCAATGAGACGTACTTTCTAATAAATATGGGATGTATCCTAAGAAAATTAGGATGCCCAAGTCTTGCTGAACAAATGGGGCTTTAAGATGCAGTGCAATCCTGTGCAGGTCTACCCAGTAGCAAGTCTCATTGAGTTCAGTGGGACGTACTCCCAGCTTAGTCCCAGCTAACTTGTCTCATTTATTTCAACAGTGGTTAATCAGGATTCACTTCCTTAAAATTCACTTTCTTAGGATGCAACCCTTTGTATTTTAGAATTGGCTAAGCATGGTGCCCCCACTGCCTTCTATTGTTTTTCTTAGCTATTCGATTCTACTTCACAAATACGTTTTAGTATTTTAACTAGTCCTATAAAGAGATCCAGTTTAGTTAAGGGGACTTAGATACAATTTAAAAGTACAGTAATAGACTGAGCATGGGATTGTTAATGTCTTATTATGAGAGGCATGTTACTCTGTAATAAAATAACAGTGGCGTGCCCCCTTACAAGGGAGGGCTGATGTGCCTCTAGGCAGTTGTCTGTTGCAGTCCTTTGGTTCTAGATCCAGAATCAGCCTTAATTGTTCTGTGGCTTGTTAGACTTGCATGGTACCATCAAGCTGAGACTGTACCACTTCTTTATGCTGGTGATGAATTATGTGTCTCAATGTTCTCCCTTATGAAATACACATTGGGCTTAGAAAACTAGCCCATCAGGACTAATTCTAGCTTGGCCTCTTCCCTGGTGTATTAGTTTTCTGTGCTCGGGGTGTTCTTAACACGGAGTGGCATTCAAACACACAATTCCCTGCCTGCACTCTCAAGTTGTACTGTTGTGGAACGGTTGTATGATGGGAAAGTGTAAGACCAGTTGCTGATCGGTGGGGCAGTTTACCACCTTCCACAAAAGTCTAGTTCTTGTGGCTTTCAGAGTCCTAGAGCATGTCCAGATCGCTCTATATTGGATCACTGGATGCCATTTGTGTACTTCTGGCCTGTTTCCCTCCTAAGTCCAGCTTCTGTCCATGGGGCTTGCTTCCCATTGTGAGGATGAAATTGTTCTAGGGGTCGTCGTCCCCAGCACACGTCTTGCTGTTTGGACGTGCTTTGGTGGCAGAATGGAACCCATTCTGAATTAGTTAAGCTCTAGTTAGGGAAAGGAGCAAGGGGTTAAAAGTTGCTTGAATACTATACCTGGAGAAGTTGACTCTTAAGAGTGTCCTGGTCCACTTTCGAGGTGACTTAGTACATGGCAGAGAGAACTGGCTCATGAATGGTGAAAGTTGTAGTGTGTTTGGTTTGTGTTATAATATTTTAAGAAGTGTTGAACAGAAGTCCACTGTACTGTGCTGATAACCTTGATACTAGCACTTGGGTAGCAACAGGGTTTGCTAAAGCATCTCTGAGAGAACCAGTGCAGGAGAAACCTGGACATATTGGGGCTCTTTTCAAAGCACTCAGCTACCGGTAGAAGTTGCATGGCATTTCAGTACTTTTTGCATTGTCATTTTTCCACAGAGTCAGACTTTGGTTAGAGCCTCTTAATATGTACTACATACACCAAAGTTTTCTGCATCTTTCCCTGCCCCCACTTAATTTATAAACAAAAAATATTCCTGAGCCTACCGTTGTGCAATATTTTTTGTTGAATCCCCTTTTGGATTGATTTCTTTTTGTGGTCTAACACAATCTGTTTTGCAGGTTTTGAGTTCTAAACTTTCATACAAGTCATCTGTCACTAACATCTCGCAAATCTTTTGCAAGATCTCTTCATTTGAGATCAGAATGAAGGTTTGTGCATGCGTGGGCTAATGGTTGTAGCACAGCATGCGGGGGGAGGGGGAAAACATCGCAACCTTAAGGTGCTATTAGCAAAGTCTTGGGATAGCCAGGTCCAAGCAGGAGGGTTCAGTGAAGCTTGGAAGCAATTAGGGTCCCCCCTCCTGCATTGAAATAGAATTTGAAAAAGAGAATGGTAGAATTACATATATTTGACTTGGAATATCAGCAGATGTGTTCATGAGGTTAGTAACTATTGCCAGGACCTTTTGGTTCCTAGAATTTTGTGCGTAAAGACTGTTTCTGATGTAAACTTTGGGGGGGGGGGGAAGAGCTTAAGTTTGAACAGAGCTTATTTCTAGCCCTCATCTGCAACCAGGATGGTATGCAGAAGATGTCTAGAAATGGAGCTTTTGTGTACTCCTGGCTGCCATTTCTTCCTTGTGGCCTCTGGCCATGTCCCCTAGCCAGTGCAGGGCACCCATTCCTGGCTGCCTTGTTCCTACTCTTTCAATAATTCCTCCGCTGTGTGCTCCAAGATTTGCAGGAGAGTTGCAAGGCTCCATTGAGCCCAAGTATCCATCCGCACACAGACTAGGCTGCTTTGCAGAGTCTCTGTGTGATGTCACTGCTCCAGCCTGGCCTCCTTCCAGTCTGGAGGGATGCCAGAATGAAGACTCATGCAGAAACGTGGTGGGTTCATTTTGAGGGGCAATATAGTCTTAAAATTCCCTAAAAGTCAGCTTTTATGACTGATATGCACAGCTCTAGTTTTGTATTGAAATATGCATATCTTGACTCAACCCTCAGAGGTTTGGAGCAATTCTAATTGTACTTGCTTGCAGAGTTTAGCAAAAACTCAAGTATTGGTCTCCGGCTGAAATGGAAAGCAGAGTAGCTTTATGCAAAGGGAGCAGATTTGCATACATTTTCCCAACGAGCAGAGTTTATTCTGAAAGCAGAAATTGGAAGTTCTTTTCTGAGTTCCAAAGTGCACCCTTTGGGGAGTCCAAATGGCCCTGGCTATAGTGTATGTCATAAGTGGAGTAGAAAGGTAGGGCTATCAAGACAGGCTTCATTTCCCTATACATACTGTTATATCTCCTTTGTTTCTCTGCCTTCTGCCACCCTACTCATCCATTATGCCATTTTTACTTCCTCTCTTTTATCTTCACACAGATAAATGTCTTTGCTTCACTTCTCCAAAGACATCTTCGTTATGCTGGATAAACCATCTTTTCCAAGCTGTTGGCTGTTTCTCAGTTCATTGTCCTATCCTTCTCCCACTTGCCCTTAACCCTTTCTTCCTAGTACTCGCTCACAGGACGTGCGACACACACACGCACTCTCTCTCTCTCTCTCCCCTTTGTGCCTTTTTGACTGTACAGAAACTCTCCAACTTTCAATGTAAAATAAAATCCCAACTGTGTAAGCTGTATCTGTTTTGCTATTCCTTTTGCCTTTTATTTATTTCCACCATTTCCAATATGAATAAAATGAAAAAAACTGCTTTCTCGCCACTAGGAATTTATTCTTGCTTTCTATTTTTGCCTGTCTCTCTTTGGTTTGTTTGGGTTTTTTTCCCCTACATGCCGTTTCACAAACCCTTTGGCTAAATATGAGTAATGCAAAACCTATTGTGTTGTCAGAAAAAGTGGTTTCCCTTTGTTGGACGGTAGCGAATAGCCAGGTGACATTTCTTAGACTGGGCTCTGCAGTTCAGTTCTCTATCTCTGAATGAAGGAGCATTTAAGTCTTGAAATAAATCCAAAAGTTCACTGTAACCAGGGTTACGTGTATCTGCACTGTGTGCAAGCATTGTGAGCATCTCGGCTTTCCTTCAAAGAACGAGTAAGTTTCTGACCTGTGTGACTGTGAGTTGGGAGCAAAGGCAGTGGTAAGGGGATGTTGAAGGTGTTGGCGGCCGTGGCAGCACCACTGCATCCAAAAGAGGAGGCTGGAAAGTTAGGCTGGGGTCTTGACAGTGACCACTCTCTGTGGCTGGGCTACTGCTGTTCTTATCGTAAATCAATTTGTGGTTGGAGTCGCCATGGCATTTGCATGCCATAGAAGACACCAACTGTTGACCAGGCTCAAAGGTGTACATTTTAGCATGTGCAGCACGCACATATTAAAAACTAGCTACAGTTTTGGATCATCATGCTGTGATATCTCTGAGCTGAACGCAGGTGACGATTGTATAAAGTTGCTTCATGTCCTCTTTCTCCTCTGATCGAATGAGTAAAATTCTGGATTGGATTGCTCATGTCGCCATCCATTTTATTACTGACCATTACACAAGATCTAATGCAGGGTGCACAAAATGGCACACTATTTCCCAAATTGGTTATTTCAGAGTAGCTGCCAATTCCTTGCTCCAGAGTTGCTAAAATTGCTCCATATTAAACTCTGCCAAGAACTGGTGTAGGTTACTGGTTAACCAAATAGGTTTTAACCACTAGTTTACCAATTAAAGCACATTGGGAAAGAGTGAACCACTCTGTGTTCCTACCTGATATTAGAAGGTAAAGGGTCCTTTGGAATCTGGTGAAGGACAACAAAGAACTGGCGCCTTGGTGTGAGCATGGAGGGGTGTAGTTGGCTGCCACACAAAGTTCTTGAGCCAGTTCATGAGCAATGGGAGTGGTCACTGCCAAGATGCTGGATTAGGATCCTGTGAGATTAATAGGAAACCTCTTGTCACCTGAATCTCAACGAAAACCCTGCCGGCCTCTGTGCACTAATGGAGTCACAAGAACAACAGTTTTTTCAGCCCCTCGGTTACGCAATAAACGTTCCGCACGTTTAAGCCCTTAGAACGTAACCCAACTCCTGCGGCAATAATTTGTTAAGATTCTAAAGGAGGGGAAACTCCAATAACTTCATGGTGAGCTGACTCGAGCCAAGAAAAATTTTGGCTGGGTGAAGTTCCTTTCTCCAGTCATGAAGATTTAATCTGTGATCCTAAGTACACTTTTGCTTGAAAAGAGGTTGCAATGAATCATTGGGAGCACATTTCAGCAAGTATGTCCAGCAGCAAAGTATATAGAGTGTGAGCACTATAAGCCACTAGCAGTGAACAAAACTCCATCCTGGCCATTTGTTTGCAAGGCAACGCCACACTTTTTCATAGGGTAAAGTCACTGTGAGCGTTGGAGGCTTGTGACTGGGAATCTGGAATTATAAATCAGGATCCACAAGTAATTTGTGGGCAGGAGGTGGGATGAACTTGTTTATCCCCTTTGCTCCTTTTTCTTCCTTACAGTCCAGCTATGAGTTACTTCCCCCTCCCCTTGCAGTCTTTTTGGCATTCCTCTTTGCTGGTGAAAGAATTCCCGTGAGAAAATTGAGAGCTGAAGATGAGCACTATGGCTCCTTGGACTCCCAGTTGTATTCCACCTTATTGCCAAAAGCATCCTTTTTTGGAGTGGTGGTGGTGTAGAATTGGGCTCAGAAGCTGCAGGCCACGTGGCGCATACCTCTTCACCTCCCTTCCCTGTCTTGTAAGTGGCTGCAGGCGAGGTCTGCTCACCACCAAAGGGATGCTTTGAAGTGGGGAATTTGTGCTTGGAGGATGTGTCCGTTTGACATGCAGTCCTGGTACTCCCGGCCAAATTGTCCTGCTCTGTGACCATCCCAGATTGAAGGGAAGAGCCACTTGCTCAGCCACTTGCTTCCATAAAGCCCTGGCCTGCTGAGAGCTCACTCCTATGTGCTGTTCTCTGCTGCCAGGATTAAGACATACATGCACACTGCCTGGGGGTGGGGGGAATCGGGACTTCTCCCGTACTCGCACAATTTTTTTTGGGGGGGGGAGGGATGAGCAACTATTCTCCAGTGTATGATTGGTTTCCTGTGTTGATGCCAAAAACATTGCCCACCATTGAAGGTCGAGAGTTTCTCCCTTTCTGAGATTCTGTCTCGCAGCAAGGTACATTTTGTGTGTCTGTGTTAGTGGACTTTGTCATTGGATGACTAGTAGTATACAGCGAATGTGTTTCTTGCTATTAACCTGTCTTGTGTCTGTTTCTTAACTTTTTTGCTCTGTCTAACCTTATGTTCCTTCTGCCTCCTCTCTTTTCTTCTCTTCCCTCCTAACCTGCTTGCTGACTTGTACAGACCAACTCTACCAGCAGCTTGAGCAAAACCACCGTCTGTCTAATGAGTTAAAGTTGGCCCTGAACGAGGATTAAGCTTTACTATGAATCCACTCTTTCTAATGGATGTGTTCCTTTTGATACTGAAATATGCAAGAGACCTGTACCTAGTAAGAAACATTGTCAGCTGACAGCCGAGGTGAAGCTAGCTTGGCTTGGGGAAGTCTAAAAGTTCCCTAACCAGTTGGGGTCTGTTTAGATTTGCCTTTCCTGCTTCAAGACCAGCTATGCTCTCTAATTATAACAGGAAAGGAAAAACAACCAAGCAGACTCCCATTTTGCAGTGGAGAGTTTTGCTGGTAGCTGGGGAAGGGGACTGCTGAAACCTGAATCTTTGTTTAAAATATCTCAAATCAGATGTACTCCCAGCTGGTTTGTATTTGAAATCTGAGCACTCACTTTTGAGTTGCAATATAAACAGAGTTGTGTGTGGGTTAAATCAGCCACCTAAATAAGAGTCCCTCTGGTCAGTTTCAAAGTAGGCCTGCTTCACTACAAAATTGCTGTTGACATTTGTGAGTATGTGGTTCTGGAGACTCGTGCTTGTGTGTTTAACGGCTGTCCTACGAAGTGTGCATGTAACACAAAACTTAACGAGTGTTGTAAACATTTTCCCTGTTTTGATTTTTGGTTTAGCAGTCAATAAGTTTACTAGGATTTTCCCCAGGTTTGATTCTTCCCCCCTCATTTTCTGCTAATTATGAAGAATCGCTTCTGAAGTCTTGGCAGTCTGGTTTTAAGGACATGTTCCACCTTCTGAATTTTCTCTGGAATAGGCTGTTTTGATACACCTTGTGCCTTTTCCAAATTCTAATTTGATTTTAGATGGCTAGCTGTCTGCAACAGAGTCTTATAGCACCAAATTTGCCACCAGCCTTTACTTTTTGTTTAAACTTACTCCATCCCTTTTTCCTCCTGCTATGTATGTCTCCAATACACATTTGATATAATATGAACAAAAATGAGCCCTTGCACTTGGCCTCCTGTCCTAGTGTGTCGCACACAAGACTCGCTTTTCTTTTGGCCAAATGGTTTTTGCAGAGGCACCTGGCTACTGACCCTTGTTTTTCTGCCTTTTTGGTTTACAATTTTTCCAGCTATCTGGGCTAGAAAATCCTGGTACTTCATATCATGCCCACTTCATACTTGTTATACAATGTTTGCCTTCATATAATTAAAATGGATGCTTCCAAACGATTAGCTTTTTCATATATTGATTTTTCTAATCCAAAACAGAGAAAGTGGCACATGCCAAAGAAGAGAACCTCAATATACATCAGATGCTGGATCAAACTTTACTGGAGCTCAACAACATGTGAAAACCCTGTTAGCTGCAACCACGTCACTTTCGGTTTTGTTTCGTTTCTTTCCTTTATTTTTTTTAAACACCCGCTTGCCATGAAAACTCCCCTTATATGTGTCTTATTTTATTATATTTTTCCATGTTGCCACATTTGCAGTATCATCTGCTAAACCCCTGGGATAGTGTCGGTGAAAACACCAAGATGCGGAAGTTATCTGTAGAGTTAAAGCAGCATCTCTCTGGTTCAAAGATCATGTGCCATATTCCCGGCCTGATGTTGGCTGCACTTTGTACAGAGTTCAGTAACACAAGCCTGTGTGCAGTCCTTGTTTGGAGCAGGCTCCCACCTGTTCTGCCTACTTAGATATTAAACACCGATTAATGTTGGAAACCCAAGAGAGGAGTAGGAGTGTGGGGGTGGTGTTGATTGGCATTCCTTGAAACAAAAGGTACTTGTGTGGTCCTTTTGAGTAGTATTTGTGTAACTCAGAGGTTTCTCCAGCTCAGTAACTTGATTTTTTTTTTGGAGGAGCCTCGAGCTGTGAAGATTTGGCCTTCCCACACCTTCTAGTTTCAGAACGAAACCGAACTGCAAACCACATTCAAAGCTATTTAACTCTTTGAGTCCAGAAACGTGCAACATATGGCTCATTGCAAACTGTAAGGCAGCGTTGCAGTCTGAAGAGTCCTTCCATTGCTACGTTTAAGATTCATTGCACTGGGAAGCAAACCAAACACTTCAATGTCGTTGAATCCTATTTGCAATCTGGTTTTGTCCAAAGCTGAAGGGAGTCAATTAAATCTGGTATTTGCCACATGTTTTGGGCACACTTTTTTGTTTTGTTTTTGAGCAGTTTTTAAGAATCATATCTGTATGTAAACATTGTATAATTGATAATGGAATAAAACACACTCTAGGACATTTTTTAAAAACTTGCCTTGTGATCTTTATTTCTAACCTCGAGGTTTTTCTGTGCAATTTTTCTCTGTAATAATAATGCAGGGATAAAGTGAAGATTAATCGTAGGGAAGAGAATGTAGGGAAGGTGTGGAACCATGCAGGAGATGAGCACACCATTGACCACAATTGGTAGATCCTTGTCTGCCTTTTGATCATGCAGAGACTTCCCCATTTATGCACATGTGAGTTGGGATGGATTTGAAGTCTCCTTCCCATTGCGCATATGCTGTGAATCCACAGTGGAGAATTGGACAAGAGAGCCTGGAACCGAGAGAGCGATTGTGGTAAAGGGGAGGAGGAAAGAGCTACAGCAGCGGTTTTCAACCACTGTACTGTGGCACATTGGTGTGCTATGAATGGTGTGCCATGGGAGATTTGGGGGAGGATCATATACTAGTAGGGCCATTGGAGGATGTGAGACCCTGGCTGTGCCTTGTCAATTGTCCCAAAACTGATGGTGTGCCTTGATAATTCTAGTGCCTTCTTGGTGTGCCATGAGATGAAAAAGGTTGAAAATCTGAGGTACAGGTTGCAAGTGAAGGCTGTGCTGAACCGAAACCCTTGTAGGCTTGTAGGACACCCTAAATATAGTATTAAGCCTGTCCTCGCTCACCTTCCATGTCTGCCCTGGCTGGAGATATGCAAGGTGGTAATTCTGGCAAGTTAAGAAGGGTAGCAATAGATAGCTGTAACAGCCAGCAAGGATTCAGGGAAGAAGGGTGGGTGGGTGTATGGGAGCTTTTCATTGGGACTCAAAAGAAGACCTTTGGTATTCTCTGAATCTCATAAGTATCTGCAGCCTGCTTCTCTGTACTGCAGAGGTCACTCCGTCTGTGTTCCACGTCTGGAGCCATGTAACGATGTCATAATACATAACTGGCAAATTTAAGGCAGAGCTTTTCCTTCTGGAGCATTTTCTTTCCCCAAACCATTCTTTGCAAAGCTTCAGGGCAGAAGCTCTTAGATAAAGCCCGTAATTGAATGTCAGCACCTAGAGGAAATACTTTGCTGAACTTCACTTCCATATCTGCTATTGGCAATTCAACAATAGTTTGATTGTTGCATTTTTAAAAATATACTGTAATCCAAAGAACTTCTAAGAGGCATAGAGCTTTCTGTTCTTTATACATTGTTTGGGAATGTTTACAAGGGGAAAAAGAGACTTTAAACTGAAGCTGCCTTCCATATTCTTTGCAAAATGCAGCTGTGGAAAGTCTATATAAATTGGTCAATTGTAAAGCTGTTTAGAACCGTCTTCAGTCCAAAATGTATCAACAGAGTAAGTTACTGACTGGAATCTGTAAGCAATGAGAATTATCTGCTATTTGACTTTTCTGAAACAGCAGGCTTGAGTTCTTGGAAAGAGAGCACTACTTCCACCAAAGAGCTCCTGATGGTATTTCTGCTTCTAGTTAATGGAGATATTGGACCTTGCCATACTGCTATTGATTATTAAAACTTGTTATGTTCCTGCTATAATAAGCTGGGCTGCAGCATTTGAGAGCGACCTGATACTCTATAATAAATATTCCACCCTCCTGCTGATTCAAGCAATAAAGGTAAAAGATTTATGTATTGCATAATTGCAAACTGCAGAAATATGGCTGGCTTTGCAGAGTATTCTGTTTTAGACAGGTGAGGCTACGTTCATGAGGTAGAGGTCAACCTTCCATGTAAACCGCGCAGCTTTCTGCTTGGAAATGATGATGTCATTGCTGAGCATTCCACAGCCACCCCGTGCAGCCACTCTAGGGCTCTGCACTTGGGGGGGGGGGGGATTAGAGGGAACATAGACCAAGGTGGTTGCCTGTGACTGTAGATTAGCAGGAATACCCACCTCCGCTGCTCTTCCTTCTCCTTTAGAATTGAAAAGGAGTTGCGCAGGAGAATGGTGGGCTAGAGTTAGGCTTACCAGATCTCCAACTGGGGCAGAGTGCTAGACCTTTAGGAGAAGGAATGTGGGCAGGTGTAGCTTGTTAAACTTAGAGCACAATCCTAGGCATGTCTACTCAGAAGCAAGCCCCACTGAACACAATGGGCCTTGCTTCTGAGTAGACATGCCTAGCATTGTGCTCTAAGGTTTAACAAGCTACACCTGCCCATATTCCTTCTCCTAAAGGTCTAGCACTCTGTCCTGGTTGGAGATGAGTGCTGCCTTGGGTTCCTGGAAGTCTTGGATAGACCCGGTAGTAGATGGTGTCTTCATTAGTGTGGACAGAGGCTTCTTAGCTACGATAGCAGACCCATGTTTTCTGATCAAGTCAGAATTGAGACATTTTAGTACAAATTTCCAGACACTTGAAGCCTCCAAACAATTTTTTTTCACAAAGAGGTTAACAGGGAAAATCAAATAGCTAAAGGGCTCACAATCTAAAAATTTATCTTCATTTCTACTGATGGCTGAACTGCTGATGAGCTTATAGCAGGCTTCCCAATATATAAACATAAATTCCCTTTATATTTTTTTAAAATATACTGGTAAGTCCTGCTTTATACATTGTAACAAACGCCTCTTTCCTCCTGCTCCAGAGATGGAAATGACCCGTCAACTTTCCCAAGCACAAAAGTGGCCCCTCGTGCTTCCTATCAGGCAAACTAAATCTTGTGGCCAAGTCATACAATGGGCCATCACATGAATCTAAGTAGAGAATAGAATGGTAAGACACTGGTAGTCATGATCATCTTGTTCTGCCCTGTTTGCAAATTGCTGATTGGGTTACTCATATTTGAGCAATGAGGGATCGTATTTGAGGACAGGAGTGGACTCCAACAGTACAGCCGCTGCATTATGAACTTGGGCACAGCTAGCCAGTGCATGAAGTGAGTGATATGGCTTGCATCAAGTAGTGAGTTGCAAGGAGCGGCGAATGAACTCGGGGTGCCTTTTATCCCATCACGGATGGTGCTGCTTCCCGCTCACTGAAAGAGAGCAGGAAGTGGATTGGAATGCAACAATCCAGCCCCCTACTCCACCTTGAGACTTCCTTGCATGGCCCCTTTAAACAAAACAGGAAGTGTGGGACACATTGGAAGTGCTGCCTGTGCTTTCCATGCTTCCTATTTTATTTAAAGGGAGGAAGGAGGGAGCCAGATCACCATCTTCCACATGATTTTGGAGGGTGGTGGCAGCAGTGGCAACTTCAGGTTAGGCAGCAGGTGGCCTTTGGCCACTCCTGGGCTCAGGATATGTTCCAGCCATTTATCCCAAATGAGTCATGACACACACATCACTGGCTGCAGTTTGCTGTTACCTTTTTTTTTTTTTTGGACCAACCAAAACGACACACAGTCGTGAGCAGCAGGCATTGGATTCTACAAAACTCTTCATAAGCCTGGTAGATAAGCAAAGCTAAAGAGGGGCAGGCAGGAAGAAAAAAAAGCTGGCTGTGCTGCCAGCGACAGCCTTTGCATGAGACCAGGTGAAGAAGTCACATCCGCAGTGAATTCCCGCCCTCGGCATGCCCACCATTTTTATGGCTGCTTCCACTAGCCTTGCCGCCCAGGCAGGAAGAGGAGGCAGTGGCGGTGGGTCCAAGCCCAGGAGAATTGCTACCAGGTAATGCAGGCAGGAAAGAGAGGGAAGGGAACATGTGTGCTTGCGTGTTGCTGTAGGGAGTGGCAACAGCGACACACACCCAAGGGGGGCTGGGTTAGGGTTATGCTGTCCTGGTCTAGCCCTGTGTGGTAGAAAAGCCCCAAGCTGCTGTTTCTTAAGGCTGAATGAAGGAAGATTTATGTAGGTTTAAATTGATATGCCTCACCTAGGTGCTAGACAGTTTTCATCTTCACCCATAGCCATCTGCAAAACTCCTGGCAGAAAGAAAAAATTACTTCTCCCATCTTTAGAAAATAGAAAATCAATCAGTTAACTTATGCCTTGAGTATGGATTGGAACACATGAGCCCCTTGAAAGGCAGACAGCAGAAGAGAAAGTAGTAGATAACCGTCCATGAAAAGTTCACAGTGTTCTTAATCAGAGGCAGGCTTCATCCGAGGTTAGGTGAGGTAGCTACCTGAGCCAGCAGGTTCTCCCATGGGGCACTAACCCACTAAAAAAGTGATGCTCTTCCCCATCTATTTTAATTGGGCTTGTACAGGAGAGCTTCTCAGTGAATTGTGTCCATTTGAAATTGTTTGCCTCAGGCACCAAAATGCTTTGAATTGGTCCTGGGACTGACACACGTAGCTAGGGTTGGCCTAAAATCTCCTGGCAGCTGAGGTGAAATACTGCCCCTCTTACTTGGCCAGCCTCTGTGTCAGCCTCTGCTGCTGCTCCTTCTATCTTCTATATCTTCCATTCTCTTCCCCTCTTTGTTTTCAAAGCCAAGGAGTGGCAGAGGTAGGCAGCGGGTACCTGCTGCTAATCCACTGCCTGAGGCAACAGCCTCAGTTGGCCTCATGGATGGGCCAGCCCTGCATATCACTTAGGGACACAAAAACAGGCAAAATGGGAGAGTGGTATTTTATAATCCAAAGTGGGAGAGGGGAGGGTCACAATCCTCACATGCCACTTGGAACCATAACAGTCTGAATTAAGACAAAGACAAACAGCTGAGCCCAAGGACTCGTTCCGTCAAGAAGATTAATTTCAAATGCAGACGGCTATCATTGTAATGCAAACAATATTGTTGCCATAAGTAATCTGCCAAAGTTAAACTCTGTAAGTGAATCCAGCCTTTGTCTGCATTGCATATGAATTTGGCATATGATAAATGACTCTGTTTTATTGGGAAAATAGTAATGAGAATTAAAACAACAAATGTTGCAATGAGTCCCACCTGGTCTGCATTTGGCTGTACATCTGAAACTTGTTTGATCTGGCTTGCTGCCCAGCCCAATAGTTCAAAACATCATTGAACATGGGGAAGGATGCTCTGATTCATTCGGTTACATTCCCTGAGTGCTGTGCTACTTTATGGTATAGATTATTAACTGCTAAACCATTTACTCCCATCCTGGCTTTTCACCATCCCGCCACCTCTCCATCCTGTGGTTCTTTGATTGTTGATTTTAGCTTGAAAAGGTGATGATAGCAATCCTCCACCAGGAACTTCTCTTGCTCTGTCCCCACTCACTTCAGTGGGACTTGCACAAGAGAGCTTCTTAGTGAATTGAGATGAGACCCAGAGCTGAGTGGCTTAGCTGGGACTTCTGGTACCCGGGGTGGTGACTCGTGCCATTACCCCTAAGTACCAGAAGACGCGGAAATAATTTGTGGTGATGTGATGATGTCACCACCAATCACTTCCAGGTTGTGAGCTGCTCTGAGCATTTCTTCACTGAGAAGAAAAAAAAGTGGTTGGCCGCGCCACTCACAGCGGTTCTCAACATGAGTGGCAGCGGTGAGGAGGCGGTGGCAGTAGCAAAAAGGATAGGTCACCCCCCTGATTCGCAGTTCCCTTCCTCCAACTCCTAGCCACCCCCTTCAGACACCAACGCCCATATGGCGAGGTCTGGCTGCCCCCTCAGCCACCCCTGCTGCCACGACCTACTCTTTTTGCCGAAGTGCTTGGGAGCAAGAGGAGGCGGGCACCACAGGCAGCCACCATCTTGGCTGGGCCTCACGTGACGCACATGAGTGCCCGCACATGACTCCCAAGCCTGCTGTCCTGGGCGATGCTTCCCCCCTCCCCCATTATGCCAGTGGATGGACCCAGACATGTTTGGTGCCTGACTTGAGACTGAAAATATAAGTTGCACCTTACATGGTGCTAAATATATATATTAGTGATAAATTAAATGATTGAGAGTTTGTTGCCTTTAAACAGCACCATCCCAAAACTTGCCACCACAGGCAGGATCCTTATCCTACCAACGGTGAGTCTGAATCTGGATCCAGTTTGTTATGCAGAGATCTGAAAAGATACACCTTTGTTTTCTTTTCTTTTTTACATAACTACTAAAAACACAGTGTAAATAGTCATAATAGGAATGCAATCAATTTGATGAATCGATTACAACTTTTTAGTGCCTAAAAAGCATCTAATTGTATATATGAATTATTTTAATATACACTTCCAAATGCTGCAGATGGTGCACACCATTTTTCAAGAGACAAAATGCACACCATTTGTGCACACCATTTGCACACCAATGTGCACACCATTTTGGAAGACACTTGCATCATCTCCCAAGATGGCATTTGCTGCAACAACATATACTGTATAAAACACCATGTAAAAACAGAGTCAGTATTTTCTTCAAAGCTCTATTTTTATTTTACAATGTGTGTATACATTTTTGAATTTTCAAAGCTGTTCATGATGATAACATCAAATTGGTAAGTGCATTTGACTGTCCACACATTCACCATGATGGACCTGGAATACCAGGGGCAGTTGATTGTTTCACTGAGCATATTATTGCTGGATACTACCTCTGACCATGGAGGTTCCACAAAGTAGTTGAGAGATGTTAATAGACCTCTCCTCCTACTCCATGAATTTGTCTAATCCTTTTTTAAAGTCATCTAGGCTAGTGGCTATTGCCAGTGCCACGCCTCTTGGCAATGAAGGCTATTAATTATTAAGTCCTAGGGAATAAACCCTATTGAACACAGAAAATATACATGGGGCTGTGTTGCACAGATGCACACATGTTCCTGGGAGTAAGCACCACTGGACATAGTGAGGGTTGCTTCTGTGAAAACATGCATGGGATTGCTCTGCATATGTTTATTTGGGCATGATGATGAGCCTATCTATCAGATTCATGAAGTGGGCAATAGTGGAGAAAAATGTCCATGTTGAACCAAGTGTGCATTGGGGCAGAGCTGGCCCATCCATGAGGCCAATTGAGACACTTGCCTCAGGCAGTGGATTGGTGGGAAGAACCCAACCCACTGCCCATCTGATTCCACCCATCTCTGCTGCTGCTGCTGCTCCTCCTCTCTGGATTTGAAAATGAAAACATAGGCAAAGTGCAATAATAGCCCAAGTGGTGGGCTCTAGAGAGCATTGTGCTGTCAATAGGGGGAAACATAGGAAGTTACTTTATACCGTGTGAGACAATTGCTTCATCTAGGTCAGTCCTGTCAACGCTGACTGACAGCAGCTCCCCAGGGTTTCAGTAGGAATCTTTCTGTGCCCGCCCTGGAGTGAGATGCTAGGGCTTGACACTGGGTGCTTCACTTCACTGGAGGTTTTCACGCAGCCCAGTATTGGGGAAGGGGTGGTGGAACTTTTCAGCAAGCTGAGATTCACAATTCTATGCTTGTCTACTCAGAAGTAGACCCCACCATTGGGCTTAATGGGGCTTACTTCCAAGTAAGCGTGTACAATATAGCACTGCAGCCCGGGCGTCTGATGGAAGCAAAGAGCCAGCAAACGATGTGCTCTGCGGGCGTTTGCTGTTGCCTGGCAGCCGGCACTTTGCAGAGTAGCGAGCGGCGCTGCTCGATGAGCTCGGGAGGCGGCTGCTCCTGCCTTGCATGTCTTCTACCCACGTGGGCTAAGGAGGAGCGAAGCCTGAGAGCGCAGCGATCGAGCTCTCCGCTGTGTACAGGCGCTTCAGACCGCACGAATCTCGGCTCGTCCCGGATCTTAGCCGAGGCGTGCTTGGGTGTCAGGTTAACACAGCGGAAGCGAGCGGTCTCCCGATGGAGACCGCTCCATCAAAACAAGCGAGCGGACCATGTTTTCAGGGGGACGCACAGCGACGCTACTGGAGCCACCAATCAGAAGAGAGGGGGAGGAGTGTTAGCCAATCACCGTGGAGGTTTCTTCCAAGAAGGCGGGACAAAAGGAGGGACTATTTGCAGGGAGACACTCCTGCAGACAGGCAGGTCGGTGGCCAGCCTCTCGGGCTCACTCGCCTTCGTCCGCTTCCGCAAGCGGTCTGAATGATGCTGCGGGGTCTGGCAGTGGCGCGCGGAGTGGCGCTCCTCCGCGGGCGCGCACCTTTGAGGCGCCTGGGGAGCAAGAGTGGAGGTGGTCCCTATATCCGGTGGGGCCCACCTCGACGGCGCTTCTTGGCGTTAGGTGGGGTGCTCGGGCTGGCGTTGGGGCTGAAGTTGGCGGTGGCTTCGGCTATGGGGGCCGACGACGAGGGTGAAGATGGCGGCGATCCTGAAGCACCGTCGCGAAAGGGGGGTTTCTCTAGGGCCGTCCAGAGAAGCAGAGACCTTCTTCAGCGCGTGAAGGTAGGTGGAGCGTGAGGGTGACCGCGATGATGGGATTCGAGGGTGTTTTTGAACGTAAGCAGAGTGCATTTTCTCCCTCCGCGAAGAGAAAAATATCCCCCTTTCATAATGAATTGGCAGGGGATTCAGGACAGACAGGAAAAACTACTGCCTTACACAATGCAGAATTAATTTATGGAACTTGATGCCACAAGATGTAGTAATAGCCATTTGCTTAGATGACTTTGAAGGGTTTGACAGATTCATGGAGGAGGAGAGATCGGTTACAGGCCAATCCTACGTAAAGATCGGGTGGCCGGTCAAGGCCGTCTGCCTGATCCAGTGCTCCGCCACGGGCAGCCTGCAGCAGGCAGCCTGTGGCAGAACGTCTACTCGGGAAGGGGATGCCCGTCCCCTTCCCCGAGTGTAACGGCGGCTGGGACAGATAGGTCTCCTTGGATTTCCACCAGCTATTTTGCTGGCGGAAGTCGGAGGAGATTGTGTAATGGCCCAGCGGGCACAGGGATATGGTGGATGCCATGCCCCGGCCCCTGCCCAGGGTGGCTGGGCCTATGGCCGTCCCTCCCCCACCCCGCCCGCTGGATCCAGACCTCCCTGGGTCCAGCCAAGGGCTCTGGCAGCAGAGCTGGGAAGGCCGACCTTGTGCTGGCCTTCCCGCCTCTACAATAGTCTGCAAACGTGCTTTACTGCATGTTTGCGACTACTCCGGGCAGTGGATCGCTAGGTCCGCCGCCTGTAACTTAAGATGGATTGCACTGTTAATGTCTGTGTGGAGCCTCCATGTTCAGAAACAGTATACCTCTGTTTCTGTTGCTGGGGACATATAGCACAAAAGGGCTATGACCTTCATGCCCTGCTTGTGGGCTTCCTGAAGGCATCTGGTGGTTGGCCACTATGAGAAGCAGGATTCTGGACCAAATGGTGAGGCCTTAATGGGTTTCTGTGGGACTTACAGGCTTGGGGTTGTTTTGGGATTGTTTTAGGAGAACATGGAGAACTCAAGTGGTGTTTTGTTTTGATAGGATGAAGCAGGAGCCCCAGGAATTGTAATTGGAGTTTCTGTAGATGGAAAGGACGTGTGGTTAGAAGGTGAGTAGCTTTTTTATTGGTCACTTGAAGACTCTAGTTTTTTTTTTTACTGTTTTACAGAAACAGTACACTGTAACAAATTATTACTCTCAAATCCTGTCTCCATAACAATGCTAGGAATCGAAAGAGAGAAAACCTTGCTTGTAAGACTGGAGGAGGGAGGGAAACCCTTTCTTCTGATTTGTATTCTCTAATGCAGTGGTTCTCAAACTTTTAGCACCAGGACCCACTTTTTAAAATGACACTCTATCGGGACCCACCTAGCTTTACAAGACACTCAAACATTTGTCTCCCTATATTTTACACAAGCTTGCAAAGTGCAGGAGCTCATCTGTTTGCAGGGTAATTAGCAGCTATCTTGCAAACTGCAGGAGCTCTGCTCTTTGAAGGGCAATGAGCAGCTCTCTGATTTTTATCTGATCTTTCCATCACCTGGGGCCCACCAGAAATCGGATCGCGACCCACAGTTTGAGAAACATTGTTCTAGTTTTTGCAGAGTTAAAGAATTGCTGTGAATTATTCCCTTCCAGGACTTGGTTATGCTGATGTGGAGAACCGTGTGCCCTGCAAGCCAGAGACAGTCATGCGAATTGCTAGTATTAGCAAAGTCCTTACTATGGCTGCTGCTGTGAAACTGTGGGAGGAAGGAAAACTGGATTTGGATGCACCAGTGCAGAAGTATGTCCCAGAGTTCCCTGAAAAAGAATTTGAAGGTAAAAAGGTAAGTGAGACTTGCACAAGCATTATTGGTGGTCTGGGATTTTTTGGATATCCCATTGGTTATCTGTAACAGGTTGAACGGCAAATAACCTGCAGTGCCTATTTTGTCAGAGGAATGGAGGAACTCTTATTGCCACAATGGGTAAATAGAGCTTCTCTGATAGGGGTGGGAGCATCTCCCGTACAACATACACTGGCATTGACCTGGACTTCATTGGGGTTCGTTAGTACAGTAAAAGCTGAGTTATGTGGCATTTTAAAAACTAGGAAACTAATTTAACTGGCATCTATGCAGCAGGCAGAGATGGTAGTTAAACAAGTGAGTTGCTTAGTGAAAAATCAGTTAAGTGGAGCATCTGCCTGCCCCTGACTCCCATCCCATAACCTACTGTACAGGGCTCCCTCTGCGCTGCCGCTTTGCCCTCTACCAAGGCACTTGTGGAATGGATATGTTCCTGGAATTGGAGAAACAAGTATCCTGGTAGAGGGCAAAGCAGCAGTACAGAGGGAGCCCTGTAAGGTACGTAAGCGTAGGAGAGGGTGGTGGAATGAAAGCCTTGTTAAATGGCACATTTGGGTAACCAGTAACCCTGGTTTCCCATGTGTGCCGGATAACATAGCGTTTACTATGTTAACTTATCAGTGTGTTGCTGGAGTCTCTTTCAAGCATTGGAATGTATCATGGTTGCTGTAATGGTGCCATATTCTCGCACCACACTGAATTTGCGTTTCCATCTCTTAAAAATCTAGGTCACCATTACTGCAAGGCTGTTAGCGTCACATTTAAGTGGAATTCGCCACTATGAGAAGGACATTGCCAAAGTAAAGGAAGAGAAAGAAAAGCTTAACAGAGCCCTAAAATATGCGAAAGAGAACACCAAATCTGACCAGAAAGAAAAAGAAGATAAAGGCTCTGAAAAAAGTGACGCGGCTAAAGCCAAGCTGGAGGCTGAAGGCAAAAATGCAAAAGGCGGAAAGAAAAAAAAGGAGTTTGAACAAGAAGAATATTATTTGAAAGAAAAATTTGATGATGTGATTGAGTCACTGAATTTGTTTAAGAATGATCCTTTGTTCTTCAAACCAGGTAAGTCGCTAATACCTAATGATTCAAACCTCTCACTGCAGATGTGTTAGGATGCCAAAAGGCAACTTGTGTAACTTCCTTGTTTCAACACTTTATTTCTGGGCAAACTGTTTAGCAATCCTTGCTTTCTTCATCTTCACAATTGCTCTCTGAAGTAGGTCTTAATTCCAGACTCTCTTCTTCCTCGTATAATATAGTCCAGGGGTGGCCAAACTGTAAGAGCCGCATACGATAAACTTCAGATGTTTGAGAGCCGCAATATTTAAGAAGCATTTAAATTCTTAACTATATTTGCTCACCATGAACATTAAACTTAAGTTTGAATCCAGTGGACTCTCAGTTTATACTTGGTAAATAATTATAAAGCTTGAAACTTTCTTATTTACCTTTTTATATTAATTGTGATGCAAAAAGGAGCTCAGCCAACATATTTCTGAGAGCTGCACAGTATATGTCAAAGAGCCACAGTTTGGCCACCCGTGATATATAATCATCAGACATGTGAATCTTGGGGTTTTTGAATACCTTAAGTTGAAACATGGGAATCTCCTTATACGGAATCAGACCACTGGTCATTCTCGGTCAGTACTGTCTATGCTGACTGGAAGCAATTTGCCAGAGTTTCAGATGCAGGTCTTTTCCAAACCTCCTTAGACATGTTGTCAGGGATTGAACATGGAACCTTCTGTATGCAAAGCAGGTGCTCTACCACTGAGCTAAAATAATCACTGAGGACCCAGGGATTCATCAAAATTCTGACCTTAAACATGCCAGGTAGAGTCGCTAGCCTCCAGCCACTGCACAGCTGTTAAGTTAAAAGCATGGAAGAGGAAAAGGCCAATTCTGTTTACTCTTATAAAGTCCTGCACTTTAACTGCTGGGAGAGCTACTATGTTGCAGTTTGGGAGCTAGACCTACTGCTAACAGAACAAACAAATATGTTTCTTCCCTGTGACTTCATCACAAAAGCTCTGCAGGTAGGTCCCTTTTTAGGGGTCTGCCAGTGCAACCCTGTGCTTATTACTATGATCAGTGGCACTTGCTCCCAGGCAAGTGTGCATATGATTGTAGCCTAAGAGGTAAAATATAGACCAAGGCTTTGTGTGTGTGTGTGTGTGTGTTCGTTCATAATACATACTCTGTGTATAAACAGATCTCTCTTCCTGTTCTTCATTTTCTTCAAGGTAGTCAGTTTTTGTATTCAACTCATGGATTTACTCTTCTGAGTGCTGTTGTGGAGAGAGTCTCTGGCCACAAATTCATGGACTACATGCTGAAAATATTTCTTGACCTGGATATGTTGGCAACGGGACCGGATGATAATGAGTCGCTGATATACAACAGGGCAAGGTAAATGGTTGCACAGCTGTGCCTTGTAGATGTACTGCACTTGCTTGCTTAGTTTGGGCTGAATAAAATATAAGGGTCTTCTGAACATCCATGGCAGTTGTCACCTTGACAGTGGAACCCCATCTTTATCTGGCACCTCTGTGCAACAGTAATTTTCTCTCTTGTTGCAACTGAGCCAGTTATTTCTGGAACAACTGGAGTTCAGGTAGTTGGAATCCTGTTGCCTCCAGCTTATGAGTAGCTACCTTATACAGAGTCAGACCAGTGGATCTATGACATAATCCTACCCCTGGCCTCAGCGCTGGCCTAGGGTGTCGCAAACGTGATATATCATGGCTAATTCAAAGCCAAAAAATAATTCAAATTTAGAGGGGATCAAATATGATGGAATGCTTTTGCATGGCCATGAGCAAGGTTCTAAAACCAGAGAACACTGCCACCTTGTGTGTCCCTCTGTGTATCTAATTAAAAGCAATAAAACAATGGTACAGTACTTGTTTTGCGCAGCAGGGGGTGGTGGTAGGGTTTTTTCTTTTTATTTCAAGCAACCAGCTACTAGGGGCCAAGAGAGAGTGACTCTGGGTGTAGAGTTGAGTTTAAAATATACTTTTCTAGCTTTCCTTTCTGTATTTGGAGTAGCTTTGGCCACAAGTAAGTTTAATATCATTTAAAACTTGTTCATACCTGCTTTCAGGCAGGCATCCCCCCCCTCCCCCTGCGAAGTGCTCACGTATTGTAGAGCCTCTGTGGCTGGCAGCAGGGCTCGCCTATCCGCGAGGCCAGTGTTTCCCAAACTTTTTTGACTAGCTGCTCCCTTGACCATTGGCGGCCATGGGCTGCAGCTCCCCATTACAGGATGTTGATGCCTGCCAATTGGCATTGCACTGTTTTCCGAGAGGATTCCGTGGCACTCCATGGCTCCCCTGGCTGATTTCTGTGGCTCCCCTGGGAGCCGCATCTCCCAGTTTGGGAACCACTGCACGAGGCTGTTGCGTAAGGCAATTTGTTGTTTGGTAGGGAGGGCACTCAGCTCTTCCTGTCCACTCACCTCCACTGCTGCTTCTCCTCTCACTCCCTGGATTAGAAAAGGAAGATGGAGTGGGAGGATGGAGAGGAAGTGTGAAGGAGAGGCTCCAACTCTCTACCCACCACTCTCTTCCACGCTTCCTTTTCTAATCCATTCCCCTCTTTTCCAGTCCAGGGAGCGGAAGGAGCAACGACTGGTGCTCCATCAGATTGGGTGAGAGAAGCATTTGATAAGCTGCCTTAGGAGTTCTTGGGCCAGCCCTGCTGACAGGTGCCTTTGCTGGCATTTTTGCTATGTACATTTGTTTCTATTAGTGAAGCTGGCCATTTGGAAGGGCTTCCACCTTTTGCAGATCTAAAACATGACAGAACACAGCTTTGTAATTCTGCTAGGAGGAACATGTCTGGATGTGTAGAAGCTGCTGTGGTGTCGCTTTCTAGAAAAAATGGGCCTTGTTGTACAGGGCTGTGCAAAAGACTAATCTGTATATTTTGCAGGTCTACCCCTTGTGTAGGAAATTCAGTGACTCCAGCAATATGCCCTGTACTTGTGCAATTTCCTTTCATTTTGGTGGGGCTTTCACATCCCCTTGGCTAGTGTTCACTTCCTCCGTGCTTTCCAATTTTTATTTCTAACAATGAGACCTAGTGGGTTTTTTTTCTTTTGGTTTTTAAAATAGAAAGTGATTATTCTTGGGGAACAAAATTTTGCATGGATTCATGAAATGCAGAAAGCCTGGCTAACCTCGCTCAGTTTGTTACCTTATATTCTGAGATGCTGTAGTTGTCTCCCTGTCCACCCATTTTGTAATTCTCCTGCTTGGCGTAGGGCCATCCTCGGAGCAGGAATTTGAACTCAGGATCCACAGATCACTATTCATCATCCTGTCTCTGCTGCCCTACATTGGGGGTTCTTGTATTGTTTCCAGTACATCTGTCCAGCATGTATCGTGCTATTTGCGTTTTTTTTTCCTAAAGTAGTTTCATGGAGCCAGATATCAACGAATCGTGACAGATAGTTTGAAGTACTGTTTTTAACTGGGCAAAGTGTTTCCATTTTATTGCTACATATCTTCTGGAGCCCTCGTCTAATCCTATTCTGCTGATTCTGCCAAATCATCAGCCTGGAGAAGATTTCTCTGTTAACAGTGGGCTGCCTCCTGCTGGCTTGCAAAAGATGAATCATGTGGTTTCCAAAGTGGAAGGTCTAAAGTCGAAGTTTTGAGTTGCTGATGTTGAAGTCCTCTTTATAATTTGGGAGAGACCATGGGATCAACAATCTGTTTAGGATAATTTGCAGTCCATCCTATTTTCAGACGCTGGATGCCTCTAAGGCTGTGCTAAGTGAGCCAGCTGATGGTGGCCTCTTGAATGCTGAATTTGTTTCATATCTTACCTGCTGCTGGTAGAATCTTCCATTAGAAGGGCTGCATTGGTGCTCATCACCTTGTGCTTTCTCTTCTTGTGCAGTTTCTGAAATGAACCATCACTTCATCTGCAGCATATTTGAATAGAATAAGCACTTCCTTTACTTTGTGGATGATTGGTTTTCTTGCTTTCACTTCCAGGTATTACATTCTCAACAAAAAAGGTCGTCTGATCAACGCACCCTATGTGGACAATTCCTATAAGTGGGCTGGTGGTGGCTTTGTGTCCACCGTGGGCGACCTTCTTAAATTTGGGAATGCCATGCTCTATGGCTATCAACTTGGGCAATTAAAAAACCTCGCCACTAGCCTCCTTCCTGGCTATCTCAAGCCCAGCACCATAGCAATGATGTGGACAGGACTGCCAAACACAGAGGTATCCTGCTGCAATGGTCAATATGGGATGGGTTGGAATGTTGTGGAGAAGAAGCAGGAATGTGGCTTCTGCAGGCAGCAGCGACACTATGCATCCCACTCTGGCGGAGCAATAGGTGCAAGCAGTATCCTGCTCATTCTTCCTGAGGACGAGGACTTTGAAGCTATCAAAGATGACCCACTGATGCCACCCCGGGGAGTGGTGGTCTCGATTATTTGTAATATGGCGTCAGTTTCCCTTAGACGCACTGCCTTAAATATTGCCATGGAATTTGAAAAGGACAGGTTTGCACACAGTGCTTATAAAAGCAACTCCTCATATGACTGAGCCAGATTCCAAAAGAAATTGTGGAAACTGTCTACACTGAGAAGTGTCCACGTTGCCAAAAGCATTCTCTCACAAAGAAATGCCCTCATTCTACATCAGGTCCTGCTGCATTAGAACATGCCACTCAGGGAAGAAACTGTGTCGGTCTGACGACAGCTTGTTAGAGCAAAAAAATGTTTCATAAGGTTTCTCCAGTGCAAGTTGTCAAACGCACTAGCAGAAATTACTTTGCCACCTGTAGCCAAATTAAGTGCCAAACAAATCACTTTGCCTCTTCTTTCTCTCCTGTAGACTGAGTAAAATATTTCTATTGAGATGCACAAAACAGATGTCTTCCTCGGTAGCCTAGAGGGGTAGACTTGCACATATATGGCCATATCTGCCTGAGCTTTTCAACAGAGGCACTTTGTACAGAATTGTACTTGAAATATTAACAATACTGGTGAAAGCACTGGGTTGACAACCACCATAGAGGTTGCTCTTTCGCAAGTACAGTTCTGCCACCATCTGCAGCAGGGGAAGGAGGAACCAAGATCTGTCCATGCAGGATTTTGATATCATCTAGCCTGGTGTGGACAAATGCCAGCTGTCAATAAGTGCCAGCTGTCAGTAAGGACTGAAAGATGGGAGCAGCCAAGGGCAGCATCCCCACTGACTTCTTAGGAGCAGCCAGGCAGCCAAGGACAAATCAGGTGAGTTAACTCCTTCTGCTCGAGCCTGTTAGCAGGACTCATAGTCAATATTACAATAGCAGGACAATCAGTCCAGAAAACCACTAAAAAAAAGCCCTGCTGGTATGATGGGATTGCCTTTAAAATAGGTTTTCAGCATAGGATCTTGAATTGAAAATAGCCTTTCCCAAGCTTTTCTGACATTGAGGATTTTAGTTACTCCGTGTTAGAAAATGGACAGGATGACATTTTAATGCATTACTACAGGTTTGATTCTCAAAAGGTTTGAGGCAAGCTCCTTGAAGCTTTAAGAGATGTTTACAGAATGTTTCAAAAGGCGGCAATCCAATGTGCTGTCCCATGGGAGCAAGAGCCCCATTGAATGAATGGGACTGGAAGCCTAGAAAATTTTTATCTGGTCTCGTTCTGTCAATGCCATGTTGGAACTGGCCCTGAATGCCCCTATTTTATTGAGGCTTTAGCATCCCAGAATTCCTTTCCACTGTACCATAGAGGGGTTCATCTCTGATCTCTTCTCCATGTCCCTTGGAATGCCAGTCAGCGGTCTAGTAGTTAAGAGTGGATACTGTCTGCTCAGCTAGGTGCTGTCCTTGAACTTGGAAAAGTTGATCCCATATTTTGTACATCCTCCTGTCCCTAGTGAATTTCTTAAACGTTTTTAACTTTGTAGAAGATGAAAGGATAAATGGTGAGATATCTGAATGACTTGATTTGTCCAGACCTTGGGTTTTGCCACCTTCCATTTTCAGTTCAGCCCTATAGATCACCTTTTTGGGATAGTTCCCTTGGCTAGCTTGCTTCAAGATCTCCAGCTCTGTATTTGACCAGCTGTCTTCTTGCACTTAAGCTCCCAGCTTAGTCTGCTGCTTTTCAGCTCTTTGCTTCTGCCTTTGGCAAGTGGTGCTTTTCTGGTTGGACAATGGCCCAGATTCTGCCAAAACTGAGCCAGGAGACTTACCAAACAGCCCTCCAAAAACAAACCCCAAAACTACTGTTCACATGGTAAGTAAATTTGGAGTGTTTATTAAAAGGCACTGCAAACTTGTCTGTCATGTGTGTTTAGTATCTCTCAATTGGATAATTTTTATCATTTTATACTATTTCTGGCTGCAACCCAATGTAGAGAAATCCCTTGAAGAGGGCTCAGGTTATAAAATGGACAGTACTAATGTTTGTTCTTGTTCTTCTTCCATGTCAGGTGTCTAATCACACTTTTTTACATTCAGTTAGGCTGCAGTCCTATATAAAAACGCTTACCTGTGAGTAAGATCCACTGAACAAAAAAGAACTTACTTCTGAGTAGACATGCATAGGGTTACGCTGTTAATCTTTGAAATTAGGAGGTCTATTATAGTATTATTGGTCTCGGGGTGCTGAGTGATATTCTGCAAAGGATGTTAGATCACTTTTGTGGGGGGGGTGCACCATGAGGCATTCTGTCATTTGACTGCATTATGTTGGTTCCTAATCATGTAAAATGCCTATTAATCTCCTTATAATTGTGACTAGTCTTTTGTATGCTTTTAATTAATAAATACTTTATATTGTTGACTTAATGGTCAGGTGGCACCATGAGCTATCTTCCTGTCCAACTGGATCTGGCCCCTTTTTGTCCAGAGGTAGAGATCATGGAATCTGCAAGACCAACTAGCTTATTTTGTAGTAGCTTCGAACTGCGTTAAAAACAATGTTTGTAAAGGCTGCATGGGTGATGACTTCAGTAGAAAGTGGGGAAGGTAAGGCCCTTCTGAATGTAGCTAAACTTACACAACATGGATCTCCATTGTAATACTAAGAACTAACCTCTCTTGCTCGATCTAAAATTGTTCTACAAATGCAGCAAAACAGCTCAAACTCTTGCAGATCTTATCAAGCCATTTATTGGTTCTGATACAGTCAAAGTTGTTCAGTTGGGGAAAGGGACACATTCACTAATGATCAACTGAGATGCTTCCAAAGCCAAAAAGAGGTACTGTTCACTTATTAATAGTAGTAATATTTGGCATTTGTATAGCACTTTTAAGAGCTCAGTGTTTCGCATGTATTGTACTCCTTACAACAACAAAATACAACCCTGTAAGTTGTCAGTGTTGTTCCTAGATTGCATATGAGAGGCTAAGAGGGAACAGCTCTTTTACATTTATGGTAGAGGTGAGATTCAAACCAGGGACTTCCTGATTCATAGTTCAATGCCTTAGTCATTACACTACCTCAGCTCTCACTGTAAGGATTTTTTCAGACATTTGTAAGCCTGAACTGCTGAATTTCCTGTTGTACATTATCAAGTACTGTACAGAAGATTACAGGTTGTAGAAATTATGGTTGCAGCAGCACAAACCTTCTTGAGTATAGGCAGTTTACAGTGCAGTTGCTACTTAGCCCAATCCTATGAATTTACTCAGAAGTAAGTCACATTGTATTCAGTGGGGCTTACTTCTGGGAAAGTGTATAGGATTGCAGCCTTTGATTGGCATTCTGCAACCACAGAAATGCAGCAACACTTAATGAAAAACTTTATAAAACCCCTTTTTTCATTCTGGTTCCAGAGCTTTATTTTCACTGCTCTCCTTAGCTGATTAGACAAGTTTCTGTACCTCTATTAATTTGTACAGGGTAGACAGCTGATATACTAGTTTGCCTATCTACTCCTTACAGATTAATAGCAGTTCAGGCTGATAGAGGGTAAAAGCAAGGGCAGTAGCCACCCTGGCCAAAAGTTAAATAAAGGTCAAATTATGTTTTTTAGAACATTGGAAAGGTTTGAATAGTCTGTACATTTAGCATAATTTATTGGTGAGACTTAAGTGCAATGCCGGCAGGCTCTGGAGATGTTTATGAAGTAACGTCCAACTGATTAAACTGCCAGAAACGAGCACCAGCATCTGCTGCTTCTAGGCAAAGTCCTATTGAAACAAAATGGGAGCTGTGTAACAACCCAATAAAAATATTGTTGCATAGCTTCTGTTTCTTACTATGTGGATTTGCATAGCCATTCCCAGGAGACTGACCCACAAATATGCAAAACTAGCAGGGTTAAAAAAAACAAGTACCCCTTCCTATGGAAGTCTCATAACACAAGTTTTGAAAGACATATCACTTAAATTTCTTCACCACAGTAATCAGTCCGTCATCACTGAAAAAATACAGTATGTGTATTCAAATGATTATTATAAGGAAGAGTCCAACCCATTCAACATTCATGGTATCATGAAAGCTATAAAAATAGAGTTCAGTTACCCTTGAACTTATAGGAAAAAATTGCACATAAGATAAGCAAAACCCCTTGCTGTTTACTGGGTTGTTTGTTTGTTGTTTTTTTTTGCAAAGCCAAACATAATTAGTTTGCTAAATTAAGCAGCAATGTCTTACAGATAAGGCTTCCAGCGGTGGCATGTACAACAGACGAAGAAATCATTCAGTGTTGCTTTCTTCTAAATGAGCAGCCTGGAAAGAGAGAATAGAACATGTCTGACATCCAAAAAAAGCCCCATATTATAGCTGTCAAGGTTGTTGCATTTTCTCGAGCAAAGGTAACTATGAAAAGGAGAAATTTCACTTGCAAATGAAAAATCTCCCTTTCCTCATTGGTAAACTTTCCCTAATGGCTAGCTTTCTTCTATCTCCTTTGTAGGTCAGACCTATTGCTACTGGAGAGGCAGGTAGAAATAGTGAAGAACAACCCTTTCATCCCTTGCTCTGAGCTCCTTTTGAATACTGCAACTGTCAGTGCCCAGTGTAGTGCAATTTTACAGCAACAAGTTCCACAAGAAAGTTCTCTCATGTTAATTCACCAGTAAAATCTTGTATCTATTAAAAACACAGAATCATTACTGCATTGGCCTGACAAGGCCCTTTATTGCTATTTAGCGGTTCCTCTGTGTTCTCCTGCAGCAGTTTCCAGAGGGATAAGCAAGATAATATAGACCCCTCCATGGGCTTGGCAAGGACCAGGATAACGCTGTAACTGAGCCTGTGTACACCCAAATAATTGCATAATCTCCCCCTGCTTCCAATTTCCCTATTCTGTTTGTTTAGATAGTGAGTCCTTTTGGAATCAGGAATTGTCTTCTCATTTCTTTGCTATATAATCTGTTTTGAGAACTCTTGTTTAAAAGCAGTATATGAATAAATGACAGGCAGTGTGGATGGGAGTGCTTGCATATTGCAAGGATTTCTGGTTTTTCAAATACAATATGCTACCTGAATTGGTGAATGTGTTATTAAATGTTAGGGTTGGTGAGATAGCTGCATGTGGGTGGCTGGATTTAAAGGGCAAGATGATGTCCCCTACCTTCCGTGAGCCTGGCTTTGCCTCCTGTCGGCTGGCACAAGACAGTCGAGCATCCAACACATGGCACCACCATCTGGGCATGGCTGAACACTGTGGTGATCTTGTAGCATCCTGAATTTTCAAAAGCAGACATTTCTCATTCAAACAGATAACAGTGTTTGTCTCTCCAAACTGTAGTGTCAGAACAAACGGCCCAATACCCTCTTAGTCTTAGGGATCCCTCATTCGGCTTGTGCCATCTTTGCTATACCACTCAGCTGTGAAGAACTGACATCTGTCAGTAAAAGAATATGGTTTATTCCAGGGATGTATCTACGTCACTAGGTCGTGAGTGCGAGTCATTTTTGCACGAGTGTGAGTTCGAGTCAGTGCCAACATTTTTGGGAAAGTACGAATCAAGTGCAAGTCATTTTTGCACGAGTGTGTGAGTAAGGCCAAAAACCACGAGTTGAGTCACTTTTGGGAAAATGGCTTTTCCCCCTGAAAATGGGGTGGGTGGGTGTCTGTGTGGGGACCTCTGAGGCTTCTAAAGCACCCACTTGGCTTCCCCTATGCCCTTCCCCTCACCTCTTAGTCTTGTCACCACCCATCTGGTTTGGGAAAAACAAGCATACTCCCTTGAATGTGAAAACATTCAAGTAAAACTTCAAGTAAATTCAAGTAAAACTTGAATGTGTCTACATTCAAACCATTTATTATTCCCTCCCTGCCCCCTCACTGAGCCGAGCATCCCTTGGGCTTGGGGTTTTGGCCAATGAGGAGGAACTGCTGCGGCAGCTTCGCTCACCCCATCCCTTGCACTCGGAGCTGTGGTCAATGGCGAACAGGCGGCAAAAAAGGGGAAAAAACTCCAAGCCAGGCTTGCTTTCCCACCTCCTCAAACCCTCCCTCCCTGTCGTTGTCCTCTGAGGGCTCCAGTCTGCCTGCCTGCATTGATGCCGGCCATTAAAGGAAAATGGCAAGTTACCCCCATGAGTGCGAGTCGAGTGCAAATCCCATGGGTTGCAATTCCAAGTGCGAGTCAGTGGGTCACGGTACTTTATAGCTATGTGAGACTTGAACCTGGATCTCTTCCCCCTCTACTACCCTTGTAGAGTTTAGATTCATTTCAATGGGAATGGTGCTAAAGTTATACTGTACCACTGGTCAAGTAACTGGTATCTGTTCAGCAAGGGGGCTTACTCCTGGAAAAGTATACAAAAGTGACACTATACATTTCATGGGTTGATTAAATCCATAAGGTTGCTGTGAATGCTATTCGACCCCTTATCAACAGCATACTTACAGAGCTATAATTCTTCCTAATTCAGAACCTACTTCCCTGACAACTTCAGAATTCTCAACTTGCAGAGGCCATAATATTGTTTTCTTCCCTGATGCTCTGACTTGGGGGGACAGGGGACAGAGAGATAACTGCAGCAAACAAGAGGACCACCAATTTTAGAAAGTCAAGCTTTTGTTTTAAATTACTCCAAGTCCTCAAACTAGGTACATCAACCAAGGCTGAAGAAACGTGCAGCTCAGCCTTACTCATGTTTACTTCAGAGTCACTCAGTGGGACCAGGTCAGGATGCCTAAGACTGTAGCCTTAATAGCAGGTAAACAACATTTTGCTGCTGTTCAATTGTGCACACAGATCATATATGCAAAATGTTTGACACACACACACACACACACACACACACACAAATGTCTCTCCTTAAATGGACTTCCAAGTACAATCTTTAGGAGGAAACTACGTATTTGAACAGGTTGACCTTCTGAATCGACTGTTACAGTAAATAGCTGAAAAGTTTCAGAAACAAACTGCAACAGCAAATGTTATACTGTCTGCAGGACAGCAGTACTCATTATTCAAAACTGCAGATGAAAACAAATGTCTTGTTTTGAAGCACAATTGGATTTATTTTTTTCTCAATATAATGCTAGTCTTTTATGTTAAAAGTACTAATACAACCAAGGAGTTTGATGCCAATCAAATATTTATTATTCTGAGAATATTAATTGCCAGATAGTAGAAATAAATCTTACCACTAAGGAATTTACCAAAACTATTTAAAATGGTAAAATTGTTGGAATAACCTTGTTAGTCTTTTTATTAATAAAGTTTTTCAAGCAACGAATGCCCATTTATTATTGGAATGCTAAAACATATCAACAAGAATGGATCAATTCTTCTGCAAGAAACTGCTGTTCTTATATCATTGAAACCAGGTTAGCAAGAGCAATCCTATACATGTTTACTATTTAATCTTATCTTGGCAATACTCTATTCCACAAGAGAATGAATAGGCAAGTAAGTGTGGCAAGCCCTTCCTTATCTCTTATTGAAAATAAGTTGAATTTTCTGTGGTTCGTGACACAAGAGAACAATTTAATAGTACATAGTTACCTGGACATTTGACGTCCATGAAGTAGGAATTTGGACTCTGCACCAGACGCTTCTTTTTGTGCTTTCTCCTCTCTCCTTCTAAGGACGGGTATACTAAGTCCCTAGCCAGCTGTACAAGATACCGAAGGCAAGTAATTGCATAGAATACAACAAAGTAGGATTTGTTCGCTTAACTGGCGAAGCATTTCTGTTGACTATCAATGCAGTATATTCCTTCCAAGGGGTGGGACACAATTCACTTCACTGAAATGAACAGCACCCATGCAGGTAGAACAATGGTAGAACGATTCATTTCAAGAACATAACCTGTCCCATCCCCCGGATCTTTCTATCTTCCATTTTGCCACTGCTAACAGCACCCACAAGCCACCTCCTCAAGCAGCTGCCTCATCTTGCTACCTCTGCCCCCTTCCCCTTACACAAGAACTATCCACAAGGCAAACAGTACTATAATGGATTAGGAGTCACCATATGGCAAAAGATCAGCTTGTGACAGCCAGACATAGTCGTACTGAACTAAATTCACTCAGAGCTGACTTCATTACAAAGTCAAATGTGAAAGAGTAGTAAACAGATGTGTCCGATCCTGGAAAGAGTGTATTGAATAATTGAAGAGTGTTCCTATCCTTGGGCAGTCTGCCTTGGTAGCTAAAATTAGCCACTGTCATAGCAGTCAGGCTCCTGCTGTTGCAGGTGAAAGGGACATGGGTGCCCACAGCAGGAGAACTTTGAAGACCGCCATCAATCAAACGGCTCAAAATACAGGTTAAATCCAGGCAAATTAAACTGGAAAGATCTCCTACACCTGCTCTTGAGCTAGGCTTAAAAAAATGAAACGAGAAAGCTCACACACTCAACACCAGCCCTTGACTTACTTTTGCCAGCTACATTGTGACTTTTGTTTGGGGTGAGGAAATGGGGTGCTGAGATTCCTACTCTTGGCATAGACATTCTTTGCCAGGGGAAAAACGGCTTGATTTTGCAGTTCGATGTCTGACCTGGGTCCAAATATCACTTGATGGGGAGAGGGCAGGATGGTGAGGCATTTTTTTTAACACTTTAAGCATGCACCCTAAATTGCCCTCCCTTCCAGAGGAATAGAATATCTCAGACCCCTTTTGAAGTTACTCATGTGGTGTCGCCCCCCCCATATATTTCCATTAACAGGACACGCCCCTTCGTTCCTTCTTGATTGGCAAGAGGTTAATTATCTCTCCGCCCCCCCCATCCTTTCACACACAGTCGCCCCCTCAATCAGGCCCCCAACTCACAGGCATGTTTTCCAACCTCCAACAGAAGTGCCTTTCCCGTGAGTTCAGCACGAGACTTTCCACACAAAACGTTCGACGCAGCGAGAGAGGCGGCCCAGGTTCGTCTCCAAGGTGACGCCCACTTCCGGGAGGCCTTGTAAAAGCCAGAAAGGCAGAGCTCTTTGGTCCGGGTGGCAAAGTTTGTCCCGTAGAAACTGCGGCTCCCCTCACAGTATGTGAGTTGACGGGTGGCTTGTTTGTTTATTTCTTTTTATTTCCTGAAAGAAAAAACAAAAACCTTTTCAAAAAAGTTCAGAAACAGCAGCGAAAAATGTGCTTCGTTGCCGTTAGCCGCTATTTCCAGCCCAGCCCCCCATTTGTCGCGTTCTAGGAATCTGAATAGCTACGGGAAAGTTGAGTGGTAACGCTCCGTTCCGCCTTTCTACCAATCAGCTCAAAAAGAAATGGCTATCTGCCCGCCCAGTGCGTTGAGTGGCAAGGCAGGAGACGACAGGGCTCTTTGTATCCAGCCATTGGACATAGACTTGCGTTGCTTTCCAGGGACAGTTTGTCGTGACTGTTTTCCCTTTCAAAGGGGGTCATCGCTAAGGTGCCTTTCCTCCTCCCTCATGTGCTTCTGCTTTGTATATTTTATATACAGTATTTCTCAATAGCTCAACAAGGAGGAGGCAGCATTCTGCTCTCTCCTTGGCAGCTGGCTGCCACCACGAGAAAGTCTGTCTGAATGCCTTAGGTTGTGCATTCCTATGCAGACTAACCTGGCAGTAACATTGCCAGCATTGAACAGCATCTCAATTTAACCCTCCTATCTTTAGATGTATTTTCAAGGTGGATGTTTATTTAAACATCTGCCTTGAGGAGCCTGGGAAAAAGAGCATTCCTCCTTCCCCCATTCCTTACCTTTACAGGGTATAACTTTGCAATGCAAGGAGGGAAGTGAGGTAAATTATTTTGCTATTAACACAGTGCTTGTCTCCTGACTACAAGAACAAACGTCTTTAGAGGCTATGGAAGACTGCCTTTAGGCCACAAACACATGCTTACCTGGGAGCAAGTCCCATTAAACTCAATGAGACCTACGGGACTTCTAATTACATGCCTAGGATTGTACTTATGGCTGGAGAAGACTCCTGAGAGTCCCTTGGACTGCTAGGAGATCAAATCAGTCAATTCTAAATGAAATCAACCCTGACTGTTCCCTGGAAGGACAGGTACTGAGGCTGAAGCTCAAATATTTTGGCCACCTAATGCGAAGAGAGGACTCTCTGGAGAAGACTCTGATGCTGGGAAAGATTGAAGGCAAAAGGAGAAGGGGAAGGCAAAGGATGAGATGGTTAGACAGCATCACCGATGCAACGAACATGAAAATGAGCGAAAGGAAGATAGTGGAGGACAGGAAGGCCTGGCGGGATGTGGTTCATGGGATCACGAAGGGTCAGACAAGACTTAACGACTGAACAACAACAAAGGATTGTACTGTTAGTTAGTGAATACCAGGATTATTACTGTATTTCTTCAATTCTAAGACGCATGTTTTTTTCCCAATTAAGCATTTCAAAAAATGGGGTGCGTCTTAGAATCAAAGGTCTCCAAAAAGTACCCCAAAATGCTATCTTCTTACTTACTGGGGCTTGGGGGAGCTTCAGGGAGACCTGCGCGACCCTCTGCAGGCCTCCCTGATCTTCAGTTCTGCAAAAACCGGTGATTTTCAGCCATTTCCGGTTTTCGCAAAAACCAGAAATGGCCAAAAATCGCTGTTTTTCGCCGAACTGAAGATCAGGAAGGCCTGCAGAGGGTTGCGCAGGCCTCCCTAAGGCTTCCCCAAGCCCAGGTAACGAAGGAAATTGCACTTTCTGGCAGGGCCAGAAATGCTATGCAAAGGCAGTGCACTCAGTCATCCTCAGCTGCAGGAGACATGCTGGGGAGAGTTGGTGCTGAGCAGGTAGATTTAATGAAGGGAGGTGAGTCTTACAATCGATGGATTTTTTTTCCCCTGCTGGTGGTACTGAAAGTAAAGGTGCACCTTAGAATCGATGGCGTCTTAGACTCGAAGAAATACGGTAATTGTACAGTTCTAATAGCTAGAAAATCACAAATATATGGAAGATTAAACCTGGGATGCAATTCCACTAAGTTACCACCCTTTCCTTCAAGTTCATCCGAGTCAATTACTGTACCACATTATCTAATCTTCACCAAGCAGAACAAAGGTTGGCATATTTTATAACTTGTAATAAGTCCCATGGTTTCCAGTGGATATGTAGCAATGTACCTGGTATTGGTAACAAAATGCCATAACGAAATGCTTCAGACTTCTAAGGTGTGATAATTCAGCCTTACTCCTCCCTTTTTTTAACCCATTCACTTTGAAATAATAAGGACGTTCTTTACATGCCAGCAACTGGAGCGAGGAGGTGGGGAGGTGGGCTTTAACAACTGGGGAAGTGGGGAGGCACAGTCTAGCAGTGGCAAGGTTTCACTTCTGTCTGAGCATCAATGCCTGTCTCCGCTTTGGGTTACATCATTTTTATCTGCTATACAACAGAATTGGCTTGAATTTGAACCGACGTGTCATCTGGTCATCTGCTACTTGCTTTCAAATTAAAAATGCAGGCTGTCTACATACACACACTGTTATCCTGCACCTCTTTTGCTCCTGTTTCATGAAGAGCACCTGGTAATGCAGAAGCATCTGTTGTATTATGTGGTGGTATACATATAGATCTATCTATCGTGGACACCGACTGGGCACGTACAGTTTTTTGAAGAAAAGTAGTCAGAACAGAAATGTTCTAAATAAATGTGTTCAAGAAAAGAGATCAACGCTCGCTCCCCCTTTACAAAATCTACTTTCGGTTTGGTAAAGAGGAAATAAAAGATAGGCACCATTAGAACCGAATCACGGCGCAATGTTCAGACTCAGAAAAACGACGACTCAGGCGGGGGTGGGGAAAAGGGAGTGGCTGAAGTTTCCCGATTTCAGGCACACAATTCTCATGTTACATCGACACCCTCCCGCGTCCGCCTACTTTGTGCCCTGGAATGGAAAGACCGTTCCGCCCTCCTCCTCAAATGACTGTAGGGGGCGGTAGTATCACAAATGCTTCACCACAAGACTCTATAGCCTCGAAGGCACTTGCGGGCAGAGACTACGATTCCCGGGGGTGCGCGCGGGCGGGCGACTGGGAGAAAGGCGGGGTTTCCGGCGTGCGGCGATGAACTCTGGGGGGGCGTCGCCGGCGGCAACGATTGGCCGCCGGAGTGTGTGGAGGGGGAGGCCGACGGCGACTGACGCGGAAAGACTCCTCCCCTTCCCCCCGCCCCTTCCTTCCTTCCTTCCGCGCGAGCTCGCCTGCCCGTCAGTCAGTCGAGCGGCGAAGATGGCGAAAACCTACGACTATCTTTTCAAGCTGCTGTTGATTGGCGACTCGGGCGTGGGCAAGACCTGCCTGCTCTTCCGCTTCAGCGAGGATGCCTTTAACACCACCTTCATTTCCACTATCGGTGAGGGGGCCACTTCTGGATAAGGGGACGCCGACGCCCCATGCCCGCCAAACCTCGCCATTGAGGGGAATTCGTCAGGGGGAGAGGAGAGCGAATGGGGCTGCTTTTCCGCCCCTTCCTCTTCCTCATTCACAAACCCTCCGGACGAAACAAGCGAGCTCAGGCCGCGGAACGGAGGAGGGGGCGCGGGGGGTGACTCTGAGGGAGGGGGATTCTCTTGCCCCCCTGACGCCTCGTGGTTTTTACGGTGTGTGTTTAGGGGGCTTGGACAACCGAAGCGTTTCTTCGGTATAGGACGTGAGGGGAGCGCGCGAGCCTTTTACGTCTGACGCGTTTCTTTCCTTTCCGTTCCGTTTTTTTCCTCCTTCCTCTTCTTCCTCCCTCCTCTGGATGTTGCTTTGGGTTATAGTAGGGGGCCTTGGAGTGTTTATTCGGATGACAGGAAGCGAGGGTCGCCGTGGGTAAGACAGACGCAGGCCCACAACGTACTGAACTTGGAGGGGAGTTTCTGGGGACCACCAAACCCCCTGTTATCCAGCCTTAAGACAGAGGCACTTTCATTACCGCCATTCACACCTTGATAGAAATAGGCGTTCTCGTTAAGCACCCCAAGATAACTTGCCATCCCCCCCTGATTTTTCTTAGACACTGCCATATTTTGTCATATTGCTGATGATTCTGTGTTGCATCTCTTGGGCCACACTTGTAGTCCTTGGTGCCCCTAGCAATCTTTCCTCCCCATACTTTGCTTGACCTAACTTGTGCCTTCGAGTCAAGTGGTCATCTGTTCTTGATGCACACCAGTGCTGGCATCCCTGTATGGTTCAGGCTGGATGAGAAGCACTTTGACCCTTGCCCTGAAACTTAACCTCCACCTGATTTGTGAACTAGTATTTGTTAACTGCTTGGCTCAACTGCTGCTTCTGATGATGAGAGTGTCAGTATGCCCAGGTCTGGAGCTGTTCAGCTTTGAAAGTAACCATGTCCTGTTTCCCTTCTCCCCTGAAACCTTTGAATTGTCTTTTGGGGAAATGCCATGAACTGTTTTGGGAACATGTAGTGTCTAGGTGACTGAGCTGGTCAAAGCCCTGGTATCAAATACTTTCTGGAACTATGTTTTAAGCCTTGTTTATTTTTTTATCTGTAGCTTAACTTGCTTCTGGATTGCACAGGTTGTGACCCACCAAACCGAATTGAGCTCACCAGTTGTATAGTCTGTCTTATCAGCCACTTGACAGCCCACCTGTTTTTCCTATCCCAGACACACAGCAGACCAAGGTAGTTTGTTATGCTCCATCCGTGGCTGGTGGGTTACAAGCTATGTGGCTTACAAGCTATCCCAATTGTTCAGGATGTGTGGTAGAATTCTTACAGGCTCACAGTTACGGAAAAGGCAGGTGGTTTAGGGAAATAAGTGGAAAGGCAGAGTTTAACATGGGAAGGTGATACGTTTCCAGTTTGACCAAACTCCATCTATGAGGTTCGGTACTTTGTACGTCATTTTCCTGTTTAGCATGAGGTAGTTGGCCATGAAGAGAGTCATTTCTGAACTTACGTCTAGCTCATATTTTCAGGCATAAACACCAGAGCACTTAAAGAATAACTGCTGTGATAAATGGGAAAGAATATTTCCATGACCAGAGGTGATAGATAACCATATATGATAAAGGAGTAGGAACACCCTCGAAAAACTTCTGAACAACCTGTAGAACTTGGTTGCAACTTGTACTATTTCACAAGTTGTTCTTTTTGTACAAAATTCTACAGCATTTTTGCACAGGGATTTTTCAACTTTTACTCTGGGGTCAGTGCTATTTATTTAAAGAATTTATATCCCGCCTTTCCCATGCCAAAGCATATGCCCAAGGTGGCTATTAGGCTGCTGTTATTAAGGATAGCAATCTTTGTTTACCTGTGGTGCTTTTAGATTATATGATAATGACAAAAGTTCCATCACAATGCTTAGTATTTGATTGTGTATATAAGCATCTCATTAAATGAGATGGTTTTTGAGTACAGTATTGACAGAATGCTTGGTTTATTTTGCGGTACTGAAGTACCAGTATAAAACTGAAATAAAATGGTAAGTCTTGTATAGCAGCAGCTCCTAGGTTTGCTTAACTGATTGGAGAATGCAGCATTTTCATCTGAATTAAAATTTTGTTCATTTTTCAAGAAGTAGAATCTTATTGAATCCTGCTTTCTTGAAACAGGAGTCTGTTTACAGCTGAGGCATTTTACGATCATCTGAAATTGAAAGTAAGTTCAGAAAGTAAGTTCAGAATGTGAACAGAATATTAATATTTTGCCATTTTTAATATGCTTGTTCAAAGGCTTTTATGGCTTACACAATTTTAAAAATGCAGTTATAATTTTTAGACACATGCTCTCACACCCACACCCAGCAGAAATTAAAGCAGAAAAACATGAATATCAGCTAGCTTGGAAAATCAAAGGTGTTAAAAAAGGAGTTTTAACCAGCTTCTTGAAATTCATAAGAGAACCCACAAGGTACAAGTCCAAGAGAGAGTGCAGACACAAAGGTGGCCTGAGATCTGACTCCTCTTTGTAGTTCAGTGAGTGCGAGAGCCCTGAGCAGGTCTTCCTCGGTTGATTCAAGACAGGGTGTTTTTTGCTTGTCAGGGAACTGTTAGAATACTGTCATAGTAACAGGCTTGCTAACTAAATGTTTTGCATGCTGAGTGTACAGAAATTGTCAGGAAGTGAGACCACAAGAAAAACTGCTCAAGCTGGATGTCATTTGTATTATATGAAAAACTCTAATCAGTTGTAACTAACTTCAAGCAAGAGTGCTCAAAGGCTCAGCAGTTTCTGACCTTGCTGACTTACGTTGCACTCCTTTTAGGTTAGAAGTACCGGTATATATCCGTGTGTTCGACTTCTAGATTTGGGGTTGCTGTTCTGCTTTTAAAGAAAGTTTTATTACTATTCTAGTGCCAAGGTTTCTGCATGGAGAAGTTGATTCATGTGTGCTCTTCTGTGCCTGCCTTCTGAACTAAAACTGAGGTTGCTCGTGACACTAAGGTGCTTTTTATGTACAGTGATGTGACTATAAAACCTACATTATTAGTGTGAGTGAACACTTTGATTTATGGTTCTTTTGCTTCTTTAATCCCATGTGAGTAGCATTCACACATGTACACAAACAGTAAGAAAGATGCTCCCAGGCATTTTGGTGTTGTATCCGAAAAGCCCCAAGGGAAATCTTGCAGAATGTAATGCTGAATGTTTTAAGTGTCTTCAGAAGTGGTTGAAGAATCTAAATTGGGAGTCACTGGGGCCCTGAATAAAGTTATTTAGTCACACAGTGCCATGTGCTAGTGCATGATTTGTTGACAGTTTGCTCAACATTGAGGGTGGCTCTATCAGTGTGTTGTGAGGCTGGGTTTAGAGCAGAAGCAATTCCTGGGTCCTGGTCAGCTAATAACTGGCTAATGGCACCTAGAGATTTGATATCTTCTCTCACTTACTGGGCTGGGGGATTTCAGTTATTGTTTTGCTTTTCTTCCTATGCAATTCATGGGTGTCAGACCAAATCCAAATTTGTCATGCTGTGTGTGTGTGTGTGTGTGTGTGTGTGTGTGTGTGTGTGTTGCAGCTATGGGGCAGTTCACACAGACGTGCACATCGTTTAATTACTCAGTACTTGGTGAATTACAACTGAACAGGTGGATGGATACCTCTGAAAAGCCTTGAGTTTGAGATATGAAAATTCTGTCTGGTTTTTATGTCTGATGCTTATTCGCACATTCACATAATTATCTGATGCTACAGCCATCCATCTGATGCTATAGCCATCAAGTCAGAAACAGATGTGTGTGTAAACTATCCCTAGGAGTGACAGTTGCTTAGGCCTATAATGACATAGGTTATTGTTCCTCGTTTTTGAGGCTTAAGGGTTTGTAACAACTCCCAAAATGATATGGCATCTTTGCATTTCTATTGTCCTTGAGTTCTTGCCTTGTTAGCTTGGTTTGTCGGCTGCCTACAGTAACCCATGGTATTCATGGTCCACTTTTATGATGAATCTGATGAAGTAGGCTCTTGTCTTGTTAGTCTCTAAGGTACCCCAGCATTACATAACCTTTTTTCCTGCAAATATGGTGTTTGTAGAAGAACAGTGTAAAGCAATTGGTAGGTAAAGTTGGAAGGGATTTTCATACAAATGTTTCACCCAGGCAACTACTTGAGCATTGAATGCTTTATTTAGCCTTTACTTGTGGCTGTTCAATTGTGTTACCTCTGCTGTGATGACATCTTTGTCCTGCAGTACTGTACAGTTCTGCACCTCATTTTCTGGTTGCAGCTACAACAGCAACTAAAGTTGTGTGGGTTTTGTATTTCAGTTCCATTTAGAAGATGGAAAACCATCACTTTTATCAAGTGCTCAACTGGCACTTGATAAAAGTGCTGTATAAAAATCTGTCCAATTATAGCCACCTAGTTGGAACTCTGTGGTACAGTCTTACGCTTCCATTTTGACATGAGAAGTCAGAGGCTGTTCAGTAACTCATTGTGAAGCAGGGGTTGGAAACCCAAATTATTGGGGTACAGCTCAGGATTACTATCTCCCTGTTCACTTTCCTTGATGTCAGTGATTGAACGGAGTTGCATATGATGATTCATGAATTGAATTGCATATGATTCATGAACTGAATTGCAAGGAAAGTGAACATAAACAATCATATGCATTTGAAGTTTCAAAGTAGCCTGTTCCTGTGTACCGTTCCTTAGATTCTCCATTGCTTTTTGTCTGTATCTCATTCAGCAGCAAGATGTATATGGAAGCTCACAACTACCGGTATTTCTCTTATGCTTAATTAATCTGTAGCAGGAATCTGCTCTTGTATGCTTGCATCTCTGCATATGTCTGTACTTAATGGAAAGAGTTGAGTTCTATTTTGCAGTTAGGTTTTTACTGCTTCCTTGAGTGGAAATTCTTGCCCTTATGCAGATCTCATCAAAAAGGGAAGCAAAACTTGATCAGATCATGTACAGAGTCAGCTTGCTTAATAATTCACTGTGCAATTACATAAAAAACTTTAAAAGTTAATCAGAGGTTAACTTAACACACCATGTATATGTCGCTCTTATACTTGAATGCTTGAGTGCCACAGTACTAACTGCTGCATCAAAGTTCTGGCTTTGGTAGCCTTAGCGTAATCCATTGCAATATGATGTGCTTTTGGGTAAAGCTTGTTCAGTTTTATTTTCATTGAGGGATTTGTTCTCTCCAAAGGCTCTTCTGCAGGTGATATTAATGTAAGCTGAACTTGTGTGGTTGTCCCCCTGGTGAGCTGGGAGGAGTTCAAAATTAAATGCAAAAACTTGTTGACTATGAAACAAACTTTACAATATTTACATTCTTATCCAAGATGATGTCAGCATCTGGCACTGTGTCCACAAAGGCTGTTTGTGTCAAACGGCTGGAACAGATTGATTTTTTTTTTTAACTTATCAACTTTTTCTCTGGTTTCATTTTATAGGGCTCCATTTTGATTGAAGAACATTTGCAGTGCAATGTCAGCTTTTAAGACTTTACTAAATGCTTTGAGAGAGAACTCTGTCATTGGAGTATAATATAAAATGTGATCCAAAGCAATGTAGACTTTGTTTTAGAAATTCTACTTTAATATACCGGTAGTAGCAGAAGACTTCTGGTTTAACGTGAGTATACAGCAGGTGGGTCACAACCTGACTTCAAGTAGGCGACTGCGGTGCTGCCACTGCCATTTCGTTTTCAGATTCAGGCCTGCCTAGTTTGAACAATAACCAAGGCTAGAGGTCCTTGAAGAGGTAATCTTGAGACTTTAGCTTTGGAGCACCAAGCCACCTAATATTCACCGAGTCCCTTGGTTTCCCATCCATCTGTCTACTCACCACTGCTGCAACATTCTTTCTGCTTTCTACCTTCCCTCCTCTTGCTTCTCCTTCACCGTTCAAAACTGAGTGCAAGTTACTGCCATGCCGCACTCTACCTCTTCTCTCTTTTCAATTTCGTAGAAGAAAAGAAAGGCAGAACACATAGCAGGGTGTACTAATTTGTTGCTGCCAGTCAGGAAAAGAGGCACTGTGGCAGCATGGCTTCTCACTCGCTCACCTCCTTGTCCATGAATTGGCTGAGCATTTTAAGGTGGGTTCCCATGTTACGGGTTGGAGTTTGTGATGGAGCATAGCTCTTGACAAATTGAAGACCACCAAGTTAAACAATTTTTTAATGAATTCTCAGTAAAGCAACTTATGCCACATCCTGTATAATAAGTTTCCATTACGTACTGGTTCTGTTGTAGAGGTTTGTTGAGCAGTCGGAATGTACAGAAGTCAAAACAGCTGGCTCTTGCCAGCCCAGCGCTATTGCTTGTGCTCAAAAGCATCACGACGGACTGCAGCAGTGCAAAAGTGGTGATACGGCTGTAACTTGGGAGCCCAGTGTATATCATCATATACATAGACAGCCCAAAGATGAGTTCTGGAAAACTCAAAACCTTGCTTGCTACTTTGTGGCATTTGATTTGGTCCAAATAAAGATATTGCCCTATTTCAGGATGTATTGTATTAAGTGACAATGAAATTTTAAAATTGTTGCTGGCCATGAAAATCTTGAATCGTACAGTATTTGACAATGAAATTGGATATTGGCCTGTTTTTAATGTGATTTATATCCAGCTTCACCTCGGTAGATGGGAGAGCCTTAAAGAAACTGACATGACTTAAGTTTCTTTATCTGGAATCTGTATCTGTAAGATCCATAATTTCAGATTCTGAATTTTGAGTTTCATGATCTTCAGACAGTGGACTGAATTAAGTTTCTCAACTCTTCTGCATGTTTGTTCCTTGACATTGTGTGCATGCAAAATACTAAGTTTATTTCATGATGCAGAAGATGAAGGAATCTGATTCAAATGAGAAGCAAGAGGCCTTGTTATACAAAAACATTGCCAAGTTGCAGCCTGGAACAATATGCTTGTAAGGCTCCCAGGCCACACTTTTGGATCAAGTACCTGAAAATGTTCTGTACTCTGCCTCGGTTGAAAGTCCGGTACTTTTTCAGCATCAAGTTCTAAGACTGTAGCTTGTCGAGTAATCCCAGTCAAACGCAGTAGAAATGCTCATATTACTACTTTTGAATCTTGAATCCATGAGACTGGCAATAACAATATTCTTTTTAAATGGAGCTTACAAAAACTTATGCAATTCTGAGATAATTGCATAAGAGTTTTTCAGTTTCACCCAAACTTCCATTTCTTTCTATTTTAGACTGTATGTATGTGTTTCCTGATTTTTCCCCCCAGATCATCACATTCTGGTTCAAGCTGTAAAGACAAAATGGAAATGATCAGGAAATGGGCTGTGGGAGGAGGGGGCAGATTAGACTACTTTATCTGAGATTACTTATCTTGGCTAAAAGTAATGCTTTCAGGGGTCTCCACTTTGCAGGGTAGCTGTGTTAGTCTGTAAAAGCAAAAACAATCTTGTGGCACCTACAATTAATGTGTTAGTCTCTAAGGTACCTCAAGACTTTGTTGCAGTACTTTTGGAAGTAAAGACTTCTGTTCAGCTAAGTATCTGATTATTCTCACAACCAATTCTAAATGTTGGTATTAGATTCATTGTTATGCTTATGGATGCAACACTGAGTTTGAACTGTGAATATTTTAAGTCTTCGCCTTTTGTTTTTGCAAATTGGCAAGTCTGTGGGTGAAATGGCTTGGCTTGTATAGGAAAAGCTTCAGCATCTTTGTCTCTCTACTTGACAGATGTCTGAGGGCTTCATTCTCATCTTTATTTGGCAGATGGAGCTCTCTTAGATGGTATCTAAGTCATTTGAGTGACATGAAGACAAATGTCTTGTTTAAATATCAATTAACCCTTAATGACTTTAGACATGAATATAATTCCTGACTGAATAACATGCTTTGAGGAAGTTGCTGTGTGTCATGAGAGACAGCTGCTATACCTTGATACCTTGTTTATGTTTTTACAATGTATGCAGAATAGGTTTGTAGTTTGACAGCTGCACACGGCTTTAATGTGTGTTCTTGAAATGCTTTGTTGGCTTTTAAAAACCCTAATCTAATTTGATACTAATCTCAGCTCAAATTCTGATTGCAATCACATTTTCCCATTTGTGTTTACTAGTAAGATGGATGAGCATCTTTTGAAGCTTTAGGCAACAGCTAACCAACAGTCTGAACTAATACGAGAGAGCTTGGGAAAGTCTTGTGTGGTAAAGAATACACGTGTTGGCAGTTCAGATCTTGGTTTTGTTTCATACCTATTTGGTTTGTGGATGGTGAATTAATAACTGATTCAAAATCATTGTAGTTTAATGGAAATTGCTTGATCACCCAAATTTAGATAATAAGGGTGCAGAGAATAATTAAGCCTGCGAGCTTGAAGTTCCATTGAGAACAGTGGAGTATACCCTCCAATAAATGTAAGGAATGTAGACCAGTTTAACACTAGGTGCTTACTTTTCCTTCACTGATCTCAAGGTGTTCAGTACAGTATTCTTTTGCAGGAAAATCTAGCTTTGTTTTTGCAGCTCAATAATAGACATGTGAAAATGGGTTTGGTTTTTGTGCAATTCACTGTTCACTTTAATGGGATTTTCAGACTGCTTGGCTAGTAGAGTGGACTTGTTGAAAGGCTTTAATCTGATCTGTTTGACTGTGCCCTGAGCTTTGCTAAAAAAGAGAGGAAATAGGACATGCCACATCAATAGAGATCCTAGGAATAGCAGACTTAAAGGGGAGATCTTTTAAGAACCTGTGACATAGAACCTGGTACGTATCCATCTGGAAACAGCTACATCTCAGTTCTTCCGATTTCCTTCCTTAAACCAGAAATGCATTCTCTGCTGCAATGGAATTTAGTTCCCTCTGTTAGCCATATGAACTTCATATGCTTGCATTCCATAATGCTTATGCAATGGGCGTCTCACAGTGGAATCCTTATACATCTTAATGAGAAGCTATTTGCATGCATGAATTTCTCTGAACAATGCTCTAACTGTTGGGAGTATGCTGTTTGACTTAGGATAGTGGCGTGTAACAATTGAATGATTGATAATTTGAAGAGAGTAATTCTGCAAGTAGTCAGGTTTGTAATTTCTTCCTTAAAGGGATCTGGAAGACTAAAAATAACATTTGGGTTGGTTTAATTTGTCTTTGCTGTCATAATAGTTCCAATTGTGGTCATGTGGTCAGGTGTTTTTTTTTTGGCATGTTTGCAAATTAATATAGCTGGTAGTTACCACGTATTCACATGATACCAAAATGCTTATTAACTCACTTTAGTGAACATAGGTGACTTCATGCATAGGAACAATACATTTCTTTCCTGCTCCTTTTGAAATGTGCATTTCTGTTTAGCTTGAAATGTGAATGAGGACCAGAGTAGCTAGGCAACTTTCCAGAGACTCAGATCAGTGCAGAACAATGACCATATCATTCTTGAGTCCTGGATACAAAAGGACCTTTTCAAGGAGGGAATATCATACATGCAGGTGCTGTACTTCTGACCTGGGAGCTAAAGACCTAAGGAGGCTTTAGTCATTTTCAATGGTGGGAACGTTATTTCTACCTTTCAGTGGTGATTCAGCATTTTATTCATTTTAATACACCTGTCAGATAAATGCCATGAGGCAAGCTTCTGGAAGATTGAGTATTTAATCTGTAGGAAATATCCCACTATCTAGGGCTCCATATATTATCTCTCTGATTTGGTTCTTCGGTTTTGATATGAAGACACAACCTGAAGAGGTAGCCCCATCCTTAAACATATACAGGAATCATGTATCTACAGTGTGTGAAGTATTTGTCAGCATCACTGTACTTGTTCTGACCTGGTTAATGAGTCTTAAAGTGCACAAGAATAGAAAATGTGCCTATGTTCAGTCTTCCTTACCTATGATAGGCTTAATTATGGCAGCTTCTATCTGTTCTCCTTTGCCTTTTAACCCTTCTTAACGTTTAGGATTTTGTCATATCTGGTCATAATGGTACAAATTTGGTTATGGGAGTCTTCAGGAATTTGTGGCAGAAGCAGACTGGTAAACGGATTCTTCTCCCTTCAACTGCTAAATGATTTTGTGATTTAATAAAAATATATCAAACATTATACAGTACAGGTACTTTGCCTTTCTTGTCTGGGGCAACCCAAGGCCATTTACAGTCAGAATAAAAATAGAACATTCATAAAACGATTTAAATTTAAATAACGTTTATATTTTAATAAATTATATTTAGTCTCCTTGAGCATTTGCCTTGGCAGGATCGATTTTTTTTAATAAAATTTATATTTAAAAGAAAATATACCCAGATTCACAAATGAAAAACTCAACTATTACTGGTGGTCTCCTCCAGACATCGCTTTGAAAGCAGAACGGAAAAGACAGATTATTACACTTCTCCTGCAAGAGCCAACCACGCCTCTGAGGGAGAACGTTGTACAAGGTAATTACCACCACTGCGAAGGTCCTGTTCTTGGAGGAAACCCACCTTGCCACAATCTGCCGTCTTATATCCCAAGATATATGCCCTTTCATTCTTTGTACATAATTGTAGATTCCAAGAAAGACATTGTGGAAAGAATTCCCAAACTGCATGGAAATTTGCTCCTGCGAAAGTATGTCTGTGGTGAAATGAGATAAATATCCTGAACTTTGTATTGCATCAGCTCAGGGGTGTCAAACTCATTTCATACAGCAGGCCGAATAGCATTCACTGTGATAATGATATCACTTAATGACATTAAGCAGGTGATGACCAGAAATAAGCACTTTTTTCTCACTTAGGAACTCATTAGCTGCAAATGACAGAAAATACAGAACTCTTGATCATATTTTCAAGGTATGAGTGAGCCCAATTATCAAGTGGGCCGCCCTTTTAGCAGTGCCACTTCTGCCAAGGCAGACATGCTCAACAGCTGAGACATGCTCTGCAAAGTAGCACTTTGGCAGAAGCAGCACTCTCCCAGCGCAGTTGCATCTTCTCCCTTTCTCACCCCTCTTGGTCTGCCTCTTCCCCTGTATCTTCGCCTTCTGAGGCCTCCTTCTGTCTCTCTCTCCCAGTGCCTCAGCAGAAGCGGTGGCACTGGGAGAGCCCAATTATCATGCAGGCCACCCTTTCAGCAGTGACACCTCAGCACTGCTGAAAGGGTGACCTGCATGATAATTGGGCTCTCTCACCCTTTCAGCAGCACCGCTTCTGCCATGCATCGCTTCGCAGCTCAGCAGCTGAGAGCATCTGATGGTGGTGCTGGGAGAGCCCAACTATCATGGGGGCAGGATAAAGAGCTTCTGTGAGTCACATCCAGCTCACAGGCCTGATGTTTGACACCCCTGCATTAGCTGAATGTACTGATTTTTAATTTCTGTATACCACCCTGAGCTACTGTACCTAGTCTTGCTTACAGGTAGCTGTATTGTTTCCCTAGTCTTGCTTACATCTATATTGTTTCCCTTGCCTCACCTCATGCAGTGAACACAGGCAACTCTATGTATATGTCGCCCTAACAAGAGGTCGCCTTTTCTAACAGCCTGAGATAATTTTGCTGTATAATTGTGTTCTGGTTTTTGCATTAGTGTTTTTTAAATTATAAACCATCTTGAGTGCCTTTATACAAAGACGTTTTCTAAATAGAGTAAGTAAGCTGACGCATACTAGGGTAACTGCCTAATTGTTGTTTTCTTTTCTATTTTCCAGGGAAGCCTTGGGTTTTATCTTGTGGGTTCAGAAGTGGTGTAAGCCTCTGCTCTTAGCATGATAGTGAGGTTGATAAGCCCCTTTGAATAGAAAGCCAACTTTCAATAGGAATTCTCATTTTTCCCCAAGTACTGTACAGTACTTGTGTTAACTGGATAAAATATGTGCTAAGCTGTTGGTACAAATTGGGTGCTGTGTAGGTTAGCCTACTATACTTGAGTAAACCTGGGAGTTACCTCAGGACTGGGCCTGTATTTAAAGAAATGTGTTGAATCAGATCTGTCCTTAACCCCTGACATGTTCTTACTTTGAGGGAATGTTCGGAGGAACTGCTACTGGAATGACAGTATGTCTGCATGCAGTCTCCAATACCAGGGAACATACCACTGCAGACTCAGCAGATTGATGTCTTTCTGCAGCTCTCCCTGTCTCTGTCTAGAGTAGACTGTGGATGCGCTCCTAATAGGAGTTAACTCTGATTATCTTTGTTCTGTTTGTGTGTATGAATCCTAAGCCACAGATGGCAATAATCTCAAAGTTGCTATCTTGAAGTTACTCTGTATTGAGAACTGTTAAATAGACTGGGAACAAGTATGAATTAAATGATTTTGTGAAAAAAATAAAAAAAAATCCTAGCGGAAATGGAATAATGGTGTTTGTGCCATTTTCCTTCAAGTCAGAAAGTCTGTCTATTGAGAGCTTTCCTGTCTGTAATAACAATATTGTGCTATGCTAATTGTCCTTTGCAAATTATACGAATACAAATCCTTCCTCCAAGGGTTTCCCAACCCATCATTCATCAGAGGGGAGATGAGGTAAACAAGTGAAGAATGTGTTTTTCAGTTATTTAGCTTTAGTAATCTCGTTTTTACTGAGGGCAATTTTTGCCCACTGTTACCTGTAATAGACTGGTAGGTCATACCCCTGTGTTGCTTATGCTTGTACTGTATTTGGTGACTAGTTCAAGATGTCCAAAAAAGCTTCAGTTCTGCAGACTTGGAGCAGTTACCATATATCCTAACTTGCTCTACTCGCTCAGACCACAGTAGTGGGACTACATGTGAGTTGCCTTGTAGTACTTTCCTTACTCTGTCCTATCCTTTGCTTTATGAATAAATGTATACCTTATGCTTGGCAAACTCATACTTGGCAAACACCAGTTCTTATTCCCTATATTTAATAGCCTGCACACCCATGAAATTGCTGAAGTAGTCTTGCAGATGTTTCTGGGGAAGAAAGCCAAAGGTTAACGTTCAGAATTATTTGTTGTCTTTGACTTTGTACAGCATGACACTAACATATTGTAATTGTACTCCACCCTTGCTAGTGCTGTAAATGTACCTCCCACAAGCATTATTTCTTTAAAGCCTCTGGTTTGAATCTATCAAATAATGAACACAAGTCCTGAGGCTTCCTTCAGTTTCAGTTCATGAAGACTGAACAGCTCAGACTTAAATATTTAAAGGCTTGAGTAATCATACTTTTCATTGGAACATATTTAAGCTGAGATGTTGCCTGCAGATCTGTGAGAAGTCAAGGCGAGCAACAACGAGAATTAAATATAGGAATGCTGCCAGGTTAAACTTCATGCTAGGGGTCTTATTAGATACTGTATTCAGTATCGGTGCATATGTACTCTTGAGCACTTTTCTACATGTTATGAGCACATAACAAAAGTAGGCGCATCTGTATGACAGGTCTTAGTCCCTGGACTGCAAGGGATCTACCATTTCTTATTTGACATTTTCTAAAGTGTAATTGAAAAGACTTGGGTGTCTTGCAAGAAGTAACTTTACATTTGTGTTTTTTAGGTCTATTTTGAGAGTTGTAAATTTAGTGCACATGTGTAGTACTTTCTGGGGTATAAAGTAACTTACTGACTTGCATGCTTTAAAGATGTGAGCTTTCAGATGCTAGTTACCAGATGTGATTTCTCTAGGGGCTTCCAGTTGCATTCTGTTCATGTCATTTTACTTTAAGCTTAGGCTATAGTTGCATGTAGCTGGTGTAATAGCTGTGAGAGGCTTGCAGCTGTATAAGGAGCAGAATGACTTGCAAGAAAAGGCTGGGCATAGCGACTGATGCTCAGTGCTGTGCAGGAAAAAATAGGGTCCAAGTGCCATTGCAGAACAGAGAATGAAGAGGTTCCCCATGGCATTTAGTGAGACTCTTCTTAGTGGCCAACAAAACATGCCTCAGTTACTGGTCTTTCTGTTAGCCGTTATGTACTTTACAAATTTGTATTTCTCACTTCAATATAAAAGTTTTCAAGCGAAGCCTACAGTATCACAGTAAAAAATCATCTAAAAGATAACAAAGAATTAAAGAGCAAATGAATTTGTGACTTCAGAAGAGTTGCATCAGAAGTTTAAAGGCATGTGAAAATAAAAAGGTCTTTGCCTGTTCCTGAAAAGACATCAAAGTGGGTGCTGCGAGAGCATTTTACAGTCAAGTGCTGCAACTGAGAAGACCCTCCCCCTAGGAGAGTCTGATCCAGTGGCCTTTCACACATAACTTTAAAATATGCACTCAAGATGTCTTTAGTGTACACAAAAAAAGACAAACTCAATGCATACATGTATCTTACTCGACTTGGAGCCGGGATTGGTTGTCACTTCCTGTTCGGTGTGTGTTCATTTGCACACGGGTTAGTCTCTGCATAATGTGAAATAACCCCAGAATGTCCTGAAGGCACTTGATATAGTTAGTGGGAGGGCACAGTTCAGGTACAGATATAGTTTTGAAGTTTGTAAAACATTATCTTTGTAGAAAACATTTTCTAAAAGCCTGGAAACCACTTTGATGATGTTGGGTGGAACCTACCTAGAACTCTACTCCAAGAGCATGCTTGTTTAATGTGTTACAAAAGCAAATGCAAGAGTCTTGTGCCACCTTAAACTAACATTTATTGTGGCATATGCTTTTGTGAGCTAGAGCCCACTATTAGATGCTATCTATCTGGAGTACTATCTTTTATTATCTGATATATGCACAAGTTAGGGGGAAAAGTAAACTGTGGGGCCATAAGGCCATGAAATGCAAGATTTACCTTCTGTTACACTTCTATGCAAAGCCCCAATGCAAATTTTTGTGTAAAGATAAGCATGGTCACCATTCTCAACAGAAGTAATTGTTGATAATGCAATCATTCACAAGCAGGCTGATTACACAGTCTCTGTCTTTAGGATACATTCTGTTTCAGGATTTGACGAAGTGAAAAAGTGAGCCCATTTAACATGGAAGTAAATGCATCTTAAGAACAGTTTATATTCTAGTCAAATTATATTTCCATTAGAAACTAAAGCATGAACAAAGCTTTTTTTAATGTACCAAAGCAAAGGATGTGCCATTTGTCTACCACTTCCTTTGGCAGCAATTATCTTGCCCGGTCACATGTGGCAAAAATAGTCTCCCGGCAATCTCTATGATCCAAAGTCATGATATGTCTTCTCTCATACTTTTAGGAAATTTAAATACAGCAGTCATAGTTTGGGAAGTTACATATGCCAAAAGTTGAAGGTTTATGAATTTATAGATACTGTACATTCTTAACTATACAATGTCTCAGTGAGAAAACAAGATTAGCAATTGTCCAGCTGGTTACCCTCTGTTATGACATAGGGCTCTGTCAAAAGTTCTAGAATTAGCACTTGTATAGCTGTTTCATGTAAATTTTAGAGCATCGTGGATAAGAAACTCTGTGGGTCTCCATTAGACCAGTGGCCAAGTTGCTAGAACCCTCCTCATCGGATGCTCAATGTGTTAATTTTCAGTTGGCAGATAAATATTAAACAGCACCAACTTACCGTACCTACCTGCCAGGCAGAATCAGTACCAGCACAGAACCATGCCTTTCATTTCCTTCCTATCAAGATCAAAATGACCATAGTCAATGGTATCAAAAGCTGCTGAGAAGTCCAACGGATACAGACCCCCTGTCTAGTTTCTGATGTGGCTCACCCACAACAGTTTCAGTACTGCAACCAGCCCAGGCCAGAGTGTTGAGAACAATTTTGCTTATTTATAGCCTGCCTTTCCTTCCCCATGGTGGGGAGATGCCTAAGGTGGCGTACAGTATTTTTCCTACGTATTAGTAGAATGCAAAGTAAAAAGGGAGGAGTATGCCTCTCTGGCTACTTCTCCTCTTCACAGGGCAGTTGGAGTTCCTCTGAGTGGGGAGAGGCACAATTCAGCTTAAAAAGGCACCAGAAGGAGGAGGGAGTTGGCTCTTCCTTCTTTATTACTAGTTTTTGTCTATCAGTGGTTCTCAAACTATGGGTCAGGTCCCACTTGGTGGGTCATGACCTGATTTCTGGTGGGTCCCAGGTGATGCAAAGTTCAGGTAAGTAATTGCCACAAGCCCTGAGGCTATTCAAAAATTAGAGCGCTACTAATTTCCCTTCAAAGAGCTGAGCTCCTGCAGTTTGCAGGATAGCTGCTAATTACCCTGCAAGCAGCTGAGCTCTTCACTTGTAAATATATTTATTTCCAGATCACTTTTTTAAGTCACGTAAAGCTAGGTGGGTCCTGATAGTGTCATTTTAAAAAGTGGGTCCCGGTGCTAAAAAGTTTGTGATCCGCTGGTCTAAATGTGTATATGCTGCAGGAAGTAAGTAGTGTATATGCTGCAGGAAGTAGTGATGCTTGATACCTGCCATATGATATGGATATATAGTATGCTTGACTCTTGTATGTTAGGGAGAATGTTGTCCTATATAGCTGTGTGCCTGTGAATTTTCAAAAGGATGACATGATCCTTAAAAGTTATAGAAGATAACTATACACTAATGTTTTGAGAGATGGGCTGGGTTTGCTTCCAGTGAGATTTTTTCAAACAAATTTTGCTCTTTGTAAGCATCTTGACAGGGGTATGTTGACCTTGTGACATCCTTGTGTGGGAAAACAGCAAGGGATGATCTTGTGAGAAACTTTCCTTTCCTAGAACTGCATTCTCTTCTGTAGAAGCAAATCTTCATGTTGCAAATTCTATTATAAAAAATGATTTGTTTTTAAACTGTTTCTTTTGCTGCTCGCTAATGTCTCATTTTAGTGGATCACTTCATGTATTTACCTTGAGTTTTTTCCCAGAAAAGGGTCATAGATAGTGCATGCAGTTGAGGTTGAAAGTGGAGCAACTATGGTTAAAACAGTTAAAATTTACGTTAAATGTTAATATTAAAGAAAATATGTATAAAATGATATATAGATGGTATATAACCCCAAGCAAATTAGCAAAAATGTATGAGAAGGTGACGAATAGATGTTGGAAATGTAAAATGCAAGAAGGAACTTTTTACCATATGTGGTGGACATGCCCTCAAGCAAAGAAGTATTGGACTCAGATTCACAAACAGATTGAGTTGATTTTAAAGATTAAGATCCAAATGAAACCGGAAACATTTTTGTTGGGTATGTGGGAGGATCATGTAGGCGAAAAATTTCAAACTTTGTTTTTATATATGATAGCTGCGGCAAGAATTTTATATGCACAATATTGGAAGAATTCAGAGATACCTTCGCTGGAAGATTGGTGGCTGAAAGTTTTGGACTATGCTGAAATGGATAAACTTACAATTTTAATTAAGGAAAAGTCAGTTAACTTTTTCGTGAATAATTGGAAACCATTTATTGACTTTTTAAGAGAGAGAGAGAGGAATGATGTGATGATATGCGGATTTAATGAATAGAATGTGGGTGTTTTGGCTTAGTTGGAAATTGTATGTAGAAAATAGTGAATAGTATGCTAGTAGGATGTATTGCTTCGCGCTTGCTATAACTTTATGAAATATGTATTGTTTTTGTTTTAATAGATCAATAAAATATAAATATATATAAAAAAAAAGAAAGTGGAGCAATGAAAATTGGTACCACAAACTTAATGCGTGTGACTGTAAATCAAGATAAAACTAAACAACAACAACAACAACTTGTCTTGTGGTAACTAAAGGCTAACTATTTTAATGTGAATAAGCTCTCATTGACTAGAACACACTGCATCAAATTCTTGAAGTGTTAATCAGTTGGCAGATAAATATAAGCGTGCAGTAGGTTGTTGCATTTCTGTACAAATAGCGATCCACTTGAACAGCAGTCATGGTAATCCTATTTTTCTTGCCACCCTAAGTTAATATCTAACTTTCTTTAGCAGGAAAGCCCAATCTTGATTGCTTGTGGTTGTGTTACTTTAACTTCTGAACAAGATGATTTCCTGAATGCATTCCAAGCATCTTAAAATCTAACTGCTTCCTGACAAAGCTAGTGCAATAAGTCCTGGTGCATTAGGCAGAAAATCTAAACCACAGCCCTTCTTATTAGTTAGTGCAGGGCAGAATTGACTGGAAGGTTCTTCTGCAGGAGCACTACTGTTCATTGCACAGGAAGATTTTTTTGACCTGTGGGCCACATCTCTCTATGTCCTGTTCAGTGGCATCCAAGGTTTACAGTCTGACTGAGATGCTACTCTCTCACCTCATGGCCAAGCCACTTCTGCTCTGGAGGAATGTAAAATTTTTAGACTATGTACCCAACCCAGTGTTTCCCAAACTTCTAATGTCTTAAGCACACAGACTGTTCTTACGTATAAATTGTAGGCATTCACTTTTTTGTGTGTGTGCTTAAAATAGACAAGCTTGCTATTTAGAATACATAACCGTAAGAGGCCATGCCTTGTCTTTCTGTACAAGTTGCTGTTTTGGACATGCTTCTTTGAAACAGTTACACATATAAACAGTGTGTGTAACTGTTTAACATGCAGCCTTTGGGGGGGGCAGTGATTTTGCTGTAGGAGTGATTGAATAAGCTAGTCATACCTGATGCAGAGTGGTGGCAGAATTTTCTGCCCCCTCCAGAGAACGACAGAGCATTGAACCATGCAGTGATGCAATGAATGGGTGCCTCTATGGCAGGGGCAGGGAACCTTTTCCCTGGCGAGGGCTGTTTTAAATTTGCTTGGGGGGCGGCCGTAAGGCCAGGCGCCATTTTTATTTAATTGCTCTGTGCTCACCGTCCTCGCCTCCGGAGGCTCCGTGCTCACTGTCCAAAGCCGCCGCCGGGTCCGCGCGTCACCTCTGGAGATCAGGAGAGGGCCTCCGCACGTCCTCCCCGGCCGCCGCCTCGACCCCTTCTCACCAGACCGTCGTCGGCCATTTTGCACATGTGTACCATGCTGATGAGGGCAAGAGCTTGATCTCATTGGCGTGGTACGCATGTGCAAAATGGCCAACGGCCTGGTGAGAAGGGGTAAAGGGGCAGCCGGGGAGGACGTGCGGAGGCCCTCTCCCGGCCTCCGGAGGTGACGTGCGGACCTGGCAGAGCCTCCAGGGGCCAGTTGGGTGGCCTCCCGGCAATCTCTCTGGGGCTGGACCGGATGGCCTCAGGGGCTGGATCCAGCCCTGGGGCCGGAGGTTCCCCACCGCTGCTCTATGGCTATGGGCCAATCATTTTGTGCTTGCATTGCAGGAGTCTCTTAATGATTTGTTCTTGTAGTAATTTGCTCACGGCACACAGTTTGCAAACTCCTGATCTAATCACTCTGAGGTGATAGTCTTCAGTCATAGCTGAATACAGATCATTCTAACTGTAGCCTGACTAAATTCTGAATTGTTCTGTATCTTGCTTTATTTTTTTTAACTCACTTGGGAAACGCCTACTTTCATGTTTCGTACAACGTGTTCATCAGAAAGCAGCAGTGTCACTAGATGTGCACTGCTGCTGGGTGCAGCTCACCACTTCCTGTTGCTGAAGTGAGGAAACGGTGGATGGCTCATTCTAGCCGCTCATTAAGAGTTGCAAGCATTTGTAAGACTTTCCATTGTTCTCATGAACAAAAAAAAACCAACCCCTGTATACAGTACATTTCTCAATTTTGAGCTGGAATTTAGCTTAGTGGCTGCAGTTGCATTTTTGTGGCACACATCCTTACATTTAGACTTGATTAATTCCTTGGATTGCGTAAAACCTTTTGTGTGTTTAGCAAACACAAGTTTTAAACAATCTTATGGGTGTCAGCATTTTCTATAGGATTGGCTTTTCTGTATGTGTGTGTGTTTGTGTGGAAAAAATGACATTAGGAGGTCCAGACCCCTCTGCTAAAAATTCCCAATTTGTTACAATGAGAGGAGACAAAGAACAGCCTTCCATTAATAGTGCCTCCTGTGGCCACTTGACATCAATTAACGTCTACAGATGGAGATGCCAGTCCTCAATTTCTGTCAGATTGTTATGATTTGTCATTAGTTTCTCATCTTTATTTGGTACTAATTTAGTGGAATTGCTTTATACAAATTTCATTTTTGTTAGCTGACTTGACTGTGTTAAAGAAAGGCAGGATATAAATCAACTGTCATGGGCCAGGGGAGGAGGGTCCAGACTTACAGATCATTAAAAGGTATGGAGGACTATAATAGATTCATGAGACATAAAAGGGAAGTATATTTTGTACACAACAGCTGACTTATGGAATTCACTGCCACAGGATGTGGTGATGGGTGGCCCATGTCTTTAGAAGGAATTAAAGAAATGTATGGAGGAGGAGGAGTCTAGCAATTACTATTGACCTTTGTGGCTATACAAGGTGTCCCTGAAATAAGTCTCTCAATTATGTTTCCCTGTATTTAAGTCCTCAGCTTCTTGAGGAACTAGACATAAAAATTCCCTGCACTCAAGTCCTTCACTGCTGTAGTCCCACCTGCATATTTTCTTACTCCTCTGAGCTCTCAAAGGGACATTCTTGATCTAAATATGTTGCTTTGCCTGCATGCTCCTTTCTCCTCCCTACACCATTCAAGCTCTTAAAGGGACATCATCATGACAGTATTGTCAATTTGGGTATTGTTGCTGTCATTAATTGGAATAACAGGAAGAGTAACCTCAACCCCTGTCGACTTCACTTACCTCTTTCCCTCGGCATTTAGTGCCTCTACCACTACTTCCTGTACTGGTTACAAAAGGAATGCTGGGAGACCAGTATTCCCGCTGCCTGCCATTAGAGGAGGCATAGGAGGTGGTAGCAGCATTGGACACCAAGGGAGAGTGGTAAGCCCTCTTCATTCTCCTCACATCCAGCACTGCCTCCTCTGACTGGTGGAGGGAATGCTGGGAGCCCAGTATTTCTTCTGTGTACATCAGAGGAGGTGGGGGCACTGGTTGTCAAGGGAGAGAGGTAAGTCCTCCCTTTCTCCTCTAATGGCCATGGAGGGAATGCCTCTGTGGCCATCACAAGAAGCGGTTTATAACTGTTCAGGATTGTGTGCCACACTCTACAATTCCTATCCCTATCTTATTCCATTGTTACTTATGGGATAAAATTCCCCTCTTTAATTCCAATGAAGGGTATGGATTTACATAGGGTCCTCACTCACCCCTATTTACATTATTTCTTAGGGAGGAAAATTCTGCTTTAAGTTTCGCTGTAAGTCCAAGGCTGCGTACAGGGGGTTCCCTTTAAGTTCAGAGGTAATGGGCCCTGAGTGCTTGTTGCTGGGATACAATCAAGGGCAGGACATAGCTTCATTCCTTCTGAGCATCCTGAAAATCTGATGGGAAGCTGGATATTTGATAAATCTTTGATCTGACAGGGCTTTCTTATGGGGGAGGGACACAGGAAGAAGGTGTGAAGATAAAACCTTGAGCTGTGCCAGTGAAATGCTATCTTAATTACTGGATATCTCGTGAAGATCTGATATTAAAATTCTATTTAAAAAGTCCTATCTTTTAGTTTAGAATTTTCTGGACCTGTCTGGGTACTTGGAAAGTTGTACAGTTGCAATGGTTGTACTGTTGCAATTAATGGATGCTATTTTCTTGTCAGCATTTACCGTAATTCAGTTGCAATATGAAAATACATAGCTGATTTCCTTTGCATTCAGGTAAACTAGAGAGGTTTGTTATAATCAAATGCAAGTCATTCATTTGAGAAAATTGCACAATTGATTGTAATGCAGGGCATTGTTTTGAACTATTAATACGGGTTGATGGTTGAATTGGGCTGAACTGGGGGGTAGGGATAATCTCCAGGAATGGTCTGTGGGTGGGCTTAACTCTGGAGGTGATTTGCCCATTAATGTGTAAAATGTCTGCCTGGTGACTTGACAAGAAGGCAGGACAAAACATTTCCTTGGGTTCTGAAAGCATGACCAAGGGAGAGAAATCTTAGTGGTCTAAAAATAATCCAACATTGTCTACCTTGACATGATTCCTGTTTTCAGTAAGCTAAGCTGTGTCTTTAGAAGAAGTAAACGTGAAATGCTATATAGTATATAGCAAATTATAGTGTTGGCCACCCACTACAGTTCCTACTGGCCACCCCCCCCCCCTTAAGGGCATATCGCCCACTTCTGGTAAAAGTGATGGGTCGTGCGACCCACCACTTTGAGAACCTCTGCTATATACCATTTAAAGGGCCATGTGATGTTCACCAGCTTTTCAGGATGCAGGAGGAGACAGAGGAGGGAGGAGATGGGGAAAGTCGTGTTTCCCAAATGGAATTCTGCTTGCACTTTGCTGAATTGAAGCTAAAGCCTGGAAGTCCTCTTTTATCCACATTAGAGCATTGAAGAATACTGAACGTTAGTGTGGGTAGTTGCAGATTGCACTTTAACCTTGGATATTGCCATAGAGGTATTCCAAAGTAAAGATAGTAAGATAACAATATAGAGTTCTAATTAACCTAATATCTCTCTCATGCAGGAATTGATTTTAAAATCAGAACAATAGAACTAGATGGGAAGAAAATCAAACTACAGATATGGTAAGTTCTCGAGTGTGCTGCTTGATCTGTGTTTGAAGTCTTTGGCTGCAGAGGCAAGATCACAAAGTTCACTTGCTGGTGATTTAGATCAAGCTCTCTGAAAACTTTTTAAGAATAACTATGGCTAGCCTTACCAGATCCAAACCTGGACAGAGTGCCTAGACCTTTAGGAGAAGGAATGTGGGCAGGTGTAACTTGTTAAACCCTGCTCACATTCCTTCTTCTAAAGGTCTAGGCACTTTGTCCCCTTTAGAATCTGGTAAGGCTAACTATGGCCATAGTTAACTGCTCAAACCAGCTTCTAAGAACTAATGCCAGGCAAACTTTAGCGCATTGAGTTACATTTACATGCAAGAGGCATTGGTTGAACCATGGACTGTTAAACTACTAGCTCATACTTTTGGGGTTTAATTAAATTCTACAGTCAGACCACCTCAAGATTTGTAGTAATATACATAAGAAAATGTATTTGAATGTACTGGAATAAATGGGTAAGAGGCCATGGCATTTTGTTTTAGAAAAAAAAAGCAAATAATAAAAACGAGGCAACTTGGTCAAAACGTAAAACTGTATTGATTAAAAATTAAGCAAAAACGACGTTAAGCAAAAATGACATTAACACAAGTTTAAAAATTAAAACCATCATCTTAACAGCGACATTTCACTTGAATTTTATCGAGCATTCTCAAGCTAACCCTCATATAGCGGGGAGATGTTACCAGTATCTGGTCAACTCGCTATATAAAGGCAGAGGAAATCTCGTCACCACCTTACAGCACTGATGATGCAGATGATGACTTTACTGACCAGGCAAGAGGGAAACACTTTTAAGGCTGCCAATCTAAAGTTTGTTAACACAACATTCAGTATAAAATCAGAAGACATCAGAGGGTCTCTTCAGAATCCATCTACAGCCCTCCTGTATTGGAAGATGAGATCATGACATGAGAGCGAATGACTGCACTAGAAGATCCATCATTTAATAAAATATATATCATGAATGGGGTGGTGGAGGAACACATGGCTTGAGATGCCCTCTCTCCATGCATGGATGTGAAGGGGGAAAAGAAGCATCTGGCTTGGCCTCATTCATTGTAAATAACACTTACTGAGAATCAAGTTCTATTGGAAAATAATAGTGTACTCTTTTCAATAAATGTGTTGAGGATTTGTATGCTATCTAGAATTGTCTTGCTTGTAAATCCCACTGGAGTAATTGGTACTTTGAGTTAAAGTTTATTCAGTATTGAGGCTGTAACACTTGTTTGTTTTGAGCTTGTCTTCTGCAGCATTTTAACTTCAAGGCATTGTAGGATTGTCTCTCTGTGCTACTGTTAAATTGGAAAGTTAGGTCTCTGGTGTTTGAGAATTGAATTCCTCTCCCTGTGAACTCTAATTTCATACTATCTGTTTGATTTACAGGGATACTGCAGGTCAAGAAAGATTTCGCACTATCACAACTGCATACTACAGAGGAGCCATGGTGAGTGCCCATTTCTAGATTGCCTTTGCTGGATTTAGCATAACTAAATGCATACCTCTTTGGATGACCAGATTCACACTTTCATAGTACAGATGAACCTCTTGAGCTCACCTAATGTAATCGGGCTTCTGACATAAAATCCTGTTTTCATAATCAAACAGTACTGGTAAGGGTTAGTTTTCTTTTTTAAACTTTTCTTGTTGATAAAATGATTTCCTTCATGTGGAATTTAGTATGTAAGCTTTCAAGGAACTGTAGTGCACATAAAATGAGTTGGAAAACTTGCTGGCCATTTCATTGCAGATAGGATTTGCAGCATTGGGTTCTCTTATGAAGTGGGGGAGGTTGCTCTCCCAGGTAAGATCTAAAGAATTGGGAATGGGTAGCGTGGATAGCAAGAAGCCATGCCTATATGAACCTGCCTGCACTTTAAGGTCATCTGGGCACATGAGGCCCTCACAAGATTTGGGCGCTGCTATCTTGACTCTCGCGAGATTCAAGATGGCGTCAGCTGGGAGACCAGGTAGGGGGAGCTACGGGGGACATCGTGCTGTCTTTCCTGGGTTGTGGCACAGGCGGACAGGTCCTCCCGCCTGCACTGCAACCCGGAGGGAAAAGCTACAGCCCTGCCGATTCGGTAGAGCTGCAGCTTTTGCCTCTGGGTTGCAACGCAGGCGGGAGGGCCCGCCTGCCTGCGCCGCAACCCAGGAAAGATACATTTTAAGGGGGTACGTGGGGGGAAATGGGGGTACGCAGGGGGTATACGTCTGGGAGTATGCGGGGAACAGGAGACCCGCGTAGGGGGTACACAGGCCTAAAAATGTTGAGAACCCCTGATGTAGACTTCTTTTGCTATTTAGTTTTTTTAGCCTTCCTGCTGTATTAAAGGTAGTTTTAATGGCATTTTAGTCGCTTTCTTTTCTCTTTTTTTAAAATTTTTTAATGTTCGTTGCCTAGACGTTTCTTAAAGTGAGGTTCAAATGTAGTAAATAAAATACGTTTAAGATGCTGAGGTAGTGGTACAGGGCTAAGGGGGTAAGAGGATTTGAAGGGTGGGCAACTTTTCTTGTGGAGAGAATGACAAATGGATATAGGTGAGATGTGATGCAATAGAGGAATGTTGTGCTTTGGATAATGTCTGTCTGTGTGAAATCATGACAGGGTGATAGGAACAGGATATCCTTGGGGAAGAGGTGAAGTGTTAGGCTGGGAACATAGGAAAAAATTTGTGTGGAGTTGGTTTCTTTTATTCATAGAAATATACACATTGACAATAGACCCTAAAGTTAGTTTCTCCCTTTGCTTGCAAAGTTTTTGTTCATCACTTGGTTTGGTTTTTCTTCAGAAATCACACAAGTCTCAGTCCCTGGTAGCAAGCTCTTAGATAAAACTCTTGTGGGTTCAAATTTCAAAGACTAAAAGTGAGAAGTGGTTGGTAGCAGAAAACTTCTGCAAATGCAACAGTGTGGGGGGGGAGGGGTTGGGAAGATGCAAAGAATGACTACAGGAAATCCTCACTTAAAGTTTTCCATCAGTTCTTCTGGAAACTGCAACTTTAAGCGAAACGACTTATAATGAAACCAATTTTACCATAGTAGGCTAATTGATAAATGTAAACGTTCCCATGGTATTTCCCCATCAACTTTAAACAAAACAACTTTAAGTGAGGACTTGCTGTATTGTGCTCTAAATTTCTTAAATATTAACACCAACAGCCTTCTGAGGCAAAAGAGGAGAAAATAAGGCAGCAGGTGAAGATCTACCATCTCCAGCTGCTTTTCCTCCTTAATAGGGAATTAGTTTTTTTAATGATTGTGAGCTTTTTGGGGATAGGACTTCCACGAATACGTAGAAAAAATACTGTAAACTGTCTTGGGCATTTCCTGATGGGGGCATTTCCTGATGGAGATCTAAATATTTGAAATAAAATATTGTATTTCGTCTTGAAATTTAGTTTGCAGCTTTGGGAAGGCATCTTACAGAATGTAAGATACTGGATATTGGATTAACGAGAAACTATTCTGGCTTGGGTACTTAGCTGCAAAAACTTCATTCAAGCTGTTGATTTTTAAAGTATGGAGAAGTAATGAGATTAGTCAAATAGAGATGAAGGTGGCAGACTTCTTTTGTATGGATAACATTTGACAGCTTTTATAATTGTGTAATGGCTTAATATAAGGAGGACAACAATAGATTTTAGAACAAAGATTCAAATATAAGTAAAACTGTATCTTGAAAAGATAGGCTGGATGTAGTATGCAGTGCTGTGTGTGTACATTTATAGTATCAATTATGCTTGGTTTTAATTTTATAAAAGTTCAGTTAGATGGGCTAAAACCGGATAAACAGGCCTGTTTGGAGTGCCAGTTAAACTTGTAGTTATAGTAATAATGATGTGAGTCGAGTAATCTGGATGTTCATTGCTAGTGACACGTGTTTTATTTTCTCTAGGGAATAATGCTGGTATATGATATCACAAATGAAAAGTCTTTTGACAACATTAAAAACTGGATAAGGAACATAGAAGAGGTAAGTTTATTTGAGAATGTGGCTTGTTTTGGCTAGCAGTGTCATGAAATCTTGAACAGAGAAGTTGAAATATCAACAAGTGACTTAAATTGGGCCCTAACCTGAAATGTTGGGTAGAAGTAGGACCGAAGTGACTTTTGATCCAATCATGGGAATTCAAGGTGTAAAACAAGCCATGTCTATTCAGAGGGCATCAAATAAAGCAATAATGGGGAGAGGGTAGACTAATTTTATCAATAGCTTTCAACTGGCTACTTGCCTTGGAAAGAGATGATATGAAGATGGTTCTCCCAGTGATGGAGTGGAACTAAAATGAGAACTGGGCAGTAAAAGTTAAAGGAATACTAATGTATGCATTTATGGTCTACCAGCACTTCAGCATACATAACTAGTAATTCGATTTTTTTTATCCTTGGATAATGGCACTTTTAATCTGCTTTTAGTTGCTGGTTGCTGGCTCCCTTAGCTCTGGACTAAAATCTTCTTTGTCTGAAGCACAGTGTGAGGCCTTGAACAAAACAGAGTTCTTGCTTAGTAAAACAAACCAAATGAAGGTAAAGGACTGACTTCGCAGAGCACCAATAGGTACAGCCAGGAGGAAGAACAGTGAGAGAGATGTGGAAAGTCTATAATTAGTTTTCAGGAGTAGAAGGTATCTGGAAGCCTAGACGCACAGTGGCTTGTCTGACTGGTAGAATGGGGGAAACTATTCCAGACATATGTGGCAGTAACATAACCAGATCCATGGCACTAGCAACCTGTTAGTAGAATGTCTTCATGGGGGGGGGGGGTTTCCTAATGCTTAACCTGGATCTCCGTAAAATAAAGCCCAACTCTTTACAGACATTCTTACAGCGCAATCCGACTTAACTTTTGTGCTGGTGTAACCAGCGGCCCAGCAAGAACGGGAGGCGCCAGAACGGAAAAGAGATTCAAGTCCCCTTTGAATTCCTCTTTTGGAGGGGATTTGAATCTCTTTTCCGTTCTGGAGCCTCCTGTTCTCGCTGGGCCACTGGTTACACCAGCACAAAAGTTAAGTCGGATTGCGCTGTTAGTTGCCTTGCTAACGTTTTCTTGAGAATGTGTTTCACTCTACTGAAAAATAGAATTGAGCCTATGCCATGAGACCAATATTCATGGTAATAAGATTAAGACCCAATTTGAGGAAATAGCTACATTGTTCCTGGACTTGAGTTACTTAAGACTGCTCCTTCCACCAGAAATGTTGACTATTCTTCCATTTATTTCATTGGTATTTTTTTTAAAAAAAACTCCTTGAAGTTATTTCTGGATCCCTAGATGGAGAGAAGTCTAGGATTTCTCCCCCCCCCCCCCACCATGCTTGTTTTTAACATGCAGGCTTGTTGTGGGGGAGCTTTCAAGAAATATTCTCCTACCTGCAATCTGAAGTAGTAGGATTATTGAAAATAAAGGACTGCACTAACTCATGAACAAAAAAGAATGTAATAGAAATTTACAAAAGGTGCATGTGTCCTAATTCTGTACAATGCCATAAAATTGGCCCAATTCACTTCAAATACCAAAGGCTCTTAATGGGGGGGGGGATGGGACGACAACAATAAGTTGGAGCCAAACTTTTTGTAAAAATAGATTGCCACAGGATGAACTGTTTGTCTAGACCAGGCCCTAAACTTATCTCTGAATATCTTTTGCCTGTCACTCACTTCCGTTCTTTCTGGGTGCTTCCAATCAGATAATTCTTTGCAAGCAAAACATGCCAGATCTTGTGATCTAATTTAAAATGTGTGAAGTAGGTAAATATTGCCCCCCCTCACCTCAGAACAGTCTTGGTTTCTGTTTTCTGGCACGTCAAGATTTATTTGAATTCTTTTTGTGACTGTTATTTCTCCATTCTCTTTAGCATGCGTCTTCAGATGTAGAAAGAATGATCCTGGGTAACAAATGTGATATGAATGAAAAAAGACAAGTTTCAAAAGAAAAAGGAGAGAAGGTAACTCTTGCTCAACTATGTACTATATTGGACATGATCTCTAATATTCCTGATAACCCTTTTCTCTTGCCATTTTTTCTTTTTGCTGCTTGAGGGTGACACAAACTAAATTAATGCAATCTAATACCCTGAGTTAAAAATGATATCTCTGTTCAGCAAGACAGTAGTATTGGGATGAAGTACCGGGTAATCAAAATGGGGGCTGCAGGCTTTAATCTGTAAATCAGTCAGATCATCAACTGGAGAATTAAATTTGCCCTAGACTTAATCAGTAAGACTGACAAGCAAAAGCTGTATGTGGAGACTCACTGTCATGCAGTCTTGCATAGATTCACCTGCTTTATCCTTCCTTTTGGGCACTGGATTACTACTAGAGGGTCCAGTTTGTATTAAAAGGAAGCAGATTGTTCTCTTTTGGGGGGTGAAATGGCTGTGGCTTTCTGAACAATAAGAACCTCAGGGAATTTTATTTCAGTTTTCAGTTCTATTGTTGGTGCATCCGATCGGCGACATTCTTATTTTCTGAACCAGTTTTGGCTCGGGTATTTTATTTGAATACCAGATTCAGCATAATTAAGTGGGTGAATATTAGTCCTCATTGCTTATTATTGTTATAGGATAGTAAACTAGCATTTTGTAGGGACAGAATTGAAAATGCAGAAGGCAAACTATTGGGGGATGTAGCTATAGCTCAGTGGCAGAGCCCCTGCTTATGTATACAGAGGATCCCAGGTTCTATTCCTGCCTGCTTTTCCAGGTAAGGCTAGGAAATACCCCTCTGATAGGCAGCAGCTCTCCAGGATCTTGGGGAGTATAGAAAGTACTGAAGTAGATGCACTATTTAAGAGAGCTTCCTGTGTTCACTTAAACGTTTTCAATCTTTATTTTTACACTGCATCTTTCTCTTACAGCTAGCCATTGATTATGGAATCAAATTTCTGGAGACAAGTGCAAAATCAAGCATAAATGTGGAAGAGGTAAGAATGGTTTGAATGGGGCACATCTCAGTTAAAATATTAGTCATACAAATGTTTTTTACTTTATAATCGTATTAGGATCTCTGTGATTAGCGTGTTGTTGTTAAGTCGTGTCCGACCCTTCGTGATCCCATGAACCATATCCCGCCAGGCCTTCCTGTCCTCCACTATCTTCCTGAGTTCGCTCATTTTCATGTTAGTTGCATCGGTGATGCTGTCTAACCATCTCATTCTTTGCCTTCCCCTTCTCCTTTTGCCTTCAATCTTTCCCAGCATCAGAGTCTTCTCCAGAGAGTCCTCTCTTCGCATTAGGTGGCCAAAATATTTGAGTTTCAGCCTTAGTACCTGTCCTTCCAGGGAACAGTCAGGGTTGATTTCATTTAGGATTGACTGATTTGCTCTCCTAGCAGTCCAAGGGACTCTCAGGAGTCTTCTCCAGCACCACAGTTCGAAAGCATCTATTCTTCGGCGCTCAGCCTTCCTTATGGTCCAACTCTCGGAACCATACATTGCTACAGGGAACACCATCGCCCTGACTATACGAACTTTTGTTGGCATACACATACACTAAACAAAGTCCTGATTTTGCACAGGTGGCCCAAGTGGTCATCGAGGATCCACACACTTTGACTTGGGTTACTATCCACCTTCCATATGTGGTTGCCAATCACCATCCCCTCTCACGTTCTCTGATGAAACGGTGATGGAGTGATGATGACACGGTGTCTGACTCTCACCATGTCTCTGACACAGTGATGATGACACGGTGATGGAAAGTTACAAGTGTGACTTTCTCTCCTTTCTTCCACAGTGTCTATGTGAAAATATTACAAAAGCAGCCAGAGGGACTTGTGCTATTTCTTCTTGTCCTAGTGCAAAGTGAAAGATGACCCCCCACACCCCCTTTGCGGATGCCAGAGAACTTGGAAAGGAGTAGATCTTGTTTCAGTTTGCATGGGGCACCTTCAGAAGGCAGAACTAGTGCAAGTCTCTCTTATAGCTTTTGCCTTTAGGAAGCTGGTGTCACCAGGGTATGTAGAAGCTTTTCTAAAAGATTCACATGGATTCAGATGAACTATGCAGCTTCCATTCAGGTGATAAAATACAGTACTTGTATGGAAGAAGGCTGTTGCAGAAATCTCAGTACTTGTTTACATGGCCAAGAACTGATGATTTTTGATTAGCAAGGGAGTGTGGCTGAAACTGTCTGCAAGTTCTTGTTTGTACAGAGAAGAGTTGCTGATTCAGGGGGAACAAGCCTATATCAACTCCTTTTAAAATTCCTGACTCTGGAATCGAACCCAGTTTCTATTACAATGACAGTATCATGGCACCTTGGACTAACTTAAGCTTTTTATGGACTACAATCCATTTCATCAGATGCATGTTCTCCTCAGAGTGTAGAAATAGATACAGAGAGAAGGAAAAATGTTGTAAATAGTGGAATCAAATGGCCATGAAATGCCAAAGATATCATCTGTTAGTTAGTTGCTGCTGTCACCAGTTGACCGAGCTTTGAGCAGAACACATATCCAGAGTACGTGACCCTGAGATTCTCTTGAAATGTAGCATGAAGTAAGGAACAAATGTCCTGACACATAGCAATTTTACCCCTGAATGCTCAGGGCAGCCAGCTGTAGGCTTCGTATACACCAGGACCTAACAGATGTTGTCCATTGCCTTTGACTTAAGAGAGAGAAGATTGATGACTCTTTGAAGTGCTATGTTCAGAAGCCTCTATGGGGAGGATTGTTGTCTTTGCAACGTTTTGTATATCTGGGCCTATCAGAGTTAAGTCACACAGTAGGAGATTAGATTTGAGGGATTGGTCCCTTAACAATATGACTCCATAATTGTAATCTTGCCTGATATTTTGTAAATAGTTTGTTCCAAAGGTTATTCCTTTCATGGACAGTGCTTACAAAATTTCCCTGACTGCCCTCCTGTTTGGGCAAAAGCTTTCCTGTGTTGTTGTTGTGTTTAAACCAACATTCAGCAAGGAGTGAATGGTAGCATGTGAAATGTTTACACTGCAATTTAGCTGCTTGGAATGTAACTATCTTAAAGTAAACTCTTCAGTTCTGTTAACTTTTTTTTCTTGATTCTAGGCTTTCTTCACTCTTGCACGGGATATTATGACAAAACTCAACAGAAAAATGGTTAGTTTTTCTCCTTATTTGCATATCTTATACATAATGTAGGGATCCTGTCAAATGTAGGGATCCTTAGTGGTCAGTCACAGTGTGTGTGTTTGCTAGTGACCCTGAAGAGGGAAAGGGTGGAGTCTTGTCTCTGACATAGCTAAGCTTTGGGCGGGAGACAGGGCAAGCTCTTCCATCTTCCTTCCCAGCGTAGAGACTTGTCCCTGTTGCTCTCAGTTTCATGCTTGCCAAAGTGGGAGGGAGATGTCTGCCTCGGCAACTGTGGTGAGCATATTTCTGGACTCCTGACAACATGTGTAGCAAGAAGTTCTGTGAACCTTCTGACATTTAAGCATTTGTTCTGTTTTGTGCTTCAGTAGCAGAAAAGGGATCTGGAATCAGTGTTATGGCACAGAACATACGTGAAACTAAAACACTTCTTACTATTGTCAGAGCTGAAAAAACATTTTGAACAAATTATGTAGTATGTACTGATGTTGCTCATGAAAATAGGCATGTGGAGGCTGCGCTCCTGCTCCCCCTGGGTACTCTAGCAGAAACTGTGCAGAACGTTGCTTTTGAGCATAAAGTTCGTCGTTTAGCAGTCTTGCAGCCAAGTAGTCTCCAAAGATTGTAACAGGCCTGCAATGCTTTCAGTAGCTTATCTGGGATGAGCCAGTAGCTTTTATCCTTTGGCTCGTACAGCATGCAAATGCTTACATTTCTTTTTCTGAAAGAATCCTCCCCTTTCCCCACATGGAGTTTTCATGGCAGCCACACCCATTCCTGACCCTCAAAGATGCAACTAAAGAAGAGAGAGATGGTGGTTATCTTGCAGGCCTCCTGAATGTTTTCTGCAAAATGTGTGTTGGATTTTCAGCTGACATTTTAGATATTACAAGGTTAATTGGCTCTCAGGCAATGCCCTTTGCATTTACCTCTTTAAGGTGCAAATTCAAAGTAGCCCCTGACTCCTTGCAGTGAATTCTGTACTATATGAATTTGCCCTGTTATGGGGCCCTCTAAAGACTGCTCCGTAAGAGAGCTCCTTATTCCCCTCCCCCAAAGACTTACTTTAATTTGTTGGTCTGTTAAGACTGATAGGACCCCGAGGCAGCTCTACCTTTGGGGTGGCATGAGGGCACACAATGCAGTCACCTTACTGAAACTAAGTGGGTCTGGTTCTGGATAGGAGACTGCCTGGGAGCCTTTTGTATACTGCCTTGGATTCCATCACAGAAGTAAAACAAGGCAGCAAAGTTTGGCAAGTAACAGGAGCAGGGCCTCTTTCAGTAGTGGTTCCTCAGTTATGGAATGCCTTTGCCAGATAGATTTGACAGGCTTCCCCTCTTGCTATCTTCTGATGGAGTCTGAAAACCTTCATATTCTGGAAGGCATTTTACTGTACTACCTGAGTGCATTTTATTCATTCTTGTTAGTTCTACTATTTTAAAAAGTGGGGCACACTTTCCGGATTGAAAATCGTTGGCACAGCTTCACTCTTATACCTGAGGTTTGCTTTAAGCAAAACAAAAACCCTTATCCTTGGAAGAGCCTCTCCCCTGTTTTCTCTGCATGAGTTGCTGTTCTGGGTGCAATCTCTGGAAAGATGCAAGCCCAGAGTAGTGACTCATAGAGAAACAGCCTCCCCCCAGTGGGGGCGGATGATACTCCATCTGTATCAGTTGGTCATGCAGAGATGGTGCAGAGTTGCACTGCTCAGGGAGGCAATGGCACAAAAATGAATCATAAAGAGATACAGTAGACAACCTCTGTGGGAAGGTACTTTGGGGTCACAGGAGTCTCTCATTTCATGTAGCTGCTAGCCTGGCTAGCAGGTTTGTGCCTCAGCAAACAGTTTGAGTAATTACTGATGTACCAAAAACTGAGGCAAAGTACATAATTACACAGTGCTTTGTACCAATTTTTGTGTTGTGTTTGATGTTTGGGGGCAAAGAGGTAATTCTGCATCGTTTTCTTTGCACATGATGATGGAACTTGTATCTTTGTTTCTCCTCAGAATGACAACAGTTCGGCAGGTCCAAGTGGCCCAGTGAAAATAACAGAAAACAGATCAAAGAAGAGCAGCTTCTTTCGATGCACGCTGCTTTGATGAACTTCTAATAATAGACTGCAGCATACCTAGAAAAAAAACCCTTTCCTTGCTTCTCAGAAAGCACAGGCTGACCTAGCCTCAGAGCTGTTACCACCAGGCTGCTGCTGAGAGCTCTGTTTGAACATAGAGTGTGCTAAAAACAAAGAGAATGGATTTGGTCCACTCTGCTTATCAACGTGTTGGGCTCCCTCCTCCTTAAATGTGGAAGCCATGAAGTTGAGAGACACACACACACACACACACACACGTGTGCAGGAGCTAATTCTTCTTTCTTCATCACTTTTTCACTGCCTGCTTCAAAAGCTGCTAAGTTTCTTTTTAACTTTGCACATCTGGACTAGCCTTTTGTTGCCTGTTAGAGCACACTTACACTTGTATTTGCACAGCTTTTTTGTCTGGGGGTTGTTCCTTAACAGATTTGGATGTTTCTTTGTACAGTTTTAGTATAAAATGATTAGATTGAATCCTACTGAATTAAACAGTGCACTGTCCAGTCTACTGTGGGTGCAGCACCTACGTGCAGAGCGTTTCCATAGAGTCCTATTTTCTTCCTTCCTTCCTCTGTTATGCACAGGCAGCATAAAGCATTGTTAGTGTGCGCACACTTCCCATAATCCTGTATCCAGCCCTCTTCCCCACCCCACTTGGTGCAAGATACTTGTATTCTGGAACATAAATTATTTGTAGCAGGCAAGAGGAGGGACTGGATGTGATATGGGAGGCATAAGTGGACTTCCCATTCACCCTGTGACCCATCATGCTGCCTACATAGTTAGGGAAAGTCAGAAAAATTGGACAGTGAGCCTGTGTGAATCCCATGGTGAACTGGAATGTCCTCTTGGTATTTTCTCAGGCATGCAAACATGTCTGCAACGTTACATTTCATCATCAGGTTTGGAAGCCACATTTAATACCTAAGGCGCTTCAAGTGGAAATTTTAGTTATAATGGGCTTAACAATTTGCTCAGCAGATATACAGATCTGTTCATATGGAAATGCCTTTTATCTGAATGTAGGGAGTTGCTTTTCTTGTTTAACTACATCTAAAAATTCAAGAGAAGATTTATATTAATATACGGAAAGTATTCCTTAATTACTTCTGATCTCTACTCCTTAATCCAGCTCACCTATGACTACACTTCTCCTTCTTGCTGCATTCAGTTGAACTAGAGTGCTCAATTGTTGGCTGTGCTAAGTGAAACAACTGTTTCTGAATCTCAGGCTTTCTGGCTCCTATTTAAACCTGCCAAATATTGATAGAAAAGACATGCACAGTGTATGTAATTGGCCTCTCTGGTCCCCTTTGTTAAGAAAGGAGCTTTACAAAAGAGTTGCTTTTTAGCTGATGATGCTCTTTCTTGAATCTTGAGGCAACTCATGTTGGCTGCCTTTGTCGCTGAGTCTTCGACATCTGTTTTCCACCACTGTTTAAATTCTTTGTAAAATGTTTTGAGTGATACAAAAACAGGTGCTTTAGTTTATTGATGTGCCAAATGTGGGCCCTCTTGCAGGTTACAACTCCTAACTCAATATCACCTCAGGCATTTTCCCTCAATAGCCAGCAGGCTGGCAGCAGCTGCGACTGGGCTCAAACTTGCACCACTAGTTGCTAATGAGCCAAATAGACCCAGCCCTTTCTTTCATTTTAGAGTGTCAAAGTGTTGACTTTCCTGTAATCCAAGGCGTATCTTACATCTTTGAAAGTCAATAAGTTGGCTCTTGGTGGTCAGCAGAGAGCATCTTGTTTGTGTCCTGAGCAGTTTAGAAAAAACTTATTCCTGTGATGCTGGGAGCTTTTTTTTCTGCCCCCCCCCCATATAATCCAAAGAGTGTTCTCCTGGATTCCATCTTGTATTGTCCCCCATCTAGTTTGAATAGGAAAGAGGAGAGTGTTTGACAGGAATATTGAACAGAAAACAGTATGCCTGAAAATTTTGTGTCTCACACTTGGGCTAAAGTGTTCTGGTTTTTATTTTGTAACAAGTGCTTTCTTTGCAGCAAGAGTGACTAGACCTATGCTGAATGTCCGACTCTCTCTCCTCTGGCTTCTTGGTACCATAACATGTTGATCTGCATCTCAGGGGGTTGTCTGAAAACCAAAACTGACAAGTTCCGTGGTTTACCTTCTGCAGGTTTTCTTTGCTTATGTTTCCTCTTTGTCGGTATCGTACTTCACATCTTGGTCCTGTGTACAAACATTTAGTCTCTATGAACTTCCCTTTGAGAGAGCCTGGAACTAGTTGAATTTATACCAAGTGCTTGTTGAAGCAGCAGCAAATTGGGGTATCGACTCTGTTTTTATTAAAAAAAAAACCTTGCTATTTTCTTACTTCTAGCTGTGCTAAAATGTACATAATTTGAGTAAGACCATAGGAAATTCATTTTCAGCTTGGTGTAATGATGCCACATACAGTTCACTTTCCTTCGTAATGTTAAATTTTCTTGTCAACAGATTAGTGACAGAATGTGTCTGTCCCCTGCTGAAGTTCTGAAAGAATGTTTCATGTGGTAAAAATTAAAGTCTTAAGGAAAAGGTTGATGCAGCTTCATGCAGTAGTATTGAGTGCTGTGGCTGCACTTTGAGCTTTTCATAGTGGTTGATTTAGACCTTTTTTCTACAAGTAGTCTGCCTTGTACAGCTGGGATGTGCTGTATCTTACTGTGTAAATCAGCTGATTGTACAAAGTTTCACTGCAAACTATTTTCTAGAGTGCTTTAGACAAGCAGACATGTGATAATGGTATGGGACTGCCTTTGCATCAGTGGGTTGATGCAAGCTTTTCTTACACCGGAGCAGAGTTGTAACTCTGTAAAAGTCTGATCTTCGTATTTGATTTTTTTTTTAAAAAGTCACCATCAGCTAATAGTTGAAACAGATTAGTCTCCCCATCTCTTATACATTCTACCAAATACAACATGTTTGCCTTGCCTTGCTCTAAAGACCTCAATTATTTTAACAAAGGGCATGCCGTGATGTTGTCCTGGAATAGAGAGCCTACGTTCTCTTTTCGTTTTTCTGCCCAAGTCCTATAGTTTTACTACTGATTTTTCTAAATGAGAAATATAATTTGAAACATAGTCTCAGTGCTTTGCTAAATCTTTAGATCCACCGCAGCATTGTCTTTTTGAATTGGTTCTTTGTAGCTCAAAACCACTTGGTTTTAAGCTTAACACATCTTCTAATTACAAATTTGGACTCCCACCATGCATATAAAATAACAAAAATTACCTTTATTGTACAGAGAATACCAAGTTCAATACATGTAAAATACTTATCAACTCTTTTGAGAAGTGTAGTTTTTTATAAATAAAGGGTAAGTGCCCAAGTGCTGCATTTCCTCTTCTCACTTTCAGATTCCAACGAATAGTCAATTTCTTCTGCTAGCCAAAATGGATGTATTTTTAGATGTTTTGATTTTTTTTAGTTTTGTCATTGTCAACAGGTTGGTGGTTAACAACTCAAAAGGCTTGTGACAGTATTGTGCAAATGTTTTGATAATTAAGGAAATGCCTGATTGGGATGAGTGTAAAAGAAAAAAGGCGGCCCTGAATTTCTATGTTCCAAGTCTCCTACTTTACATTTCAAAAATGCTTGAACAAAGGACTATGTAAATGTATTTTTCTTAAGTTCTGAGGAATTTGGAATGCATTCCTATGGCCTTGCTTTTATTTTTTCTGTGCAAATTACACTTCCTTGGGCTTACAATTTTAATGCAGTATACTAAATTGAGAAATAAAGCATGATCCAAAATAGCTTAACGTTTACATACAGTTATCCCATCATGTATGAAGCACATCTTATCACTGCTCCAAAGGCAGAAGGTGGAAGAGCTCCTGCAGATAATGTGGACTTATCATGTGGTTAACTTGTAAAACCTAATCATTTGTGTATTGATACTGTGTAAAAAGGCAAGGGGGGTGTTATTTCAAGTGAACTCTTTTATAACTATGTTCGTCTCAATAAAATTACATAATTAAGTGTTCGGTTTTTGTATTAAATATATACCATGTGATCAGACTAGTTCTCTAGGGCGTTGTAACTCTACTATGTGCTTCTCAAAGAAGGTAAAGACTCAAGCATCTACTGAACAGATACAAAACTGTGGCAAGACCCTTGGTGGTTCTTATTCAGAACTGTCTCCACTGACTGGCAGTGGCTCTCCAGGAGATCTATGTTCTTAAAATATAGTATCTCGTAATTACTCAGATCTGTCTCCAGTTACTCAGATCTGTCTCCAGCACTAAGTAGCACACACAGATCCCTTGCAAGGCAAAGAACAGAAGTAAAATGTGGTATTCTTTACACAGCAGAGCTGGAGATCCATGTTAGATGGTGCTCTAGACATCAAATTTGGTAGTATTAGTTGCAGCACCTGCTTAAATATTTGTAAATATTTCAGTGTAAATATTCCATTTTCCTCCGTCTACCCCGGCACTATCCCCATTACTTCCTCTGTCTCCTAGTCTTTTAGATTGCAAGTCCCTCAGCGCAGGGATCTGTTCTCTTTTCTTGTAAAAGCACCATGCAGACTGATGCTATATACTTTAAAAAAAATGCCCTCCACTCCCTCTCCTGGAGGGCTACATGCCATATTTTTCAAATCTGTCTCACACCTAGCAGTGGCCTATCTAGATTAAGCCTGCACAAACCTCCTGCAGAATGTTATTTAAAATATTTAAATGTCCTGCTTTTCCTCTATCAGCAAGAGGCAGACAATAATTAAACAAAAGAGAACAATGCCAAGCATTTTTTAAAATCTATTTTGTGATATTTAGTTTGTTATAATTATTATAAATGATCCAAAATAATCCCTTTGTTAGGATCAACCAAAAAACAAGGTACCAAACAAGAAGCTTTAGAATCCTACAGAATTCTTCATTAGGCTGGATAGTAGGACTTTCTGAAGGCTGCAGGATGGAGGAAACGTCCATCACAAGTTACAAGCCATAAGCAACCTACTGGTTTTAGAAGTAGGTCATCTCTGTATGCCAGGTGCAAGGGAATGGCAACAGGATACAGGTATCTTGTCTTGTGTGCTCCCTGAGGCATCTGGTGGGCCACTGTGAGATACAGGAAGCTGGACTAGGGGAAGCTGGACTCCGTGCTAGGGGATCTGAGAACCACCCTCTCCCTCATGACTTTTCGGTGAGGGCTCAAAACGTTTTTGTTTTGTCTAGCGTTTGGGTAATGGGTTGTGGTCTGCCTCCTGTGTCTCAAGATGCTCTGCCATGCTGCTTCTCGGCTCCATACTGTTGCGCGCCCCCAGTGGATTTTATTATTTTTAAATTTAGTTATGTATGCTTAAACTTATGTATTTTATGTAGTTTAATTTTTGTTGTAAGTTGCCTTGGGCATTTGCCTTCGGTATAGGATAAGGCAGGGTATAATTGTTTTAAATAAATAAATAGATGGACCTTTGGCCTGATCCAGCAGGGCTCTTATGTTCTTATGTACTTAAATCTGCATAAAATGTCCTGCGCTTCTTAAGACAAACTGCAGATTTGGGCATTTTTTCATCATGCCAACTTTGTTGTTCCCCAGTGCTTAAGTTTTGCTTAACTTTCAGCCTGAAGAAAAGTTCTGGACAACTCAAAAGCTTGTTCAATAGTTTGATATTTTAGTTGGTTTGGCTTTTTTGTGGGCTAGTTCTTATTTTATTTTAACAGTATTTATATGCTGCTTTTCAACAAAAAAATTCACAAAGCGGTTTACAGACAAAATCAAATGATTAAATGACTCCCAGTCCCAAAAGGGCTCACAATCTAAAAATGATGCAGTACACCAACAACAGCCACCAGAAAAGACACTGTGCTGGGGTGAAGGGGGGGCAGTTACTCTCCCCCTGCTAAATATAAGAGGAGCACCAATTCAAAAAGTGCCTCTTGTCCAGTTATGGCTCACCTCCACCCTTTGATGTAGTTTCTGTTCCCGATACTAGACTTTAATGTGACTTCTGTGAGGATCTTTTGTGAACAGCGTTTGTAGCCACCAAGGCCTGTCAAGTGGAATACAATTTTTTTAAAACCATACAGAGATGTTGACTCGGTTTCCTACTTCACCCCATCCCTTGTATGTTGTATTGGGTTCCCTTCTGTAATTCTGCACTGACATATCACCTTCCAAGTGAATGCTAAGGTCTGGCTGGCTTCTGTATAGTGTGGTGTCCTCTTTTAAAACCCTCTACTCTTTATCAATATTCAGTACAGTAGTTGATATGAAATATGTTGCTAACCCAGTTTGCAGCCCCCTTTTGCCCCAAGGTCAGATTTTCCCAGAATTCCCAAATGTCAGTGTGTTCCACATGTTTAAGGGACCCCCAAAGAGAGAGAACCACCTGCAAAAAAAAATCCCAGGTGTTCCATATACCTGTAGCATAGGCATTGCATTCACCACTCATTGGGGTTTAAGGCATAACAAATTTGTCCATTCATTCCTATGTAAAGCATAGACCTGACAACACAAGATCTCAAACAAACACGTAGTTGTGTTGTGCACACAGCTTATGTGCTTTAGGGTTCTTTAGGGGTATGTCTCCGCACAGTGTACCCCAAGTTACAAGTCCCTGCCTGCCAGGGTTTTTTATGACCCTTCAAACCCTGTAAGTGCTGCAGCTTTAGTTGTGAGTTCAGCACAAAAACGCTCCAAAAAACGTAGTTGTGTTGTACACACAACTTCTGTGCTTCAGCGTTCTGTAGAGGCATGTTTCAGCACAGTGTGTACGAAGTTACAAGTCCATGCCTGCAAGAGTTTTGTTGTTACAGCTCTTAAGAGTTCGTTTTTGCAAGATGTCTTAAATGCCCAGCTCAGCAAAGCAGACGCCTTTTGTTATACAGCCAGCCTTATAACAAAGGCTGCTATTCCACCCACCCCCACATGCCTGGAGGCTAGTTCCTGACCCTTGTATGCACTTGTTACTGGGAAAATACCATGTCACCAGGCTGGGCTCAGCCTGGGGGGGGGGGAAAGACCCCCCCCCCCAAGAAATAAACAGCTAAACTGAGCTGCAACAATCCAGCTAAAAATCAGTGTATAATGACAGCTGCCTTCCAGGTTCTTGCAATCACTCAGTTGAGGCTGGAGACATAATTCTGAGTAGCCCAGCCTTCAACCCTGTGGCTCAGCCTGATGACGGAAGAAAGAACCCCCCCCCTAGAAATAAACATCTACATTGAGCTGCCTCCAAAAATCCTACTGAAAATCAGTATAACACAGCCACCAGGCAGATCCCTGCAAACAGTCAGTTTGAGGCTGGAGACAGAATTCTTAGTGCCCCAACCTTCACCCCCTCCTAGGCTCAGCCTGAGGGGGGAATAGAAAAAAAAACCCCAGAAACAGCCAACTTACAGGAATAGCATTAGTTTACCCTCTAAGGACCAATGAGTTTTTTGTGCAATGCCTTGTGTTTCTCCTTACAGCTCTGTAAAACTGATCACCTGCACCTGAGGTGTTGGAAACAAAGTGGATTCAAAAGCCAGGGCCCTGGCCATGAGAAAAAAGTCAGAAATCCACTCACAAAGTATAGGAAATGATGCAATATGGTGAAAATGGCTGCATAGGTCTATTCTGTTACCCATATAACCCCAATTAGTGCATTGCGCAACGCCTGGTGTTGCTCCTGCTTTCAGCTGTGTACAGCTAATCACCTACACCTGAGGTGCTCCAAACAAAGTGGATTCAAAAGCCAGGGCCCTGGCCATGAAAAAAAAAAGCCAAAGTTCCATTTCTAATTTCGGTGGGGAGGGGGTACCCTTCAACCAATTCCTGCACCTCATTTTCCCTAAAAACTGATCTTTGCTCTGCTGGGGGGGTCAGTGGGGTGACCCTAGAACTCTGAAAATTGTTTTAAAAAATAGTTTCACCTGTCTAATTTCCATAAAAAAATCCAGAAAAGTTGGGGGAATCCCTTTTTTTAAAACTATTTTCTTTCAGGCGTTGCTCAAAGCACTCATTGGGGCAAAATGTGCACAGCATTGCCAAGAAGCGGCAGAGGCCAACCATAACCATGCTGCCATTGCCCTATGGCAGTGGTTCCCAAACTGGGAGGCGTGGCTCCCAGGGGAGCTGCGGAAACCAGCCAGGGGAGCCGCGAAGTGCCACAGAATCCTCTCGGAAAATAGTGCAATGCAAATTGGCAGGCATCAATATAATGTAATGGGGAGCCGTCACCAATGGTCAAGGGAGCCGCAGGTCGAAAAAGTTTGGGAAACACTGCCCCTACTATGGTCATCGGTTTCAAGTCTTTTCCTTCCTCTTCAAAAATATACCTCCTTCAAACTTGGGAATAAAACCCTGTGGGAAGCAGACTGTGTTTCAAGAAATATATAACTTCAGCTAGCAGGGTTACTAGTCTAGTAATAAAAATAAGAGACTGGTGGTACCTTTAACACTGAACACATTTATTGTAGCGCAAGGTTTCAAAGGGCGAAAGTGTGCCACAATAAATCCTATCCTTGAAGTCTGTGTTGGGGGGGGGGGTCTGTAAGGGCCAGTTTCAGATCTGAGGTGAGATCAAAAGGTGACTTTTGGTGGCCCTCCTCTTGCCAGGACAGCAGATCCGGTTTTTCACTTGTGGTGATCTAGCAACAACAAAGAACGTGTATCTTTGTTACAAACTGCAGTTGTAGAAAGCAATTCAGCTCTTTGCAAAAAGCACAATATAATGCGAGTACAGTACTTTTGTATGGTATGGCCATTGACCACATTTAAGCATTCTGCGTTGTTCACCCCAGCATAGCGTTCTCTGTATGGCTGTTTACTAGAGCCTCCCTTGTATTTCTTATTTAGCTTGTATTGTAATTCCCTTTGGACAGGACACCTTCTTTACGTTTATTTTTATGTGATATATGCAAATTGTTCTGCAAAGGTTTTTGGTGAAAGGCAGCGTGTAGGTATTGTGGCCGGCGGCCGCTGCCTTGTTGTGAGCTTTCCAGAAGTAGGCAGCTGAAGGAAACCGGCTGATTGATTCCAGGGCCTTTTAGTCCGATCCAGCTCTGCTGCTCCTAGATTCTCATGATAGTTACGGAAGCAGCCTAATCCCTGAATATTTAATAAGGTTTCTATACCGCCTTTCCTATGTTCAATGCTGTGTTTTCTATGTTCAAGGATGGGGGGGGGGGGCGAAGAGACAGGCTTTTGTCTTCAGGCCCTGCTTATGAAAACCGCTGAGGACGACGACGACACACACTGTGGAATGACGTTGGAGCAGCAGAGAGGCTTTGTGGCCTGATCCAGCAGGGCTCGTTTTAGGTTCCCGGGCGCCGACTGAAATTTGAGAGCCTAGCCGCGCTGATTTTGCCTGCTGGCCGCAGCACAGAGTTAGCCGCCTGCCCGACTGATAGGCTCTCTGGTCTGGGCCCTTTCCCACCAAGGCCCAGGAGGGGGCGGTGGTGGAGCGCTGCAGGAAGGCCAGGCTGAGGGGCAGCTCCTGTCGCCTCAGGGTGCCTCCTTCCTCTCCGTCCCGCCTCAAGCCTGGAGCGAAGACAGCTCCTCTTCGGCGCCGCGCACCGAGCTGCGGAACAGCCTGAGCTCCTCCCCGCTTGGGAAGCAGCATTGGCGCTTTCTTGAGCCTTAAATGCTGCTATTCTGTTCCCCTCATGGCAACTCTCCAGTTCCCTGAGGAGCCTGGGTCGGTTGGTTCACACACGTGCATGCACGTAACGGTTTCTCCTGAGTCGGACCTGACATGTGACAGAGGAGCACGTGATTTACATGTCTTCTTCAGGCTTTTCAGTGCACCTCCAAATCTTCACATGAGGCGAGCAAGCACATACTTTTGAGGATGCTGGTGTTAAAACGCTGGGTATGCAATTTAGTCCTTCAGTATAACATCATGTGTCTGTCGAGTTGGGGGCCAGCAAGTGAGCGAGCACGACTGGGTTATAGCGTGGCAGATCGTGACAAGGGCGAGAGAGAGGTTTGAAGCAGATGAGAGTTCTCCCCCAACAGGAAGGTTGTGTATATCACCTCCACGCCTGCGGTTATTTGAATACACTTTTCACATACTCGAGTGCTTTTTTCTTCTTATCAATCAATGGAGAGAGAGAGAGAATACTCAGAAAATGTACACATATTTTAATGAGATCTAATTCATACATGATTGCAACACTCTAACATCTCTAAGCAATTGAAGAGATGCCTAGAACCGCCCCAGCAAAAACTGGTGGATGTCTGCAGATCCCCCTTAGTCAATGATGGCAGTGGTGTATAGACGCCAATGGAGAACATTTTGAGCACTTGGTCTAACTCAGTAACTAACACTAACTAATTACCATAATTAACTGGGTTAAGCCACTGCTTCTGTGTATACCATATACAGTATGGTGTCTCTGTCTGTCTGTCTATAATACGTGGGACAACTCACCCAATCCCAGAAATGTACTTTGCCCCATATTTGCCCTCCCCTCCTGTAGTGGTTTTTTGTGTGTGTCTCACTGGTTTGAAGTTGGGTGGTGTTTTTTTGTTTTGCAAAACATGTCATGCAGACGGTCCCCTGCACGCACCCACAGTTTTTCCGAGAGATGCCTAAATATCAGAGGTCTTAAGAACATAAGAAGAGCCCTGCTGGGTCAGGCCAAAGGCCCATCTAGTCCAGCTTCCTGTATCTTACAGTGGCCCCACCAGATGCCTCAGGGAGCACACACGAAGATACCTGTATCCTGTCACCACTCCCTTGCACACCCCCTACTTCAGGATTCAACTTAGTTCTGATTTCTCTCCACACCATCGCTAAAGGGAAGCAATCTCTCCCCAGTTGGACAAGGGGGACCCTCTGGCCATTATCTTTTTATCTTCTTCCATAGCACAGGCCACTGACTGACTTTTTCTATCACTTTCAGATTACCTTTCCACAACTCCGTGCACAAGACAGCGAGTGAACTCAAAGCAGAAAAGCTACAAATGTGCATTGGTGCTTCATATTTTCAGGTAGGGGATCTTGTGGTTTCTGAGAGTGAGGCTTTAAATAGCTTTGTTGAAAAGCTCCCTCCATTTTCTGGTATAGTATGATGGTTTAAGGAAAATACCCAAGGACCCTTCTAGAGTGGCGTTGCCACAAATGTTCAATGGCTGGGTGCAGGGAATGCAAAGTATTTGGCCCATCTACCACCATTTTAAGGTTAAAGGTGGACCTTTCCTGTATAAGTTATCCTTTTCAAAGGCTGAGCATTCTCCACTGCACAATTTCAGCACAGCAATGTTTATCTGTAATCTTTAAAACAAAAAAGTGTGTGGAGGTTAAGAACGTCCTTTGGCAAATAGCAGCAGGGTTATCTTTCCAAGCGGCAATAGTATTTCATGAAAAACAACGCATACACGCAACACACACATACCAGTGCACAGTTAGTCTCTTCCCCACCACCCCAGATTCATTCCCTGTGTCACTAATGCTTGATCAGGGCTAGTATGGTGGATAACGCTTAAAAATCACATTTTTTTTCTGTCACACCTTAACATTTAGCTGTGCACTGAGATTTTTGTAGGGCTGTATATGGGGAGCATAAAAGTCAAAAGTAGAGGAAAATTTATTTTTACCATCAACTGAAAATATATCTTAGTATTTCAAGAACTGGCATTTAGAAGAAGGATGTGTATTGTGGATGAACACATACATTGTTCACATTGTTCTGGCTGGGATGAACACATACATACTTGCACAACTTTGTACACCTTACCTGTACTACTTTTGGTTGGTCCAAGCCTTAGTGTATATGCCATAATTTTCTCTGCTTCCCTAATGTATATTTCTTTTAATGACTATTAAAAATGTCAAGAGATTACAGAGATTCATGATTCCAAGAAAAAATATGTTCTGTATTTCATTATTCTTCTTGTTCCAATATGCAACAGACAAAATTAATCACTCAGGAAATGTGTTATTCCACTTCCATAATCTATCTAGACTTCAAGAAGGCTCCTTTTTGTTGTCTCTTTTACAAATTTGCCACTAGATGGTACTAAATATGAACGTGTGATTCTTCCACAGCATCTGAGTAGTGTTTCAAAAGAAAAGAAACTTGTATGATTGCAACCTTGTTGAAGTGTGCATACTAGTTTCCTAGCTGCTAACAAATGATTTGTATTCCTGTAGCAAGTAGATAAATAGGTACCGCTGCGGCGGGAAGGTAACAGCGTTCCGTTAGTCATGCCGGCCACATGACCACGAAAGCGTCTTCACCTGCACCCTAGAGTTGGACACAACTGGCTTTCAAGCGGGGGAATACCTTTACCATTACCTTTTTATTATTGCCTTGTTCATTTGCTACTTTGGTTTTGTATGGTTTTACAAGCAAGATGGTCGCATCAGACTCTTCCTTTTGACTTTGCTTGGGTTTTCTTTGTGTGTGTTTTTTCATCTCATGAATCTCTTATCTAACTCTCACAATTCTTACTTACCACCTGAGTAGTTATATTAGCCTGTAATTTTGCTGGTTGGATGTGAAGTGCAGTCAGTTGCTTATGTGAAGTGGAACCTACTCCTTTCGTTTCTGCTTGTGAGAAAATGTATTTTAAAAATAAAAAATGGCAGCTGTAAAATATATTTTTGACATTAGCAAGAAATATTTTCTTTATTTTAAATCCTTTTTAAATACATAGTTGTAACATATATTCTCAACACTCTGTTTATGAAAAGGATAGAGAAAACTGCTTTCAAGATTTCTCACATAATTCTGAAAATGCAGAGGCTTGTGCAAAACGAGGAAACAGAACTCTAGTCATGTTACTTTGCTTTTTCTGGTTACCAGGGCTCGCTCATCCATGAGCCAACTCAAGGCAGTTGAAAGGTGGTGGGTTGGTTGGGAGCATCTACCTCCTCCATCCCTCCTGGATATGCCTTCAACACATTGGAGACAAACTTGATTGCCTTTGCTGTACCAAAAATGAGCCCCAAATTACAGTTTGAATCTGCTCTTTTAAGCAGCAAAATCTCCCTGTCCTGGGAAGAATGGTCATTTGTCAAATGACCAGTGAAGCCTGGGCATTGGGTCCACAAAACTGGAGGGCGGGAGGCATTATCAAACAATACGTGGTTGGTGTTTCACATGTGAACTGGCACTTGTGGGTTTGGCCAGTTTGCTGCTGTTAATCATCACCCCCTGGGCTCTCTTCAAGCACAATATTCTGTAGGACGATTTCGGAAGTCTTGATGCTTATATTACTTGACCAGGACAGCACTTTTGTAGGCATGAAAGCAAAGGTTTTTGTTAAATGTTTTCATGAATATATATACAAAATGAACCCATGCAGATAATGGACAGGCTCAGTTTTCATGGCCCCATTGAATTGCATGAGAAGGAGAGCATTAGCAGGCTGCAATCTGGGACATGCTGTATATTGCGTACAAACATCAGAGGATAGCTACCATCCTTGTAACTTGCTTCTGAGCTTCCTCGGATAACTGGCTTTCCACTATTGGAATCAGAATACAGTAGATGGGCTTCTGTGGTGTGATCCAGCATTTTATGTGTGTAGTAGGGGATCTTTTGTTTTGTGTTTTGGCCTTGAGAGGCCCAAGGAAATAATTAGGAATGTATCAATCAATAAAGTACCTCAAAAAATCAAGTGACAGCTTGATGTAAAAAAAATTATTTAGCAGCTATCATCACAACAGTGAAGCAAAGTAATGGTCTTGTTGATTCACTATCCATTTAAATAACTCCTTTAAAATGAGCTGACTGCTTTCTAATTGGGCAATGATGTGGTATGGCTAATTTTCAATAATTACTCTAAGCCCAAGGGTTTAAGGGTAGTAGGCTATAATTGAAAGTTATGGTTGAAGCATTTGCATGTTCTTGCATCTTGTGCTGCTTCCTACCTGCATTTGTGCAACAAGGACACTAACAAGGTAAGACCAGGAGCCTAAGGCAGCAAGGAAATAGGCCCATAGGCATTTTTTCCTTCATTGCTTGCATTCAAAGAGTAAACCAGGAGAATTACTACTGTGTATCAGGTGCCATTAAGATTACAGCACCAGTAGCAATCAGATGCGCTAGCTATGTATATAACACATTATGGGAGGGAGAACTGTTTGTGGTCTGACCCTAACAGTAATTAGCCTGACTCCTCTTTGGTTGTGGTCCAGCTCTTACATCATATTTGTGTGGAAGTGTTTTGTATTCCAAAGTGTTTTTGTAGTTATTCCAACACAGGAATACATCTGAAAAACAATCAGCCAGAATTGGTCATCAATTTATATTTTTCAGAATTCCTTCCAGTTCCTACAGGCAGGATCATTCCAGGTCAATTCCAACATAAACTTTTTCACTTGTCTCCATATACTGTACCTCGAATGGGAACCATTCAAAAGTAGTTTGGACTGGAAACAGATGCTTAATTGGGCAGGGTCGGCTCTGTATATAGTGCTCTTTCCTTATTACTATGGTTGGCAAACCCTCTGATTATGAGAATGCCCCCTCCCCCATGACAGGGCGCCTCATCTCACTATTTCGTAAGGCCTGCTGAAGATATTTGTGAGAGAATTCTCACAATTCTCAGGGAGGAAATATTTCTTGGTCACAACTCAAGAGGAGAATCTGGTGTGTGTGTAAGTATCTGTCAGCGCAATCCTATCCAACTTACCCCACCGGTGTAACCAGCGGGGGAGGGCAGGACGGGAGGCTTTGGAGTGGAGGGGGAATTCAAATCCCCTTCAAAGGGGGATTCAAAGGAGATTCTAATCCCCCCTCCCCTCCAAACTTCCCACCCTGCCCTCCCCCACTGGTTACACCGGTGGGGGGTAAGTTGGATAGGATTGCGCTGATACATAGACCCCCCCCCCCCAATTCTCCTCTTTTGTTGTGGCCAAGAAATATTTCCTCCCTGAGAATTGTGAAAATTCTCTTACAGATATCTTCAGCAGGCCTTACGCAATAGTGAGCTGGATGTAAGTTGGGTGGGGTAAGTTGGATACGATTGCGCTGTTAGTATGTATATAGTAAACAATTGAAGACGAGAGTCACTACAAAATTCTTAATGAAAATATTTATTATATGCTGCTACACAAAATTTAAAATTACTGATTTTTGTTTATCGAATATATTTTTAATTGTGAGAGAGAACCTTGCGTACAAAATTGCAGCTTCCACCTGTTGTCATTATCAATAAGCTGTTTCCTAGCACCTTTCATCTCTGTTTTTTTACCTACACATATTCCAGATTAGGTTCGAACTTTTACTTTCTTCTCAATTTTAAGTTTACCATGCTTCTCATGGAAGTCCCCCACCAGCCCAATTTTTCATGTTCAGTCTATTATCGTATTCTAAGGCTCAATCCTATACACCCTTTCCTGGGAGTAAGCCCAATTGAACACAATGGGACTTCTGAGTAGACATGCACAGGATTGTGCTGTTAGCTAGTTTATAATAATATTTCTTGTAGAAAATTACAGATATTAAGACAGCAGGACCAGCAGACAGACTTGACAAATACAAGGAAAGAGGAAGATGTAGGGTGTGACCGTTAACTTACACAATTCAAAGCGCCGATAAGTGCACCTCCCAAATCTTACACAATTCAAAGAGCCAATCGGTGCACCTCCCAAATGTTCCACTATAATCACAGTTCCTTAGTATTTTACTGGCATCAGTAACTCAGGATTTCCCAGTGATAGTATTTCAGTAGTGTATGCCAATAATAACATAGTCCAGAACTTCCCAGGAAATAAGCTATTTCTAACATGATCCAAGGCACAAAGTGTTAGTTTGGAATTCAGTAAACTTGGAGGAGTTTGATTCATGCATGCCTGTGATCTCTTGGAAGTGATGTGACCAAACAGCCCAACCCTATTTCAAATGCCTAAAGCTTGTGGGTTCAAGTGTTAACTGAATTTCACTGAATAACCACCTTCAGTTTACCTAGCTTTAAAAGGAAACCCGATCTATTGAGTTGGGACAGTAAAAATAACCAAGTGTTGTGTTTTTTCTGACTACTTCACTCAGGTTGCAATCCATCCTAGAAATAGGCCGGCGGAGTGCGTGCTTCGCTGACCTTAGATGTTGTAAAAGTGCCGTAAGGCACTTTTGCTCCACCTTGCATGTAAGTGGCGCTGGCGCAGAAGCCGGCACTGCTCACAATGCCATCCTCCATGACCCATGCCGCTGGACACAGGTAAGCCCTGTGCTGGGTGGCAGGAGAACATGGGGAGGGCGTGGGAGATGCCATTGGTTGGCCAGGCCTGGGAGGGGGCAGGGATATCGCCGCTGGGCTGTGCGATATCCCAATCCCTTAAATGGCCTTCCAGATTGTATGCCAGCTAAATAGCTGGTACGCATCCGAGGAGGCCCATTTGTCCCCTTTCCCTGAGGTGAGTCCTGACCACGCCGGCGCAGCCTGCATTCTGCTTAGGATGCAGTGGCTGGCCATTTTAGCCAGCCGCTGCATCTTAGGCAGGATCAGGCTGCCTATTGTATAAAGAAACTGGCATGTCTTAGCCAAATTGTTGAAAAGCAGATTAGAGATTTGCTGCTTTAATTGCCTTGGTGTGCTTCCAGAAAACAGACTAGATGCTGAAGCACACAACCAGGAGGAAACATTCAAGTAAATGCATACCTTTAGCATGATTAATCAGCACCCTTGTGCTTTGCCATGTGAAGGTATAGATCAGTTAACACAGCCCCTTTCATGTGTGTACAGTGGGGATCAAATGCAGTGAAATTAGAGTCATCAACACGTGTCTTTGTTCTCCATTGGGTGATTTGAACATGAAGAAATAACATGGTATAGTTCTTCATGGACTGTGCTGCTTTAGACTAATGCTGGTTGTATTGCACACAAACCCCACTTGAAGTGCTAGTCTATTGGGGAATATGGTTTTCACTTTTCCTTGCCATCTAGCTTTTGATGTGTACTGAGGTTTTACAAGGGGGAACATTCACACTTGCAGTAGTCCTTTTTGGATTGTATCAAATGCTGTTTCACAAAGATGAAAGATTAAGAATATATCCACCTTACTTAGGTTATTCTCGCTGTTCAGTCCTATTTTTAATCCAGTTCTATTTTTAATGTTACTGTAAATATTCTGTTTTCAAAGCAGGTTATGTCCACATTTGCCCCTTCTCATCCCAGTATTACCCTACTGCTCTATATCCATCATTACTCATGATATTTCAGGCTTGCCAACTGTATGTTAGACCTATGCCTAATAGATGTGATTCCTTGGCATAAGCAGCACTTATTTTGATGGGAGAAAATACCCCCCTCCCCAATACAGTAGATGCGCATGAATGACTCCCTTCAGGCTTGAATGCTTTTTGCAAGCATGTGCCAGGAATGGCTCTTAAATATCACATTTACAATTGTAGCACAAGCAAAGTTCCATACAGCTGGGAAGATGTTACTTTGTACTCTTTGGGACAGTTTGGATATGTAGCAAAGCACATGTCTGTTGCATCTACTTGATAGCCAACTCCATTTGTCTTTTCATACCATATTGCACAAAAGAGAATATGGCACCGTTTGCAGTCAGGAAAGAAAAATCTTGGTTTGAGTGATAGACAAAGACAAGAGATGTAGGAGTGTTTGGACTGTTGACCTGTTAAGGATGCGTAAATGTTTGGCAAAGCTGTGAATGAGAGGCTTTTTGGGTAGCACAACAGAAGCTTATGCTTTGGAGATATTCTCATCCTCTTTGCTGCTGGCTGACTTATAGATGACTCCTTTTTCTTCCCTTGCCCCTTTCATGCTGAAACAAAATAACTTGGTTAGCAAAGGTTGAAATTGCAGTAGGAAAATGATCAGCAGTTATTTTTAGGGTGGCAACCTGCAACCAATAGATATAAATAAATTAAAAACACCGTAACAGCCCAATCCGACTTAACTTTTGTTTAAATCAACTTTTGTTCAAATCCCCTCCAAAAGAGGAATTCAAAGGGGATTTGAATCCCTTTTCTGTTCTGGGGCCTCCCGTTCTCACTGTGCTGCTGGTTAAACGGGCACAAAAGTTAAGTCGGATTGTGCTGTGAGTCAAATAGAACAGTGATGTTCAACCTTTACCCAAAGGTAAAGGTCGCTGTAAGTCGTTGCGACTCGGCGGTGACAGTGGCAACAGCAATTCTGGGTTCACGCTGCGGCAAGAACCAAGGTTGTGCGGCATCTCCAGCCGCTGCAGGGTAAGTCCAAACCCCCCTTTTTTACTGACATTATTTGTGGCATGAGTTGATATTTCGACTGATGAAGTGAGTGTGGTTTGCTAATTGTATAGGAAAACCTTACAATACAATAGAGAATCAGGAAGTCAAGCCTCACTCTTTTGAATGAGAGCAAAACATCTTACCTCATCTTTCTTCGAATGAGACAAAAGGCTATGGCAATAATAGCGAGCGTGCCAAGGCTACTGGCTAACACAACAGACAGGACAAAACCTAGAAAGGGGAGAAAAGTAAGCAGTTATCAACAAAAGGCGATAAAAACAGAAATTGCCCCTAACCTGTTGTGATGCTATAATTAACTCTGCTGTAGTATATGCAGTACTCCTCAAAAGAGAGGAGCAAATTAAGCAGGGAACATTATCTGAAAGTGAATATACATTACTAACAAGAATTAAAATTAATAGGCCACATTGATTTTGGAGCAGAAATTAGTTACCCAAATGCTGAATATTATTATGATTGCATCTTTAACATTACTTGCACAGCTCCCATTCATTTCAATTGAAATGTGTCAGTGGATTGTGTGTGCGTGTGCGTGTGCAGATCTTGACTGGTTGTTGAATTACTGTGTGCTTTGGGCCTCAATCATATCTGTGTCTTGTTCTCTCCAAAGGAGGAGAAATGTGTGCCTTGAGGCCTGTGCCTGAAAAACACGTTCAATAAGCATTTATGATTAACTGACTTTGAGTTAATTCCATGCAGTAGAGTTACAGTACTTGCAGAGCAGGAGCTGGGTCAGAAAGGGATGCGGTGATGCCAAGGAAAGTCCTAATCATAATGAAAATCACAGAGGTGGTGATGCTGCAAGAGGGTCTTGAGGAAAACATACCCACGCTCAGTCCACCACATGCTGGATCTTGACAAAAGAGGGAAGAAAAGTCGAAATGCAAAAATCACTACAATTTCACTGAAATCAGTGCTAGAAAAAAAAAGAATCTCATTCCTAATGAGGAATGAGGACAAAGAGCTTGATTCTTAGTATTCCTGGGAATTTTTTTGCAAACTTCCCATCTCTGAATATACTGCTATGAAGAAAACAGTAGCCACAGTCGTACTTCTGCTTATGAGTTTGGGAGACTGGGGGAGGACAGATTTATTTTTCCTGCTATCCATTTCTGTTTCTTTGGTCACAGTTTACAGAAACCACTAACCAGGGCTGGCCCATGATCTCTTGAGACCTGATGCCAAATATTGCCCCCTTAGCCATCAATGCCCCAGGTGGCACCTCTGCCTTTGCTGAGCCATTATGACCTTTGCAACCATTCCTCCTCGAGCTCCACAATGGAAGACTTTCTATTCTATCAAGTTCACCAGTCAAGTTCACCAGTCTTCGGGCTTTGAATAGCCATTGGCGGAAGTGAGGGGGATGGCGGCGCGGAGTAGGGCCTTCTCGGCGGTGGCGCCCCAATTGTGGAATTCCCTCCCCTTGGAACTAAGAACGACTCCCTCTTTAGAGGCTTTTCGGTGGGGCCTTAAGACGTTTTTATTCAGGACTGCTTTTAATGTCTGACATGGTGGGCTGACTTTTTAACAAATGGTTATATATGTAAATGCTGGTGACCCATTGGGGTTGTTTTTAATCTCAAGTGTTTTTAATTATTTTAATGTGTTTAATTAATTGTTTTAAAGTTGTTTATATGTATTTTAATATGTTGTAAGCCGCCTTGAGTGCCTTCGGGAGAAAGGCGGGCTACAAATTCTTTAAATAAATAAGACGGGAATGGAGCAGAAGAGGGTGTGTGCAGGAGAGGAGGATGGTTATGATGAACATCCCTGATTCACTCCCCACCCTTTTTTTCATTTGTTTTGGATTTAGTTCTCCTGGTATCTGGATTGTACCATTTTAGACTGCAGGAGATAGGGTCTTACATGATGGAATGCTCCTCCATACAAAAAAACCCAAAACCAGCATATGGAAAACTAGCTTGTCACGAAGAGTGGTCCTTGTCTATCTTCTCCCTGACATGCTAATTTTCTGTATACAGGGTTTTGTGTTTGTTTGTTTTTTAATGGTGGAGCATTCCATCACATGAGCACCACAAGCACTTTGAACTGGTACAGTCCAGACACAGGTTGCCCATCTCAGTGAGAAGAACTAGACCTAAATGTTACTCTGTGGCAAAACATGAGCTATGTGAAATTATAGTAATTTTATCTGTTAGGTCTCATTACATTTTTTCAGATTCGCCACATGCATAGTTCAAAATAATAACGAGGTGTCAGTCTAGTCTAGTTTGTGAACAGATAACTAATTTTTGAGCCAGAGGACCTGAATTCAGATTTCACTACAATCCAGGATGCACTGGGAACTCTCTGGGAAGTACTTCTTCTCACCACACAATTATCCTCTAGAATTCCCCATCAGGGGCGTCACTAGGAGGGTGTGGACCACACCAAGTGACATCCCAGGGAGGGGTGACATCAACACTACTTTCTATTCTATTTGTTACCTGTGGTGTGAAAACGCACCACTGGTAGGAAATGGGTTTTTCCTGATCCCTGCCGAAACTTACGCAGGGATCACATTTCCCAGGAGGCCTCCACATCGTGTGGTCTGGTATGGGAGGAGGTCCATGGGGGTGACACCATGAGATGTTGCCCCGTGTGTCACCAACCCTAGTGACACCCCTGTTTCCCAACACAAGATGTAGCTATGGCCACTTGCTTAGATGGCTTTAAACAGAGTTAGACAATTGAGGATAGGTCTATCTATAGGTATTAACCATGACAGGTTGTTGGAATCTTCATGTTCAGAGGCAGTAGACCACTCAGTATTCTATTATGGGAACAAGCAACATTACCTTCCTCATGCAATGCACAATTAGTCTATGAAATTGGCTGCCACTAGCGTAGATGACTCAAAAGGCTTTGGACACATATATAGTGGATAGGTCTGTCAGTAAGTATTACCCAGGATGGCTATATGGAACCTCCAGGTTTAGGGGCAGGATATCACTGAATACTAGTTGCTGGGGACTATTGCCTTCAAGCCCTGCTTGTGACTTCCAGGGGGCATCTGGTGGGCCACTGTGGGAAAGAGGGTGCTGGACTTAATGGGCCCTTTGTCTGATCTGGCATAAGTGGTCTTGTGTTCTTATTTCATACCCTTCTTGCGAACTTCAAGGACATCTGGCTGGCTGCTGCTGGAAGCAGAATATTTCACCACTTGTAACAAGCAATTGAGAAAGTCCCCTGCTTACCCTGGCCTCCGCTTCCCTGCTGCTGTTCTTCTGTTGTTTCTCCTGTGCCTGTCTAGATTATAAACCCCTTGGGGCAGGAACTTGTCCCCTGTATAAAGTACCATGTACGCTAATGGCATTAGCTAGTTAACTAAATATGTAGATAAATAAATAAGAACACTTGCAGAAGAAATATCAGTAACATACATTCTTATGTCTCAGACCTACTATTATATGTTGAAGGTTGTAGATAATAAACTAGTGAGTGACTGCCTACACTGGGTTAAGGAACATAAAGCATTTTGCTAATTTGAAGTTAAATTGTCAGCTTTAAGAGCCAGTTGCTGCTAAAAATGAAGCAGGCAGTCAAGCAAATGCAATTAGTGAGCTGAAATTGAAGATTTGCTTCCATGCACCGCAGCAGAGACAGGCAGCATGCTTGCAAGGACTCAAGGCTCTGTCACGGATGATGAGGTATCCAGCAACACAACTGATTTTTTTTCCAAAGGTGATTTGCTGCACATTCACTCAAAATATTTTTATGTAATTAGAGGCTCAACAACATTACTACAGTAGTCATAGAAAGTCCAACCACTGGTGACTGGATGGTGATTGTGCAAAGACGACTGTCCTGAATCTAGGATGCAGCACACTCAAGTTCCAGGGCATGTTCAGAGGCAGTATCGGATGGTGGGAACACACAGTAAAGAAAGACCATTGCCTCCATGCAGTGGCGTACTAAGGGGGGGCAGTGGTGCGGGCCGCCCTAGGGTGACACGCCATCCATGCCACCCAGCCTCGTGGCTGCTCCGGAAGTGACGTCACTTCCAGGCTGAAGTGACGTCTCTTTCAGGTTGCAAGGAAGCTTGGTACGCCACTGCCTCCATGTCCTGATAGTGGGCTTTCTGGGGATCAGTGGTGGAAACAGGATGTTAGAATAGATGGACACCCTACCCCAGCCTGGTCTGAGCCAGGCTCCTCCTATGTTCCACCCATAACGGCTGCATGACTGGCCATTAATGAGTGTAATATGATCATACCTAGTGGCTTGCAACCCAGTTAAGAAAGCCAGTGGTGCAAATTTTCACTGTCTCTTGTGCTACCTCTTTGAAGGTCAGTTTGCACATTCCACTTTCCAAACACAGGTTTACCCCACTAAGCAATTCCCATGCGAACAGTTCCTCTACAAGCCTCAATGTGTAAATTTGATGGGTGGCAAGTGAGGCATGTGACCCAATATGGCTGTGTATCTTATGTCTACCCAGGCATAAGAATTGAAAATGAATATATTACTTAGGTTTGAAAAGCAGTATATGTGAATTGATTCTGAATTGTACAGACTCTATGCCCAATGAAGAATGTGAGTGAAGCATTTTGCCCAAATGTCATATTATTTGCTAGTAACCCATATGCATGGGTTATGATGACCCCTTTCACTACAGGTAATAAGCACTAGAAAAAACTGATGCAAGAAAGATGGATAGATCCTCTGAATAATCTTCCAGCATTGGCACATTATAAGAACTAGTTTAAATGGAAATAGCAACCCATGGACAAATGCTGGAAAAGGGAAACATGCCCCATTTTCCTGTCCATAGAAAGGAGTACAGTATATTGGACTAGATAGGCAGAGTAATAGCTCACTGCATGCAGAGTCTAGGCATAAATGAAGCAGTGCAGACAAATGCAAACTTCACAATGATGCATCAACCAAGAAAACCAATGCTCATACAGCAACCACCTGTACTAGAGAATGAAAGTCTACTCACAGTATGTTCAAATCCTGCCTCCCAAGCCACTGCAAGCGTATTCTAGACTTGCATTTTTATTTTGTTTTGTTTGTTTCTGGGTGGTAGACTTAGACATACTGCTTGTTTGACTTGCATGTCTACCTGAACAGACAGAGGAGTCTGGATCCAGAGATTCAGGGTTTCCATTATCTTCCGTTTGCCAGGATAATTTTTAATTGCTGCAGGCATCTTATTCTTCGGTATCCCCCAGAGGTCAGAGAGAAATCCAACAGGTGTAAAATGAATGTGGCTGACGAGCCCTGGACCTTGGCCGGAGAGTCACCTGCAACCTAGGAGGGTTTTGCCTCGTGGAAGCTTTGTGGTAACCCAAAGACGAACACACTTATTGTAGCATAAGCTTTTGTGGGCTCAGCACCTCAAGATTTCTCTCTTTTAGATACATGCAATTTACTGGTGAATGAAATGAAATCAAGGTGGGATGGGGTGGCTTTTTGCCTTCATCATTCATAAAATATATCTGCCACAAGTGTAATATGACTACAACAGGAAGTGGGATTTCCTCCTCCTAGGATTACCCCAGACAAAATCATATGACTTTTTTTTTTGAACAAAACATAGAGCTGGCTTGGAGAGACCTGAAAACTGCAACCAATTGCAGATGCAGCTCTGCAATTTGCTGGACTCTGTAGGCGAGAATTCTGTATTACCGATCAAGACAAGTCTGCAGATACTTGCATAAAATTGACATTTTCCAATATCACATGACCAGAGTAAGTGTGATCAGCTTAGAAGTAACAACGTGCAATGCAGCTAGGAAAAGCCTGTTGTGCAAATTAAGGATGTAATATCTTTGCATGTTATCTTAAGAGTATGACATGAAGTAGCATTAGATACTCTTGTTTTATTTGCATGTGAGCAGTATATAAAAAAAGAAACATGGTGCCCAGGGCCAGAGTACCAGACTTCATCTCATAGAGCAGCAGGTGTGTTGGACATGTGCCAACTCCTTGGGCAGTAGATTAATAGGTAGGCTGACCCATCTAGCAGTTTGACTAATGGTGGTCTTAGCCTTTTATTGGCCATGCAAGTGCCTTCTGAATCATTTCTAGCTTGTCTACATTCTTCTTGAAATGAAGTGCCCAGAACTCAACTCCAGCTGTCGTTTTGCCAATAGCTGAAAATTTAATTTCAGTTTTTTAACATCTTTCTGCTTCTTGGAAAGAAATGTTCTATACAAGGTAGAATTTAAACCTTTATTACAAATCTGTGACCAATGCAAAAATACAAAATATAATAAAATTAGAAAGACAATCTCCCTGCCACGTCCCCCCATTATTGCCAAACCTAGTCACTGTTCTTTTTTAAGGAGAGAATAAAGAACCTTGTTTACAGAAAAATTAGCCATCTTTGTCTGCTGATTTTCAAGTGAGCTCAAGTTACCATAGCTATTGGCTTCTAAGGTACAATTCAGTATTTCCACACATTACGTGGCAGCCAACCTAGGTTTACAACCAAGTACACATTTGATAGGGAGCTGCAGCCAATCCTGTTTCTTTGATGAAGGCATCTGTATGATGCACAGTGCTCCATGCACTGGTGACATAAAGACTTGATTTATGTAATGCGCTCTGTGTGGGGCTGCACTAGAAGACCGTGTGTGTGTGTGTGTGCGTGCGTGTGTGTGTGTGTGTGTTCGTGTTCCTTTTGGATATGAAGATCGGCTCTGCTGGCCAGCACTGTCACAGTGTTGTTGATCTATTCTAGGTCTTAACTGTGTGCCCTCCAGCAAAGTCACCAAATTCTGAACTCGAATAAATTATGCATATGGCGTTTTTGAAAGCAAAGCACTTTCGAAATCTGCTATGGATACTGCTGTGCAATGCTTTGATGAGCCTTGTTGAATGTAAAAGATAAACATAAAGTGGTTCTCCTGATAAAAGCACTCAAAGCCTATAACACTCAAAGACTATGTACTGAAGGGCAGGTTGTGGGGAAAGCTCTAGCTAGTCCTTCCTCTGCCCTATCATCTATCATCATCTATCTCATTTCTTCCCACCTTCGTTGCTTGAGATGGGTTAGAAGGTACAATGCACCAGAGGTCATTTTATTGTATATTTGAAGGGGCAATGCACCTGAGGTTATATAAATATCATTTATAATACACTTTATACACACCATTTAAATATTCTAAATATAACTATTGTTTATATTACATCTTCTGTACCCTGAGTTCTGTTTAACTAATTGAATAGTAAATAGGCACCCAAAGAGGTTCAGCCCTCCCAGTGCATAGAATCACGTGGTACTATAGGGCAACTGGGAACTGCATAGCTGATATGACCCTGAGAACTCCCCTTATGGCCATTTGCATTCCATGTATTTCTGCCCTCTGCTTGGTTCTTGCTCTAGTGCAATTGCCTCACTAATACACTTGAACTGCCAGGCACATCAATAGTGCTATATAAATAAATAACAAAGTTAGAGCCCTCCCTCTGTATATATATTTTTTTAAAGGGCTACAATTTCAAGCAGTTTAGGAATCTAGTGGTGAACCCCTCCTGCTTTCTATAGTTGCAGAATAATAACCAACTGACGGCACAATCCTCAACTGCTGCGCCCGCCTAGGCTGTCGCAAAAGTGCCGTAAAACGCTCTGCAGCACCATAAAAGTAAGGAACACTGGTGGGAAGGCCTGTACCTTCCCGCCGGTGCCAGATCTGGAAGGAGCACCCGACGAAGCAAGTAAGCTCGTGCCAGGCCACGGAGGGGCAGGGGTTGTGGAATGGGGGTTTAAACGGGGCAGGGGGAGGGTGGAGAGGGGAGCGTATTGGGCCCAGGATAGGGGCAGGATCAGCAATGCTGGCGCATGCCATATCCTATCCTTTCTCCCAGGTCTTTTCTGCTTGCATGGGGATGCTCAGACTTGCATCAGCTATTTAGCTGGTGCAGATCTGAGTAGCCCCATTGCACAGGCTGGGGCTTTACATGGGGTAAGAGGACAAATGTCCCTTTACCTGCAGGAGACCTCCAGCCTGCTCCTTCCCAGCGCTGGATACAGCATGGGCTACCTGGCCCTGCTGCTCCGGCACTGGTTAGGATTGGGCTGCCCATGTAATTTCTTTATTGCAAAGCAACATACTTTGACATTGCAGTCCAGTTTGCACAAAAGAAGCCAAATAGTTTTGAAAAGAAACCCCTTGCTGATCCATATCAAAGTTACTACCCAGCAATGGAGGCTTTCCCCCCCCTTTTGAACATATTTTGTCTTTGCATTGATTTGGTAATCATTCAGAACCACATAATAAGGCCCTTTAGCCAATTTTTGTGGCCTCGCATTTCACGCAAATCAGGTGGCTAATTTTTGCACCCATGACGGTGGATTTTTGCAATCCAGCATGATGAGCCTTTTCTGCTTTTTACGTGTCAAACTCAATCTCTTGCAGGGCTTCGTCAGATCCTTTGAAACTCCCCAGAAAGAATTTCCCTGTAATGCAAAGTTGTAATTCCTTTTAGGTGCACAATTGCCTAGTCACACAGTAGTGCTACGATCAAGAAATTCCTGACCACCTGCAGTTGCACAGCTGGCAAATTTATTGTTTGATGCTACACCTATCGCAACACCAAGTAATATACATGCTGATAATAGGATTTAGGAAAACATCCCCTTTGATATCAAGGTAAGGGAAGTCCTGCACCCCAGGTGGACAGTTTTACACTGATCCTGAGCCCATTTACAAAATCCCAATCTCTAGATTAGGTCTTCTGCCCAAATTTTGTCAGATTAAAAAAACCCAAAATCAAACATTTCATATTTTTAATTTTAAAGTTGTCAGTTAAAAAATACAATTTCTTGTTGATAAAGACAATGTTTATTTTTTGAAGAATATAATACTTTACACTCTGTTTTTCTAATAATCTTAAATACGATACTACTAAAAAAAAATTAAAACCACAAAAAAATGCAAACATGTAATTTGGCCCTAGGAACTGCCAGCACCCATATTCCCTAGGAGAACATCAATAGATCTTCCTATTTCTTACATAGCCTAATATGTTCAGAAAGTGATTGAGTGCCCAATCCTATCCAACTTTCTAGCACCGATGCAGCTAGAATGCAAATATTCCCTTACCTTGAGGAGGCCTCTGTGACTGCCCCCCCCACAGGATGCAGTGCAGGCCACGTTGGAAAGTTGGATAGGATTGGGTCCTAAGAGACTTTATTAGCCATTATTACTAAGTTCTTCCTCCAGACAAGATTTATTCCACAAAACGTTAACAGGAAATTCCCCAGGTATTAGTGCTGCCATTCTTTGTTTCCCTGAACAGTTGCTGGCCCAGGGCCTTCAGGCACCTGACGTCAAATGCTGTCCCCTCTGCATGGTGCCTTGCTATGCCAAATGCATCCTCCCTTACTCAGCAGAGCACCAGCCACCACCACTGTTCCTTCTGCTTACTGGATTCAAAAAGGAAAATGGGGCATTTCCTCTTCCGCTCTTCCTTTTTTAATCCAGGTAGCAGGAACAGTAGCAGCAGCAGAAGTGGGTGGTGGGCAGACCCGTCAGTCTGCTGCCTGAGGTGGTTGCCTCAGTCGGCCACATGAATGGGCCAGTCCCATGCCTGAACTGAAGAAAGGGGCTCCTTTGGATCTAGTGAATGCACTAAGCCTATCCTTTGTAAATACTGTAATAGAACTCCTGTTTTCAGTAGATCAGTGGAGTCACACTGCATGCCAACTCATTGCTGGTCTTGGATGCTCAAAGCCCCTTCCACTATTCAAAGTCAAATTAAGTAATCGTTTTAACATTTCTTTACATCATGGCATCTTATATTGCTTACCTTGTCGGAAGGAGATAGAAACCAGCCTTTCCTCAAACTCCTGGACTCGCCGGAAGTTGTTCACCATTTCCAGGGGGGCAGGGTCATTAGGCTGTGTGCAGTACAGAGCGGTTTCCAGGGCCAGCAGCTATGAGGAAAACACACAAGGGGGGGTCATACATGACTGGAATGATAGGAACAGAAAGGCACATGTTCCTTGGGTGACATCTATTGTTGCCCAGTCATTGAGAAGTTTTTCCTCATATTCAGTTTAATTTTGCTGCTGCTTGAACATCTTTTATTATGAGTGGCTGCAAACCAAAGGATTGTTAAAATATATACTAGCTGAATTAACATGCATACAATGTAATAGGAAAAAAAACAATGAAGGAAAACCTGTACTCTTAATATGGGTGCTGGTTTAAAACCACTGCACTTGGGACTTAAGTTCAGTTGATGCCGACTTCTTTTTTTTTTTCATATATATTTATATTGATATATTAAAACATAAAAATACATATTTCATAAAGTTATAGCAAGCGCGAAGCAATACATCCTACTAGCATACTATTCACTATTTTCTACATATAATTTCCAACTAAGCCAAAACAACACCCACATTCTATTCATTAAATCCGCATATCATCACATCATTCCTCTCTCTCTCTCTTAAAAAGTCAATAAATGGTTTCCAATTATTCACGAAAAAGTTAACTGACTTTTCCTTAATTAAAATTGTAAGTTTATCCATTTCAGCATAGTCCAAAACTTTCAGCCACCAATCTTCCAGTGAAGGTATCTCCGAATTCTTCCAATATTGTGCATATAAAATTCTTGCCGCAGCTATCATATATAAAAACAAAATTTGAAATTTTTCGCCAAATGATCCTCCCACATACCCAACAAAAATGTTTCCGGTTTAATTGGAACCTTAATCTTTAAAATCAACTCAATCTGTTTATGAATCTGAGTCCAGTACTTCTTTGTTTGGGGGCATGTCCACCACATATGGTAAAAAGTTCCTTCTTGCTTTTTACATTTCCAACATCTATTCGTCACCTTCTCATACATTTTTGCTAATTTGCTTGGGGTTATATACCATCTATATATCATTTTATACATATTTTCTTTAATATTAACGTTTAACGTAAATTTCAACTGTTTTAACCATAGTTGTTCCCATTGGTCCATTAAAATAACATGACCTACATATTTCGCCCAATGAATCGTACATTCTTTAACCTGTTCTTCTCTTTCAAACTTCAAAAGCAATTTATACATTTTTGAAATTATCTGGTCTTCAGATTTTAATTGTACCTCCAATATTGATTCTTCTTCTACAAATCCATATGCCTTCTTGTCCACTTTAAATCTCTCCAAAATTTGAGCATATATGCCGACTTCTTTTTATGTAACCTTAGGCTGGTGGAGTGAGTGCTCTGCCGGCCTAAGTTGTTGCAAAAGTGCTGTACGGAACTTTTGCGGCTCCTCTAGTGTAAGTGGCGGAGGCTGGCACCGCTTACACGGCCGTCGTCCAGGACCTGTACCGGCTGACCCAGGTACCTAGGCCGGTCAGTGGGAGGGCGTTGGGAGGGAGGGCCGGGGCGGCGGCGGAGGGGGCCATTGGCCGGTCTGGCCTGGGAGGGATCAGGGTTATCGGCGCTGGGTTGTGCCGAAATCCCGAGCCCCTTCCCAGGCCAGACCGGCCTTACACGGCCTCTCCAGACGCGTGCCAGCTAAAGAGCTGGCGTGCATCTGAGGAGGCCCATTGGGGGCTCCTGGGCTTACACTGGGGGAAGGGGACAAATGTCCCCTTCCCCTGAGGTGATCGCAGGATGCAGTGGCCGGCCATTTAGGTCAGCCACTGCAACTTGCACAGTGGTTGTATGTGGTTGTCTGGCTATGACATCATGTATCTAGCTCACCATTGAGCACAGTATTGCAGTGACCTCAGAAATACAGTCTGCAGAGGAAGGCACAGGTTTGCCTGTGGTGGAATGTTTAGACAACCAATTAATTATATGTACAAGCCTGGTGGTCTTAGGTAGCTTTAAATGAGAATAATAATATACACATCATGGAGACTTGCCTGTTCCTGTGAAATTTTCACTGGTTTTCGGAAAACTGTCCAAAGAACACTTGGATAGCAAGGAGGTGTGGTCAGGGATCCTTCATAGCGGTAATACTCATCTAGTCTGTCTGGGAGCAAATCTTGGACATTGAACCCATGAATGGAAGCTTTTTGATCTGAAAGAGATGGCCCATATCTTACTAATTATATTAGCAACATCCTATATCTTGTTTTTGGGTGGACCATTCCCTGAATGTTTTCTTTCCCTTAATCATTCCAGATGAAATGGTTCCTCTCAGTGCACAGACAAATTTCAACAGTCAGACGGATTCTGCTCTGAAGTTTTCAGCCGACTGGTGTGGCAGGCTTCTGAAAGCTCTCATTTTGGTGAGCACGTCAAGTGACCCAGCGTTTTTGTCTGGATGACTTGACAGCTTTTGTTTGCTAACTCCATGGAAGGGACAGAAGATCAGTGAATCAGACAACCAAAGGTGGTGATCTTGGTAGATGGAGCTCAAGCAGAACATGCAACAAGCTTTATTAGAAAACTGGGTAACAGTTTGCTTATAAACAATGTAATACATTCTGTCTGAATCTTTGTGTTTCAGTGAGCCAAATATAGAAGCAAATGGTATGCAGCAAAATGATTCTGCACTGGTATACTCAATACTGTATTAACCATATACAATATATATATATATATTAATTCAGTTTAATTACTGGTAAACATTAAATGTTGCTAAACTCGGGTGTTCTGGCCTGACTTTTTTGGGCTGTGAGACTCTCTTGTGCAGTTGGCATTTTCTTTCTTACCTTTGTATTTCACATTCTGGAAATGACTGAAAATCTTTTCATAGGATGGATTGAATGGGCCTGTCTGTAACAAATGGACAAGATATATTGTCACGATCACAACTGTGTTCAGTCCAGCAAGCAGATACAGGTCACTGTTGGGCAGCAGAATGAAAGTCACAGATCTGAGCTAAGATCATAGGGCATCATCGTGTCCTTGTGCAGCTCCTCTTATTAATTTCAGTGAAGCTTGTGCAAGAGAACGTCTGATAGATTGCGCTCCATGCTCATTTGTGGGGAGGGCCATTTGGATTTTCTGCCTCAGACATCAAAATGTCTTGCTCCAACCCCGCTATTTGGATTTTTAATACCTTTGTTGGTTGAAATAAGCCTAGCCACCAATTTAGTGGGCTGAGATAATTTATTTTCAGAGTACAAACACATTCATAATCCTGTCCCAGCTATTTTTCAATAAACCCCAATCTGCTCTCACTAGAATAAGTAAGTGATTGCGGTAAGTGATCTCTTTGGCCACACTCTAAAATACTTAATAGTCATAATTATAGTTCTTTTAAACCATTAGCAAAATATCCCTGGCGGAGAAAACCAAATTGCATTGGAAAAGCAAACCAAGGATTTTAGATAATGTGTATTAGGAATGGGTGGGGAGTGGGGGCTTTGTGTGTTTAATAAATGTAACAGGTATGAAAAAGCTTACAAGAGGACAGCAGACTTTCAGGTAGATAAGGGCAGGCAATCCAGGTGGTCTTGCTGTGAGGCAGCCACAGTTGGGCATCACAAAGGGTGGCAGAATGCAAGACAGAGTAGATCTGCCTTTGCATAGGGACAAAGCTTAGTGGCCAAGCACCTGCTTTGCGTGCATAAGGTCCGAATTTCAATCCCTTTGTGCATTTTGACAGCCACCCCTCCAACCCCACTTTATGGCATATAATGATGTCCTGTGTCCACTCCCAGTGGGATCCGCTACCCATAATATTGAAGAAATGTCCTATGCTGCAAGGGGAAGGGTGTCCTGCAAGAGTGAGGTGAAATCTCCTCAGGATCCCGCATATGATGCCGCATGCCGCATATGATGTATATGTGAATACTGGTAACTTGTCATGTGACATGGAAATTGCCATTTATATCTTGAGTGATAGTTCTCAGGGGTGTGGCTATTTGGCTTGAATCACTTGGTAAAGGTGTGTTATCCCTGTCTTAGCTTTCTGGGTGCATTACCAGTCACCAATTTTCTACTAGGGAAACAGAACATTCATTTTCTCCACTAGGAAATGGCATTGCTGGTATTTCTACGAGTGCAGAACTGTTGCTCTTTTGAATGTGCATGATGAAGCATCCCAAGTTGTTAACAGTGATCTGTAGCTGTTGGAGCTTCCCAATCCTTGCTGACCATGGAAAGGAGAGCTTCTTACCTCAATCAGGATAGCCAAGACTGCCAGTCCATCTGGCTTGTCCATTGCAGAGTTCAGATCTGGATATCTGTCGGAGTTGTAATGTACTATGTGAAGCTACAGAGAGGAAATGCAGTGGCAGATATTATCTCTTCTGATCCATTTGATGCATAACACATTTACAGAAGAGATTGGGGTCTTTTGGATGCCCCATTGCAATGCTTGTTGCATGTTTCGGGAAACAGATGCTTGAGCTTTGTTTTGTTTTTAAATTCAAACCCTGCCTTGTCCTTGTCCCTGTCAGTGGACCACAGCTTGTAATCCAAATACTTGAAGGTAAAATTCTTTTTATTGTGCATTTTGTGTTTATTTTCTGCACAGCTTCTTATGATATGAATGGTGGTTGCACTGGTTGGTGGATTGCACTGAAGGCTACTTTAAAAAAAATGCATATCCCCCTTTCTCCTCCCAAGAGGAGCCCCCCCTTCTTTCAAGTGTGCCACCAAGCGTCAACTCTTCTGCTTTGCAAGGCTTTTAGCTGAACCTGTTTTATCTGACTGTTGTCTGTTTTTATTGTTAATGTTTGTTTTTAATTGTTGTTGTTAGCCGCCTTGCAAGGACTTTGTCCTGAAATGCAGGGTAGAAATCTTTTCAATGGATACATATTTCAATGAGGCATGTGTAAGAGGTCTTCCTGTGCCCCGTGTTCATAACTAGTAAAGGGGGCACGTCATTTGGACTGTCTTTCTTGGGCATCAAAATGCCAGCCCTGCAGTCAAGGTTCTTTACCACTGACTGAGATGGAATTATATTTCAGTACATCCACACTTCCCTCTAGACTTATAATTAAACTGAGACATGAAAACAGCTTAGCGGTTACGAGCTGAAGGAATTGAGCATAATGACAATTCACTGCGGAATCCCCTGATTGGATTGTGCCACGTTCATGGCGGTTTCCTCCCAGGCATTTATGTAGAGCAAATATCTAAGCTAGGATTATACAATAACAGAATTTAGGGTTACATGCTGTTACTTCAGTAAGGGTTACTGTCCACTATCTATTACTGGGAGAGAACTAAATAAAAGGTATCAGAGCACAACTAGATCATTTCTCATTTATCTACTGAAGTCTTTAAAGAAGAAAAATAGCTTTTGCCAGTGTAGTTTTGTTTATTTAGTTTAAAAATCATAGCTATGTTTGGTTGGTCATGGTCATAATTGGCCATGTTGGTCCAATTATAAACAGGTCTGGCCCAGCCCAGCCCAGCCCAAATCAGCTTTCAAATTCTGCCAGCCCCTCTTTTATCTCCCCCCCTTTATGCACGCATGGATGCATGCCTTGCTCCCCCATCTTCGCCACCTCTTCCTCTGCTTCCTCTCCCCTCAGCTTCTCCAAAATGGTTGGGCAGGGAGGATTCACCTGACCTGTTTTGCAGAAGTGGAGGAGTAGGAGAAGGTATCAATGAATGTAACTTCTCTGATGTTCTAAGGAACTACCGGTATGTATATAAGACAAGAAATATGAAACTGAAACAGATTTTAGTTACTGAAAGCATTTGGTTCAAAAATAAAAACAGACCTTCTCCTGACTTGATTTCTCTTGAGCATCAGGTTAGTATTACTGCATGCAAAAGCGAAAGCCATTGCTCTAAGATCCTGCGCTTCAGCCCAATATCAGTTCTTAATACATGCAGATATGGGCTGGGAAGGCAAGGACCCTGTATATTCATATACACGGAGGCAGTCTACGACAGTTTGCACATCATTACACAGTAATTGTCACACAGGACTGACTAACAGGGTCTTGGTTTGATTGGTACTGTATGTCATTCCACATAAGAAGAGAGGGGAAAAAAAAAACAGGGCTGGCCATCCATGAGCTTACTGAGGCAATTGTTTCAAGTGGTGGACTGATTGGGGGGGGGGGTCCACCTCAATCCGCCCACCTCTGTTGCTGCTGCTCCTTCTTCCACTCCTTGAACTCAGAAAGCAAGAGGGGAAGAGGAAGTCTAGAGGAGAGGAGACTAGTTGTCATTTGCTGTGTTATCAAAGTCCAAGGCACACCGGATGACCATTGATTTAGGGCCTGGCTCATTTGCAATATAAGAGTCCAGTTTTACAACACTACTTGTACAGTGTAAGTACAGTATGAAGATATTCAGTAAATAAATATGGTAATCATCTTACTTCAGCAGCAAAGTGCTTCCCGCCGATGGTGTGCTCGGATCCTTCTGGCTTGTTCTGGTTTCCCCAGTGTAAGTGAAGCTGAGCTGCGGAGTACCGGGAAGGGAAGCCTTGGATGCGCATTGTCGGACAAAGGCTCATTTTTACTGTGAGAGATTATGGCGGGGAGAGAGGAGTGACATAGAACTAGAACATTTGATATCCAGAATGAGTGAGCAGGTGTCCCAATTCAGATGATGTTAAATGCCCTTGTAGCTTTAAAGACAAATGTTAAGAGTTTGGAAGGCAAACTTCCCCTATAGTCCTGAATACATTATTTGAATTAAGTGGGGGCAGGGGGGATGTTGGGAATTTTATATTTCTACTGCCGTTCTTTCCATGTTCTGGCTACTTCCAAAATGCTCCAGAATACAAAACAGGTGAAGTGATATCTCCTATTGGACCAACTCCTTTTGAGGTACTACTATGCAAGCTTTCTGGGTACACAAAACCCTTCACCAGGTAGAATTGAATGCTTTTAAAATTAAAATTCCCATGGAGAACTGACTATCCTCATGGCATTTTCAGGTAGAAGATACTAGCCAAGGAGGACATCTGGATCAGACTGTAGTGTGCAAACATTGGGATGTGTGTTCTCTGTTGCCAAAAAGTGGAGATGGGGAGGATCAAAATTTTGTACCAACATTGGTTCAGCAATATCAACACCGTAGTTCAAATACTGCTGGGTTTGTCCTTGAGGATAGTTCGGACAAGGGGCAATGCAAAATAGTTTTTTAGTGTGTTGGGAGGTTCTATTGATTATGATAGAACAGTGGACAAATTCTTATTTTGTCAGAACAACATAAAAAGTAATAGATCTTTCTTTTCTGGGGAGAGTTCTTCAATTTTGCAAACGTGGGCTGATCTTTAATGCTTAAGAAAACTCACACATGGGATTAGATTTACATTCCACATTGTTGGCAGAATACTGTAGGAATGAATATATTCCCAGGTGGTTAAGAATCAAGAAGAACCCTGGCAAGTTTCTGATTCTGATATTAGATCTAAATGGGAAGCTGCATTTAACAAGTGCTCTTAATGTCGTTATTGATTGAACTTGGAAAGCATGCTGCTGCTCACAACTACCGGTATCTGTCCTTTTGGTTGGTTGGTCATAATAAGGGCAGTATCAGTATGTGCATTATTGACTGAAAGACCCAATTGGGAGATCAGAATCCATGGAGACTTCTTTAAAGGAGCTTTAGTCCAATGCAGGTTTATGATCATTTTTTTCTTTTACACTTTAATAATCACAACAGTCCAAATTAGAACTCTCTTATTCCACATTAGCACCCCTTACCTGAATGTCCATTATTGGTCAAAATAAACTGTTCAGTGGATGATACATTGTAGCCTTCCAGCTCTATTGGCAAAAGAGTGGAATCATACTGGAGAATATCATTATGAAAATCAATTGGAGACTGGAATACTCCTCCACACATGGGATATTTCTTGGGCCACACTTTCTCCCCATCGGGACCTGGGAGAGACAATAAATGAACACAGATTTTACAATATTATATTTATGATTTACATTCCTTCAAGGACCTCAAGGTAGCATATGTGGTGTCTCTCCTTCCCCCATTTTATCTTCACAACAACCTTGTGAGGAAGATTAAGCTGAGGGAGAGTGAGTAGCATAAGGCCATCTGGTTGGTTTCATGACTGGGCAAGATCTTCCCAGGCTCAATCTGCCACTCTAACCTCTCCCTCTCTCTCTCTCAAATACTGTACCATCCTCTCTTATAGACATATAAGGTCACAAAGTAATTTACCTAATAAACAAAAAAATGGTTCCCAAAGGGGCTCACAGTTTAAACTAGTAAAGAACCACTGGAAAAAATGATGTGCTGGGATAAATAGGACATTGTTCTCCTCTTGCTTAATATAAGAGAACCACAAGGTATCACTTTATCCACTTAGAGGAAAGGTTAGCAGGGCTGTATAAGAGGTTAGTGGGATTGTACCTGCCTCCCCATCACAACACAGCCCGATAGGTGAGCCAGCCTCATCTATTGTTACCTCAATATTTTGCCATCGCTGTTTGATTGAGAACCAACCTAACATTTCACCTCTTTAGAAAAAATGAAGAAATCTGATCTCGACTAGGACTTCGCACAGGTAAAGCTAGTGAAAATAATGAAAAGACGAAAGGAATGTTCCAATTGCTAATATTCTTAGGATTAATGTTGTAAGAGCTTGCGTTCCATGATAATTCTATTAGGAACCAATTACATACTTGTTTTACCACTGCCCCCCCCCCCCCAGTGCATCCTTAAGCAATGTACAAAACCCATTACGTGCCTTGGGCCGGTCGCAGGCTGCAATCCTATCCACGCTTACTTGGGAGTAAGCCACATTGGCTATAATGGTACTTAATCCTGAGTTGATATGCATAGGATTGAGCTCACAATCTCTTATCCTAACCTACCTCAAAGGATTATTGTAAGGTTAAAATTCAGAGAGTGGGGAGAACAATGTATGCTGCCTTCAGCTCTTTGGGGGAAGGGTGGAATAAAGATGCATATTATTATTATTATTATTATTATTATTATTATTATTATTATTATTATTATATAATCTTCTATATTTGCCTGTTCAGCAGAGCTGTATTTTCTGCCTGTTGCATTTCTGGTTCAAATTCAGCGACAACAGGGACTAGGAACTATCCCCCTGCTTCTAAATTTGACTACGGCCACCCATGACACTATGGCTACCACATCCAGCAGAACAAATATCTTTTGACAAGTTAGGGTTCCCAGGATCACAGTAATTTAATTATTGTTAGATTTTTTTTGTTTACTTGGCTTCTGGATCTTAAAGTCCAGCATGTGACAGTTTGGGCCAGCGTGAATGCTGTACAAAGTTTCTCTTGAAATTTTGTGCACAGATGGCACAGCAGGTTCTTTTTACTACTACTTAATTATCTGACTCATAAAGTGGAAAAGCCCTCCAGCAGAAAGGGAAGGAGATCCTTGCTAAACTTTGACTGGGATGCCCTTAGGACAACCAGTAGCTTCAGCCACATAGGCAATCACTCTGCACTCAGGTAAAATCCAGGGGAGAAAAAAAAGAGAGAGAAAGCAAGAAAGGAAGAGAAAAAGGTAGTGAGCACCCTGTATTCCCCACAGTCACATAATGCATTTGAACAATGAATCATGCCATGACAGATTTCCCCTGTAAAGGAATGTATGCAGCGTATTGCACCATCTTGGAGGCTACGTGCAGAAAAACAGGATATACATTTCTTACATTAAAAAAGTACATAAATAAAATATTGTTTCACAACTCTCCACTTCCCCAAGTGCCTGGGGGTTTTACTTGTGAGGAGAGAGGACTAATAGGTTATTTAAAGAAATAAAACATAAATTGGTGTGTTTACAGATATGCAAGTTGAGCTTCAGTATAAGGGAGCAGATATAGTATGCTAGTCTGCAAACTAGCATCAACACCCCCCCCCCCAAAAAAAAATAATAATCAAAGAGCATGGTCTTGAAGCTCCCCTACCAGTTGCAAAATTTGGACTTGCATCTCCTTCCCAGGGTATGTTCCAACTCTCAAACTGTTTCTCTTCAGGCTTCAAAAGTCACTTCACTTGACACAACACAGTAGCATCTCATTACCTGAAGACTCGAGCTCATGGGCATCAGAATCAATGGCTCACTAAACAAATATGTTCAGTTTATACAGCACAGGCTTCTTGGCAGACCAAAACATATCTTTGCTGTCGCCTGCCTTGTATCCCTCAGCTGCAGACATATCTTATGCATTCAGTAACCAGGGCTGGTCTGTCCATGAGGCCAACTCAGGCAACTGCGGATTGTGGCGGATTGGCAGGGCCACCCACCTTGGACTGCCCACCACCACTACTCCTTGTTCTCCTCCCACTCCCTGGCTTGGAAAAGAAAGAGAGGAACAGAGAGGAGATGGAAGTGTGGAGGAGAGGAGAGTGGTGGGCTAGAGCATCAGTGATGTTCTCTCCTTCACACATTTTCTTCCTCTCTCTTTTCAAAGCCAGAGAGTGGGAAGAGAACCAGGTGTCATGACAGTGGCTGTCATGCCTCCAGGAAAGGGGAGGGCAGAATGTCACCTTAGGCACCACCAGGAGGTCTTAGGCCAGCCCTGTCAGTAACTTGACTCATCCATCGCCAGGAAGTGTTCCAAAACAGGGTCTATTTATTTTGCTGGCCAGCTCAACCAACTGGTTGACCTGATAGTTAGCTGAGTTATAAGTTCATCACCAGCTCACCTCCTTTGATGGGTACTGATTTCACATGACACAGAAGCCCTATATCCTTGATCACTGACCCGTGATAGTTTTACCTCACCATCAAGGCATCACATGCTGTTAATACATGATGTGCCTGGTTTTATGAATGAACGGGAGATTTGTAGGCACTGGGACAAACCACATTCTGCTATTAGCTTAATGATACCTCTGACATTAAAAATACAGAATAAAGAGTTACAATTTACCTATTCTGAATTAAAGCCGCTACTTACCAATATATGACCATTTAGATCCTGGAAGAAAAGAAAAGGGGTATGAACTTCAAGTCATGAGTGGTATTCTTTTTTCTTTACTTACATCATATAAAACATGTGGTAAAATGGGCTGTATGTACCTGGTGTGAGACATTCCTGACAGGTCAAAGTCCCACTTTTTAGACCTCAGCAAGTAGAATTTTCTTCTTTCATCTGACCAACAAAAGGCAGGGCCTTTTCTGTGGTGGCACTGCACTTATGGAACTCCCTCCCCTGTGATTTAAGAGGTGCTCCCTTTCTGGAATATTTCCGGCAGGGATTAAAAGCTTTTCTTTTTCATCAAGACTTTTTATTATAGTTTGGGTGGATGATGGGTTTGAGATTTAAGTTTAACTTGCTTTTATCTTGCTTTGGGATTTTAATGATGGATTTTATGCTACTGCCTCTCTTGATGAAGCTATTTTCATGCAGCTGTTTTGTGTGTGTTGGGGATGGTGCTCAGTGGGGAGTTCAGTGGGACTTACTCCCAGGCAAGTATAGGATTGCAATTTTTATCTATAGGATAGTGTGCATGTAAATTCTTATAAATTTAAGAATTCCACAAGCAAGCAGAATTTTTTTTTTACAAAGATAAATGATTACTAAGTACAGTATGTTCTTATAATATGAATACGAAAAGAAAGCAAAAGAACTATATTACATAAACTCATCCATTAAAAAAAATTAAAAAATGGAATTTTAGATGCTTGTTCTCTTCCTATACCTGTACTGTACATACTTCCTACATGTTTCGTGACTTAGAACCCTTTTTACCTTAGTTTCAGAAAGTTTTACTTCTTAAATCTTATTCAGGATTTGGGGCTTGACTAGCCTGTATAATCTGATGTCCCTCTGCATTTCTGGAAAAATCTCAGGAATTTGTGGGTTATAATTCCTGTCCTAGAGGGTGTCTCTCCATTGGAGTAAAGGCAGGGAGAAAAAAAGGGAAACAAAGAAACGATTATCCCCATATGCTTTTCTGTTGACCTGACCTCTTCCTCTCTGGAGAGCTCTGCACAAGAAATTTCTGGAATTTGTCATGAGCTACGTGCTCTCAGTCAGGTAACATTTGGAAAAGACAATAGCTGTATAAAGAGGTTTCCTGTCTGTGCTCCTGGGTCCTGTCTGGTGAGCCAACCTGGCGTCAATACATAGTGCCTTCAGGGCCACAGGGCCCACCACTGATGTATGCCCTCAGGCCTTCCCAGAGGGATTTGGGCTAGGTCACCATTTTCTCCACAATGCCCCTGATGTAGCAATGTTCTGGGGCATTCTGGGGGGAAAGTAGGGGCCACCATTTTTTCCACAATGCCCGAGAACAACTCAACTGGCTCAATTCGGGACATTACAGAGAAAAATAATGAGGGCCAGCTGGTTGCTGCCAAGGGGAGCAAAAAAGACCCAGGTAAGAGTTTTCTAGGTAAGTCCTCCTCATGAACCTTAGGGGAGGGCCCCGGGAGGGGACCCTGGCAAGGGCCCCCTCAAACTTTGAGCCACCCCTGCTGGTGAGGTCACTTGAAACTAAGTAACCGGATTCTAAACTTGAACAGCTAGTGTTGGAAAAGCTAGCCCCAGAGCATAGGCAGAGTGCCAAACAAAAAGTAACGTTGCAAAAAGGCAAAACAACAACCGTGTTTTTGTTACCTGTGGGATGAAATACATTTTTGTCACACATATACAAAAACTAAACAAAGTCATTGAAGTAGTAACATGGTTAGTAAAAAAATAAGAATCAACTACAATGGTGTCATTCTCTCACCTACTCATTGAGCATATATTATTATTAAGCAGACATCCCAGCCTCCTATAATGGTGTTACGCATTTGCTGTCCAATTACTATAAATGACTCTGTTGCTAGGCTTTTGCTGGAAAGTGTTGCCTTCTTAGATTCTGGGATTTGACAAAAGAATGTTAATGTTGAATGGGCAATTCACCTGCTGGAGAGGGGGTAGAAATCTAGATGAGGGCTTGGCAAATTGTACGTGACAAAGAGCAGTTTGGCAGTTTTGAATGTGGAAACAGAAAGAGAAGGACACAGAGAGTTGTGAGTTGGCAGAAGGTCCCTTGGGGAGCAGGGCCTCTCTCTGGGGATCTGATGGCGGGGATAATTGATCTGCTGCCATCTAGGAGTGCCTTCTGTTTGCCTCCATTTGTGCTCTGCCTGTGTATTTGTAAGTAATGCAAATATTAAAGTATCCATAAGCCTCCACTAATTCCTCATTTCAAACAAAAAACTAGCCCTTGGAACTTTTTGCTGCTCGGGGAGTTGTAGAGTGCATGCAACAATACAAGTAATGAATCATTCCATTCCACCGTTGCAGGCTGCCGCAAAGCAGCTGTAAAACGCTTTGTGGCAGCACAAGCAGATAGCGTGCTGGTGGGAAGGCCAGAGCCTTCCTGCACATGTCAGTGGACATCAGAAAGCCCACCAGAGCAGGTAAGTCCAGCGCAGGGGGTGAACCAAGGTGGGGAGGAATGAAACGGGGCAGGGGAGGCAAAATGGGGAGGATATGGGGCGGGAATGGGTGGATCGGGCCCGGGAGGGGGCGGGTTCAGCACTGGCGCCTGCTGAATCCCCCTTCCCAGGTCTGATCCGCCTGGACAGGTCAACATGGACTTGCAACAGCAATATTGCTGGTGCAGGTCTGAGTTGACCCATAGTGGCTGCTGTGGCAAGCAGGGACAAATGTTCCATTACCCTGAGGAGACCTCCAGCAGCAAAAAAACTCCCCCATGGGATGCAGCAGAGACCACACCGACACAGCTGCATCATCGATGCGCAGGGAGTTAATTAACAGATCAAACTATTTAAAAGCTTACTCCAGTGTAACTTCCTATTTACTTATTGAAGTTTGTGCAAGAGAACTTCCCATTGGATTTGTTCAGTGTCTCAAATTGCCCTCTGCTTCCCCTTGTCTAGATAAGTGGATGAAAAAACATCTCGTCACTTTGATTTGGGAAACACTTTCCCCTAAGTCTCCTTTTCTCCTCCTTAGTGACACAAGCCCTAAAATGTAAACTTTCTCTTAGCCCTCTTTATACAAGAACAGAAGGAAACTTTAAATATGCTTGCAGTTTTTGTTTTTCAAAGTCCTCTCTTTTTTTGGCTGTCAGTAGTCTTTCTTAGCAAACATCTTGTGTGGGTTCTGTGCAAGGCTTACCTGGGAAGAAAAAGCCACGATCAACCTCTCTGTTCCCACAAAAACCTCAGAAGAACAAACAGGTGTTTCTCTTCTTCCACAACTGTCACTCTGTCTCTTGCTTTAATAACAATATTAGCAGGTTGAGAAGAAAATCCCCGTGTTAAACATCAGAAGCTTTAATGCGACCGAGTTACTGCCCTGCTGAGTGTATGTTTTTAAAATCTCAAACACACCTCTCCAATTAAAAAAAAATGCTCCAGACTGCTAGAGTGAATGGAGCCCCCTCCTTGGAGCTGTTATAACTTCTTCCTTCAAACAAAGAGAGGAATGAAAGTAACAAAGACTTTAAGAATTCAGACAGAGACCTCATTCTGAACAGCTTTTGAGTTTACAGTGAGCGTTGTTCTGATGTCTTTTCCTACGCTAAAATATCTCTAAGTATAACTGGGTTGTTGGAGCAGCAAAAAGGCAGGAAACGCAATGGCACAATCACATGTGCTCCTGTGGTCCTTATCTACCAGAAACTGTCCTGGTTTTCTACTGTATCGGCATTCCTGTTTTGTCCTTTGGTGAAATCTCGGGGATGCCTTTCCTAAATTATTCTGTATATTTCAGCTCCTTCTCCAAGTCTAAGGAAATTAAATCATTGAGTGAAGAAAGGTAAATGTATCTTGTTACCAGTGCGTGTGTATGAACATGCACTAGTTAAGGTACTATGCTGTGTTCACTAGTTAAGGTACTATGCTGTGTTTCAGTCTCCTATTCCACATCTGTCACAGCTGGTGAGGTTTAAATTTGAACTGTTGGTAATGTGCTATGGGGGAAATAATCTGGAAAACCTGAACTGTCTTCATGTGGGTTGGGCATTTGTGGACAATAGCCTACTTCATCAGATGTATGAAGCGGTTTGAGAAAGGGGTCTCAATAGAAACACGGTAAATACCTTCTAATTCAAAACATATGGCTCTGTCCATAACCGAGTGAAGCTGAAGCACATGATTTAATGCTGGTGTAATAGTGGAGCTAATAGTGGGAGCTATGAGGTATGAACACTAGATGACCATAAGGAACCTCTTGTTCACTCAGGGTCACCCCACATCTGCAAAATGGGTATTGTATTACTGGCTCAATTTACAGGGCTACTGTTGGAATTGCTGACCTGAAATACATATATAATACATTAAACACTCAACAGTGCGCTCTGATAGCATGGTTTACGAGGATTGTGATCTGAGCTGTTAATGATTCAAACCAGCCCCTTCCCTCCAGGAACATTATGTTTACAAATATTTCTGAAGCCATCATTTTAAGCATTTGTGTAGTGGTAGCAAGCACACACAAGCCAGCCACACAACCCCCCCCCAACACACACGCTCGTGTGTGTGCTGTTGAGACACCCAATAGCTTTCTAATGGAAACTTGGGAATACCAACACAAAAGAATGCTGAAATCCATTACCGTTCACAGGTGCTTGCACTGAAAGGTGAGCCTTGAGGAAGAGAGTAAGAACCGCAGCTGCAAAAACTGTGCTGGACCTCATGGCTGACATCTTCAGGAAAGTCTTTTGACTTCTCTGCAGTTCACCCCAGAATTTGCTGCCCTGTCTTTCCTTTGAGTCAGTGGGTAGCCTTCCTTGGAACAAGCTGGCTTCCAAGTGACACATGCATACACACACAGTGCTCCCAGCTAATGAGTTACTGCCTCTACACTCTGGCAGCCTTTGATTCTCAGAGATTCAGCCCCCAAACAAATGATGTCAGCAAAGGACCTGCCTCCCTGTTCACATCTTATTAGAGTAACTGAGAAGCCCTCTGGTCAGCCCTATAAAGTGAAGCATCCAATCTTGATTTGAAAATGGGAATCCTTTCTAAACGCTCCATCCTAGCCTTTGCTCATTAAGGGACAGCTCTCTCTCTCTCTCTCTCTCTCTGTCTGACACTCTGACCCTCCCCACGACTAAACTTATTCCATCTTCTGTGGTCCCCAGTCAGCAGAAAACTTCCCTTCCACAGTGGAGTGTGAGCGATCTCCACATGCAGTAATAAGCATGCAGAATCATAGACCAGAATGCTAATCCAAGTACAGGCATTTGAAGAGAAATAAAAGAGAACATCTGTGAGCCCCTCTTAAACCTACACAGAAGGAGACATCAAAAGGAGAAAGCAGCAGTTCTTTCTGAACTCTCTTCTACCTGCAGCATTCAAACCATCCAGATCTGGGCTGATGGAAATTGGAAATTCTACCAGCCGTTCTGTCCTCCCTGGATACATACATGGCTCACTCCAAAGCTTGAGAAAGAATTTGATATTGTCATTATCAAATCTGGCTGACTAAAATTAGTTTAGTACTTCTTGATATGGCTGCTTTATAATATTATTTAGCACCATCCATGTACATGGTTATTCCAGCTGCATGCTACGCGCTGCGGCAAGGAGAGTCACGCCGGCCACATGACCACGGAGGCGTCTTCGGACAACGCTGGCTCTTCGGCTTTGAAATGGAGATGAGCACCACACCCTAGAGTCGGACACGACTGGACTTAATTGTCAGGGGATACCTTTACCTTTTTATGTACATGGTGCTTTTTAAATTAAGAATGAGAGGACAGTTCCTTGCCCCAATGGACTTACAATCTATATAATGACACAAAGGAGACGACAGAGGAAGGGAAGGAAAATGGAGGCAAGGGGAAATATGCAATTATGGAGCCGGTCCAAGACCTCCTGGCTCCTGAGGTGGCATGCCAAATGTTGCTCCCCTTACCTGAGGATGTGCCAGCCTCTGCTCCTCCCATTTTCCAATCTAGCTCCCCTCCACATTTCATTTTCCTCTCTGTCCCCCTCTTTTCCAATCCAAGGAGTGGAAGGCGTGGGAGGAGCAGTGGAGGAGGCAAGTAGGCAGGTGGACCCCCACCAATCTGCTGCTTTAGGCCACCACTTCAGTTGGTCTCATGGATGGGCTGGCTCTGTGCTATTAGTTACACTTAAGCTCAGTTACAGTGAGGAGAGAGGACTTATAGTGCAGTCTGATGCATGTTTACTCAGAAGTAAGTCCCATTCCATTCAATAAGGCTTACTCCCAGGAAAGCGCATACAGGATTGCAGCTTTAGGCATTGTGCCAAAGGCTTCACTAAAAAGGTGAGTTTTCAGAAGGGTTTTGAAGGAAGTCTGGGAAGAGGCATCATGGTGTTCTGGGAGACAATTCTAAGCATAAGAGGCTGAGTCATTCAAGGAAGCAAGAAACCTTCAGATGGCTGAGGGTGGTGGAAGCCAATGGGATATGGGAACTGGAAGTTTGGCAGTGGCAAGACAGGTAAGAACAGGGACCCTGTGCTGTAGCCAGGAGTGAGCAGGAAACCAGTACTGTGATTTAAAAGGAAGGTTATGAATGGCAGATGCACCAACAAAGGAGGTGAATGATTTTGGCAGCAGTCCAGTTGTTGAGGTTTTGAACATAAGAAGTGCCTCTCTGAACTGAAGAATTCTGGAGAACTCCAACGTTTGCTCAGTACTTTGTGATATTTTAGTTGGTCCTAATAAAAAGGACCAACTAAATTAGGAGCCCAGAAAGCTGCTTTATATTGAATTACCCTAATTTGGTAATTACCCTGAACCATAAGGGTACAGGACCAACTGCCCTGACTGTACCATAGGAACCCAGAAAGTTGCTTTATATTGAATTAACCCTAATTTGGTTTTGGATTTTTTTCCAATGGACTAACAGCCCAATCCTCTCTGGAACGTATGCTGGCAGATCTTATGATCTGTCAGTGTAAGTCCTGGACCGATGGCGGGAAAGCTGCTCCCCTGTTTAGCGGGCCTCAGCTGTCAGGGCAAATGGCTAGAGGCTGCATGTAGTCAACAGAGGCCTGCTGAACCTCCTTTGTCCCCCGTCATTGCTGGTAAGTTGGCAGCAGGGATGGATTGGGTGTGGCCTGGGGGGGGGTGGAGGATCTCGGCAGCAGCCTATCCTCTTCCTGGCCTGTACCTGCCCTGACTTACGCTAGCTAAAGATTTCAAAGGATCTATTCCAGTTTTGGGCACAGTATTGCTAGCTGCCAGTGCCCCATGAAACCTCTAACACATCCACCTCCCATTCCAAATGAAGAACCAAAATGCTTTCTTGCTACAGTGAAACAAAGAACCGTCTGACAGCCAAGACAAGCGGCAGAATGAGGGGGGATGATAGTGAAGGGAGGAGAGTCTATTAGGTGGGATGATGAGGATGAGACCCCAAGGGCCCTAGAGTTCCAGGGGAAGAGGAAGAACCATTTCAATATTTTTTTCACTGGGCACACAGATCAAAACCCAGTTGGGAGGAACACATTTGCTTCCAAATAAGATTGGCTAGACAATCTGATATGTGTGTGTGTGTGTGCGCATGTTCACACATACACACTTCCTACAGCTGCAACATGTGTGGGTGTGTGTGTGTGTGTGTGTGTGTGTGTGTGTGTGTTTGTTTGTTTGTTTGTTTTGAGTCACGTGGATGTTTCCCTATTCAGTACTTAATCTATGGTCTCCAAGCATCTCTGGCACTGGCCCACCTGGGCAGCTCCCAATCTTTCCTTGTGGCTTGCCATAATTTGAGTTCATTATAGGTTGTAGGTCTGTTAATTTTAAAGTGTTTCATGTGATTGTGTTTGATCAGACCTACGTCTTTCCATCTGACTTTTTCACCCCTGCCTCCTTCTTGTATTTTCCTTTCTAACTTGACTTCTAGGCTGAACGCTTTTAACAGGGGATGTATTTTTATTTAATCTTATTTGTATTTATTTTATTTTAAAACCTATAACAAGCTTGTGCTATTAGGATTGCTTCACAACTTTGTAACTCTGGAGACTGGGCAATCTCCAGACAGGGGTGACAGGGGCCTCTGGACAGGGGCCTCTGGGGATGTTCCCATTTGCAGATGGGGCATAACAGCAATGTGAGTCTCTTGGACAACTTGTACCAAGTTGCTGCCACTGGTACTGGGGGATTCAGGGGTGGCCCAGCTGTGTAAGTTTAATGTGTGAGCTGTGAGAGTAAAATACTGTAAAGTAAAAAATAAACCTGATAAAATACAATACAGTAAACAGATAAAAGCAAGAATCTTTCCCCAGCATCTCTATCACTATTACAAACTGCTCTGGAGGTCACCTCATGTGACGTCACTGTGGATGATACAAACACCATGCTACATGGATCAACACACAAATCAATCAAGGACGTCTTGAGGTGGATTCTGGAGGTGGAATGTCACGAAAAACACATATGGTAAAGCTGACGGAGTTCAAATAATGCAAATCATTGCACCATTACTCAATCACACAGCAAGTGTATATTTTGTTTAGGACGAAAGTCACGCCATAATGAGTGTGTTTTTTAGTCCATCTTCTTCCCCTCTACCTAACTGTTTTGACCCTCCAGAACTAGCTAATGTACCATGTTCCAACATCCCGGGCTTATCTGGATATTGCCAGTTTGATGTTTTTAGTGAACACAATCATTTTTCGTCCCAAGTGTGTCAAAGTTACTCCCTCATCTAGTTTTTGCTGTGAAAAAGAGCAAAGCACCAATAGGAGCGACTTGAACAAAATTCGTGGCACAAAAAATGATGGTGAATGAGTCTGGTTTTGTCTGAGAATTCTTGAAAGATGAAATGCTCCTAGGGAGGAGGCCCCAGATGAAATATTACATTCCAAGTTTTAAACAGAGTTCCAGGATTCTCCACGAGAGTCTATATTCCTCATATTTCTCTTTAGACATAGGAATGATGGGAGAGGGTGCCCTGAGACAAGATTCATGAACAATAACAATCAGAAGTGTCCGTCCCCAACCTCAGCATTCACAAGATTAGTTGTGCAGAACCAGTTGCATATATCACCTTATCTTACTAACCCACGGCCAGACCAAGGCCTCCAGACACCTGAGGCAGCATGCCAAATGCTGCCCTCCCTTACTTGATGCTATGCCAGCTTCTGTTCCTTTTCACTCTCTAGTGTTCTAGCTAAGCACTCCCCTGTTCCTTTCTGCCCCTTTCTCAGTCTAGGAAGTGGAAGGAGGAGGAACAGTGGAGGGAAGTAGGTGGACAGAAATGGGCACCCCCCACCAACCTGCTGCCTGAGGCGACCGCTTCAGTTGGCCTCATGGATGGGCCAGCCCTGACTGTACCATAGGAACCCAGAAAGCTGCTTTATATTGAATCAGACACTCATCAGTCCATTTAGTTCAGTATTGTCCGTGGTGACTTGCGGCAGCTCTCCAGGGTTTCAGGCGGGGATCTTTTCTTGTCCTACCCAGAGATGCTGCCAGAGATTGAATTTGGGATGTTCTGCTCTGCAAAGCATTGGCTCAACCACTCATACCAGCAGGCAAAGCAGTGGATGACCTTGACTGCATTTATATTTTTGGAAAAGTAAGAAAATTGATTTTATTTCATAAAATTTATTTTAAAATACAGATTTTTTTAGCTTGATTCAAAACTGCATGTTGCCCATGTTAAGCCCTTATTCTATATATTAATTATGTTTTGTTTAATATTTATTTTATATATGAAAACCGTGGTGGTTGTGGCTTCTAGTCAAAGGTGCCTTAGGAGGAGGTGATTTTCAGCAGAGGCATAGGGAGAGAGGGGTGCTTAACTCTTCCTGCATTTACTACTGCCCCCCAAGAGGTTCCAAACATGTGTATCCTCAAACACCCCCCCCCCCCGCTTCTCTATTGAAACTTAAAAGAATCAGGTGTTGGGGGTCGTATCACACATTTCTGTGTAACACATTACTTGGCCCTGAGATGAATGAATTTTTTTCTCCTGAATGTGCACTAACGTTTGCCATTGTTAAGAATCAAGTGGACTAATTTATCACATATGATGTGCTCCAGGCCGAACACTCACTGGACAAGTGGGATTTTTACATCTTGCCCAATGAGCCTTGGAGTCCATCAGGTGTCAGCTTTCATCAGATAAAGTATTTCCACCTGATTGTCTGTGCCACTGACAATCAGGTGGAAGTTTATCTGATGAAAGCTTCAGTGCATGATTGTGACAAAGTTCATGCGTGTCAGAGGGGAAAGGTGTTTGTCAGAAGCCATCCTGTGATTCTACGTGATCAGACTTAAGATCAAAACAGGATATGAAGTACAGAATCCTGACTTAATTAACATTTCCTCCCTGTTCCAAGATTCTAACCTTCACTGTTTGTTGTAGAATCACCCTGATCCAGTGAGGGCTGATCTTCATGCAGATCAAGTTTCTATTGGCAGATTTCCCTTACCTCATAAGCAAAGGGTGCTGTGGAGGAGAGGGGCACCCCAATTCAGAGATCTATGAGTGCAGTAATGAATCTGATCTAGAAGGCTGTGAGGACAGCAGAAAGCTGCACATCTGGAAGCAGGAAACTCCTGTTTAATTCATTGTTCCCTGGAAATGCTTGTATTTCCCATTTTTTTCATTTTATTCGTTTCCTTACTTTTGTCAAAATATGATCTGTGCAGTTTGGATGACATTTTTGTCACTAGAGGGATTTCAAAGCTGATTGAAGAAGACACTTTGCATGGTTTTTCGAAAGTATTCAGATTTGCCTGTGAGAAAAGAAAGGGCTTATTTATCCTTCACTTGACTCCAGAGCAGAGATCAAGAGGGTGCCTTTTCCCCATGTCATTAGACCTCCACCCGAGAGACTGGTCCAGATTCCCACAGCAATCAGCCGCCTGCACCATGTCTTTAGAGCTGGGATGTTTATGGAACTGGGTTTTCTGCCACCTTCATAAGACAAGAGTTTGTGTATATAAATGTTACATACAGTCATCACAAGCAATTGTGCTGTTGTAATGGTAACCAGCTCCCACGTTTCATAGGGAACATCCTTTCCTTTTGCTACTGTGATTTGTAACACTTCCATCTCCCTTCTGATTCCTTCAGCATTTACAACGTTCCCCTTTCTAGTCCATTCCCCCTTTTCCTTGATAAGTCTGCAGGTGTACCGGCGGTCACTTGCAGCTGATTGTCTGACATTCATAGGTGGCCTTTATATGGAAGCCAAATCATAGGGATGTGTTGGTGACATCACTATATTTGCTTTGTCTGCATATGCTGGAAAGGCCAGTTGTCTGTTTAAAAAGGGGGCAAATGAGGTAAGACGGGAGAGGCCCAGCTTAGATTTCTTGCACACTGTGCTTTGCCATTCCCAGAAGCTGGATCCCTCCATAAATAACCTCCCTGTAATAACAAGGCCGCTTCTGTTTTGAGTTCTTTTTAGTCTGCTTGGCTATTGCCATGTGTTGTGTTCTTTTTGCAGAAGATTGTAGTATTGCAGAAGATGCTCGGACATGTGCAGCAATCCTGAGGGGGAGATGCTGTATCTCATTCCATGCTTGTTTTTTTTAGCTCTGATTATTGTACATGAATTTCTAATCAATTTTAAGGACATAATTTAGATAAGCTTAGGTGTGCTTACCATTAACATTAGTGGGACCTAAACTATTCATACAAGGCTGACTGAAGACCTCCCAGCACCTGACGTGGTGCACCAAATGCCGTCCCTCTTACCCAGTGGCGCACCACCTACTCCTCTTCCCATTTTATAGATTTGAAAAGGATGAGGGGAACAGAGCAGAAAAGGAAGTGTGGAGGGGAAGAGAGTGGTGGGCTGGATTGTCTCCAGTGTTCTAGTCCACACTCTCCACACTTCCTCTTCCACTCCATTCTCTCTTCCTTTGTGAATCCAGGGAGCAGGTGAAGCTGGGTAGGTGGATGGAGGCAGGTATCTATCTCCTACCAACCCACCACCTGAAACAACTACCTACGTCAGCCTCATAGATTGGCTGGCCCCAGTAGTGTAGCCAGGCCAGGGGTGGTGGTGCGGTGCCCTGGGTGACAGCCGCAGTCTCCTCGCGAGGAGGAGCCGCAGCGACAGCTTTCTGCTCCGTGGCTGCTTTTTTGCGGAGGATTTTCTGTGCTTTGGATGCCCCCCCCCACACTCCTAGGCTTCAAATGAAGTCTTCTGGGAGTGCAGGGCATGGGCAATGACACAATATGCGTCATCGCCCCCCCCCTCCCAGGGCACGCTAGCAACGCCACTGGCTGACCCTGCATTTAGATCACTGTCAGGAATCCTGAACCCTGTCTCCTGATTACAGCCCTTCCATGTCCCCTCAGCTTAAGGAAGGGAGGGGGGTTGTGGAACACTCATCCTCCCCTACCTTGGCTCCAGTGGACTTCTCCTTTTCTTGCAGGGGGTCCTCCAGCCAACCATCATAATTAAACTTCCCTCGCTCTTTCTAAATAGCATGTCACAAGCCATGCATGTGCCCTCTGACTTCCCAGAGTCTTGTGAAAATGTGAGATCCCAGTCTACTGCCACCCCTGGTGTCATGATGATGGAGATGCTTGAAGCCACTGTTGGAGACCCACAGCCTGTCACCATGAGCTCTGTTTCCTTCCCTCATCTTGGGCCAACACCAAGGTGATTGAGGGCCCTGGGATATTGTTGGAGTCGACCCACAGAGACCCTAATGGGGCAGCTCCAGACAATTGTATTATTTCAGAGAAACGTAGGTTGACCTAACTCCTATGGATAATGGCCAAACAAACAAACCCACCATCACAAGTAGTGCAAGTGTGTGTCCAAAAATAATGTCCCTTACAGCTGTTGACAGCAGGAGGGACAGACTACTTTCCACTGCACATCTAAATGTATGTTTTTAAAAATAGAACCCGACAGAATGCTGTGTGCCCTGCCCAGCTCCATTTTTATCTGTGGCATAATCGCCTGGGTTGAGAGATGGAAGGTAATTCAACATTCAGGAGCCTGGGCATTCCATCGCTGCAGTGTGCTTATAATAGATTGCTTAGCATCTCCTGGAGAAAAGGTCTACTCGCCATAAAGCACCCTCAGTGCTTACTTTCAGGACTAGCATTGCAGGCCTTTGAGAGTTTTGTTAGCCTTGGGATCAGGGAAGAAAAAAAAAGTGTTTGGATATGGTTTCCCATTCTGTTAAGAGAACGTGAGAGCCAGATTCGTTCTAAAACCCCACCTGAATGAAGGTAGTGTAGGCATCTTGGCCTTGATGGGAATGAGTAGGAGGAAAGAAAACGGGGTTTGTACACTTTGGCTTCATGGCTTAAGAAGGACCAAGAGAGAGGTTGTATTCTTGGTAGTTTGGATTGCCAGCTCTTCTCTACTGACTTAAATATAGACTGAGGGCCTTCTTTCTTAGAGCTTAGACGTGGTTCCACTCTCTCAAAGGCTCTTTAAGGATTCAGCAGCTCAGTCCATAACTAGGATGCAATGCAATTGTGTCCCAATGGGCAGCTGTTGGCGTTTCATCATTCTCTGCCTGTGGTTTGGCTGTTTGCAAAGGAGAAAAGTCGCCACCTGTCACTAATCAGAGAGATTGCACATGTCAACAGCGTCACTCAGTCCATCTGGCTCTAAGAGGCCCTATATTGCTAGGGCCTGGGTCCCAGAAGTGCACAGCTTCCCCAGTTATGGTCTACACAGTTCCTGATTGATCTTAAGTCCAAAAGTCTAAGGGTGTGGGATGGACACAGTACATATGCCTGAGCTTTGTGGGCATCAGGCTGCCTATCTGTCTGGCTTCTCAGGAATAGAAAGAATACCACCTTCCTTTTTTCTGCTCTGCACCTCCCCTTCTTCTCCAAAGTCAGAGTGAGAGGAAGGGCTTGGCATACCGTGGGTAACCTGACAATCAGAACCAGCTGTGCCCTCTCAGCTAAGAGGCAGGAGTGTGGTGCTTGCTACAGTGGATGTGACTTGCACCTCTAAAAATGGAAGTGTTGGGGACTTGGGTAGGGACCTCACTTGTGACAATACAAGCAGCATACTCCCCTGTGAGAGAAACCTGTGCAAGTGTTCTGAGACTATAACTGCAACCCTATGCGTAAGTCCCATTGACGTCAACGGGGCTTACTTCTGAGTAGACATGCATAGGATTGCAGTGTAAGCTTGTCAAAGACTGGGAGATAAATTGAGAGGAACTGTTCCATTCTGTAACCTGACCTAAGGATTCAAGCATATTGCTATTCAGTACATGCAATTATTGTTGTACTGTATTTGCAATTATCTTGATTTGTGCAATTTACCTCATCTGTGGATTTAAGAGGCTCTAGGATAGATTTCTGTGCTATTACTAAGGCTACCACAAGCCATCATGTGACCCAAGCAATACATGTCCCCACCCCACTCTTCTGCTGCATAGGTAATTGGTGCTAACAATCCCAGGGCAGCATGGAAAGACTTGAGCAGCAGAGAGATTGTATGAATGAACTGACCCTTCCAACTGGCCAATTGCAAGAGGCAACCCAGAGCTTAATATGGCTTTCCACCTATGGACAGCTTGCAGGAATATCCAACTGCATCATAGTAAACAGTAAGGAAACTCCTGTTCTGAATCCAGTGCGCCTTGACCTTTTTATAAAGGTAAAGGTGATCCCTGACAATTAAGTCCAGTCGTGTCCGACTCTAGGGTGTGGTGCTCATCCCCATTTCAAAGCCGAAGAGCCAGCGTTGTCCGAAGACGCCTCCGTGGTCATGTGGCCGGCATGACTCTCCTTGCCGCAGCGCGTAGCATGCGGCTGGAACACGGAGCGCTGTTTACCTTCCCGCAAGCGGTACCTATTTATTTACTTGCATTAACATGCTTTGGAACTGCTAGGTTGGCAGGAGACCTTTTTATACCTGGGTTCAAAACCAGGGTGGAGCCTGAAACTTTAAATTCATTTAAAGTTTGGGATTTCTGGCAACTGTCATTACTGAAATGTCATTTGGTTAAAAATGTGCATAAGTGAAAGTCTTGCTGTGTGGTCACCTGGATCTCTTGACGTGACAGATTCTGGTACCTGATTGAAAAATGGGGCATTTTAGGTTGCCAGGAAGAGTCCAGTGATGGCTGGCTTTCCCATGGGCAGAAATATGGATGCACCACGTGTGCATGCCTGAGGCGGCATGCCAAATGCTGCCTCCCCTTACCTGGTGACGGAGGAGGAGCGGTGGAAGTGAGTGGGCAGATAGAAGTGGGCATTCTCTGGCAATCTGCTGCCTGAGGCAACTCATGGGACCTGCTTCAGAGGCAACATGCCACTGACTGCTGGGGAATGCTATCGCTCTGGTCCCCTGCAGATGCTGCTAGTATTTTACTTTTTAAAAAAAAGAGAGGGAAAAAAAAAACCCAAACACATAGGGCCAAACTATACATATAATGTCACATATAGCTTGTTTCTTAAGATGTTTCTTAAAAGAATGCTAGATGCTTTCCCCAGAGTCCACATATAGCTAGAGAGGGGACTGCAGCCCGCCCATGGGCCCTACGCTGTGCAGGCCCGTTTTAGGATCTAATATACCAAATGTTTCCAGTAGAACAGAGGAAAGAGCTGGCTGCCGAGTTGGCTAAACAAAGTAGTGAACGAACGTAGCCCAGGTTAGCTGCCTCTGTGGTTTACAAGAAATACACAGCTGCAGAAATAGCATCGTCTGTCAGCATGTTTTGGCAACAGATAGCCTTGTTTAGGATAGAGGAAAAGTGACAGAGTTTGTATATAGTTGCAACTCAGAGGACCCAACTGCTGGAGTGTTTGTATTTTAAAGCCAAGTGCAGTGTAATTAAGCGTCAGAAATGGAAGAGATCTCCTGATTCACTCTTGTCTGCTTCCTTGCAATTTGACCGGTGTTATCCTTGGCACCTAAAACACCTCAGTGGCCCTAAGGCAGGAATACAAGCCTACCTATTCTGCAGCCTTGACCTCAGCAGACAGTTTTACAGTTATGATGAAGGGCAGTAGAGACAGACTCTTGGGCTGTGGGTGCAACCCAGTCGGAAGCTCTCCTGTGCCTCTTTGAAATGATCAGGAGCTGCACAACAAGACTAGATCACTTATGCTTCCAAATACGATTTCAGTGAGCTCAAATGGGAGAAAAGCGGGATACAAATCCAATAAATAAATGGTACGGTACCTATATCCGGTAATATGTTTAATATACTGAACTGCCTGAAACCAACATCTTCAAATTCTGGGGTAGATATCCATACCTACCTGCCTGATATGGTAGAGTGTTCCTGGAACTCCACGTTTCCTCCAACAGAGGGGGGCTCATATGGTTCACATGTGCCTGCTCCTCACATTATTTATTGATTATATTTATACTTTGCTTTTCAGCCAAAATTGGCTCTGAAATACAATATACAAAAATTTATTATGGATATGTGATAGTGTTTGTGGCAGCCTTTTCTGGTCCCTGAAATGCCAAGAATTATTATTCCAAAGTCAGAAATGTCAAGGTGCAAAACATTTTTCCAATGCCACTTTTCTTGACTTGCTAGCAAAACAAATAGAAGTAAAAGTATAGTTAATGATTACATAACTTAAAGAACACCAGTAAACAGGTGTGTGAGGTGGGGGGGGGAAGGTAAACCTTAAGTTTGAATATGTTGTGTCCCGGTGCCCCCTGGTGTTAAGCAATGGAAATATCAAGAGAAAAAAGGGGCCCATATCCACAACCATAAGGGAGGATGCTTGACAGGCTTTTAGATAACGCTGCTCTTCCTTGCTGTTACTTCCCAAGGTTGCTTCTCCCATTGCACTTGTATTTGTTCTTAATATACTGCCTTTCAATCAGAAACTAAGGCAGTTAATTGAATGCCTTACAGTTTGACCGCAACACAAACCAAGGGGTTATTAGCGATGACAATATTTTTAGTTTCTTTCTAAAGGCTCTCTCCTCCTGCCCTCCTTTTATCCTCACAAAACTCCTGAGTCAGGCTAGGCTGGGAAACAGAGTGACTGTCCCAAGGTCATTCAGTGAGTTTCATGAACGAGTGGAGATTTGAATCCAGGATTCTCTGGTCCTAGTCCAAGAGACTAACCACTATACTACACTGCTAAGGAAGTGGCATGCCAATCAGAAGTGTGCCCAAATATTCCAGTCTGCAAGGTCACAGTAGGAAAATTGTGCCCCCAGCACCTTGGGTTGCATTGCCAGATATCCTGGGAGGGAAAATATATGGGGAAAAATTATAAAATTATAAATATATAATTTAAGATTATGTTCTTAACAAAGGATGCATACATAAATTAAACAATAGGTATAAACAAATTATATAAATCAAAGGCATGAGTAAATGCCAGTATTATCAGTTGGTTATGGAGCTTGGTTAAAAAAAATCCCATTTATTAATAAATTCACTTTGTCTTTTTTCTTTCATCCATAGAAACCATGTCAATTTTCCATAACAGCCAAGTCACATATTTTGTCTAACCATTCTTTCATACCTGATAAAGTTTGCCTCCAACACTCAGCACATGCCATGCTCTAGAAATTGTACCCATGCTTGGACTATAATGTACGAATAACAAATACCCAGGCAATAACTTATCAATGTGTGCCTGTAACCATTTGCTCAGCTGGTTCTCTCTGCGGGGTAGAATGCTTTTCTATTTCCTTAGTTCTCTAGATGCTCATTTGGGTGGGGAAGTGTGATAAAGTTCTCTTGAAAACCAGAAGAGGAAGTAAACTACAAAGAGCACCAAGTCAAAGCTTTTACTGTTGTTTCTGTGTTTTTAACCTTTTTTTACATCAATCTTGCCCTGGCAAGCTTGAACTGTGTGCCCCTCTCCCCTCACAGCAGTCACAGAAACATTAACTGCCCTGTGAGGAGGAGGAGAAAAAGAAGCCAGAAGGGCATTACCCCCCCCCCCACTTTACTTTTGTAGTGATTTCCCCCTGAATGGTTTCCTGTAATGTACGAATACATTATTCTTGGCTGAGGCGTGGCGTACAACTGTGTAAGTAACATAAACAAACATTTCTAAAATAATTTTAAAAACAAAAACGCCGATAAGTTGCTTTCTGCTGGTGCACTCTAAGTCTGAACAGTATATTTAAATGCTCATACTTCTTATACTTTGCCAATTATCAGACAGGGATCCAAACAACCCATTTGTTCCCTAGAATCCTAAATGGTCCAGACTCAAGGGGACTGTCTTCTCCACGCAAACCTGACTGTCCTGTAGTTAGATCTTTCTTAGAAACCCTTGTCAGGAGCCTTCCTTCCACATTCAGAGAAACAGGGCCTTTTCTGTTGGGGCACCACATCTTCATAACACCTTCTCCAAAGAGATCTGCCTAGCATGGTCATTGTTAGTGTTAAGTTGCCAGCCAGCCAACCAAGCAACCAACCACCATCTAGTTTTTTGTGCTTTTTTGTTCTGATTCCTCTTTAATCAAGTTATTCTGCTCTAGTTATTCTGCTGCTGTTTTCTTGGTTATTTTAATGATGAGTTGTATCTGTATTGGATTTATATTGTGACTTGTGTAGTGATTATTTTATTGCAACTTGTTTTGAGCATTCCCCCCCTGAGGTGGGCTATTATAATTGTAAAATTATTATGAATAACAACATGCAATAATAAAACTTGCAAAGTCTGTCACAGACTGTCTGTGAAAAAAGGAAACAATCCAGCACCTCAGGTTTAGCAAAGCTTATTTTAGCGGGCGTGCCTTTCGGTTTTGCAAAGCGATCCTATCATGGGACGCTGTTTCCAGCGGCTCCTGCATTGTGGTCGAAGGAGGAAGAGCAGCGACAGCTTGGGAAACCCTGACCAATGAGGAGCTTCCCTGTCTTAGTACTGGGAAGGAAGACTCAGCGACGGGACTTCGCGTTCTGGGTACAGCAGAGGGAAGTAGACCTCCCTCGCCGGCGCGCGCTGTACGTGGAAGCCGTCGTATGCCGGGAATGGAACATACAGTACAGCAATAGTACCGTAATTCCAACTGGGTAGTGGGGCGCTCTACCCCTTTCCCATCTCTATGGTCTCCATATGCCTTTGTATTGTTACATTCCCCGCACGTCCAATTGGAAGCCGGAAGTGCTATACTTCTCTATTATGTCTATGACCTCTTCCCCCCCCCCCCCCCGGAGTTCGGAAAGCGGGACGAGCGCGGCTGATGGTGATGTGATGTGATGAGGGGACTGTTGATGAAGAGACGGTTGGAACGAAACGAAGGCGAAGCGGCCCGGCGCCTGCGAAAGCCTTGACGACGACAGCATCAACGTGCGCACTGGCCGAGATGCCGGCTTGCGCAGGCGCAGTACCGCCGCAGCGCGCGGAGGCGGTGCGCGAGAGCTCCTCTCTCGCGCTCTCCCTCCCTCCACCTCCCCCCCCTCCGCTTCCCTCAGTCCTGGCCTCGCCTCACGTCGCGTCCCTCCGCCTCCTCCTCTACCAGATCTGGTTGCCGCCATGGAGTGCCCTCACCTCGGCTCCAGCGTCTGCATCGTGCCCGACTCGGCCAAGTTTCCTCCAGGCTCGCCTTCCTCGTGGTGTTGCAGCGGTGAGTGATGGATGATGGGTTGGGGCAGGGACCCGCACTCTTCCCCCCCCCCCCCCGCCGGCGGTCTAGAGAGACGTCTTTGTCCCTGGAACGGCGACGGGACGCTTCACTCTCTTCTCTTCCTCCTCCTCCGTCTTATAGGCATTGTGCGCTCCCGCATCTCCTTGGTGGCTTTCCCTTCCTCCCCAGCCTCCCCCCCCTTTCTTCATGTTCATTCTTCTGTGTCTAGAGCGAGCGGGGGCCCTTCACTTCCTCCCATTTCACCCCCTCTTGCTTCGTTGTTCCTCCTTCCTTGCCCCCCCCCCCCGCACCTTCCTTGCCCCTTTCACATTAGAGGCGTTCTCATCCCCTTGGAACTTGCTCCCTCCTTCCCCCGCCCATTCTTGTCCCTTATTTATTTTGGGAATATTCCAGTATCCCTTGCTTCCTGGGCAGCTTGCAAAATATTTCAGACAATGAGCATCACTACAAAGGTACAAGAAGTGGTGAAGATCTATTAGATTTCTTTCCCATTGTTGCCCCACCTCTACTGCACTCTTCTCTTGCCTCCTGATCTCATTTCCCCTTTAATTGAACCCCTTTCTTTGATCCTTGTCCACATGCATTCTTATGATATGGCTACCCCATTATATAATGCCCCCCTCCTGGTCTGGGTCCCCATTTCCTTAATAGCCTTCCCCTCTTATTTACTTTTTGTGTATGTTATATAAGAACTTATATGCCACCTCATCACTCAAGCATTCAAGGCAGCCATCAATTCTATGAAAGCAATATATAAAGTATAATCTATAAAACAATTGAAAACACAAATTACAATTAAAATTAATCTCTTCCATCTGTGTCCCCTGAATGCCACTGGTGATGGCTGTTTTGATTATGATGATTGGGTATATAAGGGGGCAGAATATCTGTCTCCTAAAGCTGAGAGAGCTCAGCCCCTTCTACCTCATATCTCTTTGCCTTCTTCCCCTGCCCCCATTGTTTTTGCAGGCCCCATTCTCTTTTCTTTTCCTCTCTTTGGGCTCAGGAATGCTTGGCCTGCGCAGTTCTGCAGAGCTTTGTCTGGCTTTTTGAGAGAGGGTAGTCTAGCAGACTTGATCCCAACCATGTGCCTCGCAGGCGAGACATTGTCTCTCTCCCAGAGGCTCAGAGAGAGGTCTGTGCCTTCATCTCTGAAAGAATGCAGGAATCTTTCTTTCTAACCCCTGTTCCAGTCAGAGAATAGCAATGAAGAAAACAGAGCCCACTGGAGATGAGTCTGAAGAGACTGTGCGTGTTTAACTTGCTGGAAGGGTTTTTTTTGGAGTGTAGGCCATGTGTGTGCTGGCTAGAACACGCTGAAGGGAGGATACGATGCAATAAAACATCTGAAAAAGAGTCCCAGCAGGAAATGCTGGGTAACGTGATTCCTCTGTGTGTACACACTGCTTCAATCAATATTTACATAATTAAGATGTATGTTGTGAAGCAAACATAAGAATTTCCATGTCAGATCTTTTGTTGATGTAATGGTGGAAATGAACATGAGCGTATTAGGTTTTCAGTCCTCTTGTGGGAACAGAATAGCTTCTTTGAATGTGTTCCCTTGAAAGCTTGCCCCTTTTCAAGGAGAAGTAAACAACTCAACAAGCATTTTACAGTATCTCTGTTTCTTGTTAGATGTTTGGTCAGTGGGCTTCCCTTTTGTAACTTCTCTATTGCTAGTGCATAGTGAATGGTCGCTGCTGAAAAGCACCTCTTTTGAATGCGCAAGGTTTGATGTGTATTAGCCCTGTCCGTAATCAGTGGGAGTCTTGTAATTCAGTGGGATGTGGCTTGCATCCATTGTGACGAGAGAGAGAGAGAGGGACCGAGGGACCGACCCTTGGTTTATGTTTTTAGTTGTTTCCTTCTGTGGAGGAAAAATGGCTGCTCTTAAGTGTGGAATAAGCTCTTAGCTTATTTCAGTTCTTTGCAACTTCTTCCTGGAGCTAAGGTGTGGTGGGTTCTACTGCTACTTTTTGTAAAACCAGTTATTTTACTCTGTAAAACTCTGTAGAACTTTAATGCAAAGGATTATTTTGTAGTGGCTGTTGTATGCAGGCTTCATAGGCATGTAAAGTCTTGGTTTTTTTGATGTTTTTTTTGATGGTTCTTTTAAAAAATGTACTTTAAAACTGTGTTTACAAACTTAACCAAAAGGGGTGGGTCTTGTCAGCTCAGGATTATCAAAGGCAAGCAAGTAAGATCATGTGACACAAAGTACCTCCTCCTCAAGGAAGTCTAGGAAGATAAAATTACCAAAGGTGAAACTTTAATAAAAATATTAGTCTTTGTGTAACTTTGCAGATAATAAAAACATGTGGTGAACCATACCACAATGGTGATTTGACCAGAATGTCTTTAGCGTACTCTTTGTCCAAATGAAGTTATTTGCGTCTCATAAGTGGCTACATGAAATGCCGAGAGAATCTATTGCAAAACTGAATCCGTTTAGAAGTAATTATAATTACAGTTCTAGTGACCTTTTTGCTTAACCAGAGTCAGTGGTGAGTATATTCCATCTATGTGAATACAGTACTGTAGGTATCACCCTCTGAGGCCCCCCTCTGGGCTTCCAGTGCTACCTTGGGAAAGTGAGGTGGGTAGTGAACAAAGATACAGGCTAGAGATGTAAAATTTCCAGAAAATTTTGGACTGGAAAAAAAATTGTATGTGTTTATGTTTTTGGAAAAAGGAAATACTGTATGTGCAATATTTTCCTTATACTGTATATAATCTAAACTTGCTTTCTTTTAAGAACAGAAAATACATTATGTCTAACTTAGCATATCAAATTGTACTTTTGTACTTATGAAACTTAAAAGTATAAATATCTTCATTTTATTCAAGCAGGCATTGTAAATATAATTCTAATATAAAACTGTAAAATATAATTAGTATTGGAGGTCTAGTACAACAAGCTGCTGCAGCTGGAGGTGCCTAAACGTTTTAGGTTTTGCTAGTTGAAAAAAATAGGGTTTTAGACAAAAGTTTTTAATGTTTTAAATCTGGACTTAAACAGATTTTTTCCTCCTTATTGGTTAGTGTTGAGCTTTACTCAAACAAAAAAATATAAAGACCTGCAACACTGTACACACCACATACAACCCCTCTTTCAAAATGCTTCCAACTCTCTCTGGGGAAAAAAATCTGTTTCCAGTTTAAGCAGATTGTAGTGTTAAAGGCCATCAATAAATCTTGATAGTAAGGGATAAATGTATGTCTTAAAACATAGACCAGATTCTTTTACATATAGTGGAACAGAGAAGAATTTGAAGCAAGTGAGAAGATTTGGGAATTTTACTTGCATGCAATATGTAATTGTAATTGTGTAATAATGTACTGTAGGTAATACTGTACACATTTTGATGGAATAAAAGGGAGATGCAACATTATTTTAAAGTTTTAAGCATTTCATTCATCATTATAAAAGAACATATTTAAGTCTTTTTCAGTGTTTCCTCAATTTTCCAAGTTTTCCACTGGAAAAATTGAACAAAGTGACTCAGAAAAAAAAACACTATCGTTCTCCCCCCACCCCCTCCAATTTTTCCATTTTCCCCCTAGGCTTTCACTTCTCTAGATAGGGCCATCTTTGCTTTGATGCTCTGAGTTGGTGGTAGTTGCAAGCTGTTCTGGAAGTCGGGTGTGTGTGTTAGAATGGGGGGGTACCAAATAATTGTAATAAACAAAATCGATGTACACATAGATGAAGGGAGCAGTGCACAGGGCACAGAATGTTCCAGTTATGGACAAACACTTTTTGGGTAAAGTTACTTTTCAGCTGTCTAAGACTTCTCACTGACACTTCTGTTTCCCCCTGTCCTCTGTTTTTCTCCATCACTTGCATTTTCCAGCCTCCTGCCTGCCTTTCACATCTATAAACTTTCAGCCATGATTACAGTGCTGCAGAAGGACCAGGAAACTGCAGTGTTGTGCAGTGTGTCCTGAGGACTTGCATGTCCTGATGTCCCACAAACTGCTGGGGATAGGACATGTCACTCCTGCGCTCCTTTAGGAATACCCTGCTAAATGGAGTTCCAGAAAGGAGAGAGAGAAACTCTTTGTTTTCCCTTGTCTGAAAAAACATAGAACTGTAAAAATGGCTGTGGTAACGTTGTTCCTGTTTGTATTTCATTAAAAGTTTATCAAGATGTAAATATAAATATAAATGTTTGATTTGCAGAAGTATATCCAATACAATAAAAATGTCAATGTTGGTGTGTGTTCTGCATCTTCTTTTTTAGCTTGTGAGCCTTTTTGGGACAGGGAACCATTTAATTTATTCTGCTTTGTGAACTGTTTTGTTCAATCAGTATATAAAATTAATTTTTGTTGGTATTGGAAAGTCGAACTGATGTAGATAGTGGCTTCAGTAATGATTAACCTTTTGGACATGCAGTCTCTCTGTTAGTGAGTATACAAATATTGTGGTGTTGATCTCTCTTCCTTTAATTTGGAACAACAATAGGGTTTTATCTTGATCAACATCCATCTTGGCCCCTTAACCAAGAAGCCAGCTACCTGTCAGCCCCTTCTGTTTGGTCTTCAACACCCTTTGATTTAAATTAAGATAGTTTACAACTAGGATAGCTTTGGTGTGATCCACTGAGGTGGCTAGGAAGATGGATCTTGCTTTAACAGCCCGATGCTGTGTAAGTCCTAGAGCGGCAGAGAGAGCGCTCCGCCACTCGAGGCCATCGCAAATGTGCCGTAAAGCATGTTTGCAATTATTTTAGTGTACCGCTGCCCTCCAGAGCCAGCACCCACCAGTGGAGGTACTGCACCGGTAGGGGTGGGGGGAGGAAGGGCTGTGTGGCGAGGGAGGGGGCATTGGCCGAACCGGGCCGAGAGAGGGTGGGAATATTGGCGGCATGCTCCGCCGATACCCTCTGCCTTTTCCTGGCCCGGTTTGGCCTTACTTTGTCGCCTGGGATGCATGCCAGCTTCATAGCTGGCATACATCCAAGGAGGCCCATAGGGCCCTGGCCAGCTTGCACCTGGGGAAGGGGATGAACATCCCCTTCTTCCTGGGCCGGGCCGGGAATGGGATAGGATGTGGCGGCTGGCCACCACATCTTACACAGAATTGTGCCGTAAGTCTTCTGCCATAGATGTAGGTGATCTTTCACCCTTTAAGCTTGGTTCCCCATTTATAACAGAATAGCACTCTCCCTCATAAGGGGGTTATTAATGTGAAGACAGATCCAACTGGCTATAAAGCACTTTAGTGCGTATTGGGTGACTTGATGTTGATTCAACATCGTTCAGCCTGTGGCTGCGTTTCTCCAGTTTCTGCTTTTGAAAAAATCCCAAGTGTTTGGGGATGAAACGTTAAGCAAGGAAGATTCAAGACTTTTTTATTGCTGCGTCTGACTTTGGATAATCCGCTCTGGTCGCCCGCTTCTGCATACCGGTAGGATCAGAGGACAGGAATCTCAACAGACAAAGTTGTAAGAATATTCTTTTATTTCTTCAATTTAAGAGCTGATATTACATGGCTGGAAATCCCATAAACATTGCTTCTGTGTACATAGTAAAAAGCCATGAAAATCTACATGTATATATTATTTATTTATTTAAAGATTTTACCGGTATATCCTGCCTTTCTCCCAGCAAGGGCACTCAAGGCGGGGGGAGGGGGGGAGAGAGAGAGAGGATTTTGTACCAAAAATGGCATTTTTTCCTGTTCTTCCAGTTTGAAATTGGAAAAAAAATCTTTTTTGTAGGGCTCAAATGTTCAGCATGTTTAAATGTTGCAGTTTAACATGTTTAATATTAATATTTCAGTTACAGATTACAAATCATATATATTTTATATAAACGGCATAATTCCAGTTTTAAGTAAAAATCTGAGCTTTTTATCCACTTGTGTGTTTTGATAGTTTCACACACATGCTCATCTGTATTTCATAGTTTCAGAAGCTGTGATTATTTGAATATTGCAGCTGGCATGTTGCAGTCAGTGATGATATACCTTGGTTTTTCCATACGAAGTTTGGACATTCTATTATTTGAAAATGATATTGAAATTTTGTGGCATCATTCCCAGCTTTGAAAGGAATGCTTTGATAGGTACGCGTGCACTCTAAAGAAAACGAGATTGTGGGTAGGACTAGATATAGCAGATGCAGGGCTGCCACCAGAAGCCCTGCCTTTTCTTCTCCCTTAATGTGTAGAGATTCTCAGTGCGTGTTGTAATATTATACTGTGGATTCCCCAATCTCTCTGTCCACTTTGGGGGTAGGAAAATCTGGAGTGCGATGATGTCATATCACACTTTGAGAATCCCTAAGCATTATTGGTGAGGGGAGGAAAAAATATAGGGCTGTTGGTTTTTTAGAGCTCCCTATGTACCATATTCATCATGATTCTCCTCCATTTGTAGTGGTATGTCATTCCTTTCTTCACCACGTGGACCTTTCTCATTCACTATGCCAGCCATCTCTAGCTTAACCTTTGTCCCTCAGGGTGCAATCCCAATATGTGGTGACAGGTTTATGTAAAAAGAAAAACATTGTTTGATTTGTTCAATTGTGGTGGCAAGACTTGCATGGTGTTGTGGCACAGAAGGGGGACACACACCAAAATAGCGAAATATGTATGTCTTGTATGTATGTCATAATATGTATGTCATAATAGCGTGTGTATGTCTTGGGATGATGTGAAATTTCACAACTGTATTTAGGAACAAAGAAAAGTGTTCCTTAAGAAAAGGGGCTCAGTCAGCAGGAATCCTGAACCTTTCACTCAATCTGCTGAATGCCAGAACACAAGGATTTTTTATTTACTGTGCAGGTTGCATCATATTCCACATAATTTTGTTGTGGTTTGGGATAAAACACACACACACACACCCTTTTTTAAAAACTGCTTGTAAATGTCAAGGCCTTGGATTGATTTTTTTTTTTACCAAGCTGGGAAAATGTTTAGCAGATGGATTTAGTTTATCTTTTTCTGGCTGTGAATCCCATTCATGTGGCCTAGGAATTATCTGTCATGATTTGCTGTGTAATCTGCCTTATTCTAACTGACAGCGCAATCCGAACCAACTTTCCAGTGCCAGTGCAGCTGCAATGCATCCCCGAGGTAAGGGAACAAATGTTCCCTCACCTTGAAGAGGCCTCCATGACTGCCCCTGCACTGCAAAATGCAGTGTGCACCCTGTTGGCACGGCTACACCGGCGCTGGAAACTTGATTAGGATTGCGCTGTGAGTCAGCTAAACTTTACCAAGTGAAAACATGACCCAGCATTTGATAGCGTTCTGTTGTTAAGTATTTCAGGAGTGGGACTTTAATGAAGTAAATACTGTCGGACAGGTTGAATTTCTAAATTGTAGTGTTGTCGGGTTCGCTGAAGGAGGTGTACCGGTAATACACTTATTGTTGCTTTCCGAAAGCTGTTCCTTGATGGTAGTCATTGCTTTTATATAAGCATCGAACAATAGAAATGGGATTGTGGCTTCTTTTATAAACTGAAAAGCAACTGAAAAGCTAGGTTCATTAGGATTTAAGACCACTCTGGTTGCCCTTTATTAGGACCAAAAAAAAAAAATCATCTGGGCTCAAAGCCATTGTATTATAGAAAGCAATATTAAAAGGCCCAAAGCAGTTTGAGCTCCACTCAGCTCCTTATCTGTGGATGACTCTCTTAATCAATTCCTTCACATAGTGTGTTCTTACCCATTGCAGTTTGATATATGAAGATTCTTTTGCCGAAAAGGTAAACGTTTCTAGTATAAAAACCCTATTTTCTGAAATTAAAAGCAAGGCTGTTTGACATGTACTTTGAGGTTTGCTTCAATGCAACGTGTAGTGCTTGAGTGTGTTTCTCTTGTTAGGCTACACTTTGATCTTAGCTGGCCATCTTGGCAGCCATCAACATTTTGTTTAGGGCACTTGTCCGCTTGCCCTCACTGGGAACCCTGGCAGGGGAGTAGTCAAGGCAAGCACAAAGCCTTGGGTTGCCTTGGGGAAGGTTTTGGCCTCCAGGCCAGGGGTGTCTCGCACCGTTCGATCGAAGCTCTCCTTTGGGGTGTCCAGAAAGGCCTCAAATAAAGCTGGGGAACGGGGTTGCAGCACCCGTGTCCTTCTCCTAAGCCTGCCGTTTCTCAGGGGTCACTGCTCTGTACCCTGGCTGGGTTCAAAGGCCTGCCTCCCAGCCACCTCCGCATCGGCCAGCTACTGGTCTTTATACCCCCAAGCCCCTTGTAATCCCCATCCCCCTGTGGCTGCTCCCCCTCACCTTGTACCTCCCCTGGCATAACGCATTGGCCTGCCTTGTCCACTGGGAGCCAGGGGTTTGTCCCTGCTCGTCCTGGCTCAGCCCTGCTGCACTCCGCCCTGGCACGTCATGGCCTTGCCCAGAGGCACGTCGCCAATTGATGGGCCTTGGAGTGGGCCCTGCCCCCATGAGGTGGCCGCGGCTTCTCATGCTGTTGGGGTGCCCTTTCTCCTCCCCATCTGGGCCTGCTCCCAGCCCCTCGCGTTCTGTAGTGTCCATGGCTGGGGCGGCCGGGTGTGCCGGCCGTGCCTGAGGTGGCCTCATGTGAGGGTGGATCGGCAGGAGGCGGCTGCCTGGCCCCGCAGATCCCCAGGACGAGCAAGCTCGCTGGTTCCGCCCCCCCCCCCGAGGGAAACCGGGGCACCAACATTTGGCGAGGCCCTCGGTCATCTTGGGATTGTTGCTGGTGCAGGTACCAGTATGGGCGGGCCCGGACAGCACAATTTTATTAACAGCATCATAACCTCTTGAATCAAGAATAAAACTTTGGGAATCCCCAGATGTTACTAAATATACTGTATTTCTTCAATTCTAAGACGCATATTTTTTCCCAATTAAGCATTTCAAAAAATGGGGTGTGTCTTAGAATTGAAGGTCTCCAAAAAGCACCCCAAAATGCTATCTTCTTACTTACTGAGGCCTGCACAACCCTCTGCAGGCCTCCTTGATCTTCAGTTTGGCAAAAAACGGTGATTTTCAGCCATTTCCGGTTTTCGCGAAAACCAGAAATGCCCAAAAATCGCTGTTTTTCGCCGAACTGAAGATCAGGGAGGCTTGCAGAGGGTTGCGCAGGCCTCCCTGAAGCTCCCCCAAGCCCAGGTAACGAAGGAAATGGCACTTTCTGACGGGGCCAGAAATGCTATGCAAAGGCAGTGCACTCAGTCATCCTCAGCTGCAGGAGACATGCTGGGGAGAGTTGGTGCTGAGCAGGTAGATTTAATGAAGGGAGGCGAGTCTTACAATTGATGGATTTTTTTTTTCCTGCTGGTGGTACTGAAAGTAAAGGTGCGCCTTAGACTCGAAGAAATACGGTAGATAAGTCGGCAAGCAATGCACTCATTGTCCTACCCCACCTCAGGGCCAAATAGATTGACAATTAGGGGCATGTAGGCCTTTGGTGTGTGCTTTAGGGTTGCCCAAAGGAAGGTCTCCAGGGAGAAGTCCCTGGAAAATAAGGGTTTGCCGTCTTGCTCTTCTCAGTATTACTTTGGTAGCTCTCCTCATTCCACCAGTTAACGTTTTTATCAATATTGAACTTCTCTCATCTTCCTGACTTTCAGTAAACACATCAAAACTGGGATGGGTTTGAAGGAGTGCCACTAAGACATGACCTGGTTCTATTTACCTGAGGTGCTGCTTGCCTCATTTTGCATCTCATTGTGATATCCAAGGTCAGCAGAGTAGCTTAACTGTAGCACCCAAATGCTGATACCTGCTTCAGACTTGTGAGATGAGTTAAAAATCAGAACAAAATGAAGGCGGTATTGACTAACAACTCGAATGAGAATGGGTGAAGTTGGACCTTGATGTAAAGTTGAAGTATTATCTCCAGGTCCACGGTAGGGGGGCTGTATTTGTTTTGTGCAGGTGTAGCATACTGGTCAAGAGACTGAACTGGAAATCAGGACTTTCACAATTCAGATCTTACCTCTGCCATGAACTCACTAGGTGGTCTTATGCAAGCTGCTCCCTCTTAAGGGTCACCATACTCCCCTTGCAGAGTAGTTATAAAAACATCAAGATGGGAGTGCTTTTGACACTCAGAAAGTGCTATAAAAATGTTAAGTATTCTAATTAGGACATATTTCAGACGTAGTAATAAATAACAAAGTAGTTGGGTTCAAGTATACTGTTCAAGTATCTTAGTCTGTGCACGTGCTTGCTCTTTCCCAAAGTATGAGGCGGCTTTTTGTAATGTTTTAAGTGCTTAGTAATTCCCATTTTTAAGGTAGACTTACCGGTAGTAGGGTGAGATAATACAGTGTAAGGAAAATCTTTTGTTAAGATCTGAAGCTCTCGTGGCCAGCTATAATGCATACCAATTTAATATTAACAACAGGTTTAGAAGCCATGTTACATAAAACAAATTATATTAATGTTTAAAGATGTTAGACCACTACGTTTTGTCCATTCACCATGGACTTCATCAGGTGGAATACAGTAACTGATGCTGCAGAGTTGTTAAAGGGCACCACCTGATGAGGTCCATGGTGAATGGACGAAACGTAGTGGTCTAACATCTTTAAACATTAATATAATTTGTTATGTAACATGGCTTCTAAACCTGTTAATATTAAATCAGTATGCAAAATCTTTTGAATTGTGCCCTTTTAACATTGTTGTGCAATAGGACATATTCATTTGCTTTTATGTTCCACTCTGTTCCATGGACTCAGAGCAGCTTACCACATTTTCTCCCTGTATATTAATGTTTTGTTTCCAAGTGGCTCACAAGCTAAGAAATTAATGGTTGGATGTAATATAACAGAGACCAAGTAAAATCAAAATATAAACATAAATCCATTTTAAAAGAAAAGAGCTCCCCAAGAGTTCTGCATAGGATGCAATTAGATGTGAGCCCACAGGTCCTGTAATGCTGCTACTTCCCTTCCAGCAGCACCAACTACCAATAGTGACATTAAAGCAAAAATATTGTTTGCAGTTCTCTGCTTTCTGTAATCAGAGTAGTGGTTGCTTTCTGCATTGGCTGTGTCAGCCTATGCAATTGAATTTACACAACACCTGTGCACTGTTGAAACTGTGTAACTAAAAACCTCTCAGACGGCTCAGGTGTGGTGTTTTTCCAACAGCTCATTTATAGTCTGACTCTGACACATTCACTGAGAGCTATACATTGGCAAGCCTCCAAGCTCACTTGTGCAACCCCTGAAAATCTTGCCAACAGATGTTCTTATGAGGCTGGGATAAATTCTTGCAAGCAGTGTAAAACTAGTAATTTCATTAAAAATTAACAGCTTATGGCACATACACTAAATAGGGAACTTAGTCTGAAGGGCCGGTGCAGATGTACCCTTAACCACAGTTAAGAGATCAGGAGCAAGATGGATGATGATGTGTTCCCTCCCCTCTTAGGAATGAATTCTTCCTTCCCACTTTTATGGTGGTTACGCATTTTGTCAGCTTTTACTGTGGTTGGTATTGCTGCTAAGCAAGGTTCCCACACAACCAGGATTTGAGAATTACCAAGCAGTGTTGTTTTTCCTGTATGACTAATTGTAGTCTTGACATCTGTTTTATCTTTGTATGCTGGCAACTGAAGCATTAAACCCGGCAAAGGTTTATAGGGCCATGTTAGCAGTGTTTATAGGTGATTCTGAGGCTAGCAGCGCAATCCTAACCAACTTTCCAGCGCCAATGCAGCCGCAATGCAGCCCCGAGGTAAGAGAATGAATGTTCCCTCACCTTGAAGAGGCCTCCATGAGTGCCACTGTACTGCATGGTTACACCGACACTGGAAAGTTGGTTAGGATTGCGCTGTATGAAGCATAACTGAGAAACCTGTGTTTTAGGCTCAAGAAACTAGAGTGTAGACTCAAATGTTCACAGTTTGATAGCATTTATTTTCCACTAACATTATTCTCATACTTAGAATGTTATGCAAATTACTGAGTTTCACTATAAAAAGTTAATAGTATATGTTTAAACTAGGGTTGCAATCCTATATACACTTTCCTGGAAGTAAGTTCCATTGAATTCAGTGAGACTTGCTTTTGGGTAGACATGCATAAGGTTGCGCTTTGGAGAACCTTGCTTTGTTTTTAAAGGAGTCATGCTATATTTGGCTTTCTTTTGGTAGCCTGCCTGACAGTGGGTTCAACATAAAAAGCCAGGTACACACACAGACTTGAATGCTTCACTTTTTTTCTTCTGGCTTTTTTTCTCCTTGTTCATGAAGAACAAATATTGTTCATGAAGAACAAAGCTGAAACTTCACTTCCTACGTATTTTTAAAAATGTCTTCCTAGCCAGTAGTCTTCAACACTAAAACCGTTTAGAGCAGAACCACCCTCTGTCTGCAGTTCTCAAGTGAACTCACAGGGGCACCGTGGGATAGTTTAAATTTCAAAGGGAAACACAGCAATGGAAGAAAGTGTAGGGGCACTATGAAAACATTACTGAAACTGTAGGGGCACCGTGAAAGGTGAAAGTTTGGAATTCCCTGCTCACTGGTTTCTGCTGAACCACCTTGTGGCAGCTGAAACTTTTTCAAATGGTGCCAGACTTGGTGGATCTTTGCTATGATTCAGCAAACTTCAGTCTTAAGCATGGATCGTTAACACAATAAGCAAGACCTTAAACAGTTGAGAGAACCCGAGTATGCAGTCTTCCTTTGTAAATTTCTAAATTGCATATGTTGATCGTATGGATTTTAGTTTTTTAAAAAATTAAGTAGTCCACACAACTGAAATCGTCTCAGCACTGAGTTTACTCATCTCACGGTGCAATCCTGTCGCTGGCCTAGGGTGTCTGTGTCGGCAGCACCCAGTGAGTAGGTGCTGCTGGTGCCGAGGGCTGCACCGCTTGCCTGCCGATGAGCAGAGGAACTTGTGCCATGGAGCAGTTAAGTCCTGCTCCGAGCAACGCAGGGTCTGGGGGTGGGAGTTGGGCAGATCGGGCCTGGGACGGGGGGGGGACCAGCGTCCTTGTTGGATGCCATATCCTATTCTCCCTCCCAGGCCCTTGCAGACGACATGGGTTGGCTTGATTCTCCACAGGCTAAGGAGCTGTCGGAGACCGAGTAGCCTCTGGCTTAGTTGTCTTTTGCCTACTTGTAACATTAGTAGCAATTTGAACCCTTGCTGTCTCTCATATGTTGACGCTTTCCCTTTAAACTGATAGATTCTTTCCAGCATGAACTGTCATGCGTCTGTTTTTAAATTGCAGTTTGCTTCTATCAAAGGCTACCATCTCGCCGAGGTCGTTGCACCTAGAACTTGATGAGAATTGTAAAAAGACAATCGAAACGTTGTTCAAACTAATCTGTATTACGCTTCTAAACATATTTTAGTGTAATAAAAGCTTTTAAGTGATGGCTTCTAATCCCAATATAAATTATCATCCTTAATTATCACTGGCCATGAAAATTTTACTTCTTATCTTAAGAACAATATTTACTGCAAATCACAAGTTTTGTTCCAAACAACTTAAAACCACTTCACAGAGGTATTTGCAAGTTCTGCATTTCAGGATCAGGGAACTCCTGTGTTCAAATGAAGAGAAGATCTCTTGGTTTGGGAATTACAGTACTTTCTATGCATGTTGAGAGAAGTAGAGGAGGGAAGAAAAGGAACCATATGAGTCAGAGACCCACTCCTAGTCATGCTTTGCGTAGGAGTGGGGAGGATGCTACTGCCACATCTAGTCACTTTCATGAGTATATAGGCCTCTGTGTTACGTTTATTCTTCTAATCAGGTTTGTGTCAAGGAAAACAGGAAAGTACATTTGGATTTATAGTTTTAAAAGTTCAGCCTTCCCCTTGAATTCTATTTACTCCTAATGTCAAGCATGTGGAGATTTGAGCTAAATGACAACTTACTCCATTGCCACTTTCATTTGTTGATTATCTGTTATGAAAGAAATTGGAATTTAAGTTTCTGGACCATTGATTATGTCCATCCCTTGAATAAATAGTGTTGGTTGTTGGACAAGATGTTGAACCTTCCTTAGTTCTGTTTGGTCTGGACCGTACCCTGAAAACGAATTGTCTCTGTTACCTAGATTTCACTTGAGCCAAACAATTCAGTGAGATTTGTACATACGTAGCAGTCTTATGCAGAATGAAGTGTTGCCTCAAAATCTGGCAGGTATGCAAGGAGGTAACTGAATGTAGTTGTTAAATGAATTGTAAAGACATTCCTGCTTTGAAAGTTTTGTTAATTTTTTATGCTGTTTTGAATTTTCTGATGCATACACTGTTGAGGGCCTTATCTGTGGCATCTAAGGAGGGGACTGTGGTGACTGAGGAGGAGATACGCTGGTGATCAGATGAGGTATTTTACTTCAGAAAGGTTAAGAGGACAGAATAGTGCTCGATTAAGATGAAATTGAGGGAGTGGCTGTAAGAAAAGTAATCCAGAGATGGAGGTCCTAGGTTGAGGCCAGAGATAGGAGCCTGGAAACAGCTATGTCTGTAGAATTAGCAACATGAAAGTTGAAATTGCCAAAGAGCACGCTGGGGGTATGTTTGGAGAGGAAGAAGATGAGCCAAGCATCAAGGTCAGTTACGAAGATAGCGAGGGAGCCAGATAGGCAACATATAATAGCTATATGTAATCAAATTCACTCAGCTAGTAGCCCTCTCTTTGTGCACACTTGAGTTGGCACCATACTGCCTTAGTTCTGCCCACTTGTTTCATTGGTAGACACTTGCATTGTTCTCTGAGATGTTTGTGCTATGCAGTACACTACAGTGTTTAAAAGTGGATGACCCTTCTTCATAATGAAGTTTCAGCATTGTGTGCATTGAACGTGACCCCCCCCCCAAAAAAACCCAGGTACAGCTACAAGACAGAAAGTCACACACATATCATGCCCCATTTAAGCCTTCTTGAACGTCGGGTTTTCTTCACACCAGATCAGTTTTACGAGCGAGTAGCAGATATGTATATTTGATCACGATGTGTATGTTGTGATCACTGGAATTTTCAAATACGGTTTTCAGTTTGTTGAATTCAAAGTAATTGCTCCATTAAAGGAAGTTATTTTAAAGTAATTCGGTGCTACTGAGATTGAGGTACATTGAGAGCTACAAATGAGCATTCATATAGTGCTTCTAGCTTTGGACTTGTGGCATCAAGGAAACTCTTGAAACCCAGAATGTTGCATTACCACTTAGGTGTTTAAGTTGGCAGTGTGCTTCTAGGTTGCTAAAGGAGGGGTCTGTGGCTGCAGTCCAAGCTTGCACTTTTCTCTCTTACAAATGCAAAACAACTTTCTTTACTCTTGCTGGCGTGTGCTGATAACATCTTGACTGCTGAATTGAAAACTGATCTTTATTGGGCATGTGTATACTTAGGTGGATGTCATTGGGTTTCAAACTGGTGTGGATTAGACTAGAGCAAAAGCAATTTGATTATTCTTTTAAGGAAGCACTTAAAATAAAATTGTAAACAACTGCACTGTTAAATTGGCTTGACTTTTTTAGATCTCCTTTGTTCTGTTACATAAGGGCGCTACCATTTCAGCATTGTTAGATCCTGGAAATGTAGACATCCTTTCTCCATGTTAACATATCTTGTTTAGTCTCTACACAGTTACAGAAGATAGTTGAGTATATGTGCCAGATATGGCAGGTGGGAGGAGGAACTACGTATATTGTCCACACAAATTGTGTAAGTCATCTGTATAAGCTCCCAATGGGGGAGAGAGAAGAGAAAGAGAAAGCGGGATAGAAGAAGTACTTAGGGTATCTGTTGACTGTTTCCTGAAGGGAAGAGCAATGGTAAAGTAGCACAGTTAAGGAGAAGCCAAGGAGGGAAAGCTGCCCTCAAAAAAACCTCTCTCGCAGGCCAAGAAGTTGCAGTGCAAGAAAGGGAGTAGTGAGGTGGGGAAGAATGGGCACATTTGCTCTTTTCAAATAGTCAGTGCACTGGCGTCGACGGGGGGAAGCGGGGGGGCGGGCCGCCGGGGGGCGTCGCGCGTATAGGGGTGACGCGTGATGCCCCTTACTTACGGTGAAGGTGGGCCCGCCCGCCCTCCCTCGCCTCCGTTTGGCTCCAAAATGAGCCGAAAACGGAGCGGGGAGGGCGCTCCGCTCCTGCGCGTGACGTCACGCGCGGGGGCAGAGCCTCCCCCTTAAGGGTGACGCGCGCCCCCGCTCAGGGGTGTCGCGCGTCGTCGCGACGCCACTGAGTCAGTGTACCTTTTAGTTGTCTTGAGGGGGAAAAAACATCAAATGACGATGACTTGCAAAGGCAGACACCTAGTCTGTTAGATTCCATTTAGAGGTGCTGTTGTTTAAAGCTGCTCCAGGCATCCTCTTAGGACTCCTGACTCAGCTCCGTTGTAAGGGCCTTTTTCCAGTTTGTCTCCTATTCATTCTACTACACTTTCCTACCTCTGCCCCCCCAATGCATGACTGTGAAAACTAAAGTAAAACACACATCCTCTGTCATATTAAAGACTAGGTTTAGTGTTATTCTGATTGGATGGGATCTTTGAGTTTATGTAGCTGTGTGTACAGACTAATTAAATTCTTCTTCGTGGTGTCTGTGCAATCACACGTGATAGAGTTCTGCACATGCACAGAACCAACCTTGGAAACTTCTAGAGATGTTTTGAGCGTTCTAGGCAGTAAAAAGCCTTGATACTTGGCTCAAGTCTTGGTAGGTACTTTATTTATGGACAGCCTTGGCATTTATGCCAAGATATGGTCTTTGTACTTGGCACCCTCCGTCTTCACCCTTTACTGTCAATCTGAAGTCTAAAGGTCTCATCAGTCTCAGTACTTACCTTCTTCATACAGGTAGTTCTGGGTCGGGCTTCTGAGACTGTAATTTCATGTCAGTACTTCCATCATAACATCTCAGGATCATGTAATATTTCCCCAGTTAGGAATGTGCATCAGAGAGCCTCCCCAGATGATCTCAAGGGATAGGCACCTTTCGTTGCTGTACTATCTGATTTTTATGGGGTGGTTGGTTGTTTTCAATCGTTTGTTTTTGCATGCTAATATGTAGGCTGTTTTGAACTCTGTGGAAAAGTGGCATATAAATTATGTTTATAAATAACTGATTATAGTTTCAGGTGTAATCTGGGAAACATGGTTCAAATCTCTTCACAACAATTCACTAGGTGGCCTTAGGCATGACGATCTCTGCCTTGGTACCTATACCTGTAACAAGGGGGTAATACTGCTGGCTAACCTTATAGGGGTTTCCTTAGGATTGCTGGGGTAATGTATGTGAAGTGATTTGAACACTTGAAATGCAGCATCTAAGTGTTTTTAGAATGAGATCTTTTGCCTTTAGAATTAGAGAATTCTTTGCATGGAAGGCTTTGGCTGGTGTGTAAGTAAATTAGTATTGCAGCCCTCATTTGAAGGAGTTCAGTTATAAACAACAGTTTTCTCTCAGCTGTTATGCAATGGAAAATATGGTTTCCATGTTTTCAAGTTAACAGGATGCTGATGAAAAGAGGCATATGACTCATTGCAGGCCGCCTTATGGCATCACAGATTCTCTTTGGCCTCATCTCTCCTATATGAGAATCTTTCAAAATACTTGAGGTCATTCTAAAAATATAACCAAACAAAACCATGGGTAGTTGCTTTTGCTAGACCCTTCATTTAAAGTTGGCAGAGCAGTATGTGTGTCTCTTGAATGTCAGCTGCACAAAGGGCTTCTAATACACATCTAATTTCAGATCTAGAAGAGCTTTATGGTTTCTGTAAGTCTGATTATATACCAACTCAGTTTGGAAATTATGTCAAGTTAAAGAAGTGTAGGTACAGTTCGATGTGATGTCGTATGAATTGACAAACTATAGTTATGTCCGCTGCTCTGCCTCCAGGCACTAAGCAGCTCTAACCCTGCATTATATACTTCCTCACCAGTTCTATGCTTTTTCTGTTTCACTGTGTGCATGTTAATTCTGCTAGTGAATGTTAACAAACCTTTGAACTGTGGCCACTTGTATAATGAGGTAATATGTTCAGGCTAAGGGTGGTGTAAGTCATAGATTGGTGTGAAGTTTGCATTGAGCCATTAACTCTTACTGGCCTATTTTCTGTGACATTTTACAGAAGACTTGCTTCTCCAGGAGTTATTGTTGCATGTAGCTTTGTCTTCTCATGTTTCTATCTTCAGATGCTCTAAAAGGGCTGCAAATGTTTGGAAGTAAATGCTTGCATTTTGTAACTTTTGTGGATCTGAGCATCTGACTACTTCTTAAATCTCTTCAAATAGGGATAATGTTATAGCTGGCATCATATTTATGGTGATGTGGCTCAGAAAGATACGTCATTATTGTAGACCTTACTGGAAGAGCAGTAGTGTGTTGATTTCCTAGGATGTTGGGGAAGTAGAATCTGATTTTACATCTCACTCTTGGTGTTTAAAGGGTAAATCTTTGACCTACGAACTGCTCCCTCCTTGGACACTTTCCGGCGAAGCCTAAAAACCTTCTTGTTCAAAGAAGCCTTCTGAGCCCCTGCCTTTTTTAACACCTTGCTGGTACAGGTGGGGGTTCTGCTGTTTTTATGCTCCTGCTCTGATTGAAGCCATGATCTTTTAAATTGTTTTAGACACTGTTTTATTTTTCATTAATTGTTTTTATTGTTTTAAAATGTGATATTTTTTATACTGTGTTTTTTGTATGTATTTTTTTTTCCTGTTGTAAGCCGCCTTGGGTCCCTTCGGGGAGAAAGGCGGGATATAAATACTGTAAATAAATAAATCCTTCCCCTGGGCTCCTATAGGTATTACAATAACATTGTGGCAAAGCAAATATGTATTTGCTTGAAGTGTGTGCCTTTGTTTTGTGTGGAAGCCAGAGTTCCATGCCACCTGTATTGCTGACGGATTTCAGAAAGGTGTAATAAACTGGCTCTGTGATGTGGCTGAGATGAGAACACATGAAGATTTATTTATTTTTATTTATTTATTTAAAAATTATATATCCCGCCTTTTCCTATGCGAAGGCAAATGCCCAAGGCGGCTTACAACAGAAGTTAAAATACATAACTTAAATACATAAAGTTTAAACAATACATAACTGTACATAAACAATTTTAAAAACAATAAAATCCACTGGGGGGCAGTATGGAGCAGATAAGCAGCATGGCAGAGCATCTTGAGACACACCTGTATTAGTGCACTTGTAAAGTCAGGTTGGAGTTCTTTAATTACCTGAAGATGTGACTGACCTCGTCCTCTTCCCTTGAACAACAGTTACTAGCTCCATTGCTTCAAAACCTCAATGATTGGCTACTATAATGTGTTCTACATGGGTAACCCCCATGGCTCAAGTAACCCCATGATGGCTTGTTTAATGACACTTTTCTGCCTTTTTTTTTCATCTGATAGTGTGCCGATCCAACAAAAGTCCTTGGGTCTGCCTAACTTGTTCAGGTGTTCACTGTGGAAGGTGAGTATAGAATCTTCATTTGCTGGGGACTGAGTTGCTTCATAATCTCCCCACATTGGTTTTAAAGTATGAGTGGCCAACTTGCTGCATGAGTGTGGTAAGTGCATAAATAGCTGGGATTTGTGGCATGTCTGGACAGGAGCAGGAGGGCCAGTTGGCCTGCCTATTGCATTGACTGAGCCTGCATTTCTGCTTGCCACTCTCGCACTGCTCTGCTTCTTCTTTCCTCCTGCTCACTTCAGTAGAGGTAAAACTCCAACAAGGCATGGTGGCTCTGTTTGTGTTATAGCATGCACTAGAGTGACATGATTTCATACTTTGGACTTACCAAAAGGTAGGCCCCACTGGTTTAAGGTGTCACCCTTTCAGCAAAATGTTAGATGCTATAAACCTGGCCTCAAGATTTGTGGGCCTTGACCAAGGAAACGGAAAATTCTCTCAATTAAGTGCACAAACTCCCCAAGAGGAAATGGTTCTTTTGGGGGTTCTGCCATACTTCACACTCTGTTCCTCCTGCTGTGCGCTGCTTCTGAAAAGTCAACATTTGTTTTGACTTCTCCTAAATGTACATCACAGTGGAAAGGTTTTACAATCAAATGTTTTAAGAAAAATGCTACCCATGAATTAAAATATTAATGAATTAAAATCATGGCTACTCTGTGAAAAGTAAAATATCCTTTTATCAGAGGGCTTGTGTTGCCTTCTGTCAGACTAACAAAAAACAAAGCATAATCTGACAGAAACATCCGTTAAAGGTATCTAGTTCTACTGGAGTGCTTCCAGAGGAGGGGTAGTAGGGCTTATGCTTTGCTTGCAGAAGGTCCCAGATTCAATCTCTGCCACTTCCAAGTAGGGCTAGAAACAAGGATGTAGTAAAAGGTGTGGTGGTGGTGGAGTGGAGCGGAGCGGAACTCTGGGATTTTCCCTACAGGAGTGGTGGTGTCATCAGCATGCTGGCTTTGAAACTTTTTGCAAAGGGCCTTAGCCAAGGAGGCAAACAGACATTTGCCTAGGAGCATATGTTAATGCTTAGGTCGAAATAAGTGGCAAGAGAAGAAAACACTCTAATGAAGAAATTTAAAGCTCACTTTTTTGATGTGTGGTCTTGGTAGGACATTGCTGTGGAAGGTTGTCGTGACAGGCTCCAGCACATTTACCACTTTACCACAACACCACTAACTAGGGAAGATCTCTGTCTGAAGCCGCTTAGTAGACCACTGTTCTCTGTATAAGCACTTGGTATGTGTTTCAGAATTTAGGGGACATTTGCACTGATTCTCCAAACTAGAGAAATTAGACAGTCAAAAGGAGGAGGGTTAGTATAGTCTGGAGGAGGGTTAGTTTATATAGGCGTTGAACTTTGTAGCTGGAGAGGTGTACCGTAGTATTTAGGAAGTAGGCTCCTGTGATCTCACCTCTTTGTAACTGTGTTTTTCCTTTAAGGTATGTAAATGGACATGCAAAGAAACATTATGAAGATGCCCAAGTCCCTCTAATTAACCACAAGAAAACAGAAAAGCAAGAAAAGGTTCAACATACAGTGTGCATGGATTGCAGTAGTTACAGTACATACTGGTATGTTGATTTTTGCAGCATTTCAGTTACCTTTTGGTTGGATTATGCAGCTACACATGCTGGTGATAGCCACTTTGTTGTTGGTAAGGGGGTGTTGTTGGAATGATACAGAATGCTGTGGCTTGCCTTAACTACATGGGCAGAAAATGTGCATGTTACCTGGTACAACAAAATGTCTCCGCCGGCGGTGGGTGCTGGTGACTCCCTTGTTTTTCTTTGGGATAGGGAACTACTTTCTCTTTCTTCTGCTTTGTAAACCATTTTGACCTTGTTGTAATGTAGAGTGTTTTATAAAGATTATAGTGGTATGCAATATCGGATGTAATTGTTTTTAAATTGCAAAGAGGGAAGAATTTTTGAAGTCTGTGCTTCCTACTTTATCACTTACCTTGGTTTACTTGTTTAATCTTAGCTGGTCAACTTATGCTTTTATGCTGTATGTAATATGGTGCTGTTGAAATTCCATGCTGTGAATGGCCCAAAACATGATAAGCATTTAACAAATGTCACTTGCTTTTTGGTGTGAGTGTACCTTTAAAAAAGTGTTCTAGTTGGATCTCATAATTGGTTTTTTTTTCAGCTTGTATGCATACAAGTCCATTCCACTTGTCCCACCTTGGCAGGGGGCCACTTAACGCTTTGTAGTACCACCATCTCCTGTGATTTTGCTTGCAGTCACTTCCCGGCTTCTCCTAAGACTTCCACCCCACAGTGCAGTTGTAGCAGTTGCACTTTCAAGCAGGGACTGTGTTGCTGGTTTGCTGGGGCCTTCTCAGATTTACTCACTCCTTCCTCTGCTGGGAAGCTAGGGGTGGTTCTCAGTGCGTTGGCAGGGTAATCATGGGGAAGTGAGCACTATGAGGAGAAACAAAAGCAGAATTGCTGTTCTGTTAGTCATGGGCTCCACAGCTACTGTGCTGTGCCAAAAACATTAAACGAATAAGTAGCAGGATGTAGCTTTTCAGTGCTGCCACTGTTGTATTTGTGGTTCACTAAAATGTTTCATGTTTAGTTTTAAAATTAAGGTCTTCTGTAAACAATGTAAAATATTGTACTTTGATATGAAAGCAGTGAAAATTGTGGTTATACTCTGCAAAAATTTTATGAGATGGAACGTTTTTTAAATGCAAAAAATTCTGTACCAAGTAACACTCCAATTGAACTACATGAGTGTGCTGTATTTTGCATAAATGTACTTTTTTTTGCAGGTTTTAATCTTATTTGATGTTTTTTTGAGTTAAAAATAGTTCAGAATCCACCTTGGTGGCAGGAAGAACGGTCTGGGTAAAAAACATAGTGACATAAGATGTAAGACCTTTCCCAAGCCCCGTTAGGAATTTTTTTCACATTTTAAAACGTATGGTATCTTATATTTCTAAATTATCTTTTCAGCCATGAGTTCTAGAAACTTGATTTATTCACCATGACAAAACTAATGCTCCCATGATTACATGCTAGTTGCCAGACAGTGCCCTGTATAGCACATTATGCTCAAAACTCGGTGTGTACAGAATTGCAGAAAACTGTTCATGGTATGATCACATAAGGTAGTGAAAGTTTAAAAGGACATGCCTCTTAAATGACGGTAAGACATGGTTACGCTCCTGTAGTTAAGAAATGTTGAAGTGGTAACCACAGTATCGCTCTTCTGGTACCATAAGGCGGACAGGTCTCTTCCACAGTGCTGCATGTCAGTATTGACTATTCACTGAGACGTCTCTTGCACTTAGAAATGTAGCAAACTGTGCAGTGGCCAGGATACCTTTGAGGATGCACATGAGCTATAGATCTATTCCGTAAGAGCAGCAACCTTAAATATTTCTTTCTACTCTTCTATACTTCTTAAAAACAGCTTATTCAGAAAGTAAGGGCAGGAATTTTTTCTGTACCCCTTCATCTGAAATGAGGGTGAATTCTTTAAACCACCATACATTCAGTAATGTTTTGCTCTACAACTGAACAAACGCATAAATATCGACTGAGTGTAAGTGCTATGATGAAATGTGCTAGTTTTCTGATTGATGTGTATCTTTCTCTGCAGTTACCGCTGTGATGACTTTGTAGTCAATGATACCAAGCTGGGCCTGGTACAGAAAGTTCGAGAACACCTACAAAATTTGGAAAAGTAAGCTATATACTTTGTCTGGCAGTGGACTTGTGTGTGGTTTTAGCATACCCATGTGCTCCCCCCCCAAAACACTGGAATGAATGCGAGTTGCATCAGGGCATTCCATTGTGTAGTCCTTGATCATTTCAGTTATGCTGCTGTAGGAAAATTTCTTATTTGGCTATATCTGCCCAGTGGATCTGTCTTTCACTGTGCCACCTTTGTGGTGCATAACAACCTATTGCTTATGGGTCTGTGCACCAAAATGTGTGTTGGATTAATTCATGGGAACAGGCCTGTCAAATAGCTATTGGCTATGATAGTTATATGGAACCTCCAAGTTGAGAGGCACTATACCACTGAACGCTAGGGCAGTGGTTCCCAAACTGGGAGGAGCCCAGGGGAGCCATGGAAACCAGCCAGGGGAGCAGTGGAAACCCGCCAGGGGAGCTGCGGAATGCCACGGAATCCTCTTGGAAAACAGTGCAATGCTAATTGGCAGGCATCAACATAATGTAATGGGGAGCCGTGGCCAAAGGTCAAGGGAGCCGCAAGTCAAAAAAGTTTGGGGAACACTGCACTAGGGTTTGGGGGAGAAATTGCAGGACCAGGCTGTTACCGTCAAGCCCTGCTTGTGTGCTTCTTGGAGACACCTGGTTAGCCACTGCATGAATCAGAACGTTGGACTATATGGACTTCTAGTCTGACCCAGAAGGTCTGCTTTTATATTCTTGGGCTGACCCAGAATCCAAAAATGCTGAGGCCACTCAAGATGATTGCAGACCTTCTGTTGTTTGACTTGAGTTTAAGTGTCATGTTTAGAACAGCACTTGTATGAGCAGAAAGAGGCTCTTGCAGAAATTCTCTGCCAAGTGGCCTTTGATCAAGAAAGCAGTTTATTTTAGATCGGAAGTCGTAATTCTAATTGGGGCTTGCTCAAGGTTGCCTGCTGTAGCATAATCTAATCAAATTAATTTGGATATTATATGATTACATGCTATTGAAAACAGAACAGGGCTGTGCCTGGCTCCAGGGAATATGGAAATCTATTTTAAGACCACCGTGTTGTAGCTTGTATAACCAGTGATGGGGGTTTCTGCTACATATAAAGGAAGCTTTGCAGAAGTGGATATGCAGTTCTTAAGACATTGTGGCCAAGCTGTCTGTGAAGTGTATTCTCCTTGAGTTACATAACATACCGTAACAACCAATTTATTTCTTTATTACAGTTCAGCTTTCACAGCAGACCGACATAGGAAAAGAAAACTTCTGGAAAATTCATCTCTCAACAGCAAATTATTAAAAATAAATGTAGGTACAGCATAATTGTTAGGGTCATTGAGGCTGCTGTTCTAGCATGATAGCTTGGGAGCAAATTCTAATAATCAGTGGAGCTTATTCTGAAGTAAATGTCTTCAGCTTTTAGTGTAGGCCTCTCATGTTCTTGCCTGAAGGTCCTTAGATGACATTTCACTGTCAATGTACATGCCCCTAACTGTGGTTTGAAATAAGCTGATGATTTATTTCCTGTTCTGAATATCAGAGCTTCTAGAGTTTCATCTAGTTGTCTAAAATATTTTGACTTTGTAGCAAGTCCTGTTTTGCCAGGTACTTAATATCTAGCTACCATTCCATTCTCCCTTGTGAAGTAGGGAGATTTAGGGAAAAACATAGTATGGTGCAGCTGCTAGAGTGGAAAACAGAATATTAGAACCATGGGTTCAAATCCTCACTTTGCCTTGAAGCTCTCTATGTGGCTTTGAACCATTGCTGTCTCTACTGAACGTATCCCACAGGCAGAATACAAATATAACAAATACTACTTGACTAATAGAAATTGGCCTAATACATTTTTAGCTTACTCATTCTGTGTGTGCTTGTTCATTCTGTATTGCCCATTTGAACGTGCTAGGTCACCAGTGGTCTTGTGATCCAGCTGAAATTTTGTGAAAACACCAGTTACATGAACTAGTGCAGGGGTTCTCAACCATTGATACTAGTACCACCAGTGGTACTTTGGCCGACTGCTGGTGGTACTTGAAACGCCGGAACCCTGTTCCAGCGTGGTGCTTTTGGTGGTGCGTTTTTGCTCCGGAGAGGCTCCTGCCTTTGACCGAGCCTCTCGGGAATGCCCTCCCACCCGCCCAGAGCCTCTATGGCCTCTGAAAACCCAGAAGTAACTGGTGATGACATCCAGTGGTATGGAGAAGGAGAGTGGCGCTGAAGGTGGTACCTGAAGGTGGGAAGGGGTTGAGAATCCCTGATCTAGTGCATCGATGTCGGGGTGGGCATGTGGCTGTTGCAATTTGCATGATTTCAGCAGCCTTTTCTGAGTGACTACTTGTAAGTCAGGTAGGTCTGGATTGGACCTATGATTTTCTGGGTTTTATGTTATCTGCAGGTTACTAGTATTTACTGAACTTTTAAAAAAAGACTTAAAAGTTTTGGGATAGGTGCTTGCTTTGTGTAACTCTTCCTCAAACGGAGGGACTGGCTGATGATGGATGGCCATACATGATGGATGGCCATATGTAAGATGTGACATACTAACTGATTTGTCTGGTTCACAGGGAAGCACCACAGCACTGAGTGCTACAGGCCTTCGAAATCTGGGGAACACATGTTTCATGAATGCAATTCTTCAGTCACTCAGGTACCTGTTGTGTTAATGGGGAAAATTGGTGCCTTGGGTTAAGTTTTGCATACCCTGCAATGTGTTGCAAACCGAGACATCCCGGCTGGATTGCTAGGTACTGTTGATGTGAACAGAGTCCCATGCAAGTCTTTCTGTAGCTACACCCAAAACTTACATCACCACCAGTGGCATATCTATACCTGGTAGAGATTTCATAATGCATATTTGTATGGTACAGGTTCATTTCAAATGTGTTAACATGCAAAACTGCCAGATGCAATTCTAGAACTTTCACATTGCATGTAATTTCGAACTGCCTGACAGCTATTCATTGCAGTCAGCTAACAGGATACCATATCAGTCAACTCAGTATCCACAAAGGAAATTATTAAGTCCTTTAGTCTCTTTCGGCCCTTCCTACTTACATGCTTCTGCTTCACAATTCCTTTTTTCAACAGTAACATTCAGCAGTTCTGCTGCTACTTTAAAGAATTGCCTGCTGTTGAGCTTCGGAATGGAAAGACTGCAGGCCGGCGAACCTACCATACCCGGAGCCAAGGAGATAATGGCGTGTAAGTCAGTCCATTTCCAGGGCGTAGGAAAGTGGACAGACAGTACCTGATGCTGAAAGCAGGAGGGAACTTTCAGTGTTTTCTCGTTAATTATCATGTTAGTTCAAGAATAAACCAGCAAAACTCTGATTAGTGAAGGATATTGGCTTAAATATTGGGATTTGGAATTGGTGAAAACTATATTGGTCATGTTGAGTGGTTCTTAAATTCACATGCTCAAAAAGCCCTCAGCTGTCAGTGGAGGTTAAAACTTGACAGGAAGACCTGAAACAATAGTAATGATAATCTGTTGAACTGGTCAGAAGACATCTGTTGGATAGCAGCAGAACTGATGATTATTGAATGGCCATTTGTCCCCATTGCATGACCTTTTGTCTACCTTCATTTACTGGTGTCCAGCATACAATTCATCATGTTGCTGCCCAGTGAAATTTTAGCTTCTAGTTGATCCTAATGTTTTGCTACTATGAGTGCTGAAGTTTTTGTTCTCTTGCGGTTCTGAGTTTGTTTTTATTAGCAGTGGTTAGCCACGATGGGAGCTCCATTGTGGAGTAAAAAGGAGAGCAAAATGGTGTTAAGAATAAATGAATTTCACTGAAGAAGCCCGAAACGGGGGTGCAGCAGCTACTTTAATTTTTGGACACATGGCAGCTCCCACCTTGTGATTAAGCCATGTGCGTGCAGTTTCTTAAAGGAATGTTGAGGGGCCATAGTTCAGTGAAAGGGCATCTGTTTTGCAAAGCAGAAGGTCTCGGGTTTAGTTCCTGGCAGCATCTTCAGGAAACGACCCTTGTCTGAAACCTGGGAGAGGTGCTGCTGCTTGGCATAGACAGTACTGAACTAGCTGCGTGGTGGGTTTGACGGTCTGAGGCAGCCTCCTGTGTTATGTGGCACAGCCTGTAGTGGGGAGATGCATCAGCATGCACCCTTGACATGTGAAGTGCCGTAAAGAATAGAATCAAGCAGATGTCGAGCCCAGCAAAAAGGAGGCCCACGTCATAGAGATGGATACAGCCATGATGGAAGGCTGTATGGTTTCTGACCAATAAGAAATCTTGGCATTTATCTCCTTAGAGAAATGGTGGCAATAAAGAACTTCATTAGTTTTACAAAATGAGCTCAGTAAACATTCTCTCTGCAGACCAGGAAGATCTTTTTCTTCAGTGCAGAGATTTAAGTCCTGCTGGCATCACTGAGATTAGAAAGTAGGTTTCCTTGGTCATGGTCTCTCCCTAGATTGTCTGATTAAAGCAAAAACATTCTGCCTACTGACACATTGGAGTGGGTAGTAAGGCAATTCCACATCAAAAGTGGTGCAGCGCAATTTAATTAACTTTCTGTCTAGAGGAGATTCATTCAGCTTTTAACAGCCCTAGGCCAAATGCATGCTTTGCATCTGTCCCAGTCTGTAAACTGGGAATAATACTGTTCAACTTCAGAGGGAGACCACGAGAGTGAATGAAGTAAGGGAAAGTTAGTATAGCAGAGCCAGAGGGCAAGAGGTTGATCTACATTAAATTTCTGGGGAGGCCTCAAAAATAGAGAATAACTTGCTGAACAAGAGAGTCTTGTAAAATTTAGAGGCTAACTTGCTTCAATGCCTCTGTAGTTTCTGTTTGTGAGGATAACTCAGTATATTGGTTATAGCTGCCATAGATGTTCATCCAGCTGTTTTCATCCTAACTTTAATTTTCTTTTCCAGTTCATTGGTGGAAGAATTTCGGAAGACACTGTGTGCTCTGTGGCAAGGGAGTCAAACAGCATTCAGCCCCGAATCGTTGTTTTATGTTGTTTGGAGAATCATGCCAAACTTTAGGTATGTTTTCTAAGAAAAGGAGAAGCGCCCTTCATGATCATGATTTGGGACTTGCTCCAGAAGGAAGGTGTTTGGTTGACCATGTATGCCAGCTTGCCTTACTCTGAGAGCCTCTTGCTCCTCAGGATTGTGCCCACTATGTGTCAGGGGGCTTCAACGCTTTCCAGTACAGAGAGAGCAGTGTTAAAGCTTTTGAGCAGTGTTTAGGGTTGTTGTTTTTAATGTGTAGGAGTGCTAATATGTACAAAGTTCTTAGTCTGGGCAATAAGCCTTTTGGGCCCAACAGTATAGAAACCTTTGCTTTTGGCAGGAACTGTATTTAGAAACTTACAGCTCCAGCAGGCCTGAGCCAAACATACTGGGCAAAACTTCCTTGATTCTCTCAATACGAGCTAGTTTCTGTCGTCATAGTTGTAAATATCTGCTGCAAGGAGAATAAAATCTGTGCAATAGGTATTTTGCACCCAGACTGTCAAAGAGAATAGTTTGTATCCAAGTAAATCCAAGTGTCATTCCTCTCCAAGGTCTCCCTGTCCTGGCCCCTGAACCTCTTTCAAAGGAGCACTGAACCCTATTAGGATTAATTGTGCAGAAGGTAAGTTGCTCCACATTATCAGGTAGTAAAGCTGTTCTGTTAATGTGTTAACATCTCTAGCAGTGCTGAAAAGATGCTCTGAACACACATCCAGACCCTGTGAAGTGAGAAAACCAGGCCATAAAAAGTCCATCCATTTGCTTCTCCCAAGTGCCCAGTGTACATTTCCCTGGCTAATGAGAATCAAGGAAGTTTAGCATCAGTAGTTTCAAGCAATGGGCTTGTCCTGATCATGTTTGTCATGATAACCTTTGGCCAGTTACCTTCTTCTTTGCCACTTGTTTATACCGGTTCGTCTCAAAGCAAACACTCTGCCCCCTCATGTTGCTCTGGCAGATTTTCAGCACTGTGGGTTCATTTGCTTTTAACAACAAGGGATGGGAAATGACAGACCTCCAATGGCAGGGAAATGTGTCTCTCATTCAAGGCTCTGTCTTGCCTCAGGTGTTGGCATGAAGGAACATGTCAATAGATCCATCAGAGAAGTTTAATTCTGTGCTTTGCCTCCCTGTGGACTGTGGTCCCTGGTATTGGTGGCGGAGACAAAGAAGATGCTTCCAAAATGACTACAGTAGACAAAGGCCAAGAGAATTAATAACCGGAACCTAATGTGTGTTTGCCCATGCATGACTCTTTATGGGGTGGGTGGGTGGGTGGGTGGGTGGTGTGTGTGTGTGTGTGTGTGTTCATGATATAAAAGGTTCAGTTTCAAATAGAAGTCCCATACAAAAAAGGTGGTATTGTGCAGCTTGGAATGAAATGATGTGGAAAGGCAGACCAGGGGACATGGCAACCCTACCTGAGATTTCATGATGTTGTAGCTCTCAATGTTCCAGATAAAGGTCCCTACCCTTGTATTGTGTGGGGATAGCTGGCATGGGTGAGTAGGGACCAAGCCATTCTGGATGTGAATCTGTAACCAGGAGGCTTACTCTTAGAATTGAAGCTTATTGATGGTGAAAATAGGCTTGCACCCGCCTCTGTTAACTTTGCCTCTTCCTACTCCTCTCGTTTGTGCATCTCGGGGTAATTGCTCTCTGTCCCTTCTGTGCTTCCTGCTAGGGCTAGAAGTGTCAGTTACAAACTCTCTTGGAAGAGAGTCCATAAGGAGAGAGGGAAGAGCAATACACATACCATTGTGTCAACAGCTAGAATAGCAGAGTTTGCACAGATAACTCGTGTTGTCTTAAATCGGAGGCGAAAACCAGCCATAGTTTTCTGTGGAGAATTAACTGCGGGCCAATCCACACATGCCTTGAGTGTCATATTGAGTCGAGCAAATACATGTTGCAAAAAAAAGTTGTTGAATAAATCTTATCATTCAGATTGCCATTTAGCAGCTCAGTTTAGTCTCTATCACCACACACATTGGCCTGACTTGCAATGGCACATGCAGAACGTTGTGAACTGGTCCCTCATCTGTCCTTGTTGAGCGTCATCAAGGTTTGACACACACTAAACTACCAGTGCAAGTTCATCCTTTATAGTCACTTCAGATGCTGAAGAGGGCATAGTATGATACAGTTCTGATGGGACTGTATGATTTGGATTGGTGCGTAAGAGAGTGTGTGTGTCAGCATGTTTGCAACTAAATTGCCCTACATGTTGGCAATAAGGCTTGGTCTGGCTTTATCATGGATGTGCTAGCTTTCTGTGTGTAGGGGATCTTGATTTGGGAGCTCATCCACATGTGTTTTCCTGTGCATTTTGAGATTGTTCAGGCTGCTTTTCACAAATATTCACTGTATTTCAGCCACATTACCCGCCTGTCTGCTTTTGCAGATTTGCCTTCAGTTATGGGAACATGTGGCCTGAAAGTATTGATGTGCAGTTTCACGACAATAGAGGAAAAGTGTTGGTGGTTCGCCTGATTACTGAGGATTGTGTACAATATTTGAGGAATCTGTACCAGATTGCCTGCTGCCGGTATGCTCTGCTGGCTGAAACACCCTAATAGGTAAAGAGCCTCAAACCTGTTGCTTGAACACTGTTCAACGGTTGATAACTCAAACTAGCTGCATTGAAAACATACACAATAGTTTTCAATGCAGCTAGTTTGAGTTATCAACCGTTAAACAGTGTTCAAGCAACAGGTTTGAGGCTCTTTACCTATTAGGGTGTCTCAGCCAGCAGAGCATACTGGCAGCAGGCAATCTGGTACAGATTCCTCAAATATTGTACGAGGTAAGATTAGGTGATTATGAAAGTGTTGTCAAGTAGTGTTGGATCTGTATCGGCCCATTTGCATGTGCAAGTCATTGCTTAATTCTTGTGTGAATCGCACAATGAGTTGGTTTGCCTCTTTTAATGCTTCACAAATTGTCAGCTGTTGAAAGGAGGTGGAGGACGATCGTAAGGACGATCTTTTTCATCAGTGGCTTAATTTGACACACCCTATTTTGCAGATACTTTATTTGAGAAACTGTATGTTCAGAAGAGTTTGCAATTTATCTCCTGTTTTTTAAAGGCACTGGATTTTTTTAAAAAATAAAACGTTAATATAGGATGCAAAATTGTATTTGTAGCTGACCACTTAAGGAATGTGTTTAAGAGCTATGATTAAAGAGCCAGAAAGGGTGAATGGATAGGTTGCTGCATTTGAATCTTGCTTAGCAATAGATTCACTGGGTGGGTCCCTCTAGCTCCCTCCTGAATCTAAAAAAAAAGTATCAGTGAGAAATTCTTCCCAGGAATGTTACAAAGGTCCCCCAAAATTGTAGACACTTAACAGCACAACTCTAAGATTTGCTTTAGTAGAAGGTATTAACATAAGCCCTTGTACAGTGCTGCAAATGTTGGTGTGGCTTTGAGGCTTTAGTTTTATTACAGATCCCAGACTAAAATTCTTACTCTTCGGAAAGCTCAATCCCACTTGCGGTAGGAGGGTGTGTAGGTTTGAGGTGCTGTAACAGCCTCAACCCCTTCTGCGTGCTTATTTGGGAGTAAGCCCCCGTAATCACATTGGAACTTCCCTTATCCATGTTCTTGGGTTGCAACCACCCAGTCAGTAGTAGGTAGGGGATGGTATTGAGCTTCTTGTGGGGTATGGATAGCATGCAGTAGTTGGTGCTGGAATTCAAGGAAAAATAGATGGATAGAAACCTGACAAAGTTCTGTCACTGGCTGCTGGAAGCCAACTCAGGAGTCCTTCTGGCCACAAAGCCTTGTAGCAAATGCTGTGGTTTCCTTTCTAACTTGGCTATACAACTGTGAGGACTGGAAGTGTGCTGTTAATAGAGGTAGCAGATGTTCTTTGGAGCCTGATGAGTGCACAGAATCCTGAGCTGGAGTCTGTGCTCATAGGGCCTGCATAGTATTCCTCACTAGGGCAGCTCATGGGCCTCACGGCACCTGTCTCTCTGTTCCTTCCTGTGGGCATTTCTTTCAGGTCCTTTCTCATGCTGGCAGTTTTGGCTGCTATGTTTCCTTAAATTAATATGCATGGGCACACTTCATAGGAAACATAGTTGCTGGTAATTGATTTTAAAAAATAAAATACATGTCATTAATTTTGTTTTGTTATGACTGTGTACTGCTAGACCCTTCCTCTCCTCTGCCTGAAATGAGCTTCGAGTCTGAGTCACTGCAGGGAGACTCATTGGTGTTTTGCTAAGGGTTGGATGCAAGACCAGATGGATTTCGCCAGGGCAAAAAACGCACTTTGGGTGAGAACCTGTGAGTTCTCCCAGGGCAGGGACTGTTGTGCTGAACAGGGCTCAAGACATCGTGTTATTGCCAGAATGGTGGAACTTTAAGCCATGTTTTCAGTTCAGCCAGCATACTTGGCATGGTCTGCCTGCCTAACCACTAACTCTGTCATGTATCATGAATTATGCTGCAGTGCAGGTAAGCAATCTGTATATTCATTGATGTGTTTGCATTAAGGGGGTACCAGCAGCAAGATGCCCATGAATTCATGCGCTACCTTTTGGACCATCTGCACTTGGAACTTCAAGGAGGCTTCAATGGTGTTTCACGTTCCGTCATCCTGCAAGAGAATTCTGGTCTTTCTGCTGGCAGTAGATGTTGCATGTAAGGAGATTGTTTTAATCTTGTTTTGTTTTTATTTTTTATTCCAAATTTCATTTCATCCTGTCCTATTGACAAAGATGCCTTAAATTTGCCTGTACACTTACATTAGAACATCCTGGCTTTCTCAAACCACAGTTGTGAAACAGAAAACGCCAATTTTACAGTTTTTAGGAAGCAACAAAGTGACAACAGTTGAAAAAGGCTTCTGGGAGAAATTGCTCAGAAAAAAGACTTTGACATGCGTGCTGGCTCCCAGCTGTCATTGACTCCTTTGTCATTGGTACCAACTGACTCCTAGTAGTCTCTTAGCATGTTCTCTCTCTGGAGTAGTTCAGACACACATCTCTTAACCAGTACCATGAACTAGCTTTGGACTTCCATGTTGTCCCCTTCTCTCTTTACGTGCAAGAGGAAGAGATAGAAAACGTTTGCATTTGAAGGAACCACAGTTACCCTTGATATCTGAACTTGGGAACTGTGGATTGTTAAAACAAACTAGGTTGAAATCCTGGTTTAAGATCCTGATTTGTTCATGGGCCGCCGTTTTCCAGGGTCAGATATATTGGGGAACTGTGGTTCCTTCTGAAACTTTTGATCTCTTCCTTCTCTGGCACATGAAAGTTGGGGGGTGGGGAAATGCATGAACCTGAGGCTCAGGCAGGCTTATTCACAATTCCATAAATCATAATTTAGATTGTCTGAGCTGGGTTCCTTACTTGCGTGTGGGTTCCTTTCTTACACCTCCTCTCCCACGGTCATTTGTGGAGGTTTCATGCCCGGTTGATGTAATTCAGACTCTGATTGTTTTTCCAGACCTGGTGGGAGAAGTGGAAGCACTTGGAGAGTAGCCTGACACTCGCCGGTCATTCTCTCCAACTTGCTTTCTCTTTTGTAACTAATCATGCAGTTTGCTGGGCCGACATGTGACAATGGTGGATCATTCCAGACTCCCACACATTGCTGTTTGTGTGCTGGGGGATTGTAGAGAGAGGGTTAGCTGTATGTCTGTTTTTTCCCCCACCCCAGACACGTGAAGATGTGTGTGTGTGTGTGTGGGGGGGGTGTGTGTGTTTGCACTCCCTTCCCACTGTTGTCTGTCCAGGGGAACATACAGCAGCTGCTCCTCCAGAAGGGAATGAAAGAAAAGGCAGCACACTTGATTTGATGACAACTTCCACATTTCTTCCAAATATAATCCCGTGCCTATAGCTTTCCATTTATTTATTTGACGTGAGCCTCTTCCATCCATTTTCAAAACAGTGGTTTGCCTTGAAATCCTGTGCTTCCTGAGTGACTTATCCCAAGAGAGAGCATGTTGCTACCTGGACGGACCGTGAACATCGATGTTGCATTTGGGACCATATTAGTGGCTTAGCTCAACCTCCTTCCTTTAAGTCGGTTGCAGTGAGGAGGTGCCATGGCTCAGTGGTAGAACATGTGCTTTGCATGCAGAAGGTCCCAGGTTCAGTCCCTGGCGGCTTCTGGCAGGGCAGAGAGAGAGAGGTTTCTGTGTACTGCTCTGCTGTCAATCAGTGTCAGTAATATTATGCACAATGAGGCAGTACTGTGACTTGGCTTCCCACCTCTCTAGTTCTGTTCTGAGATACAGAGCCATTGCAACTGAAGGGAATTGGAGCCATGGTGCTGGCCTACCCAGGGGTTCTTAGTGGTGTAAAGAGTATTTACTAAACCACAACTACAAAAGTGTGCAGTGCTTGACCCTTCTCCTTCTCTTCCTCATAAATACTTCCTTTAGAAATGGAGCTTCTACAGTTGTGACAGCCATTTTTGGAGGCATACTTCAGAATGAAGTCAACTGCTTGATATGTGGGACTGAATCCAGAAAGTTTGACCCATTCCTAGGTAAAGTGTTGCTCTGGAAGCGTTCTATAAGTTGCTTATTGTTTTTTACTTTGGAAATTTTAATTTTGAATGCATCTGTTTTTTAGACCTTTCATTAGATATTCCTAGTCAGTTCAGAAATAAACGAAGTAAGAACCAAGAAAATGGACCAACATGCACATTACGAGGTGTGTTTTTTTTAAGCTTGCTCTGTTTACTTGTTCTTTGTCTCTGTAATAAATCTGTTTTTAGTGGATAATCAGGGTAAATGGCTTTAATCCTCTCAATTGAATTCTGTTCTAGACTGTCTCCGTAGTTTTACAGATCTTGAAGAACTTGATGAAACGGAACTCTACATGTGCCACAAATGTAAAAAGAAGCAGAAATCCACCAAGAAATTCTGGATTCAGAAACTACCAAAGGTGAGGCTCAGGTGTTGAAGGATGTGAAACATGATCTGTCAATATGGACTTGGCAGCTTCCAGTAACTGTTGTCCTCTGAACATTGTTGATGTGGCCCAGGGCTTGAGTGATGTTTCTCCAGTTTTTGACTTGCTAACGTGGCTGCTTTAACAGCCTGCATGTAAAAGTGAACATCTCTCTGTCCCTCACTTTTGAGGTCCACCTTATGCTGCTGCTTCAGTATTAATTCCACAATAGAAGTTTCTCTAGCTGCCACAGTATAACTTCTGTCCTTTTGCTGCTGTATACTGAAGTTTGTCTTTATTGTGAAGTTTTGTATTGAATTTCATCTTCTAAATCCAGCAGGATATAATTTTAGTAAATGAAAAATGACTACCTTACTGTGATTATTCCTGCATTCTGGCATTGAGAAGAGGAAGCTGATTTGTTTTTCTTTGGTTGGTTTTAATTTAACTACTTGCCTGTTAATGAATTGCTATGACCTTTGGCTTGTGTGTGTTCTTGAAATGCTGCAGGTGCTCTGCTTACATTTGAAACGCTTTCACTGGACAGCATATCTGAGGAACAAAGTGGATACCTATGTTGAGTTTCCCTTGAGAGGCCTAGACATGAAGTGTTACTTGCTAGAGGTACAGTGACTGTCCTGGGGAGGGAAAGCTTTTTGTGGGGCCTAGAAGGTGCTGGTGGAGTTCTCAATTCGTTTGTCTCCCTCCCCACCCACCCCGTTCCAAACTACAGCCTGAAAACAGTGGCCCAGAAAGTTGCCTGTATGACCTTGCTGCTGTGGTCGTGCATCATGGTTCAGGGTGAGTACAGCCAGAACTTCAGCAAAAAGCTGCTTTTACATTCCCAGGTTAATTATTCTATGGTTCCTCTGCTCTTAAAGCCCACACGCTGCCTTTCATTCACTGAAACCTGCCCAGTCCTGGAGTTAATCATGAAATTGATCTTCTCCTTTGGATGTAGCTTAGGATGTGGCTACCTGTGACCAGAGGGAACCTCATTTTGGAAACTTGCTGTGTTTTGCTTGAGATGTTTGTACAGGCGCCCCCCTTCCCCATACCCGCAGCTCTCCATGGCCCCCCTGCCCCCCATTTCCTTTGTTGTTGTTTGTGGCGGTTGTCTTGCTTTAACAAAATGCTATAAGCAACATGCACAGAAGCAGACAAGCAGCCTGAATGCTAGAGAGGCTCAGCCTGAACATTAACTTCCTGCTTCCCATTAGTATTCAGGCTGAGCCTCTCTAGCATTCAGGCTGCTTGCCTGCTTCTGTGCTATTAGTAGAGGTGGGAGAAAATGGTTCTATTTTTTCACAGATTTTTTTCACAGATTTCAGTGTTTAACCAAAATGAAATAGCAGAAAGTGGTGTTGTGTGTACAAAAATTAACAATTGTAACTGCTGTAAAAAGTGTACTGTATAGGTTGTACAATGTTGTACAGCGTCAGCAGATAAAGAATGATGCAAAATTACATGGTTTTGTTTTATTTTATTGGTGGATTTTTATTTAGCAGAAAGTGGTGTTTGTGTTTTTCACTATCACAATTTTCTCCTGCTTTTTCCCCTGCATTTTCTCTGTTTTGTTAAAGCAAGACACACACTTGCTTGATGCCACCGCTATGAACACTAAGAAAGGTAATGGGTGCGGGGGGGGGGGGGCACGGGGATAGGGTTCACTCTTTTCTGTGGTTTCAGCTAACCATGGTGTGAGCAGGAACCTATCCCCCACGGATACAGGAGGATGCCTATACATTTTGGGGAGGAAGAATAGATTGAATGTGTGGCTAATTGATGATTTGTCATGTATCTAATGGGCACGACTTTTAAATGTGCACTGTTTGTAACTCTTGTATAATCCTGTTTTAAGTTTAAGAAATCAAGAATGGATACAAAGCTGTTACCTGATGATTATAATCTGAATTGTTAGCTGAAATTTAAGCTTCGGCTTCTCATGCCATTTGTTTATGGGGAAAGACAGGAATTTTTACTTGGAATGCCCCTTGCTCTCATTTGAGCTTTGGGGATTTGTGGGAGTAGGTGATCTTGACGGCAGCCTGCTACATGGCAGAACATCCAGGTAAACTTTATGTGACTGAACTGGTAACCTTGTTTTTAAAAAAAAAAAGGAAAGGGAAAAAGCAGTGGGTTTATACTTTATTTATTTAATTTAATTTAAAGAATGTATATCCCGCCTTTCTCCCAGCAAGGGCACTCAAGGCGGCTTACAATAAAGGGCACTCAAGGCGGCTTACTTCCACCTTTTTTTCTGTCAATGCTTTCAGGGTCGGCTCTGGCCATTACACAGCATACGCCACTCATGAGGGCCGCTGGTTCCATTTCAATGACAGCACCGTGACACTGACTGATGAGGAGACAGTGGTGAAAGCCAAGGCCTACATTCTCTTCTACGTTGACCGGCAGGCCACATCCGGATCTGATAAACTTTAATACCTCTTCTCACCTTTCACATATCAAGTCTGTCGGACAAAACATTTCCAATCTTCCACAAATACTTGATCCAAGACTCTTGATTTCATTGTGCACTTTTTGGATTTTTCTTGTGGGGTCTAGTTTTACTTTGTCAGTAGTAGCATTTGATTTGTTGAACATGGACACAAGCTAACTTTGTTAGTGTATACCAGAAAAAAAGAGAACCTCGGCAGATGATGATGATTTGCTGCTTTAACTCAATTTTTATATAGTTTTCAAGAGCTACTTTAGCGGTCTGACTTTTTTATATCCATATTTCAGTTTGCTTTCTTAAAGGCACATTTACATCAGAGAAACTTGAATCCTTTTAAGAAGCACGATTGTGTACCCAATTATGAAATGCAATGGAGCCGCTTGCTGCTTTCTCAGCCATGTGAGACTTCTCACTCTCGAGAACAAGGACTTGTACCTATAGGTCGTGTCTCAAACATCTTAACTGTGGTCAGACTTTTGTCTGCCTGTAAAAAGGGATGAACCATGGCCGCCTTCAGCAGGCCGTAAAATTGCTGCTACTTTGTCTATGGAGCCTGCTTACTTTCAAGATTCCCTTTCCTTATTAGCTGGCGGAGTTGCTTGTCATGGCAGCTATTTCAGATAGTTGAATTCCTGCTTGGGAATTACTTAAATAGTTGAATTTCTGCTTGGGAATTACTTAAAAAAGGAACACTTTGTAGTGTTCCTTTTTTAAGTAATTGGAAAAAAAATCCTTCTATAGAAATTAAGCTACAAAAAAACCCAGAGGAAATTCAGGTTTTGTTAACCTTGCTTCGAGAAAAATGCATAGAATTATTCCGTTAATGCTACCGTGCTCCCTTCTGCTGTGTGATGCCTTGGAAGTAAAATGTTCAGATATTCAAGCAGCAGTCCTTGGAGGCATTAAGCACCAATGGTGGTGTAGGCAAAGAATACACAACCTCTCTTAGGGTGCACAATCTTCCACCCAAGACCAATGGCTTGATTAATGTCTTGCCATCTCACATGTTGCCACGTAGTTCATTCCTCTTGGTTTCGTATTGTAAATTGGTGTTATAGTTGTGGAAAGCACAATCTAGCACTGACGTTTTTCCCTTTCTTTGACTTTCTATGAAATGAACCAGGCGGTGGCACCAACCATGTGTGTTGCAGTCCCAGCTGTTTGCAGCTAGGAGATGTTTGCCCACCTGAGTCTTACACATACCACTTTCCTGCATGGAGCAGAAAGAGAGATCCCTATAAACATGGTGCTATTTTCAAAGGACAGTTATGGGGTTTTCAGGGTTTCTCTTTCAGAGTGGACAAGAAAACTCGTTTGCTGGAAACAAGACAGAATATTAAGCCTGTCAGATGTCACTTGTACACAAAGCAAGAAGGGTTTGTGGTAGGGTTCAAAGCAACCTGTCCACTGCAGGGTGGGGGTGGAGTAGCTCTGAATGAGCATTTATTTCATCTAGGAGGTGGAGGGAAGCATGTACTTCCCACCACTGAAATTAAGGACTAAGGTTCAGAAAGTGATGTAAATGTGCCTTTCTTGATAACTTAGTAACCGTCATGAAAGAAAACAGCTATGTTAGTAGCTGCCCCTGGTCGTCGTCCCCCAACCCTCCTCTTGGTTGTAATAGTGTTCCTCCCCTGTGTCATGGAGTTTGTTCTTTTTGGACTGTGGCAGTTGAAATACAAGGCACTTAATTTGTTGCGCCTGTTCTTGAAGCAGGCTGTTTGCTAGCTCAGGCATGTAGGTCTGGGACAAAGAAGCCTTTTCCCAATTTTGCTTTCCCCCTTCTCTAAACACCATTGGACAGTATCATCAGTGAGTTGTGGCAACACAAGTATTAACTCTTCCTGGTGGAGATCTTTGCTTATCCACTGGATTCTACTCAGTGAGTCATGTCAGATTTGAAGCAGTCAATGTGAAGTGCACCTGGATTCGTATTGGATTTTTACCCTTATTTGTATAGGCTGTATCTTAAAAGGGGGGGGGGGAGGACTTTTCCCCAACCAGGTTAGTTGCTCAGTTTAGCACTGCCATGCCAGTGATACTCACTGGCAGGAGTATATAGATGGTAATGTAGGCAAGCGCTGTAGCTGCTTTCTAACAAAGCAGTGGCTTGGCTTACCCTGGTCATTACCAACACTTGCCCATTTAAAGGCTGCCTGTTTCCACTTCCGTTCTGGGTTAAAGGTGACAAGGTCAACACCCCCACTTCCCTTTGTGACATGGCCCCACACCCCAAGGTGATCACGGTCACCTCCACCACTTTCTTTTGTAGTCCTCCTGCACGATGAAACCCTTTAACTGCCTGTAGTTGCAGAAGGCACACAGCATTGCCTTCCCAAGCAGGATACAAAAGGTGCTGTCTGTAAAATTGTTAGTGGACCCGAGTTCTGCTATTCCATGGAAAGGTAGATTATGGTGTTCAGAGATGATGCAGTGGGCAAAGGGAAGAGGCAGCCACATTTTTAAGGCACTTCTGGTGGTTTGCTGCAAACTATGGCTTTACATTCTTCACAAGTAGGCGTGTCTCACTGCTGTAGTCGTCGGCCTCTTGCAAACTCTGGTTCCAATGTGCATTAGAGAGCCCTTGGGGCTGTAGTGCCATAGCTGTGATTGTTTGTTTGTTTTTTGCCATTTAAAACCTTGTGTGTAAGCCTTGGTGAGGACTGCTGAGAGCTTTTCTTTGGAGTACTTGTGGCTGACTGTTGGCCACAAGTCAAACTCCCTCCTAGAATATATTTCTCTGGAAGATTTGCCATTAAAGTCTTTTCTTCTCTCTGTGCCAGATGTGCTAATTGAGTGTCATTGTCAGTTTGGGGGGGGGGGCAGTTGAATTGATGTGCTACAGAGAAAGGGACCATTTTAAAAATCCAGTCTTGTCACTTGGCAAGGTGCCTTGGCCAGTTCCTTTCAGCAAGCAGATGGGGAACTGTGATAGGGGTGGGATATGGCTTTTTCTGTGTGTATTTGTATTGGTGATGGATAAGCATTGACTATTAAATAAATCTTGCAGACTAGTAGCCTTTGTGGATATGTATACAAGGCTACATTATATATATATATATATATATATATATATATATATATATATAAATTTATTTATTTATTTATTTATTTATTTATTTATTTATTTTAGGTAAAGGTGACCCCTGACAATTAAGTCCAGTCATGTCCAATTCTAGGGTGTGGTGCTTATCCCCATTTCAAAGCCAAAGAGCCAGCGTTGTCCGAAGACTCTCCTTGCCGCAGCATGCGGCTGGAACACAGAGCGCTGTTTACCTTCCTGCAAGCGGCACCTATTTATCTACTCGCATAAACATGCTTTGGAACTGCTAGGTTGGCAGGAGCTGGCCAAGCAACGAGAGCTCACCCCGTCGCGGATTCAAACTGCCGACCTTTCGATCGACAGCTCATGGTTCAGCGGTTTAACCCACTGCGCCACCCGCTGGCCTGTTAGGCACCTGTTATTTCCTTCCTCTTTCAAGCAGATTTAAACAGCTGTTCCTTACAGCAGACGCGCTGTCGGTCAATGCCTGCCTCATATTCCATCTGTAGAACAGCTCCTCTTTCTTTCCCAATGTACTTAAAGCAAGGGAACTCAGTAAGTCTTTCATCTGCGTTTTTCTTTAGATGGAAAAGTTTCAGTTTTAGTCCACTACTAGACCTCAATCTAGGTTCTTGGTTGTGGGTAATAGGCCCTTGGCACTGTCTTGTTCAACCCTTTAATGACCCATCCCCTGTGTGCTCTGCCTGCCTCCTGCTGGCCAAGAAGAGACTGTTTGATGAATGACTCCATACTACCTCTTCCTTCCTGGTGGGATCCAGCCTCTTCTGTAAATAGATGCAGTCTTGGCACGGTTGTAGGAGCTAGTTATAGTTTGGTCCTCCCTGATCAGGCAAAGAGTTTCACAAAATACAGGAGACGAGTAGCTGCTGCCTTTATTGGGGGGGGGGGAGGGAGGGAGGGAGAGACAGGGACGTTGCACTCTCCTTCACAGAGGTGGAGCACACTTCTGCTCCATGTCTTAGCATGTTGCTGTTCAGGTCTCCTAGCTTACCAAATTTTTATTTTGGAGAAGAGAGTTTAAAAATTGCTCCAGACAATAACCCTAAGGTAAGGTGCTGACTCTGGCAACATCAGGCTCTCTACCCCTTTGAAAAGCTGCACACAAGCCAGTGTGTCAATGTCTGTGGCACTTGTAGGACCTTCCCTGTTCTCTCTCGCTCCAGGGGCCTGGACTCAACTTGTAGGACCTTCCCAACTCTTAATTCTGTAGTTGTCCCAAGTGCATATACTGCAGGAAAGGGGTATGTTAAGCTTTCATAGCTCTATTACTGGGACCCACCGATGGAGTAATCTTAGAACTTGGGCATGGTTTTAGAGCAGGGCCTAACACAATGCACCCCACCTGCCATCACATGGCCACAAAGTCTTTATTTTCTGAGTGTGAGAATTTGGAATTGAGTCACACCCAATTCTGGCATTAGGAGATCAAGATCATGCCTTAAGTCTTAAACGTTGAGGAGCCAGCCAATAAAGGTCCTAGCTACAGGCAGGCTCCTCAACATTTTTCAACTTTTAGAGCTCTGACTCTGCTGTAGGTCCTCTCCCTCTCTGGAATTTCCTTCCACCCCACAGCTACGTTAGGCACTTTCTCTGAATCTAGTCCGTGAGTGTCAGATGGCCAGGTCTTTAATATGGTGTCCCTGGAGGAAAAGAACACCCTTCAGACTCTAGCTTCTGAGTGTGTTTGGTTATGCTTGTTCAGAGCACTATCCATCTCCTAAACATGAATGCTCTCAAAGGCAGATAAATCCTTTTAAGGCAACATTTGCTTAAACTAAGCCATTTTGCTTCTACTGTGGCCATCCTATGGGGAGACGAAATCAAGGCTACAGCCAAGCCTCCCCTTGATCCTTGCCCTTTTTTGAAGCCTCTCTGCCAGCTGCTAGCCAAAAATAACCTCCATTCCACACCATATTTGTGCAAGGGACCCAGGAGCATTTCAGAAGCAGGTCGAGCCTCCTGCCCTGCTGCTGGAACAGTTTTCTCTCAGCACTCACCGCTCTTAAGCCCTAATGCATATAACGCAGCTGAACTGGGAATGCCTTTTGCACATTTTCTCTTTCCTGGACAAAAACAGCAGAAAACGTCTTGCCCAGACCTGTCGCCAGCTGCTCAGGGTCTTTCAGGACCCCTTGCTGTGGCCTCTGCTGTATTTTCAGTCTCCCGCAGAACTAACAAAGGGCAACTTTGTCCTGGGACCAGCCTTGCGTTACCTCTCCATCAGCTGGCATTCGAGCAGGGTCAAAGTGTGCAACATCGAGGACTGGATGAAGAGCGCCTTCCAGAGAGACATCTGCAGCACACACGAACACATTGTCAATGATTTTTTACTCCAAGTTTGCAACAGGTAAGCCCTTGGGGTGTGAAATTGTTTTCTAGCAGATTGGTTGATTATTATGAAACATGTATAGATTTTAGGCTTGACGTATTCATGTGTTCAAAACGTAGCCTGTTGATTCCTGTTAGACATGCCCAGAAGTATATTGCTTTAGAGAGATTTCTTAAATATTCTTTAAGCTTTGTAGCTTTAAATACAGTATCAAATTTCTGCGAGGATCTCTAAGCTCATCCTCAGCTCAACAACTATTTTTTTAAATGAAAACCAGGTCAAATCTGCCAGCTCAAAGGGCAGTTTCTGGGCTGGTCTAATGCCAGAAAGAGCTTCCAATGAGATGCTCAACTGTCCAAACATTCCAAGCATTTTTTGAATAGCTGGTCTTTCCAGCTTAACACCAAGAGGATCCCCCACCCCTCCTGCCTTCTCCCTTTACCTCACAGCATGAAGATTAACTATTTCACTGATGACCTAAGCAGAGAACTAGAAGGTACAAAAAGATTTGCAGTCACTGCGACGTTGAACATAACATGATGCTTCTACAAATTTTCACTCTGACAGGACACCAAGTAACAGGCAAACAACTTGCACTCACCTGGAGAAATCTCTAGCAGCTGCCTTCTCCAGAAGTAGGAAGAGACACAGAGCCGAGAGGGAGAGGTAACTATGCAGCAGCATTGTTCCTGACCAACCACATTTTAAGCTGCTCAGCAGCAAAATTTGGTTCAATAAGACTGCAGGATGTGTTTTTCTTAAACTTGGTTGCAGGAATACCATAACCACTCCCTGTTGCAGATATTCCCTAACTGCATTCTCAAACTACTACATATACATTTGTATAACAGTCATTCAAAACTGCAAGTACTATGCTGAACGTTATCACTGCACAGAATCTCAACAGCATGTCCTGTTCTGTAGTTTGCCCTTATATACTAATAGCCGGAGCTGTTGGATTGGGTGTGCTGGAAAGCAACCAAGCTTAAGCCTGGACCTGTTACAAGAATTAAAACATACCAGGGAGGCTGTGTCAAAGGCAGACAAAGTGCAGGAAAGCAGACCAAGGCCCTTTAGAGATTTTCTTCACAGGTAGTGTCAACCTGCTTTGGTTTGCAAACTGGGGGTGACTTCACAATTAACCAGACAGACAATCAATCTAAAGGAGCAGATGGAATGCTTACCACAGTGTACGTATGAAACACACGAGGTGAGACTGCTAATCCAAAATGACAACCCTGAATTATGAGCCTCTTGGCCATCTGTCTGAACAAGCTCACCAGGGCCGCTGCATGAAAGCTTAGTGTCTCTTTGCAATGTTCTCCAGCAACAAAGGGCATTGCTAAAAAAAAGCTTCCCATTGACTACTTTGGCATCTACTGAGTTGCCACACAATCTGAAGTACTGCCCCCACAGGCTCTTGTGCTGTATATTGAGCTATGAACCAGGTTTTGGTACAGTGTAGTGAACTGAGGATATTGGGAAGAACAAGCCACTGGTGAGCTGGATTTTGGGATAAATGCAGGTGGCCACAGATTCTTCTTCATTAACCTACAGTGCTCATACTTTCAGGTGCCCAAACCTGCTGTCCTTGACTCTCTCTGGATGTGGCCATGTCACTGACGATTATCTCACATTGCTTCTCAAGAGCTGCCCCTGCCTCAGGACTCTCCAACTGGAAAACTGTGTCCAGATCACTGACCAGACTTTGGAAGCTGTGGCCCTCTACGCAGACTGTTTACAAACCCTGCATGTGGACTTTTGTAGGAACATAACCCAAGCAGGTTTGCAGAGAATCCAGAAAACACGTCCATCAATAACTCTGAAAGCAGAGCGAAGTGCAAACATGATCCCAGATAAAAAGCCAGGCACCATTTGGGCGTCTGAAAGGGCATTGAAGAAACTGCTGTGGCACTAGTAAGAGGAGCTGCCAAGGTTTCCATGAATTTTATTTATGTGCCTGTAGGTGTCCATGCAAGTATCTATACAGTACCAGAAGCACAGTCTGGAATTTTGTTGCCCTGGATGACTGGAAGAGTGAGAAGGATATGTTTCATTTCTCAAATTACTTGGGGATTGTTATGTGAGCACATAACCTTTACCTTCATTTTCACAAGGTAAAGACTTAAAGCCAGTGTATATAAACAAACCAGTTACTAAACAAAATCAAGCATCTTCGGATTGAATTCCATCCATCTGTAAACAGCTTAAAAATATTGACAAGTTTGCAAACAACTTCTCTTTATAATGGTTTCTCTAAGCATTTCTAGACTTTAGAACATTTGCTGACATCTCAATTAACTGGTGATCATCTCCAAAAATATACCAAGAACGTGCAAAGGCAATTGTATCTCTCAGTTTGCAGCAGCTTGGTTTCAATCATGTTCATTACATTTCTATTGAAATAAATATTTTGTGTAAATGAAATATCATCCAGAATTCAATACTTTTGCCTTAGCATGCCAAAATGTCCTGGAGGCATCCCTACATTTTGGAGCCCTTTCAGGATGCCCTTTGGAGTTATCCAAAACTCCTTAATCGTCAAAGCGAAGATCAAATCTGGATCTTCAGCATACCTGCCTCTCACTGGATCCACCCACTCCCTCTATTGCAACAAGAGCATCTTAACTGTTGTCCTCCTGGTCAACTGTGCCTGCTGATACCTTGTCCTTGAGACTTCTGCATTTGGAACAGAATATACAGGATTCCATAGGTATGGGACAGCATGCCAAGGATCAAATTAAATTTATGCAGAATCTTGACGTTTCTAAAACCAGATAAACACACTTTATTTTAAAACGCGAGCCTTTCTTGACGGCTTCACATACCTAACTCTGCCACACAAAGCACCTCAATTTGATTAAGGCCCTTGTCACCAAAACATTTCAAGCATCAACAAAACAGGGTTATCATCTTACATGGCCTCTCCACCACCTCCTTGTGAACTGAGAAATCTACCTGAGAAGGCCCACAAGGACAGCTGGTTCCTCTTTCTGGACATAGTCCTCTCCCTTCTCTGCCATGTTAGCCTACTTATTTCAAATGCACTTGATAGGATCTCTGCCTGTCATACCTGTTTTCAACTGCCATTCTCACCTTAAGACGACGAGAAATAATGCAGTGGAAAATGAACAGACAGAAGCCCCAAAATAAACCACAATTCTGGGTCAGCGCCCACTAGAAATACTGATGAGTGAAGCACCAAAATATTAAATAGTAAAAATCATAATTCACTTCTTCCATTTGCTTTATTTTCTCTGCATAAGGAACCCTGCACAGGCATTTCAAATTAAAACAAAAATAAATATATGAATATTCATGTAAAACTGTCCTTTCTAATGAACAATTATACACAATGTACAACTCTTCATGTTCACTGGGAGGGCTTACAAATGTACCATTCCCAACAGAAATGCACCAGAAAGGCTCCATGCAAACTTATCAAAAGTGAACAAAAATATGGGAGGGGAGGGGGAAGAAGAAAACACACCCCTTACTGATCTCACTTTTTTGCATGTTTTTTGTTTACAGTCACAAAAAATAAACACATCTAAGTTTTGTTACATTTAGAGTAACTATAAAGGTGGCCACTGTTTATGTTCCTAAGACATCTATCGTTACCAGAAAATGGCATCAACATTGACATGGGGCGCTATTTGAGAGAAAGGAAGATGATTTTGTCCCCAGAGTTAATAATCTGTGTCCGAGCCCTCAGCGTTGTCCACGTTGCGGGACAGCATATAATTGTCCATATCTATAGACCTGCAATTGTTGATTGCATAGCGCAAACGCTCGGCCATGATTAGCTGACTGGAATAGGGTGGGAGCCTCAGTTGAAAGAAACAAGTCTGTGAGGTAGGCAAGCTGTCATAAGGCTGTAGAGAGAAAAACAGAAGGTCGTTATGAACACGCACCACTTTTCAAGGGCACCTAGCAGAACAGCATGTTTTTTTCTGCAGGGATGGCTGACATCTGCCAATTCCAATTTGAAATGGGCTGGATCTTTTGAAGCCTTAATGGAGAATTTTGGGGGGAAATTCTGGGCTTGTCCATGAATTCTCCAAAAGACTTGGGAAGCGCCTATAGTTTTCCTCCTCCATACTTAAGGGGAGGAAACTCTCTGCACTGAAGGCTTCTGATTATGCAAAAGCCTGGCCCAATTAGAGCCCTGCCCCAACACACCAGAAGCTGCTTATTGGCCTTCCTTATAGGTTAGTGGAGATGCCTGCACCGCATGCCCCCTTCCTGCGTTGGCAATTTTCTGCTGGTTGCACAATGGGCTTATTTTTCCAGTGCAGAGGACAATATTTTTGTATACCTTTGAAGAGATGTACATCCTGATTTTAGTACTCTCATCTCCAGAAAATTCTTTACCTGCATAGATTCTGACCATTTAGGATTAGCATATACATAAAGCATTTTAAATACATAAAGCCCTCACTGAATATATGTATTTACTAGTATTGTCTATGGAGATACACTCATTTTCAGTTATTAAGTATGCCTTTTTCACTGATGCCTCCTACCGTACTGTCAAAGGATTAATGAAGTATCTTACCCTATCGACCTTCATTATTTGGAAACGCTGAGAAATATCTGCTGTATTAGCCGGCAAGCGAGATCTTCCTGACACGAACCTCATGAAAAGGACTCGCTCCTCATTTGAAAACTCTTCTAAAGTGTGCCAGAACCACAGAACCAGCTGGTGCTGGTCATCTACCTCTCGGTACCGCACAACCTTCTTCAGGACTTCCACAGAAATTTCTGGCATCCCGCAGACCATCTGTTCCAACTGTTTGGCAGTCAGAAGGGATAACAAAGGGACAGGGACTATCCAGGACATCCCTTCTCGCACTGCAGCCACCTACAACTCATAAGGACACGGTTTGGGTAACATTTGGCAGTACTAAGCAACAATGAAAGCCAATGTATGTTCAGGTAGAGGAGTACATGTTGCAATGGATGGTAGTTAGCTCTTGTACCTCTATTTAAAATTTGAGGAGCCACAAACAGTATCTTCTATTATTGCTTCATCCCCTCCCCTTCCACCAAGAAGTTCAAGACAGTGTACATAGCTTTCTTCGCTGCCCCACCTCCTTGATCCTCACAACTCTGAGGCTAGGCTAAGAGATAGCAACTGGCCCAAGGTCCTCCAGAGTTTCACTGCTGATTTGAACCTGGGTCTCCCAAATCCTACTCTAATCCCTACACCATGCTGGCTCTCTACTGTGGTGTATTTCACACAAAGTTTGCTTTATAACAAGTGTCCCCAACGTTTGTAGGTTACACAACACATTTCCTGTTTTGAAATACCATTTGGCTACTGTACATAATTCAATATTGCAATTCTTTTGTAATCCTTCTTGGAATCAAAGTCAAAGATATGAAAAGGGTACAAAAAACTCCACCAGCGTTCAATCAATATTTTCTGATGAAACAATACAGTTTTTGAACTGCACAGAACTTAGGAAGAAGTAATTTTTGCAGTGGGACTCAAGGGCAGGTGCACATATCACCAGCACAAGATGGCGTAAGTAATCTAAAGCTCTCTCTTTGCATCTTTCTCCAAGACCAACATTTTTTAGAAATCATCTAAATGTTAGTCAGCATAGAACAACTGTTGAGGGCAAAACCTATGCAGCAACAGTATTACTGAACCAAGCCGGCTGAAGTGCCAGGCAGCCATATCCACAAGTGAAGGTGATGCTGGGGCAGCGAGTTCTTTAGCCAGCCTTGCCCCAGTGCTGCCTCCAGGGGGCTATGTGGAGCAACCCTACTGTATGTGGAGCAACTCCCTGCCTTCATCTTACTGCCCTTTTGCTCCCTCCAGTGGGAACTCTTTGAGAACATGAACTGCAATGGAAAAGAATGACTGCCAAGGAAACAGGCACGTGGAATTCACAGATCGTGGTGGGATGGTGGCTGAAGAATAGTACAGCTCAGACCTTTAGTAAATCCCACATATTAGGTTCTAGAGCAGCGGTTCTCAAACTGGGTTGCGAAAAGCCCACCTCCCAAGCCTCTGCTCAGCGGTCTTTGGCCTGCTCCAGGCCTCGTTGCTTCGTGTTCTTGCCAACGAGTGTGTTTTCGTTCTTGTCAGCAAGAACATGATGCAACAAGGACCGGAGCAGCCAAAGACTGCCAGGCAGAGGCTCAGGAGGTGGGCTGTTAGCGTAAAAAAATGCGAAAGCTTGGCAACCCGGAAGTTTTGTGTCCGGGTTGCCGAGCTCTGCACTGAAGGTGGGTTGCAGGGCAGAAAAGATTGGGAACCACTAAGAGTCAAGTGATAAAATAGAAGGTCTTCTATGTAAGGTTTCACACCCCTAGAGAAATGCAAATAAGCCTAAAGACAATCCTTTCGCTTTAAGACACTGGGATTCTCACCTGACGGTCCATTTCATGGAGTCTGTACTCAATGGCCCTCTCCACATATTCCTTCCTGTTCGAAAAAGTGAGTGGGATGCTGTTCCCACCAGGAATTATGGGAACCATTTTTCCATCAGCACTCTGGCCAACAAAAGAATCTAGAGGAATCATCTAACAGAAAAACAGAACAAATGATAAGACTTTGGGTCTACATTAGATATGACAGCAATAGACATTTTTGTCGACATTTAGGTCGGGCGGGGTGTGCGTGTGTGTGCGCGCGCTACATTTCACCACAAAAGTTGTATGTGGCTGAGGGAAGCTGAAGCCTCTTGCCGCCCGAGATATTGTTCTACCAATCTGGCTGAGATACCAGAAGGGAACTGGATGAGGGAGCTCATATAAAGACTATCAGGATAACATTAGGGGAATACACAAGTAGTCAGATGGAAAAAAGTCAAGACAGCAGAATGTACTTGGATTCACAGCTAAAGGTTGTTCTGACATTAATTCTGTCTCCAGGGCTAGACTGAGAGTGGGTCTTGGGCTCACATACTTGCCTCTCCATAGATAGAAGGTGGGAGTGGGGGGAAATGCTAGAAAGGAGCAAGAGCGCCCAAGGCCCACTCAAAACCTCACCTGTGTCACATTGCAGCTATCAATATCTTAACTGCCCTAAGATCCTGATCAGCAACAGATGTGCCATTACTTCACTCTGCAATGCGAGAGAAATGCAAACAGTTGCATACTGTGTTGGCCTGGCAGTCAATATATCCCATTCTAAGTATTCCTTTCCTGTCCTGTCCCGTCTTTGAACTGGGCCACTATGGTGCTTTTATATGCCACACTTCAACATTGCTGTCCACATCTGTACAGCAATACCACGATTCAACTACTATGTATTATCCCAATTTTCAGCTACACATTCCTTTCACATCCTATTTGCAATTCCTATCTTTAAAATGTTGTATGATAAAACAAGGCACACAATCCAATCACCAGTCTAAGTGGCAACGTCACAAATACCACCAAATGGAAAAGTTATCTGGATCACTTTGGTTTTCCCATGAAATCCACACAGCATTCAACAGTAGGTTCAACATGGAGGCGACATAGCTTGAGATCCTGGAGCTTACGCCAGTGACTGCATCAAGGATATACCCTCTGACTTCAGGAAGAAGATGGATAAACGCACTGAAGTAGTTCTGAGGAGATGCAAGATACTTGGCTTACCTCATGGAAATTCTCTTCTGTTATCCCACTGTCTTCAATGTGAAGAATGCTGTTGAGGGTTTGCACATAGAGAAGATCCACCTCTTCCAAGTCCTCCAAAGTGAGCGGGATACAGCAAAGTTGCTTCCAGACCATTGGGGCCAAATGAAGATCTAAAGGCTTCTTGGTACGAATTGCCACACCCATCAGAATGCCCAAAAACTTGAACTGCATCAGATGTTCGTCTAAGCAGGCGGAAGGATTGAAGAGGAACCTTGAAAAGATGCAATGCATAAAAGAAACATCAGCACACAAGTGTCACGAGAATTTCTATCGAGGTCTGGTCTGCCGCTGGCCACCACCCTGAGGCTCAGAGTAACTAAAGATGACATACCATACCACCTGGTTTCTCAACCCTACCCACTCCAATTCTTGAGGGTGTCATGGACCAACTTGTATGCTTAAAACTTGGGTGTTTTAGTGAACATTCAGGTAGACAAACAAAAACCCAAACCACCAATCTGTTTCAATGGCTCTCTGCAGCTACTTGTGACATCTAAACATGCCCCAGAGTTTGGGACAACCATCTGTAACATGGTGGAGCAAACATGAATTGACTGTTTCAGTTATTCTGGCATGTTAAACTTCTCAACACACCCTGAAACAGTTTTCCAAAGCGGTGCAAGCACTTTGGTGGAACCGTCACAATCGTAGTTTGCTGGAGGGCAGAGGGGAGAAGCAAGACACAGCCTGTGCACCTGATTTTCCCCTTCCAGCTAGAATTTATTTGAAAAGGGGGCAGGTACTGCCACTGGGGAAAAGACCAAAACAGGGGTGCCCTTTCTCAGCCCAATTACCAGGGTTCACTCAGCACTGAAGCTGGGATGCCAGACAAGTGATCCAGGAAGCCAACTAACCTGGCTGGCCCCACTTCTCATACACCCATGCTTGCCCTGCATAGCATTACCTGTCGGAGTGAGGGAGCAATAGGTCTTTGCTCTCTACAGAAAGAAACCGGCAAGTAGCTTGTAAAAACAACAATGGTTTATTAAGACAGACAAAACAAAAAGGGAAATGGACAAAGGCCAAATAGGCAAAAACAGACACAGAGTTAGATCAAACCTGGTCTCAAATACAGGGAAAAATCAGATCTTAGAATTAAAGGCAACTGAAAATAATAAAACCCAACACAACTACCTAGTCATACGCCTTGCCTAGAAAGTACATACTTGGTTGCTGTTCCCCTCCAGCCTGGGAGGGCCATGTCAACACAAGGCAGGTTAAACTGTTGGAACAGAACGTTGTTCAAACTAGTCAGAATCAAGATTTTACTCTTCCAACTGGCTAATCCAAAGGTGGGAAATTCGGGGTCAGTCCCTTGAACGTCCCTTTTGGCCATGGCGGATTTGACCAACAAACAGGTGAGAGTAAAACCCAGTAGGGTGTACAGTTTTCTGTCTGGCCCTTTGTTCTGACACAGCCAGGTGTCAGCCAAAATGGCACGACAAATACACATCCAAGGTTAAGTCACTCTAGTGGACGTGCACATTAATGAGGGAAGACGTTGCCCACGCCGACAAATCCAAGTCAGCATCAAGTTACCCACACGCAGGTGTTTTTTTTTAATTAGGATAATGGGGCTCTGTTCACAAGTGAAGTGGGGGTAGGGAACAGTGAACTTGGACCTAAGTGGCAGCATTCCGAAGACCAGTTGTCTTGTAAAATAGGAATAGGTGTGTAATACTGCACAAACAGGCTATACTCCATGATTATTTAGTGACCAAATGTGAACACAGGATGACTTGAGGTGTGTGCACGTGCATCTTACTGCACTATGTTTTATGGAATACATAGGGTCCCTCAGTTACGTATGTTCATGTTAGCACTTTCATGTGCGCAAGTCCATCTGTTGTGGTACTTTCGCACAGGTGCAATAACACTGTTTCGACCTATGTCCATTCTGACTTCTAGACAAACTTTCAGAACAGAACCAGTACATATCTTGGGAACTTATTGTAATGTTAATTTTAAGACCTGTACAAACCGTTAGTTCTCTGACAATGTGTTATGAAAATATCAGAACAGGCAGCTGGAGAAGATCTGAATCGGATAATTACATCCAGAATAATGATATAATTTCTTGCAATTCACTGACTTCATATGTGTGCATTTTTTACTTCTACACCCAATTTTTACTCTTTTACTGCCCTGATTTTATTGAAAAGAATGGGCGAAATTCTCAGGCTTGTGTTCAATGTAGAGCCCAGTAGCAGGAAAAAAAAATTACTTGTAACTTACCTATCTCTATTGTAGCCTACTTCTGCTGTGGCATTTGGGGAAGGAATCAAAAGGTCTACGACACCAGTTTCCAGTTCCTTATAAATTAAGAGAAAAAATGTGTCATGCACTATCAAATAGACCAAAGCAGGGGTGGGCAATTAATTTTCCTAAGGGGCCACATGAGAAACTAGGACTGTTGTGGAGGGCCAGACCAATATGTTTGGTAGGATTACTACCAAATTACTAAGTCCATTTACACGTAGCTAGACACGACTTAACGACTGAACAACAACAACAATATGGAAAACAACCCTGCAGGTCTGTTGTAAGAATGCATACACCATAGCTATGTAGTATTAAATGTAACTGCAGTTGAGGGCCCAAACTGGCAGGGATAGCTCAACACACCCTGGGGATTGGGGTAGAAAACCCAAATGACCACCACCACCCCTTTCAGTACTAACCAACAAGCGACACTATCCCCCTGTGAAGTTCTCCTGGGCAAGCCCCCCTGAAATGAACTAAACCTGTGAAAACACACTTCTCTGGTACATTAGGTTCCAAGGATCAGTCCATTCTTCCGCTGCCCCACCCTGCCTTTAATAATGTCCAAAACTGTACTTGCTAGGCAAAGAGATCACCACACCTTGCCTCACAGAAAGGCGGCCTCTGAACAAAAACAATTAGCAGCTTATTTTGACTCGCTCATTCTCTGGGCAAAACATGGCAATAATTCTCTATACCAAATGCAGAGATCCAGAATTCCCCCCCCCCCACAAAAAAATCATCATTTGAAAGTCCTGTTGGAGCTGGGCATGAGGACAGAACTCATTGATAAAGGAACCAGACCTGACGCCAGGTGAGGGCTATATATAGAGACCGAGGACAACACTGGAAACCTGAAAGCTACAGCAGTGCCTACTGCCCTTCTGTGGCTAGGCATCATGCAGCTGGGCTCCTTCTAGCCCCCAGGTAGCTTCCATTACCTCAGGCTGGTATTCTTTTATTCATTTTATTGTATTAATGCTTTTTACGCAAAGTATTAAAAGTATACTATGCATTATACTGTATCATATGTCACACATTTCAGAACTGTGATCAGACTACAGAAATGCTTTGACTGCCTCGCATCAATCAACTATTCCAGTTTTCCAAAAATACGGTTCCCCATTTTGCACAAGCAGACATTCTACTAAAGAACTGTCTTTGGGTGAAACGATAAGGGCCAAAGACACACATGTGCACACAAAGGCAGTAAGGTTTTGAAGACAACATTGAAAAATAAAAACTGTGCCTCTTCAAATGAAAGTACCTGGCACATTTCTGTAATTGTGTCATCAAAGACTCCCCCAGCATCATCAGCACCTTCTCCAACTAACTTTACTTTCCAGGCACGAGAGGGTAAGCGAAGGTCTGAAGCATTTAGCTTCACGACTTGTCTTGCTATCTGAACAAAAATAGGCTTACATTTCCGACCTCTTTGAAAAGAGAAAAGACAACAATTGTCAATTACAAAACGTAACAAATAATGTTTCAGAACATGTCTTTATACTTCTACAACATCACAAAATAGAGTTACATATTTAACTGTTTGTCCGTGGAACAGTTGAAAAATGCTGACCTGGTTGATATCCTTTTGACTGTTATCTGTGGTCCATAGTTTTTCCCTTGAACCATGGTTTTTCCTATGGAGCGGACCATGGGGAGAGTGTAGACTCTTGGTGCCAGCAATGGCCTCAGCTGTCCTTGGACAATTCCCCAAGTTCCAGCATTGTAATGTGACATGCTGTTCTGTAAGAAAAGGACTTGAGTGTTTGGTCCTCCCAACACACTTTCCAGACCCACTGCCAGCCTCCCCCCTCCCCACCTCAGGGGGCAGCTCTGTCAGTGTAGACAGTTAGGAGATGTTTATCTGCAGCTGGGCTGGAGTCCGTCCCCAACCCCTGCTTGTCTCCCTCCCCTCAAGAGCCTGAAACAGGAAGATGAGGGGTCACACATAGTTGTGAAAGAGAAACACAGCAAGGGTATCCTCCTCACCATACTGGTAAAGGGAAGGCTGAGTCACAGGGATGGGGGTCATCTCACCACTACAAAGCTTTGCCTTTTGGACCCAGCCTATAACTTTCTATCACAAGTGAATGGAAACAGCTTGCTCCTACAGCATGCAGTCACCTGCCCTAGAGACGGACCGGCCAGTCTCCACTAACAGGGATGCCGAGGGTGGGGCTCCAATGTACTTGACCTCCCAACCATCCCAGCATCAGCACCTCCCTAAAAATAAGCAGGTGCTTCTGAAAGCAGGCATTTGCAGTTTGGAGAAGACTGCAGGCTCACTGTCCATTTGTGTATTAGAGTCATGGCACACTGAGAGTCCCAGGCTTTTCTTCCCTGCAGTTTATGAAGATTACAAGCACAATTTTTAAGAATCCTCTCATGCGAGCCACACTGAAAAGGGATGGCAGCTACATAAGAGCATGGCAGCACACCAGCCAGTGCCCACTCATTTCAATGGAGCTCATAAGCCACCAAATGGATTGTGTCAGGCTACTGGGAGAAGCTTACTTCACCATGACTGGACATGAGAGATTATGAAGCAATTTTACTGAGGTTTTACTTCTGTGCAGAGCAGGAGGCAGAGATTTTAAAAGCATTAAATGTTACCTGGTTATTTGGGCTGAGATTCAGCAATCTCCATGAGGAATACATGAGGTCTGAAAAATGATAGAGTAGCCGGAGCCGGGCTCTCACTGTATGGATGCTCACTTCTTTCAGTGCCCCGTACTGAGGTGGGATAGCATCAGGTAAGCCAAGCTGTAAAGGCACCGACACACCTGCCACCGGACAAAGTAAAATTAAAAGATGGAAGGTTAGATTCTGACAACACAAAGGGCCTCACACACACACACACACACACACACACACACACACACTTTTGACACAGCAGTAACACCCATAGCACTGGCAGTTTGTGAACGGGCAGAGCACGGAGGAGCCTACAGATGTTGGGGAATGCACTGTTCAAGCATTTTATTTAAAAGATTTATATCCCACCCTTCAGCACATGCTCTGAGGGGAGCATTACAATCACTAACAAAATGTTTAACAAGAAACAAACCATACTAAAACAGGAGCAGAGTAAAAAGACGGTATGAACAGGGACAGGTTAAAAAAACCTGATATTTAATAAAAAATATGACTCCGTGTAATTGTAAATATAACCAGCATTAATCTGTCCAGCTGTACAGTAGCTGCTGGTATCACCACCTATAGAAGGTGGGGGGGGGGGGGGAAGACAACTTCTGTGAGCTTTTATATGCTCAGCAAGGAAATACAACACACAGGGCTGATCCGTATTATGAGTTCAAATGAGGCAGTTGCCTTAGGTGGCAGATTGATGGGACACCTGTCACTTGGCTCCAGCACTCCTCCTTCCCCGACTTCCTTAGATTTGAAAAGGAAGAAAGGGAATGGAGAAGGAGAGGAAGTGTAGAGGAGAAGAGAGTGGAAGGCTAGAGCACCAGTCTCTTCTCTCCTCCATACTTGCATTCTGTTGTCTTCTTAATTTTCAAATCCAGGGAAGAGGAGCAGCAGCAGCAGCAGCAGCAGCTGAGGCTGACATGCTGCCAGGCAAAGGCGAGGCACATCCGGCTCAGCTCGAGGCTGGGCAGCAGCACTTGGTGCACCGTCTCAGGCGCCCTTCCCCTGCTGCGAGAATTCTTCTTGCCACAATGACTTTTAGTGCTGCATACTGTAATCCTGTCAAAGGATTACACCTTTGCACCTCACAGATTTTTAAGCTCACATAATATTGCTTTGCCACCTAACTGGACTGACAGAACGCTTTCAGCACTGCTGTGGAAATGAGCACAGCCACCTCTGACTACCAGGGAATGCTCACCACACTTCTTTACCTGGAGCTCGTGGGGGAACAGGTGGCGCAGTCCACGCAGCACTGTGACATCGTCCTGCTGAAATCTGCCGGATGTTCTTTCCTTGCAGGGAAGTAATTAGAGTGGGTTCTCGGACATGGTTGGTGTGGCCCAATCCAAGCTAGAAATGGGTAAGAGATTCAGAAAGAAGAAGGACTCCTGACACTCTTAACAGATGCATAAAACAAACAAATCACGGGACAATGTTTATTTTTCACATTTCTATACCGCCTTTCCTCCAAGGAGCTCAGGGCGGTGTACATAGCTCCTTCCCTCCTCACAACAACCCTATGGAGGTAGGTGAGGCTAAGAGATAATGACTGGCCCAAGGTTACACAGGAAGCTTAATGGCTGAGTGAGGATTTGAACCCGAATCTTCTAGGACTAAATCCAACTCCGAAACCACAACACCATCCTGGTTCTCAAGTTCTGGATCATGGAGACAGGGAGATCTTATATGAAGTATCTCCTGTTTCAGGCATTGCATTCTGCGCTTTGGGAGCAGGTCTCAGCTGGGCAAACCTTTTCCTGCCCCCTTCACATTCTCAGTCATGCCAAACAGCAGCAATAGCCTAAAGCCGGCCAAAGCTTCATCGAATCGATTTCTCCATTGGTCTTACAAATAGGCAGAAAATCCAAGTGTATTTTTAGTGTCTGAGTGCTCTCACATCAGGTTTCAGACATACCTGACCTTCAGAGTTGCTACCCCAGGCATACACATCCCCAGAAGATGACAGAGCTAGGGTATGCTCTGCTCCAACAGCTATATCTTCAATCAAGATGCCTGACAGGGCTGGAACTTGCTGTGGACGATTGTGGTTTCGGGCTCTGCCTTCTGGCAAACCAATCAGTCGGTCTGAAAAAGCATGAGAAATCCTATTATATGTCACAGGAAATGAGAGCAACTTCAAAGGGCTAGAGGAGGGAGGCACTCATTGAGGTCAACTTCTAAAGACACTAGCAAGGGTTGGTGTAGGTCCATTTCGTCAAATAAAATTATTTCCACAGAGAGACAAAGTTCAACACACCCCAACTTGTTTCATCCTGAAATTCAAATCTGTTTGAAGAGTAACTAAAATTCTGGCAAACATTTCTCCATGCAAGCCTACCGTATTTTTCGCTCCATAAGACGCAGCGGACCATAGGACGCATGTGTTTTATGGAGCTAAAAATAGGGTAAAAATATTTTTAACTTTTAAATTTTTTAATTTAATATTTTTTAATTTTTTAAATATTTTATAAAAACAGCTTGTCGGAAAATGGCCGAAAATAGCCTTTATCTCCGATCTGGAGACCTGCAGAGGCCTGCGCAACCCTCTGCAGAAGATCGGAGATAAAGGCTATTTTCGGCCATTTTCCGAAAACCGGAAATGGCCGAAAATAGCCTTTATCTCCGATCTGAAGATCGGAGAGGCCTGCAGAGGGTTGCGCAGGCCTCTGCAGGTCTCCAGATCGGAGATAAAGGCTATTTTCGGCCATTTCCGGTTTTCGGAAAATGGCCGAAAATAGCCTTTATCTCCGATCGGAGAGGCCTGCAGAGGGTTGCGCAGGCCTCTGCAGGTCTCCAGATCGGAGATAAAGGCTATTTTCGGCCATTTTCCGAAAACCGGAAATGGCCGAAAATAGCCTTTATCTGGAGACCTGCAGAGGCCTGCGCAAACCTCTGCAGGCCTCTCCGATCTGCTATTTTCGGCCATTTCCGGTTTTCGGAAAATGGCCGAAAATAGCCTTTATCTCCGATCTGAAGATCGGAGATACCTGCAGAGGGTCGCGCAGGCCTCCCCGAAGACCCCGCAAGCCCAGATAAGTAAAAAAAAATTCCCCCCCCATAACATTCGCTCCATAAGACGCACGCTTATTTCCCCCCTATTTTTTGGAGGAAAAAAGTGCGTCTTATGGAGCGAAAAATACGGTAATTTCTCTTTCAAGATGGAAAGTCATGGACTATTAGTTAACTCCTCCAATCAGATGCACTGTACCCTAAACTGCTGGTTCTAAAATAAACTGAACGATTGCAGCAAGGAAGAAGTCCTGACTTGGCTTACCTTGTCCAAATGTATACACATGTCCATCTTTTGTCAATGCAACTGAAAATTGGGTCCCACAGGCAACTTTTTTTATTCCAATTCCACAAAGAATATCTACTTTCTACAAAAAAAAAAAATGGAAAAGGCCCTGTAATCTGGTTTGCAATCAGGCTATGTTAGGTAAGTTATATAGCTGTAACAGTTTGCAAAACAATACAGGATACAAAAATAGCACTGACAATTAGGGAGGGGGGGACTGTCCAGAACTGCATTTAGAGATAACTATGCAAGAAAATAATTTTTGAGAGCACTAACCTGTGGTGAGGATTTTGCAGTTGAGTTTCCCAAGCCCAGTTTCCCATAGTCACCATCTCCAAAAGCCCAAACCATTGAGCCATCTGTGGACACAACTATGGTATGATTCAGTCCACATGCAACCTAGTTTGGGACAGTCAAATTTTAATTAGATTTCTCCCAAAACAAAAAAGTACCAACAAGTTTCGAAGAACTTCCATTCACAGATACATTATTTTTAATTGCATTTGAAATTTCTGTTTAGTGGAATGTATATGTATTTGTTTCGGAATATCCAGCCAATACAAGAACTTTGTGTTGGAGTGGTTGGTAAACAGAGCGCAGCTACATGGGTAAAGAGAAATTCTTTTTGTAATCAAAATGGTTTACTAACCAGGCTGCTTGCCACTAAGACAAAATGTTGCACATAAGAAATAAGAAAAACTGAGGCTGAGGTAAAAGTTCAAACAAATACTTTACTTCAGGTTCTTAAACATTTATTCATAAAGCATCTCGTTTAGGACCAGAGGTTCTAACGGCTTTGAAAAACATAAAACTGTTGGGTTTGAGAGTACTACAAACAACTAACTGCTGAGACAGCTCAGCAACAAGCCGGAGCGACACTGTCCGCGTTCACGTTCCGTGTGCGTCTGGTGTCCCGCCCCCCAGGTCAAACAACGGCTCTGATTGGCCGGACGTAGCGCGGATGCAGCAAAAGTCGCGCTGGACTCTACTATTGCTGCGTCCGCGCTACGTCTGGCCAATCAGAGCCATTGTTTGACCTGGGGGGAGGGACACCAGACGCACACGCAACGCGAACACGGACAGTGTAGCTCCGGCTACACACGTCCATCTCTTCAGAAGTTCGGGTGAAAGACTGTTAAACTGTCTGCTAAACTGTCACAGATGACTGACAGGTTGGTAACTGCATCATAGAACACTCCCGCCCATAGAATGTTACATCATTTTCTGTAGCTCCCGTAGCCATTGTTGCCCTTATTTCCAACACTTTGGGCAAGAAAGAAACCTCAGCCTAGCAAGGCTTAAGAAAAACAGAGTTTACTTACCGGAGAACTCCTGTTCCTGGTAGAAGATGGGTGCATTCCTAACTGAATGGGAATGCCCTCGCGCCAGTTCGAGGTAGGGTCGACCGTTGCAAACGTTTTTTCCTCCGCGAGAGGCTGCCCGTTCCCCAGTTCAGATACCACACCTGGAAAACTCGCCTCTTTTCTCTCTAAAGGTGTTATCCTTGCAGAACCTCAGGTCTTTCTCACCTTACTTTTTTTTTTTTTTTTTTGTAAAGACATGTTAGTAAAGACATCCCTCACTATCCACCTGCAATCCCCCTTTATCTCTGTTTTGAAAAGCAGGACGCTGAGCAATATGAGTGGTGGGTGGAATGCACCCATCTTCTACCAGGAACAGGAGTTCTCCGGTAAGTAAACTCTGTTTTTCCCTGGTAGAAGAGGGGTGCATTCCTAACTGAATGGGATGTATCACAGCAGTACACCTTAGCCACAGGGTGGGATCGCGCTGCGTCCGCACCTAAGTGTGACCCAGCACCTGCTGCAATACTCTTCTGCCAAATCGAGCCTCAGCCGACGATGCCAAGTCTACTTTATAATGCTTTATGAAAGAATGGGTAGATGACCAAGTGGCAGCCCTGCAGATATCTGGCAATGAAACTACCCCATCAAATGCAGCTGTTGCTGCCGCTCCTCTGGTTGAATGTGCCTGAATCCCGTGAGGAGCTTCCTGTCCCCTCGCTTTATATGCCATTACTATGCATTCCTTCAGCCATTTTGAGAGTGTCTGTTTTGCCACCTTCTGCCCCTTTTTTCTGCCCTGTATGGCAACAAAAAGTGCCTCAGTCTTGCGTATCTCTTTTGTTCTTTCCATATAAAAACGCAAAGCTCTCCTCACATCCAGCATATGCCATTCTTTCTCCCTAGCATGCTTTGGATTAGGGCAAAAATTTGGTAACACTAATTCCTGCTGCCTGTGGAATAGCGTGTTAACCTTTGGAATAAAGGCTGGATCTGTCCTCAGAACCACTTTATCTCTGTGAAAAATACATAGGTTTGGATTGATGGATAACGCGCCTAGCTCAGAGACTCGCCTAGCCGATGTAATTGCTATCAGGAAAATGGTCTTAACCGACAGTACCTTAAGAGGAATTGTGGCCATTGGCTCAAAAGGCTCCTTTACCAATGCCTGTAATACAGTGTTTAGATCCCATGTTGGAAATCTATGTATTGGAGGTGGCCTCAGATAATTTACACCCCTCAGGAATCTTTTAATATGAGGATGCGTAGAGTATTGTCTCTGTCCATCTGCTCCTAGAACGCCCTGAATAGCCGCAACCTGCCTTCTTAACGTACTGCCACTAAGACCCTTATCTAAGCCCTCCTGCAAAAACATAAGGATATCTACCATCCCTGGATTTCGTGCCTGCACCTGCTTGCCAGCACACCACTGTGCAAACACTCTCCAAGCCGCTGCATACATCCTTCTAGTTGACTCCTTACGAGAAGCCAGAATCGTATTTACCACCGAATCTGAGTAACCTAACGATCTAAGGGCTCGCTCCTCAATTTCCAAGCTTTCAGATGCAGGGTTTGAGGTGTTGGGTGCAGAATTGGGCCTTGTCGTAGCATATCCACCCTGTATGGTAGTTTCCAGGGCACCTGTACTGACATTCTCACTAGATCGGGGTACCACGGTCTCCTTGGCCAATCCGGAGTTATCAGAATGACTACTGCCCCCAGCTTTCTGATTCTGTTTACCACCTTCTGAATGAGTGGAACAGGAGGGAAGGCGTACAGAAGTCCCCGTGGCCACGGTGTGTGAAAAGCATCCATGCTCTCCGCACCTTCCTCCACTCCCCGTGATATAAATCTTTTTGTTTGTGCATTTAGCTTGCTCGCAAACAGATCTATTACAGGTTTTCCGAACCTGCGTGTCACCTGTGCAAAAATGTCTGGGTGCAATTGCCATTCCGATTCCTTTACTCTGCGTCGACTGAGATAATCCGCCTCGTCGTTTAGATTTCCTGCCACATACTCTGCTTTTATGGACTGCAAATTGATCTCCGCCCATCTGAAAAGAAGATCTGATTCCATTACCAATGATTTTGACCTTGTGCCTCCCTGTCTGTTTATGTATGCTTTTGTGGTCATATTGTCTGTTCTGATCAGCACATGTCTCCCCTGTACTGTCCTGTTGAAGTTGAGTAAGGCTAACCTCACTGCCCTTAGCTCCAGCACATTTATGTGCTCTCTTGACTCCTGAGGCGTCCACTCTCCCTGAGTGAACGCTCCCTCTGTATGTGCTCCCCATCCTATCAGGCTGGCATCCGTTGTCACCACCACCCTGGTAGGCACAGCTAGGTGCACGCCGCAATTCAACCGATCTGGAGCTAACCACCATCTCATCTCTGGCCCTAGGTATCTTGGTACTTTGATCACCTTGTGTATCCGTCTTTCTACCAACTTCAGATATGGTTTTAAGGCCCTCTGAAACAGCCTCGTGTGATACCTGGCCCAACTTACTAAATCCTGGCAAGACACTAGCATGCCTATGATTTTTGCCATGGTCATCACGTCCATCTTGTCTGATCCTGCAAATAATGTTAACATTTCCACTAATTTTTGCCTTCTTGTCTGTGATAGAGTCACTTTGTAACCTACTGAATCTATCCACATACCTAAATGCTCGATTGTCTGATCCGGGGTCAACATGCTCTTTTCCTTGTTGATGACAAACCCGTGTTTTTCTAAGCATCGAATTGTCTCCTGGGTGTGATTCACTGCCTGCTCTCTGGACGACGCCCTTATCAATATGTCGTCCAAGTACGGGTAAGCACACACACCCCTTGTCCTTAACAACGCTATTATTGTTATTATTACTTTCGAAAACGTTCTCGGAGCTGAAACCAATCCGAAGGGAAGAGCGACATATTCGAAGTGCGCTCGATTGTAAGAAAACCTTAGGTATTTTCTGTGCCCTTTCCTTATGGGTATGTGGAGATACGCCTCTGATAAGTCTAGAGATGTCATAAAATCTCCTTCCTGGATTGTCTGCAAAATGGACCTTGCTGTCTCCATTTTGAATTTTTTCTTTACCACCAGAAGGTTTAACCACTTTAGGTTCAGCACAGCTCTGTACGCTCCTGATTTTTTCTTTACTAGAAAGAGCACAGAATACACCCCTTGGCCTCTCTGCGAGTCTGATACCCTCTCTATAGCTCCTATTTCTAAAAGGTGATCTATCGCTTGCAACATTGCCTGGTGTTTCTCTTTCGCCTTGTAACGTGGTACTCCCACAAAACGGTCTCTCGGTTTTTTGGCGAACTCTATTGCATATCCTAAAGATACCGTCTCCTTCACCCACGCATCTATGGTCATCTCCTTCCAGAGATGCGCGAAGTGAAGGAGACGGGCCCCGATCGGGGGTCCGGATGGAGCTATTATGGAGTCATGCTGATCTGGGCTTAGTATTGGCTTTTCCTTGTGCGTTATTTGTTGGTCCTCCAAAATTTTTACCCTTAAAGGAGCCCTTGAATTTTGACCACTTTGGCTTGTATCCAGATTGTTCCCTTGGTCTGTATTTACTCTTAAAACCTCGAAAGGAATGCTGGTACCCTCCTTTCGATCCTTCCTTTGTCAATGTAGGCAAAACCTTCCTTTTATCCTTGTTTTCCACTAACACTGGGTCAAGGATCTCTCCAAACAGTTTCAAACCTGCAAAAGGAGCTCCGACTAGTCGTGCCTGAGATCCAGCATCCACCTGCCAGGACCGTAACCAAATGTTTCTCCTGGCGATTACGCTGTGCACCATTGATCTCGAAGCAAATTGCAATGAGTCCAATGATGCGTCAGCCGAAAAGGCTGCTGCCAATGAAATTTTCTTTAATGTGTTTTTTACCTCCCTAGGTAGACTAACCTTGGACAACTGATCCAACCAATACACAATTGCCCTTGACATTAAAGAATTTGCGGCCGCCGCTCTTAGTGAGTATGATGCAGCCTCAAAACTGCGCTTTAGAGCTGCCTCTACTCTTCGATCGCAAGCATCCCTGGGACCGGTCTCCCCCTCAGAGGGCACTACTGCTTGTGTGGCCAACGCAGCGACCGGAGAATCCACGACGGGGACTTTAAGTGTATCTAACATTTCCTGTGGCAGAGAATACAACCTGCTCACTGTCTTTGGTGTTCGTCTGCTCAGGAAAGGAGACGCCCACTCAGCCATCATTATCCTCCTAAATGGCTCTGGAAAAGGAATTTCATCGGGTTTACTAGGACCCTGTGGAAAAAGCAACTTCACAGACTGTAAATTAGTATCAGCATCCTGTTTTTCCTTTTCTCTAACCGAATCCAAATTTAAATCTCTAACAACCTTAGCCAAAAGTCTTGTAAAGAGCTCAGATGGAAACAATCTGTTCATTTTACTCTGCGTTACTCCCTGCTCTTCCCCTGAAAGTTCTCCTGAAAGCTCTCCCTCTTCCTTTGAAGAAGGATCCTCTGAAGAGGAAAACTCCCCTGCTGTTCTTTTTTTATGTCTAGGTTTAATTTTCCCCAGGTTACCAGATCTGTCAATTGGGTTGTTAGGAAGCTTGAACAGGAGAAGAAAATCCCCTGAATGAGGATTGCGAAGAGGAAGATGGTGGGGAAGGTGAGTGGGAGGGGCTTCTACCTCTCGATCGCTTTGATCTCTGAGATCTAGATAACTGCCGCCCTCTTTCTTGACCAGACACAGGGACCTCATTTTGTTGTAAAGTCTCTGTTGCCATCACCTCTCTTACGGCTGATTTAATCCAGCCCATCATCTGCTCTTGTGCCACCGCATTTAAAATGAACTGCGACTCTCTGGAGGTTCCCTCCCCTCCATCCGAATCTGAGGCACCTTTTCCTTCTACCAAAGACATATTGCCTGCTCTTACTGCTTTACTATGGAAATGCGACTTTGTATCTATGCAAATGCGACTTAGTATCAGCTAATCTCCTCGAAGAAGCGCTTAATGGCTCTTCGGGAGATCTGTGGAGTCTTGGCTGTTCCTTGCTATTGTTCTCACTCTAACAGCCACCCCGCTTCAGAGGAGTATCACCGGTCCTTCCTAAGCCTTCCGCTGCCGCTGCGAGAGGGCGCGGGTAGGCGCAGCAGCGAGTCACTGACAAACTCTTGAGAAGAAACAGTAATCACGTGCCCAGATCAGCGTGTTACTGCCGTCTGCTGCTAATACGGGCGCTGCCGGCTAAAAACGAAAGCAGATCGCTCTGACTTCTCCCGCAAACACGGTCGCCCAGAAATCTAGCCAGTCTCCCTCCCCCTCCAATCACCAGAACACTTCAACTAATCTCAACCTCTAGCTAAAGGAGGAGGGAGGACGAAATGAAGAGAAAATTGAAGGAAAATACTGCGTCTGGGCTCGTAGCCCCAACGGTCACGTCCTATCTCTTGCTAAGGTAGGGCCGAACTGGGGAACGGGCAGCCTCTCGCGGAGGAAAAAACGTTTGCAACGGTCGACCCTACCTCGAACTGGTGCGAGGGCATTCCCATTCAGTTAGGAATGCACCCCTCTTCTACCAGGGAACATCAATAACCTTTCTTCATCTTCAGTTTGATTTGCAAACACAGCCAATTATGACCTGATCTGGTCTAGCCCAGGCAGAGCAAGGCTAAACCTTCAAATTTCCAACTAAAATTAATAGGAGCTGCATAAGAACTCTTGACAATTTCCATCTGTTTCGACGGTGCCTGTGAAGTAGAAATTCCTGGGGAATTCAGGCACATTGTAGAAGTACAATATTATGTATGCATGCAAAGCAAGTCATACCTCCCCGATCTGATAGCCCTCTAGTGCTGTAACTCTTTCCGGAAGTTTCTTGTTGGACGTGTTTCCTAATCCCAACCGGCCATAATCACCATTTCCGAACGTAAACAGTTTGCCATCTGCAGTCACCACTGCTGAGTGCTTGAAGCCACAAGACATCTAGAAAACAAAGGAAACCGACAGACCAGAACAAAATCTTAGTATGAAGACTGACTGACAAATATGACTTGTTCCTATTTATGAACACTGCCACAGTTATTTATACATATAATCATGGCTTTGTAACAACATAAGCTAGTATTCATAGTTATTTACAATATGTCCAGGATGCTGCAAGTCAGTCAAAAGGGTGGAAAAAGATTTTTTTTTAAATGACTGAGTTGTAACCCCCATTCAGGCAGCGCATTCTTTGTAGCAACTCGTAATTGTACAACCTTTTCTCTGAGTTAAGAAACCTTGCCTCAATTTACTACCAAGATCCTTTAGAGAATGTTTTGCTTACTGTTTTATGGATACATTTATCACTGCCAGGACTCACTATACCTTTCAGGCTGTCCATCAAAGCTGAGCCTTCTTGAAAGTACTTATGGTAATATCACCAGAGGGACAGCTGATTAGTTTCAATAGCAGGCAATTCTTCTTCCTGCCTCGCAGGGCGGCTCACAGGTGAGGCTACTGTTACAGCTCACACTGAGTGGCAGAAAGACTGGGAGTGCTTTTCACTGTGACTGCCGCTTACCTGAAACCTGCTGTGGATGGAGCCACTCTAACCCGCTTCCCGCTCACTCTAGTGGCAAGCCTTCCTCCTGTCCACTTATCTGTCTCCTTTGCATGGTCCCTTTGAACAAAAAGGAATTGCAGGATGCATGTTCCTAGTGCATGCTGAAATTCCTGTTTTGAGGACCCCACAAGAATAAGGAGATAGGCAAGGGGGCAGAGACAAACTCACTGAACTTCTGTGCAGTGGGGGGGGGCGCAAGGCAGAGGCAGAGTCTGGCGGCAAATCACCTTTGGCCACTCCTGCGGTCTTGGTAATGTTTAGGTACACTTGTCACGTTGTGACACCAAGAAGTGCATTTGTTCCACACTACTGCTGCCACTGGCAAGGAAATGACATTGGTAAATGTGGCTTTAATTTGATTGGGGCAACAGAGATAAAATGAAAATCTGACTCCTTATCCAACTGGTCTGAATTCAGATTAAAGACTCGGGCAATACCTCAATACTAGAGCTATTGAGTCAATTTTACTATGGCAATCATCTAATTTACATTATATACACAAAAGACTAAAAAAAATTAAACCTGCACCACTTCTTCTCCTTGTAAGGCCTCTATTTGTCTTGGTCGGCGCTGTCGGTCACTGTTTCCATGGCCCAGTTTGCCATAATCTCCATCCCCCCAGCTGAAAACTTCACCACTCTCTGTCAAAGCCATGGAATGCCCATCAGACCCACAAGAAGTCACCAGCTGGGTTACAACAAAACCTTCAGGGAAAGGAAAAGAAGAAAGTCAGAAATATTCAAAAGACCTGTTCAAAGAAATATTCAAAGGACATGTATCTGTTGACATATACTATACTGTTTATAAAGCTTTGAAATGTTTCTGGAATAAAAACACATAACACCACTATTTTCGTTTTTAATAAAGAAATTTTGGAAAAAAACAACACCAAAAAAACACACCTCTACCTATTTGTCAAATATGGAAAAAGTATTTCCTTTCACTGATAAAAGGTGTGCAGCGATTTTGTTAACTAAAGCTATACATTGTGTTGGGACCAAGGGTCATATATTTAGCTCCCAACACTTTTGTATCCCAAGGCTTGAGGAACTAAACTAAAAGACATCGACCTATTCCATTAAAATGGAATAATGGAGTGCGCTCAAATTTAACGGAAAACCTACCTTGCAGTGCTGAAATAACTGTGAGCACGTGGAGATCATCCGAGTTTCCTTGTCCCAATCGACCGTAACTCCCTTCTCCGCAAGCCAAAACTGTTCCATTCGCTTGAATCACAAACGTACAGTTTTGACCACAAATGACCTAATAGTTTGGGGAAAAGGACAAAACTTTATGTGTTTTAAAACTGTAGTATTAACTGTTAACAAAATGGCCTTATCCATCAACCTAACAGACACAAACTCAAAACACAGCAAATTTGACTGACCATACTTGATCTAATGAGGTTAATGACAACCATGCCATGTAAAGGTGCGCAGATATGTGGAGTACTGAATGTAAAACTAACACACACCTGTTTCAGGGAGAATATATAGTTGCAGGCAATGTTACCTGATTGAACTACAGAGATTTGTAAGTGAAAGTGACAGCTGGGGCAAGAACATCGGCAACTGCTATAAGCAGAAATATGCGAGTCAATACTGAAGTATAGGTGGACTGAAGAGCTGATGAAATAGCTCACTGGATCTCCACATCCATCTTTATGGAAAAGTGGTTTGTATGTTCTGAGCAGTGCTCAAACTATGGGAGAATAGCCCTTAATGAAATCCCTACGCCCCATCCCATGGTTTCACTCATTTTAACCATATTAACCATATTAACATTTTAACCTTCATCAGTAGCCTTCTAAAAACAGTATGTAAGAAGGACAGAATGTAAGGTAAGGGGGCCGGTCAGTTCCCCTCCCCCACCCGTAATCTGAACACTGCTTTTGAGGGTACGTTGCTTTGTAGAATATCTGCTACTATGGAGTCAAACAGGCACCGACAACAGGCAATCCATCAACCACCAGCACCCAAGGAACAACCCTCGTGGCGTTACCTGCTGAGCTTGTGAGAAGGATGGCGCTGGTACAGGCACCATTACATTTCTTCCAGCCTCTGCTAGTTGCCCATGACGCCCAGCTCCCCACAGGTAAACATCACATTTTCCACCAAGGTGCCAGTCCTGCGGATCAGCATAAGAAACTTTCACAATGGTATCAATAAGTTTTACTGGTTTAAAGTCATCTGTCCACTTCACTAACCTCAGGTCGTGATGTTGCCCAAGACATAATCTGCTCATCCATCCCATTGATCCATTTCCCATTGTCCTGCAAAATATGAAATAATTCTGTTAAGAACCAGAAGCTGTGCTCAACTCTTCCAGGGTTTCCCACTTGTTTGTATGCTCCGAGCAGTGCTCAAATTATGGCAGAATGGTTCTCAATGCAATCCATGGGTTTCCCCCATTTTAACCATATTATTTCCCACCATCCCCCAGTAGCCTTCTAAAAACAGTAACTAAGGCAAAGTTCTCAGTCTTATATCTGCAACACGGGGACAATCATACTGACGTACCTTGCAGGGTTATTACATTCATTACATGCATGTATGTTCCAACCTTCCTCCAAAAAGTTCAGGGCTACTGTACACATGGTTCTCCTCTCCCCATTCCCTTGCCACATTTTATTTTCTTAACATCCCTGTGAGGTAGGTTAGGTGGGAGGACTGTGCCCAGCCCAGGGTCACTCGGTGAACTACATGGCTAAGTAGGAATTTGAATCCAGGGCTCCTAAGCCTACACTAGCCACATATCTGTTCTAAAGTATCACGTATATAGCTGGGGCTATATAACAAACTAACTACAATACCACTACTCCGTTTTTATAAGGATTACATTATCTCAGAACGTGAAGTATTTGGAACCCTTAAAAGTATGATCATTATTATGCTCAAAGGATAGGGTTGGGCTTTATTTTGGTGAAGTTACCCTGAAAATCTCTTCCAACTGGAAAATAAAGTAGTGCTGTTTTCACTTATTTTGGTTTTACTTAGAAAGCTCAACCCCGCTTCACTGTTTTGCCATTGTTACACCATCACACAACACATTTTACCATAAGGAGAGCAAGTTCCTCCTCCGGCACAGGCTCTAGGTCTGGGACTGTAAACGATTCAGGAAAGGTAGCTCCCTTGGCCAGGGCTTCAGCAGCTTTGATTGTAGTCGAAAAGCATTCTAACCAGGCCCACTCGGTAGGATTCCAGGTTGAAGGATCAGGGAGACAGGTCTGGTGATGAGGTGGGACTGGCGGATTGCACAGGAGCTGATCTAGGTGAAGCCCCACAACCAGTGAGGCCAAGCACTGCATATATGGACTATGGACAAGCTGGTCTCCACACACCACATGGGGCTAGAAAACAGAAAGGCCAAGATTTATACAGCATGTATACAAGGTCACAATGGATTAAATCAATCGGAGCAAACTAGCACCCCTCAGTCATTTACTAACACCTCAGTCCTGATTGTACTGTTTGGAACTGTTTGCATGAAGAGTGATAGGAATCATAGTCAGAGTGACCTTTATTGGCATACATAACATAACCGCAACACAACCCAGCAAAAATACTATAAGACAAAACAGAACCTAACGTATCGATCCATCATTATAATTAGTTAATTTGTTAAACATTGTCAAAAGCAATTGTGTTCCGATTGTACTTAGCCATCAACCAGTAAGAACTTTGAGACCCTCTCCATAATTTCAATTGGACAATCATTAAGAAAAAAATTCAAATTCATCAAATCAGAGTAGCCATCTCTTTTGGACAAAAAAGGGGATAAACAGCACGGGGATTACGGTGCCGAGGGCATTAAAACAGTATATGGAAGATGGTTTCAATAGACCCTTGATTACAAGGGCAGCATGGCTCTGAATAAGGAATCTTGCTATATCTCCCCCCTGTAACCTTAAACGGCAGCACGTTGAACCTAGCTAGAGAGATAGCATGTCATTCATTAGGGTTAGTCATAGAGTGAAGATGAACAGCCATATGTCCATACTGAAACGGAATGGAAAAATTTAGGGGAGAACAAACCCTATTTGCCAAATCACATAAGTTTTGAAAGTCAGTACCGAGCAGTCTCTGCTTCATCATTCTATAGGTCTCTGGGAATGAATACAGACCCCAAAAACCCAATGAGAGGCCAATTGTCTCAATTTTCCCTCCGACACAATTATACCATTTGGCTCGGATTCTAACATTAAATATAAAAGACCGCCCAATTTTACGTTGTAATGTACTGTATTTGTGGCCAATACCAGATAGTCATAAGCCATGCTCTAGTTACCAGAAGCATCTGCCCAGTCTCCAAACATATAACATAGGGCACACATCTGAGTAAACCCAAAGTTACCCTGAGAAATTTGGCCTGAATACTCTCAGATTCGCCCACCCCCTGCACTTTCCCACCCTGTTACGCTCCCTCCTCCAGCCCCCACGCCACTTGGAGCGGCCTTACCTGCTCTGGCGTGCGCGGGGCCTGGATTCAGCGCTGGCCGGATGGTGTAGGCCTTCCTGCCAGCACTGCTTCCTCTCCGGGTATTGAAATGTGCCTTATGTTTTTTTAAAAAAAGCTCCAGTGTAAAGGATTCAAGAGTGTCGTTATACTGATGCAGTCCCACTGAAAACTGACCTCACAGTAAACAATCTACAGTAATTTACATTAGCCTAAAGAAACTGTAGGAACTCTGGTTTGCATGAACTGTGATTTGACAGTAACTCCTTTCCAAAATTACACAAGGATACAAAAGAAATGTGCCAAAAGGCAGCAAACATTTAGCAAAATAGCTTTTTGACATTCCAGTACAGGAATGCCAAAGAATATGGATTTAATTTGCTTCACCATTGTTCTTAAATACATTCTGGAGAAAGAGAAGTGAAAAGAAGAGGATTCTTCCATGCTATGATCTGAAAACTGAAGACAAGCTCATCTACAAAGCACTTGTGTATTAAACTGTACAGAGGCCAATCGGATTTCACAGCTCTCTGTTATTCTTATTCAAGTTCTCTTACCTTTTCATAAGCATACTGCTCCTGAAGCATGATTGGCAGGCGTTCCAGGAAAGCCCTCATGCAAGGAGCCATGTTTAACCCAAGAATACCCTGTTGTTTCAAAGCAGTCCTACATGTTGCAAGGACATGGTTGGAAGAGATCCACTCCGAAGTGCAGTTCACCACCAATACATCCTGATTAAATTCAAAGGCGTCGAAAGTTAGGCAAAAAAAAGAACACAAACTTCTGAAACAGCTCGATTACTGTTTTTTAACCTTTGGGAACTCATAACAAATATGACAGCCTTTGTTTATTATAATAATTTGTGTTTCGATATTACTTTAAGTTGTAAACTGCAAGGTTTCTTCCCCCAATCCCTGCTTGTCCTCCTCTTGTTTATTTCTGCTTTGAAGACATTCGTGAGAAGTCCTAGGCTCCTTTAAAAACTAACAGATTTTTTTGTGTGGCAGAAACTCTTGTGGATTACAGTCCACTTTGTCAGATGCATGAAGTTTTTAATCCTATGCACACTGACATGCGAGTAAACACCACTGAGCTCAGTGGAACTGACTTTCAAAGAGCATGTATAGGATTGTGCTGCAGATGGGACACCTGAAAGTTCAACATAAGACTCTTGTTTTAGCTCCACTCGACTGACATGGTTGCCATTCAGGCAAAGTTATCATTAAGGAGATGGTCATATACTGCGATACAAAACCTAAATTTGCTGACCAAATATTAATTAGAAATGCTAGAATGTAAAATATTGTGCTTCTATAGTAAGAAATCATCATAACCATACTATTATTTCTAATTGTATTCACAGATTCAGAGATTAAATGCCATCAGTTTGATTTTCTTTCTAAGCAAGCTTGAGTAGCTTCTCCATTTTGACCTAAATAACTGCACATTCACTAGAAAGGCCAAACCACTGGTGTGTATTGGGCACACGAGAGTGTATGGCTCTAGTTCTAGGTGAAACAGTAGGTCAGGCAGAAGCCGCTGGCATTTGCTCAAACCTGCATATTCGCCAAGTTCATCCAACCCGGAATTCCTACCTATGGGCTAGCCAATCAGAACAGCAGAATCTTGATTCCCCCCCCCCCCCCAAATCCCATAACGGGAGCTAGCTAGTTTAAACCATCGTGCATTCTGTTCCAGCACTGGCAGATGTTACCTGTATAATGTGGACAGCCCTTCCAGCCCCCCCTGGAGGTGAAGAACTGCAACGAAATGCTTTCTAGGCAGAGCTCATGTCTAGGTAGTTGCATTAGCAGCAAATGAAATGCTCATAGTTCAACAAGTGCATGATTTTGCCTATTCGACCGTTTCCCATTCTTCTTTTTATTTCTTTTTCTTAATAAATTGTTGTTTTTGCAAGTTATTTGCCCATTTTGTTCTGACCAGAAGAGCTCCTCGCTCTCTGACAGATTGCTTGGGGACTAACACTACAAAGAGCAAGCATTAATGTCAAGAAGTTAAGGTCAGACAGACTGGGTGGCTTCCTAGATTTCTCCTACAGCAACCACCTTCTGTGAGGAAGGAACCCTCACATGAAGGGAAAATCATGCACACAGCTGTCCAGAGGTTAAAAGTGCTTAATATACGCTAGGGGTCATTGCCCACAGTAGAAAGAAGAGAAACAGTTAGTACTTAAGTGACAACGCAAATAATACCTTCGATCTACTGGAGCAAGCAGCAACTCCAACCTCAGGGATCCAAACAGTGGTCAAAATAGCTCCAGAACCTATCACAACACTCTGTAAAATGGAGCCATCCTAAGGAAAGAAAAACAAACTTCACTTGTTTCATTATAGGAAGCGGCCTTTTACCGTGTCAGACTCCTTGGTCCATCTAGCTTAGTATTGTCGACATTGAACAACTGCAGCTCTCCAGAGTTTCATACAGGTTTTTTTTCCCAGCCCTACCTGAAGATGCCAGGAATTGAACCTGGTACCTTCTGCATGCAAAGCAGGTGCTCCAATAATACCGTATTGTCCCGAGTATAAGACACACCTGATTATAAGACGCACCCTTAAAGTTTGGTGCTATTAAAAAAATGTAATTAAATCACTGGCATTAAATTGCAACAGCCTGATTATAAGACGCACCCCTAGTTTAAAAACTTAAAAAGTGAGTCTTATACTCAGACCAATATGGTATTTAATGTTTAGCTGGGTGTGCAAAGTGCTTCACATGTATTATATTGATCTAGCCTTTAAAACCCTCTGTTAGGCAATTATCATCATCCCCACACTACAGCTGAGGCAGACTGAGGCCGAGAGGGAACAGTTTTCCTAAGGCCACCCAGGGAGTGTTTGCAGCAAAAGTGAGATCTGAACCAGAGAAATCCGGCTGTGCAGCTCAGTCTCTTAAGCCCAAGACACACCGCCCACGTTTCGCGTGCGTCGCGGAAGGTGCGTCTGGCTACGCTCGCGTTTCTGTGGTAGGATATGCCTTCATTCCGAATGCTGAGGTCCACCGGGAGCCACGGACGCATGGACACCTCCCGTGGACAATGCTCAGATTTCAGTACGGTTTTCGCGTTGAGTTCACGTTCCAGCCAATCAGAGCCCTATTTGGAACTCTGGGGGCGGGATGCAGAGCAAACTCAGTAGCCAATCAGAACTGAATCAGAAGAGTCGATTCTGATTGGCTAAAAAGAGAGGGGCGGAGGCAGAACGTTGACATTAGTACTCGAGAAAGCCAGGAGCCGAGGCTCAAGCGCCTGGTTACAATATATTATGCTATCACCCAGGATAGTTTTGTTGCTGCTGCTGCTTCATCATAATAAACCATCAATGTATATAATGTTTTATTACGCCTGGAGAAGCCGCTGGGGGGGGGAGGGAGAGCCTCCTCCATGCCCGGAGGGACAGCTGCGAAGCCAGGTGCCTCTCATGCTCGTGCTCCTCTGTCTTCCTTTGGTGTTGTCTTCCTCCCACCTCCGGTCGGCGCCCCCCCCCCACCTCCCTCCTTCACACCTCTCCTTTGTCTGTGACATCCCCTCACGCCTCCGCATGTCTGGCACGTCTGGCAACGCACCCTGCGCAACGTGCGCAAAACGCGGTGTGTCTCGGGCTTTAGTCACTATGCTACTCCAGCACTCCACCATTGGGATATAGCCCTATCCCCAGTGGAGATGCTTAAGTGGTTACTTAAAGCACAGGTGATGATTTATAATTTTTCTAAGCACTGTACAAAGATAAAATAATATCATGAATGTTTAATGACCAGGTGAAATGACCAATGAAGTAGGCAGTTCTGGAAGGGGAGGAGCCAAAAGGCTCCTCTCGGCTGAGCTGAGCCACTCTCTCTCCCTCAAATATTTGTATTCCAGTGATACATAAAATTAGCATTCTTCAACACACCAGTAAGTAGCTTTGAAAAGTTTGCTAATCTTCGGGCTGGACATAAGCTTATGTGCTAGGAGGAGGAGGTGGAAAATTTTCCTCTAAATCAACTTAGAGGAAAATATAGAATTGAACAGTATTAGGACGGAGAGTAGGCTGTGCTTCAGTTTTCTTACCCGTAAAGACCAAATGTTCACAAGTCCTCCAAGTCCACCCGATGCCAAGGTCAGCCCATCAGAACTGAAGGCCACTGTTCGGATTGGTGTAATATGCCCTTTGAGCTGATAAACGCACTTGGTTTCTGCCACTTTCCTGTACGTATCCTGGAAATTAAAGCTCGTTATCAGGATTTCTTCGAGATTGCTTGCAACATTTTTACTACTACGATGTGACGTCATATGACTTAACCTGACCTTCTGCAGCTCTCCTCGCAAAATATACAAGGATACACTGCTTGGAAATTTGACAGTTTCTTTAACAAATGTACTTTATAGAGATTACAGCAGGGCTCTTTGCCCACAGAAACCTGCTAACCACCTCTTTTTAATCACTGTGGAAATGTAGGGGCACTTTTAATTTTTGTACACAAGTTGGGTCCCTTCGGGGAGAAAGGCGGGGTAAAAATACTGTAAATAAATAAATAAATATCCAACCAGCGGCACTATCAAACCTCATCTTGCTTCTGCTCCTTACACAGCTTCTGACCTATCTGAACTGTCATTGCCGCTTCCAGTGTACTGAGCTTACAAACAAACAAAAAAAGGTCTAGATTCTCATGCCGCCACATGCTCTCTTTACCTTGCTATTGGTTTCCTCGTCCCACCATCCTTCTGAACAACTTAGGCTGGACTGCAGCAAGACCAGCTCATCTTGGGGAACAGTCCAAACACAAAGTAAACCATTCTGGCACCCTCTAAAATAAAGAAGGGAAAAAAGCTACCTTGAGAAACCATGATTAAAACTCTTGAATAAAAGCACAGCTCGTCGAACTACATAAAGTATAACTTTTACTGCATAAGATCTTTGTTCACCAGCCTTCCCAGCAGTACCAGCCCATCCATGCAGCTGACTGACTGGCAAGGGGGGCACTCACCTCTGTCACCAGCCTCCATGCCCGTTTCTCTCCCTCCCACTCCCTAGCCTGGAAATGGAAGAAGCGCCTCTGATGCTCTCGTCCACCACTCTCCTCCCCCCCTACTTCCACTTGCGCTTTCCAATCCAAGGAACAGGAAGCAGTGGATGACTCATCACCAGCTTGGGGGGGGGCAGCATTTGGCTTATTGTGTCAGGTGGTCTTGGGCTGGTCCTGCTTCTCAGCATTTTATCTGTTTCACACAGGCAGCAGATGTGAGTCCACAGCCAAGGAAAACTGAGATCTCAAGATCAGGCTTCGCACTCCTCCTCCTTCCTCCCCCCCCCCCCGGTTAAGCAACAGGGATGGTTAAACTGAGTAAAGTGCAGGGACGAACCCATAAACTAATCAAGAAGTGGGTTTTGTTTTCACTATGGATGCTATATCAACCTAAGGTACTATAAAGGGAGTAACAGCCAGTACAGAGATGAGTCAAAGAATTACAGCCAAAATGTCAACTTACGTAGCCAGTAAGAGTTGCAGCTTCGGTCCTTTCCCTGGAAGGCTGCACCAGGCAATGGTGTTCACAATCGCTTGGTGAGAAAGAGTGTACAAATGCCGCCAGCAGCCTCCCATGTGTCCCCAGAGCTTAACCAACTCTTCCTTGGCACATGTCATGAGAATCTTACCAGTTGGGTCCCATTTCATGCTACCAATGGTGTCCTACATAATTCAGGAAACAAGAAGACAGCACATTAAGAGTGCCAAGCCCACGTGCAAACAGTTTTAGAAAGCTGGGGTGGAGGCTGGTCCTCTTGAAAGAGTCTCCTTGTTTCAAAATTGGGCAGATAATTTCAACAGCGGTGGAACAAGGGCGGAGCACGTGGAGCAGCAGCGCCGAGAGGAGGCAGGGCGCTTGTCATCCTTACCGCAATCTCCTTTGTCGGTCATCCTGGTCTGGGCCCTCCCACCCTCCCTGGAGCCCATTCGGCTCCAAAATGACCAGGAAACCGGCGTGTGTGTGTGTGGGTGTGTGCGGAGCCGCGCTGGGCGCGTCGACGTCACAGGCCCCGCCTCCTTGGTCCGGGCGCCGGGAGTGCTAGCCTCCCTGCTGAATTTCAACCTTATTTTCATTCTCAAGTCTTTTTGGGAAGCCCAGTGGATTTGAACTGGGCTTTACCAGTATATGATATGAACTTTACCTTGTGTGCATCAACTAACACAATTCCTCCTTTCTCAAGTGGCTCTTTTGTGCCTATCAGCAATTTTCCATCCAAGTAGCCAATTGCAAACGGTTTATCTTCACTAAACCAGGCAAGGCACGTGACAGACACTATAGAAACAAAAAGACAGATAATGCTAAGTGAGGTAATTAATTTCAAGAAACCTCTTTGTAGTGCAGAACACACACTTCAAAGTCAAATAAGGGAGTCTTTTTAAGGGCCCATCACTTCCAATTTTATTAGATTTCAGGAGGGGACACAGGTCAGTGAAGAGCATGTACTCTGCATGCAGAATGTCCCAAGTTCAATTCCTAGCATCTCCAGGTAGCACAGAGAAAAATTCTAGTTGGCTGCCGCCAATCAGTGTCAACAAGACTGACATAGGTGGACCAATGGTCTGACTCAGAAGGCAGCTGCTTCCCATGTTCCTAGATAATTTACTTGAAGACTAACCTCCTGGAACATTCCAGGAGCAAGGACTGGTACTGGACAGATCAGATGTCAATGTTGCTTCTTTGGTAGGCAGAGTCATAAATGCTCATAATTTGCAAACTGAACTCAGTATCACACAACTCAGATCCATTGAGGGCATAAGTAAGAAATACAAGATCACAGGGATGGAGGTTTAGCAATAGATACTGGTGAGATACAAGGTACCCCTCCCTCCTCCAGATTCATATCTCTGCCACCAATCCAACAGTAAGCCAGATTTTGTGTTAAACGTGCATCGATGTAAACTATGGTTAACCATAAACCAGATTCTTCTGAAACCAAAGTTAGCATATTTTTTTCACATTTTTATACCACCCTTTCTCCAAGGAGCTCAGGGTGGTGTACATAGTTCCCTCCCTCCTTTTGTCCTCACAACAACCCTGTGAGATAGGGGAGGCTAAGAGATAGTGACTGGCCCAAGGTCACCAAGGAAGCTTCATGGCTGAACAGGAATTTGAACCTGGATCTTCCACGTCTAAGTCCAACTCCCAAACCACTACACCACCCAGGCTCTCATATCTGCCACACATGAAGCTTTCAACCCCTAGTATCATGCCCACATACACTGTGTGTTTATAAGTTGGAATTCTAGCTTCAAAATGTAACATTTTTTAAAACAGCCATCAATGGCCACTTACCATCCTTTCTGTAGCAGTGCTCCAATTCTATTCTGTGCATGGCGGATACATCTAAAACTTCAATAAGCCCAACAGATCCATCCATACGGCCTACAAGTAGTAATTCTGGGGATTCTCCATTCCAGGCTGTAGCTGATCCTTCTTCTGGCCAGGCCAGAGCAGATACCCAGTGAGGCTGAACATCCAAGAATGCTTTTCCTCCTAAGGGCACAACATTCACTTTAGCCATCAATGCATTTAAAACTCACAGACTTCCTCAATACGGAAAGATTACACATTTTCACTTGGATCGCATTTCCCCTATCCAGGCCTTGCCATAACACCTAGGATACTTTAACACTGTAAAGTTGTTATGCAAACCTATCTAAAATATCCTTAGTAGTAGAAGAATGGGCTTTGGTTGGCTGCTGGTTGGGCACTGTGCAAGGAAAATGCTCTCCACAACCCCACCCCGGGTGGGGGGGCTTGTGATGCTTGAAGTTTGGGCACAGTGTTGTCTACAAAAGGGTCTGCCAACCAGCTGCACCCCCAGCTGGTGACTATGAGAAGCATGAAAGTCTCTCATCCTCCACTTCCTTAAGGCGGATCCACACCGCACGCATCTCAGCGTGTACGCGTCCAGTGTCCCACCCCCAGATTCAAACAACAGGCTCTGATTGGCTGAACGCGAACGCAGGCAAAGTTGAGTTGGATTCCACTTTACCCGCGTTCGGGTTCAGCCAATCAGAGCCCGTTGTTTGAACCTGGGGGCGGGACACCGGACGTGGTACGCGCCAAGACACGTGCGGTGTAGATCCACCTTTAGGCTACTCTTCCTCCCGTTTTCTCAAGCAGCTGGAGTTGGTTTCTCAACAGCAGTCAGCGACATCAGTGTCCCTGCCTGCTTAATGTTATGGAATCTGTAAGCAACAGCGGTTGTGCTCTGTTTCAATCTAGTTGCGTGAGTGTCTCCATTATTTCTTCCCTTCCTCCTTGCGGTCAAGGGCGTGAACCTGGGGGTGGGACACAGGAGGACAACGGGAGAAATTAAGAACGCACAGACTAAATCAATCAATAAAAAGTTATTGCTTAGGCCTTTTTCCATGTACTATATGGCAACAAAATTAGGTTTGCCACCAAGAGTACACTCAACAGGGAGCTGCACTCAATCCTAGCTCTCTGATAAGCATAACAACCTGTATAATATACAGTAGTCACATTTAAACTTTACATGCTTCGATGTGCCCAGCTCCAGTGTACACTTAAAAAGTGTTATATATGAACTAATGCAAGGAGAGTTTGTATTCCTTTTGAATGTTGACATCAATTATTTCCACAAGGCAATGTAACTAGAAAATGAAGTAACAAGCAACAGTGGTGCGGAGGACCTAGAATTCTTGGCACATAAAAGAATACAGGATTTTTTTAAAAGGTTAAACACTCTTGCTGATGCTATTTAATCAACTTGTATTCTGACCCCATCCCAATGGGTCGCCTTCTGGCCACAAGCTGTTATAAGCACTTGAGACGCTCATACCGTTGACTTGCCATATGTTCACGGTCTTTTCCAATGCTCCAGCCAGATACTTGCCACTGACACTCCAACAGACAAGAGACAAGCTAGGATCACTGGGGGACCCCCCATTTTCCTCTGTGTCACCTTCCCTTCAATACAACAAAGACATGTTTTCAGTTAAACTTTTCAGTTGCAATTATAAACACATGAAAACAAAGCTCCATTCCAGACACTATTAACTTTGTCAAATTGAAAACTCACTTGTCTTAAAACCCTACCGGCTACTTTAGACAGACTATATAGCATTTAAGAAATCCTATCTCCTCCCCCCTCCCCCAAAGGAGATATAAATACTGGGTGGCATAGTGCTCATAGAAGCTACTCTGACAGAAACAAACTTCATCACCCTCTTCTCCCTAATGAAGATTCTGAGCCCCCCCAAAAAAGTCAGTGCTGAGGGTCAAGGGACCCCCAGCAGCAGCCTGGTATGAGTCATGGGGGAAGATTACAAAGGAAGGGGAAATATCTGGAAACCCGGAAGAAACCGTGGGCCCTCCACCTTTGTAGCCCTCCACCCTGTGCCGCATACCATGCAGCATACATTGGGAGATTCAACAGGGAGGAGGAAGTTACTCAGTCTCACACAGAAGCTCCTTAGCCGTTGTCAGTCTCCTATAGACCGCTATAAGAGATACGTGTACCACCTCAAAAAGAAATTTAATCTATCACAACTCATTTGAGTAATCGCCTAATTAGGCAACAGTCAGAGTACCCAGAGGTTAATTTTTATGAGTACAGGGCAAACCTGACTCAAATGGCATATTCCCATGCCTTTAGAAATAAGACAACAGATTTAAATAGGATTGAACGAACACAAGCTGTTTGCTAAGGGCCAGAACGTGTAAGGGTTTTTTGAAAAGTGAAGCACAAAAGGGTTACCCACAGTATAGATTGGAAACTGCCACTATTTTCCAGAAAACTCCCATACTGAACAGGCAACAACATTAGTACCATTTATAGATTATATGGAATCTAGGTGGTTAAATTATGCTGAGCTTATTTAAAATACAGTATTACATTGAATGTAATGTGAAAACATACATTTGAATAGTTTCCTCAGCACCTTGGTTGCTGATATTTAGCTAATATTTTTACATAGTGAGGTTGGCACTTTAGACTAAATGAATTTAACTTCTTGGAAAATCACTTACAATTTGTTGAACACACATGTTTGCTGTAAGGAATACTGCTTCTTTGTAACATTCCAAACTCTGATTGTCCCATCATTCCCACTGGTTGCCAGAAGACCCTTTTTATTGCACCACACACAGCTCATTACCTGAATATATACAAAACAGATGTCACCTGTCAAAAATTAAATAGCTGTACTCAAATATAATGTGACATTAAATCAAGGAAAAAATCACAAGAAGTCTGATGCTTCAGACACAGAACAGTAATTTAATATGTCTCTTCTACTACTTGAAGAGAAATACCATACTAAAGTTGCGATGAAAATATTCTGAAGGGAAGGTTACCCTGTTTTGATGAGCCTCCAGCTTGATGAAGGAGCATTTGCGCAAATCTCCTCCCATGTCTGCCAGGGTCTGGGGGCTGCTTTGGTTATCGCGATCATGAGCCGCAAGAGTCCGCACGAGCTGCTGAGCAGCCCACTGCCTGTGTTGCGAAGATAACCTTGAAGAAAGGCAGCAAGCTGCTAGTGCATTAGCCAGCTCCAGAGGGCCTACAGCAGAAGGATCATAGGAAGGATGGGCATACAAATGGGCAATTATACCTGCTTAGACAAAATAATGAGATGATGCACGGATGAGCGTCAAGAATACATAAGACTGTACAGTATTATCCACAATCTCTAAACACAAAAGGAAAATTCAGAGGGAGGAAAATCCTAATACACACATGTGCAAACTCCATGAGCTGAAAAAAACTGACTCAAGTGTGCACATGCCCCCACCACCACTTCCTTGGACACAGATATGTTCTTGAGTCTCCCCCACATATTGTTCTAACAAACCGAAAAAACAAATACATACACCTGCCCTAGAAATTTCTCAGACTGAGCACTGAGTGTTCAAGTCAAGGCTGCTATTTGGAATGTATACAGATATCAACAGTATTTTATTACAGCACTGCATTTCTATCCTGCCCTTCCTCAGGAGCTCAGGGCAGCATACCTGGCTCTTCTCCCCCCCCCCCCATTTCCTCTCTCAATCACCTTGTGACACAGATTAGGCTGCGACTGGCCCAAGATAACCCAGTGAGTTTGATGCAAGTGGTGATTTGACCTGAATCTCCCTGGTCCTAGTCTCTCTGAATCACTACACCACAAAAGGAAAATAAAGGCAGACACATACAGGACCAGAAGGTGGAAGAAACACTTTTAGGGAATCATTTGGGGGGGGTCCTAAAGGCTAATGCAGATGCAATGCTGCCAGTTGCTTAACGACAGTTAAGCAAATGAAAACAGGCTGCAAGACTGTACACTTCCTTCTTAGTGTCAAGAGTTAGAGCAGGAACTCTAGTTAGCCTTAATCTTCAGGTGAGAGCAACCATGGTTAACTGGGATTACGGCTGGTGGCAGAATTCACACACCAGAAGGGAAGGATGGAAGAACAGAGTATACAAACCCCCAGCCCTCTCCAATCACTCAACCATGGTTACATAATCAGCAGCTTTACATCTGCACCAGTTTAAGAATACCCAAAACAGACAGAAGATTTCTGCCTACAATTCAAAACATTTGTATCTCTAGTACTAGAGAATACAGCACTATTACTTGCTGTAATAGTGAAAAGGCTAAGCTGACAACCTTCCTAAGTGTAGGAGTAATTTAATGTCTAATTTCGACACACAGACGCCAGTTTTGTTAGCGAGTCATCATCACAGTAGCAGGATGGTTAACAAGTACATGTTGATGCAAGTCTAATGATATTATTGCAGTAAACCAGAGTTAAGCTGTCAGAAAAAAACAGTACAGAACCATTTTGGCTGGCAATGCTAGTTGTATTCCCACCCCTGCAAATTGTACTTGTATGGGGGGGAAACTGAATCTCAGTGCTCAAGATTGTCACTTATGCACACCTGTTTTCCTTTACGGGATACCAGTGGCCCAGGCAAAATTCCAGCCCTGTATCTTCAAGTTTCAATTCACTGCTCTCCCAAGGTTCAATGGAGCTAATCATTTAGTCATAAGTTACTGATCTGTTTAATTCAGCAACAAGCATGTTTACGTCCAACTAAGTCCCTTGTTTTCATATGATGCCAGCTAGAGGCTTGTTCTCTCAGAACCTGGCTCATTAAAACTAAAAATAATGCTGACAATTTCAACAGGAACTTGACTGATCTCACTCCTGGGTAAATAAAAGTCTATTTTTATTGCCAGCAAATGAAACCTTGACGCAAAGAAATCTATGGCAGGAGGGAGATGCTCTATACTTCTGTAAAAATTCAGACATAGTACAAAGCTTGATAAGTAGCCTGCCTCACAACCGCATGAAGCGGGGAAAAACCGATCCCCCTTCTCACTTGGAAGGCATGGTATTTCATTATTATTTACACGTTATCATAACGAATTCAGATTTTTGACAGAGAGACCAAAAAAGACAAACAGCGTTATGGAAAAATGGCACACAGTTATTATTACCTTTCATAAAAAGGAAAAACGATTAATATGGGATAAACTGAAGATATATAAAACCATGTGTGTACTAAGCTTATCATATTGGGCATATTCATCACTCTTCCCCCCCCCCTTTAAATGAGCATTAGGAGGGTACAATTTGTGGTTAATTGTCATTTGGTTGTGATACTACCTTATGAAACGCTTCTTTAAAAAAGGTTTTTAACTAAGGAAAAGAAATCTATGGGCCAAGCTCCCCGCTACATCTTTAGGGCCAGAATGCACTTGCAGAACATTAAAAACAGCTGATGTTCTCAGGTACAGTTTAATCCATTTTAAACTGGTGAGAAACTATAGGAGTTCCTATTTTCAATACTTGAACTGAAAGTTATACTACATTAAGAATAAATACCTTTCTTTTCAACTTCTGCTTTATCATAATTTGGCCTCAGTTTGGCCCCTTTGTCTGCCAACAAGGCTACAAGAGCTTGAGTCACCACGAAGTTGGGCGACGTTACAAGCTTGTTCTCTTCTGCTATTCCTCGCAGAAAGCTTGGCAGGAATTTGCGTTGTACTGGATCATCCACTGTAGTCAAATTTACACCGGTTGCTGCTGAAATTAAGTTCTAAAGGAATGAAGGCAATACTGTAATAACTAAAACAGAGGTTTTCAATCACTCACTCTCACTCTCTCTCACACACACACTCCCCCATCTATATTGATTTTTCAACCTCATGTAGGCACCCAGAGGGGAGAGAGAACCTCTCTTGATATTAGGAGGTTTCATATTAAATCGAGTGCTGTAATTACACCTCAGGCCAGAGATCATAAAATGATCAGCGTCTGTAAATTAACCACCATTAGAATTTAGGGACCAGGAGAAAAAGGTTGTTGGATGTATGTGCACTTAGAGAGAATTGGAACAAACCAATGGCTGGAACCAAACATCCAACCTTGGTGATTCAAATAACAAACAACAAGTTTATAAACTGTTAACCCCTTGTTACAAGTCTATTTTGTCTGCTTCTGCAAGAGAAATATTGTTAAGGAGCACGTTAGTTATTACAGTAGGACAGAGGTTCCCAACCTGTGGTACACGTACCACTAGTAATACGCGGAATACAGACTGGAGGTACGCGGGCTGCTGGTGGCCAAGATGGCAGCCGCCATCTCAGCCATGCAGCGCTGCAACAGAGCCCGAAAAGTGGTGCTTCCCGAGCTCTGGAGTACGCAGGCTGTGAGCACCAGGGACGGTCCACCCTCCCCTGCACTTTACCTTGCTGGCAGCCAGGTGCACCCACGTCTTCGGCTTTTCTTCCCCTCATCGGGGAAGAGAAGCTAAAGGCGCGGCCGCCAGCCCAGAAGGTAGTGCCAATGAAGTCATTGGCACTTTCTTTGGGTGGTACGCAGCCTACTGGAGGCAGGCCTCCGAAGGTTGGGAAACACTGAACCCAGTTAGAAGGGGGTGTGCAATTCAGGACAGACAATTCAGGACCGGCAAAAGAAAGTATTCCTTCACACAGCATATGGAATTTGCTGCCGCAAGATGTGCTGTTGGCCACTGGCTTAGATTAGAGGGCTTTAAAAGGCGATTAGATTAATTAATGGAGAGGTCTATCAACAGCTATTGGTGCTGAGAGCTAAATAGAACCTCCATTTTCAGAGGCAATCTACCTCTGAGTGCCAGGTACTGGGGAGCAAACAACAGGGCAGTTGTTGCCTTTATGCTCTACTTGGGAGCTTCCCAGAAACATCAGGATGGCTGCTTTGGAAAATAAGATGCTGAAATAGATAGACCTTTGGTTTGATCCAGGAGGGTCTTTTACATTCTGATGGATTTACACACAGGAATAAGACATGAGCCTAGAGTCTGCTCCTAACCCCTCAATTCAGATTCCCCTGTATTCCTGCACCAGCCAAATTATGAACAATTTCCACATTTTAAAAAAATACAAACCACTCTCCACTTTGATTTATCATTTTTCATAATATTTAGAAAAGTTTTTATAGCATAAAATTTAAAAAAAAAACAGAAAAAGAGGAAGACTGAACCAACCTGGGTACACAGTTGAACCAGCAGCTTTGCAGCACTTGGAGTATTTGAAGCCAAGCAGCCAACAGCTGTGCTGAGATAGGCCAAACAGGAAATGGGCTTGCTCATTTTGCTATGCACTCCTCTAGATCTCTCAGAAGAAGCAGACACAGTACAGGGGCTTGTGGAAAGGCCTGCTCGCCCTGCTGCAGCCAGGCACATCAACCGGACCAAGGTCCGAATATCTGTTAAACCCAAGGACTCAAGTCCAGCAGCAAGGCTGCAACTAGAACCACTGGTGGAGAGAAAGAAAGAAACATTAAAAAGAGAGGTTATTTCTGCCTATAAACTATATCTAGGTAAAACAATTCAAATTTTAGAACTCTTATTACATCGTAGATGCCAAGAAACAGGTCTAACAAAGCAAGCATAAGACAAAGAATAGAGAATTGAAATCCTCTTTGATGACAAAGGAGTAAAGTCAATCCTTCTCACAGAAGCAATAACGGGGTTAAAAGCCATGACACAGAAAAATTAAAATCAAAAGTCAAAACACAATTAAAAACTCTGTTAAAACTTTATGAATTTTAAAATTAATCTAAAGGCAATGTTTCTGGCATCTATCGATGACCTTCATCAGGCAAAAACCAAGCTACAGTGAGCTGTAAAGATGGCAAAGAAAACCTAAACACACAGTTAAAGTCAATCCTCTAAAGTCAGTGACTTATTGGCACGTGCATCATCATCATCATCATCATCACTGCAGTTAAGACCAGAGACAAGCTAGGATAGAAACTCTGTTTTTCTAAATGATTATGAAGCTAACACAAGTTTGCTTCTAGCCAGGTCTTTCTGTCACTCTTTTCCCCCCTTCCAAGTCTTTTCCAGTATTACTCCACCAAAACTCTGATATCGCTGATGGATTTATTTTGCTTTCTATATTGTGTCTTAGTTAATGATAAACAAGCTATCAATCAATCATAGCATCAATTCGGAGGCATTGAAATTGGGTCCTCTAGAGAGCTTAACAAACCTGACAGAGAGTAGCGAGAGGGCTCTCATGACCATAGTTCTTGCCAGGAGGACTTGAGCTGCTGCCGTCACCCTCCTTAAAGCCATAACACGGTCGTGTGGATTTACCAAAGCAGCGGCTTGCTCTCCCAAGGTGATTCTGCCAGAAGAACTTTTCTCTATGGAACCATGGCAGCCTTTGGATTTGAGGGAGACAGGAAAGTGTTAGAGCACATGAAAATGTAATGGGAGCATAAACTACGAAGGGCAAATTGAGAACTGTAAAGGGTGGGACTTTATTAGGATTATGAGCCCACCCTATTCCTAGAACAAATGACAGCAAATGCACAAGAGTCACTATCTGCAGTTTCACATGCTCAAGTTGGGCAGTTTAAACCAACATATCTGTATATGATTCTTGGAGGCATCTCACTGGCCACAGAAACAGGATACTTGACTAGATAGACCTTGGTCTGATCCAGCTCTTGTGGATCCAGCTATAAGGTTCTTGTGTTCTTATAGAGAAGTTGCTGAAAAACTCAAAATATTCCAGCGCCTTAAATGGCACGTGTCTAGCCAACAAACCTTCCCCCGATTTCATCAGAGGACCTGAAGTTGTCCCCTACACCACCTTACATTCCATAAAAACTCTTCCACTTCTCTGCAAGCCCATCCCACAATCCTCATAGGTCTACAACGGTCGGCCCTACCTCGAGCTGGTCCGAGGGCATTCCCATATAGTTAGGAATGCACCCTTCCTCTAACAGGGAACTATAGGAACCGAACTGGAAGAGGAACATGCTCAGGATTGTGACCAATGGAAACAGAGCAAGATGTCAGGTGATTACTTCTGCACACAAGCGTACCTATTTGCATCAGTGTTTCCTCCATACTGTTGGTGGCTGTGACCATAGCAACAGAGGCTCCGAGGGGATCACTATCTGGAAACTGAACAGGCTCAGGCACAATACGGCGATCATTTAACCCAAGAGGTCCAGCCAAGAGTTCGAATTCCTCTTCACCTGTCAGCTTTTCATCCTCATCAACATCCAACATGTCCCAGTCTTCTAGCATTAGATAAGTAAACTGTCGTTAGGTAGGATAGTTAAGGTGGAACCAGAACTAGGCACTGGTGCCATCAGAAAAGACCTACATAAAACAAGTACCTTCATAGACGCTGTCTTGCTTCCCTATTAGATCGGGTGCTTGTCCTTTGTACCTGCACCAAAATGAGAAGGGCAACAGTCTTTTTTGAGACAATCCCAGAATCTTGAGAAAAGGTTAAACAAATGAGCATTTTCTCAGTTGTTATCAATTGAAAAAAAACTGCCAACATGTTGAAAATCCAGGGGAGGTGATAGGGGGACGACTCCACCTTATTTAACTACCATCCTGCTATGCAAAGTTGACCCAAAACATTTTACTACACTAAACAAATGCACTGATGTAATGCATGTGGTTCGAAGGCATACTTCGAACGGGCAGGACGTCTGGTTCAGTTGGTTAGAGCATTCGTCTCACAAATGCCTGAAGATCTGCAGGACAACAGTTCAAGACGGCCGGAAGTCTGTCGGAGAGCTGCTGGCACGCTGAGCTGATAAGCTGCAGAGCCCTGTGGGGGAGTGGAGCTGCAGCTGAAGCTGAAGCGTGCTGAGGCGAACGCCAGAGAGAGAGAGAGAGAGAGAGAGCTAGACTGTGAAAGTAACATCTCGAATGAAGGGTTCTATGAAAGATTAGAATGTTATTATAGTGTAAAAACCCTTTGGGGTTTAAAACAGCCTGCCCATGTACACCGCCTTGAATAAAGTCGGAGGAGAAATCCAATGACCAGAAAGGCGGTATATAAATACTGTATATAAATACTGTATATTATACTTTTAAAAATTATGCACTGTTTTAATGGTGCTCCTAAACTGTCAGTTCCAAGGGACTGCTTGACTTACTTGTGCAGCTGGGCCAGCCCTGCTGTTCTGTGAATAAACCACAGTAAGAGCTAACCAGCCCTGCTGTTCTGTGAATAAACCACAGTAAGAGCTAACCAATCTACAATACATTACAGTACTTTGAGGGTATGTTCTTTGTGCAGATTGTGGTACATTTGAAATGCACATATATATGCGATTTTGCTCCAACAGTGTACCAGGCATTGAAACCCAAACCCTCAAGGGCCATTCGTTTGAATTGAGGAAGGCATCCGTAAAACCCCTCTGCTGCTAGAATGTAATGATTACTTCCATAAGTAATGAGGGAACTTTTCATTTCATGCCAGAATGACCTTGCAAGGTGAACAATAGCCCAATTCTAACCAACTTTCCAGCACTGGTGCAGCTGCAATGCAGCCCTGAGGTAAGGGAACAAATGTTCCCTTACGTTGAGAAGGCCTCCATGACTGCCCCTCCACCACAAAATGCAGCGTACACCATTGGCACGGCTGCATCGGCACTGCAAAGTTGGTTAGGACTGGGCTGTTAGGCTACAATCCTACACACACTTACTGGGAGTAAGCCCCACTGAAGTCAATGGCACTTACTTCTGAGTAGACATGCATAGGATTGCACTGTTAGACAGAGACTTGACTTGTCCAAGACTACCCAGTTAACTTTGTGTCTGAGCAGGGATTTTAATCTAAGCTTCCTACATCTCAAACCAACACTCTGGATACTACACCACACCAGTACATGAAGATTAACTATTTAATAGTTTGCGAAAACTGGAAGCGCCTGAAGATTGCCACAAAACTGCGATCCAAAGATTGGGGAGGCCTGCAGAGGGTCGCGCAGGCCTCCCCGAAGCTTCCCCAAGCCCCGGTAAGTGCAGGGATGCCATTTCGGGGGCGATTTCAGCAGCAGCGATCCCCTGGATCGTCGCCCCCCCCGCTGGCCCCGCCCCCGCACACACAAAGTTCTCCCCGCCTTGTGGGGAAAACTTTGAGAACCACTGCACTAGGGGACTCAAAGTGGCTTACTAAACACTCATTATCACATGCCACTATGACCCCAGTACCTTTCTGAGGCAGACGTCTTAGATTTGCTCTTCAAGGCCAAATACTTCTCTCGACAGCTACCACACAAGAGGTAGTAAGGATTCCCACTTCCACATTCACCACCAAACCATCCATCCACATAGGAGCCATTGCTACGGTAGCCCTGTCGGTTGGCGCTCCGCCCACAGCCTGGGTGATTTCGTTTCATGTGTTGATTGAAGCTGACAACGCTGGATTCACACAGTTCACATACGACCACTTCTTCCCTGTCTTCAGACTCACAAACATGCTGCGCAACATAATTCAACGCTTTATTTTCATGTCCGTGAAAAAGCAAGTATTCCCACTTTCTTTCAGTGGGTTTCAGCCAGTCAACAGTAGCTAGCTGTAGCTTACTATTAAGGCAACACTGCAACACAGTCACAGGCAAGTATCCAGAGGAGAATAAGGTTAACTTTGTGCACACGACTGCATAAATTGCCTACTTGCTTGCAGTCAGTTTATTTTGTGAGGATTTTGGGGTTGGGGAAAGGACAATACATGGAAAGAGAAGAACAGGTCTCTGGAACTTTGGGGAAGTTCTGCTCATTGCACTAAATCCTAACCATTCTAACCATTAGTAATCCTAACTAAATCATTGCACTAAGTCCTAACCATTAATCAACCTCATATTAGCAGAAAGTACAAAAGTACTTTCAGGTTTTCCTTTACAACTGTAAGGACTAGAAATTTTTAAACAAATCAAGAACTGTTCACTACATTTACACAGCATGAGGAGGAAGAATTCTGGACTATACAACAAGCATGTAAAAGGCATCTTGGGTGCTCCAAGAAAGGGATTTTCCCAGGGCCCCCAGCAAACTAGCACCAGCATTTCACGCAAGGCAAGTATGAGTTTCAGGAACATATACATTTTGTAAATGTGAACGCAGCAAAAAATATCTGCTGAACATGTCTCAAAAAACCACCACACTATATTCCATTAGCAAGCCAGCAAGCCCGGGGGGGGGGGGGGAATCATAATCAGCCATAGCTAATGATTTTTTTTAACACTAAACCAAATGGGAAATATCATTACATAGCTACGTTTGTTGAATGCATGCACCAATATATATTTTTTGAACTGGTCGTTTGCTGTTCTTTAAAAAAAAAAAAGATGGCTTAATTGTTACTACTTGGAGGGAAGTTGTGAGTTGGCAGATGGAAAAATGGCAACATTCAACGGAAGCTGTTTCACATGTGAATGAGAAGATAGAACCTCATAAGAATATTTACTTGCACCATTAAACTGAGCCTGAAAACATCCAAGTAAGTATCAGCAACAACAGTGTTAATAATACACAATGGCTCAGGCTAAGGCATACTGTTATTTTGTTTTCTAAGTAGTAAAAAGTAAGCAAAGCAGCCCCAGCTGCAGTCACACACACCCAGGTCGGCCAATCCAATACCTCTGGGATCCACATTCCCAGAATGTCGTTATCAGTGGCCAGATCTTGTCCAAACATGGCTTCCATGGCTTCATCATCAAGGTCAATTTCTAACTCCTCATCCAGATTGAAGTCATACAATGCTCCAGGGTCTTGTGGCAAGGAGGAGATCCCTTCTCTCCGGCTCTGATTCCTGTGGGCCTGTACAGAGCGGTACAATCCCGCTTAAAATCAGAGGAGAAAACCACATACTTTATTCTGTATGTAAACAACTGCAATACATTCTCGCTACCACTACAATTAAATGCTAGCAAAATGGGCACCATGGGGAATTGTATGATGAGAGGATCATTTATTGCAGGCACCCCTGAAGAGGAATGCAATGCGTATCTATGCACTTTACACACTGACATACATTGCACCCTCCCTGCCAAGTGCCTCTCATTAGGGGCCAGCTACACTGAAACAGGGACAGGAAGCAGGGATTAACCCCACCACAACTTTGCCCCATATAAAACATGTTATAATTTTTCTTAAAGCAGCACATTTTTTAAAGCAGCTGACAATTACTGTCTGACCCCAGATCCTTGGGAGAAGGGGGTTTCTCCTCCCCACCCCCCGTTTTGCTGATGACAACCCACTTATTTAAATAATGTATACCCCATATTTCCCTTATCAAAGCAAATGCCCAAGGTGGCTTACAAAATGTGCATAAAATACAATAGTAAAATAATAAAACTCTCAGGGCAGTGCTGGACTCCGCAGGAGCAGGTGTTATACTTGGCCTCAGCACCTCTTCTTCTTTCCTCCCTCAGGGCACACAGCTCTCAAGTTGACCCTGGGAAGGTGAGTGAGAGGTGGCACCAACAGTCCTCTCGGGCCAAAGAACTATTATTGTCCCACTAAATGAGGACTAAATGAGACTTAGGGCGCAATCCAAACCTACTTAGGCCACCGTTGTAACCAGCAGCCCAGCGAAAACGGGAGACCCCAGAACGGAAAGGGGATTCAAATCCCCTTTGAATTCCCCTTTTGGAGAGGATTTGAATCCCCTTTCCGTTCTGGGGTCTCCCGTTTTCGCTGGGCCGCTGGTTACAATGGCAGCCTAAGTAGGTTTGGATTGCGCCCTTAATCTCACTCTTGGTTTGTGGGTCACGCTGAAGTGTGACAAGTTGAAACCAGTTCAATGGTCCTTACAAATATGAAAAACAAGATACACACTAATATATAGGAAAAATATTTGCAGACCACCTACCAGCCCGTGCCAGCAGTGTTCGAGCAGCTAAGTCAAATTTGTGCCTCCTTGTCACCGCAGAACGACCCCTTGAAGTGGGTCCACTTCCAGATGCTGCATTTTCTGCATGATCCATATTATCATGACTGAAAGTACATAAACAATTCAGAAATACTGAAATGTCAACATCTGATAGCATTCATCTGAACATCCCCATAGGTGAGCACCGGCCATGCCGGCGTGGCCCCCATTCTGCCTAGGACGTAGCGGCTGGTCCTTTCGGCTGGCCGCTGCATCTTAGGCAGCATCGGGCTGTGAGCCTTCTCCAAAAGTTGAATAGGAATGTTCTAGCTCTAATTCATAGATTGGACTTCTAGGTGTATTTTTTTTAATTTCAGAGATTGGAACTGAAGTTATTTTCACAGGCTGGAGAATCTGTTCTAGTTAGGTGCATTTTTGGCTGATGTAGACATCATAGAGGTGAACTTTGCACAGAAAACAAAATGGGCTAACTACTATTGGCCAGTTGAGGGTGTTTTTTTTCCCTTGAGGTGCAGTTTTCCAGATAATGATGCTGGCAACTTTGATTCGGTCTAGCTACATTTGTGCAGCAGCCAGTACAATTTTATGTTCTTGCTGGATGTGCATGTCCAGAGGTTGCCTTGCCACAGCCACAGGACAAGGTGAAGCAATTGGCACAAGGGGTGGTTGATAGTGGGGCTCCACTAAGGGTGCCAGAGGAGGTTGACGAGATTTGAGCCATGACCAATCTACCAGGAAGTCTCCTTCCCATTTGTCCCCTTCCCTCGGTGTAGGTACCGCAGGCCCCGATGGGCCTCCTCAGATGCATGTCAGCTCTGGAGCTGGCGTGTGTCAGGGGAGACCGTGTAAGGCCGGCCCGGACTGGGACGGGGTGCGGGATATCGGCACAACCCAGCACCAACAGGCCAGGCTGGCCAATGGCCCTCTCCCTCGCCATTCCTGCCCGCTCTCTCCACGCCTCTGCGCCAACTGGTGTGGGCCTTACCTGCGCCAGCTGGTGCAGGTCCAGTTTGACGGCGGGGTGAGCCTAACTTTACGTTGGATTGTTCGATAAATGATTTCCTTCAAACTTTGTTACTATAAAGCAACTACTCATAATCTTGATTTTTTTTAATTATACGGAAAGCTAATACTTACAGTCCAAGTAGCAGGGTTTAGTGCAACCTGAAGAAACTAGCACTTTACCTTTCATTAAAGCCTTCCTCCATTTCAGTGGCATCAGCTGAAGGAATATCTCCAGGAGACTGCAAGTAACACTGGTCACTTGACTTCCCACTGCCCCCAGAGACCATAGTCCCATGGCGTGAATCTGCAGTTTCTTCTGACTGCGGCTCTTCATCTTCCTCATTCCCAGGATGCTCTATCATCCACATTGCCAGGACTGTAATATTCTGAGCATCTGCTTCTCCTCTCGCGCCTAAGAGAGGCAGGACAACATTACCTTACAATTAAAGCACTGACTTCTAAAAAGTTATATCTTCTATTTAAAAAGTTAGTGCAATAAGTGAATTTCAAAAGTTGATTCATAGAGCTCTTCAAGGAATTTCTCACATGTTGCTCAGTGGCCAACACAGAACTGACATCCAGAGCATATCGTTATTCAACTTTTTAATCAAGCTATTTCCTAGCTCTTGCAGTCACAGAGAAAAAACTTGAAAAAGTTTGGAAATTAGTTAGAAGGGAATTGGTCAAGGGATTGTGAGGGGGAGGGAGCGGATATTCAGGCCCTGCACAGTTATCTGTTCCAGGACTATTATTCCTTATGTAAGCTCAGTTTGTGCTCCTTCCCATTCTGCCAGATTCTTTACCAACTCAGTCGTGCCACAAACTGCAACCTATTCGACCATATATGGCACTTTAGAAGGTAACTGGCTTGTTTCAGCATGCAAGGAACAACAGACCCGCTAGTTCATTGGTTAACTTTTAGAGAGAGAAGAGTCTGTATGAACGTCGAGTCCAACCCTCAGATCCAAAATCCCGGCTTCCTAATCCTAAATGTGTGGAAGTTGGGTCATGGTGCCTTGGTTGTGATGAAAACGCACTCTGCACATGCCTACTACACATTTTCTAGTGCAAAGACCTGCCTATCCCTTGCTCAGAGTAAAAACCAGAGTTAGGCTGCAATCCTATACACTTACCTGAGAGTAAGCCACATTGTATATAATGAGACTTATTTATGAGTAAACATGTATAAGATTGTACCGTCTGTATTACGGCACTTTTGCCTCTTAGCTTCTTATACTAATTATGCTTAATCTTGGCAGTAATTATTTTAAAAAGTAGATTTTGGAAGCAAAATAAGTTATGTCAGTTTTCATTTACATCACTTATCCTGAGCATAGACTTTAAGTCTCTTGCAACAGAAACAGAAACAATACTATTTTTTTTCCTTTTCTTACATTAACATCATGCTGTCTCAGACCCAGGTGTGTAATGCGTAACAGACAGATTACCTGTAGCTTCCATTGCTTTTGCAATCTGCCGGAGGGAGAACCCCATTTCCAACAATGGCACAGCAATAGCAGGTGGAGGAGGGGAAGTGGAAAGGCGGCTGCTTGGGTCTGACAAAGCTGTGGGTTGTGGAAGAGTAGAATTAATGGCAAAACAGCAGACTAAGGAGATTGATTCTTTAGCTGAACAAAAAACGAACGTTACAACATGGCTCAATTTAGAAAGCCTTGACCCATCCAATAAAGGACTTTGCCATGACCAAGCCTACCTGTGCGATTGGCAGGTCTGGCAGACTGAGAGTCAGGAGAGGTGAGGCTTTGTCTCCTGCCCACTTCATCAGAGGGAGACGTTGGCAAAGAGGATATTGGAGGTGTTTGTGCACGTCTTGTTGGAAGTACGGTAGTAGTTGGGTAGCTAGAGAACATTTGCCTTTTAAAAAGAAAAAAAATACACACATAAAGCAATAGTAGTATGTAGCCAGCTTACAAACACTGGTGCAATTCCCCTCTCAAATAATGTGAGGCAATAAGTGCAACCCAGCAAACAGATTTATGTGCGCATCATGCTGCTGCCCCTGAGCATCTCTCTTTGCCTAACTACTTTTTCATCTAATTAAGCTTCGAAAGTAATCTGGCATTTCAGTGGAGACAACTGCTGAAGAGACAGCAGCCAACATAACCCAGCGTGTAGCAAACCTGATACCTCTAGATCATCAGCAATGTGAGCTGTCAGAGAAATAACCCCTTCTGTGGTTTAAACTAGGTAGGAAGGAAAACGCCTTTGAAAGGGACTCGTGTTCTGCTTTCTCCTTGGTATTTCTTCTAGAATCAAAAGTCAAGCATACCTAAGAAGGCTAAGAGGCATCACTCCAGGTGACTCCGTGGCAGGCACAGTTTCTGTATCAGTCACTGGAGTCGTGGCCGTTGTAGTATCTTCTAGAGAGCTGCTCATGAAGGATGTTGTACTAGAGGCGGAAGGACTTGTAGTCACTGGCGTCTGGGCCTGCTGAGCTTGGTCATTTTCTTCTGCTTGCTGATCCACTTCTGCAGAACAAATGTTACCCTTTTTCCACACCATTTACATACAAATATGCACAGATAATTACCAAAAAAAAGAAAAGAAAAGAAAGCATAACAGCAGTTACAGGGTGGTTCTAATGTTTTACTTGTTTGATGAAACTTTACATGGCTGCTGTTTTGTCTACTAGTAAATATGCCACATCATGGGGCAGGCTCCTTATGCTTAGGCTTACCATATCCAAAGGGGGACAGGGTGCCTACACCTTTAACCATTGTAAAAAGTGGGAATTTGGGCAGGTGCAGCTCATAATGGAAGGGTGCAACAAGCTGCACCTGCCCAAATTCCCTCTTTTTACAATGGTTAAAGGTGTAGGCACCCTGTCCCCCTTTGGATATGGTAAGCCTACTTATGCTCCAAGTTTGGTCCCATAAAAACAGCCATGCTAGATCAGCCTGAATGTCCTCCAAATTAAACATTCCATTTCCAGCCACGGCATGGAGGCAACAGCCTTCTCCCGTTTAGCTCCCAAATGTTAGGTGCAAGGGGCTTATTTAAAATTAACTAGGAGTTTAGAAAGAGGATTCCAAAGGAGGAAGGTGCGCTTTGCCCCAGCCAGACGGGCTTTGGAAAAGTATGATTAATTAGTAGGATTTCAAAGCTACGATGGTCTGAGAGGAAAGCTACTCTGAAAGCTCTGTCAATATTTCCTTTTCTACTAAAAATTACCCAGTCCTGCTACACTCTCTCAGCTGGATCTGAACCTGGGAGTTTCTACACATACAGCATGTGCTATGGCCAAAGTAGAGTAGGAGCTACTCTAAACCATATGAGACTGAAGTTAAGTAATCAAAGTAGAGATATGGGAAACAAGCCCAAGGGTTATCCCTGGAAACCCACACTAACCACACATGACATGATACTTTGGCCATAGCACATGCTGTATGTGTAGAAACTCCCAGGTTCAGATCCAGTTGAAAGAGTGTAGCAGGACTGGTAAACACCTCTCTTTCTCTGTGTGAGAGAGCCACTGTCATATGCACTACTGCTCAATGGCAACACTGATCCAATATGGAGAAATGCAATCATTATGTTGCACTAACCTCAGAAGTTTTTAAAAGCTGGATTTAAATGTCACATCCAAGTTCAGTTTTTGAAGAGGGACCCTTCAAGTTTTGTTTTATTAAGCCAAAGGAAGAGGGAGAGAAAGAGGGGACAGCAACAGAAATCATAAATTCAACTAACTTTCCTATGGCAAGCAAAGGAGCTTGACAATTGGAAAAAATAGCTGAAACAAAAAGTAAATGCTTGACATGGTGCATACTCCTCCATCAGCGAAGCATCACAATACACAACATTTTGCCAGCACTACAGGAACAACACAACAGTATCACAGGCTTTGTGACACAAATATTAAGGGTATTCAGCTAGCAGCGCACCAAAAAATACAAACTAATATCTACACATTTTCATATTGAAAGTGTACCTTGCTTAACTCTGCCACCACACTGGTCTTCCAACAGCCCATTAACCACTAATTTGTAGATCATTGCTTGTGCTCGTTCCAAATCCGCTAGTCCTAGTGCCCTCTTGATAGGCGAGCGCATGACTGCTCTTTTCACCATGTGGCGCATCAAAAACTGCAAGGCAGCCCGCATTTCAACATCTTCGTGAACAATTGGAGAACTAGCACAATCGGAATTATGGCCACTCTCCGCCAGGACTTTTGGTATCAGCAACAATTCTGCATATTTACTACAACTAAGGAGAGTACTGAGCGATTTCATAGCACCAAGATAAAGATAGGATAGCTGCACCGCTCTGATTTCTGATTGTACAAATTCGTGATTCTTTGAGGTATGCTCATGATTCTTTCTTTTGCCTTCGGCATTTGGATGCTGGCACTCCATACCTAAGGAAACCGAGTCTAAAGAAAAAGTGGCTATTTCATTTTCTGATTTTGAACTTGTTGTTCCATGGCCTTTGACTTCCTCAGCACTTGGCACAGATCGCACATCTGACGCAGAGTCGCCTTCTGTTTTCAGATCAACGTCTCCTTTGTCTTCAGCGTCATGTTTGTGTTTCTTATCATGTCGCTTGGCGCTTTGCTTCCCCATATCTTCGTGGATGCCAGTCAGATAGGTTAGGTCCAGCAATACAGTGGCTGTCAGTCCACGAAATCTTGCAACGTCAAAAGGCAGTGGTTCACAAGGTTCCAGATTATACAATGGCGTATCACTAGGCGACCAAAAAGTTGGGAAGCTTTAATAAAGATCAGAATGACACAGGAAGAAGCAAGTGAGGGATAGACAGGAGGAAAGTACAGGAAATAATGTAGGCAAAATAAGACGTAAAATATATTTAATCAAAATCTAAATGAACTGACAGTCTAAAAAGTAAATGTAAACACAGGGGGAAAATGAGGTTATGATCGGATAATGGGGGAGAGATGATACTCGATGCAAAGGTAACAAAGCATGCAAGTGCTTTTAAACAGACCATTTGATTCCAATTACTTGACATAACAAATCAGTAAGAAAGGGAGGGAGTTTTTGCTAAATTAAACATCTCTGTTTTAGAAAATGCATGCGCTCTAAAGTGCAGTGGTGCCAGAGCCCACTTTATCATGCATGACCCATCTTGTATATAATTAAGCAGGATCTGGCTCACAGAAGATGCCACAATAGATATGTTAGTCAGGAAGGTGCCACAAGGCTCTTAGTCTGTTGCAGAAAAACAGCAAACATAGCTGTGCTCCGTTTGAAATTTTTTGAATTATAAATTACATTAGCAGCTTGTGTTCAAAATGTCAAACCACTCCCAAATGAATAGCCATTAAAAATTGAAGTATTCTAAAAAGTTACAACAAACTACACTTTTCCCCAGGCTGGACTATCTGATCTTCTAATGGCTACAGACATTTGTAGCTGCTTTAATGTATTTAAAATATCACTGATATTTCCTAAGCACTAACACAATCACCTGTCTAAACCAACACTAAAGACACTGTACCTGATTGTTATTTCTGCTTCGTCCCACTGGACCTTGGCAGATGTGCTGCCTTCTTTGACGACTCCAAGCAAGGTGGCATGCCGACCTGTTTGCTTGTGAACACAGCGGCCTCCGACTCTAAGCCCAGCATCAACTCCACCAATCACTGCCAAGACCGGCCAGACCTCCACACACAGGGTCTTCAGCTGGAGTTCCGAAAGCTCCGCCAGACCATGCCGACTGCCATGTTTGTTTTTCTCCTCTTCCTTGCTCTCCTTCTCCTCTCGCACCTCATTCTCCTCTCTGCTTTGAACAGAGCGGCTTTTCTTCAGTTTCTGGCCTGCCTCTTTAAGGCATGTTTTGATTTTGTGCAGCCGCTCCATCATTTTTTTGTTGATGCAATGAGTCCACCGGTCTGTTCTGTGGAGGATGCGGATAAGCTGAATTGTGGCCTCTGCAAGGACAGCAGCAACAGGACTACAAATGGGGTCACCAGGCAGCAAGTCTCTCGGTGTGCCACGCATTTGCATATCACAGATTTTGACCTAGACAGACAAAAATATTTGTTTAGCTATGTTCTAAGACTCTTTGTTATTATTTTCAAGATAGACTTCTAAGTCAAAAAGATTTTGTAACTTTGTCACACTACAACAAGCAATAAACTGTAAATTGTATCTACCTATACCAGTGGTTCCCAACCCAAGGGGGTCGCGGGATGTTGGCTGGATAGCCACACCCAAGATGGCAGCTCAGTCCTTTCCCCCCTCCCACTGCAGAGAAAGAGGTTTCTGATGCTCTCTTGGGGTTTGTTTGCTCACCTTGTGTTACTTTCTGCTTTTAGCTTCTCTGTTAATAGCTCTTTCTCCCCCACCCCACCCCCATGGGGCTGCTTATGAGTACTGTACAACTTTAAAAATGTGATTTTTAAAAATGCAACTTATTAAACAGTGTAACTTGTTAAAAACAAGGACATCACTTCCTGCTTACTGACATCACATCCGGTCTTAGGGGGTCCTGATAGATTGTCATTGTACAAAAGAGGGTCCCGGTGCTAAAAAGGTTGGGAACCACTGACCTATATAGGTATACCTATACCTATATAATTTTTCACAAAAACCTTCTCCATACTTTTGTAAGAACATTTCAGAATGCAATATTTACAAACATAACTGAAAATAAACCTATATTAAGTTTAGCAAACCAGAAATACATCTTTGCTGCTTTTAGAAGTCATTCTCCCATTATTCATTCATTTACTTCCCACCTTTTCCCTCCCCATCAGGAGGTGCCCAAGGCAGCTGATGGTATTTTTTTCCTGCATATACCCGGTACTTCCATCATGTTTCAACATTCCGTTCCACTAAAAGTAGAGTGTGATGAAAGGGAAAGAGAACATAGGGATGAGTAGGGTCTCTGGGCTATGCGTTCCTCATGCAGCACTTGGAGCCCTCTAAGCTCAGCAAAGAAGGGAGAAGGGAGTGCTCCATGCAGTTCAGAGAGTTGCCTGAACAGCCCTGGTAGTTCCATCTCCCTGCCCCACCAATCCTGAAGGCATGCCAGCAAGAGCAGCAAATGAGGGGACAGGAGAGAAGGAAGGGGCTCAAACAAGCTTAAGTAGATGGGAAAGGCTGAAGCTAAGGGGATACATCAACCAGAGAAGGTTCATAGCTTTATGGCAAACCACACACTTTGCACGCATAAAGGTCTCACACTCAATCCCTGGTATCTCGTTAAGAAGATCTTTTCAGTTAGGAAAGATGCCTGCCTGAGACTTTGGATGGCTGCTGCCAGTCAAAGCAGACAGTAGTGAACTGGATGGCCAATGGTATAGACAGCTTTATATAAATGCAGCTTTTTATCACCCTTCCCTCCCTCTCTCCCTCCCTAAGAAGTTTCATCTACTCACCTTTCAAACTATAGTCCCTAACCCAAAGGATACTAATTTTCACCACTAGACTAGAGCTTACATTTCAATTACCTTTTCTCCAGGATTACTGCTATAGAACATCACACAAGGGTACAACTCTGCAGCATCCACATCTTCAAAAGCCAATTTTGGTTCCTTGCAGGAAAAAAGCAAATATACTGTATGTTATTATTATTTATTATTATTAAGAATAGAATAAAAGCTTTCATGGCCAGCAGTTATCATCCAAAACTTTAGAATTACGGGTAAAGATGCCATGTAGTTTATTTCAAACAGACCAACGATTTAAAATAACTTCAAAACACTGTGCGAAGATACCGATATAAACGGAGCTCCGGTCAGGAATAAAATACATTAAAAATCGGAGGCTGTGTATGTTACAGATACCGACGTTTCGCTCCGTAGCTCGGAGCTTTTTCTAGGTGCAATCACGAAGATTAAAGATGGTAAGGCAGGTAGAGCAAAGACACCAGTTTAAAAAGACTATAGAACGCGAGGGAAACTGCCAATTGGTAACGGAACTGAAAACGGAAATGATTAGTGGCAACCGCAAATAACCCCTGGAACGTCCTTCTCTGAAACCTCTGTGTCTGTGCGCTCTGTGGTTGCCCATTATACGTGGGACAGAGCGCACAGACACAGAGGTTTCAGAGAAGGACGTTCCAGGGGTTATTTGCGGTTGCCACTAATCATTTCCGTTTTCAGTTCCGTTACCAATTGGCAGTTTCCCTCGCGTTCTATAGTCTTTTTAAACTGGTGTCTTTGCTCTACCTGCCTTACCATCTTTAATCTTCGTGATTGCACCTAGAAAAAGCTCCGAGCTACGGAGCGAAACGTCGGTATCTGTAACATACACAGCCTCCGATTTTTAATGTATTTTATTCCTGACCGGAGCTCCGTTTATATCTTCGCACAGTGTTTTGAAGTTATTTTAAATCGTTGGTCTGTTTGAAATAAACTACATGGCATCTTTACCCATAATTCTAAAGTCTTGGATGATATTATTAAGAATATTTATATACCGCTTTTCAACAAGAGTAGTTCACACAGCGGTTTACATACTAAAATAAACACTCCTACACATGTGCATTCCCTCGATTTTCTTTTACAATATACACAACTAGAGATATGACGCATACTATTTCAACAACTTGTATGACCCTGACTGTCTAAATATGAAGTCTTGTATTCAGGAGGACTTGTACCACGTCTCATCAATAAGAAAGTACAGAAATTCATTGATGAAAAGAAGGGCCTGTTCTCCCATGGTCCCTAAGCCGTAGGATTTCCTCCTGCTTGAGGTCAGGTTGGCATACTCGCTCCATTTCAGAGGGAAATAAAGACCTATTATTTCAGTGCGCCTTTTCTGTTTAATTATACCATACACATCTGAAGCTCTGATATTGTGCCATTGCTTATTGCATTATTGCAAACTGAGAACCATTACAGTTGAAAAAGAGCATATTGTCAAGAACAAAACAAAAAAACACCAGTGGTTTCATACCTCTCCATTTTTGCCAAATGAAATCGTTCTCGCTTCCATATCCAGCACACATGTAATGAAGTCCCCTTGCGTAAAGCTAGTCAGTGTCAATGTCTGCTCGCCATTATGGTAGAGATTGCCACTATATGCTCTGTATAGCCACATATCTGAGGTAGTGCGATGATTAAAGTCGTGAACTGGCCAGCGAGACACTCCTACACATGTGCCTTCATTCCCTCGATTTTCTTTCACAATATAGAACTAGAAGATGAAACAAATCACAGCCCTGTGCCATATGTCAAACACCACTAAGCAATGCACCAACAATATAAAGCAACAGGGATAAGGAGGACATTTTGGACTTGACACTTCAAACCACTAAATTAACTTGTCATATAATTTATTTTCTTGGGAATATTTACATATCAAAGGAGGGTTCTTCTGAACAGTGGATACTAAATGTTTTTCTTAAAAAAATTGTTAAGCAGCATATTTGCTGACTTCCCACCAAAACTGAATTCAGCAGTTTATTTAGGGTTGCATCTTGGCAGAATGGCTCATGGGACTTGGGAAGGAAGTCTCTCCCTTCACTTCCTACACAGCTGTTCTGGTCAAAGTGGACCTCATTAGGACTTTTTGCAGAGGTTTCTAGGCACCAACAGCACTGGCATCGCTACAAGGGGGGCGGAGCTCTAAGTTCCGCCGAGGCTCCGACCCTCCGTTACACCGGAGCACAAAGCAGCCCCGCCCCCTCGCCTTCGGAACCATTCAAGGCGGTGAAAGCGCTGCTTTCACTGCCTTGAGTGGTTCCGAAGGCAAGGGGGCGGGGCCGCTTCGTGCTCCGGTGTAACGGAGGGTCGGAGCCTCGGCGGAACTTAGAGCTCCGCCCCCCTGCAGCAACGCTAGTGACCAACAGCACAGAAAATGATAGCATGCATGTGCATCAGCAGCCACAAGCCTAGAGAGGCCTAGCAAGTCATGCATCAACCCCACAGCTGTCAAAATTATAGATTCCAGCTTGCTAGGGGTCAGGAATTCAGTGCGAGTCTGGTGCCCAAATATGGGCTCCCAGCCAAAACCTGCTGAAAGAATGCTGAAACCACAGATTCAGTAGTTTCCCCTATAATGAGTAGGGCACAGCTTGAGGCACAAAACTGTACAAAAATCTGATGTACAGATAACAAATCCACCTGCAGACCTTCCCCACGTAACTACATCTTTCATACAACATACCTTCCATTGGTAACACCCAGAAGTGACTCCAGTGGATGCTAATCCATATCCTTTACCACCACTACCATGAGTTAGGATTTGACCATTCTCCACTATGCAGCACTGGGCCTTCTCAGGGTCAAAGGACACTTCCTGTATAGGAAGATTCTCATCTTCTTCTTCAGATTCTCCCGGCTTCTATTGGAAAGATAATGCCACAGTAGGGTCAATTAAGCAGATCTCGGGGGGGGGGGGGGGGGAGAATAAAGCCAACAACAAATAATACTAGTACCTGCAGTTTCATTTCTTGTTCTTTCTCTTTGATCTGAATGATGTGCTTGGCTTGTGCAACTGGACTCTCCCACATACAGTCAGATAGAAGGGAGAATAATCGCTCAATAACCTGTTGAGATCAATTCAGAATATTTAATGACACTCAAAAAGGTACAGTTAACACTACATTAGCCCATCCTATTTACAGGTATTGCAGCGAACCCTCGATTTAACAGACTAATGGGGTTAAGGGGTGTCTGTTAATGCTGAAAGTCCATTAAATACGGATGTCTCTTCCCACCATTAGTTCATTAAAGCCCTACCTTAGAAAGCTCCCTTGGTGATGCTGATCTGCTCCACTTCCCATTAGGGTGCTGTAGGAATGGAACGTTCCTCAGGAAGTGGAACTCACTTCCTGAAGAAGTCCCCATTCCCAGAGCAGCCTCAGGAATTGAGAAATGCGTTTATTCCTAAGAGGGCCCTGCTTAAGGACAGAAAGGAGAATGCCAGCACCGAGGGAATCCTAGAAAGTAGGTGAACCTGCTCCCAGCACCTTCAGACACTTAGAGCGTAATCCTGTCGCATTTTTGGCCAGCCGGCCGAACACGTCGCAAACGTGCTATAAGGCACATTTGCGACAACTCGCAAGCAGGGCAGGCCGGCTCAAGGCCGGCCTGCCCTGCTCCACCGCCTAGACCGTCTCCCGCTGCCGCCAGACCCAGGTAAGGATCCAGCAGAGGGTGGTGGTGGTTCGGGAGCAAACGGCGGGGGCAGATAGGTCTAGCCAATTGGGGAGGGGGAGGGGATCGGCCTCGGCCGAATCCTGACCCTCGCTGATGGACTGAGCCGTTACATGGCCTCTCCAACTTCTGCCAGCAAAATAGCTGGCAGAATTCCTAGGAGGCCTATCGGTCCCAGCCGCTGTTACACTCGGGGAAGGGGATGAGTGCCAGCCTGCAGCAAGCTCCCCACGGCGGAGCTCAGGATCCGGTGGTCGGCCTCAGCCACCTGGCGGATCTTTATGTTAGGATTGGGCTGTTAACTACTTTACAGAGTTCCCTTGGTACTGCCAAGAGAATTCTATAAGGTAAGATTTATTGGACCACTGTAGACATCAGAAATTGTTTGTTACTGAAATTGCAGTTACTTCTACAGTGGCAATTAAATTTTTTTTTAAAAAAAATATTGTAAATGTCAAGACCTGAGCCATCTGATCATCCTCAACTCCAGATTCACAAGCAGGCAATACAGCTTCCAGTACATGAAGTGCAAGCAGCCTTGTCCTCAAATTGCCAACTAACGGTACGCCTAAAGGAAGATGCAGAAGGAAAATGAGGATGACCAATTTCCAAAGTCATATTGAAAATCTGTTACAATGAGCAATTTTAAACATTGTCTTATATCCTGAATGCAGAAGATAAGAAAGGGTATATACATGCACAAATAATGTATAAATGGAGATTCCACAGTGAATTTTTTTACTCTATCTTCAAGTGCAACACTCTCTCTCTCTCTCTCTCTCTCTCTCTCACACACACACACACACACACACACACGGAGCATGTTTGAACAGATTATACCTGAACAACACTTTTGAGAAGCTATGTTCAGGAGCACTTCTGTCCACTTTGGAGAAGCCATTTTTGACTGAATAGCTTTTGAAGAAACGACCCTTCTAAGGAAAACTAAGAAGTCTCCTAGGTGCAACTCAGCTGCATGCTGTTTTCGGAGAGCCACTGCAGATTTGAAATTCAAAAACAAACAAGAAACAGAAAATTGATTCAATCATCTTGAAATGCCCACTGGAAGACATTCAGTACTTGATAACCACAATAAAATGTGACTGTAATAAAATTCTTGTCAGTCTAATATTGTTTCTGCTCTCTAAGTCTGGAAAGAACCAGGACAGAAAAAAAGTAGATATTGAATTGAAAACATTATTTTATGAGTGGTCCCATTTTAGATGGGGGGGGGACACCACCACAAATTATTTGTAGGAAGGGGCAATATTCTCAGCCAAGGTTAAAGACATATTCTTAGACATACCAGAGATAAAACACAATACTTTTCTGAAAATTAAAGCGCCTTCATTGTAAGTTGTTATCTACCTCTAAACAAAATATATCAGTGCTATCAACATGACCAAACTGTCCTTGTTTTAAGTAAGAGTCGTGCCTCTGGCATGCATGTACTCAGGCTCATTAAATTGCTTATAACAGTAAGTCTCCCAGTACACAAAACTGTGAGCGGACCAAAAATGAGTACAATTCTGAGGAATATTCACTGGAGTGAAGAAGAATTGCCTGGATGACTGAAAAACAGATTAACACAGTACCTCTGAAGTCCTTCTTCTCACTGTCCCCATTTAACTCGGTCTTTTTTTCTTCCTCTTCCTCCTCCTCTTCACCGTCTTCCTTTTCCCCAAAGGAAGCCATAAGCATCACACCAGCTTGCGATAACAGATTTTTCAGCTGACTACATAGCAGATCCAGCAAAGACTGGACCACTTTTGGACTCAGTTTATCTGCATAGGTTCTGGGCAAAAATGTAACGATCAATTAGCAAAAGGTGACAGGCATGATAAATAATAGCTTTGAGAAAAGTGGTGAAGAATTTGTAGCATTTTGCCAATAAATACATGAAGGCAACATAGATGCAAAGGGCAAATTTTATGTACTTAGGCCCTACTGACCCTACCTCGAGCTGGCGCGCAGGGCATATCCCATTCTGTATGGAATGCCCCTTGCTCTACCAGAGAATACTCTCTGTTTGGGTTAGTAATTTTTTCCTTCCTCCGGAGGAAAAAAAGAGAACAGTAGAAACATTCCGACATTTACAGCAACCACAGACCTCCACTGACTCTAGAGACAGTGCTTTGCAAGAGGAGGGAGATCAGTGGAATGCAAAACATGACCCAAGAAAGGGGAAGAGCACAGTTCTTTAAACCAGTTGGAGATCTATGTAACAATGCACTGAGACACATGAAAATAAACTATAACAGACAGTTTTCCAAGAGATGTTCCAACTGCCAGTGGTGAAGGAAAAGATACATAACAACAAACCCTACTACCATTTCTTTCTTTCCAACTCACTGTTCTCTGAAACAAGCCAGAGATATAATCCTGCACCAGTTATGGATGCTTATGTTCAACAAATTACAACGATGCGCATGAGTGTACGACTTTACCAGCTAAATTAAAATTACACTGGAGTTTACCCAGGATACAGGTATCTTGTTGTCTTGTGTGCTCCCTGAGGCATCTGGTGGGGCCACTGTGTGATACAGGAAGCTGGACTAGATGGGCCTTTGGTCTGATCCAGCAGGGCTCTTCTTATGTTCTTATCCAATGATATTAAAAGCACACAGTAGCTCATATCTTCATCTCTCCAATGCTAGTTACTTAAATATTTCACTGTACTGTACAACTGTATCTCCCTGCTGTTGATACTGCTGCTAATTTTCTTGTATTTTGAAGAGAGCCAATGGCAAAAGTAGGGTGCCTTGACCAAGCTCAGCTTTAACCCTCCCTTTCCCTCTTTTCCTACTTGGTGGTGGTAAAAGATGGCTGTGTTTTGTTATTCTAGTGTTGGGAGTCATCTCTGTTCAGGGTCCTCTTTTTCTCATACAATACTAATGTTTCCCTGCGCCTCATAGAATCTCTACTCTCCCCCTGTGCCCAATCAGATTTGGCCACGCTGACTGCTTCCTTCATCCTCTCCCTCCCTTCTGCCCCTAGGAATCCCCAGATTCTCAATGTTATTGAGGCTGTTGGTTTTCACAGTTTCCACAGTAAGGGGTCACTATTTCCAAAGCTGTCTCCAAGCAGCTTCCGTTGTTTCAAGCTTCACCTGCTTCAAGGCCCTGATCAAGCACGTTCACAAGTCCAACACTGTAACTCAAAAGTTTATAAGTAGCGGAGCTTCTGTACTTACCCTGTGGTGATAGCAAGGATCTGAAGTAATCTAGTGCTGGCTACTTTTAAAGCTGTACTGAGCTGAGAAATGCCACTTTTCGGCAACAGCTGTAGCGGTTGGCCAAGCATGGTGTCTGTGCCGCACAACTGGGAGAGGACGTTCAACAAACCAGTGGAAATGGCCAGGGAGACATCAACTGGCTGGTAGTGTACACTTAGGGCGAACACGGTTACCAACAGGAGACGCTGTTGTGCCTCTAACACATACACACACACACAAGAAAAGATTAAAAAATACTTTAAAATGATGCCCATTTTGAGCTTGCCCAGCACTTAAAAAAAAGCAAACATTTAACCTTTTTTCTGTCAGCAATGAAAGAACTTGAAGGATTCAATGTGTTCTTTCTCTCTCTCTCCCTCCCTCCCTCCCTCTCCCTCTCCCTCACCAATGTGGTGTTTGTTGGCTTGAAGAGCTCTTTCCAAAGTTGCAGATAATTGTTGATAAATCTTGTGCACAGCCACCTGAATTTCTGTCTGGATATTCCTCTTAGCAGCCCTGATACCATCCTATGAAAAACCAAACACAGTTCATCACATCCATGCAAATCTTCTGACTGTTCAAACAAGAGTCACCCAACGGTTTAAAAAGCAGGACCTCCAAAATTAGCTCTCTTGAGGAAGTTCTTGCATAAAACTGATGGTTAGGAGAAACAAGAGCAAGCCGCATGGCACCTTAAAAAGCGAATCAAATGGCTGAGAGACTTGCCTCACTGAGACAGCAGAGGACTGCATTTGGTCACACAATGTTACCAAGCACTTTCGATCCCATTATTTAATACTTCCAGAGGCATGGTGCTCCCTCCACCTTGGGATTGAAAGAAGACTGCAAACACGGGACAAGCAAGGCAACAACAATTTTAATTTATTTAAATATTCTTGAACACCCAACTTGGGAAGAGTTCTTTGTCACACAAAAATGTGCTTACTGCATTTTAAATACTAGTTATCCAGATACAAGGTACGTGTCTAACATGTTCAGTAGCTCTTGGCTAGAAAGAAATAAAAAGCACCTTTTACCTGATAATGATGTAAACGGATGCTCTCTCCTTTGGATCCGGCATGTCCTACAGTACCCAAGCCAAAGCAACCAGCTAGAAACTGCAACCTCACAGAAGTGAGAAGCGAAGACGACTGAAAACCCGGCCCTTGACGGCTTCCTATTGATGGAGTGCTGCTTTTTTCTTCCATCCCAGAAAGCAACACCAGGATTTGATGAAGTGCTTCCAAACGCAGCTAAAAGTAATTTTTAGAATGGTTTTTGTATTACCCTTGAACCATGTTTGCTGATACAGAATGTATGCAAACATGCATGCGTACACACATCTCTTCTACAACAGTAATAGCATTCTATGAACCAAAGCTAGGAATGAGCAACTAGAAACCTGGGGGAGAGAGGGATGATGTTTGGATATCTTGCTGGCATGCAACTGCTTCCTAAAGACATCCCTTCCTTGCCAACCAGCTGCATGTACATCCCACTGAGACAACTGGTGCACAAGGTAACATCATCTGATTGGCTGACTGCTAAACTCCTGCACATAGCTCAGATACCCAAGAAAAAGGAAGCAGCAAGGTGTGCTTGAGTACCACATTAGTAGGCTGCTCCCATTTCCTCTGAGGCATGCAAGGAACAGCACAGAGGCCATCACCATTTTACGTGCGCTACAATGCAACATAGAAAGTGCCTTGCTGGATCAAATCACAGATCCATCTAATTCAGCATCCTGCTGCATATGGCCATCATGACTAACGGTGATTGAAGACTTTGCCTTCTCCGGGAATTTGTTCAATCCCATTTTAAAGCCATATATGAACATATGAAGCTGTCTTATACCAAGTCAGACCACTGGCCCATCTTAGCCACTGCCAGTCACTCGACAGTAGTGGGTCTCTCTGGGGTTTTGGGCAGGGGTCTTTCACAGTCCTACTTGGAGATCGTGCCAGGGACTGCACCCAAGACCTTCTGTGTGCAAGACAGGGATTCTACCACTGACCTGCAGCCATCCCATCCCCCCCCAGGCCATCTAAACTAGTGACTATCACCACAACTTGTGGCAGAGAACTGCTCTTTTGGACAGTAATCCTGAACCACCACACTTAAGAGCAGAATGCAAGCTGACAACTTTAAGAGGGTGGTTTATTCTACAACTAACAGGAAGGAGAGTAATTGTAACACACCTCTGCTCTCTGTTGCTGCTGCTCCATTGCAATAATATATGCCTGGGGGCTCGTTGACATACTTTCTTCAGGCTCCTTAAAGCCTGGGGAGTTTCCCACATCTCCACTTACAAAGCTAACAACATTTTCAATCAAAGTATGAACGCCAATGGATTTTGTAAAATCAAAATCAGACTCCCCAAACGAACAAGTAGAGTTATAGAGCCAATCTCTGCTGTGTTTCAGCCGAGTCCATGAGTCATTCAGAGCTTCAATTGGGCTGTGGACTGCTCCTAGAAACACACAAATGAGTTTCATGAATTCCAATTCATCAATTGGAGAAGGGGAAAAAAAGATAAAACAGAAATGAATGAGCAGCTTGCAATTCAAAACAGATGAAAATGGGGATTTCCGGTCACATCATGCATACAGTTAGCAAAGTATACCACTTCGGATGGGGGGGGGGGGGAGAAAATTTCAGCTGTGTTTTATTGCTATATCTTCCTTAAGCAACATATTATCATGGAAGGAAATTAAAGGCAAAAGCCACTCAAACTGCTCAGTTTAAAGCTTAGCACTGAATAAATATGGTATGCAAATAAAAAGAACAACAGAGAGTGGTTAAGGAAAAGAAGTCTGCCACAAAATAAACTGTGCATGAAGGTTTTTTTTAATCCAGTTGTAAAGCAAGGACTGCATTTAAATTGCATTGTTAGACTACTATGGGCAAAGCAGGGCAGGGGAATGATTCATAGTTTGTTCTGAATGAGATATTTACATAGTAGGAACAGAGCCAAGGGCAAGTGAGTACAAGGGCAAGTAAACTGACACAAATTTCTCTTCTTTCAGAACTGCTTTCCATTTATTTCGAGTCAATTAGGGAACTTGCTTCAATGAACTAAACCAGATGTAAGTATACAGTCAAATTCTAGTTTTCATTCCAATCCTGCTAGTTGCATCTGTTTGGAATCAGATTCACATGCATATCTGTTGTGAGGTTTCTCACTCGACTTACAAATAGGTGCTGCACACACAGCTCCAAATTCCATCTGCACAGGTAGATCACACTGTGCTGATAGTGCTGATCAGCAGCTCAGGAGGAACGGAGGGGGCTGAATTTAGATATCCCTTCCACCCAAACAGATGATCAGGGCTATTATCCAGAATGTAGCCAATCACAAGCTGCATCTCACTGTGGCATGCAGCTGGATTGGGGCCTTTGTTACAAATGAACTACAATTTGAAATACCAATATGGTGGAAATTGTGCCTAAGCAACAGCCTTTAGAAACTGCCTTGTCTATTGAAACCTAATTTTCCATTAGTGAGGACAGGTGGGGCTGATCAGCAATTCAGCTGACTGCTGATCAACAAAAGCAGAAGATACCATCTGTGGCTCTTCTACAGAGACCCTTTCACAGCTCACTCATTCAACATCTAGACCTCATTCAACATCTCACCTGTTTTCCTTCATACCATGAACCAATGCTGCCACACACACCCAAAAACAGTATCTTCCAACAGTAAATTAATTTCCCCACCCAATCAGATGAATCAGCTTTATTCTTGAGTATATCACTTTGCATTAAGCTGTCACATTCACAGAAATATACATTAAAAACCACTGTTTCACAAAGCTTTCAATCTTAAACATACACAATTTAACACCCACACCTAATAGCCTAAACTGCAAATTTCTGTCAGCGCAATCCGACTTAACTTTTGTGCTGGTTTAACCAGCGGCGCAGTGAGAACGGGAGGCCCCAGAACGGAAAAGGGATTCAAATCCCCTCCAAAAGAGGAATTCAAAGGGGATTTGAATCCCTTTTCCATTCTGGGGTCTCCCGTTCTCGCTGTGCCGCTGGTTAAACTGGCACAAAAGTTAAGTCGGATTGCGCTGTGTCTTGTAAACATGAAAACTGCAGTAGTTTTGAAAAATAATAGATGACTGCTAAGTTCTAGAAAGAAATCAGCATATTGCCGGGCAAACTCCGTCGTTTTAAAAAACTGCCTTATCTATTGAAACCTAATTTTACGTTTTTAAAAATGTAAAGTTGTTATAACATCTTGTTTCAAAAGTTTTAAAACGACGGAGTTTGCCTGGCAATATGCTGATTTTCAACTCAGAAATTTGGTCACGTCGTGACAACCTACAAACATATTTTCTAGAAAGAAGTTGCTTTTCCAAACTATTTTTCAGTGGTTCTGTTTTTAAAGCCCTCATTCTAGTGCAAAACAGAATTAATGTAAGCTTTAAATCACGTGTTTATCTTTCAGAATCTGAAATTCTACCTTACCTAAATTTCAAATCTGTCCAAGCCTCAGTTCACAGAATTTTTGGTTTTACAAATTTACAACACTTTTTTCCATTAGCCCCCCAGGTAGACAATTTGTATGAGCAGCACTTTTGCTTCTCTGAGAAATTTTAAAAACGTCATTCATTGTAAAGAAGTGATTCTGGAAAGGGAAAGTGATTCTGGAAAGGGACTCTAGGGTGTGGTGCTCATCCCCATTTCAACGCCGAAGAGCCAGCGTTGTCCGAAGACGCCTCCATGGTCATGTGGCCGGCATGACTCTCCTTGCCGCAGCGCGTAGCATGCAGCTGGAACACGGAGCGCTGTTTACCTTCCCGCAAGCAGTACCTATTTATCTATTCGCATTGCTTTGGAACTGCTAGGTTGGCAGGAGCTGGCCAAGCAACGAGAGCTCACCCCGTCGCGGATTCGAACTGCCGACCTTTCGATCGACAGCTCATGGTTCAAGCTACACAAGAGCTATTCAAAAGGTTCAGTCACATGTAAAACAAAGCCACATGCCCCGAGATAGGATTCATGAGTGCAGTTTTTGCTAAACTGAGTGCAATTTTTTTCCTATTGCGTGCAGACTGTTCTGGGGGCGGGGGTGGAGCAAACGTGGTAGCCAATCAGAATCGATATCAAGTCTAAAAAGTCTCGATTCTGATTGGCTAAAAAAGGGGGACAGGACAGAACATCTTCCCTTTTTTCTTTGGTGTGCCTGGGGTTCATGCAGGGGAGAGAGGGAGAGAAATGAATGCGCTAATCCAATGTGACCCTATCGTGACCCTCAAGAACACCCATGTTGCCCTCGTTTGGGTCGCGACCCCTAGTTTGGGAATAGTTACATTTTGCGTGCAGATTCAAGAATGCGTTCAGAATGCATTCAGCTGGCATTCAGCGCCCTTCAGAAAGTGCTTTTGAGTGCTAGCACTCAAGAATCCTATACAGGTAAGTGATACCCAACTGCGGAAACTTTGAGCAGACACAGAAAAAAACCTAAGAGCTTCACTCTCTTCCTCGTGACTGCTGGTAACATGGCAGACAACTTTGCTTGGAAGCAAACAGGCTTTGAATGCTTCCAAGGAATTTTGCTGAGACTGGGATTGCAGAAAAGGGTGGTATAGGGACTGAAATGGTGAACTTGGAGGAGGGACACAGAAGCTTGTGATTGAGATAATCTGATTTTTTTTTTAAATTGTTAAAAAGCCTCCCCAAACAAGTTTGGAGGCATCTGTTACATTTTAGCAAGCTTTTGTATTGCAAGGGCACCACAAACACATACTACTCACAAGACCAGTGACGTTCTGAGGCTGGTGTGGAAGCATACATGTAGCAGGATGCCGCTTTATGCGTGAATGTGCCCCTCCCCCTTGCCGGTCGGAGCCATTCCCAGCAGGCGACGGCTCCTTCACGGGCAGCCGTCGCCCGCTGGGAATGGCTCCGACCGACGAGGGGGAGGGGCACATTCACGCATAAAGTGGCATCCTGCTACACTGCTACACTTCCACACCAGCCTCAGAACGCCACTGCTCAAGACCTTCCGGCTCATCTATCTGTAGGCATCCCTAAATCCACTCACCAGGAGTGAGTGCACCCAGTTCTCTGACAAGCAGCAAACTCAGGGCTACACAGACCCCTTCTTGGAAGTTTCCTTTCAACTGCTATTTTTGAAAAGGTAAGAAATAATAAGAGTCTCTTCCAAGCTGGTGTGCAACAGGAAGGACTCCCATTGGCTTCTCACCATCCTTTATATACAAGCATATACGAGGGGAGACCTCCTCTCTCTCTCTCAAGCCGAGGACCTAAGGGGAGGTTGCGGCTGGTGATGAGCACAAATAGCAACTGGTTAGTAAGCCAAGCCAACGTTTGTGGACTTCTACCTGTCTACCTGACTTTGGCTCAATACTATTACACCATGGTTGGCAAATTCAAATTCCCTACCGAGGGAGATCTTTGTTAGTATTGTCACTGGAGACATCAGGAAATGAGCATGACTTCTGAAACATGCAAAGTATGCACTTCTTTTGTCCTCTCAGTTACAATCCCTTAAACACACAAAGAGGCATGCTAAATGCATTCTTATATCTTGAAATGTAGCTCAAGGTTGTGAAACATTATGCCTACGAGCTCAGTATATTCTTGCACATTAGACAGAAAAACCAACCAAATGTTTACTTGTCCTTATATGCCAGTTTCTATAGTGGAATTTTCAAAATGAACATGGAACAGCTGCTATACATATTTTATGTTTTATAAAGTATGTAGGCAAGCTAGAGAGAAAATAAAATTAGAACATGCCATCATGTACTTGCTTGAAGCTCTTCTTTTTTCTGGGGCTCAACTGGCCAAAAAGGAGTAAACACACTACCACACAAGAATCAGAAGACAAAGAGAGACATTTGGTACAAGAGACAACATTCATCAATCTGCATTCCGTCCATATATGGAAAACAGCTTTAAAGCGGTAACATCTGAACAATACCTATGAATGTGCAGCTTCTAAAACCTCTGGCAGTAAGAGAAGGTAGTAAGTATGGAGCATTATACTACTTCATAGCCTCTTGGCATGCAAATGCTGATGAGGAACTTTGTGCTGATCAACTTGGGGTTATTTTGGAAAAATAGCTTCCATATCCTACTAGATTAGCACATGGACACCTGAAAAAGTTGCAGTGTCCTAAAGGTAGGTGAAGAAACAGGCTGGATTCAATGCTTCTTTGCAGGACAGAAGCTCCCCCAAGGAGATGCATCTCCGCAGGGTCAGGACCACAACAAGAGCAGTTTAGGGGCCAAGGAATGGGCATCACATCCAACAGGCCAAGTATGGTTTGCCATGACCGGAAGCTGCTCCACAGAGTCTTGAGAAGCTGCTTTTCCCATGACCTGCTACCTACCTACCTACCTGACTGTTTCACATGGAAACTGAACCTTGGATTTTCCGCATGCAAAGCATGTGGTCTACCAATGAGCTATAATTCCTCCCTTAGGAAGGACCAGGCACAAGCGCAGAACTGAAGCAACCTCTTGACCAGTCACCCAACAGCCTCTCCCTTGGAGGCTGGAAGCAGAGAGAGTGTGATTTCATTTGACAGGTCTGATCAAACCTCCTCAGGCCAGGTGCAACAAAGTGGTGTCTATAATAGACTTCCAACAGGTTAATAAATTCCAATAAATTAAGGGAGTAGCTCAGCTCGCAACTCGCCTGTGGCAAACTGGATCTACCTGCACCTCTTGTCCCATATTAACACACTACGTTTCTTAGCCTGAGGAAAAGTAGCACAGCATCACGACTTCTCTTGCAGTTCTGTCACTCCTAGCTTTAGAAGTTCAAAGAGCAGTGGGTTTTCAAACTGTGTTTCAGGGAATCCTGCAGTTCTTCAGAAGCTCTCTCACAGTTTCCCCAATAAAAAGATCAGTAATTGCAAGCCAGCGGCTCAAGAGACAGGTCTGTCAGCAAATTACCAAAATTCTCCTGCAACATACAGCCACGGAACCTGAGTCACATCTGGGTACACAGAGGTCAAAGAGGGACTGTGAGGCTCAGCTGCCCTGACCAGAGCCCATATGATCCAAGCACACAGAGGCTCTGTGACTGACAAATCAATGCAGAAAGGTATCCCTGTAGCTAACAAGTTTGAAAACCATTGCTTCAGAGAAACCGAAAACTCTTAAAAGGCTATTTACAATACATTTACAATAAAAATTATTACCCCTTTTTCTATGAGATGACACCAAGTCCAAATCCACATTCCGCCTTCCACTCTACAATAAATTTAAAAAAAGTGTTATTCCTTCTTTATGCAATATACTGCTTGTCAACGCACAGAAGGCAACTCATAGGTTAAAATAATGGCCTACAATTTAACAGACATGACACAAGGAAAAGGGATGGGAGGAGAAAAAGTAAGCAGATGCAGGTACCATGGACACTGCATGAAACAGTTCTGGGAAGGGAGGTGCCAAAGTGCAGCTGGTCCTAGCCAAGTTAACAGAGAGGGTCTTGTTGTTCCACCTCTCCCTCTGAAAAAGCCAGGCAGAATTCCTTCTACTATCATTAAGCAAAAAATGCAGCTTATTCGTTTAAGTTATATACAGTTAGATTACTAGCTGAGCAAATTCGGACATGGATTTATCTTCTCATTCTTATGGTTATATAAACTGATTTGGGAACTTTGTTTATTTACCGTACTTCTTTGCAACAACATTCTAACAGTAAAGAACATTATTCTAAATGCTGTATATTGAAAGCAAAAAAACAAGAAAGCTCCATCCATCTGATGCATTGCGGAGAGTGTGAATATTTTCACAGAGACTGCTCACATTTTGAGAATCACACAATAATCATTACAGAGTGTTAAAGCCGAGTCCACATATTTCTGTAATGTGTGGAATTCTTCTATATTTTTATTCTTGATGTGCCAAATTCTTCTCACTCTTATGCATTTTTGCTTTAACACCAAAAGTAGCGTACAATAGATAATGCAGTCCTCTGCACTGTATCACAAGCAGCTTTTCAAGTTCCAAGGGGGTTTTGAAGTCCATTTGCAACACAGCATGGCAGGAAAAGCAAGGCTCAAATTCAGTAATAAAATCCATGCAATCTTCCCATGCACATCTTTGGGCCAGTAGTTTGTGCAAGGCCACCTAGCAAATCCAGGGCCACTCTGAACCCAGATCCCACAACAATACCAAGTCACAGCACTGCAAGCATATTTCGAATAGCTGGGACTGTCAAGAGTGACATTTTGCAAAACCTCAAAATTATGTTTACCTACCAGTGAGTAACCCTCTTCATCCGATTCAGGCTGAGATAAATCAGATTCGCTCCTTGATTTTATCAGTTTGTAACTTGACGTAGAGTGGACTGAGCGACTCTCCGCAGTAAGACTTTCACTTCTGCTTCAGAGAGAGAGAGAGAGAGAAAAATTATGCAAAGATATGGTAGATATGCAAATGAGAGCTGCCATAATTGTTTCTTTTGATAGCATTTTCAATATCACACCGTATACAGTTTACACTTGCACGCTTTGCATGCACTGGGAGCTCAGGCATGCCCAAGGAGTGCCCTCTCAATCAAAGACTTCTCCATTCACTGCAATGTCAGTGACAGCTCTGTGCATTCACTCTGTGCGTGTAGAACTGACCAAGATTCTCCCCGTAAGTTTGATATTCATTAATATATTTGGATCCCACGTTTCTATATAAAATGCAGTCAAAGAGGCTCACAACCTTGTTAAAAACGCAACACAGAAATATGGCAAAGTCCATAGAGTATCACGATTAAAACGTACATATTAAAAACATAACAAATACAACACCATCAGAGAATAGAACGCTGGGATTTACTCAATTAAATTCCTTCTCTACAATAGAATGGAAATCATCCATGAATGGGTTGCTCCTCCCACTTGCTCCAAAGACAGGGCCAATCTTCAGCTTTTCCAAGATGTGGTGGGAGGAAGCCACACACCCCAGTTTTGGACATACCTCAGCTACCAGCAACAAAAACTTCACCTGTATTCTAATCTTAACTTTAATAGGCAGGACGTATAGACAAAACCAGACTCTCCCTCCCCAAACCCAAGACACCACTCATCACTTTACAAAGTACCCTGAAAGTTAGAGGCCACCACTTAGAGAACCCACAGGACAACAAAAAGAGTGAGTTAATTCTTAGGAACCTACATGAAACATCAACCCTGGCCAAGAAGGGCTTCAGCCACTACATCCCTTTTCATGTGTGCCTCAATTCTGTGGGTGAAAGAGAACTTCAGTCATCAGTACTTCAGGGGAATGCCTAACTTCAAAAAAGCCATAATAAGCTAGCCAAGAAATCTGCCTTTATAGAAAATGCTACTCTGGATGCAATGCAATTCAGTGCCAAGGCACAGGAACCTGTGGTTCAAAAACTCGTAATGGATTTCAAACCTCAAGTCAACCTCACAGCCACCCTTCAAGAGAACAAGCTATTTTCAAAGGCTCTTGATGAGGTCATAGTGGAAATGTAGGATAAGAAGGCAGCTATGCCCTCAAGTTCCAAAAAAGGATAGGATAAGTCTGAAGAACAACTAATTCCTTTTGCCTTTACAGGTTCTTCCAGAATAGGCATTGGATAGGCCCATCTGGCATAGAGGCGGGGGATAAGGCAGAGAGGATATCTCCACTAGAGGGGCTGCTGGGGAAGCCAGAGTAGAAGAAATGGTCCTGGCACCTAGCTACTCATGCTCCCTAATTGGTGGTACTGCCCTTGAAGTCCCCTCAGGTTGTGGGCTTTTGGTTTTCCCTGCTGGGGTGCGTTGCAGCTCATGGACCACCACCCTTCTTCGCCTGCTGCACAACTCGTTCAGCAGCTGCTCTCTACGTAGCTTGAGTGGAGATGAGATCATGCCTCTCGGCACCTTTTGAGCACACCCAAAGGATACCAGTGCTCCCTGGCCTTTGCTGACGTCACTCTGCTCCACTAGGATATGGCTGCCAGTGTTCCCTGCCACCATCTCCTTGTTTCCTTTAGGCATCTTTCCCTTCCCTGGGGACTCCATGGCCACCTCCAACATGGCGTCTTCCACTTGTAGATTTGGCACTTCTTGCCCCTGGTCATTCGGGGCGTGCGCTCCCAACTTGCTAAAGGGAATGAACTCCCCTCCCAACTTGCTAAAGGGAATGAACATGGGAAGGAGGAAACACTCAACTTTAGCAAACTCTCTTTAGAATGAATGATAGATGGAGCTCTGTACAAGTCTCTCTGCCTTATAGCAAGACACAAATGAAACCGAGGATGCGGTTACTTCCCACCACATCTTTGGAAAACTGAAGATTGAGGGCCCTGTTTTCAAAGCAAGTGGGATGAACAACCTCCTCCACTATAGGAGAAACAGTTATAAGTTAAGATACAGCAACAGTCAATAATCAAAAGCCTTTCTAAAGTAGATGGGACTTAAGTGCTCATCTAAATGCAAGAAGAGAATAAGCTTGGTGGATCTCCCCAAGGAGGACATAGCACAAATTAGGTACTACCACTTTGAAGATCCTGCCTCTCATGTCCACCAAATATCTAATGGCAGTGGACACAGAACAGGACCTCTGAAGCCAATCTGAAGCCTCAGCCTTAAGCCAACCACAGAGGATTGGCTGCCAGCAGAAAACATAACTATTATACACAGGTCATTAGTCCCACCTAGTCATCAGTCCAATCCCTTCCGGAGTACCAGATGAAGGTAGCTGCAATTGTCCTTCCTCCCTTCGTTTGTGCAGCTCCTCAATAACAGGGCTGACTCCCAAGATCAGCAAGGCACACCTATGGATCACAGAGTTGCATGCGGCAGTGTACACATCTTGACCTTCAGGAAGATCTCGGCTGACTCGGCGTTCTTGCTGGGACTGAGGAGGCTGCTCATCAACACGAGCCCCTGCCCCACCATTTATTCTCTCTCGATCTCGACTGCGAGCTACTTCACGGGCTGATAGGAAACATTGAAATATTTCTGTAACATGCAACACAAAAACAAAAGTCTTAACTTCTAGGCAACGCTAAACGGCTGTACAAAGTCTTTAGGTGAATTCGTTTGCACAGATAAACAGCAAATGGAAGTCCCATTCATTTCAATGGGACTCCCACTGAAGAAGCTTCTGTTGCATCTTGCCTACATTCTACTTACTGCCAGCTGTCATAACTTCATGCTCTCTTTCTTCTTCCTCGTCTTCTTGTTCCGGGTGCCCCTCTTCTCTCTCTCTTTCTGCCTGCTCTTCCAGTTCCGCTTCCTCATCAATGGTTCGGGTAAAGGAGTGTTCTTGGGCATCCATATCTGAAGATTCTGGATTTTCTGACATCTTGGGAGGGAAAAAAGGTGCAAAGACATGAAGAAAATACCTTTCACTCACCAATGAATTCTAAGGAAGTGATACGAATCTAGTACAGTGGTGCCTCGCAAGACAAAATTAATTCGTTCCGTGAGTCATGTTGTCTTGCGAATAATTTTGTCTTGCGAGTCACCTCCCCTGCCGTGCTATTTACTTTTAAGTATTTACAGTACTCACAGTTCCCAGAGCTCCGCTCTAGTAATGCACACCGTTTCTGGAAGGGAAGGGAAGTTTTATCTCTGCTTTGCCTTTATCTCTGCTGGTGTTAGCTATTTGTCGGGTGATAATCGGTGTGGCCTCGGGCTGTACTGTTTGCAGTCTGCTAACCCTCTTGAATACTTTATTCAAATGGCAAGTGTAGCTGTCGCCTACAGTATCCTCCTGCCGCGGTGCCGGCCAAGCTAAGGGGCGGAGCAGGCACCACTAAATGCACCATTACTTCTCGGCCGTGCAACAGCTGAAGAGGCTTTCCTCAGCGTGAGGGCGGCTCCTGTGTGAGTCAGTAAGAGACTCGAAGCAGGCAGGCAGACAGCCTGTGCCGAGTTGCTGCTGCCGCTTCCGGGCCAAAACGAAGAATGGGTAGGGTCTTAATCAGTACACCTACTAGGATGGGAAGTTTTTCAGGATGGTAGTTTTATCTCTGCTTTGCCTTTATCTCTGCTGGTGTTAGCTATTTGTCGGGTGATAATCGGTGTGGCCTCAGGCTGTACTGTTTGCAGTCTGCTAACCCTCTTGAATACTTTAACATTTGAATAGATTGTGGCTTTAGGAGCTGAGTGTTCCACAAGACGAAATTGTTTTCGCAAGAAAATTTGTCTTGTGAGTCACCAAAAAACTTGCAAAATGCTTTTGTCTTGCGAGTTTTTTGTTGTGCGAGGCATTTGTCTTGTGAGGCATCACTGTATTTGCTTAAATTAAAGGGAAATAAGAATCATTCAGCTTTTGGACCTAGATTTCCTTTCCTTCCTCTTCAAGCAGTTAAAACAGAGAAGCAGGGAAATTATCACAGGCACAGCGAGCACGTCAACATGATTTTAAAATAGGCCCAAAATAATTAAGACAAGGTTCACATATTTTTCAGCCTAAAAAGTATTCAAACTATGCAGCCTTCAATTTAAAAGGTTTTTAAAGCAACACACAAAACATGATGAAACTGCTCCTCTTCAGTCTTACCCATCTATCTCTTGATGATGATCTAGTTTGAATAAGTTCCATGTTCTTGCAAGCAAGCAAACGACTCCGAACTTTATAAACACACCTATACACTTCTACTAATGCTTTGCCAGGCTGATACCTAGAGAAAACAAAGTTCTGTAAGGATGAGAGGTAAGCGGTATCTTAAAAGGTAAGAAGTCTAAAAATGCTTCCTGGATACTTGCCTGCTTTCACCACTTGCTTGACTAAGTAAATTTGTGTGTTTCAGGAGAGCAGCAAGAACAAATCTAGATACAGTATCCAAGAGTGACTCATTACTTAAGGTGGCACTGTCCCAATCTGAAAGGGGGGGGGGGGGAGAACAACAGATTACTTTTTCCTGAAATAGTGAAAATTAAATACCATTGATAATTCAACAAACTGCCAACTTTTTTTTACCTTCTAAATACTTCGTAAGAACTTCACAACTTTGCAGTGTTCATTGAAAGGCCCTCACTACATATCTCACCATACCATGAAAGTGAGCAACCACTGCCACTCAAAGTGGGACAGACTGTCCAGAATAGTGGCAGATATACCTCTCCCCCTTGCCCTTTCTGGGTTCCAGCCTCCAAGTCCCTTCTTGCTGGGCCCACAGTCCTCCCTGGGTCTGTGCTGGTCCTTACCCTCCCCTCAGGACTGGGAGACTCCTCTCTCTCTCTCTCTCTCTCTCTCTCTCTCTCTCTCTCTCTCTCTCTCTCTCCCTCGTCTTCCTCATCTCTTCCCTCTCTTCTTCCTCTCAGGGCCCTTTATAGGACCGAGGGCAGCCCCACCCTGCCGGAGCCCGCCCCTATCTGTTAGCCCTGCTCTTCTGCAGTGGGAAGCAGGCAACGGCTGGTGATGTCACCAGACATTGCGCTGCTGCCCGACTGATAGGCACAGCTACCTGTTCCCCTCACCAAACCAGGTGCAGCATGTGTCCCGTCACCCAACAGAGCTGCATGCGCCACTGCCCTAGCACCCGGCAGGGTGCCTCCCTCTCCCCACCAGGGCTCACACTACAGTGGCAAAAAAAAAGTTACAAGTTTTCAAAAGAGTGCAAACTCCTTCCTAAATTAGAATGCCCATAAAGAAGATTTTTCTAAATTTGACATCCCAATCCTGTGTAACTCTTGCACCGGTGTAACAGTAGATCCCCCGGTGCAAGAGCGTATATGCCAGTGTAACTTGCCGTATGCCGACGGACGCAGGACGGACACCGGCATAACCCCCCTCGGACACCTCACATGCGCAGTTTGGATGCCGAACGGATGCCGGCACAACTCCGCCAGCACAGGGGGCATTCTGCACCCCAGAATGCCCCCTGCGCTGGTGGAGTTGTGCGGGCGTCCGTTCCACGTCCGAACTGCGCATGTGAAGCGTTAGAGGGGGGTTACGCCAGTGTCCGTCCTGCGTCTGTCAGCGTACAGCAAGTTACACTGGCATATGCGCTCTTGCACCAGGGGATCTACTGTTACACCGGTGCAAGAGTTACACAGGATTGCGCCCCGAGTGTCTCAATTTCCACAGAAATTACATTCCTAAATTAACCTAGATTCTTAAAAAAGATGAAACAACTACAACAGAGACTATTTCTTCCAAGTTAACGAGAAATAAACTCATGTCTGTTACTTTCAGCTAGGATACATTGTCATTATTTGGCAGCTAAGGAACTGAGAAAGAACTACCAACAACTTGCCTTTACTAACTGCATAGTCCAGCATGCTGATCCAGAGGCTACGAGCAGGCTCTTTCGCACAACCTAAGGCCAAATCTACAAGGACTGAGATTTCTGGGCGAAGCTTGTAATCAAATGGCTTTTGCTCTTCATTTCCAGAGAGGGCTACCTCCAACAGGGAACTCATGGATTTGTCTGAAACAAAGGGGACAGTCAAATGTTCATCTCAGAAACAAAGGGGACAGTCAAATGTTCATCTCAGAAAGTTGGCTCTTAGTTAAAATACTCTTCTATGGCAACTACAGGATGGATCAGGGTCCACATTTGCTTGGCTTCAGCAATGCTGCAGTATCAGGTGTCCCCAGACCACCCACTGGGGCTATACATCAACTTCGCAAGTTTTCAAAGGAGGTGAAAACATACCAAGGTGAAAACTTTATTTCCTCAATGCTAAACATGAGAACATAAGAAGAGCCCTGCTGGATCAAAGGCCCATCTAGTCCAGCTTCCTGTATCACACAGTGGCCCCACCAGATGCCTCAGGGAGCACACAGCCAACCTGTTTCCTGCTGCCACTTGCCTGCACTTGGCACAGAGAAAATGCTAAAATACAGATTAAGGTTTGAGTAGAGATTTACTGAGTTAAAGCAAATCCTACCCCCTCCTGAAGACACAACACATACCCAGTTTCAAACAAAGAACCTATTTAACTACAATCTTATAGGATTAGGCCAACTGAATGGTTACTTGCCATGATTCAACATGGAGCTCCTATTTTTGGCACAGATTGCCAAAGAGGGCCTGGCTTAACATTTTGTGCTAGCCCACTTAGTCAACCTTGAGCACCTCTCACTGAGGAGGGGAACACACACAGTCATGGCTTTTTAAATAATATAAATGCTGTTTTTGAAGGTTACAGAGGGGCCCTTTATCTGGCTAAAATTGGAGTGAAACAGTCGGGGCACCTTGTAGATTTCATTAAGGGCCCACTCTACCTTTTCCTCCCTAATTTGAACTTGGCTCTGCACTTATGATTATGAAATGTTGAGAACCACCAGCATGGGAACTCTGCTGGCATCACGGTTTTCTTATGAGCTTCTCATTGGCTAGACGCTGTTAAGAGACAGAATGCTGAACTAGATGGACACTGTGGGTCTGATACAGTAAGGCAACAGTTCTTTTCCAACTAACCAACAACATGCACCTATAAGTTCATAGAACACAACTGAACAGATTACCCAATTGTGGAATATCCACTTCAACTCCATCACTAAACAACGGTGTTTTCAACCAGTAAGCAGTATCTTGCTCCTCGGGTGACACCGGAGATCCTTGAAGCATTCCACCGAGACATTGCCCAATAAGCAGAGCTACGGTCCTCTCCAGGTCAACAAGCCACACCCACGACTGTGCAGGCTGCGGTAAGGGCATTCCAGCAGGATCAACCAATTCAGGCCCACCTAAAAATATTAATAGCCCAAATAGCAATAATTTTCTATGTTAACATGTGGGGGGGGCACCCCCACCCAGCAATTTGTTCTGGGCACAGGAGCTTCAACACATACAATGTTCTCTGGTAGCCTTACCATAGTCCCGGTTCTGGCCGGGACAATCACGGTTTGGGAGCCCAATCCCGGGCTCCCGGCTGGTCTCTGTCATTGTCCCGGCCAGCTGGGACATCTTCCAGCCTCGCACGAGTACACGACGAGGCTGGAAGCACTTTGAAAATGTCCGAGTTCACTCGGACATTTTCAAGCCCTTCTAGCCTCGTTGCGTACTCTCGCGAGGCTAGAGGCTCGCCAAAACGCTGTTCCAGAGAGCTTCTAGCCTCGCGGAGGCGCGCGAGGCTGTCTGTCAGGTCAGGGGCAAGAAACTGGAGCAGCAGCAGCTAGAATGGGCGGGCGGCAGCAACAATCGCGCTGGGAACAGAAGCTGAAGTCGCCGCTCGTCAGCTGGAGCGTAGGGCTGAGAATGCTCACAAAACTCGCCCCAGCATGCCCTGCGCTCCAGCTGACGAGCGGCGACTTCAGCTTCTGTTCCCAGCGCGATTGTTGCTGCCGCCCGCCCATTCTAGCTGCTGCTGCTCCAGTTTCTTGCCCCCGACCTGACAGACAGCCTTGCGAGGCTAGAAGCTCTCTGGAACAGCGTCAGCACTTCTGTGAGAACGTGTGAGAACGTTTGCAGTGGGGGGTTTTGCGTGAGGGAGGCGTTCTGTGAAATTAAATAAATAAATAAATAAAAATAATAAGTGAAATAAATAAAAACAAATAGGGTCATTCCGTGTCAAATCAACCAATGAAAAATCCTTGACGTCATGGATTTTGTTCATTTTCGGTACATTTGTAGCTTACTATGAGATGTTTAAAAATTATTTTTTCAGATTTTTTTGTCCATCCGTTTTTGAGATATTGAATGTTCAAAATTGCCAAAAAAGGCCAAAATCCACTTGTCACCATACATTCAAACGCCGGTTACAGGATAACGATGAACGCTACAGACATGGGACCGGTGTCGTTTTAAAGCTAATGAATAGGGCTTTCATTTGATATACAACATGACAAAATTGTAAATTTTCAAGAAATTCAAAAATATTCAAATAATATTAATTTTGAAATTTTGAAAAACGAACTTTTTAAAAATTTTCAAAAAAATCACACTTAAAGGTATATGTCTTGTAGTCAATCAGTCAAAATTTCAAGATGGTATCTCAATGGTATCATACAAAAATTAAATTTTCTTGTTGGCAGTGACCAGGAATTAAACCCCTCAAGTCCATTTTTCTACAGTTTACATTGATAAAATTAGGTGGTAAACTGAAATGAATCCAAAAATTTATAACAGGACTGATAGAGATAGATTTATAGAGCATGAATTCACTTTCTATTCTTTTACAGGATCAGCTTTTTGGTAAAACTATCAAAATCATGAGCTTTTTACTTCTGTTCGTAGTTTTAAAATTTTCCTTTAGTTGCTGAATAATTTCTGAATCAGCACAGTGATATTTTTCCTCATCTAAATCATCTTCAGAAGTAAAAAAATAATTCTTTGTAGGTCCTTTTAATCTTCCCCATCCTTTCTTTGCACTTTAGATACTTTCTTCTTGCACACCAGAGACTCACCAAGGGAGGTCAAAGAGGCATTTAAGTGGGTTTGGACAGTGTGTTTTTAGTGAAGGTTTCTAGGACATTTTTGTTGTGAAGCTGCTTTATTAGTCTTTATTAAGTTTAATTCATTAACTGCTTGATAATTACATGATTTGAAATATGGAGGAGAATAAGTGGTCAAAAAAATGTTGCAGCCCTTTTAAAAAAAGGGGGGCACTGGGTTAGAAAGGCTTGAGCAATGTAACTGATTGGATGGTTTCATTAAATAGTGAAATCAAACCACACATGAATAGAAGCCTTGTCAGATGGAAAACAATATACTTGAAAAGGAAATTCCTCCTGAGAATTATGAGATTCCTGGTCTTAGTCATATAAAGGAGTCTGAGTATTTGGACCCTGATACAGCTTTAAGCCACTTAAATGCCTCTTTGACCTCCCTTGGTGAGTCAAGAAGAAAGTATCTAAAGTGCAAAGAAGGCTGACAAGGCTTCTATTCATGTGTGGTTTGATTTCACTATTTAATGAAACCATCCAATCAGAATAGAAGCCTTGTATCTATATCTATATGTCTGTAGATAATTTAACTTGTATCTATATCTATATGTCTGTAGATAATTTAATTTTTGTATGATACCATTGAGATACCATCTTGAAATTTTGACTGATTGACTACAGGACATATACCTTTAAGTGTGATTTTTTTGAAAATTTTTAAAAAGTTCGATTTTTCAAAATTTCAAAATTAATATTATTTGAATATTTTTGAATTTCTTGAAAATTTACAATTTTGTCATGTTGTATATCAAATGAAAGCCCTATTCATTAGCTTTAAAATGACACCGGTCCCATGTCTGTAGCGTTCATCGTTATCCTGTAACCGGCGTTTGAATGTATGGTGACAAGTGGATTTTGGCCTTTTTTGGCAATTTTGAACATTCAATATCTCAAAAACGGATGGACAAAAAAATCTGAAAAAAATAATTTTTAAACATCTCATGGTAAGCTACAAATGTACCGAAAATGAGCAAAATCCATGACATCAAGTTCCAAAATGTATTTTTTATTGGTTGATTTGACACGGAATGACCCAATAAAATAAAATAAATTAAAACAAAAAACAAATAAAATAAAATAAAAAACAAATAAAATACACAAATAAAATAAGAGCACAGTCTCAGAAAATAAAATACAGTATTTTACCTTTCCCCATGCCTCTGAGCACGTACAGAGTGCCACCACTGTTTCGTCCCAGCCAGCTGGCTGCGTTGTGACGGCCAGCACTGGCCACTACAATGCACCTGGCTGGCTGGGACAAAAACAGCGGTGGCACTCTGCACGTGCTCAGAGGCACGGGAAAAAGGGAAAATACTGTATTTATTTTACAGTGGACACACCCACTTCTGGTGGACACGCCCACTTCCAGTGGAAGTGATATCATAGTTTTTGACCCGCCTTCCCGTGATGTCACTTCCGCCCCCTTGGGGGTGCCAGAAATCTGGTAAGCCTATTCTCTGGCCCAGAATACCTTCCCCATTCAATTCTGAGGAGGAAACCAACCATGTGCACATTCCTTACTCCCACACCAATCTACCCAGGAGTACTGAGATACTCCTCAGAGGCCCTTCTCTAGACACTCCTGCTGTTTGAGATGAGGAAAGCAGTGAAGGTATAAGGGCCTTTTCAGTGGTGGTGCTCGTGAAATTCTCCCCCGTAGAGTTGCTTCTGACCCTTCTGCACCAAGCAGCCAGGTCTTTTAAAAATTTTACCTGCCTTTAGTGTTAATTGCTGCTGATCTTTCTTAGACCACTGCTGCTTTTAGTCCAATTTCGTAACATGATGCGTTTTATTTTATAACTGTAAGCTGCCCTGAGAGGACCAATTAAACTGAAGGGCAGAATATGAAGTTTCATAATTCCTCCTTCACATGCAGTTTTGTCTATTGAAACCCCTGGGGGAAAGACATCTGCTGTCTCTGAGAGCACATGACCTGCACTGATGCGTCCATTTCAGAGAAAAACTCCTTTTGAAAAACCTATCTAACCATTAAAGCTCACTGCAATTCCCTTAGTAGTTTCCAAACTGATGTCTCTTAAAGAACAAGAAGTATACCAGGGTTTGATGGGGGGGGGGGGAGAACTAGCAGTACTCCAGAGGGGTTATAGCAGTAGCAACTGCCACTGGTGAGCTGTGCTCACATCATGGATATCACAGCACGTGACCTCTGTGAAACTGCATCTGCTATCCTCTCTTTGTTCTCATAAGCAATTACGGTAAGTACAGCAGAACTAGTACGTGATGCGGTTTCTGTCAAGGGCTGACAAACCAAAGAAAGTGCATGTGTCAAGCAAAATAAATTTAACTTGAAGTGGCACATTTACCCCAAAATCAATGAAGCCATTCGCCTTAGTATTGTACCAACAGTCTTACCATGAAGAGGCCACTGTAACTCCTGGTCTTCTAAAAGCACAGCAGCAGGCAACAGTCTATTAAGGCGATCCAGAGGTGGCAACAGATCTAGCAGGTAGCTCAACAAAGGTCGGGCTACTGATACAGGAAGTAGCAGCAAGGAATTCACAATTTGGCAGAGCATGCTTCCTGCTGCAGAGACGTAAATCACATCTGCAATGGAGAAAAGACTGTCTGTAATAAGCTCCCAGAGGAAAGTTATATTACACTCTTGCAGCAAAGCAAAAATGATGCGACACCTTAAAGACTAACAAATATTGCAACATAAGTTTATGAGGACTTTAACCCATGAATATTTATAACAAAATACATTTGTTTAACGTGCCGGGGGGGCATTTGTTTTTTACCAATTTAAACCTCCTTTCAATTCCTTTCAATTCCACACACAAATCAATAACACTGAACTAGACATGATCCCTTTTAGCATACACACCTCTTAATTTTTCCCCAACACTACCATTCCAAGAACTCTCTTTAAGCAGGGTAACAGAGCGGGAATAGATATCTGTGGCATGAGGCAGTAAAAGTTGAAGGTGCTTGTGTAGGAGTGCAACACTACTCGAGTTCTGCAGACAAGAGAAACATTTTGAATACACTTTTCTTTTTTTACACAGAAATGTTTAAAATCAATGTCAAGTGCTCTTAATGCTCCTTAGGGCGCAATCCAAACCTCCTTAGGCCGCCGTTGTAACCAGCGGTCCAGCGAAAACGGGAGGCCCCAGAACGGAAAGGGGATTCAAATCCCCTCCAAAAGGTGAATTCAAGGGGGATTTGAATCCCCTTTCCGTTCTGGGACCTCCCATTTTCGCTGGACCGCTGGTTACAACGGCGGCCTAAGTAGGTTTGGATTGCGCCCTGAGTGTCCCATTTAGCAGCCTTGTCAGCTTGTATGAAAAGCCACTAACCTCACTGACACTGTTGATGTGACAATATGCTAGAAGTTGCTTCTGTAGTGAACATAGCAGTTCATGAAGGTGAGCAGGCTGACTGTTCTCAGATGATGATGTCCCAAGCAAAAACTTATCACTGTTCTTTTCCAGCTCTCCAAATGCTTGATCCTAGATAGGAAGAAAAATCATCATGTATGGTAAGTGTTCCTAAATTTTAAAAACAGGGCTAACTACTGGTGTAGGGTTCCAGTGGTAATTTATTTTCAGTTTTGTCCTAAACAAGCTGTGACAGGAGAATCAGAAATCTGTTCATCTGGCACACAATTTCCTTTTTAAAAAAAAGAAAAACAGAGTTGACTTGCACTTTTCTGTAATAATATGGTAAACCATTGAGGAACTGGCAATTCGTACACATAAAGAGTTCAAATCCTAATCATTTTATTTAGGTCATTGTGGATGTTTTATTCAGAGTTTCCTCAACTTTAAAGAAGTTGCAAATGATATTACAAGTACAGGTACATGGGGGGAAAGTTTGTTTATCTGAAAGAATGTTTGAACTAGGGCTGTAGTGAATATACAAAATGATCCATTCTGGCACAAAAGGAGATTTTCAAGGGTCTCAAAATGTTCCCTCCAATCCAAATGCTTGCTTTTTCATGACCATTCACTGCTGCCCTATGACAACTCCTTCAGTACCCCACCCTCTCTTTTTTTAAAAGTCATCTTCTTGCTGGCACCATGATTGCAGCCAATCGGGGATCAAGTTGTCAGTGTGAAGATGCTACAAAACCAATCCAAAGCAAGGACAATACACTTCCTACCCTCATTCTGGATGTGTGAACACTATCAGTACGTGTACAGGTCCTCGTGATGATTCAGTTTACCTTACCTCCCTTCTTATACCTGTGTGTTTCTCTTAAGGAAAGCTTCAGTGTGAAGTTCAACAGGAAAGAGGCATCCCTGAGACACTTAGAAATCAGCACCATTACAAAAAGACTGCACAGCCAAGCATACAATGCTATGCGTGGAATGTTTCATTTTCATTGTCCGAGTCCAATAAGAACAATAGCCCTAGTTGGCCCACTTGCTGATACTGGCATGCACTACTTGATTGGGCACCCAATCCCACCTGACCAAGTCAGAGAGCACATAGGGATGTCCAGGTGGTCATAAACCATCCATCAGACAGCCCTATGAGATCACTGAACCTAGATTTCTTCAGGCCAAAGCCCAAGGATGGTCACGGGTGTTCCAATTTGGTTCTCTCAGAATGAATTTGTGCACGGTCAAGATTCCCACCTCGCTGGGAATCAGAAGGGTGTAATGACATCAAAAAAGCTAAGGTTCTGAGTAGACCCTAGGGAACATTGTGCTCTCATTAGGGAAATATTTTGCTTTTAAGTTTGCCTGTAATTGTTTACTCATATTTTTGCTAAGATCTGCACCTGGCCACTTTCCAGCAATCAAGCCCTTTTCCAGGTCTACTTGTTCTATTATTTTTTTCCTTTGTACCAGCCAACCTCCTCACATTCTGTGCTAAACATCTTCAGCCACAACCTTGCCACAGTCCACTTGGATACTTGGCTACCTGTTACCGCGGGGAGGGGGGGGGATTCTACAAATAACTAGAAGAGAAGCTTCCAAGGACAGCCTCTCTTTGCCTAACGCTATCCTCATGGTGGCAGCGAGTCTACTGACACAGGTATCTTGTTGTCTCGTGTGCTCCCTGAGGCATCTGGTGGGGCCACTGTGTGACACAGGAAGCTGGACTAGATGGGCTTTTGGCCTGATCCAGCAGGGCTCTTCTTATGTTCTTATGTTCTTATGATTTGGTCCTGACATAGGGACAGATCAAGGGAAAGGAGAAAGGCACTAGAACCAGCCTGCCATGTAACTGGTCAACATGCATCCCCTTTTTAAAAAAAAATAACTGAAAGGGGAGCATTTTTAACATAGAGCGAAAGTTTTTGCAAAAAGTCACCCACCCCTGTTGCAGTTCAGCCCTAATTCAAAATACAAAATTATTCCAAAATTACTGGGTACTTGGAAATACAATTTAAGCACTGAACTTACTGTATAAAATCCTAAATTTCGCAGAAGTGTCTTCATTAAAATTTCAGCCAGATGAGTGTCTGGATGGTTACCTTGGGCACCATATGTTGGATCAGAGATATTTCCATAGCTTATACACAGTGAGGAAACATCTGTGGCATCAGATGGTGAGCTATAGCCAAGCAAGGAAGCTACATGTGTATGATCCTGCAAGCTTGTCAGAATAATATCCAACTGCATTCGCTGAAAGAGAAAGAACAAAAGGAGAATCTTCTTCCACTGATCTGCTCCAACCCACCCAATTAAAGCATTTAGCGCAGCGTCTCTCAACCTTTTCCCACCCGCGTACCCCCTCCCCTAGCCCCCAAGCACCCCCTGATTCCCCCCAAGTCCCACGTACCCCTGCGTATCCCCTCCCCAAATGTGCACCCCTCCAAAAGAGGAAAAAAGCACTTTTTTTGGCCATGCGGCGCTTACCTTACCTTAGTTTGCAGCAGCCGCCATGTTGGATCACCGCCAAGTCTCGTGAGATTCAAGATCGTGGCTCCCAAATTTCGCGCCGCGATCTTGAATCTCACGAGACTTCGGGAGATCCAACATGGCGGCTGCTGCAAACTAAGGTAAGGGAGACCTACCAGGGGCGATTTCGGGTTGTGGCGTAGCCGAACGGGTCCTCCGGCTCATGCTGCAAGCCAGAGGGAGGCCTTCCGGCTTGCAGCGCGAGCTAGAGGACCCGCTCGGCCACGCCGCATGGCCAAAAAAGGGTTTTCCCTCATATGCGCACCCTTAGCATTTCGCGTGCCCCCAGCCAGTGGCCCGTACCACAGGTTGAGAACCTCTGATTTCGCGTTCTTCCCAACATTATGTTATACTTTGTAATTGCACAACAGTGCTAATACTTCAGGCACACGTTCCAATACCGACTCCAAGAGGCTTTTTACCTGCCCTTTTGATAAGCTCTCCCATCTGTCAGGACCTTGGGGTAGAAGTGAGTGCAGCAATTCCATTCTCTCTCTCAGTGGAGGCAGCAGCATTGTCGCTCCAACTGACAACGTCTCAATTACAACCTAAAATTTGGAAGATCTTATTGTGAACGTTTCAGCATAAGCTACAAAGCATTCCCGAAACATTTCACCAACTACATTTTGCAATGATTGCTCTCTAGTGCTGTTTTTCCAGTCAATGAACACTTTTACTTCAACGTACCATTTGAAAATATCACATCACAAGAAGATGTGTCAGCCAAGTGGTTCGAGCAGTTACCTGCAGTCAAAATTGCATGACTAAGTTCTCCAATTCGTAGTTGGTCACTGCACATAGCTAGCAACACCACTGCTCTCAAACGTAAGACACAGGCAATAATACGCTTTGTAATCAAGCCAACCTAGTTAGAGGAACAGCAGTTTTTTCAATTTCCTAGGTGTAATTTTTAGAGTACAGTACTTTCCCAATTTAAGTGAATGGGGAAATGACCAAGGTCTTTATCTTGTTTATCAAAACAACTTACCTCTTGTATTTCATCTGGAACAGAAGAGTCCATCAATCTAAATAATAAATTCCGAAGCGGGCCAGCCTGCCTTCCGAGAATGCTTGTAGCTACTCCACCAGCTAGTGCAAGAGCAAGGTGGTTGGAGAGCAATTTCAGACACAACTTCAGGAAATTGTGATGCTCCCTGCAAAAACAAGAATAGTTAAGGTTTACCTGCTATTCCTTACTTCAGGGTACATCGTACCTTTCATAATGCCGTTTCCTTAAGTGCCAATTTTTTCTCCTAGTGGGACAGTCATTCTGGGCCAATCGGCACCCATTTCCTGCTTATTAGATAGATGATGTCTCCAAAATGCTGTTTCACACAGCATTTGACTTTCAGTGAACATAGCCCTTGCAATAAACAAGATATTGCTGTACTTTTTTCTTCTTCTGCACCCATGTCCAATATCACTGCATGAAGTTTTACATACCAGGACAGCCTTATAAATTGTTTACTTTCTACAGTTGTTTCAAGATAACCAAACACTCTATCATCTTGTTAGCATTTCAACTGGCTGCTGAGACACAAGGGAGCTGTGATTAACCCTTAAATAGCAACATCTGACACTATGAGTCCAAGGACGCTCGTAGTAGCTGTTTTTTCACCTTCTGAAGATGCCACATATAGTAGCGGTGAAACATTAACACTGTTTTAAATATTTTACGTATTTTAAACTTCTAATAAACGACGGATATCCTGGGATAATGCATGTTTTTAATTCAGAAATCTGGAACAGTCATGAGAATCTGAGATCATATATTTTAATTAAGCTCTTAAAAATATACTTGTACCAGTTATTACATACCTGAGAACACTGAAAATTCAAATTCTTTAACCTCCAAGTCTCATTTCTTCTGCTATATACAAGAATTGCTCCAGGATACCTGGTTCTCTGCTTCCACTAACAGAAGTTAGTTGAAGGAGAAACAGGGGTGCCTTTGCCCCAAAATGCTAGCAGGTTTTGCTACATGCTGCAATAATCTACTAACAACAGTGGCGAACATACAGAATGCAAATCAGCAAGATGGCATGTATGCCTTATAAACAACTACCTTGAGGAAGGGAAAGGAAGAGGGGGAATCTCACTGTTGATTTTGTCACAGTATTGCTCAAGGAAAGAACGGAGATGGGAGAAGGTACTTTCTTCAAGATCCACACAGTAAGGCCTATGCCAGGCAACAACTTGTCTGTAAGCAAATAAAACATCAGCAGGACATGGACACAAACAATCAAAATAAATAATCATTAAAAATAGAAAAATGTCCTCATGCACGACGCAATAATTCTTTTTATAGTTCTTCTAGCAGGCTTTAACTATCTTTTCCATAAAATGCCATTTGGAGAGTGTGATTTAGAGTGGAAAACTGATGGGCAGAGAAAAGTTAAGCACCTTTTTCTCATTGTTTCTTTGCTTCAAACCACATCACCTCAAAAGGTTCATTTCACATATCAGGAGTATAAATACATTATATTTATGTATAATGTGTAGTTAGGTCCTTAATGCCTTGCTGGGGTCAGGTGGAGGGAGAAAGAATTGCTATCCTCAAATCCTAGAACTTAACACAACAAATAAACAGAGCACAACAACTTCTGTATCAGTACCGAATCAAAAAGTGCAAGGCTGTGCTGCTGAAAGTTCAGCTTTACAGGTAGATATGCTGATGCAAATGATTTGAGGCAAAATGCCAAGACATATGGGTAACTGAGGAGGTATATAAAACACATGTAAAATTTTGAAAATTATTGTGGGAAATGAGCCACAGGCAAAAAAAAAAAAAAAAAAAAAAGACACCAAGCATCATTATTTTTAAACATGTTAACAAAATTGTGCTCCTGAATGGCTTTTTTAAACACAGGATTACATATCACTTAAAAAAAATAATGTACCTGTCTCTAGGAAGAGCTGTCCAGGCAAGACTATGGGAAGTTCCAGCTGAAATCTGTTGAATTGCTACCCCATCTAAACCACTCACTTTCTTTGGTTTAGTAATGGGACCTGTGGAATTTCCTTGGCCACACTGCCCCATGGAATTGTTACCCCAAGCATAAACTTCATTATCTAAACAGAACCAAACAATGAACAAAAAAGAAAGTTTGAAAACCAATGCACATTTACCCAAATGCATTTTAGTAATAGTAGAATGTTTACGCTGTATCTTACCATGAGAAAGCGCCAAACAGTGGCTGTCCCCAATTGAAATATCCACTATCCGTGTAGCAGCCAGTTCTTCAATCAGCTTGGGTCTGAGAGCCGTAGCTTCAGAGGAGCCACATCCAAGACACGCCCCACAACCCCAAGCATACACCTGCAAAAGGGAAAAAAAGTTTAAATACACAACTTTCATTGTTATTGGTCCTAAAAGCGCCACAGGCACACTCCCACACATACACAGAGCTCAAGTACGAGCGACCAGTCACTTCATGCCAATAGAGGGAGAGCTTTACATGTGAATCCTTTGCTGTAACAAAAGGTATGGCATCCAACCTCAAATGAAGCGAAGCAAAACAAGAAAACCATGTAGACAAAGTTGCTCACTGGAAATCCTGCAGGAAACAGCTGCTGGGGCAACAGTGTTCATAATTTCTGCCTACAATCATAAATATCCAAGTAGGTATCAAACTGTATCCTTTTCTGTTCCTCACTTGTAAAACACAGAGGTTTGTAAAGCATTTTCTGTATCATCTGAGTACTGCTCTAACCTTGTGAATTCTTACAAGCCCAAGCTTTCTACGGGTATCCCTCAAAGGGATGCTAGACACCAATCTTGTGCATATAACAGCTGTTCTGAACTTGAAGCTTGGACTGTGAATGTTATTGTACTGCAAGGTTTTAAGACATATTATTGTTTTTCATTGTTGTTCAGGTTTTAACATATGCTGGTGTGAATATTTGTCAAGAAGAGCAACCAACACAAATCCAAGAAATTTTACAAAATGTAACCCATTTCCTACCAGCCTTGTAAATAAGCACTCACCCACAGTAAGAAGGAATGGCAGATTTCATAAACTGAATGAGATTTTTTCCCAGGCTGTTGATGTGCCTTAAATGACTTAAACTGGTATGAATAGCTAGCAAAATGGTTTCTGGATTAGTAACTTTTGCAGACATATTTGCAAAGCTGCTTCCTACGTACCTGCCCTGTTGATGTTAGAGCAAGTGAAGATTGGCTTCCAGCACAAACTTTCCTTATGAACATTCCCTGTAAGGCTTCTATAACTTTAGGTTTGTACACTCTGTTGGTGTCACCATGACCAAGTTTGCCTGTTGGGATCACACACAACAGAAACAAGAGCATTTACAATGCAGCTGGTAGTCATTAGATTTGCATGAATAGTTACAACATACTATTTTACTTATTTATTGCACAATTCACAAACCCAAGCTTACACAATCCTGTCCCCTTACACAATCCAGCACACAGTCAGCACCCTTGTCAAACCCCGACTCAACGCCCCCATGCCAAAGTTGTGGTAATAGGAGTAAGAACACTCTAGATCAGTGTTTCCCACTTTTTTAGGGATGGCTGATATCCCCTTAAAGGGGGTGGCCAGCCTGAACGTTGGGGGCAGCGCTCCAGGATCGTGCACGCCCCTGACGGAGAAACGCTGTTTCTAACGTACATGGCTGTCCTGCAAGCTCCCCAAAAGGTCCAGAGGGGCTGCTGCCGCCTCTGCAGACCTCCTCAAGGCTCTAAACGACACCAATTGCATTCAGAAGCCTACTTCCGGTTTTCAGCGAAAACCAGAAGTAGATTTCTGAACGCGATTGGCGCCATTTAGAGCCTTGAGGAGGGCTGCGGAGGCAGCATCAGTTCCCCCCCCCCCTTTGGGGAGCTGGCAGGACAACCAGGTATGTTAGAAACGTTTCTCTGTAGGGGAGCAGGCATGATTCTGGAGCGCTGCCTCCAACATCGCCCCGCCCCTGCAAAGACTTACAGGCGAGTAAACTCCCCTGTAGGACTTTGAGAAACGCTGCTCTAGATGAATAACTGACCTATCACCATTTCTGTGCTTTGCTTCCCATTCCAATAATCTGAAATGCAAATGAAAACCTCTTCAATAGATTGGCTTTTTCTGCAGTTAATAAGGCGGCTAGAAAGGCAGGCCAGGATAGACTATGGAAGACAAGACTGAGTAGCCTCCTGCCACCACCTCTTCAACTGATCACAGAATCTGCACTCTCAACATATTTCACAGAGAAAATACATTACCATTGTCTCCTCCTCCAAATGACCAAACAGTTCGCCCATCTTTGGATAAAGCTATGGTATGTGAGCTGCCACAGGAAACTTCTCCTACATTACTAATATCTTTTACTAAAGTTGGAATGTTACGGCTGTTGCTGTCACCATGACCTTGGGGAAAGAAAAAGGCATAAGGTTACTTTGGTAGTTTTCTTCTCCTTGTTCTTTGCAATTACACTAACCCATCTTAGAAACACTGTTTTAAACTAATAAAGAAAGAGAACCTTCCTTCTGCTAGCAAGAAAGCTTTGGGTAGTGAAGCATGTACATTTCTTGAGAATCAAGAATCAACATAGATTACAATATCACATTAAAAATAATTCTAGTGAACACTGTACTTGGGCAAGTCCAAAGCTAAAGTACTTTCCCCTTAATCATAAATTCAAATATTGGTAGTCAGATAACTTGAGAGCATGTGCTCCCACCCAATCCTCTCTTTCCTTAACTGCAGTCACTTAAGGAAAACATCAGCATTAATCTTAACTATCACTGACACTAACCAGGATTTGAAACCATGTTTTAAAGTGGATTTCATATACTGGGTTATGGAGAACTGAAACCAGCTGACTCAGGATGACAAAAACTAGGTTTTATATATGACTAACATGAAGCATTATGACAGGCAGTTTATGTTGAGGAAGGGCTTGTATATTGCAAGGTCTACATGGTGCTTTTCTGGCAGCTTTGCTCACAAAGACGTCTCTGTCAGCGAGGTCAAGCCATCCAGCATCACTGGTGGAAAGTAGGTTTTGCTTTTACAAGTAAGCACCTTCCTTTTACCCTACGGCTCACTTATATGGGAGAAAGCAGAGAGGCACAATTGAGGGAACCACTGGGGTGGAGGCTAAACCTGCTTTGTCCCACAGGCAGCCCCAACCATTAAGAATCAAGTCTGCTCTCATCAGTCCCATCCTAATTTTCATGCAGCACAATCCTAATCACATTTATTTGATAGTAACTTAAGGAGAGTTTAATGGAGCTCACTTAAAATAAGTGCGCATAAGATTTCGATCTTCATCACTTTAGATCAGGAGTTCTCAACATACTCAGCGCGGCATACCATCTACATGGGTGCCACTGCACCAAATACCATCAGAAGTAAGCGGCAATTACATCATTGCCGCTTACTTCTGGGTTTTCAGCCCAGGTTTTGCCGTAGGAGGCCTCTGGACGCCACGCAGGAGGCCAATAAGAGGCTCCAGGGTGGGCTGTTTTCTTCACTCCCAAGAAGCTCAGCCAAAGGCAGGAGCCTCTCAGGTGCGAAAATGTGGCTCCAAAAGCACCATGTTTTTGCAGGATTTTGGGTGTCCCAGTGAGGTTTGGGGGCCTCGGCAGTCCACCAGAGGTATCCCAAAGTACTACTGGTGGTACATATACCACCAGTTGAGAACCCCTGCTTTAGATCATGCTCAGACCTGAGAAGATTCCTGTTGTTTCCCAGGCGAGGATTCCCCTCCATCCCTCCAGCTTGAAGGAAGGAGTAAAGAGAGGAGGAAGCCTTCATTCTTGTTCAGACCACTAGTGAGATTGCTCGTGAGCAGCTTATTTCCACATGCTGGTGGCCAGTGATTATGCTAAGGACAACATGCAAAGAATATTGGCCCTCTAGCACTTCATCTGCAAATGAACAAAAGACAAGCTGTGACAGATTTGGAAGAGGTGATATTTTTTATCCTACTGTTTTCTGGAGCTCCATTACTAATTACTGCTTGCATGACGACATTAACACTTCATGAATTAGTTATCCTTCAAAGAAAGTTGAAGAGGACAAAGAGTATTACCTGTTGGATTAATGAGGCAACTGGGACAATTAACCTAACAGAGAATTCTGTACTGAAATGACAAAGGGGCAGCTGAGTGTGAAGTGAATTTTCATGCATGGGAATGTTGGCCAATCAACCAAATCTGGTTAATATCTACATTTTTTTTAGCTAGTATACAATTAATTAAAATCAGTGAAGATATCTAACTGGTGAATTAATGATCTGCTGGAAATATTGCCCACAATCATATTTGGCTAACTTAATATCAGCAAATATATATAATGAGCAGATAAATGAACTGAGCAGATAAATGACTGGTATTGACTGAATTGGTAAATTAATTGGTTGACAGCTTGGTGATTTGGGCAAAGTTAATAAATTCTGTCAGAGTGGTTAAATTAATTGAACTGATTAATTGATTCAATGAGTTGATTTTATGTATTAATAAACTGTCAGGCTGATTTAATTGGATGTTGATAAACTACACTGGTTTGAGTAGAGGTACCAAAAATACTAAAACCTATTTTGCACCAAAGAATAGTAATGCTACGCATATACAAAGAATAAATGTGGATATGACGACAGAAGACAGATTTCCCACACTGGAGAAAATCCAGAAAATAGCTTGTGGATTAAAAAAAACTAACAGTAACTTTATAACATTTAAGCAGACTAAGAAAAAGCAGAAGAGAAGTTAGATTAACATCTTTAGAGGACAAATGAGCTGAAGTGATAAAAAAGCGATACGTGGCCTATTCATGAAACTTCACTCCTTCTTGGGAGTGAAGAAATTAAAGGAAAAACAGCAGACAGAAAAAGCAAACAAGGAAAATAAGATGCAGCATTTAGACTCCTAGAAAAGGTTTTTGGAAAACATGCAGAAGAATAGAAGGTCTTTATGATGATGTCAAGGATAACTGAGTGAGGATTAATTGACAGATTAGAGGGTTAAAAAAGGGGGCTTGTAGGGGATAACTTGAGGACTTATCTGACTGATTTATTTAATGGATGTGTGGGTTCAGGTGCCAGTATCGAAGTTCAGATAGAATCAGTTTCCGCATTAACAGTAAGTTTTCTAGGAGAACAAAAGTGCCACATCAGATAGTAGTAAAGTTCCAAATTATAGAAGAGTTCATTGCTTGAAGAATGGAGACCTTTTTGTTTTATACTGAAATATGATTAGGCTTTGGTTTAGTATATTGGTAAACTCAAATGTGCCTTGCTATGTATTCCTCTCTTGTCAAATGGCTAGGTTAAAAGTTTATAGCATTTGTCAACAAGGTTTATTTTGTATCCTTAAGATGTGTAGTATTTTTCTTGTAACATTTTAAAGTAGTTTTAAACAGTTTCTTTCAACAAAATATTAATTTGAGAAGAACAAGGGAGGAGAGTGGGACAGTATGTTGGAAACTGGCTTTTTGTATATATTATTACATAGTTATTCCAGAAACAATTGATTGTTTCCATTACCTAGTCTACCAAAATCTCCTTCGCCCCAAGTATATAATTCGCCATCTTCTGTAACAGCAGCACTGTGTCGATATCCAGCTGAAACACATACAACTACCTGCTCAGCATGCAATAACAGAAAAAAGAAGAAGAAGAAATAGTTAAGGATTGAACTGTTATCGGAAATACTACCAACACAGGAGCCAAACTGAGATACTGTACCCCATTAACTTAACCCGTCCCCCATCTGCGGCACTTAAAAAAAGCTGGATTTGCTCCTGTAGTAACTGCTACTAATCAAAACCTTCAAATTCCATACTCCTCACAGCTCATTGTTCAATCCCTCTCCATACTCCGCAGCTACAGCTGTAGCTGTCTGTCTTGCCCTTTCCATGGCTGCAATATTTATTTTTTGGCAGGAATGTCTCCCTGCAAAGTGCAGCTCATTCAGAGTACAGAAAGTCAGGAATGTCTTGGTCTCAGACTCTACCCAATGAACAAATCTGGAAATGAATAGTGAAGAAATTCCAAACAGTCTCCAGCACCATTTGTTCTAAGAAATCTGATACACAGGCCCATTTTGAAGCATCAGCTGCAAGCACAGTAGGCTGGAGCGGTGCACCTTGAAATGCAATGTTAACATTGGAAACTTATATAAAGTTATAAATTATAAATATAATTGGAGATGTGCCTGGGTTAAAACATGGGCTCTTTCACCAAATTACCCCCCACCACACCCTTTGTGCCTGACACTACTGAACCAGAAAAGGATGCCTTACAGTCTTACATGACAGCTTTTGCATCTGGACTGACCAGCTTTGTGCACTTCCAGTAATTCACTGGGGCGTAACAGAGAGCTTCAGAGCTACAATGCAGAATCAGGGCCCTGACTGAATACCACCACGAATCTACCTCTGTGCCCAAGTCGTTTCTCTTATCTGCTCTATTCATAGCCTTACTCAAGGCACAGAAACTCTGCACTGCCTCACTGATAGTAAGTAGTCTCCCCTACTTTCCTTTATTCCCAATCTAGCATTTCTTCTGTCGGGCTCTCATTCAGCATCAGCTCCAATTTTGGACTGCACTTCTTTGGGGGCACAGTACCCATCCAAGCAAGACTATCACCACCACAACGTCCTATGGCACAACTCTGCTCCACCTACTGCTTGTGGGAATTAAACTAGTTAATTTGTGGAAGAAAAGCACTTAAGTATTAAACATGTTCATTTACTTGAAGAGAATGAGATAAACTTATTAAGTCAGCCCAAACCTAGCAAAGCCACACAAGCACCAAATCAAAATATTAACCAAATCCAAACATAGTGGCAGAAGTCACGAAAAACACTTCTACATGGATGCACTCCAAGCAACAGGAAAATAATTCCTCGTGGGCTTACCACAAGTATCAGCCTCATCATGTGTAACATCTTCATGCCAGAGCCAAACTTTCATGGCAATGGCATTCAATGCACCTGGCCAACTCATGTGGCAAGTCCAATGTAAACGTCATGCCCCATTACATGGAAGCATTTTTGAACAGCCTCCCTATGCAACCCACAAAGCAACTCTGAGGAGGACAGCAGCATTAGAGATGATGCCCTATGCTTAGGTTATGCTTAAGGAGTTTGTTCAACAAGGATAGTTATTTCTGCCGTACACTGAGGAAAAAGCTGAAACATGGATAAAAGAAATCCGAAGTACATGAAATTTCTGCAGAGAGAAAAGTGCTGATCGGCTTCTTGGTATACCTTTCCTTGCAAAGGGCCCTGGATAAGCTTTGGATATTTCTGTGTCGAACTATTTCCATGGCCTAGTTTTCCATAGTCACCATCACCCCAGCTGAAGACTTCTCCTTCTGTTGTGAATGCCAATGTGTGGCCATCAGAGCCTTTAGAAGATGACACCTTCTTGATAGATCTGTGAGGCTCGAACGTCAGTTTTTTCAGAGTAGACTGATTGTTGGAATCGCCCAATCCTAGCCTGCCATAACTGCCTTTGCCACAGGCACGAACGGAACCATCCGTAGATATTACAAAAGTACAGTACTGTCCAGCTTCAATCTATTGCAGGGGGAAAGATCAAGGAACATTAAACACCATATGAAGTTGAAAATCAACTGTTAACTTTTACAGTAATTTTCAGAAAAAGAGATCCTCAAGTAGCACAAGAATCACAGGATATTAATGCATTTGTTTGCTTATTTTTAATTTTGGAGAGGATAGGCAAAACTGTCCAGTGCTGAAAACAGTATCTCTCTTTTTAGAAGCTAAACCAATGCACCAAAACAAAGTCACTCACTGTCTGCGCATCAGAAAAACTTGGAGCCAACTTGGGCTGAAGGATTTTCTCTTGCGTTCCTTCCACGAGCTGGTGGCTACTGTTGCTGCCCCAAACATAAACTTCACATGTCTCAGACACGATAGGTGCATCACCCGTCTGAATGCTGTCTGGACTGGCACATGTCCTAGAGTAGTCTGATGCCATGCGACAAACCTGTTAAAATAAACATCAGCTACGGAAAACTGAGGGGGAACTATAGTCAATCCTCATACTAAAGGCACCTTGAACAGCTTGGAATTGACAGCCTGTTTCCATATGAACCTACCCAAAAACCTAAAAGTTGCATCATCAGACTAGATCAGGCTTGTGGCAACCAGGGAGAGGGCCTTTTCAGTGGCCATGCTTCACCTATGAAATGCCCTCCCAACAGGTGAGGGAATGACATCTCCACCCATGGGGGGAGTCCCACCTCCAGAGGGTTCAGGAAACCAAGTGACATGTCAGACAGGGCAAACTGGGGGTGCTTCCTGTACTTTTTTATTCAGTCTTGGGACACTTGACAAACAAAAGCCAAGGATTGTTCCTTCTCAGTGTTTCCTTCAACCCACTTCTCATTCCATCCTCAAGGCTGAGGGGACGGGGACCTACATGTAGGTATATCTTCAGAAGTGCAGTCTGGGTATGGCCTACATGAATATCTCAAGCCCCAAGCCATCTGTTACATCACCAGGGTGTAGGATTCAGGTCTCTGAGGTCCCACCCTCTTACCCTCCTTCAGGAGTGTGGTAACTAGCGGAAGGTCTTCCCACCCTGATTCGGGACCCTTTGGCCCTGTTCACGTCCTCCTACAGTAAGTAGACTGGCCACAGCCCTGCTAACGTTTCTTGGCAGTCCCAGTCCCCCTCTGGTAACTCTGCTTTCCTCATCTCTCTTCCCCTCCTTTGGGGTCTCTTGTAGCTTCCAGCCATCCTCCTCTGCTTCTCATGTCTCCCCACTTCCTCATCTTGCCTCAGCCTGGCCTGCTTCCTCCTCACCTCTGTCTCTCTTTCCTCTTCCATTTCTCCTTCCTTCTCCTCCTCTCTCTCTCTCTCTCTCTCTCTCTCTCTCTCTCTCTCTCTGTCCTTCTCCACTTCCCCCTTTAAGGGTTGGGCCCAGCCCCACCCCTGTTTGGCAAGGTGCTGCCGGTTTATCCCCCTACCTGGCCAAAAGTGAGTTGCGACCAGCAGAATTACCAGCTGCCATTCTCTCACCCCATCTACAGGCAGGATTGCTGTTTGGCCTCCCAACTGGCTCGCGAGGTCATACAGGCCACTACCCAGCAGATCAGCAGAGTCCCATGGGCCGCCTCCCAGTCAACTCAGTCAATGTGCCCGGCCCCTCTCCCGACCATCTTGTCAGGCCTCCCAGAGGCTCACAGGGCAACACTGATGCTTTTATCATCTGAACAAGTTAAGATTTCCTTGCTCTCTGGAGCTTTTATCGATTTGTTTCACTGGTCATCTCCATTTTCATCTTAATTTTAGAAAGATTTGTATTAATTTTAGTTGATGTTCTATTGTTATTTGTCTGCCATTTTATTTTATCTTGTCAGTGTTTGTTTTCTGCTTTGTTTTTAATAAATAAAATACACACTAGTTTCATTAGTCAACTTGTCCAATTTTCTGTGACATACATAAACCTCTTAGTCACAGCAACTAAAAATGGTGGTCTACATTTTGGAACATAGAAGTGCAAATTAAAAGCTGCTGTGTGTGGAAGAGAGCAAGCCAGGGACCACTCTTGTATCTGTGACCTAACAGAGGAGGAAAACAGATTCATTTTAATTGCACGTAAACCACCTTGGGAGGCTTCAGCCTGAAAGGAGGTATACAAATAAATAGTATCTTTATTATTTGACATCATTATCTCTCTCTAATACTCAGATTTTCCCTTTCATACTTCCCTTCTGAAATATGGCAGTTTCCCCACCACTAGTACCACACCATATGTTTCATTACAGCTCTTAACATCACTGACAGCACCTTCCAGGTGCACCAAACTCAGTCAGCAAAAGGCAGAGAATACCCCACACAAAAGCCTTGATTTGCAGAATTCACTTCCTGATCTGGTCCCTTTCTGGTCTAAGGTGGCTTTTCACAGTTTAGGTGAAGCAAGCGTGGGATCATTTTGATGTTGACATGGTTTTTAAAAAAATATACATTAATGAATTTAGATCATGCCCTTCAGATTAAAATATTGCAGGATGCCTTCCATAAGAGATAAATGCAACAATAAAAATACTACACAGTATGATCAAAACAGAATCACAGCAAAATAAAACCTAGATCTAGGAGGTCAGGACAAATAAAACAGTCTTCACCTGGTGCCAAAAAAGTCAGACTTGGCACCAGGTAAGTCGTCCTAGGGAGAGCATTAAGAGATAAAGTGCTACCACAGAGATACACCCACATGCAATTGGGAGCAATTTTATATTGCATCACTTTAAAAAAAATATTAAAAACCTTCCGTTTTGGGAAGAGAGAAACCAGAAATTGAAGAAAACAAAACAGTGAGAGTTAACATACATGAAATTACTATTTTCATGCTTACGAGGAAGTGAGCAATATACAGAGAGAAGAATACCAAGTTTTTGTTCGTTTTAAGTGAGCCTTTGACGGCTAGACATACCTCCTCAAAGAGACACAAAGATGCCTCATAAAGAGAGCACAAGCCTTCTGACGTTCTTGTTGGCTCCCTCCACTGACTTCGATCAGCAGAAGATCCCTGTAATGTAAAACATCACTGGGGAAGTAATTATTGCAATATAATCACACACATGGGGCATCTATTTTACCCCAATATTCCATGAAACAAATGGAAAAAACTTATTTGGCTTTCCTCAAAAGAAAAAACAGTGCTCAAAATCATTTTACATATATTCAGTCATCCCTAAAGTAGGTCATATTATCCCCATATCACATAGGAGGGCTGCGGCAGACACACAGTGACCACCCAAAACGTCTGTGTCTGTGCTGAGATTTGAACAGAGGATATCCTGCTGGTAACCATTACAACTACACCGGCTGCTCAAGCAGCACACAGTTTAGAAGTATTTCACTCACACTCACACTCACACAAAAAAACCTTAATGTTTCCTTTTTTAAAAAAAAATAATCACCACTTCCGGTCTTCTTAAAACAGAGGAAATTGCCCCCAGGTAAGCATCACCAAAAATGATTTCAGCATAAGTCTTTGATTTGCTACCTGAGAAATAAACCTTTCACTATCTCCATTTTTATTAACCTTTGCTTAATAAAGGTTAATAAAAATGGAAAAATGCTACCTGAGAAATAAACCTTTCACATTTCCACTATTTCTATTTTGGGATCCAGTTTTGTGGATCTCAAAAATGGATTACGAAGGGAATCACAGACGCGAAAGAATAAAGTATAAGTTTCACAACAAAATGGAGTAAACAAGTTTAGTTTCATTTCCTCTTAATAACACTGGCAGAACCGGTGGATGGAAGAGTGACATCAAAAATCTCTCAAATAAACAAAACATTAATAAAAAAGAACCTTAAAACCCTCAATTATGCTAATACACAGCTACTGGATTTAATACACAAGCCAAGCACAGAGGGAGGAAATTTCCATTAATTCCAATGGCATTTACAAAGATAATTACTGGTCCTGGTTTCCATTGTGAAAATCAGTTTCAAACACGTGATGCATACATACCAATGATCGCCTCATTTGCATTAATATATTCATGAAACAATCAAAACTGATCATCCCCTCTTGAGTCTGCAGCATTTTGTTTTTCTCCATTGTGTTCACCACTGCTGACGCACCTAGAGCCATCTCAATCCATTCCAAGAGATACCTCAGAGAGCCACGCTGAGCAGCCAATCCAAGCAACAGCTCAGAAGCTAGCCTTCGACCAAGAGTATCTGCTCCAGAGTTGGGAATTGTTACTCCTTTAAGAAACGATGTTACTTGAGACAGACAGTCCAAACCCATTGGTGGGATTTTACTTTCATTAGCTAGAGATAAAGGTGGCAAAGAGCTCACAACCTCTATCGCTGTGTGGATGACATCGTTGCAAAGGCTGAGCCCAGGTCCCGAAGCAGGCATCATCCAACTTTGCCTTAGCAGTGCAAACAAGAGACTTAGTCCAGTCCGGACCCCCATTTCTATAAGCGCATCTGTACTTGACCTAGGTCGCTCACTGACAGAATGGATGTCTGTTGACCCAGAACTGCTTTCTGGAGAATGCTGTTGCTGTTTCACCTTGCCTTTATCATGATATTTATTAGAAAGTGCATAAAAGATACGCTGCAAGACGAGCAAACGTTTGCGAAGGGCTCCAGCAAATGGAGAGTCCGAGCACACCATCTTAGCCAGAGCCAGCTGGCTGCTAAGAAGAGCATCCAAGTAGTGGTCCTGTTCATCGCTTGATAAGGACTCGCGTTCAAAATCTGGTAACTGAGGCCCTTTCAGACAAAGAACCTGTTGAGGCAATGGAACAACTTCTTTATTACTGACTAATTTAGCATACAAGACTGAGACGCCCTCCCTTGTAGCAATAGATTCACTATCTTCTGTGATCCAAGAGCTGTTTAGATGTTCAAGCCATTTCAGCTTCACTGGTGGTACCATAGCTGCCATGTTTGCTTATTTTTCAGCCATTAGTTCTGAAAATGGAAAAACACACATATTTACAAGAATGGCCTGATTTTACAAAAAATAGAAACATTTAGAAATAGACACATAGCCTATAAACTCTGAAATTTATAACTATTTAATTATTTGTTTTTGTCTGTAAACTGCTTTGTGAACTTTTTTGTCGAAAAATGGTATACTGTATATCCTTATTATTAATAATAATAGATGCTTATTTGAAGCTCAAGAGAAAAGTATGTTAAATGGCAATCTGTTCTCCGTACATTTAAAAAAACTGACGTTTGAAATTGAACCCATGTTTTCAGGGTTGATTCTGTTAATTACAATAGTATGTCATCCAAAGCTACTTCCATAAACACTTCAATCTTATTTTGCTCTTCAAATGGCTGTGGAAGTCAGTAATGCCTCCAAAGAAATGCGCTGAGAAGTTCATGGAAGTTGAATCTTCCTGTGTAGTGTATTACTCATGATTCCCAGCATGGTGTTAGAACGTCTGTTAAAAAAGGGTGCCTTCTTTTGTATGTGGTAAACTTTCATAACTGTAGTTCTAAGAACCACTCCAGGAATTTAAAAAAAAAAAAATAAGGAAAAATATATTGGAAAGTGTTCTTCCCCAAAATATGATGAAGTAATCCTAAAACTCATGAAGACATGCCACTATGGTGGTTGTTGCAGCCTTCTTTTCAAAACAGGAATAAGAACATAAGAACATTCTTGCTGAATCAAACTAGAACGTCCTTCTAGTCCAACATCCTGCATCTCAAAGTAGCCACACAGATGGCTACTGTGAGAAGCCAACAAACAGGGCATGAAGACAATAGCCCTTCCCTATTCCTTGTCCCCAGCTGGTATTCAGGAGATACAACGCATCTAAACACAGCAATTCCCTCTAGGTATAATAATAAGACTTAATAATAATCATTAGCATATCTATGGCACTTTCTGAGCATGCAAAGCACTTCACAGGTATTATTTTGATGTAGTCCTCTCAACAAGCCTATAAGGTAAGTATTACTATCCCCATATAGCTGCTGGGAAGCTGATGCTGAGAGGGAACAGTATGCCTAAGGGCGGCCACCAAGTGAGTTCGTGCCAGAGGCAAGATACAAGGGATGCCATGGTTCGCTGCTCAGTCTCTAAGCCACTATGCTACACCAACTCTCATTGTGTTGTGGTATTGAAACTGATGGGGGTGACAGACCTTTCCTCTCTGGATTCACTTCATCCTGTAAGACTGTTAAATAGGTTTCCCTGTTGGTTCAGGATCCATGAAATGAAAACTGGCATGTATGCAATACTTGACAATGGCTTTCTGGGCAGTCTGCCAAGGAAACGAGGAATCCACAACAGTGGGTTTCAGAATCAGGTGCTGAACAAATTCTCCTGTTTTATCTCCCTTGAGCTGCAGCTCCCTCCCAGGACACCTGCTCTATTTGCTACCACTCAGTTTCCCTCCTTTCAAATCCCTTTTCCAAACCAACTTCTTTTGTGACGCATTTAGCTTAATCCTTGGTCCTCCCCAGAAGTACATGCATTTGCACAGATTCATTGCCCATTATGTTTGTCGCTCCTTTTCTTCTCCATTGTCTCCCCCACTGTCATAATTAAGACTGTTTGCTCCTTGAGGCAACAACCTGTCTTTTTTTTGCTTATAATACTGTATCAAATGGCAAGTACACCGATGGTCCATCAGTGATGGAGCAATAGCTACAAAACATAAAAATTTCAATTACTGTGACTTTAGTTTTATTTACATTCCCTTTGAGTAATAACATTACTCAAATAGTGGAGGACAGGAAGGCCTGGCGGGATATGGTTCATGGGATCACGAAGGGTCGGACACGACTTAACGACTGAACAACAACAACAACAACAACAACAACATAGAAGGAATGCAGTAAACTTGCTTTGAAGGCGATGCTAGTTCATTTTAAATCCATTTTGGTTGTGATGAGTTAATGGCCAGGGTAAGGACCCTCTTCATCCTTCCCAAGCTACCTCTCTTGACCAGAGAATGACTCCTTTGTCTCTAGAAAGCACAGGAGAATATACTTCTGAACATGAGTAAACTGTACAGAACATGAGTAATGTACAGAAGTAAAGTACTACAGGAATACATGAACTGTTCCCTTTTTGTTTGCATTACTTCAGCCAAACTCCTAAAGAAAATGGCTTTATCTCTGATGCTCATCTACCTTCTGCGAAAACCAAGGTTGCCATTCAACTAATTAAGGAGTTGACAATTTTGCCCCAAGAGAAGCAGGTATTTTAATCTTGATCCATTAAAGCTCACCCCACATGTGGAATTTGTGTGCCCCAATTTGAGAACAACATTTTGCCTCATGTTGCACTGTGCGAGTACTGTCATGATCTTCCTCCAGCACACTCTCTCAATGAGTCAGCAGGGTATACTGTCTAGTCACAGATAACTTACCTGAACTTACTTATCTGCTTCAAACAACTTGCTTTTTTAAACCCAGCTCAGTCCCTTAAACATGAAGCTTAGTAAATGTTCAATGACTTAGTTTCTCCAATGCAATATTGTACGTTGGGGGGAAAATGGACCTGCATGACAGCTAATAGCCATGAAAGAAAATTAAGTTTAGTTTCTTGTCCTGAACTACAGTTCCTGCTTTACATTGGATTTACAACTGGCTTTACATAGGTCACACTGGATTCCCACTGCAACAGATACAATTCAGAACAATTTTGGATTGCATTCACTTCGCTGACGCTAATTTCAGAGGAAATGTATCAAAGATTAGAGCTGAAACAAGCAGTTCAGGTGGCACAGGAAAAAATGGCATGTGCTTTTCATTTTAGGAATACAGTAAGGAAGATCTGCATCAAGTAGATATACACAAAAAGTATAACATAAAATGAAGAGATTGGACAGACCCAGAAGCAAAGCTATATTTCAAATTTCTGTCATGCCTAAATATTTAGGAGTCAGTATCAGGTTTTTGGGCACCAGCCCTCCAGAGCTAGAAAGTTCAAACTACTGGGTGCCACATCAGGTCATTATATTTCTGTCTCACCCCTAGGCATGTACACAAACCAAGTTCACAAGGAGGAATTGTATGTTCATCTAATGGCAGATCAGTTACATCTGTAAACAATATGAATCGGTAGAAGATCAGAAATGAGAGAGATACTGGAATAACTACACATTCATCACAACTGGAGGAAAGAAAGCAAGAAGTAGAGATAAATACTTCAGCAAACAGCACTCCATTGCCCTATCTCAATCAGAAGGCAAGGTTTAAAATGAAGAAATACAAAACATACACAACGCTGTCCTATTACTGAACTAACTCCTACTGGCCTGAAAGCATTCAAGTGTTGAACTCAAGAATGCTTCACAAGGCAGAAACGTTCTTAGAGTTTGCACAGCTCAGACATTATCTCCCACACCAACAGAAGTTGGACCAACAAGGGTGGCCTCATACCTTACAAACCAAAAAGACAGCATGGGAAGGGGAGATGTGCATATTTTGAAAGGCAGATGCAGTACATGTGCCAAGGGAGGAGACACCCCAGGATTTCCCATTGCATGGAAAAACCTGCACTTCCCTCATAATGTGCAAAGAGCAAAGTGGTCCTCAGAGATCCTGCCTTACCTGTTTCCCAGAACCAACAAGGCAATAACTCCGCCTGCCGAACCATTCAAAATGAGCAACAGACAGTGTGCACTTCAAATGTCACAGTTGCCCTGGCCAACAAACAGAACACTAAAAGCTGTCACAATATGCGTATGTGTTCCTCTATGTGTAAAAGCGATAACCATGTGTGCATGCCATACTCACAAAACAAGCAGAAGAAAATGATGACCTAATACCGTAGTTGAAAATACTACTGGAACAACACTTATTTTATAGTCTCATGACTAAGACTCATTAGCCAATTTTTTTCCTTTTGTCCTGCATATAAACACTTGTCATGAGAAGCTTACTGCAGGATGAATAACAGTCACATATATATTGCTATAGCAACACTGCAGTAGAAATCTGCAATTCAGTCTTTCAAAGGCTTGGCCAGGATAGGCCTTATTACCTCATTTCTGTCTTGTGCGATGGAGGGGGGGGGTTGACAGTGCTCAGGAAAAGGAAACAGCGATACTCTAGAGATGTCTACTATTTCACAAAGCTGAAGAAAATTAGGGTAGAAGTACTGTACAGTACTGCCCTTGGCCTAATCCTGTTATGTGGACACGATACTGAAGTCTATCATTCTTTTGCCTTACATAACATCTACGTGTGCATTTTTCTTTTCATGTAAACCTCCAACACACCGTTTAAACAGAGTTGTCCAATATTTCACACAAAATAACCTCATGCAACAAATAGATATAGTTCTGTAAATATTATTAACAATAATATATAAATTCAGCAAACCAGAAGTTCCCACTCAAATCCTGAGAAGCTGCACTGTGTTAAAGCTTTCATGCAGACTAATAGCAAACATCATCACCGATGATGAACATCATCACCAATGCAACGAACATGAAAATGAGCGAACTCAGGAAGATAGTGGAGGACAGGAAGGCCTGGCGGGATATGGTTCATGGGATCACGAAGGGTTGGACATGACTTAACAACAACAACAATAGCAAACATACAAACAAAGAGTGGAGAAGAGTACCACAAACACAATTAGATCTCACACCTGAAAAGAAAGCTGAAACAAAGGTCAGGGAAGAAGCAGAACAAATTAAACTACACCAGTCCTTCCCAAGGAAAGGCCTGTTATGTCACTGGGTCATAAAGTATCAAATTAGAATGAGGACCATACTATCATGGCCCTGATTACTAACTCTACACAGAGAGTGTGTAGAGTTTTTCCTACTCCCCTATCAAACTGAAGACCAAAACCAGCCAAGCAAGATCCTGATGTTTTGAGAATCAGGTGTTTCAGACAACGCATCACAATGGATCCCTTGCTCCTGTGCTATATCCAGCAAAGGGTGAAAAGGTGGCAAGGCTTTAGAAAGCCCACATAGAGGGGCCAATCATGGATATGTGCAGTTCACAACACTGCACCAAAACTCCAGCGAGTACTAAATGGAAACCTGGGGCCTTTATGCAACATAACGATACCAGTAATAATACTTAACATCTGAGTGTGCCAAGCACTTCACATTTACTATCCTGATGTAGTCCTTACAACAAGCCTATAAGGATTGTCCCTATGTTGGAAGATGGGGAGGCTGAGAGGGACTGGCTTGCCCTAAAGCAGTGAGTTCACAGAAGGGGCAAGATTCATATCAGGAATGTCCTGATTTGCAACTCAGCCTCTTAGTCACTGCTGCACTACACCAGCTCTCAATAAAACATAGGAACACACTTATACTTCCTGAGTTATGCCCTACTTGTGGGAAGACTAACACAAGAACGAAAGAAAATAAAGACAAAGGAGTAAAACGGTAGCAAATTAAACAATGGTCAAGGGAGCCGCAGGTCGAAAAAGTTGGGGAAACATTGCCTAGATGCTACTAATTAGATATTTACACAAAAAATTGATTCTCACAAGCCTAAGAATGGAATTAGATAATACAGGGAATGCATGGCTACAAACAGCCAGCCACGTCTCTCCTCCTACCATCCAATAAAACAAAACATGTGATATGACATCATCACGTTGAGTTTCACATCCTGCATTGATGTCACATACTCAGCTGAGATTTACTAGACATCAGTAGAGGAAAGAAGGTGGTGCAGGGATGTCACCTGCAATGTCAGCCACACATTCTTTGCATCAACCGGTTCTGCCTTGAGTACGTGTAACAGCATTTGTCCACACACACCCTTCTACAGGGGATAGGGTCTCAAACTGATGCTTGCAACACTCAGTTCCAGCACCACACCCTGTGCCAGCAGTACTCTATTTCATTGTGAGCCTGACAGACAGACCTTCATGTTTTTCTAAACTGCAATACTAGTCAGCTAACCCAGAGGCCCAATCCTGGCACACTGGGTCCTATAAAGTCCTGAGCTCAGAGCTTGCTCCTCAGTCTGAGCAATTTGTCTTTAGTGCGAGGACACTGCCTAAACCCCTGTCTAAACAGTGTAAACTCTTATGGCTAGAAGCATGTATCTGATGGAAATTAGGACATACAATTATTTAACAATGTACACTTTCTTTGGAAGTGTTTTTCAGTCTTCTGCTGACAAACAAAAAGGTTTCTGAAACTATGAACAAATAGCTTTAAATCTGTCATGTTCTAGTGGTGCAAGGCTACAACCCAAAGTTTGCTCCACCTCAGTCCTTTCAGGAACAAAGTCCAGGCAGCACAAGAACAGACACATTTCACTCTGTCACTCAGGGCTGCTTCACGTGAACGACAGCACAATGGCCACATCGTGAAGGCCTCACTGGTTGATGTTTTCAGGTACAGTATTCGAGTCGTTTTGTGAATATTCCAACATTTCTACAACACAGGCAGAGAATGCATCTCAGCATGTTCTGGAAAAGTCAACAGCCTAGAGTATCCCCAGTCACAATCAAAACACATTGGAACATTTACACAACTCACCAAATGGCAGGTTCCTCACAACAGCAAAGAAGATATTTTAAATGCTTAGGTGATGTCAGGGGTGGGTGAGCAGTAGGGTTCACTTTTTGTTTGTTTGTTTATTTATTTATTTAAAAAAATTATACCCTGCCTTTTCCTATGCCGAAGGCAAATGCCCAAGGCGGCTTACAACAGAAATTAAAATACATAATTTAAAATACATAAATAAGTTTAAACAATACATAACCGTCCATAAACAAATTTAAAAACTGAGGTTTGCTGAGGTGCCAGTACTACACACATTGAAAGTTAATTTTACTCCTAGGCATAAGCACCAAATGAATAGAAGCTTGGGCAACTAGTCATTTCGTGTTTCCCAGCACTGTCAAAACATCAGAAATGGTTGCATGAAATCAGCCCTGTCTGGAACAGATCAGAGTTCAGTCCCCTTCTGCAACTGCTACAACTGACCGGTACTGGCAGATAAATTTATTACTCAGGTGAGACTCTCTTCCTATGCCCCCTTGTCACTTCTGAATCTGCATCCCATCTCTTTTCATCTCCAATCTGAGAAGCATGCAACATACATACACAAGTTACACAATTGTGCGATTCTAGAAACATCTATGTTCATGATTAGTGGCAGCATTTGTTTCTGTGTATTTCGAGGGTTCAGAGTAGTTTGCAACACTGAAGAGTTGGACTCTAGTACCTTTTTCACCACTAGCAAAACTTTTGTTGTTGTTGTTCAGTCGTTAAGTCGTGTCCGACCCTTCGTGATCCCATGAACCATATCCCTCCAGGCCTTCCTGTCCTCCACTATCTTCCTGAGTTCGCTCATTTTCATGTTCGTTGCATCGGTGATGCTGTCTAACCATCTCATCCTTGGCCTTCCCCTTCTCCTTTTGCCTTCAATCTTTCCCAGCATCGGAGTCTTCTCCAGAGAGTCCTCTCTTCGCATTAGGTGGCCAAAATATTTGAGTTTCAGCCTTAGTACCTGTCCTTCCAGGGAACAGTCAGGCTTGATTTCATTTAGAATTGACTGATTTGATCTCCTAGCAGTCCAAGGGACTCTCAGGAGTCTTCTCCAGCACCACAGTTCAAAAGCATCTATTCTTCGGTGCTCAGCCTTCCTTATGGTCCAACTCTCGCAAATAAGCAAAACTTATTTAGCACTTATTTAGAATACTGCGTGCTGAGAAGGTGACAAAAAGGTCTATCACTTCTCCAGAAGGTTAGAAAATAAATTTGCTGGAGATATTCTTGGGAAAAAATCTGATGCACCAGTTTGTTTTAAGGGGTGTCAAGAAAAAATAATCAGCACAGCTAGAGCCCTGCCTAGAAGATACATCCCATTTAAACTTTTGCCAGCAACTAATACACAAGGACGTACACACGTACTCATACAGAGACCACCTAAAGCAAGACTGCAGGAAAATATTGTCTTGGTCTTTCTGCTTGTTTTATGCCTTGTTCACCATTTCTTGAACTTCTAGCATGGATTAGACAGCCATCTAGTTCTACAAACACACCTGGGTGCTGTGCACTCACTGACAAGGTTATCAAACTTTTTAAGGTACTTCCTCAACACACAGAAAGCTGAAATAGCAGCCAGCAGTTCAGCACAAAGCAAGTTAAGGCACAAATCAGATGAGTCAAACTGCTGGGTTGTAGAATTTCCATTGCTCTCAAAGTGAGGGAGAGGGCATTTGCAATAGCAGCTAGGAATACATGTACTTGATTACTTATTGAATGATTTATCTACCAGTTTTTATACTTTTCTTCCACATTATTTTATTTATTTATATAACTTACAATGCACTTCATAACATTAAAAAATGCAATCAATTAAAAGCAATAAAGCCAATGACAATGAAACATAGAACAACTCAAGAATCATTAGATAAATATCAGTAGGATCAATGGTCAATACGGTTCAGCAGACATAAGAACATAAGAAGAGCCCTGCTGGATCAGGCCAAAGGCCCATCTAGTCCAGCTTCCTGTATCACACAGTGGTGGCCCCACCAGATGCCTCAGGGAGTACACAAGACAACAAGATACCTGTATCCTGTCACCACTCTCTTGTACTTGGCACAGAGAAAACCTACTCCTCCAACCAGGAGGTTGCTTATCCCCATCATGGCTTGTAAGCTGTGATGGATGTTTCCTCTATAAATCTGTCCAATCCCCTTTTAAAGGCATCCAGGCCAGGTGCCATCATCACATCCTGTGGCAAGGAGTTCCACAAACCAATTACACACTGGGTAAAGAAATATTTTATTTTGTCTGTTTGTGAGACACAGGCCTCATTGTCATTTACAGTCCCAGGGAGAACAGGAACATGTTTACCTGTCTCCGGCAAGAAACAATTGTCGAGGCCAAATGATTCTCCTGAGGGAGGGCATTCCGCTGTGTGGGTGGGGTGCGGTGGGGGCAATAACTGAATACAAACTACTGTACATTTAAATAAAGTTGTTTCTAGTCAAACCAGTGGTTCTCTAGTCCAGTACTATCTTCTATCTTGTTAAGCATCAGTCTTCTGGGGACTCAGGAAGAAATCTCTCTCCATCCTGCACCATGCAATCCTTTAATTGGAATTGCCAGAAAGTTAACCTGGGACCTTTTAAATGCTCTGCCACTGAAACTGTGCTTTAGTTTTAATGTCTAACAAGCCTTCATAAAGTCAACAAGTCCCTTACATAAAGTTTTACAGGTTTGATTCATTTCCACCAAAATGCCACATATGAATCTAACAACCTTCAAGTGTGCCAAAGTTCAGTTAAGAAGAGCCTGTGATTCTTATACATTGCCCCCACACAATTTTTCAGACTGCTCAATTTACATAATACTAATTTGCATAATCAACATCAAGTGCATTCAAAATGTCAAGCTCCTGAGCACAGGCAACAGATTGTGCCACAAGCACAAACAAACGTGGGCACTGTACACTCTTTTTAAATATTACTGTACATCATCTCCAATGTTCCAGAAAGGAACACACTTACTAGAGTTGCCTGGAAACATTCCAACTGGCTTGATGACATTGGATCAGTCACAAGAGGCAGCCGTGGAAGAGAAGCTGCAATTGGTCAGTTCCCAGGCCTCACACATTGGTTGCTAAACTCTGCAACCTTTGGGTTAAAGGATAATAAAAGCCTTTTCGACTTCTGCTGCACCCAAACAGTTACTGTATTTACCTAATTTCTATTTGTACTGCCTCCACTCTAACCTGAGGATTATGTTTGACAGCCTTCATAAAAAGAAGTCTCCTTTCTGAAAAGAATAAGACCATTTTCACTCATGTACAATCATCACTTGATGTCTTACACATACAAATCATCACTTGATGTTGCAAAGAGCCATCACAGGCAGAGGTTTCACATTACTTCAAAGCACAATGCTTTTCAATGGAGGCAATTCACAAATTCAAGTGATGAGATTCTAGTTGATCAACATGCATGCCTGCACCAGCAAGGAAGATCCCAGGGGCTGTCCACAAACAACATGCAGAGCATTCAGAAACCATGTAATGAAGGAAAACGGACACAACATTCCAGCAACTTTGGGACTAACTGTCTTATTGAACACACAGAAAAGTTTAACTGGCAACACAGAAGTTAACAGTTAACCAACCAGCCTATCATAGCCTATGCCTAAATTAAGGATTTCACTAGCAAAACTTCAAAAAGAAAATAGTAATCAATCCCTTCTTCAACTTTTTCTTCATAGAAAACACACACTCTCTGATGGACTTTATCAAACTTTATAGCAAGAGAACAAGGGGCACTGACTAAGTTCAAATTAGAATACTGCAGTAGCAAATGGTTATTCTTGCCCTATTATGGATAAGGAAATACTCTCACTGAACAGGCTGACCTGAATTGAACATGTTTTAAACTGATAAGTTATGGCTCACAACTCATTCATGCACCCAGGCCTGAAGGCAAGACGTGCCACACCAACAGCACTGCTCTCATTTTCCATTCCTTAAAATAAAATAAAAAAATGCTGAAAGAAACCAGGACAACAGAAAAATCTCTCTCAATATTCTTGAACCTCATTATTGTAGTTTACTCACAATGTTTCTCATAATGATAAGGGTTCTTGCACAAAAGCTGAAGTGTGGTACGCACAGACATAGCCAAAGATCCTAACTACCGGTAAACTAGACAATCCTTACTAACATCCGTCCGCCGGATCCTGTTCCCTGGCAGCAACGCTGCCGCAGGAGCGGAGGTCTCCTCGGGGAAGGAGACGCTCGTCTCCTTCCCCGAGTGCAACCGGGGCCAGGCCCTATCGGCCTCCTTGGATTTCCGCCAGCTATTTTGCTGCTGGAAGTAGAGGAGGCTGTGTAAAGGCTCTGGCGCCCGGCGGGGGCCAGGATACGGCCGAAAGCCGTCCCCCGCCACCTCCCAGGCCGCCTGGGCCAATGGTCACCCTCCCTGCCCCGGCGATCCACACACACACACCCGCCCGCTGGATCCTAACTTACCGGGTCCATCGCCAGAGCTGGGGAGGCCGACATTGCGCAAGCCTTCCCTGCTCCCGAGGAGGCAAAAACGTGCCTTATGGCACGCTTGCTACTCCTTCCGGCACCGGAACACTTGTTCCGGCGCCGCGATGTTAGTGAGGATTGCGCTGACAGTATTATTGTAAGCACAAGTTATGGTTAGCAGAGTTATAGTGCAATCCTATACATGTTTACTCAGAAGTAAGTCTCGCTATGTTCAATGGAGTTTACTCCAGGGTAAGTGTGTATAAGATTTCTGCCTAACTTGTTTAAGGTTATATCATAAAAAAATTATTTACAATCTCTGCAGTTGCTCTCTCCTTCATGCAACTTGAATATTGGGACTGAGGGATGCAGATTTTGAATGGTGGCCTGAGATGCTTCTATCCTTCTCGGCTGTGGCGCCTCAATTATGGAATTCCCTCCCCCTGGAATTAAGAACGACTCCCTCTTTAGAGACCTTTCGGCGGGGCCTTAAGACGTTTTTATTTAGGACAGCTTTTGATGTCTGACATGGTGGGCTGACCTTTTAACAAACGGCTTTTAACATATGTAAATTCAGGTGACCCACTGGGGTTGTTTATTTTAAATTGTTTTAATTAGTTATTTTAATATGTATATATGTATTTTAATATTGTGTAAGCCGCCTTGAGTGCCCTCGGGAGAAAGGCGGGGTATAAATTCTTTAAATAAATAAATATTCTTAAAAAATCTAAACTGTATTTGGGCGAGGGGGTAACTTCTTTAGTATTCAACATAAACATTGATCCCATGTTGTAGGTTCATATTAAAATTTGGTTCTGAATCTGACCACTGCACAAAGAGACAATTTCCATCAATACACAGAACATTCTGATGTAACTTTATCGAAAGGGAATTTTGTCCACTACAAAAGGGAATTTTTTCCACATATCCAAATGTTGATTTGCTAATGTTTTTTACACATCAACGCTTGCAACAAAAGGATCTGCTCTTTGTTAAATTATTTTAATTCTGGAATGACCTCCAGCTGTAGACCGATACATACTGTGGGGGCCAGATACATACTGTGGTAACGTCTTTCAAGGGACATCGATGTGGGAGTGATCAATGTAAGTGTTTGATTAGAAGTTCTGACAAAAATGTTGGAAAATGCACGTGCATGGAGAGTGATAACGTCACATACCACATGCAGCAGCAGTGTCCACAAGGGTCAGATCCAGCAAATTGGCCTACACAATGCATCAGAAGAATTTAACAGCTAAAGAACAGAGGAACATTAAAATAGGTATGGTGTTTTCAGTAAGTCCATTATAAGCCTGATTCTGTGCAGGTTCACGTGAAAGACCCACCAAGTTCACCAGAATTTAATTCCAAGTACAGTATTCATTAATAGGACAGTAGCCCCAGTTACCTATAAGAGTACTAACCCCCTGAACTGGACATAGAAAGTAATCAAGCATGCTGTGAAGCTATGCAAATTAAGGTAGCTGGAACCCTATCTAAGGTCACATAAAGCAAGGAAAAAGCTCAGGTGCTTGGTTGCCCTGGTACCTAGAAAGGGGCAAGGTTGCTGCCCAAAATTTTGATGCTGGTTCCTAGATATCTGATGCTGGTACCTTTGAAATTTTACAGCATTGAGTGACATGCCGCCAATAAAAAACAGGCTTTGGAACTACAGAACAGCCTAGAAGAGAAAACTTCAATACATGAATAAGCCAGTACTACATATACAGTTAATTTTTGCTGCTGCTGTTTGCTTGTTTGTTTTTGTATGGCAGTTGAAGCGCTCACAGAGGAGCTGGTTATAGAGGACAGTCATGGGAACGTGCAAAGCAAATAACATGATCTGTGCGATTCTCCAGCACCACAAAGCCAAGAACAGTTAAGTGACTTAGGTGTTGCTTTTGGACCAATATGGCTACGTATAAGGCTGTTATAAAACATTTACATCCCAATCCTAACCAACTTTCCAGGGCTGATGCAGCTGTGCCAATGGGGTGCATTCTACATCCTGCAGTGGAGGGGCAGTCAGGGAGGCCTCCTCAAGGTAAGGGAACATTTGTTCCTTTACCTCCGGGCTACATTGAGGTTGCATCAGAGCTGGAAAGTTGGTTAGGATTGCGCTGCTAAAGGGGGAAAGGAAAAGCAGCCAATGTGCAGGCGATGCCAGGTCAAAGTGTCAAAAATAAGAACTACAAATCTATCTTTCATGGTAAATCCAAATTAGTTGAAACATTCAAAAAAAAAAAGAGAGGCCAAAAGTGCCTTTGTACTCAATGACTTTATGGAATAACAAACAGACCCTTAAACAGCCATGTTGCAAACATTACATTGCAGACTATTTCATGCATTCATCGATGCAGAGTCCTGGATGCACAATGGGCACCGCGGTGAAGGGGAGGATGCCAATGTCATAGGAAAGATGCCCCTGGTTAGGCCATTTTAAACAGTCTCCCAGCGGTGTGGCAGTTGCTCTTATTTCCTTGCACCTGGGAGAACATCTAACACAGGGGTGGACAAGGGTACATCTGGAAGGTCTGGCAGATCTCATGGTGCTTTGCAGGAGATCAACTACCAATTGTTTAAGACGACAACAACAAAAAGGCCTCTTGTTTCCCAATTAGGTTGCTGAAATGAAGAAAGTTTGGGGAGAAACCCAGAGTGGATTTGCGTGTAGAAGTATTATGAACAACTTGTGGTACTGAAAAGAAATTTCTGGATTATGCACCATGAGCTCAGGGGTACCCTGTCCTTTAATTCAAAGCATCTGTCCATTGAGCCATAATTTTGCACCTGCTTGGTGAACCTTGAGGTTCTAGTAAAAGAATCAAGGACATTCCGCATGCCTGAAGTCTGCCCACTCCTGTCTTAAGCCCGAGCTACACTGTCTGCGTCGAGTCCGCGTTCCGCGTGCATCTGGTGTCCCGCCCCAAGTCAAACAACAGGCTCTGATTGGCCGGACGTAGCACAAGTCGAGGCCACCTCGACTTTTGCTGTGTCCGCGCTACGTCCGGCCAATCAGAGTCCGTTGTTTGACCTGGGGGCGGGACACCAGACGCACACGGAATGCGGACTCGACGCGGACAGCGTAGCTCGGGCTTTAAAGGACACCTCGTGACGTATTCGAAAGTGGAGAGCTCCCCACCCTTTCTTTGCACTTTTAGGGGCAAAGTTCTGCCACAACATGTTCATAATAATACAAAATAAAGCACATGTGATGGAGGATGCTCTCTATCCTGAGTGGACTGTCATTTTTGTTCTCAGTCCAGGTGGCATGCCATGCATACAGCAACTGCACCATCCAAATTGTCAGTCACAAGTACACAAACCATGATCCAACACACCACTGCTCAATTTGCACTGGGAAGTTTTGCAGCGGTACACCAACTGGCAGGTTTTCCTTGTGACCCACAATTCAGCCAATCTGTCCATTGGGTAGGTTGGAGTTTAAAAAGCAGAAGCTACCCCTCCATGTACAGCAGCATTGTGTGAATTCAGCCTCCAGCACGAAAAGCTACAGTAAGCAGGGCTTTTGCTGCCAAGGAAGCAGAATAGGAAACTATGCCACAGCATTCTTGCCCCCGTTTACCCCTTTCTAACCTCATCTGTCCCTCTGTCACCTTCCTCACAATCAATTTTAGATTGTAAGCTCCTGGGGGGCAAAGACTCCTCTTTTGTTTTTTTCCATCTCTCCTTTTTTGTTGATTTAGTATTTAGGTGACTAGGCGCCATAAGCGCCAATCACGCTAAGGACATTGTCAATTATTATAGTAATAATAAATAATGAAAATCATAAAGCCATCCACGTCACAGAGCGGCAAACACCCTTCGCTTCAGCCGCCCTTCCCTGCGGGCTGCAGCTCACGGGGGAGGGGGTGTCCACCAGCGACCCCGCCCCTGCAGCCACCCGGGGGAGCGCGGCCAGGCGCAGAAGCGACACTTGGGGCACCCCTGAAGGGGGGAGGAGGCGCCGGAGGGGGAGGGGGATACGCGGGCTTGCCCCTCCCGTCCCCCTCTCCAGGGTGGCGGTTTGTCGCGCCCCCCGCCCAGGCCTCCCTCCCGCCGGGCGCTTCTGGGTGACGCCACAAGCCCCCACCCCCTTTACCAAGGTCCGCTCCAGGCAAGGCTGGCGGGGCCGTGGCGGCCACTCCAAGCCAGGGAAGCCGCGTCCTCGGCGGCGGCTGAAGAAGAAGAGGCGGCCGCGGCACCAGCAACAGCAGCGGCGGCAGCAGCTTGTCAAAGAGGAAACATGACGAGGGGAGGGCTGAAGGAGAGCGAACGAGCGAGAGAGGCTGCAAGATCTCGCGAGGTCTCGCTTGGATCTCGCGAGATCTGGCGGCAGCTTTTCTCCTGTTCTCTCTGACTTTAATTTTTTGCCTCCCCCTCCCTTCAGGACCGAGCAGTGCGGCGTCTATGGCAGCCTGGCGGGCGGACAGGAAGCGCGCCTCCTGCGGGAGGGCGGTGGTATCATCCTGGCAAGCCTCAACTCCCCATTTCATCCCCGCCGTCACTCTTATAGAGTGAATTATTTTAAAATAATAATTAAATAAGTCAAATTTTAAATAATAATTAAAACAGCGTCATTAATGAGCTAAACTATCTTATTGATCAACAAATTAAACAGTTTAAGAAAATGTTTGACTAAGGAGGTTGCAGTCCCCTGTGCACTCTTTCATGGGAATAAGCCCCGTCGTGAACACGCAATGGGACTTATGTCACTTCCGAGTAATGGGACTTGTGTCACACGCATAGGATTGCGCTGTAAATGTGCTTTAATTTTTTTTCTACAACAAAGAGTTTTGCAGCAGCTTAAAAGCTGAAACTATGCTTATATACACACGTGGGAACTCAGTAGATATACACGCAGTAGATATACACACAGCTCTGAGGCTGCAATCCTATACACACATTCTTCGGAGGAAATCCCATTGATCACAATAGGACTTACGTCTGAGTAGATATGTATATAGCCCGATTGAACTGTAGCAAAATTACTGTATTTCAGCATAAGCTTTTGTGGACTAGAGGTGAGATCATCTGATGTATGAAGAGTTATTGTTGTGCTCAGTTGGCAAGTTTATCAAAATTATATATTAAAAATATTGAAAGCACTATCTTAGAAAAAGACTTCCCTTTTCTCTCACACAGGAGAGTTCTTTCTGATGTTTGTTGCAATGTATATTATCATCTAAAAACTAAGTATGTTTTATTGAAAAATTATGAACACAGAGCATGCTTTTTGCTGAACCATTGTTTATTCATATGCAAATAAAATTGATTAATCACCTGAGACTGTGCCAGGTGCAAGGGAGTGGTGACAGGATACAGGTATCTTGTTTGTCTTGTGTGCTCTTGGAGGCATCTGGTGGGGCCTCTGTGAGATACAGGAAGTTGGACTAGATGGGCCTTTGGCCTGATCCAGCAGGGCTCTTCTTATGTTCTTATGTAACCTAGGATGACTACAATTTATTTAATCAAGTGTCAGCCCTATTCATAATTATTTTTTCTCCTTGATTGTTTTATTTTCATTTACACTCTAAATTTAAATTGTAGATCTTAATTCAGGCCCCAATCCTATCCAAAAAAACCTCACTGATGCTCATGCATGCCAAGGAGGTGCATACTGCATCCTATGGTGAGAGCCTGAGAGGGCAGTTCAGAGGACTCCTCAGGCCTTTGCTTTCACTACGGGTCTCATATTTTGCTGGCACAGAACCGAGGAGAGTGAAGGAGAGGGAAAGCGAGATGGAATGAAGGGGGGATAGGATATGGCTGCACATGATTGCTGCCAATTCTGCTGCTCCTCCCACATTCCGCCTCCCTCCCCCACCCCTTGCCCCAGCCAGTACTGCCCCCATTGCTCCCTCTCCCTTCCATTGCCCACCCCCACCGCTGCCTTACCTGGTACTGGTGGAAGGTGTCTGCCTCCAGCAGAGGCAGAGCTGGGGAGGGGGCAGGGGGCGGCGGGCCCCCAGTGGTGCTGTTGGGCCCTGGGCAGCAGGTGACCGGGGGTTGTCTCTAAGCAGGCGGCAATGGGGCAATTTGGGCCGTTTCGGCTGCGTGAGCACTGAGCAGGCAGCGGCAGCAACAAGTTTGGCCCACCCGCCCTGCACCTCTGATGCCAAACGGCGGCAATGTCACTTCCGGAGTGGGGGGGGCGGTCAGAGCGCCGCCACTGGCCTCCAGCAAGCACGCTCAACCGCCAGTGACTGCACTGGTGGCCTCGTTGCACTTGCTGGCAGTATCAGTGAGTGCAACATCATGCAACACATTCCAGATCCAGGCACTTCCCCCTGGATCCTGACACACCCACTGGAAGAACACACATTCCATCAGTGGGGCAGTTCAGATAGACTTGGGCCATGAGTTTATTAATGGGATGGATTTCCCCTGCTAACTGGGCAAGAGGCACTTTTTCAATGGGTGCTCCTCTTATATTTAGCAGGGTGAGAGTAACTGCCCCCCCCTTTCACCCCAGCACAGTGTCTTTTCTGGTAGCTGTTTGCTGGTGGTGGTCTGCATCTTTTTTAGATTGTTAGCCCTTTGGGGACAGGGAGACATTTAATCATTTGATTTTGTCTGTAAACCGCTTTGTGAACTTTTTGTTGAAAAGCTGTATATTAATAATAATAATAATAATGATGATGATGATGATGATGGTGATGATGATGGTGATGATGATGATGATGTCTGGAACCCTCTGCTATTGTTTCTGTAACTGTTCTTGTTTGTTCTGTTTTCATGGTTTTTAAATCATTTTTATTACACGTATAACATTTGTTATTCTGTGCTATGTGCTGAAGGAAAGTGACTGGCTAAGGGTGGTGGGGTTATAGAGCCTGGGGCCTATGTTAACACTTAACAGCTCTGTGGGCAACATCTGCTGGAGCTTCTCCTTGTTCTTTTGTCTGACCTTCTACCCATTTACAAATATGCCCTAAATTTTAAAATTTTGGAATTGGTGGTGAGCAAGCTGTTGTTTGACAATAGCAATGTACAAACTCCATATGTTAAAAAAGTGATTGCTAGATGGTAAGGAAGTGCCCATCAAAGTGTACATTTCAAGTATTCTTTGGCATGATGTGCCACTAAAATCCCTGAACTGCATCTGTCATCATGGAGCCATCCTATTAAGAACCCCTTGTTCATCTCTTTTAACATATGACAGATGCACATTGCTTTTCCTATGCCAAATATTTGGAAGGAGCGGGATGTACAAGACAGGGCATTCTGGTCAGGAAACACTACATGTCAACCCTCTTACATACCAAAAATGTTGAGACAAGAAATAATTCATAAAGCCTTCAGGGCATGTACACACAAACACACCACAGCAACCTTTTCCCCCTTCAGTGTTTCCCAAACCTTTTTGACCTGCAGCTCCCTTGACCATTGGTGACCATTGGCTGCGGCTCCCCATTACATTACGTTGATGCCTGCCAATTGGCATTGCACTGTTTTCCCGAGATGATTCCGTGGCGCTCCGCGGCTCCCCTGGCTGATTCTGCGGCTCCCCTGGGAGCCACGCCCCCCAGTTTGGGAACTACTGCCTTGCATTCATAAAGACAATGCAGAATCTCAGGTACCTTCTTTAAACAAAAGTCTCCCCCTATTGCATGTATATTCAAAGGTACCAGTGAAAAATGGTTTTATTGACCAGGGATTTTAATTCATAATGATTTAGAGAAGGATATTATTTAGCTCACGAAGGCCAGCGGGTGGCGCAGTGGGTTAAACCGCTGAACCATAAGCTGTCGATTGAAAGGTCGGCAGTTCGATTCCCACGACGGGGTGAGCGCTCGTTGCTTGGCCAGCTCCTGCCAACCTAGCAGTTCCAAAGCATGTCAATGCAAGTAGATAAATAGGTACCGCTTGCGGGAAGGTAAACAGCGCTCCGTGTTCCAGCTGCATGCTACGCGCTGCGGCAAGGAGAGTCATGCCGGCCACATGACCATGGAGGCGTCTTCGGACAACGCTGGCTCTTCGGCTTTGAAATGGGGATGAGCACCACACCCTAGAGTCGGACACGACTGGACTTAATTGTCAGGGGATACCTTTACCTTATTATTTAGCTCAGGATGGACCATTGCTCTATGGTTGAGTACCTGCTTTGTAGCCAGAAGGTCCAAGGTCTCCAGGGACAGCAGAGAAAATTTACTATCTGAAAACTTAGAGAGCTGCTACCACTCAGTGTTGCCAATACTAAGCTAGATAGACCAATGGGTGGACTCAATATAAAGCAGTTTCCTATATTGTGTTGTTTTACCCATCTACTGCTTTTAGGGCTGCTTTAAAGCTGCTTTTCTTCCCATTTTAACATTGATGGGTCTTATTTTGATTGTCTTAATGTTTCTATGTTTAATTGTTAAATTGTGTTAAGCCACCAATCATATATGGATAAGGCAGGATACAAATATATTTATTAATGCCTTATTAAATATGACAAAGGATAGTATTACCCCCAGGGATTTAGGGAATATACGAAGCTTGGCCACAATAGCCATTGGTCTTCAGTTCTATAATGAACTGTTCTAAGTGCCAAGGAATTAAAGGGGCACAAGGCATCACTGACTGGAAACTCCCTGGACCACAAATACCCCAATATTTCATGTATTTACCATTATACACCCTGCAACAATTAAAGGAACTGGTGAAGGTGGGGGCAAATAAATTGATAAAATAAATTCTACTTCTCAGGATCCTGATCCTTGCTTCTCACATGGTCAGACAAAACAGAACATATATAAGAATAGAAAACAGAATATATTATTATTAATCAGACCACACAGAAGGGTACACAGAAGGATTTGTTATAAATCCAGCAGAGAGAATGGGCTTTAAAAGGTACAACAAGGAGGAGGAAAGAGAAGAGACAAACTGGGGGGGGGGAGAGAGAACAATAACGACTGGTGAGATATACAATACGAAACGGCCATTTTCAACTGAAGTGCCAAAGCTGGCAGCCGTTTGATCAGCTCCTCCCTTCCAGCTATTAGTGAACTTCTTGTTTAGCATAAAGTGGGGGCCATTTGCCTGTTTGTTCCCTCCCTCCCCTAATCATGCCATCCTGCCAGGCACACTGAGAGTAGCTCAGTGACCAGAACAGCCTCAAAGAGCTAACAAAAGCGATTGGTGATGTGCCAGCTGCAAAGGTGCTGTCCAGTTGCTGAGAGCTGATGGAGAGCTTGCTTGCTGCCCAGAGTATCAGTACATCCCGCACCAGTTTTCTCTGGCTATTAATATTCATGGGCAAGAGCTGTCCAACAGTAGGGGGGGGGGGCAGACAAGCCAAGGTGGGGGAAAAGGCACTCAAGATCATAACTCAGTACACATCAGCCATTGTGGGACTCTTGGGCACTGCAAGTGATGGGGAATCTTTGCTATTTTGTACTTTTAAGTATTTTACCTGTACTATGAAAAGAAGTACGGTAAATATTACATAAGTCCTACTATGTTCATTGGCACAAACCATGGTTTATTTTAAGGACTTAAACCCGCCTTCCAATCAAACAGTCTCCAAAGTGGTTTACAACACATTAAAAATGATACTGCCCAAAATTCCCAGCGCCTTTGTTCCGTCTGGCTGCTGGTAGAAGCCAGCGTCCTCCTTCTCTCTGATTCCAGTTTCAGAGTACCTGGCAGATGGAGCCAAATCTCTGCCAGGGAAAGGGTTAGTAAACTCCCTGCAGCTGGTCACCCTCATGGCACGAGGACCTCCTTGAGAAATGCACAATTGTACCCAGTGTTTTAAATACAAAACTACTGTATCCGCATTACGCGAAGGGGTGGTGAGGTATCTGAATTTTTAATGTCTTGAGGAACTTGGAGGAAAAAAACCCACAGAGTATTGTGATTCCTGAAAGACAAAAGTATTTATTGTGGCAGAAGCCTTTGAAGACTACAGCACACAGTATCGGATGCAAGATGGATTACTATTTCATATGGCTAAATCAGGCCCCTTCCATGGTAGCAACTTCCAGAGGGGTAGAGCACAAAACAATAATGAGTGTTGGGGCATCTTACAGATTCCCAGGTTTATTGTGGCATGAGTTGTATTGGACTAGGGATTGATGACGTTGATTCTAGTCCACAAAAGCTTATGATACAATAACAGCGCAATCCTATCCATGTCTACTCAGAAGTAAGTACCATTGTATTCAATGGGGCTTACTCCCAGGAAAGTGTGTATAGGATTGCAGCCTAAATCTGTAAGGATTTAAAATGTGACTACAAGCACCTTTGTTGTTTATGCTGCCATAAAGGATTGTGGCTATCCCTGTAGTTGGGAGTTAAACAGATGCTTCAAGACCCCTTTGCCTTGTAACAAGGAACATCTAACCATCAAAAAAACAAGAGCAGCAGCTGTTAGATCTAAAGCAGCATTTTAAAAAAGGCTTCTGAAATAACCTCACTAGGAGAGGTTGTTCCTGAGCTTCATTCAGGGTCGGTCCATCTGTGAAGCTAACTAAGATGGTTGCCTCAGGTAGGGTGCCCCAGCTTCCACCATTGTCTTCCTCTCACTTCCTGGATTCAAAAAAGAAATGAGGAACGGAGTGGAGTCATAGGCTACAGCAGTGGTGGCCAACCTTTCAACATGAATGCTGGCCCTTTAAATGGTTGTATAGGTGAGGGCATTTCAGCAGGTGCAGCTGCTTTAGCAACACCATCAGCACTTGCAGCTGCCAAGATTCTGTCTTCTACACAACTCTTCAGAACACAGTAGCCATACTGGTGGAAGGTTGGCCACCCCTGGGCTACAGGATTGGACACACTAACCCACCACTCTCTGCTCTTCCTCTTTCACTCTGTTCCCTTTTTTTCCTTTTTGAATCCAGGGAGTGGAAAGAGAAGCAGCAGAGACTAGTGCACCACCAGGTAAGGAGGTGGCAGCCACATTTGGGACCCATCCTCATGCACCGGGAGTTCTTGGGCAGGTCCTGGCTCTACCACTGAAAGGACGTCTCTCATGTGTCCACCTCCCATATGTCCAACAGTGGGAAATGTCAGAAGTGTATCAAATTGCTCGAGCACAAGCAGGTTCATAAATGGATGGGGGGTGGGTGGGTAAGGCAGTCCTTGAGATATTTTGATCCCCAGCGATCTAGAGCTTGAAAAGATCAAAACCAGCCCTTGAATAGAGCATATTACGGTAATCTTAGCTGTAGTGTAAGATACTGCAAGGCTATAATCCCATACACACCTAACCTAGGCACAAGTCTCATTGAACTCAATAGAACTTACTTCTGAGATGATCAGCACAACCCTGTGTAACTTTGCACCGGTGTAACAGTGGGTTAAACCGCTGAACCATGAGCTGTAGATCGAAAGGTCGACAGTTTGAATCCGTAACGGGGTGAGCTCTCGTTGCTTGGCCAGCTCCTGCCAACCTAGCAGTTCCAAAGCATGTTAATGCGAGTAGATAAATAGGTACCTCTTGTGGGAAGGTAAACAGCGCTCCGTGTTCCAGCCGCATGCTATGCACTGCGGCAAGGTGAGTCATGCCGGCCACCTGATCACGGAGGCGTCTTCGGACAACGCTGGCTCTTCGGCTTTGAAATGGGGATGAGCACCACACCCTAGAGTGGGACACGACTGGACTTAGTAATTGTCAGGGGTCACCTTTACCTTTTTAACAGTAGATGCACCCAGAGGCGTTCTAATATGGGGGGAGCAGGTGTGCTCCACCCCAGGCACTGAGTGGGTGCGGGGGCGCGGCAGCCGGGCTCGGGGCTGCGCAGAGCGGTGCGGCACCGGAGCTCAGCTGGCGCGCCCCTCTAAAGCAGCGCGTCCACTCGGCGCTTCCCGTAGCGTTCGGACCTCTCAGAAAGCCCTCGACCGCCGAACAAGGCGGTCGCTTTGAGGAGGGCTTCTCCCCGGTCTCCGGAGCGTAGCCTCCGTAAGGCCGGGGAAGCGCCGAGTGGGCGCTCAGCTCCGAGAACGGCTGCTTGGGGGGGCGCACCAACCCCGCCCCCCCAGGCACCGGGACGGCTGGGAACGCCACTGGATGCACCAGTGTAACAGCAGATGCACCGGCGTAAGTGCACTTACACCGGCATAACTGCACTTACACCGGTGCATCTACTGTTACACTGGTGCAAAGTTACACAGAATTGCGCTGATAGACATTCATAGGCTTGCACTGTAAGTATTGTGGTGGGATTCTGGGGCACACCACTCAGATTGCATGGTACAGCTACATATGTGGGTAAAAGTCATTACCTGCAGTCTTCTTTTTTTCCCCCACCCTGTCCTTAAGAATCAGAAGTCAGTTTTATTAAAATGCCACTCTAGATACACAACAGATGCAGCAAAGCGAAAAACAAGCAGATTTTAAACCAGGAAACAAATATTTCATATTGAGCCAAAACATTCCACTTCCTTAATGGTATGAGCTGACCCAGAGCAAGGCAGCCTCACCCTGGAAACTGTTCAAACATTTCCCATTACTGCAGTGAGCTAACCTTCTTTGCAATGCAGATTTAATTGATTTGGTTTAAGTAGCTGCAGAGTGCTGAATGATCTCCTGTATAATTTATCTCTTGTGGTGCCATGCATGTTAAAATCACTGGTGCAGTGAATCAGGTTTAAGGGGCAAGCCTAACGTAAATTTATACATACAATTTCCCCTTTTGCACATTTTGGTCTGTATGTCATTCTGCCCTTCCTTCCTTAATCTCAAACCCAGAATGGTCTTTCCCATGTTGGATATCCTCCAAAGGGTGTTTTGTGAGTGTGTTATCAAATTTGATATAATTGCTTCACACTAATTGAAATAAAACAGCTCCAGCATCTTTTGTGAAGTTAAGTGATATACAAGTTCCAGAATTCTTGACGCTTCCATTGTATATTCTCTATCCTCTACAAATCAGAGATTTTTACTTTTTGTATATATGTGTCATACAAATATACTGTAAATAAATTCCCAAATACCATATAGCACTTGGAAATTAAAGGGTGGATAGTTTTTCTCCCTCTCTCACAATAGAACCAGGGCTCATCCAATGGAACTGATTGGCAGGAGGTTTAGGATGGACAAAAAAAGTTCTTCTTTAAACAGCAAATATCTGTGTGGATCTGTGGAATTAATTATTCTTATTTATTATTTCTTGAATTTATAGCCCGCCTTTCTCCCCCATAGGGAGAGAACCGCTACAAGATGTGGCAACAGCCACTAGCTTGGATGATTTGAAAAGGATTGGACAAATTCATGGAGGACAGGTCTATCATGATGGCTATGCATGATACACCTTCAGGTTCAGCAGCAATATTCCTTGGAATACCAGTTGCAGGAGAGCAACAGCAGAAGTACAGTATGCATTTCTCGCCTGCTTGTGGGCTTCCCAGAGGCAGACCACTGTGGGAAGCTGGATGAGATAGTCCTTCGGCCTGATTGAGCAGACGTTTTCTTAAGGATTTTTAGACTCATTATCCTAACAAACTTGTTGACTTATTACCAAAGCAAAAGTACCTCTTATTATTGAAAACACTCCCCAGGATTAACGATATATTGGGCATACCGCAAATAATAGAACATACAGTGAGAAAAATAGGAATTTAATGTGGCTATTAATAGAGTCAGAAAGCATGTTGCAGCAACCAGATGATCTCGGAGGAATTTAGTATTAGGATGACAGAAACAGCAACCTCAAGACCAATCAGTAGAGAAAGTACATCAGATTCAATCAGCATTTTTTTCAGAACATACACCAAGAATGACGAGAGAGCTGAGATTTAACATGTCTGAAAGTGTTTTAACATTCTCTATGATGTGGTAAACGTTGGATTTCACCTCTTGGTGAATTTGCCACATATAAAATGAATGTGAGAATTAGTTCTTAGACAGTAACTTTTTTATTTTTTTGCTGTTTTGTAAATCTCCATGGAGTTTAAAAGTATTGCTCATGCATGTTGTAGCTTTGCACAATGCACCAAGTAAAAAGAAAAACACATATTGACAACATAAGTCTCCGACAGAAGTCACCACCACTTTAGCTCACTGTTCTACATCTCCTCTCCTCCACATTTCCTCTTCCACTCTGTTCCCCACTTCTTTTTTGAATACAGGGAGCAGGAGTGGCAGAGGGTGGGGCATTGCTGGATAAGGGGATGGGGGCATTTAGGGCACCATCGCAGGTGCCGGGAGCCCTGCTCTGTGTTCCCTTTTTCTGTAGTCTATCAAGGGGCTTCGCCCAGACTATCGCACCCCCTCCCCCTTGAGGCCCATCTGGTCCCCTCATTATCGCATTTTTGCCATCTAGTTAAGACTTTTGTGTTAAAAAAAAACACAAGCATTTCAATTCAGTTGATGCTTCCTGCATTTTGTCCCCCGACTCTCAGTTGGTCTTTTCTAATTGCTCTAGTTTTAGCGTTGTTCATTTAATCGTTTGATATGGTTTATATTTTTTGGCTTTGATAATTTTATCAACTGATTGTATTTGCATTTGACTACATTGTAAGACAACTCGAGGGCCTCTCAGGAGCCAGGACAGAAATATATAAATGAATGAAAGCATGTGGCACTGGCCTCTAGGCCAACGGCTCAGGAGGGATGAGAAAGAGCTCCATTACGCACATGAGAGATTCCTTCCTCTGCATGCAAGGATGCATGTTTTCATCCAGGGCATTTCCTTCCACACAGTGAAGAGGAAAAGGGAAAAGGCCTAGAGGGGAACACATCAGTAGAGAGCCAAGCAGCCATAATCTGTTATTGCTCTGCTCAGGTGACAGTCAGCCCCGAATGATGGGGAAAGTATTTTTCCAATGTCCCACCATCTCTATCATGATCTCTCTCTATCAATGTTCCACCATCTCTATCATGACGTAAGTGGTGCAAGGCACTGCACCGGGGGCAAGTGGAAGGGGCTGCATTACACTGGTTTGCAAGGCATAGTGCAGCACCTTGCACCATAATGCTGCACACCCTCCAGGAACGCCACTGATCAGGATACAGTCTATCTTTCCCATACATTTTAAGGCAGTTTGATCAACACAACTCATCTTTTCAAACCATTTTTTTAAACACACAAATACATAAGCAGACAGTTGTCTACATGAGGGATAATGTGTATAGATACTGGGTAAATGAGAAGGTCAATATATTCCAGACTACAAAAAAGGGGAAGAAACGTTACAAGGAGGGATTAAAACAGAGCAGAATAATATTACCATAATACAGTTAATGTAACAATAATACATTTCCAAAATTATACAGTTTAGGTGGATGGCCATCTTCAGTGCAGCTTATAACTTATTAGGAGTGAAAAACGGGAGCTGTACCTTTTTCTTTTTACTTTTTTGCCCTATATAAGAAGGTTTGTATGCAGTACAGCCACTGCTCTTTGGTTCCAGGCACACATGGAGGTGAGAGAGAATTAATCCAAGAGAACATTGCAAAACCAGGCTTGGGGAAAATAAGCACGGCCTTCCTGGCCAGCGGGGCTCTTGCAAGAGAAGCACCTGGTAGCCAGTACTCCTGATCAGAATTATTTACAGTGCAGTTCTATGCATGCTTGCTTAGAACTAAATCCCCTTGAGTTCAATGGGGCCAATACCTAAGTAAGCAAGTTTAGGATTGCAACCTTAGCTTCAGAGCCAGCCCAAGTCAGCCCCTGAGGACACTCACTGCTACCGCCCCCCCCCCCCGGTCCGGTGGCGCACCAGCCATTGCCTCCACAGGTCTTCTGCCCCTGCCACAGGTCTTCTGCTCCCTGGATTCAGAAAGGATGAGCACACAGAGAAGAAGAGGAAATGTGGAGGAGAAGTGAATGGTGGACTCTAGAGCATCAGAGATGCCTTCAGGAAAGAAGGGTTTAGAGGGGGTGGCCAACCAACCTAAAGCAGGGGTGGCCAACCTTTCAACCTGAATGCTCCTGGCCCTTTAACGGTTGTCTAGGTGAGGGCATTTCAGCAGGGCATGCTTTAGCAACACCATCAACACTTGCAGCTGCCAAGATTCTGACTTCTACACAACTCTTAAGAACGCAGAGGCCCTCATGGTGGAAGTTTGGCCACCCCTGCTTTAAAGCCATCACTGTGAGAAGAGAAACTTACATCCATTACCTGAATTCCATTGATGAAGATCAAACATTTGCAGAGTGTGTGTAACGTGGCCTAATTTATTCTGCTCAGACCAATACACAAGTCCGGTTTTCGGGGAGTGTCTTTTTGGTTTTTAAAGTAGACTTGGATCATTGCTCTCACTGTTGCAGGGAACACAGCCCCCAAAGATGGATGCCAGGAGGGAATCAAGGGGCATATGCAGTGGACCTAAACTAGTGACTGTACAACCACTCGAGTCGCTGCAGTACGCCCTAGTACGCCCCTTACTATGACCCTCTATAAAGAAGCCCTTGTCAATCAGAAGCATACCAGCAGGAGATTCGTTCTTCCAGCTTACCAAGAAAGATTTTGCAAACCACAGATAGAGAAGCAGCAGCTTTTCCACTAGGGTGCTTTTCTTATGTGACAAAGTGGAACAAGACTGATGATGGGATGCTGCCTCCATCCCACATACCAGGAGCTAGTCTGACGGTTGCTAGTCTGACGGCTGCTAGGATTGGCAATCCACTTGCAGCTATGTGGCTCTCAAAGCAAGTGTTGCATATCACTGCGGACATTCTTAATTAAAGATTAGACATCAAATTAGTAATAGGATTAGAGTTAGGACGGTAAAAATTGTAATGTCCCAGAACTGAAGCCTACGAACTCCACAGTCCACCATTTCATTGCCTGATAGATGAAGATGTCCAGCCAGTAAAACAAGCCTGGGTTCAGTTAAGGCTTCTTCACACCTTGGGGGAGGGGGATCCAGACTCTCCAACTGAATGAGGTTTTTGGTTTCTGCATGTATGGTTTTGAGAAAGGGAGATGCCCTGATGCACAGGGCTCAGTGGTTTGAATTGTGCCCTTGGGCCCTTGGAGTTTCAATCTGATGCCGGTTTCTTTGTGGCAGAAGTCAGTTAAGATATGCTGCTCCTTCTCCTCAAGAGATGATGAGGCGCTAGACTGTTTGGAAGGTCTTCCTCGTGGTCACTCTCGCAATTGCGCTGAAACAAAGAGTGTGTCATTTCAAGTCAGAATCTGCACCTCTGGGCTTTTCCTCCACCACCACCCCCAGCCTATGCAGGGCTGGCCTAACACCTCCAAGTTCATGAAATCCTGCTGCCCCTCCTCCTTGCACAGCACCGCGGCATATCAAATGTTGCCCCCCTTACCCAGAACACCTCCACTGCTCCTCCTTCACCCACTCTTTGCATTTGAAAAGAGGGGAACAGAGTGGAAGAGGAAGTATGGCAGAGAGGAGAGCACCAGTGTTGCCCAAACCTTTTGACCTGCGGCCCCCTTGACCATTGGTGACCATTGGCTGCGGCTCCCCATTACACTATGTTGATACTTGCCAATTGGCATTGCACTGTTTTCCGAGAGGATTCCGTGGCACTCCGCGGCTCCCCTGGCTGGTTTCCGCGGCTCCCCTGGGAGCCGCACCTCCCAGTTTGGGAACCACTATTCTAGTCCACCATTCTCCTCTTCCACTCTGTTCCTCTTTTCCTTTTCAAATCCAGGTAGTGGGAGGAGGAACAATAAAGGTGAGCAAGTTGGTGACTCCTGCTAACATGCTGCCAGAGGTGACTGCCTCAGCTGGCCTTTTGGACAAGGCATGAGGATGAATTCTTTCTCTTCAGGAAATCTCAAGCGCTAGAGCAGCAGAAGCCATATCTCATACAGCTAGCCGATTCATCACACCCCATACTTTTGTGTAACTGACAAGTGAATTTGGGCATGCTGACCAGCTCCCAAATTTCACCCACCGATTTCCTGTAAGTAGGAACCTGAGGTTGTTCTCACTTAGGTGCTAGCACTATTTTGGCCAAAACAAATAGGCCGAATAGTAGTGATTTGTGAAGACCTATTAGATTACCGTCTTCAACGTCCTGGAGCGACACTAATTTTTGGATCCCTCCTGACTATGTAGTTCATTAAGTCACCACACTTTTCCACTTTCACATCCCCAAAGTCTTGTATCATTGGGCTACTCCACCAAACATGACAATATGAGCTCATTGACCTTCCTTCCAACATTTAGAGGAGAATGCTGGATTCATTCTGAGTAGCCCCAATAGTATGTTATATCACCTTGCCATTAATTTATATTGCCTCTCTTGAAAATTGGAGCATGTTGCTAGTTTGAAGGTATTTTTCTATGCAGTGGTTTCCAAACTAGAAGTGACGACCCAAATGTGGGTCACATTGATGTCCCTGAGGGTCACGTGGTCTTTATTAATTATTATTATTATTTATCAATAATAACAACAACACTGACCAACTCCGTGGGTCACCAGATCGAGATAAAAACTGTATTAGGGTCATGATCAAAAAAGTTTGGGAAACACTGCTTTAATTCAATTTGTTTTTGCCATCTCCAGCTCCTATGCTCACATGCAGAAAGGTTCTGCCTGGAGAATAGTGGTAAGTATGGTCTGGTATGTTAATGACAACAGACTCCTACTTTTATTGTGCTTCTTTGAAAACAACATTTGATGAGGTTTAATCCCTTGTTTATCTGTTCTTTGATTTGGTTTTCAGCTGTTGCGGAAAATGCTTTCACTGAAGATATTGAAAAGGCATTAATTTGGTTGGCTCAGCCCGTCCCTGTAATTCTTCAAAAGGTCAGAATTGTATTCCATTTCATCAGGGCTCCTGCAGAAATTCATTTGGATTCTTGCCAATTGCTAAACAGCTTTGGTAAATTGTAGGCTGTAAATTGGGAGTGACGATCAGTTGGAGCCAATAGGGAAAGTCCACCTGTCCCATGTTTTTATAGTGCCTGACAGTACCAGGTGAGTTAGTTTTGTTCTTGATCTATTTTTAGCTGCAAGACCGGCCTGTCTACAAGGCCAACTGAGTCAGTTGCCTCAGGTGGCAGATTGGTGGAGAGATGTCTGCCACCCAACCCCTCCTTTCACTTCCTGGATTTGAACAGGAACTTGGCAATGGACTGGTAAACATTCCAATGTTTTAGCCCTCCACTTCCTCTCCTCCATGCTTGCTCTTCTGCTCCATTCCCCTCTTTCTTGGTGAATCCAGGGAACGGAAAGTGTTGGTAAACTGAGGATAGTGGGGACAGCAGTTAGCATGGCAAGGTGTTCTAGAATCTAGCCCATCACCCATCTCTCCTCCACACTTCCTCTTCTGCTCTGTTCCCTTCTTTCTTTTCAAATCCAGAGAGTGAGAGGTGGAGCAGCAGAGGTAGCAGCTGATGTGCTTCCAGGTAAGCAAGGTGGCACTGGATGGTCTTGGGCCAGCCCTGACTGAATGAAGCTTACGACAAATAGGCAGACTGCAGACACATCAACGTTCCACTTCCTTTGCCTTGGTGTACTTACCAAGCTTTCATCTTTGATTAGGTGAACCTTTCTCATCAATGAGCGAGACAAATGGTTGCACAGCGTGACAATACTGAAAGTAAGCTGGGGAGAAACAGGAACTTGGATGATCACCCACAATTTGAAGAAGGGCATCACTTTGCTAACCTAAATCCCCAGCCAATCAGTTTCCTTGCATTGGACAAACAGGTTGAGGGGGGGGGGGATTTTCAGCAAGAAAATGGCACAAGGGAAAAGTGGTGCCCCTCCTTTCCCAGGCAATGCAGCCCCAAGCTGGACTGAGGGCCCCCTGGCAACTGCTTTTTTTTTTACAGCAAAAGGGCAGTTTCTAGCTGGCTTGAAGCATTGTTACGCCTGTCAAACAACAATGGGCATAACATAAAATGTCATTTAGACGTAAAAAGCTATTTCCACACTCTGCCTGAGGTAGTGGTATCAGGGCTGGGATACCCTGATAAGACACCCCCAAGACACCCCCAGCCCCTCCCCCAGGCTTCTTTTTACACAGACATTCCCCACTGCATTTTTCATCATTAGCTGTACCAACTGAGAATTGGGGTTTTTCCCCCTTATCAGTTGGCAAGCAGGCCTGAGGGCAGCACAGAATCACCAATTATATTCCACATACAGTACCTTCCACCGCCTCCTGGCGTATTGCTTCTTGAAGTTTTCCAGGTTAACGACTGACTCCCGCCTCACCATGGCCTGACATTTGTCCATTGGCTGGGAGACAAGATATGACAAAGTTAGTGCTATGTGCTCCCTGAGCCATGCAGACTACACACACACCCAGCGTGGGTTGTACCCCCTTAAGAGACCGACTAAAGGTCACCTTCGGTTTGGGGTATGCCCACTGCAATGAGGCTGACACACCAAGCAACATCAGCAATAACTGGGCTGCAAATAATACCCCTTTTACATCTTGGAATTCAATTCACATCTGCCAACGTCACAGAGGCTTACCTTATCTTTTCCTGGGACTACAGGAATATAAGAGTGAAGACATCCCAGCCAATCAAAATACTAATCTCTACCCACTTTGGAAGTCGCACTCATTAAACAGGTTAAGCTGTGATTTAATTCTGACAGTGAAGTAGTTAAGCAAGGTAGGGAAACAAATGAAATGGAGGATTTCTGGTTGAAGGATATTATCATCTACTCCAGCATTTGGCATCTAGCTGGAGGGGGGGAGGGTGCAGGGAGACATACAGAAGAAGTTTGGGGTGGGGTGGGGGTCATGACTACTGGGAACTGCCTGGAGAGAAGCTGGGGAGACACTAAAATAAGCTTGGAAAATACTGTGCATTTGCTTGAGTTTTTTCATTCCTTATCAGGAATTTATTAAGGCTTTTTTTAAATTACCTATAGCAATAAGATAATGGGAGAACTCTTTATATCTGATCTGGAAATCTCTCTCTTTTCCCATCTCTCTGACTCACCCTCCTATCCTAGTACAAAACTGAAAACAGCCAGCCTGATAATGAGACAACCTGTACACTCAACCAGGAAGAAACGCAAGAAACAGAACATCCACATGCCAGAATACCTGTACATTTCCTTCCCATAGCTGAATAAATATATCACCCAGGCTTTATTTAGAACCAGGTCTAAACAGTCTGTTTTAAATTCAGCGGTACATCATGTAAGTATTCTTACATGGGCACAACTGAACAGGTGCAGAGTGTAGCTTCCTCCAAAGCCAAACCACAATCAGAGGATGCACCCATCACACAGGTTGCAGTCTCTAAGACCTCTCTTTCGAAAACCAGAAACTAAGGAGGGTCATCTTGCAACCATTATGAGATTCGAATCAGCCCTCTGAAACCTCTCTCCAACAGTGTTTTCCTCTCTTTTTCCTTGATGATGGAAAGTTCAGGGCAGACAACCTTTCCAGGAAGAGAAAAAAACTGGAGGCATATGGAGTTTTTTGTAAAAACCCAACACCACACAAAGCCTTCATCGCAACCAGCCCAAGCTTTCCTTGACGGATGCTGCCCTGTAGAAATGTGTGGCTACACTCCTGCAAGCCTTGGTGAGCCAAACATCCGAGGAGCATACTCTTATTGTATCCCCTTAAAATGAGTCTGCAAACCTCCAAACTGGCTTTCATTGAGGAAGAAATAGGCTAGCATGAGAATGGCTGAAGCAGTCAAACTCAAGTGCTGGACAGGCAGGGGGTGCTCCCCTTCCTCCTCCTGCTGCTGGGTTTCAAAAGGGAAGAAGAGAACAGAGCAGAAGAGCAAGTGTGGAGGAGAGGAGAGTGGTGGGCTAGAGAGGCATGCTAGTGCATCACTCTCCTCTCTCCCACACTTGCTCTTCTGCTCCGTTCCCCTCTTCCTTTTTAAATCCAGGAAGGAAAGGGTACACCCCCTGCCGATCCAACACTTGAGATGCTTCAGGCATGCTGCTAAAGTGGGAGAGCATCTTGCAGGCCACCTCAATAAGGCTATAGCCAGGGTGGGGCCAGTGGACACATCAGCCCACCAAGAGCACTGCTTTGCCCCTCCTATGATTTGGGGGGGGGGCGATTGGTGCTTTTATTTGTGCTGGAGTACCTTCCTTTTGAAAAAAAGACTACAACATTGGGGGGGGTTATCTTGGAAAGAAGGCAATTAAGGGGTGGGGGAACATGATTGATTTATAAAAACTATGTATGGTGCGAACAAGGGCAAAGGCAGAAGAGAAGTATGCCTTTCTCTCCTGCTGGCGGGCTTCCCAGAGGCACCTGGTGGGCCACTGAGGAAGACAGGATGTAGGATGAGATGGGGACCTGACCCATCAGGGTTTTTCTTGTGTTCTTATGAAATGATAGCCTCCACTTGAACAACGAGAGCTTGCTTAAGAACAAGAACAATTGTAAAAGTGTGATACTGCTCCAAATTCCACACACTTTACTTGCACAATTCTGCTTGCTCAAGATTTCCCCTATTGTCTTCTGCCTACAAACAGCAACCCTGCAGTAGGCAGATACCACCGCAAGCAGCAACAGCTCCTCTCCTTTCTTTCCAGGGCTGGAAAACTGTGTGCTCCCTTACCACACTCTTCTTATCTAAGGAAACCCAGGACAGGAATAGAAACGCTGAGCACATGTCAATTAGCTGGTCCGCTTCCAGCCAAGGCATCAAGTACCCCAGAGTTGCATTTACTCTACTAATGCTTACATAGCCTGTTATGTCAGTTTATGTTGGTTCAGAGGAAATCAGAGGCTTCCCATTTGATGCCCCACCTAGCAAGGAAGGCTGGCTACAGCCCTGTGCCTCAGGTGTCAGAAGGTCTTGGGCCAGCCCTGTGAAGAAGGGCTTTGCCTTTGAGCTATGCCTATTTTACTATGAGCCAGCGGGTGGCGCAGTGAGTTAAGCCACTGAACCATGAGCTGTCGATCGAAAGGTCGGCAGTTCGAATCCGTGCAACGGCTCCTGCCAACCTAGCAGTTCGAAAGCAAGAAACTGCAAGTAGATTAATAGGTACCGCGTCAGCGGGACGGTAACAGCGTTCCATGCACCTCGGTGTTGAGTCATGCCAGCCACATGACCATGGAAACGTCTTCGGACAGCGCTGGCTCTTCGGCTTTGAAACGGAGATGAGCTTTGAAACGGAGATGACTCTCTAGAGTCGGACACAACTGGACTTAATTGTCAAGGGATACCTTTACCTTTACTATTTTACTATGACCCTTAGTTGCCATATCAAGGTTACCTATCATATTTATTTCTAAGAAGCTATGAGCCTGCCTATAAGCTGTGGCTAAGCATCCTTTAACTAAAGCAAGCAAGAACCTACTGGGGGTAACTATAGCCAGCCTGTTACACAGCATAAAGGACAAATGGTGCATCCTGAAATTTTGCTGTAGTCAATAAATATTTATTGGCTCTATAAAACATGAAAGCAGTTACATATCTGGGAAAAATAATGTTGCCTGGGCAATAGTCTTCTTCAAACACAGAAAAAAATGTGAACAAGAAAATGCCTAACTCAATGTTCAGTGCCCACATTACAATTTCTAAAAACCTGTATCAAATGAAATTCTCAAGTTTCACAAGAGCAGGAGTCAGTAATTTGGGTCTCTCAGTGGACTACGGTTTTTGTTGGGGTGTGTGTGAGATGAAGGACACATCTTTTGATACTGCCTTCCACATCATTACTGTCAAATCACAGGTTCTTATGTACAGTACTTATTTCAAGCTTTCCAGTCATTCCCTAACACATTCACAACATTGCCTCTCAAATAATATGCTACTACTGTTCTGTAGGTCAGAATTACAGAGAAAGTGCATTCAGTAGCTAGGCTTTGTGTATCTGAATCCATCGTTATTAAAAGTGATGTTCATGTAGGGTTTTGTCATAAAAAAATCAATGCATCATTACTGCTGACTGTTTTAGAGGGCAGCAATTAAGCTTTTAAGTACACTTAACTGTCCACCATCAAGTATTTAGGGTAACAGTAAGCTGATTCTGTCTTCCTAAGCACAAAGATATCACAGGATCTCCTTTTCAAAAATGGCAAACATATGCGTTAGGTAGAGAAAAAGGTATTACAATTGAATTTCAATTCATTTCCAGTTGGCAATGTTCATGGTTCGACTACTTGAAAGCCTGTCGTTACACAAATATAAGATGATGGCAGGGTTACATATGCTCTGTCCAGTGGTATATATTTTCATGAAGTTCAAACATTCACTTGTCACATATGTCTGTCCAGAAATAAAAACGAACAACAGGGTTTGGCCAGTAGCATGTGTACAACATCGGGATTCTTGAGCTGGCGACAAGTCATCATCAAGATAATAATATCAAGATAGTTCACACCAAAACAGGAAACACAAGTATGTAAATCCTAATGTAAATCCTAATACCCTAATAGAGGTAGCCTTATTGACTTGATTTTGCAACACCCAGATTCAAGGCAGCTAGGAACTCTTCACAGCACGATCTGTTTAACAACTCCATCAGAGATTCATTGATGTCTTTGTTGAAAACAGAGCCCAAGTTCCCAGTGGTGTAAGCTTCACTTCCGTTCTCTAGCTGAAAGCTACTAATGAAGTCCTGAATCCACTTGAGCTCTTCCGAGACCTCCTGACTCAAAGACTCGTATTGCGACTGCAGATCAACATATTTCCCAGTGATGGTGGCCAGATTGGTCCCTACAACTCTGATGTCGTCCTGCAGATGCTTCTTCAGGGATTCAATCTTACGGTATTCATACTTGAGCTGAGAAAGTTCATGCCTCACGGTTTCGTGTTCTTCTTTGTACCAAGCTTCTTTCTCATTGTAGATGGAAACCAGAGCATCAATGTCCTCCTGCAAGGAATCATGGGACACGGCCAAAGCACTGAAGCTCTGCTCCATCCCTGAGATGTCTTCCACCACATGGGCAAAGCGTTCAAAATTGATGTACGTGTTGTTTGGTGGCATGCTGGAATGACACTTGATGGTGTATTCCTTCAGGCGTTTGGTCTTTAGCTGCCTGTTCTCAGGCCGTTTGCTTTCTTGGACTTTCGTTTCTTCTTTTGACTGATGAGTCTTCAGACAGAAGTAGGAGGTTTTGTTATTGGTTTGGAGCATCTTGTAAAGTGTTTCTATAGACACCACAACATCAATGGCACCACACCAAGGAAAAGAATGCACAACACACACATGTCCACGGTGCTGTGAGAAACAAGGAGCCTTTTCCCTTCATGCATGTGATTAAAACAATAAAAAGCATGGTGAAAACAACAGTGTCCCCCTTAATCACATGCTGACTGCATGCAGGCATTGCATTGGTAAATTTAAATTCTCAAACACTCTCATCTCTTGCAAAAACAAAAAAAAATCAAGGAAACACACACTTGAGCATTGCACTACTCTTTAAATGTGAGCTAGATTCCAGTATTCTGCTCATCATGCCATGACCAACGAAATGCACTTTCAGGCTGAACACATTCTGTGCTACAATGCATGTCCAAAATAAGGTCAATTTAGACATTTAGCTGTGAATGCCAGCAATTCCAATTGACTTTTGTAACAGATGGCTGCAAACACTCACTGGTGTTATCTCTGTAAGATGTGGGAGTGTGCAAATGCACAAGAGTAGATTCTGGCACCTTACCTCCTGCAGCACTAGTGCTCTGTTCCTACCACAAATCAGGGAGATGGGGTTCTTGGCTTCAAGGGCACCATCTACCTATGATATCAGTCAGCTGACCCCCCCCCCCCCGCCCCCAAGAGCCAACTCAGACCCACCAAACCTGGCCTCAGAGCTACCTCCTCAGTCTAAGCAACTCATCAGAGACACCAGAGAGGACTTGCCTCTCTTTTCCTGCTATACAGTCGGACTGTAGCCTCACCTAACTTTCTTCATTGGTTTCTGGCCCGTTCAAGTCTCTATCACTGCCCAGATCTCAACCACATTTTTGTCTCTGGCATGAAAGTCATCCTCGCAGAGGTATGACCATCTACGAGTTGTCTGTTGTAATTTTCAACATTCACAGGTGAATTTTGATGTTCAGTGCAAATATTGGATATTCACTGTAACACACAGCAGGCCACCACAAACGTACACAACACAAGATAGGTACAATCGACTGGGCCCTTCTCTCTCACAATCACATTCGAAATTAGTAGGAAGTTGCACAAATGCAGATGTTCTGTTGCAACATCCCACTGATGTATTGTCAAGGAGGACCGGATGGACGAATATGACACTATTCAGAACCCAAGCCAAAATAATAAAAATATAAGGCAAAAATACGGTTTGTGTCCATGCAAACAAGCAGGGGTGACACCATCATAATGGGTGTTCCAAGACAGAAAACTGTATGCTTGTTGGTGTGTATCTCAGCATCCAATGTCAAATCTTTTTATTCTCTTGCTAAAGAGAGAAATTATTTTTTTTTAAAGCAAACATATTATTTCCTTCAAAGATATTGAAATTTGGGGGCTAGACATACTAGTTGAAACTAGATATATTGAAACAGTAAGTGGCCTTTAAACGTTGCAGTATGAAATCCAATACAAAGTTCTGTCCAACTTCAGCATGAAGGGGATCCCCTTTCCCACACAGGATACGTGCCATACTTCCAAGCTTACCGTTATCCAGGGATGAGAGAGCGCTTCTTGTATTGTCAGACGTTTCCTACAAATGCAAAAACGCTGAAGTGAATGATTCAAACAGGGTGGGGTGGCTGGTCACATGCGGCACTGTTTACTTCTTTTAAGGCATCTCAAAACTACAATGAAATCATTCAGAGAGTGGTCCAGAGGCACATAGCATTGTTCTACTGTTGAAGATAAGCAGGTCAGGTCCTGTAAGTGAGATGGGAGACTGGAAACTACAAAGGGTCCATTCTGAGCTCTTCAGAGAAACAACAGGGAACTGGGATTGCCTGTTTCATAGGAACATCTCTAGATTCGCCTGTGGAGGCTCTGTTTCATGTGCTCCCACAAAAAGTGGTGACATCAGACAGGGACTTTTCAGTGATGGTACCAAAACTGTGCAACTCTCTCTCTAGAAAGAGTTAACTCAAAATCCAATGTAATACTGTACATTGATTTATCTCATTTGTTACACTTTGGAGGCACAACTATAACCTACAAAATTGTTCTCAAGTGACTAAGCATTACAAGGTGACTAAGGGAGAATCTCCTACAGTTTCCAATATTTTAAAGGATTTTGGCTTTTATTCTCAGCTGTGCTGGGACTATTGGTTTAAATTGAAAAGTGGGTAACAAATTTCTGAAATGAATTAATAAACACTGTTACCACTCTTTGTCCTCGAGTTATTTGTTATATATCCTTAAAATGGAACACACAATTAATGAACCATGTGTGGGGGAAGATCATCTTCAGCTTAAACCAGCAGTCTCCAAACTGTGGCCCGTTGTCCGTCTGAGAAAACAGGGTCGCACTGGGCAGCTGCTTTCCCCGGGAAATCGGGGTGCAGAGTCATCTAGGGCGACATGCGGCGGAAGTGGCTGCCTGGCGTGAGTTTCTGCAAAGATAGGAGGCTGTGGGGCGGAACGGTAAGGCCCGAATGCCATTTGCTGGCATGCTGGATCCAGCTCGTGGGCCAGAGTTTGATGGTCCCTATCTTAAACTATATTTTTTTAATGTGTCTGTTTAAAGATTATTATCCATCACTAGTGATCATATGTTTAGAGATTATCAATCACTCATTGGAGGGCTGAGATTGTTTTAAGAGCATGAAATGGTTACCGCTGGAATAAGCCAAAGGCAGGTCAGTGCAATGTCACTGGGTCCTTGAAAAATATCACGCATCCAGCTAAAGCAGACAGAAGGTTTTATATTGGCAGACTTACCGTGTATCTTTCACCAGGAGTTTCCGAATGAAATCTTTTGCCAGGTCACTGGTGTGGCTGAAAAACTCCTCATCGAAGTCATAGTTCACAGCAGTGATGTTGGCCAAGGTCTCCTGCTTGGTCTCACCCAGGAAGGGAGATGCGCCGCTGAGCCTAGAGAGACCATGCAAAAAGGAGGGGAGGGTCACTGTCAGATGGAAACAGCCAGCAGAAGAAAGGAAGCCAGTCACATTCTCAACCTAAGTGGGGAAAATCCTAGAATAACCTAAGAAGAAACATCTTGATTCAGGCCAAACAGTCCATCTCATCCAGCATCTTGCTTCTCCAGAGTCGCCACCAGTTGTTGCCAGGAAGCTCACAGGCAGGGCTTGAAGGCAGCCTGCTTTTTCCTGTTTGTCCTCAGAGATGGTGACTGCTCCAAGGTCACCCAGGAAGCTTCATGGCTGAGCGGGGATTTGAACCTGGATCTTCCATGTCTAAGTCCAACTCCCAAACCACTACACCATCCTGGCTCTCACCTTTTGCCTTTTAAAAATTACAGGAAGGGAAAAAGAAGATGGGGGGGGGGGGGAAATGGAGCAGGTACAGAGAGCAGGCACCACTGGAGATTATTAGGCACCATGCAATGGGGTGTGTGTGACTTGTTGCACCACCTCAAGTAGAGGGGGAGGGCTTGGGCCAGCACCGCATATTAAGAGCAAAAGAGGAGGAGAAATATCTGGATCTGAACTATAGGGCACAATCCAGCTGGAAGTTCCCCTGCACAAGCCTCAGTGAAATGAATCGGAGATGCACAAGAACATGGTCATGCTCTTGCACATCTCTCATTCATTTCAACAGGGCTTGTGCAGGAGAACTCCCAAGTAGGAATGTGTCCCTTATTAGTTAGCAGGGCAAGAGCTACCATTTGGACTTTCTGCATCTGGCACCAAAGCATCTTGAGCTGGCCCTAGCCAAAGTATTTGCTGAAATCCACCCAAGAGAAGAATACGAACCTTCAAGTGAAATTAAATTCAAGAAGCCCCCCAAAAAGAGGTTATTTTTCTGACACCTCAGCTGCTGGCCCAAGTTGCAATGTAGCAATGCAGGCTCACCAATAATAAAACTGGCATTCAGCAATCTTTATTTAGCAGGAGAGAGAGATGGAGCCAGTTTGCTCTCTCTCTCTCTCTCTCTCTCTCTCTCTCCCCCCACCCCCCAAAAAGTCCTTCACTGCATTGGATGTCCTTTGTTTCATTCTTTTCTAAAAGCATGTGTTAAAAGAATGACAAGAAAGCGTTTTAACAGGAATGCTGAGTTGTAAAATCAAGACTAGGGGTGGTGATGTTCTTAACAAGGACAGAGACTTTTTCCACCCACTTTAAGGAAGACGATAACTGTCACCTTCCTATCTAGGTTTTACACCTTCATCACTCAGCATTTGAGCTGGCATCTCCTGTCCACAACACCCCTGCTACGTGGGAGAGAGCCAAAGTAATGCAGTGGATAAAGGGTCAGGATTGTACTGCGGAAACCTGGATTCAAGTCAGTCTACTCAAGGTCATCTACTAAGAGGGGAGTGGCTGCTTAACCCTCCTCCCGTCACTTGTTCCACTGAAAATCCCCCACCTTAACTGCTTCTTCCCCTACTAGGGACAACTTACATAGACTCACTGGATGTCTTTCGGCCAGCCACTATCTCTCAGCCTGACTGATCTTACGGGGCTCTTGGGAGGAGAATGTGGGATAATTTTACATTATTAAAACATTTCTAATGTTTCGTCCATTGAAAGAAAAACAAAAAGTTCAGGGCAGCCCACAATTACAATATTTAACGAAATATTAGAATGAAAACAACTCTAAAAGGTGCCACAAGAGAAAAAGGGGCACAGCAGTTCAATCAGCAAAGTTTTAGCTACTTATCAAAACGAAAAACATCAAGGTAGACAACCAGAACTCTTTGGGGAGTGAATTCCCCTCTCTAGGTGCTGCAGTTAAAATGGCCATGTATCCTCATTTGCAGGGGGCCATCAACAAGGTATCAGCTGGAACAGCGCATGCAATGCCCGCGGGTACTGCCCTGATCATCCACGGAGGATAAAACAAAACAAAATAAATGGGTAGTGACTTTGTGGTGGCTCAACAATCAATGTCATTCTGAGATAATATAAAATTCTTCTTTGTCTAGCACCATTCCCCTGAAGAAGAGCCACCAGCTCAAACTGCAGCACTGGGCTTAATAAAAATGTACCTTCAGTGAGGTTTCCTCTCTCATTGTCTGTACATCAGGGCCCTCCCTCCTCTGTTTCCTTAGTAGCCCACATGCTGCATCCAAAACGCTTATTTTCTGGAACACGAAATCTTGGGATACAGTTGATCGTCACATGCGGGGGACAGGGACGGCAGTCTCCAAAAAATGGTCTCACTAACAATTATTTCTTCTGCACTTTGGACAAATTGCTGCAAAACCTTTATTATTATTATTATTATTTTAAATGCACCTAGAAGATCAAATCAGTCAATCCTAAATGAAATCAACCCTGACTGTTCCCTGGAAGGACAGGTACTGAGGCTGAAGCTCAAATGTTTTGGCCACCTAATGCGAAGAGAGGACTCTCTGGAGAAGACTCTGATGCTGGGAAAGATTGAAGGCAAAAGGAGAAGGGGAAGGCCAAGGATGAGATGGTTAGACAGCATCACCGATGCAACGAACATGAAAATGAGCGAACTCAGGAAGATAGTGGAGGACAGGAAGGCCTGGTGGGATATGGTTCATGGGATCACGAAGGGTCGGACACGACTTAACGACTGAACAACAAACAAGATACCCTGTGAGGTACAGTAGTGCAATCTATATGCTCTGGACAATCTCCTACACAGACAACCCTCACAATCTCTGTCTCACTTATCAAAAGACAAGACCTGGGACATCTCTGCCTTGCTTGTGATATAAGCAGCACGGCAGAATTGTAGATTGAAATCTTCCAATTACCTAGTAAGAATCCTACATAGCACTTATTCAGTGATTTAAAATACACAGTCTCTGTAATTACTCCAACCATTCTGTAAGATAGGTTAGCCTTAAGGCTGATTCACACTAGCCCTTTCCGTGCGCGTTTTGGCTTAACGTTTGGTCTTTTCGTGCGTTTTTCATGCTTACGTCTGACGCAGCATGAGCTTACGCCGCAGCCAGGAGAGATGGTTTCGGTTTATCTTTTTGCGGCGCTCGCATTTAAGCTAGCGTTTATGCTCCCGGTGCTAGGCAGCTCACCAATCAGAGAAGCGCATTTCTCTTCACCCAATCACAGCTGCGCTTTCTTCAAGAAGGCGGGCAAACGTTCAGAGAACTGCTAGACACATGGACAGACGCTAGAGTACAGCAAACGTGCACGGAAGGGCTAGCGTGAATCAGCCTTTACAGTTCCCATATTGCTGATGGGGGGGGGGTGAGGCTGAGAAAAGAGAAGGTTGCCTAAGGTTGCAACGACTTCATGGTGAGATTTGAACTGAGGACACTCGTTCACAGCTCAGTCTCTTTACCACTACCTGACACTGATAATACGGAGGGGGGGGGGAAGAGCAAAAGACCGTATGCTGACTAGAGAATAGCAGCTTCTGTTATTTAATGTTATCTTTTACTCATCACCTCATAATGACTTTGAACAAAATTTTCTTCCAGGCCAAGTTCAGGAGTAAAAACAAATTGCAGCGAAAGACACAAAAGAATCCGGAGACTAACCGCTGACTAATCACTACTGCGTTCATGTCATTGCTTTGGGTGTGACGACTCAGCATCTCCACGACTCCACCTAGCGACCAGCCTCAGCAACTGTATCCTGGGACTTTTCATTAGGAGAATCATGCCAACGAACTCAGCTAGCAGGTTCTGAACCGGGGGTCTAGTGCAGCAACAGTCTGACTTGAGTCTTGTAGGGTCTGATCTCCCTCCCCCCCTCCAAATTCCCATGGGTTAACCAATGCGTTCGATGTATGAAGCAAAAGGGCGTCCCTTCAGACACAACGAATCTACCTGTAGTGATCCGGAGTCTGCACTCTCCCTTCAGAAAACAATAACTGCCTTGACGGATCAGCAAGGCTGGCCTAAGACTTTCCAGTGCTGGAGGAGGTATATCAAATACCCCCCACCCCACCCTTTGCCACACCAAATGGTGCCCTCCCTTGCCTGGCACAGGGCCTCTGAGAGGGGGGTTAAGGGGGTAATTTGTACCCAGGCCCAGGGTGAAAAATGGGTCAAAAAGGGGGCCCTGGAGCAAAAAAAGGGGGCCCAGGAGCCAAATTCATATGTACCCCCTGATAAAATTCCTCTGAATGGTCCTGCCCGCAGGGCTCGGCCCCTCTTTTTATGCCACACCGCTGGCTCTGCCCCTCCGCCCACCCAGCTAGTCAGACCGGCAGGAGCTGTCCTTGCGGTCTCTAGGCTTGAAGGGCCAGAGCTGAGGTTAGCTGGCGCTCGTTTCCCTTTGCGGAGGCTGCCGACTGGGCGACTGCCTCCTGTTCATCCCAGCTGAGCCTTGCCCTAGCTCCTTGTGGCATGAGGCTATGGAGGGACCGGCAGCTCCAGGCCGCCGCCCCTGATGCCGGACGCCTCGAGGACAGGAGGAGGAGAGTCAGGTTTTGCGTGAGAGAAGAGGATGCCCGTGCTGGCGTCTGTGTGGAAGGTTTGCAGGGGAGGGCAAAGCCTATTTACTACACAGCAAGGACACGTGCCAGTGCAGCATGTAGGGCAGCAAAACAGGCAGGCAAAGTATCTACAGCCATACTACCCTGAATGTGCCTGATCTTGTCTGATCTTGGAAGCTAAGCAGGGTCAGGCCTGGTTAGTACCTGGATGGGAGACCGCCTGGGAATACCAGGTGCTGTAGGCTTTTTGCCTCGCTGCCTTTTGGCCTCCCCTGCTGCTGCTTCTGCTTCTGCTGCAGCAAGCCCCGCGGGAGGGACTCTGAGGGGGGGGGGGGTTAAGGGGGTAATTTGTACCCAGGCCCAGGGTGAAAAATGGGTCAAAAAGGGGGCCCTGGAGCCAAATTCATATGTAGGGAAGGGGCCCAAAAGAAACTTTGTACCCCCTGATAAAATTCCTCTGAATGGCCCTGGCCTGGCAACACATCAGTTGCCACCGCCACTGCTTTTCTTCTCATTCTTTGGATTCAGAAAGGAAGAGGAAAATGGAGCAGAAGGAATGTGTGAACAAGAGGAGAGTGGTGGGATAGAGCAGTGCTTCTCCACCAGGGTACTAGTGCTACAAATGGTACTTCACAGCATGGCAGATGGTACGTGGCTCCACTGCCATGGTGACCATTTGGCATTACCCGGATTGACCCAACATTGCTGGAAGTGGAGATGGCTGAAGTGGTGGTACCAAATGAAGATGTGGCCAAAGAGGCTGAAGATGTGGCCAAACACTCACCTGTCCCTTCAAAACAGGCATGGCTTGAGGAAGGGCAGTAAAAGCCCCAATGGTGGGACAAGCCACCCACTCCTGTGCACAGCTGCTGTCTCTTGGGGCAATGGTGGTGCTTGCAAAAGCAGTACGTGCAGCAGCATCACTACAGGGGGGGCGGAGCTCCAAGTTCCACTGGGCTCTGAGTCTCCGTTACACGACGGGAGAAAGCGGCCCCGCCCTCTCACCTTTGGAGCCATTCTGGCCGACGAAAGCACTTGCTTTCGTGGCCGGAATGGCTCCAAAGGCGAGGGGGTGGGGCCGCTTTCTCCCGTCGTGTAACGGAGACTCAGAGCCTGACGGAACTTGGAGCTCCACCCCCCCCTGCAGTGACGCTGCTGCATACGTGCAAAACAAAGGTTGAAAAGCCCTGGGCTAGAGTGTCAGAGATGCTCCAGCCCACCACTCTCCCCTCTTCCATACATCCTCCCCTCCCTTCCCCTCTTCCTTCTTGAATGTCGGGAGTAGCAGAGGTGGGCGGACCAACGGAAGAAGACGGGTGCTGAGCACTCTCCACCAATCCTCTGCCAGGCAACCGCCTCATGGACAGAACACCACTGAGGATTCAAACAAGATCTACCTTGCCCAATATTTTTTACAAGAATCCCAGCAGCCTGCAGGCACCAGGTTTTCTACTAGAAGTTGGCCAGTGGTCTACCAGGTAATCGCAAGCTACCGTATTTTTCGCTCCATAAGACTCACTTTCCCCCCACAGAAAATGGGGGGGAAGCGTGCGTCTTATGGAGTGAAGGTTCCCCCCCCCAAAAGTAAAAAGGTACTTACCAGGGCTTCGGGGAGGCCTGCGCGAGCCTCTGCAGGCCTCCCCGATCTTCCGTTCGGCTCTAAATGGCTCTTTTCAGCCATTTCCGGTTTTCCGAAAACCGGAAATGGCCGAAAATAGCCTTCATCTCCGATCGGGAGATCGGGGAGGCCTGCAGAGGGTCGCGCAGGCCTCCCCGAAGAGCCCACAAGCTCCGGTAAGAAAGAACAAAGCAGAGGGGGCATGGTTGGTATAGGCTTTGTCAGACAGCCAGTTCCTTTGTTGGCAGACCAGCCACAGAGTTCCACATGAATGTCAGTTCTTGGCTTGTTTGGGTCATGTTTGCTCAAATTCCTTGTTTGTTTGTTTATTGTGTTCAGCTGGCCTGCTGAGCTTCGTGATGGCTACTGTGGAGCTAGGTTTGGATCACTAAACTCAGCTTCACTGATACAATTTTTGTATGTAATTAAAATTATTATAAGAAGAGATAACTGATAACTTGCATAACTGAAACCTGCCGTATCACCCTAAGATGTAGAAACATAGTCCATACAATACTAATAGATTATTACAGATTGATATTAATCTATATTAATATTATATTGTATGTTATTTTATACACACACACACACGCACACACACACACACACACACACACACACACACACAGAGCACTGGCAGGAAGTCTATCCATAATTTAAAAAATGTTGCAGCCTGATGAGTTGAGGATTGTGCATCATTTGTGATCTGTGAATGACTCCATCAGGCCTCCCCGAAGCCCCCACAAGCCCCAGTAAGTTACAAATATTTTCCCCCTATTTTTAGCTCCATAAAACGCATGCGTCCTATGGTCCGCTGCGTCTCATGGAGCGAAAAATACAGGGTAGCTTCTGGCCACTCTAGATCTACAGTATTTCAAAGAAGAGACGGTAACATTCTGGGTGCTATTTTGGGACATCTATAGTCATCCAATTGTTTCTTTCTTGATTCCACATTCTCTCCCCCCCCCCCCCCCTCCACTTCACTTGCTCTGTATTTTTAATGCTTCCCTGGTCATCCCGCTTGTATTTCTGAGCAATACCCTTTTGTCAAGACCATAACGGACACTACCGCAATAGTTAACTTTTACACAGTTCAATTCCAGCACAGTACTTACAGTATGTAAGTGATAACTCCTATACTCCTGAAAGAAAAAAAAAGAAACACAAATACAGTATTTAAAACAACACCTATCAATATGCTATCTATTTACTTGCACAGATGAAGTGGAAAGACAGACATGGTATGTGACAGACATCGGTTTGGCCTTTAAGTAAAAACTAGAAAAAGGGTCAAGGCACTGTCTTGCCTCCCCTCCCCCCCACCCAGCAGCATGCCAGTTGCCAAGAGGTTCATAGTTCATTATTTCTGGCACTGAAAAGGAGCAGAATTTATCGAATATCAGCCAGAGAATGAAAATAATTAAAGAATGCCAAAGCTAGAATGCTTTGGTATAGGCCTTCCAAGGCCAGTTGCCACCTCCAACTATCTTTCTCCTGCTTCCTGGATCCAAAATGGAAGAATGGAATGAGATGGAAGTGTTGAGTGTCTTTGATGCTCTCACCCGCCATTCTTCTCTCCTCCACACTTCCTCTTCCACTCTGTTTCCTTCTTCCATTCGGAATCCAGGGAGTGGGGTGGGGGAGGGAGAAGGGGTGCCCCTACCCCCAATTCACCCCATGAGGCAACTTCTTCAGTCATCCTCATGGAAGGGTCGGTTCTGAAGAGGAGTTTTATACAGAACCTGGATGCACAAGAAGTAAACTTTTACTGGATTACAAAGGAAAGAGAGGGGCCTTACCACATGTCTGCTGCCAGCCCAAGAGGTTCATAGTTCACTATTTCTGGTGCTGAAAAGGAGCAGCATTTATTGAATATCAGCAAGAGAATGTAAATAATTCTAGAATTCCAATGCTAGAAGGCACCGAAGGCCATCAAGCATACAACCCACACTGCCACATACACAACAGTCCACTTGCCATTTTCGCTCCCTTCCCTCTCCCCGATATACACCACCAATAGCGTAGCTAGAGGGGCGGTGGCGCAGTAAGTGTTGCATGGCGCTACACAGCAGTGCAAAGTGGCCCCTCCCACTCATCGTTGGCGCCATTCCAGCAGTGAAGGCAGCACTGCCTTCGCTGCTGGAATGGCTCCAATGGCGAATGGGCACTTTGTACCACCGTGCAGCACGTACGGCGCCACCACCCTCTCTAGCTATGCTACTGCACACCACAGTGAAGCATGCATGCATCAGACGGGAATTCAATTGGTCGTAGTAGCATTTTCCTTAAGGAAAGCAGTTTATATACTCCGTTATGTTTTTATGGGTACTTTCCCAGGGTCAGGTAAAAACACCCAGATTGAACTCAAGTATCTATTTACATCAGGCATGTATCCGTTTCGCTCACATTGAGAAAGTGACCGATGGCTTGGTGAAAGAGTTTGCTCCACATTGAAACACATAGCAATAACAAAAAGTAAAATGATGACAACTTACCTACAAATTCTGGCGTCCCAAAAATATTTTTAAATTCAACACCATCTTCTATTTCATGAGCTAGACCAAAGTCAATCAGCTTTATGTGTGGTACGGGAATACTCTTCTCTAGCAGCATAATATTCTCAGGCTTAAAACAACGGAAAACAAAACAATGGGTTTGTGGTGGCTATAATTCCTCAAAAGGCCCTATTTGCTAGTTATTGCTAGTAGGTCTGCTGTAATCGGATGGTCTGTGGTAGATTCAAGTGGGAAAATTTAAGTTCACACATATACACCCAGCCCAAGACCGCCCAGAATCCAATGCAGTACATGAAATGCTAATCCCCCTTACCTGCTGGCGCACCAGTTACTATCACTGCTGCTTCTCCTCCTGTTCCCTGGATTTGAAAAGTAAGAAGGAAATGGAGTAAAAGAGGAGTAGGAAGGAGAGGAGAATGATAGATTAGAGAGTCAGAGTTTGACATGCTCTAGCAGCTCATCACTCTACTCTCCTCCACATGCCCTCTTCTACTCCATTCCATTCCCCTCTTCAGACTGAGAGAAGAAGTGGTGGAGAGAGGTGGGCAGACAATCAACAGTAGACATTCAGTCTCATGGGTGGGCCAGCCCGAGAGATGGAGCAAAACCTGATGATCCTCAGCCCAGACACTGTAGTCACATGGGTGTGGAATAGACTTAGTCCCCAGTCCAGTAGTGGCACCAGAAGGTGGGTCTAGTTGGGCACATGCTGGAAGCCCACAGTCCGCCAAGAGATTCTGACAATCCACATTTCTTGTCTAGAATCCACATGACTCTACACTTTCAAGTTGTCTTTTAGGCTGTTGCAAGTACTGCTGGAGCCAATGAGGTCCTCCCAAGAGCCATCTAGGGTCCCTGCAGGCAAACTCTACTGGCTGCTACGAAGGATGTGCCCACATGAGTACTTCCTCCTCCTGACTCCCCCAACAGTCAATGTGGCAGGTCTGCTTGCAGGAAGTGGGCCTGCTAATTGAAAAGTGAAGCTTTGTGCTTCAGCACACTGTTGTGCTAGGAACAAAACCTGCACCACAACCTTGACAACAGATGGCCAAGCTCTACTAATGGGGACATTGAAGCAGGGTCCAATGCATGTCTGTGCACAAAACATACAATTATGAACGACTACTCCCCACCCCCATCCTAGGATCCGTGAAAAATGTAGGCCTCCATCCACAAATACCCCACCCAGTAAAATAGGGATTATGCTAGAAATGTGGTAATCACATGAGTTATTACTACAGCCCCCCCCCCCGGTATCTGCAGGGGATTGGTTCCTGCCCCCCCGTGGATACCTGGAACCCATGGATAAGAGTGAACACCATCTTCTACAGTCCCCCGCACCCATTTTAACTAATTGTGGAGCCCTCTTCAACCCCCACCCCCCGCACGCTCCCCTGGCAATTCTTTTACCTTAAAATGGTGTTTGTGTCTTGCTTTCAACAAAGGCTATAAGTAGCATGCTGCTGCTTTTAGCAAAGGTGCAAGCTCAGCCGAAGACCAGGAAACAGAAACTGAAACTGAAACTGAAACTGCTTCTTGGTCTTCGGCTGACGTTGCGTCTGTGCTATGAAGCAGCAGCAGCAGCATGCTACTTATAGCCTTGTTGAAAGCAAGACACGGACACCATTGGTAAGAGAAATGCCAGGGGAGCGTGGGGAGAGGGGTTCCTGCCATCCGTGGATAAGTGAATCCACGGATCCGGTATCCATGGATACCGGATCCGTGGATAGCGGGGGGGCCCTGTATTAGGCATACAGGCAGCCCTAATGAAGACATTTTCCCTTCTGCTTCATCTCACATTTCTCTTCCTGAAACATAAAGCCACTGTTTGGCCTGGGTAAAGAAATGCCAGAGGTGAGATGGGGAAATTGGCCAGCAATTGACATGAACTGCTCTTGTTTTATTTTGCTAGAATAGCTCAAGGGCAGGGTTATTTTGCCACAAGCGGGACACACCTGTCCCCAAACAGGAAAGAGATTTCCTCTCTGCCTGCATCCATCCAGCACAGCAATTGGCTGGAAGGCCTCAGATTTTGAGATTACAACACAAACAAACTTTAAGTCTGATGAATACAGAATATAACCGGGCTTGATGAGGTCTCCACTGCCGAGGCTGCAACCCACAAAGCAATTATGCCACAGTACCTTGAGTTAAGTGGACTGAAACCCCATACAACAACTTATTTTTATGAAACTCACAATGGTTTGTTTGGATTCTTACTTTTGAGACATCTTCTAGCCATAAACTGAGGCCTTCATAAAAATGCCAACTACATTCTTCCTTGTGCTAAATTTAGCTAGGTCCCCTAACAAACAGATACAACTTGTTAAAACTAAGTCAAAAGAAAGAAATCTAACAGTCTTACCAGCTGAACCCAGGGCCTCTGAGAGTGGGGGTTAAGGGGGTACAATCATATCCGGGCCCAGGGTCAAAAATGTGTCAAAAGGGGGGCCCAGGAGCCAAAAAAGGGGGGCCCAGGAGCCAAATTTACATGAAGGGAAGGGGCCCAAAAGAAACGTTGTTTCCCCTGATAAAATTCCTCTGAGTGGCTTTGGCTGAACCCAACAATCTCCTTCAGCATTGTGGCTCATGTCCTCTTTTTCTATAGCAAGCACAACTGAGTATGAACATCTCTCAGAAAAACAGGGTTGGTCCAAGACCTCCCAGAGTCTGAAATGGTGCACCAAATGCTGCCTCCCCTTACCTTGTGATGCGCCAGACTCTGCTCCGCCCGCTCCCTGGATTGGAAAAGGTAGAGGGAGATAGAGTGGAAGAGGAAGTGTGGAGGAGAGGAGAGCAGAGGGCTAGAGTGTCAAAGCTCTAGCCCTCCATTCTCCTTTCCTCCACACTTCCACTCTCTGAAATGGAAAAGGAAAAGGGAGGAGGAAGAGAAATAGAGGCAAGTGGCCACCCCCGCCAACATGCTGCCTGAAGCGACTGCTTCAGTTGGCCTCCTGGATGGACCAGCCCTGCCAGAAATATTAATTTTCCGCTATCTTAATAAGAATATCCAAGTGCAAGTTTGAAAATCAAATCTCAGCTCCCAGGAAACTGCTATCTGACCCCAGTGGAACAGAAAGCTTCAGCCCACTCTACAGGAAAGATACACCTCCACAAGCATTTTAAAAACACTGCTTGTACAGACTGCCATTTTGTAGCTAGTGTTAACCAGCATGGATGTGTGTTTAGCAGCACTCTGCTAGGTTTAATTAAAATTATACTGGGTATTTAGTTGTGTGTAGTGGGCACAATACAATCAAAGTTAAAGTTAAGTACTTAAACCAATTAATTTCAACAGGGGTGTCAAGCATATGCTTCTCTCACTCTCTCTGGCCTGATTGACTAGCAAGGCTCGTCTTATGTTAGGACTTCCAAGTGTTTAACTTTGGCTGGATTGTGTCTACTGTTGTCTCTGCAACTGAGCTAGGCTAGAAAATGGAAATGAAAAAAATAAAATATTTTTTTTAATCAACCAACCATTGATCAACATTTTCCACACACAGCCAAAACTCCTGGCTGCCTGCTTCACACTTGTCTCCCACTTACCTTTAAATCAAAATGGGCGATTTTCTTGGCATGCAGGTAATTGACCCCATCCAGAATCTGCTTAATGAACTGGGTGGCTTCCTCCTCACTCAAAGACTCTTTCTGGGCCAGGAAATCAAAAAGCTCTCCTCCAGACACTCTACAAAAGAGACAAGGAAGTCTTGGGCTAGCTACGTAGTGCCAAGAGTTTGTGATAAGAATAAAAACAGTTGCCTGTAAAGGCTTAAAAGTGCTGCCAACACCCATAAAGTTGGTAATCCAGGGCGGACAGAAAGAATGCTGAAGCGAGATACAATTAGGTCATTCATTTAAATCAGGTAAGCACAAGAGGAATTCCCAGGAAACTGTGTCCTCACGAGCCACTTACGGTGTGCTCGTGAAGCCCCTGAAGGGGTCTCAGGGAGCCCCAGGGCTCCTTGAAGCACACTTTGAGAAACACTGGGCTAGAATATCAGAAGGAAGCACTCAATCATGACAATATAACATTTATATTTGCACTTGCAAAATAACTGATGTGTCAGTAAAACTAGTTAATGAACCTTGAAACATTGACCATAAACTAGCATGCTGCATGCAAGTCTTCCACAGGGTGGCGCTGAGCACCACAGCAGGACTACCACAGAAACACTGTGTATATCCCAAGAATCTTGTACTTGTTGAAAAACCCAACAATAAAAGGAGTCCAGTCCTGGCTTTGTTTTGAATAGCCAGGGAATGTGAAATTCTATACTGTATTCCAAAGGCCCACATTTTGCAAGAGGAATAGGTTATATGAACAAGATTATTTTGCACCTACTCACCTAGTTTGAGCCCACAACTCTGGCTACAAAGGTGCAACCTGGATTAGAAGAGATGCTATATTTTGTGTTAACCACATTTGGTTAAGGAGACAGGGGAAGTTGGATAGAGTTCTTGAACGTTGTGTGATATTATTATGTAGGAACATTGGAACTGATGAGAATATACTCCCATCAGTGGGGGCTGGATTAACATTTATGCTACGTGAGGAAGAGAGAAGGGTTCCAGAACTGCATTATCTGGAGGGTTCCCAGTGGGCCACAGTCCATTTTCAGCTCACTCTTTTAAAATTCCCTGTAGTTCAAAAGGGATTGTGGCTACAATGCCAGAAAACCAAAAATACTACTGTAGGTAGCCAGAAGGCAAAGGGGGCTTCATTTTGCATACTGATAAAATAACCGACCAATTGGTTGGCTGCAGATCTCTAGGATGATTAGCCTCAGCGCAGTTCAATGGGTTAGTCAGATATTATTACCCATATACGACAGCAGGACTCAGAAACTGACAGTGACCACAACAAGTCACTGAAAGACATACATACCTGCACAAAGGGAGGGGAAGACTGTTCAAAATGATGACTCAGTCAAAAGTCCTTAGAAAATAACTCTTGGCTTGAAATTAAAGAGGGTGGTGGTGGAAGATCCTCCCAAATAATTCCCTCAGTTTACTTTTTTCACAACTGCCACATTTTTCGTGGCAGTGGTCTATACAACAGCACTGGCACCTGCCATTTTTTTCCTCTGAAAGTCCTTCACTACAATCATGCTACGAAGTTAGGGTAAGGGAACTTACGGCTAAAAAAAATGGCAGGCGCTAGGAGAAGTGATGCCACCACCGCCAGGTTCACTCAGCTTCTCCTCCAATCCTTAAAAATAGCTAAAATGAAACCCCCAACTTGCCACCTTCAAATGGGTGGGGACCTAGTTTATTTAAATTGTGACCTCATTTTCTAAGACTGGTTGTTAATTCCTTAAGTGGCATAGCTAGTGGTTCCGCATTCTGTGGTTCCCAGTCTCCCGCATCAGATGGTACGAGGAAGAAAAATCAACTCACTAGGTAGGTGGCTTCAGGCAAGCCAGCCTCATTCATTCATTCATTAACTCTTACCTGAAATATGGGAATTATTGTATTGTAGTGTTTAATATTGTGGCTAGCTGCCTTGGGCCCTTTGCTACAGAGGAGGAAGGAGGAATACAAATGTTTTAAAATAAATAACACTGAATAATAGTGTTATTAATAACACTTATTAAGTGTTAATAATAAATAACACCTTGCTAAGGATGACACAACACCACAATGAACTTGAAAGCACTTAAATAAATACTGTTCAATGACTGCTGCTATGCTCTTTGCTTCCATCTTACTGTGATGTTTTTAAACAGTCATTTTACATACCGGTATGTTACAATGTAGTGTATGTTATTTTTTGTTAGCTGCCCTGGTTATAATATTTAATAGAAAAATGCAGTCCAAATACAGTAAATAATGATCTGAACCAAGAAAATGCATATTTATATAGGCTGCAAAATTTGACAAGCCAGGCTAATTTGCATTCCTCTCATTTTGTGTAATTTATTCTGGTTTGCTAGATATGATGAAGGGGGCGAGGAGCAAAAAAGCAAAACACTCTACCCAAAAGATCTGCTATTCAACTACTACTTCTGGCCTCTCAGATCTCATCAAGCATTGCCCACATATTTTCAAGCTTACCTTCCCAGTCTTAAGGACTAGAACCTTGCTTAAAGAAATTAAAGTGAAACTGTAGCGCGTGCTCGCGCACGCACACACACACATACTTCACCCTCCTACTCACAGCTCAAGGATGAGGACCACATCTGTCTTGTTCTCATAGATGTCGTGGAGTTTGATGATGTTGGCATGGAGGATCTGCTGCAGAATGTTCACCTCCCGCTCAATCTCCTCTCGCCTCACCCCACGACGGCTCGCTCGGCTCTGGCGCTTCTTGATGAATTTGGCAGCATATTCCACCCCTGTGCTCTTCTCCCGGCATTTCTTCACTATAGCAAATTGACCACTGCAAATGGAAAAAAACAGTAGGAATAATCCCAGGATTACACGTAGAACCTGAGAAGGTTTGGGGACACCAACTCTGATGGAGTGTAATACCCAGGTTCAAACCCCAAATTAGCCAACATTGAACTGGACGGACTTGGGCAAATCCCTTGATGACAAGTTCTAAGTAGGGTTGCAAACTTTAAAACAATTAGTTGTTCAATCAAAAACTTTGTAATCAACTAAAAAGGCATCACTAAAGGACAGCATAACATTTTTTTAAAAAAAATACTGGATAAAAATTACAAATGGCAAGGACACTTTAGAAGAGAGATTCCCCCTTCACTCTCAGCAAAGGAGGTAATGCCTCTCCTAAGATAGAGCCTGCTGAAATATGGTATACCGGCAACAAAGGAACCATGTACTTTTCTTTAAAACTACAGTATTATTTTAGTCATATTCTGCCAGGGGACAATGAAGGTCCCATGTGCCTCAAGATCTTTTCCCTCCTTGCCTGGAGCCCCGCTGTTCAGGGCCCCAAGCGGGGAGGACTGCTCTACCTACCTACCTACCTACCTACCTACCTACCTGATAACACTTTCCTCCTCTGATGAACATGTACGAAACACAGTTTTCATCCAGCGTCAGCCCAAAACCTCCTGAGGTGGCCTGAAATCCCACCAGACTTTTCTCCCTTCTTCCTCTTCTGCTCCATTTCCCTCTACAAATCAAAGGAGCAGGAGAAGGAGGAGGAGGAGGTGGTGCAGGCAGGGACCTCCTGCAAATCCACTACCTGAGGCAACTGCCTCAGTTGGTCTCATTGATGGGCCAGCCCTTTTTCCACCCGACTACAATTTTTACAACTCTGGGCAGGCAACTGTACTTCATGCCATGGCAAGCAGGCCTGACTTGAGCGCAGCTGCTGAGTTTCAAGGTCACTGTCCAATCACTAATTTTAATGTTTCCTGCACAGCTCAGAAAGAGGAAACCCTCAGACCAGATGGCTAATAAAAAAAAAAATAGAATCCTAACAGGTTAGAAATGAATGGAAGTCTCTCAGACTGAGAGGTGTGAAGCAATTAGCCTGCAGAGAGAGAGAGAAAAAAAAAAAGAACAGCTCTTGAACATAGCCTGGATGAGCTCATTCTACAGCTTGCTCCTCTTCCTCCTTTAAACTCAAGAATAGATAGGATTCGAACGAAGAACCAGCACGGCAGAGACAGACAGCTTCTAATAATCCACACAGTTCCTTCCAAGTGGTGAGGCAGGAAAAAAGGGGCTCCGTTTTATTACTCCTATATATATTTTTAACATATATTAAATGTCTACGTTTTATTTTTTAAAAATAATTTTTTTTATAAATTTTAATAAAATAAAAAATTAATAAAATTTTTTATAAATAAATAATTTTTATTTTTTAAGTTATTTTCCAATAAGAACCACTGCCTTAAACTATTGAGCCATCATGGAAATAAAACACTGTGTAAAACAGATTCCAATACTGGTGGGTACCACAGGGCAACGGCTGGGTATTCTTTCGAATACCCCTGCATGAATGAAATAATTTCATTATTCTTACTCCTGCTATTTTAAATTGCTGTCATATACTTTTATATGTTTGATAATGTGTTTCTAGACGTTTGTGTTAAGTCACTGTTACATTTTTTAAAGCAGCGCAATAATAATCAAAAATAAAAAGAATAGGCAACAAGGGAGAAAGGACTTTGCCACATCTATAACTTGACTCATAACTAATACATATGTTTCAAGTAATTAATGCACTCAGATCTCATCAAGGTAGAATAGAATGTCTCTACCTGATGGGTTACTTTAAAAGGGAAATTGCATTTTCACTTTTTTTTTAATGCAGCAGAGCCCAGAAGCATATACCTGTCGTTCCTTCCCTTTTTTCAGTCATATAGTAGGGTTGTACCACATGATTACTCAAATCAACTCGGGAACATTTTTCAGCAGAACTCCAGAATTTCAGACTGATTACAATTGCAGGCTTTAGTTTTTACATAGGAGAAGCTCTGAACTGAAAACTCTTTCTATATTATTACACATTTTACAAGTTTGGTAATTACAGTATTTGTATGTAGACAGCATAAATTATGTAGCATATCCTGCAATTAAATTCCAAACTTTATAGTGCAATACTAAGAGCATTGTATAATTATCACACAAACCACGGCCTAAGTCCGACTTGGAGCCTCTCCAAAATCTACAAGAGCCCAGAAATTCAGAGATAAGATTTACACTTGACCTTAACATGCCCTGAAAATGCCCAAGAATTATGGAACAGAGACTCAACCATTAATTTTGTATCTCTGAATGCTAGCCTGGATCTACGTATACAGATGGGTTACAATTCACAATGTCATTCAGTACAATTTTATAAAGCTGTATTTCTTGTGTCAATATCTAGATTGCAAGCCCCTCAAGGCAGGGACCTATCTTTTTGCACAGTGATGGTGATATAAAAACACACACTATTATTAACTACTACTACTACTACTACTACTACTACTACTGGTGGCAGAACTGGTCAGGAAGCTTCTTAATATAAAATGAATATATATTACAGAGACCTACTAGGAGACCTGAACTGTCATAATTAAAAGCATAAATGAGGGGGGAAAGATATTGTTGTCTAAAGTTACTAAGGAATGTTTTACATTGTGTGCAATTAAAGTAGATGTGGATGCTGCTTTGACCCTTTGGCGATAATAATGCAACCGCAGTCTACCAACCCCGTTCTAATGTGGTGTCCTTGGTTTAATTTAATTTTTCTGTCTACAGATAACCAGAACAGAGCAAAGAACTTGGCAGAGTCATCTTCAAAGGCATTCTGTTCTAAGAATTACTGCCCACTTGATCACATGGCTCCTAAAGGACTTTGGAACTTGCAACTATTTCGTTTACTCCTCTGTCTTTGTTCCTCTGGCATCATCAATTCTAAGAACAAGTCCAGTTCTGAACATCACAACTGCTTACTTTGTGTCGCACAGGAGACCAAAACGTTGGACTCCAACGGAGGAAAAACCACGTTCAAAAATTCCCACTCAACTCTGAAGTTCACTGGGTAACTTGGGGCAGGCAATATTTCTCACTGCCAAACTACATATCACAATAATCCCAAACCGATGTGCTTAGTTTTTTCTGTGTTACATAGCAGCTCTCTGTGTGTGTGTGTGTGTGTGTGTGTGTGTGTGTGTGTGTGTGTGTGTGTGTGAGTGTGAGTGTGTTTGCGTGCGCGCGCAATCCGGATCAGGCCACAGCTACAATATCTTATTTATTTATCTTTCACATTTTATACAACCCTTCCTCCAAGGAGCTCAGAATGGTGTACATATTTCCTCCCCTACTTTTTGTCCTCACAACAACCCTGTGAGGTAGGTGGGGCTGAGAGATAGTGACTGGCCGAAGGTCACCCAGAAAGCTTTGTGGCCGAGCGGGGATTTGAACCTGGATCTTCCAGGTCTAAGTCCGACTCCCAAACCACTACACCATCCTGGCACCATCCTATGCCCAGAAAGTCAACATTGTCATCCATATATAAGCCTGCTCCCTGGGCAGATAACAGCTGCAAGAGGGCTACCTTCTTTAGGCAACTTTTTTTTAATGGTTACTGTCTGCTCTATATTGTTTCCATTAGCTCTCACAATTTTGATTTGTCCCTCGGTTTACCATGGTATGTCATTCATTTCACATTGTATTTTTTAATATGTTGCTCCGTGTGCTAAGAACTTGGATTGAAAGCAAGCCATACATTTCCTAAATCAATGGCATACCAGAACAGAGCAACGATGGAGGTATTTTTGGACCTGTCTTGAAGATTCTTCTGACATCAAAGTGCCTCCTGATTTAGTAACTTGCAGAAGCAGCTGTTCAGATTGGTGAGTGAGTGAATCCAACCCCTTTCATTCTTAGATAACTTTCCTCTTTTTATTCATAGCTTGGAAGCGGAGGCAGGTTGATGGGCAGAACAAAATCCTCAGGTGGTTTTCTGTACTTGCGTATGCCTGCTACTCTCTCCCTCTCTGTCCTCTTACCTACGGACAAAGGACAGGAGTTCAGTCACAATTACCATGTTCTAAAAGCTCAGCGTTTACACAGAAGCTCCATAGACTCGTCTGCTATGCTCAAAAAAGGCTCCAGGACTCGCAATCTGCAGCAAGATGTTTATTTTTTGCCGATGATCTCAGTAAAATGGCCAAAGCAAAAAATAAATATTCCAGGTTACTTACAACACATGACAAAATTGGTCTCTCTTGTCACAGCTTTAGCTCCTCCTATTTTTGGAAATTACGAGTCAAATTCTGTCCTGCACAAGGCTGAGCAGATGTAATTGCATCACTCAAGAACATCCAGGAGATATGGAGAGGGGCAGGTCTAAAATAATGATTGATACTACAGTCCAACAAAAAAAGATTTTTTTTTTCCTGGTGCTTCGGAAGTTGGGTATATTTGGGAAGCTGATTCCAAAAATGGCATCGGTTTTGACCTATCAGCTCTAGTTTTGGAGATACGGCACAGCCACCTTCTATGCCGATTCAAGCAGCTCTCTCGTGAGGAACCCATAGCGTCAGCTTCCTCACAAGGGAGCTGCTTGAAACAGCATATAAAATGGCTATGCCTATCTCCAAAACTAGAGCTGACAGGGCAAAACTGATGCCATTTTTTGAATCAGTGCCCCCAATATACCCAAGAATAGGTCTAACTTTTAAGACACCAAAATGTGTGTTGGGTTGTGTAGTGCTTCTTGCAGGCCTTGATTGTATTTTGAATTAAATTGGAAAAGTCACTTTTAGTCTGGGAAGGGAGACTTGCCAAGTTTTATTATTTATTTTTTAACACTGAAACAAGTATAGACGACTCAACGTCCCAGCTTTCCAGGACACACAATGGACAGGCTGTACTTTTCCTTTCCAGTTTGAAGGAAACTGGATATAAGACAGTAGAAAATGGTGTAATGAGCCGCCAGTGGGAGGATCTAAGTAGGCCTAGTTGAAGCCGAAGCAGCGTTTGACCACATTTTCCACCCTCTCCCCCTTCTGGTTTTCAAAGCACGCACATCATGTGCATACCCCAAAATCCCCCCTGCCTCTGCCACCTCTTCCAGTGCCTGCCTGACCACTTCTTCAAAACAGGCTGGGCAGGAGCGTGCTGCGAGTTCTTCCATGCCCAACCACTCCATTTTGAGAAAACAGCCCAGTGCGCACTGGAAGAAGTGTCAGTGGAGCAGTCAGAACAGGACCACAGCAGCTTCCTGGTTCCCCTTCCGGCCCCATCACTGCAACTGCTCAATCACAGCAGCGGTGCCAGGGGAAGAGATGGGTCACTGCCACCCCAATCCTTGCTTGCTCTCTTTCCGCACCTTTGCTCAGCCTGCCGCTCCATCAGCTGCGTCACCTGGCCTCATGAGTGGGCTGGCCCTAGACCCAAGTCACAGATTCACAGCTAAGGCTAGGAGGAAGGGATTGGCTATCAGAACTGGGCTAAAATTCCCTCTTCAGGAGCCTGACTGAGGTAGGTGGCAGACTGGTGGAAGAGCCTGCCTGTCTTGGCCACACTTGCTCCTGTTTCCTGGATTCAAAAAGAAACAGGGTGGGGAACAGAGTGGAATAGTCTCTGACACTCAAGCCCAGCTCTCTCCAATCCTTTCTCTTCAAATCCAGAGAACAGGAGGAATGCCAGCCAGCATGCCACCACAAGAGGGGGTGTGGTATCTGACACACTGCTGCAGGTGCCAGGAGGACATGGGGTGATCCAGCCCCATCTGGTCTGAATTCAACAGGTACAGATTTGGTGTTCCGTTTATTGTGTGCAGGTGTACACACTCCAATCCCACAAACCTCTCTCTGAAATGGGGGGAAAAAAGCCTTTTTTGCGACTCCTTGTAACTCCTTTTGCGCTCCTTGGAACGTTCAGTCAACTGGGGCTATGACTGACTAACAATCGCCTTTTAGGAGAAGCTGAGGTGACTCTCTCCGCCGGCCCACCAACTCCGCACCACTGGGTGTTTGTTTGTTTGGCTGGTTGGATGGTTATGTTTAGCAAGGTCAGAATGAATTTCCTCCTGTGCTCCAGTTCCTGCCCTGATGCCGAACTGCACTAAAGATAGAAACTGAGCCAAAGCAATTATTTCTGGAATGGCAGGCAGCTGGCTTCAACGCCACGCGGATGCGAGGGGCGGAGGGGGGAGACCCGAGGGGCCCCGAGCGACATTTTGCACTGGACAAAACTGAAGGCAATGCTGTGTTGCAGAGGAATGTTACGAGGGGAGGTGGTGGTCACAACCCGCGAAGTTGCAGAGTTTAGACAGAACAAAAGTTTAATTTTGAAGGAGAAATCAAAAATGGTGCATGCAAATATTTACTAAAAGTTCTTTATAGATTGGGGCTGTCATCTGATTAAAGAAACTTTAGCCTATTAATTGTATGAGTTTTACAGCTCATTCCTATGCACGTTTACTCAGAAGTAAGTCCCACTGTGTTCAGTGAGGCTTACTTACTCCCAGGAATTGGCGCTTTAGCTAATCAATTGATGATCAATCAATCTAAAAAAATTGCCTCTAACAGGGATAAGACACACCTTTTAAGTGGTGGTTCTCTTATGCTTAGCAAGGGGAGAGCAACTGTCTATATTCACTCCAGCAAGCATATTTTCCGGTGCCTGTCTGCAAGCACCTATTCTGCATCTTTCCTTCTTTTGAAGGTTATGAGTCTTTTTGGGACTGGGAACCATTTTCTATTTATTTTGCAACATAAACTGCTTTATGACCATTTTTGTTGAAAAGCTGTACAGTATATCCATTTTTAACAATAAAAAAGATAAAGCATACACTTTATTTTTAGAAGATACATCCAATCAGAAGCATCCTAAAAAGGTGCTTCTGATTTATTGGCCAGCGGATTAAGATTTAAAAAAACAATTAAAAAAATAAAATCAGCAAAAGGCAAATATCTTCTTGGAAGAGGCATTCCCTTTGGTATGAGAGAATGCCTCTTTGAAGCTCTCGTTCTGGAGAAGTTTCCAGTTTTTTAGGGGCAGAAACAATGTTCAAAAAGCACTGCATTTTAAGAGTATCTGTTGTGGTTATATTTCTGTACTTCATAAGAGCTGTAGCAATGTTATCAATGTAGTCCTGTCACTTGAAGAGGTTCGAGCCTTTGGCCTGCATGCCTAGGATATACAGACCCATTTCAATGTGTCTAACAACAGTATTCATTCAGCAAGCAGATTCATTGAGCAGGCCAGAGATATAAGTGCTGATGATGAATCCATTGTATGGGACTTTTTAACTCAGTCTTACTGAAAACATTTTCAGTGGGTGTTTTTCTCAATCATCGTGTTTTGTGAATGGAGCTGTTTCTCTCCAAGATATGAGGCACAAGAAGAACTCATGTATAACTCCACAAGTTAATATTATCTAAAATGATTTATCAGCAACAGAGTTCCCCAAAAAGCAACACATGTACTTGGGCAATGGGGAAGAATTGATTCCCTTCCCCCCATTTCACAAATCACAAGACACTTCAAGCTGCCTGTTCATAAATCATTGTTTATCCGTTCCATCTTACTGTCTACAACTCTTTTCTTTAAACTCCTACAAGTTCCAAAAGGTCAGTCCTGCTTCTTTGTTTGCTCAGGTGGACCACAAGTAGCAAATGGAGTTTCAAAAGCTGATTACTACTGAGTGGCTATCATATTTTCCTGATACAGCTGGAAGAATACTCTCCTTTCCCTTCTTGATACAAATTGTGAGCAAACCTCCTTAGCCAGAGAGATAAAATAAATGGGCCATTTAAAAAAAAAAATCCTTTGCAGACATGTAACAATTGGTTTCCTTTGTTGCAAGGGTGCCGCACGGCACACACACTTTCATTGAGGTTCTTTTTGAAGTCCTACATGGCAGTGCTTCCCATCACATGTGTTACATAGTGACTTTCCTTTCAACAAAGAGCATCTGGGACAATAAAGACCCCACCCAGCACCTGTGAGTCAGGAATGCAAAAACAAAATCCAGCAAGCAGTACTGCTCAAATTAGAATGAAAAACAAAACAGAGAAATTCAAAGTTCAGCTAAGACTAGTATAAATGATGCTTCCTCCCCTTAACTCCACCCTCTATCAGACTATCTTTCTACTACAGCAAACCTAAGACCTTTCAGCATCTGAGCACATCAAATGTCACGTCCTTACCTGGCAGCAACTAGCCACTGTTTCCACCACTCCCTGAATTCAAAAAGATTCTCTAGCTAACCACTCTCCAAGTCTCCTCCACACTTCCTCTTCCTTTTCAAATCCAGGGAGTGGAGGGGGGGGGCACGACTGGCAGGCAGAGGCAACAAGCAGCTGCACCTATAAATCTGCCGCCTGAGGCAATTGCCTTAGTAGGCCTCATGGATGAGCTGGCCTTGTATTCATCCCGTTCCCCTTGTGCCTCTCCCTTTCCACCTTTCTTTCTGCTGTCTCCTCCCAAAACTCCACTGTTAAAATTGAGACTGTAAGCATCTCAGGACACGAACCTGTCATTTTTCCTTACATTAATCTACAACACATTGACAGCACAACATAGATCAAATAGTCATAACAATAATTTGAATTGCTTCTTTATCAAAATGGATCAAGAACCCAGAACATGGAGATGTGACTGTAAACTTCTCAGTAACTTCCTCCATCTGCAAATCACACAGTCTTCCAAGAAGGGAGACAGTCAACACCCAAGGTGACATAGAATGTTCCACTTATCTCCGCTTTCACTTTGACAGGTAAATATTGACCTGACATTCTTGCTGACACATGTGCTACACCTCAGAGGTGAAAGTTTCAGAGGCTCTCCTAAAAGAGTCTTTAAAAGGACACGAAATCAACTATCATGGTCCACGCTCCCCAGCATGTGCCATGATAAGGTGATGGAAGCCACCCTGTGGAACAAAAGGGATCCCACCACAATCAGGATCAACCAATTTATTGTAAGACATGCCCATCACCACCAAATCTAGTTGCATTTCAGTTCTTGTAGCACAGAACGTCCAAATGATTCCTTTGCTGATTACATGATATTTATTATTATTATTATTATTATTATTGGTTGATGTAGCACCAACCCCCAAACATATGTTTAACATGCACCATCCCTTTACTTTGGAAATGGCTATCTAGTTACACAGTCTACCCGTTAATTGTTAGAAAAGACCGCCTCAAATTCAGTGTGACAAACTCATTACCCCACTGACCCGGCAATGAGCCATTATTAAGGAGCAAAATCATGCCAGATTCAAAATGGCACATGGCTGCGAATGTTTCCATCCTGGGGGACCATGTCTCAGATGGAAACGTGTTTATTGGTACTGAAGCTGGAAACTCAAACAGCACATGTCACTGTTAAGGTAGCCAGGCAAACACAGCCTTAAAAACCCATTTCCTCCCAGCCCACAGGTGTACGCATTAAACTCCTGTTGCGTATATACATCCTTGGGTAAAAATGCCTTATGAGGCAAGGGGAGATGATCTTTCACATGGTGTTTGGAGTGGCAAAGTGGGATGCAGACAGACAGATCTGGTCCACCGGGTTCTTCTGCCCAAGCCCAATGAAGTGAATGGGAGCTGTGCAGGAGAACCTCCAAGGGAGTGCGGTCCATGCAGGGCTTGGACTGCAGCAAACTTACTGAAACTAAGCCAGGCTGGAGTTGGTCAGTGGGTGGATGGGAGACCACCTTAGGTGCCATCATGCAAGAAAGACAAGATATAACACAAATAAATGTGTTAACTGGTGCACGTGTGTCAGGGTAGTGGTAGCGGTAGCGTGGCATCTCATTTGGATTTTCCAACCAAGGCACCAACATGTCTGAACTGGACCTGTAGCAAGTTTAGCCCTGCATTCAACAGCTTCTTTTTTCAAATTAGGCAACCTTAATTTGACAAATATTTGATACAACGCCTACCACAATGAACAACCCGACCATTTTCCTACTGTGAACAACTAGTAATGAGGAGCTTTACAGAGGGAAAAAGGCATTAAAGGATCTCTGGATAATGATGATTTTAATATTATTACTATTATATTATTATTTCATCTACTGCCCTGATGATATTTATATGGAAGGGTGGTACACACATTAAAAAAAAAAATCACCATTGTGCTATTGGTGCAATAACCTGTGGGCAAAAGTAGAGTTTATATAAGCCGATGCCATGGCTGGAGAACTATTGTAGCTTCCAAGGCACCAATCCTGTGTACTGCTGACAACTTACATCAAACTCCCAGTGGTTTAGGGGCTTGTGGTATCCAGGTGCTGCCTGCCTGTCCATGAGGTCAACTGCAACAGCCACTGCATGAGGTCAACTGCAACAGCCACTTCAGGGCACTACCTGCCTTTGTCTATCCATCTCTGCTGCTGCTCTTGCTCCCTGGTTTTGAAAAGGAGAGGTGAGGAGAGAGGGCTAGAGCGCCTCCAGCTCCATCTATCCCCTCACTCTCCTCTCCTCCACACTTGCTCTTCTGCCCCGTTCCCTGCTTACTTTCCACACAAAGATGGAGGGCAAGCAGCGGTGACTGGCACACTGACAGGTCAGGAGAACATTTGGCAAGGCAGCAGCATTGGGCCCGCCACCCCAGGCGTCGAGAAGTCTTGGGCCAGCCCTGGTTGCCTGAGACATTCCCAACCCTCCTGGCTTCTGTTCCAGATCTTGCAAAATCCCTGCTAAATAGACTTCTAGAGATTGCTGTTAATATTTCCAAACTATAAAAGCACAGTGGCAAAAACAATGATTCCAAAAACATTTGGACACCGGAGGTTCTGCCACTGGAACAACTTTTGATTCACCAGAAGAACAGCAAAAGAGGACCCTTTTGCTTCCTCTTTCCAATGTTTTACATGACAAACATGAGAATGCAAAAGCCTGACACAGCAACGGTGGCCCCCTGGCAGACTAGGGGCCCGATCTAGCCCATGGACACACCAACCAGTTGTTCTGAAAATGAAGTTACTCAAATCCGGGCAAACTTGGAATCCAGTGAGTGGAGGTGGGTGGGCGGGTGCACGCACGCACGCAAATCTGCTGCCTGAGGCAACTGTCTCAGGTGGCCTCATGGCTGAGCCAGCCCCAAAGTATTGTCATAGTCCCTCCTGGTGCTATGCCTTTGCATTCTGTGTGTGCATTTTCATTTACACACCAATTCTATAAATGTTCTGCTGAAAACCACTGTGGGTACTGTTAGTAAACAGGCAGATGAGAAACCTGATGAGCAAATGAAGCAAGCAATAATTTCATTCCGATATGAGCCGCTCACACCAGTTGCCATGCTGCTACATGAGGCATTAGGTGACCTCTCAGCAAGGACAAGATGTTGAGTCAGCATTTCCTGCCACAGCTTTACCCGGGACGTGTGACACAAAACGCACGACTGGCTGGGAGGAGAAAGCCTCAAAAGGTGTTGGCATTTGAATGAGGGTCAGCATGAAACATGTGGGTGGGGAAAAACATGTCAAAACCACCTCCTGAGAAAGACCTTAGGCCTCCGCTTCACAATCTGTCGTTAGGACCTGAAGGTTTATTTTTAGTAATTTAAATAGCAGCCCCTCCCTGTCCATGTGCCACAGTCCTGATTCCTGCACCCTACAGCTGCTATTTAAGTGGGGAGGGGGGAATACACCACACAGAGTCTTACTAAGCATTGAATAGAATGTGCCGTTTGACCTTTAGAATTCATTTACCTGGAGGTTTTGAATAATACCAGCAATATTTAAAGGCTGAGATATGACTTTGCCTAGGTTCTACATCTCTCAGAGATGGCTTCTCCTGGTTATCAACCCCATGCTGGCTTTGGTGTCCAACCAGGCTCTGCTCTGTGTTCCTTTTATGCCGCCACAGCTACAGGCAGTGTCTTTACATTGTCCAAAGACATAAGAATGATCTTCCTCTGGGGAGTCGTTCCCCTCTTAATCAGCCTTAAGAAAGGGGCATCTAGTTCATCCCTTATACCCAGTTTTGGGTTTGATGACTTGGATATAAACATGTGAAGCCCCCTTCTGCCAAGCAAAACCATCTACATTATTATTGTCTGAAATAATGTAGTGGCTCTCCAGGGGTCCCAGAAGGGGTCTTCCTCAGCCCTATCTGAGGACTGAACCTGGGAAATGTTACCTGTTCCAGTGATTTTTAACCTTTTTCATCTCACGGCGCACTGACAAGGTGTTAAAAATTGTCAAGGCACACCATCAGTTTTTGGACACTTGACAAGGCACACCACACTGTCAGCAGCGGGCTCACATCCCCCGATAGCTCTACTAATAAATGACCTTTCCCCAAACTCCTGTGGCACACCTGTGTACCATTCACAGCACACCAATGTGCCGCAGCACAGTGGTTGAAAATCACTGTGTTAGTTAGGCATATGTTCTAACACTGAGCTACAGCTTCTCCTCCATTACAAGAAAACTTTTAACCCATGAGGCACAGATCATGTCCCTTCTGTACAGTGCATAGCCGGCCTTAAATAAATCTCAACAAGCAGTGCTGACAAGACAAAGGCACAGCCTCTCCCTCCTGTAAATGGGGGCAGATTAGTACTACTGTGGTTCTGCTCTGCCTATAGAAGAGCAACATGAGTTCCAGCACATAATCCCTGGCAACCGTTTTGCCTAAAACTTGTTTGTTTTGTGCAAGCCAGCGACAATATGTCCAGACCAGATATGTCTGTCAGCACCCTTGAACTGTAGCAACTGCACAGAAAGGCATTGTTGCCTGCCAAAAGCAGTATAATAATCTCCTCTTAGTTAAAGTTTGACTGAAGCAAGCAACTGCTTGTCACAGAAGCTCCCCATCACCTGATAATGCAACTCAAGGTCTGGGCAGCTCCTTCTTGCAAGGGGTTAACAACATACAGCTGGTTCAGACATGCAGGCTCATCCCTCAGTGTCACAGTTATCAAGAAATGACTTCCACCATGTGTGAACAAGCCAGCACAGATCACTGCACTTTATACCTGCCCTAAAGCATAGTTGTGTGTGCCTGGCCATGAGATCAGCATAAAAGCTGAGCAAGTAAACCGAGCTTATTCATCCCAAGTTTTAAAACATGTACTTGTTTAGATATCTCTCAGTACAGTATACACCAATGGGTGCTTAACTAGGAACTGAAGCTGGAAACACAAAACAACCCACATGTTTATGCAATGTATTGTGCAAGAATCCCACATACCTCTTTTCATGTTAGACATGCACAGTGACAATGTTGGTGAACATTCCTTGACATCTCAGGAGTTCAGCCAATGACGACAGGGAACTGCCCACTGACAGACTTACACACAATACAGATCTGAATAGCAAAGTGTTTGTGCTTACCTTCCCAGCTCTTCCCCAATTTCATAAATGTCTTCTACCTTCTGTTGCTTAAACATGGCCATGATGCCTGGACTCCTCATTGATGTATGCTGGTTATTATGCAGCTAGAAATTTAAATAGAAAGAGTTCAGCTCTATACACTTCCTGTGAACAAAACCTGCTAACCATTGTTTCCAATGAAGACCAATGACGTAGTCAGTGCATTGCCCACACAGATGTTGGATAAGAAGAGCTTGCAACACACAGCCAGCATAGAAATGTGCAGTATTTTTCATCAGTTAATTAGAAATATTTTTTTTAAAAAAACACCACACATCACCTTTCAAATGTTCAATTTGCATCTATTTTAGCTCAATCATAATGTTGTTATAATCTGGCAGCTGTTCATAACCTAGGAGGCATGATTTACATGTTTCATTCTAGCACTTGAATGAAGGGTTTTGGGGTTGTGTTTTTCTTAGCAAAAGAGGGGCCTGGAGGAGAACCCCTTGCAACAGGATAAGCCACTTCAGAGGATGAGAGTCAAAGCTTGGGCCTGCCACCTCTAACCATTTCCAAAGTGGCTGTCCAGGATACCTAGCGGCTGACCCGAGTACTACAGAGTTGCAACTTCCAAATAGATTGCTGCAATGAGTTGTATGTGAGACTGCCTTTGAAAATTACTTGGTAATTTCAACTGGTTCAGAATGTAACCACCAGCTTGGGACCAATCTAACCCAACACATCTCACCAGTCAGAGATACTCCAGCCCCACTATTCTTGTCTCCTCTCCTTTCCTCCACACTTCCTCTTTCATTCTGTTCCTCTCTTCCTTTTTAAATCCAGAAAACAGGAAGAGGAGTGGCGGCAGCACTGGAGGTGAGTGGACAGAGGTGGGTGCCCCACCCCCAACAATCCACTGCCTGTGGCAACCACCTCCACTGGTCTCATGGATGGGTCGTGACGTCGTCCCTGAACAAGCCGTCAAATCGTGAAGTGAGGGTGAACCCAATCTGTATCTTAGTAGTCTGGTTGAGTGCCAGATATCAGAGGGAGGACAAGGATTGTGGGATCAGGATCAAATCCTGCCACTGGATCATTGCAAACCTTGCAAGCAAAAGATAAGAGAGACTCTTAGGAAAGAGGAGCCTCTCCATTTGTAAGACACTGTTCTGGGAAATCAAACTAACACCATTCTTGGGGGGGGGGAGGGATTTGGTTTGTCCTGGCTTGGCCTCAGTTGAAAGGTGTGTGGCTTAAAATGACTAACAGGAAACACACACCTCTAAAGAACAACATCGTCCTGGAAGAAGAGAGATGTTAAAAAAGAAGAGAGCGGTTTATAAGACTCCTGGGAATTTGTACGATTGACTCACTTCTCCAGAGGCTTTCTGGAGCAGAATGAAAGGATCCTGTAGATTACATTTGCATAAACCATACGCATAACACCACCACTTCATAATAATAGAGCATCTTTCTGCTTTGGATTATTTCACCTCTGTGCCAAGTTGGGACAGCAAACATACAAAGAGGCTAGGTATGTTTTTGGTAGCTGCAGAATCAACCCAAGACTTCCTGAAGCCTGAGGTGGGGTACAAAACGCCACCTACCCCTTGCGCCTGCCTTGCCAAATGCCAACCCTGACCTAGCAGCATACCAGACTCTGCCTCCACCATTCCACTTTCGAGATTTGAAAGTAAGGGAGAACAGAGCAAAAGAGGAAGTGTGGAGGAAGTAGAACGGTGGTCTAAAGCATCAGAGATGCTCCAGTCCACCACTCTCCTCCACACTTCCTCTTCTGGACCAGGAAGAGGAGGAGCAACACAGACAGGGCCTCATGGGCAGACCAGCTCTGTGTGGCTGTCCCATCAACACAGAGCTCCCTTCTCTTGGCAATTTTACAAGATTTGTCTTTTCAGACTGACTTTTGGTGGCCAAGGTAAGGCTTTTCCACTGGATGTGAAGTTTTAGCACTTCAGTTTGGGATATGACTTCTTTTCTAACATAAATAAATAAAAATAAATAATTGTGACCCACTCCAAGTTCTAGGAATGCAAGAAATATAAATAAATCAACTCCATCATTCACCAATGAATTGTTTACATTTGTCCTCTGGTTTTTCAAGGGAGCACAGCATCGTCATGTGAGAACTAGAAAATTAACTAGCAGTGCAATCCTAACTGTGTCTACTCAGAAGTAAGTCTCAGTGTGCTCAATGGGGTTTACTCCAAGGATTGCCCTGTAAAAGTGAGATTCTCACACTTAGAATGGGAGCAGAAGAAGCCAAGGAATGGTAAACATGGCACAAGGGTTCTCAATGAGTGATCTATAGTACAATTCAAAGCATAACTGGCCGAATCATTATTTTGTTGTTGTTGTTGTTCAGTCGTTAAGTCATGTCCGACCCTTCGTGATCCCATGAACCATATCCCGCCAGGCCTTCCTGTCCTCCACTATCTTCCCGAGTTCGCTCATTTTCATGTTCGTTGCATCGGTGATGCTGTCTAACCATCTCATCCTTTGCTTTCCCCTTCTCCTTTTGCCTTCAATCTTTCCCAGCATCACAGTCTTCTCCAGAGAGTCCTCTCTTCGCATTAGGTGGCCAAAATATTTGAGCTTCAGCCTCAGTACCTGTCCTTCCAGGGAACAGTCAGGGCGGATTTCATTTAGGATTGACTGATTTGATCTCCTAGCTGTCCAAGGGACTCTCAGGAGTCTTCTCCAGCACCACAGTTCGAAAGCATCTATTCTTCGGCGCTCAGCCTTCCTTATGGTCCAACTCTCGGAACCATACATTGCTACTGGGAACACCATCGCCCTGACTATACGAACTTTTGTTGGCATGGTGATATCTCTGCTTTTTTTTTTTTCTCGGCGGAATCATTAAGGTGTCCTATTAACAAGAGAGTAGAAAACCCAGGCTCAGTTTCAGGAACAGTAATCTATTGGCTCCATTTCCTTTCCCAAGGTCTTTATAATCTAATATCTAACCCTTGATATATCTGCGTTTCCCTCTACTGTAATAAGTGTAGTGCCCTTGCTGGGAGAAAGGCAGGATACAAATTCTTTAAATAAATAAATTAATTAAATAAATAAATAAGTAACCGCAACTCTTGATTGTCTTCCTCTCCCCGCTCTACCCCAATACAATTTTGGAGATATTTGCTGATGCTTGCAGTCATCCAACTGACATCATTAGAACCCCCCAAAACAGATCAGATTGGAGAAAGAATAAATAGCAAAAAGCTTCCAAATTGTTTATTTAGAATGGAATGTTCAGCTCATGGGAGATACTGTAGCTATTTAAAGTGTAGGAATAGGAAATTATGAAGCCTATAGCCATTCATTCAAAAATATCAGAGATACAAAAGAGGTCTTTTACTAGGCCAAATTCTGTTCTCATAGTCATATAAAGTCGTCCTATTAACATAAGAAGTTTCCTATCACAGGACGGCCTTAATGAGTCTAAACAACTTCATCTTCCACCATTTGGGGTTCAGTAATCGAGGCCTACCTCCCAGGGTTGTTATAAAGATTTCTGAGATGATGCGCATGAATTGGCTTGAACACTTAACATACATAATGTACATTATTGTTATTAATAAATAGTAATAATGCCAACACACACACACACACACACACACACACACACACACACACACAGAGGTTGGCTGCCAAACACTTCATAACTTCCATTACACACCAACTGCAGCCTTTAAAGGTGAAGATAGATCTTGCCACAATTACACACACTCCATTTACTTCCAGATGAGACTACAGCAATGTGCTTAACACTGAGTCAGGGCCGGCCCATCCACAAGGCTGACTGAGGCGGTTGCCTCAGGCAGCAGATTGGTGGTGGGTAGTACCCACCACATCTATCCACCCACTCTCCTCCTTTGCTCCTTCTTCTCCCCCAACTCTCTGGATAGGAAAAAGGAAGAGGGGGATAGAGAGGAAGTGTAGAGAGTGGTAGGCTAGAGTGACACTCTCCTCTCCTCCACACTTCATTTTCTGTTTCCTTTTTCAATTCAGGAAGTGAAGGAGAGCAGGCACAGACGCATCACCAGTTTGGGGGGTGTTTGTGCGCATTTGGCATGAATCCTCACGGACCAGGAGGTCTTGGGCCAGCTCTGCATATGGCTGCCTTGAAACAAGTCTGGAAACTTCAGTGGGTGAAAAATGCGGGTGCTATGCGCCAACAAGAGCACATATTGTGATCACACAACACCAATATAGTACACACGTCTTGGGCTCAGAAACAAATTGAGAGCCAAATTCAAGGTGCTGGTTTTAGCCCCTAAATCCCTCAACAGCTTGGCACCTGGGTACCTGAAGGTCTGCCTTCACTCATACAAATCTGCTCACACACATCTTGGTCTTTGGAACAGGCCAAACTACACACCCACCGACATCTGAGGTGCTGCTGGCAGATGGCACGAGAAACTCCAGGCTATAGAACACCTTCCCACAAGAGGTCCAGCTCACCCACCCTCTTGAAATGCCTTCAAGTGCCAATTAAACACTCATTTTTTAAAAAGTAAGAACCATATTTCTGTGACAGGTTTATGAGTTTATAATCTTATTGCTATGACTGCTCATCATTCAGATTTGTTTTGTTCTCTTCATGTTTCTTATCTTATTGACTGCTTGTTGGCTTTTGACCGTTGCACGCCATCTTGGGAGTTCGATAATGGAGCCCAAAGGCAAGATTAATACAAATCAATCCAGAAAGGCTAGTGCCTTTCCCTTTGAAACATTATCCCAGCCTTCTCCATGCTGTCATGTCAAGATGGTAGTGGAAAAAGGGAGTGCAAGACTCCCACTTGGTCCATTCTTGTAGTCGGCAGTCAGTCAAATAGCCAGGCTTTCCAAATTGGCTTAGTAAGGGAGGAAGACCTCAGTAAGCATGGTCAACCTCGGTTCCCGCTTGGATGGGAGACAGAAGCTGCTGACGAACCTCGCAAAGACACTGAGAAGGCATCGTGAGAGGGTGGAATGTGGAGGAATCAGCTAGAGATAACATCTAAGACAACCGTCCGAGGGTGAACTGTGGTGAACTGTGAAGCTTGGAAGTGCAAAAGCACAAGCCAGAAGGAGGGCTGCACTCGGAAGGGAAAACATCTCGAGCATGGAAGGTTCTATATAGGAATAGAACAATATTGTAAAGACCCTTATCAGGTCTAAAGATAGCCTGCCTATGTAAGCCGCCTTGAATAAATCTGATGAGAAATCTGATGATGAGAAAGGTGGGATATAAATACAGGGGGAAAAAATAAGACACGGCAGGCACCGGTTTTCCCCACAGCAATCAAGAATTCAGATTCTGAACTGTTGATTGCACTTTGAACAAGGACAGCTGCAGGGCCAGTCCATACAGGAGGCTGAATGAGGCAGATTGGCGGGGGAGCGCCCACCTCCATCACTTCTTTTCCTGTTCCCCTGATTTTGAAAAAGGGGATATAGAGAAGAAGAGGAAGTGTGGAGGAGAGGACTCTCTAGCCCACACTCTCCTCTGCTCCACACTTCCTCTTCTGCATGGTTCCCCTCTTTCTTGCTGAATCCAGGTAACAAAGGGAGGAAGAAGGGGAGCGGCAGTGTTTGTGCACCACTGTATAAGAGAGAGGTGGCTTTTGGCACACTGCCTAAGCACTAGGTGGTCTTGCGTCGGCCGTGGAAGTGGCCAAGAGAGAGATGGAGCAAAAGAGGAGATTTATTAGACCCTGATTGTTAGGAAGGCAGAGTTTCAGTGGCTGGCTGCCAGCTGGGTAGAAGAAGGCAGGAGAACGTGCACAGGGCGTCGACAGAAGGGCTTGGGAATGCTGCCCTATGCGAGGGCTTGGGAACGCTGCCCAGTCGTGTGCACTTCAATAAACTGTGTTAGCCCGTAACATAAATCCTTTAGTAATCATGCAAACATCCAAGAGATTATTGCAAGTCAAGACACAATAAATTCATTAAAACGTTCACACACAATGAGATCACCGGTAGAAGGCAAGTAAGACAAGACAAGCGCCCTTGACGGTAGAAGCGTAACGGCTCGGCTCTTGCAGAAGAGCTCCTTTCTGTTTGCTCCTCCATCGCTTTACCCTCCAAGCTCCGAGTCAGTTCAGCAAAAGATATATAGATCTATGCTTCACACTTCCTCAGGCCGTAACAAAAGTAAAGGTAATTCCCACCCCCCCACCCCCAGTGTTAAATTGGATATTTTTCAGGTACCAAAACAGCATAAGATCAGTATTTCAATAATACAGAAAAGATAATAAATGCTAGGTATAGCCTAGGCTACAATGCTTTTCTGGACTGTTGTTAGTATCTCATAACTTCCCCCTTCCCTCCCAACCAGACTGAATACAGTAACACTGTGTTGTGTGTGCATTTTAATCTCTTCACAACACATTTGGCATCACTGATGTCCAAAAACAAACAACATTATACATTTCTGGCTTAGGAAACATCTGCTTGTTTGCATAAGTATTTACAACAACGGTAAACCACACCTGAAGGAAATCATTATTTTTTGGCCTTTCACTGCTGGAATCTGTTCAGTTAATTATCTCATCATCACCTATACATGACTAGCAAACTCAGGGGTCGAGGGTCTATTAGTTTGCATGCAAAAGAGGGCCACCCACAGACAAGGGAGTGGCTTTTACATACTCGGAGGAGGGGCTCGCTAGGTACACAGAAGTACAAATGTTTGAAAATTAAAAGAAAAGGTAACATGCCCCACCCAAACAACCCAATCTGACACAGACTTTCCCCTTCCCTCTCTCCCAAGTATGTTTAATGATCCCCAGGAGTCATGGAATGTTGAGGGGTCAATTGGAAAAAACACAACATGGGGGGGCAGAGAGGGAATGGGAATGGAGGGGAAATGGGCAGAAGAGAAAGTTGGCCTGTTCAAGCCCTTAAGAGTTACAGGAAGGATAGGGGGGAGAGATTAGGGCTGGGGGAGATGTATGCCATGACATTTTTTTTTTAAATCCTCTCCCTGTCCTATACAAGGATGATTCAGGAAGCAGGAAAGAAAAAGAGAGATCTTTTCCCTTTCCCACTCTCCAGAATCCACATCACATCATCTACTTCCTGCTCCAAGTTTACATACCAACCCTACACACTAGAAGCTTGCTTCATCAGATGAGCATTTACTAAAAATTCAAAATAAAGCAGGAATAAAACTAAAGATGAATTTATAGAAAGTCACTTGCCTTTTGAGGAGACAGTCCAACAGGAGACTTGTGCTGTTTTTGAAATATCTGCTCTACAGATGTTGATGTACAAGGTGAATGTGGACCTTTAAGGCAGCATCAAATCTCCAAATGCAACAGTAATTTTTGCAGCTCCTCCAGGCTGCTTCTTGCCAGAAAAATATAGGCTTCTTCCTCTGGCCAGATCTGAATGGCACAACACCTCCCGCAGCCAGGCAGGCGGGAGAGGCTACTCTCAGTGTCTTGGAGTGGACACCCAGCTGTCAGGGATCTTAAAGCAAGCACCTTCAGCTATCAAAGCTACACAGGTCTAGGAAGAGAGGGCCATTTTGCATGACCAAAGAGAGAGCTCACTGCATGGTCACTTCTCTCATGGGACACTCATCTTGAGATCTCTTGCTGAACTCAGTGAATCATATAAGGGCTGACTACACCAATAAGATTTACATGACACGACTCACTGGAAATAAATAAGCATCGTGCTTCGAGCCTTTTAGAGGAGAATGTTATTTATTGCTGTGACATCTTCAAGTAGCATCAGGCATCACAGAATCCCAAACCCAGCCTCCTGCATGTAAATTCCAAAACTATATACCTTATTATATACCACAAACCAAGACATTTCCTTTCAAGGTACTGTCATCAGCACTATGACATAATGCGGTTCTTGTCCTTAACTAGAGTCACGGATGTCAGCCGTTACTGCTACCAGCCATCAGATGCCTTCAAATTTGAGCTTATCAAGAGCATAGATAACACCTTGAAAACGTCATTTGTCTGATTCTGCTTGCTCAATACATTATCGGCCACATCACACACTGGCTCTCTTTTTAGGTGTAGAGCTGCCTCAGACAATTGATTGGCAGCTGCCCACCTTCACCCCCATCTGCTCACCTCTACCACTCCTCCTCTGGCTCCTGGATTCAAAAAGGAAGGGGAAATGGAGAGGAGACGAAAGAGATGGATAAAGAGCATTGGGGACGCTCTAGCCCAGGGGTGTCAAACATAAGGCCCATGGGCCGGAGGATCCACTCTTTTAGCAGCACCACTTCTGCTGAGGTGTCACTGCTGAAAGTGTGCTTCACGTGATAATTGGGGTCTTCCAGCTCTGCCCTTTCAGCAGCGCCACTTCTGCCGAGTCACTGAGAGGGAGAGATGGAAGTTGGTCTCAGAAGGCGAGGAATGGTACGGAGGAAGAGGCAGACCAAGAGGTGTGAGAAAGGGAGAAACTGCCAATGTGCTGGGAGAGCCCAATTATCACACGGGCTGCCCTTTCAGCAGTGCCTCTTCTGCCAATGCGCAGAGCACTTCTCCGGGCATCCTGTGTGATAATTGAGCTCTCTACTTATCTTGAAAATATGAGCGATATTTGAGTATTTTCTTTTCTGTCATTTGCAGCTAATGAGTTCCGAAGTGAGAAAAAAGTCCGTATTTCTGATCACCACCTGCTTTGACATCACTTCCAGTCCTCAGCAGGTGCCATGAATGCTATTTGGCCCACTGTATGAAATGAGTTTGACACTCCTGCTCTAGCCCATCACTCTCCTCTCCTCCACACTTCCTCTTTTTAAAAAAAAATTCAGGAAGTAGGAGGTGGAGCAGAAGGTGTGCTACTGGGTAAGGGGGGGTAATATTTGGTGTTCCACCTCGGGTACCAGGAGATCTTGGGCTAGCCTTGTTCATATGTGTGCTTCAGCAGAAATGATTCCACAAACTTCTACATGGGAAAAAGAGACATTTAAACCTAGGGCAAGTAATAAATTCAAGTATTTTACATCATCTAATTAAAAATGGTGTTTTAAAAAATAAATAACTGCATTCCAAACATCCAATCTGCGGCTATTCTAGCTCAATAATGATATTATAATTATCTCTGGCAACCGTACATAACCTTGGGGGCGTTATTGACTTGTTTCATTCTATTGCTTGAGTGAAGGGTTTTGGGTTTTTGTTTTTCTTAGCAAGAGACGTGTAGAGTGGCAGCTGTGACAACAGGATGGTGGTCAGAGCCATGAACCTGCCACCCACTAGTGGCTGGGGTAGACTTGAAGATCCAGAGCGGAGTCTGCACAATAACCACAGAATCACCCAAAGATACGCATCACATCAAACAGATTGCAAGTACACGATTGGACTACTTACGGAATGCACCATACCAAGGATTCTTGTGGCTTTCGCATGGAATGTTAGGGTCTGTATAGGGTTACAGCTCAAAACAGGGTCACCCAGGCAAAAGGATCCCGAGATCATTTTCTCGAAGAGAGTCATCTTTGTTTAGGATGACCACAATTGCAATTCTACCCCCCTTCCGTTTTAAGCACTCCTGGCTCTTTCCTGCGCTCATCTCTGCAACTAATTACGGGCCAGAGACCAGCTAATTGCTGGGATAGCTACTCTAACTGATACCCAGACATTCAGAGACCACAAGCTGGAGTGTGGAATAACAGGGGTGGGAAGGAAGGCTCAGGAATGTCTCCAATGTTCTCAGAGAGAGTAAACTAGCTTCCTCAACTAAAAGGCAAGGTTAAACTTTCCCACTGAGCCTGCAAAGCTCAGCCCAAGACCTGCTGAGGCAGCGTGCCAAATCCCCCGCTTATCAGCTGCCATCTCCTGCGGCTGCTCCTAGTCCTCCCCCCTCTCGCTGGATTCAAAAAGAAAGAGGGAAGAGGAACAGAATGGAAGAGAGGAAAGTGGTGGGCTAGAGAATCAACTCTAATTTACTACTCTCCTCCATACTTCCTGTCCTGCTCTGTTCCCCTTCTTTCCTTTTGAATCTGGGGGAGGGGGGGAAAGCAGGCAGAGGTGGTTGGCCCCTACCAATCTGCCACTTGATACAACTACCTCATGTCATGGATGAATGGTCCTGAACGTGTGTGGTAAAATTGGCTATATATACACAGTATGCACGTAGTTTTACCTGGTGAGGTAAATTCCAGACAGGTTGAAATCTCAAGTTATTAGATATTAAAGAGTAGGATATTCCTCTCTTCATTGTCCTGTTCCTTCACAATCGATTTGTTGTTGTTGTTCAGTCGTTAAGTCGTGTCCGACCCTTCGTGATCCCATGAACCATATCCCGCCAGGCCTTCCTATCCTCTACTATCTTCCTGAGTTCGCTCATTTTCATGTTCGTTGCATCGGTGATGCTGTCTAACCATCTCATCCTTTGCCTTCCCCTTCTCCTTTTGCCTTCAGTTTTTCCCAGTATCAGAGTCTTCTCCAGAGAGTCCTCTCTTCGCATTAGGTGGCCAAAATATTTGAGTTTCAGCCTTAGTACCTGTCCTTCCAGGGAACAGTCAGGGTTGATTTCATTTAGGATTGACTGATTTGATCTCCTAGCAGTCCAAGGGACTCTCAGGAGTCTTCTCCAGCACCACAGTTCAAAAGCATCTATTCTTCGGCGCTCAGCCTTCCTTATGGTCCAACTCTCGCAACCATACATTGCTACTGGGAACACCATCGCCCTGACTATACAAACTTTTGTTGGCACAATTGATACAAGACCAATACTCTCGTTGATGCCAGAAGAGGAAAAAGAAATGAGGAAATTCCAATGCTTCTGCTCACTCAACCTGAGGAGACTGTCTCCAGTGCGTGCCCCAGAATTACTTTCTTTGGATTTCTTCCCCAATTTGATTATGGGTCAAAGACTTAGCAAATACAAAGAAGAAGAAGAAGTCCCCCCCCCCCTATTTGTAGCACAGCATAAACAGGACAGACAGACAGACCTCAATACGGGTTGCATTTTTCTTTTCAAATGTTTTTACTGAGTACTTGTGTGAGGATTGAGCTCCCCATGCTCCCTTCTTTTTTCCCCCATCAGTTTCCATGAAACACTTTGACATCACTGCCATTGCAGAAAAGCCAAGTGGTCAGGCAGAAAGGCCATTTTGTTTGCTTGCTTTTCTCCTTTGGGTGGCCACTGAGGAACAACAGACCCTAGACAGCCTACCTGCTGGGACTGACACGCTCCAGCTCACCTGATCAAATCGGAGGGTGGGGTGGGATGCCCAGGTAGTCATAAAACATCCAACTCAATGGGGCAATTATCTCATTAAACCCAGGTTCCTTGTTCATTAAGCCCAAGGATGCTGGGTGTGTTCTGATCTAGCTCCTTCAAAGAGAACCTGTGTGCCCCTGCATCCACCTGCCTCCCTGGAAGTAAAAGGTGTAATGGCGCCTGGAAAGCTGAGGTCCTGGGTAAGTACAGCTAGGGATGAGCAAGATAAAGGTGTTGGGGATTTTACTTTGCTGTTAAGGGTTGCCTGTAATTGCCTGTTATACCTTTGCTAAGATCCACACCTGGGTGCTTCCATTGCCCCAATTATTTTTGTACACCTGCATGTTCTCCCTCTTCCTCCTTGAATAATCCTATCCCCACCACACCCCATTAATATTTTTTTTATTTTTAACTCTTCACCGGTTTGTTGTTGGTTGAATTCAGAGTTTTGTCTAATCCAGGAATGGCCAAACTGTGGCTCCTGGGCCACATGTGGCTCTTTGACGTATAATATGCGGCTCTCAGAAATATGTTGGCTGAGCTCCTTTTTGCATCACAATTAATATAAAAAGTAAAGAAGAAATTTAAAGCTTTATAATCATTTACCAGGTATAAACTGAGAGTCTGCTGGATTAAAACATAAGTTTATTGTTCATGGTGAGTAAATATATTTAAGGATTTAAATGCTTCTTAAATATTTGCGGCTCTCAAACATCTCTCTTATGGCTCTCTGAAGTTTATCGTATGTGGCTCTTATATTATGCAAGTTTGGCCACTCCTGGTCTAATCCTTCTGGACCACTTGCTACATGCTACAGCCTAGTTTGGAGGAAGGGATATTCTATTCTGGGAGGGGGGCAGGTTTTCAAGATAGTCTCTCTCTCTGCCTGGCTTTGTTCTTGGGATGGCAGCAGCATCTACTGTTTTGGCCGTAGGCAAAGGGGCAGATATGGGGGAAGAAGGGAGGCATTCGCACCAGGAGTCAACCCCTCCGCCCCCCCCCCATCATTGCAACATGCTTATCAAGTCCTAAAAGATAATTAAGAAAAAAATACCCAAAAGATCTTTTACTCCTATTTTACTTTTATCTTGACTCGATCTATTTTATGATGGAAGCTTCAAGCAACAAATTCCTCTACCGGTGTTTCTAGCCTTGGGCCCGCCATCCATTGCTTACATGTTCTCTGTCACGTATACATCTGGGAATGTCCACAACCAAGACATTTACATGTAAAAAGAGTCAGCCTACCTGTACCCCTAGATGAAAAGATGTCACCTGAATCTAAACCCTGAGGATGGTGTTCTGTAGAATGGTTCCAGAGCATAAACAGAGTACAAACCAATAATGCACAAACAATAATCATGAGCTTTTCCCTGAGTACATGTGGGGCAACAACATTTTATCACAGGGGGTAGTGACATCACTACCTCTCTTGAGAGTCCCTTGGACTGCTAGGAGATCAAATCAGTCAATTCTAAATGAAATCAAGCCTGACTGTTCCCTGGAAGGACAGGTACTAAAGCTGAAACTCAAATATTTTGGCCACCTAATGCGAAGAGAGGACTCTCTGGAGAAGACTCTGATGCTGGGAAAGATTGAAGGCAAAAGGAGAAGGGGAAGGCCAAGGATGAGATGGTTAGCATCACCGATGCAACAAACATGAAAATGAGCGAACTCCAGAAGATAGTGGAGGACAGGAAGGCCTGGCGGGATATGGTTCATGGGATCACGAAGGGTCGGACACGACTTAACGACTGAACAACAACAACAAAGTGACATCACAGATTTGATGGCTTAACAATCACATCAGTCCTTCTCCCAGAAATCACCTGGAACTTTAACTCTGTGAGCAGAGCTGAGGAACTCTACAGAGAATTCTCAGTAGCCTCACCAAGATACAGTTCCCAGGATCATCTGGGCTGGGGAAAGTCATCGTGACAGCTAAATATTGATACAAAGCCTTTTTTAAGTTTGCAGTGTAAGTAGACCCAATTGGAAACAATAGTTAAGAAAGTGCTAATTGGTCATCACTTTATGGCCCAAACACATTATTATTTAGGGCTCATACAAATAACACATTTTCAGAACAACACATTTGAGAATCACCTTCTTGTATTCAAATTGTATGTGTGTGTGGTGTGTGTATGTGCTTTTAACCTCTGGTAAATGTCAGGTTTTCCCCTTAGATTTCAGGAGTTGATTGCTAAGATAGGAACCAAAAAGCAGAACTAGCACACATGTAGCATCAGAAGACCCCAGCTGGATCAAACCAAAGATCCATTCAGCTCCGAGTCCTGTTTCACACAGTGGCTAACCAGATGTCTCTCGGAAGCGCACAAACAGGGCTTGAAGGCAACAATCCCCCCACCCCGTTGTTTGCTCCCTAGCAACCAGGAATTGGAGGTGCACTAGAGCTGTTCACATGTTATTCTGTACCCAAGTACAGCTATCTGTATCTGGGTACACATTTCCATGTGAATGATTGTACCTGGGTTCATTGTTACAGATCAATAACCTGTATACACTGTATAGAAAATCTAGCCAAGGTACTGTACAACTGTGTATCTGGTATAAGTAGTACCGTATTTCTTCGAGTCTAAGGCGCCATCGATTCTAAGGCGCACCTTTACTTTCAGTACCACCAGCAGGGGAAAAAAATCCATCGATTGTAAGACTCACCTCCCTTCATTGAATCTACCTGCTCAGCACCAACTCTCCCCAGCATGTCTCCTGCAGCTGAGGATGACCGAGTACACTGCCTTTGCATAGCATTTCTGGCCCCGCCAGAAAGTGCCATTTCCTTCGTTACCTGGGCTTGGGGGAGCTTCAGGGAGGCCTGCGCAACCCTCTGCAGGCCTCCCTGATCTTCAGTTTGGCGAAAAACAGCGATTTTTGGGCATTTCTGGTTTTCACGAAAACCGGACATGGCTGAAAATCACAGTTTTTTGCCGAACTGAAGATCGGGGAGGCCTGCAGAGGGTCGCGCAGGTCTCCCTGAAGCTCCCCCAAGCCCCAGTAAGTAAGAAGATAGTATTTTGGGGTGCTTTTTGGAGACCTTCGATTCTAAGACGCACCCCATTTTTTGAAATGCTTAATTGGGAAAAAACATGCGTCTTAGAATTGAAGAAATACAGTATTAGTCTGTACCTGGGTACAATTATTCATACATTCCATTCAAGGCAAGTACAATCTGTTTACAGTGTTGATCTGTAAAAATGAACCCAGCTACTGTCATTCAAATGGAAATGCACACCCACCCACATACAGACAGCTGTCCCCAGGTACAGCATATCATGTGAACAGCCTTTGTACCTGCACTGAAAGGAATGTGAACAACTGTACCCAGGTACAGACTAACACAGATTGTAGCTGGTGCACAGATGTACCCAGGTACAGTTTAATGAACAGTACTACAGTCTCCAAACATGGAGGTGCCATATAACAAACATGGCTTCTCATCTCCATGAATTTGTCTAATCCCCCTTTGAAGGTATCACTAATCTTGTGATGGCAAATTCCATACATGAATAATGACTTGTCTGAAGGACGCCTTTCTGGTGTCTGTCCTGAAACTACTGCTTACATAATTTCACTGAATGATCTTGAGTCCTAGTTGTATGAGAGAGGAGAGGAAAACACACCTCAAGTTGTGATAAATGTACATCCTGGTAGAAAACAGATGAAGAACGTTTTGCTTCTTTTTCCCCTTTTTTTTAATTTAATGAGGCTTTAGAAATTCAGTGATACACTTAAGTCCCCAACATATGCACCAGTTTCATCCCAGATTTCTGTCTGAAAGTCAGAATCTATGTACCACAAAAGAGCAGGCTCTTGCTGGCCCAGTGCTATCACGCCTGTGCAAAACCACCACAAAGGACATACTGCACTTACACGGAAGTGCCAATGCAGCTGTCTGTAAGTCAGACTTTGTAAATCGGACACCCGTAAGTCAGGGAGTCAGTACATATACATACAATACACCCTTTCTATCTGCGGGTTCAGGATCCGCGGATTTGACTCACTGTGGATCCCGGACCCGTGAGGATCACGGTTAAGTTAAAATCGCTTAAAGGGGGGGGGGAAGGTAAAAACCACGGTTTTTTTTAACCTTTTATCAATAAACCTTTTAGCAGCAAACGGCGCCGTTTCCAAGCCTCCGCAGGGCTTCTCTCTAAGCTTAATGACCCACTGAAGTGAAGGCTCTTCCCCCCTCCCAGCCTTATCCCAGAATGCATCCTGGGACAAGACTGGGGGGGGGGAGAGCTTTCACACAACCCAGAAGTGGGTCATTAAGCTTGCAGAAGCCCTGCTGAGGCTTGGAAATGGTGCAGTTTGCTGCTAAAAGGTAAACTTTTTTCCTCTTTTTTAGCAATTTTAATGTAGACTCCAGTATCCACGGATCCTCGCGGATCCGTCCCAGACCTCCCGCGGATAGCGAGGTCCGACTGTATATCTTTTTCTAACCAAGTTAAAAATTAAGCCTGAGATTAATATACATGTTAAACGTCTGCGCTTATATTTAAAAACTGCATCCATTCTCCACCAAACACAGCAAACCTTGGAGTTTGTAGCTCCAAGGGTAGTGCCAGCATACTTAAAGAAAAAAACCTTGGTTGTCCTACGCTTGCCCCGTCCCTGCCCTGAAATTGCCCTAATGAGCTCTTCAAAGGGCAATCCAGTCACATCACCTTACTAGGAAACTGCTCTGCTTCTTCTCTTGTTCTGGAGTTGTCATTCTCTCCATTGTTCTTGAAGGGCTTAATGAAGAAACTGGAGCCCTTCTCTGGGCGAGGCCCGGCTATCTCACATACATAAGCAGATGGCATTCTTCTCCATCAAGCTCCCGCTTCTTTTGTTACAAGTATTGCACACACCCTGCTATGTTGCCATCATCAACATGAGAACACAGCGAGACTGTGTTAATCTCTTCTCCCCACACCTTCTCCTTTCCCACACTTCACAGGGCCCAGAGTAGGCAGAGTGGTAGGATCAGGGCTGGGTTGGGCTGGGGGATAAGCTGCAGCAGGATCAAGTCTAAAGTGGAATCAGGTTCAGGGCAGGCTAGACGGGAAGGAATGCATCGTCATCTCAGGTCAGAGCGCACCTTCAGGGAAAGGGGGAACAGCCTGGGGTGCCTCAAGTGCATTGTGTCAACCCCTTTTGCTGCTTAAAGATGCACTGGCTCCCTATTTGTTTCCAAGTGCAATACAAGCTGCAGGCTGTGTTCCTTAAAGCCCTAAACCAGTGTTTCCCAAACCTTTTCGACCTGTGGCTCCCTTGACCATTGGCCACGGCTCCCCATTACATTATGTTGATGCCTGCCAATTGGCATTGCAGTTTTCAAGAGGATTCTGTGGTACTCCGCGGCTCCCCTGGCTTGTTTCCGCAGCTCCCCTGGAAGCTGCGCCTCCCAGTTTGGGAACCACCGCCACAAACAGTTTGGGTCTCAGGTACCTAAGGATAGCCTCTTTCCACAGGTTTCTACCTGCACATTAAGTTATGGGGAGGCCTTATTCCTCACTCTGACACCTGTGGAGTCTGGCATGCAGGATTATTGGGCCTTCTTGGTGGGGGCACCCTGGCTGTGGACCCCCTCCCCTACGAGGTTCATGCCGTCCCCTCTTCTCCAGGCCTTAAGACATTTTTTAAAACCATATCTGTCTGCTGGACACTTGGGCAGGGTTTGTCTCTCTGTAGTTGCAGTTATATTGAGTCACGGACATGCAGTTGCATTTTTATTGTATTTTTATATTGCTTTTTATATTTTTACATTGATGGCAGCCACTTGGAGGCCTTAGGATGATAAAGTGGCACATAACTTTTAAAAAACTGAACTTAAAACAAAGCATAATAAAAGTCCTGGGGGAATTGGTGATACTGGCTGGTTTAGGGAGGCAAGAGCCAGGTGAGGTGCAACCATATTGCTGCTCAAGACAAAGCAGCTGAACATCTGGGCGCATGATGCACACAAGTGCAAAGCAGCTGGGCGCATGATGCACACATGCGCAAAGCAGCTGAACATGGCAGAGTGCATGATGCGCACATAGAGGAGGCCAGGTTCAATCACTGGTATCCCCAGTTAGATACGCCAACATTTGTTTCATGCAGAAACTCAATCTGCCATGGCTGCACCGACATTTCTTGCAACAAACAGGTCAGCCCTAAATGCCTGGAGACACATGCTGAGGAGCCCCAACTGGGCACTGTTCCCAGGCACGTATCCTTCACTCGCTAGGAACAAGCACCTGCCTGTCTACACTTTATGGCATGTAGGGGTCACTCACATAACGCAACAACAGTGTAACCACAACAACCAGGACCCCTGTGTAAACTGCCAAGACTTGCAATGTTTTCAACAATGAATTGGTCCAAAAGGGTATAATTCCCCTTCCCCCTCCCCCATTGCAATCCTACGCAGAGTGCATCACACTTAAACCTGTTGAAATCAATCAGCTTAAGCACCTCTAAGTGTGGTGAGGATCAGGCTGTTAGTCTCTTTACTGGGTCGCCATTAGCGATTCATTGTCCCACATTGCCTCTACTTGAGAAATGGGAGTCAAGACTTTAACACTGAATTTCTCTGTTTGCTGAAAATAAAGATAAGATCCACCTAGATTCCTCTTGAACAAGGGGCCGGTTCAGACCATCCTTTCTTTGGCCAACCAGCCTCACATGTTAGAAGATGTACATGCTCACCGTATGTGCCCATTATGGCACGTCCCCTTGCCTCCCCATTAAGTATTCCTAATCATATTGGGGGGTAAGTTAGGTAGGATTGGGGTTGTTGTTCATCTGATATTCTGCTAAAGTCGCACAATTACTGCTTACTGGAGCAGCTTACTGGAGCAGCAAGGAGAAGAGCCTGGACACGCATGCCATGAGCATTAGCACATCCCTTAATGTGTGGGGCCAGTCAGATGAAAAAAAAAAAAACTATTATCCAAACTGGCCCAGGCACAAAAAGGGAGGAAGACAAAGATAATTACAAAGAGTCAACAAAGTGCAGGAGCAAGAACCACTAAGTGTATTGGCACAATGAAATCGTGAGTTAAGTTAAAGAACAAATTACTGCCAACCTATAGCACAGAAACTATGGGGAGAGAGCTAGTGTAACATAGTGGCTAAGAGACTGAAGCAAATCAAGACTTCCCTGGTTGAAATCTCACTTCTGTCTTGAACTCAGTAGGTGCCTGTAGGCAAGTCACTCCCTCTCAGCTTCAGTCTTACCAATCTGCAGTATGGGGATAATACTACTTACCCCACTTTATAATAACCATGTAAGGATTACATCATAATAATTCACGTGCAGTGCTTTGAATCCTAAAAAAATAAAAAAGCTATATGAAGATAACTATTATTAAGGAACAGCCAGTCTGAAGTGGTATCCTGTTACTATCCCAGTTAAACGTACAAAAAAAAAAAATCAGGAGAAACCCCACGAATATAACTGATGGCACAATCATATTGTGCCTCTGCGCCGCCGGAGCACACGCTCCACCGGCGCAGACTGTCGCAAAACTGCCAAAAAGCAGTTTGCGACGGTGCACCTAACAGCTGCACTGAGGGGAAGGTCTGTGGCAGGAAGGTCTGCACCTTCCCACCAGCGCCAGTGCAGAGCAAAGCACACCAGTGCTGTGCTGAACTGCGGTGGGAGGGTGGGGAGGGGGAAGAACAGGGTGGAGGCGGCAATGGGGAGGGGGCGGATCAGGCCCGAGATGGTTGCAGCACTGGTGCATGCTGTATCCTAACCCCCTTCCAAGGCCCAATCCGCTGACATGGATCAATGCAGACTCGCGCCAGCCATATGGCAGGTGCAGGTCTAAGTTGACCCGTTGCGAGGGCTGGGGCTTTCCCCAGGGCAAGGGGACAAATGTCCCCTTACCTCGAGGAGACCTCCCACCTCCTGACTTTCCCCATAGAATACAGCGCAGTCTGCGCTCAAAGTTAGGTAGGATTGGGCTGCGACTTAGGAAATCCAAGATAAGATGCCACTATTTACTAATTTAGCTTCCTACTGTTTCGTGTATGTGTGTGTTTGTTTTGCAGGTCATAGGCTTAGATTACTTTTTTTTTTTAAACACACACTGTACTGAGTAAGATCTAGTCTTAAATATATGAATGTCACGCAATGATTTTATCATGGAAACTGAGTCATAGGGGAGTTGAGATGGAATGAGGAGGAAATCTCACGTAATAATGTAGCTATAACAAACCCAAACATTACATCAATTATGAACTCACTACGAGATATCGTATGGACCAGGTCGAATTCTCTTTGAAATCAGCGCTCACTAGGATAATGCTACAAGAATCACAAACGTAAGAAATCTAAAGCCAGCAACACACTTCCGTCTCAAACCAATTCATATATCAGAAATACTCATGCTCTGAACCCACACAAAGAAAAGGATTCCCCGAAAGCGCATACAAAAGAGTAACAAGACATTTGAACCAATTCGGCATTTACTCCGAAATGTTCACCATCCAAAGAAAGAGCAGATGGTGTACATTGCCTTAGAAAGGTATTGTGTAATCTGCTTGAAATGTGTCTTCCAGCGACTTATGAAGACATGAAGCTGCCTTAGACACACAGCTGGCTGATCCAGGAGGCCAAGAGAGGCAGTTGCGTCAGGCAGTGGATTGGCAGGAGGTGCCCCCCTCTGTCGGTGTTTTGGCCATTTGCCTCCACTCAGCGGCATACCAAATTTCCTTGCCACCTGGGACGGCAAGAATGGGTGTCAACCCCCCCCCCCAGTCTGGTGACCCCCCAAAGTGACGTTGCATCGGCCTGGAAGTGACATAGCTTCGGAGCAACCACAAGGCAAGAGGAAGGGACTGGGGTGGCCACGGGAAAAGAAGAAATTCTTCCACAATCGGGGAAGAGCAACTGAAGACGGGCCGCCAGCAGACTGAGGTGCCTGCGTCTTTGGCTTTCCCCCCCCCCCCTTGATCTGAGAAAGGAAGCCGAAGAGGCGGGCGCCCTAGTCTGCCAGCGGCTGCATCATCAGCTTCTCTTCCCTGATTGTGCGGAAGAGAAGCCAAAGACGCGGCAGCCCCCCCCCCAGCCGCTTAAACAGCCGCAGCCTTTGTTGCCCCCCCTGCTGGGTGGCGTGTTGCCCTGGGGCGACCCGCAACACTGCCCCCCTTAGTACGCCACTGCCTTCACTTGCTCCTCCTTCTTCCATTCCCTAATTGGAAAAGGAAGAAGGGAGTGGAGCAGAAAAGGGAGTGTTGAGGAGAGAGAAATGGTGGGAAAGAGCAGGGCCGGCTTATCCATGTAGCTAACTCAGGCTAACTCAGGCAGGAGATTGGCCTGGGGCACCCATATCTGTCTGCTCACTCACCTCCTCCTCCTGTCTGCTGTAGAAAAACAAAAAGGGGAACAGAGCAAAGAGGAAGTGGAGAGAGGTGGACTAGAGGATTCACTCTAGTCCTCCACACTTCCTTTTTTGCTCTGTTCCTATTCCAATTCTCATTCCAATCCAGGAAGTGGAAAAAGCAGAAACTGGCACACCATCAGATAAGAGAGGCACACATTTGGTACACCGCCTCAGGGGGTCCTGGACCAACACTGTGCTAGAGAATGCTCTTTGATTCCATCCTCCTCTTCCATTTCTACAGAGTCAGACCACTGGGCCATCTAGCCCAGTACAGTCTGTTCTCAACTCACAGTGGCTCTCCAAGGTCTCACAGCAGAGGTCTTTCCCAGCCAGGCTCTCCGAAATCCTTTTAACTGGAGATGCCAGGGATTGAGACTGGGATCTTCTGCATGCAAAGTATGTGCTACGCCCCGTCGCCCACTGAGCAAATCAGAGACGAGATGAAGTCTGTTTGATGCCACAAAAGGACAGAAAGCGTCCCTAAAAGAGGAAAAACACTCTTTTTCTAGAACTAGCAGAGTAAATGAAGTTTATAAAAAAACCCAAAAAACAATGTATTTCTGGCATGCATTTTCATAAACACACAGATGGAATCAAGATTCCTTTTATTTTCCATTTGACGAGACAGCGATCATGTAACCAAAACTTCATATAAACAGAGGTGTTCTTTACAGATGGTTACATTGACAAGGAACAGTTTATTTCCTCCTTTCTCTTCCCCTATCCCCAAACCCAAACACATTTATCATATCCTCATAACAGTACTTGGTTGTAACTTGGTTGTAACTCTGAAGCAAGGAGGACAACATCCTTCTTCAATAAACATGGCATTAATAAGAGCATGGACCTTGCTTCAGAACCCAGGTCAGTCCCAGAACTAGATCTGATACATAGAATCATTGTGTTTGCCATTCGCACCTTATTGGTTTAGAGAAGATCAACCGATCATGACAAGGACACATTCAGCATGCAAGACTAGAGGGCTTTGGTGCAATCAGTACCAGCTAATCACTGATTATGGCCGGTGCAATCATGCTCTGTGGGCACATACATCAGATCGCTTCTTCCGCTCATCTCTGTCACATTTTCTTATCCAAATGTTTGCACTCAAAATCAGGGTGCTTAAAGTGTGGGTCCAAAAGGGGTTTCAGTGCACATTTAAAGATGCACTAGGATATCTGTGTATTAAATCTATGCCTCCTTTTTCATATACCAAACACTCTCACCACCACAAATGGAGATTACAGTCACCGTTTCACACGTGAACATAAGCTAAAAAAAGGGGGGAATCTGAATTTTCACTGCCCTTATTTACTTGTTAAAAGATTTATACCTCACTTCTCAGACCAATGGTCTCACGAGTCGGCAATCAATCAAGCAAAACGATAATCAGTTCAAACATACACAAACTATAATTTTAAAAAGAGGTATTTGCCATAATCTTCATGCAAAACACACGAGGTGACTTACAGCATAAGATCACAACAAACCTAATCAAAAACAAGACCTTGGATACCATTCAAATTCTAAAACAAAGTTGAGATGTCAAGAAGCCAGCAGCTAATTCAGACATGGTCTTAATTGTATCATAATGATCCTCAAGCCAGCAAAATGCCTACGCTTAGTAATGCATAGCTCTCTCTCTCTCTCTCTCTCTTTCTCTCTCTCTCTGCATGTATACACTTACACTCTCTCACTCTCGGCACCCTAAGAGAGTAAGGAGATAATCAAGTGGACCTCTCTGCTGGTTAAGAATTCCAAGCTGCGGGGGCCACCACCAAAAATGTCACAAGAACTGAAGAAAAGCTTCTTAAAAGATGAGCCCCTCAGGTCGGAAGGTGTCCAATATGCTACTGAGGAAGAGCAGAGGACTATTCCAAATAGACCCAGAAAGGATGAAGCGGTTGGGTCAAGGCCAATAGGATGTTCAGCTGTGGATGTGTTGAAAGGAAAATCCAATGCTGCAATGAGCAATACTGCTTAGGAACATGGAATGTGAGGTCTATGAATCAAGGCAAGCTGGATGTGGTCAAAAATGAGATGCACCGATGCAATGAACATGAAAATGAGCGAACTCAGGAACTCAGGAAGATAGTGGAGGACAGGAAGACCTGGCGGGATATGGTTCATGGGATCACGAAGGGTCGGACACGACTTAACGACTGAACAACAACAACAAAAGCAGCATATACCCAGGAGGACAGACTTAAGGTTACTTATCCCAGAGAATGCCCTCTTTATCACACTTGAACTATCCTTTTGCAGGCATCATTACTCCAGGGTTGCTAAAGGGGGGAAAGGCAGCCTCCCTCACTGTTTATTCATGGGATGAAAATTCCATTCAAATTCAATGAAACAAACTCACACTAGAGACTGTTTGTACCTACTTTGCCACTGTGTCTGTTTAGCAAATACAATCCCTATTTCCTGGTACCTTTTCCAAGCCAATCACCGTTCCACTTTTGCTATTTAAATCATTTCCTTCCACCCACTGCGTTAGGATCCTGACCATAAAAAAGGAAAGCATTAAGATCCGTTTACCAACAACAAGCCCTGCCACAACCAGTTATTGCAGGGTAAGGGTTGCCAACTTTTCAACCAACCCCCGTGGCTGTGCACTTATCAGCAAGGCGATTTTTAGCAATTCACAAACAACACATATAGCCATCCATCATCAAGACATAGTTAAAGACACAGCAGCAAGGGGTAGGTTACGAAGTTGACAACCCTACAGTCGGCAGGCAGAGTGTCACAGCGGAACGGACGGGAGGCAGCCAGCGAACCTGGACGAGCGAACGGGGACGTGAGAGAAGTACAGAACAGACGCGGTGTGGTCCCTATTTTCATCGGTGAAATGTTGGAGAGCACTGCCTGGATGTGGTGACAAGGGGTGGTAGTAACTTAGGAAATCCAGTATTGGAAGAGCGCAATCCTATTGCAACAAAAAACACTTTTTGGAAAAGGAGCTGTGGGGAGGGGATCACTAGAGCGGCCCCCACCCCATAGCAACTACTGGTTTCTCGGAAGCTGGCTTGGGTTTTGCTGCTCTCTTGTATGGGACCTGCCCCCGGTTTGGTTCCACCACGCGGGGGCTTCTCTTCCCCATCCTCGGAGGGTGTGTGTGTGTGTGTGTGTGTGTGTGTGTGTGTGTGTGTGTGGATCGCCTGCCTTTTGCCACCTGGAGAACGGCTGGAAGAAGTAGGATCGAGGGCTACTCACTCACCCGCGGACGAGGGGAGCTGCAACCGGCTGACTCGTTCTCTGCTCGGCCGACTGGAAGACACGCTCGCCGGCTCCGATTCTCCCTCCCTTTGCTACAGCTTGTGCACTACCAGGGCGGGGAAGGAGGAGCCGCCGGCGCTGGCGGAGGCTGGTCCTGCGCTATCGAGGGACTCGGGGCGCCCCCTGCCGGAGCACTGAGCTCATGGCGGATACCGCAAACTTCCTGCTAACACCAAATCCTTCGGCACCATGGGCAGAGCCCTACCGATCTGGAAGTGTCTTCTTTGCTAGGGGCCGCCTTTTTAAAGTAGTAGAACCCAGTGGGGAAATCTCTTACCACCACCGAAGCTGGAGACACATTTCTTCTTTGAATGCTTTCCCATCAAGAGCACATTGGGCATTAGCAGGTTAGGAAGGAAGATGGGCTGCTGAGTAAGCTCCACTCCATATCTTTGCGCAGGGAATTCCCTCCCTCCTCCCCGTGAGGGAAATGTAAAAAGGAGCCCCAACCATGCAGGGCTGGTCCAAAAAAAAAAAAAACACCTCCTGGAGCTTGAAATGGTATGCTGTTGCCACTCCCTTTACCTGGTTGCATGCCAACCTCCTATGCCCCTGGCTTGGAAAAGGGGAACAGAAAAGGCAATGTGCAGAGGAGAAGCTAGAGTGCTGAGGCTCTAATCCACCATTCTCCTGTCCTCCACACTTCCTTCTCTGCTCTGTCCTCTTCCTTTTCCAATCCAATGAGGGGGAGGAGAAGTGGGCAGATAGAGGTGCCCCCCAATCTATTGCTTGAGGCGACAGCCTCAGTAGGCCTCATCATGGATGGACGGTCCCTGGTCCTATGACTCCTTGAAGACTAACAAGTTCCTTTTGCTCTGTTAATCGCTTTGTTTTTCTTGTCGTTGAAAAGCAGAAATACTCTCAATAATCATAATTTACTGTGGCAGAAGCTCTCGTGGCCCCAAACCCAGTTTGGAAAGGTCAAGCCATCATGCACATTTGTTTGTGGGCATGATTGTCCGTGACATCCTGAAGTGGTATATAGTGCAGTGGGCCACTTGATTCTGATTAAAGTAGAGGACCAGTGTGGTGTGTAGTAGAAGGAGTGTCAGACTGGAAGGAAAGAGAGTTGGGTTCAAATCTCTACCCAACCATTATGGAGCTCAGTGAGTTGGTTTCAGCCTGATCTACTTTACAGGGTTGGTGCAAAGTTAGAATGGGACGACCCACGCTGGGCTCCCTAGCTCCAGGACAGGATAAAAACAATCAATAGCAATTAATTGACCTTTGCTGGCCCATTTTTCATTATGCGTTATAGTCGCACAGGAGGATCCAACAAGTGTGTTAAAACCCACAAACCATAATTCCCTTCTACATGTCATCTCTATTGAGGTGCATCATTATTCTTGCTTGAGGAAGCGAAGACATCATCCAGCAGGTCTACGAAAAGATGGATACGTTTTTACCCCAAGATCAGGTAGCATCATACATATTTTGTTACACATGCTACAAAGTTCATCTCTTCCACCTGGATCAGCAGAAACGCTGCCTTGCTCACGAGGGATCTGTGTTCATTATCTCTGGGCTGAGTCCACCCAGTTCTCCTAATTCAATAGGGAAATGTCTCCATCATTTGGCAATGGACAGAGGAAGTGGAGGAAACAGGAGAGTCCCTAAAAGCTTGTGGCAGGCTCAAGGAGGAAATCACCTTTCAGAAGTCAGAAGATACAGACTCATTTTTCAGCATTCATTAGAAGTTTGACCTTAAAGGCAAGGCAGCCTAAACTGGCAGATTTAGGGCACCATCCTCCCAGGCCATTGAAAAGGCTGCCTCTACCATCCCTGGATTTAAAAAGCAAGAGGGGGATGGAGCAGAAGAAGGTGGAGAGGAGAGTGGTAGACTAGAGCGAGACACTCTAGCCCCCTCTTCTCATCTTCACGTCTCCTCTTCCACTCCATTCTTTTGATTTTCAAATCCAGGGAACGGGAGGAATCGTAGCAGCAGCAGCCAGCCAGCATGCCACCACGTAAGGGGAAGAGGCGTTTGGTGCCTCAGATCTTGGGTTGGACCTGGCCACCATTAAGGGTGGCAGAAAGTAGGAGAAAGGTGGGTCTGATGGACCACAAATCACCATTACAGTCTTCTCTACAAGCCCCATTGAAATGAATGGCTCTTAACCTACCAGATTGATGATGGGGGTCTGGGGCTGAGGGACAATGGCTTGGATGAAGTAACGGGCAGACTAATGGCTGAGGCAGATCTGAAATTGGGACTTCCCACACTCTCACAGCTCTAGTGATGGCTTGTAGCCAAAGATTGAGGGATTTCATTGGATAACCCGAGTCTGGTGTTGTGGGCGAGAGTGAATAGAGAGAAGTTCTTTTCCCTCTCACACAACACTAGAACTAGAGGACATCCACTCAAATTGAGTGGAGGGAGGATTAAAACAGACAAAAGAAAATATTTCTTTACCCAGCGTGTAATTGGTTTGTGGAACTCCTTGCCACAGGAGGTGGGGATGGCACCCAGCCTGGATGCCTTTAAAAGGGGATTGGACAGATTTATGGAGGAAAAGTCCATCACAGCTTACAAACCATGATGGGGATAAGCAACCTCCTGGTTAGAGGAGTTGGTTCTCTCTGTGCCAGGTACAAGGGAGTGGTGACAGGATACAGGTATCTTGTTGTCTTGTGTGCTCCCTGAGGCATCTGGTGGGGCCACTGTGTGGTACAGGAAGCTGGACTAGATGGGCCTTTGGCCTGATCCAGCAGGGCTCTTCTTATGAATGACAGGAAAACGCTTCTCTTTGCACACTTTCTCCACAGAGCCTGGGCCATCATTGGGTAAGGGGGGGCGGCGGCGCTTGACAAGCCACCTCAGGAATCAGGAGGTCTTAGGCTGGACCTGGCCTAGACACATTACTATTTCAGGCTCATACAACACACATTTTCAGAGACTGAGAATCATCTCCTTGGATTCAAACTGTACTTTTTTTTCTTGTTTGTGAGCTCCCAGAGACATCTGGTTAGCAGCTATAAGAAGGCAGCTGCTTTTTTAAGACAAGTCATTAAGTTTCCACCAAAAAAATCTTGACTTGAGAAAAAAAAAAGCCTTCCCACACTATGTTTGTGATATTAATTATACCAAGGTTTGCAGTACTGCAAAACTTGACTTCACTTTGATAACCCCACAGGAAGAGCGTAACAGGCCTCAAGTACTTTTCCCACACAAGCCAGTAAGGTTAAAACAGGGCCGAGAAACCTCCGAGCTGGGATTCTGACAACAAGGGGAGAACATCGACAACACACAGCTGCAGTTTCGCTTTCCAACACAGTGGGCAGAGTAAGCATGCAAGTGTCGGCTGCAACAGCACATGTCGTTGGTGTGGCAGACAACAGGGGTCTTGAATTTTTGACACTATTTTCAGGGCTAGCTCAAGACACACACACACACAGATCTAGCAAGATTTTAAATTCCATTTTACAAGGTGAGATTAATAGATAAAGGAGCACATACATATTTTGGATCCTGCATAGTCTATCTTTTCATATTGCTTTGACAAGTACGCTACCTCATTATGTGTGTTGCACATACCTTTATCAGATGCAAGAGAACAGTGAAACAATCCAATGTCACAACAAATTAGTGCCACAGGATTCTTGTGGGTTCTTTAAAATACTATATATTTTGTTGACAACCCAGTTTTGCATACAGTTCCCAGTAGTCTCCCAGCAGGAAAGTACTGTATAGCATAATGGCAAACAGATTGTGCTGCAACTCAGGAATTATCTGGTTCAGATCTCACCTCTGCTCAAAAACAGCACAATTCTACCCAGCTCCTCCACTGGTGCAGCCAGTGGTGGAGGGCAGAACGGGACGCTCTGGAAGGGAAAGGGGATTTAAATCCCCTTTCCCTTCCAAAGCCTCTCTTTCTGCTCTCCACCACTGGCTGCAACAGTGAAGGAGCTGGGTAGGATTGCGCTAAAAGTGGCCTTAGGAAAGCTGCTCCCTCTCAGCCTCAGTCTTCCCCATCTGTGATATGGGAATAATAATAGTAATAATAATAATAATAATACAGAACTTGCTTACCTTTCAGTGTTCTTGGACTCCATCTGGATAAAAGATGTGAAATGCTTTGAGCTTTCAAAAGCACTATGCAAATAATGATAATTATTATCCAGATTCACAACTGGTTAGCTTCAGCAATAGAATAAGCTCAGACCCCTTACTGGGCTCTATCCAGATTTTTATTGTTTATGGTTGTTGCTGTAACAATGCTAATAATCCTCTGGAATAAACCAAAAGTTAAAGTTCAGTCTGTTTATTTTTGCTTTTTTAATTCCATCGGGCATTTGGGGATAATTGATCTAGGGGCTGTTGAATACATTAATAGGTAGAGGTCTGTATACACGTCTGTACATCTTGGATTTTTGGGTGTAATAACTTGTAGTTTATTGCTTGCCTGTGTGATAATACAGCAATCTCCCTTGAAGGCTCATACATTTGGGATACATTTGACGTATTGTAAATTGAAATAAAAAGGAACGTTGTGTTCTGCGTGACTGAAAAGGAAGAGGAAATGAGCTTTCATTGTCTACCAAAGAACAGCTTTCTGTGGGGTCAGGGGAGGCTTAAATGAGTCTCTCAGGTCACACAGCTGTTCAGGCAAAGACTTCACCTCACCACCACCCCGGTTTATGGCTTCCCACATGCCAGAGGGCACCATGCCTCCAGCCATGGCGATCTACTGCCCCAGCATACAGGATAGGCAGTCCCAGGGCCACACACACCCCATCATTTCCAGGCTCAGACAAGACAATCACCTTTGCTCCCTGGCAAAGCAAATGGACATCATAGCCTGCTCTGCACTAGTCATCCACCCAGAATTCCCTGTTGACCAGTGCATTTTTCCCTACATTAAACACTATTGGGAGTGAATTCCTTTCTCCAGCTCCTCTCCCCTCTTACAAGCATCATGAAGATCCATCAGTCAGAACCACCTCCCTTAAATGATTGTTTCTAACACATTCACAGGAACTGGAGCAGCTCATAAAATGGGAGAGGCCCTATCCGGAGGCCAGAGGCCAGAGGTTAGAGGCAAGACACATGCTTCGCATGCAGAAAATCCCAAGTTCAATGGCCTAGTATCTCTGGTAACAAAGGCATTAACTCAGTTTGGAAACAGGGGAAGGCGAGATACCCCTTCAGCTACACTAGCATCGTTCTTTGAGATCAAATGCTCTCCTATAGCCGATGGAAAAACAAGGCATGAAGAATTTGTTGGAAATACAGATCCAGTCCAGTTACTGTGTGGATGGGTTATCAGAGTATGGAGGGCATGAAAGCAGGGCAGCTTCCCTATACAACTAGCTGCTTGTTACCCCATATCCACATCGCTTTTGCCTCTCTCTGAGCTGGTTTTGCTATTCTTCCTTTATGTCACATATTAGCAGAAGGAATATCATCCCAAGCATCCTAGTCTGGTCATCTCAAGAACAATATTGCACAGCTGGAAATGATGTGTCAGAAAAGGACAACATGTCATTTATTCAACTGTAGTGATGGCCATTGTCTTAATGATGGCTCTACAACGCGTATTAGATATATTCATAGCGGAGAGACTGAGCAGGGGTTGTTTAGCCATATATGGAACCTCCATAGCCAGAGGCAGTCTACCACTGAACACCAGTTGCAAGAGAACAGCAAATGCAGGCAAAAGCTCTGGCCTTGTGGGCATCACCAGTCATCGTGGGAAGCAGGATACCGGACTAGATAGACCTTTGGTGTGATCCAGCAAAGATAGATAGGAATGGTGTTGTTGGCAGTCATTAGAGCTGCTAATGATAACGGTGACGGTATTGCAACAGTGATGTTCGGTCACTCCTGACTTGGGGGATAAGGTACTCGTGTTGGAATCCATTTTTCTCCTGATGTACGCTCAACCACCAGCAATGTTCAGTCATTGATCCAAAGATGGCCATCAGTCAACAATCTGCTTCCTGATGATCCACACTATGCGGGTAGCCTGAACCTCCTGCTGAGGAATGGAAACTGAATTCTCTTTTTCCTCCAAGAGCGGACTCAGATCCTGCCTTCCTAGCAGCCAGATGAGGAGTCTGTAAATGGACCTAGTTCCTATGGCAGAAGGGCAGCAGACACACTGAAATAAAATAACTTTGCTGTGGAAATAAGAGCTTAAAAGCACCAGTTGCTTCCAGACCAAAGACCCTGGGGGAAATGTTCCTAGGTTATTTCAGGTTACAAGGTATTTTAGCAATCTCTAGACCAACAAAAAGTCAAACTAAAAAGCAAAAAGGAATGGTCTCTCCCCCCCCCCCCAATTTTACTAAAATTTGCAACATAGCAGAGGTTACATTTTATGACTGCAACCCTTCTGTTTTGCTATAGGCAGTGGCGTAACTATGGTGGAGCCGGAGGGGCACTTGCCCCAAGCACTCCGCTAATGGGGGCCCAATTCGCCTCCACCATAGTTATGCTCCGCGGCCATCTGCTCCTCCTCAAGGCATGCATCGAGGAGGAGGTTGTGAGGAGGGGGCAGCAGCTATGGCCCAATAGTGAAGCTGGGGCCACTCTCCTTCTTTGCTCTGAGTGGAGAGAGAGAGCGGCTTGGGCTTCGCGATCAGGCCACAGTCGCCTCCTACTCACAACCTCCTCCTCGGGGCACACTCCGAGGTGACAGGGGCAGCCGGACAGAGAGGGGGAAAGGCCACGGCTTTGCTATCAGGCTGCAGTCACCTCCTCCTCCTCAGGGAGTGCTAAGGTGGTCACAGTTGCGGCCCGATCGCAAGCCAGGGCTGCTCTCCCTCTCCACTCCGATGTCACTACCCTGGGTACCGCAACGGTGCATTATGCCTCGGACTACAGGTGCCAGGTTGTTTGCAACACCAAACACTTCCCAAGTGATGAATCAAAAGCTGTACAAAAGTTTGTGGATTTTTAAAAAACACACAGGCAAGTTTTAATTTCTCCATAAGAGACTGAACCAAACAAACGATTACAGTTTGATTTGACAAATTCACTTAGGCTTGTTGTTTGTTCATAAGTCATTACAAACCACAAATAGCTCCTGATTATAATGCAGATACCACTATAGCATATGCATACAATAACAAAAATGCAGTACAAGGAAGCAGCTTTCTGAGCAAAATGGACAACAGGGGACTTTCCACCAGGAGTGTCTCCTGTGTAAGCTCCAGTAAAACAGAAGCTCTTGCATATGTTGTTTTAGCAAAGCTTGGGTAGGAGACTCTCCAGATGGACTGTGTCCAGCAACCCAAGTTTTTTGCATATCAAATACGGTTATTTTGCACCAACTATAGACTGACTATGCTGCGTACTGTGCATTTCAGCAAGAGCTGGGTGTGTAGTGGTCGCTCGCCATGTGCTCTGCCTCTACAAAGGATTGAACTGTGCAACTTGGTCCCTTGCAGGAGTGACCTATTAGATTTAAGTGGAATGGGGTTAATACAATGTTTAACAGAAACCATGCATAAGATACTTTGCATATATAATATGTAACACATTTTAAGATTCTTTACAAAAAAAGAAAGTGTAGAAAAACTCATTGCAGTAAATGAGACCTGAAGAGGCGGGAGAAAATACTCCACATTTAGAAGGAAAAATAAAAAATAAAAAAGTTTCGTCAATTGTTCATGTTCATCTCCGTCATTCTTAACTTTTCAAATCTTCTTGCCTCACCCTCACTTGGTATTTGTTCTACCGAAGCGTGGTGTGGCTTGGATTCATTCTGGTTTCGTGAAAGGGTCCCACAAGTTCAATTACCAGGTCACTATGCTAGGTCCAATGTTAGCCAACAATAGTTGAGCATCTCACCTGTAAGAGAGCCGAAAGGGTGAATCCATGGTATCTAGTCACAAGAGAATTCAAGAGCACTGAACCTCCAACAGTGTTGGGAATCCATTCTCTCTGTTGGACTGGTGGACCATTTTCAATTAATCTTGTGCTGGGAAACTTGAAGCAAGACGACTGAGGAGGAGTTGTAGGAGTACACGGAATAACCACTGGCAGGAAGAACAGGTGCCACAGAATCACCAAGCAGTCACACTCCACCATTACCTATGTTTGGTGGCTGGGATCAACTCCTCAGACAACATCAGAAATTAAACTACTGTACTATTAATAATCTCACATTTTCAGCTCCAGCAGTTTCAAGGAACATAGATGGAGGCCCTTTAACAAGCAAGAACTAAACAAGACTAAAATGTTCTCTCCCAGGCCTGGCTTGACCAACTTCTCCAAAACATGGTTAAGAAAGTTGACAGCATGTGATAAATCCAAGACGTTCTGTCCACAGGTTTCCATGCTACTTACAATATGGATGACATGAATACAAGGGAAAAAATACTGACTACAATTCAAGTACAAGATAAGGGATGGAACAAGAAAGGTTCTGAAAGCTTACTGACTAAGTGTTTGCACTGGTGCAAATGTTCAGGCTGGAATTTTATCCAGTATGCTCTGGTGAGCATCTACAACTTGAACTGCACCCCGTGAAGTATGGCCTGTTTTGGCATCCTGTACGTAATTCTGATCACCAAGTCAGAGCCATGAGCACTGTGTGCTGGAGCCACACTGGCATGTACACCACACAATTCCAGTTTAAAGTTAAGTCATGGTCTTGTCTCATGCTATGGCTGGGTAGCACATGTGAATGTAAACGCTTGGGAGGAGGACATTTAACTTACACATGACCAAAACTTCCTCTAGTTGTTTCAGCATTGGTCCACTAACCAGATGGCAAGATGTCAATCAACTGACAATATGTTTATTAAAAGGATGGCCCAGTCTGAAAGCAAGCCCTTTAGGCACCTGCAAAATGCTTGTTCGTTCATAGAGAAGTTCTCTCCCACTTCGTTACTTTGCCAACCACCTCAAAAGCCTCCACCGAGTATCAATAGCAGCTTGCAACGGGGCATGGGAGGAAACTGCTCATCTGAGAAAGGATCTGGAATGCACCCATGTGTAGACCATGCAAACATTCTAGTGACTGAAAAAGCGAAGATGACTTTGGAGACAAAGACTGCAAGAAAGGAACTCTAGGGAACTACGGTACTCTGTATAAATGGGAACCTAAAGGAGGAGAAAGAGCAAGTTCTAGGCACGTTGTTCACATTTATAATGTAAAATAATAAACCTATTGCCTGCACTTCCTCCAGGTCCACAAACTGTATCTAAGGCAACTAATTTCTGCAAAGATCACAGTAACGGGATAGGAGGAATTCACCTAGAATTTCTCCGATATTAAGTTTCACTAACGTGAGGAGGGCAGAGCGATCCAAACCTTGCAAAGGAATGCATTTTCAGAGGCGAGGACCAGAAAACAAAAGAAACTTAACGTTTTCGGAAATCAAGTCCTTCACTGATTTGGAAACCAAACATTCGTCCTGTTTTCAAAAATGAAAGTCTTTTCCTTCAAACAGGAAGCAAAAGAATTTGCTTCTGGGATTAACCATTTCCAGCCTCTTCTGGGGACAAAATTGTGTCAATTTTTGGTGCTACTGCAGGTCAGTAAGCCAAGCCAACATGCTTGCCCCTTTTGATCAATTTTATTCATTTTTTTTTAAAAAAACCTGCTTCCTTGTAACACCTACTGCCAGGGAACAACTGCTCAAGAACGTGCCCCATGCTGACTTCACTGAGGTTAAGGGAGAGACAATCAGGTGAGACCACCTTCACCTGGTCAGCACGGGGGACAGTGCACTGAGCAAGGATCCCTCGTGCTCATGCTTCACAATGGTAGACAAGTTCAGCCAGGGACAAGCTTTCCAGATTCAATGGCTCCTGTGCCTTAGGAGGGTTCCAACTTTTCCCATCACATAGTACTGGGGTGGGGAAGGCTGCCCCAGCAGAACTTCATAAGAGAGATCAAAACCCTGCCCAGAGTAGAATCAGCCTGGTTAGATTCCTCATGACACTCATTTCAAACCATGTGAAAAAGGACTCTAACTACCCTTCTTGCTAAAATATGGAGCTGGTGGAGACTGAAAGAATGATGCTTAAGTGCACTTTGTCCCTTGATAAAACACTGAATGGCTTGCAATTGGCCACAGGCAGTCTCTTCACATCAAGTATATGTACATATACCCCGATTAGCTGTCGATGTTTGTTTAAAAGCAGCACAAACAAGAACTGAGCTATTTTTCAAGTGGCCAATAAAAAATGTCAATTTTGTTTTTGTTTAGCATAGCAAAGACTAAGAAAATCCCTTCCAAATGGAATGGCTTACACACACTTCGCCATACAGTGGTGGCGATGGGTGGGTGGGTGGAAGGAGCTGTTGGAAACTAGGTATAAAATGGTAGGTTTAAAAGACTTTTCACTATTGCTTCTTGTGCAGGCACTTGTCAGGAATGGGCACTTCAAAACAAAAGACTGGCAGCTCAGCTGCAAGCCTCAAACAAACTCCATTAAGTGCTCTACACAGTGGCATGGACACTACGTGTCAACAGAACTATTTGGCCTCTTGGAAAGAAATATATGATGCAACCAAGTGCTGAGGTTTGGAAATCTGTCCTGCAAATTTCCAGCTGCCATTGCTTAACATTCAGTTTTGCTGAATCATTATGGAAGAAACCTACTGCAAGTTAAAAGTACTCCACAAGCTTAGTTCGTGATCCGAAGAAGAATGTGCTTGGTCCACCAAGGGGGGGGGAGGGGTGCTCCCAGAAGGGCTCCTTCAGCCATCTTCTTCATCATCACTAATGAGGTCCCTTTTATCTGGGTTGGTTTCCCGTTCACGCAAGAAATCCTCCCGTATGGCTTCAAGTTCCATAAGTTCTAAGCGTACTTTCTCCAAGTGGTAGGCCCGCCGATTCCTGATCTGGCGCAGTGGAAATGGATTCAGATCCCCAAAAGCAATACTGATAAGTTTCCTGGAAGAGAGAATTTCAGCCATGAGTGATTAGCTACATTCTGTAAAAGGGACTTTCCATGTGAGCGATCAAAATCTGTCCTAATTGCATGTCAACTGTTGCCAAAGAAATTCCAGGACTCTCTTCTAAGTTCAATAGCATTTTGTTTTCTTAAATTTATTTTCACAGACAGCAGAGGAAAGAAAGAGAGCCTTTCTGCAGGGAGTTCTTTGCTTGTTTTTGTTTTAAAGCAGGACAGATTTAAAGGTGGCTCTGCCACCTGCAACATGCACCCCGCCAAAAAAAAAAATAAAGAACATGTGGCCTCCACCATCTGCTGCCTTGCCTGAAGAAAAGCTTGGAAGACATGTGTTGTGCAGCCAGAGAGATACCACACTATTGAAGGAAACATCTGGAGAATGAAAAGGGTTCTATGTGAATTGTAAACCCCCTACAGGCAGTGGTTCCCAAACTGGGAGGCACGGCTCCCAGGGGAGCCGCGGAAACCAGCCAGGGGAGCCGCGGAGTGCCACGGAATCCTCTCCGGAAACAGTGCAATGCCAATTGGCAGGCATCAACATCATGTAATGGAGAGCCGCTGCCAATGGCTGTCAATAGTCAAGGGAGCTGCAGGTTGAAAAAGTTTGGAAAACACTGCCCTACAGGGGTTTAGAAAAGCCTGCCTGTGTAAACTGCCTTGAATAAAATCTGAGGAGAAATCTGACGACAAAAAGGAGGTATATAAATACAGATTATTTATTATTATTATTTCAAAGCAATTTTATTTTGGTAATTTAATCAGGGAGGATGAACGCCTGTGGAAGGTCCTCATAATTCTTTTACAATACAAGCTTTACAAAAGCATATAGCTCCTGGTAACGGCTTCAACAATCTGTGGTTGAAAGCCACTTAGAACTGTACTGCACAACATATGATCTGGGCCCCAAGCAAGAGGCTTAAAGGCAGGAACCATGAAGTCAAATCCATTATTAAGCGTTGAGAAGTCTAGCTGTACTGCATTAAACTCGCCAGGGGGCACTGTACTTCAATACCATGGATTGCATGTGTCAGCATTAAGTTGGGAATGGGAGTTTTTCAAAGAACTTCCCTATGCCAACATCCGTCACTGAAAAAAGTCAGGTTGTGTTCCTCTCTCCTGGCCTTCAGGAAGTTACAAAGACACATTTACTCACATTTTGCAAGTTAGGAAAACGAGTGGCTCTAATTTTTATTGTGCCAAGTGTTTTTGAATTGGGATTTTAAGGCCTTGTTGGAAAGCTTTATTATTGCTTGTTCGCTACCTTAAGCTTTTGGAGACAGGGCCTATATGTTTTTAAAATATTACAAATGGAAGACAGACAATACGAGAGGAGTCTTCTGTGAATCTAAAATGCAGACAGGACTATTAAGTGACCTCTGGCTTAAATGACATCCTGTGGGTGTTACTCCTGGATAAGGACTGAGGGGCAAAGCCATCAATGCAATGGTTGGAAGTTGACATTCATCTTAGCCAAACACACTCAGCACTGGCGTCACTGTAGCGTGGCGGGTGGGGCGGGCCGCCGGGGGGTGACGCGCGCCGGGGGGGGGGGGTGACGCGCGTCACCTCCGTGACGGCACACGTCACCCTCCGGAGGCCGGACGCTCCGAGGCCGGGGAGTGTCCGGCCCGGCCGGCGCTCCAGGGCCTTCTAAAAAGAAGAGGCCCAAAGCGCTTGCGCTAAAACGCGAACTTTTAAGATTTTCGCGCATGCGCAAACCCTTTTCTGAGGGCAAGGGCCTGCCCTCTTGCCCTCAGGAGGGTCTGCGCATGCGCGAAAATCTTAAAAGTTCGCGTTTTAACGCAAGCGCATTGGGCCTCTTTTTTTCAGAAGGCCCTGGAGTGCTTGCGTTAAAACGCGAACTAAGTTTTTCGCGCAAACCCTCGCTTTGGGCCTCTTCTTTTTAGAAGGCCCTGGAGCGCCGGCCGGGCCGGACGCTCCCCGGCCTCGGAGCGTCCGGCCTCCGGAGGGTGACGCACGCCAGAAAAGGTAAGTTTCTGTAGGGGGGGGTGAGTCGGGGGGGTGACGCGCGTCCCCCGCTCTGGGGAGACGCGCGACACAGTGACGCCACTGACACTCAGCATACTATTTGCAAGGACATCTGTAATGTCCTTGCAAACAGTGTAAGTAATCGGACATTCAAGTTGATAAAGTCAAAGATAAAGGAATTTCTCTTGCCTCACAGAAGCCCCAACACGTTTCCTCTCACCAAGGCTAACTATGGAGTCAGCCTCCATGAGGCTGACTAAGGGCAGTAGATTGCCAGTGGGCACCTGTTTCTGCTCACCTGCCCCCACCACTGCTCCTCCTCCTGTTCCCTGGATTCAAAGAGAAGGGAAGAAGCGCAACAGGAAGCACAGAGGAGAAGAGAGTGGTGAGCTAGAGTGTCTCTATGTCTCTCCCTTTCGGAATCCAGGAAGTAGGAGGAGGAATAGTTGAGGATGCGCCTTGTGCACCACCGGGTAAGGGGAACAGGCATTTGGTTTGCCACTGCAGGTGTTGGGAGCTCTTGGGCCGGCCCTGCCTCCCACATAAACCAATCTGAATGGTAAAGGGGATCCTTCGGAGGCTCTTCTCTGGGCACCCCTGCCTTCTGAGGTTAGGCAGGTGGCAACTGGAGAAGAGTCTCTCTTAGTGGTGGTGACCTGTGGAAGCTTCTCAGAGAAGCTTGCCTGGCATCAAATCTCAGCTCTTTTCAGCAGCAGGTGGACCTTTTCATTTCCCCAGGCGTTTCAGTATTTGTGTTAGATCAGCTTTAATACTGTTGCCATTAGCAATATACGGTTTTATAGCTTGGTTGATTTACATTTTGCTTGTAAGCTGCCCTGGCAATTGTAGAACTGAAGAACAAGATATAAATTGTTTCAATATAGGGTCTCCCCCCCCCCCATTTTTATCCCTAGTTATAATCTGAACAGCCATTCACTTCACTAATAAAGTCCTTTGCTTGATTCATATGCATAACACTGACATTACTTTCTGTGAGCCTATGGGATAAAGCGGGTTCTCTTAGAAACCCAAGTGAAACATAGCCGTTTTCTCACAGCAAGTAGCTTCACCATCACAGGGTCCTTACCGAGCATCAAGGACTGTGCGAGTAAAGTATCGGAGGTACTTGAATATAGACATGGAATCTTGCAGCTTTAAGATCTCCTCCTCTCTGCATTTAAAGAGTGCCAAGGCAAACCGAAAGATTACCTAAAAGTTTTGACAAAGAATAAGATTACAATGAGAATGAGCACCATTTCAAGTTCGCTATCACTTTAGTTATCCACATGGAAGTGACAAGGCACTAAAACCCATCCCCTGGCAACTGAAAACACTTCTCAGCCCTCCCTCTCTAAGCTTCTGAGATTTCACTAGGCCCTTGCTTTTCTTCTGAGCAGGATGATGTAGTGGTTTGGGAGTCGGACTTAGAACTGGAAGATCCAGGTTCAAATCCCCGCTCAGCCACAAAGCTTCCTGGGTGACCTTGGGCCAGTCACTATCTATCAGCCCCACCTACCTCACAGGGTTGTTGCGAGGACAAAAAGGAGGGGAGAAAATATGTACACCACTCTGAGCTCCTTGGAGGAAGGGCGGTATAAAAATGTGAAAAATAAAATAAATAAATAAGGACTAGAACCTTGCTTTTGACAATGAAAGCTGAGATCTGCAGAATACTTCAATTACCGGTAGTTGCCACTGAGTGTCATGAAATTTACACAGCACCAGCTAAAGTAATTGGTCAACACCCTTCAGAACAGAGGGAAGCCCAACACATCAAAAACGTGAATCCCTAAGTCTCTGAAGCAGGGTAAAAAAGGACCAACTTCAGCAAATATTGAAACAAAGATCTTATTTCTTTCTTCAAGCAATCATTTCAGCAACAACAACTAGACTCCAAGGGTGAAATCCAGTGGAAAGTTCTCTTGCACAAGCCCCACTGAAATGAATGAGAGGCGCACGAGTGCATACTTATGTGCTCCAAATCATTTCAGTGGGGCATATGGAGGAGAACTTCCTACAGGATTGCATCATTCAACTTATTTGCCTGTACTGTAAGAACTATGTGTACAGGAAAGCTTCCGATGCCACATCACATACCTTGGGCCCCTCATAAAGAAACGAGTCCCATATCTTGAAAAGGACATCGCTGACCACGCTGTCGACAAACACAACAAGGAACCAGTTGAAGGTGATGAGCGAGTAATCCACTCTGTAGTGCTCGAAGTGCGAGTGTAGCCGAGGAAGCTTCTCACTCATTAGATCCTTGAAGACTCTCTGATCAACCTAAACGGACGCACGCAGAAAGAGAAAAGACAGCTTCACTCAGCAACTCCCTTCAAGCACAGCAGCCTCTTCCAGATTTGTTGCATGGCAGCACCTGAAGGCCTCAAGAAAGTGGGTGGGCAAAACTCTTCTAATATACCAGAGCAACAATATCAAATCCAAAGCGAGATTTAGAACAAGAAGGCCTGCAGCCAGAAGTGTTAGGAAGGCGAGAATGTTATTCCCTTAAGAGTAAAAGGGAATCTAAGTAAAAGGACTACAGATCCTTTTTTTTTGGGGGGGGGGGGAGGGCAGCATTCAAATGTCCTGAATCCTGCAGCACCTCCCATGTCTACAGCCCTGAGAACACACTTTCAGACCAAGCAGGATAATTTGAGGGGAAGCCTCCAAGAAGCTGGAGAGAGCTTTAGCCTCATTTTCTGGTGCACCATTGCTTGCCCTGCTCCATCTTGCCAGCATTTCCATCTCTATAGGTTTTTTTCCCCCCCCCCCCTTCTGTTGTCATGCATTCCCCTGCCTCTAATAATCAGTTTGGGTCCTTCTGTGTCTGCTTATGCCACTCCATGCTCTCAGTAACGTCAATTGATAAATCTGAAATTCTGGGCAGCTGTTAACACCAAAGTTGGTTTTGGTGCTATACAAACATCACATGTGCTTCCACTGGCTCAGGTTTCAGATTTCACATCAACAAAACAACCTGCAGAGTTAGCAGTTGACTGACATTATTATTTGACCTGGTTTTAGTTTCACAAACTAGCAAAGGGGATAGGAAGCCTGCGCTGCACCATGTATTTGCAAGTGGGGCGCTCATATGAATATATGCACTTTTTTTTTTTAATCCCTCCACACAGAAAGCCAGCCATGGCGGGGAGAAGGCTAGGCTAGAACCCTTCTAGCCAACGTGCAACCTTTCTATGTGCAAGGAACCTTTGTCTTTTTGGGATAGAAGTGCAAGCTTCTCCACCGACCGTGTGGGCTGCACCACCTCAGATAACATTTCTGCTGTTTGCAAGAACGAGCCCTTAGAGGCTGCACTCCTGCATTGCATGCTCTGTACCTGGGACCCTAGTAGGGTTTTAGTATAGTAATCCCGAGGCATGAAGACTTCCACTATCGTAACAAGACACCAAAAAGCATCTTCTTGCTCCAAGTAGAGAAGTGCAATTGCCACCAGTCTGAAAAACAAAAAAAATAATTAGAAACAAAATGTGTACATGTCTGGGTGCCAGAACCAGAGCTGATGAGGAAATGGCAGCTATGAATTCCTCAATCACAAAGACAGGCAGAGAAAAGGGGCTATTTGGTTCTTGCTTGTCCCAAAATACCTATCTGCTATTCCTCACTCTCTTCGCCTCCCTTTCATTCAGCACCTTCTCTTCCCCCACTGCTTCTCCACCAAACCTGTTTGTGTCCAAACAACAAGAGACTCTCCTGGTGGCAGACATTCTTTTTAAGAAATCCCACAAGGTTTAACAGAACTTCTGCCTACATCAACACGTTTAATAGTGTCATTTTGCTGAATCTTCAGACTTCAGAAAAATAAAACTGTACCAACTTGGAGCAAAAGGGAAGATTAGGCAATAGTTCAGACTTGACTAGAGCAGAACTGCACTCCCACCCACCACACACACCACAGTAGTCATATAAAAGTAACTGCCCTGGAAGAGAACATGGACACGCCCATTGAATGAGGCCAATCCCTTCTATAGGCAACATACCAATTCCTGCAGCCTAACGAGAGATTTGTGGGCGAGAGCATCAAATGTCTACCTGTTGAGTCCTTGGCAGTATCCGATATCCGGGTTCCGCCAAGAAAATGCAAGCAAGACGTTTCGCAGCTTCTGTATCCCTTCAGAGGTGGGAGAAGAATAATGCTTGTTGTTTGGCAAAGTCCGCAGAAGGTCCAGCTCGATCTGCTTTGAAGCTGGGTTCTGCTTCTTCAGGGCATTCTGAAGCAGAGCTTGGAAGTAGCCTGGGTCTGCACTGGCCTTGAACTTCTTCACGTGGAGGCCAACGCACCACTTCCACATCTGAGAGCGATGGGCATGTGGAATTCCACACCGAATGAGATTCTTCAGCTCCAAGGAGCGCACCATCTCCCTGTTCACGGTGCTAGCCAGATAGTTCTCCCACTTCACCCCCAGGGACATCTCCTGGTTTTCCGTGAGAGAAAGGGATTTCAGATCCAAAGCCCGCACCTTGGCTACCAACTTCTCTTCCTCGTCATCTTCTGGGACGGTTTGAAACCCATAAATATCATATTCACTGGAAGAAGAGTGAAATCTGGATTAAATGGGAAACCTGAGAACTAGTTTAGACAGAGAAATTCTCAAGCAATATTCAAGCCGGTCGTAGCTTCAGTGGGTTTAAGAAAATCACGCTAATGTTTTCTGTATAGCTTCAATAGCCATCACTCAATAGCCATCAACTATTGCAAAGTATTTGCAAAAGTATACACTGCAAAGTATTTCTAACAGGTTTTATAGCAATACATTTTTACCAGTGAGAACCCTGAGAAATTTAACTGTCCATCAAAAGAATGTCTCTGTTAGATTGCATTTCAGGGTGTAACATCTTCCTAGAGAGGCCACAGCATTATGTTACACTTCTGATAGTGTAGAATGAAATACTAACAAGCGTGTGTTTTAATATTATTTTCCATTGACATTTGCAGTGGCAAATATAACTACTCAAAAGGGGTGTAAGCTAAGCTTTGAGCCCTTGCAACCACCCTTCCTAGCTCTGCCTCTTCAAACAGCTCTCAACACCCTACTCACCACCTGCCATTCTCCTGCTTTGAAAGTTAAAGAATACTTTGTGTGTTAAACATTACAAGTTAACTGCTTCTTGCAACTAAAGAACAATGGACACGATCTTGCAAAGAAAGCATGCCCAATTCTACTTGAATCTCCCACCCTTTGCTCATTTGTGCTCCCTCCCACCCCTCTTTCTATTCTCTCATCCCAGCTGAGCACTGCCTTCTATTACTGCTGTGAATCTACAAGACGTTTATCAAGCTTATTCAAGGGGCATTCAATTGACCATTTTGCAGGAGGGCTGCAGAAGCTTCCAAAATTGACTAGTCCACCCCAACAAGGAGTTACATGTAAAAATGCAGCTTAACAGGTCTCTGAAGCAACATACTGCACCAGAGAAGAGAAAGTGCCTTACTGTTGTTCATTCTTAGGGTAAGAGTAAATCAAACTTTGGCCTTCACTTAGTCCTTAGCTCATTCCAAGTATTCGAAACACTTGAAACATGGGGAGTAGTCTTTATAATAATCTGGGAAGTAGCACACCAGACTGGGGGATATGTGGGCAGGAGAGACAAGCCGCAAAGCCAAGAGACAGAGAAAGAGTGGCTTTCAAGGCCACCAGATGAATTCAGAGCTAAGATGACATTTGGAACTGGGGTTTTCCAGCTCACCCTCTGCCACATTGCACTAGCACACTGTTCTTCAACCTTGAGGTCGGGACCCCAATGGGGTCGTGAAGCCTCATTTGTGGGGTCACGGCAACTTACAGGAACCAAAATGGCCGCTGAGGGGTAATGCTGGGAAGGGCGGTGGGAAACCTGCTGAGGAGGGCTTGCACAGGGATTGCAGTCCCCTCCCCCCACTCCCTCTTTTGATTTGCTGGAGGCGGTGGGGAACCGCAGCTCGGCTCTCCTGTTTCGAAATGACCTCGTCACTAGTGGTGCAGGTCGGGCGAGCTCGGCAGGATGAGGCTGCTGGTGCCAGGATGAGGGGTGACGACAGAGGCGGGCGGATCGGGTCCCAGGAGGGGCAGAATCAATGGTGAGTCTCCAGCCTCATACTTTGTTTACTTATTTTGGGGGGTCGTGGCACAAAAAAGGTTGAAGACCACTGCACTACTAGCGCTTGGAGTGGGATGCTGGCTTCTACCAATGGAAAAGAATGGCCATGTGGACTCAATCAGAGTGCATTTACCTGACCAGGTAGGGTTTAAAAAACGTTTGCTCCGGATGCTCACTACTGTCCACTTTTAAGGCATCTTCCAGAAGCTGGGCAACAACATCATGGCGAGGGCTCTGTTCCTCTGAGCAGACTGGGGTCTTCATTTCTTGAAGCAAGATTAGATACTTGCTTTCTACTTGACAGAGTTTGGCTTCAAGGCTGGTGTACTGCAGAGAATACACCAAAATGCAGTTTCAAACAGACATCTGCAGAAATACGTTATGCAATGTAAAGTAACGTCTTTTACTATTAACATCAAAGACAGGGTGTGTGCAATCTATCTACCCCCCCATGAAGAACCATCTACACCCCCCCCCCACAACACCACCACAATTCCCAACAATGGCTATTAATATCTCTGCAAGAGAGACACTAACAAGACTTGTGTTCCTCTTTCTATATTCAGAGAATGTGTGAACATGAGGGTGTGTACAGTAATTTATGAATTCTGAAAGCAATGTTCTGGAACTGTTTTCATATTCTATTGCTCACGGTAAACGCTACTGAATGAGGCACACCCACTTCTGCTAGAGAAAACAGGGATTCGCTTCTGACATGAAAGCAGAGAGTGGAAAAATCAGCAAAGATTTTAGATTCTCCCATTTGAGTTCCGGAGAGTGGCAGCACGTTTAAATTGAACAGATGTCTTGAGCTGACCTTGGCCATCCAGTCTTTCTCGCGGTTTTCAGCATTTCTTCGTAACGCAGAAAGCTCCAGGATCTCCTTATTTAAAAACTTGTTCTGGCTTTTGTAACCCTGAAGGCTGTCCTATCAATAATAAGAGAATTATGACAGATATGGTATTAAAAAAAAGAGGAATACAAAAGTAGTACTGTGGTTGCTTTATTGTTGGTTAATTTATAGTTTATTTATTGGGCTTTAGGGTTGACTTGTTTGTGGCAGGCAGCCTTAGACACCATTTTAATGTGGTGGAAAGATGGGGTATAAATGTCTATAATAAATAATGCTGACTATTGGAGCTTGTCAGGCAAAATGTTACTTCAAAAACCAAATGCATCTCTACGCCAGAGAAAGTTACATTTGTGATAGGAAATGCAGCTGTGCAAGAAAGTGCCCAACATCTGCAGTCATTACCAGCTGTCAGCTTCTGCTAGCCTCTACCTTCACCTGCAAACACAACGTCAAGGTCTGCAAACTGTCAAATAAGAACCAATACACTGTGCCAGAATCCCTCCTTGTTCCCACACAGTTTCTATAATACTATCCAGATTATTATACGGTTCGTTTAAAGTCGACCATACTAAATCACTTATGCATTACTGTTCCTTGCCCCAACATCTTCTGTGATCTGGCAAAGGTTCTATCTACCTACAGTTCAACTCAGATGTATAGTGGAGGTCGCTATCTGTGGATCCACTATCCATGGATTCACTTATTCGCAGATAGCGGATGGCGCACGGGGGGGCCCTCTGAAAACCGCGGAGGGGGCGGCGTTCGCTCCTATCTGTGGTTTTTACGTATCTGTGGGGGGGCCTGGAATGTATCCCCGCGAATACAGGGGCCCTACTGTATCAGCAAATCATCTGGTTGGACAAACCAGAAGCTCCCCTCCCCTGCGGGCGAGTGCACTCCCTCCTCCCCTTTCACATGTGGATTTCCTTCTCCACGTCCCGATTGTTGCTAACCATACTTTGCCATGACATTTGGATTGATAAACTATAGTTAGTTCCCTGCCTCCAAACCACTGTTTGCAAACTGTGTATTTGAAATCATTTTGGAAGTTGTAGCTTGCAGGCAAGGTTAGGTGCCAACCACAATTAGCCAATTCATACAAGACAGTAAACTAAAGTTAAGAAAAATCAGGAACTGAAGGAAGAAACCCACACACGAGGTAAGGACAGCATGCATGCCGCTGCAAGGACAACCCTCAATTGCCAAACCATGGTTTAACCAGTTCTACATTTGCTTTAACTATCATGACTCCCAACTGAGGAATTGTAGAAACTGGTTCTATGAAGGGACTAGGACTATCCTAAATAATGTTCTATACTTTCACAGAACTACACTCCTTATGACCATTTCAGGGAGGAACCCATGACAATTAAAGTAGATTCAAGAGAGTATGTTTGTAGTGTAGCTGCACATTTACAGCACAATCCTATCCAGCTCCCCCACTGGTGCAGCCAGTGGGGGAGGGAAGAATGGGAGGCTTTGGAAGGGAAAGGGGATTTAAATCCCCTTTAAAAGGGTGATGTAAAGGGGATTTAAATGATAAATCTCCTTTCCCTTCCAGTGGGGGAGCTGGATAGGATTGCGCTGTTAGAGGAGAAATAGAGAAGCAGAGTATGTCATCTTTAGAAGATTAAAATCAACCCAAACAACAGGGCATCCCACATGAGAATTGAGCTCTCCCAGCATTGCCCTTTCAGCAGTGCCACTTCTGCCGAGGCACTGGGAGGGAGAGACGGAAGGAGGTCTCAAAAGGCGAGGAACGGTACGGAGGAAGAGGCAGACCAAGAGGGGTGAGAAAGGGATAAACTGCAGATGCGCTTGGAGAGCCCAATTATCATGCAGGCCGTCCCTTTAGAAGCACTGCTGCTGCCGAGGCGTTACTTTGCAGAGCATCTCTTGGCTGCTGAGCTGCAAAGTGACGCCTCGGCAGAAGCAGCACTGCTAAAAGGGCAGCCTGCGTGATAATTGAGCTCTCCCATATCTTGAAAATATGATCAAGATTCGCATAGGTTCTCTTCTGTCATTTGCAGCCAAGTTCCTAAGTGAGAAAAAAGTGCTTATTTTCTGGTCATCGCCTGTTTAATGGTATCACTTCCTGCTTAATGACATCACTTCCGACCCTCACCAGACACCATGAATGCTATTTGGCCCGCTGTATGAAACAGGTTTGACACCCCTGATCTAAGACTGTAAGGAAGTGGATAGAGGGACCACCAACAAAATTTTGACAGCCTTCAATTACAGTATACGTCACTCATCCTCCTGGAGCCTCCTGCAGAAAAGCTACCTAGGCCAGTACAGTACAAAACTAGATTTGCATCAAAGCTTCCAACATTCACAGGTGTGCACTTTAGTACCTTGTTGCTGGGTTTTCACTTTCCTATTTCAGCAGGGCCTTTTTTCAGGCCTCACTTATATTTTAAAGCATTTCTTGTTTTGCCTCTGCCTGTAGCCATGTACCGTTCTCCTTTTTACCCCACTTTGGGCTCATTATTGCTCATCCCTCTCCTCTCTTAAGAACATGAAGGAAGTACCACATCAATGCAGACCAGCCCAACGACATGCATACTGTGTTGCAATAGAAAGGAAATCACTAACAAGAGCTAGCAGGAAAGGCCTCATGGTGTTGCATTTTGCATTAAAACAGGATAGCTTCTCATTTCAAACTCTCCCCTGACAAGGTTCAGGCAATGGAAGGGGCATCACAGAGAACGGCTGAGTCCTCTCCCATCAAGGCAAAAGGAATATGACCCTTACTTTCAGCCTGTCAAGTTCCTGAAGGTCTTTGTTCATGGAGGAAGACATGGAAGAATAGGCCGATCCACTCAGGCAAGAAGACTGGTCTTCACAGTCGCTCAGCTCCCTGGAAAGCTTCATGATCACTTCGTCTTTGGCTTGAATGGTCTCCATTAGCATGCCGAGCTGCTCATTGAGTTCGCCAACCTTGCACTTCAGGTTCTTCACTTCCTGCTGCAGGCTGTCTTTTTCCAGATTAAGCTTTTCAAGCTGGTTATTAAGAGCTAAAATTTGATTGTCTTTTTGGTGAAGCAGCTCCAGCTTGTCTTTGGGGCCACCATCACAGAGGTGCCCTGCAAAATACTTATCGTACTGGGAAGACCTGACTGTCTGCTGCAGAAGACGCACAAGTTCCTGTAAGGAGAAGAAAGGATGCTGGTGGATAGGGAATAGCATAATGGCGATATACTTTGCAGAAGAAGAGCCGCGCATAGGAACATAAGAAGTTGCTTTCTGCTGAGTCAGACCATGGGTCCTTCTAGTTCAATATTGTCTACACCAGGGGTGGCCAACCTTCTACCATTAGGGTTTCTGTGTTCTTAAGAGTTGTGTAGAAGACAGAATCTTGGCAGCTGCAAGTGCTGATGGTGCTGCTAAAGCAGCTGCACCTGCTGAAATGCCCTCACCTATGCAACCATTTCAAGGGCCAGGAGCATTCATGTTGAAAGGTTGGCCACCACTGGTCTACACAGACTGGCACTGGCTCTCCAGGGTTTCAGGCAACAGTCTTCCCCAACCCTATTTGAAGTTGCTAGGGATGGAATCTGGGGTCTTCTGCAGACAAAGCAGGGGCTCTACTACTAAAACTGATGTCCCTCCCCTCAATTATATCCCCTCTCAATGCAAGCAGTTAATCAAATTCATAGGACAGAGGGCCAGTACATGCATAATCCCTAGTGCACTGCACTATCAAGTCATTCAGCCACAGGGAAAACTTTATCAGCAACTTCACCAACACAACACTTTCCAAACTTAAACATGTGTGCCATTACCCTACCCCAACCCACACCAAATTTTTCCAGTGCAAAAATAAAAAAGCTTCTATGGAAGAGACAGATAAGAGCAAGATGACAAGATAGAACTGCAGCCCTATTTGTCTTAGTCATGCTTTTGGAAACTTGACAATTCGGAGACAGATTGAAATCAAGTGCATCTGAATGCCTGCATGGGCAATAAACTCATTCATGCTTTCCCACAAGCTTCACTTTCAGAAGTCCACATGCAAATCCCCCAAACCGCTTTTGAAAATCGAGACGGCTTTAAGACTGTGGGAAGGGAACCACCAAGAGGTGGATAGGTAAGAACCTGCCTCCAGGTAGACAACTGGAAGGTGGCAACCACCAAGTGGTGAAGTATAAGGCACAGCAGTATAGAAGTATAGGGCACAGGAGCATGTGGACCATACACCAGATGTCATTTCAAGCAGCCACATCTAAGCTTCCCCTCCATTCAGGTCTTGCACCAAAAGCTGTCTTCTGGCATCAACAAGGTCCCATTAGTCCCAACCGTCTTAGGAAGAGGTCAGCCACTTGCTTTTAAAAATAGAAAGGATGCAGGACAGACATAATCGACTCAGAGTGAACCAATGAGTCGCTATAACAACCAGTTAGACAGACCTTGTAAGTGTGGTAATAACAGTAATGGTAAACAGTAAAAAAAATGTAAAAAAAATGTTTAAAAATTGTAAATAGTAAAAAAAACCCAGTAATTTTCAAATAGAAAAATGAATCTTGTTTTGTACTAGAAATGTGTTGTTTTTGAGTACAGATGGGTGGAACTTGAATTGGTGAACATTAACGAATGTTAATGACTTTTTTTTTGTTTTGTACTTCTGGTATCAGCTGAATACATTGTTGAGAATAAATAAATATATGAAAGCATGAAAATAATTGTCTTCACTGAGGCTACTAAGAGGAAAACCTTGTGCACACACCAGGATCTGGCTTGTACATCGCACCTCTGGATTGTGAGCTGTGTGAATGAGAAATGAGGGATAAAGAACTTGGGCAGTGTCCTGAATGAAGAATGTAAGAATGCACATGCTTAAGACACATAGCATGAACAAGTTTATTTTTTTATCTTTTTCACATTTTTATACCACCCTTCCTCCAAGGAGCTCAGGGTGGTGTACTGTACATAGTTCCCCCCTCCTTTTGTCCTCACAACAACCCTGTGAGGTAGGTTAAGCCGAGAGAGAGTGACTGGCCCAAGGTCACCTAGAAAGCTTCATGGCTGAGCGGGGATTTGAAAACTGGATCTTCCAGGTCTAAATCCAACTCCTGAACCACTACACCATCCTGGCTCTAGTTCCATCAAACCCTCTTATTTAACAGATATCAGCCCCCAGTATCAGCTTGCCAAGTGCTTATCTGGCGATGTGCTAACTTCAATTGCCCTTTCCTTTCCTGCTTGTAGTTACCTTTTGGCTAGACAGCTCCTTCTTGAGCCCTTCCAACTCTTCCTGTTGGCTCTGGAACTTCAGCTGCATCTCAGAAGCCAATTTGTTTCCACTACATTCGACCGGAGAAGATTCAGTGCTATTCCGGTTTTTGCTTGTTGCAATCATTTCCTTTAAAGGACGCTTTGCTTTGTGTGGAATGCGGCCAAAATCAAATGGAAAGGATGAACCAGACACGCCTGCATAAGAAGATATAGTTTTTCCTAGTTCAGAACAAACATTTTTTGGACATATTCCTCTATTTGTTACAAAATGTGCTTCTACTTGCTCACCAAATCTAGATAGACAGAATGAAACAAAAATGTTTTCAAGGGTGATCAGTCGGTGATCAGATAAGCCATTTTGTCTTCTTGGTTTTTTTTAAATCCCAAACTGGCGATTTTTTTTTCTAAAAGTTAAGAAATCACATAAGTATGGAAACCCCCCCCACAAAAAAAAAAATTAAACTACTCTAATGGTGTGCAAGTGTGGTCAACTCCTTTTGCTACTAAAAGGAAGTGAACCTGAAAACTGGGAGAGGAGGAGGGGAAAGGGTTAAATTGGAAGCTGCCTTTTATGGAGTCAGATCACTGGACCATCTAGTTCAGTATTGTAAATACTGACTGGCAGCAGCTCTCTAGGGTTTGAGACAAGGGTTTGAGTCCCTGAAGATACCAGGGACTGAACCAGAGATCTTCTGCATGCAAATCATGTGGTCTACCCACTGAGCTATGGCCCCTCCTTGGGTCCTAAAGGAACCTGAAAAAGTAGTTTTTGTGAAAGTGTCTCATTTACAAGTTTATGATCCTTCCTGTTGCTTTCTCTCTGGCAGTTTACACCCTTGCACGCGCACGAACACAAACAGACTTCGCTCTTCTGATCAATAGTTCCACCCTCCTTCTTCCCTCCAGATTTTTTTTTTAAACAAAAAGTTCTAGTCTCACGCGAAGACGCAAAGGCAAATCAAAACAATTTAGCAGCACTTCTTCTCCCTCTCTTCTCATTCCCTTCTAGGAGGAAAAGCCAAACCACCAGATATAAGCCAAGCCACCAACTATCTTGAACAGGGGTAAGGAGCGCGCAACTAATCGAGGGCCAGATTTTCCAGCAACTCTCCCAAAATTTAACCAGTTAATCAGTTTGATTTATCAAGTAACGCTGCAGTCCTTATTTTTAAAAAAAATCCTCAAAGTGCGGCAGAAGGAACCGCAGAGGTGTGCATGTGTGTGGGGGGAAAAAAGCATAGGAAACCTTTGCTGGGTTCTGCTGACACCTTCCGCTTTTCTTCTTGCGCCATTGACTCCTCCAAATCCTTTGGGGTTGGATCTAGCATTTCCCACTCCTCTGTGTAAAACACACTCTTACGGTTTTCATTGTTTCCTTTACCGGTTCTTAAAGAAGACACAGAATTCCTGTGATGTAAAGAGGTAAAATTGTTATGCAGATGAAAAAAGTTAGTGCAATTTTAAAAATAAGGTGTACACAGTTCAAAATAAAGGAGAGCACCCCATCTGAAAGAGTCATTTGGTCTTACTCCAAAGGGATGATCTAGTAGTGACTAATCACTGCAGGTGAGCTAACAATAGAATTGTGCGTGTATCAATTACACTAAGACTCTAGGGAAGTCTTACTCTAGAATGGATTTGCGGTTTTATCTCCCCTTTCCACCGAAATGTTTGAAGGCGACTCACAATGTTTAAAAACAGAAACTGGTGCAGGTCACCACCTTGGAAATCCCTGTAAACAGGAAGACTAGACAATTAATTTGGATCAGTTTAAAAAAAGGTAATTCCCAGCATGTTAACAAGAGCCTCAGGCTATAAAAAAAGACAGCCTTGGAAGCAACATAAGTTTCGGAAGTTTCCCACTCTGAGCATCTGCTTCAAAAACCATCAGAATGCCACAAAGCAAGGAGAGACTATTACAGTTCACCACAAAGCAATACCTATGACTGAAGATGCTAAATTTTGACGTCCTGCTCTTAAAATAAGCAAATCACCTATTATTGTAGTTAAATGCAAAATACTGGACACAAATAAGCTCTCAAGAAAAAAGTTGATTTTTGTGCAAAACGCCACCTAAAACTGAAAGACTCAACCACACACATCTCAAATACTGCATTTCTAACTCATCTGGGTATTTTCCCAAAGCCACCAGTGATTCTTGCTTTGGCAAAGCAATGCCATGTCTCTCACAGAGCTTTGTCGAAGCAACAACTCATTTCAAATAAGAAGCACCCATGGCTCAAACAAGACAGCTTTGGAGAGCACAAAAGGCACAGCACAACCCTGCGAGGTAGATGAGACAGAGATAGTGACTAGCCCAAGGTCGCCCAGGAAGCTTCATGGCTGAGTGGAGATTTAAACCTGGATCTTCCAGGTCTAAGTGCAACTCCTGAGCCACCACACCATCCCAGCTCTCATCTTTTAAAGTGGTGGGTTTTTTTTATACTTAACCAGGAGAGAGCCACTGTGTGGCACTGTCCCCATTCAGCATAGCATTTTTTCACAGGCTATCTATTGGTGTCTCTTTTCTGTTGTTTTTAAGGCTATATGGCCTTTTGGAGCAGATGACTTTTTTCCCATTTATTTTGATATGTAAATCACATTGTGAACTGTTTTTCAGGGTACATAAATATTTTTAACAACAACTGAGTACTTGTGGAAATAATAGATTTGCCTGTCAAAAGCTACTGGGAATGTGTATAAAAGGTGAAAAGTGACTTCTTGGTTAAGTTCTATATTTAACACAAAAAGTCTGGTTGCAAAATCTCATTCTAGGAGTTACTACAGTTCATGCATTTTAAGCATGCTGTCCTCTAGCTCAACAGAGCTACCGAGAGGGAATTTACCAGAAACAACGTGCTTGGGACAGTCATGTGTTCCAACAAACGAAATAGCAAATGTTTCCTCTTTAGGCACATGTGATGTGGCATATAGGCAACATGCTCCTGACAAGAACAAATGCTTCACTTTCTGTGGGTTACAATTTTACTCAAATTGCACAGGAGCTATTACAACACATGAATGTAGCCATATTGGCTAGTTCTGCAAAGAGAAACAGTCAAAGCATGAGATGAAAATGCTGCATTTTTGAAGGAGAAAGTGCCGTAGCATGGTTGAACAAGGGGAACTTGGTAAAACTCAGTTTCCCATGGCTGACTCAGCAAGCCCCTGGTTACTTCCTTGATACCCTATGTATACAGAGGGAGGGAGGTGCCTCTTGCCTTCCTAACAAAGCATTGCTACTACTCATGCATCAAGACACCAGTGTAGATCATACAGTATCCACAAAGAAAGCCATAACACAACATTGTTCATAAATATCAGCGTAATCCTATCCAATTTACACCGCCGGTGTAACCAGTGGTGCAGTGAGAATGGGAGGCCCCAGAACGGAAAGGGGATTCAAATCACACCACCAAAGGGGATTTAAATCTCCCCTCCAAAGCCTCCCGCCCTGCCCTCCCCCGCTGGTTACACCGGCGGGGTAAGTTGGATAGGATTGCACTGTAAGTTATTCTGAGACCTGCACAGGAAACTGTAGCAATGGGTGCCTTATTGACTTCTGCTCTTTACACGGTCATTCACTGCACACAAGAACACAATCTGGCATGTAGTAGAGAACTGATCATGCCTAAGGCCTGTGCAGATGTGATGCTCCCAAACAACCCCCTTGGTTCAGCAACAAGGAACACTGTCCAGAATTACAACCTTTCACACCCACATTTCCCTTAACAATAGTTTGACATTATACCCAGAGGAGCTAAGGGCTTAAACCTGATTGACAAATCTAGGTTTGAAATCTGGTTTCTGAACTGGGGTTTAGGAGTGCTCTCAACCATGGTTAGCAATGTGACACACTAAACCATGGTTAAAGGAAGCAAAGGGAAATCAGAGTACAAGAAAGCACAAGAATCCGAGTACAAGAAAGCACAAGGGGGTGGAGAAAAGAGAAACATGATCTTGCAGGTTGCTCTGAATTTCTGAACCACAGTTAGCATCTCAGGAGCACAGTTTTAATTTCTAATAGACTATTTCTAGCTCTTGCAGATTTGAAGAAATCTTTGCAAAGGTTTGACGGTGTCTAGTGAAAACTTAAATGCATGGATGGAAGCTGGGAAGGGTTTCCGACAGCAAGCAGTAGCAACTTTCACGTCTTGTGTAACTCACGCAGCCTCCTCATTCTCCCCTGCTCCATAACACCCAGTCTCCTTTTTCTTCCCTCGCTCCATGCCCTTTGCTGCCACAATTGTTACAAAGAATCTGCAATTATTTTGGCAAAGTCAAATCTGAAGAAAGTAGGGAGTTGAAATGTGTGCAAATCGTCCTAGTTTGCATAATTCTGAAAGTGCAGATTGGATGTCTAACTTGATTCTAAAGTTGCCACTTGGAGGAGAGGACAGAGCCAAAGAGCAGCAAATCAAAGAAGCCTGAATTCTGCTACGATAGAACAACTCTCAAGATTTAATAGTTCAGAAGCCAGAGAGGACATTTTTGTGGTCTAACGGACAAGCACAGAAAATATCTTAAAGCACATTCAGAACTGCAAGCCCAACGTCTTTGCTTTAAAAGCCTTTTGTGTGCAGCTCAGTATTGTGGGGGGAAACAATCAATACCACTCATTGAAATCACAAGGAAGAAATGGTGCAATTTTTCCAGGGCTCCCAAGGCAACACTTGCTGCACATGCCCTGTGCTCTGCAATGATCGGGACAAGGAACCAGGGCAGGCACACTCTTTCAAGTACTGCAGCTCCACTGCCTTTAAACTAATAAAGTTTGTGGTGTGGCAGGACCTGGAGGATTAGATCCCAGGGCAGAGCCTTTCAGCAATAATGAAAGGCTACCACTACCAGTATTAAAGAGGATAAAAGGTCAAGGTGACCATAGGCCAGTGACCATAGAAGACATTGCAATGAATTGCAATCACTGCAATGTCTGGCAGTGACATTGCCAGAAGAGGGCCAAGGTCAGAACAGTGACTTCAGCCTCACAACGGCTACTTCTTAGACATTTCATGTGCCTTTTCCACTGTTTGAAAGGGAACACAGAGGCTGCAATTTTATCAATTTTAGCTTTAAAAAAACAATACAACGTAGCAAGACTTTGCTTGTGTTACAGATCTTCAAAACAAGGGTAATCTCAGCTGCTGTACGCAGATGTCCCTTCCAAAGGGCAGGCGAAAAATGTTCATGTTACAGGATTTCCCCCAAAGAATAAGCATATAACAGGGATAGCCAAACTGTGGCCCCTGAGCTACATACAGCTCTTTGATGTATAATGTGCGACTCTCGGAAACATGTTGGCTGAACTCCTTTTTGCATCACAATTAATATATAAGAGGTAAATAAGAAATGTTCAAGCTTTATAATTATTAACCAGTTATAAACTGAGAGTCCACTGGATTAAAACAAAAGTTTAATGTTCATGGTGAGTAAATATATTTCAGAATGTAAATGATTCTTAAATATTGCAGCTCTCAAACAGCTCTCTTGTGACTCTCAAACATCTGAAGTTTATCATATGTGACTCTTACATTAAGCAAGTTTGGTCACCCCTGGCACATAACATAAATCAAACACGGTTAAAGAATTCAAATGTGACCCTATCATTCTGTTAAGGAACATGCGAGTTTCTTTTTTTTTTTTAATCTGCTGCTCCTTGTTCTGTGTTTTATTCTTTTTGCTTTATGTTGGTGGGTTAAAAACAATTCATAGTCTTGGGCACAACTTCTGTTATAACAGAAATGTTTTCAATCCAGCCTCTTTACCAGAAGACTGCGAGGCACAATGTCATAGCAATTCCGAAATGATAGATCTGCCGGCCTTGGTTCTGCCCCACATAAATTGGTGGATAGTACTATTTGTCAGACTGGGACTGCTCAAGAACAAACCTCACTCAGAAAGAAGTAGGACATCTTGCAGAATTCCTTAAGAGTGATCAGTAGACAATGTACACTTGAGCTTGTCACAAGCTTTAGACAGAATCTTCAAGGATGCCAAAGACCTTAGTAGTCATCGAACACAAGGGCAGGTCCTCTTATGGACTGGTAGCTGGTTAAGTAATACAGAAGCTGAGGGCAAAGTGAACTGCAGAGCAATTGAGGGAAACAAGGAGTGGAATTTTCCTAAGGGATCTGTATTGGAATTGTTACTGTCTATTTCCAAAATCACAGCCAATATGCAGACTGCTGAAAACAAGCAGTGGGGGTGCGTGGGAGAAAAGCATAATAGAAGAAGATCTCTAAATGGCAAACCATTTGGGCTTAGTGTGTCAAAGATTTTGAAAATGCCTAACTTGACTCTGCTGGTGTGTCGTCGTTCCCCCCCCCCTTTTAATAGTACGTTGACTATTGCTACTTTTAACAGTAATTTTGCCAGGATGGTGTAGTGGTTTGGGAGTCGGACTTAGACCTGGAAGATCCAGGTTCAAATCCCCGCTCAGCCATGAAGCTTCCTGGGTGACCTTGGGCCAGTCACTATCTCTCAGCCCCACCTACCTCACAGGGTTGTTGTGAGGACAAAAGGAGGGGAGGAAATATGTACACCACTCTGAGCTCCTTGGAGGAAGGGCGGTATAAAAATGTGAAAAATAAAATAAATAAACAATTTTGATTTAACTGAAAAGAACTATAGAACCCATTGCATTTTATTTAACAACAATTAGTGACTTTTTTGCGAAAATATAAGGTGTCGGGGCCCTGGGGGAAACGCTGGCGTGTCACCCAAAATGACCTCGTGTGTCACCTGTGACACACGTGTCATAGGTTCACCATCACGGCGATAGACACTCCCTTCCATATAAAAAAATAAGAGTTCAGAACAACCCCCACTGTTCCCGTCCCCCCACATGCCCACTTCCCTCATGCCACCAGGAAATACCCCTGGCAGCAGATCACGGCAGGCAGATACTCATGTGCTGGGGCAAAGATGTAGTGATGACGCAAGAGGGAACTGTGCAGCCAGTGCATGCCCTTGTGGTGACCGTCCTCTCCCTAGGATGCTTTTGGTGTGAAGGGTAACTGGACCGGGCTCCCACCTGAATTTGCATGGGTCCCTGCTGGCTTTCACTTCTTCATTCAAGATCCATTGCCTGAGCGTTGATTGCTCTGGCCTGCCCTGCTCTTTGCTTCTGAGTCTTGTCCTATACTCTGTCCATGCATTTCCAGTTCCTCCCTTCCCAAGACAGGGAGGTATTACGAGAGTCAATGAATAACATGCTGGACTTTGCTATTGGAACTTAGGCTCAAATGCCAACTCTGTGAAGCGCCCCCCCACCACAGCCTCAATTCCCATTATGTGCCATGAGAAATAAATACCACCTGCTACAGGCTCGATTTGAACACAACATAAAACATTTTTAAAGCTACACAGCCACGTTTATGTCAAACTTATCAGGTGAGCACACACTACACTCACTTGATCTCAGTGCCCCATTGCTTCAAAGAAAAGTTAATGGCACTTGGCTGGCCTGGGGCTGGCTGGCAGGCCGCTTGTTCTCCCACCAGGTCTGTGGGTGCCGTCTCCGCTGCAAGGATATTTCTGGCTCTCTCTGCCGAGGCATTTGGAGGCAAAAGATTCACATCTAAGGAGGGTTTAAAAACAACATATATTTGTAATCATGCAACTGACATCTCAGTACTTAACATAAAGGTTTCGCCAGGGCTGATTTGCAAGTCCTCTAACATGTCATTGGAAAGGGTGTCCTGAACAAAAGTAAAATCGTCAACCAAGTTGCCCTTGCAGTCTCACTCTGAATACAGCCCACAATGCTTCTGAAATTTGGGCATGCAGTAAAGCAATCCAGCAATTAAACGGAGGAGATTCCTGGCATGATGCATATTTTTAACTCTGAGATCGTGACGAGGCGTGAACACTTGAGAATGTATTCAATCCAGCAATGTTTGTAGTGCAGGTAATACCTCAAGCCCTAGAGCGCACATCAAGGCTTACTAACAGCACAATCATATGGATGATTATCATATGAAAATCATATGGATTACTTACTCCAAAGTAAGTCCCACTCTGTTCCTTGGAGCTTACTCCCAGGTAAACATGCATAGGACTGCAGTCTAAGAGGGCTATGCAAATTGGTTCAATCAATCAAAATACCTTTATTGGCATAACACAAAAAAGACACACACACACATATATACAGATAAATTAAAATAAATAGTACATAATACAGAAAGCAAGTAAAAGGAGGGGCAGGAGGCTATAAAGGGATAAACAGTCAGCATCCATTTTGCTAGATTGGCCACCATGTAAGCTCTCCATTGAATAATTAAGCAAAGAAAGTTAGCTAGTCGATTAATGGATCATTTATTAACAGATGAGAGCAGAATCAAAATAATCTCTGAATCAGATTTCCCATGCAGATTTGCCAACAATGGATTAAAAATATCTTGTCGTAAGTCGTTATACCATGAACAGTATAGAAGTGCATGTGGTAAAGATTCTATATCTGTCAAATTACATGGACAACGACCCTGGGTCTTAGAGGATCTATCAAATCTATAATCCATCAATCCATCAAACTTTTTCTACCTGCATCACCCTTGACTATTGGCGACCATTGGCCGTGGCTACCCATTACATTATGTTGATGCCTGCCAATTGGCATTGCACTGTTTCCAAGAGGATTCCGTGGCACTCCGCCGCTCCCCTGGCTGGTTTCCGCAGCTCCCCTGGGAGTCACGCCTCCCAGTTTGGGAACCACCGACTTAAAGGAAGATAAAACATCACATTTGTACACATTCCTTTCTCCAGATCACAAACAGAACAAAATCCACAAGAATGTTTCAAAGAACGTTTCCATAAGCTACAATCAAGGACACCGACTTCCTGCAAGCTAGAAAATTGCTGCCAGAACAGCAAAACTTAACAGTGTTACAACACACAATTATTCAAATTACATACGACATTGACCACAACCATCACTGCTATAATGCCAAGAGCTTAAAGTTACAGGCGAAAGTCTTGCTGCAAAGCCACCAAATAGGACTTTTCCAAGGGAAAGCATCCCTGTCCAGCCCGTTACGTACTTCCTACAGAATGCATGTCTTCCCACTTCAGCAGCCACCAGGTTGGGAGAAAGAGACCCACAACCATCACCACCATGCACCTTCCCGAGGGTGCAAGGCAAGAACTTGCAGTCATTACAGGCCAGGTGGGAATTGCTTGCCACAAGAGGATCATTTTCAGCAGCATCGTTCCTTATGGGCAGTGTTTCCCGAACTGGGAGGCATGGCTCCCAGGGGAGCCACGGAAACCAGCCAGGGGAGCCATGGAGTGCCACGGAATCCTCTCCGAAAACAGTGCAATGCCAACTGGCAGGCATCAACATCATGTAATGGGGAGCCGCGTCCAATGGTCGCCAATGGTCATGGGAGCCACAAGTCAAAAAAGTTTGGGAAGCACTGCTTATGGGGATAAGGAAGTATTTTCTGACGTGGCATGAGAGGCTGCTCGGCGGTGAGAACGAAGGAAGTCAACAGACAATTGGCCGGGATCCACTCATCCCACTACCCTTGGAATTCTGCGAAGCACTTAACTGAAGTCTTACTGCCAGGAAATGTAGGCTCTGCTTACTTCTAGCACAAAGCCTTCTAGGGAATGTTGGTGTACATGCTTGGTTTGAAGTGATGCAACGTTCTTTTGCATGATCATTCTTCCATGCAGGTTTACTCAAGAATTTTATTCAATCTTACTCGCATCAGTATCTCTGGGACATCAAGAGCATTCTAGTGACCACTGTTCCCTGTAAACTGAGAGGCTGTGTGGTCGCACAGTTGCAACTGCGCCGCTTCTCATGGCGCTCCGGAGCCTGACAATAGTGGTGATGTCATCACTGGGAGGTCCAGAGCTGCCCCTACACAGCCACCGTAGAGCTCTGTGCACTCCCCGGAGGGAGTTAGAGCGAACACAGCTAGTGACATGTCAGTCATTTTATGCAGCAAGCTTACTCAGGTTACAAATTGCAAGGGACATGCAGAAACATCTGCTTGAAGGAAAAGTTTGATGTAAACTAAAACCTTGCATGCACCTTTGCTAACATGCACCTTGGTCCAGTGAAAACTATCTCCTGTCTTACGCTGCATCACTTAATGTGCAATTGGATTTAAATGTTTGTTTTATTTTTTGGTAATTTGTACACCATCACCCCTTTCCATTATAAAGAAAGGTGGTTAGCCTTAGTTAAAACAATCTATAAAACATAGTTAAAAATGTAATCAGTAAAAACAAGACTGACCAGAACAAAACAGTAACAGTTCAAAAACAAAATAATCAGGGAGATCAAATCAGAGAGATGACAAACAGAAAGTTTTTAAAGGGTGGTGGAAGAGCCTCCAAAGGGAGATCACACACACTTTTCTGGGCAGGGAGGTCCTCAATCCATGTGCTGTCAAAGAGAAGCAAACTCCTCCTCATTCCTACCAGCTGAACCTCAACTGGCATTGGGACTTTCAAAATGACCTTCTTAAAGGTAAAGGTGACCCCTGACAATTAAGTCCAGTCGTGTCCGACTCTAGGGTGTGGTGCTCATCCCCATTTCAAAGCCGAAGAGCCAGCGTTGTCCGAAGACGCCTCCGTGGTCATGTGGCCGGCATGACTCTCCTTGCCGCAGCGCGTAGCATGCGGGCTGGAACACGGAGCGCTGTTTACCTTCCCACAAGCGGTACCTATTTATCTACTCACATTAACATGCTTTGGAACTGCTAGGTTGGCAGGAGCTGGCCAAGCAACGAGAGCTCACCCCGTCACGGATTCGAACTGCCGACCTTTCGATCAACAGCTCATGGTTCAGCGGTTTAACCCACTGCGCCACCCGCTGGTTTAGCTGCCCTTGAATTTGCATGGCAGCTCAATCCTATCCCATGCCAATGCAGCGGGGCCCATGCTGTATCCTGCACAGGAATACTGCAGGCTGGAGGTCTCCCCGGGGTAAGGACACATTCCCCTTACCCCGGATAAAGCCAGAACTCAATGGACTAACTCAGATCTGCGCCTGCTAAATAGCCAGCGCAAATCCGAGCTACCTAGTGTCAGGGTTTCAGGCCCGGGAAGGGGGACCGAGTTCACTGGAATTTACTCCCAGGTAAGTCTACAGAAGTGCAGTCAGAAGTGTAGCATTTTAAAATTATCTGATAATATGATAATATAATATGATGAAGCTGTGCCATGAATGAATAAAATCTCTCCCCAGTATCCATTGTACTGCAGAAAGTAATTATTCACAAATTCACTCACACACAAAGCCTAGGAACTATGCCAACATGACAAAAAGAAAAAGAAAAAAAGACCACAATCACATACACACAACACACACACACAAAAAAAAACCTACCATAAAAAAACAAAAACAAAAAAGGGAGAAAGCTCAAAGCAGTTTCCAATTACAATAATTTGCTGCACACTGGTGGTACAATGGTGCCCATACATGCTGCTGTATTTTACATCAACTACCCACTTCTTTGTAAACATGAACATTAAGGGGGAAACGACCATGAATAACATTCTTGTCTCAGCTGGGTGACAAACAGCATAGCAAGAAAACATCTACTTTAAATTACAGTACATCACAACATGTTAAACCATGTAAATTTTAAATTATACTGTATTTCTTCAATTCTAAGACGCATGTTTTTTCCCATTTCAAAAAATGGGGTGCGTCTTAGAATCAAAGGTCTCCAAAAAGCACCCCAAAATGCCATCTTCTTACTTACTGGGGCTTGGGGGAGCTTCAGGGAGGCCTGCGCAACCCTCTGCAGCCCTCCCTGATCTTCAGTTCGGCAAAAAATGGTGATTTTCAGCCATTTCCGGTTTTCGCGAAAATCAGAAATGGCCAAAAATTGCTGTTTTTCGCCAAACTGAAGATCAGGGTGGCCTGCAGAGGGTTGCACAGGCCTCCCTGAAGCTCCCCCAAGCCCAGGTAACGAAGGAAATGGCACTTTCTGACGGGGCCAGAAATGCTATGCAAAGACAGTGCACTCAGTCATCCTCAGCTGCAGGAGACATGCTGGGGAGAGTTGGTGCTGAGCAGGTAGATTTAATGAAGGGAGGAGAGTCTTACAATTGATTGATTTTTTTTTCCCCTGCTGGTGGTACTGAAAGTAAAGGTGCGCCTTAGAATCAATGGCGCCTTAGACTCGAAGAAATACGGTATATTGAATAAATAATTTGTATATAAAAACTACTTTGTGTGTCAATTTTGGGGGAAAAAACCATAAATTTGCTACAGAATAATTCTGTAGTAGATTTACCAAATTCCAGGGGCAATGAAACTAAAAGATTACCAGCAAGTAGCACACTCAACAGATCAATTACTTTAAGAAAAACGGAGTGTAAGTGTTGTGTGTTGAAAGCATCATCCAGCCCAATCCTATCTATACTATCTAATCCTATTAGAAGTAGGTCCCATTGAGCAGTGGAACTCATAAAGTTCGCAAAAGCAGGGGAATCAACCACTTTAGAACAACTAATTGTAGGATATACTGTATTTTTCGCTCCATAACACGCACCGGACCATAGGACACATGTGTATTTTGGAGCTAAAAATAGGGGGGGAAATGTCTTTTCCTGTCTTTTAACAGTTTTCCGGCTGCTTACCTGGTTGTTGTTTTGCAGCTCCTATCTTCGTGTGCCCCAGCTCCCAGTTGCGTTCGGCGCCTGCGCTAAGTTCCCAGGCGCTGGACGCTTTGGAACTGCTAGGTTGGCAGGAGCTGGCCAAGCAACGAGAGCTCACCCCGTCGCGGTGAGACAAGAATGTTATTCATGCACCACTCAAGCATGTATTTTATGCCTGGGAAAATGGGAAATTTGCTCCAGAATAGCAAACTCATTGCTGTTATGATGGCCTGGTGAATATAGCTTTGCAAATGGCACAGGCACTCAGACAATTTGAGCTGCAATTAGTGACGAGCATTACAGCCTCCCCGCTCTTTTGTAGTTTACGAAACTTAATTTTTGGGAGGTTGCATGTTCCCTGTTTGAATAATACTGTGCAGAATGGTAATCTAGTAAGACTTTTTATTACTATAAAGAAGGGGGGAAATAGGCCACAACAATATTACTAACTACCTCCATCTATGGATGAATAGGAAATAACAACAGGAAACTACTGAAACTGAAAAGGGACTTGCAGGAGTATCATACAAACATTAAAACGTGTCTGGGGGTGGCTTTGACAGACTGTGTGGGTGAGGCTTTGCAGGACTACCCCACAGGAGCTAAAATGTACTTGAGCTGCATTCTGCACTGTTTGTTTGATGTCCCTTTTCCTCCAAATGTTAATTATATGGGGACATACAACTCTAGCCTAAAGTAACATCATAATCTACAATGTTTGTGCTGGGACCATCATTTTGGACTATGATCTCAGTGCAAGGTGCAATTTTTCATCATAGTGACATACAAGTTTTTTTTATAACATTTTGGTTTTATATTTCTATGACTGGAGTATCTTCACCCACCCTGAGAATTGTGAACAGGATGGGATAACAAATCCAACATAAAATAAATAAGCCACTAGAGATTATTAAACAGCAGTGGGCACAATCCACTAAGGCCAAGGGTGGTCATCAAGCATCCGCTACACTCATTAACTGTACCCACAACCTGCTGCTCATGAAAACAAAGTTGTGCGATAGGTCTTTACAATGAGAAATACAAAGATTCAGGCAACCACAAAGTCACACGATACGCAGACACGCTTTCAGTAGGTTTCAATATTTCTTTACCGGTATTGTCTTTGGCAACGAGCCCTTTGGAGAAATCACTCGGTGTCGGTGACGTTCGGCTGTCCCTCTTAGCTGCATCGAGGCTATTACAATATTCCCACCTCTTTTGCTGAAGCTCCTGTAGCCAGTAAGTCATGTCCTGGTGCGTTGCTGCCTGTAACACACAAAAACAGGAATATATATATGACTGGTATATCCATAAGTACTGCAGGGCATGTACACAGAAAATGAGCCATCTACCAAGTATTACAGATGTGCAGCCTCAATCTGTTATAATCTGATTATTATCTGTAAACTTCATTAGAATGAAGATGACTTGCGGGACTTGCGGTTTGCAGCCATTCCTGGTAGGCTACAAAATGAAGTTTTGGTGCTTAGAGAACTTTGATTGTTGTTGTTGTTCAGTCGTTAAGTCGTGTCCGACCCTTCGTGATCCCATGAACCATATCCCGCCAGGCCTTCCTGTCCTCCACTATCTTCCTGAGTTCGCTCATTTTCATGTTCGTTGCATCGGTGATGCTGTCTAACCATCTCATCCTTTGCCTTCCCCTTCTCCCTTCAATCTTTCCCAGCATTAGAGTCTTCTCCAGAGAGTCCTCTCTTCGCATTAGGTGGCCAAAATATTTGAGCTTCAGCCTCAGTACCTGCCCTTCCAGGGAACAGTCAGGCTTGATTTCATTTAGGATTGACTGATTTGATCTCCTAGCAGTCCAAGGGACTCTCAAGAGTCTTCTCCAGCACCACAGTTTGAAAGCATCTATTCTTGGGTGCTCAGCCTTCCTTATGGTCCAACTCTCGCAACCATACATTGCTACTGGGAACACCATCGCCCTGACTATACGAACTTTTGTTGGCATGGTGATATCTCTGCTTTTTATTATGCTATCTAAATTTGCCATAGCTTTCCTTCCAAGGAGTAAGCGTCTTAATTTCATGGCTGCTGATAAATAACTTTGATAAATAAGCTCAATTCCCAATACGTTGGGGACTTGTTAAGAGAAGCCAATAGATACGAATATTGCTGTTTCACACAGATACAGGTGTCTTGCAGTCACAATGACGGCAGAAATCTGGCTACTTTACTATGAGGTTATCAGGAGGCACCAGTGTCTGATAGCGTCTATCTGTGATAGCTACCTGCTTTCCCATTCTGCCGCTACTTTCCTCAAACTGAACCAACTTTGGTCTACAACATGAAAGTTAATTACCACCATTTTTATTTGGTACTACAATGACAAGATCATCTTTAGACCACGAAACATCTGGGGCCACCTGATCATCTTCAGTAATAGGAAAAATACTAGCAAGAGGATTCTTTGGGCATTCCCCAAATGCAAGACTCATGCCAAAGAGGTCATTCTAAAGGCTGATTCACACTAGCCCTTTCCGTGCGCGTTTTGGCTTAACGTTTGGTCTTTTCGTGCGTTTTTCATGCTTGCGTCAGACGCAGCACGAGCTTACGACGCAGCCAGGAGAGATGGTTTCGGTTTATCTTTTTGCTGCGCTCGCGTTTAAGCTAGCGTTTATGCTCCCGGTGCTAGGCAGCTCACCAATCAGAGAAGCGCATTTCTCTTCACCCAATCACAGCTGCGCTTTCTTCAAGAAGGCGGGCAAACGTTCAGAGAACTGCTAGACGCACGTACAGACGCTAGAGTAAAGCAAACGTGCACGGAAGGGCTAGTGTGAATCAGCCTTAAGAGCAGAGGGGGAGAGAGAAAATGAAAGTGACCCTTTAACTATTGTGAAATTGGAATCCATTCTACATGATGCAACTTACATTTTACAACAATAGGCAAGATACATCCATGCTTACATGAAGAATGTCTCATGTCTGCACATTCTTGTTTTTTTCCCTAAAAGAAGAAAATATGCCCAAACCAGGACTGTGGTGATAAATTCAAGGTAATAAATTTATGTGGTGATAAATTCAAGGAAGGGGATATTTCGAAGACATGGCCAACTACAAAAATGTGTGGAGAAAATTCATTTCCTTTGCACAGAAAAGGCAGATGATAATGGCCACTGTGGTTTAAACAAAGAATCCTGCAGCATCTTAAAGTCAAAGTAATTTATTATAGCTTGAGCTTCCAAAGGCATTGTCAAATGTTCAAATCTTTGTCAAACGCATGAAGTGACTTGGGAGAACAATCTGTTCCACTCCCTGAGAACACTGAGCTGTGGGCTATGGGGGATTGCTCCCACTCAACAAGGGTAAAAAAATAAAAACACCACACACAACACAAAAGGAAAAGGAAGGCAACTGTCAAACAATGGCATTGTATTATGCTCAACTAACAAGCAGATTTACTCAGAAGCAAGGCCCACTGTGTGTCTCAGCCCCAAGTAACTCTGATAGGACTTGGTGGGCCTTGCATCCAAGAAAGCATGGATTCTCCTGCTTTATGGGCTTCCCGGAAATGGTTGGTATGTCAATGTGTGAAACAGGACGTTGGACTAGACTGACCTTTAGTCAATCAATGTATTATGTTGAGCCAATGTGGTGCTTAGGACAGAGTGCAGGGATGATCCAGGAACTACCTTACTCCCACAGGGCTATTGCAAGGATATCAATCAGAACTTCTAAAGCACTCTGGAAGGAGCTATAGAGAAGGTCCATGACACACAGAGGCTGTATCAAATGCACTGGTGGGAATGGGGGAACTGCAATTTGCCAGAGGCATCTGCATATACATTCAGACAGAGAATATATTTAGCGAAACAAGATGACTCCAACAAGCCAGCCATACCAACCAGGCAACAAGGGTATGAAAGTCATAGTGGAGGTACAACCAATGCAATAAAACTATTAATTAAGGAGTAGCTAATTGTTCCATCTTTTGCCATTCTATCCACAAAAGCTTACTGCCACCTTATTTTGATACCACAGGATTTTCCAAATAAGTGACCTCAATTTAAATAAGGAAGGGCTTCACCCACACATGCAAAGGATGTACAGTAGCTATTGGTGGGGCAACATCTAAGTACAATTTGTCTGCATTGTGGGAAGAAGCCAGTATGACGTGGGCATGTTATTACCTGCACTTGATGAAGTAGGCTGTTGTCTACAAAAGCTACTCTGCAATAAACCAGCTGCAGTCCAATCACATGCATGTTTATGCAAAAAGAAATTCCAAATTCAGTTCAACCTACTCCCAAGTAAGCTTGCACAGGACTGCAGCCTCACTGTATCTTCTTTACCTAAACTTTTGTGAATCGAGATCAGTAATCATTAAACAAATAGAACAGAGGGTGGCTATTTCAGGGTAATTAACTGGGGTTAAAAGCAGGTATGATCTTGGGTAGATCACCCATGCTATTCATACAGCCAATGCATAGTAAATCTTTCAACAACCTCTCCTTCAGAGGGTGGATACAGATTAACCTCTTTTCTCACAGGTAGGAGCAAGCAAGCGATTTCCAAGAAAGTGCAGAGTCCAAATACCAAACTGGGTGCGCTCATTCACTTATTTGCATCCAATTCTCCTTACTTGGCACTGGCAGTATCTCACCTTCCCGTGGATACTTTGGTGGCCATCCATGCAGTTTCTTAGGCTGCAATTCTAGGCACGCTTACCTGGGCCTAACTTAAGCCTCATTGGGCAGAGAGGGGCGTCTTCAGCGTAAACATGCTTAAATGACACAGCTACAGCCTAATCCTGTGCATGCTTACCTGGGAGTAAACCTCAGTTAACACTGTGGGGATTATTTCAGAGTAAACACGTTTAGAATTAAAGGGCTACAGCCCAATCCTAACTATGTTCACTTCCAAGCAAGTCCTACTGGGTTCAATGGAACTTGCTTTCAAGTAAGAGTGAGTGCCTGGTCTCCCACCTTACAGGCACACTTGCCAGGGAGAACTCCCCGCTGCTCTCAGTGAGGCTTACTTCGGAGCAATGATGACGCTGCCAGTAGCCCGCTCCTTCCTTAGTAACCTCTTTGCCCAACCACAGCAGCAGCCCCAATCGAGGGACGCAGCAACCGCGGGGTGGGAGGGACGCAGCTACCCCAGTCCCCAGATACCTCCAATCCGAGGTACAGAGCAAGGGACCCACCTTGAGGACAGTGACGACACCGCCGGGGATGTGAATTTCGAAGGCGGTGCCCGAGGCGGCCTCGACATCCCCGGAGCTGATGGCGGTGGAGGCAGCGATGGAGCAGGAACCCGACGAGGAAGAGAAGGAGGCGACGGCCGCCTCGGGGGGCTGGTGGTAGCTGAAAGCGGCGGCGGCGATGTCGAGGCGGCCGAGGGGCTGCGCCTCCTGCGGGCCCTTGAAGTAATAGAGGGCGCAGCGGCGCGGGTCGAAAACGAACCAGCGGCTGCGGAAGCCCCTGAGCGGGCCCTTCCCGGACAACTTCTGCAGGTAGCCGCACAGCTTGGGTGTCTCCGAGGCGGGCACGGACACAGTCGGGATGCCATTGCCGGCGGCACCCGGCTCCGCCTCGTCTTCCTCGCAGAAGGAGCCCGCCGACGGCATCGCACCGCCAAGCGAATGCAGCAGCGGGCAGAGCTGGGCGGCCTGCCGGAGCCCCCTCCGCAGCGCCTGCTGGGACTTCGAGTTCCAGGGCCAGGCCGCCTGCCTGGGCGCCTCCCCCGTCCGCCCGAGCGGGTGAGACGGAGCTGCAGGCCGCGCCCACCTCACTAGGGCGGAGGGCTGAAGCAGCGCTTGTCTTTGACAGCCGTCAGGCAGGAATCCCCCGGGAAAGCTTTGCCTGGCTGGCAGAGCGGGAAGTGGAGGCCGGCGGACAGCCCCAGCCCCGCGTCAACCTGCCCCAGCCCAAGTGCGCAAGGGAGTCGTGGTTCATTCATAATCGGTGTGTGTCTGGGCTCATTTTGCCTCTCACGAAGTGGCCTTCGCTGATTTCTCGGTAAACACGCTTGAGAGATTATTACGCTGTGAATGTAGACATGGTCACACTCACACAGAGCACACTTTTTGCATCTCGTGGCCTGCCTTGCCTTGCAACCTTGTTTACAACGTTATATAGCATTCATTTTATTTCCATTTTTAATGAGACCATATTCAGAATAACTGATAACAAACTATATATTTCTACCCCACCCTATCCCATGGATACAAGGCAGCTTGCAGCAATTTTATCAGGCGCTCCAACAGGCTATCCCAGAGGTGTGCCTCAGCAAGGTCGTTGGAAGCAGGGGTAGAGTCCGATGTCCGGCACTGACTGATGGCCATGGACTCTCAAGGGCCAGCCCGCTGACCGCTGAAAGCCCAGTGCAGGCAGAACAGAAGCAGCACAGGTCACTCAACCCTTCTTGTGCCATTGCTGCCTTATCCCACCCTCTCAAGAAGCTCATTCATAGATGGGGAGGGTTGATGAGAAGGGTGCTAGGAGCCCCTCCCTTGGTATCACGCACAGGTGCCCTAACCTAAGCCATGTTAATAAAGCCTCTTTACACGTTTGTGCATCTACAAGTTACACCAGGGCCAGTGTCAGGGGTCAACATTTTGCAAAATAAACACAAGTGGGGAGAGGGTGAAGCAGTCTTCCCCTGGGGTTGGAAAATTAAAATAGGTAAGGGGGACGATAAATGGCAGCAATGGAGGGGGCAGAGATTGGAACTGTCCTGACCCAACTTTTCTTGTTGCTCAGCACAGGGCTGGCCCATTCATGCGGCCAACTGAAGCAGTCACCTCAGGCACCAGATTGATGGGGGGGGCACCCATCTCTGTCTGCCTACTTGCCTCCATTGGTCTTCCTTCCTCCACTCCCCCTGGGTGGAAGAAGTAAAAGGAAGACAGAGAAGAGGAAGACAGAGAAGAAGTAAAAATGTGGAGGGGAGGGGAGTGATGCTTTTCAACCAGTGGTACTAGTACCATCAGTGGTACTTTGGCCGACTGCTGGTGGTACTCAGACCACCAGAACCTCACTCCAATGCAGCGCTTTCGGCGGCACATTTTTGCTCCTGAGAAGCTCCTGCCCTTGGCCGAGCCTCTCGGGAACGCTAAGGGCCCTCCCACCTGCCCAGAGCCTCCTACCTGTGTTTTCTGGCCTCCGAAAACCTGAAAACCCAGAAGTAACTGGCAATGAAGTCATCGCTAATCACTCCGGTGGTACGTAGCAGGAGAGTGGTGTTGGACGTGGTACTCGGCCAGGAAGGGGTTGAGAACCCCTGAGCTAGAACACTGGAGAGTGGGAGAAGCAGAGGCTGGCACATCATCCACTAAGGGGGCAGTATTTGGCACGCTGCCTTGGTGTTAGGAGGTCTTGGGCAGGTCCTGGCTCAGCATCTAATGCTATCCTGTACTGGTTGCATTATTGCTGTGGAATTGCAGTGGTGTTCTGGTTAACTGTTTTCTTGAAGACCAACCAAGCAAACTTGGTCCAAGAGCTAAAGGGAAGTTGAACTTCCTTTCTGTGTCACCTACAAATCACTTAAGACTTTCACTTGGATCTAGGTTTGAAAAGAAATATTTATTTTAAAGAATATTAACAATAATATTTCTGAAGAACTAAAAAAAAAAAAAGCACTGTGGATAAATCCAGTTAAAGACATACATTGTTTCTGGGTTGACAATCCAAGAGACTTAGGTTCACAATCTAGAACAGTGGTTCTCAAACTTTTTAGCCACCGGGACCCACTTTTTAAAATGATACTCTATCGGAACCCACCTAGCTTTACAAGACTTTAAAAAAGTGGTCTAGAAATAAATAAATATTTATTTATTTATTTATTTACAAGTAAAAAGTTCAGCTGTTTGCAGGGTAATTAACAGCTATCTTGCAAACTGCAGGAGCTCAGCTTTTTGAAGGGCAATTAGTAGCTATCTGATTTTTGAATAGCCTCAGGGCTTGTGGCAATTATTTTGCTGATCTTTTCATCACCTAGGACCCACCAGAAATCAGGTCACAACCCACCAAGTGGGTCCCGACCCACAGTTTGAGAAACACTGTTCTAGAAGATTGTTCCTTTTTTCCTGTGCAGTTCGTTCCCTAGAACATAATGGATGGCCCTGACTGTAGACCTGTTAGTACTACCGGTACTAGAATTGCTGAAGCAACTGTCCAGTTTGTTTCAAGTGCTTGATTAGAAGGAGGGGGTGGGTGGGAGGAAAGCATTGAAGGGGGAGTATGGTGAAAATTCTTGATTTCCTCCTATTTTTCTGCCTGTTTTGGGAACCTCCTAACCGCTCCCTTTTCCACCACATCCCCCATTGTTTCCATTGTGTCAATAACTAGATTGTAAGCCCCTCGGAGACAGTATTTTTTCACTCTATATAAAGCACCATGTATTTCCACAGCCGGAATCAAGATTGCTGGGAGAAATATCAACAACCTCAGATATGCAGACGATACCACCCTAATGGCAGAAAGTGAAGAAGAACTAAAGAGCCTCTTGATGAGAGTGAAAGAGGAGAGTGCAAAAGTTGGCTTGAAACTCAACATTAATAAAACTAAGATCATGGCATCGGGTCCCATCAATTCCTGGCAAATAGAAGGGGCAGAAATGGAAGCAGTAACAGATTTTATTTTTCTGGGTTCCAAGATCACTGCAGACGGAGACAGCAGCCATGAAATTAAAAGACGCTTACTCCTTGGAAGGAAAGCTATGGCAAACTTAGACAGCATAATAAAAAGCAGAGATATCACCATGCCAACAAAAGTTCGTATAGTCAGGGCGATGGTGTTCCCAGTAGCAATGTATGGTTGCGAGAGTTGGACCATAAGGAAGGCTGAGCGCCGAAGAATAGATGCTTTTGAACTGTGGTGCTGGAGAAGACTCCTGAGAGTCCCTTGGACTGCTAGGAGATCAAATCAGTCAATTCTAAATGAAATCAAGCCTGACTGTTCCCTGGAAGGACAGGTACTGAGGCTGAAACTCAAATATTTTGGCCACCTAATGCGAAGAGAGGACTCTCTGGAGAAGACTCTGATGCTGGGAAAGATTGAAGGCAAAAGGAGAAGGGGAAGGCCAAGGATGAGATGGTTAGACAGCATCACCGATGCAACGAACATGGAAATGAGCGAACTCAGGAAGATAGTGGAGGACAGGAAGGCCTGGCGGGATATGGTTCATGGGATCACGAAGGGTCGGACACGACTTAACGACTGAACAACAACAACAATTTCCATAGCAGTGTACAAGTTATATTAAAAACAGGTTTTCTCCTCAGTCCTGTGAGGCCGTCCTCCTTATAAGTGCACTTAGGCTGACAGCCTTAGAAAAGGAAGTCAGGCTCATATTTCAGCAGGCTGAAATTCTGGAATTTCCATTAACTGAAATTCATGTTTACCTTCCACATCTTTACATCCTGTTCAAGACAGAATGACTGAACCTTTCCTAGGATCATGTAGAGGTAACCATATCTTACATTAAAACACTCAATATAAAAAAAAAACCTTTTTATAGTAGGAGCTAGCAGTTCAAATTGTCAATGATTAACTTACTCTAAGATGATTTTCCCAGATCAGGCTCTCTTAACCATGATCAAAGGCTGTCCAATCATTAGGTAGGTGGCAGATTCTGGGTGCCATTTAAGACTGTATTCCTCAGCAGAGTTACTTGAGAGGATGTCCCATTCAGCAGTGGGATTAACTTCAAAGTAAACATGCATAGGATAACATGGCAGAATGGAAATCAAAGGCCAGACATATTGGGCACCATTCCCTGGGACGTTCTCCTGCATAAGCCCCACATGACATTCAATTAAATGAAGCTCACATAGAAGAACTTTCAGGGGGGGGGGTTTGTACCCCATGTACATTAGTAAGAAGTGGGCTGTGGCGTGGGAGATACAGTATTTGCATTTGCCATTTGAGACACCAAAGTATCTTGTGGCAGCCTGGATTATGGGTTAATTTACAGTAGGAATCATGTCTGGTTAATTAGTGCACCTTCCCCACCCACTCCCCATATAGTGTGATCGTATGCTTCTTACTTTGTGGCTCAATTCTCACTGACCAGATGGAATAGTTAACCTATGTTTGGACTGTACCACTTCAGGTGAGGAATCCCATGACTGCATGCTTCTCCATGCTTCCCCCCCCCCCCCAATTCTTTGCTCATGGAAACTGGCATGTCAGGGAGAAGACTAGGCTAGAATCATTTTCAAAATCTAGTGGTTGCCTCCAGGTTCAGAGGCAGTAGACTACTAGAGTATGTAATGGATATGTGTGTTATTAGTCCCCCTGTAGTCTGAAGTGTTAATTTACAATCTCATTTGCTGTTCTTTTGAATTTGACCTCAGGATTCCCTGTGTGGAAGTCTCCTTCTTCCCCTAGAATTCTTACATCGATAGATAAGTGATAAGGGACAGCCTCTGAAAGAGGCCCCAATTCCTGTCCCCTTTCAAAATAGCATGTGCTTCTCTACTTTTTTTGTCACACGACTTCCTCACTTACATCACTATTCAGGAATGATTTCCACACTGAATTAACTGAAACGCAGAAGTTTGCCTTTTAATCTATTGTGTTTAATTCCAACGAATAATGATGCATGCATTGAGTCAGTGTCAGTCATCAAGCTACAAAGAATTGAATTTACAGGGAGAACATATCAAGGAAAAAGAGGACCTATCTAGCAACATGGTGATGAAAGAGCTGTCAGAAAAGATTGCTTAACAAATCACCAACACAGCCAAGAGTAACTGAGAGAAAATTATCTTTTGCTTTAGCAGTTGATCAGAGATCAAGCAAGCAAGCAGCACCACTGTGGGTTACATATGGATTACTTTTGTCAAGAAGGTAGCAAATCTTGCAGATGGTACTTTTTGGAGTACCATCAATTCATAATATCTAACAGGTATAAGAACATAACATAAGAACATAAGAAGAGCCCTGCTGGATCAGGCCAAAGTCCAGCTTCCTGTATCACACAGTGGCCCCACCAGATGCCTCAGGGAGCACACAAGACAACAAGATACCTGTATCCTGTCGCCCAGAGACGTCCTCAAGGGGGGGTGGGGTGGCCCCGGGTGGAGGGCGCCAAGGCTCCTGGGGGGGCGGGGGACTACTTAGGTTTCGATTTGTGTTTTTGTATTTTTACGGTTTTTTCGGGGGTCTACGGGATTTTTTTACTGTATCAACATTACAGTAAAAAAGCCCGAAGACATCTGAAAAATCCGGGTGGTGGTGGGTTTTTTTTTGTTTGTTTTTTGTTTTTTATTGGGGGCGGCGAAAATCTGGGGGCCCCCTCGGGGGGGCGCAGGATCGTCTCTGCTGTCGCCACTCCCTTACACCTGGCACAGAGAAAACCTACTCCTACAACCAGGAGGTTGCTTATCCCCATCATGGCTTGTAAGCTGTGATGGACTTTTCCTCCATAAATCTGTCCAATTCCCTTTTAAAGGCATCCAGGCCAGATGCCATCACCACATCCTGTGGCAAGGAGTTCCACAAACCAGCTGTATCAGCTGGTCAGAGTTTGCAAATCGTCTTTCCCAGAATATTAAAAGACATTGCTACAAAACAAAAAACAAAGTACAGTACGTTTCTTTCTTGGCTGCAGGGCAAAAGTGCAGGTCTGTGGTGGTTCTCTTATATTTAGCAGGGGGAGAGCAACTGTCCCTCTTTAGCCCAGCATAATATATTTGCTAGTGGCTGTTTGTCTGGATTCTACATAGAGTACTAACTTGTGTGTTTGCCTGGTGCACATGTAGAGTATGCATGCTTCTGGTTAAATTTATGGGCATTGAAGGTTGACCCATACTCATAAGAACATAAGAAGAGCCCTGCTGGATCAGGCCAAAATCCCATCTAGTCCAGCTTCCTGTATCACACAGTGGCCCCACCAGATGCCTCAGGGAGCACACAAGACAACAAGATAACCTGTTTCCCAAAACATGCCATCTAACAGTATGTGGTACTTGGGATCTTTCCACAGTTCTGTGTTTGCAGAAGAAACTTATTTCATCAAGCACCAACTGTCTTCTCTGTTTCCTCTTTCCCATCTTCCATTCCAGCATTTTTCAGCACTATTTTGATTCAAATTATTAACCATGAACACAGGAAAAAATAGAGGGTACAATATGCATCATGAAAATGTCAATTTTATTCAAATTTAAAGTTTTTTTATTCAAAAAAGCCAAAGCCAAATAATCAACTAGCATCTCTTATGTTGCTACACTGAATTGCACAAAGTTTTACAAGAAAACATTCTTCATTTAAATGTATAAATATTTGTTATCAGTTTTCCTCTCACTGTTATATATTTACAATACCTGGAAATGTTTGTGTGTGTTTTAATAAATTTCTAATGGACTTCTTCCTACTATTTATGGCTGCATATTTGCTAGATAACTAAGAATGCATACATAAAGGAGAAAAAAATCCCTCAAGGTCACATTTAAGAAACACCTGTCAAGACTTATTCATCATTATCTTTTTGTAAATAGGACTAATTTAGCTGCAGTTTTAATTCTGTTTTAGCAAATTGATAAAATTGGACTGGAAAAATCTCTTAAAGGTTGTTCCAAACACTGAATATCAAGGTTGCGCAGTTGGTGGGTAAACATGCTGTTGTTTCACAACTTTCTTACTTTGGAACATTCAGCTGTCGCAAAGCACTCTCCCCAGGAGATGTCTCATGGTTTTTGGTAGCATAGCACAATCCCAATTTCTATATTTTGGGGGACCACTCTCGTCTCTGCACAAACTGACCCCCCCCTTTCATGGATAGTCAGACCCTAGGATGAAATTGGCATAATCCACGGCATATGTGCTCAGACATAGCAGAGGTATTGTAGAGAAAATCTTAGAAGCAAGATTTCACATTAAAAACTTTGGAACATCTTTCCCTTACCATTTTAAAACACTTTTCTCTCCCCCCCCCCCACATTTTAGCACACCATGATGATTGAAATACAATAGGGCCAAAAGGGGCCAGACACAGTCAGCTTGCTATGAGCCTTCAGGTAACTCTCTCTAAGACAACTAGCACAACCCCTGCACGATTTCATTCAAGATTGATAGCCAGCGCCTCACAAACACTAGCAGATACCTGGAGGGCTCATGCAACCCCCAACCCCCCTGGCTTGCCAGATTACCCAGACAGTTGGGAATTTCTGTTGGTGCTGCAATCTAAAAAAAAAAAAAAAAAAAAGAACAAGGTTATAGGAAGTCCACCTTCAGTCATTTCCCCCCTGGCGGCAGATTGTGCCTAAAGAGGGCTCTTCCCTTGAAGCGCTAGAGCACAAAGGCTGTTGCAACAACAGTTCCTAAGAACTGGGCAATGAGTAAGATATTTGTATTGCTTCCTAGTCTTCTTGGGGGGTGGGGGTGGGAATTTGATTGCACCAGTAATAGTAGAACAAGGGCATCCCAGAACATTTAAGCAGGGTACTTGTTTTTCTTCAACTGATATTGTGTCAGTAGTTAAAGGAAGGAAGCATTGCCAGTGTCTTCCTGCCGATGCTCCTAGCAGATGGGAAGAGGCAAGGAGCAGAAGATCAAGCTCCCCCTCAGTCCTTCAATTACAACACACACACCCAGGCTGAAGGGCCAGGTAGTGTGGTGTGAGGACAGGGCCCCCATGTGCACCTGCTGCCTGGTGAGTTGCCAGGTTGAAGGTGGCTGTTGTGAACAGAGCAGTGTGCTTGCTTGTGTAAGATGTGGGGCTACAAAACAGGCAGGGAAACTGGGAGGATATGGGACAGATCTTTGATCATACTTGCTGTATATTTCCCAAGAGAGAGCTGATCTGTTGCATCTCTTCCACATTTCTCTCTCTCTCTCTCTTTCTTTCTCTCTCCTCATTTTATATCTGCAGAGACTGCATCACCAACATCAAAAGGGGACCAGGAATTAAACCTGAATGGCACATCTATTCATCACCACCTGCATTACACAGTGTTTGTACGGATTTATAGTCACTGAAAGAAGTGCCAGTGCAATGCAAAAGTATAGACAGCCTAATAATTCTAGTCTTTTAAAATCACTGTTAAGTACAAGGCTAAATTAGAGACATCAATTTGGATAAACATTGATTTATTCGACGTACATCTCAGGAATGTATATTAACAATAAATTACTTAGCAGATCATAACACTTCTAAAATTATGAAAAAAGAGAGGAAGTTTGATGTAATGTAACATTCTCCAGAATGGCTGCTCAACCTTCATCTAACTGGCAGCCAAATCTCCAGAGTTCTCACTGACAATGAGTCTGTCAGTGCATTGTGTATTGGGCACTGCTGCGATGCACTTCCACTCTTTCCAAATAAGATCTCCTGAACAAGACACACAACACTATCCAGGTCCATAGTCAGGCGTGGGGAGGGATGCACTGTTAAGTCATGCCAAACAGCAAGAACCTAACTATGGTATGTTAGCCAATTATATCCAACATGTATGACTTTGATACAGTTACGTTTTAATCAGGGCTGTAACCCTTTTAAAATGAACTGAAAAGGACTCCCTAATTGTAGTAGGATTGAAACTTCAAAACGGGATTAAAAGCCATGTAAAAATCCAATATTTATGTTTTAAAAAGCAAGTAAAAAACAATAAATACCAAAGTTAAAAACAAGCTAAAAAACAGCACAACGTTTCATTCATAACCATGAATATCCTCAGGTGATTAGTAAAGAGCCGCGCAGGCTGCAAAGATGTATGTTTCAATCCTACTACATTATTGCTGGCCATGAAAGCTTCAGATCCGACTCCCTAATTAATTGAGCAGCACATTTTTATTTTTAAAAAAAGAGTACTGTACTGTACTGTTGCCATAATAGGGAGAGGCCATTGCTTAGTGTTACAGCACCTGCTTTGCATGCAAAAGGTCCCAGGTTTAATCCCTGGAAACAGGGCCTCTGAGGGGGGTTAAGGGGGTAATTTGTACCCGGGCCTAGGGCGAAAAATGGGTCAAAAGGGGGCCCTGGAGCAAAAAAGGGGAGTCCAGGAGCCAAATTCATATTTAGGGAAGGGGCCCAAAAGAAACTTTATACCCCCTGATAAAATTCCTCTGAATGACCCTGCCTGGAAACATCTCCAGACAGGCTGAGGAAAGACTCACTTCTGAAAGCCTGCAGAGCTGCTGTCAGTCAATACTGAACTAGATGGACCAGGGGTCTCACTCAGTAGAAGGCAGCTTCATATGTTCACATGTCCTTGCCGAAACTTTAGCTGGCCAGCATTTCCTTGGTAGAGGCATTCCCCCTGCTTTCCCATACAAGAGAGAATGCCTCTATGATGGTGTTTGTTGCAACACAGACACACCATATTTATAACAAAGTATTTTTTCCTGCAAAATTACTGTCATAGTCATATACAAATTTATACAGATTTAAGCAATTACAACAAATGTGATTGACTAATATTGTTTAATTGGCAACAGCTCTACTTGTAATAAATATAAAATAAAAGCCAAGTACTAAGAGCCTGTCAGTCATTCCAGTCTCTTTATGGCCACACAATGAAAGGTAGAAGCAGATTTACTTTCTTACAGGGCAATTGGGTAGAATTCTACCTGTGCAGTTTTTCCTTAAAGAAAAGGGGCTATTGACTTTCATCTTTTTTTAATGAAATCTGAAAAAAGGGGGGGGTCTGAACTGTCCCTGAGTGAGACAGACCATTACATATCCTCCCCCCATGGCTAGGATGACCTTGGCACAACCAACATGCTAATGTGTACTATAATACTGTATTATTAATTTGCTCCAATGGGGAGCCTAGAGCAGGAAGAGTAGAAAAGAGAGTGGTTCAGAGGAGTAAGTCGAAGATGGTTATTCCCAGGAAAATGTGCATAGGATTGCCGCTTAAGTGCCACTGATTTCAGTGGGAGAAAGTTACACATGTGTTTAACTTTCCTTTCCCATTGAAATAAATGAGACAGCCCAGTCCTATCCTTTCCCCCTGTCGATGCAGCCACGTCAAAAAGGCTTGCGCTGCATCCTGCAAGGGAGGGGGGACAGTTCAGGAGGCTTGGGAGAGGTAAGGGAAAATATTACGCCCCGCAACTGCCAATGGGTTTCCTCAAATCTGCACCAGCTCTTTAGCTGGCACAAGTTCAAGGAGAGAAAAGGGGTGTGCTGGCAGCTATCAGAGGGGATAGCATCTAGCACAAGTCATCCGCACCGGGTGTCACCCCCCTCCTGCCCCTGACATGCCTCCCAACTCCCCCCCCATTCTGCCCCGTTCATCCCTCCTTCCCTGCCCCGTTCTGCCCTCCCCACCGACCTACCCAGGTTCAGTGGGTGCTCTGGTCTCTGCCACCGTGCGCAGGGCTGCTCTGGCTTTGCCACCAGCGGGCTGTTTGCGCATGGTTCTGCATGCTGCCGGCAGGCCGTTTGCAATATCTGTAAAGCGCATTCTGACATCTGAATGCTAGTTCTGGCAGCAGTCCGCACTGTTAGGATTGGGCCGTTAAATGTGCACAACTGGCTGGATCATGGCTTGGGTGTTTCAAAAAGAAAGCCAGGCTCCAGTTTCCCCAGTAATAATTAATCATGGCTCTGAACACATATTCTATCATGCCTGGAACAGAGAACTATTGCTGGGTTAGTCCCAGAGACAGTAGGGCAGAGAACTCTCTTGGGGTAATGCCCTGAGATTGTGTAAGGGCTTTGAGTACCTGAGACTGAGCGCTATCAGACTGAGTGCTTCGGGGACAGTGAAGTGCTTTTATCTATATACTATATATCATCATAGTGCACTAAGGCAGGGATTCCCAACCTGTGGTACTAGTACCACCAGTGGTACTTTGGCCGACTGCTGGTGGTACTCGGACCGCTGGACCACTGGAATCCCGCTCTGATGCAGAGCTTTTGGTGGCGCATTTTTGCTCCCAAGAAGATGCTGCCTTTGGCCAAGCCTCTCGGGAACACTGAGAAGGGCCCTCCCACCTGCCCAGAACCTATGTTTTCTGGCCTCTGAAAACCCAGAAGTAACTGGTGATGATGTCATCGCCAGTCACTTCCAGTGGTACTCAGAAGGAGAGTGGCGCTGGAGGTGGTATTCGGCCGGAAAGGGGTTGGGAACCCCTACACTAAGGCATTTTGCCGTGGTCACAAGGAAGCCTCTGGCAGGGACTGGGTGAGACACCCTATCATCACAGAGGGCCATCCATAGCAGGAAGAAGGGTTACTACGCTTTGAGTAGGTCACCGGTGGCAGCCAGAGAGAGTCCTAAGGCAGGAAGGATGAAGAAGTAGGGGCATAGGAATGCAGGAGCCAAGGGAAACTGGAAGGGAATGGGGAGCCTAGAGCAGGAAGAGTAGAAAAGAGAGTGGTTCAGAGGAGTAAGTCGAAGAATCAGAGAGGAGACTGAAAGGAGGAGGATGGAAGAAACTGGGAGAATGGGCAGGAAGGATGTGGTTCACATATTAATTTGAAATAGCCAGACAAATCACGGATGTCAGGTCTCATAGTATAATATGGTAAACACTCCCAAGCCTTCAGCATACGGCAGTGTAAACATTTAAGTAAAACTATCAGCCCTTTTTCTGTATTAGCTTGGGAGTGTACAAAATGTTCATTGGTTTTAAAAATAAGAGGAACCATTTTAATTCCATTCCACCTTCAGTAAAGCTTTTAAAATCTTCGTTAATACCATTTAAAAGGGAAATGGTGTCTAAATACAGCCATTAACAACCAACCACCACACCCATTAAAAACTAAAGTAAGTAGGCATGGGCCAGCGGGTCTGCAAAATTGCCAGGGGTCTTGAATTGGGGCACTGGCAGCAGGGCTCAGGGGTACTCTCTGTGCTACCAAGACCGCTTGCAAGGAAGACTGGCAGATCTAAGCCTTGCTGCTCAGCAGCACCGCCCCTTGATGGTGGTTAGAATGGAAAATGCAGCCATGCCCACCCGACCAGGAAAATCTTGTGACTCAAGGAACCAATAAGGTTCCTGGGGACTTCTCTGGGCTTGGGCTCCCAAGTCTGAGCTTCTTGTCTGATGGAGAAGGTGCCACACAGACTCCACCTTGCCTTGCCCTCTTGTCTGACTGCTCCACTGCCCATCCTTAACCACACCACACACCTCTGGCCCTCAGATCCCTGACTGCCCAATCTGGAACCTGACCCCCCTTTGACCAAGCCGTCTGCCTCTGGCCCTTTGGATTCTCATCTGCACATGCTAGAATTGGGCCCCCAGCCTGTCTGGCTCAGACTGTGCTGGGCCCTGGCAAGTGCTTATTTGCGAGTTCGTAATTGATTTGGAATTGGCTGGTGGATTTGCTTGTACCCTTTTGCCTGACTGCTGGTTGATTGCTGCTGCTTTAGAAAGAACACACTATCACAGAGGAAAAAAACCTCAGACGTCAAAACAAAGGAGGAACCGAACGTGCAGAGTAGCATGCACAGAGTGCACTGCAACCATCTGGATTGGTGGACTCACCTCCATACCTCTCACCTTGCCTACTTTGGACACCTTCTCTAGCAAACAATAAAGTTTGGCTGTAATGGGATATAGCTTAGCACCCTTTTGTCCACTCCAGACACTAGTACAGATGAAGTGCATACATTAACCACTTCAATCCTACTGTGGTGAATGGAACTGACCTGATTTGCATCATGTCCCTAACATTGATTAGGCTGTGCATCTTCTGATGTGTTGGAATACATGGCTCAGCCCAAGCACTGGCGTCACACGAGGTGGGGCGGAACGGTAAGTTCCGCATTGTGCTAACCTCTGTTTACTCCCTGGCACGAGGCGGCCCCACCCCCTCGCCTTCGGAGCCATTCAATGCGACGAAGGCAACACGCAGGGAGTCTACTGCGTCTTGCCTTCGCCACAATGAATGGCTCCAATGGCGAGGGGGTGGGGCCACCTCGTGCCGGGGAGTAAACGGAGGTTAGCACAGTGTGGAACTTACCATTCCACCCCACCTCAAGCGACGCCAGTGAGCCCAAGCATTTAGAGGCCTTCACACAAATTTGTGGTCCAGTCTGAGGTAACTCTTCTGAAGTCAATGGTGCTCAGCTATGGAGACATAGAGCAGTGAACCCCATGAGTTCCATATAAAGAATCAGTTTCATGAGCAAAGCCTTGTTTTTTCTATTTACAGTAACCGTACAGCTCCCTAAAATGGAGGGAGGTCCATGCATTAAAATTTACATCACAACCTGGAATGAAGTTATAGGCAGACTTCAGATCAAGCAGCATCCTTCCATCTGCTAAAATCATGCCCTTGAAGCTGAGACAGACGGTTCCAACTTCTCACTTCATCTGCTGAATCTGCTTCTGTAGCTCTTCCTTATCCAGCTTCATTTTGGCTTCCAGGACCTGTCGGAGTGATCCAATGCTCTCGTAGATGGTGGCAAATCCTAAAACCAAGAGGAATGCAGATGATTTTTGCCATCCTTTTTAGAAAACAAGATATGATTCTTCTGCCTGTGGTGCTGTGCTGGTATAAATGTGCACAACATTATTTAGGTCCATGGTTTTCCACGACAAGGGAGAAAGAATAGTTTCAGGCAGTTGTGGCACCAGAAATAAATGTTTGGGGAGGATGAAAAAAAGAATGTGGAGTGAGCTCCCCAACCTTGATCTCAGCTACCCCGCTCCAGTGCTGAACATTTGGCTGGCTGTGGCTGTTGGTGCATGGATATGATGTCACTAGGCAGTGCTGGACAGTCATAGGATGGGATGAACCTGGAAGTCAGGGCTGTAGAGCCCAGACACAGGAGGGGATGGAAGGTGGAGAAAGGGTGGTGGCACCTTAACCTGGCTCAAAGGAGTCAGAGGGGCTGACTGGGGAGAGATAGAGGAAGCATAGGGTCCACCAACAAGGCAATCATTGTGAGGCTAGGCAAAAAGCACAGCCAGATGTCCCACTTCACTCCACCCCCTCTTCAAGATGTCCCTCTAGGGCAGTGATCTTCAAGCTTGGGGTCTCGACCCAAAGGTCCTGTGCGAGAGAAACGGAATTCTTACCTTGTGAATCTCCTGTTCTGGGATGAGGAAGAGGGCATTCCTGACTGTGGGTTGTCCCTCCCACTTAGAAGGCAGGATCGGCTTGGCTGAAATTGTCTCCTCCCCGTGGGAGGGGCCTCCCAGAACCCAGTCCAGACTGAAGAGCCGAAGAGACACCTCTCCCAAGAAAACGCGCGCCGAAGGGCGCTCAAACTGAGTGTAAAACAGGTAAAACTGGAAACAAAACCGTGTTAAACGTGGCCAAAAACAGATAGGCAACGGGAAAACACAGATAAAAGAGAACGGACATGAAAAGAACCTCATTCTAGCCCAGGAGAAGAGGAACCTCAGAAGATGCGCCACCTCCGCCCATAGAAAGGGAGAACTGACACCGGCCCCAATCCCCAAGCTGTGAAGAGGCGGGACGGAATGCCCTCTTCCTCATCCCAGAACAGGAGATTCACAAGGTAAGAATTCCGTTTCTCTGGATCGAGGAAGAGGGCATTCCTGACTGTGGGATTTACCAGAGCCGTAAAACCAGGGCGGGCAGCGAAGGGCGTGAGATCATTGTGGCAAAACTTTCTGGAGAACCCTCCTACCAAAGGAGGCCTCAGCAGAAGCCATACGGTCGACCTTATAGTGTTTAAAAAAGGTATGGGTAGAAGACCAGGTGGCCGCCTTGCAAATGTCTTCCAGCGAGACAAAACCTTCATACGCTGCCGAAGTAGCAGATCCCCTAACGGAATGTGCCGTGATACCCAGAGGGGGATGCTTTCCAACCATCCTGTAGGCGGAAGCGATAGATGCCTTCAGCCATGAGGAAATGGCAACCGAGGATGCCCTAGAGCCCATCCGAGGGCCTTCGAAATAGAGAAAGAGGGCCGAGGATTTACGGAAACCCTTAGTACGTTCGATATAAAAACGAAGCGCCCTCCGAACATCCAGGGTGTGCCATAATTTTTCCTTGGGATGCTTAGGATTAGGACAGAAAGAAGGTAAGCACAGCTCCTGGGTACGATGGAACAACGAATTGACTTTGGGCACAAATTTGGGGTCCAGCCTGAGCACAACCTTGTCCCTGTGGAAGATACAGAGAGTAGGGTCTGTGGAAAGTGCCCCCAGCTCAGAGACCCTCCTGGCGCTGGTAACCACCACCAAAAACAGGGTCTTATACGTGAGTTCCCTCAGCGGGGCAGTCGCCATAGGTTCAAAAGGAAGGTGAGGTAATGCCGAAAGTACCGTATTCAGATCCCAGGAGGGACATCTATGTACAGGTGGTGGATTGAGTAGAGACACCCCCCTCAAAAAACGTTTGACGTGTGGGTGGGATGAGATATTTATGCGAAGGGATGCACCCAGAATGCCCTGAAGCGCCGCCACCTGCCTCCGCAAGGTATTAGTTGCGAGCCCCAACTCCAGACCATCCTGAAGAAACTCAAGGATGTGCTTAATCTTAGGCTTTGTGGGAGACACCCTCCCCTTTTTACACCACTCCACAAACCTCCTCCAGGTCACACAGTAAGCTCGACTAGTGGACACTCTGCGAGAAGCCAAAAGTGTGGAAACCACCCTTGAAGAGTAACCATGCCTGGTTAGGGCCGACCTTTCAACTTCCAGGCCGTGAGTCTGTAAAGAGTGGGACGTGGATGCAGGAGGGGACCCTGACGAAGGAGATCTTCCCGTGCGGGAAGGGGCCAGGGAGGTTCGACGGACAGATTGATCAGATCGGGGAACCAGGGTCTCCTGGGCCAGGAGGGCGCGATCAAAATCACCACAGATAACCCCTCCCAAATCCTGCGAAGAACCCGGGGTAGGAGAGGAATTGGGGGAAAAGCATACAGGAGACCCGGAGGCCATTGGCACTGTAACGCGTCCGTCCCCTCTGCTCCGCCTTCTAGCTGCCTTGAGTAAAACCTGGGCAGTTGAGAGTTTACCTTTGTGGCGAAGAGATCCATAACTGGATGCCCGAAGCGCTGTGTTACCATTAGGAAGACTTCCGGATGCAGCTGCCACTCCTCCTCCCGGAGGGTCTGCCGGCTTAGCCAATCCGCCGTCACATTCCTTACCCCTGCCAGATGTTCGGCCCGGATCGACGCCAGGTTCTGTTCCGCCCAGGAGAGTAATAGCACAGCCTCCTTGTGCAATCCGGAGGATCGGGTTCCGCCCTGGCGATTTATGTAGGCCTTCGCCGAGGTGTTGTCGGTGCGGATGAGGACATGGGTGTTCAGCACCTGCTGGCGGAAAAACACTAGGGCCAACCTCACAGCCCGTAACTCCAATCTGTTCATACTGTACTGAACCTCCACCTGGGACCACGTCCCCTGCGCAAACTGCCCCAAGAGGTGCGCCCCCCAACCCCACAGACTCGCATCGGACGTGAGCACGGTCCGCTGGGGATGCAATAAAGACATGCCCTGAGCCGGGCGACCTCCCGTCACCCACCACGAAAGGGAGTCCTTGATCGAATCCGGAACCAGAACCTGCTCGTGACACTGCTGTTCTATCTGAGATTGGTAAGGCATGAGGAAACGCTGGAGCGGGCGCATGTGGAGGCGTGCCCAGGCAACCACGTCCTGGCAAGACACTAGGACCCCCAGGAGCGATGCCAGAAACATGATGTCCGCAGTCTGAGAACCCCTGACCCTGTTCACCATAGAGCAGAGAGTGGCTTGTCTGTCCCGGGACAGTGACACGCTGAATTGTGCCGTGTCCATAATCAGCCCCAGGTGTTCTATGCACTGCGAGGGGGTTCGGGAGCTCTTGGCCCAGTTTATCACAAACCCCAGTGATTGTAGGAGGTCCGTTGTGACCGAGAGGTCCGACAGAGCCTGGGACCGAGACGGAGATTTGACTAAGATGTCGTCCAGATAAGGATACACGTAGATCCCCTTTTGGCGCAGGAATGAGACTGGTGCTATTAGGAGTTTCGTAAAAACTCGGGGGGCTGCCGTGACCCCGAACGGCAGAGCTCGGAACTGGAGGTGGTTCCCTCCATAGCAGAAGCGAAGGAAGGCCCGATGACGCGGAAGAATGGGGACGTGGAGATACGCCTCTTGGAGATCGATAGATGTTAAGAAGTCGCCCTTGTCCAGGGCTGCCACGATTGATCTCCACGTTTCCATCCTGAAGCGTCGTTTCCGGAGAGACCTGTTCAGGGATTTCAGATCCAGGATGGGTCTGAGATCCCCATTCTTTTTTGGGACTAGAAAGAGGATGGAGTAGACCCCCCTCCCCCTCTGGGATGGGGGGACCGGTTCTATCGCCCCTATCTCTAGGAGATGACGGATAGAGTTCAGCATGTTCTGATGCCTGATAGGGTCCTTTGACCTTGCCACCTTCACAAACCGGGGACGAGGCCTGCGGAGAAACTCCAGAGCATATCCCTTGGAGACCGTCTCCTGAATCCACGCATCGCTGGAAATTTCCTTCCAGCGATGGGCGAAGAGCAGGAGACGGCCACCGACAGCGGCGGAGGACGTCTCTGGAGAAGAGTCATGTGGCTCGCTGTTCCTTATGTGCTTTGGCGTGGGCATTTGAGGAGGAAGCCTGGGGCTTGCTTTTGGGGAACACACGAGACTTGTTCCACCTGCTACGTTGTCTATGAGAGTCCCTGTTACGCTGGTCAGTCCTGGAGGGACGAAAAAATTGGTTCTTACTTTTCGGCGGTTCCTTAGAAACCGAGGGTAAGACTTTCCGCTTGTCCTTGTTTTCCACAAGGATATTATCCAAAGCGGAGCCAAACAGTTTCGTACCCTGGAAAGGGATACCTGCCAGTCTGACCTGCGAACCTGGATCCACAGACCACTGCCGAAGCCAAATGTTGCGGCGAGCCACAACATTGGAAGCTAGGGCCCTGGCATCCATTTGAAGGGCGTCAAAGGAAGCGTCGGCCGAAAAGGCCGCAGCAAGAGAAATCTTTTTAAGCGTATTCTTGGCCGTTTTGGACAGGCCATGCTCAGTGGCAGCGAGGTCCTCAGCCCATAAAAAGGAGGCACGTGCGAAGATGGAATTTACTGCCGAAGCACGTGCCGCCACTGAGGAGGCGTCAAAATTCCTCTTCAGGGCCGCCTCCACCCTCTTATCACAGGGGTCGCGAGGCCCCCCCTCACCTTCTGAGGGGATCACAGAGGCAGTGGCCAGGGCCGCCACCGGCGCGTCCACCACCGGAAACTTAAAGGACGCCATCACAGAATCAGAGAAGGAATAGAACTTGCTAACGAGGCGAGAGGGGTGTCTGGTTGCAGTAGGGGTACCCCACTCCGTATCGAGCACCCTCTGGAAAGCCTCAGGCAGAGGGACCGTTTCAGGTTTGATTGGTCCCTGAGGGAAAAGAGCTCTGGATGACGAGCGAGCTTGTTCAGGCAGGGCCTCAAAGTTGGGGGGTGGGGCCAGGTTCAAAGATGTCACCACTTTGCTCAACATTCTGGGGAAGAGTTCGTGAGGGAAAAGGCGATCAAGTTTGGATTCCTGCGAAACATTGTCGTCCTCCCCCGACAGTTCCCCCTCCTCCTTACTGGAGTCAGGAGAAGAATAGTCCTCTGAAGAAGGAGAAGGAGACAGTTCAATAACTACATGTCTCCTGCGTTTCCTCATTGCCTTAGTCTTGGAGCCCCTCACAACTTTGCCCCTGGAAACCCTGCGTGGACGTTTGGGTAACAGTGTTTCCGCAGCTGAGGAGGCTGAAGACAGTAAAGAGAGGGGACTAGGGGACCTCCTGCGCTTGTGGCGCTGGGAGGACCTAGGCATAGCCCTTGAAACGGGTTTCAAAGCTCCCTGGACTGCCTCCTGGACAGCCCGCGCGATTTGGGCTTGAATGGCAGCGTCCAGGGGTTGCGGTTGGGTGGAGGGGCCCTCCCCCGATGCGAGAGACTCATCCCCCCCGGGCGCAGTCGCCTGGGCTACCTCAGTCATTGTCCAAAGGATCCCCCCGTCGAAATCAGCAAAGAACGCTCTTACCAGATGATCCAAACGACGGGGAGATCAATGCGCTCCCCCACAGCGCGCCGCCTCGGGGCTAAGGCCAACCGAGTGAAGGAGAAAAATCTCCGGGCCGCAGCCGCTCGGAGATCGGGGGCGAAAAAGCAAGCTGTATGCGCGCGTAGAAACGGCCTCCTAGAGGTCCGCTCTACCTCCGCGTCAGCTGCCGCTCAGCGGGAGACGAAGGGCGACGCCGGCTCGGCCGCCGCCTTAGCGCCTCAGCGCGAGGTTCCTCCCTCCTGCACAAGCGCCCGAGGACGCCAACGAAAAGCGCGGGCTACGGCCTCCCGGTGCGGCGAGGCCGAGCTCTGAAGCGCTGAGGCGATTCACCCAGTTCTCCCAGCCTGACAGGAAAAGGCGGGAAAGGGTGAGAGGAGGGGAAAGAGCAAAAAACAGCGAGGAGAAAGGAGAAAAAACACGGAGAAAAAGGAGAGAAGACTAGGAAAAAAGGAAAGGTAATAGAGAAACTGGAAAATAAACGATTAATTTCCTATTGAAGTGTAGAGCCAGAAAAGCCTGCGACCTGTCTCTAGGAAGGCAGGATCGGACTGGGTTCTGGGAGGCCCCTCCCACGGGGAGGAGACAATTTCAGCCAAGCCGATCCTGCCTTCTAAGTGGGAGGGACAACCCACAGTCAGGAATGCCCTCTTCCTCGATCCAGAGAACGTCTTTCCCTTAAGGGGAGTGGCGACTTGGCTGTGACGTCAGGATGGTGGCGATGTCACTGCTGAGTTCGCCACCACTGACTAAGTAAAAAAAGGGGGGGTTGGACTTACCCCTCAGTGGCGGTGGCTGGAAATGCCGCACAACCTGGGTTCTGCCCGCCGCTGCTGATAGGTAAGTCGACACCCCCCTTTTTTACTTAGTCGATGGCCGCGTGAACCCAGAAAGGGCCGTTGCCGCTGTCACTACAGAATCACAAAGACTTACAGTGACCTTTACCTTTGGGTAAAGGTTGAAGATCACTGCTCTAGGGAAACCAGTCCACTGCTATGATCAAGACATCAGAGTATCCTCAAGAAGCATGTCCTTACCAGCATTGACCTCAGCTTTCACTTCTTTTACATCCTCATTAATATCCATTCGAAGTTTGCTTAGCTGAACGTTGATCCTGTCTTCAGCTTGCTTCACTCCATGTTCCTCCACAGTGATCTTTTGTGTGTCTCCCATTTTATCAAGTTTCCCATGGATCTCACTGAATCGCATCTCTAAGGCCCTGCCATCGATTTCCTAGAACCAATCCAACAAGTTAGAGTTGTAATTGGAGGAACTATAGCTGTATTAGAGTGAGAGGTTTTGTACAGGGAAATTCTAAACCATGTGATTTCTCTCCTGCAATCTGGAGTGGTGCAGCCCTGGAAGCAATTTGCCATGTGATGGGCTGGTGAAATTATCTTGACTTGGTCTCAGTGGCTGCAATCTGCAAATTTACTTGTCGGCGCAATCCTGTCTAACTTTAGACCGGCGGAGTGATAGATTTGACACATTTGCGGCACCCGGTGAGTAAGTGACACTGGCTCAAGCCTCTCCACCAGTGCCGTTGCAGTGCAAAAACATGCTTTACGGCATGTTTGCAAGACCCTAGACTGGCGAATCTATCCCTCCGCCGGTCTAAAGTTAGTCAGGATTGCACCGTGAGTCTATTCCACTAATTAAAACAGAAGGGACTATTGTCCCCAGTTACAAAATTGGGGTCTAAAGTGTGCAATCGATGGGGAAAAAATCAACAAGCCACTTTTTCCCCCACAAACTCCATTCATTTCAATGGAGCCAGTGAAGTATTAAATGTGCGCACTGCTTGGTAGATTGTGCCCAGAGTTGAATATTCTATGCCCAGGGTGATGCAGCAAGGTAGGGGGAGAGGGAGAGGGAGAGGGAATGAGAGAGTGTCTGTAAGATCTTTCATTCAAGCACATGTCATAGGGCAATATGTCTGGGAATGTAGTAGCACAATACGGAAGGGGAGCATAGGAAGACATTTCAGGGGGCAGTAGCATAGTACCGGTATTTCTGTGACCCATAGCAAGATGCAGCAGTGGAAATAGCAAGATACAGCAAGTCCTGTTTCGCTTCAATGCTGCTGAGAAAAAAAATCCATTTTGGCTGGGGTTTGCTGTACAGTATTTGCCTTGGAACGTGTGTGCCATCTACTGCACGCTGGAAAAACTACAGCTCACCACCACCATCAAAACTCTCATTCCCAATCGCAGTCAGAATGTTTGGCTGGGGGAGCTTGACAGAGAAAGAGAGGGGAGGGGAAATGCGCTAGGAGAACAGCACGCACAACGGAAAGAAACTTGACTAGTGTTCTTGAACCGACTGGCCAAGAGAGACCAATTGGGTGGGCGTCTCAGCAAGCAGAGTGGGGGGAAGGGAGAGTGGGGGGGAGAGAGAGTGAGTTTACCATTTTGTCTTTGGTTCCGTTATACGTTATTTCACCTAACACTAACGACGCAGTTTCCAAGAACCTATGAACGATGTTAAGTGAGGACTTCCTGTACAGTATTTCAGGTGAATATAGCAAAGTATTTCTGGGGTCTACAGAAATATATAGTAAAGAGCATAAGACTGTATATCCAGCAGGAGGGGTGTCAGAAGACCATTCAGGGGCCGCAGGAAGGTACCTACGCTTTTTTCCTTAATGGCTAGGGACAGTTGATCCATCTTCTCCTGAAACTCCTTCTCAAACCGCTCCTGCTCCTGTTCCATCCAACTTCGTGTGGACGAGATCTGGTTACTGAGGTAATCAATGGCGTCCTGTAATCTAAATCAATAAAAATCATTAAGCATGTCCGGACATACTGTATTTCTTCAATTCTAAGACGCATGTTTTTTCCCAATTAAGCATTTCAAAAAATGGGGTGCGTCTTAGAATCGAAGGTCTCCAAAAAGCACCCCAAAATGCTATCTTCTTACTTACTGGGGCTTGCGGGAGCTTCAGGGAGACCTGCGCGACCCTGTGCAGGCCTCCCTGATCTTCAGTTCGGCAAAACCCGGTGATTTTCAGCCATTTCCGGTTTTCGCGAAAACCAGAAATTGCCAAAAATCGCTGTTTTTCGCCGAACTGAAGATCAGGGAGGCCTGCAGAGGGTTGTGCAGGCCTCACTGAAGCTCCCCCAAGCACTGGCGTCACTGGAGCGTGGCGGGGGGGCGGGCCGCCAGGGGGTGACGCGCGTCAGGGGGTGACGCGCGCACCCCCTCGCGCGTCACTTACGTGACGCGCGTCGCCCTCCGGACGCTCCGAGGCCGGCCCGGGAGCCGGCCTCGGAGCGTCCGACCCCGTCGACGCTCCAGGGCCTTCTGAAGGCCCAGGCAGCGTGTCAATCCGGGTATTTCCTGGATTTTCGCGCATGCCCAGACCCGTTTTGAGGGCAAAAAGCCCTCAAAACGGGTCTGCGCATGCGCGAAAATCCGGAAAATACCCGGATTGACGCGCTGCCTGGGCCTTCTTTTAGAAGGCCCTGGAGCGCCGATGGGTTCGGACGCTCCGAGGCCGGCTCCCGGGCCGGCCTCGGAGCGTCCGGAGGGGGCGACGCGATGCGGGGGGGGGGAGCCGGGTGGCCCCCTCCCCCCGCGCCTATAACGTCGCGCCCCTAGGGGGGGTGACGCGCGTCCCCGCACTAGGGTGACGCGCGTCTAGTGACGCCCCTGCCCCCAAGCCCAGGTAACGAAGGAAATGGCACTTTCTGGCTGGGCCAGAAATGCTATGCAAAGGCAGTGCACTCAGTCATCCTCAGCTGCAGGAGACATGCTGGGGAGAGTTGGTGCTGAGCGGGTAGATTCAATGAAGGGAGGCGAGTCTTTCAATCGATGGATTTTTTTTCCCTCTGCTGGTGGTACTGAAAGTAAAGGTGCGCCTTAGAATCGATGGCGCCTTAGACTCGAAGAAATACGGTATTTTTAGCATAACCTCTGAAAGTATTTGAAAGAGCTGAAATCAATGTGCAGTGAAAGCAATCTCTAGCACAGTGTTTCTCAAACTGTGGGTCGGGACCTGATTTCTGGTGGGTCCCAGGTGATGGAAAGATCAGATATGTAATTGCCACAAACCCTGAGGCTATTCAAAAACCAGATAGCTACTAATTGCCCTTCAAATAACTGAGCTCCTGCAGTTTGCAAGAGATAGCTGCTAATTACCCTGTAAGCAGCTGAGCTCTTTACTTGTAAATAAATACATTTATTTATTTATTTCTAGATCACTTTTGTTAGTCTCGTAAAGCTAGGTGGGTCCCGATAGAGTGTCATTTTAAAAAGTGGGTCCCAGTGCTAAAAAGTTTGAGAACCACTGCTCTAGCAAATGCTCCTGATCTGTGGTTGCTTGCAAAAATCCAAATTTATATTGTCCCAATGTGACTTTTTTTTTTTGCATTTTACCCAGTTATGGATATCGTGAGCACAGGTTGCAAAATACTGGATTTTAGACATGTTACACCACCATCCTAGACATGTCTACTCAGAAGTACCAGAGTTCAGTGCAGCTTACTCCCAGGTAAGTGTGTCTAGAGTTGTAGCAAGACATTGCCTTAACATTCATGAAGATCTCATTTTTAACTGTTCAAGATTGAATTTTTAAATAAGAATTTTGCATTCATATTGCAAACAGCTCAGACTGAAAAAAATAATGAACCTCTAATTGTGCATGGTTAAGATGATAAAAACTTCCTTGCTACTGGTCAAGTCCCAAAATTAATTTATCTTAGCATTCTGTTTTCAGCAGGATCAGCCAGATGCTCTTCTGAAGCTCACAAACAGGAGATGAAGGCAGCAACCTTCCTCCATTAAATACTCCTGGTATTTGGTGCTCAGAGTCTGTACTGCCTCAATTTGTCTAATTCTCTTTTTAGAGGTTTTGTTGAACATTTGTATTGAACATTTGTATTTTGCAAATATAGACAACTTCAGTTTACAAACTAAACTTTTCTTTAGTTGACCTTAGTTCTCAAAAATGTGCTCACATTAAAAAAAATCCTCTATGGCTTCTTGTCTGTGATCTCCCTGTGGACAGGCATCTGTAAAGGTAAGCCAGCGGGTAGCGCAGTGGGTTAAACCACTGAACCATGAGCTGTCGATCGAAAGGTCGGCAGTTTGAATCCGTGCGACGGCTCCTGCCAACCTAGCAGTTCGAAAGCAAGAAATTGCAAGTAGATTAATAGGTACCGCATCAGCGGAGCGGTAACAGCGTTCCATGCGCCTCGGTGTTGAGTCATGCCGGCCACATGACCATGGAAACGTCTTCGGACAGCGCTTGCTCTTCGGCTTTGAAACGGAGATGGAATGCTCCCTACAGTCGGACACGACTGAACTTAATTGTCAAGGGATACCTTTACCTTTTTAACTGGATAGTCAAAATGAGACAATACTTACTTTGTGTCCAGAAGGTGAAGCTGTTGGTTGCTCTCTTTGTATGTGAGTTTCAGCTTGGCTTCTTGTTGCATGATGGACTGTTCTATTCTGCTTAAAAGGAGGGAAATCTGAAACAAAATTGAGAAGAAACCATGTCTTTCACTGCATTGTTATTTAACCCTGGCCTTGTTTCAAAAGATAAAATTCTCTAGAATGGGTGGAAATAGATACAAACTGAAAAAGAATAAAGCATCTTCGGTAAGCACTTTCATTTTGGTTTCAGTCCACTGGTCAAAACTGTGTTTAAAAACAAAAACATTCTTGCAAAGTAGAACTTCAGGCACTTGACAAATTAGAAAAAGACCATCACACTGATGGTCCACTTTGTGGGTGGCTTCCTTTCTCAAAGCAACAATTTTTTTGTAATCAGAGGATTTGCCTTTGTGGTGTATCTTCTGCAAAGGAGGATGTAATTACACATAGATTTTTGGTTGCTTGTTATGAAACCCACTTGTGGCTGTTGTGAAGGCTTAAATGGGTGTCTCTTCTGTGAAGGGCTACAGCCTGCACTCCATAACCAACTGCTACTTGACGGCAGCATTTGTAATGCAATGAGAGCTGGGCCGGCCCATCCATGAGGCCAACTGAAGCTGTTGCATCAGGCAGCAGATTGGTGGGGGGCACTCTGTCCACCAACTTGCCTCCACTGCTCCTCCTTCTCCTTCCACTCCCTGGGTTCAGAAAAGAAGAGGGGAACACAGCGGAAGAGGAAATGTGGAGAGGAGGAGAGTGCTGGAGAGTGGGAGGAGCAGAGGCTGCTACATCATCAGGTAAGAGAGGTAGCATTTGGTGTGCCACCTCAGGTGTCAGAAGGTCTTGGGCCAGCCCTGAATAAAAGCATTCAAGCACCAACCCAAGGCAGGGAAGCACCCATAGCCACATGTTCCCAACTAGAGAGGAAAGCACTTTCAAAGATATCTGCTCCCAAACCCAGGTAACTTACCAAGCATAGAAACATTATCACATAAATGGATTGTGGTTGCTTTTGCACTAGTGCCCTTTAGTGCTGCGGAGGCACTGCTTTTCTGCAATCAACTGGAAGTAGAATGGGGGTTCCACACAGCAATTATATATAGTGCTATATTATCTAGTAAAGCAGTGGTTCCCAAACTGGGAGGCGTGGCTTCCAGGGGAGCCGCGGATACCAGCCAGGGAAGCCACGGAGTGCCAAGGAATCCTCTTGGAATACAGTGCAATGCCAATTGGCAGGCATCAACATAATGTAATGGGGGAGCCACGGACAAGGGTCGCCAATGGTCAAGGGAGCCGCGGGTCGAAAAAATTTGGGAAACACTGCAGTAAAGTCTTTCCCCATGGTCATAAATAACTCTTCTTTTAACATTTACTCAGAAGGAAGTCCAGTTCAGCAAACATTTCTTGCAATATTAATTGAAAGGTTTTTGCTTGCAGATTCTGCCCTTATTACTTCCTATTGAGCCCAGCAGTGGGGTTACTGATAAGTACCCTCTCAGTTGTTGCCCCTTAATGTCAATTCCTGTTTCTCAAGGGGGGGGGCTTAGTAATCAGTTTTCCTTAAAAAAAATATAGCAATATAGCACTATAACAGTAAACACTGAAATGCATCTGTCTAGCAGTGATATCATCTAGATCAGCGGTTCTCAAACTGGTGGGTCACGACCCACCAGGAGAACCGGAACCGGCTGCCAGCCCCTTGGTGACCTCGTGGCGCTCCCAGGATCATGCCACCGCCGAGGACAAAAGGGGTTATTTTTAACTCACGGGGGTCGCTCCAGCCCTTCAGAGGGTGCAAGTAGGCCCACAGTCCCTTCTGCGGGCCTCCATGCACTTCCGATCGTCCCTCTGATCGAGAACCACTTCCAATTGTAGACAAAAAGCAGAAGTGGGTCTCAATCGCATCAGAGCGACAACTGGAAGCGAGGAGAGGCCTGCAGAGGGGGCCGTGGGCCTCCCCGCACCCTCCAGAGAGCCAGAGCGACTCCCGTGAGTTAAAAATAACCCCTTTTATCCCTGGCGGTGGCACGATCCTGGGAGCATCACTGTCACCCTGCCCCTGCATGGACTCACAGTTCTCCTCTACTCGTGGGGAGAACTTTGAGAACCGCTGATCTAGATTCTCTGTAAAAGGCGAATGAACAAAGGATGGCAATTCCAGACTAAACTGCCAGCATAGAAACAAATGTGTGGGACCTAGCTACAATTAACTTCTCCCATTGCTTTCCATGCAAAACAAGCATGACTAAGTTTCTCTCCACTGGGGCAAATGCATAGGATAAAGATATAAGTTGGGTGAGTACTGTTTGGAATTTCAGAAGCACAAAAAGGTTCTCTGTATTTCCATTGCTGAATCTTAAGTGAGGAGACATTCAAAAGACAAATAGGCTACAGAGGACATAGACCTCTATTTATTTAAAAATCAGTAAACACAATCTGCTGAAATGAATCATGATGAATGCCTTCTTCCCTAGTCAGGAAAGCCCCAGAAATCTAAATACAGTTGTTTGGAATGTCACGGGATTGCTTTTTTGTTGTGAATAACAGACGCAAAGTGCTGCTGAGTAATGTTAGGGGATGATGGCTTAATGCATTTTGCAGAATTATTTTCCTTGCAAATATATTTCCAGATTGTGAGTGGGCTTTGGGATTGTGAGTGAGCAGGGAAACAAACACAAGCTTGCTTCAACATCCAGATGGGTCAAAAAAGGCAGAAAGCTATCCCTGCCTGCACAACGTTCTGTGTATTTGTTTGTGGGTTTCCCAGAGGCATCTAGCTGGCTCTGGTGGGAACCAGAAACCAAGGGAACAAGAGGTAAGGCACCAGAGCCTAACTGCTAGAAGCCCTGGCTAAGGATCCACTGTGGTTGTGCCTTACAGGCCCCAATATATAACATACAAGGATTGCACAGAAACTGAAACCTTCTAATCTACAGGGAACCTGAAAAAAAATGTTAATAATAAGAACCGGCAAACATTTCAGGTTCAAATGCTTTTTTTTTTTTAAAAAGTGTTTGGTGCTATTCACAGAGTAAAAAGGTCCCTGCCCCAAAGGGCTTCAATGTATGTATTGACACAAGGGAAACAAGAGCTAATAGAAGATATCTAGACAGACTACAAACTTGTATCCATTTTATGCCAGTTTGCCATGGCTTCCTCTAAAAATAAAATAAAATACTAGGAACTGTGTTTTGGTGAGGGTGCCCAGAATTATCTGCCATGGATCCCAAGCCTCCCTTACGGAACTACATTTCCCAGTGTTCCCTGGGGAGAGGGAGTGACTTTAATCTAGTTTATCTGTAGTATAAAACCAGCCCTAAGAAGAATTGTATATCCATCATTGCTGGTGCTACACGTGTGGTCTTGTAGGGTTCTGTAGTGCTTCAAGCAGTATCTGGGGAAAGCTAAAATTAGCTCCCAGTTACACAAAATATACTGTGTTCCTCACCTCCCCAAGCAGCACAGAGAAGTTTTAGGCAGAATGCAATTCAGGTTTCTTTCCCTTTGGATGAGAGACAGAGCATTAGAGACTTGTGGTATCTATGTAATTTCTGTTTACAAATGTACAAGCAGAACAGGAGTGGAAGGAAGGCAGCAGATCCGCTACTACATACTGAGAGGCTCTGCACAGCACTCCAACTTGATTTTAGCATTTAGCCAACTCACACCTCCTCTCCCTTGTCTGTCTCTTCCACTGCCAATCACCCTCTCTCTCACATACCCCACTTTACCTCAGCTCCCTTCCCACCTTTAGTTGGGGGTGGGAGTGTCACCTTCTCTAGAGTCCACCAATGACGTCTTCACAACACTGAAGACAGATCTCCAACTAGATGAACAATTATCTCACATTGATAAGAAATCTACCAATCATTCTGAGCTATTAACCTAACAAAATAATAGCCAGCCAAAAGCCTTAACAATATGGATGTATGACTATTTGATGTGAATGTCCATGACACTCATTGGATGGCATCCCCACTCCCCAGTTATGGAATGTTTTCAAATGGTATTAAATGCTCCAGATTTCCCCATTTTTTACAGTTCAAAAGCAGAAGCATTTTTTTTAAAAAAAAATCCTTTCTTTCTTAAAAAATTCAAGCGGTTTACAATAACCAAATTAAAAACATAACAAAATGACAGGAAAAAAAAACTTCTAATCAATTAGCAGCAACCACATAACAATAAATCCAGGAGAAGAGAGAAATTAAAGGGGCAGAATATGGCATGAAGAGGAACAGGAAACTAGTGAACGCCCGTTGAAACAAATCAGTATTTGTTTTTATTTGTGTATTTTATTGTATTTTGTTTTTAATTGTGTTGTGAGCCATCTTGGGAGCATCTTCAGAGGCTAAAAGGCAGGTTATAAATGTATGGATAAATAAATGAATACACTTTCAAGAATAGTTAAAAGTAATGCGAGAGTCTTTTTTTGTTTGTTTGTTTGTTTGTTTGTTTGTTTGTTTGTTTGTTTGTTTGGGTCTTACCTGTATTTCTGCTTCTTTGATTTTAGACTCCAAGATCAATTTGGTTGCTTGCTGGTCTTTGCTTAGGTTCTGAAGCCTTTCATAAGTCACTTTGTGCTCAGCCGACAATCTGGCTAACCCAGCATCACACCTGTTCAGGTATAACAGAAAAAAAAAATGTTCTAGGCACATTTTCCCCATGGCATTGCAGCTTACCACAAAAACACTGATGATGAGGCTTGTCATGTCACGCACCTCGTAGTCCAGTGATTGACCAATGCCCTGCTCCCTGTGATAAGTCCATGCGCTACAGCCTGCCAGCCAGGTGTGCCTGTAGTGATGGCAGGTGTGAAATGCCAGAGGTGCCCTTTGCCTGTGGCTGGGTGGTTAGCAAGCAGCTGTGTGGAGTGGCTGGGTGATGTGGATTCACGACCTGCTTCCTTCTCTGTTTTTGCCCTTGCCTTGGGTGTTTCTGGCCAGTCATGCAAAAGGTGATTGCTTTGCTAGTGAGGGCAAATTCCCTGTATAGCCTCCTCTCCACAACACATACATACACTAAGATTTGCAATATACTACATAGCTACACCCACACATAAATGTGTGTTTTTGGCATGTGGGATGTTAAGATTTCAGCTAAAGAAAACAACCTTTTTCCTACCCACAAGGGTTTTCAGGAGGCCAAAAAAAACAACAAATATATTATTTGGCACAGGCTCCCTTAAAATGAGGTCACAATTTAAAAACGTAGTGTAGCATTCAAGGGCACAAATTGGGGAAAAAATATTACTTTTCTCAGAAAAAAAGATAACTCATTAGTTAAAGGGTGAAATGTAAAAAGTGCCAATAAACACACTCTCCCCAAACTGATTATAACCCCCCCACACATTTTCTCATGTTTCAAAAAAAGGAAAGTAGGTAGGTATAATCTATACATTCATGGCTTTAATCAGAAAATTGCCCATCCTGCTTTTATATAAAACACTTTTTCATGCATCTTGTTTTGGGAGACACCACCAAATGCTGTCTTCAGTGGAGATAAATGATTTGATTGCAAGTCTTTGCAATTATCTGCTGTTGTACAGCAACAATAAAAGTCAAGAGAAAGGAAGCGTTCTTAATGCTAAATAGTTCTGCTTGCTACAATAGAGTATAATCTCAAGCAACCAGCGCGAGTGTCTAAAATAAACTGCAGAATAATGGCACACGGTCGTGCTGCCTTCCAGAGCTGAGGGGCAAAAGGAGAATTTCTTTTACTAAGCTGAAAAGCTTTTTTGCATTACTGACAGTTTTAAGAAGTCGCTGTAATGTGTGAAAAGTCCACCGTTCGTTCTGCAATGTCTCACAGTTGCCTGAAGGTGCTCATAAGGGTTACATACTGTCAGGAGCTGCCAAGGTGCAAGTCAAGAGCCCCAAGCTCTGCGCACAGCTGCTCCATGTGGTAAGCCAGCAGGGTTATGGGCTTGAGCATCCTTCTGGGCAGTGAAGAGTTCCCAAGGACTGGAGTGAGTTTCCCTTCCATCCAGGCTCACCAATTGGCTGTTTTCAACAGGACGTTGCTATAAAGTCTTTCTGTTCAGACTGGAACTTTGCCTGGGCACAGTCAGCCTTCTTTAGCTCTGGCTTGACTCACCCCGCTGCCTGTCACTCACTGGCTCCCACCTGATGGGTCCAGAGCTCAGCGTTGACAATACTGATGTAAAGGCTGCTTCACCGCACAGCCAATCTAAGTAGCAATAACCTGATCGGTGCCAGTAAAGCCACATGCAATCTGAAGGTTGCATTTCAACATCCTTGGCAACACTTCACGTGGCTCCAGACGGGGTGTTGGTGGTGTTGGTGTTGGCCCAAGCCCCAAGTGTCTGAAGCGTTAACCACCACCTCCTTTTGGGTGTGCACATTAGCGCATCTGTACTTCCCCCTCCCTCCTCATTCTCTTCTGCTGCCTTGCTAGATGCCGTAGAGGCAACCTAAGAACGGCAGTGCTGCCATTTGGTGGGTATGTTACTGGTCTTGGAGTTCCAATCTATGTCCACTTTGGCACACAGACTGCAAGGGATTCTGGGATACATTCTCAGATCACACAATGCAGCTGCTTGGGACATCTAAATCAGTGTTTCTCAAAATGTGGGTCGGGACCCACTTGGTGGGCTGCGACCTGATTTCTGGTGGGTCTCAGGTGATGGAAAGATCAGATAAGTAATAAGCCCTGAGGCTATTCAAAAATCAGATAGCTGCTAATTGCCCTTCAAAAAGCTGAGCTCCTGCAGTTTGCAAAATGGCTGCTAATTACCCTGCAAACAGCTGAGCTCCTGCAGTTTGCAAGCTTGTTTAAATTAATATAGGAAGATAAATGTTTGAGCGTCTCGTAAAGCTAGGTAGTTCCTGATAGAGTGTCATTTTAAAAAGTGGGTCCTGGTGCTAAACGTTTGAGAACCACTGATCTAAATGCTTCAAAGTAGTCCTGATTAGTCTTTGTCAGGGACATACATTGGCCAGAGACCAATATCCTGAACCAGAAGCACCAGAACCTGGGCACAAGACATGGTACTGGTCCACACAAAATACAGGAGACTTGAGTCGCATGTCATCATTACACGTATGTTATATTACACAGAACTGCATTTTCTGAGAACATATATCGACAAATTGCCTTTTCTCTCTGAACAAGCCATACTTTTATTTCCCTTGTGTTATTTATTTATTGTTATATATGCCCAAGTGAAGTAATAAATGTACAAAGAACCTTCAAAACATGCTAGTTACACAAGCTTTGCTCTTCAAAACAGAGTTAAACAGGCCCTTCAAGTTTTAAGGGCCAGACTCAATCTCGCATTAATTGGTGTTACAACGCTAGGATGGGGGTGTTTCTTCACTGACTTCATTTATTTGAGTTATAAATCGAACAGACATAACAACTGAACCACAGAAAAATTGTATGTACAAAGCTGCTGTCTACTGAGTCAATCTTGTCTAGACTGACTGGCAGTGGCTCTTCAGGCTGTCGGGCAAAGGTCTTCTCAAGATGTATCTGAAGATAGTACCAGAGATTGAGAGCGCAATCCGACGGAGCATAAAGCATGTTCGCAACGCCTCGGGAGTAAGGGAGGCCGGCGCAAGGCTGGCCGCCCTCACTCCGCCGCCAAGACGTCCATGCGGCCGCCAGAGGAAGGTAAGGGATCCCCCAGCGGCTGCATGGGTGGTCTGGGTGGCGAGGGAGGGGCGCCATTGGCCAAGCCGGCCCAGGAGGGGGCGGAGATGGCGTCCGCCATATCCCCATCCCCTTTTCGGCCAGCTCGGCCATTACACAGCTTCCTCCTACTTCCACCAGCTACTTAGCTGGCGGAAATCCGAGGAGGCCCATCAGGCCTTCCCCAGTTTACACTGGGAGAAGAGGACGAACGTCCCCTTCCCCGAGTAGACCTCCGGGCTGTGCCAGTGCGGCCCAGAACGGGGATAGGATCCGGCGGGTGTCCCTGGGCCGCCTGATGGATACTTACGGTGAATTGTGCTGTGAATCTGGGACCTTCTGCATGCAAAGCAGCTGCTGTGCCATTGAGCTACAACAAGTGAGATTCGGTCCTTCCTTTTCAGCTCATCTCATGTGCACACAAGCATTCACGCACACATACATAAAGAGAAACACAGAGCAGCTTCCAAACACACTTGCATCTTTGCTTGTTTGTTCCTGCCTCCTTTAATATTATTGAACTCACAACCAAGGCAACCTCTCATAACAGGCCATTCTAAAAGGTATGGGATATCTGGCAGGCCTAAATAATTTGCCGTTATTTAACTGACATAGCCAGTAGAAAATAAAATGTGTGTGTGTGTGCGTGCGCACACAAGCGCACACGCATGTTGAGCTGTGAGTAATTAATTGGCAAGGAGAAATAGACGGATTCTTTTGAAATATACTCTAAATTATGGGTGCCGCTAAGCTGGTCTGAAAACAGGAGAAGACAGAGTCTGAAAAATGGGGAGTTCAAACTCCAAGTCTGTTTGCATGTTTTTCCATTCAAAAGAGCAGGGTTTTTTTTTTGTAGAATTTTGTTTATAGAGGAATTGTCCATCATGCCGCAAAATGCCCAAGTCCTACTTCTAAAAGGGTGGGGGGTATTCTTTTTTGTGACTCACGATAGAAATCTAATCAGCGGTGCAATTACACCTACAATTTCTCAAGGAGTGAGCCACCTACAGGCAAGAAAACAAGAGCATCTTGCTTTCAGAGACCCAGCGGTTCAATGAGCCGAAGAGGTTCAACTGTTTGCTTAAACATGCTATTTTTGCTTGTGTGTGTGTGTGTGTGTGTGTGTGAGAGAGAGAGAGAGAACAAATGAACAACAAATTGCTACATGCTGACAGATTTTCCCAGGCATTCCTTTTAGACGGCTGATCTTCCTTTAGCTGACTAGTCTTCACATTGTGGACTGTGACCTCACAGCTGGGTCACATCTTGACCTAAGGCCAGGCATACCATTGGCATTACCACATCTTTTTTCTTCTTGTTGTTTAATAGAAAGGGAGAGATAGTGAAGAGAGAAAAGGAAAGGGCAAGAGAAAAAGGGTGAAAGTCTCCTCTAAGGGGCCCCTTAGAGGCTGATTTGAAAACATCAGCCACTAGGCTGAAACACACCAAACACATCTGCGTGTGTTGCATCCCTGTGTTGATTCTGACTGGCCCAACGCATTGCTCCGCGTCCCGCCCCCAACACCAAACACGGCCTCTTATTGGCTGAAGTTCGATTTGTTCAACTTCTAACGCACCAGAACGAACTTCGGCCAATGAGAGACTGTGTTAGGTGTTGTGGGGCGGGACGCGGAGCAACCGTTAGGCCGATCAGAATCGACACAGGGACACAATGCATGCCGACGTGTTTGGTGTGTTTCAGCCTTCAAGCTGTAGAGAGAGGGACTGGCTTCTTGAGGTCAGGATGGAGGCTGGTAAGAGAAGGCCCGGGCTTCTCCAAAGGTCTTGGTGACCATGGTTGGTGTTGGGTTGCTACCAGTGTAACTGGTGACCATCAAACCCAAAACCAGGATGCTTCTACAGTCTATATTCCAGGGGTGGCCAAACTGTGACACCTGAGCCACATGCAGCTCTTTGACATATAAAGTGCAGCTCTTGAAAATATGTTGGCTGAGCTCCTTTTTGCATCACAATTAATATAAAAGGTAAATAAGAAATTTACAAGCTTTATAATTATTTACCAGGTATAAACGGAGAGTCCACTGGATTAAAACATAAGTTTAATGTTCATGGTGAGTAAATATATTTAAGAATTTAAATATTTCTTAGATATTGCGGCTCTCAAACACCTGAAGTTTATCGTATATGGCTCTTGGCCATCCCTGCTATATTCCTTTATATGGGCACATGTAGCCCTGTGGGAATAGCTCCCTCCCCATGTCACTTCAGTCCCAGGAAACGTGGTTCTACATAGGGCCTATTCTCCCCCCAAACCGGTCTGCTTCAACCCCCAAAGAAACAACAACAGCTGACAAGCACCCACTTACCTTGCAACTCGGCCTCTGAGATCGCCCAGCCCAGATAACTGACGCATCTCCAGGCTTTTCAGTGTTGAGTTTGTTCCGTAAGTGAGGTTATCCCTGACACGTATCTGCTCCTGCAAAACCTATGATTGAGAAACAATAAAAGCGGGAATCTTCACTTTCAAAGTACTGTACATTATAGATGGAATAGGAAGCTGGTAGAGAAGAGGACTTGGTGGGAAGCTCTCAATGCTCCCCCCCCACAGTGCCATATGAAAACAATCTACTTATGGTTTGATCCCATGTGGCACATGTGTACATACTGCAACCACATGGTGCCAATTGCATGGTAAAGACCCACAAGATTCGCCTGGCCAACATGCTTGTGGTTTTCACATATGTACTACAGCTATGCTGGGTTGCAACATGAGAGAGAGAGAGAGAGAGAGAAAGAGAGAGAGACCTAGCTCATGCCCACCACTAATTGGGCATTCAAGCCTACATGGTCTCATCAGGGGGTGGGAAGGGAGGTCCAGGTAGTCATAAAACATCCAATCGATTTCTTAAGGTCAAGCCCAAAGATGGTTGCACGTGTTCTGACCTGGCTCCCTCAGAGCACATCTGTGCATGGCCAGTTCCATCCATTTCCTATAGGTGCAGAGGTGTAATGGAGTCCAGAAGCTGATGCTTGACTCAGTACAGTTAAAGATCAGTGAGCTAGCTAGATGATTACGGGAATTATTTTGTTGTTGGCCTGTAATCTCCTTTGCTAAGCAAATTACCTTTGCTAAGATCCCCACCTGGGAATTTCCAACTTCTAAGGCATTTTGTAAACCTACTACTTGTTTTGTAAACCTACTTCCTTTCCTCTTTATATCATTCTGTGTCCCCCCCCACACACACACCTTTTTTAAAAAAATAAGCTTTTGTTATATTTAAACCTTCTTCTTCTACCTGTTACTGGTTGAACTCGGTCCGAGCTTGTTCTGCTCTTCCTGGAACACTGGCCACATGCTATAGTATATAGACTGTTTTGGGGATCTTTCATATAACTGGGAATGAGGTTTTCAAGGACAGTTCCTCTCTGCCTGGTTTTGTTCTTACGGTGGCAGCAGAGTTGAAAGTTTTGGTAACTGTGAGATTCAGATACTGTATACTAATTAAAAACAACAACACAAAACTTATACGTGCAACTTGATGTACTTTGGTAGAGTTGGTAATTATTCCAAATTAATTAACACCATGGGAATGTGTGACCTTAAGTGTGTGATGGTAGCGAGCACTCAAATAGAACTGTAAAGAACATGTCCCAATTCATTTCTAGCATTTTTCCATTATTGAAAAGAGGAGGATAGATGTAGATAAGTTCCAAATGAAGGTTTCAAGCCCCGTAGTTTTCATTAAAAAAGAAAGAAAATTATCTAGCCCTTTAATTTTCAACACATGAGGAAATGCATGCAGGCAGCATCCTACCCAAATGCCTGCTAATATGTCACATAATTCAGTATAAACTTATTAGATTACCAGTATTTATGTTCTGACAGCTACAAGTCTGAAAGTTTAATTTAAAATGCGAACATGGGTGGGAGCAACGTAGGAAGCTGTCTTCTACTGAGTCAAACCACTGCTCCGTCTAGCTCAGTACTGTCTACACCAGGGGTTCTTAACTGGTGGTACACGTACCACCAGTGGTACTTTGGGGTACCTCTGGTGGTACTCGGACCACCGGGCTCCCCTGAACCCCACCAGAACCCCCCAAACCCTGCAAAAACGTGGTGCTTTCAGCACCAGGTTTTTGCTCCCGAGAGGCTTCTGTCTTTGGCCGAGCCTCTCGGGAGTGCAGAAAACAGCCTAACTGCCCACCTGGAGCCTCTTACTGGCTTCCTGCGTGGAGTCTGGTGGCCTCCTGCACCGAAAACTGGGCCGAAAATCTGGAAGTAAGCGACAATGACATAATTGCTGCTTACTTCTGATGGTACTCAGCACGGCAGCAGCCATGTAGGTGGTACGCCGCTCCAAGTACGTTGAGAACCCCTGGTCTACACTGAACATGGCAGCAGGTCTCCCGGGTTTGGAGATGCTAGGATCGAACCTTTCTATCACCAAGTGCACTAGAGAATCACCACTGACCTCAATGTCCCTGTTCAGTTGCCTCACTATGGCGGTGATGTTCCGGATATGTTCTTCCAAGAGCTGCCTGGCCAACCGGTCTCCTCCGCCTTTGTTCTGCATCCTGTGCAGTGTGGAAACAATGTCTTCCTTGATACGAAAAGCGTGTTCCACCAGGGCAGCCGTCGTCTTCTCATGGCTGAGGATTCTGTCTTCAAGCTGATCTACCAATCTGGCTGACCCAAGAGGGACGGCTGTCAGAGCTTGGCTGTGGAGGGGTATATTCCGGATTCGTCTGCAGTAAGAAAGCCATGGAGAGACAAACATCCTACTGTAAGGGAGCAAACACTCGGCTACCACTCAGTACTTGTGAATGAGTCATTGCTTTTTCTGCATCAGGATGGGCCAGGATATGCACTGGGGACCCTATGGAGAACTGTCCGAGGCACAGAATTGTGATCTCAAATCCCAGTGCAACTGTACTCCTCTATCAGCCCAGTAGTTCCTCTTAACCAGGGCATAGTATGGCTGCTTCAGGGTAAGCCCCAGGTCTTTGCCTCACTTTCTGGCCTTGTCTGTGTGGCTCTATAATCTTCCTCCAGATGTCTCTGTCTGTCAGCCTGCCTGTTCTTCTTCTTCTCCCAGCCCGCCAGGTTCCCTGTCTGCCTGCTGGCACTGGCATTTTCATTCCAGTCCCCTTTGGACAGAATTCTCAGCTCAGACCTTGGCCTGCCATTAACTCTGCTGCCAGATTGGCAGAAGCTTTCCTGTGGACCTCCTCCAGCACTTCACCCAGCTCATTAAAAACACAGGAAGAATCCTAGCAGATCAGAACACAGGTCTCATCTAGTTCAGCATCCAGTTTCCTATAGAGACCTAAAGAGACCACCCAGAAGCCTCCAGGAGGCCCACAAGCAGGGCATGAAGGCAACATGGTCTGCAAGGCAACACAGCATACTGCCTCTGAACTGGAGGTTCTGTTTAGCCATCATGGCTAACATCCACTTATTAGACCCTCCTTTCACTTCCTCCATGAATTTGCTTAATTCCCTGTGGTGATCTAGACGAGGCCTCGGTTGCCCATCCTGCAGAGGCAGGGGAAGAAGCGAGGCACACAGCCCAGGTATGTGATCTTTCCATGCATCCTCGGGTACCTTGTAGGCAATGGTAAGCCATCTAAAAAGGAGTAGTTGCTGCCACCAGGAAGAGGAAAGTCCAAAAAAGGGGGGTGCTTTTCCACACCCTACCTCCTGTCTGGGATTATAATCCCAATTGCTGGGGTCTCAAAGCATGAAAATTGGTTACCATAGGAGAGATCTGGGAAGAGACCTAGCCTGGCCGCCAACTCAAACTCCTTAGTACTCACACTTGCCCTTTGTAGCGTTAGCCCCTGAATGATTGAGCATTAGCCCCAAGAGCAACAGCTCCTGGCTCTGTTCAGAAAGAAACAGGCAAAAAAAACAACCTGTAAAAATAACAAGAATTTATTAAAAAGGAAAAAAAAGGAAAGCGAATAGGAAAAGGGAATGTTGTTCAATAGGAATGGACCAAAAGAGGCAAAATGAAAACTATAAATCCTAATGTGACTACCTAGATATTGCCCTGCCTAGACAGCACTCAAGCAGTTGCCGTTTACTTCCAGCCTGGTCCAGAGGGGTGGCAGCAATGTACAGATAATTAGTACCAGTGTTGGACAGAACATGCTCTTGTTAAAACTAGCCAGCTCCTTTTGTAGAATGGGGGGGGGGGCTCAATATTTTACCCTTCTGACCAGCTAATCCAGAGGCAGGAAACCCAGTTTCAGTCCCTTGAACCTCCTTTTGGCCAAGGTCATATGCATGGTCTTCTCCAATAGACAGGTGTGAGCAAAACCCAGCAGTGTGCTGGCAGTTTCTGCTTGGGTGTTGTGGCACCTAGGCTAGGGTCAGACTCTCTGGCATCCCCAATATATACACCCCCAATGAAGCCTTTCTGGTGGGCATGTAGGTTACTTACTAATATCAAGATGAAGAAGCTGCTCAAGCTGACTCATTCAAGCCAGCATCAGGTCACAAAAACATGGGGGCTTGTTTACTGGGATTAAAACAAGGGTGGCGCAGCAGGTTAAACCGCTGAACCATAAGCTGTCGATCGAAAGGTCGGCAGTTCGATTCCCGCGACGGGGTGAGCTCTCGTTGCTTGGCCAGCTCCTGCCAACCTAGCAGTTCCAAAGCATGTTAATGTGAGTAGATAAATAGGTACTGCTTGCGGGAAGGTAAACAGCGCTCCGTGTGCCAGCCGCATGCTACGCGCTGCAGCAAGGAGAGTCATGCCGGCCACATGACCACGGAGGCATCTTCGGACAATGCTGGCTCTTCGGCTTTGAAATGGGGATGAGCACCAGACCCTAGAGTCAGACACGACTGGACTTAATTGTCAGGGGATACCTTTACCTTTACCTTTACAAGCCAGTGGTCATCATGACATCCACTGGTAGCAAACTCTCTATACATTAATTACGCCTTGAGTGCAGATGGAATTTGTTTTTCTCTTCCCTGAATCTACTGTCCATCATTTTCATTGGGTGACCCCATGTTCAAGTATTATGAGGGGGGGGCAACACCTCTTTTTCTACACTATGCATTATTTTTATAAATCTCTATAATGTCATCTCCCCCCTTGATTTAGGCCCAAATTCTACATGGCATTTTCTAGATCAGGATCACAGCATGGGGGAGGGCATGGGGGAGGGCAGCTTTAAGGTTTTCCCTCTGCCATGATCCTGATTCGGATCAGAGAGGGCCTAATGACTGCTCTTTGCATACATACAGTAGATGTTTTCTAAATGGCCCCCCACTCTCTCAAAGCCAGTTTCCTCACATGCTACACAGTACCTTTCAGTCGGGCCGAGTGTTGGGTAGATTGGACTTCGCTGTGCCATATCCCCTTTCCATGGATTTATGCCTGTTGGGGAAACAACAAAGCATTGTGCTATTTAATTATTCATCTTTTGATATTCTGGCCCTGACATGACTTTGTGCATCATGTTGAAGCGAACGATAACATCCTGCCACCGCCTCATGGCTCTCTTTAGAAGTGGCTGCTGTCTCTGTCAGAACACACGCAGCCAAGAAGCGAAGAAAGCTTTCCAGTGAAGAAGGGCAGCAACTGTCACAGCTGCTGGATGGACAGAAACTGTGTCCTACAGAAGCCAAGGCAGAGAGAAAGCAACCTCTGTAATGTTGTACATTTGCTAATGCACCTTGGCCTTGCGCCATCAGGAACACATAAGAGGGCTTTTAAATCACAGCGCACTCTCAGGTTAAACTCGCCTCACAGCAGAGGGCAGGACTGGCCCAAGATCTCCTGGCACCTGAGGGAGCATGCTAAATGCAGAAATTACGGGCGCCCTCCCAGCGCCCGGCACGTGGGGGCGGGGCCTGCGTTGCGTCACGTCGACGCGCCCCTCGCATCACGTAGACGCCCCCCTGCCCATTTTGAGCTCATTTTGGAGTCAAACAGGCTCCAGGGAGGGAGGGAGGGTCGATCCAGCGTGTCGCTTCCCTACGGTGAGTGCCCCGAGCGCGCCCCCCGCCCGCCTGGAGCTCCTGCTTCACACGCTCCACCTAAGTTCCGCTGCTGGCTAAATGTCCCCCCCCTTACCTGGTGGTGTGCCAGCTTCTGCTCCTCTCACACACTAGTCTACTGCTCTCCTCTCCTCTACACGTCTGCTCTTTCTCCCTCTTCCTTTCCCAATTCTGAGAATAGGGGGCAGGAGGAGGATCAGTGGAGGCAAGCAGGTGGACAGAAGTGGGCAACCCCCCCCCCCGGTCAACTGCCTGATGCGACTGTGTCAATTGGCCTCATGGATGGGCCGGCCCTGGTAGAGGGGCCAAAAGAGGACGTGTTAGTTCATGGTGCTTTGATCTTGGGTGCTTTTCTTTTTCAAAAACAGCCCTTAGGACTGAGTCAAGGCTCAAGCAAAGCCTATCCACAAAGCAAGAGCACCTTCAGCAGAAAGGCTCTCAAAGCCTGCCCCACAACTGTACATGAATGTGAGAAAGAGAGAGGGCTGTCACCCAACCAAAGAGACCTTAGCTGATTAATCACAGTAAATTCATCTAGCAATTAAATGTGTGTGTATTTATGCATATTTATTTTTTCATATTTAATTGCTAGCAATTAAATATGCAAAAATTAAATATGCATAAATACACTAATATTTATGACTAATAAGATTAATAGGTAAAACAATATTTCTGAAGCAAACGGCATACTTTCTGCATTTCTAGATGATATAGGCATTGATATAGGATATATCAATGATATAGGATATATCATTGTGATGCATGCATGTGTTGCATCACCTGTGAAGAGGCATTTCCCTCCTATGTGAAAGAAAGGAGGGAATGCCTCTTTTAAGTTGATACCTGCCATCTGCATTTTTCATTGCATTTAAGGTAATGCTTTTTTAAAAATGATCTGCAACCCAATTGATAGGGCACCTTTTGATTCAAATAGTTTTTTAATCAGATGAATCAATCTGATCAATCAAAAAAAAACCCCAGTTTTTTAAAAGCTGTGTTAACTAGGATAACTGCCTAGTTAACCAAACCTTGATTATGGACAGACTCAACTGCAAACCTTCTGGGAGCTGAGCTGGAGCCCCACTGCTCCTTGAGCCCCTCCCATCTCTCTGGAAAGCAATGAGCTTTACTACCTCTTTGCCTATCTCCACCCCTCCCCACTGTGAGTGGTCACTGCCCTTTCCTGTCCCTATATACATTTCTCCTTCCTATTCCCACATTTTGTCTATGGAAGAAGGCATTGTTGCGGTTAGTCTTCCAACTAGTATTTCTTAGTTCTTCTAGCTGCATTTCGTCACAGTCCTTACTGGTATGCTGGCCTAAAATTGAACAGGTTTTTCCACTCTAACTTCCAATGCAAAGTATATAGGATTTTCAGCATAGAGATGTCAAGGGATAGAGTGACACTGCTCAGCACCCATATAGAGGATCATGGCCAGCGGTGGCTTCAATTTTTTACCAGAAGTTCATGTTGACTATATTCTTTTTCTGTCTCTGTAGCCTGGTTTGGGATGCCTTTTGGGATTGATTGAACTTGGATCCAGTTTCTTACCCAAGTTTCATCTTGTTCCTCAATCAGATGCCGCAGCCCAAATACCTTACTGGGAAAGATGGGAGTCTTGAGAAGATCTGGACCTTCCCCCTCTCCCCATGGCAGGCCTGGATCTTGTGAGATGATGGTAGGTGTGCATGGAAACTCTCAAGTACATGACAGCAAATCAAAATCAACATTATCTAGCAGTTATTTCATTAAGAACATAAGAAGAACCTTTCTGGATCAGGCCAAAGATCCACCTAGTCCAGCATCCTGTTTCTAACACAGGTCAATCAGACGCATCCAGGAACGCCTCACACAGGATATGAACCCAACAGTCTTCCCCAGCATCTGACATTCAGAGGTAGATTGTCTCTGAACAAGGAGGTTCCATTTAGCCATTTATAGACTTCCAGCGCAATCCTATCCAACTTACACCTCCGGTGTAACCAGTGGGGGAGGGCAGGGCGGGAGGCTTTGGAGGGGAGGGGAGATTTAAATCCCTTTTGAATCCCCCTTAGAAGGGGATTTGAATCCCCTTTCTGTTCTGGGTCCTCCTGTTCTCGCTGCACCGCTGGTTACACCGGTGGTGTAAGTTGGATAGGATTGCGCTGTTCATCACCTCCATGAATTTGTCTAATCCCCTTTCAAAGCCATCTGAGCTAGTAGCCTTTACACAACATGGCAACAAATTCTGTAAATTGAATTATCTGCCGTGTGAAGTAGTTCCTCTTTTCTGTTTTGAATCTACTGCCAGTTTGAACACTATAACTTGCAACATAAACTATACAATTTAGGCAGCATTTGGTTTGCTTCTGAAGGCGATGCATGAAGATTGGTAATCAAGCCAATCTAGTCTATCCAAAGGGAAGCCAAATGGAGGAACTGCTTGGCATCCAAGGAGCTGTGCCAATCACTTTCCTGCTTCAAGGCTGGTTTTGCATTCTCTGAAAACGCCAAACTCCCACTGAAATCTGGCAAGTTGCACTACCAAGCCTGCTTGGGGACTGCTGATTAAACATGATGCAATATGGTGTGCAGATGGAAAGGGAACAGAGGGGTTATTTCAATGGAAGTGTCAGCTTTGGAGATTGAGATAAAAGAAAAGCAAAGAAAAGGAAAAAGCTGGAAGGGATATCCTGCAAAATATCAAAAGATACTGCATGTCCATAAATTGGGGACATGTTTTCAAAGCATTGCTTTTAGAGAACAGAGACAGCACCCAAGCACTTATGAGCTGTGTGTTCAACTTATAAGTTGCCACCCCTTGATGAGATCTTTTAAAAATAAAATAATTTTCACGTCTATAGAACCACTTAATACATATAATAGCAAACTGGCCATAGCACGTTCCTTGAGAGTCCAACCTGTGCTGCGGGCTGCACTGGGATTCTATGGAATCTCCACAAATAGTGCAGTTCGTCTCTATTTCTTATAATCCTAGGACTCATTGCCACTCTCCCAATAAAATATATCAGCAGTAGTTAATGCTGCTATCAGGACAGGCAAAAGAAAGTTTATTTTTACACAACATGCAACTCACTGGATGTGGTGATGGCCATTAGCTAGGTGGTTCTGCAATTAGACCATGAAGCAGTAGAAGTCAATCAATCATGGTGGCTATTCTGAGGCAGCGGACCTCAGAATGCCAGCTGTTAGGGATAAACAACAGGGGGCCTGCTTCATGCCCAGCTCGTGGCAACAGGGAAGTGGGGGGGGGGAGCAGACTTGAAATGTTCAGAATGATATGGTATGAAAATTCAAGGAATACACTGAGAACTTCTAGGCAGGACAGTTCTTTGAGTGATGGCTACATGGAGGTCATTTTGGTACATCTCAATACCTTAGAACTTGAGAAGGCAAGCCACACGCAAGGACTATGCCTGGAGAGTGTGGGAAAAACTGTGCAAACCCTTTGCCTTCCAAACAGGTGAGAATTTCAGAGGAATTTTTAAAAATCAGGAAATCCTCCTATAGAATCCCCCAAGAGATGGAAGAGACTGGAGAAAGAACATCTGCTTTTGATCACAGGGACCACCTATTTTGGAAGACCTTCTAGCCCTGTCTCATTATACAACTTTGCTGAACTTTTCCTCCTGTCAGGAGCCATTTGGGCTAGAACCAGGATCCTTCAGGCCCATGTATAATTGCCCTATGTGGCAATTACAGCCAGCAGAACTGTGGAGTGGAGGATCTTCCAGGGCATTGAAGGGGTGGACTCAGGGGTGTCAGAGTGGTCTCATTCATTCTTGCTGGCAATTGGCCCCTTCTAAGGAGAAAGGGCTATAATAAAGGGATTTCTGTTTTGGCTATTTTGTCTGAATAACAACCACCTTCCTGGCTCTGGTGTGTCTCTTGGCCCCTGATGCCCTGGCACAACTCCTGGTCCCCTGCTGCCACCTCCCCATACACACACTAGAAGGGTTGCCAATGGGTCAGGAAAAAAAAAAAGCTTCCCTGGATTATTTTTGCACATCCAACTGCCACTGAAGGTACATCAGTGTACCAGGCTGTTTCTTGTGCTTTTCGCAGCAGCTGGATGTGCAGAAATAATCAGATGTAGCTTTCTACAGCATGGAGATATTAACATTATCACCCACCCAACAATGCCTTATGCATCATGCTGTTGTTAAAGACACAACTATAGTGTCTGGTTGAAACACTGGCAGCCTTACCACTAAGGTGGCCAACTGACCAGAATAACAATTGCCTGGCCTGCTCTTGTGCCTTTAAGGGTAAGTGAATGTGATGTGCAGAAATCAGCATGAAGATATTAACAATATCACCCACAAAGCAATGGCTATGCATCGCATCGGGATGCTCTCAAAGCTTCAGTGAAAAACTGAAAAGCTGAAAAACTCCACTCTCTCTTTCTCTCCCCAATGCATAACATACTCTATGAATGGTTTCAAAAACAGCGAACCTCCAATGGAGTGGGCTTAAAAAGAAGAAGCTCTGGATTCAGAGGCAGCCTGCTTATGAGGCTGGGTGAAGGAGCAGTTGGGGTGGTAGAGGCCTATTCCTAGCCAATGAAACCATGGAGACTCTCTGGGAGTGCCAGTCTTTGAACTGAGCATTAGTGACATCCTGCTGGGAAGATGAAGACGGGCAGATGCCTAAAGCAGAGGAAAGGCTGTAGCTCAGTGCAAGAGCACATGCTTTGCATGCAGAACGTGACCGTTTCAATCCCCTGCATCTCAGGCAGGGCAGGCCCAAGACCTCCTGGCGCCTGACTGAGGCAACATGCCAAATGCTGCCCCCCCCTTTCCTGGTGATGTGCCACTTTCTGCTCCTGACACTCTAGCCCACCGTTCTCCTCTCCTCCACACTTCTGTCTCCGTTTCCAATCCAGGGAATGGGAAGAGGAGGATCAGTGGAGGTGAGCAGGTGGACAGAAGTGGGCACCCCCTGCCAGTCTGCTGCCTGAGGCGACCGCTTCAGTTGGCCTCATGGATGGGCCGGTAGGGCAGAGAAAAATTGCTATCTGAAGCCCTGAAGAGTCCCTGCCAGTCAGTGTCAACAGATGACGCTATTCTAGATGACCAATGGACTTGGTATAAGGCTATGTTATGTTCCTATGTTCCTCTTTAAACGAAGCCCTCCACCAATATTCTCCAATGCTACAGAGCAGTCATCAAGAAGAAATTTCCCCTGTCCTCCTCAGATATATTGCAGAAATGTGTCCCAGCTGTCAGAACAAAAACACACTCTCTTGAACGCCTCCCCTTCTTTTCAATGAGGCTTGTGCAGGAGAACTGCGCACTGGACTGGGCCATTGCTTAGGTCTATCTGCTTTCCCTCTGCTACCCTTAGTGCCACCCTAAACCCACCATGTGAGACAGCCCCAAGGTGGAACGGCTTTCTCACTTGTTGGGGGGTATAGCTGGTCCAGCTAGCTCAGCACTGTCAGCATGGACTGACAGTGGTGGCTCTTCAGAGTTTCAGACAGCAATTTCCCCCTACTCTACCTGGAGGTGCCAGGAAACTCTTATTATTCTGCCCCATCTTAATTAAATGAGGGGGGGGTGCCATTTGGGTTTTCTACCTCGGACACCAAATTATCTCTTGGCTATGATTAACCTCTTAGACAAACCTGAAAAGAAGAACATGCATATTTTATAGTACATCAGTCCATTGCAAATAATCCAATGGTAAACACTCAGAAAAAAATGAAACCTCATGAAAATTGCTCGTCAAACATGCAGAACTCCCCAATTACAAATGTCCCCCTCAAAAAAAAAAAAAACCCACACAACTCCTTGCTGTTAATTATTACTTGGTCACATACTGAAATGTTATCTCTTGAATAAAAGGTATTTTGGAAGGAAAATTTCTCCCTCTCTCCCCCCCCCCCTATTTTTAGGGACAGACACATATTTACAAAGGCCTACAGTATTCTATATCCTCCACCATAGGGAGAATGCCCCCCCTCGCCCCACCCCACCCTCCAGAGTGTGTTTTCTAACAAACTCACAACACAACATTCCACAGCTGCTTTCAGAGTCCCGGCGACTGCATTCAACATGGTTTTGTTTTCAACACCTCGAACTTGTGCCTCTGTGTTCCGGAGAACCAAAGCTGTTGGAAACATGGCGCGATGGAAAGAGACGGCACGCTGCAGCTCCACCAGTCTCGGCGGCGAAGGTTTTTCCCATTCTCCACCCCCTTGCCCCCCCCACAGTCTGTGCCGTACAATCTCTGTGCCAACTCACCTGAAAAGAAGGAGGTGGTAGAAAGGAACGGCGACAGAAATAAACGGATGCAATGCCACGAACATCACCACATTCTCATGCAACACCGACGGGGCAGATCAAATGCAAGGCATGTTCGCTCACCTGGGTCCGGTTAGGGCATGGCAACTCTGCCCCAGTTTTCTGCATTATAGCAGCATTTTCATCTTTCACTGGCTTTCTCTATTCATGTCTTTTGAAGGGAGGGGAGGTATGTAAGCATTTCTGCGGTCTGCGGCTACATAGAAAGACTTGCAAGGATCCAACCAGACCTCCTGGGTGCCCCTCTGTCCGTCTTTTCCCGCTGCGGCGGCAGTGGAGTCCCCTCGCCTTTCCTTCGCTGGGCCTGTTGCCACTGGGCCTGGTAGATGAAGAAGCAAAGCAGCTGCCGAGAGTTGTTGCCAGGACGCTGTCGCCATAGCAACATGCGGCTCAACCTCAGGGAAGCAAGGCCCTCCTCAAGAGAAGGAGGCAAAAAAAGAAAAGAAAAAAAGTAACTTATTTATAGGGAACAAAATATTCAGCGCAGACTCCGGCAAACAAGACAAATCCTTTCTGAAGAGGCATAAACCCCACAATTATTTCTTAGCGGGGTCAGCTTCTCTCAGAAGATCGGCAGGAGAAAGGGCAGATTTTTCAAAAGCTAGCTGCTAGCTGTGACGGATTCTAATCCAGGCATAGCACAAGAAGAGCGCTTCGGCTTCCCATAGCTAAGCTCTCGCTCCGTTCAATGCCTGTCACAGAATTCCTGCAGGCAACAATGCCCAGTTTGATTGAAGGAAATGAAGTTTGAGCACAAAAGATGCTTCCAGGGACATTTCTCTGGGCTGTTGCTCACAAAAATTAATCAACCCCCAGGGTGAACATTTTGCCCAGAAGGAAAAGGCCCAGGGCTACCAAGGGGACTTAAAAGTGATCTGACAATTTTAGCATCAATTTTCGGCACAGAACAAAGGAATACCTTTGGTGTTCCGGAAGGGCTCTTGAGGGAACCTTGCTGTGAAGTAAGGAGAGATGGCTGCCTCAGGCAGCTGGGTGCCACTGAAGGCAGCCAAGGAGGAGACAAGACTAGTCTGAGCTGCAGAGTACACGCTGCCAAGAAATTCTCCTGCACAAGCCCCACTGAAATCAACGGCTTGTGCAGTAGAACTTCCTGGCAGCTTGTGTCTCTTGGGAAACCAGGGAAGAGTGGGAGAAATGTGTCATTTGGATTTTCTGCCTCAGGTCCCAAAATATCCTGGAAAGGGCTATGAACTCTTGTTACCAAGCTACAGGAAAGTGGCTTATGTAGGACTGGTTGACATGCACAAGTGTACTTCATGTAATGAGTGGTTCATTCGTAATGTGTGAATGTGCCAACACAGATCTAAGATCACAGACAGATCTTTCACATCCCTTTCCAAACCAAACACTTTTCAACAGAGTCACTTCACACAACCCGTTGTCACCAAGTGCTAAGGGGACATCAAGTGAAGAGAAATCAAGCCATGTATAATCATGTGTGTAACAACCCTAGAGAATAAAGATCTCTCTCATAATGGAGGCAGGTTCTTCAGTGGGAATTGGTGCTAAGAAGAAGGATTCTCCCAAGACACATCCACCTTGGAAAATAGGAAAACGGAAAGCTGTCTCATACCAAGTCAGACCATTGTTCTATCTAGCTCAACATTGCCTTTACACTGACTGGAAAAGCAGTAGGGGTTCAGAGAGGGTTTTTTTTCCTCAGTCCTACCTTGAGATGGCAGGAATTGAACCCAGGATCTTCTGCATGTCACAAACATGTGCTGTACCACTGAGCCACAGCCTCTTCCCTATGTTGAGGAGAGCTTCACAGAGGACCCTATCCAACTTTCCAGTACCGATGCAGCTGCAATGCAGTCCCGAGATAAGGGAACACACATTCCTTTACCTTGAGGAGGCCTCCGTGACTGCCTTCCCAACGCAGAATGCAGCACACTCCCCATTGGCACGGCTGCATTGGCACTGGAAAGTTGGATAGGATTGGGCCCTTACAGCAGCATTTGAGTGCTTGTGGGGCCGCTGCCAAAAAAATTTTAAACACAATTTGTGGAATTACAGGAGGTCCTGGAGCCCTTCGGAAGTTTTGGGGAGGCCTGTGTTACCCTCGGCAGACCACCCCCCCCCCCGAGCTTCAGATTGCCGCTCCACGGCGATTTTAGACCACTTCCGGTTTCCGGTTTTGTGAACTTCTGGCAGTCAAAGAGTTGAATTGATCTGAAACAGAGAGATGCGGGAATGGAAGCTAAATGAGAGCATATCAAATACTGATGCACCTTGGGGTACAGTTTGCTCTCTGGGGGAATGAATGATGTAAGCTGCTGTGGCTTGTAAGGAATGCTTGTAAGGGATGCTTGCTATCCGGTTGCACTGGGCCCCTCATGGCTCCCCTGCCCATCTCTCTGAGAGTGGGGTCAGAGGTTGACCAGGTTGAGCTCTGGCTGAGGACTCACAGTCAATAATCAAAGGACCCACCTGGGCAGGCTGATATTGTGGCACAAGCACCAGCAGTCCCCCAATGGCACATTGGTATTGGGCTCAGGGGTCAGTCCGGTCAGGTGGGTCCTCTGATGGCCATGGGCCCTTGGTCAGTACCCCACCTGGTCACCCCAGCTCTGTCGAATGCTTAATGTGCAAACCGTAAATAAGGCAAATATAGCCAAGGTACTGTAAGCCTCCAATGATTTCTCCTCCAAAAGGAAGTTACTATCTAGCTAGCACTGCGCCCTTGGAACTTCTCACCATTTAAGGAAGTGGGACGAGTGTCCAACATTATTTGTACCATTCGGTCACTAACCCAAACCGTGAATACAACAAGATGTTTTTTTTTGTGGAGTAATTGCTTGATGTCTGTGGGGCTTCCCTGCTATTGTGGCTAGTGTCCACCAGAGGCCACTGTTGCCCCTGTCAGACAAGCAGGTCAAGTTGGTTGTTGCTGGTACCAAGAACTGCCCTATTTACCTTGCCTTATCTACAGGGCTACTTTTCAGTAGTGGGTGGAGGTAACTCACTAGAGGTAAATAGAGATTTATGAGCCTTGGGGGAGGGTGGAGGGGAAGTGTAAAATGCAACCTCTTAATCCTTGTTCCCACTTTGAACTAAGTTTAAATGGACATGCAGGGGATGCCTCAGCCATGTAGGGCACTGGTTAAAGGCCCAGGTCCCTCGGAGCGTCACCTGGCTGGGCCAACTCCATAACCCTCAGTACTGCTGGCAGTGACCGGCTGGGGGGAGGGGTTTTGCTCTAGAGCCCTCAGCAACCTGCTGCCAGTACTGCACACATGTAAATGTGCAACTGCATTTGCTCATATTCCCTTCTCCCCTTTGTAGTCTTTCATATATATTGTCTCTTTTAGGCTACAACCTAATGCAGGCTTCCTTGGGAGTAAGCACCATTGAACTCCAAGGGACTTAACTTTCATGTAAATATGCACAGGGGGGATTGCACTATGTTAGATTGCAAGCTCTTTGTGGTGAAGGACCTTTTTTGTGCACATGAAACTCTGCAAGGCATTGTATACATGGATGGCATCATATAGCGGATAGCCATCAATTGACAACCCATATCAAGTACAAGGCAGGACAGGTGATAACTAACCCAAGAAAGAGCAGGCCCAAGGGTTTGGATTTGAGGGGGGAAGAGGGGTTGTTATTCTCAGCAAAGCCTGAAAGCCTGATCTTGGATACATTCAAGATGAAATTAAAACGGGATTAGCCAACTTCATGGAAGTCTAACGATGGCTATTAGTAACTCCATGTTCACAGCAGGTATGCCACCAACTACCAGTTGCTGAGGAGCAACAGTGGGAGGGGAGGAAGCTTGTGGGCTTCCTGAGGGTTTTTGGCAGGCCACTATAGGAAGGAGCATGCTGGACCAGAAGGTGGATTTGTGGTCTGCTCCAGCAGAGATCTTTGTAAGTTCTCAAATTTCAGAAAAAGCAGCATGTTTTAGGAGTTACTTTTTAGGCCTCATAATAAGTACAGTAGTGTTTTCCACATAGGCAAAATGCCAAATACTTCTTTTTTTTTTTAGGCCTAGGGACAGTCTATTCCGGAATACCGGATGATGAACTCGGTTGCAATGCCAGGACTTCGGCCTTTGCAGCCAGATTCTGGGGCCTGAGCCCTAGACAGGCAACCTCTTGGATCAAACACTCCAGCCATGCATTTAGTTTATATACAGACCACGCTTATCTGCTTATCTGTGTGTGATATAGTACAGGGGTTCTCAATCCCTTCCTGGCTGAGTACCACCTTCAGCACCACTCTCCTGCTGTGTACCACTGGAAGTGACTGGCAATGGCATCATGGCCAGTTACTTCAGGTTTTCAGGTTTCTGGAGGCCAGAAAACACAGGTAGGAGACTCTGGCAGTGGCGATTCCACGACCGCCCTCCCCGTGCCGAAAGTGACGTAATGGCTGCAGCCATTATGCACCATACCGAGGTGCAGGGCGGGCGGGAGGGCCAAACACACCGCTGATGCTCCTCACTCGCCCCGATGAACGGGACGATTCGTGCTTCCGCCGGCCGCTGTGACACACACACTCCGCCCGCCTGCCGCCTGGGACTCGACCCGATCCTGCCACCCGGGGGCCCACCGCACCACCGCCCCCTCCCTGACGACGCCTCTGGCTCTGAGAAGGTGGGAGGGCTCTTCTCGAGAGGCCCGGCCAAAGGAAGGAGCCTCTCGGGAGCAAAAACGTGCTGCTGAAAGCGCCACATTGGAGCAGGATTCCTGTGGTCCGCCAGTCCAAGTACCACCAGCAGTCGGCCGAAGTACCACTGGTGGTACTAGTACCACTGGTTGAGAACCCCTGACATAGTGGAAAGACCAAGGTTCAAGCCCCATCCCTTGTTTTAAACCAGTGCTCTTTGAATAATCCTGGGTTAACCAAAGAGCCAGCGTGATGCAGTTATTGGATTACGACGGGGAGTGCCTCAGGTTCAAACCCCCATTCTCCCGGAAAGCTCACTGGGTGGCTTTGGGCCAATCACTGTCTTTCAATCCCAACCTACCTCAGAGGGTTGTTGTGAGGATTAAGAGGGATGGCTCATTGCAATGTATGGTGCCCAGAGCTCTTTAGAGGAAGGGAGGGATACCAATGTAAAACATTAACATTAATTTAATTTAATTTTCAGTCTGACTTATCCTGGCGGTTGTGAGGCTAAAAGGGGTGGATTATACATAATGTCCTGAGCTGGGAGGCAAGATATGATAAAAATGTAATAAATTAATGGCATTTAATTAAATTTAATTCTGAACCGACCTACCTTGCAGAGTTGTTGTGAGGGGAAAAAAATTAAAACCAGAACAATAACCACGCACCCTGCCCTGAGCCCCTTGGAAGAAGAGTCAATATAAGCGTGGTTCTTTGACTTTCTTTGCAGGGTTTGTTTAGTTTACTCAAGAAGAATAATCCCATTAATTTCTCACTTAAAGGCTAGTAGTTAGTACGGTACGTTCAGGGAGACAGTTTGATTTTCTACTTGTTTTTGTACGCTGCTTTCCAGTCTCTCCAGAGAGACTCCAAGCCCCCGCTCCTGGCTCCGACCCCAGGCGAGGAACTATGCCGGGGAGGGGGGGGCGGCGCTGGGATTTCCCTCCAGCCGGAGTGACGCGGAGACAGGGAGCCGGATTGGCAGGCCCGAGGTTGACTTCGCCATGTATGGAGAGCTCGCCTCCTTAGCCGCTGGGTTGGTACTTGGAGCGGGCGGAGACAAGAGACGCGCGGCACCGCCTCCCCCCAGTCCTGGCCCGACAACCCGCCGGTCTCAAGTTCCCGGAGGACGCAGCCCGGCAGAGCAGCGGCAGCAGGAGAAGAAGAAGGAGGTGGAGGCGGCTCTAGTCCCGGTTGTATGGCGCGGGGAACCCGCTGGCTTCTCCAGTCCGTCTCCAAGCTGCGCTCCGGGATCGGAGCGCCCTGAGGCAAGGCGGGCCAAGCCGAGGCAGACCGAGAAGGGAAGATCGCAGACAGCAGGCGAGAGATGGTGAGTGCTGCAGCGGTAACAGCAGCTTCTTTTTCAGCCCGGTCATTCTGGCGCGCGTTAGCTCAGTCCAATGCATCCTTTTACCTGGGAACAAGCCTAGTTGTCGTTGAACACCGTCCGCTCCGCCAAGACTACTTTCTGAGCTCGAATTGATGCTCTCTCTGTCTGTGCGTCCCGCCGGACTCTCGGGGACTTGCTCCCGAGTCGGATCATCCCGTAGGGTGGCAGTCAGCCCCTGGGGTTCAATCTTCTCGGCAGCGCAGACGAACCCCCTTCCAAAGAGGCTGCTGCGCTGCAGACTTTTGAGTGGGAAAGGTGCTGGGTTCATTTCGTACAGTATGCAGGCGGGACTGAGGCAAAGGCGCTCTGCGTATGCTCAGGGGTTAGTTCTCTTTACAGCCACTACTTTTCTTGTATTACTTGGCCTTTTGGCACCACTCTTCAAATCTTTCTCGTCCCATTGCACGAAGTGGACTCTGACCGAGGAAAACTTATAGCACGCTTTAATTGATTCACTAAATGTTATGTTCTAGTATCTGTTGATGGTTTGTGGTGGCTTTGGGCTAACCCAAATAAAGCAATAAAGTTTGTGTGTAACAGAAGTGTTGTGGATACAGTGACACTGCTGGGAAATGTGGTATGGAACAGTTTTACAGGCAAAAGCATTAGATGGGTCCCTGCCCCCAGTGAGCTTACAGTCTAAAGTTGAAGGTGGTTTTTAAGATGGACCAGAACTCTGTGTTCTTGCTACTTCAGTTTAAGCCAGTGATATCACTTAAGCCAGTGATAACTTTGCCTCTTTTCTGTGTTACTTGCCACAAGGCAGGAATGAACCCTGTTATTGGAAGCAGCTTCTGGCTCCTGCGAAGTCTTGCTAGTAACCCAGTTGTTCCACTAAATTGCTCTAGACCCCTTATTTTTATTGCAACTAGGAATAGCAAAAGCAAACGAAGATGATTTCATGTTTGGAGGTAGGGGTGTTAGGATGAGCACTGTGTGAGTATCCATGGGGTGGATGGGTGAGGTTTAATTTGGCATGAGAAGGAAGCAGAGAGAAACGGCCACCCTAGTTCCTCCTCTGACAGCTTTTCCAGTAGTTTGTGTATGCCTTTGCTGCTGCTGCTGCTGCCCTCCTCCTCCTCCTTTGTCAGCTTCTGTCTCCTTGCTGGAAATGTAAGAGGGAACTCGCTGGACCTCCCAGGATTGTACTTGGCTGGAGGTAGCCAGTCATGAGGATTTTGTGCATAAATATGGGTAGCCAAGTGGGAGATTGAGATTGACAGATCTGAACCGTGGGGCACAATCCACTGGGGCGTTCTCTGGTGCCAGTCTGAAATGAACAGTCATGCTCTTGCTTAGGTCCTGTCTGTTCCAATGCGACTGGCACAGGAGATCTTCCCAGTGGATTATGTCTGGTGGGGGGAGTGGGTGCTGTTTGGATTTTCTGCTTCAGACACCAAAATACAATATTGAACTGTCCCCATTGGTATGCTCCTTGTGCTGATGTGGAAATGTGTACTCTTAGCTTCTTGTTGTAAAGGTAAAGGTGACCCCTGACAATTAAGTCCAGTCGTGTCCGACTCTAGGGTGTGGTGCTCATCCCCATTTCAAAGCCGAAGAGCCAGCGTTGTCCGAAGACGCCTCCGTGGTCATGTGGCCTGCATGACTCTCCTTGCCGCAGCGCGTAGCATGCAGCTGGAACACTGAGCGCTGTTTACCTTCCCGCAAGCGGTACCTATTTATCTAATCGCATTAACATGCTTTGGAACTGTTAGGTTGGCAGGAGCTGGCCAAGCAACGAGAGCTCACCCCGTCGCGGATTCGAACTGCCAACCGTTCAATCGATAGCTCATGGTTCAGTGGTTTAACCCACTGCGCCACCCGCTGGCCTAGCTTCTTGTTACGTTCCCTCTACTCTTGCTTCTATCCAGCCCCAGTTCTCTATTTCTTCAAGGAGTCCCCAGATCTTTCATTTACAGCCATGCACTCTTCTAATGGGACTTTGAGTAGAACATTTCTAAAAAACCTCTGAATATTATACCGATTCACAACAGTTATTCAACCTTGTGGTCTGCTGGTGTTCTCAGACTGGGGTTTAGGAAATGGCATCCGTGTTTCCATTGACCACCCAGTGGTGGAGCAGATAGCTCTGATTTCCCTCCATCCACAAAAAACGATGCTGTTGCTCCCCCTCCAACTTGGTGGAACAGGCTGTCGGTTTCTCATGAACACAAGGAAGGCTCCATCGCCCCTAATTAACATACTTGCTGGCAGTGGCACTCCTGAGTGACGATGGCGCAGCTCTTGAGGAGGCAACTTTTGTAGCTATTTCTGTCCGCTGTCCCTGGTTTGTTTGTTTGTTTTCTGCTTCTTCTCACGCAAGGTGGGTGGAAGGGAACTGGAAGGAACCGCAGCTCATTTTCTGGCTGGCTCACCTGAAGGCTGCTTTGTTTACCACATAAAAGCAAAAGGGCAGAGAGCGGCAGTGTCTCGCTGCCGGTGGAGCTGGCAGGATTCCTGCATGAATAAGAAGTCAACAGAGGCGGACCTCGGTATCCTTTGGCTCAAATGAATGCTTGCCTTGAATGCTGAGTGGTGGCGTCATTACAAGGTGAGCGGAACTGTCTTGGCCTGGCATGGGAGCGGAGGGAGCATGACGTGAACGCACAGAAGCTGTTCTGTCCCATGCTTGTTTGGATTTTTTTTTTGCTGGCGTGTGAGGAAACTCAACACCTAGTTCAGAGAATCATCGGGTCATCCAGGACCAAGAAGCTATTTAATTCTGTCTCCTCTTGTGCAGCATAAACAGGCGCCTGAGGTTGGCTGAGCTGCACAAGCTGAAGAGTTGTTTGGTGGGCCAGTGCAATGAAACCTGCTACAGGCTAAGAGGTGTATCACTTTTGCAAAGTTGCAGTGGATTCTGGGGTGCAACACTCAATTGCACAGTACAGCTGACTTGGGATGCACCTGACAACGTTCCAGGTGCTTCCAACTCCTTGTCAATCCACAGACTTGTGGAAGCACATGCAACTTATCACCCACCAAGCAGAACCCAGGCTACCAACTGTGCATGGTCGCCCACCAGGTGCTTGATGAAACTCCTCTTTTTGTTTTGTTGTGTTTTCCTCCTGGCTGCCGAGAGAACTACAGTGCCAGGCATGGATAGTAATGATAGCTGATACTTCATTGATGGGACTGAGTTTGTGTGATGGTAATCCTGGCATGTAGGCCAGCGGGTGGCGCAGTGGGTTAAACCGCTGAACCATGAGCTGTCGATTGAACGGTCGGCAGTTCGAATCCGCGATGGGGTGAGCTCTCGTTGCTTGGCCAGCTCCTGCCAACCTAGCAGTTCCAAAGCATGTTAATGTGAGTAGATAAATAGGTACCGCTTGCGGGAAGGTAAACAGCGCTTAGTGTTCCAGCCGCATGCTAGGCGCTGTGGCAAGGAGAGTCATGCCGGCCACATGACCACGGAGGCGTCTTCGGACAACGCTGGCTCTTCGGCTTTGAAATGGGGATGAGCACCACACCCTAGAGTCGGACACGCCCTACGTGTGGACTTAATTGTCAGGGGTCACCTTTACCTTTTTAATCCTGGCTCAAAACTTGAATCTCCATGACCTGGAAATCCCTTGGTTCAGATCTCGGTTCAGGTGCGAACTTGCTTGCACAGGTTGAGTATCCCTTATCCGGACTGCTTGGGATGGGAAGTTGTCTGGATTTTGGATTTGTCCAGATTTTGGAATATTTGCGTAAATATAATGAGATATCATGGGGAGGGGACCCAAGCCTAAACACCAAATTCATGTATGTCTCATATACACCTTGTACGCATAGCCTGAAGGTAATTTTATACAATATTTCTAATCATTTTGTGCCCCAGCATGCCTTGCGCTATGCCGGTCAGGTGCTGGAAAAAGTTGGGTTTTTAAAGTCATAGCCCCAAAAATGTCTGAATTTCGGAATAGTCTGGATTTTGGATGTCCAGATGAGGGGTAATCAAACCTGTATAGACCTTACATAAGCAGCTATCTATCAGTCCCCTTTCCTGTAACACTGTGACAGTTGCGAGCCATTATGTTTTAATAGGATATACATTTCCAAAATAAACACATATGGAGATAACGGCACTTGTTTGCCTTGTTGAAAGGTGGCTGTAAGGATTGCTGGGACAATATACAGGGTGCCTTGAGCACTCCTAACTGTATTTGTGCTTTTTCTGACTGTGCTAATGTCTGAGAGATGATGGAGCAAATTCACGGAGGTCTATCAATAGGCATGGCGGCTACACAGAACCTCCAGGTTTGGATTCGGTGGCAGGAGAGCGGTAATGGCAATGGCAGGAGAGCAGTGGCAGGGGAGCGGTAATGGCAATGGCAGGGGAGCGGTAAGCCTGTGCATCTTGCTTGTGGGTTTCTTGTCGAGGCAGTGGGCTGGCTACTATGGAAAGTAATATGCTGGAATAGTAGATGGACCGATCAAGCAAGAGTCTTCTTAAGAACCTTGCTTGCCAGTTTCATCTGGTGAACATTCCGCAAGCTTTTCTTAAATTTAGACTTGGCTACCATCACCAGTGCCACTTTGTGGCTTTGAGATTTGGCTTTGGAGATTGAAGACTATTCTGACACAACAGCTGGCGTCCAGTATGGCGTCCAGCATGTCTCCTTTTGTGGGGAGGTCACTGGGGTTGTCTTACTCCACCACTCAGGTCTGTGCTGGCTAGTTTAGGACTCGGCCAGCACCCTGGTTGAGTAATGGCTTGTGAGAGTGTTCTACATCCTGTTCAAATTGCCCTGTAATTTATAGGTATGTCCAAGAGGGCTGATTTAAGAAGCTCTTTGTAGGTAGACGACTTATTAAAACGTGCCCTAATGACAAAGAGAGCATCGTGTTCTGCAAGTGGGGGGACAGGACGGACAGACGGACCCAAACAGCTTCCCCCCTTCGAATTGTGAAATATACAGACCTTTGAATTTCCCTGATCGGTCCTTCTTCATGAACTGATCAGCCAAATTTGTTTACCTAGATTTTATAGCTTCGTTTCAAAGGCTTCTGTCAGGGTAGAAAGGATAAAATCCCTTTGTGATGGTGCCTGCCTAAGTGAGCCTCAGCCCATGCTTTCTTCCACTCAGTTACTCTTGCTGCTTCCACACTTTCTACTGTTCTGGAGAGACCTGCCCGCTCAAGCTCACTTATGTCCATGACCAGCCCATCCGTCAAGTGGATGGTGCGGCTCGCATTGAGTGGTGCATTGTGGGGAGCAGCAAAGAGACTTGGGGTGCCCGTCGCCCTCAGTCTGCCACTGCCTCCCAGTCCCTCCAGCCTTCCATGGACAGAGCTGCTTCAGTCTGTACCCGCCTGCTGGTCTGTGACTCTGGTTGGCCCATGCCTCGCTCAGAGTCCCAAAAGAGGTCGAACAAGGAGGCGTGTGGCGCAGTTGGGCCTTGGTGTACTGTTGACTGAATGCCACTGGAAGAAATAACTGGATGCCACAGGCTTACTAAGCAAGCTCTTTGGGGTCTGTGAAGAGGCAAAAGGCCTTGCCTGAAAAAAAAAATGCACCCATTAGCTGGTATCTTCTCAAGGATGCTGGCAGCAGTCTTTTTCTCTCTGGCTTAAATGAAACATAGAAGGAGATATGCCATAATAACCTTGAGTGCATAGAAGTTAATGGAATGCAGCCTTAGGGCAAAGAGAAGGATGTAGTGCTACAGGTTAAACTAGTAACTGGAGCATCCTCAAGATATTTTGGAGGTGGAAAATCCAAGTGGCAGCTCTTTGCACCCGTCACACAGTGATCTGGGTGTTGCTGTTGTCCATCTCAAAGAACTTTGCGCAGAAGAATGTCCAGTGGATTGTATCCATGTGCCAGATGTGTGACAGCAGTCTCTTCCAATGGCGCTCAGATCTGTCACAGCCACATTGTCTGCCTGTTACGGTATCCTCTGCTGGTCAACTTTTCCTACAGCCTGTTTGGCAACTTTGTTTTCTAAAGTACAGTAGTTCTCTATGGCTGAGCAAATCCTGAGCAGATGGGTCAGGTGTAACATCGCGTGGCCAAAAGAACAGTCCATGTAGCATCTGTGATTGTTGGCAGCAAAACACTTGGCTGTAAATACCAGCACAGCTGCATCTTCATCATCCCTGTTATGCAGAGGAAGGAGAGGTGCAGTTGCTAACCTCTGACCTGAAGTGGTTTCAAATTGGAAAGCGATGTCTCTTTTTGCGCTGTGTCTGCACCCTGCCTAGACATTTGTGCTGTTGTTGCATCCTGCACAGCGGTGCTTCGACACAGCAGTGAGTGCCGTGGCCTTGTCGTCAATTTGCTGGCGCAGCAAGCTGTGCTGTGCAGTCCATGTCAATAGATCTGCTGTAGAATAAAACCAGCACTTTTCTTCTACAGCTTGGTGCCTTTTTGGCCTCAAACCATCCAGCAAATGAGCAGCCGCAAGTGGGGTAGAAGGCAGGAATGTTGCCTGACACAACCTTTAAGGGCAGGACGTGGAAAAAGGAATTTGCTGTCTGGGCACAGTGGGCCAAAATCTGTGGCCTTCAAAGGTAGACTACTGAGCTGATTTGTCAGAATCATAGCTTTATAAAGCAGTGGCTTTTAAACTGCATTTCATGGACCTGGGACTGTCCTGTCCATGAGGCCGATTGAGACGGTCGCCTCAGGCAATGGTTTGATATGGAGAATGCCTGCTTCTGCTGTACTTCCTTCCCCCATTCCCTGGTTCCAAAAAAGAAGAGGGGAGTAGAGCCAAATAGGAAGTGTGGAAGAAAGATGTGAGAATACCACTTGTCTCTCCACCGCACTTCCTGTTCCACTCCATTCCATTACATGTTTTAATCCGATGAAAAAGAGGAACAGCAGTGGCTGGTATTCTGCCAGGTAAAGGAGCAACATTGGCATACAGTATCAGGAGGTCTTGAGCTGGCCCTGTGCCTAACCCCAGGATTCCTTGGGAGTTTATTGGTGGCTTTCCAGCTAGATGATTGGATGGTGGACAAGCTTTCTTGGAAGATGGCTTGCCCACCTCTGTCCATCTTTTGAGGCAATACCTGGCTGTGGCAAGGGGCCATAGTTGAATACTTGCATGCAAACCGTTCCATGTCCAATCCCTGTAGCAAGTACTGGTAATTGGAAATACCTCTCTTTACCTGAGACCCTGAAGAACTGCTGCCAGTTAGCAGAGCTAGTATCGAGCTAGGTGGGCCAGTGATCTGTCTTTTTTGGGGGGGGGGGTTTCCCTTCCTGACCGTGTGTGACCATTACAATTTATTTATTTATTTATTTACAGTATTTTTACCCCGCCTCTGTCCCCGAAGGTGGCTTTCAAGAACAAAGTTACAAGTACAGAAACATAATCACTATTAAAAAGCAATATACACAAGTAACTAAGATTGGTGCCTCTTGTTGCTGTGGCTACTGTGATGAAGGTTTGTCCATTGCCCTTCATGAACTCTGTGGGTGTGCGTGCTTTTAGTGTCCTGGGAGATATATCTTCTGATAGGCTAAGGCTACAGTCTTGCACATGTGTACTTGTTGCTACATTGCAGCTTGGGGCTCACCTGTCTGTCTTAATCCACCGCTGAATCAAAGCTTAGGCAGCTGTGACTTCTCCCACCTGTTTTCACTTCCTCCTGGTCCTCTCATCTGCCCCCTTTCCTGAATACCCTGCTCTACTCTACATCCTGTTCATTGCAGGAGGGGGCAGATGAGGGGCGGGAAGCAGGGGTGAGAAACAGCAGGGAGAAGCAACAGTGGCCTTATCTTCTGATTCAACAGTGGATTTAAAGATGCAGGAGAGGGATCTCTGAGTTGCAGCCTGGCAAACTCTGTTTACTTGCCATTATTATGTTCCTTTGAACTGAGTGGAACTTACTTCTGAGTAAGCATGGGCTCCACTTTTATTACGGATTTCCTGTAGATTTCATCAGTGTGGTGGGGTGGAAAATGTTCTGAAATGGAAAACTTTCTACTGCTACATTTTTCTGCCAAAAATGTTCCAAATCTAAAAATGTGGTGTTTTATTAAATTAATTGGTAGCGTAATAAAATGATATAGTGCCAGTCAAACCGGGCAACTCTTTTCAGAAAATATTGCCTTCACACCAGGGCCAGCCCACCCATGAGGCCAGCTGAAGAGCTTGCTTCAGACAGCAGATTGGGGGGGGCACCCATCTCTGTCTGCTTACTTGCCTCTAGTGTTCCACCCCACTCCCTGGATTGTCTTTTCTGGAGAAGAAAATGTGGAGGAGAGTGTTGAGCTAGAACATTGGAAAGTGGAAGGAGCAGAGGCTGGCCCATCATCGCGTAAGGGGGGCAGCATTTGGTGTGCCTCTGTGGGAATCAGGGAGTCTTAGGCCAGCCTTGCTTCCCACATTCCACCCATGTGTTCAGTCAATACGTGGAAGGGGAGCAGGATTGCACCTGCAAGCTCTTCCCCCTGATCTCCATGTGTTCAGTGGAAAGTGAGAATGGGTTTGAGCCCCCCCCTCCACATCTTGACTGACGCATAGATGGAATGTGAGAAGAGGGGTTATAACTAGGCTTACCAGATCTCCAACCAGGACGGAGTGCTAGACCTTTAGGAGAAGGAATGTGGGCAGGTGTAGCTTGTTAAACCTTGGAGCACAATCCTAGGCATCCATGGGGCTTGCTTCTGAATAGACATGCCTAGGATTGTGCTCTAAGATTTAACAAGTTACACCTGCCCACATTCCTTCTCCTAAAGGTCTAGCACTCTGTCCTGGTTGGAGATCTGGTAAACCTAGTTATACCTAGATTCTAACACACAGCTCTTTGGGTGTTCCAAAATTAGTACTTTACAGTTTTCAGTGCCTTCATTTCTTAAACAATGTAAGGGAAGTGCATGCTATTGAACTGTCAAGGCTTAAGAAGTATTCCAACACAAACAGTCTCTAACTGAAGCTTTGAATTTGTTAGAGTATATCATTTAAATTAAACCCCATGAAGTATCACATTTTTTTTTTGTAATAAAAAGTTCTGTTCAAAAATTTGAGTTTGGAAAATGTTTGAGACTGTTATAGCACGTGAAATTCACTTAGCTTACTTCTTTTAAGTTGTGCCTACTAAATAGGAGTCAAATATGGTAAATCGGATTGCAGTAAATTTAGGGCATAAGAAATATTTCCTGAAACATTTAAAGAAAATTTTCCATTTCACGGTTTTCCAGGAACCCCACATTGCTGAAATTTTGGCAAGGAACAAATAGGTCAGTTCTTGCAGTCTTGGCAGGATTAACTTTCCCCAGGGGTGGGTGGGTAACTTGAACTGAACCTGGAGCATGAACTGAAGCTCATGTTGCCAGTGGACCATGAGTTGCTACCTATTAGAAGCTTCATGTAAATAAGCTTTGTTCTCTTCACCCGTGCCCTCCATGAACATAATAGGTGCCAAAGTACAGCCACAGGTGTTTACACTAAATTTTTGAAATGACTTTCTCTGAAAAGCAAAACAATGCACCTTGGAATGTCTTGATGCCTGTCTGGCTCATATGCATGTTCTAACAGCATATTGAATTTTAACATGTCTTTATTCTTGGTCTGAACTATAATGTCATAGGTATGTAAGCTTTAGGTAGGGAAGCTTATAGACCTCCCAATCCTAACCATACTTATCATGTCAAAGAAAATTCCATTGATTTTTCTTTTTTTGGAAGGACTTCCACGCAAGTCGAACAGCTTTGGAGCTGTGAGTTTGGGGTCATGGCTGGGCAACACTCTGTTTGTTCTCCCCTAAGCTTTTATTTACTGAAACATAAATAGGGCATTTTGAAACAATATAACGAAGGAAGGCATGTATTGGGTTGAGATACAGCTCTAAACTAAATACCGGATTGACATTCTACCAATTGCCTACAGCTGTGTTGCATTGATTTGTTTTTAATCCATTGCCATGTTGTGGAAAAGCATTAGAAGAAACTTGGCCTGTTTCATAATGGTGGGGATGGTTGTGATTGATGGTGTCACGTTTTCATGAGAATTTGTGAAAGCCCTGCGGAGTGCAGGTTTTGGAGGAAGCTGTGCATGGAGTGTGTGTGTTCACCTTCTTATAAATGGCCTTATCATTGCTCTGCTTTCCAGAGGACCTATCAATGCCCTGTTTGTCTGGGTTACCTTTTCAAATGTTATTGCCGTCACTCTATTGATTTTGATGAAAACCTTGACATTTCTGTGACTCATCTGGGCAGAATGTGAAGGTTAGAATTTTTATGTTATTATTTGAGCCTAGCTAGGAGAAAAGATTAGATGGTTCCTGGGGTGATGTAGCTAATGGGCTAATGTTGAGGGGGGGGGGGTAACTCATATGATGCTGGTGCTTTAATTCAACATACATTCTAAGGAAACCAGGAAACTTCCTGTATTAAATATCATATCTGGAAACTGGGTACAGTAATCTGATCAAAGTAATATGTCAGATATCGACTGCATTGAGTTGATGTTAACATGTTTTGGTTTTAACTATACAGCTTGTTGAGTTTGCTCCTGTGGCTTTTGTGCTGAGTAGTGCCTCATCACAGACATAATGAGCATATTCCCTCTATCTCAACCCCCCCTTTTTTCTCCTGAACTTTCCTAGCCCTATTCGCTGTGGCCAGAAGGCCCCACCCATCTTGTATGACACAACTGCACAGCAGGTCGAGCTACAGCTGGGGCTACGGTGGTATATCCTCAGCCATAATCTTCTCTGCACTTCTTTTCCCACCCCTCACGTCCCCCCCTTTTGCAACATACAATCCATATTCATCTGTCAGTCCTGAACATTCATGTTCCTACATTCCTTGCTCACAGAAGACCTCATGAAAGATGTCTGCAGAAGTCCTGATTCCCCAATTCCCACTCATCACCATGCAGAAGGACGTTACTTTAGGACCAATATCTAAATCGCAGATAGAGCAAGCAAGATGATCGTTTGGCATTTGTATAGCTGCACATTTTGAGAACATGCAGAGTGCTTCACATATTGTAATGTATTGTAATCCTTACAACCGCCACCCTGTAAGTGAAATACTATATTTTTAACTCTGCATTGTAGCTGAGGCTGAGAGGGAGCAGTTTGCTGAATGCCAGTCACTAAGCCACCTAGTGAGTTTACTGCGGAAGCTTTCATGGCCGGCGATCAACGTACAATGTCTCGGAATTACGGGTCTAGAAGCCATGTCTGAAGAAAACTTGAAATTTAATTTTCTTCGTTCTGCTTGCGGGTTTCCTGTATTGGCAGCCGCAAACAGACAAATACATTAAAATCCAAGGAATGCCGTGTGTAGCCTACGTTTCGTTCCGTACCCCGGAACCTCTTCTGGGCAATTAATACAATTGCAGATGAATACCCAAGCCTTAGTCCCCTTCCTGTATAAAAACCTTGAAAGCGCGGGAAACCGCTATTAATTGGGAACGGAAATAACCTGAGTTCACCCCATGACCGCGTTAGCTGTCAAATGCTCTGTTAAAGGGAACTGCCACCTTTTTCCTTTTTCTCCGCTGCCACTTTTTTCCACTTGGTCTTTGCGAATTATTAGCCACCAAATTCGATTCGTAAATACCAGATCTTGTTGCCTGTTAACCAGTTTGTCAATGGGTTGTTTGGAAATATGTAGACAACCATCTAGAATCTTTGGAAATATGTAAACAACCCATTTGTCTGTTTGCGGCTGCCAATACAGGAAACCCGCAAGCGGAACGAAGAAAATTAAATTTCAAGTTTTCTTCATACATGGCTTCTAGACCTGTAATTCCGAGACATTGTAAGTTCACCTAGTGCGTTCATTGCCAAGGCAAGATTTGAACTGGGGGAAGTCCTGATTTGTAGCTGGGTCTCTTAGCCTCAATGCTACACCAGCTCATAATGGTCTGAATGATGTGATGCCTGCGTGCCTAAATGTTTTCAGACCAAACGATCTTTGTGTGGGATCAAACCACCTTATTTGGCCCACCTACATAGTTCCTTCATTTGTATGTCACTGGGGTCACATAGGAAGAAGCTACTTCCAAGACAGTCACTTCCTCTTAATGTCTTGAAGGGAGCCCTAGGGAAAATTGCACAGTGGTGTGAAAATCAGGAAAGTGTCAACTTTGCTCTATGTACACACGTTCAGAAACAAAAGCAGACAGACCTAAATCTAGGACCTCGAGAACCGTGGCCCTCTTCCTCATCTAGTTTATTCCTCTGAAATTATTACTACTATTTATTTGTGTGTGTATACACTTTTCAACAAAAAGTAGTTCACAGAGTGGTTTACAAATCCATCCGTCCGTTGGATAGCCTGCATTGCCTCTTCACCTGAGCTGTCATCCCAGCATTGAACTTGAAAGACTCAAGACTACAGGTTGCTGAACTGTAAAGTAGACCTGCTTGAAACTGGGGAATTCTTGGCCACGGTCCTGGAACCATAAAATTGTAAATGCAGTGAGATGACTTGCATATCAGTGGCTTTGAGGTTACGGTCTTTGGTTACAACCCTGAATGCAACTATGGATATGATGATGCTCAGATGTGAAATCCCTGAGGCTTAGCAATTCCCAGTTGTGGGGAAGGTCACTACTTGTGGGGTTCTTTTTCCTCTTTCCCTTTCCTCAAGAACATAGCAGGCTGCTTTATACCGAATAAGACCATGACTCCATCAAAGTCAATATTGTCGTAGGCTGCATTGGCTCTCCAGGATTTCAGCCAAGAATTTTTCTCTGTTCTACCTGAAGATACCTGGGATATTGAACCTGAGATTTTCTGCATTCAGTGCATGGGCTCCACCATTGAGCTACAGCCCCTTCCTTCCACAGCTAAATAAGTAACTTCTTAGCTTCCTCTAATAAAGCCTTTTTGACATGAGTGGAAATCTATTTGTGCTGCAGAAATGTACTTAATAATACAGGTGGGCCCCCATATCCGCTGGGGATATGTTCCAGGCCCCTCCGTGGATACTTGAAACCGTGGATAAGAGCGAACACCCCCTCCATGGATTCCTGAGGGGCCCCCCACCCTGCCTCCCCTGCAGGCAGGCATGCTTGCCTCCCCCCAGCTCATTTTTCTTCCAGCAAGATTTGTTTCTTCCTTAAAACAAACAGAGAAGCAGCCTCCATTGCAGGCAAGTAGAACGAGACTAAGTCCTAGAGAGGCTCTGCAAGGTTTCTGTTAACTTTGCAAAGCCTCTCTAGTACTTAGTCTCATTCTACTTGCCTGCAATAAGCAGCCAGAGCTGCTTCTCCTGTTTGTTTAAGGAAGAAATGCAGCTTACTGGGAAAAAAGTAAAAGCTTGGGGGGGTCCCCACAATCCGTGGATAACTGAAACCGTGGATAGCGAATCAGTGGATATGGGGGCCCACCTGTAATCATAAGAGAGACCTTGTGTGACTCTGCTGAAAGACAGAGGAAGACCAGTGTTCTCAGGAATAGCTTTCATTTATTGACAGTCCCCTTTCAGGATTGTGAAGTGATTTTCAGGCTTATGGTCCCGTCCAGCCATTCAGAGGCAACCTGAGGTGGTCGCCTCATGGTGGATGCCATAATAAAAGGAAAATGAATCAGTTCCATGGGATGCAATTTGCTAGGAAGTTCTCCTTCTGCAAATGTCCCAATGGGAGAAGACAGAGCTGTACAAAAGCACTTCTGTAGGAGGAGGAGACCTTCCTGATGAATTTCACTCTCTCATCAAGTGAGTGCTTAGAGAGGTACCATTTTGGATTTTTTTGCTTTGGGCCCCAACATAGTCAGGATTGCTGAAGGACTGGGACAAGCTATATTGCCAATATAGCTTGTCCCAACAACCCTACATAAGAACGTAAGAAGAGCCCTGCTGGATCAGGCCAAAGGCCCATCTAGTCCAGCTTCCTGTATCACACAGTGGCCCCACCAGATGCCTCAGGGAGCACAAGACAACAAGATACTTGTATCCTGTCACCACTCCCTTGCACCTGGCACAAAGAAAACCTACTCCTACAACCAGGAGGTTGCTTATCCCCACCATGGCTTGTAAGCTGTGATGGTCTTTTCCTCCATAAATCTGTCCAATCCAGTTTTAAAGGCATCCAGGCCAGGTGTCATCACCACCTCCTGTGGCAAGGAGTTCTACAAACCAATTACACGCTGGGTAAAGAAATATTTTCTTTTGTCTGTTTTAATCCTCCCTCCACTCAATTTGAGTGGATGTCCCCTAGTTCTAGTGTTGTGTGAGAGGGAAAAGAACTTCTCTCTATCCACTCTCTCCATCCCATGCATAACTTTATATGTCTCAATCATGTCCCCCCTCAACCGCCTTTTTTCTAGACTGAAGAGCCCCAAAGGCTGTAGCCTTTCCTCATAATAAGGGAGATGTCCCAGCCCACTAATCATTTTGGTCGCTCTCTTCTGCACCTTTTCCAGTTCCACTATATCCTTTTTGAGATGCAGCAACCAGAACTGGACGCAATACTCCAGATGCGGCCTTACCATCGATTTGTACAACGGCATAATAATATTGGCTGTTTTATTCTCAATGCCTTTTTTAATGATCCCAAGCATGGAATTGGCCTTCTTCACAGCCGTTGCACACTGGGTCGACACTTTCATCGACCTGTCCACCAGTACCCCAAGATCTCTCTCCTGACTATGGGAGGTGTTTAAAAATGTGGTGTGGTGTTTCAGCAAAGGGACTGCTGGACCATGGCCTCCCTCTTTTAAAAATGGCTTCTGTGTGAAATGCTTAGCTTAGCAATGGGAAGATGAAGTAAGTCTTCAGTATTATCAACTACTCTTTGTAGATCTGAGGAGTAACAAGATAGGCAATTGATTAGTTCATGTAAGGATATGTTAATTCTGGAAAGAATGGTTCTTGGTGATCTAATTTACAGTTGTCATTGTCTTCTTTGGCCTGTAGAATGTAAGGAAAATTGCAGCTGGAAGTTACTTTCATGGTGTGATTGTTGTCATCCCCCCCCCCACACACACACACACCAAGAGTTAAAGATAGGCTTACCAGATCTCCAACCGGGACAGAGTGCTAGACCTTTAGGAGAAGGAATGTGGGCAGGTGTAGCTTGTTAAACCTTAGAGCACAATCCTAGGCATGTCTACTCTCAGAAGCAAGCCCCATTGTGTTCAGTGGGGCTTGCTTCTGAGTAGACATGCCTAGGATTGTGCTCTAAGGTTTAACAAGCTACACCTGCCCACATTCCTTCTCCTAAAGGTCTAGCACTCTGTCCCGGTTGGAGATCTGGTAAGCCTAGTTAAAGAGCTTTAAGATAGGCCTGTTTTCAGCACAGACAGGATGGTGGGAGAGAGGGTGTTTAACCTGTTCTCCACCTGCTGTTTTTCTGCTCAAAATCACCCTTCAGGTTGCTTCCCTCCCCCATTGCAAAGTGATTCTAGTAAAGGTAAAGGTTCTCCTTGCTCGAAAGCCAGTTCTTACTGACACTAGGGGCGGTGCTCATCTCTGTTTCAAAGCCGAAGAGACAGTGATGTCCGAAGATGCTTCCGTGGTCATGTGGCCAGCATGACTCAACGCCGAGAAGCACATAACGCTGTTACCTTCCCGCCAAGGCGGTACCCATTAATCTACTTGCAATTTCTTGCTTTCGAACTTCTAGGTTGGCAGGAGCTGGGGCCAAAGACGGTAACTCATACCGTCACGCGGCACTCAGGTCTCAAACTGCTGTCCTGCCTACCTTCCGGGTCTTCAGTTCAGCATCTTAACCACTAAAGGCCGCTTCAGACCGCACGAATCTCGGCTCGTCCCGGAGCTTAGCCAAGGCGTTCTGGGGTGTCTGGTTACCACAGCAGAAGCGAGTGGTCTCCCGATTGCCGGCACGCTCGAACATCCTCCTGGGCCATGTTTGGGGGGGGGCGCGCGGCCGCGCTACTGGAGCCACCAATCAGATGAGAGGGGGAGGAGAGTGGCACTTGTGCTTAGCAAATCACAGCTGCGCTTTCTTCAGAAGGCGGGACAAAAGGAGGGACTATTTGCAGGGAGACACTCCTACAGACAGGCAGGTCAGTGGCCAGCCTCTCGCGCTCGCTCGTCTTCGTTCGCCTCCGCGAGCGGTCTGAAACGGCTTTAAGCCACCACTGCAGGCAAATCCATGCATGGAATTCTGTGGGGAGGACCATCTGGGAGGGTAACTTGCAGTGGAAAAAGGCCAGCAGGGAAAGGGTTAAGCATTACTTCTTCACCTGTTCCTTGTCAGATCAAAATGGGCCCCTCCCTAAGCTGTGTTTTGGACTGTGCTGTTATGCATTTGCATCTAATGTGGAATTTGCCCTAAGGGTGCCTGGTGTTGCATGTTACCTTGCATAGGATAACCTGAAGTTGGCATCAATTTAGCTTAATTGACCTGGAACCCTGGTGGAGATGCAGCAGTCCAGGTCTCAGTGCACATGTGGGGGCTTCCTAACATTGACAGGAGTAGGAGAAAGTGCCCCATAGCTGACATTGGGAGCCCTGGAGAGTATGTGGCTGTGATCCAGAGCCCTTCTTGTAAGCAAGATTCTTTCACTCCCATGGGAGAAATTGGCCCGCTGTGGGCTTGTTAAGCATAAAATTAAGCAGTAATTCCTGTGGTACATAACAAATGTGTCCCTTAGCATCTTGATCCTGAACTCTTAGCTGCTGTCCTACCATTAGCTATTCTGTGATTTATTTATTTTTCCTGGGGAATCTGAGCTGCAACTTGTTTTCTGACTTCTTGTCACCCCATAAAATGGCAACCTGTATTTCGATCATTTAGACCTGCTTGTATAATTTTTGGGCAACCTTAGCAATGTAGAGCTAGTGAGTGGCATGGTTGCTCTGTTCCACATCTGTCAGTATGGTGTTTCCTCCAAGGTTAGGATCAGAGCCTTAATTCCTAGCAGATGCTCTTGCCAAGTTGGCTCATAACACAGAGCTTACCGTTGGCCTATGTTAATGTGTTTCTTTAACCTAGTTTCTTGCTGACAGAATTGGCTGGAGCTAAGCAAGAAACTTGTTCCTCCAGAAGTTATTTTGGAACTGAGATCCGCTGTCGTCTTCGGGCTGAAACGAGACGTCTTGGCACCCCAAGCACTGGCCTGAGAGACCTCCTGATGGCTGGCTGTGCACATCTCAGCACAGGAAGTCAGAGGCGGCTTTGAGAGCCAGCTCACAATCGAGGGCTGACTCACCTGGGTCAGCTGAGCCCAAATCTATAAACTGTTGACTGCTGTCACCCTTGTGACTAATCTGTCTGGTTGCAGTCTGAATGCTACAGCCTCTAGTTATTGCTCTTGCAAACCAGGGCCCCAGTTTTGGCATCGGCTTTGTTGCACTTGGGTGGAGTAGAGTCCGTGGAAGTGTTAAAAGAAGATAATTTTTCACAAAATGAATGGTATGTGCTGCTGTTTAATGGAGTACCACTACTGCCATACCAAGAGAGTGCATACCTCTTCCCAGACAAGCATTTGGTGGTGTGTGTAATATGCTAGTTGTGGAGTTACACCAGCCTTGCAAATATACCTGCGTAAGCTAGTACACTAAGTCCCCAGCATACATACCAGTTCCATTCCAGAGGTCTGTACAGAAGGCGGAATGTACATACCTTGAAAAAGCTGGCTCTTGCCGGCCCAGTGCTAACACACCTGTGTGAAAGCACCACAAAGGACATACTGCGCCTGCACGAAAGTCCCAACACGGACGTACGTACCTTGGCTGGCTGTAACTCAAGGAACTAGTAAGTAACTCAAGGAATTTCTTACTAGTCTGCCTCTCCACAACATACTAACCTGACAGCCCAATTCTAACCAACTTTCCAGTGCTGATGCAGCTGCAGTGCATCCCCGAGGCAAAGGAACAAATGTCCCCTTACCTTGAGGAGGCCTCCATGACTGCCCCCCCCCACCACAGGATGCAGCGTACGCCCCATTGGCATGACTGCATCGGCACTGGAAAGTTGGTTAGGATTGGGCTGTAAATCACTTGACAACCCGAACCGGCCTTATTCCATGTCAGACAATCAGTGGTCCATCTAGTTCAGTATTGTCTACAGCCCCTCCATGAACAATGGTCAATTGACCAAAGGCGAGCTTGGACTTAAATTTGAACCCATGTCTGGCTACTCTATCTGATGTTTCCATTGGCCTGCCATCAATTACAGCTATTAAGAATTCCTTGGTTTTGCTTCTCTGGAAGAAAGAAAAACAGTGTGCCTATACTAACTGTTTAAAAAATCATCTGCTTCAAAGAAGACTAGCATTGTGGACAAAACTAATTGTATTTATTCTTGGGTTTCCTGACTTGTTCATTTTACAAGGTACATATTTGCGTACACCAGACTGAACAGCTGCATTAGTAGGAGCCGCCACCACATTCTTTCTCTCTTGGCGTCCCAGAGGCAAAAACTGACCTATAAATGTGTTTACCCTTTGTTGTCCCAGAGTATCTTTGCTGGTTTGCATTCCATAAGATTTGAGGCTTGTGAGGTGGGCTACTTCAGCATCTATGCGGCATTTGTGATAACCTTTATTCCCAATCTTCTGGTAAATATGATGGGATGCAAGATGGTGTGGGAGAGGGAAGGAAACCATTTGAGCTGATGGGAGCAGTTGACCATCTGGCTACAAGTTCCTTGAAAAATGTTCAAGGAACTCATCTTGACCCTGTGAACCTCCTTTTTAGTCCTTTTGATAACACTAAGCCAAGGTTATGCTATGAGTAAATTATACTCACAGTTGAGGTGGGTTGGGTTTTGAGGGTATCTGGTTTGAGAAATGCCCCCTTGAAGTTGTTGGGATGCATTTGTGTTAGCCATGTCCCTCTTCATGATGAATTAAACTATGGTTTAAAGTATGTTCTGTGAGCTTCATGGCCTGACGCACACCACGTTGCTTTGAAGTAAGACTCTTGTTTACCTGTCTAAAAGCTGGAAATTCTAGTACCATGTGACTTAGCAAAATCTATGCACCTTTGACATCCATCATCATTAAGATGGTAACAAGGCGAGGAAAAGACACATAGCCTCTTCTTGCTTCTTTGATCAACTTTTCTCCCCTCCTATGGGAGCAGCCGATACTGACTCCAGGAAGTCTAGTCCTGCATGCATTCAACTTTTGGGACCAATTTACATGTTATGTTACATGGCATCAAACCTGGATGTACATGCAGTGGGAGGTTGCAGCCGCTCCGGACTCTATATTGAGTTGACTTCATTTGAAATGTGTGTGAATCATTCATATGTGACTTCTTGAGATATACACTTAACTGTGAAGCTCACTGTGTGATCTTGGGCCCATCACAATTTCTCTGCCTACTCTGCTGCTCCACTGAAGGGGTTAGATCTGGAACAGACAAAAGAGAACCCTTCATACAGCACATACTTGGAATAGGATTCACTACCACATGATATGAGATATGCAATGGTCACTCCTTTAGAAGGCTTAAAGGGAAATTGGACACATTCATGGCAGGGTGAGGTCTATCAAGGGCTACTAGCCATGATACTTAAATGAAATCTCCATATCCAGAGGAAAATATGCCACTGGATGCCAGTGTCTGGAGAGGGCACAGCGGAGGAGGGCTGTTCCCTTCATGCCCTGCTTGTGGGCTTCACAGAGGCATATGATTGGCCAGTGTTGGAAACATGTTGCTGGGCTAGATGGATCTTTTGGTCTGATCCAGCAGGGCTCTTCTTGTGTTCTCATTAGCCATGGTCGTTAGGGATGGAACCTCCATGTACAGAACGAAGCATCATAACTTAGGGTATTAGATGCTGGAAAACATGCAACAAGGGAGGTCTGTTTCTTTCATGTCCTCCTGCTTGTGAGTTTCCTGGGAGCATCTGGTTGACCACTGTTGGAAACACAAAGTACAGGTATGCAGACCAGACTGTGGTCCAGCAGTGGTCATGTGCTCCTCTAATGGATAATGCATGCTACCCTGAGTATCTTGGATGAAGGATTTTGACAGAAATAAAGGTATGAAATGGCTTGCTCTTAACATATTGAGCTCACATTTTTTTGCTCTTAGAAAAAGGTCAGAATTCCAAAACAGTCATTTCATGGTGTTCTTTTTTTTTTGGGGGGGGGGTTGTTCTCTCTCTCTAACATATTGGATAGAATACACTTGAGACCAGTATTATGATACAGTTCAAACATGACTTGTATGTTCCTTGTGGGTTTGTTTCTCAGAAGAATGTTTTGTGATTCAGTTTTTCCTCGGATAAAGAACAGAAGTTCTGGCCTCTGTTGCTTATTAACCCTCTCTCTCTCTCTCTTTTTGCATCTGGCTGGATTAAAAAAAAATCTAGGGTTTGGTTTAAACTTGAAGACTTTTTCTTGACAATCTTGTGAAGATCTTGAAAAAATGCAGTTTGAGCTGGAGGAGCTAATTTTACATGGAAAAACAACCTGTCACTGGGTATCCATCTGTATTATGATCAGCAGTAAATTCATGTGTTTGAAAATGAGCCAGTTCTTTAGGAATGGACTATAAAATATACTATCCTAAATGTGATTTATAATGGCCGGATTCTGAACCATTAAGGGAGAAAATTGCTCCATGATGTCAAAGGCCACCATAGTCTGTTAGAAATGCCATGCTGCAGTACACTGAGATGTAGTCCAGTGTTGTCCCTAGTGATTTCGATACAGATTTTTTTTCACCTTAAAAAAGAAAAACAAAGATAACTCTGTGGTATAGAGTGAAACTTTCTCAGACTTCAGCTGCAATGCACTCTTCCCCGTTATCTGTAAGTTTGCTATACAGATCTTCACTTATCCGTACCGAACATATTAAGACTATCCTTCCTTAGCCATACCAATATTTTTGGTACGGTATAGAAGTGTGTGAAGTGCTTTGGAACTTGAAATGTGATATGTCAACACAATCCCAAATGGTTAGCTAACTTAGAATGCTTGATTTGGGGTGTGTGTGTGTGTGTGTGTGTTTCCTTAAGACAAGAAAACTTCTGATTTTTTCCTACTTTAATTATTTTGCAAGCTGTTTAGCTTTTACCTGCAAAGTTTGCAACAGAGGTTAACCGGATTTAATTTTATTGACTCTGTTGTAAAAATGGTGTAATCCAGGAACACTGATTGAGTAGGCAAGGACAAATCCATTGGGTTTTATCTTTCACATAATGGGCATAACCCTGTAAAAGGCTGATGAAACGAAAACGCCCTATTCATGTTTACCTGGGAGTTGGCCCCATTAAACACAGCACAGATTTCTGAGTAAATGTGCATCAGATTGGGTTGCAAGGAGACATTCTAGCCCAGTGATTTTCAACCAGTATGCCGCGGCACATTGGTGTGTTACCTGCGGGAGTTTGGGGGAGGGTCATTTATTAGTATGGCCATTGGGGGATACGAATGTGACGTGCCTTGTCAAAGCGGTGCAGTGTGCCTTGTCAATTGTTAAAAAAAAAACTGATGTGCCTTGACAATTTTAGCGCCACCTTGTCAGTGTGATGTGAGATGAAAAAGGTTAAAAATTGCTGCTCTAGTCTAGTCCATTCCTCTCCTCAGTGCTTCCTGCCCTCTCTTTGTTTTCAAATTCAGAGAGCAGGAGGAGTGGCAGAATAGGCAGTGGTGACTCTATTCCAATCTGCTTCTTGAGGCACTCATCTGTCGGCTTCATGGATGGGTTGGTCCTGATAGCTGCTGCTGCTGCTGCTATATCACATATTGTGCATGGTTTGCAACATCCACAATGCTTCTAAATATTTCCACATCAAGTGATTGCTTGAGTTGCTCGTTCATTCAGTCAGACCAGCTCTGGGTGGAACCCAGCTATTGTGTGTTCCGCCGGCTCCCTATTATGCAGGAACAGTTAAGTCACTTGGAAGGTACCGCTGCAAAAAGTCCTAGGCCAAAATACTATGAGTAACTTCCTCCTTTTCATCATTGTTGAACCTCCCAGCTCCTTCTGTTTCTTTGTAAGAAATGGTGGAGATGGATCTAATTAGTCCCAGCAAGAATGTTTTAGATTCCAAAAGTGAATCTCACAAGTTACTCTGACTGGCATATCCTGTTTGATTTTGATTGAATATATATTATGAAATAAGACACTTTTTCATTTGTTGTTGTTGTTCGGTCATTAAGTCGTGTCCGACCCTTCGTGATCCCATGAACCATATCCCACCAGGCCTTCCTGTCCTCCACTATCTTCCTGAGTTTGCTCATTTTCATGTTCGTTGCATCGGTGATACTGTCTAACCATCTCATCCTTTGCCTTCCCCTTCTCCTTTTGCCTTCAATCTTTCCCAGCATCAGAGTCTTCTCCAGAGAGTCCTCTCTTCGCATAAGGTGGCCAAAATATTTGAGCTTCAGCCTCAGTACCTGTCCTTCCAGGGAACAGTCAGGGTTGATTTCGTTTAGGATTGACTGATTTGATCTCCTAGCTGTCCAAGGGACTCTCAGGAGTCTTCTCCAGCACCACAGTTCGAAAGCATCTATTCTTCGGCGCTCCGCCTTCCTTATGGTCCAACTCTCGCAACCATACATTGCTACTGGGAACACCATCGCCCTGACTATGCGAACTTTTGTTCATTATACTACAAGAAATCAGCATTGCTAAGAAAAACTAGATTAAAATATCCAGTTGCTGCCTTGGTGGTGCATTGACGTTTGTCTTTGTATAGAGACTCTTTTATGTTTATTATTTTTGGTAGCAGCTAAAATATTTGCTATAAAAGAAAAATTAATTTCTCCCTGTGTTCTAAATTTATTTGTATGTTGTAGTTTTTTAAGGACACCAAGCCTGTTTTACACACCAGCATAACCTGAACATGCAAAAATTATTCCAAATGCATATGCACAGAGAGAATTCCAAAACCACAGTAAATACATTTATTAGATCAAATCAGTGTCCCCAAATCAGTGTCCCAAAATAGTGAGTAACTTTTTGAGTGCTCCGGAATGCTGCTTCATGGTGATTATTAAGCAAAGCAAGAAAAAAGGGAGGGGTGGAGAAGAGAGGAAAAAACTGGGTCCGTCTGATACAAGTGACCAAACCTGATGTTATGTCCAGTTTGGGCCAAAGATATGTTGAATGCTTGGAAATGATGCAAGAAGGGTACAGTACTTTACCCTCCCCTTATGTGAGTTTCCCTGTGTGAGTTTCCAGATGTTTTTTTTTTAAAGCATGTTTGCTGGATTTCCTTCAGCAGGTGAAATAATTAAATGAAACCCTATTCTTGGAGCTCTGTTGCTATCGACTGTGAAATGCAGGTGGCCAAACAAGGAAGAAAACAAAAAGCAAGGTCTTCTCTTGGCTTCTGTTTGCCAAAGCAATACTCAGCAGCCAACTGGCAATGACAAAAGAAGCCTAAACAGTTGGAAGCTGCAACAGGATATCACAACAATGCCCTTCAGGTTCAGTGCAGTGTCTTCAAATGTGCCCTTTTAAGGGTCTCTTTGCATTTTCTAATGAGTCAATGGCAGTGTTCAGAGAGGAAAAAGGAAGCTCTACTGGATTATAATTGGAGACTGAACTTGTATGGGTACAGACTGTGTATGTGTGTGTGTGTGTGTGTGTGTGTGTGTGTGTGTGTGTGTGTGTGTGTGAGAGAGAGAGAGAGAGAGAGAGAGAGAATGTCCCCTCCCCCAAGGTGAGCCCCGGCCCCACCAGCATGGGCCGCATCCTGCATAGGATGCAATGGCTGGCCATTTAGTCAGGCCGGTGCATCTTAGGTAGGATTGGGCTGTAAATTATACAAAATGAGGTTGTGCCCACTTACTCCATTGATTTGAATAACACATACAGATTTCAAGACTTGGTTTTTCTTGGCATGCCATTTAGATTGCCTAGGACAGTGTAGAACTCTGCATTCTGTTTGCATGGAGCTGATGTAGCCCTAACTTCGATCTTTGGGGAGGCAATGACTGCTAGAAGCTTGCTTTGCTCCATGAAGATTTTAGTGTAGTTTGAGGGTGTCTGATGCAGATGCCATGAAGTACCAGACATCGATGCTGTTCAAAACTGGGCTGTCTGGTGATGGGGGCTTGGCTTTTGTATCATGTAGCAGATTGGTGGAGCTACCTGCCTCTATCTGCCTGCTGCTCCTTCTTCCACTCTTTGGATTTGAAAACGAAGAGGGGAACAGAACAGGAAAGGAAGTGTGGAGGAGAGTAGTCTTTAATGCTTCCTCTCTGTTCTCTTCATTTTTAAATCCAGGAAGCAGGAGGAAGTACAGCAGCAGAGGCAGTGTTTGGGTAACATTGGGTAAGGTGGGTGACAATTGGCACACCACTTCAGGCACCAGGAAGTTTTGGGTTGGCTCTGGTGCTACTTTCTATGATGCAGTAGCAGCCTACAGGAAATTCCCAATGCAGACACATATACTCTAATTTTAAAAATTAAACCTAATGGCTTTGTGCTGGAAAGAGAGAGGACAAGTCTTGGCTGAGTGTCTTAGCTTGAAAGAATGTAATTACATAGCTGGTGTTCGGCCAAAACGTTGGGTGCAATGAAACCTGCAAAATGTTGCACGTGACTCTGAACTTGGCCATGTGTGGGCTACTCCTCATCCTTGGGTCTCTCCTCTGCGAAAGCTGTACCTCCAGCAGTAAACACCACCCATCAGAGCCACTGGTTCAACAGTGAGTCAGCGGGCAGAGCTGAAATGAGCATGTTGCCACCCTTGTGTGAGTCTTGGTACTGTTCCAGGGAGACGCTGGTTGGGCCCAGCCCTGCTCCAGTTCACAAGATCAAGCAAGGGCAAAGAATAGGTGCTGCTGCAGATGGTTGTCACATCATTTTTAAGCATGCACAATTCCAATGCAGTGGAAGGATCTGAGCAGTTTTAACACTTAGAGAGGTTGCGGAGCTTGTCGGAGCACATTGGAGCCCCATTGCCAAAGTCACCTGCCTCAAGACAAGTTGCTGGAGTTCATTTATGCTTTGCAGGTGCTCTCATGTTCAGAAACAATCTTTGTCATGGAGTCAAGAAGGCCTAAGCAGCAAGACCAGTAGATTATACAGCACTGCTTTTGCATGTCTGTTTCTCTTTACAAGACGAGCAAGATTTAAGAAAAGAAAAAGGGAATGCCTGTATTTAAAAGCTGAATTCCTTAGGAGTTTCTTTTATACGGAAATGAGCATAGTGCTTGTAATTTAAAAAGCAAATTGTAGGAATACCTCTTCTAAGGTGGTGCCTGCTGCCATCTATACTTCTTATAGGTACGTACTAAGCTGCTTTATAGGCCAGCGGGTGGCGCAGTGGGTTAAACCACTGAACCATGAGCTTTTGATCGAAAGGTCGACAGTTCGAATCCGCGACGGGGTGAGCTCTCGTTCCTTGGCCAGCTCCTGCCAGCCTAGCAGTTCCAAAGCATATTAATATGAGTAGATAAATAGGTACCGCTTGCGGGAAGGTAAACAGCGCTCCGTGTTCCAGCCGCATGCTACGCGCTGCAGCAAGGAGAGTCATGCCGGCCACATGACTACGGAGGCATCTTCGGACAAACGCTGGCTCTTCGGCTTTGAAATGGGGATGAGCACCACACCCTAGAGTCGGACACGACTGGACTTAATTGTCAGGGGTCACCTTTACCTTAAGCTGCTTTATACCGAGACTTCCATCTAGCTCAGCATTGTCTATGCTGCCTGGCAGTGGTCCTTCAGATTTTGGGCAAGATATTTGCCTAACCCTCCCTGTGATGTTGTCGGGGATTGAACCTGGGGCCCTCTGCTTGCAGAACAGGTACTCTACTGCTGAGCTACAGTCCCATCCTCGCATGTTTGTCATGGGGTGTCCACTGATGTAGGATGAGCCAGGGCTGGTATAGTCTTTTTGTAAACGTGTTGTTACCAAGCTGTGCAAGAACACCTACGGTTAATGCCTCGGTTTTCTTCTGTTCAAGCCCTCTACCAGGAAATGAAACTCTTTGACCATATGCTGCTTAGTACCAGATGCTGGGGGTGCACGACAGTGGAAAGCCATCTTTGCCTTCATGCTGTACTTGTGAGCTTCCAGCCAGGGACACCTGGTTCGCTGCTGTTTAGAAACAGGACGGTGGACTAGCTGTCTATGTGGTCTGATCCAGCAAGGCAATTCATAGTTGTTAGTTGTGTGTGTGTGTGTGAGAGAGAGAGAGAGAGAGAGAGAGAGAGAGAGAGAGAGAGAGAGACTCTTGCTTATACAGGTCGTGGTAGGGTGATGACTTAAGTGGGAAAAGAGACAGAACATTTGTGTTTTAAAAGGTGGTGGTTTGAAGCATAAGCCTTGTACTAATGATGGAGTTCACAACACAAACATTAGCAGTTCTCCAGCAGCACTGTGTAATTTGCAGCCACCAAAAATAAAAGCCAGATGCCAATAAAACTGAGCACCTGCTTGGTTGCTAGAGGTGCCTCTTAGGTGGAGTCTGGGAAGGTAACATAAGGCATAAAATATTTTCCTGGCAGCAGCTGCCTCTTACTGACTGCACAGGACAACATCTGCCTGAGATAGGCCATGGAACCTGAGAAATCTTGCAGTAAAGATTTTATGGAGCTGTGTGAAACGTTGTTGTGTTCTGGTTTTGCAATTTACGTAACCTGTCTTTTCCCCCTGTTTTTTGGAGCCTTCCCCTTCCTATTCAAATTGAGTTTTGAATTAAATGAATTCAGTCAAGTTGTGAACAGTATGTGCATGTGTTCAATGTGAAACGCACTGATGCTTGAATGTGATGCTCTCCAAAAGACATAAGGAATTGCTAAAGGAGGCCTGTAGTCCTTCCTGTGGCAATTCTCCCATCTTTTCTGTCCCTCCACATTACAGAACCCATCGCTCAGTGTCTGAATGCATGCTTTGCAAGCAGAAGGTCGTAGGCTCAATCCCTGGCACTTCTAGTGAAAAGTATCCTTGGTATTGGGCCTGGGACTCAGAACTTGCTAGGTACACCTTCCTGGCATGGTACTTGCCAAGAGAGGGTGCCACCACAGAGAAGACCATGACTTGGCTATCTTTGTCGATCGCTCAGTGAATGAGGGAACCTTACGAAAGTCCTGTTCAACTGAATTTAGTGCTTGTGTGGGGAATTATTTGGGAGGAAATTCTCCTGCAAATATTATATGTATATAATGTATGTTGGATGACACATATTGTGTGTTTATAGCTTAATGACTTGGGAAAACTCAAGACAGATAACACAAGAAATCTGTGATACAAATAGGTCAAAGGAAACTAATGGTCTCTCCCTTCCATGTTGCTGCTCCATCCTCGGGGTGGGGTGGGGTGCTGCTGCTGCTGCGGCGGCGGCTGAGACCCAAGGGGGATGGGCTGGACTAGGTGGGCTGACAGCTGGCCCTGTCTGCAAAAGGAAGGTAGTGGTACTTGCTTGCCTTTAGGGGTTGTAAAGATGGCAACAATATATATATACTGCATGTGAAGTGCTTTCAAAACTCTCTTTCTCTCTCTGTAACTGTTTGTATTTATTTAATACATTTATATCCCACCTTCCCCCCCCCCCAATTGTGGGTGTCCAAGGTGGCTTACAGAGATAAAAAGATTATTATTATTATTATTATTATTATTATTATTATTTATTAACAGTATTTATATACCGCTTTTCAACAAAAAGTTCACAAAGCGGTATAAACACAATAAATATTATCCTGTTTAGTATGTGCAACTTCCTCGTTCACTGTTGGCAATTCTTCATTTACCTCAGCAATCCTCTAACCAAGAAGTCATTGCCTCTTTCAGAGCTTAAAATCAAGGCTAAAGCTTAAGTGTCCTCATATTGCAGAGAGATTTTCAAACATGTGGGACCTGCAGCACTGTGCGTTTCCAAGTTTCCTTTTATTGTTTGGATATTCAGTTGTTCAAACCCTTGTCTGCCTTGAGCTGAAATACTGTACTGTAGTCTTTGAAATCTGCCGTGATGATGATAAAAGTTGAAGCCCTAGCAAATATTAGATACTGGTATTTTGCCATAGTTCTGCAAGGATAAGCGTTCACTGTTAGGGCTGTACCTCCTTTTTGAAATCCATTTTTTGCTGTGCTTAAAAATATTTTCGTTTTTCAACAGAATTCCCTGCACTCATGCATACATTTTTAAAATAACAATGTTTTAGTGCATATAGTCTCTCCCCCCTCCCCCCCCGGGATCCCATCAATCCATATAAAGGAAATAAGTGCAAACATTTTGTGATTGTGTTTCCTGACAGCTGTGATACAAAAGTTACTTCACAATTAGAAGCCGGTGTCGGTACATCTGGTAGAGAGACCTTTTGGCTAGGAGCTAAATGAAATACCTTCATCTTTCTTTATTCTTGTTCCAGCAGTACTAAAACTGAACACTATGCCTATAAAACATGTCCTACTGAAAAGTGAGAAACTTCCATCATACGTGTTGCCTATCTATCGTGTGTGTGTGTGTGTGTGTGTGTGTGTGTGTGTGTGTGTGTGTGTGTGTGTGTGTGTGTAATGGAGCAGAGAATTATCACAGGGATTGTTCTGCATCCATATCTGGTTAAATTTGCTGCTGATTTCTACTACCACATACATAGGACCAGTCTTTTGGACCATTCGTGTGTTTAAGCATCTGATTCCTGCAGGCCTCGGTTGGGCAATTGCTTCACCCTAATCTACCTGAAAAAGCTGTTATGCAAGGATATGTATGATAAGAATTGTTAAGAGCACAATAGTGCTTCTACGTGGGTAATGTAGGACAGAGCCACTCAGAGGAATTTTATCTGGGGGTACAAAGTTTCTTTTGGGCCCCTTCCCTTCATGTGAATTTGGCTCTGATCCTGGGCCCCCTTTTTGACCCAATTTTGACCTTGGGCCTGGGTACGATTGTTGTACCCCCTTAACCCCCCTCCCAGAGGCCCCGATGTAGGAAGCTGCCTTACCTAGTGAGTCAGACCACTGGGTCCACTTAGCTCAGTATTGGCTACACTGACCTGCAGTAGTTCTCCAGAGTTTGACTGGTATTTCCCAGCCCTACTGGGAAATACGGCTTAGTACGTACAGCAGCTTAGTACGTACCTGTAAGAAGTATAGATGGCAGCAGGCAGAGATTGAACTTGGGACCTTTTGCATGCATTGCTGAGCTACAGTGCCTCCTGCGTTGTTCCTGTCTATTCCACCGGAGCTTGCACAAGAGGCTTTGGTGAGGATTGTACTTTGCACTAGAGTGAATTGTACTTTGCTGGGTCTGATCTGTGTGTCTCCCACTCTGCTTCCCATAATGATGCCCAGCATCCTCTGCCAATGGCAGTCTCCTTGTATGCAACTATTGCCTTTCTTGAAAGATGTGATGAAGACAATTGTGCAGGTTTCTCCCCTCCCCTCCCTGTCATACAGGTTACTGAGAAGTAGAAACCAAAACACAGAGAGGGGAAAAAATGTAACCATGACTGGACAATGGAAGCCCAAAGTTTCCACCCACTGGGCCAGTGTGACAGGAAAGACCTGCTGGGCGGAAAGTAGGTGGCCATTACCCTGTCTGAGTTGAGAGACCCTGCCGGCCCTGAGCAATGCATAGCCAGGCAACTTAGACTGAAATTCTGTAGACACTTACCTGGGAGTAAGTTCCATTAAACTCAGTGGGGCTTACTTCTGAGTAGACATGCATAGGACTGCACTGTTAGACTTGTTGCAACTTGGGTGGCGTCCTCAAGGAACGCTGTTCTCTCTCCAAGATTTGTGGCAGGAATGCAGCTCTAGTGGTGTAAGAAGTAAGACATCCGAGCTTGGCTGCTGGTAGCTGTGATGATCACACGATGTGTCATTGGGCACAGGATTCCATTTCTGCAAATCTCAGCTTTTATTTTTTGGGGTTTTCTTTTTTTAAAGGCAAGTTTCTATTAATAATACTGTAGTGTGTGTGTATGTGTCATGCTTTCAACATTCTTCCAGTAATGCTTGCAACAGATTTATAAGGTTGGCCAGTAATATTGTCCCCATCTTGCAGATGGGTGGGTGGGGGTTGCAGCTGAAAGATGATGTGCTCATAGCTGAGCCTGAGGTTGCAGTTCTCTGCGTATTTATTTGTGTCTCTTCTCCTTCTGCCACAACTCTCAGGTTTTGCATTCCAAAGAATTCCCTTAATGGGAAATAAACACAGACAAGGCCCATGCATATGCTAGTTCCTCCTCCAAAGGTGAGCAGTGCCTAAGTAAATTTTTTATTAATGCAGTTTACCTAGACTTACCATAGACCCAGTATTTACCGGGACAATCCCGGTTCGGGAGCCCAAATCCTGGGCTCCCGGCCGGTCCCCTCTTCATCCCGGCCGGTTGGAACTGCCCCCCTGCAGCGCTAATACGCTGCCGCTGCGTCTTCGTCCAGACCAGGCCTGGACTCTTCACACGCCTGCGTGAAGCTGGAAGCACTCCAGAAACATCCGACTTCATTCGGACGTTTCCGAAGTGCTTCTAGCCTTGTTGCTCGCCCGCGCAAGGCTAGAACCACTCCAAAAACGTCTGAGTGAAGTCGGACATTTCCGGAGTGCTTCCAGCTTCGAAGCTGGAAGAGTCCAGGCCTGGTCCGCGCGAAGAGTCCAGGCCTGGTCCAGAGTATTAGCGCTGCAGGGGGGCAGTCCCAGCCAGCTGGGACGAAGACCCGGACCCCACCCCCGGTGACAACCCCAGACCCCTCCCCCGGTGACATCACTGCCGCCCCCCTCGGGGTGCAAGAAAATCTGGTAAGCCTACATTTACCTCCCTGTGTATGTATTCAACCACTTGATGCACTTAGGGCCCAATCCTGTCCAACTTTCCAGCACTGATGCTGCCCTGAGGTAAGGAAACAAACAGTTCCTTACTTTAAGGAGGCCTCTGTGACTGCTCCCCCAACCACAGGATGCAATGCACACCCCGTTGGCACGGCTGCATCAGCTCTAGAAAGTTGGATATGGTTGGGTCATGTCAGTGCGGTATGGTGGAACCACAGTCTATGAGCACTTGTAGCAAGTCCACTGAATAGGGCAGTGTTTCTCAAACTGTGGGTCAGGACCCACTTGGTGGGTCACGACCTGATTTCTGGTGGGTCCCAGGTGATGGAAAGATCAGCAAAGTAATTACCACAAGCCCTGAGGCTATTAAAAAATCAGATAGCTGCTAATTGTCCTTCAAAGAGCTGAGCTCCTGCAGTTTGCAAGCTTGTGTAAATATAGGGAGATAAATGTTTGAGTGTCTCATGAAGCTAGGTAGGTCCCGATAGAGTGTCATTTTAAAAAGTGGGTCCTGGTGCTAAAAAGTTTGAGAACCACTGGAATAGGGATTTACTTCTAAATAAATATTCACAGGGTTGAGCTGCCAGAGTCTTGCAGTATACAGGGATGCCCAATAATGGGTAACACCCCTGCTCCACATTTGGTATCAAATAGGCTAGAAAATGGTTGCCCACATTCAAAAGTATAAATGAAGATATTTGTAGACTGTTTCCTACATCGAATTAACATATTTTTTTTTACAATAAAAATGTGAATATCTCTTCTAAGGGTGATCTTAAGTGCAGATTATTTCTGCAGCTGACGCAATTTGATGGGTATCTGCTTATTTTGGCCTCTTAAGGGAATCCTTTGGAACACAAAACCTCACAAGGGATTTACTTTATAGAGAATTAGGAATCACAGGTATAAAAGCCATGTAAAAAAACTTTATAATCCAACTGAGTAAAATAACAATCAATCAATCCTGTAAGCAGTCTCCGGATTTCTCCAGCAATGCAGACAGGCAAAAAATCGCTAAGATCCACAGCTAAAACAAAGTAAAACCTGACGTTTCGTTTCTTACATCTAGAAACATTCTCAAAGGCAGTCAAAAGACTGATAGATGGATTTACTTTATGCAGTCTGGTCTGCTTTTCTGAGAACTTGTACTTTTGTGCTCCCTACTGTCCCATGAATGGGTTTTTCCTTGCCTAGGATGGCAACTAACCAACTGGCTATATGATGACTGGTCCACAGGACGAGTTTCCATAAGTTCAGACTCGGAGTCGGCAATCAGTGGGTGGGCCCAAGGAATCTGTTTCGGTTGTGTCACTGTGGCTAGAAAATGTCCTCCGTTGGGTGCGGATGACCACTTGACTCCATCACTGCTTCCAGCAGGCACTGAGAACTTTTTTTTTCCCCCAGGGAGCCTTTTGGGAAAATGTGATTGACAGACTGCTTCCCATTCTGCCATGCTACTCCCCCCCCCCTTTCTTGTTTTAATGTCTTGGTGTGTGTGTTTCATTTGTGCTTACAGTGTGCTGTATTTTCATACTCTATCATTATTAGCTGCTGGGTGTACATGTCGTTCTGGCAGAAAGGTGGAATAAGAACTACTTTAATACACAAGGTCCTTCCAAAGTGTGTGTGTGTGTGTGTGTGTGTGTGTGTGTGTGTGTGTGTCTGGAACTGCATGAATTAACTTTTCAGAGGTCCTTCACAAAGATAGCCGGATTAGCTTTTTGCAGGCAAGCATCACTCTGGGTCTTGCCACTATTGTGTTGGTATCCTCAGTTGTACTCGGTTGTGTCAGGCTCGATTCTTTGAAGCGTTTTCTCTGGTCTTCTGTGCCTGGACTCCTAGAATTTGCAATGTCTTGTTGGAGAGGGTTTGTAGGTCTCTGCAGCTCCAGTGATGGCTGCTTATACATTTGGTTCCACCAAGGTGCTTGGTATGGCAGCCATGTTGGGCCCATCTTTCTCCTCAGGATTCCAGTGCAAGTAATCAAAAGGCATGGTTGTCTTCTCTGAAACAAAATTGAGTCTCTCCCTCAACTTCAAAGCAGTAGGATCCGCTATTGAATACCACAACATCTTCAGTTCACTCTTATTTTTGTTCTGAACTTGTGCTTAGAAAAAATATTTGTTTTCCTCACTTAAAAAGCTTCCATGGTTTGCCTCAGCAGGATCCAAGCTCCCTTTTGTAATGTAAAATATCAGGAGGAAAGAAGCTGCTTGTGTGAACAACCAAATGTGTCCTCGATGAACAAAAGGTTTTGTTTTGGCTCTGTTATCTAGCAATAATAACCTGTTTTTATTCTATTTTTCTCTTGCTGCTGGGCATCTTGGAAATTGTGTCTTAGATGTCAAACAGAGCTTTATGTGAATGCAGAATTCCATGTTAAACCTGTTGTCAAAGTATCACCTCTCTTGGTTGTGTGAAGGGAGGCTGATGTAGTGATTCAGAAAGGAATGGTTTTTGTGTGAGGGTTTTCACACTAGAACAGGGCTTCTCAACCTGTGGTACGGGTACCCCTAGGGGTACGCGGACCTCTTGCTGGGGGTACGCCAAGCTCTGTCCCTTATCTGCCCTACCAGCAGCAAATTAAGTGTTAATATGGATTTTAAATTGTAATTATTTTTGGAGCCCTTCTGTCTCCCTGATTCTGGTTTTGGGCTTATTTTTGTAATTTGAAAAATGTACTTTGGTGGGGTGGGGGATGAAAGAGCTGATTTTGGGAAGTGTGACTTGGAGGGAAAAAAAGAGATCCTTGCATGTCTGTCTCTCTCACACTCACAGAGTTGAATAAGACATTTTTTCACATTTAAAATTGTTTTAGTATTTTTTATTTAACGATTAATTACGTAATTTATTTATTGATTAATCCAATTAATAAGCAGTTAATTAGCAGGGGGTACTTAAAAAAATTGGACCGTGATAGGGGGTACCCTGGCCTCCAAAGGTTGAGAACCCCTGCACTAGAATATTGGTAGAAGCCCTCCAGGCATGAAATCCAGACTTTAGGATTTGCTTTTTCCAGTTGTGCTCCTTGAGAACCTGTCGGATGTTTCTGTCTTTAGGGAAGGGTGACAGGACTGGGACATGGATCCCAGATGAGATACAGCACATGGGATAATGAGATAAACTCTTAGCCTCAGGACTTTCTCCCTCAGTCCAACCAGCTTGTCTCCGGTGTGAGGACACGGACTACATTCCTGCCCCCTTTCACTGGATGCCACCTTGTATCTTGACCCTTGCCTGATTTTGATTACAAATCTGTTTTTGGCCTACCTAGCCTGGGAGCTCTAGTAGATGGATTGTGCCATATTTAAATCGATTCATCTGGGGAGGTAGTATTTGAATATTTTGAGGGGAACTCTGGATCTTTTATTTACAGTATTTATTTTTCACATTTTTATACCACCCTTCCTCCAAGGAGCTCAGGGTTCCTCCCCTCCTTTTGTCCTCACAACAACCCTGTGAGGTAGGTTAGGCTGAGAGAGAATGACTGACACAAGGTCACCCAGGAAGCTTCATGGCTGAGCGGGGATTTGAACCTGGATCTTCCAGGTCTAAATCCAACTCCGGAAGAATATGTAGTCATTGTCCTATTACCTGGTAAGTTGAAAGCATTTTGCAGCCCCATCAAAAACCAGCAGCAACTTCTGTAGATGTAAATAAACTTCTGGGTGTGGACAACTCTTGAGAACCAGAAGCTGGAAAAGAGCCATGGGGAAAAGAATAACGAGGCATCCCTGTTTTAGGTGCCACAGAACCAAAGTCCAGAGAAATGCACGGAATGGAAGTTTGACGAAGGGCAAGGCAATCAGTGGGAAACGAGGCATGTGCTGCAGTTGTCAGCTTTCTATTTTGCAGTGGGTTGCTTACGGATTTGTGATCTGACTGACCCGCTTTACCCTCTAACCAAAATAATATTTGTGGGTCACAGATGGCTTCCTGTGAGGCAAGGACCTGGCCGAACTATTTGCATCTCAAAGTGGCAGTAATTGCATCCTTCTGGTCTTGAGTCATAGCATGTGAGAGGGAAAATATTAAGTGGCGAAGAAACAAAGAAATCGGGAAATGGACAACTTAAGTTATAGCTGATGTCTGCTGCCTCCCTCCGCTGCCAGCTCTCCACAACTGTGAAAGGTGGTGTGTAGAGAATAAGTTACAAATTGGGGAGGCGGCAGTTAGAATCTCTCTCTGCTATGAATTTGCTAGGTAGCTTTAGCTAAGCTTTCCCCCACTTCCCCCTTCTCCCCCCAACTACTGCAATATGGGGTTAATAATATGGATATTGTACAGGGTTGTTCGGAGGATATAAAAAGATAATGTGTATGAAATGCTTTGGACATTCTCTAGAGTACTTTGTTGGCATCAAGAGCTGGTGTAGTATGGTAGCTAAGAGACAGCCGCAAATTGGGACTTTCTCGGTTCACATCTCGCCTCTGCCAGGAACTCGCTAGGTGGCCTGAGGCAAGCCACTTCCTTTCAGCATCAGCTGCAATATGGGGATAATATTTACTTATCTTGCAGAGTGGTGGTTGTAAGGATTATAAAGTGAAGTACTTTGCATACTCCGAAAGAACTAAACAAATATTGCATTGTTGTTGTTGTCGTCCAAGCATTTTCAATATATGTCTTCCCAACTGAAGTTGGAGATCCTTTCTCTTTATGCAGCTCTTACAGGTGCTTGTTAATGTAGAGAGGTAGATTTAGGTTTTTAGTCCATTGCTTCAGGTCTTGTCATCTGAGCGCATCTGCTTCTCCCATCATTCTGTCCCTGGGCATGCCAGCTATTAATGTATGTAGCTGTGCCAGCCACACTATCTTCTCAATAAGAGGATTAGAGCTGCTCTGATTTTGTTTTATTTATAGAAATATTTTTAATCCCAGCTTTTTCTTTTTCAAAAGACTGCCCAAGGTGGCCAACTACGGTTCAAGATAAAACCATGTGTTCTGATTTTTTTTTTAAACTGTATGAGTAGTATCCCATCATAAGCTCCTTCTGCTGCAATCTTCTCTTTTACTACCCCAAAGTGTTTGGAAATGCTTCCTGATCTATTTATATGTCTTTGCACAATAGATCACATCAGGCTTTTTAGGGACATGCTGCTGTGAGCTCTTCCTGTTCCATTTTATCTTCTCCCCTGTTTAGTCTCGCCCATGCAAATACATGTTTCCCTAGCTTGCCTCTGTCCAGAACACATCCTTTTGGTGTAGGTTCCTCTCATTTTTATTTCTGTCTCTTGGCAAGGTTTAATTGGAAACTATCTCTGACTTTCGATTCTAGGCAGTGGTGTTGATTTCTGGGGGAGTGACAAAATGGGTTGTATGCACCTGTTCTGTCTGGTGAGAGAAATTTTCAAAGAAATTGAACCCTCAAAGAAATTGAACCCAAGTTTCTAGACCTCAACCAGCAGCATTTTCCTCTTTTCCCTATTTTAATTCCCACCCCTGCCAAATCAAGGTCAGAATTTCTGTTGCCAGCAGACTAAATGAGGTATTGCCAATTTAAATGACCTGCACATTTAATTACTTTGAGTGCCTGGTCATTCTTCTCCTAGTTACAACTGCTGCCTTTTTGTATTATATAAATTTAATAAATATATTGGAAGCAACTGCTGCCATGTAGTATGTGTAAAGTATTTGTTTTTCTTTATCTTTTGCCTCCAAATTTTGAGGCTTGTGATTCAGTGTGGAGAAACCTGTTAGAGGTGGCAGAACAAAGTTTCTACCTTTTTTTGTTAATGTTTTTTTAATGCAGACAATTGGCTAGCTTTGGAAACAGCATTTGAAACAGAACACTGGGTTAGAGAGAGATCTCTTGTCTGATTCAGCAGGTGGTTCTTTATTAATTGGGCACCTCTTCTTTCCTTCCACAGGGGAGCAAGGGGCATTATCGGTATCACTGGCAGAGCCACAATGTCAAGCACAGCGGTGTGGATGATATGGTGCTGCTTTCCAAGATCTCAGAAGATTCCATTGTGGAGAACCTCAAGAAGCGATACATGGATGATTACATATTTGTATCCTTTGCGGGAGGGTATTTTACTGGAGCCGTGGGCACATGGAATTCCTATGGCGAGCTTCCAAGACTTTTTATTTCTTTGCATATTTACATGAGTAGGGGGACAGAGTTATACATTTCCCAACTGTTAAAGTAGGGAGAATATGAAAAATGCCATCATTCCAGCTCCCGCTTCTGGGAACCATTCTAGAGCCACACGTTTGCTAGGAGGAGCTCTGGGGGATAGCAAAGCTAACCAAACTTTTCCCACTTCCATTTACCTGGGCCAAAGTCATGCATGCATATTGCATACTAATCCTGTACTGTATTACGTAGTATGATTTGTTGTTCAAATAACTTCAGATTTTTCAAAGATTTTTTCTCCCACTCTCGTAGTCCTGGAAGTGACTGACCAATGAAATTGATCAGCAGTAGACAGATTCAGAACAGGCAAAAGGATATGCTAGTTCACCCAACAGGAGGTTAACTTTTGGAACTCACTTCTCAGGATGGGATGATGGCCACAAATTTAGCAGGCTTTAAAATGAGGCTAGACAAATTCATGGAATAGAGATCTATCAATGGCTATTATCAGCCATGCACCTAAAAAGAAATTCTTTGCTCATCTGACTGCTTTCCCTTGTTGCTTCTCCTTTGGCCAGTTCTGAGCACACAGGCTGAGTCCTTGCCTGAACTTTCCCAGGTTGAGGCTCCATCCTCAGCACTACGTTTCACAGGCTCCATCCTCAGCACTACGTTTCACAGGCTCCATCCTCAGCACTACGTTCTTTTAATCCAGCTCCATTCCCAATGTACCTTCTGAAGTCCTAGATGAGTGTTTGTGAGTTTTGGCTAGGGAAATAACAGTTTAGAAGTTAATTTTGCTGTCAGTTTTCCCTCTTCTCCCTGCTCCCAGTTTGGCTTCTGTATCCTTAAACAGCTGCCTCATAAGCAGAAGATCAACTGGTGCAGCTTTTCCTGGCATGGAATTGCAGAGATGGTGGGGAGAAAGCTGCACCTGTGATATTTAAACAGCTGCTTGACAGACAGAAGGACACAGGAGCCTTGAAGGGGAAAAATAGTGGCAACCCTCTACAACAGTACAAAGACTGTTTCTTAGCAGCAGTTCTCGTAGCCAAAGCAGGTGCAACTTGTCTTCCCATCACTGCAAGGCACATCAGTTGGCTTTCCGTCTGTCACACCCTGCAAAAGGGGGGGGGGGAAGAAAGGTGATAATCCTACTGCTGTGCCATGGCATGCTAATTCTGGTTTGACCTGTAGATCAACGTTAAGTATGTGTTGGAAAAGATGGCTCTGCAGTTCTGCTGTAAAAGGGCCTCTTCTGAAGATGAAAGTGAAAAGCAGCGAAGAACGCCCAGGAAAACAGCTCATATCGCCACCGCCAAACCTGCTTTCCTGCTAGAAAAACCATCCTTTTATGAAAGGATCCCATTGAAGTGAAACACAATGGCTCTCTCTTTTTTTGCTTCAAGCTTTTAGGCTCTGGCAAAATCTGCAGTAACAAAACCCAGTTCTGCATGACTCAGCAAAATGTAGTCTGGGTAGAGGAGAGCGTAGAAGTTAGATTATGCTTTAAAAAAAAATCTTCCACTTCCAAAGGCTGAGTTTTCCCATTTCTCCTGTGTGTCTGGGTGCAGAACTACAGATGTTGTTACATGTGACAGATGTACACATCTGCTCCTCCTCCTTACCTTGAGGAGGCCTCCAGGATGCAGCACACGTCCCATTGGCATGGCTGCATCAGTGCTGGAAAGTTAGATAGGGTTGGGCCTTTTGTCTTGTCCCCAGAGTCTCCACCCTCCCCAGTTATGTCCCATGATCTTGCACAGGCAGGCTTACAAAGTCTCTCAAGAGCCAACACTCTTTTCTTCATAGCTTGAAGCAACAGTCTGTGTTTTCTTCTTGTCCATTTCCAGTCACCCCGGAGGTCTTTATCTGAGCTTTGGCTCTTGATAAATTCAGCTGTCCCCTCGTTCATGGGTAAACGCCTACCATGTGGCCCTATGGGGCAAGGTGATTGAATCCTCCCATAAAACGTTCACCAGTTGCTTCAGTGTGTTTATGCTTTCGCACAATCCTTGATTTACCATTGAGGTGCCCTGGGTGGTGCCACGGTTTTCTGGGTCCCTTCCAAATGTGGCATTTTTACATTATGGAAGTTTAAATTGGCTTTTCCTCCCCCTCCCCTTTACTAGCGTGACTTGTGTGACATCATGTTGCAGTTATTATTCCACAACAATGGGCTTTTGTATGCATCACTGAGTACTGATTGTGCATGTATTGCTTAGTAAAGCAATAGATGTTGTTGTCACTCATACAGTATCAGTGAGCCAAACACAATATGCATATCCTGATAATGTTTTAAGATCTTGCGTGCTGAAATACATTGACATTCAAGCATTGACCGACAGGACCAAACTAGATGAAATGTGGGAGTTGTATGATTTCAATTCTTTTCTTGACCCAAAATCAGTGACAGGGGGATCTGTGTGAGTTGGATTGGGATCATGGAGAAAGGGAGGTTTAAACCTTAGCTCCTGTACAGATTCTTAATGCAAACCATCTCCCCTTCTGCCCCCCTCCCTCCACAAAGCGGCTTTTAGAATTGAAGAGGAAAAACATACAAGTACCATGACTAATTGTAGCTTGTGTGTGTTGGGGGGGAGGGGAAGGATTTTGTATTAGGGAAGTGATGCAGGACAAAGGGTTAAACTCTCCTTGTATTGCAGCCCCCGTTCAGATTGCCCCCTTTCTTGAGCAGGTACAGTTGCAGAACTCTCATGGCTCATCTGGTTTGCCCCTTAGACATCCATGAAATTTAAATAAGTGCCATTTGGAACTTTTGTTCCAAAAGACCTGGGGTGGGGGTGGGGGTTTACAAAGCCGACAGATACCTAGGAATTCCTCTGTTGCCACTTCACAGAATGGAATGCTGATAATCTTCTAATGCTGATAGACACAATTTTGTATAGGCACCTTGAACTGCAAGAGGAGCATTAATAGAACTTGACGTCTTGGTAATATACCAGAGTTTGTCACAAAAAAGGTGATTCTGATCCAAACCGTGTCTCTGGTAGGAGGGAAATCTATGAGCATAAGATAGTTGCCAAATTCCCATGCAGCAGCACTGTCCCACCAGTGGCGCCTGCCTCTGTCCACTTGCTGGTCTCCACTGCTCCTCCTCTTCCTTTTGAATCCAGGGTCTTTCTAGGAAGAGCTGGAGCAGAAGAGGTGGCAGGTAAGGGGGGAGCAGCATTTGGCACACTGCCAGCTCTTGGACCAGCCCTACTTCCATGCATATGAAAAAATTACATTGTGACACCCTTACTGGAGGACCTAGAGAATGATCTGGGGGTACTTGATGCTTCAGCCATGCTTAAGCTAACTCTGTATAGACCTAATCGATCATTGGCTGGGAGTCCCATGTAAGAGCAAAATATACATGATTGATATATGCTTCTAGAAACTTCATCACTGGTGCACCTCGGAGGGAACTCACTCTTCAGTTTCATGTGCATATTAGAACAAAAATGAAGCTTTGGATCATGCCATTTTCTGGTCTTGCACTAATGGGAATAGTGTAATCCTCACATTGTTTCATTTGTATTGCTTTAATTGACCTGAGGTGAACTACTCTAACATCATAGAAGAGCCGGAGGATCAAATAAATGGCTAAATGGGGGAAGAAGGAATGCATTATAGTGTTTTGGTGTTGCAAACCTTGACCGTTCTGAACACAGACATATATCGGATCAGTGTTGATCTCTGTGAACCCTTTCAAGCAGATGCCTTACTTTGGAGAGAAAGAAATTGAAATGTACCAAGGAGCAGTAAGGAATGGTTTTCTCCTAGCTCTGTATCTTATTTACAGTATTTTTGTTCATATTATGTCTCACTTGTCCAAACAAGCTCAAGGCAACTTATAGTATTGCATATTGTAAAACTTGCATTACAAGAGTTTGTTTGGTGTACCTTTTGAGCAGAGAGAGCCTCCACTGGAAGGGCCTTAGGAGAAGCCTAAGTTTTTAGTACCCTTTAGCATGCCAAGAGGGTTTCAAGCATAAGAAAAGATGAAGGGCACAGTCCCTCTGGTTGTAAAAACTGTAAAAACTGTCAAAACTGTCCACATCCTACAGTCTTTTCTCTACTATTTAACTAGTTACCCATACATAGGATCTCCTATCCTCTTAGGGTTTCTTAACAAACATTTATGATGAAGTTGGTCAGACTCCTTTGGAAAGACAAAATTGTCTTCTGTATTTTCCCTCATTTTATTTTTTTTTAAATTATTATTTTATTTTATTTTATTATAATACATAAAAATAAACAGTACAGAAAAAGAAAAAAAGAAGAAAGAAAAGTACAGAATAACAGAAAAGATCCGGATTAGCCACTAATATTTATACTTAAATTAATTACTTGTACTCTGCCTAGTTGCAGAGCAATCTATTCTTACAATCATATATCAACTAATCTAATACCACCCTTAATCAAAAACGACCTCAATTTCTTACTGTTTAAATCTAAAAGCAAATCATCCTACTCAACAAAGCCACATATCATTAAACCATTCTTATTTTCCCTTACATGCAAAAATTCTATAAACAGTTTCCAATTCTTCACGAAAGTATCTACAGATTTCTCTTTCACTAGCACGGTCAATTTATCAATTTCTGCCAATTCCAAAACTTTCAACCACCACTCCTCCAACAAAGGTACCTTCGTAAATTTCCAGTTTTGTGCATACAACGACCTTGCAGCTGTAGTTAGATATAAAAATAAAGTTCCATAAGTATTTTCTGCCGATCCATCAAACCCAACGGGAATGTCTAATTTCCCCCATTTTACATGTTTACGTGACTCAAATTTTACAGGTTTGGGAAAGGAACACTTCTGTTTGCAGAAACCATGTTGATTCTCCACAAACCTTGTTCTTCCAGTTTTAACAATTCTAGTTTCAATAGCAGATTGCACCAGTTTACTTAGGATCAGAAGTTAGACTGACTGGTCTGTAGATTCCTGGATCCTTTTTGTCTGGCTACTTTCCATCCCTTGGGGAAAGATGATGATGATGATGATATTTCCTAATTTACAGGGTAGATAATTTGAGAAGTTGTTTGAATTGTGTGTCTCTTGACTGTAATCTTTTTTAAATGACAATTAGATCTGTTTTTCCTTTGTAGGCTCAGTATGAAAACCCACCACATATCTATGCTCTAGCAGACAACATGTACCGGAACATGATCATTGACCGAGAGAACCAGTGTGTTATCATCAGGTAAGGAAGCTGCTCTTTATTTCTTCTTTGTTGCATTTATAGCATGTGTGGGCAAGAGGTAGGCCTGGAGCACAATCTGGAGACTGTTAAGCCATCTTCAGTCCATTTAATTAAACCTCCTTGATTTTTGAAGGGATAAAACCTTAGATCTCCTTGAGGGCATAAAGCTATTTTTGGTCTGTACCACTTCAGTCTTTGTATGTATGGGCCAGGGGGTGGCGCAGTGGGTTAAACCGCTGAACCATGAGCTGTCGATCGAAAGGTCGGCAGTTCGATTCCCGCGACGGGGTGAGATCTCGTTGCTTGGCCAGCTCTTGCCAACCTAGCAGTTCCAAAGCATGTCAGTGCGAGTAGATAAATAGGTACCGCTTGCGGGAAGGTAAACAGCGCTCCGTGTTCCAGCTGCATGCTGCACGCTGCGGCAAGGAGAGTCATGCCGGCCACATGACCACGGAGGCGTCTTCGGACAACGCTGGTTCTTCGGCTTTGAAATGGGGATGAGCACCACACCCTAGAGTCGGACACGACTGGACTTAATTGTCAGGGGTCACCTTTACCTTACCACTTCAGTCTTTGTATGCTCTTCTGAATACACAAATTCCCAGCGCATTAAAAACTAGCGTGTTGGGGAGAAGGCTAGGCTAGGACTGTTGTCCCTGAAATGCTAGTTGTGCAGGGACATTTTTTAGGGAGAAGCATTCAGACAGTAGCTCTCACCTGCAGCCTGAAATGGTACAGCCCAGAGCTAGGTTATAACCACCTCTGCGTACAGACTCCCAAACTGGTTTGATAATTAGAAGGTACAATATTTAGGTGGAAATGTTCATGGGAGACTCACAGAAGATGGTCCCAGGGGCTGTGCTGATGTTAAATGGTGTCAACCCATGGAAGCAGTCTTTCTGTATCTCTGCAAAAACTTTGCATTCTTGGTAGCTGGTGAATGTAGTCCAGCATTCCTCACCATTTAGAGGGGAGGGGCAGAAAGGACCTGCCAGACCACAGAAGCAGCCCTCCCTCTGCTCTGTAGAACCTTCTCTGCAGTTGGTATGAAGCTTTCTGGAAAACTTTGCAACGGTCAACTTTGTTGCTTCAAATAGAAATGGTGGTGGGAGCATCACCTTCAGCTCTAGCAGTTGCTCCTCCTCCCATCAGCCCAATTACTATTGTCAAAGGGCCTCATGGCAGGGTGAGAAGGATTGGAGGGAGAGATCTGCTGTTGTCATGTTCAGCACTCGATTGACCAACCTGGTTGGTGACTGGGGCGCTAGTACTGGTATTTGCTGTCCTTCCAGACATGAATTTTAGACCTTATCTCCTCATCCCAAGGGGCAGAATTGTGTTTTAAAGCTGTGTGTTTTGTGAATGGATGGCCAGCCCAGTCCTACCATGCCATGCCAACAGGACGCACGCTGCATTTGGTAGTGGTGGTGGTGGTGGGGGCAATCACGGAGGCCTCCTCAAGGTATAGGAATGTTTGTTCCTTTACCTCGGGGCTACACTGTGGTTGCATCGACTCTGGAAAGGTGGATAGAATTAGGTCCTGCCAGCGACAATTTTTCAGAAAATGCCTGGATTGTTGGGACAGTGGTGTACAAATCTGTTGCACTCACCCAGCTCTCCACTCCCTGGAGCCACTTTTGGCCAGCTCCTCCGTCTTTCAGAAATCTTTTGTCCCAATTTTCTGTGCCATATTCATGGCTGTTTCCCTGCCATGCTCACTCACACAGCGTGGCAGCAGCAGCCAGCCTTGTTTTTTCCAACATATCATCACTGTGGCTTTTTTGAGTTCTATTTCTGGTTTCTGAAGCTTAAAAATACATGTACTCTTCATTGCTTACAGGAATTCTCCCTCTGTGTGGCTAGGGACCAAAGGAGAGAAATTGTGACGTGGTTAGAAAATCAGCTTCTTTTTTTGTTTGTTTTTGTGTGTTGCACAGCATAAGCTTTAAGCAAGAAAAAAAAATCACACAGAAAATGCATCTTCACTGCAGTTTTATGGCTAATGTGTTCACCATATGAACTTTGTAACATCCGCAACTTCGAGGCTCAAATAATTTTGCTTGAAGCAAACGTATCCTTGAGCTGTTGGATTTTTGGTGTAAAATGAATCTCTGCAGCAGTTGAAATATTGCTTTGCGTATTTGTTTGGTGATGCATTGTTTGGAAAGGGGCTTGTACCACTTTCCTGAGCAGTAGGACATTTCAGGCCATGAAAAAAAATCATTATACAGGTAGTTTATTTAGAAGAATAAAAGGCAAATTCTCATGAGAACCTAAAATCTTGAACTCATGTCTTACATGTGAACAAAACAACCATGGTTCCAAAGGTCATTATGCATGTGTGTGTGCTTGCTGTGCACCCCACCACCTCCTGTCCCCAGGGAGCCTGGCTGAACTTTAGGGCCACTATGTTGTCTTTGGAAATTGCCACCTTATTGGATGCTGAGTATGCTTAAAGGGCACCTTGCAAGGTGTGGGAAAATTTGAAAGAGGCCCTTTCAAGCAATAATAATACTTAAAGTGTGCAAGTGCTTCCAGGGTCAGCCAAAGACCTCCCAGCACCTGAGATAGTGCTGCCCCCCCAGCACCTGAGACAGTGTTGCCCCCCCAACCCCAGTGGTGTGCTAGCTGCTGCCACTGCTTCTCCTGTTCTTCCTTCTGCTTTCTGGATTTGAAAAGAAAGAGGGGGACAGAAGAGAAAGTCTGGAGGAGGCTTTGAAAGGGAATTGGACAAATTTGTAGAGGACATGTATGTCTAGGCTTACCAGATCTCCAACCAGAACAGAGTGCTAGACCTATAGGAGAAGGAATGTGGGCAGGTGCAGCTTGTTAAGTCCTAGAGCACAATCCTAGGCATGTCTACTCAGAAGCAAGCCCCATTGTGTTCAGTGGGGCTTGCTTCTGAGTAGACATGCCTAGGATTGTGCTCTAAGGTTTAACAAGCTGCACCTGCCCTCATTCCTTCTCCTAAAGGTCTAGCACTCTGACCCGGTTACAGATCTGGTAAGCCTATGTATGTCTATCAATAGCTGCTAGACTTCAACAGCTACTAGCCATGATACAGTGTGCCTCTGAATACCAGTTGCAGGAGGGCATTGGTGGGAGAGGGATAGGCTTTCATCTTCTGCTTATGGGCTTCTCAGAGGCAGCTGGTGGGCCACTGTGGGAAACAGGATGCTGGACTAGGTTGGGCCTTGGGTGTGAACTAGCAGAGCTTTTCTTATATTCTTAGGAGAGGAGAGTGGTGGGTTAAAGTGTAGATGCTCTAGCTCACTACTCTCTTCTGCTCTATCAACTCTCTTCCTTTTCAAATTTGGGGAGCAGGAGGAAGAGTGGCAGTGACAGATAGGGGTGGGTGCCCCCTTTGAACTACCACCTGAGGCAATTGCCTCAGTCAGCCTCATAGATGGACCAACCCTGAGAACTGCTCATACATTGTCTTATTGTCATAGTCTTTACAACAGCCCTATAAAGTAACAAGCTCAGTAGTATAATCTCCCTTATTTGAAAGGGGGGGGGTAAGAGAGAGTGGCTTGCCTGCAGCTGCCTAGTGAGTTCATGTTGGAAATGAGATTTGAACTGAGAACATCTTTATTTGTAGTTCTGCTCACCACTTTGTTTGCTCTGAAGCAAGCTAGGGGCGTTTGAAAGTCACACAGGCATCAGTATGGAAAGGTTTCCTTGCAGAACTTGAAAGCTTTGTAAACAAGTGGTACAAGGTTGCCATGAGACAAAACAATTTACCTTGCTAGGGAAACTTTGCACTGAAAAAAAACCCCAAATTGCCTGTTGTGTGGTTATGGTCCAAAGCTTGAGTGAGTATGTTAATTACTTTATTTCACCTGTTTATAGTGCATATGAGAGTCTCTTTTCTTTTTGGCTGATTCCCTGCTTCAGGGGTTGAAGAACCTCCCCCGTCTTCTCCCTCCTTTTTCTTGGAGAGCCACTCATCTATCCTTCAGCATTTTCCTCACATGCTCATGTATGAGCTTTCTGATAGAAGGACCAAAAATGCACATCTTCCCACCAGCACACACAATTCTTCTTGCAAATGTATACATCCAGGATTCTGTGATGTGTGCAAAAATCCAAATCCTGAATCAATAAAAACCAAATTCCTCTATCTCAAAAGATTGTACAAATTAAGTTAACCTTTAGGAGGTCGGTTGGAATGGTATGTGGATCACTGACCACAGGTAGAACATCAGAACATCTGGCCCTGGTTTCTGAGATGTTACTAGATATATCGCCCCCTGTGGTTTCTTTTTCAAACTTGTCTCTGCAGGCACGATGACTAGAAACTTGCTTGGGAAAAAATATATTAATGCTGAGATATGGATTTGCATGTGGTGTCTTTCCTCAAGGTAGGGGCGAAGAGCTGCCAACGTGGCCATGAAGTACACATTAACCTGTTGTGTACCAAATCAGATCCTTGGTCCATTCAGCCCAGTATTTTCTACTCTGAGTGGCAATGGCTCTCCAGAGTTTCAGGCAGAGAGGGGTCAAATTCAAAACTAATGTATTGTGTCCTTCCAGACTTTCACAATTTCTTCTGTTTAGAAGTTACAACAATGCAATAGCATGATGGTGCAATCCGTGCTTAAATATTAAAAATTGAGAACTTTAAGGTACCAAATTAACCCTTAGTTTAGAACTGATAAAAATGAGCAGGGAAAGTTCTTTCCCAGCCCTGCTCCCAGAGAAGCTGGGGTCTGAACCTGGGACCTTTTTGCATTCAAATCTCAGGGCCCAATCCTATCCAACTTTCCAGTGCCAATGCAGCCATGCCAATGGTGCATGTGCTGCATCTTGCAGTGGGGGAGGCAGTCATAGAGGCATTCTCAAGGTAAGGGAATGTTTGTTCCCTTACTTCGGGGCTGCATTGCGACTGTATCGGCCATGGAAAGTTGAATAGGATTGAGCCCTCATTCTCTACCACTAAGCTGTGGCCCCTTCTTGCTATGTCAAGCGACCCAGTCTGTACCCAGAAGTTCTTATCCCCGTCTGTTCTCGATGGTTGTTGATTCCACAGTTCTAGTCACAGTCTTTCCTTATGGTCATATGGGAATACATGCACTGATATACACTTGGACAGTATCATAAGGAGACATGGCAGCTAGGACTAGGGCACTGTGCTCTGAGAGATGGGAGAAGTGGCAGAGGCTTGTCATAGCTATATCGGTAGCCTTGCTTAATGAATGGGACTGTGCAGCAGCTGAATGCCGCTAGTTTTTGTGCTATCCTCTTCAAGCACCATAATGCAGCAGGCCATAATGTTAGACCCTCTTCATAATGTTAGACCCTCTTCAAGCACCATAATGCAGCAGGTACAGTTAAAATGAATGGAGATTGTACATCATGATCTCCCACACAAATGTTTGATGGTTACCCAGCAGCAGTCCATGATGGATTTGAAGCTATTAAGTGCAACCTGCAGCAGCCAAAATCCTATTGCCTCAAATGCACTTTTGATGTTTCATTTAATCTTAATAGTATTAATGCATAGCCTTTGTGATTTATTTAAGCATATAGTTGTCTGGCTTCTGTTTCTCCCATTTGGCAGGCCGCAAAGCTATCTGTATCTCTTCTGCCCCCAAATGGTTTGTGCCCCGTAGATGCCTAGGAATTTGCCAGTGACTCAGATACTTAAGCACTTCATGTGATGAATGTTATTTTGTCCTGTGTAGTCTTATTTCCTCTGCACCACAATGTCTAAAAGTACTACTGAGTGGCATTAATGGTATCATTGATGACCTTTTGAAGAGGAATGTCACAGTAAGAGGGCATGTTTTATCTGTCCTCTCCAGTAAGAATGAGGTTGTGTATTCTGAGCCAAAAAGCTTAAAATTCTGTAATTGGGCTAATTATGCAAACCTCCATTGATTAACGCTTGCATGATTTCTTCTGCCAATAGTCAGGCTTTCAAACACCTGGGGTTGGCTTTTAAATTTTTCTTCTTTCTTTTTAGAATTCTAAAAAGAATTGTTTTCTTTTTAGAGTTCAGATTGTTTCACATTTCTTATTCTTATTCTTATTCTTATTTATATACCGCTTTTCAACAATAGTTCACAAAGCATTTTACATAATAAAATACATCAATCATTGATTCTCTTAGTAATCCTCATAGCAACCCTGCAAAGTAGACCGATCTTATTCTTCCAGTATTGTAGATGGGAAATTGAGAGAAAAATAGTAGCTTGCTTAAGGCCAGACAGTGAATACATAGCAAAAGTGGGATCCGAACCCAGGACTTTCTAACTTGCTGACTCTTGGCTGCTATACTCCACCAGCTTTTGAAAGAAATGCTTTTTAGTCAGGCCAACTAGTACTTAAAAATGCTAGAGGGAGCTTTTGAATTATGTGGTTTATATCCGGCAAGCAGCCCAATCCATTCCTTGTTTACTTATGCTCCAATGAGTTCAGTGCGACTTACTCCCAAGTAAGTGTGCCAAGGATTTCAGCTTTGGGAGTTTAGAACAAAAATTAACCTTGTAAGGTACAGTTAAGGTACAGTTAACATTGTACTTTATTTCTCAGTCAAGTTACCATCAGAGAATCTGGAATATCTCTTCAAATGACCAAATACTGTATCAGTAGGGAAGCAAAAAAAAAAAAAAGGACTTATTTAAAATAGGGCCATGCTATATCTTGTGTACTTTTGCCAGTCATTGGAAGAATGTTGAAGGTCTTGCCAGTAGATTGGATTGAATGAGACTTGGGACACCTTGCATGTGGTTAGACTTATACCCCTAGCAAGATTTTATAAAAATGCAGAGAGTGTTACTGTTAGGAATCTGTTTTGGTAATCAGACTCTATAACAGGGTTGGCCCATCCGTGAGGTTCCCTCGGGTAGCAGACTGGTGGGGCTGCTTGTGTCTGCTTCTCCTCCTTCCCCTGCTCCCTAGATTGGAAAATAAAGAAGGAAGTGAAAAAGGGTGGAAGAAGCAGCATGGAGGAAAGGAGAGTGGGAGGCTAGAACTCCTCCATGCTCTTTCTTCTGCTATGTTGCCCTCTTCCTTTCCAAATTCAGAGAGTGGGAGAATGAAGAGGTGGTGGCAGTGGAATTTGGTGTATGACCTTGGGTGTCAGGAATTCTTGGGGCAGCCCTGCCTGTAAACTGTTGGAATAGATGTTTTAATCAGAAAGTATTCTTGGAAATATTTGCCCTGTCAATGCGTAATGCTAAATTTATTTATTTTTTTTATTTTTCACATTTTTATACCACCCTTCCTCCAAGGAGCTCAGAGTGGTGTACATATTTCCTCCCCTCCTTTTTTGTCCTCACAACAACCCTGTGAGGTAGGTGGGGCTGAGAGAGATAGTGACTGGCCCAAAGTCGCCCAGGAAGCTTCGTGGCTGAGCGGGGATTTGAACCTGGATCTTCCAGGTCTAAGTCCGACTCCCAAACCACTACACCATCCTGGCTCTCAATTGCAAACAATTGTGTGCAACAATTGTGTGCAAACAGAGCTTCAGGCTTCTGCATGGATTTCTTTTTTGTTCACTAACCATAGTTTGTCATTGCATCAGCATTCAGAAAACCATGGTTTGCTTTTAACCAAGATCAAACTGTGGTATGGTGTTGGATCTGAATGCAGCCTGTAACAGTGAAGTCCTTTCTCCGTAGAATATCAGTAGCATGTTCTTTCTTGTTAGTTTCACTGTACAGTAATATTTTAAATCGACTGTATTTTTAAATATAGATTTTTCAAATAAGAGAAACTGCAGAGCTGAAAACCAATCTTCTTTTTAAAACTTAGTCATTGTCATTGAGCTCTGCAGAGGACTCTCTTTTGCTGCCCACAGCGCTCTCTCTTTCTTTGTTGGTTTTTTAAAATCTGCAACACACGTTGCAGTATTTGTAACTGTATATGGAAACACTTAATAGGCATAAAAATAGAATTCCCTGGAATATACTATAATGTTTTGTGTTTCCTTAGTGGCCTTAAGTCATTATACCTGCTTTACTTTCTAAATTTAAGATGCATGTGTTTGTGGAATACTCTTGGTGGGAGATCCTAAAGAGGGACAAAATTAGCAAAGAGAGTACATTTTCTTTTGTGTTTATTGGAAAAGCAATAGGAGGAACCAGTGGGCAACTACTCTAGAAGAATTCTTTTGCTGGAATGACCACAATTCCCTGGAGGTTGTTCACGGCTATTTAAACAGTGCCCAGGAGAAGTCTACAAGGACAAGCCTCAGATCCAATTACTGCAGTTCATAAATATTGTATCCTCCTCCTCCCTTGGTTTATAAGTTTTGTACTGATCAGGAATTCTGATCAATAAACTTTCTGAACACAAGAATAAATGCAGATCCAAAGCGAGCATACGAAGCTCTGTTCAGACATAACATAAACTAACATAAGCAGTGGCAAGCTTGAACGTTTCCTTCACCCTGTCCGTGTTGAGATTCAAAATATCTATTTCTGTTTTGAAACAATCCGTAGTTAGTGCTATTTTGTCCGAATCCAGCAAACTATACTTTGTCCGCAAACCATGGTTTGGAAACCCAGTTTGAAGAGTGGGTTTCTGATCCTGGTTTGTGGGCAAACTCTCTACAAACCATGGTGTGCTGGGTTTAGATAAAATGATGCCAACTATGGGTTGTTGCAAGCTGGAAATGGAAGTTTCTTGTATAAAAGTTATAAAAAGGTAAAGGTATCCCCTGACAATTAAGTCCAGTCGTGTCCGACTCTAGGGTGTGGTGCTCATCTCCATTTCAAAGCCGAAGAGCCAGCGTTGTCCGAAGATGCCTCCGTGGTCATGTGGCCGGCATGACTCTCGTTGCCGCAGCGCGTAGCATGCGGCTGGAACACAGAGCGCTGTTTACCTTCCCACAAGCGGTACCTATTTATCTACTCACATTGACATGCTTTGGAACTGCTAGGTTGGCAGGAGCTGGCCAAGCAACGAGCGCTCACCCCGTCACGGGGATCGAACTGCCGACCTTTCGATCGACAGCTTATGGTTCAGCGGTTTAAGTTATAAACAAATATTAAAAAAGAAAAGAAATGCAATGAATTCTAATCTGTCTCCCCCCCCCCTTTTTTCCTCCCCCCCATCCTTAGTGGAGAAAGTGGTGCTGGAAAGACTGTGGCAGCTAAGTACATCATGAGTTACATCTCTAAAATATCAGGAGGAGGCCCCAAAGTGCAGGTGAGTGGATACTGGGGGATAAATTGGGAGAAATATTGCCAATGCACCGTGTGTGCGCCTTGAGACTGTTTTTGTACTACTATATTAATTATTCTCAGATGACATCCGTCGACTTCTTGTGTGGCTTCTTTGTGTGTTCCGTGGATTAACCTGAGACTGAAGTAAATCGAATGTTAAGAAAGAGAGCTCCTGGTTGATTGGGGCATGATACTTCCTTGTTAGATGAATGCGGCGGCCCGGGTGGTCACTGGAGCTAGGCGGTTTGACTCTGTTGAGCCGCTGCTTCAGCGGCTGCACTGGCTGCCCATTCGTTTCCGGGCCCAATTCAAGGTGCTGGTAATGACCTTTAAAGCCCTTCACGGTTCGGGCCCAGGATATCTGAGGGACCGCCTTCTCCCATACATTCCGGCCCGCTCACTTAGGTCATCTGAGGGCGCTCTCCTGCGAGTGCCACCTCTATCGCAAGTTAGGGGAGTGGCAACACGTGGGCGAGCCTTCTCTGCTGTGGCGCCACAACTGTGGAACTCCCTGCCAGGGGATCTGAGAACTACCCCCTCCCTCATGACTTTTCGGCGAGGGCTCAAAACATTTTTGTTTCGTTTACCATTTGGGTGATGGGTCGTGGTCTGCCTCCTGTGTCTCAAGATGCTCTGCCATGCTGCTTCTCTGCTCCATACTGTCGCCCCCCCTAGTGGATTTTATTTTTTAAAAATTGTTTATGTATCGTTAGGTATTGTTTAAATTTATTTTATGTATTATTTTAAATTATGTATTTTAACCTTTGTTGTAAGCCGCCTTGGGCATTTGCCTTTCGGCATAGGAAAAGGCGGGATATATTTTTTAATAAATAAATAAACAAACAAACAAACAAGGAAATGAAGGTGCCCCCCAATTAACCTGGATCAATAATATTGTCATTATCTTGGGTCTACATCAACTGGGGATTCCTTCTTCATTGCTTTCTGCTGCTTTTTCACATAGACGTATTTATTTAGTGGTTGCTGGTGCCTGCAAAAAGTGAGAGTGCGGTTTTCTCCCATATGTCTTCCCTTGGCTCCTTCATTCAAAGCTCCTCCTACTTGTTCCACCCCAGTCTTACCCATGGAAGCCTTTCCTGGCAGCTATGAAAGCTTGATGGAACCTCCATATTCAGAGGCAGTATACCTCTAAATACCAGATACTGGGAACACACAACAAGGGAGGGCTGTTACTTTCATGCTTGACTTGTGTGCTTCCTGAGGCATGTAGCAATGCTGTTGAGGACAGGATGCTGGACTGGGTAGAAACAAGTGACTGTTCCAAGACAACACACAGAGAAATAAGCAGCAGTCGGCCATCTACCAGTTTTCTCAGCCTCTGCATCTTCCCTGTTTTCTGCAATCAATGCCCAAGATGCCTGTGGTGTCCTCAGTTCTAATCTGTAGGAGCCAGCAGGGAGCAAACCCTTTTTTGGTACACCTGTGTAGGTACAACTTTTTTGTACACCTGTGTAGGTACACTGGTGCTTTGGAGCACTGCATCCCAATCACCATCTTAAGGGCAGAAAGACACACAAAATGCACACACACAAAAACTAGTTTAAGTTCTGTTCTATGTGCTTACAAGGCCCCTGTCGCCTAGTAATCTATACATTATTACTAGTAATCTATACACGAGTAATCTATACAGTACAGAACATCTTTCAACTGTCCCATCTTTGGACAGTCCTTTGTGTCACAAGCACAAAGTAAAAGTATGCAAAACTAAAAGTGCATAACTCAATTAGTTGGATACAGTTGCTGTTCACATACACAAACACATGTGTAGCATAGTATTAAGTAATTAAACATGAAGACATTCTGGAAAGCAAATTTTACAGAGGGAGACACTGAGGCTATGAGCATCTAGTCCAGAGGACTATTGGAGAATGTATTGCAGAGAACTTTTAACTCATGCAAAACACAACACTTGGGATGGCTAGAAGACGGAGGCTCACTGAAGATTGATGAGCTTGGCAAAGGCAACCCTTCGAAAATCTCCAGTGAGATTTATCTCGTCTAGGATCCCTAGCCCTGGCTATTGTTCAAACTCTGCAGATCTGAACCTCAAAGCAAAATGGTGGTGGCAGGCCAGGACCCACCTGAGGACTTCACCGCTAGAACATTGGAAATTGCCTCCCATCCATGAGGCTGCCATCCAGCCTCATGGATGGGATGAATCATCATAAATTATATTCCCCAAAATTAACACAGTGAGCTAACTATGAAGTCCAGCTGACTGGTGTGCATGAAATCATCTGCTGATGGGTAGATATCTATTCTGAGGAGCTAATAGCAACTTCCTTCTTCCAGTCAACTGCTTTTGTTACCCCTCAGCTCCCTGTAATTTTATTTGCCTTGCTGCATTCATGTCGATTATGTCCTTCCTGTTTTTGCCATGGGAGACAATGATAACAGTCTACATGGTTTAGTCTCTGTCAGTAGCCAAAGAAGGAATGAACGAGCGGAAATGTGCACTGTGTTGTTTCTGGAACGGCTTTAATCATGCACTATAAATAACTTTCAGTTATTTTGGGGAAAGTTCTTCCCCTTCCTGTTAAAGCCTGATTCAAAGTGAATTGTTGCCAAAAACAGGTGATGAAATAGATACCATTGCATTTGGGGTGTGCACTTGCACATATAAGTTCTTCCACAGCTCTTTGTTAGAATTGCCACGTGCACATTTAGGGCAGGTGTCCTTCTGCAACCAGGGCTGACCTGCCCATGAGGTGAACAGATTGGTGACAGACCCACCTCCATCTGCCTGCCTGTCCTCCGCCTACTCCTGGATTCAGAAAGAGGGAATGAATGAGAAGAGGAAGTGTGGAGGAAAGGGTAGGAATGTGTCTCTGATGCTCTAGTCTACTACTTTTCTTTTGAAGTAGAAGCACTAGAACCTGAGACATGTTCCCTCATTTTCTAATTCACTCACTTGTCCTCCCTTGGCCAGGGAGATTTGAATCCACAACTTCACAGGTGCACACCTAGTGAGAATGTCGGGTCCAAAATGCTGAACTGCAGTATTTGGCTTTCAGCTCGCAGTTTGTAACTTGTCTGTGTTCCCTCTTTTCAAAGTGAGTATCATTGCTCTGAAAAGTCCACTGGGGCCCCTACTGTGGATGGGACCAAAGGAGTCTGGCAGGGCTGGCCCATCCAAAGCTTTTTTTAGAAGGTCTTTCTACATTCATTTTAATCTTGGTTTCAGCATGTGAAGGACATCATCTTGCAGTCGAACCCGCTCTTGGAGGCTTTTGGGAATGCCAAGACTGTCCGGAACAACAACTCCAGCAGATTTGTAAGTCCTTTTCAGGAACTGACAAAAGCCCTTCAGTGTTTGGAGGGGGGGGGGAGGGAATGCTTGGGTCATTTTTGTAAAGGATGATGGATGGATGTAAAGGATGAACCCTCTTTGGAGTGGGATGAATATGCAAGGGCAGGAGGTCTTGGAGAAGGAAGGGGTGTGCGTAAGCAAGCAAGCCAAATACCGTATTGTCCCGAGTATAAGACGCACCTGATTATAAGACGCACCCTTAAAGTTTGGTGCTATTAAAAAAATTTAATTAAATCACTGGCATTAAATTGCAACAGCCTGATTATAAGACGCACCCCTAGTTTAAAAACTTAAATTAGGAGAAAAAAGTGAGTCTTATACTCAGACCAATACGGTACTCCTCCTCCCCCCCTTGCATCTACCAAGAAATAAAATAACTGATTTTCTGTATGTATTATATGTGTCAAGGATTGTGGCAGAACAGTGTGTGAACAACAGTGTGGTGTTCCCCTTCCTGCATTTTAGGAAGACACTCGCAAAGTGGGTGGGGGAGGACAGGGGCCAGATGTTTGTGCCTCTGTTCTAATGCATGAAGGCAGGGCCAGCTCATCCACGAGGCTGACCGAGGTGGCAACCCCAGGTGGCAGATTGGCAGGAGGCACCTGCATCTCTTTGCTTGCCTCTGCTGTTGCTCTTCTCCTGCTCCCTGGATTGGAAAAAGGAAGATGGGGTGGAGCAGAAGAGGAAGTGTGATGGAGAAGAGAGTCTGCTCCATACGTCCTCTTCTGCTCCTTCCCTCCTCTTCCTTTTCAGTTCTAGAGAGTAGGAAAGGAAGGGGGAGTGGTGAAGGTTGTGCCTGGCATGGCACTAGGTAAGGGGTGGAGGCTGGCATGGAAGCTGGTAGCAGGCGAGAGTAGCATTTGGTGCAGTGCCTTGAGCACCAAGAGGTCTTGGGGCAGCCCTCCATAAAAGGATTCCCTTTCTAGGTTATGTCAGCGGGGAGACTACTGGTAACTCCCCCCCCCCCGAGCACTATGGGTGGTATGTTAGTGCCATTGTTGTCTGAGATGAATAGTCCCTTCCTTCTGTTTTTCTGTCCCATATCATCTCTGCCCAACCAGGTTTTGCAGGTTCTTCTGTAGTCAGAAACTTGCAGAACCTGTTTGACTAGAGATAATAGTGAGACAGAAGACAGAAAGTGTAGCCACCACAGCAGCGGCACTATCATTCCACCTTCAACCCCAAAAAGGTTTTTGTGTGTTTAAATCATTCATCCTCAGCCCAAGGCTTCACATGGAAAACATTTGGTAGAAACTGTTCCCTCATCATCATCCAATTCTAATCCTGCAGTACTGCGGACAAAATGCCTGATGCCAGTTGGCAAGGTTTAGCATTGAGGTTAAAATCCATTTTCAACCATCCACATCCTCCTCTTTTGCAGGGGAAATACTTTGAAATCCAGTTTAGCCCAGGTGGGGAACCGGATGGAGGCAAGATTTCCAACTTCCTGCTGGAGAAATCACGGGTGGTCATGCGGAATCCTGGGGAGAGGAGCTTCCACATTTTTTACCAGGTTTGGAAACCTCCAAGCTTTTTATTATTGGTGGTTGTTTTTTAAAGTGTGCTGAACGCCAATCTTTCATAGAGATTTCTCAATGAAATGCTAGGTACAGCAACAATAGTTTGCATTTGTATAAGTACATTCCATGTATTATCTTGATGAAATCCTTATGTCATCCCTGTAAGATGAGTATTATTATCCCCAGATTACTGCTGGGGAGCAGAGATGGAGACAGAGTGACTTGCCTAAGGCCACCTAGTGAGTTCTTGGCAGAGATGAGATTCAAACCAGCAAAGTCCTGATTCACCTAGGTCAGTGTTGTCTACATGACTGGCAGTTGCAATCCAGGGTTTCAGACAGGGGTCATAAGAACATAAGAAGAGCCCTGCTGGATCAGGCCAAAGGCCCATCTAGTCCAGCTTCCTGTATCACACAGTGGCTCCACCAGATGCCTCAGGGAGCACACAGCCAACGAGATAACCTGTTTCCTGCTGTCACTCCCCTGCACCTGGCACAGAGAAAACCTACTTCAAAAGCCAGGAGGATGCTTATGGCTTGTAACCTGTGATGGTCTTTTCCTCCATGAATCTGTCCAAACCCCTTTTAAAGGCATCTAGGCCAGGTGCCATCGCCACATCCTGTGGCAAGGAGTTCCACAGATGAATTACACGCTGGGTAAAGAAATATTTTCTTTTATCTGTTCTAACTCTCCCTCCACTCAATTTTAGTGCATGTCCCCTGGTGTTGTGTTGTGTCTTTTCCTACTTTCCTAGCCCTACCTGAAGATGCTGCCAGGGATTAAACCTGGCACCATCTGCATACAAAGCAGATGTTCTCCCATTGAGCGATAGCCCTTTTCCTCTGTAGGGCGGAGTTTTCTGGGATAATGTGTATTCTAGTTCTTACTTCCAGTAGCAGTATGGCATTCTCTTACAGCCCGAACCTAACCAACTTTCCAGCGCCAATGCAGCCGTGCCAATGGGGTGAACGCTGCTGCATTCTGTGGTGGTGGTGGGCAGTCGGGGAGGCCTCTTCAAGGTAGGAGAACATTTGTTCCCTTACCTTGGGGCTGTATTACAGCTGCATTGCTGTTGGACAAGTTGGTTAGGATTGGGCTGTTTTAGGATTGAGCTATCTTCTTTTCCCTTCCTATAGAATTTCTGTAGGGCTTCTCAGTGTTAGTGTTATTAGTATTAAGGATATTTATATACCGTTTTTCAACAAAAAAAGTTCACAAAGCGGTTTACAGACAAAATCAAATGGCTCTCTGTCCCAAAAGGGCTCACATCCTAAAAATACAAATCATGTTAAACGTTTATTTCAAGCTTTTAAACTGAGAGCTGCTGATTTCATCAAGGCAACGTAGTGAAGGTGGCTGAGCTGGGGGATGTTTGCTGGGGGATGCATAGCGTCATGTTATCCCTCCCCCACACATTGGAAACCAAAATTCTCTCTCCCTGTCCCATAACCACACTATGTTTCTGATAGAGCCAAGCCAGCTGACAGTACTGCTTTTGCTTTTTCCTTCTGCAGCTGATTGAAGGTGCCTCCAGTGAGCAAAAGAGCAGCCTTGGCATCACCAGTATGGACTATTATCACTACTTGAGTCTCTCTGGCTCCTACAAAGTGGAGGACATTAATGACAAATCTGATTTTCAGGAAACTCTGGTAAGTGTCCCACCCACTCACCCCACCACATAATTTCCACTTGAAATTAAATAGAATATTTTGTACTTGTGTGGCAATTACAGCGCATGTGAGACTGAAAGACATGCTGTGTAAATTATTTCATAACCCCCCCCCCCCCGGGACCAAAATAATTATGGGATATTGGCAGGTAATAGGCAAGGCCAAAGGGGACAGGGCAGGGCCAGGATCAAGAGGCTGCCTGCAGCAGTTGTCTCAGGCAGCAGATTGATTGGGGTCACCCACCCACTTCCACCTCCTTCCCTTCTCCTGCTCCCTGTATTTAAAAAGGAAGGGAGGAATGAAGCAGAAAAGGAAGTATGGCAAAAAAGGTTTGGCAGCAGCTGGGTGCTGCTGGTTGGAACTGACATTTCGGGCATGGCTTCAAGCACTGGGAGTTTTTGAACCGGGCCAAGAGACTGTACCACTTCAGGTTGCGGATGGGTGGTCATATTTTTAATGCTTTCCTGTGTAAAACACACACACACACACACACACACAAAACTCCATGCAACTAGAAAACTAGCACACTGTGGTTCTAAATCAGTCTCCTCCGATCTGTACTAGACTGCAAGTTGGCACTGAGGTCCTTGACCAATGGAGAGAAGCCCCTCACCGGGCTGCTGGAAACTTTGTTTCAGACTTCTTTTAGTCTGAGGTGATCAATTAGTGGTAATAGCCACTTGTTGTATTTGTTTAAAAAGGAATGGAGTTTTTGGGGCCCATTCAGACTTGACCACAGTGGTGTAGGAGCCTCTGAAGTAACGTCAGAATGGGCCCTTTATATATCTGGTGGATTAAACACCATCCTGGGGTAACATTTTGAAGTTGTGTGGAATGATTTGCAGCATGTGGTAAACTAGTCTCTACTCTCCCTGCAGAAGGTAAATAAATGGGCGGCTCTCTCTCTCTCTAGGCCTCTGTCTCAGATGTAGTTATACATGCAGGAAAATGAGATAGTAGAATCCTAAAGTGGTAGGAGAGACTGTACCAGTTCAGGTTGCAGGTGGGTGGTCATATTTTTAATGCTCTCCTGTGTAAACACACACACACACACACACACACACACACACACACACACACACACACACACACACACACACCATGCAACTAGAAAACTAGCACATTGTGCTTCTAAATCAGTCTCCTCTGATCTGTACCAGACATTTTTCTGCTCAGTGACATTTTTAAAATATAGATGAGTATTACAAAATGGCACTCCTCCTTTGCAGTCTGCAGGTGGTACAATGGATTTTACCACCCCATGCTTCTACCATGGCATTCTGCCAGAGGTGTAGATGAGACCTTGGGCAGCCGATCTGGGGCAGTGGTTGTCCGTCAACCTCTCATTGAAAACTCTACTGTTCTATGTGACTTAAGTGTTGCACTTTCAGGGACTCCTTGGTGAGTGCTGGCAAGCTCCATACATCTACTGAGGAATCCCTGCATGTCTCCGAGGATTCTGAGGCATGATTTTGGGCACAATTTCGATTTATGCAAGGCACTAGCCAGTACCCTCTACAATACATGAAGTAAGACTGCACCCTTGAAGGCACCCAAATATCTCCCATGGATGCATATTGCAGAGAAGATCAGTAATAGTGGGCAACCTGACTTTCAGGTTAGGGAAGATTGCCTATCTGCCAGTACTGATCTTCTTATTCAGGAACTTCCAGGATTCTCTGGAACGCAGAGTGAAAACATCCTCCATATGGCACAAAAGAGAACCTGCGAGTAATAGGAAATGGCAATATAAACCTGCTAAAATGTAACTCAACCAACGAGTTTTCACCAGCATAATAAAAACGATTGGCCTGTAATGTATACATAGTTAGTCAGTGGAACTCTGTGTGGGAGGAGATGGCGGCTTTATTTAGTTTCTAGGGCAAAGGGCCTACTTCTGACATGAAACGAGAAAAGACTTAAAGTAGCTCGTGCTTCATCTGTTTCTCCCTTCTGCTGTGAACTGGGATATGTGATTCTTGCTTGCTGTGAGATCCTTGAGCCCCAGAAGACTGCCCTTGTTCACAAATTTTGCCAGAAGCAGCAAGACCCCAGACCTTCCAGAACCGGAGGCAGTGTGCCAAGTGCTAATCTCTTTTCCCTGCTGCTGCTGCTGCTGCTTCTCTCCCTCTCTATATTCAAAAAAGAAGAGGGGAACAGACTAGAAGAGGAAGTGTGGTGGAGAGGAGAGCAGTGGAAGAGAAAGTGTGGAGGAGAGGAGAGCATTTATTTACCTTTTTTGGCAGTGAATTCTATAGCAGAATTTTGTGAAGTAGAACATCCTCTTATCCTGACTCTATTGCCTGTTAATTTCCTTGACCTCAGATTCTAATAATACGACAAAGCTTCTCTGTCCATTTCTTAAATGATGTGACCACACTGATCTTGACTATGCTGAGGTTAAACAAGATTTGAAACCCAGTGGAAACTCTGATTTCAGATCCCGGTTAAAGGAAAACCCCATTTATCCTTAATGTCTACCTTGATAAACTGCAATTTAACGTAGGAGTGAGTGGGGAGGTGTCTGGCTGCAGGGAAGAAACGTCTGCTCCTGAGGTTGACCCCTCATTTCTTAACCTTGGTTAAGAGAGCCAGTGTTATATTTAGAGTGGCTCGATTCAGTCTGTTGCCCAGATCTTCTAGTTGGAAGCCAGGCTCTTTTTTTGTATCCATTATGAATCTTCATCTGTTCCCAGTCTGATGGCCAGCGAGTTCACTGCAGCGGTTTTGTTAGTCTTCTCTTCATTCTCTCCCCAAGATCTATTTGCAGTTTTGCCACTTTATGACCTAACTACAAATTGTGGGGAGAGGAGTGGGGAGACATGTGGCTGTCACCAACCTGTATCTTCCTATTAACATTTGGTAATAGAAACCCATGATGTGACATAATTGTGTTCAGCATTCCCCTCTCCAATTCACTGGTTGCCACTGGCAGGGGTTGGAGAAATGCCGAATGCAATGACTTCACATTCACACTTTGTTTAAAAAAATAATAATGGTGTAAGGAATGAAATGCTGGTTGCTGCCAGCCACAGCTGTAATGTGTAGTTTGGAACCAATCTGTATTGGGAGATCATTGGACTTCCTATTGCTTGTTACAAGTTTAATAGCAGTTGCAGCGGGAAATCAAATCGGGACTGCTATGCTGAACAGGCAGGCAGAGCAATGTTAACCTGCCATGCTGTCTTCCTGATGAAAATGGCTTCTCTTCTCCCAGCTGCTTTGTTGCTTCTGAGGGGAAAACATACAGGTACTCCTAGGAGCCCTTTGCTAGGCTTACATATAAGTGTTAAACCAAACCAAACTTAGCCGTTCATAATGGCATAGAAAACTATTTTCATGCTTGCAAAACTGGAAAAGGCTTTATAAAAGGAAGGAAGTTTTTCAAACAGAACACTTGTTCTCTTTCTCTGTAGTGTAAACACCTTCACCTCACCTTGTCACATGGGAGAAAACAGCTGGAGTACATAAACTTTAAACGGGAGTTTCTTGCTTCAGGGCTCCTGAGATTTATACCTTCTACTCCTTGCTTATTGTGCTCTTTAAGTGTTGATTAAAAAAAAAGAGAGTGAGAAAGAGACATCTGGAAATTTGCTTTTCAGATTGGAAAGCCTTTTTATTTAAGAGTGGCATGCAGGTTTTCATGGCTTGCTTTGTGTACAGATGTGGGTTTTATGGGATTTTCAGCCATGTTAGTGTTAGAAATCGAAGAAAATAAAGAAATGTAAGTACTGAAATCGAAGAAAATAAAGAAATATAAGTACTTTTTATTTAAGTAAGTACTGTACTCATAGAGGGGGAGCCAGGGCTATAGTGTCAAGTGGGTTGCCCTATAGAGTCTGGTCCCCAGAGGGATATTCTAGGCCCCTTTTGTGAATATTCAGCTTTTATTAAAAAGAGTTTCTAGTCCATATGGGGGAAAAAAGTGCCGGCAGGAGTCTACCCAATTTCTCCCTAACAAAGGACTGGACCTCTTTTTTTTTTTCTCTCTCCATATCCTGGCATACAAGCACATGGGCAGTGGACAGACATTTGTGTTTCAGTTTCACGGAAACATATATAATAAGCAGCTTTCAAAATTATTTGTATTATGGTTTTTGCGGTTTCGAGTTGACTTACAATTTCTTTCCCTTCACCATCTCCCCTCCCACAATAAAAGTGTATGAGCCTGGAAATGCAGTAGGGTGTATGTGCCTGCCTGTCTGTTTTTTTAAAAAAAAAATGAGTTTTTTTGTTTTTCATAAGTGATTTTAGTACTTGTTGCTAAATATAGAACCTGGAGTGGGGCAGTGGTCAGGGAAGTATGATGGGTTAAAAAGCCCTGAAAATGAATGAATATGGAGTATTGCAATTCTGGTGTAGTTTGTAATTGTAGTATTACCCCTTATCCAGATTATTCCGAAATCCAGACATTTGGGGGGGGGGGGGCTATGACTTTTAAACAAACTTTTTTCAGCACCTGGCTAGCATAGCCCAAGGCATACTGGGGCAAAAATTATTTAAAATATTGTATAAAATTACCTTCAGGCTATGTGTATAAGGTGTATATGAGACATAAATGGATTTCTGGTTTAGACTTGGGTCCCATCCCCAAGATATCTCATTATATTTACGCAAATATTCCAAAATCCAGACAAATCCAAAATCCAGACAACTTCTCGTCCCAAGCAGTCTGGATAAGGGATACCCAACCTGTAATAGTTAGCATTTTATATAGTTCTTCTGAGTATTCAAAGCACGTCATACAAATCATCTCAAGTATTATTGCAACATCCCTGTGAGTACTGATGAATACTGCAACAGCTTTATTCATAAGGCTGGGGAAATTGTAGGTTGCCATAAAATCACTTAATGAACATGTGTAGCTAAGGCAAGATTTGACCTGGAAATTTGCAGCTTACCAAATATAATTACCGTATTGGTCTGAGTATAAGACTCACTTTTTTCTCCTAATTTAAGTTTTTAAACTAGGGGTGCATCTTATAATCAGGATGTTGCAATTTAATGCCAGTGATTTAATTAAATTTTTTTAATAGCACCAAACTTTAAGGGTGCGTCTTATAATCAGGTGCATCTTAGGACAATACGGTATTACTGTTACTGTCTCTATATGGCACCATGAAGGTACATGGTGCTTTTATAGCAAATGCTGGTCCTCTGTAGCAAATGCTGGAGACTTTGTACCCCACATGGGTTGGTTGGGGATTCCCACATCCATCTACTTGCCTCCTTCTACTGCTCATCCACCCTCTCCCAGTATTTGAAAAAGAAGAGGGCAACTGAGCAAAAGAAGAGGAGAGGAAAGTTGTGGGTTTGAGCTTTGATCCTCTAGCGCACTGTTCTTCAACCTTGGGGTCGGGACCCCAGTGGGGTCACGAAGCCTCATTTGTGGGGTTGCAGCAACATATGGGAACCAAAACGACGGCTGGGGGGGTAATGCTGGGGGTGGGGAATCTGCTGGGGGGGGGGCTTCCATAGGAATTTCATCTCCTCCTCCCCCTCTTTCAATTTGCTGGCAGGGCAGTGGGGAACCGTGACTCAGCTGTCCTGTTCTGGAATGACCCCACCGCTGGTAGTGCGGGCTCGGCAAACTGGGTAGGACGAGGTTGCCAGGGTGGGAGTGGCAACAGGGGCGGGCGATAGGCGGATTGGGTCCTGGGAGGGGGCAGGATCAGTGGTGGGTCCCCAGCCTCGTACTTGATTGATTGATTGGGGTCATGACACGGAAAAGGTTGAAAACCACTTCTCTAGTGCATGACACTTCATTTTTCCACACTTCATTTTTTGTTCTGTGTCTTTCTTTTCAAATTCAGGGAGGAGGGACACCACCAGGTAAAAGGGAGGGGAACACAGTATTTGGCACACTGCCTTAGGTACCAATATTTGACTGGTCTTGGCCTGGCCTAACCTGCCCATTTCATTCTGTATTGGACCTGGTCAATATCACCATAAAGCAATATCGCCTTTAAAAGGGGTTTGGATAGATTTATGGAGGAAAAGACCATCACAGGTTACAAGCCATAAGCAACCTCCTGGTTTTAGAAATAGGTTTTCTCTGTGCCAGGTGCAAGGGAGTGACAACAGAAAACAGGTTATCGGTGTGCTCTCGGAAGCATCTGGTGGGGCCACTGTGAGATACAGGAAGCTGGACTAGATGGGCCTTTGGCCTGATCCAGCAGGACTCTTCTTATGTTCAACAGAGTTCTCAAACCTATTATTATTATTATTATTATTATTATTATTATTATTATTATTATTATTATTATTAGTAGTAGTAGTAGTAGTAGTAGTAGTAGTAGTAGTAGTAGTTACTGTATATACAGCTTATCAACAAAAAAAGTTCACAAATGCTAAGGCTTATCTAGTCCAGCATCCTGTTTCCCACAGTGGCCCACCAGCTGCCCCTGGAAGCCCACAAGCAAGAGAGAAAGGCATACTTCTCTTCCAACATTGCTCTGTTACAACTGGTATTCAGAAGCCACTGCCACTGAACCTAGAGATACCACACAGCCATCATGTCTAGTAACCAGCGGTAGACCTGTCCTCCATGAATTTGTCAATTCCCTTTTAAAGTTATCTACTAAGCTAGTGACCATCATAACATCTTATGGCAACAAATTCCACAAACTAATTACGTGTGAAGAAGCATCTCCTTTTGTCCTTCCTAAATCTCCCACCTGTCAGTCTCATTGGATGACCCCTGCTTCTAGTATTGAGAAGGAGGAAAAACCTCTTTACACACCGTGCATAATTTTATAAGTCACCACCATGTCTCCCTTTAGTCCTGTTTCTTCCAAGCTAAAATGCTCCGGAGTTGTTATAGCCTTTCCTTCTTAGGAAAGTGTTCCAGCCCTCTGATCACTTTGATTGCTCTCTTTTGCACCTCTTCCACTTCTACAATATCCTTCTTGCAGTATGGCACCAGAACTGTACACAGTATTCCAAATGTGGTCACACTGTGAATTTGTATGAGGCATTATAACATTAGCAGTCTCTTTCCTAATGACCTATAGCACAGAATTGACCTTCTTCATAGCTGTCATACTAGGTCAACATTTTCACTGAGTTATCCACCACAGTCCAAAGTTCTCTTTCCTGGTTCATCACCGACAGCTCAGGCCTACTATTGTGCTAGGATTCTCTTTCCCCCCCTCCATGAGTATCATGTTACACTTTTATGGACCTTGAGCTGCATTTGCTATTTGGTTGTCAGTTCACCCAGTTTGGAGCAATCCTTTGGAACACTTTACAATCTGCTTTTGTTTTTTACCACCCAGAATAGGTGATGTCATCTGCAACCTTGCTGTTTGCCTCTAGCTCCAGATCATTTATAAACAAGTTTTAATACATATCCAGAGTTTGTGTGCCTTTTTGTTCTCCTTGTTTGGGCAAGACTCCTGTTTTATGAAGGAACCTTTTGTATAGCTTCCTTGACTCCAGTCTTAAACCATACTGGCATTCACATGGACCTGGTGATGCTTTTCCTGCTTAGTGGTACATATTCATCTAGCTGAGTTTCTGTTATTGTGGTTTAAAATAATCTCCATACATTCTGGAGAGATTTGATCCTCTTGGTTTTCAAGTTTCTTGTTCCTAGTCCTGTCAAAATACATTTGGTTCTTTTGTTGGATTCTGAATTCACCTCCAAACCTTTTAAAAAAAATTTTTTTTTAATTTTGCAGCATGCCATGAATGTAATTGGGATATTTGCTGAGGAACAGGCTTTGGTGCTGCAGATCGTGGCTGGAGTACTTCACTTGGGCAACATCAGCTTCCGAGAAGTTGGCAACTATGCTGCAGTGGAGAGTGAGGAATGTAGGTAGCCCTGTGACCTGCCACAACATTGGAACTTGGAACATGTTTCTCTGGGGGTTGGGAGGCAGGTAGGAGGAGGAAAATACTGGGAGCAGCTGCTTAGCTGACTCGCTTGGATAACCGCATGCTTCGGTTTCATATCAGGCATGCGGGCAATGATCTAGAAAGGACTTGTATTTTGTGCACAAGGATGTGCACAAGGGCTCGCTGCACACAAGAGATGTATGAACACTTTGAGATTTTTTCAGTTTTTTCAGTTTTTTCTCAAAGCAGTGTCCAGAGTGGGAGACATATCTGAGCCATAGGATGCAAACCCCTGTGAATTTCTTATGGACAAGTCCCATTGAAATGAATGAGTGATGTGCAAGGGCACTACTGTGCTTTTGTGCACTGCCCATTCATTTCAATGGGGCTCATGCAGGAGAACTTCAATATACATGCAATATGTGTGCAACTTCAATATGGCTCAAATATGCGTGCAGGGGTGGGGTGCCATTTGGACTTCCCACCTTGCTTGTGCAATAAAAAAACACCTTGTGTTGACCATGGAATCCCAGTTTGATAAGTGCATGTTGGTACGCATGTTGGTTGATTTTGGTCAAACTTTTTGATTCAACGATCAGATAACTGCCATCTTGGTTTTACGCTCTAAACTGCTAACGTTGGTGTCCCTTTTTGTTTTTGCTTGCAGTCTTGGCCTTTCCTGCTTACCTGCTGGGAATTGACCAGAGCCGACTCAAAGAGAAACTGACTAGCAGGCAGATGGACAGCAAATGGGGAGGCAAATCGGAATCCATCCATGTGACCCTCAACGTTGAGCAGGCGTGCTACACCAGGGATGCTTTGACTAAAGCGCTTCATGCCAGAGTCTTTGACTACTTGGTGGATGTAGGTGGCACTTCAGGCTTTCTTTGTCCTCTGGTAGATGTCCAGAATCAGGTCCACTCTAAGGACTGTTCCCTCTCATTGCTCTGTATTTCCCCAAATCTGACAAGTTCATCGCTACTAAATAGCATTGCTTATACTGCAGCCATACACAGCTGAAAAAGACACAAGTCGGGGTGTGTGTGAGAGCCGCCTCGGACTAACCCTGAAAATGGTCTGACATGGCATAAGGCTGCTTTATATAAGTACTGTCGAAATTTGTGACATTTAGTTGACATTTGTTAATGTACGTGTGGAAGTACCCTCCTCTACTTTCACCTGTAGGAGGTATCCTCCCTGTTCTCAAAGGCGTCGCTACGGTGGGGGTGGTACTGTACGTTCTGCACCATCCTAGTCCCCGTTTACTCCCCGGTACGAGGTGGCCCCGCCCCCTCGCTGTCGGAGCCATTCAGTGCGGCGAAGGCAACAGGCAGGGAATCTCCTGCCTGTTGCCTTCGCTGCACTGAATGGCTCTGATGGCGAGGGGGCGGGGCCACCTCGTACCAGGGAGTAAACGGGGACTAGGATGGTGCAGAATTTACGGTACCACCCCCACCGTAGCGATGCCTCTGCCTATTCTGTTTTGCTCCAAAGCAGACAGTAACCAAAACTTGCCAGATAGAGAACCAACAGCCTAACCCTTATATACCAATCCCTGCTCCTGTGCCTTTTTGACAGCAGTTTGATCCACAGATGTCAGCCGGCGATAGTATCCATCTCCATGCTGTGAAAAGCTTCACCGACTGATGTCTGCAGATGAAGTTGCTCTCAGGTACAGGAACAGGCCAGTTTTTTTTTTTCTGGTTTGTTAGCAACTGTGTTCAAAAAAATAGAACTACACAGTAGCTTTTTCACGACTATCTCCAGTTTTCAACCTCCTTGACCCAACATGAGAGGTGAAAAATGTGCTTTGAATAGTGGAGGTTCCTCGAGAAGCACATTTTGCCTCACATATCAGATTCCACTTCAGATATTGAGAATATTGAATAGGAAGACTGAGATTCACATGCTAGGAGAATGAAGCTTGTGAGCCACAGGCTTGCACCCTTCTGTATCCTCCTCTGCGTGCAGGAGAAAGAAGAGGAAGTAACCGTTTGAGGAAACCACAGTTCCCCATTATGTCCAAACTCAGGAAACTGCGGTTTGTTCCAACTACAGCAAGTTAAAGATAGTGGGGTAGTGCCTCTGTTTGATCCTGCTTTGTTTTCACTAACCACGGTTAGAGCAAACCAAGTTCCCCAAACAGTTCTCCAAGTCTGGATGTAATAGGGAAATATGGTTTGTTCCAAAGTGGAAATTTTTAATCTCATTGTCTTGAGTGAGGAGGAGAAGGCATGTGAGCCTATGGTGTGCTGATCCGCGTTCTCATGGCACCAAATCACAGTTTAGAGTTATGTCTGAAGGGTTATGGGTCCTTTTTAAACAAGTGTGTTTCTCTGTTTTATTTTGTTAGTCCATTAATAAGGCTATGGAGAAGGATCACGAGGAATATAATATTGGTGTCCTGGACATCTATGGCTTTGAAATATTTCAGGTAAGGACATCCAAACTGGTTATGAATATTATGATGGTGGCAAAAATATCTTCATTGTTCTATTCAGGGTTTGGGTCATAACTTGGTAGTGCAACTCCTGCTTTTTAATCCCTGGCATCTCCAGGTAGGGCTGAGAAAGAGCCCTGTCTGAAACTCTGGAGAGCCAGTTTAGCCAATAGTGAGCTAGATGGACCAATAGTCTGATGATGATTTAGGACAGCTTCACATGTTCCTAAAATGGAGATGAAGAATAATAGATCAAGAGATCTGAAAAGTCTGTGGGGGAAAAAAGAAATTTACCTGGCACCAAAAGGACATAATCAGACTTGGTGCCAGATGGGCCTCCCAGGGGAGAGCATTCAAAAGCAGGGGTGCCACAACCAAAAAGTTCCCATGGTAAGTCACCACCAGCCTGTCCTTCTGATGGACATTCAAGAGGGCATTCAAGAAGAATCTTAATACTTATCCAGGTTCATGTGGGAGAAGGACGTCCTTTTAGGTGCCTCAGTTCTAAGCCTTTCAGGTCTTTAAAGGTTAAGACTAGCATCTCAAATTGTGTTCAGAAATGTACTGGAAGTCAGTGCAGTTGTGTTAAAACTGGTGAGATTTGTTCCATATGCCTAGTCCCAGACAGTAATCAAGCTGCTGTTTTGCTTCCTATAATTGGAAATGAAAACAGTTTTTGAGTTCTAACATTTCATGTTATGACAATGCAAAATGCAGGGTTTAAATGGGTCTGCGTAGAAGGGAAATATAAGGGCATTTTAGGAACAAACAGAAACTCTGAGCTTTCTGGGCACTGAACCAAACGTGGCTGTTCTGTGGCGGGAGCTCTCTTAATGAAAACTCAGTCTTGGAAAGGGCTGTGGAGAATCTAGGTTACTGACCTCTCTGATGAGGCTCGCAGGGTGAATGTAAAAATCAGCTGTGAAAGTTGCTGAAAATATATGGCAAAACTAGCTCTGGAATTGGGAATGACCTAATTTGTAAAATAGTGTTATAGGATGGGCCACCTTTTGATGGGTTGTTTTATTTTATTTTTCAGAAAAACGGGTTTGAGCAGTTCTGTATCAATTTTGTCAATGAAAAGCTGCAACAGATTTTTATTGAACTGACACTGAAGGCAGAGCAGGTAAAAACAAAATAATCTTGTTTTGTGCAGAGATCCATGGAACTGTCTGGTAGCTGGTTTCCTTCTTTATTTGAGGGTGGGATGGCTTTTCAGCTGATGATGATTAAAATTTGCCTTGCAAAGCAGGATTGAGAGAGCACTATTGCGGCTAGCTAACCTAACTTTGGAAGTAAACATGGTGGAGGCTTCAGGAACATTTTCTTTTCTGATACAATGACCAAAGAGTGAATTTCAAACATCGGACTAATCACCCCATCATATGACTTTTCCGTGGATGCTGACTCGCCATCAGAAATGGAAAACTGTGGCTGGCTTGCGTTTGTGTTGGACGAAGCACTAAAGTTAAAATGAGAGAACTTCTGTTTTCCCAATTTCCTCCCTGCCCTTCCCTTTTGAAAGAGAAGGAAAAGGATTTATGTAATCTTTTGCTGCTGTTTGCCATTTTGTAGCACCCATATGCATATTTTGCAGTGTTTTCAACAAGAAAACAAATACACACAAACCATAATTGCACATAAAACCCCAATATGTGGGAACTTAAAGACTACTAAAAACGTTGGTGGGGGAAAACGTTACTAAAGCTGGTGAGACTTAAACCCACTTGTAAATAAAATGTTCACAGTTCAAACAAAAAGAACACTTTATACACTACTAAACAAAATCAATATAAGAGTGGTTAGGTGGGGCAATAAGTTGGGCATCATTGCCATAAGACATAAAAGGGAGCCAGGTACTGTATGCCTTGAGCTATATTACAGTTCTAAATCCAAAAGTGGGTGCTCTTAAGTGGAAAGTGGGGAGCCTTTTGATATGGAGGCTTCTGTCACTGTAGCAATTGGGTAAATGAGAGACTTTTGGCAGCTGGTGTTTTGGGTTTTTTGGGGGGTACACCTGCAGCCCTGTGATGTGACCAGCTGCAGAGGTCAAAACTATAGAAGTCTTCATTTCAAAATACCAGCCTTTCCTTGCATTATACACTGCTGGCTGTGTCTGCAATACTCCGAACCCACAGCTGAGTCTCTGCATGTCCGTTTCTGAGCTCTCTTCTTTCTATATTTGCAGGAAGAGTATGTACAAGAAGGAATCCGCTGGACGCCCATTGATTACTTCAATAATAAAATTGTGTGTGACCTCATAGAGAATAAAGTGGTGAGTGTGGAAAGGCCTGTAGCTACATGGTGGGCATGTGCTTTGCATGCAGCAGGTCCCATGCTCAATTCTTGGTGCCAGCATAGGGCTGAGGGCAGTGTGTCTTGAAAAATTTTCCTGTAGACACACGCATGCATCTGTCTATCTACATAACAAGCCTGTGACTGTATTTGCATCTTGTCACTTTCTTCCTCCTTTGTTTGTGGCAGAATCCCCCAGGCATCATGAGCATTCTGGACGATGTCTGCGCCACCATGCATGCTGTGGGCGAGGGAGCAGACCAGACCCTGCTGCAGAAGCTCCAGATGCAGATTGGAACTCACGAACACTTCAACAGCTGGAACCAAGGGTTCATCATACACCATTATGCTGGAAAGGTACTTTCCAAAATTCATTTTCAGAAGGGAAAGGGATCTTTGGCTACTGTGTATATATGTAATGCAAAGTTAAAACACACACACACCACACTACAGTGCAAGGAGGATACATGGTTTGTATGGCGGTAAGTGCTCAGAGAGTGGACCTACCAGGGCCTGTGCTATGCCCTCCCAAGGGCTCTGTTTATCTGCAAACAGTACACCAGTGGCGTCACTAGGCGGCTTGGGGGTGCCGGATTGCACGGTCGGAGGTGTGTGTCAAAGCCCCCGCGCCGGCAGCAAAATGGTGGTGGTGAGTTTTTCGTGCTGCAAAGAGGCGCGAAAGAGGTTTCTGTGGTTGCAGGAGTCTCTGTGCGGGCCAGTGGTGGCAAGAAATGTTGTCCTCGCCCCCCCACCTGGCCTCCAGGAACGCTTTTGTGCCATGTGATGTCACTCGGGGGGCGGGGCAAGTGATGTCATGGAGGTAGCTATGCCACTGCAGTACACTTTTAAAATCAAGAGTCACATGGTACTCATAATTTTTTTTTTCCTGTGCAACTCGTACATGTACAACCCCTGTACACCTGCTATTAGCTGCTGGGGATTTCTGCATTATGTTTATGTTACATTCCAGTATTTTCTGAAAATTTATAATAGAAATAACAAGCCTGTCTTTGTTGTACGAGAAGCATCCAAAACTCTTCACGAGCAAGGGGTGTGTATTGCAATGGTATGATCGTTTTTTCTTTCCCCCCAGGTGTCCTACGACATGGATGGGTTCTGCGAGCGGAACCGTGATGTTCTTTTCATGGATTTGATTGAGCTCATGCAAAGCAGCGAACTGTACGTAAGACATGTTTCCTTGTGCTCAGGGTGGTGGGTTTTGCACGTACATCCCACATGTGGGAATCGAGCACCCCTCTTCACATGTGCGTGGAAGGTGAAGGAAAAATTGTGCATCTGTGTTTAATCTTGTTTCTGCATAACACATGCAAGTAAAAGAGGATTTCCTCTTTTAGGAAAGAGGATGCGGAGAGCATTTCAGGGTGCACATTCAAGGCCACCAGTGTTCTTGAAAAGGTTTCAGTGTCTAAATATCTGGAATATACTAATGTCTGGAAGTGATCATTTTCATATTTGTACAAGTTTGAGCGAGAACGTTCTGCAGTCGTTTTGCAGTCACTATTCATAACTTTGGGTACAGTTTCCCCAAATGCTCATTTGCAAAAAATATAAATATGGGTAATCCAAACAATGGTTCAGGTAAGCCCTAGTCTACTCAAATTCAGAGAAGAGAGATTTCAGCGGTAGATTTTGGTGCCAATATCCCCAAGAGTTCCAGAACAAGGAAGGAAATAATGTAGGTATCCTTATGGAGCAAGCTCCTAGTGGCACCCTGCTTAGCTCGTAAAATATGAAGTGCCAAGGCTGAAGCTTGCTTGGAAATCTTTTTGTAAGTGGTGGGAGCAATTCCCTAAATCGCTGGTCTGAGAGACTGGTCAGAATTGCTCAGAGTTGAAGGAAAGGCATTCTACACATGGCCCATGTATTTTATTGTCACGTTACTATCACTACTATGATTTGCTTCTTCCTTTTTTGATTTTAAAAATGTTTAAAAAATTGAAGGAGATCTCTAAAGTGGAACTAAAAGCCAGCACTGGAATTGAATGGACTAAGCTCTGGGTATAGAAATATGCAAGCTTTCAGGTTGCGCAGAGTTCTTTTATTTGATGACAAAGTACAGTATTACCTCCGTATATGTGGGGGATAGGTTCCTCCCCCCGCCCCCCGGGATATGGGAATTCACAGATAGGGGGATCACTGTCTTCCACGGGGGACGGACACCCATTACCTTAGTTAGGTTTCCAGCCGTCGCCAGGCAAGCTTCCTGTTTAATGTTTGGGAGCCTCTCTAGTATGCAGACTGCTTGCCTGCTCTGTACTATAAGCCAGTATGCTGGCGTATAGTGTGTTTGTAAAGAAAGAGATGCACTTGCTTGGTGCCAGCACTGGAAACCTAACTAATAGGCGCAGGGCACTGGGACTCCCAGCAAACTGCGGATAAGTGAATCCATGGATAGTGGGTCTGCGGATACAAGGCCCCCCTGTAGTTAATAAGACTGTATGCTACTATGCCAGCCTAAGTTAGTCTGCCAAATATTGCCACATTCTGTTTCAGTTTTCTTATACAGTACTGAAAACTTATGACAAGAGTTGTTTGTCTATAAAATGAGCCATCATTGGGTACCTGTGTGCAATCTGAACACTCTTGATCCAAACACTTGGTTCTTTGTTCATAGAAAATCATCTAGGCCAACTCAAACCTGGATGTCCTGATGTACCTAGCAATAAAACATGGAACTTTTTCAGTAAGCAAGACAAGCAGGAGATGCATCAGGAATTACGGTCATCTTATGACCGTATCCCACGCTCCCAAATTTGCTTTGGAGATAGTGTAACTCAGAGGTTCCCAACCTGTGGTACATGTACCACTGGTGGTACGCAGACCACAAGTTGGTCTTATGTCGGCCGCCATCTTGACTGTGTGATGCTGCATCGGAGCCCGAAAAGCGGCGTCTCGAACTCCACCAAGCTGGCAGAGCTTTAGGCACGCAGGCTGTAGTTAAAGCGAAAGGCTCTCCCACCATCCCCTGTGCTTTACCTTCCTTTTCTGAGCTCCTGTGCGGCCGCGAACCCGGAAGTAAGTGCTGATGATGTTATTGGCACTTTCTTCCAGTGGAACGCAGCCGGCCGGAGGCCTGTGTAGGTGGTACGTGGGCTGGAAAGGTTGGGAAATGCTGGTGTAACTGAATCATCATCATCATCATCATTTTTCTTTTTAAAAATTTTTTGTTCTACTACACAAGACTCTTACAGGATGATTTTCTCGGTCATGAAGCTGCACCTCCTCTGTTAGCAACAACGATTCTAATTAAGATATAGAAATATAAAAATCTACAGGAAATGTCAGGCATAGGGACAGAGGAAAAGTCAGAACTGAGAAAAATGGGAAGGGAAGATTAGAAAACGTTCCTTCACAGGTCAGAGAAGTCCTTTCTCCCTGGGCTGGTCCAAGACCCCCTGGCCAAATGTCACCACCACCACCATTATCACCCAGCAGCATTCCTCCTCCCCCCCCCCAGTTTTGAAAAGGAAGAAGGGAATGGAGTGGAAAAAGGAAGTGTGAAGGAGAGGCAAAGAGTAGTGAGCCTAGAGCATCTCCATCATACATCCACTTCATTCTCTTCTTTTTTAAATTCAGGGAGTGGGAGGAAGAGTGAGTAGTAGAGGTGGATGTACTAACCAATCCCCCTCCTGTGGCAACCACCTCAGTTGACCTCATGGACAGGCAAGCCTTGTTTTTTGTGTTTCACTTATTGGCCTATGGAGAAGAGCAAGAGACCAACCACAGGTTGCTTATCATTTGTGTATACATAGCACTAAATCCACCTGTTTCTCTATCAGTCTCTTGGACCAAAATGCCTTTATGTTTTGTAGCTTCCTACTCCTACTCCAATCCAATCCAATAGTTTATTAAGTTAAAGACTAGCATAACATAACACAGTAAAACACAACATCGACAAAACATCACATATCGAGGGGAGGGGAAAGTTTTTAGTCAAGCCTATGTTATGACAGGTGGAAAACACTACAGAAAGGGGGGCATTGCTTCCTACTGATATGTTGATCATTCTCCTTCTAGGCCTTTTATAAAGGCTCTTTTTCCTGAAAACCTTCAAGCTGAAAAAAAAGGCCGACCTACGACTGCAGGCAGCAAAATCAAGGTGTGTTGTGTTTTGGGGACAGGTCCCTCTGGAGCTGTAGTCTTGTGGCAGGGAAGGCTGTGCCCCTTGGGAATATGGCAGACCTTTTAATTCACATTTCACTTAAAAATAAGAGCAAATCTCAAGCAATCTTCATTATGGAGACACAAGAGAAGATATTCTGCTAGAACGTTACCTGATCACACACTTAAAAGTGCAGTATGTGCTTGCTGACAGGATGCAAATCATTGATGCCATCCGTTGTGCATCTCGTTACATTCCTCCCTGTGACTTTCACTGCTCCAACTCCACTACCCTAAACCAACCCAATGTCTCCAGTTCCCTCAAGCAACTTCTATTTTCTCCCGTGCTGCTCCTTATACTTGGAACTGCCTTCTGGAACACCTGCATGATGCCACTTCTGTTACTTCCTTCAAAACCCTTCTGAAAACCCACCTTTTGAATGGCGCAATGCTTTAGCCTTTTTTCCCTATTGTACCTAAGCTTAAGTACACGTAGATGAAAACACTGCATATTTTTACCCTGCTTACCCTGTCTCCACCTGCCTCCCCTTCCTCTGTTGTTGTCTTTATGTCTACCTAGATTGTAAGCCCCTTGGGGCAGGAAAACTAATGACCATATACAATCTTGCTTATGGTAACCAACATCTAAGCATCCTCCTGATTGTGTTTTTTGTGGGGGTTTGTGTTTGTTTGTTTTTGCAGAAACAAGCCAATGACCTGGTTGGCACACTGATGAAATGCACACCTCACTATATCCGCTGCATCAAGCCGAATGAAACGAAAAAGCCTCGAGACTGGGAGGAGAGCAGGTGCGAAAATAAGCCAGGGATGGGGAAGGGTGGGTCAGGACAGGAGGAATACCTTGCTCCTGTGGAAAGTTGCTCCCTGCTCTGAGGCAGTTGAGTGTGCTGGTTGGACCCCGTGACAGGGATAAAAGGAAAAAGTGTCATTTCCACGGCATGCAATGCTGGATGTTTGGCTCGGGGGCAAGAGCAGAATCTCATGCAGGTGTAAGCTGCCTGTTAGAGCTCCACAGCAGTGACTACACATGGAAAGTGGCATCTGGGCGAGAAGAATGCAAAAGAGTTCTGTGACCATTTTTATTGCCAACCCCTATGGTCTCCATTGCAGCAAGAGTGAGAATGACAAGAAGGAAAAAAATACTGCGCAGTTTGCTGTGATTAGTGTTTGAGTCACATCACATTTTTCCCATCATGGGGCACAATCCCAGTGAGAAGTTCCCCTGTGCAAGTTCCATTGAAATTAGTGGAAGGTGTGCTCATTGAAGTGGGAAGTGTGCAGGAGAACCTCTCTCTGCATTGTGCATGCTGCCTTCATTCTCTCCCTCTCGTATTAATAAACAAAAATATATTTAAATGTTTAATCAGTTTCATTGGCTGGGATGAGAACAGTTAGGTGAACAGTTGTTTTGGTCAACCTAATGTCTGCACATTATTAAGAGCAGGTGAAGCAAAGCTGCTAATATTTACCAAAATGCTCTTTAAAAAATTTTTTTTAGCAAAATGCTCTTTTTTAATCCCATTTTTTCTAAGTTTTTAAATTTTCCTTCTCAGTTTTATCTTCAAATTGTGTGTGTGTGTGTGTGTGTGTGTGTGTGTGTGTGTGTGTGTGTGTGTGTTCATTCCCCCTTCACATTTTGCCACTTTTCCAGACTGCTCCGTTACAACTTGGCGAAATGTCATTAGCAAGATGGACTTCTTTTGAAAGCCTTCCCAGTACAGGATGCATTGTCCATTAGGGTGTGTGGCTTTCTAAAATCAAGGCATTCCTTTTGCATTGCTCACTGTATGAAAGTGAAAGGGGGGGGGGGGAGAGGGAGACTAGTTTCCCAGTTCTGAATCCCTTGTTGCTCCTTGCAGTTCCTTCCAGTTATTTCAAATTTTAAAAATTGCAGTCAGTTTAAGTTGTTTTCTCCAATGATACAAGTTGTCCTTTCCTTTGCCAGCTTTTTGAAAAGCAAATTGTTAACGTTCCTGTATGTTCAGAGAACTGGAGTAAGGTTTTGTTCCCATTCCAAAGCCTTCTGGTGGAGTAGCAGTAAAAAGAGCTGATCGTCCAAAATATATTTTCCTGTTTATAGATTCCCTCCTGCTCACATCTGGAATAATGCAGTGGGGAGAACGTTGTTACTGCTTTGCCAGTACCAGTCAGTGTCAAACTACACAGAACTTAAGGGGGAAAAAAATCTTGTCTGGGTAAAGGCAATTTTGAAAGTCTGTCTCTTTCTGTGAACCAACCCTTTGCAGTCAGAGTCTGGGAATTAGGCTAATGGTAAGACCTACTGCAATTCTGATACAGACATGTTTTTATAAATCACCCCATTTTTTTGTATTGACAAGCAGGTTTGGTTAAATTATAGGTCTAGTGTGGTTCAAGCCAAGTATAATGTAATCTAAAATAATGTAATTATTCTCCCAAGATAGCCTCAAACAAAAGTTTGCTTGCTGATGACTTGGACTGGTTCCACATGAGTATTCCTTAGCGCAGTGGTTCCTAAACTGGGAGGCATGACTCCCAGGAGAGCCACGGAAACCAGCCAGGGGAGCCACGAAGTCCCATGGAATCCTCTGGGAAAACAGTGCAATGACGTGCATTATCCCAGGATGTCTGTCGTTTATTAAACGTTTAAAATATGTAAAATATTTAATAAACGACGGACATCCCGGGATAGTGCATGTTTTAATTCAGAAATCTGGGCCAGTCGTGAGAATCTGAGATTGTACAGTGCAATGCCAATTGGCAGGCATCAACATAATGTAATGGAGAGCCACGGCCAATGGTCAAGGGAGCTGCGGGTCAAGAAGGTTTGGGAAACACTGCCTTAGTGGCAGCCTGGCAGTGCTCTGCTGTTTTGCCGCTGACGCAGTTTTACTACTGTCTTATCACGCAGCACCTAATATTGTGGTGTTTTTCCCTATTGTCCGTCCTCAATGACACAGAAAGGTATTGTATTTCCAAAGCAAAAAATGGGCAGAGTATCAGTGTGACATGGATTTATTTGTTCATCTCTCCCTTTCCTTAATGCAGCATGTATGGACAATTAAGCGCTGTAGCAATTAAGAGTCAGTGGGATTTTCTTGGTTATAATCCATGCATGTATACCTGTGCAGATACAGTTGTGCATAACTATGCCCAGGTATAGCTGTTGTTTTCTGCATCCACGTCTGTGCACTACTTTAATTGATTCCTTCTGCCGTTACCTGACTTTTCCTCCTAAAATTGACTGTTCTGCCATTGCAGGGTAGGTCAAAATTAAAATTCACAACATCACAAGATTAAATTGTGGCAGTATTCAGCTGTTCACATTGCATATAGCATTTTTTTAAGGGAACTTAATTTCATGGAGGGGGTGATCAGTGATGGTGGAGAATTCAGGGCAACAGTTGATGGGGCTACTAATTAAGCTGTGCGTGTCTTAGAACAACGCTGTAAGTCTCTCCACAGATCGTCACCATCCTGCCTGCTTTAGCACCCCAGATAAGTTGGCGGGAGAGGAGGGGGTTGGACTTCCCTGGGTTTGAACTAGTCTGCTGACCAGTGGGGCCCTCATGTCCACATCTCTCCATCCTCAGTGGTACTCTATTTGATATTTTTAAACCCAGAGACACAGACTGTGCAGGCCCTATGATTCTTTCCCAGTTACCTGTGTACCCAGATGTGGCGTCCCTGTCACCCTAGACACAGGTCCACGTAGGAGGAATGTCTCTTAATGCAGGGCCCATGTTACCAGTGGGAAGCTCCTATCATGTTTCCCCCAGCATGCAACTCCCCTGACCCATTCCACACAGGGCTACTAGAGTTGGGACAGCCATATAGCTGGTGATTCCTGACAAATGTTACATTTCCTGGCAAAGCAAGATTAAAACACTCCAGTGTGCATGTGCTCAAACCGTGTGTGTGTGTGTGTGTGTGTGTGTGTGTGTGTGTGTGTGTGTGTGTGTGTGTGTGTGTAATATATGTATATGTATATAAAAATACAGACAACAAGCAAGTTGTACGTTTAGTTCAAAAAGTTATAAAACATTAAATTGAAAAATATGCTTGTCCTGCAATGGCAGAAGGCACAAAGCTAAGAAGAAAGACTGGGGAAAGTCAGAAGGGATCAGTGAAAAAGCAAAAAGAAGGCAGGGAATAAACATACTTAATTTCCATCTGTCTTCCCAACAGGGTGAAGCACCAAGTGGAATATCTTGGGCTCAAAGAGAATATCCGAGTGAGGCGAGCAGGTTATGCGTATAGGCGAGTGTTCAAAAAATTCCTCCAGAGGTACAGTATTTCCTCACATGGCATCCTTTGTTTTAAAAGAGCTTTAAGTGGGAAGGGAAAGTCATAGACCCTGAATTTTCAGATTTTCTCCTTTTTGTCATATAGAGTAAAATATTGCTACCTGATGCCTAAAGTAGCCCAGTTGTGTTAAATCCAAGTTTATTTTCTTGTCACCCAATGGGGAAAAATGTTTATCTTAAGGTGAAGACAGATTCCAGATATTGAAGATCAGTCCTAGCTCTCAGTGCAAGCCTAGCTTTGCAACTTGTATTATAGCGCTGGTACATTCCAGCTAAGCAAATGCTGGGTCAGCCACCTCATCTCCTTGCAACTTTGGGTTTGAGCTACTCTGCTGACCACGAGGGCCCTCATTTCCATGTCCTCTCCTCATTGGCACTCTGTTTGAGATGTTTAAACCCTGCAACGCCTTGCATGTAAGGCAGGCTGTCCACCTCATTCATTTTTATTTATATCTCCATCCTTGTCTCTTTAAACAAAAAATGAAAAACAGTTGCAAAACTTCTCTGGGGAATAGCGGGCAGTGTGTTGGTGTCACCACAGGCACTGAATAGTAAGTGCCTTCTGCAACCACCTCTTTCTCTAGTTCAGACTGATTTCTAGAAAAAAGGTGCCTGAGGGAGGACATGATTGAGGTGTATAAAATTATGCATGGGATGGAGAGAGTGGATAGAGAGACGTTCTTTTCCCTCTTGCACAACACCAGAACTAGGGGACATCCACTAAAAGTGAGTGCTGGTAGAATTAGAACAGACAAAATAAAATATTTCTTCTTGGTAAACGATTTCATAAATCTGTCCAATCCCCTTTTAAAGGCATCTAGACCAGGTGCCATCATCACATCCTGTGGCAAGGAGTTCCACAGATTAATTACACACTAGGTAATCTGTGGAACTCCTTGCCACAGGATGTGATGATGGCACCTGGTCTAGATGCCTTTAAAAGGGGATTGGACAGATTTATGAAATAAAAGTCCATCACAGGTTACAAGCCATGATGGGTATATGCAACCTCCTGGTTTTAGTAGTAGGCTATATCTTAATGCCAGATGCATGGGAGTGGCGACAGGATACAGGTATCTTGTTGGCTGTGTGCTCCCTGAGGCATCTGGTGGGGCCAATGTGTGATACAGGAAGCTGGACTAGATGGGCCTTTGGCCTGATCCAGCAGGGCTCTTCTTATGTTCTTAAGATAGCTGAACACATGTGGAATTGTTCTTTCTCCCCTCTCCCTTGAGATGCTGGGGGCATTTTCTAATCAGTCTTTCTGCCCTAAGAATGTCACTTTGGCCATCACCTTCACTCTGCTGTGCCGATTCCTCCTGAGGGTGAAGAGCAAACATTTAGGAGCACTCGGTGTGCTTGCTGGTTTTTAACTATTGTTTGTTTCTGCTCCTCTTTTGTCTGTGTACTGCAACTTCGTTCATCATGTAATTCCAGCTGGAGATGCTCCTCCTTTGCAGTGCTTGAGGAAGGATGGAAGGTTACTGTGTTTCAAAAAAGATGCTTCAGGCAGATGTTGGGGAGGGATAGGCTTACCAGATCTCCAACCGGAGTGCTAGACCTTTAGGAGAAGGAATGTGGGCAGGTGTAGCTTGTTAAACGTTAGAGCAGGGGTGGGGAACCTATTTTTGATGGAGGGCCGTGTGCCCCTCCATCGAAAATGGGTCCGCGCGTGCGCCGGGGGGGGCGCATGCACGCACGCGCACACACACACACACACACACACACACACACACACACACACACACCTACCTGCTCTCCTTACCTCCCCCCTCTGCTCTCCTTACCTTTTTCAGGTGGCGGCAGCGGCCGCCGGCCCCGCGCGCGCTGCTCGCGCGACTCCTTTTGAACCCGGCTGTTTCTGCACATGTGCAGAAACAGCCGGGTTCCAAAGGAGTTGCGCGAGGTGAGCGCGCCGCGCGCTCTCCCCTCGGCGTGACTCCTTTTGAATCCGGCTGTTTCCAGGTTCCAAAGGAGTCGCGTGAGGTGAGCGCGCCGCGCGCTCTCCCCTCAGCGCGACTCCTTTTGAATCCGGCTGCTTAAACAGCCGGATTCGAAAGGAGTCACGCCGAGGGGAGTGCGTGCGGGGCTGGCGGAGCCTCCGGTCTGCTCGCGCGGGCCGGACCTGATTGATTCAGGTCTGGTCTCGCGCGGGCCGGACCTGATCGCTCCGGGGGCCGGATCTGGCCTGCGGGCCGCCGGTTCCCCACCCCTGCCTTAGAGCACAATCCTAGGTATGTCTACTCAGAAGCAAGCTCCACTGAACACAATGGGGCTTGCTTCTGAGTAGACATGCCTAGGATTGTGCTCTAAGTTTTAACAAGCTACACCTGCCCACATTCCTTCTCCTAAAGGTCTAGCACTCTGTCCCGGTTGGAGATCTGGTAAGCCTAGGGAGGGAGGAAGTGGTCACTGCATCCCACAGTAGAACTGCAACATCAGTGCTATTAACAAACTGCCATGGAGGTAGCTTGGACCCAAATCTGTCCAGTCAGCACCTGTTATGTTTTGGTTATTAATCATGGCTCTTGCCCATTTTTGCTCTTGCATTTGTTTTTTGTAAGATACCTAGGAGTCTGATGTCACTTCCCAGTTTCAGCCTCTCTAACTGAGAACGATTGTGGTGATATAAGGGATGGAACATCAGACATGGACTGGGTTCAGATCACGTGCTCAGCCATAAAGCTTGCTGGGTGACCTTGGTCCAATCACACACGCATTCTGTCTATCTAGCCTATATCACAAGGTAGTTGTTGGGATAAAATGGGATAATCCCCATGTAAATCACCTTGAGCTTCCTAGAGGAAGGGCAGGGTACAAGCATGATAAATTAATACATAGCTTAAACCACACAGTTGTGATTATCTACACTTGACTTAGGATGTCATCAGTGTGTTTGCTTGTTTCCTCACCTAGATGGGAAAAAGCCTGCCTACCTCCCCCCCCCCCCGATATACCGGTAAGTAGCCTGACAGATGTGTCAGACTACTTATATTGGGGGGTTTTTAGGCAGTTTTTTTTATAGCTACAGCACAGCAAGCTGCCTCATACCATTGGTCTATTTCCCCTCCTTTCAATTTACCTGACAGCAAAAGTCTTGCTCAATTCTTTTACCTGAAACCGTTTTAACTGGAGGTGCTGAGGTCTGAACTTGGAACTTTCTGCATGGTTTGAACCTGGGATTCTCCCACCGAGCAGTGGGCCCAGTTCTAAAAGTGAGGATTCAACAGTGACACTTAACTGGACTTGGCTAGGCATCCACCATGAAGGAGGAGAGTGACCAGGGAATGATTCTAGAGAGTGGTGTTCCTAGAGGGGGGGCAGTACTGTAAGATGCACACAGGTCTACTCAGCATTACACAGTGGCCCCGCCCACTTGCCGTCGGAGCCATTCTGAACAGCGAAGGAAACGAAGGAAACGTGTGTTGCCTTCGTTGCTTGGAAAAGCTCCAATGACGAGTGGGCGGGGCCACTGTGTAACGCTGAGTAGACTTGTGCGCAACTTACAGTACCACCACCCCTCTAGGAACGCCACTGATTCTAGAGCCACTGCTGTCAAAAGAGGAAAGTGGGTCTGAGGCGGTTGCCTGAGGAACCCCAAACAAAGAATAAGGGTAGCATGAGACAGAAAAAGAAGAACTATATAATGGAGCAAAAGGAACAAGGGGAAAAGTAGTGCTGTTCAAAAGCAGGAGCGTCCAGGTGTGATCTGCGCAAGGATGACAGGCCCAGCAATACGAGCAACATCAGAAGAGCCCTGTGTGATCAGAGCAAAAGGTCCATACAGTTCTCCAGCATGCCATTTCCACCAGATGGCTCCAGGAAGCCTGCAAGCAGAGCCTGCTGTTGCTCCACAGCAACTGGTGTTCAGTGCCACACTGTCTCTGAACCTGGAGGTTCCATTGGCCGTCGATAGACCTCCTCCTCTTCCTCCATCATGTATTTGCCTAATCCCCTTTTTAAAAACATCTAAACCAGCAACCATCACCACATCCCATGGCAGCAAATTCCATAACTTCATCCTGTGTTGTGTGAAGAAGAACGTTCTTGTGTCTGTTCTGAATTTTCTGCCCATCAATTTCATTGGGTGACTCCAAATTCTAGTATTGCGTCAGGCCCGGGGAGTAAGACGTTTCTTTCTATCCACTTTCTCCACACCACGTATAACCATGTACATTTTTGCCAAAGAGCTTGCTGCGGTGCATGACGGAGAGAGTGTGAGATGGAGCTGCTGGAGCAAATCATCCTGTGTGATTTGGGATGGGGAGAGAGGTTTGTTGATGGATAAGTGTCTTTTGTCCACACTTGACGGGAAGCGTGTTCACCTTAGGAATTTTTGATGCTCTTGCTTTGGTTAGTTGTTTTGCTGTGCTTGCTTTATTGACAGATCAAGAGGGCCCTTCTGTGAATTCCAACAATACGGGAATGTATGGGGGTGGAATCTGTCACTAGGCAGAATGGCAGAATCACGTCCAGAGCCTCCCTGTGTGGAATGCAATGAGTTTCTTACTGTGGTTGTCCTTTTTCCCCCTTCTCCTTGAAGGTATGCCATCCTGACCAAAGCAACCTGGCCTTCTTGGAAAGGGGATGAAAAACAGGGGGTTCTGCACCTGCTTCACTCTGTAAACATGGACCCTGACCAATACCAGCTTGGGAAAACGAAAATTTTCATCAAAGCGCCAGAGTCGGTGAGTATGAGGATGAATCCTTGGCACTCCACAGCATTTCAAGAGTTGACTCCATTGAGTTCTGCAGATCTTCTAAACCTGCAAGATGACTTAAACCTGTTTTCCCCCCATTAAATAGATAGGGACTCGCGACTTGCGACCAAAGACTCAAGACTTGGGAGCAAAGACTTGGGACTTGACTTGAGACTTGGACCCAGAGACTTGGGACTTGACTCGAGACTAGAGAGTTGATCCACCTCCCTGCTATAATATGATGCTTCCTTTCCTTGCTACCTTAAAATTTCTTCTTAACATCTGCCTTTTCTGTGAACCCTTTGGCACAATGCCTTAGCCCTCTTTCCTGTAACTAAACCCAAGTACATACAGTCAAAACAATCCCTTATTCTTACTGTAATTATGCCTGCCTCCATTTCCCTCCCCTTCCTTTGTTGCTTCCTATGTGTCTTGCCTAGATTGTAAGCACCCTGGGACAGTGACCTGTACTTTCATTCCATGTGTAAAATGCCATGTACGCTGGTGGCAAATAATTATATTCTCACCCGAACCAGCAAGCTGAGACTTGAGCCATGAACTTCAGGCTCTCAGCTTATGCCCTTAATCGCTGTGCTATTCATTTATAATTTTTATATCCTGTAACTCAGGCAAATCTTCTTGAGGTAGCTTATAAAAATTAATAACATCATCATCATATATGGGAAAACCGTGATGCACTTCACACAGGGTTATTGTGAGAATTAATGAAATAAGGATTGGAAAGCAGTTCAGTCACAGAAGACATATTTACACTTTATTTTAGTGGAACTTAGCCACGAATAACTAAACTTGGGATACAACCCTGAATGTTGATATCGGCTTTATGCCACTTTAGCTGTCCTGGCTTCTCCTAAAGAATCCTTGGAATTGTTGTTTACTATGGGTCCCTGGTCTCCGTCATACAACTACAAATCCCAGGATTCTCTGAGAAGAGGAATTGGCTATCAAACCAATTTGTCTGTGGTCTAGATGTGTCCTGGCAGTGTTATGCCTTCATCAGAAGATCTACATACATACATACCTTGTAATACTACGGTAGCTGCATCTCTATATTGGGTGGGCTAAGATAATATGATTTGAAGAGAGAATAGCAAAGTAAATGGAAGATCAGTTGGTGTTTTTTTTTAACAGAACTTCTACTTTAGTCTTCACAGCTTTTCTTGCAGCCATTCAGGAATTTGTTGTTGTTGAAGGAATGCTGGGGCTTTCTGGGCAAAGGAAGTACATCTGGTGGGAATCTAATTACACCAGGAGGGGTTGCTTTTGTTTGATAGACTGCAATTAGTATGACTGCTGGGAGTAAACCATGCAAATAATGTTGCTGTGAGCAGTTTGTTCTGCCAGCTGCCTCCTTCAGTTCAAAAAGGGAAGCTAATTATTTCAGCAGGAGGAGGAAGCTGGTCCCTCCATGCAGAGAACAGTAATTCATTCACATCCTTGTGGCAGCAGATTCAGAAATTCTTAAGAGATGAACGGATCAGTCCCAGTGGGTGCAATTTATGGGAAAGTTTTCCTCTGCAAGTTTTTCTATTGCTCTTTTTTATTTCAGTGCGGCTGGCACAGGAGAACTTCCCCGTGATTGTGCTCCATGTTAACTAGTAAGAAAGTTGAGTGAGTGTGTGCGTGCGAATGAGTGCATGTGCATCATCTGGAGTTTTCACTTTAAGCACCCAAATACCTTGGTCTAGTCTTGGCCAGCAGCCTTGTCAGCTATCTCGTCAGGTGAGGGGGATGTATGGGAATTCCAAACCTTGGTGATGCTGAGTTAGGGGCAGTTCCTTCCTACTCTATAGTCCTGGAATGGCTGGTTTGAATCCTGATGGAGCTGTAGCTGGGGTGGGGAATGTGGCAAGAAAGGCTACTCTTTTCTTTTCTTTTTTTAGAAATCCGTTTTGGCTAAAAGGCATATCCCAGTGTTAAAGTATACTCTTTGCATGCAAAAGGTTCTGACATGTCCAGTTAAAAACAGATCTTGGATAACCAGGCAGGGAAAGACCTCGGAATGTTGCTGACTTGGTGCAGGGCCATAAGTTCATGGTAATATTTTGCTAGGGTGGAACGGGGCATAGGTTGAAACAGAGCACATGTTTGCCTGCACAAGGCCTCAGTTCAATGCTGGCATCTCTGTCTACAAATGGTATCTAGTAGCGGGTGATGGAAAAGGCCCTCTGCTTGAGACTCTGGAGTGCCCCTGCAATCAGAGTAAAGAGTGGTGGGCTGGTTGGATGGTAGAAGGCGGCTTTGTATGTCACCCCCAGCCACACACACCCCATCCCTGTCTCCTGGCCCCTGCAAAAAAAAAAAAAAAAAAAAAAAAAAGCCTGGAGGGTGAGGCGCCATGTCTTGGAAGCTAGCAATGTTGAAATGGCATGTACAAGAGATTGCAGAATACACGTGGCTGTAGCAGGAAGAATTTGGGGAGCTGGAACTGTGGAGGGGATGTAGTTATGGAGGGATACAGAACTGGGCACTGTAAGTTGGTGGCCAGGTCTGCACTGTGTTCACCCTTTCTAGTGTTCTGTTGTGTGCAGTCAGCAGCAGTGGAGACTTTAACCAGAACTCTGGCAATCAGAATGTTGAACAGATGCTTCTAATCCCCATCAGCAACAGTCATGTGCTCTCTCGCTCTCTCTCTCTCTCGCGCGCGCACACTCTCTTTCATATATTCAGTTTGAAAGCAGATGTGAATTTTGTGCGGCAGGCCAGATCCCTTCTTGACTTGAAGATGAACTGCTTTCTGTTACCAAAAATATCCTCTGTTTTATCTGGTGCTGGTTGATCAGAGACAAGCTACTTTTTTGAAGGAAGGTGAATCTTCCTCTCTGTCTGTGGGACTTCCTGAATCGTTCCATATTTCCCATTCCTGGACATTTGCTGCCAGGTTTTTTCTTGGGAGCCATTTTCCTGGGGAGCTATTTATATCAGGCCTGCTGCAGAAGACAGCAGCCACAGACCATCTGGGCTGGGGTAAGGACTGTTGCCATCATGTCCCCCAACCCTTGCTGCTGCTTAGAGCTGCTGTGTGAGGAAGAAGAGATGGCAGCCAGGAAAGATTATTGATTATTTGGTTGTCATTTTTAATGGTAAAAATTGAAAAAAAAAATTGACAGCTTTGGCCCGAAAGGCAGTATATAAATAAATGCCAATGTCTTTGCGGTAATAAATACTTTTCAGAAAGTGTTCCAGCTGGGCCAGCCCAAGGCATTTCAGTGCCCAAGGCAGAAAATCCAAATGCCCCCCTCCGTGTTAGTTAATATGGGGCCAATCTGGGGGGACATTCTCCAGCACAAGCCTCGTTGAAATGAGCAGGAGCTGTGCAAGAGCATGTAGCACTCTTGCTCAGCTCCTGTAATTTCCACTGAGGCTTGTGCCAAAAAACGTTCACTTTGATTGGGCTTCGTGGCTTAGATCACCTGTGTCCCACCTTTGTATTTTTGCATCACCTCTGGACCATGAACTTCCTGAGGAAGGAGCTCCAAAACTTGGAAGCAGCCACCCAGAGCAGTTTTGGGAATGTGTATTTCAGAAAACATTGGCATCAGTAGGAACTGAGTGGTCACTTCATTGCTTTCAGTGGGACTTCATCTTCTTGTTTCCCTCTGGATTGTGCCTTTTTTAAAATGTTGCACATGAATATTGAAGGAGGTGCTCTCAATTTGAGCAGATAGATGGTGTAGATTAAAAATAAGACTTAAGGTGCATCCTTGTCTGGATTCTGTTTTCTTGTTTTCAATAGCTACATGTTTGTCAACTTTGTGCGTGCATGCGTGCGCACCTTTTAATTTGCTGGGGCTTTTGGTGTTTTGCAGTTATTTTTGCTAGAAGAGATGCGAGAACGAAAGTATGATGGCTATGCACGGGCAATCCAGAAGGCATGGCGGAAATACGTGGCTAAGAAGAAATATGTACAAATGAGAGAAGAAGGTACCGTATGTATTTACTGCTAATGATGGGCAGAGCATTAGCTGACCCTTGCTGACCTTCGCAATTCCAAGAAAATGAAATTAGCTTTACCATAGCAATACCATTTTTTCGTGATATGGTCCTCAGGGCTGGCCCATCAATGAGGTCAACTGAGGCAGTCGCTTCAGGCAGCAATTTGGCAGAGGGTTCCCACTTACATCTGCCTACCGTCACTCCTACTTCCACTTCCTTTGCAAGTTTTTTTTAATTACGCAGCCTTCGAAGAGCTGCCATCTTTTTGCTTTGCAGTTCTGAGAAGTGCTTTCTTAATTGGGACTGCTAAGTAACTTAGTCTTCTGCTTTTCCTCTCAAAGCCTCCGATCTACTGCTGAACAGGAAGGAGCGAAGGCGGAATAGCATCAACAGGAACTTTGTGGGAGACTACATTGGCATGGAGGACCATCCAGAGCTGCGCCAGTTTGTGGGCAAGCGGGAAAAGATAGACTTTGCGGACACCGTCATCAAATATGACAGGAGGTTTAAGGTATAAATGTGAGCAGAATCCTTTAGCCTTGTTGCTGCTTCACCCGGGGGATGGCTGGCTTTCCCTTACAGCAGTGTTTATGGGATGGGCCAACTCAAATCCTCACCTGCTTCCTCTTGGGGTGTTGTAGCCTGGTACCCCTTATAGCTACTGTTATGCAGTGAGCATATTTTTGACTACCATATTTCGTTTTGATGCTTCCCTTGTGTGTGGCGACATATGAAAATATGACAACCAGGACTAAGCTGTTGACAACCACTCTGAGCCACAGAGGAAGGAGCTAATGTAATAGCGGTGGGTGGAGAAGAGAAGTTGAAGAGATGGTTGCCTCTCAGGAGGGCTAGTGTTTGTTCGAGATTTTTATCCGCTTTATCATAGGACGGTAGAGTCAAACTAGTGGTCCATCTAGGTCCGTACCGTCAACACTAACTGGGAGTAGCTCTCCAGGGTTTCAGAAAGGAGTTTTTCCCTGCCCTGCCTGGAGACAGTGGTGTAACAAGGGTGGTGCGAAGGCAAGTAGTTGTGCAAGACTCTGTTACACTGGAGTCAGCGGCCCCTCCCCCTTGCTGTTGGAGCCATTCCAGCAGCAACAGTGAGTGAGTGAGGGAGTGTCCTGCGTGTTGCCTTTGCTGCCAGAATGGCTCCAACAGCAAGGGGGAGGGGCCGCTGACTCCAGTGTAACGGAGTCTTGCACAACTACTTGCCTTCGCACCACCCTTGTTACACTACTGCCTGGAGATGTTGGGGCTTAAACCTCCACACCTCCCCAAACACGCCTCGTTGACGGAGTCGGCTAACCAATTCCCTTCAAGAGAAATGACAGAGAACAGCCAGTGTGGCCACCCTACCATGACCTGATTGATTATCTTAGTTTTGTTTTTGTGACAGGATTGCTAGTATTCACGTAGTTCTGCTCTCTTTCCCACTGCAGGGTGTCAAGCGAGACCTCATCCTCTCTCCAAAGTGTGTTTACCTGATTGGGCGGGAAAAAGTGAAGCAAGGCCCAGAGAGAGGTCTTGTGAAGGAGGTGCTAAAGCGACGGATTGAGCTGGAGAGGATCCTGTCCATTTCTCTAAGGTCAGTGGCATCTGTTTTCATAGAACAGCCTGCAGGGTAATGGGAGAGAGGAGGCTGCCCCATAGAGATGGGGTCACTAGGTAGCAAGAGGCTTTGAAGCTCTGACCTTCTGGGCATCGTAGCTGAACTCAGTGGTGAAACAAGGGTGGAGCGGAGGCAAGTAGTTCTGCAAGACTCCGTTACACTGGAGTCAGTGGCCCCCTTGCTGTTGGAGCCATTCCAGCAGCAACAGGGGAGTGTCCTGTGTGTTGCCTTTGCTGCCAGAATGGCTCCAACAGCAAGGGGGAGGGGCCGCTGACTCCAGTGTAACAGAGTCTTGCAGAACTACTTGCCTTCGCTCCACCCTTGTTACGCCTCTGGCTGAACTAACATATAGGACTGCGTATACCAGGGTGAGCTGATTCAGTCTACTTTTTGCTTAAAATAAGATTTCCTGAGGTCCAGTGATACGTACATTTAAAACAAAGCAAGAGCACATATTGGAGGTCTCCTAACAGCAAGCCCTTCTTGTGGGGGTTTCTGGAGGTGTCTGGTGGTTGCTGTTGAAAACAGGGTGCTGGACTAGATGGCTCCACTTTGTTCTGACCCAGCAAAGCAATTATTACATTTCTGTTAGCTGCAATAAATGTAAGAATGGTGCCTCCATGTTCAAGGGCAGTCTGCCTCTGAACAGCAGCAGGGGAAGGCTGAGCAACAGCCACTCCCACCCATTTCTATTGAATTTGTCTCTGGAGTGACTCCTGATGGATTGAGTGATAGTGTACATGGGATATTGAGTCAGACCATTGGTCTATCTAGCTCAATACTGACAACACAGACTAGCAGTAGTTCTGTGGTGTTTCAGGCAGGGGCTTTTCCAGCTTGCCTGTCTGAGCTATCTTGGATGAGGGAAGGGTGCAGGTGTGGTGTCTGAAATTGGCCAGGTCAGGCATTATCCAAGGGTCCACGCCCATCAGAGATCCTGCTAGGCCAGGCTGAAACCAGGCTGTCAGTTGGGCTCCATGCAAGCTGTGGGCTTGACTGAGGTGCGGCATTTACTAGGTACACCTGTAGCATGGCCAGATGTTGCACCATGCCCTGCGGTATGTTGCGCTTCCTGCCTCCTGCCTGCGTCCAAACTGCTGGAAAAAAAAAAAAGCAACCGGAAAACTGTCGGGGGCCTGCCATCCGCTTCCCGGTGCGTTTAAACTGCTGAAAAAAGAAAAAGTCGCAGCCGGGAGTCTGTGGTGCCATCTACAGGTTGCTTCCAGTAGCGGTTTTTCTTTTTTTCAGTCAGTTTAAACAAATTCAGGAGGAGGGAAGCGGCGAAGATGCTGGAAAAAAGGTAATGTGGCACCTCTCCCCACTCTGGTTTTCCTAAAACACTGTTTTTTTGTATCCACTGGGGTTCCAGGAACAGAACCCCAGTGAATAAAAAGGTCCGACTGTACAGTACTCTTATCCCGGTTCGGGATCAGTTATGACCCCCCAACGCATAGGAGGAATGAAGCCTGTTTGCAAAAACAGACACTGTAGCTTTGGGAAGCTTGATTTGAAACAGAATTCTCCTCCTTCATTTGCTCTGAGTTTCATCCTCCTCATTTCATTTTCCCCAGCCAGCAGTGTACCAATTCAGTCTTAATAGACTCCATTCGTTCAGCAGTGCTTATTGATGTGGGGCTATTAATTGTAGTTTTATCATTTCCAATTATGACTGTCATTGTCTTGCATTCATCCTTTTTGTGTGTGTACTCAGATCTCACCCAGAAGAATTATTTTGGAATATTAAAAAAAACAAAAAACTCAGTGTGGTGGGATAATGAAGTATTTCTGTTAATTAGAATTAAGCTAGCAAAATGCATGTGTTCCGGATTGGAGGGAATGCTATAACAAAACTAATGAACAAACCCAGAACTGCATTTAGAACTTTTTCCAAAGAGAGGCATGTTTTGAATCTCGTGTGGCCTGGTTATTATTTTCACAGCACAATGCAGGATGACCTCTTTGTCCTACATGAGCAAGAATACGACAGTCTCCTTGAATCTGTCTTCAAAACGGAATTTTTAACCCTCTTGTCAAAGCGGTTCGAGGAGAAAACACAAAGGAGGCTAGTTCTGAAATTTAGCAACACGTGAGTGATGGACTTAGAATGTGCATTTTCTTTTCTTTCTGGCTGACTTAAGGTTCAAGGGGAGCCCAACCAGCTGCATGAGCAAGCCCAGCAATCACTTACAGCAGTGCTCAATACAGTGGGTCTTGATTGTGGTCCTTTTCCAGAAGTGGTGACTTTTTCCATGGCTAGGGTTGCAACAGAACTAGTGTTGTTTCCCTTTGTGAAATGACATAAGCAGAGCCTCATCTTGCTGGTGGTCTTCTATAACTATAGGAACCAATATTAACTCAACGCAATGCTGCGCTCCTGAATGTTTTGTTCTTTAGGCAAGATGCTTCCCAGTTTGTGTGGGAGTTGCAAAAAATGAGTGCATGTTCCTGCTGTCATTTCCTGGGAGTTCTTAAACACACAGAAAAAAGCGGAGGAAGCCTTAATTAACATTTCAGGAGGGGGGATGCTTGGAAAAGCTTTGTTTTCCTTGACTTGAGGCATTTCATGCAGCAACTGGGCTAGCTATGGTGACTATGCTAATGTTTCCTACAGTAAATGCATTCCTGATTTGGAGCTAGTAGTGCCTGGTGGAGGGCTTCCTTGTAGTTTGTGTCTACGACATCTTTAATACAGGAGGTTTAGTAGGGGGGGGGGGGAATTCTTCACACCCTAATCTCTTCTCTAAGGACATGTGATCAGGCTTTGGTTCCTATGCAGTTCCTGGGGAGGAGGAGTCCTGTCCTGCTTTTCCCTGTGCTACAGTTGTGTCTGTGATTTAGTCCTATCTTTGACTTCTCACCATGTAACTAACTGCATTTTCTGTATATTTGTGCTAGACTTGAAGTGAAGCTGAAAAAGGAAAACTGGGGACCCTGGAGCGCCGGGGGGTCCCGCCAGGTGCAGTTCAGCCAAGGCCAGGGAGATGAGGCTGTTCTCAAGCCGAGTAATAAAGTGCTGCAGGTCAGCATTGGGCCCGGACTCCCGAAGAATTCCCGTACGTATGAAGTTATCAGAGGTTGCTGGGGGGAGGAGTCACCACTGCCACTTGGCACCCACCGCTGTTTAGATGATCGCACCTTGACCGAGTTGCCTCTGTTGTTCTGTTTCAGGTCCCACCAAACGGAACCTGACCCAAACCAGAGGATCTTCCAACACAAGGACACAAGGCCATAACTACCCTACAAGGGTTGCTCCCCCTCCCCCTGGTAAACATTTTTGGAACTTTCATTAGTGGCCTAAAGGCTGAACTACACTACAGGCAGAGGCTCTGCCGCTGCCGCTGCCTCCGCCTCCGCGCTTGGAGCGGGGGAGTGTCTTCCCACCTGTTGTCCCTCCTGTTGTCCCGCCTTCTTAAGAAAGCGCAGCTGTGATAGGCTAAACACAAGCATGCAACGATTGGCCGAAACCTTGCAGCCTCGTCTTTCTTTAACTTCAAGAACAAGTATTATATCATTATCCCAGCAGGAGTTTGTGCGATTTTCAGTATTTCCCGCCATTCTGGTTTTCTCTCTCGTCCTGTGCTTTCCTCTGGGAATAGTCTCTTTGGTGATAACCTCCAAGGTGATCGAAGAGAATAGTCTCAAAGGTGAATGTAACCTCCACGGTGATTGGAGGCACTGGCGTCGCTTCGGTTGGGGCGGGGCTGTAAGTAACGCTCCGTCGTAGTCTCTTTACCGAGCGAGCAGGAGGCAGCCCCGCCCCCTCACTGTCGGAGCCTTTCCCGTGCGGAGAAAGCAGCAGGCAAGAGACCCTGCCTGCTGCTTTCTCCACAGGGGACTGGCTCCGACAGTGAGGGGGCGGGGCTGCCTCCTGCTCACTCGGTAAAGAGACTACGACGGAGCGTTACTTACAGCCTCGCCCCAACCGAAGCGACGCCACTGATTGGAGGTAGTTCAGATTGGCATGCAGCCGCCCTCCCCCCCTCTCCTACGATTGGTGGGCTGCAGTAGCTCCGCGAACCGCCCCCTAGCTCTGCGTGCCCGCCCCCTGAAAAGTTGGATTCCAGCTTGAGGTACGCGCTGGCCGTGCGGAGGTTGCAGCGGCTCCGCTTGCTTCAAAAATCAGATCAGAGGCTCCGCGACGCATGTAATGTAGCTCTGGCTTAACACTTGTGTCGCTTAGTAAGAGTCCCATGACTTAATAAAGTTCAACACTTGTCACAAGATTCTAAAGAACACTCTTCTAGAACATTTTTTAAGTAACCTGTAGACTGTCGTTGTGTACAAATGTAAGGGGATTATGCATTAGCTCTGATGGCTGCAGAGTACAAAATTCCAGTGGTACAAAATGGATAAGCTGGAGCTGGAAAAGGTACAAAAAGGGATTATGGGAGGGATTGGACCACTTTTTATACAATGAGAGACTCAATTATAGGGAACCTTTTCATATAGGAAACAAGATGGCTTGAAGTGAAGGAAGACTCGTGATAGAGGATTATAAAGTTATGCATCGTATGGAGAAAGTGGATGGAGAGAAGTTTTATTCCCTCTCCCATCATAATAGGGCTCGAGTGGCCATCCACTTTAGCTGGTAGGCAGTAGATATAGACGACAGAGAGGATAACTTCATCATCCAGTGCAAAATGTATAGTGTTCACTGCCTCAAGGGGCGGTTATGGTAGGTGTAGATGGATTTAAAAGAGGGTTAGATAGATTCATGGAGAGAAAAGATCTATCAGTGTCTGTGAATTATGATGGCTTGACTAGAAATGCTGTGTTCAGAGACAGTTTACCTTGGAATCCCAGTTGCCAGGGAGCAACAACAGGGGAGAAGCCATTAGCCTTCATCTACTTCTTAAGGGCTTTCTAGAGACACCTAGAGACCACTGAGGGAAACAGGATGCCGGACTAGATGGGCCCACCTTGGTCTAATTCACCAGGGCTCTCCTTATGAAAATAGTGCAGTGTTATTGGGCGATAAGCCATTCAAAGACCTAGCTAGAGAATTGAGGGCCAAGTGTCCAGTTGTCTGTCCTTGAATGGTGAGTGCAAACGTTTGTCTCTTTGGACTCATATCTTGAACTACTTCTAGGCCACCATCAAAATGGGGTGATAAAAGCCCCTCAACTCACATTGCATCCTCAAGATCTGGCAAACCAACGAGCTGGCCAGAAAAGCTTGTACACGACCATGGCACGCCCACCATTGCCACAGCTCTCCAGCGGCTCAGACAGAATATCTCAGCAACCAAGCAGCCTGGATTTCCTCAAGGTGCCGGACCAAGGTGCTGCTGGGTAAGAGTTGCACTAATGTCAATTTTATACGCATCCCACAAAATTAGCAAGGCCAGACTGAAAAATCTTTGACTGAAAAATCTTTAATCGGTTTAAAACAGTGGCCATGTTTTAAATATCACCTGCTTCTGTTTGGATGAGTGAAACTGTCCTGTGCTTTGCCAGCTTGCTTGATTCTGCTCATCTTCTGTAGAGCTTTTGAGAAATGCTTTTTTGTTGTTGTTGTTGGGCTAGTGTTTCTATACAGGCAGGCCATGATCCAGAGAAGGATCTATGCCAGATCTACAAGTAATTGCATAGTTAAATGATCACCTAAATCAAGTCAACATCTACTCCAACATCTACTAAATCAACATCTACTCGTTGCCACAGTATGTGGTGATGGCACCTGGCCTGGATGCCTTTAAAAGGGGATTGGACAGATTTGTGGAGGAAATGTCCATCACAGGTTACAAGCCATGATGGGGATAAGCAACCTCCTGGTCTTAGTAATAGTCTATCATCTCTTAATGCCAGATGCAAGGGTGTGGCAACAGGATACAGGTATCTTGTTGTCTTGTGTACTCCCTGAGGCATCTGGTGGGGCCACTGTGAGATACAGGAAGCTGGACTAGATGGGCCTTGGGCCTAATCCAGCAGGGCTCTTCTTATGTTCTTATGTTATGTTCTTAAGTCAGTATAAGAAGTTGTTTTACAGCGGTTGTAATTTTTGCATATATTAGGACTATATTCCAGTGTTTGCATGGAACAGTTTTCTAGAATAACATTGGGTTTCACTCTGTAGGTTTAGCCACAGGTATCAAATTTTAAAAAGTGGGTGTTGCTGACATTTTTCAAATGTTTTTCTTCTAGATGTTTTCTGCAGAGGAGTTAGTTTTCTCAAAGGATGTACCTTGAGGGTGTGTTCTGCAATTGACAGCATAATCATGCTTATGTACTAATCGGTTTCAGGTATCTTAGGAAACCATTTCCTTATGAGGGTTAAGGCAGCTTGAGAATGCATGAGAGGTTGCTTGAGATTCCACTGACATGAGTATTTTTCATCTTGTAGTTCGCTTGGGTTCGTTTTATTTAGTCTTGCTTGCTTGAGGTTATCATTTTATTATGGAATTATTTTTATATTTTCAGTTATGCTTCTGTAAACGTATAGAGTGATGTGACAATCCACTTATATTGTCGTCGTCTGTCCCCGTCCCCCCATATATTCCCCTTGAAACAGATTGTCAACAATCAAAGTGTACTGGGAAAGAATCAATGGATGGGGCCTTTTAGTCTGTTATGTCAGTTCAGTTCTGAGTATTATTAGGATAGTAAAGAAAGAGGAAGCTGTTTTTAAACCAGACAAATGTTCTGATCAATGTGGCAGTCATTGATTTTACAAGAATAGGAAACTCGAGGGTTGATCAAGCCATGTATCTCTTGGGAATTAACCCTGAATTCTTGTTTACATGAAAGGATTAACCTTTTGAAACAACCTGCAGTGCCACCTGCTGGTTTTTAGGGAGACTTTTTTTTCCACTTGCACATTGCTCTGAGGGCTCTGATTCACAGAAGGCAAGAGCCCTGCTGAATCCGACCAGATGCCCACCTAATCCAGCATTCTGCTGCTTTCCCCCAGTAGCCAACCAGATGCTTCTGGGAAGCTCATAAGCAGGCAACAGCCCTCCCCAACATCTAGTGTTTGTAGGCATTATTGCTTCTGAACTATTCAGCCATCTTAGGTGTATCAGCAGCAGCTACTAACTACATCATCTCCTTCCTTAAATTTGTCTAATCTTTTTTTAAGACTTCTAATGCACTCTTGTTGCCACTTCTTGTGGCAGTGATTTATTATTAACATACAATAATATTTATATACTGTACTGCTTTTCAACAAGAGTAGTTCACAAGCGGTTTACATAGTAAAATCAGTCAATGGTTCTCTGTCCCCAAAGGGCTTACAATCTAAAAAAATAAAAATAGAGACACCAGCAACAGCCACTGGAAAAGATGCCATAGTGGGGCAAATTGGAACAGTTGCTCTCCCCCTGCTAAATATAAGAGGACGCTGCTTTAAAAGGTGCATCTTTGCCCAGTTAGCAGGGCCCAGTTACTTATTTACATAAGTAAATATGCATTGAACCCAAAAGTTTAGATCATTTGTCTCTTGGAGCAACTAATCCTTACAACAGTCCTACAAGGTAGACCATCATTATCATTCTGTATTACAGATGGGAGGCTGAGAGATGATGATTTGCCAAAGGCTACCCAGTGAGTGTATTCCAAAGGTCAGGTTTCAGCTATGAACTCTCTGGTTTGCACTCTTATCCTAAACAGCAGCTCTCTCCTAGTGTCTCCACTCTTGATATAATTTTTGATATAGACAGTATGTAATTTGTTTTTGACATTCCAAGGTGTGGTGGTGAATGAGATGTGGCCCCCAAACCTAACGATTTCCCCTGTATCGTTTTAGCGCTCGCAGGCAGACGACAAACCGCCCCCCACCTGCAGGAGGCAGACCAAAGCCACAGCCGAAACCAAAGCCTCAGGTACCCCAGTGCAGGGCGCTGTATGCCTATGATGCTCAGGACACAGATGAACTCAGCTTTAATGCCAATGATGTAATTGATATCATCAAAGAAGGTAAGGGCTCCACATTCTACATCTTGTATTCCCACCTGGTCAGGTGACAAAAGGGTTTTCAGCTAAGTTCAGCCTCATACCTGTATTCTTCCTCTGACATGTCTGCTTCTTATCAGACCCAATGGCTTCACCCTTGCACACTGGTACCTGATTATGATACCTGGACCGTGCTGGGGATATCCCTCCCCCCCCCCCCCCCACTTAGTTCTGCTGCTACTGCATTTTTTTCAGCGGATGAAAACCAGGACAATAAAAAGACAATTGAAATCTGAGTGCCTGCTTACATGTGCATGGTGCTCTTGCAGTGTACAAGAGAACAAGTTCCTGTCCCATGAGGTTTAAAGTTGAAAGGGTAACCATGGAGGGATCAGCAAGGGAAGGGGGAAGATGAAGGCAAGACTCAACAGGAGAAGAATATGTGTTTATTTTGATTACATGTATTTAGTCAAAGGTCATATTAGCATATGGGGACTAGCAGTTTATATCAAAGGCAATTCTTGTAAGAGTCACTTTTTGTTTCTGAACAGAATTAAGACTTCGGGCCATTTCAGATGACAGAATAAACTGGTTTGTTTGGAAGGTTAGAAGCTGCGTTCATGACAAAGTCCACATGATTCCCCCTCCCTTCCACTTGCATGCGTGGCTGAATCGTAGTCTATTAAACTGCAGATGCATGGCTCATCCAGTCCAGGAGCTATTGTGGTTTTCAAACCACGATTAAACCAAGATGTAGAATTGAAACTCAAACTCTGGTTTTACATCTTGGTTTAATCGTGGTGTGTAAACCACAGTTAAGCAATAGCTCCTGGATTGGATGACCCATGCAGCTGTGGCTTAACAAACCACAATGTCCACATCAGAGTTCTGCGCTGGAGCTGGGGGAGGTGCATTTGTGGGCTCGGGAGGGTTAGAAGCTGCCTTTGTGATCACAGCAAACCATGGCTTGCCTTGGAGTTTTCACAATGATGACTTTGGAGAAGTCTGCACTCAACAATACACAGGGTTATTTCTGACTGACTGATTTGCTTTACACAGATCCCTCAGGCTGGTGGACGGGCAGGTTAAGAGGAAAGCAAGGACTGTTCCCAAACAATTATGTGGCCAAGGTGTAGTCCTGCAGCCAGAGAGATCTTTACCGAGCGCAAAAGTGCCCCTGGAGATGCTCTCCAACTGTTGTTGTCTGCTTACAAAAAGGACAGTTTATGGAATCCTGAATCCATGGCAGTCGTTTCATCAAAGGAAGAAGATGGAGAAAAAGCCTGTGTTTACTCTCCAGAAAGCCAAAGTGCATATGCCTCAGATGCCCAGGTTACCAACCAAGGAGTTATTTATTTTATTTAACCCTTTTTTTTTCTTATGAAGGAAGAAGAGCATGTTAAATTCCATTCATTGATCTTTTCAAAGTTTTTGGAAACTGAAAGTGCTCTGCAACCAAAGACTATGAAAGAGTTACACTTTTTTACAAGTGCCTTTAAGTTGCCCTAGTGACTCTTCTAAATTACCTAACAAAATAATGGCATTATATGCACGTTTCCTCTATCGGTGACTTTGTAGAGGAGCAAGGTAACACGTTATGCTGCTACCTGCCTTAGAAATATAGGATTTGTTTCTTTGGGAATTGCCTCATCCCCCCCTGCTGCACAGAGCATGTATTTTAGAGGTTTTCACAAGCTGGTTCGTGTTTGCTTGTGAGTGATGAAGATTCTAGAAAAAGGCACTGCAACCAAAGGAGACAGTACTGTATGCTGTAAATGGTTTGCATCGATTTTGCTAATGTGGCTGGCCCATGTTGTTGTTTTATATTATTATTGCTGTATGTATCTGTTAGGGGGAGGATTTCCCCATCCCTGCCCTGCTGGAAGCTATACACTAAAATAGCAGATCATATACAATGTACATTTTAACATTCAAATAAGCAAACCTGTATGAATGTACACAGCAATACTCCACTGTACTTACCCATAAAGGTAGTTTGATTAGCATTTGGGGGCCAGGTACTCATTAAAGGAACAAATCGATGTTAATAAAGCTTTTAAGCCCACCTGCCTTCCGCACCAGTCGAGAGAGCTGTTGCTTACCAGATGTATGCCATCAATCATATCCATTCTCTTCTCAACCACCATCAATAAAAGCATAGGAACTAATATGGCGGTGTGGGGGCTTTGTTTGATGTGCTGCTCATTCTGCTTTTCAAGTAAAGGAAGGATATGTCACTATTTTAAATGGTATACAAAGCATCTTCCTTTCAAGGTCTGTCTAGTTCAACATTCTGTTTCTAACTGAGCCTCTTGAAGGCTAGAGTAGATTTAAAAAAAAGGAAGCCGTGTTTTTTTTTCTTTAAATACAACCTGACTTCTTTAAAGTCATACCACTATTGGTATGGTGTAAGTAAATACTGGCAGTGCTGTTTGACATCCCTATATGTAGTCAATATTTTCATCTCAGGGGGGTGGGCCCCAAGGTGGCGGGCACATGTGGTGGCGGGGTGTGTGTACTTGCCTCCTGGATGCGTCGCCTGGTTGCCCCCTTCGCTGCCGCTCCCATCGTCGTCTTCTCTTTTCACCCTCCCTGGAGCCGTTTGGCTCAAAAAAGGTATGCAAAACGGTGGGGTGGTGGTGTTTCAAGCTGCGCCGCTGCCAAAATTTGGCAGCGGCGCATGAAAATGATGTCATGCCCCAGGGGGTGTGGTTTGTGGTGTCACATGGGGGTGTTGTGTCAGTGCCCCCCCACAGGGGGTGTAGGAACGCCACTGCATCTTCTAATCAGTCCCACAGCTATCAAGGCTCTGAGTTTCTTCCATGGCTAAGGACTGTCCCCTGATCAGTTCTGCAAGTATCAAAACCTTGGATCTTGGTTCACTTAAGGACCGGAAGCCTCGCATTACTGACAGAAAGTGTTTGCTCCTTCCTGTTCATATTGTTTTTAATTTCTGTGGCTTCTCTGTGAATCCTGATGTGGTAGCTTCTAACTATGGACAGCACCTGTGTTATTTCAAAATCTATCTGGTGTCCCAATTCATAACATTGCGATTCACGCAATGGAAAAATCTGAGCCTTCATAGCTGTGGGACTGATTAGAAGATGAAAATATTGACATAAAGAGGTAAAATGGTGGTATGACTTTACCCGATTGCCTTTGCCAGGGTCTTTAATCTCTCAACTGTAACAATGTTTGTGCTAAGAAGAACTAGAGCAGCCAGCAGAATGCCATACCTTTGATAATGTTCCTCACAATTAGGAGATTTTTTTTAGTAAACAGTGGCTTATAAACTTGAACAGTGATTCTATTCATTTTATGGATAATTCTGGCCACGAAAGCCTGAGTATGTATGATTCTTATTCTTTTCAATTTGACTAGCCTTTTCAATTTGATAAGAGACAGTTTTGTGGGGATTTTATTATTATTATTATTATTATTATTATTAAGGAGAAGCACTCTTGTACTTTTGATTTGCTATTATTCACTACTTCTAAACAGCACTGCCAGTATTTACTTAGGCTTTCACAGTCCATACTTAACTCTTCTCAGTTTTCAGGTTTGAGACTGGTAATTCACAACAAAGTCTAATCACTTGACGTTTCGCCTTATACTTTGTAAGGCTTCACCAGAAGTTTCATTCTGATCTTCCTGTTCCAGAGCAGTTATATAACTGTCATCAGGTTAAGTTGGTAGTGTCTTAAAGACATATACATCCCTTTCCACTTTCTCCTTTCACCCTGCATCGTCTGGAGGAAGATCCAGAGGAGCTCCTCTTCTGAGGAAGATGCAGGCGTTGGATTATTCTTTGTAGGTTGATTATGCTCATCTGCCTTTCTGATCTTCCGAGAGTTGTCTCAGGTCTTGCCTCTTGGCTTCGGCTTAGTTGATCTTCAGGTAGTGCCTCTTAGCTTCGCATTAGTTGTTGCTCACAGCAAGGGGCTTGTTTCTTTGTGGCTAGAAGAGTTGCCCTAGAATTGCCTTGGCCAGAAGTGACTGTGAGACTGGGCTCTGAACGGCAGCGTCTGGTCTCTTTCCGCTCTGGTGAGCTGCAGCCTGGCCTGCAGCTACTGGGCATCACAGCCTCCATCTGACAAGAGCCACTCCCTGGCTTCAGCGCTGAAGACTACACCTTGCCTTTTGTGTCCAGTTCTTTGTGGAAACAAGCCTGCAAGAAACAGAAGATATACTATGTCTCTCTGAGCATATGAAGAGAGGAAAATCTAAGCAAAGAATGAAGATTACAGTACCTGATAAATGGCTCTGCTTGCATAATGGACTAGAAGTGTTAAATGTAGCATAATGCTAAGGGTATGAATATCAAATATGAACTAAACAAATGATATGTATTATAAGGTAAAGGTATCCCCTGACAATTAAGTCCAGTTGTGTCCGACTCTAGGGTGTGGTGCTCATCCCCATTTCAAAGCCGAAGAGCCAGCGATATCCAAAGACGCCTCCGTGGTCATGTGGCCGGCGTGACTCTCCTTGCCACAGCGTGTAGCATGCAGCTGGAACACTGAGCGCTGTTTACCTTCCTGCAAGCGGTACCTATTTATCTACTCGCATTGACATGCTTTGGAACTGCTAGGTTGGCAGGAGCTGGCCAAGCAACGAGAGCTCACCCTGTCGCGGATTCGAACTGATGACCTTTCGATCGACAGCTCATGGTTCAGCAGCTTAACCCACTGTGCCACCCGCTGGCCTATACTTACCCGCTGGCTTAGTACTTAGGACTATACTAAACTGAAATGTTGACATTATAGTGCATAGTTGTGCTTCTCTCAGTCATAGGGTGGGTACCAGACTTCTGCCAGGGCTTGACTTCCTGCCAGCTTTGATCCTTCTGAACTTGAGTAAGCATTAAGCAGCTGCCTTTTCAAGATTCTTTCCAGCCATTAGGACCAGGAAAGTACATTTCTCAGTGAGTCAAGCTGCTTAATCCTTCCCCCTGCACTAAACTCTGCATTTAACAAGGTATCAAAGGACCAAAAAACATGCAGCTACATATTGTTGAATTGCAAATACAAGGATTTACTCCCCTTCTATCATACCCATTAAGAAATTTTAATCAGAGAGGGGTACCAAGTGTGTTCCCTAAAAGCTGTTCAAGGCAACACTTATTTTTCTATTGACTAACAACTCTGCCTTAATTCAGTGGTGGCAGTCACAGTAGCTATCCTGAATAATAATATTCAGATACCCTGAAACCCCAGTCTATTTTACCCACACCATGAGATGACTGCACCCCAGGCACCCATAGTTGAGATGTTCTTGTATATAACCCATGTCCATTGCAAGGATATCAAAGTAGCCCTTTTTGTGGCTGTGTGCTAAGTGCAAAACACAAAACCACACCCTCTTAAACATCTGTTCAGTAGTCAAGGATCTAGCAGTAGCCTGGCCTTTGAGCTGCCAGTTGGTGGCTTAAATTTCCCCAGCAATCTCACCTCCCTTCTACTGCATGATAGTCTCTCTACAACTGCATGGCAATTAGGGGTCAGGAAGGGTAGGAAATATTCATGGCTGTTGGTGTCCATTTGGTTTCTGTTACGCTTTATGCACTACGCTCTTTATCTCCTTTCTAAAAATAGGGCACAGTAAACATGAAATACAAAGGACTGAAGTTACTTCCAAACACACACCTAATGCAAATTCTACAGAAGGAAACACTTGAGCACATCACTGATGACAAAGCTGACAAGAGGACCAGTTTGTCAGACCCAGAGCACAATGGAAGAGTCCTAAGGATGCAGTCCTAATCCAAACTCTCCCCCCCCCACACCATTTACAGTTAATTTTCTAACATCTATGCGCCAATGACATGATTATTGCATCTCATCTAGCACTTCACTGGCAGAGTTTGAGTTGTTCAATTAGTGTATGGAAACAAGCTGTGTTGAAGCAAGCATGCTTTGTTCACATACAAGGCAGAAGCATTCCCTTCTGCATGAGAAGAAAAAAGGCAATACCTATTTGCAGATGGTCAACACCATATTAAGTACTTGTACTTGAAGTCAGTTTTAAAGAGGCTGCTTACTCAGATAATAAGAGGCACCTTTTTAGTTAACCAGCAGAATTGAAGTCCATTCTGTCTGGCCAAACATCAAAGACATATAGCAGAGGTTCCCAACCTGTAGTACGGGTACCACTGGTTGTACTTTGTGCAAGTGCAGGTGGCAGTCTGGTCCTTAGCTGGTGTTCTGATCTCCCCTCTGTCTTGCAATTCAGTGCTGCTCTGGTCTTGCCTGTGGAACGCTGATCCCCCCCCCCTCGAGGCCTCTTATCTGGGACAGCAGATATCAGCTGCTAGGTCTCTTATCTGCTGTTCCAATCTTTCACTCAGCTGTTTCTGCTCCTTCTCTCTGATCTGTACTGTTCCATATTGCTTCCTGTATATACAGCATTAAACCACTAGGTAGCGCAGGAAAGAAGGAGCAGGCAAGCATTTTACATATTTCCTATTTTCTTTCTATTGTATTGCTGTATCGGAGCAAGCCGCTGCTCATATTTCTATTCAGTTTGTAGAGATTCAAATCAGTAGACATAAATAGGAGGGGGAGGGGGAAGCAATGAAACATACCTGTAACTGTCCTGTGGAAAGATAGGCCAAAAAACAGGAAGACTGAAAACCGAGGATGCATGATATTTTGGATAAGCTTCAAAAGCATGAAGTGGATCTGTGCATTCTACTGTTTGGAAAACACAGGGGCTTAATTGCTGCATTTGTTGACGCTATCACCTATCTAGTGCACATATTTATTTAATTATAAATAAATGTATTTGACACAGGTGCTACTTCAGAAAATTTGACTGTGACAAGTGGTGCACCTGGCAACAAAGGCTGGGAACCTCTGTCCTACAGTAAATGTTACAATTACAACCTGAAAATGTGACTGCTTCCCTTTAGTTTCCCCTCTAACTTTTGTGACATAACACATCCTTTAATCTGTTATATTGTACACAAACCCAAAGAAACTCCAGCGTTCAAAACCTTGAGGTTCTCATGGCTGAATAAAAGGAAACGGTACAGATGGAAAGAATAGCAAAGTTGCTTCCTTTGTCATCGTGTATGGCTTGGCCTTGGTTGTGAAAAGCCAATACTGTAACTTGGACCAGAAGCACAATTCCCCTACTGCAAATCTTTTATGATAAACAAATTCAAGCATCAACAAAAACCTCTCCAAGAACCAAGAGCCCTCGTATTCTAGGGAGGTACATGCACCCACCCACCCCACACACATAATTCAAGCATCCAGCTAAGACAAGGACAGAGCAAAGTCACAGGTACAAACACATCACAGCACATACACTGCAAAGAAAAGTATAATCTCTGCCCCATCATTGAGATTAACTTGCTAGACTTTCCACTCTTAACTGCTGTGGTGCAAGATTTAGGTAATTTGCTGTGCTCTCCCCTTCCCCAATGGTCTCAGACTCTCAACTTTGAACACCATTTCAAGGGTTCCTGTTCCTACATTCCATTGAGGGGGCAGGAAGAGTGTTCCCTTTTACCTGTTGGCCTGGAGAACCATGAAGTGCAAGGCAAATATGAGTACAGGGCCCCCCATCTGCATATAGCAGATGGCCCCCTCCCCCCAGGCACATTTAGCATCAGAAGCTTTGTTTCTTCAAAAGGAACGCACCTGCGTTCCTTTTGAAGAAGAAATGAAGTTTCCAACGCTAAACATGCCTGGGGGGGCCACGGGCACGTGCAACCCCAGCGGACCCCCCAGGCACTTTTAACTTTCGAGGCATCAACACGAACGCGATGAACGGGCCTCATCCGACTTCCGAGACTCTGCAGAGACTAGGCACCTAGCCTCCGAGGACGGGCCTGTAGGAAGTCAGATGAGGCCCATTCATCGCGTTCGTGTTGAAGCCTCCACCCAAAGTTAAAAGTGCCTGGCGGGGGGTTGTGGGGGTCACATGCGCCCACGGGAGCTCCTCAGAAAACCACGGAGGGGGTGTTCACCCCTTTCCCCCATTTTAAGTATCCACGGGGGGGGAACATATCCCCCACGGATATGGCGCCCCCCTGTAGTTAGGTACTACCCTTACAAATGCGTTCCTGCTAGGTTCTCAAAAAGTGCATTAAAAAGAAGGGGGTTTCTACAAGATCTTTATTATGTACAAGCATATAGAATAGTTAATAGTCACTCTAAGGGTTTGTCTTAAAAAGGCCTCCAGAGACCACATCCAGAAGGCATCTTCTTTTCCATAAGAAAGAATACAATCAGTCTTCATGTCAGCTGCCTGGATTCCCCCAGCAGATGCGCTGCAAGGTCTTTAATAGAAGTGCAGTTCAGCTGAGGGATGGTGCTAATCCTCATGAACTTGCTGCTGGAGTACTTGGTCTTGACTGCCTGTGGGAGGTTTAAAAGGAGAGGCTGCAAGTCCTGGCTTGATGCAATAGCCAAGTGGATTTTTTCACTCCTACCTTTGACGGCTCTTGTTACCAGGGTCAAGAGTGAAATGGAGACAGAAGGCAGACATGAGTGAGTGAGCGCCTAGCCTTGAAGGTTTCTACCCCCACCTCTCTTTAGCCTGAAGACAGAAGGCCTCAACAGTTCACTTGCATCCAGCATTATTAGGCAGTTGGGCCCATAAGAGATATGACAAATGCTTATTGGTACCATCAACGGGAGGCATAAAGCAGAAAAACCGTATAGTATTAGACTACACTTGCTTCAAAATCAAATACGTCAAAGGTAATCGTGCTTCCAGCAGTTATCAGAGAAAGGCTGCAGACAAAGCTTGCCTTCATTCCTACTTACTTTTTGCAACTGAGCATTTCAGTGCTTTCCCTCTCCCATAAAATCCCCTCTTCTTCCAAACTTAACTGGCAGTGGGGACAAGAGCAACATCAACCACAACCTCTTCCCCACCCCCTCCACAGTCCACTGGACTGAAAAGCCATAAAAATTATATTCCCAGTGCTCCTTGCATCTGGGACATCTGTCATAGCATTCTAGAACTCTGAAGGGAGATGAAAGAGCATCTTCACGATCAGAAGTGTCAGACCAATTTCATACAGTGGGCCGAATAGCATTCAAGGCACCTGCTGAAGGCCAGAAGTGATGTCATTAAGTAAGCGATGACCAGAAATAAGCACTTGTTTCTCACTTAGGAATTCATTAGCTGCAAATGACAGAAGAGAAAATATGCAAATCTTGATCATATTTTCAAGATATGGGAGAGCCCAGTTATCATACAGGCTGCCTTTTCAGCAGTGCTGCTACTGCCGAGGCATCACTTTACAGCTGTGGTGCTCTGCAAAGTGATGCCTCAGCAGAAGCAGTGCTGCTGGAAGGGCAGCCCGCGTGATAATTGGGCTGTCCTGGTGCCACGCTTTCAGCTGTGCTGCTTCGGCTGATATGTCACTTGCAGCTCGGAGCGGCTGATGGTGGTGCTGGAAGAACCCATTTATCACAGGGGTCAGGTCAAGAGCTTCCGCAGGTGGGATATGGCCTGCGGGCCTTGTTTCACACCCCTGTTCCAGATCTTTTATAGTGCCAGCTGCCCCATACTATAGTCATCCACAGCAACATCTGGGGGAAGGGGTGGGGGGCCAGGAACAGCAGCTAACATTTGTAACAAGGGGGAATACTTACAATATATTTTGTTAGATTCTTGTTGACTCTCACCACATTCTTGGCCATATGTTGCATAATTGGGATAAGACTCTCTTCTTCATATCCAGTGTAGTAGCTCAGCTTGAGGTTCTACAAGAGGGAAGCAGCACTCAGATTAGAAGCCTTCAAAACTGGCAAGGAACTGCTACCTGCTTGGTCTCCTGTGGCAAGTGAGAATCCCAGCCAGGCAGGGATGCTTTTGTAAAACAAAACAAACAAAACAAACAAAAAACTGGAAGAAACTCCAGTGTGCCACCAATAACTATTATAGCTGTGTGTGGGCAGGCTGGCTTAAACATCTGAATTTGCAACTCTCATTAGCTGCCTGAGATACAAGATTGCACTTTCACTTAAGGATACATGCCCTTGTGTGGTCAGCTGATCACACATCAGCCAGAATTGGTCCCAAACATAAGACATACCCAACCCCTTCACCAAGGAAAGCTGGATTCTATAGCTTGCAATAGTTAAGCAAACCACATGCCATTTCCTTCGTTTGACCCATTTCAGAGTAGTCTCCTTCATTGGCAAGAGTGAGGTTGCAGTGCAAACTCTCCTCTAGGGTCAGGAACCCATCTTGGGTGCTCATTAACATTCAAAAATGCCACCTACCAATGGCTCTAGCAATTAGTATCTGCTGCGTTTCATGGGGTGAGGCAGAGAACCACACAGGGCACTGAAGTCCCCATGCGTGCCAACCAGTCAACCTGTCCAGAGATATCCATTGGGCTTCTGCAATTCCATCAGGCATGGCCCATGTGCATTCTGGCAGCCTTGAAAGGCACTTGGCAGCCTTGAAAGGCACTTACTTAAAAGCCACACTAGACACAAGCAGCAAAGTTTTTCAGGAGGTGAAGTTTGGCACCCAGTACCAGATTGCACTAGCTTAATGCTGGCATGGGAGGAACAGAGCACCCTTGCAATGAGACCCTGCCTAAATTAAACAAAATAGGTTTAAAAATCACATTGTTGGCCCTACATGGTTTTCTTAATGCTAAATAGCAGGGATGCCTCACCATCCACGCAGACTGAGATCACAGGCTAGAGGGTTAAATCTTTCCATTCCATTATCCTGATCTAGATTCTCCCATGCCCTCCTTCATGGTTATTTATCAAAACACCCCAAATACAGAACCAAAGTTATCAAGTATGTAAATCCCCCCTTCCCCCAGCTGGAATTGCTTCTTTTAAAATGAACTTATCCCAAGGCTTTGCAGATGGGAAGCAATATGCAAGGACGTGAGCTACAAGCAGCCTTGTGTCCTCTCGCCACCTTGAATCGGGCCAGGACTCACCCAGCGGCCCTGCAAAAAGACTTTCTGAGACAGGCAGAGCGCTGCAGCAGCAATCTCAGAGGGATTGTAATGCACCATATCGTAGTCAACAAGAGTCAGTTCCATCAGGTATTTTGCCAGCATGTATGGCTCAGCAGTCGCCTGGCAACACAAGAAGTCATTTTCAAGGACACAGTCATCTGCCCATAAGCTTACAAACATTTGAATCTCTACACTCCGAGAAGATCATTTATATCCCACCTTCCCCTCCAAATAACCAGGAGCGCTCAAGGTGGCACAGAACATAGTTAACACACAGTAAAATCACAAAACAGGAACAAAATATAAAGTGAAATAATAATGTCCTAAATAAATTTATTTATTTAATTTATAGAATTTATACCCTGCCTTTCTCCCACAAGGGCAACCAAGGCGGCTTACAATAAAAACATTAAAATACATATATACATTTAAAATCAAGAATTAAAACAATTAAAATAATTAAAACAAACAGCCCCAGTGGGTCATCCACATTTATATCTGTCAAAAGCCATCTATTAAAAAGCCAGCCCGCCATGTCAGACATCAAATGCAGATCTAAATAAAAATTTATTAAGGCCCCGCCGAAAGGTCTCCAAGGAGGGAGCCGTTCTCAATTCCAGGGGGAGGGAATTCCACAATTGGGGCGCCACTGCCGAGAAGGCCCTATTCCGCACCGCCTTCCCCCGCACCTCCGTCAATGGCGGCACGGTTAACAGGGGCCCCCCCTGATGACCTCAGAGTACGGGTCGGATTATAAGGAAGGAGGCGGCCCCTCAAATACCCTGGACACATGCAACACACACATAAATGCAACACACACATTAAACAACCAAACTCTAAAGGAGTGGTCCAAAACTTACCATCGCCATGACCCACCTCATCTTTCCACTTCCAGCTCATGATCCATCTTCAGAAGCTGCTCCTGCGTTGCACTGCGTTGCACTCCTAGCCTTCAGAGGCCTCCGCAAGCCTCAGAACGTCTCTGGGAATCATGTTCGTGAAACCAAAAGTAAAGTAAATTCTGGAGGCATTCCGAGGCCCGCAGAGGCCTCTTGAGGTCGTCCTGGACCCGGCACAACATGGGAGCAACTTCTGAAGATGGGTCGCGAGCCAGAAACAGCTTCCACTTGCACCTGGAGGAGCCAACCGGATGCAAGGGCAGGCGGGAGGGCCCAACTATGCAAACCACTGTGCACTGGGCCAACCCACTGCGCACTGGGCTGTGCCCCACAGTTTGGGAAGCACTGCCCTAAAGCAACTCATTAAGAGGGAAGGCCAGGTAGTCCTCACCGGTAGGCTAACAGGGAGGAGGTAGTTCTTAATTCCATTTATCCCAACCTTTATTTTCACTGGGGCTTGTAGAAGAATCCAAGCAGCGAGGGGGAATGGTTTTCTTCCGACTGCTGTACACCCCACTTGGTTTCGTCCTCTTGCCATCTCCAAGAGCCCCGTCCCATGTTTACATCAAAACAAGAGAGCCTCTGCTACTTGTCTGCAGTCATCCATCCCATGCCTCCCCTTTCCTTCATCTATCCTCCCCCCCCCCCATCACATCTACCTTATTTCAGTCTTGGCATAGTTTTGGTACTCAAAACAGCAGCACAAGAGCTTGTTCACACATCCACTCCCCTGCCTCCTTACCTGACGCAGGAGATAGCATTTCTGACTGCAGGATCAACATACGTACCACTGCCCAGAAATCTAGGTCTTTGGCAAGCACTGCTCAAGCATTTCACTTCAAGACCTGGTTTCCAAGAGCCTACAGCTGTACAAGGCTCTGTATCAGATTCCATCCAGACCCCAAGGGCTGGAGTACCAACCTACCTCACACACTTTGGCTGCTCTCCTGAGAAAGTGAAGGGGTAGTGGGCGGCCCAGGAAAAAGTTAAGCTCCTTGAGAATCGCCCGCTCCATCGCCCTAATCTGAGCCGAAGTGTACGCTTTGTCGGTAATGTAGACAAAGTCTACAATACTGGGTGCATAGATCTCCTCATACTTGGCGGCCAAAAGCATGGCGGTAACTCCAACCAACTGCAACTCCTTACGGGCGACGGGCTGAGCCTGGTCCAGACAAGAAAGACTGGTCATGTCACACAAGTGTCAACCGCCGCCTTGTTTCTCACTATAGTACCTTAAAGGGCTCTCAAAAAGCAACAAAATATTACAGATGTTAGCTCCTGTGACTTCAGAGTCTCAGGATACTTTTGGTTTTCAACTTGAGAGCATATTTCAGAATCAAGGCAGAGACAGATCCTCCTTGCCACAGCTGGTCAACTGCAGAGCCTGGATATGGTACGCAGTGCCAGCTTGGACCCTGCAAGTGCCCAAGATTTAGCTCAACTTTAGAGAAATTAACACCTCTAGTTTTAGTAATAAAGTCATTTTGTACGCCCTGTGGTGCCTTTTCCAAAGCACTGGGCAGAACCCAGTCAAAGTTGGCAGTCATAGCTCAGCAATAGAGCACCTGCTGCGCATACCAAGTACCCCAGGTTCAATCCCCAGCATCTCCAAGTAGGGCTTGGACAGACACCCCCCCCCCCATGAAATCCTACGGAGCCACTGCCGGTCAGCAGACACAATACTGAACTAGGTGGGCCAGTGGACTGACTCACTAGAAGACAAGTCCCCTATATTCAGAGTTGTGTGCTTTTAAGTCCCTTTGGTTCCAGTGCTTAAGTCTGTCTGATCGTTTCCATATCAGCCACCCTCAAAGAGCTCTCACTATGCAAGGAGGAACGTCCTAGCAAGCTCTGGTCTCCAACAGCCAGCTGAAGGCAGCAACCCCTGCCTCCACCCCCCCTCCCTCTGTTCTCTTTCCCTTTTATCACTATAGACTGCAAGCCTCTCAGGGCAGGGATCTGTCTTTTTTCACTCTATATGTACCACCATGTGCACTATATAAACACTAACAATAATGAAGGCCTTGGTGCTCAAGACAGGAGGCATAAAGGTTCTTTGGTGTACAGTTCTGCAGCATTCTTTACGCTGTGCCATAACCTGTAGCTTACTTGTAAGTAGCGATCCATGATTGCAACACACATGTAGAGAGTTTCCTGCAAGAGATGGAATCTTGCATGGACCTGGACCAGCCAGTCCACAAGAATGGTGCGCATTCTCCCGTTGAGTTCTATACCATCAAGATAGAAGGGGGCCACACACTGCTGTAGCTGTTAGAGAGAGAAAGACCTAGTTTATTTTGAGGTTGCCCCAAGTTTTCGATAAATGAGACCAGCAGGACTCCTGACCCAGATCAAGCAGAATGCAAGGGCACTGCTGGATCAGACCAGAGGGCTATCTAGACCAGTACTCATTTTCTGACAATTGCCAATATATGCAGTTGTCACCAAGTTGTTAGAAGTAGGGTGATGGGAGTGCTCAATCTAGCAGGCTTTACCCAACAGATGTACCTCAAGTTGTCTCAGGTACCAATAGATATCCTTTACGTAGCCACTGCACAGCTGAGGATCCTCCCAGTCATCGGCATCAACATCTTCTATGTTGTTTCTCAGCATCTCTGAGAAGGCTTGGCACAGGTCCAATTCCATAGGCATATCCATATTGGTGATCACAGGACCCTAATAAAGAGGACAAATCCGTTTCACATTCAATGTGAAAATTCAGAGGGTGGCTCTTGGGAAGGTATGCTTGGTGGGTGTGGGGCAAGGATGGGAAGCTCAGGCCATTTGCTGCCTTGGGCCTCTTCCACATCACGTGTGACAAGCTCTACCCTGATCGTCTATCCTCACAACAACCTTGCAAAGTAGGCTACACTTGCCCAAGGGCACACAAGGAGCCTCATGTCTCAGCAAGGGTCTGAATCCCAATTAGGGCAACTGGGGCCATGCACCAAAGAGGAAAAAAACCCGGTACATCAGCTGTTTAAGCCACAATTGCTTAAGGGGTCCCACTTGAATACCATTTAGGAAGCACAGGTTTCTCTCCCATTACTATTTTGTCGCCTACAACAACCATCCTCTGCAAAGCTACGCAAGCAGAACCGAGGTCTTAAAAACACCCATGAATTCCGGTGGCATGAGTTCCAGTGAGGAGGGTATCAGCAGCTGGCATTTCAGTTCAGTGAGTACTCCTACACCTGAAACCATTGGCTGGAAAAAGTAGAGAATATGTACCACAGGGAAGGCACGGGCCCAAGTAGGTTCTGGTAAGGCCAGTGGAGGACTTAAAAAATTTCTCACTTGTTACTATAGCGGCACTTGGCAAAAAAAGACAACCAAAAACCAGGTTGGGAGCTCTGCATCAGATTAAAAGCAGCAGACAGAAGAGTTTGAGAGATTATTATGAAGTCCTTGGACACCTCAAGTTGAATATGGTGCGCCGAGACAAGCAATGTGTTGAGACAAGCAGATTCTGTTGCTATTCACAAATGGCATCATTTATACGTTTAAGTTTTACTTAAAGCCTTTAAACTGCATTTCAACTGAGCAGTGCAGGGAACAGAGACAAGAAAGAAGAGAATATTTGGACCAGTTGTGTGCCGACGCTGGTGGAACCAGAGAAGGCAGTCAGAAACAAACAAGGTGGAAGAAATGGGAACCAAGAACAACACCCAGGCATTGCAAAGACAACTAAGGGAATAAAGCAGCTTGCAGGAAGAAACACGTTCACCCCATGCGCAGCCAAGATCAGGGCAGCTGATCTTCTGTATGAGACAATTTCTCTAAACCCTTAAATGCAGCGACTCCCTGTTCTGATTTTACTGCAAAAATAATTCAGGGCAGGGGAGAAGAGAAGCAGGAATGCACGCTAGCGACACAGCCACCCTCTAGGGAAGCTCCACGCCTCCAGGAAGGATTTGACTGCCTCTCTCAAAGAGCAGCCTGCCGATATCCACACCACACAATAAAATGCACACCTCTGAAATTGGGGACTTTCAGAAGCAGTTCATAGTAGTGTAAGAGGCAAACAATTTCCACCAAGCACGCACAAGCATAAGGTGTCCCCAAGAGAGCTTCCTACATCGAGGGCACCACTGTCCGAATTTTGGCAATGGCTTCACTCGCTCTCTATGGCACTATCAAATGAGCATGACCTACCACCTTTGGAAGACTGGCATCTCTTAACCTGAGACCGGGAAGCTTGTGTCTCGCTGCTGTTGCACTTGTCAAGCTGTTCGCTCTTTCCTCTGTTCCTTGGGGATTCTCTGCTTTCTATCAAGGGAAGACAGACCGACTTACAGAGCTCAAAAACAGGCTTCCCACAGAAGTGCCAAGCGATGTGTTTACCTTGGCTCCTTTCGGTCTTCTGGTCACCACTATCTTGTTGCTGATTTCTCCCAAGGGGCCCCTCGTGCCATTCAACTGGCTGCAAGCTTTCCTGTGATCCACCGTTATGCTGTTCTTCACATGGTTTGTAACCTGAAAAAGGCAACCAAGGCTGCTCTTTTCAAAGTGTACCTTTCTACCATAAAGCTTATTACTTACAGGGGGTGACGATGATCAAGGCAGTGCCTTTGGTGGTTAAATACACTTAGAGGGTAATTTCTGTAAGGTCAGCCACATTCGGCACCAAGACAGACTGATCTCAGCAACCCAGCCTATGTACACCAAACCAATTTCATATAAAATGCATCTTGTTTTTGAATAGAGGGGGGAAAACTGTAGCATTCTGCAAGTTTGGTCAAAGAAAGGAATAGGCAGCTATGTCGGGGCTAAAGTTCTTTCCTCAACCATGAGGATTCTGGTTTGACTTAAGTCTGAAATTTCTATATTCTGATGTTTTAAAACTGGTTTTAGCTGTTGTTGCATTTGATTTTCTGGCAAGCCATTTTGTAAATTGAGTTTGAAAAGCAAAATTACACACACACACACACACACACACACACACACACACACACACACAGCCCCCTTCCCAGAAGTGAGAAGTTCCAGGGCAGTACTGACCATTTTTTGATTCCTTTAGAGCTCGCTGGAGACTTAACAGTATCTTTGTAATACCAGAGGTATCTTTGTAACAGTATCAGTATCTTTGTATTTACTCCCTTTACAAATATACAAGCTGAGTTCTGGATGGAGGGGGATAGAAGAACACTTACAAACAATGAACAGGGTACATCAGTTCCCACCCAGACACATCCCCTCACCCTAAAAGGTGCTGCTAGCTCCCAACAGTCTCAGAGTTCCTAGACTTGAAGCGCTTTCAGAAGCTGCCAACACCTGCAGTTTCTTTACAGTGGACGGGAAATGAGTCTGTCCCCTTTACACTCACCTCAACCCTTCCCATTAAGTCTGATGGTTTTCTGGCTTAAGCAAGCTATATCTATTTTAAAGACATCACTGGGCTCCTGACCGACCAGCCAGTAAACTGCATTAAGAAAGCAGTTGGTCAGGTTACGGTAGCACTCAATATTACAACCCCAGAGCTATTACAATACTAAGAGAGTATAAGTAGAATTCGCCCTCAAGCAGCGACTTGCAAGAGTCGAGGCAGCTCCCTTCGCAGACAGACAACGTCACACCCACTCCTCTCATTCAAACCAGGATACGCGCGAGGAAAGCCATTCACAAGTTCAGTTGCAAAACCACAGCGGATGAGAGACATGATAGGGGTGAAGAAACTGCTTAAGCGGGGTTCCCACAAGCAACCTGGAAAAAGCACTCTACAGGCGGGAGCACATTGAACCCAGTAGCAGAAGCCCCGCCTCCATCCCCCGAACTCACCAGCCCACTTCGCGCATGCGCCATGGCCACCACTCAAGATTCTACATACTGTGCAGCACTCCGCTTTTGTAACTCTTCCCGTGGCCTCGGCCTTCAAAAATGCCGCCAGCCGCGCCGCCATTGGCTCTCCCCGTAGCAAACCGCACGTTCGATTGGTCACTGGTCTCTTCTCCCGCCCCTACGCGCTGCCATAGTGACGATAGCCCATACCGAGAGTGTGATGGCAATTTTTGAAGTAGCGCGAGGATATCGTCGAGTTCGCGCAAAGCCACGTGGGAGTTGTTGTCCTACCGTAGAAGAGAAGAGTGTCTTATTAGTCATTAGCCAGTTTAAAGACTTGCAGAGATCGAATCCCAGGAAAGGAGTAGCCGCGAAATTGAGGAGTAAAAACCACGAGCGAACTCCTCCCCCGCTGTTTTTCGCCAGCAAACCGAAATTTATTTTTTACCGCGCACTTTCCACCATCAGGTTACAATATCGTATAACAATCAAAGTTCTCTCTTTCTGCTTTGGACTGGCTGTAAAAGGGATTCTCTAGCCTGTACAGCAAGTGACAAGTCCTCACTTAAAGTTGTCGAAGAGTATTTAGGTTGCCAGTGCAAACTTCCACAGGACTGTAGCATCAGTTCTTCTTCTAGATACCAAATGTGACAAAAGCTCCTGTCTGAATTGGCACTGAATAAAGGATGGGACACCGAAGTAGAAAACCAAGGTATTGTAAGTGTGCCCTGACATTTCAGTACTTTCAAAATCTAGATTTTATAAGTAAAATTTTAAAAAAGCAGCTTTGATTTCATCTCATCATGAGAACTAGAAACTTAGTTTATTTCCTCCCAGCCCACAGGTGTACGTTTTTAACTCCAGATGTGTATTGGGTAAAAATGCCTTATTACAAGGGATCTCCAAACAAGCACAAAACACTCCAGTCTTTATTCAAGGAGTGATGATCCATGCTCTTTTTGTGGGTTCCCATCATGCAGAGGGGAAGCTGTTATTCCTAATAGGATTTGTCAAGTCGCAGCCTAGAGATCCCTTCTGTCTCCCGCAAGAGCTCCATAACATGGGAGAAAATGCAGCCATAGGATTACCCCTGAAGCAAGTAGGACTCTCATTCAGCCCCACAGTGGACCAGGAAGGTTGGTGGTGATGTGATGAAGGTAGTCAAGGGGGCCTAGGGAGGAAAGGAATATGACTACAGAGTTGTTAAATTGAGACTGGCAGGATCATCTTGCCACCTGCCAACCATCCTTGACATTTGCTTTCAATTGATGAACATTTCAGTGCAGGAAACCACACACCTATCAGATCATTTGGATTTCTGGAATCAAGTCTTCAAGTCTTGTTGGCTTTTGGAATTATAACCTACTCCCACTTCATAGTAGCCACTACATAAAATCAAACTTATTTCATTACGCTGAATTCCTTTCTGTTTATATGGCTACTGGAAGTAATTTGGCCATATGATGTCAGCTTCGTACACAGCAGTGGAGATCATACAACAAGGAAGATTTTCCCTTCAATCCTCACTGAAACTTGTTAGAATGTATTACATATCTACAACCAGTTGTTGTTGTTGTTCAGTCGTTAAGTCGTGTCCGACCCTTCGTGATCCCATGAACCATATCCCGCCAGGCCTTCCTGTCCTCCACTATCTTCCTGAGTTCGCTCATTTTCATGTTCATTGCATCGGTGATGCTGTCTAACCATCTCATCCTTTGCCTTCCCCTTCTCCTTTTGCCTTCAATTTTTCCCAGCATCAGAGTCTTCTCCAGAGAGTCCTCTCTTCGCATTAGGTGGCCAAAATATTTGAGTTTCAGCCTTAGTATCTGTCCTTCCAGGGAACAGTCAGGGTTGGTTTCATTTAGGATTGACTGATTTGATCTCCTAGCAGTCCAAGGGACTCTCAGGAGTCTTCTCCAGCACCACAGTTCAAAAGCATCTATTCTTCGGCGCTCAGCCTTCCTTATGGTCCAACTCTCGCAACCATACATTGCTACTGGGAACACCATCGCCTTGACTATGCGAACTTTTGTTGGCATGGTGATATCTCTGCTTTTTATTATGCTGTCTAAGTTTGCCATAGCTTTCCTTCCAAGGAGTAAGCGTCTTTTAAATTTCATGGCTGCTGTCTCCGTCTGCAGTACTACAACCAGTACTGTAGCTGAAATAGATGCATGTTCTTTCCCTGTACACCTTACCTCATTTCCTACCTTCTATCATTTCCCTTGTATTGCTTTCTAGATTGTAAGGCCCTTGGGGCAGGGGCTGCCCTCATGTACAGTACTTTGTGAAATGCCTTGTCCATAAATAGAAATATATAAACAAAGCAGATTTCTTGCTTTAATAACTGTGTGATAAATAAGTTCATCATCACACAGAATGCCAGTGTAGTGTAGCAGCTAAAGCATTCAACCAGAATCCGGGAGATTCAAGTTCAAATTCCCACTCAGCCATTAAGCTCACTGAGTAATCTTGAGCCAGTCACTCTCCCTTAGTTTATGCTACTTTATAGTATTATTGTGAGAACAAAATGGGGAAAGGAGAACCTTCAAGGCTCTTTGAAGGACAGAAAACAAATGCAATTAATAGAACATCTAGAACAGAGGCTCTCAACCTGTGGTACGGGTACCCCTAGGGGTACACAGACCTCTTGCTGGGGGTATGCCAAGCCCTGCCCCTTATCTGCCCCACCAGCAGCTAATTAAGTGTTAATTAACATGGACTTTAAATTTTAATTATTTTTGGAGCCCTTCTGTCTCTGATTTTGGGCTTATTTTTGTACCTTGGAGGGGTGGGGGAGGGAAGAGCTGATTTTGGGAAGTGTGACTTGGAGAAAAAATGTCTGTCTATCAAGTTAAAGAAGACATTTTTTCACATTTAAAATTGTTTTAGTACTTTTTAAATGATTACCTAATTAATTAATTGATTAATCCAATTAATTTGCAGTTAATTAGCAGGGGGTACTTCAGAAAATTGGACCGTGATAGGGGGTACCCGGGCCTCCAAAAGGTTGAGAACCCCTGATCTAGAACATAGTGAAAACGAAACGTTTTTGTTCATCCCTATGCAACAGAAGACACATTTAAAACTAAGGCCAGGTTGAAAAAAGCTAAATGCAATGGAATTAAAAAATATCACAATCAAACATGATACCTTTCCTTCAGGTAGTAGGAACTCATTCCATGGTTCTTTGGATTCTGGCTTAAATATGTTGGCAGTCATACATTACTGAACCTAAACCTACCATAAGTATAAGACTGTTTCCATGTTAGGCAGTCAGGTACAGAATACCTGGGTACCCATTGCCATGTGATTAAAGGTGCCCGGATTCATTTGTACAGATCAAAAATTCATGTACACTGGACACAGGTTGTACCTATATTAAAATGAAACATCTGAATAATTGTATCCAGGTACAGATTTAATTATTGACCCTGGGAACACAGATATACCCAGATACAGTTTAATGTGTAAACAGCCCTTATGTCGACATGAAATAAGTGCATATGCTTGCCCAATTTATTCTTGCTTCCTTTTCCTCTGTTCTCCCTCTCTTGTCGATTTCACACCGAGTCCACTGGTGCTATCAAAATAACCTTATAGTAATAGTTTACAAGTCTCTACTCCTCTCACTGGTGTGAGAAAATCCCCTTCCTTGCCATTATCTTACCACAAGAAGCACTGAGTTTACTTTTATCAGCAGATATTAGGCTTCCTGAAGAGGTTATAACAGGAAAGTCACTTGAAAAGGGCACAGGTATGGACAGATCACAAACACTACATTGCTTATACCATTTAACTGAAGATGTTCCGCACTCAGTCAATCAGATCAGGTATCTTAACGGAAGAGTTTTACCACTTCCCCATCGGAGAAGTGATACTGTAAAACAGTTTGGTAACTTGACAGAGAGATATGACACTGCGTAAGAGGCTTTGCATGTGTACTGTACCTCAAAGCCAACTGAAAAAATATAAAAGCAAAAAGTAATCCCTTAGCTGTAGCTGACTAGCATGAATTTGGAATATGAAAACATACTGGCAAACGGGGGGGGGGGGGGGGGAGGGAGGATAAGAAAAGAGACACTGATGACCCAAGGTGTACTGGTGCCCAAGATGGAAAACCTAAACAGTACCATGCAGACTAACAGGAGACACAATCTACAGGGAACAGGGTAGTGTGAGACTGGGTCAGCACCTGAACAGGCCGACCCAAGCCTGGTGGAAGCAGTAGCACCCAATGCTACATCAGAGGGCAGGTAGGGTGGGGGAACACCATGGAAAGGGCCCAGTGCAGGACTTTGTTCAAGATACAGGTATCTTGTTGTCGTGTGTGCTCCCTGAGGCATCTGGTAAAGGCCACTGTGAGATACAGGAAGCTGGACTAGATTGGCCTGATCCAGCAGGGCTCTTCTTATGGTAGCACTTTTGCATAGCTCCTGCTTACTTCACTGAGACGTGTCTAGGAGAACTCTCCCCGCTCAGATCTGATTCCATTCTACCATCTTTAGCAGTGCTCAACATCTTCCACTTGAGATGGCTGTCTCACTGCAGGGCTCCGTGATGAAGCCCCAGCTTCTAAAAGCATTTCAGGCTGATTTTTAAGAAAAAACACAAGAGACTGGTGGATTCAGCTAACTTTATTAACTGTAAAACTTAAAAAACCAAAAAAATACCAGATCCCATGACAGAGTACGGTCCTTTAAAAGTTCCATGAAGTCATGAATATCTGCCTTAAGAAATGAAATTCTAAGCCTTGATTTAATGTTGTGTTTTTTATCTTTTCTTTTTTATTAAAAAAACCCAGTTTGTGCAGATCTTTAAATGAGTTTAGCATAAGACTGAGGAGCAAAAAACCACTTGTCTTTTTCCCTGTTTTCCTACAAACTTATTTATTCAATCTGCATGTATCTATACAATCCAGCTAGTTGAAATCAAATACTTAGTGTTCATTAGAGCCGTTTCTCAACAGCAAAATTACATTAGAGGGATTCAAATTGCTAGACATAAGAAAATGGTACATACAATCTGACAGCAGTCTAAATGTTTGTTTGTTTTAATATTGACATTCAAATATATCTGCATTGTGCTGAAGGTTTAAGAACATAAACATGTGATCATAAAGGACACTCCAGTAACGAGTATTTCATTTGAAATAAAAAGGATTTGAATGTTCTATGTTCCCAGTTATTTACGGATGGTGCAACTTGGAACGAACAGCGCTTATGGTGATCTTGCGCAGCTCCTGTTCATTTCAAGAAGGATTGCGCAGGAGAAGCGCTCGGCGTTTCTTGCCCGAACGCCAAGAATACAGCAGCCTTTTTTTCCTAATTAAGGAATGTCTTAAAACACAATAATATCCTTTTTTTAAAAAAAGTTGATCTTTATACATTTAAAACTAAAATGCATGATTAAATTAAGGACTCTGAGGTTAGTAATGAGTGAAATCATACTTTGACAAAGCTAGACTCTATGTAAAAAATAAAAACAAAGAAGACCACACATTTTTTTTCTACTTTCTAAAGCAGATAAATCTTGCCTGCAAGTTTGGGGGGGGGGGTCACTAAGCCCATTAACATGTGCAAAGAAATGCAATACAAGGAACCATGCAAAAATATGGGGAAAATGTGTTAAGAGTGGGGAAAACCGTAAAATCTAAAAAAAAAAAAGCTTTATAAATACACTGAACTGTAAGGTTTAGCATTAGGTATACCATAGAGCAGACACACGGCACTCTAGCAAGGTTCAAATGCTTCCAACATCTGCACAGGTAAGTCATGCCATCTTTGGTTGACTGCAGTACCAGGAAGGATGGGTGTGAAGGAGGAGAGCCAGAGATTTAGGCAAAAGGGTGTCAACTCTCACTTGGCAGCTGAGCCTCAATGTCCACTCTGCAAATGGGGCACTTCTTGTTCGTAATCAACCACTGGTCTACGCACACTTGGTGGAAGAGATGCATACAGGGAAGGCGCCTGTTAATCAGAAAACAAAAAAAGGAAGAACCGGTCAGTGGCAGCTCAGGGGAAAGTGCAGCTATTTGAAGCAGGTGGGAATTGTTTTAAGGTGGTTCATTTTCTGTCTCATTTGTATCCCATTGCACAAAAATAACCTCAAGGCACATCAGTCAGTCGGGCTACTGTTCCTGAGGTGTAAGGAGAGAGGGTGGATTGGGTTTAGATGGCCAGGATTAGTAGCTATGGGTATGTGATAGGAAGCCATGCAAGGGCACTGAAGCCCAACTTTTGCCCTTCCCAGGCACCCTTCCCAGGTTTCTGAGCCTTCACTACACCTCCCCCATAAACCAGCAAACTTCTCTTCATAACTATAAACACTAGAAGCATTTTATTTTAAAACTGACAGTTGCAGCATACAATATGGCGATCCTGCAAATATAATGAATGCAGAGTCATGGATAAACAATACCGTTTAATTTTTGAGAAAGGATATTAATCTTTATTTTAAAAATGCATATACAATTAAGAATACCCTGAATTAGATGGTCTCAGAAGCTGAACTAAAACACCAGTACAACAAAATTCATCCTGGGACTGACTGGTGCTTAAGGGTCATAATACTCTACCACCACAAGGGCAGAATGTCACTTGACAAAAGAAGGGCTGTAGGTGTTTGAAAACAGAAGTAGGGAGTCTAAAGCTGGACAGAGGGATGGCATTACCACCTCCACATGTTTAAGCACTCGTCATCTCCCATGCACTCTAGCACCGGGATATTCTTGGCAGTAGCAAGACTCAGACACGATCGACCTCTAAACCAGCCCCTATGGGGCTAGACTTCTACTGTTAGTTTGTTGTTGTTGTTGTTCAGTCGTTAAGTCGTGTCCGACCCTTCGTGATCCCATGAACCATATCCCGCCAGGCTGTTAGTTAACTGTTAGTTAATAACTACCTAAACTGGTCCTGTGAATGTAAGAGGGGAAAATATTATGGTCCCTTCATTTATACATTCACAGCAGTGCTTCAGTATGTTCTACCGATGGTTTACTCTGGCACTTGAGATATACTGATAATGCCCTGATACTGATAATTCAGATATACTGAATGCCCAAAGCCATCTGGCAATTTTTAAACTGTATACAATACACAATTTGAAAAACAGCTTGTGTTGCATACAAACAGCCCAGGACGTGAGCCTTGTATCTTATCAAGCAATTGTTTTTTTTAGTTACCTGACATCTTCACCTTCCTCTAATATAGATAAACAAATGGTGCACTTTTCCTCTGTGTCTTCCTCAGTTCCTTCCTCACCATCTTGTTTGCAGTGCAGTTTCCTCTGTGAGAACCAATCAGTTGTTACCTTATTAGCAGAGATGACATTATTGGCAAACTGAATAAGATCTGTTTACGCACAGTGCACAAAATGTTACATTATTGTTTGTATTACAACACAGGCATTTAAGTATAGACACATGAAAAGTTCAACAAAATACAACAGTTGGGTTAACCCAACCTGGAGGCTAGCCCCTGAATTCCCCAGCTTCCCCACAATTGTAAACATATAAAAAGCAGAGTTTTAAAAGCCCAAAGCATAAAATTAGAGGGAAGACTGACCCAGGAGGACAGTGCCTCCGAAGACTAAAACCAAGGAGCAAGGAATCAGTTTGGTGCTCCAGTCCTAAAATATGCATTGTGGTGTCATCTTAGAAAGGGCCAGGCCCCTGCAATGTTGGTATAGCATGACATTTTTATTCACATTGTGAACTTGCACAAATTTCATCTTGGGTTAGGAAGTTCAGTTCCCTGCTCAACCACACACTTAGACGGACTTTGGTAAGGCTTGCACTTTCTGCCTCAGTTTATGACCTTGGTTGACAGTCTAATTTACAAGGCTGTTGAGAGGATAAGTGTTACTGCAACTCACTTTTGTAACGCTACACAACCAGCAGCCTCCCATGACCTGTGTTTTCTAGAGCATACCATTTCAGACAAGTAGTGGATGTGGGGGGAATTGAATGTCTCTCTACACTTCAAAGTCCTTGCACATTCATAGTCAGTATGTCAGAGAAAAAGCTAGGCTAGAACTTTTCCTTAAAGTGCCAGTTCAGTGAAGCGCAGGGAACTTTGGCAACACATCAAATCATTAAATCCCCCCACATGTTGTCTGAAGTGGTGCAGTCCATAAAACCGACACTTTGGGCAAGGCTGCTGGAGCTTACAAGATGACTTGTGGGAAATTCATCCTTGCAACATCTGTGAAAACTTAGCTTTTAAAAACCCATTTAAAAACAATTCAGAACTTTAAAATGAAAGCTAAAAGCCCTGGGTCAGCTGTATTTATTTTCTCATTAGATCATCACTTTCTATAGAAGCACCACCAAACTAGGCTCTGAGGAGTAATCCTTTTTCAGGCATGCATGTGTGTGTTGTATATGATAGACAAGGAGCAATTTTTGGCTTTGTAATACCTGCAAGCTGAACATGTTAAAAATTATGTTTAATATGTACCCCCTGTTCTGAGAAAGATATCTAAGACAGTTAAACAGCTCTGATAAACTCTCACCTTCTTGTACTTGTGTGGATATGTACACCTTTCAATTGTTACTTGGGAAGCTCCACGATTCACATTTCCTAAACGCTCTTCCAGATGAATTAATTCCTGAAATCAAGAAGGAACCAGCACTTTATCCCATCAGTTCACTCAATCAATAGCATCACACTTGTCTCTTCTACTTAATTCACATGCAAAAGTGCAAAGTAATAATATGTTGATGCTTCTCCATTTCTGATCTAACTCTCTGCCTTTTTTGGTATCACAGTGGTCTTGCCCAAGCACATTTATAATTATTCCTCTGGTTGCCATTGCCTTACCTGCTCTGATGTCATAAAAAGGCTTAGCAAGAGGTAGCTTAGTACTTGGGGGGGGGGGGGCTCCCAAGACTTTAGAATCTGAAATCCAAGGCTTGTGTGCAACCTTCAGGAAACTGAGCCCCCTCATTCCCCTGACACAATTCTTTGGAAAGACACTTTGTTGGCATAGATTGGTTGAGCAGCCAAATGCTGTGCTTACGTATGTAATGGTTCACTGGATGTTTAAAAAAGAGACAATGATACTATAACTGCACTGAAAAGGCTGCACACTTCCTGATGCTACTACAGGTCAGACACCAAGGGAAAAGGATGACTTTGAGTTGAAATACAGTGATCAGTTTTCTTCACTCCCAACATCAAGAATTTATTAGAATTCTCCTCACTGAATATTTTTTTCAAATATTTATATACCGCTTTTCAACAAAAAGCAGTTCACAAAGTGGTTTACAGAGCAAAATAAATCAATAAATGGTTCCTTGTCCCCAAAGGGCTCACAATCTCAAAAAGATGCAGAAGAGATACCAGCAACAGCCACTGGAAAAGACACCACTAGTACAGTAGTACATTAAGAGTTCATTAACTCTCTGCATCTGATACCTTAATTTCTCTCCTCCACATAACATACTACAACTGTCAAAGCGGCCCAGTTTCACTTTACTTAGAGGATCTCAACAATTTAGCAGGAACTTTCCCCTTCACCAAGCCATCTCAAGCAGTACTGCATCTCGATGCCATAATTATTTTTTGCAGTACATCATCATTAACTACCGACTACTGTTGCATAATCTAGAAAAAGCCTCCAATTTTTAACACCTACTCTGTTCCCATGGCATGATAAGGGTCAGAGGTTGATACAAAAAGTAGTCCGATTAGTTTCTTTTACATTTAATTCTGCAGGATGCCCCACCCTCTTAATCCCTCCAGCAAAAAATGTCTGCCACGAAGCTAGGTTTATTCTATTACAAACCTCAAAATTGCCCCTGAAAGGGCCTCTGAATGAAGTTCCATCCAATCCCGATGAAATGTAACGGATGTGAGGGTAGCCCGCCATGTCAGGAACCTAGTCAAATAGCAGAATGGAGTTAAATCTAATTGCAGAACAGTTTTGAGTGCTTTACTGTTCATCTTGCAAAGTAGAGAATCCTGTTGCTTCAGTTCTCATCACGAGCAGACTGACTCCCTGGTGCCCTTCCATTCTCTCTCCCTAATCTCCCTTATTGCAATGACTCCTAACCAGAAACACATTTCTTCAAGGAAGAGGTGGCACTTCTCTGTTTGAATTTGATCCAGAAGAAGTTTGAGAACTGCCAGTTCTCACCCAAACAAGAGTTTAGTTGCACACACTTTCCTTAATCATCAGTGGAGTTTGGCAAAATCCAGAGCCGCAAAATACGCACTATATATGCCTAACAAAACATTAAAAAACTCAAAATAGTCAAAGAACTAGTCAAGGTTATTTCCTCCCTAGTGATGGGCAACTGCCATTCTCTCAGCTAATCAGCCTAACGTATTTCAGCATCATTCAAACATATGAACTGCAATAAAACTATGCCTAATGCTAAAGTTTAAGATGTGAAAATGCGACAGGAACTATTCCAATATTGCTACGAAGCCTCAAATAAACTAGGACTCTCAATGTACAGTTCCACTTCATTCATCTTTCCTGTGTATTCAGAACTTGCACACACAGAATCTTTGAGAAATTCAAATGCCTTTTTATGAAAAAGAGGAAAATGAACAAACTCAAAAGGAGCATAGCAACGTCCCTGAATACGGTCATGTATAAAACCCTGTTTTCTCTTCTTCAAAGTCAATTAAAGTGATCAAACACCACCAAACCTGGTTAGTAGGCCTACTGGCAACGTTACTGGCATGATCTCCAGAATCTCATGTCCTCTGATTTTCAAGGTGGAGACTATCAAAGGCAATGGAAACCTCAAGCTAAAGTAATCTCACTGAGAGAAAATCAAATAGATATTCCTTGTATCCCAGTCATGCCCCAAAGCACTTTAGGTAGAGAGCAGTTTTCACCACAATCTGAAGATCTGTGTCCGACACGGTAGAAACAGTCAGTAGCTCGCATTAAAATTCCCCATAAGTTCAAGCAATTTACTCAGACAGCTGCAAGTAGTTTCTTCGTGCCTGAATGGCTTTACTCTGTTGTAAGCCATCTTCGAGATCATTTGATAGGAAGGCAAGGAATACATCTTTTAAATGAGTGATAAAATGAAGATTTTCTGTCCAACAATGACATGGAATTAATGTAGGAGTTAAATGGCCATGAACATGATGTTTTGCCTAGGTGACTGGCTATAGCATTCGTGCTCTTAAAGAGGGCCTCCAGGAACTAGTGCCTGAGCCTTCACTCACAAATCCAAAAAACTACCTGGAGACCAAAATACATCCTAATCTACCATAAGTCTGTGCTACTCTACTCACACCACCTGTTCTTCAGTACTCAGACACCATAACGTAACTATGGATAAAGGCAGTAACTGCTTCTGGTGACCAACCTCTGGTCCTGCCCATGTTTCATGCTTTTCCCAAAGAGCAATTTGATAGCTATCCTAATTGGATTACAGACTCTTTGAGGTGTGGCATTCTTTAAAATGCTGCTGCAAGAGGTCTGGGACACACTGATTTTCAAACCACTTAACAGTTGTACTAAATGCTGTGCAACCGTAAGAATTACACACCCTGCCAAAGCAGCTCACAATCTAAGACATGGTTTCTATGATCTTAACTGGCATTACATCTGGCATGTGAAGAGAAAATCTGTGGCATCAACTTTCTCATGAAATGGCAGCACAGGAAGTTTTGCAGTGCAAGTGGAATTTTAAGAAATTCCCATATAATTGAGGAGCTGGTTCCACTTGAAGACATGTCATTAGAAATGGTTTCTTCAGCTATGAAGTTCAGCAAGAACTGCTAGAATAGGCCAGCACTAGTTTACACTTTTGTGTAAGCTGCCTTTATATTTCTAAATGTATTTCTGCAAGTGTGACGAAAGCAACCTTCTCCTAAATCTCAAAAGACAGAGATTTTTTTGGATGTAGAGGCAGTTCTCAGATTTTTCTAAATCCACGCAAATGGCATGTGCAAAGAACCAGCCTAGTTCGTGGTATAGCCTCTCTTAAATCTTCTCCTGCCTATTGCCACCAGGTGTTACCAAGTCTTCATATTAAAATGGGCAAGTCATTCCCTTTGATGGGCAGAATCACTTCCACAAAGTCAAATCTGAACCAGTAACTGCAGCAAAATTAACTGGAGGATAATCATAACTGTTGCTCTCATACCATAATCAAGAAATGTTGCAACACAGCCTTCTGAAGCCCATCCTTGAACTAAGCAAAAATCAGATGCAGAGGGTCAATGTACTACTGGATACTTTAATTTGGGTATCTTCCGATTTTTAAGTTGGAAACATGACTGTCCTAAATCCAGCAATAGTCTCTCCCCACTTTCTGTTAGATCATTCAATGCTTTTGCAACCATTACTTATATAGAGAGCTCAAAAGGAAAAGAAAATTTCAGATGACATGAAAAAGGGGCATGATCCACTAAGAACTCTCTGACACCATCCCCACTCTTTTCCAGAGAGGCACTTGCAGGAGACTTTCCTCAGTGGATGTTGCACAGCATTATCAGAAAAGGGCACACACTGGCAGGGTTTTCACAATTTTTCTCCTTACCATTAAAGGAAGAGCACCTATTTGTAAGTGGTGAAGTCGAGGAGGTGCATGATAGTGAGCCAAGTGAGTGTGCAACGGGCCTGGTGGGTAGGTAGCTGCAGTCACTCCTGCTTCGATTCCTAGTTCCCTGTTTGGGGAGCAGAAAGTTCACCTTTTATCAGCCAGTTCTCATCCACTAGGCTGTGAAGTCAGCATCATATTCATCTTTCAGGACACAAAATCCTTACAGCAGTGAAGGTTTTACAGTGACAGACTGCCAGGATCATATAAACATAAGTCCGTGTTTCTTAGGGTACACTAGAATTGAACTCTCTTATACTTGGGCCACATTTTCCATACAGGTCAGTCACTGTTTTCATATACCAAAGTTGCCCTAGTTTGAGCCAGTCACACACTCTTATAGCGCAATCCTATCCAACTTACACCACCGGTGTAACCAGCAGTGCAGCGAGAACAGGAGGCCCCAGAACGGAAAGGGGATTCAAATCCCCTTTGGAAGGGATTTGAATCCCCTTTCTGAGGTCTCCTGTTCTCACTGCACCGGTGGTAGAAGTTGGATAGGATTGCACTGCCAGTCTAACCTAGCTCACAGGGCTGGAGTGAGGATTACAGAAGATAAACCCCACACAGCAACTTGGAGAAAGAGTAGGGCATGAACACAGTAACTGGAGTTTTTGAAAAAGATGAACTATAAAACTATTTTAAACACAACGAGCAAATTATATTTACTTAATTACAAAGACAACTGATCCAAAATCAGTGGCCTGAAAGGGATACTTTCTGTACCATTTTTCTGAAAAGCACAGGCCTCTAGACACATTTGCTAATTCAATGGAAACTAGGCCCTCATATCAAATCAATGGTATCTGCCAAGAGATGAGAGTTTACTAACCAGGCAGACCTCTCCGGTGCTTGTCGAGGGTGTGAAGACATCGTCTGAGGTACATGAATGTGTTGCCCATGACCATAGTTGGGGTGCATCCGGTGAGGATGTGGTGGGGGTCGTTCATGCGCTCGCCTGGGGATGGGAATAAAGCAACCAGCCTGTCAACACACACACCGCTCCCCCGGTAAGTGTACTTTTGCTGCTCTCGGCCCATCCCTACACAGTCTCTGTCACATGTACAGGTGCCCTCTATGCCTCAACCAGTGCCTAAGCAGGTGTGTACGCACGTGAAGGACAGGAGAATGGGTCAGAGCTTGGGAGGAAAAGATGCTTGCTGGCAGACAAGAAAGAGTAAGGCTGCATACATTACATGCATTAATTTTCCTGTAAAGGCCAAAGCATCTAAAAATAGCACATTTCTAAATGGTAGCCACTTCTGTTACACCTGCAGTTTTTTGTTTTTTAAACTTCTCCAAGATCTGATGTGGCCTAATTAAGATAGATGTTAACAGCGTTGGTTACTACAATGGATGGAAAATATTAAGCAACAACATCCATCTTAACATGTGTACTTTTCAAAATCTGGGAACCGCACAAAGCCAATATAATGCAGGCATTCAACAGGGCAGGGGCTGGTATTTTAACAAAATAGCAACCTACCGCAGCTAAACAAGGCTATGTTTGATAGTGGAAAGGAAGGTTCTGTCCCAAGTCACTGTTTATGTTGGCTTAAGTCGTTCACCTCTGTCAAAACTAACACAACTAAGAGAGCAGAATGCTTTACCCTCCCCCTCTCCACCCTAGGATAATTTCTTCTGAAAATAAGAAGAGCCCTGCTGGATCAGACCAAAGGGCCATCTAGTCAGGTATCCCGTTTCACACAGTAGCTAACTAGATGCCTCAGGGAAACCCAGAAGCCCTTGCTTGCTGTAGCTTCCCAGCAACTGATATTCAGAGGCATGCTGCCTCTAACTCTGCAGATAGCATTTAGCCATGACAGCTAGTAGCTATTGATAGAGTTGTCCTCCAGGAATTTGTCTAATTTTCTTTTAAAGGCGCCTAGGCTAGTGGCCATCACCATATCTTGTGGCAGTGGATTCCATCAATTATGTAGTGTGAGAAGAAGTACTTTGTCCGTCCCAAATCTCTTCAGGGAATTTTGTCTTCTGATCCTTTAGAGCAGGCGTTCCCAACCTGTGGTACGCGGACCGCAGGCCGGGGGGTAAGCGAGACACTGTCCCTTAGCTGCTGATTGCAGCAGCTGATAAGGGGCAACTGTTAAAGGGGATTTTTTTCTGGGTTGCAGCGTGAGCGGGAGGACCTGCCCACTTGCGCCGCAACCCAGAGGGAAAGGCAACAGCCCTGCCGAATCGGCAGGGGTTTAGCCTTTTTTTTCTGGGTTGCAACGCGGACGGGCGGGTACGCGGGGGGGGGGGGGTCCATTGGTACACGGGGCAGCCGGAGGCCCGTGTAGAGGGTATGCGGGCCTCCGAAGGTTGGGAACCCCTGCTTTAGAGAGCTAACATAGCATAGGGGCTTGAGCATCAAGTTACTACAGCCCTGAAGACCAAAGGTTCAAATCCCCACAAAGCTCACTGGGTGACCTTGGACAAATCACCAGCTCTTGGCCTAACCCACCTAACAGTGTTGCGGAGAGGAAAAATTAAGAACCTTGTAGAAATGAAGCAGAAATGTAACAAGTAGTGAACTACCTTCAGCCACTGCTCATCAAACACAGACTTCTAGCTACCTAGTTAACTTCTTGGTACTGTTACCAGGGGACAAAATATCAGGTATGGGCAAGACCTTTGCTTAGTAACGTGGAGAAGCCCTTGTTCAGATTCCCTCCCTGCTCCCCTACAACAGCGTCCAGGTTCCCATCCTTTAAGAAAGATCCCTGACAGAAAGAAAGATCCCCGTTCATTAACGTACGTTGGGTGCTGCATCATTCGTCGCCGCTGGACCTCCATCCTCTGGATCACCTCGTGTGGGTGCAGCCTCTGTGCCGAAGGTGCTGTGGCAGGGATGTGGTGGGAAATTGGCTGGTGGGCAGCGGGGAGATGTTGTGGAATCGGGGCAGCTGCATTGGCTAAAGGGTGCGGTGGGGGTGGAGGTGGGACAGGGTGGGAAGAGGCGTGTGAGGATATGGAAGGGTGGAAAGGATGTACGGGGTGAGGGATGACATAGTCGACTTGAGGCGGTGGTTGTGGCTGAGGTGGAGCACGGGGTGGGGGAGGGGGATTTCCATGGGAATGGGGGCACGCAGAAGCTTGATGATGAAGCGGTCGAGTCAAAGAGGGATCTGCGTGGGAGGGGAAGAAAAATCAGCAAGCCCTGTTAGTCCATCAGAAGAGTTTGATCAACAAGGATCATATGACAAATCTATCCTGCTGCACCCTTGATACCCAAACAGCCCGTGGCAGCCCCCTTCCCTTGCTTCATAGGAAGGCTTAGCACAATATCATGGTACTACAAGAGTAAGAGAAGCTTCATGTCAATCATGCCACTTTGCAGAGGCTCTGCAGGCCACTGCTTCCGCAAATATGAGGATTTCCTAAGGGATGGCAGGGTGGATCCTGCCAACTCATTCCACAGCCAGCAGCTATACTTACAAGGCATATAATGCTGACAGGATGACAGCGAGGCCTGGGGTGGGGGCTGAGGCTGGGGCTGTGCAACCATGTTTGCACTGTATCCATCTATGGTAATTGGCTGGCTAGGAGCAGCTCCGGCCTGGTGCCCATATATTGACCGAGAGGAAGATCCAGGACAGCAAGGATCGAAGGCTGATGCTCCATGGAAAGAGCCACTTCCGTGATTCCTAATGCCATTGCTGCTTAAATCAACTGGCAGCGCCTGCTATGGGGAGGACAAAAAAAGAGGATTTAAATATATGTGGACTCAGGATCAAAGGATAGACATAGGTTATTTAAAAAACACAGCACTGCCCATTATAATATAGCATAAGTAAAAAGATGATTAAACAGCTGATTCAGAGAGCCATGATCAAGACTGTGCTGTTGTGCCATTTGAGTTTTGCTGCTATTTTGTTGTTTTATGTTTTAATAATTCTTGTTTGCTTCTTTCATGACTATTTATATCTTGTATGCAGCTATGAGTATGCTTCCTGTCGTAAAACAGGATAAAAGTGAAATAAGAACGTACATCATTAGTACATTTAAAAAGACAACGGTGGCATGGTTTTTCTGCATGAAATCAACAACGTTTCCTTTGTAAATAAACTGAGTTGAAAACATAAGCAGATCTATTTGATCTTTAAACAAAACAGTGATTTCCTAAAATAGCTCCCTGGAACTAAGACACCTTCCTAGAACCAGCCATGAGCCATCTAGGCCAGCACCAATTCCAACAGTAGTCAGCTGGGACATCGAGGCAGCATTTGGCAAACATTGCAGCCAAAACCTGCATCACAGGGAGGGTGGGAAAATGGGATTTTTCTCCACCAGATCGCCTACATTAGCCCAGTTAACCCCCATCATCAAGGTCTTTCCCAGTCCCTGTTCCTTCTCTGGGATCATCTTTAGCATCTCCTGCCTCAACCCTGCAGAATTCTGGAAATTTTTTGAAAGCAGACTTACACAATTTATTATGTAAATATTGCAAATATTGGCTTAGGACATCATGATGACAGAATGTGTTCCACATTTCCTTGGTACAGAAATGCACACAGCACTGACAGTGAACAAGGAATCCTGATGTCATTCACTTTGCATAGGTACTCTCTGCCTCGTTCTTCGTGGGGGCATAGAAAAAGGGGACAGATATTCTCAGCTAGAGGAAGGGGGCATTCTTATCCAATGGGATTGCCCCCTCATCGCCAGGAGGAGGCAGGGTCTCAAAATCACATGGTCTCCACGCGGAGGGTTCCATCTACTAGACTGGCCCTGCCTTGCTGGCAACCAGGACCCTGCCTCCTGGCAACAAGAGGGCAACCCCATTGGATAGGTATGCCGCCTTCCTCTATCAAGAACAGGGATTCACAAGGTAAGAACTCCCTTTTTTCAACCACCTGGACTTTTGAAAGGCAGCAAGAGATCAAGTCTGACTAAACTTGGTAGGCTTTACTTTCATGCACAAAGGCTATCATTGGAACAAAACAGGAAAAAATATTTATGCTGTGCATTTGGAATATTCAAAGTAGGACTATAATTTAATCAATAACTTGGACTGAACCTAAATATATGTACATGAAATGCGTCTGTTTTTCTCCCATTCCTCTGTTGTCTCCTTTTAGACTGTGAACCTTTGAGGAGAGGGGGGCCTCTCTTCTCAGTCTTTGCAAAGCACCATGGACGTAGATGGAATCATCACCATAGTCTAATCTAAACACACCATAATTGACTAAAAAGATGCCCCCAATTAAATGAGCAGCAGACTTAAAAATTTATAAAAACCGCAGGGGACAAAAGTAAGGAAGTGCTCTCCATTTCTATGAACAGTTGAGTGCATTCACGGAGAACCATCATGGAAGAAAACACAAATGAGTAAATTCCCACCCAATAACTGAACGTCTGTTCCGGCTCTAATATTTCTTTAAGCGATTGATAGACCTACCGGTAGTTCAAAGCATTTCACATATCTTCTCAATAATCTTCCAACAATCTCCCAGTAAGGCAGGCCACCATTACCATCCTCATATTAGAGAGCACACCTCATCCAGAGCCACATAATGAGCTCATGGCTAAAGCAATTTGAACCATAAGCCTCCTGGTTCACAGTTCAGCCTCTTGGCCACAACATCACACCAGAAGAGATAATATGCATGGTGAAGAGAGAAGTGAACTACTGCACAGAAGTATTGCGGCACGAGAACATTCACCGAGCATCATAAAGTAAACCTGCCTGATCGTGGTAAGTGGTGCCAGAAGTGCTACTTGGTCCCCCAGGCGCCAGCACTGGGGGAGGCCTTTCAATGGGACAACTGGATTCGCTGAACGAAGGTGAGAGGGGAACATTTGCATGGGGGTTGTGGTGGTGGTGGTGATGATGCTGGAAGTGGTGGCTGTGTTGCTGGAAACAGCTGGCGTGAGGGTGCCCCAGGACGTGGTGGTTTGTCGAAGAGCCTCCACAGGGAGAATGCTGGGGGCAGCAGGAGGGCAGTCTTGGCATAGCAGGAGGGCCAGATTCCAGTGTTGTACTTGAGGTATTTCCTCTTGCATCATCTTAAATTGAGGAGGAAAGAAACACACATGAGCACTGCAGATGAGGAGGAAGTAGAGAAAGCAAGAGCTGAACCAGAAGACTCTGCCAGCTACATAAGTGGATGAGAATCCTTTGCTCAATATTGAGATTGTGTTGAAGCAATTCTGTGAACCTTCTATATTAAAGGTGCAACAAAAGTATAAAAAATGACTTTCTACCCATTTGGAAATTACATTTCAAGGTGGATTCAGTAATGTGTGTCAAAGTCTGTATTCAGCTGCACATCTTGGTCTTTGCAAGCCATTCCCTGCCTCACATTTTCTGCCTGAGACAGGATGCTCTCCAAAGCTGCCTCTCTTTCTACAGAACTGGCAATCATGTCACCTAATGATAAACTTTCCCAGACCGCAGCAAGGCAGATGCTCCCATACCCATCTCCCCTCGCCAATAACTTTTCTGAAAGAGAAAGCCCCAAATAATTTCTCCAACCCACATTTTCTCCATTTCATTGCAGACAGACAGCTCTTGGGCAAGAAAAAAAATAAAGCCCAAAAGGCAGGCTGGCTTCTGGGACCAAAATGGGTAATGGGATCGGAAATGGAAGGAACATACACAGTGCACATTCCATGTTTCTCAAAGTATTTAGTGAGCAGCTACAACAAGAGAATCTGAACAAATTGTTACCTTCATTATTGCCATCATAAATTATGAAGTTGGCCAATGGTACACTTGCAGCTCCTATGTGAGCATGGGCTTCCTTGTTCGTATCAATCTCGGAAAAAGCTCTATGCACATGAACAGTGATGTATACTGAGAAGCTCTTGCTTGAATAGGGGCTCTTTGTGTGCATGCTAGAGAAATGGAGCTCTGAATTTATAATCAGCTTACAGCATGATGCGGTAATTTCACTAGCCACTTAAAACATGCTAGGACTATTAATAGTGATTCAGCCCTTAAGCAGGACCATGGCACAATGACAAAGCACACGCTTTGCTTGCGCAAGTCCCAGGTTCAATCGCCTGTTTATAAGATCTCAGGCAGTGAGGCTGGGAAAGAACCTCCTTTGCCTGAGACACGGGACACACTACACAGCCCAACCAGGCAGGCTCCACTGGCATCATATGCAGTAATACCTGCGATAGTGCCCCTTCTGTTAGCACTATTTTGTTACAGCATACTTTGTCCTGGGTTGATTGACAGCTACTGCAGTCAATGAGAGCAGAGTATTCTGGTCAGTCAGCGCCAGTTTCTTGCCTTATCATCAATGACGACTCCTATAGTGCTGTTTCACACAGGGCTCAGCTTTCCAGGAACAGATACCCCGCATTATTAGAAGTATTACTGTACGGTCAAGTTTGCCTAAGAGCCAGCAGAGTTTGCAAAACAATGGACCAACTTGAGGATGGGTGAAAATAAGACTTCTTTAATGCTGCATCCTCAAGTGCAGTCTCTGTTTTCTCAATTAAAGAGAGAAAGAGAAAAAGAGAAACACTGATCCTAGAAATTCTAAGCTTCTCCAGCAAGAGGGTGTCTTTCATTTTCTAATATGCAATGGTCACAATACTCTCAGTTGTGGTAAGCCGAAATTTCAATCTCATGCAAGAACAAACCAAATCTTATGCCATACCTCCTGCCGAACTCCCAGCAGTGCCGCTGTTGGGGAGGACGACAAGAGGCTCTGATGAGGCGGAGGGCTGGCCAGCCGAGATGCTAGAAACTACATCAGAGGCCTGCTCTGTGGGTGCGGTATTGGAGCCATCGTTGGAAGCAGAATTCGCAACCTGGGATTCCACTCTAGAGGAAGTTGTTGGCACAACGGTGGGCTCTATCATAAAAAGAGACAAACATTAAGCTCAGAACTTGTTTCTTTAACATACATTACGGGCAAAGATACAGTAGCCAGGACAGGCTTACCACCATGCTAGTTCTGCCAATTCGGCTTTGTTTCTGTAGTGTGTAGAGAACTGTTTTTCATTCTCTCTTTTTTGCAGATATTCTTATTCGCAACTACTTAAACAATGTGTGGTTTATGAGTAAGATATTGCTGGCGAGTCATTTCAATGCTGCAGCTCACCTTGAATTTTGGGTGCATTTGGGACTCATTTCTAAATAGGGTAGGTAGGACTATGTTTTACCAAGCCTGCAGTCATGCAGACAAGTGACAGAGGTTGCAATTTTAAATCAAGACTGCATTTATTATTATTATTATATACCGCTTTTCAACAAAAAGTTCACAAAGCGGTTTACAGACAAAATCAAATGATTAAATGGATCCCTGTCCCCAAAGGGCTCACAATCTAAAAAAGATGCAGAAGACCACCAGCAAACAGCCACCAGAAAAGACACTGTGCTGGGGTGAAAGGGGAGCAGTTACTCTCCCCCTGCTAAATATAAGAGGAGCACCAATTGAAAAAGTGCCTCTTGCCCAGTTAGCAGAGGTGACACATTTCATACACATTCCATCCGAAATCAGGTACAGTGTCACAATACCACACTAGAACTAAAATGGTTTTAAAAAAAATCGAAGCCTATCAACGTTGTTTAAGATTCAATTTAAAAGGTAAGTTTTGGCCGTGCTTTTAATCAAGCACTCTCAGATTAAGTTTCTCAGGATTCTTATTGGTAGAGGGAAAGCCACTATACTTTCATTCTGGAAGACAACCCATCTCCCAGTTTTGTAGAAACTGAAAGGAAAAACCAGATTTTTCATACAATGGTAAAGGGAGAGAAATGGTCTGCATGCAAGACAGAGAGGGAGAGAATTTTATTCTGCATTAAAACTGTTAACCACACCAAGTTATTGACTGACGGCTGCAGTTCCAGTGGCCACAGCTCAGTAGAACACACACCTTAGCGAATCAGGTTAAAAGGGATCACAGGAAGTGGGGATAACCAGAGATCAACCTTTGAACAAAATACAGTTCATATCTCCTGAATAAAGAGGCTTCATCAAGCATGCCAGAAGTCAGGCAGGGGAAGCAAGCCCAATCCAGTTACTAAGGTCATGACACAAGTGAAGCCAACAATTTTGTGGGTGAGATCTGTACCCAGATTGTACCCAGAATCCTGTGATCTGTACCCAGATTGACAATGCCTACTCTTGATCCAGTGCACACGACATCTCAGTGCAATTACAAGTTCTGCAAATGAGTCAAGGATGAAAACTAAGAATACATTAAAAAATCCTTCCCGCTTACATAATTTACTCAAATCACAGAACATTGTTGAGCGAAAGTAACTACAGAAATTTAGAATACCTGCAATAACTTGGACAGGATAGAATATTATGCAGACATGGGACTAATCTATGGGGAGCAACACTTTTTTGAAACACATTATTGTGAGAGGTAGGCCTGAGCCTATCTAGGCAGGGAGGTCGGTCTCTTTCTTTTACAAAAAAACAACTTCTCATTGATGAGACGTCACAAGCTGGTTGTTGCCGCCACCGCCACTTACCATCCTCATCCACTGTGAGGTCCACCACTTCTGCTGCATTCTGTCTCAGTGGCTGGATGACTGTGGAAATTCTACTACGATTCCGCTGCTCTTGTGGTCGTGAAGTGTGGGAGCTTGAACTGTGGCCCCAGTGAGATCTTGAATGCCCAAGTGACGAACGAGACCTGGCAAAGAAAAGGCAGTTGCTTGGAACGTGGAGAGAAAGCATTGCTTTCCACTCCAATCCTCTCTGCCAACAAACTGCTCAGAGAACACCAAAGACTGCAATTTGCTTCAAGCGCATTGTTTTCTAGTTCAGATGCGGTTTGACTTCAATCTTGTGCAGTTTACACTTAAAAAACAACAACACACAACTAAAACCCCATGGCCCACAAATGTCATGGTATTAATATACAAAGGTCCTATTACATTTAGATACCTTTGTATATGCGCCTGTGCTAACAGCTTTTTCGCTAGTTGTAGTGCACCGACTGAATTACAGTATAGAAGTGATTCAAACAGACGCTTCACCTCATTACATAAATACACACGCAAGCATATCAATATTGCAACTAAATACATTATACCACATATGCATGTGTGCAGTGGCATAGCTAACCTCGCCGGGGGGGCGGCACCCACGTGACACACCCCGTGACGTCACAAGCCCCACCCTCACTCGTGACGTCACAAGCCCCGCCTGTCTGGTGGGTTTTCTGTCGAAACCCCTCAAGAATTTTTTCGCTGGAAAATGGCTACTAGGTGGACGGGAGGGGACTCCTTCCCCCCCGCCGTGCCAAAAAAGCATCTCCCCCCCGGCTTGTGCAACACCCCGGTGCCGCCCGGGGGCCGTCCGCCCCCCCCATCCCTACGCCACTGCACGTGTGCATTATTAGTTATGATGTCAAAAGTTAAAAATGGTACATATGCTGCATTTTGCATAACTAATGTAGAGGCCTAGTGAACCAATGCAGTGTTGTTATTTCCACCACCTTCTAATTTTAATTCATACTTTTTATATTTATGTTCCCTTAGATACCTCTGAGTGCTATTTTAATCTGATACAAAGAAATAGGAAGCCATGGTAACGAGCTGAATGCTCCAACCTTTCAGTACATATCCTGATTGGAAAAGTTCCATGTCAGTCTCAAGCCTGCTAGAATCACAGGCCTTCATCCACAAAGAGATCCAGTCATGGGCCTTCTTTTTTTTTTTAAAGAGCACTATGTCCTTTGGTGTATGCCCATCCTTTGCCCTCAATAAATAGTACTGGCTTTCGTTGTCAGTGCACCAGAACAACTTCACACGAGGCAAACTGAGTTAACTCATTTCCCAAAGAGTGCTAATAAATAGCTCCAGGGTCAACCTGGAGAGAGGTATTGCATGGAGTACATCAGGGCTCTGTCCTGGGCCCCGCGCTGTTCAAGATTTGTATAAATGGCTTGGAAGAGAGGGTAGCAGGAACGCCTATCAAATCTGCAGATAACACGAACCTGAGGGAGACAGCCAACACCATGGAAGATGGAATCAGGATTCAAAATTATATGGACAGGCTCGATCATTGGGCCCATACCAACAAGATGAAGCTCAACAGAGACAGAGGTAAGATTCTGCATTTAGATACAAAAACATCCGAGGTACAAGTACAGGATAGGGGAGACCTGGCTTAGCATCACCATGGGTGAAAAGAATCTATGTGTCTTATAGTGAAATCCTATGCATGTCTATTCAGAAGTAAGTCTCGTTAAGTTTAATAGAGTTTACTCCCAGGTAAGTTTGTATAGGATTGCAACCTTTGTAGATGATAACCTGAACATGACTCAGCAGTGTTTTGTGACTGCAAAACAAACAAATGTAGTATTGGACTGCATAGAGTCCAGATCACAAGTAGTAACAGTTTCACTCTATTCTACGCTACTCAGACTTGGAATACTGCATTCAGTTCTGGGCCCTACATTTTAAGGCCAATGATCACCCGGAAAGTGTTCAGAAGAGGGAAACGAAGATGGTGAGGGGTCTGGAAACCAAGTTCGATGAGGGACACTTAAGGAGTTGAACAGTTTAGCCTGGATAGGAGAATGGACTAAAAGGGAGATACAATAACCAAGTTTCTCAAGGGCTGTCACACAAAAGAAGGAAATGACTTACGATATGTGTAGAGGTGTTTTGTTTTTTTTAATATGAGAAGATTACAGCCTAAGTCTTACTGAACACAATGGACTTACTTCTGAGTAAAATAAATAACATTTTCACACATCTCTACTTATGTGCTTTGGCTCCTGAGGGCAGGACTAGAACCAATGGATTAAAACTACAGGAAAGTAGATTTAGGCTAGACACGAGGAAGAATTTCATAGCTGTAAGAGCTGTCCAACACTGGAACAGTCTGCCTTGTGCAGTAGTGGGCTCTCCCTTGTTGGAGATTTCCAAAAAGAGGTTGGATGGCCACCTGTCAGGGATGCTGTAGCAGTTGCCTGCAATGAGCAGAGGGTTGGGCTAGAGGACTTCTGAGTTCCCTTCCAGCTCTAATATTCTACGAACTTTCAAAAATAATCACTTTTGGTGACAAGCATTCTATAAATAGTTCCACTGAAAATAAACCAATCATCTGAAATATCTTCTTAAAATGTTGTATTTTTGTCACCTTAAATTCTGTTTTATTGTAGGTTCTGTCCATGGTTGAGCTTCTACTGATGCATCATGTGGCAGAATATACACTGCAAAATAAATGACACTGTGGAATGCCCTCCCCAAGGAAGTCAACCTGTTCCCATCACTGCTTGTTTTATTGCACCGTGAACACAGTGAGCACTAGTTTTTCGGGAAGGCTTTTGGTGACAGCTGATTGCTGCTGAGCTGTTTTGTTTTTGAATACTCTGCAATCGTTTTGTAATTTGTTTTATTTGTAGTGTTTTTATTATTGTTTTCATTACTACTACTTCACAAGAACAAGGTCACTGGGTAGTTTTTCAGTATTATTTTAATGCTTTGAAAGTCACATTTGAGGTCCTTTGATTGAAAGGCAGGGTAAAAAAATGAAAATAAATAAAACTCAGCTGCCAAAGAGCTAGCTGGTTTTGCATTATGAAAAAGGGCTTAGGAAGACAGAATAATGTTAACAGGGGCTGGGTTCAAATACAACATCTACATACGGTATTTGAATTGCTAATACCTGTGCTGGTAGCTTTAACAGAAGAAGGGTTCATACATTGAGAGGTTGGAAAGGGAGCAGCCCCTTTACTCAGCACTCTTCTCATTGGCTAAGGAGCCTGAATTCAGAACGCTGCAGAAAGCATTCCATTTATTATCGAATTAAAAATTCGCACGTTGCCGGGAAACTCCGTCGTATTCAAAAACAATTTATTTCAATAAATAAACTTTACAGATGTTAAAACATATCTTGACGTTTCGCACACGTACACTCGTGGCATCATCAGAAATCCCCCATAACACCATTTGAGACAACTTTAAAGACCAGGGAGTCATACCTGGATGTAAACCCCTCTCCTGTCTAACGGAAGGCAATCATTAACAGCTGATCAAAACACATTCCATTTATCTTTGACCAAGGCATTAACAGATGTTCTACATGCACAGTTTGATCCAGGCTGACACCTCTAAGCACGAATGCAAGACAAAGACCAAAACAGTTGACAGCCTTAGAAATATATAAATATTTTCCTGTAGCGTAGCCACATAATGTCCTGCAATTGGATGCGAGGAGGCTTTCACATGCAGCAATACAAATAAAGTGTGTGTGTGTGTGTGTGTGTGTGGGTGTGGGTGTGTGGGTGTGTTTTAACGAAGCAGGAACAAGAAAGATGACAGCCAAATTGAGAGACTCAGGGTAAAGAAAAAGGAACTACATATTAAACAAACCCACAATTGTTGCCTTGTTTTATATTCCCATTCAATGACAGGGCTAATCTTTCACGTGCCTCAGGCAAAGAACAAATTCTGGAAAGTTATGAAGTAGCCTCATAAAATGAGTTACAGTATGTGTTAACTGGCTGTGTGCAAGACAACTATATATTATTAGGCACTTGCAAGGCATATTTGAGTGCAATCATACAGCAAACTAGTTGCCCTTCAGCCCCAATCATCAAAACTAGATTGAGGTTTTGAGGGTGGGCAGAAGGAGCAGGACCTTTTCAGTTGTGGCACTAATACTCTGGAATCCATAGAGGAGCTGGTATCTCCATATGCCTTCTAGTGCCCAGTGAATACCTGTGTTTTTTTTTAAAGAGGCCTTTGGGGGAAGTTTAACTTACAGCACAATCCTAGGCATGTCTACTCAAAAGTAAGTCTAATTAAATTCAATGGTACTTACTCCCAGGAAAGTGCACATAGGACCCTTTAAAAAAACCTGTTTATCAGCTGGATTTTCTTACCGGTTATCTGTTCTGACTGCATGAGTTTGTTCTGACGTTTGTATTTCTATACCGTTAGCCACTTCGGGTTACCAAGTGGATTGAAAGTGGGACAGGAATGTTCAAATAAATAAATTAGTCAACTTTTATGATGCAGAATGGCTGCCATAGAACCTTTAGAACTGGGAGACATAGTGGCCCAATTGAACAAAATGTTGGGGTATAAATGAAGGGACAAAGTCTCATCCACTTTATCAACAGAAAATAGTTTAAAGCAGCGTTTCTCAAACTGTGGGTCATGACCTACTTGGTAGATCACAATCCGATGCCGAGGTGGGTTAACAATATGATTAATAATATGGTTAATAATAAGCAGTCGTGAGTTAATAATATGATCATAATTTTACTCAAAGCAAGGTTTACACAAGCCGCCAGAAGGTTCAGCAAAAGTCTTACCGGTAACTTTCTCCAACTGTTACAATCTCTACTTCACTGTCTGTTGAGGTAACGTTGATTTCTTCATTGGCAGTGACTTGGGGAGTGGAGGATGCTTCAATCACCACAACATCTTCATCAATACTCCCTGCAAAGAAGGACGCAAAGAGGGAGAAGAGGAGACCCAAACACACTGCGTTAAGATTGGATTACACAGGGTATGGAATATGCATGGTGTGAAATAGAGGCAATCAAGAGACATTTCAGAAAATGTGAGAAGAAGAAAAAATAGTAGAACAACTCTTCTGTGGTAGCTAGATTTACTTTTATGAGATTACAGCCCTTTCAGTTGTGCCTGAAAGTTTTGCCTCCTTGCAAGGGACAGCGATTTGATCAGCCAAGAACTAAGTAGCCCTTCTTTGCAAAAGTCTTTCAAACATCATGACATCAAATCACATGATTTATTGAAACTCATATTGTGCTTTCGCTGGACAGAACTCAAGGCAGTGTACATAGGACTCCTAGGCAGCCTCCCATCCAGGCACTGCTGAAACCCAGACCTGTTTAGCTTTGGCAAGGCAACTGCACTGTGTGCCTTTAGTCCACAGCCCCAAGACATTGTGTGGAGCAAATAACTTGGGCCAAAGTTCTCTCAAAACCCCTTTTAATCACCAAAATGATGACACAGCAAGGGTTGGAAAAACAATTCCTAAGCATTTCCCAGCACCTGGAATTTTCCCAGCCTTTTCAGTTTTAGGGAACTCCTTGAGGGCCACTGAATATATAGCAAGATGTGTAGACGGTCTTGAGTGCCAATCCAATACATGTATAATTTGTATCCAAGTACTGTACATGTTGAGAAGCCACTACTGGCTGCAAAACCCATGTATACAGGAGTCATTCGACTTCCATGTAGAGCTTAGTCATATGTACAGCTGAATGAGTTATCAATGAGTTTGCAAAGGGCACCCCAGCCATGAACAAGATAGTTAATGTACATCTCTACTCAACTGTTTATTAATGCCTTCTCGGATGATCACATAGGCTATTTTTCAAATCCTACCCCCCAAAAAACAACCAACTTTCTCACTGGAACAAAGCTTAGAAATCTCCCTCTGATGTGAGAATGCGTTTACAAGTATTAATCTGAAGAAGGAGGGGAACATTTAAGAAAGGCTCACCAGGGCTGCATGTTAACTTCTATACTAGAATAAGCACACTGCTTAGGAACCCAGTCACGTGTGTGTCAGTGAGTGGGATGCGGGGGAGAGAAGCAACAGAGGTAAGTGAAAACAGCAGAGGCACGTAGGAAGGAGAATACAACTTATGGGACTAATAGCCATGCCAGAGGTAGAAAGCTCTGCTCCATAACAGGAGGCTTCTATGGCCACTCTTTACATGTTTTCAAATCTCCAGACACACACTTAGCGTTGCAGAAACAGTTACAACGAGGGAACTCCAGAGAATTTTACAAGGTGGGATGGAGGAACAAATATTGCAAGTACAAATACACCTGCACGTGGTCAGCAAATGCACCAAAAGCAACAGGAAAGGTGCTCTTTTTTCTTTTTTCAACTACTTGGAGTAGGTGAGAGCTTCTTTTCTTTTCATTCATGAAATACAGTGATCCCTCGGTATCCACAAGGGGCAAGTCCACCCCCCGCAGGTACCACAAATATGCAGATACTGGAGTCTGCGGTGGGGGGGGGAGGCTGGGTTGCGGTGCCGCAAATACTTACTTTGTGGCCGCACCAGGCTCTCCAGAGGTTGCGCAGCCCACTCCATGGTTTTCCCTGCTCCTCAGAACACCTCCCGGATACGACCAGAAGCTACTTTCGGTCATGTCCAGGTGGTGTTCTGGGGTGCAGGGAGGCCACCTGTGGTTATGTGGGGGCACGGGGAGGCCACCCAGGGTTGGTCAAATCCACAGATGGCTAATGCAGGGCCACTGTACTTCTGCAGCTTCAGCAATGGCCAGCAGTATGTGGGCAGATTCCTAAAGCCCCCCATAAACGTCTGTTTTGCATGGATGATATTGAAGTGGTAAAATACAAAGTTGACCCCTGAATCAGACTATAAGGGAGCTTGAGATTTCCTTCCCTGCAAATACACTTGGCTCACTTGCTTGAGTATACTGGACCATCTACTGTACACATGCCCTGGGGTAGGGCATTCTGTTTACACTCTGCGGCACGCTGTGGTTTTGATTATGTGGGAAGATACTCAATTTCGTTATCCTTTGGCCATTTCTAACTCCAAGATATTTACAATGGGGTGCCACTGTATCATGTCTCTAACGTCATCAGAAGTGTGACGCAAAGACTTGCAAGGGGAGTGCCTTAACACCTGTGCTTTTGCATTGCTTCTGAAATAACCAGGATCTCACACATCTGCTGATAAGGCACAGAGCCACTAACCAATTAGTAATTCTCTAGTCCAGCCTTCTGATTTTGCCTTTTTACTTGGAAGAGATGCAAGTAGCTTCATTTTAGGAGCCTGCAGATAGGCGAAGTCCTCAGGCCAAACTCATGCTCTTGACAAGGGGATAGTAGCTGCAGTAATTGGGTAGACCACTTTGGGTAATTGGACCTTCGGCCCATCAACCCCCCCCCCCTCACCCTTCTTATGGCAGCCCTCTGGCAAAAATAGTTGCTGACCAAGGGTGTAGAGAAATGGTTAGAGTAAACTTTATGCATGTCAAACTAAGTCAGTCATTCTACAAAGAGGCAGTTTTACCTGAGGGAACAGTCGTACTGTTTTGGTGGTTTTCACCGGTTGATACAAAGATTTCTTCCTCTCCTTCAGTGGATGAGCTGGAAGAGGATTCACTACTGAGGTCATTCTCACTGGAACTACTAGAGCTGGGCAGCAAAGCATACTTCCGTCTAGCTACCACCTCCCTTTTTTTCCGCTGCATTAAAATCCGGTCCTTTTGGTTTTGTGTCCGCTGTGAGGAGCTGGTCTTCACAAACCGTTTCCTATAGGGGAGCCGCCTCAGGGAACTACTGCTGTGGAAACAGGGTCTTTTCATTAACAATCCTGAAACAGATTCAGTCTCCGTTCGGGGCCATTTCTGTGGCCGAGAACCATGAGTTCTGCTTGATGCGTTCAACACCGCTCGAGTGTGCCTTACGGGGGCCATCTCCTTGTCCTCATCAGACGTCATCGTATCAGAGTCTCCAAAATGCAAACTAGACGAAGGTGAAGAGACACAGTCACTAAAAGAGGAGTCATTGTCCTCGCTTTGTGTATCAAGATGTTGCCGTAATCCCAAAATTCGTGGGTTCTCTTTACTGCTGCAGTTCTGAGCATATGAAGGGCCAGCCTGCTGGCTCTTGCGCTTCTTCCGCATGACAATTGTTTCTTGTTCTGGACGATTTCCATTGACATCCTTCTGCTTTTGAGAGTCACTACACAGGTGAGAAAATTCATCCCCGACCTTGCTGGCAATCATCTTCACTTCTTCAGGAAAGCTTTTGGTGGCCTCAATGGGCTGAGGGTTCAAGAGGATCCCCTTCAGACTCTCCTGACTCTTTGGTGCACCAGAAGAAACGTCACTCTTCATATCCGCTTCTAGAGTATAGACTATTTTACATTTAGGAGTCCACTGAGACATGGAAAACAGCAGGGAAGGCCTGGACAGAAATAAAAACAAAGTTACTCTTTAAATACTGAACTAGGCAAACAGCAGTTGTCAGGCAGTTACTTGCTGGGAACTCCAGGATTTACTGTCCTTTTAAATAAGTTGCAGAAAAGTACAGTATATATGTTTCATTACGTGTTTATCATCCTCCTCCCTCACGCTGCAATAGCATGCAGAAGAATGGAAGATGTACAACAGAAAGCAAGCAAAGGGACAAGCAACAGTTCAATTAGTGAAAGGGCTACAAGGATCCAGAGTGCTTAACTTGGGAACAGGACTAGAGCATAACATTAATACTTATTACGGTAATTTCTACTAAGAAAGCATTGAAGGCTATGTAAAACAGTTATTGAAGGGATTGGGGCAAAAAAGCACTGTACTATTTTACATAATTTGAGAACAACAAAACAATGAGAATATTTTCACAACTGTACTGTTGGTCTATAGAACTCCCTGCAATCACACCTAATAAACGATCAAAGGTCCAAATAAGCTCCAAAAAGGCCTTGGAGAAACTTTTTTTGCCTGAAAGCCACAAACATATAGGGAGAAGGGTAAGAAGACTGAGAATAGCATATTGGCTAAGATTGAGCTGTGACTCGGGACTTCCCTGGCTGAAATCTCACTTCTGCCATGAACTCATTAGGTGGCCTTCTTTGGCAAGCCATTTCCTCTCAGGCTCAGCAATCCAGTTGCAAGATGGGAATAAAAAAGGTAAAGGTGACCCCTGACAATTAAGTCCAGTCGTGTCTGACTCTAGGGTGTGGTGCTCATCCCCATTTCAAAGCCGAAGAGCCAGCGTTGTCCGAAGACGCCTCCGTGGTCATGTGGCCGGCATGACTCTCCTTGCTGCAGCACGTAGCATGCAGCTGGAACACAGAGCACTGTTTACCTTCCCGCAAGCGGTACCTATTTATCTACTCACATTAATATGATTTGGAACTGCAAGGTTGGCAGGAGCTGGCCAAGCAACGAGAGCTCACCCCGTCGCGGATTCGAACTGCCGACCTTTCGAGCGACAGCTCATGGTTCAGCAGTTTAACCCACTACGCCACCCGTTGGCCTATAAGATGGGAATACTACTTGCCAAACAGCACAATCCTGTGTAATCTTGCACCAGTGTAACAGTAGATGCACCGGTGTAAGTGCACTTATGCCAGTGTAATTGCACTTACACTGGTGCATCTGCTGTTACACCGGTGCATCTACTGTTACACCAGTGCAAGGCTACACAGGATTGTGCTGCTACAGGGTTGTTGTAAGGAATGAACCAAAATGACACAGTATACAGAAGTGCTCTGCACCCCCAGGAGGTGCAGAGTTAATACAAGCATTAAGTATTATTGTTAATGGATGCATGGAACGGGGCTAAGGTATTCCTGACTACTTAAAACCCATCTGAAGAGACACACTCCACACATGTCACTGCTTAATAGGAACTATGCATACATTTCCTATGACCACAGGGGCTAGAAACGTTCTCTTGAAATAACAGAAAGTGTATAATTCAGGGGCCTCAGTTTACAGAGACTTTAGGGAGAAAAGCTACACAACAAGGGTCTGTCTAGGATCCTACGCTTCCAACATCCTCTTGCTCCCATGATACTACATCTGCTGCTGCTGCTCATCATTTTCCCAATTAGCGGTTGATGGTTTTATTGCTGCTCAGAACCTGGGCTACAGGAGAGACTGGAGTGCTACCTGTAATGAAGGAGTGTGTTGCCAGATTCACTATTTGCTACAGTGCACATCTGATGTGACTGCTGAGAAAACCCAAAGGGCTAGTGACTCTGGTTTAATGAGCAATTAAGTTTTGAAAACTTTAACAGCTTACCTTCACTCAGTGGGATTTGTCAACTTTTAACAAATTGTTGCCCACAACCAGCTAGTGGTTTCCATTCCATGAGATCTAAGCAACTGAATAATCCAAAGTCTCCAGACCCTTGCATGACATACTAGTCCTTGAAGCAACTGCCATAAGCTTACGAGAAGAGAGGGAGCTGGTTGATTAGTTTTGGTTACAGAAAAAGCTCTAAGACTGAGCCTTATGCACATTTTATCTCACAACTTCACATGTGAAGCTCATTAAAATGATACAATTTGTATCTTTATGCTTATGCACTTTTACAAATAAAAACAAAGGATTCTGGGGAATGACATATAGCATCGGTTCTCAAAGTGGTGGGTCACGATCCACCACTGGAACCGGATGCTGTCCCCTGCAAGGTTAAGGGGCAGGGACAGCATGGCAGCAGTTGTGATCCCAGGGATCGCTGCCACTGCTGCAAAAAAGTATAAAAAGGCATGTTTTATACTTACTGGGGGCCCTGACAGCTTCTGGGGGGGGGTCCAGGGAGGTCTGCGGACCCCTCCGCAGGTCTCCCCGAGCTTCAGATCGCTGCTTTGTGGCAATTTACAACCACTTCCGGTTGGGTCGTGAATTGTCGCTACACTGCGATCTGAAGCTCGGGGAGGCCTGTGGATGGGTCCGCAAGTCTCCCTGCACCCCTCGAAAGCCGTCAAGACCCCTGGTAAGGAAAGGATGGCCACTTTTTCACCCGCCACGGCACAATCCCCAGGATTGCTGCTGCCGTCACCGCCATTAGCCCCACACCCACAAAGACTCAGAGTTCTCCCTGTCTTGCAGGGAGAACTCTGGTAACCACTGGCATATAGTTTTTAGCTACAGTACCACTGAAACTGCCCTCGAGGTGAACCCTTCTCCAGTTCTTGGAGTCCCATGTTCTGAAAAATATTAACCAAGGAGATAAATAATGTTCAATGCTTCAGGGTTTCCATAATACCGTATGAGGAAAATTCAAGAGGGATCATCATGTCTACTGTACATGACAGAACAGGAAGACTACATTTTGCTTACTGACGAGGAGGGTGATACCACGTTCAGGAAGAGGATGATACCACGTTCAAGAAACTGAGAAAAGTGCCAAGGCCTTCTGTTCCCCACTCAACTGCTACTGTGGCAAACTCGTACATCAGCCGACACTTTCTAACTGCCAGGAAAGACACCCACCTAGTATTTCCTGGCAACAGCTAGGTGGAATAGAACCTCACTTTTGTGACACGGGCTTATTAGAAGCAGACACAATGTCTTATACCAAGAGAGATCCAGAACTGAACTCAGTGATGCTGCATTAACCCTTCCTCTTCCAAGGGTTTGGTGACTGAAGGTTTTCATTAGGGAACAAACAGCACAAGGAGCTTAATGAAGATTCTCCATTGTGATCAAACTTAGCATGGCAATATTTATTTTTATTTACTGTATTGCTTCCCTGCCTTATCAACAGTTTCCCCCTCCATAAGGTGACTCACCAGATTACAAAAACATAAAACGTTAAATACATACTGTATTAAAAAAATGACACTGCAGTAATGCAAAATAAAATGTTTTAAATGCAGAGGAGAGTAAAACAGCAGAAATCACAACATGAAGAACAGCAGGCAGATTAAAAACCACACTCAACACAATCCTGAGGTTAAAGGCTTTGGCAAATAAAACTCAGAGTGAGCAACAGGTGCATGGTCCTGGGGAGGGCACTACAGTACAGAGAAAGCCTAAACCTCAGTCATCTCCCACTTAACCTTAATAGGTGAGGGTACCCAAAAAAGAGCCTCCGGCAATGATTTCAAGGAACAGGCAGCTCTTCAGATACCCAAAGCCATAGAGCAGGGGTTCTCAACCTTTGGAGGCCTGGGTACCCCCTATCATGGTCCAATTTTCTGAAGTACCCCCTGCTAATTAACTGCTAATTAATTGGATTACTCAATTAATTAATTAGCTAATTAATTGTTAAATAAAAAACTAAAACATTTTAAATGTGAAAAAATGTCTTTTTTAACTCTGAGTGAGTGAGTGAGACAGACAGACAGACAGACAGACATGCAAGGATCTCTTTTTTTCTCCAAGTCACACTTCCCAAAATCAGCTCCTCCCTCCCCCACCTCACCAGAGAAACAGAAGGGCTCCGAAAATAATTAAAACTTAAAATCCATGTTAATTAACACTTAATTAGCTGTTGATGGGGCAGATAAGGGGCAGGGCTTGGCGTACCCCCAGCAAGAGGTCCGCATACCCCTAGTGGAACCCATACCACAGGTTGAGAACCTCTGGCATAGAGGGCTTTATAAGTTAAGATTGGCACTCTGAATTGAGATTGGAAACACACAAAAAAACCCAGTGAAATTCTTTTAGAACTCCCAAGGGTTAGCTGTGTTAGTTCATGGCAGCAAAAAGCAAGGTCTTGTGGCACCTTAAAGACAAACAAATACACCATACATTTTTGTGGACTACAAGAGGGGAAGGGCAGGGTATAATTGTTTTAGAATAAATAAACTATCAGTTCCATGGTTATCCTCAGTTGGCTGGTTGCACATTTATGCACGTGTGCAAATGCATAGGAACAAGTATTAAAAAAACTGTAAACTGTGGGATCAAATGACTACACTACGTCTCTTGCATTTCACAGAGATCTGATCCCACTTCTTACAGTGTTTTCTTTTTCTCTATAGCTATGCGTGCAATTGTGTGAATGTGACTTAGGCTGCAATCCTACGCATACTTTCCAGAACCTAAGCCACATTGAACACAATGGAATTTACTTCTGAGTAAACATTCATAGGATTGCATTGTTAGCTTCCCTTCCAGGGCTTTTTCATTTCATTTCCCCTCCCATTTCAGTGTGTGCGCCTGTTATTATTGGGCCAGAGCGAAAGCACTGAACCCAGTGACCACAATATTAACTGCTGGGCAGAAGAGACAACCATGGCTTCTGGGAGGACAGCCACACATTGACATGGCAAAGGGCAGAAACATGGGGAAAGTGGGTGGAATCAAGGAGTGGCAAGGAGGAGAAAGAACCAGGTAAGAAGCTGCCTCACCATGGTACTGGCCTATTTAGCCCTGTGATGCACTGCAGATCCCCACTATCTCAGGCATGGTGCTTCATTTCAACATGCAATGGTCATGCAATCTCACCGTGCAGCACAGATGTCCAGGGACCCAAGCAAGAAAGCAGAGGTCTAACAGGTCTTGTGACACAGTCTTGTGACCTGTCACACAGGCTGCAATCCTAGTCAAACTTACCTGGGAGTAAGCCCCACATTGACTATAATGGAACTTCTGCATAGACATGCATAGCATTGGGCTCACAGTTATACTAATTCTATTTTGCTGGTTGATATGAAGTACTGCCATCTGTCTTGGATGTTATTGCAGGAAGATGGAAGGAAGATGGGGGGAAATAGTCTTAATATCCTTACGAAGGCCACAAGAAGTTCTGTTTGAGCAACAGCAGCTACTGCACCAGTAAGTCAGCTGCTACAGCCCTGCCATAAGATTAGAAGTCTGCAATCACATGTATGAGGCTGACTGCGCTGGAAAAACTTAAGCAATCCGCTTTGGCCACAAGATAGTACATGTACAGTATTTAAACGTTATAGCTCTGTTGTAGAATGAACCCACGGAAAAGCAGCTTCTACAGTGCAGCTATAAAATGTAAAGGGCAACACAGACACACTGTTCAGGGTGAAACATACGTTCTAATCCCACTGCTTACTGAAGTAGATGCAGATATTCCTATTAATATTAATATGTTTTTAAAATGCACACGCACACACACACATACCCCTACATGTACTTTCAACTTGTATATTGAAATCAATGTTAACAGAGCTGAGAAGAGGAAGCAATGGCATCTATCAAGTGCAGCATTTGAACTTGGGTTTCTTCAGTTTGTATTGTAGCACTCCAGACCACAGGCCTACAGTATCAGAGCTGCTGTCACATAGGAGGCAGCTGCTGATCCCCTTTCTTGCAGTCCTCACTAGCCAATGCCATGTTGAGCAAGTGTGGGAGAAATTGTCAGCTAACTGCTGCTGACAACACAAAGAACAGTGCTGCATGTGCATGGTGACTGGTCCTGAGTAGGACCCCATGATTGGCAGTGGCATTACACACGTGCAGGGACTCGGGGGTGGGTGTATCACAGTAGCTGTGCTAGGAGTTCTTTTAGTGGCATTGCTGCGGCTGCAGCATGGTACGGCTGGCTGGCTAAATACAAAATGACTGACCACAAGTTATACTAAATGCTGCTTTATTATGCCTTTTCTAGAACCTGCAAAGCAATGTTTCCTCATTATCTTTCTTTGGTCTACAGTTCCAGCCACCATTTGAACTCATTTAAACACAAAGCCAAAAATAAAGACGAAGTCATAGCACAGAACATTCTTTTCATGAAGGGGAAAGGCAAGACCACCTTCCTTAAACTCCCATTTCAAAAATCCCATCACTGAAATCACATTTGCACAACTGGAGATGCTTGTTCTAGAAAACATAATTCAACCTTGAGATACTCTTACCAAAAAACAAATTGACTGACCAACACATGTACAGTCCATTATTAACTGTTAGTCTCTCTAGAACAGAATTCAAGATGGAACAATGGGCACAGGAAGGCTAAAGAGAAGACCAAATCCAACACAAAGAACATGCACACACCAATAAGAACCAGAGAATTTCAAACAATGTACTTTGGGCCCTTAGCATCCACGGGGGTTCCATTCCCGGAACCCCCGCGGATGCGAAAATCAGCAGATGCTCAAGTCCTGGGGGGAGGTTAGGGGCGGCGCCACAGTACCTTATTGAAGAGCCACACAGACCCACCGCCTGCTTCTTCCCTCTGTTTCTGCCCTTTGCCATGTCAATGTGTGCACCACCCCTGCTCCCAGTGGGTACCCTCCCTCCACGGATGGCCAATCTGCGGATAAGGAGGGCCTACTGTAGTATAGTAGATGGAAGACTGGATTTGAAGATGGAAATTCCCCTATCAAGTTCCTGTTCAGCCATGAATATCTGGCCCAGGCCTGTAAATAAAATACACCCTAAAATCTTCTCCAACTGGAACAAAAGTCTCAAGCGGGTAAATACAGAATGGATGGATGGATGGATGGATGGATGGATGGATGGATGGATGGATGGATGGAGAGAGCTACTCACTAATCAGATCATGCACCCTAGAAAAGAGGTCCCATTCACCATCTACTTAGCATGAGCAAATCCCATCTCCTACACACTATGCTCCAGTTCCTCCCTCCTCCAGTTCAAAACACAGACCTTGTTTGTATTTCACTTTGAATTGGGCAGTTGATAGTTACTTTTTAACATCTTAAAAGGAAGCAGTTCTGCTCTAGACACGAGTGCACACACAACAGCATCAAGGTTTTTATTTTATTTTCAAGGGAGACTAGAGCTCCACACACTTACATGTGATTTTCTGATCTCACAGCCTGTCTCAGTCATCTTTTTTTCAAATCTGTCATTGTAATAGCAGTGGTATTCATGGCAGTATATTAACTACTATCAATTAACATACACAAGACCAAGCACTACCGTGATCTCCACCAATACTGAACGATTGGGGTACACAATGGAGAAAGTTGCTCACATATCACCATGATAAGGAAGCTGCACTATATGCCATGTACTCTAGTGTTACATCACCTCCAATATTCCCCTCTGACTCTCAGAGAGGAAACACCACAGTCAGCACTTCCAGTTAGCACCAGCGGTATCTCACTGTGGTGTGCAAGTTTACAGTGGAAGTGTATACACCAATAACAAAGAGCTCTTACCACTTGGAATATTAGTCAAATGAGGGAAGTCTCATTCCATTAAAAAACAACAAGAAAAGATACAGTAAATTAAGTGCTTGTTATTATGAACAAAATTGTAATCACTGCGATCCACCATTTTAGAAGAGACCATTTGGCACATGGCCAACGTTTGTGCAACTAACAGAAAAACCAAAGTGTCTATTCCCCTTTTCTATACACACATAGAATACAGCTCCAATACATTTGCCCTTCAGAACCTTTTTATCACCTCCTTCATTCCTATAGTCTCATGCAAGAAATGAATTTAATTTAAATTAGTTTTAATGTTAAAGCAACTTTCAATCTCTTTGGTAACCAAAAATTTCACAGCTCAGTCTACAGATGATCTTGTCTTGTTTAACATTTAAATTCCATAAGCAAGCATACCTTGTGAGTTCCCTCCCTTTTCTTTTTAAAAAAAGTATTAAGACAAATTCATGGAAAACAGGACTATTGCTGGTTATCAGTCATGATGGTTCTATGAAACCTCCAGGTTTAGAGGCAGCATAATTCTGGAGACCAGTTGCTGAGGAGCAACAGAAGGCAAAAGATATTGCCTTCATGGTCTAACATATAGGCTTCCTGGAAGCATCTGGCTGACCACTGTGGGAAACAAGATGCTATGCTAAATGGACATTTGGTATTATATTATAGCATCCTATAATAAATGTCCATTTAGCACAGCATTTTCTATAATATATATAGAATATAAGACTAAGTTTGTTATGGACCAGAGAGGCTCAGTGATCACTCCAGTAAGCTACAGACTTGAAAACCCATGGTTCCCATTTTAGCTCAGTTATGAAACTATTTTTTGAAAATTCATTGTAAAATGGTACCACCAAATATTTGTTGTGGGGATAATGAATGTGAAAAGGAACTCTCGTTATCCACTATATAGTAAATCATTTTTACCATTATACATTGTTTTTCTTCCATGGAATTCAAATCAGCAGGCATGGAGTTTCCAAGCCATTTCTCATCCAGGCGCTAACCAAACCCAGATTTGCATAGCTTTAGCGAGTTGCCGAAGCACATACCTTCAAATCATACCCTAAACATGAAGGACCAAAGGAGTATCAATGGATAAAATAAGGACTTCCATGTACAAGACTACATAACCAACTCAAAGACGCACAGCGCAATCCTATTCAACTTACACCACTGGTGTAACCAGCGGTGCAGAGATAACGGGAGGCCCCAGAAGGGAAACGGGATTCAAATCCAAATCCCCTATGAAGGGGGATTTAAATCTCCCCCCCCAAAGCCTCCTGCCCTGTCCACCCACTGGTTACACCAGTGGTGTAAGTTGGATAGGATTGTGCTGTAAATGATGGAACAGCTACATTTGGATTGCTAAAACAGTACACCATCCATAACTTCAAACTAAACACAATACAGAGCTTGAGGGCACTTTGTCACACCCATGATCCCCAAAACCAAAGGCACGATTGCCCAATCCAATCCTTTACCACTGCAAAAACTTCTCTTCCAGCTAAACCCCATCTTAGGTTCAATCCCTAGCATCTCCAAGGATCAGGTAGCAGGTGATGAGAAAAGTCTAAAACCCCTGACTCAAGATGAGATAGCTTCATATATTCACCTAAAATTCCACAAGATCCCCAACAGCTCAAGTTCCGATTAATGTTCAATCAGTTATCATACACACAAAGACTTTCTCTAGATTTTTTTTCAAAATATCACGCTATGATACCTGCATTAGAATCCACACTCAATCCAAAGGCATGAAACACTGTATTCATGTGTGTGTATGGGGGAAGAATTCACTCAGACCACTGACAGCAGGGAGTATCCACATACAGGCATTTTGGGCATACATTTTGTATTTTCTCTGACCTACACAAAATCAACCTAAGCCATAGTATCACCATCTCTACAAATGGAAATAATCACAACAGGACCTTCCAAGGTAGCAGAGACAATGAATAAGCCAAGGGAAATGGGGATTGGAATTTTTAGTTATGTTGGGCCCATTTAAATGGAATTCAGAGTGCAATTGAAATGCTTCCCTTTACTGGACTAACTGGTGATTGAAAACAGCAAGTTTCAGGAGCACTCTTCATCTCACACATATGTTTCAAAAGCAAGTGTATGACAAAAAGACGCTCATTCTGATATTCATGAGACACTGATTTACTCAAGTTAAGGAAAGCCTTACACCACAATTCTATGCATATGTACACAATAGTAAATCCAACTGAGTTCAGTGGGACTTGCTCTCCAATGAGGATCCATATGAAGATCACAACCAAAGGCTGCAATCCCAGGCATACTTACTTGGGAGCAAGCTCCACTGAATTCAGTGGGGTTTCCTTTTGAATAAACATGTATAGGATGTGTCTGTGTGCATACACCCCTGTATCAGCCATGAAGCTGACTGACTGGGTGACTAGGTCAATCAGTTATCTCTCAGTCTAACCTACCTCACAAGGTTGTTGCAAGGATAAAATAGATTGGGGGTTTCTTTGTCTTTTTAAAGACCCATGTACACCTCCCCAGGTTCCTAGGAGAAAGGATGGAATCTGAATGTAATAAATGAATAAAATACATAACTACAAATATTCACAATCCTTCATGGTTACCTTCGCAACTCCTATATCCTCTTCCTCCACACACAATGTATAAATAAATCTAAATTTAGAGTGTAAGCTTCTCAGGGCAGGGACTTGCCTTTTGCTCATGTCACTATGTATAAAACCCAATACTGTATTTTCCAATCCGATGATATTACGTTAACAACAATTTACTATTCTTTCTCCTCCCCGCCCCGCGCCTTAGGGAAAAGAAGACAGGAACCCTGCAACACAAATCAGCCCAACCTCATTTTCAAAGCTATCTATTTCAAGCTCTTATCCAAGCCCTGAAGAGACTTTCACGTACCTGACACGTCCTGGTGGGGGCTGGTGCTGGGGTGTGCGTGCCAGGGCCCCCCCTGACGTGGGGCGAAGCGGCCTAGCCCGGCCCAACCCAGCCCAGGAGCCGCTGGACCCTCCTCACTGCTGCGCGCGGCGTCCTTCCTCTGCCTCCCTCCCGTCACCCGCCCCGGCCAAGGCGCCCCACCGAGCCTCCTCCGTCAGGGCACACGAGAGACGAAGCCACCCAGGGCCGAAGGGGCAGCCCGAACGCGGGCGGTTTTGTTTGCTGCGCAGCCCCCCTCCCCCTCTCTCGCAGCCTCAGCCAGGCAGCCAGCCGCTCCCTCCCTCTCTCCCTCCGCGGGCGCAAATGCACGACACTACAAAACTGCTTTACGGCAAGACCGCAAAGTGCACTCCGGTCGCCCCCCCTCCCCCTCCCCCAAGAGAGCACCGGGTTCTCTGCGCAGCCTTCAGTTCCGGTACCTATTAGAAAACTCCGCGCGCGGGGCAAAAACACAGGGAATGTAACGTGTTGGAGTCACGATTCGAAATAAAGTTTGAAAAATAAAGAGCGAAAGGGAATTGCTCATCTTTGATCTGCTTCATATAATTTATTAAAAACACACACAATCTAAACTCCTATGGACAGAAGAGACGGGCGGGGCACTCCATACCCACCCCCAGGTATCAATATCGTATATTGTATTTTCAATATATATATTTATTTATTTCCCTATTTGAAAATCAATATTTGTTGAAAAACGGGGTATCAATATATCATAGATATATATGATATATACAGTAGTGGTATTGACCGCCACTCCCCTGACCCTCATATTGAACGGAAGGCTGAAATCAGGAACCGGAATTATTTTAAAAATATTAAGACTGCAACCCTTTGGCCTCCCCAAACTGACAGAAACTACGTCCCACCCCTTCTCCTTGTAGCTTCTTCGAGCCAGAACGGCGCGCCACCTACCGGCTGGAGGAGAGCACAGCAACTTGCTGCTCCGCTTGCTGAAGAGGGCCTGCCCGAGGATCTTTTTTTGTCCCACTGCAGCAGCCCGGTGCTGCAGAGTGACGAAGTGGGTTGGGAGGGCCATTGTAACCTCACCCCGACACCTGGACGTCTGATTTCAGTCAGTCTACCATATCTACAACCATCAGGGATGGCCAGCAAAGAGAGGGATTGAGCTTCTTGGGCTGCAATAGTAGATACACGCTTACCTGGAAGTAGCTCCCATTGAGTTCAATGATATTACTTCCAAGTAGGCTCAGGCTATTGGGCAGCTAACTTTGAATTTTGCCCGCTGGCCAGGGCAAGTGAGCCTCACTGTTTTCCAGCTATAAATGGGAGGTGGGGAATAGGGAAATACTGACCTGCCTCACAGGGTTGTTGCGTGGCTGAAGGTACACAGTAAAGATAATAAAGCACTTTGCAAACTAATTTTTTTAATGAGGTGCAGGTGCTCTTCAGCTGGAGTCTTACAGTACAATCCTATGGTTGTCTACTCAGAAGTAGACCCACTGAGTTCATTGGAGAGTACTCCCAGGTAACTGTATAGGACTGCAGGCGTTACATTTGTTTTTTAGAAGGAAATATTGTGGTGTTCAAAGGGATTTGCATTAAAGCTGCACAGGAGCTTTAGGGGATGGGAGGGAGTCTGGACCAGAATGAGCAAAAAAAAGTTACCAACTCTGACTGAAACTGTTTCTGGAAATCCCCCCCCCCACAATAAGGATGTAATGCTGAATAGACATGGAGACCTTGCTAAAATGTCCAAGACAGCTTTCAGCCATCAAAATTAGGAAATAAAAGTGATGACTTGAGAAAGAAATGTGCTGTTGTAAAATATTTATTTGGATTATTTCATTAATAAAACTTCAATTTTTTAATCATTTGCAATCCAGAACTATGATCAAACATCTAATGTACATTTCCATATACAAGTATTCCATAGAGCTATGTAGTGCGTACGCAGCTTCGGATGGGTGTCACCCCCCCTGCCTGGTGACACCTGGAAATGACGCCACTTCGGAGCAGCCACGAGGAAGAAGGTAGGGACTGGGGCAGCCACATCTTTGGCTTGCTTTCCCTGCGATCAGGGAAGATAAAGCTGAAGACGTGGCTGCCCCCCAGCAACTTAGCCACAGCCTTTGTCACCCCCCCCCGGCTGGGTGGCGTGTCACCCTGAGGCAGCCCACACCACCACCACCCTTAGTATGCCACTGATTCCATAAATATCACATAGGTTCCAATTCCATCTATCTTCATACTTAACTGTCAGTTTCTGTCAAAGTTCTGGGCATTGTAGTTTCTTGAGTTCCATTACAGAATCTAGACTCAGCACAGAACAACTGCCAGTGCCAAGATTCCCTATTTATTTTTTATCATACAGCACAGTGGTTCTCAAACTTCTTAGCACCGGGACCCACTTTTTAAAATGACACTCTATCGGGACCCACCTAGCTTTATGAGACGCTCAAACATTTATCTCCCTACACTGGCGTTGCTGGAGGTGGGGCGGAAAGATAATGGAGATTTTAAATTCATAAAATCTCCATTATAGGCCCGATTTTGGCATTCCATCACTAGGTGTTGGATAGTTTTTCAGCTTCACAGTCACAGTTCGATGATGGGGGGCATTGACTGTTCGAGTCCATGAGATTTCTTAAGTCACACGTGCCTCCTGGATGGTGCTAAAGAACAGTCACTTCGAGGCAAACATCTGAAGCCTCGAAGTTACAGCAGCCAGTTAATCTTAGTGATCTCCTGGCTATATCACATGACATCGCATTATGCCAAGGTTCCCTAATAAAAGGAAATGTGTATAAAAGCAGCTTAAGCCTGTTGGAGACATGGCCCTATATGCTCAAACAATAGTGCCTCTTTAAGTATACATGTCCAGAAATAAATCATATTTATTTTGTAGCCTTGGTCTGGAATACGTAGCGTGTGAATCTTGTAAATGCTGGATGGAAAACGGAAGAGAAACATGGATTCTAGTAGTGTCCAAGCCAATGGGTGCGTTTCAAACACAGGCATATACTGCGGGTTAACTCATCTAGAATTTGAACAGGATACTCACACTTTACTTAGAGAACAGAGTCTTATAACGTCTTAAAGACTGACTATATAAACACTTACCTGGGAGTAAGTAGTATTTAAACTCTGGGCTTACTTCCGAGAAGATACATAGGCTTGCGCCATTGAACATAGCTAACCTTTTCTTATAAGAAACCACGAGCAGGACTGGGCCCCCACTTAGCTACAAATTCGTGCACAACGGAAGAAGCCAAGGAACACTAATGAAAACAGGGGATCTTACTTCCGAATAAGCCATGCCGTACTTCCCCCACAAACGCTGTCTCAGAGTCTAGGATGTTTAAAGCACGTCCTCTCCCGGTTTTTATTCAACTCGCGGCAGTCAACCGCCACCGCCCACCGTGCGTTAACCAACCAATGCAGAGCCGGGATCACCTTGGCAGCGGTGGGCGTGGCAACAAGGGAAGAGAATCAGTAGCTTCCAGAAAACACGCGCGTGCGCCTGTGGTAAGCAGCACGGTTCGTCGCCGGTTTTAGTTCAGCCATCCGGGTCCTTTCCGAACGCCGAGGGCTGGCGAAGAGCGAACCAAGCAAGCAACCTGCTGCTGCTGGGTAGTGGGGGGAGGGGCGCTGCCTCGTACCAGCAGCAGAAACAGCGGCTGTTGCGCTCCTCGCTGTAAAATGGCCGCCGCCGCGCCATCTGTGGCCGCCTCTTCTTCGGCCTCTTCCTCAGCAGTCGTTGCTACCGCCGCCCCAGGAACCAGCGTGGCTGCGACGGAGAGCAAGAAAATCACGGAATTGCGTGTCATCGATCTCAAGTCCGAGCTGAAACGTCGCAACCTGGACGTCGCTGGCGTCAAAACTGTCCTCATCGCCCGCCTCAAACAGGTCAGCAGCAGGAGGAGGCTGAGGCGGGGTCGATGGATGGGTAGTAGGACGAATAAGCGAAACTAGACTCGTCGCAAGGAAGGAGGGTGGGATATGAGCGGTTCTGAGGAGAGCAAGGGTGGGCAGGCGCTTCGTTAACCGGGTAGGCCTTTTTCGTCCTCCCTAGCTCTCCCCGTCCTTTACCTCCTTCATTTCTCTTGTGTTCTCTCACCCGCTCAAATTTTGGCCCCCGCTTCAGGCCTTCCTTCGCTTCTCTTCCCCCCACTTTTCAGAGTTTCTTATAAAGCGATGATATTCCCTGCTCCATTTCTTTTTTTTGTCACTGTATACACAATTCTGCAACCGTCTTTCTGCAAATAAGCAGTCGAGGCGGTGTACATAAAAGACTTTTCTTTCCTCCCTTCAATGGGAACGATCCAGTTCGAGATGACTGGGACTTCAGCATGTTTCATCCTTTCCCATGGAAGTTTTTTGTGTATTCATTTAAAAAAAATGCCTATCCTGTTTTTCTGTTTGCATATTTAAAACGATCTTCAACAATGCAATCATAGCAGGTTCTTCAGAACAGTAGAAAATATAAAACGGATGATAGTGGGGGAAACAAAATAAATGGATGGGACTTTGAAAAAGCTTGCCTTGGGGTGGATTAGTGTAAGTGTACAGCAGCTACAGTTTTGAAGGGCTGTTTAAAAAAAACAATTTGGCTTAAGGCTGCAATCCAAAATGCCTAAGGTAGGCTACTAGTTTGGCCAAGATCATTCACAAGTCAGTTATCCTCCTTTCAGTAGGTCTAGGCTAAATGTAGCTACTGGCTAGGTAAAGGTATCTCTTGCACCTCTGTTTTTAAGGGCGAAGAGCCAGCACTGTCCAAAGACACTTCTGTGGTCATGTGGCCAGCATGAATAACGGAACGCTGTGGCCAGCATGACTAACCTTCCCACGGCAGCAGTACCTGTTTATCTACTTGCAACTTCTTGTTTTCGAACTGCTAGGTTGGCAGGAGATGGGAGCTCACTCCATCCAACTACTGTCCTATCGACCTTCTGCTCTGCAGTTCGGCGTCTTAACAACTAAGCCACTGCGGCCCCTTATTAATGTTAGATGTGGCTAAATCAATGACACCTGTTGTGAATTGTTCCTATAGTGATTTTAAATTGCATTGCAGCTTTGTGTTCCTTCCCCTATGACAAAAAAATCCCATGCATCCCATGTTAGATGACTGAGTCTGGGACCAGTTGTTAACCAAATACAGTACTAACTTGCATGCAACCACTTGGTAAGCTGGTTATCATAGCACATCCCAGTGACCAAACTGTTCCAGAATGAAGGCTGGTAATCTGTGCCATAAAGAGATTTTACCACACATTAGATGCAGATGTGCAGTAGAATAGTTTTTTGGTAGTATTCTCTGTATCCTATTCCAGTGGTGAGAATAACTTGGGTGTGCTTCAGGTGCATTTGTGTGGTCATGTGGGTCATTGTGTGGTCATGTGGGTCATTTGTGTGGTCATTCACTCTGTTCCATTATAATCAGCAGAGATGAGACTGAATGTAAGCGAGCAGTTGTGTATTTTCAAATCTCCATAAGGACTATGCAAGACAGCATGTCTGTCTTCTTTATTGTTCAGCATGTTCTAAGGACAGGTGTACAAACCTAGTTTGCTTCTGGAAGGAATATGAAAGTAATTGAAAGTCTATGGATATATCTGAATGTTTTTGCTTTGCTTTGTAATGTACAAGTAGGTGTATTCCCAGTAGTGGATAAAACTACTCTGGGAAGAGAACATATACACACGGCAGAACATATATTTGTGTGTGCAGCAGGTCTTCAATTCGGTCTCCAGGATCTTGTGTAGCTGAATTGGTGTGGAACTCTGCCTGAAACTTTGACAAGCTGCTGTTGGTCAGAGTAGATGGTAAAGGACTCATGGTGATGTGTGATGTGACTTGGTATATAAAGCAATGTTTTGTGTTTTTATGTAGGGTGTTGCTCCTTTTTGAAGAAGAGCCCATACTCCTGTTTCTTCCTTGCATTCTCTGTGATAGCATACAGGACTTACAGTACATTTGTTCAACTGAAGTAACCATGTAAATATGCTTACAGTGGTGGTTCATAACTTCAGCTGGTTAAGGTGTTTTGTTTTGCACTGAAGTCAAAACAGTTAGACTAAGCTGCTTAGCTCAGAGGCTGTGCAGCGCCACGTACAAGTCTGAAAAGTGCTCGAGTGTACAGGGATGGCCCTCCTACCCTCCCCTGTGCCTTAGCTTGCCTTTTCTGTCCTTTTCTGAGCTCCGGCTCCCAGAAAAAAGTGCAGAAGATGTCATCGGCACTTTCTTCTGGTGTGTGGCCGGCTGGAGGCCATAAAGGTTGGGAGATGCAGACTTAGCTGATCTGTTTTGAAGTGGTAGATTAAAGTTGCTTTAGGTTGTATGGCTTTCTCTCAGGACTCCCCAAAATCTGTTGAACTGTTTTGACTGGTTCGGGTGGTATTGTGGAATGAAGAGATGAGGACCTTGGGCAAGATGCACAGAAATTGTGGGAAGAGTACCGGTATGTGTTTGCACTAAATCCAAACAGGCAAAACTTACTGTAATCTATTTTCCTAGGGTGGCCATGTTAAACTTCAAATTAAACAGATGTATTTTACTTTGGTGCTGCAGTTAGTACAAGCTTTTTTATCAGATGGTAATTTGTTTTTTACTGCCTTGGGGAAAACTAGTCTGAGGCATTAACTTTTAAAGACTTTTCTCTAAACAGTCACCATCATGTATGAAAAAGCTTAAATTTCAATTTGTAACTAAAATTGAACTACTCTACTGTAATCACAGAAATTTTAGGATTGGCAAGTATTATACCATACGTGCTTGTGTACATCTGGTTTGGGTGTTTTTTTAAAAATTAAGACATGAAGTCTTTAATAATGTAGTTTAACGGCGGTTCACAGTTGTTTGCCATGGTAAATTCCATTGCCATTGAGCATGAGAAGGAATCCTAATCCTCTTTGGCTCAGAGTTCAACTATAGGGAAGATTCCCACTCCTTCTTTCTGAGGAGGTTTCCATTTGGGTGCTGGACTATTGAGGTTCTCCGAGTGCTCAAGCAGCACAGCGCCAAAACAAGACCCAACCTTCCCCTGCCACAGTGCTCCAAACTGTTCAGCAGTCTAACACTAAACTGTCCTCTCCTACCTTTCCTAGCTCCCAGTTTAGAGGACAAGGGGGCAGATACCATCCCTGCTGTTGCATTGGGCTTCTACAATTGCTGTGATAGTCCTTACTTACTTTCCAGCTCTAAACTTGGAGGTGGAGAGGACAGCATCCATAGCGATGCACTTGTTTCTCGAACTTTTGAAACTGGGCAGGAATACTTTCCAGAAAGGAATCTGAGATTTGGTGGGGAATTTGACCTATTTGCAGTATTATCAGTTCTCAACTTATTTTACTGCTTGAGGAACATAAAATGTAATATGCTGTGTGTATCGGTACATAAACTTGTACACACTGCTATATTTATGATAGTTAAAAGTATAAGTGCCTTAGTTTTATTCAAGCAATTACAAATATTTCAGTATTAAAGAGGGAACAGCAGGCAGTTGCAGCTGACCATACCTAAACACATCTTAGTTTCTGTTTCCACAACTGGCAAAAGCTATCCACCATTGTAGTAAACAAAAAAGTTATTGACTTGATTTAGAGCAGCCTTCTCTTCAAACTGGATAAGGGTTATGGTTAGGATGAGAGAGCGAATTTCCCCACATCACAGCCAGATGCACTTCTGCCAGCATCAGAGCATGTTGAAGAACCCTCTCAGGTGATCCTGGGGAATGAACAATTTTGTGTGTGGCAGCAGTCTCCTTCAGATACTCTGGTCCTAATACAGTTAGGGCCTTAAAGGTTAAAATCAGTACCTCGAATTGCTCTCAGAAACATGGCGGCAACCAGTGCAGACTACACAGAACAAGCATGATCCAGTCTCTGCAGCTTGTGCGAGTCGGTGGCAGTGTTCTGCACAAGCTGAACTTTCTAGGAGGTCTTCAGTGGCAACCCCCACATAGGGCATGTTTGTAGTAGTCCAGTGGAGATGTGCAATAACTGATGCATGTACTACTAGGATCAGGTCTGATTGGGCCAGGAAAGGACGCAGCTGGTGCAAAAGGACCCTGGGCCACAATCCATGCCTCAAGGTTGGAAGTACTCCCAAGCTGCAAACAGACTGTTTCAGGGAAAGTGCAACTCCTTCCAGAACATGGTGACCATTTATGTATTTACTATGCTGTGTGATCCACTTTGTGAATGACACTTTGCTGAGAAGCAGTATTTAAATATTCTTAATAATAATGTATACAGTATCTCCTAACCAATAGCACCTCTGTCTTGTCTGGGTTTAGCTGCAACTTGTTCACCCTCATCCAGCCAGTTACTGACTGAAGATGGTGATTCTGGACCTCCACAGCCTCCCTGTTATATTGTATGGAGCTGTGTGTCTTCTGTATATTGATGGCACCCAATGTCAACCCACTGATGAGCTCCCTCAGTAGTTTCATGTGTTGAAGTGAAACAGTGTGTTTCAGAGCTGAATTACAAAGGATTCATAGATAAAATGTTAATATGTATCCTCGTTTCTTCCTAGGCTATTGAAGAGGAAGGAGGAGATCCAGATAATATTGAAATAGCTGTCTCTGCTGATACTCCAAACAAGAAACCAACAAAAGGAAAAGGTTAGAACTTTTATAAAAGTGAACTAATGTTGCTCAGTTAATTTGAACTGCCTTTCTACAAATAAAAAGTTTGTGGTCTTGACTGTAATTCAGGACGGTACCAGCTTGTTTTGAGATCATATTTTGTGCTGTGCTTTTGTGACACTGCTCCCCTTGGTTCAGGAAGCTCAGTCCTTGCCCTTAACATTTTTATACCCCTTTTTTTCTTGATTGAAAAAAGAAGAGCACCAGCATTCATGTAGTTCAGTGGTGAGACATAAAACGTGCTAAATTCCTTTAACATAGTAGATATTTTATAGTTTTATTGTACCATACTATTTTAAAAAATACTCCAGATTGCTTATTCAAATAATTATAGAGTCAAATACCACATGGCCAATATGTTGGTTAATGTTCTCCTAATTCTAGCTGCCTTTAAAGAACAATGTTTTGCGATAACTTACCATAATTATTTTCAGTGCCATAAATTGTTCCACTAAAATTCAGGTGCTGACTCCTTGTCTGATAGTGAGCTATCTCAATTTTAACAATGCAAAGTTAAAAATAGAACAGTACAGGGGGCCTGACATTATGCAAGGGGTTCATGTTGTGCAGTTAAAGATAGTACAGTGAACCCTCCATATCCGTGGGGATTGGTTCCAGGACCCCCACAGATCTCAAAATCCGTGGATGTTCAAGTCCCTTATATATAGGCTTACCAGATTTCTTCCCGGTACAGAGTTTAGCCCTTTAGGAGAAGGAATGTGGGCAGGTGTAGCTTGTTAAACCTTACAGCACAAGCCTAGGCATGTCTACTCAGAAGCAAGCCCCACTGTGTTCAGTACCCACCCACCTGTTCGGTTCTCCTCCTCATGCAGCAGTAGCTGCCACTCTCAGGCTCACTCCTCAGTGCTTTCGCACTTGTGACTCTGCCCCACTTAGCATGTGGGGCTTCCCCTCCAGTGATTGCACCGTGTGAATTGTCTGGGGTGTGCGGGCAGCGGGGCAATGTGATGCAGAAACCCAGGCAGAGCTCCCACAGTTGGTTGAATCCACAGATGTGGGACCCGTGGATATGAAGGACCCACTGTATTTGGAAATTTGCTCTGCTAAAATGACAAGACAAGTTGTTAGAAGAAGATGTAGAAGCACAGCTACGGAAAGAGAAACAATCCATTGCTAGCTCAAATGGTTAGGCATGTGCTTTGAATGTTAATGGATAGGTGGGTGCTTTACTTATGTAAGTGTTCAGTCAATATTTTTCCTTTCATGGACTGAATGTCTTTCAAGGTAAGCAACTAGAATTCTAAGGAATAATGTGCCTACACTGCAGGGACAGTGAATGCTGGTATGTGTGAGACAGGATGATGTATTGCAAGGGTGGCCAAATTGGTTAATGTAAGAGCCATATACAATAAACTTCAGGTGTTTGAGAGCCGCAATATTTAAGAAGCACTTAAATGCTTAAATATATTTATTCACCATGAACATTAAACATGTTTCAATCCAGTGGACTCTCAGTTTAATCCTGGTCAATAATTATAAAGTTTGAAAAAATCTTATTTACCTTTTATATATTAATTGTGATGCAAAAAGGAGCTCAGCCAACATATTTCTGAGAGCCGCACATTATACATCAAAGAGCCACATGTGGTTCAGGACCCACAGTTTGGCTACCCCTGATGTATTGCCTCTCCTTAGTGGTGTGTGCTGGATTGTGGAATACTTTGGTTGTGCTTCCTGCTGTTCAGTGCACATATGGCATTTTGTGGTAAACATCAACCTAAGACTAAGAATTTATTGAACATAAATACTGTTCTGGAAACTGCAGCCTCTAATAGAAGTTGCAGCTCAGTTTAAACTGGTAGTGACTTAACATTTGGGTTTTATGGACTTTATTGCTGATGTAATAGGAATAACTGTTCTATTGAATTTTGGAGTTCACAGTGGGACATTGAATTAACTCACTTGGCAGAATGCAATTTTGTTGGTGAACTATGTTCTTATTACAAGTCTGACATCTTACCAATTTTAACAAATTGTCAACCAGATGCCAGTTATCCTGAAATCCCTTTGTGATGCTGTGGATTTTCATTTTCTTAACATAGAAATTTAGGCATTAGGTCATTTTCTGGATTTGATGTGTCTGCTGTCCACCTTTTATGGGAAAGCTGAGACAGCTTTCTCAAGAAAGTTGGGAAAGTATTGCCAGTAGAGAAAGAAGCTGTATAAAATAATTGCAGTCGGGTTGTTTAAGTAATGAAAATGGAAAACATCACATCAGTGTTTGCAAACACAACAGCTAAATAGATGGACTTAAATACAAAGAAGAAAAAATCTTTAACAAAAGAAAAAACCCTCCTAAAAATCCTTTATCTGCCTTCCCTGGATTGTGATGACAATTTAAGTACTATAAATAGGAAATAAACACCAGATAGGAGCACATCAACATTTATAATGTATGTTGTACAGCATTTACTGGACTTAGAATAGGCTATATTTTATTTTTTTTATTTTTGAGGCCCTGGTCTGTTCTCAGAAAAGTATCAAACTATTAAGAAGTCATCCGTACTAGTTTGGATTCTGCATACTGTAATGTGCTTCTCCATCACCCAAATACGCCAGACTCCATGTCATGGATAAAAGCCTCTGTTTCAAATGGCTGACTGTTAGCTGGTAACCTTGTTAACTGGGCAAAGAAACACCTTTTTGAAGTGGTGGCTCTCCGGTCTAGCAGTGGGAGAGCAACTTTTCCTCTTCATCCCAGTGTAGCTCACTTCCAGTGGCTGTTAAATGGCAGATATTAGTAAAGAGATTGTCAGCCCCTTTTAGACAGCTGTGTGGATATGTATATAATTAGTACAGTATATACATATTCATAATAATGTTAGTCTGACTATTGTGAGAGGACCAGTTCTTTACACACTATACAGGTGGGCCCTCATATCCGCTGGGGATATGTTCCAGGCCCCTCCGTGGATACTTGAAACCGTGGATAAGAGTGAACACCCCCTCCATGGTTTCCTGAGGGGGCCCCCCACCCTGCCTCCCCTGCAGGCAGGCGTGCGCACCCCCAGCTCTTATTTTTCTTTCAGCAAGCTTTGTTTCTTCCTTAAAACAGAGAAGCAGCCTCCATTGCAGGCAAGTAGAACGAAACTAAGCCCTAGAGAGGCTCTGCAAGGTTTCTGTTAACTTTGCAGAGCCTCTCTAGTACTTAGTCTCGTTCTACTTGCGGGTCATTCCGTGTCAAATCAACCAATAAAAAATACATTTTGGAACTTGATGTCACGGATTTTGCTCATTTTTGGTACATTTGTAGCTTACCATGAGATGTTTAAAAAAAAATCAGATTTTTTTTGTCCATCCGTTTTTGAGATATTGAATGTTCAAAATTGCCAAAAAAGGCCAAAATCCACTTGTCACCATACATTCAAACAGCAGTTACAGGATAACGATGAACGCTACAGACATGGGACAGGTGTCGTTTTAAAGCGTATGAATAGGGCTTTCATTTGATATACAACATGACAAAATTGTAAATTTTCAAGAAATTCAAAAATATTCAAATAATATTAATTTTGAAATTTTGGAAAATTGAACTTTTTTAAAAATTTCAAAAAAATCACACTTAAAGGTATATGTCTTGTAGTCAATCAGTCAAAATTTCAAGATGGTATCTCAATGGTATCATACAAAAATTAAATTTTCTTGTTGGCAGTGACCAGGAATTAAACCCCTCAAGTCCATTTTTCTACAGTTTACATTGATAAAATTAGGTGGTAAACTGAAATGAATCCAAAAATTTATAACAGCACTTATAGAGAGAGATTTATAGAGCATGAATTCACTTTCTATTCTTTTACAGGATCAGCTTTTTGGTAAAACTATCAAAATCATGTGCTTTTTACTTCTGTTCGTAGTTTTAAAATTTTCCTTTAGTTGCTGAATAATTTCTGAATCAGCACAGTAATATTTTTCCTCATCTAAATCATCTTCAGAAGTAAAAAAATAATTATTTGTAGGTCCTTTTAATCTTCCCCATTCTTTCTTTGCACTTTAGATACTTTCTTCTTGCACACCGGAGACTCACCAAGGGAGGTCAAAGAGGCATTTAAGTGGGTTTGGACAGCGTGTTTTTAGTGAAGGTTTCTAGGACATTTTTGTTGTGAAGCTGCTTTATTAGTCTTTATTAAGTTTAATTCATTAACTGTTTGATAATTACATGATTTGAAATATGGAGGAGAATAAGTGGTCAAAAAACTGTTGCAGCCCTTTTTTAAAAAGGGGGGCACTGGGTTAGTAAAGACTTGAGGAATGTAACTGATTGGATGGTTTCACTAAATAGTGAAATCAAACCACACATGAATAGAAGCCTTGTCAGATGGAAAACAATATACTTGAAAAGGAAATTCCTCCTGAGAATTATGAGATTCCTGGTCTTAGTCATATAAAGGAGTCTGAGTATTTGGACCCTGATACAGCTTTAAGTCACTTAAATGCCTCTTTGACCTCCCTTGGTGAGTCAAGAAGAAAGTATCTAAAGTGCAAAGAAAAGATGGGGAAGATTAAAAGGACCTACAAAGAATTATTTTTTTACTTCTGAAGATGATTTAGATGAGGAAAAATGTCACTGTGCTGATACAGAAATTATTCAGCAACTAAAGGAAAATTTTAAAACTACGAACAGAAGTAAAAAGCTCATGATTTTGATAGTTTTACCAAAAAGCTGATCCTGTAAAAGAATAGAAAGTGAATTCATGCTCTATAAATCTCTCTCTATAAGTGCTGTTATAAATTTTTGGATTCATTTCAGTTTACCACCTAATTTTATCAATGTAAACTGTAGAAAAATGGACTTGAGGGGTTTAATTCCTGGTCACTGCCAACAAGAAAATTTAATTTTTGTATGATACCATTGAGATACCATCTTGAAATTTTGACTGATTGACTACAAGACATATACCTTTAAGTGTGATTTTTTTGAAATTTTTAAAAAAGTTCAATTTTCCAAAATTTCAAAATTAATATTATTTGAATATTTTTGAATTTCTTGAAAATTTACAATTTTGTCATGTTGTATATCAAATGAAGGCCCTATTCATACGCTTTAAAACGATACATGTCCCATGTCTGTAGCGTTCATCGTTATCCTGTAACTGCTGTTTGAATGTATGGTGACAAGTGGATTTTGGCCTTTTTTGGCAATTTTGAACATTCAATATCTCAAAAACGGATGGACAAAAAAAATCTGAATTTTTTTTTTAAACATCTCATGGTAAGCTACAAATGTACCGAAAATGAACAAAATCCATGACGTCAAGGATTTTTTATTGGTTGATTTGACACGGAATGACCCTTGCCTGTAATAAGCAGCCAGAGGCTGCTTCTCCTGTTCGTTTAAGGAAGAAACGAAGCTTACTGGGAAAAAAGTAAAAGCCTGGGGGGTCCCCACAATCTGTGGATAACTGAAACCGTGGATAGCGAATCAGTGGATATGGGGGCCCACCTGTACCTTGCTTTAATCATCAAATAGAAATACCTCTTCCAGATCCTTAGGAATCAGAGTCCCAACTGATGTTAATCAAAATGTTGTCCCCTCTCTGGCTGTCTTGGTATTGTAACTGCCAGTTCTGAGATAAGCACATCACTTCTCATACTGTGTTCTGAAGATTAAAATTGCAATCATTCATGATGTGTGCTAAGATGTGCAAATTCTACTTTTGAAGGAATTTGAAAGATCTGCCCGGGGGGGGGGGGGTGTCTTGCTGAGGGGTAGGATTAATACATCTCTTGAGAAGGGAGTGCTACCAAAGACCTTGAAAATGGTGTGGTGCTTCTCCTCCTGAAAAAGCCTTCCCTGGAGCCCTCTGTGTTACACAATTTCTGGCCAGTTTCAAACCTTTCTTTTCTGGGCATGGTGATTGAGCAGGTGGTGGTAACTTCAGAGTCTTGGATGGAACAGACTGTATGGATCTCTTTCAGTCTGACTTCAGGATGGGCTTCAGAACAGAGACTGCTTTGGTTGCCTTGGTTGATGACTTGCACCGGTAACTAGACAGGAGTATGTCCCTGTTGGACTTGCTGGACCTCTTTGTGGTATTTGACACTATTGACTGTGGTGTCTGTCCTTCTGGGGTGGTTGGCTGCGTTGGGTCTTGATGGCACAATTTTGCAGTGGTTCCCCTCCTTCCTGGCTGACAGGTCCCAGTAGATGGAGGCTGGGGGGGGGGAATGCCTCTTTGGCACCTTTGACATTGGCATGTGGGGTGCTACAGGCTCTAACATCTATATGAAACTGCTGGGAGAGATCATGGGGGGGGGGTTGGAGTAGGATACCATCAGTTTGCTGGTGATTGCTCTATCTCCTTTCCATCTAATACTGTGAAGGCTGTTGGTTTTGGAGTACTACCTGGAGGTGGTCAGGAACTGGCTATGGGCTAAAATTAAATCTGGACAAAACAGAGGTCCATTTGGTCTGGAAATCCAAGAATCGATCGACTTCTTGTGAATGGGGTTGCACTCTCTCTGCAGGAACTGGTGCATAGCGTTGGAGTCTTCTTGGACCATAGTGCTCCTGGATCGCCAAGTGGTTTTTGTGGCCAGGGAAGTCTTTGCCCAGTTTGGCTGATGCGTCAAGCTGCGGCTGTACCTGAGTTGGTCGGACCTGGCCACAGTGGTCCATGCCTTGGTGACATCCGGATAAGATTACTGTAACACGCTCTATATAGTGCTACCCTTGAAGACTTTGTCTGGAAACTGCAGTTGGCAGCCCATGTGGTTACTGGAGCTTGGCAGTTCAATTACCGTATTTATTGGGTATGTGGGACTACTGCTCCAGTGGCTGTGCTGGTTCCAATTCCAAAACCTTTATTGGCATCTTACATGTATACACATACATTAACATAGATGTAAACATAAACAAACATACATACATGAACCTTAAACAATAGGTTGTGCTGGTTCATTTCCAGGCCCAATTCAAGGTGCTGGTTTTAACCTTTAAAGCCCTTCACTGCTTGGGACCAGCAGTGGGTACCTACAGGACCACCTGCTCTCATACATTCCAGCCCACCCCCTGAGATCTGCAGGGGAAGCTCTGCTGCAAGTGCTACCTCTGACAGAGATTAGGGGGACAGTGACCAGAAGGTAGGGCCTTCTTGGCGTCAGCGTTGCAGCTATGGAATTAACTTCTGTCTGATTTGAGAACTGCCCCCTCTCTAGAGGTGTTTCAGCACTTCTCTTTTTCGGTTGGAGTTTTGTGTGTTGATGTCTGTCACTGTTTATTCCCACCTTTTCTGCTGTGTTTACTGCTGTACTTTACTGTTTCAACATTTCTGCTCCCATTTTATGACTTGTTACTCTTTTGCTGCTGTTGTGTTCATTTGTATTGCTATTTTTATTGTCACTGTGTTACTGGTGCCATATTCTTTAGTTTTCTACTTATTGTTTTAATATTGCCTGCTGCTCTTTGATTGGTTGTTTTATGGGTAGTTTTATTCTATTATGTATATTTTGTTAGCTGCCTTGAGCACCCATGTCAATGGGGGGGGGAAGGTAGGATAAAAATATTATGAATAACTAAACTGAAAATCCATCCAAACTGAGGCTTGATATCCCATAGCATGTGGGTCATAAGAACATAAGAAGAGCCCTGCTAGATCAGGCCAAAAGCCCATCTAGTCCAGCTTCCTGTATCACACAGTGGACCCACCAGATGCCTCAGGGAGCACACAAGACAACAAGATAACCTGTTTCCCGTTGACACTCCCTTGCACCTAGCACAGAGAAAACCCACTTCTAAAACCAGGAGGTTGCTTATGGCTTGTAACCTGTGATGGTCTTTTCCTCCATGAATCTGTCCAAACCCCTTTTAAAGGCATCTAGGCCAGGTGCCATCACCACATCCTGTGGCAAGGTCAGTTCAGTTCATTAACAGATGAATCTGTGGACTCTAGCCTATGTGTATATGTGCACTCTAGCCTATGTGTTTATTCTGGCTGAACATACACACCTTGAGAACCTATTTCATGCACACCTTGTTTATCTAATAGTGATTTGCAAGATTTCTTTTCCAAAAAGCAGAATGGTATGACTATGCAGGTGTCAATGTAGGATAGGGCCACATGAAAGGGAGAGAAATTGCTATGCACAGTAATCTAAACCTTGCACTTGATTCTGTGCAGGATTCCCCATTCATGGAATTGTGGAAGATGAACAGCCAGGTTCTGATCTGGTTTAAATTTTAGGGGAAGTCAAAGGCTTATGGTAGCTGAATTCCTTTCTCTTCCTCCCCCACCCCTGGCAATTGCACACAGGGTAGAATGTGCACTGTTGCTCCTCTGGATTGTTGATTATTTTTGTATTGTGAGGGTTTTATTGTGTGGTGTGTGTATTAGGGTATTGCTTTGAAGTGTGTACTGTATGTTAGACTGCCTTGAGGGCTTTTCTTGGTCATGTGAATGGTTAAAATTTTGAAAAATATTACAAAGTTATCATTGGCATGTCATATCTCTTAGGTAAAAAGCAAGAAACTGATGAACTAAGTGGTGATGCTTCAGTGGAAGATGATTCCTTGGTCAAGGTAATGCTGTTAATAATTGAAATTAGGAACCTAACTCTGAGCACATTTAATAGACTCGCTGGAATTCTGAGTAAACATGTATTTGTACTTCATACTAGATAATGGCATTTAAATTTAGCTTTCTGTTCTGGATAAGAGCTTTAAGGGAATGTAAACCAATAATAATAATATACAATATTTATATACTGCCTTTCTTGGTCATTGGATTTCTCCTCTGACTTTAATCCAAGGCGGTGTACATGGGCAGGCTTTCCTAACACCCCTAAATGGTTGTTTTACAATATATAAATGTCCAATCCTTCGTGAACAGCTACATTCCAGGTGGTATCCTTTTGCAGTCTGGCTTTTTTCCGCTGGCCGTCTCCTCCCACACTCGACCGATGCAGCCGGGAGCTCTTATCTCTCCTCACGGAGGCTTTCACAGCTTTTTGTTGGCGGCGTGTCTTGAACTTGTCATTCACCGATCTTCGGGCTTACAAGGCGGCAGCTCCACCAACTGAGCCAGACCCCTCTTGCAATAACAAAATAATCATTCTAATATTGCAATTTATTGCTATTCATTATGTGAAGTAAGAACTTTCCAATGAGTTATAATAAGCAGGGCATTGGTGAGTAAGCTTGGACGCATGAAGCGTATTCCAATATAGTGACATGATCAGATCTGTAGCTATAGATCATATCTTTAAAGTGCAAGTGCAGGTAGCTTCCTGTTATATCAAGTGTTGTTCATATTGAAAGGAAAGTGAATTGGAAGCTCAAGATGCAAGTGATCAGGATGGAAATGATGAACAGAAAGACTCTGAAGAATCTGCAGAAAATGAAGAAGAATCCTTCAGTTCTAAAGTGTTGTCTCCTGTAGAAAAGAAGAGAACTGGTTCAAAGCGAACCGAGAAGGACTTGGAAAACCAGGTACAACACGCAACTCTTGAAGCAGGCTATTATTTATTTTTTATTTTTATTTATTTTATTTATTTTATACCACCTTTCCTCCCAAGAGCTCAGGGTGGCGTACATGGTTCCTTCCCTCCTTTTGTCCTCACAACAACCCTGTGTGGTAGGTGAGGCTGAGAGATAGTGACAGGCTTAGAGGCGTAGCTACACCCCCCAGGGGGTGGGCGCCGTGATACCCCATGTGACGTCACGAGCCCCGCCTGGAGTGTGGTGTCACAAGCCCCGCCCCCGCACTGGGAAAAAAGAAAAGCACCACCACCCCGGCAGTTTTTAGGCCATTTTAAGGCCAATAGCGGTGCAGGACTCCTGCTCCTGGCGTGCCTGCGAAAGCGATGGTTTGCTGCCACTGCCACCCACACACCACCGAATTGCTGCCAAAACGGTGGCTCGTGCATGCCCCGCTGCATGTCTCCTCCTGTACCTGGGGGCCCACCACCCGCCCGCCCCCACAACGCCTCTGGACTGGCCCAAGGAAACTTCGTGGCTGAGCAGGGATTTCTTCCTGGTCTAAGTCCAACACCCAAACCACTACACCATCCTGCCTCCCAGGCTATGGCAATGGTGCCTAAAGTGTTTTTCTTTCAAAATATGTTCTTTAGTTGTCTACAGAAAAGCAGCGGTTTCCACCTTCTGTAACCTAGAAATGAATGTAGCCTAGTATGTTGCTGGTGCCATCTGCAGAAATGGTGCTGTTATTGCCATCAAAAACCTTCTGCTGCTTTCATCATTGAGGTTAACTCATTCTCTGCTTCAGTAGTGTAATATGAAATAATGCACGAGAAGCCAGCTTGAACAATGATTGTAGGTGAGGGAACTAAATGTTTGGTTCCCCTGTGTGTTTAAGGTTGTGGGAGGAAGCTGTCTTATCCTGGTCAACATACTGTAATGTACTTATGTTCAAGGAAAAGCATTACAGAAGGTCCCTGACTTGGATGTTGGAGTTACGAACATCCGACTTACAAACAGGCTTAGGTGGGGCTTTGAATCAAGTGCAGCTGTGAACAGAGGAAGCTGCTTGGAGGCAATCGGAGCAGCTTAATAACTTTGAAAATAGTGACCTTTGCTGCAGCAGCAGGGAAAAATAGCTCAATAACATTGAAAATCTGGGCGTGGGAGTGGGAGGGAGAGGGTGAAGGAAGCAGTCGGTATGGCCATGGCTGATTGGGCACAGGGAGAGCTGTGATATTGCAAGGCGCAGGGGAGCATTAATACTGAATGAGAAAAATTGGGCCCTAAATGGAGGTGACGACAACAGAATAACAAATCACTGCCTCCTTTTACTCACTACCAGGGAGTAAGGGGAGGGTTAAAGCTGAGTTTGATGGCCCCCTATAGCTACCATCCACTCTCTTTAAAAAGCAATTGTAAAGAAAATCTTAAATCTTATAATAAGACCAAAGGAGTGTTCTTATGATAGCAACCTTTTGTGCTGCAATTGCTTTGGCCTAGTGGACACCCAAGAGTCATACTCTTGCCCACAGGCAGCTGCGTTGGCACTTTTGCACAGGTGTAGTGTGTCCTTCAGTGGTGCTTTCACACAGTCGCGTTAGTGCTAGGCTGGCAAGAACCAGATGGTTCAAATTAAGTACATTTCATCTTAAGTATAGACCCTTGGAACCTAACCTGTACTTAAGTAGGTAACTTACTGTATTTGGGAGAATTGTTATAGCAGTAGCTCAGTTTATGGAAATGTAGTGACTGAAACCAACTCTGTAATGTACTTTGAAAGAGGAGACTTTTTTTTAATTTAGCAAAGATTTATTCGATTTGGTTTTAATGAATAAGATAGTGATTCTTAACCGTTTTTGGATCATGGGGCCCTTTGAGAATCTGGTGAAAGCTATGGATCTCCTCCCCAGAAAAATGCACCTAAATACATACACACAATTTTTTCCACCCAGTTTGCAGACCCCTGAAGCCCATCCATGGACCCCAAATTAAAAACCTCTGGTCTAGAATAAGTCTTAGTAGCTGTCGCATGCCATGGTAGCTACATGACAGCTTAGTATCAGAAGAAGAACTGTGAGCCTCTTCCTATTAGGCATATCTGCTCCATAGCAAGAAGCCATGACAAGGCAAAGGGACTTGTTTGAGCTGAGGGTTGAAAAATTCCAGGTGTTCCTTAAAAGACATCATATTGGTTTGTTTTTATATAGTGCCACTTATGAACATGGCACTTGACAAGTAGTGAGAAGACTGGTCCCTGTCCCAGTGGGCTTACAGCTTAAAAGCAACCCAAGAAAGACGACGGGACGGGGAGGGAAGTAGTAGCAAGAAAATGTCTCATGTCAATATACTTAAGCTTAGTATGGTGCAACGAATGCCTGGATGGTTGCTTCTTACAGGAGGTGGCTTGATAGGGTCGCCCTTCTCTTGCTAATGATTTACTAAACCTCCCTACATGAGTCACCTATATCCAAGGCAGCTTATTAAAGTGACCCCTGTATTAGTCCCTCCACACTCTTCTGACTGCATTTGTGGCCTTTCTAGCTTATTTAGCATGTCTTGGTTTGTTTCCTCCACTTAGGGCAATGACGTTCAAGATATAGACGATGAAAGCTTTGCCACCACTCGTGTAAGTTGCTGAATTGCCTTGTTAAAACTGATGTGAAAGATTATGACACTTGCGGGAACTGTTGGGTCCCCCTCAAGTGTCTGACTTCGTTGTAGTGTAGAAAAACCTCATGGTCTTGTATCACAATATCGGGTGTTGCAAATCAGTGGCTGGATTATGGCTTATTGCTTAATAATCTTAAGACTGATTTCATACTTTTTTAGGATAAACTGTGATCTCCCTTTGTCTGATGAGACGCAGCATGCAGACTGGTGTTTATCCAAAACATGCACCCTGTATTGGCTGTGCTCATCAGTTGCCAATGCTGTTTGTTATCCGAATCCATTCTACATAAGATTGTTCCTCCAGTGTACAGTAAGTAGTACGGAAGGGACTTTTCAACAAGATGTGCTACTGTACCTGAAACTGTGGATTAATGAGAAATGATGCACTTGGAGGTAGCCCAATCATGGAGCAAGATTTTGTGGTGCTATTAAAGGGCAGAATTAGGGTGGGGGGAGCTGAGACATGGGACACAATGCATTGAGAAGTTTTCCTGTATGCTCATATTGAAAAGAATGGGAGCCACACAACTGCACAATAAACTTTTGGGACCATATGTTTTTGCATCACACACAGTGAATGCCAGGCATCAAAAAGGTTTGAACTGGAAGTATCTGGAGATCCAGAATAATTGTTGGAGTGGGAATGCTTTCCGCTACAGAGCAATCCAAGCATGTTTACTCTCTTTAGACAATTTGTCTAAAGAAAATAGATAAGTGTCACTGAATTTAATGGGGATTTACTCCCAAGTAAGCGTGCATAGGATTGCAGCCTAATTGTATTGGTTGGGAATTTCAAAATAGTAGATAAACCTAAATCCATCATCTTGCCATAGACCTGAAGAACTTTGATAAGCTAGAATTTGTATCTCAGATTAGTTGTGTGGAAGAGGAAAGAGTTTCTCCCTTTGTTATCATGATGCCTGACTCTTCAGTAAAATAGACTTGAAGTAGAAATAATTCAGTGCTGTACAGGTCTCTAGAATAGTAGACTGTATATCATCTGCTAATTCTAGCCAAAATGCTTTGGATCATGCATTCTTTACTACAGAAATGGAAAAATAAGTGAACCAAATTTTAAGTTCAGTAGATATATAACTTGTAAGCCAGACAAAAGATTGTTAGAGCCTTTGTATTTTTAGAACAGACTCTATTCTATTGGAATATAATTTTTAGTATTTTTAGAATAGGCTCAGTAATTTAGAGGAACAAACTCGTAGTTTTCTTGCTCTGTTTAAATTGTATATTAAATGCAGGATGGTAATTTGATTTTTGTCTAATTTGCAGGATGGAGAAGAGGAGAATGAGAGAGGTATGTCTGAAGTTTAGTAGAGCATTTGGTATATTCTAACATGCTTCAGGTTGCCTTCTGTAAACGGCAGGTGCATCAGTTTGTTTACTATCAGACATGTCAACTGTAAACCCCTCTACCAAGGACAATGGCTGGATCAAATTGCTCAGTTATCTTTTCTCCTTTTAAATCGTGAATGTACATATCAGCTACTTTAGTGGATTTTGGATATGTACATATGGCCTATCAAATGATCCAAAGATCCCCCAACTCAGATCTGAATTTTTCACCTACGGTAAGTCTTGATGTATACACGTTCTCTTGCACTGCAGTAACTGATAGGTGCCTGATTAAGAATTAAACATTCTACAGAATGAAATTTGAAAGCCATTCGAACTATGGACCACACTCTACTTCCACACATTGGCAAATGCCACAACATGCTTTACAGTCTTAAGCAAGAATTTGGATCCAAGTGCAAAGGAGTCCTCTGTTCAACTATGCCTTTAAGAGCTACATGATGGAATGAAGCCTACAGAAATTCATGCTTCTCACTAACGTCCTCTAGAAAGCACTCTGCATATTTCGGACTAAAGGACATGGAATCATTGTGCCTTTTCATACAGTTGAAATTTTGAAGGGGTGCATGTGGGAGTAAACTACAGACTTGGTGTTTGTGAGGAATCCCACACCAGAAGCCTCTTCATGAAATGTTTTGAAAATTGGAGACGTTAATGACAGGACTGAGAGTATTGATTATGTTCATGTTGGATGAAGACTGCGAGCCTTCTGTGAACTTGAGTTTAAAATCTGAGCTTGAACAAATGCCGCTGATCTCTGCAACTGCACCTTGGCTGAGAAGCAATATTTGGGAAGGAGAGAATGGCAGTTGCACAACTGTGAAGGATTCGGCTTTGAACTGTGGGCTGTCGGAAGGATATTAGAAGAAGAGCAACTTGTTCATGGAAGTATGGGAACATTGACTTGAGCTGTCACTTGCCATTAGGCCATGAAGAATAGCAGCTTTGCATATCAGCTCCAGCACTGGAAACCAGATACTTGTAGTGAAGAACAAGTATTTTCTGGATGGAACCATTGTCTGGCTCCTGCTGTTCTATCTTGGTATTTCTGTCTAGCAAATTTGTTTGCCATGAAGAATGAGTGATCCTAATTAAAGGATTTATTTATGTGTTAATTCCCCTTATGCTTTTTTCCTAACCTTCCATCAGTTCTAATAACTGGCTTTGTATTTTCTAGGTCCTCTCTTTTAGCTTATGCGTATAAAAATGTTTAAACTTCTTGTTTTGCCATATTTATTCCTGTTAAATCCTCTTAGATAAAGCAGGTTCTGGTGATGGTACACAAGAAGTTTCTAAGCCTCTTCCTTCAGAAGAGAGCCTAGCTGAGGCTGATCACTCGGCTCATGAAGAGATGGAAGCTAACACGTCTGTGAAAGAAGCGGAGGATGATAACATATCGGTTACAATCCAGGCCGAAGATGCCATCACTCTGGATTTTGATGGCGATGACCTTCTAGAAACAGGTAAAAATCTGAAAATTACAGATTCAGAAGCAAACAAGCCAAAAGACGGGCAGGATGCCATTGCACCGAACCTGGAGAAGGAAGGCCAGGATTATGAGATGACTGAGAACCATAAAGATGGTAAGAAGGAAGACGGCGTGAAGGGGGATCCTGTCAAGAAGGAAGCCCGAGAAAGCTCGAAGAAAGCAGAATCTGGAGACAAAGACAAGGATACTTTGAAGAAAGGTCCCTCGTCTACTGGGGCCTCTGGTCAAGCAAAGAGGTTTGTCTTTCTATGTCAGTTCTTTAAGGTACTTCCAGCATTCAATAAGATCACTCTGCATTAAGGGGGTAGCAGCAAGACACTTGTAATTAGTATCTTATGCTCCTGCCTATAAAATGTTTTGACGGCCATAAGTTACCTGTGTTAGAAAAAAAAATCGGGATCTTCGTATATGCTTTGTCCTGCTGGTTGCATTGGCGAATTGACAGCATTTTATTTTTTATTTTTTCAAATAGTCAAGTTTTAAGTACCCTTGTGATGATGGTAATGAACAACTCTCAGTTCTAAGAACACCAAAATGAAGTCAAGTCCCAGTCCTGAAATGTGGAGAAGATTACCATATATCCACTGAATAAAATTGTCAGAAAATCTAGATCTTCAGGCATCTTGGGGAAAATCAGTGCAAGAAGCCATGATGAGGGGAAATCACTTTTACAGTCCAGCCCTCCTTTTATTTATTTTTTTCCTCCTTTTCAGAAATGACTTGCTTAATAGTGTAAGATTCTTGAAGAGCAAATGCCGTGCGTTCAATTTTCTTTTTCTCCTTCTTTAGCTCTGCTAAGGAATCTAAAGAAAGCAAGACTACATCCAAGGACGACAAAGGTAATATGTCCTTTGTAGAAGGAATGTTTTGTGTTGTGCTCTTGGATGTGATAGCAAGCCATGGGATAAGGAATTCCCCACTCTTGGATTTTTCTGCTCCCTCATTCTTTAAAAACAGAATGGATAAGGCTCTTGTTCCCACCTTGTTAGTTTTTCCTTCTGCTATAAAGCGTGGATTATAACCTCATTACCTGACTTGAAATCCGCCTTTTGAATTACTGACTCCATCTTAGTGATGTGATTTGACTGTGGTTACATTAGATGTCGGGAGTAGATATTATCATATTCCGCTGTGGGGGGTTTTGTCTGGCAAATGCAACAGTGTATAAACAAAAACATTCCAGTATTGCTGACAAGTATCTTTTTCTTGTTCTCTGGTAAACCATTTAAGTTTGTAGGTTGTATCCTTTTCGTTAGTTGTGACTAACTTGTATAGTTCATGAATTAACTAAAATCTAGGATACATCCCATGGACTAGTTCATGAATTAACTAAAATCTAGGATACATCCCATGGACTAGTTCATGAATTAACTAAAACCTAGGATACATCCCATGGACTAGTTCATGAATTAACTAAAACCTAGGATACATCCCATGGACTAGTTCATGAATTAACTAAAACCTAGGATACATCCCATGGACTAGTTCATGAATTAACTAAAACCTAGGATACATCCCATGGACTAGGAACAATCTGCTGACTGTCCCAATAGTTGAACATAACCAATCAAACTGCCATTTGGCACTAGAAAAGTTCTTAATATCGTGCAGTTGATGAATTGCATACTGGGAAGATTATTTGGAATCCTTGCCCCAGTTGCAGTGATGGTATATTGCAAATGTAAGATGTAAATGAAAAACTACTTTTTGGTAGGACAGCCTCCCTTACAATATGGTACCACCTTATGTAATGACAAATCCTGACTTGGAAAATCTCCTTGGCCAACATGGGAGGGGATGGTTTGATGTTAGAATGTCAGCTGCTAGGTGTCTTGCATGCTTTGCAATAATAAAGTAATAGTAATAAATCACTATTAAATAAGTGATTTGAATTCCATACCTTGTGTGCTTCTATTATTTTCAAACATAAGATGGAAGTGGACCAGTTTTAACACAATTGCCTTGCTTGTGTTTTACAAAATGGCGTGTGCACGTTGGTGCTGAAATATTCTGCTGTGGAATTTGTTTTAGGAAGTGCAAGCAGTGGGAGCAGCAGTTCTACAAGGAACTTATGGGTTAGCGGCTTGTCCTCGAACACAAAAGCTGCGGACTTGAAGAATCTCTTTGGCAAATATGGGAAGGTATGGCTTAATTTAATTGGCTTACTGTGTACATTTCTGGCACCTTGCTCTATTGACTTGGGCTGCAGTCCAGTGTGCGCTTGCGAACAAGGGGTGTGTGTGTGTGTGTGTGAAATAATTATATTATTATATATTTAAAGTATATCTCTTACAAACAACCTTGTTAAAGTATATACTCAGATCTCCTAAAACTGAATCTATTACCTAATGAAGCGCACTGTGACTTAAAGCCTGTTTGTGTGTGTGTGTGTGTGTGTGTGTTAAAAACAAATCAGGCTTTTGAGCTTTGACTTCTGAGGTTGAGCATCATAAAGTAGATCATGTATTTTGTATGTTTTGTGCATATACTGTAATTAGCATTTAGATTCTGTCAACAAAAGGGCATGGATACTTTTATTTTCCATTTCATGAAGAAGCCCAGTTCTGTTCAGTCATGACCAGTTCTTGCTTCTGCTCAGTAGCTTTGCATACAGAAGGTCCCAGGTTTAATCCCCGGCATCTCCAGATGGGGCAGAGAACAATTTCTGTCTGAAACCTTGGAATTAGTGTAGGTCTATTTTCCTATGACCCATTTTGACAAAAGTGACCTCCTTGGCTCTGAGGTAAATTTTAGAGCCTTTCCTTTAGTGTTGGAAAACTTCTTGTTCCCACATTTGCATCTGTTTGACCCAAAGGTCTAGCTTCCATTTAAGACTTTTCAAAGAAGTAAAACTTGACCTACAGCCCTGCTCTTCAGTTATACCAAGCTGCTGACTAAATGTTGGATGTTGCATCTCTACCAGGGAGGTCAAAGATGAGGGGAATTGCTTTTTTTTAAATCCAGGCTTACGAAGCCTGATCGTGAATCCACTGCCACTGATGTAAAATAAAAATTATTGCTCTGTCTATTAACTACTTTTATCTAAGGTATAACCAGACTCCAGAGCCACAGTCCCCTCCCAATAATGTAACAAGTTAGTAGTTGCTGACTAAAACTATTCAGAATACATCAGAATATATTAATAGGAGGAATTAATATGGTGCCCTTGTAAGCAGGGGGAAAGCAGGACAAAAGTTATTAAATAAATAAGTAAAAAGCAAATGGGGGGGGAGGATGGTTCAAGATTACTTACTGTTTTACTCGTTGTACCCCACCCTTCTTCCAATGAGGTCAAGTAGCACTCTCTTCACAATGACTGAGGCAGGCTCCGAGAGTGATTGGCTGACAATCATTCTGTTTGCTTCATTGAGGAGGGATTTAGCTTGGGCTTTCTGTATTCATACCCAATGCTCCAGCGGATGGCATCACATGGACACTGAGTCTTTAATACTATCTTGGGGAACGTTACAAGTTTGGAAGCAATAGCTATCTCTATCCTTCATTAGATTCTCTCTCGTGTTCTTCCATGTATTGTCACCAACAAATGTTCCTTAAGTAAAGACTGACTTTTAACATAAGAAGAGCCCTGCTGGATCAGGCCAAAGGCCCATCTAGTCCAGCTTTCCTGTATCACACAGTGGCCCCACCAGATGCCTCAGGGAGCACAAGACAACAAGATACCTGTATCCTGTCGCCACTCCCCTGCACCTGGCACAAAGAAAACCTACTCCTACAACCAGGAGGTTGCTTATCCCCATCATGGCTTGTAAGCTGTGATGGACTTTTCCTCCATAAATCTGTCCAATCCCCTTTTAAAGGCATCCAGGCCAGGTGCCATCACCACCTCCTGTGGCAAGGAGTTCCACAAACCAATTACACACTGGGTAACGAAATATTTTCTTTTGTCTGTTTTAATCCTCCTTCCACTCAATTTGAGTGGATGTCCCCTAGTTCTAGTGTTGTGTGAGAGGGAAAAGAACTTCTCTCTATCCACTCTCTCCATCCCATGCATAATTTTATACGTCTCAATCATGTCTCCCCTCAACCGCCTTTTTTCTAGACTGAAGAGCCCTAAACGCTGTAGCCTTTCCTCATAAGGGAGATGCCCCATCCCACTAATCATTTTGGTCGCTCTTTTCTGCACCTTTTCCAGTTCCACTATATCCTTTTTGAGATGTAGCGACCAGAACTGGACGCAATACTCCAGATGCGGCCTTACCATCGATTTGTACAGCGGCATAATAATATTGGCTGTTTTATTCTCAATCCCTTTTTTAATTATCCCAAGCATGGAATTGGCCTTCTTCACAGCCGTTGCACACTGGGTCGACACTTTCATCGACCTGTCCACCAGCACCCCAAGATCTCTCTCCTGATCCATCACAGACAGCTCAGAATCCATTAGCGTGTATGTGAAGTTTTGATTTCTTGCCGCAATGTGCATCACTTTGCACTTACTTACATTGAAGCGCATCTGCCATTTTGCTGCCCATTCTCCCAGTTTGGAGAGATCCTTCTGGAGCTCTTCACAATCCCTGCTGGTCTTCACCACCCGGAAAAGTTTAGTGTCATCCGCAAACTTGGCCACCTCGCTGCTTATCCCCAACTCCAGGTCATTTATGAACAAGTTGAAAAGCACCGGTCCCAAGACCGATCCTTTGGGCACACCTTGGGTTTTGTTCTGGGTTGACTCTGTGTTAGGGCTTGGGTATCCTGTGTTGTACCATTTATCACTTCAGTTAAAACTATCAGAGGAAAATTGCAAGAGACTTGCTGTTGGATCCCAGTAGCAAAGACAGGGCTGCTTATGCCCACTCCTGGCAAATTCCTCATTAAGTGGTGGTTAAAAGTGACTTTATAGTGAGTTTGGCAGTCATCATCAATAAGTAACGATGCCTTGTTATAGCTTGGTTGCCCAGGAGTGCAAGGAGAGGAGAGAAAATAAGACCAGTCTTGTTTAATCAGATCAAAGGGACTTCTAATCAGGCATTATGACTTCCACAGAGACCAGTCAGATGCCTCTAGGAAGGCAACAAAGCAGGGCGTGAAGGCACCAGTTCTCCCCCTCCCCCCCCCACACCTGATATTCAGTGGTATAGGACTTCTGAACCTGAAAGTTCCATTTAGTTTTCATGATTAATAGAGAGAAAGAGGTACTCCCCATGACCTTTTGTAGGTATCTGGATTCAGGACAGGTAATAACATAACAATGAGAACAAATGCAAAGGCAATAGCCAAGCAAGGGGATCTAGCTGTTGTCAAAAATGCGTCTAGACGTGCTGCTTTAAATATGTTTGCCTGGAAGCCCATCTGAGGATCACTATCTTCTCAGTGCCATGTGTAACATTATAAACCATGTGTTCTGATTACAACCTTAATGGATCTCAGTACAATGTTAAGTTTTTGCTGGGCTTGTTTGTTTCACTGAGGGAAGAATGGCATCACCCTTCCTCTCTTTGAAGTGGTCCCTCTAATTGAAAAGCTGCTTTTAAGATGGGACTGATGAATATAAATTGACATGCTTCAAACATGTGGCATCAGGCCATAATGAGGCCCTTTTTGTCAGCCTTTCTGGCTTCACTGCCACCCAGCTCTTTTCCTCTTGAACTCCAGCAGCAGCCAGTCACTCTGCATAGGGTGGAGGGAGAAAGAGACCCTCCTACTGGCCTATTTTGACAGCTGTTCACCTTGTTTTCCCCAACTGATTCTTTCCCTGTCTGTTGTGCCTTGTCCTTACCATTGATTTTAAGCCTGAGGGCAAGGCATGTGTTGTCATGAATTTTTGTACAGTTCTAGCAGTGTTAATTTATAATTAATATGGGATAATATGACCGGTGTTGGATGCCCTATTGATTTATGGAAGCAGCTTCCTCACAAGTATCCTTACAGTATTCCTTACAGCCTAACTATCCTAGGTTGAGTAGTGATGTGATGGAAGTGTTGATTCAAAACCTTGGCTTGCTTCTGTTTCTGCTTTCTGTAGGTTCTTGCTGCAAAAGTGGTCACCAGTGCTCGTAGTCCTGGAGCCAAGTGCTATGGTATTGTGACCATGTCATCGAGTACAGAAGTAGCAAGATGTATAGCCCATCTCCATCGTACAGAGCTGCATGGGCAGCAGATTTCTGTTGAGAAAGTAGGTGTGACATGCACTGTGTAACTGATGGGTGAAACAGTGTATCAGGGAGGGTAGTGATGATCTCTTCTCAAAATAGATGTCCGCCCTCCTAGAGCCAGTTTGTTTATTTTTTTTTTCTAAAATGACCCACTCTTTGTTCTGAGAGCCTATTTTGTCTGACTGAAGAATGGGTTTCCCAGATGAGCTTGGGGATACATTGAACTTTTTGAGTTAGAGAAATTTTTGTAAATGAACTGGATCGGAAACTATGCCCAGTACCTTTAAATAACAGGAGGCCAATTGGGAGTTAATCTGGGAAGGGTAATCTCTGGGCCTGTAGTGGAGTGGTGGCCTATTTTCTGTTAGTTTATGCCCCTGTTGAAGAACTTGGATTTTACTTTAACTTGACTTTAAATTGTTGTGGTCCTATGAGAAATGACTCTGTCCAGTTTCTGGGACCTATATGGTTGTGTCCTGGTTGGCAGTCTACATTTAACATCTATATTGCCTCTTTAAAATTTCAGGTAAAAGGTGATCCCTCCAAGAAAGAACTGAAGAAAGAAAGTGATGAAAAATCTGGCTCTGGTAGAAATCCTGGAGAAAAGAAGACATCAAGTGACAAGGCCAGCAAGTAAGAGCCAAACTTACCCATCTTGTGTTGGTCTGCTCCAACCAAAGCTTGTCTGAGAACAGTGCAAGCTGAAGCACGTTTCTTGCAGGGCTGTATGATCTCTGTTTTAAAGCAAACTGAATTCTGTGCCATGAGAAGATGGATTCTGAGCCTTTAAAAATATGTAAATTTGCACGAGAAACATTCTGTGTACACATATATCATTGTTTCTATGTATGAATAGTGAATTGAAATGGGGTCACCTACAAATTAGGTAGTGGTTTCTACACATTAATACTCCTTACGTATGCAGAAGTAAATAAGTTAAAAAAAAGAAGCCCCCAGCTTAATGTAGTCTAAGCATGATCCAAGAACCATAGAATGTTGAGATGTCCATTAGAACACGGGGGGGGGGGGGGGGAATTGGGCTGCTAGAGCCTTTAACACATGGAGGTGGGAATTAGAGTTGAAGAGATGCAACATTTTGTGTCTGATTCCTTTTGTATATACGAATTAGCAAACTGTGATGGTTGACTTCCTATCAGTATACATGTGAAATGGAACCAGCCACAGACAAGGTAGGGGGTTACTTGGGGGTTCCCTAGGTACTATGCAAAAGTAGATAAGGTTGAAAATTTAATGCAGATTGAGCGTCCTCAGTGACCTGCTGCAGTCATGCAATCTTGAGATGTTAATTGAACACAGGAAATAGTGAGGATAAAAATTGGTATGCTTGAGACTTTAACTGCATAACCTGTATTCTAGAGGTGGGCATTCAGGTTGGAGCGATGCAGCATTTATTATAGTGTGGGGAAGGGATACAGAAGTAAAGGTTGTAAATTGAGAGAATTTTGAAAACTCCAAAACTATCCCCTTCTGGCAGATGTGATCTCTCATGAGTTTTAAAAAACATTCCTGGCATGTAGATATGATTATATGCTATAAACCCATCTCATGATCTGAAGGCAAACTCTCTTCTTTCCTGCTCCCCTTTGTGTGGGGGGGGTATATGTGATTGTTACCTGATGATCATAGATACATTAACATCCCGGATTTTTCTATTGTTTTCTGTGGCCAGCTCTTATTCCTGCCCCAAGGGAGGGTGGAGAAAAGGGTCCTCGAGGAACCAGAAGTTGGGGAGGCCATGTGCCTTAATAGGTTAACTGTGGTTGAAACCAGCGGAGGAGAATACTTAACACAGAATGTTCAGGTTCAGTTCAGGTAACGCAGAATGTTCAGTTGACAAAAATACATAGGAAAATGGAAGTCGAGCGCAGAGGATAGAAGGAATTGGAATGATTAGGCTGCTTAGCTGGCCTTTCCTTCACAACTGGGAATCCACTGCAACGTTTTGTGTCCCATCTATCATAAGTGTAACTGAAAAGACATGTTTCTTGTGGTAAACAGCCAAATCCATCACCTTGCAAAGAGAAATGGTGTATACTTGGTATTCGTACATATTGATGGCTATTTCAAAAATCAACTCTTTTCCAATGTCTTCCTTTCAACTGAAAGTGGAATCTTTCAGGTAACTGAATTTTGTGGTCTTGCAGAATTGTCGCATTCAGACAACTCTGTTAATTTTTTTTTAAGAACTCCATCCAAAAAAGAGGATAAGAAATCTGACAAATCTGAGAAGAAGGAATGCAAAGATGGAAAGAAACCTGAAAGTAAAGACGAGAAGAGCGACAACGGATCCAGCTGCCCTACTCAAGACCCTGCTAAAACGCCTGAAGAAAAGAAGCGAATAAGTATGTATTAGGAATATTTTGTTCTCTTTACAGACAACTCTTCAACTTGGCTTTCTCTATGGGCAGGTTGAGGTACCAGGATTGGAATTCTCTTTCCAAAATATGTATGATTAGCTTCTAAATAATAAAACCATATTCATAGACCTTTTGCAGGGATCCCTTGAGGACTTTTTGTATGATTAAAGGAAATTCTTAATGTTAAGATTTTACTGAATCCTTGTTTAGTATTTTGAGAGCAAGCCATAGAACAATTATTTAAAAAAAATCTAAACTGTTGGGTTTCTGTACTGTTACTTTCAATTTTACTTCTAATTCATTTGCCTGTTATAAAGGCAAACTACTATCTCAGAAATAGAAAACTTGACACTTTTTCTAAAACATCCATACCGATCTAGTAAAATCAGATTTTTTTTTCCTATTTGAGTAGTTATACATGTCAGTTTCTTTTCTAAAGGTGTAAAAAGTCCAAGTCATATGGTAGTTCTGGACCAAACAAAAGGAGACCAAATTCACACCAGGACAGTGAGAAGGGGGAGGTTTGAAAAAGTAAGTATTACTCAGAAGATTGACTTGCTTTGACCCTGGTTGTGTTTCTTGATGTAGCAGAGGAGTCATGGGAGGACTGAATGAAAAAGGAGGCTGAGTGACCTTGATAAACTAGATCCTGAAACTGTAATGGGATCTATGTTGAAGATGTAATGGGACCCTCAAGGCTACTGCAAAAATCACTTTTCTGCTCTATGGTAGGCAGCGTTTTTCACCAGCTGTGCCCCCTCCTGATGTCAGTTATACATAGGCTTACCATAGTCCCGGAATCACGGCGTACTTCAGCCTAGAGAGGACCCGAGCCGTTCCCAAGAGTGCACCGTGGCTGCCCAATGCGGGCCGCAGCTTCCAGTCAACGAGGCAACTGTGTTGGGCAGCCGCGGTGCACTCTTGGGAGCGGCTCGGGGCCTCTCTAGGCCAAAGCGTGCCTCGATTCCTGGACTATTGTAAGCCTAGTTATACACACCCCAGTAACCTCCAGATTAGACTGCTACATTGTGTTGTATGCGGGTCTACCTTTGAATACGTTTTGGAAACTTTGGTTAGTACAGAATATAGTTGCTAGGTTACTAACTGGAACCAGTTATGTATCTTGCCAGGGTGTGCTTGCCACTGCTTAAACAGCAATGCTGGTTACTAGTTTGTCTGTAAACACAGTTCGAAGTGCTGGTGGTCACTTTTAAAGCACTAAATGACTTAGGATGTGGGTACCTAAAGGATTGCCGCCTCCTGCATGAGCTTGCCTTGAACCTTCTGTTGGATGTTCACTCTGAGTTGTTCCCCCTCTCTAAATAAATAAATGTGTATATATATATGTGGGCCCCCATATCCGCTGGGGATATGTTCCAGGCCCCTCCGTGGATACTTGAAACTGTGGATAAGAGCGAACACCCCCTCCATGGTTTTCTGAGGGGCCCCCCACCCTGCCTCCCCTGCAGGCAGGCATGCTTGACCCCCCCAGCTCTTATTTTCTTTCAGCAAGCTTTGTTTCTTCCTTAAAACAAACAGAGAAGCAGCCTCCATTGCAGGCAAGTAGAACGAGACTAAGTCCTAGAGAGGCTCTGCAAGATTTCTGTTAACCCGTGATTAGACGGGTCCCCTGACAGTGCTAAAGGAGATGCAGGTTTCTGTTAACCTTGCAGAGCCTCTCTAGTACTTAGTCTCGTTCTACTTGCCTGTAGTAAGCAGCCAGAGGCTGCTTCTCCTGTTTCTTTAAGGAAGAAACGAAGCTTACTGGGAAAAAAGTAAAAGCCTGGGGGGGTCCCCACGATCTGTGGATAACTGAAACCGTGGATAGCGAATCAGTGGATATGGGGGCCCACCTGTGTGTACATAAATATATAATATAATATATATATATATATATAAAATCTGACATATTTGGTGTGATAAGACTTTCTCCCTGGTTGTGTTCCTGGGGTGCACTTTCTGGAAAAGCTTGCCATGTTCCAATCTTGAGGTCTTTTTAGGTGGCAAGCAAGACTTATTTGCCAAAGCTGTGGTTGGTTTAAATTCTGATTGTGATTACTGCTCTCTGTGCCTTTGATACTGAACTTTATTGCACAGTGTGCATTCATGCGTTTATATTAAATGGTTGCATGCAGATTTATTAGTAAATGTATAAATATCACTAACTCTGTATTTATAAAAAATTGTTTCCAGCCACCAGTGATGAGGACCAAAGAGCGTTTTCTTCCAGATAAGGTGAAATTCAGAGACTATCGCAGCAGAAAGGACATTGTGCCTTTTGAGAAAATGAAGGAGCAAAGAGTGCGGGAGCACATGGTTCGACTGGAACGGATACGGCGTGCTGTAGAGCTGCGAAGGTAAGAGGGGGGAGGTGTTTGTTCTGCCGGATGAGGGATGGACTTGTCATGGTCTTAAGCTTGAAGAAAGGAAGCAGCTTATCGGATGTCTCCAAAGTAAACTGTACTCTTAGGCCAGAACTAAACATTGTCAGTTGATTCATCTGATCCTGTGTCATTGGTGGCACCATCAGCTCTGCAAAACGCAGGGATTCTCCAAAACCAATCTAAATACCTTTCATAGCGCTGACCTATCCAGCCAGTCTCTTACAATCTTCTGTGACACTGGAGCACTTGTTCTTTTTGGTAGCAAATGTAGAAAAGAAGTCTGAAACCACCCCATCTCTCAAACTCCCACTTTTGCAGGCGAAGAGAAATTGCTGAGCGAGAAAGGCGTGAGAGGGAACGCATCAGGCTTATTCGTGAGCGTGAAGAACGTGAACGTTTGCAGAGGGAGAGAGAACGGCTGGAAATTGAAAGGCAAAAGCTGGAGAGAGAGAGAATGGAACGAGAGCGCCTGGAAAGAGAACGTATTCGGATTGAGCAGGTAGACTTGCTCGCCTGTCTTAAACCCTCCACCTTTGCTACTAGGGAGTTGTGCCACTAACTGAAGTGCCACTAACTGAAGTTTCATGCTACAAGTTGCACCATGATACCTGGTGATGAACATAACCAAAACTTTGTCCTGCTATGTGGTGCTAGTTTATATATTTCAAGAATAGACTCTAAATTGTAATTTCTAAACGTTTATAGACTCTAAATTGTAATTTCTCCCATTCAGACAAATTATACAGATTGTTCAGTCCCTGCTTGTCTTAATGTTACATGCATTGCCCAATTTGGTCCAACTTGTAATATGTTTATGAAAAGTAGAGTTAAGTTGGAACGTTCTGGAGACATAAGCTCTCACATTCTGGCAGTGAAAAGAGTCTTGCCAACTCCACTGGTGATGTAGCTTTTAAAAAGGATTTGTCAGCATGTTGGGCTTTTCACGAGAGCTGGTAACTTCAGCATGCTGCATTTTGTATTGGAATCTTTGTGCAGTACAGATGTAGCCATTCAGACACATTTGCCTCATTGCTTCTGGTTGTAATCACGGTTGGGTTTATGCCTAAGATCACCAACCTATGAGGCTACCTATTCTAGTATTTCCCCCCATGTGTGAGAATGAATAATGTTTTGCATCAGGGAATACTCTTAATAAAGACTCTGTAAGGAGAGCTGTATCAACTTTCTCCCGGTTAGGAGCGTCGCAAGGAAGCAGAGCGGATTGCTCGCGAAAGAGAAGAGCTTCGACGTCAGCAGCAACAGCTTCGATATGAGCAGGAGAAAAGAAATTCCTTAAAACGGCCTCGTGATGTCGATCACAGGTAGTGTTTGAAAATAAAACAGACTGTGGGCTTACTTGCCTGGTACCATTTGTCCAATTCCATAAGTGATACTGAACATAAGAAAAGAAAAGCCCTGCTGGATCAGGCCGAAGGCCCATGTAGTTCAGCATCCTGTTTCCCGCAATGGCCCACCAGCAGCTTCTGGGAAGCCCACAAGCAGGAAATGACCCTATCGTTGCTTGCCTGCAACTGGTATTCAGAAGTTTGTTTATAGAACTAAGCCTGTCCTCTTTGAGTAAGCATTGTTAGAACGTGGTGTGACAACTTGGCGCAGTGTAAAATTTCTAAGACATTTGAAAGGCTGGGAAACCACCAGGTGTGCTTTGTTGTCTTTTTAAAATAAATTGGACAATTTGGGAAACTGTTCTTATTTCAGCTGGGGCTTCTTGCACTGCTTGGTCTGCTCTGAATAGCAGGAGATCAGCAGAACTTCAAAGCAGCAACGCCCAGATAATGCAGTCTCACTTCCAATTTAATGTGCCCTTCACTGTCATGCCTAATCCATCCCAACCCTATTTTTTTTAAAGGAGAGATGAGCCCTACTGGAATGAAAGTAAAAAGATGTCCTTGGACACAGATGCACGTTTTAGTCATGGGTCTGAATACAGCCGCCAGCAGAACAGGTTTAGTGACTTTGATCACCGAGACCGAGGGCGATACCCAGAGGGTTCCACGGTGCAGTCGTCCTCCTTTGACAGGTATGGATGCACTTCACAGTTGCAGAAGTGACTGGGTGGATTGACAGATGCTTTTGTCATCATGGCGCTGCAGTAGACAGTAACCTTGCACACCTCAAAAAAAGTTGCCTTGTGAGTAGATTTTACACAGTCCAAATAAAACTGTGCCTTAGCAAATGCTCAGATTGATATGTTACCACAGTAAGCATATTACTGGTATTATGCCCATATTTGAGGGGGAGAGGAAGCACCGGTTACCTAAGCTTCTCTAGTCAGTTCACAGTTAACTTGAAATTTGAACTAGGGAATCCATAACTCTCATTCTTGCCTTTTGCAACATCCAAATAGTAAATAGTTCATATGCACTCTAGAGTTTAATACTTGGTGGTGTTAATCTTCCAGGATGATTTGAAGCATGTCTGTTTGGAACACAGTGGAATGTTCTCCTTCATTAATGTGCTTAAGAATGCAACCTTAGGTAACACTTGTCCCATTAATGCAGTCCGCCATTTTTTAGAACATGCAGTAGAACATTTTTATCACTGGTGCAGAAAGTGGATGCATTTTCAGTAGGGAAGCAGCCTGTGGCATGTCATGTAGCTGGCAAACTACAGTAGACTGAAGGAAGGACTCAAGGTGATGATCCTTCGTTTTTAACGAATTCCTGCCTTTTTGAACAGACGTGAGCGATTTGTAAACCAAGGTGATGGAAAAAAGGCTCGGCCAACTGCCAGAAGAGAAGATCCTGGCTTTGAGAGGTACCCCAAAAACTTCAGTGAATCCAGGAGAAATGAACCCCCCCAAGCCCGAAATGAACTTCGTGACAGTGACAGACGTGAAGTTAGAGGAGACAGAGATGAAAGAAGAACTGTGATCATTCATGATAGGCCCGAAATCACCCATGGCCGGCATCCACGAGAGGCTGGGCCCAACCCTCCCCGGCAATCTTCATGGAAGAATGAAGGAGGCATCAACCCGGACAAACGGGATGCCAGGTGATTAGACGGGTCCCCTGACAGTGCTAAAGGAGATGCAAGTTCCCACCCAAACCTTGGGCGTGTGCGGCTTCCCCAAATTCCTAACTGAGGTGATCCTATTGCTTCCTCCACTTAGGGTAGAATTCCTTTTAAAATGTGGGATGAGTAAGAGGGTGATAGGTCAGAGTTTTGTCGCTTTGCTGTGACATATTGGCTCATTCACTACTTAAATCTTTGCATCTTGGCACCATTGTGCACAAAACCAAGGGGTGGAATGACTTTTTCTCTAATATTTTGGGCTCTGTATGTCTATGGTTGTATAAGTGACCCTCAGCTTTGTTCATTTTTGTATTGAAAATGCTGTAGTGGTCTTAACAAGCCTGAACTAGAAAAAAGTTTGTTCTGCTGCTTTGGCAGAGAGCATGGCTTATAAATGTTTACATAAAATCCCAGAGGGTTAGGTTTTCATAGCCCCATTTCTCCTTCCATTTCCAAGGAAATGGAAATGCTACCCTCCTAACCCTTAAAAAACATTACAGTAAGAGAAAAACACTGGTACATGCAAATAAACAACCCAATAATGCATAACACAAGAACAAGATATGACTCTTACAGCATAGGTACCAGAAATTAATGACTTAATAATTTCATATTTTACAAAATCAAAAGGGGCATGAACCTCTTAACCCTTTGTGGAGAGATTAGCCTTAAATGAAGTTATGTTTACCTGCCCAGCTGTTCAACTTTCCTCACCAAACCAGGGCTGACTCTCATAAGCCAAATAAGATAGGCAAGGTTAATCTGTTTGAATGCTCCCAATGCCAGAATTTAAACATGCCTAAGAAAGTAAACCAGTTGGGACGCTTGTGGACTTGACTGGCTTCCCCAGGGAGCCCTGTGGTCTCTTGTCATGTAGAGTTGGGTGACCAGACAGAAATTTTGACTTTTCTAAGCCAGCTCTTCTCTGAGCAGATTGCCCACCCACCCAGGCCCAAGCTGTCCAAAGCTGGAATGGTGAACCAGCTGCTGAGCTGGAAGACCATGCTGTCTTTAGCAACATGATGTAGCAGTAAAATCTGCTCCTAGAAATGTGATGCTGAGTGTCAGTTCTGTAGCAGAACTTCAGCAATATTGAAAAATGGATTGCTAATCTTTACTGCTGTAGTAAACAATACTGATCTTTTTTTAGAGTTGTGACTGTCTTAAACTGGGTGTCTTCTATTGTAACATTTTCACTCATAGTCAGAGTCCTAATTTAGCACTAATGAGAACTTTAACCTTTTGGAGCAGCTGGGAGAACAGTTTGAGCAGTAAGGACAAAAGTCAGTGAACACCCTTAATTCCCTGTCTGCTAAAAATCAGGAATGTCCATTATAGGAGAAGGTGGATCTGTGTTCATTTTTGTATTGGAATTTGTATCCAAATAAGTAAACATCTGGGGCTGCTCAGAATATATTCTGTGGTAAAGCAAACAAGTCATCTTTTCAGCCTGTGTCAGTCAGGATCAATAATAAACCTGTGTAAATGGGAGGGATTAAACTTGATCAGGTATGTCCCTGCCCCATCTCATGGCTTTGAAGTTGCAAGGTGCAGATAATAGAGCATGTTTTTTTCACTTGATGAAGTGCGGCAGTAGTCACACTCTCGCAACTGTTTTGAAGCACTGAGCAAAACAGAGCTTCAGTTGGATGATTTTTACTTATAGCACCATGTTGACTCTTGTTGTTTCCTTAGAGAGAGGTCTGAAAGGTCAGGCCGAGACGTTTCTGGGCATTCAGTGAGAGGCACCCCAACTGGTAGTCGTAGCAGCACATCTGGCTATGGAAGCAGGGAGACTGAACGAGGCGTGATGGAACGTGGAAGTGGGGGACAGGTAGGTAATACAAACCTCCTCTCATTTGGACAAAGAGCTTAAACTTGCTCAATATGCAGGCGGTGTTTGGAAATGAGTTGAGGGCCAGGGGGCACAATTAACTTGTGTCTTCTGAGTACTGGAACATAAGCTGTATCTGGCTTTGATGGATTTTCTAGGAGGGTCCTTGGCCGGGGCACATTTGAGGCACCTTGGAACTCGCGCCTAATTACCCCACCACCCCACCACCTTTTGACTAAGTCGTGCACTTGTAAGATGGCACCATAACAATATAAAAACACATCAATATTAGCAAAAATCCTAAAACGGTTAAGCAATAAAGTCTGAGAGAGAACCGGTAGCAGAAACATGATTAACAATCAAAAACTTGTAAACCCAAATATTTTAACTGTATGCCTAAAAGAAAACCACAAAGGGGTCTGTCTAGGGAGGGAGTTCAAAGGACAGGGTCACAACTGCCAGAACCCTCTATGTGGCCCGGCCCAGATTCTACTTGCTGAATGCACTTGGAGCAGGAATCTTGAGGTGACCCATGTGCATTTTTAGTGAGTGGAATGGTGCAGAAAAATGTGTGCCCTGAGCTATTGTGGGCCTGGGCCATTCAGGACTGTAAAGGTAAGAACCAGCATTGTGAAATGGGAACCGAAGCTCCATGGCAGCCAGCGGAACTCTGCAACACATTAGAGTATTGTGTTCTCAGCAGCTAGTCCCAGTTAACCGCTGTGCTTTTATATTTTGAGCCAGCTGCAGTTCAGTAGATGTTGTAGAAAACCTTGTAGTCTTGGCAGCCCAAGCTAACTGTCACCTTAGTTGGCCGTACACATTAATCTTGCCATCTCTTCCACACGTCCTGTCTTCCCTTGATCTTATGCAGAAGTAGTGCTGAACAGAGTAAGGTTAGTGTTAGATGGAGATGCACCTTCTATTACATTTCTTTATTGTTACAGTATTTATATACCGCCTTTCTCCTAAACTCAAGGCGGTTTACATTGGCAGGCCAACCATAAGCCCCATTTTTTTTCAAGTGGTTTTTTTATTTTTATTTCATTTTATAAAGGAAAAAAATACAAGTGGGGTTTTTACAATGTTCTATGAGGAACTCGTAGAACCCTCCATTTCTCAAGGTGTTTCCCTTCATAGTGCAGTTGTCTTTCTGACCGCAGGCTCTTGCCTTTCTCCTAGAAGGAGTCTTAAATTTATTTGTAATATATTCTCTGCTTCAGTCAGGGCTGCTCATATGAAATCTCTGCAGAAGAGATCTCCAGATGAGGCAGAGCTAAAAGCATTTCCAAGGTACTTAATGAGAGAAAGCAGTGTACAGTTGTATGGTGTTTTTTTGTTTTGTATGAGTGCTGTTTCTCTTGGGTCACTTCCAGTTTGAAGGATAGCATCATTCTCTTTACTTTCCTAGCATTATAGTGAAGACCGCCATGTGGTTGAGCGTCACAGTCGCGACAGCGGACCAAGGAAAGAGTGGCATGGCCCCAGTTCACAAGGGAGCAGCTATCATGACACGAGGAGGATGGGAGATGGCCGAACAGGAGGTGGCATGATGCCTCCCCACTCAAGGTGCGTAGGATGCTGCTGCTTCTCTCCCCTCCAAACCCTTTTGGCTCTCCTTATCTTGACTTTGCAAGGAGAATTAAAACAAATGTGGAATTGAAATTCATAGTCTCTAGTTGCAAAAAATGTGTGTGTGGCACAGCTAGGGTTTGGATGACTCATTCAAAGCTTGGTGGTGGAAGTTAGACCCTTAGACCAAGCTTTTCAGGGAACTCCATTACTCTGTATAACTATGCATCTGAACTTGCGAACATTGGAAGCCTTTTAAACTGCTCACCTTCAAGGATATTATCTAAGAACAAATCCCCATGGACCTCTGGAGATGTGACTTTGTCCCTAAGGAATGAGGGCCTTGGGTTTGGTGCCTTTCTTCCCCAAGCTGGGAGAAGTGTAAGCCCAAGTGCCTACTCCTCCCCTGTGAGGGCAAAGGAATATCTGAATAGGCCTCAGAACTGCAAGAAATCCAAAAGTCCCATTTGGACACAATTACTTGGAATGTTCTGGTGCAGATACAGGAAATCGTGAGCTAGAAAGGTTTATTCATACAACCTGGGTTCTTCAATTACTGGATTCTCATAAAGCAGCAATATTGTGTATCTGATGCACACCAGAGAATACCCCCAAGTCTCAAGAATGGTAGCAGCTGCATTCCCACACTTGTCTGCCCTTTTCGCGGCTTGGTTGTGTGAGGTATCTAGCAATGTATGAAAAGTCTTCTGCTTCCCTTCAGTTCCATGTCCTCCTTGGTGCAGTGTTTATACTTGGACCATGGTTGAGGTTCTACAATGTACTTTCAGCATTTTGGAAAGATGCCAGTCTTCACAAACTAATTATTGTTTCTCTCAAATTCATTTCAGTAATTCTTCACCTATTAACAGAGTTGTACAGATCACGGGCAATTCCATGCAGAGGGGAAGTGGTTCGGGATTTAAGCAATTTAAGAGTGGACCATCAAGAAGATTCTGAGCCCCAACATCTGCTTACTCCTTGGTTTCAGGATAACTTATTGGAATTCTCTTGTGAACAAGAAGCCTTGGCTGAAGAAAACCTGTCTTTTTTTTTTTAACGTGATTAATTTTTTCTCTTTTTGGAGGCATTTTAAATAAATTAGGATGTTGGGGTTTGGATAGTTCCTTGTACCTTTTTTGATGAGCATTTCCCCCTGTAGCAGTAGGAGCTCTGAAACAAATTGGAAACAAACATGTGAACGATGTACAGAGAGAGGACTTGTTTTGCAGCCCAGTAGTTTAATTTACCAGCATTATCTCTGTGATGTCAGGCTTGAAAATTAGATACTTCTCACAAAACACACTGTTAACTAAGTTGTACATCAACCCCTCTGCTATACAATATGTAGAGAACAAGATTGGTTGTTCTTTTTATTTCTGGGTATTATGTAACCTATTTTTGCAGAAGTTGTTACACTGAGTGAATCTGTATCCTGGCCAATGTATCCTTTTGAAATAAACCATAATCTGTATAGTTCCTTGTACCTGTCTGGAATGTCTGTCTGGGAAGCTGAAAAGAGACTGGTTCTATCTATTAGCCATTTTTGTTGGAGTAAGTGGCCTCTTGCTCTCTGTGCTCCCCTCTCTTGGACTGAGAGTAAGAACACAATAAAAAGTGCATATGTGAGTAAAATAAGCAATGCAATTAGCAGTCTTTGGAAAACTTTTACCTTAAAAGGCCACCAAAGTGTAAATTGAGAATCAAAGCTGTAAAAACACTCATGATACCAACTGTTCAATTGCATCTCTCTCCCCCCCCCCCTTTCCTTTCCTGCTCAAACCTGGACCTCCTGCTGTCCCTTCCCAACAGTTGCTGGGCTTGTAAAATTTCTTATCTTGTTCCTATCCTTAGCTCAGCCAACAGGTGGGAAGAGTACAGCCTGACCCATCCGGTGTGAAGTCTCCACTTGCAGTGACATGCTCTGCTCTTGCCATTTAGCTGCACATGCAACCAGTAGTGATACTAGGCAACCAATTCTCTAGGAATGCAGAACTCCTCACCCAGTGAAATCACTAGCCAGCAGAGTCATTTGGGGAGAATATGGTCAGGTTGATAATCTCCTCTTACCTTGTCCCAAATTAGTGTCCTTTAGTGTACTTTAATCTGGAAGGGGTTGTATAGGTGTGATGTAGAGGCTACCTTAACCCACAGTCATTGGTTTTTCTATACACAGTGCTGTGGTTTTCTGTCAAGAAAACCTGAATTCTGTGGTCTTTAAAAATGATGCAAGTTGGCATCTCATTTACTCTTAAATAGAAAAATGTCCGTACAATTCTGGCTTTACTAGTCATGATGGGGCGAGGAAATCTGCAGGACACAAAGCCCCATCATAGATTCTTTCTCTGCTACCCTTTTGTTGCTGGAGATTTCATCAGATATTATTCAAATGCTGTCAAGAAAACTTCCCAGTCAGAAGGGCTAAAATTACTAGTTTTGTACCTAGTACAACCCCTGCTAACTGGGCAAGAGGCACTTTTTCAATTGGTGCTCCTCTGATATTTAGCAGGGGGAGAGTAACTGCCCCCTTTAACCCCAGCACAGTGTCTTTTCTGGTGGCTGTTTGCTGGTGGTGTTCTGCATCTTTTTTAGATTGTGAGCCCTTTTGGGACAGGGGGCCATTTTAATCATTTGAGTTAGTCTGTAAACCACTTTGTGAACTTTTTGTTGAAAAGTGGTATATAAATACTGTTGATAATACTAGTTTTGTTTAAAAAAAAAAGCCTTAAAAGAAATCTTAGGATTCTTGGGAACTTGCACTGGTCACCATTTCCCAGCTTTTCAGTGCTGTGGGATTATTGCATGTAACAGGACTCCTTGACAAAAATGCAGGTTAACAGTCCTGTTTTTTGCACAATGCTTGAAAACAGTCCTGTTTTTTGCACAATGCCTGAATTGTGTATATTTATGAATTAATCTTAAATCACCATATTGACCTGAGTATAAGACTCGTTTTTCCCCTAAGGCAAGTCTTTAAAGTAGGGGTGTGGCCTACAAAGCCTAGCATTTCCTGCCTAGTGTTTTCTGCAAAGTGCTTTCAAGCCAAGCCTTTCAGAGTCTCTTTCAAAAGGGGCTTGTTTTTCTTTTTTTAAACTGCAAAGCTGTGTTTTCAAGCCTTTCCTTGCAGCTTGCCTCTTAATCAGTTGCTAGATGGCCAAAACAATTATCTCTCAGCAGCCTCAGTTAATTTGAAAAAAATAACCCTTAAGTTCCAGCCCCAGGACTCTGCAAGATCAATAAATATCTTAGTTTCCAGTTTGAAAGTTGAGAGCAAGAGCTCCTGCATAGGCTTGCCATATCCAAAGGGGGATAGAGTGCCTACCTTTAGGCTGCAATCCTATGCACACTTTCCTGGGAATAAGCCCCATTGAATGCAATGGGACTTACTTCTGAGTAGACATGCATAGGATTGTGCTGTCAACCATTGAAATTTGAGCAGGTGCAGTTCATCATGGAAGGGTACAACAAGCTGCACCTGCCCAAATTCCGAAGGTTAAAGGTAGGCACTCTGGCACCCTTTGGATCTGGGAAGGCTACTAATACTAGGGTACCCAGATTCAATAAGGGACAGGGTGCCTATGCCTTTAACTGTACTAAAGCTGTACTGTTTTACTAATGTGTATAAGTTTAAAAAAGTTAATGTATTTTTTAAAAAATAGCACCAGACTTTAAGGTTGTGGCTTATAATCAGGAGCATCCTATACTCGGGACAATAAGGTATATTCTGACACCTACAAGAGTTCAGAAATATCATCTTGGGCACTTACAGCGGAAAAGCTGTTTTTTGCAGCAACAGACATTTATTGTGAAATTTCTGTGGACTTCATCAGATGCATGAAGTAGTATCTTCAGTGGGCTGATTCTGCATGTTTTAGACATCGGTACTGCGTGGAAAGAACAGTAAATAGAAGAGACCAAGAAGCCCTGAAACAAGTACTGTAGTAAGCAAGGGGGTTTGCATTCTTATGCAGATCCCAAATGTATACATAACACAGTAACCTATCAGATGATAAACTTAACACCTGTTACAGGAAAGAACCAACAGTCTTCAACTTTGAGTTGAACAGAATCAAACCTGCTGATAAATTCTAGTCCATTAATATGCTGGACGTTCCTGTGAAATGTAGTCAGCAGCCTGACCTGGGAGATTAAAATATTCTTCTGATTTCTGAATATCACCATTTTGTCAGGCAGAAATCTGTTCATTCTTTTGCACAGGACAGCTTAGTGTCTCTGTAGACGTAAAGAAAGGCATTGTTGGCAAGTGATGGTATGTATTGCTTTGAAGGATGAGCTTGTATGTGCACAGTCGCTCATCACACTGGGATCAAGTTTGACTCCTGACTAATATCTAATATTTTACAAGTGGGAATTTGGCTTTGTAGCTGATCTTAGGATCAGCTACTACCACAGGATTGCATTTTTGATTATTCAAAATGCCAAACCCCTTCTGATTACTTTAAATGTAAAACTAACTAATGTGACTAATGCGGGTCTAGTAAGGAAGTACCCCTTTTTCTATATACTAAAGCCCATTTAGTATATACTTTTTCTATATACTAAAGCCACTAAATTACATTGTTTTGCCATATGAGCTCATTGTGAATCTACCACTTCAATTCTATAAAATGTTCTGTTGCAGAAAGTTGTAGGTGGCTGTGATTTTGAAAATGCTACCAGGTACTGACAGAGCAAAGTAACCCATGACACATTTTTGATTTTGTGCTGAATACTATGAGTCATCATTAGAAGTTGAATCAATTTTTATTACATGAAGTCACTTGGAGACTGTTAAAATTATAAATATAAAAGGACAAAACAGAATGGCAACAGTGGTTCATAGCAAGACATTGAAAGTAGATTGACAGGATCCAACAGAAAACAGTCACTTGCTGTTCAGTGTAAATCCATGCAAAAGTAACTGATCCACTAAAAGCTAGCTTGTGCTAATCTATGATTTGGAGTTGGCATAAAGGGGAAAATTGAGGTGCTGCTGCTGAATTATTAGTCCCCTTGAACTGCATGAATGTTGTACCCAAATGTCTGTCAATGGCAGTTAATGGCTGGTGCTGTCCAGGTTGAAAGACTGAAATCCCCTTACCACACACACTATGCTTTGAAAACTCTCGCTTTATTCTTTTATAGCTGTGGGACATATGTTTTGAATTCTACAATCACATGGGCAGGGCATGTGGACATTTCCCATTAATTGGCACCATCCCAAGAACATGGAAAAGGCCCATGTGATTGTCCTCATGCTTTTTGGAGTGTATTCCCTCACACTGCAACCATGGGATTAGAACTAAGAAGAAACAACTGTTGTGGAGAGAGAACAAGAAATACATTTGATTGCTAAAGGATGTCATCTAGGACAATCTTTTTTTTAAAAAAAGCATCTTACAAGTGCCTTCTTAAAAAATTATAAAAAGTATTTGGCAGTGCTCACCTGGTGAAGTTATTGATGAATCAATTACATTGCCAGTGCAAAAGATTGTAAGCGGCTATTTTCTTATCTCAAACTATTAAGTATTGATAAGTGCTTTAATAAACAGACCTTTCCTGGCTGTCTGTTACCCCTTACTTGGTACATAATTGCATCTTCCAGAACTGCAAGCCAATTCAATGTACAATTGAAAAGTTTGCAAGGGAGTCCAACTCAGAAACATTTGACTTCGAATGAAGGGACTGGCCAAAAAAACAAAAAAAAATTAGAAGTCAAAAGTGTCAAGGCTCCAGAATGTATGGAGGCTATTTCAAGCTACAATAAGAGAAGCTCAACTAGAATGTATATGAATAAGTAGGAAAGGCACAGATACATCCAGGACAATGCCAGCATGGTTTACTAGTGAAATGGAAGTCTTTACCACATAACAAAAAGAACACAAATAGGCAAAATTAAATGTAGCTGACAATAAGATGTGGAAAAAGAATGAGAAATTCATGGCCTGAACATCAAGGGTAAATAAAAGCTTCTTTAAATACATCAAAAGCAGGAAATCTGCCAGGAAGACAGTTGGAGACTTGGGATAACAAGAGCATTAAAGCAGATATGGAGATTGCAGGGAAGTTGTATGAATTGCATCTGTCTGCACTACAAAAAACATAGGGCAGATATCCATGCCTGAACTGATATTCTCAGACAGGGCTGAATAACTGAGGTTCTAGAATGTATTGACAACAAATTAAAACTTAAATCATTGGGCCCAGATGGCATCCACCCAAGAGTTAAGGAACTCAAATGTAAAATTCCTGCTACTCTACCAGAAGTATATAATTTGACCTTTAAATCAGCCTTTGTGCCAGGAGATAAGAAGGTAACCAACATAATTTAGAGAAGGATCCAGGGGCAATCTGGGAAATTAACATCTATTCCAGGTAAAGTGGTGGAAAGCACAATTAAAGACAAAATTAGTAAACGTAGAAAACAGGCATTGCTGAAGAATCAGCTTGGTTTCACTTTCTACAAAAAGGTATGCCTCAACAACCTTCTAGATTAATCTAGGGCAGTGGTCCCTAAACTTCCTCCTACCGCAACCCACCTGTTCTCTGGCAGAGGGCATTGTGACCCACCTCGTTCCTCCACAGTGGGCCTCCAGAAGCAACCGGAAGCCACTTTCACAAAACTGGAAGTAAACCAGAAGTGACTTCTGGAGGCCTGTGGAGACCCAGGAGCAGCCTCCAATTGCATCCACAGGGCTCCAATTTCAGCCAACCAGACACAAGGACATATAGGAGGGCCCAATTTAAGGACCCACTGGACATCAGGCCATGACCCACAGTTTCAGAAATCCTGATATAGAGTATCATATAAATAAGAGGTGATCCTGTTCACACTATAAACCTGAACTTCCACAAAACAAGACAGATGCAAAGGCTCTTGAGTAAACTTACAGCACAATCCTATCCAACTTACACCACTGGTGTAACCAGCAGGGGAGGGCAGGGCCGGAGGGCTTTGGAGGGGAGGGGAGATTTAAATCTCCTTTCCATTCTGGGGCTTCCCCTTCTTGCTGCACTGCTGGTTACACCGGTGGTGTAAGTTGGATAGGATTGCACTGCCAGTTATCATGGAATAATGACAGGTCCTCTAAAATTGGTTGGTAACTGGTTAAAGAACAGGAAGCAGAGAGTAGGAAATAAATGGGCATTTATTTACAGGGGAGGGAAGAAAGAAATGAGGTCCCTCAATAATCTGTATTTGGACTGATGCTTTTAACTTGTTTCTAAATTATCTAGAGTTACAGATAAACAGCAAGGAGACTAAGTTTGCAGATGACACCCAACTATCCAGGGTGGTAAAAACCAAAATGACTTCTCCAAACTGGGTGAATGGGCAGCCAAATGGCAGCTGCAGTTCAATAACACTAAGTGTAAAGTGATGCACATTGGTGCAAAAAAAAAAAATCCTCACCGCACTGATGGGGTCTGAGCTGCTGGTACTGAAAGGCATTTCTGCCCATGGGTGTATATACCCAACAGGAGCCAAATGTGTACATCTGTGGGCTGGGCAGAAATTTATTAAACAGGAAGAGAGATCTTGGGGCTGCAGTGGAGAGTTCAATGAAAATGTTGACCCAGAGAGCAACAGCTGTGAGAAAGGCAAATTCCATGGAAAGGAACTAGAACGAGAAAGAATAAGACTGCTGATAACATAATGCCCCATACAAATTCATGGTGCAGCTACATTTGGAATACTGTGTACAGTTATGGTTACCACACCCAAAGGAGGATATGGTGGAGCTAGAAAAGGTGCAAAGGAAGGTAACCAAAATGATTGGAGGGGCTGGAGCACCTTCCTTATGAGGAAAAACTTTTAAGCTTGGGAAAACAGCAAGGGGGATTGAGACATAAAATTATGCACCTTCTCTCAACGACTACTAATCATGATAGCTTTGCACTACTTCCAGGTTCATGAGTACCAGCTACAGGGAAAGGGAAGAATTATGTTTTTTGCTCCTGCGTATGGACTTCCCATAGGCAGCTGGTGCACCACTATGGGAAACAGGATGCTAGCCTCCTCTCAGAAGGCTTTTCTAGAAGTTACTGGACTGGAGTTTAGTTTTTAAAGAGAGGGTTCATGGCTTGTGTTGGAGCAAGGTACAGGTAGCTATATTCCTAACTACTGCAGCAGAAAGGTAAGAGGCATATATTTTGTGTAATTCAAAACAGCTTCTCTCTTGTTTTTTTAGAAAGTAAGTTTGCTATCCGAAAGGAATGAACAAACTCACATAATGGCTGTAACCATGGGGAGAGGTAGACATCTTTAGCCTCCACAAGCCCCATTACAATGCCTGCAGCTGTTCTTGCTTTGTGAAGTCAAGGGCAGCTCCCATCTCCCCCCTCAAAGCTTTAAGCAGCTACCACACAGCAAATGGGTGTGGTACCACACAGCTACCACACCCATTTAGCAGTGACAAGGCGCTAAATGGGAAGCTATACCTTAGAAAGGTCCAACGTACTACACCTTAGTGGCAGCTTAACATATGTATATTTGAGGTTGTAAGCAACTACCCTGACCAAAGCTAGTCCGGCTGGAAACTGTATTGTGTGCAACAATTTTAAAGACAGAAATAATCACTCCCTCCTGCACCTGAGAAACAACGCTCATGACACACAGCTTGATCAGATGTATTAAGTTTTCTGGCACAAGTCACATGCAACTGTCTCACAAAACTCCTAAAGTAGTTCTATCTTACTTGAAACTGGGTGAACCAGCAAAGAGACCATGAACAATTACACCAGTAGCCTAATTTCCTTTTCCGACTTTCTTAGAATCAGCCAATGACCAGATTGAACAGTTATGCATCTCTTCCGCCAGAACCATGAATGTTCAAATGAAGAACACAGACAGGGAATGCTACAGACTTGCGTTACATGTAAACAGACACATTCTAGTGATTTCTTTTAGTGTTTTGCAAAAAGCTTTGATATCAATTCAGTGCTAGCTTATGTGTAAAGGTTAACAATGCAAGATGGCACTATTGTGTAACACAGGTAAAATATGCATATGTGAAATAAGTTACTTCAGAAAAATCTAAGAGATACTCTTTACATATTTAAAAAATCAAACATGATACTATTTCAGTTTGAGAGAAGCCGTTACGTTTGTTCCCCAATTGTTGAAACACTTGAAGGAAATTTTACCTTTCAGGCTAATGGTGGAAGAAAAATAGTTTCTTACTTTTAAGAAGGCAAGCGAACATGCACACGCGTGCGCACACACACACACGGTTTAATCCATTCAACATCTTTCATGAAACTTAGGGCCTAGAGTGGTCAACTCTGAGAACCAACTTCTGTGAACAGTTTTCCTGTGTAACAGATGCATAATACTTTTAAATGTGAGGCGCAATAATAAGACTGGTTGTTTAGTATTAAACTAGACTCTGCTCCTATGGGATGGATTAGCCTCAGCAAAAATATGTTCAGACCTCAAATTTTAAATAAATGAAACTAATGGAGAGGTGGCGATTGCAGTAAGACTGTCACACGCTGGCCAAACGTCCTTGGGATTGAGGCTTCTGTATATAAATGCACACATCCAGGCTTTGTGTGAATTACAGCCATTGTCAGAAGCATCTACAAATTGAAATATAAAGTTATCAAAAGGATGATGGACAAGGCCACTGCCTCTCTGTTGAGGTGGACTTGGAATTGTGCCCCCACCTCAACAAAATTCAACAAGAACTCTGCAGCTGAAGCCTATAAATATTTCGAGATGTAGCAGGTTTGCATCTTGTCCATTATAAAATCTGGTTCCCTAAAATTCTACAATAAGTGATTACAGCTGAGTGTCTTTGCCACATAATCATAGTCCCCTCCTCCTAAATCTTAGATATACACGTGAGTCCCAGTAAAATCCATGGGATTCACTCACAAAATGCAGTTGGGATCACAGCCACAGAGCATAGTGAAATGATTTTCACACTCTGCAGAAGTGTGCTTTAGAGCTGCACAGATGTGGTACGATTATCTATCTACAGTTCACTTGATAAGGCATACAAACAAAACACACCCTCCTGTTATTTGTCCAAGGTACTTCTGGGGCCGAAAAAAGGCAAGTATCAAGCAATTTTAATTCCACAGATAGCACATCCACTTTCCTTTCCAGTCACCTACTCCTGTGTAGAGAGATTAATAAATAACAGAATAGCTCTGGTCTTGTTCATCAGTATGATGTGCCATTAAATAGAAAAGGCCAGGTACAGTGGTGGGGTTGACCCTGATAAGGTCTGAGTAAGAGCCTCAGTTTCTCTTCCTTCACTCTTCTCACAGATACATCAATTTCAGTACCATTAACCAATACTATGAACTGACCCAGGACCAACTGAGGCTCAGCAGACATCAGCCCATTCAGCACAGAGAACTGGTAGACGATGAGGCTCCAAGGTACCCAAACACCTGAAGGGTCGTTTCCACACCATAAAAGGTTCTCTTGTGCTGATGTAGAGGCCTCCAAGAAAGGCCCAATATTCCCTCCTTTCGTCACAGAGACAAGAAATAGCTTACTAACAAATATTCCGAGTTACTATGGTGCAAAACCTGCTGGGATTGTGGGCGCCTCTACAAAGGTGCAGTTATTTTTTCACAATGCTTCAAAAGCCTAGGCAGCTGCCTCCAAATCCCTCTGAAAGACAGCATGTGTGCAACTCTGAAAGTCTTGGGGGCGCCATCCTTCGTGGGACGATCAGGCACAGGCGGCATGTGGGGCTTGGAGTCCTTAGGATTCCTTGTTTATATTTCCAAGGATATGCACATGGGTCCAGGCAAAATCCCCCTCCTGTTATAGAATTGCACAGCTGTTCTTCTCCTTTTCTCTCTCTTTTTCCTTCTCCCGAGGTTCTTTTCGTTTCCGTTCACTGCCCCCAGATTGTCTTCCAGTTGATGGAGAGGCAGCTCCCTGCACCTGCTATTAAAAAGGAAGAAATATTCAGCTTATTGCTATTTAATACCACTCATCCATAACATCAGCTTAAAAATACTGGCCTTATAACTGAACTTGCAGAACTCAAGTCTGAGCTCTACTAAGACAGCAACACTTGTCATGGGCGGGGACCAGCAGGTGCTGAGGCAAGACAAGCGATGGGGTGGTTACTGAGGTTCCCAAGCATCCATTAGACTTCTTTGTTCCTTTGAGATTTGTACACTTCCATGTCTAGAAATTCACTCAGTATGAAATGCATTTCAGCCATGTTAGTCTGTTGCAGCAATATCTGAGTCCCATCGCACCTTAAAAAGCAAGACTAACAACTTTACTGGGGCACCAGCTTTTGCAGATATTGCAAAGGAATTATAGAACACTTCCGCCAAACCAGAATTCTCATAACCAAGTGATGCCCAGAGGAGCAGATATTGCTCATGTGACCAGACCAACTCGAGACTCTGAAGATGCTTTTGGTGGCTATGTACCAAGCTGCAGAAGGGGCTATTCTGCTTTAGAAAGGAAAAAAATGAGCCTAGAAAAAGAAAAACCAGTAACTCAAATAACTCAAACAACCCATTGGAAATTTTATAGAAATAACTCCTTGCATTTCTTTTTGAGGTACAAAGTAGGGAAGTACCAATGATGGTAAAATGGGTGCAGGGAATAGGAAATGGCATCAGTGTAGATAGCTATGCCCTGACAATGGCAGGCAGTCTGGAACAGAACAGGCACAGCTCCTGAAGTGTCCAAACAGGCTCCATAACAGGGCTTTCTCACTGAAGCCACTCTTAGGCAGACACTAGTGTACATTCCGAGTGCACATATACCCAGCTTGGCTAGCTTTACTCTCCCTGACTCAGAGCCCAACACTCTCTTGCCTCCACACCTACCTACCTTCAGTTGTCCAAATACATGGACACTATGCATTAGTATGCAAGCCCAGCCCCACACTTGAGCTCTAGCTCCTCCAGTTACACGCAGAATGGATGGTGCATTTTAGGCAGACTGTCAAATCCATGCAAATATCAAACAAAAAATGAGCAGGAATGGTTTTGCTCAAGTCAGTCCAGGCTCTTTCTGACGCAGGCAGAGGGTGTCACACTACAATCCACAACCTCTTTTCTCACTAGAATTGTGGTGTCTCTGTAACATACCATCAGAAAGCCTGTACCAAAACCATCTATAAATGAGATCACTTTGCTAAATCAGCTTAGATTAACTTCTGTGGAAGACCCCACAGCTGCATAATACTACACACACTTGGCTGAGTGTCAATCCCATTGAACTCAGTGGGACTTGCTTATGAATCAACACCTATAGCACACTGAAGAACAAGGCATATTTTCAGCAGAATCTAAGTGTTGCCAGAGCCATAGATCCTCACCTGGACCTGAGCAGCAGCAGTGGCAGCAGCGGTGGCGGCGGCAGCTTGCTCTTGCTCCTGATAGTACTGAGAGGCCCGCCTGTCCTCCTCTTCCTGAAGCTTCTTGGCAAGTTCAAGGTCACTAATTCCTTCTGACATCTGCTCCCAATTGATATCTTGGCTTTGCTGTTCTTGTTGCAAGGACAAGGCCATCAGGTAGTCCTAAAATGTAAAGCCATACTCAGCAAATGCTCTTCTATCCTGAAAGGCCAATCAGTGGAATTCTACTAGCTTCTGAATGAGAACTTGATAGTTAACCCCTCCCCACAGAAGAACAAGGCCACTCCGTTTTCAGCAGCCACATGAAACTTCCTTTCACTCAACACCACAATGGATGGTAGAATTGTTTCCAAATCTCTCCTCCACTCCAACCACAGTTAGGAGTTACAGCTTCTGAATCACAGGAGAAGTGTTTGGAAGGAAGAAATCTAGTCCAAGCTCAACTCATGCACTTCAATGGAGGAAATGCACTGAACAGCAGATATATCCTGCCTGCCTCAAAGATCTCCAAGGAAAGAGGAGATTCCAGCCACAGGGTCCCTGCACTAAGCAAATATGCTTCTCTGAATATGTGAGAGGTAGGTGGAGGCGGGCTAAAGAAAATGGGAGGGGGGAGAGAATTAGATTATTTTCTAAATCCTAAAGAGGCAAAGCAAGTGGCCAAGATTCCCCAATCTACCTGATCTATCTGATCTTGCTGCCCTCTGTATACCGTTTCTGGATCCGATGGAGGTCGCAGGTGAAATTCAGAGTCACAGAAGTTTCCATCCCCATCCACATTGTGTAAGCTTTCCCAAACCACTTTCTCTTCTGTAAGGAAACCCTGGTCTGTCACCAGAAGATAGAGCTGACCCTAAATGAAGAGAAAGGATTTACTAAAAACTGCTGGGAATTAATTTGGGGAAGAGATCAATTCCTGTTAACGCCATATCTGCTACTTGTTATGAAATTAGCAATTGTCTCCTACATGTCTGAAGTCTAGAAGCCATGTTTTGTATCATTTAACTTCTGCACAAAACTACCCACTGCAAAAACTACCCACTGCATAGAAATACTTCTTTCCGCTGTCAATCATTATGCAATATAACTACATGGTAACAGCACAAGAACCAAAACCTTAAAAACTTTGTAACTAGCCATTTATGCCTTATATATAGCACTGGTAAATTTCACATTTCATGTGATATTACAACAAACCACAGAAGTCTGATACAGGGCACTGCTAACTGGCATTATACAAACAAACCAAGTGAATTCATTGGCTTTACATTTTGACAGATAAGATTTTTATAGAAAAATCCAATCAGCATGAAGTCACAATTTTAACACTGAAGGAAAATATGAATGCAAACTCAAGTAATTCACAAGGATTTTGAAAATATGTCAAGGAAAAATATTTTAAAGTTAGAGGTATTTCTGAAAATGCAGAGAGAAAATCTGACTCTATTCAAAACAGATACACCTTATAAGGCAAACTTGCAGAAATCACGATATTGGAAGGTCTTAGTTCCCCTGCCCCCCTTTCTCTACCCACAGTGAGATTAGGAGCACATTTCATGCTTATTATGAGCTTCAAGTCAGTCAACATGCTCAGATATATTAACACACACAAAGTTGCTGTTCATAGCCAGAGTTACCTGATGTTTGGTCATGGTGCTAAAGTGGTTGTTTCTAAAGAACACACACAATTCTCCTTCTTGAACAGTGGAAGTTAACTCACATAACCCATGGTAGGTCAACTGAGTGGCTGTGGTGTTTAGAAACTGCTCTGCCACAGAACCTGGCAAGACAAAGCAATATGTTCACTGATGCCCAGCCCTTGTGCCAGTTTAGATTTTATTACACTAAAAAAATGAACACCCAGTTCATAGTACTACATCAGTCTGCCATACTAGGGTGCCCAAGTAAGCACAACATTGATCTGCAACAGGAGGGTGCTGAGGATTAATATGTTTGCTAGGACAGCATGGAAGACAAGACAATTCCAATCCAATGCAGAGATTCAATGGTAAGCGTTTTTGTAAATAGCATGATTTACCATGATAGATTTATCATCTCAAGCACGGTACATGACAAAGCTGCCCCCTTTCATCTCTACTATTTGCTTTAGCAATTGAACTGCTAGCTAGAATTTTTGGGGAGGAAAGAATTAAAGGGATTTAATTGGGGAGTACAGACTTAAGTTTCCCTTTACCCTGGTGTTACAATTACAATGATGTTTACCCTCTTTAAAATGTTACAACCAGAACAGTCTTTCCATGCCCCTGAATATACACAGGGCTGTCAGTATTTCTATGAAATGTGATGTGGTGGACCAGTTAGAAATGCAATGACTCATCCAATTAGGTACCCTTGGAGTGAAGATTCAGACTAATCTAGAAGCTATGAAACTGAATGACAGATTGATATAAGTGACACCTGGTCTAAACTGATGGTTCCATCTGAATCTCTCTTGAAGAAAATAGTTTTAGGATAATGGCGTTATCCATGATTTTATCTTCTATTGTAACACAACTGTTGTCTACAAATGACAAAACGTTTTTGCAAGCTTTGTTGGGATATAAAGCCATCCACAGTAGGTAGAACAATGTTATATAAACATGAATGGGACTGGGATGGATGGGGTTTACCAAATACAGATGTATATGTAAAAGTCGCTAAATTAATGGCAACATCTTACTGGTGGAGCCCAGATAAAGTAACCTGAGCAGAACAAGGAGAGATGGAATGTTTAGTTTTTTAGCCTATTCTTGTATCTTAAAATCTGGATGAAGAACCTAAGAGTATCTTGCAACATGGATAGGCTAAAAATGTGGTTTCAATAATGTGGTTTCAATGTAAGAACAGTCAGTCCAGGACTTTCAACTGTGGGTTCAGTATTTTGGAATGAGTCATCTCATTAATGCCTCTCTATGGATAAGACAATAGCTTTACCAAATTCTAGACTTATAGCAAGAGGGTGAAATGCTGACAATTCAGCATGTTTCGAGTACGGTGGAAGGTGAGGGACCACAAGTCTTTCAGTATTTGTGGTTCACAAGGGCTATATAGGCTTTCATTCAGAAATATGCCTGCCCCCCTTCCTGAAAGAAAACAGAAGCAGACTATTTCAGCTAATAGGAAAAGTAAAGGGATAATATTTAAACAGCTTTACTTGTTACTGAAGTTAAACCAAACCAGATCTAGTTTCAGAGTCAAAATGGGAAGAAGAGTTCTCCAACCCAGTCGTATAAGATGAGTGGAGGTGGTTGTGGGAGGATAATCCAAAAACATCTTGTAAATGCAATCTTTAGTATGAGCTTTCATAAGCTACAATGCCGACGTTATTTGACACCAGCAATGCTGAAACATATCTATAATTATATGCTGAAGATATTACTTATTTTGACACCTATTTTGGGGAGATGCCTAAAGAATGTTTGGTTTATGGAAGAGATCTCTCTCCAAAAACCTAGGTATCACAGAGTATGGTTTTAATCGCACAGTACTGGTTTTAATCATGGAAGCAATTCACCCACCTTCACCAACTAACTCACTGTTGTCCGACTGCTTACAACTAATTATTTTCTCCACCAGTTGATTGTAGCTGCAGTTACCAACTGCTTTCACAATGTCAGCAATCTGGAAAAGAGGCCCAAGTTCGACTGATCTTTTGCGTCTATTATGAAAAGGTTGAAATGATACCACCACTTTTGAAAACTATACACAGCTGTAGTTCAAAAAGCACTAGTAAAAAATATATTGCATAGCTCGTTCACTACATACAGTAGACCAAAACCATATGAACTTGCCTCTCAGTTGAGATCATTCTCAGAGGCCCTTCTCTGTAAGCCTCTACCTTTGGAAGCTAGGCAGCAGGCTAACAGAGAGAGGGTCTTTTTGTGGTGACACCACAATTCTGCAACTGTCCAAGGCACGTTGACCACTTTGGCTGCTAGCCTTATGTGTCACACAAAGCCCACCTTGTTCTCATAGGCTTTTAGTGGTAATTTAGGATCTTTTTACCTATTCCTTCCTACTGCTACTCTTAGCCATTTCATCAAATAAAACCTACAAAACGTATTTTACATCAATTTCTTTTATAAGCCACCTTGCAAGCACTTCTTACAAGCGGGGGCATAAATTCCATACACCTAATGAACAGACCCAAATTAACACAGGCCCCAACTTGCTTACCTGAGGGTCTACTAGCCATCCATGGTATAATGGAATATCTAGAAGGTCAAACACTATGCATTCAGGTGTGTATTCAAATATTTGCACGCCTGTGAACTTCACATTCACATCCAGACCCGTCTGAAGCTTATGCAAGATTGCCATTGCATCACTCATATTCTGCCAACAGAAGAGATAAGCTAAAGCATTTTAGTCAGAAAACAGTACCAGTCCCTAAATCAGTATTTTAAAAGCAGGATATACATTATAGGAAAAATCAGAAACTCTGATTGTTGCATCCTTAACATCGTAGGAGTCATCATCAATGAACCTTAAAAAATTTAAATAACCCATTATTTATCTATATGTACTGTATATGTAATGTACTGATAAGTGTTGACACTTACCAAGGGAGGCTGGCAAATGTCCAGAAATAAGTTAACCGCTTTTGAGACTTTTGCCTTAGATTTTTCCAAAACACATTACAAGTACCGGTATTTCATTGACAATCCCTTACACCAGTATTTCATTAATACATATGTAAGAAGCTAAAGAAAACAGATTACCCAGAAAGACAAAAAATTACCCAGAAAGACAAAAAAAAAGTCAATCATTCTCATTCACCAACCAAGCCTCAACTGCAGGCCCGATTTCACAAATACAGAGTCTGCGTTTAAACTATGTAAAAAAGGGTTAAGAAGGAAAAAGCAGTTTACCACCTTTGCATGGCGAACTGCACCGTAGGGCAGTCTCTGGAGCTCCCCGCAGCCACTTCCAGATCGTGCTGAGGCCCACAACCCTCTCCTTTGGCCCCAGAATGCATTGAGCAAGGTCACAGGCCTCAGCACAACCCAAAGTGGCTGCAGGGAGCTCCAGAGACTGTCCTACAGGGTTTGCCACACAAAGGTAAAAAACCGCTTTCCCCACTTTTTTACATAGTTTAAACACAGCCCTCACCACTCGCGGTTTCGTGTTATCCTTGTGAGGTCTGGAACAGTTCCCCGCGGATAACAAGGGTCTACTGTACTGTACTTTTATTTTTAGATGCAGGAGGGATGTCCTACTGACTGAACTGGAGCCTTAAGTTAGCACAAAAGAGCTGAATGTTTTAATTCACTACTAGAAAATGCCACTTACTCTTGAGAAAAGCTTGTTATTACCTGCTCATAGTTCAGGCGCTGAATTTCAGAAATTTCTTTTGGTTTTGCATCAAGGATATAGTCTCCTAAAAGGGGTGAAAAAAGATACTTATTTGCTTCACAATTCAAAGAGTTCTCATCTTGCTAAAGCTTTGCTGGTTCTTCTTCTGTACCAAGTAGAAGAGAAATTCTGCTGTAACTTAAATGTTCATAAGCCAATAGATCTGAGCCAGTGTCCAATGATTAAGTAGCTGCTGTTCGCGGTCACACCAACCTAATTTGTTGCTTTTGTATATGCATTAAAGCATCAGATGAACCGAATATTCAGAAGCCAACAATGCTGGCAGGGTTCTACATTTCTGTTTGCCACCCTCACCATAACCCTCTGACAAGAGTAAAGGAGTCTTAGGGCCCAATCCTATCTAACTTTCCAGCACTGATGCAACTGTGCCAATAAGGCGTGTGCTGAATCCTGTGGTAGAGGAGCAGTCATGGAGGGCCTCCTCAAGGTAAGGGAATACTTGTTCCCTTACCTCAGGGCTGCATTGCGACTGCATCGGTGCTGAAAAGTTGGTTAGGATTGGGCCCTTACTCTCTTTCTCCAGCTAGAGAGAGGATAGAATCATCCCCACAGTTGCACAGAGTTTGAGGGTACAATACAATCACAGGGAAGATCCCTCTAAGCTGGTTAAGCAAGGTGCTTTTGAGTGGTAAAAGCTGACACTAAGAACTGCTACTATTTTAACATCTAAACTTCATGGTAAGAGGGAAAGCAGAGTGCATTTATACTTAGTGTGTAATCACTTACAATAAAATTAAATGTTCTATGAACTACTATTTGACTTTCTTATCTCACCTTCCGTTTCATTCCAGAATGTCAAGAGCCTAACAGCACCATCCTAGGTATGGTTACTCAGGAGCAAGTACCTTTTAGTTCAATAGGCTGACAGGCATCTGGTGGACTACTGTGAAATACAGGAAGCTGGACTAGATGGGCCCTTGGCCTGATTCAGCAGGGCTCTTATGTTCTTAGGGCAGGGGTTCTCAAAGTGACCAACCACTTTTTCCCGGAAGTGTGTGAAAGGTCTTTAAGGGGGGTGGCCAGTTCCAATGTCAGAAGCGGCGCTCCAGGATCGTGCCTAACCCCAAAATGCTTTTTATGAACATACCTGGTTGTCCTGCCAGCTTCCCAAAGGGTCCGGGTGGGGGGCTGCTTCCGCCTCTGCAGGCCTCCCCAATGCTCTAAACAACGGCAATCATGTCAAAAAGCCCACTGTTTAGCCTTGGGGAGGCCTGAGTGGAGGAGGAAGCAGGCCCCCCAGACCCTTTGGGGAGCTGGCAGGACAACCAGGTATGCTTTTAAAAATGTTTTGGGATCGGGGTGGGCGTCCCATCCCCGCAAAGACTTACAGGGGAGTAAACTCCCCTGTAAGACTTTGAGAAATGCTGTTCTTAGGACATACTTCGAAAGTTAGTGTGCATAGGCTTGCAGCCTTAATTATTCAATAATGCAGTTAAGTCATAAGAAATTAACATTCTTCAGTTCTGGTCTTACAAAGGCTGTAATTAAGTGCCCAACTACGGTACTTCTTTATATGTTTATGTATATACTATACATGCACAGCTATATGGAAAACACATTCAGGTTCAGGACTTGACAAGGTTAGTCATGCTTTCTGAATCCTTTACTCCAGCTGAAGACTGGCTCCAAGCTGTGGATTTTGCTTCCAGTCTCAAAACTAATAGGTTCTACAACAAGTAATTTTTAAAACGTCTGACTTTCCTTTGTAGTGATGTCAGTTATGATAAATACTGGAGACCTTTTCGCTTTTCAAATGTAAAAAAGGGACAACACTGGAAAAAAAAATCTAAGTTTCATCTACAGATATTCTAAGTCACAAGAACCTGTGAGGTAATGGGGTGAGAATTCCCAGAACATGGCTCACCAGCTATATGCAGATATCCAAACTGGGGGTGCAGGGGCAAGAGAGGAGAACAAGAGATACAGTAGTAGTACTTGCTGCTCATTTGGGCTATAGGAGCATTGCCATTTCTCTGTAGAACCTGTAGGCAGAGGTGAGCTAGTGGGGTCTGAGAATCAGGAGTCTAGGTAAGAGTCAAGGGGTCATGGATACAGGAATCTATAACTCTTGCCTTCCCTTGGGACCCTACTATCTCTCACAAACATGGTTAGGGCACCTTGAGACCACAAGCTGACTCCCAAAATATTTGAAGCTAATCACAGGAGTAAATAACTATTTTCAAAGTTCTTTTAGTTTTCAGTAATTGAGCATGCTACCTACCCTATATCTGATTCTAGAAAATCCATACTTCACAATAAACTTGTTCAGTGAAACCCCCTTCCACCACCAATAAACTATTGCTCTCAAAATATAAATGACACAGGCAGTGCTGTCACTACTAACCTAAGTATTCCATCAACTGTTCAGCAGTTATGATTTCCATCATTGGTGGCAGTTTCACCTGAGAAAGAAAAGAATGTACACTTTGGGAGAGGATTGTATTGCAAGACTAGGAAAACTTGCAAGAGTAACATCTCTGAATTTGTACCTTGGATACACGAGATACTTATGGCACGCACAGAAATAAATCTGCCTATCAGCCTGGGATAGTAATTCTTGGCAACCATGCTATAAATGTCCATAAATGTACAAGTTTGCTGCATTCTACTGTCTCTGTGAAAGGCACATGCTTATTTGTTACTTCTAAATTCCTACATTTAGGAAATAGCTGAGATTAGAAGATTCTCTGTTTTGATGGCTTCTCCTCTCATTGCTTAGATTGTGTTTTATGAACTACCACCACTTGAGACAGTTCTATATTCTGCAGAAAAGCAATAAATGTTTATGGCTGTACCTGATATTGAAGCACCTCTGGGTCCAGAACAGAATAGAACTTTTAAGAGTTTCTGTCTTAGTTCAGGTAACTATGCCTTACAGGGGGGCCGCCATATCTGTGGGGGATAAGTTCCAGCCCCCACCGTGGATACCTGAAACCACGGAAAGGGGCGAACACCCCCTCGGGCCGGCACAACACCCCCGCGCCCTACACACACACACACACACACACACACACACAGGCACTTACTTTTACTCTGAGACTGAGAAACCTCCGTTTTTTTCTTCAATAGCCAAGTGAGAAGATTCATTGCAGGACTCCTCACCAACAAGATGAGAGTCTCAGCAACCTTGCTGAGAGGTTGCCGAGACTTTCTAGCACCAAAGTCTTGTTGGTGAGGAGGCCTGCAATGAATCTTCTCACTCGGCTTTTGAAGAAAAAAACTGAGGTTTCTCTCTAAAAGTAAGTGCCTGGGGGGGCTGTGGAGGGTGCGGGGGGGATTCCTCAACCGTGGATAACTGAAACCGCGGATGATGAATCCGAGGATACGGGGGGGGGCCTGTACTGTATATAAGCATACTGAAAAATGCTACTATATATGTGTATGTTTTAGATAATATACTGGTTCGGTAAGCACATCATAAGGTCTCCTCTCATGCAGGTTATGCTACTGAAGTAATGTTTGAGTACTGTAATGGTAAATGGGACTCAAACTGCAACTCACAGCAGTTTATACAAAGCTAGTCTTAATGCCCTGAAGTCTGTATCAAGCAAAGCCAAAAGAAGCTTGCCCAGGATGGAGCACAAATTGTGGCATGGGAATTACTGCCTTGGGTAGATCATGAAAACATGACTGTAATCATCACATCATGTATGCATGGAAGGCAGCTTGTATTTCATTGGGCATCTTTGTGGAAAGAGTGCTTGTGGCTTAGTAAGATGAGGAGACTGTCCAGGGAAAGGGGCTCTGCAGCAAACATGCATATGCCTATACATTAGTCACCTTCACCATTTTAAAACATATCTTAGAAGTACATCTAAAACATAACTTGTTCCTTACTACTAACAACTTGTGCTTCTAGCCTGTTACAGATAAACTCTGTTAACATACAAATTTGATAGTTGCCTAGAACACTACTGTAAGAGTTCCATCACCATGATACAAAATCAGAAAGCCACATGCACAATTTCTTCTATCACAGAGACACATTCTAAAAATATCAACACAGAATGGCCATTGGAACATATTGCTTCTCTCAGAACAGCCACAGGATTACACCACATTTCCAAATAGCCACAGAAACACCAAGAAGGATTAAGTGCTTCTGGGGACCATTCCCCTTTAATATACAGTAGTAATTTACAAGGTGCATTAAAAGCACTGTGACCCTCTCAAATTTTTCAGAGTTTTCTAACCTCAACTGAGTCTCACAAAACAAATTCCCCTCCCTCCATTTTGGATTGCCACTAGGATTACAGCTGCTAAATACCATTAGATTTTTAACCCTAGAAATCTTTAGCACTACCCATTCTCCTGCTCAAATCTATCTAGTAACAGTCAACCAAACTGAAAAGTACAGCAGCTGACAAGAAGCCCATTCTTTGACTAAGTCAAAAGAAAAGCCAATCACCTATTCCCAATCCAGACCACCTCTTTCAACATGTCTATCTCCCACAGGTATTCTCCGCAACCACCTTCCCTATCTGACCAGCTGTGATTATCTGAACCAGATCATGGGTCCATTTTAGCCACAGTAGTATCTATTCTGGCAGAAGTTATCCAGGCCTCTGGCAGAATTTTTCCTAATTATCCTTTAGACTGGAGGATGCCAGGGACTAAACTTGAGACCTTCCATAAGCACAGCATATGCTCCACCACAGAGCTAAAACTCTTCCTAGATAAGATGAGGGAGAGGCAAGAGGGGTGTGAATGTCTGGTTAGTCCTTTGGTCCAGCACCATCTCTTGCTCAGCAGCATTGCAAGGTCTTCAACTTTGGGAGCTGGAAAGGCACAGCACATCCTTTGCAGAAGGTCCCAGATTCAATCCCCGACATCTCCAGTAGCAGGATTGAGAAATGCCTCTCTCCAGAACAGCCAACACTCAAGGAAACAATACCAAGCTTGATAGGTCAATGGCCTGATGAAGCCTAGGCAGTTTTATACGTTCACTCAGACCACAAAACACATGCTGTGTACACAGAAGGGCGCAGATTAAGACATTCCCGGGCATCCCCAGTGAAGAAGACTCTCGGGCATCAAGTGCTGGGAAAAAACCTTTGACAGATGCTGCAGACACTCAGAAAAAAAACACATATCCAGCCCAATGGACCAGTGATGTGGCTCAGCTTCGTAATACAGTATATTCACTGCACATCGCAGGGCGCTGAATTTAAAAGCTTCTACATTTAAAGGGGGGAAGCACTTGGCTGTAGTAGACACCTCCAGGAAGAAGGCACTCTGCCCATGCCCAGAAGCACTCTCCCCTGAGATACCATATGACCTCAGGATCGTGCTGGTCAGGTGCTCACGAGTCAGCCCACCCGCCAGCCACGCACCTTCCAGGCCAGGAGCAACACGTTCATGATGGCGAGGAGCGGGCAGGGCCCATTCTCGTTCTGGGTGATAACGGGCGTGTTCTCTTCCTTCCAGAGCACCCACTTGATGTGATAGACCGACTGGCCGGGGAAGCGCTCTTTGGAGCTCAGCGGCAGCTGCTGCTGCGAAGAACCGGCGGCGGCAGCAGCGGAGGAGGAGGAAGAAGAGGTGGAGGAGGCCGCCGCAGGACTGGCTCCTTCTTCGCTGCCGCCGTCCTCTTCCTCGTCGTCTTCTCCGCCGGCGACGGGAGCTTTGGCGGCTCCTCCTTCCGAGTCGCTGTTGAGGTCGGAACTGCTGGGGCCGCAGGAGGGCAGGTTGGAAAAGGAGCCCAGCGAGTCCTCCAGGCTGCGCGACTCCGACTCCTCCTCCGAGCCGCCCGCCGGGCTTGGAGCACCGCTGCCGTCTGAGGCGGGAGTTGTCGCCTCCACCCTAGACGGGCTCCCAGCCGACGGCTCCTCCAAGCGGGGAGTGGGAGCCGCCTCGGAAAGGAGCGGCGGAAGGCTGCCGCCGCCACTACCACTCCGCCGCTGCAGCTTGGTGGCTTCGCTGTCTCCATCAGTTGCCTGCTGCTGCTGCTGCACCGCTGCTGCTGCCGCCGCCGCCGCCGCTTCATCAGGTTGTGAGGCGATTCCCGCCTCTTCCTGAGAGGAGATGCGACTCCCCTCAGTGGCAACGATGGTGATGGCGGCGCCCCCGTCGCTCGCCTTGAGCGAGACCGAGAGCGGCGGGGGCTCCGCCAGGCTCTCCATGATCGCGGAGACGGCTACGGCTCCCCTACAGGCACCACCGCGACGGCCGCTCCTTGCCCAAAAGGGCCTTGGACGCCATGACAGGCAGAGGCGCCGCCGCGGCCCCGCCCCAAAAAAGAAGAACGGGCGGGGCGAGGTGTATGGCGCGCATGCGCGGGGGCAAGAAGGGCCAGCCAGAGACCACGACGGGGAACGTCAGGCTGCGAGCGGGTACGTGGTGGATGCTCGAGGAGTGAAAAGTGGGCGGACACACGCTCCATGCCTATGCAAGCTTAAACCGTTGAACATAATACTGCTGAGTAAACATGCAGGCTTGCACTGACTGTCTCACACGTAAACCATAAGGGGGGAACCTATCCACCATGAGGCTGACTGAGGCGGTCGTCGCGGAGGAGGCAGCTGCCTCCACTGCCCCTCTAGTCTCTTCCCACTCCCTGAAATAGAAAAGGAAGAGAGAAGGATGGAGTGGAAGAAGGGGGGAGAGATTGATCATCTCTTGCACATGGCTGGCGGATCAGAGGCTGGTTCATCTGAAGCTTCCAAAACCAAGAGGACCTCTGTCTTGTCTGGATTTAGTTTCAACTTGTTAGCCCACATCCATTTCCCAGATGCCCCCACACAATGCTCCAGGACCTCAACAGCCACTCTTGAGGATAGAGGAAAGGAGAGATAAAGCTGGGTTTCACCTACATATTGTTGACAGCCAACTCCAAATCCCCCAAGTACCACTCCTAGCAGTTTCATGTAGATATTAAATAGCATGAGGGATAAGACAGAATGTTGCAGCACCTCACAAGTCAAAGACCAAGGTACCAAACAGCCATCCCCCAGCACCACAATCTGGGACCTGTCAGCCAAGGAGCAGAACCACCACAAAACAGTGCCTCCAATCCCCAACTCAGCCAACCGTTCCAGAAGAACACCGTGTTCAATTGTGTTGAATGCCGCTGAGAGGTCCAGTAGGACCAATAGGGATGCACTCCCCCTATCTGGTCCCAGGCGCAGATCATCAAGTAGGACAACCAAGGCTGTCTATGTCCCAAAGCCAGGCTTGAAGCCAGACTGATAGGGATCTTCCAGAATCCTCTGGAGTTGGACTGCCACTACCCCCTCAACTACCTTGCCCAGAAAAGGGAGGTTGGACTTTAAACTTCGATCATGCAGTGCAATCCTATGCATATTTATTCAAAGTAAATTTCAGCAAGTTAAAAGAAACAGAGTCTTTGTGCACCATAAAGACTGTGTTTATTTTAGCACAAGCTTAACACACTCAGTGGTGTTTTTGCAGGAAGTCTTAACACTGCTACCCCATCAGATGAAAGGGATTTGCTTCTTCGGTTGCCCCAGTACACGCACACACCCCGCATAGAAACCCTAAATTAAAATAAGTGCCAGGACTAGGGGCCTGGAAGGTCACCAAAGAGTCCACCTTATTATCAGTGGATGAAGACACAGAAGGAGGGAGGTGCTTATCTTTGTCCTTTGTTACCCTTGCCTCATACCCTAGCCTTTGTCCTCTCTCTCTTACATGTAAGCTTCTTGGGGCAGGATTTTGTCCCTTTTTCTTAAGTTACTTTGCAATAGGTCACTGCAGGAACAATAATTAATAATACACCAAGAACAGATAACCACTATAGAAAGAATTAACTGCAGCCATTTGTTCCTATGGAGTAGCAAAGCCAGAAACCTTTTGTTTTCTACTCCATCTGTGTTCTCTGGAAACATCTGTTTCCTGTGCGCTGTCATGAAGGCTGTTCTTATGAAATGGCCCTTCTCTATCAACAATACACAGTGTTTTACACATTGCGTGAAAGCCTTTGAACTTGTGTGACTTACTTTAGAGAACATTCTTTTAATGTTTTGCCTCAACTATGCCCAACTACACATACATCAAATTATCTCAGGCTTTTATCGAATCACAGCCTTTGAGAGAGAAATCCAACATTGCATACCCCCATTTGTCTATGCAACAGGTCCGTTGCCCTTCTGGAGCTGATTATTGTCCAGCTCTGCACACGGCACCTATGCTGAAGGCACCTGCAAATCATGCAGGTTCCATAATCACCTGTGGTAGCCCTTGTTGTCTATTTATAATAAAGCACCTAAAGTCTCTACGTGCTGTACAAAAAAATTTAAAACTGTACATGCACCCCCTACAGGCCCTGCCTGCATGTTTATTATCTTTCTAGGATTAAAAAAAAGAAACATTAGAGAAGAAGGTGAATCAGGATAAGCCAGGGTGAATAGCTCTATTTAAAGAGGTGCTTGAACATAATAACAGGAAGCAATTGCGATGTCAGGCAGAGGGACATTCAAGTGGTAGGGAACTGCATGGGCAAAGGTGTGCAGGCAGGGAATTGAAAGGTTCCTATCAGGCTGAACAAGAAGATTGTTACCTGTAGAGTGAAGGGAGGAGTACATACAGGCAGCAAAAAAACAGAGATGGACGAAGCAATCTTATACTCCCATTGCATCAGTGTAACAAGTCAAGATCTCACACTAGTTAAGCACAAGATGTGAGGAAAAAACTAAAGCTGGAACAAAGTCACTCCCCCAGCCACCCTGGCAACACTACTGACATGCACTAATCACGGGGCATTATGCTGATGATGTCCCCCTGTGAGCCAGACATGGAGCTAATCCATGCATGGCAAAAGAGATGTCATTGTAGCACAAGTGCCTGCTACTACATGAGCTACTGTAGGGCAGCCAGAAAGAGGCTGGGAACAGCCAGTAGGCCACCCCCATTACAAAAGGATTAAAATCCCCTTATACCACTGACACACCCCACTATTAGTCATCTTTTTTATTACAAAACAGAAGGGGGGGGAGATAACTTAACGGGGGGTTATAATAACTCCATGGCTGGGGGCGGGGAGAAACATGCAACGAACGCCAAGGGAAGAGTTCAAGTTCCTATGAGGAAGCAACACCCATCTCCAGAAAAGCATCCCCTTGCCAAGGGAAGGAACTTGAACACACAGCAAGGGAATTCCAACTGCACTCAAACAGTGGAAAACATGATGAGTAGCTCACTGCAGTGACCCAGGATAGGTACTAAGCACAACCGTGCAGATACACGAGTACAGTGTTTCACAAGGTGTGCTCCTAGGAGCCCTAGGGCTCCCTGAGCCCCCTGCCCGGTTTGCTCATATGTCCCTCCTGCCTCCCCTGTTCATGGCTCTCCTTCCTCATCCCCCTCCTGTTCCGGCTGTTTGCTGGTATTCGGTGTTGGGCTCGACGCTGCACCACTCCACACATGCGTTTGCACTCTGGGGCTCCCCGAGACTCTGCTCATATGCTGGCGGGGCTCTCTGGAAGTCCTTTTAGGGGTGTAAAGTGCTCCGGAGATGAATCGCTGTGCTAGTAGCATGCTACAGACGAAAAATCTCAGATTTGGGCAATGAGGCAGTCATGTGTGGCCTGAAAAAAATTTGTTCTTGTGTCCTTCCCCTTTTGATATACAGACTGAGATGAGAATGTGTGTCATCTCATTGTAAGAGTTTTGCTTTCCTTCTATACCTGTGCTATCTGCAATTCCTATCTAAAAAGAATGAACTTGGAGAGAAGCAGAGAAGAAAGGCCTGCACACACGCTTGATAACAGCCCATTTATCTTGAAGTGTGGAAATGCTGGAGACATAAAATTATGGTTATTTATTTTGGATGGGGAGACAACTAAAAATGAAGGCACTATAATCAATTGAGAACCAGCACAGCACGAGTATGGAGGGAAAGGAAATTGCAGTGGAGACTGGCCCACACCAAATCTGTTTGTCTTTATCCAAACAGCAACAGATGAACAATGTAATATTTAATTTTACATACGTAAAATGATGACAGACATTTTACATATGTAAAATGATGACAGATGTGTAATATGACACATGTAATATGTATTATGAAAAGCAGCAACAATCTAGTTGTACCACGGCCTGCAATTTAATCAAAGAAACCCAGGATAATTTCTCCATTCATTTCAGGCAGGAGAGAAGAAAAGGAAAAGGGAGAAAAGAGAAGCCAGAGGAGGGGCGGCCAAATCAAGAGAAGATAAAAGGGGGAAAGAAGAGAGGATGGTGTAGTGGTTCTGGAGTTGGACTTAGACCTGGAAGATCCAGGTTCAATCCCCGCTCAGCCATGAAGCTTCCTGGGTGATCTTGGTCCTCACTATCTCTCTGCCTAACCTACCTTACAGGGTTGTTGTAAATATCAGCAGTCCTTGCTATATCCAAACCTTTTCTCAGAACCCGTTATTAAAAACAAAATGTATGTAAATCTGATTATCTGGCATCTACGGTCTCATTCTGCATGCTTGATTTGGAAGCTGATTTTGTTTGGTTTGTGCAGAATTAACATACAGTATTTTGATACGAGCTTCATTATGGGGCACCTGTAATATACAATATATTTAATTCGTTTCAGTACAATCCTATGCGTGTCTACTCAGAAGTCCCATTGTGTTCAATAAGGTTTACTCCCAGGTAAACTGAGCATAGGGTTGCAGCCTGTATAAAGGAAACTTTGGGTTTGCAAGAGTAGAGGTGTAGCAGACAGGTGGCCCATCCATGAGGCCAACCAAGGAGGTCACCTTAGGCATCAAATAGACAGGGATTGATCACGTCCATCTATCAACCTCCACCACCACTCCTCCTCCCCCTTCCTGTATTCAAAAAGGAAGAGGCAAAATGAGCAGAAGATGTCAGATACACTCCAGCCGACCACCTTCTCCACATTTCCTCTTCTGTTCCATGTCCCTCTTCATTTTCAAATCCAGGGAATGGGAGGAGAAGCAGTGCAGGCAGCTGGGGCACCACTGTGTAAGGGGACGTGACATTTGGTGTACTGCTGGGTAGGTCATAGGCTAACCCTGATGGCTGATTGAGAGGCAGTAAGGGAAGGGAACGTGACTAAAGATGTGAGCCCTCAAAGAAGATGGGGGGGGGGGACTGGAGATAGAATTAGGAGCAGTATTCTCCATATCTTGTACATTACATCTCCTTGATGTTGTTGGAACACATATATGCTATTTAGTACAGGGCTAGTATTCTGTCTTGGCTTCAGTAACATCAACCCAAGGGTTATAGTTCTGGCTACATTAATGTGCTTTATTCAGAAGCCAATTAGGTTGCCACCTTTGTTGTGGACAGAAGTTCTGTGCACAAAAAACAGCAGGTGGAGGAGCTTTCCTGGGCAGTGAATCTCCATGGCAGCCTGGCAGGAAAAGCTTCACTTGTTGATTTCTATCTGACACGCAGCTTGGAGTCCCTGTCCCTGAAAAAGATGAGAAGGCTAATGCCAAATTGAAGCCTTCTTAAGGCCAGCTCTAACACAACATCCTCTGTGGGGTGTGTGTGTGTGTGTGTGTGTGAAATGTGGATTTTGTAGGAAAGACCCTACAAGTAGATTTTGCATTCTAAAAAGGTATTCCCCCCATGCAGGGGGAAAATGCAGCTTTTTTGTGCCCCAAAGACAAAATAGCAGACTAGAAAATCCATTGTAAAATAAAGATCTTGTGATTGCAAGATATAACAGCTAGATTTTTTGTCACCTCAACAGAAACTGAAACTCACAAAAATACATTTCCTGGAAGTCAGTTAATTAAAATGTAATGCAATCTGGGAGTTGCATTGAAGGTTGACATGTGACAGTTGCTTTCAGAACAACCCACTGTAATAGGAGACGAAAATCTCGTATCCGATTATATAAAATGCTAATGACATTCTACCGGGGCAGCAGGTTATAAACCTGGATAAGAAGCAATCCAGAGCACCTTCAACGGGGCTTATGCGCGCATAGCACTGCAGTCCGATCCTATATACAGTATATTTAATCGTAAGTAAATGCTTCTGACCAGTCTGACTTCACTTACTTAAAAGGAAACATGGATAAGATTGGGCTGACCGTCTGCCATCCTGTGCACACACAAATGCCATTGAATTCAGCAGGATTTACGGTTAAATGCATTACAGAAAATAGACTGCGCTGTTCAAATGCTATGCCCCTTGGGAGTAATCCTCAGTGAACACAACACCAGTTATTTACTTTTGGCTAAACTTTCTTAGGCTCGACTTGCATAAAATCTAGGGGAAATTCTTAGATATAGGCTATTTTTCCAAGAGTGGGACCGGGCATTGCTTAGGCTGCGATCCTATCCTACGCACACTTTCCTGGGGGAGTAAGCTCCACTGAAAACAATGGGACATACGACTCAGTAAGGATTGCAAGGACTGCATGCTCAGTCAGTCCTGCCACCAGTTAAGTTTTATTTTGCACCAATGCCCCGGCGATGACCCTACCGCTTCCTGTAACTTTAAGGAAGGAAGACGCGCAGAGCCGTCCCTCCCTTCCTTTCCCAGGGGACGGCGCGTGCACGCGCAGGCCGGCAGCAGCGAAGAAGACCGAAAGTAACAACAACCCTGTATCATGTGACGGGGGCAGAGTCTTGTTTGGGAGTTGGAGGAGGAAGCGGCCGTAGAGTGGGAAGAGGCGTGGCCAAAGTGGTGGGCGGCACTGGCGTCACCCCGCCTGTAGGTCGGCCGGCGCAGTCAGCGTTCTCCCGGAGTGGTTGGGACGCGCGCGTGCGCGCACCGTGGGAAGAAAGGGTGGCAGGGGTGGGAAGAAAGCGGGTTGGAGGTTTTGGTAGGCGCGCGTGCGCGCCTCCGAGAGAGGGAGACGCTGAGTGCGCGCGGGCCGGGCGCTGACTGACTGAGGCGCCCGAGCAGCGGGCTGCTTGTTCTGAGGTACTTGGTGGTGCCGGAGGCGAGGCCAGGCCCGGCCCGCTCGAAGGGAGGAGAAAGGTGAAGCAGAGAAAGCGCTGCTCCGCTCTGCTCCTCCCTCCGAGCCTAGCCGGGGTGGATGCTTTGTGGGTAGGAGGAGGAGGAAGAAAGAGGAGGAGGAGGAGGAGGAGAGGCGACCGCCTGGCTGGCTGGCAGGTGGCGGCGGCGGGGCCTGTTCCGTGCGAAGATGGTGCTGGTGAGGGTCCTCGTCCTGCTCTGCTCCTGGGCGGCTGGAACCGGAGGTAAGTGAGGGCCGCGCTGAGGCGATCTGGGCTACGATGGAGGCAGGCAAGCGTCCTCGGAGGAAAAATCTCTCCCTTCCCCCCACCGTTTTCGCAGCCTGGGAGGCAGCCAAGGCTCCTCTCGCCCTGGGCAGGTTCGGACTCTCCCTTCGTGTTGTTCTCCGTAGTCCCGGAAGGTGGTTTGTTGTCTCCCTCGAAGCCCCTCCGCTGAATCTATTTGTCTCTTTTTCTTCTTCTGAATGGCGGCTTTATTTGTGTCTCTGCCCATCTTCGTAGGGCTAGCCCCGTTTGTAGAGCAGGCGGAGGCTTCGTGCCATCCTCTACGCGCTTCCTGCCCCCGAATCAGACTCCTGGATCCCGGCGGGACTGGCATTGGAGTAAACGTACCAAGCCCCCCCCCCCTCCTGGAAGATGTGCCTCCCTCCAGACTCTCGGCCCCTCTTCTCCCCCGGCGTCCCGCGACTTGTTTCATCCTTTCTCTTCATTCGATTTGGCCGCCCGTCCTCTGGCTTCTCTTGTCTGCCTGCCCTTTTCTTCACTCCTGCTTGAAATGAATGGAGAGGGGAGAAGGATTGCATGAAAGGGGGAACAAGGCGCGCACACGCACACTATACACAACACAAATACACGCGCACCCAGCAAGCAAGCACGGGGCGGTTTCCAGGGAGTTTTCTTGATCCCTGCTGGCGTGCCCGTTTCCCTCCCTTTCTATCGTACGACCTGCGGCTGAATCCAGTCCAGTCCAGGCTGGCTGAGCTCTTAGTGGGTGCACCCTGCGGTTGTTTCCACCCCAAGGACTTCCTGTTAGCCCTCAGGAAGAAGCAGCCTGGACAAAGTTGCATCTTGAGTCCCTAAAATCCTCTCCTATCTTGGAGTAGCGATTTACGGAAATGGAATTCCCAAGAAGAGTGAGGTAACTCTGAAAGGAGGAAATGTATGGTAACTTGAGACTCTCAAGCTTGCCATCTTGTTGCTGTGGACATGAAATAGGATTGCTGGGATTTCTGAAATGCTCTTCATAGTCTTTTGCATGTGTGCTTTAGTATTTGAATTGTGAACAAGTCACTGAGTTTATTCAGTTGAATACTTGTAATTATAAAGTAATCCTCACGGTTAGGACCGCTAATTTTGCTCCAGACAAATGGAAAACAGTCTGAATGCACAAGCTGTCTCTTACAAGGATTGTGGCTGTGCATAACAAACATTTGGAATCTTGTGGTGGTGACAGATTTTTTTGTAAAGTAAACCTTTGTGGACTAGGTGAGCAATAGTCCACAAAAGTTTAATCATAATGTGTCTCTTTAGTGTTTTAAGGTGCAACAAAACTCCTTTTGCTTTCAGCTGTATCAGACAGCTACTTCTCTGGAATTTGTCATTTATGGAAGACACACACTTGAATGTGCGTAGCCTAGTAGCAATCACTGTCATGCTGTTCTTAGTGATGTCCTGGTTCTACATTGCTTTTTGGCACATATTGAACTGTATTCTAGAAAAAGTTCCTAAATCCATTGAAAGTAATACGACTTAACTTGGTCATGACAAATTTCTCATTGATTTCGGTACTACAGTATTTAGTGATGACTATCTTAGGATATAGCTAATTCAAACCAGAATAGTTTCCTGTGATTTTGCATAAAATGTGACAGATTTTAGAGATCTGGTTATGTTGGTCTATTATACCAAAAGGAGCATCATGCCACCTTAAGGCCTAACAGATTTTTTGTGACATATGTTTTTGTGAATTTAGCCTCATAAAATCTATGAAAAGCTTGTCACAAAAAACATTAGTTTTGTATGGTGCCATAAGATTTTTTAGTTGTTCTCATAAATTGTGACATTTTACTTCCAGAAGGACAAAAAGGTGTGGTTTTGTCAGCATAAGCTTTGAGATTATGCAGTGAAACTTGGCTGCAAGCAACTGTTATCAGGAAGTTAAGAAGGGTGTGTGTCTAGTATGAAGGGAATAAAACTGATATGCAAGTTTAGTTTCCAATGGATGTATAAGTAGCACTTTACGTTTCAGAGGCCTTATGCTTTAGTGTGTGTGTTGGTTATAAAATCTTTAGTTAGAAACAGATAGGAAATCAGACCCTAGTCTATGAAAGCTTATGCTGAAATTTCAGTTCTTTGTTCTGACAAATGGAAAGCATTTCTATTTAAAAATGAAACTACCTGTAAATGTACAGTATAAGGATTACACACTGGCTTTTGTGAATTAAATAATCATGTTGGAATACTGTATTCTAAATTGGGAAAATCTGTCCTGACTTAAGGTTGCAGCCCTGTGCACACTTGGACTTGTCGAATTTAGCTCACTGTGTCCCATTCATCAGACTGCAAATCTATCAGAAGTGTTTGGTATTAAGTTTTGAAGTGCTTTATTAGTTAACCTTCTTCATAATGCTATACGCCATATACTAAATATTTCAGTCCATACGCCAGAAAACTTCATTCTGATTCAGTGGGATTACTTAACATTTGAGAATTGCAGTCTTGCAATTGGACCTCGCTATCTGTGGGGGATCCATTCCAGACCCCCTCCCTGCGGATAGTGAGGATCCGCGGATACTGGGGTCCACCTTCAAAATGCAGTAAAAAGGGGAAAAACACCCCAATCTCCATTTCTACCTTTAAGTAGCTAAATCGCACTGTTTTCAAGCCTCTACAGGGCTTAATGCAAGCTTAATGACCCACTTCCAGGGTCGCATGAAGGCTCTTGCCTCAGGATACATTCTGGGACAGGGCTGGGGGGGGGGGGAAAGAGCCTTTGCGGGACCCAGAAGTGGGTTATTAAGCTTGGTGGAGCCCTGCAGAGGCTTGAAAATGGCACGGTTTAGCTACTTAAAGGTAGAAACGGGGATTGGGGGCCTTCCCCCCTTTTTATTGCATTTTGAAGGTGGACCCCGTGGGTGCGGGACCTGCGGTAAGTCAAATCCACGGATCCCGGATCTGCAGATAGAAAGTGTCTATGGGATAGAAAGAGTCCACTGTACTGAAAATAAAGTTTTCAAACAAACGTAGAAGTTTCCTCAAAGTCTGAAACTGGTCTTGAAAATGCATGACCTATGCTATTGAGGCTGTTGGTAAAGTTAATAGCATGGTGAGCTCAGTTTAACTTTCTCTTCTAATATGCTCCTATTTAAAAAACAAAACAAAACATCATGGTTGGTTTTTTTTTAATGTTTTTGCCATCTGCCTTTCCAGTTTCCAATATCCAGTTCATTTTGAAAGTTGGACTAAATTCTGGACTCACACGATAACACCAACAATGCCAATTCATCGCTCATAATATGTTAGGTGCAGTAAGTTTTCAGTCTGTGCTAGTGTGCATGAGAGCGAAAGTTTGATTTTCAATTCTTTCAGTCAATTAAGAAGCAATTCTGTATACCAGACCATTCTTTCAAGGATATTTGGACATGCTGTGTCATAGATCTTTGGATCAAGAAGTGCTGTTTACTGTCAAGTAGATAGTATTGCCTTGTGGTTTGGAGATGTTATTGTCTAAGAATCTGCAAGCTTTTAAGATAAAGCCATTCTCTTTTTGGAGCATTTCCTGAGTTTGAACTTAGAATGGAAACCTATCTGACTTTCAGCTCTATGGTCAGAAAAGTCATTGATTTAGCAGCTTTCATGGTCTTTCAGCACTTCAAGGATTGCTGTCAGTTACAGGTGAGAGGGAAGATGTGCTCCTGGCATTATGATAATGCCATTATCTACTAATTTTGTCAGTGCTGGATATTGATGAAGGCAAAACATAATAGGAATCTTTGCCTTTGTTGGCATTATGCTAGATGGTAGATTGTGCTGGCACTGAGTAATGTAAATGTCCTTGTGACTGATAAGAACTTGGGAGTACCTGCATATTTGAGATTGATATTTTGAAGACATTTAAATTGCTTCTGACTGTGGTTGGATACGTATTTTTAGTTATCCTAGATTTATGTTAAGAGAGGCAGGTTTGTTTTTTGCACATGTAGTGGTACCATACCTTTTTGAGGTTGACATTATTTTATCTTTTTTGCTTCCAAGAACATGCAGAACACTTGACATTAGCCCAAGCTATGTAGTGTATGACAGTGTTCTGTTCTTGTTTGTCTGAATTAATCAGTTCCTTATTTTATCTGTTTTCAGACTGCTAGAACTGTTGAAATACAATATGCAAGACACTTTTTAAGAAAAACATTACTTTGTGCCCATAAAATAAAGTACTAACACTTGCCTTCTAAAAAGCAGTCTTTAGTATTTTAATCTTGAAACCCATATCAAAGAATAAGCTCCTCTGGGTCTGTCTTAATGAAATGTCAGAGCTCTTTTTCTTGGTTATCCCCAGTTTTGATTTGGAGAGAGGGCTAGAATAGTGGTTAAGAAGATGAACTCTTTTTGAGTTGGAACTTCCTGGTTGAAGGCTTGGTTCAGTGTAGTGGGGATACTGCACTGTTACTTGATCTTGGTAAGGACATTTCTGAAGTGTATTTGATGTGCTGTGAGCACTTAGAGAAAATATTACAAATACTGAGAAATATCATCTTACAAAGCTGCCACAATTTAATGGTTCTGCTGGTGAAGACAAGTCTCTAGCTGGTAGCCAGTATTGAGTTGTCCACCAAACAATTGTTGAGAGAAGATGATAGCTAGTGATATGGTACTGAATAACCGTAGTCCTAATATAGCTAGTAATATTATATGCTGCAGTATAGCAGGAAACCAAAGAACAGATTACTTCTGAGTGTCAAGTTGAGGAGAATAGCAAGCAGGTTCCCCAGTGCTTGAATTTTATGGAATTTCATCGATACTGCAGTTCATGACACCCTTTTTGCGCAGCGCTCTGTCACGGCAGCACCATTGCCTGTCTCTCCCAGGTGCCACCATCTTGAATCACGCAGTTCAAGATGGAAGCGCCCGGGAGAGCCGATAAGGCCACTGGGGATGTCCTATGGCACTCCTGTGAATTTGCTGTGGCGTGTAGTTTGGGAACAACTGGTTATCTTCCTCTGTCAGTTTCCCCCACTTGGAGTTTAAGAGCCTACACTCCAAGTGGGGGGAACTGATAAAGGAAGGGAAGGAACAAGAGAGCCAAGGTGGCTAACAAGGGATAAATGACAAGCAAGCACAGTTGCATCAATTTAGACCTTGTTTCAGCTGTAGATGAAGATTTAGGGGTTAAACCAAGGGATTTGTGGAGAAGGCAGGTTTTGAGGAAGAATTGGGAGGAACATCATGCAGGTAATTCTTGAAGGGAGTTCCAGGCAAGAGAATCATCATCCTCTGTATACAATATATCTCTTTTCTTGGTCATCAGGTTTCTCCTCAGACTTTATTGAGGTGAGGAGTGCATTGATTCTTCAGAAGATAAACACAGCATTTGTTTCTGATGAGTGTCTAAAGTATTCAGGGAACGTTTTGGTATTGTGCTTTATTATTTTATCTACCTCTGTTCTAGAATTCTCATGTTAGGAAACAGGCTGGAAAAATCCAAGGTAACAGTTTGCCCTGTTGACTCACACTTATTGTCTTCAAGAGAGGATCAGCAGCCCCCCCTCTCATGGGCCCAGACAGACTCAAACCAATGTATGCCAGGTGCCACTGCCTAGTTATTCACCTTTGCTGCAGCTGATGTTGCTATGGAAGGGCAGTGAACAGGCTGAAGCTCAACATTGCGCTTCTGTGTGTCTTGTATCTTCAGTAGCAAAAAGGCATGGAGGGTCTTGCATGCATGCAGCTCAGTTGATCCTATGAGGAATCAAACCTATGATGCAGAACTCTGGTGAATCAGTTGTGTCCACAAAAGCTGATTCTGCTGCTTTGTGTTGGTCCCTGCATATCTCTGCCATCCTGGCTGGCAGCTAGGATTTGACTGTTTAATATTAAATATCCAATTAAAAATGAATAAAATAAAGTGCAGCAAATGCCTAAAAAACTTTGAGCAAAATTGAAATACATGCTGTTTTTGTTGTGCAGAACCCATGCCTTATTTACTGCTTAAGAACATGAAATTTGGTGAATTTAAGAACATTTGGTTGGAACCTAAGAAGTGTTAGTGGAAGGAAGCTCTCATGGATGAACTTTCCCAAAACCCACTGTACCTTTCCAGAAGTAGATGGTGAAATCCTTAGGGTTCTCCTCTTGAACCCTCTCCCCTCTTGAACAGATTGCTATGAGGTGTGAAGTGCTGTAGGGGAAAAGAGGTAAGCAAAAAGCAACCCCTTTTTGCATGAATGAAAGTATTTTGTGCAAGGGCACATTAGGATGACTTAGCAGCATACATAATCGTTCTGTGTGATATATTTGAGGTTCAAACATTCATTCTGTTTTTGTTAAAATCTAATTGTATTAGGTTAAACACCCCCCCCCCCCATTTCCCACATATTGCTTCTCTAACTCGACAAACTCTTGGTTTAATTCGAAAAGAGAGCTAGAGTGATCATTGCTTGTTCTGCCTGCCTTATAGAGCCAGGAGATGCAAAAGTGATCGTCTTTCTGTCTTGGGATGTTTGTGTTGTGGAGGAACTGGTAAACTTAAATTCCTTAAAAGGCTTATTAGCGGTACCCTCTTAATACTTGGATCACTTTCATACCAGTATACTTGCAGTGAAATTCCCCTGATCTGTGTGTGTCTAAGATGACTCTGATGTTACTTAATCTTTTGATAAGGAACATAGGTGAAATTCCAGGGTGGTATTATGCTTGGTGCTGGATTACCCACCGAATCTACACTTTGTAAATGAGCCCTGAATAATACCATTTGTTTTGTGTTGCTGCTAGCATTTATAGACACTTCTTGCCAGAACAGCATCAAGGCACAGAAGGATGTTGCCTGACTTCCTGACCTGGAGCCAAACTCCATGGGTTGAAATAAAGTATCTGAAAGACCTTGTAGCATTTGTATGTATCTGGGGCCATATGCAGTGAATAACAATGTAATATGTGCACAGCTGCCATGTTTAAAGCAGTGACTCATAATGGTCTTGCAAACCCTCCATCTCTAGCTTCCTGCTACTGAACTTTTTTTTAGCAAAGAGCATGTTTTATGTGAGTAGGAGAAAAATGGTTTCCTAGTGTTTTGACCACAAATTGATGTGTATATATTTGGAAACATTTTATTTCTGTTAAAGTTTTCATGTTTTAAACAAATGGGATATGTGCACTTGGACTTAGCTCAGCTCCAGGATTAGATGTTGTCCACTGCAGGAGGTATTCTCCATAAACTCAAAATGTGCAAAGAAAAATATCCTCTCAGTTCTTTTTTCAGTCTTCAGTGGTTTTTGTTCGTACTCTCTCTTAATTGAACTGGCTTTTCACTTCTCTTCTGTCATTCCACTCGTTTCTAGTTAGACTTGTTCTTTTCCAAACATTTTGTGTGTGTGTCTGTCCGTCCTGATTTGGAGTGGTGACAGTAGTTTAAAATTGGAATAAAAGCACTGAGCAGGAGACCAACATTTGGACTTCAAGTTCTGTGAAGTCTTATTTCAATGTGTTTTGGAAGTAGAATCGACACATGCAAGAATATTTGCACTGTTGAGTTGAACAAATTTGAAGGCATTGTGTGCTGTATTCCCTGTAAGGGGTCTGCTCCCCTGCATGGACCCCTTTGCTGCTGCATGGGCAGCTTACTGGCATTTCTGGACACATGGCAATGAAATCGAACATTATTGCCGAACGTCTGGGAACACCATACTGAACCGAGCTCATATTCGTGGAGCTTCAAGCCACAGAGCTTAACAGGGTTAAGGAACCCTGATTGTGTGTGTTCTAGCCCAGCTATACATATATAGAAGGCACTTCCATTTGTGTAAGAGGGAGGGGGGATTTTTGCTGGTTTCTGCCCCTCTTTCATGCTGCATCCTGTCTTGCTTCAGAGGGTCCCTCAACCTCCAGGAGTGGATTTTTGGGGCTGTTGTTGAAAGGAGGGGGCAAGAGTTCCTGTGCAATAACTTCTTAAAGCATGAAGTAGGGTAAGGGTACAGCCTATAGATTGGAAGCCTTGATTTTCATAAGCAAAAAGCTTAATGCAGGATGAAAATAGAAAATGTTTAAAAATCCTATTTCTGAAATGTATCAGAACTGATATACCAATCCACTGTTTTGTTCACAGGTCAGTATGGAAATCCTTTAAATAAACACATAAGACATTATGAAGGACTGTCATATGATGTGGATTCGTTACACCAAAAACACCAGCGTGCCAAAAGAGCAGTATCTCATGAAGACCAATTTTTACGCTTAGATTTTCATGCTCATGGAAGGTAAATGTCGAGCTCTTTACTCCATATTCACTAATGTAATTGTCAAAGTACAGCATATATATTTAGCTGATCTTTGAAATTGGGGCCTGTATCTGTGATAATTTCCTAATGTTTTTAATTCTGCTGTCATCAAAATACAAAAAACAGAATTTTGAAACTTTTGTCATGCTTGTGAAACAAATTGATCTCAATGAAAGCATCTGTTTTCAGGAAACAATCAGCCAGCAGTTTCAGATAAAACACGTTCACTCCCTTTTTGTACAGTACAGTGGATCCCTGCTTTACAATTGGTTCAGTGTATGATGAAATCACTTTAAGGTGGACACCCCATAATAAAATAAGGTTCACTGTACAATAAGTCATGCACTTTGTGACAAGTATGTACCATTGTGACCGAGGAGAGAAAAGTAAGAGGGAATGGTGGCTAGTTAGTGTATGATTAAGCAGAAAAGCAGGAGGAGTTCCTTGCCCAGCAATGGTGCGACCTGGGGTGGCTGTGCTGGAGCCATGGTGAACATCCAAAAGAACTTAGGAGGGATGGGCTGAGGTGAGTGGCAATGGTTGGCTGCGCATTGCAAGTGGCTTTGCCTTCTTTATAGTGTGTGTGGTTTGAGAATGTCTGAGCTCACTGGCAGCCTTGAGATGCAGAGATTTTCGTTCCTGCGATCACATTATCTCTAGTCCCTGTGGGGTTTTAAGTAGCATGTCTGAGAAGTAGGTTGTCATCAGGAGTTCTTAAACAACTCAAAATATCTTAAGGGGGAGCAATAAGAGTCAACCAGAGAGAAAGAGAGGTGGGGATACCTCCAAGGCAGCTGGGCCAGCACAGCAGGAAGAGGGCAAAAGGAATGTTCTGTTCAGTTGAATGGCGTCCGAGGTTTTTGAATGAGTTACCAAAAATCAGTGTATTACTGGGTTCACATTATATTTTCACAATATGATGGAGTCTCTGGAACAGATTAGTCTCTTAAAATGGGGGTCTGCTGTACTTGTTTTTGGATATATTGTGTTGACACCTCAACATCGTGAAGTGTTGAGCAATTACATGCTGTCATTGCGTTCAAGGAATGAAGGAAAAAGTGCAGTAGTCTTTACTGCAGATACTTGTCAGGCTTTAAAAAGCAGCTGGTTTTTTTTAATGTAGTCTGTTCTTGAATTTGTCTCTACATGTGTGCCATGTATCAATCCATTTTTTCTCCATTGATGCTGGACATCTGCAGCTCTCAGAGCTAATACAGTTAAGTTCTCAGAAAATTACGATCAATAAATGATTATCTTTTAACATGTAAATCTTTAACTTTGTATAAAGAGCTATCCAGTGTGTGTATACGGATGTCAGATTTATATGTTGTAATATCTGTGTAGACTAGAGCACTTCAGTGCAGTGATGACTGCACCAACTCAGCTATGTTGATGGATGCCACTTCCTGGCAATGTTTTATGCAAATGTGGTGACAAATCACCACTGTCCACCACAATTGCTACCAGAAAGTAGCAGTTCACAAGTAATTGCTACCAGAAAATAGCACCCTTTTATGTGGTTGCACAGGCTTGTGGTGTTTCTTCCTTAGGGCCACTCTGTGTGGAGGATTTTGGATCATATGGGCTAGTGAGAGATGTTGTTAACCCAAGTCTGCCTGTTTGATAAAATTTTCTACTGAAGTCTTTCTCCATGTCCCTTTGATATTTGAAGTGTTTGTCTGGGACATGAGATGGGGCCTTCTTGGTCAATGTGCTTCTTACCAAGGGAGGCCTGCACGGTGGTGCATATCTCAGCCCACAGATAAAACAGAGGATCACTATTAGTTTAACACCCAGGGAAGTGACTGTGGGAACAATTTAGTAGCAAAATACTTTAAATCTGTTTTTAAAAGTAGTTTATTGCTGAGTTTTCAAACAGGTTCAAAATGTAGTTAACTTTATGTTGCCTCCCTTGGATAAAGCAGGCCACTTGTTTAAATAAACTCTTTAAAATGTCACATTCATTATTTGGATAGTCTTTTGGGCTATTTCCTGGTTCTAGCTGTGAATTTCTCTTTTCTGTCTTGGTCTGCGACCACTTGCTTGTTAGCTTATTTTCTTCTAGTTAGAATTGCTAAGAAGTAGATGAAGGCCCAGCTGGGTAATAGAATGGATTACTGCTAAAGAGCTTTATCCTGTACTTGGCTTCTTGCCGGAAATGAAAGAGCAAGGAGAAATTGCCCCTGCTTGAATTAACTAATAACAGATTCAGATTTTCTCTGAGATACGTAGGTTTTGGAGTTGGGAAACTTATTTAATTCTCTAGAAAATCTTCCCCTGAAGGTAGGAAATGCATATTGTAGATGTATTGCTTTTATTGTGTAAGTCTGACCTGATAGATTTTTCCCACTCCTTCTGTAGTTTTGTATCCTGCTATAACCTTTGGCAAAGTAGAGCCATGAACTTATTATTTTGCTTGTCTAGCAGCAGGTAATACTCTAACGTGCACTGACCCTAATTATTCATTTCAGATTTGGGTTTTATCAATAGATGTGTACTAGAAAATTAAAATAGGAAGCATAAAGATGATCATTAAGGAAACCGTTAATGCATGGCTACAATAATATTTTGAGAGCCTTGGGGCTATGTTGATATTCAGTGACTATCAAGGCAATGTGACAAAATGTTTAGCAATGTTCACATAATGTTCCTTTTCACTAACAGTCCACATTCTTAGGTATTTTTGTAACTTGAAGTATATTTCAGTTCTGTCCATCTTCCTTCGCAGACATTTTAACCTTAGAATGAAGAGAGATATGTCCCTCTTTAGTGATGACTTCAAGCTAGAGATAGCGGATAAAGTACTTGATTATGATACCTCTCACATTTATACTGGGCACATTTATGGTAAGTTCAGTAATTTTGCATTTAATTTTAAAGTGCTGTTACCTTAAAGTAGTGATAGCTCCTGGACTTAAAGAATCCTTGTGGTGTAGGGTAGAAGATTCATTCTCAGTAACCGAAATGGTTTTGTAAAGTCTGTCTAAACTCTGCATCTGAAGAGTTGCCAGGAATGTGAATTTAAATTTCAGAGTAGTTTGAGACATTGATGCAGTTTTACTGAAGAAAGTTTGAGAGAGGCAATCTCTCCGGGGGCCGGACCCGATGGCCTCGCGGTCCGGATCTGGCCCGCGGGCCGGAGGTTCCCCACCCCTGATTTAGTCTTTGTGTCTGCTCACCCCAAGAGGAATTATCTGTGTGCCTTGAGGGAGTAGGGTTCTCTTCAACAAAACACTTATCATATCGCTTTACTTTAAATAACTAGGAAACTAGTGTCCTGGTGCATTTGAGACATTGATGCAGTTTTACTGAAGAAAGTTTGAGAGAGTTACTTTCAGGGTGGCAAAGGGAAGAATGGTGGGAAAATATCTGTTGTACATTTGCTGCTGTACCATTTCTTGTACCAAAAGGAGCCAAGCTCTAGATCGTTTTATGATCAGTACCCATATCTTATAGTTACCTTGGGGATTAATTGAATCAAAAGTCAGAGTATAATGGTCTAAGTGCCATTACTGGAAAGGAAACATTTGACATCCCCCCCCCCAAAAAAAGCATATAACTTCGGCAGATATCCAAGTGGCATGATGCAGGATTAGAATTGGTAACCTACATGTTATATAGTATTTAGAGCATTTAAAAGTCCTTGTTGTGTGTAGTAGTAAGTAAATTGTCCATAAAGGCAATGTAGGAATCTTTTTACAGACAATTGGAACTTAGAATGTAAATTTTGAGATAGATTTCCATTGGCACATATTCAGAGTTTCTTCTTTGACTTTTCCATAGCTTTCGTTAATAAGAAAATGTATCTTCTGCAACTGTGGGCCCAATCCTCTCCAACGTTCTAGCACCGATGCAGCCCCGAGGTAAAGGAACCAAACGTTCTCTTGCCTTGAGGAGGCCTCCATGACTGCCCCACCACCAAAGATGCAGCGCATGCCCCGTTGGCATGGCTGCATCAGTGCTGGAAAGTTGGATAGGAATTTGCCGTTTGTGTGGTTAAATTCTTCTTAATAAAACATTTATTAAAATTGTCTTTTGAAGGGCAGTAGGCACTTGCATGTAAAAACTGACCAAGCCCTGACTTGGAGCTCAATGTTATGTTAACTGTTTCTTAAAACATTTCTTAATACTGGTGGTGATTGAAGTTGTGCATAATTGTGTGCTCATGATTGTGTATTGCGTTCCCGACTGTTTGTCACTGACTATTGATCACCTGGATTGTTTTCAGATGCTAAACTTTTGACTGTCCTTCAGATTTTTATAAGATCTGATAGAAGAGGTTTTATAACAAGCTGGTTGCTGAGCATTGGTTTAAGGTTCGCATAGTATTTTACCACATGCATTCTGAAGAAACTGGGATAGCTCTGCAAGTTTCCTGCTCTGGTCAAGCATTTTAAAGGGATTGTGGGAAGGTGGGCAAGCAAAGGGCCAGAGGGCACCAACTGTTTGCAAAGCCAACTTAAATTTAATTATTGGTGGCTGATGCATGTGAATGTAAGTTGCCAATCTACATTTTTTTCTTGTATGTTTTTCAATAGGTGAACAGGGAAGCTTTAGCCATGGATCTGTTGTAGATGGAAGATTTGAAGGATTCATCAAGACTCACACTGGGACCTTTTATATTGAGCCAGCAGAAAGATATATTAAGGATGGAACCCTGCCTTTTCACTCAGTCATGTATCATGAAGATGATATTAGTAAGTGTTTCCATTTTGTTATAGGCTGAAAATGTTATTAACTTGTGTGAGATGCTTTCCTAAAAGACCCAACAAGCCTAGTCTAGAGTGTTGCGCTACTCATGCAGGTGTTCACAGTTCTGCTGCTATGCAGGGATATAAGTACTAAGTATTGGGCTGCAGTGAGGTGGTTCAAAGTCATTTTGTAATGCTGCTGGTTGTTGGGCCAGATTGTCGTCAGAAATGTTCCTGTAAGTTTTAGTAGAAGCTTATCGGCTGGCTTTGAGATAATTTCATGTTGATTAAAAAGTCTTATGGACTATTCTAGCTAATTATAGCAAGCATTCGTATTTTACTAGGTACTACATAAAATTAAATTGTATCAGGCCCTAATCTATAAGCTTACAATCTAATAAGGCTGGGATACAATCTTTGGATCTGGGAAGGCTACTAAATTTGGCTACATATTTGGGTCAAGATTCATGGAGGAAAAGACCATCACAGGTTACAAGCCATAAGCAACCTCCTGGTTTTAGAAGTGGGTTTTCTCTGTGCCAGGTGCAAGGGAGTGACAATGGGAACCAGGTTATCTTGTTGTCTTGTGTTCCCTGCGGCATCTGGTGGGGCCACTGTGTGATACAGGAAGCTGGACTAGATGGGCTTTTGGCCTGATCCAGCAGGGCTCTTCTTATGTTCTTAAGGCATGAAATAAAAGGAAGGGCACGTGGAAGGAAAAGGTGACACTTTGCATTTGCTAGGAAAGAATTGCATGGCTTCTTACCCTTCCAAGCTTGTGCACTTCCTTCCCTTATCTTCTCCACTTGTATACCAAGGGAATCATGGTTTGTTAAATGACAACTCTGTGATTTGTCCAAACCTGGAGCTGTTTAACTGTGGTTTGCAAACCATGATTAAACCAGAGTAGAATCTCTTTCACATCGTGGTTGTCTCTGTTGATACTAAAACAAGGTAAGGTTAGTATATTCAGCAAAAATAGTGAATATTTTGCTCTCAAAAAAGGCCTCTGTCTCCTGTGTTTGAGATAACTGTGGATAAAGTCTGTGGATAAGACTACAATCTGTTCAAATGAATGTTTGGGATAAAGAATGAATCCATATTTCTAATGAGCATGTTGTCTACTTTTCTGTTTTTGGGGAAAAAATCCCTTTAGCAGCTTTTCAGGCACAATGAAGCAACATATGTTTAGTTTCACAATGAAATCTTATTCAAAGCTTAAACAAAAGCTTATTCTGTAAGTGAGGATCATCTTGTCCACTTCTTACAAAGCCCTTTGTCTGTGTTGCAGAGAAATTGGTGACCAGTGAAAGGCAACCCTTTTGTTCTAATTTCAAAATACAGTAAATTTATTTTACATTCTCACTCTTCATCTATGTTCACATGTGGAAGTGATGCTAATTAGTAATTGTAATTGCATTTTTTGGTAAAGTTCTTTCCGGTCTGGCTTGAAAGGAATTGTCTTGATTAGCTAGTACTTGGGCACTGTGAGATACAGAAACGATGTACTATACACTTGGATTGTGCCTAGAACAGTACCTGCACAGAAGTTTAGTTAAGCAATCATCTGTTTAGCTCATAATACCATTTATACTAAATAAACGTTAGAGTAGTACGAAATGGAGGGGAGAGGGGGCTTGTTTGCACTTCCTATTAGCATATGATCAGAAGCTACAGTTCGAGGAAGTTTCCTACCAGTGTAGCTCTAGATCAGCACACATGGTTACACACAATTTTAAACAGATATTTTGAAGAATAAAGTGATTCATAATCATTTGTCAAAGCAAGTTGTGAAGAAATTGCAAATGCAAAACCTGTTATCTGTATCTAGTTTGAGCATTAAAAAGGCATCCTGCAGACATTAGACTTCCTAAAATACAGTAGTTTGAAACCATGGTTTTGCTGTGACCAAGAATGTGTGTACAGATTTTTATATTTGTGATGTCCTGTTGATATGGTTTAGAGTAGAATGGATGATATAATATTTGAATGGCTAGTTTCATAAGAACATAAGAGCCCTGCTGGATCAGGCCAAAGGCCCATCTAGTCCAACTTCCTGTATCACACAGTGGCCCCACCAGATGCCTCAGGGAGCACACAAGACAACAAGATAACCTGTTTCCTGCTGCCACTCCCCTGCACCTGGCACAGAGAGAACCTACTTCTAAAACCAGGAGGTTGCTTATGGCTTGTAACCTGTGATGGTGTTCCTCCATGAATCTGTCCAAACCCCTTTTAAAGGCATCTAGGCCAGGTGCCATCACCACATCCTGTGGCAAGGAGTTCCACAGATGAATTACACACTGGGTAAAGAAATATTTTCTTTTCTTTATTTCCCTGAGATAAGATGAAAATGTTAGCTTTTAAATTGTACTCTTACTTCTTTCAGCACTCCCTTGTTTTCTTCTGAGTGTAGTCAGAAAACATACACTAGAAAGAGTAAACCTGCCAGGCAGAATTGCCTTTTCCCTAATATCCTGGTGAATGAATCATGTTGAACTGGTGTCCCTGATTTTGTCTTCTCCACCTATTTCCATTTAAAAGTGTTAAGTAGGGAATCACTGACTGATAACTTCCTTCAATATGTCTGTATAGCAATCTGCTTTACCCAAACCTTCACTAATACTAGATTTGCATCAAAAACTGACACGTAACCTTCATTTCATAAAGCTGATTAGGATGGTAATTTGAAGACAGCCTCATTAAATTGCCTTTTTCAGTTCTTCAAATATGAGATGTAAGCATTTAACAAAGTCACTATTTTATGGTTAAGTGAATGTTGTGTAGTCTTCTCAAGATACACCTCCCATAGAAAAAGTATCCTATGGGTCTTTAGTCCATACAGGTACGTACTTTGTGTAATAATGTCACTTAACCTGGGCTCCCAGGTCCAAATGTGAAATGGGCAACTTAACTCCATAGTAGTTGATTTCAAGTCAGAATTAAATATGTTTATTTAATTTATTTATTTAAAAAATTAATATCCCGCCTTATCCTATGCCGAGGCAAATGCCCAAGGCGGCTTACAACAAAAATTAAAAAACATAGTTTAAAATACAGAAAACAAGTTTAAAACAATACATACTTAATTTAAAAACAATAAAATCCACGGGGGGGGGACAATATGGAGCACAAAAGCAGCATGGCAGAGCATCTTAGACACAGGAGGCAGACTACAACCCATCACCCAAACGCTAGACGAAACAAAAACGTTTTGAGCCCTCGCCGAAAAGTCATGAGGGAGGGGGTGGTTCTCAGATCCCCTGGCAGGGAGTTCCACAGTTGTGGCGCCACAGCAGAGAAGGCTCGCCCACATGTTGCCACTCCCCTATAGATAGAGGTGCCACTCCCCTTACGATAGAGGTGGTACACGCAGGAGAGCCCCCTCAGATGACCTAAGAGAGCAGGCCGGAATGTATGGGAGAAGGTGGTCCCTCAGATATCCTGGACCCAAATATGTTGACATAATGGCTGTATGCATTACTGATCTCTCTAGAAATGTGGTGAACCTGTCCACCATAGCTTCTAACTGGAACTCCTTGATTTGTGCTAAGTAATTTGTATTATCGTATCCATGGATTTGGGTATGATCTAATTTTGAATCCCCAAATCAGCATAGGTGCTATTCATTCTTGGAGCGAATTTATATCTGATTGTATATATGATGCCCATTCTTCGAGAATGGTATGAATTGAGCAAGAGGGAAGTCTTCTTTCTTACCTTCTAGACATTGTAGCTTTTACGAAAGAGGACTTGTTCCCAGCTTTCTCTGGATTCACTGGCTAGCTTTTGTTCTTGGTCTGCTGGTGGGTAACAGTGGTACCATCACTGCCTTCTTGTTTTTCTTTTGACTTTGAGAAGAATAGAAGGAAAAAAAATGGCTGGGCAGCCAGATTTAGAGAGGCATAGTCAGGATAAAATTGGTCCAATCTAGCATAGATCTCAATCTAATCCTACATTTTAGTTGCTAACCTGATGCCTCTGGGAAGCCTTCAAGAAGACAACAACCCTTTCCAACCACTGGTATTTGGTGACACACTGCCTGTGAACAGATGCTCCATATGACCTCTTCCATGAATTTGTCTAATCTTTTATTTTTTTAAGCTATTGGCCACCACATCTTGTAGCTTTGCGCAATACATTTAATAAGCTATGTGTTGTGTGAAGAATTTTTTTAATTTTGTCTATCCAGATTGAGTTCCAAATTCTGTGTTAGACTTGATTGATTCAACCTTTATTGTCATAAAGTGTTGGGCTTAAGGCTAGGCCCTGTATCTGAAAATTTTATCTATCACTACCGTACAACCATGGGACTATAACTGTATAGGTTTTGCTAAGCAACATGTATATTTAATATTTGTTATCCACACTACTTTTTCTTAGATTGTCTAGTTTTTCATCTGACAATAATTGCTTTTCTCCTCCCTTCCATTATCCAAGTTCTCAGGTTTGAATCTTGTTCATAAATTTTGAACCAACTTTTGAGGCTGGAGTGCCTGTTCGCCTTCAGAGTTGTGGTTGGCGAGGTTTACCTAATTTCTTCAGGTTTTCCTATGCCTAAAGTGGTGGTGGTGGTGGTGTTACATCTCAGATTACTGCAGATATTAGGAGCATGTGATAGCATTCTAAACCTAATGCAGGTTTTTTGCCGGTCTCTGACTACTGAATTGCATGACAGCCAGTCGATATGCAGCATCGTCAACCTCTAAAGCACTACAATCTAGTGCAAATGATATTTTGCTCAGATGTGTGGGACTGGAAGTTACATATATAGGCAGGTTTGGACTGAAAGCATGTTGCGTTATCTCTGAGGAATAAATATCCTTGACTGGGCTTTAAAACTGCTCTGTAGTATTGGATGAGACCAATATGGTGAAGAAAAGACAATATATGTATGTCTGTATTGGATTCACCCTCATTTTGTATTGATGTTAGATAATATTCAACTGGACAGTTGATCATCAGCTTTGCTTGAGTGTGTAAGGTACAACTGTATGTAAAAGGTCTGAATTCTCTGAGGCAGCTGCCTGTTTGGGAGCTAGCTGGTCTGTTACACAATACTGTACATTCTTGGAAACAAATGGCAAGATTGTCTTATTAGCATTAGGTGTGTGTTTGAAGACTCCTGACCTGAGGACAGGTAACTTTTTGCTCTTATGTGCTCTGAAGGTGAACTTTTTCAGATGCAAGAGTGAAGTGTGCCTCCAGTTTGAATTTAGGGAAAAACATGCCTCAGATGACAAAGTTCATAAACCTAAACACTGTTCTAGGGCATAAGCGAAGGAGGGGTTGCAAAAGATTATATGTACATATAATATGTATTATATGTACATTATATATGCGGGATATGGTTCGTGGGATCACGAAGGGTCGGACATGACTTAACGACTGAACAACAACAACATATGTACCTTGCACAGCTGACCTATCCTGTCCTACTGAAACCTGGCTTTTGTTGCCTTCAGCTATAAGCCTTGGTTCCTTGGTGGAGGGAAAAGGAATCTTATACTATGGAAAATGAGCCTGTTGTCTTGACCATCAGGTTGTCAACAGTACGATTCTTGTATGTCTTGCTACCACAACATACAAATTAAATAGCTGTTTCATTAAACTATCTCTTACCAGATAGTATTACTGTAATGGAAATCTTTTGAGTCTGTATGGTAGGAGACCAGCTTGAAACCCTCAGGCCAAATCTGTCTCATGAGTTCTGCTTGACGTGTTGCCAGCCTAGAGTCAAGAAAAGGGAAGTGACTCTTACAATGAGGCCTGCTGACAGGTCATGGGGGGCAGGGATTTGCCTGCCTTCCTTGTTAAAGTTCACTCTGGCAACTTTTGCTTATTCAGGGTATATAGAACAATTTTAATGGCACACTAGCCTTTCCCTCAAAAAGTCAATCTAAGCAATCCATACTGAGGCACGTTCATTTATTGTTTAAAAAATTATAACCTGCCTCTCACCTTGTGAACAAAGCATCTGGTGCCTGTAGAGCAAACCCCATTAACGTTTTGTTTTTCATCCCCCCCCCCCCAAGAAGCTTTTCCTGTATCTGTACCTCTTGGCAATCTCTTGAACTGTTCATTTCAGACCCTTCCAAGTCACATTTAGGCTGGGTTGGCAAATACATTCTGAATAAAGTGCTCTTGCCCCAGGAACTAACTTTGGTCATGGGGTTAGAATCATTCCTTGGGACACCATTCGCCTAACTGATGCTTCTGGTTCAATCTTTCCTGCTAGTGGTGTTTGAGCTTTGCAGTCAAAGACACTATTTACATTTAGAAAGCAATCTGTAAATCTAGTCTGGTTGTGTGTGCACGTGTTAACGCATGCAGCACCAATGTATACTATATGCTGTATAAACTGTACAGAGTAGGGGCACACTTCATCGGATATTTTTAGAATTGCCAAGTCCAAACTGAAGGACTCAAAGGATTGGATAATATAGTTAGAATTAAAAACAAAAATCCCCACAGCTCTATTGAATTCATTGAAATTGTTCTTTTTGTTGTGAGACACATGGACTAAGTAGGTTAGACAGCCTTTGCATCTGAATTATAGCTCTTATTTATACATATTACCTGATACTTCTTCTTTGTCCCCCTTCTAAAAGAAAAATGCTAGAGGGATATATACAACCTATTGAACTCTGTAGTCTCAATCTATATAGCCATTGTTAAATTGTTAATCAAACTGTCTTAACTGCTTTACCCTTTTAAGCTACTCTGAAAATCAATGTAATCTTAAAAGAGAAACATCTCCCAATTTAAAATGAAAGAACTGAACATCTTGATTTGAAATAGGTTGATAGGAAAAAGGAGATTGTCATAGCTTAATGATCAGATATTTGTACTTGAAATATTAGGCAGTTGTACCCTCTCTTTCAGAATTAAGCTTCACTTGGTTTGCATTTTAGGATATCCACATAAATATGGACCCCAAGGTGGCTGTGCAGATCATTCCGTATTTGAAAGAATGAAGAAGTACCAAATGACTGGTGTAGAGGAGCTAACAAACCAGGTATAAAATAAAATGTTATGGATGATGATTGAACTACTTGATAAAATACCACTGTTCCTCTACTTTTGGATGTGCATAAACTTGCAGGAAATGGCACACGCTGGCTAGGATCCCAAGAGTTAATTTAAGCATGATTGAGGGCATGGGCATGCTCCTGTGACTTTCTGACTCTCTTGAAAAGCAGACCTTGTGCCATATTATCAGAAACTGCTCCTGCAAGTTTTCCCTCGGTTTCAGAAGGGTTTGCATGGAGTGCTGCTGTTTGGGAAACACCAGTACTACTACAAGTCCACTTTGGCATGTGCACAGTTCTCTAGATCCCGACCACACTATCTGAAAATGCAGGGAACATTCAACTTCTTCCCTAAAATTGTCAAGTCCTGAAGCTTTATATAAAGTACAGAACATGAATACCATTAACTGAGCTGATTTATTAGGTTTTCTGATTTCTATTAAAAGTTAATTGCAGGTTTTAAGAACGTTTTAAATACCTGTCAGCAGCAGGCCTAAAAACTTGGCCGAGAATTTCCTCAGGCAGCAGAAATGTGTCTTTATTCATTGAAATTTCATTCATGCATTCAGCTGGCTCATGAGCTGTTTTACTTCCTCTTAGTCCTTGGATAAACTTTGTGTGTGCCAAATTAATTGGAGACAAACATTTTTAAGAGCCAAGTCACTGTACCAACACGTATGGTAATAGGAGAACTTGGTCTGCTTCAAGCAGCTATAATTGTGGACAGCATAGAAATCTGTCAAATGCTCACTCTCATTAAAGATGATGGTCAAGTTTTGTATAATTGAGGACCTAGAAATCTTGGGTTTAAGCACATCCTACCCATACAAATTGGTAGTCGGGTGCTCACACATACCTATGTTAGAGCCCCACCCTGGGAACAGCTTTTCCATAGTTTCATTCCATGTTGCTGCTGGGCAACCATTATGTGTAGCCATTAGGGGCTATAAGAGTCTCTTGTAGTTCATATTGTGAATATACTTATGACATTTCTGGTTGAGGGAGTTTGTCATTCTGGAGTGAAAGCATCATTAATATGCTGATGACATCAGCTCTTTTTTCAGCTAACACAGGACCTGCAATCTCTGTCCTGAATTGAGTGCCTGGGTGTAGTAATGAGCTGGATAAGGGCTAGTGACCTGAGGCCATCTAGATAAAATGAACTATTGGTGGTCTCTACAATCTGGGTCTGTCAGGGTCTCTTGCCTAAGAACACGATTTTCAGCCTAGTCATGTTTCTGGTTCCAGTGCTGTTCCTAGATACTTGGGTTATGGCAGTAGCCTGGGACATGTGTTAAGAACATAAGAAGAGCCCTGCTGGATCAGGCCAAAGGCCCATCTAGTCCAGCTTCCTGTCTCACACAATGGCCCCACCAGATGCCTCAGGGAGCACACAGCCAACAAGATAAATCCTGTTTCCTGCTGCCACTCCCCTGCACCTGGCACAGAGAGAACCTACTTCTAAAACCAGGAGGTTGCTTATGGCTTGTAACCTGTGATGGTCTTTTCCTCCATGAATCTGTCCAAACCCCTTTTAAAGGCATCTAGGCCAGGTGCCATCACCACATCCTGTGGCAAGGAGTTCCACAGATGAATTACACGCTGGGTAAAGAAATATTTTCTTTTGTCTGTTCTAACTCTCCCTCCACTCAATTTTAGTGCATGTCCCCTGGTTCTGGTGTTGTGCGAGAGGGAGAAGAATTTCCCTCTATCCAGTATCTCCATCCCATGCATAATTTTATACGTCTCAATCATGTCCCCCCTCAGGCGCCTTTTTTCTAGGCTGAAAAGCCCCAAACGTTGTAGCCTTTCCTCATAAGGGAGGTGTTCCAGCCCACGAATTATTCTGGTCGCTCTTTAATGCACCTTTTCCAATTCAACTATATCCTTTTTGAGGTGTGGTGACCAGAATTGGACACAATACTCCAGATGTGGCCTTACCATTGATTTGTACAAGGGCATAATGATATTGGCCGTTTTATTCTCAATCCCTTTTTTAATGATCCCGAGCATGGAATTGGCCTTCTTCACAGCCGCCGCACACTGGGTCGACACTTTCATCGACCTGTCCACCAGCACCCCAAGATCTCCCTCTTAATCCATCACAGACAACTCAGAACCCATTAGCGTATATGTGAAATGTTGGTTTCTCGCCCCAATGTGCATCACTTTGCGCGCGCACACGCACACACAAAAGCTTCCAGGGGAAAGACCTCAGTTCAGCTAGAACAGGGATTAGGGAGCCTCTGTTTCCTAAGAATCACATTACCAAACTTCCAAGTAGCTAAAGAGCTATACCAGAAAACACACAGGTAGCCATGCACTCTGTATCTGCATAACTTCTTACAGCAATCTTAACTGAAACCATCTCAGAATGAATTTACAAGTTTTAAATTCTGAATGTTTGAAATCTTTGAATGACCATTTCAAGTTTGGGTCATTTCAAAAATAATGTTGTCCTTGGGTGGGAGTAAATGCCAGTTGGCAAAAAGCGTTGCCAGCGATGGGCTCCTCATACTTAGTCAGGATGAGCTCAAGAATGAAGCTTGGGAGAAATGAATCATAAAAATTGTCTAAGAAGGTCCTAACTAGGTACCTAAAGTAAAATGTGATTAAAATGTGATTAAAGTAAAATGTTACAATTGCATTTGACTTGTTGGCTGAAACCCTTCTTATAAGACAGGGATCTTGCTAATGACATGAATGTGCATAGATTGATTGCTGTAATGCTCTCTCTGTGAACTTTCCCTTACATTCAGAAGCTTCAGCTAGTTCAGAATGCAGCTGTCTGATAATGGGTACAGGTCAGAGCATTTAGATTTCACTAGTTTTTGCTCAGCAGCATTGGCTTCTAGTGTGCTTTTGGGCTCTGTTACTGGCTATAACCTTATAAAAAGTCCTACATGGCCTGAGACCAGAGACAGCATCTGCTATGAACCTATCCAGTTTCTTTTTTGTGGACAGAAGACCTCATTGGGTTGTTCCACACCTGCTAGAATTTGATCAGTAGCCATGTGGCAAGGACTCTTTCTGGTGTGACACCATAACTTTGGATTGTTCTTCCAAAAGAAGCCTTTTGGCATCTTCTATCATTGTTTGCAGGCATTTAGTAAATGCTGTTCTTGCTTGCCAAGCTGTTTGTTTTGAAAGATCTAACCAACGCTTTTACCCTTTTTATTGCTTTTTAAAATTTTAGAGCAGAATGTTGCTGTTGTGTTTATATATTGTGTGAACTATTTTCACAAGTCAGTTGCTTTCTGTATAGTTGAATTGAAAGGCGATATAGACATTTTTATTTATAAAGAATTTCTTGACTTTGCATGTTGCAGAATCCTTCAGAGAAACGTGCCAATCGTGGCCCAGAGCTTTTGAGAAGGAAACGAGCTGCTCAAGCTGAGAAAAACACTTGTCAACTCTACATTCAGACAGACCACCTTTTCTTCAGATATTATGGAACACGAGAAGCTGTGATAGCACAGGTACGTTTTTGTCCACTGCTTCACTGAGGATACCTATATACCAGAGATTCCCAACCTTTGGAGGGCCTACATACCACCTACGTGGGCCTCCGGCCACCCACGTACCACCTAAACAAAGTGCTGATGATGTCGTAGGCGCTTTCTTTTGGTGGGGGGGCAGTCTGCCAGTGTTCACGTCTTCCTCTTCCACGATTGCGGGGAGGAGAAGAGGTTGACGTGGGCACCCCAGTGTGCTGGTAGCCGCATCTTTGGCTTCTCTTCCCTGCGATTGTGGAAGAGAAGCTGAAGATGCAGCCGCCTGTAGAGTGGAGCGGCCTCATCTTCGTCTTCTCTTCCATGATCGCAAGGAAGAGAAGCCAAAGATGCGGTGCCGCACAGCCGAGATGGTGGCCGCCATCCTAGCCGCCGGCAGCCCGCATACCACCAGCCTGTGGTCTGCTTACCAGCAGTGATACACGTGTCACAGGTTGGGAACCTCTGCTTTATACCATCTTATGAAAGTGCTTTATAACAAGTCAGAACATTTGTCCATCTAGCTCAGTATTGTCTGCCCTTATTGGTGGCACTCTTCCATTGCTTCAGACAAGGGTCTTTCCAGGCCCTGCCTGTAGATGCCAGGGATTGGACCTAGGACATTCTGTATGCAAAGCAGATCTGGACAGTTGAGTATGGCCCCACCCATAGTTTCAGTGTCACATGACTGTTTAGACAGATATCCCAACCATTTAAAGGCAGCTTTAATATGCAACTTCAGACATTGCCTTTTTGAATTGTTCTTTTTCTGCAATGTCTCAGTTACAGAATTTGTATTGTCAAATTCATGTGAAATAAGGCAATTTATGTGCCTCTAGAACAGATTTTTAATGTTTAGAATAATTAGATGCTTTTCATTAGCGAAAAGCTCACAAGTGGATTATATAGCGAAGGGAATGAAAGTATGGTTCCCTTGTCCCAGAAGGACTCAAGATCTTTAAATAGAGAGAAGATACCAAGAAGTCACCAGCAAATAGCCTCTAGAAGAGAAGCTTTGCTAGGATGAATAGGTATCATAAATGCCTTGGGATGGATGGACACCCTTGAGATTCAACTAAGACGGAGATCGTCTGTGTAGGAGAGAAGCACACCTATATCTAGAATGTTCTTATTCTTTTGTAGATATCCAGCCACGTTAAAGCAATTGACACAATTTACCAATCAACAGATTTCTCAGGAATCCGGAACATCAGTTTTATGGTGAAACGAATAAGAGTAAGTATCCTGTAACTAAATTTTAAGAATCTGTAGTTAATGTTTCTTTTACACTCTGCCTGACTTGTTGCTGCTTGTGACCTATTTCGATTGTCTGGTATTGCGATCATGTTTGTTTTTGTGCTTCTTTACAGTAGTCAAATCTCTTAGAGTCCAATCCTGTTCTTCTCCCCCCCCCCCCCGCCAATGCAGCCATACCCAAAAATATGTGCACTGTATCCATTATTTCCTCTTACCCCTCCATAAGCCTCTTAATCTGCAATGGGTCTCCTCAGACCTGCACTAGCTGCTGGCCAGGTCCAAGGAGAAGAAAGGGATGGGGAGGTTTGAAAAAGAGGGGATAGGATCCAGGGCATGCCATTGCTGCTGGATCCACCCTCTCCCACTGCTTCCCCCTGCAGCCAAATTCAACAGATACGAGCTTTTTTAAAACTAGTTTATGAACTAGCCGGGATATAAAACTGGGATCCCAGTTTATTTTAAATCATAAACTGAAATTGAAAACTTCCTTCTCTAATGTGCAAAGGGTAGAGGGTGTGAATGATCCAAAGGCTCATGGGTCTGCATACTCTAAACCATGGTTTAGTGTGACATCTGAACTGGATTGGTTCATGTAGGCATGCTTGTTTTTTTACTGCAACATCAGATCCTGGATTTGTTGAAAAATAGCCATTGGAGATCAAATACCACAGAGTGTTCATACTCTTGTCCAGGGGTGTCAAACTCTTTATCCAGACCATGTGATAATTGGGCTCTCCCAGAGCTGCTCTTTCAGCAGCGCTGCTTCTGCTGAGGCTCTGGGAGGGAGAGATGGAAGGAGGCCTCAGAAGGCAAGGAGTGATACAGGGGAAGGGGCAGATTGAGAGGGAGATGCTACCGAAATGCTGGGAGGGCCCAATTATCACGCAGGGCACCCTTTCAGCAGTGCCGCATCTGCACCTAAGCTGCAAAAGTGATGCCTCAGCAGAAGTGGCACGGCTGAAAGTGCGGCCCATGTAGTAATTGGGCTCTCCATATCATGAAAATATGATCAAGATTTGCATATGTTCTCTTCTGTCATTTGCAATTAATGAGTTCCTGTGTGAGAACTAAATTCTTATTTCTGGCCATCTGCTTAATGATGTCATTTCCTGCTTAATGACATCACTTCCTGCCCTCAGCAGGTGTCATGATTGCTATTCGGCCCGCTGTATGTAACGTGTTTGACATCCCTGCTCTTGACTTTTCACACAGTTCATCTGTGAATTGAATGGTAAGAGAATAATGTATATTTATGAAACTGCCTGTTGAGAGTTGGACTGGTATAGTAAGAAATGGTTTAAAGTTTGTACTTGCCAGCTGAGTACTATCCAACAGTGCACAACCTTTTTTTTTAAGATCAACACTACTCAAGATGAGAGCGACCCTTCCAATCCCTTCAGGTTTCCCAATATTGGTGTGGAGAAATTTCTGGAGCTCAATTCTGAGCAGAATCATGATGATTATTGTTTGGCCTATGTGTTTACTGACCGTGACTTTGATGATGGTGTCCTTGGCTTGGCCTGGGTTGGAGCACCTTCAGGTGCGTAAACTTGGTTTTAACACTTTGCTTTGAGAGAGTGTATGCTATTGTATCCTACTTGTATTATACATTATTTAATGGTAGAGCAGTTGTTTTCTGCACTGGGGGATGCTGCAGACGTGATATGATGAACCTTAACTAGGCAGGAAAAAGTCCAACAATGTCATTGGTGTTAGGCTCTGCTACAACAGGTGAATCTATCCATTCAGTCAGATGAGTACTCAAATTATTAGCATAAATGTTACCTTGCTTTTGAGTTGTGCTCTCTCTCTCTTTGACAAATCGATGGTTAGGCCACATCTGGAGTATTGCGTCCAGTTATGGTCGCCGCATCTCAAAAAGGATATAGTGGAACTGGAAAAGGTGCAGAAGAGAGTGACCAACATGATTAGTGGGCTGGGGCATCTCCCTTACGAGGAAAGGCTACAGTGTTTGGGGCTCTTCAGTCTAGAAAAAAGGCGGTTGAAGGGGGACATGATTGAGATGTTTAAAATTAGGCATGGGATGGAGAGTGTGGATAGAGAGAAGTTCTTTTCCCTGTTGCACAACACTAGAACTAGGGGACATCCACTCAAATTGAGTGGAGGGAGTATTAAAACAGACAAAAGAAAATATTTCTTTACCCAGCGTGTAATTAGTTTGTGGAAATCCTTGCCACAGGATGTGGTGATGGCACCTGGCCTAGATGCCTTTAAAAGAGGATTGGACAGATTTATGGAGCAAAAGTCCATCACAGGTTACAAGCTATGATCGAGATAAGCAACTTCCTGGTCTTAGTAATAGACTATCTCTGAATGCCAGAAGCAGGGAATGGCGACAGGATACAGGTACAGTATCTTGTCTTGTGTGCTCCCTGAGGCATCTGATGGAGCCACTGTGAGATACAGGAAGCTGGAGTAGATGGGCCTTTGGCCTGATCCAGCAGGGCTCTTATGTTCTTTGAATAACCTCTTTGAAAACTGCTCTCTTTGAATAAAATACTACTAATATACACAGGTGGGTGATCATTTTTTTCCTTACAAAATTTGTTCCAGTATTCTCCCATCTCTCTTCTCCCCCCCCCCCCCCCGTCTGCAGTTGAGGTTTACAGGAGTTCTTGTTTTGACCAGCAGTTCAGCACAAAAAAGCCCCAGACTAGTTCATGTGTGCCTGGTCAAATATGACCTACTGAGAAAATCAATCTCCTTTTAACGACTGATGATGTTGGAGAAATACCATCTTCCATCAGATAAGAGTCAAGTACCTTTAGCAATGTGAATAGACAGTTCCTTCTGCTGCATATATTCAATACTCTTTAATGCGGAGCCATGGCTGAATGTGGTTGGAGCAGACAAGGACAAAAATCGTCTAGGAAACTAAACTGGAATGATCATCTTGTGTTTGACAATTTGTGTATACCGTCCAGAAGCAAGCATGGGGAAATGTGGCAGAGCAAATGTAGTGGTGCCTCATTGTGCTTATCCTGCTGACCTTAAGGAAGTTTGCTTTAAACTGGAGAATATGCTCTTTCTAATGGATTATGGCTTCTATGAACTAGTCTGCCACTATACAGGTTTTTTTGCGATTGCATGATATTTCATTTCCAGAAATCATAGAATGATTTCCTACATATTGTTTTTACACATGGCTGCTGCCAGGCCAAATTTTCCCCATCCTGTGTTTATGCCTCTTATTTTTTGTACTTGTGTACAGGATTTTACATTTGTCTCTGTTGAACTTCATCTTGTTGGTACGGGCCCAATGAGCAAGCCTGTCAATGACCTTTTGAATCCTGATTCAGCCTTCTGGAGTGTTTAGACTCTGTAGAAGAGCTGTGGCTCAGTAGAACAGATGCTTTGCTTATAGGAAGTCCCAGGCTCAATCCCTGGCATCTCTAGGTAGGGCAGAGAAAAAATTCTGTCTTAAACTCTGGGGAGCCACTGCCAGTTTGTGTTGACAGTACTGACCTAGACGGAGTAACGGTCTGGTTCAGTATAAGGCAGGTTCCTATCTTGGCTATCTCCCCAACTTTTAGGGTTTCGAGTTCTTTGTTTCCCATACTTTGTGCATTTGTGTATAGAAATCGGAGACCAGGTATTGCCGCCACCTAGTTTTCCTGGTACAGTTCCTTGCAAGTCTCTGATCGCTCCCTCTGCAAGCCTTCTTTTGTCACTTGCATTCTTGTCTCCAATACCTATCTTTATACATGGTACTGTATTTTTGTCTCCCTCCATCTTTGTATTTATTTTAAAACCCCTCTTGATTAGGTTTGTGACGCTCCTGCCAGACTTGTTTCTCCCATTCCTTGTGAGATACAACCTGTACTATAGGCTATGATCCCAAGAAACCAAACTATTTCTGATGACACTGTCTTTGTTGCCAGCTCTTTACTTCACTCTTGCTGTGCCTTGACCTTCAACAGGAAAACACTAGTCATGACTCCAACTTCTTCATGACGTCTTCCCCGTCATCACGACTCTTCTCTTCCCCTCCCAGCGCTTCATGGTCTCTTGAGAGCCTCTTGAGTTTACTGTTGGAGGTATTGTTTTGTTCCTTCACGGAACAGCAGAAAGGGATAGCGATAACTGGATTTGACTCTGTTACCTCTCCGTCATGTCTTGGTTTGGAACCAGGAAGGTTTCTTCCACCAGAAAGAGAACACACTTCCCAAGATGACACAACTGGTCTGCTCACCTCTGCTCTGTCCCCCTCAGTAGGGAGTCCTCACTGCTACCACATCTTCCTTGGAATTGTGGTTGGGTTCCTCCCATCCATGAGTAACTCAAGTCTTCCTCTGGACCGCAGAACTCAAGGTGGCAGTACTTGTCCATATAGATGACGGGTGCAGAAGGAGGAAAATGTGCAGCCATTCCATTAAGCAGATGTCCTTGAAAAAGCCTGAAGATGGTCCAGTTCTTTTTATACCATCTGCTTGATTTGCAGACATAGGGCAGTGTTCCTATGGACAGCTTTTCTTTGAAAGACTTGCCTTTTCATATGGCAACACTTCCATTATTTCGAATCTATCTTCTCCCTCCCCATATGAGATTTCTTGTTGATCAGTAGTTTTACTTTAACAAGACAATTTTAGATAACCACAATCTCTCTCAGTAGTGGGTGTGACTTGTCTAACTGGTATTTTAGGTGTTCTGGTTTCAGCCCAAACTTCCCAAATTACTGTTCATCTGTAAATATCATCCTCTGAAGAATGAGTCATTCTCCTTGCTGAGATCAGCAGATATTCTTAGGCTAAGTACTCTTTTGCAAAGTGTGCTATTTATGCACTTGAACTGTGGCACTTGGCAGTATCCAAATCTAATAATCGCAGATCTGAGAAGTTGGAATTTCTAGTTAAACCTCATTTAGGATTGTCAGTTTGTATAGCTACATACTTACTTGTTTTTCTTTATCATATGGAGTACTACACACAGAGAACAAGGGTTTCCAGTAGTGTTTAAAAAAACTCTGGTGTCTGGAAGTCAGTTGATATAAACCTTTTCCAGCATAAAGCTGAGTAGACTGTTGCAAAATTTGCAGATGATACAAGGGTTCCCTAAGATGGGGAAATCCTAAGAGCAAACTGAAGAACCTCTGAAACTCTTTCTTCAAACTGGGTGACTGGGTAGTAGCATGACAGATGAGGTTCATCTTAAATGAGATGCATATAGGGGCAAAAGATCAAAACACACAAACATGAATGGGGTCTAATTGGAATGAAATTATCTAGGAAGGAAAATCTTTGAGGTTCCTTGTAGGAAAGCTCACTGATGGTTCAGTTTTCTGTTGCAGAGAGAAACAAATTCAGTGTTGGGGACTATTCAGAAGTTCCTGAGCCAAAAGTATGATGCTATATAATTCTATAACCCAGCTCAAGGATCATTGTTCTTGTACAAGTATGTCTCAGCTCAAAATTATCATGCAGCTAACAAGTATAATTTACAGTATACCAAGATATAAATGTGGACAGTTAAAACTGCTTCATACATATTCCTGGCAATTAAGCGTCTGCCTTAATAAACTCCCAGCCTGGCTGTAGGAGGTCCCTCACCTTTGAATTTTTGATGGAAGGGAGCTTCTGAAGGGTTCTGGAAGAAAAAAATAATATACATATTATAACCATGAAGGTTGTATCTGTGTTCCTCCACATTTGAGCTTTGTTTAAATGTTTGTCTCCTAATTATGTAAGGTTATAGAGTGAGATATTTTGATGATCAAACTTGTGGCAATTTAGATTAAAAATGCTGTTGTGACATTTGCTTAGTTGGAGTGTTCATATTTTTCTTCATAACTTTCTAGTGAATCTAGAATAACTCCCCTTCCTAAAGGTTGTTGCTGTTTGATTAAATTTCAGGGAGCTCTGGTGGAATATGTGAAAAGAGCAAACTTTATTCTGATGGGAAAAAGAAGTCCTTAAACACGGGCATCATCACAGTACAGAACTATGGCTCTCATGTCCCTCCTAAAGTCTCTCACATTACCTTTGCACATGAAGTTGGGCATAACTTTGGTTCTCCAGTAAGTATGTGTATTGTAACTACAGTCCTAACTGCTTCTGAATCTGTTAGAAAAAGCAGGACAAGTCATGAGTTGTAGAAACCCTTCCCTCTTTGGTTGTATAAACAGCACTAAGTCATGCTTGCCCCCAAGTAGTACAGCGAAGTCATGTTAACTGACGCATTAGCATATTTTGTGTTCAGAATCCCTGACAGGACAGGCAGAATCATTCTTGTGAATCCTACTTTTATTTCACAGAACTATTGATGACCTCTTGCAATAGAGCAGATGCCTCTGTCTCTTCTTGGCCATGGTATTCTGAAAGGTTTGCCCATTATATTATCTAAAGCATATTGGTTTGTTTCCATACGGATGACCCTGCAGGCGCTGTTACTGTGCTTCTGCATGTGGTTGTTAAAAAGAAGGAACCGAGTACTGTTTTCCAGGAACATGTCCTTTGCAAGCATTGGTGAAATGAATAGGACTTATGTGAGATGATGCTTCTGCAGGAGTAGATTCTGATAGACTAGGCAAGTGTGGAGTAGCTATTTATATAAACAGCGGGCATGTGTGCACACAGTTATTGCAATGAGCCTTGCCAAAATGTAAGCAACAAAAGTCCTCTTAACATCATCTTGTGAGGCAGTTTTTTCTTGTCTTCCAACCTGGCTTCTGATAACTGTTAAATATAAGTTATGAACACTGGTGTTAGTAGTTTTAAAAAACTTAGCACAAGCCTGTTTAACAATGTGATGGTTTATCTGACTGGATGGTATTGGGCACCTCCAGCTAGAATATAAAATCTAGAATCGGCAAAGCTAATCCTATTTATGCTGCACTTTGAACTTTGTTTGGATGTGCAAAGCACTTTTGGAGATTAAAATGTTTTGTTCTATCTGCTGCTAGCGTGATTTGCTGCAGTTAAGTATGAATCTGGCTTCAGTTGGTATTCATGCTGTCCAGAGCACATAAATGAGGCCAGAGAATTATCACATATTAGCTATTAATGGGTAAACCAGGATAAGAACAGTAATTTTAGTGCACTGAATTAAACAAAAATAATGGAGCTGCTTATCAGTGGTGGTTGGTTAATGTGCTATGAAGAGTTTTTGAGTTAATTACAGGAAAATTAACTGCAAATATTTCTTTCCTTCCCATATCCTTTTGTCCTGGAGACATTTTAAACCCATTCTGCTCTCTACCACTGTTACCCCCAAGGATGCCTTTAAGGTAGCAGAAAATTAAGGATTGCCATTTGAGAGCACTGAAGACTTTTCTCTCTTGCAGCATGATTCTGGAACAGAATGCACTCCAGGAGAGTCTAAAAACTTGGGACAAAAAGAAAATGGCAATTACATTATGTATGCAAGAGCAACGTCTGGGGACAAACTCAACAACAACAAATTCTCTGTCTGTAGCATTCGGAATATCAGCCAAGTTCTTGAAAAAAAGAGAAATAATTGTTTTGTTGGTATGTGTTTTCTCTACGTAATTCTTGAAAACCTGAATTAAATGTGGCCTTCCCCAGTGCCACTACTGTTGGGGTATAGCAATTAACAGGTCTAACAACTCCTTCCTGTATTAGTAGAGTCAAGCAGTCTAGAAATCCCAGAGTGCTTTTTCATGGTGTGAAAAAATACTTAATATAAGCAGCGTACTTCCTTCCTTTAACTTCACCAACAAGACAGCGGTAGAGAAATGGAACACAAACAAAATATCCTGAAGGTGGTGAGGCTGCAGTGTTTAACTTTCCCGCCTGTACCACCGTAAAGCCCTTATGAAGTAAATGTGCTTTAAAACTACCAGTATGTAGAGTGCCATGGTTTCCCCACTGAGAAGCATTAGCTACTCTACATGCATCCCTGGCTGTGAGGGATGGCTTTCATGTGAGCATGACGTCTGGACAAAATTGAGCCCCAGCACTTGCTTGTAAATTAAGCTAAACTGCAGGGACTGAGCCCTTACATTCATGCAGTTCTAGAGAACCACCTGCATACACGCTCCGCATCCAACCAAATCAGATAATCTTATCTTAAGACACTGAATGCCTGTTTCTGGTTGCATCATTTGTTTGATTTTTAAGAACTAATTATTTCAAGTCACTTTCCTAAAATTGAAATACCGTATTTCTTCGAGTCTAAGGCGCCATCAATTCTAAGGCGCACCTTAATTTCAGGAACACCAGCAGAAAAAAAACAAAAACCATTGATTGCAAGACGCACCTCCTTCCTTCAATTTGTCTGCTCAGCACCAACTCTCCCCAGCTTGCCTGCCGCTCCATTTCGCCAATCCGATTATTACCGTGCCATTTTGCCCCCTCTGCTCAGCGGCGAGCTCTCTCTTCCTGAACCTGAGAGCTCGCCCCAGCATGCCCCACGCGCTGCAGCTGAAAATCACCTTGCTGACTTTGAGCAGTGCCTTTGCGGTCCGCCAGAAAATTCAATTTCTTTACTTATCTGGGCTTTGGGGAGGCCTGCGCGACCCTCTGCAGGCCTCCCTGATCTTCATTTCAGCAAAAAACGGTAATTTTCTCCGTTTTTCGCCAAACTGAAGATCGGGGAGGTCTACAGAGGATCGTGCAGGCCTCCCTGAATCTCCCCCAAGCCCCGGTAAGTAAGAAGATAGCATTTGGGGGTGCTTTTTGGAGACCTTCGATTCTAAGACGCACCCCATTTTTTGAAATGCTTAATTGGGAAAAAACATGCGTCTTAGAATCGAAGAAATACAGTAGTTATTTCAGCCACATGGACAATGAGTAAGCATTTAATTTTAAGCATTTAATTTTAAACCAAGACACTCTAGAACTCAGGGCTATTTTCAGTGCTCTGGTTCAGTCCTGGAAATGTGAAGTCTCCTTTTGACCACTGCAGCATACCTTTTTAAACTGAATAATCGCAACCAGTCTCTTTGTGTCTGAGATTAATAGGGTTTTGGAGTGACATCTGAATAGGTTTGAGAACTCACACTTTTTACAATACTTTTTACAATACAAGTTTCACTCACTCTCCAACAGACTTGCAAGAAAGCCAGGCAGTACAAAGCACCCTGCAAACTCAGTGCTTTGTTTGAGGTCATTGAGGAACCACAATTGATCTTGTTTCCACAAATGGGAGTGGGGAGGTGGATGTTGCCCCACCACCTGCATCACAGTTTCATACTAGCTTAATATTTTAGGTACCCCCCACCCCGCCTCCTCCCAACAATCTGGTGTGATCTTGTATGTTCCCCAAGATATTCATTTAAACAAAGACTAACAAACTTGGGACCTCTTGGTTAGAAAAATAATCTGGGTATCTTTTCATCCAATTAGGTTTCAGGGTCTGGCTGTTGAGGTATACAACTTGGGACAGGGGGAAACAGATCTCGGGCAAGTCCTAACTTTCAGTTGAGACCTAGGGAGTGAGGGGGGTAGTCTGAGTCATGGTGATTCATCTCTTCAAACTGTAGGCAAGCAAGAAGTCCATCCCACACAGCTTCACTGTACAGATATGGAGCTGTTTTGTCTTGGCCAGAGGCACCTATTTGGTTTGCCTTTGCAGAGAGGCTGGAGATGGAGAGGAATAACTAATAGGTCAGCGGTTCCCAAACATTTCTGCACTGCGGCCCACCTCATCCTCCCAGGTGGGTCGCACTGTGCGGAAGAGGCCTCTGCAGGCTCCCGGTAAGTAATTAGGCTTCCGGAATGGCTCCGTTTTGGAGCCAAACCGACGCAAGGGCAGGTGGGAAGGTCCAAACTGTGACCCACCCCATGTGGCCTCCGTGACCCACCAAGTGGGTCACGATCCACACTTTGAGAAACACTGTAATAGGCAGCTTGGATTCTAGCTGCACAGCTTGGACAGGGAGCAAACAGCCTTGCTACATGGGATGGGCATGTCTAGCTACTGTCTGAAGGGAGGCAACCTGCAGTAGTCATCACATGACTCATTCTGCAGGCTCCCTTTGCTGTACCAGGCTGCCAGTTGAGGTAAGGATTAGTTTTAAAGAACTGAAACAAATAGCAAGGCAATGCAGTTACCGTATTTTTCGCTCTATAAGATACACTCCCCCCCCCCAGAAAATAGGGGAAAATGTCTGTGCTGTAAAAGTCTTTCTTTTAACAGTTTTCCGGCCGCTTACCTCGTTGTTGTTTTGCAGCTCCAATCTTCATGTGCCCCAGCTCCCAGTTGCGTTTGGCGCCTGCGCGAAGTTCCCAGGCACTGGACGCAACCAGGAAGGTCTGTGCAAACATCGCAGTTACTGGGAACTTCGCGCAGGCGGCGAACGCGACTAGGAGCTCTGCACAAACATCGCAGTTACTGCGATGTTTGCGCAGACCTTCCTGGTCGTGTCCAGTTCCAGGGAACTTTGCGCAGGCGCCGAACGCGACTGGGAGCTGGGGTACACAAAGATTGGAGCTGCAAAACAACAATGAGGTAAGTGGCCAGAAAACTGTTAAAAGAGAGACATTTCCCCCCCCCCCTATTTTTAGCTCCAAAATACACATGCGTCCTATGGTCCGGTGCATGTTATGGAGCGAAAAATACGGTACCTTTTGATGAAATTTCTCCCCAATCTTCCGGTTAGGTAGAGCTTCAACCTGTAAGGTCACCATTGGTAGACACTTGAATGATTAAGTAACAGGCCTAGAGTGCAGCTCATCATCTGGATGTATTGCTTGACCATCAGTGTTGTGACCACACCCAGGTTGCTGTCTTATTGTCCAAATGTTTGATAGCCAAGGTGACGTTTGTGCAAAAAAAGCAGATGTTTATTATAAAGCACACAATTGTACCATCAGTCTTTCAAAAAAGTCAAAGTAGCACATTAGTAACTGTCCTGAGTTCAACTTTGGCTGTGTCAGTAAGCAGCATTGCTTATATAAATGCCATAGAGAGCTTCTGAGATTACTATTTTGAGCTGAGCTCTAATGTTTAGCGCTTCCAAAATGTTCAGCTTTTCCCAAAAGCTGGTGCACAAAGATTGTACTTCTTAATGACCGCTTATGAATGTTCTGCTCTCCTTTTCATGCTGCTGCTCACATGTTGGAATCTGCACACATTCACACCAGTATTTATATGGTACTACTTCCAGCATAGTGATTGTGTCAGTTGGCACACTAAATATAGACCTGAGGAAAAAGTGCTTTGTTGCTTCATTATATTGTCTCTTTGTGGCCACTTACCACTTAAATAGTATTTGACCGTCTTGGTTTACTTAATCACTGTGTCCTCAAATGTATGTATATTCAGATTTCTGATTTCTTGGACTAGTAGCATTCTAAAGGTCTTAATGCTTTTCAGAGTCTGGCCAGCCGATCTGTGGGAATGGATTAGTAGAACAAGGAGAACAGTGCGATTGTGGCTATAGTGACCAGTGTAAAGATGAATGTTGTTATGATGCAAACCAGCCAGAGGATAAGAAGTGCAAGCTAAGACCAGGCAAACAGTGCAGGTACTGATGTTCCATCTTGGGTTTTAACGATCTGTCTGACCACTCAACTCCATTACTCTTGCTGAACATTGAGAAAGCAGTGCAGGGCTGCTGGGGGATGGGTGCAAGACGTACTGAAGAGGCTCACATCGTGACCTCAAAACTGACTTTGCTTAAGGTTGCTCAGTTCGCAGGTGTGATTTGACAGGGTTTGAATTTATTTTATAGAGTGTGGATTTTCCTGAGGAGCACTCTGGTGACAAGGAGAAAATGCTATAAGTACGACTGGGCAGCACAGGCTGTATAGGGTGGGAGCAGGGCACTCAAATACTCGAGAATCCTGAACAGGAATAAATTACTCTCATTGAGTTGCCTTTCCAACTAAAAGCCCTCCAGGAGAGAGGTACATAAAGGGGATGAAACCATCTCATCAAATACTCTGAAACTACCTGTTAAATCCACAGTCAGCGTGCTTAAAGAACATTAAAGTGAATTCCTCCCTTACCTTTTCACTGTGTGCACTTAATGGGTAATGTAGGATTCTGATCTGTATTGGATTCTGATCTGTATTGTATTGGAAACAGCCTTGGTCGCCTTGGTGGATGATCTATGCCGAGGACTGGACAGGGGGAGTGCGTCCCTGTTGGTTCTGCTGGACCTCTCAGCGGCTTTCGACACCATCGACCATGGTGTCCTTCTGGGCCGATTGGCCGAGCTGGGGGTCGGGGGCACCATTCTGCGGTGGTTCTGCTCCTACTTGGCAGATAGGTCCCAGATGGTGGTGCTGGGGGATGCCTGTTCGGCACCCTGGCCCTTGAGGTGTGGGGTGCCACAGGGTTCCATCTTGTCCCCCATGCTATTTAACATCTACATGAAACCGCTGGGTGAGGTCATCTGGGGATTTGGAGTGGGGTGCTATCAATATGCTGATGACACCCAGCTCTATCTCTCCTTTCCACCTGATTCCAGGGTGGCTGTTGAGGTTCTGGAGCGCTGCCTGGAGGCAGTGGGGACCTGGATGAGGGCTAATAAGCTGAAACTAAACCCGGACAAGACAGAGGTTCTCCTGGTCCGGAAATCCACGATGCAGGTGCTAGAGTATCGTCTTGCTCTGAATGGGGTTGCACTCCCTCTGAAGGAGCAGGTCCGCAGCTTGGGGGTCTGCCTGGATCGACAGCTGCTCCTGGATTCCCAGGTGGCCAGGGGGGCCTTTGCCCAGCTTCGGCTGGTGCGCCAGCTGCGACCGTACTTGGATCGTGCAGACCTGACCACGGTGATCCATGCCACGGTGACATCGCGATTAGATTATTGTAACGCACTCTACGTGGGGCTGCCCTTGAAGACGGTTCGGAAACTGCAATTAGTGCAAAATGCGGCGGCCCGTGTGGTTACTGGGGGTAGGCGGTTTGACTCTGTCGGGCCGCTTCTTCAGCGGCTGCACTGGCTGCCGATTCGTTTCCGGGCCCAATTCAAGGTGCTGGTTTTGACCTTTAAAGCCCTATACGGCCTGGGGCCAGGATATCTGAGAGACCGCCTACTTCCATACATTCCGGCTCGTCTCCTTAGGTCAGTGGTTCTCAAAAAAATTTCCCCGCGCCCCCCCGTCACCCGATTTTGGGGGGTGGCGCCCCCCCCTTCGCGTCGCCCTCCGCACGCTCCGAGGCCGGCCCGGGAGCCAGCCTCGGAGCGTCCGGAACGGCCGGCGCTCCAGGGCCTTCTGAAGGCCCAAGCGTCAATCCGGGTATTTTTGATGTTTTCGCTCATGCGCAGACCCGTTTTCGTCTCTGCGCATGAGCGAAAACATCAAAAATACCCGGATTGACGCTTGGGCCTTCAGAAGGCCCTGGAGCGCCGGCCGTTCCGGACGCTCCGAGGCCGGCTCCTGGGCCGGCCTCGGAGCGTGCGGAGGGCGACTGTGGTGGTCGAGCCCCCCTTTGTGGGGCCTCGAGCCCCCCTTTGTGGGGCCTCGCGCCCCCCCTGGAGGGCGCGCCCCACTATTTGAGAACCGCTGCCTTAGGTCATCAGAGAAGGCCCTTTTGAGGGTACCGTCGCCCAGGGAAGTGCGAGGGGCGGCGGCCAGAAATAGGGCCTTCTCAGTAGTGGCACCAACCCTATGGAATTCCCTCCCTCTTGATTTACGTATTGCTCCCTCCCTGGAGACCTTCCGGCGAGGCCTGAAAACATTCCTGTTTAAGGAGGCCTTCTGAGTCCTTGCCTTTTTAACATCCTGCACAGGTGGAGTGCTGCTGCTGCTTTTTAATGCTTTTTTATGCTTCTGTTTTAATTGTAATTTGATGTGGTTTTATTAATTTTAGATGATGTTTTAGATGTTTTTACTAGCTTTTGTGGATTGTTTTTATTGTTTTTAATGTGATTATTTGTTATCTGTTGTTGTGAGCCGCCTTGGGTCCCTTCGGGGAGAAAGGCGGGATAAAAATATTGTAAATAAATAAATAAATATTGCTGACAGTGTGTAGAATGGGGGCAGGGGGAACCATTCTGGATAAATAAGAAAACTAAGAAGAGGTGGTGCATGGTGTGTGTTGGTAGAAGGCTAGAACGATGGAGCCTGTCAAGGAGTGCAATGCTAAATTTTACCTTTTTCCCTCCCAGCCCTAGTCAAGGCCCCTGTTGCACACCAACATGCAGCTTCAGAAGAGTAGGAGCCAAGTGTCGGAATGACTCTGAGTGTGCAGAAGAGGGGAGGTGTAATGGCAGCACTTCTTACTGTCCAGCATCTAACCCTAAGCCTAATTTGACAGATTGCAATAGAAATACACAAGTTTGCATAAATGGGGTAAGTCGTGTCTCGCTCCAAGAACGTTGCAGAAAAACTAAAGTGTGGGTGAGCATCCACTGACTCGCTGTTTGTCCAGAACAGTCGTGTGTTCCTGTGCTGAAAGAATCGGCACTTTCCTAACACCCGTATAGTCTGCCCATCAATGCTTGCTTTCTTGGATTAGCAAATGGAAAACTTGTGAAATTGCATAGATTATGTTGGCATGGTATCTCCCTCTTCCTCCCCCTTCCCTATGGCACTGGAGTTTTGTTGTTTGAGGGGAGGGGGAATTGGAGTAGGAATTTAGGTAAATGTTCTAATAGTGTTTTTTTTTTCTGGACAATCCAAGTGTTTGCTGTTGGGAAATGCCACTCTGGCCCTCTTCGAGACTTAGTATAACCTGAAGTCCTTGTTGCCACCCTTCATTCCTCAAAGAGGGAGAAGCTTACTCCCGCAGGATTTGAACCAAGTCCCCACTTCTACAGTGGTCATAGGTGCATGTGCATATTTTGCAGCTTGGATCTCTAGTTTTTGACGATCTCAGCTATTTTTTTCCATGTGAGAGTGTATGCTGAGGTGGAAGTGTTAGACAGAAATCTACATAGACACACACACCCCACCCGTCCCTCTGTGTGATAAAGGGCTTAAAAATGAGCTGTCTTTGCCGCTGTGTGCACTTGCTGTTCTGCAGGTGTTTGCCTGCCTCTTTAGACTTGTGGCTCTGTGTGAGGTTAACCTTCCTAAGGGGAGCTGTGCCTAGTTACGAAAAATGCAGATTTCATCCTCATTCCACTAGCACAGTTGCTCTGTTATGATGTTTGGGCAAGAGGTAGATAGTTTTACAGTCTGTTTTTTAAAAAAAAAAAAACTACTGGCACTCAGCATTGGTTTCTGTATGTTCACTCCTACTCCAAAGCATGCTGAGGCTTAGTATACCTGGCTTTTGTTTTCCCTTCCTTCATTGGAGCTGGGTGACTGTCACCAGCTTGCTTGCAGATGGATCTTGACTTTTGGAGTGAGCTTCAGTAAGACAAAACTAGTTCTAAGTTCAAGGCATTGTCCAATCTTCCTTTCTGGTGTTGCCCCTTTGCATAGCTCAGCTTTTCATTAATTGCACTTTTTGCTCTAAAAATGTACCTCTGTACTTGTAGCAAAATCTAGATATTTTGTGACCCTCTCTGGTCAGATGCCAGTTTTATGCACCCAATTATTTCCTTTCCTTTCTGCAGTGGTTCTTGGGCATCCAGTTATCCAGTTGCAGTGGTTCTTGGGCACTTCTTTTAATTATTTTCAGAGTGGGAAAGATTGCCACTGCTTGTTTTGAAAATTAATACAGAGAGCAATATCCTGTGGTTTCCATTCAATATGAATGGTAATTTAACTAGCAGTATTGAGTCTCCAGGAATGTCAAACATTTGAATAAGTTGTGTGTGTGTTTTCTCCACAGCAATGTGCTGGTTCGATCTGTGAGAAGTATGGCTTGGAAGAATGTACATGTGCTAGTACTGACGCAAAGGATGATAAAGAGTTATGCCATGTCTGTTGCATGGAAAAAAGTAAGCTATGTTCAAATTAAGACCCTAATACTTTGAATAGTAAAATTAGGCTTGGGTGGCCTTTTTCAGTCATTTAGTAAAACTTAAATTGAGCAAGAACTGCAGGTGAGTGGGAAGTTGAGGGGGCAGACATTTCACTTCTCCAGACAATGATTGCTATATAACATTCTGGATTTATTCAGTTGCATTTTTTTAATAGACTAACCTGCACTATCCTCTAGGTGCTGGTTAGAGATCATCAGCATAATGTTTATGGCTAACTATGTGCTTGCTGTTTAAATATGTCAAACCATAATGTCAAACTTAGTTTGAAAACTGAAGACTTTTAGACAGTGATTTATGCTAGTGTGTTGGGAACCGTTCAACATTTTATTTCACTTAAAATGTTTCACTGGGAGATCAGTTGTGTTTTGTGGGGCACCACAAAGACGTGACTGTCAGGAGGTGGCTATTGCTTGCCATCAAGAACAGCAGAGTGGATGACAAATGTGATCCATTGAGCAAAACACGTTGTTTAGATTCTAGTGTAAAACTTTTATTCAAACAGAAGCCGCAAGTGAAATAGTGCTGTGGACTTGCAAAGCTCCCATAGGGTAGGGTAGAGGCTGAGCTGCAAATCAGGACTTCTGTGGTATGAATCTCACCACCGCCATGAATTCTCAGTAGGTGACCTTAGGCAAGCCACTCCTTCTTAGTCGCCCAACTACAATGGGGGGGGGGGGAGAATCATTTTTACCGTACAGGGTTGTTGTAAGGACAACATTAAGATAATACATGTGAAGTGTTTTGCACACTCCAGCAAACACTCCAAGTTCTATATAAAAGTTTTGTTTTTTGGCATGCATGGGGAGTGGGGGTTTCTGGTTACCTATATAGGCCAGTCAACAAACCTTTCACAAGACTCCCTCCCTACAGGGCTTCCTCACGTACCTGGCAGGGCTCCCTCTGTGGTGCCACACTGCCCTTCTTGTTTCATGAGGGGCCTCTGGGAAGAGATCTTCTCCTTCCCTTGAGAAGGGAGGTACTGCAGAGGAAACCCTGTCAGGGAGGGGTTTGTAAGTCATATGAAAGCTTTAACTAATGTATTTGAGTAACCAGAAACTCCTGTTCCTTGTGCGTGCCGGATAACAAAGCTTTTACTGTTGTATCTCAGTGGGGCTTCTGCAGGAGAACTTTCAAGGGTAGTGTCCCATGATAATGAAGGGAGAGTGTTTGGGGTTTTCTGCCTCTGGCATCAAAATACCTTGGGTCAGTAGTGGAAAGACTGCCTATTAACAAATGACTGCTTTGTGACACCTCTTATATTTTTCACATGTGTGTATAATTGTGGGTTGGTTGTTCCATTGCTTGCTGTGCATTTTTGTGGTGTTGCTCTTAAGTAACAGTCTTAAATATTTTTTCCAGTGAGTCCAGACACATGTGCAAGTACAGGATCCATTAAATGGAAGGACCACTTCAATTACAAAACCATTACACTGCAGCCTGGATCACCCTGCAATGACTTTAAAGGTTACTGTGACGTGTTTATGAGGTGTCGGCTAGTGGATGCTGATGGTCCACTAGCCAGGTTAAAGAAGGCCATTTTTAATCCAGAGCTGTATGAAAACATTGCAGAATGGATTGTGGTAAGTTTAAAATATGGCATGTTACGTTGGGAGTTTATAGTAAAGTATGTTAATTTATTTAAAAGTGACTGAAAGTTGTCTACTCTGTTAACCTGCCCAGAAGTGGAAGCTTGGAAGCTAGCCAGAGGTTTCCCAATACGGGGTGTGTGTGTGTGTGTGTGTGTGTGTCAGGAGGGGACAAACCACTGCCGTCTTCCAAACCCATGGCAGCACTCCTTTCAAGAATGAATTCACCCTCCTCCCTAGCCACTGGGCCAGCCTTTCATGGGCTGATTGAATAAATCACAGTAGGCAAAAATGGGCATGCAGATGGCCTCACACTTGAAAGGATCCTGTCCACATCTCTAGCTGTACAAGGTGAGAAAAATCCACAACACTAGAATCAACAGGTGCAGAGAGAATATCAACTGAAAATGATAATGCAGCTACCAAATCGTGAAAAATGCAATGGCGCATGCCCTGAACAACCAGGAACAGCTCAGCTGGATGACTCTGCAGACACTAAGGTGGCAGAGAAATGCATAGTTTGAAGTTGGTTTTGCAATCCAAACAATATACATGATCAGATCAAGAAATTAAGACTGCAGTCCTATGCACACTTACCTGGGACAAGCCCTATTGGCTATAATGTGATTTTTTTTTTGTTCCTGTGGAATTGCGATTGTTTTGGCCTGTCCTGTGTGTGTGACCAGTCCACCTCCGTATCTGTGCTTCGTCTAATGAGGCCTCATAGGGTATTAGTCTTGCAGTCCACCATTTATTGCACATAAGCCTCAGAAAAAGCTATCTAGAACTACTCAGTGCCATTTATGCTCAGAAGTTTCAGTTCTGCACCTACTGTTTGTCTCGGTCCTGAAACGTCCGTTACATGCTGCAGAAAGTACAGTCCTACTGGTTTCCTTATCCTGAATGAAATATCTGTTACTGCCTTAGATTGTCAAAGTTTGGCAAATGTTAATTTCTTGTGGGTCAGCTGGCTTATGGTTCGGTCTCTAGTCTTTCCTGACACAGGACCCATATGTAGCCGCAACCTGCAACTTGAGATCCAGTTTGAAATGTTTTACTGTACAAGTGTGTACCTGTATCAGTCGCCATTTGTGTTCTTCGTTCTTTGCATGGGAGGGGAAGGGATGGCTCTTTTTAAACCAGCATAGGGAAAACTCAGTTTTTCAGGCTTAAAGCAGCTTGTTTCTTAGAAAATGATCTCTTCATGAATGTATTGACTGTAAGTTAAACTCACAAACTCAAATAGAGTTAAAACCAAACAGAGGTATTGGAGAAACATTTTTTTTAATCCAGTAACTAGACTGTAATGGTTAAATGGCTTTGGCTTTGCAACCTGTGAATTGCTTTGCTTTGGCCTTGAGAGCTGAGCTTGCTGCTTTCTGTCAGAGGGGGTGCTAGAAGGGATGAGGGTAGCAAATTTTTCTTCTGAAAAATTAGCCCCTCTGTAGAATTACATCAGCAAGGCAAATGGGTAACGATAGCTGGGTTTACTGAACTAGCTGTCTGTGTTCTTCCCCCTCCCCATTGCATCTTGGAACTTGCCCTGTCTGATCTTTCTCCAGTGCTATGGCTGCATCTTATGCTTTCTAGAGCAGGTTGCCAATGGTGATTGGTGCCCCTCTCCATACATGGACTGTTTTGTTTTGTGTGATATCCAGAGCAGCTGGTGGGGCTGTGCTAATGAGCTCTGTGGCACGAAAAGATCCACCCCATCAAAGGTGGTAGGATTCACCTGCCTTCTACACCCTCACAGTGGGGTCTAGACTAGAAAGGTACTTGGTCTGCAGTAGAGGGGCCTGCATTCAAAGCTAGAATTCTCCCACCTCCCTGCCCTCTAGGCTCTTAATGGTGCTGTGGAGGGATCTGTTTGTGAAGACCTCTGGTGGCATTCTAGGCACCAGCTTGTGGCGTTTCTTCAGCACTTTTGAGATACCTTAGTTTATTGTATACATTTCAACCAGTATTGATACATTTCTTTTTAAAAAGCCTTTTTGTGTTATGAAATTTCAGGCTCACTGGTGGGCTGTCCTGCTTATGGGGATTGCACTGATCATGTTGATGGCGGGTTTCATTAAGATATGCAGTGTTCATACCCCCAGCAGCAATCCAAAGCTGCCACCTCCTAAACCACTACCAGGTAAGAAACTCTTGCGTTGTGAATTTTCTGAACCTCTTCTGCGGAGGGGGCGATATGGCTGGCTTGTCGTAGGACTTGCACTAAGTCCCCTACTTGAAGTACAGGATAGGTTCCAGGGGGTCAGTACTTCAGTAAAAAAAAAACTCCTGATTCTTGCCACCCAGCACTATCATACCTGTGCGAAGTACCACTGAAGGACTTACTGTGTCTGCACGGACATCCGTTGCACAGACATCTGTAATATGAGGAGCCAGTATATTTGCAATATGAAAACACGCTAGTCTGTTGCAAAACATTTTTATGCATGGTAACAGAAGGCACTACCTTACTGGACTATTCTGGGCCAACAGCCAGTCTATCCTCAGGATTTTGTGGACTTGGTAGACAAAGACAAGCCTGACTTTCCTTAACTATGTAATGGGATATAAATTTCAATGTGCCATTGTATCATAGTTGTTGGGCCTCCTATTTCTCAATATGAATTTCAGCAATGATTGGTTGTTCATGTGTTTGGTGTCAATCAATTGCTTTTCTTAGTTATAGTAGTAGCATAAGTTTTATTTACGTGCCCCTTGCCTCGATATATATTTTGTGTTTGTCCTGGTTTTATTTTTATTCCATCTTTCTAAGATTGTTCAAGGGCAGCTTACATCATTTAAACATATACTTTGTATGTTGTACACTAACTATCAAACAAAAAAAACACTCATCTTAAATCAGTCATTGGCCGTGGCATCCTCTGTCAGTACATAAACGTTTGCTTTGTGTGTTCTGGTGCTAGATGTTTGCAAACGTGTGGCATGCAGTTGGGAGGCCCACTTCTCAAACATTTGGCCAAAATTGGATGTAAGTGAACTGTATTAAGATGTGACAATGAACTATGGTTTGTTCCGAGAAGCTGTAGAGAGTTCAGTGCATTCCCTTCGTGCCCTGCACACTATAGAAGCTTCTACGGTTGGCCATTGTGTCCAGATATGGCAAAATGTGGCTGGTGTTGGGGAGAGATAATACAAGTCTGAAGCTTGCCATGGCTCACTCTTGTAACAAACCACCTATGTTGAATTGTATTGCCTTGCAGGAGGTGATACCCACCCATCTCCCCAAAAACCACACAGACTTCTTGTGGCCAGAACAATGTCTAGAGAGAATCATAGTGGGGTGGTGGGTAAAGTGAAATGGATGAAAAACTAGATGTGGTCTTAAGCAGCACTGAGGAACGGACCTTTTTCAAAGGGTTCTCCAGTGTGTCAGCCTTTTTACAGTATATGTAATTTGGGTTTTTGCAGTGGCGTCGCTCCCGTGAGGGCCGCTACAGGGTGACGCGCGCACCCCCCGCGCGCGTCACCTCCGTCGCCCTCCGGACGCTCCGAGGCTGGCCCGGCCGGCACTCCAGGGCCTTCTGAAGGCCCAATACGGATATTTTACTGTTTTCGCACATGCGCAGAGATGAAACCGGTCTGCACATGCGCGAAACAAGTAAAAGTACCCATATTGATGCATTGGGCCTTCTTTCAGAAGGCCCTGGAGCTCCGGCCGGGCCGGACGCTCCAAGGCTGGCTCCCGGGCTGGCCTCGGAGCGTCCGGAGGGCGACACGAAGGGGCGGGGGGGCACCCGGGGCAGGGTGCAGCAGGGTCGTCCCCCAAAAACCCATGTCGCGGCCTATGGCCGCGCCGAAGGTTATATCGGGGGGCATACTCGGGGGCGTCACTAGGGCGATGCGCGCCACCCCGCCTTGGGGTGACGCGCGTCCTAGTGACGCCTCTGGGTTCTTGCACAATCAGTAGCATTTTAAGCTCTTGGCTGTTGAGTTTCTAAGCAAGTGAGATGGTTTTTTCAGTGCTTTAATATTGTATTTTTCTGGCAGGCACTTTGAAGCGAAGAAGACCGCCCCAAACAACTCAGCCCCCTCCACGCCAGAGGCCCCGCGAGAGTTATCAAATGGGACACATGAGACGTTAAGTGCTGATTTTTGCCTTGGTGTTCTTCCTAGTGCCTACAGTGGGAAAATTTCACTCCAAAGAAAACCTATATTAAGTCATTGTCCCTGGTCTAACTTTCAACTAAAAAACAGACACAAAAGGCAAGACATGAGATTCTCAGAACAAGTGGAAAAGTTAAAAGATCACATTTTCCTGCCCTGAAGAGAAACAGCTTTTCAAGAGAAGCAGATTTTTAACAGAGTCTTAAGTACCGTGGTTTTCTCTCCCCTCTGCTCTTCGTTGTTGCCTTTTCTTCACTTGCAGGCAAACATGGCTCTCATGAAACGTCTCTTCACAGAAATTAAAGAATATATTTTTCAACTGTCAAGGCTAGGAAGCTAGACCGCCTCAACATTGGAGACATTACTTTGCCAATGTACATAAATTGTTATATGCAGACATTGTATTTCTAATGTACACCTGTACTTCTGTGTGCAATTGTAAAACAAGAGAATTGCAATATGGATGTTTCTTTGTATTATAAACCTTTTACGCTCTTAATGAAGAAATTACTGTTTAATTGACATACTCAGGATAACAGAGGTTGATGGTGTATAAAAAGGTCCAGGATTCTGTAATGCTTTGCGCAGGAATTGTGAATCAAATCAGATCCTTTTTTATGTGTCTATATTATGGTTGGAATTTACTGCAAATGCTCATCTTGTGAGCACATATCCCAGGTTGCTCCTCCTGCACAAACTCCACCAAAATGAATGAAGCTCTGCTCTGATCCACTGGAGGGGCTTGTATGGGAAGAGTTCCCTCTGGTTTGTGCTCTTCCATCTCTTATAATGCCACTGCTATCCTGGGGATAGCACATGCCAGAATGTTCCCATCATGATTTTTTATGGAAACTGTCTGACTTCTGAGAGCTCAGCATAAATATTTTCAAAAATGAAATTTTTTTGCCTATTCAGTTAAATGATCTTTTTTGTTCATGCTTCAGTAGAAAGATAACTTATATTTTTTCTCAAAAGATTGCAGCTGGCTTTCTTTGATATGCTCTGATAGTCTTAATATGTGGTAATTAGGTTCCCAATTCTGACAAATTTGGGAGAGATGAAAAGCTGTGTTTAATTTTTTTTATTTAATGAGTGTTTTGGTAATTTTTTCAGCATAATACTGTTTTTAAGGATAACCACTAAAACAACAGTAATAGCAGCAGCTGTAGTCATGTTAAAATTGTGTAGGCTGGGGAATGTCCCTGAAAGGCGCTTAGAGGAGTAGAAAAGCTCAAAACAGCACAATGGCCCAAAGTTTTTTATTACAAGTGTAAATAATTGGCATTAAAAAAGAGAGACTCAAAAGCAGTGTCGTAATATGCTTACTGCTATGCAGGAAATGGAAGAGGGCATTATTCAAGCTTGTGATACACTGCTTCTGTTTTTTTTTCCCCAAAAGCACCAAGCTAATTAGGAAATGAATGAAAGGCTGTAAAAATATTTCTGGCTTTGCTTAGGAATCAAATTTATTAAGGGTTTGGACAGGTTTCCTCTTTTGGTTTTGTTTTCCAAGAGTATAAGGTTTACACAAGCATTCTCATAATGTGACGCAAGCCAGCAAGGCCAAAAATCTTAGAGAATATAATGGGATCTCTTCCTTGTAAAACTTGTACAGTATGTGGTGACTTTTTTCAAAATACAGCTTTTTTGTACATGGTTTAGGACACATTTTGTACATGAAACCCCCAGACCAATAGATTATAAATAATTCTGAAGGATCTTAAATAGTTAGAAATCTCTGTAGTTGCTTTTAAACCATTTTAAAAAAACATTTTTGGGGTTGGTTGGTTTTTTCCCTTCAGGCTGTGCAGACTGAGAGCTAGGTTTGCATTTCTACAATGGTTACTTTTATTCTACAAGAGTTCTTAGTAACTTCTTGAGCGTGGTAGATCTTGGAACATGTAAATTCCTTGCTTGTAATGTTATCCTGTGGCTAGGGTGTTTGGCGGAGAGCTGGCTGCCCTATTTTTATTTTGGGTCTAAGTTAAATGTTTTCTGCAAAGAGAAAGTGCACTGAACTCTCCACTACAAATCCAAGATGTGGTAAATTAAAATGAAAATATCAAAGCAAATTGCAATCTAATACTACTGTCAGTTTAATGTCCACTGTGTTTTATACAGTATCTTTTTTGTTCACTTTGGAAATTTTTACTAAAAAGTTGCAAAAAAATAAAGTATTGTGCAAACAAATGTAAGGTTTTTTGAAACTTGAAATGCATTAATAAATAGACTTGATGAAATCACCCTGAAGGTCGACTTGATTCTGAGATTCTAAGAGCAATTGAATTGGTTCTCAGTTTAATAAAGAAATATGTTTTGCTATAAGAAATAAGTAGCTGTGCTCATGAGCAATACCCATCTTCTGACAGTGTGGCTTATGGAGAGAAAATTCTAGTCAGTTGTGTCCACAGTCATACCGCCATTTGGATATGGAAATGCTCTCATGGAACATCAGCAGAATATACAGTGCTTGAGTGCAACACTCAAATTATTTTTGTCTTACTGAAATCTGCAACGTTGTATGTTTCCTTCTATGGCTGGATCATTAAATTCTTTGATTTTCTGTTTTTCTTAAAATGGAATTGACTGTGTGCTGTGCGCCACATCCTGTTTGTCCCTCTACCATCTGAAATTGGGGTTGGGGGGTTGGAAACAAAAGATGAGGCTATAAAATGCTTTCCCTAGAGGCCCACCTGCCATCCTGTTGCTTGCTTTTTTTCAGACAGTAAACACATGTCCCTCCATGAAATCTTTGGGATAGACTGAATGAGGTGTGTGTGCTTCATATCTCTGTTTTTAATTCATTTCTTGATTTATTTGGTATTGTTAGATTCCTCCAGGGTCTGTGTTAATGATATTTGCAAAATGCTCTGTGTATTGATAAGATAGACACAGGCCCCAGTTTCTAGATTAGGATCTTAGAATCTATAGATTTCAGCAATGGAAAGGATTGGGAGAGGCACTGGTAACAACAAGAAATACTGGTTTAAAGAATTAACCTAATCATTGTGCCTAGACCCATTTTAATGGAAATGACTACTGAGTACCTGATCTGGAACTTCTTCTATAGGGGCCCTGATCTGGAACTTCTTCTATAGGGGCTCTGATGGGTATGTGAAACTTCAAGCAGGCACTTCCTCACTCGCTGCCAAACCAGGGAATGTTTTCAGAATGGAAATGAAGAGAGCCTTTGCTTGCGCACAGTCTACTCCATCCCATCCTGAATCACGGATGGAGTTGGATTCATTCACCAGGATCCCAAGACCTGCGTACATTGAAAAGGATCTTGGACTAGTCTCAATATCGGCCCCTCTCCCCCATTTCTCATGGCAAATTCATCTTGGATTAAAGTGGCTTTTGAGTTATGGCTTAGGGATCTGCTGCTACTCAAAAACAATTTTTTTTTAAAGCAATCCCATTAGGCACATCTGAAGTAGCATTTTGGATCCTATTGCAGCTCAAAACTCTTGTGCTTTGGAGGATGACTGGGTAATGGGTTTGTGGACTGGTTTGTCCTAAGCTCCCACAACTTGGCACATCTCTGGAAAAAATGGGAACATAGATCTTTAGAGTCCAAAGTTATGTGAGCTATAAATGGGTTGAAGAAAACCTAGGAGCTTGAAACATCAACTTCTCTAATTTATGGCTAAAGTAGAACTGCTTTATCTCTAATGGAGTTCTGGTTAGGGTTTTAAGCGGTTTGTTTTCAATATTTTTATTTTCAGCATGAGGGTCATTACCAAGAACAGGAAGTTGCAATAGCACAAATGTGGTTTAAGGTGTTCTTTAAGATGTTGCCAAATATGCATGTACAGCAGGTTGAATGTTTGTAGAGGATCTGTACAGCTGCACACATTTCTGGAAGGATCTGTACAGCTGCACACATTTCTGGAAAATCCAAACATTGTTGCTCTGAAGTAAAGGAAATATGTCTAAGAACATTTAAAAACTGAGCTGGATTCTGCATAACCTCTTGTGCAAGACCTTGCACAAACTCAAGACCTTTTAATGCTCCACTCATATGTTACAAAATGCGTCTTCCTCATACTGCAAGACAACCTCTGACACACTGCAGTACTGCACTATACAATGACTTCCAGTACTGCTTGCACAGGACAGCACGAATACATTTTCTCCTTCTACTCATAGTTCTTTGGATCAATGCTGCTGATTTCCAAACATTCAGCAACTTTACATTCCGTGCATTGGAAACGTGCATTATCCACCTGATTAAATATCTCTCAATGTGCATTTCTATAGTGTAATTTGTTCAAGTGACGCAATACAACATTCTAACCCTTTCGATCAATGGCAATATTGCTTATATACTGCCACTTTGCAGAAAAGGGAAAATGTGGATTTAAAAGAAAGAAAAAGCAGTTTGGATAAATGACATGTTAATGTAGCTGAAAATGTAAGCAGCATGCAAAGAGGAGAGAATTCTAAAGTAGTCTTCTGTATTCGTTGCATGTCTCATCCAAAAGATGTAAAATACTGCTTATGCTTCAGTTATTCCTCTTGCTATTTAGAAAATCCACGAAGGCTGCAATGGTGTCTGTGCTGAACATAGTAATTAAAGAGGAGCTAGATTGCCTGTCTCCATTCTGAGGCTTCTGTGGATGTATGTCTAATTTGCTACCCAAAGCAGATGTGTAGCAGGGTAGCTTCTGAAGGAAGATGTTCAGGTTATTGCAGATGAGTGGCTGTAAAATTGGCAAACTCTGACTGAAGTTCAGTGTTCAAGAATACCAATACCTGTAGTGCAACTTAAAACAATGAAGCCAGCCTTATTTAGCTCTGCTGTCGATAAGGGATAGAGCTTGTATGTCCCCAGGGCCACATCCGGCCCTTTGAGTGTCCCTGACCAGCCTGTGTGAGGTTTAAAGGAAGACATGGAGCAGCTAATTAAGGTAAAATAATGGGTTCCTGCATGCGCCCCGGTGCCAAGTGCTAGAGAGGCTCAGCTGAAGAACAGGAAGGAGCCTCTCTAGCAGTCAGCATCTGCTATAAGCACTATGCTGCTGCCTTTAGCGTCTGTTGCAAGGAAGACACGGAGCAGCTAATGAAGGAAAGAGAATGGTCGGAGATGTTTGAGTCCTTGGTGATTTGTTTTGTGAGATGATAAAATCTACCAGACCTGCTTTAGCACATCCAACCTGTCTTTTCTGTGGTGTTCCTACATCTCCTGTTCAGCTGCTTTTAAAGCACAAATACTCTTGTCCTTGTGCCCCTCGCTTCACATCTTCTCCCTGTCTAGGGATATTGGAAGCTTTGTCCTAGGTGGAGAATATACTATTTGGGCTCCCTGGACAGCTTGTTTCCTGAAAGAATCACCACATTTTTAGCATAATACATATCACTTTAGAAGTGGAGCTGGAAAATATTCAACTCATTTTGGAGGCAGTGTTTTTTTTTCCCCCAAGGACATGACAGATGTCTAAATTGCCATGTTCACAGCTGAAAATGGTTGCTTAAAAGCATTTTGATGTCACTCCTGTGAGAAACATCCCAGGAAAGCAGAAACCCATGGATGCTAGAGGGGTGTAGGGAGAAGTTCGATGGATTAAAGCAGGAAGGGTTGACTGCACCTCCAATGGCTAGGCAAATATTGTGCTGCAATCCTATAACATTTTCCCAAGAGTAGGCTCTATTAAATGCAGTGAGACTTACTTTTGAGTAGATGTGCCCTAGGGTATGCATTGTTGGTCTTGTATCATCTTTAGCACCTGCCCAGAGTCTGATTCTGATATGGCAACACTATACTCTTGTTGTACAGAGTTTTATGTGAAATACTGTAGGTATGAATCTTTACATATTGAAATGATCAAGAGTGAAATTGTCATGTGGATCTTTCTGAGCTTCTAAAGCTCATTTGCTCTGTTTCTAAAGCTCAAAGATCTGTTTCTCAGACCTTGTGGACATGGTAGACAGACAGACTGACACCTTGGAAGCACAGGAAATTAATACTGTAACAGCCTTTGGGGCTCTGTAAGGTGGCTCACTCCAAGCTAGAATTATGGGCATTAACTAGCCCTTTCTTTGTATTTTTTAATAAAATGACAATTATATCTCTGAATGGGTTGAATGTACAAATGTCATTACCAAATTATCTGGGACATGGTTTCTAACCATTATGATTCACCTTGCGTTTCAAATTCCTTAAAACTGAATTTAATGCAATGACTACATCAGTTGCATGCTGTCAAGTATATTTTTATTGTTATCTTGGGATTCTGGACAACATCCAGATGACAGATGTATGTGGCAAAATACTTCCTATATCATATGTCTGAGCCATATGGCAGAACAAAAAATTGATTTTTTTTTGGCAGAAATATAGCTCCTTGGGAAGGGCTGGAACGCAATGGCAGAGCCCATGCTGTGTATGCAGAAGGTCCCAGATTTTAACCCCTGGCATCTCCAGGTAGGGCTGGAAAAGACCCCTGCTTGAAACACTGGAGAGCCACTGCCAGTCAGTGTAGAATACAAGCTAGATCGATGGATGATCTGGTTCAGGATCAGGCAACTTTCTACGTTCATTAGGAACCTAGAGGTGGACCTCAAGTCTCAGCTTGGTAGTCTTCAAGCTGAACAGAAGAGCCCTGGTGGAACAGCCACTCCAGAAGGTCCCAGCTCCAATATCTGACAGTATCTCCAGGTAGGGATAAGAGACTGTTGTCTGAAACACTGCATACCCCAGGGAATGTGGGAAGCACCATTGCCCTGTTTAACTCAGTATTGTCTTCAGTGATTGGCAGCAGCTCTGGTTTTTCCCAGCCTTACCTGGAGATGATGGTAGTGCTCAAACCCGAGACCTTCTGCATGGTTTCTAACACTAGGCAATGGTCCTTCTGGGAGGAAAAATGAGAGAGAAAATAACTACAGGGACCTCTGATTTGGCTACTGTTTAATTTTTAAAAGCACCCAACCACTTTTTCCTTGGGAATCTATTACAACCTTGGTTACACTGTGTTCTGTGCTCACTTAGCACTGGGAGAGAGAGAGAGAGATCCTACAAGCTCCCCCAGTTCTTATACATACAGAATTGGGCCCCTATGGAAAAACCAACTTGCCAAACTAGGATCTCACAAGAGTCAGCCAACCCCCAAGCATGTTGAATGACAGCCCTTTATTAATTTAGCTGATAATGAAAAATGCATGTTCTGTAGCCATCTATACGATATGAATATTTTTTGGTCTATTTAACAGTTGATTTCGCACTTCAATTTGCTCTTTCTCTCTCTAGATAAATCTGAACATATGCACTCCATTGTACTTCTTGATCCAATGTGGGTTTTATGTGCTTTCCTTGTATATATTTTTTCTCTATGAGAGAGAGAGAGAGAGAGCGCGCAATGCTTGAGGGGCAGCTCCAGTCTTTTGAGGTTCTTCGCTTATCTATATGTTCTTGTCTGCCCTTGGGAGCTGACTTCACATCTCACAAACATTTTCTCCTGGCCTGGGTAGAGGTGCAAATCGTCAACAATTTGGGAGCAGAATGTCATTCTAGGAAGAAAAGTGAGAAAAATGTTCATAGCTTTTATCTGTAATCATCAGCCATCTTTTCTGTCTGTAGCTACCTGAGAGTGATGTGCAGTATTGGAAGTCCATGTAAAAACAGCAGCATGCAGGGTCTCAGCTCAAGACCTCCTGCTTCTCTTCCTCCCTTTTCCTGGATTCAAAAAGGAAGAGGAAGTAGGAGCAGAGGAGAGTAGTGGGCTAGAGTGTCTCCCACACACTAACCCAACACTCTTCTGCTCCCTTCTTGTTGTTGAATCTAGGGAGAGGAAGAAGAGTGGGGTGGGGGGAAGCACACATGCATGGATGGGCTGTCCTTGGTAACACCATAAAAATAGAATACATCAATGTTTCTATTCTAATCAGAATACCAGTTCTGCCACTGATCCGGTTTATCATAGCACAATGATGAACATGGAGAATAAAATCACTGCTAAGTCATTACATTGGTGATAAAAACAGCTGTAAAAAAGAGCACAACAGGAAAAAGTAGAAGGCACTGCAACAAATGCAAGGCAAAATAGCCACTGATAAAGCCTGCATTGTAGTAGTAATAACCAGCAAAACCCATCCCACACCTTCAGCAACAGGTAGTAGCAGCATAATCGGGGGTAGGTTCTAAATATTGCATGGCTCATTCTGTCAACAGTAAGTGTGGACAGCAAGATCTTGCCAAATGCTGTAAGCTGTAACACTTTCCAGCCCGGAAGTGACTTTAGAGCTGCTCCCTTAGATGTGTCAGATGGCTTTTAATGTTGAACAACTAGCCAATTCAGAGTTTCTGCACACAGGAAGTGGAGTAATCTCTAGGACATTTTTTGCATAATGTTTTTTGCTCCCTGTACATGTTTGACTTCTGTGCAATTTACAGAAAATGAAGAATTCAGTGTTGGGTGCCAAAGCTTGGTCACTGCAGCTTGCACATTATGTAGGTAGAAAAAGGGAATGGTTGTCCTGGCACAAGCAGACAGATTGCTCTATATATAGGAACCCTAACAGAGACTGCTTTGTTCACTCAATCTCATGCCTGAAGCTTTAGTAAGGCTGGGCTGCCCAAGAGGCCAACTAAAGCCGTTGCCTCAGGTGGTGGATTGGTGGGAGTGTGCAGTGCCTCCTTCAATCTGTCCACCTGCCTCTGCTGCTGCTCCTCCCGCCCTCTGGGTTCAAATAGGAAGAGAACAGGGGGAAGATGAAGAGGAGAGCGGTGGGCTAGAGTGTCTTCAGTACTCTAGCCCACCATTCTCCTCTCCTCCAAACTTTCTCTTCTGCTCTGTTCCCCTCTCCCTTTTGGAATCCAGAGAATGGAAAACGATAAGGGGCAGAGGTGGCTAATGCACCACTAGCTTAAATAGGTGGTGGCATTTGGTGAATTGCCAGGCTCCAGGAGGTCAAGGGCTGACCTTGAGCCTTAGATGCACTGATGCTCAGCATAGCAGTGAGTAAATGGATATTCTGTGAAGTATTTTGTGACATCGCCTGCATAACACAAGTGGGATGGAATAGGTTGTGGCTACCCTCTAATCACAGGCTGTTACTGGTGTACAAGCAGTCATCTGGTGTACAAGCAGCCGCTTTGAGTCCCCCCTATGGGGGGAGAAAACGGGATAGAAATCAAATAAATAAATACATAAAATCTGGCAGCCCTATCCTCATGCTTACTTCTGTTGAGTTTCTCCTGCCTTGACGCGTATCGACTTGACAATGAGTCCTGGTTGGCCTTTTGTCGACCCCTTGATAATGGTTTGAACAGTGTTCCAGATGTTTTTCCAAATGGCAATGCCTTCCCATTTCAGCTTGATCATCATCAGCTCACCAATATCAATATCCAGTGGGACGAGAAAAGTATAGGTCTTATTTATAGTAGTGCCTTCAACTCTGGGAGGGAAAAAACAAACAACAACCCAATTACTGAAATGTTTGCTGGAATCCAATATACCCATGTATGCAGCTGATAGTTTCTGTTCTCAGCAAGACTGTCCAAGAGAAACTGGATAGAAGAGCAATGGAACTGGTATACAAAAAATGAGTTTGGAACACTATGGGGTAAGGGGCAAACCAAGAGGGGTGAGCCCAAATATCACGTGAGCCAAATATCAGAAGCATTGGCAGAGCCCAAGTATCACGTGAGTCGCCCTTTCAGCAGCCTCGCTTCTGCCAAGGCATCATTTTGCAGAGTACCTCTCAGCTGCTGTGTTGCAACGTGACACCTTGGCTAATGAAAGGGTGGCCCGTGTGATATTTGGGCTCTCCTATGACTTGAAAATATGATCAAGATTTGCATATTTGCTCTTCTGTCATTTGCAGCTAATTAGTTCCTACTTAAGAACAAAGTGCTCATTTCTGGCCATCATCTGCTTAATGACGTCACTTCTTGCTTAATGCTGTCACTTCCGTCCCTCCGCAGGCGCCATGCATGCTATTCGGCCCGCTGTATGAAAGATGTTTGACACCCCTAGGCCAGAGTGTTTGATGCTCTAGTTCACTTCTCTTCCACAATTCCTCTTCTCCTCTGTTCCCCCTTTTTGAAATCCAGGGATTGGGGAGAAGAGGAGAAGTGGCTTGGGCCAGCTCCGAGAACCTAAAAATATAAGAAAAGCCCTTCTGGATCAGACCAAAGGTTATCTATCTCTTCTAGCATCCTGTTTCTCACTGCAGCCAATCAGATGGTTCTGGGCAGTCCACACGCCAAAGATGATCCCACCCCTTTTCTGCCATTGCTCCCCTGCCGCTGGTATTCAGAGTCACTCTGCCTTTAAACCTGGAATCTGATTTGTTTACATGGCTCAGAAATGTAGGTAATCACACTGCGAGGCAAAGGAAACAAGCCATGGATTCACACATGCTACCGAGGCGTCGGATACTCACAAAGTAATATAGAGGTTTTCAACATAGTCTTTGCTGCCTGTCAGAGAGAGGGTGAATGTTGGGTCAATCTGCTTCTCTTGAAACTCATTGATGAAACAGATCTTGAACTGATAATGGTAAACTGCGGAGAGGAGGAAATAGTGAGCTGAGATGCATACAGTATATATAGGGCAATTCATATACTCTTCTCTTTCCACTACAAACTCTAAATTCCACATGAAAGAGAGCTTAAATTCCCTGCTCAGTACCAGGGCTGTCCTGTCTATAGGGCTAACTGAGGTGATTACCTCAGGCAGCAAACTGGTAGTGGCGGCGGCCCCGGCCCCGGCCCCGGCCTGCCTGCCTCCACTGCTCCTGCTCCTGTTCCCTGGATTCAGAAAGGAAGAAGGAAAAGAAGCAGAAGAAGAAGTGTGGAGGGGAGTAGAGTGGTGGGCTAGAGAGTCTCTGAACTCTCTAGCCCACCATTCTCCTCTCCTCCACACACTTCCACTCTATTCCCCTCTTCCTTTTCCTATCCAGAAATAGTGGTAGAGGCAGCGACTAACACACTGCTGAGTAAGAGGAGAACAGCATTTGGTGTGCTTGTCTCAGGCTCCAGGTGCTCTACACAAAATACAACTCAGCAAAATTTGTATGATAAATAAAATATATTCCATAAAATAATTCCACTGGTTTACTTTGTCTAGCTGATGGGTGGAACCTTCTTACCTCTTGGACTCTGTGCCATTTTGCCAGTACCACTAAAAATATTGCCAATTCCAGTGGTATCTGAATGAACTTTTAAGCCGGATTCAGACTGTAGCTTCCCACGTTCCAGGTGGAGTGAAGGAAAAGTCTGGGAGAAAGACAAATCCTATTGACTTGGGAACAACTCTGGGTTTTGTGAAACCAGCCAGGCAGCCAGTTCAGCTCTATGATCTGGTGGGGACCAAGACTAGCCATAGCAACAGGTCACTGATTGACAAGAGATAAAAATAAAAACCTAACAGTTTTCAGGGCACAGATGTAAAAACAGTGGGATCACAACAACGAATATCAGGACTTAGATGTTCAAAATCTGAGAAAATAAAAAGGGTTTTGTCTGGTGCTGAAAAGGACAGCGTAGGCCCCTGGAGAACGTTCTACCTCAATTGAAAAGGTCCTGCCTTCCATCGCCACCCACCTCACCTCAGAAGGCAGGAACACCCAGAGAAGGGCATCTGGTAAGAAGTGAAGTCAACAAGCAAGTTGATATGGATTCTTTTCCAATCCAGGAAAATGGGAGGAGGAGGAACAGTGGAGGTGAGTGAGCAGACAGAGGTGTGGGCATCCCCCATGAAACTACTGCCTGAGGCGACTACCTCAGTCCACTTCATGGATGGGCTCATCTTGGACATGCCAATAAAATGGGGGCCAAATTGGCCTCCACAGGATGAAGTTTCAGAGTCTGAGCACCGCAGCCGAAAAGGCCGTTGTCCGGCATCCCAAGTTTTGGAACCTGGAACATGGAGGAGAGCCTCCGTTGATGACCTCAGCAGACAGGCAGGTTTGTATGGTAGAAGGTGGTCCTTCAAATATTTTGATCCCAAGTCATTTAGGGTGTGAAAAGTGAGGCCTAGCCCTTTAAACTGGCTTAGAAACCAATTGGAAGCCAATGCAAATTGAACAACGGTGGCATTACATGCTCCAAAGAATGGGCTCCCAGCTGGACTCGTAATTAATTATGAGTCTGGTGTTGATATTGTGAAGTTCCTCTTCCTTTCAAAGCAGCTGGTGCAGCCAAACCGGCTGACAGATTATGTCTTAAGCTCCAGCTTCTGGAATTTCTGCTTCCTTTGAATAATTGAGACATGCGACCATATTTGAAGTTGTGTGGTGTTTTGTTTTTTTCCGCCTTGTCTGGGTTTCTCACAAGATCTTTGCAACCTTTGGGGACGAAATCATTCCAGATCATTTGACAGAGTCTGAAATAATAGTGGCACTGTTGGGTTTAGCACCCCCCAGCTATTATGAAAGACAATGCTTTTTCTGTGCCTTGACCTTTAAGTATCTTAACATTCTCAGAATGCCTTTGAACAGTGGCACCAGTTCTAGTGCAGTAAATTTGAAATGAAAGTCCAGTGGAGGAAGAGAGGGGCTGGGAGCAAATGTAGCATAGGGAAGCCTATAAAGCCCAAATATAGAGAGGTGGACAGTTCAAATTGCACTTCTCTCTTTCAGCCTCAGTCCCCTTATCCACAATATGGGGATAATAATACTGACTTGCTTTACAGGGTTTTTGTAAGGATTATCAGGGTTGGTGCTGAGGCAGCACCACTCTTCCCTCTACCTGGCAGTATGCCAGCAAGTGTGCTTTGGATTGGAAGAGGAACAGAGCAGAAGAGAAAGTGGTGGGTTAAAGCACTGGAGTCATTCTATCCCACCACTCTCCTCTCCACTTCCTCTTCTGCTCCATTCCCCACTTCCTTTTTGGATTCAGTGAGAAGGAGAAGCTGTGGAGGCAGATGGACAGATGGGTGTCCCCTGCCAAAATTTATTTAAAATTTATTTTAAAAAATTATATCCCGCCTTTTCCTATGCCGAAAGGCAAATGCCCAAGGCGATGACCACCTCAATTGGCCTCATGGACGGCCAAACCCTGAGGCTTACCAAGAGAATGAATATGAAACACAGCAGCCCAAAGTGCTATATGCATGCCGCTAAGTCTTATTATTGGTTAGGAACAGAAAAGTGTTCTGGTACCATTATCGTTATAACTTAAGCCCAGAAATGGAGTACCACTTCTCTCATATGCTCCTCCCTGTTGTTTAAGAGCTGCAGATCCAGGCTTGCTTCCTTATCCCTTGTTTGCACAAGTCAGACTGACTGAGGCAGGAGGGCGAGGCATTTTCTGTGATGGCCCCGAAACTGGAAACTGCTCCCTAGGGAGTTATGTCATTTGCTAGACCTCACCACTTAGCTCTATCCGCTGCCAAATCAAACTCCCTTTTATTTCAGAGAATAGAATTGCTGAACTCATGTTCTGGACAGGTTTATTTGTTTGCTTAAGACATCTATATACTGTATTGCCTTTTAAGTAAATTCTTCCAAGGCAGTGAACAATCAAAAAACAAAACAATCACAGTCCCAAAATAAATGCAGCAATTAAATCTGGCGGCTAACTAAAAACTCTTAAAAGACTTGGGAGAATGGTGCCAAAACAATCCTTCCGTAATATTCCAGGTTTTCCATAATATTTTATGTTGGTATTGTTGATTTTTTTGAAGACTATCATGCTGTTAAAGTGCTGCACTCAATATGCCAACAAATTTGGAAAACTCAGCAGTGGCCAAAGGATTGGAAAAGGATTGGAAAAGGTCAGTTTACGTTCCAATTCCAAAGAAGGGCAATGCCAAAGAGTGTTCAAACTACCGTACAATTGCACCCATTTCACATGCTAGCAAGGTTATGCTCAAAATCCTACAAGCTAGGCTTCAGCAGTATGTGAACCAAGAACTACCAGAAGTACAAGCTGGGTTTCGAAGAGGCAGAGGAACTAGAGATCAAATTGCCAACATGTGTTGGATCATGGAGAAAGCACGAGAGTTCCAAAAAAACACCTACTTCTGCTTCATTGACTATGCAAAAGCCTTTGATTGTGTGGATCACAACAAACTGTGGCAAATTCTTAAAGAGATGGGGATACCAGACCACCTTACCTGCCTCCTGAGAAACCTGTATGCGGGTCAAGAAGCAACAGATCGAACCGGCCATGGAACAACCGATTGGTTCAAAATTGGGGAGTACGGCAAGGCTGTATATTGTCACCCTGCTTATTTAACTTATATGCAGAGTACATTATGAGAAATGCAGGGCTGAATGAATCGCAAGCCAGAATCAAGATTGCCAGGAGAAATATCAACAACTTCAGATATGCAGACGATACCACCCTAATGGCAGAAAGTGAAGAAGAACTAAAGAGCCTCTTAATGAGGGTGAAAGAGGAGAGTGCAAAAGTTGGCTTGAAACTCAACATTAATAAAACTAAGATCATGGCATCTGGTCCCATCAATTCCTGGCAAATAGAAGGGGCAGAAATGGAAGCAGTAACAGATTTTACTTTTTTGGGGTTCCAAGATCACTGCAGACGGAGACAGCAGCCATGAAATTAAAAGACGCTTGCTCCTTGGAAGGAAAGCTATGGCAAAATTAGACAGCATAATAAAAAGCAGAGATATCACCATGCCAACAAAAGTTCGTATAGGCAGGGCGATGGTGTTCCCAGTAGCAATGTATGGTTGCGAGAGTTGGACCATAAGGAAGGCTGAGCGCCGAAGAATAGATGCTTTCGAACTGTGGTGCTGGAGAAGACTCCTGAGAGTCCCTTGGACTGCTAGAAGATCAAATCAGTCAATCCTAAATGAAATCAACCCTGACTGTTCTCTAGAAGGACAGGTACTGAGGCTGAAGCTCAAATATTTTGGCCACCTAATGCGAAGAGAGGACTCTCTGGATGCTGGGAAAGATTGAAAGCAAAAGGAGAAGGGGAAGGCAAAGGATGAGATGGTTAGACAGCATCACCGATGCAACGAGCGAACTCAGGAAGATAGTGGAGGACAGGAAGGCCTGGCGGGATGTAGTTCATGGGATCATGAAGGGTCGGACACGACTTAACGACTGAACAACAACAACAACAATCATGAAAATAACGTATCTGTATTTATCCTGGATGTGTTGTTTGGATGGTGTGGTTTTTTGTTTATCGACTTTGAATAAAATGTTGTCAGGGGGTTTCTTGCAAGCTCCGGGCTCAGTCCCTCCCCTTGGGGTAGTTTTTCCTGCTGTACCCAGCCTGTCAACCAAGAGGAAGGACTTCCAAGATACAAAGAATGTCCTACTCTTAAACCCCTGAGAACAGAAACTTATGTTCAGTTCAAATGGTCCTTCCTATAGCAAGAAGGGGGTAAAAAAAAGTATAAATTAAAATACAAGAAATTGAAGGTTGAGCAGGTTCCAGAATGCCCTCTGTGCAGTGGCGTTCCGGGGGGGGCAGTACTGTAAGTTGTGCACAGGTCTACTCAGCATTACATGGTGGCCCCGCCCACTTGCCATCAGAACCATTCCGAGCAGTGAAGGCAATGCGCAAGGAGTCTCCTATGTGTTGCCTTCGCTGTTCGGAATGGCTCCGACGGCGAATGAGCAGGGTCACCGTGTAACGCTGAGTAGACCTGTGTGCAACTTACAGTACTGCCCCCCCTCTAGGAACACCACTGCCTCTGTGTTCTGTTGATTCATCCCCTGAGCCCGGCTCCGCCAACCAACCTTTGAAAGGCATTGCGTGCCTTGTCTTCAGGAAGAGCTGCCTGCTGCTGGCCACTCTCTGCTTCCGGATATGGTAGCCCAGGGTGTTACATCTGTTCCCCTTGCAATTGAGGCACTGCCCCTTGTCGAACGTCTGCATGTCCTTGCACCAGTAGCCTGTGATTTGCTTATTGCTGTGTCGCAGAGAGTCAATAAACAAATGAACCGACCTTTCGTGGGCACATTTCACAGTCTGAGTGAGGCCTGCAGAAAAACAGAAGGGTGAAAATTGTTACTTTATTAAATGGTACTGAGGGCCCAATCCTTTCCAACTTTCCAGCCCTGATGCAGCCATGTCAACGGGGCAAGTGCTGCATGCTGTGGTGGTGGAGGCAGTCATGGAAGCCTTCTGAGGGCTGCATTGCGGCTGCATTGGCGCTGGAACGTTGGATAAGATTGGGCCCTGAAGTGAAAGAGAACAAGGTTCCTTGGGGGAACGGTTTTTAGGGTGAACAGCTCCCAGCCTCTTTCTGGACACAACTCTCAGCTCAATAAAGCTTTTGTTGCAGGCCTAATGTTTTCTGAAGCTTTCTCTTACAACTGAGAGAAATTTGTGGTTTTCAAGCCTTAGATTCATTTGCATTCACAAAGAGCTGCTCTAGGCATCTAGTCAGAATAGCCCTGGGGAGGGGCAATGAGCTGTACAGGACTGACCAAAGACCTCCTAGCACAGGAAAGAGCACATCAAATACTTTTCCTTACCTGGCGGTATGCCAGTCGCTACACTGCTCCTGCTCCTTGAATTCACTTGCACCTGCCACGTTGCTCTGCTCTCCTCTCCTCCAACATGCCTTTCTTCTCCTCCTGGGACACCAGCTCTCTGCCCCCACCCATGGGGCGCTCTCCCCCATGCTTTGGAAAGTCAGTGCATGCACAAGCCAGCTGCTCCTTTATGGTGGTAGCCATGAAGGAGGATTCTTTTTCTTTCCCACCCATCGTCTGGTTTCCAGTTAGCTTTCTTGCCTTTCCAAAGGTGAGTCTTACTGGGAGGCAGTGGAAGCAGAAAGCAGTAGCCGGCCACCCTCTTTCTTCCCCGGGTGCTATTTATTATTTAACAATTGCAGATGCCCTGGCTCCTGATGCAGCATCATGTGCAGGACATCTGGGAATTGTAAAATGGCAAAGCAGTAGCACTACCAATACTTATCTGACACAATGGCCCAGTTAGTATCACCATAGATCCTGGCTTATTTGATAGCAGTGGCAGCAGTGGACGCTGACTACCTGAGGGGTTGGCCTGGTGCCGGTGTGAGCCCTTACGTGGGTATGGGCCCCCATCATATGCCCCACAAGGCCCCCGAGAGGAACCACCCCTGCCCCATGACTTTGTTAATCAAGCTCCCTGCAATACTTCTTCTTCCAGTACCCGTGACCATTCTTACCAGTGATCCCGTACTGTACAATGTGATCGTAGACATGCATGATGTGGCAGCCAGGTTGAAAACTCCCCCCGTTGGGGTAGAAGTCAAAGTGAGCAACGGGCTGCTTGATTCCAACACTGAGGCCCATTTGCTGCTGGGTAAATGTATGAATTGCGTCGACGAAGTCTGCATCGTCCGGTGATAAACGGTCGGTCGGGGACATGCCTTCAAAGAGAGGGCCAGCAGGATCAAGTCCTGTAAGAAATGCAAGTCATATAGGTTGTACAAGAGACTGCTGTTCATGACGACACTTTCGGCCGACTTCTAGGAAAAACATCTACATTGGTGTCATGTTGGCTCTGGATTTTCCTGCTGTGGAAATTCCAAACAACTCTTCCAATGCACACACAAGAATTAACAGGGCAACAATCCCATCAGGAAGTTCTCCTTGGGATTGTCTCAAAGTGGTGCCCCAAATGCTGCCCCCCCCATCCAGCAGTAAACCACTCACTGCCACCAGCAGTCCCCTGGAGTAAAAAAAGATCGTTCTCCTTTGCCTTCTCAAATCTTGAGAGTAGGAGGAGGAGAAGCATTGGAGATAGCTCTGGGCACTCCTTGCCTCCGTCGGCTTTGTTGAGCAGCTGGCCTTGATTCTCTCTTCAAGCACTGTTGAAATGAATGGGAACTCTCCAGAGCACTTGGGAGAAGTTTGAATTCCACCTCAACCTCTACTATTGCCTCATGTTTGTAATATAGCATCCCGATTCTCAACGTTTTATCACTGGTCTCTCCTGGCTCTTGGCGTACCATAAACAAAGGCTGTGTGTTCGTCACATTACGTTTTTATCTTATCTATAGTTTCTCACTGTCTTTTCCTTCCACCACTTTATCCTCAGTAGTCTTCCTTTGTCAAGTTTTCAGAAGGGGTCACCTTGACACAGGCGAAGAGGGTGATGTGGTCACTGTGCTATAAAACTGCGTCCAAAGAGAGGACTTAAGGCTTTTTTGAGTTTTCACTGGATCTGCTGCAGAGTCATCACTTTGCGTGCTGTTTTCATTCTGTTTTGTTGCTTGTTTCTTTTTAAGGCTTTTTTTAAGCATGTAAATCGCCTTATTTGATGAGGATTATACTTGAATAAAAGTATATTAAATAACTAAATAAAAGGTAAAGATATCCCCTGCTCGAAAGCCAGTTGTGTCCGATTCTAGGGTGCGGTGCTCATCTCCGTTTTCTAAGGCCAAAAAGCCAGCACTGTCTGAAGACGCTTCCGTGGTCATGTGGCCGGCATGACTAACGTAGTGCTGTTACCTTCCCGCCGCAGCGGTACCTATTTATCTACTTGCAATTTTTTGCTTTTGAACAGCTAGGTTGGCAGGAGGTGGGACAGGAGACGGGAGCTCATTCCGTCACGGGGCACTCGGGTCTCGAACTGCTGTCCTACCAACCTTCCGGTCTGCAGTTCAGCAGCTGTTCTACCAACCTTCTGGGCTGCAGTTCGTCACTGTGGCCACTAAGCCACAGTGGCCCAAGCAAAATAACTAAACAGAGTTATACACAATAAAAGTATATTAAATAAGTAAATAGAGAAGGACTAGATAGGCATAGGACCTACACAGACATGAGTTTATATGGGTCCACACTGCCAGGGCTGGCCCATCCAGGAGGCTGACTAAGATAGGCAGACTGGTGGTAGTGGACAGCAGCCTGTCTTTGCTGCTGCTCTTCCTGCTCCTGAATTCAATAAAGAAGAGGGGGGAATGGAGCAGAAGAGGAAGTGTGGAGGAGAGGAGAGTGATGGGCAGGGCTGGAATATTGAAGAGTATCAGAGACACTTTTCTCTCCTCCACACTTCCTCTTTGCTGTGTTCCCTTCTTCCTTTTTGAACCCAGGGAACAGGAGGAGGGAGGGCAACAGGATTGCTGGACCATCTTCAGATTCTGTCTTCAGGAGGATGGGTTTCCATTCAGATGTTCTCTCCCAAAGGGAAAGGCCTTCAAGCTTCCCGCTAGAACAGTGGCTCAGAAACAGATCTTTCTTTCTGGCACATTGGATTTAATGCTGTTGTTCCCTTTTACTCTTCAGGCCCTAATTGGAAACAAGTGCAACGTTTTCATCTCCTTTAACACAAGCGTAGTCTGTGCTGTTGCTCAGCGAAGGCCCCAGCTTCTCCATCCGCTGAAATCAACGGGAGTTGTGCCAGAAACTTCAGTGAGAATCACAAGGGCTTTAATTAACATGACATGGCACAATAGAGCAACTTCAACAAAACACACATCAGAAAGCCAGACAGCCACCATTCTGGGTGCAATTAGTTCTAAGCATCAAGGTCCTTTTGCAGCTTCCAAACATTAGCAAATGTTACAAAGAGAATGGTTTCAGAGACATTGCCCGGCCTGGAACAAGCACAGCAGGTACAGGGGAAATAAACTCATCTTTTCACCAAACACGGATTCTGTGCCTTTAAATAGCAAGCTTTTGGCTTGTGCTAGGGAAAGAATAGTCACCTGTCCTGACACCTCCTGACGTGGCAAAGATCTTTCTGCCCTGGGTGCAATTTGGGATGGGAAAAGGTTCCAGGAATTTAGTTACTGTAACTTGTGAAGGCAGATGATTTATAGCGCAATCCAATCTAACTTTGAGACTGGCGGAGTGCTGCTCCACTGGTCTAGGGTGTTGCAAACGTGCCATAAGGCACGTTTGTGGCGCCCGAGAGTCAGCGGCGCTGGCGGAGAGGCTTGCGCTGCTCCTCTCCATGACTCCGACTTCAAAGTGTTCTCTTCCCACTGGGTTGTGTTTTTTTTACCTGTAATTCTGCCAATCTTCTTTGGGCCCCTGATATAACTTCCAGCAAAGCCCGACACATGAGCACCTAAGCTGTACCCAATCAGATGCGCATTGCTTCTGGAAAACTGAACTGATTCCTGGAAGACACAAGAAGAGAGAGATATTGGTAAAAAAAAAAAATGGACGTGTGTTGTAGTCTAGGCTAGGGCTGACACCAAACATTTGAGGGCCTCCAAATGGCACTTGCCCTTTTCCCCATTGATGAATACGAGACACAATTCATCAGGAAGTTCTCCTGCACAAGCCCCACTGAAATGAACGGGAGGTGCTCAAAAACACTATATCTCTTCATCACATATGTATCTCAGCCTTTTCTCCAAGAAGCTGGCTTCCCTCCTCCCCTAGTTTATCCTCACAACAACCCTGCAAGAATGCCTGGCTCAAGGTCACCCAGCAAGTTTCACAGCTGAGCAGGGATTTGAATCTGGATGGTCTAAGTTTAGCACTCTAACAGCTACACAACAGTGGATCATGCGCCATTGCTCAGATTTGTCTACCTTCCATTCTGCCAGGCAGATTAGCATCCAACATCTGCCTGAAGCAGCTGTCTCACTCTTGGGATAAGGCTGCCTCTGGACTCGGAATTTATTTTATTTATTTTTTATTTACAATATTTCTATCCCGCCTTTCTCCCCGAAGGGACCCAAGGCGGCTTACAACAGGAAAAATACATGTTAAAAATACAATACCCCAAAATACATACATAAATAGTTAGGAATCAGTATGAACATTGCTTTTGCAAATCTTCTACCATACAAAACATTAATTTGCTTCTTTCAGTTGAATAATGTTGTTTTGGTGAATATTGGCATTGACTGAGAAAAGCTACACAGAAGAACGCAAGAGCCCTGCCAGAGTTCAGAGATAAAAGTGTTCAGCATCCTGTTTTCAACAGTGGTCAGCCAGGAAGCTCACAAGCAGGACATGAAGATGAAGGCCATCCCCTGTTGCTTGTCTCCCAGCATCTGGTACTCAAAGGTAGACTGCCTCTGAAGATGGAGAGGTTACTTAAGACATTTAGCTTTCTTAGGAAAGGCCCCCGCTGGATCATACCAAAAGGTCCATCTAGCCAGAGACCTCTGGAGAGCCTACAATGGAGAGCCTGCAAAAGCAATGGTCCTCCCCCATTGTTCCCCCCCCAACACAAAAGCAATGGTCCTCCCCCATTGTCCTCCCCCCCCCCAACAACCAATATTTAGTGGCATACCTGCCTCTGAGTATGGAGGTTCTATTTAACCATCATGGTTAATAGCCATTGATAAAACCTCTCTTCCTTGCTAAACTTGTCTAAGGCTTTTTCAAAAGCCATCAAAAGCCAGTGGCCATCACCAAACCCTATGGTAGTGAATTCAGGTGGTTAACAAAGCCTAATCCGTTTTTTTCTTTTGATCAAAATCTACTGAGCAGAAATTGCAGATTGTTTGGCTGAGCTGCATTCAAAACAGTGCAAACATTGTGCTCCTTCTTACTGCAGGAGAGACGAGATTGCTTTCCACTCATGAAAGTTAGCATTTACCCCCTACCAATGGTTTACCTTTCCCTAAGACACTGGCATATGACAAGCTCTGTGCCCCCACCGTTCTCATTTGAAATGTAAAATTGCACCTGCTTCTTGACTTGGTTGTACGATACTGCCTAGATGTTGACTGCAACCCTGCAGGGGCAGAATTGGCCTCAGGCTCATCACTCTTCCTAATCAATACTGCATACGCTTTCCTTTACTCAGAGGAAAAACGCTGCAGAGTCTCTTATCTAGGCTGCGAATACTCTCCCGTTTTATGGGGTGTTGGGAAGATAGTATTGTTTCACACCCGTCTCAGCCCCCAAGTTCTAGTAGAGGCAACCTTTGTGGAGAGATATTTTTTCCTTATGCGGACTCAAGGTGACTTTTGCAAAGACACTATTGACAAATTGTCATGTCCTACTACTGCCTTATTTGGACTAGCCTTGGACTAGCCAACAGGATTCTGGGGGTGGGGAGGCAGAGGCTGCTATGGAGTCAGGTCAGGGGTGGCGTCATGGGTCAGCCATCACACGCACGCACACCAGTTTCAGCCCAGCTGCTAGCAGGTGAGCGTGCCCTGTATTTTCATCTGATCTTACACTGTGCAGAGGTTGCTATTCCGTGGATGCTGTACAGTGTCCACAGACACATGTCTCAAAGCCCCTTCTCCCAGGCAGATGCACGCTGAAATCCTGACCCTCACCCACTTACAACGGTTATCTAAAGAGATGAATGCTAGTCTCAGGGTGAGAGTGCAAGACTCCTCTGCAGGCCAGTCCATAGAACACAAGTGACTGACACTGGACACATTCACCATAATAGAATAGCTGAAAGTTTTGGGGGGGGGGAGGAGGCACAAAAACAAAACCTCAATACAATTCATGCCACTCATTCTTTGAGGGTGCTTACTTACCTCCAGCCATTCTAGGAAACGAGCGATTCCTTGACCAATCTCGCGTGTATTCCGTACCGCAGTTGCATAGTGCGCATGCGCAAGGGCAAGCCAGTCGGCGATGATCACATTGGTTTGGGTGAGGTGGGTTTTCAGGGCTTCGGCCAGTTTTAAAATCCAACCTTCCAAATGTCCATCCACCTGTAATCAGACGAAAACTGTTTATGATTCCCCCCCAGCTAAATTTCACAAAAAACACCAAGCAATATCATGACAGAAGGATTGCTTAGAGCTGACCATCCCATTCCATATGCTCCTTGCGCATTCCAAAATATGCGCCTGTGATGAGGACTGCCCCATAATGGCTAAGGACTGTCGTCCCCCATCCCCCCCCCCGCCATGTATTCTTAGGAGGGATGATGTTTTTTGCTTTTGAAATCTGTATACTTTTGAAATGGTAAAATGATGCTGATAGTCATTTCAGAAAAATAGCATTGGGGGAAGTTCTCCAGCACAAGACCCATTGAAATGGATATGATCTGCATGAAGGCACTCTCATTTCCATGTACTTGAGAACTTCTCCCTTGATGGTACCTTGTGTATTTTAAACGCATATGACTGAGACCGCTAATTAACTGCATGGAAGTTTCTTCCTTTAGGCCTCATGCTGATTTTCTAGCTGATCAGGGCTGGTCCCCACAATCTTAAAAAAAAAAGACTGGCCTAAACAGTTTTTGAACTGAATGAAATGTATGGATATGACAAACAGATGTCTGCAAATGCATATAACTGTTACAGATACACTCGCCAGAGAGTCAGAAATACTTGCTATTCCATGCTGAGTGTAATCTTGGTGGTCACCTTAGTTCTGCTGTGATGTAACATACTGAATGACCTTTGGATCACATCTGTCTGCTTCTCCCCCCCTCCAAAAGCCTGCCTGCTAGCCTCAACAGCTGGGTCCAAAGGCATAAACAACTACATTCTGGACCAGTTGCAATTTTCAGACACTTCTCAAAAGTAGGCCCATATACATCACGTTATGGCTCAAGGCCCCCCCCCCAGCATCTGATGTGATAACCCAAATGCTTCTCCCCTTAGGAGGTGGGCACTCCTGCAAATCTGCTGCCTTTGGGGAGCATCTCAATCAACCTGTCAGATGGGCCAGCACCTAAGACCTCACTGAGCTTTAAGGGAGCTCAGCAGAATCCCAAAAGTAACATGAGTTGCATTACCGACCATCCATGGACTATCATCACCAAAGGAAGAGAGGCATTGAAACGGCATTTCTCAAGAGTGACCAGTTGGTTGGATTCAATCAGGCAGCCTTCCTCAGCTGTATTTGAGTACAGCAGGAATTTGATCTCAGAGTAGTGGCGGTCAGTCTTCCTTCGAATTGGCTGCAGTTGTGACCCCAACGGCCCTGAAAAGAGATGGTTCCAATACAGTTGCTAAAATTATTCACAGACTGATTTAAGTTCATTTTGTGAATTTACTGCTAAAGACCTGGGAGTCAGAGGCGTCACTAGGGTTTGCATCACCCGGTGCAAGAGCTCATTGCGTCAGGGAGCCCATGTGGCTCCTATTTTTAGAGGAGATTCTATTAATGGCTATTGATGATGATGATGACGAATGATGATGGTCAAGATGGCTAGGTGGAACCTCCATGCTCAGAGGTAGTCTACCCAGAGGCGTATTTAGGGCGGAGCAAGCGGAGCACCTGCTCCGGGCGCCATCGCCCGAAGGGCGCCCCGCCGCTCCGCCTGCGAGTCGGACTCGGACTCGAGTCTCCGAGTCCGACTCGGGCCGGCCCCCTCAATCGGGAGAGCCGGCTGGGGACGTCTTCCCCGGCCGGCTGCCCGGGGCCTTCTAAGGAAGGCCCGCTGCGCAATTTTTTGCACATGCTCAGTCTGTTAACTGAGGGAAAAGGGCTGCCCCAGACGTCCCTAGCCGGCTCTCCCGATTGGGGGGGGATCCCGCCGGGAGCGCGCCCCTCCCTCCCGGAGTGCGCCCCTTCCTCCCGGAGCGTGCCGTGGACTGTCGGCCGCAGCACACTATTTCCTTATAGGGGCGCCTACCCCCCGTGCTCCGGGCGCCAAGAGAGTCTGTTACGCCTCTGAGTCTACCTCTGAACACTAGTTGCTGGGGAGTAACAGTGGAGGAGGGCTATTGCCTTCATGTTCTCTTTGTGCACATCCCAGAGGCATCTGATTGGCCCCTCTGGGAAGCAGGATGCTGGGACAAATGGATCCAGTGTGCATGCATGGTGTGTCCCCCCCCCAGCTTGCCCCCCTTCCATCCCCTCAGTTTACTAGGCACTCCAGCAGACCTCTTATGTGGCAAATACAGAACACATTTAGCAACTTCAGCGAAGTATTTTTCATTGAAGGATTGATTGATATGGGATTATCTAATTATGTGCACAAGCGCCAATGTTATCCTGGAAGGGGTCCTCTATTTTAAGAGCTGGAGATTCAGGAGTAAGTGAGCAGGTGAACTTTTCCCCAAACATAAAGATGGAGCAATGGAGAAAGCTTCACCTGCTGAATTTCTGTCTGCCATGCCATTGTTAAAGGCTCCTCCCACAACAAAGTGGGTGGCTACCCTAGCTGAGGTTCCAACAAGAGAGAACTTAATAGCTTCCTTTTGATCTCTCATTTAATGGGACCTAAATGCCAAGCACAAACATTGTGAAGCTTCTGATAAGAACTGCAGGAAGATTAGCAAAGAGGGAGGTCAGAAGAAGCCTTTGAAAAGGATCATTCTGAATCCTGGCTCGGTGCTGGGATCTCGTTCCTCCTGTGACCTTTAGTCTTCATTGGTGATGCTGATACATCTCTCTCATTGCTTGCTGGCAGCAGGTGTGGATTTTCCAGCTTTCCACGAAGCATGTTGCATCATCTGGGCAGGCCAGGGAACAGAACATTCTCTAGTGGCGCTCGCTAGATGATGCCAAACATACTTGCTTCTTTTGATAACTTCTTTGCCTTGGTTTGATGTTATGCTTGGAAGTGGAGCTGTCTCAGAGCCAGATGCAAACTTCCGTTTGTTTCCTGATGCCTGTGCATTGCTTTTCCTGAACCACTTCCTCCATCCATTGATCTCCCCTTTCATTTCTAAAACATGCTTGCGAGTTTGCAGCCTGATACGACTTCGACAAGACTATCCCACAGCCAAGCACTAACTGCATGAGACTAGAAGGAACAATATGGTACAAAAGATGGGAACAAAGCCATTCTTCTCATCACTGCCAATTAAAACGACACTCTTGCAGTGTTTATTTCAAGACTAGTTAAAGGGAAGCATCTTGATCCAGAACCTCTTGAAAGCACAAAAGCTCCAATGCACAGTAGGGCCCATGGGAGCAATCCTGTTTGGCTTTGGGAGATGGGGGAGAGGAGGAAGTTCCTCTTCCCTTCCCCTCCCCTCCCCAGAGGCCAACGTGACATGTTTCCAAGTGGTGGGGTCCCCACCTGACAGGCATCCAGGGTGAGAAGGGTGGAGGGAGAAGAACTACCCAATGTGGCTGGGTTCAAGTTTGCATCCTTTGGTTATGTTTATCACTCTGAACCCAAGCTATGTTTGCGACTAGGTAAGAAGACTCTGATGCTGGGAAAGACTGAAGGCAAAAGGAGAAGGGGAAGGCAAAGGATGAGATGGTTAGACAGCATCACCGATGCAACGAACATGAAAATGAGCAAACTCAGGAAGATAGTGGAGGACAGGAAGGCCTGGCGGGATGTGGTTCATGGGATCACGAAGGGTCGGACACGACTTAACGACTGAACAACAACAAAAGTGATTGACCATAATTATTGTACATCGGAGGCTATCAGAAGAAAACTTGTCAAAAGCCCAAAAGAGTGGCAAACAAAGATGCCAGATTTTCAGGAGTGCATTCCAGTGCTAAAAATGTGACAGGAAGCATAAGAATTGTTTTTTCTCCACACATAGTCCGGCTGCCTTGTGATCTCACCGTGAGGTACTCCTGCCTGTGCTGTGCCGCAGCTGCCAAGTTCCAGTGGAAATGACTAAAAAGCCACCAACAATTCAGCATAATATCTGCATTGCAGAGTCAGGGACAGAAGTACACTGCCTGGAGTGTGTGTTTGAGGTGGAGGTTTGAGGTGGAGCAGGAAAAGAAGCTTTTCAGGAAGCTTTTTGAGAAAACGCTGGGATCTCCCTGGAGTGTAAAGCGATGCAAGTGCAATGCCTGCTGTGAGAAAAGCCTGAGCCCACATCTAAAAGTTCAGCATTGTGCAAAATGATCAGCCATGGTGGGGCAAGCTTGCACTGAGAGCCAACCCAGCTAGATGATAGTTTTCAAACAGTCCTTTTCATTGCGATTTTCGATCTGAACTTTTTTTTTTTTTTTTGCTTTATGATGAATACAGTAGTGTAGTTCTTTTTGTGCTAACCAGGCCCAGCATGCCCATGAGGCTGACTGAGGTGGTCAGGTGAGGCAGGGGATTGGTGGTGGTGGGGCACCTTCCTCCACTGCTCTTCCTGGATTTGGAAAAGAAGAGGGGAACTGACTGGAAGAGGAAGTGTGGAGGAGAGAAGAGTATGGGTTGCCCCCAGTTTAAAATAATGGTTTATAGGTTATTAACGGAAGACAAAAATAAATCATATTCAGATACCATGACCGCTGCATGAGATAGTTTGGGGAAGTGAGGAGCCAAATGGCAACTGGTCCCTCTTGACGTGATGGAGTGAGTGGGCTGGGCTATCTCACTTTCCCCCCTGCTACAGCCAGGTGAAATGGCTTGTCAAAGGCAGTGCCAGGAGGAAGAAGCCAAATGGCAACAAAAAAGGGGCTGCCTTCTCCGCACGGAATGGCTCTGATGGCGAGGGGGTGGGGCCGCCTCGTGCAGGCTTGTAAACGGGACTAGGACGGGGCGCAACTTACGGTACTGCCCCCACCGTAGCGACGCCTCTGTGGAAGTCAAGGTTGCCACAATCCAAGACTGTGGCAAAAGTAAAGGATCTTCTGCCAGATGAATGCATGCCTTTGGTAAGATTTATTTAATAAATATCCCCAATGCATTTCAGTGAGATCTTTTTCCAGGGAATATCTTTTTCCAGAATTACACATTCTTCAGCACACTCACTAAACAGTTGCTACAATTCCCAGGGTTCTTAGGGGGAAGGTGGGAATGCATGAAAACAGGGCTGGTTCATGACCTCCTATCACCTGAGGTGGTGTGCCAGATACTGCCCCCCTGGCCCTTACCTGGTTGTGTGCCAACTACCACTTCCACTCTGCCTCCTCCAGCTGTCTGAATTTGAAAATGAAGAGGGTAACAGAGCTTAAGAGGAACTGTGGAAGAGAGGGGAGTGATGAGCTGGAGTGTTGGAGGTGTTCTAGTCAACCACTCTCTTGTCCTCCACACTTCCTCTTTGTTCCTCTCTTTCTTTTTGAATCCAGAGAGCGGAAGAAGACTGACAGAAGCAGACGACCTCTCTGCCAGTCTGCTACCTGAGCTCCTCAGTGGGCCTTGTGGATGAGCCAGCCCCAGGTATAAAATCTCTTATGAGTTTGCCCCACAGGAATACTGTGTGGGTCGGGGAATGGAAACAGCATGTAGGAACTCTGAAATCAGCAGGAGAAATCTTCATTAAACCTGTCTAGGTTTCCAAAAGTTTACCCATCTGCTGAACTCATCTAAATGTTGGCAATGCAATTGATTTCCTTCTCCCCGAACCAGTGACGTGCGGTCCAGTGCTGGGGAGGCGAAGTCTAGCACATGGAGAGGGAGAGTGTAGCGAAACCTACCTTGCAAAATCTTCGTGTGCGTGCATTCTCGTACTCCAGTTCTCTCTCCAGAACCGGAAATAAATTCAAAACCAGTTTCCTGCTGTTTTCAGGGCTTTCACTGAGGCAAATCTGCCTGTTGCCTCCCCAGCGCTTACTGATGCAGGCAGCCTGCTTTTTTTTAATTGGACACCAGCGACCCTGCCTTTTTTTCATTGGAAGGCCGCCATGATTGCAGCCAACCTACTGAGGCAGCTCCGTTAGGGGCTTCCCTGTGTATTATAATGCCTGTGTGTACTGCTTAACTCACTGGCTCTGCAGGAGCAGAAAGGTGTGGTGTGGATGGAAAGGCAAGGTACCTTTTTTTTTTTTTTTACTTGTTGTGGGTCCTTTTTACAAAAAGAACTTGTTGGGTCCGGTGGGGCAGTGCTTCCCCTGCCTTGCATATCCCTGCTCTGAATCTAAATAACAACAACAAATGTGGTGCGTAGGATGACTCACCAGAGGTATTTTGACCATGGCTAGTTACATGAGAGGTTTTTTTTTGGTGATATATGTAGGGGTGCTTAAATTGAGAAACAAGCCCAACTTTCAGTTCTGTTGCCTTTTCGTAAATATATTGTAGGGCTCTTTGTGAAGCGAGATCTATGTATTATTTGCTATAAATCTTTACACCAAGAGAATTCAGTAGCTGTGACACAAGGAAAAAGAGTGATTGGAAATCAGGCTTTGTTCTGAAAAGAGGCAGGCTCTTTGTTCACAAAAGCTGAATCTCATTATAAGCCTTTCTGTGCTCTCAATCTTATACCCAACTGTTTCGTGGGGAAAAGAAAAATTGAGACCAGATTTCACCTTGCAACCTGTAAATTACAATACTGGCAGAGCAATAGGTTGGGTGATTAAGTCACCAAGGTTGGTATAGCAGGGCTTCATAGCTGTTTTAAGGTGTTCAGGAAGGGTTGGCCCAAGATTGCCCCGCATCTGAAGCAATGTGCCAAATGCTGCCCTCCTTACCCGATGGCATGCTAGTCACTGCTGCTGCTCCTTAGATTCAAAAAGGAAGCACTGCGACTTCCCAACGGGGTTCCGGCTTCTGTCGCATCGTTGGCCGGAAGTTACGGAAGCCGGAAGCCCATTGGGAAGCCGCAGTGCACCCTTGGGAGCGGGCTCGGGTCCGCTCTAGGCCGAAGCCAGCGTCGATTCCAGGACGCTGGGAAGCCTAGTAATGGGCTACGCTACAGCATCCCTCTATCCTCCACACTTCCTCTTGCACTCTGTTCCCATCTTTTTTTTCCCCTCAAATTCAGTGAACAGGGAGAAGAGAGGGAGCAGTGGAGGTGGGAAAACAGTGGTGGGCGTCCCACTGCTAATGATGAATTGCCTCATGGATGGGCCAGCCCTGGGTTCGAGAGAGAGGTGGGATGGAGAGATGGAGAAGGTGGATATATACCGTATTGTTCCGAGTATAAGATGCACCTGATTATAAGACGCACCCTTAAAGTTTGGCACTATTAAAAAAAATTAATTAAATCACTGGCATTAAATTGCAACAGCCTGATTATAAGACGCACCCCTAGTTTAAAAACTTAAATTAGGAGAAAAAAGTGAGTCTTATACTCAGACCAATACGGTATATATAATCCACCTTTATTGGCTTATTACAATGCAGTTACACCACAATAACAAAAGAAATCAATCAATCAATCAATCAAACAAATACATACATACATACATAAGCCTTAGTTAACTGCCAAGCTTAGACCATATTCACAGCTCCGATGCATCAAAACATATTTTAGGAAAGTTCCCACTCTCTCGATTATACCAGAATCCTCAGATGAGAAGGTGGATATATATGGTAAAAATATAAAACTAGGTTCCATTTTGAAGATTTGGAGTAAAAGCAGGTCCCAGGTCTTACCAGCTGAAGAACACTCTTCTATGTCAAAGCTGGCAATGGGAACTGACAAATGCATATCTTTAAGAGTGCAGGCATTCATAAGACTATCAAAAGAACCATCAGACTAAAGTAAGCTTCTCTAGCAGCTTGTTACTTCTTGCAGTAGCCTACCAGAAGCCCACAAGCAGGATGTGAAGACAACAGCCCTCCAGAGACGTCGCTGGAGGGGGGTGTACTATAAGTTCCGCACTGTTCCACTCCCCAGTACGAGGTGGAGCTCGCCGTCAGAGCCATTCTGTGTGGCTGCTGCAGCGAAGGCAACGGGCAGGTGACTCCTTGCCCGTTGCCTTTGCCGCATGGAATGGCTCCGATGGCGAGGGGGCGGAGCCACCTCGTACCGGGGAGTAAATGGGGAGTGGAACGGTACGAAACGTACAGTGCCGCCCCCCTCCAGGGATGCCTTTGCAGCCCTCTTCTCTGATATTAGTCTCCAGCAACTGATCTTCATTGGCATATGTCCTTGAGCATGGACGTTCCATAGAGCCATTAGGACTAATAGCCACTGACAGACCTTTCCCTCCATTTAAAAAACAAAACAAAAGTGCAGAAAACATAAGCACTCACTGGAACATGCAAATCTAATGGCCAGTTTTCTAGGGACTGGCATTCAGATGAAAAATGGTGCTTCTTATGCTACACACCACGTTAACCATATCCACAAGTCTCAGAATCTTAAAAAAGTACCTTGCCCCTGAGTTAGAGACAAACAAGCATCCTGAACATCCCTTGTGAAAGCAGACATGGACATGGTTGTACATGATGGGGCTGTAGCCCATAAGGTAGAGCCCATGGTTTGAATGCAGAACGTCCCAGCTTCAATCTCTGGCAGTGTGTATAGGTCAGGCTGGGGAAGACCCCTGTTTGAAAGTCTGAGGAGCTGTTGCCAGTGGTGAGATGTGGGATGTGAAGGTGGCCATTAGCTTAGATGGCTTTGAAAGGGAATTAGACAAATGCATGCAGGATAATATCACTGTCTACTACTCCACATGTATGCTACCTCCACATTTAGTGGCAGTTTGCCTCTGAATACCAGTTGCATTGGCAGGAGAGGGATAGGCCTTCACCTCCTGTTTCTGAGCTACCCAGAGCCAATGGGTGGGTCACTGTGTTGTTGCACTAGATGGGTCTTTGGTCTGATCCAGCAGGGCTCTTCTTATGTTTTTAGCTAGCTGGACCAAGAAGCAGCTTCTTTTCATTGTATCCTTGTTGCAGCGAAGGGCTCTCCTGCGTGGATCAGGCATGGCTAGCAGTGTGGTACACCCATGGGTGGGTGATAAATGTGCTCACCCTCCTCTTTCCCAGTGCAGCAGCAATGCTCGTGAAGCACCACAAATGTTCGTTATGCCAATTTCCTCAATTACTGCTGAAAAATGCATTGCATTTAAGGCTTGCTCTGGGGTATCTCATTTGGAGTGTCTCCTGTAAATTGTCCTATTTATTTACAAGCCCATTACAGTGGCATCTGGGAGCATGGCCTGCACTAGATTAGATTCACTACATTAATCTGTAAAAGAAGAGGCAGCACAAAGAGACCCAGTGCTCTGGAATGATGGATTTTTCCCTCATGTTTCTGCATGAAAGAATCCCAAACAAGGGCTACCCAAAACATGGATTTGAGAAAAAATAATTTGCTTCTTACAATTAGGCCCTTTTAGATATGCAGAATATGCAAACAGCTGTGCTGGTTCAGCTTCGGACCAAAGTTCCTGCAGCTCCCATAGCGGCCAACCATCTATCGCTGGGAAACCCAGAAGTGGACCATCATCATGGCAAATAACCCCCTCCCATTATCACTTCTCAGCTATTGCTATTCTGGGACACTGTCTTTAAACACAGTGACTCCATATAGCCATTACAGGTAACAGAGAATGGTCAGCCTCTTTAGCTGCTCCCCGAATTTTTCCAATTTCCTAAATTAGCATTTCTCAAAGAGTGTTCCTTGGAGCCCTGGGGCTCCCTGAGACCCCTTCAGGGGCTCCTCAAGCACACTATAAGTGGCCGCCATCTTCCCCCTGCCTGGTTTGCTCGTCTGTCCCTCCCACCTCCCTTGTTTGTAGCTCTCCTTCTTCGTTCCCCAACTGTTCCAGCTCTTCACCAGTATTCAGTGTTGGGCTTGGTGCTGCACCACTCTGCGCGTGTGCTAGTGCTCCGGGGCTCCCCGAGACTCCATGCATGCACTGGTGGGGGCTCCCTGAGACTCCTTTTAGGAGTGTAAAGGGCTCTGGAGACCAAAACATTTAAGAACCGCTGACCTAAACCACTTAAACCAAAGTCAATCACCACCTCTCATAGCAGTGAATTCCATAATTTATTTTTTCACTTTTTGTAAATAATAATAATAATAATAATAATAATAATAATAATAATAATAAATATGCCATCCTTCAAAACAAATATTTCTGGGATAGCTTCCAAAAGCAAAAGGATAATAAAAAACCCACAATAAAACAACACAAGTTATGATACAGCAGGTAAAATACAGCATTAAAGCTACCTTGGCAAGGGTTAAAAAGCCTGGAAAATCAAAAAGGTCTTGGTATGTGTCATGACTCATGAGCAAGTACCCTTCTCGTGAAAAACTCCTTTCCCCCTAAAAGACAGCTCTCTTCGATGGATGTAGCCTAGGACGTAGCCTGTCAGATTCTCTGTTCTGAGCTCTAGCCAAGTGTCACACATGGCCTTCCTTTTTCAGATGACTGCCTGGTAACACCAGAGAACAGTAGCCGTGACTGAAACCTGGCTCACACCTGGATTGGTCCAGTGTCACTCACCGGATTTGGGAGCAGGAAATTTGATTGTCAATTAACTTAAAATTAGCCTACTAGAGCTGTCCCCCGCCCCCAGTTCTGGTAGGCTGATTTTAAGTTAACTGACAAATTTCCTGCTCCCAAATCCGAAAACAGGATAAAGGAGAACTTGGGGATCCAGATCCTTCGCCAAGCAGATGGCAGCCAAAGCCAGAGAGAGCAAGATGTAAGTTGGACTTTGCTAGCCAAGCCAAGATGCTGACCAGCCAGGAAGGAGTTAATTCCTAGGAAGATCTTTCCTTCTGGTGCCAGGAGGATGCTGAATTGTATGTAGACTCTTTAGGACATGGAAGTCTTAGTTACAGCGCAATCCGACTTAACTTTTGTGCCGGTTTAACCAGCGGCGCAGCGAGAACGGGAGGCCCCAGAATGGAAAAGGGATTCAAATTCCCTCCAAAAGAGGAATTCAAAGGGGATTTGAATCCCTTTTCCGTTCTAGGGCCTCCTGTTCTCGCTGTGCCGCTGGTTAAACCGGCACAAATGTTAAGTCGGATTGCGCTGTTAGACTCTCTTTTTACTTTGTTTTGGAACGTTGCCTCTAGATTGCAAATACAGAATCTGATATAGTAGCAACAGAAACATCTGTTTTGTCCTTGTTCCATTTTAATCCCCCCCAAATATTTTCTGTTGATTTGATCATTAAAACAACCTGCCTAGTGCTGTACCCAACAGAGCAACTGACCTCCCATCTGTTGCTCAGCCTTGCATGCTCCCAGAGAAGGCTCGAGTGTGGGTGTGGGTGTGGGTGTGGTTGGTCAAGACATTCCACATCCTTCTCTCTCCTCAGGGAACTCAGTGTGAAGGGGTGTTGGTTGGCACAGACCCCCAGGTGGGTGCAAATGTGACACTTTCTCTAATCCTTCAGGTGACAGTGAAGAACTTGGCCCACATGTACAGCCAGCATGTGACAATATGAGTAGTCTTGACATGATCTCAGAGTGGGGAGAAGCACCAGATTTCCCAGAGAGGAACATTGTCCTTCTCAGTGCTACCTTGGGGAGATTGCCATGCCACCAAAAAGACATCAAAGTTGTGCCAGGCAAATGGGCGAGCCTTCCCGGGGAGAAAATTCCACAAGTAGGGCACTGCTATTGAGCAGGTCCTCTCCCCAGTCACCACTCACTGCACTGCTTCTGGCTGTACCCCTGTCTTCATACTTATGCGTTATGTGAAGTCCTTTCTGTTGTCTATCCCAAATCTTCTGCTAATCAGTGTCATTAGATGACCCCAAGTTCTAGTATTATGAAAGGGAGAAACTCTTATCTCTGTTCACTTTCTCTAGTCTACACCATGCATATTTTTTAAACTTCTATTGTGTCCTCCCAAGTAGACATGCGCTTCAGTGCACAATGTAGCCCAACGAGCAGTAAGTTTTCTTTGTTAATTGCATGGGGGGGGCAGTGAAACTGGTGGGGAGCTGCCCCCTGGTGGGGGGTGGGGGGCGGGTGTTAGTAAGGTAAAGGTATCCCTTGACAATTAAGTCTAGTCGTGTCCGACTCTAGGGAGCGGTGCTCATCTCTGTTTCAAAGCCAAAGAGCCAGCGCTGTCCTCATGTGGCCGGCATGACTCAACACCGAGGCGCATGGAACGCTGTTACCGTCCCGCTGACGCGGGTACCTATTAATCTACTTGCAATTTCTTGCTTTCGAACTGCTAGGTTGGCAGGAGCCGTCGCACGGATTCGAACTGCCGACCTTTCGATCAACAGCTCATGGTTCAGTGGTTTAACCCACTGCGCCACCCGCTGGCTCTGGGGGTGTTAGTACTTTGCCCCTATTTTGATCCTGAGTGTTGGTGCTCTTGGACCTGCTTTTGGAAAAAACCCCCCCAGAGCTCTTTTTAGTTTTTTAAAAATTCCATTGAAAGCCAACAGAAGTTTTTTAAAAACCAAAAATAGTGCACCTTGATTGGGATCAAAACCATGGGGGGGGGGAGTATAAAAGCCCCTTAGCACCCTACTGCGGATTTGCCAGTTTTCACTACGCTCCCCTGTGTGCTATAATAAAAGCAACTTACCTCCCATCAGGTCACATTACATATCTTTAGTGTGACTCTTGTCTTTTTTTTTTTTAACCTTCACAGCCCCCAACACTTTAGCAAGAATCCCCTTACTCTGGATATCTGAATCTGGTATCCTTCCAACTCCTTCCTTTTAGCTGGGCGGAAGACATTTATTGGCTTGGGAGAACCATCAGGTAATTGCATATTTATATGAAAAACATCCATTTCTGGGGGGAAATGCTTGACATGTTGTTACAGCGTCTCTCCCTGTTTCTAATTACTGTCAGGGTTCATGAATGTGAATGGGCATTCTGATGCTTGTTTGCCCAGCAAATTTGCCTTGACAAAATATAATTTCCCATCTTTGTGGAGTGAATTGTTGCTACTTTTTAGTCTGTTCGTTCTGCTGGAAAAATGCAGCTGCATGGATGGGAGGATTATAGTGTTGGGGCCTGAAGGAAGGTCATCTCTAGAACAACCCCCTTATCCCACTGCCTCCCCCCCCCCCTCCAGCTGAAGCCATTTTACTTCTCAAGCACCTGCATTTCTCGATGTAAATGGGGCATCCTGGGATGCTTTGCAGTGACAGAGAGGATGCTGCAAGGGGTCCACAACTCCTGGATGCTGCTTTATTGATGCAGCCTTAAAGACATTGCTGCCCCAGGAGACCACTTGGGTCACTTGTGCTGTCAGTCCAGCTTCAAAGCTCATTCTAAGTCTACCCAAATGCTGTTGGTTGTGTGTGTGTTTATAAACCATTGTGCAAGGAGATTCACCATCTGTGCTAAATTGTATTTGCAGACCAAACTATATCTGTAATAGGATGGTGCTACCTTGATTACCGGTAATTCTAGCAGCACGTCACGATGCACTAGACGGGGGTTTCAAATTGGAGCTCCTGGTGGTGGTCAGGCTCTTACATCCCTAGTTGCCTATGTAAGCCAAACATACTAAGGCCTGTGTTTCAAGGCTTTATCTAGGCCAGGGGTTCTCAACCTTTGGAGGCCCGGGTAGCCCCTATCATGTTCCAATTTTCTGAAGTACCCCTGCTAATTAATTGCTAATTAATTGGATTAATCAATTAATTAATTACCTGATTAATCATTAAATAAAAAGTACTAAAACAATTTTAAATGTGAAAAAATGTCTTACTTACCGTAACTCTGTGTGTGTGTGTGTGTGTGTGTGTGTGACAGACAGACAGGGGATTGCATTTAAGTTCTAATTAACAATTAACTACTGATTGATGCTGATAAGGCTCTGGCGTACCCCCTGCCATTGGTCCGCGTACCCCTAGGGGTAGTCGTACCACAGGTTGAGAACCTCTGATCTAGGTTGTAGTAGTACCAATCTGCCTGAGTGTTGTCAGCTGACACCAAAAAGCCAATCCCTATCTACCAAACTCTATAAAGCCCTGATTGTGCTTGCTGTGTTGATAATGCTTGCTCCTCAGTCTGAGCAACTTGTCTCATGTGTCAGGGCAACTACATAAGTGCCTGCTCTCCCTGGCTGTTGCCTTGCATCTGGACCTCTGTTTTGACTATACACCTGCCTGGGGACCTCTTGAGCCTCTATTGGTGCCTTGATGCTTGATTCCTCCCCACCCCACCCCACCCCACACACACACCTACCTGTTTTGGACCATACATTTGCTTCCATCTACTTGGGCTGTCGGCCAACCCCCCCCCCCCCCCCCAGTCCCAGAATCTTGAGACTGTAGTTGATCACAAGCTGAACTTGCATCAGCAGTGTGATGCAGCTGCAAATGGCTAATGAGATTTCAGACTGTGTTAATAGAACTATAGTTTCCAAGTCACAAGAAGGAATCGTTCCACTTTATACTCCATTAGTCACTTCTCATCTGGAGTAGTATGTCCGGTCCTGAGTGCTGCGCTTTTAGCAGGGCGTTTAAATAGCACTAATCGCTATCCAGTCCAGGAATTTGATTGTCAGGTTGTCCTGGGTGGGATTGTACTCTCCTTGAAGGGTCAGGATAGTTGGTGCTCCTAAACCTGGATGCTCAGATGTAGGCTTACCAGATCTCCAACCGGGACAGGGTGCTAGACCTTTAGGAGAAGGAATGTGGGCAGGTGTAGCTTGTTAAACCTTAAAGCACAATCCTAGGCATGTCTACTCAGAAGCAAGCCCCACTGAACACAATGGGGCTTGCTTCTGAGTAGACATGCCTAGGATTGTGCTCTAAGTTTAACAAGCTACACCTGCCCACATTCCTTCTCCTAAAGGTCTAGCACTCTGTCCCGGTTGGAGATCTGGTAAGCCTACTCAGATGATGTCTGTGGCCTGGAGCTGGTATGCCAACGGCTGGCTTTCTTGAATTACTCAGGTCTAGCTATAGTTACTCATGCACTGATGAGATCAAAGCTGGATTATTGTAACACACTCTACATGGGGTTGCCACTGTCTGCCAGATTGCCACACCCACCCTGCTCTGACCTAGCTCCAGCCAAGATACGTGAGGCAGACAGTGGCAATCTGTGGTGGCAATCCAGTGAGTAAGAGACCCTTTCCACCTCTCCCCCCCTTCCCACCACCACCCTGCTCTTCGCCCAGCCCCAAACTGGAAAATGAAGGTCGTGGTGGCGGCAGCGGCGGCGGCGGCAGCAGGATGGTGATGGACATGGTGAATGGTGGCACACGTGCACAGGGGTCTCCTAACTGGCCATTGGTCGAGGGCCCAGGACACTCTGGCACTGCCAATGTCCTCAGGCATCAAGAGGACTTGGGCCAGTCCTGTTGTGTCCCACACTGGATACTTTTTAAAGGTGGGAAGGAACAGAGTCTAAATTCTGTGCAGTAATGCAGTAGGAATCCAGCAAACACTTAAGCATGGCTTTTAATCAGGTAAGTACTTCTATTACCGTCCCTGAATGCAAGTGGGATTATTTAAATGCTTCTTTGCTGTGCCAAACAAGGCCTAAAGTGCTCCACACCTTGTATTTTCAAGCTCTATCAGAGTTTCACCCACACAGTTTATTAAATCAGGAAGTCTTGAGCTCTCCCCCTAGAGAATGTTTGTATGTCTTTGTGTATATTAGCAAGCTTGCTCAGGCTGGAACTTCCTTATTTCACTTTGGTTAAGCTACGGTGACTTATCACTAAGCCGCGAGATACTACTAAATGCCCTGAAATATGTACGGTCCAAGGCAAAGAAAAGCAACAAAGGTGATGTCATTTCTGCAGATTGAAAGTTGGCTACTTCTGTACTTAATGGTCTTTTATTTTTAGCTTCAAATGCTCAACAGTAGCATAGCTGAGCCTAATAAAGCGGGGAAGCAATGTTTTTCATTTACTGCTTTAGAATACCTTTGTCGGCATCCTCTTTTTCACTCCTTTCTTTTTCATTTTGCTGTAATATTGTGAACAGCTCTGACAGCCTGTCTTTAATGTAATAAAGCAGAGGTATTTTTATTAGGTCTTTGGAATAAGCATACCACATACATATTTCATTGGGCTACATTGCAATGCAGCCTCCAATTTGTGCAGCCAGAAGGTTGCAGCAAAAAATATGGTGGGACTTGAGAAGAGGGCCAAGGGACTGAGGGGACCTTGGGAATTGAGAAGAAGAGTCTGGGGGTCTAGAGGGTCATAGCATGTGAGTGCCGTTATTATCTTGGAAAACACTGAGAATGCACAGATACTCTAGGCTGGCTGTACATGAGGTCAATTAAGGTGCTTGCCTCAGGAAGCAGGTTGACAGGGAATATCCACTGCCCCCTTCCCACCTTCTTCTGGTCCCTGGGTTTGGTAAAGAAGAAGAGAATGGAGCACAAGAGGACATGTGGAGGGGAGTAGAGTGGTGGGCTACAGTGTCTTCTCCACACTTCCTCTTCTGTTCCATTCCCCTCTTCCTTGTTGATTCTAGGGAGCAGGAGGGGCAGTGGCAGTGGCAGTGACTAGTGCACCGGCAGGTAAGGAGAGATAGCATTTGGGACATTGCCTCAAGCACCTGGAGGACTTGGGCTGGCACTGCAGGTATTTATTCCTAGCATTACTGGTGGGGAAAGGCCAGGGCTGTGAGTGGCCACACCCCAATGCTTTTTTTTTTCTTTTTGCCAGGTCCCAGTTGCCTGTTGCTGAAGCTAACAGGAGATACTGCTTTGTTAACCAGGCAAGGGCAAAAACCAGTTTCCTGTATTTATGCTAGACCTGGCCAGTCTTGAGATTTCATGGCCCTGCCAGTCCCAGGGTCCAGTATTGCACACTGCTATCCCTGTGGGTGTCTGAAGAGGGGCCTGAACATGTACAGTAGTAGGGGTGTCTTCAGGTTGTTTTTTTTCCCATTTCCAATTTTTCTCATTTCTCATTTCCATTTTTTCCTCATCAGTTTTAATGTGTTTCGTTTTCCATTCATTCATTAAACTTCTTTGTTTCATGGTTGCTTTCGTTGTTTTCATTTTTCCAATCATTTTCATTTGTTTTTATACATGAAGAAGGTATAAATTCTGGCTTGAATTGTAACACTCTGCAGGAATTCCCAAGACACAGCTGCCATTTTTTCCCATCCCTATACTCATTCAGACCAAATCACGTGCTTCGAACCCAGGACCCCAACAAACACAACCTTGTTTTGATTTATTGAGGCAATCAATAAATGAAAGCTTTTAATTTACAGGCGGACAACAGAGAGTGGAATGTTGCTCTCCAAGGACTCCACAACAACTGCAATTAAGCAATGCAATCAATCAACTAACAGCCCAATCCTAAGCAAATCCCTCCCCCACCAATGCGGCCACGCCAACGGAGTGCACACTGCTTCCAGTGGGGGGACAGTCCGGAGGTCTCCTTGGGATAATCCTCTACTACCCCAATGGGTCTCCTTGGGTCTGCACCAGCTATTTTGCTGGTGCAGAACTGAGGAAAGTAAGGGAGAGGGAACAGTGGAAGGAACTGGGTTAGGATCCTGGCGCATGCCGGTGCCACCGGGATCCACCCCCCTCCCTCCCCTGTTCTGCCTCACTGGTAAGGATGAGAAGGGCCCCAAAGTAGGGGAGGAAATCAGGGATTTCTGGCACAGCCTTCATCTGGAAAATCATCTTCATCCTTTCATCAACCTTTATTGGAAGTGATGAACATAGATTCAGTAATCGGAGTCTGAACTGTAATCTCCATAAGGATTTTTCCCCCTGCTGAGACCTTTTGGCAAAATGTACAGTACAGTATACTTTGGCGAAAGCGAAATCCTCCCACGCATGTCCAAGGAGCCAAATGGCAGCAATGCCTGAGGTCTTACTAAGGTCTGAGCAAATGTTTTGCCGGCTCATCTCAAGTGCAGTTTTGCTGCAGGTAAAGGATTCAGCAGCTTGTGGGCGTGCTAATTAGAGCTAATAATAACTTTCCTGACCTGCCTTGGCACCGCTCAAAAGCCGGCAGGAAATTGCTGACTTCTCACAGGACGTCAGCCCTTCTGTGCCAGGCTGATGGGCTGAAGTGCATTGCTTGGTGCCTGAGCATAGTGCGCATGAATGATACAGAGGGGCTTGTCTGTTGAGTATGGGAAGTGATCTGTCAAAAAAGGATCTTTAACACTATTCTCTTAAAGACAATAAGTTCAAAGCAGGTCAGCAGTAAATTGCTTTGCCTCAATTAATGGAACCCAAAATCTCACAGTTAAAGCACTGCTGTTGACAGTTTGTACTGTCTGGTGGGTTTATTTCCCCCAATTAGTTCGATAAATATTGTTTAAGTGCATTACTGTCTTTTAAAAAAATGTATAGCAAATAATGCGAAACTTTAGAAAACGTTTAGGAATATACACATCAACGCTTAAACAGTATTTTTTTTTTGCGATAAATGATCTATTTTTAACATGGCCTTTATTAAACAAATTTTCTTTTTCCCCCCAAAAGCAAAATAAAAGGCTAAAGAGAAAACTTACAACACCCGCCCACACACACACACACAAGCAAACACAGAAAAGTAACAGATACAAAAATAATGACTCCATAATGGGGGAGAAACATTTTTTTGTTTTGCATTAAAAATATTGTCAACAAATGACGACTGCTGTTTGGGATGCAAAAAAAAAAAAAAGCCACAAAGTGGTTCTTTTAAAATATATTTATACCAGCTCCTCATCTATAGCCCAATCCTATCCCCCTGCGGCCCAGAGCGTGCAGCTCTGCCAATGGAGCACACGCTGCATGATATGGGCCAGCAGAAGACCAGACAACCCAGAGGAGGTAAGTAACAGTGCCCTCGCTGGAGGTGGGACGCACCATGCTGACCTCCGTTACTCACCGGCACGAGGTGGCCCTGCCCCCTCGCCTTCGGAGCCATTCAGTGGGGTGAAGGTAATGCGCAGGAGACTCCCTGCGCGTTGCCTTCGCCCCACTGAATGGCTCCAAAGGTGAGGGGGAGGGGCTGCCTCGTGCCGGTGAGTAACGGAGGTCAGGGCAATGCGGAACTTAGCGTTCCACCCCACCTCCAGCGACGCCACTGGTAAGTAAATAACTGTTTTATTTACCTCCCTGTAGGCCACCTGGTCTTCTCAGACCTATGGGTTTCCTCAGACTTATGCCAGCTCTTTAGCTGACATAAGTATGAGGAGACTCAGCGAGTGGGTCTGGACTGGGAAGGGGGGATAGGTTCCAGTGTGCGCCCGTCTGCTGCCAAGATCCTCCCCTGAACCACCTCTGACTCAGAAGTATCCTCCAACAGCTTTATACTGCTGCTGTCCATTGAAATGGATATCACTGAAGTAATAGCATGTCCAACTGGTACTACCATATTAGCAGTAATGATACCTTCTACAGTTAATTTATTTTTCTTTGCAAACTTTCAAACCACCTCTAAGTAGCTTGTCAACTGTAATTGGTCGAAGCAAAGGCAGATCTCCAAATAGATATATTTGAACAAGCATGATTACAAACTACCGGGCTGGGTATTCAGGCAGCTCAGGGTCTCTCTCAGTGGTTTGCTTTGGCCAAATGTGCCAGCAGTGAGGAAAAGCCACTGGGTTTGAATGCTGAATATCTTTGACACAAAAGTTTGTGTTGCTTTTGTGTTGACCTTAGCTTGCATAGTTGAACAGCATGTTCTGAACAAATGCAAACAGTTGAGACAATGGCGTTTGTGGTAAAGGCTATATTAACTTTAAAGGGCTAGCTTGGGAAATATTAAAGATAGAGGCAGCCCTGCCTAGGACAGCATGGGTCAGTGCCCCCTCTTACCCTGTGGCACACCACCCACAGCCACAAATCCCCCCTCCCTGAATTTGAAAAGGAAGAGGGTGATGGAGTGAAAAAGGAAGGATGAAGGAGAGAAGAGTGGTGGGCTAGAGCATGAGAGATGCTCTAGCCCAGTGGTTCCCAAACTGGGAGATGTGGCTCCCAGGGGAGCCGTGGAAACTAGCCAGGGGAGCTGCAGAGTGCCATGGAATCCTCTCGGAAAACAATGCAATACCAATTGGCAGGCATCAACATAATGTAATGGGGAGCTGCGGCCAATGGTCAAGGGAGCCGCAGGTTGAAAAAGTTTGGGGAAACACTTCTCTCTCCTCCATAGTTCCTCTTCCACTTCATTCTCTTCTTCCTTTTTAAATCCGGAAGAGAAGGAGCAGTGGAAATCCAGAGAAGGAGAGAAGGAGCAGTGGAAATCCAGGCAGTGGTAACAGGCGGATGGAGTGGGGTCCCCACAGTAAGCTGTCATTTGAGGCATGAACACTAGGGAGCCGTGCAGTGCCCAGGGAACTATTTCACACGTGGCAGATGCTGAGGTATATTATTATTATTATTATTATTATTATTATTATTATTATTATTATTATTATTATATAATAATAATAATAATAATAATAAATAATAATAATAACAGTATTTATATACCACTTTTCAACAAAAAGTTCACAAAGTGGTTTACAGACAAAATCAAATGATTAAATGGCTCCCTGTCCCAAAAAAAGATGCAGAATACCACCAGCAAACAGCCACCAGAAAAGAGACTGTGCTGGGGTGAAAGGGGAGCAGTTACTCTCCCCCTGCTAAATATAAGAGGAGCACCAATTCAAAAAGTGCCTCTTGCCCAGTTAGCAGGGGTAAATATTCTGAACTGTGATAGCAGATAGTCAGCCAGTTATGTTTTTTCTAAAGGATATTTAAGCCAAAGAGCAAACATGGTCTTTTGGATTTTCAATCGGTGGTGGTAGAGAGACTATTGCAGAGCAAATAACTACGTCGCGCAACAGAGTAGAGTGGAAGGAGGTATTCCGCCAGTGGACTTTGGTATGAAAATAGGAGCTACATGCCTATCCCAGTCTTCGGCTGTGAATTGTTGGAGGATCTGGTGCATGGATCAGCCATTCAGATTTTTTTTGCTCCGGACACCAAAGCATCTTGGAGTGGCCCAGATTGAGAACCAATTCTATAAATGCCTTTCTGATCTGATGTAACAGCTATTAATCATCCCCCCCCCCCCGCCACGGCTCCTTCACTCACACATTTTCATAGCAGGGTGTGATCACGCCTCGGGAAATGGCTCCCACGCCACTGTGGGGAAAGTGTAAATCAGTCCCATAATTTCCAGCCGTACATATTTATATTTCTTTCCCCGGAGTTTTCCTTGTTCCTCTAAACTGCATGTTGCTAGCGTGAGAAAATGCCGCGCAAAGAAAATATCCTCCAGCCTTACACACCATCCATCACTCCTGAAAATGAGCACAGTGTGGATTTAAAAATATTTCATCAAGGCAGCATGGGAGCTGCAGAGAGGGAAACGCTGCTTAAATGAGACATCTTGTTTGATTAGTCCATGCAAGCAGAGTTTGAGCCCCTTGGGCCTGGGAGTGGAGGCTTGCCAGAGCAAGGCTTCGTACAACTTATCTCAGGGTCGCCTTCTCTATATGGTTGATTGAGGTAGTCACCTCAGGCAGAGCAATGCGAGGGCACCCCCCTCCATCTGCAGCTCTGCCTGCCGCCACTGCTCCTCCTCTTACTCCCTGGATTCAAAAAGGAAAAAGGAAGAGGAAGTGTGGAGGAGAGGGAGGAGGAAAAGGAGCGGTGCTGGTGGGAACACTGCTGGATAAGGGCTGTGGCATTGCCTCAGGCACCATGTGATCTTGGGCCAGTCCTTTGTTCTCTGCACCGTCTGCAAACAATTTCCACTTCTAGCAGTGCACTGCCCTGGGCAGGGGCAAGTGTTGTGGCTACTGGTAACTGTGTGCAGGTGAGGCATATTGTACTATCCGGTGGGTACAACAAACAACCATTTCCCACTTGCTTCAAGCTTCGATTGAGTCTTCAATTCTTCAACCAAGCAAAGTTGAAAGGATACGGAGGGTCCAAGGACCCTCACCAGTGTGCCAGAGCGATGCCCTCCTGCCCCCAAGTCTAGACTGGGAGAGTATGGTCTCCAGTCCACTTCCATAAGATCACTGACTTGCTGGAATTAGAGTTGGGGGGGGGGGCTTCAGTTGAAAGCTGGCAAACCTAGGGATGGTGAAGCCTGAGTCGCACCAGGCAGAAGAGAGTGCTCTGTCGACCAGGCTAAGACCTAGGCAAATTGGGGGCTTCATATACCCTGCTAATCACAAGGCCCAGTGTTGCACATCTCTGTTTCCTAACCAAATGCTTTTAGCTCTATATACCACTGCAGGGGAAGTTTTCAGGAGGGTGGAAAAGAAAACATCCTCTCCCCTGGATCCTCCCCCCAACCCAAGCCCTGATCAGCGCTACAAGACTTCTCTTCCAGGCTGGCTGGAGCTTACACATAAGCCTTCCTCTTAGGAGTCGGGTATGCACTACAACAGGGGTTGTACTGTTATACAACTAGTGGTACTAGTACCACCAGTGGTACTTTGGTCAACTGCTGGTGGTACTCAGACCACCAGAACCCCGCTCCAACACAGCGCTTTCGGCAGCGCGTTATCACTCCTGAGAGGCTCCTACATTTGGCCGAGCCTCTCGGAACGCTGAGGAGGGCCCTCCCAACTGCCCAAAGCCTCCTACCTACGTTTTCTGGCCTCTGAAAACCTGGAAGTAACTGGCAATGATGTCATCGCCAGTCACTTCTGGTGGTACCCAGCAGGAGAGTGGCGCTGGAGGTGGTGCTCGGTCGGGAAGGGGTTGAGAATCCCTGCACTACAATATTTTGTTTCAGTTTTCCACTTTTATACGTTATTATATCTATATTATATACTGTATATAAAATATCTTATTTTCACCCTTAGCTATGCTGTGTTTGTGCCACATTTCTGTATCATGCTGTTTCATTTATTCAGAAGAATGTGCTTTGAACAGGTATATTTCCACAAGGTTTTCTTTTTTCTTTTCTTTTTCTTTTTTTGTACACAAACTACTGCAGATATATTGTGTACATGATGAGGAAAGTGGGTCAAGGTCTGTGAGTGACAGATGAGAAGTGGGGAAGAGAGGAAGGGAAGTGGAAGCAGAGATGCAGGGCTAGGATAACCCTTGTCCTGCATTTCAACAGTTTTTGTTTTCAGATATATAGGAAGTTGTTCCCATTGCTTAAGCCTTTATTAACCCTTTATTGCTTGCAATGGCAGATAATCGCAATATGGTTTTCTCAGAAAATGAGACCAACATACAGACCAGATACCAGTCTTTTGAAGACATCATACCCTCCCACAATTTGCAAATGAAGGTAGGGATCTGCTTGTAACATCCCTATTTTCATAACAAGAGTGCCTGACTCCCGGGCTGGCCAAAGACCTCCCAGTCAGTCCCGATGCCTGATGTGGTCCCGATGCCAAAGGTGGTCCCTCCATAGTAGCTATGGACTGGTGCATTAGCCACTGCCTTGGCTGCTGCTGCTCCTCCTGCTCCTTGAATTCAGGAAGAGGGGGACAGAGCAGAAGAGGAGGTGTGAAGGAGAAGAGAGCGATGGGCTGGAGCTTCATGGACACTCTAGCCCGCCACTCTCCTCTCCTCTACATTGCCTCCTCTTCTCCATTCCCCTCTTCCTTTTTTCCAAATTTCCAGCAGGAGAAAGAGATGGTGGTAGTTCCTGTTAGTCTGCTGTTTGAGCCTCAGCTGGCCTCATGGAGAGGATGTCTCTTTCTCCCCCCCCCCTTATTACACATTGCTGCTGTTCCACTCTCTGTCTGTATTTCCCTCCAGTAGCAACCGTTCGAAATTATACAGCTGCAGTGTGTGAAATAGCAAGCCATGCACAGCACAATACTTTAGTGTGCAGACACACATGCCTTTGCGTAAATGTGCACTGACTGGAGACAAGAAGCATCCGCCCTCTCTCAACTTGGAAATTTAAGTTCCAGTGATTAAGTTTTAGTATTTAAGTTCTAGTGACCCTTGGGAGGGAACTGGATTCCGAAGAATGACAGCTTGCACTAATGAAAGTTTAACAGAGCATTTCCCAGTGGTAAAAATCAGGACAGTGATTTGCCAGGAACAGGGATCGGAACATAGGGACTGTTCCTGGTATCCAGGGGCAGTTGGAATGCAGCAGAGAGATTTGTAGCAAACTTCTAGCCTCCACAGCAAATGATGCTATTCTGTATGCTGTAAACATATCTGTGCCTGATAAATCTCTCCCTGCCATTACAAAGGGGGCAGTATAAAACATAGTGCTTAATATCCTCCACTATACCCAAGAGATGCATATTGTTTAAAGGCAGAACTAATTGCTGGGATTGTTTTTTTGTTAACACAGGGAATGCACTCTCTTATCTATACTCACCCTCCACTATCTGCAGCATGGGAATAATCCTCATCTGCTTTACGGGATTGTTGTGAATGTGAGGATCATTACAAAATCATATGGCAGATTGCAACAGGATGCCAAGTTATAGAAATACTAAATATTATAATAATGATGAATGAATTTGAAAATATTGGGAGTCAGCTTGCAGCCTTTAAAAAAAAAATGAGAGGAAGAGATTTGCATCCTCCTGGCTCTAATTGATAACATTTGGGAAAGAGGCCAAACAAACATGCAGTTAAACATTAATGGGTGGCCCCTAGCAGTCTCCATGATGCAGCACTGGAAAAGGTGCAAAAGAGGGCAACCAAAATGATCAGGGGGCTGGAGTACCTTCCAGGCTACAAGATTTTTAGCTTTGGGGGAAAAAAGGCAATTGAGGGGAGGGGGTATGATTGAGAATTATAAAATGATTGCTGATGTGGGGAGAGAGAGAAGTTTTCCCTCTTTCTCACAGTAGTAGATCTAGGGGTCATCCAATGAAACTGCCTGGTGGGAGATTTAGGACGGACAAAAGAAGGTCTTCCTTCACACAGCACATAATTAGCCTGTGGAACTCATTTCTATAGGATGTGGCGATGGCCACTAGCTTGGATGACTGTAAAAGGTTTGGACACATTTGTGGAGGACAGGTCTATCAATGGCTACTAGCCATGATGGCTATGCACTTCCTCCAGGTTCAGCAGAGTATGCCTCTGAATACCAGTTGCAGGCTTTTCCACAGTGATGCGCGTCACTGTAGCGTGGCGGGCAGGGCGGGCCACCGGGGGGGGGAACATGCGCAAAGGGTGACGCGCGCACCCCCTCTGCGGCCTCTTCGGCCAGCGGTTTGTTGTGCGCATGCGTGGATTTTCCACGCACGCGCACTCCGTCGCTGAGGGCAAGAGCTTGCCCGGTTGCACTCAGCTGCAGGTCCGCCATGTTTGCGCATGCGCAGACCGCCGCTGAGGGCAACTGGGCAGCCTCGTACCCTCAATGGCGGTCTGCGCATAAGCCAAAATGGCGGACCCGCAGCTGAGGGCAACCGGGCAGACTCTTGACCTTAGCGACGGTGTGCGCGTGCGCGGAAAATTCATGCATGCGCACAACGAGCCGAGGGCAAGGCCGAAGACGCCCGGATTCAAGGTAGGTGACGCGCGGGGGGGGGTTGGGGGTGGCAGGGGGCGTCACGCGCACCCCTGCTCCAGGGTGTCGCGCGCATAGTGACGCCACAAAGTACATCTTTTTGGCTTCCGGGCTTCCTAGAGGCAGCTGGTGGGCCACTGTAGGAAACACAGTACTGGACTAGCGGCCCAATCCTATCCAGGTTTGGGCTGGCATGCGCAGGGATCTATGACAGCGGAAAAGAGTTCCACTGTCATAAAATGGCTTTTGGCGGTGCATGCAGCGAGCCCACCAGCGGCCATTTTGAGTGCTCTGTGGAAACTGGTGACAGCGCACGTTGCCCACCACCAGAACCAGACAGGTAAGTCCGATGGTAGCTGGGGCAGAACAGGGCAGGGAGGGGGACAAATGGAGGTTGCCCCTGAAGGGGCGGAGGGCGTGGAAGGGAGGTGAACCGGGGGTGGTATTGGTGGCACTCGTGTGCACCAATATCCTACCTAACCCTATCTGTCTCCATTACTGCCACCGTTACATGCCTCAGACGTATGCCAGCTAAACAGCAGGAATAGATCTGAGGAGTCCCATGGTGGTGGTGGATGCTTTCCCTGGGGTATGTGAACAAAAGTTCACTTACACCAAGGAGACCGTTCCGATTCCCCCTCCTGTGGATGTAGCGTGTGCTCTGTTGGCGCAGCTGCATCGGTGGAGGGGGATTTCAGTAGGATTGAGCTGTAGATGAGACTTTGGCCTGTTTCAGCAGGGCTTTTCTTATGACATGAGCTCTTTTCACATGGCCTGAAATGTATGGAGGGAAGTAGGATTGCATCTGCTTTCCCTGTTCCTTGACTCTACACATTCATCAGTTTTGTGTGGAAAATGAGGTTAACTGAGGGGGTTACCACAAGCAGGGGACTGGTGGGGAGTCCCCCCCAGTAGCGGAGTCAGCGATGGGGCGGGGGGCAGTAGAATAGGGCCCCGGGCAGCAGGCGGGGGGGGGGGGGAAGCGCGCCACACGGCTTCTGAAAAATGGCCGTGTGACTTCCATGGCTGGCCCACCCGCTTGCCTGGGCTCCTAGGAGCTCTATTCTGGGGAAAAAACAGCGGGGTGGTGGTTTCTTGCTGTGACACAGAGGGGGTGGGGCTTGTGCCTGTACGCGCAGGGGGAGCCGGAGAGGCTAGCTACGCCTCTGGTCCCCTCTACAAACTCCAGCCCATCTGTCTCTGGCCCTCCTCCTGCTCCCTGAATTCAAAAAGAAAGAGAAGAACAAAGTGAAACAGGAAGTGTAGGGAAGAGGAGTGGTAGGCTAGAGTGTCTCTGATGCAAGGTGTGAGAGGAGGAGAAGTTGAGGCAGCAGATGGGTGGGTGCCCCTTGCAAACTTGCTACCTAAGCCAACTTCTTCAGGCAATCTCATGGACAGGCTAGCCCTCCTGGTCTCTGACTATGTGGGGGAAAATATATAGCGACAGAAGGAAATGGATATGCTAGCCTTTGGGGCTGTATTAATTCAGGAAGAATGAAGTACTTATTTACTGCTAGGTTGCAGTTATATCCCCCCTATTCATTATTAACTAGAGTGACTACCTCACACATTTCCAGTTAGTAATTCTTATTTGCAGGTTCTGGAATAATTGAATTTAAAAGTTGAAGACCAGGGGAGAAATTAACTCTCTCCATTCATAATTAACTAGGGTGAATATTTCACATATGCTATTTCTATCAGTATTTCTTATTTGCAGAGTTTGGAATAATTGAATGGAGAGACTGAAGGCCAGGGAAGAAAGTACTGAAAGGCAAATTCAGCTAAAATTAGCAAATTCAACATGGCTGTCTTGCTTGTGGGCCAGCCTGTCCATGAGGCTGACCAGGTGGTGGATTGCTTATCTGCTGCTCACCTGTCTCTGCCGCTCCTCCTACTCCTGCTCCCTAGTTTCAAAAAGGGAACAGAGCAGAAGAGGAAATGTGGAGGAGAGTGGTGGGCTACAGCATCTTCCAGTTCCTCTTCTGCTGTGTCCTGCTCTTCCTTTTTGAATTAACTTGCTCCAGAACTGGTCCAGAGACCTACCAGAGCCTGAGGTGGCATACCAAATCCTGCTCACTCTTGATAGTGCACCAGCCACCTCTCCTCCTCTTCCTGCTCTCTGGATTCAAAATGGGCAATGGAGCAGAAGAGGAAGTGGGCTACTGTTCAAGGCCACCCTTTCTGGCTGCGCTTTTCTTGTCCTCCAGTAGACTAAAGGCCGAGCTACATTGTCCGCATCCGCGTCGCATCCGCGTTCCGTGCGCGTCTGGAGTCCCGCCCCCAGGTCAAACAACAGCTCTGATTGGCCGGACGTAGCGCGGACGCAGCAAAAGTCAAGGTGGCCTCGACTTTTGCTGCGTCCGCGCTACGCCCGGTCAATCAGAGCCCATTGTTTGACCTGGGGGCGGGACACCAGACGCGCACAGAACGCGGATGCGACGCGGACGCGGAGAGTGTAGCTCGGGCTTTACTTTTCATCTCTTGTTCTTAGCATCAGAGTGTGGGTGCCCTCTACCAATCTGTTGCCTCAGGTGACTACTCCAGTCAGCCCCATAGCTGCTCTAGCCCTCTGCACTCTGCTTCTTCACACTTCCTCTTCCGCTTCATTTCCTTCCTTCTTTTGTAATCCAGGGAGCGGAAGTAGGAAAAATGACAGAGGTGGGTGAGTGCAAATGTGTCCTGCCAATTTGCTGCCTGAGGCGACTGCCTCAGTTATTCTCATGGATGGGCTGGTCCTGTAGGGACTTCATGGGTTGCAGACCTCTCTTCACTGGTCTTGATAGGAGAGCTTACTAGCAGACCAAGCCATTTATTTGGGCATCTCCCTACTCACATTTCAAAGACAGAAACAGGTCATTAACTCAGTTCACCCAGGCATCTTCATTCAAAGCATGAACTGGCCGTAGTAGCCATAGAGTCTGACAGAAGCTTTGGATCTCCCCTTATCTGAAGAACGCTGTTCTGTAGTCTGTACCCCTTTCCATGGGTGGCATCAGAGATCAGCCAGGTTGGGTCCAACTGGCCAGGCTGACCCCTGAGCCCTAGGTACTGGTGGCAGTGGTTGTGCCTAGTGCACCATCAGAAGGTGGGCAGAGGGCACCATGGGGACCCAGTGTAGCGCTTTGCCAGGGACCCCAGCAACCTGATGCCAGCACTGCCCCTTCTACAGGCTGGTGCTCTTACTTGACCCTTATACCTAAGTGCTGGATTGAATGTTGATTGCATACCAGCATGTTACCCTAGTACAGAGCAAGAACTAGCCAACAGGGCACGCTGAGTAAGGAGGCCTCACCCTGTGCCATTTCTTCCCCATGGCTCTGTATTCACCCTTACTGCCCCTTTTCCCATAGCACTTTCTCTTGCTGAGCTCTGGCCTATCTTCTACACAGTGGCTGGACCAGAGCTATGATGCCATTCTTTAGAACTGGAATCTAAACACCGTATAAGAAGAGAGAGAAAAAGAAGACGATGCACTTGTTAGCCTTGATTCTGAGTGCCCTGCGCCATCAGAAAATAATTTATGTGCAGTCATTGCCAAGGGGTGGACTTTATCAGCTGGCCTTAGCATGTGAGGAGAGATGGGCCCTTCTGTCACTCTCACCAGTTATTGCCAGTAAATCTTAATTACGCTGCTCGGAAATGGCTGTGTGTGCATCTACCTGCTGCCAAGCTCTGTAAGACTTGGCTTAACCTCCGCCAAAGATGCTGCCTTCTCTCTGTCTAAAACACCAAGGAAGGTGAGGGGACGGGGATAGGACTGACTGCCCCACTAAAAAAAAAAAAACGTTTTCCATTATATTGAAACACTGTCTGGCTGTTTGGAGCATATTCTGCACAAAACATTTCTTACAGCAGAGCCTGCATTCTAGCAATCAGTGGAAAACAGGCCAGAACTGAAGCGATCCTGTTTCACATTTCTTTTGGCTGGCATTTCCCATTTCTTGTTCCGGGTGTGCTTTTATTGTGTTGTGTGGTATGCTGCCCTGGGAGGCTGCAGACGTTCAAGGGAAGTTTCAACTTATGCTGGGGCTAGTAGAAAGCCTCTGGGTGGGTGGAAGCAGTATGCACACTCTGCCCGTCCTTTACTGGTGGCCCACCAGCTGTCTCTTCCACTCTTCCTCCAGCCCCTTCCTGGCTTTGAAAAGAAAGAGAGGAATAGAACAGAAGAGGAAGTGTGGAGGAGATGAGATGAGTGGGCTAGAGCGGCAGAAGCAGCTCTATGATAACTTGAAGGAAAGGCTCTTTTCACATTAAGGGTGCTTTTCTTGGATCTATCCAAAATAACATCATCTATAAAGAACAGTTCTCCATAGGCTCACATCCATTTCTGTTTAGGATGGGAGCAATCAACAGTGCTTCTGTTGAAGCTCCAAATGCATGCAGCGAACATGATGGGTGAGTCTTCAGCTGTGCGGAGCCCACACAGATCCTTAGTTTACCAGAGAGCTGGAGGCAGTGAGGCAGGCTGGGAGATGGCTAGCACACAAGTGGTGGAAAACTATGGGAATCTGACCAAACAGATCTCATTATCAAGTCTACTCTGTGGTGATGGTGGCAATAACAAAAAAACTTTGCCACCACCATTGCATTGCTTTGGGCCAAGGAGACCTGGGTTCAGGATGCTCACAGGGTAGCTTTGGGCAACTCACTCTCTCTCAGCCTAACCTGCCCCAGAGGGTTGTTATCAGGGTAAAATTAGACAATCCCCATGTGTATACTATCCTGAGCTCCTTAGAAGGGAAAGGGTGAGATAGATGTGATAAATAGAAGTAAATGGTGCACCAGGCTTGTAAGCATTGCTTCCATGCCATCGAGATATGACGTTTCAGCAATTACACTGATACTATCCTTGATATTTTTTTTGTCAGCAAAGAACTGATTGTACTGAAAGACCATCTCTAAGCAGGGCTGGCCAAAGACTGTCCATGCAAAATGTTGCCCCCCCCCCCTTTAACCCGGCAGCACACCAGTCACCTCCACTGCTCTCTGGCTTTGAAAAGGAAGAGGGGAACAGGGTGAAAGAAGTGTGGAAGAGATGCTCTAGTCTAGGCCGACCACTCTTTTATTCTCTATACCGTATGTCCTCTTCTGCTTTGTCCCCTTCTTCCTTTTCTGGGTCAGAGAATGGGAGGAGAAAAAGCGGCAGAGGTGGATGGGCAGATGGAGGCGGACGATGGAGACCCTCCGCTCATGTGCCTCTTGAGGTGACTGCCTCAGCAGCCTTGTGGGCGGACGGGCTCTGCCTTCAAGGTGAGTGTGTTTGTGTGGAAGCCTAACAGAAGCGACACTGTATTAGGTTCTGTTTAAGTAGCACAAATAGAGGCCGACGCTACGATGAGATGTATGGAGAGCGGCCTCGTAGTTCACAGCCATTCGGTATTCACATTTTAAACTCACTCACTGAATAAATAAATACTGAACATCCTCAAGATGAGGTCTCCGGTAATTGTCTACAGCATTTTGTAACAGCTCCTCTCTTGCCTTCAGGGTGACACTCCAGAATTTGGATAAATATTTAGTGACATAGAAAGGAGAGCATCAGAAGGGAAGAAAATGTTTGGGGCAGCAAAGAAGAGGCAAAGGCCATGGGGGGGGGGGGGAACGGGACTTTGTACCTCATGTTAGATTTCTGAAAGGAAAATAATGGTGTGTTTCGTACTAATGCTCCCACCCTAATTCATGGAAGTAAGCCCATGGGAAACTGTTCCCTATCTATGTATCTCAGTGCCTTCCTAGAGAGCAAGTTAGCAGGGCAGCATAGATCCCTATGGATGGAGGAAGGGCTGGCGGGGAAGGTGGGTTTTCAGTTTCTCCTCCTTTCCCCTCACCTGGCTCAGCCAACCTCTGCGACCATATCTTCTCCTCCTATTCATTTCAATGGGGTTTGCACAGGAAAGTTTTTCAGGGTGAATACACAATATTAGCAAATTAGAGTCAGACCCTGGAACTTGGGGAAGGAGGAGAAACAAATGGTTAGTGGCCAATATCATATGTGTTGTTATCAGCACTGTGGAGGGGTGGGAAAATGTTTCAATTCCATGAGCTTCCATCAAATGATGAGGAAATTCTGGCATTTCTTTTTTCCAGCCCTGGCAAATACTGTTACTGGGCTAGTTCCGCATTTTAATATCTACCAATATCCAACAGAAATGTGCAGCCTTCAGTCTCCCAGGCAAAGAACACAGACAGTACAGTTCTATGCATGTTTACTCAAAAATAAGTGTCATTGAGTTGAATGGGACTTACTTTAAGGTAAGTGTGTATCGGATTGCAGCCTTAATTGACGGTAAAATATACATTCCTCAGATGCTATGCAGCCAAAACAAAACAACCTCTCTCAATTGTTGTTTTTCTTTACATTCTACCCTCCTCCCTACCCTGGAAACAAACGTAGCATGTTGATTATATTGTTGTGTTAGGCAACATCATTGCAATTAACCATAGTGAAAGTGAGTGCAGAATCTGACGAAAGGAGACTGTTGCTAAGCAAACACCGTTCAGCTCTGCCTGTCAGAGATAAAAGCTGGCTTGAAGGTTTGTGTCCAAAGTTCTCATTAAAACGGCGTTAACAGAACATAGTCTGGTTTTGCTAAGCAAAGGGATGACCATCCACCTCAGCTTTTGTACAGCTTGATTGTGATGGCCTTTGATGACTGGTCGATCCTTGCAATCGGAATTCGAGGTCCACCTATCAGGGAATGCGGGGGTTGAAAATAAGTATTCTGTCTATGTGCGTTTCTAGCTGGAAAGGAAAAGAAGCATTTTGAAGTTGGGAAATTAAAGAAATATTAAGTTTGGCAATTGATTGGTAGAGAGGATACTGTTGGCTCTTGGGGGACTGATGCTTCTTTATAAGGAAAAGGCTAGCCTTATCTGTCCAATAATTGCTTGCTAAATGAATAGGTATTTCTTAAAAGAACAACAATAGCATAGCATATAATAAGACTCCCATGGCCTCTCTTTACTAGGGAAACAGACCCTCTCGAAAGGCTGCCCTAGAATTTTCAGCAAAGAAGGAATGAGCACAAAACAAGAGTAAGGCTCATGTCCCTTGGCAGGTGATGACTAGAGCAGGGAGTAGGTAGAGCTGGCTATCTGCTGTAGGTTATAATTAAAGGCAAGAAGGATTCTGGGTACTGGTGCTAATGTCCCAACTCAGAGTGTCTGCAGTTCCTTCCCTCCTCCAAGCAGTAGCCTCTGTGGTGCTGGATGGTGATGCTTGGCCCATAGAAATTCCTCTTCAAGCTCTGTGATGCCCATTACTACCACTATACGGCTCTATATTCCAACAATGTTGTGAGTGTGACTAGCCCTCCTGCCCCTAGGATCTTTGCCTGCAGATATGTCCTCCTGCAGCACCCAGCACACCAAACAAACCATGTTCTGCTGGGTGAGCGCTGCTTTCAAAGGTTCATTCCGTTTGCATATGGGTGCATTTGTGCATTTATTTGGGTGGATATGATAGCACATATTGATAAATGTGTGTAGCACATATTGATAAATGTGTGCAACGGTGCATTTATTTGGGTGGATATGGGTGCAATAGCACATATTGATAAATGTGTGCAATATTTATCAGCAGGGAATGTTTTGCAATGGAACCATTCCAGTGCATTGTTCAGGTGTTCAGGTGCACAATAAAGGAAGGAAGCAACAATGCTCTTCTGTCTGCTAGCCGACACAGGCAAAAGTGTGGGAGAAGGAGGCAGCTGTAAGGAAAAGAACAGGCCTAGTCCATGCTGATGTCTCTTTCCAAGGAATGATTTCTTCATCAGAGAAATTGTGTATGCTATGCTGATTGCCATGTCAATTTTGTTCCAGCTGCTGGCAATTTTGAATATGTAGGCTAGGTTTTGTGAAAGGATCGGAATAATTGCCAATGCTAGCTTTGGGTGGGGAAAAAACAGCAGGGGCAGAGATTTGACAGAGATGGCTTGGTCCCAGGACCAGCCCAGAACCTTTTGGTACCTGAGGCAGGGCACCAAGTCCCTTCTTGCTTCCTTAGTGGCATGCCAACAGCAGTTATTCCCCCCCCCCCACTCATAAGACCTGAAAAAGCAAAGCAGACTGGAGCAGAAGTGTGGAGGAGAACCCACTGCTCTCCTCTCCTCCACACTTCCTCTTCTGCTCCGTTCTCCTCTTCCTTCCTGAATCCAGGAAGTGGGAGGAGGAGGAAGAATAGCAGAAGTGGGTGGAGATAGGTGGGCTGATGGAGGCAGCCAGTCGGTCTCCCTGCCAATCTGTCACCTGAGGTGACCTTCTGAAGCCCTTGCATCCAAAAATGTTTTAAAAGGCACCCCCCCCAAAAAAGGCAAAATAAGAGTAGTGCTGACCCAGAGACAGGGACCAGAACATAGAGACAGCTCTTGGTAAACAGGGACTGTTGGAGGGCATACATCTAGTCCAACACTACCAAATGCTCTTGGGAAATTCACTAGCAATGTAGGAGGGAGGCAACTATTCCTTTTTGTTTGTCCCCAATGTTTGCAACTTGTCTCATGTTTAAGAAAACTATCTGTCATGGCCATCACCAGATCTTGCCATGGTGAATTCCATGACTTTATTGTGTATGGTGTGAAGCAGTACATTCTCTCGTCTGTCCAACTCACCTTCCAATTTAATTGGGTGACCCCGAGTACTAGTATTATATGAGAGGGAGAAAAATCCAAATAAATGTGATCTTTTATCCAATGCCCTCTTTTTTTTTTTTAACAAAGAAAAGAAAAGCACTTTCAGGAGGGGGCCATATTAAGCCAAGAGGGTGCTTAGAACCCATTTTCCTCCCGTTGTTTTTCTGCTCCAAATCACATGCTGGCTGCTTTTCCCAACGGGTTTCCAAGTGTCCCCTTAACTCTCAGTTCCAGTGACTAAAAGTTGCTATCATAATTTCAAATGATCCAAATGAGCCTGCGTGGTTTACTCTCCAAGGTCTTCATCAGAGGGTCTTCAGATCTGAGTCAGGTGGTGTTCAGAGAGAAAAGACCAGGGCCAGCCTGTCAAGGTCCTGAGCTGGTCACCTCAGGTGGCAAATTGGTGGGGGTGCCTACCTGCCTCGGTCCACCCATTCACCTCCACGGCTTCTCCTCCTCTTGCTCTCTAGATTCAAAAAGGAAGAAGGAGATGGAACAGAAGAGGAAATGTGGAGAAGAGGAAAGTGGTGGACGGTCTAGCCTACCACTCTCCTATCCTCTACACATCCTCTTCTGCTCAGACCTTCTCTTTCTTTTTCAATCCAGGAAGTGGGAGGAGCAGAGGCTGGCACATCACCAGGCAATGGCAGGGACAGTCTTTTTGTGTCCCTCCTGGCTCAGGAGCCAGGAGGTTTTGGGCCCGCCCTGCTCCCAACCTTCAAATTAGATTTTACTGATGTTTCCACTTCATTCTTTTTATACTTGATGTTCTGCTTTTAGTGCTGTTTTATTATTGGTGGTGTTTAAAAAAAAATGAGGATTTTTAGTTTTTGTTGTTAGTCCCCTCAGAAGCTTTTATGCTGTTAGTCATGGAAGGCATTTATCCAAAAATGGACATCCCGGGAATCTTATTTCATGGATCTTCTGATTAAATCAATACATCTTGTTGCAGCCCTGCTCCTTTTGTGAGCACATGAACACACGACCATATTCTGTGAGTGCTTCTCTGGTTCAAAGGCTACGCTTTTTTACCACCTCTCTGAGGCAACATGCTGCGTTACCTCAGGCAACTCGGAAGAAAGAAAGGGAGCAGAGAACAAAAGCAAACAAGAGATGTGATTTACCTAAATACCAAAGAGACCTTTGCTAATAGAAAGCCGAACCAGATTCCTTGAAAAATCCATTTTCCTCACATCACAGCACAAACTTCTCATAGTTCAAGGAAGTACACCTGACCAGTGGCAGAATCATTGCCCTGGAGGTCAGCTTACCCGAGGGCTGTTCGCTCAATATTTTAGATTCCCACCTCACTGCTGTATTTCTTGTTACAGTAAGCTCCACAGATATTGGCCTTCTTTTGAGGCCAAGTGTGTGATTAAGTGAGCCATTGACACATTTTTCAAAGTCTGTTGAATCCTTCAGAAGCTACTGCTTGTTAATCACCCCAACACACCACTGTTATATCCCAAGAGCGCAAGATAAAATTCAGAGAGTGACAGCTCACCTTTCCTCTTCCTGCCATTTGAATTCCCATGAGCAAAACTGCAGAGAAGTGACAGAAGTGAGACAATCAGGAACAATCTCATTGTTAGCCTTTCCACATGAAAACACAAGCTAATTCCAGCTGGCGAAAGCTCTGCAAGGAAAGACCCCCCCCTCCTGATCATCAATACATAGTGAGGACTAGCAGCCTGTTAATGATTAACCTTTAAAATGGAATCCAGTATCTTTCCCTTGTGCCCCCAAAGAAATGTCAGCACAATCTGATTTCTCCAGATGTAGTATTTTCTTTTAAGTCTGCCTGAACAGAACCCCCAAACTCAAACAGAACTAGATATGTACCCTGTTCAGTTTTGCACACACCAAAATTAGGTGGTGTGTCTTGTTTTATGGAATACTGCTGAGGGTTACAGGGAGTTCGCTCACTTTTGACCTCGGTCTGAACACATTGCAAAAGGGCTACAGGAAGTGAATACCGCTTTGTTTGACATACTGTATTGAGATTAAGCAAGAAGGGAGATTGCAGGGCTAGCCCAACTTGCGGCACCTGCCAAATGCCACTCTCCCTTAGTTGGCAGCGCATCAATCCTCCTCTTCTTGCTGCCCCTCCATTCTCTTGATGTGAAAAGAAAGAGGGGAATGGAGCAGAAAAGGAAGGCTAGGAGGCGAGGGTGTCAGAGAGGGTGGTGAGGAGATGGGTTTTGGAGGGATCATTGCAACAGCAGGTTGATATATATTTTCAAATAATATTTACTTCACGGTTTTCAAATAATTAAAAGAAGGGTGCGAAACAGGTTTGCTATACTTAAAAACTAGCCTGCTCCTTGACCAAGCCCCTTTTTCTTTAGCCCCTCCCCTCCATCCATTAACCACACTGATGACCCAATCCTGTACCTGCGATCCGCCATGGGTGTAACGACGGGGCAGAATGGGGGAAGGGTCGGGGATGTGTTAGAGGCAGGAGGGGGTGGCACCCGACGTGAGCGACTTGTGCCAGATGATTTCTCCTCTGGGGTGAGCAGACACGTCCCCTTTCTCTCCTCAAACTTGCGCCATTGACAGTTGAGGGGTTTATGGAGGGGTAAGGGAAAATATTTTCCCTTTCTCCTCTCAAGCCTCCCAATCACCCCCCACCCATAGCATGCAGCGCAGCCCATTTTGGTGCGACTGCATGTTATGGCGGGGAAAACCATAGGATTGGGCTGTTATTCAACACACTACACAGTCAGAAGAAAGGAAGTTTAAACCCGAGGAAGGTAGGTTTAGGTGAAGTGTTAGGTACAGATCTTCTTAATTATAAAATCATAGAGCAACTGAACAAGTTGCTGAGGGAATTTTTTAAATGAAGGCTGAAAAGGCATCATTCAGGAGACTTTTGTTCAGAAAGATTTTGCTGGAGGGCAAAATATGTCACCCCTCAGAACTCTACAAATGTCCCAATTTGCCAGTTTTGATGTGGTGAATGTGATAAGAGATTTCTGAGCAGGAGAAAGTGTTGTGGGGTTTTTTACTCACAGAACTGAAATGAAGGAGGGCTGTCCCAAGACCTCCTGGCACCTGAGGCGGTGCGTTAAATGTTGCTCCTCCCTTACCTGGTGGCGCATCAGCCACTGCCTTCGTTTCTCTTCACCCTTTCCCCCGGATTCAAAAAGGAAGAAGGGAACACAGTGGGAGAGGAAGTGGAGAGTCTTTGACACTCTAGCCCACCACTCTCTTCTGCTCTGCACTTCCTCTTCCAATCTGTTCTCCTCTTCCTTTTAGAATCTAGGGAGCAGAAGGTGGGTGAATGGCCGTGGGCAATAGGCCTCATGGATGGGTCAGCCCTGAAGTGAAGACACAGGCAAGAAAAATCAATAGGTAGACACGCCAAGGACAATTCTAGATAAGATATTTGCACAACCTAACAAGAGGAAAATGTATAACTAGGTCATAAAGATTCAAGTCTCTTGAAAAACCTGCAAGAAGGATAACGCAGCACTAGGTGAATGGCAGGACGCCGTTGGTGCTCTTAGAAAGAATAAATGATAGTGATAAATGGCTGTGCCCAGGACGTTGTGTGCTCAGTGCTAAAATAAATGACAGTTCCGCACCTGGGCATTATGCAAATTAGCAGAAGAAAATAATGACGTAAACTGAGTGAGTTTCACCTGTGGGTTTCTGGTGATGCCGGCAGGGTCTATGGTCTGTGCGGGCATGACCTGGGCACCTGGGTGGTTCTGGGATGCCCAGAGATGACACCCTGGGCGTCCAAGTGCCTTGGGGCTGGCTGCTAGCAGAAGCAGCTGGCCAGGGAAGCTAATTGGGAGGGGGTGGAGCTGCGAGAGGCTGGGGACATTAAAAGCAACCAGGGGCAGACAGCCAGGGAGGTAGAGATGAGAAAGGGGAAGATGAGCAGAGCAGGGGAAGAAAAGACAGAGGAGTGAGGGGTGCAAGGAGGAGCGAGGGAAAAGATAGAGAACTGGAGAGAGGTACCCAAGACATGGAGGGACGAGAAGGAGGGAGAAAAGAGGTCCCTTGAAGTGAAAACAAAAAGCCAGACAGCAGGAAGGGGAAGAGTAGACATCCAGGACAAGAGGGAGACAGGAGAGTAAGATGGAGATGAAAGGAACAACCAAGGGGGTGGGAAGAACCAAGCTCTCCTCAAACCCTGGCCCCAAGGCTTCCCTGACAGGTGGAGGGCCAATGCCAGCTCCCCACCCCCCAGCTTACCAGGCCCTTTGCCTTCACCTTCAAAGGGGTTCCCCAGTGGACGCACCCTTTCTTCCCAGGAAATCCACACCCCCTAGGTGGGATCCGTATGAGAAGACTCTAACAGAGGCCTCAGGGAAAGCAACCTGGGGGCAGCTCTAGGAAACAAGGAAACTTGAGGCCTGAGACGTTGGTGCATCTGGAATCTGCAGCAGACAACTGTGTGGTTTCATACTTTGGGGGGGTACCATGGATCCCAACTTAGCATTCCCCAGCCCCTTTGATGTGGAACTACCCCCATCTTTTCTTTTCTTATCCATAATGTACATTTACAGCCCACCTTCCTTCCATGGTTAGCAGCACATATGCTCTATGAAGGGAATATGAGAGCTTTCACCTACTCTTTTTGTTAGTTTGGCTCCTTGTGTATAAGAAGGTCTCAAAGCATGTGATCCACCAACCACCTTGCTGAAGGTAAGCAAGTCTAGCTCTGGCCAATGCCTGGCTGGCAGCCCACCTGGGATTCCCACCTGTGCCACCTTGAGCTTCATGATGGAAGAAAGGCAGAAGAGAAATGTAACGATAAATATAGATGCATATGTGATTATGGATTGTGATTAAGTAGTAATGGCAGGACCAGCTGCTTCTGGGAATCTTTTGATGTGCTGCCTGCTGGTTCTCCTTTGTATGCACAGGGTGGCAGAGGAGAGAGCAAGATTTGTGAGTCCAGTGCCCTGGAGCGTGGAAGATAGCTTCTCCCATTTAGGGCTGATCTGAGATAATACCATGCAACTGGGGTACAGAATCCTCCAGCAGTGCTGCAAGTGCTGGGACTCAAATCTTTGATCGCATGTGGCTTCCTTGCTGCCTGCATGGTTTTTTTGTGCCACTGGGTTGTCCCTGCCCCAGGGACAGGTCTCCCGTCCAGAGGCCACCTCTCTTATCCAGTGGTGGACAACTGCTGTCTCCATTGCTCCTCCTTCTTCTTGGATACAAAAAGGAAGAGGGGAATAGTGTGGAAGAGGAAGTGTGATGAAAAGAAGAACGGTGGGCTAGGTGTCCCCTCCACTCTGTTCCCCTCTTCCTTTTCAAATCCAGGGTACAGGAGGAAGACAAAGGCAGCCCATCCATGAGGCTAGGTGATGTGGGTTGCATCAGTGGCAGATTGCCAGGGGTGTAAGAGGGTGGCAGATTCAGGGTGCCTTTCACCCCACCCCCGCTTCAGCCACCATTAAAAGGAAGCAGAAAGTGGATCATTTGCTTCCATACCTATCTCCTGGCATGGTTTCCTCAAACATAGAACTGTGCACTAAAAGTCTCAAATTTCTGTGGTCTCAGGCAATATTTGGAGGGTACACAGTGTGCATCAGTGAGAGCTGCCATGTGCTCGATAGCTTTTGATGCATCAAATGGCAACACGATCGCTTCTCTCTTCTTGTTTCCAAGAGGGTAATCTTCTGTTGCCTCACCCCGGCTGTTGGCTTGTCACGGTATGTGTGTTACCAGTGTGCAGTTCTCTTTTTCTTTTTTTCCAAGACAGAAAGAAAATGGCCCTGTTCTCCATTTGATGTACATGAGTAATTTCAATTAATTTTAATGTGCAGTCATCAAGTGAAGAATAGCTGGCCTACAGCAAAATATACCCCATTGGGATGGGTTTTCACGTATGCCTCAGCTTTACAAATCCAAATTGCAACTGGACCAGCAAGAAGACTTGGAACCCATTTTCAGTGGCTAGGTTTAGCTCTATGTCCCGTCCCCCCCAGTGAAAGGGCAAGCAAGCAATGGACTTCCAGCTAGAAGGATGTTTCCAGACCCCTCCGTGCTGCAAGCTGCCTCAGACCAAAACTCTGCACCAAAACCTGTAGCATTTCTTTCCTTAGAGACAGATTCCCACTCCCTTTGATTAAAGAACTCACTTTGGGGACTGGGTCCTGACCCACTTATTCAAGACAGCTGCTTTATATAATGTTTTCCCCTCTACATCCTTTCATGGGTCTATAATTGTATACATTATCTTCCATCCTTTCTTTTAGGAGTATGTTTTCCCTACTGTTTTTGTAAATAGGGTCACAAGTGTACCAGCACCAATAAGTTACCCCAGCTGAATGTGCTGAGCCCCAGTACTCTCTGTGATGTGACAAAGAATGCTCTGGCATATGTCGCAGATCATGCAGGGCAGGTGCTTTCAAGACCACTTGATGCCTGAGGTGACATGCCAAATGCTGCCCCCCTTACCCGATGATGTGCCAGCCTCTGCTCCTTCCAGTCTCCAATGTTCAAGTTCAGCATTCTTCTCCCCTCCACATTTCCTCTTTCTATCTGTCTCCCTCTTCTTTCCTTTTCCAATCCAGGAAATGGAAGGAGAAGAAGGGGCAGTGAAGGCAAATAGGAAGATGGAGATGGGTGCCCTTCCACCAATTTGCTCCCTGAGGCCACAGCTTCAGTTGGCCTCATGGATGGGCCGGCTTTGCCAGTGGTGCACCAGCTGTCACCTCCATTGCTCTTCGTCATTCTGTTCCTGGATTCAGAAAGGAAGAGGGGAACAGAAAAAGAGGTGTGGAGGAGAGTGGTGGCCTAGAGTGTCAGGCTCCCCTTGCTGAATGCATGGAGCAAAATAGAGGAGCAGTGGAGGCAGGTGCCTCTCACCAGTCATACTAAAATGGACTGCTTCAATCATCCTCATCATGGATGGGCTGGTCCTGGATGCTTTGGGCAATGAAAGAATCATCAATCCCTTGCTGCATCATATTAATTTGAATTATAATGTAAAGCTTTTTTTTTTTTTAAAGAGTATTTCTGTTATGTTCTCTTTAGGGGCAGGACCACTTTAGCTGCTTATGTAAATTTTAAGCTGTGTGATTGTTCTCGTTTTGTGCTCTCTCCACTATCTTCAGTTTCCTAAAGAGGAAGAGAGTCCTAGTGGGCAGGTACCTAGAGCATGCATCCGTTTGTCAAAAGCAAGCAAGCAAGCAGCATGCATTAGCAGCAACCCCCGCCAATGACTGCCTTCTGTCAGCAAGCTCCAAAACTCAGACCACCTCTGTCCCAATTGCTGGCATCCTTCACATTGCCCACCTCTTTCGCTCACTCTCCACCTAAGCAAACAGGGTGTGTTCAGTAGCGTCGGATCGTGGCTGTTATCAAGCGTGACACTGAGCATCTTCTAGCCGTCAGTGCCCAATGAAAGAAGTATTCAGCCATTCAAGACCCTAGGCATATTTATCTCGTTATTAGACAAAACACAACAGCTTTTCCATCAACATAGAAACGCACACCTTGTCTGGGATAATGATGGATATTGTGCTAATTTACCAGTAAAAGCCAGCTCTTATCCCCTTATGTAGAGGCATACGAAAAACTGAGTAATTCTTTTCTTTGACATGAGGTGGGAACCAATTTGTAACGTTCCTTGTTCACACAGCCAAGCCAAGGTAACAAATCCGGTTTCATTTTAAGGCATCGCTTGCAACGCTGAGTCCCTGGATCACCTCTCCTCTGAGATGGAGTTTGCATACATTACAAGCTCTCGCTCTCTCGCATGCTATTTTTCTCTTCTACCGTATGGGCTGCGAGAGTATGCTATTGCCAGAAGGGCTGTTCTTAATCAGAGTCCTCCATCTGCTTCCTGGCTAACGTTCCAATTATGAGCAGACCTTCAGATCCGAATGAAAGGTGCGCTTTCAGGAGGAGGAAAAAGAGCATGGCCAGAGGCTGTCCAGTCCTACCCAAAGTATCACTTAAAGCATATTGCCGTCAAGTCAGAAATATAAAATGATCAGCTGGGAAACTCCAGCTCTCTTCTTCACCTCTCAGCTAGTAATACATATACTGTGAGGCAGAGCAAATTATGCGCGCGCGCGCGCGCGCACACACACACACACACACACACACACACTTGTCAATTTGGCACTAATGTTGACATTTGCAATTAAAAAAAAGAGGACAGGGAAGGGAGGGGGGAAACACTTGGAACATGGAAATCTGCTTATAGCGAGTCAGGACGTTGCTCCATTTAGCTTAGCATTGTCAACACTGACTGGTAGCAGCTCTCCAGGGTTTCTCCAGGGTTTCAGGTAGCAGCTCTCCAGGGTTTCTGATGCTGGGAAAGATGTTGGGTATGTTTCAGGTGAACCCTTAGTTCACATGAGGCAATGAGGTCCAACTGGTGGCTTAGCCTTGTTCCAATATGAGCTGGTTGTGCACCCTAGAATATGCTCCATATTTTTCTATTTGGAGATACCAGGGATTGAACCTAACACTTTCTCCATGCAAACCGCATGCTCTACGACTGAGGTACAGTCTCTTTCTGGAAGCCCTGCTCTCCTGATCACAGACCTGGTGGTCTGCTTTTGGTACCATGCCAACAAAAGTTCGCATAGTCAGGGCGATGGTGTTCCCAGTAGCAATGTATGGTTGCGAGAGTTGGACCATAAGGAAGGCTGAGCGCCGAAGAATAGATGCTTTTGAACTGTGGTGCTGGAGAAGACTCCTGAGAGTCCCTTGGACTGCTAGGAGATCAAATCAGTCAATCCTAAATGAAATCAACCCTGACTGTTCCCTGGAAGGACAGGTACTGAGGCTGAAGCTCAAATATTTTGGCCACCTAATGCGAAGAGAGGACTCTCTGGAGAAGACTCTGATGCTGGGAAAGATTGAAAGCAAAAGGAGAAGGGGAAGGCAAAGGATGAGATGGTTAGACAGCATCACCGATGCAACAAACATGAAAATGAGCAAACTCAGGAAGATAGTGGAGGACAGGAAGGCCTGGAGGGATATGGTTCATGGGATCATGAAGGGTCGGACACGACTTAACGACTGAACAACAACAACACCCTAGGTATGCTCAGAGGAACTTTTCAGACAGCATTATGCTCTGGGAGAAGAGCCACAACTCGGTTGCGGCTCATTGGCTTTGCATGCAGAAGATCCCAGGTTCAGTCCTTGACATTTCCAATTAGAAGGAGCAGGTCATAAGAAAGGCCGTTCCCTGCTCTGGAAAGTGACTGTCAGCCAAAGTAGGCAAGACTGGGCTAGACGAGTCAATGTTCAGACATGGTAGAGGGCAGCTTTGTGCAGTTCTGGTTGCCCCATCTCAAAAAGGGTATTGTCGAGCTAGAAGAGGCAGATGGGGTGATGGTGGTGGACACCTTCACTATCAGGAGAGAATAAAGCTTTTTTAATTTAGAAAAGGGATGACTTAGGGGGGAACATGACAGATTTCATAATATTATGCCTGTTAGTGGAAAGGTTTTCTTTCCATGCCCATAGCACTAGAACTTGCAGTCATCTAGTGAAACCAATTGGCACAAGATTTAGGATGGACAGGAGAGGAGGTAGTCCTTCGTACAATGCATTATTAACTTGTGGAACCTACTGTCACAATATATGTGATGGCCACTGACTTAGAGAGCTTTAAAAAGGAATGAGACCACTTCATGGAGGAGCCAGGTCATCAACAGCTGTTAGCCATGAGAGGCAGTGGGACCTCTGTGTACCACTGAATAGCCGTTGCTGGGGAGCCACAACAAGAGACAGCTTCATGCCCTGTTCGTAGGCTTCCCAGAGGCATCTGGTTCGCCACTATGGGAAGCAGATGGATGAAATCCAGCAGCACTACTTTCATTCTTGAACATCTCAGTCAGCAGCATAGTTCATGGCAGTGGTTCTCAGACCAGATTCCAGGGAATGTTGGGTTTCCTTGGAATCTGTTCAGGAGTTCCTCAATGAGAAGATCAATTAATGGTGGATATGCTTTCATGAAAGACAGTTTGCCTGCCATGATTGATCTTCCCTTGTGATATATAGCCACAGGTGAATGTTGGGTATGTTTCAGGTGAACCCTTAGTTCACATGAGGCAATGAGGTCCAACTGGTGGCTTAGCCTTGTTCCAATATGAGCTGGTTGTGCACCCTAGAATATGCTCCATAATCTTCTGCATGGTATCCCTGGAAGACAGGCAGAGGTTCCTCAGTTGATGTAGAAAGGGGTTCCCTGGTGTTTGAGATGGTTTATGTATAATCTATGCATTGTGCTCCAAATTTCTTACATAGGCAGTTGCCTTATAGTGGGTGTTAGACCAGTGGTTCTCAACCGGTGGTATGCGTACCACCAGTGGTACTCCGGCTGAACGGAGGTGGTATGCGGGTCGCTGGTCTGCCAGAACCCCGCTCTGATGCGGCGTTTTAGTTGTGTTTTCGTGCTGCGTTTTTGCTCTTGAGAGGCTCCTGCCTTTGGCCAAGCCTCTCGGAAGCGCTGGAAAGGGCCCTCCTGCCTGCCTTGTCTTTCATACCTGCGTTTTCTGGCTCTGAAAACCCGGAAGTAACTGGCAATGATGTCATCACCAGGTACTTCCGGTGGTACACAAAGGCCGAGTGGCGCCGGAGGTGATACGCGGCCGGTCAGGGGTTGAGAATTGGTTCCTCAATCTCAGCATTGTCCATACTGATCGACAGCAGAGTTGCAGGCAGGCATGAGAAGATCTTTCTCAACTCTATTTGGATTGAACCAGTGACCTTTTGCCTGCGTGATAGGCTCTGATGCTGAGCTGTGGCCTTTTGTGACATTGCAATGGATTTTGTCTTTCGATCTTGTGCTGCCTTATTGGTGTCCATAATAATGCCGGTGCCTCAAGAGACAGTTTGGTTTGCTGGCATGGGTGGACCAGTTTTGCTATTAGATCTGTAATTCTGTATGTTTATGCTTCGTCTCTCTTCCCCCTTTCAGGAAGAAAATCTTCAGGTCTGCAGTGTCACCTGCAAAGTCTGCACTATATTCTTTTGAAGCTGCCTTGCTCATTCATGTCCTGTTCTTCAAACAGGACCACATCTGAGACTAGACCTCCTGGAAACAATGGTCCTCCATACTCACATGCCCCCTGTTTCAACAGCTACAGGTGAAAGGCAGGAAACATTTTTGATACCAGCATGAGAGAGAATCTGTTTCAGGAAAGGATTGATCGTTCTTACAGAAAATACAAACCAGGCATTGCTGGTCGTCTTTGGAGTTAGCATGCTTGAAAGTCCTTTGAAAGAAAATAAACAGAGTGAGGAGTGAAAGTGTTTGAAAGGTGCTCAACGTTTTTGAGTGACGTTTGATGGTAATTCTTCAGAGTTAAAACGCTTAAGAGAGCAAACCCCAAATCTCAACAGGGAGGGCAGGAGGGGCCGCATCTGAGAAGGCAGTCTTTACACAAAGAGTAAATCTGAAAAGCAAATGTGAAGAAAAGTGGGACAAAATACACAAAGTGACTGAATTCAGAGCTGAACAATGAAAGGGGGATTCTACAAACAGTCAGGAGGGATCTTAAGGGACAGACCTGCTTTGATGGAGATCTTATGTTTTAAGGTCAAAGTGAAGAGTCTGAGATGGTTGAGAAGAGGAGAAAACGCTGTTTGGTGCTTAACTCTGTTTGGGACTTCCGTGCTTAATTACCGAATATGAAAATGACCCAAATAACCCAGATTTGGTGACACAAAAAAGGTGACCTGCATCAATTATACAAATTAAACACACATGCTTCATTGGTTTTTGTATATTAAATGCTGCATTTTTTTTCACTAAGTAGCATGATTTTTCATCCTAAGTAGTAGGATGGTGTAGTGGTTGGGGAGTCAGACCTGGAAGATCCAGGTTCAAATCCCCGCTCAGCCACGAAGCTTCCTGGGTGACCTTCGGCCAGTCACTATCTCTCAGCCCCACCTACCTCACAGGGTTGTTGTGAGGACAAAAAGAAGGGGAGGAAATATGTACACCACTCTGAGCTCCTTGGAGGAAGGGCGGTATAAAAATGTGAAAAATAAATAAATAAATAAAATAAGTTATTCTGCTTCTGCCTATCAATAGGAAGAGGCAAGGAGGCCTACAAGTGATATTGAAACCGAGTCAGCTCATCCCTGGGTGGTGGATCGGTGGGGTGGGCAGTGCCTGATGCTCTCCTCCATCCATCCACCTGCCCATCTGTCCACCTGTCTCCTCCCATCCACCTGTCGGTGCTGATTCTCTTCCTCCTGCTCCCTAGATTCAAAAAGAAGAGGGGAATGGAGCAGAAGAGGGAGGAAATAAATCTGATAAACTGATTAAAGTAGTGGTTCCCAACCTTTTTAGCAATGGGACCCCTTTTTGTAGAAACTATATGACAGAGAAAGCCTCGTATTCGGGCGGCTGTAATGAGTCAGCTGCGGGGAGAGAATTGAAAACATCCGTAGTCTTCAGCTGAAAATGACTATGGATGTTTTAGACATCTGAAGACTATGGATGTTTTCAATTATCTCCCCCGCAGCTGACTCATTACAGCCACCCGAAAACGAAGCTTTCTCCGTCCTTATATAGTGGGATAGCTTTTCTACTGTAACATCTTCCCACTTTATGAGGGCCTATTGCTTGAAAATGCTCGGGATAAACGAGCGAAACGTTGCATTGTTGTAGGATGGTTTTAATTTTTAAACAGTTATTTCTTAGTGTGAACGTATGTGTGTTTTTAATAGTTGATATTTTAAACTACTATTTTTATACTGCACTTAGCTTCCTGTTTTTTATTAGTACCATTCTAAACTTTTTTTTGCCATGGCTTTACACCCGTCCTTACCAGTAAATTCAAGAATTATTGCAGGCCATGAAAATCTTAAATCTTTTTTGACTGTGCTCTAGATTGCACAAGCCAGTCAAAGCTGTAGAGGTCACAGATCATGGGAAGAAGGTACGTCCTACAATGGTGGATTGGACTGCATGGCATTTAAGTGCACCCAGTGTTTTTCTTCTCCTTAATTTTATTTTTTTCCCTTCCTGCTCCACCGCCCCTTTCCGGACTTGCAGCTACTGTGAAGGGCCGGCCCCCCAGAATCTTTTAATCCATCCTCAACTGTTCCCTTCCTTTTTCTTGAAAAGGATATTGAGGCAATTTTGTTAATGAGTAGCATGGCTCATCCAAGGACCATATTTCATGAATAACAATCTTCCTTTAAAAATAGGAAAAGAAAAAGCTCACCTCGATTTGAAAAAGAAAAAAAGATCTGAAGTATAATTGCTTGTAAACCTTCAAAGGCAGTCTTGGGTGCTGGTGTGCTCAGCTAGAACATCTGTTTAGTTGTTGAAAATTGAGCGTGTATGTGGGGGAGAAATCCATTCCTTTGTAATGTTGCCTTTGGGCTACTGACATAAGTTAGGTTAGGGATACATTTATTTTTTTGCTACAAAAAACAAGCACAGTAACAGAAGTAGCTGGAGAACAATGGATTAGGAAGGGGAAGGTTCTGGTTCTTGGCAGTGTGTACTGCCAGTGGGTGCCAGCGGGTGGCGCAGTGGGTTAAACCGCTAAACCATGAGCCGTCGATCAAAAGGTCGGCAGTTCGAATCCGCAACGGGGTGAGCTCTCGTTGCTTGGCCAGCTCCTGCCAACCTAGCAGTTCCAAAGCATGTTAATGCGATTAGATAAATAGGTACCGCTTGCGGGAAGGTAAACAGCGCTCCGTGTTCCAGCCGCATGCTACGCGCTGCAGCAAGGAGAGTCATGCCGGCCACATGACCGCGAAGGCGTCTTTGGACAACGCTGGCTCTTCGGCTTTGAAATGGGGATGAGCACCACACCCTAGAGTCAGACACGACTGGACTTAATTGTCAGGGGTCACCTTTACCTTTACCTTACTAAACCCAAGGGAGAGGACTGGGTTTTGTTTTTGTTTTGTATGCGATGATAAACGAATCAAGGACCATCCAAGAGGCCAATTGAGGTAGTTCGGTGGTGGATTGACAGCAGGCAGTCCCTCCCTCTACCTGCCCACTGCTGCTGCTCCTCCACCCACTCTCTGGATTTAGAAAGAGCGAGGAGCTGAAGAGGAAGTGTGAAGGAGAATGTCCAATGGTCTAGCCCTCCACTCTCCTCTCCTTCACACTTCCTCTTCCACTCTGTTTCCCTCGTCGCATCCAGGGAGCAGGAGGAGGGGAGGGGCATTTGGTGCAGTGCCTCAAGTGTTGGAAGTTCTTGCACCAGCCCTGAACTGACCCAGGAGTTGCAGTCATATCAGCCTGTCTTCAACTGGTGACCTCCTCAAGAAAGTTAGGCAGGGACTCAACCGGTGCATCACTATCCAGCTCTGGCCAATGGAAAGGACGCAGGGACAACAGGAAAGCAAACCTCTTTGCACTAATATAGTTTGCATGTCCTGCTTCCTTCCTCTCAGGACCAGCCTGCTCTGAGAACTAGATGAGACTGCTTTAGAGCAGGGGGACTCTCAGTATGTATGAGCTAAGAAGACTGACAGTGCCTGGGTCTCTCCAGATGACCTGTTGAGTCTCCCGGATCAGTACATTTTTTTGCAGCTTGTGGTAGGGGCACCTTAGTCCTGTCTTCTCTGCTTCTTTAAGGTATTGCATAAGCTGAGGGACATTCATGCACGTCACTGGACTACAATGCACTTGATCCTTGGCAGCTGAGGGTGTGAAGGAACGCCACTGAAAAGCATCTGCCTCTGGGACAGTAAGTGGTGCTAGATCTGCAATGGCCCATTCAGACATGCATATCATGACCTGGTGTTGAAGTCATCAAGTGATGGGCATGTATGTGTGAACAAGCCCGCAGTGTTCAAGGGAAACATGATGGTCAGGATCTGGATGCTGGCAGCTCCCTCAAGCAGCAAGTGTTCAAGGTAACTGCAGGGACAGTCCTTGAGCTGGCTTGGCACACTTGGTTTCTAGAGTAGATGTGCCTTTTGTGCTCCTCGTAGCTGGGGCAAACATGACTGAAGGGTCTTTCTTTTTGCTACTTCTAATTACACAATTAATCAACTCCACTTGACAACAACGAACAACCCTATCCCAATAAATTAGCTCATCGGTTCTGGATGCTGTCCCTTGCCACCTTAAGGGATAGGGACAGCATGGTGGCAGCGGCGATCCTGGGGATCGCTGCCACCAGTGGGAAAAAAAATGAAATTTCCAGACTTACCGGGGGTCCTGCAACCCTCTGGATGATGCAGGGACCCCTTCACCCCTCTGCGGGCCTCCCTGAGCTTTAGATTGCCGCTCTGCGGCAATTACGACCACTTCTAGTTTTCATCCAGAAGGGCACCATCTGGAGGGCTGCAAAACTACCAGTAAGTCTGGAAATTTCATTTTTCCCGGGGGCAGCAGTGATCTCTGGGATCGCTGCCGCTGCTGCTGTCCCCATTCCCTCAAATACTCAGAGTTCTCCCCGTCTTGCGGGGAGAACTTTGAGAACCAATGAATTAGCTGAAGCTCCTCCATATGTTGAATGGCTGACTATCATAGCCATTTTACATTTCTTCTCTTCTGCTTCCTTTTTTCCTTCTCTACTTTATTATATATTTTTGCAAGCTTTACAGAGGGCTTAAGCTTTAATCCCACTTACAATCTTATTCAGGCTGTTACTTACCGTTTAGATAAAAAATACTATACACTTGAGGCTTTGAAAATGTGACGTTCTGCTCCACTTACTGAATGCCGAATGAATGCAGCTCTTCCATTGTACTTGCCTTGTTATGGGGGAGACATACTGAAGAAGCAGGCCGAAGTTTCAAAAGACATTTACATGCAGCAAGAAGCCTATTATAGGTTTAATTGTCAGAATTGTCAGGCTTTGGGCCATTGTTTCCCAGTTTGATTCATTTTTCTTAAATTTCTTTTCCAGTTAAACCCCTCCTGCACAGGTTTTTCAAAAATTTCACTACCCGTATTTTTCACAGAATCGTTTAATTCCAAAGTACAATGCAGAATACAATCACTGAGACTGAGTGGGTGAGGAAAATTCCACCATTGCCATCTCTTACTACACAGCAGGGCACTTACTTCTTTTAACCATAACTATTTCAAACATACTCTTCCTATCCACTACTCCTGTCTTCAGAATTGGTATAAATCTTTAATCCCAGCCAAACAGACAACTTCCCCTGTCCTCACAGAGACTGGGCTGCACAAATCCTGACAGCCTTGTTCCTTGAGCAAATGGAATGTTCATGCCATCATCATACCAGCTGAGCTATTCAGTGCTAGAGACTGGACTGCCACAAGCGGAAGTCAATATAGATAAGCCAGTGCAAAGTGTATTACTTGGTCTGTTCTGACAGATCAAACGTATGCTAATATGGCCGGTGGTTACCGTACTTTAATATTTTGTAGCCTTCCATTCCCTTGGTGCATGTTTTTGACATGCATATCAGTCACTCACCAGTGCAGCAACCTCACTTGAAAAAGAGCCCCCTGCTTTGAGACTGGCCTCCTGAGGTGGGAAGTTGTGGCGATGTGAAGAGTTTCCCACTGTTTTTCCCCCCAGCTTCATTATGTCTGATGAAAGGAATAGCCGTGATATATCTCCAAGCATGTGGCGCGCCTTTGGTGAGGAAGGACTTTTTGCCTGGGCCCAGATGTTTCCGCAGCTTGCTCTGTAGGGCGCATGGAATTTTCCAACATACATATATCATCGCAGTGGGGAAACTGGTGTGTGAAGAATTTCTCTTTAGAGATGGAGCTGCCTGATACACGAGTCCTTGCTGGAAAGTGTACATTGCAGTTCTAGTGTCAAAAATTCATCATGTAACGGAGAGCAAATTCTCTCCTTAATTATAGGCCCTGCTGTAAATTTTAAAACATTATGCCTGCGTTGCTTCACAACAGAGTGCTAATGTGGATGGCAAGCTATGGAAATAACAATAGCATACCTGCTAAACTAGGAACACTTAAAGGTGGTGGATTTCGTCTCCTCTCTGTGATTGCAAAGTGCCCTGCCCGTCATACCCACCACCCTGACTCAGACGTTGATTGAACCAGAAGTATTTTGTTCCCTTCCTAATTGATGAGCTGGCCCATTCATGCATCATGCCTGTGGCTTTTCTGTACTGTATTAGGGCCAGCCCATCCATGAAGTCAAATGGGGCTGTCGTTGCAGGTAGTGGATTTGCGGGAGCCGGAGGTACTTGTCACCTACCTGCCTCTGCCAGCCTCCTCATAATAATTATAATAATTATTAATTTAAAAAATATATATCAAATTGAGGTGTGTGTGTGTGTGTGTGTGTGTGTGTGTGTGTGTGTGTGTGTGTGTGACCAGAGCTGTTGGTTGGGATGGGCCAGGGAGAAGCAGGATCATCTCGTACTAGGCTCTTGGTAATCACAACTTATACCGCCCTTTTCTGCACTGGGCAACATGTCTGGGCTGGAATAGGAACAAGTGGCAGCTAGGGTGTCTGCTCAGTACCCCTGAAAGGACCTGTTTCCAAATTCCTATTTGCTCTATGATCAAGTAAGTCTTTAACCATTGACACTTAGGGCTGGTTCTCACATGCAGTTACAACAGTGTGGTATCTCTATACTGGATTGCTGTACACTTGATGTCTGGCAGCTGAATGTGTGAACCGGCTTCTTTGAAAAGCTTTGCATTTGGTGATAGGAACAGTTGGCATCTGGTGTTATATCTGTGGTTGCCAGTTTGCCCCCAAATGACCCTGTTTCTCTGGCTTTTTGGCTTTTTTTTCTCAGGTGGGTGGGTGGCAAAGATGAAACTCAGGTCATTTGAGGGGGTACCCTGGGGCTCCACTGTTTTACCATACTACCATTTTTTTTCTCCATTCTTCCTGCAGTAGCATTGAGCCCATCTTGTGACAGCACCAGCTTCCACCTTGGCAATCTCAGGTTTGGGGATGCCTCTGACCTGGCAACCTAGTATGACCTGTTGCACATGTAAGGCATCACTTCATGTCGCTGTATCATCAAGTGATGAGTGTGTATGTATGAACCAACTCCCAGGGCGACTGGGACAAGCATGGGAGTGAACCAATGGGTCTGATCATAATTCTAGCCTTGCAAGAAAAGTGGAGACATGCGCAGGCGTACAATGTCAAAGAAGCCAGATGTTGAGAAGTGGTAGGCAGTTGATAACATGGGGGAGAATGCCAGGGAGCATCTGTGCCCATCACTCTTGGTACCAGGAGGCATGGGCTGTGATTTAAAGGGCTGTCACCTCATACAGAGAAATTAGCAAGGACTCTGGGACGAGCGGAGATTTATTGGTCATATAGACTCTTTCATATGCTCTGTGAATGTCTATTTCTGTAAAGGTATCAGCCAGCAGGGTGGTGATTAATCTTTCCTACTGAGAGGGCTGATAAACTATTCAAGAGTTTTGGTGTTTTGCACTAAATAGTTCTCTGTGTTGGAGTAAATGGATCTGAGCTCTTTGGAAAGCAGATTTAGATGCTACCTGACAGCTTGAAAGGAAGCAGCCGCAAAAGCCACCGCAAAAGCCACCAGCTGCTTCCTAAGGGTGCATCCAGATGTTAAGGGTTTGGGACTTTTTTTTTTTTAGAAACAGCATTCGGGATAATAATGCACAGGTCAGAATAAGTTTACTGTGTTGCAGTTTCCTCACAGGGTTATTGAGGACTTTTCTCCATTGTCAGCACTTCCCCTGAGGTCCCCTGAGCTCCAGCTCCAAATATCTCTCAAGGCAGCCAGCAGCCTCTGTCCAATGGCATTCTCGGAGGACACGATAGACACATCCAGTGGAGCGTTTTGTTTGTTTGCAAAAGCATTTCTAGCCCACCTTTTTGCTGCGTTAAAAAAAAAGAGCACGATATCAAAACACCCACAAGCAGAGGAACAAATAAAAAGGAGCATGCCGTCACCAAGAACAGATGTTAAAAATAACAAGCTGCAAAGCAAAATCACGAGCACATGATTGAAGGGGCATCAGAAGAAAACAGTGTTTAATTGGGCATTTGCCTTCGGCATAGGATAAGGCGGGATATAATTTTTTAAAATAAATAAATAAATAAATAATTGGTGCAGAAATGCATATAAGGAGGGAGTGAGAGGGATCTCTTGTGACCAAGAGCACCACAAGCTGCCATGAGTGCCATCTCTAAGGCCAACATATCCCTGAGGCCAACTGGGACGGTCACCTGAGATAGTGGATTTGAGGGGAACACCTGCTGCTTTCTGAATGCTTTCCAAACGCAGCCCCATGTAGAGCGGAGGTATCTCGGTCCCAAGCCATTTAGGACTTTACAGTGCAATCTTATGCATGTTTCCTTGGGAGTAAGTCCCACTGCGTTTAAGGGTCTTGTGCTCCAGTAAGTGTGTTTAGGATTGCAGCTTAAAGACTTAACAAACAAACAAAGAAGCAAAACCAGCATGTTGAATTGGGTCCAGAAATGAACTAGGAGCCAATGTAGTTGAGGGCATAAAGATGTCACATGATCACAGAAATGGGCTTCCATCCACAACTTCCCTGCTGTAGCTGAATTTCCCAGACGCATGCAACGCATGCAGAGTATGCCACAAGAGTCCAACCTGGAATATGTTTATTGTGGAGGGTTGTGCGAGGCAGGCTGTCCCCTTCTGCCATGTGTAACAATGGGGATTTTTCTTTCTCCAGCCACAGCCATGACTAGGGCAAGACTTTGGGGCAATTTAGTGGGAGATTGTGTAAGTCTGTTCGTGTACACACGCACGCACACACACACACACACACACACACACACACACACACACACACACACACACACACACACACACACACACACACACACACACACCATGATTCAAAAAGCTTCAGTGGTCTCTACCAGTGGCCTGGGTTGGCCTGCCCTCTAACGTGCATGGCTCACCACCCATGGAAAGGTAGGGGATGCATATCTGATCTTGTATGAAAGAACAGCTGCCTTTTGCCCCCAAATCCTTGGAATTAATCAGTTACGAGCCCGACTGAAGGAAAGTGAAAAACCTGTACTGTACTCGGGTTGACAGCTCCCATGACGAGCAGCCGTTGCCGTTATCAGAAGCACCTTGCTGTGGGACTTGGGTAGAATCCCAGGCAGGATGAATGATGAATTGTCCATATAAAGAGTTGAAGGGATAAAAATGTTAGTAGCGATAGTGTCTCTGTGAGCAAAACATAAGGTTTCTACATGGTGCATCTACAAGCAGTAGAGACAATCCTTAGGGTCAAACTAGACATTATGAGAAATTATGACTCCCCTGTACTATTTTACCCATTTTAGGCCAACGGTGCGATTGCTCACCAATTTTTCAAAAAAGGATTATAAAAAATTGCCCCAACCAAAAGATCTGAAATTTAGATTGTGAACAGTGTAAATATGGACCTTTTCAGGACCACAGTTGTTATGACTGTCTACTCATGTCTTCATATAAAAAGGGGGGCAGACATTAGTGAGTTTTTTGGGTTTTTTTTTAAGCTTCTATTGCAGTCAATGGAAGTTTTTTTTCTTAGTAGCATGTGGGGTTGTGGAGAAGATATGGGGTGTGGTGGCAAAGTCCTAAGCCCCCTGCCCCCTCCAATGGTCCACCCTATTTCATCTTTGCCCCCCTGCCACATGCCATCTTTTAAAAAACAAGAAGAAACATCAGTATACATTACACATTTCCTATGTCTAATTTGATCCTGAGATACTTAGAAGAATGCATCATAGATGTTAACAGAATCAAGGGGACAGTGTGATCAGAGAAGTATTGATTGTCTCGCTCAAAAAGATGCCAAAACTCCACTGGAGTTGATGGAGAAGGGTCAAGTAGACTTCACACTGCATGTAATAATCCTGTGGAACTCATTGCCACAGGATGCTGCAATTCTATTTTTAAAGAGCATTGATTACTACAAAGGACTGGCCTTTCAGTGGCATTTCTTCATGATTGTTAAGAGGAGCAAGCTCCTTTTTTTGGATTTAGTATGTATACTGCTGACAACTAGGTATTGAGGAGGATGCAGAGCTTGCTTGGCTATGAGGCTGACTGAGGCAGTCACTTCAGGTGGCAGATTGATTCGGGGGGCTCACCTCCATATGCCCACTAACTTTTACCCACTCCTTTTTCTACCAGTCCCTGGAGTCACAAAGGAAGAGAGGAATGGAAAGGAAGAAGAAGTCTGGAGGAGTAGGGAGAGGTGGGTCAGAGTGTCTCCCCACTTCCTCTTCCCTTCTGTTCCCCTCTTCCTTTTGAATCCAGTGAGTGAGAGGAATAGCAAAGAGAGTGGAGGGGGTGATTATTTGGTGTGCTGGGAGGTGTTTAGAATACCTCTCAGGTGCTGAGAGACCTTTGGCAGGCCCTGGGAGAATGATTTCAAGGGATGGATATCAGAGTCGAAAGCTTCACTGGGGGTATCTGATGGGCGAATGTTGGGAAACAGACTTTTTAGCAAATTGGAGCCTTGGTCTGATCCAACCTCTGTTCTTAGGAGATATGGGATTAATTGTTCACCAAATAATATTTGTAATTATCAAGTGTCGGTTAATTGGCACATGCAGCCTTTACTAGATTAGCTGTGTTACACTTCCAAAAGGCGGTGAGTCATTTCAGATACCTTCTGGTCTGCTGAGTGTATTTACCCACTTCCTTGTTCTAGCATCTGTTTTTGTCTGCGATGGAAAGACCTCTCTATTGAACACAGTGTTAAATATTGAAAATTATCGCAGCTTTCCTCTCCCCATTCTGTGCTCTAGTAATGCTTAACTATATTTCTCTCTGGCATTGGCCAATTAAGATAGTTTTGGGGCAGCCTGTCCATGAAGCTTACTGAGGGGGTCACCTCAGGCAGTGGATTAGTAGGGGAAAGCAGTTGCGTTGCTAGCCCGCCCGAGGGGGGGGAATTACACGTTTCGCGTCATCACCCCACCCCCTGCACTCCTGGAATGCTTCATTTCAAGCCTTCCAGAACTCAGGGCTGGCGGGAGGGCCAAAAAACGCACCGTTTTCGGTGCATTTCTGCTACGTGGCTGCAAACGCAGACCTCCAGCTGAAAAAAACCAAGCCTTAGAACGCTAAAATCCCACCACGGCTCCTCCTTGCAAGGAGACCATAGTTGTCACCCAGGGCACTTTATCCCCCCGCCCCCCATAGCAACTCCACTGGGGGAAGGTCTGCCTCCATTTGCCCTCCTGCCTCCATTGATCCTTCACCTTTCACTCAAAAAGGTGCATTCTAAAAGGAAGAGGGGAATGGAGTGGAAGAGGAAGTGTGGAGGAGAGGATACACTCTTGACTACCTTTCTCCTCCACTCCATTCTTCTTCCTCTGCTCCAGTCCTGCTTTTCTTTTCAAATCCAGGGAGCAGGAGGAAGAGGGGCAGAGGTGGCAGCTGGCACACCATCAGGTAAGGGGGAGGTGACATTGACAGTCTTGGACTGCTTGCAAGTCCTGAAATTCAGTGTGTGCAAGTCAGAGGCATCACTAGGGGAGTGCGGTGGGTGCAGACTGCACCAGGTGGCACCCCAGGGAGGTGCCACCAAAATGACTTTTTTTTTTAGTATATTTATATTTTATTGATATAATAACATAAAAACAATACATAATTCATAAAATTATAGCAAGCACAAAGCGTCACATCCTACTAGCATACTATTCACTATTTTCTATATATAATTTCCAACTTAGCCAAAATAACACCCACAATCTATTCATTAAATCCACATATCATCACATCGTTCCTCTCTCTCTCTCTTAAAAAATCTATAAATGGTTTCCAATTATTCACGAAAAGGTTAACTGACTTTTCCTTAATTAAAATTGTAAGTTTGTCCATTTCGGCATAATCCAAAACTTTCATCCACCAATCTTCCAACGAAGGTATCTCTGAATTCTTCCAATATTGTGCATATAAAATTCTTGCCGCAGCTATCATATACAAAAACAAAGTTTGAAATTTTTCGCCTACATGATCATCCCACATACCCAACAAAAAAGTTTCCGGTTTCATTTGAATCTTAATCTTTAAAATCAACTCAATCTGTTTATGAATCTGAGTCCAGTACTTCTTTGCTTGGGAGCATGTCCACCACATATGGTAAAAAGTTCCTTCTTGATTTTTACATTTCCAACATCTATTCGTCACCTTCTCATACATTTTTGCTAATTTGCTTGGGGTTATATACCATCTATACATCATTTTATACATATTTTCTTTGATATTAACATTTAACGTAAATTTCAACTGTTTTAACCATAATTGTTCCCATTGATCGATTAAAATAACATGACCTACATTTTTCGCCAAAATGACTTTCTATTCTTATTTGTTACCGGTGGTGCGAAAACGCACCGCTAGTAGAAAATGGGTTTTTCTCAATCCCCACCATGACTTGTGTGGGGATCACATTTCCCAGGAGGCCTCCACATCGTGTGGCCTGGTATGTGAGGAGGTCCTTGGGGGTGACACCATGAGATCTCACCCCGGGTGTCGGGTGTCACCAACCCTAGTGACACCCCTGGTGCAAGTCACTCCTCCCAACTGCTTTCACAACTACCTTTGTTTGTGGTGGTGAAAGATTTCTTTGAAGATGGGTTCCAGAAGTTAGCTGAGTTTGTGGCATTCTCAGAAAGAATACCTTGGGGGGGGGGGGAAGCTTCATTTTCTAAGAGCTAATCAACCTGGGTTTTGGAAGGGCTCTCAGTTCATCAGCTAGAATTTCAAGGGTGCAGCTTGGCTTCCAAAGCAGATGTGAGAAAGAATAAATTGAAATGTCTTGAGAGTGATTGCTCAGGGGCTGTATGTGGAAGGGGCTGTGAAAGTTTGCACAGGTGGGAAGAAAAAGCATCATCATCATCATCAGCAACTGCAGCTTTATAGATACTGTACAGAGAACTGGAACTGGAAAATTATTATTTAAAACTGCACCTAATTGCTTCTGACAGCAATATCAATTTTGTGATGGCAAACCTATGACATGCGTGTCACACGCAAGGTCATTTTGGGTGACACGCCAGCATTTCCCCCAGGGCCCCGACACACCTTATATTTTCGCATAATTTTTACAGGCTTGTCTTAAACATTTAGGGCAGGGATTTTGGCAGACCTCTTTCAAGTTATTCTCTAGTAAAACTCAGCAACAAAAAAGTCACGAATTGATGTTAAATAAAATGCAATGTGTTCTATAGTTGTTTTCAGTTCAGTTCAATTCAAAATTACTATTAAAAGTAGCAATATTCAAAGTACTATTAAAAGTTCGGGGGGGGGGGGGGACGACGACACACCAGCAGAGTCAAGTTAGGCATTTTCAAAATCTTTGACACACCCAGCCCAAATGGTTTGCCATCACTGCCCTAAGTTTTGGGAGGATCATTTGCTGATGAGAGTGAAAGAGGGGGCCTTGGCATGGGCAGGGACATGCAGATAGTGGTGGAACTATGCAGTTTGGGACTTCCTCACTGGTTCTCAATGTCTTCTGTTCCATTCTATGCAACAAGGTTGAAGTGCAGTCTGGGAAACAGCCGAGAAGGGGCAAAATGTGACTGTCGTCTCAGCATTGGGGTTACCAGGGATCTGTTTGGCTTCCACACCAATGCTGTCCAGCACACTTCGACTTTCTCCCATGTGAGTGAATGGCAGCTATGCATTTGCATGGAGAAAAATAAAGCACTGCCTTAGGGGGTAGTGTTGCAGCAGAACAATGCTGGCTGGGGCCTAAACGGTCAAGATACAGCCACTCAGGGCATGTCAACTGACTTATTAGGTTTGCATCCTGCGAGTCTACAAATATGCAAGTACTGTATATTTCTAGGTGTGAATTTAATACAGAGACTACATATATAAGGTGGAAATTATTTGTTTAATTTTTGTAGCATACTCATAAAAAAGGAACCATATTGAAGCTTAAGATGTTTCATTTATGTACTTATTTCGTTTAATTTATTGCATGTTTTCGTTTCTACTACCACATGTTAATAATTGGAATACTGTACTGCATATATTGAATATATGACAATTAAAAAATAGATTTACATAATAAAAATAGGGCTGCAGCCTTGCACTGGTTAGTCAGAGTAATTGATTGACAGTGCAGTTATATGTATGTTTAAGGTAAAGGTGACCCCTGATAATTAAGTCCAGTCGTGTCCGACTCTAGGGTGTGGTGCTCATCCCCATTTCAAAGCCGAAGAGCCAGCGTTGTCCGAAGATGCCTCCGTAGTCATGTGGCCGGCATGACTCTCCTTGCCGCAGCGCGTAGCATGCGGCTGGAACACGGAGCGCTGTTTACCTTCCCGCAAGCGGTACCTATTTATCTACTCGAATTAACATGCTTTGGAACTGCTAGGTTGGCAGGAGCTGGCCAAGCAACGAGAGCTCACCCCGTCGCGGATTCGAACTGCCGACCTTTCGATCGACAGCTCATGGTTCAGTGGTTTACTCAGAAGTAAACCCCATTGAGCTCAATGGGACTTACTCCCAGATGTAGGACGTGTGTATAGGATTGCAGGCAGGCAGCCCAATCCTACCTATCTTCCTGTGCGGCAATGTAGCGGTGCCATTGCGGGGGTGGTTCGGCATGTTGAGGCCTCCTTGAGCATTTGTTCCCTTCCCCTGGGGTAAGCTGCATCAGCTGCCATGGGTTAACTCGGACCTGCACTAGCTCTATAGCTGGTGTAAGTCCACGTTGACCCGTGAAGGTGGCCCAGGCCCAGGAAGGGGTTAGGATTCGGTGGGCCCACTTCTCAGGCTCGATCCACCCTCCTCCTTACCCCATCTCCTTCCTGTCTGGCCCACCACCAGCCCTCCCCAGCCCCGTTCCACCTTACCTGCCCTGGCGGGCGTCCCCAGTCCATTGGAGCATGGACCTGGCTATTCGCTGCTGGCGGCGGCAGCCAGACTGTGCTCACTGACATAGTGACTGCCATAAAATGCATTATGCTGGCGGAACGCACATTCTGCCAGCATAACGCGCCCATAGGATTGGGCCATAAGAAGCTTTTTAAATGGTCTAAAAGACATTTGTTTACATAATGTCATTTTAAATATACATCATTATAAAGACTGCAGATGGCTGGCACCATCTAATAAGATGGTCACTTACATGGGAGGGAATGCCTCTTTTAAGATATTACCTGTTGTAACATATAAACTACCATCTGAAAACAAAGATTTTTGTTCTCTAAAACCGTTGTTTTAGAGAATCTGCAGGCATGTGCAGATTTAATTCATCTGTTATTTGATTAAAACTAATTTTATGAATCCACTAAGATGACATTAATTGGGTGGCAGCCCTGTGTATAAAACATTGCTTATAGACCATCCCACAGATTTCAATAGCATGAATATTTTCTGGACTTGCGCCTGTGGCATGCTAACGATTGTGTGGATCGGTGGTGTCCCGAGGAAACCAAGGGGCAACGGACTTTTGCTGGGGCAGATGTGGCCTCAAACAATGAATCCCTTGACACCTGTTGGTGTTTTCTTCTGGATGTGAACTGTGTGCATGTACAACTGTTTGCCTAGAAAAATATCGCCATTGTCCTTTGACAGCCGCATCCAACCCTCATTATATTTCAGATTGTTGAGGGAATGTTTCGCAGCAACACTCTGTGACATTGTTAGCAGAATGTGGGAAACAACCGACCCCTTTCAGCTCTAAGCCCCGATTTCTCACTGAGAAAACACAATGCAGCCACAGAGCCTGGCAACCAATGCAGAAGTTCCGGTTAATCATTAGGGACGCCTTTTTAACGGGTGGAAAAATGAAGTTACAACTGTTTGTTGAAGCTCTGATAAGGATGGTTTTGAAGAGAGATGCCAGGTGGTTGGACAATCTCTCTCTCTCTTTTTTTCCCTCCAAGGAAGAAAGAGATATGCACTTGTGGAATGAGATATTTTCCAACATTGTTTGCTGACAATGTAAACACAGAGGACCCAGTTCCAGGGAAGGTTAGCCATGCTTAAGCCCCACTGAAAATCCCTGGATTTACCTTGGTCATGGCTAACTTGTTCCAGGGCTGGCCAGCCATGAGGCCAACTGAAGGGTCACCTCAGGCAACAGATTGGCAGGGGGTGCCTGCTTCCTCTCCTCTTCCTCTTTCTTCAATTTGAAAAGGAGGAGAGGACGGAGCGGAAGAGGAAGTGTGGAAGAGAAGAGAGTTATGTCCTAGATCATCTCTGGCACTCTAGCCCACCACTCTCCTTTCGTCAGCACATACTTTTCTGCTGCATTCCTCCCTTCCTTTTTTTAATCCAAGAAGTGGGAGGAGAAACAGTGGAGGCAGTGGCTGGCACACTGTCGGATAAAAGGGACAGCATTTGCTATACCAGCTCAGGCGCTGGAGGTCGTTGTGGGGCTCTGCTTGTCCCATTGCTTTTAATGAAGGAGCACAAATAAACCAGTGGAGTGACCACTCCGCCGGTCTAGGGTGTCACAAACATGCTGTAAGGCACATTTGTGGCACCTGGAGAGTAAGTTATGCTGGTGGAGAGGCTTGTGCCACTCCCCCGGTGCCGCAGAACGGTGCAGCACCGCGGCGGAAAGGTAAGTCCCAGTTGGACGGCAGGGGGTGGGGGAGGGTGGAAGGGGATATTGGTGGATCGGGCCTGGGAAAGGGGAGGGATTGGTGACAGCCTCCTCTGTCATATCCTATCCCGGGCCTGTTGGGACTTACACGGGCTTCTCAAATGTATGCCAGCAAAATTGCTAGCATGCATTCGAGGAGGCCCATCGGGGCGGCTAGTGCGTTACTCGGGGTAAAGGAGCAAACATCCCTTTACCAGGGCCCGAGGAGGCCGCCAGTTGCGCCGGGGCAGGCCCAATCCTGCACAGTGCCCCGCCAAGTCCTGCTAGACAGGATTGGGCTGAAAGTGTTAAAATGTAAAAGGAGCTTATCGGTATTTAAAATATGGTTTGTGATGTGGTTGGATAATGCAAGGAGGAAAGAATAAAACAAGCAGATTTGCAAAATAGCTTGGTGGCCACTGGCAGTGTCCAGGTACAGATCATAGCAAAAATTCAAACAGGCAATTATGGACAAACTTCAAAGCAAAATAATTCTGTTCCCTATCTCCAAAGTCAGCTTGAATAGTCCATCAAACCTCTCTGATCTCCAGGTGAGAGCATGGCAACACGTAGATGTGATCTCTGAGGGATCCAGGCCAGAACACATCCAAGCAGCCTGGTGCTTGAAAGTCAGACACCTAGGGTTGATGATGTCACTGGTCTATCTGATTGGATAGTGTATGCCCACCTGGGCATCCCTACCTGTCCTCTGACCTGGTCAGGTGGGCTTGGATGCTCAATGAGCAGGTTCATGCCAATCCCAGCATGTGAGCAGGCTGGGTCTATTGTTCTGGCTAGACCCAGATGAAGACAAGGAATACACAACATGACCTGTCTGCCCAACTGTAGGGTCTTTCTGCAATGGAGCTGATTTCAAAGTATCTCAGGGAAACCACTTTCCTATTGAACCTCATGCTAAGGTTTTCCATAAGGAAAACAGATGGGAAAAAAAGAAGGGAACAAGGGAAGCTCACTCATTATTACAAGATGGATTGGTGGGTGGAGTCCACCTCTACCGCTCCTCATCCTTCTGCATCCTGGATTCAAAAAGGAAGAGAGGAACAGAAGAGAAGGGGAAAGTGGTGAGCTAGAGAGTCCCTGATGCTCTAGGCCACTACTTTTCTCTCCTCCCCACATCTGCATCTCTTCTTTTCAAAGAGAGAGAGAGAGAGAGAGAGAGAGAGAGAGAGAGAGAGAGAGAGAGAGAGAGAGAGAGAGAGAGAGAGGATTTGCCACTGGGTAAGGGAGGGTGGTAGTGGCATTTCTGCCTTGGGCACTGAGACATCTTGGCTCAGCTCCATGAACCCCTGTCAGCCCCCTCCCAAAAGCTGGAGCCAGCCCTGCCTGCAGTCTGTTCTTGTGGCAAAAGGAAAGGTTGATGATGGGGCATAATTTATGACTTTGGACATGTGGAGGGAAGTTCATTTAAGAAGCAAGAAGACAGTTGGAAAGCGGAAGGAATTTGCATTTTAATCTGACGATTTCCATGTATCTCCAATTAGAGACAAAAATACATCAGAAATTCTGATGAACGATGAGGACAGCTTGATCCCTTTCTCATTACATGGACATCTGAAGTGGAACCAATGCCATTTATTAATAATTTAATTAAAATGACAACATATTATTTTTTCCTGTACCATACAGAACTGTAAACATTAATTTAATACGGCCGAAAATCATGAAATGCAATCTTAATTACTTAGAAACTAGGATAGTCAGCCGAACTGCATCAGACAGGCAATTAACTTACTTTTTTTTTTCTTTTGGGAAAATGAGTGTTCAGCTTCAAGGGTAGAAATAAATAATAGACTCAAAGTGAAGAACAGGGGGACTTTTTGGGAGAAACTTTTTGTTTAAAAAAACCAACAACCCACATACACAAAAAGATCTGAGAGTTCTCTGACAGCATTAAGGGATCTCTAAAAACAGAGCTGACCCAAAATGTTTTAGTGCCAGAAAACCCATCTCCCGACCGCTCCTACCACTATTTCACTTTTGGAAGTTCTCCTGCACAAGCCACAATGAAATGAAAAGGAGCTGTGCAAGAACACCACTTCATTTCAAAAGGGTTTACACCTGGGGAAGCAGAAACCTGATCTGGGATGTAGAGGGAGCTAGAAAAATAGAGCAGGGAGCCCCACTAAGGCAATGGAAAGGATCTGCAGTTTTATTATATCACATATGACAGACCAGGCTGTCTAATAACTAAGTAAGTACCCAGTTGATTTTAATTGCCGTATTTTCTAGAGACGATCCTTTGAATCAAAAATAGCTGCTGCCAGTGAGACATTTCATTAGCCACAGGCACAGGGCAAGTGTCAAAAGTTTTAAACAAGCCCTCTTGAGAACGAAAGAGGGTGGAGGCTGCAGCCTGGCTTTGGAGGATGCGCTGAACCACTGTGAATTGTGAGATCATCCCTAGACATGAAAGGCTTGCATGATCAATCGGTTGTGACTCCTTTGACTTGTCTGTCTAATGGGCTTCATGTGCAGTGCATGCTGCCTGCATGGTGCTCCGGAAGACAGGGGCAGGCTTTGCCAGCCCGCAGGAACCTGTGGAGAGCTAGAAGCCCCATGACTCAATCTCCTCTTTTTACCACAGTTAGCAGATCATGAAATGATACATGGAGATGTGTCTTCAAACTGTGCCTCTCTCAGTGAAAGGAATCACTTCAGAATGCTAAGAATAAAAGCAATGAGACATTTTTCAGTGGACCTGACATCACCTGCCAACCTCAAAGGGAAGGGTCACTGTCTAAACCAGGGGTGGCCAACCTTCCACCATTAGGGCCTCTGTGTTCTTAAGAGTTGTGTAGAAGACAGAATCTTGGCAGCTGCAAGTGCTGATGGTGCTGCTAAAGCAGCTGCACCTGCTGAAATGCCCTCACCTATGCAACCATTTAAAGGGCCAGCATTCATGGTGAAAGGTTGGCCACCACTGGTCTAAACCCTGGAGAGCTGCTGCCCATCGGTGTAGGCATCAGTGTAGGAACTAGATGGGGCAACGGTCTAACTCGGAAGAACGTCATATGTCCAAAAGCTGAGCGCATGCAGCAGAATGAGATGGTAGAGTCTTGAGCTGGCTGAATGGACCGTACCGATGCAAAGGGTATCACTCTTTTGAATGTGTCATGCTTTAACTGATGTTAAATAGTAATCTCTTACACATAGAAAACTAGTACAGGAGAGAGGGCAGGGTTAGAACCTTTCCCATAGATTTGCTAGTTTTTAAACTTGCAGAGAGAGAGAGGTGTGTGTGTGTGTGTGTGTGTGTGTGTGTGTGTGTGTGTGTGTGTGTGTGTGTAGCACTACCAGTATTACAAATGTCTCAGTTATTCTTTTTCATCCTGTCTACCTTTAGGTTCAAACAGGCCTTCTGGTACCTGAGGCAGTGGTCGAATGGCTCCTCCCCCTTTTCTAGCTGTGCTCCATTTGCCTCTGCTGTTCCTCCTCCTGCTACCTTGATTTGCAGAGGGGAGTAAAGAAGAACATAAAGGAAACGAGTAGAATTGTGGGCTAGAGCATCTCTCTGACACTCTAGGCCAGGGGTGGCCAACCTTCCACCATTAGAGCTACTGTGTTCTTAAGAGTTGTGTAGAAGACAGAATCTTGGCAGCTGCAAGTGCTGATGGTGCTGCTAAAGCATCTACACCTGCTGAAATGCCCTCACCAAGACAACCATTTAAAGGGCCAGCATTCATGTTGAAAGGTTGGCCACCACTGCTCTAGGCCATCACTCTCCTCTCTTCCACACTTCCTCTTCTGTTTGATTCCCCTCTTCCTCTTCAAATTTAGGATGTGAAAAGAGGAGTGGTGCCTCCCCACCAATCTTCCACCTCACCTGGCTGCCTCAATTGGTGTCATCGATGGGCTGGCCCTGGGGACAGAAATCCAGTTTGGAGTGCTTGACAGACATTTTGCAAGGGGGACACCACTTCCTTACCTTTCTGCTTTTGTGGCTGCCTCACAAGTGCCCCCCACAGCTAGAAAGGAGTAGAGTTATTGTGTTGTCTCCTCTTATTGTGCTACTAATTCTCTCACATTCACCCCCCTTCCCTTCCAGTTCTTACATCTGTTCTGAGTCCAGAAAGCCATCAGTATGGGACATTTGCTTGATAATTAACAACGTTGGCCAGTTTCTCTCGAATTCTTTCTCGGGAGATTTCAGATGTTTCCTGTTTATGGGAGGAAGAAGGAAAGAAAATCTGAGGAGATCCAGAATATCTCTGTGTGAGAGACAAAAATGACAGTCATGAGGAGAGTGAGGGGCCCAAGGTTTGCTATCTCACATCCCCAGTTAAAGATCCCAGGTGGCACTATAAAAATGCCAGCAAGGTTTGACAGTGTGTGTGTGTGTGTGTGTGTGTGTGTGTGTGAGAGAGAGAGAGAGAGAGAGAGAGAGAGAGAGAGAGAGAGAGAGATGCCTCAAAGGAGGTGAAAATTAGATGCCCCTACATTCTTCTCTGGCTTGGATTAAATCGAGGGCCGGCCTGTCCACGAGGCTAATTGAGGCAGTTGCCTCAGGCAGCAGATGGATGGTAGTGCTTGCCCACTTCTGCTCACCGATCCACTTTCATTGCTCTTCCTCTTCCCCACTTCCTGAATTCATAAAGGAAGTGGGGAATATAGCGAAAGAGAAAGTGTAGAGTTTTGAGCTAGATGGTCTGAGGAAAGCGGGTCCCCTTCTCAGCTCAAGGCTTTTATTTTCAGCCATCCTGAAGCCTTGGGGTCGGGGGGGGGGGTAGCAGGAGGACGTGTAATGCAGGACACCCTGCCTGCCAGGTTGCCGTCTTCCCCAGCCTGCTGCAGCCTCATGAATGGGCCACCCCTGGTCCTATCCATCAAATGGGCAGAGGAACTCTGTCCGTGATAAACAGCCCAATTGCCTTGGCTGCTTTAGTCTCTCCTCATTAAGCTACACTTCTGTTTTTCATTTAATGATTCCTCAACTATTGCAAAGGTTGTTGTTCTCCTGGGTATTTAAAATGTTTTAACTACCTGTGTATATCTCGCTCCTTTTCTCTGTGCTGTCAGTTATAATGGCAGGGGTTGTTTAGCATTTATTGATCCTTTTAAAATCTTTTCTGAAAACATGCTGTAAATCTATCTATTAAATATGCCTCGACAGTTGATTCTCTTCTCCAGGAGAAGACTGAAGTGGGTTCCTCGTTTCTTATTTGTAGGTCCTAGTCCTTAAAAAGTCATAGATGCAGTCTCCTCTTGGCAGGGTGTGATCTGGCAATCTTATGTTGGGGTGCGGAAGTTTGAATGCCGATTCTTTACTGCCTCTGAACAGAATATGGAACCAGAACCTGCAAATAAGGAACTGGGAACCAACTTTAGTCCTCTTTGCCCTCCAGGTCTGGTACTGGCTATCCTTTCTCCACTTCATAGTGGAATGCAGCCTTGAAAGTGTGCTAATCTTGCTTGTGTTGTTTTTGGGTTCTCTTGTCTGATACACAGGAAAGAAGAGAGGCGAATGTTTAAAGGCTGAAGCACACCGGCCGCGTTCTGCGTGCATGCAGCCCGTTGTGGCCGGCTGCGTCTGTGTTCTTTCCGGCCGGAGGCAAGTCCCACAGAACACTGAGAGCTTCTGGGAGCCGCAGAGAGGTCTGTTTGCATTGACGCTTCCCTTGGGCAATTCCCAGCTTTGGGTGCGTTTCTAGCGCCGCACGCAGAACGCCATGCAGAACATGGCCGGTGTGCTTCAGCCTTAACAGTGGTGGGTGAGGCAGAATCTCTCTCTATGGACAGGCTTGATATGACAGGCTGTTAAAGTTAGCAATCGTTTTTGAACACATACAAGCAATGAAGCCCCCTTTTCTGTGCCTGTATTTCTGAGCTCCAGCCTCCAGAAGATCACTGCTTGAATAAGTAACAGTATGATGCCACAGGAAGACATCCCACCAACGACCTTCCCTGAGAAGCTGCCCTGTGAGCATTTTTCCCATCTCCTTTTGGCAGCTTGAGTTTCCACTTCCTGTCCTCTGAATAAGAGTGGGGGGGGGATTGCCCACCTAGGCTACATTGAAATTCTTTTTTTTTCTAGAGAGGCTGGCTGGGAAATCTAAATCAGGGGTTCTCAACCTTTGGAGGCCCAGGTACCCCCTATCACGATCCAATTTTCTGAAGTACCCCCTGCTAATTAACTGCTAATTAATTGGATTAATTAATTAATTAATTAGGTAATTAATCATTAAATAAAAAGTACTAAAACAATTTTAAATGTGAAAAATGTCTTATTTAACTGTGTGTGTGTGTGTGTGTGTGTGTGTGTGTGTGTGTGTGTTTGAGTGAGTGAGTGAGAGAGAGACACATTCAAGGATCTCTTTTTTTCTACAAGTCACACTTCCCAAAATCAGCTCCTCCCTCCCCCACCCCACCAAAGTACATTTTCCAAAGTACAAAAATAAGCCCCAAACCAAAATCAGAGAGACAGAAGGGCTCTGAAAATAATTAAAATTTAAATCCATGTTAATTAACACTTAATTAGCTGCTGATGGGGCAGATAAGGGACAGGGCTTGGCGTACCCCCAGCAAGAGGTCCGCGTACCCCTAGGGGTACTCGTACCACAGGTTGAGAACCTCTGCTGTAGATGCTCTGCAGAATGACAGAGAAGAATCATCCCTGTGATGTTCTCCTCTGTGTCTGCTGCTCAAGAGATGATCCTCTTTTTGCATCAGATCGCTTTTTGAGTAATTAATTCACAGACAAAGTGATTGTCTAGCTGGCTGCTACAAAATGCACTTATCTGTAATTAAAGTGATTATATAACACATTGACACTACTGAGGCAGAGAAATGCATTTTCAGTTCAGCTGAATTGAACTAGAACAGTTTGTTTGGCCACTTCCAGATGTGCTCCTTGTAGCATTCACCATTTGTCATCATTTTCGCACACAGGGTTGCACCAGTCTTATGACATTTAGGGTTGCCAACCTTTCTACCAGCCACTACTCTTGTGCCCTTAAGAGCAGCCTGATGCACAGGTGTTCGTGTTCCTATTTTTTCTTCTATTTCCAGAATTTGGAGTGTTCAACCATTTTTTTTGCTTCCTTTAAGGACCCTTGTGTGTATATTGAAACAGTCTCAGACCTTTTGGAAGCTGAATCAAGTCTACAAGAAACCCCCTGAATGCCATATCTATCTATCTATCTATCTATCTATCTATCTATCTATCTATCTATCTATCTATCTATCTATCTATCTATCTATCTATCTATCTATCTATCTACAATATTTATAATTTATATCCCGCCTTTCTCCCCAAAGGGACCCAAGGTGGCTTTAGATTTAGTATAAGCTGCAGACTGTTGGGGCTCACATAACATGCTCCCTCTTTCCCCCTGTCCTTTTGCTTACCATCTGCCTGATGAAGAGCTCTGTAGAACTCAAAAACTCACTGTTTGATATTCTATTACTTTGTGGATGGTTGGTCCTAAAACAAGTCATGCCCTAGCTACTTTGGACTTTGGGCAAGTGATACTGTCACACAAAGCTGTTCCAAGACTTCCTGGTGCCTGAGGCAGCTCACCAAATGCTGACCATCCTTATTTTACCCATCAGTGCGCTAGCTACCCTTTGCGGCTCCTCTTTCTCCCCCTTCCTGATTCAAAAAGGAGGAGGGGAGGGGAAGAAGTATGGAGGAGAGGAGAGGGGGGGAGTAGAGAGTCAGAGAAAGGGAATGAGAGCTTGTTTTTAAACAACTATAGCTTAGGACTATCTTCTTCTGTGGTTGCTATAGGTGTGTAGCAATTATTCTCTGTATGTAAAAGTGGAGATGGGGGAAAGGAGAATCTAGGCAGTTTCCTAATGCTGCAAAGCAGGCCTCCTTCCTCCCCTTCTATCTTCTGTGTGCAATACAAAGCAAACAAGGCAGGCAAACACAAAAGTACCTTTGACTTTTCAAACAGATCCAGGGCTTGTTTGTAATAATGGTTGGCCAGATCTAAGTTGCCCTGTCCCAGATGAGTTGTACCCAGTCCTTCGCAGGCCTGTGCCTCACCGTATGAGTCACCTGGAGAGAGGAAGTGCACAAATTCAAAGCATGCATGTCAGTGAGTTTAAGTTGGAGAACAGAGCATGTCATGGGGGGGGAACAGGACGGGACGGGACATGTCTGAGCTCCTTGGCTGACCTCAAAGCAGTTTGGCATCTTGTCACGCTGCCCTTCGCCACATAGCTCAGCTCTTTGGCTTACCAAGGTACCGAGCTATGTAGCAAAGTGAAAAAAGGTCTTGAGGACCAGGTTCTCCGAAAGCACAGATATGCAAAATTAGTCCACTGATTTTCCCAGATACTTTCTCCTTGTCTAGCAAACACATGATATATTTGGGAGACATTACCTGAAGTGTCAGGATGCTGGGAGTTCTTAATTCTCTCTTTCTCCCCATTGGGAAAAAAAAACTTAATCAGTTACAATTTGACTTTCCTGTAAAAGGGGGCTTTTATTGTTCTGTTTTGTGTTTTGCCAAGAGAACTAAAATAGCTTACCTTGGAGACTTCTAGGGGAAAGTAAGAGTTCACCTCAAAGGGACTTTTGCAGGGCTAGCAGCCTAGGCTATCCATGAAGCTGCCTGAGGTGGTTACCTCCACCATTCCTCTCTGCTGCTCCTGAATTTGAAAAGAAAGAAAGAAATGGAGTGGAAGAGGAATTGTGGATGAGATTAACAGCGCAATCCTATCCAACTTACACCACCAGGGGAGGGCAGAGCGGGAGGCTGGGGAGGGGAGATTTAAATCCCCTTTGAATTCCCCTTTGGAGGGGATTTGAATCCCCTTTCCGTTCTGGGGCCTCCCGTTCTTGCTGCACCGCTGGTGGTTGCACCAGTGATGTAAGTTGGATAGGATTGCGCTGTAAAACATTGAGTGGTGGGCTAGAGTGTCTCCAGTGCTCTAGCCCACTACTCTCTTCTCTTCCATTCTGTTCCTCTCTTCCTTTTCAACTCCAGGGTGTGGAAGGACAGTAGCTGGCATTTTTCCAAGGGGGCCCTGGGCAGGACGATGCGTCTTCGCCCCACTCCCCCGCCACCGGAATGGGAGCGGGACCAGAGCCAAAAGGTTCCATTCCATTCTGGTGGCAGGGGGCGGGGCAAAGATGTGTCATCCCGCCCAGGGCCCCCTTGGAAAAACGCTAGCTACGCTACTGTGGAAGGAGGACTGCTGGGTAATGGATGGCAGCAGTTAGTGTGCTACCTCAGGCATTAGGAGATCCTGGGCTGGCCCTGAGAGAGGCTCCTGCCATCATGGTCTCTGTCTGTCACTCCTTTATGTATTTATTATTATTATTATTATTATTATTATTATTATTATTATTATTATTATTATTATTATTATTATACCGCTTTTCAACTTTTCACAAAGCGGTTTACAGACAAAAATCAAATGATTAAATGGCTCCCTGTCCCAAAAGGGCTCACAATCAAAAAAAAAAAAAAGAAGAAGAAAAAAAAGATGCAGAACACCACCAGCAAACAGCCACTAGAAAAGACACTGTGCTGGGGTGAAAGGGGAGCAGTTACCCCTGCTATATATAAGAGGAGCACCAATTGAAAAAGTGTATCTTGCCCAGGTAGCAGGGGTTACTCTACCATGTTAACATACATGTCCCAGTAACTGGTTTTTATTACACGTCTGTGTGCATGGACAATAACATTAAGGAACAATGAATAGAATGAAGTAAAAGCAGGAGACACTTAGGCACCAAGGATATGGATATGGCAGGAGGTGTGGCCTGGAGGTTTGAGCAGGTGCCCTGCCTGAAGAAGCTAAACAGGGTCAACCTTGGTTCCTCCTTGGATGGGAGATGGAAGCGGCTGAAGAACCTCGCAAAGACACTGAGAAGGCATCGTGAGAGGGTGGAATGCGGAGGAGTCAGCTAGAGAGAGAACATCTAAGACAACCATCCGAGGGTGAACTGCAGTGAACTGTGAAGCTTGGAAGTGCAAAGCACAAGCCAGAAGGAGGGCTGCACTCGGAAGGGAAAACATCTCGAGCATGGAAGGTTCTATATAGAACATTATTGTAAAGACCCTTATCAGGTCTAAAGATAGCCTGCCTATGTAAGCCGCCTTGAATAAATCTGATGAGAAATCTGATGATGAGAAAGGCAGGATATAAATACAGAAAAATAAAATATTTTGGCAGTGGCAGGAGGGAGGTCAAGGGACAGGGCTCTTACCTACATCCATAAAGGCCTTCAGGGTTTGCTGATAGTAACATTCTGCTGTGTGGTAGTTTTTCAGTTGGCTGTAAGCACTGGCCAAATTGTAGAGACACTGTGCCTGAGCTGTCCTCTCTCTTAGTGCACCTAACACGAAGTTCAGCATGAATGATATCAATGGTCAGTTAAGTGGACTTGCCTCTTCCTGGGTGCTCTGGTAAATTGCTTCACAAATCATATTGTTACCCCCCACAAAAAAAAAAAACACACATTACCCCGGACACTTTAAAATGTAATTATTTTACTGGGCTGCAGTACAGTAGGCTGAATGACAGAACATCTCCATAACTCGTGCAGACCATCCACGAGGCCAACTTCAGGCAGTTACCTCAGGCAGTGCATTGGTGGGGGGTGTCCACTTTTGTCCACCCACCGCATTGCTCCTCCTCCTCCTTGGATTTGAAAAGGAAGAAGAGGAAGTGTGGAGGAGAGGAGACTTCCTTTCCTGCTTTATTCTTCCTCTCTTCCTTTTCAAATCCAGGAAGTGGAAGGAGGAAGAGTAGCAGCAGGCGCACTGACAGGTAAGAAGATGGCATCTGGTGCTCTGTCTCAGGCGCCAGAAGCCCTTGATGTGTCTGTACCATTCTTGAAATTATTCACTGGTGCAATCCAACTTCCACCCCAAGGAAGCCCCATTCTGCTATCTGAATATATGGTTCAAATGTGCATATTGGGCATAATTTAGTCATTGTCCTTTTTCTATGTTACTGAATAGATCATTGTGTTGTTACTCGTGAGGAGAAGTAAGGACGCTGAAGCCTTGGCCCTGATCACTGGAAACCTTAAACAGCCAGCAACGTTTTGGTTTCTGGAATTGCAGAAGGGGGACATGAGTGAAGTTGATTTGGGAGGGCTTTGATGCCCACCTCTGCAAGGATAGAGCCTGTGACCTTGGATCAGTCGCATGCCTCAATCCCACTAGTTTGCCTACTGTCAAATGGATATTGTTGCAACAGCAAATGGAGAGGCAAAGCCGTGGTTTGCTGCTCAGGACTTATTTCCCACCTCTGCCTTGCTTTCAGTTTGCTATCCTGGGTGTCACTTATCTCCATCTAGTCCAGCATTCTGTTTCCAGTCCCAAAGGGCCAGCCAACGCCCCTGGAAAGCCTACAAGAAGGTCACAAGGCCAATAGTGTTCCCCAGTTGTTGTCCATAGCATCTGGTATTGTGAGAGAACATGGAGGTTTCTGACAATATAGATTTTCGGGTTTTAAAGCCATGTAAATTCAATAAAGTTTCTTTGAAGTGAGTACTTAAAAAAAACACAGAAAGTTCTATAAAACAACCAAACAAAAGTTTCTACAAACTCCCAAAGTTCTATAAAACAAAGTTTTTGACAACTCCCAGCATTTCATCCAGTACATTTGACTGGCTTCTTTGGGGGATAGAAGTTGAAAGCGTCATGTAGAAAGCTCTGACATACACTGGCTCAAACAAAACCCGAAAATCTATATTGTCATGATCTCAGTGGCCATGATGAAAGCTTCAATAACTGCTATGGAGGTTTCTTTTTAGCTATCATTTTAGCTTCTATGAGCAGAATGGAGGTGGAGCAGGTAGGATGGGTAGGTGGGGCTAAGGCAAAGCATGGTGGGAATGATTTAACAGTGGGGCACCCCAGTATTTGGAGGCAGCAGCTGCCACTGGATAAAAGAGGAGTTCGCACAGTTGCGTGGAGCTGGCTTGACACCTCACCATATAAATTGGCTGCCTCGCCATGGTACTGCAGAGACTTTTCATACTGTTCCAAGGCATTATAGATGGCTCCCAGGTTCTGCAGCAGGACAGCTCTCTTACGGTCTGAACATTTTTCTCCTCCATGGCAGAGTTTCATGGCTTCAACAAAATATTTCTCTGCCTCACCAAAACACTTCAGTTCAGCATAGTGGAGTCCAAGGTGATTGTACAGTTTGCCTAGGAGTTAGAACATGGGAGAATACCAGCATTAGAATGTCAGGTGGTGCAGCTAGAGAAAGTTCAGAATTTAGTAAAAAAGAAAAGAAAAAGTGCATTCATCACACATGGTCGGCAACCTGTCAGTTTCATTCTGTACCTATTGAAGTTCCTGAACAGTCTTCCAGGGCAGCCCCCTAGAACATGTTACAGTAATCTAATTTAGATGTGATACAGTACATGGTGCATCACCATGCAGCTGTGGCACTCCTGATCACAGCTGTCACCTGTGACCTGCCCATTCAGGAGCAGAGCTGGACCCAAGAATACCCCAACTGCAAACCTGTTCGTTCAAGGGGAGTGCAACCCCATCCAGACAGGCTGACACTCCACTACCAGTTTACCAGGTCTCCTAACTAATAGCACCTCTGTCTTGTCCAGCGCGATCCTCTCTAACTATTGAGCAGCAGAGCACGCTCCCAAAAGCTTTCAGTTAAGGACAGCCCATCGGACTAGAGTGCAGCCTCAGTGCCTGAGATCCCTGGGCCTAGCCAGCGGTAGGGGAAGAAATTAATTACTACTACTACTACTACTACTACTACTACTACTACTACTACTACTACTACTACTACTACTACTACTACTACTACAGGAAATTAACTACTTGGGTATACCTAGTAATGCCTGGTTGGTTATTCCAGTAAACAGCTGGCTGCATGCCTGCAAGGTTTCTAGGACATCTTCTCGAGCATACGTTTGACTTCGTAGGAAATAATTTCCAGCCTCCCTCATAGCCATGGCTGCATCTTCCAGTTGCTGCACCTTTTGGTAGACATGCCCGGCGAGACGGAAAGATTGCGCGGCCGAAGCCAGGTCACCTGTGCTTACCAGACAATAAGCAAGCTTGACCAGGGCGTCCGCAATGCTTTGTGTTTGACTCGCGTCATATTCATGAATGGCCTTTCTGTAAAACTCCACAGCTTTTGTATACTCTCCCATGTTGTCATAAGCGGCTGCAATGTTGAAGTAGAGGTCGCCATCTTTCTCCTGGGCTCCTGCTTCCTTGATCTTCCACAGGCACTTCAGGGCTTTCTTGGGTTTCCCGGTCATGATGTAGGCAGCTCCAAGGTTGAAGAGGCACCTTGCTTGCATGTGAGGCTCCAAGATGCTCCTGGAGAGCAAGTAGGCCTTTTTGAACATGGCCAAAGCACGGGCTTCCTCACTGTCGTTGAAAAAAATGGCTCCTGCCTGCAGCAGTCTTTGAATTTCAGTTTTGATAGATACTGGCTGGTTTTCAGGCTGGACTTTGTTAGAGCCAGAGAACGGAGCAGAGGCCATCGTCTCAGAAACGGTGTTTGAATGAAAACTGTGAAGGGAAGCAAACAGTCACATGGATAACACTAGAAATTGGAACTTGATATCCGCTGGGATTATATTTGCCACTTCATAGGCATTGGTTCGTTTGTCAGTAGCTATCTAATAAGCAGCTGTGGGTGCTTAAGCAGGGCTTTGGGGACAGATGTGCCAGGGACTATCCCTACAAGGTCAGTGCTCCGTGGGGAGCACCATGGAGGGAAAACTGTCCCCGTGGACAGTGTTTGCCTCTTCTGACAACACTGTCCAGGAGGAGAGCAGCGGGCGCAGGGACCCAAGCACTGTGGAATGTACCCAGGGCTAGCCCAAGACCTCCTGATGCCTGAGGCGGCATGCCAAATGCTGCCCCCCTTACCTGATGATGTGCCAGCCTCTGCTCCTCCCACTTTCCAATGCCCCAGCTCATTACTTCCCTCCCCTCCACATTTCCTCTTCCTCTCTGTTCCCTTCTTCCTTTTCCAATCCAGGGAGTAGAAGGAGAAGGAGGAGCAGTGGAGGCAAGTTGGTGGACAGAGATGAACGCCCCCCCCCCCAACCAACCTGCTGCCCAAGGCAACCGCTTCAGTTGGCCTTGTGGATAGTGTACCAATGTGTGTACCAGTGCTGTGGGTGGGGCAGACTGATGCCTTCCTGTTCAGGCTGTAACCGTGACATTGTCCCTGGTTACTGTACTCCATCTTCTGCATTTCCTAGCCGTTTCACTCTGTTTTCCATCTTTTGCTCCATATGTGTACACACACACACACACACACACACACACAGAGAGAGAGAGAGAGAGAGAGAGAGAGAGAGAGAGAGAGAGAGAGAGAGAGAGAGAGAGAGAGAGAGACTACTGAGGATAACATTTCAGGCATCTGTTGATGGAGTGTCATCCATGAAAGCTTATGCTGAAATAGATTAGTCTTTCAGGTGTCACAAATGAGGAAATGGGACAGGGCTTTGATTTTAAGAGAAAAAGGGGCAAGCTAGTGAGCAGCGCAGACCTCCACCTCCCCACCCATCTTTTCTCCCACCCACCCACTGTCTCTTTCCTCAAACCTTCCTAGGGTTGCCAGGTCAGCTGCATTCCAAATCCTGCCTGGGATTTCTGTGGCAGGGCCTGGGGATGTCACAAGCCTGCCGGCCCTTGAAAAATATGGAGAGGGGAATCTGGTACTGGGGCATAGCCCAGCATTAAGGGGGAGGGAGCCCTGCTGCAAAGGGGACAAGGCCTGTGGCAAGCAGCACAGCAGCCCTCAAATGGCCAGAGAGTAACCCTTGCCACGTGTCTTCTCTGCCTGAGAGATAAGTAAAAAGCTGGAGAAACAGGGTCATCGTCGTCATCATCATTATTATACTATACCAGTGTTTTTCAAACTGTGGGTCCGGACCCACTTGGTGGGTTGCGACCTGATTTCTGGTGGGTCCCAGGTGATGGAAAGATCAGCAAAGTAATTGCCACAAGCCCCAAGGCTATTCAAAAATCAGATAGCTGCTAATTGCTGTTAGCCAAAATGCTTTTGTGATTTTGGGGAATATCTTTAAATATAGCAATTTGGCATGTTCTGGGATCTTTACCTGTGTATACCAGAGTCCAGCTTCACAGAATTCCGTTTTAAATAATATTGAGAACACACGTGGTTACTTTCCAATATTTACTAAATAGTTCAGGCAAGAATCATACAAAAAGAAAATACAGTTCAATATGCATCACTTCAATCATACTCCCAAAGCATAAAAGATCTAGGAACTTAGGTACAGAGATTTAGCAGGGTTCTTGCTAGAGTTCACCTTGGCTTGCAATGCTGTAGCATTGAATGAAAAGTAGGACTAGCAGTCTGTAGGAATGACTGAGAAGTCAAATTAAGAGTGGGGGATAGGAGGAGAAGGGGGGGGGAAATAAAATGATTCTAAGGTTCTGAACAAGCTGGGTTCAGGAACCAAATCAGTGACTAACTGAGGAGTAATGCAAAGAGAAGGGAGGGGGGTTGCAAGAGAGAGGGGGAAGAGGAGGGGGGAAGGGAAAACAAGATAGAGCAGAGGGAGCTCACCAGTACCAGTCCGAAGGGCAGGAGTAAGAAGGGAAGGCTTCCCAGTCTGTCCCGACCTTTTATAGGGACCTGAGCACATGTCCAAGAGGATCCCCATGTACACAGACAAACAGGAAAGAGAGTTCCTAGAAGGGACACCTCAGTGCACCTTGGGTAAAACAGACAAGTGGGGGGGAAGGGGGAGGAGATCTGTCTTGATGGTCCGGTACTTAAGAGACAAAAGCAAAGGCTAGAATGATTCATCTCAGGTAGCACTGTATTGTCTTGTCTTGGAAGATACCGTATTTCTTCGAGTCTAAGGCGCCATCGATTCTAAGGCGCACCTTTACTTTCAGTACCACCAGCAGGGAAAAAAAATCCATCGATTGTAAGATTAGTTGAATCTAATCTTATAGCTTCAACTAATCTTATAAGATTAGTTGAATCTCCCTTCATTGAATCTACCCGCTCAGCACCAACTCTCCCCAGCATGTCTCCTGCAGCTGAGGATGACTGAGTGCACTGCCTTTGCACAGCATTTCTGGCCCCGCCAGAAAGTGCCATTTCCTTCGTTACCTGAGCTTGGGGGAGCTTCAGGGAGGCCTGCGCAACCTTCTGCAGGCCTCCCTGATCTTCAGTTCGGCGAAAAACAGCGATTTTTGGCCATTTCTGGTTTCGCGAAAACCGGAAATGGCTGAATATCACCTTTTTTGCCGAACTGAAGATCGGGGAGGCCTGCAGAGGGTCGCACAGGTCTCCCTGAAGCTCCCCCAAGCCCCAGTAAGTAAGAAGATAGCATTTTGGGGTCATTTTGGGGTGCTTTTTGGAGACCTTCGATTCTAAGACGCACCCCATTTTTTGAAATGCTTAATTGGGAAAAAACATGCGTCTTAGAATTGAAGAAATACAGTATTTAGCATCACAGTGGGGGGGGGGAATGCAGAGTAGATTCTGTGAGAGCTTTTTTGGACACATGGCGGCTGCTCAGGTTTTTCAGCTTGGAGACATGTTAAAATGGAGTCTGCTGCTCAGGTATGCCTTCCCTCTGGTTCACCTTCTGGCCTTGGGGAAGTCCTTACAGCATGGCTCCTGGTGCAGGAATACAAACGTGGCATGGACATCACGTCCTTCCTTGTTACAGTCCTGGTCATGCACGTTTCAGTTTTGCTCTCAATCCTTTTCAAAAAGTCTCATGGCAATAAACAGTTTAAAAAAGTTATTTCGTAACATTGCCTTTCAAAGAGCTGAGCTCCTGCAGTTTGCAAGATAGCTGAGCTCCTGCAGTTTGCAAGCTTGTGTAAATATAGGGAGATAAATGTTTGAGCGTCTTGTAAAGCTAGGTGGGTCCAGATAGATTGTCATTTTAAAAAGTGGGTCCCAGTGCTAAAACGTTTGAGAACCACTATACTATACTGTACTATACTATACTATACTATACTATACTATACTATACTATACTATACTTCAACACAGCCTATGCTGAGCTGGTTATATTCTGCAATTTGGGATTTAGCCAAGATCCTGGGAATCAGATTATGTGTTGATGATGATGATGATGATGATGATGATGATGATGATGATGATGATGATGATTCTACACTCCTCACTCCCTCTCCCACCCATTTGATCTTAAAATCAGCCCTCCTACCCCAATGCCTGTTTTATATGTGATGGCCACAAGTTCAGGTTTATGCACACCAATCTGCTGTCATCACATCTAATTTAACCCTTTGAATCTCTTATCTTGCAATAAGGGTTGCTATTAAAGAGACAACACTCCATTTGCCACAAATAAATTTCCCCCACTGATGGTACAATTGTTTGATGTGCATCCATTTCCTCTCCACTTGAAAATGATAATGACGATCATGCAGAAATACACAGTTCAAGTTATATGGGTTTAAATATAAAATATATATATTGTTCGTACTCCCCTTGCATTTTTTAAAAAATGGTTTCTAACTGTGGCAAATGGGAGAAGAAGAAGAAAAAGAAAAGTGATTATGAACTAATTTGTGTCTCCTATCACCCTCTGAAGAACATTACTGGGGAAAACTGCAAACAAACCAAAAAAAAGTATTCAGAGAGAGAGAGAGAGAGAGAGAGAGAGAGAGAGAGAGAGAGAGAGAGAGATATGCAGATTGGAGTATAATATTAACTTCAGTTATCATGGGAGCTCATTACTCCATTAAATGTTTGCTATAAACATACATTTTGGTGGGTAATTATGTAACAAACTGGGAGTCTCGTTTCCCATAATAACGTTTGCAAACTTGCGTGGCTCCCTGGCAAACAAGACTTTGTTAATTGATAGGGGAAGAAAGTGCTAAAGGCCACGGCAGCCATTTATGATCTCTCAAAAGGGAATCGTATCAGTCCTCTAGCTCTGGTGGATTATCTTCAGCTGCTTAAATGCTCTTTAGGGGCAATGGGGTTCTGTGTGTGTGTGTGAGAGAGGGGGGGGGGATTTCAGGAGATTTCAGTCCTACATGAACCTGCCCATCTACAATCATTTGAAGAGAACCTTTTGCATTTCCATCTGAAATGTAATAGGTGGGAATGTGGGAAAAGGCCTTCTCTAGTGTTGTGCCTAGGTTGCATCTGGTCAGCTGCCAATGACTACTGGTTGCTGTGTCCTACCCTCTTTACATTGACCCCCCCTTGGGAGTAGGTGGAGTGTTGGGGGACCCCAAACCTCCTCATCACTTCTGCCACCACAAACATACATGTGCTCTCTCTTGTCCACATGCTTCCTTCACTTCAGTTTGGAGGAAACAGCGGAAAAGAAGAGGAGGCAGAGGTGGCAGTCTTCTTCCCGATCGGGAACAGGGCCACTGCTGCCACTGCCTGCTCCCCCCCCCCAGTACCACTGCAAACTTCAGCAGGGGCGCTGGAGGCAGGACCCCCAATTCGCCCACCTTACCTGTTTCCTCCTGTTCACTCTGCCATTCTGTTTCAATACATACGAGTGGCCAAGTGAAGAGGAGGTAAGGGGTCAAATAGGGGTTAGATGAGACAGCTGTGGAGGTGGCCTATGGGTGCAGTCTACTACCTGCACCTATCCTCCACCTGAGGCAAACCACATCACCTTGTCTTGTGGGTGGGCTGACTTTGCTCCACCTGCTAAAGATTTTCCCATTACCAACAAATCTTCTTTCACATTGGGAGATGGCCATACTAGTCTGCCTGCTCCTTCCGTGTCCCAATCTTTTTAGGGCCAAACTACATGCTATGTTTATTGATTGTCCTGAAATTAACGGGTAAAAAGCCATGGGAAAAGAAATTAGTATGATAGCCAATAATAAAATCAGGATACTTGGCCTGAAATCATACTAGTTTCTTTTCCCATGGCTTTTTACCTGTTAATTTCAGGACAATCAAGAATCATTGCTGGCCATGAAAATTTTAAATCGTTTATGCTATGTTTAGTTCGTCATACAGAAAAAGACTTAATGCTGGAGGTGTCTTCTTCCCATTTATTGCAAATAGCCACACGGGGCAGGATTTTGTTTGGCAAGAAAACAGCATAGGGAGAATGTATGAACAGGCATACTTCCTCCATGTTTCGTGCTTGTATCACAAAGGGAACGATCCTGATGTAAATGGACACAAATCACCTCCACGGATAGGTTTTGCCAGTTTCAAAAGACAGCATTTTTCAGAGCCGGTTCATCCATGAGGCCAACTGAGGTGGTTGCCTCAGCTAGGAGGTTGCTGGGGAGCCCACTGCCTGCCTCTGTCCATCCACGCACCTCTGTCCATCTCTGCTGTTCCTCCTCTCCCCTGCTCCCCAGATTCCAAAAGGAAAGTATATGGAGAAGAGAAAAGTGGTGGGCTGGGCCTGGGTGGGAAAGTGTGGCTGTGACGATGGCTGCTGTACCACCAGGTAAGGAGGGGTGGTGGTGGTATTTGATGTGCTGCCTCAGACGTCAGGAAGTCTTGGGCTAGCCCTGAATTTTTCAAACCAATCATGCAGACAACAATGACTCAAGCAATATCAAACTAAAAAGGTAAAGGTGACCCCTGACAATTAAGTCCAGTCGTGTCCGACTCTAGGGTGTGGTGCTCATCCCCATTTCAAAGCCGAAGAGCCAGCGTTGTCCGAAGACGCCTCCGTGATCATGTGGCCGGCATGACTCTCCTTGCCGCAGCGCGTAGCATGCAGCTGGAACACGGAGCGCTGTTTACCTTCCCTCAAGCGGTACCTATTTATCTACTCGCATTAACATGCTTTGGAACTGCTAGGCAGGGATGTATCTAAGTAACTAGGTCACGAGTGCGAGTGCGAGTACAAGTCATTTTTGCAAGAGTGCGAGTCCGAGTGCGAGTCAGTGTCAAAATTTTGGGGCAAGTACGAGTCAAGTGTGAGTCATTTTTGCACGAGTGAGAGTCAAGTACGAGTAAGGCCAGAAACCACAAGTCACAAGTCACGAGTCGAGTCACTTTGGGGAAAATGGCTTTTTCCCCTGAAAATGGGGTGGGTGGGTGTCTGTGTGTGGGGTGTGTGTGGGGACCTCTGAGACTTTTAAAGCACCCACTTGGCTCCCCCTATGCCCTTTCCCTCACCTCTCAGTCTTGTCACCACCCATCTGGTTTGGGAAAAACAAGCGTGTCTACATTCAAACCATTTATTATTCCCTCCCTGCATCTTCCCCTTGCTGAGCCGAGCATCCCTTGGGCTCGGAGTTTTGGTCAATGAGGAGGAACTGCTGCGGTAGCTTCACCTTCCCTCACTCCTCCCCACCCCTCGCGCTCGGAGTTGTTGCCAATGGCAAACAGACAGCAACAAAAGGGGGGGACTCAGAGCCAGGCTTGCTTTCCCACCCCCTTGAAAACCCTTCCTCCCTGCTGCCCTCCTCCTCCGAGGTCTCCACTGCGCCTGCCTGCCTGTGTTGATGCCGGCCATTAAAGGAAAATGACTTGGAAATGGCAAGTCATTACCCCCACGAGTGCAAGTCAAGTACGAGTCCTGTGGGTCACGAGTGCGAGTGCAAGTGCAAGTCAGTGAGTCACGAGTACAAGTACGAGTACGAGTCAGGGAAAAAGTGGCTAAGTCACACTTGCGAGTCGAGTCATTTGACTCGAGTCCCCATCACTGCTGCTAGGTTGGCAGGAGCTGGCCAAGCAACGAGAGCTCACCCCGTCGCGGATTCGAACTGCCGACCTTTCGATCGACAGCTCATGGTTCCATTAGCATCCAATCCAAACAGTATCCAAGAAGCTAAAAAAATGGCATCACAACATGAGCGATGATGGGGGTCAGGTAAACCTCTCCAGGGAGGCCATTCTGCAATCTGGGCACCACAATGGATTTGAGCCTGGAAACATCCCTGGGCAGCCAGTGAAGTTCATAAAGGATCAGCATAAATAATGTGGTCCAAACTCCTGAACCAGACACAACCCAGGCAGGTAGCCACATTCTGGCCAATGGAAATTTCTAGACTGTCAAATGGCTATATCCCTCTGTTCGTCTGTCTCGCTAATCTATCCAGTAACATCTAAATGAGTGTTTAAAAATACATATCTCCAGAAGCTGTTATCAGGGAAAAAGTCAGCATTTTTTTTCTTGACCTAAATTCAAGGCCTAAATCCATATTCCCTTCCCTATCTGCATAATCCTATAATTTCTGCTTTCCCAAATTCAGATACTGTGTGTAAGTCACAGTTGCAGCAGGGTAGCATAGATGGCACTTAAGAAACAGGCCTGCAACACTGAGGTTGCTCAGCAGTCCGGCAGGTCTGAAGGGCTAAAGGGAAAAAAGAGAGCATTTGGTGACAGGCGTTGGATTTATGTCTGATGGTGTTTGGAAAAATGTGCAACCCAGGAAGCTGTCTGGAGCAAGCCAGCACTTACCGGTGCAAAACCTTAGGAACCAAATGCCCGGAGTCTTTGGGAACAGCTTTTGCAGCAGCTCAGCCCTTGCAGAACAGCCTTTCCCCCAGAGCTCTGCCAGGGAATTGTTTGTGGAAGGAGATGACCTTAGCAACCTAGTGCCTTGTTACCTCTCTCAGGTAGTCATCAACAAACTGACTGAACTGAACACACACTCGGTGGAGGTGGCTCTTTTTTGATGCATACAGATTATGATATTTTCCAGATGTGTTGACCTTAAAGTCACGCCAACCCAGTCAGGGTGCTGTGTCTGTCATTGTCATCCCGGAAGATACCCAAAAGTGCATGGAAAGGCTAGGCACAGAGGCCGTGTGCCTTACCTCTTACCCCGTTTCTGCTCAGTAGGTAGTGGTGGCCCCACCAGCTCACTCAACTCTATTCTTCCTTTTATAATCCAAGGAGCAGGAGGATGAGGAGGAACAGTGTAGATGGGCAGTAGTCTCATGGTATATCTTCGGCAGGCACACTTGGCATATCCACCGGTAGGCACACTTCATCAGTCTGCCACCTGAAGCGACTGCCACAGTTGTCCTTATGGATGGGCCAGCCTCGTTCAAGGGCAGAGATGCTGAGTTTTTAATGGTGGCACAACATGCTGAAATGCCATGGGGGTAGCTTACTTTTCCCTGCATATCCATGGAAGGAAAAGCTGCATCTGTTCAACTTCTGCCTTCCATGTAGCAACACAACTTGTGCAGAAATCCCAACAAACTGAATGCAGCCCACTAGCGATGAAACCCCTTGTTCTGCTGCCTGCCTCACAGCCTGGAAAAGCAACAGTGTACATGTGTGTGTGTGTGTGTGTGTGTGTGTGTGTGTGTGTGTGTGTGTGTGTGTGTATGTGTGTGTACATACACATGTGCGTATGTGTTAGTCAAACACCTGGCAGGCCGTAAGATATGCCTAGTGGGCAACTTTCATCCTGATAGAACTTGTGCAGGCCTGGGTTCAAGTCAGAGAGCTCCTAGTGGGGCTTGGACAGGAAGAGACAACCCTAGTCTTGAAGGAATGGTATGTATCTAAGGTTGCACTCCTTTGCACACTTATTTGGGAGCAAGGACTAAACTAGGCTTTACTTTAAACCTGGCTCCAAGAGACAAGTTTAAAGTTGGAAGTGGGCCAGGTGTGATCTTTTAAGCCCCCAAATAGCTGAAGAGGTTCAGCATGGGGGGGGGGAGAGCTTTAATACTTTCCTCAGCCACAATTTTTGCAACAAAAATCCGCCCCAGTGGAGATTTGCCCCCAAAACGAGTTCCAAAAGAATTCCAGGAATTTCTCCTTGAAATTTCTGGAATTCTTTTGCTCCAAAGAAAAGCTTTGACGTACCACTAGGTAAAACGTCCCTTTACTAGTCATAACCACTACCTATGTATATAACAATCCAAGAGGCTCCATATTCGCTCTACACCGTTAGAAACAGGAAAGGGTAGAAAAGCTTGGTGTTCTGCCATTTTTGGCAATCGCCTGCCACCCTCCACAGTACCCGGGTTATTTAGGTAGTTCCAGAAGAGCAAAAACCTGACCAGTATGGAGCCACTTAAATTAAGAATATTTTTTTTTCCATTTAAAGACCTGTCCATGAGTTACTTCAGGGGAGGAATAATGCTACATTCACAGAAATAGCTCTGCAATGTCCTCTTGGCACTTTGCATATTTGGGGAAAAAGTTGTTTTATATTATTATTATTATTATTCATTTATTATGGCACCATTTGTGTCCCTAGTGCTTTACAAGGACTGAGAGGTCAGATCCCTGCTCCAAAGAGCTTACAATCTAGATCTTCCCTTGTTCCCATTGGGTCTTCTCTTGTTGTTGACCCAAGGGAAACAACAGAGCAAAGGAGCGAAATGAAAACAGGAATAAGTGGAAGAATATGCAATAGTTTTCAGTGATATTGCTTAAGCTTAAGTTACAGTAGGGGAAGAGGTGTACCAGTGTTTACTCAGGAGTAAGTCCCACTTGCAGCTCAGGCTGCTCCTGCCTAGATAACATGATAAGGGCAGTGTGGGTGATGAATACTCTACATTAGCTGTTAAGAAAAGAGATCAGATTAGATAATGGGTATATAAAACAAAGCTGAGCACTCTGAAGTCCCTGAGGAAAATCTGTTCATCTTTTGTGTCCCAAAAGCCAGTTATAGCATCAGGCATCCCTAATGATATTTATACCACAGGAACATGACACAACACAATTGCCTTGCTGGGTCTGATCAACCCATGAGAGCTGGCCCTAGACCTGCTGGCATCTGAGGCAATGCGGCAAATGCCCCCTCCGTTGTGTGTGGCACCTCGCTGCGCCAAATGCCATCCTCCACCCACTCCAGCAGTGCAGCAGTTGCCGGCCTCCTCTTCCTCCTGCTCCCCAGATTCAAAAAGGAAGAGGGGAACGGAGCAGAAGAAGGAAGTGTGGAAGAGAGGCAAGTGGTGGGCTAGAGTCAGAGGTGTTTTTGCGGTAGGGGCGGTACTGTAAGTTGCGCCCCGTCCTAGTACCATGTTTACAAACCGGAATGAGGAGGCCCCGCCCCCTCGCCGTTGGAGCTATTCCACGCTGCAAAGGCGACGGGTATGCCTGTCACCTTCGCTGCGCGGAATGGCTCTGATAGCGAGGGGGCGGGGCCTCCTCATTTCGGTTTGTAAACATGGTACTAGGACGGGGCGCAACTTACAGTACCGCCCCTACCGCAGAATCGCCTCTGGCTAGAGTGTCTCCAGTGCTCTAGTAGTGCACCACTCTCTTCTCCTCCACACTTTGTCTTCTGCTCCCTTTTTGAATGCAGGGAGTTGGAGGAACAGCAGAGTGGAGGCAGTGAATGGAGGCAGGTGGTAGGCTCCTCCTGTCAATCTGCCACATGAACCACCCACCAGTGATGCAAGGTCCATCTAGTCCAAATCCAACATTCTGTTTCAAATGTTGTCAGCCAGCCACAAGTCTCTGGGAACCTGCTTTCAGCATCCAGTTATTCAGAGGTATACTATCGCTGAACATGGAGGTTCCATTTAGCTACCATGGCTAATAGCATTGGTGCGTGTGTGTGTGTGCCCAAGAAGTGTGTGTGTGCACGCGTGCACACACACACACACACATTCCATTAGTTTTTCTAATCCCTCTTTAAAGACATCTAAATTAGTGGCTATTTCAAAGCTATTCTGGTGATGCCTAGGCGTAAACACATGCAGCTCAGCTTCCATTAAGGTTATTCTAATTCAGGTACACACTTAAAAAAAAATTCTCTCTAAAATATAAGCGTTTTAATAAATGCCTTTTAAAAAGTTAATGTCAGCAATGAGTGTCTGCCGCTGACACAAGGGACAATTAAGGCCTGTATCTGCCGTTGTCAACACCACCCACCAGCCTTAGCAGGTCAGGTAAAGCTCCCATTTAGGAAAAAAAAGCCTGAACACACATGTACAAAAAGAACGGCAAACTTCTTTCCCAAGTCTATGCATCAATTTCCAGATCTTAGTGCTATTAGCTTTGCGTTTGTGGCTTGCCAAATGCCTCCCCCCCCCATCACCCAAAGGCACACCCACCACTCCTGCTATTCCCTCTACCGAGATTCAATACTTTTCAAATCCAGGAAGTGGGAAGAGAAGAGTTGAACAGGGCAGAGGTGAGCAGCCCCAGCAATCTGCTGCCTGAAGTGACTGTCTCTGTTAGCCTCGTGGACAAGGTCAGCCCTGATTTCAGAGGGAAAGAGAAATGAATTCGGCAGTCTCCCATTGTGCATCTTGTAAGCGCTTGGCTTTTGTATGATCTATGCAATTACTGCTCTGGTGCATTTTGGCCTGTTATTAAAGGCGAAGGTCAACATGGTCTCGCTATTCCTCCATGTTGGTCAGTTCGTATTTCTCGCACTTGACATTGTTGTGACTTGATTGCGGCTGGGTGTGGTGAAGTTCAATAAAGATGATGTAGATACCGGCTCCGAGAGCTCCACCAACCATTGGGCCAAGGACAGGGACCCACCACCAGTGGTTTCCAGCCCTGTGTGGATGAGAGAGAGAGAGAGAGAGAGAGAGAGAGAGAGAGAGAGAGAGAGAGAGAGAGAGAGAGAGAGAGATCAGTGTTATGATTTTGCCTTTTTGCTATATATTTTGCTTTGGCCTTCATATAGCTCAAGACTTTAAAGCACTTTGCAGCTATTATCTCAGTTAGTATGGTTCTTTACATTAATCCTGAAAGGTAGGCTAGTATGAATTTATTTGTTTTTAGGGATTTCTTTTTGGGTAGACCTCGAGACCACTTTCAAAAGCATTGGCTTTTGACAAACTCACAATCAATCAGCCAGTTAACAAAACTGATGAATAACAAAAACAGCAACAAGGGCAGCAGATGAAAGCAATAATGAGCTGGCAAGTAAAAAACAACTATAAAACAATCATCCAGTTATGGGGTGCTGGCAGAGATAATAAAAGGTCATCAAATACCATTAAAAGCCTAAGAGAACATGTTGGACTTCACCAGGCGAATATGCCATGGAGGGAATCTCATTATTCAGGTGCCACCACTGAGAAGGTGTTCTCACCAGTAGCCACTTGCCTAATTTCTAAATGGAGAGGCACCTGGGGAAGAGCCTGTACTAAAGGTTCCCAAACTGGGAGAGCCACGGAGTGCCACGGAATCCTCTCGGAAAAAGTGCAATGCCAATTGGCAGGCATCAACTTAATGTAATGGGGAGGGGAGTCGTGGCCAATGGTCGCCAATGGTCAAGGGAGCCACAGGTCGAAAAGGTTTGGGAAACAATGAATGATGGATAGGTTCATGGGGTAGAAGGGGAGTAGTGGCTTAGTATTTCCTGGGAGATTTTCTAGGCTATCCCTGTTCTCTATTCATCTACTCTGTTCTCTTTTTTATTTTAAACCAGGAAGTGCAGGAGAAGGAGATGGAGAAGGGGGCAGCAATGTTAGTGGCTGATGACAGAGACAGGTAGCGAAGGTGGACCAAGGAGGCCACACTCATTCATAATAACCCAGCTGCACATTCTATTTTCTATCACATTCTCCTTCATGGATCATTGCCTTGTCGTGGCGAAGGGGCTTGCGTAACTCAATGAAGCCATGAGCTATGCCGTGCAGGGACACCCAAGACGGACAGGTCGTAGCAGAGAGTTCTGACTAAAAGTGATCCACTGGAGAAGGAAATGGCAACCCACTCCAGTAACCTTGCCAAGAAAATCCCATGAACAGTACCAAAAGGCTAAAAGATATGACGCCGGAAGATGAGCCCCTCAGGTCGGAAGGTGTCCAATATGCTACTGAGGAAGAGCGGAGGACTATTCCAAGTAGACCCAGAAAGAGTGAAGCGGCTGGGCCAAAGCCAATAGGACGTCCAGCTGTGGATGTGTCTGAGGTTGAAAGGAAAATCCAATGCTGCAAGGAGCAATACTGCTTAGGAACATGGAATGTGAGGTCTATGAATCAAGGCAAGCTGGATGTGGTCAAAAATGAGATGATAAGATTGAACATTGACATCTTGGGAATCAGCGAACTAAAATGGACGGGCATGGGCGAATTTAAGTCAGGTGACCATCATATCTACTACTGTGGGCATGAATCCCTTAGAAGAAATGGAGTAGCCCTCATAGTCAATAAAAGAGTGGGAAAGGCAGTACTGGGGTGCAACCTCAAAAACGACAGAATGATTTCAGTTCGAATCCAAGGCAAACCATTCAACATTACAGTAATCCAAGTGTATGCCCCAACCACTGATGCCGAAGAAGATGAAGTTGACCGGTTCTATGAAGACCTACAACACCTTCTAGAACTAGCACCCAAAAAAGATGTCCTTTACATCATAGGAGACTGGAATGCTAAAGTAGGAAATCAAGAAATAAACGGAATAACAGGCAAGTTTGGCCTTGGAGCGCAAAATGAAGCAGGGCAAAGGCTAACGGAGTTCTGTCAAGAGAACACGCTGGTCATAGCAAACACTCTTTTCCAACAACACAAGAGGCGACTCTACACATGGACATCACCTGTATGGTCAATACCGAAACCAGATAGATTATGTGCTTTGCAGCCAAAGATGGAGAAGCTCTATACAATCAGTAAAAACAAGACCTGGAGCTGACTGTGGCTCAGATCATGAACTTCTTATTGCAAAATTCAGACTTAAACTGAAGAATGTAGGAAACACCACTAGACCAGTCAGATATGACCTAAACCATATCCCTTATGAGTATACAGTGGAGGTGAAGAATAGATTTAGGGCATTAGACCTGGTAGACAGAGTGCCTGAAGAACTATGGACGGAAGTTCGTAACATTGTACAGGAGGCAGCAACTAAAACCATCCCAAAGAAAAAGAAATGCAAGAAAGCAAAGTGGCTGTCAGATGAGGCTTTACAAATAGCTATGGAAAGAAGGAATGCAAAAAGCAAGGGTGAAAGGGAAAGATATAAACAACTGAATGCAGAGTTCCAGAGAATAGCAAGGAGAGATAAGAAGGCCTTCTTAAATGAACAATGCAAGGAAATCGAGGAAAACAACAGAATGGGGAGGACTAGAGATCTCTTCAAGAAAATTGGAGATATCAAGGGAACGTTTTGTGCAAAGATGGGCATGATAAAGGACAAAAAAGGCAGAGACCTAACAGAAGCAGAAGAGATTAAGAAGAGATGGCAAGAATACACAGAAGAACTATACAAGAAAGATCTGAATGTTCCTGATGACCACGCTGGTGTGGTCACTGACCCAGAGCCGGACATCCTAGAGAGTGAAGTCAAGTGGGCCTTAGGTAGCATTACTAACAACAAAGCTAGTGGAGATGATGATATCCCAGCTGAGCTACTTAAAATCCTAAATGATGATGCTGTGAAAGTGCTGCACTCAATATGCCAACAAATTTGGAAAACTCAGCAGTGGCCAAAGGATTGGAAAAGGTCAGTTTACGTTCCAATTCCAAAGAAGGGCAGTGCCAAAGAGTGTTCAAACTACCGTACAATTGCACTCATTTCACATGCTAGCAAGGTTATGCTCAAAATCCTACAAGCTAGGCTTCAGCAGTACGTGGACCGAGAACTACCGGACGTACAAGCTGGGTTTCGAAGAGGCAGAGGAACTAGAGATCAAATTGCCAACATGCGCTGGATCATGGAGAAAGCACGAGAGTTCCAAAAAAACACCTACTTCTGCTTCATTGACTACGCAAAAGCCTTTGATTGTGTGGATCACAACAAACTGTGGCAAATTCTTAAAGAGATGGGGGTACCAGACCACCTTACCTGTCTCCTGAGAAACCTGTATGCGGGTCAAGAAGCAACAGTTCGAACCGGCCATGGAACAACTGATTGGTTCAAAATTGGGAAGGGAGTACGACAAGGCTGTATATTGTCACCCTGCTTATTTAACTTATATGCAGAGTACATTATGAGAAATGCAGGGCTAAATGAATCACAAGCCGGAATCAAGATTGCCGGGAGAAATATCAACAACCTCAGATATGCAGACGATACCACCCTAATGGCAGAAAGTGAAGAAGAACTAAAGAGCCTCTTGATGAGAGTGAAAGAGGAGAGTGCAAAAGTTGGCTTGAAACTCAACATTAATAAAACTAAGATCATGGCATCTGGTCCCATCAATTCCTGGCAAATAGAAGGGGCAGAAATGGAAGCAGTAACAGATTTTACTTTTCTGGGTTCCAAGATCACTGCAGACGGAGACAGCAGCCATGAAATTAAAAGACGCTTACTCCTTGGAAGGAAAGCTATGGCAAACTTAGACAGCATAATAAAAAGCAGAGATATCACCATGCCAACAAAAGTTCGTATAGTCAGGGCGATGGTGTTCCCAGTAGCAATGTATGGTTGCGAGAGTTGGACCATAAGGAAGGCTGAGCGCCGAAGAATAGATGCTTTTGAACTGTGGTGCTGGAGAAGACTCCTGAGAGTCCCTTGGACTGCTAGGAGATCAAATCAGTCAATTCTAAATGAAATCAAGCCTGACTGTTCCCTGGAAGGACAGGTACTAAGGCTGAAACTCAAATATTTTGGCCACCTAATGCGAAGAGAGGACTCTCTGGAGAAGACTCTGATGCTGGGAAAGATTGAAGGCAAAAGGAGAAGGGGAAGGCCAAGGATGAGATGGTTAGACAGCATCACCGATGCAACGAACATGAAAATGAGCGAACTCAGGAAGATAGTGGAGGACAGGAAGGCCTGGCGGGATATGGTTCATGGGATCACGAAGGGTCGGACACGACTTAACGACTGAACAACAACAACAACATTCTATTTGCATGCCACTGCTGTTGATCAGAAGCTGTTATGTGTAGCACATTTTAGCTGAAACATTGTGACAGACTCCTTAATTTTGAATGACAAATCCTGTAAAAGGAAAGGGCTTATATCCCTTTACAGGCCGCAGATATTTCCCTTTATTCTGGAAAGTCATTTGTATCTTGAAATTAATAGAAATCCTGTTAAAGTGTAATGATGCTAGCTATTAAAAAACAATAACACATTCAAACAGATAAAATCAGAAGCATCTCATTCTTTGATTGTATAAAGCACTCAAAAGAAGTTGCCATTTTAGCCTGGTAGTTTCTTTTTAGAAAGAGCTACCCCTGTCTGTCCACCAGGTGTCACCCTTGAAACACAGTGGAACTAGAAAAATCTCCTTACTAAACTTTTGGAAACTTTTTCGGAAGGAGAGTATCCCTAGGTATGTGGCTTCTTAAAGGAAGCCTGGGATATAAACACATTGCAACATCATTATATCTATATCTCTGCCTGAGTGTCAAACATGGGGTTCCGGGTTGGTCTCCCATTCCAATGTAGATGTAGAGGTGCTTAGCTTGAGCAAGAGTTGCTACAGATGTGCCTTCATGCCTTCCCTGGACCCTATGAAGGGAACAAGGCCGGGGGGAAGATGTGAAGAAGTTGAGTGCTTTGTTCCCCTTCCTTCACTCCACACAATCAACCAGCCATTTCAAATGAATAAGAGAGCACACATCATTAGAGTTACTACCGGTAATTGGAGTTACTAGAAATCATTAGAGTTACTAACTCTACTAATTGGACAAAGAGGCACTTTCAAAAGCATTGGCTTGCTTACATGTAGCAGTGAGAGAGCAGCTGTCCCCATTCATCCCAGCCTAGCATTCCTCCCAGAGGCCATTTGCTGGTGTCTCCCCGTCTGTCTCTTTTTAGATTGGGAACTCCCAGGGAACCATCCTCTCAGTTCTATATATAAATATGCTAAATAATAACATAACCATCATTCTCCGGAAGGACCCCAGCCTTTTAAAAGCTACTGTACATCCCATGCATGGAAACCTCCTGCCTTTAAATGTCACAAAGTGATGTCACAGCGGTGCTGGGTCAACACAGAAGGCTTCTGCATCAGTGCGGCAAAATGATGCCTTATGGTATGTTGGCACATGTGAACCTGCCAAGGTCAGACCCTTGATCCATCTAGCTCAGTATTATCTACAGTGACTAGTGGCAGCTTCCTAGGCTTTCAGAAGATTGTCACTCCTAGCCTTATTTGCAGGGTCGGCCCATCCATGAAGCCGACTGAGATGGTCGCCTCAGGCAACAGATTGGCAAGGGGGTGCTGTCCTCCATCAGCCCACTCGCCTCCACTGCTGCTGCTGTTCCTCCTCCTCCCTGGATTGGGAAAAGAGAGGGTTGAGCAGAAGAAGAGAATGGTGGGCTAGAGCATCTCCCCTCTTCCTTTCCAATCCAGGGAACAGGAGAAGCAGAGGCTGGCACATCAGCAGGTATGGCTGAGGGGTAGCATTTGGCACACTGCCTCAGGTGTCAGGAGGTCTTGGGCCAGACCTGCCTACCTGCAGATACCTGGGACTTCTGCATGCAAACAAAGGTGCTCTACCATTGCGTTATGGCCCCACTCACTTGCTAGGCTATTGAGTCATACCATTGGTCCAACTAGGTCAGTACTGTCTACAATGACTGGCAGCGTCACTCCAGGATTTCAGGTGGGGCCTTTTCGAAGATGCTGCTAGATTCCACTAAGTTCCAAGGTGGAACGAGATTCTGGAAGCAAGAGTTTAACTTCGGAGCAGAAGCAAGTGTTGTTCTGCCCACCCCTCCTTTTGCAAGGATTTTAAGGCCTTTAGGATGGAATATGAATGAAAGTGGTTCCATGACTTTGGCTGAGACAAAGCTACTTACGTGAAGACTTCCGTCCCCCATCCGGCCATGAATGTGAAGAGGCGTGGGCTTAGGTCTCTCGCTGGGTTCATGGCACAGCCGCTGTTCATGGCCAAAGACGACGTCAGTAGTATGATGAGAAGGCCGACGCCAATGGGCTCCAGCCCCTTCGGCATACCTATATTGTTCGTGTCAAAGATGGCAAAGACACCCAGGAGGAGGATGGCTGTGGACATCACCTGCCCAGTGAGAAGCAAACAGATACACTGTCAGTCAGGCACAAGGAGAAAGCTCCAGCTAGTTACAATGGGGCATCAAGTGAGTGGGGTCCCCTTCTGGGTTTCCTGGAATGACTCAGCAGCTCCCACGCTCTGTTGACACTTGCTGTGTGTCTAATGAAGAGCCTGTGGCTGGTGGGATAATGCGCTGCAGGAACAGACTAGTCAGGGCTGGTAGCTGGCTCAAGACCTCCTGGTATCTGAGGCAGTGTCAAATGTGGCCCCCCTCTTATTTATTTATTTTATTTCTATTTACAATATTTCTATCCCGCCTTTCTCCGCGAAGGGACCTAAGGCGGCTTACCCAGGGACCTCTTACCCAGACGCACACCAGCCACCGCTATCGTCCCTCCTCCTCCTTTCATGACCTGGGTTTGAAAAGGAAGAAGGGAATGGGGTGAAGGAGGACGAGTGAACGGGAGACGTTTGGTAGGCCAGAGTGTCAAGAAGATGCTGTAGCCCACCACGCTCCTCTCCTTCACACTTCCTCTTAAGCTCCATTCCCTTTGTCACAAGCAAGAACCCCTCTCCTGAGGGAAACTCCCGTTTTCTCCCCCTAAATGACAGCATTCTATAAACACTGACCTAGGAAGCAGCCTGTCACATTCAGCCAAACCAAGGAGAAAGCCGTGATACTGCCCAGCTAGGAAAGAGTCAACTCCTAGGAAGATCTTTGCCAGGAGGATGCTGAATTGTAAGTTGCCTCTTTAAGACCCCAATCCTATACAACTTTCCAGCCATGCCAACGGGCCATACGCTGCATCCTTCTGGGAGGGGGCAGTCTCAGAGGCCTCATTTGTTTCCTTACCTCGGGGCTGCGTTGTGGCTACATCAGCCCTGGAAAGTTGGATAGGATTGGGCCCTTAGGGAAGTTTTACTTAGAATCTGTTTTTACTTTATTTTGAACTTTGCCTCTTGATCTCAAATACAGAATGTGATTGTGTTTTTCCCTTGTTCCATCTTAATCCCCAATACATCTTTTCCTTTGCTTTGGTCCAAACCAACCTGCTTGGGGCTTTAATCCAAAGACCAATTGGCCTCCATCTCTGATGCTCTGCTCAGCCTTGCATGCTACCTGGAGAAGGCTTGAGTGTGTGAGAGATTGTATGAGGATGTGTGAGTGAGAGAGGGAGAGAGAGAAGCAAAGCAAGGAGGTTGGTCAAGACACCTCCCCTCCTTCCTCCTCCTCCTCAGGATGTCCAGGCTTTTTTGATTTACGGTAAAAGGAATATTCTTTGCTGAAGTTGTTGTTGACATAAGTTGTTGTTGTTGTTGTTGTTGTTATTATTGTGCTTGATAGACTGGAGAGCAGGGATAGAAAATCCCCATAATAAGACTTGCACAGAAAAGAACCATGTTTTTCCGCTTTTCTCATGTCCAGATTTATACTAAAGTTCTCCCCAAAAGGAAGCACCATTGCACGCAAACCTTAGATTTTCTTAGTTGGATTACTGCCACTGTGTGCTGAAAACGTTCCAGAACTATCTTGCAGGGCTAGAAAAATACAAAAATTGCTCCCAGGCAGGAATTTGGCATAGCTGACTCCAGGGAACCAGGAATATTTTTTCCAGACCAGATACCTTGTTTTCCATAAAGACAGACTCAATGAATAAAGTTCCAACTCTATCCCACCCTTTCCCAAAGGCTCAAGGCAGGTAACAACAGTTACAATTAAAGCAAAATAACACACACACACACACACACACACACACACACACACACACACACACATTCATCAGTACGTTACTCCTGCATAACCCCTGTTGTAAGAATGCCAGCCAGGCCAAACAAGAAGGTTTAATGGGTGTGTTTTGTTTTTCTACCTGATCTGCAAATCCATTTGTCACGGACAGAAATGGCGCTGGGTAAGTTGCAAAAATATGTGCCGTTGCATTTGGTCCTGTGATACTGAGCTTTCCATCATCATAGAACATAATTGCATCTAGGTGGAAAATAATGATAATTTTATAACCATTGATATTAACATTGTCTAATTTACAGTATTTCTAATAATTAGCATGTACTGTATATAACACATTTCAAATGCTCAAAACACTTCCTGCATATTTGCTTTCTCCTCTCCTTCGCACTTCCTCTTCAGTTCTCTTTCCCTTTTCGACTCCAGGGAGCAGAAGGAAGAGGACAAGCTGTGGCTGCCATGCCGCTGGGTAAGGGGTACAACTCAGCTGCATGATTTGGTGCGCTGCCTTGGGCACTGGGAGTATTGGGCTAGTCCTGATGGGTTGCTTCCACAGGAAGGCCTTTCAGCACTCACTGCTAAGATGTTGCTTTTTTGCAATCTGTTGGAAGCAAAATTAAATCTTTGGTTCCACTCGGCACTTAATATAGTGCTAGTATTCCTCATAAAAATCTCTCTTGTGGCTAGCATTTTTGAATTGACCCTTAATTAGTCAATCCCAGTTCCCTGCAGGGAGGGAGAGATTTAATTACTGGTTTCCTTTTTGCAGCCAGAGCAATTGCTCATAATTTTTTTTAAGTGTAATAAATTGCAATCATAAAAAAAATAAAGGAAATGAATGATTGCAAAGCGGAAATCAGAAATTAAAGTCTGTGCACCCCTGGAAGAGAAGAAAAATGGAATAATTAAGAGCCAGTTCAGGAATGCTGGCCATGCAAATGAACAGGAAGCAATAAATTGCAGAGGAGGAAGCTGCTTTAAAAGAAAAAGGGAAGGAGAAAACTTCTAGTAAATGGATAGGAACCTTGAAACTCCTCAATAGTGCTTTGCCAGACCACACTGGATGGGCTGGTGCTGAAATTGCGTTTTGAGACAAAAGATTGTCACAAACCAAGATCTGAAAAAAAAAATAGGAGGACAACAGTGAACAGTTAAATGGCAATGTTGCCTGGATTCTCTGTAAAAGTGGAATGGATGAAATGCATTTTGAGAAGACAGCTAGTGTGAAGGTGTAGGAAGCTGCCTTACACGTGAGTCACTCAACTGGTCCATCTAGCTAAGTATTGGCTGGCAGCAACTTCCCAGGGTTCCAGAGAGGAGTGTTTCACAGCCTTACTTGGACATACTAGGGATTGAACATAAGATCTTTTGCATGCGAAGCACAAGCAAACGCTCTACCAGTGAGTTATGGCATCCCTTCCTCTTGCCTACTGTCAACCCTCCTTCCCTGTTTCTTCCTGTTTTTTGTTTACTATCTAGCCTGATAAAAAGTTTTGATGCTCTGGCACTCGCTTGCTGGTGTCTTTACGACCCCTGAGTTGGTTCTAACAACGGTTATGTCTGGGTTATTTCTAATGGACCAACATAGCTACAGGCAATTATTAGCCCTCAAGAAACCATTGATGCTGAGTTTCAGAAATGGTAGCTAAGTTCCAAGAGGATCTGATTTCAGGGTAAAATAATTTCTTCATGAAATTTTCCTTAATTCCTTGTGATTATCAGGTTGGGTACCGCAAAATAGACCTGATCCAGCAGGAACATCTTCAGCAGGAGACCCATTAAAATGAAACAGTAGCCTCTGCAAATGCTTTCAAGTTTTAGTTCCATCTAAAAGTTGAAGCATTTTGGCTTTGTTGGGAAGTTCCCTGAGATTGAGAACTTACTCCTTCCACTCACCATAGTTGATCCCAAAGACAGCAGCTGCTCCGACAAATGCGCCGAGGAATTGTGCCAAGACGTAAACGGGAAATTTGATCCATTTCATCTTTCCAGTCAAGCACATGGCAAATGTAACAGCTGGGTTGATGTGACCCCCTGAAAGATAATTGTATAGATTGTATTTAGGGGTTAGTTAAGAAGACCCAATCCCATGCAAAAGAACCATATTGAGGCAGGGCTGGCTCATCCATGGGCCATCTGAGGTGGCTGCCTTAGGTGGTGGATTGGTGGAGGGAACATCTGACTTTGTGCACCTGTCTTTGCTGCTTCTCCTCCTTCTCCCACTGCCAGGATTCAGGAAGGAAGAGAATAGAGCAGAAGAGATCCAAAATGGAAAAGGGAATGGAGGGAAGAAGTGTAGAGGTAGGTTAGAGGGTCCCTTAAGCCCGACCCACACCACATGAGATCAGGCACGGAGGCGAGTGAGCGTAGGTGCCTGGCCGCTCACCTCCCAGCGCTGTCCTCGTCTCCACAAGTGTCTTCTTGCAAATAGTCCCTCCTGTTGTCCCGCCTTCTTAGAAAGCGGAGCGGTGATTGGCTAAGCACAAGTGCAGTCCGATACATGAGAGAAGAGAGAGAGAGGCAGGAAGGAGAGAAAACCAACAAAACAATTTGTGCTGGGAATAGAATTCATCTTGCTAACTTTTGTGAGAAGGAGAAATGGATCCAAGAGAAATCGGAGACTCAAGTGAGTTCCGATTAACTGACAGCCCCTTTCATCCCGCCCTCTCATCCGATTGGTGGCTACAGTAGCTCCGCATCCCCGCCCCTGAAAATCATGGGCAACAAACTATCCTGCTCGTGCCGGAACTCAGAGAGCACAGATCTCCCGCGTTCAGCTGCGCTCTCTCGAAATGGTGACCACACAGCTCCGTACAGCTCTGCACGCGTCTGGGATGCGCTGGAGCTCGTGCGGTGTGGGTCGGGCTTTAACCAGCAGCTCTGATGCAGTGGTCATCAAAATCTGAGATGTGGTTAATTTATTTTTTAATGTAGTGAACTGTCGTAGAACAACCCCATTGAAGAAGATATCAGTGGTTACCCAGACCTTGTTTCCGGTTGCGAGGGGCCCCCATAACAGTTCAAGCTTCAGGGCCCCCCAAAATGTAGATCTGCCACTGATCTGCACCTTCAGGAAGTACAGTCCATGCAAAGCTTTGCCACTTGAACCTGCTTGATTTTATAAACCAAGCCTTGTTCACTGACACCAGCGAAGAAGGCACTAGTCTCTATGCCAAAATAACAGTCAGAGATGATGAACTGATTTTGCTAGTTATGCTGGGGCAGCAGAAATCCTTGTTTCCTAAAAATGCAATCATCAGAGCAATGGAATTGTGTAGTGTTCTGTCCTCAAAATAACAGTCAAGCAGTGCTTCAGTCACGAGCTACTTTCAACAAAGGCAAACTAACGGCCTCTGACTTTAATCACATGTTTCTGATACTGGTGACCTTTGTCTGTCAAAGGGGAGCAGTGAAGCCAGGGGCCCCTCTGTGCCATTCCTCTGTTTGCTTGAGCTGAGGGTCAGGGTGTTATCTCAGGTGCCCAGAGCACCTCTGATGTATTGTGAGCAGGCAAATACAGATAACGCAAGTCGGAGAAAGACCAGCATTGTATCATCTCCAAAATGGTGTGACCTGCGATGAGCAGCGAGGAATTAATTCTGAACTTTGAGGGTTGTTTCCCCCCCCCCCAAAGAAATTCTTCATTGCAGAATGACGGCTGCTTGTTACACAACCCAAGAGAGGTAGTTTTTCAAATCTCCTTGTCTTGGGGCTTTCTTTTAATCATACAAACAATTTTCTTCTCTTTCAGCAATTGCAAATATGGATCATATGGCAAGAGAGCACTGTTCTGGTTTGGAAAAAGAATTCTGTAAAAATGCTGCTCGGTATTTCATTCAAAAGGGGGGGTCATATAGACATTTTTGTAGACTGCCCTTTATTGGTATCTCACTCTAAATATTGCTTGGTTTGCATGTACTGTACAGTTAGGCTGGATCTGCATACCACCTCTCGAGGAATACAGGGTTTACTCTCTGCATTTATTTCCACACTGTTCTCTTGCCAAGTCTCCTTCCACTCTGCAGGCAACATCTGAAGTTCATCTTTTGCTCCAATAATAAAGCAGCTCCCAGGCACAGCCAAGTTAACCTTGCATGATAAAGCTGAAGTCCCTTTATCTCTGCCTGGCATTTGGCTCTCTCGCATTTTAGGGAATAACTCGGTTACAGTCTAGGTCTAGGAACCTCAACTTGGCCTGGTATCAGTGTAGTGTCTTTGCAAAAGGATGAAAAAACAGACAAGGCCATAACCTTCAGAGCAACCACTTTGATAATTACTCACTTTGATAATTACTTGTCATAATGCATCCATTTTACTTTGTGGCATGACAAATTGTGTCCTTCTCCTTGTGAAGCCTGTGAGTTGGTAGATTTCTGTGATTGTGATTTCCATTTCGTAGACGGATGACTGAGGCTACATGGTGATTTGCTGAAACACTGAAAGGTTTTTCCAGGTTGATGACAGCAAGTTTCACCTTTGGGTACTTTGCAGGTGGAAAAAGGGCTATCACTAGATTAAAGGGCTCCTACAAGATGTAATTGTATGAGCTGTTGATTAGTTCATTGACTAATCAGTTAAATTTAGTGAAAACACAGTTGCCTCTTTTAAAATGGTGTCATTTTTCAAAGTACAGTAGTCATATTAAAAATAATTTTAAATCTGCAGCCTGATTAACTGGGGGTAGCTTTTTAGTCAATCAGTTCAGTCAGTTTAGAGTTTTTAATTGATTGATCAACATCATCAACTAAATGTTGCAGCTCTATTCAGTATTCCTGTTTTAGCATTTTGTTACCAAAATGGGGGTAACAAATATATTCTAGAATATATTACCATTTAGACAGTTGAAAAAATTGGGAGAAGCACCAAATAAGGTGTGTCCATGCGCACGCATTTGTGTGTACATGAAAAATGTGGTGCTTGCATTTGGAGATGGAGCACCTGAGTTGCAAAATACAGGGTACGAAGTTCACAAGAGTATAATCAAAATAGGAGCTGGGGGTGAATTTCTGGGTGCACACACTGTCCAGTTCACCTTTGAAGTTTGCAAATGGAGTTTCTTACAGGTCTACACTGCATCTGAACTTTTTAATCAAGACTTTTGATTACATTTTAAATTAATAAATTAATAACTGTTTCTAGGTCCATTAATAAATTAATAACTGTTTCTAGGTCCGTCAAACTTGCCACACACTTCTCAGCTCTCTTCTCAATTATTTCCAGGTTGGTAAGTTATGCAAACTGATCACAGTTAGTTTAACTGGGGCCAAGAAAAGCAGTTTTCTTACTTTCACTATCTTAGACAATGTACTCTTTTTTTAGGGAGGGGAAGCAGATGAATGCCTTCTTAAATATCTTTCCCCCCCTAAAGCATCATACTGCAGATTCCTTTTCAATGAGTCAACAAGTATAATTCCAACATCATTCTTGATATTATTACTGCTTATCTAACCACTATAGTTTTGTTCTTGTGGATTTCTTATCTGATTCCAATGGGCAAGGCTTAGCATGTATGTTAAGAATCCAATTTACCAGGATAATTTTGAATCCAGATTTTATCCCTCAAATTGTTTGCAGTTTGTTCCAGTTTTGTATCACGTACCAATTTAATGAGCACACTTTCTCATTCCTGATGTAAAGTACCGCTTTTTGGTCTTATTCGTGCTTAGGTGAATCGGAGCCAAGCAACTATTGTGTATTGATTATTGACAAGAAATAGGAGAAGACAGAAACAAAACTCCTTGCTGCAGCTCTGAAATAGCCCTGACTCTAAGAGAGCATTGATAATAAGCCAACTAATAATAATTCTAGATACTAGGACTGTCACCCAAGTATAAAATCTTGGTCAATTAATCATAACAGCCTGAATCAAGCAGTTAATTTGATTAAATCTGCATACATTTTCAGTCAAATAAAGCAACTGTTCTCGAGAAAAATGGCATTTTTTTAGAGTGAATACATGGATTACAAGTACCATCTTCTTAGAGGAATTCCCTCTTGTCAGAGAAAGGAGGTAAAATGCCTCTTAAACAATGTGTTACTCAAATTCTGAGTTGCACTTGTGCGGTTAGTGCCTGGTGCGCTGAGTCAATCCATAAGAGGTTAGAAAGGTTAATGATTTTTATTTTCCATGGAAAAGAGAGAGAGTGTACAACAGGGATGTGCAATGCGGGGGTGAGAGGTGAGGCAACCCCACCCCCTCCTACTCTACGAAAATGACCTTTGAAGCTGCGCTCGCAGCTGACCTTTGAAGTGCGCTCGCACACCGCCCACTGCACTCGAGTAGCAGGCGGTGCGTGAGAGCACTTCAAAGGTTGGCTGCAGAGATTTTCAGTAGAATAGGAATGGGTGGGGTTGCCTCCCCTGTGATTGAGGCACCGCACATCCTTGGTGTACATGGCAAATGCCCTGAAATTTAACTGCTCTGCCCTGAGGCAAATGCACCCCCTTTTAAACATTGTAACCCCATCTCTATATATGGGCATATCTCTCACGCTTACCTCAGACCGCTTCTAGCTGGTTCTATTTTGGCACAGTTATTATGCAATCTTACATAACAACCTTACAGAACACAAGATGGTTGCCAATTTCAACATGGAGTTTCCTTTCAAGATGACGTTGCTTCGGTTCATGCAACAATGCCTTCTTACCTTAGGCTGCAATCCTATATAGCTCTACCTGAGAGTCTTCTTAACTTAGGCTGCAATCCTACTGTATATAGCTCTACCTGGGAGTAAGCCCCATTGAAGTCAATGGGGCTTACTTCTGAGTAGACATGCATAGGCTTTCACTGTAAATTAATTACACTAACCACTTAATTTACTTACCAAATACATGATAGATATGAACTACAAAACAAAACTGTCATCCAAACATATATAGCCACATGGTGAAAATATTAGCTTACCCGAAACACCTCCAGACACATATATGCCAATGGTGACAGCCATGGCAAAACCAATAGATATCATCTGTACTCCTCCCCATGCCCCTCTGCTAAGGACAGCTTGTGCAACAGATCCGCATCCCAGGGCCTGCAGTTTGGGAGAGAGAGAGAAACAAACAAATTGGCTGATAGCAATCCGATACTCAATTTTTGGAAGGCCAACCAACCAGCTAGAACTTTTCTGACCTGACCAGAGTTTCATGTTCTTGGCAATTGCCAGAAAAGGAAATGCCACCACTCCTGCTGAGATACTATGGTCCCTCCCCCAAAGTGGTATGTTCAGTGCATTCTATATCATTTGCCTACTTTCTCCTTGACATACTTTAATACTGATCAGTAAGGTGTTACTCGGATTCGAAACACACATTGGTTCTTCTTAATAATCTGTTTCGGTCTTCTCGGTGCCTGAAGGGATGTGCCAAATGCTGTCCCTCCACCATCCCTCTTCCCTTTCATCCTCCTCCCTGGATTAAAAAACAAGAGGGGAAATGGAGTGGAAGAGGAAATATAGAGGAGAAGAGAGTGGTGGGCTAGAGTGTGTTGGATACCACCACTTTTCTTCATACTTCCTCATCTCCTCCAGTCTTCTTTTCCTCCTCAAATCCAGGGGGTGGGAGAAGGAGGAACGGAAAAGGTGGGCATATAGACGTGTAGAATGGAAAAGGTGGGCATGTAGATGTGGGCAGTCCCTGCCAATCCACTACCTGAGGTGACCGCCTTGCTTGGCCTCATGGATAGGCCAGCTCTGGTTTCAAGAGCACTTTGCAACCTTCCTCTGCTCTTTGTTCCTGCGCTGCTGGTGTCTTCACTTTCTTTTTCTAGTCACTTAACAATCCCGATTATTGCTTTTCTTTTGGATTTATTTTTGTTACCCATCCAAAATTCTTATTTGAGATAGGTTACTGGTTACTGTCTCAAGTCAGAATTTTGGACGAAGGCTTTAGTCCTAAGCATATTTATTGGAGATCATGTCCTTAGGAACCCAGCTGGATTTTCTTCTGAACAGACATGCATATGAGGACTGCACATGATCCTGCAGTCCTTTCCAATTGCTAATTAGTGTAAGAGCTGCAAACTAGTGTAAGAGCTGTGTAATTAGTATGAATTAGTGTAAGAGCTGCAAAAACTTGTATTTATTCACTGATGAATTTTAATTGGTGGGTCTGAAGTAACTAAACACACACACACACACACACACACTTTTTGAGGGCATTTGGGGCCTGGCACCTCAAAAAGGCAATTATATTGAGATTTTGGTACTATGGTACTTTTATATTTAATCAATTAACAACCCAATCTTATACGTACCCCCCCCCCAATGTCACACGTTGTCCTCTGCTGGCACTGACTGCCATAAAGCCGTTGGCGCCAGTCGCAAAAGACGATCTGACAGCACGCTACACAGCACGGTACGCTGCCTAGAGCGCCAGTGAGTAGGATTGTACCTTCCCGTCTGCTCCAGTGGATCCCCCAATGCTCGCTGGAGGAGGTAAGGTGGCGGGGGAGGAGGGAGGGGAGGTGGGAGGGCATAATGGGGGCAGAGAGGGGACAAAATGGGGTGGGGAGGGCAGCAACGGGGCGGGGGATGAATGGACTGGGCCTGGGAGGGAGCAGGATCGGCGACGCCAGTGCCACCAATATCCTAACCCCTTTCCTGGACCCGATCCTGTGACACAGGTCCACGTGGACCTATGCTAGCTGTTTAGCTGTTGCAGGTCTGAGTAGACCCGTCCACACCACGAAGGGAACAAACTTTCCCTTACCCAGAGGAGACTTCCCAGACTGCCCACAGTGGATGCAGCGGTCGCCATTTTGGGGCCACTGCATCTAGTTGGGGGGGGGGGGGAATGGATCGGATTGGGCTGTTAGTAAGTGATTCAATGGTTCAATCAACAACCATACATTTGTTAATCAATTGACAGGAAAAAAACTGTGTGAGGTCTATGAAAGTGCCCATTTTCGTCAGCTGAAATGGAAAGGGGAGAGGAACAGAGATATTCTTAAGCCGGGGCCATGGGGAAAAATCTTATGTCAAATTAAAGAGCTCGTCTATAAACCATGTGGTCTGCCTGATAAGTTATCTTCTCGACTTCAGTCCTAAACATTTAAGGATATAGTTTGTTTTATGAGATGTCAGTGAAACCCAATCCTTTTTCCAGTCTCCTTACCATCCACACTGAAGGTATTTTTTCATGGACTCCACCATAAAAATGTCCATCATTCCTCCTGCTAAAACTCTCCTCGCTTCAGAGCAATTACATGAAATCAAAATAACCACCTCTCAGGCTGTATTTCATCTCCTCAAATGTTGCCAAAGAGCTGATTTGCCATTTCATTTCCTGTGGTAGTTTCTCCCACCACCCATCCCTGATCACCACCAGCTCCTTTCCTGTGAGTGAGTTGGTTGTCTTTCTACTTGACAAAAACAGTTAGCTAAAGTGTGGCAAAAAAATGAATATAGCAACTTCCCCCTAGGGAGGTGGTTGCCATGTACCTAGGGGGTTGGCCTGGGTACACAAACAACTCAAGGAATTGCTTGGGTTAGCATTGTTTTTAGGGACACCAGTGAAACAACCTGTGGTCCAAGAGGTATACCCCAGGATCTCCCCTGATGATGTAGGTCTGAGAATTGTACCCCAGTATTGTCTGTGACAGTGCAGCAGGCATAGGTCTTGCTCAGTTCAAGGCAGATTGTGCCCATGTCAGTGAAAGAGAGGGTGCTATTTGCATTTTCTAGTTTAGGCACCCAGAATGAATAATTAGATCTGAAAAAGGAAGCCTGTTTTGATTTTACCAAATGTCGATGGGTGCACAATTAGCCTAACACAACCGCATGAGGTTCATTTCCTTGTATCATATGACATTATTACATAAGTAGCAATTTGATATCATGATAATCTCTCACAGGCTGTCTGGATTGTCCGTATGCAATGCATATACCCTGCAACATCTCATGGATGAAAATAAGGACACCTCAGTATATAAGGTCCATTACAATATTTTTAGGCCAACCGCCACATCTTAGGCAGGATTGGACTGTTAGGGTCAAAGCACTTGCAACTTTAAATGTGTGGACTGGCACAATTTTTTGTGGATTTTTAAAAACAGCACTGTGTCATGCACACTAGTTTAATTAGAAAAAAACGTTTCCACTGAAAGCAGTGGAAGCTTTTGTCCCTAGTGTGAGGGGAGGGATGTCCGAGGAGGGATGCAGGGGGTGTGATTGGGAGGGGTGTGATTGGGATTGCAAACACAGTAGTAAGATGACCCCTATATCACCCTGTTGCAAGTTTACTGTGTTTTTCATGTCCCCTCTGAAAAGTTTCCATAGTCTACGGCAGGGGTGGGGAACCTTTTTGCAATGGAGGGCCATTTTCCCATGGGGAAAATGTCCCGCGGGCCGTGTGGCCCTCCATTGCAAATGGGTACCCCGGCGCGCGCGCGCGCAAAGCGTGCACACGCGCCAGGGGGCGGGTGCACACAAACTACCCCCTGCTTTCCTTACCCCCCGCTCTCCCCCTTTTTCCTTTTTTTCCCCGCTCTCCTCCTTACCTTTTTCCTTAGTGCCGCCAACCCCGCGCACGCTGCTCCCGTGCCTCCTTTTGAATTCGGCTGCTTCTGCGCATGAGCGGGACTCCTTTGGAGCCTGGCTGTTTCTGCGCATGAGCAGAAACAGCAGGGCTCCAAAGGAGTCCCGCCGAGGGGAGAGCGCGCGGCGCGCTCTCCTCGGTGCGACTCCTTTGAATTCGGCTGCTTCTGCTGCTCATGCGCAGAAGCAGCTGAATTCAAAGGAGGCGCGCCGAGGTGAGCGCGCGGGGGGCCAGCAGGGCTGGCGGAGCCTCCGGTCTGCTCGCGCGGGCCGGACCTGATTGATTCGGGTCCGGTCTCGCGCGGGCTGGACCGGATCGCTCCTGGGTCCGGATCCGGCCCGCGGGCCGCCGGTTCCCCACCCCTGGTCTACGGTGATGACAAAGTATGAAAGCTTCCCTACCACCTGCCATGGTTTCAAGTCATTTCATCCCCCCACTATTTCTTTAATTTTTTTTTTAAGAAAAACAACAAACCACAGAAGAGAAAGTAGAGTTGCATCTTGTTTGACTCTTAACATTTCTGTGTTCTAGGAAGATTTGAACCTCTTGGCGTTCACTTTCAGCTTCCTTTTTACTCACATTTTTGAGAAGTTTTCCCTTTCAAAGAAAATCACTCTTACTCTCATGATAGGCGTGTTTGGTTTTGTTAATTTTATATCTGTTGTACTGAAGAAAAAAAACGCTGATAAAAGTCACATAAATAAAAAGCAAAAATAATCTCTCTTTTGGAGCCAGCAAGTTCCCCGTCACTACAAGATACTACAAGATATTGATAAAGGCTTTTTGCTGAATTCATTCGTTTATTCATTTGCCCAGATTGCCCTGTAGTTGCCTTCTTCTGCAGCAGATTTCTTAAGAAACTCACCAAAACAATTAGTTCCCGTTTTTCAAACTCAGAAATGTTTCTCAATAATATAGACAATACACACAGTTGCACCTCGTAGACTCATAATTGCAACACAAAAACACTCAGCAACATTTTCTGTCTGGAGAGGCAGTTAGGAGGAAATGGCATGAAATAAGTGTATATATGTAATAAAAATTTTTACACACACACACACAGCAAAACAAGAACAGTGATTTACTAGGGACAGGTACCAAAAGCCAAAGATCTGTGTCTGGCCGGTAGGGACAGGTGCAACATATGAATACAGTTGAGGATGGATGGGGGAGAGATGCCTTTCTTGCATCCCAGAGCCTAGGCTGACCCTGCAACCAGGCTTGGAGTTGCCAGGTTCAGCTTGGACTCTCCAGGCCTGAAGTCTCTGGGAATAATAATAATAATAATAATAATAATAATAATAATAATAATAATAATGAACAACTACTTAATTAATACCAGTATTCAGCATCAGCTTCCAGGAGATTACTGAAAAGCAATACTGGAGATTTTAACAGGGCCTCCCTGGCTAAATGATATTACATTATGTTGGGTTTTGCAAGAAAGGCGGGGTATAAATAACCTTTTAAAGAAATCACTAAATAAACCTGTCAGGACTCAAAGCCGCAGCAGTGTCTGAACCTGAAGCCTGAGGCAAGTTTGGCCTATAATAAGCGATCCCTGAAGCTCCAAGTCCGGCTTGCTCATGTTGTCCTGGCCCTCAATGGAAGTTTGCGGCTGCTTGCTTTATGAGGGCCTTGGGCCTTCACCACACTTGGCAAGAGCTGGGGCTGACAAGCTCATGGCAGAGAGATCCACTATTATTTTAGCTGTTTCTGAGACTGGCTTGGTGTTCAGGTTCTGCTTATGGGATCTGACATGTGAGTATTGCAGACTATGCTCCACCCATATATAGCCTGAGGCCTGGTGTTCTTTGCCAGTCCCCATTTTCCTTGGCAGAAGCCCTGGCCCTGAAAATGCATTGTGCATGCCTTTGTGGTACGTTAAAATGGCTGCTGTGTGAACTTCAGTGGGAAAGGAGGAGCTGATGGTACTCCAGAAAGACTGGACATATATTATACCCCTGAGGACTCTAGGTGTAAGATCTGAACCCCCTACTTGACCTGTTCCTGTTCACACATATGCACTCATGTCAGGTAATTTCCAGATACTGAGTGGCCCTTTCTGAAGGTGGATGTGGGGATGAGGGCTTATTTCTTAATTTCAAATCCTGCTAAGTGAGCAGAGAGGCACCTTTTTAAGTGGTGTCCTCTTATATTTAGCAGGGCAACTATCCCTTTTCACCCCAGCATGGCGTCTTTTCCAGTGGCTGCTACTGGTGTCCCTTCACATCTTTTTTTAGACTGTGAGCCCTTTGGGGATAGGGTCGGGAGCCATTTGTTGTTGTTGTTGTTTTTAATGTAAACAGCTTTGTGAACTACTCTGGTTGAAAAGCGATATAAATATTCTTAATAATTTACACAGGATTCTCTAGTGGTCTCCATGCAAGCACTGAACAAACTCAGACTTAGAAAAGATCGCAGACTGTTATAACCGGTTACTATGTATATAGTTCGAAGCATCTCCGGGATTCAGGTTATAAAAACAGCTTTATAAAATGTAAAAAACTGTATAAAACTGATGGTTTCAAAAGTCAGTTAAAACACACATATGTGAATAAAATGCCTTTAAAATTCACCATTAAAATACAATAAAAACATTCCAAAAAACCTTCTATCGCATGACGTTTCGTTCATTATCCATGAACTTTTTCAAATGCAAGAAACACCGCCTCAGTAGGCAGGAAGATGGAAAATTTCCATCTTCCTGCCTTCCATTTTCCATCTTCCTGCCTACTGAGGCGGTGTTTCTTGCATTTGAAAAAGTTCATGGATAATGAACGAAACGTCATGCGATAGAAGGTTTTTTGGAATGTTTTTATTGTATTTTAATGGTGAATTTTAAAGGCATTTTATTCACATATGTGTGTTTTAACTGACTTTTGAAACCATCAGTTTTATACAGTTTTTTACATGTTATAAAGCTGTTTTTATAACCTGAATCCCGGAGATGCTTCGATCTATATACAAACTCAGACTTGTTTAGCTTCAGCATGGTAGGCATCACTTTTTTGCCTTCAGAACACGCTTTGTCTGTTTGGTCGCCAACAAACAGAAACTTTCAAGGTTTTGGCTCTTCAAATTGCCAGCAGGATTTGTATGGAGAAGCAAAGCATTTGCTTCGGAAGGGGAATCATTGGTGAGGTCACCCGGTGTCTGGAAACCAGAAGGTATGAATTGGCCTGCGGACAGGCCTTTTGGGCGTCTTTTCTGCTCCTCAGTTCCCATTGTCCTTAGGGTTGTCTAGGGTAGTGGTGGGTTTGAATGCTCTGCTTCAGGCTGGCTTTCAGTCTGACAGTAAATAAGATGGTAGTCATTAAATGAAAGCTTAGTTTGGCAAAACGTGGGATGGCTGCTTCCACTCTCGCTGCCAGAAAGCCTTGCCTCACAGACATTGGATCCTTGTTTTTGTCTGGAACAAGGCTAACATCACAAGAAGGAAAACAACTGGCTCTTCTTGGTGTGTGCTTCTCTCTTATTCCCTGGAAAGTTGCAGTGTTTTATCGGCATCCCACTCATAGGGGAGCTTAAAGATCAGTGTCTCTTTCTTTCTGCTGTTTTCAGGATGTATGTATTAGTCTTTCCAAGATACATAAATATTACTTTCCAGTATAAATAGAATTTTCTAAAAGGTCCAGGCCCTCAGCTTTCGAAACAACAGAGTCTCATTGGGTGGCCTTGGCCAGGGTGGCATCCCTTGCCCTCGTTTTTGTTTTGTAAAAATGGGGATTGTAAAGTGGGTTATTATTACTCCCCACAAAATTGTTGGGATCGCTGTGTGCAATGCTAAGAAGTCACTGTGTTGTCCTCCCCGAGTTCCTCTTGAACTTTAAGGATGGGCTGCGAGAATCCTGAGGACACCTCTCTCAGACTTTATTTCTGGCAGGATGGAGGCAAACAACTGTTGGAAGTGGTATGGTAGCATTCTTACATTTGGTCAGTTTTTGAAGTGGTTTCAAAACCTGCAAGAACTGTTTGACCAATGTCGATAATGGGGGAACATAATGAAATGAATGTGAACCCCACAGGGTACAGGCAACAATGCCTAGCTGCACTCTGTATCCTTCCTGACATTGACAGACCATTCTCCATGGACCTCTGCTTCCAGTAAGTAGTACAAAACAAGGAAGTGGGTTTGGAGGTTCCCATTGATGCCGTTGATGCAGGTGGAATTAATCTATTTTAAAAATTAAGAATCAGTCACGGGAGAAAGGAAGGGTGGTGATCTGCCTATCACTGCCTTCAGTCAGGTCTCATCTGTCTCCAGCCCTGGCAAGTTTGTGGTCAACGTGGCCTTCCACAAAGATTGGAGAATAGAGTGAATACATAAAGAATACAGAATAGTGAATACATGCCTCACTCTTCTGTGGTTGGGCAGAGAATTTGTCCCTCCTGTCAATATACCTGACCTCCCTTCTTATGTGATGGGGAGCACCATAGTGCATGATGCAAATCTACACTTTTCTGCTTGGGAACCCAGGGTCTCTTGGAACAAAATTCCTTGTGCAAGCCTTGGAAATATACTAAAGCAGTGTTTCCCAAACTTTTTCAACCTGCGGTTCCCTTGACCATTGGCAACCGTTGGCTGCGGCTCCCCATTACATTATGTTGATGCCTGCCAATTGGCATTGCAGTGTTTGACGAGAGGATTCTGTGGCACTCCACGGCTCCCCTGGCTGGTATCCGCGGCTCCCTTGGGAGCCGCGTCTCCTAGTTTGGGAACGACTGTACTGACCATTTTCCACTAAGCATTTGGTCCATAACTCTCCAATGAAACACTGAAAATTGACTGGACAACTAAGTGGTTCTTTCTTGATCTTTTGTTAACATATTTATCGTTTCCCCACTGCGTATTACAAGGTAATCAAATTTGCATTAATAAAATGGGCCTGAGCTATTAATCTTACAAGTCTCCTAGGAATACAATCAATAACCTTTCAGGTTCAAATGGATTTTCCTTCATTTGGTTTCAGGCCCAAACTCTCATTAAAAAAAAAAGTGGGGGAGGACTTGGAATTAAATATGGTTATTTAAGTAATTGAAAACCATGGCTGTGAGCCCTACTCAGATTGTCTTTTCAAAACTGCTTCCTCTCAAATAGCAGAACGTGGGATTATTGTTAGGTTACATTAACGTCTGTTTCATAAGGCGATATCCAAATGTATACATTTAAAGCTCTTAAAACTCCTACAAATATCTGGTTCTAATAGCTCAATGTAAAATGAGACTCACAGCCCATTCCAACCCAAGTGCTAAGCAGCCCAAGTCAGACCTAAAGTCAGCCTAAGTCGTTTAGGTCGAAGTTAGGTCTGGAACGCAACCATTTAGGGCAAAGTTAGGTCAAAGTTAGGTCGAAGTTACGACCGACTGACTAAGAACAGCCCATTCCAACCCAAGGGCTAAGCAGCACAAGTCAGACCTAAAGTTGACCTAAAAGTGGGTGGAACATGGGCGGACCGTGGGTGTAACGGGGGCGGCAACCAATTAACGTTGGATTCCAGACCCTGGCAAGCACAGACACACCCCCTCCAACACAAATGCTGACACAAATTTTAGGTCGACCAAAAAGGTGGACCCAAATTCGAGGAGACCCATAGGAGCCATTTTACCTTACCCAAGCCAGCCCTCTCCTGAAAATTTCTAACACCCTACTCCTGAGTTAGGTCAGAGTTAGGACGGAGTTGGGCCTGCTAGGTCTGGAAACCGACAGAGTTATGCCTAAGATAGGGAGCCTATCAGCACCCAGCCCCACCCAGCCTCATTCCCACAAAAGCCCAGCCCCAGACCTCCAGTCACTCTCTCTGAGCACGTGGCGTGGGGTTCTGTCCCCCACAGCCACAAAGTGGGACTTTGTTGGTGGAGGGCAAAATTTCACAAACACCCCACTTCTCTCTTCTCCTCTCTGCCTCCCTCTAGGGCAGAGAGGGCTGTTCTGGCTGTGGCCAACCTGTTTACAGCTGTGCCTGGGCAGCTGCCTCCATGCAAGTGTTTGCTAACCCATGTCTTTCTCCCAGCCCCTCTCTCCCCCCCCCCCACAGGCAACAACACCAGCAGGTAAGAGCAGGTAAGAACAGGGTTTGTGCTGACATGTGGTCTGACTGCTGCCTCTTTGCATTTAGAAATATAGGAAGGATACATGCCTCTCTACCAATGTGTTGTCTCATAGCTGTCTGCATAGCCTGCCATGATATGCCTCTCTACCAATTTCTTGTCTCATAGCTGCCTGCATAGCCTGCCATGACATGCCTCTCTACCAATGTGTTGTCGCATAGCTGCCTGCTTTGCCTGCTATGATATATAGGATACATGCCTCTTTACCACTGTTGTGTCTGATTGCTGCCTGTAGTCATGTGAGCAGACAATGCCACAAGTGTGGAACTGTTAGCCTTATGTAGACACCAGCTGTTCCCCCCCCCCTTTTCTCCACAGGGTCTACTGACAGGTCAGTATTGCTAGGTTTGCCATGGTTGTGACCCCCAAGTTGTGTTGTTGTCTCTCTCTTTGACCCTTTTCCCTTACAGGATCATGCTCTCCTTACACCCAGGTAAGCAGCTCAGACCATGCTATGTGTGTCACACCTATCAGCTGTGTTTTATTTCTCTCCCTGCAGGCTTTTGCAACCGACACACTGGCTTGTCTTCAATGGCAATTGCTACCACACAGCAGCTGCCATGGAACACCCCCATGTTGTTCGTCCCCCCAGGAACGTCCACTACCACCTACCTTCCTGGGAGCACCCCTGGGCCTGCAGTCTGGTTGCCCCACGGTCCTCTGCCTCGATGCTGCCAGAGGTCAGGGAGCCAGCCCTGCAACCCTCCTCAGCTGCCGGTGCTGCTGCTGCTCCACCTCCCTGGCTGTCGTTCTTGCTGCCCCTCCCCTTTCTATGGAGCAGGCTGTGGTTCCACAGGGGCAGAGCCTGCATCTCCAGGTCCATGGGGCAGGGCTGCTGCTGCTGCTGCTGCTTTCAGATTGGCTGCTGTGACTACCCCTGGCAGCCTCGCCTGACCATCTCTGCTAACGTTCCAGAACAATAAAGATGCCCTTCGGGCAGAGCCCCAGTGAAACATATGTGCCCAGTGTTTACACAAGCATTGCCCAACACACACAGACAGCCCCCAGCACTGAAGCCCCTACATGAGTCCCATCCAGGGACTGCCACGGCCTTCCCTGAGAGAACCCAGCAGGGGTGCTGCCAGACCCCCATGGCACAGAGGGGAGGGGGGAGGCGGGGGGGCCTCTCAGGCAGGCAAACAGTGACAGTCAGGGTGTCCGCCCGTAATGCAGGTGCCTCCGTCGAAGGTCCGCCCGTAATGAAGGCGCCTCTGTCGAAGGTCCGCCCGTAATGCAGGCGCCTCCGTCGAAGGTCTGCCCGTAATGCAGCCACTTCCGCCCAAAGTCTATCTGCATAAGAGGCGCCTGTTTATGCATCACCTTCATCTGCGGAGCGCCCCCTGTGTCCCTATCGGTCTCTGCAGACCCTCTCTCGGAATCTGCCTTGTTGTCTGTCTGTCTCTGACCCACCCATGCCCCTCCCCAGCACCCCCTGTCTGCCTGCCTGTGTGTCTGTCTCCCCTCCCACTCCCTGATGATGGCTGCTGGCCACCCCCCACCCTGCCAGAGCGCCTGCCGCGAGGCGCCGTCGTTGCTCCATCTGGGGGTGTGATGAGCTGTGTGAGCCCTTCACGCTCGCAGCAAACAAGCCCAAGGCATCTCTCGGTCTTGGCCGGGGCACAGAGCAGCAGGCACGCCGGGATGCCTTCTTTGTGGGCATTGCCCCGGGCTTGGAGGCCCAGGGCTTCAGGCAGCGCACGGGCGAGTCATGTCAGAGGCAGTTCCAGTCCTCATGAGACCCCCCCCTTGTGTGTGACGTTCCCACCCCCTCCCCTTCCCTCCCCTGCTCACCCCCCACTGCAGCCTCAACGTGGCTTGGGGGTGGCATCGCCTTCTGCAGGAGGGAGGGGACGGCCACTCTCCCCTGCAGCAGGTGGCTGATGCACAGGGTGCCCTGTGGCGGCTGGGCTCAGGCACCTCGCTCACCTGTCATCTGCCCTGCACCCACCACATGACTGGCGCAACCCCCATGCCTGCGGTCAGCCCCTTTGCGACCGGGCTGCGAAAAACCCTGCGGCAGCTGCCATGGATGGACGCTGACACATGCAGACAGAGGCCTGCACATGCCTGAGCCATTCACGGAGCCTGGAGAGCCTGCCTGCCTGGGAGGTAAGTGTTGCCTGGATCCTGGGGTGGTGCTGGGCCACAGAAACTGCAGCCTGCCTAACTCAGGCATAACTCTGACCTACCTCAGGCATAACTTCTGCCTAACTTAGGCTGCACTTAGGCCACACTTATGCCTGACTTGGAGAGGAGTTGGGTTGGAATGGGCTGTCATATACTCAAAACACCATTACTGCATTTTTAAAATGAAGGCATTAAAAATATTTATTGTTGTTTATACACGTTAAAAAATGAAGTGGAACTAGAAGTGTTAAATAGTGCTGAGGAAAAGGAAGAGCTGGCTGCACTTTCTCATCTTGATGAGGTCTGATGGTTCATGCCTGGGTGCTAAAATGCTTTCCTTTCTTTTTTTTTTAAGCAGGAGAGCAAAGCAAGGAATTTGAATGGCCACTGCTGAAGAGCTGCTGGAAAATGAGGAAAATGAGAACCTTGCTGGCCATAGACTCCACCAGCCACCCCCAAATCAGGTAAAACAATGCCTCTTTGTTAAGGCCTTGCCTTGGTATTCATTCAGCACAGCCCCAATCATGAGGGGAGGTAAGATAGTTGCCTCAGTCAGGTGGTTTGTTTTGGATAGTCACATGATGCATGTCACCACCACGTCATATGTTTTTCTGTCCCCACTGTACAACATTCACTGCCGCTACTGGTGGGGAGTGGGGAACTATGTAACCTGCTGACACAGGAGCATGGGATAAATGATCCTACACATTGTTAGGGTATGTATGAAGGACTTGGCGTGTGGATGTCATTTTTGCTGGCAGTCCTGTGTATAACACCTTGCTAGGTTTACTGGCCAACCATTCCCTTATTAGGCAGATTCCCAATAGCCCAGAGTGGTTGGCTGATGGGAGGTAATGGTTAGGACATATACAGCACAATCCTGTGTAACTCTTGCACCGGTGTAACAGTAGATCCACCGGTGTAAGTGCACTTATGCCAGTGTAACTTGACGTACGCCGACATACACAGGACGGACATCAACATAACCCCCCTCGGATGCCGTGCATGCACAGTTCGGACATAGGATGGACTCCAGCGCAACTCCGCTGGCACAGGGGGCATTCCGGGGGTGTCTGAACGTCCCCGGAATGCCCCCTTCATCGGTGGAGTTGCACTGGTGTCTGTCCTGCGTCTGAGAGGGGTTACGCTGGTGTCCACCCTGTGTTCATCGACGTACGGCAAGTTACACTGGCATACGTGCACTTACACTGGTGGATCTACTGTTACACTGGTGCAAGAGTTACACAGGATTGCGGTGATAATCTGGAATCTGTGTGTTTGGATGGGAGATTCATTAGAGCTTGGAGCAGGAGACAGCCCTCCCTTCTCACATAAGGGATGCATGCTGATGTAAAGTGTCCGTGTGAAGAAGCAACAGGTTTACTGTTTGGGGCAGAGAAGGAGGCAGAGAAAGAGCTGTTGAATTTAGCAGAAGGCTGGATGGGGGTGCAAGGCTTCTCTTTAGGGATCTGATATGGGGTCGTATGGATCTGCCGCTTCGAAGGAGGGCTTGCTGTTTGCCTCCACTATTGCTTGTCTATTTGAAAATGTAGCAATGATCACAAAGATGCCATAAGTCTCTGGTGCGCTCTCACATCCAAAGGAAACCAAAGCCACTTGGCACTGCAACTTCTCAATGCTCAGGGAAGTGGGGGAGGGGGGGGAAGATTGCACAGCTGTACAGTACCCCCCAAGAGGTGAGAATGAAACAGAGAAAAATGAATGATATGCACATCATAAGTAACATTAACTTTATCATGATGCTTTCAAGACTCTCTGCCGCAGAAAAAGCGTTGTCTGCCTTCAGTCATAATTCTCCTCACCCACTGTGTAAAAAGGGAGTTGCTCAATCAGTACTGGACAGTTTAGGTTTATGTACTTTATCATGGAAAAAGTTACAGCAACTGTAAATCCACACCCTTTGCTTGCCACTATAGATACTGCAACGTACTCATCTTTTTCAGCTATCAAGTAGGTGGGGAAAAATAATTCATATGAATGGAGGCTCAGGATCTTTTCAGCATCCAATGCTGTCCTTTCTTTCAAGTTAACCTCCAGGCAGGCCTGGGTGTGTGTGTGTGTGTGTGTGTGTCAAACCACATGTTGCGTTAAGCACATGCTTAATGCTGACAGGCTTGTTTCTTTTAAAATAAATAACTGGAGCAGGAGCTGTTCTGATTGGGACTTCAGCATGGAGGAAAGGGCGTTTTTAACCCTACCCACCACCATGATCCTGATCTAGATTCCCCCTCCACCATGGCTGTTGTGTGCTGTGAGGAAGCAAAGCTCAAATTTGAAGCTACCCTGCATCTCCTCATTTCAAGAGGAGTGCCGGTGTCCTGCCTGCTCATGCCGTCATGCTAAACGTGCTATTCAGCTGCCTTCCAAGTTGTATCTCCTGTTTCTCTAACTGCCAGAAAGCAACCCCCTCTTAGCAACATGTACACAACACATCAGCAATCAAAGCTGCAAGTTTGACATTGCAGTTCCTGGCCTTGTGCTGACTTGAACTAGGGGGCCTGAAAATTGGGCCATAGTGAACGTCAAGCAGAAACTGGCTTGCCAAGACAAAACAAAAGCAGACACGTCAGTAGAAGGAGGGGTCGGCTCTGGGCCTGGACTGAAATGCAAGCAACTTACCGTAAATGAAAAGGAGGGTGGGGGTAGACAAAGAATCGGTCTTGGGGCTGTCCCAGAACCAAATCAGCCAGTTGCTGTGCTTGTTCTGGCCAGGCCTGGTACAAAATTGCTGCTTCCACCCTCCGCACAGGACCAACTTAATGTACTTTGCTGGCCTTGGCAAAAATAACTTCCAAAGGGGCAGCTGTGCTAATCTGTTGCAGCAAAACAAACAAAGAGTCTCGCGGGACCTTAAGGTCTTGCACGTTTATTTCAGCATAAGCTTTTGAAGGCTAGAGTCCACTTCGTGAGATGCATGGTGAAGATAATCCTTCATGTACCTGAAGAACTGGGCTCTAGTCCATGAAAGTTTAGGCTAAAATAAACGTGTAAGACTTTAAGGTTCCACAAGACTCTTTGTTATCTTGGGAAAAATGTATTTTGTCTGCACTGCTCCAAAACTGCAGCATTTAGTTTGTGTCTCTGTGTTTTAATAATTGTAGCCCACTTTTCCATTTAAAAAAATTACCAAAGTAGGTAATAAACAACAACAGCAACAATAATAATAGTAATATAAGGCAAAATACTTTAACCCACGAAATCATAAAAGCATTAGACCTAAAACATATTTTTATTGTTTTGATTTTCTTGCTTATTTTGTACACTACTCTGAACATTTTTTTAATTGAAGGGCAGGATATAAAATTTTAAAATGAATTCATAAAAAGCTAAGAGGCCGTATGAAACAAACATCAGATAAATTAGGGAAGAAGACCGTTGAGTGTAAAAAGCTGTCCTGTCCCTCTTCAATAAAAGGCAAACAAGAAGATCTTCACCTGCTTGGGCCAAAAGGACATAAAATTCGGCCATCCAGCCTCCCTGGGGAGAGCATCATCACTGAGAAGCCCCTTTCCCTGCTCCTCACCTTTGAATGTGGGGGTACTTGGAGAAAGGCCTCTGATGCTGATCTCAGTTAGGGTAATGTAGCAGAAGGATTCTTGCATGCAAGAGAGGTAGGAGTTGTGTGTGTGTGTGTGTGTGTGTGTGTGTGTGTGTGTGTGTGTGTGTGTGTGTGTGAGGTTTTTTCCTGATTGCAGTTCCTTCTCACTACACTATTCAAGTGAATTGACCCTTTTGTGTCATTCATTTGTATGAAGCAAGAGAAGAAGGCCTGTAGCCAGATGTGGCGCACAAAATTTACACCCAAATCGCAAACCCTGCATTTCCAGGTGTCTGGGGTGAGAGAGGAAGAATGATGATTTCCTGATGTGCTTGGATCCTGTGCCATTCTGCTGTCCCATGCATTTGCCTTACTCCCTATTGGGCAGGGCTCGTCCCAGACCTGTGAGCATGGGATTCCTCCCCCCTTTAACAAAGTAGGCAGCAGAAAAGGTTGGAGTTACAGTGGCTGGCGGGAATAGAGTGGCACCCTGCCTGCAGATCATTGATCTTTGCAGATCATTGCAGATCATTGATCTTTGCAGATCATTGACTGGTCTTGCCCATGGTTACCTCTGTATTCAAGGTTATCTGTCCCTTTCTGTGCCAACCCAAACTCCTCCTCTCCTCATCCTTGTTCTCTCTGCTCCCTGTTTTTGGCTCTTAGCATACTCTGTTCTAATCCCATCCTGTATCAAGTCTTGGACATTATGTGATGTCACTTCCCAGACAAATAAATGATGGTCAGAACTTCAGAACTGTGCACTGACCCCACTCCGCTTTTCTAACCTTTGACTCAATCTGTGTACTTTGTTGTCTTCTTGTGTCTGTTTGATGTTGTGCGTCAGTGCGGGTCATCTGTTTGGGAAAACAGCTGACAAGATGTTTAAAAAATTATTGGTACTGGGAAGGCCAAGCCAACATGGGTCCAAGAGGACAGCCAGGCTGTTACCTGAACTTTGAAAACGATTAGAGTGACTCAGGGGTGCATTTTGCAGCTGGCAATAGGGATAGAGATGAATTCACCCAGTTAGGTTTTAAGCCAGGAACATGGATTCTAGTTGGGACAAAATAATTTCTGGAATTATTATTTTTCATCATTATTTTAATGATTGCTATCCTGCTTTTCTGTGTTAAAACAGGCACAAGGCAGCTCTCAGTACGAACATAATTAAAAATATATAAAATGTAATACTCAATGCAAGTCAGTACAATATAAAGACAGCAGTTTGAAAACAGTTAAACGTTTCACCAGTGTAATAAGATTACAATCCAAAAGCTGGGCAATACTGAAAGGTCTTCAACCGTTGTTTTAAAAAAACTAAAGAGGGAGCCTGATGTTTCTCCCTGGGAAGAGAATTCTACAGTGTGGTGCCTCCATCAAAAATGCCCTGTTCTTGGTATCTGCCAAGCATATTCTGGCTACATATGGCCAGAGAGCAGGACCTCTGAGGCCGATCTAAGGGCTCAGGTGGGTTGATACATATGGAAGTAGCCGTTCTGAAGGTTACCTGGCCCCAGGCAGTGTAGGGTTTTAAAGCTCAAAGCCAGCACTTTGGAATGAACCCAGAAACTGCCATGTCCCTTGAGGTGAGGAATGTGCCCCATGGCTTCTCTGAACTTGCCTGCATTTGATTGCAAATCCATTGTGCGTTGACCCAGTTGAGATTTAGGGCAGCGTAGGACGCATCCATTCTTGGCTCTGCTCAAGTCAGAACAGAACCAAGTGGCTTCTGTGTATCCCCAGCCAGTCTATACTGGCTGGGTAACAGGATTGGGGAGGAAATGGGCTGGGGGAGAAGCAAGACTGGTTTGTTTCATACTACATCAAGAGAGTCAAAGTTCTGTCTTTGGTCAAATTGCAAGATGGCATTGCCAGTAGGATTTTGCCAGCTTGATGTGCGCTAGTTTTCTGGTTCCAGCAAGTTTAGGATCATGCAGCAGGTTCTTAAAAAGTGGGTGCCCACCACCAAGCAATGTGCTTTCAGATACTTGACTACTTAGTTGTCCTATTAAAAGCACCAGGTGTCCGACAGTTGTATCTCTTAGCAAAGTTCTCTTTTATCTAAAATCTGTTTTTGCTCAAGCTGTTCATTCCTGATTTAATCACAGAGTAAAACAAAATGCAGACATTCATGCAAACAAAAGGAGGTGTGGTTGTCATTAGAAAAACCCATATTAAAGATATGTTATGCATTCTTGGCATCTTAAAGTTGGGAAGTGAGCGTGATTCTATTTACTCAGTCAGGTTTACCAGTTAGGAAGCATATTCTACATTGTATACTTCAGTCCCTAATATCTGAAAGCACCTTTTCTGTGAACCCTTTGGCACAATTTTTAGTTGCTTTACTCTATTTGCAACCAAGGGCCCAATCCTGCCTAAGATGTGGCGGCTGGCCGAAATGACTGGCCGCTGCATCCTAGTCAGGATGCAGCCCGTGCCGCCGGGGCTCACCTCGGGGGAAGGGGACGTTCATCCCCTTCCCCCGGTGTGAGCCCCAGAGGCCCCACCAGCTACCTCTGGGAAGTCTGCAAGCAAGAGAGAAAGGCATACATTTCTCCCACAATTGCTTCCCTGCAACTGATATTCAGAGGCATACCACCACTAAACCCAGAGGTAGAGTATAGGTATCATGACTAGTAGTCCTTGATTGACCTGTCCATCTCGAATTTGTTCACTCCCCTTTTTAAGCCATTCAAGTAAATTGCTATCACCACATCTTGTAGCAGTGAATTCAACAAATGTACATGCTGTATGAAGTACTTCCTTTTGTCCATCCTAAATCTCCCACTGATCAGTCTCACAGTATTAATAACAACAACAATAATACAGTAGCAGCAACACTAGCAAAAGCTATGGATGAGGACAGATTACTGGACTTGGCTCCAGTGAGAAGGAAGGTGAGGCAGCTTATCTCAGGTGCCAGAGTTACTGGGTACCAAAGGTAGCAAATTAGGAGTTAGAAGGAAGCTGATTCTTGGATCACAATCCACTGGGAGGTGCTCCTGCACAAGCCCCATTGAAATGAATGGGTGTTACTCTTGCATAGTTCCCATTCATTTCAGTGGGTCTTGCACAGAAGAACTTTGTAGTTAATTGGGAATTTGTGACCCCTGTTAGTTAATGGCTCTTCACCTCAAGCACCCAAAGGTGCTTTGATGCCAGCTTTGATGCCAGCAGGACTGGTTTTGATGCCAGCAGATACACACTGAAACTCTATCTTAGCCATAAACACCCTAGGTGTCCTCTGGCACATGACTGTATCTCAACCTCAGTCCCCCAGTCTGTAAAATGGAAGTTGTGGTGACTTCCTTCTGCTGAAAATGAGAGTAGATATGAGTTGCAGTGATCATGTACATACTTGCCCCAGACTGTGGCAAGAACAAATGGTATATGAACTGTATAGCATGTTGTTATAGAAATTAAAAATAGTCATTCATTGAGAGCCCAGTCTCCAGTGTGGTAAGGTGTTGGTCTTCAACCTTTTTTGTGCCACAGCTCCAATACACAAATAAAGTATGAGGCTGGGGACCCACCATTGATCTCGCCCACTCCCAGATCCGCCCACCCACCGTCTCTGTTGCCACCCCCAGCACCGATAGCCTCATTCTGCCAAGCTCGCCCGGACTGCACCACCTGCGGTGGGGTCATTCCAGGAGAGCTGAGCTGTGGTTCCACACCACCCCTCCCCAGCAAATTGAAAGAGGGAGGGGGATGAAATCTCTGTAGAAGCCCCCCCCCCAGCAGGTTCCCCACCGCACCCCAGCATTAGCCCCAGTGGCCATTTTGGTTCCCATAAGTTGCCGTGACCCCACAAATGAGATTTCATGAGCCCATTGGGGTCCCGACCCCAAGGTTGAAGAACAGTGTGGTAGGGTTTAAGCATATAAAATAATGAGCTAACAAGCTCATGTGAAATTAGGCTGTTAGTGATGTGTGTATTAAAAAATGTAGTTAGTGCAATTTCCTTATACAGTCTATGATGCAGCCACATTTGGAATACTGTATGCCAGTGCTTCCCAAACTTTTAGCACTGCGACCCAAAATTTAAAACGATAAACTATCACAACCCACTTAGTTTTACTAGACAATCTATCGCGACCCACATAGCTTTACTTCTGGTTGCCCATCCAGCCCAAAAGGGGCTCCGCCTCCACCTCCTCTCGCCTTGCCATCTCCCCGCTCTCACGCCCCACCCTATCCCATAGCCTGCCCGGGGGTGAAATTAGCCGTGTGCGGCTTATCTGGCTGCCTCGGCGCCATGCTGGTGAGGCAGGAGCCAGCGCTCCTGGCCTTGCTTAGCATCAGGTTCCGCACCCGACCGCAGCTGCTGGCTTTGCTGGCAACTGGATAGCGCCCCAGCCTTCCTTGCACCATGACAGCCGGTGTCTGGTCTGCTTGACCTTGCTTGGGTTTGCGACCCACCAAAAATTGGCTCGCAATTTTTAAGATTGCGACCCACAGTTTGGGTTAGTTTTGCCTCATCACAAAAAACCCAAAAATGTTTGTGCTGGAAAAGAGCTGGAAAAGATGCAAATGAAGGCAACTAAAATGATCAGGGGATGAGATCACCTTTCCCGCGAGGAGAAGTTGAAGTATTATTTGGGCGACACCAAGAGACAGCTAGTGATGGACATGACAAGAATGTTATAACAATGATCTGTTTCCTGCTCCCATAATACTAAAACTCAAGGTATCCTGTGAAACTGATTGGTGGTAGATTAAGGACAGGCAAGAGGAAGACCTTCTTCCCACAATGCACAATTAAAATGTAAAATTCACCCCCACAAGACGTGATGATGGCCTCACACCTAAGGCAAATTCATGCAGGGATCAGCAGCTATTAGCCATGATAGCAAAGCAGAGCTTCCATGTTCCAAGGCAATCAATCTGAGAATACAAGGTCTGCATGACAAACAGGGGAGCACTTTCAAGCCCTGCTTCTGGACTTTCTGGAGGCACCTGGTTTGCCAGGATGAGAAACAGGACACCAGATTAGATGGACCTTTTGTTCTGCTTCAACAAGGCTCTGCTTCAACAAGGCTCTGCTTATGTTCTTAGTAAGCTGGCATAAAAAATAGCAGCGGCCGCTTAGCGCAGCCCACCCCTATCAGGTGAGGTAGTGGTGGCTTGAATGCACAGCCTGGGATAGTAACATTTTTAGGGGTGTCACTGGAGCAGCACCCACCCTGAGCTGTGCATGTTAGCATCCCTTGCTAGTATGCTGTTGAAGATACAGGAGCATAGCTCATGGAGTATCCTGCACCTCTGGTTGAATGGCCAAATGTCTGTCAGGCTGACCCTGCCAGGAAGGAAGGAAGCCGCTAACACTTACTATCAGTATGAATGTTCCCAGGAATTCGGAGAGACCGGCCTTTACCAGGCTGTTCTTCAGGATAAATTTTTCTTTCCAACGCCGCTCCGTTGTCTTGACCATCTTGACTTCTTCTTGCTTGATGGTCTTGGTGTGGGGCAGGCAGCCTTCAAATGAGCTCTTGAATCCTCCCTGGCTTTTTGTGAACTTTGACACAGACGTCCCTCTACTGTGTTGAAACACGAGAGTTGGAGAGCCCAAGTGCAGCCCTGGAAATCATCTGACCGTTCCAAGGATTTTCACAGAGCACACTTTACATTCCCTGACCGTGCACTGCGAGTTTCCATCATGTGCCTTCCTTCTCAGCAGCCAGTCGCTGGCACTATTTATAACAGCCAGCGAGATAATGCTTGTCGTAACCTCGTGTTCGGAAGCTGCTACTGAACTCTTTCTTTTCCTCCCAAATTCTTGCTGACTGGATTAATCATTACCCCCCCCCACCCCACCCCCAAATAAACGTTTGTGTTATTAAAGAAAAGGAGAGGAAAAAGTACCAAAGGCAAGAAAACGAACTCTTATATAAGTTGGCAGATGCAAAACTATGGCAGTTATTGGCTGCTTTAAAAAAAAGCACCCTCAGGAAAGATTTTGCCAGTGGATCTGTGCCAAGAGGTGTGGGCAGGCAGTGTAGAAAATGCACATTATGAACAGGTGAGAGAGATTCGTTTCAGTTCCTGGCATAGGAATGCGTTTTGTCTCCACATGCCCAGGTGAGCGATAGGGCATGGCAGACACTAGCACAGATTCAGCCTATTTTGCTCTCTTTTAGCTGCTCTATCTCATTGAAGAATCACATCTTCTGGGTCTTCTTAAGAATATAAGAGACCTGAAACCAAGGCAGGCTCGTCTGTTCCTGCTTCCCAGTGGCCAACCAGAATACATAGCTGCTGGACTGGGAGCCCCGGAGATAGGGACCAGGACATGGGGTCTAACTCTAACTCTTTCCCCTCCTGTCACAGTCCTGATCTGGATTGCACTCCCAACACTGCTATTGCCTTGGAAGCATTCCTGTCCAAGAGAAAATAACAACTGTGGTTGAGGAGATCCTGATTAGGAATGTAGCAAGAGGGGAATTCAAGTCCCCCCCCCCACCTCCCATGCCATAGTCCCAATCCATAGAGGTTCCCTATCAGGGAAAGAGACACCTGGGAGAAGGCAGATTGAACAAGGGAAGTAGGTCCTAGTGGTTAGCATGCATGCAACCCTTCCCGCTCCCCGCTTTCACTTTACTAGACCAGCAGCAGAACAGGGAAGTATTGGTTGTTCTCTGCCCCAATCCTATCCCCCGCCAGCAGTATTGATGCACCTGTGCCAAAAAGGCGCACACTGCATCCAGTGGTGGTTAGGGCAACCTGAGGGCAAATGGGAGGTAAGTACTTTATAAAACATTTATACTTACCTCCAAGTTATCCCTGGGCTGCCTATGGGGCTACTCGGATATATGCCACCACTTTTGGTGGCGTATGTCTGAATAGAGAAAAGAAGCGGGGAGCGTCAAAACAGTGGGGATAGGATCCGGCATGTGTCATTGCTGCCGGATCCACTCCTCCCGCCTCCTCCCACCCCAGTTCCTTCCCCCTCCCTTCCCTGCCCAGTCCTCCCATTCCCTCCCTCCCTCTCCCTGCCCACCCCCATCCCCACCGCTGACTTACTGGATCCGGCAGATTCAGCAGGGTCTGGTAATGGAGCTGTGGTACTGCCACCTGTTGCAGCAGCACATACAAAATGGCTGCCAATGGAGTGCTGCACTTGCCATCAGCAGCCATTTTATGACAGCAGAAGTTATTTCTTCTGTTGTAACTCGTTCCACCTGGGAGCCCAATCCTGGATAGAATTGGGCTGGTTGTTTTGATGATGTAATCATATTACCTGATTGGAGGAGAAGAACCCACCTGGTCACTCCATCCCACCCCCTTGACCTGGAGACATTTGGCTGCCCAGTCGCTAAGCGCACACCAATCTTGGAGGAGGTAGCCATTCCAGACAGGAAGAGAAGCCGAATCCATATCCAGCACGTTTGTGGAACAATGGAATTTCCAAACAAAGGACAAAGACTGCTTACAAAGGATGCCCCAGCAGTTTTTTAGGCCTTTGAACCTGCTCAGGAGTTTCTGGAGAGTTAAAAGTGTCAAAATATACCGAAAAATAGGAAAAAAATAGGTGGGTAGCCTCTGCTCCTCCCACTACCTGGAACTGAAAAGGAAGAGGGGGGCAGAGCGGAAGAGGAAGTGTGGAGGAGAAGAGAATGGTGAGCTAGAGAATTTTGCTCTGACCCTCTTTTCCTTGTCCAATCCAAGGAATGAGAGATGCAGGAATAGTAGAGGTGAATAGGTGGGCAGAGGTGGGTGTCCCCCATGGACTTGTGGTGTAGGCGCGGCAGATGAGGCAGCCCTGCCCCATCATAGTCCATGGAGTGAAGCCGCAGCTGAACCTGGAGATTGTGCGCACTACCCGCTTGTTGTTGTTGTTCAGTCGTTAAGTCGTGTCCGACCCTTCGTGATCCCATGAACCATATCCCGCCAGGCCTTCCTATCCTCCACTATCTTCCTGAGTTCGCTCATTTTCATGTTCGTTGCATCGGTGATGCTGTCTAACCATCTCATCCTTGGCCTTCCCCTTCTCCTTTTGCCTTCAGTCTTTCCCAGCATCAGAGTCTTCTCCAGAGAGTCCTCTCTTCGCATTAGGTGGCCAAAATATTTGAGTTTCAGCCTTAGTACCTGTCCTTCCAGGGAACAGTCAGGGTTGATTTCATTTAGGATTGACTGATTTGATCTCCTAGCAGTCCAAGGGACTCTCAGGAGTCTTCTCCAGCACCACAGTTCAAAAGCATCTATTCTTCGGCGCTCAGCCTTCCTTATGGTCCAACTCTCGCAACCATACATTGCTACTGGGAACACCATCGCCCTGACTATACGAACTTTTGTTGGTATGGTGATATCTCTGCTTTTTATTATGCTATCTAAATTTGCCATAGCTTTCCTTCCAAGGAGTAAGCGTCTTTTAATTTCATGGCTGCTGTCTCCGTCTGCAGTGATCTTGGAACCCAAAAAAGTAAAATCTGTTACTGCTTCCATTTCTGCCCCTTCTATTTGCCAGGAATTGATGGGACCAGATGCCATGATCTTAGTTTTATTAATGTTGAGTTTCAAGCCAACTTTTGCACTCTCCTCTTTCACTCTCATCAAGAGGCTCTTTAGTTCTTCTTCACTTTCTGCCATTAGAGTGGTATCGTCTGCATATCTGAGGTTGTTGATGTTTCTCCCGGCAATCTTGATTCCGGCTTGCGATTCATTCAGCCCTGCATTTCTCATAATGTACTCTGCATATAAGTTAAATAGGCAGGGTGACAATATACAGCCTTGCCGTACTCCCTTCCCAATTTTGAACCAATCAGTTGTTCCATGGCCGGTTCGAACTGTTGCTTCTTGACCCGCATACAGGTTTCTCAGGAGACAGGTAAGGTGGTCTGGTATCCCCATCTCTTTAAGAACTTGCCACAGCTTGTTGTGATCCACACAATCAAAGGCTTTTGCGTAGTCAATGAAGCAGAAGTAGGTGTTTTTTTGGAACTCTCGTGCTTTCTCCATGATCCAGCGCATGTTGGCAATTTGATCTCTAGTTCCTCTGCCTCTTCGAAACCCAGCTTGTACATCCGGTAGTTCTCGGTCCACGTACTGCTGAAGCCTAGCTTGTAGAATTTTGAGCATAACCTTGCTAGCATGTGAAATGAGTGCAATTGTGCGATAGTTTGAACACTCTTTGGCACTGCCCTTCTTTGGAATTGGAACGTAAACTGACCTTTTCCAATCCTTTGGCCACTGCTGAGTTTTCCAAATTTGTTGGCATATTGAGTGCAGCACTTTCACAGCATCATCATTTAGGATTTTAAGTAGCTCAGCTGGGATATTATCATCTCCGCTAGCTTTGTTGTTAGTAATGCTATCTAAGGCCCACTTGACTTCGCTCTCTAAGATGTCTGGCTCTGGGTCAGTGACCACACCAGCGTGGTCATCAGGAACATTAAGCTCTTTCTTGTATAGTTCTTCTGTGTATTCTTGCCATCTCTTCTTAATCTCTTCTGCTTCTGTCAGGTCTCTGCCTTTTTTATCCTTTATCATGCCCATCTTTGCACAAAACGTTCCCTTGATATCTCCAATTTTCTTGAAGAGATCTCTAGTCCTCCCCATTCTGTTGTTTTCCTCGATTTCCTTGCATTGTTCATTTAAGAAGGCCTTCTTATCTCTCCTTGCTATTCTCTGGAAATCTGCATTCAGTTGTTTATATCTTTCCCTTTCACCTTTGCTTTTCGCATTCCTTCTTTCCACAGCTATTTGTAAAGCCTCATCTGACAGCCACTTTGCTTTCTTGCATTTCTTTTTCTTTGGGATGGTTTTAGTTGCTGCCTCCTGTACAATGTTACGAACTTCCGTCCATAGTTCTTCAGGCACTCTGTCTACCAGGTCTAGTGCCCTAAACCTATTCTTCACCTCCACTGTATACTCATAAGGGATATGGTTTAGGTCATATCTGACTGGTCTAGTGGTGTTCCCTACATTCTTCAATTTAAGCCTGAATTTTGCAATAAGAAGCTCATGATCTGAGCCACAGTCAGCTCCAGGTCTGGTTTTTACTGATTGTATAGAGCTTCTCCATCTTTGGCTGCAAAGCACATAATCTATCTGGTTTCGGTATTGACCATCTGGTGATGTCCAGGTGTAGAGTCGCCTCTTGTGTTGTTGGAAAAGAGTGTTTGCTATGACCAGCGTGTTCTCTTGACAGAACTCCGTTAGCCTTTGCCCTGCTTCATTTTGCACTCCAAGGCCAAACTTGCCTGTTGTTCCGTTTATTTCTTGATTTCCTACTTTAGCATTCCAGTCTCCTATGATGTAAAGGACATCTTTTTTGGGTGCTAGTTCTAGAAGGTGTTGTAGGTCTTCATAGAACCTGTCAACTTCATCTTCTTCAGCATCAGTGGTTGGGGCATACACTTGGATTACTGTAATGTTGAATGGTTTGCCTTGGATTCGAACTGAAATCATTCTGTCGTTTTTGAGGTTGCACCCCAGTACTGCCTTTCCCACTCTTTTATTGACTATGAGGGCTACTCCATTTCTTCTAAGGGATTCATGCCCACAGTAGTAGATATGATGGTCACCTGACTTAAATTCGCCCATGCCCGTCCATTTTAGTTCGCTGATTCCCAAGATGTCAATGTTCAATCTTATCATCTCATTTTTGACCACATCCAGCTTGCCTTGATTCATAGACCTCACATTCCATGTTCCTAAGCAATATTGCTCCTTGCAGCATTGGATTTTCCTTTCAACCTCAGACACATCCACAGCTGGACGTCCTATTGGCTTTGGCCCAGCCGCTTCACTCTTTCTGGGTCTACTTGGAATAGTCCTCCGCTCTTCCTCAGTAGCATATTGGACACCTTCCGACCTGAGGGGCTCATCTTCCGGCGTCATATCTTGTAGCCTTTTGGAACTGTTCATGGGATTTTCTTGGCAAGGTTACTGGAGTGGGTTGCCATTTCCTTCTCCAGTGGATCACTTTTAGTCAGAACTCTCTGCTACGACCTGTCCGTCTTGGGTGTCCCTGCACGGCATAGCTCATGGCTTCATTGAGTTACGCAAGCCCCTTCGCCACGACAAGGCAATGATCCATGAAGGGGTCTACCCGCTTACTTGGGTGTAATCTCACGCAATCTCCAGGTTCGGCTGCGGCTTCACTCCATGGACTACGACGGGGCGGGGCTGCCTTATCTGCTGCTCCCGCACTGCACGTCTCTGGTGCCCCCACGAATCGCTGCCTAAGGCAACCACTTTAGTCATCCTCATGGACTGAACAGCCCGGGTTTTGTTGCAACACATTCCCTAAATTTCTTATGGGTTGTGTAAAGAAGTACTATACTTCCTTTTGGCTCTTCTGAATCTACTTCGATAAAACCATTATCATATTCCCCCTCTTTTTTTTTTTTAAATTAAGCTAAGTGGCTCTCAATACTTTAGGCTTTCTTCATAGGAAAGATGCTCTTACCCCTTGTCCATTTCGGTTGCCCTTTGCTGCACGTTTTCCATCTCTATAATCGCTTCTTGAAATTGGGCAGACAGAACTGCACACAATTCCCAAAATAGCCAAACCACAGATTTATGTAAAAGCGTTATGTCACTGTCTGCTTTATTTTCAAACCTTCCTAATAAACTGTCTTGCCTTGGCAAGAGTCAGGCTCCAGGGAGTCCTGGGTCCAGAGCTGGGGGGGGGGGGGGAGCAGACACGGTGCAATCCAATGTCGGTGGAGCGCAAAAGTGCCATAAAGTACTTTTGCAGCACCTGGAGAGTAAGCGGCGCTGAGGCTGGTGCTGCCTACGACCCATGTCACCGGTCCCGGACACAGGTAAGTCCTGCGCCGGTCAGTGCAGGGGCATGGGGATGGTGGGCAGTGGTGGTGAGGGAGGGGGCCATTGGCCGGGCTGGGATGGGGATATCAACGCTGGGCTGTGCCGATATCCTATGCCCCATCACAGCCTGGGCCAGCCTTACACGGCCTCCCTGGCTGTGTGCCAGCTAAAGAGCTGGCGTGCATCCGAGGAGGCCCATTGCAGCCCATGCATGCTGCCTACACTGGGGGAAGGGAACAAATGTCCCCTTTTCCTGAGGTGGGCCTGGGCCACGCCGGTGCAGGCTACAATGGCCATAGGATTCAGTGGCTACCCCTTTAGGACGGCCGTGCAAAGAAAATTACATAGGATTGGGCTTCCCAGCAGTGTCCTCACACCAGAGCAGACGGGAATTTGCTGTCTTGGGTCAGGTAATTGAGCCTGCAAACAGTCCGGTATTGCAGCCTAGATGGCGCCCTTGAAGCATAGAGCTCAGTCTTCTGGGCTCCTGCATGGAACAGAATGTGGTGGTGTAGGAGTACTGGGAATCCCAGTCCCCCCCCCCCCCGGAGCCTTTCATAATCTCCAGTATTGACAGGGGTGCCTGAGGCAGGTTGCCAACTGCCACTCGCTACTGCCACCACCATCTGGCTTGCATTTGCAAAGGAAGAGAGGGAGTGGAAGAGAAAGTAGCTTGGTTGGCAGTATGTGTGGGAGGGTCTTTCTGTTGTGGCACCTGGCCTATGGAACTTCCTGCTGGATGACATCTGTAGAGGCAGATAGACAAACTCTTTATTACGGTCACAGACCAGCATAAGATCAAAACCAGTACAAGACCAACATAGGCAACATAGAGGAGATCTAAATATATTAAATGCTACAATTAAAAATTAAAATTAAAATAGAACCCCACCCATCATTCTACCCATACTTTCCATACTCATAGGGAGGAACCATGTAATGAATGATTATACTGTACACAATCTCTCTGAAGCAGCTTAATCCAAATTAAGGAAATGCACAATCTTTCTTGGGATGTTTATCGCAGCCATGAGAAACTTAGCAACACTATGCAGTAACAGTGTTAGAATCTGATAACAGCAAGGAGCTATAATATTGGCTGGTACGCCCTGGAAACCTATCCAGCAGTGGGGAGATAAAGGCAGCACGAATATCTCTATAAAACGCACATCTCAGAGAAGGACATGTTAGGTTGTTTAAATTTGTCCTGAACCACAAGGGCATAACTGCTCTGCTAACAGAATCTTTCTATAACGGCCCTCTAGCACTTCTGAGGGGAATCCGCAGCAATGAGCCAGTGTAAACGCCCGTCTATATTTAAAAACCTCCAACTGAAAAAGATAAGGTGCAGGGGAAGCAATATTTCGAAATTCCTCATGACATCTGCACTGCCCCTACTCTCTCTGCTTTTCATACAGACATTAAGACATGATTTTTGTGCCATCTCTTGGACTGACGAGTCTGACTCTGCTGTTGTGTTTGCTGTGGCATCGTATGTTGTGGATTTTTAAATTGTGTTTTTATTTTATTTTTCATCTTTGGTTTGTGTGAGCCATCTTGAGTCTCTCCTTTTTGGAGAAAAAGACAGCATGTATAAAAGACATCTATATAAATAATAATAAATAAGTGGAGGAGAGAAGAAAGTGGTGGGCTAGGAGCAGCTTTAGAGGGGTGGGGAGGGCACTCTTATGCCACTGACCCAGACAACAGCATAGTGTGTGTGTGTGTGTGTGTGTGTGTGTGTGTGTGTGTGTGTGTGTGTTCATGCTACTCCCCCCTCCACCAGGTAATCTACCTTAGGTAACTGCCACAGGTTGCCTTAGGCTGAGGCTGACCATGACAGTGACACGTGCCTTTTCCCACCATCACAGTGTAGTGTACACTCAGTTGACATTGTCGTTTTGCTCTCCACCAGCAGCTAGTCACCACCTCTTCAAGCTCCATCGTTGTATAATATGAGATTATAAAAATGGGCGTGAAATACAGTATAAACATATTTGTAGAGCAACTGCTTTGCAACTATTTCTGACTCATAATGTGTGAACTGTGGGAGTCCAGAAGTAGCTCTGCAGCTTGCAGATCCAGCACAAATTGGGAGCATTGTTGGCCTGGAGCCATAATCAAGGCGACCTGTTTGTTCATGTCTTCAGGTAGCGGCATGCAGCAGGATGTAGGCCCAAATTGCAATGCGTAAACAGGTCTCCTTGCCAGGTCTTTGTTGGACCAACCCACTTTAGTTATGTTAACATGCACATTCTACACTTGTTCATTCCATCTCTTTCTATGTTTTTAAACACACACACACACACACACACACACACACACACACACACACACACACACACACACACACAGGGTGTCTCAAAAATGTACAGTACACACATTTTAATGCACTCTGATTCATATGTAATTGTAGAAAACCTGCAACACTCGAACATAAGGGAAGCAATTGAAGAGATGTGTGGAACCATCCCAGCACACACTTTGGTGAATGTCTGCAGACCTCTTAGTCAACGATGGCAGCAGTGTATAGACGCCAGTGGGGAACATTTTGAGCAGTATGTGCTTCTTCTCTTGCTTTTTTGGTGTGTGTGTGTGTGTGTGTGTGTGTGTGTGTGTGTGTGTGTGTGTGTGTGTGTGTGTGTGTTCATGAGGCTCACTGAGAGGAGTCCTGTGGGGCAGACACCAAAAGCAGAAAGCTGAAGATGTCCCCACTGCAAAATGTATGTGAAGCACGCTAGACTCTAGTCTGGAGTCTGTTCCCATCCACAAGGCCAGGCAACTGAGGTGGTCTCATCAGGGAAAGGATTGGCAGGAGGGGGCCCTTCTTCTGTCTGCCTGTCAACATCAGCCATTCTCCCTCTTCCTGCTTCCTAAAAAGGAAGAAGGGAGCAGTATTTCCCAAACTTTTTCAACCTGTGGCTCCCTTGACCATTGGCAACCATTGGCCTCGGTTCCCCATTACATGATGTTGATGCCTGCTAATAGGCATTGCAGTTTTCTGAGAGGATTCCGTGGCACTCTGTGGCTCCCCTGGGGGGAGCTGCGCCTCCCAGTTTGGGAACCACTGGAATAGAGCAGAAGAGGAAGTGTGGAGGAGAGTGGTGGGTTAGAGCATTGCCTCGGGTGCCAGAAGGTTTTGGACTGGCCTTGAACATTACCTGTCCAGCTGCTGCTTGCACTGGGTGAAGGCTAGGATGTATATGTTGCCATGGTAAGAAACGGGAAAAAACATGTTACTCTGAAACCGCTGTAGGACTCCAGTCGCTTGCCAATAAGGTGCGCACTTACTGGATAATACCTGAATACTCAACCTACTTTGTTGAGCTGATTGTTTGCGTTGTGGTTTCCACAAACATCCCATCTTTGAAGGGAATGTCTCCACGGGGCAATTACAGGGAGCAAAGAAGCAGGGAGTGCAGGCCTCAGCAAGTGTCTGAAGAAATATCCTGTGGAATATTTTCTTTCTCTGGAAACGTTTTATGAGGTCCAAAAAGCCACCCAATGCCATGACAATGCAAGGAAGACGGGAGAAAGGTACACAAGAAGGAAGAGGGAGAGTAATTCTTTAAGACCTTAATTACACTTTTATGTAACTCTCACTCCTTTTATTGCTTCTTTTCTTCATATAGTGGAGTTAAAGTAAAGGAAAGGTGATTTATGGTCATTGCAAAGAGTGTTAAAGGTCATGGTGATTTTTGCGTGGTCACATTCACCTGCTACCTAAGCTGTGTTCTCTGAGAGCCCGATCAGCCAACTAGCTTCATATTTCACTATTATGGCCACTAAAACCGAGTTCCATCAGCCCCCCGGTATTGTGGTCTGCGGCACCAGAGTTCACTTGCTTTGCCTACAGAAGACCCCAGATCCATTCCTTGGCATCTCCAGTTAAAAGGATCTCAAATGGGAAGGCTGGGAAAGGCCATGAAGAGATGCTGCCAGTCAGAGAAACAGTGCTGGGCTAGATGGACCAACAGCAGGCTCTAATGCATATCTACTCAGAAGTAAGTCCTATTGTGTTCAGTGACACTATGGGCACAATCCAAACCTACTTAGGCCGCCGTTGTAACCAGCAGCCCAGCGAAAACGGGAGGCCCCAGAACGGAAAGGGGATTCAAATCCCCTTTGAATTCCCCTTTTGGAGGGGATTTGAATCTCCTTTCCATTCTGGGGCCTCCCGTTTTCTCTGGGCTGCTGGTTACAATGGCGACCTAAGTAGGTTTGGATTGCGCCCTTACTCCCAGGAACGTGTGTTTAGGATCGCAGCCCCAAGAGTTTGACTTGGCATAAGGCAGCCCTTTATTAGAGCACCTGCTTTGCGTGCAAAGGTTCTAGGTTCAGCCCTTGGCTTCTCGAGTACTGACACTGGGAAAGGCCTCTCTCTTTTTTGTATGCTGGAGACTTGGAGAACTGCTGCCAGTCTGTGATGACACTACTGAGCAAGATTGATCCACGGTTTGACTCAGTAGGAGACAGCTTCAAATGTTCATATTCAGGATCTGAAAAGTCAGCTTTTGCAGGCTCCCTCCATAACATGCTGGATTTTGTCCTCCATCATAGGATGCTGCTTTATACTGAATCAGACCATTCATCCATCTAGGTCAATATTGTCAATTTGACAGACTGGCAGAAGCTCTCCAGGGTTTCAGAGAGGAGTTTTTTCTCTGCCTTGCCTGGAGATGCCAGGAACTGAACCTGGGACTTTCTGGATGCAAAGCAATTGCTCTAGCCTCTACCAATGAACCATGGCCTTTCCCCAGTGATATCTCTTAATCCAAAATTATGCCCAGGCCCCTCCTTGCTTACTCTCCATGCTTACTCTACCAGGTTCCACCCCCAAGCTACCAGATTCAAAGCCCTGGCTCCATCTCTTGGATCTCCACAAAGAATCGGTGGTATTGCAATTCAGAGTTTTACACAACAATCACATTTCAGTCCAGTTCAGACTAGGATTGTGTCAGGTGCTGGAGGCACTTATGAATGGGGGTTCCCAGCAATCAAGCTCCGACAGCCTTACTTCCTGTGTCACCCATTGCAAGCCTGGCAGACCGAGCTCTGTGTTTGAGCATGCCATCTAGGCTGGCAATACCAGCTTGCCTGGGGCTGACGCCACAGAGTCAATCCCGTTCTGCTAAGCTGTGCTGATCGGGGCGTGGAAGCAGTGGGAAAGCCCTGAAGCTGGAGCCTCCTTCCTTTCCCCTGATCTGCCTCTGTGCCAAGGCCAAAATTGGAAGACTCCACTGCCACCATGAGGACAAAACCAGGCAGAGAGAGACCATCCGCGAAGACCTCCCTCCCAGTTACATGGAGACTTTCCCAAAAATCTAAACCAGCGGTTCCCAAACTGTACTCCGCGGAGCACTTGGGGCTCTGCGAAGCATCTCCAAGTGCTCTGCGAAGAGATTGGAAGGAAAATAAATAAAATAAATGTGACAAGATCTCAAAATTGTGAATTTGTGCAGCCATGAACTGTGTACTGTATAGGTAAATATTGGGTAGAAATTATTTATCTCCTGCAGCATACTGTGAAGCAGTGTAGATAGCAAGTATTATAGACCGAAGTGCACCTCAGCTTTGTCCTGTCGCAATGAACGAACGATGAAGGAGCATCCTAATGCAAGCTGCTTCCTTCTGGTTCCTTTTAAAAAAAAACCAAAAACCTCCCCCTGTTTGGAGCAGTCAGGCTTCTTCCCTCTGGCTGCTTCTTCCTGGTTGGAGGGTTGAAAAATGCAGTTGTGTAAAAAAAGCAAAAAAATGCACACGTGCCTTCGGCATAAGGGTGACAATGGTGCTCTGTGACCAATTTATTTATTTATTATTTACAGTATTTTTATCCCGCCTTTCTCCCCGAAGGGACCCAAGGCGGCTTACAACAAAAAAAGAAATACATACAAAAAACACAGTATAAAAATATCACATTTTAAAACAGTAAAAACAATTCATGAAAATTAATAATTTCCTAAAAAGTGCTCCACAACTCAAAAAGTTTGGAAACTGCTGACCTAAATAATAACATGTAGTCCTGGGCCCAGGAGGACTGGGGAAAGGCTCTGAGTTCAACCAAATGGTAAAAAAATATATAAAAATCTTTATTGAAAATACAAAAGGCTGAGCAGGGAGGGGAATTGGATAGTACAAGGAGGAAAGCATAAAAGAAGCAGGCTTGAAAAATGACTTGGACATTGGCAGTGCCCAGGTACAGATCTTAGTCAAAAAAACAAGCAGGGAATTACAGACAAACTTAAAGCAAAAACAATTTCCTAGTACATCAAAGTCTCATTGTTCTTTAACTATACCATAATGCCTTTTTTAACACTGCAGATGTCTTCCTGGAAAACAGAGTACAGTACTGTGTGAAACAGTACTGTAGGAGGTCATTATAACACTGTTCTACATGTGTTCACAATACTGCTGCTGTTACTTCTCCCACATGGCAGCGGTGGAAGATGATGGGAGGAGCTACTCCCAGGAGAATGAGCCAGGTTGTGACTCATCTATGGGAACTGCAGAAGGACTCATCTTTCTTGTTGAAGAGGGCATCTAGGGTCGATTGCCCTGCCTACTGTTTCCAAAACATTTCCTAGTAGCAAATAATTGGCCCCATGCTAGCCAGAATACACTGCTCTCATTGGTGCAGAATATTCTAGCCAAAAAATTCTAGTAAGTATATGCAGCTCCCATTGGCTGAAAGCACAACGCAGACAGCTGTACTTTTCCACTCCAACCTTTTGAATGGTTTTAAGGATTTTAACCTTTTTCTTTTTTATGATATTGTAAAAATTCCACCAAGGACGAAGAGTGCTATAACAAAACAATGTTATAGGAAGCAGCTTTATAGGAGGTATTACTGACCCCAAAGTCCATCACACTTTTCTGATCCTCAGGAGGCGGGTGAGCACTTGGCCACATACAGATGTGATCTCTGAGGGAGCCAAACCAAATCACACCCAAGGATCCTTGGATTTGACCTTAAGAAACCCAGGTTTCAATGATATAATGGATCTGTCAGATTGGATGATTTCTGACCAGCTGGGCATCTCTACCTGCCCTCTGATTGGGTTGGGAGGGCTTAGATGCCCAGTCGACTGGTGCACGCAAATCCCAGCGGGTAGACTGTCCAAGACTATTCACCCAGTTATCTTCACCCAGATGGATGACAGCAAATCCACTTAACAATCTGTCTGCATGGTCATGTGGTCTTTCTGTGAAGGCGCTGATTTCAAAGTGTTTCAGGGAAACGACTTTCCTATCAAATCTTATGTTGAGTCTTTCCTTAAAGGAAATAGAAGAGGAAAAGGAAGGGAGCATGGGGAACTCAATAATCCCACAAGCCCTATAAAACCCTAGCATCAGGGCTTGCTTAATCCCTGAGCACATGATCTCTAGTTTGGTAAGAATACTGTCTAAGCACCTGCAGCCTGAGTAGTGCTTTGGATCTTGACCCTTGCCTGATTTTGAGCATGAATATATCTCTGGTCCTCCTGATCCTCTGTTGCTGCCTTGGATTCTGACTTCTGCCTATTTTGGACACACACCCCTGTAGAACCAACCTGTCCATGAGGACAACTGAGGCAGTAGCCTTATGGGGCAGATTGGTGGGTGATGCCAGCCTCTGTTCACACATTTGCCTCCATCACGTCTCCTCCTCCCATTCTCTAGATTTGAAAAGGAAAAGGGGAAGACAGTGGAAGAGGAAGTGTGGAGGAGATGAGAGTGGTGGGCTTGAGCTATGTGGTGGCTTGGAGCCTGGCCCTTGCTGAGACCTGACAGCCTCCTCCAATCTGCCCTCCTGTTTGCTGCCCTGAACAGGGATCTGGGCCCATGCCTTTCCTCACCTCAACCCTTCCCCCTTTCCAGTGGTGGTGGTGGTGGAATAGATTACTCCGAGATTAATTCAGGATATTTCGGAGCCCTTGCATCGCAAGCAAAAAATTTTCATTCCCTTAACACAGGCTCCATATTCATTAAGCCATAATGACTCTATTAATTGAATATGTAAGTTTGTCTAATTAGACCCAAGACTTATTTCTTCAGTTTAAAGGGTAAAAATAAAAAATTTAAGCAGACGAACAAGATCGAGCATTTAGCAATGATGAATGGGAACTGGGAAAGTGCAATATTCCAATATGAATTTGTTAATAGCATCCGTTCATTAGACGATGTACATTAGTAGAAAGGTCAATCCATTTTAGGGCTTGATGTGTTTCCCAGGTAGTAAATTTTAAAAAGGGGGGGAGGGGAAGCACACTGAAGAAGAGCTGAAAATGAGGGGAAATGATCAGGGGGTCACCGGGCCTCATCTGAGTGTTCAAAAGCAACAGTGGACCACATTAAATACACCATACAACTCTCAGATCTCACTGTTCATGAAGATCTGCCAAGAAAGCTCCACAGCTCTGTCTCCTATCAGTTAGGGATATGAAACTTATAAGGGTGAAGGCCAGTATCTTCTCCGTCATGGCATTAAGTCTCCAGAACTCCCTGCCTCATGAGGTCTACCTGAATCTGTCCTCACCACTTTTTTTTTTCTTTTTTGGTGAAGGAAGGATAGAATGCAAATTTTTAAAAAAAGAACCTTTCTTTTGAAAACAGTATCCCAGCTGAACTGTCTCTGCCAAGATGACATTTCTGTGCCTTACTGTTTGGCTTTATTGTGTTGTATTTCATTGTTCTCTTTTCCTCCCCTTGGCTTGGTTTCCTGAAAGGGCAAATTATACGTTTGGAAAAGAAAGAATGAAAACAACTAGACAAGCAAAATATAAAGTTATCATCACGACTGCTTAAGCAACCTAAGTGATTTCTTGGAGCAGGGAACCCCAAAGCAGGGTAAGACACTTTGATCCTTGCGGTACTTCTTCACAACACACGTAATTAAGATATGGAATTCACTGCTGCAAAATGGACTGATGGCTCTTGCCTTAAATGGTTTATGGGATATAAAAAATTCAGGGGGGAGAGAGGGATGAACAGCTAGTTGCCATGATAGCTAACAGAACCGCCAGTTGCAGCACACCTCTTCATGCACTCCTGGCAAGCATCCTAGAGGCATCTGATTGGCCAGCTTTGGTCTGATCCTACAAGGATCTCCTTATGAAGTGGAAAACCCAAGTGTTCCCCTTTCTCAATAATTAACATGTGTGACAATCACACAAGCCAATCACACAAGTCCCTCTTGCACAAGTCCCTTTTACTTCTTGGAGAATTATGCCCTATGGATCAGATCCATCTTCATAGCATTCTGCTGCCCTCAATGGAATCCAGCCAGATCCAGCTTAAGGCCTTCTGTGGCCTGAGACACCATACCATATACTGCCCCCTTGACCTGGTTGCATGCCAACCTCTGCCTCCGCTGCTCCCCTCCCAAGATTCAAAAAGGAAGAGGGGAATGGATGGGAAGAGAAAGTGTAGATGAGAGGAGCATGATGGGCTAGAGCACCAGAGACCAGTCTCCTCCGCACTTCCTTGTTTCCCTCTCCCTTTTTGAATCTTGGGAGCAGGGGGAAGATTGGTAACGGCGGTGGCTGGTGCACCATCGGATAAGGATGTCAGGAACAGAGGTGTAGCTACACTCCTGGGGGGCGGGCGCTGTAACACCCCATGTGACGACACAAGCCTCACCCTAGGGCGTGACATCACAAGCCACGTCCCCAAACCGCAAAAAGTAAAAAACACACCCCTGCAGTTTTTCGGCCGTTTTAAGGCCATTAGTGGTGTGGGCGGGTGGGAGGGCGACTTCTGCTGGCGCACCCCCGAAAACAACAATTTTTCCTGCTGCCGCTGCCCCTGCACTGCCGAATTGCTGCCAAAATTGCAGCTAATGCACACACACACACCGCTGCGTCTCACCCCCTGCATCTGGGGGGCCACCGCCCTCCCACCCCCCTAACGACAACACTGGTCACGAAGTCTTAGGACTGAGTGCATGCTTTGCACGCAGAAGATCCCTGGTTCTGTCTCCAGCATCTCTCGTTAAAAAAGGGTCTCTGATAGTAGTAGGGTTGGGAAAGACAGTGGAGAACCACTGCCTGTCAGAACAGACACCCCAGGACTTCAGGACCAGTCCATCTATGATCACCTCATAGTCACCTCAGACAGCAGATTGATGGAAGAGAGGCAACCACTCCATCTGCCCTCTCCATCTCCATCGCTCCTCCTCCTCGCACTCCCAAGATTGGGAAAAAGAAGAGGGGGGTGGAATGGAAGACAAAGTGTGGAGGAGAGACTTGGGCTAGGGTGGAGATACTGCAGCCCAACACTCGCCTCCACACTTCCTCTTCCACTCTATACCCCTCTTCCAATAAAAGGAGTGGGACAAGTAGAGGCTGGCACATCACCAAGTAAAGAGAGACATCATTTGGCACACCAGCCATGCAGGGTTTGATGCACCTGGGTGGACCTGACTCCAGATAAGGTAGCTTCCCATGCTCATCTGACATGGACAGTACCGTTTTTGGTGGCACCCTGTGTCATATGGCATTTCACTCAATATTCAGACATGGGAGTCCAGCTCCATCATTGCCACTGAAAGGTCTAGAGGAGCAATATTTTGACAGAGGAACCATTTGGAGGAGCACTTTTCTAGCTGCACTAAGCACTAGGATCATTTTGCAGGCAGCCCTTCAGCTATAAATTTGCAGGAGCTTTCCAACATTGACCTGCTCTCAAATAATCAGGCTTCGAGGCATTTAAAGAATTGATTCAATTAACCCAGGTGGTGGGTTGAGGGGCGACGGATGCTATAATGTCTGATTTATTCTTCACTAAAATTAAAACACAAGTATCTGTGAAAGAACATTTGCTGCCATTGTGACGAATAATGAGAGTGCCAAGTAATTAATGAGGGACATCCAAGGCTAAAGCACTTGAGATATAACAGAACATGAAAATTATAAGAACGTAGGGATAGACTTGTTGGATCAGACCAAAGCACTCTTACAGCGCAATCCTGTGTTAAGGATATCCTATGGCGTTGTATCCTATGGCGTTGTATCCTATGGCAATCCCGGGCTGCCCTGGTGCAGGCCAGGAGCACCTCAGGACAGGGGGACGTTCGTCCCCTTCCTCGGGTGCCTATGGGCCTCCTCGGCTGTACGCCAGCTGAAGCTGATGTATATCTGGGAAGGCCGTGTAAGGCTGAACCGGGCTGGGAAGGGGCTTAGGATATCGACGGAGCGTGCTGCCGATATCCCTGCCCCCTCCCAGCCCGGGCCAACCAATGACCACCCTCACTCGCCGACCTGTCCCCGCCCGTCCTCGCCCCTGCACCAAGCAGCCTAGGCCTTACCTGGGCCGCCAGGGTTGTGAGCGGTGCCGGCCTCCGTGCTAGCGCCACTTACACCCGAGTCAGCGCAAATGTGCTTTACAGCACGTTTGCAACGCTTTATACTTTAAAGTGGGCATACGCTTCAGAGTGGGCTTTAGGATGCTTAAGAGCGGGCATGTGCTCCCACGCTCTAAAGTTACACAGGATCGGGCTGCCCATCCAGCATTGTGCTAGCAACAGCCACAAAGGTGCTCCTTGAAGCTCACAAATAGTAAGCAGAGGTGAAGGACATCTCATCTTTTCTATCTCCATCACCTGTTCTTCATAGGTATACTGCCGGATGATCCATTTAGCTATTATGGCCAATATTTTTTATTATTTATTTTTCACATTTTGATACCGCCCTTCCTCCAAGGAGCTCAGAGTGGTGTACATATTTCCTCCCCACCTTTTTGTCCTCACAACAACCCTGTGAGGTAGGTGGGGCTGAGAGATAGTGACTGGCCCAAGGTCACCCAGGAAGCTTCGTGGCTGAGCGGGGATTTGAACCTGGATCTTCCAGGTCTAAGTCCAACTCCCAAACCACTACACCATACACATACACATACACATAGCCATTGATAGACCTCTCCACATCTTGTGGCAATAAGTTCCTGAAATGAATTACTAAAGGACTATCTTTTGTACTGTCAATAATCAATCAGCTGTTAATCAGTTTTGTCAGGTGGTCCCACACCCTAGAATTAGGAGAGAGAAGGAGTTTCTTTCTACCTACTGTCTCTGCACGGTTCATACTTTGAATTGAATGCAGTATTTAAAATGCCTATCCCTTTTCTACTATAAAAGTCCATAAGGGTGACTTTGATCAAGATAAAAATCACAATAATAAATACGACTCAAAGAAGCCATACTAGAATGAAACAGCAGTGTTGAGAATATCAGCCAAAATTATTGATGCTGCTTAAAAACTCGGTTGAATGGGACAGACCTTGGCACCAGAAGGACCCTAGGGAAGGAATTCCAGAGAAGGAATTCCACTAGAGAAAAGATCCTTTATCCAGTAGGCATCTGCCTTACTTTTGACAGTAAAGGAATCCAGAGAAGGGCCTCAAAAGATGATCTTCTTAACTGTAGGCAGATTTGTGTGAGAGAAGTCAGTCCTTCAGATCTCCTGGTCCCAGACTACTTAGGCAAACACTAGGCACTTTGAGTTGCATCTGGGAACAAATGGAAAGCCAGTGTCCATCTTTCCTTACTGGTGAGATGTAATCACTACAGCAACTGCGCCAGTCAGCAATCTAGCCACCCTGTTTTGAAGCTGTTGAAGTTTCCAAGCATGCATCAAAGGGGTGGGGGTGGGGGGCATGTGTTACACATGGTAGAAATGAAGCCTTGGTGGTAAAGCAGATACTTTGCATGCAAAAAATGTCTCCGGTTCAATCAACAAGTGCGGGAGGAGGTGATGGTGGCACTGGAGCAGTGCGCTATCTTGCTGTGTTGCAGAAGATCCTGGGGTGCACCTCCACACGCATGACAGCAAAAATGTCTTGGCCTGGCTTTGCACCTGCCCTATTAAGCAAGCCTTCCTGCTGTTTGCTGCCCTGTTGATTCTTTCTCTTCTCCTCCTCTGGCAGTAGCTCAGGAGCTCTGACGGTAATGTGCTCTGTCATAGTTGTTTCTGACACAGAGCAATTCTCACACCTCCTTTGCAAGAGGTGAAAGCAGCAGAATTGGAGGTCATCCCCCTTCCCATAGCTACGGCCAGACAGTGCAGGGGTCCGCGCACTGGTGTCCTTGACTCCCGCCAAAGTGTGTGCTTGTGTGTGTTGTCTCGAACGTAAGGCAGCATCAACAGCCTCCCTCCTAACAGCATGGAGGCTCATGAAGTTTAATTGACCAAATTTAATGTGCTCACGCTGCTGACAGCTGCGGCTCGGAGCGGCAACTCTCTTTAGAGCAAGAGAAAACAGAGTAGTTGAACAAACGTTCCCCCGATGAAGGGTTATTCATGCCCCAAAGTGTGCTGGGACCGATCCTTTTTCGCTTAATAGAGTCTACTTCCTGCACCTAGTTCTTTTGGCTTCCTTTTGTCTTGTGGGGCTGCTGCCCTTTGCAATTGTGAAATGAGGCTGTAGGAATAGGGCCCACTGAACTCAGCAGAACTCAAGGAATGCATAGGACTGGACTGTAGCTTTTAAGAGCAGACCTCCTTCCAAGACCTCCAACTGCTTTGCAGATCAATTAGATAAAACAACCAAAAGTAAACAGTTATGTCAGGTCTAAGGGCTTGCAAGCTGATCTTGAAAGACCTTCATTCTGTTCTCTATGAGGCCCATGTTCCAATTGAAATCTACGGTTTAATCATAGCAATAAGAAGTCTCATATTATTATTTGGAGACTTAGCATTGTTTTTGGAATGTGGTCTGAACGAACGCAAAAGAATGTGAAAAGATTCACACTCTTTTCCTCTGTTCCTTTGAACTATTGTGGATCTCTCACAAATCACTGCCAATTTTGCATTTTCTCTGTCATATTCGTGCTCAAAATCTATATAAAAAATGACTAATCTTGGGGGCATGACCTATATATTAAAGTTTGTTGTTCAGTGATACCAGTTGCTGGGGGGGGGGGATAATGGGGGCTATTGCCATTAAACCCTGGTTGTAGGCTTCCTGGATGCATCTGATTGGCTACTGTGGCAAATGGGATGCTGGGTTAGATGGATCTTCTGGTCCATCCAGCAGGGCTCTGCCTATGTCCTTATGTTCCGTGGCCATCATTGCATCTTGTGGCCGTGAATCAGTTATAGACAAGAACTTCTTTTTGCTGTCCTGATGACCTCAGTCATCCCCAAATCAACTTCACTGCCTCCCCCCAGTTCAAGTATCAGCTGCGTTGTGTTGTTGTTTTAAACTGGAAAGATGGCGGAAATTTATTAAATAAATGGATTTATTTAAGACCATTACACACCTTTAATTATTGTATTAATTATTATTTAATTGAAAATAAGATAAACACTAAAACGAAATAAACCTTAATTTCAGACTCCTCCTCCTCGTCGTTGCTCCGGGCAGTGTAGTCCTAAGCGTGTTTCTCAAAAATGAACACCACGTCCACTCTCCGCGACTTCCTATAATAATATGCCCTGCTGAACACGTTAGGCTTGTGTTTGCTTTTCAATTGAAGCAACGACGGACGAGGCTGCTACTCGTGGCAATGAGGCACATTGCCCAGAAGATGGCAGCAAACACACGGGAGAAACGCCTCCAGTGTCGCGGATCCGGTAACCTGGTTGTGGTGGCTTTGGGGGAATGTGTCTGGCGGCGGCGGCTGGGATTCCTCACTGTGACTCCCTAAAGATCCGGCCTCTTTCCTGAGAGAAACACGTGCAATCGGTTCACGCAGAGAATCGTGCTGGGTTTGTCTGAAAACCCCTCACTTCCCACACTGCAAAACCACCCATGCAATGCAACAAAAGCTGCAGCAAGAGGAAAAGGAGGGGGTAGCAGTAGCAGGATCTCCTGTGTACAGTGGTGATGGGGGGGGGGCAGTAGTGGAGGTGTGTTTTCCACACCCTTTTATGGAGGGAGACTATAAAATGAGGCCCCCAGATGTGAGCAGGGCTTGAGAACAGAGCACTGAATTTGAGGACGAGGGCCCTGTCTGTGAAGTCTTTGGGCTTTTACCGTCCAGAGAAACACCAGAGGAGGAAGGGAGAGAGGCTTACTCTGGGCAACTCTCTCCCTGAGGGGGCACGGGGGAAAGAGGTGAGTGAGCTTCCCCTGCAAAGTGTTCTGCTAGCCAGACTCAGACTGTGTCAGCAAACCGTGCTTGCCCCCCTGTGCCTGCTTTTTGACAGCTGGCTCTTGCATCCTCCCGTGGCTTAAAGGCAGTATGTCTTATTCCCAGTGATCACGACCCGGCCAGAGTTCACTATCTTCAGGCCGAAGCCTACGTGCACTTGTTATTACCTGGCAGCAAGCCCCGCTGACTGCAATAAGTTCCCAGTAGACAGGTAGAGATTGCACTACGGGTTTTGTTGATTTCGGCTGGAGAGTTTAGCAAGCATTAAAAGTGAACTTAAAAGTGCTCAGCGTTGGCTGGATTGTACCATCTGGGTGTTTGCTATGTCTGCTCTGGTTTTTTCCCCTATTTGCCAAGGAGTGTGTATCTGGGACGCAGACCTGTGCGCAGAGGTGTGCCTTTCACACCCTTGTGTGTTTGTGTGCAGAAGGCAAAAAGGTGTTATTGGGGGTCTATCTCCTAGGTATGTAACACTGCTTTTGTTTCTGTTTTCTGGCAGCCTAATCCTAAGCATGTTTACTCAGAAGCAAGTCCCTCTGAGTCCAGTGGAGCTTACTCCTGAGTAAACGTGCATGTGATTACAGCCTTAATATACTGTATCTCTTTCTCTCTTCCTTGTTTCCTTGAGTACTTTGTTCAAACCCCACTACGTATAGTAAACTGCATTAACTATTTCCACTGCTGCCTCCCTTCTGTGCAGAGAGTGAGCAGTTGGGGGCCACACAAAGTGACCTAAATGCAGTTAAAGTGCAGAGAAGGATAGTCAGAGGTGCCCTGGAATTACCTCTGAACAGTACAGGGGTAGTTCTGAGCTGGGGCAAACCACCTCACTTGAAATGGTCGTCTGCAAAGTGGTTTGTATCCACAAAGAAACTTCAGCCTTGGGAAAGATGCCTACATCTCTACTGTGTTGCCTCAGTACCCCCCCCCCCCCCCACATACTTCCTCCAAATTGTCAGGCTTTGCTGATGCCCCTTGTTTGAAAAACTTCACACAGTCCTGTAGAGCAAAACAGTGGCCACAGAGTTCTAGAAACTGTGTCCCTCAGCCCCCACCCGCATATGTTTATTTATTTGTTACTTTTGAAATGTGGATACGTGTGAAACTTTTTGATCTGGCAACCCTGTGGTATATATACCACATCCCCACCTGCAGAGACTGAGGTCTGGCTCTTTGAGGGGTTCTTGAAGATTTCTTTGCTGGGACCTGCCAACTGATCCGAACTCAGTGCTGATCTTCAAAGGAGGTGCTTTCAGCTATGCCCCCCCACCCCCTCCCCAGTTAAGTGCAGAAAGCCAAAGGGGTAGTCAAGCACACAACTCCCACCACAGATATGTAAGAAGTGTGAGTTTCCTGCAGGGAGCTGGATGTGGGCAAGCCTGTCCGTGAGACAGAGTGCCTCTTCTGTGGGATATAACTGGGGTAGTGAAATCATTCTAACCCCATTACTGCCCCCCTTTCCTCTGCTTTTCTTTTTCTTCTTTAGCATTTCAGGTATCCTTTAGAAGCTGCTCCAAGTTTGCACATCCACTTGGAATCTTTCTTGACTTTGCCCTCTCAACCATTCTGTATTTCTGTTCCTTCCATTTTACAGATAAGGAGACTGAGGCTGATTTCCCTCCCTCCACTGCTCAGTTCATGACCCGAGTCTACCAGATACGTCTGGCTTTCTACCTGTGCCAGGGTGTCCCCAGCCCACATGTGTGTCAAGAGTGATTGTGCATCAGAGAGAGAGAGAGAGAGAGAGAGAGAGAGAGAGAGAGAGAGAGAGAGAGAGAGAGAGAGTCTGGATCTGACATTTTTATTGCTCCTTTCTTCCCTCCCTTGGCAGCGAGTTTCTAATTAGATTCCCAAATTCCTCCTGGGCAGCTAGAGCGATTCCTTCCTTGAGCCTCTGCTTAGAAACCCAGTCATCAGATTTCCGCTGGGCTGCTTCTAAGACCAAGGTGCTAATTCTCCTTTAATTATCACAGGGAAATCCTCTGTAATTGGTCCTGTCTCTCCCCCTCCCCACCTCAGCCCTATCTCGTACCCCCTTGCTTTCCCCCCTCCCCTCCATCACTGCTTATCAGCCAAAAGGGAAAGAGGGTTTCATGCAATGCCTCTGGCTTTGTTGGATAAATAACTATCAGTTCATGCCCAGTTGATGAGATGAAGCCCAAGAGATGAGGGCGGTTGAATGGACTTGAATGTCAGGGAATCAAAGAAGCGAGGACCTGTTGACTCTTGATCTCTCTCCAGACTTGGGCTGAGTGACTTATGTAAATAGAGAATTTTAATTCTATCATCCTTCTAGGTAGGATGGCCCTGCCTCCCTGGCCCTGCCCTCATGTCCAATAAGAAGAGACCTGCCTTGACACCTGCCTATATACAGGGGACGGCTGCAAAATCTTCAACACTGATCTTGGGAAGAGAAAAAATATCCATAGCTGTCCTGCCTCGGGTCAGAGAACAGGGGACACCATCGCATCAATAAAGAAGAGCGCTCCCAAGGCTATGACTTCTAGCAAAATTGAGATGCCAGGCGAAGTGAAGGCTGACCCTGCGGCTTTGATGGCATCACTGCATTTGCTACCTTCTCCCACGCCCAATCTGGAAATCAAGTACACCAAGGTAAGTTGGGCTCCTTGCTTCTTTTTTCGGGTAGAGACTGAAGGCTGAAAATCTCCCATCCTTCAGGGCTGAAGAGTCCATTCCACTCTGCTTTGCGTGCAGAGAGAACTTCTCCAAAAAACAAAAAAACAAAAAGCACTGCTTTTCGATCACCCCGTCCACCAAAAGAAAAATCCTAATTATTTTATTTAAATAAAGGAAAATCCACAGAATAACCAGACTGCAAGTAATGTTTCCTAGGACTTATTTGCCATTTCTGTCTGTCTGTCATCATCCTTTTTCAGAGCGGATCCATTTTTCTTTCCCGGAAAAGGGCTTTCCCTTAATATCTTTTAGTTGTTCCTGATGAGTGTCGGAGGAAGTTATTGTCCAAATCTCATTCTATGCTGTTGAAAGTGAAAAATGTTTTGTTTTTTTTAAAGCAGTCTATATAACTCCTGGGACTTTTCGTTTACAGTTCCTGTAGGAGATGTAATCCAGCCAAAATGTTGCAGTTTTGGATGAAGGATTCTTTTGCTGGTTTCTCTCTTAGGCGAATATGTAATCTTGAAGACAAATTGTCAGGAGAATATTCTTCTCATATTTTTAAGCATTAACTGGAAATATATATTAACCTGATCAGTGCCTGGGACTAATGGTTGATCCTGTGGACAGAGATGTATGCAGCGCTTCTATGTTTACCTTGTAACATTTTCAGATTTTTATCAACTGCATAATCAATCAGTTATTCCCCCCCCCCAAAAAAAAACCCACATGCAATTACAGCTTATAAATGGTTTGAAATGTTATACCTATGGGTACATCTCCTGTCGGTGCTTTTTCCATTTGTATTATTAAGACACTTTGGGCATGATCCAGTGGGAAGATTTCCTGCACAAGCCTCATTGAGATGAATGAGGGATTAATTGTGGAGTGCTCTGAAAGGGACATTAAATGCTTCAGGCTTGTAAAAAGGGATAGTTGTTTCAAAAACAGATGCAGAACTAAAGGTAATGTGGAGCTGATTAAAAGAAGCCCCATAGCAGCAAAGAGAAGCATGATTAGTTTCCATTTTTATTCACACTGTTTCCAAATTTCATTCCCCACTTTTTAATTGTTACTGCTGTTCCATGTTACCTAATAAAAAATTAACGAAAACACTACCAAATAGCAGTTCAAACAAAGTAGTCGTTTTTAAAATTAAAAAATAAAATATGTGAGCATTGGATGGCTTGCATGAAACTTGCTTGTTTAGTATAAAATGTTCAACATTCCACACAATATATGGATTATTAGTCTGTGGTCGTGATTACTGTGAGCACGATCCAGACTAACTTAGGCACTTCTAGGTGTCATTGATTGCAATGGGAGAGAATAAGAGATGCCCAGGTGTCCTGTAGAAAATGTTTAACCTTGCCTGGATCTTGCCCACAGTGATTGTGGTATTACAGACTAACAATAGTCTTAAATTAGGTATCCTTATTATGACAGAAATGTTATGACGTCTCCTTCATTCTTTCCAATGGGACTGAAAAGTGCTTATTCTTTATTTACATCTTAGTGACCATACACTATTTTGACATGCAGAGTAAAAGAAGCGGATAAAAAATAAAATAAAAATGCCTCTGCCCCAAGGAGCTTGCACATAGAATCTAAGTGTGTGTGTGTGTGTGTGTGTGTGTGTGTGAGACTGACAGACTGACAGACAGGCAGGCAGACAGACAGACAGACAGACAGACAGACAGACAGACAGAGGAAGGGGAGAGTCAGAAGTAGTAGCAGGGCTGAATGTGACCAAATGCAGAGTTGCCCATATTTACAGCCCAGTCCTATGTATGTTTACTTGAAAGTAAATCACACTGAGTTCAGTGACTGTATTCATAAGACTGCTGCAGCCTTAGGCTGTTTTTTTTAGGCTTCAGTTCTCAGGCTCTGTGACATCTTTCTTTTTGCTAGGGAAAAGAAAAATGATTGACCTGGAATATATGAGAATGTTGGACTATGTGAACATTCTCAGCTTGAACACATCCTCTTTGCACTCATTGGTCCCCAAATGCTTGTGTGGTGCCACCAGCATGTTAAGGATCGTGCAGAACATAGGAGTGATCCGATCCTTGCCAGGAAGATTCGCACCCATTACAGTAGCAGGGGAAAGGTGAAAGTGGAGGACTGACCATGATTGGGCACAAGGATATGCAGGGGACAGTTAACTTGTAGCAGAAGTTAGCGTTGATTTGACATGCTAATTCTAATGGTAGAGTTGAAATTGTCCAAATGGAATCATTTAGGCTGCAAACTCCTCAGTGCAGGAATCTCTCTTCGTTCCTTCATATTATTCAGGAACATGCCATGTACAGTAATAGTGGTAGATAACTAGTAAATAATCAACATTGTGGTTTCTTTGTTTTTCATACCTCTATAACCATTTTAGTGCATCTTGGGCTGGAACTATAAGGTTGCTACTTCAAGAGATAAGTTAACTATGAAGGTGACTATGTGGCTCAGGGTTAGCTTTGTACATCCTCCTTTCTGTTTTTCTGTCTGTCTGTCTCTTTCACTCTTGATTCTGCCCCCCCTCTCTGTCTCTCTCTGCAGCAATGACAAGTGATTTATAGCTAATTGAAGCCTTTAATTGGGTGTCCTGGCTCTGGCCAGACTTTTATCCAGGATCCACTTTCCCACTTATTGCAAAGAAAAACAGTGAGAAATAAAATAACGGGCTGGAATTGGATTCTTTCAGTTGGTGGGGGTCACTTTTATGTCATAAGTGACAACTTCCATAAACAAAGGGAACCAATAATGTTCAGGAGGGGAGCTTTGAAAATAAAAGTCACTCTTAAGGCTGGACATCTCAAAAGTTTTACTAGCAATATCTCTCTCTCTCTCTCTCTCTCTCTCTCTCTCTCTCTCTCTCTCTCTCTCTCTCTGGTCCCTGCTTTTCTGCTAAGTGCACAAGGAACTTCTTTTGCTGCTGGTTGGGCTGTTGGTACAACTCTGCAGCAGGGAATGGAGGTGCAACATCCTCCATGTGCAGGATTCAAGCTGCACTTCTCCTGTAATTCTGTGCAGCAGCAGAGCGGAGGGGCCTCACAGTTGCTATGCGTGACTGGAGGAGACCAAGTGCAGAGGTGGTCCTGCAATGAAGCATGATGAGGTGGTCACCTCATGTGTTAGTTTGAACATTATTTGGGAGGTGGAGAAATCTGGGGCAGTTCTCCTGCACAAACTTCATTGTACAGAAGAACGTCCTAGTGGATTGCACTTGTGAGGGAGTGCGATTTTTCCAGTTTGGGGCACTAAAAGCATATACAGTAGTAATGCTGCCATATCGGAGTATTTCATGACTGTCAACTGTTGCTATTGTCTTCTCTTATTCTTTGTTCCCAGCCCTGGGTATTTTGAGGTAGGCTGCCTCTTATCGCAGTTAATCGCCTCAATAGACTTTTCCCCTAGGAACTGATCTAATCCTTTTTCTTTTTAAAAGCCACCTGATCAAGGCTGTAATCCTATGCACTTTTACTTGGGAATAAGTCCCATTGAACGCAGTGGGACTTACTTCTGAGTAAACATGTATAGGATTGCTGGAAGTGACCATTGCTGCCTCCAACCATCCTCCCCTATCTATGACAGACACTTATATCGTACTTTCCCAACCCATGGATGCCCAAGGCAGCTAACAAAATTCATAATAGCAATAACATTAAAATAAGATAAAAACTCTCTAAATATAACACTCATAAAACGACAGCAGACCAAACACCAGTGAAGCAGCATCTAAAAACAGCAGCACAGTAAAAGTATCTTAACCCACTGACAGCTTTAAAACCAGGTGAAACAGACCCATTTTTACCTGGTGGTAGAAAGCCATGAAAAAGGGGGCAAGTTGAACCTCCCTCGAGTGAGAACTAGAGTGAGGACTCCAGAACTTCTTGTGGCAGTGAGTTCCATACATTAATGACGTGTTGTGTGTGCAGAGCTACCATCTTTTGTTTGTCCCAAATGCAGGAGCAGCTTGTGTGCCTGGCTGGCACATGAGTGCACAAATTCTTCCTGGATGTGCAGAAGCAGCGCCACCAGCTGAACACGGAAGCAATGGTTCATTTGGCTGGCACTGCATCTCCATAACATCCAAAGACACTCTGTGAATGCCAAGTCTGGAGAGGGGGGAAAGGTTCAGGAAATATTTTGCTAGATCTACAAGCCGTTTACATTGCAGAGAGGTCTGCATTAAATAAATTCAGCATGTTAAAATGCACATAAAAGAAAACGATACTTGGCGACTCATAAATCTTTCAAACATCGAGAGGTGTACTGGTTTGCTTGGAGAACGTCAGCTGGTGTCAGAGACTAGAGAACCTCACACTTATTGCAAACGTTGCTTGTGTGTGACAGCTGTGCACTTATCCCTTGTGTATATAAAAAACCATTACAGTTTTGGGGAACATATATTAATCACAGCCCAACAAAAAAAGTTTTTGAGTTAAAAACCCACATATTTCCGGGTAAGATTTTTTTTTTCTGGTACTTCAGAAGTTAGACCTATTCTTGGGAGTATTTGGGGCGCTTTAAAAAAAATGGCATCAGTTTTGCCCTATCAGCAATAGCTTTCGAGATGTAGCATAGCCACCTTATATGCCAATTCAAGCAGCTTCCTTGTGAGGAAGCCATGGCATTAGCTTTCTTACGAGGAAGCTGTTTGAATCGGCATATAAGGTGGCTATGCCGTATCTCCAAAACTAGAGCTAGTAGGGCAAAACTGATGCCATTTTTGGAATCTGCACCCCAAATATACCCAAGAATAGGTCTAACTTTTAAGGCATCAAAATGTGTGTTGGGTTGTGTCTTACCTGAATGAGTGCAAATTAGTGGAAACTCAGTCCAAATACTGGTACAAAGATATTGGTGAAAACTGTGTTTAACCTTGGAGAGGATGCATCCTGTTCTGGATGCAGGGGAGGGTGGTCTCCTGCACCCCCATAAGGGGCAGGCACCCAGCTGGGGAGTCCTTCTGCATCTAGTTGCTCCTAAATGCCCTGGTGGCCAGGAGTGGCCCCTGACCACCTTTTGTTTCTGCTGATATTGATCTTTTGCTTCTTCGTGATATACGCATGTTTCACAATGCTACTGAACTCATTTGCTTGAAAATGCTTTCCAGGTATTTCAGTAACTTCCATGTAAGGGTCCTTAGGATTGCAGTGTAAGGATACTAGGATATGTGAGCTTATTTGCAAAGAAAGTGCACTGAAATGGGAGAGAATCAATTATTTCCACCTGAGAATCAAAATGCAGCAAAAAGCGGACCTAGTTGGGTATAGTAGGGCCATTGAGGTGAACTGCAGCTTTGGCTAGTGGCAATATTTTGCGTGAGCTGCATCTTAAGAAACCTTGCAACATTGCTAAGGATGCTGAGGCACAACTCTTGGGTCCCTAGTTGCAGTGGCATCCCTGGGGGGGGGGGGGATACTGTAAGTTGCGCACAGGTCTACTCAGCGTTACACGGTGGCCCCGTTCACTTGCCGTCGGAGCCATTCTGAGCAGCAAAGGCAACACGCAGGAGACCCTCTTCTTCCCCGGCAGCATTTCACAAATGCTGGATGCCCCACCACCGAATGCAGCACCGTTTCTGCTGAGGCATCACTTCGCAGCTCACTTCTCAGCAACTGAGAGCAGCTGATGGTGGTGCTGGCAGAGCCCAATTATCATGGGGGCCGGACCACGGAGGCGTCCTCGGTCAACGCTGGCTCTTCGGCTTTGAAATGGGGATGAGCGCCACACCCTAGAGTCGGACACGACTGGACTTAATTGTCAGGGGTCACCTTTACCTTTTACCTTTCCCATGCATCTACCCAAGCATTAAGACTGGCACTGAAAGTCCCACCCACCCAAAGCCTCCTACCTGCATTTTCTAGCCTCCGAAAAACCCTACACCTGGACGTAACTGGCGATGATGTCACTGCCAGTCACTTCCGGTGGCATGCAGCAGGAGAGTGGCGCCAGAGGTGGTACTTGGCCAGAAAGGGGTTGAAAACCCCTGCTCTAGCCCACCGCTTTCCTTTCCTCCACACTTCCTATTCTACTCCATTCCCCTCTTCCTTTTTGACACTCTAGTCTAGCCTATCAATTTCCTTTCCTCCACTCTCCTCTTCGGCTCCATTCCTGTCTTCCTTTTCAAATCCAGAGAACAGACAGAGGTGGATGGATGGAGGAAGCCACCTTGATCTGTCTCATGGACAGGTTGACCCTAACTGGGGTTTGTATATTGGAATTAATAAATAACTATGGGAGTGCCCCAAACATGGTGGTGGTGAAGGAGGAGGAGGAGGAGGAGGAGGAGGAGGGAAATGTCCCTTCCTTTCCCCTGGATATTTCTTTGCTGACTTTTAATTTTATCACTGATTGGAAACCTGTCTTCTTTTAAGATCCAAGTTACTGATAAAAACAGGCTGGCTCTTTAAATATTGATACCCTAATCCCTGTCTGTTTATGTGTGTGTGTGTGTGTGTGTGTGTGTGTGTGTGTGTGTGTGTGTGTGTGTGTGTGTGTGTGTGCGTGTGCACATGTGCACGTGTCTGGGTGTATATAAATATTTGCAGAGGACTGGAGCAGGTTTGTGATGGCCCGTAGCTTAAATGGTTTTCAAAAGGTCATTATTTATTTGAAGGCTTACTACATCCAATCTGAATAAGTAAATAATGATAATGATAACAACAATAATAATAAAAAAATATTGTTAGGCCAATTTTAATAAGGGACCATAATGAGGATAGCAGGTTGTGTTGGATGTGGTGACTGCTCCAGGAATGGAGAGTTGGCGGTACAGTTTCTTTCGTTTCCTTCACAGTTGCATCACGCGCATTGCGCCTGGTGGAACTTCTGCAATATCCTCCGATAAACAGCACAGTAGGAAGACAAAGTGGTGTTATGAAGGGAGCGACAATGCTGTTGATACATCAATAGCCTTTGCACAGGAAGGGAGACACACCAGGCTTAGTCGGCAGGGAGGGGTAGATTGATGATCTGAGGGAAAGGGAGCCGGGCAAAAGCAAGAGTCTCTTTTCTTGCTTCCAGCTGTATAAACTCCATGTAAACACTTTTAGGGAAGCTGGCAGAATTGTAAGCACAAGCCTCTGCTCAAAAGGCTGTGTGGCTTGCAGTAGGCAAAACATTTGCAAGAAGGGGGAAGGCTTTGGCCACCCGCATCACCCTAAATGCCCAACTAGCTATTGTGATTTTTCTCATAACGTCACACCGAATACAGAAAACCATTCCAAGTTCTCATACCAACCTGCCTGTTCAGTCTTCCATTGATGCTCTGCTTCACGTTCCCTCACCATCCAAGGTGAGGTGGATGTGTCCCTGGTATCTTCAGTTAGAAAGACTCTCAGATGGAGAAAGAAACCTCTTTCTGCCTAATGTCTTGGTGACCTTATGCCACTCAGAGTAGGAGGTCTGGCTCATCCATGAGGCAGACTGAGGTGGTCACCTCAGGTGGTGGCTCAGCAGGGGTGTCCATCTTCTACCTCTGGCTACCTCTACTGTTGCGCCTCCTCCTGCTCTCTGGATTCAAAAAGGCCAACGTTCTAGCCCACAACTTTCTTCTCTTACACCCACTTCTGTTCCATTCCCCCCTTTCTTTTAAAATCCAGGGAGTGGGAGGAGAAAGGGTGGTAGCTGGGTAAGGAGGGGGAAGCATTTGGCTCACCATCTTGGGCACTGGCGTCTTGGACTAGCTCTGCTCAGCCATGAAGATCGGGGCCACCACTGGCGGGCTATAGCTCATGATCTGATAAGCAGGGGGTTGGAGGGAGACAGACACCATGTTTTTTAACAGGGCCTGGAATTTGCTTGCCTCAGCCCTGAGTGAGGAAGACTGATCAAAATCTGTTTTGGGGAGAGCAGGCAGATGTTAAATGAGGCCCAAGGGCGAAACTTTGGCCCCCTCCTTAAATTTTGCTCTGTAGGTACCTTCCCTGCACGGCTCATAATTTCTGCTTGTTTGACATACTCCAGATCAGAGAATGTGTTGATGATTGGGGTGGAGGTTAGTGGATATATGTTCCTAGGGATTGCCCTAGATTTTCTTGGGTCTCCCCCAAGTCTATGGAAAAAAATGGGACAGCACTAGATTGTTCCTATTGCTTAATGCCTTAAAAAATGCCTGAAACTACCACCCTCTGATCTGGAGGCCTTTTCCTCTGATGTCTGGGGGTGCTATTTAGTGAGGGAATGCACTCTACACCTGCTCAAGGACACTTCCATCTTTTCATATATTCTAGGACAGTGTTTCTCAAAGTGTGCTCCTAGGAGCCCTGGGGCTCCCTGAGACACCTTTAGGGGCTCCCTGAGTGACCACTATCTGCTTGGTGCTGCGTCACTCGGCGCATGCTCCAGCACTCCCCGAGACTCTGTGCATGCACCAGTGGGGCTCCCTGAGACTCCATTTAGGAGTGTAAAGGGCTCCAGAGACTGAAATGTTTGAGAACCACTGGTCTAGGAGTTGATTTCTGGCATTGAAAGTCACATGGCTGAGCGTGATGTACCTTCGTTCCTTTTGGGATCCAGCTGTCTCTCAAATTGAGTTCTTGAGAACATTGGGAGAGCCCTGCTGGATTAGACCAGAAAAATCTACCTAGTCCAGCATCGTGCTGTTCCCCACAGTGGCCAACCAGATGCCTCCAGGGTGCCCACAAGCAAGGCATGACGGTTGTCACCTTCCCCTGCTGTGGCTCCTCAAAGTCTAGTACAGTACTCAGAGGTAGTCTGCCTCTGAACATGGAGGTTTTGTTGAGCTATTATGGCTGATAGCCTTTGATAGGCCTCTCTGCTGTGAAGTTGTTTTAAAGCCACCTCAGCCTGTGGCCATTGCCAAAGCTTATCTTGAGGTACAATGGGGTAAAAACGTAATAATTCCTTATTCAGGATGCTTGCGCAGCTCTTTTCCTCTCTGTTGCTTGGCAAATAAGGAACTGGGAAGTAGGAACCAGTTTCAGCATTGTTTCCTTTTCTCTGTCCTGAATCTCTCTTGTGCTGGCTTTGCTACTGACCTTTGCTACTGCTGAGTGCTGACCCTTCAAGATTTTCTTAATAGATACTTCTTATTGAATTTTGTTTAAGTTTTTTAACTACTCTGATTTTATGTCCTACATCCTTTAAGCTTTGTTTGTTCTGGCTTGGTGCTATAATGTGAGTATATGTGTGTGTTTTTGTTTTTGGGGGGGATTTCTAGTTTTGTTCAGAGGCCAGTTCATGGTCTTTCGAGAGTCTTACATCACTCCACATAATAATGCCGTTTCTTTGTGGGATTCCTGTATTTGGCTTCAGAAATGTCATTTGTAAGGGCGTGGGGGGGAGACCCCTGCTTTTCCTTCTGCTTTCATGCTGATTCTATGAACTTCAATTTCCTAACTTCATGCAGGGAGTTTCAAATGTACTTCCTTTTTAAATTAAATCCACCCTCTTGCATTGTCGCATGGCACCCAAGGGAGCAGTAAGTCATGTAGATTCTACCCCCCCTTCCCGTAACAATGTTGAAATTTTAACATGTTGGTAGTTAACTTCAACAGAGATTAATTGCTTGACTCATCTGCCTTTGACAAAACCGTTTCATGTCACCGGATGCATTTTAATATCCTTTATGATATTCTAGTAAATTAACTGAGAGCAGCACCGCAAAAACAATTAACACGAATCAAATAATAAAAGGCAGGTTTTTTCCATGATCAATACATATCAGACATAAAATTGCATTTATCATTTCCTCCTGTATATAAATGACCTTCATATATCTCTAGACCCTGCAAATAATAAGTCCCACCTCATGATGCCCCCTCCACTCTTTTTTTGTGTGTGTGTGATTTTTTTTCCTCTGGTGCTCAAAGTGCACCATGCTTGCTCCTCCCAATTTCTGCAGCTCCCCCCCACACACACACCAAATTCCCTACCTTCTTTCTTCATCTGCCCCCCTGCACCCTCCTCCTCCTCCCTCTCCTCTTTGTCCCAGCTGACCAAAACTGGGAGGGTGAGAGGATCAGATGTAGGAAGCAGGGGTGGTGGTTGCTCTAGCTAGAGTGTCCACCACTCTGCTCCTCTCCCCACTTCCTTTTTCTGGCAGGCAGGGGAAGGTGCAGGCAGCTAGGGTGGCCGCCTGTAGGGACTGTGGCTTCGGCAGTGGGGTTAACAGCTGCCAGCAGCAAGGGCATGTTCTGCCACCTTCCCCCCTGAAAATGCTGCTTGGCATTCAGAGGGCTGGTCTTGCTCCCTGGATTCAAAAAGGAAGAGAGGAATGCAGTGGAAGAGGAAGTATGGATGAAAGGAGAGTGGTAGTGGGCTAGACTAGAGCCTCAGGAGGCGCTCTAGCCAATGTTCTGCTGCAAAATCCTCTTCCTGTCTCCTCACTCTGAGCATGTCACCCACACCCTCCTTCAATCCCTACACTGGCTTCCTGGCTGCTCCCGATCCTGTATACATTTTTTGTCACCTTCAAAAGCCTTCATAGCCTCATCCCCCACCCATCTCTCCACACTCTCCCATCCAGCGTATGGAGACATCCCTGCCAGGGACCTTCGCTCAGCCAGCTCCACCACCCCCAGTCATTCAGAGCCGAGGTGTCCTGTTCCCTTAAACATCTCCAACCTTTCTCCCTTGCTGCCCCTTACAGTTGGAACTGTCTTCCTGAATGCCTCTGTGAGGCCATGATCTTGCTTACTTCTTTGAAATGCCTCCTCAAGTCAAAACCTACCTTTTTGGGGTGAAACCTTTGGTCTAACCAGGGCCAGCCCAAGTCCTTCTAGCGCCTGAGGCGGCATGCCAGATGCTGCTCTCCTTACCCAACGATATGCCAGCTTTTGCCCCTCCCACTCCCCAGTGTTCTAGCTCAGCACTCTCCTCCCACCCACATGTCCCTCTCTATCCCCCTCTTCAAATCCAGGGAGTGGAAGGAGGAGCAGTGGAGGCAAGTATGTTCCCACCCCAGCCAATCTGCTACCTGAGGCGATCACTCCTGTTAGCCTCATGGATAGGCTGGCCCTGGGTCCAACTCCCTAGTGAGTCATCATACTACACTGTGTAACAAAGCCTCATGTACATAATAAACATAATATGCCTCCAAAGGCTAGTTGCTGGGCGGGGTAGTGGTGGTGGTGTATCACCTTCATGTCCTGCTTATGGACTTCATGGAAGGGTGTGGTTGATCGCTGTGGGAAGTAGATGGACTTTTGGTCTTCTCGTGTTCTTGCTTACCGTTGGCCTTCCTTGGACCTGTGTGGTACCTGTATACATTCCCCTGGGGCAAACAGTAACTTGAGGGGGGAGGATTTAATTGGGAAAATGATGGGAAGGATAAGGTTAACCCCTCATTCCCAGCATGGTTGTTGCAGTTGGAGTCTGACACTTGCACTCTCTGCAGTTGGCATTCGCATTTTTTTTTTGAATTGTGGGAGATCCTCTTCACGGATCTCCCATATCATGCCTACCTATGCCCTCAGATGTTTCCTAAATCCAGAATTCCTTTGGAGCCAGAAACGTCCTCTCTCGCTTCACTGTAACCCTTCCTTGCAGTGGTTTTTGTTCCAACAGTGTCTCTTTCTCGCCTCCTTTCCTGTCTCCGTAGTCCACATGCCACCACTGGAGCGTCGATACAGAGACCCGGAGCCATGCCAGAGGGTTCATATTTTACGATCTGAGACACGTATGCTTTGCAGAGAGTTCCTGAGGCAGACATTTCTGTAGAAGAGAGAGAGAGAGGAATTCCTCCCCCAACCTTTCCTGTCCTCCTTACATAGTTTATAGCTGGGAGTAATGGGACTCCACCAAATCTTCTCCATCCGCCGTATTTCAGGAGTTGTCTCTCTTTTTTTTCTCACTCTGAGAGAATCCAGATCACTCCATTTTATGCTTTCAAGCTTCCCTCCTTAGTTTATAGGCACTTGCTCTTATTTCTTTTCTTGCTGTAATTAAGACTGAAATTCTAATAATGGAAGAGAGACAATAGCCCTGTGTGTTGAGAATGGTGACCAGAAAAAAGGCCCACAGGAAAAAAGGCCACAGGAAAATGGCTCACTGGGAAAAAGCCCACTGCGAAAACCACAGTTTCCGTGAAACCCGGAAGTGGTCGTAAATCACCGCACAGCAGCAATCTGAAGCTTGGGGAGACCTGCGGAGGGGTCCACAGACCTCCCCGCACCCCCCGGAAGCCCTGGTAAGTATGAAAATCCTTTTTTTGCCCATTTTTCCCCCTGCGGCCACCAGCAATCCCTGGGATCACCACTGTCCCTGCCCCTGCAAGTACTCATAGTTCTCTCTGCCTTGCGGAGGCTCTCTAGCCTACTACTCTCCTCTCTTCCACACTTCTTCTTTTGCTCTGTTCTCTGTTGCTTTTCAAATCCAGAGAGCAGGAGAAGGAGTGGCAATTAAGGCAACTGGCGTGCCATTAGGTAAGAGGGAGGTGGTGTTTTGCGCTCCACCTCAGACATCAGGAGGTTTGCCAGCCCTACAGATAATACTGGGGTTAGTCACAGGATAAGGCAGTTTCCTATGTTTTCTTATGTCTCCTGCTATTTCTGAGCCTTTGCATAGCATCTCAGACTAGTCACGCTCCCAAATGCCTCTCTGTGACCAAAGGTGGTGTGTGGCTGGCCCACTTTGGAGCTGGGCCCCAACTGTCTGCTTTTTCAAGGTGCTCCGTCCTCACTGTGGCAAACTCCCCCCCCCCCCGAGTTGTTAGCAATGGCGGTCCACTCTCTGCTTCTCTCTTCTTTGAACAGAGCAGCAACAGCATCCGAGAGAGAGAGAGAGAGAGAGAGAGAGAGAGAGAGAGAGAGAGAAGCCAAAAGGTTGTTTCTGTTGGTTGCTCCTGCTGTGCAGCTGCAGGCCCTGGGGATGCTCCATCCTCATGGCGGAGGGAGCCTGCGTCGAAATCTCAGGCTGAGCCTTTTTGATGCTGGGCTGCCAGCTCCAAATGTCTCACAAGGAAAACTAGGGCAGGCAGCTGCAAGAAGGGGAGGGCCGGAAGCAGTGAGAAGCGTCCCGTGTTTGAGCCCCCCTCCAATTCCTGACCCCATCTGGATGGGTGTTGCATTCTTTCTCAGGGAGGGATAGCCTGAGCATTTTTCCTCTGGCTGCAGCCACATAGGAGAAAGGCAGATATCTAGCTACCCTTCAAAAACACAGCAGGATCCAGGTGCAGGATTTAGTCCTCTCACGCCAGGGCTCGGCCATTGGACATCTGAAATAATGAGGGACAATGAAGACGCCTTGAGCATGTGCAGAGTGCTTTTCCTTCCATTCTGATGATTCACAATTTAGCTCCCTCATGTTTTGGATCAAGGCAACGAGCTTTTCAGTTTGGGTGGCATGCGCTACAAGCAAGCTTGAGGCTTGTGGCATTCTTGCTTCAGAGCTTTTAAACACTGTTGCAAGCTGACATGCTGAGGGCTGAAGAATCCGTTTTCAAAGGTGCTTCCAAACATGGCTTCTGCCTATTTCTCAGCGTGCCAAAAGGGGAAGGGACAGGATAATGTTGTCTACTGGCTGACAGGGTCAGAAGAGCCCATGCACTTGGGGTAGCCAGGCTCATATGGAAAACCAGCATGGTTGTATTGTAAAAGCAATGTGTAAACAGCTGGATCCAGATACCTGCAAGTGTCCTAAAGAAACATGCCTGAAAATATGTTGGGGCTCCCAGAAATAGTGCTGGCCCTACCATTAGACAGGACGAGGCAGCTCACCTTGATGTTTGTAGGTGGAGATGTGGGAATACCATTATCCTATTATTCAGTAATATTATTCATATTACTACTATGGAGGGCACCACTTGGCTTTTCTGCGTCAGGTTCCAAAATGTCTTGGGTTTGGGATATCTCTACTAATGATGGCCACAATCTCTCCCTCCCCAGCTCAATTCATCATTAGACTCAGCAAACTGAGCCTATCCCCCCCCCAATAGAACAACATGCTTCATTCCAAATCATTTACGAACCAAGATTTGAACCTGTTGATGGAACCTGATGATGCTCAGTGGCATCATCAGGAGTCTAACATAGTCTTGTGCTCCCCCCCAACCCCTCTCCTTCATCCCTCAACTCACTTACTTGAATTTTTGTTCACTGAGGGCTGTTAGGATTTTCATGGCTGTGATTTTAGCTTTATTGTTTTATGATATTGTCTTTTAAATTACATTGCATTACATTTATGTTGGCCATGCCCATTGCCAGCAGGTGAGAGGGGGGATTCTCTCTCTTCCCTCCCTCTACTCCTTCTCCTGCACCTGGAATGTTAGTCACCCAGATGCCAGGAGCCCTGGGAATTAGTTTTCTCAGGGTTCTGGGTACCTGGGGTTGCTGCCTAGCAATGTTCTAAGAGTCAGAGAAGAAGGGGGGGGGAGACTTCCCTTCATCTCTGCAGTAACAGCAGCCTTTGAAACAGCTTCTGCCATCAGGTGAGGGAGTATGGAGGCGAATAGAGAGACGGGGGAGATATTGTGGTGGTGAGGAAGGGATAGTTGAAGATCTGCCTCACTACCGTGTCTCATGCTGGCTTTATGGTGAAATCGTGCCGTCATCTCAAGGTTTGACAATCGGCCACCTTTTAGTAAATGGCTATAAAAGGCAGCACAAAAAAGTCTGCCTTATTTCCAGTAGTGGCTGCCAAGTTATGATAGTGTCAGTCTCTGGCATGAAAAGACAGAGTTGGAATTCACTTGCAGATTTGACATCCTCAGATGTGTGCTCAATGGAGATTGGGAGCGACTATCACATTGCAGAAAGTCATTGTCCCACCCGCCTTAGGTATTTATTCATATGACTTATCTTGCATTGCCAATTTATGACCAGCTGGGCCTGGGGGCTAGCCACACCCACTCTGGTCAGATCTTCTACTCTTGTGACCAAATCTCATTTGTGTTTGTGCTCTGCATCATCAGGAAACTGTCCTGCCTCTAGCAGACCCCAACCCTCTCCTTCTGTCTGTGTCATAGGCTTTTGATTTCTTGCTATAAGCTAAGACAGGTACCTCTTCTGCAAGCGATGACAGACATTTGTAACTAATAATGTTGCCATTTTTATGGAGATATAATGTTGTCGTTTTAGGAGTATTAATGGTGTACATTTGGTATAGGTATTTAGGAACAGGTATTTCTGATGTGTCTCCAATGCTCTAGAGCCCACCATTCTGCTCCTCCTCCACACTTCCTCCTCTGCTCCATTCCCCTCTTCCTTCTCCAGTTCAGAGGGGAAGGAGGACTGGCAGAGTCTGGCATAGACAGGTGGGAGGATGGTGGTGGTCGCCCTTCAGGTGGTGGGCACCCTACTTCATTAATCTGCCTCCTGAGGTGACCACCTCAGACAGCCTCATGGATGAATCAGACTTAATTTCATGTGGAAAATTCTGTCTGACAATTCAGAGCTCCCAAAGTTTGAACAGTTTGTGAACATTGTGAGTGGGAGCAGCTCTGCAAGGAGGAGATCACAAATGTTCCGTTTCTCTAGGGTGTGAATAGTGATTGGTATCTTGGTGACAATGCTTGTTTCTGGTTATTATGATAAATGATCATGGTTCTCCCATGTCACATGTAGTTTGGTCCTTTTATATTTGAAACGAAATGGCCAGAAATTTAAATGCTGGGGTTTTTCCTCCTTTTGTGTTTTAAGATCCAGACACTCTTTGGCTGGAAACAGACAACAAACTTCAGAGAGCTGAAGATGGTGCAACAAGGACCTTTTTCTTCATGTTCCACATACTCATTAATTTTGTCCTGCTTTCGTCAAACAGATTGTGCATGTTTTTGAAATCCTCCCAAACCTGTTCACCAGTCAATAGGTGGAATGGTCTGTACAACACAGACAACTATTCTGCCATCATAACGTTTTCCGCTCTCCGATAAATCCATCATCTTTCTCTGGCCAAAGGGTTCGACAGGTTCCACAACTGGCTTACAACCAACTGTGGGCTCTTTCGGCTGAAATGTCCTTTTGGGAGCCTAAAAACAGTGGATCTGGAATCACAGGGTTTGTCTTGAACAAAGCCCCCAGAAGATTTAATCCTTACTTAATGGAATCAGTTGGTGACAGCATATCCTATGCCCGATAACAGCCAAAGGTTGTATCAAATTAACCTTCACAAATGGGCCATTTATTGGTGTAGAGTAAGGGGAGCTGGGGAGGAGACTTCTAAGTTATATACAGCTGGCTGTAATTTGTATGCTCCTTCTTGCTCACACACACTGATCAGTGACTGTACCCTGGGAATGAAGACCCCTTGCAAGCATCACATCCAAAACTTGACTCTTGGCAGTGTGATGAACACTCCATGGGCTCAGGGCTGGCTGGCTGGCTGGCTGGCTGGCTGGCTGCCTTCCTTCCTTCCTTCCTTCCTTCCTTCCTTCCTTCCTTCCTTCCTTCCTTCCTTCCTTCCTTCCTTCCTTCTCTTACGTGTGCATTTCTTCCTCCTTTTCTCAGTTTGCCAAACCATGGTTTGCTCTGATGTCCAAATTAGGCAAACGGCAGCTACTGCTCACCGGGAAACCATCCTAACCTGTTTTGCAAACCCATTTTGTTAAACTAAACTAAATGTTTTAATTTAAAATATGACTATATAGAGTACACACAAAACCTGATTATACATGTCATAAGAAGTCATACCTACAGTCGCTTTACAGAGAATCCATTGATTCATTATTCTACGCAAAATGAATTATGCCGCACACTGTGTATTCAGAATTTACAGATAAATTTATTCTTGTCTTTCAGTGATCAATAAAGACTTGCCAGTTGCTTAAGAATGTTTGGCAGTGTTGTCTGTCATCTTTAGTTTGTACATGATGAGTTAATTTAGATAACACCCATTCACACATACTTTATACTTTTTAAGCCTCCATTAAGTAGCAAGCAGGATTCTGTCTACAGTAATCATGAATTACTGAATCTCATGTAGAAAGGTCGGCAGTGATCGATTCGAAAGGTCGGCAGTTCGAATCCGCGACGGGGTGAGCTCTCGTTGCTTGGCCAGCTCCTGCCAACCTAGCAGTTCCAAAGCATGTTAATGTGAGTAGATAAATAGGTACCGCTTGCGGGAAGGTAAACAGCGCTCCATGTTCCAGCTGCATGCTACGCGCTGCGGCAAGGAGAGTCATGCCGGCCACATGACCACGGAGGCGTCTTCGGACAACGCTGGCTCTTTGGCTTTGAAATGGGGATGAGCACCACACCCTAGAGTCAGACACGACTGGACGTAATTGTCAGGGGTCACCTTTACCTTTACCTAACAGGTTCTAACCCTAAATAGAAGGTTGTTATTCTACCAATTGCGATGGTTATATTAGACCTGAATTTTATTTTTTAGCTGAACAAGGCCATTATAAGTCATAGAAGGTACAAACTCACTTCAAACCAATTACCAGAACCCAATTTTTGCTTGTGCTAGAACTGTCACCTCCTTCATGGATCATTGCCTTGTCGTGGCGAAGGGGCTTGCGTAACTCAATGAAGCCATGAGCTATACGAATTGGAACGTAAACTGACCTTTTCCAATCCTTTGGCCACTGCTGAGTTTTCCAAATTTGTTGGCATATTGAGTGCAGCACTTTCACAGCATCATCATTTAGGATTTTAAGTAGCTCAGCTGGGATATTATCATCTCCACTAGCTTTGTTGTTAGTAATGCTACCTAAGGCCCACTTGACTTCACTCTCTAGGATGTCCGGCTCTGGGTCAGTGACCACACCAGCGTGGTCATCAGGAACATTCAGATCTTTCTTGTATAGTTCTTCTGTGTATTCTTGCCATCTCTTCTTAATCTCTTCTGCTTCTGTTAGGTCCTTGCCTTTTTTGTCCTTTATCATGCCCATCTTTGCACAAAACGTTCCCTTGATATCTCCAATTTTCTTGAAGAGATCTCTAGTCCTCCCCATTCTGTTGTTTTCCTCGATTTCCTTTTATTGTTCATTTAAGAAGGCCTTCTTATCTCTCCTTGCTATTCTCTGGAAATCTGCATTCAGTTGTTTATATCTTTCCCTTTCACCCTTGCTTTTTGCATTCCTTCTTTCCACAGCTATTTGTAAAGCCTCATCTGACAGCCACTTTGCTTTCTTGCATTTCTTTTTCTTTGGGATGGTTTTAGTTGCTGCCTCCTGTACAATGTTACGAACTTCCGTCCATAGTTCTTCAGGCACTCTGTCTACCAGGTCTAATGCCCTAAATCTATTCTTCACCTCCACTGTATACTCATAAGGGATATGGTTTAGGTCATATCTGACTGGTCTAGTGGTGTTCCCTACATTCTTCAGTTTAAGCCTGAATTTTGCAATAAGAAGCTCATGATCTGAGCCACAGTCAGCTCCAGGTCTTGTTTTTACTGACTGTATAGAGCTTCTCCATCTTTGGTTGCAAAGCACATAATCTATCTGGTTTCGGTATTGACCATCTGGTGATGTCCATGTGTAGAGTCGCCTCTTGTGTTGTTGGAAAAGAGTGTTTGCTATGACCAGCGTGTTCTCTTGACAGAACTCCGTTAGCCTTTGCCCTGCTTCATTTTGCGCTCCAAGGCCAAACTTGCCTGTTGTTCCGTTTATTTCTTGATTTCCTACTTTAGCATTCCAGTCTCCTATGATGTAAAGGACATCTTTTTTGGGTGCTAGTTCTAGAAGGTGTTGTAGGTCTTCATAGAACCGGTCAACTTCATCTTCTTCGGCATCAGTGGTTGGGGCATACACTTGGATTACTGTAATGTTGAATGGTTTGCCTTGGATTCGAACTGAAATCATTCTGTCGTTTTTGAGGTTGCACCCCAGTACTGCCTTTCCCACTCTTTTATTGACTATGAGGGCTACTCCATTTCTTCTAAGGGATTCATGCCCACAGTAGTAGATATGATGGTCACCTGACTTAAATTCGCCCATGCCCGTCCATTTTAGTTCGCTGATTCCCAAGATGTCAATGTTCAATCTTATCATCTCATTTTTGACCACATCCAGCTTGCCTTGATTCATAGACCTCACATTCCATGTACCGTACAATTGCACTCATTTCACATGCTAGCAAGGTTATGCTCAAAATCCTACAAGCTAGGCTTCAGCAGTACGTGGACCGAGAACTACCGGACGTACAAGCTGGGTTTCGAAGAGGCAGAGGAACTAGAGATCAAATTGCCAACATGCGGTGGATCATGGAGAAAGCACGAGAGTTCCAAAAAAACACCTACTTCTGCTTCATAGACTACGCAAAAGCCTTTGATTGTGTGGATCACAACAAACTGTGGCAAATTCTTAAAGAGATGGGGGTACCAGACCACCTTACCTGTCTCCTGAGAAACCTGTATGCGGGTCAAGAAGCAACAGTTCGAACCGGCCATGGAACAACTGATTGGTTCAAAATTGGGAAGGGAGTACGGCAAGGCTGTATATTGTCACCCTGCTTATTTAACTTATATGCAGAGTACATTATGAGAAATGCAGGGCTGAATGAATCACAAGCCGGAATCAAGATTGCCGGGAGAAATATCAACAACCTCAGATATGCAGACGATACCACCCTAATGGCAGAAAGTGAAGAAGAACTCAAGAGCCTCTTGATGAGGGTGAAAGAGGAGAGTGCAAAAGTTGGCTTGAAACTCAACATTAATAAAACTAAGATCATGGCATCGGGTCCCATCAATTCCTGGCAAATAGAAGGGGCAGAAATGGAAGCAGTAACAGATTTTACTTTTCTGGGTTCCAAGATCACTGCAGACGGAGACAGCAGCCATGAAATTAAAAGACGCTTACTCCTTGGAAGGAAAGCTATGGCAAACTTAGACAGCATAATAAAAAGCAGAGATATCACCATGCCAACAAAAGTTCGTATAGGCAGGGCGATGGTGTTCCCAGTAGCAATGTATGGTTGCGAGAGTTGGACCATAAGGAAGGCTGAGCGCCGAAGAATAGATGCTTTTGAACTGTGGTGCTGGAGAAGACTCCTGAGAGTCCCTTGGACTGCTAGGAGATCAAATCAGTCAATTCTAAATGAAATCAAGCCTGACTGTTCCCTGGAAGGACAGGTACTAAGGCTGAAACTCAAATATTTTGGCCACCTAATGCGAAGAGAGGACTCTCTGGAGAAGACTCTGATGCTGGGAAAGATTGAAGGCAAAAGGAGAAGGGGAAGGCCAAGGATGAGATGGTTAGACAGCATCACCGATGCAACAAACATGAAAATGAGCGAACTCAGGAAGATAGTGGAGGACAGGAAGGCCTGGCGGGATATGGTTCATGGGATCACGAAGGGTCGGACACGACTTAACGACTGAACAACAACAGAACTGTCACAATTTTGTGCATAGTTACTCCATGTAGCAAGCCACCAGGGCTATGGGTTGGAGCATCTCTCTAGGTAGAATGGGTAGTATCCAGGTACCGAAATGGCTTTTTCCACCCAGGCTGACCACTGGCTCTCTTTGACAGGAATGACCATAAAGTCTTCCTGTTCAACCATAACCTTTCCTGCCAGCAGATCCTAGCCCCCCCACCCATGGTACCCCTCATTTGTCCCCTGATGATCCATTAGGTGCTCAAGGTGGGCCCTCAGCCAGGGCCCGACCTGGCTGACCTCTGATACCATCCCTGACGGTGATCAAAAGCTCTATATCTGTGACATATCAATGGGATATTCAGATGAATGGGCGGAAGTGGGGTGGGGCCACCTGATGTGGGGCCACCTGATGTGATTCCTCCTCCTTAACACACCACGCCCATACATTGATGTTCACTTGAATAAGGCTAAAGTGCGTCAAATGTTGATGTTGCCAGAACATGTGTTTGTTTTTACACAAAAACAAGGATGAGAAGAAGGAATTGGTGCACGTGAGAAGGAAGAGGGAGAGAAGCGCACAAGTATGGTGTGTGTGAACTATTGCCAAATCCTGGTTTGGCTGTGATGTCTAAACCGTGCCTTGGCGGCAGTTCTAACTTCTCGCTGCTTGGTAACTAGTATCTTGTCTTTAAAAATAGCAAAGAGTCTTGTGATATCTTAAAGATTAATAAATTTATGGTTGTCTTGTCTGAAACCCTGAAGTGCTGCAGTCAGTTACTAAGCTAGATGGCCCAGTGGTCTGTCTCCATATGAGGCTGCCTCATATGCAAAAGGAGACGGAAAGCTACATCTGCGAAGGGAAAAATAAAAACGTCTGTTCTAAGATGCTTGCAATTGCCAACGGAAAGTATTTTGTTGATGGAATTTATAAAGCTATTATGGGTTTTTATTTTAACAGAAATTGCTGGGTTGTGTCCCCCCACCCCACCACTTTTAATATTGCCTGCATGCTTGGCAGAAAGTGAAGCTTATGTTTTTAATTTACACCTTAAGTGCCATTGCTGTCTTTGAATTTAGTAGTAAATAGGAACTTGTTTTGCATTCAGACCTTTATTGGGAAATAATTCATTAAAAAAATCTACAGAATATTGGGCTGTTTGGCCTCGTTTGGAAGTTGAAGGGAGTTCAGAGACTGTGGAGAAGCTAAATGAATTATTTGCATCTGTCTTAGCTGCAGAAGTTGTAGGGTAGAGACCTGTGCCTAATGCAGCTTTTCAGGGAGGGAGTCTGAAGAACTGAGCTTATCTCCAAATTAAAAGTTTGAAAGTTACCTGGTGTTGACAGTCCCTACCCAAGAGTTTTGAGATAATTCAGATGTGAAATTGCTGATCTTCTAACAAAAATATTTAATTTGTCCCTAAAATTAGTCTCTGTACCAGAGGATTGGAAAGTAACCAATGTAACACTGATTTAAAAGGGGGGGAGGGGAATCCAGGAATGTTCAGGCCAGTTAGCTTAATATCTGTCAGGTGAATTGGTAAAAAGCGTTATTAAAGATAAAATTTGGTACTGGTAGTCTCATCTCAAAAAAGCCACTATAGAGCTGGAAAAGATGTAGAAAAAGGTAATGATCACACGATCAGGGAACTGGAGCACCTTTTCTACAATGAAAGGCTAATGCGTTTGGGGCTTTTTAGTTTAGAAGGAAAAAGATGACTAACAGAGAACATGATAGAGGTTTATAAAATTCTGCACGGCATGGAAAAGGTGGACAGAGAGGAATTTTTCTCCTTCTCTCCTAATACTGGAATCCAGGGTCATCCAGTAAAACAGGCAGAAGACTTAAGACAGAAAAAAATAGGTACTCCCAGAATGTATAATTTCTTTATGGAATGCACTGCAACAAGCTGCAGTGAAGAGCACTCACTTAGATGACTTTGAAAGGGATTGGACAAGTTCATAAAGGAGGTCTCTCTCAGCAGAGAGCCGTGAGCACTCGATTTATTCAGTAGGAAAGACAGAAGATAAATTTATTAGTACGAATATTTATATACTGTTTTCCCAAAGTTCACAAAGCAGTTTACTTTAGCATCCTTAGCTGTGTGTGATGTAAGTTTCTCAGCCAGGGCTGCAAATGCAGGGGGAGGAAAAATGGTTCCCTGTCCTTGAAAGGTTTGCAATCCTGAAAAAAAGACACAAGGAAGACACCAACAAACTGGTCCCAATTCTCATGCTGGGTAATGACTTGGAGAAAGTGATCTGTTATAATCTGCTTGGACGGTTCAGTGGAAGTCGCCAAATTTGAAGGGCTGCACCCAGTAACTCAGAAGTGGGAAAGTATGGGAAAGGGAATAAAAATTGCCTGACAGACAACAGACCCTTGAGAAGACGACCAGACAAAATGAAACACTGCTTCTTCCAGCTCATAATTACTTTATGGAATTTGCTCTCAAAATACGTGGCGACAGGCAGCCCCCAGCTCAGAAGGCTTTAAAATGAGGTAAGACAAATTCACAGAATGGCTTCTTTTAGGCCTGCTAAGTGGACCCTCCATTATCAGACACTGTCTACCTTTGTGTGTCAATTGTTAGGAGGCAGGTTGCCTTCATGTCCTGTTTGTGGGCTGCGCAGAGGCAAATAGCTGATGACTATAAAGGAAGCAGGATGCTGGACTAGATGGACCTTTGGACTGTCCCAGCAAAGACTCTTATTAGGGAAAGACAATGTTTCGGGGACTCTTTATTGGTGTGCTGCTTCATCTGTGACTTTGCACATCACCTGAGAATTTAGGATAAAGAGCCCAACTCCCTTTTGCTTCCTTAGAGAGGGAGACAGTGGAAGAGTTTCTCCATTTGACTCCTGGGAAGTATTTTTTCACACCTTCTGCCACCATCATCCAGAGTTTGCTTAATGCCTTTCACCAAAGATGTCATAGGTGGCAAAAGCCAGCGAGTAAACGCTGCTTAATATGATGTAACTTAATCCTGATGGATCCAAAGCTGGCCTCTTTCTGAACCCCCATTAATGCTTTCCCATTTTGTTTAGGTTGCTTTATAAGAGGGGCATTTCAGTGAATGAGCCTTAATTCGAGCACCTCCAGATCTTGGTCACTTGGCCTCTCCCTAATTATAGACTGTAATCACCAACACCCTCCTTAACAGATGAATTTGCAAACTTCAGGAAGATGCTTTTGGCAATGAAAAGTGTGTGTGTGTGTGTGTGTGTGTGTGTGTGTGTGTGTGTGTGTGTGTGTGTGTGTGTGTGTGTGTGTGTGTGTGTGTGTGTGTAAAGGGGGGACTAATGGAAACCACATGTACAAACTTAGTGCTAGAAATACTCCATTATAGTGCCATGATAAGTGTTGATAAGCATTTTGCTTGCTTGCACTGAAGTGCCAAATGTTATTTAGACCGGTTTAATCCTTCCAAGGATATTCCTGCGGTGTTTTTACTTTGTTGTGTAAAGCCTGAAGACACAAAAAGATGCATCACTGGCTCTCCATAGTGTTGGCTTTGAAATAGCGTCGCAGAAGGATCGAAGAACATTAAGGAGGATAGCGGGATGCTCGTCGGCGTGAGCCTTCCAGAAGCCTCCTGACGGTTCACTTGGGCCTAATATCAGAGCAGCCCTTTGCAGGTCATGGACTGTGCTATTTGTCTCTGACCTAACAGATCTGGAGTTCTTCACATCAAAACCGAGTCTTGCTGAGCTGAGATCAAACAGGCAAAGGTAAAGGATTTTGCCAGTGATTTATCATGCCAGGGAGAGCAATCAGGCCGATAGGGGCCACTGCAAACGAAGCTGACATTCCAGCCATTTCTCATACGCTTATAACTTAGAGTACTTCCAAGTTAAGCAGAATGTGTGTATTGTCTTTTTCCCATGGCCTTGTTTTTTTTTAAAGGAATAAACATGATAGAAAGGTTCATCTCACTTAAAAAAAAAGACAACTAGTTTTTTTTAGTAAAATATGAAATTTTCCAAAAGCTGGCTATTAACAGGAAGGTTCAAATTACCAACTTCAGCTAAAATAACATAAAAACGTATATAATTCAAGTTCAGTATTCCTGAAAATGGACACAATCTGCCAGGAAGGTCTTACTCTCCTTAATTCAGCCACTTATTTGTTTTGGTTTTTTAAAACATCCTTCATAAGAATTGCCCTGCAGAATCAGATCCAAAAGCTCCACCTAATCCAGCATTCATTTTCTAACTGTGGCAGACAGGTACCTCTAAGAAAACCCACAAGCAGGACATGAAGTCAGGGGCCTTTCTCCTGTTTTCTGTGTCTGGTACTCAGAGGTTTACTGTCTCTGGATACGGAAGTTCCATTTAGCTGTCATTCCTAATAGCCACTGATGACCTATCCTCCATGAATATGTTGCATATAATAAGAATAAGAATTGCAGTCTTATTCTCTTTTAAAGTCATCTTATATATTTATTTATTTATGTATGTATTTGATTTATTTGTATACCACCTTTCAGGCTGAAGCCTCCCAAAGTTGTTTACTCGCAGTTAAAAACAGCAACAAACTAATCCGTTTTCCTCCGCTTTGGGGCTGTAGATATCAGCCGCTTTGGGGCTGTAGATACAGCAAGAGCAGCCTCTTGCTGTAACTTCTTTTTTTCCTTGCCTATTGGCAACAAGGCTGGGGGGACGAGATAGCAGTGGTCTTCTCCCAGATATACTGGCGGCGGCTAGCCTCTGAGGCAGGCCTGATGTAAAACATCTTTATCCATGATGGCCATCACTGCATCCCATGGCAGTGAATTCTATAAACGAATGATTCGTTTCGGAATGACACATTGTCTGAATAAATACCTTCTCTCTCTGTTCTGAACGTACTGCCAATGAATTTCTCTCGCTCTCTCATCACCCCATTCATAAATATATACCGGTAAACCTTTCTTGGACTGAGCATGAATCTAGTAAATGATCTCCCATGCCAAAGGGAAGTGGCTGGGTTGATGCACCACATGCAAGATCTGAACTCATGATCTGCAAATGGGATCTGTGAGTCCTACAGTTCATGGGATCTTTGAAATCAAGTCATGTATTCAACTCATTTCCATTTGACCCATAATCATCATGTATGTGTCCATGCATGAGAATGACCCCTTGGGTTATTTATTGATTTCATTTCTTTATGCCCCCTGCCTTCATTTGGGGGTTATGCCCCCCACCTGTTATACCTCCATACACACCTATGGTATACCCCTGAACTGTGAGTGCCCAGAAGTACCTGACTGGCTATTGTTGGAGGTTACATTGACCTGGCTCTGATCCAGCAAAGGGATTCTTCCTAAGATTAGATAAAAGTTTCCACTGTAAATTTATCAGCAGCTATTCATCATTATAACAGAGTGGAACCTTCCTGTTCAACGGCAGTATATCTTGAATATCACATGCTAGGGACAAGCAACAGGAGAAAGTGCCTGCTTCTGAATTTCCCAAAGCCCTTCGTGGCCACAGTAAGCAGGATATAGGACTAGGTCGACTCACCTAGGCAGTGGCAGTGTGACCCACAATGCCACTCAATGCTGCTTTGGGTTTGCCATTGTTGCTTTGGGTTTGCTCTCTCTCTGTCTCTCTGTCTCTCTCTCTCTCTCGCACGCACGCACGCCCCTTACCTTGCTCCTGGCAGTTTTTTTCAAACACGGAGGTGCAAGACTTCCAGTTTTATTTAAAGGGACTGTGCAAATGAAGGAACGCATTCGTGCAGTCCCTGTAAATCAAACCGGAAGTCCTGCACTTCTTTGTTTGAGGAAACTGTGCCAGGAGCAAGGTAAGCAGGCAGATGATCCACTCACTTTTAGTAGATCTCTTTTTGCATTAGCACAGTGGTGGCCAACCTTTCAACGTGAATGCTGGCCCTTTAAACGGTTGCATAGGTGAGGGCATTTCAGCAGGTGCAGCTGCTTTAGCAGCACCATCAGGACTTGCAGGTGCCAAGATTCTGTCTTCTACACAACTCTTAAGAACACAGTAGCCCTAATGGTGGAAGGTTGGCCACCCCTGCATTAACAGGTCAATGCAGTCCGCCCCCCCCCTTAATCCACTGCTGATGCAACCCACACCCCCTAGCCTCATGGATGGGCTGCCTCTGCACCTAAGTCTGATTCAGTAGAGCTCTACTTATGACCTTTTTGCCCACTGGGTTCAAAAACAACATAAAACCTTCCAAAATTCCAATAACATAATAAGATAATTGCAGCATCATAAAAAAAAGAAAGAAAACTCCTCACAAACTACTTGCTTGTACAGTCAGGGAAATCCTGACAACTGTAACCTCCTAGTATTCCAGGGAATATATTTCTAACATTGGGAGGCAGTTCTGTACAAAAGATTAAGAGTAACTGCAACAAAATGCAGTTTTGCAAACAAAATCAATGTGCCTAATTTTCTATCCGCGGAATGTTGGCTCTCAATGCAGAATTCTGTGCCCCTTCATGTTATGTTTGTTGGTCCTTTGGCCCCAGACAGTTAAAACAGACTAACAGCTCAATCCTATCCATTCCTCCCCCCCCCCCCAGTCATCGCAGCAGTGCCAAAATGGCAACCGTTACATCCTATGATTGTACTTATCCCTTTATTATGTTCTTATACCTGACTCTTCTTATGTTTGTATATACCATATGTAGAAGGAGGAGTGAGGCGATCAATCTGTTGTAGCCTAGTTCAACTGGGGATTTGGGACCATATAGCAGAAATTGTTTATCAGGGAGCTGAAAGAGCTGGACAAGGTGGAGGTTCTGGGTTTATTTCAAGCTTCAAGGCCAACATGGGATGGCTTTGTGTGTGGGTAGGTATGCTAAGTCTGGAAAGCTGCACATCACATCAGGCATGTGGGTGGTGGACATATAGGTGGTGAAAGTAGCACCACCTAAACTCCAGAATCTGTGTTGAACTCTGAAAAGGATGGTTTTCCAGTGGCGAGCCCCTGGAGTCAAATTCATGGATGCAAAATATTCGTTTGGAACGAACCTGCAGCCAGCTGTTGATTTCTAGCTGATCTCAGAAATGCATTGTCATTCTCTGGTGGGATAGTTTGGGTTCACGTTGGATCAGGACAGACGTGAGGTTGAACGCAAATAAGGCTTGAGAAGAAAAAGCACACTATACTTTGGATCAGGGAGGCTTTCCCCCTCCACCCTCAGCACTGGAGCTCTGGAAAAGTTTCCAAAAGAGAGGAAATGAAGGATATGAAATTTCCTGAGGCTCAGGTGCCCAGTATCTGTAGTATTATGAAAGATTTACCAAGGGAAACAGGGCTGCTGGATTTTTTGCATGCCTCCAAAATTGTCCCAAAAAAAGTGCCATTATGTACTCTGTTCCTCCAGCCACAAGACGGACGCTGGGGGCCAAACAGCTGTGATTTCTTCATAAGCGTCTTTGGCATCCGATGCCCCCTCCCTCCCATCTCGCAACTCTGGCCTTAAAAGCTCTCAGAGGGACAAGCTTCATATGAAAAAGGGATCACTTTGATGGAATTGAAACTATAACCAGCTACTAAATCAGTGGAGCTAGGAAATTCCGATTCATCCAAAAACATGTCTCTCTCCTTTGGGAAACTGTTATTATGTGGATGTTAAAATCCTCTTCCTGTACTGGGAAAAAAATCTGGAACTGCAAAAAGTACAAGAACGTAGTTTATTAAATCCATGGGAAAATAATTCCATCTCTGAGGACTGGCGAGCTCAGTCCTAATTTCTCTGCACTGGCTGCAGCTCTCGCTGCTTTTGCCTGGGAGGTTGCAGAAGATGCCTGATGACATCATCACGAAGCAATATTGATGAGGAATGAAAATCATTCACTCGTACATCATCCCAGGACATATTTCAGAAAAAGAAAGGAAATGTTACAGTCTGCCAGTGGCAGTTGTCTCTTCTTTGTTTGTTTGTTTGTTTGTTTGTTTGTTTGTTTGTTGCATAGTTTGAGAGGAGGTGGTAGAAAATCCAGGAGCTCAATGACTATGCTGGAATTCTGGTTGATTTTTTTTAAAAAAAAGGACTCTCCATCACCTGTGCAACGCCAGCATTTAAACCCAACTCCCCAAAGCAATTGTTTTCTGTTAAGAATGGCGCCTGAAATGTTAGATTCAAATGTCACAACATTAGGGTGTTACTTCATATTTTCATAGATGTAAATCTTAGTGTGAAGAGAAACAGTTTGGAATGTATTTTGTATCTGAAACGATTGCCTTGTGCCTTGTGAAGGCTGCTCTCCTTAAGCCCGGGTGAACTAGTCTAGTTTATTTGTGGCTAAGAAATGAATGGTATGCTCATTGGACACTAGCTCTGTGTGTGTTCCCAAGATTTTTATTCCAGATTAATTACACTGTTGGATATGTATCTAGAAGCAATGGGAGTATCGGGTGCCACAAAGGAGTGGGAGATGGACACCTCTGGGTTTGTGTATGGAAGTTCTCCTGCAGAAGCTCTTAACATAAGACAAGCCTTTCTGGATCAGCCCAAGGTTTATTTTTATTTATTTATTTTTCACATTTTTATACCGCCCTTCCTCCAAGGAGCTCAGGGTGGTGTACATATTTCCTCCCCTCCTTTTTGTCCTCACAACAACCCTGTGAGGTAGGTGGGGCTGAGAGATAGTGACTGGCCCAAGGTCACCCAGGAAGCTTCGTGGCTGAGCAGGGATTTGAACCTGGATCTTCCAGGTCTAAGACCGACTCCCAAACCACTACACCATCCTATCTGTCTAGTCCAGCATCTCTTCTGTTTCCCACAGTGACCCACCAGATCCCTCTGGGCAGGAAACGCACAAGCAGGGCTTGCAGACTACAGCCCCCCCCCCCTTTACTTCCCACCAGCTCATATTCAATGGTATACTACCTCTATATAGATATTCTGTACGGCTGTCATTGCTGACAGCCTAGCCTCCTCCACTAATTTACATAATCTTTAAAGCCATCTGAAGTCAGTGGTCACCACCATGTTGATACCAATCAATTCCACAGGTTAATTATGGCTTGTGTGAAGAAGGATTTTATTTTGCCTGTTTGCCTGTTCTCAATTCCCTGCTCTCTTACAGATCTTTCTTGCATGGTTGCAACTAATGCAACCTGACCTCCTTTGGGGTCAGGCTGTTTGGGTGACTGGGGCCCACTGCAGATACAGTGTTGAGCCAGAGACTTATGGGATGTTAGGCAGTGATTCTGTTTGGGTGGACCATCATCCAGCTCTGTTTGGCCAGACCTACCAGTAAGGAAGCCCTCTTTCCACAACTGGCCAAAGCTGGTTACATGATCTTGATGGGTCTCAGATTTCCGTGGGGTGGTTTTTTTCCTCTTCCCTTCCCCTCCATTGGTTTGAAGAGAGTTGGAGTGGTATGATAGATGCATTGTTACCCGTGGGGTACAGACTCTGGCAAGCAGGTTGTGCAGGTTTTGGAAACACGGCTATATCTGAGAGACAACAGTGAGTTGAGTGTCCATACCATGGGGGAAATGCCTCTTTCTTACCACCTTCTGCTCTCTGGAATACCAGTTGCCTGTCTCAAACCTAAAAGCTTGCTTTCACACTGCCTAAGAGAATGTCAGCCTGCCAGGTGAGAGGTGTCCTTCCCTGTAATTGCAACATGTCTGAGAGGGCAAGCATGTTGCAGAAGATGTGGGCTGGGCTGCAACTTGTGGATTGCACGCTGTCCAAAACAAGTCATGCATAATCTATTTGCAAGGGATCCCAGGATCTTGGGAAGGTGACAGTTCCCTTTGACTGACAGCGCAATCCTGTGCAAGTTGTGGCCAAAATGGCCAGCCGCTGCATCCTGCACAGAATGCGAACCGTGACGGCATGGCACGGGCTCACATCGGGGGAAGGGGACATTCATCCCCTTCCTCCAGTGTAAGCGCTGGAGGCCCCAGTGTGCTTCCTCGGATGTGTGCCAGGTGGCAGGAAGTCATGGGGAGGGCGGGCAGGGGTGGCAAGGGAGGGGGCCATTGGCCGGCCCAGCCTGGGAAGGGACATTGGATATTGAGGCAACCCAGCGCTGATATCCCCACCCCCTCCCAGGCTGGGCCAGCCAATGGCCCCCTTCCTCGCCACCCCTGCCTGCCCTCCCCATGCCCTCCTGCCGTGTGGCGCAGCACTCACCTGAGCAAAGCCAGCCTCCGTGCCGGCAGAGCACCCACTCCACCAGCCTATGTTTGGGCAGGATTGGGCTGTGATTTGGGTAGTTATCCTTTTCCTGAAGGTTCAACGGGTTAAACAGCTTTCAGCATTTTATCATAACCATGAAGTAGCAGTAAAAAAAATAGTATTCACGGGTGAAAGTTACATTGCCCCCCCACCTCTTGGAGAGCTGGTTTGGATCGTGGAATCCAGATAGGGAATTCAGCTCAAGGCTGCAGGGACTTTCTTAACTGTGTGGGGATACCAACAAATGTTTATGTGCTTTCCGCGTTACTTCCAAATATATCAAGTGTTTCCCTTCACTCTACCCCAGTCCCCCCTTCCAGTTTGGTTCCGTTTCATTGGAGGTGCCCCCACGAGCTAAATTACTTAACTGCTCAGAATGCCACATAGCTAACACATGACGCTGGGTGTAAGATTCCCCCTCCCCATTTCTTTTTCTCCTTTTGCAAACCACAAAATACATCTGGGGTTCAAACCAAAACAAATGACCTCAGCAACTCTTGGGAAACTCTTGGAGTGGTTAATCAGTTACCTTCTTAAAACATATACTATATATACCGTATATATACACACATACACACATATATATGCTTAAAGCTGAATTAAGTTGTAAAATCCAATGGCTGATTTACGGCCGCAGTCAGGCTTAATTAACATTGATTCCAGGGGGATAGTAAACTTGTGAATAGGCTTCACAATTGAGGTTGAACAATACACTCTCTGGGTGTTGTCCAATTTGTAGCATGATTTACATGGAAGCAAAGCCTTTCTTTTCCTGGGGTTATCCCTTTTTTCATCTGGTCTTTGGGATGAGTTATATATAATCCACCGATAGCAACATTTGCTGTCAAATATTCTCCTTGATTTAAAGTCACCCATGACAATGGGCGCTATAAATAAGCCCGAAATAAAAGAGCGGAATGAAAACCCAATTTGAGGCTTCGCAGGGATTCCTTGCTCACGCAATGTGTCATCTGCGGAACTCCCGGATTGGCCACCTGTAACATCTAATGAAATCAAAGAGCTCATAGATCAGCTAAAACTAGGGAAAGCTGCAGGACCAGATGGGCTTCCTCCAGAGATATTCAAAGCTGCTCCTGACTGGTGGGCGCCCTTTCTGGCCGATCTTTTTACTGCAGCTGATAAACTTGGTAAAATCCCAAAATCTTGGACCCAATCTACACTGGTACCTATCTATAAGAAAGGGGACAGGAAAAGCCCTAGTAACTATAGGCCAATTAGCCTTCTATCTGTGGCAGGTAAGCTTTATGCAAAGCATTTACTTTATAAACTTAATACATGGATTTCCGAAAACAACATAATAGGCCCTGAACAAGCCGGTTTTAGACCAGGTAAATCAACAATAGACCATTGTGTGGTATTATCACATCTTATTATAAAGCAATTACATCAATGTAACGGCCGTCTCTATGTGGCATTTTTAGATCTCAGGGCCGCTTCTGACTCCGTGGATAGGGATTTGCTATGGGATAAGCTGGGGAAAATGGGGCTTGATAAAAGGCTGCTTCTACTAATTCAAATACTTTATAGTAACACTTCTTGTCAGATTAAGGTACCCCAGGGAGATCTTTCTGAACCTGTACCAACTAATAGAGGTGTCAAACAAGGTTGTGTGCTGGCTCCTACATTATTCAATCTATTCATTAATGATTTAGCTCCATTTTTAACCAACTTGGATGCCCACTATCCCAAATTAGGCTCTTTAGGAATCCCCTTGCTGCTTTATGCAGATGATATGGTGCTAATATCTCGCACCAAAATTGGATTGAAGCGGTTAATCAAAGGTTGCACTGAATATTTATCTCAGAATAAACTTCACCTTAACTATGAGAAATCTAAAATCCTAGTGTTTGGAAAAATATGGAAACCTCATTTTTGGCAGTTCAATGGGAAGAGGATCCAGCAGGTCAAAGAATTTAAATATCTTGGCCTATGGTTTAACTATAGATATTCATGGGTCCCCCATCGCAATATAGGGATCAACTCAGTTAAACCATCTATTCAAGCTATTATTCGCTTTTTCTTTAAATGGGGTAACTCATTTATACCCGCTGCCATACAGATTTTCAACGCTAAAATAATCTCCCAACTTCTATACGGTGTCCCTATATGGATGTCAGCTTACAACAACATGGTCGAAAAGATACAGGCAACCTTTTTGTATAAGATATTAGCAGTCCCCCATTGTGTCCCTTATGAAGCTCTATGCCTAGAAGCAGGCCAACATAGATTAGAACTACGGGCTTGGTCCAGGTTTTTAAAATACTGGACCAGAATATGTTTTGTTGCTGACTATGACCCCCTTCTCAAGGGTGTTCTTAATGACTCAATAATTACTCCTGGCCTGGCCTTGTATTATAAAAAAATCCAAAAATTGGGTCTGTCAGTTGATCTACTGGGGGATGGATCATTGGCCACAGCTTGGAAGACAATACTTACTAGGTTGGTGGATATCGACAAGCAGGAGATCTTGGCAGCGGCACATAGAATTTGCTCCCCACTGAATTCTCAACTATTGATCAACTACGGCAGCAGGCCTAGATATCTGTTCTTCTTAGACAGCCCTCAAGAAAGGCGAGCATTTACATTAGCTCGCTGCAATGTTTTGCCCTCTAAAGTTTTACAAGGCAGATTCAGAGGCCTACCTGTTGAGGAACGCTGTTGTACTTGCAGCTTAGGAGGGTTGGAATCTCTACCGCACATCCTGCTCTACTGTACCAGGTTTCAAGGCCTGCGTGATAAATTTCTAAAACCATTGCTGCTAGGTATAAAATGCCAGTCTGATAACGCGGCTATCCAACATCTACTAGCAGGGAACGACGAGAAACGCACCAGACAGGTAGCTAAGTTTCTAAGTCTTTTTGTCCAGATACGACTAACCATGCCGCTTCTTGACGACTAATTGAGGACAATACACAGTTTGATGTATGTACATATGGAGACTATAGATCTTAATGCACTGAATGAAATTGATTTAGTTTTAACTGTAGTCTTTTTTTTTTTTAATGGTTTGTTTTACCTATTCTGTGCTATGGTTTTGGTTCGATGTGTGCGCTTTATGTATATGTATATGCCAATAAAGGTTACTGACTGACTGACTGCAATGTGTCATCACTTGTCGGACCCGTGGCGTTTTTACGAACTGGCCGTAATGAAAGTCAGATCAAATGTACAGGCTCTAAACATTTAATCAACAACCACCGGAACTGGACAACTTCTTAAAAAAGCTCCGGTGAACGTAAATTTATTGTCCAAGAATTTGAGCCTTGGTGGGGATAGATGCTTGCGGAATGGCACTACCTGACACCAAATGCTGAAAACGTTCAAAAAGTGAGTTATTTAAACATAAAGTTGTGCTTGTAAAGCCACCAGCTGCTGGATTTCAAGACTTGAACCCCTTCCAAGAGTTTGGACGAGGTTCTTTATATGGGTAGGAGAGTAAATACTCCACTTTTACTGGCAATTTGAAGGCGCTCAGTTTACAGTAATGAGCTTGCTTGGCCCTGCTTTGTTTATAGAAAGTGGAACAGGAAGAAATGAACGTTAACCATTAACAGTAGCAATTCCTCCAGCCTTCTTCTCCCTCCACTCCGTGCCAGGCTGATGCTCAGTGTTACTGCTGTTTTGAAATGCTGTCACAGTAACTGGTTGTGTATAGAATAAAACCATTAAGATTGCTTGGAGTGGCTGCAACCAGGCTGGAACAGACCCAAGCAATGGCGGGTGGCCTGACAAGTGTTGCGGGGGCGGGGGGGCACTTTCAACAGCACTCGCTAAATGGCATCGTTGGAGTTTATGGTCACAAGATAGTGTGATGGCCATTTGCGTCAATGGCTTTTAAAATAGCGTTAGAAACATATGTAAAAGTGACAGACCCAGCACCCACTTGTGCAACTGAGGCAAAGGCAGTCTGTAAATAGGAAGAACAGGTTGCTGTTAAGTCTGAATTGCTTGAAGGTTGACCTGGCAGCACTTACTGGAGTTGCCGAGTATCTCTTGACCCACTCTGGAATACTGGTGCAAGGTGGTTTCCTGGCCTCGTGTGATGGTCTTTAGCTGCAGTTCCCTCCTTTAGCTGGAACTGGGTGGTGGTGTGGTGCACAACCTGAATTGCTGCCTTGACATCCTTCAGGTCATGGGTTCAAGTCTTGACTCAAGGCTAGGCCCATGGTGGTAACTAATTTGAGAACCAGAAGCAGCGGAGCGTACCCGTTCATTTCCATGGGGCTCGCGCAGAAGAAATTCCTGCTGGATTTATACCCATTTATTTTTTTTAAAAGACATAGGAACTTGCTGTATATTGAGTTAGACCATTGGTCCATCTAGCTCAGTATTGTCTATGATTGGCAGCAGCTCTGCAGGGTTCCTGCCAGGGGTCTTTCCCAGCACCTATAGATGCCAGTGATTGAACCAGACTTCTTGCATGCAGAGCAAGTGCTCTACCAGTGAGCTAGATCCTTCCCACCTATTTGAATGCCTTTGCTGTTCCCAGCCATAACTACAGGGTCTCTGCTCTCTAGATGCTGTGAGAAGCTGTAAAGTTTTGTTTTTGATGTAAGGTTTGAATTGGACATTCAGTTGCTTAAAACCAGTCTCCTTTGTAAACATTCTCTTTCTACCACAAAGATCTTTTGTTGCTGGGATCCTGGGAAAGCCTTTTTTGTACTTGAAAGGTGTTGAGGTGTCTCTTGTTTGAATGGAGGGCCCCCCTCAGGTGATGGACTGGGAGGGGGGGCTACTAAGGATGGCAAACCAGGAGACAAGACAGGTCTGACCTGTGGGGTACAATCCACTGGGAAGTTCTCTTGCGCATGCCCCATTGAAATGAATGAGAGCTGAGCCAGAGCATTCATTTCAATGTGTGCAGCTCCCACTTCAGTGATGCTTGCGCCAGAAAACCTCCTGGTAGATTGTGTTCCATGTTAATTAGTGTGTGCATGAGGGGTGTGTGTGTGCATGCATGTGCCACTTGGATTTTCCGCCTTGGGCACCAAAATGTCATGAGCCAGCCCTGCATCTCGGATCAATGCCACACTTAATTCCACACAGGGCATTTCCATCTTAATCAACTGCCTCTCTCCTTGAAGAAGAGCAAAGTGGGAGATTATTTCACATTATCTGGGTGATTCCCATGACGAAGTGGTTTATGTTTTGAGACGGGGTGTTTGGATGCCTGAGCTCCATCGCTTCGCCTTCGTTCCGGATAGTTGTGTGATTTGAACAATTTGGGTTTTGCAATTTCTCTTTGTGCCATGAGAATCCCAATTTCAATTTCAAGCAATCCACTTAAGGGTTTAAATCCTATTTCTGTTCCAAAGGGACTGTTGATTTGGAGTGACAGATGGATTGGGGCTTTCATGTTAATTGGCAGGCCTGGCACGGGTAGAATCCTGTAGTGGAACCTGTTCCTGGAGGGGACCCACGGTGGCAATGAGACTTTTTGGGGTTTTGCCTCTGAAACTAAAATGTATCCGTTTGCCTGTCTGTCTGTCTATATTTTTTAAATCTCCCTCATTCTGAAGGCCCCGGAAAAATAACACACTCCAAAAAACCAGTGGCAGAGTTGACATTCTTTCTTTAATTTATTTCTAAACCTCTTACAGCCCCAAGCCTTTGCAAGTCTATTCAAAAGTTCCATGGAATTAAATGGGACCTACTCCCAGGTAAGTGTGGCTGTAGTCCTATTCATACTTACCTGGGAGTAAGTCCCATGGAACTCAGTGGGGCTTAATTCTGAGTAGACATGCACAGGATTGCACTGTTAGTCATTTTCCCTGCAATACCAGCACCCAAAACAACGTATACAACTAATACATGTTTCATAAATGTTAGTATATTTAGACATGGTTAAATGATGTTTGATTATATCCCACCTTCCCACTTTATTCAGGAAGTGCCCAAGGCAATGTACATCATTCTGATATAAAACCATAAATATTTAAAACTAACAAGCAAAAACGCAGCAGATTGATTCATTCTTGAACACTGATTACTGACAAGAGGCACCCTCAAAATAAGACATGCCGTTTGCCAAGGCAACCTAACAGGAAATATTACAACAGTCTCACCATCTTGGCAGGTGCAAGCTAAACATTCAATAGAGTATCAGCTCGGTAGCCTGGAAACACCTTTCTGAATCCCAGCATTTGCACTTGGTCATGGAAATAGATCACCCAGTTAGACAGGCAGGTCTCCCAAAGTGGGCATCCCCACCACCACCACCGATGACCTCTCTGCCTGGAGATCACCCTTGAGTAAACGTGAAACTGTCTCTGCTTAACTGAATGGGGAGTCAGCGTGTCAAGGTTTAAAATGTTATCTCTGTTTATTATTATTAATTATTAACAGTATTTATGTACCGCTTTTCAACAAAAAGTTCACAAAGCGATTTACAGACAAAATCAAATGATTAAATGGCTCCCTGTCCCAAAAGGGCTCACAATCTATAAAAAATGAAGAAGAACACCAGCAAACAGCCACCAGAAAAAAACACTGTGCTGGGGTGAAAGGGGGGCAGTTACTCTCCCCCTGCTAAATATAAGAGGAACACCAAACTGAAAAAGTGCCTCTTGCCCAGTTAGCAGGAGTTTAAAATGTGATCTCTTTTTTTCTTCTTTTAGATTTTTATCAACAATGAGTGGCAAAATTCTGAGAGCGGAAAAATATTCCCTGTGTACAACCCGGCAACAGGAGAACAGATCTGTGAGGTGCAAGAAGCTGACAAGGTAAAGAGTGCTTGGAGACATGCTGTATTGTTGAAACCTCCAGCCTGCTGTCACCCCATGAGGGCACAGGAGAAAGAATTAAACTTTAAGTGTACAGGGCTGTATTGCTTTACCACCACTTCTTCATGGAGATTGATTGTCCAAGCCACATTGGTAAGGCAACTCTTGAGCCTTACTTGAAACAATAACAGTGTACAACTAAACTTATATAAGTACGTTTATAACAAAAGTAACAAGAAAATGCAACGCCTAACTTAATACCGTATTGGTCTGAGTATAAGACTCACTTTTTTATCCTAATTTAAGTTTTTAAACTAGGGGTGCGTCTTATAATCAGGCTGTTGCAATTTAATGCCAGTGATTTAATTATTATTTTTTAATAGCACCAAACTTTGGTCTTATAATCAGGTGCGTCTTATACTCGGGACAATACAGTATATTCATTTTACAAGGTTCTTATTCAGGCAGTCTCCCCCCCCTTCCTTTATTTACAAATCTCTTTCTTTTCTAACCTTTTTCTTCTATCTGTTCAATTGTCCTCCCCCTAACTATCACAGACTAACTGTCACAAAAATATCAGCTATGGGTAAGTCTTGTCACAGTACATACTTGGGCTTCTGCACTGGGCTTCAATAAATTGTCATCAACCTCAGGTACTTCTCTTGCATAACTCACATTGATGGGAGCAGGAACTCCACAAGGGCATGCTAATAGGGGTCTTGTGGAGGAGAACTTCCCAGGGATTTTGCTCTGTGTGTGAGAGTAATTTCTACTCTACTCTACCCAAAATTTGCCCTTGGCTGCGTCTGCCTCACCTCTCTTCAGGTCAGCCTTGAGACGTTGGATAACTTCCTGGTTTTGCTTTCCCAAGTGATCTGAATGAATGAAACTCTTTCACAGTTTACTCTTTTTTTCTTAGTTTTACTTTAACTATGGACAAGGGGGTGTTGACTTCACCGGGAAGGATCCTAAGCCTTTCTTTCTTGGATTTTCAAAAGAGTGATGCCATAGTCCCACTCCCTACTAGGATTCCCCCCCCCCGTACAACAAATAGAATTTCTGGTGCTATGGTATTCTTAACCACTGTTTGTTTATACCTCTTCTGCATTGCTCCCCCCCCCCCAACAGCCCGATACAGACAAAGCCGTGAGGGCTGCTCGCCTCGCCTTCTCACTGGGTTCCGTGTGGAGGAGAATGGACGCCTCGGAAAGGGGCCGCCTCTTGGATAAACTGGCAGATCTGGTAGAAAGAGACAGAGCTCTCCTAGCCGTAAGTCATTGGTGGGGTGTGTTGGAGGCTGTTCTTTCTTATTGGAAGGGATTTCTTACCTGAAAACAGACTCAGCACTTTGCAACTGGGTGACCTAGATGCGGAGCTGTGTTAAGTGAAAATGGTTCTCTTTTGCTTTCAAGACTAGTGGTTTTCAGATGGTGTTCTGGAGAACCCTGGGGAGGAAGACTGGGGTTCCTCTGTCACAAGTTCAATAATGGCTGACCAGTTTCCCTGAAAGATAGCATGCCCATCACTACAATCTTTCCCTCCAATGTTCACTCAGAGGGGTTCTGGAGTGTTCTCCCAGTTTAGAATGGATGATGGAGAGGCGTGACAGGCACGATCAGTGGCCTGCGTGAACTGAGCATGTGATACCCACACAGGGGTGGAATCAGGGGCCAGCCAGGTGGGACACTGACCAAGAGCTCACACCCATCAGAGGGCCCTCCTGGCTAGGTTGTCACTTGCACTCACCAGGCAATGGGTCTTCTTGGACCTGCACCAGCTCTGTAGCTGGCGCAAGTCCATGGAGACAAAGGGGGCGGGGAGGCTTGCAAAATGAGGGATAAGATCTGACGCGCATCATTGCCACTGATCTACCCCCTCCCACAACCTCCCTGCCCCATTCCGGTCAACAACGCGACAGAAGCCGGAACCCCATTGGGCAGCTGCAGTGCACACTTGGGAGCGGCTCAGGTCCGCTCTAGGCCAAAGCCAGCCTTGATTCCGGGACGCTGGTAGGGCTACTTATAAGGGAACTCAACTTTGTGGCATGCATTCAGAAAGCCACACAGAGCTGCTACAGGTGCTGGAGCTCTGGCATCGGGTCTTACCAGCAATCCACCATCCCTAGAAAAGGGGCTGCAAAGTTCTGCATCAGCAGAAATTACCATACAGTCTCCAAGGACACCACCACAGAAGCAGGACATTGGTACAGAGCTTCTCTTGTGGATGTCTGGCATCTCCCACCCTAGCCCCATGGAGGACAGGTGTGTTAGAAACTAATTAATATGTACTTCACATTTGTATTAATACTTCACTTTTGGACTGTGCAAAGCACTTCACATTATTATCTCGACATTGCCTGTACAAAACCCCTTCAGATAAATATGTATTATTATCCTTGTATTGCAGTTGGGAGGTAATGGCTTGCCTAAGGCCTAATATTTATTTTATTTATTTATTTTTCACATTTTTATACCACCCTTCCTCCAAGGAGCTCAGAGTGGTGTACATATTTCCTCCCCTCCTTTTTGTCCTCACAACAACCCTGTGAGGTAGGTGGGGCTGAGAGATAGTGACTTACCCAAGGTCACCCAGGACCAAGGTCACCCATTCATGGTAGAGGTGAGATTCAAACTGTGGAATTCCTGGCTCAATCTTTTTGCCTCTATGCTACACTATGGGCCAGGGACTATGTCTATCCAGGCCACGTTGCCCACTAGGCCTGAGGGCAACTCTGTTGGGCACCAGTGTGCTAATGGAACATTTGCCCATGACAGCTCACTGCATGCACACATTCATGTACCTACTTGTACAGCTTTTCCTCATTTTGTTGGGGCTTCCAGGAGAAGAGTTTTGGGTGGATTGGGTTCCAGCAGAATTAGAGGTCAGTGGGTTGTATGCAAGTTGAGGGCTGGAGGCTGCCAACCAAGCTTCTAAAAACAATAACTTTTGAACTAGAGGCAAAGCAGTTTCCATTTCGTTTTCTGCATGCTGAACAGAATGCTGAGCTGCACAGTTCAGGCGTGATGTGGCTGAGCACATGTGGTCGGCGCTGACACGGTGGCACAGTTAATGTTATTTTCCACATGTCAAGTGCTTTGAACTAAGCCGGCAAACATCTTAATTCCAGCTTTGTCAACACTTAAATCATCTTACCACCAGCGTACGCTGTAAAATCGCCACGGGGAGAAGGGAGGGGCTCAGCAAATCAAGTCAGCTCTCTGCCTGTCGTCAGATTTGCGATTCTGGAGCCAAATTCTTTTATTTGAACGGAGCCTGCCGCAGACAATGCCATTGACTTCAATGGCGGGTTGGAAGGCAAGGGAAAAATATGGCTATTGCCCCTCCGTATATCAATTGGATTTATGGCTCACATCCATTTGTGTGTTATACCTGCTTTCATGGATGCGTTTTCCCCCTCTTAGAAGTATCGTAGCTAGATAATGGTGCCTCTTAAAAGTGATTTAAGCAATTGGCAGAAATTTTATGGGGTTCCTTAAGAGGAGCTTTAAGATTTTCTCTCTTTGTGGTTTTTTTTTTTTTTTGGAGAATGTGAATATCCCCTCAAAAAAGGGCCCATGGCTTGTTTAGTTAGGACTCAGAGCCTTTCTGAAGAAGAGCCTGTTAATTTGATGGCAGTAAAGAAACGGGCTGTACACTGTAGATATCTCAGTTCTCAGCAGGGGTCTTGGCAGCCATGGCGAGACTCCTTGAATACTTTTTTCAGTGCTTTCTGGAGAGGTGTGCTCTCTTTATGGATTCTGGTTATTAGGGAAAAGGTTCTGAAGAGCTTCTTCTCGATGGCTGTTGTTAGCATAACAGGGCCTACAGGCAAAAGGATTTTGGTTTCCATCTCAGCTGATGTAAAAAAAGAAAGAAAGAAAACCCAGGTTTGCCTGGCTGAACCAAGCACAACGGCAAAAATGGTCTTGCCAAAAGGGAAGGTGAGGCAGCTGCCCCAAGCCATAGACTACAGGAACTATTAAAAGTGGGGTACTATTAAGGTGGATCCTTCGGCACAGTCTAGCTGGAGGTTCTGCTGTAGAAGTGAAGGGTGCAGAAGCATCCCAGTATTTAACCTGAAAGAAAAATCAAGTGAAGCTTTTATACACATTTCAAAGCGTGGCCGCAAAAGCTCGAGTCTTTGCACACCGTTGCAAATCAGTTTTGAATGAAATAGAACCTTTGTGAACAGCCGATGGGCTCACAAAGGTTCAGACTTTTGCAGGCTTCATTCTGCTTTTGAACCTTCAAGCAGGGAAGTTCAGTGTTTCACGCTCCTCCAGCTGAATGCTTGCTACACCCACTGAAATGATCAGGGCCTCTGCCATGTTCTTGCACAGTTCTTGGTCATTCCGTTGGGGCTTGCAAGTGCAGGAGGACTTCCAGCAGGTGCAGGAGAACTTCCAGCAGAATTGTGTGCTACGTGCGCTGTCGAGAGAGCAAAACATTTTACTTTTTGGGTCATAGACCAACAGTGCAATCCTAAGCATGTTTACTCAGAAATAAGTTCCACTATATTCAGTGGGGCTTACTCCTAAGTGAATGTGTTTAGGATTGTAGCCCAAGAGCAGTTGCCAATCCTAATAGCCATTTCAACCACGTCTTGAACATTAAAATGGAAAACGTTTGTAATTGTGGGCCCTTACATGTGTTTCTCTTTACCCGTTTTGTCCTCCAGACCATGGAATCGCTGAACAGTGGGAAGCCCTTCCTGCAAGCTTTCTATGTTGACCTTCAGGGTGTCATCAAGACTTTGCGGTACTACGCTGGCTGGGCAGATAAGATTCATGGGATGACTATTCCTGTGGGTAAGTCAAATCCTTTGCTGCTGCAGCTCCTGCCTATGATGATATAAATCATCTGTGATGTTTTAGTTTTATTACCAAGAGTCTACGGGCATATCTATGACTATTTACAATGATGTCTATATGAAACCTGCATGTTCAGAGGCGGTATGGAAATGAACACCACAGTTGCTGGGGAGGCAACAGTGGAAAAAAGGCTCTTGCCTTCATGCCCTGCTTATGGGCTTCCTGGAAGCATCTGATTGGCCACTGTGCGAAACAGAACACTGAACTAGATGAATCTACTTTGGTTTGGTCCCATACAGCAGGCCTCTTCTTACATTCTTATCTACACTAACAGCGTCCTATGAAAGATCATGGAGGAAGGTAAGATTGAGAGATATTTGGATAAGATGCTTATAACCAAGTTAGGAGCTGTCTTATATTGAACCAGGTTAATGGTCCATTTTCATAGGCCAGTGTTGTCCACTCTAACCGAACCACTGTATGAGCGCCATACTACCCAAGATCCTGGAAATGGAGCTGCCAGGAATGAACTGGTGTAGTGCTGTGGCTAAGAGACTGAGCTGCAAATCAGGACTTCCCTAGTTCAGATCTCGCCTCTGCCATGAGCTTATTAAGGGCCCAACGCTAATTAAAGGCTGCCCGCAGGGCACAGTGGCACCAGCACAGGCTCCGCTGCATCCTGTGGGCAGCCAGAGACCATGCGGGGGTGGAGAGGTAAGTAAACATTTATTGTACTTACCTGACTCTGCTCCTGTTTGGGTCCTATAGGTCTATTTGGTCTTTAGGTCTTCTTGTAGACTTATAGGTCTGCAGCTCTTTAGCTGGCACAAGTCTGAGTAGAGGCTAGGGGGGAGTGTCAGAACCAAAATGGAGCGGAGGATATCAGCGGAGCCCTCGCCACTGATACCCACCGTCTGCCTGACCCGCTATGCCCCCTAAGGCCCCGATCTCTGCCCCAGCCCACCCACCCCCTGCCCCATTCCTCCCACCCCTTGCTGCTTTACTGGCTCCAGCGGATGGGATCCTTGTTATTGCACTATTATTGCATTATTGCTTTGGCAGCCTCTCTGCGCTCACCGATGGAAGTGCCGGCCCCTCAGCAGAACGTCACTTCTACCGGCAGGCCAGCACTTAGGCTGGCAGAACTTGCATTCCGCTTGCAGGCAGCCTGGTTAGGATTGGGCTGAAGGTGGCTTTAGACAAACTGCTCCTTGGCTGCAAAAGGGAGATAATAATGATGGTTGTTGTAAGGACAGTGTCAGGATGACACATGTGTACTGCTCTGAACGCACAACCAGTCCGGCCTCTAATGCTAGCGTGGTTCTTCCCGTGTGATCCGCCAGCCCCTCCCATGCAGTTCCTCCATACATTGGTGGGAGAGTAGCAGCACAGCCGCCGGGAAGACTCTCCCACACTGCTTCTGCTATGGATGAATTGGCCCTGAGTGTGATTAAGATATTAAATTGTGGCGTCTATTGCTTTGACAGTTTTTGTGTTTTCAAGTCAAAACTCACAGCTGTTTCCCCACAGCAGTGTTCTTGGACAGGAATGACTGGAACTCTCATGAATCAATTTTCCTTCCGTGATCATGGAAATGTGGTCTCTTTTTAGAAAGATAAAAGCCAATTAGTGGCTCGGCTCAGTTGCATTGCAGGCGCCTCACCCCTCAGTCTGTCCTTAGGCAGCCGCATGGCCAAAGAGATTTGAATATAAATTGCCACTTCCAAGGGGCTGGTACTGAAAGTGTTTGACAGAGGGCTTCACTGACAGTGCCAATCACCACCTTCTGGGACCCTCCTGATGTGGCTAAGCAGAACTACATCAGAGTGGCCCTAAAAATCCTGCTTCCCCCCTGAATTATGTCCCGATCACCACATGGGCAATGGTAGCGAGAGCTACTCAAAAACTCTAACAGGATCTGTATGGCATGCAGTTGCCCCAACTGATCTCTCAAAGAAAGTGGTTATACAAAAGCCCCATTTGATAAATGAATGATTGGATTGATAATCTTCAGGTTATTTCAAACTCTGAGATGCTACAGTCTCTTTTTTTATCACTGCAGCTACAACTATGATGATGAAGATGTCATCAACATGCATGGAGCTTTGCAATGTATAAGGTCTCTGCCCCAAAATGCTTACAACAAGCAATGAGACGTGACCTGGGACATATACAATTATGCATAGTGTGAAGACAGAGAAGTGTTGCTCTCTTCTCACAGTACTAGAACTAGGGATAATCCAATGCAACTGATTGCATTGGGTGATTTGAAATGGACAAAAGGAGGTACTTTTCACATGGTGCATATAATTAGTCTGTGGAATGCATTGCCACAAGATGTGGTGATGACTTCTTGATTGGATGACTTTAGAAGGGGATTGGACAAATTCATGGCAGGTGAGTCTATCAATGACTACGCATCATGATGGCGGTGTGCTACCTCCGGATTCAGTGACAGTATGCCTCTGAATGCTACCATAGTTGCAGGAGAGCAATGGCAGGAGGGAAGGATGTTTTCTGTCCTGCTTGTGGGTTTCCCAGAGGCAGCTGTTGGGCACTGGGGAAATGGGATACTGGACTAACTGGACTAGATGGGCCTTTGACCTGACCCAGTAGGACTTTTCAGTCTAAAATTTTGGTTCAAGCAACTGCCAGCTGACAAGCAAACTTGGCATTCCTGCAGTGAGGATTACTTGGGCTGGACTTTGCAGTTTAATTGTGTAGAGAAAGTGCCCTGTTTATGCCAAGCTTCTTCCATGCCAGTCTTTTGCAGGTTCAGCAGGTGAGTTTGTTTCCCAGCGGTGATTCTTCTTCGGCATTTCACAGCTATCCATCCTGGATTTCTCTTGTCTTACAAAAGGCAGTGGTGTTCTTTCTTCCCCTTTGCAATGCTGAGTGATAGTCTAATCTTGCAGACAAAGGTCTCCGTGAAGCTTTTCTTGGTTACTCCAGCTAATTTGGCTGATTCAAAAGGCCCTGGTGGGAAGCTTGTCATTTAGTGAGAAGGCAGAGAGAGTGCAAGAAGTTAGCAAGCAGCCAAAGGTCAGATTTGTATGGGAGCAGAAATTAAGTCACCCTCAGTGACTTCAGACCATGTCCACAATGCTCTTGCAGCAGGATTAGGTGCTGAGTTGCTCAAAGTCCAGATTGTTGCACAAGAGAGTCTCCTGCTTGGACCCTACAACCATACAGTCCCCTTTCCTAGAATTCTCATACAGAGATCAAACCACACATCCTCTGCCCCGACACATATAGAAAAGATGTTCAGAGGAAATACTTAAGGGTGTGTGTGTATGTATGTGTGAGAGAGGGGGGGGCACCAGTGCTGGTGACCATTAATGCCAAGTGGTTGTCAAGAAGATCACAACTCACCATATCCTGGTTCAAACCATATTTGATAAGAACATTGAAAAAGCCCTGTTGGATCAGCCAAAGGCCCATCTCATCCAGCATCATTCCTGTTTCCCACAGTGGCCTGCCAGGTGCCTCTGAGAAGCCCACAGGCAGGGCATGAAGGCAAAAGCCAATGTGCTCCATTGCAACTGCTATTCAGAGCCAGACTGCCTCTACACCTGGAAATCCCATTCGGCTATCCAAAGAACCTAAGAGCAGACCTGCTGGATCAGACCACAGGCTCATCTAGTGAGCCATCCTGTTTCCCAAAATGGCCAACCAGATGCCTTAATGGGAAGCCCACAAGCAGGGCATAAAAGGCAAGAGCCTTCTGTCTCTCCAGTGCACTGGCCTACCCCTCTCCTCTCCTCCATACTTACTCTTCCATTCCTTTCCCCTCTTCTTTTTTAAATTCAGGGAGCAGGAGGAGGGCGAGTGGTGGAAGAAGATGGAGGCAGGCAAACATACTCCCCCACCAAACCACTGCCTCAGGCAGCCTGATGGATGAGCCAGTCTTGGGTTCCAGAGATGAGCTCTAGCTCAGACTAAGCCATGGGGAGCAAATGTTAAAAGGAGCATAATGGACGCACCCCATATGAGGAGACCCACTGCCTGATCATTCTAGTTCCTGCAGCTGGAGGCAAGGCCCTTCTCACGACTTCCTTAGCATCATGCTCAGTCCGTCCCGGCTGCAGCCATGTCCCTAGTCTGTATTTGTGAAAGCATTCTCTCGAAATGCCATAGAATCCAAATAACGCTCACAAATAGTCTTAATGCCTTTGCCCACCACATTCACGTAGGATCATTTTCAATACCGTGGGTTTCCGAGGTTTGTACAGAAGCAGTAAAGCTTTCATTGTTGCCTGCTCAGTTTCCAAGCACAGGGAGGCTTCCAGCCCCAGAAAGATCAATGTTTAGGCAAAATGGCCCGTTTTTGTCAAACTTCATTATTCTGGTATCACAAACGCCGGTTTTATAGTGAATGCCGAGTGGGCAGGCAAAGGATGAATGTGACTCTCGGCATTCCGACTTTAATCTCCATCCTCTGTGTAAAACCTCTGCCAAAGGGGAAGTCTAATAAACATGTCCATAAAATTCCAACTTAATTGCAAATGCGGAATGCTGGGAGAAGGTGTCGAAAAAGGGCAGCTCTTAAGGCATCTGGCTACGGCCTGGCATTGGAAGTCTGTGTGCGGAAGAAAAACCCCTCTCAGGAGAGACCTGCTGGTTGTGTCTAATCAAATTAATTGGCGTTCTCCTGACCTAGGAACTGTATTTGGGTTCACGGTTTGGATCCTCCTGCCTCAGGCATGAAGCAGTGCGGTAATGATGAGAGACAGCGTGTGCCCCCCCCAGCCCAAATGGTGTGAAACCAGCCATGCAAATGGGGTGGAAATGTTAAAACAGTCTGCCTAAAAGAAAAATAAAATACAGGGGCCAGCACTTACTGGAGGTAGTCACATGAGTCCTAGAAAACACAGATACACCCTGCAATGCATGGATTGATTTGCTGGACACAGCACTCAGCTCTCTCTCTCTCCCTCTCTCTCTCTTTCTCCCCCCCCCCCCCCGCTGTGTATATTTTTACCCGGTACACTTCAACTGTATGTTTAGCCTGAAGCGTAGGGCTTTTTTTTTTTGCTTCCACACTATAGCCCTTTAACACTGCTGAGGCATTGCTTTTTTGCAATTAACTGGAAGGTTCCACACTCAAGGTAGTGTGCAATTAATGGGCTATGTTTCATTAACCTCCTAGCTGCAATCACAGGAAGCCATACCACAAGCAGGAGCTGCAAACAGGAAACATTAATTAAAAGCAAAGGAGCCATGAAGTGACAGAATAGCTCGTTGTCTGCATTGGATGGGCTGGTACTACAATGGCATTTTATTGCAAACAAAAAACAATGGAAATTGCATAAACGACATTTGTGCTGGACTGTGCCTGTAGTTTTTTAAGTCCAATTTCAGGTAGAGCTCCTGCATAATTTTGGCAGCCATTCTGCAGGGATGGCCCTGCCTGTTGACTTCTTAAGTCTTCAAACTTCCATTCATTGTTGGGGGGGGGGCATGTTTTCAGTTCTCACATTGACAAAAAGTCATGTGGACAAGATTTGGACCATCTTTCTTGTTGCCTAGAAAAAAGAAAATGAAGCAAAAGTAATCCTCAAACCATTCTTTCTTATGATTCCCTAGTTCTTTTTTGTGTTCTGGGAAAGAGACTTGGGTTTACCAATTCCCCAAATGAGATTATGACAGAATAGGCTCCGTGTGCCCATCATTCAAATTCATGTTGATTATGTGTGATCTCTAACAGACACATCAGACCTAAGCCTCCCGAGTTGTTTGGTTGTTCTTTGGGTCGTGTGTGTGTGTGTGTGTGTGTGTGTGTGTGTGTGTGTGTGTGTGCGTGCGTGCGTGCGTGCACAGAATTTGGGTTTTCTAGTTGCAGAGACTTGGGTGTTTTTTTATTGTATGACAAAAAGCCAGACCCCAGCCTCTCAATATAAATGTCCTGTTTTCTTTTTGTCTAGTCTGTGCCTTTTACTAATTAACTAATCTCTCCCCCCCCTCCTCTTGTGTGTAACTGCTGCTTCTTATCTTGGTCGTGGCTTCCTTTTTCTTCTCCCCCTTCACTGATAACTGGCCTATCTTTATTAGTCTCCTTCTGGTGTCTTGAAAATATCACTACTTGCAAAAGCAAATCCCAGCTGGTCAGTCTTTGACTAGTGCTAATCTATCTTTCTCCTTTGCATCGAGCAAACGGAACTGGGTGGAACAATTCAACAAAGCAGAGCCAGGCTTGTTTCTAATCAAAGTCAAGTTGAAAACTATGTTTAGCAACCAGGATGCGTTCTGGATTAATCCATTTAGAGTGGCCAGATGTTTTTTCAGATGCCTCCCAAAATACAACCAGCTGGTAAACCTAGAGGTCTTCCTTGCCAGTCAGGCTATCCAATGAGGTCCATGCCATCAAAGGGCCCACCTGGCTGGGCCAGCCCTTGAACAGACGTGGTCCAAGAGTTGACCAAGCATCCCAATCTACAAGTGGGAGCATCCCCCAGAATCCCGGCATCACTGCAGAGCTCTAGGAGACCTCCCATTGGCCAGTGGGATGGGAGGTGCTGCTGCTGAAGATCCCCCCCCCCATTTGCCATTGGGGAGGGTGAGAAGAATCATCAGCTGCTGCCATCAGCGGCAAGTAAGCTTAGGGAAACGTGGAAGCCCAGCCCCAGCGCACAGTGGCAGGCCCGGTGCAGGGCTTTGCCCCAGGATCCCCAGCAGCCTTGCACCAACTCTGCCTGCAGGGCAACTACTCTTGGAGAATTCCTAATGGGAGAATTGCTAGCACCCCACAAGAAATGAATTCATGAAACAATTGGCCTGGAGCCTCAAACTCCACCAAGGGGGTTGCCTGCTACTTTTCTGCATGATTCCACAATGCTGGCTTCCAATTGACCTCTGCCGGAGTTGAGTCATTCCACATCAGCTGTGGTTACATCACTCATTTGACTCCTGATGCAGCCTTGGGGTGGAGAGGCTGCCCATTGTATCTCTGTATGTGTTTCTGCTTCCAACAAGGAAGCACCCAGATCATGGATGCACACAGAAACTCAGCAGGAAGGGAGCTCCTCTCTGGATGGGCAGTTCTTGCTCTTACATGCTTTCTGTTCAACCTTTGAGGATGATGGAGGAGTAACAAAGCATTCTAAATTCAGGAAAAAAAAGTGTGCTTCAGCTAGCAGAAGTCTGAGTGAAAAGTACTGGCCTGGGTGCGCTAACTGTCCCACTGTAGTAGGGGTGGTCCTTATTTTTGGATACCTGGTCAGTAAACAGCCCCCTGCATGGAGGTTGCTCTTGTGCCACCTCTGAACAATACAGAAGTGCACCTTTCCTAGGGTGCAGGGTGGCCATGTATAGAATCTTTGAGAGCTTACCAGCCGTTACTGTTCTTGTCTGAAATGTGCAGCCACAGGGGAACTTAGGGGATGTTCTAAGTAGGGCATGCTCACAGTTCACATAGGAGCAACACTGAGGCCCAGCCAGCTTGGCCAGTGCTTTTTGTGAACTGACAGTGCCTTCTAGAAGCATCCAGGCTCTTCTGCAATGTGCAGGAGTTCTGTGGCAGATTCACGAGGCTTTCTTGGCTGGGAAGTTGACATGGAAAGAGTTCCACCAAGGTACAAAGTCTGCAAAACTGCAAAGCAATTTTGTCATCCTCAGAGTTGAAAACGTTTTGATGTCTTGTTCTTTTGTTGTTCATCCATTAAAGTTTTCTCAGTCGCCTCCCCAGTCTCTCTCTCTCTCTCTCTCTCTCTCTCTCTCTCTCTCTCTCTCTCTCTCTCTCTCGGATTGCCAAAGCAAAGTGCTTTTGAGAGTAACCAGGCTCGTCTATTTCAGATGGAGATTATTTCACCTTTACAAGACATGAGCCCATCGGTGTGTGTGGACAGATCATCCCTGTGAGTATCTTCGCTCGCACCTCATATTTATTTTCATTGGAAGCAGCTCCCTTGAAAGGCACACCAACCCCAGGGCTTCAGTGAAGTGTGTTTTTCATTATGGGAGATGGGGCATGGGGGGTGGTTTGCTGGCGGAACTGAGCACATATTGTTGACATATCTCTAACAGCCTCCTTACAAATGCTTATTTGCACATCCTAATAGAGTTTTAGCTGTGTTATTAAGAGGCGAGCTCTTGAGTCATAGAATTCCCATGACTGGCGCAAGCAAAGCAAAACACCACCTTAATAGGCTGTCAGCCAACAGAGATGCTTGCACAATGAGTGGAAAATGGGAACAAAAAAACAAAAAAGGAGTGCAGTCTTTTTATCCCTCAACTTCCAAACTGCAACATAGTGTAGAGAAGCTACCTTACCTTGAGTCACACTGTTGATCCATCTAGTTTAGGATTCAGTCCCCCCCCCCCTTTACTGAACAAGACTAGAGTAAAAGGAACTCCAGAGGAAGCAGTCAGAACTGGCCCTTTTTGGGGGGGAAAGGAGCATGGGGAGATTTGCTAGCAGTGGCGCTGGTATGCTCTTCCCAGCAGAAGCTACCTGTGCCATATTGGCTCTCTCTCTCCCTCCCAGGCAGCCATAGTGCTTTTCTCGTACGTTATTTTATGCCCTCTTTTTCTGCATATGCAACATATGCCCTTCTTCATTTCAGTGTGTTTCCCCCAGTGCCTAATGCACAGTCATAGTAGCAGCAGCTTCAGTCTAGCTCCATTCTGTAAGGCCAGAGTAGGGTAAGTGTGTCTTTGCAACCATCACCAACTTGGTTCTCCCCATCTATCTGGTAGGCAGGCAGGAGTAGAGCAGCAGGTGCAGAAAGAATGCAGAATCAGCTTTTAAAATGGACGGACTTCCAACAGCACATGAATGCACAGGGAACAGAATGGACAAGTGCTTCATGCCTCCTGTTCCGCTGCATCTCTGGCTTACCTGACACAGAGTTTTTGCATCCCCCCCCCATCCCAGGCGATGCACCTGCTCCTGATCATATTCAAAACTTGAGTGGTTGGTGGGAGCGAGGGACTAGGTGTCATCCAAATGTTCAGCAGTGTCGCTACGGCCCCACGTGATGCAGAGGCGTTACGTCATGCCCCGCCTTCGAACACCACCACCCCGGCATTTTCACCTGATTTTGGAGCCATTCGGGGCCAAGGGCGGGCGGGAGGGCCGAAACGCAGCCGTTCCGCCTTTGAAGAGCCAGCGACACATCAAGACAGCGCTCAAAATAGTGAGTTTGCGCCCTCCTGAGCCCGAGACTCCGCCCCTTCAGGGGTTCGCGCCCTGGGCACCACTTGGTGCCCTGGGCACCAAGGCTCCCCCCTTACGACGCCTCTGCAAATGTTTGACAACCTTTGACAACCCATTGAAATTAACTCAGTGGGGCTTTTTGAGGAAACTCATGGGGCTCTGAACAAGTACAGCAATACCTTGCACTTTCATCTGGTAAGGGTGAGGAAATAATTCACCAGAGCAGACCAGAAAATGTGTTCTTGCAAGAGATGTGCATGCCCTGTTTTGTACATCTGATCTAACTGCTGTTGTCAATCTTCCGCTGCTAACCAGCGCATGACGTATCAGAAGCACTTTTGCAACTGTAACCAATGCTTTGGAGGTGCTATTTATTGCTGAAACCTCTGAGAAAACAGTCAAACAGCAATTAAAAAGCATTTCCTCAGCTACTAAAAAACCCAAACTCAAACAAGCATTATAAAACAAGCAGCTTGGAAACTGCCAAGGTCAAAAGAGAGATCTGAAGCATGATGCCAGGTCTGATTAAAATCAGCACAGCTAAGCCTTTTAATCTGCGTTTGTACTGGTCTGCCCAACAATAGGGGTTCCATTCGGTGCCCCTTCCCTATAAGGGGCTTTTTAAGTAGTTTTATCATTTAAGCAATTAGTCAAAATAGCCCCAGGAGCAGCTCCATGGAATATTGGATAACACGTTCTAGTGGCTATTTAAAAAGAGTAGCATGATTTCAGGTCTACGTTTCAGGGTAGACAACAGAAAGTGCTTCTTCTGACAACACAGTTTAATTTATAGAGTGACTCTGCTATCCGAAAACAGCAGTATATAAACTTCCTAAGGGGCAGCCAGATCCTGTCAAAATTTCCGGCGCCGGAGCACATTTGCGACAACCTGGGGGTAAAGGAGGCCGGCGCAAGGCCGGCCGCCCTCACTCCAGTGCCTGGACGTCCATGCGACCGGCGGCAGACAGTAAGTCTCTGGCGGCCGCCGCATGAGCGGTCCAGGTGGCGAGGGAGGGGGGACATTGGGCGTGCCGGCCCGGGAGGGGGCGGGGATGGCTTCCACCATATCCCCGTCCCCGCTGGGCCGGCTCGGCTGTTACACGGCCTCCTCCCGATTGGGCCAGCCCCGATTTACACCTGGGGAAGGGGACAAACGTCCCCTTACCTGAGTAGACCTCCAGACCGCAGCAGCACAGCCTGGAGCGGGGATAGGATCCGGCAGGTGGCCCTGGGCCACCGGCCAGATCCTTACACAGGATTTCTCCCTAAGTCTGTTGCAGCATAACCAACAAAGAGTCTCGTAGTACCTTAAAGACTAACCAGTAGTTACAGTGCTACAAAACTCTTTGTTGTTTTAACACTATATAAAAGAAAGTCCACCTTCTCCTGTATCTTCCTTCCCATGAACTCTGTTCAATTTATGAGGTCTGTTCATGTCCGACTGCCCAATGAGGTGCAACAGATGGGGACCAGGAGCAGAGCATTTTCAGTTGTGGCACTGGTGCTTTGGAATGTCCCCTCAATGGAAGCCTGTATGGCCCTGTCCTGGCTTTGGAATAAAGGAAAAACGTATTTCTTCAAGGAGGTTTTGCAGGAGGCCTGGGCTTGTAGTGATTCTTTACTGAAGATGTGAAGGAAAGGATTTTTTTTTACTGCTGACTGTAGCTGTATTGATATGTTTTAGTTTTTAAAAGTTACAATATTTTGAAAAAGATATAATTAAATAATAGCAGCATTTGTCCTGCAGTGGAACTTCCCTCTGCTGATGTTTGCATGGAAAATTGCACCTGCTCTTTGCTGTGGCAACACTGTGGTTATCAAACCAGCAGAACAGACCCCGCTCACCGCCCTTCACATGGGAGCCCTCATCAAGGAGGTAAGGCCAACGGATGCCTCAGGCCCTTCCTGAACCCGGCCCAAAGGGGCTCCCACTGACCGTGACTCTCAGCGTTTTCTCTCTCTCTCCCTCTGTCTTTGTGATAGGCTGGGTTTCCACCAGGAGTAGTCAATATTCTGCCAGGATTTGGGCCAACAGCAGGAGCAGCCATTGCTTTGCATGTGGGCATAGATAAGATCGCGTTCACAGGATCCACTGAAGTAAGTGTATTGGCGGGGGGGAGGGGGAGAGAAGGCTAACCTTTGATTTGCATGACCAAGAGGGAAGCTCGGAGACCTTTTTCTCAGGAGTCTATGGCAGGCCCATCTTGGTGCCTGAGGTGAAAAAAGGAAAGGACATCTCTCCATCAATAATTCTGACAGGGCACCATCCACCATCTCCCATTCATTTCAGTGCAGCTTGCACACAGGACCTTCCTTGTGGATGGTGCCCCATGGACCAAATTGTCTTCCACTCTGCCACCCATACAGCGCAATCCTAACCAACGTTCCAGCGCCGGTGTAGCTGTGCCAACAGGACACACACTACATTTTGCAGTGCAGGGGCAGTCATGGAGGCCTCTTCAAGGTGAGGGAACATTTGTTCCCTTACTTCGGGGCTGCATTGTGGCTGCACCGGTGCTGGAAAGCTGGTTAGGATTGTGCTGTTACTCATACCCCAAATTACTTACAGTTGCCCCTACACTTTGCTTCATGCCAAGGCTATAACCCATTTATAGCAGCATTACAGAATCCTGGAGAATCCAGTAGGAGCTGATTCCCCCTATCAAATACGTTACACCAATGAGGTTTATGACCTATCTCTATTTCGGATAAATACGTTTGTATGTAGCAGAATGCTGTCCTGATTGTGGGAGGGGAAAAAAACATACAGATGGGTTTGGTTTCAGAGTTGTCTCTTGTAGCCAAAATAATTTTTTAGCGTCATTCCAGAGGGCTTTAGTTTTAATAGGCGTTTATACTCAAACGTTGTGGATTTTGTCCTGACTCAATACCTGCCTTTAAGAGCCTTACTAATAGGAAGTGAAAAGCATTGCTGAGATGAAAAAAAGCAATTCTCTAAGAACCTAAAGTGGGAACAGCTGGAACGTTTTAATGCAATGCGAGTGTAAACTGTTCCATATTGTTTTTGATTTCCTGTGCCGTGGAATTCTTGTAGCAGCGAGTCAACGTCGTAACACTTTCAAAACAGTATTGTAAGATCAGCTGTTCCACAGAGAGTGTTGGGCTTCTCAGAAATAAGCTTTAGGCTTTAATAAAAGAAATGTGGAAATGGTTTGTCTTCCTCTGCCTGTATCAATTGCACATCCCTTGTACACCCCGGTGACCGGATTTCCTGCTGTCATCGGATTTTACTCTAGCTAGAATATCCCACTGCCTCCACATACCTGGATGAGCAGGTGATATTCGTAACTTAAAATATTTTTTTCTAGGGAACTAAAGATGTCAAAGAGTTAAAAAAGAACCTGAAGAAGCTTCACATAATTTTTTAGACAGAGAGAAGTTTTTGTCCCTTCCCCATAATATTAAAACTCAGAGTTAGCCAATCAAATTGATTATCAGGAGGTTCAGGCCAACAAGGAAGCCCATCTTCAGAGGGCTGTCCCATCCATGAGACCAAAGGTCACCAGTCTGATCCTTTGCTGCCCATCCCAACCCTTTGTGTATTTATTTGGAAGTAAGTCCCACTGAATTCATAGGGGCTTTCTTTGAAGCAAGTGCGCATAGGATTTCAGCGTTTTGTGACAAAACCTGTAGCCTTGCTGAATCTATTTTACAAGATGGCAATTTCCTGATGGCCATGGAAGTAGTTCTCTCAGGCTGCAATCCTGTGCACACTTACCTGGGAATAAGTCCCACTGACTATAGTGGGACTTACTTCTGAGTAAATGTGCATAGGATTGGGCTATCAGCATTTCCAGGTCCCTGAACAGTTTTCTAAAAATCATCCAGCCCAGAGAGAGAGAGAGAGAGAGAGAGAGAGAGAGAGAGAGAGAGAGAGAGAGAGAGAGAGTGTTGGGATTCTACCATATGCACATATGCAGCATCTTTGCTTAGCCTTTGATGTGCCCCTATTCTGGTGCCTTGTCTCATCTTTCCATGGCTCAGCTCTCACAGGTTGAAACTCAGCAGTCATATGGCTTTTTTCCAGCCTGCAGGCAACTTCATACACAAAATCTGCAGTCATGGATCACTTCTCTGCACAGTCCCCCATCACTTGCCTTTCATGCCATGGCTCATTAGAGGCAGCTCTGCAAAACTGCAAGTGCCACATGAGTCTGAGGACCAAATCCTGTGCTCGGGACGAGAGGGGGGGGGAACAACACTAAATCTGAGAGCTTGTTTGCAAGGACCCAGCTCGGTCTCTGAACCATCAGAAGTGGCAGAAACAAGCCAGGATCTTTGCACTATTCCCCCAATACCCAGAAACTCTGCCCTAGGGAATCTTGGGAATTTGCACTCAGAATTATTTATTTATTCATGCAATATATTTATATCCTGTTATAGTAACAAAGTAGCTTACAAAATATTAAAACAATTGTAAAAGCAACAATAAAATCATTAAAAAAACCCAGAGGGATAAAATATAACACAGCAGAAGCAGAAGCAGCAGCAGCAGCAAGGAAAATAGTCAAAGCATAACATTAAATTTCAGTGCAGTGAAGTGCCTTCTGGAACCAGAAGATCTTGGCTATGGAGTGGTTGGTGCTCAGTGGATGAGACCCTGTTCTTCATGCAGAAGGTCCCAGGTTCAACCCCTGGCATTTGAAGGTAGGGCTGGGAAAGACCCCTAGCTGCAAACCCTGGAGAGATAAGGCTTTCATGTCCGATTTCTGGACTTCCTGGAAGCTTCTGATTGGCCACTATAGGAAACAGAATGCTGACTAACGAAACCTTGAACCAGCTGGGCTCTTATATTCTTTCAACGTCTAGACTGATAGATCTTATCTGATCCAGCAAGGTGCTCTTTGCCTTATGTAGTGAAAAGAATTTGGGGAAGATGTGAGTCAAGAAAGTGGATGCTGGTGACATTTTGGGAAGCTGGAACACCAACACACAGTTCTAGCCTGGGCGTGAAGTGAGGTAGATTTTTAATCCCAAATTGCATTTGGATCTCCTCTAAACAGCTTTGCAAGCATGTAGTGTATAACAGTGACTTCTGTTCCAAAACAACTATGTTGTTTCCCCATAATGAGGTGTTTTGCATCTCTCTCCAGCTTCTTAGTGTCCTCCAGACAGAAACCGTGGATTGATCTCAAAACTTTTGAAGTTTGAGCCAAGCTGATTCTCCCTCACCTCCCTTAAAATGCAGTTTGGATACATGAGATGAAAGATAGGCGTTTGGTTCCATCTTGATGCAGAGGCACACCTAAGCAAGCCAGATAAATTCCCAATTTAAAAAGAAAAAGTTTTGGATACTGGAAGACACTTAGGCAGGGCCCTCAACAACTTCAATCAAAAGCCCAAAGAAACAGTCTGTGTGAGTTGCTTGTGAGGGTGTTTTCTTTATGCTGTTAGATGAACAAAGCATGAGCTCATCGTTAGTCAACAAGATACTGAGTGTGATCATCAAAGCAAACTACAGGAGAGTCCAAGATTGATTCATGCCAAGCAAATGTTTGTAGCTAACAGCTGTATTACCACTGATCCAGCCTTTCTCAGCAGGCATCTCCTAAGTGAGATGGATGTCATGTAGTAGGATCCAGGCAGTGGGGCCATGTTTGGCACGAATAACAGGCTTGTGTCAGCCCTCGTCTTTCCCCTGGGGGGATCTTGCACTAAAGATTTGGGATGTGCAGAACCAACCCTCTGAGACATTTCACTCGTCTGACTACATTTCTTTGGGCTTCTCTTGAACTTTCTCGGATGACCCCTCTAATTCTACTTTAAGCAAAACTTCAGTGGCAGTCCTGATGCAAACCCTCACTGAGAACTGGGGAAAATTCACCCACTACCTATTATAAGCGGAAGTCATGGGACTGGGTAGTAGATGTTGGAGGATATTAAGGGCAGCTGAGTGGGAGACTGGCAGCTCTGAGCCATATGGGCTCAACCCTCCAGGAAGCTTAATTTTAATTTAACTAATACATGTAATTACATTACATTTAATTGCAATTAAAATGTGGAATTAATATGTGGAGCTCCTTGCCATGGGATGTTGTGATGGCACCTGGCCTAGATGCCTTTATAAGGGGATTGGACAGATTTATGGAGGAAATGATAGGTTACAGGTCATGATGACTGTATGCAACTTCCAGGTTTTAGAGGTAGCCTATCTCTGAATGCCAGGTGCAAGGGAGTGGCAACAGGATGCAGGTATCTTGTTGTCTGTGTGCTCCCAGAGGCATCTGGGGGGCCACTGTGAGATACAGGAAGCTGGACCGTTGGCCAGATCCAGCAAGGCTCTTGTGGAAGACAGGAGACAGATGGGATAGATAGAACATCACCCTCTAGCTCACCACTCTCCTCTCTGCCACACTTCCTCTTTAACTCTGTTCTTCCTGTTTGAATCTAAGGAGAGGAAGGAAGGAATGAGGGAGGCAGACCGAAGTGGGTGCACATGCGCGCCGTGCGCGCGCGCACACACACACCACACACACACACACACACACACACACACACACACACACACACACAAGTCTGCCACCTGAGGCAACCATCTGAGTCGGCTTCATGGATGGGCTGGCCTTGCTCAGCCTGATCTTTGAACCCAAGTCATTGAAAATGTGAGAATGCAAACTAGTTTCAGTTCAATCGCCTGAAATCTGATCACTGCAGTGCACCTTATCTTAGACATTGGGCTGATAAGCTCCTGCAGGGCAGTGGCTTGTGTGTGTCAGCAGGGAGCTTCTCTTGGGGTGTGTAAAAGGATTGACAATCACTGCTAACTTTTTTCCATGTCAGTTGGTAGCAGCACATTGTAATTGTACAGCAAACACCCCACCCTTGTAGAACTGTTACATGGTAATTTAGGGGTTGACAGAACAGTTTTAGAATGTTATAATATTTGCAAGTTACCCATTGGTTGGTTTAGATATTATTTTTAAAAACATGTTAACTCCCCCCCCCACTGGGCTCCCGTCACAAAACATGCCCCCAACACAGTTCACAACAATTTAATTTTTTTTTTAATTTACACAAGAAAGCAAATTAAAAACAAACCAGATCAAATGAATAATATAATATGAATAATCACAAAGAACAAGTAGGACCTTTTGAATCCCCTCCAAATGAACTTGAATAAATTGTATTATTGTTTAGTAATTGAGAAGACAAAGAAACAAGAGAGAGCCCTCCAGTGACTCCCTTTCAAACAGAGCTTCAGCAGTCAGGGATTTTCTTTTCTTTTTTAAAAGATGCATGCTGATACAAAAGTGTATCTGTATAACCTAAATGCGTCAAAGTTTTACTTCAACATTCAGTTACAATTAGTTACAGTCTAAGCAAATTAAGTCTGGTCCTTGAGCAAATACCTCAAAGATCAACATAACTGTTAAAGCAGACAACTTTGCTTTCTGACCAGGGTTGGCCCATCTATTGGGTATATATGGCACATTTGTCCTGGGGACAGACTAGACCCTGGTGCAGATGCGGGGGGGGGGGGGGGTTCGGGGGGGTGTATAAAATGTAACACTGGAGGCTGTAGTCTGCCTTGAAAGACTCTTGGGGAGGCCTGTGAACCCCTTCTCTCCACTGGTTTTTCCACTGAAACGTTCTCCTAGCCACTTTTCCTCCAGAGGGCAAACGGAAATCTCTCCCCCCCCCCATGTAGGAAAAGCAATTGAGGACAGATTTTTCAGCACCAAATCTGGCAGAGGGGAATTGTATGTAGAAAAACCTCTGTGCTACTTGGTGACATATGTATTTGGTGACTTGTGTATTTTAAGACGGTATATCCTGCCTCCCTTATCGAATTACTCAAAGTGGCTTACAACACAAAACAAATTTGAAAGCACAAAAACATCACCTAAAACATCAATACACAGCCCAGCAGTGTTAAAAAAAAAAAGGTTTAGTCCAGCAAGCATCTACAAAAACTGATAGCAGAAAAGAAACAGTCTGGCAGAGTGTCAAAGTGATCAAGTCTAGTGTACAGTGAGGGGCCACCTCCTGGGCGTCTTTAAGAAGAGCATTCTAGAAGGCCAACACCACCACAAAAAAGGCCATTGTACAAGTCAAAACCCATCAAACTTCCATCAGTGTTAGAATATGGAGCTGTTGAGCAGAGTACATGAGAAACGACCAATGAAAGAAGATGGTCTCATTAGATTTACCATAATTCTGCCATTATAATGAGAGAATGCTGACTTTTATTGATAGCACAAAAACTCAGCCAACCCATGGATAGATGCCTCCTTAACCCTAAAAAAAAAAAACAACCCTGAGAATTGGGAAAATAAGAAAACTCGGTGCAGGCTAGCTCATCCATGAGACTAATTGAGGTGGTTGCCTCTGGTAGCAGATTGACAGGGGCACCTGCCACCTGCCTTCACCCAACGGCTTCTGCTGCTGCTCCATGGATTTGAAAAAATAATTGTGAAATGGAGCAAAAGAGGAAGTGTGGAAGAGAGGAGAATGATGAGCTAGACCATCTCCAACTTCATTTCCCTCTTCCTTTTTGAATTCAGGGAGTAGAAGGAGGAGCATTGGAAGTGGGTAAAAGGGGCGGCATTTGGTGCACTGTCTCAGACACTGAGAGGATTTGGGCTGGTCATGTCCATGTGGTTGTATAACTCAAGGGTTACCAAATAATCAGATTCCATTGAGATACATCTGGAGAGATTTGTGATCCTCCTGGCACTTCTCTCTAGGATGTGATGGCAAAGTGCAGATGTGTGTGCCCCATTCTTAAATCACACAATACAGATTTTTACATAGTGTAAGCATGTATCGTCCTGTGCAGAAGGATCCTCATGAAGAAATCCACACCTCCTGGGGGGGGGGGAGGAATACACCTTTCCTTTTGAAGAATAAGACTTGTTGGAAGGTACTTATAGGTATATTCCGTGTCATCCCGAACAGCTCTGCTCTGCATGCCTGTACACACAGATATGCACCAGGTTTTCTGTCTCCACCCTGCCACACACATACAGACACAAATCATGCACGTTGTCCCTCTTGTAGGAATGAGTGGGTGTGCAGCATTACCAAATCTCTGCAGTGGACAATCACAAAGCAAACATAAATCAAGGCCTTTAAATTAACTGCTCTGAACAGGGACGCTTTGTCCGGGCTTTTTTATTGCGATGCTGCATAACAAATTCTTTTCATCAGGATGGGCCAAATTACATTGACTCGCCCTCCTTGTAGTTCACAGGGTTCTGGTACCTCACCAGTTATCCAGGGATACTCCCAGCCAGCCGGAGTCGTGTAGCCTATTCAAATGGAGGCTGGGGAGTGTAGGGTGCTTGTGCCAACATTCCTGCCGATGAAGCAGCTTGGCTCCATGATCTATGGGGGAGAGGCCTCTTCTCCAGCATTCCCTAGCTAGGTTGTGCTGTCAGTCTGGGGAGAGTTCATGGAAAGAGCCAAGAGACTTCGTGAGCAGTGGGGCAGTGCAGCTAGAAAGACCATCGCACTTCCTTTTGTAATTGGCTCCCAAATGAAAACTGGAAAGAATGGCTTGTCAGAATAAATAATTGCAGCTGCTTTTTTTCTCTGTCTCTCTCTGCAAAGCTTTCCTTACCCTGTAAGTGAAGTGGGGAGGAATACTAATATTTCTTAATTATTGAGAAATAATTCAAGAGGCAACAGAGACAACTCAACCACTAGGTTGCCTTCTTGCTGAAGTCATCTGCAGAGGCTTTGAGCTGCATTCCTTTCTTGGTTGCAAGGAAGGGGCAGGTCAATGGCACCCACCCTTTGGAACTCTGTCCCTCAGAGCTAGCCCAGGCATGAGGTCAACTGGGCATGAGGTCAACCTTAGGCATCAGATTGGCGGGTGTACCTGCTACTCTCATCCATCTGTCTTTCCACTCCTTCTCCTGCTCTCTGGATTCAAAAGGGGAACAGAGCAGAAGAGGAAGTATGGAGGAGAGGAGAGTGTCTGTCTGTCTAACTGTTAGTTTCCTTTCCTCCACACTTCCTCTGTCCCATTCATCTCTTCCTTTTCAAATCCAGAAAGCCGAAGGAGGAGTGGAGGAGGCAACTGGTGTGCCACCGGGTCAGGGGTGGCATTTGGTGTGCCGACTCACTTGCTAGGAGGCCTTGGGACAGTCCAGGTTTAATCAGTTAATCTATTGCAGGACCTCAGCATCACTGCAGGTAGATACAGTACAATTAAGAATTAAATAAAACTGCACTCAAAGTAAGAGCAAACAAATGCACCAAATGTAGGCGATCTGCATATTTCAAGGCACATCTTAATACATCTGACCATTCGGACTCTTTGCAGCATTTGTTGCAATACTTTTTGTTCTCAAAGAACAGAGAGCCTTGAGGCATCTTGAAGACAAACACATTTATCGTATATCTTGTCTTTAAGTGCCACAAGGCATTTTGTTCTTTTTGCCACAACAGATTAGTAGGGCCGCTCCCCTTCTGGATTTTGTTCTCAGTTTCTGTGCAGCTACAGCAAGTCTTGGGTGTCTGAGTCGTCTGCTCAGGTCTTTCAGAATGGGGCTATATGTCTGTGACGCTAGCAGTTTTGTTTCAAATGTAACTGTCTTGAAAGCCTGGAAAGAAGTTGTTGGTGTGTGCTTGGTGTTAGGAAAAGATGATCGTTTTCTCTCTTCCTCCACCTCATCCACCCTGGCTCAGACTTGGCCACAAATCAAAGGTAGTGCAAAATTAATTGGTTCCAATTAAGGGGGGTATTTTAGGAATTTCCTGATAATGTCAGCACCCTGTTGCATTAAAGGTAAAATATTGGCAAAGAGCTGAAGCTGACTGAGGAAATTTAAAACATGATACCAGTGTCTCTAGATATCTGGTTAATCACAGAGTGGCTGTCAGTTCCTCAATTATCCATGTTTGCCTTGTCAGCACAGTAAGCCCTGGATCTTGGTTCATGTGCTTCTTGATGACAACTCAACGCTGACTTAAAATTTCTCTAAGACTACAGCAACTGCCAAGCTGGTTCAGAAAACAATGGTCCATGGAACCAATGTACACCACCCTGAGCTCCTTGGAGGAAGGGTGGTATAAACATGTGGGAAAAAAAAACGTACAGTACTGTACTAAGTACTTACAGTACTGAGTACTGTATTCTGGTTACTGACACTCAGATGCCTCGGGAAGGTTCAGGAGCAGGGCATGATGGGAATATCCATCTCCAGCATCTGGTGGTCAGAAGATGGGCATTCTACCATCTCCTGATCTTGTGGCTTGTGTCTACTGATAGGACTTCCATGTATTCCTCTAATCCTATGGTTTCCAAGCTTTCTAACTTTCCATTTGAACTTGCCTACCAAGAAAACCCTGCATTGCACAGGCTTCTCAGGATTCCCTGTGGCTGTGTATTTTTTAATGATAGATATGGGCAAACTGGCTTTTGGTTTGCCTGTAATTCCTGGTCTTCTCTTTGTGAAGCTCCTATGAAAAATCCCAGGTTCCTCCAGAGTACAGTTTGAAAACCTTTTGCTTTCATCCTTTTAAAAAGTCTAAAACAAATGTCTCCTGCACTACCAGGTAGAGATTCTGCATTCTAGCCATGAAATGATTAAGGTGGTATTTATTAGCAAGCTAACTCCAGTTAGTTAAAAAAAAATGGAATTTGGAGTTACGCAGGTCTCTTGGGGTGAGTTCCTATGTTATGATAATCATGCAGTCATCATGCATTTATCACTTGATAGCCACAGTCACCAGAATCTCACAGTCACCAGAGTACTTTTTTCTTTCCAATTTTGGTACACAGACCTCATCACTAGGGGCAAATGCCCCTAAACAGGAGCAAAACTAAGAGATGGTAAGAGACTAACATCTGTAGTGAAGAAGCCTGATATATGAATCCATCCTTGAATGTGTGATTTATCTTTGGGAAAGCAAAGTGAAGCAATGATGTGAAATCTTTTACTGTAAAAAGGGTGTGAGTTCCTCAAGGTGAAGCCAAGACCTCCTGTTGCCTGAGGCAGCGTGCTCAATAACGTGTCACCGTGTGGAACATGTGTCCTTCATCTTGTGGAACACTGACAAAGACTGCTCTTCTCCTCCACACTCCTCTTCTGCTTCATTCTCCCTTTTTTAATTCAGGAAGAGGAGTGGAAGCAGTCATGCGAATAATGTGGGCTCCCCTTGCTAATCCATTGTCTGAAGCAAGTGTGTCAGTTGACCTTAGAGTTTCTAGTATGTAACACTTATAGTCATTTGAGAGGTTGTCTGTGGCTCCTCCTCCTCTAGATATCTTAAGTAGAAAGATAAACAGTCGGCAAGAAGTCAGGGAAAGAGAGGAGGAGGAGGAGGAAGAGGAAGGCAAAGCAAGAGAAATCCTGTGGTTCAGAGGGAAAGTATCTGGACGAATGTCTCACCTGCCTAGCTGGCTAGCTGGGTGGGATATCCTGGTTCTTCTGTCTTTAGGTTTTTATAGGGTGATATAATGGGGAGTCAGATAATGGGGAATGGGAACTTGGAGTTCAGGGACAAGGGGCCTAAATTCTCCCCCTTTGGTGTTTTTGAAAACTGGCAGCTCCTACTGAATATAGAAAAGTTCAGCTTGTCAGCTCTAATGACATGCTTAACAAAACACATCAGTGAATCTCTAACACAAAGCCCCCTCTGGAAGCAGCGACCTTCAATGAGTTGGTTAGCTTATGACCTACGGATAGCCAGAGTTAGCCATTGGTGTGAGCTGTATGTGTGCTTTGTACTGTATGTTTAAACTACTCCTTCATCCTTCTAGGTCGGAAAGCTGATCCAAGAAGCAGCTGGAAGGAGTAACTTGAAGAGAGTGACTCTGGAACTGGGGGGGAAGAGCCCCAACATTATTTTTGCAGATGCAGATTGTAAGTCATCTGCAACACTTGTTGGCTGTGCTTAATACCCAGTTATGCACAGACAGGTGTGTGTGTGTGTGTGTGTGTGTGTGTGTGTGTGCGTGCCTGTGTGTGTGTGCCTGTGTGTGTGCCTGTGTGTGTGTGTGTTTTAACAATCATCTTTTGGTGATGCTACCAAAGCATCTTTGTGATCATTCACCATCAAAGCTGTTCAGCAGTGCATTAACAGGCTAGTATTGTTGTCATTGCTGTTAGTCATTTTATACAGTCCTTTTTGGTGTTCAAGGGGGTTCATGTGCATTAGCTCAGGCATCATTGCAACAACCTGGTAAGGTGCAGAAAAGGGCTGCCAAAATGATCTGGCAGCCAGTGCTCCTTCCCTGCAGTGAAAGGCTGAAGTATCTCGGACTTCTTAGTTTTGGGAAAAAGGCAACTACATGAGGACGTGATGAAGGTTTGTAAAATGTCGCATGGTGTCCAGAAAGTAGAGAGAGAGAACTTTTTTTCTTTCATAATTCTAGGAGCCAAAATGGACATGATTTTAGTCATGCCATTGACCCTGGTGTGCTTACTCTTTTTTCGTATATAAAAAGTATGCATGAAGGGAGAGATCCAGATTGGGGCTGTCAGGGTCAGCCCAAGACCTCCTGGCACCTGAGGTGGCATGCCAAATCCTGCCCCCCTTACCTGGTGATGTCCCAGCCTCTGCTCATCTGACACTCTAACCCAGCATTTCTCAAAGTGGTGGGACGTAACCCACCACTTTTTCCGGGCATGGCCGATATCCCCTTAAGGGGGGTGGCCAGCCCAAACGTCGGAGGCGGCGCACCAAGATCGTGCCTGCCCTGACTCAGAAACGCTGGTTGAAACGCTGATTGTCCTGCCAACTCCCCAAAGGGTCCGGGGGGGACTGGTGCCGCCTTTGCAGGCCTCCCCAAGATTCTAAACAGAGCCGATCATGTTCCGAAGCCTACATAGGAACACTGGAACATCCAATGAGAGGTTTTTTTATCCAGGGCAAATAGCTTGTGTGTGTGGGGAGGGAGGGTATTGATCCTGACTGGGACTGTGGCAAGGGGGGTGGGGTTAAAAAGCCCACTCCCCCCTGTTGCCCCTGTTGCTATTAAGCACTAAAAAAAAAACCATGCGCTTGCAAAGCACATACGGTATAAAGCAACATATCAATCAATAAATCTTTATTGGCATAACATAAAAACAAAAAGAAAGTAATAATAATAGTAATAGTAATAATAATAATAATAATAATAATAATAATAATAATAATACATAGCACAATAAACAAACAAAAAGAGAAAACATAAGAAAGGCATATCAAAATAAACAGTTGACAATCCTTTTACTTAGGTTCCATAATCATATAAAGCAACATATAGTTTGACTCTAAGAGGACGCAAGGATGCTCTGGAACCACTTCTAGGTCTTTCTTTTAACACTAGGCGTAAGTGGCAAAGTGAACATCAGTAGGACCATTTGAAACCAGTGGCTGTTTTGCCTGAGTGGTTAACCTGTTAGTATAAATGCAGGCAACTGCTGCCTTCAGCACAAGTTGCGGTCAAGCCTGAAATCAATATACATGCAGCCTCATGGGGTGCCCATGTTTGTTTGTGTGTAATGTCTCTGGTGTTCCCCAAATGTTTGGCTTCTCCTCCTGGGCCACAGGGTGCATTGTTGCTGAGACTTTTTACACTTGGGGTAAATGCATCAGGTGACTTGTCATCAAAAATCAAAGTGACACTGACATTCAAAGCTGTCAGCAGGTGGTTTGAAAGTTTGAATGGAGCAACTCACACCTCATTTGGGACCTGTCTAAGATAGCAGTCTTCCTAAAATGAATTTCCAGCTTTGCTAATCTAAGCACAGTGGTGGGTTTTCTTTACTTCAGTTCTTGGCCTGCTGGGGGACCTATGTCCTATGTGGACTGGTCAGTGCCAGAGAGAGTCATAGGAAACTATGAGTTCGAACATTTTAAAGGGTTGCTGCTGCCTTGTATCAATGCAACTCTGTGCAAAATTGTGTTTTGTACAAGTCACAGTACTAATTTGATGAATTCTGCAATCACTTCCCTTTAACAGTGGGTGGGGTGGGGTTGAGAAACCAAATAATATTCTCCATAAGCACTGCAGTTCTCTGCCATTTCAAAAATAGTTGTCTTTTTTAAATGAAGTGTACTCTTACTCTTTCCAGCATTCCAGCACATGCAAAAAAATGTTCTTAGGACTCGTTCTTTAAATGTGTAGGAGTGAAATTAACTATACCAGAAGCTGTTCTTATGTTCTTTACAAACCGTATTGGTCTGAGTATAAGACTCACTTTTTTCTCCTAATTTAAGTTTTTTAACTAGGGGTGCGTCTTATAATCAGGCTGTTGCAATTTAATGCCAGTGATTTAATTAATTTTTTTTAATAGCACCAAACTTTAAGGGTGCGTCTTATAATCAGGTGTGTCTTATACTCGGAACAATACGGTATATATGTACTGTAAAAATTCGAAATCTATCACTACGTGTCCCAACTAGTAGAAGTGCAGAAGTACCAAGTATCTTTGGAGATTTGCATTATAACCAGTCAGAATGCAAAGCTCCAGAGCGTCTTCAGAGATTCTAGTTCTAACTAGTCAGACTGCAAAAGCACTGGGTGTTTTGGTACAGTGCTTTCTAGTTCTTACTAGTAAGAACGAGAATCTCCAGAGATGCTCTGGAGCTTTGTGTTTGGACTAGTTGGAACTGGAAACTCCCAAGACACTTGGGAGCTGCATCTGCATGTTTTTACTAGTTGAAACTAGTACTGATGGATTTTGTGTTTTTATTGCAACATTTATATAAAAGTTCAATAAAATATATAACAGTTATTTATATATATAAAGAATGTGTTACACACACACACACACACACACACACACACACACACACACACACACACACACACACATTCTTAGGAGTGAAATTAACTAGATCCAAAGCTCTTTGGTATTGGTCTAGTTAATTTCACCACTCCATTGGCTTATATGAAAGTAGGGGAAATGATGGCAATTAAGGTAAGAATAAGAAAATAGAATTAACAAGTTTGTTCTTCCCTACCCAGACTGCCCCCTTCCCTTACATCTGAACAATTATCCAGCTATCAAGTCTGAATCACAAATAGCGCAAGTATGGCAATAAGGCAAAAGTCCATCTTACTGCATATCAAAGATTGTCTGCTAACGTGGTCTTTGGTATCTTAAAACTCCCTGTAGGCCCCTTCTTCCAGCTAGCAAATTTGCACTCAGCAAATTCCCTGTGCAAAATTTGGTGCAAAACAATGACAATTTGGGTTCCCATAGTGAGAATGGTGTTTCGCTTTCATTTTGGTTCAACTCTGCACTCCGTGAATCTTCCCTTTGATGCAGTCACTCCCCATCTTAATCCATTAGGGGCCATTTCATACATCCCCATGCAACAAACCCAGGTTTGTCCCAGAGGGTACATCAACAAGGAGTCCTTGCTCACCATGACTCTCTGAGAAGTGTTCTTGTATGATACACTTGTTTTCAAACGCCTGCTCATTCCATTCCCATATTACCTTTTTAAATATTTGCAGCGCATTTCAAAAATATGAGGGCATACATGGTGGGGGCTCAGTGCTAATTGGGAAGGGGCTGTAGCTCCATGATAGAGATCATGCTTGGTTTGCAGAAGGTCCTAGCTTCCATGTCCAGGTATTAGGTCTGGGAAAGACCCCAGTTTGAAGGCCTGGAGAGCTTCCACCAGTCAATATAGACAACACTGAGCTAGATGGGATGAACTAATGGTCTCCGGATAAGGCAGCTCTGTAGAAGGTTCGACGAGTCCCCCACAGGAGTCTGTTGCTCACATGCTATATTGGGAAGGATCACTTTGGCAAAGAGTCTTGACAAAAAAGGGTTCATGTCTTTTGATTCCCAACGTGCCTTGGGGGATGAGGCCACCAACCTTCCCATGGGATTTCAGTTTTGAAATTCTTAGCTGGGTCCTTTTTCCTCTCTGATATTTGGACAAAAGCTGCTAATTTTCTGCTACTGGATTTGCATTTGTCCATGAGGCCAAGTTCTGTGCTGTGGCTGCAGGTTTATGATCCTACACAGTCTGGATGATGCAGGCACAATAGTAATTAATCCATTGTTGTCGTAACTAATATTAATCGCCTCCTGCAGTGTGTTCTAGGCTTTACTGATGCCTTTCCTCGGGCCCTTAAAACCTTTTTGATCTCTGCCCTGTTCTTACAGGAATTCCTACGTAAAGCAAATGAATCATCTTCAGTAACGACAATGTTGCACGAGTAACATGTGTTTAGATGTTTTGATGTATTGAATATCCCCACTCCCCCACCAGTGTTCTTTTCTTTGAAGTTAAGGCAGCATTATTTGCAGCTCCGAATAACGTGAGCAATGCTGGCACCAAAGCAACAGATGTGGGGAAAGTTTTTTCAGCATGTGGCTTCTTTGGTTTTGCAGTGGATTATGCAGTGGAGCAGGCACACCAAGGGGTCTTCTTCAACCAAGGGCAATGCTGCACGGCCGGCTCGCGCATCTATGTGGAAGAGTCCATCTACGAGGAGTTTGTCCGAAGGAGCGTCGAGCGTGCCAAAAGGAGAGTTGTGGGGAGTCCTTTTGACCCAACCACAGAACAAGGACCACAGGTAATTAATAGCATGCTAACACGCCAATTCTAAACATGTTTGTCCCAATCCAGAACCCTGAGTGTGTTTCAGTGCGCTCACCAAAATTCCGCACATGTGAATTGCCTCATTGACTTCAATGGAAGGGGTGTTGTCATGGTCCAGCGGTAACTTATGCTATGAGTTGAGAAAGTGGGCAAAAGCTTGCTTAGCCCTTTCTTGCCTCTCCCCTCCAGTGGGCTTCCCTGCTGCCCACTTCCATTGGAGGGAATGGAAGCCTCCACTGAAGCAGCCCCCTAACTTGGGGAAACCTTTACTTTTGATCTGGCCACTTTACCAATACTGGGTAGAGTGGGATTGGCTACTAGGCATGGGTTGAGAAAACCTATAAACTCAGAAAACCAAGGTAGATGAACAACAAGAATAAATAGTCTCTAAGTTTTTCATGATCTGCTATAATAAAATGATTAAAAGTTTTCAGGCTGCCTGACCACAGTCCCGATAAGGTAGAAACTCTCAACGTTTTGCCCATTCTTTCACAGGCTTCTTCCAAGGGAATGCATGTAGGCAAGGTCTACACCCAATGGCAGAGGCGTCGCTGGAGCGTGGCGGGGGGGCGGGCCGCCAGGGGGTGACGCGCGCCACGGGGTCTTTTGCCCTCAAAACGGTCTGCGCATGCGCGAAAATTTGAAAAATACCTGGATGAACGCGCTGCATGGGCCTTCTTTCAGAAGGCCCTGGAGCGCCGACGGGGTCGGACGCTCCAAGGCCGGCTCCCGGGCCGGCCTCGGAGCGTCCGGAGGGCGACGCGGGGGGGAGCCGGGTCGTCCCCCCGCGCCGCGATGTCAGAGCGTCACTAGGGTGACGCGCGCCCCCTGCTCCAGAGTGACGCGCGTCCTAGTGACGCTACTGCCCAATGGGCTTAAGACTGGGGGCTTTGGCCAAAATAATCCCTCCGAAATCAAAGTCCCTGATGGGATTAACGTCATCTGGAACCCCAGACCTGGCTACAGTTCAAACTATGCAGGCCTGAGCCTTCAAATAAAACGACAGTGTTAGCACTGCCATGAGCCACATGAGGTCAGGTCGTGACCAACGTTTAGGTCCCCTTGTACCTGTTGAAGAACTCTGCCTACCTGGGAACCTTACCTACATTGCCTTGAGTTCTGCCATAGAGAAGCAGGACACATGTACCTTAGAAGCCACTTCTTGTATTAACTGCCACAACTAGCCACATCCTGCCAACCAAGCCCTGCCAACCAAGCCCTATTATGAAGTCCTCTGTTGTGTGATGTGTTATCCCCTCTTGCCAGAAGCAGAACTTTTTACAGCTGTGGCCCAAGATTCCCCTTGTGATGAGAGGATCCAGTTCTTTGGCTATTGTTAGGAAAGCTGTGGTCCAAGGGCACTTGATGTTAAGCAGGTCTGGGTCTAGCCAGTGCCTGGATAGGAGCCTACCTGGAAACCTTACCTACATTGCCTTGAGTTCTGCCATAGAGAAGCAGGATATCAAGGTAAAATATAACTAAAGCATTTTATCCCAACAGATTTATAGCCTTCCTAGTTAGTGTGTGTTATAATGCGGTGATGAGTTTTTAGCTGTCGGCTACTTTGCCTAATTATTTGAATTGTGTTCGTCTTGTGTTTTAATTTTCTCTTAATGTCCGTGCATTGGATTTATATAATCTATAAGCCACTTTAAGCATATTTAAAAGCAGTCTATCAACATTTTAATTAAATGGACTGTACATAAAATGTATTATTACTGGGCATTTAAAGTCACCAACTCTGTACAAAATATTTCAAAGACACAGAACCCTGTCTGCACGTTTTCCATCTTGCAGAAAGTTGTTTGAAAAGTAGAACGAGAATGGATGACAAGGGCAAGGATTCCCAGTGCTTGGTGGGGCAGCTGGTGCAAATAGACACAAGCAAGCAACTGCTGAAGAAATGTGCTTTGCAGCTCACATTTACCATCCACAGTCAATGATTTTGTGATTCCAGGAGAATCTGACACACTTATGCCACCGGCTGAGCTCTGCTCAATCCTATCCAATTTATGCCACCGGTGTAACCAGCGATGCAGCGAGAACAGGAGGCCCCAGAACAGAAAGGGGATTCAAATCCCCTCCAAAAGGGGAATACAAAAGGAATTTGAATCCCCTTTCCGTTCTGGTGCCTCCCGTTCTCACTGCACTGCTGGTTACACCGGTGGTATAATTGGATAGGATTGAGCAGAGCTCAGTCGGTGGCATAAGTTGGATAGGATTGCGCTGACAGCCTCTTTCCTCTCCTCCTCTCTTTAGATCGATAAGAAACAATACAACAAGATCTTGGAGCTTATTCAAAGTGGCATCGCTGAAGGCGCAAGACTGGAATGTGGGGGGAAAGGCCTGGGCAGGAAGGGCTTCTTCATCGAACCCACCATCTTCTCCAATGTTACGGATGACATGCGCATTGCCAAGGAAGAGGTACCTGCCCTCCATATCTTTCCCTCTGGGATGAGGATCTTGTTTGTGGCCAAAACCCAACCCATGTGTGCTCCTGGGTTTTCCTCTTGAGCTACTGTTTTGGGCATTTTCCCATAGGTGCCAACCTGTCCTTCAAGCCCCATCAGGTTCTGAAAACAGTTTGCCAATTAGGCAAGAGAGTTTCTCAAAGGGGAAAAGTCCCAGGCACATGGCATGTCCCCTATCTCCATATACACACCTCTAATTTTTTTCTTGGAAAGTTCTTGGGCTGCTATCTGATTAAAGGAATCTTGGGGCCAAACTTCACGTTATTTTTAACACACATATTTGTCCCTTTTTCAATAACCTAGGATGCAAAATGCTGCAAAACCACAGGGGTGGGGGCAGGGGCTTTAACATTTCGCCCCAACCATGGCTCCAACCCTGATCATGTCCCCCTGTGCTATTTACAATATCCAAAAAGTTTCATTCGGCATTGTCTCTGGTTATCCCACTGCTCTCCTCTCCTCCACACTTTCTCTTCTGCTCTGCTCCCCTCTTTTTGAATCCTGGGAGTGGGAGGAGAAGGAGAGCGGTGGGTTGGTGCACCACTTTGTATGAGGGAAGCGGCATTTGACACGGTGCCTCCAGCACCAGGAAGTCTTGGGGTGACCCTGGCCTGGAAAGCCTTGATTTTTTATGCGCGCTGGATGCCATTGAGGTCTGGGACATTTGGGATGCCAACAAGGAAAAAAGCGACCTCCAACGCCTTTGGCAGACCTGATTTGTCAGACCGCCATGCCAATCCTTTTGCAGATCTTTGGGCCTGTTCAAGAAATCCTGCGATTTAAAACCTTGGACGAAGTTATTGAAAGAGCCAACAATTCAGACTTTGGACTGGTAGCTGCCGTCTTCACCAATGACATCAACAAGGCCCTCACCGTCTCCTCAGCGATGCAAGCCGGGACAGTTTGGTGAGGCTGGAGCTGAGTGCGGATGGTGCTCACTTCAGGGGATGAGCATCTCCTGCTTTGAGAGTGGGGTAACAAGGAGACTTTTTTTTAACATGTGCTTTCTCGTTCTGTTCTTGAACAGGATAAATTGCTACAACGCCTTAAATGCCCAAAGTCCTTTTGGAGGATTCAAAATGTCCGGCAACGGGAGAGAAATGTAAGCACTGCATCATCATGGCGATACGTTTGTTTCTTTCTTTAACCGTCTATTCCTTTGTTATTTCTTTATTAGTTCGTATGCTTCCATTTAATATTTATTTATTTCCATGAAGGCCCTTGCCTCTTGCCAAGGCCTTAAGAGGACTAACAAAAGAAATGTCCAACCAGCAAGTTAAAAACTCAGTAAACAAACCTTGTAAAACTGCAGCACAAAATAAGTAAAAGATTGTAAAATCCAAAGAGTACAGAATTGAAAAAAATAGCAGCACTTCACATTCTAGTTCCCAGGGCTGGCCTATTCATGAGACAGCCTTCCCCCACTCCCTGAATTTGAAAAGACGGAGGGGAGCAGAGCAGAAGAGGAAGTGTGGAAGAGACAAGAGTTCATTTTAGTGGGGCCAGCCCAGCAGAACTTCTTAGGTCGGAGATCGTTTTCCATGGGTTGGACTTATCTGTCTTCCACTCTCTCTCCTTTAATAACAATCAAATTCCGCCGCCTTATCTCACTCATGGTAGTGCCATCTGTGTCTGTGGCCATATCCTTATTCCAATAAACTTCGCACTTCTGTATATTATATGCGGATTTTAAAAGAGAACATTGAGCCACAACCTTTCCTACTTCCATTCCATTTTTCAGGGGAGAATGTGGACTGCGGGAATATTCCGAAGTGAAGACTGTGACAATAAAGATTCCTCAAAAGAACTCGTAAGAAGCCGAGGAGCATCTTGTATCTTGCAGCCAGTCGAGCACCCTCTGTATTCCTTTATGGGGACTAGCACTCAGGAATTTTGGAGAAAAAAAATTACACAGATACTTTTTTAAGAATATCTTTGCAACCAGGCTCATAATTCACATTCTTCTCCCGTTGCTGACCACAAACAACTGTTTTACATAGTACAGTCAGAAACCATTTCAGAAATGTTCCATTAGGAGATGCACATTAATAAACACACACACACACACACACACACACACACACACACACACACACACACACACACACACACACACACACACACACACACACACACACACACAGACAAAATCCTTTGCCTGAAAAGGAAGGCTGTTTTTGAAGTGATCTTCTTGACCTAGATTGCCTTGGCTTGCTGTTTCTTGTATGCGGGCTTTGCAATAGGATTCATTGGGGGGCCAATATCTCAGCCCGTGAGCATGTAGCTGGTGCCTCTGGCTAAAGACCAGAGAGAAATATAAGCTGAAGGTGGAGTAGTCACATAACTGGACACGGGCATCTTTCCTAGGTGTTCCAGCAGGGCCTGAAGGCATAATGGAATCCTGCAACTTGTTCTGCTTTCCTCTGAAGTAAGTTTCTAGTCCTCTTTCCGTGCAACTCTGTGTGTCTACTCATGTAAATGTGTATAGTCTTGCAGCCTTTTTTTTGTGCTACCACACTATCAGTTTAGTCTGGGGTTGCTACCCTTTGTTCACTTTTTTTAATGGAGAATCCAGACGATGTTGTAGCCAAATCATTGCAATTCAGGGTTTTCGGTGTTATCCTCCTGTGTTTTATCAGACCTGATTTGGGGTGATTTTTAACATTTAAAATGCAGTCACAGCTCCAGCTTGTCTAGTGTGGAAAATGCTAATTCGCTATAAAATAAAGAAAAATAATACAAGGAAGCCAACAATTAAAGCCTCCCCCCCCCCCCCAGAATGGAAGCTGACTAATTAAGGGCAATTAAGGGCAGCTAAGAAGCAATTCATCACTAATCCTTCAGCCATGCTCACTGGGAAGCAATAAAACTGGCTGAGACTGGAATGAGGACATTTTTAAATGATGTTGCAGAAGAGCTTAGCTGAACCCGGGACTTGTGAGTCAGCATTGTAGAAGGGTCTTGACAATGGGGAAAGACATTGCTGGATAGTGCAGTGCTATACATATATTTAAAAAAATAATAATTGTGTGGACCCTCATTTAATTTCACTTCCAGCTAACTATAGAAAAGCAATGCCCCAGTAGTGCTTAAGGGCTCTTGTGCGGAAGTAAACCTTGTTGCGGGGAAACTTGTGAACAAATGCTGCTTGAACACACACAATTGTGGCGTAGCTTTGACTTCTCTCTATGGCAGTAGATTCTTTGATAAGGAAGTAGCTTCCCTTTCAGACTTTGAGATTTGAAATAACTCATTGGCCCGGCCCAAGAATGAAAACTTTTATGCATACAATAGTATCCTTGTCAGAAAGGCAGCAGGTGAGGAACCTGGGGCCAACCTTGGCCAGCTGCTGTCATGAGGAAGGAGGCATTGTGGGAATTCTGTACGAACAGCTTCCTGGAGTTTTCCCTCTTCACCAGCTACCTGCACCTGTGTGATCTGCATTGCAGATGTCGACAGAGAGCATGCATGTGAAAGCGCTCATAATGCTGCAGCAGAAATGGCACCATATCTTCCATGTGATTCCAGCTTTTGTGCAAAAAGTGTTAATCTGCACATTGTAATTTTTAAAACCGCCCAATTAACTGCAGCCTTCCAGCTTCTTCTGTTTATGCTTGGCTTAGGCCAGAACAAGAGGAGGGGTTGCTGCCACTCCATATCTCTTCTGTCTTCCTTGTAACATCTACTAATATTACTCATGACACAGGGCCAGCCCATCCAAGAGGCTAACTGAAGCAGTCATCTTTGGCAGGGGATGCCCGCAAGAATTTCTCTTGTGTCCTGGATTCAAAAGGGGGGATGATGACAGAAGAATGGAAGAGGAAGTGGATTCCTCTTCCATCCTTTTCCCCGCTTCTTTTCTGAATCCAAGGAGGAGGAGGAGGCTGGTTTGCCAACAAATAAGAGGTGCAGCATTTGGCATGTCACTTCAGCACCAGGAGGTTCTGATGTGACATGATGTCATTGTTCTAGGCAAAGCCCTACTCCTGCCACACATCATTGGCTGTTGGGCAAGGGCCAGGCAACCAATAGCTTGATGACACCCCGCCAAGCATTGCATTAAACTAGACATTATGAAAACGAGGGTGGAAGCAGAAGCTCTGTGTCTCCTTTCATGTGCTAGTCCACCTTAGTGTCTAAAGTCTAAATTGACTCTTGTATATTTGGCACCCAGCCCTGCAATCATTGTTCTGCTGTTCATGACTTCTTTTGAGTCATCTTTGTGTAGGCAGGTTCCTATTTCATTCCTAAATGTTGAACCAGGGCAGTGAGTGACCTGGGCAGGAGGAGTATAGCAGATTCTGCGGCTTTCGTTCTTGACTTGTGCTTTCCAAAAACAATGTACATTGCAAATGTCTGCACTCTGAGAGCTCCCCCCACAGCAGAATTGTCTAACCTGAGAACTTGACTCATGTCTTCTTTAGAACAGAAGACCAATTTGGCAAAAATCCGATATCCGGAGTTCATGTTGCTCATCACTCCTGACCACACCAATATCTGCCCCCGCACTTCTCAAGTTCTGAAGAAGCACTGAATTGAGAATGCACCTCTGTCAATGAGGGTTTGCCTCTTCACTATCCAGTCCTGTTGTTTCTGTCTAAATTCAAGTATGTCCATTTTATTCCCAACTTGCCCCTTTGCATTTTTTTTCCTTGAGGATTTTCATGTATGCAAGACATCTCTCCCCCATCCTGGATTTTTGGGGTGTTCAAAATGGATGATTCTTCAGAATACCAACTAGTGTACTATCATAGTGGTGTTTCTTTCATACTGTTCTGGTCTCAGCAGGGTCCAATAACGTGGTTGTGCAGCCCAACAACAGGACTTCTTCCTGCCCAAATGACCCCACAGCCTTTCCAAATCATTAGTTGATCAGTTTGTGGCCCTGATCACCAATTATGTTGTAACAGGGCACATTCTTTTTTAATTGAGCTAAGCCTGAACCAATCAGCAGCCAGCAATGCCGACTCTATCCAGTGATTCACTCCCACCTGATGCAGAGAAGAAACCTTTTAACACATTTGTGCTAACAGCAACAGACCTTCAGCAGAATCCTCAACTCCAGCCACTCATTCTGAGATGCTCCAACTCCCCCTCTGCAACATGAACACAAACAAGAGCTCTCTCCCCTCAGGACTGGCCCATCCATGAGGCTGACTGAGGCAAAGGGTGCCTGCTTTCACCCACCTATCTCCATTGCTCGTTCCACTCCCTGTATTCAAAAAGGAAGAGGAGAACAAGAAATGCAAGAGATGCTCTAACCCACCACTCTCCTCTCCTTCACAGTTCCACTCTAGCCCTCCACTCTCCTCTCCTCCACCCTTGCTCTTGCGGTCTGTTCCCCTCTTCCTTTTCAAGTTGAGTGGAAGGAGGAGTGGCAGAGGCTGGCGCACCATTGGGTAAGTGGCAGCATTTAATAACCACCTCAGGCGCCAGTAGGCCTTGGGCTGGACCAGTTTCCCCTTAAGCTCTTGCTGGTCTTACTCCTGTTTGCATGAGGTGCAACGCTTGACTGTTGTTGTAGGTACTGGGAGAGGAAGGGGTTACTGAGAGAGGATGGGGGTTAAACCCACCTGGGAGAGGAAGGGGGTTAAATAGCCTTCCTGTCTGTAGCTTGAATTGAGTGGGAGAAAGCGGCTGAGAAGCATGCCAAAAGAAGGTTGGCCCTGGGATCAAAAATAATGCTGGAAGCTAGATGTGAAATTCTGAGAATCTCATAGGGGCTGGATTCAGTGCCCAGGTGCCTCTTCCTAGCTAGTGAGTTCAAGGGCTCTCATGCAAGGTGGAATTCCTGGCCCAGAACTCACTTCCAGGCAGGAAATCCCACAAGTATTTTATCCCTTATGACAGGCAGACACTATTCTGTCAACAAAGTGAAATAGATGCTTGTGCAATGACCACACTTGATGGCATGTAAACATTACGGACATCGGAATCTGACTGATCCTGAGTCAGTCCATTGGTCTGTCTATCAGAGACTAGCAGTTGTTCCCCAGGGTTTCAGATGGGGGGGGTTCTTTCTGCAGATGCTGCCAGAGACTGAACCGGGGACTTTTCGCATGCAAAGCAGGTCCTTTGCTATGTACGAACATGGCTCCGTTGAAGCAGGCCTTGGGTGGTTCAAGAACATGGCTGACATTGACACTCTTGAAACAAAAGTTGGCTTCTATTTGGCCAATGCAAATTTAGCATCACGATTCCTGGGTGAAAAGTGGAGGGTTTGTGCACACGTGAAAATGCTAAGTCAAAAGTGTCCAGCAATTTGTATCTTGCGCAAATATCCCCCATTGGAACATCCCACATCTGGCAAAATCTGGATGGATTTAGAGAAGGAGCAAATGGGAAGTGTAACAGCCAGTTGCAACACAGAAATGTCTCAGCGATTTTTGGACCCGATTCACCAGGAATCGTGCCAAGGCACAGAAAGTCCCCCAGGGCTGTGTCTAGAGGCATTTGAAATCTGAATGCAAAAGTTGCATTTTTGAGTGGTTGGTTGTGGGTTTTGTTTGGATTTTTGAAGGACAGCTGTGTGTACTCAGCTGTCCGTTTGCGTTATAGGGCTTTTTAAAAAACTGGATCTCCCAAAATGAATTTCTCTCTGTCAAACGCTCTAAAAGACAATTTGACTAAAATGTCATTCCACTGCTAAGCTGAAGGGCTGAGATGAGTTAGGTTAGGGTATTTCAGAGTCCGTGATGAGAAAGTGAGACTGCTTGGGGAAAAAAGAATGATCAATACAATGTACATTCACACAAGGATCGAAGCCAAGTTTGCTCAGGAATTATTACATTAAACATTATGCGCTTTCCACCATGACTGGTCCCAAGGAAGTTGCCTTATTCTGAGTCAGATCAGTGGTCTCTCTAGCTCAGTCTTGTTGACACTGACTGGCAGTGGCTCTCTGGGGTTTCAGAAAGGAATCTTTCCCTGCCTTACATGGAGAGGCTGCCAGGGATTGAGCCTGGAATCATCTGCATGCAACTCAATTGCTCTACCACTAAGCCACAGCCTTTCCCCACAGTTTGGTGCGGGAGTCAAAAAATCAAAATGGCACCTTTCTCCCTTTTCCCAATAATGAACACGGGACACAATCTGTGTTCTTGCGCAGCTCGCGTTCATTTCAATGGGGCTTGCACAGAAGAACTTCCCGGCTAGATTGTGCTCCATGGGTCAGATCCCTGTGTCTCCCAACTAGCTGCCTTCATGGTGCTTCCAATCTTCCACCCCAGCTTGCCTTGTGATTCAGCCCCCTCTATCTCCCACCCCAAGGTTTGTAATATTTATATCATCCCCTTTTGTCTCGGCTCTTTTTTCCGCTCAATGCATACAAACTGTTCCTTTCCACAAGCAGTGATGCATTTGCAAGCAAACAATTCCTGAGCTGTGCAACATGAATGTCATGTCCTCCTACTGTAGTGTTTTGTCAGTTTTTTTAATGCATTAAGAAATTAGTTTTCTTACAATCTCCAATATTCATTGTGAAAGGAGAATTTTTATTTCTTCTGTTATGTACTTTAAAAAAAACCTGTGCTAGCAATAAGCATTTATATTGTGTACTACTCCTCTGTATTATATGTGTGTTGTCTATGTTTGTGTGTTATTCCAAATAAATTTCAGGTAACAATGAAAAGTTGCTGTTTTTCCCAGCCCACCCTTGCTGCACATAAGTTGGTGGGGAAAAAAAATCATTTTGGGGGTCATTTTTTAAGCGCCAAATGCATGCTACATACAGACTGTCTTTTCAGTTCTGGAAGACTCTTGTTACCACTTTTTTTTTTTAAATCGTGTATATAGTTATGAAAATAAGAGGCAAACAAAAAGGATATGAAGTATTTTCTATGACTTTTTCCATTAAAAGGCTTCCGAGACAAACTTCTGGCCATTCTTTGTTATTGGTGGGTCCAAGAGAGCGCATGTCTGAACAGAGGCAGTAGCTATATTTTCATTTGCAAAATGAATAGAGGAAAAGGGGCTGATTTTTTGGTGTGTGTTTAAATATTATTGCAGCTGTATTTTCTTTCTTTTTTTGAAAGAAAACTCTGAATTGTGGATCCAGGTCAAAGGCAAGGTTCATCCTCACCCACTGTGGCCATAAAGTTTAGCTATCAACGAAAGGCTGAAATCATCAGCCTCCGCAGGGCGCCCAGGCAAACTCTTGCTTCTCTGCGGGAGGCTTGGATAAAGTTTTAAGAAGTGATGATTTTTTATTTCCTCTCCAGATGAGTCACAGATATGATGAAGTTAACACCCAGATCACTTGCATGTGATACGCCACTGACCCTTTTGAAGCCATAGGTTCTGAGTGTGCATACTTGGAAGGGTTGTTAAAAACCCATCCATTGGCATTTATTCCCAAATTAAAGTGACGCAAGAATCAAGGTGCCAGGCTTGACTTCCGGTATGTCCTTTCCCACTGATCTTCTTTTAGGGCCATGACTGCACAGCTGTTACCCATCTGTTGCACACCATCCACATCTCCCCTTGATAATCCACTTCTCTTCTGTGGGTATTGCATATTCCCTACCCTCATATGTACATGGGAAAATGCAATTCAAGTTTTATTGTCAGTCTTACAAACACCTGTTCAACATTGCTTGTGATGTGAGTGGGGTGATCAGTAACACAATCACTACACCTCCTCCTCCACGCTTGTAGATATATTTTTTTTACATTTAGTCATTAATTTAAATGCATTAGGGGCTGAGTATTCTCCCATCATCCCATTCTGTGGTAGAAACTAGTGCCATTCACTTTGATGGGGTTCTATAAATAGAACTTCACTGTTGAGCACTTCCCAAAAATGGCGGCCAAGATGCTCAGTATATACCAAGGGCCTATCAATCAATCAATCAATCAATCAATCAATCAATCAATCAATCAATCAATGTTTTGCTTATATATATCATTCAATGTTTTGCTTTATATATATATATACACACACAGAGAGAGAGAGAGAGAGAGAGAGAGAGAGAGAGAGAGAGAGAGAGAGATTCCTTTCTTTAGCTGGTTCCATCTGTAAACAGAGTAGAATAAGGAAATTACTTTTTTGCCTCAAGGAGCTGGCAATCTAAACGTAGATGGGGGAGACAAGGGGGAGGTCTACAGCTGGCCCAAGATCTCATGGCACCTGAGATGGCACATCTAAAGTTACCACCCAGCCACCGGGAAGCACACCATTTTCTGCCTCCACTGTTGCTGCCCGTTCCACTCCCTGGATTATTTTTTTAAAGAGGGGAACATCTTTGACACTCTAGCCCTCCACTCTCCTCTCCTCCACACTTCCCCTTCCATTCCATTTCACTCTTCCTTTTTGAAACCAGTTTGGGGAGGGGTGAAGGAACAGTGGAGACAGGCAGAAGATGGACAAAAGCAGGGATGGACACATGTGTGTGCCTGCACACACGCACAACATCAATCCACTGCCTGGGGCAACCACTCTGGGTAGAGGAGGGCAATGCCAGGATAACATGGGATGAACATGAGCGTACCTCATGCATGTTAGTCTTTCTGCCAGTCAGGGCTGAAGATGTGAATCATATAATATTGCCAATGCAATGTATATGCTAAGCACTGAAGCACTTGTTGGGATGTGACAAATGTGTTTCTTGAGTGGAAAACATCCAGTGGTTGTTTTCTATTCAACATTTTCTTGCTGAAGTGCCCATTGCTGTCTGCTTGCTTGCACCCCTTGCGGGTCTGTGAAGCCAAGTCCTGTGAGAAAACTGTTACTGAATCATCGTGTTTCATTTATTTATTTATTTTCTCAAAAGAACGGTGAAAGGGTGGCGAAGGTCCGACAGTCAGTAGGGATTCCTTCTGAGATTCTAAAGCCCTGGGGAGGTAACAGGGCCCCGAGAGCATTTGCAAAGCCCGAGGGGTGATTAGTCTTCCCCAACTGGACATTTCAAAAACAAAGCTTTGGGCCATTTGTTGCCATCCCACCTCGAAGCACAGCTGAAAGAGCCAAAAACCCTCTGCGAAAGCATTCAAGATGTTCTATGTGTTTTTAAAACCAAACACACCCACGTTTTATCATAGCTGGTCGCCAGCCAGCCTGTTTCAAAACAACAACAGCAGCAGCAAAGGCCTGCCATGCCCTTCGAGGAAGAGCTTCCTTGGAGACCAAAGCCAGACCTGGATGACCTGAATGATGACCAAGGAGCCTTTATTTGATCCACTCCACACATGATGGTCCACAATCTGGGTGTTGCTCCATGATGGCCAGGAGGGCTTCCCTCCCTTGGAGGCATCTGGCGGGGTTCTGATAAAAGAGAGCCTGCCTCACATGCTCCTTTGCAGGCTAAGCACAACTGTCCAAACAAGCTGAGAAAGAAAGAAAGGTGGTCTTGTTGATTGTCCCTGGCACTGCTTTCATCACATTGAAACTGTGTTGGCCCGTGATTCATCATGGCCCCTTTTGGCAATGTAAAGTTGCTTTTTGACTCTATGATTCTACAGCGGCTAGAAGGTCCAGAGCTCAGCGTGCAGGAGGGAGGACCTGAGGCAACAACCACCTCCAGCAGAGGCGTCACTAGACGTGCGTCACCCCAGAGCGGGGGGCGCGCGTCACCCTAGTGACGCCTCCCCCCGACACAACCCCTTTTAAAATCTTTGGCGCGGCCATAGGCCACGTCGCGATTTGGGGGGGCCGCCCGACGGGGGCTGTCGCTCCGGGTGCCCGACAGACTGCCACTCCGGGCTGCTGCTCCAGGCATCCGACGGGCGCCCGCTCCGGACGCCACATCAATGGTTGCAGCCGGCTCGGGGACGTCTTCCCCGGCCGGCTGTCCTGGGGCTTCTGAGGAAGGCCCGCTGCACGAACGCTATTTATAACGTTCTTTTTTGCACATGCGCAGACTGTTGCTGAGGGAAAAGGGCAAATAACGTTCGCACAGCGGGCGTTCCTCAGAAGGCCCAGGAGCGCAGACCCGGGAGGACGCTCCGAGGCCTTCTCCTGGCCTCGGAGCCTCCCGGGTGACGCGCGGAGCCTCCAGGGTGACGCGCGCAGGGGAAGTGACGCGCACGCACGTCACCCTTCTGCGCGCGTCACCCTGGGGCGCTCCGCCACGCCCGCCACGCTACAGTGATGCCCCTGACCTCCAGGACAAGACACTGAGTATATCTGGATGGAGGATGGATATGTGAAGTACACACTGCAGACAACCCCTGGCCCCAGGGTGGATTGCCAAGTGTAGAAGCAGCACGAGGGGACCTCTCCTTGGCCTGAACAAAACCTCTTTCACTGTTGTGGTCAACCTGATGGGCTGGCCGTATTGGTCCAGGTAGCAGCTGCCCCCCCCCACACACACACCTGGACATTGTCAGGCACACAATCCATCAAGTACCAGGGATGTGCAAGTCTCCACTCATTATAATGTGATGTACACAGGATTGGGTCCAGCTTAAGCATGTGCAGGGATATTTTTTTAAGCCCCCCCCCCCCAAATGCCTTCTAAAGACTCCCGCACTTAAATATGGTTTTAGGTTCCTGCTCTGCTACATAGATAAATGGCCAAAGGAAACATTATCCAAACATTATCCACTTCAAAGAGACAATTACAAACTTGGGGAGAACTTGCTGGACTTTAAATCTGTCCAATAGCCAAGCGAAAACTGTAAAAAGATCCTCCTGGCTTAGGAAGCTGGACCCATGCAGCTCGAGGCCAGCCTTTCCCATGCTCTCATACCAGCCCTGTTCCATTTGATGTGCTAATGGGTTGTTGTGTGTGATCTAACGAACTTGGCAGCGTGCTCCCGGCCTGCCAGCCAGCAGCACAAACACTGTGCAAGGGCCGGGCGCATTGGGATCCCTCCCATCGGACACACACGGCAGAGGAGGCGCTTTCTGGCAGCCTTGCCTTTGGAGCATGATCCTCACGCAGCAGCACTTTCTCTGCTTTTCCTGGAGGACATGCAGCTTTATTTATGCAGTTCCCATCAACAGGAAGGGTGTGCACCCCGGCCCTGACTTCAAAACAAGACAGGGTTTTTAAATGCCAACTGAGAAAAATAATGGAATAAAGCAAGATAAATAGACCTGCTTCTAAATGTTTCACAACTCTCTCTCTCTCTCTCTCTCTCTCTCTCTCTCTCTCTCTCTCTCTCTCTCTCTCTCTCTCTCAGATAGATAGATAGATAGATAGATAGATAGATAGATAGATAGACAGACAGATAGATAGATAGATAGATAGATAGATAGATAGATAGATAGATAGATAGATAGATAGATAGATAGATAGATCTGTCAACATGTAAGATGGGAGACTATTTTTTATGAATGCAGATTAAAGAATGTTTGCTGAGTTTGCATATTACAGCAGTTTCAACTGAAATGCCTTTCTGAGATCTTGAAAGAAGGATAAGGAAACTTGATTTAATAAATAAAACTGGACATGCACTGATAGGAAGAGGGGCTGCCTTTACTACTAATCATGCTGGCTTTATAGAACCTCCCTGTTCAGAGGCAGTGTACCTCTGAATATTAGTTGCTGGGGGAACAACCGTGGCAGAGGGCTAGTGCCTGCTGCAAGCGTTGCTTGTGAGGTTCCCTGAAGGATTTGCTTGGTCATTGTGGGAACTAGAATGCTGGACTTTGGGGCCAATTCCTCTTTATGTTCTTTATAAAGGATCTGATACGTTTATGGTAGCTAGGTGTATAAGCAGTTCTTATCCATGAGTGCTAAGAATGGAGGAACCTCCATATTCAATGGCAGCCTATCTCTGAATATCAAAGGTTTGGGACAAGCAACAAGGAACGGCTCTTCCCTTCTTGTTTGTGGGTATTTGGTTGGCCACTGTGGGAGCAGCAGGATTAAATGGTCTATCTTGCAGGGCTCCGTCTTTTTCTTTCCCTATTACAGTAGTGTACCAGACCTAAAGAAACCTTTTTTAAAAAGTGGGGGCCCAATCCAGTCTGTTCCCTGCACAGGAGAATGGACAGCTTGTGATGGGAGTAGAGGCTGAGTAGAGAGGGCAGTTGGTGGAAGAGGAAACCCATGCACAGAGAGCTAGGCTTACGAGATCTCCAACCGGGACAGAGTGTTAGACCTTTAGAAGAAGGAGTGTGGGCAGGTGTAGCTTGTTAAACCTTAGAGCACAATCCTAGGCAAGGCATGTCTACTCAGAACCTAGGATTGTGCTCTAAGGTTTAACAAGCTACACCTGCCCACACTCCTTCTCCTAAAGGTCTAGCACTCTGTCCCCGTTGGAGATCTGGTAAGCCTACAGAGAGCAGAGGAAGCGGGAGGGAAGAAAGCAACAAGGGGCTGGACTGGAACCAAGGTGTACCCTTAACTTGCAGACGCACAAATTAAGATCCACCCCCAATTGAACTATGAGAGGGTTAGCTGATTAGCCCTCTGATTAAACCAATTAAAATTTTGCAATCCATTTGGATTGCATCTTTGACTTGACCTCAATGCCAAACAAATCATTTCCCCATAAGTACTGAATGGACGGCGTCAAATTATTGAAATGATGCTCCACCTCTCTTTTACTCCAGCCTCTCGTAAACTTGTCCCTACCCTGCTGTCCCATGTTGACCTTATGCCGCATAAGGTGCACAGATGCTAAACAGGGATCAGTCAGATTAGTGAATGATTAGTGACTGATCAGTCACATGCTTATGATAGTTGTATGGACTGTCCAGGTTCAGAGCCTGTGTGGGCCTCTGGATACCAGTTGCTGGGGCAATAGTGGCGAAGGACTGTTGCCTTCATGCCTGGCTTGTGGGCTTCCTGAAGGCATCTGGTTGGCCACCGTGGAAAGCAGAATACTGAACTATGCGGAGCTTTCGGTCTCATTTCAGCCGAGCCTCCATATTCAGGAGCAGCCTACTTTTGAATAGTAGTTGCTGAAGGGCAAACAGCTGTGAGAGGCCCTGCTTGTGAGCTTTCCATTGGTGCATCTTGTTGGCCACTGTGGGAAACAGGATGTGACCTACACGGACCTTTTTGCCTAATCCTGCAGAGCTCCATTTATGTTCTTATGTTCCTAAATCTCAAGGGACTGTCCAATCTGTTGATATGCTGGCTTTACTGCATCTTTCATGAAAAAAAAATTCCCATCAACTTCATTGTAATGTTTTATCCTAGTCCAGCACAGATACATATTCGTGCCAATGGATTGTCCTCATAGACTAAGCAAAATGGCTACAAAGACGACCAGCGATAGCAACAAGATGGATATGCTCATTTCAAGGACGTGCCTTTTTTTTCTAACGTAAAATATTGCTCAAGGAAGACAGTACCATAAATCTTCTTGACTAGCTTGGCATGGGAGAAAATGAAGTTAAAAGGGTATCGTGGGGATTCAAGCTGAGTCCGGCATGAATAACATTCACACGGTCTGAAAATAGGCCTCACATGATATACTCTCAAGCTAGTAGGTTTAAGAGCGAAAAGGGGTTTGTAGTTTATATACAGGCACAAGTCAGATAGCCCAGGCTAAGCCCAAGACGTTTTGGTGCCCGAGACTGAGAATGCAGATGGCACTTTCATCCCTTCACAAACCGTACTCTTGTGCAGCACCTGGCCATTTCAAAGAGAACTTCCAGCCAGATTGCACTCCTAGCTCTGACTAGTCCATCTCCACCACGCGACCTTTCACGGCACACAAAATCCTGCCCTGTCAAGGCAGAGCCGGGCTGCATCTGATCTTGGCTAAGCACTCCAGGTCTTGATTTGGACCCGGATCTCTTAATTTTTAACTCCAGGTCTTGATTTGCATCAGATGCTTGTACCAGTACAGTGGTTTGTTTTTCGATGTGGCATAATGACAAAGAAACTGAGTAGTGAACCAATGAGTGCTCAGTTCAAATCTCACCTCTGTCATGATGAACTCACTAGATGGCCTTCAGCCTATGTCAGCCTTCCCATCTGTATGTATTCCCATCTGTATATCCCCAGTATGGGGATAATAATACTGTACTTACTTACCATATCAGATGGCTGTGAGTGGGCTCTGAATACTTGAAATAACAAATAGCTTTTTAATGTTTATATGATGCCAGGCAATTTTAGTTTGCTTATCATCACCATCACCATCACCGTCACCATCACCATCACCATTATTATTATTATTATTATTATTATTATTATTATTATTATTATTATTATTGGGTCAATTGTGGTTTCCTTTAAACTCCCAAGCATTAATCCTCTTTGGCCCCTTAGTGTTACGGTACAATTTTCGACCTATGAAGCCTGCGGTTCGTTGACAACTAATTACAGCTAAAGTTCCTAGACAAGTAATTAAGCACTCCATTGGTGGTGAAAAATCCCATTCTTGGAGCTTAGTGTCAGCAATAAACTTTGAGGCTCAGGTGTGGACGTGTGGTAGAATTCCCCTTTGCCACTCGGCAGGATGTAGATTTGAAAAAAAGAAAATGAAATTATGTAACAGAAGAACGAGCCATTCCCCCATCTAACGTGTTTCTTCCTCCAAATTAAGAACAATTAGGCAGAACCTCTAGGAAATAAGTGTCTATTTTCCAGTACTGTATCCTACATTAAATATTGCCATTTAATTTATACCAGTAAATCAACTTTCAATGGGAAAACTCTTAAGGGGGGGGGGGAAAGCAAAGGAAAAGAAGGAAACGTGTGGCTGCAATGCTTCAGGTCCAGCTGGGAGGAGGCCAAGATTAATTTAACCTTTGGTCAAATGGTTGGGAGTGCGCTGGTTTCCTTTTTCCTCTTACATCACTGCCAGAGATTTAGACAAAAATAATATGGCCGCGATTACATGACACTGCAGGCTCTTGGAACCCACATGGGAGGATAGTGTTGAAACCCTGCAGAGGCAGATTAATCCTAGCAAAGTCACAGCTGGAAGGCTGATAGAAACAGGGGAAACAATTGCGGTATCTGGTTCATCAGTGTGTACGAATGTCACACAAACACACAACAGCAAACAGCAGAGATGTGGGCAAAGCCCTTTCAAGCCAATGGGGAACGGAGGCCAACATTTGGCAGGCAAAAATCAGGACATGCTTGTGACACTCCTGTCCTCGTCCTGCAGACCCCCCTGCCTGACTTTCCTTCCCATTCATACTCACTGCAGAAGCAACTTCCTGTCTGCCCCAATCGGAAAGTCAGGAAGGTGCTTGTCCATTTGGACAGCACAGCCATCGTATAATGCCAGGATAACCAGGATGGCGTAGCGGCTTGAGAGTTGTACTTAGACCTGGAAGATCCAGGTTCAAATCCCCGCTCAGCCATGAACCTTCCTGGGTGACCCTGAGCCAGCCACTCTCTCTCAGCCTCACCTACCTCACAGGGTTGTTGTGAGGACAAAAGCAGGGGAGGAACTATGTACACTACCCTGAGCTCCTTGGAGGAAGGGCGGTATAAAATATGAAATATAAATAAATAAAATAAAATAATGGTGTGGTGTGCTTGTGCATCCCCTCTCCAAGCAGGGGCGTCGCGACGACGCGCGACACCCCTGAGTGGGGACGCGCGTCACCCTTAAGGGGGAGGCTCCGCCCCCACGCGTGACGTCACGCGCAGGAGCGGAGCGCCCTCCCCGCTCCGTTTTTGGCTCATTTTAGAGCCAAACGGACCCAGGGGAGGGCGGGCGGGCCCACCTCCACCACAAAAATGTAAGTGAGGGGCGTCGCGCGTCACCCCCATACGCGCGACGCCCCCGGCGGCCCGCCCCCCCGCTTCCCCCTGTCGACGCTAGTGTCTCCAAGTGGGGAGCAGTTCCAGGCACAACTTGGGTTCAGAATTCCTTTGGAGGAGAGAGGAACTACAGTGACTTTGTCAGGTTTGCTTCATTTACAAATATACAGGTTGGAACATTTCGATGGTGTTAGGGAGCACACTCCATACTCTCCTGCAAGCAACATCAGCTATGTGTGTCTTCTAAGCACGTCTGCAGCTGCCAGTTCTTCCTCTTAGCTTCCACTGCTGCTCCGTCAGATTGAATTCTAAAGCCGGAGCTACACCATTCGTGTCTTGGCCCGTATGGTTAAGAGCCTGAGCTGCAAACCAGGGTTCTTCTACCATGAATTCACTAAATGGCTTTAGGCAAGCCACTTTCAGCCTCAGTCTTCCTCACCTGCAATATGGGGATAATAATATGTACTTACCTTTCAAGATTGTTGTAAGGATTAAATCAAGATAATACATGAGAAAGAAGTGCTTTGCCCACATGCTAGGCATTCTGCACTGACACTGAACAATCTGTTCCTCCCCACTCCAAGGTTTAAATTCTAGAGACAGTGAGGAAAGCACTAAACCCAGGAGAACAACAAATCTAGCAACTCACATGAAAAATGGTCATACAGTAAATGTATTTTTGTATCAATCACAGTTGAATCAAGAAACCACAATTCTTGGGTCATCTTGTGTTTTCTATTTTTGGAAACAAATAGACACAACTAACTTTTGGGTCTCAGACACTCCATATCATAACTTAAGAAGGGTCCTGTTGGACCAAACCAAAGGTCCATTCAGAGCTGGCAGAAGACCTCCCGATGCCTGAGGTGGCATGCCAAATGCTGCCCCCTTACCCGATGACGTGCCAACCTCTGCTCCTCCTACTCTCCCATTTTCTAGCTAAGCACTCCCCTCCACATTTCTTTTTCCTCTCTGTCCCCTTCCTCCTTTCCAAATCAGGGAGTGAAAGGAGAAGGAGGAGGTGTGGGTGCAAGCAAGTAGGCAGACAGCGACGGGCACTCCCCACCCATTTGCTGCCTGAGGCGACCACTTCAGTTGGCCTCATGGATGGGCCAGCCCTGGGTCCATTCAATGGAGCATTCTTCTTTCTCACAGTGACCAACCAGCTGCCTTTGGGAAGCCCAGAAACAGGCAAGTTGGCAATTTCCCTCCTTCTGTTGCCCCCCTGCAACTGATGTTAAGAGGCATACACTTCCTCTGAACCTAGAGGTGGCTAGCAGCCATTGATAGACTTGTCCTTCATGGGTTCCCTTTTACAGCAGTCTTAGCTATTGAACATTGCCACATCTTGTGGCAGCAAATTCCATAGATTAATTATAGTGCTGCGTGAAGAACAGAAGAAGTACTACCTCCTTTTGTCTTTCCTGAATCTCCTGTCAATCGGTTTCATGGGATGACTCCAGGGTTCGAGTGTTATGGAAAAGGGAGAAAAACCTCTCTCCATCTCCACTCCATGAATAATTTCATAAACCTCTGTCATGTCATTCCCCTCCTCTTCCTCCTGCTTAGTCTCATTTTCCTAAACTAAAAAGCCCCAAACGCTTCAGCCTTCCCTCAAAGAGAAGGTGCTCCAGCCCCTCAATCAGTTTGATGGCCCTCCTCTGCACCTTTTCCAGCTCCATGATACTGTATCCACATGCAAGTTCAGGAATCCAAGATGAAAGCATAAGCCGTTGGGTATAGAGCCAGTCTCATCACATGTCATGGAGCCCTCTAGGGGCCAAACTGGAGAACATTTGAGTATCCAGGGGAAAAGAATTCCAGCTCAGTTACATGTTTTCCCATGGATCTCTGAGTTAACAAATTCTCAAGGCCCAGGCCACAGGGATAACTCGGGCGTTACGTTTTAACGTAACATGGCTGCACCGCATGATCCCAGAGCTGTGCCGAGTCAGGAGGGCCTATCACTGGAGCCCTTGCTTTGCATGGAAAATTGCCCTGGGTTCACTCCAGAGCATTTTCAGTAGTCCATTCTCCACCTCTAAAGAGCTGGCACAGGTCTAAGGAGACCCAATGGCAATCAAGAGGCTTACAGAGGAGTAAGGGAAAATGTTTTTCCCCTCCCAAGCCTCCCAATTGCCCCCCCCCCATAGCATGCAGTGCACTTTGTTTTGGCATGACCGCCTGCTATGGTGAGGAAAAGGATAGGATTGGGCAGTTTGAATCAGTATTTTAGATATTCGCAACAACAACCCCTCTGTTTTTCCAGGACAACGAAGATCCTCTCTAAGCAGATACGTGAAACGTGCTTTGTAAGCAGGTTGTGGATATTAAGGGTTAGACAATTTATCAATTGTTGTCTTACTGGTGGATAGAATAGAATACCTTTCTTACTCGGTTGCCTGCTTAAATACTTTGGTTCTTGCCTTTTCCTGAGGATAACTGGAGATATGACAGCATATATAACCAACCCCTTCACCTTCTACCATCAATGGATAGTTCCCATTGGGTGTTCTCTACATGTTTCTACTCTGATGTTTGTCAAATCCTGATCCATAAAACTTCAGCAAAATGTCACTAGGGACTTTTGTTCTTTTGAAAAATCTTGAATTAATTCGACGTGCTGATTCAATAAAATACTTGGATAACAGAATCCACGCTTACACATTCCAAAAGGAAATCTATCAAGTCTTGTTTCCAGTTATCCTTCTCTACATTTTCCTTCATCTCTATGAATGTTACAGGTCCTGTTCCTATTATCCAAATCCTCTGCCTTAGCATACAAACTGAAAAGTCCATCTTCCTGCTTATCTAGCTCCTCTTCCAAGACTTAAAAAGCTTCATTATCTCTTTCCCCCTGTTCTTTTTGCTCTTTTCCCACCAAATCCACCTTTCCTTGAAGTTTTTTTTATTGCCCTCCTCAATTTCAGAAAGTTAGGATTCCAAGTTTGTCAGTCTTTCTCCTAATCTTTGTTCTGCTTTTTCAATTGTTGTCACCATCTTCTCTTTCAACTCTTGTAGCCCAAGTTCAAATGTTTTAAACTCTAATCAATAACAACTTTAAATCTCCAAAATTTACAACACCAGCTTCTTTAGCTCCTGCCACCCGAGGCCTTGTGTGCTACTGCTTTGTTATAGTATTACCCACAAATATGCAATATGCTTATTTATTTATTTATTTATTTATTTATTTTTCACATTTTTATACCGCCCTTCCTCCAAGGAGCTCAGAGTGGTGTACATATTTCCTCCCCTCCTTTTTGTCCTCACAACAATCCTGTGAGGTAGGTGGGGCTGAGAGATAGTGACTGGCCCAAGGTCACCCAGGAAGCTTCGTGGCTGAGCGGGGATTTGAACCTGGATCTTCCAGGCCTAAGTCTGACTCCCAAACCACTACACCATCCTGGCTTATTGCCACCTACTCTTCTTCCTTTAACTTTCCATTTGCTCATATTGGGTCTAATAGAATCCTTTAGTAATCAAATAATTAATATAATCAGTTAATTGGTTTCTCAATTAATTGAGCGTTTAGTTCCTTAAATAAATATGTATTATTCAGCAAAATAGGATATGAGGATTCAGAAGCCATGTAAAGTTTAAAAATCTTTTTAAAAATTGTAGAAATTTTCTACAAGTTTTTAAAAGATTTTTAAACTTTACATGGCCTCTGAATCCTCATATCCTATTTCGCTGAAAGTTGTACCAAGTCATGAAAATATCCATTCTACATTGATGTATTATTCACTTCAATTAATTTCAGTTCATAATTCACCCCAGTAGATTGGGTTAAGAATACAGGATTTTATCAACATTAATTAAATCACTAATTGGGCCAAATTCATCTGTCAGAGGATTCAAAGATCAACTCAGCCTTAAAGACTCAGGAGGTCTGTTAGAGTCTGTTCAGCTTCAGAAGAAACTCCTTGATCTTTTCAACACAAAAATCTCAGTAGGCACTAGCACACTGTCCATACCTTAAAAAAAACAAAAAACCAAGCACTGGCGTACATTCAGAATGTATTCAGCGAATGAAGTAACTGAGCAATAAGCAATAAGAGGTAAGAAGAGTTAAAGCTGTCCACTAGCGGCCACTGGAGAGCTTCCCTAGAGGGCTGATGTCCTTAGCGTGGCCCTCGGCTTGCCCCTTGGCACACATGCTGGCCCTGTGGCCCTGGCTGCAGGAAGATGCTATTTATGGGGCCAGAATATTCTGGGTTTGACCTGCACTTCCAACCTTTTCATCTCCCCCCTTCAGGGGAGGATGGCAGGGCTCCCAATATGGTGGTGGTCTCTGGCAATATGGAAGGAAATCCCCACTGCAAGGTGGAAACAGCTCCCCTTCCAAAGCTCTGGACAGCACCTGCACCAACTTCCTACTTTTGGTGCAAACTTCCTACTTTTGGTGCCTGCCCTCCCCCAATGAGGGTGCTCCACTGCTCCATTGTTTCCCTGGATCCTCCAAACAAGACAGTAGTGATGTCATGTGACAGAAATGAAATAGAATGTTGGCTACACTGGCCATGGGGGGGGGGGGGAGAGGGAAATGCATGTTTTAAGTGGGGTGATTTGATGTGAATATTAAAATATCTTTTTGGCAGTTGTTTTTTAGTTTTGTCCGGTTTAATCGGTAGTTTGTTGTTCACTGCTTTGAGCCTCTGGGAAAGTGGCTTCCAAGTAAAGAACAGAATGACATATATTCACTCACAACTATTGATTAATTGTTCTTTCTTCCCATTGTGTCTGTTTGGGTTTTTTGCTTTACTGGGTAAAAAAAAAGGACTTTACTTAGTCCATCCGGTTCCTCCCCTACTTAGGGTCACAGCATGCAAAAATCAGAGAACGGGTCTGATAATGTTCCCAACTAACTAACATTCTGTTGGGGACCAAAGATTTTTTTTTCACATTTTTATACCACTCTTCCTCCAAGGAGCTCAGAGTGGTGTACATATTTCCTCCCCTCCTTTTGTCCTCACAACAACCCTGTGAGGTAGGTGGGCTGAGAGATAGTGACTGGCCCAAGGCTCAAGGTCACCCAGGAAGCTTCGTGGCTGAGCGGGGATTTGAACCTGGATCTTCCAGGTCTAAGTCCGACTCCCAAACCACTACACCATCCTGGCTCCCATTATCTTCCCCATTCCACATGTTGACATGTTTGACATCTGTAATAAAAACACAGTCAAGTCTCTCCATTAAAAAAAAATCCATGTTTTTCTCCTTAAAAATACATCTGTTTGGAAGTGTTAAGATTGTGCTGAAAAATCTCACACAGATATGGGCAGGGCGCCATATTGGATAGCAAACATATCTGCAAGCATCCTCAGAAGTCTTTAATTAAACCCAGTTCCCCCAAAAGAATGAATCAAAGAGGCACTTCATCAAATATTCGTCGATAGAGGTAGAGATGATAAGGGGAGGCGATGCTTGGCTAGGAATGTCCCAGGTGGAAAATCCAAATAGTTAAGTGCCCTAACTATTGACTAACCGACATGGGACACAATTCTCCAGGAAGTTCTATGGCGCAAGAAGCCTCATTGAAATGAAATGAATTTGGAATTTACAAGAATTTTGATATTAGCTCTAAATCAAACTCAATGGGGCCAAGTATACAACAAATTACAACAATAGCAACAACAAGCACAACACAATAACAGTTGAACAACTCCAACGAACCACACTACTAGGAACATCGAACATTATATGACAATATCTCACCAGTTTTGTATATTTTTAACAGAAAGACAGTGTGTAGAAATTGTCAAAACATAAAATGCAGGAGAGGTTGGCCTCCTATATGCTGCCTTTCTCCAGTAACAGGAGGGCAGGGTGATGCTTGAAGGAATATCGAACGCTTGCAACCCTTTCCTACTAACTCAAGAGGGTCCACAAAAGCATTTCCTCCAACTTGTTCTAGTTTATGCCTACGATCTCTGTTTCTTGCTCTGTGTATCAGCACTCAAGGTGGACTGAGTGTGGTCCTAGGAGCGGACTTTTAACGGCCAGCTGTACGATATCAGCTGCCAAAATCAATGAAAGTGGGACATGTGTTCAGAACAATGGTGTGTCTCATGCCCATAGATGCACTGCCTCTGTACATGGAGGTTTTATTTAACCACACTGGTTACTAGTCAGTGATAGACTTATCCTTCAGGAATCTGCTCATAAGCCTTGCTTTTTTAAAGCCCTCCAAAGTAGTGGCCATCATCACATCTTGGCGGGAGTGAATTGCCCGGAGTTAATGATGCGCCATGTGACAAAGTACTTCCTATTGTCAGTCCTCAACGCGTCCTCCTTGCGGGGACTGCTGTGAAACAGCCTAATAAGTGCAAGAGAGAGGAAAGGTATAAAGGGATCCCAGTTTGTCCCTGAATGGGAAAGCAGAAACACAGATTGCCGGGAGGAAATGGAGCCACCTGCTCCCTCAGCCATGCTTGGCTGATAAAATGGTGTGAACACAGTTGCAAATGAGCTCCAGGACCTGCAGGCGTTCACGTTGCGGCTCCGTATTTGCTTCCTCGCTAGTTTTGGCAATGGAACGGCATCTCGCATTTCAAAAATGCCCTCATAAAGAGACAGGAAGCACATGCCGAGAGTGTGGCTCATTCCACTTCTCCATGCTCAATTCAGTAAGCTGATTTTGCTTCTATGCCGCCTTCTCTCTGCCCGTTAATCCTGCAGAGAGTCTTCAAGTCAACGGCCCTTTTATTTCCACTCCAGTTGGACAGTTTGCCTCTCATTGTGTCCAAATGTCCAGGACCACCTGCCCAGCAGGAATCTATGCCCCATGGTTCCAAGAGGATACATACAAAAAGAGACAATGCTAGCAGCTTATTCTGTCAAGCCTTCCATTGTTGCAAGCCAGTAGATGATAGACATACAACGCTGCCTTGTACTGAACCAGACTGTTGACCTATGTAAAGAAGTATCAGAGGCATTGTTAGGGGTGGTGGTGAGGCGGTGTTGAAAGAGGTGTGATCGCCCTGCTGTTTTTGCAGTCCTAGGCAGACAGCAAACCCGGATGGTTTATTACACCCCATACGGCTGCCGAGTTTCCTTCACCTTGGTGGGCATGTTGTCTAGAGGCTCTTCTTGACCTGCCGAAGAATTATGGCTGGCAGTTTTGGTTTGGTTTTGCAGTTTGTAAAGACATTTTGTGTTTTTCCTTGTCACTCTTGAAAAATTGACATCCTTGTTGTTGTTTGCTTGCTGTATACTAGAGCTGTGCTTATCGTTGGAATTGGCTGCTTTAGGGCTTGTGCCAAAAACTAGTGCTGATACCAGGTTGCTCTGCAACGCTCTGCAGTGTCCCCCCCAATGGGTTTCTGCCTCCCTCCTGAGAGTGCATGAGGTACTATCCCTGCCAACTGTATACAATTCAGGGGGGCAGCCTGGCCAGGTGGACCCTCTGATGGGAATGGCTCCTCAGCCAGTCCCCCCATAGTTGACTTCCCACCCCAAAACCATCAACAAACCTCCTCTCTAAACAGGTTCAGCGGTGCAGTCGTCCCAAGCTCCAATTCTCCCAACTGGTTTCTCTTTCTCTGGCCAACTTAAAACTGTGCAAACTGTTGTGACTTGTGTGTTTTAGCTGAAGACTAGCCTGACATATAGCACAGCACAAGCATGTCACTCCATTGCTTTATCCTTTGTGGTTTGCGTTCCATTGGTCCCCGTAGAGCAGGTGTGATCGACTGGTGTGTGTGTGTGTGTGTGTGTGTGTGTGTGTGTGTGTGTGTGTGTGTGTGTGTGTGTGTGTGTGTGTGTGTGTGTGTGCTTCCTTCCTCCAAACTCTCAGCCACTCTCATGTCTCTCTGGGAAGCAAGGACCCTGGAGGGCAAGTGTGATTGGGGCGGTGGGGGTGGAGGAAGCTGGGAGGACCAGCACAACTCTTGCACTGCACCTGCCTGCCTCCCTCCCCCAGCCAACTGAGTAACTCTCCAGGGACTTTGCTTCCTAAAGACCAATATGATGGGGGAAGAGAGGAGAAGGAACTGCCTGACCATGGGCAGTTCTTCCTCCCCCATCCCTGCTGGTTTGTCGACTCACAACAAAGATGACGAAGGTAAGCCCATGAGTGGGTGGAGGAATCTGAAGGGAGGCTGGCGAAGGGAAAGGGAAGGCACATTCCTCTCTTTCCCTCTCCTCCACCCCCAGTCACATGGATAAAAGCTTTGTGCGTTCCATGTGTAGGTGTACACATTGCACAGGTGCCCACCGGACCCTACAAGGCAAAGTGCCCGGTCTTTCCATGAAGCAGCCTGAAAGAGTTGCGTGGAGCAATGCAGTTGGAGAGGCGATGAACAGACAAACTCCCAGCCTGTCTATCTGCCGCCCTTTCCAGGCTGCCGCTCCACTGAGTGTTGTGGTCCTCTTCCGAAGAAGGAGGAGGAGGAGGAGGAAGCTGCCATGACTCCAAATCGCTTTTCCTTAGCCATCTGGTGCAGGGTGGCACCAAGTGAGTATGGAGAGGTGATTTGAAGCCTGCCCCCTTCCCTTTCCCTCCCTTCCTTTTACTTACCAGGAATGCAGCACACAGCCTCCTTGCTCCATGCCGTTTCTGTTTCCAATGAACAGGAGCGATGGATGTTGAGTTCTCGGAAAGCTCCAAGCCGAACGCGAGGGCAAACGAATCCTCCTGCCTCCATGTGCTGCCCCTTCTTCTCATGATCATCAGGAACAGGGGTGGCACATAGAAGGAAACAGGCGACCGGCTGTCCTCGCTTTCAGCTCAGAGCGCTCAGAGCCGAAAGTGAGGACAGCCGATGGCGCCCAATCCCGGAAGTCACATGACATCATGACGTCACGACATCACTGCCGGGGCGCTGCATGCTGCCTTGCCCCAGGCGCGGATTAGGTGCGTTATGCTTCTGGTTGGTTCCATTGGTTACCATTTATACAAAAAGAAACGGAGAGAGGGAGAGCAAGGGCAGACTGGCAACCATATGAACACCTGTGCGTGTCCTGATTAAGACCAGAATCTTTGTTCCTTCTTCCCTAGATGGCATGCATTAAAGACGGATGTCACGATGCCCCTGGGCCTTTCTCGGTGAGCTGCCTCGGAGGACGGCCTAAGGAGGATGAGTCAATTACCATAATGGTCTATTATATTTTACTGATGTCAAGTGTGCACTTGATCATGAATGGGACAGGATCTGTTTCCTTGCACGTCACTCTCATCAGACGGTTGTGAAATTGGATTCCAGGCCAGGATGGGGGATAAAACCTGCACCTCTTCCACTTCTGATGGTTTCCAGATGTTGCTCCGTAACAGAAATGCAGGTGATGAAAGCCGTGTGTTGGTGCAGTGCACATGTGGGCCGAGATCAGGTGGAGACACGTTCCCAAGGTTGCTGCAAATCCTATATAAAATAACTTTTAAAAACACAGAGAAGTGCAGACAATGTAGACATCAAGGGGAGCACAAAGACTTGGGTGGCACTTCACCGATCCGGTAGGTAGCAAGTCGAGAAGATAGTGGAGGAAATACCTCACTCAGGTTTTGAGAGCTGAAGCAGTTTAGTACAGAAGGAAGGCTGTACCCTTCTGCCAATTAAGAGTAATACTTTAACATGCACTTTTCTTAATTGTGCAAAGCATTTTGCAGGTATTATCTTGCTGCAATCCTTAAAACAACACTGTAAGGCCACAGTTCCTGCAGCTCCATGGAGTACTGCAGCAAACTCCCAAGGGGCATTGTAGGATATTTTAAAAGCGCCACGGGATATTTTAATTTTTCAAGGAAAACACAGTGAGGGGCACCGTGAAAAATTACCGTTGGCCTAGGGGCACGGTGAACAGAGAAAGTTGGGGAACCTCTGCTGTAAGTTAAGTATTATTGTCCCCATGTAACAGATGTGGAAGACTGAGGGTAAGGGAGGGAGTGACTTTCTTAAGATTCATACCAGGGCAGGATCTTGGTTTACAGCTCACTCTCTTGGCTACATCACCCAGCCACACCAGCTCTCACCTCATTCATTTCAGTTGTGTCTGCCTGACACCCTTTGTTGTGCCATAAACCTGCTGCCTGAGGAGGCTGCTTCTCCTGGCCTGATGGTTAGGAAGAGATTATGGGAACAGACAGGCGTGTAAAGACACTCCTTTGAACTGCTTTGTTGGAATTCATTTTTTTAACCCAGGAGAAGGAAGAGACCCTTCCTTTTGCACTTACAATCTTGGGTGCAACCTGAGCCGGGGTGGCCGAGTGGTTTAGTGGGTGTATTCTCCTGGGGACACAAGCAGCAGTGAGTAGGCGATGGGCACATTCCAGCATGTGCACCACCAGCGCCGTTCAGTCCAGAGGGGCTTGTGCAGGGGAGACTGTCCCTGGAGGCTGCCCCCAGTTGAGAGTGAGGTGGAAGAGGTGGGCACGCTTGTGGGTGCTGTGCCCTCCTTTGGAGCAAGGCGGTTTCAGGCTCCGAGTCATGCCCTATTAGCAGCAGCTGTCGGCCGTATGAGGGGGAGGGCTAGAGAATGAAGCAAAGACGCTGTGCAGATGTGAGGGGAGTGAAGGAGAGCAATAATATTTTAAAAAGACTGTCAGGGGGCAAAATCCCCAGCTGCACTAGATTAGCTGTTCCTTCTTTCCTCTATTTTGGACTTCGTGGGGGCAGTGGGGGGGGGAGAGACAGTGAGAGAAATTATCTCCCTTTTTTTGTCCTTAAAGAAGAGGAATCCAGAATAGAACTGACCTGACCAATTTGTGGCCCATCAAAGAGCCCAGATAACCCCTGGGCTTTCCTGCCACCTTCCCGGAAGTGGAAAAGCAAAGAGACAACAAGACAGAAGTGAGCGGAAGGGCTGCCATTTTTTGCCCCAGGAGGTCAGGGACTGTACTTGTGCAGGAAAGAAGCCCGTTGGCGACTTTTCCCCATGGCCTCAAGTTTTCCCTTCTCTCGAGTTCCTCTGTTCTTCGAAACCTTAAGCCCCCCTCCACCACACACATACCCCAGCTTGCTTCCGAGATGCCTAAGAGGCTGTTTATCATTATATCATATGAAGCAAATGCAAATGTTCATCAATGCATTTTTACAGGGAAAATAAGGCTCATTTTCTGGGGCCAAAGATTGGGCATTTTTCAGGGCCAGGAAAGCTAATCTTTCTCTCGCATTTTAGAAACATTTCAGCAGCAAATGTGATAAAGACATTCCTGGCAAGAGACCTGCTCTCTGACTTTTCATTTCTGCCATGAAGGGTGAAGTGCAAGAGACACGGAGGAATGTGGCAACTCATTTGTTTTCCTTCTATGAAATTATTGCTGATTGCAGAAGCTTGGGACGGGGTGGTATGTGGGCAAAGTCAGTTAATATCTTGCCTTTTTGTCAGGAAAGCAAAAGATCTTTTTTCTCTTTCTCTTCCAAACAGCTAACCTGGGGCATCTGTGCTGCTTTCACAAAGCCAATGGGCCAGTTCTGGCAAGGGGGTGAACTCTGGGATGAGGAAGATTCTCTTGTAGGCCTCTAGGGGCAGGGACCTGTTTGTGCTTATGTCGCTCTTACAGAACCTTCTAATTGGCAGCATGATATTACTATTATGTAAGTATTACTACTATTTGAAGGCTTAAGAATGATCTCCATGAAGAAAGCAGTCTGTCCTTGTGAATGAATGGGTGGTGGTGTTGTTATATTCTCGAACATCTCAGAGATGGAAATAGGGTCATATGCGGCATACCGCAACTTTCATACCAAGGATCACTGCTTATTTTAACTACCTCCACCTCATTATTCTACATGGCCTCCTGAACACTGTATGCATTTGTTCTACAATAGCCTGCCTCTACTGAGCGAAAAGACAAAGTGATCCAACTTGGAGGCGCTCTAGCCCAACACTCTCCTCTCCTCTACACTTCTCCTCCTCTTTCTTTTCAAATCCAGATAGCAGGAGGAGGAAGAGGAAGATGCAGAAGCTGGTGGTGCTGTTAGCAGGTAAGGGGGAGTGGCATTTGGCACTGTGGAAGGGGCGGTGGTGGCATTTGGCATGCTATCTCAGAAGGAGGCCTCGGGCCAGCCCTGATGGTGACAGACTGTTCGTCATGCACATGTGTTTTTATGCATGTGTACTGGAGTCAAAATGCATCCAACCAATCCAAAATGCATTGGATTAAAGAGACATGCAAGTGTTCATGGCTTGTTACATCTTTGTACATGCATTGGATTGATGCATCCAATCAAGATCACAGGGGGGTGGGGGTGGGACTTTATTAAAGTCACTTTAACGCTTTGCCCTGCCGTCATCCCAGTCCAGATTGCCCCCGTTGCGGCATCTTATTTCCCTAGGAGAGAAGCAGCCAATGTTGCCAATGAGATTTTTCCTTTGGGGACAAAGAAGAGTAGCTGCAGGGTGGCTGCTGATCCCAATGAGTTCTGTGGCAGGAGCAAAGGGTTAAAAAAAACCCTCTCCACATACTTCATGGTCCAGCCTAGATTCTGCACGCACAGACAGACAGACAGACAGACAGACAGACAGACAGACAGACAGACAGACAGACACACACACACACACACACACACACACACACAGAGAGCTCCTGTTTAAGCAAGGAAAACAAGCACATGCAGGGCCAATAATGCCATGAACATAACACGTCATTTGGACCAAACAAAATTAATTTTGATTTTTTTCTATTTTTATTAAATAATTTCATGACAATCCATATCAATATCGTGAATCAAAATTAATTTGATGATGATGATGACTATAACCTTCGAAAAAGCAAAAAGCAAGCAAAACTAAAATGAAACCAAAAAACCAACAACTGATACTACAGCAGGAACAGGAACTAGAAGGCAGGGACAGCTGGCCGGTCTGATGGGGTCGTCCCCTGGACCCCCAAGTCCTGGCATCAGGAAACTACCATGCAGAGCCCTGGCACTCCGGTCTCCCACCTCCTGGCCTCTTCTAGAATATCACATGGTTGCCTTCACCTTGTCATCTCTACACTGGCCCTCCCAGACCGTCAGAAGCTGTTTGTTCCCAATTTGGCAGAGCGCACCGGCAGTAGCGGTCACATATTTTTCACCCATGTTTGGCACCTCCCAGGCAGTGGTGCTTTGGCAAGAGCTGCTCTCTGCGTTCCTGTGTCAAAATGGAGTTCTCAAGAGACCCAAAGGAGGCCAAGTCACTCATTTTCACACCGGTCGAGATGGATGCCTCACACCTTGCAGCCAGAATCATCTGATTACAGATGTGCTGGGAAGACGCTGTCCCAGGATTACAGTCAAGGCCATTTGCTGTCTTAACTAGGTGCAAATGTTGTGAAGGGATCATCTTGCAGGGAGGGTAGAAAAATTCACAGCCTTCTGTACTTGCTTGCTCCGAAAAGTGAAGGCAGAGTTCAAAAGAAATCCACCAAGTTAGTTTATTCGGTGCTAAAAGAGACACCAGATACCGACCCTTCATTAGGCCCCCAAGGCTTTCTGATTAACCGGCCTGGTTGGCTTCACAGTGGGCTTGTGTGTGTGTGTGTGTGTGTGTGTGTGTGTGTGTGTGTGTGTGTGTGTGTGTGTGTGTGTGTTGTTGTTGTTGTTGTTGTTGTTGTTGTAGTGGGCAAGACTCAGGCAGGTTTCTGGGTGCTCAGCCTCACGTGTGTTCCCATTCTTGATGTCGGATATCTTTCCCAGCAGATAAGACTTCCCAGGGAAGTCTCCCATTATTAACACATCTCTCTTCTATGAAAATTTGGCCACTTGCTCTAAGAAAGCATAATCTAGGTCTTCCTTCTGGCTCGGAAGCCTGCAACAGACTTTCAGAGTTATGTCACAGTCACGTCCCCTTTTCTTTTTACCCAAACGCTCTCATCCAGCCTTTCCGCCTCACCTTCTTCATGGATTCCTTCGCAGATGTACATTTCTTTAACATATAGTGCTAGACTTGCCTTTTTATTGGTGTGCGACATTGATTGTTCGTACAGTAAGATAGCAGTGTGCCACAGCTGTTTCGCACAACTATGGGTTGCATGATAGCTGCGTTCAGGGTCAACACATCCAGGAGGCAGACTGGGGTGGTTGCCTCAGGCAGCAGTTTGGGGGCACCCGCCTCTATCCGCCTCCACCACTTCCCCTTCCCATTTCCTGGATTCAAAAAGGCAGACAAACTGTGGAGGAGAGCAGAAGAGAGGAAAGTAGTAGACTAAAGCATCTTCAACACCCTGGCACAGAGTTTCCCGAATTTTTTCGACTTGCGGCTCCCTTGACCATTGGCGACCATTGGCTGTGGCTCCCCATTACATTACAGGTGGGCCCCCATATCCACTGATTCGCTATCCACGGTTTCAGTTATCCACGGATCGTGGGGACCCCCCCCAGTCTTTTACTTTTTTCCCCAGTAAGCTTCGTTTCTTCCTTATAGAAACAGGAGAAGCAGCCTCTGGCTGCTTATTACAGGCAAGTAGAACGAGACTAAGTCCTAGAGAGGCTCTGCAAGGTTAACAGAAACCTTGCAGAGCCTCTCTAGGACTTAGTCTCGTTCTACTTGCCTGCAATGGAGGCTGCTTCTCTGTTTGTTTTAAGGAAGAAACAAAGCTTGCTGAAAGAAAAATAAGAGCGGGGGGGGGGCAAGCATGCCTGCCTGCAAGGGAGGCAGGGTGGGGGGCCTCAGGAAACCACGGAGGAGGTTTCGCTCTTATCCACGGTTTCAAGTATCCACGGAGGGGCCTGGAACATATCCCCAGCGGATATGAGGGCCCACCTGTATATGTTGATGCCTGCCAATAGGCATTGCATTGTTTTCCAAGAGGATTCCATGGCACTCCGCAGCTCCCCTGGCTGGTTTCCGTGGCTTCCCTGGGAGCCACGCTTCTCAGTTTGGGAACCACTGCCCTAGCACACCACTCTCTCCTCCTCACTTCCTTCTCTGTTCCATTTCCCTCTTCTTTTTCAAATCCAAGAAGCAAGAGGAGGAGGAACTGCAGAGGGATCAGCTGGTGTGCTGCCAGGTGGGAGAGGGCAATATTTGGTGCACCGCTTCAGGAGGTCTTGAGCCTGCCGGGGCTACCATAATCACATGGTGGTTCTCTGAATTGACTCTGAGAAATAGTGTGTTGTGTTTTACAAAGCCTCTTCCTTGGCCACTATTCTCCACAAATTCAATGGAAGGAGATTTTGGAATTTTCATAGACATAGACTGAGGTCGGCGGAGCAATTACAGAGAGAGAGAGAGAGAGAGAGAGAGAGAGACAGAGACAGACAGACAGACAGACAGACAGACAGACAGACAGACAAGTATGCTGATGATACTGAAATGGGATTGATACAATGGAAAAGAGATGTGCAATTTCACTCATGAGGAGGTTATGAGTCAGGCAATTTTTGCTGGAACATATCATAAAGCAGCATCCCTAGAGTATCTAGATAATTCCTAAGCACACAGTCGATTTCTGAGTAACTTCATTACTGTATTTGAATGGATCGTTTTTAGAGTACACGACTGATTGAAGTCCATGTCAGGAATTGATACTTTCTGGTATGATTGCATCCACTTTGAAGTAAAGTGGCTATGACCAGGTCTTATGACAGCAAATTCCTTAAATTAAATTATGTGCAAGACTTTCTCTTGTCCTGAAGCTACTGTCCATATATTTCCCTTGGCGACCTTGATAATTATGGGAGAGGGAGAGGACCCTTCCCTCCGTCAGTTTTCTTCACACCATCATCAGGTGATCAAGGCAACCATCTGAGGCCCGGGAACCCTGTTATTACGGCATTCCCTTGCTACCTAGGAAGCCCATCAAGTTATTTCTCTAAGGGTCGGGAAGGTTTCGGGTTACTCTATCAATTGGACTAAATCTGAAGTAATGCCATTAGAGGGAAATGTGTTACAGCATATTTATAGTGTCTGGAACTTTAGGTGGTGCCCTGAGTTTATAAAGTATTTGGGAATTTTAATACCCAGGGATATAACACAGATGATTGCGTTGAATTTTAACAAACTGACATATGAAATTTCTCTGGATTTGGATAGATGGGCATCCATCAATATGTCCCTCTGGGGTAAAGTTAATATACTTAAAATGAATATTATACCACGAATTATGTATGTTATACGTGCATTTTTTCTTGTATTCCTAGTAGATATATTAATACATTTTATACCCTGTTCAGGAAATTTATATGGGGATCTGAATTGCCAAGGATTTCCTTAAAAAGGATGCAATTACCATTTAAGGAGGGTGGATTTGGTTTGCCTGATTTAGGTTTATATCATCAAGCTTATTTGTTAACGTTTAGCCATAAGTGGGATAAATTGCAACCTGAGGTTCCATCCTGGGTGAAATTGGAATTCTCTGCAATTGCACCATTGAAACAATGGTCTGTTTTAGGCTCCACATATACGAACATAAAACATGTTCCATTTGCAGTATCCTCAACTAGGCATCTTTGGAATATGATGGCACGGAAGTATAAATTTGATCCTTATTCTCATGCTAAATTAACTTTATGGGCTAATCCAGAACTCAAGATTGGTAAGAAATCTTGGTTAGACAAACTAATTTTTACTTTAGATCAACTTATTGAACAGGAAAAATTTTTGAGTTCTTTTCATTTTTTAATTTAAGGTTAAAATATGATTTGCGAGAAACTGCTATCTGGCAATATTTACAATTGCGACATCTATTAACATCTAAATATGGCCCGTCTGCTTTCTTTGCCTCTCAAAGTCCACCTTTATTAGAAGTATTAATCGAGTCAAATACCAAGAAGAAACCAGTAATATTTGTGTATAAATATTTAATGCTACTAAATAAATATGATATGCATCTCCTCAGAGAAAGATGGAACGCAGAACTTGATCGTCCGATTCTTCATAATCAATGGATAATGGCATTAAGAAATATTTCAGCAATATCTATGGATCTTAGACTACGTTTAATACAACAGAAAATTATCTTTAGGGTGTATTGGACACCACAGAGGTTATATGATAAAGGATTAACCACAGATTCTAGATGTTGGCGTTGTAATAATCCAGATGCCTCTTTAATACATATGTTCTGGTCATGTCCTATACTTGTATGTTTTTGGGAAGAAATTATTAATACCATAAATGTGGTGTTACAACATTTTAAAAAAGAAGGGAACGGAGCAGAAGAGGAAGTGTGAAGGTAAGGAGAGTGGTGGACCACAGCAGAGACACTCTAGCCCACCACTCTCCTCTCCTCTCCTCCAAACTTCCCCTTCCACTTTGTTCCCCTCGTTTTTTTTAAAATCCAGGGAGTGAGAGGGGGAAGAGCAGGTGCTGGTGGCGGTGTTAGTGCACTGCGATGAAAAAAGCAGAGCACAGCACTTGGTCAGGTGCCGGGGTGGGAGAGGGTTGGTCCATCCCTAAGTCTGTGCTTGTAGGAACAGTCTTATAAGAACGACATCCCCCATTGCCCTGCTTTCAGATTTACCCTTTTCCTATGTGTGCTAACACTGCCAACTCGGATGTGTTCTCAGGGCTGAAATTCATTCTTTCTCCCGCAACTGTTCCTGGCGCAGCTCTGACAGCCATGGTAGCTCTCTTGTCTGTTAATCCAGAGGTTGTTTATTCTTGATAACTGGAAAAGCGACAGGAGATAGCCAGCATATGAGTTGGTGGTGGTACTCGTTGCTCTCTCTCTTGCTCTCTCTCTCTCTCTCTCTCTCTCTCTCTCTCACACACACACACACACACACACACACACACACACACACACACACACCATTTGCCCCCACTGCCGCAGCTTTTGCTGTGAAGTGATAAATGATTCCTCGTCCCTCCTGGGTTAGAGGGCACCAAACTTCAAATAACTACAACATCCGATAACAAAGTTTTTTTTCTTCCATCATTTACAATCCAAACACCGAGAACACGGCCCTCTGGACCCCTCATCCTTCTTGTTCAATTGTAAATCCTGGCAAAATGGCTTGCAGGTGTCGGGATTAGAAAATATTCATTGGGAGGCAAAACATCTCAGCAGCAGCAGCTGGATTCCTCATTTGCAATCTGGACTTGCTGCTTTGTTTAGAGACTGTTGACGGCACAACTGCCAATATTCCTTTGGGTAGAGACAGAGTTAAAAAACAAGAGGGATGAGTAACAGAACAGCTGGTGAGTCATTGTCCTCCCCCCGCCCCCCAGTTTAACATACCTGCCTTTCTTGATTTATAGTAAACCTTTCCCCCCCCCACCCCCCAATTCAGCATCCATTCAACATATTCCCAAACATTCTGCCTTTGGAGTCGGGAGGTACAATAAAGCAATCAGGCACCGGAAAAGGCCGCCTTGATAGGCCCTGTGGTTGCCAAGTGGCTGTTCTTTCGGTTCGGGGCCAAGGAAAACTGGATATGATTTAACCGCGGTTTTTGTACATACGCTACCGGCACTGTTATGCCTCTTCTCATCTTGTGTCACGACATCATCAGGAAATCAATATACGGCACATCACTGTCAAGGCGAAAGAGCTCGCGGTTTTCTGGCGCTGCTCCCTTTTGTTTGGATTCACTTGGGTCTGTAACTGCTCCAACCTGTAACCAACAGAAAAAATATGGGGAGAGGGAGAGAGAAAGGTCAGAGCAAAGGTGGTGTTGTGAGGAACAAACGTTATTTGCCACGCCCAAACGGTATAGGAAATAATGCTCTGCACTTGGGGAGAGGGACAAGTGTACGACCATATATAATATTTCGAAGCAGGGGCAGTGGGTGAGTCTGTCCGTGAGGCTGACTGAGGCAGTCACCCGCCAGATTGGCAGGGGGTGCTCACCTGTTCAGCCCCCTGCCTCCAGCACTCCTCCTTTCCCACTCCCTGGATTCAGAAAGGAAGAAGGAAATGGAGTGGAGGAGGAAGTGTAGAGGAGAGGGGAGTGCTAGGGGAGTGCTAGGATCCCTCCTCTTTCCCTTTGTCCCTCTCTTCCTTTTTGAATCCAGGGAGTGAAGGGAAGAACCTCTCATTGGCAGCAGCAGTTGTCACACCACTAGATAAGGAACTCCAGGAAGTCCTAGACAAACCCTGTATATATGATTATTGTGGTCCTCATGTAGCACCCCTGTAATAATCCATCCTATTCACAAAGGCGCCAGACAAGTAGCCACATTTGTCATTTTGTACCAACTTTGTAAGGCAATTCTTTTCCCAAAGGCAAATTGAGGCCAGGAGGGATGGGATAAAAATTAATAAGAACATAAGAACATAAGCAGTGGTGAGCGTACACCCCCGGTGGGGTGGGGACCACCGCCACGAACCCCCCCCCGGGTGGACACCACATGCCCCGCCCCTGGGGTGTGATGTCATTCAGAAACACCACCACCCGCACTTTTTGGCTCCAAACGGCACCAGGGAGGGTACCGAACTTGCAGCCGAGAATGGCTGCAAAGACGAGAAGGAGGCGGCAACAGATCCGCTGCTTGGGGCCCACCACTCCAACTGTAACGACGCCTCTGAACATCAGAAGAGCCCTGCTGTATCAGACCAAAGGCCCATCTAGTCCAGCTTCCTGTATCTCACAGTGGCCTCACTAGATGCCTCAGGTTCAGGGAGCACACGAGACAACAAGATACCTGTTACCATTCCCTTGCACCTGGCACAGAGAAAACCTACTTCTAAAACTAGGAGGTTGCTTATGGCTTGTAACCTGTGATGGTCTTTTCCTCCATGAATCTATCCAACTCTGGGCTGAGAAGAAACCTCAGACACAGCAGGAGGGAAACTGAGTATGAGTTTTTAAAAATGAGTTTAAGGCCATGTACTTTTAGCAATCATATTGTTCAAGGAAATAATGGGGCGGTGACGGGGGCAGCGGGAAGGAGGGTGGATCTGGACCAGGAATGGGGCAGTTTAAGCAGCAGTAGCAGCAGCACACACCGAAACCACGCCCCCTTCCTGGGCTCAATCCGCCATCACAGGTCCACAGAGACTTGCACCAGCAATATTGCTGGCGGAGGTCTGAGTAGACCTGGCTGCCCAGCAGGGGCTTACCCCAGGGCAAGGGAACAATGTTCCCTTATCCTGAGGAGGCCTCCAGAGGCCGAAACTCCCCTGCGGGATGCAGCAGGAGCCACATTGGTGCATTGCGACATGTGGGTCATTTTAACTACAAACTGGGGAGGGAAACAGGAAAACTAAAACCAAAAAATCATTCTGTTGCAGTGAAGCAAAAACTGTTAGATGGCAATAATCAGTTCAAGATAAACTCAAACCCAAGAAGGGGATGTTTTAGACATCTGCATTTGACTGGAAAGGATCCCGCCAAGTAATGTGGGACCAAACGGTCCCAAATTAATTTGCACAGTAGGGGTTTGCACACTTGCTCATGACAGATTAGACTTGCATTTCCTAACTGTGGCCCTCAGGAGGAATTCAGAGTGCACTGCAGGGACGGAGCTTAATCGGTTTTAACTCCCCCCAAATTCCCTTGATTCTAAACACATTTCATTGGAAGTAAGGCTGATCGGAATGAATCCCATTTCCCGGAAAGTCCTTCTGAAATCAGTTCTAAGTAGTCCTGGTTCAGACTGGAATGCCAACGTGCTGTGCTGCAGAACCATTTGAGGGAAACACCTTTAGCCAAGTTGGAAATCCTCCAAATACTAAAGTGATGAAGATTGCATAGAAGCCCCATGATGATAGGATTTAGGAGAATCAGACAAAAAAAAAAAGCCTCTGTTCACATGTCAGACCAGAAAGCAACTTTGGTCCAATTGGTCCATGAGGCTGACTAAGGCAGGTGCTTCAGGTGTTGGATTGGTCCTGCCCACCCACCTGACTCTACCGCTGCTCTTCCTCCTTCCACTTTGAAAAAGAAGAGAGGAATAGAGAGGAGAAGAGGAAGTGTAGAGGAGGAAAGGAGAGCAATTGGTTGGAGGTGGTGGCTGAAGCACTATCGAGTAAGGGGGGGGGCATTTGGCATGTCACCAGGTGCCAAGAGGCCTTGGACCTGTTTATTATACATCCATCTTGTCCCCTTGCCAACCAGTTTCATGAAGTGAAACTGATCTTGCTGCCTGATTCTCATGACCTTTGAATTCTGGATTCAGACTAACAAAACAGGACCAGTTGAGTCACAAAAACACTTGCTTTGCTGGGGGAGAGAGAGGGCACTAGTTGTGTGTGTATTTAAGGCCAGCTAATCCCTACAGTCCAAAGGCCTAGAGATGTTTCAACCGAAACCGAGGCCGTACTGCTGCGAGACAACATATCTGCATTTTCCCTGAATTCCTTTCTCAGCCCTTCTGGCTGATCATGGAAAGCTGTCCTTCTTTCTGGATCAGATCTGATTCTTCTGAGTCAGATCTTTGGTCCGTCCAGCCCAAGGTCCATCCGACTGGCAGCATCTGATCAGAGTTTCAGGTGGTGAAGAGAGGTCTGAAATCTCTTGAACTGGAGATGCTAGAGTCTGACCCTAGGACTTTCTGCATGGAAGTCATCTGCCTTACCATTGAACTATAATTCCTCAGCTAAGCATTAATGCCATCATGTGACCTCACCCATAGCTGCCAGTCCTGTTTTCTTTGCTATTTGTGTTCTGAGTAAGCTCTGAGATGTAAAAAAAAAAAACCCAAAAAACAAAAGCACAGTTCTGGAGATTTTGAATGTGGTTCAGTTAGAACTAGCTGTGGTGGGTACCTATTGGCGAGTGCTTGTGTCATCACCAATACAACCCTTTCCACAGTCCCCGCAGCAGCTTTTAAATTGTGAATTTTCTTTTCCCCTTTCCCCCCCTTTGAAAAGCTGAAGGGTGAACATACACATGCATATGTGTCTCCTAAAAAAAAAAAATCACCAGGTGGACCATTCGCTGGACACACACCCCTGGCATGGGAAGCAACTCACAGATCGAACACTTGTTTTGCTGTTATGTAGGACTTGCAGTGGGTGGCGCAGTGGGTTAAACTGCTGAACTATGAGCTATCGATCAAAAGGTCGGCAGTTCGAATCCGCGACGGGGTGAGCAGTGGCCTCGCCAGACGTCCCCCCATCTGGGGCGGAAAACGCAACGCCCCCCAATAAAACTGTCAAAAATGAAACCTATTTTTGACAGCTTTATTGCCTTTTTTCTTTTTTTATTTTCGCCGATTTTAAGTAAAAAAAAAGCGGGTATTTTAAAAAGTATGTATGCTTTGCCGGCACTAACTTGAATAGGACGTTCCCTCGACGATGTTCTTCCTGCTCCTGGGCGGAGCTCCTCCGTGTGCCCGGCCGCGGGACTCTGTACCGCGCGTGCGCAGACCCACGGCGTCTCCAGGGACGCTCCAGGGAGTTTGCGAATGCCCAGAACGTCCCTGGAGACTCCGTGGGTCTGTGCACGCGCAAACTATGGAAAGTGCTGCTGGGGGCGGTACAGAGTCCCGCTCACGGGCGCAGGGAGAAGCTCCCGGGAGCAGGAAGATCGTCGAAGGAACGTCCTATTCAAGTTAGTGCCGGCAAAGCATACATACTTTTTAAAATACCCGCTTTTTTTTACTTAAAATCGGCGAAAAATCGCCGAAAACAGAAAAAAAAAAAAAACACGGAACTTGGGGAGGCTCCCGCCCCCCCGAGCCTCTCCGCCCCTACGCCCTGGGGCCCACCGCACCACCGCCCCATATCAGACGACGACTCTGGGGGTGAGCTCTCGTTGCTTGGCCAGCTCCTGCCAACCTAGCAGTTCCAAAGCATGTTAATGCGAGTAGATAAATAGGTACTGCTTGCCAGTAGCGTAGTAACGTAGGGGGCCCTGATGTACAGGGCCCCAGGCGCCGAGCTTCCGGGGCGCGCTCACCTGGGACTAGAAGCTGGAGCACGGCGCCCGCCTGCCCACCGAGGCATCTCCTGCTCGCCTGGATTGAGAAGCGAAGGGCCAATGAGCGTCAGCGGGAAGAGGCGAGCAAGCGAGTGGGAGGGGCCGAGGAAAGGGGCTCCGCGCGACCTGTCCCAAAGCCAAAGGGAAAAGGAGGGAAGGGCGGGGCTTAGAAGACTCCGCCCCGTACCCACCCAGCGACCCATGGGGCAGCACCATACACAACAGCAACGCCAGCAACAGCCGAGCCCACAACGGTGTCCGTAACAGCCACGACATTACGCTAAAGTGCGGAGAAGGGGGCGGTGGCTATAGGAAAGTGGATTTAATTCTTATTTTGCGCATGCGCAGTTGCTGGCCGTTGATTGGTTCTTCGAAATTGTGTATCGGGGCTCGCCGGAGAGAAGTGCGGGTTATATTTCTTGATGATGGGTCGGGCAGTTTAAATGCCTTTTTCCAGTTGCTTTGCAATACTGCCCAGTTTGGTTTCTCTTTCTTGACTCTTCCTCATGCACAATTCCTCAAATTTAATCCCCAGCTTTGCTAATATAATGTCCGAGGTGAGCAACAGCGTCGTCTAGGCAACGCGCAGTGCGCGCCCAGACCCTGTGGCTGCAGGCACGCGCTGTGCGCGTTGCCTAGACGACGAGGACGCTCTCCTCGGACTCAAAAGCTGGAGCGCCGCCCGCCCGTTATCACGTGACGTTCGGGGGGCGCTCGGCCAGCCCCCGCCCTCCTAGCCCCAGGTGGCGGGAGGGCTGAAGACGCCACTGCCGCTTGCGGAAAGGTAAACAGCGCTCCGTGTTCCAGCCGCATGCTACGCGCTGTGGCAAGGAGAGTCATGCCGGCCACATGTCCACGGAGGCGTCTTCGGACAACGCTGGCTCTTCGGCTTTGAAATGGGGATGAGCACCACACCCTAGAGTCGGACACGACTAGACTTAATTGTCAGGGGTCACCTTTACCTTTTTTTAGGACTTGCAGGCGTGCTGAAGTGTATGCTGGTAACACCAGTTGCAAAGCCAGGTTCACACCACAGGTGAAGAACCCACTGTGACTGTTCTTAGAAGACCACATCTGTCTTCACCTTCTGTTTGCTCTCATCTGGAGCTTTCCTTCTGGTTTGTTTCCGATGTGGCCCCTTCTGCGTTGGCAGAATTGAGCCGTCCCCCTCCTTTCACTTCTCTTCTGCACTTGTTTGCTATTTGCTTATGTGCCATATTGTTTCCTAAAATAATTTGCATCTGCTGACATAACACATCTGTAATAACTGAAGAAGGACTGCAGGCAGCATTAAAGAAGAGGGGCTGCTTTCATTTTGACAGAAAACACTTTCAGCAGTGTTTTCTTCCTTTCAAAATGCCTCCGTTCCAAAGCATCAGCTCAGGCGGCAGAGTGACAGTGAAAACTAGAGGTGTGAAGCAAGAGGCCGTGAATGCAGAACACAGACGACTTGGTGTCCCTTCACAATTTAACAAGACCCTACAATGCTACATTATCACTGACACTTCTATCAGAAACACCTCATTAATCAACATGGCGGCTGGGAATGACAAGAGGGAAGACTGAGGCTTCAGCGTGTATTGGTCATCAACGTATTGATTGATTGGTTTAAATTTTTAGCCTGCCCAGTACCCAAAGGGTCAGGGTTGGCACTTATATTTAGGAACAAACAAACAAACAAACAAACAAACAAACAAACACTAAACTTAGTTTAAAGTATATTTGATGACTTTGGAGCAATTCACCAAATGGCTAGAAAATTCACAGAGAGAAAGGCTACAATTTTATACACACTTTCCTGGGAGTAAGCCCCATTGAACACAATTGGACTTACTTCTGAGTAGATATGTATAGGATTGCACTGAAAATCAATCTATTTATCCTCCTTCCTTCTATTCTTCTCGCTTTCCCTGTCTTTCTCCTCATTGTTGAAGCCATGTATACTGTGGCTTTCTTAAGATGCCCAGAAGTGTGAGAAATGTAAATGTGACACTTTAACTGAGAACTTACAGAGTACGGAACAAGTGTAAAAACTCTGCTTGGGTTGAGGATCTGACCATTTGATCTGATGGAGCAAGTGATGATTGTTGACAAAAATGAATGCCACAATATAGTGATTGGTTTTGAGGGTGCCAGGGGACTCATTTTTAATTGTATCAGGGACAGGGCTGACCCAAGACCTCCTGATGCCTGAGTGGCATGCCAAATGCTGCCCCCCCACCTGATGATGTGCCAACCTCAGCTCATCCCACTCCTTGGATAGGAAAAAGAAGAAGGGGATGGAGCAGAAGAGGAAGTGTGGAGGAGAGAGAGTGATGGGTTGGAACGTCTCATCTACACTTCCTCTTTCACTCCATTTCCTCTTCTTTTTTTAATCCAGGGGTGGGAAGAGGCTGAGCAATGGCAGATGGAGGTGGGCACCCTCTACCAATCTGCTCCCTGAGATGACTGTCTCAGTAGACCTCATGAATGAGCCGGCTCTGATCAGTGGGATATGAATCATTCCAGGCAATGCCGCATGTTGTTCATTTTGCAAGATAATTCCAACTGAAAAGACCCTGCCTGCGGGTAGAAATCAGCTAAAAGTACTCACTTATAAGACCCATCGATTTCAGTGGGATGCAAATGTTCTTATATTTGGTTGGACCATGAGAACCTAAGAATTGCTGTCCTGGATCAGACAGGATCCATCTAGTCCAGCCAGCAGCCTGTTTTCACAGTAGCCAACTGCAACCAGAAACCCACAAGTAGGGCTTAAAGGCAATCACTCCCTCTTGCTGTTATCTCCCCAGCATCTGGTATTCAGAGGTCTACTGTCTCTGAGCATGGAGGTTTCATTTAGCCTTCATGACTAATGTCATGGATAGACCACTTCTCCTAAATTCGCCTCACCCCCTTTTAAAGCCACCTAAGCCAGAGCCCATATACACTCTTAGAAATGCTCAATAAAACAACAACTTTCAACATGCACCCATACCACATAGTTTTCATATGTTTATGCTGAAACTTGCCATTTGGCTGGTGGACATCATTGGCCCTGCCATCGCATGTCATCCCTGCATCCAAACAGGACCAAGCTGTGCCCTTGGTCATGTCTACACCACACAGTTCCTACATCCTGGTATGACCGGAGCAGCTTAGGAAACTGCCAGAGGGAAGTGGCCACCATGTTGCCAGGTGATTCAGCCACCAATCACTGAGCAGAAGGAGTCGGATGCCCCATTTTAACTTGCCCCAGACTGGGCAATCAAGCTCCTTGCCATATTCCAACAAGCTCTGTGGAGTGTCTCCTGTCCTGGGAGGAGTCCAGCAGTGCCAGAGAAAGCTCTGGCTGGTATTAGAAACAGAATTGTGCACACAATTTTCCCCCTACCATCTCCCACCTGTTGCAATCATGCTAATCATGCTAATCTTCTGCCCCCTGCGGCAACCTTTTTCCCAACCCCAGTGCCACTCTAGCCCATCTCTCTACTCTTCCCCACTTCCTGTCTCTATTCCCCATTCTCAGCTCTCTGAAGGAGCACAGCAGTGGTGGCAGCAGCGGCAGCAGTAGCAGCAGCACCTCTAGGTAGGGATGGCTAGTCCAGTGGTGTTGCTGGAGGGGGTGCATGTGGCACCGTCATCGGTGCACGGCGCTGCACCATGCCTTGGAAACTGGTGTAACGTGGCCCCTCCCACTCGCCCCCGGAGTCATTTTGGCAACGAAGGCAATGTGCAGAGCGTTTTCTTCGTTGCCGGAATGGCTCCAGGGGCGAATGGAAGGGTCCTTGCTCCTGCACCACTTACGGTGCCGCACCCCCTCCAGCAACGCCACTGGACTAGCCATCCATCCAGCTGGCTGACATTGTGGTGAGATGACTGGTGGAAGTGCCACTGCCTGCACCAATCCACACCTGAAGAGGTCACCTCTTCGTGACTGGCCATGATGGTCCATGGAGGCCAGAGCATCTTCCTCACGTAAGGCATGTGTGCAACCACTGAGCTCCAGCTCCTCCCCAAGCGAGGACATTTTTCCTCTTGCATATAATAAATGCAGTCCATTTTGAGTGCATGTACTTCTGACTTCAGCAAGGAAGTGTGCCTCCACTAGCTATCGGAAGTTTGGTAACGCTGGCTTAAGCCAGTCAGACCTCAATCCTTAAACATGTTTACATAGAAATAAATCCCACTGATATCAAACAATGGGGGCTTGCTGCTTGCAAGGAAAGAAGTGGGGGTGGGTGGGGTGTTAAGCTGTTCCAGTTTTCAGCCCGTTTCCCTGATTAAGCTTCAAGGGTTTCCATCAGCCAGAAAAGCCTGCCTGATTTCGTAACAGGAGAAAACTCCTTTTGTGAGGCGGAATGCTAAGTGACTGCATTTTGGGGCAAATGCAATCAGATACCGTCAGTGACATGGATGCAGATCTTGGGAGCATTGCCAAATCTCACCAAATAATGATCAGATGAAAATGTGGCAGGTTAAGTCTTCCTGAGGATGTCAGTGGATTAGTGGCATCTGCACTGGGTTAGCATAGCCTCCATCAACATTTCTCATTTGGGGCATAAGTCACAGGGAGGTTTTCCTATGTAAGCAAATGGGACTTGTACAAGAGATTTTTTGAGTGGATGATGCCTTTGGAGAATTATATCGCATGCAGATGTATGGGCCATGATACGGGCAGGACGTCTGGCTCGGTTGGTTGAGCGACCGTCTCATATATGCCTCAAGATCTGAAGGACGGCAGTTCGAGACACTTGGAAGTGTCTGTGTCGGAGAGCTGCCGGCACGCCGAGCTGATAAGTTGCAGAGCCTCTGTGGGGGAGTGGAACTGCAGCTGCAGCACTTCAGTGATAATCAAGGCTGCCTGTGTCAGCTGAAGTGTGGTGAGGCGAATGTCAGAGAGAGAGAGAGGGAGAGAGAGAGAGAGAGAGAGAGAGAGCTGGACTGTGAAAGCAACATCTAGAATGAAGGGTTCTATGAAAGATTAGAACATTATTGCATTGTAAAAACCCCTTGGGGTGTAGAAAGCCTGCCCATGTAAACCACCTTTGAATTGAAGTCGGAGGAGAAATCTGATGACCAAAGAAAAGGCAGTATATAAATACTGGTTTATTTATTTATATGATAAAAAACCCTGCTAGAGACTGCCAGCAGGAGGCTTTCCTTGTTAGTCAATGGGAGCAGGGCCACCACCCCAAGATCTCCCAGCCTCTGAGGCAGCGTGCCTAACTCTGCCCCCCCCTTACCTGGTGGTGTGCCAGTCTCTGCTCCTCCCTGTCCTTGGACTGAAAAAGAAAGAGGGGATAGAGTGGAAGAGGAGGAGTGGGGGAGAGTAGAGTGGTGGGCTAGAGTGGAGAATAGGAGGAGGAGGAAGTGGGCAGGTGGAGGTGGGCACCCCTGCTAATCTGCTGCTTCAGGCAACCACTTCAGGTCCTGGATGGAAGCATTTAAAAATTAACACATTTCCAATCAACTTTTTTTTAAAAATCCATTTATTTTAGTTTGTTTTGCTAATTGTTAAAGAGCAAAGCATAATTTATTTTAAAGAAGAAGGAGGTTTTACAGGGTCAATAGGACAGAAAAATCTATGTCTGCTTCAGTTGCTTCACACTGTAGAAGAAACACATGGAGCTGCTTTTCACCAAGCCAGGGCCGTCCCGTCTGTGAAGCTTATTGAGGCGGTTGCCTCAGGTGGCAGATTGGCAGGGTGTGCCTCTCCTGTTTGCTCCTCCCGCTCCCTGGATTCAAAGAGGAAGAGGGGAATGGAGCAGAAGAGCTGAGGAGGTGCAACTGGCACACCACTGGGTAAGGGGGTAGCATTTGACATGATGAGAAGTCTTGGGCAGACCTAACCTTTGATCCACCCAGCCCAACAGCTCAATACCTGCATGAGAATCATGTGTTCTACCACCCAGCTATGGGCCTTCAACACAAGCTGTCTTGTACTGAGTCAGACAATTTGTTTCCTCCAACCCAAATATTGTCTATTTTGACTGATTGGTGGTGGCTCTGCATGGCCTCCGGTATAGCGATGTCTTTCCCAGCTCTGCTGTTGAGCGTCTGGAAATGCCAGAGATTGAACCTGGGACTCTTTGCCGCAAGCAAATCCTAGCTACAACTGAATTATGGACCCATCCACTGAACGTTTAAATAAAAACCCTATTCACCTAAGACGGAGCGAACGTCATGCTTTGCCAAAGTAATTGAGATGTTCTGCTGTTGTGAAAGCCATTTTACTGTCCTTCCTCTAAACCGTTAACATTGCCAGCTCCTGCACAAAACAAACTCTCCTTTCCAAGGGGACTGGTTATCCTGAAACCACAAGAAGGATGGAAATAAATTCCATAAGGCACCTTAAAATCTTCAGGCAACTATATAAACACAGCTGCATAAATGTTTTCTTTTTAAAAAACAAAAAAGAAGGTGGGAAGATTTTAAACAATTAGCACGTTTCCTTGCCATGTAAATGTCTCTTTGACTTTCTTTTCGTTTGTGTTGGGGGGTGGGGGGGGGAACACACACACACATTTTGAATCAAAGTTAGACAGGTCTGTCCCCTTTAAGACCATTTGCTTTTCTGTAACATGAGTATATATTTCAGCTGACAGCCTAAAAGGCAGAAGATAGATACATTTCTAAGCTTGCTTGGCACTGAATGCCTTTTATTTAGGGACTTCGTACATCAAAAGAAATGAAGCTGTCATTGCTGTAATCCAGCCCGGTTTGTCCCTCGAAGGAAGGCTCTCGATGCCAATGTCCATTTTACTACTAATCCTCACCAAGGATGAAAAAACTTTGATGGATACGCAAACACTTCCACACGGCTTATTGGATTTTGCAAACTGTCCAACATCATTATTATCAGTTTGGGGGATAGATCCAAGCCGCCACCACCCCCACCCCCATGTTTTAAATAATCTTTCATTCTGATTGGGCTAATTATGTGTTGACATTTTATCCAAAAAAAGAAAAGAAAAAAAAGATTTTCACCATGACTATAGTAAATGAGTCTGAACATTTAACCCCCTTATGCCTGGAACTTCCTCCCGAATCTCTCTTCCTTCCTTCAAATCTTTCTCCTTTTCCATGACACTTTTGGCACAATGCCCCTTGTCCACATCCCCTTCTGCAACCCAGTCTCAAAATGTGTAACTTATTCACAGTCAATGCATTCATATTCTTCCCCTACTGTCTCCTACAACCATCTCCCTCCCCTTTCTCTGTTGTCTCACCTGTGTTGGATTTAGTTTCTAAATCTCTCAGGAACTTGTCTTCTCATGGTTTATAAAGTGCCATGAACATGGATGGTAATGGATGGACGGACAGTAACAACCCAGGACAGAGGACAAACCTAAAATGCTTTAGAAGAGAATCCAAATATGCCCCACCACCACATAAACCAACCAATTGTCAAGGGGCACAGTCCTCGAGCAAAGTCTCCTGCATAAGGGCCCAATCCTACCCAACTTTTCAGCGCCAATGCAGCCACAGTGCAGCTCCAAGGTAAGGGAACGTTTCTTCCCTTACCTTGAGGAGGCCTCCGTGATTGCCCCACCACCGCATGCCCCGTTGGCACAGCTGCATTGGCGCTGGAAAGTTGGATAGGATTGAGCCCTGAGTCTCATTGAAATTAATTGCATAAGAGAAATTAAGGAGTTTCTCCATAAGGGGCTACCAGAAGACCGTCCCATCACAGAAGTTGAAAAGGCAAGTACTAATGACTGTAATTCAGGGATAGAGCACATGCTTTGCATGCAGAAGATGCGTAGGTTTAACCCCAAGAATCCCCAAGTAGGACAGAGACTGATTTCTGACTGAAACCCTGGAGAGCCACTGCCAGTCAGTGTTGACAATACTGAGCTAGATGAACCAAGGATCTGACTCAGTAGACTGCAACTTTCTATCAGGGCTGGTCCGAGACCTCCCAGAACCTGTGATGATGTGCCAGATGTGCACTACTTATGCAGCAACACATCAGCTGCTAGTACCTCTGCCACTCCTCCACTTCCTGCTGTCTCTGGATTCAAAAAGGAAGAGGGGAATGGAGCAAAAGAGGAAATGCGGAGGAGAGGAGAGCAGTGAGCTGAAGTATCTTCACCACCCTTCCTCTTTCATTTCATTCCCCTCTTCTTTTTTGAATGCAAGGACTGGGAGGTGAAGGAATGGCAGAGACAGGCTGCTAGACAAAGGTGTGCACCCCTTCCAATTTGCTGCCTCAGGCAACCACTTCAGCTGGCCTCATGGATGAGCCGGCCATGAGTCCTAGATTCTCAGTTCTGTTGTACCTCCAGGGTCATTTCTGTCTACACCAGAACAGGATGCTGGTGTAGGTGGTAGAGCTTTGGCTTGATCCTGCAGGGCCCTTCTTGGGTTTTTAATACCAGGAAAATCTCAAACCAATTCCCTTGAAGCCACAGCGCATCTTCACTGACAGCAAGTTGTGCAATTGTGTACGACTCTGAACGCTTCCCAAGCTCCCTGTTGAGCTCATAACAACAAAATCTGGCATGAGGAATTTTCAGGGGTCCTGCAAGAAACATTTTGCACTCCTTTCCGTCATGACTGTTTTCTGGAAGGGGCTTGCATGACCCCCCCTCCCTTCCCCTTCCCCTCCCCCCTCTGGGATTCTTGGCCTCCTTCGCCAAAAGATTCGGCTCCATGCGGCACCTTTTTGCTCAATCACACATAGGCAGAAGACTCTTTGGCTCACAAAATGTGTTCTTGTCTTTTGTTAAGTGTCTGTCCAGGTTATGGCATAAAGGAGGCAAATCCTCATCGCCGCATGGTCAGCACCCAATACCCTCCTGGAAGGCTTTGTTGCCCTGGGAGGGAGACAGTGGGCCAACTCTGAGGTCCAGGAAAGGCAGGCTGGGCCTGGATTAGGGTCCTCTGCAGCATCTTCTCCCTGGTCCAGCTTTCTGCAGCCTCAAGCAAAGGGAGATTCTTTCCCTTAGAACAGGGAACGGTCTGCACAGCTGCAGAGCCCAGGGGGGCCGGGGGAACTTCCTCTGGCCAGCAGCTGTGGAAGCAACTTTTGGCAGGCCCAGTTCACCCTTGCTGCGCCACACAAAACACTCCAGTCGGATTCAGGAAACGGCGCACGTGCCAGGAGAGCTCGCTGTTTTAATTGCGCCTGTTCCCTCCCTGTGACTGGCTGCGAGATAAGTTTCACTTGTCATAGCCACCCTCTGGACTATCAATAGGAACACGTTGTGCCAAGCGTTTTGGGAGAGGGAGCAGCCGTGCCTCTAATTTGCACGGTTGCCACGACACTTCAGCCTACTAAATTCCTCTTGAAATGCAAGCCATCCATTCTGGATCAGTCAGACTAACGACCCATCAGCCCAGTGTTCTGTCCCCAATATTCTGAGTACTTCCGGAATTTCACAAACAGCAGTTTCCTTGCTGAAACTGCCAGTTTAAGAGTTTAAGGACTCCCTAAGCAGCAGAATGGCAGGATCCTGCTGGGTTACTGTTAATTATCCTCTCTTCTTACAAGGTTTTTTTCCCCGTTCAGATTTTTCTTTTCAGTTTGGTTGTTACTGCCTTTGATGGCAGAGAGTTCCAAGAATTCTCCTTACCCTCCCTTGAAATGCAAGCTCACCTGCAGCCACTTCTTGCTCTGTTTGGCTCCAGATTCCCAGCAAACCACGTCAAAAGGAAGCAGGAGGAGGCTGCTAGTTGGTCCATCAGCCAACGGCTCTACACAAAGCTCCTTTGCAGCCTGGGCCTTCGGCTATCAGGGCTGGCCTGTCCATAAGGCCAACTGAGATAGTCGCTTCAGGTGGCAAATTCATGGGATGCATCTGCCTTTGTCCCAGGGATGTGGATCAAGTCTCTGACTCCAAGTCTCGAGTCAAGTCCCAAGTCTTTGCCCACAAGTCCCGAGTCTTTGGATGCAAGTTGTGAGTCCCTATCTATTTAATGGGGAAAATGGGTTTAAACCTAAATAAAATTGGACTTGTCGTAAAAGGCTCCAAGTCTCGAGTCAAGTCTTTCGAGTCTTTTATAATCGCCGAGTCAAGTCTGAGCCAAGTCATTGATGTGACTTGAGTCCGACTCAAGTTCGAGTCATTAGACTCAAGTCTACATCACTGCTTTGCCTTTGTCCACCTGCCCACCTCAACCACTCCTCCTCCTTCTCCAAGTCTCTGAATTGAAACAGGAAGAGGGAAATGGAGCAGAAGAGGAAGTGTAGAGGAGACATTCTAGCCCACTACTTTCTTCTCCTCCACATTTCCTGTTCCTCTTCTGCTCCATTCCCTTCTTTTTTTCTTTTTTCTTTTCAAAGCCAGGGAATGAAAGGAGAAGGAGCAGCAGAGGTGGAGGCCTGTGTACTGCTGGGAAAGACAGATGCCTCAAGGGGTCTTGGACTGATTCAGTCATTTCTCTTTGTCCTGAAAGTGCAACTATTGCCACACTTTTGTGAATCTCCTTTCATTTCAATGAGGCTTCCACAGGCATGGTGAGAGAGAAAACATACTAGTGGGGTGAGGGTGGAATTTCCACCTCAAGCCAAAAAAAAAAAAAAGTATTGAGCCAGCCCTGCTTTTCCTGGATTCACTAAGTTTGAGGCTTCTCTCCCCCCCGCCACTTTTTCAATGTTACAGTATCTCCTTTTTCAAGGACACAATAGAGGGATAACAGATGACAACGTGTGTGATGCATATATTTCTGCCGGGAACCCACTTAAGATAATCAGCAGAGGCAAGACATGGACTTCACTCCTGATGTGGGATTGCTCTGTGTACATTGGCTTAGAACTTGCTGGCCTCAGCCAAGGCCGTTGATGGTTCCTAAGTGAGCATGTTGACATTGATGAGGTGTAAAGATGTAGCCACCATCTTTTGCCATGTTGCATGAATCCTACCTCTAGCCCCCCCCCCCCCGACCTGGGTCAAACATCCTAACCCTAAGAAGTCACCACCCGCCCCCTGATTGGAAATTCTAACCAAACGTTGCAACCCTAAACATAAAAGTGCTTTACTTTGACAGGATTATGCGCATTAAGATCAATAAGAATGCAGCAGAGGAAACCCAGCAAAATATTCGAAGAGGGCTATCTTAGAGGCCGTTGTAGAAGAGGCAGCTCTTCCTGTGAAGGCCCCCAGGCACCGACACAACATTATAGGCCCCCAGGCACCGGAAACGAAACCGGAAGTGGATCGTGATTGCATCGGAGGGCCGTTCTGAGGCACGGAGAGGCCTGCAGAGGGGTCCACAGGCTCCCTGCACCCCCAGGGGAACTACCACACCCCTCAAGGAAGATGAAAAAGGCACTTTTTCCCACAACAGTGGCGGCGGAGGCGTGATCTCTCGGATGTGCTGAAAATTAGTGTTAAATTCAGGATTAGCATGGGGGGGCCCTATGCTTGTGGGCCCCCAGTCAACTGCCTAGCATGCCCATGCGTTAAGACGGCCCTGCCAGTGACAGAGAGAGAAGCAAGGATGCCAAGGCCAGTGCAGGACCTCCCAATGCCACCCTGCCTTACCCAGCATCTCGTCACACCTCTTGCAGTCAATGCGATCCAGTATGGAGGAGGCTCTGATGCTGGGAAAGATTGAAGGCAAAAGGAGAAGGGGAAGGCAAAGGATGAGATGGTTAGACAGCATCACCGATGCAACGAACATGAAAATGAGCAAACTCAGGAAGATAGTGGAGGACAGGAAGGCCTGGCGGGATATGGTTCATGGGATCACGAAGGGTCGGACACGACTTAACGACTGAACAACAATGGAGGAGGCAACCCCATGAAGCGAGCAACAACCAGGGGCGCTTGCTTGCCCCTAACCCTTCTGAGTACGGTATGCCCTCTTTGGGCAAAGGGCTGAGTCAGTGGGGGCCAAATAGTGGCCAAGCAGCCATCCCCAAAGACCACCTTCTGCAGCCTGCCTTGGCAACAGACCAGCCCTATGGGTCCCATCAGAATTCTTTGACTTTCTGAAGGGTTAATTGGATGCATTTCTAAATACGTTTGCGTATATCGTAGGAGACGTGGATTAGATCGAGTGATGTGAAAACATTCCCACGGTTTTGACTTACTAAAGAGAAATAAGCAACATGTTGCCCATCGTCATCTTGCATTACTTCATCCTTGCCCGGAGGGCTGATGTGAGGTAAACTTACAGGCAAATGCCGCTATATAAGATGTTTAATTCCATGTTTGACAGTTCTCCTTTTTAAAATACATCTTTCTTTTTTTAATTAAAAAAACAAAAACAAAATCTGTCTTGGGACTTTGGAAGTCGGATTCTATTATGTCCGGAGACCAGCAGACTTTGCTCCTTAAGAGCGGCTTCATTTCACTGCTTGCCCTTCTCCCTTCAAGAGGCAAAGGCTGGAGAAGAGAGGGCTTGCCCTGACAGCAAACTTGTACATTTGCTGCCATCTCCTGGCTGAATGATAAAAGGATGGGGCAGTTGCACAGCTCCCATTCACGCAAATGAGGTTTGATGACCCGGAATATTTCTTGGTGGATAGTACCCTGCAGGGCCCAGCCTGGGCACTCAAGTTTTTTTTTTTTTTTTTTTTGAGGGGCAGCAGGGGGAGCTTTGTGGCATTTTGTGTGGCTGGCTCAAGCAGCATGAGAGCACCAGCCAGGCCTAGTAGTACCCAATGCTAATTAGTAGGATTGGGGGTGCAATTCGATTTTGAAATGGAAGAGGAAGTGGTGAGGAAGCATGGCAGAGAAGAGTGTGATTGGGCTAGAGTGTCAGAGATGCTCTAGCCCACCATTCTCCACTCCGCACTGCTCCATTCCCCTCTTCCTTTTCAAATTCATGGAATGGGAGAAGGAGGAAAAGTAGTGAACCTGGGCAGACAGAGATGGGGGGCATCCCTCCAATCAATCCGCTACCTGAAGCAACAGTTCCAGACATACTCATGGACAGGCCACCCCTGATATTGAGCCGTCACTTCTGCCAGAGTGAGGGACTATCACATAGGGAAAAAAAATGTTCATCAGAATGCAAGGGCTACTAAGGTTCCTGTGGCCTGTGGATCTGGTCCACAAATGTGTATGTGCAAACCAGCCCCCTTGCTCCCTTCCCCCCCCCCGACTCTCAGCTCAATGTCTAGTCCACGCCAGGGGTTTCCTGCCCTTCCAATCCCACAGCGCTGCATCAGCCACCTGCATATTCCTTGGGGTGTCCAGCCCTAAGTGAACCCACCCCCCATACTCCAGTTGTTCACCCAGCTACACAGGCTTCCTCCTCTTGTAACAACTGGACTGTGTTGTTTTTAATCTGAGGGTAACTAACTTAGCAATCTCTCTCTCTCTCTCTCTCTCTCTCTCTCTCTCTCTCTCTCTCTCTCTCTCTCTCTCTCTGTGTGTGTGTGTGTGTTTTAAAAATTGCATTGGATTGCAGTGAGGCTATCAGAACAAACTCAGAAAAAGGAAACCAGAGTTGAAAGGAAAATATGAGTGAAGAGATTCTTAGGGGAGAGGTATTGTAGGTTAATGTGGGCAACCCAGCTCAAAACCCAGTTAAACCGATTTACCGGCCACATGACCATGGAAACATCTTCGGACAGCGCTGGCTCTTCGGCTTTGAAACGGAGATGAGCAACCGCTACCTAGAGTCGGACACGACTGGACTTAATTGTCAAGGGATACCTTTACCTTACTGTGATGTAAAGCAGTACAGTTCCATTGGGATACAGTAAATGACAATAAATAGTGGTTCTCTTTAAATGACCTTTTTTTTAACCAACAGTTGGATCTCTGCTCTGTGGTTGCAGTACATCAGGATGTTTAGAAGAATCTCTTTTTCATTCTCAATATTTATTTATTTAAAATATTTATATCCCGCCTTTCCGATGGCTCAAGGTGGCTAACAAAAAGTCATACATAAAATACAGAATACAATGTATTTTAGATACCAGATATCAGGGCTGGTCCTTTCATGAGGCCAAGTGAGGCAGTTGTCTCAGGTAGCAGATTGGCAGGGGATGCCCACTTCCACCTGCCCACTCATCTCCATTGCTCCTCCTCCTCCCACTCCCTGAAAAGGAAGAGCAGGATGGAGCAGAACAGGACACGTGAAGGAGAGGAGAGTGGTTGGTTAGAGCGTTTCTGATGCTCTATCTCACCACTCTCTTTTCCTCCACACTTCCTCTTCTTGCTGCCCCCCCTCTTTTCCAATTCAGGGAGTGGGAGGAGCAGAGGCTGGTGCATCACCAGATAGATTATGGGGGGGGGGCAGCATTTGGCATGCCCTCTCAGGTGCCAGGTCTTGGGTTGTCCCTGCCTGATGTAATCAATAACTGTAATGGCTGTTCTAGCAATTCTGTGCTTTTTTAAAATACACAAAATCAAATTGTCTTTCTTAAAATACCACAATTCTTGCAAGACTAAATTGTTATCTCTCTGTTGCAGAGAGCAAAAGGCTACAATCACAGTCAACTACAGTTGCTCAAATCAGGGGCTACTCTGAGTAACACCAACAACAACTATGTTAGTCTTTAATAACAGAAATATGTGGCCTATCATTTGTATGTGGAGGAGAGATGCCTGCCTATTAAGAACAGATGTCAAAAAAGATTGCAGGAAATACCCCAGCGCTTAGCAAGGCTAGGTAGAAGATGTGGGTCACGGTACTTTCACCGTTCAGAGCTGCTCCAAATACATATGCAATACTGCAGAATGATGCTCATATTGGAGGGTAGGCATTGTTCCCAGTAATAGTTGGGAGGCAGGGGTGTGATGTGGCAATCCAGATTGGGGAGCTGTAGGAAGGGGACCCACCCAAAGGAACCAACTCAACCTCATAGTGCCTGAGATGGTGTACCAAATAACCCCCCTGCCTCTCACGGCACCTTGCACATCAAATGCTGTCCTCCTTACCTGGTGGCACACCAGCCTCTGCCTCCACTGCTCTCCCTCCTCCCTGGATTTGAAAGGAAGAGGGGAACACAGAGGAAGAGGAAGTGTAGCAGAGAGGAGAGTGGTGGGCTAGAGCGTCTCTAGCTCTTCTCTCATCCATGCTTCCTCTTCTGCTCTGTTCACCTCCAGGGAGCAGGCAGGAAGAAGACAGCTGGAAGCAAATATGTGGAAGTGGGCAATGGGCACCCCCGGCCCCCTTTTAATCTGCTGCCTGAGGCAAGTCTAATCTAGTCCTGAGCAGGGACACTTGAAGAGACAAGAGGCTGAAAAGCAGAGGCCTGAGTGAAAGTGTGGCAGTAAAGTCAGAGAGGAACCAAGGGCACAGAGGACCTGGGGAAAACCTCACACACAGCCAGTGGTGACACGACCCAGAAGTCCACTTGGTGCTGCCTCACGTCCACTGCCTTAAAAAAAATAGGTGCGCCTTACCACACTCCTCACAAGGTTTCTTCAGTCGTGGAAGTGCAGGACTTCCATGTTTGATTTAAAGAGACTGAAGGGAATGAAGGAGCTCCTTCATTTGTGCACAATCCCTGTAAATCGAACCATAAGTCCTGCACTTCCGTGTTTGAAGGAACTGCGGGAGGAACACGGTTAGCAGGTGGAAAGCGGGTCAGTGAGTTGCATGCATGGCAGACTGGAGGGAGACAGTGGCAGCGGTAGACTCAGGGTGAAGGGCACCCCAGATCCATCGCTCTCTCCGCTCCCTGCCACTGACGCAAACCATCCAAGCATCTAACACACAACCGTGGCGTTTATGCTTTGCTAAGATTTGGTGGTTTTATTCTATGCTGTTGTCTTGTTCTTTTTTTTTTTTTTTTTTAGTTTTTATGGCTCTTTTGTAAGCCACCTTGAGCTTTGTTTTTTTAATACACTGAAAGGGCAGCCAGCAGATCTTTTTAAATAAACATAGACTCTGGCTGCAGGCTCACAAGCAGAAAAACACGTCATCACCATGGATTGTGCCCTACAGCTCATATGGATTGTGGTCAGGTGTCCAGGTGCAAATGGGGACCCAGGTCAGCCCTCATGATGGCCCAAGGGATGGCAAGTCCCTGGAGCAGCTGATGGGCAGATCAGCAATCTGAACGCACAGAGGGAGAGCTGCGCAGCTTCCCTCTGTAGTAAGCTGTGGACTGAAGGAGGCTGGCAAATTTGGGGCAGTGGGACAAGATTGGTTCTGGTGGATCACCCACTTCTTGAGCCCAGAAGAATGTTTGTAATCCAGCCCACTGCCCTTCTCCAACCCAGTGTTGTAAAATGGTGGCGATTGGTGTTGGATACGCTGGGCTGTTGCTTGAATCCTATGATCTCTCAGCCTGTGATCTCAGGTTGAAGCCCTTTGACACCTCTCCTCCTCCTCCTCCTCCTCCTCCTCCTCCTCCTCCTCCATCACCACCCCTAAGCTGGCATTTGTGTTGGAATGAACACAGTACCTTGCTGAAGAACCACTTCTTGCTTGGTACAAACACTTGAGCTTTGAGTGGTCAGGAAATGCAATACCAACGTAACAGAAGTGCACTTCTTTGAAGGACACAATTCAGAGAACCAGGGACCAAAAAACAGGCACAAAATGGCATGTGTCTTTATTGTGCAACGTGCCGATCATATGGAAAGGTCCCAAGGCAGTTCCTTAATCAGGCCTCTATTTTTTTAATACTTTCTACCAAGTCAAATGCTGGATCACTCATCAATCTCCCCCACCCCCCAAACACTTCAAGCATCAGACACTCTGTTCATTTTTATTTTCACATTTACATGTATTTGTACATACGTTCATCTTACCACTACCCCTCCTCACTGACAGCGCAATCCTATCCAACTTACACCACTGGTGTAACCAGCGGTGCAGCAAGAACGGGAGACCCTAGAACAGAAAGGGGATTCAAATCCCCTTCAAAGTGGGATACAAAGGGGATTTAAATCTCCCCTCCCCTCCAAAGCCTCCCGCCCTGCCCTCCTCCGCTGGTTACACCGGTGGTGTAAGTTGGATAGGATTGTGTTGTGAGACATTTAAGAAACACTCACAAAACTACTCTAGCGACTGGGCAATGGGAGGTTTTGCTGATGTTGCAGACACTAGCCAATCGGGAACTTCCACAGCCAACTTTTCCCCATTCAAGCTGAACCATGCCAAGAACCTACATAATGGGAGGAGGGGGACTTCCTTCTCAAGTTCACCCCAGATCAGAAAAAATGGCTTTTTTTTTACCAAGACACGAGTGATGGTGGTGGTGGTGGCGGCGGCACCACCCCACTGTCTCCGCTACACTTCAAATGCCACACTTGTCTTCAGCTTGCCTTTTGCATTCATGACATTTGGCGAGCGGTAGCTTGCTGCTGTTTTGGAAGTAAACAAAAGTAAATATGATCCAAATAAAAATGGGAGTTTAGCACAAGAAAAAAACCAGCACCTCAAATTCAATAAACTTCAGAAGAGGTTCTATCCATGGATAATTAACTCTGATGTCTTTCTAAAAACGAGGATAATTGAAAACAGGGATTTTAGGTTGATTCATGGAGGCTTCCCTGATATATTTATTATTGCAAGCCCAGAAGATCTGTCTGGGTTCTGTCACTGGGGATGGCTAAACTTGGTGTCCAGATGTTTGTTTAAGTTGCTCCCACATAGTTCTGAAGGCTGTTAGCAGAGGTTATCAGGGAGCAGCGCTGTGAGTCTTCCTTGACTAATATTCTCATTTCTTCTGAAACTTTGATGTTTTCTTTCATTAGAATTCCTGGCCCTTTGCCACCCCCCAAGAGAAAAATTCTGCTGGGCTTGCAAAAGAGGCCTGCAGACATGACATATGACCATATGCCTTCAGTCCAACGAAAGCGAGCATTTATCATCAGTCCTCATTAAAACCTGACTGTAATTGGTGTGGTGACAATGAGAAGGGCTTGAAATGAAAAATAGGAGACTAAAGAAGTGGTACACAATTAATTTTTTTGTCAAGTTATTAGAAGCTAGCAAACTTCTGCGCTTACATTCAATAGTGGGGAAAAATCAGGACAACATAATCATATGGAGAGGGAGCTCTACAATGAAGTGAGCTGATGAACTGGGGGGAGGGGTGAAAGGGGGGTAGATATCTCCACAGCTGAGTCAAAACCCAGCAGAAAGTTCACTGAAACCTCCATAGAAGTGACTGGGGGCACAGCCATGGCTAATGAAGGCATATATGTGGAGAGATCTAATGTAGTGGCTAAGAGACAGAATTAGAAATCAGGACTTCTCTTGTTCAAATCTCACCTCTGTCATGAATTCCCACTAGGTGGTATTAGGCAAGTCACTCCCTTCTCCCCCTCAGTCTTCCCCATCTGCAGTATGGGAGTAATACTACTCATGTTTCATATTATTGTAAGGATTGCATCAAGGTGAAACATGTTGAACACTCAAAAGTACTATGCAAATGCTATAGGTTTTTTGTCGATTTATTCACAAGTGCAATATAGTCTAGTCATGAACTAAGTTTGAGATGTTCATTGTAAAAACTGAGTGAACATATAATGATTTGATTGGCTGGGAAGGGCTCTCAGGTTAAGGAGAGGGGAAAAGGTCTCCAGCACAGGAAGCCAACACCCTGGAGTCAAGGAGAAAGCACTGCATTGTGAATCATAGCAAAGGGGAAAAAGAGCTTTTAGGGTTCACCGAGGAGGTATGAAGGGCAACAGGTGAAAACGATAAAGATCTACCTGTCCTGAGCCTTCAGGTCATGGAGAAATACAAGTTCAATTCAAGGAAAGAAAAGCAGAGACTAGAGAAAGGAGTAAGGAAGAGAGAAAATGAGAAGTGAGAAGCAAGAATGGATGCTTAATTCCCATTCCACTGTAGCCAAGGGCAAAACCTGCATCAATTTCACTGGAAGTAGCGTAAACTCAGTATTAATTTTATGCATCTAGACGTCGTAACTCTTGTATACCCCAAGGTACATAAACATCTGAACATCTAACATTTAAAAGAAAGCATACCTGCTAAACTCAAACCTGTCAGTCACCATTTAGGCAAATAAAAAGGGAGAAAGAAGTCCACCTGCTTGTGCACCTCTTTGGCATGTAGAAACGACCATCTGTCTTGGCCAGGGAGTCGGAAGGAAACAGTATCTAAGGCATTTGGGCTAAAGTATGACACTCTGAAAGGTTGTGCTAACCGCTAATGTCACTCAAGTTTCCATACTAGATCACGTGAGGGAACATGTTTTATTGTATCTAGCCATGAAAATGCTAGAAACAAATGCACGAGTTATGCAGAACACAGAGGTGAACATATCAAGCTGCCTTGTTCCGAGTCAGACCACTGATCCGTTGAGCTCAGTGCCGTCTACCCTGACTGGAAGCTGCTCTCCAGGTTTCCGATGAGTGTCTTTCCCAGTTTTACCTGGAGATGCTTTCAGAGATTGAGAGCCCAATCCTATCCAATGCTCCAGCACCAATGTAGCCGCGCAATGCAGCCCCGAGGTAAGAGAACAAAGGCTTCCATGACCGTGACTGTCCCCCCACCCTAAGATGCAGCGCACGCCCTGTTGGCATGGCTGCATCAACGCTGGAAAGTTGGTTAGGACTGGGCCCTGAATCTGGGGCCAGGGGATCCAAAGCAGGCCATTGAGCCCTGACTCTATTCCCCTGCAACTCTACATTTAACACAGAGCATTCCTTTCTTTAGTCAGAACAAAGGTGGTTAACAACTGCCAGCATGTTCACCCCTCTTTACCCTCAGTGGTTCTATCAAACTGTGAGCATTTTGTAAAGATGATATTTTGAAAGCCATCATTTCTCAGCCGCCTTCTCCATCTCCCTGTCCCCATCGATGACCTCAAACCATCTGGGAGCATGTGCGCCATCCCTGCAGCATTCTTGAGTAGCGGTGCTCAATCTATTTATACAGCCTGACCATCCGTGAGAGGATTGATCTGTCCTGCCCCCCCCTCAAAAGAGGTCAGCAAAGCAAAGCAACCCATCCCCCCCAAGACAACAGAAGCTGATCCCTAATCCAGATAATGCCTACTACATAGGTGGAGCTACTAATCTGCAAAGAACTCTTCTTTCTCCCTTGAGGCTACAAGGAGCCACATCAAAATACGCTGTATCCAAATTTTAATGCATGTAGAAAAATACAGAAACACCAGGAATTTTAATCGAAAATATTGTAATTCTTTTCATAAGAACATTTGCTGGGGAGTGGCTGCCACTGCTGGAAATCCCTGAAGACAACAAACAGCAGAAGATAGCTGCACTTTCAGCATCATTCTTGTAGACTGCTCCTCCACAATCCCAATTGAACCGAACATGAGGAGGGCCACTGTCCATGCTCTACAAACGGCATAAGCAGACCAGCTTTCTTGGGGAGCAACCATGAATGGCCAAGGGGTATGCAGACCTCAGCAGCACTCTGAATAATAATTCCACTTGGTTTTGAGTCTTTATAATGCCACAAATCATCTGTCCGCAGATTATATTTTGGACTCAGTCTTCAGCTGAACTGCAGCCTTCCTCATCCTGGACTTCTCTGTAGTTGGCCACTATCCCCCCCTCTGGCTCAAAGCGGGCCATTTTAATGTCTAGCTTTTCGGCTAGCTTTTGTGCTGCAAGCTTGCCTTGCATTTCCTACAACAAAGAGAGAAACAGCATATTAAGGATACCACACATTCTAATTTTTGTAACATCCAGAATCCAACAAAGCAAGAAGCAAACTAGTAAGAGATCGGAAGTACAATTCGCAGGAGCATTCCATGATTGGAATATACTGCAGTGTTACCATCCAAGGAAGGAGGAAGGGAGATAAGGGGATTATGGCACAGCAGTAGCAACTTGGCCATGTTGGGCTAAATACTGAAGAGTAGTTGGCATCATAGTTATCGATGAGTAAGGGACTCAAATACAAATGTTTCCATGCAACTTGAAAAAGCAGGAAGGGTTCAAACCAGTTCTGCTCATCTCCAACGACCTCAACCCTGAAGTCAGGGGTGACATTATAGGTCAGTCAGGAGTTCATGAGCATCAGAGGGCTCACCTAACCAGGTTGACCCCTGCACACCTCCAATGGCAGTAGTAGCATGAGTTGGCCAGCTGACATTTTGCTCTTCTTTTTTCTACCCTCTGACAGCAGGAAGAGGAGGAGCTGCTGCTACCAAAGACCTTCCCCCATTTGCCTATTGCATTGGTGGGAAGAACCTACCACGACACTTGGAGAGCATGGGCACCCAGGCCAGGGCCCTGCCCCAGGACCCCCCACAACCAGGTGCCAGCACTGCCTGAAGTCCTGATACTTATACAGTATATGAATTAATGTCTATTAAATTGAGACACAAGAGATCACAGAGCAAGTTAAGCCATTTTTAATTCAACTGGCTTGCTGTTAAAATGCTAGAAGCAAGCCACTGTTAGGTGTTCAGAAAAAAAGGACAATTTTATTAATGATAATATCAGGTTAATGTTGCTCTTCAAAACAAAAGAGGGTTACCTTTGGAGCAGACGTGACAATTGTTTGTAATCTACTTCCAGAAGAATTATCCCAAATAGTTTCACAAAATAAAGTAGAATCAAAGCAGGATATGCTGGAACGCAGTTACTTTACATAGCCTGTACTACCACAGTATACATTTTAGTCTCAGCTGCATTTAAAATGCAACTTTCAAGTGCAATATCAGGGCCAGGGTGGAGGGAAGATTCCAAATTCAGCATAAGGAATGTCAAAAGCTTTTCAAACTTTGCTTTGAAAACCCAGCCGATACATCTTAATCCGCTGGTGAATTTTAAGGATGCTGCCTCAAAACAACGCAGTCGCCTCAGCTGCTGTACCTACGCCCTTTAAAGCGGCTCTAAAGAGGATGGGCCATCTACTCATTGGACCATCTATTCTAGCTCAATACAGTCTGACTCCAAGGTCTCAGGCAGAGAGGGGTCTTTCCCAACCCTTCTACTATGCTTTGAACTCCAGAGGCTGGGATGAATCTAGAGCCATCAACATGGAAAGCATGCTGTCTGCCACCAAGCTAAACCATTGACTCCCAACCCATGGGTTGATGTGAGCTCCCCCTTTTTCCAAGAGTCAGGGGCAGGGCAAGAGTAATCTGCCCTCTCAAGTCTCTCCTGCCCCCACCAACTGTTCTGAACTATGAAAAGAGCCCCTCCCCCCAATGCCAGACTCCAGAGATGTCCTTTCAGCGCAAGACCCCAAGCCTTCAGCATAGTCATTCATACCTCATAAGCTTCTTTTTGTTGGATTTGAATCGTTATCGATTCGGCTATGGAGAGTAGCTGTGTAGGGGCATGATGGAGAGGTGGCAAGCGGGCAGCTGTGATGTCATCCAGATGCTTCTTATCTCTCTGGCGTCTTTCTTCTGCAGAAACTGAAGTGGAGGGACTCCCAGGGGAAGAAATATCTGGGGAACCATGAGATGATCCACTCAACTCAGCTGGTAATCTGTAAGAAATCAAAGTCATGGTGGCAATTACACCTCTCAGCCTTCTTGCCCAGAAGTTGCTCTCCCCACCAACATTCTAAGGTTATAACAGCCAGTGTTGGACACTGACACCCTAGGGCCAAGATCTGATCCACTGGACAGCTACTGGGAAGTTTCTTTCAATAGGGCATGCACAGGCAAAATGTCCAATGGATTCTGCCATTCTGGATTTTCCAGAAACATCTTGGGCCAGCTGTTTATCCTCTCCCATACTTAGCATAGCAAGAGGATCTGAAGTAACCAACACACACCTGTACTCCATCCTAATGATTACAGTTTATACAATGCAGACCACCACATTTGAACACTTTCCTACATTATTAACATATCCATAGAGCCAATGTAGTGGTTAAGAGACTGAGCTGTGCTCGGGACGTCTCTGATTGAAATCTAATTTCTGCCAACTAGTGTGTTCGTCTTAGGCAAGCCACTGCCTCTAGCTCAACAACCCAACTGCAACATGGGGGTGACACCACTTCCCTTACAGGATTGTTGTAAGGACTGCATCAAGATGCAAAGCACTTTGCACACTCAGAAAGCACTCGAAAAATGCAAGTATTTTTTTAACATCTAAAATATCAAAAGTGTTAATGCTAACTAGTTTATCATTTTTAGTAGTTAACATTAGTAGTTACCATTTTTTAAACTCTCTCTCCCCAAAACACATGGTAAGAACTATCCAATATGTGAAACACACGTGTGTGTGTGTGTGTGTGTGTGTGTGTGTGTGTAATCAACAAAGCACGCTCCCAAAAATACTTACTACCACACTCACATATTAGTTTTGTATTTGCTTTTCCGGGTCACCGGGTTCTTTGCTCTCAGTTCTAGTACTTCAATGTAATGTGGAGTTTTTGGTGTCCTGTTTGGAAGGTTTTGCAAAAGATTGTCATTAACATTCTGTCCTTTTTCTGACTTTTCTGTACATGCTCTTCCCCCAATTGAAATTCTTTCAAAGGCATCAACCAATGCCTCACTGCTTTGGCTTGCAGTTGGCTGTGCTGCAATTTCAGTTTTGCCTATTGGTTCAGTTTTATTTTTTGTACTTCTTTTCTTGGTCCGAACGCTTAGATCATTTTGCAAAGCTGAGCTGAGCTCCTTGTTCACAACAGGAGCGGGGGATTCAGAAACAGAAGAGGAAACTTCTTGCGTCAGTTTGTCGCTGCTGACAACAGTTTTTACTTTGCTGGATTCAATTTCCTCTTGCTTCTTCTGGAACTCTAGTCTAACAGCAGATAAACGCTCAGATGTCCTCCTTAGCTCTTCCTCTTGTAATATGGCAATCTTCAGCTTCTCAGAAAAATCAAGTATCTTTTTCCCTTTATCTGGAAGCTTGGATATAAATGTTCTGCAACACAGAAAACAATAGGTATAGCCAATTCACAGTAAAGGTTCATGAAATGCAAAGAAAAGCAGTGCTTTCCATTTTTGACTCCATTGCTATATCAGCTATGCTGGCTCCTAGTGGAAAGCACCGGTTATCACCTTTACAGTCCAATCCTATGCATTTATACTTAGAAGTCCCATTATAGGCAATGGGGCTTACTCCCAGCTAAGTGAGGACAGGATTTCAGCCGGGCAGACCAATTCTGTCTAGCACGATGCGGCACACATAAGGTCGCATCCTGAGAAGGATTGGGCCTGCCCCAGTGCAGCTAGCAGCCTCCTTGAGGTAAAGGGACAAACATCCCTTTATCCCAAGTAATGCGCCAGCCGACCTGATAGGTCTCCTTGAATGCACGTCAGCAATTTTGCCCGTGTAAGGTCCAACAGGCCCAGAAAGGGGGATAGGATATCAGCAGAGGCCTCTTCTGCCGATCCCTCCCCCTTCCCTGGCCCAGCCGACCAATCCCCCCCCCTCCTGGAACGCCACCATTCTGCTCTCCCCCTGCCCGGCAAGGCCTTACCTTCCTGCTGTGGTGCTGATCCATTCTGCAGCACCAGAGGAGCAGCATAAGCCTCTCCACCAGCGTGCTTGCTCACCGGGTGCCGCAAACGGGCTTTATGGCACATTTGCGACACCCTAGACCAGCAGAAACTCTGCCGGTCTGAAATTAGACAGGATTGTGCTGTTAAAGTCCTAAATGGGTTTCTTGAAGGACTGACTCCTCCTCCATGATCTTGCGCATTCACTCAGATCTTTGGGGGTGGCTCTGCTACATGTTTTACAATAATCAGAGATACAGCAGGTGAAAACTCAGAAGACAGCCTTCACTGTTGTGGCACCAGAACTGAGATCAGATTCCTTGGGAGATCAGATTCCTTCCTTCCCTAATGACATTCAGATATTAGGTAAAAATGTTTTTGTTTAGGTATGCTTATGGCTCAGCTATTCGATTTTCTCCAGGTTTTGTCTCTTTTTTATTTCCTATACTGCTCTTTATTTGTTGTGATCCACACGCATGTATTTCATTTTTCTTGTTGATATATACCAACAATATATCCTGTTGATATATGCCCCTTGAGTGTCATACTATCAGACAGAAAGGTAGAATAAATAAATTTAGTAAACAAAAATGTACCCTCCTGACCATTAAGTAAGCTGGCAGTCAGCAACCATCCCTTCCAGGGTGGCCTACCTTCAGGTGCCTTAAGCATCTTTTTGAGTGGACAAATAGGATACAAATACTTTAATAGAAAGCACACATCTTACCCCCTACAGAGCTTTTTTTTGGGGGGGGGGAGAAGAGAGTGGAAGAGTGAGAAAACCTGAGGGAGGGCAACCGCAGAGGCTTAAAATTAAAACAGAGGCTTAAAATTCTCACCCAGTGGAGATTCACTAGGCTAGGCCCATTCTGTGTTTTAGATGGTACTTGAAATATTTCAACTAGTTTTTAAGACGCAACCCACTGTTTAATAAGGACCAGGTTTTGGGATTATAAATTATTTTATTTAATTGCATCTTAATTCTGCTTTTTTAAATTGCATCTTAATTCTGCTAGCTTTAATATTTTATACACTGCTTTTTAACGTCTGAACTAGTTATTAGCTTTATACTTTATTGCGTGTTTTAAAGCTAAAAAAAGCTATTGCGTTTGGTGTTTGCAAAAGCAGACGACATAATTTTAAAAGGCAGGTAGGCAGCCTACACTTCCGCCAAGACAAGAGGCAAACGAGGTGGCGACGGAGTCGAGCCGTTTTTCTCCCTCCCTCTCGCCTCACCGATCGCCCAAGAGCCTCTCCTGCCGCCTCAGCAGCTCCTGTAACTCCGGCAGGCTGCGACCTCGCAGCGGCTCCGACGACGCCATGCTGCCGGCTTGGATGGGGTCGGAAAGCCCACATTGCCCCGGTCAGAGGAGGTGGAGCAGCGCCGTCGGCAACTATGACAGCGACAAGAACAAGGCGTCCGCTTCCGACTGGGCGGCGCCATTTTACCGGAAGCGCACGACGGCGAAACGCAGGGGTCAGACTTCTTCGACCGCGATGCCTTTACGCATTCGCACGTGCTTTGGTTTCATGCATTATTTGGAGTGGCTCCTGCAAGCAGACCACGCAAGTGGAAAATTGACTGTAGAATAGTGCACGCTCTCTCTCAAATTACTGTGTTTAGAAAATCATTTTCATACGACCCTTTTTAAGAAAATAAATGAACATGCACAAATATAACAACATAAGTACGGTAGGAGCGATACAGAATTTGAAACAGCATTTAATTAACTTATTATTGTAATTATGTTGTATGTTTTTCAATCAATCAATCTATCTATCAAAAACCTTTAATGGCATAGTATGCTTTTCAGAAAAACATCTTAGAGGCTCATTATATTTATTTACATATGGAATGAATGGATGCCAATAATTTAGGAAATTATTTCTGGATCTCACTTATCCCAGGCAAGAACTGTTTAAAAAAATTTTTTTTTAAAATCAAGCCAGGGACCATACTTGTTGGAGAAACCAGACTTTCTTCAACAACCCTTGCCGACTCTGTAGTAGATGGGTCCAAAATTGGGGTGAGTGGTGGCCCAGTATACTTGCCTAGTTTTTCCAAACATATACTGCAGCTTTGAGAAGAGTTGAAGTTTCTTGCATGAAGTTTCTGCAAGCTTGCAGGAGTAAAGGGGGGAATTCTTTGCCTCTGAGTATGTCCAGAATCATTGTGAAGGGAACTAATTTCTTAAAAAAAAAAAAGACTGCCTCTGAGTCTAGTGCCTTTCTCCTTTGATAGGAAGCAGCTTTACCAAAAAAAAAAGGGAAGTCATTGTAAAGACAAGCATGTCCCCTTCCTAGATTTAATAGCAAATGTGCTCACAACACCCAGAGAAGGTGTTTTAGCCCCCATTTGTATGAACATATGAAGCTGTCTTTAGCCCAGTACTGTCTGCTCCAATTGGCTACTGCTCTCCAGTGTTGTAGCCAGCCAAGAGAGTCCCTTCTTAGCCGTACTGGCGTACTCTACTGCCTGAAATCCTTTTACTGTACTGGAGATTGAACCTGGGGTCACCTGCATACAAAACAGGTGCTCTGCTGCGCTTGATTTATAACTCCTCCCCAACCAAGGGCAGGCAGCAGGCTGGCTCAACTGCCCAAGCAACCCAAGTTATTGTTTAGGCAGAAATCTATTTTCAGACACCCCTAGCCCTAGGAAGCAGCCTCACGCAAACCCAGAGGTGTGCCTATGAGTTTATGACTGAATTCCAAGGTGGGCAGAGCTGCATTCAGCTTTATAGCCCTTGCATTGTTGCAAAGCCAGTGCCAAGCTGCATAGATATGCCCTGTGACTGCCCTGAAAATCCACCCAGTTCAACTCTTGTCTAGGTATTTGCTCTGAGCATCTATTGCCAAATGAGGAAACTGGGTGGGTGGAAAGCTTGCACAATACAAGTTTGGTCCAGGAAAACAATGCCCGGCACTTTTCTTCTCCCAGCCTCGTAATCCTTGGCTGGCTGCTTGTCACACACACCTGCTTTTTTACTAATTGGTCTAACTCTAAACACTCCCTGGATGCACCACAATGGCGCCTCCACCATATCTAAACAAACCATATCTGGGGGTGGACAGGTGTATACACACTTTCCAAAAGTGCTCCTCACAGTGCATCTAAAGAAATGTAATGTGAAAATCAGCCTTAATTTAGCTGTCAAACAAACAGATCCTAACCTGCTGCAAGTTTCCTCTCCCATCCCTTTCTAGTAGACTTGAATCACAGAATTGAAAACTTGAGCTTCAGAACTGCAGAGATGCCCACATTGATGTACTGGGCATTGGTACCTTATTCTAGCTCTGGTTTTCTCAAATACAATACCTTGCCCTGGGAAGCCGCTCACAATTAGTTTGATTAGAGCCCAGGTCTTCAAGCCAATCCACTCACGTCCTGCTGAGCAAACAAAAGGACAAGGCAGGGGGATTTCCACAGGCTAACTCTCTCCTGGACAGTTCCAGGCTTGCACTACATCTTGTTCATAAAACAATTGATTTAGAGTTGTCTGAATGTTTCCTTTACCCTTGGTCAGTTTTAGAGTCACTCTTAGCTTGGAAACATGGATTAAAAAAAAGTCACCAGCTGGAATAGTTTTCTTATTATTTCTTTCAAGTGAGTTTAATACACAAATGAAAAGATACAGGTCTCTTTTCAGACTAAAGGTCCATCTAATTCCACATCCATCCTCCCTCCCACACTCACCAACAAAGTGCCTGCAGGAAGCCTACAATCAGGACACAAAGGCAGTAGCCTCCTTGCTATTGTATGCTCTCCAGAAATGGAAAATTGAAGGTACACAACCTCTGACCATGGAGGTTCCATTACCTATTGTGACTAATAGCTGTTGATAAAATTTTCCTCCATGGGTTTGAATAATCTCCTTCAGTGCCAACCACCACATTTTGTGGCCATGAATTTTGTAAATTATAGTATGTATTGTGTCAAGGATGTGGTGTTGGTTTTTTTTTTCTTGCCTATCCTTAATCCACTGCCAATTAATTTCATGTGACTGTGACATACATCCTAATGCCTATCATGATAAACCACACCAGCCACGTGCGGCAATCAGTGTTTGTGTAGCATTGGATTGCAGTCCAATGAGCAGTTCATTCGTGCCAGAGAGAACTCATTCTCTGCCCACACGTTTCCTAATCACAAATGAAATAATCACCATTCTGCTCATTAGGATGCAATTATGTGAAATACTTCCCCACTGCCACAACCACCAGCTGCTTCAAAGTCCATGCTCATATCTGACTCAGTAGGCGTTTCCTAGTATTGTTCGGGAGGAACCTTGGTTATAAATCAGTATTCAAAAAACAAATAAAGCTTGAACAAAGGAAAGAGTCAAGACGACCAGGTCTTCTTAATGTGCAGTTTGCACATATATAGTATATTTGTTTCAAGAGACTCTCTCTCACCTCTCATTACTCAATTTCACCTGCCAAAAGTATAGTTGAATTATTACCCTCCCTAAGGTGCGACTTTGGATAGCAGTACGTATCTTGCTTGATTTGCACACTTGGGAGAGCATTCCAGAAACAGATTGTTTTCATATTAATTCATGTTTGGACTGTGACAAATTAATATATAATATTCAGGCAGCAGCAACCTGACCATGTGGTTGCTTCAGATAGCAGAAGGTGCCTACTCACCTCCACCTGCTCTCTGGATTCATCAAGGAAGAATTTTTTGAGTATCTGTTAAGACATTTCACCTATCTGGTGTGGGTAGAGAGATTTTTTGGAGTGAGCAAAGGGAGCTGGAGCCATCTCTGAAGAACTGGGAACATTCTACATGCCCTTGAAGAAACCTTCATATTCATCATTTGATCTATCTCAGATCTCCTTTTTTGTTTGCCTTTTATTTCTGATTTATGGACCTGACATAAAGAGGATGGTAGTGTTTATTTCATTTATGCTCTGTGTCTCAGCCAAGATTGGCTCCCAAAGCACCTTGGAGCAATTAAAATCAGAATCAAAATATGAAAACTACCTGGGTGTCTCCTCTGGATCATAGCAACTGATGATATAATCCAGCTTCCAGGCTCTTCAGAGGGAAAGGGCAGAGGGTGGACTCAGGGTCTGGCTGAGTGATGATAATGATAACATTTTGAAAATATTCTATTTTTATTATTTGAAGCTCAAACTAATTTTAAGAAAATTCCATAAGAAGTAGTGTGTTCTATGCTGGTTAATTAAATTTTATGATTATTCCAAACATAAGTGAGATCTACATTTTTTTTGTATAAAAACATGAACACAAAGCACTGTAGGCTAATGGCTAATACTCAATTAACCTAATCTCACTTTGTAGCTACATCTCACAGCATCTGGGTTACATACATATAAGACATTACAACGAAGACAATAGACATGTAATCTTTATTATTTTTTCCCTTTTAAAATATGGAATATGTTGTATACAGTGCAATTTCCAAAGAGTATTTGTTCAGGACAGGTAGGCAGCCAGTAAGTCTCTACCCAAAGTAGAACTGACATTGTGTGATACTGTATACATTTTTTAAGACAATGTGTTTGTAAATACATATGGAATCATACAAGATATTTTGAAATACCAAGTTCTATTCTTTATGGAACTTCAGCATTTCTTTTTGTCTGAGAATTTTAAGAGCCGTAAGACATGTTCAGAATAAAGCTTAAGTAAGATTACTGTAAAAGAAGCATCAACAAAACACCTCACTATACCAAAGAGGAGTGAGTAGCTTTTTGACTCCTGCGAATCAGAAATTTGGTTTTCAGGCAAACGTTGAGGAAGCAAAAACCAGAGACAAAAAGCAATGAACAAGATCAAATTGCAGGCACAGAACCACCAGATTTTTGCTGAAACCCTGACAAGACGATGACCTGGTCGCATTAATTTGGACTGGCAACAATGAGTGGAGTTACATTGGCAGTTGCTTTAGTGTTTTTAGTAAAATTCCAGCCATGTTGCATGACACAATTGCAACACTTGACATTGTGGGTAGAGCAAAGATGGGACCTATATAATTTTTAATTGCCAAAAAAAAAAAAAAAAACACCCCAACAATAGGGGGAGGATAGCACCAAAACTAGAACTAGCTGAAAAAGAGAGAGGTGAACCTCAAAAGCAGGTGGATAATTTAGTCATGCGAATGAATCTCAACATCTTTTAACAAATATCAATATCAGGTGAGACTACTGAAAACACATGAACTCAAATTCTTAGGAAGCACCTATTGATAAAGGAGAATTTTCAATTGATACCTCAATGAGCATGTTTGTTAAATGCATTGAGCAATTCATTGTCATTAATATATTATCTTTCTACACTTGCTTTGAGTGTCACCTCTCTTTTTATTGGATTTCATACTCTCACTTCCTAGAGTAGTTTTGTGCCGGGTCAAGTGAAATGCAAAATCATTTGTCTCCGCATACAAGAGGTGATCTCTTAAGATGTTACAAAATTCCAGGTCGCACACCTTTTAACATTTCTTTTCATCTGTCCTCGAATGAATTGCCTCTTTTAGCTCTCGGATCTGACCACCAAATCATGTATCAGAGCATCATTATCTGGCACATCATTCCCATTTCACCCATCTCTTTATGACAGACTTTCAGTGCACCAATAGAGGCCCAAAATTCAAGTAACTAAATGCACTGTGAAGGCAAGATGTATTGTACAGGAACTGGCAACGGATAAAGGGAGTGAGATCTCCCACAACAAAGCAGGCCTTTGTAATTTGGTATAACAATCAGATATGCTTAGCTAAGGAAAATGCAGAGTATGTATACTCAGAAGTCTCAAAAATAAAATGTTACAGGAGGTTGAATGGTCAAGCAAATTAGTCACTAAAGGGGCCAACTAGATCTTATCTAGTACTGATCCTCCATCCATCGGTTTTCATCATCAGTAGGTTACTATCGCAGACAAGTAGGACAGATCCCATGCAGTTTCCCTCCACTTACACTCAAGTAAGGTTTCAGATTACTTTTAAAGTGTTAAATTATCTTGCATGTTCAAGTGACCCACACTAAACCAGATTCCTTTCTGGAGACTGTGCTGCTTTATTTACAAGTTAAATAGTGCAAATTCACGAAGAAAACAAAAACTCTTTTCAATCAAGAGTTAAACGTGAAACACACAAGCAGCAATTCAGAGAGCTTAAAAAGCATCAGGCACATAATTTTAAATCAATATCTCCTCCTTTAATTTCTATACATTTATGTAAATGTTAGCATGCTTTGAAGGAAAATGCTTGCGGAATCACTAGCCTCTCCTGTACTGCTGTTAAAATGACATTAAACATAACATAGTACAAAACACACACACACACACACAGACACACACACAGACACACACAAACAACACAGAGAGAAAGAGAGAGAGAGAGAGAGAGAGAGAGAGAGTTGGTTAATCAAATCCAGCTGAAGCTTCAGTACAAAGTATTTTTAACCACATTTAAATGGAACATTAAGGGATTTTAAATATAGAAAATAATAGGATTTCTTAAACAGGGATATTATAAACAGCGGTGTACTGCACAAACTTCCACGTATTAAAGAACCAAGCTATATTTCCTGGAGAGAGAGAAGAAAAATGCATGTGGGGAAGGTTGAGAAAGTCCCTTTCAGCAAAGGATACAGAATGTGAACCTCAGAGAAGAACCTTAGGTTACTGGCCATATTATAAATAAACTTGGCAGTTAACACCTTTGTTGTGCTGGAGATTAGAACCCTAAAGGCAAAAAGTCAAGTTCTGGCGTGCAATTGGCCAAGCACTGCTGCAGAGCAAATTCCATTCATTTCAAAAAGGATTGCAGTGGAAATTCAAGGCACCCGAATGCATGGAACGCTTGCTTGGAGGATGGCTAAGGGATGTGCTGTCTCGGGATGAATACTCCAGGACTCTCTTGAAAGGAATGTACGTTCTGGCCGGCTTTGACACCTCAGGAGGCATGCTGCTTTCTTCATTGGCATCCTCAGTAGCACTGCAGTTCTCATCAATGTTTTTAGAAGCAGGGTCTTGAAGAGCCGCAGAAAGAACAGACCACTTTCCCCTGTACACTATAAATATAGCTTTGGCTGTAACTCTATCACCTTTCCAAGAAGGAAAGGAATAACTCTGAAATGAATACCCTTGCCAAGGGAAAACGTAGTGCTACTATGTACTATATACTAATGAAGTATTGGATTCAAATTCAAATGATAAAGTAGTTTCTCTTCACAGTTAGGATTGCTAGGCCACTGGACAAACAGTACAACTGCCAGTGTTCAAGTGTGCTCACAACGTGGCATAAGGCACTGCACAGTTTTGCAACAGGCACTTGGCTTCTTCTGCTCACCTTTTGGCCACTCAGAAATAAATATATGCCAGAAGCATAAAGTCACTGATAGGCTAGTTGTAGGTCCAGTTGTGCTTCACTCAATTTGTCCTCATCAATCCCTTCAAGCTGCAGAGATGCAAGTCGATTGCTCACTTGTGAGGAATGCCTGGACCCGAAAGGCTAAGGGATGTGCTGTGTCGGGATGAATACTCCAGGACTCTCATGAAAGGAATGTATGTTCTGGCAGGCTTTGACACCTCAGGAGGCACGCTGCTTTCTTCGGTGCTAGAGAAACAGCAACACCAAAACAACACATTAGACCATAATAATAATAATATAATATACAGTATTTATATACGGCCTTTCTTGGTCATTGGATTTCTCCTCCGACTTTAATTCAAGGCGGTGTACATGGGCAGGCTTTCCTAACCCCCCTAATGAGAGGTTTTACAATATATAAATGTCCAATCTTTCATGAACAGCTACATTCCAGGTGGTATCCTTTTGCAGCCTGGCTTTTTCTGCTGGCTGGCGCCTCCCACACTCAACCAACGCAGCTGGGAGCTCATCTCTCCTCACAGAGGCTTTTCACAGCTTTTTGTCGGTGGCGTGTCTCGAACTTGCCATTTGCCGATCTTCGGGCTTTGCAAGGCGACAGCTCTCCCCTTCCCAGCCAAGTACCACCTCCAGCGCCACTCTCCTGCTGTGTATCACCGGAAGTGACTGGCAATGACATCATGGCCTGTTACTTCCGAGTTTTCAGAGGCCAGAAAACGCAGGTAGGAGGCTCTGGGCGGGTGGGAGGACCCTTCTCAGTGTTCCTGAGAAGCTTGGTCAAAGGAAGGAGCCTCTCGGGAGCGAAAATGCACCACTGAAAGTGCCTCATCAGAGCGGAGTTCCAGTGGTCCGTGTACCACAAGCAGTTGGCCGAAGTACCACTGGTGGTACTAGTACCACTGGTTGAGAACTCCTGCATTAGACATTTCACAGTTCAACCAACATTGTTTGACTTGCAAAGTTCAAGGTCTGAAATCAGATGTAAACGTCTTCAATTAAGCCTGTGTTGTATTTCATCTGAGAAGGCTTGCTGGATCAGACCAAAGGTCTCTAACTACTCTAGCACCCTACTTCCTATAGTGGCCAACGAAATGCCTCCAGGAAGCCCACAAACAGGGTTTTAAAGCAATTGCCCTCTGTTGTCACTTCCCAAAAATTGGTATTCAGAGGTATACTGTCTCTGAACATGGAGTCTCCATTTCACCAATAGCCATTAATAGCATTGTGTGAAGAAATGCTTTATTTTGTCTGTTACACTGCATGATTGATGAATGACAAGTAGCTACTGATAAACAATTTGAAAAATGCCTCGAGTCTCCTGCAAGAGTTTGCCAAAATCCACCCCATTCACTACCAATGCCTCTGGTTTAGATGCCTTTGAGCTTTCCACAATCCATAAAAAATCATTACTTTAATTTCTTTATAAAAATTAAACAGGAAAATAAGGAGTCCCATAAAGCTCAACAGAGTAAAGGTCAAGGGTAAACTTCCAAATGAACCACATAAAGACGCTTTGGCACCTTGAGGGTCCCCAGGAAGCACTGCATAAGCGGTTGCCATCATGGCTTGGAAATTTCATAACTTTTCCAATTAGACTCGGCTCGAGGCTGAAACATTGCAAACCAGCGTAGCTGGTTGTAATGTCAGGAGGGCAAAATCATAGTTGAGTAATTTTGCTAGTGCCTCATTAAACTGCTCTAGTGAAATGACTTACTTTGCACTAAGGTACCTCTGGCAAGAAAAAATGCAGCAAGCCTATTAAATTTTATTATGCATGGCCAATAACTGTTTCTCATTTTGCCTCGTAGGAGTACAGCTTCACCCGAAGGAGCACACGTACACTATTCTCTGCCTGTTCTTCACCCAAATCTGTACATATTTATGAAATCCCCACTCAAGGGGCAGCAGATGCGCCTTTTGGCTCAGAAAGAGGTGGGCTAGGAAAGAACCACCTGAATGGATTCAACTCCAGATACCTCAGTGGAAGATCACATCCCACTCCAACGTCTCTGGTTTCTACATCAGCCTTTGCTTGCGTCTCTATCAAATAGTCCAAACGGTCTTGTAATTCTTTATTCTGAAAAACATGAATTTTCAACACAACTCTAAAATACTGTACGTACTGTATTCCAACATGCTCCCCAGTTGCTCTTCATTCACATTGTAAAAATGGCATTTATCTCACATGGGCATAAATGAGGTTTTTTCCTCATTGAAAAGGCCAACATCACTTGGACAAAGAGAGTCTTTTTGACCTTTGAAGAATCACGTAACAGTGGAAGAAGAGGTTGCTTAGAGGTGTTGCTCAGAAAAGTTACAAACAATTTCCACATAGGAGGTGGGGAAAATGAAAGAAGAAATGTTGAGAGCCAGTGTGGTACAATGGAGAGAGTGCTAGGCTTAGAACAGGGAGATCTGGATTCAAATCCCTACGCAGTCATGAAACTGTCTGGATGTTCTTGGGTCAGTCAGGCTTCAGTACACACCCAAGAGTACACACCCAAGAGTACACACACCCCATTGAACACAGTGGGACATGCAAGTAACCATGCACAGGATTGCACTGTCAGTCTCTCAGCCTACCTCATGGGGTTGTTGGGCTAGCGAGACACTCTTTCTCAGCTATGTCCTCTATCTAGAGACATCGCTTGATGAAAATCATAAACTTATCTTCCAGAATAGCTACCTATTTGTACCCTCTTCTACAGTCTATTTTTTTATCTGATCCCTGGTTTGTTGATGCCATTTTGCCCAACAACCCCATGAGGTAGGCTGCACCTTGAATATTGAACTCTGAGCTCAATTGAAAGCACATACAGCTGGTATAAAATATTTCCTAATGCACTCTCCCAGCTCTCATCTTCCATTTTCAGTTTTTCTCTCCTTTTTCTTTTCTGTTGCTTCTTGAGTTCTAAAATGTAACCACTAATGGGCAATATGAGAAAAACCATCCTATGAATTTTCATAAGCTTACAGTTGTGGCTTAATACCTATGCACTAGATTACGATTATCAACATCCCCATCCTCTGTGGAGTGTCTAAAAAACTAGGTGCTGTAAGAACATGTTGGAAGATGGGCCTACCCAGGCAGGGTTGCATTCCAATAAACAACAAAAACAAAATACAAGAATTAAAAACTGGAGGCGGCAAATCCCTGGAATTAAAAGCATAACAATGGTAGTTGTAAGTTAACCGAAACAGGTGGGTTTTGAGGGTTTAAAAAAAAAATAGGGGAAGATGTAAATATCAGCTGGCAACAATGGGCCGCATCCTGACTAGAACTTCCACCATTGGGAGGTATTTTCTGTTCCTACAAGGAGCTCCTGACAGTGGAAGCAGTAGTCAGCATGCTACAATTTTCAGAAGCTTGGTCAAACGTAATCCTTACCTCTCCTTCAAGGAAAGATATTTTTTCTAAAAGTTGCAATATAAACAGTTCCTTTTGCTTCATCTTTCTCTTTTGCAGTTCAATCTATGAAGAAGAAAAAGATTGTAAAGCGGTGCTGTTGATGAAAAAGACGGTGCCATTTTTATAAAATGTAACTCTCCACCAAATTTTAAAGCATTACACATTCATAATATATTTCATTAAAATATGACATGATTAATTTCAAACTTTATTACCAAGATAATATAGTTTGCAGGGTGTAAACAGAAGGATTTTAAACTACAGTTGCTTAATACTTAAAGTTGTAATATACTTTTACATATATTAAAACAGGGAACAGAGAATGGGTTTCGTGATTTAAAGGATTAATTTCACTCTAATGTTGCTTTTAAAATTTTATTTGGAATATTTTAATCCTTTTTTTCTATCATAGGATACCCGACGGCTGTGTGTTCAGATAAGTGTTGAACTTCAAATCCTTGCTCAGCCACGAAGTTCAGTTGGGGCAGTCACTCACTCTCATTCAGCCTAACGATCCTCACAGAATACTGTGAGGAAAAAAATAAGATGACCTTCCCATGGATGCTGGTCTGAGTTTCTTTGGACTGGATACAATGTGACCAACAAATCAATCCTATGCACAAATACTGAAATCAATTAGTCGTACCCATGCATATCTGACAGTAGATTATGCCTAATGTTTAGACGAAAAAGTATGTGATGTCACTGCAGCCAGGTAGGAGGTCTGGCTCAGTTGGTAGAGCGGCTATCTCATATGCCTGAAAATCTCAAGGACGGCAGTTCGGGACGGTCGGAAGTCTGTTGGAGAGCTGCTGGCACGCCACTGATAAGCTGCAGAGCCTCTGTGAGGGAGAGGAGCTGCAGCTGGCACCTTGAGTGGGAGTCTGTCAGTTGCCTGTCAGTTGAAGCGTGATAAGATGGATGCCAGTGAGAAGCTGGACTGTGAAAGAAACCATCTAGAATGAAGGGTTCTATGAAAGACTGGAATATATTGCATTGTAAAAACCCCTTGGGGTTTAGAAAGCCTGCCTGTATAAACCGCCTTTGAATTAAAGTAAAAGGAGAGATCCGATGACCAAAGAAAAGGCGGTATATAAATACTGGTTGTTATTGTTGTTATCCAGTGTGAGAATATTAATAGTTTCAAGTCTTCCCTTTCATTGAGACAGTTTTGGGCTGCTCTGCAAGGGCAAATCCCCCCCCATCCCTGTATGCAGAGAAGGCCAAGCCCAGCACAGAGATAATAAATACATGAGATAATGAAGAGACATTTGAGGAAAGGGCATTAGAGGCATAAGAACAGAGTCTACTTCAGCAACAGGACAGGCCTGAGATATTGTGGTGCCTGTAGCAGAAAATCCAAATGGCATTATCACCTCTCACATGGGGAACAATCTACCAGGACTTTCTCCTGCAGAAGCCCCACTGAAATCCACTGCAGTGGCTACTGCTGTGGTTCCTGTCCAGGCCTTGTGCATGTCAACTTGGTTCTTACACAAGATAATCTTACACAAGATAGCGTCTCAATGTTTGGTGCCCCATGGCTCTATCCAGTCACTATTCCATGGAGTGGTGTGGATGTCTGTTTTTATTGCTCCTCTTTCTCCTCCCTCTCCCCATGTTCAAAGGAGCAGAAGGAAATTGAGTGGAATAGGAAGTATAGAAGAGGGGGGATCAGTTGGGGAGCAGGGACTGTCAATAGTAGCCACTGCCACTAGAGAGGGCTGTGGCATGCAGGAGTGGGCAGCTAAGAACATAAGAAGAGCCCCGCTGGATAAGGCCAAAGGCCCATCTAGTCCAGCTTCCTGTAACACACAATGGCCCCACCAGATGCCTCAGGGAGCACAAGACAACAAGTTACTTGTATCCTGTCGCCACTCCCTTGCACCTGGCACAAAGAAAACCTACTTCTCCAACCAGGAGGTTGCTTATCCCCATCATGGCTTGTAAGCTGTGATGGACTTTTCCTCCATAAATCTGTCCAATCCCCTTTTAAAGGCATCTAGACCAGGTGCCATCACCACCTCCTGTGGCAAGGAGTTCCACAAACCAATTACACACTGGGTAAAGAAATATTTTCTTTTGTCTGTTTTAATACTCCCTCCACTCAATTTGAGTGGATGTCCCCTAGTTCTATGACTCCATTTGCTGTTGTCCCCTGATCTCTCTTCCACTCCGCACCCTCCTTCCTTCCTTGCCCAAGCCACATCACTTTTAAAGGACCAGGCCTCAACCACGCCTTGCTGCTGACGCACTGCTACACCAGTCATTGCCACATCCAGTGATGTCGGACTAGGTAGAGCAGTATCAGGCAGCGCCGTAACTATGGTGGAGCGCGTGGAGCAGGAGCTCCAGGCGCTCAATCGCGGGAGGGCGGCGAACTCACTGTGTACCGAACAGCAGCCAGCGTCGTTGTTTGGGCCCGCCCGCCCGCCCTCCCTGGAGCCTGGAGCCTGACGCCTCTGGTATCAGGCAATACGCATGGCAGCAGGGCCAGGTTCCACCAGCCACACTGTGAAGTACCACCAGTGGCACTCGCACCACCAGCTGAAAAGCAAGGGGCAAGAGCATTTTCAAGGCTCTAGTCTACCACTCTCTTCCACACTTCCTGTTGTATCACTGCTGGTGTACAATTGGGTAAGGGGAAGATGGGATTGCCTCAGGCACTGGAAAGCATCCCAGAATATACTATCATAGGTGAAAAGTGAGTGGGAGAGAAGAGCCTTGAAGGCTTGCAGGAAAATGAGTTCTAAGGAACAGGATGCTGCTTCGTAATGCAATATCACATTTGCAGTCCCAAGAGAAACTCAGAAATACCCGAAGACAAGAGTAGGAGGCAACTGTTCTGACTCCATCCACATAAAAGGAAATGCTTCTTTTGCCAGAAGTGGAAGGAGACAGCAAACAGGATACCAATACGTGTTGGGACTGGGGTGCAGCATACCAAGACGGGTCCAGAAAACCATAACATGAATGACTCAATAGTAATTAAATTTCATTTAGATGCATTACCTGCCATACTACTGCAGTTCTGGGCAGTGAACAACATTCCTTTATTTATTCCCACATCAGCAAAGACACTACGTGTTTTGTTTATTTAATAAGTGTCTATCTTGTCTCATCAAGGGACTCTTTGTAGTAGCTTACAATCATAACTTTACAATCACAAATATAGTAATAATGAGCCTCCACCACCCAAAGGAGGGTGTTCCAAACACTAAGAAGTCCTGATCTATGGTCTACCTGCTCAGAGTAGATGGGGGTACCTGTAGGAGGGCTGCCCCACACAACCTTAGGACTTGGGCAGGTTCATTATTTCTCTTTCTTATATTTGAGAGATATACATATATCATACTTTATATGCGAGACACAATGACCAGTCCAAAAGTCAAGCAGAAGCGTCGCTCCGGTAGGGGCGGGGCTGTAAGTATCGCTGCGGTTACAGTCGCTTTACCGAGCGAGGAGGAGGCAGCCCCGCCCCCTCACTGTCCGAGCCAGTCCCCTGCGGAGAAAGTAGCAGGCAAGAGACCCTGCCTGCTGCTTTCTCCGTAGGCGAATGGCTCGGACAGTGAGGGGGCGGGGCTGCCTCCTCCTCGCTCGGTAAAGCGACTGTAACCGCAGCGATACTTACAGCCCCGCCCCTACCGGAGCGACGCCTCTGAAGTCAAGAAACAAAGCTAGGGTTGAGTTTTAAAACAAGTATCTTAAGTTGCCAGTGGCAAATGTTTCAGAATAGAAGAAAAAGTCTAATACCCGATGAACACGAATGCCGGATATGAGCACTTTGCACATGACTTACAAGAAATGTAAGTTTTTGTTTTTGATCCCATACCGGGTTACTAGTAAAATTTGACTTTTTATTTGCTTTATATGCCATCTGCCACTCATATTGCACGTGATGCAACACAGGAAAATGCACCCATAAATGTCCTTGTTTGGGCAAATAAATTCAACAACAGGGGCCGTGAGCCAAAGAAAATCATAATAAATAGTTTTTACTATGTCGTAAGTGAGACCTGGGGCAATATAAATAGGAATTTTCTATAAACACACACTCTGTTAAATGGATTTCTGAATAGCTCTCACCTTTGCTTATAAAATATTCAGAAATAAATAATAACTATAGCAAAGGGATTGTTTGTTTTAATGAACTCATGAGAAAGAGTTGGTTTCTTATTCAAGATAAATCAGATTCCCATCTGAAACTGTCACAATTCTATAGATGTATAATGTTTTTAAAAATGTTCTGACTGAATTAAAAAGCAGCCTCACAATGTTATATTTTAAGGTAGTTTTTTTTAATTAAATGAGCCAATTAACAGTTTGAGTCAAGCAATCAGCAAAAAAGAAATGTATCTCAGTAAAATGAGAATATTTTTCTAGTGAACATTTTTGTTGGCATTGTTGACTTAAGAAACCTAAAATAACACAACTCATCTTTTGATATAGGGTCATGGAAGACTGACATCTAAAAACTTGGCTGCAAATGCTATAAGGTTATACTGAACTCTCAGTGTCAGACAACGTTCCATACATTGGAATGAAAAGGACTGATTTTCAATTAAACTATGACTCATTATTTACTTTATGTAGCAAACTATAAATTGCTTCTCAAAAAGAGTGTTGGAAAGCATATGTACAGCCAATAATTAAAATGCAATAAATACAATGGGTTCAATCCGGTCCAAGTTAAGCATCGCTTACGGTATTTAATGGGAATATTAAGCTTTTGTTTAAAATTGTGGTTGGAATGTGCCCAGTGGAAGTCAGGGTACATTACTTACAGTGCAATCCTGCCTAAGGATCCACCAGGCAGCCTAGGCCGCCTGCCGGATTCCGTGCTCTGTCGCGGGCAGGCTCCCGCCTGATGGAAAGTCTACTCGTCCCCTTCCCCGAGTGTAAATGGCGCTGGGGCCGATCGGCCTCCTCAGATTTCCAGTTGGAGGAGGCCGTGTAACGGCCCAGCCACGCGACGGGGGTCACGATTAGGCCGAGGCCATCCCCCGCCCCCGCCCCCTCCCATGCCGGCTGGACCTATCAGCCCCCGCCATCTGCAGCCGAACTGCCCCCCTGTCAACTGGATCCTTACCTGGGTCCTCCGGCGGGTGGGTGAGGGCTCGGTCAGCGGAGCAGGGAAGGCCGGCCTTGTGCCGGCCTTCCCTGCTCTCCAGTCGTCGGAAAAGTGCCCACTTTTACGACGGCTTAGGGCAGCAGAACGCTCGTTCCGCCACCCTAGACTTGCACAGGATTACGCAGTTAAAGAGCAGTGTAAAGTCTTATGGCTGCAAGTTAATATACGGTAACTCAAAGAATTCTAGAATAATTGCACAAAAATATTTTATTATTAGGAAGTCTTTTGCTTTAGTCAGTGTGATAATAACTAGTGGGTGTGTAAATGTATAAAATTGGCAATCAGGTCCCATCAATGGGATAGGGCAGGGTTTCAAGAAAATGGTAATGTTGCAGCATTTGTAAGGCCAACTTTGAGGATTGGCTTTGTCAAATACTTTCAAGCAATTTTGACATGTAGATATGCCTCAAGTTCAGGAATGTGATCTATATACTCAGAGGCTATATTTTAAAAGAAAGAAAGGGGAAACTATTTTAAATTATTATAAAAGTTTTATTAAAGTACACATTCTAAAATAAAACAATTCTACAGAATATTATTTTTATACAATAACACTGCATAAAATAAAAAGTGCAATGATTGAACAGGTTATTGGCTCATCTATGCATTGTTCTGCTAAAGCATTTTAACATTCAGTGAAACACTTACAGTGTTCATGTTGCTTGAGACTTTGCAAAGCTATTCAAGTATATCAGAACCACTCCATGTAAACCCTTAACACAAGGAAAGAAAAGGCTATATTTAAGTCCCATGTACAAGAATAAATACTAGCCATGGCAAGGGTGTGCTACTGGCATTTTGGTTAAACAGGGCTCCATAGATTTCAAATCATGCAACATAACAGATGTGTACCTCCAGCGATTCACTTGTGCATACTGCTTTCAGTACCCCAGGTACATTTCACAACACTGTATGAAACAGGGACAAAGTGCAAGAAGATGTGGACATTAACTGGAAATGCAGTTGCTACCATTAGCGTTTAGGTGCTCAGAAGTGGTATAGCCACAGTGGAGTGATGTATGAGACCGTGTCCATGCAGCTTATCCACAAACAAAAATAAGTAGGGGAAAATTATAATAAAAAGACATGGAAATGCAGTCAGCACTTTTCTCTATCCTCAATATCTTCTGTGTCTACATCTATGCTTTACTCCAACCCCTATTTACACACACACTTCCAATATCCAGCTATTCAAAGCTTCTCTCAGATAATCTTTCTTTTTGTACCATTCTCTATGGTACAAAATAGACCCAATGGCATTTTCTTCTCTCCATTCACAGTTGCAATGGTATGAAGAGAGACAATTCTGACTAGAAAAAGAACAAGTGTCTCCAACATTGTTAATTTCTAGTAGCCCTTGAAAATATAGTTTAGATTCTTGTGTGAAATGTGCTGAACGTTTCTCCTAATCAACAATCCATATGGTCAGAGAGACTTAATTGTCCCTCTACATCACCCTCTGTTGCTATTAATGCAAACCACGTTTGTCTCTTGGACTTACAGTCTTTAAACTCTCCTTTATTATCCTTTACAACAGGTGCAACACTACACACCCTTATTCATTACAAACCTCAAAAATTGACAAACTTCCCTTTTCATTCAATCAATAGAGCTAACAGTGCTATTGCAAGCTCACCCTCACTCCAATAGTCCTCCCCTTATAATTTCTCCCCCAATGTAACAGCAAAATGATCAAAACAACCACTCCCTTTTCGGCAATGCTCTCTTAAATATCTCTATTCTAATGGTTCTGTTTTAAACATCTTTTAGAAATGACAGTTCCACCCAAATTCAATTTTCCCCCAAATAAGTTGACTGTGACACACCAAAGGCCCAATCCTATGGGTTTGTTATGCTGGTGGAATGTGTGTTCCACTGGCATAATGTGCTTTACGGCGGTTGCAAACCCAACTACACCAGTGAGCACAGCCTGGCCACTGCTGTAAACAGCAAGCGGCTGGGTCCATGCTATGACGGACCAGGAACGCCCGCAGGTGCAGGTAAGACCACGCAGGTAGGATTGGGCTGTAATACTTCCATTTTCCCTAACTGTGGTCTTAACTGTGTGTTCATCTTTGATCACCACAATCTCCCAGTTTAGTTGTTAGCGGTCAAAACCTGTTATCAGGGTGTTCTTTTAAAACTGAAGTCCAGTCCCAGAAATCTCTTCAAAAACTGGATTAATTACTATCTTGTCACAGAATAATACAGTGTTGTTGTTGTTGTTTTTTGGGGGGTGTTTTTAGTCTCCCATCATTCACCATTATCTCAATTTCACCTAAGTCAATCTTGAACTAGGAACAAGATTGAAACAAATCAGAAAAAGTGCGAAAGGGAAATAGAGGAAAATCATGGAGCAAATGCAAACTAGGTTGAACCAGTAGAAAGTTATAAAAAGCTTATGGAAAAAATAAAAATGAATTGACAGAAGGGAATTACTGAAGATAAAGTCATGGCAAACACTGGCATCCTTTCACAAACGCCTATCAGCTATCCATATTTTCTATTGCAACACTAGTAACTGTTTGGCACCATGACCTAGACTACGTCTGACAGTTTCATGCATTATAAAATAATTTCATTTGTTATCTTATGCAATGCAATTACAGTGAGAAAAGTCTGGGTTTTCACTGTGATGAACACATTTAGCATCAGTTAATTGGTTCGTCTACCCCAGTACAGTACTGTTTACTCAGACTTGTGGCAGCAATCCAGAGTTTGAGGCAGGGAAAGGTCTTTCCCAGCCCTAATCCCAGAGATAATTTTAACTGGAGGTGCCAATTTTAACTGGAGGTGCCAAGGACTGAAGCTGAAACCATATGTACGCAAATCATGCGCTTTACAACTGAGCCAAGTCTCTCTTCCAAATTGTTCATTTACTTTTCATGGATAAGATGAGATATAAAAGACAAGTACGTCAGAAACATGATTAAGTATTTACAAAAAAGAATATGTAGCAATTAGATTAATGCAAAAAGGGTAAGATACTCCTGGCACCAGCTGTATAGAAGAGCAATCAGATTTCAATCTATAGTGCCAATCTTGAACACACTCACTTGCTAATTAATCCCATTAAAATCAACTAACGCAAAAGTACACTTTTTAAAACTGGAGCCAGAGTCTGAATGTTTCCATTTGTGTTTGTTTAAAAATTATATGGATTCTAGCCCAATCACCAGGAGTGTACTGTAGTTTTTACCCAAGAGATTCACAGAAAATTCTTATTGCCCAAACATTCCCACTGAGATTTATGATTAGCGCTTAAACTCCCTTTTATGTCCTCTGACAATTCCAGCATGATGATAATATTTTTAATCTAGATAAACTCTTAGTACAATTGTCATTACGCTGAGTTATTTCTACAGATACTGTATTTCCAGTATCTAGAGCAAGTTAGTGTCGTACCGTAACTGCTTTGCTAATAAGCTTTGAGAATATATTGCATAAGCCTTGAAGAAGAATTAGCAGTGCAGATCTGAAGAAAGTTTTGTTCTTGAGCGTTACAAGTGCTTGGTACAACGTGCCAGACTTTGTTTCTGCCACAGTCTATCAGTATTACTTCCCACCAGCATATTTCTTTCTGGCATCTGTAATAGTCCAGTTCATGCTACATTTTTTTTTTCCTCAGGTCCATCCAAAAGATGCATATGAGCCCATTTCTGCTCTGTTTTGTTTTCGGTTTTCTTCAAATGTTCAAGAAACTCCCCAGAATAAAAAGATGCAATATCGTACTGCTTGCAATGGCTTGAGTTTTTGTGAGCAAGGTATTTCAGCGTTGCTTCTTTTACAACTCGATTTCCAAATGGTTCTATGTTAAACATCATCATCATCATATCGCATTGGAGGTTTTGAAGTAGCTGTATCAAAATTCAGTTTGCCTTGAGCATGGGGCAGTTTCACAGAGTACATCAGAGGACAGTTCTTGGCAGTGATGTGTCAACATTTTTCTCTCTTTGGAAAGGATACAGCATCTTTTGCTTCAGTTGGTCATCATTTATCATCTTCCAATGAATCTGAGACTAAATACGGAGAACAGCTCATGTGCCATAACCTAGAGACAGTTCAATTCAGTTGGTTAGGGGATTGTCACTCTAGATCTATACTCCGCAAATAACTTATTTTAACCAAGGGACACTTTTCCTCTTTTTACATTTCTTTTAGGTTCACCCTATCTACCAGGCAGTCTTGCTTTTGCAATTCCAATGATAAGAGAGAATCTAAAGCTGACTGAGAAGGGGACTAAATGTTGTTCTACATAATCAGCAGAATGATGCTTTTGTTCTTCTGCTTTTTACTAGGCTCTTTTGTAGCAAATAATGTTCTCAAACTAAAGAAATATTTTGTTGTTTAGTTAAATTAGCTGATACTAGATGGTCTGTTCGACTTCCATGGAAGCTTGGTGTTAGATCTAAACACATTTCCCAACAAACAGCAAGATAAACATTTTGTCTATTTCTCTTAGCAAAATACTTTTGAGACGTCCAAGGAATGAAATACAGAAGTGATCTGGCAAGGGCACCATCAGCAAACTCTATCTTTCACTTTGCCACATTCCACAACCGCTTCTCCCCTTCTATGCCTTTCCTCTTCTCCCTGACCATTTCAAGAAAACACCGTTGAACTTATCAACAGGACGGTTAACCAATACTTGAGAGGCACACGTTCTAGAAACCTGTTTCTATATGTATCTCGGTGTAAAAATTAACGTAAAGTAGATAAGCAGGATAATCATTACTGGTAACTTGGAAGTAGTTTCATTAATTTCCAGCTGCACGTGCAGGCAAAGTGAAGTGATTATCACAAATTACACAATGAAAATGAAATAAAGCAGAAGAAAGATAGTGATGGGGAAAGAGTATGCACTCCCCAATCCAAGAACCTGTTTGTGTGTTATCTTAGTGGAGTGGTAGCCACTTCTTTGTGGTCACTTCACAAGGCAGCTACAGTAATGGCTGAAAAAGAGGGATCACATGGGTGAATGTGATGCAGTTGCCAGGCTCAACCTTGCAGTGGCAGGGAAGGGAGGATCAATACTGATACTCCTTGTCTGCCCCTCTCATTTAGGGCGCAATCCACCGGAACCACACGCGGCGACGGAGCGAGTGCTCCATTGCTGGAAGCAGTCGCGAACGTGCCATAAAGCACATTCGCGATGACTCTAGAGTAAGGGAGGTTGGCGCAAGGCCGACCTCCCTCACTCCCACCAGACTGGGATGCGGCCACCAGAGGAAGGTAATCTCTCCCGCCGGTGACTGTGTGGGCGGTCAGGCGGGCAAAGGAGGGGGGCAATCGGACTAGCCAGTCCGGGAGGGGGATGGCGCCTGGGCGTTACTCGGCCTCCTCCGACTTCCACCAGCTATTTAGCTGGCAGAAATCCGTGGAGGCCTATCAGGCCCACTGGCGTCACTGCAGGGGGCGGAGGTCTAAGCTCCGCCGCAGCTCCGACCCTCCGTTACACCGGAGCACGAAGCGGCCCCGCCTCCGGAACCATTCAAGGCAGAGAAAGCAGCATTTTCACCGCCTTGAATGGTTCCGAAAGCGAGGGGGCGGGGCCGCTTCGCGCTCCGGTGTAACGGAGGTTTGGAGCCGTGGCGGAACTTAGAGCTCCGCCCCCCCTGCAGTGATGCCAGTGATCAGGCCAGCCCCGGTTTACACCCGAGGAAGGGGACAACGAGGGGACCTCCGACCCGCCAGTCGACGGGCAGCCTGGACTCAGGATCCAGCAGGGGGTCCTGGGCCGCCGGCCGGATGCTAAGTCAGGATTGAGTTGTTATTCTCTCCAATCCAAAGCATTCGGGATAGTGGAGAAACCATTGGAAACAGCAACCTCAGTGCTTAAGCAGCAAAAAAATTGGGGGCAGACTATTCTTTGGAATGGAACATCATGAAGATTGGGCCCTCAGTCAAAAACAAGATTTGTGTTTGACTCACTTAGACCAAGACAATACTCTGAATTTCACTTGTCTAGGATCTGAGCTCTCTCAGATCTCTGTCATCATACATACATCCATAAATTTCTTATTATTCACATACAGCAGGTTACAGAAGTGATTTTCAGTCGTTAAAAAAATTTCTTCTCCTGTTATATACTATGCATTTAAGCATTACAATTGTCCTGGCAGTGCTTGCTGCTAATTTATCCCCTCCCACCTTTATGCTCTTTTTATTTCTACATTTTGGAATGTAATTGTCTTGTTGCAACACCTGCCAAAAGAAAAATTGTCAATTTGTTTCCCCCATGTGTTTTTCAGTTCTGTAATGCTGTTCTTATAAAGTACTAAGTTATAAACTAGTTTTTTTCAGGTTTGAAACTTGTTCAGTTCCTTTTATGCAGGTACGACACACAATCCTGTAGTAGAAACATTAATTGTACCTAACTGCTCAGTATAAATACAAAGTTGATTCAAATTATACGTTGTCTAATATTGTTAAAGCTAAAGCATACAAGTACGGTAAATAAAGACTTAAGTGTAAAGAATAAATTCAAAGACTTGTTGCGTCGCTTCAGTATGTTAACAGTTGTTGTTGTAGCTCCTCCAGTCTTAGAAAGCAGAGGAAAGCAAGGACCAGGGGGCGCTTGCCGGGGGGGGGGCCCCACCGCAAGCTGATCAAGTGGTCATAAGACTAGGGAAGCAAAGCCACCGAAAACAGTAAGAGGAGCGCACAGGACCTGGAAGTGACATCATGATGTCACAATGTCTCCCAGGCGCCCAATAGCCAAGCCGCCCCGGGCTCCCAACTGCATAGCTACGTTATTGGGTTAATGACACTCAATACTATTATGTACAAGAAACTGCGTTCTTCCTCCTCCCTTTCCTCTCATGTGTTGTGTCCGGCTCATTTTCTGCTTCACACCAACCACAGTTAGCAGTGGCATCCAAATGGTTAGTGTTTGCCTTCCACACCAGAATTACTAAGCTGTAGAACAGCGGGTGGCGCAGTGGGTTAAACCGCTGAACCATGAGCTGTCGATCGAAAGGTCGGCAGTTCAAATCCGCGACGGCGTGCGCTCTCGTTGCTTGGCCAGCTCCTGCCAACCTAGCAGTTCCAAAACATGTTAATGCGAGTAGATAAATAGGTACCGCTTGCGGGAAGGTAAACAGCGCTCCGTGTTCCAGCTGCATGCTACGTGCTGCGGCAAGGAGAGTCATGCCGGCCACATGACCACAGAGGCGTCTTCGGACAATGCTGGCTCTTCGGCTTTGAAATGGGGATGAGCACCACACCCTAGAGTCGGACACGACTGGACTTAATTGTCAGGGGTCACCTTTACCATTGATTCTCTCTGGGTTTGAAGTTTATTCATTAAACCTCCATAACAAATTATCTTCTAAATTAGGTCCATCCATAAACAATGGTTTCAATCTAGAAGCAATTTGGGGTGGGAGGGAGTATTGAGCAGAAGAATACTACACATGCTGGAATTTGTTATCCAATAACCTGCCACTGAGCTTCTCAAATTGTTGCCTACTTTGAACCACCAGGACACAGAAGCCAGTTTGCTTCTCACAAAGAGTTAATTCTGAAAAACTTTATATAGCTAAATTCCTGGTGCACAAAATAAATGTACATTCTCAGAGGCAGAAATCACGCAAAACTAGCTAGCTAGCTAGTAGCCTCTAAAACAGGAACCAATGGGGAAAGGCTAATTTGCTTGTGTCACGTCTGCAAAATGTTACCGAATATGAAAGATGGGGAAAGAATAATTGTAACCAGTCAGTGGAAATGTTGCATTGTTTTTGCAAAACTACTATAAAATGGAGTTGTGTGCCTTGAATGCAGTTTTATTTGCCGGATGCCAAGTCTGACATATCAGGAAATACACCTCACTTCCCATGCTGAATCTCGCACCCTACCACACTGAGCAAAATGTTTGGCACTATAATTGGAAAATGCAAGATTTAGGAATTCTTTATTTTTCTTTTGATTTGAAAGCATTTCACAATCTTGCTGTCACAATTTCTCCAAAAGCATTATGACTCAAAATGTGATTTGCATTAAAAATCCATCTTCACAATGTTAAAAACGCAAATCTTAAATGACATCTTCACAAATCTTAAGTTTGACAATGCATCTCCAATCTTCCCCAAGAGAATCTCCATGTAAGGATCTTACGTTATTCAAAGCAAACAAACAAACAAACAAAAATGCTACAACTCACCTCCTCAACCATATGCTTGACTTTCTTCTGCTGGCAAAGGACCATATCATCCAAATGTTTGATTCGTTCTCGCAGACCAGCTGTAACCTCCTCCAACTTGTGTGACCTGACATAAATAGAAGATAAATAATGGATTAGTGTGACTGTAGCCACCTATGTGAGAGGGACTCTCTTCACAAGCTATATGCCGAATTGCCTAAATATCTGTCAACGATAAACTTAGACATAAAAACTTAGGTTTTTACATGGCTTTTAAACCTGAAAACTTATATTGTCATTGGCAAGGGAGATAAAATTTACTAAATTCAGTTCTAAAAATTTATGCCCAATATCTTTTACATCTGGCCACAATCCCAGAAAGACTTTGACTTGAACATAAATATAATCCTAAACTGTGGTTCTAAAAATATTGTTTTTCTCAATCTTCAAGTGAAAGTTCAAAAGTCTGCATTATCTCTGGTATCTACATCTTTTGTGGCAGTCATGTTGTTTGTTCATGTATTTGCTCTGTCCATGTATAAAACTGTGTGAGACAGGCACATACACACACACACGTCTAATTTTAACTGCAAAATGGCCATGCAGGTGAGGGAACCCAAACTACTTCAGGATTTTTACGAGGGGGGGGGGGATGATTATAAGAACATTCCTCTGAGAGGGGAACCCAAGGACAGCTCTTCTGTTCTGTGATGGAAAACTGTCCAAATCAGGAGATGACCTAGGATACCACAGATATGTGAAATTGAAGAACTCATGAGTTTTAACATTTTCCTCACAATGAATATGAAGTGAACATTTCTTTTTCTAAAGCTGAGACATAATTTATTTTTGTCAGGGCCCCTTCTTTACAACAAGTACTGTATCTGTGAAATACTTGGCAATTTCTGAAATGTTTATTGTAGTTGAATAACTGGAACGTCTTGACACAACATTCATCTAACGTTAATGATCAACTAGGATTAGGGACAGCTTATCAGCACCAGGAATCCTAGAAAGAAGAAGAACCTCACCTCTGTGTGACTGATTGGCTGCGAAGATTTGCTTCCTGTATTTCATACTCTATTAGTTGTTTTTGCAGTTGATGACGTTCCTAAATGAGGGGAAAAAATGTTCTTGGCTTTTAATGTGTTCAATGATAGAACATACCGGTAGTTAAATTGGAATGTATATGGTGACCATGGATATTTGCACTAGAAAGCCCAGGTTTCTACTGTGCTCGCAGCCAAAGACTTCCTCTTAGGCATCCCATGAAGCTGAAGAACCTTCCTATCTTTCAAGGTGCCATCAGGAATCATTGAACTATGTCCATTCTTGGTTACTGTAGTTTTCAGCCAGCAGCGCTGATTAGCTGAAAGCCCTTAAATAAGAGCCTTTTGGCTGGAACATTATTTGCTCATTGCTCCTACCCAGGTGCCTAGTCCATCCTGTCTGTGTTTCCTGTCTTCTCTCTTTCCTGTACACTGTTCCTGGATACTGATCTTTGCTCAGCCTAGCACAACCATTGTCTAAACCCCCATAATTAGTGACACACAGCCCAATCCTGCTCTAAAGATCTGCCAGGCAGCTGAGGCCGCCCGCTGGATCCTGATCTCTGCCACGGGCAGCCTGCAGCAGGCAGCCTGTGGCAGAAAGTCTACTCAGGGAAGGGGACACTTGTCCCCTTCCCCAAGTGTAACCGTGGCTGGGACCGATAGGCCTCCTCGGATTTCTGCCAGCTACTTTGCTGGCAGAAGTCAGAGGAGGCCATGTAACAGCTCAGCTGATCGGTGGGGGTCAGGATTCAGCCGAGGCCGATCCCCGCCCCCTCCCTGATCGGCTGGGCCTATCGGCCCCCGCCGTTTGCTCCTGGACCGTTCCCCCCCCCGCTGGATCCTCACCTGGTCCGGGTGGCAGGCGGGAGCTGGTCCAGGCAGCAGAGCAGGGCAGGCTGGCCTTGCACCAGCCTTCCCTGCTTGCAAGTCATCACGAAAGTGCTTTACGGCACTTTCACGACGGCTTAGGGCAGCGGAACGCTCATTCCGCCACCCTATTTTAGGTCAGGATTGCGCTGACAGAGTGAGTGGGTCTACATGAGCAACAGAATGAGATGGCAGAGTCCTGAAATGGTAAAATGGACGGTAACACTTCAGAATGCAGGTGGGGAATTTCATTTTTGAATGTCTCACCAGTGACAAAGTCTCCCTGCAAGCAAAAATCCAAGAACATCTGGGAGAAAAGTGCTAGCTCAGGCCACTCTCTCCTGTGCCAGCTTCTACTCGCAAGGATGGGTTAAAAAAAAATCCAAAATATGATCCTCCTCTCCAGACTGAAGTGGTAGTCCATTCTACTATCTCTGGCTTCTACCAGCTTAAACTTCTTTTAAAAGAAATTGGGGGGGGGGGACTGCTGGGGAAGAGAGGGTTAACCCTTTCCTTCTGTTCCATTTTCCTGATGTAAATTCCCCTCCAGATGATATTTGCATAATTAGAAAAAGCATGTGCACCCATTCTTAATGGATCAAACGGCTGGGGGGGGCATATATGTCAGGAAAACAATGTGGGAGAAAGGGGCTAATCCTTTTCCCCAGAGCCACAGTCCCAATCCAATCCTCCTACTCACCAATGGTTGCCTTAAAAAAAATTAAAGAGCTAGGAGATCCAGTAATGGATTTCCAGCATCCTATCTTGTTTGGCCCTCATTTTACTGTGTAAACCAGGCTTGAGTCTCCAATACCCAACTCAGTTGCCAGCTTGATAGACTGGGCCATATTGTTTGCTGTTCCAGAACATCATTAGATGCTAATGTATCTGTTAATGCTACTACTGTTGTAGCTGCATAACCTACAGCACAAATGTCTTTTAGACTGTAAGCTTCTGGGACCGGGGACTTGTCTTTTCAATGTACCATGCACATGGATGACACTAAATAAATATTCTCTTATTCCACAAAAATGGCAGTGAATCTCACTGTATTTTGTTTATTTTTGGAGACTTTATTACACTCTTGAAAGGAAATTCATCATTTTTGTATACGGAATGCTGCCAATTCACATTTAAGGACCATGCATATAGCCATATTATCTCAGAGAAAGGGAACAATGTGGGTATTTTTCCCTTGTGGTCATGCAAACACATACTAATTTCCTCTCCCACTGAAGAAAATTATCATGCTTAAGTTAACTACCTCTGCAAAGCTCGTCCTCAAACAATAAAGGAATAAACACTGCAAAATGTGATCCCATCGTAATAGGAGAGTTCTTCCAGGGCTATATTCCTTGTAGCATAACAGTAATGTCATATGATACAACCCACATCAAGCAGGTGAAATGCACACCTTAAAATGTCTGAAGAACAATAGTTCAATGGTAGAGCACCTGCTCTGCAAGGAGAGGGTCCCAGGCTCCAGTGGCGTTGCTAGAGTGGGTGCAGCATCATAAGTGGTGCAAGGTGCTGCACTGCGCCTTGCAAACCGGTGTAACGCGGCTCCTCCCACACTCGCCTCCGGAGCCATTCCAACGGCAAAGCTTGGGATGGGCCATGTTATACCAGTTTGCAAGGTGCATGTTATATCACTTACATGTTGCATGTTATACCACTTACAAGTTTGTAAGTGGTATAACTTTCAGTTTGCATGGTGCATGTTATATACCACTTACATGTTTGCGTGTTATACCACTTACGGTGCTGCACCCCCTCCAGCAATGCCACTGCCAGGTTCAATCTCTGGCAGAATCTCCAGGGAGGGCTGGGAAAGTGCCTGAAGCCTTGGAGAGCCATTGCCTGTCAGTATAGAAGATACTGAGCTACACAGACCAGTGGTCTAACTCCGCAGAAGCTTATGGTCAAATGAAGGGAGTTAATAGCGATATAGCTCTTCCATTCCCACACTCCAAAAATATGGTCAAATGTGCAGGTCTTGTAAATTTTATTCATTCATTCATTTTAAAACCATTAATATCCCACTCCTCCAAGCCCTGACAGACAGCTCAATAGATGCAATATTAATTTGACATAGAGGTGATCACTGGATACCCGTTACCAAATGAATTATTTTTAGTCCTGGGAGAGCAGAGTCTGCTTCAGATTTAGCTATACACATGAAATTCAAGATAATATGTTAATCACATTCAGAAAGAGTCACCGTTTGATAGCATGTCTTGCACCAGGGCAAAGTCCATGAAAAGAGAAGGGCAGGGCAGGGCAGGGCAGGCAAGACACAAGGAAGTGAGAGAGAATCTGCTGCAACTGGTTCAACAACAGAAGTGTGCTAGGAATGTCTTACAAGATATGCGGGCAGCAGATCTGCGGCTCTCAGGACGTTATTACAATTCACCTCTAAAGTCTGACTTTAAAGTCAGAGGAGAAATCCAATGACCAAGAAAGGCGGTATATAAACATTATTATTATTATTATTATTATTATTATTATTATTATTAAAAACTGTCTCTATGTTTCAACTCAGTAGCCAAGAACTTTGGTCTAGATGAGACCAAGTAATTGCATCTCCCATCTCTTACAGTTGTTGTAAAAAGCAGCCATGGTGTATTTGTGTGTGTTTGGACTGGACTCGCTATACTGGAGGAAGGGTGGTGGAGGTGTTGTTTTTTAAAAAAAACCTTTCCTCAACATTGTTTTCCTGATTAAAAATTCTCCATTTCCCATTATCTCCAATCTGTTATTTGCAGAGAAACACATAGGTTTTCCCTAAAAAAAAGCAAATGACAGCTTGGAGGGGCGATTTTCACCAGGAAAACAGTACAGGGGGGGAAATGGTTTAAAAAAACAAACCCTTCCCCCAGCATCAGATTCCTAATCCAAACTCCCTCCCTTTGCAGCTGCTTTTTTCAGATAAGCGATCCAATCACAGATCTCAGTTGTCACATCTAGTTCGGCTCTTCGTCAAACTCCATACGATATTAATGCATGGAAATGGAAGAGAAGTCAGAAACTTATAAACATGACAGTCCTTGATCATCATTTTATAATTGCAAGAGACTCTGCGCTGCAAGGACTGCCCTTACTGATTTTTACACACACACACACACACACACACACACACACACACACACACACACACACAGTATGCATACTAACCTCTTCCATGCGCTGAATGAACCGATCCAGTTCACCAATTCTCTGGTCTCTCTCTTGCAGACTCATTTCTGTAAGTCTCATCTTTTTATTTGCTTCTTCAATAGCTGTAAGTAGTCTGTTTGTTTCACTCTACAAATAAAAATAAAATTATATTAGGGGGCTATATCACATGCTGAACAATTAGAGAGAAATTCCTAGAGAGATCCACCAGCTAAATGTTGTTCTTGCTTCTGATTCGCTTGCCAGCTCCCCATTCTCAACCTGGAAGTCTCTGCTCTCAAAACGGTAATGTTGACTTGTTCCCTTAGGCCCCAAGTGCCAGGCTTAATTCTGCATTTAAATGCATGCTCCTTGGTGACCAGAGAGTATTTAACTATATGCTTCATGCAAAGCCATAATTACGATGAACACCACTCTTTCATTGCCACTGATCTAGAACTAAAGAGCCAGTGTGGTGCAATGTTGGATTTAGATCATAGAGACCCAGGTTCAAGTCCTTGCTCAGCCATGAAACTCACAGGGCATGTCACTTTCTCTCAGCCTAACCTACTTCACAGGGTTGTTGTTTATTGGGGCGAGGATAAAACAGAGGAACCATGTAAGCTACCTGAGCTACTTGGAAAAAGAGTAGGATAAAAATCAATGGGATCCACTCCCAAGTGTATAAGGACTGAAGACTTACTGCATTTTATTTTCATTAACTAATTTTAGTTAAATATATCTTCTCACTCAGTTCTTCAGGGCTGATTTTTCAACATTTTCTCACATCCCAACAAAGGCTAGCAGGCTTGAAATTTTAAAACAGGAAACCTGAAATTTCCAGTGTCCAGATTCTGTGCTACCTAGTAAACTATTTTGTACATGTAACATACATAAACGAACAGCCCAATCCGCCGCAACTCCCCACACAGCGATGCAGCAGTGCCAACACGGTGTCCGCTGAATCCTGTGGGGGAGTTTTGGCCTCCAGAGGGGGTGTGGACTGCACTGGGTGTCACCCCATTCTATTAAATACATCCCATTTGTTACAAGTGGCGTGAAAACGCACTACTGGTAGAAGATGGGTTTTAATGGTTCTGACTGTGATTTAAGGAAAGGGACCATGCTTGTTGACATGCACAAGGTTCCAGATGCCTCCCCTAGCATCTCCAGTTGAAAAGGATATCAAGTAGCTGCAGTGGGAAAGACCGTTGCAGTAGGTACTGTATTTATTGGCGTATAAGACGCACTTTTTTGCCTAAATTTGTGACCCAAAATAGTAGGGTGCGTCTTATAGGCCAATACTAAAAAAAATCCCTCCCACCACCCGTTTTACATTTTCGGGCTTACCGCGTTTTTCCGGAGCCGGAGAGCTCCCTTGTGCTTTCTTCCCTAACTAATCTATCCGATCTACAGCTGTTTGTTGGGTTTAATTTATGCACGTGCATGAGTTGAGCTTCTCAGCAGCCAGCAGAGGGCGCTGTGCTCCTCAGTTCAGTTCAGCTTAGCTGCAGAGGGCGTGGTCTTCTCAGCTCTCCTCGGAATGCAGCTTGGGTAAGCTTCTGAACTGGGCCTAGTTGGGGAGGCTTTGGAAACTGTGATAGGTGGGGTGGGGTAAGAGTTGAGTCTGGTTTTTTTTTTTGTACTTTTATGTTTACTTTGGAAACTGCATGGGTGGGGTGGGGTGGGGTGGGGTGGGGTGGGGGAAAAGAGTCGAGTCTGGGGGGTTTTGTACTTGGGGTAAATGTTTTTTACTTTGGAAACTGTGCATGGGTGGGTTGGGGGGGGAAAATAGTTGAGTCTGGGGTTTTTTTTGTACTTGGGATTTATGTTCTGGTGAATTTTGTTCATGTGTCTTATTGCTGTGTGTTTTAAAAGAGATCCTGGTATTTTTCTGCAATTTATGTAAATTAGCTAATTAAGCAGTCAAGCGGTAAGTGGCCAAGTGGTCCAAAAATGCTTTAAATCTTTTTTTCTTGAAACCCAGGGCCAAAAGGAAGGTGCATTTTATACGCCGATAAATAAGGGTAATTTCCCTTGCAGGCATTCTCTGCATGCCCTGTCATGTTTTGCAGTCATGTTTCCTGGAAGTAGGAGCCTGCTGACATAAGATTACTTAACAGATGCTGTAATCTGTTGTTGGATAAGGCAGGAGGAGCGCAGGACGCTGGGATAGAGAAGGCTTTGTTTTTTGCCAAGAGGCTTGATTTTGGGGGATTGCAGTAGGGCTTCCATTCCTTCTGTCTGCTGGAGTCTAGCTAGTCAGTGACCAGCTTAGTGGCTGCTCGATGTTATTGAATGCTGAGATACCTTAGGGGGTTGATGGGGTTTATGTCACTACTTCTGCCATTACATTCAATGATATATGGGAATTATGATTTACGAGTAACATTAGTACAAAAAACATACTAAGGATTCTGTATGGTCTGGTACTGAAGGACGTCCATGGGGGTGGCACCATAAGATCTCGCCCCCAGTGCGGCAAACCCTAGTGACACCTCTGGGACTAATCACCGCTACTCAGCAAGAGGCTACAACCTACGTACTGGGATTTTCAATGCATTCAGGAATAACTCCAGGTCCCACATTATCTGAGTGAACACAAATATAGCTCTCAACATACCATTAGGGTTTCTTTCTCAAGTTTATGCTTCTGTTCTTCTTCTTGCAGTTTTTCTTCATATTGACTGTACAGTTTTTTGGTCATCTCTCTCATTACTTCTGCATTAGCTTCTTGTGAACATTCCACCTGTGAAAGAATTGAGGACAATGTTTCACAGCCAAATGAAACCAAGAAAAGACAGAAAAGAAATATAAATAGTCGGGATGATCCTACAACCACTGCCACCAAATTACCTCAGCTTACCTTGAGCTTCAGTAATTCATTTTCAACTCTAGCCGTTTCCAGCTGCTTTTCCTTCTCCTTCAGCTTTTCCATAGACTGCTCATGTGTGTGTTTTAGATTCCTTATCTGATCATGTACAACCGTATTCTCCAATGTAACATCAACTAAGGTTTTCTGTGAACATATGCAATGAAATACAAAATTAATTTATAATCGCCTGAAAAATTGAAAAGACAGGAAACAGATTTCCAAGGAGATACTTTTTTCCAGTCACTCCTGGATACGGGTCATGTGGAACTAGGCTTTCTAAATTCTCCTATTCAGGCAATACATATTTGGCAAACTTCAAGAATCAGACTTACCAAATACAGGTGTCCCCCGTTTAATGACGGATCACTTGACGACGATCCGGATAGATGACAGATGTCCCCAGTAAAAAAGAGCAAAGGATTTAAAAAGACGCATCTTTTAAAATCCCCAGCTCTTCAGCAGTTTGGTTTTAGATAAGGGCTTTGAAGTTCAGTGCTGTGCTTAAAGCCCCAGTGCTGAACTTCAAAGCCCTTATCTAAAGCCAAACAGCTTGGATGTTTAACGCTGGGGCTTTAAGCACAGTGCTAAACTTCAAAGCACAGCAAGACCCGCTGAATGACAGCTTCACTTTACGACGGGGATTTTAGAACGTATCCCGTCATTAAGCGGGGGCCACCCGTATATGCAATTACAAGAGAGCCACAATACAGTGGACTATTCACACTGGACCCAGTTCCTCATGAAATTCCCTACAGGATGACTGAAAAGGAGAGTCATCATGGTATCCATCCATCCAGAAAAAGTTGAGAAGCACTGTGGCCTGATCTGCTACTCCATTGTAAGCTCATCAACAATAAACGATTGACTTCCTTGTATTTGACCTTCTAGGCAACACAATAAATATTTAATATAAAAGGAATTACGTTTGGAGAAAAGTATGGCTCCCTACCAATATCAAGGAGCAAATCACTTTGTCCCACTTATATCTTCCCGTAAATGCTAAAATATGAAATACAGCACCCTGACTTCCAAATATCTGAAAAATCTACAACATTACTAGCGAATACATAAATGCTCAGTGCCACATTTCTTTTTCCCCCCATAAGCCGAACGTTGTATAACAATGGAAGAAAAATGACATTTTACCTTATGTAAGTGATTAACTGAAATTTAAGTTGTTTTCACAATCCTTTTCCTTCCACTGGCTACTGAATACTTGGGAGCTAACAGTCTGTTCTTTCAATGTTTATCTAATTGCCATTTTGTGCTATCCATACTTTAAACAAATGGCACAAGAGTGATGGTGTTTGCTAACAGAACCAGGTATCTATGGCGACAACCCTATCAGCAGTTTACCTGCAACTCAAGTGAGGTTGAAGTCAAGGAACTATTCATTTCACTGAAGCTATCCAAAGCTGCAGAGGTCACTTGCATGTGATTTTCCGATGATTCCTGCTGAGCACTTGATATCTGGAGAAATTTAAACAAGATATCCCCACAAACGTAAGATAGCAGAAGTTGTGAACTTAACAAGCATTAGCCTTGCTTTGAAGTTGCCTGTTCATGTAAAGCATTTTGAAAGTTATAGACATCTGTGGAAATACACATACAAGAATCAAGAAAAAGATTTGCTTAGGAATCAACCATTTTTTTCCCACACACCTCCATAAGGAAAATGTTTACGGTTCAAACAATTTCCGGTTTCCCCTTCTACTATTTTATGCAACAACAACTCATAATCCACAATTCCAAGCAGTTGCATCACTAACAGGCTACGTGGGTGTGTGTGTTTAGGGACAGAACAAGGTAAAATGGCTAGTTTTTTTACCCACCCCAAACTTTTGTTGCTGTCTCAGAACAATTACTGGTAAATTGTTTTAAAAGAATTTCATACACCCCTAAGTTTTGCCCTCGACCTATCCATGGGTCCGAGGAAAATTCATGATTTTTGGCTTAAATGTGCTTATCCATGCACTTATCCATGAGATTGACTTATACTCAAGTACATATGGTATATTAAGCAAGGAAATGCTGGTTGTGAAAATAGAAGAATGTGCAAAGATGAGAACTAAGTGTATGCATCTTTTACCATCATGACCAAAGCTGTATCTAATACACGTGGACATAAAACATTGTTCATTGCATCTCAATAGCAACGACTTCAGAATTCAGAAATTATTCAATTCATTACTTGTCATCTTTAAAAGTACACAGGTACTTACTGCCAATTCCTTGGTAAGCTCTTGGATTCTGCGTTTCATTTCATCATATTCTCCATACATTTTCTTTCTTACTTTTTCCAAAGTTAACCTTACCTGAGAGTAGAAAACAACCACAATATTTAAAATGGCTTCCAAGGCCTTCTAGCTCAAAGATATTAATGCATTTTATAGTAATAAAACTCAGTATTTATAGTGAAAACTCAATAAATTACCATCAGAATCCAGTTTTGCTTTTACTATAATCTGTAATCACATTATCATTTTGTATGAATGTGTAATAGCACGCTAAGGCTCAATACACAATACAGTACTCTAAAAACTTGATTCCGTTAATTGTTCAAAGTACACACACACTTATCACTAACATGCCCTCATTTAAATTAAACTTTTTGTATGTATGACTTTATATGATTGCAGCAGCCAATAAATATTTCTTAAAAGGTAAATTGAAATAATGGTAGTTTATTGGCTGCCACAATCATATAAAGCTATAAACTGTACAGGCTTGAGCCACAGTTGAGATGTGCCTCTGAAATCTCAGTTTCTTCAGCTATGTGTGCTCTGACACCATCCACTATTTGGGTATTCTACCTTGCTTCTTACATCTTACAGTATCAGCTTCTTATCATGTTGACAGTGCCAAAATTCTATCACATTGGTATTTCATCACAAGCTATGTGTTGCAAATGCTGCAAAAGCAGACTGCAGATTTGTCTTTAACTAGGTCTTCTCATAGGCCTTGAAGTACATGATTCAAAATACTACAGTATTTTGTCCAGGCCTCATCCCCTACATTAGCTGCAGTCAAAAAAAAGGACGGCAGCAGGAATAAATCAAGAAACATGGATGGATCCTTATGCACACTGGTCAGCTCCAATCTGAAATAACTCCATTCTGTGTATGGCAAGGAAACCACTTATGGGGAAGGCCAGGGCAGAAGCTGGAAATAAGTGTTTGGCCTAAACGCCTCTCATTTTTGACCTGAATAGAACTTGCCATATCCTATCCCCCTTACTGGGCCTGATCCACCAATACAGGGCAACGCAGACTTGTACCAGTGATTTTGCTGGCACAGGCCCGAGTTACCCCATTGCAGCAGCTGTGGTTTACCCCATGGCAAGGTCCCCTTACCCTGAGGAGACCTCCAGCAGCTGAAGTTCCCCTGCAGGATGCAGTGTATCCTGTGCTGGTGCCACCGCATCGGCACGGGGGAACTTAGGTAGGATTGGGCTGCCAGGGAAAGTACGGTAATCAGCAGGCACAGGGAAAATTCACCTACACACCCTTTTTGCCCCAAAATTTAGACCCTGGACATTATACTTGATTGGTACAAGCCCAGGCTTACACGACTGCCACCATCAGGTCTACTTCGGTCCTTAAAATCAGCATAAAGGAGTGCAGCGTCATGGAAGTCAAGACATGAATATGCCTTGAAAAATTAAGGCACATCCAAATTATTTGGACAGTAACGTTATTTACCTCACTTGGAATTTTTTTTCATGCAGAATGCTGTACTGAAAAAATAGTTTAAGACATAGACCAAAGATGCAATCCAGGGCCATTAAAATAAACAGAACTTTTGCCATCGCTTTCAGATGGCAAGTAAGATAAATCTCACGATAGGGACTATGGGCAGGAAGGAAAAGTCAGACTGGTCCGGAATAGTGGCAAACAGTGATAAAAAAAGACGGATGGAGAGAGAAAGGAAGGGACACAAAGCAAGCTTATTTACATAGTTGGATTTGCTGATTAGAATTCTACCGTTCTAACAATGTACAGAAAAGCATAACTCACATCTCTGATGTATTTCATTTCTTCTTTTAGCTGGTTTGTTGACCATCCATAAACTACCATTTCTTTGTTATGATTATCATCAGATCTGTGCACCACACCATACACCACACCATGCGAGAAATTTCCTGTAGACAATCCATTGGGAACACGGTAGATCTGCTATATAAAAATAAATACATTTTTATCCTCAATATAAAATAAATACATTTTTTATCCTCAATATAAGTACCGGCAAAAGTAGAGATACTATATTACATTACCATCACTGGACTGTTATTCACGCTGAACATGGTATAAGGCACATCATACCTCGTCAAATAAATAAATACTGGTAAATTTAACTGCAGTGGTGTGATTTTTTGTGAAAACCCTCCATATACAATAACTACTGCATTTCAAAATAACTTAGACAACATGGAGCAGCCAACAATTCACTAACACTGGGTAGTTTTCTTCACCTTTATGAACTTAACTGAGAATAGTTGTGTGTACTTTCAAAAGGTGCTTTTAGGGTTCCAACTGTAATGTAACTATTCAGCCAATCACATACCTCAACTAAAATTCTGCAGGTAACACAGGTGCCTAGTAGGCAGGTTTAATTTATGTCCTAATCTTGTGGTACTGCATAATCCTGAGTTTTCAGCAGAGATTCTAAAAGGCCCATTAAAAAGAGAGAGTGGTGGAAGAGGACCTGATGTGCACACTTGAATAAAGCTGTTTGCATATGGTCCAATTATTGACATTTCCATGTAGATACTGTGAACAAAAAGCAAACTTGTACTGATTCCAGGAGAGTTGGCTTCTGGGGAGGATCTCATTGTATGTGCGCACACAAAGAGAGATTATGTATATTTAGAATAAAAGATAGGCATTGCACATCTGTCTGAACAGCTGCCAAATTTTTCATGCCCCTGCTTGGTTATAAAAACTTGGTTTTTATATATTGGGAAACGAACCCACTTTAGTACATAGCATGACATGTAAAATAAATATAAGCATAAGACATGTGTACAGTCACACTGTTATATAACTGAATCCTGGCTTATCATTCAAAATACAGTGTTTTGTTTAAAACAGGAAGGGGGGGGAAGGAAAACAAGCAGTTTCAATATGAACAGGGCGGGGTGCCAGACTGAAAAGTGGCTTTTCATTTCCTGGGTTAAATATTTCCTTCAGTGGTTTTGTATCAACCACTCCCCTATGTGATTATTCATACTGAAACATTAAAGAATCATGTGTGTGAAATACCAAAGAGCAAAGTAATTTGAACTGGGAATACCTGCTTCAAAATATACTCTTTCAAGGAACTAAACTTTACACACTGGACAAGTAGTTTTGGCATAGTTCAAAATATTACATTCTACCAGCTCAGGACACTTTGTCATCATGTGCTTGCACGAAACAGAAAAATACTGAAAGATGTTCTACACTAGTACTGTTCACTGCTAGAGCCAATCCCAATGCTAGTGAGTTATCAGTAGGTTAACAATGAGTTTTATGGCCCTTAATGTTCAAATCTCTTTGTAGCCTTTGGGGAGAGGACATGCATTAGATTAGAATTTGAGGATGCAACAGAGAAATAGAAGACTTGTTTTGGCATAATCTTGTCATAACAATCTGTCATTATACACACAAACCTTGGACTTGTGCACTGAATTTGTGCACACTTTCAGGGGTACTGACTGGGAGAAAGACAGCGTTCAAATCATGTTTTCCCTGAAAGCTTTGAAAAAGTTCAAAATGAGATATACCGTATATTTTTCTGGTGCCCCTGTTTTCTTCATATACTCAGCAATAACTGACCAGTTTTACCAAAATCTACTGTTTATTAATCAGTTATAGCTATATGCCTTTCCACAAAAGTTATTACATAGCTAAGGTATATTTATTGATTCCAGTCATCAGAGTTGCCAAAATCAATTTCCTTTAACACTAATTTTACACAAACATTTTCTGTCCATTTCAGTTATATCTCCACTGTATTTCTCCCAGAAGCAGCAATGCGATTTTAACTGGGTGTAAAAGGTTTTGGTCTTTTTGTTTGTTTGCTTTTTCACAGCAACTTCCCAAAATTCACGTTATAGTTAAGTGTGGGGATAAAGAAAAACAAGCTTCTACTATTTCATGTTAAGCCCAGAACTCAATATTCATGCTGTTATCATGCTAGATGGTACAGAATCCTTTGCACCAAATACAGAATTTGGGATAAAAGCAGAACCTCTCAGGGCCAACCTAAACGTGACAGGGTAGTCATGTGTATTTTACTCATGTGTCTGCTCTGTTCATATACAAAGTGTTTGTGTGGGGGTGGGGGATGTCCATTTTTTACATGGAGGCACAAAGCTGAGGTCTGAACCCTTTCATTTGTCTTACTCCATGCACTCTGTTAATTCAGGCACTTCTCTCCCAGCCCAACGCCTAGTTCCAGTATCTACTGAAAGTGAACAGGGCTGGCTGGAAAGGACAGAATACAGCAGCAACATACAGGGAAAGAAGAGCAGGATTTAGCTCACCTCACTCATGTGCTCCATTTCATTTTAAATACAGACATTCCATCCTATCTCTGGTTTATATGTGAAGGAGGCAGACATGTATTCAAAGTCAGGGGTTCTCAACCCCTTCCCAGCCGAGTACCACCTCTGGCGCCACTCTCCTGCTGCATAACACCAGAAGTGACTGGCGATGACATTATCACCTGTTGCGGTTTTCAGAGGTCAGAAAATGCAGATAGGAGGCTGGGCGGGTGAGAGGGCCCTTCTCAGTGTTCCCGAGAAGCTTGGCCAAGGGCAGGAACCTCTCGAAAGCGAAAATGCGCTGTCAAAAGCGAAAATGCGCTGTCATAACATTGGACCAGGGTTCTGGCAGTCCAACAGTCCGAGTACCACCAGCAGTTGGCTGAAGTACCGCTGGTGGTACTAGTACCACTGGTTGAGAACCCCTGTTCTAAGTGACACATGTGGCAGATTTATCATGTCTATTTTGACCTTCAGTTGCAATGTACTTATTCTTAACATAGGCTCCTATACAGTACAACTTCTTGCTAATTGCAAGTTAGGGTCAAGTTACATGCTACTTTAAACATGCAGTTTGGCCCTTGCGTTCTTGAAGTGATATAACAGGTGCAGAGGGGAATGAATCAGGATCGGGGCCACAACTTACAGGGAGGGCTTTAACCTTTCCACCTTGCCTCAGTCCCAATCTGGATGACTTCATCCCAACCTGTGGCTATTTCCTCAGGAGGGACAAGCAGCTGGGGGTGGGGACACTGACCCAGACTGGGACCACGCAGGGAAAAGGGTTAAAGCACCCATGCCACTTACCAATCCGGACTAGGCCTCCCTGCAGTTGCTATTTCAGGTAGAAAAAACAACCATGCAAAGGCAAACTGAGCATTTAATGTTATATGTAGTTTGGCCCTTAAAATTACTGTACCTTCAGATGACAGACAGGGAAGGTTCTGCAAACTGGAATAAGAGTTGGTGCTTTTTTTTTTCTTGGCTGTTGTTATGGCATGATGTATTATACATGGGCAAATGGGCTGGCAAAAATGTTTTCCTGCAGTAGTAGTTTTTGTAGGCTTATTTGCAAGGCTGGGTGAGAATATTAGGAGACGCCGGCAGCTAACAAGACATCTTTAATTTTTGTTGAAAAGCCATATAGAAATATTCTTAATAAAAATAATTGTGAACGTGATGAGGCACATGCTGTAAATAAAACGTGCACATCAGTACAGTAATTTGTAAAAAGCTGTCTGGCAGGATAATCCAGCTACTGCCAAAACACCACCAACTTAACCTTGTGTCTCAAAAGGAATGGAGCCCAGCCCCATTTCAAAATGCTCTCTGGCATTTACTGAGCGCAGTTTTTTTTCATATTGCCTAATAAAGTCATGGGTGTGATGATAATAGAGCTCTTGACATTGTTTCATTGCTTGACCAACTCCCCATCGCTATGAAGACCAATCCAACATGGGGGAGAGGGAGGGGGAAGCGACACTCGTACCTGCCGCATGCATCATCCTACCCATATCTGCAAACAGAGGTCTTATCTCATGAACTAGAAAGGCAAATAAAAGTCCTTGATTGAAAAGCAAATCAGAGGCTGCTGGCTTGACATTTTTCCTACTAAACATACCTGGAACCATAACAACTAATCATTATTCAGGACTCACAGCTATCAAATGGTTAAGAGTATCACAAACAAAAGATGCAATGCAGCATCTGTCTGACAAGACAGCACTAAACTGTAATAAAGTTAGGCTTGCAGTCGCATCTGAAGAGGAATCACAGCTTTTAATTTGCTTTTAGAGCAACTTTCTAGCTGATGTAGCTACAAAAAAACAAACAAACCCAACCCTGAAAAACTGCTGACAGCACCAAAGGAAAGAATGAGCTTTCTGGGATAGCCACCAAGTAACTAGCTTTTATTGGAATATTGTTTGTTCTTAGGATGCTGTTTTAGCATGAGTCTGCATTGCTGGTTTTAATTTTTGTTATAAATTGCCCATGTTGATTAGAAACCAGGACATAAATAATAATGTTTCAGATCTATATAGCATATTTCAAGAGTTCACACCTACTATATTCAAATGCATTCAGCACTCACTACAACAGCCCTGAAGTGTAGATCAGTATTAGGTAAAGGTAAAGGTGACCCCTGACAATTAAGTCCAGTCGTGTCCGACTCTAGGGTGTGGTGCTCATCCACATTTCAAAGCCGAAGAGCCAGCATTGTCCGAAGACGCCTCCGTGGTCATGTGGCCGGCATGACTCTCCTTGCTGCAGCGCGTAGCATGCGGCTGGAACACGGAGCGCTGTTTACCTTCCCGCAAGCGGTACCTATTTATCTACTTGCATAAACATGCTTTGGAACTGCTAGGTTGGCAGGAGCTGGCCAAGCAACGAGAGCTCATCCCGTCGCGGATCGAACTGCCGACCTTTCGATCGACAGCTCATGGTTCAGTGGTTTAACCCACTGCACCACCCGCTGGCCTAGATCAGTATTACTACACCCTATTATTATTATTATTATTACTATTATTATTATTATTATTATTTATTATTATTTATAGAATTTCTACCCCGCCTTTCTCCCACAAGGGCAACCAAGGCGGCTTACAATAAAAACATTAAAATACATGTATACATTTAAAATCAAAGATTAAAACAAACAATTAAAACAATTAAATTTGTTTTGCATATCAGGTGTTGATGCTGAGAAAACAATAGCCTTCTAAAGCCAGTAGATTCATGGCTGATTTGAACTGGGGACGTCTCTGCTCACACTTGTAAGTCTGGGGCAGACGCAATGCTCCTGGATCTTGGTAATCAGGATTTGAAACCAGCTGGCTTCAAAACACAGCAAATTCTATTTAACATTGATGGCAACCTAATCCTCAACTAAAGCCAGTGAAGGGAGAAGGAGGAAAATTCACACAGGGTGGGAAACGGATGGGGAGAGGAAATGCAAACCCACAGCCCACTACAGAGTAGTTAAGAAATTGACAACGTTACATCTGCACTCAGTAACTGCACTGCATTAGTTCTAAACCAGAGGTTCTCAACATTATGATAGAGGTTCTCAACCTGTGGTTTGGGTATCCCTAGGGGTACGCGGACCTCTTGCTGGGGGTACGCCAAGCCCTGCCTCATCAGTAGCTAATTAAGTGTTAACATGGATTTTAAATTGTAATTATTTTTGGAGCCCTTCCGTCTCTCTGATTTTGGTTTTGGGCTTATTTTTGTACTTTGGAAAATGTACTTTGGTGGGGTGGGGAGGGAGGAGCTGATTTTGGGAAGTGTGACTTGGAGAAAAAAAGAGATCCTTGTCTGTCTGTCACACAGAGAGAGAAAAAGTGCATTTTTTCACATTTAAAATGGTTTTGGTACTTTTTTTATTTAACGATTAATTACCTAATTAACTGATTAATCAGCAGTTAATTAGCAGGGGGTACTTCAGAAAATTGGACCATGATAGGGGGTACCCGGGCCTCCAAAGATTGAGAACCCCTGTTCTAAACAGAGGGATCAACATGATCACAAGCTCTTGCAATTATGCCTGAATACACATACACAGATGTGATGCAATTGTATCTTAATCTGCTCACAATACTATTTTCCACTGTCAGAAAACAGAAAGAAGCTAAGAGTAGAAAAACTAGCCGCTGGAGGGTGGGATTTCTTTATTTAGCTGTGAACAGCTACAAGATTCCTGGCCCACACCTGAGTTTTAACTCTTCTTTCTTTCTTTCTCCTTCCCACACACACTTTTCTAAGTTTTTCAGAGAAAGCACACAACAAAACAAGTATACGCCAACAAAATTTATTTATTTTAGTTACAGACTGGGATTTTAGTGCAAATTATTTATTTTTCATATTTGTATATACCATCCTTCCTCCAAGCTCAGGGTGGTGTAAATTGTTCCTTCCCTTCTTTGTCCTCACAACAACCCTGTAAGGTAGGTGATGCTGAGAGACAGTGACTGGCCCAAGGGCATCCAGGAAACCACTGGCGTAGCTGCAGGGGGGACGGAGCTCTATGTTCTGCCGAGGCTCCGACCCTCCGTTACACCGGAGCACGAAGTGGCCCCGCTCCCTCGCCTTCGGAACCATTCAAGGCGGTGAAAGCGCTTTCAACATAGAGCTCCGCCCCCCCTGCAGCGACGCCAGTGCAGGAACTTCATGACTAAGCAAGGATTTGAATCTGGATCTTCCAGGTCTAAGTCCAACTCCCAAACCACTATACCATCCTGGCTGTTTTTACGCATTTTGCTTACCTATCAGACTCATCTGAACTTATTGAAGTACGAAAAAAATCATCTAAATATTTACCTCTTCTGTGTCTATGACAACAGGAGTGAAGCAAATATTATACTAATATTTCAGTTGTTATCGGAGATGGAGTCAGCCAAACCACATTAACTTACTTTTTTTGTTTTTGCAGTCTTATTTTTTCCTTCCTGAGAAAGCAAAGCTTCATCCGGGGGAATGGTTAAGCGTAGTCTACAAACATTTGCCTAGAGGGAAGACATAACCTGCATTTAGTATATTAAGAACATTCAATTCTTTGTGAAAATAATAAAAAGATACTTTCCAATTGATAGTTCCCTGAATTCGAGGGGGGGGGGAGGACAGGACCAGAAGTCAAAGATAACTTTAAATCACAAATGATTAAATGCTGTTGAAAGTGGAGAAGAAGGAACAGAAGAACTATTTATGAGCAACAACTTCTTTCATCAGTCAAAATTCCTTTCATTACAACTAGAATTTTTACTACAAAAATAGTTTCATGGTTTGGTTGGACATTTGACCTGTCAAAAAAGTAGTTTTAATGCATTAACTTTATTAGAACAGCAAAAACGATACATTGATCATCAGCAGGTCTAATACTTATACAAATTACAAAAACAAATTTGCTAACTGTGAAATAAGGTAGGATGTTAACATTTTACAAAGCTATAATAATTCAAGTTTCAATAAAAGTTAAGTAATTTTTCCTGTAGCTATGAATGATTCACTGAACAGTTCATCTCTTTCACTTTAATCCTGAAATACCAGATTCTGCTTACATTGACAAAATAAAGAAATTAAAACAAAATTAAAAGAAAGCCAGTTTTTAAAGGCAGTTGTGCTCCGTAGGCAGCAGCAAACCAATCCTTTAAGCACCAGCATAACCAACTTCAACTGGTTTTTCACCTACATCTGCATCATCAAATTCATCACCAGTATAGTCCTTAACTGCTGCAGGACTCGAGAGCAAGTGGCCCTCACTCTTGCCCTTGCTAACTAGGACTGTCACCCAATCAAAGAAATATTAGCTACAGTGCAATCCTATGCATGTTTACTCAGAAGTAAGTCTAATTGACTTGTGTTCAATGGCACCTTCTCCCAGGAAAGGGTATATAGAATCAACTAATGTGAGGGCGCAATCCTACCCTAAACTAGGGCGGTAGGTCTGGATCCAGCGGGGGGGGGGAGGCGGGGGAGGGATGGCGGAGGCGGCCATAGGCCCAGCCACCCGGGCGGGGGCATGGCATCCACCATATCCCGGTCCCCGCCGGGTGGCTGGGCCGTTACACGGTCTCCTCCAACTTCCAAGGAGGCCGATCGGCCCCAGCTGCGGTTACACTTGGGGAAGGGGACGAGCATCTCCTTCCCCGAATAGACTTTCCGCCACGGGCTGCACGGCCTTGGCTGCCCGGCGGATCCTTACGCAGGATTGGGCTGCCCATCAATTATCTGATTAAATCTGCATAGGACTAAAAATTTTTTTAAATATAATATTTTGCTTTTTTGATAGTGATTGCGCACAGACCTGCTCCTAGTCTGTAACTCTCTGCCCCATTGTCTCCATCCTTCAAATTCCCTCCTTTTTTTTAAAACAACCTGTCCTTTCTCCAGCGCAGCCTTCCTCCACCATTTCCAAGTCAGTCACAGGTCATAGCAAGGTCTGTTGGGAAGTGTAGTCCCATTACAGGATTAATGACTTCCAAGGGATTAATTGAGAAACAGTGGCAGCCCATTTGCTAACTAGTGATGTCACAATGAAATACAAAAGTTAAGCTAACACCTACATGATGACATTCTTGACTTTATAGAATATGTCCATGGTTAAGCAACAATACAGATTGTTCTTGTTTGACAGGTCAACTGACTGACATAGCTCATAAAACAACATGTAAAAGAAATGTTATAATTTTTTTGAAAGAGTGAACCAGATGGGGAAATTATATGTAAAAAAATTGCTTAGTTAAGCATTAGCGCTGGAAACAAGAACTGCCCTGCCCTGATCAGAACAGAAGGGCTCTCATCTCCTTGCTCTCATTTTGAAGAACTTTTCAACTATTTTCATATATTTTTTCCCAGAGAAAGTAAAATACCTTGAGAACAAATATTGGGGTACAGAGCAAAAGGATTAAAGACATCTATCTAAGGCATCTGGATAATTAATCAAAGCTTCCTGAGTCTTAGCAAATGCCACCGGTTGGTGGTCCAGGGCCGCCCGCTGGATCCTGTGCAAAGGCTGCCTGGCGCGCGCTGGGCCGGAGGTCTACTTGGAGAAGGGGACACTTGTCCCCTTCCCCAGGTGTAAACCCGGGCCGGCCCTATCGGCCTCCTCAGATTTCCGACAACGAAATAGCTGGCGGAAGTAGAGGTGGCCATGTAACGGCATAGCTGGCCCGGCGGGGATGGGGATATGGCTGACGCCATCCCCCGCCCCCACCCGGGCCGGCTATGCACTTACCTTCCGCCGCCGTCCGTGTGGAGATCTGGCGCCGGAGTGAGGGAGGCCAGCCTTGTGCCGGCCTCCCTTACTCCCGAGTCGTCGTGAACGTGCTTTACGGACCAATCGTCAGGACTGCACTCTGCATTAATCAAATGTCAACATTCTTCCATACTTTTGACACTGAACCTATGAATACACTTTTTGGTGCATGAAGGGAGATAACAGATGTTTCAAAACACCAGAATCATTGCTTTGTAAAGTCAGGATGAGTGTTATCCACTGATCTCAGATTTCTGTCCCCTACAGCATGCAAAGAATGTGCATCTTTGCATGATTAACAGCCTGTGTTGTCAAACTATCAGAGAAGTTTTTTAGAGAAGGATGGCCGTCTAAACAGCCTCTTTCATTAGAACTAGAGTTTTAACATGACATTAAAAGAGCTGCCAAGATTATATCTCTTAATTATAAGACAGTTCAAAAATATTTTAAATACTTCTTGTGAATCACTTCATGTTTTGAAGCACGCTTCTTATTCATACCTTTAAGGACTTTGTCACACTCAGGTAAACTTGTCAGGTAAACTCAAGTTTATCTCTGAAAGCATATTTGACAGGGAGAGACAACCAATCCTGGATTCAAAAGGAACCCACGTGTGTGATACACATGTTTGCTTATACGAGTTTGCTCCCACTCATTTCCACTTCAATTTCCAAATGTACACTTAACCTTCTCTTAGGTGTACTGTACACCTAAAAATCATGTCATGTGTGAATAAAAACATTACTGGTGGAAGGATTCCCTTGCATTTCAGCCATGCAAAATGCCTCTTTCCTGTAAATATCAAGTCCATAACCAAATCCTATGCTCAGGAATATGCTAGCTAGAACATTTTTTGACTGAACTGAAAAGGGCAATTGGACCTAAATAGGTACAGCCACAACAAGTAAAAATGAACATGCTTTAGGCACGATTCTAAAACACCTACTCTCACATAAATGCCATTAAAACCAGTGACCCTTGCAATATGATCCACAAGTGCTTAAGCTATTTGACATGCAGTCAAGCTACAGTAGGTTAGTCTCTTGACTTCAGTTGTAAGTAAAACAAGGTAAATCTGAATCCTCCTCTGGGATTTAACTTTGTGAGCATTTTCACTCATGAGATAAATGTGCTTTAATTACAGCATTTGTAATTTAAGCTTAAAATACAGAAGGAAACATTAAAAAGTATTTTTTTAGATTGAACACAGAATGTTTAAAACATTGAGTATCCAGCTCTTGCTGTTAATGAGCCTAGTCTGCGCACACACACAAAGTTGTGTGTGAATAAAATGAGACATCAAATGTGTTCTTTAGAAAGACCAAACTTTGTCATCCCACTTCCCTAACCTTGAGAGTAAAAGACACATGTGTGGTGCTGATAACATATGCAAAACACTGGGGCTAATTGTTAGGATTTTGAAATACAAGTTCAGCCAAAAGTCAGAGAACTCACAGACAGCTCTGTAACGTAACAATGAGCTCTGCCTTAAAAGAGAGTGACAAAACATAAGCCTTGGACCCATGTACTCAGGACACGTTTATAGATCCATGGGGAGAAGAATTTGTGTTTGTTTATACTGTATAGTAAATAACCATTGTATACTATCCAAAGTATTCTATTCCATATTATTATTCTAGATCAGAGGTTCCCAACCTTTTGGATCCTCATACCACCTTCGCCTCTGGCCCGCCACGTACTACCGGAAGTGCCGATGACGTCACCGGCACTTAATTCTGGGATCGCAGCCACGACGGAACACAGAAATGCCAAGTAAAACACACGGAAGGGACATTTCCTGTGCTTGGAGCCCACACACTTGAGCTCTGCCAGCTCAGCACAGCCTGAGCCACTGCTTTTCGGGCTTCGACATGGCGCCGTGTAGCCAAGATGGTGCCGGCCATCTTGGCCTCCCGCATACCACCAGTCTGTGGTCCACATACCACTAGTGGTACGCATACCACAGGTTGGGAACTTCTGTTATAGATAAATTAATGTGAACTTGTATCACAACCCCAAGAAAATACTGTACTTCCTCTTTCCTGAGATAACCCTGAAATGCCAAACAGCTTAGCTTTTCAATTCCATGCATGTTTACTCAGAAGGAAATCCTACTAAGTCTGATGAAGATTGTTCCCAGGACAGTAAGCATAAGATTCTGAGTCCGTTTCTGAGTCCGTTTCTGAAGTCATTACCTACTTTATTTGGGTGTTACTGGATGACTGCAGCTATGGCAAGCCACGTGAAAACTGATTCTGACTTCTTCTGCACCCAGTTCACACCTAGCAGCACCACAGTGTCAGAACTCATGCTGGTTAGCAGCCATAAACATTTCAGAATACACCAGGGGATATCTTTGGTCAGAAGCAAGTTTTGTTGGTCTAAAAACTGCAATTCTTCAACGTGCAGGAGGGATACATTTCTAACCAAAAGCCCCTTCTCCTTCTTCCCCACTTCTCCACCCCCATTGGACCTGTTCAGGTCACACAAAATGAGACGTGAAAGAACAGAACAAATGTGTATTAGAGTATGGTACTGTTAATGATTCAAAAAGATTAATTCCAAAAATAATGAATTCTTCCTGTTTAAGAGGGATGGGTAACACTTCTTAGTATCTGTCTAAGGAGCTATTTAACAATGTTAGGATCATACACTCATGCCTGTCTACCATGCCTCACCTTCATATTTGTTCTAAATACAATGTACACATATACATTCCAATGTGTGTAAGCATGATGCAATCTTCTCTCCCCATCGCTCAGTTTCTGATTAATAAGGATTGCACAGAGCACTGTACGGTACTGAACATGCTTGTGCCATGCACATGGCATTGAGTCTGCACCAGGTCAAGCAGTATCAGGGTATGCACACCATCCTCCTGTCCTATCATGCGTCCAGTTGTATTTATATGTAGGCAAATGTGTGAATACAGTTACCACATTTGTGCTACCTCCAAGCAACTGAAGGCAGAGAACATGGGAATTATTTTTTCTATTAATTTGTTACAGTAGGGCCCCCGTATCCGAAGGGGATACGTTCCAGCCCCCCCCCCCCCGGATATGTGAAAACCACAGATAGGGGCGAACGTCCCCTCCAGAGTTTTCTGAGGGGCCCCCACCCCCTGCACGTGGACCATCCACTATCCGTGGATATGTGAATCTCGACAGATAGTGGGGGGCCCTGTATTTCATTTTACTATATTCTCATCATAATCCTGCAAGGAATGTATCCAGGTCTGCAGCAGTTGGTGCCCGGCCAACCTTACTTGGGACAACTTCCTTTCGATGTGGTCCATGGTAAGGTGTGAACGACCTCCAGGGAGTCCAGGCAACTGAAGCCAGACTTAAGGTTGCAAGCCTGGATGACTTGCGAAGGTTTCTTGTTCCTACCCCTCCCTGGTTACCAGGACAAGTGAGCAGGAAGGAGAATCAGGAAGACAGGAAGGGCAGGCAGGGAAATGGACACAGCTGAGAGTTAATGAGGAGAGAGAAGGACAGGTTAGAAAAAGCTTCATGGTATGCTTGGCAAAAGGAAGTTCAGTGAAGAAACCTTGCAGAGAGGACGACTCAACTTCCTCTCCTCTTGGGAAGACTGAGGCTCCATGAGGAAAGGGGCTCCTCCAGGGAGCGCGACTGTAAGATACAGAAGACACCACTTTCCCCTTCCGGTCCCGTAAGGGGATCTCTCTCTTCCTTGGCTGGGTGAAGGCCAATTGGGGAAGTAGAGGCTGGTGAGGAAGGAATAGGGGCACCACAAAAGGTGTTACTGCAACTTGCCCAAGGCCACTGCAAACTTCATAGCGAGGAGGGATTTAAACCCAGGCTTTACTCATCCAATTCAATACTCTTTCTGCTACACCACACTGGCAGCGCAATCCTATCCAACATACATCACCGGTGTAACGACCGGTGCAGCGAAAACAGGAGGCCCCAGAACAGAAAGGGGATTCAAATCCCCTCCAAAGGGGGATTCATAAGGGATTTAAATCTCCCCTCCCCTCCAAAGCCTCCTGCCCTGCCCTCCCCTGCTGGTTACACCGGTGGTGTAAGTTGGATAGGATTGTGCTGTAACTCTGTAGTATCAATGGATAAATACAAGACCAGCAATTCAAACAGCTGCTTGGGGCACCAACAAAGCAGCCATGGGAAAACTGTGTGGTGTATGCCAGCATGCTCAGTCTATTGCACTGTAACAGATCCAGGGTCACACCTCTCAGATTGCATCTGCTTGGGGCAGCAAAATGTCTTGGATAAGCATTCAAATCTTCTGTATAAGCATCTTTGTTTATCTCTGAAACTCATCTGAAGATGCTGCCCTGAGTGACAAGCTGCTATGTTTTAAGCAAGCAGGGCTTCGCCATACCCACTCAAATGCCATAAAATTTACATTTTATGAGCAAAGTTAATGCACAATTTTTAAAAAAGAATGTTGATACACTGGGATGTACCTAGAGTTAGCCAGGGAGTGAATTTAAGAAGAGGACAGATCCTTCTACTCCTATTTCTATCCTGCCTTTCATCCAAGAAGCTCCTGGCAGTGTAAGTAGGGTTACCCAATTTTATCCTCCCACCAACCTTTTAAGGTAGGAAAGGCTGAGAGAAAGAGAGAGAGAGAGAGAGAGAGAGAGAGAGAGCAAGCAAGCAAGCAAGCAACTGAGTGAAAGGCACCAAGTAAACTTCATGCATTCATTTTCCTGCCTTTCCATCCCCACTCATATCTTATCCCCCCCCCCGCATATTCTTCTCACAGTCCACCCATCTATGGTCACCCAAGTCGTCCTCCTCCTCCTGAAGAATGATTTATTTGTTATTTCTCTACTTTCCACAAACTGAAGCTTTGGAGGAAAAACACTCTGTACTGGCTCAAGAACACTCTGCCCTTATACAATTACAGTATTTAAAAAAGGTATGTTAAATATATTAATATATATTTTAAATAATTGTATAAGGGCAGGGTGTTCTTGAGCTAGTACAGAGCGTTTTAACAACAGCAATAATAAAGCTGCTTTCTGCGGGGACAGGGAGCACCCTGAATATGCTGAAGGCGCCAACGTTTTCCAACCAACTCGGCTCCACGTTACTCCCGCCCTTTTCTTTGGCCTCCAAGGCAAATCCTTTTTCGCGCATGCGCCACAGCTTCTCCGAAGGTAAATTCCCTTCACGCTCTAGCATTGACGACGATGACTTCGGGTCACTCTTCAGCCCTCAGGTAAACTTCCTTTCTCCGAGCTGTTTCTATAAGCGCCACCAGGCTATCTATATATTCCTCTGGTATTTTCTTTTAAATATCATAAGAACGTGACTGAGATATAAAATTGAATGGGAGGGATAGAGGGAAGAAAGTTATTTTTTCTCTCGTGTGTCCCACACTAGTGGGGGTAGGGTCGTAATACTACCTCCGCTTTAAACAGAGTTTTCGTGCCGCCGCCGCCGCCGCGCGCCCCTCAGGGCCACTCCTGCCCTCACCTTCTTCTTCCCTGCTCCTCCGTCGGGCTTCTTCGGCGTGGTGGTGGTGAGAGTGAGCCCCGAGCTGTAGCGCAGCATTTTGCCTGCCTGCTTCGACTGGGCTCCCGGCCAGCCGTGGGTCTTCCTTGCTTGCTACAAGGATGGTCTTCTTTGCCTCCTCCTCAGCCCGCCGTCGCTTCTCCCTCCAGCTTCATGACCACCGCAGGCGACTGACAGCCTCCTTGTGACTCCGCTGGCGAGGCGGGCCGGGCTGCGGGAGGGCGGGGAGGGGACAGGGGAGGCAGCCAGCCAGCTAGCTGCTGATGCTGAGCCGGTCCTCCCCGCCTCTGGGCCTGCCTACTTCCCTTCTGCTGCGGGACGGATAGATCATAGACGACGACGACGACGCCTCAGAGAATGTGAGGCGCGTGTGTAGCTCTTAACATCGGAGAAAGTTTCATTTTAGCTTGGAGTGCACTACGGCTTTTCATCGATGACCTTCAGTCATCTAGAGGTACCCCTGATCAAATGGGCAGCATTTCCCCCCTGAACTGTTCTTTTTAATACCACTACCTCTCAAAACTGTAGGTGGCAAAGCTCCGTCTTAAAAGAGGCATTTCCCCCTCTCACTCACATAAACACAATCAATTACAATATCTCCAGGGATAGGAAAGAGCCCTTCTCAGTTGGTTGCCCCAAAAATCATATCGAGTCTTTGGACATCTTAAAGACTATTGTGACAGATTGTTCTTGCTACTACCGTATGTCCTCATGTACCCATCATCTAAAAACAAAGTATGCTTCTTCATGTTGTAGAACTATCATTTTTACTCCGTTGCAAATCTAATAGATTGATCAACTAAAACTCACATGATTGATCAACTAAGATTTCTTTAAGGCATTTTTATCCAAGGGTGTATATACCCATCTGGAGTTAAATGCGTACGGTACACCTGTGGGCTGGGAGGAAATTTAATTGCATTTGGACTCACTATTACTATGTGTAAGGGTAAGAATTATGCCCTATCCCACCCCCATTTCTTAATGAAATGGATTGTTGATTTGGTGTATCTTCCAACTGAGATTAGCAATTTATGACTCAGATTTATGACTCAGATTAGCAATTTATACAGAGACACAACAGGTAGCCTCCTTTGAGAATGGACATTTCTGCTGCTTCTCTGCATTTATATCCTACCTTTCTTCCAGCATGGAACTCAAAACATGAAAGTTAGGCAGACTTTCATCCCAGATACTGACAGAAACAGATCTACTAGTTTTGGCAACATGGCAGTATCATGTGCCCTAAAACCATGCCGTGACCCAAAATTAATTTACTGTACTTTTTTTTCAGCATTTATAATAACCTTTCTTATTCCATATTGAAAGCAGCTAACAAATCAAATAGCAGTACACAGGTGTTAGAATACTAACACCTAATCCTGTGCACTCTAGCAGTGAAATGGTGGCCCTTAAAATATAATCTTAAACCATCTTCATAGAATCATAAAACTGGAAGAGGACAGTAGGTCACCAGCTCCATCCCAAAACAGGATAATCCGTAAATAATCCAGGCACAATTGAGAACAGAAAGAAGCAAGGTGCAGTACACCAAGATGCCTGTAGAACTGATAACTCCAAACTTTATAAACTGATAACTTTATAAAATCAAACCAAATCCTTTGACATAGGGAAAGTTGAAGCCCATCTATGCTAAGCTCAGTAGTCAATGCAATCCAAATTTGACCGCAAGTTCCAAGTGTGGCACATCAGACCTTAAGTGGAAAAACTCATGAACTGAAAGCTAGAACAAAATGTTGAATTACTGTGCAGGAATTTATTCATTTGAGGTTTTGTTTTGTGGTTGGTTTCCATGTGGAAATGCATTTAAATGTTCAGAGAATGGAGAGGAGGAATACTTCTTCTGGAGGTATTCAGGACTACTTTTGCATACGCACGTGCAAATACGCAACAATCTATGGACATTTCCTGTCAAATGTTACTTGAACCAGATGGAAAAGACTGAAATTGCTTTTTGGGGAGGGAGAAAGAAACTCTGTCAATTGTATATGATACTATATATCCACACAGAAAGACATAGTCAGGACAACTGTTAAAACCATGTGAAAACATCAAAACAACATGATTAGAATAACATTTGTTTTCACTCATAGTCTTCCCATACATTTCTTCTACCTCTTGTACACTGAGATGTCTAATGCCTTTAGAAGGGGATCTTGAAAGCAGAAAACTGGGACCAAAGATTATCAAGTCATACTAAAATACTCAAAGAAAGCAAGCCAAGCCAAAACTTCTTGAGTATGTGTAAAAAAACAAACAAAACTCAACTTGTTGAATCCATTGCCAAATTGCAGTTATTGGCTTTAAGTGGTACTCAGTTGATAAACACAAGAAAAACATTATTTTTCTATCTTATCAATACTTTCCAATCTGTGCCCAAGAAAATCGGCAATCAAGCAACCTTAAGGTCTTAATGTTGGAGCTTGCTGGTTGGAGATTACGGTTGGTTTGTAGTCTTATTATTATTAACAGTATTTATATACCGCTTTTCAACAAAAGTTCACAAAGCGGTTTACAGACAAAATCAAAGGGCTCACAATCTAAAAAAGATACAGAAGAACACCAGCAAACAGCCTCCAGAAAAGCCTCCAGAAAAGACACTGTGCTGGGGTGAAAGGGGGCAGTTACTCTCCCCCTGCTAAATATAAGAGGAGCACCAATTGAAAAAGTGCCTCTTGCCCAGTTAGTAGGGGACATTGTAGATTTTGGGGGAAGTAGATTTCAGCCTAATATTACCAAAACAATATTTTATTTTTCCTTGAAGTTTTAGAGTCTGCTTTTTGATGATGGTTTGAATTGTTGTCTTTCTAAATTCTGTGTGGTACAACAGATTTCTCGAAAAAATTTTCACATGATGCAGAGGTGAATTGATACAGCATATGCACATGTCATTTAATTTGAATAATATGCAATACAGGAATAACAGCATTTCTTCCAGGGTTACGATTCACCTGTACAACATAAACTGAGCAATTAAACAAAATGTGAGCGGAAAAGAGGCACACCCTACGTCACAGTTGCAGCATGTGCAATAAAATGAAGTGGATGTCAGTTGTGCATACTATGATTTCCTATTCTGTTACATTCAAAATGAGGTGATGATGACCAGTTACTTTCTTGTTGAGGAATGCAAGAGAATAGTAAAATATAGCAGGCATGAACCTTGATGATGCAATAGAGCACATTAAAGTGTGCCTTTGATGAGACAGTGAATATTATACATTTCGTATCATCATTGACGATGGATGGATTGGGGACAGAAAGGGTTTCTTTGTATGGAAAGCAAAGCTTATGAGGTAGACATGTAGCTTTTTTGCAATAATGGAATGGATTAGTGTATCAGGATATATCAACTGGGACTGTTCTATTGACATTAGTGAACTTTTGCTTGTTACAGATTTCCTTCACCTTTTCATATCACCATTCTTCCTCCCTTACTCTACCCGTTATCTTGGAACTTTCCAAGTTTGCTTCAGAACGTACATGCTCATCTCAATAAACTGAACGCTGCATTTAGTTTTCTTGCTCTTATGGGAAACCAAAGCTCTTTGTGGATAGTGTGAACTTCTTTTGAACAAATGTTTATTTTTCTGCACATCTACAGCCTGCGCACTGTGATTAATCCCTGAACCATATATGTGTAACCCTAATAACATGCATGCACACTGCCTGGTAAGTTCAGAAGTAGACACAGGAGAGCCCATGAAAATGAATAGTAGTGTTCACAAATACTGTCTGTATCTATTCCTCCTTTCCATGTAACCACTCTTACACATGCACTTCTTGCAGCCCATACACTTCGTATACACAGTGCACACCACTCTCTCACATACATATCATCCACACACAACATATACACGACACACCTCACTTAGGGTGCTTCCCTCCAGAAAAGTGCCTCAGTTGCTGTTGGCCAAGGCATAATATATAGAAGGAGCAGATGAACCTAAGGAAATCCTAAAGGAATCTTAGCTTATGAACCCCAAGTGAACCCTTTAGCTTTCAGGTCAGGGTAGTTGGAAACCCTGAACACGCCCTTCCAAGCTTGCTACCTACAAACCTTAAAATGGTCTTTCTGAGCACTTCAGGCTCTAGCCACCTCCCTTTCTGGGGAAATTCTGGATTCTTCAACTTAAGGAGGCATTCTGATTGTTCCTATTAGCTATTAGATTTGGTACTTTTTTAAGCTTAGAGAGTGGAGGAAGCTTCCAGAACATGCCATATCAGCAGCTGTGATCTCTCTACTTGCATTACTTCACTTGCTCTGCCTGATACTTGCATTCTTAAGCTACAATTTTTCACGACTGCTATTGTTTTTAGCAAAGCATTTAGGCTGTAATCTTACCTTTCACATTTACCCTGGAGTAAGACCCATTGAATTGAGCAGACTTACATAGGATTGTGCTGTTAGTTTTCGTTTGTGTCCTCAACCATCTACCCTGTTTTCCCGAAAATAAGACCTACCCCGAAAATAAGACCTACTGGTAGTTTGGAGCTCGCCTGCCAATACTTGCCTGCTCTATTGCTGAACATGAGAGATTGTGCCAATGGTACTACAGGCAATGGAGTCACAAGAAATTCAGTCTGGAATTATGAGAGTTATGATGATGTTCCAGAAGAAGATGACATGATTGCATTTGGATAAATGTAAATTGTTATACCGGTACATTAAAAAAAATAAATAAGACATCCCCTGAAAATAAGACCTGCTGTGTTTTTTGGAGCCAAAATTAATATAAGGCCCGGTCTTATTTTCGGGGAAACAGGGTATATTGGACACCAGTAAATGTTCTAAAATTGCGACTATACAGGAACCCTGGATTGCAGAGTTTTTTTGCCTTTCATATTTGTCCAATATGGACATACAGTTAAATGTGGTTTATAGCACAATCCTAACCAACTTTCCAGTGCCGGTGCAGCCGCAATGCAGCCCCAAGGTAAGGGAACAAATGTTCCCTCACCTTGAAGAGGCTTCCATGACTGCCCCAGCCCCCCGCACTGCAAAATGCAGTGTGTACCCAGTTGGCACAGCTACATCGGCGCTGGAAAGTTGGTTAGGATTGTACGGTTAATCATGAAGATGAGGTGAGCTATAAAGTACTGTATACTGTACTTAATATCTGCCTTGGTATATTAGTTCAAATTTCATCTAGTCAGCATTCTGTTTCCAACAGTGGCCAGGCCAGCCAGATTCCCCAAGAAACTTGTATGAAATAACATATGCTGCCAGACCCTTGATACATCTAGTATCAAGGTACAGTATTGCTGACAGTGACTGGCAGCAGCACTCCAAGGTTTCAGATAGAAATTGTTCTCTGCCCTACCTGGAGATGCTGGGGATTGAACCTAGGACTTTCTGTATGCAAAACAGGTGCTCTGCCACTGAACATTCGCCCCTCCCCTAAGCAAAGCAATATGGTGATATTCACCCTGCATTGTTTGTCCTTTTAACACCTAGCATTCAAAGTTATGTCGCCTGTGTGCATGATGATTTTATTCAATTGCTAAGGCTAAAGTGCTATTGACACACCTGTGAACTTGGGTAACCCTTATAAAATCCATTTAAGCTAGTGGCCATCACCGCATCCTGTGGCAGTGAATGCCACACATTAATTGTGTGTTGTGTAACAAAGAACCTTCTTTGGTTTGTCTTGAACCTTCTGTTACACCACCAATTAATTTAATTGGGTGACCTTGAATTTTAGTGTGGGAAAGAGGGAAGGAAATGTCTATGAACTCTATTATCCCTATTCATAATTACTTTAAACTGTTGGTTGGGTATAATGTACTGTAAATAAGGAGACTATTTCAGAAGCAAGAGCTAGAGATTCAGTGACCGTGTGACTTACAAATAGGAGTAAAATTATTCCAGGAGGAGGGATAATTTTGTAATTAAGTTAAGAGAGATTTTGTGCTGGAGAAGACATGGACACACATAACTAAATACCTTGCAAAATTGTTGTCCGCATTAGTTACCAAAGCAGCACCAATCTCACGCTATATCTGTTCAGTAACAACTTATATCCTCTATCTCAGGGGTTCTCAACCTCTTACCTGCCGCGTACCACCTCCAGTGACAATCTCCCTCTGCGTACCACTGGAAGTAAGTGCTGATGACATCATCGGCACTTCCAGGTTTTTGGCGCGACGGAGCCCTCCAAAGTTAAGCTAAAGGGCTTGGGTGGGAGGGAGGGCCTTTCCCGAGCCTGGAAACCTGAGTGCTTAGGCTCTGCAGAGCTTGAGACACCGGTTCCAGGGCTCCAGCATGGGTCAGGGCGTGCTTCCTGGGGAGCTGCGAACCACTAGTGGTATGCATTCCACCGGTTGAGAACCCCTGCTCTATCTCATATAGGCTCTTCAGTCTTTCCTAATAGCAGTAAACCAGTGGAAATTTACTACCATAAGTTCCTCAGATAGCACTACATAAAATAGCTCCCGATTCAGACATTGAGGTTAATGGTGAAACCAAAAGCAACTAGTAGAACAGGATTTTCTAATTTACTGGTATATCTATCTGAGAAGCTCTGAGATCCAGATAAGCCTAAGGCTAAATTTCTTCAAGTTTCAGGCAGGCTTTCCTAAGAAGGCAACACTCTCCTCCCCCATTCCATCATGTTTTAATTGGAATGTGTCTTGATTAGACCAAGAAGCCACAGTATCCCACACTGTCAGCCAGTTGCTACATACATGCACGTGTCCATCTCCTAGCCAGTGTAGATTGGTACCTGTTCGTTAACTTGGTTGTTCGTTAACTGTTCGTTAACTCCAGCACTGATGCAGCCGCATTGCAAGGGAACCCTTACCTTGAGGAGGCCTTTGTGACTGCCCCCACACCGCAGGATGCAGTGAATACCCCATTGGCACGGCTGCATCAACACTGGAAAGTTGGATAGGATTGGGCCCTTAGTCTTATTATCCCATGAATCTTTTCTTTCCTATGAATCTGCCTCTGTAGGCCCTGAGCAATATTGAAAGCTGCCTGCCATCTATCTTTGTTTTGCCTTAGGAACTAGTTATGCATCTTTAAGTAATGCTTACCAACAGCAGGGTACTATATTGAAGCATGACATTACAGCTCGCGGCATGTGTTCGGCAGCTAAGAGAAGATGACTAGACCATTGAAGGAAACCATCTGGAGTTGAAGGTTTCTATAGAACAAAAATTGTAAAGACCCTTATCAGGTCTAGACTGTCTGCCTATGTAAACTGCCTTGAGCAACATCTGAAGTCATCTTTCATTAACCTTTATTGGCATAAACATATACAAACAATAACATCCAACCACATCTGAAGTGCAATCTGAGGAGAAGAAAGGTGGTATATGAATAAATATAGCAACATCACTTTGACAGACACAAACATAGGATTGTATTGCACTTCCAGAGTCATGCACACAAAAATGTTCTACTATCCCATACTCCCTTTGCATTTAGAAAAGAAGATACTGTGTTTGAAAATGACACACTGGCCAACACTACAGTATTTTAATACAGAACATCTGTAGTAGATTCTACGATATGGCTGCTTGGTCATCTGTGTTGCTACATATGTGGTGTACATCATTTTCTGCCACTTACAGCCCATTCCAACGCAAGGGCTAAGCAGCACAAGTCAGACATAAACTCAGCATAAGTCGCTTATGTCGAAGTTATGTCTGGAATGCGACCATTTACGGCGAAGTTATGTCGAATTTACGACCGACGGACGAAGAACGGACACACATGCGCACCACCGACGCCGACATAAGTCGGACCTAAAGTCGACATAAAAGTGGGCGGACCGTGGGCGTAACGGGGGCGGAAACCAATTATCGTCGGATTCCAGACCCTGGCGAGCAAAGACACGCCCCCTCCAACACAAAAGCTGACACAAATTTTATGTCGACCAAAAGGGTTGACATAAATTCGAGGAGACCCATAGGAACCATTTTACCTTACCCACCCCAGCCCTCTCCTGAAAAGCTGACACAAATTTTATGTCGACCAAAAGGGTTGACATAAATTCGAGGAGACCCATAGGAACCATTTTACCTTACCCACCCCAGCCCTCTCCTGAAAAGCTGACACAAATTTTATGTCGACCAAAAGGGTTGACATAAATTCGAGGAGACCCATAGGAACCATTTTACCTTACCCACCCCAGCCCTCTCCTGAAAAGCTGACACAAATTTTATGTCGACCAAAAGGGTTGACATAAATTCGAGGAGACCCATAGGAACCATTTTACCTTACCCACCCCAGCCCTCTCCTGAAAATTTCTAACACCCTACTCCTGAGTTATGTCAGAGTTATGTCGGAGTTGTGTCAGCAAGGTCTGGAAACCGACAGAGTTATGCCAAAGATAGGGAGCCTATCAGCACCCAGCCCCACCCAGCCTCATTCCCACAAAAGCCCAGCCCCAGGCCCCCAGTCTCTCTCTCTCTCTCTCTCTCTCTCTGAGCACGTGGCGTGGGGTTCTGTCCCCCATAGCCACAAAGTGGGACTTTGTCGGTGGAGGGCAAAATTCACCCCACTTCTCTCTTCTCCTCTCCTCTCTAGGGCAGAGAGGGCTGTTCTGGCTGTGGCCAAACTGTTTACAGCTCTGCCTGGGCAGCTGTCTCCTTGCAAGCATTTGCTAACCCATGTCTTTCTCCCAGCCCCTCTCCCCCACAGGCAACAACACCAGCAGGTAAGTGCAGGTAAGAGCAGGGTTCGTGCTGACATGTGTTCTGACTTCTGCCTCTTTGCATATAGAAATATAGGTAGGATACATGCCTCTCTACCAATGTCCTGTCTCATAGCTGCCTGCAATGCCTTCTTTGAAATGCCTCTTGACCAATGTCTTGTCTCATAGCTGCCTGCAATGCCTGCCATGATATGCCTCTTGACCAATGTGTTGTCTCATAGCTGCCTGCAATGCCTGCCATGATATGCCTCTTGACCAATGTGTTGTCTCATAGCTGCCTGCAATGCCTTTGCTGAAATGCCTCTTGACCAATGTCGTTTCATAGCTGCCTGCATAGCCTGCCATGATATATAGGATACATGCCTCTTTACCACTGTTTTGTCTGATAGCTGCCTGTAGTCATGTGAGTAGACAACGCCACAACTGTGGAACCGTTAGCCTTATGTAGACACCAGCTGTTCCCCCCCCCCCCTTTTCTCCACAGGGGCAACTGACAGGTCAGTATTGGAAGGTTTGCCATGGTTGTGACCCACAAGGTGTGTTGTTGTCTCTCTCGTTGACCCTTTTCCCTTACAGGATCATGCTCCCCTGACACCCAGGGAAGCAGCTCAGACCATGCTGTGTCTCACACTGATCAGCTGTGTTATTTTTCTCTCCCTGCAGGCGTTAGCAACCAACACACTGGCTTGTCTTCAATGGCGACTGCTACCACACACCAGCTGCCATGTAACACCCCTTGTTTTTTGTCTCCCCAGGAACGTCCACTACCACCTACCTTCCTGGGAGCACCCCTGGGCCTGCAGTCTGGTTGCCCCACTGTCGTCTGCCTCGATGCTGCCAGAGGTCAGGGAGCCAGCCCTGCAACCCTCCTCAGCTGCTGCTGCTGCTCCACCTCCCTGGCTGTCTTACTTGCTGCCCCTCCCCTTTCTATGGAGCAGGCTGTGGTTCCACAGGGGAAGAGCCTGCATCTCCAGGTCCTTTGGGCTGCTGCTACTACTTTCAGATTGGCTGCTGTGACTCCCCCTGGCAGCCTCGCCTGGCCATCTCTGCTAACGTTCCAGAACAATAAAGACGCCCCTCGGGCAGAGCCCCAGTGAAACATATGTTCCCAGTGTTTACACAAGCATTGCCCCCCACACAAAGACAGCCCCCAGCACTGAAGCCCCTACATGAGTCCCATCCAGGGACTGCCACGGCCTTCCCTGGGAGAACACAGCAGGGGGGCTGCCAGACCCCCATGGCACAGAGGGGAGGGGGGAGTTGGGGGGGCCTCTCAGGCAGGCAAACAGTGACAGCCAGGGTGTCCGCCTATAAAGCCGGCGCTTCCGTCGAAGGTCCGCCCGTAACGCCGGCGCTTCCGTCGAAGGTCCGCCCGTAATGCCGGCGCTTCCGTCGAAGGTCCGTCTGCATAAGAGGCGCCTGTTTATGCATCACCTTCATCTGCGGAGCGCCCCCTGTGTCCCTATCGGTCTCTGCAGACCCCTCTCTTGGAATCTGTCTCCCACCAGCCTTGTTGTCTGTCTGTCTGTCTCTGACCCACCTGTGCCCCTCCCCAGCACCCCCTGTCTGCCTGCCTGTGTGTCTGCCTCCCCTCCCACTCCCTGATGATGGCTGCTGGCCACCACCCCCTGCCAGAGCGCCTGCCGTGAGGCGCCGTTGTCGCCCCGTCTGGGGGTGTGATGAGCTGCGTGAGCCCTTCACGCTCGCAGCAGACAAGCCCGAGGCATCTCTCGGTCTTGGCCAAGGCACAGAGCAGAACGCACGCCGGGATGCCTTCTTTGTGGGCATTGCCCCGGCCCTGGAGGCCCTGGGCTTCAGGCAGTGCACGGGCGAGTCATGCCAGAGGCGGTTCCAGACCTCATGAGACCCCCCTTGTGTGTGACGTTCCCACCCCCTCCTTCCCTTCCCTCCCCCGCTCACCCCCCCATGACTCCCACGTGCGGCCTCAACGTGGCTTGGGGGTGGCATCGCCTTCTGCAGGAGGGAGGGGACGGCCACTCTCCCCTGCAGCAGGCGGTTACTGCACAGGGTGCCCTGTAGCGGCTGGCAAGGGGACCTCGCTCACCTGTCACCTGCCCTGCGCCCACCACATGACTGGCACAACCCCCATGCCTGCAGTCAGCCCCTTTGCGACCGGGCTGCGACAGACCCTGCGGCAGCTGCCATGGATGGATGCTGATACATGCAGACAGAGGCCTGCATATGCCCGAGCTGGACACGGAGCCTGGAGAGCCTGCCTGCCTGGGAGGTAAGTGTTGCCTGGATCCTGGGGTGGTGCTGGGCCACAGAAACTGCAGCCTGCCTAACTCAGGCATAACTCTGACATAACTCAGACATAAGTTATGTCGAACTTATGCTGAACTTAGGCCACTCTTATGCCAGACTTGCGGAGGAGTTGGGTTGGAATGGGCTGTTACTGTCATAGTGGTGAATTTTGGGTCACCAACTGGTAAAACTTCCCCTCCCGCGCTTTCTACATGGTAAACTGGTCATCTGTATTCATTCTATTTCCACTTAGGAAGATGGAAACCAAATTACAGCTCAGTCTTTACTTTCAACACGAGTATACACGGTTGCAGCTGTGTATATATTAGATTTTAACTCTTTGCATAATGATAATTTTTTTAATCAGTTATCAGTTACCGTATTTAAAATAACTACTGTACGTTTTCATTGAAAAATAGCATCTCTTTTGTAGTGACAACATTGGAGAAAAGCAGCATATTCAAAGCAATTATTTACAAAACTGGCATATCCTATAAACCTGCTTTATATTCTTCACTGAGTCAGTTAAGATTTGTTTTAATTTTTAACAAATGGAATAGTTATAATTTCCACCAAATGAAAAATGGTCAGGAACATGCTTATCAATATACTATGAATATTTCTAGGAGAATATGGTAAAAATCGGTGTTCAAGCATCTTCCTGGACAGACTATTTTGTACTACCCGGTAATCTTCAAAGAGTGTTCTTTCAGCATTCATTATCCGTTTCTTTCCAGTCATTGACACATCACCCAAAGAAATGTTCTGTTTACCTTCTTTCCATAGGGTACTAAAGCAAAGGCTTGAGATCGCACAGCTCTTTCAAATGCTGAAAGACACAGAGAGAGGTGAAGCACAAGGAACCTCTTTCCATAGGATAGCCTCTAGTGGCTGGGATAGAGACTTCATTTAAAGAACATTGCAGTCTGAATCTAAACTTCAAAAAATGTTATACTGTTCTAAATAAATATATGTTATCATGCACGCCACTTAAATGGTGGGACACTCCAGGGGGACCTTGTTACCAGATTAAGCTTCCGTTAGGAGAGATCACTGGAAGATTATAGCATCTGTGTAATATTTGGCTTATTTACAAATATACAAGTTGAGTATCAGGTGATTTCCTACACTCTCTCTCTCTCTCTCTCTCTCTCTCTCTCTCTCTCTCTCTCTCTCTCTGAATGTTCTACTTAGGGCCATTGTAGATGCTTTTGCTTCTTCAGCACCCAGACAAGATCCTGAGATGACTGTGTGTGATGATCTTTATTGTAAAATAAAGGTACCTAGTTGTATCTGATAGCCCTGCATGAAAGTGAATGATAATGTGACAAGAGAGAGGTGAAGCTAGTAAGGGCTGTACTGTCTGATGTGAAAATCTAGCCAGCTGCCTGCATGTCCAGGATGGTGGTTGCAGCATTGTCCTAGTGCGTGCACAACTTGCAAAATATTTTGCAGGGGGAGGGGTGGCGAGTAGAGCTCTTTGCCTTCCTCTGCTGCACATGAATCATCTGCAAGAATGATCTGGCATGGAAAACAGGATGCTGGTTTAGAGAACAACTAGCTTGTTCCATCACGGTTATTCCGGTGTTCCTACTCTAGGAAAATATGTATCATGGGACTAATATAGTAACAGGCCCTGATTCTGTTCCCTGTGAGGTCAACAGCAACATTCCTGTTGACATTTATGATTCCGTTCAGTTCATTTATTGATGCACAAGCTGTAGACCTGTGGGAATTTTACTAGAGCAGACAATGAGTTCACCCCACAGAGACAGGAAACACCTGCAGTGTATTTCCTGCATCTTAAAATTCTTGCTGGGAATAACTGGGTACTTTCGGAAACCTTGCCTATTAGGTAAAATGTCTGCAAAAAAATTTCCCCAAACTTTACAGTCACATTGGCTGTGTACAGACAATTTTATAGAGTCTCTAATGATTCAAATACCGGTAACTTGTATTGAAATTATGTTCAAAGGGAGAGCGGCCATTCTAGTGAAACCTGTATACGTTGGCACAGCTTGATATCTTTTGCACTGGGCATAAACAAACTAAATTAGACTGCAGTCCTGTCCACATTTATTTGGATATCCCATTGAACTCAGTTGGACTTACTTCTTAGTAGACACATAAGACTGAACTGTTCTCAAAAGGGGTTTCTTTAAAAAATGTTTTTAATATAAATTTCTATACAAAACACAAGTACATTCTTAATTTCTATACAAAACACACAAGTACATTCTTAATCTTAACAAGTTATGTCAGAAAAACTATATCATATAGTAAGATATAAAATGTCACGCCAAATGCAAATGAAAGATATAAAAAATTTGGAGTGCCAAAAATAGCTGAACATTCTACTTAAAACAAATATTCTAACTGCTGCACCAATATCAGATCTTTCACAGTAAATACATCTCAACATCACTTAGGCTACAATCCTGTGCACTCTTTCTTGCGATTAAGCCCTAGTGAACATAGTGTCACATAACACAGATCAAATAAAATTCTGTTTTCTTCACTGTGTTTTCACGTGATATATGTTGTTAGGTTTTCAAACATCATGATCTCGCACAGCAATTCTGTTGTAGGTAAGTTAGGAGATTTCCACCTAGGCACAATTTAATATTCTAGCTGTCAACAAAAGATTAATAATTAAAACATGCAGTGATCAAAATCAGTATTTGATAGATCATCCAGCAGTTTTGGGCTAAACGTAAGTGTTGACCTGTAATTTCCTTTATATAAAAAGGTAAAGGTGACCCCTGACAATTAAGTCCAGTCATGTCCGACTCTAGGGTGTGGTGCTCATCCCCATTTCAAAGCCGAAGAGCCAGCGTTGTCCGAAGACGCCTCCGTGGTCATGTGGCCGGCATGACTCTCCTTGCCGCAGTGCGTAGCATGCGGCTGGAACACGGAGCGCTGTTTACCTTCCCGCAAGCGGTACCTATTTATCTACTCACATTAACATGCTTTGGAACTGCTAGGTTGGCAGGAGCTGGCCAAACCTTATTATTAAATTATATAATACAGATATACTCACAACAAAGAACTTTTTAAATCCTCTTAAGAAAAGCACATACTGTATTTCAGATAGGGCTTTTCCCAACAACACATCCTCCCCTTTTTTTAACAGTACTGTGAAACTCAAAAGGCAGCTAACTGGTGTGATTTTTAGGAGGGCTTAACAAAACGTATTATGGCACAGTTCCAGTCTGGATATTTTTCTAGTGCCAACCTGGATTGCCTGAATGTTTTAAAAATTAAACAACATATTGTGCTACCATCTGGTGGATGAAAAGCAAAACTGCCATCACTTTCACAACAATGTCTTTTTTTTCCTAGAGAAGTAACTGTTAACTTAGGTTGCAATCCTAAACATACTTACTGTTTTAGCCTCACTGTAGAACATACTTCTGAGTACATGTATAGGATTGCACTGTTATGTTGTTGTTGTTCAGTCGTTAAGTCGTGTCCGACCCTTCGTGATCCCATGAAACATATCCCGCCAGGCCTTCCTGTCCTCCACTATCTTCCTGAGTTCGCTCATTTTCATGTTCGTGATAATTCCTTTTCACAGGCTTTGGGACAAGCAATGTCTGTTCTTTCTTACAGGCAGTCTCCTAATGTAAAACAGTTGACTAGCAACAATGGACCACCTAACTAAGACTCAGAGCTAGGGACTACACCCTGAAACAAACCCACAGCCCAATCCTGCTTAACTTTACACCCTGCAATGCAGCAAGGCCGGTGCCAACGCTGCATCTAGGGTGCAAAAGAAGTGGGCTGGAGGTCACCTTGAGGGAAGGGAACATTCGTTCCTTTACCCTGGGGTAAAGCCCTAGCTGCCCGGAAGGGTCTCCTCGGATCTGCTGGTGCAATTCCGGGAGTCCCGTGTAGAGCAAACTGGCCTGGGAAGGGGGGTAGAATTCGGTGTGCATTGCTGTCACTGATACCATTCCTGTCGCCACCCTCCCCCGCCTTGGATCGCCCTGCCCCGGAGCTCCTCCATGCTAAGAACTTAGACTCCTCACTGCCCGCCATGCAGATCTGGCGCTCTGGGGCCAGTGTAGGTCTCTGCGCCAGCCTGGAGCCGGCACAACTGCCTTAAAGCAGCTTTTTGTGATGGTTCTGGGTCGGCACAGGACAAGATAGATTGACTACTGAGAGAGAATTTTGTCTGTATTTGTTTTTGGATTCCAAATATCATTATTGAAAAAGTGATCTTGCTTATGTAAGTGCTGCCAAAAATAGAAGCAATTTTGCAATGCCCAGCCCCGTAGGAATGGGAAACATTCATAAGCAGTTTCTAAAATAGTCTCCCTGTCTCACTTGAATTTAGAAAAGAATCGGCTTGTATGTCACAGTTCTTAAACTGAAGAGCTGATAATTGTTGCATGCTAGTGGGCTGTTAAGAAGTGATGGTTCCACAGATTTACAGATCCTGAAATCTTGTCTCAGATTCACAACTGAAGACTTCAGTGATAAACATTTTGCAAGATTAGCATCATGACGTTTTTGCAACATCTTTGCAACTTTGCTTAGAAATCCATTTGTGTGTAAGCATTTTAGACACTGTCTTGTAACTATGAAATGAAATAAAATAGGTACTAAACAATGTAACACATAAAGACCAAATATGTATGGAAGTGTTCTTACAATGAAGCACTATTCATTTGACATACCCACAATTTGAGCCTGCATGCAAGTCACAGAAGCCCTGTTCAATATTCAGTAGAACATAAGAAGAGCCCTGCTGGATCAGGCCAAAGGCCCGTCTAGTCCAGCTTCCTGTATCTCACAGTGGCTCCACCAGATGCCTCATGGAGCACACGAGACAACAAGATAACCTGTTTCCTGTTGTCACTCCCTTGCACCTGGCACAGAGAGAACCTACTAATAAAGCCAGGAGGTTGGTTATGGCTTGTAACCTGTGATGGTCTTTTCCTCCATGAATCTATCCAAACCCCTTTTAAAGGCATCTAGGCCAGGTGCCATCACCACATCCTATGGCAAGGAGTTCCACAGATGAATTACATGCTGGGTGAAGAAATCTTTTCTTTTATCTGTTCTAACTCTCCCTCCACTCAATTTTAGTGCATGTCCCCTGGTTCTGGTGTTGTGCGAGAGGGAGAAGAATTTCCCTCTATCCACTCTCTCCATCCCATGCATAATTTTATATGTCTCAATCATGCCCCCCCTCAGACGCCTTTTTTCTAGACTGAAAAGCCCCAAACGCAGTAGCCTTTCCTCATAAGGGAGATGCCCCAGCCCATGAATCATTTTGGTCACTCTTTTCTGCACCTTTTCCAATTCAACTACGGTATATCTTTTTTGAGGTGTGGTGACCAGAACTGGACACAATACTCCAGATGTGGCCTTACCATCGATTTGTACAAGGGCATAATGATATTGGCCGTTTTATTCTCAATCCCTTTTTTAATGATCCCGAGCATGGAATTGGCCTTCTTCACAGCCGCCGCACACTGGGTCGACACTTTCATCGACCTGTCCACCAGCACCCCAAGATCTCTCTCCTGATCCATCACAGACAGCTCAGAACCCATTAGCGTGTATGTGAAGTTTTGATTTCTTGCCCCAATGTGCATCACTTTTCACTTACTTACATTGAAGCGCATCTGCCATTTTGCTGCCCATTCTCCCAGTTTGGAGAGATCCTTCTGGAGCTCTTCACAATCCCTTCTGGTCTTCACCACCCGGAAATGTTTAGTGTCATCCGCAAACTTGGCCACCTCACTGCTTATCCCCAACTCCAGGTCATTTATGAACAAGTTAAAAAGCACCGGTCCAAAGACCGATCCTTGGGGCATACCGCTTTTCACCTCTCGCCATTGTGAAAATTGCCCATTGACTCCCACTCGCTGTTTCCTGGTCTTAACTTAAACCAATTCCTAATCCATAAGAGGACCTGCCCTTGTATTCCCTGATGGTGGAGTTTTCTCAGAAGCCTTCGATGAGGGGCTGTGTCAAACGCCTTCTGAAAATCCAGATACCGGTATATAATATCCACGGGTTTGTTCGCATCCACATGCCTGTTGACCTTTTCAAAAACAAAAACAAAAAACTAAAAGTTTTGTGAGGCAAGACTTCCCCTTGCAGAAGCCATGCTGACTCTCCCTCAGCAAAGCCTGTTCTTCAATGTGTTTTATGATTTTTTCTTTAATGAGACTTTCCACCATCTTCCCTGGAACAGATGTTAGGCTGACCGGCCTGTAGTTTCCTGGGTCCCCCCCCCTCCTTCATTTTTTAAAGATTGGTGTGACATTAGCGATCCTCAAATCCTCTGGCACAGTGGCCGTTTTAAGGGACAAGTTGCATATTTTGGTCAAGAGGTCAGCAACTTCATTCTTGAGTTCCTTCAGAACTCTTGGGTGGATGCCATCTGGGCCTGGTGATTTATTGATCTTTAATTATCTTCTAACCTCTATTTGACTTACCGTGCAATCCTACTCTAACTTTGGCCGGCGGAACTAATGTTCCGCCGGCCGAAGATGTCGCATACTTGCCGTAAGGCAAGGCCGGCCTTCCCTGCTCCGCCAGCCTGCCGCCGGACCCAGGTAAGGATCCAGCTGACGGGGGCCCAGCTGATCGGGGAGAGGATCGGCCTCAGCCGCAAAATAGCTCGTGGAAATCTGAGGAGGCCTATCGGCCCCAGCCGCAGTTATACTCGGGGAAGGAGATGAGCGTCCCCTTCCCCGAGTAGACTTTCCGCTGCAGGCTGCCTGCTGCAGGCTGCCTGCAACAGATCAGGATCCAGCGGGCGGCCTCAGCCGCCTGGCAGATCTTTAGAGCAGGATTGGGCTGCCAATTCTTTAGTCAGGGGAGGCCATTCAGGCAGCGGTATTTGCCCAAGGTCTTCTCCCGTGAAGACAAATGCAAAGAACTCATTTAATTTCTCTGCAGTCTCCAAGTCCCTTTTTGTCACCCCTTTCTCTCCCTCACCGTCCAGTGGACCAACCATTTCCCTGGCAGGTTTCCTTTTTCTAACATATTTGAAGAAGTTTTTATGGTATTATTCCCTTTAATATTGCCTGCCGAGATTAGGGAAGGCAATTCTTCGTCTGACTGGTTACACTGATGATGAAGGCATCCCTCTCCTCTATGTATCCATTCACAACTTGGGAAAATGTCAATCTGGCCTTGCACCTGTATGCCCAGGTGTCAGCCATGGCCTGGGATGCTTTCACCCAGCGTAGGCTGGTGCACCAGCTATGTCTCTATGTGGGTCATGAAAAAATATTCCCATGTGTTGTCCATGTTTTAGTTATATTCCAACTAGACTATTGCAACACACTGTACATGGGGCTGCCCTTGACAGCCATTTGGAAACTTCTGCTTGTGGAGAATGCTGCTGCACAACTGCTGATTGGCACCAGGTGAATGAAGCATATCAGGACTATGTTCTTCTGTCTGCACTGGTTGCCAGTATGTTTCTGGGTCCAATTCAGTGTGCTAGTTTTAACCCTTAAAAGTACTAAATGTCCTGACCAGAGTATTCAAAGGACCACCCCCTTCCCCATGAAACTATCCATACCCCAAGTTCTTCAGGGGACAGGCCCTTTTATATGTTCTGTTGCTAACAGAAGTACATCTCGTTGGCGATACATGAAAGCTTTTTCTGTGGTGGCTCTCTACTTATGGAACTTCCTCCTGCAGGAGGTGAAGTTGGTGCCCTCACTAATTCAGTTAGGGTGGCAGCTGAAAAGCTTATTATTTCAGTTGGCCTTCCAACTGGTTTGATTGTGGTGCTGATTTGATGTTTCTGTTTGCTGCTTGATCTGCCTTTTGGTATTGTTGATTTGGTGGAGGCGGTTTTTTCAGTGAGTGTATTGTTTTTAAACTTTGTGCTGTTAGCCACCTTGGGAAGGGAAAGCATGGTATAGGTTTTTTTTTTTTTTTAATAAAGGCATCACAGATAAGCCCTGATTAATTCTAGCTCAAATTAAATCCAGGAAAAGGGAGATAAGTTATGGGGTTATCAACAGGCATGTCACAAGCAGTCAAGCATAAAAGGACATGAGAGCCAGAGTATATTCTGTGCCCACTTCTGATCTCTCTAATGGCACTTGCGGACAGACTCTGTATAGTGCCAACTAGTCATTGATTTTCTGTTTGCAAATCACATGGAGAACTGCAATGTTCCTGCTACAGCCCAGTGAATATAGTATTGTTTTGAGGACACAGTAAACTGATCCTTCTCCTCTTTACTCTTCTTGGGCTATTGTATCTGGGCATACACCAAAAAACAGTGGTGCTACCAGCAATCCACATGTGTGGTTACTGCACCACTGTACTGCTATTCTCATCATTAGAGTGAACAAAGCATGACAACCCTAGACTGAACATCTCATCTAGAAGCCTTAAGCCAGCATTTCTCAAAAAGTGTGCTCCTGGGAGCCCTGGGGCTCTCTGAGGCCCTTTTGGGTCTCACACCATAGATCTGAAAGCACACCATAAGTGGCCATCATCTGCCCCCAGCCAGGTTGGCTTGTCCGTCCCTCCAACCTCCCCTGTTTGTGGCTCTCCTTCCTCATTCCCCTCCTATTCCAGCTCTTTGCTGGTATTTACTGTTGGGTTTGGTGCTGCACCATTCTGTGCATGTACCAGAACTCTTGAGGCTCCCCGAAACTGTGAGCATGCGCCAGCAGGGCTCCCCAAGACTCATTTTAGGAATGTAAAGGGCTCCGGAGACCAAAAGGTTTAAGAACCACTGCCCCTAAGCCATATGCTGCATTAATTTTCCTACTTTCTACAGAGAGTGCAAGGAGTGCAGAGAGTGCATTTAACCAGTTTACAATTTTAAGCAGTTTTAACCAGTTTACAATTACTGGTATGACCTGTAGAGAAGACAGATTTCAGCCACTGTCATAAGCACATGCAGGAAGCTACATGAAGCAAGCACCAACATGAGGAACACCTTCTGAGCAAATATAACAAACAACCAAACTGATGTGCCATACTGCTTTGCTCAGATAGGCCTGTGTTATTTTCTTAACATATTCATCAGATACCTGTGGGTGGCATGACTCAGCTGCCATTATCACAATTGCCCATGCAAGGCAAGATGCACCTTCAGTATGTTCCTCATGCTTTGAATTTCAGCGTATCAATGTGGTTGTTGTGTGTGTGGCTTAGCATGGCCAGGAGTGCTGTTTCAGGTTTTAAAAGGAGTTGTGAACAGATTTCATAATTACCAGAGATCTAGGTGATCCTCATAAATAATCATGTGTCAGAAAACCGGAAGGAGAGGGTGATGTTACCACTACCTTTACCAAAAACAAAACCCAAGCCAAAAAACATAAGAGCCACTCTGCTGAATCAAAGTTCCATCTAGTCCAACATCCTGTTTTCCTCCTCTCTTGCTGATTCTTCCCCCTCCCCCTGCTATGACAGAGCATTAGACTTGGGCTCATACCCCGGTCATGTTTTGGCTCATACTGCCATTCATACTGTCTAAAAAAAATTCTAGCAACTTCTGAGATGTTATTCAAGGACTGTCCATAGCCATTCATTCATGCCCCTCAAAATATGACCACGTCTAAATTACCTATATGCATGGGAGGCTAGCCCTGGCTAGATTCTGTGAGGGCCTTTGGGAAATCATTCTTGGGCATGACTCAAAGAAAAGGTCACTAAAGCATTTTGCACAACTGGAAACCATCACAGGAAATAAGGTAAAGGTGACCCCTGACAATTAAGTCCAGTCGTGTCCGACTCTAGGGTGTGGTGCTCATCTCCATTTCAAAGCCGAAGAGCCAGCGTTGTCCGAAGACACCTCCGTGGTCATGTGGCCAGCGTGACTCTCCTTGCCGCAGCGCGTAGCATGCATCTGGAACACAGAGCACTGTTTACCTTCCCGCAAGCGGTACCTATTTATCTACGCGCATTAACATGCTTTGGAACTGCTAGGTTGGCAGGAGCTGGCCAAGCAACGAGCGCTCACCCCGTCGCGGGAATCGAACTGCCGACCTTTCGATCGACAGCTTATGGTTCAGCGGTTTAACCCGCTGCGCCACCCGCTGGCCTATCACAGGAAATAGGGCTGCACAATTTAGTCAATTAATTGATAAAAAAAACCTGGTAAGGATTTAAAAATTATTTAAAATTTTGATTTATGAAAAATGCCCTTCCTTAACTGAAAGGCAGATTTTTAAAGAAATTGAATTTAATACAAATACTTACAATTCTAGAGGTGGAAGGTGTCTTCTCAGAAGAGACATTCTTCCTCCTCTTTCCCTCACAAGGAGAATGCCTCTTCCAAGACGGCACCTTCTGTGTGATATGTGCACACATCTAAAAAAAGTGTACTGTTTTCTTCACAATTTATTTGCATGCAGATTTGTGTGAATTTAATGGAGTAATAAATCACTTGTATAAAGTAATAGATTAATCAACTAAGATTTTTTAAATCAGGTGACCACCCTAATATGTATCTCATGCCATACTATTAATGAGCATCAGAAGAGAGCGTAAGGTCTCATGTCAGAGAATCCTCAATATCTGGGCGACTGCGTGATGCCTTCTCTTGAGTTCCTTGGAGAAAAAGTAGGACACACAAGTAATAAGTAAGTCCAACACCAGGAAAGAGAATTCTGGACCTTCTGGTCTCTTATTTCTTGATTGATTGAGAAAGCACCATTAACATACATGGCACTTTACATACAGTAAAAAGACAGGTCCCTGCTCCAAGGGCTTAAAATCTAGATATTGACACAAGGGAGACAGAGGGGTGTGTGGGAAGTGGATGGACGCAGAAGTAAAAACAGGAAACAATATGCAGTTGATTCAGTTCCATGTACTTACAGTAGAGAATGCGGACTAAGGCATGGTATCAATGGCTTTACAGAAAAGATGGTTTTTAAGAAGGGATTTGAAGGAAATGAGCAAGGAAGCATCTCATAGGTGTTCCAGGAGACAGTTCCTAAGGGGCAGCAAGGTAGAAAGGATAAAGTTGCTTGAGCAAGCAGAAATTTGGATGGCTGAGGGTGGTGAACCCGGAGGAGCAAAGGCAGGCATGTAGCAGGATATAAGAGCTGAGAGGTAGAGAATGAAATGCCATGAAAGGCTAGGACTAGAAGCTTGTGCAAGATCCAGGAGCAGACAGGAAACCAGTGAAGGGATTTAAGGAGGGGCATGAGATGGTGAGAGTGATGAGTGAGATGAATGACCTTCGCAACAGAGTGTTGAATGGAGGTAAGGTGACTCAGGCTGCAAGCCTTATGTATGCTTACCTGGGAATAAATCCCATTGAACTCAATGAAATTTACTTCTGAGTAGATACATAGGATTGTGCTGTCAGAAGAGCTAATAGAAAACCAGAGAGGAGGAGATGGCAGAAGTCAAGATGACAAAGGGCATGAAGTTGTGTGTTTGCCATGGGACAGAGAAGCAGACTCAGATTCTTGCAATATTGTAAAGGGAGAAACTGCCTGATCTGATGGCAAACTGAATTCAGTCAGGTCAGTCATCAACGAAGTACACTGAGATTAATTTCTGTCACATCATCCAGATAAATGGTGCTTCACAAGGTGACGGGATACTGAAATGGCCCCCTGTTGAAAGGCTATAATCTAAACATCTACCGTAGTTTCTAATAGATTCTTCATACTATTGACATGGTGCAGCTGGGAGTTCTGGTTCACAAAGGTACTTGAGAGCAATTAACTGCCGGGATCAAATGGCGAAAATTGTATTCACATCACTTAATTAAAATAATTGGGCAAGCCACCCCATGACAACCTTTCACCATGGGGCCACCTCCACCAATTGACTATTGCTCCTGCTAGCCTGCTATTGGTTCACTAATATCCATCTCCATGTTTCCTAGTGCTAATCTGTAGGCGGCACCCCTACACAAGAGTGGGGGGGGAATGTCAGTACAGGAAAAGGGAAGATCCATCAAGTACATCACACTTTTCAGGCCCCTTTTAACTCCTCCTTTCTACCGTGCCCCATTTTTCAAACTCTCTTTTGATGCACAACATCCTTTCTGTTATGTCTGTACTAACACTAACCATGGGTTGAAGTTGGTTTGCAAACTCTGATTAAAGACTCCCAGCGTTAGCAATAACCTCAGTGGAGATGAAACACTATACCATGATTAACACTGAGGAGACACAGCATGGAAGCGCATTGGGTGCTCCCAATCACTGATCAAAGATCAGGAAACATTATGCCTTTAACTGGGCCTACTCTTAATTACAGCAACAGACCTCTTTCCATAAGGCTTGAGCAGGAGAAGTTCTTGGTGGATTGTTCCCATGGCTCAGATCAGTCTCCGATTCTCCTGTCCTTAATGCAGCCTGAGGCATCTGCCATACCCCACTGGTGAAGGTGATGTAGGAACCATGCAATGAGACTCCAAAGTTGAAGTGTTTTTGGCCAACGTAGTTTGTCAAAATGTCTTACCTTTTAAAGTTTAGTGTATCTGGATGTAGCTGCAAAATTACTTATTCCTTTTGCAGTGGCTTGAGATAGCATCAGTTTCCACTAGGAAGTTCTTTCTGCAGGAGACACCAATACTGTCTGCACAGGAGAACTTCCTGGTGGATTCTGCCCTATATTTGTTAAGCAAGAATGTGGAAGGAGAGGTTAAAAACTACTATGACCAACTGTGTAAAAGTCTATATTATGTTTCAGCACAAAAATGAATCACAAGATATTTTATCTATTGATTGTCAACACAATAGGCTTCCAATTTTTTGTTCCCCAATAAAAATGCTAACAAAGGTGTAGTTTACATCCCACAGACATTAGCAACATGTCTCACATCAATACTGATGGATTAGGATTGCAAATGGAAGAGAGAGAGGGAAGATGACAACATGAAGGTTGCTCAGCAGGAGCTGCAACACGGACTGGAAACACGCAACACGGGAGCCGCAACACGGACTGAAGTATGCTTCAGAAATCATTTATTCCTATTCGTTTATGCAGAGTTCTTTAAAAGTTGGTATTAGCCATTTATAAGACATGCATTGCTTGGAATGGAAGCCAGCATCCCTTCAAGGTTGACTGACTCAGGGTTTTTGTGCCTGAGGTGGAGAAATCCAAATGGCACCACACCTCCCATGGTGTGTCAAATGGCACCCAGGAGGCACCATCTATGGAAAAGCTGTTCTCCTGGGCAGTTACCATTGAAATGAGGTGTTGCTGTTTCATACCACCTGTTCATTTCAATGGGGCATGCATAGAAAAGCCTATAGAGTGGACCATTCTACCTCTCTGTGATGCCCCCTCCCCCTTGGGCATCTTCGTCCAGGGGGAGACACATCTAGGGGCCCATGCAAGGACATGGCTCTACTTGTCCATCAATTGTCACTCTACTTGTCTGATCATCAATTGACTAGGCAGACTCAAAATATGCTTCCGTTCATTTATTCCCCATGCACCCTTTACATTCTTGGGCAGACCTGTTCCTTCAGTCTGCCCTGCCATAGTCTTATTAACACAATCCCCTTCTTTGTTTGCAGATAAGGTGCCGAGATTTCATGGGATCTGGCCGGCGGGCAGTTCTGCCCCATCTCTTCCTCCTAGGTAAGTATGCCTCAGGTGGTCCCCTTGGAGGTCCTGAGGAGCCCTGGTCCCTGCTACCTTAGGGGTATCTTGCCTCAAGGTGTGGAGTCCCAGCACTGAGCACAGCTGGTGCCAGTGGGGTTGGCCCCAACACCACAGGTTCCACAGTCCTCTCCCTGGCTGGTCTGCCTGCAGGGGTTCTGCCCTCTCCTTCTCCCACTCCCGAGTCCTTCACACTTCAGCTGACCTCAGCCTAGGCCAGTCCCCCCTCCCTCTCATTTCTGGCTTGGTCTTTTAAAATGCCAGCCCCCCCCCCCCTGCAGGAATAAGAGGCAATCTAGCCTCAGCCCTCTTCGAGCTTCCCCGAGCCTCTCCAATCTCCCTCACCACTGTGTGATTGGTAAAGCGGTTGCTTCTGGGCCCTTCAGAACCTCAGCAGGGTGCTTCGCTGGCTCATTTTTGGTGGGTTTCAGTGACTGCATTTCCTTTCTCATCTCAATAGCAAAAAATAAGCTACATGGACTGTCTGGTCCTGGCAGCTTTCCCCATGGCCCCCAAGACTTGTCTACAACTCTCTAGTGCTACTAATTTGGGGATTATATTGCATATGCATAAGAGGCATTATGCAGGCTTGATTGTTTGGAACCAAAACTCACAACAGCTCTGCCTCTTATTGCTACGCAGCTCAAAACAGCTCCTCTGAGTCTTATTCAAAGCTGTGTTATGCACAGATGCAACATATCCTTCATCAGAACTAGTTCTTTGTCATTTTTAAATGTTCCTGTAGAACTGGCAAATGTGAACTGTTACTCAGGCAACTTGGCAGAAATGTATAGATTATGACTTCCAGAATTTTATTATTTTATAACTAAAGTGACTAATTCCAAGAAGAAATGTTTGCTTTATCCCCACAATGAACAAGAGTGTGTCCCAAAGTTGCTAACTAGGCAGTACTCAGCTACAGCTTATTTCCAGTATTTTAACAATGGCTTTCCAGATCTGGTCTCCAATCCTCAAAACTATCCACTTCCTTTCAGTTCCACATTAATAGCCCAATCCTAACCAACAGCACCGATGCAGCTGCAACGCAGCCCTGAGGTAAGGGAACAAATGTTCTTTTACCTTAAGCTTCTTTGACTGCACCCCCACCACAGGATGCAGCACGCACCCCAATGGCCTGGCTGCATCAGCGCTGGAAAGTTAATAGGACTGGATCGTAAGTCCACCTAATGCAGCACGTTTAAGGAGCAAGCTGCCCTTTTATGCAACATTGCAAAGGTGGCGATTGTGTAGAGAAAACAGGAGCAGCACCATCAGGGAATGAGCACTACAACAGCTTACAAAAAAAAAAAAAACATTTAACACACAACCTTGATAATGTACATTGTGCACAAAATCATATTTGTAGACTTCTGTAGATAAATGCAGAAATTTAAGTCTGCAAAAATAAAAGGCTGCACTAAAATGAGAGTTGACTTTTCTCACATGTTTACTGTGGAATGCAAAGGGCTATTCAACAGATAAAGCATAAGAAATAAAATGACATGTTTTGGCTGCTGAAAACTCCACTGCCCTACTTCAGGCTCAAGAGACCCTACATCTGGCTCTAGTAGATTACATCATCTGCTTCTCTTGAGCATGTGAACAAAAAGGTTTGCTGTCTCAAGGGCTCTGAAGCAAACAGCAGTTAGGGTGCTTCGCTAGATGGGAGTTGAACTGTGCCCTATGGAAAATGGGGCCCTTGCCAAGAAAAAAAACACACACAGCACACTTTTGCAAATCTACTGGAGAACCTTTTCTCAACAGGCAGTTTTCACAAATGGTAAGAGCTCTCTGAGGCAAAAGTGGCTTCAAACACCACAGGCTGCCATTGCTGCCATTCTTCCACGTGCTGCGAGAGCCCAATGGAAATGAAAGGACACGCTGTATTCATTTAGGTGGAGTCTGCATCCCAATAACAAAGTTCTCTTCCTGTCACTTAAATTGTGGAGCTTGGGCATCACAATGCCTATCAACAGGCTTACCAGATCGTCGCCGGGACGGGAGCAGTCTACCCTTAAGGGGGCGGGGCGTGGGAGGGCCAGAACGCATCGCGTTCTGGCCCCCCCCACACCACGCCCCCTTAAGGGTAGACCGCTCCCATCCCGGCGACGATCTGGTAAGCCTGCCTATCAATGCTATCTATAGAAGGCAGGCCTAGGGTGCCTTTTAAAAACAATATAGCCCTGGGATTGGGATTTGGACATGAAGGTACAGGCCTTTTGGATGAAATCTTGCTCTTAGTCTACAGCAGTCCTTCTCAAAGCATGGTCCGCAAACCAGCACCGGTCTGCAAGCCATCAGCTGCCAGTCTGCGGTGTAGCTCCCACTGCTTTTAGCTCCTCTGGCGGGTTGAGGGCATCCAGAGAGAGCAAGTCGTGAAGTCTTCTACAGCTTCGTTCGGGATTTGGACATTGCCTCTTGGGGTTGGCACTCCAAGCCCCACAAGAGGCTACGAGATCAAGATCGGGAGCCAAAAGGGAGATGGGACCAAGATGAAAGGAGGATTTAACCTGGGGACGAAGGAAGGATGGGCTGGAAGAGGAAGAAGCAGGGAGGAGGACGGTGGGGCAAGAGACAAAGGAAAACAAGAGGGAAGTGAGAGGCTTAAGAGCAGTGGAGATGCAGGGAACAGACAGAAGGAGCAGGAGGGGAGAACTTGCAGGAAGAGGGGGGCAAACAGATTCAGGATAAGACAAGGGGATGCAGGAGGCAGAGACAAGGGAGGTGGCAGGAGCAGGACAAGAAAGGACGTGGGGGAGAGGTATAAAGATGCAAGGGAACCTGGGCCAGGAGGCATACAGGGGAATGGAGTCATAAGGGGAGTCTGTGAGGAGAAGGAGCAGAAGACAGGAATAAGACCAGGCTGGCCAGAAGGGGAGAGCTGATGTGCTATATGCCTATGTGCAAAATAGAGAGAAAGTGTACATAACGCGTGCCGGTTCCTGGCACATTGGGAAGAAAAATTGCCAGTCTGCCATATCCGATAGTTTGAGAAGTAATGATCTACAGAACTTTTGGATTAACAGCTTTTCTGACCCTCTCACTGGGTCAAATCCTGCTCCCCTTGAGAAGAACTAACAGTTTGCTTGCCAAACATGGAATGTAACAGGCTTTTTTAAGCTTAAAAACATGATAATGACAATTTCTGCACTTTTCATATGCTCTATAAAAAATGAAACTTTATAAAAAAGGCACTAGTTCATAAAAACGTCTAATTTAAAATATGTACATTCTATACATAATTTCCTCCACATAATTAAATAATACTCTTTGCTTTCTTGCTTTATCTGTAGCATCCACTACAGACAAACCTAGCTTCAGATTTTTAGAAGCAGAAATTGTCTTGCTCTTTAAAACAGAATATTTAGCAACAATCCTATTTCGTCCAGAAAACTTCATCTTAACTTAGCTATATATCCTCCATGGTTTCAGGCATCTATGGAACTTCTAGCTGGTTTGGAAGGCAAGTACTTCTAGCTGGTTTGGAAGGCTATTTTAGAATGTTTATTTCTAGAACAGGTTTAAGTTTAAAAACAGCTATGGAGGGCTATATAAAATTCTTCCAACACTCAAATTCTTGCAGGCATGGGCTTCTGGACATTGTAGTTCCTTATTTTTCAATCATTATCCGTCACCCTGACAAAGTTGTGGGATTGCTTCATCTTTTAGATTTTGATATCATCGTCCTTTACGAATTTAAATCCTGAAGGTGCTTCATAAAGACTCTCCCCATCAGTGCTGAAATCATCGTCGTCATCGTCATCAATGTCACTCAGCAGTTTGCTTGAGGTCTTCTTGTGCCTGCTAATATAGAAGAATGTCAGTGTGTAGATATATAGAGTGAGTATATGTTCTAATGTAGAAAATGCACGGCAACATGCGGGCTAATTTCAAGCTATGTTTCAAGAAACTCTCTGATTCAAGCAAGTCAGTCCTGCAAAGGCATGGAAATTACCAGCTTGAATATGTCACATATACACAACTGACTTCTCTGCATTCTTATAAACTGCAGAAGTGTTAACATACCCTAATGGTCACTGCAGTTCTTGGATCTGTGCATCTTTGTGCAACTTGCAAACACAGATGTGTCTTTAAGGAATTATTCTGTATTCAGAAGGTAATAGAAATAGTGAGTCCCTTGGCAATTCAATACAGAATGCTCTGGGAGCACCACCTCGGTCCCAATGTACTTTTGAAAGTAACAGGGAAAAGATATTGGACACATTAGACTGGTTCCCAGGAGGAATGAGTGTGTGTGTGTGTGGGGGGGGAAATCCACCCCCAAAACGCAGACCAGATGAGACAAGACCATGCTTTGCTATGAATGCAACCTGCTCAACTTGATAAGGTCCCAAGGCAGAGGTACTTGGCATTGAAGATTATCAGGCCAAGCAGCCCCCAGAATCAAGCCAAGTAGTCCCCAAAACTATAAGCCACAAAGGCAGAAGAAGCAGGTAGCTCTCCAGCTCCTGGAAAGCCAGTGGGTAGTTTTAAGGAAGGAACGTTTTAAGGCTGTTCCTCCTTCACCTGAGTTCCTTTTTGATGGCATTCAGCTGCCCTTGAAGTTGGTCATTCAAATCAACTTGCTCTTCCAACTCCCTCTGAAGTTTTTTCTTGGCACTCTCAAGCCTGTCTATTTCTTCTTCAGCTTCCTCCACCTGGCGCTTCATTGCTTTCAAACGCAAACTCAGCTGTGAAATAAAAACAAACCAATTAGAACTTGTGAAGAACAGGTTGTTATTCCTCAACTACCTATGATAGAGACCATAAAACAACATCTCTGCAGCTATGATAGCAAAGAAGTAATCATGGAAATTTCACTTATATTCTCTAAAAATATATATACCGGTATTCTCCTCTAAAAAGAGAAGGCCTAAATGCTGCCCAGTGCTTTCTGGTTGTAGCTCTGCCACAATCTGCCGGGAAGCAGCTGGAGCTTCTAAAAAGGAAAACTTTGCCTAGAGAAATACTTATTAAAGAGTAAACGAGGAAGACATTCTCCTGCCCTTCATTACATATCTTGAATTCACCAGGAGACAACCAGTGCCTCAAGTTGCTAGCTAGCCCTAGAGAGAATTGGACAGAGCAGTAGACCCAGTATTCAGAGGGAAGTCTGCAGAAATCCTGTGCCCAAGAGACTATGAAAATTAAGCCAATCAGCTTACTATTTATTCTGCCTTCAAGGAATTCCAAAACATTAGCAGAGATATAGAGGGTAGAAGGTCAGGAGCAAGGGGGATGGGGCACAACCACTGAGGCTGGGTAGCCAGGGGATCACATGGTCAAGGAATAGCACAGAACTGTATATAGCCTTTAATACCACACGTGTGGTGGTCCTCTGAAAGCTCTGGACAACCCTGTCCAATGGTATCAGGGCCTTCCCCAGAACTGGTACACATTTTCAAGTTCCTGCCCACTGAATATTTTTGAAAGCTGAAATGCTCATGTGAGGTCAGCTTAAGGCTTTTGGGTGCCCATGGCAGAAAATCCCAAAATAGCACACACTTCCATCACTGTAGTTCATACAGGGCATAATCCAGTAGGACAGTAGTTCTCAAACTTTTTAGCACCGGGACCCACTTTTTAAAATGACACTATTGGGACCCACCTAGCTTTACGAGACTTAAAAAAAAGTGATCTGGAAATAAATAAATTTATTTATTTATTTACAAGTAAAGAGATCAGCTGCTTGCAGGGTAAAATAGCAACTATCTTGTAAACTGCAGGAGCTCAGCTCTTTGAAGGGCAATTAGTAGCTACTGTATCCGATTTCTGAATAGCCTCTGGGCTTGTGGCAATTACTCATCGGATCTTTCCATCACCTGGGACCCACCAGAAATCAGGTCGTGACCCACCAAGTGGGTCCCAACCCACAGTTTGAGAAACACTGCAGTAGGAAGTTGTCCTGCACAAGCCTCACTGAAATGGAGGAGAGTTGCACAAGAGCACAGCAGCAGATTAAAAGTGGCAAACTCTGTTATACGGCAGCTGTGTGTAACAAAGCCTCAACAGTCCATTAACCCTTACAAAGCTGGAGGAGGCAGTTTGCATCAGAGAAAGGATGGAAGGGAAGAGAATGATGAATTCATCCTTCTGCTGGCTGCTTTCCCCCCCGCTGGTGTTTACATTGTAGGCATAGGTATGTAACCCCACAAGGGTAAAAGCAGCCAGGGAGAGGGACGCTTTGGGGGGAAAACTGGCAGAGGAAGGGTTAAGCACTTCCTTCCCTTTCTATTCCTTCTCTGATGCACATTGCCCCCTCCTGAGGGGGGTTCACAAGGGAGAATTGGCCATCAGGACTTTGTTACATACAACTATAATGTAATATGTCATTTGCCCCATGGTGCAGACAGAGGGGGACTTAAAGGACATTTGGTCTGATACAGTGAGACAGTTCTTAAGGCTCCTGCTACCGAGATTATTGTTCAGATTTTGCCTTAGATTTCTCTAAACATTTCAATTCGCCCACTGTTGCTATTAAAAGGAAGGGACAAAATGGCACTTGGAGTAGGAAAGAGCATCCAATGAGACATTCAAGAAAAAGCAGATGTAGAAGCATGAACAATAGTTTTATATTGCAGTGTTTTTATGGGTTTCATCTTTGTATAAGCTGTGCCCAGCACTTATTTTGAGCTGAAGGGCAGGATATACATTTCAAAAAGAAATATGTGCAATAAGCTGAGTGCATGTTTCTGCAATTGTCAAGCACAACAACCAGTGGCATCCTTTGCACTTTACCTGGTCTTTTTGGTCTGTCAGGGACAGATGCTCATCATCCACTTGCATCATGAGCTCCTTAACTTTCCTTTCAAGCCTGCGGTTACTCAGCTGCAGATTGGCCCGATCCCTAGAAAAACAGGGGAGAGGAACAACCAAAGAGTCTGACATGCAAGAGATGAAATTAACTACATGGTGCATTTACTTAGAAGGCAGTTTCCTAAAGTTCTGATGAGACACTATGACTTCCATTTTAATTCAGAACAATTCAGTCTTGCATCAGAAATCATTTCTGTTTCATGTATGCAAGAGTAAGAATGATCCACCATCAGGGGAGCCCCCATAAAAACATAAGAGCAGCCCTGCTGGATCAGGCCCAAGGCCCATAAGAACATAAAAACATAAGAGCCTTGCTGGATCAGGCCAAAGGGCCATCTAGTCCAGCTTCCTGTATCTCACAGTGACCCCACCAGATGCCTCAGGGAGCACATAGTCAACAAGGTAACCTGTTTCCTGTTGTCACTCCCTTGCAACTGGCACAGAGAAAACCTACTTCTAAAAACCAGGAGGTTGCTTATGGCTTGTAACCTGTGATGGTCTTTTCCTCCATGAATCTATCCAAACCCCTTTTAAAGGCATCAAGGCCAGGTGCCATCACCACATCCTGTGGCAAGGAGTGCCACTTATGAATTACACGCTGGGTGAAGAAATATTTCCTTTTGTCAGTTCCAACTCTCCCTCTACTCAATTTTAATGCATGTCCCCTGGTTCTGGTGTTGTTCGAGAGGGAGAAGAACTTCCCTCTATCCACTCTCTCCATCCCATGCATAATTTTATACGTCTCAATCATGTCGTCCCCCCCCCCATAGCCGCCTTTTTTCCAGACTGAAAAGCCCCAAATGCTGTAGTCTTTCCTCATAAGGGAGGTGCTCATCATTTTGGTCGCTCTTTTCTGCACCTTTTCCAATTCAACTATATCCTTTTTGAGGTGTGGTGACCAGAACTGGACACAATACATTTGGTACAATGGCATAATGAAATTGGCCGTTTTATTCTCAATCCCTTTTTTAATGATCCCGAGCATGGAATTGGCCTTCTTCACAGCCGCTGCATACTGGGTCGACACTTTCATTGACCTGTCCACCAGCACCCCAAGATCTCTCTCCTGATCCGTCACAGACAGCTCAGAACCCATTAGTGTGTATGTGAAGTTTTGATTTCTTGCCCCAATGTGCATCACTTTACACTTACTTACATTGAAGCGCATCTGCCATTTTGCTGCCCATTCTCCCAGTTTGGAGAGATCCTTCTGGAGCTCTTCACAATCCCTGCTGGTCTTCACCACCCAGAAAAGTTTAGTGTCATCCGCAAACTTGGCCACCTCACTGCTTATCCCCAACTCCAGGTCATTTATGAACAAGTTGAAAAGCACCGGTCCCAAGACCGATCCTTGGGGCCATCTAGTCCAGCATCGTGTTTCTTGACAGTGGCTAACCAGATACCTCTGGGAAACCTACACGCAGGAGCTGAGACAAACCTATACCCCACCATTACTGATATTGGAACATACTTTGTCCTCATGAATTGTCTAATCCCCTTTTAAAACCAGCCAAGCTAGTGGCCATCACCGCATCTGGTAGTAGCAAACTCCATAAATTACGCAGTGTGTGGGGAAAAAGTACTTCCCTTTAGTCTGAACTAGATTTCCTACCAATCACATTCATTGGCTGTCCCAAGGTTCTTGTGTTGTGAGAGGGAGAAAGACCTGCTATCCACTTTCTGACAGCCTCCTAAGTTTCTGCATGAGTCACTATTCTGTGTGTGCTGCCTCTTAAAGCAGGTAATTCTGCAGCAAATCTTATTTGCAAGCACTTGGATGCTCCAGTCATACCTGATGCAGACAGTAGACAGAATCACCCACCCCCAGCAAAGAATGATTGGAAGGGGGCAAAGGCAGTGCAGTGACTTATGCAGAGAAACAACAGGCAGACTCCTCTATGGATGGGCACTCAAGTCAAATCTGCCTGCCCATGCCAACTATTTGCCATCCTGCGTTGCATCATGGACTATTTCACTATGGATCCATATACCCCAAATGGCCATTATGAACCCTGGACACTGCTTTCCTTGAAAGTCAGGTCAAGCATAACTTAAGAACTCTGTTTGCGAACTCATCTCACACACCCTAGAGAAAGAAGATGATCTCATTATGCAGTCTCCTGCTTCCAATGTCACCGTTCAGCGCACCTCCTGTTTTGTGTTTGCATTTTGTATTGTCCCCACTAAATATAGTCTTTCAGTATCTCATGTTTGTAACCACTGCATCCTGCCTATACCCATGTTGTCTCTTGTTGCACCTACTTTGTGAAGTTAAATCTGCATTCTACCTATTTCCAATGAATAAGTGTCACTATGTAATTTCCTGCTTGTATCTCCATTTTGCAGGCAACGTTTTCAATGACAGTTACCCCATTCCAACGTGTTATGTAATGTTCACCCTCTTTTGGTATCTGCCTGACACACACACCCCATCACATCTGCATTGTGGAAGGTACTGGCATCTTGATTGTAATGTGTTCTTTATACATCTACATTTTAGCTGTTACCATTAAGGCTAATGCTTAAGACCAACCCCTTAAGCAACACCCTCTGCACACCTGCATTTTGGTTAGAAAGGCTTCCCTTGATTGTGTGCCAGGAACAGCCACATCAGCACCCACTCAGTCCATTTACACACCAATACAGAAAACTCCAGAGCCTCTTTCTCACCCTGATAACAAGATTAACCTGCTCACCCCCAGAGCTGCACATAGCAGCAACTAAATATATATATATATTGGAAGATTTTGACCAACAAGCTGTCACTCTACTTGGTACAACAACTTCTGAGTGTGTTGCATCAAGTTTGTGCTTCCACAGGCTGCTTGGAAGCCTCTGGACCTCTGCAAGCCTCTCTGGAATCAGGTAGCTATAACCTTGCATAAATAGGGGTTATGGACACCCAGAATTCAGACAAAGGGCCCTTTGCCCCTCTTAAAGTAGGTGCCTCAGACACACTTGCATCCCCAGATCTTGTCCTAGTTCCCTTTACCTCTCTTCATTCTCTAGCCGCTCCTCCAGCTCCATGATCCTGGTTTCCATTTGAACCACAAGCCCTTCTTTGCTGGACCTGTAGGAGCCTTCAAGGTGAAGGATTCGACTTTTCAAATCTTTGTTCTGGAATAAAAATATGCAGATTTTACTGAATAGGATCAACTCACAACAATACTGGTTCAAGAGATTCTAGAGCCCAGGGCAGAAGATGCAAATGGCATCTCCTACCACTGATTAATGGTGAGATACAATCCACTTGGAAATTCTCTCATTGAAATAAAATGGACCTTAATGGTGGCTCAAGGTTTCTGGCTAAGATCCATCCATCTCTTACTCTGCCACCCTTTCAGTGCCATGAATCCATCTTCTCTCATTATAGGACTGCATCTGACAAACACATAAAACCTACCTTAATAGTTCCACCAGTAACAGAGGATGGGGCTGGAGAAAAGGAGAAGAGGATCTTTCAAAGCAGTCAGTGGTTGGGAAATACTGAGCTAGATGAACCAATGAGTTGATAGTTTATTTTTAGTGAGTACGTTCAGCAATGTGCAAAGAACTTTCCCTTTATCACTAAGTAACCTCCGCTTAGCTGTACATAGCTGGGATGTGGATAACGGGGTGTGGGAGCAGACCCACAAAGTTAACTACTATTATTTTATAATTAAAATCTTTTTGTATTCAATAACATTTGAATAATCTTCCAGAGGATTTTAAAAATGTGTAAGTGGAGAACTAGAAGCTGTAAATGACTTACTAAAGATATAAAACCTAGGGAGGAGTTGTAGCTCAGTAACAGAGAAAATGCTTTGCATGGAAAAGATTCAGGTTCAATCCCTGACACCTCCAGGTTGGACTGGGAAAGACCTCTGTCTGAAACCCCAAAGAGCCATTCCCAGTCAGTATATAGACAATAGGTAAAGGTAAAGGTGACCCCTGACAATTAAGTCCAGTCGTGTCCGACTCTAGGGTGTGGTGCTCATCCCCATTTCAAAGCCGAAGAGCCAGCGTTGTCCAAAGACGCCTCCGTGGTCATGTGGCCGGCATGACTCTCCTTGCCGCAGCGCGTAGCATGCAGCTGGAACACTGAGCGCTGTTTACCTTCCCGAAAGCAGTACCTATTTGTCTACTCGCATTAACATGCTTTGGAACTGCTAGGTTGGCAGGAGCTGGCCAAGCAACAAGAGCTCACCCCGTCGCGGATTCGAACTGCCGACCTTTCGATCAACAGCTCATGGTTCAGCGGTTTAACCCACTGCGCCACCCGCTGACCTATAAAAACCAATCTAAAACTCTCATGGCCAGCAATTATATTCAAAGATTTATACATGGGATTAAAAGCCATGTGTCTCCAGAAGATAATTAAATTATTAATTAAATATTAAATTATCAATGTTTTAAAAACAAGTTAAAAGGTTAAAAACAACCAGCTAAAAACAAAACATACTGTTTAAAAAATACAGACCTAGATGGACCAATTATCCCATTCAACAGAAGTGGGACCTTTATTATACTGTATGTTCAAGTTTCATATGTTCCACACAGAAATAATAAATTCTTTTGAGGAGGGAACACCACAACATTTTAGGTAGCTAGGATGCAGGACTACCACTAGGTGGTACTCTGCTCTGTAAGACAAAACTGAATGAGTTTAAGCAGGGATGCCTAAGGGTTGATTCTGCAGAGCACAATTTTGAAAGTTGAAGCTCCAGTCTGCTGGGAAGCCAGGCCTTCTGCCCTACAAAAGTGGTCCTCCTCCTTAATCTTGAGAGTATGGGGCTAGACTATGGATACTCAGTAGCAATGGGAAGGCACTCTGTAGAAGCTCAGAGGCACTTTTCTTAAATACTACTTCAGCTGGTGCAGCATAGTGGCCAAGAGAAGAGACACAGCTGCAAATCAGAATTTCCCTGGATCAAATCTTGCCTCTGCCAGGAACTCAGTAGGTGGCCTTAAACAAATCACTCCCTCATCTCTCCAGCTGCAAAATGGGGATAATATTGCTTACTCGCCTTAGAGGGCTGTTATAAGGATAACAGGGTACAGAAATTCATGTGAAGCACTTTGAACTCTTGAAAGCACTATGCAAATGCTATGTAGTATTATTATATCCCAATTCTTAGCCGTAACATTGACGACCACTCCGACACAAAGGAAGCAGCAATCTGTACCTGTCTTTCTAGGGATATCTTGTCACATTCCAAGTCTTGCCTTGCAGCCCTTTCCTGAAGAAGCTCGTTTCTCATTTGCTCAATCTGTGATTGATTAAAAAAAAGGGGGGGGAGCAGAAATCACCAAACTGTAGCAACAGTCTTATTCTAAGTTATGCTAGTTGTGTATCTTAATATTCTACAGTGGCACTATTGGGAGCTACAGAACGATATTACTGCTTGTACAGGACACCGCACTTGAAAGCAGTATAGAACGCGGTAGTGACTGGGCCCCAATTCGGAGCATTTGCAGTCTGCAACGGATAGGACAGAAATGGGGGAGAGTGGGGAGAATTCACAAGGGGGGGAGAATTGTGGGGCGAATAGAGAGGAGATATGAGAATTGGATGGCAAAGGAGGAACAAAGGAAGCATCATGCTGACTTGGTGATTTCCTTCCTGTTGGAAAAGAAGTGAGGAAGGAGGAGAGGAGGAAGGCTATTCTTGGCCCAGAAAGCAGCATGACAAAGACACAATGATGGAGGAGTATGGAACAGGGGGCAGCTGGCAACAGAGGAGAAGTGTTATCACTGCGAAGGGCAGAGAAGGAGTGGAAGGTATCCTGCTTTATAGATGGAAAAGTTATTATAATAATCGCATTAAAAGAAACTCCTCCCCTAATTGATAGAGAGGAGGAGAAGAACTGGCAATCAGCGGAGCATAATTAACATAAGACCTGGCAGTCATAAGAGGACTATAGTGCTATACTGCAGACATAATGTTGACCTTGTTTGCAAGCCACGGGCACCAGTATGGTACCTGTCATGGGAACAGCATACTGGTCCTGGTGACTATATTTTAACCACAGAAGCTAGGAAGGCATCAGAGAGTTGCAATCAATGTAACAAAATGTTTCAAACATACAGGAGAAAAGGCTGAAGAATCAAATTGCAGGGGTGGCCAGTTTCTTCTATTTAGAGGTCCTAGAAGCCTGCTGATCTGGGCACGTCCCTGAAACAGGGTGGAGCTTCCTACCCAACAGGCACTAAAGGCTCAATCAGAGCACACCCCAGGCACACTTCTCCCTCTACTACCCGTTCCCTAACACCATAAAACTTTCTAAAATCAGTGTTCATGTGAGTATTGAAGGATGTTACCTATGGAGTATCTATCATTCCACTGTCAGAAAAGACAGACATAGAAAGATAAGTGTTCTATAGATACAATCCCATTATTGGGGGTCATGCAAGATATTCTGATATAATTGCTTCCAAAGGCCCAGACAAAATAAAAAGCACATTCTGAAGACAAGAAAATAATGAGCAACTAATTGCAAATGCAACTTTTACATGGAGGAAGTTGGTGGAGAGCAGGTCACTGTGCGGTTTCACACACTGAGCCATTGTGTCCTCTCTGTGTGCTCGGAGGCTGTGAAAAATGTGGGTTACCATAACTGAGTATCACAGGATATAGGACAGTGGCTATTATAGTGCTGAAGTGACGGCTGTCGTAGAAGGGGCAACACAGAATCTAAAGAACAATGTTACGCACTCCCCACTTCCCCAAGAGATGAGATGTTCCAGAGGCTGCACTACTGGGTTTAATTTCTTTTGGATGAGAGAGAGAGAGAACTGGAGATTTATAGTGCCTTCATGATATTTGTTTTACAATATTTAGAAAAATGCCAGCAGATCACATGGGAAAGCAAACAGTAGATCTACTGACCCCCCTGCATCATATTCCCAAAGAGCAGAGGTAGAATCCAGCTGCCAAACTGCACTCAAGTTGCACTAACTTCAAGTAAACTCTTAGCACCCCCCCCTCTCACGCATGCACGTGGTGCCCCTCCTGCACCAATAGTGCTCCAAACTCAGCCATCATTGCTGCCTGGACCAGAAAGAGCATAGACTGTCCGTGCCTCTGGGTGTAACACTTCCTGTTTTCTCCTCTCGAACACATCCAAGACATTGTAATTCCATTACAAGGATACATTCTCAGGAACTAATTCAGAGATCACCTGGACAGGATACACAGTGGAAAGCAAGAGCATCTGATTCTGCGTGTGGCTTTATTAAAGACAGGCACACTTTTGGCTGAGGAGCAGCTGCAAGGTTGGTCGACAAGGAAAATGTAATTTGATTTCTAATAATAACTTAAAGCATACTGCAGCCGCCGTTTTCCGGCACACACCTCGCAAGTTCTTGAGAAAGAGAAAAGGAAGAGGAAAATAAAACCTAAGCCTTCCTGCTCCCCTGAACCAGCTGACTCAGCAGAAACAGCTGCTCAATAAAGGAAGCTAATGGAAACATTGATGCCTTGCTGGATGAAAAGAAGCCTTCTCTTTCCGCATTTTCATTTGTCTGCTCTGCACACCTGCGCCAAGCGAGGAGCAGGTGTGCGCCATCCACTGGGACCGCTTTGCCAAAGGAAATGAATGACACTGTCAGTGTAACTTCATCCTTTGCTCATTTACTCTGCCATCACCATGGAAACAGGCCTCTCACACAGTTACTAGAAGCTACTCCGAAGTCAATTAATTCATGTGTAGACTTCCCCCCCCCCCTTTAGTTGTTGCAAACCAAGAATTCTCTGAGGCAGCAGAAGAAAGAGAGATCAACTTAAAGGAGAGAAGCAGAATGGCTGCAAATTGGTAATAAAACAAAATTGGGTGGGACACTGGAAGAGGGGGGCTATCCAACGCTGTTTTAGTTATTGATTTGATAGATCTACAAAGGCAGTAAACATAGAGGTAAAACCTGGCCTCTCTGACAGTGATTGAGAGCATTTAACGCTCCATAAAAGTGATGCTATTCACTAGTCAGTGCTGATTTTTCTGCAGATAAGTTTTCATTAACATTACATTAAAAGAACATGCTGGTAAGAACCACCAGTTGCTGGATCACTGACAAGGCTGGCAACTTTTGAACTGTAGCTGTTCCTTAAGCAGCAATTTGCTCTGCAGCAATTAAGAGGTGACCATGTTTAGCTCCATGACACGCAAACCTTCACCTGTTCGTTTTTACTGCATATCAAACCTCAGTTAAGGGTACAGAAGCAGGCCTGCCTTTTTTTTTTAATCCTAATTACTAGTTACCCATGTTTACCAAACAAACCCATTATTATTCCTTGCCTTATTATGAATGCTTAGCAGACCCTGAAATCGTCTCCTGGGAATCCATGCCTTGGCTATCTCCATACTGACTCAGAACAAGACAACTTTTGTAACTCATGTATGAAATTAGGAACTCCAGAGCGTTTGGTACAAACACCTATTTTACCCAAACCCCTGATTATGTAATGCACTGGTTCTCCAGTTGTGGTGGAGATGTCCTTTTAATTTTCAAGACTACAGCAGGGGTTCTCAATCACTTCCCAGTCGAGTACCACCTCCGAAGCCACTCTCCTGCTGTGTACCACCGGAAGTGACTGGCGATGACATCATTGCCAGTTACTTCCAGGTTTACATGGTAACAGAAGACTGCAAATGCACAATTCTGGAATTCACAACCACAGGGTGGCAGTTTTATCTCACTCAGATGGCTTTAAAAGACTACTAGACAATCTCACAGAGGAAAAGTCTATTAAAAGCTATTAGCCATGATATCTAAAGACACTTCGATATCTCTGAAGTATCTCTAAATACGAATTGCTGGGAGGGTAAACAATAGTGGAGGACTTGTATCTTCACAGCCTGCCTTGTGGATTTCCCAGAAGCATCTAGCAGTTCATGATTGAAAACAATTCTCAGCCCCACTTGATTAACAACTTGAACATAAGAAGAGCCCTGCTGGATCAGGCCAAGGGCCCATCTAGTCCAGCTTCTTGTATCTCACAGTGGCCCCACCAGATGCCTCAGGGAGCACACAAGACAACAAGATACCTGTATCCTGTTGCCACTCCTTTGCACCTGGCACAGAGAAAACCTACTTCTAAAACCAGGAGGTTGTTTATGGCTTGCATGCCACGTCCTGGCCCCTCCCCATGCCACACACACACACCCCACAAGTAGCAAAACTAATACAGAAATTAAGGGTGGGGCCAGGGCATGCATACAAGTCATGAATTGAGTGTTGCCAATTTGGCACTGAAATATCCTAACTAGTCCATCCCAACTAGTCCATGATCAACATGGTCATCCCATCCCAACTAGTCCATGGTCTCTTTGCCCCTCCAAAGTGCTGAACAGATGCAGCCATCTTTTATTAAGCAGGGGAAGGAACAACAGAACAGGCCAGTCACGCTGTACTACAAACTCCAGTCTGGACTAGATTCCAGTTCTGCCACCTGCATAAAGAGGGAAGCACACCCTGCCTCTCTATGTGCGATGGTGTGATTGCCTGGTGCACCTGGGGAAGGAAAGCAGAAGGAAGAAAGATGTGAGACTCCAGGGCATGGTGCAGCATTACCCCACTTATTCTCGTCACAGATGTCCTTTAACCGAAATCTGGAGGAAATTGCATGTCAACAGGCACAAAGCCAGTCACCATCTCTCAGCCCCACCTACCTCACAGGGTTGTTGTGAGGACAAAAAGGAGGGGAGGAAATATGTACACCACTCTGAGCTCCTTGGAGGAAGGGTGGTATAAAAATGTGAAAAATAAAATAAATAAATAAAATTTCATTGGTGCAACCCCAACAGGAACAAACAGGAAATGGGAAGATTAGAGCCAGTAAGATGTAGCAGGTAGAGGGCTGGGCTTGAATCAAAGAGATGGGCTCGAATTTCCATGCTCATCCATAGCACTCACCTTGGGCTGCCCAACGTAGACACAGGGTTGCTATAAGCACAGAAATGAGGAATCCACTCTAGGCTGCCCTGATATATGAATGCAATAAATGAATGAAATGTACAAAAAACAAAAGCTGCTCCCACTCATGCCATAGGGAAAGTCACTGGTGGTTTGTACCCAATAAATAGAACCTATAGGAAAATGTCAGGGTTACTTACTGTGGCCTCCCAACCCCCCCCCCCCAAAAAAAAAACCACACACACACACACAACCACCACAAACTGGTTAGAGTTTGATGACATGGAATTTTGTTCATTCTGGTGAAGTACCTGCTCTCTGCACCGGCAGATCCTTTCTGACAAAATGTCCGAGTTGTTCCGTTCCTCTTCAAGCTCTAGTTCCAGCTGGGACATCTTGTCCTAAAAGGAACAATACAACATCCATGTCAAAGATCTGCACGTATCTTAATGAAGAAGAGCTCTTGAGCAGCTCCCCTTCAAGGCCAAGGCCCATAACCAAATGAACAAAATACTGAGAAAGGAGTTGTGAACTCCGGATGATAAAATGGAATCGGTGTTAGCATGCAACAAGCCAGAATCCCCCATGAATTTAATTTGTTCGCAGTGTAAAATTTATTTATTTACGCTATTTTTACCCCGCCTTTCTCCCCAAAGGGACCCAAGGCAGCTCTTCAAGTTTAAAGTCATTATCAGCAATGATCGACAGCATAACATTCTCCGAGACAGTGTCTTAAGTGCAGCCAACACTTGCTGCCCATCATCTGTGGAAACTCTAATTGCAGAAAGTGTCGCAGAAGGCCACAGCTCCACATCTCGCCCTAGCCATGGAGCTCGAGGCCTTTGCCAGACAAAACACAGCCATCATGATTCATAATCTCTCTTTCTGTGGGCTGCCAAAGAAGGTAAATGGGTCAGAAGTTTTACTTGAGGTAGCACATCCTTTTGCTACAACCACAACTGGGCTGGGCATGCGACTCCCAGAACAAAGGAAGGACAACATGTTCGGGGGATTTGGCCCCATTTCAGCAGCCAGTGGATCACATCTAGATCACTGCACTCAGAGACCATATGATGCCAGAAATAGGAACATAGAAACAGCCATGCACCTTATAAGGGAGGGCCACAGGGAGCACAAATAGAAGGTGACTTGGGAGAAAGATGTGGCCAAATCAGGTTTCCTCTGCATGTAGTGATGCTCATGGCACAGAGAGGTCTCAACAAGCAGCTGAATCAAGAAAACTGACCCTGTGGGCTTTACTATGGTCAATCATTTTGTGCTAACCTTGATAATCATGCACACACAAAAAGACTCATACTGCACCCCCAATTCATCTCCTACCTCCATTATCTTTGCCTGTCTTGCCCGGTCTTCTTTCAAGTGGTTTTTGGCTTCGAGTTCATATTCTAAGGCTTTCACGGTCTGTTCCAGAAGCTGAGTTTTGGTAATAGCCTCATCCTGGGCTCTCTGATGATCCCGTAATTCTTCTTCCATGAACCGCATCTGAAACAGAAGGAAATGTGGACCTCAAGCCCCTGGGAGTCGCTTGTTTATTCTCTGTACAGCACTTACCATGCTGCTGCAGATATAGACATGAAAGCATAGGATCATCTGCCTTCCCTCATCTGGCCTTATCCACACAATTACTTGCCAAAAGGTCTATCCATGAACACAGAACTTTTAAGTCAGAAGAATCTCTCAGCTATTCATATCCATCATCCTGTGTAATTTCTTCCAGTCACAAGATGGCAGCATTCCAACGTTTTTTTTTAATCGGGAGGAGAGGATGGTAGCACGGAAAGCAGGTGTTCTCTCAGACATTAAATGCATTCTGACTAGATGATTTCCTAGTTTAACAAGTCCTTAGATAACACTTTCATAGTCCATGACAGCTAGCCAAACTCTCCTGACTTCCTTGAGCTTCCCTACATGCTATCAATTATCCTGGAACAAAACCCCTTAAGTTCACTCCAGTCTTTACACAGATGGTGACTGAAGTTCACTGGAAGTGAGACACAAAGCTTTGATACAGGTGGGTCGGAAGCCTCCACTTAAGAGTCTACTTAACACCCTTACGGCGCAATCCTGCCTAAGATGCAGTGGCCGGCCTAAAAGGCCAGCTGCTACATCCTAGGTCCATTGCGGGCCATGTCGGTGCAGTCCAGGCTCACCTGGGGGGCGGGAAGGGGATGTTCATCCTCCCGGTGTAAGCTGCGCCGGCACCAATGGGCCTCCTCGGATGTGCACCAACTCTTTAGATGGCACATGTCTGGAGAGGCTGTGTTTAGCCCTTGGGCCTGGTCTGGGAATGGGCTCGGGTGCAACTCAGCGCCAAAATCCCCACCCCCTCCCAGCCCGGGCCAGTCAATGGCACCCACCCTCCCCACGCCCCTGCGCCGACCGGTGCAGGACACCTGCAGCGGCCGGTACGGGTTGTGGTTGGCAGCGCAGTAAGCAGTGCCAGCCTCCACACAGGGGCTGCTTACTCGCAAGGAGCCGCAAACATGCTTTATGGCACGTTTGCTACTCCTTAGGCTGGTGGAGAAAGAGCTCTGCTGTCCTAATTCTATGCTGGTATTTACATCCTAAAAGTATTAATTGCCATTTTTCTAAGCTAACAGGCTCTGCTCCTTGACACTCCGTTTACAAGACCTGTGTGCTCTTTCCATAATTCTTCAAACTTGTTCAAACTTGTCCCTCTTTGAAGTTTATCCCTTGTGACCATGAGTGGCCAAAATGAAACATTTGTCAATGACGACTCTGAAGGATCAAGCCTGGAGAATTAATTTATGTGGTCTGGAATTTCTTTTCCACACTTTTGCTCATGAACATAGGTAAGGATCAAAGACCCACAGTATGTCATCTTCTAGATCAAATCTGAAAGGATACAAAACAACTTAGGAGCCGTTACCTCCTCCTGTATTTTGATGGCTGTCAGACGTGCTTTTTCCAACTCCAGGTTTTTGTCTCTCAGCTGTCTCTGCGTCTCTGCAAGCTCCCTGCGATTCTTCTCCTTGTATTCATCAAGCTGGTTCTGAAGCTCCAGGGTTGACGTCCGTGACACCTCTACAATTTCTGCCATCTAGCAAATGGGAAAATGTAAATAGGAAGAGGAGATAAGCGTTGAAAAGATTTTTGAAAAGGGGAAAAATGCATGTACTTAACGTCTGAGTGACAAAGTTAAATTTGCAAATAGTTTGGGCAAAATAGAGATGTCCAAGGAACAAGTTACCAGTAAACATTTCTTTCAGCTTGTGCGTCTCAAAAATTATGCTACAAAATCATCGTTCTATGTTTCAATCAGTACAATTGCTGTTTAAACCTTGGCCTAATTCCCCTCCCTAGGGCTTCAAAGAAGATCTCCTTGGCCAGGGAGGAAGAAGGACAGACATGGACTACTGCCTATCTTGGTCATTAAACCTCTGTGACTGTATTAAGTTATTGTCACTTTAAGCGCAAAAGAATCTTTCTAAGCTACTGACAGTTGCTGTGTCTTGACAGTTGGCAGATCTGGGACTCTGACAGTAACATTTCACTTCCATACATTAGTTTGCATAACAAAGATCTTAGGGGTATTGTTCTCTCTGCCAGATTTGGAATCTGTTCCCCCCCCCCCCCCGCAAATGTTAACCATTTCCAGACATTTCTGCAGTCTTTACTGGCCTTTATAGTTGAGGTACATCATCATTCTAAAACTACTGTCATGAATTTCATCGCAGGCTCTATTCGGGCTGGGCATGGAGATATCTCCTACTCTAAAGACCAGTTGATTAGAGACTCATCAGCCTCTCCTTTTGGGTTTGGAAGAAGGGTGTCAGGATTTGGGATCGGACCAGACAGAGCCGTCCATTGGGTGGGGCAACTGGGGTGGATGCCCTGGGACCAGAGCTTTCATGACCAATATATGGTCATAATGGGGGGGGCACACTGGTTGAGTTGCCCCAGGCCCGCACCCTGCCCACACCCTTCTAGGGACAGCTCTGGGACTGGAGACTATGGCTGCAATCCTATCCGCACTTACCTGGGAGTAAGCCCCATTGATTATAATGGGACTTACTTCTGAGTAGACACACATAGGATTGGGCTGGATGTGGCTACTACTGGCACAGAAAACAGAGCTAAGGAGGGCTGAGTTGTAGGTAACTTCTATCCATGTGAGAGCTCTACTCCAGCATCCTCTACAAGGAAGCACCTCTAAGACTGCACCGTACTTCCAATGCTGCCCTGGAAATATCATTGGTCACTTGAATGGCTTGTGCAGCCACACTGGCCCAGGTCAAGGTGTTAATGAAGGTGCTGCAGATTGGGAAAGGAAGTTCCTGGGACCAGAGGCAAAAGAGTGGGAGGAGAAAATGTATAAAAAAAATATATGAGGGCTCCCAACAGTCCAGCACCTTATGTCCGGCACTACCAGCTTTATGTTTCCACTGGAAGCCTGGCAAACTGAGTTCTGTGCTTCATGGGTGCCATCTAGGCTGCAGTACCAGCCTGCCCAAGCATCAGCCGACCCCAAAGAGCCAATCCTTGGCCACCAGGCCCTATAATATCCAGCTCGTTCCTCAGTTTGAATAATACATTTCTTGTACAAGGATGCCCAGGACTGGTCCTACAACAAAACCGTGAGACCACAGGTGGTCCATTAGAGGGAATGGCCATAGACCCATGGCCACCACCAGAGCACCCTCCCTTTCATAGATTGCAGAGGGCAGGGGAAGGATAGAGGATGCGAAGCCAAGACTAGTAACCTTGAGCAGCAGCTCCCTCCCTGCCCCTGTCCACTCTGCCTTTTGAAAGGGTGGCAAACAGGAAGCCAAGTGAGGAGAAGATGCCGCCGCCACCGCCACCATCACCATTCACCCTCTGGCTCCCTACCTGCTGTCCTTTCAGAAGGAAGAGAAAGCAAGACAGGGAAGCCACTCTAGGCTAGTAGTCTCATCTCCTCTCTCTACTTCCTCTCTCCATCCTTTGAAAGGGCAGCAGGAAGGAACTGGGAGGAGGGCAAGAGCAATGGGAGGGGGGGGGAAGGAGGCAGCAAAAGAGGGTGAGCTTTTTGCAGTGCACAAGCATGTTGGGGGGCAGCACTTGAACTCAGTATCATACACTGAGGGGAGGGAGGGGTCTTTGGCCGGACCTGATATCACCAACCTAAACTACAGCCCCCTTCCCCAATTAGTGCCCATTTTAAACCACACACCTGCTTCTGGCCCACTTAGGAAAAGAAATAATCTCCCTATCAGACTGCTTGGAAATGCAGGTGTGAGGCAGGGGAGGAACACAGGACCTGGAGTGGGGGTGTAAGTAGTACTGTAAACTCAGTTATGTAATTGGCATTTCCTGCTGCAATTACTTACAGAATGCTTTGCAGATTTTTATGATTTTAGTTCATTTAGCTATCGTTTTTATCATGGATTTTAATGTGTTTATACATACATTTTTATTTCAGGATCATAAGGCAGGCCATAAACTTAGTACAGTAATAAATATAATACTGCTATTCATTTTATAAGAAATTTACAGAGTAACATTTTAAAAATTCAGGAACAAAATAGCTACTTGTTTAATTGTATCCCGCCCTTCTAACCCCACAGGCCACTAGGGTGGCTCATAACAGATATGAAACAATTTATAAAATAGATGGATCAAGTCATTAACAATTCAAAAATACAACTAAATTACCAAAATCAGTACAGATCATCATGATCAGCAAAGGAAATGTTATCGCCCAAAAGCCAGCTGGAAAATATGGTTTTAAAGAGCTCAATATCTGGCTCACCCAGATCTCCTGAGGGAAGGAGTTCTACAGTCTTGACCTTGCTACTGAGAATAGCCTGCCTTTTGTTCCCACCACTGAGAGTCTCCGATTAGTGGAGTATGTGGGCAGATACATGTGGGAGAAGGCTCTCTTTCAGGCATCTAAGTCCTGAGCAGTATAAGGCTTTAAAGGAAACCACCGGTACTTTGAACTGGGCCCAGAAGCAAACTGTTAACCAGTGCAGATGGTAAAGCACGGGAGTAATGCAGTCAGACCAGTGGGACCCCCAGTGGCTGCGACTTCTGGACCAACTGAAGCCTCCAAATCATTTACATGGGGCTGTCCTTGAAGAGTGTGTTTCAATCATCTAAGCATGACGTGTCTACCCATCCAGCACTGCAGCCAGGCCTGCTTTTTTCAAAAACAGGTGCAGCTGGCGCACCAGCTGACGCTGGGCAAAGGTGCTCCTGGTCATGGCCAACATCTGATTTTCCAGGGTCGAAGCTGGATCCGGGAACACTCCCAGGCTGCATACCTGGTCCCTCAAGGGAAGTTCAAGCCTCTCCAGAACCTATCACCGATGCAACGAACATGAAAATGAGCGAACTCAGGAAGATAGTGGAGGACAGGAAGGCCTGGTGGGATATGGTTCATGGGATCACGAAGGGTCGGACACGACTTAACGACTGAACAACAACAAGTGACCAGGAGCACCTCTGTCTTGGCTGGATTTCATTTCAGATCGCTGCAGGTTCAGGATATCCACAGCCACCCTTAGTCCCTGATGGAGGCAGAGCTGAGTGTCATCCACATGTTGATGGCACCGAACTCCAAAATCCCCAGATGACCTTCCCCAGCATCTTTAAATACAGGTATCTTGTTGTCTATGTACTCCCTGAAGCATCTGGTGGGGCCACTGTGAGATACAGGAAGCTGAACTAGATGGGCCTTTGGCCTGATCCAGCAGTACTCTTCTTATATAGATGTTAAAACTGCATGTCAGAAGGAAGGAAGTGGGAGTTGGGGAGAAGAGCTGTAGATTGAGGCGAAAGGCTAGGGTGAGTTTCATTTTGATTGTACGAATTAATGTGTACTGTAATTTTTACAGTTTGCTTTGATGTTCCCCATTGTTTCTCTAGAAAACAACTGGCCCTGAACGGCTAGGATAGGGCAGGATTAAAACACAAGAACATTTTGTCCTTAAACTTGCTGAAAAGCAGGAATCACTCTTAAAAGAGTGACAGCAGAGAACATTCAAAGGAAAACTACAGCAAGATACAGCTGAGTTCAAATGTATCAAAACGATTGTATTTATGCAGGTCTGAATCCGAATTATGGGGTTCCGAATTATGGGCTATCACATTAAAGTGTTAGTCAACAAAATCCTTCTAGCTCAGCTTATCACCAATTACTACAGTTGCGAATTATCACTGCGCTTCTCTTTTTTCCTCAGAATCATCACAAACTGTACTACTTGCATTTCATGATTATTTGGCCTCAATGCTTACATTTTTTCATTTCGTTTTCTTTGCACTCACATAAGAAAAACCCTGCTGCTTTAGGGCAAAGGCCCATTGAGGCCAGCATTCTGTTGCCCCCAATAACCTACCCACATCTCTGGGAAGCCCACAAGCAGGAGAGAAAGGCATGCTTCTCTCACCATTGCACCCCTGCAACTGGTATTCAGAGGCATACTACTGCTGAACATGGAGGTAGCACATAGTAGCCATCATAACTGGTAACCACTGACAGACCTGATGCTCTGTGTAAAGAAGGATGTCCCACCCGACATTTGCCTGGCCTCAATCTCCCGCCAGTCAGTTTCATTAGAAGACACCTAGTTCTAGAATTGTGAGAGGGAGATTATCTCTATCCAGACCATGCTTAATTTTACACTCGCTCACAACTGAGGATAACTACGCGGATGAAGTGGACTGTGGTCTATGAAGCTTTTGAGACAATAAAATGATTATTAGTCTTTAAGATGCCACAAGGCTCTGGGCTGTTTCTGCCCTACAAACAAACATGGCTACCCATCTGGTTATGGGCGTGATTTAAATAAAAAGCACATTACTTTGGTGGATAAGGAACTCTTCCTGCAGAGTTCCTGTCCCAACTCTGACTCCAGCTCTAAAAGCTTCCACTGATCTTCCTCTGGGTCACAGACATTCAGAGCAAAGTTCACATTTCACTTTCATTTGTACCGCTTTTTCTCTATTTAAAGTCTTCTGTACAATTTGGCCTTTTATTTGTTCTCCCCTCCCACCTGACATTGAATCTCTTACCTCCTTGTGTAACTTCTCAATAGTCTTGTCCAGTTGCCACCGCTCATTCTCCAATTCACTCTTCAGCCTTTTTAACTGATCCTTCTGGTGAGCTTCATCTTTCAGCCGGTCAGTTAACTGTTGCTGTTCCAGACTCAGCTGCTTAACATTTCTCTGCAGCCATAAAGAAAAACCACACAGTGAATTCTAAGCAATGGCTGCGATTTTAGGATCCAGCACACTGAATTCTCCCAAACAAAAGGTGCAAAAATAACTATAATAGTCTAGACAGTAACCCATTAATAGCAGATGGGCATTTAAACTGTAAGTTCCTTGGGGCAAGGAACAGTCTTGATGGTGCAACAATAATAAAATAGAAATCAGTATTTCATGGTTGAAACTATTACAATAAAAGCACCCGTTTGTCCAAATTAACCACACAAATGCCCGAAGTCAGATTTGTTTGTACTGTTTACCAAAGAAATCCAGATTCTTTCTGCAAACAATGGTAAATCAAAGGCATGTATGTGAACGGAGTGGGCCTGGTGGTTTGTTTGCTTGGTTTTTAGCTGCTCAATTTACAGGCTTCATACTGCATCTAATATTTGAGTTTTCCCCCTGAATTTGGAATTTTTAATCCAGTAGCAAAAAGAAACAGACAGGCACCTGCTGCTTTTATTGGTCTGTTTTTTTAAATCTGTTTTTCAATTGTTTTCTTGTTGCTGCAGCCATTGTTTGATGCATCCTTTTATTAAATTGTTTTTTAAATGAAGTATTTATTGAAATAATAAATAAATAATTTATTGACAATACCACCCTAATGCAGAAAGTGAAGAAGAACTAAAGAGCCTCTTGATGAGGGTGAAAGAAGAGAGTGCAGAAGTTGGCTTGAAACTCAACATTAATAAAACTAAGATCATGGCATCTGGTCCCATCAATTCCTGGCAAATAGAAGGCCAGAAATGGAAGCAGTAACAGATTTTACTTTTCTGGGCTCCAAGATCACTGCAGATGGAGACAGCAGCCATGAAATTAAAAGACGCTTACTCCTTGGAAGGAAAGCTATGGCAAACTTAGACAGCATAATAAAAAGCAGAGATATCACCATGCCAACAAAAGTTCGTATAGTCAGGGCGATGGTGTTCCCAGTAGCAATGTATGGTTTGCGAGAGTTGGACCATAAGGAAGGCTGAGCGCCGAAGAATAGATGCTTTCGAACTGTGGTGCTGGAGAAGACTCTTGAGAGTCCCTTGGACTGCTAGGAGATCAAATCAGTCAATCCTAAATGAAATCAACCCTGACTGTTCCCTGGAAGGACAGGTACTGAGGCTGAAGCTCAAATATTTTGGCCACCTAATGCGAAGAGAGGACTCTCTGGAGAAGACTCCGATGCTGGGAAAGATTGAAGGCAAAAGGAGAAGGGGAAAGCAAAGGATGAGATGGTTAGACAACATCACCGATGCAACGAACATGAAAATGAGCAAACTCAGGAAGATAGTGGAGGACAGGAAGGCCTGGCGGGATGTGGTTCATGGGATCACGAAGGCTCGGACACGACTTAACGACTGAACAACAACAACATTTATTGAAAACACCTTGAACATTTTAATAGAAAAGCAGAAAGTAAATATTTTGAAATACAGAAAGAATGACTAATTGAGGGAAGCTAGCATTGCTGAGCCAAGGAATGTGTTTAAAAGGAGGGAGGGAGGGACAGATCACTCGAGGCAAACTATGCAGCTTCTGTGTGGAATTCCACAAGGTAAGAGAAAGAAGATGAGGAACCTGGAAATGGTAATCCAGGATCCCTAATTCCTTGCCTGCTGTTCTACTCTTGGTAAGGGCAATATGTTGACCACCACCAATCAGGGTGTTCGCCCCAATCCTCGGCAAATGAGATCTCCTTGACAGCACATACAAGTGAAAGGAAGCCACTATAGCTGTTTTTCCCTAGCAAAACCGAAGGTGGATATCAGTATGCTATGATTTAAAGGGGAGTTGAGAGCAAAAGGGCTGAAGGGTAAACACTCTTCACACAAGGAAGCTCTTAAGGCTCGAGTGCTGCTTAAGAAATTGGTCTCATCAGTGATGCAACATTTAACAACCCAGAAGATAACTTGGCCTTAAAAGCTCTCATAGTAGATGTAAAAAAAAAAAATCTTTTAAAAGATCTGTCAGCATGCTCCATTCCAAAACACCCACACAGCCTCACGAATCCCTCTTTCGCAGGTCATTTAACTTTGCCATTTGTTGACACAGCCTTGAAAAACAAATGGACACAGACTCAGAGGGAAGCGCATGGCAAAGGCCTTCTGGGCCAGAGGGCAAACACACATGGCCTGCCTTTAACCCAGACAACCAATGAGAGGCTTGCAGGAGCTTCATAAGCCAGCGAAGAAGTATCGGTTCATCACAATGGTGTATGTGTGGTGTCTGGTTCACTCCAGCACTCACCTTTTCATTAAGACTTCTCTGTCCTGTGACTCTGCATAGGTCACGCTGGATGTCACAACTTTGCACAATACAAAAAACTTTAAAATGTTATAAACCAAGTTGCGGCAAAACAAGAAGTTACGGGACACATTGTGAACTGTACTGTAAATCCCCCTTCTGCATCCCTAGAGAGCAATGCTTGTTCACTTCCAAGAGATGCCCAGGGTTTGACAACAGCTCCTGAACAGAAACAGGTGGAAATACCAACAAAAGCAGCAGAGAGCAAAAATGGATGGAGCGAGCCACAGTGAAGGCTGGATTGCTATAATACAGTAATACCTCCCATAACACTGCTTCCTTTAGTGCTGATTTGTTATAGCCCTCTTTGTCCCAGTGTGACTGACAGCTATTCTAGCCAATTGGAGTAGTACATTCTGGTCCAATCAGTTCCCATTTCCTGCCTATTAGATTTAATGGTATATTCTATAGTGTTGTTTCATGAAGCGCTCCACTTTCTAGAATGGCTCCTCCGCACACATGGTGCGCTCAGAACAAACTTTTTTTTTTTTTAGTTATGCGATATACTAATACTTGAAGGATGTTGCCAAGCTTCAACGTTAAAAACCCAAGTATGCCAAAGGAAGACATGAACAAAGAAGAGGAAAGATCATTCACACACGCTTTTCAAAATCTTCTTTGGTCAAATGAAAACGGAAGCCTAACAACAGAAAGCAAGATAAATGAAGAAAGATATGACATGAACGCCATTGAGAGGGAGAAAGCAATGATTATGGAGTGGGATTTAGAAACGACCAGCCATTCACCGCACTCCCTCCCAGCAAAGTTGTTTGAACAAAGACCCGTCTGCAAAGACAAGCGTTTCAAAATGCACCACCTTCTCCTTACCTGCGCATCGTCCAGCTGTGCTTCCAAAGTCGTTTTGGCCGATGCCAACTCCTGACCTTCTTCTTCTGCACGTGCCAGGGCAGCCTCCAAGTGCAGCTTCTCTTTCTATCATAAAAGACTGTGTTACAATTGAAAGAACCAAGGCGTCTCTCTCATTCCACCTTGCTTTCCAAAGTGGGGAGAGGGCCAAGGTGAAATGTTCCAATTTTGAGACCCCTCTTCAAAGGCCCTGGTGTCTGCTAGCAGTTCGGCTCTTTGCAGCATGCCCACCTTTTGACACTGATTCTGCGTTTTCATCCAACCCATCAAGCCTTATCAAACATTAAGCCCCACCTCTCATGTGAACGCGTCATGGGAGCAGGGTGGGGGGGTGGGAGGTCACCCCGCCTACTGCAGTGCCAGCTGCCCAAGCCATTGAGATCTGCTCACGTCCCTGAAAATCTATGCCACGTTTGTGATTGTAGTATGCTGAGCAACTGCAAGGTCTTCCTCCTGGGTGACTCCCCCCCCCCCGTCCCAGGTCTCCTCCGGACTTGAGGAAGGAAGGAGGAAGAGCGCTCATCAAGATTGTCTGTAAGGCTGTCTCCATCATTCATGCTATCTTCCTCATTCTGTCCACCGAACCATTCATCAGAAGCTTGGTTTGCCCCAAACTCTCCTCACTTGTTCCTTTGCTACAGCTGAGCACTCAAGACACCCCCCCCCCCAGGAGCTGCTTTTGGGTGACTTTGTAGCTTACTTCACATCTCCTTAGTTTTTCCTCCATTCTCTCTCCCTCTCTTCGCAGGCTGTCAATCTCTTGATGGAGTGCCTTCCTTTGGTCCTCCAGCTCCCCAAGTCTTTCCTTCAGTTGCTGGTTCTCTTCCAACTTCTTATTTACTTGACCTTCCGCACTCCTCTGCATCTCTTCCGCTGCAGCCTTTGTGCTGGAAATGGCATCCACTTTCTGGGAGTGCAGAACAGTATGTGGGTCAGAAGGGTGCAGTGCTAAGGCCATGAGATTTTGAACTGGGATGCATGATCGGTCAATTGGCTGTTGGCCCCATTATTATTATTGTTATTATTATCATTATTATTATTATTATTATTAATAATAATATATCCTCTCCATCTTAAACATATGTCTTGGCCCGTTCATAAGCAAAACCAGTATGTATCGCTTTGTACTCAACTTGTACGCGTTGTATGTAACTTTTTAGGTCGCTCAATACTGTGCTCTCTGGATCCCCAATGAGAAGGGGGCCGTGTAGGATTCTTTCTTTCTGATCAATGCAAGACCCCCTGAATCAGCAACGTCGCTCTAGGTGGAGCGGAACACTAAGCTTCGCCGTGCTCTGACCCTCCGTTACACACTGTCACGAGGCGGCCCCGCCCCTTGCCTTCAGAGCCATTCACGGCAGCGAAGGCAACATGCAGGGAGTCTCCTGAGCGTTGCTTTCGCCCCACTGAATGGCTCCAAAGGCGAGGGGGCAGGGCCGCCTCATGCCAGTGTGTAACGAAGGGTCAGAGAGTGGCAGAACTTAGGGTTCTGCCCCAGCTAGAGCGACGCCACTGCCCTGAATGTTTTTCCTATAGAGGGGATATGCATATCCCACCTCTTCAAAACTGCCATGTGGCCCTAAACGACAGCTTTCTTGGCGACCTAGCAGCCAAGAAGCAAGGCCCATTTGAAAACGTTAGCACAAAGAGAGTGTTTTAAACACTATACAGGTGGGCCCCCATATCCGCTGGGGATATGTTCCAGGCCCCTCCGTGGATACTTGAAACCGTGGATAAGAGCGAACACCCCCTCCATGGTTTCCTGAGGGCCCCCCCACCCTGCCTCCCCTGCAGGCAGGCATGCTTGCCCCCCCAGCTCTTATTTTTCTTTCAGCAAGCTTTGTTTCTTCCTTAAAACAAACAGAGAAGCAGCCTCCATTGCAGGCAAGTAGAACAAGACTAAGTCCTAGAGAGGCTCTGCAAGGTTTCAGCCAGAGGCTCCTTCTCCTGTTTCTTTAAGGAAGAAACGAAGCTTACTGGGAAAAAAGTAAAAGCCTGGGGGGTCCCCACGATCCGTGGATAACTGAAACCGTGGATAGCGAATCAGTGGATATGGGGGCCCACCTGTATTGATTCAAAATGAGCCTCACTTTCTGCAATGTGTTTTAAATGGAAAAGGTTGAGAAGACAGGTTCAGCTCCCCATCCCAAAAGACCCCATGAAAACAGGGAATGGTTTAGGGGCCAACCTGTCTTCTCAGAGGCTGATCAACCCCCCTCCATACCAGTTAATTTGAATTAGGCTGCCCCTTTCAGCTCTTTCTGTGTATATCTAGATGAGCCTGCCGAAAAAAAGGAACGAAATCATTAGGGTGTTCTTTAAAAAGAACCATGCCATGAGCACAGGTTCTCAAGTATTCTCCCTCTTGCTGGAAACATTATTTGGAATCACGAGGCTGGACTGGGGGGGGGGGGGAGCTGGACACATGAGTAAAAGTTGGCCCAGGGAACCCAAAGCTGTGTGACCAACATTTAATCACCAACTGCCACAGGTCGTCAACGACCTTGGCAGGGAGTACAAAGGCTGGACGTTCACTCAAATGAGCTGCCCTTTAACATGTTCTCCCATGCACAGTGGAGCGCAGGACATTGTACCATTCACCTGAGAGAGGAATTTGTCCCACTGCAATCAAAAATCCCGAATTTATAAATCAGGTGAAGTTTAGATATAGGACATTCACAGCTGAAAATCGAATTGCTGGGCTTTTTTGAAATTAAAATTTGCAAGGTATCACACTGTCTCATGAACCACTCCTCACTGATCGCTCGGAATAGAAATTGCTTGTTTTGTATTACTTAATCAAGATGTCACCTTAAATTAGGAGGGAACCCAGCGTCGGTCCCAACACATTCTGCAACTTCCAGGATGATCAGTACCATTAGAAAACTCCTCATTTTTGCATACAATATTTGCAAAATCTTAGTTTAACTCCCCCGTTAAATATTCTGAGGCAGAGCAACTGTGTCACCTTTTCAGACACAAGGTTGGTGATAAATATCAGCTTATGAATACCAGTGGGGGGGCAGTGTTAGACCCTCCACCTGAGCAGACCTGAGCGGAGCGAGAGCTCCGCTGGCCTAATGCAGGAGGACATTAAAACATTGAGGAAATGGTCATCCTGCTTTCACTCCCCCTCTCTTCCCAAAACCAGCCTGTGGATTACCTTCTCCTGGATTAGGCTTGCTTAGAGCCAAGGTTCCTCTAATCCAGGAACCAGGAGGAGGTCACCTGTACAGAGCTGCATGTTAACAGCCCACTCCTGTGAACGTTTACTCAGAATTGAGTCCTGTTACATTAAATGTAAGGGGCTATGGTGGCATAGTGGTTAAGGAGCTGTACTGCAGACCAGAAGGTCCGTAGGTCACCAGATTGAGACCCGAGTGCTGCGTGACGAAGTGAGCTCCCGTCTCCTGTCCCAGTTCCTACCAACCTAGCAGTTCGAAAGCAAGAAATTGCAAGTAGATAAATAGGTACCACTGCAGTGGGAAGGTAACAGCATTCCGTTAGTCATGCTGACCATGACCATGGAAGCATCTTTGGACAGGGCTGGCTCTTCGGCCTTAGACACGGAAATGAGCACCGCACCCTAGAGTCGGACACGACTGGCTTTCGAGCAGGGGATACTGTACCTTTACCTTACATTAAATGCAGCTTACTCCCAGGCAGGTACAGGTGGGCCCCCATATCCACTGGGGATATGTTCCAGGCCCCTCCGTGGATACTTGAAACCGTGGATAAGAGCAAACACCCCCTCCATGGTTTCCTGAGGGCCCCCCGCACCCTGCCTCCCCCTCAGGCAGGCATGCTTCCCTCCTCCCGCTCTTATTTTTCGTTCAGCAAGCTTTGTTTCTTCCTTAAAACAAACAGAGAAGCAGCCTCCATTACAGGCAAGTAGAACGAGACTAAGTCCTAGAGAGGCTCTGCAAGGTTTCTGTTAACCTTGCAGAGCCTCTCTAGTACTTAGTCTCGTTCTACTTGCCTCTAATAAGCAGCTTCTCCTGTTTCTTTAAGGAAGAAACTAAGCTTACTGGGGGGGGAAGTAAAAGCCTAGGGGGGTCCCCACGATCCGTGGATAACTGAAACCGTGGATAGCGAATCAGTGGATATGGGGGCCCACCTGTATGTGGAAGTAAGCTCCATTTCATGCAGTGGGACTTTCAAGAATATGCAGAGGATCTAAAAGCAGCTGCTGCTGTGACTCTCTTCCTCCAGACACTCAGATTAGCACCTAGGCAAGAGAGAGGAGCGCACAGACTCATCACCTCTCAGATTTCCCCAAGCTGCTCCAGAGCCTTGGGTTGCGCAATAGCCAAAAACATTCCTTGCTAAGTCTGAGGCTCGGGATAAGACAGCTAAGCTGACTCCTGGTGAGACCCCAACTCTTCCCATCAGAGAGGAAGAGGGGAAAAGGGCAAGGGGAGCGGCAGGCAGCCAGCATCCAATATCATATCCGATGCTAGAGCAAAAGTGCACCAATCAGCATTAAAATTTTAAACTGTTAACTCAGAAAGTGGCCCTTTCCCCTCCCCTCACTTTCCAAAAGCAGGTACTTCTCCCCCTTTGTTGTGCAGACAAAACAGTCAGGGATTTTAATGAAGCAAACGGACCTCTAGTCACTGTGGTATGGAATCACCACTCAAATTCTGTTTCCAGCCGATAGCGGAACAGCTACATTAAAAGGCTTTATGGCTTATTTGCTGTACCATCATCTGTGACTCATAGTAATTCCACCAAGGGTTAAAGTAAGATTACTTGAGTCAACACACAGTGTAGAATATAAGCAACAGAACTGGCTGGGTGAGATTCCTGCAGACAAAGGCTGGAGTTACCTGCTCTATTCAGTTGGTGTATAGCAAGAACGCTAAAAATCCTCAGAGGAGCCTTCAAGGGTCAGCCTGCAAGGGCTTGAACTTCACCTATTTACTTCCCAAACCAATTCCCTGCGCTGAGGTCCTTACAACATTTTGTGCTGAAATGGAATAGCAGCGGAAGGCTGCAATGGCCGGGTCTGATCACCACATAGCATGTGCAACAGGTACCGGTAGCATTGCTTTTAAACAGAGTATTTTTTTTAGAAGCAGACAAGACAGAATCAATTTGCACTTTACTGTTGTCATCATCACACTGCAAGTTTCCCTGCCCCTCCCATCTCCACCCTGAAGGCAGGCAAACATCCATCCATCCACCCACTTGTCTACATTGCTCCGCCTCCGCTTTCCCCTCCCTGGATTGGAAAAGGAAGACAGGGATGGAACATAAGAGGAAGTGCAGAGGAGAATGGTAGGCAGGAGAGATGGCAAGTAAATTAGCAGCATCGCATCTTCATCATTAAAAAACAAAAGCTTATATATAAACTATTACATACATTTTGTATACCTCCAATTCAAGATGATACTGGCAATCTACACACCAATTCTGATCTATCTTTTCTACTCCCAGTTGTATCACAATATTGCAGATCCTTTAGAAGCCACAGAAGGCTCTTTTTTGGACCACCTACCTCGTCTAACCAAAGAACAGGTGTGATTTAGACTCCCCACTAATTATGGAGAATAAAAATGTCCACTGGCAAGTCACCTGGCCCAGATGGCTTTTCCACTGAGTGGTAAAAGAGCCAACTCAATGCGCTTGCCCCCGAGTTACATTCTCTGTGCATTCAGGCGCTCACCTCAGGTATGTTGCCCCCTTCCTGTGGTGAGGCCCTGATTACAGTACTCCATAAACCTGGTAAAGTCGCTAGTAAATGTGTCCTCTAAACTTTTGATTTTGGAAAAATAAATTTGATCTTAATGGAGGTTTCATTCCATTTGCCACTCTTCAACAGAAAGTTTCACTCTTAGCATCTGCTAGCTGGCAGCATATACAACTAAACAAACTATTCGGACCCCATGCTGGTTTTGCCTTGCATATTTCTCAGCCTTCTCAAAGCTTAGCTATCAAATATTTTTCATTTCTGGGGACCTAGAGCTTGCCAAAAATCATAGTGAGCCTTTGTCCCCCTGAATGGATCCAATGGCCAGAATTTGAGGCCCCGATTCATGGACTATGGTTTGATTCTTGCCTCGGCCATTAACTCAATAGGTTATGTAACGCAAACCACACCCTCCCGGCCTCAGTCCCCTCCCTGCCAGCTGCAATATGGGGATAACCCTACTTACCTACCTTACTAGTTTGTTGTAAGGATTACATCAAGATAACCCAAGTGAAGTGCTTTGCACAGTCAGAAAAACACCACATGCCAAATATTATTGTGCTATTATTTGGGTTCCCAGTTTGGATGGATGCAGTCCCTTCATGTCAGTTCAAAGCAAACTTTTTCATTCCTCAGACTATTAAGAGCTCCAATGGGCCCAGAGGTGTCCATCCACTCATTCCTTGTGACCTTGCTGATGAATTTACCGAACAGACTTAATGCTGGATACAGAATAAGCTGTTTATCTTAAATGGATATAAGGACAGCTGTCTGGACAGCCAATGCCAAATCAAGCATATTGCGGGGTGGGGAACAACAACAAAAGCCCAGGTCAAGCCAGAAGTGGTAACACAACGGAGGGAGGAGGAGAGCTATTTAGATTAAAAGCGGCCGGGCTACACAGATGGGAAAACAAGTTTTGGATTGTTGTTTTTTTTAACTCACAGAGATCCAACATTTTGGAAAAGTATACTTCAAGCAGCTGTTGGAGTAAAGAACCTCACTGGGTTCAAGATCAAATTGGATACATTTATGAAGGCTATCCAGTGATATCTGGATGATATCCAGTGATAGCCAGGATGGTGTAGTGGTTTGGGAGTCGGACGTAGACCTGGAAGATCCAGGTTCAAATCCCCGCTCAGCCATGAAGCTTCCTGGGTGACCTTGGGCCAGTCACTATCTCTCAGCCCCACCTACCTCACAGGGTTGTTGTGAGGACAAAAAAGAGGGGAGGAAATATGTACACCACTCTGAGCTCTTTGGAGGAAGGGCGGTATAAAAATGTGAAAAATAAATAAATAAATATCTGTGAATTCGTTACTTGCCTTGAGCACCTTCATATTGGAAGGGGAAAGGCAGGATATCAATATTAACTAAATAAACCTTGCAACTCTTTAGTTGTGGGCTGCTTGATTTAGGCCTCATCCCCGATATGATGTGGGGATTTTTTTTTCCAGCTAGGACATCAAGTACATTTAGAACCCGAGACAGAAATTTTGAGTAGCATGAAGGTGTACCCCAATGGTGTGTGTCGGAGATGTGCCAAGCGTACCTAGAGCTCACGTTCTTCCAAGTATAGGATGCTACACACACCACCAGCAGAACCGATCTACATTTGGCCTTTAGGAAGTCTTGGAAGAACTAGGATACATGTACCACCTGGGAGAGGATTATTATATACTTAGCCTAATTACCAAAAGGCTAATGACAGACAATGGGGACCAGATTAGCCCACTTTACCCAGGGTGGTTTTTATCACTCAATATTAGGGGGGTTGGCTGAAAGGCAGATCACTAGACTTGTGTCAGAGAGAAGATTCCAAATCTAAATTCCCAAATCAACACCCAAATCCTGATGTTGACTACTCAGAAATTTCAGTAGGACTTGCTTCCAAGTACAATAGAAAGCAAAGCAGAGTATACAACGAGCAGTTCGGAAGCAGCCTTTCCTTTTGGTCCCCAAGCAAAACAGTTAAATCCATCGTCTAACACTGTGAGTCCAAAGTTCTGTTGCACAGAAAGTCTAGAGAAATACAGCTGGAGCAACTTTGCCCATTTCTTTTACAGCACGTGCAGCCCACGTTTCTGCCAACAATGCTCTCTTGCGTAAAATCAATGGGAAATCATTTCTACAGAAAAGGTGTGGGAGGCATATGCTTCAATGGATTCTCCTCCTCCTCACAAAGCAGTTGGTGTGCACTATGACCGCTGCAAGAGGGCAGGGGTCCAGTTCCAGATTGAGAAGTACAACAGGTGGAAGCGGCGACTCTGCCTTGCTGGTTTTCCCTCCATTTCCTTCTCTTAGGGCAGTCGGTGGCTCTAGGACCACTGTGAGAGCGGAGGAATGGCGTTATTCAGGGCATACTGTGATCACTTCTGACACCACCAAGGGATATGGACACAATCCGCAAGGCGGCTCTTCTGCACATTGTTCTTGCACAGCTCCTTTTATTTCAAGAGGGCTTATGAAACAGAAACCCACCCATCCCCGGACTGTACCCAAATTTGCAAATATGCTGCGTAAAAGTGGGGTTGCATTTGAAAACAACATTTAGAAACTTCACCTGGTACAAAGCAGAGCAGCTGAAGTTCTGACTGAAGCAGGTTCCTTGGAGCATGAAACTCCTCTTTCCATATCAGCTTCACTAGCTGCTGGCCCAGGTCTGAGCTTAGTTCAGTTATTACCTTTAAAGCTCCAAATCACTGGGCCACTTCTTCTCATATGATTCTCCCCTGCCCCAAGATCTAGTCCTCCCATCTAGTCCTCTCCCCAATTGTGTTCCGGAGCCAGTTAAAAACTTTTTTCTTCCAGCAGGCCTTTGTCCTGATCTGTATTCGAATGTATTGTGTTTCGCTCTCTTCTTATTGTCAATTTCAGCGGGTGCTCTTCTTTGCATTTTCTTAATTTCTTTTCTTTCATTTCAACTGCTTTGAATTTGCTGTTGTCTGTCCCTTTAGGCTTTTCACAAGAAGTGGCAGGGCAGGACACACATTTTCAAAATTAAACAAGGAACAACCAACAACAAAAAGTAGCCCTGATGGAAGGTCGTACCCCCAAACATTCAGGAGGCTGTTCTTAGAAAAATCACTCCAATTCTGAGAGTTACGGTAATAATATGTGCCAAAAGTGTCCAAACACGGGAGTCAGAAGTGCATACAAACACCACAACATCCTACACACTTTTCCTACCTAGTGGCAGCCCCAGCATGGCATGGGATGCAACAGCCACTGCAAGCAGCAGTTTTTGAGTGCCATTTAAAGCAGACAAGTGGAAGCCAAGCAGGTTGCACTTCTGAAAGCCCCTTTGAAAAGCACAGAAGCTGCCTATGGTGGGGATCTTGCATAGCTTCAGAGCAGCTTGTATAAGGCAACCTTCCAGTGAATTGTGCTCTATGCTACTTGTGGGGGAGGGGGTGTCTAGGAATTTGCCTTGGGCACAAACCGTTTTGGGTGAGCTCTGACATTGATGTCAACTTCCTTTCCTCTGGGTGAGAAATGAAAATTGGCCTCTTACACTGCGTTTGGGTTTGGAGGTCATCAGTATGCTATTAACTACAGCTTCACAGCATTTCAGGGGGTTACTGAAGTGAGAAAAAAATGTGCAGGAAGTTGAAGGCTGCTTTTTCCGCAGCTCGAGGCCACCATCTTCACTGTTGGAACTCACATTTTGGCAGCACATTTCGGCAGCGCACGGCCCTTTAAGGTGGCACAAAAGCCGGCCGCTGTTGCACGCTTGCAAAGTCACTGCTGCAAATGGGTAGAAGTGCAGTGCACATGTCAGCAGCTCCCAGAGGTTCCACCAGTCTCAGTAAGTTTGCAGCAGGGGCATTTCGGGGTGGGGAGGGCAGGGAGAAGGTTGGATCTTGGCAGTAAAAGCGCACACCAAATTCTATCTGCCTATGAAACACCAACTCACAGAAAAGTGGAGAGGATGAAGAAATTATTAACAGTATTTATATATACCACTTTTCAACAAAAAGTTCAAAGCGGTTTACAGACAAAATCAAATGGTTCCCTGTCCCCAAAGGGCTCACAATCTAGAAAGACATATTACTACCCACAGGGCAATCAACCAACATGAAACTGACTACAGCGGACTGTTCAGCTTTTAGTGGCTGTGAAACCAATTTCACTGAGGGAGTAGTGAATTTGGAATTTGAAACCATCAGGCAATATTTTAACAGCATTAAGATCCGACATGGCACATCACTGCTGGGTGCTGGAGTCATCATGTCAGAGACACACATGCAATGAACCCAATCTACAGATTTCAAGTAAAAGTTGACTTCCACAGTACATCATGTGGGTAGCTTCACTGTTCCATGAATATACAGATCACGCTAAACAAGCCATTCCGTTTCCCAGTGTACACAACACCTAATACCGCACACAAACATGGCTACAAAAAGCTACAGCAAGACCAGGATTATCCTCTCAACAAGTGGTTATTTCAGGGCTGGGTTATCCTCTTAGCTATACACTGTGCCACGCTCTGTTTGCTTGGCTCTCCGATGCAGCCAAGGTCATAAGAAACAAGCAGAATATTAACTTTCATTCCAAGCATGGCTGGATTCCCTGCCTTCGGGACCTTGACTTGTGGACTTATTTGGCCTTAAACAGGCACATCCAACTTACTTGCATCTTCTTGACACACATTTCAGAGTCTGATGCATGACGCCATCAGACAGAAGCTTTCCATTTTCCCCCATAATACATTTATGACGAGAGACTCGACGACAGCCAAAACAAACCCAACTGGAGAATTAGAATACTGGAGCATAGATCAAACATAATACTGGGGACAGCAGCAAAACATTTTGGTGCTTGAGGACAGTAAAAACCAAATCCCCCCCCCCCCGTTAATTGCCACAAGCACAGTCCAGCAGAACGTTGTCTTGAGCAAGCCCCATTGTAACTAACAGCAGATCCCATGAGAGTAGTGCTCTTGTCCATCTCCCATTCATTTCAATGGCACTTGTGCAGGAGAACCTCCTCGTCGAGCACGTTCGAGTCAGATCTGTTCATTCTCATTGTGCCCCCTTTAATGGCACCCAAAACTAATTGATGAAAACAGCCACCTTGTCGGCCTCTGAACAAGGTTATTTAAGGTCCGTTCTGAACAAAATTGATCACATTAGCATATCACTGCTGACAACAATGAAAGGAAAAGGAAGAAACCAACCAACAATGGGAGTGCAAATATATGCTGTAGTTATAAATCAATATAAGTCATACAAAAGCAAAAGGTTTGAACACATTTGTAAAATTCGTGCCAAAGTAGTGTGCTAACCACATCAGTTGAATTATAACAGAAGTGGTATGAGGAAAAACACATTTGGGCAGAAGGGTTTTTAAAAGTTACACACCTCTGTATTAGATATAATAACCAAACACGAGCCATGTGAATGAGGATTGTGCAGTTTTCCCCTCTATTCACAGTAACAGCTGATTTAACCCACATCACGTTTCTTTTACAATACGATATCTGTAAATACGAATACAGCTTGTCCAGACACCTTATAGATCTATCTCAGCCAATTAATTATAATGTAGCAGATCTTCACACAGGAAAGAAGAGCAAAAGTTTAGGCTTTATTGCTTAGGACCAGGTTATCTAAAGGACCGCCTTCTTCCACGTAATCCAGCCACCCCTTTAGGTCATCAGAGAGAGACCTCTTATGGGTGCCTCGGAAGTGAGGGGAGTGATAGCTAGAGGAAGGGCTTTCTTGGTGGTGGCACCTAGGTTGTGCAATGCCCTTCCTAAGGATTTGCAACTGCCTCATCATTTATGACATTCTGGTGGAGTCTCAAGACATCTCAATTGGATTTTAGTTAGGTCTCTGGGTTTTATTAATAAAATTTTATTGCCTTCCCCTTGGTTGTTATAAGCTATGATTGGTTGCCGTCTCTTTCACTTTCAGTCATTTTAATGAGCTATTATAATAAATAAATAAATAAATATATATATATATATATATAATTAGCTATTATATAGTGTTTTAGTACTTTATTGTTTTTTATATTATAGTAGACATATTATGTTAATTTCTAAACTCTATTCTGTAAGCCACTTTGAGTTACCCGTTAGGGATAAGAAATGCAGGATACAAACACTGCAAATAAATAAAGGTTACAAACCTTCTGCAAAGCACGCGGAATAAGCAAAACAGACAAGTAAGGCTAAAAACAGGATGCTCCCTTTACTTCCAGTGCCCACCCACAATGCAGAATGATCCCTGGGGTGGTTTAAGCAAACCTCAATGACAACCCAGATGACAAAACCACCTGCTCAATTACAGCTCTATCCCCACTGAAATGCCCAGAAGAGGAAGCCAAGAAAAAGCCACAGCATGCTGAAAGCAGGAGCGTTTTTTGAATAATGTACTTAGAAAGTGCCAAAGAATGCTGGAAAAGGGGGTGGGGAGGTCCCTAGAGCAGTGGTTCCCAAACCTTTTAGCACCGGGACCCACTTCTCACTCTATCAGGACCCACCTAGCTTTACGAGACTTTAAAAAAAAAGTGATCAAGAAAGAAATATTTTGCTTATTTATTTACCGTATTTTCCGCTCCATAAGACGCATTTCCCCCCCCCAAAAGAGGGAAAATAGTGTGCGTCTTATGGAGCGAACAAAACAAAATGTAAAGAAAAAATACTTAACGGGGCTTCGGGGAGGCCTGCAGAGGCTCGCACAGGCCTCCCCGATCTTCATTTCGGCAAAAACCGGCCATTTTCAGCCATTTCCGGTTTTCGTGAAAACCGGAAATGGCTGAAAATGGCTGTTTTTTCCCAAAATGAAGATCAGGGAGGCCTGCAGAGGCTCGCGCAGGCCTCCCCGAAGCCCTGGTAAGTATTTTTTTCTTTACATTTATTATTATTATTATTATTATTATTATTAAAAATATTTTTCACCATTTTTTTGCTCCATAGGATGCATGCGTCCTATGGTCCGATGCGTCCTATTGAGCGAAAAATACGGTATTTGCAAACACCTCAATCCATTTCTCATAATGAGGCAGCCCTGATAGCCTCAAGGCTTAAGGGGCTTAGTTATGTGACCAGCCTTCACCTGCCCCCACTACCTGTCATTGACAGACTTGGGAGGGGGAAAAAAGAGGCTCAAACATTTATCTCCCTATAGTTACACAAGCTTGCAAACTGCAGGAGCTCAGCTCTTTGCAGGGTAATTAGCAGCTATCTGGTTTTTGAATAGCGTCAGGGCTTGAGGCAATTAGTTACCTGATCTTTCCATCACCTGTGTTTTCTTTGGAGGCTCTGAGGGACCCACCAAGTGGGTCTTGACTCTTGATCCACAGTTTGAGAAACGCTGCCCTAGAGTAAAGCAGGGGTGGAGAATGTGCTGAAGGCATATCCCCCCCTCCCTCCCAAACACAGAGAGGTTGTTAGGAAGCAGGCACAGTCAAGGACTCAAATTGGGAAGAGAATGGCTCAGAATGGGCTGTAGCTCAGTGACAGAGTACCCGCACTGCATGCAGAAGGTCGCAGGTTCAATCCCTGGCCGCATCTTCAGATAGGAAGACCCTTCTCCATCTGGAACCCTGGAGCGTCACTGAAGATAATACCAAGCTAGATAAACCAAGGATCTCACCCAGGTTGGGCAGCTTTAGATGTCTATGTTCTCTCTTTCCATGGAAGACTGCTGGTGAAATTCACTGGGCTACAGTAAAAACCAATCTGCATTCAACTCTTTTTTTTTAATTGCAGTGTGAAGATCATAGTGGAAAAATGTGGTATGGCCAGATTAAAACTGAATGAATTTAGCACACACCAGATTAAAAGGAACTGATTGCAGTAGGTGTGTGTACAGTATGTGGCGGGAGAGGACCATGTTACAGTCCTTGAATTTTCACAGAGTGTTTAGGAGGGATAAACTGACCCTCTAATCTCTGCCTTGCAGACTTCGTCTAATGACTTGCCAAGATCATTAAACAGATTTTTACACGTACAGTACATGAAGTCCGCTTCACAAGGATGCTCTTCAGGGACTAAACAACATTCTGCTACTGGATGCAGGACTGTTTTTACAGTCTCAGACCAGATCTGCCACATACACACACACACACACCCCGCAGCTGTATTTGTCAAGGGAAAAAAAGCTATCACCGAGTCTAGTGATGAACAACAGCCACACTTGGGGGGAGAGGGGGTTGGGAGGGTGGGAATCTGGATTGAGACCTTGGCTAAAGCCCCCTGTCCTTAAGAGGCATTTCACATCACACATAGTTTAACCCAAACACCTCTGGATGGTGCCATAACAATTCCCTGATGCCCAGGCAGGTGGGGAGCAGCTGCAATAGGGTCCCTCACCCAAGCCTGTGCCCTCCCCACCTCACAACTTAAGGCCTGTCCTGCGAGTGAGCAAAGAACGGCTATTTATAACTCTCAGTCAGCCCAAGGCACCCAAACCCCACGTCTTTTTCCCAGACTGTGTTATTGTTGCTTCAAAACAGACCCCTCTTTCATTTCCTGTCATTTGTAATTGCAGCTTCATAATTGAACAACAGTCAATTACCAGGGAGCGCCTTTGAAAGATAGTTCACTAGGGTTGAACTGGAGCTGTGATTATTGAATCATAAGTAAAATGTTTTGCAAGCACTCTCGTTCCCTCTCTGGGTCTGCACTCCCACTCTCTCAATGCCCTCGCCACCATCAACAGTTGCAATTTAGAGAAGGGAAAAAGGTACCATCACGGGAACCCACATCAAGAGACCATTGGGGGTGGGAATGAAACATTTAGGCAAACACCAGGCAGAAAAGGATCTCAGCTGACATTGGCGTGCACCTACAGAGAATTCGTGATCCTAGTCAATTGTGGAATTAAATCTGAACACACAAAGGAAGTTATAAAGAGGAGCAATTGGCCACAGGAATGGTCTTCGTTTAGGGGGGGGGGGGAGGTGGAGGGTGCACTGGGGCAACTTCTAGCTGAGAGTCATAGGTGCGAGAGCAGCTGCTGCCTGTAAGGTCTTAGGAATCCAACACATTGAGACTGAGGGTCGCAAAGAGGACGGAGCAGACTAGGAAGCACAGTAGAGGGAGAGACTGACGGGCTCAGCAACCACAGGACCAATATGGTCATTGAGAAGGAGTCGCCAGGACTAACCAACAGGGATGTGTAAACATTTGTAATATTGCGGATGGAGGGAAGGAACTAGGTGACCAAAGAATGCTGTCTTGTAGCATTGTAAACCAAAGAACTACCAACCTGGCATCCTCAGAGGCTCTACCAACACAAATTTGAGAGACGTGGGACTTCATTGCAACACGATAAGGCAATGGCCACTGGTTTAGAGAGCTTCACAGACCAGCAGTGCCTTGGCACAAAAGCCAGCTGAATCATGGTCATCTCCCCTACAAGCTACTGATTGGCCCTTGTTTCTGTCAAACTATAGTTCACCTCCTTGGTCCCGCCTTGGCCACAGCCCAGCTGTTGACTGCACAACACTCACCTCCATTGCTTCTGCCAAATTCTCTCTCAGAACCTGGAGCTCCTGGTCATGCTGTTCTTTGAGCTGATCCAACTCTTGATCGTGGCTGGACACTTCTTCTTTCAGGGCTCCCTTCAAGGCCGTCAGTTCACGTTCTCGCTTCCTCAGGACATCTTCCTGTTGTTCTTTGGCCATCAATACGGCTTCAAGGTCCTGCTTCAGTTGCATCAGCTACAATTCAAGAAGAGAGACATTAGAAGCAACCTCCAGGAAGAGTTCCTGAAGGAAGTCATTTGCAACAGGAGGACACTTCCTGTCCCCAACACGAATTTGAGGAATGAGGGACGCCAAGACTTGCAGCCCAGTCCTAACTAAGAGTTAGGACAGCAGAACAGAGGTTCTGCTGACATAAATGAACATACAGTGCTGCAAGTATTTTGGAGCCGCCACTGCAAATAGCAGCCGTGTTGGTGGCCTGCTTGCCACTACTGGATACCAACAGGAGCGCAGGTAAGCCAGCGCAGGGAACAGGGCTAGAAGGAATGGGGCAGGGAGGGGAGGAATGAGGGAGTTTCTGGGTGGGGAGGGGGAGGCAGAACAGGGAGGGAGGGGTAGATCCTGGCAGCAGTAACTTGCACCAGGATCCTATCCCCATTCCCTCTCCCTTACTCTCTTCAGACTTACACCAGCGTAATAACTGGCGTAGATCCGAGTAGACGTCAGACACAAAACACCCTCTGAGAACTGCACAGAATGCAAAACATGCTCAGATGACAGAGAACCTTAGAACAAGGGAAGAAAAGTCCATCGCTCCAGTCTGCAGAGTCTACTCCTCCTCCACCACCACCAGGGCTCACCTCAATGAGGAGCTCCCTCTCGCCATTCTGGGCATGCTTTGCGCTGTCCAGTTCATCGTGCATCTCAGAGAGCTGGTCTTGCATGTCCCGGATTTCAGTCTGATTCTGCTCCCTCTCCATTTTCATCTGAAAGAGCCTGCAGGAGGTGAGAAGGAAAAAAAAAAGATGCACATTAAGATTTATCGTTTCATTTACTGAGGTGCTTTAGAAAGAATCTCAATCCTAAATCAGATCAAACTCCCAAATTGGATTAAAAGGGAAAAGAAAAGTTTGTTCCAACAAGCAGAGCAGCTACAAGGACAAATCACTGGGTTCTTCCATTGCTCCAGGCTGAACATGAAACTTGGGGAACCCCAATGTCCCCCACTCTTTCCTCTTATTCATTCATTCATTCATTCATTCACATTTTTATACCACCCTTCCTCTAAGGAGCTCAGAGTGGTGTACATATTTCCTCCCCTCCTTTTTGTGCTCACAACAACTCTGTGAGGTAGGTGGAGCTGAGAGATAGTGACTGGCCCAAGGTCACCCAGGAAGCTTCATGGCTGAGCGGGGATTTGAACCTGGATCTTCCAGGTCTAAGTCTGACTCCCAAACCACTACACCATTCAAGGCTTTGGCAGATGCCTACCTGACCCACCCCCAGCCCTGGGTTAAAGGTAAAGGTATCCCCTGACAATTAAGACCAGTCGTGTCCGACTCTAGGGTGTGGTGCTCATCTCCATCTCAAAGCCGAAGAGCCAGCGTTGTCCGAAGATGCCTCCATGGTCATGTGGCCGGCATGACTCTCCTTGCCGCAGCGCGTAGCATGCAGCTGGAACACGGAGCACTGTTTACCTTCCCGCAAGGAAGGTAACTTGCATTGACATGCTTTGGAACTGCTAGGTTGGCAGGAGCTGGCCAAGCAACGAGCGCTCACCCCGTCGCGGGAATCGAACTGCCGACCTTTCGATCGACAGCTTATGGTTCAGCGGTTTAACCCACTGCGCCACCCGCTGGCCTAGGTTAGTATGCCCTGGGTTAGTATGGGAATTAAGGGGAAGCAGTGCACCTTTGGTGACATACGGGGAAGCATGCAGCTACGCACCCTGGAAAAATGGCAATGGGACGCCCTGGAGCAGCAGGGGGAACTGCATTAGCAACAGGAGTGCCCCCTTGTCTTCAGAAGTGCTCCCTCTGGGCATCATCCCTACTCATCATCTATGGATTATGCCCAAGAGGGTCAGAAGAACAGGGAATTTACCTCTTAGGTAAATACCCAATGCAATTGCCATCACTAACTGAGGAGCTGCAAATCCAAAGCAGAATTAACTCATAAATGGGAGCCCACTTGGGGTTGCTCAAGGGGGGGGGCAGACAGAAGCAGCCTATGAGGGCACAAAGGGAACACAGATAGTAGCAAGAGAAGCACCCTCGGACACAAGTTATTTTAAAGTTTGGAGGCTCACTATTGAGACAAATGCATTATATTATAGTGGTTCCATAGTGGTTCCATGAATTATATTATAGTGGTTCCATAGTGGTTCAGCCTATGGGAAGCTGGCACCATGCTAGAAAGAAGAGGAAAAGAGCAAATTATGTGCGAGACTACAGGGGGAATCAATTCCCACCACCACCACCACCACCACCACCACCACCACCACCACCAGAGTCTTTCTGCAAGAAACTCACTCCTCAAGGTTTTCCCTGAGCTCCTTCTCGCTCTCTTCTAGCCGTTTTCGGAAGGTATCTTTCTCTTCCACGCTTTCTTCAAGCTGCTGCCTCAGCTCCCTCAACTCTGCTCTCGTTGCGTCTCTCTCTTCTTTGATGTTTTGTTGATTCTAAAATGGTAGACATCAGACTAGCTCAGGAACACACGAGAGTGGCCCCTCACACAGGAGGAAGCCAGCCAGCAACATGCAGCCCCTTGACCCAGTCTTTTAAAATATCCTGAGAGGCCCCCCGGTGTCTTTAACAAACACAGAAGATGCCCAAAGGCTGCTGCAGGTTGGCCAAACTGTCCAGGACCATGCCCTGACCTGTTCCTGGGTGGAAGATGAAGGAAGAGGGGGGTCCCTTAACTAGAAAAAATAGAGCAAAAGGCTTCAGGTTTCTTTCGAAATAGAAGCAGCAGATTAAGTACCTATTCTGTGGTGTTCCGAATACCGAAAACGATTAAATTTTACAGGGAAGACTGTCACATTATGAAACCTATCAGAAGACAGGACAAAGACAGTAGACAGGACAGGCCTGGTTTAAAGGGCTCCTGCTAAAAGTGCATCACGGAAGTCTTCTCAGCTGCAGTTGGGGCTCTGAACTTTAAGAAGCATGCCAAGTCTAGGCAAAGGCAGACCACATCCACAGCAAGAAAGAGGGTGACTAATAGCTCTATAATGCAAACTAAGCCCATCTGAAGAATTTTCCTTATTTTGCACAGTATATTCTGAAACTTTATTAATTTTTACTGTGTGGGTGTGAGCGAGCAATCCAAGATAGGATATATGTACACAAATATGCAATCATTAAATCAATGCAATAAATACTTTTAAACTAGTCCCTCTACTTGCTATTTAATTTTATATGCTCCACTTTTAAATATACCGTATTTGCCCGAGTACAAGGCTCACTTTTATCCCCTAAGGAAAGTCTTCAAAGTAGGGGGTGCGCCCTACAATCAAAGCCTAGTGTTTCTGCCTAGTGTTTTATGCAAAGCACTTTCAAACCAAGCCTCTCTGAGTCTCTTTTCAAAGGTAAAACGGGGCTTTTTCTCTCTCTCTCTTTTTTTAAACTGCAAAGCACTGTGTTTTCAAGCCTTTCCTGTTGTCTTAATCACTTGCTAAATGGCTGAATACCATGAGAGATCATTATCTCTCAGCAGCCTCTGGAAGCATTTGAAAAAATTAACCCTTAAGTTTCAACCCCAGGACTCTGTGGAAACTAAGATATTTATTGATCTTGCAGTTTGAAAGTTGAGAGCAAGAGCTCCTGCATAGGCTTACCATATCCAAAGGGGGACAGAGTGCCTACCTTTAGGCTGCAATCCTATGCACACTTTCCTGGGAGTAAGCCCCATTGAATGCAATGGGACTTACTTCTGAGTAGATATGCATAGATATGCATAGGATTGTGCTGTTCATTGAAATTTGGGCAGGTGCAGCTCATCATCATGGAAGGGTGCAACAAGCTACACCTGCCCAAATTCCAAAGGTTAAAAGGTAGGCACTCTGTCCCCCTTTGGATCTGGGAAGGCTACTAATACTAGAGTGCCCTGATTCAATAAGGGACAGGGTGCCTATGCCTAACTGTACTAAAGCTGTACTGTTCTACTAATGTGTATATTTAAGTTAAAAAAAAGTTAAAAATGTATTCTTTAAAAAATAGCACCAAACTTTAAGGGTGCGACTTATAATCAGGAGCGTCCTATACTCGGGACAATACGGTAAATTGGCAAGGAGAAGAGACCAACCTCTTCGCTGCCTTGGCTTGCTCCAAGAGAAACTTGAAACTGCAGCAACAGGAGGGTGCTGCCATCCCCAGTCCTTCACCAAACCAGGATTTCCAGAGTTCGTTCTCTCACACTCACACTCACACTCACGATTTTGCACTGGTGTGTAAAATGTGAAACCGAGCAAGCAGGTGGATGGCATCTGCTTTGCAGGTTTGCGGAGATCCAGGAATGGTTTCGGCATGCAACCCACCCTTACTGCTCTCAAGTCACAGAAACACATCAAAGCACATATTATTGGGTCAACCTCAAAACTGAGAGACCCACTAGAAGTCCCCCCCCCGAATTATAGAGTTGAAAGGGACCTTCAAGACTATGTCGTTCAACCCCCTGCTTGAAGCAGGAAAATCTTCTCTAGAGCATCTCCAAAAGGTACTTGTCAAGTCTATGCTTGAAGATCTCCAGCAAGGGAGAACCCTCACTTCCCACAGGAATCTGCTCTACTGTTGAAATGCTCTTACTGTTAAGAGTTTCTTCCTGACAGCCAACAGGAATCTCCTCTTTTGACAGAAGACCAACAAGGACTGCACCGAGGTACATTGGAGCACCCCTTTTAAAAAATAACACTTGCAGGGATTAGTAGGACGTAATTTAGTAGGCACACTTTTGGTGGTGGTTCTGGACTGTGTAATATACCCCACATCCAGCTTCTGACATGGTGATGCAGCTGCTAGATTCTCTGCCCATGTAAACACACATTGCCAATTCAGGATTAAAAACCTAATGCAATGAACTCTGAAACAATCTGCATTTTTCATTGCTGATTTTCTTTTCTTTAGAAACAGGGCCAGACCAAGACCTCCTGGTGGCTGTCCGTCCCTGTCCCCCATCACCCAATCTGGTTGTTTGCCTTTTGTTCCTCCTGCTTCCTGGACTGGAAAACGCAGAGGGGGAAGGAGCAGAACAGGAAGTGTGAAGGAGAGCAGAGTGCTGGGCTACAGTATCTCCAATTCTCCTCTCCTCCACACTTCCTCTTCCACTCTGTTCCCTTCTTCCTTTTCCAATTCAGGAAGCAGGAGGAAGAGCAGGGGAGACAAGTGGGTAAACAGAGTGGGCGTCCCCCACCAGTCTGAGACAACCACCAACCCAGAAGGCCTCAAGGATGGGCTGGCCCTTTTCAGAAAGTAGGCTAGAGCACTACAGTGCTTCACTATGCCAAATTTTCCTGCTTTTCAGCCTTGATGCAACAATGGGAAGAAAACCCTACCCTGATTTCCAAATCCAGTTTCGTCTGCAATTCAGAAACCTCCTTTTCCAGCGCCTTCTTCTGTTCCATCAATACTTTGACTTCAGCTGCACTATCTGAAACCTGCAGTTAAAAAACAACAACAAAAAAACATCAGTTTGTTCTAAACACTTTAAATACAGTATACTTTTTTTTGGGGGGGGGGAATGTGATTTATTTTTAAAAGAAGAAGGAGTGCAGCAGCGACAAACCATGGCATTCATCAGTGTGCACACTGTGGCAATAGATGCTCTTGTTGACACTGGGCAGAAGCCAAACCTTCACAATAAGGCACGAGACTGGAAAGTGGAACTTGGCTGCATGGGAGGGGGGGTTAAGTAAAGGGGGAAAATATAGCGGGGGGGGGAGTGCCTGTGGGGTATGTTTATGGGAGGAATGCTTAGATGCAGCACACAGGAGGTGCTCCAAATGCTGCCCCCCTGCTGCTTCTCCTCTCATCCCCTGGGAGGAAAAAGGAAGAGGGGGACTCTCTAGCCCACCACTTTCTTCTCCTCCAGTTTTTGAAGCCAGGAAGCAGGAAAAGGAGGGGTGGAGGCAGGCAGACAGGCAGGCGGTAGGCAGCCACCTCCCACCAATTCACCACATGAGGAAACTCAGTTAGCCTTATGGCAGAAGGCCCTGAAATTACCCCGTCCATTTTCGTTGTTTTTCTGACAATGAAACAATTTCATTGTGTTTTCAACAGCCCCCACAAGTATTTCGTTGATTTTTTCCCCATTTTCTCTGAAAACAAAGGGTGCTGTTTACAGAGAGCTGCCTGCCACTGTGGGAAGCCCCCAAGAATTGCTTTTTTAAGGCTCCATGGTGGTGTGCCATTCCTGAGCTAGTCCATAAGGGCTAAGCACAGGGAAACTAATTGAGCAAAAGCTTCCCAGAAGCCTTCCTGCAGCACATATGGACTGTGGGTGTGTCTAGGATGGGGCAGGGGTGAGACCTTCCAACTGCTGCACTACAAAGTGCACTCCTCTTAATTCAAAGCTGAATCCTGCACAGGTTCAACTTTAACATAGGCAGTGCAGGCACCAGTTCTCTGGGGGGGGGGGGGATTCAGGGGTCAGTCTGGTTAGCTGGGTCCTCCACTGGGCATGACTGTTTGGCCAGCACCCAACCATGGATACTATCCCTGAACACAGGGCCGGTTCACATGTGAATGGGATCTTTTCGTCTCTCATCACCTGATGGCTCTTGTCCCAACAAAAACATCATGTGCTCCCTCCCTCCCTTGCTATTTGAGAGATGCTCCCTCCCTAGAGATGTTTCAGCAGGAGTTGAAAACTGTTTTATTTAGGATAGCTTTTTCCATGTAGTGGGGGTAATGAGATGGGCCTTGGTTATGTTTGTATGCATACTGCTTGTATTGTTGATCTTTAACAGGCTGATTTTATCTTGCGCTAACCCTGATTTAATATATGTTTTTATGCTGCCGTTGGCTAACTGATTGTTTTGTGTTGCTGCTTTGGATTTTTTGGGTTTCTTTGGGCTCTGAATTTTTTGTGTGATGTGCGTTATTTGTTGGTGTTAATTTTATTATGTTACAATCTTTTATACTCGCAGTTGTATAATATTTTGTATTTATTGTACGGTGCTCGATACTGTATTTGTTAGCAGTTCAGGCATCCACTGTGGGGAAAGGCAGGATAAAAATCTATTAATGTTTTTGGGTTGAACAGAGTTATAGGGAAATTCTCTCTGTGGGAACTGACCTGGGATGGCCTATTCACACGTAAAAGTCATCAGTGTTTCAGAACAAATGAAGAACATGCATAGGTGTGCTAATAAAGGTAAAGGTATCCCCTTCTCAAAAGCCAGTCATGTCCGACTCTAAGGTGCAGTACTCATCTCCATTTCTAAGGCCGAAGAGCCAGCGCTGTCCAAAGACGCTTCCGTGGTCATGCGGTCGGCATGACTAACGGAACGCTATTACCTTCCCGCCACAGCAGTACCTATTTATCTACTTGCAATTTCTTGCTTTCGAACTGCTAGGTTGGCAGGAGCTGGGACAGGAAACAGAACCTCACTCCATCATGCGGCACTCGGGTCTCGAACTGCTGTCCTACCGACCTTCCGGTTTGCAGTTCAGCTTCTTAACCACTAAGCCACCGTGGCCACATTGTGCTAATATGCCATTAAATTAACTCTAAATATGAAACCCTGAAGTTGTCAGGATTTAAAAAAAACCATAACCCAGAGCATGGCTATCTAAATTGCTGTGATGTTCAGCGTCCAGCTGCTGCAATGCACACATGGAGCTTTGCACAAACTGAAACTTCCCTATTCCCTAACAGTGACATACAGAAAAAGGAGAATTTCGACACACGCAGACCTCTGATATGCGCTCAGAGTCTTTGTGTGTCCCCTGAAGCTGCTTGGAGGACTTCTTTTTCCTCCGCTTCTGGAACAACGTCATGGCTCTGAATCAATATTAGGGAGTCCCACAGAGAGGCATCTCTGCTTTTCTTGAGAACTTTACCTGTATACTCCCAGCTGCTCTAGACTTCAAAGTCTGGATTTTCTCAAATACCAAGTTGACCTTCCTCTTGGTTGCATCATCATTTTCACTGCTTCTGAAAGATGAAACACATCAGCAGGCAAGGCTAAGATTTAAGATTTAGGATACTTTGCAGTCACTCAAGTGGCCAAAAATCTAGAATACTCAAAACACTTATGGGAAGGAATTCAGGCATAAGTATTTGCTAGCAGGTGAAGGTCAGTGTGGAACGGCAGCCCTGGCGCTGAATAAGAGCAACCTACAGGCCAGTTTATCTGTGAGGCCAATTGAGGCAGTTGCCCAAACCCAGTGGATTGGCAGGGGTACCCAAAACCTACCTTCACTCATCTCTGCTGCTTCTCGGATTTGAAAAGGAAGAGGGGAACAAAGCGAAAGAGGACGTGTGGAGAAGAGGAGACTGGTGGGCTAGAGAGTCTCCAGTGCTAGTCTAGCCCAACATTCTCCTCTCTTCCACACTTCCTCTTCTGTTCCCCCCTTCCTTTTCCAATTCAGGGCGTGGGGAGAGGAGTGGCAGAGGCTAGGGCGCTATTGGGTAAAAGGAGGATCACCATTTGATGCATGACATCAGTTCTCCAGGGGGTCTTAGTCTAATCTTGAAGGCCTAACAAGGCCACAGCCCAAGACTGTTCCAAGGATTTGCAATCAGAGGAGGGGCTAATATTTAAATTGAATACACACACATCAATCCAAAATCTTTTAAAATCTTTAAGCTATCGTCATTTCCACTGCACGTTCACGCAAGTCCACTAACCCTTCCTTAAGATAGTTGTAGAGTATCTGCTTAGCAGTTTCTTCATTGGTTTGCTGGGCGAGTTCCTGCTGGCCCTTCAGCAGATCAGGAGTTACCTAGAATTATAAAGCCAGATTTCAGTCGGACACTTCACAAAGAAAACCTTTCACTTCAAGTATAGCAACAAAGGTGGCTGTCTCTTGGTCAGTCCAAGCAAGTTTGTTCTCCCAATTGGCTGCGCCATGTGATCCAAGAGGAGCATACCACAGTCCTTGCAATGTCACAGGTTGACCCCGCGGGTCCGGGACCTGCAGTAAGTCAAATCTGCAGATTCTGGATCCACAGATAGAAAGGTCCCACTGTATTCCCAAACATCTCCTGATCTGTCACTACCAATGCAGCACATTAGGGATGGCGAAGGAAGGACCCATCTAGCAAGGCCAATCCTTGAACCCTCAATACTGGTAGCAGTACCGGATGTACTATCAGCTGGTGTCATGGGGGGGACCCAGTGCAGTGTTTTGTTTAAGGGCCCCCAGCAACTTGGTGCCAACACTGCAACATATCCACCCTCCGCAAAACTAGTACAAGAAGCCATGCAGGTGAAATCTCCCCTTCTTTCATACAAGTTGCACCTCTATGCATGGCCAAGACTAGAAGACAAGGTATCACTAACCATTCCATTGATTTTGCAAACATTGTATCTTTGGTCGTGCATCCCAGCACCAGGAAACAACATATCACACACTTGCCAAATTACCTGAACATTTGAAGCAGAAGCAAATGTTTTCACCGAAATTTTCTGAGTTGCAACACGATTTGGTAACAAGAGAGTGGAAGTCACCATTTTCATTTCATTTTTCTTATTCTGGACTGGAAGGGTAGATGACTTATAAGCCACGCTCTCCCCGGTGATTTTACTTTGCTTGTGATATTGCAAAGAACTAAAATGGCTGTCCTGAGATTCTCTTGCTGCTGCTGCTTGAAGTTTGCCCACAGTCCGAGAGGCAACCTCTTTCCCAGGAGATGCTGTAATCTGATCTGGAGACGACGGTTTCTGCAAGCAAACGTTTGATGGCTGCTGCTGCAAGCGCTCAGAAGAGGTTCCCAAACTTTTACTAAGTTCATTGAAACAATCAGAATTCACTTTGAGGCCACAGGAAAGGGCGCTGTCTACGCTCCTTGACCTCTTGCGGTCGTCTGGGTGAATCCTATTTCTCATTCCCAGTCTGCCTCTTCTCTGGAGACCAAAGTTCTTGTCAAACTTTTCAATAAGCTGATCGACTGCAGGAATGGAACCCGTGTCAATATCCCGACCAGTCCCCGGCAAAAAGGGGATATACCTTCTGTTTTCGTGTCGGTTAACATTGTCGGCATAGATGGCATACTCTTGGTCATCGAGAAAGAACTTGTACAAGGAAGCTGCAGAAGTTGGAGTAGTTGATGAAGACGATGACCGCAGTGAGTCATTCAGGACTGATCCTGCAGAATCTTGTCTGCGGAAAGGAAGGAGGTCAGGTCTACATTTCCTTGTTTCCTGGAAGGTGGGTGGGCTGACAGTATATGTAGATCCACCACTAGAAGAAAGTGATTCATGCGTTCCATTAGCACTGTTGACGGCACTAACGCATTTCAATTCCTGTTTGCTAAGGTCTTCCCCTGCTGCAGCCTTGGTCAAATTCACAGTCTTTGCTTTCGATTTGGTCAGCTCTGCAAACTGGAGGTTCGCCTTATCCAATGCCTCAGCTCTCAGTGGTGAATGCCAAAGCGTGATGTCCTGCTTCTCTTCATCTGCAAGAGGGTTGGTCTTACAGAACAGAGAAGACTGAAAGCTATCCAAGGTATTCTTTTCAGGATCATAAGGCTGCAAAAGCTCAGGATGCTTCTGAAAGTTCAACAGGCTGGAGGACAGTGGAGAACCAGCTTTGAAAGGAGAGGTTCTGTTCTCTCCCTCAGTTGTGCTGGTCTGCTTCAGGTATTTAAACACACTTGGTGGTGTATTATAGGGTGCCAAAGACTGTCTGGCTTCTCCTATTTTCTCTTCAAGTTCAGGAGCAGAGCTGGAATCCAGCACCGATTTGCAAAGCATCTGAGATGCAACCTGCTGGCCATTTTCAGGCATCACCTGATTCTCAGTGTCTGTATTGTTGAGCACGATATATGGATGCCCATCAATTCCTTGAACCCGAATACTGACCCCATAGGACCCTGCCTTTGCATTCGGTGCATTCTTTGACTTTGGGGTCTCATCATTCACAAGCTTCAGGTGGACCCCACAGTCCTGCGGCTCCTGCCGCACATGCCTGAAACTGCTGAAATAAGACTCCATAATTCACATGGATTTAAAGCCCTGCAAGGAAAAGAGAAAAGAAAGCCTGTCACTTGCATCCCAACTGTGACAAATCCCAAGTATTGTCATAACTGCAGTACAGAACTGACCCAAGACAATTTGGTACCCGATGTTGAAAAAAACAAATGGTATACAGCGACTGCCACAAAGCAACATCCACAAAGGAATGCATGGGAGCTGTGCTCTTCCATAACTCGTCCACATCTCCCATTTATTTTCATGGGATTTACACAGGAGAATGTCGCACCCTGGATTGTGCCCATGCCTTAGAGCAGTTACTTATTTTTTAAAAAAAAATTGTTTGTGTCTTTCTATCCTGTTAAATAATCAAGACAGCTTACGCAATAATAAAGCACTCGGAACAATTTTGAGAGAAAAGTACAATATAAAACTAGAAAAGTACAATATAAAACAATTGACTAGAACAGAGCATTGCAATCCAAGCTTAAAGCAGACATAAAACTACAGAACCCACCACAACTGTTAACTAAAGGCCAAAGAAAAATCTTAATCTTCTAAAAGTTGGCAGAGGTGGAACCAGAGATGTCGGAAGCCCGCACGGCGCCTGGAGCGGGGGGTGGGGCCTGCGTCGTGTCACGTTGACGCGCCCCCCCCCCCGCTGGAATCGATGCCATTTCGGAGCCGTACGAGCTCGAGGGAGGGCCGATCCAGCACTTCCGTAAGTTCCCCTGATCGCGCCCTCTCGCCCGAGCGCCTCGAGCTCCTGCTCCACGCGCTCCACCGTTCTTCCGCCGCTGGGTGGAACCATGCAGGCCTCAAAGGGGAAGATATTACCGTATTTTTCGCTCTATATGACGCACTTCCCCCCCCAAAAAAAATTAGGGGGGAATGTCTGTGCGTCTTATAGAGCAAATAGTGAAAAATGTCTTCCTTTTAACAGTTTTACTTACCTGGTTGTTGATCTTCAGCTCCAGTCTTTGGGTGCCCCAGCAGCTCCCAGTCGCGGTCGGCGCCTGGGCTAAGTTCCCAGGCGCTGGACGCAACCAGGGAGCCCTGCGCAAATATCACAGCAACTGCGATGTTTGCTCAGGGCTCCTGGTCGCGTCCAGCGCCTGCACTAGTTCCCTGACGCTGGACGCGACTTCAAAGCTGTCCAGAAAAATTGGAGGAACTCAGATGTTTCCGGAGGACTTGCAGTAGCGTTCAGTGTCAGGGAAGTTAGTGCAGGTGCTGGACGCGACCAGGAGCCCTGCGCAAACATCACAGTTGCTGCGATGTTTGCGCAGGGCTCCCTGGTCGTGTTCAGTACCTGGGAACTTCGCACAGGCGCTGAACGCGACCTGGAGCTCTGCGCAAACATCACTGTTGCTGCGATGTTTGCGCAGGGCTCCCTGGTCGTGTCCAGCACCTGGGAACTTAGCCCAGGCGCCGAACGCGACTGGGAGCTGGCTGGGGCACCCAAAGACTGGAGCTGAAGATCAACAACCAGGTAAATAAAACTGTTAAAAGCAAGACATTTTTTTAAGAGTATTTTTAGCTTCAAACTACGCATGCGTCCTATGGTCCGATGCATCTTATGGAGCGAAAAATACGGTATATAGCCTGGGTGCCACTGCTGAAGAGGACCTGTCAAAACAACCCCACTAGCTGCATTTCTGTAGGAAGAGGGAAGTAGAGCATGGCCTCAGATGATGAACACAGTGTGTGACAAGGTTCATGTAGGAGAAGAAAGGCCTTCAGGCATGCAGATGGCAGATACATAAAACCATGTAAGGTTTTATAGGGGTAGGCTTACCATCGTCCTGGAATAGACACTGGCTTCAGCCTAGGGCGGACCCGAGCCGCTCCCAAAGGCGCACTGCGGCTGCCCAACGGGCTTCTGGCTTCCGGTCAACGATGCTACAGAAGCTGGAACCCCGTTGGGCAGCCGCAGTGCACCCTTGGGAGCGGCTTGAGTCTGCTCTAGCCCGAAGCCAGCATCGATTCCGGGTAAATGGTAAGCCTATATAGGGGGATAAACAGCTGGACTTAACTCAACACCTGCAGATAACAATACCTTGCCATTTTGCAAACCACACCAAGTTGGTAGTGGGTTGTTATTTTATTACAAAAAAAAAATTTATTTATTTATTACATTTCTATACCACCCTTCCTTCCTCCAAGGAATTCAGGGTAGTATACGTGGTTCCTTCCCGCCTTTTGTCCTCATAACCACCGTGTGAGGTAGGTGAGGCTGCGAGATAGTGACTGGGCCAAGGTCACCCAGGAAGCTTCATGGCTGAGCAGGGGTTTGAACCTGGATCTTCCAGGACTAAGTCCAACTCCAGAACCACTACACCATCCTGGCTCTCAGGATGACAATATGACAATTGCTTTATGTCCCCAGCATGACTGGGATATCTGCTCACTAATATCAGTGGGAACTTTTTTTTTTTGTAATTATCCTTCGCCAGAAGCATCTATAATCTCCCCCAGAAAAGAGAAATATCAGGTACAAATGGGATAGAGCAATGAATGTAAGAATGTTCTTTCCCACAGTATCGCTCCAAACATTTCCATGCTGCTGAGCCACAATTTATAGCTAAAAAATAAAGTTGCAGATCTCTAAAGATTTTGGAGCACAACCTAATTCTCTCCGCACAAAGAACAAATGCTGTGAGAGAAACAAGCTGTGTCTTGACGGGGGCAGCGAGGAGGAAAGGGGTTGAGCTGGTCTATTTTTGACTTTATTTCAACATTTACGTCCCACCTACTAGCCCTTGAAGGGCTCTCGAAGCAGCTTATAATGCAGCCAAAATTTTAACGCGCGCATGCGCGCGCGTGTACACACACGCACACACACAGAGCTACAACAACCAACCTAAAGCCTATCTCATTGGAAAGATCTTAGCCAGCCTATAAAAGAAGCAAAAAGTCAATGAGTCTTGTGGGTCTCTTGAGGCAAGGAGTTCCACAGGGACCCCATTATTGAGAAGTCCATCTTCCTTGTAGCCACTGACCTAATCTCAGAAGTTAGAGGCATTCAGAAAAGGGCCTCTGCTGATGAATTCATGGTGAGGAACACATTGGGGGGGTATCAACTGCCCTGGCACCAGACCCCTCTTCCCACTGTCATCCCAGTATCCAGATACAAGGACAGTCCTCCAGCACCTCAGGTGGCATGCCAGAGGCTACCCTTCCTTACCTTGCCACACCAACCATCACCACCACCACCACCACCACTACCCAAATCTGGCAGCACACAAGTCACTGCTCTGCTGCTCTTCCCTCTCCAGCTTCCTCATTCAAAGAGCAGGAAGGGAACAGAGAGGAAGTGTGGAAGAGAGGAGAATGGCGGGCAGTAGTTGCAGAGATGCTCTACTACCCCACGACTCTCCTCTAGTCCATGCTTCTTCTTCCGCTGTTTGAATCCAGGGAGTGGAAAAGAGTGGGGGGCCAGAGGCACATGGGCAGAGGCAAGCCTCACGGCTGACTTCATGGCCATGGGCAGCTCTGGCCGGACACCCCACTCCATTCCCCCACTCCCCCTCACAAGCCAGCAGACAGCCCAAGGCCCATTGTGTGGGAAGCCGACTCCTGCTTTGGGCAGGAAATCCTTTCACTACATTAGCTAATACTCGAGGCCATGATTTGCGGTTCACAATCCTCTAAAACAGTTAACTGAGCAGGGCTCTTCCTGCTGCATCAGCTTTTGGGTCTGGGCCAGAAAACTTATCTTCAGCACCTGACATTTCAATTTTCCACTGAATAAAAAGGAGCAGAAGAAAAAACAAGTACCGTACGTACTAGATATCTCCAACCCTGAAAATTCCCATTTCAGTTATGCCATTGGTGGACAACTGGGTAAATTCTTCACAGTTTTGCAGTTGCTCAATGTTCAGATGGGGGTCCAGTTTTGACGGGCATGAGCCATCAAGATTAAATGTTGTTTATTTGCTCTTTACCCAGCAGACTACATTTTTAAAGAGAGTTACATATTTGGGAAAGGAGGCAACAGTTTGTACAAAAGCACCACACCTGCAAAAGGTAAGAACAAATGCTTAGTACAGCCCAGCACTAAGGGCAAAAAAAGATAAATTAAGAAGACCAGTTCTTTCCAAGAATGCTCAGACCAGGTCCAATCTAAAAAACCTTAGTCAATTAAGTAAATGAGTTTTAAATTGATCAATTACCCAGTCAAATGCATATATTTGCATATGACAGTGCATACATCTGTCATAGGAGATGACATCTGAGAAGAGGCATTCCTTCTTGTGTGAGATACGGGAATGCTTCTAAAATGCTGCCTGCTATTTTTAATAAGAAACTAAAAATAATTCCCTTTGTAAAAAATGTTGACCAATTTATCAGAGATGCCTTTTTTGTCAATTCCTATGTATTGGTATATATGTATTAAAAGGTATTTAAATACCTTTAAAATACCTGATATTTTACAGACATAAGTACCGGTAGTAGAAGAATTTGAAATGATCCTAAGCAGAGAACAACAAGTCTCCCATAGACCTTCGCCAACTTCAGAAGACACTGGATCACACAGCTCAACAATTCACATTCACTCCCAAATGCCACGGCTGCCTAAGTTCTTAGCAAATATGAGCCCAAAAGGCAGCTTTCAATTTTCAACTGGATTTGAATATTCCAACCTTATTCCAACTATGAACAGAGTCCAGCTCATCACGGACAAAATGAATAAGATGACAACATCCCAAAACACACTTCGGGCCCAATCCTATCCAACTTTCCAGCACCGATGCAGGCACAATGCAACCCCGCGGTAAGGGAACAAACATTCCCTTACCTTGCGGAGGCCTTCATGACTGCCCCCCCCCCGCAGGATGCAGCACACGCCCCATTGGCACAGCTGCATCGGTGCTGGAAAGTTGGATAGGATTGGGCCCTCCCTAACTTAATATCCAAGTCCAACGGAGGTTACATTACCCAAGAAACAGAGCAGTAGCAATAGCTATGACAGAACAGAAACAGGTGCGGGCCCAAACATGAGGCCAACTGAGGCAGTTGCCCCAGGTGACAAAGATGTCAGCCTGCCTCCTCTGCTCCTTGAATTCAAAAAGGAAGAGGGGAATTGAGTGGAAGAGAAAGTGTGGAAGAGTACTGATGCTCTAGTACTCAACCCCTTCCCGGCCAAGTGCCACCTCCGGAGCCACTCTCCTACTATGTACCACCGAAAGTGACTGGTGATATCATCGCCAGTTACTTCCAGGTTTTCAGGTTTTTGGAGGCCAGAAAACGCAGGCAGGAGGCTCTGGGTGGATGAGAGGGCCCTTGTCAGTGTTCTCAAGAGGCTCAGCCAAAGGCAGGAGCTTCTCAGGAGCAAAAACGTGCCGACAATGGAGCAGGATTCCGGCAGTCCGAGTACCACTGGCAGTTGGTCAAAGTACCACTGGTGGTACTAGTACCACTGGTTGAGAAACCCTGCTCTAGCCTACCATTCTCCTCTCCTCCACACATCTTCTGCTCCATTCCCCAAAATTGAGGGAGTGGGAGCAGGAGCTGCAGTGGGCACACCACCGGGTAAGGGGGTGGAGACATTTGGTGCTCCCCCTCAGGAGCCTGGTGGTCTTGAGCTGGCCCTGGATATAATGCTGCCAGCTTGATCCATCTAGCCCAGTCTTGTGGTGAAACAAGGGTGGAGCGAAGGTAAGTAGTTCTGCAAGACTCCGTTACACTGGAGTCAGCTGCCCCTCCCCTTTGCTGTTGGAGCCATTCCGGCAGCGACAGGGGAGTGTCCTGCATGTTGCTGTTGCTGCCAGAATGGCTCCAACAGCAAGGGGGAGGGGCCACTGACTCCAATGTAACGGAGTCTTGCAGAACTACTTGCCTTCGCTCCACCCTTGTTACGCCTCAACTTGCAGCAGTCTTAGGCAAGGACCTTTCTTAGTCCTGCTACCCAAGATACTTTTTAACTGAAGATGCTGGGATAGAAATGGGGGTGCTTCTTCATGGAAAGCAGGTGCAGTATCCATCCCTGAGCTATGGCCCTTCCCTGTCCCCATACAGCACAGGCTTCCAGAAAGGAACGAGACAGCCCCATTGACAACATGCTTCCGTGGTTGTAAGCCTGAACTCCTAACAACCCAAGCTGATGTGACCAACTTGGGCTCTTGACTTGTGAGGGTGCTGCCATTCCTGCTCAGGCCATAGCACCCAGCATACTCAACAGCAGGGAGTCACTGTCACAGAACTCCCCCAGCACATCAATGACTGTCCCATGGAACAAAGCCCTGCTCGAGAGGCTCCACGTTGAAGAGGCTGACCTGCAGCGCAACTTGGCTCAGCTTCAGGGCGATGAGTGGAAACGTCAAAGGCCAAGCAAAAGAGAGGAAAATGCAGGTGGATGAACAACAGCAGGAAATGCCACTGACATTTCCAAAGTTACATCGCTCCGCTCTCCAGTCCTTCCACGCACTTCCGCACTCCTTTCAGCTTCCCTTCATTTAATCTACACGATCGCATCTCGCACCAGCTGCACAGCTTCCAGGAATTATGAGGGAAAGAGACAATCCGGAAACAAGGCCTGCATCCTAATCACACCCCGCCAGATTCAGCGTCCTCGAGAACCAACACACACTTCTGTTGATTTTGAGACCAACTTTGGAACAAGATTGTAAAAAAAAAAAAAAAAAGCATAATTTTCACTGGCAGTTTTTTTTTTTATCAAGTGGTAGGGAACCAGCGTCACTTATTGTTATCTAGTGGCAGCAATTAAAGGCCAAGGGAAACAGTTTGATCAATTTATGAAAAATCCCTATTTGCAAAGCTTTCAGCCAATCTTTAATATCTTCACTGTCAAATTCATGTAACAGATTAGCATAGATGTAATATGTCCAATGAGACATGGAAGAGTGTTTTGTTTGGGGGATGGGGATAAGAGGTCATCATCTTGTTACTTTTTGCTCTTTTAATACCCGGTAACAACAGCTGAACAACCACAATAGCAGCAGCAGTAATGCCGGCAGCCTGGGAAGAAGACCTATTCCTTCATCCAAAGCCTACAACCTTTATTATTATCCACCCCCTACCACTAAGAAGGGCCAGAAATCCAGATGGCCAGAAGAGAAGATGCAGCACCACCCATGACAAAACATCTGGCATTACCTGGCTCAGGTTGCTAGATAGCACGCTTGGGAGGGGGAAGAAGGTCACTTGTCCCCTATGGTCACTACTACAGAACCTTCAAAGAGCAGAAGTTGGAAGAGACACAACAGCACAAGGCTGCAACACTCGAGGCCCAGAAGTAGACATTTTCCACCACCATTCCGCCCTTCACCAAGCTTTTTGAAGTGACCATTGCTCTCTAAAAATACATTATTATTTTTGCTTTTATTGTGTTGTACTGTCTGTCACCTTGAGATGCCTGTTACCAGGCCAAAAGAGGGAATACAAATAAAATCTACAATAAACATGCAAAATTGCAAAACGAATTAGAGACTATGGTTGGGAGTGGGGATAGCAGGGAGAAGGAGAACGGCAACGCCACCATTCCCCTCCTCTCTGTGGACACCCAACTGCCTTTGTAGCTACCAATAGCTCCCAGGAGCCAAATTTCCTAGGTGCATGGGAGCCATTGTTTTGTTACTGGTGAGCCTCACTACCAAGGCTCAGAAGCCTTGACCAGCAAAACACTTGCAGAGGCAGCGCGAGAAAAAGACTGGCAAATGAGACCAAATAACAAACCTTTAGACATCTGATCTTGCCACTTCTAAATAAGACAGGAGAACTTTAGATGCACTGATAAATGTCCATGAGGTACAACTAGCTCCGCCGCTCTAAGATTTAGTGAGGATTGCGCTATAAATCAGTGGTTCTCAAACTCCCCCCCTCCTGCATGTCCCACCTGTTTTCCAACAGAGGGCTCCATGACCCACCTCATTCTCCTGCAGTGTGTCACCCCAAGCCTCAGAAAGCCTCCAGAAGTGACTTCCACAAACCCGGAAGTAAACTGGAAGTCACTTTCCGGTTACTTCCAGAGGCCTGAGGAGCCCAATGGAGGCTTGATGCTGCCTGAGAACTGCCTCCAATTGTGTCCGGAGGGCTCCAATTTGGAGCCAACCAGGCACAAGGGGGGATGGGAGGGCCCAACTGGCGACCCACCAGACATCGGGTCACGACCCACCAAGTGAGTTGCGACTCAACGTTGAAGAAGCGCTGGACTAAGTACATGCTACGTGCAGAACTAGGTTCTAGTATTGTGCAAATGGGAAAAAAATGTATCTTTCCACTCACCACACCATGCATAAAACTGCAATCCTAAAACACACTTACCTGGGAGTAAGCTCCATCGAAGAAAATGAGACTTCTGAGTAAATGTATACAGGATTGTGTTGTAAGCCTCAGTAGTTTAGGGACATTTCTGTGATTATTGTAGGGCAGTAGGGCATTTAAATGCATGTTTCAAAACTAGTCAGCTTCCAGAAACCATGAAGGAGGCAACCATGATTCCCATGCCAGAAAAAGATCCCACACGCATAGAAACTTACACACCTGTTGATTACAAGACCTTGACTATAGTGGCGGCATTCCAATTAAATGAGTCTTCCATATATAAAAAGGTTCATTGAGGGAGCTTTATCAATCAGAAAAACGTTGCTAACATTAGAAAACTGTGTAACTAGATTATGAAGTAAAAAAAAAGGTAACAGAACGAATGCTTGTGGTTGCTCAAATAGCTTTTGATAGAGTTAAAAGGCATTTCTGCTGAAATTTTGGAATGAAGCAACAACAGTAATATCTTCATTATGTCGCAACCAGTATTTGTCAAGCGAAGCAACCACCAGCTATCAGAAGGAGTTGTCACCCTGCAAAGACAGACTAGACAGACTTCTCCGGTGCTTTTAATCCTTTCTCCAGAGATAGCACCAGCAGTGGCAATCAGAACATCAACAGGAAATCAACAAGCAATATACAGTATGCAGATATATTGCTACAACTATGACAGCAAACTCTCTTGCAAGCTATTGAGACCCACGGGAGGGCTTCAGGGAACAAGTCAAATATCACTCAATCTGAACACTTAACAGCAAATTCAGAAGGCAATAGGCACTTAGGGTAGTAGGGGATTCCCTGAAAGGAACATGTAAAAGTACACGATATAAAATTAACAGAAAATGTAAGAGATCTATGCGAGCTACATTCTACTCAAGTAACTAGAAAGACTGAGAATTATGTTCAGAAGTGAAAAAAGTGTAATCCTTCCCAGGTAGTTGTTCAAATGTTAGTTCTATCCCTGGACTAGTTACTTCCTTTAAAAAAAAAAAATGCTCTTATGGGTTCCACCACTGCACCAGGGCTTCTCCTGACAAGTAAAGGTCACCTTCCCACTGGCATTTAGCCAAGTTACTGCATTTTCTATTTATTGAGCATTACTGAATTTTAGAGCTGTATTGATGAGGTGAGGGTTGTTGGGTTTTTTATGATGTTAGGTACGTGGACAGATTGAAAACGTTTGGGAAATTAAACCTGAACTATTACAACATCACATCTGAAATGGTGAGCACATAAAGAGCCAATTACTTGACGGGGTGATAACGCTGAACACCTTGCAGAGCCGACCAACACAGTTAATGCACGATTAAAAGTTATTTATGACTGCATTTTTACGGACATGGCCCTCTTCCCATCAGATACAAGTACAAGCGTGGCTATTGTGTACTGTCCCATTGAAAGATAAGAGCTATGAGCAGAACTAGACTCGATTCAATTTCCCATCGGCTTACGTGTTGTTTTCTCCACGGTTACCTGCTAAACCTGGGAAGGCAGAAGTTGTTTCACCAGGGACACGGTCAGTTCGAAACGTTTTTCCAACCCCAGATACTTTGGTCCAAGTATCACATCTCTGCTTCGAATACAGCTGCTCCTTTGAGCATTATGCTCTTGGGAGGGGCCACTAAAAACACTCTTCAAACACACACGGTATCTCTGTACCTCTGAGGCTTAAGATAATGACTCTGGGTCTTTCCACAGGCTTTCCCAACCAAACAAGTTCCTCTCTCCTGCAGTTCATCCTCTTGACTTTCCAGAAACCTGGCAGCTTTGCAGAACAGAAAAATTACCACAGGGGTGCGGCGTGCCCCAATTCGCCTGTTAACGACAAGTAAATTAGTTGGAACAAATTGCACTCTCTGCTGTCAGTGCTGAACATTTTAGAGGCAAGTCATGCAACTCCCAGAATCGTTTGGCACTAGGGGAAAAAAAAACCTCAGCTGCAATTTAAGAAGAAGAAAGAACATATTTCTGATGTTTTGCTGCTTAGCAGGGTCACAGATCCATGGCTCCACATTCTGCCAAATTTGAGCGAAAAACTTTCACCTGGAAAGTCTGAACGCAGACCAAGAAAGTAAGAAGTTGGCTCTCTGCAGCTCAATTGTATTTGATGCAGCTGCTGGATTTTTCCAACACCAACAAGCCCTCAAAATATATTCGCCATCCCATGTGAGCCTTGATTTTATAGGATCGAAGCAACAGAGGCGTAACAAGGGTGGAGCGAAGGCAAGTAGTTCTGCAAGACTCCGTTACACTGGAGTCAGCGGCCCCTCCCCCTTGCTGTTGGAGCCATTCTGGCAGCAAAGGCAACACGCAGGACACTCTCCTGTTGCTGCTGGAATGGCTCCAACAGCAAGGGGAGGGGCCGCTGACTCCAGTGTAACGGAGTCTTGCAGAACTACTTGCCTTCGCTCCACCCTTGTTTCCCCTCTGCGAAGCAATACTAAAGCCATAGCATTGCAGGTTTGGCCATCTTGTTTCTGTGAATGAGCCTACACCAGGCAGGTGAGTGGGCTCAGAGACTGAAACAAGAACAAGAAGATCCCTTGAGAGTCGGCCATCTCTCCCCAGCCTTTGGAACGCAACACCCAGACGTTTGGGAAGGCAGGAAAGTTCAGCTAACAGGAGGGGACAGAGGAGCAGTTCTGTAGTTTAAATGTAGAGAGAGGCAGGCAGAGAGTGGCATGTGTAGTAGGAGGTAGCTAGAAGGGAGTGAACCGCCTTGGGAGTTGAACAGTGGGCTTTGGGAATCTGCAGCAAGGCAAGCACATTTTGCTGCCTAGGTTTTAGCATCTTTCTGACTGGCACCACCAGAATGTCCTTAAATACAACAATATTACAAGGATGTCTCCTGCACTCTCTCAGGCCAAGTCCTTGAGCTTTGGGCCCTGAGCTTCTCATCATCACTCAGGAAAGCAAGGGGCATAGATACAGCAATGTGAAAAGGTGGATGAAGCAAAATGGAGACGACATGGAAATGCTGTTCTTGAGAAAGCGGTGACATTCCTGAAGGCGCCTTGAAGAGCCAGGACTGGCATATCGATGAGGCAGACCGAGACAGGCAGTGGTACCCGCCAACCCCCGGTGCTTCTTCTCCTGCTCCCTGGATTCAAAAAAGGAAGAGGGAAACAGAGAAGAGGAAGTGTAGAGGAGAAGAGAGTGGTGGGCTAAGTCGGAAGCTCTCTAGTCCACCACTCTGCTCTCTCTCTCTCTCTCTCTCTGCCTCGTGTCCTCTTCTGCTCTGTTCCCATCTCCTGTTTCAAATCCAGAGGGCAGAAGGAGGGGCAGCAGCAGCGACAGCTGGCACACCACCAGGCAAGGGGGCAGAGTTTGGCACACCACCTCAGGCAGGCTCCAGGAGGTCGAGCTGGTTCTGTAAATGGCTCATTATTTGCATGACTTAGAGCGCAATCCTGTGCATGCCTGCACAGAAGTAAGCCCCACTGAGTTCAATGGGACTTAGGGCCCCATCCCATGGTCACCCTGCACAGCTGGAAGTCGCGTTCCAGCAGCAAAAGGCGCTTTCCGGTGGCACGAAAGCCGGGCCGCTGTCGTGCTCTACCAGACCACTGCCACAAATGGCAAAAGAGGCAGCACGTAAAAAAACCATTTTAACTTACCTCCGGCAGGCCTCCTGATCTCTCCCCACCACCACCACCACCACCACCATTGAATACAGTGCACATTCCACCAGTGCGGATGCATCAGTGTCAATGGTGGGGGATAGGATTGGGCAGCGAGTTCCAAGTAAATGTGTATAGGAGTGCAGCCTTAAAGTTATAAGAAGCTAAACCTAGCTAAACCTAGGTAAAGGTAAAGGGTCCCCTCGCTCAAGGGCTAGTCGTTACTGACTCTAGGGGCGGTGCTCATCTCCGCTTCAAAGTCGAAGTGCCAGAGCTGTCCGAAGATGCTTCCTGCCGAGGTGGTACCTATTAATCTACTTTCAATTTCTTGCTTTCAAACTGCAAGGCTGGCAGGAACTGGGGCCAAAGACGGTAGCTGACACCGACACGCAGCACTCGGGTCTCGAACTGCTGTCCTGCCTACCTTCCAGTCTGCAGTTCAGCATCGTAATCACTAAGCCACTGCGGCCCTAATACGTTAAACCTAGAAGGGATGAATTTGGAGTTCAAAGTTTACAGCTTGTTTAGTCATCATCACTGGATCAGTGATCGCCCCAAACCGGGTCTAAACACATAGACCTTGCTTCTTGCAGACTGCATTTGGGGGAGGTGGAGACGAGAAGAGAAGCACTCTTCCAAAAGCAACCGAAGCTGCAACCAATTTCAAGACTGGAGACCAGGAGACGTGTGCCTGTCTGGAGCTCCGTTTGCTCTTGGAACCACTTATGTGTGAGAAATGCTTCATCGTGCAACTCTGAAGTAGCTCTTAAAAAGATGTTTTACCAGCTGCTCACTTGAGATCAGCTGGGAATTCCTCCTTAGACCATTCTGTCAGAATCTATATTCAAATCCAATTTTCTAAGGATTAAGACCCAGCTGCACACATCTCAGAGGCCTTCGACATTGCTCATAACATATTTATGCTTCTCTAGTTACATTTTTCTATTATATACATTTTTTTTCCTGGCAAAAAAACCCAGAACGTTTTTCTCAAGTTGAGCTACTGTATAGTTTTTAAGAACTACAGTAAGTTGAGTTTGTGACAGATGTACAGTACCCCCCCATATCCGCTGGGGATATGTTCCAGGCCCCTCCGTGGATACTTGAAACCGTGGATAAGAGTGAACCCCCCTTCCATGGTTTCCTGAGGGGGCCCCGCCCTGCCTCCCCTGCAGGTAGGCGTGCGCCCACCCCCAGCTCTTATTTTTCTTTCAGCAAGCTTTGTTTCTTCCTTAAAACAGAGAAGCAGCCTCCATTGCAGGCAAGTAGAACGAGACTAAGTCCTAGAGAGGCTCTGCAAGGTTTCTGTTAACCTTGCAGAGCCTCTCTAGGGCTTAGGCTGGATTCATACTACACGAATCCCGGTGCGGAGGCCTCTGCCTCCGTGCACAGAGCTGGTCAGTAGGAGTGTCTTCCCGCCTGTTGTCCCAAGCTCCAAAATCCCCATAAATCAAGATATTTAGGAATCACCAGCTGGGAAGGAATGAAGACCACGTCGTAGATGCCAGCACCAATTTCTTCAGTGCCTGGGTGACCAAGCCCCTAGGATCTCACTAGCCCCACCAATGTCCCTCAAGCAACACACCAGCCTGTCAGCCATGGAACCATTTTCAGCCACAACAGCTGCAGCAGCACAAGGGGACTAACAAGAAAAACCCCAAACACACTGCACCCCTCCCTGCATTCTTCCCATTTACAACTTACCTAGCTCCAAAGGGAGCAAATCCAATCAACATCACACAGACATTACATCCTGGGAACCAGAGCTCTGGGAAGTCTAAAGCAGAGGAGGACCAGCTGTGCTCACTGGTTCCTCATCCCCCACCCCACCCCACTGAAAGGGATTCCAACATTGGACCCACTGGTATAACATAATATGCTGGCACAAGCCCCTTTGAAGAAAAAGCAAGAAACTCTCAAACCAACAGGTTGGCACCAACCAAGCCAGAGGGTAGCCAATTGCATGCCAAACAACCAGCAGGAGGATTATGAGACTGACTTGCAACAGGAGCAGAGCTGACAATGCAATGTCTCAGAAAGGAAAAAGGGTGCAGCCAAGAATGAAATTTGCAGGTGGTTATTGTCAAGGAATGGACAAGTAATGGCAGAGGAGCAGAATCCCGTCTTGAGCAATGACACCACCAGGCAAAATTCACTAGGGAAGAATAAAGCAACTCACCACAATGCAAAAGCAGTTGCGGATGCCCTTGATCAGCATCTGTCCTAGGTTCTCTCACTTGCAATGGTTTGAGGTCATAATAGGACATGAACCTGGAGCTTGAGAGATGTCCACACAGATACAGAGCCTGTGCATCAACAGTCAGCTCTGGTCAAAGGCAGGAACTGCAAGCGGACCAGACAAGGAGGCCTACTTGAACTGACAGGTGACACTCCCCAAGCCCTGTCAAAGTTCCAGGGTCAGGCTTATGCGTTGAAATACAACGGCCACCCCCACCCCACCCCCAGGAGTAAAGTATAATAATAAATAACTGACATCTGCAGTCCTTTAATGTTTAACGCCAAGCTCTGCAGCCTCGCCTTTTAGCAATTTAAAGAAGTGCTTAGCCTCCACCTCACCGTGCTCTACTTCTGAAATGATGTGGCTCCGATGTTTCCTTGTGCCAAGTGGCATTTTCATTCCATGCACAGCATTCGTTTTTGGCCCATATATGTATAAATAGAGAACCGAAATGGTCCAAAATGGCTGAGGCAACAGAAGTCAATAAAGCCGTCCAAAGCAGCCGTTCTGCACCCCTGCGAACTTGCCAAACCAGTTTTGGTGGTGTTGGGTGTTTTTTTTTTTTTTTTTTTTTTTGCAGACTTGGAAAACTACTCCGCTCTGTCCCCTGCAGCTATCAGTCAGGCTGGTATTTTCTTTAAGACTTTCCAGAAGAGTGCAACATTTTGTTTTATTCATTCTTCACTTCTTTAAAAAAAAATACAGGAAACACCTGAGGACAAGAGATCCTTGGCAGGTAAGTGCCAAAGGCCACACAAGAGATGCCTATTCAAGATTTGGCTGTTTGCTCAAGGGTGTGGAAAACAGGGCCAGCTGACAGACCTGTCCCCCTCCCCTTTTTCAGCAGTGCACCAGCTGCCTCCTTACACCAGGTTCTCCTCCTACTCCCATTCCTTAGAATCAAAAAAGAAAGAGGGGAACAAAGCAGAGGAGGAGGAAGTGTGGAGGAGAGGAAAGTGGTAGGCTAGAGTATCTCTCCGACGCTCCACACTTCTACTGTTACCCTCTTCCTTTTCAAATCCCACAAAGTTGAGAAGGAAGGGAGGTGGTGGATGGCATACCATTGGGTGGGGGAGTGTCATTTGGTGGGTAGCTGTGGATAGCTAAGGGAAGGCAGAAAGATACTTCAAAGACCATCCCACCATTACTGTGTCCAGCTCCCTTACTGCAGCCATGCAATGCAACTGCAGGGTTAGAACTTAGAACCTTGACATGACAATGAGGAAAAATATGCAGTGGGAATTAAAGGTCAAGAACTGACCAGCAGAGAACACGAGCTGAGCATCAGCAAATTCACCTCACTGGAGAGCCACCGAATGCCTCTGGAGCATTGCAACATTCTGTGCTTCTTAGCCCTACCCACATCACTCCCACCTAGAAGCTTTCAGTGCACTCCCAGGAATGCGATCTGCTCTCTCTATAAACAAACCCAAATCACATTCTGACATTTTGCAGCTTATGCAAGTGGGTCTTTTCACGCAGCAGGACGGGTCAACAAGGCCGCGTGCACAGCAGTCGTCCTTCGTAGGCCAATTCTATTACTGAAAGTTCCAGCCCATCACTAAAGGGAACCCAAATGCAAACCAGCCACAGCTGATCAAATTGTTGACTGCTCCCTGCTGAAGGCTTTCAAGTCTACCCTCCATACATGGTTTTAACTCTCCTGCTCTTGCTGGCTCCAGACTCCAGCAGGCCCTGTCCAAGGGAGCCGGAAGAGCTCCTGGCATACTGGTCAATAGCTCTTTTCCTGGAAACCGCCAACTCTGCTGGATACTGCATTGGCCTTCCAGAATCTGCTCATTTCCAGCCCTTGCTTCTGCTTGCCCTGCCTCACGTATTCTTGTAAGCTCCTTTTGTCAAGACTACTGGCTACCTGTGCTCTCGCCTGCTTAACTGGCTCTAGTTTCACCGACTAGTTCCTGAACCCTGAACAATAAGTGCTGGCTCAGCTTCCACCAAGCCTCCTGAATTTCCAAAACTGGGAAGTATGTCTTATCTTGTGCCTAAAAAGCCTACAGAAAGAAAATGTGGCTAAATTTGATCTAAAGTCATGGAAAGAAAGAAAGAAAGAAAGAAAGAAAGAAAGAAAGAAAGAAAGAAAGAAAGAAAGAAAGAAAGAAAGAAAAATTGAAGCCAATTGTTGGTGTTCAACTCAACAGTCTGAAGTACACCTGACATACATGTTCTTAATATAGTTTTTACACACACACACACACACACACACACACACACACACACACACACACACACAGGTGATGTGAAAGAAACATTCTCTCTCCTACAATGCTAGAATTTGATATTGCCCAATAAAACAGGTGGGCACCAGGCTCAGGACACTGCCCTCTATGACAGCACAATCCTAACCAACTTTCCAGTGCCAGTGTAGCCGTGCCAACAGGGCGCACACTGCATTTTGCAGTGCAGGGGCAGACATGGAGACCTCTTCAAGGTGAAGGAACATTTGTTCCCTTACCTCGGGGATGCATTGTGGCTGTACTGGCGCTGGAATGTTGGTTAGGATTGCGCTGCTAACCTGCAGCCTGAAGTCTAAGTCAGCCTCATGGACAGAACAGCCCTGTTGAAGAATCATTTGGCTGGTCACTTTTGGAAACCAGATTCCAGAGACTCCAGAGACTCTGGGCCTGATCCAGCAGGGTTCTTCGTAGGTTCTTCTAAAGGTGGTCTTCTAGGTAGAGGTTAATGAGGTAGAGTAGTCCTAGACACTAGTTCTCCAAACTGAATCTGAACAATCTGTTCTCAGTTCACAAGAGATGCAACCCATAAAGATCTGCGCTAATGAAATCTTGGGTATGAGAAACTTAGATTTGGCATTCCCAATTGTGAGTGGGGGACAGCCATCCAGTGACCCTTGGCAGCAAAACCAAGCATCAGTCATCAGTCTTTGGAAAATGCACACCTACAGCCATTCATACTAAAATATCAGGTCCCCCCCCAAAAAAGGATAAGCATAACCAAACTTTGTGGTATCACAAATGAATGGGGAGGCTTATGGATTTCACAAAACAGAGATCTGAATGGTTAGAGGTCTAATGGTTAGAGACAAGACCTTCCTTTCCAATGCTTGCCTGAAGCTGCACAGTGCAACCTGTCTGCTCTCTTACCTGTAATGATCATTGTCTCTCTTGGGTAAGGACAGGTGGTTTGGGATCAAAAGGATGCAAAACGCATAGAAATTACTTTCATCCAGAGTAGTCCCAGCAGAACACCACACACCATCTCCTGCCCCATCACGCATTCCAAAGTTAATTCATCTCATACATATAGTATTCAGCAAATGACAGACTAGGCAAAATGAAAGGGGTTGTGGAACTGAAATATAAGGAGGCACATATGAATTAATAGGTCCGTGCATGTTAAATAATATTAAAATTCCATTGGTGGTATGCTCTCCCCAGGGAGACCTGCCTGGTGCCATCATTACAAAATGTTTGGCACCAAGTTAAAGCTACCTTGTTTGCTTGGGCATTTTATTCATGTTTTGATTGAACTGTGACCAGTTGGGTTTAGACTGAACGGGTTGAGACAGCTACATACATACCTGGGAGTAGGTCCCATTGAACTAAACAATTGAACTAAACAAAGCATTCTATAGCAGTGATGTGTGGCGAGGTCAATGGCTGGGGAGGTACCGTGCACAGAGTTCAGCAACCCATCATCACGTCACCGCCAACCTTACCTGGCTTTCGCATTTTCTTTTACACTCTGGACCTTGTCACTTCGTGTTCTTGCTGATGAGCGACAAAAACACATTTGTCCGCGAGAACATGAAGCGACGAGGTCTGGAGTGGGCCGAAGACCGTCGAGCAACAGATTGGGTGGTTGCTCAAGCCTCTGCTGGTGTCACCTCTCCCGGAGGGCTGCAGCAGGGATGGAGAGGCCGTTTTATTGTGCCCCTTGGCCAAGCAGCCCACCTGATGCTCCACATGGCCCTGCAATATTTCAGAGCTGAAATATTGTTGCTTGCCAATGTTGACCATCATAAATATTTCTGAGGTCTGTGCTGTGTTGACCCAGAATGACGGCAACATCATCGGAGCTGCTTTAAGATCCTCTAGATTAAGGAGACAACGTTTTCGGGTGCCTTCGCTGGAGGAAAACAGTGTGAACTGGTCCCAGAACCTCATGTGGAGGTAGAGTTGGCTGCGATCAGATGTTTGGCCGCAAACCAGCTATTGTGCCGGGAAACATAAATTGCATTTCGCAATAGCAAAGCTCCCGGTTGTAATACAACCATCGTGTCGCCACTAGAATTTCACTATAGAACAGTGACGTGCTGTCAGGGGAGGCAGAGCCTCACCTGTCATACTCCAATGAAAAGACAGCAATACTGTCAATGCATTGCCTTACCACACTTAGGACCCATTATATTCAAGCACCTCCTCCGGATGATCTCTTTGGCTGCTTGCGCACGGTGGCTCCATCGCTGGCCCCTAGAAGCCTGCAGCTGCTTGCTGTAGAGCCACGCGGGTCCTGGGCCTCAGTTCAGCAGCATTTTTCCTCCTTGGGGAGTTTGGTTTGGGGCCAGTGCTTGCGCAAGCGGTGTGCTAAGCCCGCTCCTTATCATCTCATCTTCACCGCCATTACCGACATCATCATCATCTCATCTTCGACATTCCAGAAGTCCAGGGTGTAAACTGAAGTCTAGCCTGGCACCTGGTGAGGCTAATCCACACGAAGTCTCCATAATTCCTAACTTGGGGGGGGGGGTATCACAACACCATGACCTGCCACCAGCCCAGTATCTCCATCCCCAACTCCACATGGCCCTGCATCTAAGTGGTGCAGGAAGAAGCTGCTCTGAAGTAGTTCGCACACCACCATGGTGCCGTATGAATTGGCCCAGTGCCCCCCCCCCCAGTTTATATGCTTGCAGGGCACTCCGTTTGTGCAGTGGATTAGTTAGCAGCACAAGCAGACATAGTCTTCTTGGGCGAGACGGATGCTCCGCTTGGAGGTCTGCATACGCAATGGCCTAATTCGTATACAGTACCCTACAATTCCTATCAACCTCCAATTAAAACTGGTTATTTCCTTTTTTCCCAGGTCATGTTGGCCTTGCTCCTCTGCTGCTTTTGCCGGCCTCCCTGTGTTATGAAGGGCCTCGCTTCCTTAATTATCATTCCATTCTCTGGGAAACTGGCCCTGTACCAGAGAGTTCCCTTTTAACTCATTCCACTAGGCAGTCAGAGATTTAAATATGTGGCCCAGGGCTGAATCAAGCACAAAGAGCGCCCAGCACAAGAATGACATCAGCCAGGTTTGGGAGCAGAAGCCTGCAGAAGCCCAGGCACCCAGCCACAGGCTGGCCTCTCCCTTCCCTTGGCTGCTTTCACACTTGCAGCAATTCACAGCTGGAATCTGCCGGCATTCTCTAGGACTCTATACATGTGCTAATGAGACCTGCCCCTTACAAGAACAGTGTCCTAAGGCAGGTATAATGAGGCTTCTACCTGCAAAATCAAAGCGCATCTCCCTATACCAGGGGCCAGTTGTCTACATCAGATTTTCCTCTTCCATTCATCTTCCCAGTGGAACAATTGTTCTCAGCTGAGAACCTTAGGAGACAAGGGATAGTCTCCTGGCAATCAAGGAGGAACATTAAGGGAGTAAATCACATGCTCTAATATAATGCAAATAGATGGGAATGGGTGTTCCTGTTTTCTCATTACTTTCCACTGGGTTTTCCCCCCTCAGGTGAATCCATATTCATCAGTGTGTCTCAATGCAAATGCAAGATTTTCTTTCACTGTTTCTGGCTCACTGTGGGTGAGGATTTAATTGTCAGAAGTTTATTTTCAATGTTTCAAATGGAAACTCTTTCAGGAGGAGAAGAAAATTCACCACCCAGTGCCATTTTAAACAGACCAACCTGCAGTCCACATCTATCACACAGGCCACTTCTGCCCCCTCCACACACATCTTGCAAGAGAAAAGGATGAAATTAGGCAGGCGTCAAAAAGCTACCCCACGTTCTTCCCCAGGTCTTGATGCAACTCCATTCTCCACCTACTTCCACTCCTCCAAATACCTGGATGACGGGGAGTTTGTCACAACAAATGAACAAAGTTCAGCTCTCTTGTTCCCAACACTGGTCACCACCATTTCCCCCACCTTCTTTGTTTGGACTGACTTTGGGTGTGTTGTCACACAATGGCCAGCAGAACTTTGGAAACACGTAGCTCACTTCTTCCAGGGAGCAGAGCTGCAAACACAACCTCAGTCTCTCTGGCATCCTGAAGAGCATCCTGAATAATAGCAAAACATTTGGCATGAAGCTTAATAAGATACGACATCTTCCCTGTGCTGTGAATGTTGTTGCCAGTGAGTGAGTTTATTATTCACAAAGAGTACATTACTCACCAGGAGGGGGGGGGCACAGACTGGCTGGTCCATAAGGTCAACTAAAGCGGTCACCTCAGGCAGCAGATTGGAGAGGGGTGCACTGACTCCATTGCTGCTGCTGCTCCAAAAGGAAGACAGCACGGAGCAGTAGTGGAAGTGTAAAGAAGAGGAGAGTGGCAGGCTAGAGCGTCAACCTCTCCTCCACCCTTCTTCTTCTGCCCCTTCCCCTCTTCCTTTTCAAATACAGGGAGTGGAAGGACCACAAGCGATGGAAGCAATAGCTGGCAAATGACCAGATAAGGAGGGGTAGCGTTTGGTATGCCACTTCAGGCAGCATGAGGTCTTGGACCAGTCTTCAAGGGGTTCTCAACCAACTAGAGCAGGGGTTTTCAAGCAGCCACAGAAAAAGGTAGTACTTGTACTACCAGTAGTACTACCAATACTTTGGCCGACTGCTGGTGGTACTCAGACCGCTGGATCACCAGAACCCCAGCTCCGACGCGTCACTTTCAGTGCCACATTTCCACTCCAGAGAGGCTCCTGCCTTTGGCCGAGCCTCTTGGGAATGCTGAGAAGGGGCTCTCCACCCGCCCAGAGCCTCCTACCTGCGTTTTCTCGCCTCCAAAAACCCAGAAGTAACTGGCGATTATGTCATCACCACCAGTCACTTCTGGAGGTATGCAGCAGGAGAGTAGCGCTGGAGGTGGTACTCAGGCGGGAAGGGGTTGAGAACCCCTGCACTAGAGACTGTACCCTTGTCATCACTGAATGTGTGAGGATCCATTTAGGGGATTTTAAGGTCTCCGAGAGGAGTGCTTACACATTCAGCAACACAACAGGGGACAACGCCCCAAAGATCCTTTCAAAAATGGAAGCCGAGACTCATGATAGGCTGCAACTAAGAACAGGAAGTGAGGCAATAGCATCACTCTTGTGTGTTTCTATCCCTAGATTGGTATTCAACAACTCTCCAGTAGTCTTTTTCGGTCTTGCACAAGTCTTTTCAAGTCTGAATATATGCAAGGTCTCCACCCATTTTTCCTCTTTAATTTGCTTTCAGTAATTGTATCTTTTAGTAAATATAAACCTTCCTGCTCCTGCTTCCTTCCAGTTTCCACCACGGACTCAATCCTAAACATGCCCCATATAATAACATTCATTTCTCCAACTCCACCCAATATTTCTTCATTCATTTTCCTTTCAACCCCAACTCAATTTACACTCTTCTCCAGCACTGCATTTCAAATGTCTCCCATCTACTCTCTTCCACCTTACTCAGCATCCACACTTCACTTGGTGATAGAGCAGTACTTAGCAGCTCTCCTCATCTGCCATTACTGCTGTATCATCAACAACAGGGCCAGCTTAAGACCTTCCAATCACTGAGGCAGTATGTCAAATGACATTTCTCCCCCCTTTCCCAGTGGTGCACCAGCCTCCAATCTCTACCATTCTTCCACCGACTCCCTCTCCTTGGATTTCAAAAGGAAGAACAAGTATGGTGGGGAGGAGAGTTGTGGGCTAGAGGGTCTCCAATGCTCTAGCCCAGCGGTTCTCAAACTGGTGGGTCGTGACCAACTACAAACGCCGGAAGCAGTCGCTACAAAAGTCGGAAGCAGTCGCTACCCCCTTAAGTTACTACTCCATCACTTTGGGGGTCCTGCCACTGTGGAAAAAGGGGTACTTTCACTCATCAGGAGTTGCACCTGCCCTCCGGAGCCATCTACGTCCCCCCCCCCACCTCAGAAGAGTTTCCAATCGCGTGTGGGAGCTACTTCTAGTTTTTGGCAAAAAAACAGAAGCAGCTTCCAAGCACAATTGGAAGCTCTTCTGAAGCGGGGGAGGCAGTTGTAGAGGGGGCTGCGGGTCCCCCATAACCCACGGATGACTGGTGCAACCCCTGGTAAGTGAAAAAAAAAAACACCTTTTTCTGTGGCTGCCGGACCCCAGAAGTGTCGTCACCGACATCACCACAGAGTCCGTGACGACTTACAGTACAGGTTCCCTTATTCTCCTGTAGTAGGAGTTTGAGAACCACTGCTCTAGCCTATAACCTTCCTCCACACTTCCCCTTCCACTCCATTCCAGAGCGGAGGGGAGGTAGTGGCAAGCATGGCATCCCACCAATCCATTGCCGGAGGAGTTCACCTCAGTCAGAGTCATGGGTGAGTTGGCCCTGATCAGCAAAAAATAGCCAACTTCCTTCCTTCCCATTTACCTGAATGCTCAAACCTACTCCTTGCTTCATTTTATGAACTGCATCCTCTTCAAACATGCTGAACATCACAAGAGACAGCACTCAACACCCCCCCCCCCTTACTCATTTTGGCTCTTTGTTCAATATCATTTGGTCTAATGATAGCTTCCTGGTTTTCTATAAATTATATATCATTCTTCTGTCCTCGGAGTCTATTCCTGTCTTCTGCACTGTAGCCAACATTTTACTCCAGACAAGGAGATTGGCGGAGGCTCTTGCTAGGTCAATAAATGCTATGTGATTTAGCCTTCCCCAATTTCTTAGCCTACACTCTGTCAATATTTGGATGGCAAGGATGGCGTCTTGTTCACGTCCGACGTATGTACTTCTCGACTTCCTCTTATCATCCATACTTTTATAGTTTGATCAGGCCTTGTCTACCTGCCCTTCATTCATTCTTTCTTATTGATTCTTTCATGGTGTCACAACCACCACTATATACTACCCTTTGGGGGCTTCCTCATAATCGGGTTGTTTAAGTGCCTCTACTTCCATTGCCTCATCATCTTCTCCCTTGTTCCATCAAATCAGTTTCCCTCCATTACCCATGCCTTCTTCAGCTCTTCTTAGACCTATACAGTTATTGTACACCTCTCTCTTAACACCGCTTCGACAAGATAGCTCAGAAAACACAATAGGAAATGGGCCATTTGTTGTAAGACAAGAACAGAATTATCATAATCAATAACAATTATCAAATGCATTGGTATAGCATTCATGGGCATTCAAAGCACTTCACAAGCATTATTTTGTTATAATGGTTGCTCAGTATTATCCCCATATTGCAGAAGGGGACGACTGAGGCCGATGGCATGGAGAGTGGTTTACCTAAGGCCACCTACTGAGTTCATGGCAAAGAGGAGAGTCAAACTAGCAAAATCACGACTGACAGCTAGGTCTATTAGCCACTAAGTGATACCAGCTGACAAGAGCAACTTCTAAACATTTGCCCTGAAGGCAAATTAGCTCCAGTCTTTTATAATGCTGCCTTGTAAACCAACAGATTTTTTTTTTCTACTCTGGTAAAGAAGGTAAAGAGCAAATTACAAGGAAAGCTTACTTCAAGAAATTACACACAACTCTTTCCTCAGAAATTCCAGCGGCTGCCCTTTGAAAATTGGCGGAACTAAAAGGTCCCAAAGCTCACAAACATACCAGGATAATTAGAAAAGGCTCCAAATTGCTGGCAAAACCCTGCAGACAACCTCCGGCCTGATCCAGCAGGGCTCTTATTATGATGAGTTAAAAAACAACAACCAAAGACACACACACACACACACACACACGAACAACAAGAAAATACTGCAAATGTGATCTGAACAATGTCACCAAGTCCACTTCTACCTTTCTACACATTCATTGGGCACAAGAGACTTTGGACCTTCAGTGGGTCACAATCAATAAAAAAAAACCAAAGCTTCCCTTTCATAGCAGCAGAGCTTCATGGTCCACTTGCCTGTAAGCCAATGGACAGTCACTTGTGGTCAGCAGACATCCCTCCAGCCAGTGCACATGCCTTGGCTCACAAGACACTCAACAGGGAGGAACCCAGCAGGGAAGAGAAGGCTTCATTGGCTTAAGACCCGACCATCATGAACAGCTCACCACTAGGGCTGGCCTATCAAAGGGGTTGGCTGAGGCAGTGACCCGAGGCAGCAGCTTGATGGGGAGAGGGGGGACCCTTCTGCCGGCATCCTCCTTCTCCATGGATTTGAAAAGACTGGGAGCGGAACAGAACAAGTAGTGTGGAGGAAGGGAGAATGGAGGGCTAGAGAGCTTCCAACTTGGCCCACCGCTCTCCTCTCCTCCACACTTCCTTTTCAGCTCTGTTCCCCATCTTCCTTTTCAACTCTGGGGAGCAGGCGGAGGAGGAAGTAGCACGGAGGCAGGGGCAAGTAATGGGTCCCTTCGGGGAGAAAGGTGGGATATAGATATTGTAAATAAAAATAAAATAAATAATACTGGGTATGGAGGTGCAGCATTAGGCATGACAAGGTAGGATCTGGAGAGCCGTCTCAAGCACCTGGAAGTCTAAGACAGCCCTAATTTGGGGGCCAAGTCTGTCTGTCTGTCTGTCCATCCCACTGAAGCTATCACACAGGTATTGTCCCACAGGGACAATAACTGCCAGCGCACTTAGGAAATTCCGGAGCCAGTACAGGATGTCCCGCCTGTCCCTTTGCCAGGAGCAATAAAGGGAGGAGAGGAATTAGGAAGTCTATTGGGAAACTGTGCAACGGAGAACGTATTTGACTGAACCTTTCGACTTTACCATGGTTCTCAAAGGGCATATTTCTCTCCCAGCAGCTGTTGGGTAAACAATTCTTGAAGTACTGCAAACAGACCAGAACGGGGAAGAAAAGAGGGAAGGTTGGTGGTGGCTGCACATGGTGGCACCGTGTGCTGCTGGAACAGCTTTGCAAATAATCCACCTTCATGGCCAAGCCATGCTCCGTTCAAGCAGGCGCCAAGGGATGCATGGCAGCGGGGTCGGGGAAGTGTTATTAACCAGAGAAGGGAACGGAACACAAGAGATCATTCTGTCAACAGTAAGCAAAAGGAAATGGCTGCAGCTGGGGAAGCAGGGGGGAGAAAGGTGAAGCCGTCACTCCACTGCAGCAGCAGACAATCCGTACCACTTGTGTCAGATGCACAAAGGAACAGGGGACATGACAACAAGAGGTGAAAGGAAATTCCTTCCCCCACCCCAAACAAGTGTCATGCCCTCTTTCATTGGTCAAGAGCTCATTGTAAAGCAAGCATGCCTTCCTGAAGATATGGCAGTTTTGAATAACCAACATGGATATTTTTTCCCACATTTGTACCCTGCTCAGAACAGCATTTGAGCCTCACAACCACCGAGATCAATGGAGAACAAATTGCGGAAGGCCGTCCAGAGATCTTCATGGTAACTTTATATGGAAGAAAATGTTTTCTTGTTGTTGCCATTGGTGAGGAAGAACACAAATTGGGATGATGGTGTTGATGGATTTAAAGTTTGAAGCCATGTACATAGACAAAAGAAGTTTCCTGCTTTAATTCTTGAATTGAAAAGCATGAAGGTAGGTACACCCACAAAGCTCACCCAGAAGCTTGAAATAGACAAGAAAGGACTTCAACATATCCCATTGCATTGTTCACCCTTTCATTTGCTTGGAGCCAAGTGCAGATAATCTTCTTAGGCACTTTGGTCCAGAGGGAGGAATATACAATTGTTGGGTATCATACAAATGTGCAGTTATAGCAATCTAGGTCTGGTACTGGACACAGTTTTGTTCCAGAGACCCAAGACTCCAGACTGCTCCAAGGCTGGCCCAGCCATGAGGCAATAATGACTCAGATGGTGGACTGGTGGGGGTACCTCCATCCACTCCTCCTCCTCCTCCTCCTCCTGTCTAGATTCAAAAAGAAAGGAGAGGAACAGAGCAGAAAAGGAAGTGCAGAGGAGAAGAGAGTGGTGCTAGAGTGCCTCCTACACTCTAGCCCACCATTCCCCCTCTCTTCCACAGTTTTTCTTCTGCTCTGTTCCCCATTTTCTTTTTAAATTTAGGAAACAGAAAGAGCAATTTTGGAGACAGGTGGCACACTGATGGATGGTGTAGTGGTTTGGGAGTCAGACTTAGACCTGGAAGATCCAGGTTCAAATCCCCACTCAGCCACAAAGCTTCCTGGGTGACCTTGGGCCAGTCACTATCTCTCAGCCCCACCTACCTCACAGGGTTGTTGTGAGGACAAAAAAAAGGAGGGGAGGAAATATGTACACCACTCTGAGCTCCTTGGAGGAAGGGCGGTATAAAAATGTGAAAAATAAAATAAATAAAATAAAGGGGGGGGTCGCTTCTGGTGCAAAGCCACAGGTGCTGGGTGGCCTTGGGTCAGCCCTGAACCACTCAAAAGTTCATGCAAAGTTGCAACACAGGGAGCTGATCCCAAGTCACAGGAGCGTGTGGACACCTGGAGAAGGAGGCTGGACAGGAAAACATCTACAATTCCACTTCCATTAGGGAGAGACTATAGAGGATCAGCCAAATGTCCACAGCGGAAGATGATGGAATTTGCTAGAAAGTTTTCTCAGAGGGCAACGTTTACAACTACACCAGGCCAGATTTTGTTTTTTAACTCCGGGGAATGAGAGGAAAACTATGTCTCGCCTATAAGCAACATTTACTCAGATCTGACATAGCTCCCCCAACCTCTCAGCACATGTCAGAGTCAGCACACCATTAATTAAAAACAAACTTTGCACTCATTACTTTCAACTTCCTGGCGGTTCCCACTCAACCAGTTATCCCCGGCCTCCCAGCATTTACAGCTGTTCGCAGATCAAATGAGGGAGGGGTCCACTTTCTGCAACTTTCAGGAAAGCCAACATTGCAATCATTTCATTCACACTATGAAAATGAATGTGGAAGCTGAAAGAGGTAATGGGTGGGAGGTGCCAAATGAAGTTAGGGCACACTCTCATTCTCTCGCTCTCTCTTTCTGACCAACATCAGAGCTTGAAGGAATGCGGACGCCTCTTTCAATGCTGTAGTTTGCAGTAACTCATTAAACTGCCTGTCAAACTTTAATGTTGATGTTAATGTTAAGCCAAACTGCATTAGCAAATCATATCCCACATATACACAAGTCAAGAGCAGACCACATGTGCATCATGAGCCATGTGCAATGTGCACATGATGTGGTGATGGCACCTGGCCTAGATGCCTTTAAAAGGGGTTTGGACAAATTCATGGAGGAAAAGACCATCACAGGTTACAAGCCATAAGCAACCTCCTGGTTTTTTTAGAAGTGGGTTTTCTCTGTGCCAGGTGCAAGGGAGTGGCGACTGGACACAGGTATCTTGTTGTCTCGTGTGCTCCCTGAGGCATCTGGTGGGGCCACTGTGTGACACAGGAAGCTGGACTAGATGGGCTTTTGGCCTGATCCAGCAGGGCTCTTCTTATGTTCTTATGCAATGCGCAATCTTAGCTGCACGTATGTTTTGTGCAGTTGATTTGTCAAGCCATAAGATTTGCAGACTGAATTCACACGTATCCATTTTCCATGTATTAATGGAATTGAATCATTTCCATTTGTTCCATACTACCAGCAGTTTGGCTTCCATTGACTCCCTGCTGAGTGAGAACACTTAAATCCAACTCCAGAGTTGCTAAAAGACTAGCCACGTTTTCTCTTTTTACTTCTGCTTTCTCCTTTGCGACGGGCTCTGTGCTTTGATAGGTGCTGGAGATGGAACAGGGTAAGCCGCTAGGTTTTATATTCTCTGAAAATTGGGGTACAGCCATGACCAAGTCATCTGCATCCCAGAAGCCATGGGTGCCTCGTGACATCATGTCTAGCACCTTTATTAAAGCCGAGGTAGGGAGGCTTCGCTAATGTCATCTAGTGAGCTCAGGGCAGAGGCAATATGTAAACCAGGGACTTCCTAGGTCACAGCTTAGTTTCTCAGTCACTACACACATGCACATGTGCAGTTATAAAGGGATGCTGCAGCATGCCTCCTCTGTTCTGCTGAGCAGCAATTTGGGGCACCCAAGGCCTTGCGCTGCCCCTGGATATGCACGGAAACAGGAAGCATGACTGCAATGAGATGAGCTTCACATTACCAACAAGCTGGAATTCAGCACTCCAACATTTATAAACCATTCAAGGTGAACAGCCCAGGTTGGCACTAGCAAAAGCTCAATAAATGGAGCTTCACCACCACCCCATCTCCAGGCTGCAGTGCAGATCTTCCTGTGCCAGCCTTACACAGAGAAGGGGGCAGGAATATACCCTCCAAATCCTCCAGTAAAGCAACGTGTAGGACTTACAAAGGAGCACCTAACAGGTGAATCCAGAGCAAGTTGAACTTTTGCAAGTCCCAATCTTGGCTGCTCAACTAGAAGCGCCAGGCCAGCTTTTGTCCTCAACACAACAGCCTCCGACGAAACAGGGATAGGGTTGCTCCCCAAAGCCTTATGTAGTTGTTTTAAAGGGAGCTCAGGGCTCTGTCCTGAAATAGGCATTGTCCTTTCATTGGCCAACACAACACTCCAGTAACAAGTCAATTGAAGTCCTACCAGCACTTCCACAACCACCTCAGGTTGCCTACCTCTCTCGTGCAGAGAAGTGCAGTCCATAACAGCCAAACAGGTGTGCCTCCAGGAGCTGCCCAAGAAGAGCTCTCCCACCAGCTGCTCCCCATCAGCTGGCACGTGGAGGCTTCATATGGGAACCGGTGTTCCCTCTAACCTGGGGTCTAGACCTTTTAATATCTGCTGGGCCCCAGGAACGTCCGGCAGAACTGTCCATGCACACAGTGGGGCTCTCCTGCTGCCCCCTTCATGAAGTGAAGGGGGAGAGCCCAGCATGCTCGTCTCACGGTAGAGCCTCCCCTGGAAAAATACTACCTGATAACCCGTCAATCAGTTTTCAATAATCAACTCAGTCAAGTTTACTCAGATTCTCTAGGCCAGTGTTTCCCAAACTTTTTTGGCCTGTGGCTCCCTTGACCATTGGCGACCATGGGCTGCAGCTCGACCATGACATGATGTTGATGCCTGCCAATTGGCATTGCACTGTTTTCCGAGAGGATTCCGTGGCACTCCATGGCTCCCCTGGCTGGTTTCCACGGCTCTCCTGAAAGCCACACCTCCCCGTTTGGGAACCACTGCTCTAGTCCAATTGGTTTTTGAAACTGTGTTGCAGGAATGGGAACAGGGTTGGCTCAAGACCACCTGGTGCCTGAGGCAGTATGCCAAATGCCACATCTGAGATGAGTCGGCCACCTTCTCTATTTGCTTACAGAAGGAAAAGGAAATGTGGAGGAGAGTTGCAGGCTAGAGCACATCTGACTCTCTAGCCCATCATTCCGCTCTCCTCCACACTTCCTCTTCTGCTCCCTTCTTCCTTTCTCAATCCAGGGAGCAAGAGGAGGAGCAGAAATGGAGATGAGTGGGCAGACAAGAGGCAAGGAACCAGGCAGTGAAAGGGAAAGAATCCTCACAGCTTTCTCTGGGATTTCTTGATTTAATGAATTTCCGTCCCAACCTGCAATATGAAATATTTTACAAAATACCAGTGAGAGGTCAAAAATAGCACAGAAGCTTCCATAGGTTGCACATAACTACCAATCATCGCTTCTAACACAGCTGTTGGGTCTGTGTTATCTAGGATAGTGTTTCTCAAACTGTGGGTCGGGACGGTCGCAACCTGATTTCTGGTGGGTCCCAGGTGATGGAAAGTTCAGATAAGTAATTGCCTCAAGCCCTGAGGTTATTCAAAAACCAGATAGTTACCGGTACTAATTGCCCTTCAAAGAGCTGAGCTCCTGCAGTTTGCAATATAGCTGCTAATTACCCTGCAAACAGCTGAGTTCTTTACTTGTAAATAAATATATGTACTTTGTTTGTTTCTAGATCACCTTTTTTAAAGTCTTGTAAGGCTAGGTGGGTCCCGATAGAGTATCATTTTAAAAAGTGGGTCCCAGGGCTAAAAAGTTTTAGAATCACTGGTCTAGGACTTGTCCTCAGTTTGCACAGGCAATAGACTGTGCAATAGATGAGGTGCAATAGACTTGACTACTGTTCTTCGTGGACCAGTACTGTATCTTCCACAGGCAAGGAACAGGGTTCCCTAGAGGTAGGACAGTGGAAACCCACAGCCATAGGCCAGTCCCACAGAAAGATAGTGGGCATAGTAGCACATGTGGGAGAAGCAGCAACAGAAACACATTCTTGCTGACCTGAGTAAATCTGGAGTGTCACTCTTTGATCATGCTCTGCTATTATTTGACAAAGAAAATCATCGCTGCCATAGGGCACTCACTCCACAGACAAGTTTGCCTTCCACCAAGTCAGACCAGGTCAGCATCATCTACCTAGAACAAAAGTGGCTCTCCAGATAGGTTCAATTCCTGGCATGTGTAGGAAGGGTTAGGAGGGCCCTTTCTGCATGCAAAGGAGGTACAGTACTATATTTTGTGTCTCCGCCCCTTATACAACATCATTGATGATGCCTAGCAGCTTAAGAAGTCCACTTCCCTTTCCCACCAGCTGTAAGTTTATGGTCTATCTTTACATCATTTCACCAACTGCTATCATTACAGATTACAGCACACAGACAAATTCTGCATTGGCTTCACTACACCATGACACACCAGGTTCCATCCCGTTTTCACCCACCCAGCATGGCTCACAGACAAACAAGTTACAGGTCTTTTTATGGACAAAAGAACTGTTAATGATATTTTATTGGGGAGGGAAACTATCGGTTTTTATGACAATCTGATCTCCAGCCAAGTGCAAATGCACCTTCAGATTGCCAAACCATATTCAGCACAGCTCTCTTGCTCCAAAGCTGTCATCATACAGAAATGCATACAGGTTGATTACCCCTTATTCAGACATCCGAAATCCAGATTATTCCGAAATCCAGACATTTTTGGGGCTATGACTTTTTTTTTTTTCAAAAAAATTACTTTTTCCAGCACCTGGCTGGCATAGCACAAGGCATGCTGGGGCACAAAAATTTTAAAAACATTGTATAAAATTACTTTCAAGCTATGTGTATAAGGTATATATGAGACGTAAGTGAATTTCGTGTTTAGACTTGGATCACGTCCCCAAGATATCTCATTATATTTATGTAAATATTCCAGAATCCAGACAAATCCAAAACTTCCCGTCCCAAACAGTCCGGATAAGGGATACTCAACCTGTATATCCTTCCCATTATACACAAGGTTAATGAGGGGGAAGGGGAGAACCAGAGCAAATGGCTAATTATCTGCTCAAGCCCAACCATGCAAGTGGACCTCTGCAAAAAAAAGAAAAGAAAAAAAGACACCCTCTTTGGCAAGGACACAATAATTGATAAACGAACAGGAAGGTGGAGAAATAAGAGGTACTGTACTCCCTGTCCAAGAATCTGAGAAATCTGCTACAGAACGCATGACACACACAAACCTGTTTAGCAGACACACAACACACACAAATGATAGCAGACACACAACACACACAAACCTGTTCTTCATTCACCATACTGTGTGCACAACAGGTGCATAGGAAATTGCCTTCCACCAAGACCGACTCTTAGTCCATTTAGGTCAGTATTGCCGACACCGACAGCTGCAAGGTTTCAGATTGACACAGGGGGGTCACCAGCCCTACCAGGCTGAAGATGCTGCCAATACTGAACATGGAACCTTCTGCATTGGAGCATGGGCTCTCCCACTGAGCTACAGCCCCATCCCCAAGGGGCCAGTCTAAAGGCTGTGACACACCGGCTGCGAGTATGAGAGTAGCCGTCGTGTCGCAACGCACCCTATCTGCAACGCAGCTCTCCTGCGTTGCCGTGCGATCTTCGAAAACACAAGACAGACCGAGATCTTCATGACGCAGGCCGATGCTGGTTCATGCACCGCGCCGCAGTGCAGCCGGTGTATCAATCACAGTCTTAACACCATCACCGGTCTCCAGCTGGTCTTGACTTATAGAAACAATTGGCCAAACCAGACTACATCAGAAAGCTGGAATAAATTTAAGCAGGCAGAGGACTTGACAAGCCTGAGAGACCTGGGTTCAAATCCTGACCAACAGACCTGGGTTCAAATACAGTACAGCCCATAACTCACAGAGATGGATATTGTGCAGATGGTATATGCCCTATACTGAGAGATACAAAGCAGGGCATAAAACAAAACCAGGCCTGTAACATGCTTTGCTGACCAAAAACGGGATGTGTAAAGCGCACCCAAGGCTAGGAGGTACACAGAAGCCTCCCAAATGGAGCATGGGGACCTCAGGAGACATCACAGGGCTTTGCAAGCAAGCAGGAGGCAGGCAGATCCAGGTCACAAGGTACAACCTACCCCAAACACTACTGGCACGCTCGTGACCCTCAGCATTTTAAACCTGCAGTAATTTTGCCATGGTGGGAAATTGAATCCCAAACTTGATTTACTTACAAATCAAAGTGGCAGGGAGTGGGAGGAATTTAAGCTGTCTTTAAATGATTGTGCCTTAAACCAGAGAAGAAATAATACTATTTGGATACTAAGAAGATCTGAAAAATGAGAGAGAACAGGGCAGGTCCAGTTGGAGAACAGATGTTGGTACCTGCAGTAAAAAATCCAAACTGTAGCCTCCTATACATACACAAATTAGGATGCTGCTCAAATCCATAGGGGAGTTCCCCCCTCCCCCCGCCACGAGTATGGACATTTCAGGGGGGCTTCTGACTGTTAGAAAGCCTTCCGGTGGATTGGGCCCCACTGGAGGATCACCTCTTTCTGTACCCCACTCTGTCACCCTAATGGCAACCTGGCGATACTGGAGACAGCCACCTTACCTGAGAGGGGAAACTAGTCCCCTGCGTTTTTCCAGGTGCCTCTCCTAGCAAAAACCAAGGGAGCGCTGAGCAAATCTGTCGGACCCCAAGGCAAAATCAGGACACCCTCCGCCTCTTCTTGAGCATAGGAGTTTGCGGCTGCGGGCCGTCCGGCAATGCAAGCTTTGAACTGACACAGAACTCTTTTTGTCGAAGGGGGGCACCCTCTGTGCCGGAAGCACTGAGTCCTTGGCTAGTTTCTCGCCCCGACCCCGAAAGTTATTGCTATTCAATAGACGTTACTCCTCCGGGAGTCCTCCAGCAGAAAATTGGACCAACCCCCGAGTAATCTCTAGGTAAGAACAGCAAACCCAGCAGTAGCGCCGCCCACGGTTAAGCAGAGCGTGTCCCTGAGCACGTGCAGAGCGCCCGCCTCCCCCAAGTACGAGCGTCCGTGCCAACCCGTTCGGAGCAGGATGAAGCTCCTCTAGGACCCCCTCCCGCACGCCGCGCGTATAGCCCTCACGGCTGACACCTCCGCTCGGTGAGAAGCAGCACGACAACGACGCCCGGGCAGCCTGCACTCGCCCCGTCGAGGCAGCGACAACACACGAGCAACTACTTCCCCGGCCAGGCACGGCCGACCGCGGCTGGCCAGGCTGGGATTGCCCGCCTCCTTCAGGCCGACGGGGGAGGGACCGGCGGTGGGGCTGGGACGGGAGCCCACCCCGGGCGGAGGCGGAGCCGAGAGACGACCCACCTCCTAACCACGGGCTTTCAGCGGTGCCCTCTGCACGTGCTCAGGGGCGCGGTTGCCTATGACGCCGGGGGGGACCCGCTCTCAAATCCGTCTGGTCGGCGCAATCGGAATGGGGTGGCAGTTCTCTGCCATCTCTTGTAAACGTACATCAGTTCTGACCTCAAGGCAGCAGATGGTAGGTTGACGCCAATGATCGAGGCCAAGGCCTTTGGGAAAGAGCGAGAAAAGAGGCAGGGCATTGAGCATGTACAGAGTGCTGCCAGCTTAAGTACTTAAAGCAAGAAGGAGCAAAGTTTCGACTGAGTTCTACTTGCTAGAATCTAGCAAGTAGAACTCAGTCGATGCAGCCATTGGAGAGCAGACGGCAGGAAGAGAAGGAGAGAGACCACCAAGATAGACAGGAAGGGGCTAAAGAAACCGGAATGGTGTTCGTCACCCTACATGAAAAAAACCGAGGATTCAGCGGTTAGCCAACCAACCTGGGGAGGCCTCCAGTCCTTACTATACTACTTTGATTATTTCTTTGAAAAGGGCAATGTATTTTATTTTTAATTCTACTCTTCTTACAGCACAATCCTATGCATGTCTTGTCTACCCAGGCCAGAAGAAAGCCCCATTGCGTTTAGTGGGGCTTACTCTCAGGAAGGTACGTATATAGGATTGCAGCCTTAAAATATAACCTCAAATCTGCTCAAATCAAATCTTATTACAAGAAGTAAAAATAATCTAAAATCAGCCATGAGAAATCTGGGAAAAAAGAATGTTCTTATGAAACTATCTGAATTATTTACGTACTGGTGAAGTTGAGAAATAGGTTTTAAGGAGGGGTGGGTTCTGCAAGAATTTATTTCCCCTATTTTTTGTATACTTTTTTTGCTTCTGATAGTGGCTTTCAAGCAGGGGATACCTTTACTATGAACAATACTGTAATGCATTGCTAGCATGTTTGGTTATTTTAGTTTGGTTATTTTAATACTATAACATTTTAAAAGGGGGTGGGGGCTTTTATCAGCTTTACAGCTCATCTTTGTTTTTCTCACACACAGACTCCTGACCAAAGGGGCAAGTCACTCTGTACAGGAAAATAAATTCAACAGGTCTAACCACATGCTAAAAACAGAAGCCAAACCAGTTGAACTTCCCCCTGCCCTGATTACTGGCACAGCAGCACCCTCCATCAGCACCTTGCACTGGCAACCCTGACAAGCGTCTCTACGAAACACTTGCACCCAAATAATTGGCAGGACTTGTGGGAAACATGTAATCCACTTTCAGCTCACTGATCCAGCTAAGCAAATATGGTTGTTCCATCAGACTCCAGTCCAGGCTTGAAATCCAGGCCTGCTTTTAATAGCTCACCGCTACAGCTGTGAAACTCAACAGCAACAGATTTTTAAAAAACATAGTTCTCACCGATTAGCAACAGGGCCTGGTACCCTGGCTGCAGAGCGACAGACACGTAAGGCTTGTGTTAAGGAGCAGAGGATGATAAGCAGTTACAGGGCAATAAATCAAAAGTTGAAACCAACCAGAGAAGCAAGACCAGGCACTCCAGAAGCTCCCCTTAGGAATTAAATATTGTTATAATAATAAAGGAACATGACAATCCCAGGAAATGAGGTTAGCTAAACGCAAACGCGCTTATCAGTGCATGGTTGGGAGACCCAAACTGCCTTTGCTTGGTACATCAACTGCAACCCTTCCGAGGTAGGGATGAATGTCCTTGACACAGTTTATCTGCTCTGGTCACCACAAGTTTTGATTCCTGTAGTGCAGTGGTTCCCAAACTGGGAGCCGCAGCTCCCTGGGGAGCCGCAGAAACCAGCCAGGGGAGCCACGGAATCTTCTTGGAAAACAGTGCAATGCCAATTGGCAGGCATCAACATTGGCAGGCATCAACAGGTCGAAAAAGTTTGGGAAACACTGCTGTAGTGCATTGTAAGCAGGGCTGCCATGTTAGCACTGCTTGGAAACTTTGATCAGTCCAAAACGCAACCGTGACACTGTTGACTGGGCCACTCTGCCTGGAAGATGTCACACCTATTTTGCAAAATCATGAGCTTCCGGTGTGTTTCGAAGCACAATTCAAGCGTTGCTTTGGACCTATAAAGCCCTAAGTGGGCTTGGCCTGTGCCTGAGGCATCTGAAGGACTGGGGGCGCCAGCCTGTCCATGAGGCTGACTTGAGGTGGTCGCCCCAGGGGGAAGATCGGCAGGGGTCCTGCTCACCTTCATCTGCCTCCTGGTCTTCCCCACTCCTCCACCTCTTTCCGCTTTCTGGATTGAAGACAAGAAGGGGAACAGAGCAGAACAGGAAGTGTGGAGGAGAAGAAAGAATGCATCTCCAATGCAGCTACCTTGCTGAAGTTAGCCAGGTTTGGGGTTGGTAGCCAAAAGGGCGATCATCTTGGAATCACATACAGTATATGCACTGCACTTGGAAGGAGAGTGAGACAAGAAATGTAATAACAATAACAAATTGTTACAATAAAATGTAATAACAGTTTGTGGGTTCTGAACGACTCAAGTGTTCTTCCACAGAGGAGTCTGGGGGCTGCATCTCTGCATCAGGCCCAGCCCAGGGGAAAATGGTGCTTAAAGTGTTGCAGAAATTCTGCTTCCCCCCCCCATTGCTCCTGCCATCCTCCCTGTGCATGTCACCCCGTCACCTGTTGCCTCGTCCTCTGTCTCAGTCTAGAAGTGGAGGATGAGGGCAGCATCTTCAGCTACTTGTCTACCCCCATTGTCTCCTCTTTCTTAGTTTGGAAAAAGAGGAGAGAATGGCAACAGGCCTCCTAGTGGTGCTGGAGATAGGTCCGTCCCGTGTCCCCCATCCCCCCCGTTGCCCAGCTTACTAGTTTCCTCTTCCTTGCTCTGCTGATCTATGTTTTGAAATAAAGTGGCAAAGTAGGGCTGGATCAAGAATGCCAGGAGAAGCAGGAGTGGGGCAATGCTTCTTCCAGCTTCCTTGATCTGGCCCCAATCTGCCACAAGGAGGAAGAGGTAAAGGGACGAAAGGGGGCTAGGTGAGGTGGGTGCAGAGGTGGCCAGTGGGCACAGAGTGCCACCTGTGTTCCCCTGCCACCTGAGAAGCCTGCCTTGCCTCATGGCTGGGCCAGCCATCCTCTACTGATCCACTGTCCAGGCCTGACCTCCTTCCAAATGAGCAAAATGCTTACATTCATTGCTTACATGCGGAAAACCTGCCTCCGCTCGGGGGGCTTCAGCCCGCCCTGGAACTCTTTGGCGCTTCATATTCTCACCGGCCAGCAGTGAAAACATGCTCATTGGCAGGAGTGTGCGAGGTGGCTGGGCCTGGAGTGAGCCAGGGCCGCCGACCAGAGGCACAGGCAGCATGGTGGCAACCCCCCCCCCCGAGGTGCCGCCACTGATGGGAACAGTGGGAAAGGAAAAGGACACACACGACAACACACACACCCCTCTGTGCCCGATCACACTGCTGGATGTGGCTTTCCCAAATCTAAATGAACAGCTGTCATGACACAATGTGCTGCCAAAACATTTGGCAAACCTGGCCAGGCATTGCGACAGTACTTGCATTAGTCCCTAATCAGACTTGCAGGAAAGTCATTCCTTAAAACTGTTCCTTATTTTATCAGAATGCCCACTAGACAGGCTAGAATTAAGTCACAGATGGAGTCAATTGAGGAGGGGGAAAAAGATCAAACAAATTTCAAGATCACATGAACTCACCCATTCTGGCAACATCTGAGACAAAATAAAAAGTTCAAGGAGAAGCTTGGAGAGAGCAAAGCGTAACATTACGTGTGTGGGGTCCCAATGACGGGTGCTTCCCCCACTAAGCCTTGTTCCCAATGGTTTAATTTTCTAAATGACTTTGGACTGCACTGCACATAAGGTCCGATTCTGCATCCCACATAAAAATCAGTAAATCAGAGACTAAGCAAGAGTAATCATATTCGAAAATTAAGTTGTTGGAATGGAGTCTGCAGGCAGGCTCCCCCAAAATGGAACAAAGCTGCCTTCTCAGACCTAGGTCTGTTTGGACATGTAGTGTTCTGGCATAGTTCCTCCAGTTCCTTTCAAAGGGGCCTGCACAGGAGAACCTCCTGGTGGGTTGTGCCCCACAGGTTCTCCCAGGCAGAAGATCTGGCTCAGTCTCATATGCCTGAAGAGCTGCAGCCTCATATGCCTGAAGGTGAAGGTCAGCAGTTCGAGGCTCCCGGAAGAATCTGTGTGCAGGAAGAGCTGTCACCGCTGACAAGCTGCAGAAGCCTCTGTGAGAGAGAGAAAGCTGCAGCTGGCACTCTGTAAGAGGGAGCTGCCTATCAGTTGAAGCATGGGAGGTGAATGCCAGAGAGAGGCCAGACCGTGAAAGGAAAACACCTGGAATGAAGCGTTCTATGAAAGATTAGAACATTTATTTATAAATGTGAAAACCACTTGGTTTAGAATTGCCTGCCTGTGTAAACCACCTTGAATTAAAGTCGGAGGAGAAATCCAATGACCAAGAAAGGTGGTACAGTATATAAATACTGGTGCTGCTATCATCATCATCATCATCATCATCATCATCATCAGTCTTCCTCCCATGTTACTGGTCTTTGTGGGACTTACAGGCTGGTACAAGTCAAATGCAATCTACCAGTCAACGGGGGCAGGATTGGCCCAAGATCTTCTGGCACCTGAGGCGGTATGTCAAATGCTGTCCCTCTTACTTGGTGATGTGTCGGCCTCTGCTCCTCTGACACTCTAGCCTACCACTCTCCTCTCCTCCACACTTCTATTTTGACCCCCCTCTACCTTTTCCTATCCAGGCAGTGGGAGGAGGAGGATCAGTGGAGGCAGCCAGTTGGACAGAAGTGGGCACCCCCTGCCACTCTTCCACCTGAGGCGCCCGGTTCAGTTGGCCTCATAGAGGGACCAGCCTTGAATGGTGGTTTTGAGACCTTGGCAGGACATAGGATATGGTTGGTGGTTGTGTTTAACAAGGTGGATCACAAGCTGCACAGGCCTACAATAGGAATGTGTCAAAAGGACAGGTACATGCAACCATTGTCAATATGCATCCAAACATACAGCAGGGAAGGCTGTATATCTATCTTTCACCATAACCCATGACTTTGTGGGGAGATGTTGTTTGCTCTGCTGCTTTACTCCTTTGAAGCATTATTGGTTTTTAATGCTGTTGAATGATTATGCTGCTCTTTGTGTGTATTTTAATTTTTTTTAATTTTACTGGCTGGTACATTTATGTATATCACAGACTAGAGCTAATAAACAATAAACTAATACAAGTCTTAAATAAATAAAACAAAGTGCTTTAAATGTTAAAATGTGAATTCAGACTATGAACACATATTCCAGTCATCTTTAAAATGTAATCAGGTGTGACTTTCCACCTCATTCGAATTTGATGCTGTTGACATAAACAGTAGAATTTCAATGAAAGAATGTCCAAGAGCTACAGCTTTTGCAGAGATATTTTAGTCTTGTCATTGCTCTATAATCCCCTCCCTACAACACCCCTGTGATGTTGTTCCAGTTTGGGCAGGTGAGCAACTGAGGCCCAATCCAGGGCCACCCAATGAAATGGAATTTGAGTCACACCTAGCATGCTGATCCCACAAACATGTTCAGTTGGGGAAGTCAGTAATGAAAACAAGCTATCATTACCTCCAAACCCGCAATTAACCTTTTATCGGAAATGGTTTAATTGCTTGCCGGCCGGCACACCCACCCAGTGGCTTAAGTAAGTTAAGTAAGTTAGGAAGACAGATGCTTAATCAGGAAGGTGAAGTGGGTTGTCCAAAAGCAGCCTTCCAGTTGGGCGGGATATATTTGAAGGTATGAATAAGGCAGATTTCAGCCAGTTAAATCTTTCAACACTCAATGCAAATTTCCCCAGACCACAAACTCCTTGGAATCTCCCCTCTGTTTCAAAAGCAGATGACCATGGAACACAGGAATGAGCTTGCTGTTTCAGAAAAAAACAAGCGCAAAGCCCCACTGCAGTGCAACGGTACTAGTTGTGCAACCCACAGATGAGTCAGACCTAGACCTGTGTACATTCAAAGAATCAGCAAAGTATCTTACCCTATTCTGACTTTGCACCTATTTTTAATATACAATGTCAATGGGCCACTGTTCTGATCACCATGATCAAATCTCCCAACATGTTTTTAAAAGCAACTGGGGGGACATATTGAATAGGGCAGCAATGTGGATAGGGGTGTATTAACCCTTCCGCCCCACATATCCCCCTGAAGTTGCTATTAGCAGAAAAAAAGGGAGTTACTGTATAGTACAGTTATCTGTCTTTTATCGTGCAGCCAGCAACAGATTCAGAGGAGGGGTAATTTTGATTCAATATAGGAAGAGAGGGCTAAATCCCTTTCCCTCTTCAGTGCTATTAGCACAATCCAGTTCAAGGAACTCCATGGGTACTCTTTTAAAAAAAATCTCATATAATGTGTAGCTTGGCTCTCTGACTTGTTTGAATTGTTGCTCTGTCCTTCGTATGTCACATTTCCTGTTTGGGCAACTGGTAAGTGAATGTTCCTGAATTTGAGAAACAATGCAAAATGAGTGTTGCAGCAGTCAACATATTGATAAATGCTCTGTTGCCAAGATGGCAGTGCACACCGATCCAGTGCACACTAATTCCAGTTTACAGAAAAAATGGCAAAGATAAGACTTGTGCAAAAAAATCTACATTATCTTTTAACCCAGGGCTGGCCCACTATGAGGTTGACTGAGACAATTGCCCCAGGTGATGGATTGGCAGGGAGGTACCCAGCGGGTGGCGCAGTGGGTTAAACCGCTGAACCATGAGTTGTCGATCGAAAGGTCGGCAGTTCGAATCCGCGACGGGGTGAGCTCTCATTGCTTGGCCAGCTCCTGACAACCTAGCAGTTCCAAAGCATGTTAATGTGAGTAGATAAATAGTACCGCTTGCGGGAAGGTAAACAGCGCTCCGTGTTCCAGCTGCATGTTACGCGCTGCGGCAAGGAGAGTCATGCCGGCCACATGACCACGGAGGCGTCTTTGGACAACGCTGGCTCTTTTGCTTTGAAATGGGGATGAGCACCACACCCTAGAGTCGGATACGACTGGACTTAATTGTCAGGGGTCACATTTACCTTTTACCCACATCCTGCCTGTGTCCACTGCATCTCCTCCTCCTGCTTCCTGGATCTGAAAAGGAAGATAGGAAAGGAGCAGAAGAAAACATTCTAGGAAAAGAGTCTAGGATTGGGGGGGGGAGCAGCAGCTATGACTGGAGCAAATGCATTTTAACCATATTTTGCATCGATGGTTTCACCAAGTCAAACAAGCAATGAGGCAAAATTTGGTTTTCAGTGTCAACATTTTTGAGTGGATGACCATATTTTAACCTCTTTCCTGCTGCAATCCTATGAGGCTTACCAGTGAGTAAATCCATTGAACTCAGCAGGATTTACTTCTGAGTAAACATGAGAAGGACTGCGCTGTCAGTCACTCTTTCATAACATTCTTTTATCGTTAATATGAGACTGTTAGACCATGAATGCCTAAGTGTGTTTACATCACACACACACACCCGCCCCATGTACACAAGCTACTGAACTTGAGAGACAGCATTAGAAGAGGCCAGAGTCACAAGGGCTGATAAAACTATTGTTGCTCAGACTTTCTTAGGCAAGAGCCTCTTTTGTCAGTTCAGTGGGCATTTTTTTTGCTGCAATGGACCAACACAGCTATTCTTTGATCATTTATCTCTGCAGACAGAATGCTAAAAATTGACAAATATTTTGTGCACCAAAATGCTAGAGCAACAAGAAGAATGTCAGAAACCAGGGCAAGAACCCATGTCTGGGTTTATTGTTTCTACTCAGTATTCATAAGCCACTTTTTCAATGAAAACTGCCCAAGATGGCATACAAGATTAAGGAAAAGCAATTACAACATTAAAGAGCAGCATAAATAGAAACACATAAAAGTAGAAGCAGCTGAATGAAATCAATTAAACGTTTTAAGCAAGCAGGAGAAAAAAGCAAGACAATGAAGTTTCCCTGGGGAAGGTCCATAAAAAAAACGTGGTTTAGCGGCTGTTATTCTATTTTCTTTGGAACATTCTTTCCAGACAATTAAGCCCTGAGCAGTTTCCTGCCTGGAATAGCCCAAAAGGCCTGCAAGCCAGTGGAGGGCATCTGCCCAGCAAACTCTGCTATTACCGTATTGTCCCAAGTATAAGACGCACCTGATTATAAGACGCACCCTTAAAGTTTGGTGCTATTAAAAAAATTGAATTAAATCACTGGCATTAAATTGCAACAGCCTGATTATAAGACGCACCCCTATTTTAAAAACTTAAATTAGGAGAAAAAAGTGAGTCATACTCAGACCAATACGGTATTAAGAGCACCTTGGGGACAACCTTAACCAAGCTTGGGTTGGGTGCACAAGCCCAGGTCAGACCCCAAACCTTCCGGTGCCCCCCGAGGCAGCACACCCAGTGCTATCATCAAGCAGCACCATTGCTGCACCCAGTATTATTCCCCCCTTACCCAATTGCCAGTTCTACCACTCCTCTAATGAGTCACTGAGCCCACTCCTCTCCTCTCCTCCACACTTCCTCTTCCACTCTGTTTCCCTCTTATTTTTCAAATCCAGCAGCAGCAGAGGCAGGCAGAGGTTGCTCCCTGCCAACCTGTGACCTGAAGTCACCATCTCATTCTTAGTCATCCTCGTGGATGCATACCATTACACTTTATCTCATTTCCTCCTATGCCTCTATACTTATTCAACAATCAACAATCTTGTCTAGTTGAAAAGCTTGCAGAACTTCATACACAACTGCAGCAGGTTCAAGGAAGACTCTCCCAGCTAATCTGTGGCTCTTAAAAAAAGTGTCCCATTCAAACAAGTTTCTGCAACAATGGAAACATTTCCATTGACCCTTGTTTTGGCCAGGGCTTGTCCATTTCCTCTGTTTGGGGGGGGGGGGTTACATGGCAATGATGTTATGCAATGGCGCCATCTAGTGGAAAAACTCAGTGTTATCCCTTTTCCAAAATCACTATAATTATGTAAAATTACAAAGCAACCTATTTTTAAAACATAGAGGAGGATCTTCTAGATTTGATTCATACTATATTCAGTTTTGGTCCATAAGGAAGTGAAAGTACAAATCCTTTAGTTTGCATTTTGTCAAACTATTTTTGCTTGTTAGAAGCCCAGAATAATTGACTATCTCCAGCATGTATCACTTCTCAGACTCTTAAGGCTGATTCACACCAGCCCTTTCCGTGCGCGTTTTGGCTTCTTTTCGTGCGTTTTTCATGCTTGCGTCTGACACAGCATGAGCTTACGACGCAGCCAGGAGAGATGGTTTCGGTTTATCTTTTTGCGGCGCTCGCGTTTAAGCTAGCGTTTATGCTCCCGGTGCTAGGCAGCTCACCAATCAGAGAAGCGCATTTCTCTTCACCCAATCACAGCTGCGCTTTCTTCAAGAAGGCGGGCAAACGTTCAGAGAACTGCTAGACGCACGTACAGACGTTAGAGTAGAGCAAACGTGCACGGAAGGGCTAGTGTGAATCAGCCTTTAGGCTACACCAAGCATAAACTTTATCTATATCTGAGGTGGGCAGAAGGCGAACTGTGGTCCCCTGAGTGACCATTGGTCAATTGTAGGTGGATCATCCACAAAGTGCTATTGCTGGACACTTAGATTCTTGCAATATACAATGGACTCAGTTGGACTTTGGTTTGATCCAGCTGGGCATTCCTAATGTTCATCAACATGCACATTCTAGATCTTTTGGCACAGATTAACGGTGCCTTAACTGACGGTGTGAGCTACCGTCTTTGGCTCCAGCTCCAGCTCCTGCCAACCTAGCAGTTCGAAAGCAAGAAATTGCAAGTAGATTAATAATAGGTACTGCCTCGGTGGGAAGGTAACAGCATTCCATGCGCCTTGGTGTTAAGTCATGTTGGCCAAATAACCACGGAAATGTCTTTGGACATCGCTGGCTCTTCGGCTTTGAAACGGAGATGAGTACCGCCCCTAGAGTCGGTAACGACTGGCTTTTGAGCAAGGGGAACCTTTACCTTTAACTGAGCATACACTTTTGTTTTAAAATTGGCAAACCCAATGGTGGCCCCCTGGAGATTTTTTTTTTTTTTTAGTAAAAAAATTAAGTAGACCACATAAGAGTGAAGTCAGCCCGACAGGGATCTGTTACATCTTTTTTTCAAGCTGAGGCCAGTCCCTGCTAGCTTCAGCCTTGTACATCAACCCCACAACCCCTGAGGCTTGCTATACTTCCAGTCTGGAGCTGGAAGTATCAAACTGGGAATAGGAGGTGTAGATAAAGCTCAAATTACCAGCACCTCCATCCTAATCATATTTCTTGGGACTGATGAGCAGAAATTTAGGAACACATGAAGTTGCTTTCTGCTGATGAGTCAGATGGTTGGTCCATGTTTGTAGCTCCATCATCAGGATTTCATAGTGGGGTTTTTCTCTGTCCTACCTGGAGAAGCTGCCAAGGATTGAAAAAGGGACCTTTTGTGTGCCAAGCACTGGGCTGCAGCCCCTTCCATATGTGGTGACTTCTCTTCAAAGTGGAATCTAATGGAATTAATAGTCTGTCTCTAGCACGTATTGGGAGTTGCTGACTGGGAGATGCAGCAACAGTGCCAAGGTGTTGTTTGTCTTCTGAAACGCCCTGCATTTGTATGTTGGAATGGGATAAAAGTAACCAGCTATGTTTGTTTCTAAAAATACCTTGGGAGCTTTCAAGAGCTGGGTTTGTTTTTGCTAGCATATTTCTGCCAAACGCCAATGTTATCTTGTGAGAAAACCAATGGTTCTGTCTAGCAAATCGAAGGGGGACTAAAAAGGGAGCATATTTTTAGCTCTGCTAGGCCATTGCGGCTTCGGATAAGGGCTCATTGTTTTCCAGAGTGACGAAAATGCTACAGTTCAGTGAAGTTAAGACTTTGTGAAATAGCTGGAGAGTGTGAGAGCCCCTTTGTTCAATGCTCTTGTACAAGACTCAACCACAATGACTGGGAAGGTGCAAAGAGTTCTAGAACATGACAGCCTGACAGAAGCACGGCCTGTTTTCAGAGCAGATCAAGTTCATTCAGGGTTCTTTCTGGTTGGCATCTGGCAAGGCAAGCTCTGGAATCTGCGCTCCCTAGGACAGGTGCCCAGTTTTGCAAGTTCTGGCCTCAGCCTGGCACCAGTGGTCATATTTGCCGGTTTCTTTATAGCTTCTCTTTGGCAATGCCAAAGTTGCACCAACCTAAAGGGACATGCATTTGAGGCTCTTGCCATTTAGGATCCACGTCCAGGGCCAGCTTGTGTCAAGTGGAGGGTGGTAGCCAACAAACTCGGCATGCCTTTCTCACTAGATCTGCTGCTGTCGCCTCCTTCCAGCCTGCTGTGGATGGAGTGACTCCATCCACTTTCTGCTCACAAAAGGTGAGCAGGAAGCAGATTGGAAGGCAGCGATCCAGCCCCTTTTCCCCTTAATGAAAGCCTGGCCCATCCTTGAGGTTGACCAAGGTAGTTGCCTTCAGTGATCTATGACAGATCTATGACAGATGCCTCAGGCAACAGATTGGTGAGGATGTCCACCTCTGCCCTCTTGTCTCCACTGCTTCTCCTCCCACTCCTTTCATTTGAAGAGGAAGAGGGGAACAAATAGAAGAGGAAGTGTGGAGGAGAAGAGAATGGTAGGACAAAGCATTCAATACCGTAGCTTCCTGCCCACACTTCTTCTGCTCCATTTCTCTCATCCTTTTCAAACCAGGGAGTGGGAAAGGAGAAGCAATGAAGGCAGAGGCTGGTGCACTACTAGGTAAGAGAGAGCATCATCAGTCGATGTGTCTCCTCAGGTGCCAGGAGGTCTTGGGTTGGCCATGCTATAATGGCTGTGGATGTTTCCTGAACTGGCAACTCACTGGCTCCGGAGGGTGTGTGTGAGAGCTCAGAAGTCGGAATCAACAGACAGGACGAGTGAGCCAAGTGATTCTAGCTGGAATGAATTGGGGGTGCAGCTTGGTGGGGGTGCTGCAGAAGTTGCTCTCTGGGTACGCTTACCAGATCACCGACTGGGACAGAACGTGTGCGTTCTGGCCCCCTCCCCGCGCTCCGCCCCTTAAGGGCAAGCAGCTCTGTCCCGGTCGGCGATCTGGTAAGCGTATCTCTGGGGATCTGTTTAGGTCATTCTTAAGGGTCTGTTTGCTTCCAATATCCAATCCAATGCTTGGATATTTGTAAATAAAGGAAATGTTATGGTGGTCATACTAGATATGACCCTAAACCTGTTACCTACTCGTATATGGTTGGGTTTTTTTTCAAGGAAATTACACAGGTGGCGTAACATGGCCTGAAACCTGTGCGTGTGTGTGTAGCTTTAGTACTTTGCTCCTGTCATAGTTCAGTTCCAATCTTGATTGTGATCCCCCCCCCCCCGCATAAAGAAAGTTTCAATTGCTTGACACAAGTAGGGCCATATCTAGAGTGACTGTAATAAAGACACTATATGTCTCATTTTAAAGAACCTAATGCCTCTAGCAGAGTCCTTTGAACTTCTGACTGCTTGGCTCTGTGTGTGTGTGTGTGTGTGTGTGTACACGTACATACAGTATATGAAAAACAAAGGCCAAGTTCACACACTAAAGCAGCGATGTTCAACGGGTGTGCTGTGGCGCATTGGTATGCTACGAACTGTCCGCAAGTGTGTTGCTGGGAGTTTGGGGTAGGGTCATTTATTAGTAGGGCCATTGGGAAATGTGAGCCCCCCCCCACCAGCAGCAAGTTGTGGCTTGTCAACTGTCAAAAAACTGATGGTGTTCCTTGACAATGTGCCATGAGATGAAAAAGGTTGAAAATCACTACTCTAAAAGAACAACTAAGATGAGTCATCAACAAAATGAGCATCAAACACAATTTTTTTTAAACAATCCTTTGTACTATTTCCCATCTATCCCAGGCAGGAATATCAGTGAATTGCAAAACACTGATGATGGTGGTGTAAAAAGGAATTTGCAAAAAAACAGAGCAACTGTGAGCTCTTCGTAGCGTGGAGAGATTCATTTTGTTCCCTGGAAGAGGAAGCAAAGCATGTAAAGAAAGAATCTGTCCCCACTCCCTAATCAGGAAAGGCATTTTCAGCCAGAAAAAAAAAACACAAGTAAAAGTTTAATGGCTGTTCTTGTCAGACTGAGATGTTTGCTGAGAAGAATTAGGGCAATGGCGGATTACTATTTCTTTGATTGAGATTTCAGGCTTTCATCATCGTTTCTGCCATGATGTAAGTGGGGGACCAAAGACTCTGCCCGAAAGGGAGATGGCAGAAATCAAAGCAACTTTGGGGAGCAGCTTAAGCATTTTGATATTTACAAATCCTGCTGAAACAACAAGAAGATATTTGCCTGTTACTTTGAGAAAAGTGCAATAGCAGATGCTTTCTCAGGGAAAACAAACAACAAAGGAAAGGTATAATTAATTTTGTAATTGCTGAGCAGAGGATCTGGAAGGGAATGTGTTTATGTTTCTCTCCCCCCCCCCCCCATACACAAACAATTCTTGAGCAGACTTTTGCAGGACACCACATACTCATTCTAAATATTTGTGAGCATGTCCAAGCACCCAGATATGCCCCCCTCCACCCAAACATAGGCTTACCATAGTCCCGGATCTGGCGCCAAACATGACATAAGAGCCACAGATTTTCATATTTGTGATCTTGTGAATTGATCATAATGACATGAATTATAAGATGGCAGAGAATTACCTAGTGACCAGATACATGGCTACCTTTAGGAGGCATTCTTACCAACGGTTTTCCAAAACATAAGTGTTGTGTAGTGCTCCTTTAAGAGCCATGCTCAGAAGGCCTCAGGATGATCAAGGTGATGTGAGAGATCTTGGAAAACAGGTTGTTTCATCAGAAGTTCAGGGTAGCTTAATAAAAGCTGACACCACACATTTAAACTTGGAAACATACAACAGTTACCTGACTCTGCATGATTGATGGTAGTGAGCTCCATCTACCCAGTAGCCCACCTTTGGCATGTCTCAGGAGGGCTGTCTGGTGCTGCTTTGTATGCTGTTCTTCATTGAAAAGGTCCACATTCCCAGCAGCAGTTTTTAAGGCTGAAAACCAAAGAAGGCCACTCCCCTGTTTGTGTTGCTAGGATCAGAATTCTAGATCTACATGGAAAGTAGGCCAGTTCATTTAAAGGCTCCTGATCATTCCTTAATCTGTCATCTGAATCCTCTCTTCATTGAAAGTGTTTTCTTTCCAGACAGTGAGGTTTCCAAAAAGGGATTCTTGGCAATCAGGAGCTTGCTCACATGATAGTTGATCATGGAACAAGCAGCAACAATATGCTGGGGAAGGTAATAAGGGAGAGATGTGAAAAGGCCCCTGGGCATTCCTTGACCATCTAGACAGGAGCTGGTGACTGGGGATCAGCCATTAGTAAGACAGATGCATCAGATATTCTTGAGGGAGCAAACAAGTCTCAAGATAGATGACCTGTCTGGGAAAATATATCCTGGCTGTTCTGGGAGAAATTGTCCTCAATTTCCTCCTGATCCTTATTCTGGCCTCAAGCTGAGAGGGAGAAGCAGGGCTAGTCCAAGATTCCCTGGTGCCTGAGGCTGCACACCAAATGAGTCCCCTCTGCCCCATGGCACACAAGCCACTGCTCCTTCTCAGACTAGAAAAGTAAGGGGGGGGTTGAAGCAGGAGAGAACATGTGGAGGAGGAGAGTGTGGTGGAGTGTCTTCAAAGACATTCTAGCCCACCACACACCCCTCCTCCACACTTCCTGTTCTAATCCAGAGAATGGGAGGAAGAGTGGAGCTGGGCAAGTGAAGTTAGGGAGCCTGGCCAATCCACCATCTGAGCCAACTGTCTCAATCAGCCGCATACAGGGGTTGGCCCTGGGGTGAAGAGAGATTGTTGTAGCCCCTGAACTTGCTGCTGCCACCTCCTCCTCCTCCTGAGAGAGAGAGAGAGAGAGAGAGAGAAAGAGAGAGAGAGAGCAAGCGCTCTAGTCTAGCAAACATGAGAGTTGTCCATAGGGGCTACCTTGTTCCCCAACAACCCATCAAACAGGTGTCCCGACTCTGGTCTTTTCTACCCAAAGCCACTTGGCCACATACCCATCTGGTCTTCCTCTTCTCCCACATGAATCTGATTCATTCTTTGGCCCAGCAGGGTGGCTATGGCCCTCCAGCTCATTTTGGCTTGAGCTGCAATGAGGGCTGCTGCCCCACCTATAGCAATTCCCTGACCAGCCGCACAGACCACCCCCACCTTGGATCTTTGTAAAAGTTGAGTCTACAAAATCCATACAGTACAAGTGTGCTGCAAGGTCTCAGCATGTCCGTCAGCAAAGATCAATGCCATAGCAATTCGGTAGAGAGGAAAACAGCAACAAAGTAAAGGGCAGAGAGAAGTAGCTGAGCTTGGAGCACGGACAGGGCTTGCATCTCTTTCCCAGCCATCGCATTCATTCACCCGTACTGGAGAGGCCAGAAATTCATGATTATTTTTCATCCAAAGAACTCAGTGGTCCTCCAAGGTTGCCAAGTGGGCATGAATCACTACGCTTAGCAAGACTTTGATGGAAGAGGTGGAGGAGTGTGCGTCTGTGTATTCTTGTCAAGAGATGCCTCCTGATTGGAACCTTTTCATTTTGCCATTTCCCTCTCCTGATTCATGCTACAAAAAGCACCTAAGCCAAACCAACAGTTCCAGATTCAGCAGTGTTTTTTGGCTCACTGCAGCAGTAGAAATAGTCAGTCTGTCACAGAACATTCCAGGCAGAGCTGGCTCTTTTCACCCTGGGGCACCTGACCTTTGTAACCCACCCACCTCTGCCCTAAATATATTGGCTCAGATCTAAACCTTGCTGATTTCAACAGAATCAGGACCTGATTCCTATGGACAGGAGCAGCATATTCATCACTCAGGGTCGTTTGGCCCATCTGCCACCTAGGGCAGTCATCTCAGGCAGCTGATTGGCAATCCACTGCCTCCACTTCTCCTCCTGGTGAGATGTGAACAAGGAAAGAACAGAAGAGGAAACACGAGGAGAGCAGGGGGCTAAACCATTTCTGACAAATATTATCTTCCCCAACAGATGCATTCTACTAAAACAGAAGCACTGGGGAGGATATCAGGTGAGCCTCAGGAGGGAAGGGAGGCCAGTGGAATGAGCAGAGGGGCCATCAAGTGTAGGCATGGAAACATACACTTTCATGTGGTCTGTACCACTGTTGTGTGGGACACTCCCAGCTCTGGGAGAAAACAGCTGATGATATTCAGCTGGGGGGGGGGGAGAAGGGAGGCAGGGACAGGGGTAGCCTTTAAAGCTGAACCTCAGATTGGAGGAAGGGAGAGGGGGACAGAAGGCAAATAGAAAGGACTAAGGGGGAAGCTGGAGAAAGCGAAGAGGAAAAGGAGGGTTGGAGGAACTTGCATGCAGAGACAGACCACTGGGAGGTCCAGGACTGGGCTAAGAGAGACCTGGCAGAGGGGAGAATAGGTAAAGCCTTAAGGCATGGCCAGGAGTGTTAGTGGGAGCTACTCCCCAGCTTGGGGTGGGCCAGGAGGTGGTCCTGAAAGTGCAGGTGTGGCTGCAAGGGCCTTCAAGCCTCCATGTGACCCTCAGCTTCAAGGCTGTTGTGAAAGAGGGTGAAGTAACTTGGCAGAGAGGTAGTAAGGAGGTTGCTGCACGTTTCTGTTAATGTACCTGTTTTGCCAATAAATCCTAAGTTGATTTGGCTAGGCAAGAGCTTGTATGATTTCATATTGTGACTACCCCCCCCCCCAATGGCCATCCAAGCCCCCCTGGAGGTAGAGCTGCTCTCCTGGAAGGATAGGGAGATGATAATCACAACAGGAAGATATGAAGTTGGCTAATACCGAGCATTAGCTCTCCTTACTCAGTATTGATTTTCAGTGGCTCTCCATGGTTTCTGACCTAAGCCTTTCTTAGCCCTACCAGGAGATACCTGCCAGGGGCTGAACCTTGAGCCAGTGATGTAGACTTGAGTCTATTGACTCGGACTTGAGTTTCGTCAATGACTTGACTTGGCAATTGTAAAAAGACTCGACTCGAGACTTGGAGCCTTTTACAAGAAGTAGAATTTTATTCAGGTTTAAACCCATTTTCCCCATTAAATAGATAGGGATTCGCAACTGATAACCAAAGACTCGGGACATGGGGGCAAAGACTTGGGACTTGACTTGAGACTTGGACCCAGAAACTTGGGACTTGACTCGAGACTTGGAGTCAGAGACTTGATCCACATCCCTGCCTAGAGCCTCTTGCATGCAAAACTACAGAGTTAGGACCCCATTCTCAGCAACATTCCTTATTATTGCTGAATTTAAACAAGCGTCTGCTTCTTCTGGCAAAGGTAGAGAACTAAATAATGCATCAAACATTGGTGGAGCTTACTTAAAGGTTTGCCCTAAAGAACAGGGGCACAAATGAATGAGGAACTTTTCTAAGCCCTTTTGAAATGGGTTGGGGGAGAGTTGACTAGACCCTGTGCCAGAGTGCACAGAACTGTGCTCCAGATTAGCTCACTTCAAATGTTCCTTGTCCCTTCCCATTGAGGCTGCTGGCTCAGAGGTCAGCATATTGCGTTCAGTAGGTTTCTACTCTGATCTGCTTATGATGATATTTTTGTTTGTTATTATAAGCCATAAAATAAAGGCAGTGAAATTGCAAAATAAATAAATAAAAATCCAGGATCACTTTATGCCTTCATCCGTTTTTCTGGATGGGTTGAATCTTTGCTTGTTTAAAAACAAAGAAAAAAAGGAAGCATACAGGAAACATATAAATCAGCTGCCCTCTGGAAGATCCCTAGCCCATCTGTATAAGGCATGAACTGCTGAGGAAGTGATTCCCCATCTTGGTGGTCTGATGATTAATTCAAACAAGTACAGCTCTTTCAGACACTACAGATAAATATTTGAGGAAAAGAGATGAGGACAGATGTCAGAAGCAAACACCCCGCAAAGATAAGCAGAACAGATATGGCAACAGTAGAGAAAAACACACACACAACCACCCTGTAGGGATTCTGTCAACTCTTTTCGCAAGTGATGGCACAGTCTATAGGAAAAAGTTATTTTTAACACTCCAAGAGCTAAAAGCTGGGTAAGGTAACAAGGGATACAGTTAAGGATCAAGCCCAACATGATGCTTCTGCCCAATTTCAGACTGCAGGTGAGGGAATCAAACAGTTGAAACAACATGTACAAAATTAGCTGGTCCAGGAGAAGGGTACAGGTAGAGCCTGTGCAGTTCAGAGGTTAAGTAATTTTGTTTTGTCTTGTTAGCTGCCTTGAAAATTGCTTAAAAACTGAGGTGGGATATAGATGTTTTAAACAATCTGAGCTTCCCAAGTTCACCATTTAATTGATCCTGTCACAGCTTAAAATTGCTTCCTCCTCATACATTTTCAGAAGTTGTATGCTTAAGCCTCTCTGCCAGAGCATCACCCTCTCCGAGATGTCAGGTCCAATCAAACTACTGACCAACTTGTAGTCCTAGTGTGGTACTTGGCATCTTTGCAAACACAAAAGTTGGAACATTTTTTTATGAAAGCATGGGTGCAATGATCATGTGCACACAACATCTCTAAAACAGCACACCCCACACCCCTGCCCATCACCAAGAAGAGGCCAAGGACCAGGTGAAGGCAGGCAATCAGCTGACTTTTTTGCTTTGACAGCAGAAAGGTTAAGGCCTTGCTTGTGCTTGTTGGGAAGTGAGCTTGTCGCCCTTTCAGCAATGTTTTGAAGGAAAATATTATCTACTGATAATAAGACCAAGAGAATTTAACAGCAAGGACCACCCACAAGCAGCTTAGCCTCTAATCGTCCCATTCACTCACTGTGGTTGAGTCGTGGAGAGATTGCTTCCGTTTTTTGACAGCAAGACGTTTTGCAAAACCAATGGGCAATGGTGGTCACTTAGGCACTGTGCAGTGCAAGACTCAGCATAAATACCTTTTTATGCAGAAAGGTTGCAACCAAAAATCAGGCAAACGTACCTCTGAGAGGTTACATTTGCTTTTAAATTTTGATCACTTATGTCTAAAGAAATTTTTTTGCTAAACATTTTAGTGCTTCTTTGGCCATTTTGACCTTCCAAACCAACCACATTCTGACTTTCTAACATGAAGTTTGCAGCCAGAAACTCAGCTGACTGATGCACCCATTTTTTAATCCAGTGGGCTTCCAACTCAATAAATATGTATAAGATCAGGATGCCAGAACCACCAAGGCAGTTTGGGGAGGAGGTTTAGAAAGGACTGTAGCATTGACTGCACTGCCATAACATTTTTACCAAACTAAATCCATCTAGGGCTCTCTTCCAATTACAGCAATCAGCTGGATCAATCACAGTGCAATCCTGTCGAAATCGCTGGTGGTGGAGCAAGCACTCCGCCGCCGGAAGCCGTTGCAAATGTGCCGGAAAGCACATTTGCGATGACTCGGGAGTAAAGGCCGCCGACATGAGGCCGGCAGCCCTTACTCTGCCACCGGATCACCTCTGTGGCCGCTGGAGTCCGGTAAGAGATCCCCCGGCGGGGGTGGTCCAGGCGGTGAGGGAGGGGGGCATTGGCTGAGCCAGCCCGGGAAGTGGTGGGGATGGCGGCTGCCATATCCCATACCTGTTCCGGTCGACGCGGTTGTTACACGACCTCCTCTTCCACCAGCTAAATAGCTGGCAGAAATCCGAGGAGGCCCATTGGGGCCGGGCTACACCGGGGAAAGGGAATGAACGTCCCCTTCCCCCAAGTAGACCTCTGTGCTGATCTTGATTGGCCCGGAACGAGAATAGGATCTGGTGGGCGGCTCTGGGCCGCCCACCTGATAGTCAGGATTGGGCTGCCCATCTCAGTTAAATTTAAATAGAAGTAAATAGGAGAAAAATATACAGTAGTTCTAAAGAAAAAAAGTTGTGTGTTTTAGATGACATGCATTACCTTAGAGGCATTTCTACTCTCTCTTGCATTAAGGAGGGAATACCTCTTAAGATGGCATGTGCCACCTGCAGTTTGTACAAGTAGTTGTACAAGCCGCCTTGATTGCCCTTATTGGGAGAAAGGCAGGGTAGAAATCCATTAAATAAATAAATAAATAAATAAAAATAATTTAATTTCAAACAATTATTATTTCAAACATTTACACGGGACACTTATTCAGAAGAAGCTTTTTAGCTGATGAGAAAGTTGGATGAATCAATTAAAAACAGATTAGAAGCCCAATCCTATTGGGCTGTAAAGCTGGCAGACTGAGCATTCCGCCAGAGTTAACTGCCTTACAGCATTCATAAGAGTGAAGTTGGGTGTTGCTGGGGCCTTCCCCTGCGTGCCGGAGGATCGTCATGGACCCTCTGATCCAAGTAGGCAGGACAGGGCTAGTGAGGGTGGAATGGGGCAAGGGAGTTGAGCAGAAAGGGAAGGCAATGGGGGGGGGATCAGGTCCGGGAAAGGGGTGTGTTTGGCAGCAGCTGAATCCAAACCCCTTGCCGGACACGATCTGCACCAATTTTGCTGGTGCAGGTCCAAGTAGACCTGTCCGCGTCATGGAGGCTCTGAGGAGCCCTGAGGAGACCTCTGGGACTGCCCCCCTCCCCCGCAGGATGCAGCATGAGCCATTTTGGTGTGGCTGCATTGGTGGGGGAGGAACCATAGGATTGGGCTGTAAATGACTAAACATTGCATGCTAAATCAAACATGTATGGTTTTGAAACTGAGCTGTGCTGTAAGATTAATATTACATTGTGTAAGCATTTGTGTGTGGATATGTTTAATCCAAATCTTTTAAAAACAAGCAAATAGAGCAGCTATTTAAAGAGACTGGCAAATTCATCCCCTTTAAATCAACCTCAAAGCCGTTGAAATACTTCTAGTGTTTAAAAACTTGAACTGAAGCAAAACCAAGGATGCAAACAATAGCAGGCCAGACCTTGCCAAGTAAATGCTTACTTATACTGACAATCATTTGTGGGGAAAACCTAGCACACACATTTACATTTTATTCTTTGCATGAGTGTAGGGGACAAAATTGCCATAGACACACCCAAAAACCAAGAAATGATCTACACTGACTTTAAAAAAAAGATGGCACATTTATTGCTACATAAATGTTATATACATAGTGTTTTCTGTTACATTGACAGAAAAAGTGTTGAATTTCTTGCTGCTGGTTGAAAATGTTTATCAATAACATCTTGAAATTTGACACAGGGTACAAATCTGCAATAAACCAACAATGGAAACTGGAGAACAAGATGAGAAGCAATTCATCTCGGACAAGTAGCTCTTACAATACTCCATAGGTACTACACAGTATGCTAGAACCCTACTATGCTCTTACAATGCTATTGTAAATTTCTGATATTAATGAAGAGGTTATGGTAAATAACCCTACATTTTTACTACCTACTATAGTAAAATAAAGTACGAAATTTTTTACTGAAAACCTTCTTTGATTTCAAAAATCTAGAAAGAGTAATATTTAGAATTCAAGAAACTTTCTTACAAGATTATTGTATAAAATACTAGCTACAGTGAAAAATAAGCCAAATGTTTTCTTTTCTTTTTCTTTCTATTTTATGAAGGAAAGCTTCTGGGCATACTGCAAAGTCTAATATAGCCAAGAGACAACAAGCTTGGAAGGAAAAAGGCCAGGCAGTGTGAGCACTTTCACACGTCATCATAAGCAGAAGTTCACTGAGCCGAAAAACACTGAAATGAACAAGGCCACAGAAGTGTGTCAGGTGTTATTGGAGAGCAGATGCAAAGACCAGCCAGTCATTTCACAAACCCACAATTTGTTAGGAACCATCTGAAACATGATCTCAAATTCATAAGCCTCTTGTAGCAACAATTTTGTTCTTTCAAATTAGGTGAAATTATTCAAACGCTGAATTAGTTTGTTCCTTCAGTGTATGCAAGCAGATTGCCACCAGTAAGAGGGAACACCACAAGGATAATTAAGGCAGTTATGCCTTGGTTGTTCCTTCTTCTTACCCCCCCCCCCAATTTCTTGGGGTGTTAACAGTGGAAGACAGTTTTAGTGGAAGTTCAAAAGAGCTGGGATATCCCCAAGAGAAGGAGTGACAAAGAAACACTTAGAAACACTTCAGGTGGAAGCCACACCAAAATCCAACAAAGCTGATGCAGCTTATCTTCTAGGGCAAAGGTGGTTGGCATACAGTTGATGGAAGCCCACCCTAACATACCCTCTTGACAGGTAAGCTAGATGAGGACAAGAAGTTAACCTAAGCTACGTAGGACAGACTGGTGACTGATGGTCTTGTGTTCTAGTGGTAAGATTAGCTCAGCCCACTGTCTGCCATGGCAATTCTGACTATTTACTAGACGTTAGAGCAGGGAAATAAGATGTCTCTATATTTTAATGCATTGTGTGCTTACATACAGTTAATGCTTTACATGTACTTACTGCTTAGAAAACAATTCTAAGTAAGTTCTCCTGCCACCGAAGTGGCAATCCACATTATAAGCTTTATTAGGAATCCTAACGGCCTAAAGGGTTTGGTTTAGAAATTAACACACACTTTGGGGATGGAACACCACTTTTCAATCCAAGAAGTGTTGTGGCCACAGCATAGTTCCAGCTTGTGCTCTTCACCCTGAACAGCTTGCAACAACGAGCTGTGCGTGGAAGGGCTGGCTGAGGCCAAAAGCATTTAAACATAAAGAGACATACCAAGGAAAACATGAGTCAGATGGCCAAAGGAATGGGAAGAATGACAAAAGCCCTTGTCCCTTCCTTCTTTTAAGACACTCATAGGTATGCTGGGAATGCTAAGGATCAGCAGGTGTTGTGGCTTAGCTCTCGGAACATAAACAGCTTTTCTGAATGCCGGCATCAAATGAAATTCTATCAGTTTTCAATGGGTCAATTTTTCCCTTCATATGTAGATCTTTACAGTTCCATTACAAATAAATAAAATTTGTAGTTACAATGCATTTGTCAATTCGGTTTAGGCACAAGGCAACTTCCACAGCAAGTGGAGAGATCAAAGAGTCTCTGATTGTGCTGGAGCGGCATGCTGCTTGCAACAGAAAGATGAGGATGACTGAGGAGGATGTGCAGAGTATTTCTGGGGCTGAAATTCTGTTGGAAGAAGATGTTAGCATCGTCACATTGGACAAAGATGTTGACCAGTAGCTTTGATCATATGATTGCATTTAGGTTTCTTGCTTCTCCTGTCAGATGTGTCTTCGTCTAATGCTATTTTTAGTCTGTGTCCTTGTGAAGAAAAGGTCACCTTTTAGGTTTCCTCCCCATGATTCCGAAATTCTGATGTGAATATTAAAGAAAAAATGATGTTAGCAACACAACGCTGGGATCTCAAATGTTTTATGTAACACTGTGTAATATGTTTACACTCTAGCCCAAGCACTGATCATAGCATCCCTGATCATAGCCATTGGGTCCACATGGTGGGCCAGATCCTGCTGGAGTAGTTTATCCCAAAGGGTGGCACCATCAGACCAAGGCCCATTAGCAACAACACCCTTCTAACCTGCCAAGGCCAACCTCCAGTCAAACAGTGCTATTTTCTGTTGGAGGCAACACAAGCCACGCACTGACCATGAACTGCTTCAGTGTTTAGCAAAGGAACACACACAACTCAGAGCTAAACTAGATCTGACCTTAAACACATCATTTGGCCCTGCTCATCTGTCCCGTCCCCCCAAACAGATACAGAAGCCCTGATTCAGATTGGGACTGTGAAGAAGGCAAAGGGTTAAATTCCATTCCTCCAATGTGTCACGGTCCCAATCCAGATTAGAGACCACTGCAGCTGTTATTTACAGGAAAATTCCCAAACATGCAGAGTCAAATAACATATTTAAAGAAATGTCTAGTTTGGTCCCAAGGAGGATCCATCAGTGGCTTGCCATGATTAGTCTGTGTACATTTGCAGGCCTACCAGTTTATTTGCAGGGTTTACAGCCAACCTCTTTTAAACTAGAAGGACCATGCAGTGTTAACCACACCAGACACACACCCCTTGTTTATACAGCAGGGGCCATTTCCATGCCAAAACACCTGTACCAAGCTCAGTTTGTCATTTTGTCCTATTTCCAGTCTCATTCTCTGCCTTTAAAGTGGCAGCTTTAATGTATAACTCCCAAAGCTGCTGTTTTCACTACATGCACTTCATGTGAACTATACAACAACACGAAACTCGGAGAGAGAACTGGGCATAAAGAACAAGAAGCCAGGTGACCAAATGGGCTTGTTTAATACCTAGTTGCCTTTTGTGCTTGGCAGTCAAGTGGACCAAATGTAGCAGTGGGGAAAGGCAACAGCCAAGAGCAGATACTAGCCAAGGCAAACACACTGGGATTCCACCTCCACTCTCTAATTGTTTTCATGTGGATCCTTCCCTTTCCCTTTCTTCTGGAGTGGGATAACTGTCTTGTGTAAACAACTTCTGGTGGCTCCTATAACAATTTCCAGAGGTTATAGGTAATCAGATGCCTCCTACCATCAATTTCAGTTCAAGAATAGCTCACAACTGATTTTTAAAAGTTGAAACGTTCTAGAAGTTTTAGTTCATTACCACTATTCATTTCAACAAGACCATGCTAGATGTTGCAGGAGTCAATCAGTAATCCGATCTGTGGTATTTGGGGGGAGGGGAAAAAAGATACAGGTGAAATGATGACCATAGCTAAGGTTAAAACAAAACATGGTTGGGCCAGTTTTAAATTTTTGTCTTGTTCAATCCAGAGTATTCAGAAGTCCCTCTCCTCACCTACATAGATAAGTATGGCTCTTACCTGGCTGGTGTTCACATATGACCCATAGGGTTGGTAGTTTCACTAAGCCCAGAATGGCTTCCTGGATGTGGGGTTGGTTGCTCTGCCGATACGGCAGAAACTTTTTCTTCTTCTCTTCTCTTAAGGCAGGCTGCTTTGGGGTTTAAGTTCCTCTCTAGAAGCAACATTAAACAAAAAAAAATATTACATGAAATGTACAGTATTAATATTTTATTACACAATTTTATTAATACATGAAAATTGTATCAAGAATGGTGGTCAGGTCTGAAAAAGAGAGTTGCAGCAACCTAGCTGGGCTTTAGGCCAGCGGGTGGCGCAGTGGGTTAAACCGCTGAACCATAAGCTGTCGATCGAAAGGTCGGCAGTTCGATTCCCGCGACAGGGTGAGCGCTCGTTGATTGGCCAGCTCCTGCCAACCTAGCAGTTCCAAAGCATGTCAATGCGAGTAGATAAATAGGTACCGCTTGAGGGAAGGTAAACAGCGCTCCGTGTTCCAGCCGCATGCTACGCGCTGCGGCAAGGAGAGTCATGCCGGCCACATGACTACGGAGGCATCTTCGGACAACGCTGGCTCTTCGGCTTTGAAATGGAGATGAGCACCACACCCTAGAGTAGGACACGACTGGACTTAATTGTCAGGGGTCACCTTTACCTTTACTTTAGCTGGGCTTACCCAGTATGCCAAACCAAAACACTTCATACTTGTAAATGTCTAGGATACTATTGCTGGGCTACTTTTGCTGGCACCCAGTTACCATTGCTTGGTGCTCCAGGCAGGCTGCTGCTGCACGGCTGGCACAGTTTCCGGCAGTGGCCTGGTCGCATGCATTTTGCGACTAGAATCAGCACAAAACAGTGCCACCCAGTCTCAATTCTCAAGGCAGGCCAAAAGAATACCATGGTCGATGGCACTGAAAGCCACTGAGAGGTCTAGCATTACCAACAGGAATGACTTCATCTAGTTTTCAATACATACCATCAACCAGGGTGATACTAAAGTGGTTTCACTCCCAAACCCAGGCTAGGAGTCGGACTAAAACAGATCTAGATCATCTATTTCAAAGCTGCCAAAACACACTCAATCACCTGGTCGAGAGGAACCCAATGCAATGTCTCAAATCACTGCCACCAGTTCAGGCAAGGAAGTTATTGTGCAGCAGCGTGGTTGGTACACAAGCAGAATCCCAATCTTGTGTTGCATGCCCACCATCAGATGCAAAGCTCTGAGATTGCCAAACAAGGCATCTGGGTAGGGGGATGGAATCATGATATACACGCATTTCCCACCTGTAGATTTGACCACTGATGGCAAACCTATGTAACCGTGGGTGGTCTCCTTGCCCCTCAGAACAGCTCCGAGATGCGATCGGAAGCCACTTCCGGTTTTCAGCCACAACTTCCTTTCACATCCTGGAGGTGTTCTGAGGCCAGGGAGGCCTGTGGCCCAGTCCATGGGCCTCCCCGTGCCTCAGAACAGCTTCCAGCTGTGATCTGGAAGCTGTTCTGAGATGCGGGGAGGTCCATAGAGTGGGCTGCGGGCCCACTGCGACTTACAGAGGGCCGGAGCGACACCCGGGTAAGTCTTTGCGGAATCCTCTACGGCAGGGGTGCACAACTTGGCAGTGGGTAGGGGCCGAAATGAATAGACTAAACTTCTTCGGGGCCGCAGATAGGTGTCGCGGGGGCCGTGGCAAGGAACCATGATGTCACTTCCTCAGGAAGTGACATCACAGGGGGCGTGTCCATGAGCCAGAAAATCTCCAGAAATGCAACATATTAATAAATAAATAATGAGCCACCTGTGGCTCTTTAACATATAAAGTGCAGCTCTCAGAAATATGTTGGCTTCTTAATGCTTCTTAAATATTGTGGCTCTCAAACATCTGAAGTTTATCGTATGTGGCTCTTACATGAAGCAAGTTTGGCCACCCCTGGTATATACCGTATATATACCCATCAATCATCATCATCAGGGCCTTCCCTTCTGAAACCTTACATGGCGCGGAGGGACTTTTCCGTGTTGGGAAAAGTATTTCCTAACAAACTCTGTCTTGCACGTTCTGCAGCTCTCAAATGCATAACCGACCAGCAGAGGAAAAACGTGGCCACTCCGAAGTGAGGGTCCAATGGCCTGAAGAAGAGCTGAAGCATCACAGAATCGGCCGCCGGTCACCTCGGCAAGCTTAGATGTTCATTCATTCCTCCCAGAGCCTCTGCAGGGCTTTCAGCCAGAGCCCATGCTTAAGAAGAAATCCCGGGATTTCTTCTTCAGCAATTCACAGTCACGTTGCTTCCTAAGGAAGTCACCATCATCATAGCAGCCCAACTTCCCCGGGGATCTACGTCATAACCGCTGTGCCAACACCAACTCCGGCACTTCTGTAATGCAGCTGGAAGCTTCAGAATCATCTGCTCCTTGGAAGATTCCGAAGCTTCCAGCCGTGTTACAGAAGCGACAGAGTTATGAGAGGTGCTTGGCTAGAGCAGCCCAACAAAGAAGTGATGTTGCCGCTCTAGCCAAGCACTTCCCATACCTCTGTCGTTTCTGTAACGCGGCTAGAAGCTTCGGAATTGTCCGCTCCTCAGACGATTCCGAAGCTTCCAGCCACATTACAGAAGCGCCGGAATTATGAGAAGTGCTTGGCTAGAGTGGCCCAACAAAGAAGCGATGTTGCCGCTCTAGCCAGAAAACCTTTGGGGGCCGCCAGAAAACCTTTGGGGGGCCGCATGTTGTGCACCCCTGCTCTACGGACTCCAGCACCTGCATTTTCGCGGTATCTGTGGGGGGGGGCAGGGCGATTCAGAGGAATTTTATCAGGGGGTACAAGGTTTCTTTTGGGCCCCTTCCCTACATATGAATTTGGCTCCAGGGTCCCCCTTTTTTGCTCAAGAGCCCCCCTTTTAACCCAATTTTCACCCTGGGCCCAAGTACAAATTACCCCCTTAACCCCCCTCTCAGAGCCCCGGGGGGGGGGAAACGGAACCACTGCAGATAATGCGGGCAGACTGTATTTCTAATTCCCCCAATTTGGTTCAATTTGAGTTACTGTGTGTATACATGACATGTGCAGAAACACACACAAGTGTGTGTGAATGAGCAGTGTTGGCAACAGTTGGCATTGGGAGCCATCAGAACAAAGATGATACCCAGCTCTATATCTCTCTGCCATTCCAAGCTAGTGAAGCTATGGGAGTTCTGAACGGATGGTTTGGACTCAGTAGATGGCTGGATGTGGGTGAACAAACAGAAATTAAATCTAGATGAGATGGAGGTTCTGCTGCTCAGAAGACCCACTGATTCAGCGATGGTGTGTTAGCCTGTTCTCGACTGGGATGTACTTCCCTTGAAGAACCAGGTTCACATTATGAGAGTACTCCTGGTCCCTAGCTTTGCTAACCTGCATGTCTAGGTGGTGGCCATGGCCGGGACTGCTTTTGCCCGACTGATGAACTCACTGTACCTGTTTTCTCTCAGGTGGACCTGGCCACAGCTGTCTATACCTTAATGACCTTTCAATTGGATTACTGCAATGTACTCCACATTCTTCCCTTTCAACAAATCCAGTGGAGTTGTGACTCACACTTTGGGAATATACAAGCTTGAGTAGGGGCCCAATTCTATCCAACTTTCCAGCACTGATGCAGCCTTGCCAACGGGGTGTGCCCTGCATCCTGCGGTGGGGGAGCAGTCATGGATGCCTCCTCAAGGTTAAGGGAATGTTTGTTCCCTTACCTTGGGCCTGCATTGCGGCTGCATTGGCACTAGAAAGTTGGATAGGATTGAGTCTTAGGTCTATTCTCAATAGAACATGCAAAGGGTCCCTCCCCCAGCCACAGATGTGTTCTTATGGCTTGAAAAATACTGACACTGAGTATTCCTGTTCATATTATAAGCTGTTAGTTCTGTCACTTCTAGTACAAAATGCTCCCATCTCTGCTTACTTGCTACATACTCGTGGGAGAAGAGGAAAAAAAATGAGGTCCAAGTTGCTGGCATAAGCAACAGAACAGATGAGATGTCACTCAGTGATTTACAACACTGAGCAAATATTAATGTTGACACCCTCCACATCTCGAAGACATTTATATGTACACTCTGGAAATGCATCAGATGAGAAAGCATAATACAAAGCACAGCTGCGTCTAGCCAGCCCACAGGGAGAAATAAAAAGGGAGAGAGAGAGAGAGGGAACACATCCTCTTCGGTGGGCAATGGGCGACTGTGATGTCTGTTTCATCATTACTTTGACACAGATATAAAAGGAGCTTGCACACCAGAGGTCAACAATCACTCCGGCTCCATAGGAGAACATGATTATAATGAACTGGGCTTATTTTTCAACCTGACCTCTAGAAAGAGTTCCTCAAGGATGATATGGACGGATATGGATTTGTTGGGAAGAGTTAACTTTGCTCGCAAAGGCAGCTGGTGCCCCACCAAAGACAGACACCCCTCCCACAAGGATTATGATAAATGGATTTGACAGAATGCAATTTAAATAATAAAAAAATTGCCTATAGTTGGGATTTAAAAGGTCCCAGGGCTTTGGTGTGCACATACGAGCTCAGCATTAACATTCCTGACATAGAAGACAATGGGACAGCTTTTGCTTAACAGTTCCAGGCATACATTAGAACAAACACCTATATGGCAAGTTGAATTCACATCCATTTTTCCCCCATGACCATGCTATAAGTTATTTTTCCAAACTCCAAATCTACAGAAGAAAGTAACATGAACTAAGCCAAATTCAGCAACATTTTCATAATTGCCTGGAGGCACTTACTGTAGTTCTATTACTGAAGCTAAGCAGGTATGGCCCTAAACACTCTCTGGATAGCAGCCCACCTGGGAATTACTATTTGGTGAGTGTCTTGAGGAAACCAGTGTTCTTGCATAGAAGAATGGGGTACACAAGCAACAAATACAAACCAAGTTTTTATTGCTGATGACCACAAATAAAAATACCTGAACAATTTTACAAAATTATAATACACAGAATTTTTCTTGAAGTGGCACTTTGGAACGATTATTGACACCACTATACATAATCCAAAAGAGAGCAAATGCTATTCTATGTATGTACGAAATAGAACTGAGGTCATGTAGGTCAGCAACCTTCCTTTACTTAAAGTTACGACAGCAAACAGCACCAAAGAAAATCTAGAGTGTCTGATGCCTGTAACACACAATGATATGCTGTCATTCTTTGCTTTTGTCACACTGAACAACAACCTTCGAAGAGCAAACCTGGCTTCTTTTTAAAAAACAACAAATTGAATGCTGCAGTTTTAATTTCAATCTTGTTGACAAAAGAACAATTCTTACGAAAAATGGACACAATCCAGTCAAAGCCAGATCCATTTTGGGAGGAAGTGTTAAATAAAAGGTTGACTATCCAGTGAAAAGGGACTCAAATGTGCTTTGTTGTTGTTCAGTCGTTAAGTCGTGTCCAACCCTTCGTGATCCCATGAACCATATCCCGCCAGGCCTTCCTGTCCTCCACTATCTTCCTGAGTTCGCTCATTTTCATGTTTGTTGCATCGGTGATGCTGTCTAACCATCTCATCCTTTGCCTTCCCCTTCTCCTTTTGCCTTCAATTTTTCCCAGCATCAGAGTCTTCTCCAGAGAGTCCTCTCTTCGCATTAGGTGGCCAAAATATTTGAGTTTCAGCCTTAGTACCTGTCCTTCCAGGGAACAGTCAGGCTTGATTTCATTTAGAATTGACTGATTTGATCTCCTAGCAGTCCAAGGGACTCTCAGGAGTCTTCTCCAGCACCACAGTTCAAAAGCATCTATTCTTGGGCGCTCAGCCTTCCTTATGGTCCAACTCTCGCAACCATACATTGCTACTGGGAACACCATCGCCCTGACTATACGAACTTTTGTTGGCATGGTGATATCTCTGCTTTTTATTATGCTGTCTAAGTTTGCCATAGCTTTCCTTCCAAGGAGTAAGCGTCTTTTAATTTCACACAAATGTGCTTAGCTCTGGCTATTTCCTATTAAACACATTATCCCGACTTCATTTGGACAAGAGCTGTTAACAACTAGTGATTTCAGTGTAACCAGCACCATCCACAATGGATGAGTTGGCATTTACTCCTCCTGCACCAAACCACCTCTACTCCATCTCTTGCAGCAACATGCTATTCTGCCATTCATACCAGTTGGTATTCTACCAGTCCTCCTCGCCCTTGAGGATTCAGAGTCTGTTCTACCTCTTTAGCCCCATTCTTCAAATGAAAACTCAACACACCATAGGAATCAGTTTAAACTTGGATTAAGAAGGCAACACAAACCCCTGAAAAGAAAGCACTCACCTCGAACTTGCTGCTCAAGACTGAGAATGACTGCTACAGCCTGGTGGAGAATAAGCAGCTTGGTCTGGGGCTTTTCACTCTTCAGGTGCAGCTGACACATCCGACCCAGCTCTTTGAAGGCTTCATTAATATCGCGAACTCTCAAGCGCTCACGAGCATTGTTGGCCATTCTCCTCTCCCTCTCCCTCTCCAGTTTCTGTTCAGGATTTAAATCCTCATCTTCATTAGTGCTGCTGTTGAAACACAAAACAGCAGCAGTGTTTGAAGGACAAAACAACTACACCTGTCCATATCATCATAAACCTTTCTGCTGAATGTAGTTTTTTAAGTTTTCCTGGCCCGTACATATCATCAAGTTAAAAATCAGGGTTTTCAAGCCGTTTATTTAAAAGATTGAATTGATTTTAATCTTTTAAATAAATGGCCTGAAAACCCAGATTTTCTGCTGCAGCTTGTACTAATCTTTCTCAATTGTGTTATATGCAAGGTGACTTTAATAATAATAATAATAATAATAATAATAATAATAATAATAATAATAATAATAATATATTATTATTATTATTATTATCATTATTATTATTATCATTATCAACAGTATTTATATACCGCTTTTCAACAAAAAATTCATGCAAACCAAGAGAATGGGGTAGGAATTTCTCAGAAACCTCATCAGGTTTTATCCACATGTGCTACTTTTGGCCACTTTATCTTTTACATAAGTAGAGTCTATTTGTAAGAACAGTGTAGTTTGTAAATGAGAAGGTTAATGAATTTCAGTCATGGTAACTTCGGGAAAAGTATGTTTTAGGCGATTCCTGATCAAAACCTGTTACCAAAGCTGAAATCTGCAAAAACACAAAGGTTACAAAAACACATCTTGAATTCAAAACATTTCCAAAAACTAACATGTGACGCAGCCGTGACAAAACCCATATTACTGCTGTTATTTTTGCCAAGTAGTTTACTTAAATTTGTCTTTGCTTTGTTAGCAAATCATGCAGACATCAGCACTCTGTCCAGCCTTCCATGGTAGCCCAAATCTTTTATGAAGATCAAGACCACAATGTTTCATTTGGACAGACAATGTCATATGTGGCACTGGTGCAGTCTAAACACATCAACAGATAACACTTCATCCAAATCAGGTTTTGGCCAACTTCCAGTAGTGCATACAGTTTAAATGCAATATTGAGGGTGTAAAGTACGCACACAGAAGAATTAAGGCATATTTAAGACTAGTACTTCATTAAGAGGTGGAAACACACACTCTTATCCAAACCACAAACTAGAAAAGTTTAATTCTTATTAAAATTCTTATTCTGAAGGGTCTTCCATCCTTTGTGGGCCTCATTCTGAGGGGGCAATGAAGTAACATCTGAAGTGTGTTGCCTTCCTTGCTGATGACAACAAGCTTAGTTGCCCTCACTGGGCAACAGGGCTGAGAGTATGCATTAACTAATTACATAAAACTCATCAAGACAATGAAGTCCTTTCCTATTTAGATTCAGATTTCAGAACCTTTATTGGCATATGCCATATAGCCTTTCCTATTTAAAAAATATACTGTTATTTGTGTACTGCAGTGGTTCCCAAACTGGGAGGCATGGCTCCCAGGGGAGCCGCGGAAACCAGCCAGGGGAGCCACAGAGTGCCACGGAATCCTCTTGGAAAACAGTGCAATGTCAATTAGCAGGCATCAAGATAATGTAATGGGGAGCCGTGGCCAATGGTCGCCAATGGTCAAGGGAGCCACAGGTTGAAAACGATTGGGAAACACTGGTGTACTGAATTATTTAATGCTTGAAATCCAAATAAACAATTTTGGATGGCACATCGGAATCTAGTTTATCACTCCAGATTTATTCTCACCACTGGCAGAAAAAATGAACAAGAGAGCCTGGGTGTTTATGAACAAGAGAGCCTGGGTGTTGCTGTACCTTGTTCTTCCTCTTGAGGAGATCTTGATATCCTTTTGGGAAGACTCGTCATCCGATTTCATGTCATCAGATGAAGCAGCTTCATGTGCATTTTCATCTTTTTCCTTGTGCTCTGACTTGATTTCCACTGGACCTAATGCTGCTGACTGGCTTGGCAACCCAGTTGACAGTGCTGCAAACAAACCCAATACATGTATGTTCTGAGGTTTTCATGACCGGTACATATCTTTTAATTAATAAAAGGAAGCATTTATTAATAAAACGATCAGAACAACCTGGAAAAATGCTTCCTTCTATTAATTTAAAAAAAAAAACCAATACAGTGTAATTGGCAAATAATAAGACCACTTCTATATTTGTTTAACCTTGCAAAGAGGAGCAGCAGCAAATTACTTTCTAATTGTTGATAACATACAGAAAAGGATCGAAGGAGCAATGCAAAGAGTAGAACCAATGCTTTGAAGAGACCAGAAGGTGATACAGTTGGTCCACATCTTACACAAGGGTTACCGGTATATTTCAAGGTCAGCATGTAAGTGGCAAATCGCATATAGTTGAAACTACCTCAAATGTGAAAGATATGTACTGTCTCTTTAAAAACTACGAGAGGCACCAACTGAGGGAACAGCAGCTACCGTATTTTTCGCTCCATAAGACGCACTTCCCCCCCCAAATAGGGGGACATATTTGTGCGACTTATGGACCGAATGCTAAAAAATGTAAAAAAAATACTTACCGTGGCTTGTGGGGGCTTTGGGGAGGCCTGCGTGACCCTCTGCAGGCCTCCACAATCTTCAGTTCGGCGATAAATGGCTATTTTTGGGCATTTCCGGTATTCGCGAAAACCGGAAATGGCAGAAAATAGCCATTTATCGCCGAACTGAAGATCGGAGAGGCCTGCAGAGGGTCGTGCAGGCCTCCACGAAGCCCCCACAAGCCCCGGTAAGTATTTTTTTTACATTTCCGGATGTAGCAAATGCAATGGTGCCATTTTGGAAAAGGATAGGAAATAAGAAAGTGCCTAGAGCACTTTCCTGTAAGCAACAAGCAATGGATTATTATGGGGTAACTGAAAGTGAAATTGGTTTTTTTAATACATTATTTTCATTTTATGAGAGAAAGCAAACTTGTGTGTGTGTGTGGGGGCAAATACATTGAGTGAACATAAAATGTAGTAACTAAAAAAAAGTAAAGCAATAATTAGAAACAATATGTATAAAAAATTGTGGGAGAACCATTAGAACATCTTTTCTTTTTATTCCCACATTCATGATGTATAATTAAGAACAGCACACACAAACCTGGTTATGATCCCCCTCACTTCCACTTCTGCAGAAGTATAACACCCCTATTAGCTCTAACTAAAATGGTGTGATCAGGTAGAAATAGTTTGAGTCTCCAGAGGTTCCCAGATTGCAACAGATTGCAACATGCCCCACAAATATAAGTAACAAATATTTTTCCCTATTTTTACCTCCATAATACACATGCGTCCTATGGTCTAATGCGTCTTATGGAGCAACAAATACGGTACATTCTCTGATCTCACGCTCACTCCAGGGCATGTATTTAGTAAGTGGAATGGTGGGTGGGATGGCCTGCACTATTTAGACGGCTGTTTCTCTCTCTTTTTTTGTTTGGTGAGTGCACATACTTGAATTCATGCAAGTAAAGTGTGCGTAAGATGCAGGCTGGCTGTACTAGAATTCACTTTGCTTCAAACAATCTGCGAGTCTTTAATGCAGAATATGAGGAACATGGTATTTTCAGTGTCTAATTTTAGCTACTTGGTTCATGAAAAGTGTGCATGTTTTTGAGGAAAGGGGTGAAATTTAAAACAAAATGATGAAACATTCTACTTCTTTGCTTGAATGAACTCCAAGAATGATGCCTATTTGCAATCAGCTGCTTAGTATGTACAACATTTAACTGTTTTCTTGATAAAAATGAGAACTCCAGTTTCAGTTTAGCGGGGGGGGGGGGGGGGAGAAAGCAGATCCAGTCACTGTCACACATTCTTTGCTCACATCCAGGAGAGACCATTGCAACATTCTCTACATGGAATTGCCTTTGAAGTGTGTTTGGAAACTGTAGCATGAAAGACGCTCACTGTTTGGAGGATGCAACTCCACTGCTGTTTGATCTGCTTTGGCTTCTGGTGCATTTCCAAGCCCAATTCAAAGTACTGATGATTGCCTTTAAAGCCCTTGGTTTTAAATATTAAAGGTATAAAATACTGCCGGCTCCTATATCCCCATTTGTTAAGAACTTGGGATGAGGGCCCTGCTCTGTGTCCCACTGTCTGAAGTGTGGCTGGCTGGCACATGGGACAGAGCCTTTTAGGCTGCAGTACCCAGGCTCTGGAATACCATGCCTTGGGAAAACCACTGGGCTGTCCAGGTTAACCTTTAGAAAGCTAATAAAGACCGTACCAATGACAGGCCCCTAGTGTTAGTTGCATTATTCTCCCAAATCAGATTATTCTTGGCTCTGTGATTGGTTATTTTTTCTCCATTACTGTTGCACTGCTCAATTTTTGGCATTAAATACTTCCATTTTAAATCCTGTATTTTTAACTCATACTGTAAGCTGCTTTAGAAGTCTTTTTGGCTGAAAAATGATTTATAATATTTAAAATGAAACAACAATGAATGAAAAACCAAATTGCTACAGGAGTTGCAGACTCCTCCAATTCCAGTACCTTGCCCCTTAGCCCAGGACCATTTTCATGTTTAAATGGGCTATCACATTGTGACTGATCTCACATCCTGATCAGTACAATAACAGTGGTTTTTCTATGCCTCTTTCCTTGTGTTGATTTCCCCCAGACTCCTTCCCTTGGGAAATTTAAATATATGCCATGGGCCTACATGTCACTACTGCCTTCACTTATCTGCCTAGCTCAAGCATGAGCTCTGCCAGCAGATTCGTTTTAAGTGATCCCTTTGGGGATAACCTCTTCATGGTGTCCCACTGGCTAGTGCTGGGACAGTAAAGCTCTTCTGCAACATACCCAATAATTGATCCTGTGCATTAACAGTTCAAAGACAAAGGAAATAAATGTTCTTTGGAACAAATTATTCAGTATTTAGAAGGGGTGGTGGTGGGGAGAGAGAGAAAAGAAGAGGAAAGGCCGTAGGAATTATAGCTTCCTGTGGGACTGGGAATCTTCCTTAACAAGAGACCAGCACCAAGACACACTGGTTAACTGCTTGTATTCTTCAGGACACACCATGTCATTCAATGAAGAAATGTTATGGTAAGAGACAGTTTAGAAATTTGTTAGCAAACACCACATGATTAATAGGAGACAAAAAAGACAGCTGGAAACAGTTTTCACACACTTTTGTGGGAAATCACAACTGGTTGAGAAAATGACATGTTCAATCTTTCCTGAGGAGAATTAGTTAAGCCATACAAAAGACATTTGGTGCCTTTTGCTTTTGTGCACAGCCCAATGGCCTGTGGATCAAAAGAAAAGAGAGAGCTTATCCATTTCAGTCTGCAAACGTTTAAAAATCTTTTGAGGAGCGAACCTAGAGAGCTAAAGAGTTGCTGGAGAAAAAAAAATCAGGGGATTGTCCCATCCACACAACAAGCAAAGGGGTCTTCATAAGGCAACATAGGTGTGTGAGTGCATCTCCCCAAACTGAGCCAGCTAAGGACTAAGAGTGCTCTTAATTATATCCTAGGATGAGTGCTTTATCAAGGCCCAGATCCCAATTCATTTTGCCACTGCAAGCAACATCTCAGAAATGGAAATCTCAGGCCCAGGACTAAGTGCTCAGATGACTCAAAACATGAAAAAAATAACACTGGAAGTAGCTGCATGAATTTAATTTTCTTTTTCCAAGTTTAGCATAGACAAGCTAGCATAGGTAATCTGGACGAAAAAACTGCTAGCAGATATGCTATAATGATAGAGCTGTTGGTGAAGAAAAGACTGCATACTTCATAGAATCACAGAACTGGAAAGAGGTCAATAGGCATCCAGCAATAGGATACCCCAATTTCCTAATTGCATCCACATGACCCATTAACCACCTTCTCACATTGAAATGATTATATTGTGAGCCACAAAGTAAAAGCACAGTAGCAGAACAACTGCTCCATCTTAGATATGCCTGTAACACTCACAAAATTACAGCCCAATCCTAACGAACCTTCCAGTGCTGATGCAGCTGTGCCAACGGGTGGGGTGCATGCTACATTGCATTGCAACGGGGTGCATGCTACATGCTACAGGTGGGGGTGCAGTCACGGAGGCCTCCTTAAGGTAAAGAAACATTTGTTCTGTTACCTTGGGGTTGCATCGGTGCTGGAAAATTGGTTAGGATTGGGCTGTTAATGGCTTAAGCAAGTTATGCTACACCAAAAAAATGACAAAACATGCTCAGGGTCATTAATAGTGGCATGCAAAAAAACACCAACTAGTTTGCAAGAAATGAGGGACTGAGATCTTTGCAATCATTCAGGTTCATATGAAGGGTATCCTGTAATTATCTTCATCTTCTTCGTCATCAGTGGTTGGGGCATACACTTGGATTACTGTAATGTTGAATGGTTTGCCTTGGATTCGAACTGAAATCATTCTGTCGTTTTTGAGGTTGCACCCCAGTACTGCCTTTCCCACTCTTTTATTGACTATGAGGGCTACTCCATTTCTTCTAAGGGATTCATGCCCACAGTAGTAGATATGGTAGATATGATGGTCACCTGACTTAAATTCGCCCATGCCCGTCCATTTTAGTTCGCTGATTCCCAAGATGTCAATGTTCAATCTTATCATCTCATTTTTGACCACATCCAGCTTGCCTTGATTCATAGACCTCACATTCCATGTTCCTAAGCAGTATTGCTCCTTGCAGCATTGGATTTTCCTTTCAACCTCAGACACATCCACAGCTGGACGTCCTATTGGCTTTGGCCCAACCGCTTCATCCTTTCTGGGTCTACTTGGAATAGTCCTCCGCTCTTCCTCAGTAGCATATTGGACACCTTCCAACCTGAGGGTCTCATCTTCCGGCGTCATATCTTTTAGCCTTTTGGTACTGTTCATGGGATTTTCTTGGCAAGATTACTGGAGTGGGTTGCCATTTCCTTCTCCAGTGGATCACTTTTAGTCAGAACTCTCTGCTACGACCTGTCCGTCTTGGGTGTCCCTGCACGGCATAGCTCATGGCTTCATTGAGTTACGCAAGCCCCTTCACCACGACAAGGCAATGATCCATGAAGGGGAGAAATGTTTATGAAAATCAATAATTACAGGATACCCTTCATATGAACCTGAATGATTGCAAAGATCTCAGTCCCTCATTTCTTGCAAACTAGTTGGTGTTTTTTTGCATGCCACTATTAATGACCCTGAGCATGTTTTGTCATTTTTTTGGTGTAGCATAACTTGCTTAAGCCATTAACAGCCCAATCCTAACCAATTTTCCAGCACCGATGCAACCCCAAGGTAACAGAACAAATGTTTCTTTACCTTAAGGAGGCCTCCGTGACTGCACCCCCACCTGTAGCATGTAGCATGCACCCCGTTGCAATGCAATGTAGCATGCACCCCACCCGTTGGCACAGCTGCATCAGCACTGGAAGGTTCGTTAGGATTGGGCTGTAATTTTGTGAGTGTTACAGGCATATCTAAGATGGAGCATTTGCAGGGGCGTCCCCTGACGTGGTGCCCTGGGGCGGTGGGCCCCAGGGCGCAAGGGCGGGAGGTGGTGCGGGGGGGGCGGGAGGCTCCGGAGGAGAGCGGGAAAAATCCCGCTTTTTTCGGCGATTTTTAAGGGGTATTTTTAAAGTATGTCTGCTTTGCGGCACTTAACTTTGTTATAGGAGCCTCCAGCGAAGCGATCGGCTCTCTCCAGCGACGTTCTCTTCCAGGGGCGCAGCAGATCGGCGATCTGAGATCGCTCCTCTGCAGCCCCTGACCCGAACTGCTCATCGTAAGCTCATTGTTTGAGTTCGCGCATGCGCATAGCAAACAGCCATTCACGCATGCGCGAACTCAAACGATGAGCTTACGATGAGCAGTTCGGGTCAGGGGCTGCAGAGGAGCGATCTCAGATCGCCGATCTGCTGCGCCCCTGGAAGAGAACGTCGCTGGAGAGAGCCGATCGCTTCGCTGGAGGCTCCTATAACAAAGTTAAGTGCCGCAAAGCAGACATACTTTAAAAATACCCCTTAAAAATCGCTGGAGGCCCCTATACCAAAGTTAAGTGCCGCAAAGCATACACACTTTAAAAATACCCGAAAAAAATCGCCCGAAAAAATTAGCATAATTTATGCTAATTAGTTTTAGGGGCGGGGCCGAGGACCAGGCCCCACCCGCAAAATCGGCCGGGTACGGCACTGAGCATTTGTTCTGCTACTGTGCTTTTACTTTGTGGCTCACAATATAATCATTTCAATGTGAGATAAATTTGGAAAACTCAGCAGTGGCCAAAGGATTAGAAATGGTCAGTTTACGTTCCAATTCCAAAGAAGGGCAGTGCCAAAGAGTGTTCAAACTATCGCACAATTGCACTCATTTCACATGCTAGCAAGGTTATGCTCAAAATCCTACAAGCAAGGCTTCAGCAGTACGTGGACCGAGAACTACCAGAAGTACAAGCAGGGTTTCGAAGAGGCAGAGGAACTAGAGATCAAATTGCCAACATGCGCTGGATCATGGAGAAAGCACGAGAGTTCCAAAAAAACACTTACTTCTGCTTCATTGACTACGCAAAAGCCTTTGATTGTGTGGATCACAACAAACTGTGGCAAATTCTTAAAGAGATGGGGGTACCAGACCACCTTACCTGTCTCCTGAGAAACCTGTATGCGGTTCAAGAAGCAACAGTTCGAACCGGCCATGGAACAACTGATTGGTTCAAAATTGGGAAGGGAGTACGGCAAGGCTGTATATTGTCACCCTGCTTATTTAACTTATATGCAGAGTACATTATGAGAAATGCAGGGCTGAATGAATCGCAAGCTGGAATCAAGATTGCCGGGAGAAACATCAACAACCTCAGATATGCAGATGATACCACCCTAATGGCAGAAAGTGAAGAAGAACTAAAGAGCCTCTTGATGAGAGTGAAAGAGGAGAATGCAAAAGTTGGCTTGAAACTCAACATTAATAAAACCAAGATCATGGCATCTGGTCCCATCAATTCCTGGCAAATAGAAGGGGCAGAAATGGAAGCAGTAACAGATTTTACTTTTTTGGGTTCCAAGATCACTGCAGACGGAGACAGCAGCCATGAAATTAAAAGACGCTTACTCCTTGGAAGGAAAGCTATGGCAAATTTAGATAGCATAATAAAAAGCAGAGATATCACCATGCCAACAAAAGTTCGTATAGTCAGGGCGATGGTGTTCCCAGTAGCAATGTATGGTTGCGAGAGTTGGACCATAAGGAAGGCTGAGCGCCCAAGAATAGATGCTTTCGAACTGTGGTGCTGGAGAAGACTCCTGAGAGTCCCTTGGACTGCTAGGAGATCAAATCAGTCAATCCTAAATGAAATCAAGCCTGACTGTTCCCTGGAAGGACAGGTACTGAGGCTGAAGCTCAAATATTTTGGCCACCTAATGCGAAGAGAGGACTCTCTGGAGAAGACTCTGATGCTGGGAAAGATTGAAGGCAAAAGGAGAAGGGGAAGGCAAAGGATGAGATGGTTAGACAGCATCACCGATGCAACAAACATGAAAATGAGCGAACTCAGGAAGATAGTGGAGGACAGGAAGGCCTGGCGGGATATGGTTCATGGGATCACGAAGGGTCGGACACGACTTAACGACTGAACAACAAGAACAACATAAACATTTCTATGATCACAACACATCCTTTTCAAAGCCATGACAATTACACATAGGCAAAATCAAATGTATGAACTATTCTCCCTGTCACGTTCATATAGATAAGTACCACAATCAATCTGTGTAAGAATAATCCAGATGGAATTCTACTTACCTCTGAAGCTTTCTTGAGTTTTATGATTTAGGTCAGTATTCTGAGCAGGCACTGCACTGGACAGGCCAGAATGATTATTACTGAGGCTGACGTCTTCCCGGTGAGTACCAGTCTAAGACAAAGAAAACATCCCCACATGTTTAGTCAAGGGAAGTGTTCAAACACTGCATGATACGAGGCACAGAACTTTACTCTTTTACAGCAGCCACAAAACTAAATAGGCTTATACAGGAGAACTTATACAGGAGAACTTCCTTGTGGATTCTGCCACAGACAAGTTTCATTCTTCTGTTACACAAGGCATCTATAATTAATTTAAGAAAATTCAGGAGCATTAAACTTTAATGTAAAAGCAAATGGTAAGGAAAGTAGCCCTAGTTCTTGCATCCCAAGTTCATCCTTGGAGCTTCCAAGGGACATGAAGATATGTTTTCATTTCTTTCCTCCACCACCACCCCACAGCTCTATTTGTTTTATTTTAAAACATTTCCACCCTATTGTTCTTGCCTCTAAGGCAAGGCAAGGCAAGGCAACTTACAATATATAAGTCAAAGTAAGACAACATGTAAAACAGAAGCATGAACTTAAGCAGCATTAACAAAACCAAAATCCCCAACTGAAAGGTCAAACTAAATATCCCCACCAAAAGCTGATTAAAAACGGCAAGTTTTTACAAATCTCTTGAAGGAGTGTAGGGTTGGTGCCAGTTGGGTCTCCACAGAAGTGTGTGTGAGAGAGCGCAAGTACATTCCATAGGGCCAGCACCAAACAAAACTCTATTCTTGCAGCACCATGTCAACATTACACTTTATGATGTCATACTAGCAGGACAGTTAAAAAAAGGTAAAGGTGACAATTAAATCCAGTTGTGTCCGACTCTAGGGTGTGGTGCTCATCCCCATTTCAAAGCCGAAGAGCCAGCGTTGTCCGAAGACGCCTCCATGGTCATGTAGCCGGCATGACTCTCCTTGCCGCAGCGCGTAGCATGCGGCTGGAACACGGAGCGCTGTTTACCTTCCTGCAAGTGGTACCTATTTATCTACTCGCATTAACATGCTTTGGAACTGCTAGGTTGGGCAGGAGCTGGCCAAGCAATGAGAGCGCACCCTGTCGCGGATTCGAACTGCTGACCATTCGTTCGACAGCTCATGGTTCAGCGGTTTAACCCACTGTGCCACCTGCTGTTAGCACACCTCAAAATGAATGAACTCTCATTTGTTAGCACATCAAGGACTGTGTCCCAATTCTAATGTCATTTCTGCTTCCCACACTTTTTAAAAATGTCATGGGAGAAGGAATGAACAAAATATATCTCTAAGTTCTAAATTATTTAGGACTGACTTCGAAACCATTAACAGAAGCCTTTGAAATAATTCTGAAACACAACCCCCCAAACAATGAAATTAAAAGTACAATTAAAACCAAAGACAGGGGGAAGGGAACCTCATGCAAGCTACTACTATTATAATCTAGAGATGAAGCTTCCCCCCCCCCAATAAATAGCAATGAACAGCAGCTCAAAGATTAAGCTTTTAATTAAATAGGTTTATTGCGCACAGCCACACATGAGAACTCCTGTTTTTCCAATAAATCCAATAGTAAACTGCTGAGCTTTGAACCCCTCTTGAGTAATTAATGTAGCTTCTGCCTTTAACTTCTTAGTGCAGGTTTTATTCAGACAGAGATGAATACTATTATGCAAGTCTTTAATCTATACTGTTTCCCGTGAGTTTCAATTCATTCTGATTTGTTACATTTATTGTCTTCATGTAAAATTGCCCCAGGAATAGTCAGAAATAGGCTAATGTTTTCTGGATCCTCTTTTTTTCTTCTTCAATATTGAACAGTTTTTATAGAAATGTATAAAACATTCTCAGTCCAGGTTTGTGTGAAGTTTGTCATCAATATCAATATTGTGACAATGTGACAGACACAGTCAGCTGGAAATACAAACCACTCTGTCCACAAAGGGAGCGTGAAACTCATTTGGCAGGTAAAGTGGGGGTTGTTGCTTAAAAATAAGATTCTTACATTTTGCCCCAAAGGCCTCATATTTCTGTATTCTAGTTATGCTAATACCCAAACACAAGGATGCTTTTATTCAAATTGCTAAATACAATATGTCTTTAGGGGCAAGTTAGCTTCAGAATGTACTAACAACAGGATTCTTCAAGCAATTTTCAAACCTAACAGCTGTCAGATCCTTGGCAATGTTCAAATCTAAGGCTAATTTAACAATGACAGACTGACAGATCAGATCTGAGATTCAAAAACAATGGTCGAGAAATTTTGATAGAAGAGTGTTGCATTTGGGACTGATCCATTCCTTGGTCCAGGCTGGTATTGAGTGCTCTGGGTTGGTCACAGACTGACAGTCCATTCTAGGACTTATATTGGGCTGAAGGGATAGGGAGGATTCTAAAAAGAAATGGACAGCAGTCTGTTTGTGGCCATGTGGAAATAAAAAAACCCTCAGGAATAAACTCTGCATTTTGTTAAGACCATTCTACATACATAATCTCATTTTCAAGAGTTCCTGGCACTCTGCTAGAGAGTTAAACTCTTGTATTCATGAAGGAATTAGAGCAAACATCAAGCAAGCAATTTATGGTAGATGGACAGTATTTCTTGCCAACTGTTAACAAGTAATATAACACATGTTAACCAAGTATAATTTCAGTTCAACTATTTGCTTAAAATGAGTCCAGCATAGGAAGTGAACTAAGGCTGCAATCCTATACGCACTTACCTGGGAGTCCCCTTGAAATTAATGGGACTTCTGAGTAGACAGACACGCATAGGATTGCACTGTGAAGACATGACTTCATCAACTGAATCATAAAAAACAGGTATTTCCTGCATAAGATATATGAACACAGTCCTTGGGAATGAAACCATAAAGAAATGGCCAGTATGTTAACTTTGCAAGGACTCAATGATTGTCATTGCATTTTTTCATGACCTGTCAACAGGTTTTCTAAAAAACTTTACTTTGAAAAACATTCACATCTTTCTCTCCCTTCCCTGAACCGAACATGCATCAGGTTTACCACATACAACAAACTCTTCCAAGCCATACGTCTTCTAGAATTGTGTCAGCTTTGGTTCCTGGTTACTTGCAAACATAAACGAATTGAAAATCAATTCCCAATCCTCCTTCTCGACATTGTCTTTGATATAGCTCAGCAGTACCACCAGTGGGTCTAATAGGGAAGCGTCTCCAATAATTCCAACCTTTCCCCAGAATTTCTTAATTTGTATGCAGTTCTACACATGGATATTATTGCTCAGAGTCAAACACTTCCAACTGCCTTTTGAAGCAATATGTATTCATCTTCAAAAGTACCACTTGTATAATACTTTAAAGTGATATTCTTTTAAATTTGTTCATACATACCATTTCAAATTCTCAAGTTTCATTTTTCCCTCAGAGATAGCAACATTAATACCTATTTGTTTCAATCTCAATTTAACATTTTCTATGATCTATGTAGCTTTTAGTACTCAAACTACGGATTATAGTTTATTTACTCCAGCTAACACCATCTTTATACTCTAACCATAAAAACAAATTACATTAGTAGCCATAAAGATTAGAACATACTAACACAGAATGAAATAGAAGCAGCTTAACTCTTCAAAGCTTGCTTTCTACAATGGGCTATTCCGTATCAAATAAAAATGATCTTATTTAATTAAACTGGCCTTTAGTTTAATATAGGTAGTTGATCTTCCTAATTTTCCCAAACAAGAAGGCCTACTTAACCATTCCCTTACAAATGGGATATTAGCAGATTGCCATTTTGTTGCAACCAGCAATCTTCGCGGCCAGTAGAAGGCTGCTGATCCATAATCATCCTGGGCCATCATCCACCTTTCCCAAAAATATCACTCTTGGATTTAGGCACAACTGATATCCAGAAAAATATAGTATATACATTACTACTACTTTCCAAAAATCCATTATGATTAAAATAATACCCCCAGATATGGTCAAAATTATAATCTAACCCATTTATCCAACATTTATCATTTATTTTTGTTTTAATCTCCCTAGTGTTAAATACTATTTTATTATCTGTGATGATGCAGCCATCAATGAATTAAATATAATTTCCCAGCGATTTTCAGAAAACTAGGTTACCAATATGCTTTCCCATCTATTCATAACTTGATTTCTTTTATTACATCTCAATATACAGCTCATTCTTGGTATTCGCACTCTCAGGTGATTCGCTTATCCGCAGGAACAAAAGTGTAACTCATGTCACGCTATCTGCTGTCTGTTCTCGGATAACCGCAGTCATTTGCTGCATCTGCAGCCATCCTGAAGCTATTTGTGGCAGCCATTCTGAAGCTATTCGCTGCATTTGAGGCCGTTTGCTGCATCCATGGCCATTCTGAAGTTCTCTACAACCATTCTGAAGCTGGTCAATTACACTAGTAGCATCCCAGAATGCCTTGCTAAAGCTCTCTGCACCATTCTGAAGCTATCTGCAGCCACTTGCTGCTGGCATCTCTAGCCAGGTTAGCTACCCTTCCCCCCCAACCCCATTGATCTCATAGGAACAATGATTCGGTATCCGCGGATTCAGTATCCACTGGGTTTTTCATGAACCTAACCCCATGAATACTGAGAACTGACTGTACTATTTTGTATTGACTATAAGCTGCATTAGGAACTTTGCCAAAAAGCAGTCTACACATCTAAACAATGTTTATTACATTATTTTAATAGTTTATTTTAACTATCCTTCCTTGGACAGTTAGAAGGCAACTCAGAGGACTGCTTGAGGGACCTGGCTTGTTTGCTTGTGGGAATTTGATGGACAAAATTCTCTCAATAAGTCTTCCTTGAGGAGGTTTGATTTTGCAAAGACATAGCAAAACTCCGAGTTTAGGGAAATTTAGGGGGAAATGTGAACATTTCCAATTTGCTCCTTGATACAATCACCAGGATTTTTGCCATAGATTTGAAATTTTAAGCTTATTCTATTTACCATGGGTTAAACATTTCTAAGAAAAAATGCCCAGGGCAAAAATGATTTTAAAAAATGACAAGTGCAGGCACTTTGTAAATCAGGGCTCTAACCCTACTTTGAAATTATTTGATATAAAAAGAAATGTGTCAATATATAGAGAAGTTGTCATTGGGTCAATATGTAGAGAAATTTGGGGGAGCTTAGATGTATTTGCAACAGAGGTGTGCTCAGACCTCCCTTTCCTTTACAGCTCTTACCAGGTTATTTCCAATAAAACACAATGGCAACAGAGAAATATATGCTTCTAAACACAAAACAGAAAGTGAGATAGCTGGCATCATTCAATGATTAAAGTTTTGCACTGAATAAAGCAGTGGTTCCCAACCTTTTTAGCACCAGGACCCCCTTTTGTAGAATGACAATCTCTCAGGACCCCCTAAGACCTAGGGCTAGAAGTGATGTCATTAAGCAGGAAGCGATTTCATCATTTTTTAAAAATAAATTACACTGTTTAATAAATCACACTTTTAAAAATAAATCACATTTTAAAAGTTGTACTCATAAGCCATTTGGGGGTGGGGGTGACCTAATATGAACAGAGATGCTAAAAGCAAGCAGAAAGTAACACAAGGTGTGAAACCAAGCCCCAAGAGAGCATCAGACACTTCTTTCTCTGCAGGGGAGAGGAGTGAGCCTCCATCTTGGGTGTGGCCATCCAGCTGACATCCCGCAACCCCCCAGAAACCGCTTCGCGACCCTCTTGGGGTCCCAACCTCCAGGTTGGGAACCACTGGAATAAAGAGTAGTGGAAGTGTAGCAAACAACAAAACAGAGCACAGCACACAATTAAGCAGAGAAGCAGGATTTTTAAAAAAAAAATTGGCTCAAAAATTAAGTGTTACAAAAAAACCATGCCTGCTTATGCAAGTCATAAAAATGGAGTTAAATTACTCATTTCCTTGTTTCTTCTGCCAAGGACATTTTCAAGGAAATTTAATTATCACTACTTTTTTAAAAGTTAAACTAAAATGGGTTGCACTTGCATGTTCAGTATATATTGATAAATCTTAATGAACTTATTTTGGCCAAGGAACTCTCTCATAAGGGCAGAACTCACAGCTTTAACAGCTTTAGTATTTTGTAGGCTGAAAGAGCTCAAAATTTCTTCCACTTAAATTCTATGGGGGAGAGATTTGGCAGCCACTCCCTCCCCCACACTTCTTAGTCAAGGGAGTCAGATAACTTAATTTATCTTCAGATGATTATCTGAGAATAAATTAGGAAGAAGGCATGATGCCGCCCTGTCTAATTAGTGAGCCCTTTACAGTATAGGGAGGATACAAGGCTATGTCTAAAGAGAATCCCCTCAACCTTTCCTCCCGTTCCTCAGGGCTGGTGAAATGAGCAAGACAGACTACCGTTGTTCTAGCATTGCTAAGGTATCCAAGTCTGAAACAGCCCTGGTCCATGATGTTCACCAATATCAGTAAAAGCGCAATCCTAGTGCTGGGGCTGCCGGCGGACTGAGTGGTCCACCGGCCGAAGACGTCGCAAACATGCCATAAGGCACATTTCTGACGACTTGAGAGCAGGGAAGGCCGGCGCAAGGCCAGCCTCCTCTGCTCAGCCACCGGAGCAGCCAATGGACCACCGGTGGACCCAGGTAAGGATCCAGCCGGCGGGGGGGGGGGGGGCGGTCCGGTGGTAGCAGGAGGGCGGCCATAGGCCCAGCTGGTCAGGGATGGGGCGGGGGATGGCTTCGGCCGAACCCTGTCCCCCGCTGATCGGCTGAGTCGTTACACGGCCTCCTCCGACTTCTGCCAGTGATTTCGCTGGCGGAATTCCGAGGAGGCTGATCGGTCCCAGCCCCAGTTACATTCGGGGAAGGGGACGAGTGTCCCCTTCCCCGAGTAGACTTACCACTGCACAGGTGCCTGCCCGCGGCGGTGCACGGGATCCGGCGGGCGGCCTGGGCCACCCGTTGGATTCTTCAGCAGGATTGGGCTGTAAGTTGTCTTGCATCACCAGTCAAATTGGACACATTCTCTCTCTGATCTGAAGAGAAATTTACAAAACAGCCTTTCCTCCCTTGATAGATATGATTACAGTAGATACCCATAATTTCTAAATTCTCTAGGAAGCCAGTACAGGTTTTCCACAGAGAGGAATGTAGAATTTACTACAGTAGTACCTTTTACATAAACTCTAGGCACACCCAAATGTAATTCAGAATACTTTTTCCATTAAGATATACAGTCAGTTCTCTCTACCTGTGGATTTGCTACCCGCCAATGTGTTTATTCACAGGGAGAACAACAGTCACCTACCTCTCTGTATTTGTGGGGTGTTCTCAGCTATCCGTGCCTGTTTGCTACATCTGCGGGCCTCCTCGCAGCCATCCTGACTCTATTGGGGCTACTTAGAACTCTCTTCAGACTCCTGAAGCTATTCGCAATGGCTATTTTCATTCCTATCTGTGCTATTCTAAAGGTCTTTCCTGCATCCAGAACCTCTCCGCAGCCATTCTGACTTTATTGGGGCCATTTAGAGAGCTCTGCAGTCATCCTGAAGTTGTCCACGGGAGCCATTCTCACACTGTCCACACCATTCTGTATTTAATGCTGGCATTCCTGACCTGGTTAGCTACCCCTCCCTCTAACCCAGGGGTGGGGAACCTTTTTTCTGTTGAGGGCCGTTTTAATTATTACAATATTGCTTGTGGGCCAACCATAAGGCTGCCCAAAAATATTTATTTATTTTCGTTTGCACACACACACCCCGGCCGTTGAATGGGCAGCTCCGGGATCTGCTGCTGCTCAGAGGCAGGTGAGCCCAAGCAATGCTCGCAGCAGGCACATTTAGTGCAACCTTACCGCCTTCAGGCGCAGTTCACTGGTTTCCAAGTTTACTGGTTTCCGCGCTCCGTGGGTGGCAGCAGCGATCGTGGCTGCTCGAGAAGACTCGAGGCTCCTGCAGTCAGGCACAAGGAAGGATCTGGGTGGGCGGCTTCCCTCCCTCAGACTGGGAAGCAGCAGCTCCGTCCCTGGCCGGGATGAATCGCCCGCTGGCTTCTGTGGCGTATGGCCCGAGAGGGAGATGCGGCTGGCGGGACTGGCTGGAATCGCGCAGCAGAAGCGGCAGCAGGCCGCTGTGTTGAATGTGTTGCTGCATCAGCAGCAGCAGCAGCAAACCTGGCCACAGCCATGAGGCGATCAGGAAGAGGAAGCGCCCGCCTCTCTAGGAAGCGCCTCGCTAATCTCACTGGTGAGTCACGTTCAACACAGCGGCCTGCTGCCGCTTCTGTTGCGTGATTCCGGCCAGTCCCGCCAGCCGCATTAAAGGCATAAAGTGCCTTTAATGTTGGTTTTCCTCTTGGTTTTCGGGGGACCTCGGCGGGCTGGACGGAAGGAGCTCGGGGTCTTAAACAGCCCGCGGGCCAGAAGTTCCCCACCCCTGCTCTAACCCCATTGGTCCCATAGACAGTTGCGTTGCTAGCCATGTCATGTGGGGGGGATGACGCATTTCGCATCATCGCCTAGCCCCCTGCACTCCTGGAAGGCTTCATATGATTTTGGCGCGTTTGTGCTCAGAGGCTACTCATGCAGCCCTCTGGTTGCAAAAAAGCAGCTGCAGAGCTCAGGAATGCTGCCATGATTCCTCCTTGCGAGGAGACAGTGGTTGGCACCCGGGGGCATTTGCTCCCCTGCCCCGTTATAGCAATGCCACTGCCAATGGGATCAATAATTGCCTACCTGCTTGGTATCCACTGGGGTTTCCAGGAACCTAACCCCAGCGGATAACGAGAACTGACTCTATTTACAAAAGTTACACAAAACCAAAAATTTAACGGAATGTAGACTTTAGCATCATATCAAGTAAAAAAAAATTGCTCTTAAATACTGCTTAAAGTTTAATCAAACACATGCCTGCAAGAATCTCAGAGGCTGACATTTTCCTCTTTGCCGCATACGACAAATGCAGCATCTCCCTCAAAGTTCACTTGAACATATGAATGGCCTTACATCAAGTCAAACCATTGTTCTAACTTGCTCAGTATTGCCTACTCCAACTGACACAGCTCTTCAGGGTCATAGGCAGAGTGAGAGAAGTCTTTTCCAGCCCTGAAACCTGAGCTTGTTTTCCTCTATGAGGTGCCCAACATCCACACTTTGAAGCACAATACCTTTTTCATTTCAGTATAGCATCTTTTTTTGCAACTAAACACATAAGTAACAAATTCTAGTCTAAAATCAACTGTGCTTAACTCAGTTCATTACTTAATGCCTGTAGTGAAATTCTACAAATGAATGAAGTCAACTGTGCCATTGAAAAGAGTGTAAAAGGAAACTGGTTGGTCCCTTTGATGTCTACTAGCATTAATACAAATGGATTTCTGTGTGAATGGAAAAAGTGAAAGTCATTTTGTTTTATAGATTACATTTCCCTTCAGCAATCAAGCAGCCCAATTATTTGAACGGTAGGTGAAATTCCGCCTTCATTATTCAATATCCAGCTGTGAACCTGCTTTTTAACAGGGAAACATTCTTAGAAAAGAAAGCAGCTTTTAAAATCATGCTGTGAACACAAAGCAAAGCTGTGTATTTTCTTATCTGATGACTTCATATTATAAACATATAATCTTATACCTCCTTAAATTCAGCTAATAATAAAAGTATTACATTAATAATTCAGAATATATGATAAATGCTTCACACATTCAAACAGTTACTTCACTTTGTAGGTGTAGTGGGGAGCACACAAAATATTAGACTACAAGAAATGATCTTCCTGTTGTTCAGAAGCTGGGATTCCTAACAATCACAACCTCAAGCAGGATATTGTGAAGCTGGAAAAGGTACAAAAGAGGACAACCAAAATTATCAGTAAGCTAGAGCACCTTCCTTATGTGAAAAGGCTTATTAGCTTGAACTAAATGCAATGAGATTTGCTTGCATTTCTTGAGACATGATTGAGACATATAATTAAGCATGGGGTGGAAAGATGAGAAGTTTTTATTCCTCTCTCACAATCCTAGAACCCGAGGTCATCCAATGAATCTGACTGATTTAGTCTGTGGAATTCGTTGCCAGAATTTGTGGTGATAGCTGCTAGACTTGAATGGTTTTAATGAGGGATTAGATCAAGTCATGGAGAACAAATATATCAATGGTGTGACAACTATGTACTACCTCCAAGTTTAGTGACTGTATGCCTCTGAATGCCAGTTTCAGGGGAGCAATGGTGAGTATGTGAGGGGTATGTGCCTTTCTCTCCTGCTTATAGGCTTCCCAGAGGCATTTGGCTGGCCACAGTGGGAAAAAGGAAGCTGGACAAGATGGGCCTTTGGAGTGATCCAGCTAGGCATTTCTTATGTATGTTCTCTTCACAAAGAGCTGGTATAGTGTAGTGCAGGAGTTGGCAACCTACGGTTTGCAGGCCAGATTTGGCCCGCCAGCCAAAGTAATCTGGGCCTCTTGGCTTGGGAGGTGAAGCCTCCTGCCCAACTTAAGTCACTGTGCACTGGACAGAGAATGGCGGAGCCGCCTGTCTGGTCTTGCAGAATCCCTGTGCCAGCATAGGGACTCCATGAGCCTGGGCGGGCAGCTCTGACATTCCCTGTCTGGCACATGGCAAACTGGGCCGGAGGGCTTGCCTCCCGAGCTCCGTGCGGGCCTCTTCTGGGTGCTCGACAACTCAAATGTTTGATGGTGAAGTTACCGAACGTCCGGCCCCTTTAAACAAAAAGGTTGCTGACTCCTGGTGTAGTGGATAAGAGACTGAGCTGATTTGTAAATCATTACTTCCTTGGTTCAAATCTTGCCTCTGCCATAAACTCACTACATAGATTTAGGCAAACCACTCACTCGTAGCCTCAGCTTCCCAGCTGCAGCATGGGGATAATACTTACATCCCAATCATACAAGATGGTGGTGGGGGAGGGCGGTGGGAGGAACAGGAGAATTTCTGGGCAGGGAGTGGGTGGGGAAGGAGGCAAAACAAGGGAAGGAGAGTGTGGGTTCCATGGCATGAGTGTGCTGCCAAATCCTATCCCTCTCCGCCACCTTTACATGCCTCAGTCCTGTGCGAGCAAAATAGCTGGTGCAGGACTGAGGAGTCCCACAGGGACTATGGAAGCTTTCCTTAGGGCAAGTGAACAAAAGTTCACTTACCCTGAAGAGACCTCTCCAGGAGGATGCAGTGACCTCTTTGGGGCCACGGAGGGGATTTTGGTTGGATTGGGCTGCTGCTTACCTAAAGGGTAATTATACATCAAGAAAACACATGTGAAACACTCCACACACTCAACACACACTCAACACACACTCACACACACACACACACACACACACTCGAAGTACCATTATTATTGTAACACAAGCCTCAGCTGTGTTCAGTGTCACTTCAGAAACTTAAGTTTTTATTTTGAATCTGGGCATAATCTGTTTCCACATACAAAGAACTCCTTTCTAGTTTTTCTGCCAGCATCTGGAGAAAAATACTGAAGGCTGGTTGCACTTTACAACAAACATCTTTTTTCCAGTCCTGGACGCTTGAAATCCAGCTCTCCCTCCTTGACTGTTTTCCTATTTAGTCTTTCTATTCACTGTTTCAAGCAGAACAATGCCAATTATTACACATTTTGGAAAAACCACATATCAGCAAAGAGTCTGTTTTCTGTACCAGTCACAGCAATGGGATTTTATGGAGCATTCAACAGCTCAACTATTTGAGGATTACCCTCCCCTTGCCCTCCCCCCACATTCCTTTTAGGGCCAACCCAGGTTGAGTAAAGTGGCTGCTTTGAGTGGCAGGTTGAGGTAGGTAGCAAATTGGCAGGGGATGCCCTGCACCCCACACCTGCCTCTCTCCCAGTTGGCAGCCTGCCCAGGCATCACCCCATCCTCTTCTCACTCATTTTCCTTGTAGGGTGAGTAAGAAGAGGATGGGGGGATGGCGTACCTCCTCCCCTTCAGCCAAGGATCTTGGTGGCAGAGATAGAGGTGGTGCTAGTGGCTGCTGCAATTCTGTCCCCAAATGTTCTCCTTCTAGGGCAGCAAGTGGGAATAGAGGGGGGAGGGTCACTGCCACTGCTGTATCCTCCTTCTCCCTCCACTACTGCTTCTTCAAAACAAACTGGGCAGGAAGGATCCTGAGAGCAAGAGAGAGTCCACTTTTGTTCCCAAGAAGATACTGTCCAATCAGCCAGTTTTGCAGAAGAGGCTGTGCAGAGGCGGTGAAGAAGCACAGGGAGGCTGCAACAGCAACTATGGGTGTGGGGCACGAAGGGGGAACATTTAAGATGTCTTCGAGCAGAAGCTCTGCTTTAACTTGGGCTGGGCCTGATTGGAACCCACTACTAGATGCGGTTTTGGCTACTATTTCTTCTTCTACAACCACTATTGTTAGTTTGGTTTCCTACTAAATATTACTAACGAATAACACCAAACCTATAGGATTTCATCTATTGTTAAACGGACCAGAAATTATAGAAGTTAAATCAACTTAACAATTTCAGTAAAATATGAAATGATTGCTTACCATTGAGGCTTGCCGACCGGTTGCTATAAGGCTGGATGTTCCATAACTGGAGCTCAAACTACTAACTGGCCCATTATGGGATGGTCCCAATAAACTATGTATATCTCCATGACCACCTGCCAGGCTTGTTGAAGGCCCCACTGCATGGTTTCGCAGCACATTGATCGCATCATCAAGTCTGTCCAAGCGATCCTCCATCCGTGACTGCTGTTGGGATTTAGGAAGAGCACTAAGGTCATTTTATTGTACACACCTGCTAAATCCATTATATTGTCATGCTTTCTACAGTGGGAGACATGAAAGGTAGCAAATGAAATGCAACATCAAAAAGGCTTCAAAAACAGCTAGCAGCACAATAAACAAGTAAAATGGCAGCTGTTTGAAGACAACTGAAATTATTTGTCTCATATAGTTCTCTGATATTTATAAGGTTAATATTATTTAGTATTTTAGGACATAGAGAGAGAAAAATCAGCAAAATTTTGAAAATCTTAATTTAGATAAGAACACAATTGAAACAACTGCCATCAAGAAGATGGTGACTTTTCAACAAATGAATGTAAAATTAAAAAGCCAACATAATGCAATAGATAAAATATTGAAGACCCAGGTATAGATCTCCCCATCACCTGCACTCCCCAAGTCACAAAGCTCACTGATTGCCCTTAGACACTTCACCCTCTCTCAGACCAGCCCACTTCACTGGGTAGTTTTGAGGACAAAGCAAACATACTAACAAAATTAACATAATGTAAATAAATTAGGACACCCCCCATCATGCACTCTCTTATTTGTATCCTGCCCTTTTCTAAAGAGCTCAGAGCAGCATTTTCATTACCACTACCCTCCAAGGTAGATGAGGTTGAGAGAGCGCAGCTTGTTTTAGGCTACCCCATGAGCTTTGCACCTGAGTCGGATTTTGAACCTGGGTTTCCCATATTTAATATCGACACTATACCCTCTGCACCTACACGGTTCTTCTTCATTAGGTTTATTGTTCGTGTACTAAAAGGTATGCAAAAATTATTACAACCCTTGCAGCTCTCTACAAGTTGACTTGGTAACATGATTGAAAAAAGGAATGTGTCATCTATGCCATACTATACTACAATGTGTATACTACTACTTTAACAGGAAATCTGTAAGTTGAGTTAACTGGAAAATCAAAAAGGCACCATCTAAAGAGAAATAGTACCTCACAGACATCCTTTAAGAATGACATAGCATCTTGCAAATGCTCGTGAAGCTGTTGCTCAACTCGATTTTTCTGGCAAAGTCAAGACAGAACAGGAAGCAAACCACAGGTTAAGTAATTATAAAAAGGTGGGGTAAACAGCTGGTGTGTGTCCGCTTCAATTGTTAGTTAAGTTAATGCAACAAAGATTTAATTATACTAAGAAATGAGAAGATAAAATCTTGAATACTATAGTGACATTAGAAATCTAAAACTGTTTATATCGATCTATTAGCAAAGTGAATGTCAATAACTCAGAGGCGTAACAAGGGTGGAGTGAAGGCAAGTAGTTCTGAAAGATTCCATTACACTGGAGTCAGCGGCCCCTCCCCCTTGCTGTTGGAGCCATTCTGGCAGCAAAGGCAACATGCAGGACACTCCCCTGTTGCTGCTGGAATGGCTCCAACAGCAAGGGGGAGGGGCCGCTGACTCCAGTGTAACGGAGTCTTGCAGAACTACTTGCCTCCGCTCCACCCTTGTTTCACCTCTGCAATAACGGCATTAGTTATATGAGAAACATGCTATTTTTGGGGAACCGATTTACAAAAAACTTTGGTAGAACGTCATCAATTCGTTTTGGAACCCTAATATTGTACTTCCAGCTGTACTTGATTGTCCTGGACTGCATATGAAAGTTTTCAGACCCCTTGGCAAAATACTATGTGCCATTTCCATGTAGCACACAACACTTCATGGGTGTGGAAGATATATTGTAGTTGAAGTCATAGCAGCAGCAAAGGAAAGTTAGAATTCAACCTCTATACACCAGGTTTCAAACCAACTGCCAACACTTCACAACTTAAATGCACAACTTCTTTACAGTGCTCCTGGTAGAACACAAACTATTTTAACTTTTTTAACAGTTATATTGTTATGATGTATCTTGACCAAAGATAAGGCCCAAGATAAGGCAAAAAGTATATGAAAATGAAAAGACGTACGAAATATTTTACCACAACCTTCTTCTAGTGTAAATCACTGGAAGAATTAGTAGGTGGCTTATGAAAATGTACCGCAAATTCAAACAAGACTATTGCACCAGCTGTCTTTAGCACTGCAGCTCAATGCTCAAGGAACAGATGGCGAAAGACCTGCTCTGCATGTTTGGGTATTGTTCATTTGAAGACAGCCGTTTCTTAGCAAAGAATCCATTTGTAATGCTATCCTACTGTTCTCTTTAGGGATATGTAGGATTTATTAGATAAAACTAAAATGCCATCTCTTGGCAACAAAGTCATATCCAGGTTTAAGTGATTCTTACCAAGGAGTGCAGAGAATTTTCATAGTTGGGAGATGAGGGAGCTTGTCCTCCAGTCCTTGACCATGGACCTGCACCTGTCAAAATCAACCAGATGAAACTCTTGACACATGCAGAAGAAACGGACAGACACTAGGGTGTTTCATTTTATAGTGTTAAAATAAAAATATTACATTTTTGTTGACTTTGCTAATTCCCTCATTCCTATTGATATAAAAAGGATATCTGAGAAATTTAAGGAAGATTGGGTAATATTTAGAGGTTGTACACATTCCACACTAATATATATATAGTATATAGTGACGTTCTACTAAAGAAACAAATTTTTCAATGATTATTATTTTTATTCTCAAATCCATCCAACGAAACTAAACTTCAAACAAGACTTAGATGAAACAACTTAAATCATTCATGAATCTACATTAGTTAAATATGTAAGATTTGAATTAAAACTTGAATTTGTAAGGCTTGAATTAAAATTTGTAAGGCTTGAATTAAAAACAACAAAGGTAATGGAGTGGCGGGGGACACCGCAGGGGGGGGATACAGTGAAAGGAGAACATGCATTGACCCGGTTGAAGACGAGGCAGTTTTTCCGGATCTTTTTTTTTGTCTAAATTTCTCGCCTTGTAAGCGAGTATATACAGTAGTACAACTACACGCTACAGCTCTCTAACAAAAAAAGCTGAATAACCCTACAAAAGTGACAAAAGTGTGCAACCTCTAAATATTATTCAATTTGTCTAAAATTTGGCATAAGGATCTTTTAGATGACTAGAACCAAGGGGATGAACAAATTGACATGAAAATAGGAAAATTGAAACACCCTAGCGGACAAAGACACCAACCCTATTGCAATAAAGTAAACTTCAATATGATTTGTAGCTCAACACTTATGATTCCCAACATTGGCCAGACTACTTCCTATCGTCGCATTGAAAAGTTTAGATTTAACACCTGCTGACGTTTTGGACTACCAGTGTTGATAACATTGATACCAGAAGTTTCTTGGTACTGTGGGTATCCAAAGAGATACAAAGATGCACAACAAGAGTTACGAATGCTACAAATTGGGGTTAGGGCAGTGATGGCGAACCATTTGGGCTTGGTGTGTCAACATTTTTGAAAATGTACTATGGAAACTTTCATGGCTTGGTACAATTTGTAATGAAGCAGGCATTATGGGTTTTCTAGCCATGTTTATTATTTGAGAAATAAAACTAAAATCGTACTGTCTTCTTAAGAGATTTATCTCACACACACACTCTGGAGATGTGCGTAGAGGCGAAGATGAGTCTTTATTTCTCCTACCAACGTTTCATCCCACACGAGGGACCTTGTCAAGGTAATTCAGCATAACACTGCTGGATGACACTGAGAACATGGAGCTCTTGCTAGCATATGCCAGTAAAAGCCATGGCAACCGTTAACTGACAACGGAATCATCAACCTCTGCTCTATTCCTCCTAGGCTGCAAATATGCTCTTTTCAGGATAGGTAGCCAGATTTTATTGGCAAATGACAGCTCTTGCTGTCTATTCAGAAGACTTGCAGGTTTCCTTTGGGAGATTGAAATAGCCTCCAGATTTAGTCTTCGTTTTAGACTGGCTTCCGAAAACAACGAACGGACCTGCTCAAAAGCAATTTGGTGGCCAGATTCCAGGGCGTGCGCTGCCACAGCAGATTTTTCTCCTTGTGACAATTTTACCGCTCTCTGGTGTTCTTGTACTCTTACTTTAATAGGTCTCATTGTATTTCCAATGTAAGCACGACCACAACCGCATTTTATTTCATAGACTCCTGGGTTCATTAACGTAGGTCTTTGATCTTTGGGATTTCTTAGTATTTGCTCTATCTTAGTTGTAGGAGCAAATAAAGTCCTGATCCCATATTTTCTCATCACTCTCGCTATTTTGTCCGTGGTTCCTTGTAGGAAAGGCAATGATAACCATAGTTTCTCGTTGTCAGCTTCCTCCTCTTTTTCATTATTCTCTCCCGGCTTAGGGATATAGTTTTTCTTTTTAACTTGTCTCTCCCAGCATTTGTTAATTTGCTGCAACTGATAACCATTAGCCAACAAGGAATCTGTGACGATGCGCCTTTCTGCAGCTAAAGAAAGCCTTTAGCTGCAGCCTTCTCTCCCAGCATTTGTTAATTTGCTGCAACTGATAACCATTAGCCAACAAGGAATCTGTGACGATGCGCCTTTCTGCAGCTAAAGAAAGCCTTTAGCTGCAGAAAGGCGCATCGTCACAGATTCCTTGTTGGCTAATGGTTATCAGTTGCAGCAAATTAACAAATGCTGGGAGAGACAAGTTAAAAAGAAAAACTATATCCCTAAGCCGGGAGAGAATAATGAAAAAGAGGAGGAAGCTGACAACGAGAAACTATGGTTATCATTGCCTTTCCTACAAGGAACCACGGACAAAATAGCGAGAGTGATGAGAAAATATGGGATCAGGACTTTATTTGCTCCTACAACTAAGATAGAGCAAATACTAAGAAATCCCAAAGATCAAAGACCTACGTTAATGAACCCAGGAGTCTATGAAATAAAATGCGGTTGTGGTCGTGCTTACATTGGAAATACAATGAGACCTATTAAAGTAAGAGTACAAGAACACCAGAGAGCGGTAAAATTGTCACAAGGAGAAAAATCTGCTGTGGCAGCGCACGCCCTGGAATCTGGCCACCAAATTGCTTTTGAGCAGGTCCGTTCGTTGTTTTCGGAAGCCAGTCTAAAACGAAGACTAAATCTGGAGGCTATTTCAATCTCCCAAAGGAAACCTGCAAGTCTTCTGAATAGACAGCAAGAGCTGTCATTTGCCAATAAAATCTGGCTACCTATCCTGAAAAGAGCATATTTGCAGCCTAGGAGGAATAGAGCAGAGGTTGATGATTCCGTTGTCAGTTAACGGTTGCCATGGCTTTTACTGGCATATGCTAGCAAGAGCTCCATGTTCTCAGTGTCATCCAGCAGTGTTATGCTGAATTACCTTGACAAGGTCCCTCGTGTGGGATGAAACGTTGGTAGGAGAAATAAAGACTCATCTTCGCCTCTACGCACATCTCCAGAGTGTGTGTGTGAGATAAATCTCTTAAGAAGACAGTACGATTTTAGTTTTATTTCTCAAATAATAAACATGGCTAGAAAACCCATAATGCCTGCTTCATTACAAATTTTTGAAAATGCCTAACTTGACTCTGCTGGTGTCAAACCCCCCCCCCCCCGAACTTTTAATAGTACTTTGACTATTGCTACTTTTAATAGTAATTTTGAATTGAACTGAACTGAAAACAACTATAGAACACATTGCATTTTATTTAACATCAATTACAGCGCAATCCGACTTAACTTTTGTGCCAGTTTAACCAGCAGCGCAGCGAGAACGGGAGGCCCCAGAACAGAAAAGGGATTCAAATCCCCTCCAAAAGAGGAATTCAAAGGGGATTTGAATCCCTTTTCCGTTCTGGAGCCTCCCGTTCTCGCTGTGCCGCTGGTTAAACCGGCACAAAAGTTAAGTCGGATTGCGCTGCTAGTGACTTTTTTGTTGCTGAGTTTTAGTAATTTGAAAGAGGTCTGCCAAAATCTCTGCCCTAAATGTTCAAGACAAACCTGTAAAACCTTTGCAAAAATGGAAGGTGTGTCAGGGCCCTGGGGAAAATGACCTCGCGTGTCACCTGTGACACGTGTGTCATAGGTTCGCCATCAAGGGGTTAGGGGAAGTTATGACTGTTCCTTCTTTGCTGGTCTTCCACAAGGTCTGAATACTTTTATTTTACAGTGCTTGTAATTAAAGTGTGACTGGTTTTTATTGGCAGTTTTTATTATCATTTATTACATAAAGTTGTCTCAAGCTCCTGGAAGGGTAGAAAGGCAGATTAGATTGTGAACCCTTTTGGGACAGGGAGCCATTTAATCATTTGATTTTGTCTGTAAACAGCTTTGTGAACCTTGTGTTGAAAAGCGGTATATAAATACTGTTAATAATAATAATAATAATAATAATACATCTTTTAAATAAATAAATAAGTTCAGTCAACCCATAAGACACCTGCAGCTCATGTCTGATTCAACTGCCCCAATCCAGGTGTTCTTACCTTAAGTCAAAGGAATGCTCTGCACATGCAATGGGACACACACACCCGGGCACTCTGAAGTATTCCCTCCATCATGGGGGGGGGGAGGGGAAAGCCTGGGCTCTTGAATCATGCTGCATATGCAGAGTTTTCAAGTGCTCACACATTCACACAAGAGGTGAGGTGACATACTTGATGGCAAGCTGCACTTGATCTAAAGAATTTAACAAGTTTCTTTTTTACATACAGAACTCCCTTTCATTCTCAGCTTTATTAATAAAAGAAAAAATATTCCATAAAACTGATAGGTAAGATTCCAGTGCAGGTGCTTATTCCGTTTCAGCAGAAAATGGATATGTGTTTTTCTTCTAGAGAAACTAAAAGGTATTCCACTGATCTCATTACGCAATCCAATATGGTTTTCCCTACCTATGCACCAGTTAGATTCCATGATTCTGTATGGAAGCTGCAATGTATGGAAGTTTAAACTGCCAGTTCTTGCCGACCTAGTGCTATCGCACCTGCGTAAAGGCACCTTCAAAGAATGTACTGCACCTGTGCAAAAGTGCCAACGCAGCTGTCCATAATTTGGATGTCTGCAACTCGGATGTCCATAACTCAGGGAGCCAGTGTAAATAGAACTGTATAAAGCAGCATGAGGCAAGCCCGGTTAGCCAAGGACGTAGGTAAGTGCACCTAACCCAGGATAGGCTCCCCTGAATAAACCGAGAGTTGAAGGGTTTAAAGTTCACAGAATAACAGAAACAGCTGGAAGGGAATTCACAGAACTTCAAGTCCAACATGCTATCTGAAGCAAAAATCCTACATCCAGTTACCCTTGTTGATTGGCTGTCTCGCACACCTTTGTCCCTAGTGATGGCAAGACACAACTTAAGGGTGACACAAAGGAATCCTCAGGTCTCAGGGCTTGAATCCATCTAAACTGATCAAACCAAAATCTTGTCAAGCTGCCTTTTGAACTCTCGCAACGAGAGATACTATGCTGTTCTCTGCCTCACCCAAACCTGAAAAAATGCTCTATCATTCTTACAATTATATAACATTCTTCCAGAAACCTAGCATAAATCCTTCTGGGCCTAGCTCTCATAATGGTGGTCAGCCTGTATCTGGGCTGTACCACTTCAGAATGCAGGTGGGGGCTCACATGACTAAACATTCCCCATACAAAAAGTGTCATGCACATAGTTGAATGGCTTGGGAAAGCCTGGGGGAAAATGCTTTGGGCTCTCCCCTTGCTCTGAAAAATGCATGAGTACAACAGTTACCCCCTCATGGTTCCCAGGAACCAAGCAGCAAAGGGATGTGAGTTCTCTTTCATGCTGCCACCTGCAGTTATAATGTTGGTGGCAATGGCCTCTTGCCCATCTGCTGAATAGTTGCTAGTTAGCTTTCCCAACTGGGCATCCAATGAGAGGGCTTACTGGAAGACTTCTCATTACAGTGGAGAAAAGGCAGCAGCAGTGGACAAACCAATTTCTTTCCCCAATACTATTTAACAATTCCCAGATACCTTGGACATAGCACTAGGGGACAGGACTTCTGGGAATTGTAAAATGGGACGTGGGAAGAAGATGACAATTCACTGCTGCTGCTCCACAAGGCAATCATACAAGTCTATTACATCTAGACTATCACTGCTGAAGACTGGGATTGTTGCCAGAGTCCAACAATAATGACTTTGCTGAGTAGATGCTTCACATACCAGTAAACAAGTCACAGAGGGGGTTAGAAAGGTTTTGTTATAAAGATTTCCAAAACCATACATTTTAAGAGTGAGTAGCATGATGGTTACATCATCTAGCTATTAATTCTAATTCCTTGTTAAATAACAAATTTAAGTCACTGGAACTTTCACAAGTCCTCTGTGTGGATGGAACAGCTGTTCAACATTTACTAGACAGCTGAGGCCAGAGTGTCAGTGGAAGAAACAGTATCCACTAAGAACGATGCAGCTGCTCAAACTACATATTCACACTGGACTACTACCAACCTAGTTCTTACAAGCAACTCACAAAATTACTACAGAGTACTTTTTTTTTTAAGACCAGAACTATTTTAAAAGTCACTCAAGCATGCCCACTTCCCTTTCTGAAAAATGTTAGGAAGAAATAAATAAAAAGCTGTCTCATCCAAGTGCTATCACATTTCGCAGACACATTTTTTCCAAAGGGGAACTGCGCTATATTATTTTACTATGTAAACTACTCTATGTACTTTTTTTTTGTTGAGAATTGATATCTAAAATATTCTTTACTACTACTTCACTACCTTGTAGCGTGCCTAAAATGCATTTGCAATCAAATGACAGGTTTTTAAAAGTTGCTCTAGTCTACTATAAAGCTATTTGAAGTTGTTGGTGAGCTTAAACTAAAACAAGTTATTTTAAAAAATTAGAATTTTCCCTTTATCAAAATGCTGTTAGTTACATTTCATGTATTGAAGGATAGCAGGCATCATGCAGAACTGACATAACCTGTGACAACTCTAGAGCAAACACACAATAGAAGTGAAAAAAATAATCAGCACTGATTATATAAATTAATACTACCTAGTACTAAACAAACTCCCCCTCATGGATCATTGCCTTGTCGTGGCGAAGGGGCTTGCGTAACTCAATGAAGCCATGAGCTATGCCGTGCAGGGACACCCAAGACGGACAGGTCGTAGCAGAGAGTTCTGACTAAAAGTGATCCACTGGAGAAGGAAATGGCAACCCACTCCAGTAACCTTGCCAAGAAAATCCCATGAACAGTACCAAAAGGCTAAAAGATATGACGCCGGAAGATGAGCCCCTCAGGTCGGAAGGTGTCCAATATGCTACTGAGGAAGAGCGGAGGACTATTCCAAGTAGACCCAGAAAGGATGAAGCGGCTGGGCCAAAGCCAATAGGACGTCCAGCTGTGGATGTGTCTGAGGTTGAAAGGAAAATCCAATGCTGCAAGGAGCAATACTGCTTAGGAACATGGAATGTGAGGTCTATGAACCAAGGCAAGCTGGATGTGGTCAAAAATGAGATGATAAGATTGAACATTGACATCTTGGGAATCAGCGAACTAAAATGGACGGGCATGGGCGAATTTAAGTCAGGTGACCATCATATCTACTACTGTGGGCATGAATCCCTTAGAAGAAATAGAGTAGCCCTCATAGTCAATAAAAGAGTGGGAAAGGCAGTACTGGGGTGCAACCTCAAAAACGACAGAATGATTTCAGTTCGAATCCAAGGCAAACCATTCAACATTACAGTAATCCAAGTGTATGCCCCAACCACTGATGCCGAAGAAGATGAAGTTGACCGGTTCTATGAAGACCTACAACACCTTCTAGAACTAGCACCCAAAAAAGATGTCCTTTACATCATAGGAGACTGGAATGCTAAAGTCGGAAATCAAGAAATAAACGGAACAACAGGCAAGTTTGGCCTTGGAGCGCAAAATGAAGCAGGGCAAAGGCTAACGGAGTTCTGTCAAGAGAACACGCTGGTCATAGCAAACACTCTTTTCCAACAACACAAGAGGCGACTCTACACATGGACATCACCAGATGATCAATACCGAAACCAGATAGATTATGTGCTTTGCAGCCAAAGATGGAGAAGCTCTATACAATCAGTAAAAACAAGACCTGGAGCTGACTGTGGCTCAGATCATGAGCTTCTTATTGCAAAATTCAGACTTAAACTGAAGAATGTAGGGAACACCACTAGACCAGTCAGATATGACCTAAACCATATCCCTTATGAGTATACAGTGGAGGTGAAGAATAGATTTAGGGCATTAGACCTGGTAGACAGAGTGCCTGAAGAACTATGGACGGAAGTTCGTAACATTGTACAGGAGGCAGCAACTAAAACCATCCCAAAGAAAAAGAAATGCAAGAAAGCAAAGTGGCTGTCAGATGAGGCTTTACAAATAGCTGTGGAAAGAAGGAATGCAAAAAGCAAGGGTGAAAGGGAAAGATATAAACAACTGAATGCAGAGTTCCAGAGAATAGCAAGGAGAGATAAGAAGGCCTTCTTAAATGAACAATGCAAGGAAATCGAGGAAAACAACAGAATGGGGAGGACTAGAGATCTCTTCAAGAAAATTGGAGATATCAAGGGAACGTTTTGTGCAAAGATGGGCATGATAAAGGACAAAAAAGGCAAGGACCTAACAGAAGCAGACGAGATTAAGAAGAGATGGCAAGAATACACAGAAGAACTATACAAGAAAGATCTTAATGTTCATGATGACCACGCTGGTGTGGTCACTGACCCAGAGCCGGACATCCTAGAGAGTGAAGTCAAGTGGGCCTTAGGTAGCATTACTAACAACAAAGCTAGTGGAGATGATAATATCCCAGCTGAGCTACTTAAAATCCTAAATGATGATGCTGTGAAAGTGCTGCACTCAATATGCCAACAAATTTGGAAAACTCAGCAGTGGCCAAAGGATTGGAAAAGGTCAGTTTACGTTCCAATTCCAAAGAAGGGCAGTGCCAAAGAGTGTTCAAACTACCGTACAATTGCACTCATTTCACATGCTAGCAAGGTTATGCTCAAAATCCTACAAGCTAGGCTTCAGCAGTACGTGGACCGAGAACTACCGGACGTACAAGCTGGGTTTCGAAGAGGCAGAGGAACTAGAGATCAAATTGCCAACATGCGCTGGATCATGGAGAAAGCACGAGAGTTCCAAAAAAAAACACCTACTTCTGCTTCATTGACTACGCAAAAGCCTTTGATTGTGTGGATCACAACAAACTGTGGCAAATTCTTAAAGAGATGGGGGTACCAGACCACCTTACCTGTCTCCTGAGAAACCTGTATGCGGGTCAAGAAGCAACAGTTCGAACCGGCCATGGAACAACTGATTGGTTCAAAATTGGGAAGGGAGTACGGCAAGGCTGTATATTGTCACCCTGCTTATTTAACTTATATGCAGAGTACATTATGAGAAATGCAGGGCTGAATGAATCACAAGCCGGAATCAAGATTGCCGGGAGAAATATCAACAACCTCAGATATGCAGACGATACCACCCTAATGGCAGAAAGTGAAGAAGAACTAAAGAGCCTCTTGATGAGAGTGAAAGAGGAGAGTGCAAAAGTTGGCTTGAAACTCAACATTAATAAAACTAAGATCATGGCATCGGGTCCCATCAATTCTTGGCAAATAGAAGGGGCAGAAATGGAAGCAGTAACAGATTTTACTTTTCTGGGTTCCAAGATCACTGCAGACGGAGACAGCAGCCATGAAATTAAAAGACGCTTACTCCTTGGAAGGAAAGCTATGGCAAACTTAGACAGCATAATAAAAAGCAGAGATATCACCATGCCAACAAAAGTTCGTATAGTCAGGGCGATGGTGTTCCCAGTAGCAATGTATGGTTGCGAGAGTTGGACCATAAGGAAGGCTGAGCGCCCAAGAATAGATGCTTTTGAACTGTGGTGCTGGAGAAGACTCCTGAGAGTCCCTTGGACTGCTAGGAGATCAAATCAGTCAATTCTAAATGAAATCAAGCCTGACTGTTCCCTGGAAGGACAGGTACTGAGGCTGAAGCTCAAATATTTTGGCCACCTAATGCGAAGAGAGGACTCTCTGGAGAAGACTCTGATGCTGGGAAAGATTGAAGGCAAAAGGAGAAGGGGAAGGCCAAGGATGAGATGGTTAGACAGCATCACCGATGCAACAAACATGAAAATGAGCGAACTCAGGAAGATAGTGGAGGACAGGAAGGCCTGACAGGATATGGTTCATGGGATCACGAAGGGTCGGACACAACTTAACGACTGAACAACAACAACAACTAAACAAACTACAATTCTGCAAAGCATGTCCACTTTACCACTGTCACTTGTGCTCTGGTGACCTCCAGATCTACTGCAATACAGTAAAACCTTGGATTGAGAGTAACTTGGTTTGAGAGTGTTTTGCATAACAAGCAAAAATAATAATAAATTTTAACTTAACAAGCGATGTCTTGCATTACAAGTAGGTTTTGGAGCCTGAGGAGCAGCTGCTCCGGGCGTGGGGCGCTACGCTCAGGCTCCACCACTGAACGTGCCTTCTCACGCCACCCTCACTATTATGCATAGAAGGAAAGGCGTGTGGAGGCAGCCCTGTGAGGAAAGGTGCCGGTGAGGCCCGTTACGCCTCTGCGAGTAGTCTCTCTCGCTGCGGGATTGTGGGTAATCATCTCCCAGTCTCAGTCCAGTGAGCCAATAGATAGCAGTGATCCTGTTAGTGATAGACTTCCTACACAATAACGTCCTACACCTACACAATAACGTTCGTGATAGACATCCTACACTCCTCCTCCTCTCCTCTCTCATCTCCCTCACACCAGCCACGATTCTTTTCAAAGGTAAAGCGCAGGTTAATTTGTTTTATTTTAATTTTATACTGTATTTTGTATTACTGTAATCATTTTTATATGATTAAATGGTTGTGGAACGAATCATCTGAGTTTCCATTATTTCTTATGGGGAAATTCGCTTTGATATATGAGTGCTTTGGATTACAAGCACGTTTCCGGAACAAATTATGCTCGCAATCCAAGGTTTTACTGTATGCTGTATGTGAAGCTACCCTTGGAAGACTGTTTGCAAACTTCAGCTCACTGACGTTGCTGGCGTGGGGGCGCGGACCGCCGGAGGGTGACGCGCACAGAAGGGTGACGCGCGCACCCGCGCACGTCACCTCTGCTGCGCGCGTCGCCCTCCGGAGGCTCTGAGGCCGGGAGAAGGCCTCGGAACGTCCGCTCGGGCCGGTGCTCGTGGGCCTTCTGACAAGGCCCACTGCGTCACAACGTAATTTATACCTTTTTCCGTGCATGCGCAGACTGTTCCTGAGGGAAAAGGGCAGTCCTTTTCCCTCAGGAATGGTCTGCGCATGCGCGAAAAAGGTATAAATTACATTGTGACGCAGTGGGCCTTGTCAGAAGGCCCAGGACAGCCGGTCGGGGAAGACGTCCCTGAGCTGGCTGCAATGAACGAATGGATGAAAGGTGCGTGTGTGTGTGTGGGGGGGGGGGGACCGGCCCGTCGGGTCGCCCCCCCAAATCGCGCAGCACCAAACACTAATATAAGGGGGTGTGTGGGGTCACTAGGGTGATGCGTGCGCCCTGCCCTGGGGCCCGCGTGCCGTAGTGACGCCACTGCTTCAGCTAATGCAGATTACAGCAGCCTGCCTGTTGATAGGTATGAACGGATACTTACATTTATTACTTGTTTTCAAGCATCTATATTGGCTTTGAATTTGCTTTTGAGTCCAGTTCCCTTACCTTGCTTTATAATTCCTAAAAAGCTTGGGTCCTGATTATCTTGGGAAAGCTTCTACTGTATGGGAAACCCCCCCCCCCCCTCATACACATTATTTAGAGAATGTTTTCCAATCTAAAGAAAGCTCAGGTTATCTCAAAATAATAAAACCACAAATATAATCAATCCTGCTCCAAACTCCATCCTATGAAGAGGCTACATTAGCCTTCAATTCGGAGCAGGGCCTTCTCTGTAGCAGTCCCAACAGTCGAACTTCCTGCCAAGAGCGACTCCAACAGCTCCTTCCCTGCTAGCTTTCTGAAAACAGATCAAAACTGTTTGATTTTACTTTGAAAATTAACACCTTTTTTCTTTTTTGTTTGTCTTTTTTGTTAGTTGATTTATTTAGGATTGTATTTTATGGTGGTGTCACTGTTTTTAGATTGTGAACCACTTTTTATATTAATATGGAAAAAGTGGTATATACTGTAAATAAAATATGGCTAGGTACACATGATGCACAGGCAGAACTCACAAGATTGAAGAATTAGACAACATTCATGCTATGCAACCTACAATTGACTGAGAAAGTCAGTCATAAGTTGCTGAGTGAAAGATATTGCAATAGTCCCACAGTAGTTATGATGGTGCTGTATAGAGCTACAGGCAAACCCTGCACCCCTTGTGACACTTCTTCTGTCCTTATACATGTTAGCACCTTTAACCAAACTACTCGTTAGTCTGGCAGAAGTCTGCTAGACTGTGTACCACTGTGAAACAAGACCACAACCACTGAATGCTCTACAGCAGGGGTTCTCAAAGTGGTGGGTCGCAACCCACCACTTGGAGAAGGGGCAGGTCACTACCCCCTTAAGGGGACTGGTGACCTGCGATGGTTGCGATCTAGGGATCGTGCCACTGCCAGGGACAAAAGGGGTATTTTTAGACTTAACGGGGGTTGGGCCATCCTCTGGAGGGTGCGGGGGGCGTGGCCCCCCAGCAGGCCTCCCGAAGCCTTCTAACAGCTCCTGGAGGCGATTAAAAGCTCCCTTCCATTTTACTTCCTGGTTTCCCCGAAAACTGGAAGTGGGCTTTATTTGCCTCCAGGAGACATTCGGAGGCTTGGGAAGGCCCGTTGGGAGCCCTGTGGGCCCCCCACATCCTCTGGAGAACGGCCTGACCCCAGTAAGTCTAAAAATACCCCTTTTGTCCCTGGCAGCGGTGTGATCCCCACATCACTGACACTGCCATCACCCCGCAAGCACTCAAAGTTCTCCCCTACTCACAGGGAGAACTTTGAGAAATGCTGCTCTACAGATATGCACTTATCTGTCCTCAAAGCTGATGTGGAGAAGACTCAAAGTAAAATCTGTAATCCGAACAGAACGTTAACAAAGAGAAACTGGATCCTACCTGTGAGAGGCGATGGTGAGCCAACGGGTGTTGAGGGATTTGATGGAAAACTACTGCTGGTGTGGTCAGGAGAATAAATCTAAATGAAAAGAACAGAAGTTATCAGTGCAAGATAAAGTGTTGCCATTGGAACTAATTTTGTAAGTTAGGAAGATGCCCATACTAAAGAGATTCCAGTTCTGGTCTACTATATCTATCTGAAAGAGGTACAGCAGCTCAGAAATCTTGACCCTATGACTTTAAACATTTTGTAATACTCTGACCTAGCCTTACCAAATCCCCCCCGACGCAGGGGGGGCAGAAGCAATCATGGCCGGGACATGGCTGGGATTGGGGGCGTGGCCGGGGGCGTGGCAAGGGGCTGGGACGAAACTACGCGACGAGGCTGTAAGCTCTCCGAAGCAGCCTGAGTGAACTCGGGCCGTTACGGAGAGCTTACAGCCTCGTCGCGTAGTCGCACAAAGCTGGAAGCTCTCCGAAACGACCCAAGTTCACTCAGGCTGCTTCGGAAAGCTTACAGCCTTATCTCGTAGTCGCGCGGAGCTGGAAGCTCTCTGAAATGACCCGAGTTCACTCAGGCCATTTCAGAGAGCTTACAGCCTCGTGCAAGTACGCGACAAGGCTGGAAGCACTTTGAAAATATCCAAGTGAACTCGGACATTTTCAAAGTGCTTCCAGCCTCGCGCAATTGCGCGAAGCTGGAAAATCACGTGGGCAAGTCCCAGCTGGCCGGGACAATGACGGAGACCAGCCAGGAGCCCGGGACTGTCCCCCTGAACCGTGATTGTCCCGGCCAGGACTGGGACTATGGTAAGGCTACACTGACCCAGTTCAAACATAACAGGAAACCTGCTATGAATATTCCGTGGAGAGCCCTGGGCTAATCAACTCCCTGAGTGTCCTCAAAGGCTCACGTGCAAGATGAGACTGAAAGCTTCCACTTTGTGTTTGAACTAAACCACAGTTTCCCATTACGTACAAACTCAGGGAACTGTGGTTTTCCTGTTGCATATGGATTAGTGTATTAGCAAAATATTAAATGTTGTCACTTTTCCTACACTGAAGAACAAACCCATATGTGGACTGCCACATGTAACAACTAAAAAAATAGATACTCAAATATATCCTCAGTTCCTCAAAAACCAGTTCTTAAAATGGCCAACAGTTTAGTTTACTGTTGTAATGTTCTATGTTAGAAAAATGCTTACTATTCCTACTGGGAGACCTATACAATCCCAACAGATTGACTTCTTTTACACCTGACACACCAGTTTTACCTGGAACACCCTCCATCTGTGTTCACTATTTTGAGCTCATAAAACCAAAGGCCAGAGGCACTATGGAATATGAATTGTTTTCAGAGAATGAAATGGAACAATGGTGCAGGAATTCTACTGCACAATTTCCATTCACTTCAATTACATTTACCGTATTGTCCCGAGTATAAGACGCACCTGATTATAAGACGCACCCTTAAAGTTTGGTGCTATTAAAAAAATTAATTAAATCACTGGCATTAAATTGCAACAGCCTGATTATAAGACGCACCCCTAGTTCAAAAACTTAAATTAGGAGAAAAAAGTGAGTCTTATACTCAGACCAATACGGTATTTGAGAAAAGTTCCATAAAGCCTTTCCTTCATTTTAGCACAAAGTCATTTTGATAATCTGAGAGAAACACATAACGTGTAGTCCGAAAGGCAGATTACTCCACAGTGCTTCACATGAGTACCAAAATAACTTTCTCACTCCAGAGGGAGTTAATCTTGGGAAGGAAGGCAAGATCTAATATAAATGTCATCAGAATACACATTGTGCTTTTGGAAGAAAAGGAGTACTGGTAGTTAAGCTGCAGCACAAAGACAGAGCTAATTTCTCATGCAGCATAGGGCTGTCTTTGCTGCTGCTGCTGACCAATGATGAAAAACTGGGGCCTTCTGCCAGGCTTAAATGGTAACAGGACTCATTTTCTCACAACAAATGAGAGTCCTCTTTCCATCAGTCATGGTCTATTCTAATCAGCAGGGTGCCAATATGCCCAGCTATAATGAAAAGAGTTCAATACAAAGGCAAAACAAGGGAGAGCCTGCAGCACCAAGCCTAGGAGCTGTTAGCATAGTGTTTTAAACACTTCAGAGTACATTTCAGTTAAGCTTTGTCATGCTAATGTCACTGAGCCTCAAGCAACAAAGACTATTCACTGAATTACTTGGAAAGTCAACTTCCCAACATTTTCTTCTCCTTTGTTCAGAGGCTACTGGCCATTTAGTTATCCAAACTACACAAAGGCTGCTCTCCCAGTTTGGAGGTAGGAATCAAAACATAGGTTCTGTCAAAGAGATTTGATATAATCAACCAAGTTAAACAGCCCTCCTCTTTGATCTCTTTTAAATTAAAGACCAAGTGTTTTGATTTGGCATTAAGCACTGAAATAAACCAGATGTTTCTCCTGCCATACAACCCTCCATGGGCACAATCTTAAAGGGTTATTGTTTGGCAAATGTTCAGGGAAACACATTAGAAATGGCACAAATACCCAGATTTTCTTTGCTTTCCATCTACACGGGTTCATTATCCAAACGAACATATAATCCATTGGGCTTTGGGAACTTTGTGTAAATACTTTCATGTACAATTCTCTTTCTTGCCTACCCTGAGATTAAGTCCACAATTATCCTGGCTTAAATCTAAAATAAAAGAACCTTTGCAAACGTATTATCTGGTCTTACATGTTTAATCACATAGCATTCTGTATGGTCTTTAATACTTAAAACTGAGGAACAAATGCTTGTGCCCACTGATGTTTCACACATGAAAGGCTTTGGAAAAACAATCGACATCAGCAAAATTTTACCACCAGACATTCTTATCATTGATACGAGCATAGCTCAATGATTCCTCCACACTACTATTTACTTCCCAAAGAGCAGCAGAAAGTACAGTTTGGTGTTTGCATATTTCCATGTTTGGGGCAAGGGGAGCAGATGGATGAAGCCCAGGATTCCAAACGTGCATGCTGTAGTGTGAGCCAATGCAGCAGATGGAATGCATCACCATCAGCTATGACAGAAATGATTTATGAAATGACCTGCTTGCTCCTGCCAAACAACAACATAGAATGATAGGACTGAGTTACCATGACAACCAGAATCCACCTTCTAGTTAAACACGCTCAAACATCAAATCACAATAAATCTAGTTCCTTCTCCATCCACTCACCAATCCCCTGCCTGAGAGCCCAATGTTGTAAGCGAATCATATTAATACCCTAAGGTAGTGTTTCCCAAACTTGTTCAACCTGTGGCTCCCTTGACCATTGGCAACCATTGGCTGTGGCTCCCCATTACATTGTGTTGATGCTTGCTAATTGGCATTACATTATTTTCCAAGAGGATTCCGTGGCACTCCAAAGCTCCCTTGGCTGGGGGAGCCACACCTCCCAGTTTGGGAACCACTGCCCTAAGGTCTTCTACAGAAGAGGAGTACTGTACTGTAATATAAAACCATCCCAAGAATGCCTCACTAAACTCCAGGATAATGAAGTTAAAAGTCTATGTTAAAAGTCAGCAAATGGTAGTCCTTATGCCAAGTAAGTCTTCCTTCCCAGGGGGTGCTGCTTGGGCTGCCAGTGGGTAACCAGAGTTGTTGGCAGGTGATGGCAGGATAGGATGTTGGCTTACTATCTCCCACTTCTATCTCAAAATGACCCTGCTAGAAAAACTGGTTGATGAGTAGGGTACTAAGCCTGACTGAGCAATGCAGAAGTGACATCTATTAGAATTGCTGTGCCCAAGAAATTTTAGCTGCCACCTGCCACAGCCAAAGCAGTCTAAACTCTTCACTCAAGAACAATTCATGATGTTGCATGCCAGAATTCTCCTGATCCTTGAAAATGTTGATTACATAGTATATTTCTCATCAAGGCCAATTAGCCTGAGAGATGCCACACATTTGCTGACCTTTGTCATAGCTGGATCGCTTGGTTCTTTCTAGTTTCTTTCCTCTTCCTCCCCATCCTCACCTTCTTCTAATATTGCATGAACCCCAGCTCCCTAACTCCTGGACCCTCTAGATACCGGTAATCTCCCTCGTTTCCCTACAATGCTAATGTTCCCCTGTCCAACTCTTTCATTTTGCATACATACTCTTTTTTCTTCTACCTTTTTCTGGTACTGCTTAGCAACCAGTACCGTTTAGGGCAGAGGTGGCCAACCTTCCACCACTAAGGCTACTGTGTTCTTAAGAGGTGTGTAGAAGACAGAATCTTGGCAGCTGTAAGTGCTGATGGTGCTGCTAAAGCAGCTGCACCTGCTGAAATGCCCTCACCTATACTACCATTTAAAGGGCCAGCATTCATGTTGAAAGGTTGGCCACCACTGGTTTAGGGTTTAGCTGTGCATATGTGCGCATTGCAGTGCATATTTTCTGACTGTTCCCCCCCTTCCCAACAGACTATGGTGCTGCACTCATATCTGTCTCTCTCTCTCTCATTTGTTTTAAATGCCAAGCCCTTGAGGTGCATCAATAAGCCATTGCACCTAGGTCTCTGTACAGGCATTCAAACTCCCAAAGTGCACATGTTACATGCATCTCAGAGCACACCCAGTAACACTGTTCACCATATTCTCCACAAGATCGTTTCTTGCTGCTGTGCCCACACTACCCCTTCACCTGAGCTTTCTGGGCCTTCTGTCATACTTTTGAACACCAATAAGAACAGTTTTCAGTTTTTATTTATGCACACCAAACCCACATTTATTCGAACTTGGGAGCTGTGCTTACAGGGGAAATGTCAACCTCAAGGCCACACTTTTATTTGCCTTGCCATAGATATAGTGTGTGTGTATATAAGTACATACTTCGTGATACAACCAGAAAAAGACAAGAATTTGAATATAGCCTAAATTACTTCTGTGGGTGATATGGATATTACTTACAGATGCCAAGGCTTTTCCAAGGGCATCCCCAGTCTGTGAGCTTCCAGCAGCATTGCCTCTGTTAACTGTAAAGAGAAGGCAATAAAATGCTGATTTACTGCTGAAAACAATTGTAGTATTTTTCTATTTAATAGTGATGCTCTTTCAAAGGTATATCAGGACTCAAAAGCAAAAATATTGGGGGGGGGGAATCAAAACAGAAATCTGGACCTACTTCTGCAGCATTAATAATAGAACACCTACTGTTCTCAGAAGTGGAGTGGTTTTCACCTTGGGAAAGTGCCCCCTCAGGCAGCTTGATCCTGCCTAAGATGCAGGTGGTTGGCTGAAATGGCTGGCCACTGCATCCTAGGCAGGATGTGGCCTGCCCTGGTGCGGCCAGGACTCACCTCAGGGGAAGGGGAGTTCGTCCACTTCCCCCGGTGTCTTAGAGGCCCCAAGGCGCACCAGTTCTTTAGCTGGCGCACAACCAGGGAGGCCAAGTAAGGCCGGCCCAGAAAGGGGCTTGGGATATCGGTGCAGCCTGGTGCCGATATCCCTGCCGCCTCCCAGGCCTGGCCGGCCAATGGCCTCCTCCTCCGCCACCCTGGCCCGCCCTCCCCAATGCTCTCTTGCTGCCCGGTGCAGGGCATACCTGTGTCCGAGGGACAGCATAGTATGTGCTGGCCTAGGCACCGCTTACTCTCTTGGTGCCGCAAAAGTGCTTTACGGCACTTTTGCGACACCTCAGGCCGGCAGAGCGCTTGCTGTGCTGGCCTAAAGTTAGGCTGGATTGTGACCTTAGTCACAAGCAGAATCAGCTTACAAAAATACGCAGAGATGGTAATACCTCACACCTAAACTGGAAAAAGCACTCTTCCAGCATAGACAATAACTAAGCTCTGAAAACAGAGGCCTGACAAAGTTTAAAATGGCTACCAAAACCACTGCAGAGCAGAATGCACAACCAGAAACATTGTGGCTACTGGGTGAACAAAAGCCAAACAGCAAGGTCTAATATTTATGTGCTTCTCAGCACAGATATACAGTAACGTCCTGCAATATGGACGGAATAGGATATGGAGGTATGTCTCTGAAAGATATATCAATGCCAGTAAATCGCTGGTCTTTATTGCTGCTAGTACAGAAAGCAGCATTTTCCATCAGAAACAGTCATTTCTTTATGCAATGAGAAACTTATGCATCATTTCTATTGATATCCCACCTTCTCACCCAAAATGGTATCAAGCTGGCTAACAAATATAAAATCCTAGGGCTCTTGTCAAACAAGGATACAAGATGAACAGATAAACATAAAATCCCCTTCTCACAGTTTTCAGTCTGTGGCCCCCTTCAAATGTGCCAGGGTTCCCCAGGGGGCCATATGCCCCCCATTGAGAATGGCTGGCTAGAGCTCAAAGGCCTGAAGAAACAGATGTGTTTAACAGCCTCTTGAAGATTGGAAGAGAGAGGGCCTCCAAGATCTCCTGCAAAAGAGAGTTCCACATTTGGGGAACCAACATACAGAAAAGCCCTGTCTTGTACACATGACAAATGAACCTCCTTTAAGTAATAGCATGCAGAGCAGGACTTCCATGGACGATCTCAATGGGCAGGCTCTTTCAGTGGCACGGTCCTTGTGAAATGGTCCTTAAAATATTGGGGGCCCAAACCATGAAGAGCTTCAAAAGATAAGAACCAACACCTGGAATTGGACCGGGAAACTGATAGGAAGCCAGTGTAGCTCTTGCAAGATTGGATTAATATGCTCCCTCCACTTGGCCCCCAAGGCATAATTTAAAATCCTAGCAACTTTTCCCATTTTGCTTGGAACGTCACCTGGAAAAAGTCCAGCAGCCAAGTGGAAATTATAGGTCGCAAAATCTCCCCCCTAAGCAGTATTGGTTAAATAAAATGGACAAGGCTTCTGGCCTTGTTAGGGGTTCAGCTATGTGAGTAGATCAGCAGCCAACATTTACTGTACCTCAATTTTAGATTGGTCTAGCATCTAATTGGCTTAGAAACAAACAACAATGCTCACATCAATACAGGTGGGCCCCCATATCCACTGATTCGCTATCCACGGTTTCAGTTATCCACGGATCGTGGGGACCCCCCCCCCCAGACTTTTACTTTTTTCCCAGTAAGCTTCGTTTCTTCCTTAAACAAACAGGAGAAGCAGCCTCTGGCTGCTTATTGCGGGCAAGTAGAACGAGACTAAGTCCTACAGAGGCTCTGCAAGGTTAACAGAAACCTTGCAGAGCCTCTCTAGGACTCAGTCTCGTTCTACTTGCCTGCAATGGAGGCTGCTTCTCTGTTTGTTTTAAGGAAGAAACAAAGCTTGCTGAAAGAAAAATAAAAGCTGGGGGGCAAGCATGCCTGCCTGCAGGGGAGGCATGGGGGGGGGGCCCTCAGGAAACCATGGAGGGGGTGTTCGCTCTTATCCACGGTTTCAAGTATCCACGGAGGGGCCTGGAACATATCTGGCCTGGATATGGGGGCCCACCTGTATTAATACCCCTTCAAATTTTAATCACCACTCACTTGTAGCTTCTTGCATGAATGCACAAGAAAAATGAGATACTCGGGGTGGTGAGGTTTACGGGTAGGGACTAAATCAATTGAGAAAGCCCAATACACCTTCTTAGGACTATTAGCCCAGCAGAAAGAACATGATACTACTACAGTATTCATCAACCCCCCACCCACCCATCGTCCCCATCTCTACATGCACAATTCTAATAGTCACAACTGGCTGTAACCCCAAATGATGATTAAAAAAAACCCTGGCAAGGCAACAAATCCATTTTCTCAATTTTTGAGGGTGAAACAGTAGCAGTTTAAGCTCACATATATCTAGACTAGGCCTCATCTTCACATAACACGGTCAGGACTCAAAAATTCTTACCCAACATGCTGCTGTTATCTGATCCATTGACAGGTGGAGTGTGTGAGGCAGCAACGTAAGAACTACTGCTGGTGCTGCCCCGATGGAAGCTAGACATGGGAGGAAGACTAGCGTTGATTTCCGTTGGGGAGACGGAATGAGGGGGATAGCTCTAGGAAAAAGCAGAAATTGGGAACTGTAATGAATGAATGAATGAATGAATGAATAAATAAATAAATATACGCGCTGAGTTAATAGTAACAGAATACCACAAGCTGAAATGCAAGAATTATCTTGCTGGATCAGACAAAGGTCCATCTTCACCAGACAAAAGCATCTGCACATGACTATAATCACCATCACCTTTGTGTCTGCAGCTGGTCATCAGAGGTATACTGACTCTGAACCTGCAAAGTTCTATTAGATAATATGGCCAACTACCATTAACAGAATCAGTCTCTATTTGTCTGATCCTTTTTAAAGCCATCTAGGTTGATGACCACTACCACATCTCATGGCAATAAATTCCTACATTAATTATGCTTTGTTAATTTTACCACTTGAGCTGAAAAAAGGGTTGTACATGCAATTCTACACGTGGGCATACCACAGATATAATGGAATCAATATTTGTCGTTTTATTTCCAATCTCATTCTTAACATTGAATTTGCCTTTTAAATGACATAGTGCACCGAGCAGCTATCAGAAACCCAAGATTTATTTCTTGAATAGTAAGTCAATTTAGATACCATCAACAAATATGTGAAGTCTGGTCTTTTTGTTCCAATATCCATCACTTTGCACTTACTTATATGCTGAATTTCATCTGCCATTCTGTTGCCCAGTAATCCAGTTTAGAGACCTCTTCACAATCAGCTTTGAATGTCACCTTCTGAATGATACGTTATTGGGAAACTTGCCCTCTCATTGTGCACCCTGGACTCCAGATCATTTATGGAAACGTTAAATAGCCCCAGCCCCAACAAATAAACACCAATAAATAAAGATCTCACCATTTCCACCCCTCTGTTGTGAGCACTTAATTATTAAGTCAATAACATCTTCCTCACAAGAGCTGCCATTCAAATTAGGACTATTGCCCAATTAAAAAATCTGAAGGAACACTGAAAGTCTTCAGTTTAATAAACGAAAGCTACTGCTAAGACGAAAAGGCCATCTTAAAACTAGCTTATTTTCCATTTGTTATTATAGTAACATACAAGAACCAAAACAGCCTCGAGTGTGCCCTTCACTCTCTAACATTTGTGCACCATTGAATAGACAACTAAAACTTTAGTAGATTAATCTATCAATTATGATTAAAGAGCAAAGCTCTATTTATAAAGTTGTTTCATTTTTTAAAACTTGAACCCATGATCCAACAAAATCAGTATTTTGTGGTGGATGACCTGTAACAACCGATTTTCAACTGACAATATGAATATAGTACATCTGTCATTCTCATCTTACCGAGCGGTCATGTGCGTGTCGACCACCATAACTGCCTGACTGAGACAAGTGAGAGGACGAACTTTCCAGCATTCCATCATAGCCAGTCTGGCTCATTCCACTGGAAGGGCTCCAAAGGTCAGAAGCATTGTGGGTCCCATCTTTTAAAAAAAATTAAAAAAAACCAGAAGAGAAAGGGAAGGAATCTTAGATTAGTACATTCTCACTTTTGAGGGGTAAAAATACATGTTTTACCAACTTTAATTCATTGCTCAACATGTACATATTTTATACCCCGTCAATTGATTGATTGCTTTCAAAAAGATGCTTTTCAGTTAAAATTCAATCCAGTCACCAGATGTGTTCAAATGAAGATGTGTTCAAATGATGGCCTTTCATTAGGACCAGATTTTATGTCAAGAAAGACGTTACAACGTTCTCAACGATGATGAAGATAGCATTTTGCTACACAGTGGTCACTAGAAATAATATAGAAAGATTTCTTGATCCGAAACGGGCAATTTAAACTGAAGTTTTCCATCCCTGTAAAAATATCGTACTTAAGATTATACTAAACTCTCAGACAGGGTGACTGTGTTATCATATAAAATGCAATGCCATCAACTGTGTTTACAACATTTGTGCCATTTTAAGCTTTCTGAATTGTTGGCATCTTGGACAGATATTTATTATGATCAAAAAGACTGTTAAGATACTATATAGCTAAGTTTTACAATGTTGTTTAGCAGTACAATCCTATCCCCCTTCCCCACCCTGCAATGCACCAGGGGAGTTAACAGAAGTTATGTTGCAACAGCTCACAAACTTTGCCTGTGCAGTTATAATGCAAATGTTGCACTCCTATGCCTACAGGAGAAAACTGGAGAGAGAGGGGGGAGCCTGATTGAGAAACAGAAGGCTAGCTGAAATTCCTGTCTACTATTCCAAAATGAGGAGCACCCAGTAGTGTTGCTATGGGGGTGTGATGATGTGGGCTGCACTGGGCTCAACGCTCCGGGGGGGGGGGGGACACTGCATTTGCTACTCAAGTCTACCATTTGGCACCGAATGGGCCTTCCTGCCCATCCTTGCTGCCATTTGGCTCAAAATAATGGCAAGTGGTGGTGATGCAATATCATTACAATGTCATCACATCACCGCCAACTTACTTCAGGCAACGCAGCTGGGAGCACCCCTTACACCAACACAGCACTACCCAAAGAAAACAAGAGTCATAACTCCAAACACATCCAGTATACTCAACCAACAGCCTTGAATGTTACAACCTCTGCTCAGTTGCAGCCAAGCCTATTGGAGGACAGGATCTCAATTATCCCTTAGCCAATCACAACAAAATGCCAAGTACATATAAGTTGTATCAGAAAAATACAGCACTCGCATCAAGATGCATATTGCACCATGCTTTCCATAGGTGTGAGAACAAAGTACACAATATCACAGGTCCTTCAGAAGATAAATTGATTGGGGGGGGGGGAGCTGCTAAAATTCCCAACTTTAAAAGGGCAAATCAAAGCGAAGAGCAATTCTAATTTCTAACACATGGTTGGATATACTGCATAGAGAACACTACCACCAATGGTCACATCTTGTCTCACCAACCAGGAAATGAGAGAGAAATGTGTAGATGAGAACTAACAGCCTTGATTTTCCAAGTAAAAGCAGCAACTCCCACAAAAGGCAGCACATTTTAAGAATGCACTGAGTACACATTGAGGCCAAGGTTGGCAACAAACCACAAATCCTGGTAAAGGAACTGGGAGCACAGACAACCATAGCCTTGGGACACAAACGTTCAAACCTATTTGCACCAATGGTCAAATACTTTGCTCTGATTCTTTTGTCCTTGCTGCAGCACATTCAGAGGTCATGCACAAGCACATGCAAGCATAAGCAGACAGGTTATACTACAACACATTCCATTGGAAAGACAAGTCTAATCCTCCTGGCTTCTTCCCCAACAAATGAACCTGCCCCTTTCACAGGAATCCAGAAAAACACCAAGGGGGGGGGTGTTGTTGTATATTTTCCTCCAGCTTCTCTCTGCTTGCACTTCCGTCTTCTTCTGTTTCTCTTTTGACAATTTTATAAACTGAGCCCTTTGGGATAAGGACCTGTCTTCTAATTCAGGGGCTCTCAAACTCTTCAGCACTGCAACCCACCTCGCCCCTCACGGTGGGTCACGGCGCCAGAATGATTTACTGGGAGGACGGAGAGGCCTCTTCCGGGTCGTGCCAGGCTGGTGCCCACTGCATAGGCCTCTGCGGGCCTCAGAATAGACTGCAGAGGCCTTGGAAAGCCATTTCCAGTTTTCGGACACAAACCAGAAGTGGCTTTCTGAGGCCTGCAGAGGCCTGTGCAGTGGGTCGCCAGCCTGGAGCAAGCCGAAAGAGGCCTTCCTGTCCTCCCGGTAAGTCATTCAGCGTCCGTAATGGCTTTAATTTGGAACCAAACCAGAGTAAGAGAGGATGGGAGGCCCAACCCACAACCTACCCTGTGTGGCCTCCACAACCCATCAAGTGGGTCGCGACCCACACTTTGAGAAATCCTGCTTTAATTGATTGAAACACACCTTACACACAGACTGAGGAGGGATAATGATAATTATCCCCCAGAAAGAACAGATACAAATTTGGGAGTGCATCTAGATCCAGGCCTATTTCCAGGCTAAGACAGTGGCCAAAAGCATGTTCTACCCATGGGGTAATGGTAAACTGTCAAAATTAAAAAGGGATTATAATTTTTTTATTTTTTTGTGGGGAATATTACTGGAGTTAATGTTATATAAAAAGAAAAAAATGTTTTATTATTAAAAAAACAAATAAGATATGACTTGTTTTTAAGAAACTTACATAAAGAGTGATGGAAAATTTTTGATGATGGAAAATTAACAAATTTGAAGACAAAAAATGGGGTGACTTAATAAATTTAAAATATTTGAAGTGGAAGTTAAGACTTTTAGATGATAAAGGAAAAGTTAGTTAACCCTTTTGTGAATAAAAGAAAAATAATGTTTTATTATTTGAAAAGACTTAAATAAGATGTGATTTGTTTTTAAGAATCTTATATAAAAAGGGGATATAGATTTTTTTTAAAACAGAAAAATTTGGAAGGTTTTTATTTTAATACATTTGGAGAAAAATGGGGTGGCTTTATATATTAAAATATTTGAAGCAGGAATTAAGATTTTTAGATGATAAAGGAAAAGTTAGTTAATCTTTTTGTGAATATTTGGACACCACTTATAGATTCTTTAAGAGAGAAAGTGAGAGAGAAGAAGTGATGAAGTGTGGATTTAATGAATAGTATATTAGAGATATAGGCTTAGTTAGATATTATAAGTAGAAAATACCGTATTGGTCTGAGTATAAGACTCACTTTTTTCTCCTAATTTAAGTTTTTAAACTAGGGTTGCGTCTTATAATCAGGCTGTTGCAATTTAATGCCAGTGATTTAATTAAATTTTTTTAATAGCACCAAACTTTAAGGGTGCGTCTTATAATCAGGTGCGTCTTATACTCGGGACAATACGGTATATAATAGTATACAAGTAGGATTTACTGCCTCGTGCTTGCTATAACCTTTCGTAGTATGTTGTATTGTTTTGTTTTATTGTTTTGTTTTGTTTGGTAGTTTATTAATAAAAATTAAATATATGGAAAAAAGCATGTTCTACCCACTTCAGTTGATATACCAAATATGCCCTTTCTTGGAGTAGCGGGGTCTGAGTACTATGGTGGATGCCCTGATGGTGTTCCATATTGCAACGTGCTTTATGTGAGGCGGCTCTTGAAAAGATTTTGGAAAGGACAGGTTGCTTACCTGTAACTACAGTTTCAAGTGGTCACCTACGTGGAAAGCTTCTAAAGCTTTATTGAGCATTCTGCACCTGCTCTTAAGTGAGGAAATCTCATGTACAGCCACATGCCTCAAGCATGAGAAGATCCCTCAGTTCTGATCCCTCAGTGATCCCCAATCCCTCAGTTCTGACAACTGCCCTGTGCCCTCGACTTTAAATTGAATAATTTGAAGAGAGATCTAACAGCTAAAGCCAAACCTACAGTGGGGATGATCAGGTGAGTTGAGTGTCTGCCAAATTCGAAGAACTGCAGTTACAGGTAAACAACCTGCTCTCCTCCTCTATGGTCTCTGTGCAGACACACAGGATGAAACTACTCCAGTGGATCTCAAGGCGGCTGGTGGCTCTCTCTACGCCAACTGGTAAGCCAGGAAAATAGGCAGCAATCCTATACACTCTTATCTGGAAGTAAGTCCTGTGAAGCTCAATGTAGTTTAATTCTGAGTAGACATGTATAGGATTGCACTGCCAGCTACCCAATGAGCTCTTTCCCTCTCTGAGGTTTTGAAAAAACACAGGCAATGTCAACACGGAATGTCCAGTCCTGGTTAACACGGAATGTCCTGGTTAACACGGAATGTCCAGTCTCAATGCCATTTTGACCCTTGATGCATCAGGTTTCATCCAGATGATACGTAGAGCATATAGTTCACTGGTCCTCCATGCTGAAGAAATGGCTATCAGAAACACCAGTTGGAGTGTGAGAAGATGGAGGGCCACTGTAGCCATAGGTCAGATGGCTTGCCTGTTCTGGCAGAGGCATGTTTTACTATGAGAGAATTAGTTTTCAGATGAATGAATAGAAAACTGTCTGCCTCTTTCACTCTATACACTTGCTCCAGTTTCTGTGAAACTGATGGTACTGACGACAGTTTCTCCCAAGCTTGTTTTGCTGCCTTAAAGAGGACAGAGAGCATAAGTAAGGCTACTGGTACGTAGATGTCCATCTGCACACATCGTTGTACACTGGGTTGTCTGTGTACTTCACCTGATACTAGTGCTACATGCCCAGCATGGATACCACTCTAATGATGCTTTTATTGTACAACTTCAGGTCTGTTGTGGGAGAAGCCACTCTCCCACTCTCCCCCTGATAGTCCAAGCGAAGGTTCGGAAGACATAAAAGAGGCAGATATCTCCATCACAGAGTCTGTTTCTGCAGCCAGCTCTGATGAGAAGGGAAAGGGGAGCTGCTGTTGACAGGAAAATAGATAACATTGACATAACCTATGGTTCTAAAGGGGCCACCGATGTCAAAGTTGATGGTGTTACGGTCAATGTCAATGTTTCAGGTGGTGAAACTATAATTGGCACCATAGTTGAGGGGGAAACATAACTCGATGTTAACCATGTGGGACTGGATTGTTGTCACCACAGGTGGGGCAGATACCATAGCAGATGGTAATTTCTCTTGACCAATGCACAACTTAGCAAGCATGATGACTGGAGCCACAGAGCAGTGATAATATCTGTCCCCGTATCTTGCACAGCTGACCCACCGTGAGCGACTATAATGGTGATACAGTTATACGTAGTGCACTCAATCCCAATGAGAGCAATGATGCCAGTCTTTTGAGCTCCAGTACAACCATTGGCATGAGGATGTATATGCCTGGCGATATACTGGGCTTTGACTGTGAGATCATTCATGCTTTTGACTCATTGTTAGAGATCTCAATCTATGGTCTGAAAGGGAGGACGAATGCCTTGATATCAGAGGAAGAGATTGTAGAGACATCATGTGGACCACAAGAATGTCCAAGTATGATAATGATTCTGAGAAAAATCCAGTGATGGCGTCTTCAGAACCAATCTCCATGAATAGCAATATTGTTTCATTTGCCAACATATGAAGTCTTCGACACCAAACCTTTGTCAACATCTGTGCCACTGAGATAGAATGCATGGATTTTCCTGTAGACTTGGCTCCTAACGAATTATTATTGTTTTTTTAAGCAGGATCTCTGGTACCAGCCATCCACCCAAAGTGCAACATATGGAGTTTGTTGTGCCCCTTGTGGCTATTGCCTCAGTCCTAATGGCACTCTGTAGTAGACCATCTGACCCAAACTAGTAGTAGTGGCGGTGCAATTGTAGGAGACACAAACATGGTTGCTGTGGGAGTGAGGGCTGTCTCCCAGAGCACAGAACTGAGGTGAAACTCCCTGTTCTTCCTTATCTGCTTGAAAGGTTTTTTTTTATAATGCAAACAAGTGTCCACAATGGGACTCTACCAAGCAGAGGAGTGAAAGGGAGTTTTGCCCCACAGCAACAATACTTTCTAAATGCAGAGAGGACATTTTCTTTTATAGCCCTGGGACTGTGAAACTGTCTCCCACAAAAACTCTGCCAGGTCCAGGAGCCTGATCCATTTGGTAAGTGGGCCTTTAAAAACTTTTATTCAAAGAAGCTGAATCTGTCAACTAGAGTGGGAATTAAAGCCTGTCACTGCCATTAGTTTTTATGGCTTCATTGATGTTAATATTTTATTAATGATATTGTTCCCTACCAAAAAATATTGTGTTGAAGACTGATTAAACTTTTTTTGAATAAATAAATCTGTGTTGAAAGATCCAGGAAGGGAAGGATGCTGTTCTCTCTGCCTCCCTTAGGCTATATGTGGTGGGAGGAAAAAGGCAAAAGATGTTGCTGCTGTCACTTTGCAGTTGCTATACAATATCTGTGGGTAGCTGTGCAATTGCTATGGTGTTTGTGGAAGTGGGTGTTGCTGTCAAGATGTTTGGAAATTCATGTCACACTACTGGCACATTGCCAAAGTGCTGGTCAGTGAGCAGGCAATACTGACTTGGCTTGAACTGATGCAATCCATACCAAATGACTTAGCCATAGGGCAAAACTGTCAGACCAATAGGCTATTCTGAAGCCCTGAACCAAAACATGAGATGCTGATAATCTGAGTCTAGTAGAGAACAGTAAATTATAGCCATCAATTCATGCCCTATGAAACCAACTACCGTATTTTTCGCTCCATAAGACGCGCACTGGACCATTAGACGCATGCATATTATGGAGTGAAAAATAGGGGAAATTAAAAAATGTCTTCATTAAACAAGTTTTCCGGCTGCTTGGCCGCTTACCTGCTTGTTATTCTGCAGCTCCCGGCTGTCCCCAGTCAGAAGCTCGAAGACGCGAGCCTCCCAGGCGCTGGACGCGACCAGGAGGCTCTCCGCAAACATTGCAGCAACTGCAATGTTTGCGGAAAGTTCCCAGGCGCTGGACGCGACCAGGAGGCTCTGCGCAAACATCGCAGCAGCGGCGATGTTTGAGCAGAGCTTCCTGGTCGCGTCTAGTGCCTGGAAACTTTCCGCAAACATCGCAGCAGCAGTTATTCTGCAGCTCCCGGCTGTCCCCAGTCAGAAGCTCGAAGACGCGAGCCTCCCAGGCGCTGGACGCGACCAGGAGGCTCTCCGCAAACATTGCAGCAACTGCAATGCTTGCGGAAAGTTCCCAGGCGCTGGACGCGACCAGGAGGCTCTGCGCAAACATCGCAGCAGCAGCGATGTTTGAGCAGAGCTTCCTGGTCGCGTCTAGCGCCTGGAAACTTTGCGCAAACATCGCAGCAGCTGCGATGTTTGCGCAACGTTCCCAGGCGCTGGACGCGACCAGGAAGCTCTCTGCAAACATCGCAGCAGTTGCTGCGATGTTTGCGGAGAGCTTCCTGGTCGCACTTGGGCCAGTCACTATCTCTCAGCCCCACCTACCTCACAGGGTTGTTGTGAGGACAAAAAGGAGAGGAGGAAATATGTACACCACTCTGAGCTCCTTGGAGGAAGGGCGGTATAAAAATGTGAAAAATAAAAATAAAATAAAGTTCCCAGGCTCTAGACGCAACCAGGAAGCTCTGCTCAAACATCGCAGCTGCTGCGATGTTTGCGCAGAGCCTCCTGGTCGCGTCCAGCGCCTGGGAGGCTCGCATCTTCGAGCTTCTGACTGGGGGCAGCCGGGAGCTGCAGAACAACAAGCAGGTAAGCAGCCAGAAAACTTGTTTAAGGAATTTTTACAGTTCGCTCCATAAGACGCACAGACATTTCCCCCTATTTGGGGTGTGTGTGCGTCTTATGGAGCGAAAAATATGGTAAATCCAAGGATACACTTTTCATGTTGTTATAAAAAAAAACTAAACATGAAGCCATTTCATTTTAATATCCCACATATGACCCTTTATTCCCTCCCAAACCCTAATCTTAGACAGTGCTATCCATTCACTTGTTATGTATGCCAAAATCAATCAGAAACATCTTACTTACCTTGCAAAAAGAAAGTGCTAGCAAACATACTGCTTGGTGGTTTAGGAGACGGGTAACTTGGAGATTCTCTATTGAAATCATCCGAATTAGGAGATGGTGCATAGACCTGCACACATTGAAATGAGAGGGAGGGGAAAAGGACAAATGTAATACTTGAAAGTCACAATAAAAGTCCAGCCCACAACCAAGCAGATCAGACAAACATAAAATAATCAAACAAGCACAGCATGACCTGAAGTCACAACTTAATTCCCCAGTTAGAAATGCTTTTTCAGTATGTTGCCTAAAAAACTTGAGCAAGTTCGCCACCCTGCTCTTCTCCCCTGGGGTGCTAATTCAAGCAAGCGGCCTGATAAAAGTACAAGTGTTGATTCTGCTTTGAAAGCACAAAAATGTCCGCAAGTTCACTGATCCAAACAAGAGCAATTACTGAAATTAAGGAAAAAAACCAGTAGGTTGCCTAAAAAGTGTTTTAAAGGAGCTTTATATTTTTTTGAAAGTTCACTAAACTACAATTCCAGCAGTTTGGTAAAATATACACAGTCAATGTTCACTACACCATTGCATTTAGAAGAGGCCCAAGGCAGATCTATAACCTACTACTTATCCTAAATTGCAACAAACAAGTTTTTGGCTGAAAATCGGAAGTGGGCTTTTCTACGCGATCACTGCTGTTTAGAGCCTTGGGGAGGCCTGCAGAGGTGGCAGCAGGTCCCCCAGACCCTTTGGGGAGCTGGCAGGACAACCAGGTATGTTTAAAAAAGCGTTTTTGGGGCGGGGCGGGAGCGATCCTGGAGCGCTGCTTCCGATGTTCTTGCTGGCCACCCTCTTAAGGGGATATTGGCCACTTCCAGGAAAAGCGGTGGGTTGCGACCCACCACTTTGAGACCCCCTGGTCTAGTGCATATTTGAATGTTGTATGTGACAAAAAAAAATTCAATTAATCTGTATCTGATTATCTGCTATTTGCCAACTGGATGCTGGCTATACCACATGCCCATGGACTATCTGGCTAACTTCCAAATGTATTACAAGGTCCTACTGCCTTGGGAACCTACATTCCATAATCCAAGATTACATCTTTGCATACTCCTCCAGTGGCGTATGAACTATTTTGTTCATGAAATTCTTGTAGCCCCTCCCCCCGATTCCTAACAAACTCATTATGTACAAGTATGATAATAATAATTAATAATAATAATCCCAAAACATTCACAGAAATATAACATTTAATTCCCCCAGACCCTTACAGTACAGTAAGTACTATACACAATAAAAATGAAGTAATGGGGGGGGGACACAAACGGGGGACCATTTTGAAGCCTGCTGCTCAGAGACCCCTCCCTCCCCTGCAGCAAAGGCACTCAGTGGCAACCTCTCCAAAGCCTGCCAGCCTGACCCACTCACTTCCTGAACCTCAGGAACCAATAGTCCAATTTCAAATCTCCACAATTCACTGAGCTGAAGTATACTAGACAAAGAGCAAGCTTAATTACAAGTTGAACTAAGCATTTTAGCACTCCATTTAAGAGCCAAAGAAAAGCAAAGGAAGCAGACATGGAAATGAATGTTGATTAATGTGCTAAACATTATCATTAAACATGAGACAAAAAGCTCACAACTGGGAAACTTTGTTGAAACAATGCTCAACAGAATGTATGAGCAAACCTGAAGCTCAGCTCCCTAGTTTAAACAGACACTCATATTTTCAATCCTATACATACTGATCTGGGAGTAAGTCCTACTGAATTTAATAGGGCTTAAAACTAATACATAGGACTGTACTGTTAATATTCCGAACAAGGAAGGCCTGAAGGAGAATTACCTACTACAACAAATACCTTTTTATAGGTTAGTTGCATAGTCAAAAGTGTAAGAAAAAGGCGTCCTCAGAGAGGGCCAGAAGCATTTCAGGGCAGACATATACTGTGTATCATTTTGCCGTGTTCTGGTATCTTAAGTATAGCTTGCAAAACATTGCTGCAGTGATATCAAGCTGCACTTCTTCCAGTCTGGATTTTGAAGATCAAATGATTCTTGCGGCAAAACACAACTGATGTGGTCTCAAAGTCTTCATGAACTCCAGATGTGGAGAAATAGTCTGCCAACTCCACAAAAAGAGCAAGCTTTCCTTTGTTGCAGTCAGAGCCACCCATAAATTAAAACCAGGTCTCTTAAGTCATCTGATCACCTGCAGATGACTGCCAGTCCCCCCCCCCCCGTTAATTACAGGTTTTATTTTTTGTTACTACAAACAAAAATTTAAAAGCAAAAAGGGGAGAAAAGGATTACTGAGATGTTGAGATTAGGCAGTCTATGAGTAACCAGATCCAAGCTTATAATTACAACTTGACGATGAAGATATTTTAGACTTTAAATATGGCCAGATGCTTCATTCTACTATGCACACTTTAAATACAGCTCAGGCAAAGGACAGAATCCAGAAGAAAGCAGACTCAGGTGCTCACATGCTTTCTTTCTCCTCCTCATGGCCTATTCAAGGGTATAAACTGTAAATGCTCAACTGTGTCTTTAGGTTGGCAGGATGTTAGCTTTCTACCCCATTTTTACATGGGGTCCTGGTAGTCTCCCATTCATAGCACTGATCTGATCCATACCTACTTAGTTTCCACAACGTTGCATTGGCCTATTTGTTGGAAAAAGGGGTCTAATTCAAGCAGAGTCGTATAGGAGAAGACCCTTTTTCTGATCGCTCCCACCAACCCTCACTAGTTTGCTGCTAACAATAAAACAGGAGCAGAGGCAAGGTTTTTTCTGCAAATTTTGCAAAGTTTCAAAGAAAAATACTCTACTTATAATTCAAAAAGCATGTACATCTCTGTTAGCTGTACGGGTGGACTTTGAAAAAGGGAATCCTAGAGCTTTTCCCTTTGCATGGGGGTGTGTTCTCATGGCATGGTGGGCTACATGTGGCTGGTCAGAGCTCATGGAGAGAGTTGCCTGCATGTTAGAAGATCAGGAAAAGAGGAGAAAGAAGCTAGTCAGTTAGGGACTCACAAGTCAAAGATGACAAGAGCAAAGGCCTGAGATAGGTAGCCTCTGTCTCCTGGACAATACACTGTCCCCCAGTTTTGCATATAGAAAATTTTTGGCTAGCAGTCTGCTCTAACCCACCATGCAATCAGAAGAAATTCTCCCACACAAATGAGTATGTTGGCAGACTGAGCAGAATTCAACCCAGATACGCACAAGAAACTTATTCTGGGCCAACCCATTACTGAAGATAGGGGAAGCCATTTGTCTGGAGAATGGGAATATAGGTAAGATTACCCCTTCATCCAAAATCTGGACTATTCCGAAATCAGGACATTTTTGACCAAGACTTTTTAAAATTTCCCCCCTCCCCACACCTGGCCAGTAGCGAACAAGCTACTGTGAACTTTTGTTGTAGGCAGTTTTCGCATGCTCAGCGCGACCCAGCGAGGATGCCAGCAGGGATGTTTTTTGGCCTCAGGCCATAGTGGTATACATTATGGTTAGAGGTGGGAGAAAATGGTTTTATTTTTTCGCAGATTTCAGTGTTCAACCAAAATGAAATAGCAGAAAGTGGTGTTAAGTGTTTTTATTCTACATTTTCCCCATTTTAATCAATTGTAACCATTTTAAAGTGTACTAGATAGGTGGTATAGGTTGTATAGTGTCAGCAGATGAAGAATGATACAAAATTACATGGTTTTATTGCAGATTTTTTTTAGCAGAAAGTGGTGCTATGTACTTTTATTTCACAATTTTCTCCTGCCCCTAATTATGGGGCGCAATTCAGCTGGCTGTTTAAATTTTGCACGGGTTCAGTGCTCAAAGCCTTTAGAGATTTTTTGTGCGCCTGGCTATAGAGGCAGTCGGCTTCGCTGTGACTTCTGTGAGTGTAGAAAGTGGCAAAGAGCTGAACCAAGCTGGCAGCACATTACTGTTTACATTTTGCACGGGCTCAGAGACCACAGCAAGCCTTCAGAGATTTTGAAGATTGCAGAAGGAGCACTAGTGAAGTGTGAGAACAGAAGTGTGAGCGCTGTGTGAAAACAAGAAACACTTGTGGAGTGTTTTCTAAAGTGTGAACACATGCTCATTCCAACGTACAGTATAGGAACAGGCTGCATGTTCAACTCTCTGCTCTGTGGTGTGTACATTATATTTATGCAATTATTCCAAAAAACAGACAAATCCAAAGTCCAGACACTATCCCATCCCAAGCAGTCCGGATAAGGGATACTTAACCTGTACAGTACTAACTTTAGTACAATTTGTTGAGCCGAAAGACAAACTCACAGCCTGCAGTTGCATATTGGATTTACACAGACTGTTTAGGGTGAAAACCTATGAGCCACAGGTGGAAGGTACAGAAGGCCAACACCACTAGATATGGAGGCGTCCAACTGTAAGACTCAACTGACAAACACTGCTGGAATCAACTTTGAATGGAATGCTTGCTGGCCTTGCCATTAAAAGGTAAAGGTGACCCCTGACAATTAAGTCCAGTCGTGTCCGACTCTAGGGTGTGGTGCTCATCCCCATTTCAAAGCTGAAGAGCCAGCGTTGTCCGAAGACGCCTCCGTGGTCATGTGGCCGGCATGACTCTCCTTGCCGCAGCGTGTAGCATGCGGCTGGAACACGGAGTGCTGTTTACCTTCCCACAAGCGGTACCTATTTATCTACTCACATTAACATGCTTTGGAACTGCTAGGTTGGCAGGAGCTGGCCAAGCAACGAGAGCTCACCCCGTCGCGGATTTGAACTGCCGACCTTTCGATCGACAGCTCATGGTTCAGCGGTTTAACCCACTGTGCCACCCGCTGGCCTGGCTGCAATTTTTTGAGGAATAGCATTCAAGAGGCTACCACATGACACTAAAAGTCTCTTGACAACAGAATATGCCAGCAAAGCCAGGAGGAATCCATTCAGCTGATGTTCTCTCTGAAAAAAACATGAATGAAGATCATGAGAGCCTGTTCAGGAGGAACCGGTGGTTATTCTCCTAAGCACTCTCCTGCTTTTGCCTAAATGCAAAAAGCTAATCAATTCTGGGATGATTCTGAATTTACCCTGAATATATGACTGAAAAAAACTTCAATTTCTGAGCAAATGTTAATAGTGCTTTTATTATTCTAACAGTCCTTTCTTCTGTTGAGCTTTTTGAAAGCCTTCAGTCATAGCTTTCCCATCTGCCACACAGCTGCTATTACAGTATTTTTGTTCCACCTTCTTATACATTTTCTAATCCAAGTACTGTACTATATAATGGTTCTTTATACTTCCCTCCCCATCTAAACTCAGTTCCTCTGTCTAAAGTTTTTCTGCTATTTCCATCTTCCGCCATTTTTCCCATAAACACTGGACCAAGTTCATGCATCACGCTTGCATTGTATTTGAGAAAGAATAGCCAGGCAGAAAACTGAATAGGTTACAGTATTAGAATTTGGCGGAGTTAATCAAACATCAAAATACAAAAGAGTATTAATAGTTTCTATTACAACAAGCAGTGAGATTCATAATCAGGAGGCATGCTGAACACTAAATAGCATCCATTACAAACGTGTACATGTAGGAGGCTGACAATGGGAAAAGCACAGAGAAGAATTAGCTGAGAAGATGAGGAAAAGTGCTCAGAATGCTGAGGCATGGATCAGGACTGCTGGACACAACAGATTCCCTGCACAGAGTTGATAACTGAACAGGCACACTTATGCATCAAGAATATCAGCGCCTGTATTTTGTTATAATTACATGCAGTGGGAAATATCAATTCAACTTCAATTTTATTTCCATAGTTCGCGATGGGCCATAACAGAAATGCAAAATTCAATAGATAAAACAGAAGAAATCATATGTTTTAAAAATAATTCTCAGCAATACAAACACCTCTATAGGAAAAATATGAAATGTGAAGTAGCCCAAAAGTACACCGTTGCTTAGAATATCAACCAAATAAGAGAGAATGCATAAATGAGCTTGCTGTGAATATTATATATACAGTACATATATACAGCCCTATGAAGATGTTAGTTTCTACATATAATAGAGGGCAAAGGTAACAGCAGTTACCCTACCTCATCCCAGCATGTCCACTTCATCCTCAGCCCTTCCCAATATTCATGTTCAATGTCACATGTGCACAGGTTCTATAATTATGGAGCCCAATGTGTGCAGGTCCCAAGTGTGAAATCTTTAAACTCTGCATTTGCAGTGTACAAATTGTGTCTTCTAGGCCTACCCACAAAGGGCCTCCCATGTGGGCAGAGTGAGCTGGCGTGATCCAAATTCCCCACCATACTTAGAAATTAATATCTGTGTAGGGCTATAAAACTCAAATGAGAAATAAATTCAAGTGAGAAATAAATCCAAATACATTCAAAACGGATAAACGCTAATCTGTGCTCTGCACCCTGTATCATCTAAATAACTTTCAAAATTAAATTAAAAAAAATTACAGTACAGTCATAGAATCCATAGAAGTACAGATTCACACCTAACACAGAAGTATGCACAACACCCACTCTCCCCTTCTGGGCTTCCTTGACCTGATATGTGGAAAAGCCCATATCTGGATCACCTTTCAGATCTTTTTATTCAAGAAAATACATTGTACCAACTATACCAACTATTTGCAAATAACTCTCACCTAAAAAAGAAATCTGCAACACAGATATTATATCAAATCATACCAAAAATAGCCATTTTATTGAAAATAGTTCTAAAACATTCAACAATGGATAAACGAAAGCAAACCAACCAAACAAAAAACCACTCCGAAAAGCTGCTTCAAGACCATTCACACTACTGAGGGGAGAAATGACAGCTGCATACCAGCTTCAGCACCAGCCTCCCCCTCCTGTGTTAGTCATTTTAAGAAACTGAAGTTTGTGCAAAATGCAGCAGCCCATGTGGTTACTGGAACTTGGTGGTTTGACTCTATTGGACCACTGCTCCACCAACCTCACTGGCTGCCCGTTCATTTTTGGGCGCAATTCAATGTGCTGGGGTTTTAATCTTTAAAGACTTTTACATCTTAGGACCAGAGTACCCAGGACTGTTCTCTACTGTATATTCTGGCCCACTCACGAAGATCTTCCAAGATGGCCCTCTTGCGTGTGATGCCCTGTCAGAGGGGTTTTTTTTTGGGGGGGGGGAACGATAAGAAGTAGGGCCTTCTCCATGGTGGCACTGCAGTTGTGAAATTCCCTCCCTGGTGAATTACAAACTGTCCCCAATGTTGATGCATTCTGCCAACAATTAAAACTTATTTTTCGTTTAACATTTTCTGTTTAGTTGGGGGGATGTTGGGTATATTCTTATTTGTATATGCATTTTGAGCTGCTTTTTTGGTTTTTAGTATGTGACTTGCTACTATTTCACTGACTACTATTTCATATACTATTTGTATACTATGGTGCTTTTTATGATTGTCTGCTTTTATGCTCATATGGGCATTAGTTACTGTCGGTCTTCTAATTGGAGGATATCAGATGCTTCACAATCCCTTCTATGCTGTGCTGAGGTTTTGTATGCGATGGCCTGTTTTGTATGTATTTTTTACTTACGTGCGTTTTATTGTAAGATTTACAGTATATTGTTTTTGGATATTACATAATACAGTAAATCCTCACTTAAAGCTGTTTTGTTTAAAGTCATTTCATTTTAAAGATGGGAAAATGCCATAGGAATGTTTACGTTTATCAATCAGTCTATGGTAAAAATTGGTTTCATTATAAGTTGTTTTGCTTAAAGCTGCAGTTTCCAAGAAGAACCTATCGACAACTTTAAGTGAGGACTTGCTGTATATTGATAGCTGCCTTGGGCATCCATATGCATGGAGGAAAGGTGGGGTAGAAATCAAATAAATGAATAAAATAAATCCTGGGTGCCCCCACCAGGCTTCCCTTTTGAAGGGCTTCAAGTGCTGCAGGGCTCATGGGAAATGGAAGAGGGAGCTGCCAGGCAGGACTCAAGAGTGCTTAAAAAAAGATGGAGAGAAGAAATCAGGGAAGGCAGTCAGGTTCTCTGCAATCGGGTAGAAAAACACTCTTACTCTGATCCAGAATGTATCCAGGAAAACTAGATTAGCTATCCAGATGGCCACTGACCTCTGAGACAAAAGTACTGAGCTCAGAGAGACTGAATGTCACACTGGGGAAGCTATTATCCTTTTGCATTCCTAAGTAAGGTCAAGGGCTACCACAGCCACCTAGAAGGCGGGAGCATGACTTTGCTCTCTTCCCACATGCCCCTGTACAAGAGGGTCAGCTAGTCTCTAGGCAATGTTGTTGCAGCTGCAGTAGACCGAATGTTACACACTATACTTGAGACAGACAGTAAGTATTTCTGACACTCCCAAACTATGTCAGATTCAAGGTTAATTTCATAGGACAGATGACAGGAAAGATTCTGTTTTTCTATTACTACATGCTATCTACCAGAGACCTCCTGCAGAATAACGATACTTAAATAAACACGGTGTAGAAATGCTTTGAGGAACACACTGCATTAGTGGCAAGTGAATGCCACATCTACCTCCCATTTACGTCTCCCTTCAATATGCATGTTTTCCTACCAACTACACCAGATTTTACAGATAGAACTGATTTTGTGTCCATGGTCTACATCAGCGGTTCTCAAACTGGTGGGTTGCGACCCACCAGGAGAACTGGAAGTGACCTACTTTTTTTCTTCCAAAACGGGAAGTGGGTTGCAATCGCTGTGGAGAGGAGGGGGCCACAGGCTTCCCCACACCCTCTGGAGGGCGGCTGGACCTCCCCGCGGTGGCGTGATCCCAGGAGTGCCGCTGCGCCCCGCTCCGCACTGACTCACGGTTCTCCCCGACTCGCGGGGAGAACTTTGAGAACTGCTGGTCTATATAGGTAAAGGTATCCCCTGACAATTAAGTCCAGTCGTGTCCGACTCTAGGGTGTGGTGCTCATCTCCATTTCAAAGCCGAAGAGCCAGCGTTGTTCGAAGACGCCTCCGTGGTCATGTGGCCGGCATGACTCTCCTTGCCGCAGCGCGTAGCATGCAGCTGGAACACAGAGCGCTGTTTACCTTCCCGCAAACGGTACCTATTTATCTACTCGCATTGACATGCTTTGGAACTGCTAGGTTGGCAGGAGCTGGCCAAGCAACGAGCGCTCACCCCGTCGCGGGAATCGAACTGCCGACCTTTCGATCAACAGCTTATGGTTCAGCGGTTTAACCTGCTGCGCCACCCGCTGGTCTATATAGTACTATACAATAAAGTGTATTGTTTGCATGTTAGCCTAATATAAGCTCCCAGAAGTGCGTGCCCAGTTTCAAGATACAACATTTAAGAACATAAGAACATAAGAAGAGCCCTGCTGGATCAGGCCAAAGGCCCATCTAGTCCAGCTTCCTGTATCACACAGTGGCCCCACCAGATGCCTCAGGGAGCACAGAATTTCCATGATTTTCATGTGAGCACAGAAATTCAGAACTCAATACCGCCACGATGCAGTTTCAAAACAATGAAAGACACTCTGGAATTAAATCATAGGGAAAAGGAGTTATATATACACCATGAGTTCATTTTTAAATGCAGCGATCAATCAATCTTTAAAAAAAATGTATGATGTAAAGCCACCAAACGAATTTAGTAAGTTTTTGAAATAACAAGCCTTGGCCTCTCCTGTTATGACTACCCACTCACAAACTGGCAGGACAATTTTATACAATTACTTCATGCAAGAAAACTGAAAAAAATGGGCACTGTCTCTAGCAATTTCTCTAGGTTTGCTAGGGGGAGTACATAAAAGAAATGCAGTTTTGTCATTACCTAAAATGGTTTACAGAATAACATTATTGATACCACAACCATCTACATATCCTCTCATCAGAGTAAAAGACTGGCAAGTCTGATATCAGAGGCAGAGAGTGGAAAACTTTCCTAGACTACTGCAATATATACCGTATTGGTCTGAGTATAAGACTCACTTTTTCTCCTAATTTAAGTTTTTAAACTAGGGGTGCGTCTTATAATCAGGCTGTTGCAATTTAATGCCAGTGATTTAATTAAAAATTTTTATTAGCACCAAACTTTAAGGGTGCGTCTTATAATCAGGTGTGTCTTATACTCGGGACAATACGGTAATTGGGATAGGGAAAATAATCAACTTGCCCCTTGATACAAGGAAATCTACTGCTGGAGTTTCTTGTATGGCCACATGTTACCCCTTGGCTTACAAATGTCAGCTTTTGAGTGAGCTGCTATAGCCAACAATTGCTAGAAATAGCAATTGCATTTCTCTCACTCTTGCATTTCTCTCACTCACTATACATTAGCAAATCCAATATTAATAAAAGCTGAAAAAATATTTCTGACAAAATCTTGAGTGGAAGCTTTCATGGCTAGCTACGATTTTCCAGGACAAAGGATTTATAGGTAAAAAAAAGCCATGTATTTATAAAAAAAAGTCTAAAACTTGCATTAAAAACAACAACAAAATTCACTGTGCTAAAAAAAGGTATTAAAATTAGCAACAATGAGTAAAAATTGTTTAAAATACACATATATAACAAACAAAAGACCAACGTTTCGTCCTACACATAGGACATTGACTAGGTCAAGGACAGCGTGGCTGTGGATGTCATTGAGCAAACCCCTCTCACACACAATAATTTAACTGCTGGCAAAGCACAACAGGAAACTGCCCAGGCAATTAACACCGGCACCTGCAACAGAAGCAACATTTGGTTACATTTGGTTTCCAGTTTTGCACAGAACAATGAACGAGGGCTCTTTAAGAAGATCGCTGGTAATGAATACCCCTAGAGGCCAGCGGGGCCAATGTAACAGATGAACTCTTTGCTTCAATGTAACAGATGAACTCTTTGCTTCTGTTATCTATGTGTATTTTAAACAATTTTTACTCATTGTTGCTAATTTTAATACCCTTTTTAGCACAATGAATTTTAGTGTTGTTTTTAATGCAAGTTTTAGACTTTTTTTATAAATACATGGCTTTTTTTTAACCTATAAATCATTTGTCCTGGAAAATTTCTCACAAACGTCAGAAACGACAGACAGGATTTGATTTACAGCAATTATATTAGCTGTGGTAAATTTTACAAACAATACTTATTTTCTCCTAAAGAAATATGACCTTCAAAAGTGCAAGGCATAGGTTGCCTTGATGTATCACCTACGCTAGGAGCTGGTTGGGGGAATAAATCCCCAATGGTTCTGCTGGATGTCTCTGCAGCTTTTGACACTATGATATCCTTCCGGATCCTCTGATGGGGAAGGAACTAGGGGGCACTGTTTTACAGTGGCTCCAGTCCTTCCTGGAGGGTAGGTTCAAGAAGGTGGTACTGGCAGAATCTGTTGGTACGTTGGCTGTTGCTCTAGGTTGTCACTCAGGATTTCCTTCTGTCCCCAATGCTTTTTAAATATCCACATGAAACTGCTGGGGGAGGTCATCCAGGGACATGGGGTTGGGTGTCACCAATATGCGGGTGACACCTAATTCTCTCTTTTCCATAATCAGTCAAGGAGGCTGTAGAAGTCCTGGATTGGTGTCTGAAGTTGGTGATGGGCTAGATCAGTGTTTCTCAACCTTTTTCCGACTGTGCCCCCCTTCCGATCTTGTTTCCTTCCTGTGGCCCCCATCCTACCGGTAGAAAGGTAACTTGCCCGTGACAAATGAGATGCGGACAGCTTGGTGCGCGTGGCAGTGCAGTGCGGAAGTGGGAGGGAGAAGGAAGGGGAAGCAATGTTGCTGCCGCAGAGTGCACTTGGTGATCCATCCACTGGGAACCACAGTCACTTCTCTGTTCACTTCACTTCTCTGTTTTCTTCACTTCTCTCTGTGGCCCTAATCTCATGCCGTGGCCTGGCCCCCCTTTTATGTGATTTTCATCTGTGGCCCCCTTGGAATATCTTGGGGGCCCCTGGGGGCCATATGGCCCCAGGTTGAGAACACCTGAGCTAGATGAGGGTTAATAAGCTGAAAATAAATCTGGACAGGACAGAAGTGCTATTAGTGAGGAGATCTGTAACACAAGAAATGGGATGAGTTTGCAGGTTCAGTTTAGTGGGTGCTCTTGGATCCAGCCTTGAACCTGGATGTCCAGCTGACAGATGTGGCTCAGGGTGCATTTAGGCTGCCATACCAACTATGACTTTTCTTGAGTCAGGCAGGTTACCTGTACTGCTGGTGATGACCTATAAAGCCCTAATGGTTTGGGACCTAAAAGATTATCCCTCCCCACATGAGTCATGCCATTCCATTAGGTCACCAATGATGGCTCTGTTGCAAGTGCCATCACCATTAGATATACACTGGCAGCGACTCACAACAGGGCCATTTCTGTCCTGGTGCGTGGCCTGTGGAATTCACTCCTAACTGAGATCCAGACTGTCATCTCCTTGCTGGTGTTTTGAAGGCAAATTAGTTAAATTTGTTTTGTTCTGCCAATCCTTTGACTGACTGGGGTTTTTTGCTCTGTTGGCTCTAGTGATTTTTAGTGTTGTTGCTAGCCATCTTGAGCTTTCCTGTTGGGTTTGGAAAGGTGGGTTATAAATGCTTTTTAAAAAAAAAAATAGGTTATGAAATCTAAAAACAGATGGTTTTCGGACTTATTTCTTCATGCTGATGTTTTTTAAAAAATGAACACAACATCACTGAAAATGTGCCTTACATCAAATCAAAGAAGTAGATAAGATTAATGTCATTAAAAGGAGCATCTTTTCTTGTTTTATGACCTTTCCCCCTCAAATTTCAAGTTGTTATGGTCACTCAATTTACTATGATGAAAACAGCCACTCATAATTTAATCTTTGGCTGAAAGAAACCTAAAACTACTTAGGCTGCAATCCAACACACCTGGGAGTATGCTCCATTGAACTAAATGGTGCTTCCTTCTGAGTAGAAACGCACAGGATAGTGATGTAAGTAACAAAAGTCTCATTTATAGTTAGAGCCAAATGACAATCTTGGGAAACCTTTAGCATGGGGGGTGGGTTGGGTTCCCATGTTTGCATGCTCCCTCCCAAAGAAACTTTCTGCACATAGAAAAATAGCATCATGGAAAAAATATCCTCTCCAATATGCTACTTTTCTATTTGCAGCAAGATTTTTTTTTAAATGACAGGAAAGGGTTCATACATTATTACCGGTACCTCTCTCTACAGATTGAACAGGGACATTCCAGGAAAAGTTTAACTCTTAATTTTGCGGATTGCATAAATTAGACCACAATAGCCTTTAAAGGGCCAGAGATCATCATACTAAATCAACATGTGTAGAATTTGACCTACAATTCTTCGGTCTGCACCACAATGGAGAAATGCAGTTTCTGACTAACAAGTCCATCCCCATTTACTAGAGCATTAGGTTTACACACCACAGCGCACGCAAATTCAATTCCTCAGATTAAGAATGCATTTGGCCTGCGGATCAGAGATCTGCATTGAGATAGGGGTTTGATGTTGCCATGGTCATGTTCAACATGGCGCCAGGGCAAGTTACTACCTCTATTACTACCTCTATTACCTCAAGTTACTATTAACTGGAAAGCAGAACCGAACAATTTACTTCAAAGGGTTGCAAAGGCAAAATAAGAGGACAGTTGCAATAATCAGTGACACTATTCTTCAAGCTGTAAGCCCAGACAGCCCATTCTCCCTTAGACTGTCAGCAGGTTATGACTGTAGGTAGAGGACGACTTTACATCATACAGCAGTTAATAATCACATGCTAGCTTCCCCAATATATGCATACACACAATGTAACACACACTACAGCAGCACTTCACCTATTATAGTAAACTGCTCTTTTTCTATACTGTACTGTGATATTCGCCAAGTAGGAAAACAGTCTTGTGATAAGCAGCTCTTATGGACAAATCCTAAGGAACGTCTTCCACAAGTGCCACAGCTTCCCTTCACCCAGCATTTTCTGTTCAGTGTAATGGGAGTTTGCCTTGAAGAAGCTCTTGATGGACTGCAGATTATAATATTGAATCTATTCTCACTCACTGAGAAGAATAGTGAACAGACCATATACTGCCTATTTATGAAAGCAAATACAGTAACTTCTTTATTTTTTGCTCCAATAACACTACCACCACAGTGATAAAACAGGACATCAGACAATTACAAGTATTCAATGGGAACTGGCTGACATGGCTAGAAGAACATGTCTGATTTACTGGAAACCTTTCTGAGTCTTGGCTGAGCTATGCTGAATTGAATGAGACTTCAGCACGAGTCCATCCATTTAACCATGGTTATACAAGAAGAGCTTGTGGCAAATTGAGCTCTGCATGAGCAGATAACAGACTGCTATTTCTTGTGCTGTACATTTTGGTCCCAGAATTTAACAGGCAAAGAGAAAAATGAACAAGATTTCAGTCTGGAAAGTAGTTTGATCAGTTGCTTACATTGCAAATTGCATTGCAGTCTTATGAATTTCTTGCCCTTTAGAATCAAGCTACTCAAAGTTACTTCTCGCTCAATATTAACACCATGCAGCTTATCAGGAGCTGAAGTTTTTAACACTCATAGGGCATAAAGTAGCAAATGTCACACATGTTTTTCCAACCCACAGAAACTAATTTTTACTCCCCCACCCCCGACATGCAAATCCATTGGAGTGTGTGGCAGTTCCTTGATCTTATTTAGTGGTAATTAGAAAAACCCCTTTTATGTTCATTTTTATATTGCCTCTATTAGATAACTCCCTAAACTCTTATCCTCAAAGATTAAATGGGATGGTCAAGGAATGCTACAAATAGGAACAGTACCTTGACACAGGTTCTAAAAAGTCTTTCAAATCATTTCCCTATTCAGCTGCTGCCACACAAGAATTTGGCACCTATCTGCATAGCGGTGTCTGCTGATATTTAACAATAAATTAAACTCCCCATTTATCTGAAGTTTTCAAACATGAAAACAGACTCCATTATCTACCAGTTGGTCAAAGAGGCTATAAGCAAAGTGGGTGGAATCCAGTGTGATCTGGTCTTAGGAGTGAATGATCTATTCTTGACATTCATCCACAAATCCTACACAGCAAGGCAAAAACAGAGCTCAGAATAAAGTCCTGAAACATGGTAGTAATAGAAGACAAGTACTAACATAACAAGCTAAATGTTCACCATCTACCAACACAAATACGAGAGGTACTTCCATGTAACAGAATGAGTTGGTATTGCTCTATTCTCAACCTCTCCCTGCTTCATTTTTGAAGTTACTCCATGAAGCATCAACACTGAAGTGTCACAACAAATAAGGAGAAGCAGGGTGCGGAATCTTCATACAGTCTACTAACTCTTCAAGCTCACGAAAATCACCCTGACCCATAGCAAGCAGACACTATCAATTCTCCTGCCTTTTCTACAGTACCAGCACTTCCATCCATTACAAGCCTGGAAATACTTAATAAGATCAAAGCTTTCCCCCTTTCTGTAGAACAAAGAGAAATGTTTTGTGCTGGAGAAAGAACAAAATCAACACTCCATGAAAGCCATATTCTGGCTGCTTTAGGAGGAACGGCAGACTTCATTTTACTTTACTCTGACGTATACACCTTCACATAAAACTTCAAATTACTTTAACTTTTAGCAGATATAAAGGAAAATAATTATGCATTTGAAGGATGTTGGTGCTTGTACCAAAAAGATCAAGCTATTTCTTCTATTGCTTTTAAATTCTCTGAAGCTCATAAGCATTTTTAATAGATTTAGAGAGGTCTGTTGTGTGATTCAAAAACTCCCTGCTGCTAGCACACTGCCACAGAAGTCTATTAAAAGTTGATTATACAGCTTCCATGTACAAGGATAACTTAATAGCACCCCATATGCTCAACAACTGCAAAATACTTTGTAATACTTTGCAAGGAAGTAATACTTTGCAAGGAATTTAGAGATGCCTCAATACTAATTCCAATTTATCATTCCTCATTAAGACAATTTGGCAACTCACAAAGTTTCAACAATGTTAAAGTCAAACTATTTTGCATCCTGAGCAACAGATACAACTTAGAACACAATCCAATTTGGACTTCTGCACCTCAACATCAGTTTCAACAACATCAAGTTCAGAAAAATAAGCGCACAAGAAATGCTCTATTTACAATATGCAATGACCAAGGCAACCCAAGAAAATAGAGCCATTAATAAGACTGCACTTATTAAACTCTTAACAAGAACATCCTGCTTCAGCACTTCATTTTTCTGAATGAATGCAAATTTAAAGCACACATATCTAAACTCCTAGTAAAGAAGATACAGAAAACATGTTAATAAACGTTTTGTTATACGTTTCTGTCCTGACTTTCTATACAAACGCTCAAGGAGGCTTACAAGGGTTAAAACAATTAAATATAAACAAAATAAATTAAAACAGACATAGACCAATACAAAATGATTCAAACTTAAAGACTCAAAGTTATGAATCAGACTGAATATATCCAAAATGCTTTTGTTATTGAAAACAGATGGTGCAATAATAAGAAAAGTATCTGGACCTCTAATTCCAAACAGGAAACATCAGTCTTATTGGCTGACTGCTTTCTAAAACAATCTCAGATAGCCGCATACACTGACTTTTAAAAAACTAACTAGGATCATCTTCATTTTTTCTCAGCTGCATGAAATACAAATACCGGTACTCTTCATGTTTTCAAACATATTTGTAAATGTAGATAGGAATTATAAACACATGTTTAGTTAAATATTGTATGAGAAAGTAAATGCATTGTATAACTGAAGCATTTTAATCTAAGTAATCCATCCTATGCAAGTATAATCTAACTGCTCGACTAGTCTAGAAATTACAAAACAGCACTTCCAGCCATGCTACAGACTTTGGAAACTATACGAACAAAAGGAAAACCAGAACCCACCCCCCCTTACCGTTTTTCCATTGTAGTAATACATCAAAGAGTTGCTGCTCATTCCAGGTACAGGGTAAGCACAATACATATTCGTTCTAAAAATGACAGCCTGCAGTCAAAGTGCACAGCTTCCCTCCAAGACATCAATCCACCGATCAAACACTGCAATTCTTCAGTCCCATGTAAGCACACATGGATCTACTCAGAAGGAATTTATGCAAAATAGGACTGAACCATCTCATACAGGAAAATGGGGAGAGTGTGGGGGGGAGCTTTCAATTTCAATCCAGTGTTGATCCCTAGTTGCAATGCAAACAAATCAAAGTTCTATAAACTATGATGTAAGAATTTTCACTTCTGTCAAAAGCATATTTGTTTGCAGCTACAGTCATACTAAAGCGATTTGCTTTAAAGTTAAAATGCCAATAATAAATCAGCTAGTTAATCTTTCTGTTTTAATTAAAACGGGAGCACTCGCAGAGGTGGAAACCTAACTTCTTGCACCTTTAGCCCCATAGACTTCCATCTCTCTCTCTCTCTAAAGTTGCTTCCAACTTTCACAAATACGCTCAAGAACTGTCATGGGCTGGAAATGCTGAATCACATGCAAGGAGGAGGAGGACCCAGACAGCTAATTGCTTCCTGAACCAAAAACCAAGAAGCCCTTTGGCATTCATTAAGTGATTACTAGAGTCCTATTTTCACTGAGCGCGCACCATGGGCCCTTTTAAAGAGCTGAGGAAGAAAAATGCTGCATTTAGTATATTGTGTTGCACATTAATACAACACTGAACATATTTTAATTTAAGAAAAATAGCCTATAATTGTTGTTTAAAGGCATGACATTTGGACTAACAAAAAAAATTTAGTCTGTTTTCCAATTGTGAAATTTTCTTCCTTCCCAGTTCTAAGAAGTTACTTACACAGATCTGTTTGTCATTCTTTCTCTGAATTATATCATTGCATTTATTGCCCGGAGAGGCAATTTTTGTTGGAAAAGTATGGTGTGCGTGTGTGGATGTATTTTCTCCTTGTGAGCAACTGAAAACTATCTCAGTTTTTCTGAGAAACTTATCTGAGATTAAATTGAATGCTCAGATGTGGGAATGTATAAGAATGAAGTAACAAAATAGGAATGACTAAACAGGATGACTAAATATAAGAAAGAAATCCCCTATTATAAATTCTTCTCTAGGATTCGCAACTCATGTGAATAGTTATTTATATAGTCTCTGCTCTCAAAACACTTTTCTAGGAACTTAAAAATTGAGCCAACTGCCAAACTCATTATAGAATTCAAGATGTACCGGTAGTTATTTCCATATTAGAGGAGGTTAAAAAAAAAGACCAAATTTTATTAGAAGTTAGCAAGATTACAAGGTAGGAAGCAAGATTAAGGTAGCAAGCAATAAGAATTAGGATAATTTGACCAAACCCATAAAATGGCTATTTGAAAATTGTCACCACAGTATGAAACGTTGCAAGTTAACCAACTCTTTATACAGATTATCTCATTATAGCCTCTTAATGTCTACTGTTAAAACTATAATGCATAACATAGAAGTAAAGATTGCAAAGTGCATTGTTCATATGAAACAAATTGAGATACAATTTTGTCTAAGTCTATTATTCCATCTTGTCCAGCTGCTTTAGGTTAATCCAGCAGGGTTACTCATTTATGATTTGCCCCTCCAACATTCATAAAATAACCTCTGTATCAACCACTGCTGCGATTATCTAGGAATAGACTGGGGGGGGGGGGTTGGCGTGGTATTTGAGGGCCAAATGATGCATCACATGATCACTTCTGGTGTTAAGCCAGTGCCAGTCAATTAATGAAAGATTTAATGTAATGTAAATCAGCAGCAGCTGGGTGTGTGTGTGTGCTGATGTGACAGTGGCCTGTTGCACGTAGGAAGGGGGGGTGTTACTACTCTTGCACCATTTTCCTCATGAAAAATGCCTTCCCCTCCCCCCCAATGTGGCTATTTCCTGCAAATAGCTGCTTTGGGGTAGCAGCAGCAGCAAGACTTATGGTTCTGAACTAGATCCGTCCCACAGCTATTGTTACTACTACAGAAAATAGTTATATACTGTACCACTTTTTAACAAAAAATTCTTAAAAGCAGAGTTCACACTTCCAGTTTATTTCTGGGGTGAAGCCCAGCTCATGGGCTTAACGTAAGTAGTCATTTGGCCCTAGATGTCTCCCTTTTCAACTCACAATCTTAATTAAAATTTACTTTGTTTCTGTAACCACCTCATTTGATGGAGTAGGTCAAACAACAGTGAACCTGCTGAGTAAATATCTCAGGTTGCTGTATGAAGTAGGAGGATAGGACACAACAGTAAAAAGCAGATTCCTTTGTGAGGAAGAGCTCCTAGAATGTACTTATTACAAAAGTACTCAACACAACATATTTGCCTCCAACATTAGACTCTGTAAGCTGTAGTTTTTAAAATGAACATTTAACCTGAGCAACAGCTGCACCAAACTCATAATTCTAACATGAAGAGAACTGGATCAGTGATACTCAAAATCAATACATTTATTCTTTACCTTTTGGATGCCATGTCAAGAACTAATCTTACAATTCAGCTGGACAGAACACAGCAAATGGGGAGAGATCCCATTTCTTCAAATGTCATTAGCTGGCGGAAATCTGAAGAGGCCGATTGGGCCTGCCCTGGTTTACACCCGGGGGATGGGTGGCCCTGGGCCGCCAGCCGGATCTCTAAGGTGGATTTCTCTCTAAACCTTGGCAATCCCAGGAGTTGACTATAGCAACCACAGAACCACCACCAGAACTTCTCTCTGCTAGCCCTGAGGTTTAATGGCAAGTCAGTATTGTCTACAAGTCAGAAAACGTGTGCTTCCTCACGTGGGTAACAAGAAAAAGGAAATGAGAATCAGACAAAAATAACTGTTTAATTCAAATTTTATAGGCTGCCTTTTTACTCTAATAGTTTTTAAGGGTTGCAGACTGTTGTTCATTGACTTTTATCAATTATTCAATACTTCTTTTATGACTGGTGGTTTTTATTGCTGCTGGTTGGCTTCTAATATGGTATTTTATGTATTTTATAGGTTATGTATTTTTTATTGTATATGTATTTTTAATTGTGTTGTGAACCGTCTTGGGTGCCCTTCAGGGAGAAAGGCAGGATAGAAATCAAGTACTGTAAATAAATAATAATATAGTCACCAAGGCAGCTTACAATTTCACTAGAAACAAAGTCAAACAACCAAACAAAATACCATAACAGACTGAACAAATAAAAACAAACAGAAACCAGTAGACAGCATGAACAAAAATAAAACCGAAGCACACCAAGAATAATCAAAGGAAAAGCAGAAGAAACAAAGACGTATTTACTGCCAACTTAAAAGCAGGCAGTGCAGAGCCATTGAAATGGCCCTGCCCCATGTCCCCATCAGCACCTCAGTAGGTCGGGTGTGATCACTCTTAATATAAGTTCTTTTTGATGATGAATTAACAAATTTGAAGACAAAAATGGGGTGACTTAATAAATTTAAAAATTTGAAGTGGAAGTTAAGACTTTTAGATGATAAAGGAAAGGTTAGTTAACCCTTTTGTGAATAAAAGAAAAATAATGTTTTATTATTTGAAAAGACTTAAGTAAGATGTGATTTGTTTTTAAGAATTTTATATAAAAAGGGGATATAGGTTTTTTTTTAAAGAAACATTTGAAGGTTTTTATTTTAACACATTTGGAGAAAAATGGGGTGGCTTTATATATTAAAATATTTGAAGTGGGAATTAAGTTTTTTGGATGATAAAAGAAAAGTTAGTTAATCTTTTTATGAATATTTGGATACCACTTATAGATTCTTTAAGAGAGAGAGAGAGAGAGAAGGAGTGATGAAGTGTGAATTTAATGAATAGTATATTAGAGATATAGGCTTAGTTAGATATTAGAAGTAGAAAATAGATAATAGTATACAAGTAGGATTTACTGCTTCGCGCTTGCTGTAATCTTTCGTAGTATGTTGTATAGTTTTGTTTTGTTTTTGTTTTGTAGTTTATTAATAAAAATTTAATATATTTAAAAAAAAAAGTAGGTCGGGTGTGATGTGGAGCAGAACCTTGGATGATGACATACTGTGCAGACAGGCTCATAAAGGATCAAGTTCTCCAATACATATCTAGGTCCAAAGCCATGTACTGCTTTAATTACCTATAAATTATAGGTAATAACTTGCATCTTGCTTGGAAACATACTGGAAGCCAGTGCAGCTTTGCAGAGCACTAGTGTAATGTTTTCTGACCAGTGAGTGCCCAAAAGGATCCTAGCTATTGCATTTGAACCAGCTGAAGTTTCTGGACAGTCTTTAATAGCAGCCACACCTGAATGCATTGCAGTAGTCTAAAACAAAACATGACTAAGGCATAGCTCACTATCCGATACAGATTTTAAACCCATCCCAGAGTCAGCTTTCCCACTAACAGCGCTTTTGTCTTGCCTGGATTACGTTTTAGCTTATTAGCTCTAATCCCATTTTTCGGGGCTGTCAGACACCGATTCGGAACCTCCACAGCCTCCCTGGTACCAGATAAAAATGAGAGTTATGTCATCAGCATATTGAAAACACCATACTCCAAACCTCAGAAACTGTTCCCAGAGGCTTCATATCATATGAAGATATGAAGGCTTACCAGAGTCCCGGTATTCACCGGGACAATCCCGGCCATGCCCCCGGTGTCCCCCTGAACTGCCGGCGTCCCCCTTAAACAGAGACTGTCCTGGCCCACCGGCTGCATTGTGGCTCCTCCTCTTCGTCCCAGCTGACCAGGGCTTCCCCCACTGCAGCGCTTATGCGCTGCGTCTTCGTCCCAGCTGGGACTCTTCAAGCACCCGAAAGTGGCATTTTTTACCTTGTCGGGGCTCCAGGGGTGTGCAGGGAGGCCTGCACAACCCTCCGCAGGCCTCCCCGATGTTTACAACGCTGAAAAATGGCGAGTTTAGGCCACTTCCGGTTTTCGCGAAAACCAGAAGTGGCCTAAACTAGCTGGGTTTTTTGCATTTTAAACATCGGGGAGGCCTGCAGAGGGTCACGCAGGCCTCCCTGCACACCCCCAAAGCCCCGGCAAGGTAAAAAAACTCTGCTTTTGCCCCCTCAGCTGGAGGATTTCATCCTGACTGAGACGCTGGGCAGTGGCACCTACGCAACTGTCTTCAAAGCCTACAGGAAGGTGAGAGGGGAGGACGAAGTGTTTCCAGGCCCGGGGGCTGAACTAAAAGATATAGATCGTGGTGGTCCCCAATCCAGTGCTGGCTTAGGTGGCTTTAAATAAGAATTAGAGTATAATTATTTGACCAATTCATGAAGAAGAGGTTTCTCAATGGCCCTTATAGCAAAATGGAGCCTCCAGCTTCAGAAGCAGTATACCTGTGAATGGGGCAGGACTGTTGCTTTCATGTTTGCTGGAAATATCTGACTGTCTGTGGACACGCCCCTGCGTGTCTCCCTTTTGGGGAACATGCCCACTTCCGGCAGAAGTGACATCACGGTTCCTTGTCCCTCCCCCGTGATGTCACTTCCGCCCCCTTGGGGTGCCAGAAAATCTGGTAAGCCTATAGGATGTTAAATAGCACGGGGGCCCTCATAGGTTAATGGGTTGAGCAGCAGACCCTCAATACTACCCTCTAGAACCTACTTGACAGGCAAAAGCAGAGCCATTGGGAAATGGAACTGCGAACCCCAACCCTGCCAGGTGGTCCAAAAGGATACTATGGTTGATAGTACTGAAAGATTTAGCAAAACTAACAGGGATGCATTTCCCCTGTTTAGATCCCAGCATGGATCAACAACCAGGGTGATAAAGGCTGTTTTCAGTACTATAATCCAGCCTGAAACTAGACTGGAAGATACAGTAGTATCATCCAAGAAAACCTGAGTTGAGCTGCCGCATCCAGTTCAATCATCTTGCTTAAGAATGGCAGTTTTGACAATGGCTGATAATTACTAATTATTAAGGGTGAAGGGCTTTTTCAGTAGAGGTCTTACAACAGAATACAGATACAGAGGAAATTTGAACCCCTTCAAGAAGGCATTTACCACCTTGTTAAGAACGATTTTTAAAATTGTTTTCTTTCATTTTCCCTTTGTATCATGCCCCCATATTTAATATTTGACAGAATATACATCAATGACAGGCAGCACCACTCAAGCCACCCTTGCCTGCCCATGTCATCTATTGCCAACATTATACTATGGACTATTTTTCTGTGAACCCATTTACCTCAAATGGACAATATGAACTCACCTCAAATGGACAATATGAACTCTAGATACATCTTTCCCTAAAACTCAGGTCAAGACCTGAACTCCATCTTGAACTCTGCTATTTGATATCACAGACTCTGAGAAGGCGAAACAGTAGCGTAATCTCATTTAATGTATCTCCTCTTTGTATGTGCATTTTGGTTGTCTCCACTGAACACTACCTCTCATCCCGAGAATGCAATTCCTGTTTGTAATTTCTGTATCCTGCTTGTATCTCTCTATCTTAGAACTACCCATTGAAAGGTGTTCCATGCACATCTCATTTTGGCTCTCTCCACTGAGACTTTGGATTAACCCCTTCAGCTGCAAACTGCATTTTGACTCTCCTCAGGTAGAAATGTCCTCTTTTAATTGTGTACCAGGAAGGGTTATACCAGTGCTCATCTAGATTCTCATTCAACCACTAGGTTATTTACACACCTATACAGCAGCCTCTGGAGTCTCCTTTCAGAAGCCTAGTAACTGGATTAAGGCATTGTAAATTGCATGCTCTCAGGGCTACATGTAGGTACAGTAGCTTCCCAAAACCCCTTAAATGCTAGAGCATTTTGACCAGCAAGTGCTTCAGTGTTCCCAAACTTTGTCGACCACTGGTCACAGCTCCCCATTACACTATGTTAATACCTGCCAATTGGCACTGCGCTGTTTTCCAAGAGGATTCCGTGGCACTCCGTGGCTCCCCTGGCTGATTTTCGCGGCTACCCTGGGAGCTATGCCTCCCAGTTTGGGAACCACTGGCTTACTCTAACCTGGCGCAACAACCTGGGTGTGTGTCATGTCAAGCTAAGGTCTCGGTGCTGTTCAGAACCTCTGGATCCCTGCAAGGCTTCGAACCACTTCAGGAACTCATGTACTTATAAATGAGCTTTACACTCTCTTTCCTCTCAAATATCCCTCTCTTCTATCTCTCCCCCTCCTTTCTCCATCTTAGCTTAGGAACAAAGGCAAAAGAGTAAGGATTCCATGAACTCCTTCCCTGGACCTTGCCTTTTATTTCTATTTCAACATGTGCACCATACATACTGCAAAAACACACACTCGCCACTATAATTAGGAATATACATCTGTTAGGTCAAATTGTATTTATTTATTGATCTTTTGGTGAAAAGGGGTATATTTTGGTGTACCTTTTGATATTTGGGCTTTTAAAATCTGTAATTCTTTAAATTGGAAACTTTTTCCTGGTGGCCCAATCCTATGCAGAGCCTACAGGAGCGGATCTTGCAATTGGGGGTGGATGAGAGAGAAAGAATCTTCATGGTGACAGCAGATGCCAAGATGCTTTGCCCCCTTCCCAGCTTGGACCTGTCCCCCCTGACTCCCCTCGGACTTATGCCAGTAAAACACTTGGCATAGGTATGAGGAGATCCATTGGCAGCTAGGTGACCTACCAGGATGTAAGTAAAACATATTTTACTTACCTCTCCTGGACCATCTGGTCACCACCACCCCACCACCACTGGATGCAGTGGCTGCATTGCATAGGATGGTGGGGGGTAGGATCGGGACATTAGTCTCTTCTTTTAAGTGAGTTGGGTTCACTGCATTACGCTAATCTGTACATGCTCCAAGATCCCTTTTATCAAACAGAGCTGTGTACTTTGTTTCAGCTACATTCTCTCTCTAAAAGTTGCAGAAAGGGCTGATCCCACTATGTCTCCTTAAATAGAAACATTTATTAATAATTCACTTTGCCAGCTCTTTTGGTAACAACCTCTGCCTCCAAAGGCCCTTCTGAGCTGCCTAAGCAGCCATTAAGGACAAGGATCTAGGAGGCATTTGGTCAATCCTACACTTCCAATGAACCTTTCTACATTCTCAGGCTGAAGAGAACATATCCACCAATACGGAGCTAGCAAATGTCCCAGGAACATAATGGATTACTCCCAAAATGGAAAGTTGAAACTGATGTGTTTCTATCAGCACAGTATCTTGCAAAATGCTCACAGCAGGCCACCAATGGCTCCTCACCATCACTATGGGGGTCTAAATGCATCAACCCCCTCACCACTAGGAAAAGTTCCAATGGATGACTCTGTGCTGACGTAATACTGGTGGTGAAGTAAAACTTCTCTGCTGCTGCCACCATCACAAAGTAGGAAGGGTAGTGAAGTTCAGAACTGTTTCTCAACTTTGGGGAAATAGCTTGGTTAATTCTAAGCTAATCTGACATGAACTAGGGGTGCATGCATCCAGTACACAATATCAAAATACTAAAACAAATACATACTCCAGAATTACTGTAACTCCTCTAATACAAACTCCAGAATTAACACTAACTTTTAAAATGTAAAAGGGAAAGGGATCCCTCTGCTGGTTCAACACTAAACCTTTATATTTTCACATTTAGATCCCTTTTAATGATACCTTTGCATTGATCTCAAAACAAGATATAATACAGGATATCAAAATGATGATGCAGTTTCGGCAGTTTCCTGTAGATGGCTGTACAATCTAATTCTTCCCACTAATAAGAATCTTTTTAATTTAACCTGATGGAAATTAGTATGCAATGAGTTTTAGGCAAGCAAAAGCAAATCTTTATTTTATACAGCATACCACTAACCTTTGGAAACCACAGCAGATTGAAAAGGTCATACATAATAACTAGACTACTGAAAGGAGGAGAGGGACCAGACTTCGTATACATCATCAAACTTGCACACACTGCTGAATGTTGGACGGCTGGCCACTGGAGAGAATTAACTAGAAGCGCCAGCAACGGCCCTTCCTCAACACATCCCAAAACGACCCCTCTGATAACTTCTTTCAATATTACAATATTTTGTAAATTAAGTATACTCTGCAAGCTCTTCTTACTATGGAAGTCACATAAAGAGTGCTTATGCTAGTTTTTCAGAAACTATTTTAGTCACAGGACTCAATTGTAGGCATACTCCTATATGGAAATGTTTAAGCCCTCTACAACCAAATATCAGTAAAAGGGTTGAGTAAAAGATCTCTATATATATTCTTTGTGCTTCCACACCTGTCTATCACATCACCCCGAACTAGTTTATTGGTGTTGACAAGAGAGGTATAATTGGAAAGCTGAGATGGGGGATGCAACATGACACTTTATGAACAGTTTTTGTTCACAAGTGGTATATATCGTAGGCTTACCATCCATCCCAGAAATACCGGGTCTGTCCTGGTTTTCCAGGTCTGCCCCCTCCCTCCACTTCAATGACTCTTCTAGAGCATGGCCAACTGCGTTCCGGTCGGCTAAGGCTCCTCATGAAGCTTTCACAGGCGCACAACGGAGAGCTCTCCAAGCAAAAAAAAAAAGTGTTGTGTGCCTACACAAGTCTCGTTAGCCTCGCACAGGTGTGCAAGGAGCTTGGGTCAACTGAACGCAGTCGGCCAGGCTTCAAAAGTCACGGAAGCGGCGGCGACTTAAGGGGGTAGTTGGAGTCCTGACCGGCCCGAACACAGCCAGGCTCAGAAGAGTTGCAGCCTGCCGCGATGAAGATGCGGCGGCAGCTTGAGGGCCCAGGGGCAGTAGGGAGTCCTGGCCAGCCTGAACGCAGCCAGCCAGGAGAGAATGCGGCGGCAGGGGGAAGGAGGACAGTGACAGCGTGAAGGATGAACAAGGCAAGGAAAAAGGCAAGTGGTGACGGCAAAATGGCCATTTTCAGGGCCATAAATAAATAAATAAAAATTCACAGAGGTCAGGCTTCAACACCTTACTTCTTGTACATCCAGCACTCTATTCCTACAGATAATTTTTGGGATTTAAAGGTGTCATCTAGCCTGAAGTGGTACCAGTCTGAGTAAGCAAGTCAGCCGAGTGCAAGGGCCAATCCTGAACACCAGGTCCTATAAAGTCCAGGCCTCAGAGTTTGCTCCTCAGTCTGAGCAGTTTCCCTCTGGTACAAGGACAATGCCTAAGCTCTTGAGCCCATCTCCCAATTGCTGTCTTGGTTCTTGACCCCATCTGTCTTTGTCTTTATGTATTTGCTTTTGACTCCTTTAATACCTGTTAGCTCCCTGGAACTCATCCCCCACCTACCACCTCTTGACCCACTTGGACAGCCTGAGACTGTTATTATTGCCTTGATGGATGATTTACACCTAGGAGATTAATCAACTAGTTGTAACTACCTTAAAGCTGAGATGGGGAATTAGAGAAGTTTCACTAAACAAATTCATGTCCCCAAATATATACATAGAAAGACAAGCACACTAGAATCTGGCAGCTCCAGCATATGCATAGAATAGGGATTACCTATTCTGCAATGTTAGGGAATGTTCTACCTACTACATGCATAACGAATGTGTGCTCATGGAGCATGGCCTGATATTGAAAAGAACAAGACAGTGCCTGACCACATGAAGCTGTGAGTGGATGGAAGCTCTGCATAGTTTTGGCATTCATTCTCTCTATTTCTTTTTTTTTTTAATACAAATCAGTTAACAGTGCACATTAAAATTCACTAATTATAGCAGTATTCTGGGGAAACAGTAACTAGCAGTAACCAAATTCTAATGGGGCCCTGCACTGCTGGAACTAGCATTCTCGCAGCACAAGGTCCTTTACCGCTGTCGCAAAATATGCTGCTGTCGCAAAATGTGACATGCCATTCAGTGTAGCCAGGCCGCTGATGCAAGTGGCCACAGAAAGAGCCCTGGGGCTGTTAAGTCAGCGCAGGGGGCAGGCAGGTGGAACAGGACAGGGAAGGGGCAGATCTGACTTGCAATGGGTGTAGGAACTCATCAGTATAGGCATGGATGTGTTGAATATTCCAGTAAGGACAGGGAAAACAATGAAACCTTGATCATGCATCAGAAGGACTTGGGTAGGTAGAAGATTAGTTTTGAGCACCACTACTTTGGAGAGGCACCACCTATCACTTTAGCTTGTGTGTGTGGGGGGAGGGGGGGATGAGAAATAAACATGGAAACAAATTGCTAGCAAATAGTTCAATTGTTTTCCAGCTGTATAAAAAGTGATAAATTTTGAAGATTTCATTCAGAAATCTAATACTTTTTTAAAAACCATATAGTTGTTGTTGTTGTTCAGTCGTTAAGTCGTGTCCGACCCTTCGTGATCCCATGAACCATATCCCGCCAGGCCTTCCTGTCCTCCACTATCTTCCTGAGTTCGCTCATTTTCATGTTCGTTGCATCGGTGATGCTGTCTAACCATCTCATCCTTTGCCTTCCCCTTCTCCTTTTGTCTTCAATCTTTCCCAGCATCAGAGTCTTCTCCAGAGAGTCCTCGCTTCGCATTAGGTGGCCAAAATATTTGAGCTTCAGCCTCAGTACCTGTCCTTCCAGGGAACAGTCAGGCTTGATTTCATTTAGGATTGACTGATTTGATCTCCTAGCAGTCCAAGGGACTCTCAGGAGTCTTCTCCAGCACCACAGTTCGAAAGCATCTATTCTTGGGCGCTCAGCCTTCCTTATGGTCCAACTCTCGCAACCATACATTGCCACTGGGAACACCATCGCTCTGACTATACGAGCTTTTGTTGGCATGGTGATATCTCTGCTTTTTATTATGCTGTCTAAGTTTGCCATAGCTTTCCTTCCAAGGAGTAAGCGTCTTTTAATTTCATGGCTGCTGTCTCCATCTGCAGTGATCTTGGAGCCCAAAAAAGTAAAATCTGTTACTGCTTCCATTTCTGGCCCTTCTATTTGCCAGGAATTGATGGGACCAGATGCCATGATCTTAGTTTTATTAATGTTGAGTTTCAAGCCAACTTTTGCACTCTCCTCTTTCACCCTCATCAAGAGGCTCTTTAGTTCTTCTTCACTTTCTGCCATTAGGGTGGTATCGTCTGCATATCTGAGGTTGTTGATATTTCTCCCAGCAATCTTGATTCTGGCTTGCGATTCATTCAGCCCTGCATTTCTCATAATGTACTCTGCATATAAGTTAAATAAGCGGGGTGACAATATACAGCCTTGCCGTACTCCCTTCCCAATTTTGAGTTATTACAATATGATTAAACAAATATTAGCACCTCCTGTTTTTTGCTAGCTTGTTTTTAATAACGTTTTCCTTTCCACTTGCTCTGTAGGAGCAAGCCTTGTAAGCCACCTTGGGCATTTGCCTTTGGCATAGGATAAGGCGGGATATATATTTTTATAAATAAATAAATAAATAAATAAATAAATAAATAAATAGGAGTGTCAAAAGTAATTTCTATTTAGCCTGATCCTTAATTTAGTTACACTTCAGAACCTGAATTTAACTCTGTTCAGACATTACTTTGATTCATGCAAGTTATTCACAGATGATACAGCTGCTTTTGGAGTTCAGGTCACCCACATACAGGCATATTACATTCCTTAATATGAACACGATCATCCTATGTCTGGAAAAACGCAATAAAATGTAACATGAGAAGTCTTAACATAATCCTAAATAACAACTTGTAGAATTTGTTGACCATTGATTATGCCATGGTGCTGCTTCCTTAATTCTTGCTGTAGTCAATTTCCTTTTGTTCCAGATTCAAGAGCTCAAAAGTGTATCAAAAAAGCTGACGAAAATCTAATCCTATGCCACATTTGAACATAATCTTTCAAAGAAATGTGAAGTCTACATTAAATATTTTATTTTAAGAAAAATAAAATTATATGCTCTAAATTATATCAGCATTAGTAAAATTATTCATAAGGTATTTCACTAAAGATATTACTATCACTATCAGTAAAATGCGATATTTAGTAAAATAAGTTATAAAATAGGTGCAAAATACATTGTTGCATCATACAGGTTTCTGTTCCCATTTCCATCACTGACCTGTTCAGAATTTATTCTTTTCCCATTATGTGTGTCTTTTAAATGGAAAAAATTGAGAGGAAAAACACACCCACATACACTTTGCATTAGTTAGTAGTATTTTAGTGTAGTGTGGAATGAGAAAAAGACTTTTTTACAATTTTTTTAAAATCTAATTACATGGTTAGTCTCAATAAAGATGAATATGTCATTTAATTTTGGATCACTCAATTTTAGGAATAACATGTTGCATGTTTTAGTCAGTCTTGCTTCTTTTAAGACTACTAGAGGTTCTCTGTAAGTCTGCAAAGTTTTCCTGCATAATATATAAGGAATAAATTACCACTCTATTTTTAGCTCCTTTGCTCGGGGTGTGGGGAGGGAAACAAGGGAAAAAATTATTCCTAGGTTTGGGAATAATGATTTTTTTTGGGGGGGGGGGATTGTATTCTTGGGCTTTTAAAGCAGCTATTCAGCCTAAGAGCTTAGGCAAGCAAAGGCTTTTTTAAAAGCCTCCAGCTGCATGCCTGGCTTCCAGGTACAGGTGGGCCCCCATATCCGCTGGGGATATGCTCCAGGCCCCTCCGTGGATACTTGAAACCGTGGATAAGAGCGAACACCCACTCCATGGTTTCCTGAGGGCCCCCTCACCCTGCCTCCCCTGCAGGCAGGCATGCTTGCCCCCCCCCCCAGCTCTTATTTTTCTTTCAGCAAGCTTTGTTTCTTCCTTAAAACAGAGAATCAGCCTCCACTGCAGGCAAGTAGAACGAGACTAAGTCCTAGAGAGGCTCTGCAAGGTTTCTGTTAAGCTTGCAAAGCCTCTCTAGTATTTAGTCTCGTTCTACTTGCCTGTAATAAGCAGCCAGAGGCTGCTTCTCCTGTTTCTTTAAGGAGGAAACGAAGCTAACTGGGAAAAAAGTAAAAGCCTGGGGGGGGGGTGTCCCCACAATCCGTGGATAACTGAAACTGTGGATAGTGAATCAGTGGATATGGGGGCCCACCTGTATGCTGAAGGTTCAGAACACAGCTGCCCCCAGGCTGCCCAAAATATATCTCACTTACATCTGGAAAAAGAAAAAAGAACACTGTAAACAGAGGAGCTTGGCTTCAGTCAGTTCTCTTGTAGAACAGAACAGAGAGCATAAACAAATCCAAGCACCAGCTCCACTTCAGAAGTAATGCAAAACAGAAAGATCCAACCCACTTCGCTTCTGCAGCTTCACTCTTGTGCATTCTATTCAGCTTGCACGGCTTTGAGTTATGACTCATCCAAGTGCACCTGCGCCATGTGTTAAGAACTGCTGAATAAAAAGCCCAATACCTCCATTTACACAACAAAGAAGCACCGTCTGCATCTCTCCCTCCTTTCTTGTTTGCTCTGAAAGGGGGTGGGTGGGTGGAGAATCCTGCCTTCATTTGATGTGGGTTTTAAATGTAGATTAATTTATAAACAATTTTCTTACTTTAAAGAATAAGACACTTTTAATACCACAAAACAACCCAAAAGCATTAGATTATCACAGTTGTTAATGATTTTTCTACCAAACCCCTCCAAACCTTTTTCATCAAAGCCTTTTATTCTCAAAGGATAAATTTTTGAGCAAGAGGGATCAACAAACTGGTTGCCTGAAAGCCTTCCTGATGCTAGGCTCAAGTTAAAAAAGGCTTAATGAAGGCCTGAAAATCCACCAGGGCTTCACAACTAACATCTGACTTGGTGATTTATGCATATTAATAACTTCAGTCCCATTGAGGCAAGCTGAGCTGTACATGTCCTACGAATCTTAATGTCTTCAGCTCCACTGGGATTATTACCAATGTAAATTTCTACAATTCTCAGCTATTAATCTTTGTCTGTCCTCCTGTTCAGCAACATAATGACTAATTAAACATCAAAAGACATGAACGGGAGATTTTCTCTGACAGTTCCTGAGCCACCTCTCTTCCCATGAGAGGAATTTCACATGACAGGGACAAGTAGGTAAAAGTGTATGAATGTTCTACAAATCATTACTATCAGATCTAAAAAGTATACATCAAAGGCATAGTTAGACCAGGGGCACACAACTTGCATCACTCTGAAGGCCACTTTTTATTAACTCAAAAGGAACACACCACTACTACTATGCTAACCACAGCAACACATTCTTGTAACAATTTTAATCCAGTGTGTGGGTTTTTACCCATCCTGTTAATATCTCTTTTTTGTCTCTATGCCCCACAGCATGTTCTCTCTGATCTGCATCATCTCAGGTTTCTCTGAACCTCTGTTAACCGTACCACCTTTTCTCTATCTATTCCAAAGTTCATCCCACCCCCTCAGTGTAGCATTCACAGGCCTGAACCCTGCATTTAGATATCCTCTTCTTCCCCCCCATGTCCCCCCACACTGTTTCTCTCCCTGACCCATAGCACATTTTCTCCTTTCTTTAGTCTCTATGCATTCTCATGTATTACGCCACAAGCTTCTCTGGATTCCTATGCCACAGTAATTCCAAAAAAAAGGCTACAATGAATTAATATTTGAAATTTTCCCAGGGGACTGCAAATATTTATTTATTTATTTAGAAAAAATTATTCCCCGCCTTATTCTATGCCGAAGGCAAATGCCCAAGGCGGCTTACAACAAAAATTAAAATACATAATTTAAAATAATACATAAAGTAAGTTTAAACAATACACAACTAAATTTAAAAACAATAAAATCCACTGGGGGGGGGTGACAGTATGGAGCAGAGAAGCAGCATGGCAGAGCATCTTGAGACACAGGAGGCAGACCACAACCCATCACCCAAACGCTAGACGAAACAAAAACGTTTTGAGCCCTTGCCGAAAAGTCATGAGATCCCCTGGCAGGGAGTTCCACAGTTGTGGCGCCACAGCAGAGAAGGCTCGCCCACGTGTTGCCACTCCCCTAACTTGCGATAGAGGTGGTACCTGCAGGAGAGCCCCCTCAGATGACCTAAGAGAGCGGGCTGGAATGTATGGGAGAAGGCGGTCCCTCAGATATCCTGGGCCCAAACCGTGGAGGGCTTTAAAGGTCATTACCAGCACCTTGAATTGGGCTCGGAAACGAATGGGCAGCCAGTGTAGCCGCTGAAGCAGCGGTTCAACAGAGTCAAATCGCCTAGCTCCAGTGACCACCCGGGCCGCCGCATTCTGCACTAATTGCAGCTTCTGAACCGTCTTCAAGGGCAGCCCCACGTAGAGCACGTTACAGTAATCCAGTCTTGAAGTCACTAAGGCGTGGACCACCGTGGTCAGGTTCGATCAACTCAAGTACAGCTGCAGCTGGCGCACCAGCTGAAGCTGGGCAAACGCACCCCTGGCCACAGCCGCCACCTGGCTTTCCAGGGAGAGCTGTGAATCCAGAAGTACTCCCAAGCTGCGCACCCGTTCCTGCAGGGGGAGTGCAACCCCATTCAGAACGGGCAGGTGACTCAGTACCTGCATCCAAGCTTTCCTGACCAGTAGGACCTCTGTCTTTTCTGGATTCAATCTCAAACTATTAAGGTCGCTCCAGACCGCACGAATTTCAGCGCATCCCGGACGCCAGAGGAGCTTTGTCTAGCTGTGCTGAGGTGTCTGGTTACCATAGCGGAAGCGAGCGATCTCCCGATTTCCGGCACGATCGAAAATGTTCCAGGCCCATGTTTGAGGGGGCTGCTTCGCGGAGCTACTGCAATCAGATGAGAGGGGGAGGAGAGTGGCTATCGGCCAATCGGAGCGCACTTGTGCTTAGCCAATCACAGCTGCGCTTTCTTAAGAAGGCGGGACAAAAGGTGGGACTATTCGCGGGAAGACACTCCTACAGACAAGCTCAGAGCGTGGCCAGCCTCGCTCGGTCGCTCGCCTCAGCGTTCAGTCGCTCGCCTCGGTGTGCGGTCTGTTAACGGCCTTTAGCCCTCATCCAGACCCCAACTGCCTCCAGACAGCGCTCCAGGACTTCCACAGCCTCCCTGGAGCGAGATGGCAAGGAGAGATAGAGCTGGGTGTCATCAGCATATTGGTATGCTAATAGTAGATATTTGTAGATAGCCTTGTACAAGGACTGTAGATAGCCACAATCAACTCACAGACTTTACTGTTACATGCTCTTGCCCCACTTCTCCAAGCAGTAAGAAGTTCCAGGAACTACCACACAACCCAGGTTTGGCCTTCCCTTTGGAGAAGAAATCACTGGAGGCTTATGTTGTCTGCAATACTAGCTTAATTTACAAATATACATATTTGAGCACTGGGTGGGAGGTCAGGTACTCATCAGCTACAGGCGTCCTCTAAGCACATCTGCAGCGGCTAACTGCCAGTTCTTCCTCTTAGCTTCTGTTCCAGTCTCTCCCTGATAAAAAACTTTTTCTGCTTTTTCAGAATCTCATGCTGTCTCAGAATCTCATGCAAAAACATGCTGTCTTTGTCTCTCTCTCAATTCAAGAGGGAAGAATCACCTTATGGCTTAGCCCATAGGTGGCCAACCCATGGCACGGGTGCCACTTAGTGGCACGCCGAGCCTTTTGAAGTGGCACGCACTGCCATTCTTGCTCGAGCCGAGCACTGAAGTCCCTCTCTCTTTCTCGACCCCAGCACGCCTTTCCAAGCCTGTGGCACTAGAGGAGGTGGTCTGCACCCCACTGCGCCTCATTCTTCTTGCCCTGTCACTGGGCTTTAAATATTTTCGTTGCCTTAGAAATATCTATTTGTTTATTTAAGTGGCACGCTCAAGATTATCTACATAAAATGTGGCACATGGCGTGCCACGGGTTGGCCACCACTGGCTTAGCCTCTCCTCTGGGTGGATGTAACTGACACAGTCCTGAGGGCTCCTGTTGGAGGCTCCCATTCAAAAAGTTTCTTGGGCCAGTAACGTTTGAGTTAACTCTTTTTTGTCCATTTCAGGGAAACCAACTAAGCACTGCCTCAGGGCCTCACACTAGTACCTTGCTCATTCAGCACAACATGGTTTGGAGGGGTTAGGATTTCATATTGTGAACGAAGCTACTACCGATCTGTTTGGCTCTTTATGACATAGCAAAAAAAAAAAGTTATTGCCATAAAGTTAACTAAAATGATTGTGTGTCACAAACAGTTCAGCCTTGTTTACTATAAGTTAAAAACAAAACAAAATCCAGTACTTACAGAAGAAGGCAAACCAGGAGGCACCTTTCTTACTTTCTTCGTCTGCAAAGAATCTGCACATAAAGAGTTACATGTTATCAATTAGTTGCATTTGTATTAAAGAAATAAGTAGCAGTGCTGAAGCACAACTGCTAACATGAGCAAAGCATCGCAAAATGTATTTCTGAGAACTAGAAAAGTAGGAAGTGTCATGAGAGAACCCTTCCGGTCAACCATACAACTTCACATCAAAACTCATATCAGTATGAGAAAGTATACCAAGAGCTAAACTCTGACATCATAGTCAATAGGTATGTTCATCTACTTTGAGGCTTGGATCAACAGCCTGGCCCAGTAAACCCACTCACCTACAGTAAAAGGACACCTAAAGGAAAAGTAACTGAATACCATTCAATTATCATCATTGTAAAAATTATTAAAATATAATCAATACACAAAGAAGTAGAAGGTGCATACGGTTAGGGAGAAAAGAGATCTAAGTACGGGTATTGTGGATAACTGGAGGGTGAGCTTGTCTGTCTAACATAGGTAACTGGACCAGTTCCACCGGTAATAAGACAGAACAGTATGACTTGAGTACAGCTGTTTTGTGTTCTCACAGTGGACTATTTGTTTTCCAACTATATCATTAGAGGAGACTTAGAATCTAAGATCCAGTTGGCCACATCAATTGCATGCGATTCATACCTTGGAATTCTCAATAATAGCTTTCATGACTGCTTCTATTTTCTTGTAACTTCATGATATGTTTATATATACTTGTACAATACATACATCCCACAAGTAAATATGATATATAGAGAATGGTAGATTTGCTCACTATCAGGTTTTGTTTTACAATTTCATTGAAATGTATTTGGATTGATCTCAGTTCTGAATGAATGTTTCTCTCTCACGTATTACCTGAGACAGCCCCAAGAAACATCTTACCTGTACTTTGCATTTCCTCAGTTTCAACTATAGGGTGAGTCAACACTGTATATATACACTTACAGTGCAATCCTGCGCAATTTCACGGTGGTGGAGCAAGCACTCCACTGCCAGAAGCCGTCGCGAACGTGCCATAAAGCAAGGTCACGATGACTTGGGAGGAAGGGCGGCTGGCGCAAGGCAAGCCGCCCTCACTCCACTACCGGGACATCCCCACAGCCGCCAGAGGAAAGTAAGAGATTCCCGGCGGGGGTGGTCTGGGTGGCGAGGGAGGGGGCCATTGGCCGAGCCGGCCCAGGAGGAGGCGGGGATAGCATCCGCAATTTATCCCCATCCCCATTCGGGCCAGCGCAGCCGTTACACGGTCTCTTACTTCTGCCAGCTATTTAGCTGGCAGAAATCCGAGGAGGCCCACTGGGCCTTCCCCGGTTTACACCAGGGAAGGGAACGAACGTCCCCTTTCTCCGAGTAGACCTCCAGGCCACTCCAGAGCGGCCTGGAATGGGGATAGGATTTGGTGGGTGGCCAGGGCTGCCCGCCGAATAGTTGCGCAGGATTGCGCTGTTATTGTATATACACACTGCGGCCAAGAGCAGAAGACCTGCTGGGCCTGGTCTTCATGGAGAATCTTTTAAATAAACAGTGCTGTCTCCCATTGAAGGCAAAGCATGTTCCTTCTTATCCAGAGAAACAGTTGTTGGATTCCACCTAAGGCTACTCTCTTTAGGCATGCTGATTTGACACCATTTCAACAGTAACCAATTCTAAACTGTGTCAGGTCTGTGAAGACACAATTGTGGAAACTCAACGTAACCCATAATCAATTCTTCTTCTTCCTAAAGATGGCTGAGATATTTAATTGCTATAGATGACTAATTGGGAGAGAAGCTCACTATTGCTTGAAAAATACAATATATACAAATAGGAATGATAACCTTCAGGAGCATTACACTAGTTATGCAACTCCTATGTTGGGTATGTCCACAGTCTTGCACTTAACCTTGCTTTTTATTGGTGATGGGCTTCAACTGCAGAGGGAAGCAGACAGCAATTATTTCCTAATTTTGCACTTAAGAGCCACCATTCTGCCTACTCCATTCTGCAATCCTTCCCTTTCCTTTTTCTCTCAAATGTCAATATGAGCCTCAGTCTTCCATGATCAAATGGAATATAAATTCAGAGCAAAATTCCTTGGAAATAGCAAATTGATATTGACCTAGACAGAGCAGGTTTCCAGCATATCAAAAAGGTGGTACAGCAAGTTCTCACTTAAAGTTGTTTCATTATAAGCTATTTTGTTTTAAAGTTGTTGAGGGAAAAAACTGATTCCCGGTCGGGCAACTGACTGTGTGCAGTTTGAACGTTCTTCCTATGTCTGCAAGGGTTCTCGCCAGTCCAGAAAGCTCACATTTATTTCAATGTTTTATATTAGAAATGTTTTGGACAGAAGCGTCGCAGAATGGGGTGCGGTGGGCCCCAGGGCGTAGGGCGCTGAGGCTGGGGGGGTGGGGCGTAGGCCTCCTTAAGTTTCGTTTTAGTTTTCGGTTTTTTTCTCCATTTTTAACTATTTCGCGGGCAGCTGCCGCTCCCCCCGCTGGTTCCCAGGGCAGCAGCTGCGTCGTGTGCCCCCCCCACAGTGTGTATGTGTGTGCTTTTGGGGTACAGTACTTAGCTTGTCTCGGCCGGGCAGAAGGCAGCATTTTCCTGGATTGGCGGCATCCATCTTGAATGGGCGGGACACTAGGAATCTGTCTCCGTCTTGTTGGTCTCGCTGGTCGGTCCTCCAGAGCCCTAGAGAGGCCTGGAGGACCGACGGACCAGTGAGATGGAGAGAGATTCCTAGAGAGTTCTGCCCATTCAAGATGGATGCCACCGATCCGGGAAAATGCTGCCTGTTGCCCGGCCAAGACAAGCTAAGTACCCCAAAAGCACACACGCCGCAGCTGCCACCCTGGGAACCAGCGGGGGGGGGGGGGAAGCTGCCCGCGAAAGTAAAAAAAAAACCCAGAAAAAACCCAAAAAGTAAAAAAAAATCCAAAAAAGCAAAAAACAAAAACAAAAATGGCCGTGCCAAAACGTGTTGCGGTGACAAAATGGGGGTGTCAAAAGGGGTGGGGTGGGGCGTAAGGGGCCTGCACCTGCACCGGGTGCAAAATGGTCTGGCTCCCCCTCTGGTTTTGGATGTTTATTTAGAAGTTTGGTGATGTTTTTGTGACCAGAAATATGCTGTAAACTCTTGTTTACTTCAAGTAGCCTAGGGTAAAATTGGTTTCGTTATAAGTTGTTTCGCTTAATGTTGCAGTTTCCAAGAACCTATTGACAACTTTAAGTGAGGACTTGCTGTATTTGGGAAAAGAGTAGTCAGTGTTTAATATTAAATGAATTACTCACCAAGAGAAGATGAATCATGGAGTGGTCTTCTCCGTGGATTTGTGGCAGAAAATGGATAATATGGTGTTCCAGCTTTTCCTGAGGATATCTGGCTTGGACTTCCAAGCCCAATGTCTGTTCGCAGCAGACTGGACTGTAACACAAATGAACAGAAAGAAGAATATTTAAAATGCCTCTCTCCTTGAACTCAAACTAAACTTTCAACGGTGAAGCTAATGAATCATCATAGCTGATGTTGGAAGTTAAAGCCATATATTTGGCTTCAATCGCAGACTACTAAATTCAAATAAAGGAAGCTTTAAAAAATACTTTTTAAGATGTACTGTATATACAATACATTATTTAAGAATCTGTATACTACTGTTAAGCTTCTGTTTTCCAGAAGACAACACGCATTTTTATTATATTCAAAAGTCTATATTCACTTTTATTTTAAAAAGAATATCAGCAAACAACTAGCTGTGTATAAGGACTTTTAACAGCATATCAATTAATAATATAAAAGGAAGAATGAATGACGGCGGAATCCTATACCTCGGCTGGGCTGGTGTAGTAGTGCAAACTGTGCCAGCCCAGGGTGTTGCAAACGTGCCGTAAAGCACATTTTCAGCACCCTGGGAATAAGGCGCAGCGAATGGAAGGCCTGTGCCATCTGCCCGCTGCTCAGCCCACCGGACTGCACTGCAGAGCCGCCAAGGTAAGCTCCAAGTGGTGTGGAGGCTGGGGGGGGGAGGGTAACGGGGTGAAGGGCAGCAACGAGGGTGGATTGGGCCCGGGGGGGGGGAGAGATTGGTAGTGCTGGCACATGCTGAATCCTATCCTTCCTGGGGCTGCTTGGTTCTGCGCCAGCGATTGAGCTGGCACAGATCCATGCAGCCCATTGCGCAGGCTAGGGGTTTACCTGGGATAAGGGGAAAATTGTCCCCTTACCTGGAAGAGACCTTCAGCCTGCTTCTAGCCAGTGCTGAATACAGCGTGGACAGCATGGCCCCGCTGCATCAGCACTGGATAGGATTGGGCTGTGAACTTAGTGAAAGATAAAACACCACTGAAGTGAGTGTCGATTAAGATTTTGTTAATGTGCCAGTCAATTCAATTATCCCTGCAATGTCAAGTAGCTCTAGTGAGCACAATTATTCATTTCATCAAGTATTAAATAGCTAAAAACTGGCTTCTTTTTATTACATTGGGCATCCAGTAAAAGTGCACCTTCCTGAATCCTGGGGAAGCATGCATACTACACAAATCCCTGTGAGACTTGTTGATGATTTCACACCTGGCTTATCACTCAAAAACAAGCTGGTTACAACCAACAGCAAGTGACAAAGTAGCCAGGTCTCAGCATCAAGCAGGCAACACATTTACATTACCTTTGTTCTATGGGACCATACCCCACTGTCATGGGACAAGCAAAGGCAGCATCCAATTCAATTTGTGCACATTGAGAATTGGTCTGGCTACATTCTTCCCTTATCCCATTACTCCCCTACTCCAAAATTCCATGCCAATTCAGCTGCAGGGCAAGGGATAAAGATTTAGTAAAATATACTGGATGATCCTATAAAATAAAGCCATCTTGGATACAATAAGTCAGCAAAGTGAGGACCATTTTCACAACTTCCACTTGCTACTGCCTATGCTTGGACAATACTCCTCTCCCCCACAGTGGCTGAGAGCAGTGGCGTAGCTGGGTCCAGTGGTACCCGGGGCCCTCATGACCCTTGTCCCCCCCCAGGAAGTGATGTCACCCCACCTTTTTTTAAAAGTGAAAACTGAAGCGATGGCAGCAAAAAAGGTACAGCTGCTGCCACCTCTTGCTCGCCAGCCCCACCCCCACCAGTTCCCCCCACCCAGCCGAGGAGCAGGTCAGAAGCCGCCGCCGCCAGCAGTTTCATTGATCGCAGCACTGACTCCTTCAAGCTACTACTGCTATCGATCAAACCACTTGTGGCGGCTTCTGTCCCCCCCTCTTGCAGCGGTTTCTTTTATCCCCCCCTTGCGGTGGCAGCTGCCAATTCAGGAGCTGTTGCCACCTCAAGCAGTTTCATCGATCGCAGCAGCAGCTTCCAAGGAGCCGCCGCTGCGATCAATCAAACTGCTTGCGGCTGCGGCAGCATCTGACCCCCCTTGCTCCTCAGCTGGGGGGGTAACCAGTACGGGTTGGGGCTTCTGTCACCCCTTGAGGTGTGGTACTCAGAGCCCTGTACACCCCAGCTGCACCTCAGCTATGCCAGTTACTTACATCCACTGCCCTGTAAGGAGGAACCCCCCTCCCCAGCAACCTTTTTCTGGTTTAATGATTTCCCATTGTTTGATTTTATCTGAGAACCCTGTTGGCTGATGGCATGGCACAAATATTTTAATTAAATAACAAATTTTGAGCTATTCATGAAAGCAGACAGAATTTTTGATAACATTTTGAGAAAAAGCTTTCAGAATGCACACATTTCCCTCAAAGTTTAAACAAAGCAAATCCTGGGATAAGTATTAATTTTACTAAGATGCTTGTATCTTGTCCAATTAAAAATTGCTGATGACATTTGTGCAGGAATGGATGATTACAGTACCAAACAAACCATGAGCTCCTCCAGTCCTGGCGCCCACAGAAATTCAGAAAACTTCCTGACTATAATAGTGCTAAAATACCTTCCTAACAGAGCTGCGCAGATTTTGTTTGCCAAATCAAAATCAATACAAATGTAATTAACTCATCACATTGATTTTCCTGCCTACCAGAACCAACTGAATAGCAATATTGAGATCCGTCCTGTCCTGAGGGCATCAGATGGAAACCAGATATTCCTTCCTGAGAATAATGGCTAGCAAAAAAGCTTTGTATCAGTACCAGTCTTGTTCTTGACCAACTGCCTGATGTATGTAGGCTAAACCTACATCCAATTACTAAAGGATAATGAATGACAGGTTATCCTTCTGGAATACTGCCTGGATTAATGTCCTTACTAATAAGCACATGCTGCTATTAGCTACCTCTCTACTAGAATCACATAAAAAATATACCAGAAAAGAAAGCCTCTGATTGCCATCCACAGAAAAGACACCAGCTGCAGGAATACTTCACTACTCACTGATTAATGAATGGACAGAGAATATTTTACATTCCTAGACATCAGTACCCATTTCCAAAGAATAGGGTGTTTAATTCAAAGGCAAGACAACTAGACTCTCTCTAAATATTTCAAAAATATAAATTGCACTGGAAATCAATGGAAACTAAAGCCTCAATTCAGTTGAGCAGATTTGAAAACATAACCCCATGGACGCACGACAGGAAAAGGCATGTTTGCAAAAGTTCACAATCATTTCAGCACAAGGATGACTTGTATCCAACACCCTTCACAGAGTATGAGCAGGTTTATGACAGCTGCAACTGACTATACCCTATGACATCTGAACGTTTTCTGGTTTGAATTCATGCATTTTGAACATTTTGGTTAAAACAAAACTGTAATCCTTCTGACTAATGTTATATGAATTTTTAAAGTGTGCTCACAAAGCCCTTTTGAAGAAGAAAAAGAGTGCAAAACAGAAGCAAGCCTTCCCCCACCTCTGCAGCAATGCCCTGCCATTTAAAGAATGACATTTCTCTTCCAGTGCTGCACAACAAAGAAAGAAAGAAAGAAAGAAAGAAAGAAAGAAAGAAAGAAAGAAAGAAAGAAAGAAAGAAAGAAAGAAAGAAAGAAAGAAAGAAAGAAAGAAAGAAAGAAAGAAAGCACACTCACAATATTCATAGTGAGGGGCTTTTTCCTCTGCAACAGGGCTATCCCTCTGCATCAAAACTATCCCCAACCTCTTCATTACATTTGTTGTGATCTCAGGATAGGATGGAAAACTGGGAGTAGAGGAGGGAAAGTGTTGAGGAAAAGTAACAAAGTTAAAATAATACAGAAACACACATGTACAAGAGCTAAGTGCTGCACTTTTAACTCTCAGGTGGATGTTATTATTATTATTATTTTTGTTGTTGTTCAGTCGTTAAGTCGTGTCCGACCCTTCATGATCCCATGAACCACATCCCGCCAGGTGTTCCTGTCCTCCACTATCTTCCTGAGTTCGCTCATTTTCATGTTCGTTACATAAGAAGAGCCCTGCTGGATCAGGCCAAAGGCCCATCTAGTCCAGCTTCCTGTATCACACAGTGGCCCCACCAGATGCCTTAGGGAGCACAAGACAACAAGATACCTGTATCCTGTCGCCACTCCCTTGCACCTGGCACAAAGAAAAACTACTCCTAGAGCCAGGAGGTTGCTTATCCCCATCATGGCTTGTAAGCTGTGATGGACTTTTCCTCCATAAATCTGTCCAATCCCCTTTTAAAGGCATCCAGGCCAGGTGCCATCACCACCTCCTGTGGCAAGGAGTTCCACAAACCAATTACACGCTGGGTAAACAAATATTTTCTTTTGTCTGTTTTAATACTCCCTCCACTCAATTTGAGTGGATATCCCCTAGTTCTAGTGTTATGTGAGAGGGAAAAGAACTTTTCTCTCTCCACTCTCTCCATCCCATGCATAATTTTATACGTCTCAATCATGTCCCCCCTCAACCGCCTTTTTTCTAGACTGAAGAGCCCTAAACGCTGTAGTCTTTCCTCATAAGGGAGATGCCCCAGCCAACTAATCATTTTGGTCGCTCTCTTCTGCACCTTTTCCAGTTCCACTATATCCTTTTTGAGATGCGGCGACCAGAACTGGACGCAATACTCCAGATGCGGCCTTACCATCGATTTGTACAACGGCATAATAATATTGGCCGTTTTATTCTCAATCCCTTTTTTAATGATTCCAAGCATGGAATTGGCCTTCTTCACAGCCATCGCACACTGGGTCGACACTTTCATCGACCTGTCCACCAGCACCCCAAGATCTCTCTCCTGATCCGTCACAGACAACTCAGAACCCATGAGCATGTATGTGAAGTTTTGATTTCTTGCCCCAATGTGCATCACTTTACACTTACTTACATTGAAGCGCATCTGCCATTTTGCTGCCCATTCTCCCACTTTGGAGAGATCCTTCTGGAGCTCTTCACAATCCCTGCTGGTCTTCACCACCCGGAAAAGTTTAGTGTCATCCGCAAACTTGGCCACCTCACTGCTTATCCCCAACTCCAGGTCATTTATGAACAAGTTGAAAAGCACCGGTCCCAAGACCGATCCTTGGGGCATACCGCTTTTCACCTCTCGTCATTGTGAAAATTGCCCATTGACACCCACTATATGTTTCCTAGTCTTCAACCAGTTCCTAATCCATAGGAGGACCTGCCCCCTTATTCCCTGACTATGGAGTTGTTTCAGGAGCCTTTGATGAGGGACCGTGTCAAACGCCTTCTGAAAATCCAGGTATATAATATCCATGGGTTCTCCCGCATCCACATGCCTGTTGACTTTTTCAAAGAATTCTAAAAGGTTTGTGAGGCAAGACTTCCCCTTGCAGAAGCCATGCTGAGTCTCCCTCAGCAAAGCTTGTTCTTCTATATGTTTTCCGATTTTATCCTTGATGAGGCTTTCCATCATCTTCCCTGGAACAGATGTCAGGCTGACCGGCCTGTAGTTTCCCGGGTCCCCTCTCCTTCCTTTTTTAAAGATTGGCGTGACATTAGCTATCCTCCAATCCTCTGGCACAGTGGCCGTTTTAAGGGACAAGTTGCATATTTTTGTCAAGATATCAGCAACTTCATTTTTGAGTTCCTTATCAAAAATGGGTGAATGCCATCTGGGCCCGGTGACTTATTGATCTTTAATTTGTCAATTAAGTCTAAGATGTCTTCTCTTTTAACCTCTATTTTACTTAACTCTTTAGTCAGGAGTGGCCGTTCGGGCAGATCTGCCCAAGGTCTTCTGCCGTGAAGACAGATGCAAAGAATTCATTTAATTTCTCTGCAACCTCCAAGTCCCCTTTTATCACCCCTTTCCCTCCCTCACTGTCCAGCGGGCCAACCGCTTCTCTGGCAGGTTTCCTGCTTCTAACATATTTGAAGAAGCTTTTATTATTCCCTTTAATGTTTCTGGCCATACGCTCCTCAAAGTCTGCTTGGCCTCCCGTATCATCTTTTTACATTTCTTTTGCCACAGTTTGTGCTCTTGTTTATTTTCCTCATTAGGGCAAGACTTCCATTTATGGAAGGAAGCTTCCTTGCCTTTTATAGCCTCATTAACTGTGCTTGTTAGCCATGCCGGCACCCTCCTAGACTTAGTCGAGCCCTTCCTCCTTTCTGGGATACACTCCCGCTGGGCCTCTATTACTGTTGTTTTAAACAGCCTCCATGCACTCTGGAGCGATTGGACTCTTTTTACCTTCCCTTTCAGCTTCTTTCTAACTAGTCTCCTCATATTAGGGAAATCCACCCTTTGGAAGTCAAGGGTTTTCGTGTCAGATTTGCTTGGCACTCTCCCCCCGACATGCATGGTGAAACAGATCACAGCATGGTCACTGTTGCCCAATGGCTCTATAACATTTACCTCCCTGACCAGGTCCTGAGTACCACACAATATCAAATCCAGAGTCGCCTGTCCTCTGGTTGGCTCTGTGACTAGCTGCTCTAAGGCACAGTCATTTAGCATATCCAAAAATCCAGTCTCTCTTTCATGACCAGAGCTTGAATTGACCCAGTCGATATGAGGATATCGTTGCATCTGTGATGCTGTCTAACCATCTCATCCTTTGCCTTCCCCTTCTCCTTTTGCCTTCAATCTTTCCCAGCATCAGAGTCTTCTCTAGAGAGTCCTCTCTTCGCATTAGGTGGCCAAAATATTTGAGCAGTATTTGAACAGTATTTATATACCGCTTTTCAACAAAAAGTTCACAAAGCGGTTTACAGACAAAATCAAATGATTAAATGGCCCCCTGTCCCAAAAGGGCTCACAATCTAAAAAAGATGCAGACCACTACCAGCAAACAGCCACCAGAAAAGACAATTGAAAAAGTGCCTCTTGCCCAGTTAGCAGGGGACCAAAGAAAATACACAAAGTATAAAATACTCGCATTTGAGAAAATACATTATATTGCAAATTCACTCTGAATGGAAATGTTAGGGTGCACTCACAATTATCAGCAGGTTGTTAAAGAATCCAGTTTTAAGAATATCATTAGATAGTGAAAACAAAGGAACCTTGAATGAGTAATCAATAGCAAGTGCTAGAAAATGACATAGATTACGATTCTCTCTTGTGTTTTGTCTTGTAAAAGTTTTCATTAAATGCATTGTGCTCACAAGTCATTAACTATTCGCATAATCAAATAGCATTTTTAAAAATGTATTTATAGCCCAAGCTGATGCATGTCTACTCAGAAGTAAGTCCCACTGTGTTCAGTGGGGTTTACTACCAGGAAAGCGTGTATAGGTTTGCAGCCTTCGAGTGGTAAAGCTACCAAAGTAAAGAGTAAAGCTACTCTTCAACAGGTTTAAGAGCATCAAGAAAAAAGTTACTCACTGAAAAAGAAACACTAAAATTTATAACCTCAACACACACACACACACACACACACACACACACACACACACACACACACACACACACCACTTTTCAACAAAACAAGTTTACAAAGCGGTTTACAGAGAAAATTCAACAAAACAAGTTGAAGAGAAAACAAGTACAGAGAAAAATCAACTAACGAAATGGTCCGTTATGCCATTTTGAAAAGTTAACAGCAGTTATCCATCAACTGTCTCCTACCAATTGCATCGACTATGAAGCTTAATTACCATAGTAGTCATGAACATGAGAAAAACAGAACTATTGTTAGAATCTTTAATACTAACAAAACGAGAACTCAATACAGTATTTTGTTTTTATGCAAAAAGCAGTTTTGGCAGGATATCAGCTGCTTTGTTTCAGTATGCAACACTACTAAGAATATGCTATTTATGAGTATCTTAATCAGTTGTAATCAATATTTGCCAATGAATATTTGATCAATTACAACAGCTTTAAGGAAACACTTGGGGCACAATTTGCTGGCACTGCACGCCAAGTGCCAGCCCATTAGGGTTCAAAGAAGGCCTTGTTTTCTCCTCCTCATCCTGCCCACATGCATACTACACAACATTAGCAGAATTGGGGTGTGGGTGTGGGTGTGGGTGTGTGTGTGTGTGTGTGTGTGTGTGTGTGTGTGTGTGTGTGTGTGTGTGTGTGTGTGTGTGTGTCCCTGTCATCTCCACCTTCTCCTCCTGATAAGAGGCTCTATTTTCAACAGATTTTAAAGGTCATGGACAAATGACTCAAGCTGCCTGCACTGCAGCACTTTAAGTCTTTTATTGTCCTAAAAAGAAGGTAACAGAAAAAGGGGACCAGTTGTCCCTCCTCTCACAGACTTAACTTCATCCTTCCTTTCTCCCCATCTTGGAGTATCCTGATGGCAGGCTAAGTAGAGGCCCTCCTCCTGAAGAGGAGTCCAAGACAGGACATCCACCTGGTGGCTTATTTGGGTTCCTAGGTCCCATCTAGGTATAGTTTGTGGATTTGGATTCTGCCCCTTGTGTGCCCCTGAATAGAGCTGGTGTGGGCAGGCTACATCCCTCCACTCCCCTGGCTGTCTGTCTTCACAGTGCAAATTTGCAAGGCATTTGCAAGGCATAAACTCCAGAAGAACGCATGCACAGCCAGCCCACTCCCTCCACTGCCCAACTTGAGCTGCATCATCCACTACATGGGTAGGGCTGGAACCATATCTGGAACAAGAATGGAGACATGATAATAGACAACATCCACAAAGAAGTGTTTGTAGGAAACAAAAAATCAAGAGAATTAACTCAAATAGAAAAAGCAATCGCCAAATTAAAGGATTATTGTTAGGTGGTCTGGTCACATACATCTTAGCAGAGAGTAAGAACATTCAAGAACAGTTGCACATGCACCTCCAAAGCAGTTGACTTTGGATAATTTGTATGGTCAATGACAACTGTACATGCACAAAACCTTGCAGAATCTCATTTTACTATCTGAGACAGGAACAGTGTCACTCAACTCACAATATAGCTAACTGAGAAACAGATGAATTCATATTTCAGGTAATTATGAACATCACTGATATCAATAGTGACAGTTGAAGCAGACAGTTGTTGCGTGGTTGGAACAAAACACCAACCAGAACAACATCCCACTACTAGCTAAAATGCAGGTCTGTTTAGTGCTAACTCTCCCAGTATCCGTTACATAGAATCTTTGTGTCAACTCCACATGAGATGCCTTTACTGTAACTAAGAATGTCTTTTAGTAGTGAAATAAACTTGAATTATTCCTACTTTCTATTTCAAATGGCATTCTACACCTGCTTGACTTGTCAAGATCCTTATCGTTCTGTGGATATGAAGCTACAACTAAAATAATTTATTGACTGATCACTCTAAAAATGTTTGGTTTCTTTTAACATAACACTAGGGCAAGAAAAGGCTATAGTATGGGAAATTACATTTTCACCTGTTATCAAGATAGCCTCTTACCTCCTAGCTACAAATTTCCCAGTCTATAACATTCTCTCTCATCAGTCTTTTCCCGCTCCACAGACATCCGAAGTTATTGTTTGCCAACGGCCCTGAGCAGGAGCCCTTTGCTGTTGCTTTCTTCCTGTGACTTGCAGCCTGGATTATCTAGGAAGGAGAACAGGCAGGAGCTTCTGGCCCTAATCTATCATCAGTCATCTTTCCCTACTATAACCAAATTTAAGTCCATGTAACTGGAAGGGAGGAAAAAGCGTATTTTCCCCTGCCTCCATTTTCCTTTCCTTTGTTGTTGTCCTTATATCTGTCTAGCTTGGAGCCCCTTGGGGTAGGAACCTGTCCTCTCATTCTGTGCAAAGCGCCATCATCATCACCAACCTATAATTCTATTATTTAGAAGGATACAATTCAACATGAAGGGCTGTCCACTTCGGAACTTTACAATGCCATGATAACTTTTAACTGTAATCTGGCAACAAACCTATACTGGAATAATAGAACATTGGTCATTACATTACATAATTCCCAACATGAACGGACCATCACCTTGGAAACCCTCCATTCCTATCCAGGCTTTTAACACAGTACAGGTGGGCCCCCATATCCGCTGGGGATATGTTCCAGGCCCCTCCGTGGATACTTGAAACCGTGGATAAGAGCGAACACCCCCTCCATGGTTTCCTGAGGGCCCCCCACCCTGCCTCCCCTGCAGGCATGCATGCTTGCCCCCCAGCTCTTATTTTTCTTTCAGCAAGCTTTGTTTCTTCCTTAAAACAAACAGAGAAGCAGCCTCCATTGCAGGCAAGTAGAACGAGACTAAGTCCTAGAGAGGCTCTGCAAGGTTTCTGTTAACCTTGCAGAGCCTCTCTAGGACTTAGTCTCGTTCTACTTGCCTGTAATAAGCAGCCAGAGGCTGCTTCTCCTGTTTCTTTAAGGAAGAAACGAAGCTTACTGGGAAAAAAGTAAAAGCCGGGGGGGGGGTCCCCACGATCCGTGGATAACTGAAACCTTGGATAGCGAATCAGTGGATATGGGGGCCCACCTGTATACCATCACCTCTGCTCCAAGATCTTCTAGGCAATAGCTTCAGAAACATGGGTTGCATATTATCCCCCTTGTCCACATTCCCTTGGGCAAATGAGTTTAAAGAAGCTTCCATTTTAAGCTGGACAGATGCATTACGCTTGGACACAGTCTTATTCCTGTGCTACTTATCAACAGTACAAAAGACTTTGGTTTCTTTTCGAGACTTCAGCAATCTATTCAATGTATAATAAAATAAACCACAACTGGGCCTCCAATAACGTATGTAAGTTATACAAAGTAAGTGAAAAAACTACACTAAACCCCTCACCAATTTTAATCTATAAAAAGGAAAAAGGAAACAAGTTAGAATTACTTAGGTCATCAGCCTCTCTCCTTAAGACATTCAAGAGCATTCTTCATTGAACTGCTCCCTGTTCATCCTCAAGCTAATTCCCAACACCTGCTACCCACTTTTCTCAAGGATGTCATTGAAGATTAACTTCAGAGGTCAGCTCCAAATTCAGAAATACAGGACCTCCAAGCAAGACTCTTTAGTTTCTTAACCATGCTTTATAAGCATGCAATGAATCTAAGAAAGAGGTAAATTCTGGTGCAACTGCTAAAAAAAAAATCACCTCTAGGGACTGGAACAGACTAAAACTGGCAGTGTCTTAGCTATAGTTAAGGCATCATAAGCAGTCCACAGGATCATGCATTCTCTCCACCCAGTAACGTCCCTCTTCCATACTAATTTCCTGCAATGACATCAACCATGATTATTAAATATCACATTGGCATCAACATTAGCCATAGTAAATGCTAACTACGTTTCCCTCGACAAGGTTTTGAAACCAGTTAGCAAACCTTGATTAAAAGGGGACCTTGCTTAGTGTCAACATCAGTACTAGTTTAATCATAGTTAAAACTGGTGGGAGAGAGGGAGCTTGTGCACAAGGAAGTGCACAACCCCACATCCTGCTCCCAATCCCTTGTCCATAGTTCAAAGATTGCCAGCATTATGTTTGCACCAGTCCTAAGAACTTACACAAGAAAAGATTTAACAGAATATATAAGAAAAAATAAAACTATGAAAATTCATGTATGAAAAAATTAAATCTATTTATTAAATGGCAACCTCAGGCAGAACACAGATTTAGTGATTGGATTAATATGCAAGCCTCTCTTTTATAAGGCTCATTTTTCAAATACATACAGCTTAGCCATAACGTTTTGCTTTGGTCAATATCTTATGTTACGTACAAAGTGATATCTGTACAGATAGTCAGGCCACAATTTTTCATCCATGCTCTGGTAACCCCCGGACTAGACTACTGTATTGCAATGTTGTGTACATGGGGGCTGCCTTTGAAGACTGTTCAGAAACTGCAGTTAGCAGTTGTATTTGGTCACTTTTTTTATTCAACAATAAACTGCATATTAGTATGACTCAGATTGAAGCTGAGTAGGAAGAATTCTTTATCTCACCGACTACTAATTTGTGCCACTATAATCAATGCACTTTTATCTGAACATCCTTCAACACTGACTTCAGTGACCAAGATCTCACAAAGAGGTCACAGGTAAGATGTATATGTCCTCCCCTTTCTCCTAGGTCAGGAGGCACTGGAGATTTATTCTTAGATAGCCAGAGTTGTTCGACCTGTGGCAACTGCAAGAGGTATCTTAAGAAGAACTGAAGGTTCCCAACGGATGAAAATGTCTGGCTTTCTTAGCAGATATATCTCCCCTTCTTTCTTGAAAGTGTGGGTAAATCCTTTTTTCTTAGCTTTGCACTCAACAAGGATGGGCTCTAACAACACCAAGGAGATTAGTTCCACAGCAGGGAGTGCCACTTAGTCTTAGACGATTTTTAGATTTTGTTATCAACTGCTCAAAGCCCCAAGCCCAAGCAGTTTGTCCTGGTTAACACAATGAATGCTAACACCCACTAATTTTTTTAACAGCATAGCATCCAAGGTGATATCTGCAATAAAAACCAGTGTAAAGAAAAGTCCCTCCCAACTTAATAGGACTAGGACTCTTCAGCAAGGTTACTGTAGCTGCTGGGTCATGTCCCTTGCACAGTGTGCATGGCTATATGTGTCACACACATATATGTATGTGTGTGTCATGCTTGGAAGCTACTCCCAAATGCAACTAGAAGGGTGACCAGAAAAAAGCCCAAATGAAAAAAGCCCACATGAAAATTGCACACAGAAAAAATTCCACAGATATAAATGCCCACACGGAAATGCCCTCCAGATCCTCTGGTTTCTGAAGCTCGACTGGCAGTAACAAGGGTAAGGGTCTTCTCTATAGCAGTGCCACAATTATGGAACTCCCTCTCTACTGAGTTAAGAGCTGGATCCTCCTTACTAGCCTTCCAGTGGGGGCTTAAGACCTTTCTTTTAAATCTTGGATTGCTTTTGCTCTTTAAAATTGTTAGGAGTTTTTTAGCTGCTTTTTGTTGTTTTGTTTTTGCTTTGATTGCATTTATTTACTGTGATCTTATGGTTTTAAATTTTTTGTTAGCTGCCTTGATTCATTGTTTCAAAGAGAAAGGCAGGGTATAAGTATTGTAAAAATAAATAGACTTCAAAGAAATACACATGCATGCCCAGATTCTATTCTGTCACAGGTCAGTTGCATTGCCTCTGCATACTCAAAAATACTAAAAAAAATACACTGAAATTAGTTCCAATGGCTACTGCAATGTTTTAAAATTGCAAAATTTACCTGACAGCCCGACAGTCCTGGGTCGCGACCAAATAATGGAAATGGACTTCTTTCTGATGTTTTCCCTATAAAATAAATTACATTTAAAATAAAACATCTTCTTTAGAAATGCTAAGGAGAGTATTTTTTAAAATAGGTCAAATATAAGACAATATATAAAGGAAATTTACACGTTCATATTTGACACAAACATAAAATATTTATAATCCCTATTCCCCTAATTTAAACGACACTAAAAAAAGGCAGACCACTTACAAGAAGTAGAAAATGACACATTATTAAACGTACATACTCTGCCTCAAAATGAACTAAAATAATTTTAACATTCAATACCCTTGACAATAAAAATGCCAACTTTTGAAGTTTTGTAAGTATGAGACACTTAAAAAAAGGCAGACCACTTACAAGAAGTAGAAAATGACACATTATTAAACGTACATACTCTGCCTCAAAATGAACTAAAATAATTTTAACATTCAATACCCTTGACAATAAAAATGCCAACTTTTGATGTTTTGTAAGTATGAGATTATTTTTGCTGATTCAATATTGAAGTCAATCTTGTTTACAAATGGCTGCTTAAAACTAGAAGGCATGCAAGGGGAAGAGAAGTAGATAATCTATCCCTCTTGTTAACATTGAATCGAAGTTTCCAGCGAGGTTAATAAATCTGACATAGACTTCACTATCATGAACTTGGAGGACTATTGTTAAAAAGCCAGCGCAAATTAACATTTTTTGCTCAAGCAATTTGCCCCAACAACTGTCAAATGAATCAAAAAATACTTAGCATGCAGAAGTATTTGAAGCAGCATGAATCATGCTGTTAACATTAACTGGATTCAGCATTTTCTTTTCTGTAAATAAGAAGTCCTACACCAAATGATAAACAACTTTAACTGAAGTATGCAATACTCAAGTAGAATTTAAAACAAATATTTGCAAAACAGTAAGTTACAAAAACTGGGAGAGGTGAAGCTGAAATATTACATCCCTCAAACTCTGGCGAAGAGCATCTTTCCATACACCTAATAAATCATAGCTTCCTGTACAGTCTGCATCTGTGGTGGTTGGCCTTCAGGGTCCCAGGCAGTACAATTGTTGGGCTTTGAGGTAAGCAATTCCAAGAGCCTAGAAAACTAGACCCACTGCCACGTAGTTCCCACTTTGCAATGTGAATAGTTACATTTTCTTACACCAATTGCAGTTGAGGTGTGCCAAACAAACTACTGATCTTTTATTAAATTTACAACCATCAGTCCAAGACAAACAACCTGATCCTTTCTAACTCTAGAGTGGAAGAGTGCGCGCTCTGCCGCTCTAGGCCATCACAAACATGACGTAAAGCAACGACTCTGAAGTAAGGGTCGCTTGGCACGGAGGCTGGTAGCCCTCACTCCACCGCCCTCCAGACCCGGCACCCACCAGGGGAGGTAAGTTCTGCACTGGTAAGTGCAGGGGCGATGGGAGGGTGGAACAGGGCAGTGGGGAGGCCCACAGAGGGGTCTGCGCGCCCCCCGCACCCTCCAGAAGGTTGGCACAACCCCTGGTGAGTAAAAGAAACACCCTTTTTTCTCCCACAGTCCACTTTAAACTAAGCTTTCCTAAAATGTCACATCTGGGATGCATACTAGAAAGACAACAATGCAGTTGACAAACAAATTTGTCTGGGGAAGGCATTCCTCAGCATATATCCTGCAGTCCAGACCCCAACTCTCATCCCCACCCATCATACTTCAGACGGCAGAGGAACCATCAATTTGGATTACTAATCCAAGATGTCGATCTGATTAATAGCTTTTCAGAATTTGAAACTTTGTACAATTAAACATCTAAATCTTCTATCAGTATTCTTGGATGGCAATAAATCCCCTAAGATTGTACCTGCAAAGGCAGAGGGTCAGAGTTCCTGACTGGTACAGTATATATAGATTAATGGAAAGGGGATCCCGGTACATTTCTAGGAAAGATAACACAGAGGAGCTCTGTCAGAAACTTCTGCAAGAGATTTAATTGGCTTCATGAATTTTCACCATCCTAAATAATTTGGGATCATCCTAAATCATCTGTAAATCGGGCTACCTCACTACTCACTTCTGGCTTCAGATTATTTATTATGAATACCTGAGGGAACACAGCAACCTTGACCTCATCCCAGATATACTGGGCAGCGCTAAATCTTTTAGAGCCATGTTGGTATAGATCAGAGAGTAATGTGTATTGTTTGTTAAAATACTACTGACTCTGCAGTCTTTCAAATTTAATGAACATTTAGTACAGAAAATAGAAAATTTAGTAAAATAGAAAATTTAGTATGTCATGGATTTCTTGAACCCACCCTTAAATAAGATGAAGAAATTACAATCAGAGCTCATCAATAATAAAGGTAACTATCAATGAAGCAAATATGGAATATAGCATAAAGAGTCCATTAAACTTTTTTCTAAAAGTTTTACAGCTCCAGAAGAATATATAACCACTTTACATGCAATTAGGCTTCTTTATATTTTAATTACTACTAAAAGTAAAATATAAGACAATCATATATGCCAATTTTCTCAATTTCATTATATCCTAGCGGCCTGAACAAATAAATCTACAGTCAGATTTGATCAGACAGAAGTGGTCAGACAGAAGAGATCAAGCTTTGGATCACAGGACATTGTAAGAGAATTACATTCTAAGACCTAGGTGGCCAACCCACAGCACGGGTGCCACTTAGTGGCACGCTGAGCCTTTTGAAGTGGCACGCACTGCCATTCCTGCTCGAGCAGGAGCGCTGAAGTCCCTCTCTCTTTCTCGACCCCAGCGCGCCTTCCCAAGTCTGTGGCACTAGAGAAAGTCTCTGCACCCCACTGCGCCTTATTTTTCTTGCGCTGTCACTGTGCTTTAAATATTTTCTCATTACCTTAGATATTTATTTATTTATTTAAGTGGCACACTCAAGATTATCTACATAAAATGTGGCACATGGCGTGCCACGGGTTGGCCACCACTGTCCTAAGAGATAAAATGAATGGACTGTAGCCAGAAGATGGCTGGGCATGTGTCCCCCTCCCAATAAACTGTCATTGTCAGGGCCAGTTTAGTCCTAACCCAGCAGTGTCCCTGAATACACTTCTGTCAGAAGAAGTAAAAGCGCTGTAACAGAGGCCAACATGTTGTGATGGATACCAAATCTAAAACTCCCACAGAATTTCAAATTTGGTTGAGTTATTTCATCATGATCAAAATGTTTGAAATTTGTACTTGAAGATAATGTGAAGAAATATTTAATATTTTGCAGGTTATCTAGCCCATTGTTTTTATTATTTTTTATTTCCTTTTCCACTCAGAAGAGCCTCCAACTGGTGCACAACATTAAACAGTATTGAAGATAATAAACACAATAATAAAGCAATAACTGGTGAGGAAACTAACAAATCTAAACCAAAGGCCTGACACAAAGGAATGTTAAACAGGTATCAGAAAATTTGTAACATGGGACCCGTTGGGGGTTCACTGCTGATCTCTCCCCTACCTCTGTCTAGTAGTCTATTACACTGATGTCTGAGATGAAGTTCTGCCCAAGAGTGGCACAACACAGCAAGAAATATTGTAGCAGCACGACCAATTTTGGGCTGGGTTGCAGGGGGGAGGTACAGCTCTGTGACCACGTTAAAGACATGAATTTTCCTAGGTGGCCAGGCCCAGATATCTTACAAGTTTAGAGAGATGATGGTGCTCCTGCCGAGTCCGCTGGCTAGCTAAAGGCCACCTGGATGCAGCCAAAATGCATACTTCAGAGGAAAGCTTAACAACTCCAATGTGTAGTGTAATGGAAGGACTCTCTCTGGTGTGGGCACCTCATTTTCAGATTTGTTGACACTGGAAAATATCAGAAATTACTCTAATTCAGAACATTGTCTCATTTGTACAAACCATTTGCTAGAAATCTTAATTTTCTCTTATCTAGCTTTTTCCCACTGTCAGTGTATTATCACATATAGCGTTCAGTGCTATAATTCCCTTTGTACAGTGTAACTGCAAACTGTCCAAACTCAGCTGAGCTTGAACAAGAAAGATCAGACAGAAAAAAATGACTATACAGGTACATGGGAAACAAAAATGATTTTGCAACTTAATGTTTGTTCTGGCTGTTATTTGGTGCCAGCATGCTTTATTTCTGCAGCTAAAATTTCAGTCTTCTGTCACGATCAATGAAAATTCAAAGGAGACACGTGAAATGAAAAAAAAGTGCATTAGATCTTCCCCTAAACCTGTTTTTACAGCTCATTTGTGCTCCTGTGTTGGGGTGGGGAGGGGAGAGGATAGAATCCAATTCTCCTTTTGGGCATCTGAACATGTGCCTTCTCAATGTTTTAAATGGCTTTTCTAGTCCTGGCCATCTGAAATTTGGAAAGCTGTTTTTTTAGCTAGTAGGTAGAATACAACAAAGGATCAGAACAGAAGATAAGTAACACTTATTGTAGGAATGTCATTTCATTCCCCCCCCCCTTCTTTTTTCTGTTTAATGTTGCAGTTCAAACAACTGGAGCTGCCCAACTGCATGAATATTTCAAGAGATTTGTTGTGCTGTTTACGTTTTGAGGCTTTTGTTAACTGGTACCCTTCCCTTGGGCCTAAGATGAGCAAATATCCTCTCTTCTCATTGGGCCTATTATCATTTTAATTATGTACTCCTCCCAGGTGGTCTTGTTCCTGGATGGCTGCAGTTTATAAGCAGTTACTATATGCAGAATGTTAACTCATAACTAAGGTATAATTATTTTTCACAGCTTAATAAAAATAATTATTGCTGTAAGCATATTGTTACTGGAGTAGCCTCCTTTTGCTGACCTTTTAGTTGCATGTTGGTTACTTTTGTATGCAACGATTTTACAAAAGAAATAACTAGCATTTCACTTCGCTTGATAGTTCAGAGGTCTACAATTTCACTTCCTCTTCATGTCTAGAAGAGCCAAGCAAACAATTTGCCATGAATAATTTACACAGTCTCGAGTTGAGTTTTATTTTTCTTGTGAAGGATCTGTGATCTGGTTGCAATTCTTTCATATTTGTGGCTTAGTTGCTTGCCAATTTTTTTTTTTACTTTTTCCCTCTTATTGCTGCATATTTTAATTGAAAATCACCATACTCAAGAATGTTTTTAAACTGTGTCCCAAATAACACTCTCCAGGAGCTTAATGGGCATATGAGAAAAGGAGGACACATGCGAGCACAGGGCTCACTCACATCATGCCAAACTATGGTTTAGCATTACATCTGAACAGACATCCTTCTAGACAGATACCTTTCTTCCTTTGCATTAACAACACTAGTTTCCTATTAAGATTTCTGTAAAAAATAACAAGATGTGTTCCAACTACAGGAGAAAAATTATAAATGCTACCAATATGTACAGTAAAACTATCTGAATGTCAATTGCATTTTACACTATAAACTTATGGTCCTCAACCAGAATGAGTAATAGTAAAGCTGCAGGCAAAATAGTCTCCATATACCACAATCTATTATCCCTGTCAAGTTAATGTTCCATGTTGAACCATATGGCATGGGTGTACATATTCAACAAAGAAAATTCCTTAAACTTGTTATCATCAGCATTTGCAGTCATCCAAGAAACCTGACATAAACAGCTTTATCGTGTTTTGAGCACTTCACTTAAAATCCATGGCAAAAGCAATGAACACAGCACAAAAAAGGGAAGAGAATATAAGTGAGTACACTTGAAGTGGCTATACTTTCTATCACTTTCCTAAGCAACTGATTTTCAATTACAGTAAACTCAAGCTACCCAACATATTCATTTTGCTAAGGAAAAAATTCTGTATCCGTATAATATTCTGAATGTAAATACCCCTAAATCAATATAATATGGTACACACAACAATGCTGTTAAAATGAATTATTTTCTCATTCTCATGCTTCCTACTTCTCTATAGTAGTTGCATAATTACAGAAGTTTAACAGCACTTCATTGGAACTAAGGCAATTTAAATCAAGTATCTTTATATGCATTGAGGGTAGGTCATAGATGAATTAAGAACTCCCAAAAGCCTCTGGTACCTGACGCAACTCATTACATCAAGTCAGAGATGATACTCAAAGAAGAGCAAAACTTCATTCCAGCCCCCAGTGTAGTAACAATAAAACGCTGAGAAAACACACCATCAAATCCTGAACACAGCATCAATTTCGGTTAATTACAGCCTTGTCAGCAATGTGATTATTCAAACAGCTCGTGCAAATGTTAATGAGTTCTTATTTGCATATTTATTTTTTCCTTTGTTGAAATGTCATTATTACATTCTACAATGATGAATACTGCTGATGAAGTGGTCCGATACGTAATTAGTCATTAAGCGGAATGAACAGATCAATTATAAAAAAACTGAGATTAAGAAATACCAAACAAGACTGCCCAATATCACTAAGGAAACACCACAAAATTTGTCCTTTCTGAAATTGTTAAGATCAGAATAAATAAAGCTATCTTTTTTTTAATTTAAATGAGAATTTTAAGAATAAATTATTCAGACCTTTCATACTCTGTGTGCACGAGGGGAGGGGTAAATCTATACTTTTACTGACAATGTTGCCTTAAATTCTTTTTGGTGTCAGCTATTATTTACAAAGGATTACCCAGCCTTCTAGAGTCAGTACATGCATAGAATAGAAAGCTCCTATAAAAGATACACAAAAATAGAAGGCATAGCTTGAAATTCTACTTTTAAAAAGGAACATCTTGCTTAGCCTTTTTCATCTGCTTGTTATAGTTATTCAGCCAGCACTTGCTATTTGCTGGGGAAAAAAAAACACATTACTGCAGACCAGATGGGAACATTCCACATGACCAAACCAATCAATCACCTCCATGGGGCGCAGGTGCAGCACAGCCGTGTAGCAACACACCATTTCACAGTCTATCGGGCACAAACACATGGTCACCAATCAATGGCACCCTAAGGACCTTGGAGGGGAGACTCTCTCGAGTCTTACTGGTCCATGCCTGATGACTTCATAATCACACATCATTTCATTCACTGGAGGATACAAACTAGCATTCTAATAACCTTCTATTGAAAGCGTTTCATGTTGTGCATATTAATAAGAGTGCTGTTTATAGTGAAGTCACTGACTTGAAGCTGCAGAGTGGAGACTGAAACAACCTGAAGCTGAAAACTTCTGCCAGGAGGATTTTATGTGCAGCCTAAGATCAATAACATTATTCATTTTGCAACAAAGACCACATATGATGCTATTATCATAAACACAAAGATACCATTAAACAATACCAAGCTAGCAGAGCTAAAGGAGAATACACATTCATGCATAACCCTCCCCTCTAAAAAATGAAGTCCAACAAATAAAGCCACCCTCACAATATTTATTTTGTCAAGTTTCCTAAAGTAGCAGCTATGCAATTCTTTAATTGTACACTGATAGAATTAATAAGCCTTCCCCAACCAGCTCACACAGCCTCATACTGCCACTGTGTGGTGTGTCTCAGGCACAGACCAGTCATTTCTGGGGCAAAAAGGTGGGAGGTAGATAACTGCTGGGCCAGCCATGGACTGTGACCACTGCCTCTTTATGTTTTAAATACATAATTGTAAGAGTGCCCACAGACATGCTCTGGGTGATTGTTCTTTATCTCCTTGGATCCTTCTCTATAACACTCAGTGGTGTGGCTGGAGGGGGTGCAGCATCATAAGTGGTACAAGGTGCTACACCGCGCCTTGCAAACCGGTGTAATGTGTATGTGGCCCCCTCACTCACCCAGCTGTGCGTTGCCTTCACCACCAGAATGGTTCTGGGGGCGGGTAGGAGGGTCCATGTTATATCAGTTTGCAAGGCACGGTATAGTGCCTTGCACCACTTACGATGCCGCACCCTCTCCAGCAACCCCACTGACAACACTGTCCTGTCGATCGAAAGGTCGGCAGTTCGATTCCCGCGACGGGGTGAGCTCTCGTTGCTTGGCCAGCTCCTGCCAACCTAGCAGTTCCAAAGCATGTTAATGCGAGTAGATAAATAGGTACCGCTTGAGGGAAGGTAAACAGAGCTCCGTGTTCCAGCTGCATGCTACGCGCTGCGGCAAGGAGAGTCATGCTGGCCACATGACCACGGAGGCGTCTTCGAACAACGCTGGCTCTTTGGCTTTGAAATGGGGATGAGCACCACACCCTAGAGTCGGACACGACTGGACTTAATTGTCAGGGGATACCTTTACCTTACATACATGACATCAAGATGCAATATCACACACGAGTGCACGCCAATGACAGAAGATTCATGGAGTAGCAACCAAAGCAGTCTCCTTGTTACACCCTCATCAGCAAAAAGTTTTACTCAACTGGCAGACTAAAAAGCAAGTAACGGACGGCAGGTCAAGGCTTGCCCCAGCACAGTCTGCTGAAAAATTCTAATCCCACAGGTACCACTCGCTATACGCTTTTTTGTGTTCAGGTCAGCAACAGGGCATCAGAGGATACTCCCAGGGTCTAAATTTGTCAATACGGTCCAGAACCTCATCTCTTGTTGCTTCTATTTGTTGCAGTTTTTCAGACTCCCTCTGCCCTACTCATTATGTAGTAAAGGTAAAGGTATCCTTTGACAATTAAGTCCAGTCGTGTCCAACTCTAGGGAGCGGTGCTCATCTCCGTTTCAAAGCCTTTTCCATGGTCACGTGGCCGTCATGACTCAACACCGAGGTGCATGGAACGGTGTTACTGTCCCGCTGACGCGGTACCTATTAATCTACTTGCAATTTCTTGCTTTTGAACTGCTAGGTTGGCAGGAGCCGTCGCACGGATTCGAACTGCCGACCTTTCGATCGACAGCTCATGGTTCAGTGGTTTAACCCACTGCGCCACCCACTGGCTCAGTAAAGCCTGATGCAAATAATTCATTCAGATTATCTGCAGTCTCCCTAACCTCATTTCCATTCTATTCCCTCATTAAATGGTCAGACCACCTCCCTGGCAAGATTCCCACTTTTAATATATTTAAAGAAGTTTTTGTTTGCCTTGACATTTTTAAGCATGTGCTCATTCTTTTTTTTTTTCTTTTTGCATCCTTTATTGGGAACTTTTTTTGCAAGTTTTTCTTTTTGTTCTCCTCATTGGCACAAGATTTCAATTTTCTGAAGGAAGACTTCTACCCTTTTATAGCCCCCAAGACTTCACTCCTGGATACTACCCTCCTGGACCTGGTGACATACATTTTAATTAAGACTCTGTTATTGAGGTTTTAAATAACCTCCATGCACTCTGGAGGGATTCAACTCTGTTGATTTTCCTTTGCAGCTTCCTTTTCAACTAGTCCCCCTCCCCTCATGTTTGAGAATTCCCCTTTTTGTGGAATTGCTCCAGTTGCCTATATTTAGGTTTCTTTCTACATTTCTGTACTTGTTACCAGTGTGTTTGCCATCTTGATTTGTGATGGATCTATTCCTCTAACTTATTTAGTTGTCATAGGTGGTTATTTATGAATTCTTTTCCTCCAAAAAGACATATACACACATTTAAGCCCTATATCTTTGTAAGCAGAGATATAGGCATTTGTATATAGAGTGGAAATTTTGAATGTCATTTTGCATTTTATGGGAATGAGGCTGGGCACTTTTCCAAAATATGTTAATAAATGATGTGCACAGTTTCAAGTGTTAAACTCATATGTCAAAATTATTCACCTAAGCTACTAGACTATGAATATGTTCCAGATGGATGTAAGCTCTTTTTATTTGGACAAGTGTTAGAGGCCAGAGATTTCTTGTATGCTGGTCTATTTTTGACATATGTTAAAATGGTAATGATATAAAAATAATTCAGAATCCAGGAAAAGGGGTTCACCTCTACCCTTCTATGTTTTGACAGACAAAAAAGCAGTAGGCTCATACACAGTCTGATATGTCCTTCGCAAGAATAAGACGCAGAGCCAGTCACCAAGCACTGCAAGAAGAAAAACATTTGCACAAAACTGATAGAGCATATATGGCAAAATAACATACTGATATGTGATGCAAGGAACAGTTTCTTAACAAGTATCTGCAGCATACATCTTAAAACTAGTTGAGAGACAAGATCAGAGACCAATGAAATGCCCATCCACAAAAACAAATGAGTTCCATTTTCTAGAATCCAAATATACAATGAATTTATGTCATACTGATACTTGCTTTCATAGTTGATCAATATTTTTGAATTTGATATTCATCATGCAGCCTTCTATGCTTTGTATAGCTTACATAGAACTTTGTTTACAGCACATACAAACACAAACAGAACAATTTAAACATTACAAACTAGTGAAATGGAAAGTAGAAGAAGCAGCAGCTCTAATGGAAGCATTTATTCATATTTCTTCCAGGTGTAAAGGTAAGTGTCTGACTTCATTTTACAATGTATAGATTTTCTTGTTAAGTAGAAGTAGAAATTTCTTCACTGACCAATTTAGGAGTTGATTTTTCTTTCCAGGTCTGCAATAGAAGCTACTTTGTTGTTGTTCAGTCGTTAAGTCGTGTCCGACCCTTCGTGATCCCATGAACCATATCCCGCCAGGCCTTCCTGTCCTCCACTATCTTCCTGAGTTCGCTCATTTTCATGTTCGTTGCATCGGTGATGCTGTCTAACCATCTCATCCTTGGCCTTCCCCTTCTCCTTTTGCCTTCAATCTTTCCCAGCATCAGAGTCTTCTCCAGAGAGTCCTCTCTTCGCATTAGGTGGCCAAAATATTTGAGTTTCAGCCTTAGTACCTGTCCTTCCAGGGAACAGTCAGGCTTGATTTCATTTAGAATTGACTGATTTGATCTCCTAGCAGTCCAAGGGACTCTCAGGAGTCTTCTCCAGCACCACAGTTCAAAAGCATCTATTCTTCGGCGCTCAGCCTTCCTTATGGTCCAACTCTCGCAACCATACATTGCTACTGGGAACACCATCGCCCTGACTATACGAACTTTTGTTGGCATGGTGATATCTCTGCTTTTTATTATGCTGTCTAAGTTTGCCATAGCTTTCCTTCCAAGGAGTAAGCGTCTTTTAATTTCATGGCTGCTGTCTCCGTCTGCAGTGATCTTGGAACCCAGAAAAGTAAAAATAGAAGCTACTAGTAACTGTCAAAGCTCTCCTCCACAGCACATCTCCTGCATTTGGGTCCATGAGCTCAACACATTCTATAACATTCTATATTAAAAGATGCAAAATGTGTATTCAGCTAAATACAAAATGTGTATTCAGGGCAGGAGCTGTGGCTCAGTTGGTATAGCGGCCACCTCATATGCCTGAAGATCTGAAGACAGCAGTTCGAGATGCCCAGAAGTATCCGTGTGCTGTCGGATAGCTGTCAACATGCTGCTGACAGGTTACAGAGCCTCTGTGAGAGAAAGCTGCAGCTGGCACTCTGAGTTGGAGTCAGGGTTGCCGTTAGTCAAAGCATGGGAGGTGAATGCCAGAGAGAGGCCAGACTGTGAAGGAAACCATCTGGAATGAAGGGCTATATGTAAGACTATAACATTTGTATTGTAAAAACCCCTTTAGGGGTTAGAAAAAGTCTGCCTACGTAAACCGCCTTTGAATTAAAGTCAGAGGAGAAATCTAACCACGAAAAGGTGGTTAGTCTTTCCCAGCATCAGAGTCTTCTCCAGAGAGTCCTTTCTTCGCATTAGGTGGTCTCATGGATCATTACCTTGTTGTGGCGAAGGAGCTTGCGTAACTCAATGAAGCCATGAGCTATGCCGTGCAGGGCCACCCAAGACGGACAGGTCATAGCGGAGAGTTCTGACTAAAAGTGATCCACTGGAGAAGGAAATGGCAACCCACTCCAGTAACCTTGCCAAGAAAATCCCATGAACAGTACCAAAAATCTGATGAACTTCTAGCAAAAAGAAATTCCATAGCTGGAGTGAATCCACTGAGAATCCACCGAGCCCCCCCCCCCCGTTTGCATTTTCTCCATTCACAAGCATTGGAGGTAGTACACAAAGCCAGAGCCAAATTCACGTCAATTCTTTATTACTTGGGGATGTAAGATGTTCAGAATTTGTGACAAACTAAAAAAAGATACTTTTTTTTCTCTTTTCACCTTGAATCACCAAAGCCTTGAGCCTTAATGTTTTTTTTTTATTTGACATAAATCATGAAACTAATTTTTGCCAGTTTCATATTTTTTCCCATTTAATTTAACTCGGAGAAATGAAATAGTGTGTTGTAGTGAGTAAGCACGTTTATTACTAATATTCTAATCCTAGTTATATGTTTTAAAGTGAAAAACAAAGCATTTTGCAAAACACAATATTTTCTTTCCTGTGAATATATAAACAGCAGATTAAAATCTCTATTTGTCTTTTAAATTACCTGTATGATCTCTTAAGTGAAAAAAAAAACCTCTATTCTTACACCTGCTCACACCACCGTTTCTTTACACTCAGCTTCAAAGACAGCATCTTTACAATGCTGAAGGCAGCAAACTAGTCATGGGGAAGGACTCCCTCAGAGCACTTGTAGCAAGGACAGAAATTTTTGTGTGGCAAGCACCTGTGACCTGTGAATTCTGTTGTCCTACACCTGATGGCAGTTCCCATTTCTTCAATCTACTGTCACAGCTGCTAACAAGGAAGAGGCAGAGAACGTCAAGGGGGAGGGAGTACAAGTGGACACCTGCTGTAATAGTACCAAAGGAATAGGACTGCTGATACATTTGTATAAAGCCTCCAGGTATTACTGTGTTTAGGGGGACTAGTAAAGCTATTTGACTAAAATATTACCATAAACAGAAGGGGGGGGAGAAATAAGGTTAACATGCCCTCTGATGTATAAAAACCCAAGGGTGAAAATGCTCTGCACACAGCACTGGCACTAAATGATTATGTAATTTAATTTCTCTGAAACCCATTAGTTTCCATAGAAGAAAATGGAAAACAGATGAGAGCAGGTCTTCATTATGAGCAGAATTCTAACTCATACAATACATGGGAAGAAATAAAATAATAACACCAAGTCAGGCCACACCATATCACCCCTCTGATCTGAAGCTCGGACAATGATGTCAAAGGCTATCTCATCAGTTAAGAAGTTGTTTGAGTTTGGTTATTAAATGTTAGATCAAATTTATAAGCTAAAACCCTGTGGGGTTTTCTTAATTTGTACATTAAGAAACTTTTGTAGAGCTTTAGCACACAATATTCTAGCTGCCAAAAATAAACTGTAATAAATTATCACAAAGGCTACCTTTAACTAATACAAATTATAAACAAACTACCGGTAATAGAATACATGCAAACTGAAACACCCTTTTTACTTTAAAATCTGTATTATTTCAAATAAGGATTCTTGATAACATAATTATCTTAAAACAAAAAGCACACAATTTATTCAATTAATTATGAGTTCAAGTACAACTTAAATCCAGTAAGCGCTATGAATTAAAAAAAATACCAAAAGGCACAAAGGCTATATTTAAAAAGGACGTAGTAATGAGTCCAGATGTTGGTAATGTAGGTCTTCGGAGGCTTCCTTTTCACATATGCTGCAGTCATGTTCTGTTATTGTAACTTTTTGGGATGGTTATCAATATAATTCAAATCTGTTATATTTATTGGAATTTATGTAATCTTAAATTGTTTACCTGCAGTTATAAATTTTTGAATTTATTTTAGTTTACCACATAATTTTATCAATGTAAATTGTAGAAAATTGTATAAAAATGGACTTGAGGGGTTTAATTCATTGTCACTGCCAAGTATTTTTTGTATGATACCATTGAGATACCACCTTGAAATTTTGACTGACTGGCTACATATATCTTTAAGTGTGATTTTTTTTTTTGAAAATTTAAAAAAAATCAATTTTCCCAAAAACTCAAAATAAATGTTTTTTGAACATTTTTAATTTCTTGAAAATTTACAATTGTGTCATGTTGCCCTATTCATAAGCTTTAAAGTGACACCTGTCCCATGTCTGTAGCTACCATAGTTATCTTGTAAATGGCATTTGAAAGTATGGTGGCTAGTGAATTTTGGTGTTTTTAGGCAATTTTGAAAATTCAATATCTCAAAAACGGGTGGACAAAAAAATCTGATTTTTTTTTTAAAAAAAACATCTCATGGTAAGGTACAAATGTACCAAAAATGAACCAAATCCATGACAGTAAGTTTTCATGCATTGGTTGATTTCACATGGAATGACCCTGATTGACTATCCCTTTTAATTCTGGCAATTGCTCATTCCTGATTTCCCCTTACTCAAGCTGTGCACATAGCACAGAGGCAGGAGGGGTGTATCACGTTTTACTTCGCAAGAGAGATAAACCTCTCTGTCCCTGAATCCCATCTAGCTGCTTTTGAGGGCTTCCAGTGCTCAGCACCAAGTAAGAGATGAGATTCTGCCTGTAACTTCTCAGCCTAAACACTTGCTGTGTCCAAGTCTTCCCCTCCACCACCACTCAGTGTGAAGTCAGAGACAAAACCCCACCACTCCAGATCCTCAGAGTTCCAAAGGACTAGGAGGGGGAGGTATTGTATCATGTTGTATATCAAATGAAAGCCATATTCATAAGCTTTAAAGTGACACCTGTCACATGTCTGTCATAATTATCATGTAAATGGCATTTGAAGGTATGGTGGCTAGTGAATTTTGGCGTTTTTAGGCAATTTTGAAAATTCAATATGTCAAAAACGGGTGGACAAAAAAATTTGAAAAAAATATTTTTAAATATCTCATGGTAAGTTACAAATGTACCAAAAATGAACAAAATCCATGACATCAAGTTCCAAAATGGATTTTTCATTGGTTGATTTGACAGTTTAAACCCATCATTTAAACTCTCCATTTAAGTGTAAAAAAAACCTAGCAAGTTTGCTGTTTCTGGCTCAAATTCAAGCTTCCCAATATTTTAAGTAACTGAAAAAAAAATGGATGAAGCCAAAAGCCAGCTTTTACTGGTCATTCAAATCACTGGTACAGAAAATTACATCTGCAGGCCACAGTAATTAGTACACTTTCTCAGAATAGGGTAATCTGCTTCACCAGGGATTCTCTCAACACAAACTCAACCTCTCTTCCAAGTTGCATCATCAACATATCTACGGAGAACCCTTACATCGATCACAGAAGCACAATACAGTATTCCTTTTCCTTCTTTTCTGCCAAACAATGTTAAATTCACAAGACAGCAGTTCTACTTCTAACTATTAGTATCATGCCACTCTCAATTATATATCCTTTGGCAATTTGATGGCATCAAAAGCAACAATCAATGAAAGTGGATACACTGCACTCAACCAAAAGAGTGCACACATATGCATGCTCTCATCAGCAGACTGAACAGGACAGACATTCAATCAAAAGAACTGTATAGGGCTCTTTAAAAGCAAACCACCTAATTCCAGCATGAGATTAAATATCAGAAGCATCCTTTCATGTTGCAGCCTAATCTGACAAAAGGGGGTACTACACATTATCATTTATCTGACAGGGCTTGGGCCTCAAAGACATTTGGGTTATTACATTTTAGATAAACGGGGTAACGTCACAGAGCTAGTTACATAGAGATGAGAGGATGGCAGCTCTGGCAAACTATGGATTATATTTTAATCTGTATTTATCTAGATACTATGAAATAGATCCCAATCCACCTTTATGTCTGCATGAACATAAATCCTCAGATAAGATGAAGACCTTAAAACGCAAGCAAAAATTATATACAGTGGGTCGCAGAAAAAAGCACCTTGCTTCACCTTTTGTGCCCATGTCCTCGATTTACACATAGATCAAAACCAGGAAAGACAAATAAGCTTTCTATTCTTGTTAACCAGATTTTTAAAAATCTGTTTTGTATTATCTCTTCTAGCACTGAAGAGCCAGAAAAGTCACTGCCTAAGGCAGGTTGCTCCTGCAAGAACAATTACTACAAATTACAGTTGGCCCTTTGCATCCGCAGAGGTTCCATTTCCGGAACCCCTGTAGATGCAAAAATCCACAGATGCTGAAGTCCGCGGTGGGGGCGGCGCCACAGTACCTTTTTGAAGAGCTGTGCAGACCCGCTGCCCACTTCTTTCCTCTGGCGCCATGTTCCAAGGTTGAAAAAGGCCTGTAGAAAGAAAAAAAAGCTACCAGAAGTGACTTCCGTTTGCGCACGCAACTGGAAGTCTCTTCTGGTCGTGGTTTTTTTCTTTCTACAGACCTTTTTCAACCTTAGAACGTGGCGCCAGAGGGAAGAAGCGGGCGGCGGGCCTGCACAGCTCTTCAAAAAGGTAGTGTGGTGCTGCCCCCGCCCCAGTGGGATCCCTCCCTCCACGGAAGGCCATCCGCGGATACTCAAATCCAGAGATGGCCAATCTACGGATAAGGAGGGCCCACTGTATTATAAGTGGTAGGGAGACTAGTATCTTTGTTTAAAAAAACTAATCTAGAATGTAAAGTAATGAGTAACTATAGCCCAGTGCAGATACAACTATAGTTAAGAGACTGGAATAATCCAATGTGCTTCCCTCACATTCCTCCCAAATGCATTCTGCATCCCTTTCCTTTTAATATTAAGTGATACAACATTAATACACTGATACCAATACCAAGTATAGTTAATTTGAAATCAATTTTGAAATCTGGTTTGCAAATGCTGGCTAGCATTATTGAAAAGAGACAGGGGAGAGAGCTGAAAGGAGTTTGCAAGTCTGCAAAGGTGCTCCTAGTAGCTTAACTACAATTGTGACTGCACTAGACAGGAAGTATAGGATAATTTACATGGGCAGGAGGGAAGGCACAAACCCAACCTCATCAGTAAGACATGATTGTAATTGTTACACATGCACTTGGCCCATTTCATTTATTTTATCCTCAATATATTCCCGTCTGATTATGTTCAGCACAATACAAGTCTATGTAATACTAATGGCTTACTCTGGTAACAGAACAACTCAATGTTTCTTGAACTACAAGAAAACTCATATTTTTCACACTGACAATATCAACAGGATAATTCTAGAATCAGGAAGGAACACAAATCAGTTCACTATAATAGCTTTACTGCCTGTGACAAAAACACTTCAGAATGAATATTAAAATACATCTTTCTACTGCAAATTGTTCATTACTGAATCATTATCAACCCTTGTTAGACAAAATTTCTTGCTCCTGCAATGTATGAGATCATTAAAGTGTTTAAGAGCTCCATCATCAAAGACAGTGGCAATTCATAATCCACTATCTTCAAGCAAACATGCTTATGGCTGTACATAATATACAAAAACAGCTTCTTGTTGACACACAATTCTCTCTTTCTAATGGTGCTTGTAAGCCGTGACAGAAATGATGAAATATGCCTCTGTCTCAGCTTTAATAATACAATTTTCATAACTGTGAAAAGCAGATTGTTATACTTCAGTAGGGAAACAGTGGGCAAGGCAAGTCGGAACACCAAAACAAAAACAAAAACTAAACCATCAAAAAGCAAGACTGATGCAAGAAATCCCTTTAGCATAAAAATCTGGCTACTACCTATGTATTTTAAAGCATATCAACTGCCTTTCTAATAATTGTTTTTAAAACATACCGTAGTTTTCACTCCATAAGACGCACCGGACTATAGGACGCATGCGTAATATGGAGGTAAAAATAGTGTAAAAAAATACCTTGCTTTTAACAGTTTTACTTACCTGTTGTTGATCTTCAGCTCCAATCTTCGGGTGCCCCAGCCAGCTCCCAGTCTTGTTCGGCGCCTGGGCTAAGTTCCAGGCGCTGGACGTGACCTGGGAGCCCTGAGCAAACATCGCAGCAACTGTGATGTTTGCGGAGGGCTCCTGGTCACGTCCAGCGCCTGCGCTAGTTCCCTGACGCTGGACGCGACTTCAAAGTCCTCCGGAAACATCCGAGTTCCTCCGATGTTTCCGGAGGGCTTTGAAGTCGCTTCCAGCGTCAGGCAACTTCGCGCAGGTGCTGAACGCAACTGCAAGCCCTCCGGAAACATCGGAGGAACTCAGATGTTTCCGGAGGACTTTGAAGTCGTGTCCAGCGTCAGGGAACTAGCGCAGGCGCTGGACGCGACCAGGAGCCCTCTGCAAACATTGCAGTTGCTGCGATGTTTGCACAGGGCTCCCAGGTCACGTCCAGCGCCTGGGAACTTAGCCCAGGCGCCGAATGCGACTGGGAGCTGGCTGGGGCACCCGAAGATTGGAGCTGAAGATCAACAACCAGGTAAGTAAAACTGTTAAAAGCAAGTCATTTTTTTCACTATTCGCTCCATAAGACGCACAGACATTTCCCCCTATTGGGGGGGGGGGGTGTTGCGTCATATAGAGCAAAAAATACGGTAGATTTACAATAAAAATCACAATTAAAACAGGAAAAATTAAAAACAAAGTTGCTATAAATCTTATAAATGGAAACAGCAGCCTAAATAAAAATAATTTTCTCTTGCTACCTAATTAGAGTCTAATCATAATGAAGGGATACAACAAGTCTCTCTGGCAAGGGAATTCCAAAATCAGAATGCCATGGTGGAAAAGACCCTAACTATATTTCCACCAACCCTACTCTGACATATTGACATAATGCAGAACCAGTCCTCCCTCACTGACCTCAGAGCCCAGGGGTCACATGTGATGTGAGGTTCCCAAGATAGGTCATGCATATAAGATAATTACATGTATCAGACAGAAAAATCTTAAGAAGCAGCCACATTATGACCTACCTATACTATTAAGCACAAATTAAACCAACACTGCCTCATGTACCAATTTGTAGAATATATAAGTGATAATTTTAGACCACACAAAATTAAGAGACAGCCATTAAGGTGCTTCAGATGACAAAGAAAGTCACCTATTCAGTAGTGTACACTTTTTCGAACACATGTTGACAGCAACTTAGGAATAGGTCCACAAGCTGACTGGATGGGTTGCACTCTGAAAAGTATGAAGATTTTCATGGCTATTTGCAATTAGTAAAGAAGTACGCTTAATGGGTTTTCCAGCCATGTATTTAATGTGAGGAAATACAGATAGAAAATTTCCGGAGGCTTGCCAGTGGAAAATCCTTTGATGTCCGTGATCGCTTTAAAGAGACAAGCAGCTGAACTGCGTTCTCCCGGACTATCTGATGCTGGCAGGTAATATTACTAACACTTGCTGACGTTTCGTTATACTCTTGTAACCTTATCAAAGCAAACACATGAACCAACGCGGCTTCAAGCCGGTAAATGTTACTGTCTGTCGAGGAACATCAACAAGCTTCCGTTTTGAATCAGCGGTTAGTGCTTCTCAACTACAAAAAGTAACGATGTTCCTCGACAGACAGTCGCAAGCCACTGGCAAGCCTCCGGAAATTTTCTATCTGTATTTCCTCACATTAAATACATGGCTGGAAAACCCATTAAGCGTACTTCTTTACTAATTGGGTTGCACTCTTCCTGAACGGGCAGGTTCATAGTATAGGAGTGCTTCTCAATTAGACTCTCCTTTCTGCTACTGTACTGAGAAGTGCCTTCCATCAACTTTGGCTGGTGTGCCAGCTGCAATCTTCCTGGAACAGTCAGATCTGGACACAATTAGCAATGCTCTGGTCACCTTTAGAGGAGATCATTTAACACACTCTACATAATGCTGCCCTTAAACTGTTTGGAAGCTCTGTTGGTGCAAAACACGGTTGCCTGAGTCTAACAAGAAGGGACAGCTTGAGGGGAGGTATTACAACTACATTTCTCAGTCTGCACTGGCTACCTGTAAACTCCTTCGAATGTGTTCGTTTTAACTTTAAACCCCTGAACAGATATCTGAAAGATCGCCTTCTCCCATATGTGCCTCTCTTCTTATGTTCTTATGTTCACACTGAGTGGGAGGCAGCGCTGCCGTCAAGTCAATGCATGGGAGGCGAATGCCAGAGAGAGGCCAGACTGTGAAGGAAACCACCTGGAATGAGCATTCTATGCAAAATTAGAACATTTGTAATATGCAAAAACCCGCTTCGGTTTAGATAGCCTGCCTATGTAAACCACCTAGAATTAAAGTTGGAGGAGAAATCCGATGACTAGAGAAAGGCGGTACAGTATATAAATACTGGTGGTATTATCATCATCATCACCACCACCACCACCACCACCACCACCACCACCGATTAGATTTGTAGTGTTGTTTTGATTATATTGATGGTTTTTTAGATGAACTGTTTTAATTTTACTGTTCTTGTTTTGCTGTACATAACTTTGATTCCTTCAGGAGAAAGGCAGTATAAAGGTTTAAAAAAAATGCAAAAATACCTCTAGCCCTTCATTCTTATCTATCAAGACAAGGCAAAGAGACTTACTGCAAGATAATGCAATCAAAACATAGGCAAACAAAAAAGTTAAAAAGGCAGCATCACACACACACACACACACACACCCTACCACCAAACATCTCCCCCCTCCAAAAACTAAATGGAAAAGCCAGGTAGTTCCACTTTGCCTAATGGATTATAGGGTAGGGACAAACTGGGCCTCTACAGGAATAATGTTTCACAAGGCTGAAGCCACCACTGAGAAGGCCCTGCTCCTTGTAGATGCCCAGCCTGCCTCTGATGGCAAGGGCACCCACAGCAAGGCCAAAGATGATGCCTGGAGTGAGTCTACAAGGAGGCACATATGGAGATGACAGTCCTTAAGGTATTCAGGTCTCAAATCTCTTAAGGGCTTTAAAAGTCACAATTAGCCTATGGTGGTGCATGCCCTCACACCACCTGAAGTCCCCCAAATGCACAAGCACTCACAACCTCCATGGATGAGAGGGCATGAGCAAGCAAGCAAGCATGCCCCCATCCCCCCTTCACTTACTGTCAGCATAGCATGCAGCCTCCCTCCTCCACACCACTTCTGTTTGAAATGAATGTGAGCAGGGGATGCTAGGAACTCAGCAGGCACTGCTCCTGCTCATTGCAAATAGAAGCAGTGTGGACCAGGGAGACTACATGCTGCACTCCTGGCAAATAAATGGAAGGAAAGGGAGGTGCTTTGTAAGCACCAAGTAAGTGGGGAGAAGTGATTTGGAGCCACGGCAGCTTTCCCCTCCATCTCCCACCTCAGAAGGGGCCAAAGGGGGCTGCCGAAACTGCGATCCCCTTCCAACTACTCTCAGCAAATCAGAACAGGGTCAGAGCCCCAGTGGAGTGGCAGGCTGGAGAGGATGGCAGACAGGCTGGGGTTCATCTGTTTACGGCTTCCTCCAAGGGTGCCACTCCACATAGCCGTTTCAGGTCACTTCACAAGGCCAGCCTTGTAACTAGGTTCTTGAATTGAGCCTGAAAACAAGTTGTTAAGCAACGTAATTCATGAAGATCTAGTATGATGCAATTCTACCAAGGAGCACTGGTTAACAGCCTGGCTGCTATATTTTTGTATCAATTTAAGTTTCCAAACTCTTTCCATGAGCAGCCTCACATGGATACTGTAGTAAAGTCAAACCTCTCCAGGAAATGCCACAGCTGGCAAGTCAGCCAAAGCTGACAAAATCCTCCTCATCACCAAAGTCATCTGGGTATCAAGAAGTAGTAGTCCCAGATCAACAAACACATGTAAGCTGCAAACCTGCTCTTAAGAGGGAGTGCAACCACATCATGAACAGGTTGAACATTATTTCCATGATCTACAAAACATCAAACTAACAGCTTCTCCACCTTGTCTGGATTGAATTTGAGCTTGTTCTCCTCCATCCAGACCCACAGCAGTTCAAGATCACCACCACCTATCCAGAATCAAATGAAAAAGTGAGACATAGCTGGGTGTTACCAACATACTGATGACTAAGCAGCCCAAATCACCAAACGACTTTACTCAGTAGTTCCATGTATTTATAGGATTTCCTCTGTAAACCGATTTGTGATTTTTTTTTTTGTTGAAAAGTGGTATATAAATATTCTTAACAACAACGACAACATTAAATAGCATATGAATAAATAAATTCATCTTCAAAAACAAAGAATGAGAATGAGGGAGGGTGAGGCACAGAAACAGCGGAATTGATGGTAATGCTACATATATGTTTAGGGATAAAATTCAAATTGGAATATTATGAGTATCTTTTAAGCAAACTAACAAAAACTCGTTAAATCAAGACTTGGTCTCTTTCATAAATGACAACCTATTTCTTGGGAATAAAACTTGCCCTACAAAGCATGTTTGGACAGCAAAGGCTCCATTGCCACAGAAATATTATAAGCCTACAGGTGCCTATACTGTCAATCTAGAAAGAGAAGAAACAAATGTCTGCCTCTGATCAAAGATGCTTTGGAGGGGCTACTCACAAATAATTACCTACTTACCCATCAGATTTGAGTTCATGAAAGGTGTCAGGGACAATCCTTCATTGGGCCCTAATCGACTGTCATTCAAGTGATCACCATAATGAGGACTGTCTGTAAAACCCTACAGAAAAGAACAGAGTATTTAACAGATTGTTTGGCAGCCTTACAAATTGTATGACACTCTCCTAATTAAATGCAGAAATATAACAGGTTATTTGTCCTAAAGTTTGTGATATGCACATTTCAAACTAAGAAAAACATATGCTGATATCTTGTCACTTTAAACTTCCTTCTTCTGCCTAGTCTATAAACACAACTACGTTATTATTCAGTATAAATGAGCTGAGCTTCAAATGGTAGGATCCAGAAAGCCTAATGGCAGTGAATTATGGCACAATTCAATAATAGTTTTGTAATTAAATCACAGTGGTCCATTCAAAGTGTCTGAAACAGAACTTTGAGATTCAAGTCTAGCCACATCTATGTTCACATGCAGAAGTGGTCCCAGAAGCAACTGGCAGTGGATTTTGTGCTTCCTTGTGCACTTCCTCCAGCCCTCACCACAGGAAGTAGTGAACCACCAAACAGGGAGACCCCACATTTATAAGATCCCAAAAGCCTATGGTAGTCACAGAGACTTTCAGTTCAAATCAACATGGAAACTCCCAGTTTATTCATTTACTTCTCCCTGTGACAAGTGGGCAAGAGAGGAGCAACCAATCCCTGTTCTTGATCTCACTCCAGACAGAATTCAGGGGAGGGGGGAGAATCTCACTTGAATAGCACTGTAAACCCCAACCATAAACAAGACTAAATTCCCGTAACTGTCAATGTACACCTATAGTGTTGTAAGTATGTAGCAATAATATTCTCTTTCTAAGCCAGCTAATAAAAATGAAACACACAGCAGATCAAGCCATTATCACCCATGCTTTGGTCACATCAAGCACTGACTACTACCCTGTTTCCCTGAAAATAAGACCTACCCTGAAAATAAGACCTACTGCATTTTTGGAGCCAAAATTAATGTAAGACACTACAGGTATCTTGTTTTCAGGGAAACACAGTATAACATTTTTTATGTGGGGCTACCCTTCAATCGTGTCCATTTTCTCCTACCTACAGCAATAACTGCCCTAGATGCATTCCCAGCATGCTCTGCTTTTCTGGGTCATTTTTAAACAGGACATAGGCAAGTGAGGAGGCTGCATCCAGGGCAGCCAAAGCTGCAGGTAAGAGAAAGGGGTGGGTGGCAGCTTAGCTCTGCTCGGCTCACTCTCCCCCTCCTTCCAGCTCACTCTCCCCCTCCTTCTACCTACAAGTAGGCAATTTGCACTAGGCTTGGCTCCCTCTCCCTCTAGCCACCTGCAGGCAAACACATGCATTTTTTTCTTTTTTAGGGAGATAGCAGTGGGGAGGGGTTGTGCCAGGCTTGGCTTCCTCCCTTCCCCCCCCCCCAGCTACCTGCAGATGGGTATGTGCAAGATTTTTTTTTAAACTTTTGGAGAAAGTAGCAGGGGCAGGGGGTGCATGAGGGGCTTGCGAGCAGGGGCAACACTATGTGCGGCTGACTGTCCGGACCCTATACAGATTGTTATTTTTAAATCCTTCAATGACTTAGGATCAGGATATTGTAAAGATCACCTTGAAGCATCAAGATATTCAAGCAGGGTTTTGGTTCTATGCCCCGCCTCTTTCATGCAGGACAGGGTTTTTTCAGTGGCAACATCTAAACTGTAGAATGTTCTTTCCCCAAAAGTTTGCATGGCCCCTCATTGGCTGTCTTTCATCATCTGGTGAAATCATTTTTGTTTTAGACAGGCAGTTCCTCAATGAACAATTACCATTAATGCTGTTTTTCTGGTTGCTGTGGCATCTGTGTTTTTATAATTATGAGTTTAATTTATTTATTTTATCATCTGTACAATGCTTTGAATTTTTTACAAAAAAAAGCAGCATATAAACTTAAAAATAATTAAATCTGAGAAACTGTTCTATCACTTGTTTAGCAAAAAAGCATGCTAAGAAAAACAGAACTGAACAGAAACAGGAAACCCTTGCTTAAATGATTTAGTCTAGACTCCAAAAGAAGCAGCAAATGAAACACCTTGTGAAGGGGTAGGGGCAGGAAGCATTACAAATGGCTCTTATTCAGTTCCTTTTTATAAGAAATAATATATTTTTCCCAAGTTTGGGGGAAGAAAATGTAGAAAGGAAGAATAGGTTATATCATGTTATTAAATATCTGGTTCAAAGTATATGCCAGAATTTTACTAATAGTCACCAAAAGGTTGGCTTAAGATGCCACACAACCTGCTTGTTCAAACCTCTTTGAGCTGAAGCCTAAACAGAACTTCTAAGGGAGGCTCAAGCAAGAGGGGAAATTGCTCAGGCCTGCAGCAATGAGAAGCCAGCCAGAATCCCCAAGGATTCTAAAATCATCAATCACTGAACATTTATCATTTTCCAGACTGTGGGCTTGCATTCAAGACGACATTAATGGGGCTGAAACAGGCCTCACTATCTTTGCAGGCGTGCTGTCAGTTCAACCACAGGGCTAAGTAACCAAGGGCTAAATATCTGTCAAATCCTTACAACTGCTTATGGATGCATGTCACAACTTTCTGCTATACTGCCTTAGCATTCATCTTCTGAGAGCCCCAGAAGATTATTCACTTTACCTACTTCAGAATCAGTGATAAACATGTGATAGACATTCAGAAAAAATCTTAGTGACATTTACAACTTGCTCATGACCACAAGGGTGTCCTCTGGTAACCATGACCTGGCCCCATCTGTCAGTCAGCCAGCATGTAGCAGCAGCTGCCCAGGAAACTAGATGCTTCTAGCCAAGGTCACTGAATGCAGTTTGTTTTATGTTTAAGTAAATATTAAAAGACGCTGGCTGAACAAAATATCTTCCACACAAATCTATAAAGAGTAATCAAAGTGGTTTGATTTTCTACCTAATTAATGTGTTCTGACTCACAGCAACAAATTACAACACTCAAAATTCAGACAAAAAGCCACCAATATAGAGAACTGAACAGCAATCTCTAGCATCTTCCAAAAGCTAAATTTGAGCAATATATTTTCTCTTGATGCAGCTTAAAAATACTCCTTTGCCATGCTGTTATCCTAGTTCGGTGGTTCCCAACCTGGGGGTCGGGATCCCCAAGGGAGTCACGAAGCAGTTTCTGGGGGGTCGTGGGATGTTGGCTGGATGACCACATCCAAGATGGCAGCTCACTCCTCCCCCCCACACACACACTGCAGACAAAGAAGTGTCTGATGTTCTCTTGGGACTTATTTGCTCACCTTGTGTTACTTTCTGCTTGCCCTTTAGCATCTTTGTTAATATTAGCTCACCTTCCCCCAAATGGCGCTGCTTATGAGTACAACTTAATTTTTTTTAAATGTGATTTATTAAACAGTGTAATTTATTGAAAACATGACATCACTTCCTGCTTACTGATATCACTTCCGGCCCTAGGTCTTAGGGGGGTCCCAACAGATTATCATTCTACAAAAGGGGGTCCCGGTGCTAAAAAGGTTGGGAACCACTGTCCTAGTTGAAAGCAAGATGTTAAGACTAAAGAAACAAGATGCAGTAATGAGACTAGTCCTATCCACTTTGCTAAGGAAGCAGAAAAGCAAAGAATGGAGGTAAAGCCAAGAATCTACCTAGTCTACATGGCCAAACATTTCAGAGCAATATTACATTTTCCAAATGTTGTGGGAAAGTCTAAAACAAATCAGCAAATGTTGGCTGCAAAGAAAGTCTAAAACAAATTAGCAGAAGTTGGCTGCAAAGAATGCTTTCCATTTCATGGTCAAATAGCCTCAAAATACAACATTTAAGTGAAAAACTAAATGTTCTACTTCCCTTTTCTTAACATTCTAGCATTATGAAGATTATTAAATTAAATAGATTGAAAATGAAGCTGTACTAACAGCGTGCCGTCTCTGTTCAGAACATAAAACTCATGTGGTCATTCACGGATCTTACCATTTACAGAAAATGTAAACACAAGGTGAGGGGAAAAAAGCCAGGAACTAAGAGCGCAATCCTACCTAAAGATCCAGTGCCCGAAAGTCTACTCGCAGAAGGGGACACTTCAGTAAACTGGGCTGTAAATTTAGTAGTGAAGATGAGATAGAGCAGAGGTTCCCAACCTGTGGTACACGTACCACCGGTGGTACTTTGAGCGACTTGAGGTCATCTGGTTTTCCGATCTCTCCTGTCTTGTAATTCAGTATTGCTCCAGTGTTGCCTGTGGAACCTGAGCTGATCCCACGAGGCCTCTTATCGGCAACAGCAGTAATTAGCTGCTAGGAACAGTGATCAGCTGCTAGCTGCCGTTCCGATAGCTGCTTCTGCTCCTTATCTCCGATCTGTACTGTTCTGTATTGCTTCCTGTATATAAAGCATTGAACCACTAGGTGGCGCAGGCAAGAACAAAGCAGGCAAGCCTTTTACTGCATTTCCAGTTTCGTTTCTTTTATTTCTATTGTATTGCTATATTTGAACAAGCTGCTGTATTTGAGCTGTGTCTGAGCAAGCTGCTACTTCTGCTGTTCGTATTTGTGGAGATTCAAATCAATAGGAATGAATAGGGGATTTGTGTGGGTGTGTGCGAGGGAGAGATAGAGAGCAATGAAATATAGTAACTGTCCTGGGGAAAGATAGGCCCAACAAACAGAGAGGCTTAAAACTGAGGATGCATGAGATTCTACTCTAGAACTGAAGCCTATCTATCTGCTCTTTTGGATAGGCTTCCAAAGCAGGAAGTGGATCTGTGAATACTACTGTTTGGAAAAAATAACCCACAGTGGCTTAATTGCTGCATTTGCTGACACCATCACCTATGTAGTGCACATATTTATTTACATTATTATAAATTAAATTTATTTATTGACGCAGGTGGTACTTCAGAAAATTTGACTGTGGCAGGTGGTACACCTGGCAACAAAGGTTGGGAACCTCTGAGATAGAGAAAAAAGTCAGCTGGCAATTAGGATACAGGCAAGGTGAGCAAGGGTCAGGTAAAATAGACTCTTTACAATGCAGAGAAGCTAGGCAAAGAAGTGTCAAAAAAGGATTTGCCCAGGAGTTAAATCTGGAACTCACTGGGAGGGATCAAATAAACCATGGTTTCTTTAATCACAAACAGAACCTGAATCTGCATGCTCCGTCCTCTCCCATCCCTTTACTCATGTTCACATGATTTGTTGAAACCACAGCTTCACAGCTCATCCAAATGTAGAGCTGTTTTATAAATGTGGTTTACAAACCAGCATTTGAAACCAAGATTCAACTCTGGTGCCAAATGTTGTACAGCTCCAGGTTTGGATGAGTCACTAAGCTAAAGTTTAAACATTGATACTGCTGTCATGGTTCAATGCTAAAGCCGAGATTGTGACAGGAGGGGAAGAGGGAAGGCATAAGCTCATGCAGGTTCATGACTTTCTGAACCTACTCACTGGCTTAGAGCAAATAAAATACTGTATTATGCTGGTAGTGAACCAGCTGGATAGCTGAAACCCCAAATATCAACTGTCAACTTAAATGAAAGTAGGAAAAACCTAATGTTCCAGTTGTGGCAAACTTCAGGAGTTGAGAGGGGCAGGGGTTGCAGTCACAGGCAGTCATTGAGGATGCAATTAAAACATGGGACATCGGAAAGGAAATGACATGTTAGTGAACATGTCCATCAAGTAACTATAAAACACAAAGCAGTTTGAATATTGTGCTTCAAATTCCTTTCCACAAAATGATACACACAGATGTAAGTACTGGCTCCAGCTGGTGCTCAATCTTCACATCAAGGGCATCCTATAAAGCCCCGAAGCTTGGAAGGCATGAATTGTCAATATGAAGAAAAGGATGCAGCCTTCTCAGCAGGTGGATGGATAAAAATCACACCTGTACACAACTGAAATAATGACATTTTATATGTTGTAATCTCATAAGAATTCCAGCATTATGAGCTCCAAGGATCAGAGGTTATCCCTACCGTTTCAACGATACAAGTATACCCATGTTCACTGTCCACCACAACCTCAACTTCATAATGATTCTACCAGTTACCAAGGTTGCCTTGGAACAAGGGGTGAGGTGACTCCCTCAAGAGCGCTGAAAGCATCAGCTTGTAATGGTGCTGGGAACTAGAGCACAGTTCTGCTGCCACTATGTAGCAGAACAGTAATTAAGCTACTGGCATACCATTTATTTCAGTTTCTCTTAAAACACTTTAGGAGAAGGCATGCATTCAAGCCTATCCTCCCATCATAGCCCACCACAGCCATCTCTGTCAAGTGTGTACACAGAATCCTGCACATATAGCTGCAGGTTTATGTGCTGCCCTCTGCTGATAAGGATATGAGCAGAAGTTATTTGAATTGGGGCACAGACCTTAGAGGACTGGAACAGGGCATATCAGATTATCTCCTAAACCTGGCCATAAGCTCCAAAGTTTCCTTTCTATCTTCCTTTCTGTCAAGATTACCCAAGCAGGTTTGTTGGCTGCAACACGAGACCCTCTACTGCTGGGAGAGAAGTATCTGTGGCTCCTCAGTATCTACTTCCTCCAAAGAACTTTGTACATCACTTCCCTCCAGATGTCTAACCCCATCTCCCCAGGAGTCATAATTTTATATAGAAGCTTGTACAATTGGGAAAATCTCTCATATTTGACATTTTGATGAAAACCCCATCTGCAAGCAGATAATCACATACAGGAAACATTTCTCACCTCCTCATGTTTCAGCTTTTCAAGAGCTGTTGAGAGATCTGAGCTTTTTCCAAGGAGACTGCCATTTTCCTGTAAGTGAGGAAATATTCAGAACAATTAGGACAGAATTTAAAAAGCATTTATTGTTCAAAGTTACCTTTTAAGTGAGCTATGTTGTTGTTTTTAAACATACCGTATGGTCTTTGCTAACGACGTATAACAAAACAGTGTTGCTTACTTGCAACTTTTTGGAGGGAGTGTTTCCTGCAACTTTTTGGAGGGAGTGTTTCCTGCAGTGTGGAACTGCACCTGCACAAGACAAGAGGTTCTAGAAGCAAGGAGCGTGCGGGCTCCCTCCCTTCTGGCATTTACTTTGTTGATTAAGTAACAAGGTGAAGGGACATGGACCCTCACTCCATTATCTCTGACCATTGCAGGAGTCTAAACTAGGCATAATCATGCATGAAGTAGATTCTCATGGTCTCATGTAACGAACAGCTGGAGAGAGACCACTCTACAGTTAGAGGTAACCAACTTTATTTTCTTTATGTCTCTATGCAGCCCACATGAGGAAAGTTTAACAGGCAGACAGAAGCAGAAAAATGTCACGCAAATCAGTTCCTCATTACTGCACAGGGTCAGGTAGGATCACATCTGGCATGAACTTCCAATAAAGTGTTTCACAACTATGGACTGCATCAATTATATTACTGCTTTACAGAATTCTCAAAATCCCTATACATATGTTATAAGAGCAGCATTTAATCCTAGTGGAGTGAACCCTAATGGGATTATTGGACACATGTTCCCCTGGGAAGTACAAGACTCCAGTTATTCTTAGGATCCACTCTGAATTTCTCTGGAAAGAAATGGAATTGCCTTTCTAGGGCACCTGCAAGCTACAAAAATTATTGAGATGTTTCTAGAGAGTGCAATCAATCTAAAAGACCAGAACTCTTTTGAGATCCAAGAAATACAACCTTCTTCCCCAGCAGACTTGGGATGCAGAAAGAACACAAGATGGTAAACACAATGCCACAGGCAGAATTGACACACCACCTTGGGTTTGAACTGAAGCTCTGGTTTAAGAACAACCTTTCCCACAAAAAGGAATCTTACTGGAGTATCAACATCTCACATAGGACTAGATTAGACATTCATACAAATATGTATAATTCTACCCCCCCCCCAATCGCCCCAATTTTTTTTCCTAGAAAAAAAGGGCAAACTTGCATTTGGAACTCCACAAGGAGAAGGTTGCTTGGGAAGGATGAGAATTGAAGCAGAAGAGGTGAATGAGGAAAGGGTTAGGTACATACAGTTGGACCTCCATATCCGCAAGGGTTCCATTCCGGACATCCCCGCGCGGATACTGAAATCTGCGTAAAGTGAAATCGCTTTAGCACGGATACGGGGGTCACTGTAAAAACTTGAAAAAAAAGAAAAACGTTAAAAATAGCATTTTCTTACCTTTTCTCTGGCAAACCACTCCATTAGCAGGGCTGTAGAGAGCGAAATCACGCTCCTACAGCCTCTTCCGGGTCATAAGAACATAAGAAGAACCCTGCTGGATCAGGCCAAAGGCCCATCTAGTCCAGCTTCCTGTATCACACAGTGGCCCCACCAGATGCCTCAGGGAGCACACAGCCAACACAATAACCTGTTTCCTGCTGCCACTCCCCTGCACCTGTCTCAGAGAAAACCTACTTCTAAAACCTACTTCTAAAACCAGGAAGTTGCTTATGGCTTGTAACCTGGGACGGTCTTTTCCTCCATGAATCTGTCCAAACCCCTTTTAAAAGGGATCTAGGCCAGGTGCCATCACCACATCCTGTGGCAAGGAATTCCACAAATTAATTACATGCTAGGTAAGGGGAAGAAATGGAAGCAGTAACAGATTTTACTTTTTGGGGTTCCAAGATCACTGCAGACGGAGACAGCAGCCAGGAAATTAAAGGACGCTTACTCCTTGGAAGGAAAGCTATGGCAAATTTAGATAGCATAATAAAAAGCAGAGATATCACCATGCCAACAAAAGTTCGTATAGTCAGGGCGATGGTGTTCCCAGTAGCAATGTATGGTTGCGAGAGTTGGACCATAAGGAAGGCTGAGCGCCCAAGAATAGATGCTTTCGAACTGTGGTGCTGGAGAAGACTCCTGAGAGTCCCTTGGACTGCTAGGAGATCAAATCAGTCAATCCTAAATGAAATCAACCCTGACTTTTCCCTGGAAGGACAGGTACTGAGGCTGAAGCTCAAATATTTTGGCCACCTAATGCGAAGAGAGGACTCTCTGGAGAAGACTCTGATGCTGGGAAAGATTGAAGGCAAAAGGAGAAGGGGAAGGCAAAGGATGAGATGGTTAGACAGCATCACCAATGCAATGAACATGAAAATGAGCGAACTCAGGAAGATAGTGGAGAACAGGAAGGCCTGGCGGGATATGATTCATGGGATCACGAAGGGTCGGACACGACTTAATGACTGAACAACAACAAAGGTAAAGAAATATTTTCTTTTGTCCGTTCTAACTCTCCCTCCACACAATTTTAGTGGATGTCCCCTGGTTCTGGTGTTGTGCGAGAGGGAGAAGAATTTCTCTCTATCCACTCTCTCCATCCCATGCATAATTTTATACGTCTCAATCATGTCCCCCCTCAGGCGCCTTTTTTCTAGACTGAAAAGCTGCAAACGCTGTAGCCTTTCCTCATAAGGGAGGTGCTCCAGTCCACGAATCATTTTGAGTGAATCAATCACTCTTTTCTGCACCTTTTCCAATTCAACTACTGTATATCCTTTTTGAGGTGTGGTGACCAGAACTGGACACAATACTCCAGATGTGGCCTTACCATCGATTTGTACAAAGGCATAATGATATTGGCCGTTTTATTCTCAATCCCTTTTTTTTAATGATCCCGAGCATGGAATTGGCCTTCTTCACAGCCGCCACACACTGGGTCAACACTTTCATCGACCTGTCCACCAGCACCCAAAGATCTCTCTCTTGATCCGTCCCAGACAACTCAGAACCCATTAGCGTATATGTGAAATTTTGGTTTCTTGCCACAATGTACATCACTTTGCACTTATCCAATGCATTCTAGGGTGACCTTGAGGAAGGGAGGGGGGAAGTCCAGCGACCCAAAGAGGTTGTAGGAGTGCAATTTCACTCTCTACAGCCCTGAAAATGGAGCTGTTTGCCAGCGAAAAAGAAAACACTATTTTTAACCTTTTTTCCCCAAGTTTTTAACAGTGACCCCCATATCCACGTTGACACAAATCTGCAAATGGCGGATAGCTGGGGTCCACTGTACACCTCTGCTTCACACTCCATTATATCAAGGCAGCAAAGAAAACAAGAAAAAACTTCTAAATATCTGAGATAACCAACTTCTTATACTCTAGGACAGCACTTAGTTCCTGACTAAAAGTCTCCATTCCTGGCTAGAGTTTCCTATTCCTCAACTTCCTCTGGCTTAAATACTTATACAGGCTCAATATCCTCCAGATAATTCTACATGAGATCCATTACAAACACGTGCTACCACTTAACTCTAGGGAACCTCAAGCAAAGAGCATTCACTTACTCTTCCAACCCTATTCCAAGGGTCCTGATACCTCCTAACACTTACAATCAGTCCCATCTCCTATGAGGTAGGTCAACACAAGGTAGAGACAGTTGCCTGGGTGAGATTTCTTCTATGCTGGCTAAACATCTGCTTTCTAGCAGACAAAGATCCTTTCCTTAGTGAACTTTTGTCAGACCTCTTCCCTTCCCCAGGACTACAACAGTTTTATACAAAGATACAGCAACTTGTGCTGTCAGTGGATCATCTGGGTTCTGTGTCATTACCATCTGCCAAGGCTATGCTAACTAGGCTGTGGGATATTGAACGCCAGGAACTAATTGCAGCAGCACAGAAAACGTGTTCCCCTCTCTGTTTTCAACTTTCTTGGGCACATGAAATTAAAAACAATTACCTACAATTTTTGTTCAACCCGCAACAAAGAAGGGCATTCTCGCTGGCTAGGTTCAATTCTAACCCATCAAACCTCCTTTGGGGTAGGTTTGTGGGTGTCAAGGAGGTGGTGAAGTTAATCTCTTAGATTGTATAGGTCACAATCCACCTAGCTTTACTAAACAAAAAAAGGCACCTATAAATAAATATTTCCAACCTAGTTGTAACAATACAAATAAATGAATCTGTTTAAAGTTTTCTTACTACAAAGATAGGGAAAACAAAAACGTAAACCAGCTTCTTATTTAGTATTCCTATGCTCACCCACATGGGCAAGAGGACCCTCTCAGCAGTCTACAAGCACCAAGCAATTTAAAGAACCAAAAAAAAAGTCTGAGCTTCCCCTTTAACAGGCTGAGCAGCCACGAGGGAAAACCAATGTCTCACACCCAGCATATCCTTCTCAGCCATGCATGCAGCAGAACCACTTCACGTCTCACACCCAGCATATCCTTCTCAGCCGTGCATGCAGCAGAACCACTGGCCGTTGCTCTCACTTTTGCAGCTGCTGTTTGCAGACAGTTCACAAGTTCGTGCAACCTGGTGGTTGTGCTCCTTGCCACTGAGCTACTTGGGTGGCTGAGCTCACCAGCAGGCAGGCAGCCTCCCTCGCTGTTGCCGTTGCTGCCAGGAGGCGGCAAGGGCTGGGCTCCAGGAAGTGATGGAGACTGCTGGTTCAGAGGAGGTGGGTTGGGCCCCTGTAGCGGAAGCAGTTGGGGTCATGCGGGTCCCTGGTGCAGTCCGCTTCTCAGTTAGGTGGTTTTCAAGTGCTGCGCTGGCCAGGCAGTGCAGTCGGCCAAAGGTCAGCCACAGCAGCCTTATTCCAGCTCAGCGGTGGTTGCAATCCACCAAAAATCGGCTCTCAACCCACTGGTGGGTTGGGACCCACAGTTTGGGAAACGCTGCACTAATATAAAGATTCAATAACGTACAGCAGAATATTTAACCATGTATATAAAGCATCAAATATGCTGGCTGATTACAAAATCATAAAAATGTGTAAGGAATAATTGTAAAAATTAAATATATTCGTTCAATATACAGCATCACTCTGAAGACATGTCATGCACAATCAGTCACACACAGGAAAAGCTTTCAAGCGTTAAGTATGAGCTCAAAACATAATTACTACTAACAATTACACCAAGTCAATGGTGGCTGGCAACAAGTACTCCAGAGCTCATGCAGAAGAGTTTCAAAAATTAAGAGTACACATTGTCTTTAACTGTAATAGGTGCCAACTTAATGATAAACATTCCAACTGTTCTACAATAGCTCAGACCTGCAATAATCACTTCAAGACCATAAAACTTTCCTCTTATAGTCGGGGCACATTCTGCATGTATAAACAGAAAACATTGACACATACCCTCAACCTCCAAAGGCTGAAGTCCAATCTTCAAAAATGGAGGATGTTTTGCTCTTCACCGGTACAATACAGGTACTATAACATCTACTGTATATAACTAGGTTAAGGTTTAGCTATGACAGAAAATGTAACAATGTAGAAACTAAGGCTTTCGTGGTCGGGGTTATCCGGAGGTAAAACGGTCTTTCAGGTTTTTTGACCACGTTCACTGAGTTTAGGTCTTCCAGCCTAGGCTTAGGGTTTTAGCGGACTTTTAGCTGCAGTTTGTTTCAAGTTTTTTTACCAGTATTTTATCTTAGCTTTTAAGTGTAGCATTTTATACTCTGCTTTTAAGCTTTTAACAGTATTTTAGGTGTCCTGTTTTTAGTTTATTTAGTCCTTTGATAATGCCCTACACAATTGAGGGTGAAACGTTGAGACCACCTAAACTCAGTGAATGTGGTCAAAAAACCCAAAAGACCGTTTTACCTAAAAACTTAACAACTTTGATTTTAATTGGACAAGAATAGCTCATCACAGAGGTTCAATAGTGCTATGTGTTTAGGCAGCTCACTTAAAGAGCTTGTGTGTGCTGCAATTCAGTTCTGAAACTTCAAATGTTGGCCATGGTGAGTATTGCAAGTGCAGCTGGTGCTTTCCCTTTATCAACAACAGAGATGTTATGAAAGGCAATATTCTCTTGAAAGCAGCCACTGCTGCTATTTTGTTTGTTTGTTTAGTTTTACTGAAAGAACCCTCTACAGGTTTAATGTTAACTAAAATAAAACCAATTTTTCCTCCACTAAATAACCTGTTTCACAACTAAACATGTTGCAGAAATTCCATGAACAAGATCCCCTGCAGTTTTTAAAAACATTTACATTTAAACATTAATTTTTAAATTAACACAAGCGGTATGGAGAGGGCCTGGTAATCTATAGGTTTTGCTGTGTGGGCAAATAGTTTCAAGGGGGAAATTTTAACCAAGAAATTGATGGGAAAAATAGGTTAAGTCCCACCCACCCCCCATACCACAGTCCTAATCTGAACCACATCCCATTCCTTGCACTTATTAACATTTAGAAAGACATCATGCTGATGACCCTATTCTCAGATCTCCTGCATCATATCTAGCTTGACTCTCATTGGCAGCAACTAAAAATTCATTCTAGTAAAGCCGATGGTCAATTCATCACTCAAGTCATCTTGTGACACAGCACTATAGTAAAATTTTCTGTAGGTTGATTAATTTCAAATTTTACAAAGGGTGCCACTTACAAAACCACAAAACACATACCGTGCTCAAAACCCCTTCACAAACCATTCCCATATCTTCCTGTAATCAACTGTCAAATCAGATGCTTACCCTTGTAGGTTCATAGGAAGGACTTGATTGACCACTTGTTCCCCAAGATGCAGCACCTGTTCGTTCTTCCATACCTAACAGCGAAAAGAAAGAGCGTAGGCTATATAATAAAATGCAAAGATTGGGGAGAAGTCAGGTGCATAAGAGCAGGCAAGCCATTCATCTAGTTTAGCATTCTATCCACCAAAAGAGATCAGACAGGTGCCCCAGGGAACTTGGGCATGATACCAATTCCCATCCCACTGATTTCCACTATTCAGTAATTCAAAGGGATACTGCCTCTAATATGTTAAAGAGGTGCTAATGATCAGTAGGAGAGCCAAAGGAGGGATGGGAGGTCAGTCTGTTTTTGATGGGATTGTACTCCCTCTGAAGGAGCAGATACGTGCACCTTGGAGGTGCTCCTGGAAGTTAACAACCATGGCCAGGAGTGCCTTTGTGTAACTTTGACTTGTAGGCCTGCTAGTCCCTCCTCAAGAAAGCAGATCTGACCATTGTCACCCATGCACAGGTCACACCTCATTTGGACTACCGCAACATGCATTACATGAGCCTGCCCTTGAAAACTACAACTGGTTCAAAATGCTACAACCAGATTGTTTATTGGGGCCTCTCAGTTGGAGTACACAACTAATACTGCATGAGCTTCACTGGCCTCCCATCTATTTCTGGGTTCAGTTGGAGATGCTATTCATTAAAGCCCTATATAGCCCTCTGGGTATTGCTAAGTACCATCTTCTGCCATGTTTTTCTACCCATCCACAGACATTGGGGTGGAGGCTGTGCGCCACATGCTATCACTTGTTGAGGCCTGATTGATGTGCATGGGACAGGGCTTTCTCTGCAATAGTCCCCAAGCTCTGGAACTCTGCAGTAGGAGGTTCCTTCTTTCCCAGGTTTCAAGAGGGTCTTAGAGATCAATTTGGTCTGCCAGGTTTTTGAAGTGTGATCAGAGCTGTTGCTGTTCTTTTATATTAACAGAGTGATTTGCTTTTAGAAGAGACCAAATAAATCCTCTCTTCCAAGGCACTTTTTACACACTAGCAACAATTTTGTGACCTTCACGTTCCTACTCCCACCCTCAGTCTATTTTAAAGCTAAGATGAACATTTTGAAACAAGGTATGTTTACTTTAGTCACCTATATCCATGTTGAGATAGTAAAACCAGAACCACATGCAACATTGTAAATATGCTTATGACACAGATTCATAAAAGCTCCTTTCTTTCCTAACAGTAAGATTGTCTTTTTCACTGCTACACATACTGCACTGACATTTACAGTTACTACCCCTTGCTACCAAGATCTTTCTCCTATTTAGTTACAATTAAGCTGGAGTCCAGGTGTGTATAAATATATTGGGATTATTTTTTCTGAGTGAGCATTACCGGTACTTTTTACTTAACACAATCTCATCTACCATTTTCTTGCCCACTCACCTGGTTCTCCTGGACCTTAAACTATACTGAATAAGTTGATGGTATGCCCAAACTGTGCTACTTTAAGTTTTCACCCAGCTCCACTTTACAAACACCCAGTTTGACTAGTTACTTAAATATAGCCATTAAACTAAATTAGAATCAGTCCTTTGCTTCATCTCTGTTATCCACTTCTTCCAAAATAATGTAATCACCTTATCTCATAGAAAGTTTCCCAAGAAAATTTAGTAGCTAAAAGACTGTCTGATTGAAATAGGTGTTGGAAGCACTGTACTGCAGTGGTTCCAGTACTTCTGAGAGCACAGGTTCTGGAAGGTGGTCTGGGTCCTACTTGACACCATGGCCTTTGGCCTATGACATTCCCCAGAGTTCCATTCTGTCCCCCATGTTGTTGAATACCTACATGAAATCACAGAGGAAGGTCATCTAGGGGTTTAGGATTGGGCAACAACAGTACGCAGACACCCACCTTTATATTTCTCAGGGCGCAATCCAAACCTACTTAGGCCACCATTGTAACCAGCGGCCCAGCAAAAATGGGAGGCCCCAGAACGGAAAGGGGATTCAAATCCCCTATGAATTCCTCTTTTGGAGGGGATTTGAATCCCCTTTCCATTCTGGGGCCTCCCGTTTTCACTGGGCCGCTGGTTACAACGGCGGCCTAAGTAGGTTTGGATTGCGCCTTCAATCATCTCTAGCTGGGAAGGTTGGGGATGTTAGAAAGACAAAGGTTTTCCTGACTAGGAAATCTGTTGATGCTAATCAACAGTGTGACAGCTGTTCTAGATGGGGCTGTACCCCATGAACTCTTAGTTATTCCCCATGCTGATGGAACCATGCTGATGTTTAAATTAGTGGGAGAATCAGACAAGAAGGAGAAGAAAAAATTACTTGGCAAGGTCTAGCAACTTAAGATTCCAACTTGTCCATAATTCCCTTCACCAACTGAAATAGGAGAGTACTACCCATATCATCACAGATGTCATCAACCTGTATATGAAGTAAGGGGATTTAATCCTGATATCATTCATCACCCAAACTCATCTACCATTTTGTTCACTATTGGTATGTCCTTTTGTCCCTCCTGGATCTACACAAATCACTTATTTAACATTAGTGTTCTATTAGCAATGAACTGTTATTACAGAAAGAAGAGATAATAGAAGAAGCTAAGAGTAAACTAAAAGACTTTTTTGAGTTAAATATGAATAAAGGAACAGAAGTAAGAATGGTTTGGGATGCAAGTAAAGCATTTATAAGAGGATATTTTATACATAAAAATGCAGAACGGACTAAAAAGAGACAAATTAAGTTTCAAAAGATTGAAGAAGAGATGAAGGAGAGAGAACAAGAGTTGAGGACGACACCTGGTGATGAAAAACGTTCTACAACAAATTAAAATTTTACAAAGTCAATTATCCCTGATGATAACAAGAGAAATAGAAATTAAAATGAAATATGCGAAACAAAGGTATTTTGAACATGCTAATAAACCAGGAAAATTTTTAGCTTATAAACTGAGGAAAGAGAGGGAGAAAAGAATTATTTCTAAGTTACAAGAGACAGAGAAAATATGTACAGAACAGGAAGATATACAAAAAGTAATTGTAAATTATTATACAAATTTATATAAAAGACAGAAGGTAGAATCAGCAAAAATAAAGGAATATTTGGCAAAGCAAAACTTACCAAAAGTATTGGAAGATCAGAAATTAATTTTAAATGAAAGGATTATGCCTAGAGAAGTGGCAGATGCGATAAAGAGAGTTAAGCTGAATAAGGCACCAGGTCCAGATGGTTTGACTGGGAGATTTTATAAATGTTTAGAAGATGTAATAAGTATTCCATTACAACAGACAATGAATGATATTTTACAAAATAGAAAAATGCCAGATTCATGGAAAGAGGCGAACATAACTTTGATACCAAAAGAAGGACAAGATTCAAGTTGTATAAAGAACTATAGACCTATATCGTTGCTTAATAATGATTATAAGATATTTACATCAATTTTAGCGGAGAGGATGTTGCAAAAATTCCTACATGAAGATCAATGTGGTTTTTTTACCAAAAAGACATTTGAGGGAGAATGTAAGAATTGTTGTAGATATGTTGGAACATTTTGACAAACGTATAGATAAGCAATTAGCATTAATATTTATAGATGCTGAAAAAGCTTTTGATAATTTGAACTGGTCTTTTTTATTAGAAGTTTTACAAGAAATGGACTTTGGGGAAAACTTTAATAAATGGATAAATTCAATTTATGTGACACAAACTGCAAGAGTATTAGTGAATGGTGAGTTGACTAAGACATTTGAAATTCAAAAAGGTACGCGACAAGGATGTTTGTTATTACCATTGCTATTTATATTGGTGTTAGAAGTTTTGAATAGAAATATTAGACAAGATGAAAGAATACATGGTGTGAAGATTAAGAAAGAAACATACAAGTTAAGAGCCTTTGCGGATGACTTGGTATTAATGTTGGAAAATCCGTTAAAAGATAGAGAGTTTTTGATGAGTAAATTAAAAGAATTTGGATCGCTTGCAGGATTTAAAGTTAATAAACAGAAGACAAAAATAGTGACTAAAAATATGAAGATTCAAGATCAACTGAAACTGATGAATAAAACAGGATTTAAGGTGGAAAAAAGTTAAATATCTGGGAATTGTATTGACGAGTATGAATTGTACATTATTTCAAAATAATTATGTTAAAGTATGGAATGAAATTAAGAAAGATCTGTTAAGATGGGAAAGATTGAAATTGTCTTTACTAGGAAGGATATCGGTGATTAAGATGAATGTATTACCAAAAATGATGTTCTTATTTCAAACGATACCAGTGATTATATCTGATGCACCATTTAAAGAATGGATCCTTCAGGATGCAAAGGAGAGAGGAGGATTGGGACTACCGGATTTGAAAGTATATTATGCAGCATGTTGTTTTGTGTGGTTGAAAGACTGGGTGTATTTACAAAATAGAAGATTATTGGAGTTAGAAGGCTCTGACTTGAGATTTGGTTGGCATGGGTATTTGTGGTATGATAAAGTGAAAGCAAATTTATAATTTAAAAATCATTATGTTAGACATGCATTATGGAGAATTTGGAATAGATATAAAATGAGGTTTTATGAGAAAATACCATTATGGGTTGCACCATATGAAGCACACTTTGGTGGAAGTAGCGTGCCAAAAGAGAAAGGACTACTATACAGAAATGTATTAAATTTTTCACAAGGAGATTGTACAATGAAGTCAAGAGAAAAATTAATAGAAGAAGACTTTAATTGCCAATGGTTTGTATATGCTCAAATTTTGGAGAGATTTAAAGTGGACAAGAAGGCATACGGATTTGTAGAAGAAGAATCAATATTGGAGGTACAATTAAAATCTGAAGACCAGGTAATCTCAAAAATCTATAAATTGCTTTTGAAGTTTGAGACAGAAGAAGAATAGGTTAAAGAATGTACGATTCATTGGGCGAAAAATGTAGGTCATGTTATTTTAATGGACCAATGGGAACAACTATGGTCAAAACAGTTGAAATTTACGTTAAATGTTAATATTAAAGAAAATATGCATAAAATGATGTATAGATGGTATATAACCCCAAGCAAATTAGCAAAAATGTATGAGAAGGTGACGAATAGATGTTGGAAATGTAAAAAGCAAGAAGGAACTTTTTACCATATGTGGTGGACATGTCCCCAAGCAAAGAAGTATTGGACTCAGATTCATAAACAGATTGAGTTAATTTTAAAGATTAAGGTTCAAATGAAACCGGAAACCTTTTTGTTGGGTATGAGGGATGATCATGTAGGCGAAAAATTTCAAACTTTGTTTTTATATATGATAGCTACGGCAAGAATTTCATATGCACAATATTGGAAGAATTCGGAGATACCTTCGCTGGAAGATTGGTGGCTGAAAGTTTTGGACTATGCTGAAATGGATAAACTTACAATTTTAATTAAGGAAAAGTCAGTTAACCTTTTCGTGAATAACTGGAAACCATTCATCGATTTTTTTAAGAGAGAGAGAAGAACGATGTGATGATATGCAGATTTAATGAATAGAATGTGGCTGTTATTTTGGCTTAGTTGGATATTATATGTAGAAAATAGTGAATAGTATGCTAGTAGGATGTATTGCTTCGCGCTTGCTATAACTGTATGAAATATGTATTGTTTTTGTGTTTTGATATCAATAAAATATAAATATAGACATAAAAAAACATTAGTGTTCTATTAGCCAGGATGGTGTAGGTTTGGGAGTTGGACTTGACCTGGAAGATCCAGATTCAAATCCCTACTCAGCCATGAAGCTTTCTGGGTGACCTTGGGCCAGCCACTATCACTCAGCCTCACCTACCTCACAGTGTTGTTGAGAGGACAAAAAGAGGGGAGGAACTATGTACACAACTCTGAGCTTCTTGGAGGAAGGGAAGTATAAAAATGTGATTAAAATAATTACTTGCCTACCAATCCACTAAAGAGACTGATTTTAGTAAAACTAATTACTTGCCTACCAATCCACTAAAAAGACTGATTTTAGTAAAACTGTCTACAATTATGTTTGTCTTATAAACTCGCCTAATACAGATGCACTGTGTCTGGGCTCCTAGCTCAAGAGCCGAAACAACTATGCCAGTACAGGTGGGCCCCCATATCCGCTGGGGATATGTTCCAGGCCCCTCCGTGGATCCTTGAAACCGTGGATAAGAGCGAACACCCCTCCATGGTTTCCTGAGGGCCCCCCTCACCCTGCCTCCCCTGCAGGCAGGCATGCTTGCCCCTCCCCAGCTCTTATTTTTCTTTCAGCAAGCTTTGTTTCTTCCTTAAAACAAACAGAGAAGCAGCCTCCATTGCAGGCAAGTAGAACGAGACTAAGTCCTAGAGAGGCTCTGCAAGGTTTCTGTTAACCTTGCAGAGCCTCTCTAGTACTTAGTCTCATTCTACTTGCCTGTAATAAGCAGCCAGAGGCTGCTTCTCCTGTTTCTTTAAAGGAAGAAACGAAGCTTACTGGGAAAAAAGTAAAAGCCTGGGGGGGGGTCCCCACGATCTGTGGATAACGAATCAGTGGATATGGGGGCCCATCTGTACTTACATAAGATTTGCTTAGGAAGCAATGAGACAGATGAAGAGGTCAGAGAAAAAAATTAACTAGAGATAACTAAGGATTGTCGTTATAACACTTAATACATCACCTGCTCAAAAGATAGCAAAAGTAACCCCACCCACAGGGAACTCAAAATTATAACACAGTATACCAGGGGTTCCCAATCTTCGGAGGCCCACGTACCCCCTACATGGGCCTCCAGCTGCCCCATGTACCCCCGGACCTTCGGGGGCCCGCATACCCCAATGTACCCCTGCGTACCCTTTCCCTCTGGGTTGCAGCATGAGCGGGAGGGCCCACCTGCGCCACAACCCGGAAAAATGTCCCCCAGTAGCTCCTCCGACCTGTTCTCCTGGGCATCACCATCTTGGATCTCACAAAATCTTGCAAGATCGAAGATGGCGGTGCCCAATTCTCACGAGATTTCGTGAGATCGAAGATGGCGACGCCCAGAAGAACAGGTGAGCTACCGGGGACCTGCCCACGCCATAACCCCCCAAAAGTCCCCTTTAGCAGCTGTCCCTTATCAGTTACTGATCGCAGCAGCTGATAAGGAACAGCGTCTTGCGTGCCCCCGGCCTGAGGTTTGTGTACCCCTAGCAGTACGCGTACCACAGGTTGGGAACACCTGAAGTATACTATAGTGCCATCATGTTACAAAATCACTGAAACATTACAAAGAGACTGAAAGTTATCTGTATGGTGCAAGGGTGCCATTTCCCAATGAGTCATAACAATATCAAACATCTAGTAAAATCTAGAAGCAAATTTGAGATAAGGACTTGCATTATTACAGTACCATATATAACTATTATATTCATTTATTTGCAATATTTCCCACTTTTCTTAAACCTAATAGGTAACTCAAAGCAGCTTACAGAATAGTTAAAAATTAAAATGCATATGAAAATACATAGTATATCTAACAATATAAAAAATACTAAACAATAATGATATAAATGTAATAGTGAAAACATAAGAATTTGCAGCTTTTAAAATGTGGGCCACCAAGAAGAGGATGCTCAAAGTAGAGAGTTGAGTATTATCATTGAACTGAAAAATACAACAACTGCTGGGTTGGTCGCAGGCACTGCAAAGGGTGACAACCTTCCATGCATGGCAAGGAAAGAGGCTACAGTCTGTACTTCTGGCAGTCAGAAGTGGTTACTCTCTTTCATCTTGCTTGTACAGTCTTTGTGCAACACATAAAACATGCAATCAAGGGAACATGAAGGATCTTTAGACATGGTTTCAATATACTCCTGTCAATGCTTGTGGGTGCCATTATTTATCCCAAGAAATATCTATTTTCCTGTCCATGGATTTGTATGACTAATTTAGGAACACACATCTCATAATAGAGCTGGTACACACACACAGACCAAACTCTTTTTCTCTGCCAGCCTCAAGCTTTTTGTGCATAAAATGGGAGAGAATTCTCGCATCCATTGCATCTACTGTATATAATAATAAGCCATTAACGGAATATGCAACGTTTAACAGCACTGCACTGATCATTTATAATGTTCAGCACCTCCAGTACAAATTAATATTGCTTTAAAAACATGTTCAAGCTAGACCAAACACAAAGTAAAATGTTTGCAAGAAACCAGGCTCTCTTTATGACCAGCATTTGCAAGAATTACAGATATTTTTCAAAACCTGACCAAACACCTGAAGTCCATATCAGAAGACCTTGCAAGCCTAGGGAAAAGGCATGAACTCTTTTGCAAGAGTAAACCAGGCCCACTGTGACATCACAGCAAAGCAACATCTACACAAGAGAGGCAGAGTTATGCAGATGACTGTACAGTCATATCAGCAGATTTATTCAAACATATTCACAAGCCATGTACTGATGAAGCCTAGTACAGAATTCTTGAAGGAAACTCAAAAATTGTACAAAATAGAACTGGTAATATTAATTGCATTTTAAAACTCATATTCCCATTATTCTTCAATATATTTTTCAGGATTACCCAAACTCAAAACAAATAATTTAAGACTGTACAAAAAAAGTGTTTGACATAATAATTTTGTGAACTACTGCTATCTATATTAGTCTTCTATACAAGATACATCATAACTGCCCCCAGGCAACGTTTAGAGGGCTCATCATGAAGAATACTGAAAGAGGCAACAACTATAGTATCATGGTTCAAAAAGTATGAAGCCCAAATTATTTTTTCAAAATCCATGTCAATCATTTCGCATTTAAGGATAACAGTTCTAGAATACGTTGCAGATAAGTGCAATATGTTAAATACTAAAATACATACACTTTGAGTAAAGTTTACTAGCTTCAGAGTGCAATTCTTCTCGTAATGCAAAGACAGGTGATACAAACTACAATAAGCCTTTTCAATGGAGGATCTATATGCAGGATTGCTACCAGTTGGTAAAACTGTAGGCTAGCCAATATTTGTTGACTTAACTACCAGAGTTTGAAAGTTAGCAATATACAATGAGGCTACATTTCAGTTAAGTCACTCAGGCTTACATAGTGACTAAAAATCACTATTTTTGCTTGAAAATCATTTAAGGGTTCAAATAATATAGAAGTCCCTCAAACTTTTGGGGGAGTCCCTTTCTGAATTTTTTCTACTTTATGGGCCTCCCTATCTCAATACCAATAATCTGGTTACTGGCAAGTATGCAGAGATTCTCATGAACTTCTTTGCACAGTCTCCTGCTGTTGTGTGCAAGCAAATACTTCAATGCACAATCTGACTTTAGACGAGGAACTGACTGCCTCCCATAAGCCACATATAGGAAAGTCCACATTAGAACACAGCAGTAGTTCTTCCTAAGTTTTCTTATTTCAAAACCAGGTATGGAGGCCTGTGGATGCAGACACACAAACTCAAACATGCAACACTACAGATCCTAAGCCATTGAATCCATTCAGGTCTTGGTGGTGGGGAAGAAAGGTTTTGTCTACCTTGAAACATTCCCCCCACAGTCTGAGAACCAAGGCTATGGCCAAAATGGTTTGTCTGAAATAAGAGTCAATCTCCTTTTATTGTTTTACAATACAACTATAATTTCACTAATTTTGAGGTGTTTTTTTAAGAAAGCCTCAGTGATCTAGGCTACAATCCTAGGCACATTTATTTGGGAGTAAGCCTTATTGAACATAGTGAAGTTTAATTCCAAGTAAACATGCACAGGACATGGCTGTTGCATTAAGCCAGTGTTTCCCAAACTTTTTCGACCTGTGGCTCCCTTGACCATTGGCAACCATTGGCCGCGGCTCCCCATGACATGATGTTGATGCCTGCCAATTAGCATTGCACTGTTTTCTGAGGGGATTCCGTGGTACTGTGCGGCTCCCCTGGCTGGTATCCGCGGCTCCCCTGGGAGCCACGCCTCCCACTTTGGGGACCACTGCATTAAGCCATAACTGGAGTAATTTCACTGTAAATTATTTCACAGGAAAGATAAGCCAAATACATACACTACAGTATTGACATTTACTGACAGTATTGACATAGTTGATAACTGAGGAAGGCTAAATTGTTCGCATCATACAGCTCATACTACCTTCACTTGTAGCAGTCCAGACTAACTGTAGCAGTATGTTATTTACATATTTAAATGTACATGGTGCATTGGTTTGACTTGATTTACAGAGTATCATATTTATCCCAAGTATCATATTTATCCCAAGTACCAAGTTTCCCCTGCAACAGGAAACTTCAAATGAAAACCAAACCAATATATTAAATGTTATAACCTACAAACCCATCCACCCCTCTTTCTATCTTCTACTATTTTGTTCGTTTTCTAGCTGAAAACAGAAGACCAGATATCCAGAATTCTGCAGAGACCAAACATCCAACAACAGGGTCATGGTTTAATTTTTCAAAACCTCTCTTCCTCCCAATAGTTTTGTATTAGCAAAAAGTACAATATCTATTTTTCAAAACTTTTTTTGTTCTTATTCTCCATTTCTATGATTTATTATCATATAGTAAAATAAAATAAAATTACTGATAAAACAACACTTAGTGCACATAGGTGTAAAGGTTACAGTTAAATTGTATAAGTTCTCAGACATGCCTAGAATTTAAATAAATATAGGGTGTGATCCAAAGCCATGCGGCACTGATGCAACAAGCCAATCTCCCAAGAGCCGGATTAATGCAGCTGATTGGCTCTCCAACAACCACCAACTGCGCTTGCAACTTATCCAAGAAGTTGTTGTTCCTCTGCTTCTATCAGACAGCAATACTGGTGGCTGCTACAAAGATTATGATTTCTTGAGAGATGATGGGGTCCCAGGGGTGGGGCGGAAGAGTTAACAGCCTAGTGCAGTACACCTTGACAGCAAGGAAGAATGGGAATGTATGAGGCAAAATCAACAAAGATGCCAAAAAAAAAAAAACAACACCCACAATTCAAACTCTCTAAAATACATCCAAATGTTAGATGTCAAAAGTTATAAAAGCAGAACTAAAACCATATCCACCAGCTCAGCAAGGTAGCCATGGATACATGCATCAGAACATGCATTCCGATCCAACAGTTGACTATACCAGATATGTAGTCAAACATAAATAGAAATGATAGTTCCATCAGCTACCAGACCTAGACTATTGTTGCATAGTAGTCCCATCTTGGACAAAACAAAACAAGACCTCAGCTTCACCCACCCAGGCCTCAATAATGCCTGTTGCATTGATATCTCCATCCTCAATTAAATCACGCATGAATGTGATTTATTCTATCAACAGCTATTTGTTATGTTGTCCATATGGAGCCTCCATGTACAGAGGAAGTCTACCTCTGAATACTACAACACCACAGAAGATGTTGCTTTCATACCCTGTTGATAGGCTTCCTTGAAACATGTGATTGGCTATTTCTGCTAACAGGATAGCATAGTCTATGCTAAACTAGACGGACTTCTGAGTTCTTCCTATGTTATTTACTAAGGACCTAGTACTAAAGAGCATCAAATGAACATAAAAGCCCAGCACACTCGGCATCGAACCTAACTATTTTACAGCGCAATCCTGACTAAGGATCCGGCCGGCAGCCCAGGGCCGCTGGCCGGATCCTGTACACAGGCTGCCCGGTGTGCGCCGGGCCGGAGGTCTACTCGGGGAAAGGGACGAGAGTCCCCTTCTCCGAGTGTAAACCCGGGCTGGCCCTATCAGCCTCCTTGGATTTCCGCCAGCTAAGTAGAGGAGGCCGTATAACGGCATAGCCGGCCCAGCGGGGACAGGGATATGGCCGACGCCATCCCCCACCCCCTCCCAGGCCGGCTAGTACAACGGCCCCCCTCCCTCACCCGGTCGGACCGCTCACGCGGCTGGCGACGGAGCACTTACCTTCTGCCGCCGTCCACGTGGAGATCTGGCGCCAGAGTGAGCCCTTACTCCCAAGTTATCGTGAACATGCTTTACAGCACGTTCGTGACTGGTTCCGGCACCGGACCTATCGTCAGGATTGCGCTCTCAGTGATCCAACCCTTTTTTACTCCTTTTACTCCTGTTTTATATTTTGTACTGTGTTTTTAGATTATATTAATGTTTTAACAGTTTTGTTTATTTATTAAAAAAATTATATCCCGCCTTTTTCTATGCCGAAGGCATAGCATTATAGCACTATATTTATTTGGATTTTATTGTTGTAAGCCGCTTTGAGACACCCCCATGGGGAGAGAAAGCGGGATATAAATCAAACAAATAAATAAATAAAGCAACAAAATGTTTTGCCAGGTTAACCCAACCCACTCTTTACTACAACTCACAAGAATCCTTATTATAAAAATATGAGGACCAACAAGCTCAAGTGAATATATGCACTGCTCTCACCAGCAGGAGCACTGGTTAATGAATCTCATTCCAAACTGCTTCCTTTTCTAATCCAATCAATACGAGGAATGGAAAAGCAAAGGCACATACTCGCCAATTCCTAAAACAGGATTAAGTTAACATTTAAAAATAAAAATAAAAAATTTTAATATTAAAGTACTTGAAAACAATTTCTCCCAGTCTCAAAGAAGCTAACAAAAAATAAAACCAGCAATACAGAACCAAAACAAAATGAAATGCTATAATTAAAATTAAACAAAAGCCCCCAAAGCTGACAGTTAAACCATCAAATAAATAAAATGCCAATTGAAATTTTAAACATCTCCAACCTCTGCAACCTCTGCAAAAATGAAATTCCTTACTTCCTTACTCAGAGCATTGCAGACTTGGGGATAACAGTGCTAAAGGCTGTGCTAGATGCTTTTATTTTTATTTTTTAATCCAAGGCAGCAATGGAATCGTTGAATATGGCCTGCTGACTCAACTGCAACTGGTGTTCAGGCTGATATAGGGAGAGGGATTCCTTCCCATACCCTTTCCTCTCACTGATGTAAGATGCCAGTCCGAAGCGTACATTCTTCTCACCAACACAAGCCAACTCAGAGAACTGATTAAATCAACCTTATATATTCTAACTTGCTCCTGTATTGACAAGTAAACTCCACCTCAAGACCTCACCCATAAAGGTCAGGGTTTCCAGCTATCTCTTCTGTTTCAAGCCTGAAAAATCATCCTTCTACTTTCAACATTTCTATCCCATCTTTCTTCAAAAGGAAAAATAAACTCAAGGCAGTTCAAAGAAGTTCAAAAAAATTTAAACAAAAACTAAAACCTAATCAAAAGAAATATATTAAGAATACAAGATAAAATGAGTGGAGAAAATCAGCAGCAGTTGAGAAACAATTCAAAAAACCTGTTGCAGAGGCTTGACTGTTTGCCAAAAGCAAGCGGCAGTAGGGCGAGACAAGTTTCCTTTAAGACTGTTGTGCTGTCTTGGCACAACCAACAAAAAAGGTCTGATCACTTGTGCCCATCTGTTATGCTTCAGAAAGCAGGGAAACACAAAGAAATGCTTCAGTGATCAAACTTAAAGTTTGAGCAGATTTATGTGGCTGGAAGAGATTCTTTTAGAGCCAAATAATGCCACATCCTTGGTGTTTGATGTTTCTTGTGTAAACATCACACATGGGGAAGTGGGAGAGAAATTCAAATCAGGGAAGTAGTGAGGGCAGGGAGCTTGAATCTGTGGTCTCAATTAAGAATGTACTGCCCCCATTTTCCACACAAGGAAAAAATCTTTCACTGGAGCCAATAGTAACTCTTTTCCTTGTGTAAACAACATGTGTAGGGGTTGATTCCAATTAGGACTGTGGTAGAGGGAGTACGGCTAAAGTCCCCCACCCACTCCTGTCAAGGTCTCCGTCCAGATCAGATTGTATACTATTTACACAAGAAAAAACAAGCATGACATGACTATCATCATTAGTGTCTTCCCATTGGTGGAAACCAGTTTTCAGTTGCTGCCTCAGGGCAAACAGGACCCTATTTGGAAGAAGCTCATCTAAACAAGGTCTAGATTGGAGGGAAAACAAAAGGGTCTTGGTCCCAGAGGACTTACAGAACTATGGCTCAATGGGTCCACTACAGCTACACCTCTGGGAAACTGAGGTCCTCAATGGGATAGCCTAGTCTCATCCCCATCTGCTAAAAGATTGTACAAACTTCAGAATGGGGATACAACACAATCCTCATTTTGCATGCATTATTTTCCACATTAACAAAATGATTCAATGTTTTATTGCAATTCATTCTTCAAGAGAGGCTTTTCTTCATTACGTACAGCTGCTGGGCCCTGCTGATTCATTTACAATTTTGTACAGTAACAAAGGACTCAAGGAAAAACAGTTCTATCCCCATTCTCTATTAGTGGCGCACCAAGTACAGGTGGGCCCCATATCCGCTGGGGATATGTTCCAGGCCCCTCCGTGGATCCTTGAAACCGTGGATAAGAGCGAACACCCCTCCATGGTTTCCTGAGGGCCCCCCTCACCCTGCCTCCCCTGCAGGCAGGCATGCTTGCCCCTCCCCAGCTCTTATTTTTCTTTCAGCAAGCTTTGTTTCTTCCTTAAAACAAACAGAGAAGCAGCCTCCATTGCAGGCAAGTAGAACGAGACTAAGTCCTAGAGAGGCTCTGCAAGGTTTCTGTTAACCTTGCAGAGCCTCTCTAGGACTTAGTCTCGTTCTACTTGCCTGCAATAAGCAGCCAGAGGTGGCTTCTCCTGTTTGTTTAAGGAAGAAGCAAAGCTTACTGGGAAAAAAGTAAAAGCCTGGGGGGGTCCCCACGATCCGTGGATAACTGAAACCGTGGATAGCGAATCAGTGGATATGGGGGCCCACCTGTAATTTTCCATGTCCAAGAGGGCTCTCACAGACTTATTCCTGGGTTGACCCCTCTGAGACATGACTGATAAATTCTAAACTCAAAAATGCCTCTGTATCTTTAAAGGATACTGCTGCTGGAATTCCATTTTTTCTCTGCTGCTGCTGCTTTCTGCCACATAGCAAGTCAGCTCAAAAGCAGTTACATAAAACACTCTCTCTCTCTCTCTCTCTCTCTCTCACACACACACACACACACACACACCCCTCTGCTGGCTCTTGTCGTCCAATCAACAGCAGCTGGCTGAAGTCAAATGTCTCAAATTCTCTCCCCAACCAACAGCATTAAGTGGTTGAATGAGATTTACTGTTAGGCTGCAGGCACAAAGCTAATGAGAAGGGTATGGCTGAGGCAGGTGTCTCTACAAGGTTTCCTATTATTCCCCATTCAGCTGCCAGCTTAATGCTGTAGTAGGCACAAGCCCCCTCCTTGTTCCCTCCCCATGGAGTTTACATTAAGCTATCAAAGAGTGTGCAAGAACATCAAGGTGACCAATGACCCCAAATAGCAGAGGGTATTATTTCTTTAGATAATATTGTGCGTTAAGGAGATCAGCAGGAAATGCAGATCCACATCTAGTGTTATACAGTACTTATTCTACCCTTGTATCATAAAAGGCATGATCTTACAGCTTATAAAATATAGAAGTATCATTTTAATCAGGCAGACAATACTTTTCTGTAGGCTGAAACAAAGTGATTGCTTAAGAACAAAATAAAGTCATGTAAGTGGCCTTTCATCAGTTCATAATATGCAGTTTGATGAATGCTACTTGGATGAACACTCACACTCGCACTCAGTTTTAACATTAAAAAAAGTCCTTAACCTTACCCAACATTTGAAAGCTATCATAATATTCCAATGAGACCCAAGTTAAATGAATGTATACTCTGTTAAACATTTCTAGTACAGTATATACAACAAAAACTTATCAGGCAAGACATTAAAGCGACCATACAAAGCATAAATACACACATTGATCTGGGTGATGAAATTTATACACCACACTGACATGCTTTCATGGAAGACTAGTATTATAAAAACAGGAGAACAGAAATAGTAGGTTACGCATATCTGGTAGCCCTAATGTAGATGGACTTTGACCAGGACCCAAAAGGCTGCTTAGGCTTATCTAAGAGGTACACCAATGGAATATTTGACTCTCTCTGAGGAGCTATCCCCTACATGTACGGTAATATCACGAACTGCTTTTGAAACTCCTTCTAGTTTCAAAAGCAGTTGGCCATGTATCAGGCCAGGAAAGGGGCTGCTGTTTAAGACAAAAAGTCTAAAAGACTAGTTTCATGAGGAGTTACTAGTGGTTTTTTTTTTGGGGGGGGGGGATGCCGACCATTGTCTTTTGTAGAATCTTGGGCAGTTTCTTCCAACAAAAATATATTCAAAAATTTCTCAATTGATCTTAAACATGACTTTCCATTCTTATCCCCAGGGAAGTCTACTTAGACACCATGCTACATGTTTCATTGCCTCTACATTAGGGGGGAGAATATCTTACTTGCTTATTCTGTTTCATGGAGTTCTTCTATATCATCCAAGACGCTTGGGTGCGGTTGTTCCCTGCAAGCAGATGGAGACAGCAACAAATAGAATTTTTTAATAGCATCATCCCCTCATGCAAGGGGAGTTCACAGGCTCACAATCCTATGTCTTCCAAGAAAGTTAAAAAACGCCTAATATACCACACATAGGGCGCAATCCAAACCTAATTAGGCCACCATTGTAACCAGCGGCCCAGCGAAAACGGGAGGCCCCAGAACGGAAAGGGGATTCAAATCCCCTCCAAAAGGGGAATTCAAAGGGGATTTGAATCCCCTTTCCGTTCCGGGACCTCCCGTTTTCGCTGGGCCGTTGGTTACAACGGTGGCCTAAGTAGGTTTGGATTGCGCCCATAATGTTACATTGTATCTTTGTAAGCACTCAAATCTCACCTGTCATGAAAGTTGTTGCAAAGATAGTATAGAGTTAAGCATGCTCATTATACAGGCAAGAGCAAAACGCATTTGGACCAAACACACACCAATACACCTATCTATGATTTCTTCACTATACATTATGATGTGCTTGATAGGACTATATTGGTAAACACAAATGAAAGATAAATAAGTATTGTTTTATCAGGAGGAGTTCTCATTCCCATTTAGCTAAAGAGTTTTAATACCGAGAGGTTTAGGAGGCAGTAAGGATCTGCAATTACACTCACCTCTACTTCTAACATTAGTTTCTCCACAGTAGCAAAAAATGAGAGCAAAGATTTAACAACTATCTAGTCCCTCACAATAGCTTTCTTCCACTATAGTATACCCAACTGGAGTCCAATTACTACACTAGTTAGTGATCAAACTTGAGACTATTACATGGGTGGTCAGAGGTTTCACACAACATGCAATATCTTGTATAAATGATATGCTTTCCTGAGTAATGCACTCTTGTACGGATTAAAGACTTGATGAAATCTTTAAATGACTCAGTTCAGTTCTATCAGTTTCTAGTTTCTCCAGACATTCACTGGAAAAAAAACACATGAGAAAGACATCCATCTGTTATTATGGTCCTGATAATGTTCAGGGCAGTGCATCAAAAGTAAACCTGCCAGCATTAGTAGAGGCAAGGTAACATGACCATTTTATGGAGACAAAGGTCTGACTGCTGTTTTGATACCTTAGAAGTGAGGAGAATAAGTTGTTCCAGAGTAACTCTCCCAAAAATCTGAGTAACGTTACATCTACCCAGGCCATAGAAACTCATATATTAGAAAATTTAAAGACAAACAATACAGAAGACTGTACAATGTTAATAAGATTGAGAAAATATTACATAAAATATTTATATAACATTAAGATTAAAATATTTTGATTGGACATAATTTCAGATACACAACACTAGCTTGTGGTAGAACCTTTTGGAAGAATCAGGCTTCAAAATTTCACTTGCCATGGCAAATGCTAACTTTCTGACAAACAAGCTTGAGGCTACGTCCCATACCTTGGAGTGGCGGGGGGAAGACGCAGAGAGGAGAGGGAAAGAAGATGATCTCACTGCTTCCCAAGCTCCAAGTTTCAGAGAATGGGATTAGTTTAGGCATTGCAATTTCATGATGCTCTAGGAGTCCTGGAAGAGCAGCATCAAAACAACAAGCCCCATTCTCCTCTTCGATGAGCTGTAGTGGCGGGGGAGCTTCTCAGCTTGGCTAAAGTGCCCTCGGGAGAAAGGCGGGGTATAAATTCTTTAAATAAATAAAATAAAATAAAGGCAGACAAGATAGAGGGGCTCCTTGGTTATGCTGCGCTCCCTTAGCACACAACAGCAGGGACAACAATCCCCACTCATCGCCCTCTCCAATTCCAAAGAAGAAGCTACAGGAGATGTGCCTACTTGGGAAGGTAAGTCTCGCTGAATTCAATGAGTCTTTCTTTCAAGTACTTTTATATATTATATAGCAATCCTATGCATAATTACCTGGGAAATAGCACCATTGAACACAATGGGATTTACTTCACAGTAAATATGCACAGGAATGCACAGCAGCAGCAGGAGACTGGCCATCACTTTGCTTAGAAAGGTCAGCCAAAATTTATGGGTCCTTGGGAAGAAAGCATGTATGTACATCACCCAGTCCACAAGTAACCAATTCCCAAGCCACAATGAAAGCTGTGATTGTATTAGTGTATTTTAGTGTACAGAAGGAGAAAAATTAAGACCTAACATTCCAACAGCCGGCCAATCCTCCCTGTTGTCCTCATGCAGAAAGATGACCAGGGACTTGCGGGCTGAGCCTCCTCCCTGCATCAGAGGTGCCTGTAAGTTGGATTTGGAAGTCATACCTGCTGACAGGGCTGGCCTTAAGCCGATTCAGCCTATTTTTGCTGAATTTGACCCCACGGGAGCTCGCACTGCGGTGGAGGGCACCCTGCATGGAGGCAAGCCATGCAGAGGCCGGCACAGCGAGTGGAGCTTGAAGTTGGGCCCACCTGCCCACACATCCGATTAGCCCAAAAATTGGGCATCCCGGAAGCAGTTGGTGTTGACACGAAGTCATCCCATCACTGCGACCAACTTCCGGGATGGTGTGCTTCCAGACCTGCCGCTGTTGGTCCAGGTGGGTGGGAGGGCCACTGCGGATGGGGGTCCCCGCAAAATAGGGCCCCACAGCGCTTAAGGCCAGCCCTGCCTGCAGGACTCAATGTAGACCAGGGGTGCCAAAACTCATTTCATACAATGGGACGAATAGCATTCATGACTCCTGCTGAGGGCCGGAAGTGATGTCATTAAGCAGGAAGCGATGTCATTAAGCAGATGATAATCAGAAATAAGCACTTTTTCCTCACTTAGGAATTCATTAGCTGCAAATGACAGAAGAGAAACAATGCAAATCTTGATCATATTTTCAAGGTATGGGCAGAGGTCCCCCTGGGGGCCAATGACGTGACACCCCAAGTGACGTCACAAGCCCCGCCCGGGGTGTGTGTGACGTCACAAGCCCCGCCCGGGGTGTGTGTGACGTCACAAGCCCCGCCCGGGGTGTGTGTGACGTCACAAGCCCCGCCCGGGGTGTGTGTGACGTCACAAGCCCCGCCCGGGGGGGGTGTGACGTCACAAGCCCCGCCCGGGGGGGGTGTGACGTCACAAGCCCCGCTCCATGCTGGAATCGGCAGCAGGTGCTTTTTTCCCCGTCTCTGCCACTGAATTGCCACCGAATCCAGCAGCATTTGCACCCCCCATCACGTGTCACACACCCCCGCACCCAGTGGCCCACTGCCCCCCCCACGATGCCTCTGCGTATGGGAGAGCCCAACTATCACATGGGCCACTTTTTCAGCACTGACAACTAAGCACAGCTCAGCATCTGATGGTGCTGGAAGAGCCCAACTAACACGCGGGCTGGATAAAGAGCTTCCACGGATAAAGAGCTTCCTTATGCTGGACACCCCTGGTTTAGACAGTTCTGCTGAATCATACACCTTTGAAGAAAGTGAGATTCATTAATAGAGACATTTTGTGAGTAAGTACTCACAATATCCTTTCACTCGATCACATACCAGAACAGTAACACACACACACAATTTAAGTTCTTTTTTATGCTGTTTCTAACAACAAAATTTAAGCCAATTAGTTGAATTGCTCTATTGGAAAAGCACTACTTAAAGTTTCTCTCCCAGAAGGGATGTAAGTAGTTCCTTCCCTGCTATGCAAGGACCTGGACACAGGAGGGAAGGGGGAGTACAAGTATGAAGGACAATTTAAAAAAAAAAAAAAAAGCTCTGAACCTTAGACATTTACTTAATGTCACTCCTGCTTTGCCAACCAAGGGCCTGTTTCTTCCCCCATGTCTTCTCCTTGGAAGGCAAGCAAACTGCCTCCAAGACAACCAGGTCACAATTCAGAAGTATTTGGTAGCGAACAATAAAGTTCTATGCCTCACGGTAATGCTGCTGAGACACTAAAGGTAAGTCCCAAGGATGTAAATGCAAATTTTAATAAAATGACAAACCATTGATCCATTTTTACCTAAAGGACTGCTCAAATGCAAACATTTCTTAGCAAAAACCGTTGAAGAGAATTCTAAATATCTTCTGGTAAACATAAAGTCATCATATTTTTCAGTACAAGGCCAAGTTTCAATTGCACAGTCCAGTTTTCAGTCGATTTTAAACTGAAGCATCTGCAGCCTTTTGAGTTACGGTGGCTTAAATAAATAAATTTCATCTATTTGATTTTGTCTGTAAACCACTTTGTGAACTTTTTTGTTAAAAGTATATAATTCTTAATAATAATAATAATAAATATTGTAGAGCAGTCAAGTTATCACTTTAACAGGTTAGAAACACAAGCAATTATAATTTAAAATGTATGCTGCAGTGAGGTCTCTTCAAAATTATTCTTATAAATCCAAGTACCGGTATATCCTTGCAATCATCCCACCTGTAGTGGTACAGTCCGTTCTGCCACCTCATTCTGCTGCATGCGTAGATCAAGCCAGAGTGGGAGGTGAAGGAATGGAAATCAGATGCACAGTGTTGTTGTTTTAATGGCACCAAAATACAGAATATTGAACAACAGAGAAATACTGTAATCAGTTCTCTCTGCTCCATCCCTAACCTATACAATGCTGCTACTGTACTAGGTCTCATTATACAATTATCTAACATAGGGCACCCCATTCCCTAAAACAAAACACACTGGTTTTGTAATTATTTCACCAATTCTCACTAATCTGCTGTAAGACTTAATAAAGATGACATTACTACATAAGACAACTGACTTAATTGTAGCCAATTAAGATGGTCGTTTGTGCTTACTAAATGCAGCCTTATCCTGAATTTCTTGTGTAAATTCATTACTTTAAGAGTAACCTGGAAAGAGATGTCATTTATTCAGGAGATAATGAACCTACTGCTTGAAATCTATTTCTGGTCTCTCTAATAATACATACAGGAGTTAAATCTCAGCTGGTTTCTTCCCTTTTATTTAAAAAAAAACACTGTCAGCAACTTCTAACATGATACTGTAATACTAAAATGGAAAATCCTTAAATGTTTCATTCCAGGAAAGAGCCAATCATACATATCAGGCTGAAAACAACCCAAAGAAAGCCATAAGATAAACTTGTATCAGCAAAATATACACACTTTGTATAAGCAGGTAAAGGTGACCCCTGACAATTAAGTCCAGTCGTGTCCGACTCTAGGGTGTGGTGCTCATCCCCATTTCAAAGCCAAAGAGCCAGCGTTGTCCAAAGACGCCTCCGTGGTCATGTGGCCAGCATGACTCTCCTTGCCGCAGTGCGTAGCATGCAGCTGGAACACGGAGCGCTGTTTACCTTCCCGCAAGCAGTACCTATTTATCTACTCACATTAACATGCTTTGGAACTGCTAGGTTGGCAGGAGCTGGCCAAGCAACGAGAGCTCACCCTGTCGCGGATTCGAACTGCCGACCTTTCAATCGACAGCTCATGGTTCAGCGGTTTAGCCCACTGCTATGCTAAATTTCAGTACAAACTTTTAATATTTGCAATTTCACTATCAACATTGTTAGAAATCAGAGCTGAATGTTCTATACCGGGGTTCCAAATCTTTGGAGGCCCACATATCCCCTATGCGGGTCTCCGGCTGCCCCGCGTACCACCAGACCTTCGGAGGCCCGCGTACCCTTTCCCTCCGGGTTGCAGCACGAGCGGGAGGACCCGCCTGCCACCACCGCAACTCGGAAAAATGTGCCCGAGATATCCCTGGTAGCTCCTCCTACCTGTTCTCCTGGGTGCCGCCATCTTGGATCTCACGAAATCTTGCGAGATCTAAGATGGTTGCACCCAGGAGAACAGGTAGGAGGAGCTACCAGGGATATCTTGGGCACATTTTTCCGGGTTGTAGCGCGGGCAGGCGCCCACCCACACTGCAACCCAGAAAAAATCCCCTTTAGCAGCTGTCCCTTATCAGCTGCTGATCGCAGCAGCTAATAAGGGTCAGCGTCTCACATACTCCCAGCCTGCAGTCCACGTATACCGTACCACAGGTTGGGAATGCCTGTTCTATACAACACCACAGTTCAAAAGCAAGTAAAAGTGCAGTAAATGTGGGGCATCTAAGAACACGAACAGAGAAATCTCCATTTAAAATCTCCCCTCTGCCATCAAATCAAATGTTACCTACCTACTATTTCCTTTGCTTTGACATGCCATCTGCAACACTACAGTGATAAAACTGACCTCCCTTACAGGGTTGTTGTAAGTATTATAAGATAATGTGCAATGTGCTTGGGATACTCAAGAAATACAGTCATAGGAACTGCCTTCTCCCATACATTCTGGCCCATTCTCTTAGGTCATCTGAGGGGGCTCTCCTACAAGTGAGACCAGATCCACGCTAGATTAATCCTCCAAAAAGCTATTCTGGTAACAAGCGCAGTTATAATAAAAGTGCATAGCCAGAAAAATTAATATACCAAGAGCTTAGCAAATATAGCAAAATATAGCTAAGCAAAATAGCTTAGATAGGTGCTAGGAAACAGACACCAGCAAACCCATATTAGACCACATGTCTAATTCCAACAATGTAAAAGGTGTTCTGTAGAGACAAGAAATTAAAAATTATACCATTTAAATTTAACACATACAACAGGCAAGGTGCTGAGGTCTTTGCAAAGACATAAGACACAAGTGACAGTCAAGGGTAATATTGCCCAAAGCTTTTGTGAATTTATTTATTTATTTATTTATTTTAGGAATTTGTAGCCCGCCTTTCTCCCGAGGGCACTCAAGGCGGCTTACAGCATATTAAAATACATAAACACATTAAAACAATTTAAAAACACATTAAAATAATTAAAACACTTAAGTTAAAAATAAACAACCCCAGTGGGTCACCAGCATTTACATATATTAAAACCATTTGTTAAAAGGTCAGCCCACCATGTCAGACATTAAAAGCAGTCCTGAATAAAAACGTCTTAAGGCCCCGCCGAAAGGCCTCTAAAGAGGGAGTCGTTCTTAATTCCAAGGAGAGGGAATTCCACAATTGGGGCGCCACCGCCGAGAAGGCCCTATTCCGCGCCGCCATCCCCCTCACTTCTGTCAATGGCGGCACGGTTAACAGGGCCCCCCCTGATGACCTCAGAGTATGGGTCGGATTATAAGGAAGGAGGCGGTCCCTCAAATACCCTGGACCTGAGCCGTAAAGGGCTTTAAAAGTCAAAACTAGCACTTTAAATTGTGCCCATAAACGAACCGGCAGCCAGTGTATCCGCCGAAGCAACGGTCCGACTGAGTTGAACCAACAAGCCCCGGCAACCACCCAGGCCGCCGCATTCTGCACTAGTTGCAGTTTCCGAACTGTCTTCAAAGGCAGCCCCACGTAGAGCGCATTGCAGTAATCTAGTCTAGATGTCACTAGGGCATGGGTCACTGTGGCCAGGTCTGCACGATCCAAGTACGGTCACAGCTGGCGCACCAGCCGAAGCTGGGCAAAAGCCCCCCTGGCCACAGCCGCTACCTGGGAATCCAGGAGCAGCTGCGCATCCAGGAGAACCCACAAGCTGCGGACCTGCTCCTTCAGGTGGAGTACAACCCCATTCAGAGCAGGACGATGATCCAGTACCTGAGTCGTAGACTTCTGGACCAGAAGAACCTCTGTCTTATCAGAATTTAATTTCAGCTTGTTCGCCCCCATCCAGCTCCCAACTGCCTCCAGACAACGATTCAAATGAATTACATTTACAACAGACTCAAGGTCAAGTCAGAATAAGGGGATTTTCCAAAACATGTGGAAAACAAAAAATATCAAGAACAATTATGCAACTACTGTAGATTAAGACAACTGGGATATACAAAACCCAAATCAAGAACAGAGAAGAATTCAAGAGGGAAACGTTATTCTGTTAGATAGACAAAAGTACAGCAATTCACATAAGGAAAGCTAAGGGGAGAGTCACTAAGACATTTGTTTCTTTGAACCACATTGAAATGTTTTTCTCCCAAGGTTCTTAGTAAATCACACTGTAAAGGGGGGGGGGGGGGAATCCACAGATGAAAAAGTAAACAAGCTCTACTTTTAAAACCATTTTTTAAAGCCAGCAATTAAAAAATTATATACAAACTCAAATTATAGTATTAATACATCAAAATAATAAACAGGATATTATCTGAGGCATAAAATGTGGGGTAGCTTTAAATCCAAAAGCAAATGAACAATATTCTAGAATGATATAGCTTTTTTAAAAAATGAAATGGTAAAGATATAATTCTAAACAAATCTAGGTATGGTTTAAAATTTAAACACTGAAATATAGTCCAACACAAATTGAGGTATAATTTTTTTAGACCTAAAGTTCAAAAAGAATCCAGCTCAAATCTAGGTTTGATTTCAGTTATAAACAATGACAGATATAATCTACAGCAGAGCTAGATATGGCTTTAGGATAATAGGAGTCAGAAATAATCCAAAGCAAACAGAATATAATCTTACACTCCTTATATTTAGTTTAAAAACACAATAAAGAATATTTTGGTTGAAGCACACATTCCAAAATTATATATTGTAGTTTTGATAATACGTATTTCCTTGTTTCCATTCATCTTTTCTTAGTATCTTACTAAAGCATCTGTTGGATCCTAAAAAGGACCTCAATATCTTATTTAGGCAAATCCATTACTTCCATGTACTGGCTTCAATTCTTACAACTAATAATCACAACTCCACAATGCTCTATTGGCACAGCGTCTCTTATCAATCTTAACAAAAATAATTGATATTCTGAGGTTTTCACAACCGGTACATATCATTGAATTAATAAAAGGAAACATTTTCCAGGTTGATCTGGTCGTTTTATTTAGTTAACAAGAGATTATCCTAACGATTCGCTCCTAAACTATGAGGAGCATTATCAAAGGAACAGCAACTTGCTGCCTGCTCTAGTTCTTCTTAGTGCGAGATGTTAACAGTTGGGAGGTTAACTGCTGCCTTTGCCAAGTTCCTTAAAGGCATATCACCATTTTATAACGAAGTTAAAAAATTGCCAATGGAACCCTAAAGACAGACTACATCCATGGACATATGCAGGAGTTTATAGAATCCCATGCAGTTGTGGAAAATGTTACATAGGGACCACAAAAAGAAGTGTGAACACACATATAAAAGGAACACCAGCGATATTTAAGGTTGGAACAAGCTGATAAATCAGCTATTGTAGACCATGCATTAAAAACTAGACACCAGATTAATTTTGAGAACACCCAAGTTATAGTCAAAACGAAACAATATCGTTCCCATCTGAACAGGGAAGCAATCGAAATAATAAAACATCCCACTGCAGTAAATAGGAAGGGGGAATCTGTAGAGATTAGCGATAGTTGGCTTCCAGTCATCAAAAGGTCTCGCACTCTGACAGATCACAGAGCATCAAGAAACCAAGAGAGAGACTGCTTTGATATCGCAGATGATTTGGCACCAAAGTAGTTTTCACATCGCGTGGCTGTTTGAGCTCTCAACGATCGGCTGCATGTGGGAGGGCTGTTGTGCTTTGCTGCCCCATTTTATATAGGGAAAATCTTGGCAGCTATGGAACTTCGTTATAAAATGGTGATATGCCTTTAAGGAACTTGGCAAAGGCAGCAGTTAACCTCCCAACTGTTAACATCTTGCACTAAGAAGAACTAGAGCAGGCAGCAACTTGCTGTTCCTTTGATAATGCTCCTCATAGTTTAGGAGCGAAACGTTAGGACAATATCTTGTTAACTAAATAAAACAACCAGATCAACCTGGAAAATGTTTCCTTTTATTAATTCAAAAATAATGGCGTTTAACAGGATTGTTATTGCTGCTGTCTCCTTCTAATGTATGTACAGGGTTATTCAAAAAGGATGGTGCAAAAGTAAAGCTGATTTATTCTTAAACGAACTGACATACCACAACTGTCATGACATGAAACGACAGAAAAACTGTCCAGTTTTACATGCACATTACAAATGTTCGATGTAGGCATTTGCGTAGCTACAATGGGGCATGGGGGGGGGGGGAACAGCTGTGGTCTCCTCGTGAGGAGACTGCGGCTGTCACCCAGGGCATTTTCACCATACTTTTTGAATAACCCTGTATTTCATTACATGTGGTGAAGAACACTACCATTCGTACTTGAGTTGTATCCAAAGAATGTTAATCATAGCGAGGCACCATTGAAAATCAATGAGACAAGTTAGTCATCATGACTAGCAGAGAAATCATGTATTTTATTCAGAAGCAAGTCCCACTATCTTCAATGGGTCAGTAAGTTACTCTTAAGTATAGGATTGCAGGATTCTTTGAATAATTTTTTTTTCTTGCAGTGAAATTCTAGGCATGTCTATTCAGAAGCAGTGGCATGCCAAGGGCGGGGCAGGGGCAGTCTACCCCGATGTGCCAGCAATGTACATGTGAGGTGGGGGGCTGTGTTGCATGCCTGCTGCTGTGAACATCAGGCAGACCTAGCCTCACCCAGGGCATCTTGAGTAAGAGGCCAGGTCTACCTTCTCTTCAAACAGGGGATGGCTTCAAGTGGCCAAGGGCAGGGTTGTGGGTGCAGTCCGCTCCAGATGTCAAATACGCTAGGTGCATCACTGCTCAGAAGTAAGCCCCATTGGGTTAAATGGGCCTTACTCCCAGGTAAGTAGGTTTATATCACTTTTATGCATTTCTTTAGATTTGTGTCTTTCTTCAATAGCAGCTTTAAGTTCACCATTATCAAAATGTTAATCATGACCTATCACCTCAGTCATTTCCGGGAAGCGGGAATATCATTTCATCTCCAGCATATGATCAAGATATAATGTAAAGTATAGCAATGACGTAAAAGTAGGAAGAATGAGCAAGCTGTAATGCAAGGGAAAAGCTATGTAAAATTTTAAATTTGGGCAGTAAGCCAACACTAAAGCTAAATGCAGTTTTTGAAACCTAGATGATAAAATATTAATGGACCTGTTTGAATTAAAGTCATCAGGGTAAATGTTGCATAATAAGATGAGAAAATCAGTAACTGATTATTCTTAATAACTAATGGCGCAATCCTGTGTAAAGGGCACAACTAACGGCGCAATCCTAAGGGACCGGCCGCAGAATCCTGAGCCTGTTCCCAGGCCGCACCAGCGCAGCCTGGAAACACCTCAGGAGAAGAGAACGTTCGAGAACATTGCCCAGGGCTGATGGGAAAGCTGAATTTGATGTACATGTGAGGTGGGGGAGTAAAGCCGAACAGGACCTGGAAAGGGCTGAGGATATTGTCGGACCACACCACCAATATCCCTGCCCGTTTCGGCCAATGGCCTCCCTCCCCCCCCCGCCCCTGCGCCAACTGCTGCAGGACTTACCTCCACCAGTGGGTGACTGGTCCAGACGGCAGTGGAGTAATGGCTGCCGGCCTTCGCATCAATGGTCCTTACTCTAAAGTCGCCGCAAATGTGCTTTACGGCACGTTTGCGACAGCCTAGAGCGGTGGAGCGCGCACTCCTTCACTCTAGGACTTACTGAGGATTGGGCTGCCTGCCTTTTTACACTTTGCTTTCTAGAAAGAGATTGAAAGCCTTCCAAAAGATGCAGAACATTGAAGCTTTCTAAATCCTCAAAAAATGCTGGGATAAATCCATGGCCTACACACTCAAACGGGTTGGACACCTCTGGCTGCAGCCCCTCTGGCAGTGCACCACCACTGGGAAGATAAATTTTTATACCAAATGGTGTACTTTTCACAAACACAGGGAGGCCATGGCAGAAACAATCCTCCTTTCACTCCAATTCCAGGATCTGGGAAAGCCTCTGAGCAGCTGACAGGTAAAGAGAAACTAAATGGGGCATCCACAGGTTGGGATGGACAATGTTTAGGTCTTTAATCTCATCCCATTATCCTTCTAAAAACCTTTTATTGATTCCTCAGAGACTGAAATCAATCATCTAATTATGTCCACATATTAGATCATAAACGACATTCCTATGGTGGCATAGTTATGTCAGCAGTTACTGAAACTGTTTAGGTATCAATTATAATGACATTGTAGATAGAAGATCATGCCATGCAAATACTGATCCAAACAGCACAAAATATGTAACTTGCCATTTGCTTTGCTATCACACACATTATGAAAACATAAAAATCCCATTAGCAAATGGCCAGATCCCATAGTCAGAAAACATCCTCCGTTTAAAACATGCTTACATTTCACAGAATTAAAAATTTGCATATCACCGGGAAACTCCATCATTTAAAACATTTATTTTAAAACAATAAATTTTCATTCTCACAGTTTGGACAATTTTCTATGTGTTCACCAACTGTAGAAGTCAAGCCCAGTGACAACATGCGACACCCTCAAATAAATGCCTTAGAAAGCACACACACTGAAAATTGCTGGTGCTCCTCTCCACGTCAAGAGCTGGAGACACCATTTTAATTTTCCCACAATATCCCCAGAAGATACAGAATCACACCAAGGCACTGCATGAGAACCAGGTTAGTCCAAACATTCCAATTATAAATCCTGTGCCTTTTAGTTTTTTCCTCTCTCAAAGTTTACAACCCGTCTAGTTTTATTCTCAAAGTTAAATACAGTACTTTTAAAGTACCAAGCATAGCAATGAATACACTCCTATTAACAAAGCCCTATTTCTTTTTGCAGTCAGAATACATTTTGTCAAGAACACTCTTGATTACTGAATCTTTAGACAACTTGTTACCATATCCATGATTATTAGATCGTGGCCATAGGCAAGACACTGGTACATATCTGCAACTGTCAATGTGAATTTCATCTATTAACTTCAAAAGATAACAATAGACACGGCTGTTTTCCAGAGGAAATTGATTTGGGAATATTTTTCCCACCTGACAGAAGCGGTTTGTTGTGTCTATTAAGTTGCAAAGGTTTTTAACACAATAACTTCATGAAATAATGCGCACATATAATCCTGATTTTGATTGTTTTTAATTGTAGCAAAGTTTCTCAACTGCAACCTGTAATGTCATGTTTTTCAGATATTTCATACGAGTGAGTTCACTACACCTGTAACGTCAAGCAATACTTTCTAACTGCTCTGCTAATAGGTTCTTCAGTGCTACAGTAAAATTAAGATCAGCCGACTGAAAAAAAAAATCCTTGAAAAGTAAAACTGTATTATATGCTCTAGACCTGTAACAAGCTACCAAGTGTCTGGGGAACCAAGCCAAAGCACAGTTCTGATGGTGACACATGTCCCATAATCCTGCTCAATAAATACCTGTCACAATTTGACATACCTGTCTCAGAGCCCAATCTTATGCCAGCCTCCGCCAGCAGAACATGCCGTAAAGCATGTTGCCAACAGCACAGAGGCCTGTCCCACCATTGTGGAGGCCAGCGCCAGCAGGCCTCCACCGGTGAAGAAGCTATGTCCGCCAGAGGCAAGTAAGCTCTCCATCGGTCGGCGGGGAGGCGGCAGGGAGTTGACGTTCCGGGGCAGAGAGAGGGCGGGGAGGAGGGCAGATCAGGCCTGGAAGGGGGTGGGTTCAGCAGAGGAAGCCTCTGCCGAATCCTATCCCCCAACCCGTGCCTGAAACCCCAACACAGGGCTTCTTGGAGCTGCGCCAGCCATTTTGCTGGCACGCCTCCGAGTAGCCCCATAGGAGCTGCTGGAGCTCAACATGGGGGAAGGGGATAATCCCTATCTGTTACTTACCTCAAGATCAGCTTGAAAGGTCCTCTGATCCCCACACACAAATGTGATCTCTGAGAAAGTTGAAACATACACAAGCATCCTTGTGTTTGACCTTCAGAAACCTAGGGCTGATGACCTCACCATAAACTGTCCAATCAGATAAACCATCCACCTGGGCATCACCACCTGGTCCTTGACCTGGTCTGATAGATTTGGACTGCCCAGTCAACTGATACATGCCAATTTAGAATTGGCTAGGAGCTATTGTTCTTGCTGGTTATGAAAAAAGGGAATATAAAAGAACTTGTCTGCTTGGCCATGTGATCTTTCTGCAATGTAATGATATCAAAGTGTCCCATGGAAGCCTCTTTCCTTAAGGAAAACTTCAACCTAAGGCTCAATAAGAAAATAGACAGGAACAAGAGTTCAATCATCCATTTTGGTTTTGCTTTTGCTTGCAGTCTGAGCTGAAGTTAGAATTGTTTCTTTGGTTTTGATCTGACCTGGATAGCCAATCAAGTAAATTTATAACTCGATTTGGATTATTATATATACACAGGTGTCCTCCCTTCTTGACAGGGATACAATCCCCAAACGCCGTCATTAAGCCGGCCCAATGTTAAGTGGGCCTTTTCCTACCTTTTGAAGTTTGAGGCCTCACCAGAGCCCTGCTCCTGGTCATGGGCCTCTCTGGAGGCCTTTGAGGGTCTCAGAGGCCTCCATAAGGCACTTCCAGTTTGCTCCAAAAAACGGAAGTGCATTACGGAGGCCTCTGTAAGGCCATTCTGAGGCCCTCAAAGGCCTGCAGGGGCCAGGAAAGAGAGACCTCAAACTTCAAAAGGTAGGGAAAGCGACTAACAACGTTCTGCCTAGCGATCCCAGTCGTATATCCAGGGGGTCGTTAAGTAGAACGTTGTTAAGCGGGGGACACCTGTATTTGTGGTTTTAATTCACCCCCCATTTACAAACAAATGTACAAACAATTCCCCCCCCCCCCCCATTTACAAACAAATGAGAGTACACACTCTCTCACAAGAGAAAAATGACCTGGAAAACAAATTACAACTTTAAAACTGCCAAGCTTGTCTAACCGGGCATTGGTATTGGCATCAATTTACTTTTATAAATGAATTCCTGAATCTTTAGATATGACAAACGACAAATATTCCACCCTGCATCTCCACTTACAACACTTGTCACTATAGTATAGCATGGCCACTTTGGGTCTTCTATTATTATTATTATTGTTGTTGTATTTATTATTATTATTATTATAAATAATATAGAGGTTAGAGTGTTTGACTGGGAGACCCAGGTTCATATGCCCACTCAGCCATGAAGCTCAATGGATAACTGCGGGCTAGTCATTCACTCAGTCTAACCTGCCTTACAGGGTTGTTAAGAGGAAAAGGATTAAGAGGAAAAGGATTAAAAACTAATACTGTACTAGTAACACCACCACTGTAAAAAAAAAAAAAAAGATTACAATGATAAATGTATAACAAAAGAGTGACAGAATCAGAGTCAGAGTCAAAAACAAAGTCACCCAAATGCTTTTAAAAACCCACATATACTATAGTTTCTTCATATAAAATTACCGAATGCAGAATATAATTTTTTTGGTAAATAATGACTTTAAACCAAGATTTTATCCACTACTCCTTCTCCACAATATACAAGGAAGTAACAGAGTTCTAAAGACAGGTTACATTTAGAAGCATGGCTAGCCCCATACAGAGTACCACATTATAAAACTCAACAAAAGCTTATTTTGTTTATTTTCCTTAGTATTCAGTTAACATCTTCACCAAAAAGTATGGCTTTTATGCTTTTGAATGTTGTATTTATAAATACAGCTTTGTTTTCCAAATACAGAAAAACAAAACATGCATTCAAGTCATAAAATCACCAATTATCTCATCCTACACCAAGAAAAAACTTGACCTTCGCTACTGTTAGCAAATGATTTTGTCACTTGCTAAGCACAAGGACAACCACCAAGCTTTCAAACAAACATGCTTATTTAAGTTAAAAACTGAAACATACCAACTTAGAAAATGAATTTATAACTACTAATAGTAGTACAGTACTCCCCCCATATCCGCTGGGGATATGTTCCAGGCCCCTCCGTGGATACTACTTGAAACCATGGATAAGAGCGAACCCCCCTTCCATGGTTTCCTGAGGGCCCCCCGCCCTGCCTCCCCTGCGGGCAGGCATGCGCGCCCCCCCCCAAGCTCTTATTTTTCTTTCAGCAAGCTGAAAACAAAACAGAGAAGCAGCCTCCATTGCAGGCAAGTAGAATGAGACTAAGTCCTAGAGAGGCTCTGCAAGGTTTCTGTTAACCTTGCAGAGCCTCTCTAGGACTTAGTCTCATTCTACTTGCCTGCAATAAGCAGCCAGAGGCTGCTTCTCCTGTTTCTTTAAGGAAGAAACGAAGCTTACTGGGGAAAAAAGTAAAAGCCTGGGGGGGTCCCTGCAATCCGTGGATAACTGAAACCGTGGATAGCGAATCCGTGGATATGGGGGCCCACCTGTAGTCACAATTGACATTCATTAACTAGAAAATACAAGGAAAAAGATAACTGCAGAAAGTCTTCCCAACTTTTGACATTATACATACTTATATCTGCATTATTTTATATCCTGTCTCATAGATCTGAAGGCATCTAACAAGACTACAATAGACTTCAATATATATTTTTCAAAATCAATATATATAGTGACGTATAAAAGACATTAATATATACTTTTCAAACCAGAAAATTACAAACCACAGCCAACAAAAATCATTTAGCACAGAAGTGATAAACACATCAAAACTAGAAAACGTTAAAAACCCGTTATTGAGAAAACAGGACACAAACCGTTATTGAGAAAACAGGACAAAAATGTTGCCTGATGGAATTCTGCAGCCAGAATTCTGGCTATGCTACTGGGCTCTGGTCAGGCAATACAGTCAGGATAAATTTAGAGGAAAGCAATGTCAACTAAAAGGCTAAGGAGAGCGATAAGACCCACCCTCCATGCCATACCATAGGAAGTTTATATATTATTTGGTAGATCATGGCATTTGTTTGAATGGATGCATTTGTGTATATGCAATAGCTATTTCTTAACCTCAGTGGTACAGGTGCTGTAGGGTTTGTAGGGTCATCATCTTTTTCTCTGCTTCCCTTTTGCTTCCCTGTTTTCCCCAGCACAGGACGATTGCTGAGAGATACCTTTCCACATCTCTTTCTTTAAGATGTTTTCTCTTTCGATCTTCGCTCATTATGCATAGCACCACAACGTTGGACAGAATCATACAAGAGATAACCACACTCCGTACCTTCATAAGTCATTTCTTCCAAATACTTGGCAGCCAACGGATTGAAACAAGCACTGTACACAAAACGATGGGCTGGAACCTGGATTTTCCGTTGGCATTAAACTCTCCTTGAGACAGTGCACACAATTCTGGTACCTCTGTGGGGGAAGAATAAATTCTGCAGCCAGAATTCTGCAGCTTGGGTGCAACCACTGAGAAGTTTCTCTCTCCAGTTGTCACCCATCTTGCCTCTGAAGGTAGGGGTATTTGGAGAAGGGTCTCAGAAGAAGACCTCAGCTGACAGACAGCTTCATAAGGGAGCAGGCAGACTTTCACATACCTTGGTCCCACATTGTTTAGGGTTTTAACAATTAAAACAAACACTTTGAATTATGCCTATAAACTGGTAAGCCAGTGTAACGTTTTCAACATTGGCATGATGTAACTGAGGTAGCCAGTACCAGTCAACAGCTCGGCCAAAGCATTCTGAACCAACTGTAATTTCCAGACACTCTTCAATGGTAGCCCAAATACAGTGCATTACATTAATCTAGTATGGTGGTCATCATGAGAACATCGAAAACTGTGCCAGATCATCTTTCTGTAGAAAGGCACGCAGCTGGTACACTAGCCCTAGCTGGCAAAAAGCACTGTGTTCTACTAATGCCACTTGACATGAGTAATCAATACCCATCCCTTAGCCTACTATATCTAAAATTCCGAGGAAATTTTAAATTTCAAAATCCAGAGTCAACTGAAACAACCCTAGTTCTTTTCTACTTTGGCAGTGGTACTTTGAGGGCCGTAATAGCTCCACCAAAGAGCACCAAAGAGCTCAGAGCAGCTTATATGGATCCCACGTTGTCTCCCATCCAAAATGTCTGAGCATTAGAGGTCAATTATTAATTACACTATGAAAAGAGACTTCATGAATAACAGTCAGAACCTAGAGGACTAGCTAGCACCAATAAGTATTTTATGTACAGTAGCTAAATAGGAAACTTAAAATGCAGTCTCATTTTTTTAGTCTAGCCATCAAATTAAAACCAGGTAAAGTTGATAAGTAAAGCCAGTAAAACCTATCCTGTAAAATGCTCACCCTTGGCATCCAACCTACCGGTATATTTAAAAATATACAGTACAGTAAAACCTTGGATTGAGAGTAACTTGGTTTGAGAGTGTTTTGCATAACAAGCAAAAAATAATAATAAATTGTAACTTGATTAACAAGCGATGTCTTGCATTACAAGTAGGTTTTGGAGCCCAAGGAGCACCTGCTCCGGGCATGGGGCGCTACGCTCAGGCTCCACCACTGAACGGCTGCCTTCTCACACCGCCCTCATAATCGTGCATAGAAGGAAAGGCGCGTGGAGGCAGCCCTGTGAGGAAAGGCGCCGGTGAGGCCCATTACACCTCTGCGAGTAGTCTCTCTCGCTGCGGGATTGTGGGTAATCATCTCCCAGTCTCAGTCCAGTGAGCCAACAGATAGCAGTGATCCTGTTAGTGATAGACTTCCTACACAATAACGTCCTACACAACGTTCGTGATAGACGTCCTACACTCCTCCTCCTCTCCTCTCTCTCGTCTTCCTCACACCAGCCACGATTCCTTTCAAAGGTAAAGTGCAGGTTAATTTGTTTTATTTTGACTTTATACTGTATTTTGTATTACTGTAATCATTTTTATATGATTAAATGATTGTGGAACGAATCATCTGAGTTTCCATTATTTCTTATGGGGAAATTCGCTTTGATATATGAGTGCTTTGGATTACAAGCACGTTTCTGCAACGAATTATGCTCGCAATCCAAGGTTTTACTGTATTTAATTTTTTACACCACACTTCAATAAGGCAACAATGTTTCAAAAGGTTCTCAGGCTCCAATCTCAACAATTTTCCATGGGATAGAAAGTTATGAATTGTCACAATTAACATCTTTATGCAGGTCTTATCAATCTTGGAGATCACATTAGCATATCACAGCGGCAGAGGTCTTCAGAGTCAGCTATGCGTGTCAGGAGAGACCACCCTGAATTACACAGAGGCAGCAGCAGAGCGTCCAAGTGGACCCACACAAACTGCTCCCAGCAACTGACCTTGTCCTTGCTATGATCTGTACCAAATGCAGCCTCCAAATAAGTAACCATATGGTCTCGTTGAGTGTTTAGAGCAACGTCCGAAAAGTAAATAGTTAAAAAAAATGGCTTGCCCCAATGTTTCTGGAATTTTTTTGTGGAAAGTAGACAGATGGACCTATGTTTTAAAACAATTGTCAGAGTTCTAGGGTCACCCCACTGACCCCCCCCAGAGGAGCAAAGATCACTGTTTTTAGGGAAAATGATGCCCCAGAATTGGGGGCAGGGCCCCCCCTCCTCACTGAAATTAAAAATGAAACTCTGGCTTTGTTTTCTTGGCCATGGCCCTGGCTTTTGAATCCACCTTGTTTGGAGCACCTCAGGTGCAGGGGAGCAGCTGTACACAGCTGTACCCACGCGCAACATTAGGCGTTGCGCAAAGGACTCAACGGGACTTTATGGGTACGCATTGCACAAACAACTCAGTGGCCTTTTCCATATAGAACTCTGGACTAAAGCTGGTATTTCAAGAATTTAAGGTGCCATAAAAAAACCCTTGAAGGTAGGGACTTGAAACTTGAGGTACACTTAGGTGAGACATCCCCCTAAACACCCCTAAAGCCCTGGAGCTGTGTGTTAAACACAACTATGTTTGTTTGAGCACTTTCGTGCTGGACTCACAACAAAATCTGCGTATTTCAAGAATTTAAAGTGCCATAAAAAAAATCCCTTGAAGGGAGGGACTTGAAACTTGAGGTACACTTAGGTGAGACATCCCCCTAAACACCCCTAAAGCCCTGGAGCTGTGCGGAGAACACAACTATGTTTTTATTTGAAATCTTGTGTTTCCAGGTCCATGTTTTACAGAGGAGTAAATGGATGAGTTGAGTTGACCTTAAGTCCCGTTGAGTCCCTAACGCAACGCCTGTAGACCAGGTGCAAGGTGCACCGGCGAAATTTACTGCGGGTGATTCTTTCTACATGGGGGTTCGTTACAAATGTTGATCAAACTAACATTTGGGAAGTCTGGGAAGGTCATACCGCGGGACCAAATGGGTTTTAATGCCATCAGTCAAGCTTCAATATTATAATGGCATTTACAACAGTCACTAGTTTTGAACCTGACAACAAGGAGCATTGCAGCCTTCTTGCCAGACTTCATTCATAAACTCCTGCACCTCTGCTACAGTTCAGCATCCCAGGTACCAGGATGAATCCAGAAGGACCCCCCGGCTACAAACTTGATCAAAGGAAGTCAATGCCATCTGTGATGAAAATTCAGTAACTTCTATTTAAAAGGGCTTTAGGGTCATTACCTCAGCCTTATGTGGATTCAGTTTGTCAGCTCAGCTATACCCAGTCCCTGACCAAGCAGCAGAAAAAATGGAAAACCTGCTTCAGTTGAAGAAAACAGTGCCACAAGCATATTTATGGCACTTGTTTTTATTAATTTTCATTAATTGTTTTTATTGTTTTAAAACAGGGGCGGGGAACCTTTTCCCTAGTGAGGGCCGTTTTAAAGATTGGGAATATGTTGGAGGGCCGGCCGTGAGGCCGCCCGGAATTATTTATTTATTTATTTAATAAACTCTTTTGCACACACACCCTGCAAAATTTCTTTTGCATTCAAAACAAATGTTGAATGCACTTCGCGGTGCTGCGCTGCTGGATGGGTAGCTACAGAGGCGAGAGAGAGAGTGTGTATGGGTGCAAATCCAAGCTGCAAAGCATACAACTGTAGAGTGGGGTGGAAGAGAAAAAAGAGAGAGCGATTTTACAAGAGGACCTTACACAAAGAAACTCAGACAAACTTACAGCCACAGAATGGAGAGGAGGACCCAAAAACGAGAGAGAGAGAGAAGCTTGCAACTGCAAACTGGGGTGGAAGAGAAAAAGAGAGAGCGATTTAAAAACTGATTTCCCCCCAATGTTCCCCCTCCTCCAGTCAGGGGCAGGCAGGCAGGCAGGCAAAGCACGCACGCACACGCACACGCACACGCACACGCACACGCACCCCAAAGCAAACAAGGAACGCTGTTAAAAAACGGAGCGAATTTTAAACTAATTTCCCCCGTTCCCCCTCCTCCTCCAGTCAGGGGCAGGCAGGCAAAGCAGACACACACACGTGTCAAAGCAAACACGGAGCGAATTTTAAACTGATTTCCCCCGTTCCCCCTCCTCCTCCAAATTCCCTGGCAAATTTCCTGATGCTTACTGGTAATTCTGAGGACTTTCCTCGAGCTACACGCTGTTGCTCCGGCTGTGAGGTCACGCTGCTGTGACCAGAGGCGGAGCTTTGGCGTGCGCATGCTAATTAACCCGACAAACAGCTGTAGATCGGATAGATTAGCTACAAAAGAAAGTGCAAAGGAGCTCTCTAAGTGCCTGAGCTCATTCCGTCCGGCGCGACGAGGCCCACCGAGAGGAAAACTAACATTAATTTAATTTTGGTTTTCTTCTACATGGGGTGGGCCTCGGAGGGTCGGATGGAATGAGCTGGGGGGTGGGCCTCGGAGGGCCGGACGGCCTCGGGGGTCTTAAACGGCCCGCGGGCCGGAGGTTCCCCACACCTGTTTTAAAATGTGATAACTTTTTATACTGTGGTTTTTGTATGTTTTTTTTTCCTGTTGTAAGCCGCCTTGGGTCCCTTCGGGGAGAAAGGCGGGATATAAATACTGTAAATAAATAAATAAATAAACTTCATTATAAGTTTCTATATGATCTCATCAAGCAGCCATGCCTTTGTGAACAGGTACAAGCCTATAAGAATCTAAACAGAATGTTCCAGGAAACAATATGCAACCGCCTAACCACACTATCTGGGACCATTATGTCAAGGAAAAGAATTCTTGAAAAAACAGTGCCGCAAACATTCACAAAATCCCATATCATGAGTAACAAGTCAATTGAAAGTTCTAACAGGACCAACAACGGGCAACTGGGATGAATCCATACATTTGCAGCATAAATGATTTAAAATCACCAAGAAAAGTAACTGATTTAGATCAACATTTTCCATTTACAATTTAGATGCTTCAATATTGTAATTGCCACATTTTCCTTTTTTATTCAAAAGGGATTTCTTCAAAGTATTTCCAAACAGAGTCTATTTTATGACCTGCAGACATGACAGGTTTTTGTAGACTGGTGCTGGCTGAAGACACGAAAAGGTGCTGCTTCTTTCCAGTGTTCCTCTCAGTTTTCGCCTGCCCATTTGTCAACTGCCCTGCCCCCCCCCCAAGTAATTTCAAGCAGATCAGCATTTTCCATAAGATGGAAAGTAATTGTCCATGTTTTTTGGGAGGTAAAGACACAAGTATTTATTATTTGACTACTTACTTTGAACCAGCAGTAGAGATCAGGTAATTAGTACGCACACAATAGGAGTAAGAGGTCACCCGGAGGAATTGGATGACCTTTGTGCCAATTTGCCTGTCCCTGGCCCCCAGTATCAAGCTATAATATCATAATATGAACTATTACACTGTGTAATGACTGGCAAATACATTTTTCCCCAAACATTTTTTTAAAAAAACAGCAAGTTCTGTAAGTTTTTTAAAAGGTCATAATTCAATTTGAAAGAATTATACGTATGCATCAAGTTCATACATAGTTCTAAATCAGACCATTTGGAGAAGAGAAGCTTATAAAGCTAAATTTTTATCAACACATTCATTCTTTTAGATTTTTTTGTTAAATACCCTTCGCCCACCCCACTCTCTTAACTGTAAGAGGTAAAGGTGACCCCTGACAATTAAGTCCAGTCGTTTCCGACTCTAGGGTGTGGTGCTCATCCCCATTTCAAAGCCGAAGAGCCAGCGTTGTCCAAAGACGCCTCCGTGGTCATGTGGCCGGCATGACTCTCCTTGCTGCAGCGCGTAACATGCGGCTGGAACACGGAGCGCTGTTTACCTTCCCTCAAGCGGTACCTATTTATCTACTCACATTAACATGCTTTGGAACTGCTAGGTTGGCAGGAGCTGGCCAAGCAACGAGAGCTCACCCCGTCGCGGATTCGAACTGCCGACCTTTAGATCGACAGCTCATGGTTCAGCGGTTTAACCCACTGCACCACCCGCTGGCCTTCTCTTAACTGTAGAGGAAGCTAATAAGTTTGTGTCCTGGGCTATTTCATATGTGGTCTGAAAGTCAGGCAGGGGCCGAGTACCAATACACTGAAATGGATTGAATTAACTAAGTAAGACTGAGGTCCCAAGACCCTGACCCTAGTATTCAAACCTAAAGCCCTGCCAAGTCAAATGCATGCAATTTTATCTCTGATGTAGAGGGCAAACTCATCACAATCAGACAGTTGAATCTTCAACCTCTGTACAGAAAAGGCCGAGTAAGTCACACAATACAGATGGTATTTAATAGAAATGATAGTAGAAATCTGGATAGGAACAATAGCTCAGCAGCAGACTTTGCATGCATAGGAATATAGGTTCAATCCTTGGCACTTCCAATTAAAAAGGATCTCTCAAATAGTAGGGCTGGAAAAGAACATAGAGAACAGCTGCAGACTGACAGCGCAATCCTACCTAAACCTCCGGCGGCGGAGTGAGCGCCCCACTGCTGCAAGTTCGCGACAACTCAGGAGTAAGGGAGGCTGACGCAAGGCCGGCCACCCTCACTCCGCCACCGGGACGTCCCCACTGCCGCCGGAGGAAGGTAAGAGATCCCCTGGCGGGCACGGGGACAGTCCAGGCAGCGAGTGAGGGGGCCATTGGCCGAGCCGGCCCGGGAAAAATCAGGGATGGCGGCGGCCATATCCCCGTCGCCGACCAAGCCGCCTTGGCCGTTACACAGCCACTTCCTCTAGGTATTTAGCTGGCGGAAATCCGAGGAGGCCTATAGGGCCGTCCCCAATTTACACCAGGGGAAGGGGACAAACATCCCCTTTCCCTGAGTAGGCCTCCGGGCCGCACCAGCACGGCCCGGAACGGGGATAGGATCTGGCGGGCGGCCCTGGATTGCCCGCCGGATCCTTAGATACGATTGCACTGTGAGTAAATGGAACTGGGCTAAATGGTCTGAATCAGCAAACAAGAGAACAGTAAACTTCCTAGTCCTGCAATTGACACAGCAAGGAGGGCAGCACATCTGTAAATTTGCAGGAGCTTCTATCATGGATCACCTGGCAGACACTGTGCCTAGATTTCAGGAAATCACAAAATACTTTGCACTTATTTGGAGCAGGTCGGATTCATTCTGACTGCTGCAGTGACCACAATAGGCAGTGAGAGCACAGAACAGGAGACTGCAGTTGCATCAGTCACGTTTTCCAACCTTAGCTTCCGCAATCTTGCTATGCAGCAGTTTGTGGATGCCCATGTTGCTCATCAGCTGAAGGTGAAGCTGGGGATGAGGGCCACTGCAGGCACAGAAAGCCAAAACACACATTACCTGGGCCAATTAATGAACTCCTGCCCAGGTATTATTTGCCATGATTCTGCAGGTGTCCCCGCTTTTCAAGAAGATGGACAAGAATACTTAGGTGCTCAATATGGCAGAGATAAATGGGCTTGATATTCCACCCATGATCATCCGTGATGCAGCCTACCCACTGTGACCATGGCTTATGAAGCCCTACCCATCATCCCCCATTCGAGCAGGAACACTTCCAACTACGTCCTCAGTTGATGCAGGATGTCAGTGGAGAGGGCCTTTGGACAGTTAGACAGTGGAGGGTTCTGCTTAAAAGAATGGACTGTGACAAACTTCCAATAGTGATGAAAACCAATTGCCTTCTGCACAATATCTGCCTCTCAAAGCAAGGTTTTTCTAGGCCCAGAGCTATCCCCTTCAGAGATGGATGTCGACATATGCTGTCCCCCACCCAGAGCCTGTTTGAGAAACAGAGTGCCTGAGGAGGCTGCAAAAAATATCAGAGAGACTCTCTGCAGCTACTTCAGCAGTGAGGAGCTGCTGTAATTTGTATTTTAAATAAATAGGTTTTGTGAAAGAAAGGTTTATTGTTCCATCTGTTTACTGTCCTGTTACGGAATAAATAAATCTTCCTGAATGAATTTAAGTTTGGTTTGTGGTTAATCCATTCAAACCTTGAACAGCTCATTGTAAATGCACAGAAAAATTCAAGCAAGTGGATTGGCAGATATGTGACAAGGTTCAAAACAGGGTGGGTGGGTGTGTGTGTCCGTGTCCTCAATGATACAACTTTCTAGTTCTTTCCCCCACCCCAGCTTTGATGGTTTCACACCTGGAAAACTAAGCCTCCATTAGTCTGCTCTCCACGAAGCCACTCATCATGCACTGAGTGCCCCCAACAGCCCCCACCAGCATCCTTATGTTCTGCAACCTCTGCTCTGCCAGCACCTTAGGCCTGGTGATCATATTGCCCAAGGCCCGCTCACTGGTGACCCCCTCCAAGCACACTTCCCTCACTGCAAAGTCTCTGTCCTAGAGATAGTTGAGGATATCTGTGAGCCTGTCACTCATTTCCCAGTTTCCCTGCAACAGCTCCTGGGAGAACTTGAGACATTGCCACCTCTGACTGTTCCTCAGATGCTGCATTCTCGCCACGCTGCTCATCCGAGATAATTGTTGCTCAATTTATGCAGCAGAAAGTTCAATGTTAAACAGAACAGTACTGGGAAAATCTTGATTGTACTCAGTACCAAGGGCAGGGAAAATTAACCCCCTCTCCACATCTCCCTGCTCCAAAACAAATATTCTCAGGAAATTATTCCAGGAAAATAAAGCAAGAAGCCTTTGGTGCATGCATAGAGGCCTTTTGGAACACCCCACCAAGCTCTCTGCTTTGCTAGCTTGTTTACCGTATTTTCTCATTATCTGCTAGAGGGGCGGGGAACCTTTTCCCTGGCGAGGGCCGTTTTAAATATTAGAAATTTGCTTGAGGGCCAGCCGTAAGGCCGCCCGCCATTTTTATTTATTTAATTAATTTTTGCCCCCGCCCCCCATCGGCCTCCAGAGGCTCTGCGCTCACTGTACAAAGCCGCCGCCGGGTCCACGCATCACCTCCGGCATACCATGCCGATGAGGGCAAGAGGGCAAGAGCTTGCCCTCATCGGCGTGGTACGCATTTGCGAAATGGCCAACGGCCTGGTGAGAAGGGGTCGAGGCAGCGGCCGGGGAGGACATGCAAAGGCCCTCTCCCGGCCTCTGGAGGTGACGCGTGGACCCGGCGGAGCCTCCAGGGGCCGGTTGGGCGGCCTCCCGGCAATCTCTCCGGGGGCCGGACCGGATGGCCTCGGGGGCCTGATCCGGCCCTGGGGCCTGAGGTTCCCCACCCCTGTGCTAGAGAGAGTGCATGTACCAAGAATGTTCCATCAAGTAACACAGAAAAAATGAGGTTCATTGATTAAAGACCATGGTCCACAAGTAGAGAAAATCTCCAACATGTTCCTATGTTTTGCCCTTTGTTCAAAGGGCTTCGTCAAGGAAAAGATGTGTTAGGCACCACATACTCTATCCCAGCATTTCTCAAAGTCGTACAGGGGAGTTTACTCCCGTGCAAGTCTTTGCGGGGCGAGGCAATGTCAGAAGCAGCGCTCTAGGATCATGCTGGCCCCTGGCCCGTCCTGCCAGCTCTCCGAAGGGTCCGGGGGGCTGCTGCCACCTCTGCAGGCCTCCCCAAGGCTCTAAACAGCAGTGATCAAGTTCCAAACCCCACTTCCGGTTTTTAGAGAAAACCAGAAGTGGGCTTCAGAACACAATCACCATTCAGAGCCTTGGGAAAGCCTGCAGAGGCAGCGGCAGGGCCCCTGGACCCTTCAGGGAATTGGCAGGACAAGCAGGTACGTTGAAAGAAGTGTTTTGGGGTCAGGGGCCGGCGCAATCCTGGAGTGCTGCCTCCAACGTTGGAGCTGGCCACCCTCCTTAAAGTGATTTTACTCATTTCCGGAAAAAGTGGTGGGTCGTGACCCACCACTTTGAGAACCCCTGCTCTAATCTACTTGCTGGAGGAAGCAAGGTCTTATGTTAAAAAGGTTGTTTCTAGCCTACCTGCAGGTTCACACATTACTATTCTCTCTCTTTTCTCCTACTGCACAAGCATTCCCACTCCTTTTCAGCTTACTAACTAAACACCTGTTATCTTCCCAGACAACAACTAGATCAGCTTCATGGTTTTCCTAGACAGAAGACCTCTTGCAACCATTTTCATAGAATACAGGCTAGAGCAGGCGTTCCCAACCTGTGGTACGCGTACCCCAAGGGGTACACCAAACAACCGGCGAGGGTAGAAAGTACATCTTTTTGATCCAACTCAGAAAAGATCTTTCTTTTCCATCAGAATCACATCAATTTAGTGCCATTCAGCAAAGCTGTTTTGAGTAGCAAAGGTTGTCATTTTTTTTTCACACAACTTGGCCCTTGTGGGGAGCAGGTGTAGCCCTCAACAGCCTGCTGTGACCAGTTTGCTAGATACTTTGCTAACATATTTCCTGCAAACCATTCTAACTTGGCCTCTGATGATACAGTGGCCAATTGAGAGCACTGACAGCACCTACTTGTCAAGTTTTGTTGAATTAATTTCAGCTTGTTCAATCCGAGGACATAGACAGGATACCTGGAAATACACATGACAAACCACATACACACATGACCCTTGCCCATCCTGGCTGATTAGATCAACAAGGTCAAGATTAAACACTTGCACAGAAGAGGTTATCAGTGCATGACCCTGAGGGAGGGTTAAGTCCCCGATGTGTTGAAGGAGGCAGTGGTCCAAGCTTTCACTAGATGCTTCTGAGCTTAACAACTACTGGTCTGTGTCCAACATCACATTTCCGGGCAAGGTGCCCAAATATGTGGTAGCATCCCAGATTTAGGTTTTCCTGGTTGAGACTGGTTTTCAGCATCTATTTCAGTCAAGCTTTCGGCCAGGTTTTGAGACTGAAACTGCTTTAGTTTGGGACAATTAGTTCTTTGGAACTCAGTGACAGTAGCGTAGCTAGGCTCCTCCCCCCCTCGTGACGTTGCGCCCGGATGAGACGTCACTCGCCCCACCCAAGTGACGTCAGCTGGAGCCAAACGTCCCTTGGGGGCAGGGACGGAGGGAGGGGACCACATCAAACAGCGTTCTGAGGCGGCAGACAGCTGCTGCTACCTCCTCCGAGCCATTCCGTTGCCTTTACCGCCCCCTGTGCCATCTCCGCGTTCTCCGCCACCACCATTTTTGCGTCCCCGGAGCCAGTAAGACACACTGCCCCTGGGGGCGGACCCCCCCCTCCTACGCTACAGCTCAGTGACTTTCAATACCATTGACCATGTTACCTTTCTGAGATGCGTGGCAATAATAGGGTGTGGGTGGCTCAGTACTGTATATAGATGCTTCCATTCATTACTCAAGAGTGGGGTCCAAGAGGTGGAGCTAGAGGACTCTGTTCTTCCCCCTTACCTTTGGCTGTTGGAGGGGCATTTCACAAGGTTCCAACTTGCCCCCTTATTCCCATGCTGCTCAACATCTACATCAGGTGGTACATATACCACTACTGATATGCAAACTGTTGTTTGGTGGTACTCAAACGCCCGTCCGGCAAGATGGCAGCAGCAATTATGCCAGCACCGGAGCCTTGAAAATGGCAGCTCAAGCTCTGCCAAGTTTGCAGAGCTCTAGCACGCAGGCTTCCTGCGCTGGGAAGGACCCACCCACCCTCCTTTGCCCCCTTACCACTTGATTTCTGGGCCCACCCAGAATGGCAAAAACCCAGAAGCAGCGATGATGTCACTGCCACGTACTTCCGGTGGTACTTGCTGCAGCAGTACTAGAGGTGGTACGCCATGCCAAGGGAGTTGAGAATCTCTGATCTACATGATACCACTGAGTGAAGCTGTCTTGAGTTCTAGGCTGCAGAGTCGCCAATATGCTGACAACGCTGTATGCTGACAATCTACAGTATCTCACCCTTTCATCTGATCCTAAGGAGGCACTAGATACCCTGAACCCGTGCTTGTCAGCTGTAAGAGACTGGACTGGACTAATAAACTAAAACTCAATTCAGTCAGGTCAGGGGTTCTGTTCCAGCACTGAGCTATATCTCCCAATGGATATATATGGGGTATGTGCTTCTTGTATGCTTGAATCATCATCCGAGGCACGGTGAGCATCTACTAGGAGCAGAGTATTTTTTACTCCACACTCTTTCAGACATTATATGAAAATGTGGCTTTCCAGCTCTGCTTTTTGGGGAAGGCAATGCCAAGCTGCTGGTGGTTGGCTGGTAGGTAGGTAGGTACTGGGGTTTTCAGTTGCAGATTATGGGTTGATTTTGGCTGACTTTTTAATTGTTTACTTTTTAATTGTTTAAATTTGATTATTATGTCTGAGTTACTTTATTCTGGTTTTGACTGTTAGCACCCTTGAGTGAACCTCTAATGAACCTTCACCTTCCTGTGGTGAAGAAGGTAAGAAATAAATGTAATAAAATAAAAAATTAAAAAATAAAACCAAGGTAACACAGTGCAGATATGCTCAATATTAACCATGGGTAAAGCAAGTTTGCACACTTTGCTTTGTGATAACTACGGTTAGCATTAATATCAGCAAAGATTATAATGTTAAACACAGCTTTGAATCTAAGAACATGTACACATGACAGGAGGCATGAAGAGGGTGAAAGTTCACCAAGCAATCCCATGGACAGGCAATTGGGCTATGTTATGTCCAACCTGGGCCTATTCAGCAAGAAGACAAACATATTTTATTATCCAATAACAACCAAAATATTAATATTTGTTCTACCGGCAAACTTTTTCAGACCTTAACTAGACTTCTCTGCAATAATAGTCAGAGACCCAGAACCAACAGACAGACATGCCTGCCTTTTATTCTTTCAGACATTAATCTCTCTGGACCAAGGATGATGGAGGCATACTGAACATATGCAAGAGGGGGTAGACCATGGGACTCATCAGTATATATGACCATCTGTTTAAACTACCTTAGATTCTAGAATGCAGAAACATGTACCCTTCTATTAGTTTAACCCTGACCATTAAAAATCAGCCCAAAGCAACAATGAGCCAGGATGGTGTAGTGGTTCAAGAGTCGGACTTAGACCTGGAAGAGGCAGATTTAAACACACACACACACACTCAGCCATGAAGCTTTCTGGGTGACCTTGGGCCTGTCACTATCTCTCAGCCTCACCTACCTCACAGGTTTGTTGTGAGGACAAAAGGAGGGGAGAAACCATGTACACCACACTGAGCTCCTTGGAGGAAGGGCGGTATAAAAATGTGAAAAATAAAATAAAAAGAGTAATGTGTTGTTTGACATAGAATCTACCTTATCTACAAAAGAAACACAGCAGATTAAACAACAACTCTCTGAAGATGCTTGCCTATAATGTACTCTCAATAACATGGTATAGAATAGTACGTCAGAATTTTAAAAAAATATTATCTGCTATGAAACATACCATGAGGTAGGGATGGCCGAAAACAAGTTATAGACAAATTTCTAAGAGCTTTACAATGATGAACTACTGTACTGAACCACTCTTGTTGCTCACACATTTCTAGTTTAGGCCACTCGCTGCAAAAGTAGCAGTTTTCCCCCAAAAAATTCATAACTGAATAGATTACAAATTTCATTTCCTTATTGAATCAGATGCTCAAATGTCCTCTACTTTAAATAGTCTATTATTTACACACGCGCACACACACAGACACACACACACACACACACACAGACACACACACACCAATTTGGTTGGCCAGATTTTTGTGATCAACCTTGCCTCTTTTTTGCCTACACTGGTTCATCAAGTAGCCTGTTAAGATGAACTCTGTGGCTATAACATTTTTTTCCATCCATCTATAATCCATTCTCATTCAGGATCTATTCAAAAACAAAGCAGTATGTATTAAAAAATTCCACAAATATTTAAAAAGACAATTCAGTATTTGATATTTACACCACTTTAAGTTACCATTTTTAAAACACTTAAAAGTCAAAAGAAATCCAGTAAATCACCAAAACAAAAACTTCAACATTTTCACAACTTGTGCCCTTTCACATCTCCACTGAATGAACCTCTAAATCCATCCTGCAGCATTAACACTTCGGACCTAGTTAGCTAGCACATCTGAAAAGGAGCCTTAACTTTTATATACAGTATCTACTTTCACACACCATTCACATAAATGTCAGCAGTTATACTGACAAATTAAGATTTTGCATATAAAGCAACACAACAGCAGTAATGCTTTCAAATTTTTCATTTTTCAGCTGCATCTTACCTGATCCACTGAACTGACTGCTTCCCAGTGTAGTTGGTCTGGTTTTCCCACTATTAACAGGTGGGGAAAACATCTGCAAAACAGAACAAATACCTTTACATTAGCACTGAGCTTTTCATTTTATTTTAAAAAAGCACACACACAAAAATGAATATCTGTTGGGAACATTATTACAGATTAATTACCTTCTGTATATTTGGATTGTAAAGAACTGGGAATACGGATTGTAAAGAAGAACTATAGGAATACAGTCCAAAGCATATGAATAGCTGACATTTATACCCATTTTAATACACACCATTAAATGTGCTTAAAAATAAACTTGTGAAAGACACAAAATTAGACATGTGATGTTTAAGGTTATTGCCATGATCATTTTACTGCTCAATACATAAATCTTATGAATTAAGTACTACATACACCGGATATCCTAATCAGAGCAAATAAGAAGCATTTGCTTTAATTTAAAAAAAATCAAGTATCCTTTCAATTTTTAACTTAAACTGTTTTAATTAATTATTTTAATGTGTTTATATGTATTTTAATATGTTGTAAGCCGCCTTGAGTGCCCTCGGGAGAAAGGCGGGCTACAAATTCCTTAAATAAATAAATAAATAAATAAATAAATAAATAAATAAATAAATAAAATGAACACTGTATGAGACATCCTGGTTTGCATGTAGATCCCAATCTTAGACTACAATGCAAAACAGGAAGGGTTTTTTTTTTCCTAAAGTTGCAATCCTAAGCACGCACACTTAAAAGCAAGCCCCAAGGAAAATAATTAAGATTTGCTTCTAAGTAAATATGGTTTGAGTTGTGCTGGAAGGAGGCGTTGTATTCCCTATGTTACATTTTTACCAAAGCAAGGACAAAAGCCCAGTGGAACATCATCATGAGTGAGCCTGTCCAAAACAAAAGTTATTAGACTGTAATCTTTGGGTCAGTCCGATTTTAACAGGTGTACCAAATGACCCAGCAGGTCCTCCAGTCTTAGATCTGGGAGTCTAGCCACAACATCCACGTTCAAGTTTCCCGTTTAGCTGAGCCAGACCCAAGCAGCTGCCCCACTTCGTCCGCTTTACCGTGGAGAAGCCATAAGAAGACTTCGAAGAATATCCTACCGCGCTGAAGTCCAGCAAGTCACTCAGCTCCTTGTCTGTGCCTATCGCGGCCATCCGCTGCTGCTGAGGATTCATCTTCATCCACTCCAGCGTCAGAGTCCTAAGAGACGAGGAGAGGAGAAAGGACTTGACCAAAAAGGTCGGGGGTGCTCTGCAGGAAGCTGCCCCTGACAAAGGAGAGAAAAGGAAAAGGGGCCACTCGCATTTCCTCGCAAAGCACCCTCTCCGCTCCGCTAAGTTTCGCTCTCCCTGCCAGGTGGCGTCTGGGGCAATTTTAGGCCGGCCTCAGGAAAGAAAAAGACACTCGCTTGGAAGGGAGCCTGAGGCACTTTGTCGGTCAGAGAGGCCAGGAGGCAGCGGGCACAAAACGAGAGGAGACGAAAGCCAGCCAAGAAACCACCCCGGGGCGGGTAGAGAAACAGCGAGCCTCTGATGGGCCGGCCAAGAGTCCTAAAGGGCGGCTGCGAAGCCCCCAAGGGGCAGCAAACAATAAGCAGGCTCGGTCGCTCGCCGGGCCAGCCAGTCAGCTCGCGCGTACTGCCAGGTAGAGAGGCAGGACGGCGACACCAGAGGCCGCCACAACCTTAACTTTGACAGGATTGAAGCGCTTCATCCCCCCCGCAACAAAAATGGAGGGAGGGGGCTTCAGAGCAGCGCCCCTGATTGAAGGGGGGAGAAGCGAGGGCGCTCTTCCTTTCGCCATCTAGTCAGCAAAGAGAGAAAAATAGTACCTCATCCCACCCTAGAGGGGGTCGTGCCTACTCCCAACCAGGTCCCCCCCCCCGGGTTTCTTGAGTCTCTCGGTCAATTCCCGATCCTCCGCCCAGGCGACCGCACGCACATACAAGGGTGCCGCCGCACTCCCCCCTCCCTTCAGAGGGGACCCTCGGTTGCTCTACCCACCCCCGTCCGTGGGAACTTCTCCCGCCTTTACCCGATTCCCCCCGCCGCCGCCAATGCCAGGTTCTTCTGAGGCGGCGGCCGCGAAGTCAGGAGAGGCTGCCTGGCTCGGCGGGAGAGCGGGCTGAGAGCGGAGCGTCAAGAAGCAGCAGCCGCCTCCTCCGGGCGCTTTGCCTCCTCTCCCTCAGTCAGTCAAACAGCCCCTTTCGCCTGCCTGGCCGCCCGTTCGGTGTCCTCCCTTTCTCCTGCCCTCACTTGGCCGACGGTCTGTGGCTGGGTGGGTCAGTCAATCGCCTTCTTTCCTGCTTTCTTTTTCCCTCCTGACCCGCTGGAAGCAACTTGCGGGGGCTTCTGTCCCTCCCTCAGGCAGACATTTTTGGGCTTCGGAGGCCTCAGCACCGCCACGTTCAAGGCTTTTGCTCCGTATCCCTCCGCGCCTGGTGGCGGCGGCGGCAGTAGTGGCCTCAGCAGCAGCAGTACCGCCGCGGCGAAGTGGTGCCGCTTAACCCTTCTCTGCCCGCCTGGTTGTCAAAAGGGTGGGAGGAAAACGCGGCGGCGGCCTTGATATCGACTGACATAGGCGGACGTTCCCCACCCACCGATCCTGTCAAGAAGGGCGGGGGGCCGTCGCAGGTCCGCTGTGGAAAAGGCCAAGAGAGACAGAGGGCGCATCCACAGGAAGTGAACGCGCGAGAATGCCGCGGCGGCGCCCTCGTCGGCCCGATCTGAGGCTGGCTGAATCAGAAGCGAGTCTCTGAGGGGAGGGGGCTTACTCCTACGTAAGGGTGTACGAGAGCGCGTACATAATTGCCAAAGGTATAGGAGGAGCGAGTGCGCTCCAGGATCGATACCCCCACCCCAGCTGAATTCATAGGTCCTGCTGCTGGTGCTAAGAGATGCTTCACCTGTTGATTTTTTTTTGGGGGGGGGGGTCTGGCATGCAACACTTACAGGCACAGAAGCTCTGTGGAAGGAGTGGGGAAACGGTGGTCGCAACTTTATGAACTCTCACCTACTGAAGCAGCCTGGCATCCGGGGTGGGGCGACTAGTTAAATGTTCACTATGTCAAAACTGTAAAAAAAAAAAAGCGCCAAAATTTGACTTCAAAATTTGCATTTTAATCGACAGAATGCAACAACATGTCCCACCTTTAAATGCAGTATTTAAGTGTGCTATATTATATGGAGTGATGTACAGCCATGCAATGGGCTTAAAGAGTGGGAAAGGTTTGTTCTTTCACTGCCCCCCTAGATGTGAATATAAGGCTCCCAAACCTGCCATTTACATGAACTCCCATACGCACCTTTTAGATGCTCAGCTAGGGTGTGACTCGGTTTAGCTCTTTAGTAAATAAATAGCACCTAAATGCTGTCATTTACAGAAAAGTTGTCATTACACCCCAGAACTAAACACTAAACTGAATCTGAAATTTAGTCACACTGATGTCAAGGAATCTTACTAGCAAGTTCTCCATGTACAGTACCCTCTTAGTCATTGACACTACATTTGCAGCGTTTGCCTTCGTTCACATTCCCTACTCTCACTAGTCACATACTCCATTCAGCCTCACAGCAAAGCTTTACTGCTATTTAACAGTTCAGTTGCTTGAGAATGGAGGCTTATTTCAATAAAATGAAACCAGAGCTCTTGCAGCCAATATTTAGTAGAAGTTCAAAGGCTGCAGTCTGCATCTATATCAGTTTCTCTTGTTCCTTTTTGTTTCAGGGAGAATTAGTAAAAGCACTATCTTTCTATGATGCCACATGTTCTATGCTTTAACCCTCTATGGCAGTGGTTCCCAAACTGGGAGGTTTGGCTCCCAGGGGAGCCGCAGAGTGCAACGGAATCCTCTCGGAAAACAGTGCAAGGCAATTGGCAGGCATCAACATCATGTAATGGGGAGTTGTGGCTAATGGTCACGGGAGCTGCAGGTTGAAAACGTTTGGGAAACACTGCTCTATGGCTATATCAAGTGCCCTGTTTGCCTTTGACATTGCTGTTGGAATATAGACAAATGGGGATCTACAATCATTCACAGTGAGTGAAAAAGGAGACTATTACTTTCTTTTCCTTCCTCCACCACATTGCCAACAGGTGATTCCAAGAGAGGTGCCATCGCAAGCATCTCTCACCCTAGGAACATCACAGGATAAGCAATTTTCTGCTAGTGGCAGCCAGAACCTGTATCTTCTTCCTCCAAGAAAAAGGCAACCAAAAGGACTTTTGCAGGGCTGGGAGAGGCTGCTTGTTCCCTCCCTGAGGAAGACAGCATCATCAATACTTACAGAGCCCGGATTTTCTGTGTTTGGAGACCATACTTGACTGCACTTGCTTATGCTGTGCGTGTGCGCGTGCGCACGCACACATACATGGATACACAGATTCTCTCTTTTCCCATTCACATTCAGGGTACTATATCTTTTAGCAGGGTACTGCTCTTTTAGTCTTGCTCCCTCCAGCTATCAGTCTAGAGATATTGTAACGTTTTATACAGTAATTGTGTCCTTTTCACAATACCCCATTAAAGTAGTAAAACGAAGGGCTATGGTCATCAGTTTGATGTTCCATACAAAATCCCAGTTTCAGGGCTGAATGTGAGCCAGTGATCAATACTAAAGTCTATTTTCTATGCCAGGGTTAGCCCAAGAATATGAGAAGCAATACCCAGAGCCAGCCCACACTGAGACCAGGTGAGGTGGCTGCTTCGAGTCACAGGTGGGGGGAGCATATTGGCAGGGGATGCTCTGTGCCTGCCCACCACCTGCCACCCACCTGCTTCACCCTGCCACTGCTTCATCCTTTTCTCGCTCAGTCTCCTGAGGAAAGGAGAATGAGCAAGAAGAGAATCAGTGCACCAGCGACCCATCTCTTCTTCCAATGCCAGGGAGTGGAAATAGGGAACTGCTGTAATCCAAGAAAGCAATCTGAACAGTGAACAGACAGACACACACTCCTTACTGCTTCTTCCTCCACCGCCTGGCTGTTTATTCTAATCTAAACAGATTGAGTGGGAGAATGCTGAGAGTGGAAGAAGACTCCACTCTTACACCCCCAGCATCCTCTCGCCCAGCCTGTTTTGAAGTGGAATGCACTGGAGGAGGAAGTTGGGGAAGGTAAGGGGAGATTTGGGGCGTGCATACCGATGCACATGCTTTAAAAAAAATGGGCAGAAAATTTGAACACCGTGGCAGATGCTGGTTCACTTTGGGCCAGACCCAGAAATACCATAGAAAAATACCACTAAGGATATATGCATCATCTTCACGGAGTATTAGGGGGTAGAGTTTTGGCTTCCCTTCTTGCTCACGCCAAAAGGCAAGCCAGACTAAGAAGCCTTTACTGTACAGGGACTAGACTTCAGCCAAAAATTTGTATGGATGGATAATGAAACATGAATTTCTGAGCAATTCCAGCACGTCAATGGATACTAGATTATAAGATTCGTTATTATAAGAGAGTACCCACCCACAACATTTTCAAGCGTCTTCTGTGTTGTTGTTTTTTTACAAGGCATCCTGTTTGAAGAAATGCTACCTTGAAAGAGCAGCATGGACAATCTCACACACGTATTTCATGGAAACAAAGTGTGCTGCTTCAAAACATATTAACATATATTCACAAAACCTAAATATTGTTAAGGTAATTTAAAATTTGACTATGACAAAAGTACCTTTGAAAAGTAAAGAAGGCAGGCCTTCATCTGATGGAGAAATTACTGGGGATGAAGTGCAATGCACCTACATGTTTGAATGTGTATAAAATCTATTTTCAAAGAATTCTTAAGACTTTATTTGCAATGTGAGCAAATAATTTTTTGTTTCAATAGAAATATCTGAAGTTCACCTACATATAGTGTAGTCAGAAGTTTGGGTTTGGATTTGGGTGAGAGAAATCCAGATCCAAAGCCCCTGTTTAGTCAGAAATGAAACACACTGGCAAGTACCGGTAACTTTCTCAGACAAACTTATCTTACCGGGACAATCTCCCATAGATGCAGTCCTCAGAAAAAGATATTACATACTCAAGTGTGATAAATAAATGCAAAGTGGCACATAGGGTATTTGCACAAATGCAAGACTCTGTATTCAACAAGCCCATATAAAGTCACAAGAGCTAGCTCAGCATATTGCAAAAAACAGGAAGAACCACATCAGTGTCCTAGTCCTATATCCACTGTACTGTACTTGCAAAGATACAAATTCATCCATTTTTAGCCACACTGCATGTCAGCATTTTTTAGGATTGGTGCATAAGCAGATTTAAGTAAATATGGCAACTGTTATTATATTTGATTCAGATACAAGCAGCTACTTTTATATATATTGCACTAAGCTTTTGTGGAAGGTAAAAAAAAATCAAATATGTCACCATATTTTGAATAGATTGTTTGCCAGTGATGGATGAGGCAGTGGAAACAATCAATAAGTCACTGCAGTCGTCAAAAGGCGAGATGACAAAATGTCTACAATCTTGGCCACCAGCATGAGCAAATATCTCCAGCTAATGAGCAAAAAAAAAAATTGCCATGCAGTCCAATCCTATCCATGTTGATTGAGAAGTCAGTCCTAATGATCGCACTGGGACTTAGTCCCTAAGTAAGTGTGCATAGGATTGTCTGTAGGACCAAATTTACAGGCAAGGAAGGATAAGACTGAAAAAATAATTAGCTTTAGTAAAAGGAGTAAAATCTTTCTCCTTATTGTGAAGAAAGGATTTTTTTGTGTGTGTGGTGCTCATTTAGGTTCAAATTAACTTGTTAATATTGTAGTTTTTGTCATCCTGATCAAATTGATTATCAACCCATTTTGTCCATGCAGGCTCAGGGCATGTCAGATTTGAAATAATGAAAACATTTTAAAATATTTAAAACAAATTAAAACAAGTATTTAAAAGCAAACTTTCCCTAATTCCAGTTTTCTATATATGTGCCTAGCCAGCAGGTGGCGCAGTGGGTTAAACCACTGAACCATGAGCTGTGGATCGAAAGGTCGGCAGTTCGAATCCGTGCGATGGCTCCTGCCAACCTAGCAGTTCGAAAGCAAGACATTGCAAGTAGATTAATAGGTACCGCGTCAGCGGGACGGTAACAGCGTTCCATGTGCCTCGGTGTTGAGTCATGCCGGCCACATGACCATGGAAACGTCTTCGGACAGCGCTGGCTCTTCAGCTTTGAAACGGAGATGAGCACCGCTCCCTAGAGTCGGACATGACTGGACTTAATTGTCAAGGGATACCTTTACCTATATATGTGTCTAAGTCAAAAATTAAAGGTCCTACATTACATCACTTCCAAAATAAAATAAGACTTTGTAGGACCTTTAGAGAGAGTTTTGAAGCTGATGTGTAGCTAAAGGACCCATTTTTAGATGCCCTCACCCAATGCTATTGTCAGATGACCACAGAAGTCAACATGGGGCACAGAATGTTGAGCCTTCTGAAATATGTGGATCCTACGTCCTCCAGAAACAATTTTGTCACTGTAAATGAACACCACAGTACAGTACTTGAATAGTCCAATAAAATTAGGATAGGGGAAAAATGTGCAGCCTATACAATACATAATATGGGTTATTTTTTTCTTCCATGCATCCCCCCAAAAAACTCTGTTTCAAATCTTATATAAAATGCTCGCAATCCCTGTCCTTTGCCGTCTCTAGAGTAGTAGGGCATTTCCAAATCATGATTTCACATTGCAGGGAATCGTATTTCCCCAGCTCTTGAAACAGGCACTTCGTTTGTTGGGAAAATGCAATTCCTGTATATTTATATTTTATTAATATACTAACATAAAAACAATACATATTCCATAAAATTATGGCAAGCACAAAGCAATACATCCTACTAGCATACTATTCACTATTTTCTATATATAATTTCCAACTTAGCCAAAATAACACCCACATTCTATTAATTAAATCCGCATATCATCACATTGTTCCTCTCTCTCTCTTACAAAATCGATAAATGGTTTCCAATTATTCACGAAAAGGTTAACTGACTTTTCCTTAATTAAAATTGTAAGTTTATCCATTTCAGCATAATCCAAAACTTTCAGCCACCAATCTTCCAGCAAGGGTATCTCCGAATTCTTCCAATATTGTGCATATAAAATTCTTGCCGCAGCTATCATATATAAAAACAAAGTTTGAAATTTTTCGCCTACATGATCATCCCACATACCCAACAAAAAGGTTTCCGGTTTCATTTGAACCTTAATCTTTAAAATCTTTAAAATCAACAGGGAAAATGCAATTCCTGTCCACCTGTCTGGGGTTGTTGGTCCTCCAGAATTAGCCTAGACCAAGTCTCTAGGAATCAGCATCAATCTCCAGAGGACTAGTAAAATAAATCTTGGAGATTTTAACAAGACTTCCAGGAATTTCCAACATTGGACCATGCTGGGGGAAAAAATATCTCCAAAACAGTTTCACAGCCCAATCCTATGCATGTCGAATCAGAAGTCCCATTGAGTTCAATTGGGCTTACTCCCAGGAAAGTGTGCATAGGATTGCAGCCTCAGTCTGTGATGGCAAACCTGCCTCCCCCACCTCCACCAGCATTTCCAGTTCTCCAGCCTGACAGAAGGAAGCTTGGCTTGGAAAGAACTAGAATCTGCACTTCCCTCACAGCCAGCTCTGTTTTTCCTAGTGCAACCCCTTCTGACCCCCCTCAGTCTTATGGGGTTGTAAGTTAAAGAATCTAGCCAACTGGGAGGGAAGTGCAGCTTTAAAAGGGACAGAAGTTCTTTTGGGGCTGAGAGTTTGGTAGGGGATGGGGTAGGAGAGGGAGAGAGAGAGAGAGAGGGAGCGGGAGCAGGGAGCAGCTCTGGCCCCAAAGCTTTCAAAAACTTGTGCAAGATGAGATGGTATATCATTCAGTGGAAACAAAAGCCTTTGAGTCTTACTTGCACATCTGTATACACCCTTCCTCCTCTGATGTAGTGAATGGAAGTGATTCTTGCCTTTTCCTTCTAGCAAAACAGGCCTTGTCTGGAACTTCTGTCAAGAAGCTGTTGGCTGATGATTTCCAGATCCTGCAGGGTCAGGAAACTGTTTCAGCTGAATTTTCCTTGGTGTGCTCAGGCTAATCCTTGAGGGTGCGCCTCCCAACTGGTGTTCTGCTCCTAGCACCCCCCATTTGTTCTCAGGAGTGCTGGATTCAGAGCACCTGGCTGAGTCTACCTCTCCTTGGTCTCTATGTCCATTACTTACTCCCACATGTGATTTTAATGTAGAGCTGTGTGTTTCTCTTCTGAATTCTTAAGCATGCTAAGTGCAAACTACCAATATCCCTTGGAATACAGAGGTTGTACAACTAGACTGTATATGGTACAGTTTGCAGCCATTTTCTCTCTCCTTTCAGTTAAGAACAAATTATCACAAATCTTCAGAAGGTTTTAAAAATGTCAACATGGATTTTGTTAGCATAACATTTTAATCCAGGCAAATTCAGAGGGATAACCCTGGGAGCCCATTGCAGCAAAACCAGAAAAAAGAGTCATGTGGCATCTTGAAAACTAACAAATTTACTGTGGCACAAACTATCTGACGAAGTGAGTTCTGGCTATAATGGTGTTACCACAATAACTTGGTTAATCTTAAGGTGCTCGAAGACTCGAGGTGTATAAGCATCTAGCAACATGACATTTTTGTGCATGAAATTCCCAAATGGTAGGAAATTCCAAGTTCCAGCTGATTCAAGATCTGTTTCCTTGTGAGGAGAGAGCACTGGAAATGTACTTTTCTTAATTACTGTATACTGGATCTACTGTATTTACAAATAGATATGTTGAAGATGAGGGAGCAGACAAGCCCTCAGACACAGTCACTAGCCTACATGGCTCCCTCTTCCAGCCAGCTAAGAAGTTCAGTCTTGGTTTTCTCCCCTGGCCACAATACAACTCCCCAAGTACTTCTCCAGTCTGGACCCAAGCATGCAGGGTATGTCCTCATTCAGTAGCTACAAACCGTCAAGGCTTATTGAAGAAACACTAGCTATCCAAAGTCACCGACAAGCATCTCCTACTATCTCTAGAAATATCAACTGATAATGCTTGTTACAAAGCAATCCACTGAAGCAAAATATGCTAATTTCTTCCATTGTCGCACCATAGCCTTTTGGAATTCTGTGGTTCAGTGTTTGGGAGAGGAGTCTGGTGAGTCATCCCACCCCTTTACCTGGACAGGTAGGCTTGGTTCCCCTATCAGTGGGCATATACCAATCTCAGCAGTAGGATTGACTAATAAGAGCTATTGTCCCTGGGGAAGCCCAGATATAGTGAAAGAGCAATATACCTCCAGCTGTTTCAGAATGGCATTGCAAATAAAGAACCCCAGAGGAGCACCCTGAGCTAATAGCTGCTGCCTCTAGGCTACACCATCCCAAAGGGACTCTGGGGCTAAAAAGTCCAAAATTAAGGAAAAGTAGGCAAAAATGGGTGGCGGGTGGCACAGTGGGTTAAACCGCTAAACCATGAGCTGTCGATCGAAAGGTCGGCAGTTCGAATCCGCGATGGGGTGAGCTCTCGTTGCTTGGCCAGCTCCTGCCAACCTAGCAGTTCCAAAGCATGTTAATGCGAGTAGACAAATAGGTACCACTTGCAGGAAGGTAAACAGCGCTCCGTGTTCCAGCTGCATGTTACGCGCTGCGGCAAGGAGAGTCATGCCGGCCACATGACCACAGAGGCGTCTTCGGACAATGCTGGCTCTTTTGCTTTGAAATGGGGATGAGCACCACACCCTAGAGTCGGACACGACTGGACTTAATTGTCAGGGGTCACCTTTATCTTACCTAGGCAAAAATGGGGGGGGGGGGAGAAACAGGGCATTCATCATACCACATCACTTCACCTCATGGCTAGGCTGATCTTGTTCAGGAGGCCATAAGAACAGAAAAGTATATTAGTTTGTAAATTTTTGTGTGTTTTTTCTTTTAAAGTCCCCAAAATGTCTGACAAAAACATACCGGTATGTTCGGTAACTTATGGAACGTTAAGGGAAACTGAGCTATGGAACATTGAGGGAGGGATCAAAGAAGGGAGAAAATGGAAAAGAGAGAAACTGCCCTATTTGAACATTTGCCAGCTTATAATATCCTGCAGGGGGTTGGGCAAATGTGAATGTCATGAGATTAAAACACTCTCCTCTCTGTGCCAAATTGGAAAATTTCAGAAGGAAGGGAGGAAAAAGAAACAGGCAGCTTTTTTTTCTTTTACTCTCTCGAGAAATCACAAACACAAATGTACTGTATAGCAACAAATGGAGGCTGGCAGCCAGACCCAAACCTGAGCCCTTTAGCACTATATGGCCTCATAGAGGGGAACAGTTGCCAAAGGGTGGGAAAGAAAAAAAAGTGTCTATTTTCCTTTTCCTGCCTCCCCTTTTGCAAGACCCAAATAGTGCTACAATGGTTCTTTGCAAGTAACATAAGCAAAAGCACAGGTCCCTGCCCCAAGGAGCTTACACTCTAAAATTCCTCTAAACACAGAGGAAGGGAAGGAAGGTAATCCATTTCTATGTACAGTACTCTCAGCATTTGCCAGAAGTCTCATTAAGATCCACACAGTGACAGAAATATCATCTTTTAACCAGTGGGAGTTGAACAAAGGAGGAGGGGAGGGAGGAAGAGAGAGAGGAAGGCTGCAAGCACCTTTGCCCACAGGAATGAGTCACAAAACTCATTTACCTGTATTTCTGCCTTTGTGCTCTTGGGGCACTGAAGGCTTGAAGTGAGAGCCTTGAGCTACAATCCCTTTGTTGCTGTTGTTCAGTTGTTAAGTCATGTCCGACCCTTCGTGATCTCATGAACCATATCCCGCCAGGCCTTCCTGTCCTCCATTATCTTCCTGAGTTCGCTCATTTTCATGTTCGTTGCATCAGTGATGCTGTCTAACCATCTCATCCTTTGCCTTCCCCTTCTCCTTTTGCCTTCAATCTTTCCCAGCATCAGAGTCTTCTCCAGAGAGTCCTCTCTTCGCATTAGGTGGCCAAAATATTTGAGCTTCAACCTCAGTACCTGTACTTCCAGGGAACAGTCAGGGTTGATTTCATTTAGGATTGACTGATTTGATCTCCTAGCAGTCCAAGGGACTCTCAGGAGTCTTTTCCAGCACCACAGTTCGAAAGCATCTATTCTTCGGCGCTCAGCCTTCCTTATGGTCCAACTCTCGCAACCATACAACTGCTACCAGGAACACCATCGCCCTGACTATACGAACTTTTGTTGGCATGGTGATATCTCTGCTTTTTATTATGCTGTCTAAGTTTGCCATGTCTGTCTAAGTTGCACATGCTGTCTAAGTTGCACCATTTTGAGGTGCAACCTCAAAAACGACAGAATGATTTCAGTTCGAATCCAAGGCAAACCATTCAACATTACAGTAATCCAAGTGTATGCCCCAACCACTGATGCCGAAGAAGATGAAGTTGACCGGTTCTATGAAGACCTACAACACCTTCTAGAACTAGCACCCAAAAAAGATGTCCTTTACATCATAGGAGACTGGAATGCTAAAGTAGGAAATCAAGAAATAAACGGAATAACAGGCAAGTTTGGCCTTGGAGCGCAAAATGAAGCAGGGCAAAGGCTAACGGAGTTCTGTCAAGAGAACACGCTGGTCATAGCAAACACTCTTTTCCAACAACACAAGAGGCGACTCTACACATGGACATCACCAGATGGTCAATACCGAAACCAGATAGATTATGTGCTTTGCAGCCAAAGATGGAGAAGCTCTATACAATCAGTAAAAACAAGACCTGGAGCTGACTGTGGCTCAGATCATGAGCTTCTTATTGCAAAATTCAGACTTAAACTGAAGAATGTAGGAAACACCACTAGACCAGTCAGATATGACCTAAACCATATCCCTTATGAGTATACAGTGGAGGTGAAGAATAGATTTAGGGCATTAGACCTGGTAGACAGAGTGCCTGAAGAACTATGGACGGAAGTTCGTAACATTGTACAGGAGGCAGCAACTAAAACCATCCCAAAGAAAAAGAAATGCAAGAAAGCAAAGTGGCTGTCAGATGAGGCTTTACAAATAGCTATGGAAAGAAGGAATGCAAAAAGCAAGGGTGAAAGGGAAAGATATAAACAACTGAATGCAGAGTTCCAGAGAATAGCAAGGAGAGATAAGAAGGCCTTCTTAAATGAACAATGCAAGGAAATCGAGGAAAACAACAGAATGGGGAGGACTAGAGATCTCTTCAAGGAAATTGGAGATATCAAGGGAACGTTTTGTGCAAAGATGGGCATGATAAAGGACAAAAAAGGCAGAGACCTAACGGAAGCAGAAGAGATTAAGAAGAGATGGCAAGAATACACAGAAGAACTATACAAGAAAGATCTTAATGTTCCTGATGACCACGCTGGTGTGGTCACTGACCCAGAGCCGGACATCCTAGAGAGTGAAGTCAAGTGGGCCTTAGGTAGCATTACTAACAACAAAGCTAGTGGAGATGATGATATCCCAGCTGAGCTACTTAAAATCCTAAATGATGATGGTGTGAAAGTGCTGCACTCAATATGCCAACAAATTTGGAAAACTCAGCAGTGGCCAAAGGATTGGAAAAGGTCAGTTTACGTTCCAATTCCAAAGAAGGGCAGTGCCAAAGAGTGTTCAAACTACCGTACAATTGCACTCATTTCACATGCTAGCAAGGTTATGCTCAAAATCCTACAAGCTAGGCTTCAGCAGTACGTGGACCGAGAACTACCGGACGTACAAGCTGGGTTTCGAAGAGGCAGAGGAACTAGAGATCAAATTGCCAACATGCGGTGGATCATGGAGAAAGCACGAGAGTTCCAAAAAAACACCTACTTCTGCTTCATTGACTACGCAAAAGCCTTTGATTGTGTGGATCACAACAAACTGTGGCAAATTCTTAAAGAGATGGGGGTACCAGACCACCTTACCTGTCTCCTGAGAAACCTGTATGCGGGTCAAGAAGCAACAGTTCGAACCGGCCATGGAACAACTGATTGGTTCAAAATTGGGAAGGGAGTACGACAAGGCTGTATATTGTCACCCTGCTTATTTAACTTATATGCAGAGTACATTATGAGAAATGCAGGGCTAAATGAATCACAAGCCGGAATCAAGATTGCCGGGAGAAATATCAACAACCTCAGATATGCAGACGATACCACCCTAATGGCAGAAAGTGAAGAAGAACTAAAGAGCCTCTTGATGAGAGTGAAAGAGGAGAGTGCAAAAGTTGGCTTGAAACTCAACATTAATAAAACTAAGATCATGGCATCTGGTCCCATCAATTCCTGGCAAATAGAAGGGGCAGAAATGGAAGCAGTAACAGATTTTACTTTTTTGGGTTCCAAGATCACTGCAGACGGAGACAGCAGCCATGAAATTAAAAGACGCTTACTCCTTGGAAGGAAAGCTATGGCAAACTTAGACAGCATAATAAAAAGCAGAGATATCACCATGCCAACAAAAGTTCGTATAGTCAGGGCGATGGTGTTCCCAGTAGCAATGTATGGTTGCGAGAGTTGGACCATAAGGAAGGCTGAGCGCCGAAGAATAGATGCTTTTGAACTGTGGTGCTGGAGAAGACTCCTGAGAGTCCCTTGGACTGCTAGGAGATCAAATCAGTCAATTCTAAATGAAATCAAGCCTGACTGTTCCCTGGAAGGACAGGTACTAAGGCTGAAACTCAAATATTTTGGCCACCTAATGCGAAGAGAGGACTCTCTGGAGAAGACTCTGATGCTGGGAAAGATTGAAGGCAAAAGGAGAAGGGGAAGGCCAAGGATGAGATGGTTAGACAGCATCACCGATGCAACGAACATGAAAATGAGCGAACTCAGGAAGATAGTGGAGGACAGGAAGGCCTGGCGGGATATGGTTCATGGGATCACGAAGGGTCGGACACGACTTAACGACTGAACAACAACAACAAGTTTGCCATAGCTTTCCTTCCAAGGAGTAAGCGTCTTTTAATTTCCTGGCTGCTGTCTCCGTCTGCAGTGATCTTGGAACCCCGAAAAGTAAAATGTGTTCCTGCTTCCGTTTCTGCCCCTTCACTTTCTGCCATTAGGGTGGTATCGTCTGCATATCTGAGGTTGTTGATATTTCTCCCGGCAATCTTGATTCTGGCTTGCGATTCATTCAGCCCTGCATTTCTCATAATGTACTCTACATGTAAGTTAAATAAGCAGGGTGACAATATACAGCATTGCCGTACTCCCTTCCCAATTTTGAACCAATCGGTTGTTCCATGGCCGGTTCGAACTGTTGCTTCTTGACCCGCATACAGGTTTCTCAGGAGACAGGTAAGGTGGTCTGGTACCCCCATCTCTTTAAGAATATGCCACAGTTTGTTGTGATCCACACAATCAAAGGCTTTTGTGTAGTCAATGAAGCAGAAGTAGGTGTTTTTTTGGAACTCTCGTGCTTTCTCCATGATCCAGCGCACGTAACCTCTGGGTTAGGTTGAGGATAAGTGACAAATGCAGAGCCACATGGGGCATGGAAACAGTTGAGAAGAAATAGTTCAGGTTATATTTATGAAACCAACAGTATGGTACAGCAGCCATCTTTTCTCTTGCACAGAATACTTCATCCATAGCACTCGCCTCATTTTCTTCTGCACTGTAAGCCTCTGGTGGATGCATTTTTGCATTTAATGTCTGGAGATTGTATAAGTAATTTCTCCCCCATTTCCATTGCTGAGTTGCAAATGGTTCCACACTGCACTGGTCCCATGTGATTTGTTCATTATGTTGCCACTCCTATTGTCTAATGTTTGTTCACATCCGGCAATGTGTGTGCTAGGTGCTGCACAGACTATTAAAACTGATATCGTCCTTGTCCAGAGGACAAGGTATCTGTCTGATATCGTCCTTGTCCTATACGGTAGGTGGAAACAGTTTTCAGGAGACAGCTGGAGATCATTGTTGATTCCTGGAGGCTCCAGGTCAGTCTTGGAAGGTTGGCAACTCTTGCAATTTGTCTTTAAGCCTCAGGTGGCAGTTTAGCTGTCCACCCACTTCCCCCACTCCCTGGATTTGAAAAGAAATAGGAAAACAGAGCTGTGGTGATTGAGGGGGAAGCCCTGAAGCCAGTACCCTCCTCCTTTCCCCCTGATCTGCCCCTATTATCCCTGTTCTGCTGCTTTCAGCTTTTGTGTTTTGTATTTTATTGGGTTATACTAAGGTATAAAAGATTTGTTTCAATTGTGTTAAGGAGAAAATAATTCAAATGACTTGATCCAGAATATGCATATGATTTAAGATGGCTTGGGAAACACTGTATAAATAAATCCTGTTACTTTTCGGATGTATTACAGATGTAAACAGGAAGTTAATCTGTACCATTACAAAACTGATTTCAATATAGTTACACTAGGAAAGTGTGGAGCGGATCTTGTTGACGAGACATGCTGATGTCCGCATTTTTTCTTGGCTGCAGGCGGGATTAGCTTTATCGTGCAAGCAAAAATGTACAGAACTTGCAGCATATTTCTTAATAGCCCCAACTGTCACACTTCTAAACTTTGAATGAGCAAGCGTGATTTCTTCCTTAGCCGTTAAGCCTGGCAAAAGATACTTGCAGTGGCACAAAACATGTTTGGACTGGTCAGGCTGGAGACAGCATAATAATTAGCAATCATTGGATTTTATATAGGCCACAAAGGTCAAGTCTCACCTTTTGGGGGACTGCTTGTCTGTTTTCAAAGTACATTGCACACTGGGAAAAATACAGATGACCAACATACCATGTGGTAAGTGTGAGGAAGTTTGCCTATTTCCTAAATAATGTGTGCTACAGTGCAGCAAATGAACTGCACTGTACAAATGCAGTGCACCCCAAATATGTCTGCTTGTGCCCTAAGAGGAGCTTTGGAAGCCTTGTTCTCTGGCTCATCCTTGTGGAAGATTCAATTAGTGGGTGCCAGGGATAGGCCCTTCTTGGTGGTGATTCTGCAGTTATGGAATGGTCTCCCTGGGGAGATCTGTCAGGTTCCCTCTTTGCCTGCCTTTCAGCTGGTTTTGAAAAGCTGTTTATTCCAATACATGAATGCCTTAAACTGTTTTACCTGTTTTCTGCTGTTGTGATGCTGCTATTTTTTTTTTGTTATTTTACATGGACTTGTAATTGTTTTAACATTCGATGTTTTTGATTTTTGCTTGCTGTTTTTGTTGCATATGCAGAAAAGCAGGATATAAATAAATGCATGCATACATAATACAGATGACTATGGCTGTGGTTTTGGATTATTCCATGGTTTTTGTTGCCCTACCCCTAGTTACTGACTCTTTTTGTCGCTATGAAGTAAAGACCTCACTTCTCTACCTAGCCTGCCATGCATTGTTGGAGCCCTTTGTCACGACTTCCTAGCACTTTGTTTAGAAAAGTAGATGGTTAATTTGTTTCCAGTCTTAAACATTTACTCATACTGATAATAGTTTTTTCATAGATGTCAATAACACTTTTTCTCCTGTATTTGAAGTTAGTCTCTTAGGGAAACGTTCGGCTTTCTAAAGATTGTGTTGCTTTTAAGTCTGCAAAGTCCTCTGCTGCTTTGCTTTTAAGTCTATGAAATCATCTGCTGTGTGTAATTTTCCGCCTTAACATCAAAATTAATAAACATCCCACCCAGTCCCTCGTTACACAACACACACAGGACTGTTACTGCAGACGTATGACTACAGTTTCTTGCTTTGGGAAGAAACACACCCTCAAACACGCCAAAAGTGAATATCAAAAGATACCTCATAATAACTGCAAATATTTAAATCAAAATATATAAGCAACACTTGAAATAGAAATCTAAAATTAAAATCTTGAAGCCATGGAGAAAAGGAAAAAAAGACAAGCTGCTCCTTAAAAAGACCCCATAGTTCAGGGGGATATCTGCCTTGCTCAACCTCACCAGCCAGACTGTGAATACAGATGACCATCCAAGTATGTAGGAAATGTGGGAGAGCCTAACCATAAAACCCCTAACCTTTACCACAACAGAGCATGTGCAGGAAAAAAAAAATCACAGATTTGCATTAATACAGATGGCTAAGCAACCATGTGGTAGAAAAACTTACCACTTGGTAAATTGGCTGTCTGCATTCATCACCCACTGTCTGCAGACAATGGTGTTTCAAAGGGTTTCTAGAATGAAATCTCCTCGCTTGGCATGTTCCTTTACTACGATTTTCCCTAGAGGTAATTTTTTAGCCTGTAACTGCAGTTCCTCCCTCTATCCGTTACGCCCCGGTACAGTGTTGAGATAGACTTAACTATCACTCTGCAGTTGGCTTGGCCCATCTGGTTCCACTTAACAGCTTACAATGTTAAGAATGGGGGCGGGGAGGGAGTGCTATGCTCATCCTGTGGCACCACATTCCCAGATACATGCTGACACACTGGAAAAGTGAAGAGAATGGTAGCCTAATCCACTGGAAAGATTTATGCAAGCCCCCTTTAAAACAAATGCTCTTGCACAGCTCCCATTCATGGACAACATCCTGCTAGATTATGGCCAAAATCTCCAGTGAGAGGCTCATATGGATAATCCATATGATTTGCATGTGCTAATAGTGTATCATCGGGGTGCTTCTAACATGCATCTGGCCAGGTTAAATCTGAACCAATTACATCTGGGATTTGGTATGTTGGTGTGGTGTGTAGCGTGTGTTAACGGTCTTCAGTAAGGCAAATGACCAACAGCGCAGTCCTATGCTTGTTTACTTGGAAATAAGTCCCATTCTGTTCAATGGGATTTACTCCCAGGTAAGGGATTAATACAACTAAGATCATGGCATCTGGTCCCATCAATTCCTGGCAAATAGAAGGGCCAGAAATGGAAGCAGTAACAAATTTTACTTTTTTGGGTTCCAAGATCACTGCAGATGGAGACAGCAGCCATGAAATTAAAAGACGCTTACTCCTTGGAAGGAAAGCTATGGCAAACTTAAACAGCATAATAAAAAGCAGAGATATCACCATGCCAACAAAAGTTCGTATAGTCAGGACGATGGTGTTCCCAGTAGCAATGTATGGTTGCGAGAGTTGGACCATAAGGAAGGCTGAGCGCCGAAGAATAGATGCTTTCGAACTGTGGTGCTGGAAAAGACTCCTGAGAGTCCCTTGGACTGCTAGGAGATCAAATCAGTCAATCCTAAATGAAATCAACCCTGACTGTTCCCTGGAAGGACAGGTACTGAGGCTGAAGCTCAAATATTTTGGCCACCTAATGCGAAGAGAGGACTCTCTGGAGAAGACTCTGATGCTGGGAAAGATTGAAGGCAAAAGGAGAAGGGGAAGGCAAAGGATGAGATGGTTAGACAGCATCACCGATGCAACAAACATGAAAATGAGCGAACTCAGGAAGATAGTGGAGGACAGGAAGGCCTGGCGGGATATGGTTCATGAGATCACGAAGGGTCGGACACAACTTAACAACTGAACAACAACAACAAAGGGATTGCAGCTCAAGGCTCTCACTTCAAGCCTTCAGTGCCCCAAGAGCACAAAGGCAGAAATACAGGTAGATGAGTTGCTACAATGGGTCGCTACTCCCTTAAGGGGAGTGGCGACCTACAGTGACAGCGATCATGCTGCCATCATCTAAAAAGCCAATTACAATTTTTTAGTTTAAAAGTTGGTACATCTCTGCACTATTTAGTTTCATCTCGTTTCCTCCAAGATGTTTACCGGTATTTTTTTGTTCTTAAAAGGATGCAGTGCTTGATTAATCTTTTGGGAATCAGCTTGGGTTGTACCAGTATTTCAAGGTCCTTGTTATGAAATAGAATAGTAAACATTTCACAGGTCTGTCATCATCAATCACTTTGAGATACACATCTGAGCCATTCCCATCTTCAGTATAATAAAATACAGACAGCACCTGTAGTATAAGGATGTCATGTTCCTAAAGTACAAATGGAAATTAGGTTTAGAAACAGCTGGAGGAGCTGCTGAAAGTGTCTTCTGTAAGAGAGCCTCTAGTGTTCTCAGCATTAATGAGAAGCAGATTCCTCCTTTATTACATAACAGTGAAGGGTGCCCTCAAAGTAACATCCCTACAACAAATAGTGTCTTAACATAGAACTTGGGGTGACATTGTACACATGGCACTCAATAAGCAAATGCCAGTACTCTCTCCCGTGAAACCACAACAGGTCTCACTTTTACTCCACACGTCTATTGTGCAACACCCATTTCTTTCAATGAGGACTGCACTGATGGGCAGGTCTTTCAACTAATATATGACATATTCAACAACATGGATTCATGTGGTACCTTAAAGACAAAAAGTATTGTGGTATGCTCAGGGGTTGCATATTCAATTTGTTAGCCGTTATGATACTAGGTAAACGTAAAGGTGACCCCTGACAATTAAGTCCAGTCGTGTCCGACTCTAGGGTGTGGTACTCATCCCCATTTCAAAGCCGAAGAGTCAGCGTTGTCCGAAGACGCCTCCGTGGTCATGTGGCCAGCATGACTCTCCTTGCCGCAGCGCGTAGCATGTGGCTGGAACACGGAGCGCTGTTTACCTTCCCGCAAGCGGTACCTATTTATCTACTCGCATTGACATGCTTTGGAACTGCTAGGTTGGCAGGTTATGATACTACAAGACTGCTATTTTTGCTAGCAGATTCCCTGTTTGTTACTATTCCTTTGAAATAAGGAATAATGTCAGATCAACAGCAGATCAGGTGGAAAAAGTCAATCAAGAAGTGCCCATTGCATCACCAATTTCCAAACTGGGTATTTTCCTGCTATCTACTTGAAAATTGGCATAATTTGAACCATAAGCTGTCGATCGAAAGATCGGCAGTTCGATTCCCGTGACGGGGTGAGCGCTCGTTGCTTGGCCAGCTCCTGCCAACCTAGCAGTTCCAAAGCATGTCAATGCGAGTAGATAAATAGGTACCGCTTGCGGGAAGGTAAACAGCGCTCTGTGTTCCAGCTGCATGCTACGCGCTGCGGCAAGGAGAGTCATGCTGGCCACATGACCACGGAGGCATCTTCGGACAACGCTGGCTCTTCGGCTTTGAAATGGAGATGAGCACCACACCCTAGAGTCGGACACGACTGGACTTAATTGTCAGGGGATACCTTTACCTTTATCCCTAGTTTTGCAGACAGCATCAGCAGTCTGCATGGGTCTCACAGGCAAAGCCAGCTCCAATTTTTATTCATTTACAGCTCTGTTCACCAAGCACTCTTACTACCTCCATTTGTTACAAGGACATAGGAAGCTGCCTTATTTGGTGTACATGAAACCAAATGTTTGCGGCACCAGCATCGTCTTGTATGACAGCTTTTGCAAGTACAAAAACTACCGGTAAATGCTGCTCTATAAAACTTGTGCCCGTGTTGCCAGATGTCTACCAAAGATCGTACCCTTCCCTTTAGGCATGCCCACAGGATCTGAAGAGAGAACTCGTCCACCTCAAAATTCCTACAGGACTTATGGTAAGGGTCTGTATCAAGAAAGAGGGATCCTTCCCTGCCCTACCTCGAGGTACCAGGGATTGAACCTGGGACCTTGTGCATGCACAGCATTTGCTCTGTCACTGAGCTATGGGCCCTTCCAGCTTCAGGGAGAGCCTGAAGCAACCCCCTTTGAAATGAGGAAGATTATGCAGCAGTTACTGAACAGTCACGCTGAGCAGTAATGCATGGTGGTCACTCATATGGGATTGCACAGCCACATGTTGACAGGTATGCAAGGCCAGTCCTATGCATGTTTACTTGGAAGTAAGTCTCACTAAGGCCAGCGGGTGGCGCAGCGGGTTAAACCGCTGAACCATAAGCTTTCGATCGAAAGGTCGACAGTTTGATTCCCGCGACGGGGTGAGCACTCGTTGCTTGGCCAGCTCCTGCCAACCTAGCAGTCCCAAAGCATGTCAATGCAAGTAGATAAATAGGTACCACTTGCGGAAAGGTAAACAGCGTTCCGTGTTTCAGCTGTATGCTACGCGCTGCGGCAAGGAGAGTCATGCCGGCCACATGACCACGGAGGCGTCTTCGGACAACGCTGGCTCTTCGGCTTTGAAATGGAGATGAGCACCACACCCTAGAGTTGGACACGACTGGACTTAATTGTCAGGGGATACCTTTACCTTAAGTCTCACTAATGTCAGTGTGGCTTATTCCTCAGAAAATATTCATGGGGTTACAGCCTTTTCTCTCTTTTTTTCCCTTTTACCAGGAAACATTTCATATTTAAAGTTCCTTGCTTCAGAAAAAATGTGACTTGCTGAAAGTCACGGATCTTCTTCCCCCGTGTAATAATTCTGAATAGAAAACAGCCTTTTCAAAACGAATGCTGCTCCACATTTGCCACCGTCTCCTGCCATGTCTGCCTTATCTACCAGCTGGAAAGTAAAAAATTAGCCTGTCTCTAACTGTCAAAGAGATGAGCTCTTTTTCAGTGACGTGAACATGGTTTTTGAAACAACTAATTTTGGGGATTGGCAGATCTGGTGGGTAATCCTGGATTGGAGTAAAGTCTATGAACAGCTTTCACATGAGCATGGGCAATATGAATAAATATGACATTTTAGAGCATTGTCAAATCTGGATAGGCATCTCTTGTGTTGCAGAAGTTTGACATCTCCACTCCACCTGCCCAACTGCGTCCATGCAACCAGTTCCCAATTACCATAAATCTTTACAGAAGGCAACATTCCAAAGGGAAGGGCTAGGTCAGATTTTGGCTGCAATCCTATACACACTTTCCTGGGAGTAAGCCCGATTGAACACAATGGACGTACTCCTGAGTAGACATGCATAGGATTGTGCTATGATTGTTAGGATTGTGCTAAACAACACCAGACCACACCATAGCAGTACAGGCACCCACCCACAATAAGCGAGTTTGATCCTTGTTATATTTTGCTGGGGAATGCAAGACAAAGCACCTAAAGGGTCCACTAAAAGGCTTTACAAAAGCTACATGGTAGTTAGGCACACTCTCAATAGAGATTAACTTTGGTACGGGACCAGTTCAGATGCACCAGGAAACCAGGGTTTCTTCTACACAGGCATGATTTCCAACTCTTCTAGGCTTGTGATCGCCTTCCCATGGTAACTCAATATTCTGGTTGATTTAAACCATGGTTCTGCAGCTTATGCAGAGCTAGGAGCTGTGGTTCAACGTTGGTTTTCAAACCAGGATGTGAGGCCAACTCTGGTTTCAGATCCTGGTTTGAAAACCAGAATTAAACCGCAGTTCCTGACTTTGCATGAGCCACGCAGAGCTGTGGTTTAAATAAAACCAGGATGCTGATGAGTGTGAGTTGAAGAGGTGAGGGGGAAGGATAGAGCATGCAGTCTCAGGAGGAACAGAAGTCACTTTCATATACCAGAAAGTCATGTTTTTACCACTGCATCTGAACCAGTTCATTCAATGCATATGCTCTGCCACAGTTCCCACCTACATCTCTCACAGTGCAGTCCTATGCATGACTACTCAGACATAAGTCCCATTGAGTTCAGTGGAACTTAGTCCACGGTAGGTTTGTATAGGATTGCAGCCTCAAATTAGGCAACCTGGCTGGGGTTCAGGGATGGATGAGGTGGAGACAGAGAAGTTGGCTTGGCATGAAGTTGGGGGCTAGAAGTGATATTGCCATTCTGTCACTATTATATTCTCTTCAATATGAAATCTAGAGTTTAGTCTCACTGCCTACTAAACAGTTTAGTTCTACTGACTTTGAATGTTTACAGCCAAAAAATGTTATTGACTGAATGCCAATGATCATAAATGTAGTTGTTTTTTTAAACTCCACAGGGCTCATCAACTGCAACCCAGTGAAGAGGGGTAGCATTTAATGCAGCTCTTTTGCATTCATATTGCATTGGCCCAAGTCTGTATACTTTGACCTGACTCTTCTAGTCTTTCTTCAGCATCCTCACCGGATACCTCCAAGCCATTAAGTTGCAAAGCAGTTATTTCTATAATGTAGCTGTTCATGTGTGTCAGTTGTCTTGCATCACTGTGTACACAATGCATTGTTTGTGGGTGTGAGAGCTGGGAGGTGGGCTGTGAGAGCTGGGAGGATGGAATGGCACCATCTACACAGCGTAAGATTTGAGTTTATGCCTCTTAACTCCTATGGCAGACAAAAAGAGAACACAGAAGACTGCCATTTGTTATCTGTAATTCTCAGTGACAATGGTGCGTGGCAAGGAGAATCAACAGGCTGACATTTTGGCCATGCAGGTAGAACTTTGATGATGGGTGCTTTTCATACATAATTCCTAAGTGCATTGTAGGACAACATTGTCACTAAAAGGGGTTGCACAGTTACTTTTAACTCGGTGGATGTACTCATTACTGTTTGTGAGTTTATTCTTTTGTGTTGTTGCTGAGCAAGGATGTGATGAAGCAAGCAGGGTGTAGCAGCAACTATCTCATTGGGACTAGGGGATCGGACAGCACATGTTATGTCAAGACTTTTGACATTTATGTTGAATGAACAGCAGAAATTTGAATGTGTTTATGTAGGCGCCTTCTACTTTGCCAGGAGACTAGTTCATCTAACTCAGTACTGTCTACTCTGATTGGCAGTGGCTCTCCATAGTTTCAGAGAGGGGTCTGTCTTTCCAGCCCTACCAGGACACGATGCCAAGGACTGAACCAGGGACTTTCTGCATATAAAGCAAATGCTCTACCTGGCAGCACTGTATACACCTTTGGTTAAGTAAAGCTGAGAGAGCGTTGCATTAATGGCTTGCCAAATGCTGGGAAAGGAGCAGGTGTTCCAGTGGCATTTGGAAGCACAACTAGCTCACATCTTCAAACACATTCACCTGGATATCAGCAATAAAGATTTAGCAGCATGAGACATTGTTCTGCATAAATATGAGTCACAGTCTATTCTGCTTATGTTTATACTCGCTCTAGACATGTATATTTAACAGGCACACAGAGTCACATGAAAAGGCAGTCACAGCCACTGCCAAACATCATTAGGAGAGATGAATTATGGTGCAGTGCAAAGTCTAGAAACAAATGAATTCAAAAACTGATTTAAGATAGGTATGACTGCAAAATGGGACTTGCTCAACTCAGGTGAGAATGCCACAACATCAAATCATATTAACTTAGCGGTGCACAGTGCTCCTGAAGTGAGCTTCTACTTTCAACATCAAACCTTGATAGATTTAGCAGAAACCTGAATCAGCATTGCAGAGCAATCTCTGTGTTAGAAAAGGATTCTATCATATCAGACACACTTCATTCATTGAATTAAAAATCCGCATGTTGCCGGGAAACTCCGTCGTTATAGATATAAAAAATTATTTCAAAAATAAATTTCTTTTTCAGAGATGTTAAAACATACTTTTGACGTTTCGCACACGTAATATTTGTGGCATCATCAGAAATCCACTATAGTGTTCCTAAGACAGCTTAAAAGACTAGTGCAAGAGAAAACAGGAAGTGGGCACTCCCTATCTGACAAGAGAAGCAATCAGTAACAGCTGATTGTAACCTCTAATCGGAGAAGGTGAAGCCACTCAAAGCCAAACATAAAGAAAATAACACTATAAATGCCAGTACAATTTAAAAACTCACTTCTAAATGAAACACAGAACACATGAAAGCACAACGAAAAATCCAACTTAACAGAAGCAAACAGAAAGCTGTCAAATAAAGAGGGAAACAGGAGAGAAAGCAGCATTAAAATAAGGAATGTTAAAAGATTAAGAGAACAGCAGCAACAACAACCAGGAAACCACCACTAATACTGAAAAATACATTATGTCTCAATTCCTGGGATCAATGTTTTTTCAGTATTAGTGGTGGTTTCCTGGTTGTTGTTGCTGCTGTTCTCTTAATCTTTTAACATTCCTTATTTTAATGCTGCTTTCTCTCCTGTTTCCCTCTTTATTTGACAGCTTTCTGTTTGCTTCTATTAAGTTGGATTTTTCATTGTGCTTTCATGTGTTCTGTGTTTCATTTAGAAGTGAGTTTTTAAATTGTACTGGCATTTATAGTGTTATTTTCTTTATGTTTGGCTTTGAGTGGCTTCACCTTCTCTGATTAGAGGTTACAATCAGCTGTTACTGATTGCTTCTCTTGTCAGATAGGGAGTGCCCACTTCCTGTTTTCTCTTGCACTAGTCTTTTAAGCTGTCTTAGGAACACTATAGGGGATTTCTGATGATGCCACAAATGTTACGTGTGCGAAACGTCAAAAGTATGTTTTAACATCTCTGAAAAAGAAATTTATTTTTGAAATAATTTTTTATATCTATAACGACGGAGTTTCCCGGCAACATGCGGATTTTTAATTCAAGGATATGGTCGCGTCGTGAAAATCTACAAAAATATCTACACTTCATTCAATTTCTGTCTCCTTTTTCTTTAGGAATAACGGGTTGTTTAAGGAGTTATACCTTCCATCTCTAACCCTAAAACTTACCTTTGAAAAGGCATTTTTAAGGCATATGAAAGACTGCTTTTAAACATCTTCCAATAAGTGCGCAAGGCAAGAGTCATCCTTTGGTCTGCTGTGTAAGGCATACACATGTATACATGGACAGTTATAGGGGCTGTTATAGTCTATGCCAGTGCAACTTTCCATGTTACCATTTCTGCCCTGGGACGTGCGGTGTGGGGGTGGTAGGTGAGGCAGAACCACCCTGTCGTCATCCACAGAAAAGAGTCACAGCCTGACCCTGAAATTACACACACACGCCACCCACCTTTACCCGAGGAAGTGGGCTTTCTCAGGTGAAAGCGCACAAAGCATATCTCAGGGTTAGGCTGCGGGTCTTTTCCGTGGACGGCTACAGGGTGGTTCTACCTCACCTGCCGCCCCTATATCGCACGTCTCTGTTTCCACCTGTTCAGCAAAATGAGTCTGCAGAGCATGCACTAGTGCAGCAACTCAGGATGGTGCAACTGGGCTTCATCATCATAAGGCAACATAACAGAAGTGGCTGCACAATCCAGTAAGGAGGGCAAAACATCAGAGCAACAGTACTGAACACAGTCTATGCCAGCAAGAGAATAAAGAAGGGGCAAAGTTGCCACAGCAAAACAGAACAAGGCCTAAAACTGAACCGGCCCACACAGGTGGGAACACAGGCAATAGTATGCCATCTGCTAGGCCTAAGGGGGCACTACTGCACTGTACCTGAGTTCCCAAGACTCCTGTGTCTTTAACAGCATGGTAGGCAGACATTCAGCAGATCATGGAGCATTCTCCAGCTTGAAGATGCGCTTCTGCACTTCCTTCTGCCAGGGCTGGCCAAAACTTCCAGGCCTCTGAACTTCTGAAGTAGCAAGCCAAAGGTCACCCCCTCCTTACCACTACACGGTACCGGCCACTGCCATTCTTCCTCCCTTAAGGTGAAGAGGAAGTGTGGAGGAGATACGAGTGGTGGGCTAGAGCGGCTCTGACACTCTACCCACCGCTCACCTCTTTCCGCTCCACTCTTCCTTTTCGAATTCGGAGAGTGGTGGCGGCGGCGGCGGCGGCGGCAGCAGCAGCAGCAGCCTGTAGCAGTCTCTTTCCCGCCAACCCGGGCTCGGTAAGGTTCCAATGATGTTGTTATATAATTATGAATATTTATATGCTGCTTTTCAGCAGCAGCAACAAAGTTGGGCTCTTTGGGCAGCCGCGCGGCAAACAGGCGATCGCACAGGTGAGGAGAAACTACTGGGCCAGGCAGGAGAGGGAGAGTGCCAGAAGCTGCCGCACTTGTAGTCGTGTGTGTGTTTGTTTGTGTGTGTAGGAAGACGAGCCACATGGCTCTCCGCGGCCGCCCCGCCTCTTGCAAGGCTGGAGGAGGCGCTGGTGCCGATATTGTTGTGGTGGGGCTGACTACGACCGACCCGGCCAGCCGTCCCCTCTCCCGGCAGCCCGCGCGTTCGCCCGCCCCCTTCCTTTTCCGCCTCCCCTTCTCCTTCTCCGCCTCCCCTTGGTAGTGACTGCAGTTGCGGCCGGGCCGCCCCGTGACATCCATCCTCCCGACTGCGGAGTGCTCCATCTCCGCCCCTCCCCTCAGACCGGTAAGCCCTCGCCTCTGTCCTCGCCGGGCTGGGCCTGGCTTCCTTTCCGTCGCTGAGGGCAGCGAGGATGGATTGTTGGCTCCGAGACCGGCCGACGCCGCCATCTTGGCTGACCGGGAGCGCGGCCCGGCCGTGACCCCCCAGCTCGCCCCTCCCCCGGCCCTGGTCCTGTGCCGGGCAAGGGCTTCCCGCGCGCCTGAGGCCGCTGCTCCGGCTTTGCTGGATCAGCTCTCCGTGGGGCAGCTGGGCTGGGGCAAGCGGGCCTCCTCCTGACCTCTCTGCAGGGTCGGCTCTCTCCCCTCACGTAGTGAGGCCCGAGTAGATCTGCTCTCACTTCCCTGGCAGATCCTCCGAGGATCATCCTCGTCTGCAGAGATGCTCGTGAGGGAGTGCGGGCTCCACAGCCGTCCTCGCTCAAGCGGCGGAGGTGGAGGACAGGCTGAAGGGGGGGATACATCTGGCTGGGCACGCGCCAGTCGAAGGGGTGACTCTCACCAAAGCAACCAGGCGACCGAAAAGACTCAGTAGACTTCGGTAGACTCAGGACGCTATGGGCACCGTTGTTGTTGTTGTTGGTCTTTGGGGCCTGGTCCCCACTTGTAGCTGGGCTGCCTCAGGGTTCAAAGGAACCCTTTCCGGTGTATAATAATAACACCATGTCAGGGAGGGTCTTCCAGTTTAGCTGTTTCCTTGACGTGCTAGTTTTCAACGTGCAGGGCCTTTTTGGTACCCGTCTGCAGTGGTGCGCTTCAGGTACAGGTAGGTCACCTCCTGAACATTAGGCCTAAGCTGCTTGGGAAGGAATGGAAACAAACTTATCTTCCTGAAGAACTTGGTCTAATTGCATATGCATTTTTCATGCAGACCTTTCTTCAGACAAGGGCCCTTGGAAAGGTGCAGTCTGGAGAAACAAAGGTTTTGTTCTGTGAAACAAGGTTTCAGATCTCTCACTGATGAACTGTGTTCAGGGCTGCTTCCTTTATGTAAGAAAAGTGTTGTAAGTGAAGGCTTCACTTACAACACTTTTCTTACATAAAGGTAATCATGGTGTACAGATCCATCAGTTTTAGCAACAGGATGGGATTTCCTTAAGTTGGGTAGACTCTTGAAGCTGCAGTGTGTTCCTATACGTTTGCAAGACTGAAGACATTGGCAGCAAGCTTTCGTAACTCCAATGATTCCCTGCCCCCACATGTGTTCAAAGTCATAATGGTGTTGGAATTCATGTGAACTTCAGAAGAGCTGAAGTTTTTCCTCAAAACCTTCCCCCTTCCCACAATCACTAATACTTTTAAGTTAAGGCTTCAGTTCGTAGGTTGCAGTCCTGTGCACACTTACCAGAGTGAACTCCAATGAACACAGAGGAACTTTTCCATAAGCGTGCATATAGGGTTGCACTCTTAATTGAGTAATTGATTAGGTTAAGTAATTAAAAACTGGAGAACTAAAAAGGTATCCTGATTAATTGGGATTAGGTTAAGTAATTAAAAACTGGAGAACTAAAAAGGTATCCTGATTAATTGGGCATAGCTTTTGAAAAACAATCCACACTTACCTGAGTATAAGCCCCATTGAACACAGTGGAACCTATTCCAAGTAAACATGCACTTTGAAGATCCTTTTATCACTTGACAACCTAACTTCAGGTGTTGTTAAATTTAAGCTAGGTAGTTTAATAGTTACTATTTACTATAGTAAATAACTAATTTCATAAACCCATGCATCGGTACTTAATTGCAGGGTAGTTTGTCTGTTCTCCCCAAGTCAGATCACCAAAAGCAGTCTCAAGCTGTGACTGGAATACTCAGATCCCTGGTAGGGTGGAGAAATAAGGGAAACAAAATGTACTGTTTCTTGAATTGGCAAACCTGGAGAGTAGAAAACCTGCTAGGTACAAAATCAGGAGAATTCAAATGGGGGCGTGAGAAGGAGATTCGCTTTGCTAATGTGAAGATTTTTCTTTACCACTGTTTTTAGTCTTAATGGGACTTGAAAGTTCCAGTGCTAAAGACAGACTTGACTCCTGGTTCTCACATTTTTAAAAGAAGTTCCTCTATCACTTTGTCCAGCATGTCCTGTGCAAGTAAAAGGTAAATGTTAAAGTAAAAGGTATAAATGCTGACTTTATTTTATACCCTGCTTTTTAGGCAAGACTGGCTTCAAAGCAGATTACAATTTAAATCAACAAAAAGGTACACTATATTAGGGGAAGGTGTTTATAGAGTCTCTTCTGGTCTTTGGCACAATGATATACCGTATTTCTTCGAGTCTAAGGCGCCATCAATTCTAAGGCGCACCTTAATTTCAGGAATACCAGCAGAAAAAAAACAAAAACCATCGATTGCAAGACGCACCTCCTTCCTTCAATTTGTCTGCTCAGCTCCAACTCTCCCCAGCTTGCCTGCCGCTCCATTTCGCCGATCCAGTTATTACAGCACCATTTTGCCCCCTCTGCTCAGCGGCGAGCTCGCTCTTCCTGAACCTGAGAGCTCGCCCCAGCATGCCCCGCGCGCTGCAGCTGATGATCACCTCGCTGCCTTTGAGCAGTGTCTTTGCGATCCGCCAGAAAATTCAATTTCTTTACTTATCTGGGCTTTGGGGAGGCCTGCGCGACCCTCTGCAGGCCTCCCTGATCTTCATTTCGGCGAAAAACGGTGATTTTCACTGTTTTTCACCAAACTGAAGATTGGGGAAGCCTGCAGAGGGTCGTGCAGGCCTCCCTGAAGCTCCCCCAAGCCTCGATAAGTAAGAAGATGGCATTTTGGGGTGCTTTTTGGAGACCTTCTATTCTAAGACGCACCCCATTTTTTGAAATGCTTAATTGAGAAAAAACATGCGTCTTAGAATCGAAGAAATATGGTAGTCTGATCTGGGTTCATCCCTCCAGAGGAAGGGAGCAAAAGGGGCTATAGATGAACTAAGGTGCTAGAGATACCCTCCATTGCTTTGCAGAGAATGCTTTGCAGAGAATGTTTACCCCAGGAGTGGCCAACCTTTCAACATGAATGCTCCTGGCCCTTTAATGGTTGCATAGGTGAGGGCATTTCAGCAGGTGCAGCTGTTTTAGCATCACCATCAGCAATTGCAGCTGTCAAGATTCTGTCTTCTACACAACTCTTAAGAATGCAGAGGCCCTCATGGTGGAAGGTTGGCCACCCCTGGTTTACCCATTGCCATTTTGAACATGCTCTAGAAAAGGGCTCAACATTATCCCTTATTGAAACATTTTTTTTTCTTTTCAAAAAGAATAGCTGCTATTATTCCATTAAAAATCTTAAATTTTAAACCATAAAATAAAGGGGCTTGCATTTGAAAAGCCGTTGTGGCAGGATAAATCTTGCTTTTCCTGTGCCTACGTTTTAGAAGATAGAGACCTGACTGCTGACATTCATGCCTTGAAAACCTTCATATTGGATTACTGTGATGGGCTCTTATATGGGTCTGCCTTTGAAAATGGTTGGAGAGATTCAACAGCTATAACAATGTTGCTGCCCATCTGTTGACAAGTGTGGATCAGTATGAGCATATTACACTTGTTCCAGAGCACCTTCATTGCTTATCTGCTGGCTTCGGGGCCCAATTTCACATTTTGACCTCAAAGAGCACCTTCTTGAAGTTCTTGGGATTAAGATCAGCTGATGAGCTTCTGCTCCGTGTGCCTTCTCTTTGAGAACTGAGATTGGTTTCCATCAAGAGGGCCTTTGCACTTGTGATCGGGTGCTGCGGAATATTTTCCCTCAAGAATTTTGTCTCTGTAGGGCCCAATCCTATCCAGCTTTCCAGCGCCGATGCAGCCGTGACAACATTCTGCAGTGGGTGGGGGGCAGTCACGGAGGTCTCCTCAAGGTAAGGGAACATTTGTTCCCTTACCTCGGGGCTGCATTGCAGCTGCATCGGTGCTGGAAAGTTGGTTAGGAGTGGGCTGTTAGTCTCTCTTTGGAGATAAATGATCATGCATGAAGTAGCCATTAGATTAAACATGGAATATTCAGTCTTGGGTTTAAGTTAGCCTTGAAGACAAAGGAAAAAGAGGTGCTAAAAAAGGACTAATTGCAAAGCCACGGATCACATGAAGGCTGAAAAGATTCCTGGTAGGAAGAGGAGGTTAGCATAAACACTTGTTTACAAGCTTTAAACAAGTAAATAAGCTAACCTGATTTCTCTGTCTTGTCAAAGCAAGTTTATATCCTATCACCAGAAGCAAATACAGTAGGCCCTCGCAGTTAGCGAGGATCCGCTATCCTGCGGATAGCGAGGATCCGCGGATACTGGGGTCCACACTAAAAACGCTGTTAAAAGGAAGAAAAAAGCAACCAAATCGCCATTTATACGATTCAAATTTATCCAGGTTCAAATCCCCGCTCAGCCACGAAGCTTCCTGGGTGACCTTGGGCCAGTCACTATCTCTCAGCCCCACCTACCTCACAGGGTTGTGAGGACAAAAAGGAGGGGAGGAAATATGTACACCACTCTGAGCTCCTTGGAGGAAGGGTGGTATAAAAATGTGAAAAATAAAATAAAAAAATACCTTTTAAATAGCCAAACTGTGCCATATTAAAGCCTCTGCAGGGCTTCTTGAAGCTTAATAGGTTGGTTGACCCACTTCCAGGTCGTGGGAAGGCTCTTCCCTCCTCCCAGTCTTGCTATTGCCCCAGGGTGCATTTTTTGATGTGTTCCAACTACAGTATAAGTAAATGCAGTTTACGTTTATGACATAGAGCTGGCATGGTGTAGCAGTTAGAGTGACAGACTAGGAACAGGGATTCATTTCCCTGCCATGAAGCTCGCTGACTGACTGCAGACCTGTCCCTATCCCAAAAGCCCGAGCTACACCACACGCATCTCGTCATGGCTTGTCCAGCAGCATCCGGTGTGTCTTCTCTTGTGCCTGACAGTGTTGGCCCACCGGTGAGTCACATTCTGTCCCACGCCAAGTGGAGACAGGCTCCACTTTGCCCCATTCCAACACGTCAGCTACTCTTGAAACGTGCCGGAACGTGTGCGGTGTGGCTCGACCTTTAGCCTAACTTCCCTCACAGAGTTGTTGTAAGGATAAAATGGCAAGAGGAGAGAAGCTTGTACACGCAGAGTCTCAGGCTCAACCTTTGGGATCTCCAGTTAAAATGGATTTTGGGCATTGGCTAGGAAGTACATCTGTCTGAGAGTTTGTAGAATTACAGCTTCAAACACTCAAATATTTGTAGAGAAAATTATAAGATTAATGAACCTTATCTTTCCCCATCCACTACTATCATCGTTGTGAATGTATGTATTGATTGTGGTTTGGTTTTCGGTCCCCCCCCCTTTTATGTGGACTGTGGTATCTTTCCACACAGTAATGTCCCAGATGCAATGCTTTATAGAAGGATTAACCAAGTAATTTACTTTCTGAATAGTGTCTGTCATGTTAATGCTTTTCTGTTGTTGTTTTTAACTAGTGCTACAATGGCAGAGCTTTTTATGGAATGTGAGGAAGAAGAACTTGAACCATGGCAACAAAGATCGAAAGCTATTGTGGTGGATGACGATGATGATGATGATGATGACGAACCTATATTCGTCGGGGAGATCTTGAGCTCTAAACCGGCCAATACATGTAAAGTGGCATCTTTCAATATTCTTGAACTGATGAAAATTTAGAACTGTGTTTGTTTCCAAAATTGAACCCCTTCTGCAGTATGCATGTGCTTTTAAATAGGTACATTGACTTCAAAAGCTTAGTTGGCATAAAGCTATAATGCATACTGCATTTGTTCCACTGGAAATGGATGAAATGTCTCTCCTCGTGTTTTCTGCTTTCCTCTGCAACCAGATTTTAGAAATCAAAGTGAAAAAAATCTGGATTCTGCACATAACAGCTTCTATGGTAGAGACACAATTTCAGATTCTTCAGCGCTCCTCGATGTGAATTTCAAGGCAGAACAATTTGGAAAGATTTTTTTAAAAGCATCATAGGTGTTGGGATTTATACTGTTAATAAACAGTTGAAACTTCCTATATATTTTACTGGCTAAAAATGTTAGATAAAATGTTTGATGTTTGTTGCAGTAAAGACAAGCTTAGGGGCCATGATGCATTTTCAGGCTAGAGTTTTGACAAGGCAAACCCTCTCCCCTCTTTCTGGGAAACCTTGTACATTTATGTTGCTCTTTGATTTTTTCTGTCAAGTGCTACTGTTCCTATTTAACCATTTTTGCCTAGGCTATAAACCAAGGTTGCAGTCCTACCATCATATCATAAGTTGATGTCTAAAGTGTTTGAGGAGGAATCACTAAGCCCAAAATTGCAGCTCATATGTATTTTCCTCAGTTGTCCAAAGAAACACAATTTCTGAACAATTGTCAGAATGTTTTTGTCATATGATGTATTTCACAGAGGTCAGTTGCAATCTGCTATCCATTTTACTCAGAAGTAAGCTTCACTGACTTGAAGAGCACTCTTGAGTAAATGTGCCCAAGGTTGTCTTAATTTGATACTTGAGATAGAGACTTTCACAATGAACTTGGTCAGTTATAGGTTGGCAAACAAGGCTAGCTTTTGAGATTTCCTACTGCAAAGAATGATTTAGAGCGCAATCCCTACTAAAGATCTGCGGACAGCCCTGAGGCCGCCTGCTGGATCCTATCCCTATTCCGGGCTGATAGTGAGCGGCCCGGAGGTCTCCTCTGGGGAAGGGGATGTTTGTCCCCTTGCCCCGGTGTAGCCTCCTCAGATTTCTGCCAGCTATCGAGCTGGCATGTCCGAAGAGGCTGTGTAATGGACGCACTGGGACGGGGCGAGGATATGGTGGCTGCCATCCCCGCCCCCTCCTGGGCCAGCTTGGCCAACGGCCATCCTCCCTCACTGCCTGGACCATACCCATGCTTGCCGGCGCATCCCTTACCTTTCTCCGCCGGCCTCAGGGATCTGGTGCCAGAGTGAGGGCTGCCGGCCTCGCGTCAGCGGCCCTTACTCGAAAATAGTCTCAAACGTGCTTTACGGCACATTTGCGACTCTTTTGAACGGCGGAGCACACGCTCTACTGTTCAAATGTTTTACGGCGGATTGCGTTGTTGCACAAGCTTTTTTAGTTTGCTGCAGGTTTTAGACTCAGTAAGCATCTCCAACTTGTTTACTTTCTGAGAAGGAGGGTAAATATGTGGCTTCTGTTCTCATAGAAGTATCAACTGAGACCCTGTGCAGTTACAAGGTCCCATCTCTAGCAGAAACATACAAACCCATTCACCTCAATTTCTTTTGGCTATGCTAGCAGCCATTGTGCCATGTGATTAAAGACATGTTTAGGACCTGTTTGTATGAGTAGTAGCTCACTAAGGCAAGCAGGACATCAAGGTCACCTTAAGACCTCTTTGGGACAGTTTGCACTGACTGGTTTGCACTAACCCTCATGCAAGCTCTTCAGACATATGTGAGGTGCTGCTAAGCTTATGTAAAGACACAATTTGATTCTGTCCACTTCTTGCAATCTGCTGGAAGGGTCCTGCTCTTCTCTTGTCAGCGACTGAGGCTTAGTTGGCATCCATGCAGGACAGCGCCTTTTTTATGGCAGTTCCCAGACTGTGGAATGCCCTGCTGTGGAAAGTTCTTGATGCCCCCTCTCTGCTGCATGCAAGAAATTTTAAAAACCTACCTCGGGTGTTCTCAACCCCCTCCTGGCAAAGTACCTCCTCCGGCTCCACTCTCCTGCTGCATACCACCGGAAGTGACATGATGACACCATCGCCAGTTACTTCTGGGTTTTCAGAGGCCATAAAATGCAAGTCGGAGGCTCTGGCTGGCTGTTAGGGCCCTTCTCAGTGTTCCCAAGAGGCTTGGCCAAAGGCAGGAGCCTCTTGTGAGTGAAAACACAGTGCCGAAAGTGCCGCATCGGAACAGGGTTCCGGCGGTCTGAGTACCACCAGCAGTCGGCTGAAATACCACTGGTTGTACTAGTACCACTGGTTGAGAACCCCTGACCTACTTATTTCACCAGGCCTTTAATAGATGGCTGGAGGGTGACCTCTGTAAATGATGTTTTAATGCCATAAGTTGTGGTAGTTTTTTTAAACTGTCTGCTATTTTGGTTTTTATTATGTATGTTGTGTTTTTTAATTTAAAATCACAATTTTTATGTTAGCTGCTATGATCATGCAGGATCTCCACATAGAGATGCATGTAATGCTTCTCATCAGCAATTCCATGTATTCCTAAGGTGTTTGCATTGGGACTGCTTCCAAATGGGACCTGAGCCTTTTAATTAAAGGAGAAACTCTGTGGTATTTCCCTTTGACAAGCTGTATATTAGTGATGGATAACTTCAGTCAGTTTCTCCTGCCCCCAGATAACCCTTGAATATAGAGGGCTTTGAGTTAGGGAGATGTCCTAGCTTAAATCAGACTAGTGCATGTTGACTCAAAAGTAGATTTTGGTGGGACTTTAACATTCTACTAAGCGTGGTAACAAACAAATTTTCAGACTGCAGCTATTTTACTGTAGTGACATAGTCAAGATGCTGGGAGGTCCTATTCTGAGGATAATCACAAGGAGTTTAGCAGCTAATTTCAGTGATGTGAAGACTTGTCCTTGTGAAATTTTTCAGACTACCAAATGTTTGAGTACTCCTTTTTAGAATTGGTATACATTCATAATGGTGAAATGGTCACTTGCATTTATGATGTGGGTGCAACTTTAGTTGGAAATTATAGGAGACCTAAATATGAACTTGAGATGACCTTCACTTTTTAACAGATATATTGAACAGAGTTAACCCCAACTCGCCACGAATGGGAATGCAGAATGGTGCACCAAAAAGAGGTATTATGCTCTCAATATGATGACTTTAAAAGTTAAACTCTTTACAACTAAATGTGATAGTTAGTAGTAACGTTTCATAATTCTGTGTGGCAGGTGCAGCTGTGGCTGTTTCTCCAGGGTTTCCAGCGGCAACCAGACCTGCAACTAGCACTCTAGCTGTTCAACCACAGCCAAGGGCTAGCGGTATTTCAGGAACTTCGCATGTACCGCAGAGACCTCTTTCTGGATGTTCATCGCCACAGGAGCCAACCAAGTCAAATGCTGGAATATCTCCACCAATCAACAGATCTGCCCCAACACAGTCTTTATCAAGGAACCTCAACATACCTGTAATGGCTCAGTCTGCATCCAGACCAGTGGCTACAGTAACAGCACAGCCAGTAGCATTAAATCGGGTAGATATTGTCCCTTCTCTATCACTCAGGGGGTTTGTTTTGATTTGTTGTTGGAAAGTACCTCAGCAGTTATAACACTTGAGGCTTTGGAGATCATGTGGTTTTGCTAGTATAGCATATTTGACCTGAAATTTACCATATTCAGTAAGAATAATCTCGGTAAGCAAACTGATGTATTTCAAGTCTCCCTTTTTATTTATTAATCAATGCAGTTCTGACAGTAATTGTTAACTATTCACATGGCTTACATAGCTTAAGTACAGGCACATTATTATTCCAAATAGAATCGTTAAATTAAATTCAGCCATTGAAACATAATATCTGTTTTTGAGAGTTTGTTAATTTTGTATAGTGCGGTTTGTTTCCAAAGTAGTATGAGTGCTGTAAATATAGAGGGGGACCTTTTGATAAGCTGTTAAAGATAATAAGATGCTTTAAGCCCCATCCTTGTTTTCAGTATTTGAACTCTCCAATGTCTGACAAAGGTCAGCTTTGTAGATAACCACTTCAAAGTTAGTTATCATCTTCCAGGTACTGTACTATGTAGCTTCATCAAGCACATCAGCAAGTCTAGTGGCATTTGAATACCTAACACTTCTAATGCAATCTGGATTTTAAAAGTCATTTTAAGTCTTGAGGACTGATTTTTTTTTCCTTTCAACTTTGGACACAAGACTCATGCCTTTGGGTCTTACTGTCTTTGTTTCTTCTCTTGCCTGATGAGCTGATCATTTTTAGTACTTTGTGGGACCCTAAATATTCCTTGGGTTAGCAGTAGCTATTGCACTTTGATGGGTTGCTTGCCAGCAGTCGTTTCTCTCCTGGGCCAGATGGACCTTTTCTTCTGACAGGGCCTGATTTCTTTATTACCATTAAGAATATTTATGTACTGCTTTTCAATTAAAAAAGTTCACAAAGTTTACATAGCAAATGAGATGCCGGGGGGGGGGGGGGTGTAAGGGTTTCCTGTCCCAAAGGGGCTCACAGTGAAGAGAAAAGAAGACACAAGCCAACAAATTTTTAAAGACACCAGCAGACAGTCACAGGGAGAGATAGATGGTAATGCTGGGACGTATAGGGACAATTGCTCTCCCTCTGCTAAATATGAGAGCCGCCACTTAAAAATGCCTCTCTCTCCATTTAACAGAGGTTCTTGCACTTCAGAGCAGCCTAAGAAATACTACCTTTGTACACAAAAACGTTCCAGCGCATGTGCAGCTGTAATGCAGCCACAAGGTAAGGGAACAAATGTTCCCTCACCTTGAACAGGTGACTGCCCCTGTACTGCAAAATGCAGCGTTCGCCCTGTTGGCATGGCTACACTGGCGCTGGAAAGTTGGTTAGGATTGCGCTGTAAGGCAGGCTTCTCTAGGGTGTTTGGTGGTGAGAGTTTTCCATCTCTTCAGGGAAAAGAGCATGTATAGTATTTGGATGAGTACAGAGACATCACCGAATTGTCTGCTGCCAGACAGGGAATTAATAGGGTTGCTCGCTAGTTAATCTAGGAGGGAGGATGAGGAAATAAAAGCTGAGAGTTTGGTGTAGGAAGCCTAAATTAACAGCTTGGAACAAGTCATCAGAATGAGGAGTCCAGTGAAGGCTGCAGGAAAGGCATCCACTCCTGTGAAAATGCTGGCTTGTTGTATGTGCTTTGTTCCAAATGTGACCTTTTACCAGTGATCATGAACTTACATGGCTAGAACTTGCTGATGTGACAAACTGCACTGCATCAGAATTCCTATGTGATACCACTTAGGTGGTTTTACTGGGGTAAACTGGGAAACTATGTTTGAGTCCCTAATACCTGCTTCTGAAAGGTGCAGTAGCAACCCTGTTCTGGATAACTCTCCTGATTGAGTCAGTCCTAGTTATAATTGGGTAGCTGTAGAAATATATTAATATAAAGGAAAGCATTTCTTGGCAGAAATAAGGAAATATATTTCACTTGCTAAAGCTTTGATTTATTGTTGATCAAATCAGGTAAAATTTGCATCTATAATTATTATGGACAATGGGTTGTATTCTAATATCTGTGGAATGTGTTCTTATTAAAGTAGCATTAGATAAGTAGAAACTTTGAAATTGTGTTTGTAGAATGAGATTTTATATATATATATATAATATATAAAATTTTATATATACCGTATTTATCGGTGTATAAGACGCACCTTCCTTTTGGCCCTGGGTTTCAAGAAAAAAACATTTAAAGCATTTTTGGGCCACTTGGCCACTTACCGCTTGGCTGCTTAATTAGCTAATTTACATAAATTGCACAAAAATACCAGGATCTCTTTTAAAACACACAGCAATAAGACACATGAACAAAATGCACCAGAACATAAATCCCAAGTACAAAACCCCCCCAGACTCAACTTTTTCCCCCACCCCACCCATGCAGTTTCCAAAGTAAAAAACATAAAAGTACAAAAAAAAAAAACCAGACTCAACTCTTACCACCTTACCACCCCCAGACTCAACTCTTACCAACTCTTAAACAACATAAATCCCAAATACAAACCCCCCAGACTCAACTCTTACCACCTTACCACCCCCAGACTCAACTCTTACCAACTCTTAAACAACATAAATCCCAAATACAAAAACCCCAGACTCAACTCTTTTCCCCCACCCCACCCCACCCCACCCCACCCCACCCCATCTATGCACAGTTTCCAAAGCCTCCCAACTAGGCCCAGTTCAGAAGCTCACCCAAGCTGTATTCATTCAGCATCCAGGAGAGCTGGGAAGACTAGGCCCTCTGCAGCTCAGCTGAACTGAGCACAGCGCCCTCTGCTGGCTGCTGAGAAGCTCAACTCATGCATGTGCATAAATTAAACCCGACAAACAGCTGTAATCGGATAGATTAGTCAGGGAAGAAAGCACAAGGGAGCTCTCCGGCTCCGGAAAAAAACCCGGTAAGCCCAAAAATGCTTTAAAATGGGTGGGGGGGAGGGTTTTTTTTTAGTATTGGCGTATAAGACGCACCCTACTATTTTGGGTCACAAATTTAGACAAAAAAGTGCATCTTATACGCTAATAAATATGGTATATATAATTATATATATATATTATATAATTATATATATATATATTATATATATATATATATATAATTTTATATATATATATAATAATAGATTTTATATACACACACACAGGGTATATATATAACTAATAACATTAAAACTATATATAACAAAAGATGCCAACATTGTTAAGATCAGAAATGAACTAGAGTAACCTTCTTACTCTTACGGGTAAGAGTAACTTCTTCTACTTCTTCTTACGGGTGGCACAGTGGGTTAAACCGCTGAACCATGAGCTGTCAATCGAAAGGTCGGCAGTTCGAATCCGCAACGGGGTGAGCTCTCGTTGCTTGGCCAGCTCCTGCCAACCTAGCAGTTCCAAAGCATGTTAATGCGAGTAGATAAATAGGTACCGCTTGCAGGAAGGTAAACAGCGCTCCGTGTTCCAGCCGCATGCTACGCACTGCGGCAAGGAGAGTCATGCCGGCCACATGACCACGGAGGCGTCTTCGGACAACGCTGACTCTTCGGCTTTGAAATGGGGATGAGCACCACACCCTAGAGTCGGACACGACTGGACTTAATTGTCAGGGGTCACCTTTGCCTTTACCTTAACCTTCTTAGAAACCTTCAATAACTGTTGTTTTATATCTCCTGCTGTAGACATCCCCCATGGTCTCATTTTTGTTTCTCTGATGAAGGCTGCCAGTATTGACAGCTGAAATGTTAGATTTTTGCATGTTATTGTAAAATTTAGTATTAAAGATTATTACATGGCTTCAGATCTCGAAAGATTTTATTTCTCTGAACCTTCTGGCCATGAAAATCTATGCATATATTAGCCAAAAGAGTGTTTACCACTTGGAATGTTTCAGCTGAACTCCGACTTCTCTTCAGATCCTATGAATCTTTCGCTGAGCTAATTAACACATTTTTTACAGGTTACATCAAATAATACTCCAAGCATGGTGTTTGGCTTAAGGCAAAATTCAGGAGTATCGCCATGCCAGAGTGGATCAGCGATGAATACAACAGGTATGATATCCAGTCTTATAACTGCCCTGCGAATGAATGAAAAGTTCATTCTATTGTCGTTAAAACGAGAATCTTTAGAGGGAGGTGGTTGTGTTGTACATTTTTCAGTCTGCTGTTCGTTGGGAGCGCAGTACTCATTTTCCGCTGCTATTTTATGTGGTCTTTGCTATTGTTGCTTACATTTTAAAAAATCTTTGAGATGGTTTTTATGGATGCTTTGATTGTGTTGTTAACTGCTTTGAATTTTGTAAAGAAAAGCAACATATTTTAAAAAACAAACCATTGGTATGCGATTGTAAGATCAGAAGAAACTACTCAAAACATTACCAAAATGATGGTTGTGTGCGATCTTATTAGTGTGGGGGGAAAAAACTCTTAGCAGCGTACACAATTGTTACCCTAGCATTGTGTTGATATATCAAGGGTTTGTGAATGTTGTCATGATGATACTCAGAGTAAAGCCAATTGTTCAAGCCTCCCCAACCATAAAATCTTATTGTGACCACCGTCAGCATCATGGGGAACGTGCTCAGATAATAGAGATGTTTGAATCATTTCTTTAGCTTGTGTAGAAGGTGATAGAACATAGAGCATCTTAGACCTCTTCTCAGTAGAAGTTACAGTCCTCTCGAGGGGAAATACTGTGTGACAAGATTGTGATGTTCTTTTAAAGTGTACAGGCAGACTTTGCAATGTGTACTTCACCTAGTATCCAATAACAATTAAAGTGTTTGTCAGCTTGCCAGCGAGAAGCTAGGAAGCAGTTCCAAGTGAACGTCGTCCACCAATCTCTGGATTCCCTAGATGTCCTCTTGGGTTTCTTGATTTACTGTGACCACATTCTCATTCAGGTGGTAAGCTTGAGTCTGCTGTACCTCTTCAGACTACGGGAGGGGGAACATATGACACTCTAATTCTCTATAGGAAGCTATTCTCTCCACATAGAAAACTGGCAATTTTAAAGTTTCTGAGGATTTATACTCTTGTGTTAAATTTGGCCAAAGATTTGTGGATGGTGGAGCTTTATTGTAAAGGCAGAATGTTTAAAAACTATGTACAGAACATTTTAAAACAATGTGCTATGGATGCTCTGGGTGCCTATTCACTTTGTGTCTGTCAAGTTCAGTCTGTAATTAGATGAAATGGAATGTTCTAATTTCCTTATCTAATAGAAGATGAATATCAAAATGGAGTGTTTATAGCAACTTAACATAAGAACATAAGAGCATTGCTGGATCAGGCCAATCTAGTCCAGCTTCCTGTATCACACAGTGGCCCCACCAGATGCCTCAGGGAGTACACAGCCAACAAGATAACCTGTTCCCTGTTGTCACTCCCTTGCACTTCATTTTTGACAACTTCGTATCTCTCCTATCAAACTCCAATTGAGGCAGTCCTGTGGCACTCTTCCAGTTATGCAGTATTGCTACAGAAGGCATTTGTGAAATGTGTACATCTTCTTAAATTTGATGCCTTGTCAGCTAACCCTAAGCAGCTTACAATAGTAAATACAGCATTTTCAAGTTAAGACCATTATAAACTATAAAAGGAAGAAACAGTGTTTGAGTTCCTAATTCAAATGCAGTGCAAATTTGTAAAGCATTTCGTATTCTCAGTAGTGCTACAAGGCCCATAAATAGTAATAGCAGTGAAATGGTCGAGCCCCAAGCAAAAGCCCAGCATACACTGTGTATGTGGTGGTAACATGGTGTGGCAAAGCAGTGCAGTGGCTTTTGTAGTCAACAGTCTCATCTTGAGATTAAAATAGGAAACTGAACTTCTTAAAACTATTCTACAGCTTTTGATATCACTGATGCTGAGGTGCTGGCAACTCTTGTGGGACCTGGCAGACATATGCAGAATTCCTCTAGAATGATTTGGTTTGTTCTTGCCAGGACGTTCATAAAGAATAGCGATGGGTGGTTTGTCATCCTGTGGATTTTCTTTGTAGTTTCCCAGGGGTTTCATCCTGTCTCCATCATGGTAAGACTGAGACTGCTGGGTTGTGATCATGAAGTACAATGCCGCCAGCATGCTGATGACACTTTAAAAATGCATTTTTGTTTCAGTCAGACAGGATCTTGCAATATCAGTGCTGCTTGGCATTCTAAACATGCTTGGGGAGTGGATATGGCCAAGCCAGTAAAGCTGATGGTTGGCATGAATTGATGGTTCAGTCCTTAATCTTGCAAAACGAGTATGGGATGTTCCTGAATCTGATCAGGTTGTTGCAGCAGCTAGGAGTGGCTTTAACAACTTTCCTCCAGTGAAAAAAACAGCAGCCCTTTTTGTAAGATTCAGGTCTAGTGGTTGGCATTCAACCCTTTTGTAGCCTTTGAAACAAGTAAAATGCTTTGTATGGGATAACCTTTAAGAATTCAGAAGCTTTAGCTAGGTTTATTTGTAGCAGACTGCCTCCAATTAGGAGTGTTGAATTGCAACATATTGGCTTGGTTCAGATGACTTGTCAAACCATGGTTTAATTATGAGTTAACATTGCTGTACTATTGTGAGCATAGACTTACAGGTGGTCGTCCCCGTCCCGTCCCCTTTGAATTTCCCTTTTGGAGGGGATTTGAATCCCCTTTCCGTTCTGGGGCCTCCCATTCTCGCTGCGCCGCTGGTTACACCAGTGGCGTAAGTAGGATAGGATTGCGCCCTAAGACACTTATTTTAATACACTTACTTACTGCCCAAGGCAGCTAAATCTCGTAAGGCAGGCAAAGGTGCCTCCTCGGTAATACTGTCAATACAGCATGTTGAATGACTCTATCTTGAATAAGCTCTTGATATTTTTACTGATGTTGAATGGCATAAAGCAATCATGTTTAATTTATTCAAACAACATTTGCACAATTGGTGTGACTTGATAATTCCGCTCTCAGTGACCTTGCAAAGGATGGTCTTCTAGGTTGTGGAATGTTTCTTGACAGTTTGTATCATTTCTGGGAAGCTGATTTACTGAACTGAGGTGGTTCTGTGTCTACAGGGGCAGCAATCCTTCTAATTCTAACATGTCTTGAACTCAGATTTTAGGGCATGTGCTGTTCTGGATAGCCACATAATGAGGCAGCACTGAAAAGCTTTAGAAAAGGTTTATTTGCAGCTTGGAGCAGCTGGAGTCAAGAGTATTGACTTGCAGAAAAGTGCAAGTGAAGAAATTGCTTGGGTCAGTTTTAGGGATCAGTGGGACTGCCCTCGATCTGGAGTACCAAAAGGATATGCAACAATATAATGTTTTGAAAATCTGAAGGCTATTTCATTTTAAATCCATGTATAGGTTTGTCCAAGCGCCCATCTACTTCTGAGGCCAACAGTATTACTCCAAAAAAGGCCAAGGCTAATGAAATAGGGTCTGGAAGTGATTCACCTGTTACCCCGTCAGTTAAATCTCCAAGTGACACATCATCACTTCAGAAAGGTAGGATGACTCTTATTGTCTTGCCTATTACAATTCTTCTTGGAATGGACATACAAATTTAACAGAAATATCTTTAAACTGAAAAACAAAAAGGCAACACTCCTGAGAAGGAAAGCAATGAATTGTCTCTAGGAAAATCTTTAGAATTTGTATACAGTAGGGTGGTGCAGAAACTGTCCCTGTACCAGGTTGAAAGTTCAGGCGCAACTTATTATTGAGTTAAGGAATGCCAGTTTCAAAACATAAGAGGGGTCCTGCAACAAAATAGTCCTGTATGCAAAATAGTCCTTTGAGCGAGTCCCACTAGACTAAATGGGGATTACTTCAGAGTAAGTGTATCCTGGATCACACTGTTAGTCTGCAGGGACTGGGTGGAGTCCACAGCCTGGAACAGGCAGCCTTACCTTTATCACTCAAATGATTTAACATTTAACTTGGGGAATTGAGACTGAAAATTATTTGCCCAAGACTGTACAGTGAGAGTCTTTGGCAGAGGTAGTTTTTAATGCCAGATGTGTTGGATCACATTCCATGATTATGAGAGAGAGCAAAGACTAGCGTACTCTTAAAACTAAGATGACAATTTTTTTTAAATAGATCTCTCCTAAATGTGTCCCAGGTTCTCATGTCAAAAGTAAAAGATGTGATTCAGTAAGCACCATGATTGCATTCTCTTTGGTGAGGCTTGTGTTGTACTTCTGCATAAACTTCATTGAAATAAATAAGGAAGGGGTGTTTATAATACACGTGGGCCCCCATATCCACTGATCCACTATCCACGGTTTCAGTTATCCACGGATCGTGGGGACTCCCCCAGGCTTTTACTTTTTTCCCTGTAAGCTTTGTTTCTTCCTTAAACCAACAGGAGAAAGCAGCCTCTGGCTGCTTATTGCAGGCAAGTAGAACGAGACTAAGTCCTAGAGAGGCACCACAAGGTTAACAGAAACCTTGCAGAGCCTCTCTAGGACTTAGTCTCGTTCTACTTGCCTGCAGTGGAGGCTGCTTCTCTGTTTGTTTTAAGGAAGAAACAAAGCTTGCTGAAAGAAAAATAAGAGCTGGGGGGCACACGCCTGCCTGCAGGGAAGGCAGGGCGGGGGCCCCTCAGGAAACCATGGAGGGGGTGTTCGCTCCTATCTACGGTTTCAAGTATCCACGGAGGGGCCTGGAACATATCCCCAGTGGATATGGGGGGGGAGTACTGTATTTATGTACTGTTTGGGGGTTGTAGTTAGAATCTTTGTTTTTTGTTGTTGAAGAATGCTCACACAACACATTGTTTGCTTGATTTTTTTTTAAATTAGGATGTTACAGGTAGCAATAGGTCTAACAGCTCAATCCTATGCATGTCTACTCAGAAGCGTAAGCCCCCTTTGAGTTCTATAGGACTTACTCCCAGGTAAGTGTGTATAGGATTGCAGCCTTAGTGTTTCTGTTGGTAAATTTTACGTGTGTTTTGTCATAGTTCCTCAAGTGCTTATTTACATTTGTAAGACACCTGAAGAGGATTTCTAATCTGCTGCGATATATTTGAATAATGTGTACTTTGTCTTTTACAGGTGTTACATCGGGCAATGTTAAAAATGGGGCACCTTTTCCACAAGCATGTCCAAAGTGTAATATTCATTTCAATCTTCTGGATCCACTAAAAAATCATATGAAGGTAAAGGTTTTGGGGGGGTAACACAATATGTGACGTTAAATATCTAATGATGCATTTTAAAGAGGAAAAAACCTGGAGTCGTTGGGCGTTGGCAATTTATGATTTTGCCACGTTGCTGTAGTTTTGAATGGGCTCATGCCCCCTTTTCTTGCTTTCTATAACAAACATTCTAGCTTTGTTATTACACCCGTTATGAAGGAATTTTATATGTGGACTTAACTGTTCTTAATATTACTTCATTCTTTATATGCATGCTATATTGCATATATCCCACTGAAATCAAAGCTGTTGCCTGCTATTATTATGTCATATATTGTTAGCTTAAATAAGTATTTATAGAATTGATTAAGGGATTTGGTACTCCATCAGTATATTTGCTAATTGCATTTATGTGGAAATGAAGATAGTTGAGTTCAAGTATTAGGTGTATTAGCCTAGATTTTATAAGAAAGTTATTTGAAATGTATGGCACTTTGGTACATACTGTAATTCTTTAATCATCTGCCCCCCTTCACCTCTTGTGTATGTATCGATACTGAGTTCAAATGCCAAGTACTGAGGAAACTAGTCTAAGAGTAATATTTTAGTTTCTTAAGAGAGCACTTTTCAATTCCTTGATTTGAACTTGCTTCTCTTTCAGTATTGCTGTCCAGATATGGTACATACCTTTTTGGGAATAGCCAAAACAGACTGTTCAGGTACATCAACTAAGATTGCTGAAACCGAAAAAGGAAAATTGATCATGCTAGTTAATGACTTTTATTATGGCAAATATGAGGGTAACGTCCAGCAGGTGCGTCAGGAGCAGAAGACACATACAACTTTTAAGTGTGCCAGTTGCATGAAGCTTCTCAAAAATAACATAAGGTACTTACTTTTTCAGGCTATATCTATGATAAAACACTGATTTTAGACCCAGCATTGGCCTGAGCGTGGCTCAGAATGCCATCGTTTGCCATCTATATATGTACATTTTTGTGAAGCTGATCTTCCGTCCTTCCATGAACTGATACTACTTTTAGCAATATACTGTACTTAAGAGCGTTCTGAAAATAGGATACCAGAGATTCAGAGTGGGTCTGTGTTCTTACACTAGAGTACTGTATTTCAGAAGTCTTTTCTTAAGAGAAAAAACTATGATGCCAAGAGCGTTGAGAAATAGCTGTTCCTCTGAGAAAGCTGCCCTATGTGACATGTGAAAGCCATGACTTAAATTTAAAAACAAATCTAGAAAGGAAGTTGGAGAAACCCCACACGTTGTATGACAGGAAGAGCTTTTCCTAATATAAATACTATCCAGTACACTCAGAGCCAGTTTACTCCTCACAACTGAATGTGTAGTCACAACTGATGTGTGCGAGTACCCCTATATTTGGCAAAGTCTGTTAGGTATCTCAGCTGTTGCCCAGGATGGGTGACATTAAGCTCACTGACCCTATCCTGCAAGCTGCCAGACCCTCTGCCTCTTACTGTCATTCTATTCCTTGATGTATGCTCTACTACACCCTCCCACCTTGCTGCCCATGCTCCTTTTATCTCCCACACCTGCTTTCTCTTTCTTGTCACTCTTATCCATTTGTCATTTTCCCTTTCTTTTCCTTGATGCTTTCAGTCCCCATGACAACTATTGCTAGGAGCTGTTCCCTCTCTCCTGGCCCTAACCAAGAGTCCAGCATCCAGGGGAACCTTCTAGTGCCTGCTTGCATTTAAGATTTCCTAAGATCTTGCTCATGCTATTCTTCTTGAAAGGGATGGATGTTGATATTGATGCCTTTGTTACTGTTTGTCCATTTCTATCCATGTGTTTGAGGCTTTCACGGGCCAAGAACATACTGTGGATGCCACCTATCACTGCGTTTTAAGACAAATAATTTACTTACAGCCCAATCATGCGCAAGTTGCAGCAGCCAGCCTAATGGCCGGCCGCTGCATGATGTGGCCCGCATCGGCATGGCCGGGGCTTACCTCAGTGGAAGGGGACGTTCGACCCCAATGGGCCTCCTTGGATGCGCGCCAGCTCTTTAGCTGACACACGTCCAGGGAGATTGTGTAAGGCCAGCTCAGGAAGTGGCTCAGAATATCAGCGCAACCCAGCACTGATATCCCTGCCCCCTCCCAGGCTGGGCCAGCCAATGGCCCCCTCCCATCGACCAACCTAGGACTTACCTGGGTCAGCCGGTTTAGGTCCTGGGCGATGGCCATGTAAGCAGTGCCATCCCCCTGGGCAACGGCTGTGTAAGTGGTGCTGGCTTACACTAGAGGAGCCGCAAAAGTGCCTCAGGGGACTTTTGCGATACCTTAGGCCAGCGGAGCGCTTGCTCTGCCGGCCTAAGGTTCCGGTGAATTGCACCATTAATGAGTTAAATATGTGCTTTTAGGGCAATATCTTCAGCATTCATCCAGTTCACTTTGAATGATATTTTTTGTTTAAATGTGGCTTGTTGAGCTGTTTTCTATCCTTTTTCAGGTTTATGAACCATATGAAGCATCATTTGGAACTTGAGAAGCAGAATAGCGAGAGCTGGGAAAGTCACACCACCTGCCAGCACTGTTACCGTCAATTTCCTACACCCTTCCAACTGCAGTGCCATATAGAAAGTACTCACACTCCTTATGAATCGTCCAGTAAGTTAAATTATTCTTTCATAGGTTAGGTAATTGTTCTTGATGACTTTCAGATTTTTTATCTTCAACCCCTCCTCCTTTTTAAAGTCTGGGTTTTTTATAGGTAAAGCCAAGGCATCTTAGCAGCGTATTTTTAATGTCTGGTGTATATTTTGTGTGTGGGGAAAATGCAAAATGTTCTTCTGTAGATTAAATCAGGAATGGTCAAGGAATTGTGTAACTCCTACTCGTCCTTGATTACTGTAATTAGAACCTTTGGGTGACCTTCCCTCCTGTTTTTTTTTTTCCTTTCCACTGTTTATGAAGGTTCAGTATGTATTCTAAGAGCAATAGTTTTACATGTCCATTTATTCTTCAGCTGTGGAAGCTTCCAAAACTTCCTACTTCTAGTGGAGTTTCCAGAAACAGCTGCAAGTTCTGCCACCTGAAGTGGGTGGAAGGAGTCTCTTATCTCAGAATGTTCTCCCTTTTTGCAGGAAAAGTCCGTATGTTTAGGTTCAGCATTTCTTTCTATCCTTGACGACACTCATTCTCCTGACAGTCACCTGGGAGCCAGAAATGTATTTTGCAACATAAACTGACTTGCAGGTAGTCAGTGCTAGCTTTGAGGGAGTCCAACTAGCAGTAAGGACATTTTGGTTGTGGAACACACATACTGGGGTGTAGCTGTGAACGTGGTATACCAAAGCCCAGTGGGAAAGAGGACATTACCATGTGGAAAAATGGTCTCGTACAGATTGACAACAGTTCTTCTTTTTCTTATGCATGAAATTGTGGGGAAATATTCTGCTTCACTTTATTAAAAATGTTTGGAGTACCACAGAAGCAGATAACTTGCTTTGAGTGCCATCCTTGGATTAAAGACACCGATAACTCTGTCTCATTGTGCTGTTTTGCATTCTAACTGTTGCTTCTGTTTTGTTCTAGCTATCTGTAAAATATGTGAATTATCTTTTGAAACGGAGCAAGTTCTTCTGCAGCATATGAAGGACAATCACAAGCCTGGGGAGATGCCATATGTCTGTCAGGTACCTCTGTGTATGCATGGGTGGGGGGCTTATTGTTTGTAAAGAAAACTTTTACAAGTCAGTTCTCTCTCTCCCCCCCCCCCCCTTTCATGCCTAGGTTTGCAGTTACAGATCATCAGCATTTTCAGATGTGGAAAAACACTTTAGAGCGGTTCATGAAAACACAAAAAACTTGCTCTGCCCATTTTGCCTTAAAGTTGTTAAAATTGGGGCCCCATATATGCATCACTACATGAGGCATCAGGTAATGGTTTATTTCCTTTGGAGTATAAATGGTAGGCAAGAATAATGCAGTACTGCTTGTAGAAATGTCTAATAATTGTTTTTATGGTCACTAGTTCACCCGCAAAAACTTGTCTGGTAAGAGTTACGGTTGCATTGCAGCTTGAGCCTAAACCATAACAAACTGCTACTCGGCAATGCCCTGTTGTGACTCCTGACATCTGCTGACCATTTGAAAAACATTCAACCGCATTCATGGATGCCCACTTAAATTTGATTGTAACTAATATAAATAATAATAATAATTAATAATAAATTTAATTAATTATATATGTATATATATTTCTAGATGATGTGGCAGAGGCTAGTAATAAGAGAAGAGCTTGGCAGGAACTTAACCAGAGTGGATAAAAATCAATTTTTTTAAAAAATTGCTATTTAGACATGTAAGCTTGATTTTTTTTAAGTTTGAGCTTTTTTTTTCTTCAACAATAAGGTGGATTAAAATAAAATCTGATCGTCATGGGAAATGTAATTTCTTAACTGAGTTCATGGCTGTTTTGTAAATTGTGGGGAAACCATCGTCAGTCATTTTACAGCACAATAGTTCATATGGTGGTATAAATGGCTTGATTCCAGGGGTCACGGACTGGCAAGTCACTGGAAGTGTCATGTACTGTTCCATCCCTGATCTCTTACTGCTTTGTTATCCCTAGCAACCTGATCTTATTTTGTATTATAACTATATATTTGAGCCTTGACCAATCAGCCAGTTGATATGCACTTTTATTTTAGGCAGTACCTAGAATAGAAACCTTTATTGGCACAAACAAAAAATAAATATAACGGTAAATAACAAAAGGAAAATACAGATATAATATAACATCAACTACCATCCACTTCATGTTGAGAGATCAGATGGCCTGCCAGAACCACAGTGGCAAAAGTAGCAACCTTATCCAAGGATTCGGCCTTCATCGTAGATAGGAGAAACCGAAGCATGGTAGGAGAAACTGAAGCATGGTAGACAGTATCTAAATAAGGACAATTTTTGATTTAAATTAATGATTTACATTGGCCATTTTTTCTTTATAATTTAAACCTCCTTATGCTTTAAACCTCTTTATACTAAGGTTTGACTCAAGAACCTGGGGACTTTGTCTTTGTTTAGTCGCATCTGTGTTCCTGTGAACAGTGTGGTGACTTATATGCTCAACATAGTACTAAGCTAATAAGCAGAGTTTTTTGTACCAAATGCAAGTAGCCCTTCTCTTGTAATAGTAAGCTCCTCTTACATTTTGAATTAAAGTATTATTGAGGTGCGATGTGGGTTTGCATCATTCTGACATGAGAATATCTGTCCATTGGTAGATTCTGACTTAACTACAGATTCTTTCATTTTTATAAGAAAAAAGGAGTACATCGTTGTACCAAGTGTAGACTCCAGTTCCTGACATGCAAAGAAAAAATGGATCACAAATCTCAGCATCACCGGACATTTAAAAAACCAATTCAGTTGGAGGGGTTGCCTCCAGGAACCAAGGTAAGCATAAAGCATCATGTTGTGCCTATTGTGAAAAATGGTTGGATATAAATGGTAGAAGTGCACAGCTAAGATATTAGCTGTGGCTACCTGGAGCCACCTGCTTTGGCTGCCTGGAGCCACCAAGGTTATTTCTGATATACAACTGTACTGTTGCCATACCTGCAGCCAGCTGGCATAGGAACATAGGAAGCTGCCTTATGCTGAGTCAGATCATTGATCTATCTAGTCCAGTATTGTCAGCACTGACTGGCAGGAGCCCTGATTTCAGACAGGAATTTTTCTCTGCCCTAGCTGGAGTTGCCAGGGAATTGATCCTGGCATCTTCCGCATGCAAAGCTTATGCTCTTACCACCAGGGTATGGCCCCTCCCCTTATGGCATGTTGTTTGACCCACCTGTGACCATAGACAAAAATCAGCTTGTGAGTGTGTATATGTCCTACCGGTTCTCAGTTTATAGCTTGAAGCTAGCTTGCTTCTGGTGGGCGTTGCATTCATAAAAGTGATCTCTCTCAAGACAAGTGTAGTTATATGGTAAACACAGTTCATAAATTTGCTCTAACCATATAAATTTGAAAAATAAATGCATACCTTATATGAAAAATAAATGCATACCAGTTGAATCCTGAGAACATTTAAAAACAATTCCTGTTCATGTGAGTGGCATTAGAGGTCGGCCAGGTTGGGCACTGGCTGGACCCCCAAGGGCCCAGCCAACCTGGCTGATGCCAATGACAACCCCCTCTAACGTTCCTCCGGCACATGAATGTGATGCCTCCCCCAACATCATCCCGTCACTCAGCAATAATGTTCGGTTTGCAGTGTGACTCCAGCTCTGAGAACTGGCACATCCAGTTCTCAGCTCTGCTGCTTTCCTTGGCCATCAGTGTCTGTGCATCAAGCCATCAGCCCCAGGAGGACATTGGACTGTGAAGTGAAGGAGGTGGTAGGCAGGGCAGCGAGGCGAGAAGCAGGTGTGAGCCACCAGTGGAAGTGTGTTTCCACTGTAGCTGGAACCATTGTGCAGGTTGCAGTCCTGTGACGATATGCTTACTCTTGAGTATGGGAGGGGTGTGGTTAGATGAAGGGAGGGACCAGAGGCAAGGGTTGTGGTTAGAGGAGAAAGGAGTAGACTTGCACAAAGCTAGAGCTGCCCCTGCCTGTTCAGACTAGGTTAAGAGGTAGGGAGATTCAGAGTGATGGAATTTTATTCCGTTTTGCTGGAGAGTGGAATTGCTTTTGTTACCAACCTTAGCCTTAGAGTTGGGACTGACTATAAATAAATGTCAATACATAGGGTTATATTGCCTACCACATCCTTTCTGATTTGGTGTACCGTATTGCTTAAGCTATCCCTGATCCTGAAGCAGATATTCATGCTGTGTGTGGTGTGTGTACGATCGGGTGGGTTTCTAGAATTGTGTGTGTGTGCGTGTGTGCGTGCGTGCGTGCGCGCACATCTGTGTTGCTTTGCTGTGTGATCTGGAACAGAGTCCAGGTGAGTGAGTCTGCGATGGACATGCTGCTAGCTAGTTTCTCTGAGAAATAATGGGTTGAGGGTGCATGGCGCTACTCAGGCTCCCTGTGTATTGTGCTTAGCAGTGTGCTTTTGTTTGCAAAACCCAGTGTTCAAATTGAATGGTGTGCCTGTGCAGCAAGATAAATTGTTGCATGCCTTTTGTAGAGAGAGTGCTTACAGGATGTCATGTTCTTCTTAGGTTACTATCAGAGCTTCTGTTGGATCTCTTCACCCTGGAGCAACGACCACATCTTCTGTTAGCACAAGCACATCCACTTTACAGTTGTCTCCCAATACTAAAATGACAAACACCAAGAATCATGCTAAATGGAATACAAATAAAGCAAAGCCCAAATTGAAGCCATTGAGTATGCAGAAAAAACAAAGCCTGGGTACTAGCAGCAGCAGTAGTAGCAGCAGCAGCAGCAGCCAGAGCAGCAACAAAAGGAGCAATAAAATTGCAAATACAGCGTTAAATAATCTGAGGTAAATCTTCTAATAATTTTCCAGAGGGTAGTTTTGGACTGGGCAGGAATAAAACGACAGAGGACCTCCTTGAAGTGTATCAAAATTAGTAACAGTGTATGTGGGGTTGGTGATGTTGTTAATCTTGACAGGAGTTGCCATCTGTTTAGGCAGTGTTCAGTTGAATAGGCATGTCCTGTCTTGATCATTACTGAGGGTTGCATGTGGGTGACATAGATGCCACGTGGAGAGGCTCCCCAGCTCTGGAACTCTCTTGCTGCAGAAGGTAAGCATTCAAGGGCCAGAAATAAGCAGGAGATTCTTATAGTAGATCAGTTAAGGACTACAAGATTACAAATGTGGTAGCACAGTAGGCCCTCGGTGTCCAGAGGAGATTGGTTCCAGGACGCTCAGGTTCAGCACCCTCGCACCACAGTGCCTTATCTGGGAGCCTCCGGAGACTGCTTCTGAGTCACGCCAGGCTCGCGATGCACTCTATTGGTCTCCACGGGCCTCAGGGTGCCTTGGGGAAGCGACCAGACGTAGCAGGTGAGAACCAGAAGTAAACTGGAAGTCGCTTCCCTAAGGCATCCTGAGGCCCATGGAGTTTTGCGCAACCCAGAAGCGGCCTCTAGAAACATCCACAGATGGTTAAATCCATGGATGCTGGACCCACGGATGTGGAGGGTCCACTTATACTGTTTCTTAGATTGTGTAGATATGAACTGTGGACTGCCCAATTTTCAGCACTTCATTACGGTAAGAGGTTTAATGTGCTACTTAGACAAACTATCAAGTGACATATAGAAAGGATTGCCCAAGTATGCAGCCAAATCCAGTGTAGCATCTTTGCAAATTCCCAATCAGTAGATACTTCAACCCCCCCCCACCACCACCACCTTTAGTATGTTCCCACTGTGCTCTTTGTTTTGCTGTCAGTTAAGGTGTGTATGAGTGAAAGAGAGACAATGTTTGCCTAATTTGTGTAAAGAAGACAGTGTGCCTATGGATGTTGGTAGGAGTGAAGAGAAATGTCTGCCTTTGTTTTGGTGCAACTCACTTGCTCATTTAAATATAAAGGTGTCCCATCCACTTTCAACATTGCGAAATCTTAGAATTACGTTTGGTGGCTGACATCCAAAGGACATGCAGTATACTGCACAACACCCACCTTTTCAGTCTCCCACCAGTCTGCATTCCAGAGGGTTTCCTGAAAAGCTGCGCCTGAATGTTGTGGGGACCCTCAGCAGTGGAATTTGCACCTCGGTTTCTTTGGATTCTGGCCACATGATCTTAAAGCAACAAATGATTAAAATGAGAATTTAATTTTACATATACTAATTGTAACACTGTTTTGTATTAGATGTTCGGAAATTCAGAAATGCATTGAGTGTTACTCCGATATCAGGACTTTTGCCAGCCACTTTCCCGCCTATGTTCGCTGTAGTTTATGCAGATACAGCACTAGCTGCAGTAAAGCGTATGTGAATCATATGATGAGGTAAGAAATCTTCAACTTCAAGTCCTTGCATTGTGGCTTCAGCTTTATAAAGCAAAAATCCCCAAGCTTTCTGTATTTCCAGGAGGTCTCAGGGTTGGGGTGAACATAATGATGGGTCCCATTTTGGGCTGAGGGCACATGATACAGCCACCTTGCTCAACCTAAACGGTCTAGGTGTGATCAATGCCTGCATGGGTGACTTGAGTGTCATGATGAAAGAAAGTCAAGAACATATAAATGTAAGAAATAGATAGATGCAACCTGTCCCTCAGGCAGGGTTATGGCATTGGGAACAGGAGTAGGTGTCAGTTTAATTTAAATTGTGTTTCCTTGCAGTTTTCATAGCGCTCGTCAAAGTAAAAGATTTTGGATTTATAAGACTCATTCAGAAGAACTAAGGTAACTTCTCGTTTTCTCTTAAAATGTACCTTTTTTGCAACATGGTAGTTTTATTTGTGGATTTAGAATGTGTGGCAAGTTATCATGATTCCTTCCCGTTTTGGTTTTGTGTAGACGTTCCGGTTTGAGTAAATGAAACAAGTCAAAAAAGCTCCAGATAGTCAGTTCAAAACTCTAGATTTCGTGGCAAAACTAACATTCAGGGATGTGATATTTCAGTGAATATTTGCTAATTTTGCTTAATCATGTTGGATGTTTGGAATTCATTAATTCCATCTTCATTTCCACACTTATACATACATGAAAGGGGCTGTATAATATTGCCATTCAAATAATCATGGTAGAGCACGGCGGAGCAACCTTTCCTTCTGTTCTCTTCAAAAGAACAAGAATTATTGCAACATGATTTGTAGGGCATCTCTAAGCTCATTAGTTTTATGCACAGATTACCCCTGAGTGTAGCTGAATGTATCCAAAACATGAAGTAAAGGACTGTTTGTAACCCTGTCTCACTTGTACTCATGTTTACTTTTTGTCTCACCACCTGAACCTTAGGGGTTTCACCGTTGTTTGTCTTAATTGTGAGTTTTTAACTGACGTTTCCGGCTTGGATAAGATGGCCACACACTTGAATGAGAGCCCTACTCATTCTTGCCAAGTTATTATTGAAAATGGTATGTACCTGAAATACTTTTTGCATGTGACATATACTTTATATGTGTGACATAAAATGGTAGCATATTGTGTTCTCTTAATATTTGAACTCTTTTTTTTTTAATTCCAGTTTCCTTAAACTGCGTAGATGCTGAAAACCTGGATGTTGAAAACCTGTCTGAGTAAGGCAGAATGAATCCCTTTATGTACATTTTCTACCAAGAAAAGTATCAAGCCATTTTCTTAAGATTAAAACTTAGAATCTATAATGGTCCTACCATCAGGCAAATTTAACATACCAGTGATCATGCTTAGTATAGCGTTTGCCTTCTTAAAATTCTATTCCTTGTTTGTTGGAATAATTTCAAAGTACCACCCATGTGTATTTAAAATACTTAGGCTGTGATCCTATCCACAGTTTCCTGGGAGTAAGTCTCATTAAACACAGTAGGACTTACTTCTGAGTAGTTGTGTTAATGAGTGGTGAGCAGCAGCTTTCCTTTACTTGATCACTCGTAGCCTGCGCAGCAAAAAGTCCAAAGCAACCGATGCTCAAGGCTGTTTTCTCCAGAGATAACGGCTTGTCACAGGAACAAATAAACACTCCAACACACAGCAGGATTCCATCCACCATCCAAATATATTGTGCAGAGATATATACAGTGACTTACAGCAAATTAGCCAGAATGCAGAGGTCTCCAACGTAGTCTAATACCAGACTCTATTTCCCCCATGTTCTCCCTTCCTCTCTCTAAAGCAGGCGTGGCCCGCCGGATGGTCTGGCCCGATCCGGCCCGCACAGGACCTGACAAGGCTCCGCTGCCGCCCGCCACCGCGCACCTACTCCTTTTCAAAGCGGCCTTCCTGGACCTGCACAGAGCACCGCTGAGGCCGAGAGGGCAATCTTGGCCTCAGCGGCGCTCTGCGCAAGTCCAGGAAGTCCGCTTTGAAAAGGAGTAGGTGCATGTCACCTCGGCTACTCCATCTGAAAGCGGCCTTTCTGGACCTGCGCAGATCGCCGCTGAGGCCGAGAGATTGCCCTCAGCGGCGATCTGCGCAGGTACAGAAAGGCCACTTTGAAAAGGAGGAGGCGCGGGAAGGCAGCAGGAGGCGCGGGAAGGCCCGGAGCCTGAGGTACGTTGGAGAGCGAAGGGAGGGGGTTCGGAGAGCAGTGGGTGGGTGGGAGAGAGCGGTGGGTGGGTTAGAGCGGTAAATTCACGGGGGGTCAAATTTGTGGTGGGGGGCCAAAAAATTTTGGGCGGCCTGACAGCCGACCCGTAACTAATTTTCCCCATGGGAAAATGGCCCCCCGCCGCAAATAGGTTCCCCACCCCTGCTCTAAAGGGAGGCTGTATGCCTGCTTTTATACACCAGGGATCTTTTCAGCACCAGTCAGAGAGGAGGGCTGTTTAGCTCTTAGGTACACACCCAAACTCAGCTGTAGACATTTGCAATTAGGAACAACATGCATTTTGAGAAAGAGCAGTGACTCAGCACTTTTATCTTATGCAACAAGACCTGAGGATTTCCAGTCCTTCAGACCTCAACGTTATGCATAGGATTGGGCTGTCAGTAATTCACTTCAATTGCTGCTGTAAAAAAAAAAAGTACTTAAAATAGAAAACATTTTAAAGTGGTGAACTGGAGTGCTCTGGTTCTTAAAAATACTTTTTAAATTTGTAGTAATCTTAAACACAACTTACTGATAATATTGGACTTCAAGTGCTGCAGTAAGAACTACATATAAATATTTTCTGTAAAAATATTTAAAAATACACATAACACCACTATTTTCGTTTTTAATCAAGAAATTTTGGAAAAATAACACACACACACACACACACACACACACACCAAAAAAACACACACCAGGTGAGCCTGGGCTGCGCGGGAATGGCTTGCATTCCGACTAGGGTGCAGCAGCTGGCCCTTTAGTCTGGTCGCTGCATATTTAGGCAGGATCAAGCACTCACTAGGAAAAGAACAGCAACTCTTGTAACTCTTGTAACAATGGTGGCCAACCCGTGGCACACCATGTGCCACATTTTATGTAGATAATCTTGAGCGTGCCATTTAAATACATAAATAAAAAATCTAAGGTAATGAAAATATTTAAAGCACAGTGACAGTGAAGTCTAGTGTCACAGGCTTGGAAAGGTGCGCTGGGGTCGAGAAAGAGAGAGACTTTAGCGCTCAGCTTGAGCAGGAACGGCAGTGCGTGCCACTTCAAAAAGCTTGGCGTGCCACTAAGTGGCACTCGTGCCATGGGTTGGCCACCTATGTCTTGCAACAAGGACAATTAAGGCACAAGGAAGAACAGGCGGGCTTTTCTAGCAATGACGATAATTCTGCATTCCAATAGGGCGCCCAGAATGCACAGCACTAGCCTGCGTGTTTTTACAATGTTTAAAGCAAGAAAATGCCAATGGATACTCAAAAGTAAGAATCAATGTTATTTCTTGAAATGGAAAGTTTTACACTTTATTTCATTTTTTCTGTAAAAATCATTTTATATAGCAGTTTGAGTAGAAATTCGCATTACTTCGTGTTCTGTGTTGGTCACAACAACACCACCACCTCTACTTATGGCACTTTTGGTACTCCTTAGGCTGTTGGAGCACTTGCTCCGCCAGTCTATGTTTGCACAGGATTGCGCTGTAAATCAATGCAGCTCCTTCTTTTTAGCTAAGTATCTTGTATGTTGCAGCAGCATTACTAGGGTCATGAATCATTTAACTTATGATTAATAACATTGCTACCCAGGTGTGATAGGTGTAGTTCCATACTTCAGCATATTAAAATTCAATTTAATGCCGCATCAACAAATAAGATACAATCACCAGCAATTTCTTGAAGCAAAAAACCTTTGAAAAGTTAAATTGTGTGCTAAAACTGATGAGTTTACAAGGTTCTATAGGAGACGTGTAGTTCTTGCTATCTCTGCAGTGGAATTGTTCTTGCATAAACACAGAAAATCAATCATGATGATGTGATAAGCTGTTTGTTTTAATGTGATTTGGAAATCAATACATTTAAATAATATATAGTTAATCTAAAGTGTAGACTGGGGTCCGGGGAAATATTTGCAGAGAAATCTGTCTTTTAAGTGACAAATTGAGGTCCGTATTGATATTTTACAACACTGCAGAAAAACCTTGTTCTGGGCAATAAGCTGCAAACAGAAAAATACAGCAAAATAGCAAGAATGTGTTTTTTCTAGGCATTGTGAGTCTGAATAAAAATAGAAAGGAAATATAACTAATTTGTGGAATTTAGGGTGTGTACTCAACTAATTAGTTGCTTCAAGAATATTGTGATACTTGAATTTACTGGAGCAAACGGGTGTAGAGCCATGGCAAAAAAAGTTTTAAAATGGTACCAATAAAAAACGAGGAAAATTTAAGTGCAACTTGAAAGTAGTGGTTTAAAATATAAAATATTAACAACTCACACACATTAATACCTAAAATAACACGTTAAAAATTAAAGCCATCAAATGTTAAACACATTAAAATGCATTGTGATACGTGTGTACATTGACAGAGAATTTCATTAGCAAAAAAATGAGTCCCTGCCCTGAGGAGCATGCGGTCTTAACTGGCTTAGGTAGACACAATGGGGGCAGCTACATTTTGTCCATGTGTCTTATCCCATTCACATATGAAGTGCATGGGCAGGGGGAGTATCTAATCCTTGGAGAAAAAGAGGCTTGCAGCAGAGAGGAGCTGAATCCTTCCGTCTCATCCACCTTTGCCTGCCAGCGTTCCGCTGTTTCAGGCAATTCTCAGCCAAGCTCCCATAGAAGTGTTTGGGTTGGGGAGACAAGTGGCTGAAGAAAGTGGTCAATGCCTCCTGCCAGTATGTCCCTTTTGCTGGTAAAATTAAACACACTCAATTTTATATGTGAATAGGCTAATGATTTTTAGTTAGCTTTAGTTAGTCCCATCATATGTAGTGTAGATAGACCAAAATGGACAGTGGTAATGACAATAGAGGGAGAGACCAGTGGAGTGATGACTTGTTATGGGGCAGAGGAGAGAGATTTTCTCCTAAGAGGAAATAAGCAGCATGATTGGAACTGGAAAGAGTGCAGAAAAGAGCAATCAAAATTATTAGTCAACTGGGGCACATCTCTTATGAGTTAAGACTACAGCATTTGGGGCTCTTCAATCTAGGAAAAAAGGCTCCAGTGGGATGGGACAGGACATGATTGAGACATAAAATTATACATGGGATGGATGGATAGAAGGAAATTCTTTTCCATCTCACACAGCACCAGAGCCAGGAGACATCCACTAAAATTGTCTGGTGGGAGAATTAGAACAGGCAAAAGGAAATATTTCTTTTCCTAGCATGTAATTTGTGAAACTCCTTGCCACAGGATGTTGTGATGGCACCTGACATAGATGTCTTTAAAGGGGGACTGGACAGATTTATGGAGGAAAAGTCCGTCACAGGTTACAAGCCATGATGACTATATGCAACCTCCGGGTTTTAGAGGTAGCCTATCTCTGAATGCCAGATGCAAGGGAGTGGCAACAGGATACAGGTAACTTGCTGCCTTGAGTGCTCTCTGAGGCATCTGGTGGGGCCACTGTGAGATACAGAAAGCCGGTCTAGATGGGCCCTTGGTCTGATCTAGCAGGGCTGTTCTTATGATGGCTAACCTGGAAGAAAAAGCTGGTGGCAGAGCGCTTGCTCTTGAAGGCTGTTTCATTGGTATGGAGGAAACAAATGATTCTTCATTAGTAATCTTAAAAATATTTGCCGTTTAAAATGCATTAATATTTGAAAATGTTGACTGTTTCATTCCTTAGAATGAACAATGAGTTACTGAATAATGAAAGTGAAGAAAAATTCCAGGTAAAGCCCCCTTTGGCCTAAATCTTTTGTAAAGACACATTGTGTATATGAAGGTGTGTGTGTTTATAAAAATACATGCATGCAGGCATACATACATAATAGCTAATTTTATTTATGAACAACTTAATAACCTATCACTTAAATATTTAACATTCCAACATTTAGCTTTTGAACTTTTTCAAATGGCAGGTTTCAAAACTGTAATATTATTCATACCCAACAAACCAGACTGAATGAAGAAGCATCAGTTTTGATCCCTGTGATGTATGTGTTCTGAAATTCGTCTTATATGATTTATCAGTGTGGGTGAGTCAGGTTAGGCTATTTGATGTGCTATATGATCTTTGATTGACATGAAAGGGGGGGGTCAGATCTGTTTGCAAACTGACTCTCCCCTTGAGACAGGCATGGCCCAAGCCCGAGGGCCATTGGAAGTGGAGCCATCCATGTGCAGTTGCAAGCAGGAGGACATGTAGCAGTAGGAAACAAGAAGATTGCTCTTTAAAAATTGACTGTATTACATTGTAAAACTAAAAACATGTCTTTTTCAGAAAATTTCAAGACCTACTACACCTGAGGGTAAAAAAGAGACATCAGCTTCCGTAAGGTAAATATAAGAACTGTGTCTTTCAAAAAGTAAAATATATATTATGGCTGTACCGAATGCAAGGAGATAATTTGCAGCACAAACCTATATATATAATTACCTGGAAGTAAGTCCTACTACAGAGGTTCTCAACCTGTGGTACGCGTACCCCTAGGGGTGCGCGGACCACGTGGCTGGGGGTACGCCAAATTAACACTTAAGTGTTAATTAAGGTTTTTTTCGGAGCCGGAGAGCTCCGTTTTGCTTTTTTTAGTAGCTAATCTATTTGATCTACAGCTGATGGTCGGGTTAATTTATGCGCATGCATAAATTAGGTTTAGCTTCTCAGCAGCCAGCATAGGGCGTTGTGCACACTCCTGCCTCCCAGCTCTCCTCCGATGCAGCTCCTGCTGCAGGATTAGCGGTTTTTATTTTGCTAACAGAGACATCACTTGGGTAAGTGCAGGGGTGGAGTGGGGGAAGAGTTGAGTTTGGGGGGGTTGTACTTTGGATTTATGTTTTTTACTTTGGAAACTGCAGGGGTGGGGAAAGAGTTCAGTTTGGGGTTTTTTGTACTTTGGATTTATGTTTTGTACTTTGGAAACTGCATGGGTGGGGTGGGGAAAGTTCAGTTTGGGGCGGGTTGTACGTGGGGTTTATGGTTTTTTTTTACTTTGGAAACCCTGTTTTTGGGTCCTCCTCTCCTTTCTGTGGCTGCAAGTTTGTCTGAGTTTCTTTTTGTAAGGTCCACCCCATCTTTTCAGCATCTATTTCATCATGCATTTTGTGCATGTGTCTTATTGCTGTGTGTTTTTTAAAAGAGATCCTGGCATTTTTGTGTATTTTTGTGCAGTTTATGTAAATTAACTTATTATGTAAATTAGCTAATTAGTCAGAGGTACTCCAAACATTTTGACCTTCATTGGGGGTACCCGGGCCTCCAAAGGTTGAGAACCCCTGTCCTACTATGTTCAGGGGGATTTACTCTCGGGTATGTGTGTATAGGATCGCAGCTTTAGTGTAGTAATTTATGCTCTATGCTTTTGGTAGCATCCAGAGGTAAAATTGCATGGTACTTCTAACACTTTGACTTATGAAAAATAATATAACGTCTGGATTAAGTACCATTGATTGAGCCAATGTCTCCTAACTTGTAATTTGTTTTCAGGTTGGGGCCTCAGCATGTTCTTGAGTCCTCCTCATGTATAGAAGCCAGTTTCTTAGTCCATCTCTCTCTCCCTTACACTCTTGTGTTGCACAAGAGCATGTCCAAGAAATGACATGCAGGGTGGGCTTCTGCATGCAAAAGGCTATTGGAGCACAGTGTTTGTCCAATAGCACTTCTGTGGGTTTTTTTTAATTAAACTGTTTTTTCTTCACAAGAGTCAATATAATCAACACGTCCTAAACAAACCCCACTTTTTCACCCTCCACCCACAACCCTAACCCAAACGTGCAGCTCCTATTCAGGACAAAAAAGGAGAGAGGGAGGAACCAGAGAGAAATGAGCAAAGAGGGAAAGTTCTCCACTAAATAAGGAGTACAGTGTGAGAGCACACTGTTCACACTCGGCATTGACAAGCACACCTTGAGTGTCTTCATCCCATGGACTAAATTCATGTTTACTATAGAGCAGACGCTTCTTACTTTGAGGGTTTAAAAACAAAAATCATTAAAATGTATTACAGAAGGTGTTTGAGCAGTTTTGGCGCAGTAACACACTTATTTTGCTTTGCTTTTTTCAGCCAACAAATAGAAGACTCTGTAGAAGAAACAAAGAAGGACCACCCAGGAAATGAAGCTAGTGAAGGTCTTTTAGCTGCTAAGTGCAATGAAGATCCTTTAGCTGCTGAGTGCAAAAAAAGTACATCTCCTTCAGTTTTAGAGAACTCCTCTGGTTCAGGGCTCCAAGCCAGCTCAAAAGACTCCATAGATGCTGCAGAGGAAGGAGTCACAGACTGCCTAGGAAATCAAACTAATGAAGATCTGTTAGCTGCTGAGGGCAAAGAAAGTAAACCTCCTTCGGTTTTAGAAAACTCTGGTCCAAGGATCCAAGCCTGCTCTAATGACCCTATAGACTTTGCAGAAGAAGGAAACTCAGGCATCCTTGGAAATGAAACTGATGAAGCTACTTTAGCTGAGTGCAAAGAGGACACATTTGCCCCAACTGTAGAAGATCCCTCCATTTCAGAACTTCATACCTGTTCAGAAGACTCTGAGGAAGGAAATGCAGATAACCTTAAAAATCAAGGTGGTGAAGGTCCTTTGGCCGCCCAATGTGAAGAAAATAAATCCCCAGTTTTAGAAAATTCCTCCAGTCCAGGGCTCCAAGCCTGCTCTAAAGACCCCATTGACTCTGCAGAAGAAGGAAATGCAGGCAGCCTTGGAAATCAGGGTGATGAAGTCTCTTTAGCTGTTGGGTGTAAAGAAAACAAATCCATTCAGGAAAGCAGTCCAGGACTTGCCGTCTGCTCCAATGAGCCCATAGACTCTGCGGAAGAAGGAAATGGGGACAATCTTGAAAGTGAAGTTTCTTTAGTTGCTGAGTGTGAAGGAAGCTCACCAATAGTAGAAGGTGCCACAACTTCAGAACTCCAAGGCTGTTCAGAAGTCTCTGCAGAAGCAGCAACGGGGGACCACCTAGGAGATCAAGTTGATGAGTGTGAAGAAAGTATATCTGCCTCACCTCTGGGTGACTCTAATATAGGACCCCAAGCCTCGCCTGAAAGGACTGAATTTGGTGGTGGTGGTGGTGATGATGATGATCACGTAGAAGAGGAAAACTCCCCAAAACCCAAAGACATTGAAGCAAAAACTGGTCAAAGTTCAGACGATGAGGTCTCCAGTGATGCTGTAGAAGTGTCTGATGCAGATGAAAGACTTGCAGACATGAATACAAAAAAATCAAACTTGACATCAGAGGAAGGTGTCAGTTTTGAGCAGTTTTTGAGGAGAAGAGGAGAACCAGAATCTGCAAGTTCTGACGCAAGTGAGCAAGGTAGTGTTCATCTAGAGCCTCTGACTCCATCAGAGGTCCTTGAGCATGAAACTACAGAGATTCTTCAGAAAGGTGGAGTTGCACCTTCAGCAAAGAAAGCTGGGCTAGGTTCTGAACAAGCGGATGTTGCAGCTGTTTCCACAGAGAACAGTCCTGTCCAAGCGGAGGCATCCGTGGGTGATGGAGCGGAGGCATCCGGAGGCATCCGCTTGGAGGCAGAGGAGAGTGATGAAGCAAGCTGAAGCAGAACAGTCTTCATTTGCTGATGGTATCCACAGAGGCAGCAACACATTGAACCAATTGTTGTGGGATACACCTATAGATGTGGATGATACAAATAGGATTGTGCTTTGGACTTTGTTGCTTATGACTTTATATAATGTAGGCAGGCCTTGTAAGGTTAAAGAAGCTAGGGGAAGCTGGCAGTGTTGCTTGCAATAATCTAACTTGTGAGGCCAAGAGGAAAAAATAAGAAATAAGTTATTTATTTGATTCCGAATTAAGATCCCTGTAGAACCACATTGTTTGGTGCTCCATAAATAGCTTTGGTCCACTGTCAGTTTGGAGAAGTGTGAACTCCAGAGTGGATGTTATATTCCTGTCCCATCACAGCATGTCAGAAGGACTGTACGACACTCTGTGCCTCTGGACCAGAGTGATCTTATAAGATATAAACTTACCTTAAACTTTCAGTGAAAGTGGAATTTATTATGAAAAGTAAATATATTTGTGGGTTTCTCAGTGTGCGAACTGTGCAGAAATCTGACACACTACTTGTGTAAACTAGGTTATTTCATGAAACTGTATCTTTAGAGTTGTTACTGTTTTAGTTATTTTTATTGGCAGCAGGCCCAGAAAAACCCAGAGTGGGTGTAGAAAGGAAGAAATCCAGAACTGAGCTAGAAGTGTGGAAACTGTTACCAAAAAAAAGACTGAGAAGAATTTAAATTGGGTATTGACCTGTTTTTAAGTCTGAATTGTTGTATAACAATCTGAAACGAAATTATGTGGGGTAGGGTTTGGCATGAAAATCATTTTGATATGTAGTTAAAGGAATGCATAACATGACTTAACAGTAGCTTGCTTTCTAAGTATCAATGGGTTTCATTAAAATGCTCTATCTGAATCTTTAGGAGGTGATTTTGACTTGTTCAGGTTTGTTTTTAATGAACGTTAAATGTTTTGAACATTCGTTAAGACACTGATGTACATAATTTCGAAGTAAATATTTACAAGAAAATGGATTGTTTTGCTGTCCTTATGTGTATTTATGGACAAGTTCACTGGTTTGTGTTCAGCTCAGATCTCCAAGCCCAGTTTTGACATTATCCCACGCTGCTGTTAAACCATTTCTTCTGAAGCATCAAAGACAGGCCACGTTTAAGAACATGTCCTCAGGCTTAACCACAGCAAAAGGGTGTGTAGGCACACTATTCAATCTAATGTGTTTATTGAGTAGATGAGGCTTTTTGAGCCAAGCCACATCAGCCCTGTCATGATGGGGGAGAGATGCACCCCTGTTGCATCACGTTTTCCCATGCACTCTCAGGTGCCTCAGGGAGAGGCATACAACAGCAACTGAAACCAGTTGTTGCTATGTGCCAATCTGATGCTAGGGGCAGGGCGTAGATGCACTGCCACTACAGTTTGTCTTTCCCATTTGGCTAGCCCTAAGGCTGAAAAAAACTAGCCCATCTTCTGGGCTGTCCCCTAGTCAGGTGTGTATATGTAACCAATAGGCAGGTGTGACCAGAATGGGGGGTCCCTGTCTGGCCCATTGTTCTAAAGGGTTTTCATGCGAGGCAGTTATTTTGCTGCCCATGTTCCTGTTGGGCAATCTAAAAGTAATATCAAGGTTCCTGGTGTGTGTTATAATGTGATCATGATGGCAGCTGAACCAGGCACAGTTCAACCAAGCCAGTCCCATTTTGGATATAATCAAGGGCTTCACCTAGGATGGAAGGTTCCCATCTTCCACAGCTCCAAGATGCTCCTCTTACCTGTGCCTATCTGTGAGTGACTAACCAGTTACATGAACCTGGTCTAAACAGTGGCCTTGTGGTGAGCAGACAATTGACGTGCTATTGAGGTTCGTTTAGTTCTGTTACCTCATGAGACGGACTTTCTCCCTGTTCCACCTCAACTCCCTTATGACTCATTCATTTGTTAAAATAACTATGTGGCATTCCTAGTAGTTAGAGTAGGTCACAGGCTAAGTTGATAGAGTGAGGTGGAAGAGTTCTTGGGCTGTACCACTCACTTCACAGGTGATGGTTGTATTTTGAATGTACCCTCATGTTTTACAAAAACCTTGCTGCTTGTAGCAAATGAGCACATATAGAGGAGAAGCTTATCATAGCCCTCTCCCTGATGTGCTAGTTTTCTACTTGAATGGAATTTTGTATATGGAGAAGCAGTGTCTGTACATGCATATACAGTAGACCTGCAGTTTGAAGTGGTGCAGCCCAACAACTTTATCCCCACTTTCTAATGTATTGAACAGTCTTTGCAAACACAAGATGGTCTTGGCTAAACTGAGGTTTTCAATCATTGGATTGCATCATGTTGTGAATGACTGAGGGTGGCTAGAAGTTTGGCCCAGTGCCCTCTCATCAACATGGATTCCATCAGTCACCGCAGTGCATTTCAAGAAGTCCTGTTTTCAAAAACAGTCCTATGTGTTTCATGACAGCACAGTGGCAAACTACAGGCACCCTTAGTTTACCTCCCTGAAAATCACATAGTCCTGTCAGAATGACAGCAAGGGGTTTTGCTGAAGCTGTGCAGGAGTCCGATGCTTACTTGAAGGAGGACTCTGCTTTACCCTAAGCAGATCATTTGCCTTGGTAGCGGACAGATCTGTGCACTTCACAGTGCTTCCTACCATCTATCTGCATGCTGCGAGGCCATGGTGACCTGCAGGGTGGCAACAGACAGCAGCATCCTCTGACACTGTGTGGTTTTGGGCAGCATGAAGGGTGGCAGGCAGGAGAGATGGATCTAATCCATAGGGCACAATCCACTGGGACAAGTTCTGTGCAAAGCCCACATTAAAATGAGCAGGAATAGCATGTTAATGTGTTGGTTGGGGCTGCATCAGCATGCTCTGCCACAGTCGTGGCCTTCCTGTGCAGAAAGACAAATCAGAACTTTGTGCTTAACAAGATGAGATTAGAGAGCTCACTCATATAATTGCTGCTGGCAAGCCAGGCAATAATTCCAAATATTTGAGCTCCATGTCGATGGCACAGTTTTCTTTGTTTCAGCACAGTATCCGTCTCTGGGCATGAGACAGAGCCTCAGCCAAGCTCCCCAAGGCCCAACTAATTCAGTAATGAGCTGAGACAGCTCAATACGTGGTAGCTATACCAATGCCTGAAACTGTAATGTCTCTAGCTGAAGGTTTGTGTGTGTGTGTGTGTGTGTGTGTGTGTTAGAATTCAAAAAGGGAGTCGATGTAATTGGGCCACCTTCACTTTGGATGAAACATTGTGCAAGATCGATAACAAATGAGTTCAGCCGAGGGTTGTGTAAAAATATTTCTGGTCTCCTGAAAATTAAATCCGAGATCCTTATTGTCAGTGAAACATGATAGGTTTATTAACGACTCAGCAGAAAACTGCATCCCCGGTGCTGCTTTTATCTGATGCAATTTTTCTCCTTAATCTGAATTGTATGTATGCAACAGAGGCTTCAGAACATCTGGATGTGGTGATTTGTTTTTTCTTTTCTGCACCTGTGAGCATAAATACATACATAAACAAAAAAGAAATTAAATCTTTCACAGGAAGACTGGGAGGGAGAGGGGGGGAACTGCCATCTAGCCAGGAAGCTCGAGGGAGCATTATGACAGGAGCAGAGCTATAAACTCTTTAGAGGGATTTAATTCTTCTGACAAGCGCCACTGGTGACACCTCACACAGACTCAGCATATGCCCAAATTTCAGTGGAGGAATCACGGAGGACTTAATGCAAATCAGAAAAGGCTCAGAGCGTACCAGCTTCATCTGGTCTAAAAATAGCCCCATGAATTGGGAAGAACTTGTGTCATTCTCTGGTTGCAGATGGCAATTCGTATATGCCCAGAAATATATTCTCGTCTAACATTTACAGCCTGATTACGAACCCATGACATGCTCTCTAAGTGGTTTACACTATAAAATAATTACAATATAAAGAGAAATTAATTGTAGCTGACCTAGATTACAGAGCCTGCCACTGGAGCCTGAGGAGCACTGAATGCTACCCTCTGCCCATGCATCTCCTGTTGGTGCTAATTTCTGCATTTTGAGACTTGTTAATTCTCATAAGTTAACTTGCAAGGCAAGTAGCTAAAGAAGCAAATTTTACAATCAGGAAGGAACTCTGCGTTTGTTCAGAATGGCACCCTTCTTCCTTGAAACTGGCTAGCTTCTGCTGCAAGCTTTCTCCAAAAAGGCCTATCTGGCTTTTCCTTTAAATGCTTCATGGCAAAAGATTCCTCTCTGCTCAGGAAGAGACCCTGTTCTACCACTGGGCTGCAAATAGTCCATGATCCACAGACAGAACTCTGCACGGCGAAGTTCACAGAAATGCTTATCAACGGAGCTCCAGGGAACAGAACCAGCCTCTTCTCCTTGCTATTCCATTTGTACCCAGGGAGAACAATAATTTCCAGCAAGGGTTCCCCAAGCCTATTTAAGACTAGGAGGACAATTGCACATTGACCCTGGCCTCTGCTTCCTCACACCAGCCTGCATTGTTCAGGGCAGGACTTGGGTTGAGAAGTGGCCAGTTACACCAGCAATGTTGTGAGAGTTGTGATGTAGCCCACGGCAGTTGGGCTATGCCTTTTGTAAAAACAGGAATTGGCTGTGATGATCCTTGCCTGAATTATACACACCAGGTTGCAATCTTGCATGGGAGAAAGTCCCATTGATGGGATTTACTTCTGTTCTAAGTCAATGTGCATAGGATTGGATTGTAAGAGTGCTCAACAGAAAACTCAATTAGAAATGCATCTCTGCCTAAATGGAGCTTGGGTCTTCCTACTTCCAATAACATTCCCAATGCAGATCCATAGCTTAAACAAAGATACAGTTTTAAATTATTCAATAGAAAAGGCACAGAATGAAGTGTTTAGACAGCTAAATCTTCCCAAGAGCCAATGTCTCATACATTGTTAATGACAATACTGTTTATAAATATTTCCTGCTCACCACATGTTAGCCAGACCCTCTGTAATTTGGTGATTCATTGCGAGGAGTTTTATGGAGCTTGCTCCTCCTCAATTTTACCGCCAGGAACTAGTAGCTGGAGTAGAATTTACTGCTGATTTTAACAGTGAGAATTTTTGCGTCCATTCTTCCCTTGGCAAAAATGGTTTACAGTACCAGCTGCAGCCACAATACACCAGGTGCTGTCACCTGGAACAATTTTGTTTTCATTTCACAAAGGCCTTGTAGGAACAGCTTCACATCAGTACACTCTTAGTGTAGCCACCAAACTGCTCCACCTTTAACATCATTATTTATTTATTTATTTTTCACATTTTTATACCGCCCTTCCTCCAAGGAGCTCAGAGCGGTGTACATATTTCCTCCTCTCCTTTTTGTCCTCACAACAACCCTGTGAGGTAGGTGGGGCTGAGAGATAGTGACTGGCCCAAGGTCACCCAGGAAGCTTTGTGGCTGAGTGGGGATTTGAACCTGGATCTTCCAGGTCTAAGTCCAACTCCCAAACCACTACACCATCCTGGCTCTCATATAAATTTACATCATATAAAACACACAAATTATCTGCATAATAATCAGATTTTCTTTAATGTTAATAAGTATAATAAGCTTGTGTATGTTGCTTCCTGAGTGTGCACAGCACTTTGCATGTATTATCTTGATGTAATCCTTACAACAAGCCTGTAAGATAAGTATTAGCCTTATATTGCAGCTGAGGCTGAAAGGGAGCGGCTTGCCTAAGGCTACCTACATGAGTGTATGGCACAGGTGAGCTTTGAAATGGGAAGTTCTGATCTGCAGCTCTCGGACTTCTTAGCTGCTACATGACAAGCTCAGAGTGGCTTACAAACATGAAACCAGCAATCAGTAAAGCTATTAATATGAGACAAATACAAGCGACAATGAAAACAATAAAATAGCAGCATTAGAAGATTCCATTCCAAGGCAAAAAAATAATAATAATTTAATCACTGGTAAAAATAACACTGAATATCCAGGTAATAAAATCTCATCTCAGTTATCCTGGTTTTTTAAAGTGCATTCTGTCACTCATATGTGTTAAGAAATCTTCATTCTTGTGGTGACAAGTGAGGAGAATGAGAACCAGTGTAGGCAGACAATGTACTTCCTTACCTGACAGACCAAATCCAAACTCCTCTGTTAGGATTGATGAACCCTCACCTTGGCAATAATAATTAATCTTGTGTAGGAAGGGAGTTCTGCAGTACTTTTTCAAATATTTTCTCCTTAGGGCAGTGGTTCCCAAACTGGGAGGCACGGCTCCCCCAGGAGTGCCACGGAATCCTATCAGAAAACAGTGCAATACCAATTGGCAGGGCAGGCATCAACATCAGGTAATGGGGAGCCACGGCTAATGGTCAGGGGAGCTGCAGTCTGAAAAAGTTTGGGAAACTTTTGGGAATGACTGCTTCTCTTTTGCTTCTCTTGATAAATCAAGATCTGCCACTTGATGTCCCAGCAACAACAACTCAGCATAACTTGTGGTCTGATTCAGATTGACTTCCAATGTATTTCTCTGGTTCTCTTTCCAGGGTGCTCTTTTATCACAGCAATGGGACCAGTTTCCTCATCACTTCACCTCATTCCTGTAAAAGTGCTGAACATGTCCGGGAAGGATCCATAAGCAAGGCATATGAGTCTGGTCTCCAGCAGTCCATAGGATTGCTCAAGAAAATTTCAGGGACATGCATCTTTCCAAAATTCTCTCCACTGGAGACAGACTGACTCCTTTTGGGTTCTAGTGCCATCTGCTGTCAAAAATGGAGGACTACAACCTGCAATTTTGTTTCCGTCTCATTTTCTCCGGGTCCCTTAGCCCACAACAATCGCAATTGTAAATTGTGTTGTGTGTGTGATGAAACGGGAAGTTCAATACAGCTGGAAGAGACTGCTGCTTTGCTTCCCTAACAGTGGCTTTGGAGTTGAGTGGCAGGCAGAAATTAGACAGGTGCAGCTCTAAATGCCGACACTGCATCTTCATGGCAAGAGAAACATTTTGCACAAAAGGCATGGAACAAACCCTGTTGGGGAAAATGTGGCATTAGACTCTAGTTCAAGGCTCAAGAAAGGAGGAAAAAGTTGGCAAGGCAGTGGTCATTCGCAAGCAACAGTTCGTCAACCTTTTGCTTGTATAAACCTGCAAATATTCCTATGTGCTTATTCCTGATCCCTTCTGTCCCCAGACTCCAGGGTTGGCAACTAGAAGGGGCAGAAACGGAAGCAGGAACACATTTTACTTTTTGGGGTTCCAAGATCACTGCAGACGGAGACAGCAGCCATGAAATTCAAAGACGCTTACTCCTTGGAAGGAAAGCTATGGCAAATTTAGATAGCATAATAAAAAGCAGAGATATCACCATGCCAACAAAAGTTCGTATAGTCAGGGCGATGGTGTTCCCAGTAGCAATGTATGGTTGCGAGAGTTGGACCATAAGGAAGGCTGAGCGCCGAAGAATAGATGCTTTCGAACTGTGGTGCTGGAGAAGACTCCTGAGAGTCCCTTGGACCGCTAGGAGATCAAATCAGTCAATCCTAAATGAAATCAAGCCTGACTGTTCCCTGGAAGGACAGGTACTGAGGCTGAAGCTCAAATATTTTGGCCACCTAATGCAAAGAGAGGACTCTGGAGAAGACTCTGATGCTGGGAAAGATTGAAGGTAAAAGGAGAAGGGGAAGGCAAAGGATGAGATGGTTAGACAGCATCACCGATGCAACGAACATGAAAATGAGCGAACTCAGGAAGATAGTGGAGGACAGGAAGGCCTGGCGGGATATGGTTCATGGGATCACGAAGGGTCGTCGGACACGACTTAACGACTGAACAACAACATTAATTTCCCAGTCAAATAGTGACCTCTCTCTGCCTCAGCAGTAGGGCTCATGCTGCCTGGATTGGTGAGGGACAACTGTCTACTCTTGAACCTCTCCTTCTGCTCCCTGGATTTGAAAAGAAAGAGGGCAACACAGTAAAAGAGGAAGGCTGGAGGCAACTTCCTCTTCTGCTCTCTTCTTACAGGGAAGGGGAAAAGGAGGATCTGGTGTCCACCAGTAACCAAGCGGGGTTGAGAGGCCCATGATTTGCAGGCTTAAGCCAGGCCACTGCAACATGGGCCTGCCAGGCAAGCGGTGGGCTGCTCCTCTTCTCTGCAGCAACAACAAGACGAGCCTTTGATGTGCTGATGCCTCCAGCTCCGCTTGGTCTCATCCTTGTCAATCTCCTCTCGACAGCCTGTCTGCTGCCATCGCTCACAAGCTGGCGTCTGCTCTCCAGAGAGGCCCCTTCTTCAGGCTGATCAATGAGATGCTTCTGCAGCATCTGAGCTGAGAAAGGAGAAGCTGCCTGGGTCCCTTGTCACAGCAAAGGAATCAATGCTCGATTCCAAACAGGGCCAGTCATGTGACCATTTTGTCTCAAACTAATTGCAACAAGTATATGTGGTTAGCTTATGCTCAGACAGATTTGCTGATCAACATATCCAAAGGCTGCAAACAATCCTAAACAAACATACCTGAACACAGTGGGACTTACTTCTGAGTAGACATGAATTGGCTTGCACTGAAAGTCTACCAAAATCAAGATGGGGGAAGGCGGCTATTTTGGGACACCACTTCTGATTTTTACTGTGAGCGACATGGACTTAGAAAAATGCACATCACTCGACCTTTAGTGATCTGATTCACTTAATGTACCGGTATGTCAAATGAAAGGAGAACCAACACTTATTGATTGTATATGTCCCTGTCATTTTTGTTGCAATTTGTTTGAGGCATACCATTTTTCCCTCCACAAATGACTGGCCTAAATGCAAGGAATTGCAAGAAAAGCCCCCAGATAGACACTTTGGAAAACTCAATTTTTCCTCAAAATGGCAAGGGGGGTGGGGAAGGAGGGTTCAGCAAAAGGAAAATGAAAGGCAGTGCTCCTTGACCATGAGGAAGCCAGCTCTGTAGCTGTGAATTCGGGGTTTGCAGCCTAGGCAAGTGGGATCCAATGTTATAGAATTTGCAGCCTAGGTAAGAGGGATTCTTGCAGCGTAATTCTATCCAACGTACACCACCAGGGTAACCAGTGGGGGAGGGCAGGGCGGGAGGCTTTGGAGGGGGAGATTTAAATCCCCTTTGAATCCCCCTTTGGAGGGGATTTTAATCCCCGGCCCTTTCCATTCTGGGGCCTAGTCCCGTTCTCGCTGCACCGCTGGTTACACTGATGGTGTAAGTTGGATAGGATTGAGCTGAAAGCGCAGTGTCCCTGCTATATGTGTTTGAACCCAGGGCTGGCCCAAGACGGACCTCCTGACACAGCATGCCAAGTACTGACCCCACCCTCCAACGCGCAAGACACTGCTGCTGTTTCTTCCTGATGACATTTGCGTTCTGGGATCTGTTGCTTGTCATTCCGTTCCTATGGCCTGGACTATAAATCTACTGTATTAGGAAGTGCTGATTCATATTATAAATACTGGCTGAAGCTGCAGCAGTGGAGCCAGAGAGATTTCAAATACAATATGTCAGAAAGGGGGGGGGGGAGACTGACCTTGCTTTGTCACCTGCATGTAGATTGGAAACAGTGCTTTCTCTCTCTGGGTGTCAAGAATGCTCTTCTCCAGCAAAGTCAACAGAAATCTCTCTTTGAAATACAGTTTGTAAAGTGGTGTGTGTGTGTGTGTGTGGGGGGGTGTAGCTCCATGGAACAGCACCTGCCTTGCATGTGAAAGGACCCAAGGGCCAAGTTCAATCTCACCACTTGCCTCTGCCCACTGTTTCTCCTCGTCCTCCCTCTCTCTGGATTAAAAAAGGAAGAGGGGAAACAGAGCAGAAGAGAATGTGTGGAGGAGAGGAGAGTGGTGGGTTAGAGTGTCTCACTGTCAGATAAGGGCCGGCGGCATTTGGTGTACTGCTTAGGCATCAGAAGGTCTTGGGTCATCCCTGGGAGACCTCACAAGTTCCACAATTGTGCCCAATAAATGAAAGTTAGCTCCATTTATTGTTTCCATGAAGCATATTTTCTTCACTCTCTACAATAACTCCTGCCTTATTTCTGGGATTCTTTTGACAGTGATGTTTCTGTGCTATGCAATTTGCTGTCCCATCCATCAAGAAAAACAAGCTCTCCTTTCTTGGTGACTTATCTGGGTCTTTAGCAGATCAATAATATTCCTCTTCTGATGGTTTGAGACATTTCAAAGCTTATTCACATCCATCTGTCATCCAAGACAAGAACATGGCTTCCCAAAGAACCAAGGAAGTTATCCCCAAGAATGACTTCTGTTGATGGAAACTCAGCATGAACCATAACTCCCATCACTTTTGAGAGGCATCTGGTACCTTCTTGTCTGCTAATCATCTGCTGATGGTCTAGACTCTAGAAACAGAATTAAGAGCCATTTTTAAAGTTGTGGCAGCTTAAGGAGGAACAAATTGAGCGTAGGGGGTGGTGATCAGTTACCATCTTCTGTATTCTTGATTACTGTACTTGTGAAGAGTCAATGAAGATCAGCTGTTGATGGACACTGGTGGCTAAAATAAGTTTCTTGAACAAACTAGAATATACCTGCTTGGCAGGGCTAGTTCAAGGGCACCTCTTGAAACCCATACCTTTCCTACTAGCACACTGGCTACCTTTCCTATTAGCACACTGGAGTCTCCTGCTCCCTGGATTGGAAAAAGAAGAGGGGAATGGAGCAGAAGAGGAAATGTGGAGGAGAGGAGACAAGAGTAGTGGGCTAAACTAGTATCAGAGAACGTCCTCTCTTCCACACTTCCTTTCCATTTCTTTTTTTGAATCCAGAAGTGGCAGAAAAAGAAGGAGAAGAGGGGGGGGCAGACAAACCGAGGCAGGTGCCCCTGCCAATATGCTACTTGAGATTATTGTTTCAGTTGACCTGATGGACAGGCCGACCCTTGCAGTCAGGCAGCGTTCTGTTTCATATGCAAGACAGAGATATAAATGTGGGAAGAAGCAACGTAACCAGCCAGGAAGAAACAGCTGTGAGTTTTGTAGCAGATTTGGCCGAAGGTCATTCTGGTGTGTTCCAAGTTGAATAAATCGAGCTTCGACCAATGAGAAGCTGCGTTTGGCATTGTGGGGGTGGGATGTGGAGCAATGCCGGGATGCAACGAAGCAAGACGCCTGCAGTGTGAGGTCGGCTTTATTCTGAACCTACATTCAATTTCCAAGGCTGGACTAAGGTGAGCGAGGTTCTCATCTTCCTTCAGTCCAGCTATTGAAGCCATAATTTGTATCTCACTCTTCCTTCAAGAAGCTCAGTCTCAGTGGGTTGTTTTCTCTCCCAACCACCTATGATTTATACTCACAACAACCCTGTGAGGCAGGTTAAGCTGAGAGGGAGTGATAAAAAGTGGCTGAGTGAAGATTTCAACCCAGATCTGCTCAGTTCTAGTCTATGACTTTACCATCTACACCACGCTAGTGACTGTGCATGGCAAAAATAGTTTCCCCACCATCTTCTGTTTAGATTTTGGCAGTTTGGTCAGAGGCACTGTGCATTTAAATCTGTTTCTGCATGTGCACAGAGGCACTATGTCTTTACATTCCTTTTATTTATTTATGTATTTTCTGTATTTATATAGCGCCTTTCTCATCATCAGATTTCTCATCAGATTTATTCAAGGCGGTTTACATAGGCAGGCTATCTATAGACCTGATAAGGGTCTTTACAATATTGTTCTATTCCTACATAGAACCTTCCATGCTCGAGATGTTTTCCCTTCCGAGTGCAGCCCTCCTTCTGGCTTGTGCTTCGCACTTCCAAGCTTCACAGTTCACCGCGGTTCACCCTCGGACTTTGCAAGGTTTGTCAGCAGCTTCCATCTCCCATCCAAACGGGAACCAAGGTCGACCTTGCTTAGCTTCTTCAGGCAGGGCACCAGCTCAAACCTCCAGGCCACACCACCTTTTGCCTAACAACTCTGAAGGTGGTAAATGGCCCAAATGGGGACTATTCTTACATATATTTTTTCCAGTGTACATTTATTGGAGATGTAGGATTAGCCTGGAGTCTCCAGGATACAGCATCAATGTCCATGTGACTACTGGAACAATCCTGGAGATTAGACAGAGCTTCCTTGATTTACAGCGCAATCCTATATCTGTTTACTCCGAAGTCCCATGGTGTTCAATGGTGGGGTTTTACTCTCAGGTAAACGTGTACAATTGCAGCGTTCATGACATCATGCCATGTTGGAAAAATCTCCAGTAATGGCTTGTCAGAACTATGGAGTTGAGCGGGGTTATGTATGGAAGGCAGCAGCCCTGCCATTAAAACTCGTCAAATGTTGAAATCCTGCCCTAGCCGTAGCAAACCGCTCCCTTTCTCGGTGGGGGCCAAAACAACAAAGAGCCCCCCTGTGGCACCTCAAGACAAACACAGGTTTGCTAAAATACGTTTGTTACGTCTTCAACGCACCACAGGATGTTTTGTTGGTTTTGCTGCTGCAGACTTACAGCGGTCCCCTCTGGAACTTGTTGCGTAAGTGGGATGAATTTGGTGCTGTGTCACACAGCAATCCTATAGGAAGCAAACCTATATAGACTTTTCCTGAGAGTAAACCATTTGGGGCTTACTTCTGAATAGAAATGCATAGGCTTGCACCATGTGTGTGTGTTCACTTTTGCCTCGAAAAGATCCGATCAGAGTGTACAATATTCCTCATTGAAACTCATGGAGTCAGACTCGGAGGCTTCTTCACCTTCAAGGGTCACTGATTGAGACGCTTCCATTTTAATGCACAAGACAAGAAGGGCTTGCATATGAAAGGGGGGACCCTCCCCTTCGGGGTCTGAGGCACGAGGCGCCTCTGAAGGGAGACCCAGGGGGAAGAGAGCTACGCAGGTTCGGAGGTCGCCTAGGAGACGGAGACTCTATTATCGTGTCCCCCCTCCTCTCTCTCGAAATGGTCTTCACAGAGGCGGAGCCAAGTCCGAGCTGGGCCAATTGGAGCGCAGGTTACATCCTCTCAGGAGAGAGGAAGAAGCGGGAATGGGCCCCAGCCTTTCACCGGAAGTTTCGCTCTTGGTTCTAGTTGCTAGGGTAACGGCGCGCTTAAGCGGGAACGTGAACGGAGGGTCGAGTAGATTCGGAGCGCTCGGACAGTGTGGGAGAGAAAGATGGTGAGTGACTCCCTTGCTTTTGGGTCTATCTGTGGAGCGACCTCCAAACCGGCCCCGCCTCTCCAAGGCCGTGTTTTCGGGTCTCGGCAGCACAACGGCCAGATCACTGCGGCTTCAGCCTCTCGTTGGTCCAATGAGTACGCGACTGGCCTACCTTGCAGGGCTGTTGTCAAGAGTACGGATTAAGAGTCAGAGGCTCGAAGATGAAGCTCTTCTGGGTTAATTGAAGTGTTTTTATCCGGCCTTTTTTTTAAAGGCCAAGACAGCTCATGGCATACACACACACACACACACACACAATTATTTGAATGGAAATTTTCAACCAGATGCAAAAGTACAATAAAGCTTATGCTGATTTTTTTTTTTTAGTCATTAAGGCAGGGCTCAATAAATTTACTTTTGGATTTAGGAGCCAGGTGAAAGTTACAGATTTCAGGGCTTTATGTTTTAATGCTAGCCAAAAAAGTCTCACATGCCATCAGTGAGTGGTATAAATTATATTTTACATAAACATTATTATTATTATTATACTTATTAATAAAATATGTATATATTGCTTTTTAACTGTTAATAATATCATTCCTCCTATAAACAAACCTTCCCATTGTCCTCTGTGATGTCAGCAGGCAACTCACAACCCCTCCAATTCACTTGCCAAACAAGAGGGGCTTGTCTCCCCCTCCGTGCAATCTGCTGTTCCCAATGCCTCTTTCTTTTAATCCTGGGGGAGGGCAAAAAAGATTCTGAGCAAGCTAGCACAGCTCTCTCTCTCTCTCCCACTCTCTCTCTCTCCTTCTTGAGGCTGCCACTGCAACCAGCAGCAGCAGCTGACTGACTCTGCCTTCCTACAATGCTGCAGCCTGTGGGGAAACCCTGCCTTGCCTCCATTCCTCCCATATCCCCCCATCTTTAGGGCAGCAGGTGTTGTTGCCAGTCAGTGTTGTCAAATCCTAGGGCCAGTGTGATGAAGCATGTGGGAAATGGAATGTTGTTTCTCAGGTGACAGGCAGGTTGTTTGATTTCGGCCAGGCTGCCAGCCACATGGTCCTGCAAAGTTAAGGAAGGCAGCCATGCCCAAGACTGGACTGGGCAGGGAAGGTGAGGTTAGCTGCTGGGGGTGGGGCTGGGGGTGGGGGATCTGTTATTGATGAAACTTCTAGATGCCATGATGAAATTTCTAGGTGCCATGGTAACTTGAGATTTGTTGCTCCAGAGTAACATGGGTACTCCTTGGAAAGGTAAGCATATGCATGAACTGAAAGATCATACCCAGTTCTGAGACACGTAGCACAACCATAGGCAATGAAGCTTACCTACCGGTAGTAAATTAAACATCAGGTTCTAGGCATGTACACAAACAGTAAAGCAGTAGCAGCAGAATTTAAAGCACTGGTGAATCAAGACTGTTAAAAAAAATATCAGAGCTTTAAACCTAACTTTAAAAATAGTAAACAATATAGTCTTCACCAGGACTAAAGTTATTCAATTTGGTGCCAGGCAAACCTTAACAAGTGGACAGGTTTGTATTGGAGGAGGTGATCCTTATGCACATATGAGACTGCCTTATACTGGGTAAGTGTTGTCTTCCCTGACAAGAACGTTTCCAAGATCTCTAGTAGAGCGGCATTCTTTCCCAGCCATGCCTGGAGATGCTGCCAGAGATTGAAACTGGGACTTTCTGCAAAGCAGGTTCTCTGCCACTGAGTTATGGCCCCTGCTGCCTTCAGATACTGCAGTTTCAGACTTGGGAAGAGAGTGATTTTAAATACAAGACACTCCTGCACTCAAGCAACAAAGAGGGTTGGGACTACCTCATGTAGCTTTGGAGTGCAGGTTGCCACAGCCTGTGTTTCTGTAGCTGATACTGTTGGGCTGCCTGGTGATATGGTGCTTGCCCAAATTTCACATGTATGTGAAAATTCTTGTACGCCTGACCACTTTGCACCTTTGCTTCCTTGCAGGCGTTGGCACGGAAAGGTGGTCGGCCAAAGCTGACGGCAGCCCAAGAACTGGAGAAAAGGCACCATGAGGCATACTTCCGGACCATGAAGGAGCTTGCGCATGAAAAAAGGGTGCAGCAAGTACGGCAGCTAGAGGTGATGTGGGAAGCGGAGGATCGTGTTGAAAAGAAACGTGTCACACGGATGCTCAAAGATGAGGAAGATGAGCAGCGCATAGAGGAAGCCATCCAGAGGGTGAGTCAGCTGGAGGCAAGGACTTCCTCCTTCGCTGTTCTAGGCATGAGCATGACTAACAGTTCAGCTTGTTGCATATTTGTTCAGAAGTAAATCCCACTGAGTTTGATGTGCTTAGGGCCACAGTTGAAATGCTAGGTGCTCCTTTCTTGATACCAAAACTGGTTCCAAATGGAGAGAGAGAGAGGAAATTACAGTGAAGTCTGGCTGCTCATGAGATTTGCATGGCAACAAACTGCAGGTGAAAAGGATAGGAAAAAGATTGGTATGTTCAGGTTTAACATTGGGAATCAAGAACCAATCACAGCAACGTTTCAGCAGTGGAAAAAGCTGCTTGGGAGGGTTGTGGAATGTGCTTCCCCAGAGACACTCAAGGGAAGGGCAGGCACCTGGTACTCAAGGTTGCATAAAGTATATTGCTTTGTGTAGAGCTTGCACGACCCAAACAACCTTTTTCCAGTAGTGAGATTCCATCGTTCCACGTACCAATGCAAGTTATACCAACTTGGGATCGTTAGAAACAACATGATGTGTCTTTTATATTAAAAGTGTTTTAATGAGAAATTTGTAAGGCTGAGTATATTGTTTTATACTATGAGATTTTGAAGCATTACCAAATTTGCGTTATTAGTTTAGTGATCCATCTTCCTTTAAAAACTGTTCTCACCTTTTCAGACAATAGGCTTTTCCTTAACCAGAAAAAAAAAACACCAGCAACTGTGTTGTCTCTAAATTCCCAAAACATTTATACCATTGGAGAAATCCATATCCCTTTTAAAAAGCAAGTGTAGTTATAGTCTGCCACGTTACACAATATCATTTTTTCAGCAGTGGCCCAATAACAGAGAGCAGACCTGAACTGAAAGTGTTTCAGTTTGAATTGAAGCAGATTATTTTCATTTCGTGGAAGGTTTAGCATGAATGATTACAGAGTACAATACCTGTTTCTTCAGAGGCATTCCTTGAACCATCTGACACTCTGGTGTCCAGAAGAAGTTTCTTATTAGAGATTACGAACAGTTGAGGAAACTACTTTTTTGCTTAAATTCTAAAGTATAATTCCAATTTGTCAAATGTTCTGGTCAGGCGGAAGAGACTAAAAGACTGAAAGCATTGGAGTTGGAACAGGAAGAAAAGCTGGCAGCTGAATTGGCAAGATTAAACCACAATAAGCTTAAAGATGAAAAAATGAGGCAGCAAATAAGAGAGAACAGGTATTTTTTCCTATCTATAGAAATAGTGATAGATAAATTGCGGTTATCCCTGAATTCAGAGTTCTGTATCTTTACCTACATACTGTTGCTTTTGTGTGTATGAGTTTAGCAGTGGTGGGGGTGGAGGGAGAAGATGGCACTTCTGAGAGATTAGTGTGCTTCAGCCTTGTAGTCCAGCCGCTTAGTGTGCTTCAGCCTTGTAGTCCAGCCGCTTGTTAGTTATTATGCAGGGAATAGTAAAAGTGCCACTACGAACTGAATCATTTTTTGGTATGTACTTAAAAGTTAGGCTTACCAGATCTCCAACCGGGACAGAGTGCTAGACCTTTAGAAGGAATGTGGGCAGGTGTAGCTTGTTAAACCTTAGAGCACAATCCGAGGCATGTCTACTCAGAAAGCAAGCCCCATTGTGTTCAGTGGGGCTTGCTTCTGAGTAGACATGCCTAGGATTGTGCTCAAAGGTTTAACAAGCTACACCTGCCCACATTCCTTCTAAAGGTCTAGCACTCTGTCCCGGTTGGAGATCTGGTAAGCCTATTAAAAGTTAGACTTCTTTACATTAATCAAAGGAAAGTGAGAGAGGCCGTTTTGAGCAAAACAGTTTTGAGCCCATTTTGTCATGTGGCATAAGCAGCAGGGAGGTACTTGTGGGGGAAGCTGCAGGACTTCACCCGAAGAAGCCCCATGGGGTGAGCAGTCATGCCTGTGTCATATGAGGAGCATCAGTGAAAAGTACATCTGCATAAGAAAACGTATACCTTAACTTGCATGAACTCTGCCATATAAGGCTCTGGTTAGTGGGAAAGTGTAAGGTTATGGGGACTTGCAGCCTAGTCCTAAATACACGTACTGTACTTTGGTTCCCAGTGTCTTTTAAATGGAACATCCTTCTAGTTGAAGCACATAAGACTGCAGTGCTGACTGCTTTTCTCCATTCTGTGCTACACTTTTATCAGTATCGTTCCACCCCTCATTTTTTAGTTTGTTTTGTCCTTTTTGATAATTTTGTGTTTTAGTATTGAACTTCGGGAGCTGGAGAAGAAGCTGAAATCTGCTTATATAAATAAAGAAAGAGCTGCCCAAATCGCTGAGAAAGAAGTTCTAAAATATGAAAAAATGGTAACTGAGCTTATAAACTTGAGGATTGTGTATTAATAAAAATGCATCTGTTCTGTTAAAGCAGAGAATGCAAGCAGGTTTTTGAAAGTGAATAACTTAATTATTTTTCACATTTATATACCACCCTACCTCCAAGGAGCTCAGGGTGGTATACATGGCTCTTCCCCCTCCTTTTATCCTCAGAACAACCCTGTATGATTAGGCTGAGAGACTCTGACTGGCCTAAAGATCACGCAGTAAGCTTCATGGCTGAGCAGGGATTTGAACCTGGGTCTTCCCAGTTTAAATTCAGCACTTTAGCCATTCCACCATGCTGGTGCTTATTTATTTATTTATTTATTTATTTATTTACAATATTTCTATCCCGCCTTTCTCCCCAAAGGGACCCAAGGTGGCTTACAACGAAAAGAAAATACAAAAAATACATATAGCTAATTACTTTTTAAACAGTAAAAAACAGTTTAAGAAACTAATAAAAACATCTGAAAATTGAATAAAAATTACATTTAAAATAAGATCATAAAAACAGCAGCACCCCACCCGTACCAGTACGATGTTAAAGAAGGCAAAGGCACAGAAGGCTTCTTTGAACAAGAAGGTTTTTAGGCCTCGCCGGAAAGTGTCCAAGGAGGGAGCAGTTTGTAAATCAAAGGGGAGGGAATTCCATAAGGTTGGTGCCACTACTGAGAAGCCCTATTTCTGGCCGCTGCCCCTCGCACCTCACTGGGCCACAGTAACCGCAAAAGGGCCTTCTCTGATGATCTAAGGCAGGGGCAGGGACCCTTTTCCCTGGGGTGGGCCATTTTAAATATTAGGTATTTGCCATTTTAAATATTAGCCATTTTAATTTATTTAATTAATTTTTGGGAGCCCCCCCCCCATCGGCCTCTGGAGGCTCCGCGCTCACCGTCCGAAGCCGCCGCCGGGTCCGCGCATCGCCTCTGGAGGCCAGGAAAGGGCCACTGCACGTCCTCCCCGGCCGCCGCCTCGACCCCTTCTGACTAGGCCGTCATCGGCCATTTCACACATGCGTGCGACGACGGTGAGGGCAAGCTTGCCTTCGTCGTCGTACGCATGCGCGAAATGGCCGACGAAGGCCTGGTGAGAAGGGGTCGAGGCGGTGACCGGGGAGGACGTGCGGAGGCTCTCTTCTGGCCTCCTGAGTTGACGTGCAACCAACACTGTTGGGTTCTAAAGACTAATAAACTGATTGAATCCAAGCAGCTAGTTAAAACTTACAGCAAATAGGTGACATTGGGCGCAATCCAAACCTACTTAGGCCACCGTTGTAACCAGTGGCCCAGCGAAAACGGGAGGCCCCAGAATGGAAAGGGGATTCAAATCCCCTCCAAAAGGGGAATTCAAAGGGGATTTGCATCCCCTTTCCGTTCTGGGGCCTCCTGTTTTTGCTGGGCCGCTGGTTACAACGGTGGCCTAAGTATGTTTGGATTGCGCCCATTGTTTCCATTTTCCACATGTCATAGTTAAAACTTTTCCAGCAGCATTTTTGCCAAGAGGAATCTTTATTGCTATGAAACAATGTTTAAAAAAATTGTGCATTTTAGAAAACATTCTGAATGGCACTGAAATGTTTTATAATGCTGCCAGTGGCGTTGCTGGAGGTGGGGCGGAACCTGTGCGTTGCCTTTGTTTGAAGGCTCCGAAGGTGAGGGGCCAGGGCCGGTGAGTAACGGAGGTCAGTGCGGTGTGGAACTTAGCGTTCCGCTCCAGCAACGCCACTGAATGCTGCCAAGTTGTTGGGCATTCTAAACCCATGTCGTAGCTTCAGTTATGCTTTTTCAAAGGCTTCCATACTGTTGGTACCTTAGTTTCTATAACAGTGGTGGCCAACCTTTCATCATGAATGCTCCTGGCCCTTTAATGGTTGTATAGGTGAGGGCATTTCAGCAGGTGCAGCTGCTTTAGCAGCGCCATCAGCACTTGCAGCTGCTAAGATTCTGTCTTCTACACAACTCTTAAGGCCCTAATGGTAGAAGGTTGGCCACCCCTATTCTATAACTTTATTATGTTCTGTAGTATGAAGGAACCACTATAGTTGCTGAGAAAACTTGGACAGCTAGTACTTCAAGATGGAAATATTCATGTGTCCTCTGTGTTCATTTGCTGGTGTGCGAGTACTGCTTGAAATTTGTCACTTACGAGTATTCAAATTGCAAAGAATGGACTACTCTCTTCTTTTGTAACAACAGAAATCTGATGCAGAGATAGCCAAAGCAATGAAGGAAGAGCAAGAGAGAGCAGTCAAGGAAGAGAATGCTGCTGAATCAAAGCGGAATCAGGAGAAAGTGCTTTACCAGCAAGAACTGGAAAAACAGCTGGAGGAACAAGAGAGACGAAGGCAGGCCGCTTACGAGGAGTTCTTAAGAGAGAAGCTCTTGATTGATGACATTGTGAGAAAGATCTATGAGGAAGATGAAAGGTTAGTTTTACTGGTGGTAGAGTGTTGAATAATGAAAATGTTGGTTTTTTACATAGGCATCCTGCCTATCTTTTCCTGAATAAAAAAAGCTTTAATAATACTGAATTGGATCTTGCATGCTGCTTTGTTCCCTATTAAACTTCTCAGAACTTTATATTTAACCTGTATAATTAGGCTTACCAGATCCATACTGGGACAGAGTGCTAGACCTTTAGGAGAAGGAATGTGGGCAGATGTAGCTTGTTAAGACCCTTAGAGCACAATCCTAGGCATGTCTCAGTAGACATGCCTAGAATTGTGCTCTAAGGGTTTAACAAGCTGCACCTGCCCACATTCCTTCTAAAGGTCTAGCACTCTGTCCCGGTAAGCCTGTCCTTATCTGATGAGTGCTTCTGGCCAGTGGTGTCTGTCTGGCCCCGTTTCCTGGTGGGTGAACTTGATGATAATGTTTGGGTGCTCCTTCCTCAGAGCAGTGGGGTGGAACTAACAGCACAATCTTGTGCATGTTTACTCAGAGGTGAATCTCACTCTGGTTTATGGGGTATACTTCCTATGCTTATATGCATAGGATTGCAGCCTAAGTGACTTTTGAGCTATTTGGGCCTATGGTGGTGATTTTTAAGGTCAAACATCCCTCTTTGATAGTGGAGGTATGCAGTTGTAATGGGGTAGTTTGATTCCAGGGAACTGGCTTATAAATTATGTGTGGAGTTGTGAAGTAGGTTATGCATATCCGTAGCAGCTCTCATGATTGGCAAAGAAGTGAAGCACAAATGCCTTATGTTTTGAAACAAAGCGTACATCTGAGCATCTTTCATGCACCAGATGAGGGGTGGATGTGACTCTTGTCATGGAGACGGAGCACACAGGAAGAAGATATTTGAGATTCTTTGGCGTAGAGGAATTTGTATATTTTTAGTAAGGTTACATCTAGAAATATTCCTAATATCTACATTTCAAACATTTTTGTAGGGCAAAACAAAAACGACTAGAGAAAATGAAAGCAACTCAGATGTTCATAGAAGAATTTAAGAAAGACCAAGCTATACGGAGGAAAAGGCAGCGTGAAGAGATGGAAGAGGAAAACAGGAAGATCATGGAATTTGCTAACATGTGGCAGCAAAGAGAAGATAACAGGATGGCAAAAGTCCACCAAGATGAGGAGAAAAAACGAAAGCTCACGCGAATGGTATTGACTAGATCGTGTGTATCCTCGGTTCATTCCAAGAGGTGACAGTCCCCTAAAACTTTCCTTCATTCTTGTGGCAGATTGCAGAAAATCTGGAACGAGAGCAGCGGGAGCGAGAAGAACTAGAACAAATCCGAGCAGAACTGTATTTTGAGGAACTAGCAGAATCTGATCGGAAGAAGGAGATGGTAAGTGATCTTTAGAGCTGAAGCCCACCCTGCTTCAAGGTTTGAGATTGGGGGCACTGTATGATACCAACTTTATTTCAATATACTTTTGAGTTTTTTTAAACAACTGCAAAGAGTGTGTTCTCCACTCTTCTCCCCCCCCCCCACTTTTTGTATTGGCTGTTGTGTGCTGTCAATTTCAAGAATGTAATAGTTTGTTTCCTGCTTCAGTTATTATAACTTAAAAGTTCCTAGCCTTGTAAGAAAGCTGAAGGCCATGTTTTTTTTTTTCAGACACAGCAAACAATGTAGTGTGTTTTATTCTACATCTAAATTGTAGAGGGGGTGAGATCTGAAAAAAGGGCAGGAAAACACAATCCCAGTCAACATTCATTTTAAGTTAAACTGTGACTCGCAATAGAGCCCTCTATTCATGTGCTAGGTATTTTTTGGATCCATGTTGATCTTTAGAAGTGTGTTCCAGTTAGCTCAGTGTACCTCTTAATGTATAGAAGAGCCTGGAAGATACCAGGGCTTGATTTTGAGGATTCAACACAAAGAGCAGCCAGCTGTGCTTGTCCTAGAGTAGCCTGTCTCGAACTTGGGTCTTCAGGGCTTGCTCTATTTTGTGGGGGTCTCCAGCTGGGTAGCCATGATCTGTTCCATAGGTGTTTGAAGATCCTCACGTGCAGGAATTCAAGCCTCTTGCTGTTGCATGTGAGGATCTGTGGATATGGAGTATTTAACCAACACTGGTTTTAGAAGAGAAACAGGATATATCCAATGCTGTCCTGAAACCACACATTCTCAAATCAGGTTGGGGTGATGGGGCAATAGAGATATGGTTATCTCTACCTACCTAGTGAGAATCAGTGAGGGTCATTTGCCAGCAGGCAGTCGTCCTGCTCAGGTCTTGACTACATATCCCCTTTCAGTAACCATTGTCTTAGTGAATAGGGTTTCTGTCTGTATTTTGGAAGGATGTGTTACCTTGAGTTTTTATTACCAGAAATGCCTACCCTGTGAATTGACAGCACAAAATGTAGTTGCATGATATATAACTAATATGTACTGTGTAGTTAAACACCCTTCAGCCAACACGCTCCCGGAGCAGCTTTACATGAAATCAAACAATGGAAAATCATTACAGCAGAAAGGTGGAAAAGGAGAATATAGCTGCTTTTCTCCTCCTTCACCTCACATGGAAGTTGGTATACTTTTATATAATAAAGTATATAGAGTAAGAGTATAAAGCACAACTTGTTCCATTTACTCTCTTCCTGTAGGAAGAGATGGAGAAGAAAATTAGACAGCGCTTAGAGTTACGACAATCATATGAAGAACAGTTGGCTGTGAAGGAGATGCTGCTGCAGGCAATGAAGGAGGAAGAGGAAGCCTTCCGCCAGAGCATGCTAGCCAAGTTTGCCGAGGATGATCGTATCGAACAGATGAATGCTCAGAAACGAAGAATGAAGCAGTTGGAGCACAGGAAGGAGGTAGAGAAGCTTATTGAAGACCGGCGCAAACAATTCATTACAGACAAGGTGAGTCAAACTTTTTCTGACATCAGAGTTTGATCTGAACCCAATCAAAATGAATACATTCTATATGCCTTCAACGGCTTCCAAACGGGAATCATGACATCCACATGTAATGTGGCTAGATTTCAAAGGAGCTACTCCAGTCGTTGGCACAATACGATGCAGCTACCACTACATCTCCTCAAATACCCACTTACCAGGATCTGAAATTCCTGACTTCAGAAAAAAAGTTATGATTTTAGTTAAATTCATCTAGACATAATCGCAGATTTTACCAAGTCAGGCATTTTTTGTACAACAAAATGTTAGAATTTCTGGAAGTCACTGGCGTGTCTAGTTTGGAGGGCCATCTGTGTTTGGGATGGAGAAATTCGTGTCAGCAAGTGTAGCTGGGACTTGGTAAGCAAGAGTAAAAGAGTCATTTCCTGGTTAATTGAAAAAAAAAATTTTTTTTTTTTGGCAGGAGCGTGAACTTGAAGAAAGACAACTGGAAGAAAGAAGACAAGGATTTGTTAATGATATTATTGAGGAAGAGCGGCAGAAGCTGCTTAAGGAACATGCAGTAAAACTTTTGGGATATCTTCCCAGAGTAAGTTGAGCATGGATGAATGGTTAAGTAGGAACAGGATAATTCATTCTTCAGGGGAAAAAAAAATCCAACCCTTGTTTTCTGTATGCTGGGGATGGTTGCTGCTTCCTTTCACTGATGTAGTGTTTTGTGGCTTAAATGCTACCAGAATTCTACCCTGGGACATTCAATTTACTCATACAGTAGATCCTTGCTTTACAATGGACAAGGTTCACTATATAATAAGTTTACTTTGCAATGGACTTACAATTACCATCTACAGGACCTCGTGGTTGATATGTAAGCCAATCAGTGACGCAAATGCAAGCGTTCGGTAACATATTGGCCAATAGCAGCGTTTTTAACATTGTGGCTGTGCATATAGAGCAGCGGTTCCCAACCTTTACTCGAAGAGAACCAGTAAGTGCTGCTGGTGGTGGGGGGACGTGGTGACCTGGTAGGATGGCGGGGATAGCACTTTTGGGTTCCTGCCACTGAAAGAAAAAGAGTTTTGAACTCACCCGTCAGCTGCTAGAACCCTGGTTTTGGGGCATCACCAGCCGCCACCGCAAATGGCTAAGTTTAATACCCTTTTTTTCTTTCGGCAGTGGTGGGAACCCGGAAGTGCCATTGCCACTGCCACCCCCTCCTGCCAGGTCGCCACGCCCCTTAAGGGGGTATACGGTGGTTCCTGCTGGCCTGGGGGGTTATGTCCCCCAGGTTGGGAACCACCAATATAGGGGGAAGGATATACCTCACGGTGGTCCAACCCGCGGGCCGCCAGCGGCTTCTCCTGTGGCCCCCGGAGGCTTCTCCCTCCCCCCATCCTCCCCCTAGCAAAGGTGCTCAGCGCTGAGTGAAACTGACCTCGGAGAAGCGCTTTGCTTCCGAGCGCTTCTCCAAGCGTCAGCGAGGGCGCGCGAGGCATGCCGGGGACAGTTCGTCGACTGAAGCGCTTGCCCCGTGCTCCAGCTGATGATCGGAAAAGCGCGGGGCAAGCGCTTCAGTCGACGAACTCTCCCAGGCATGCCCCACGCGCCCTCGCTGACGCTTGGAGAAGCGCTCGGGAACAAAGCGCTTCTCCGAGGTCAGTGGAGCGCGAGGCATGTTTGGGGTGACCTGTTCTGAGGCAGCCAGCCCCACCGGCTCTCTTCCTGAGGTTCAGGAAGACTTTCAGGGCTGCCTGCCTGCCGAAACCTCACAAGTTCACCCTGGGACTCCCCCTCCCCCAGACTTCTGTTGCACTCTGCAGCTCTTGAAGCCCCCTCCCTCCCCCAAGCCACAAAAACACTCACTGGCTCGTTCCTCCGATGCTCGGCTCCTGCGGCCCCTGGAGGCTCCCCCCTCCCTTCCCCCAGCAAAGGCGCCCGGCGCCGAGCGCCTTTGCTGGGGGAAGGGAGGGGGGAGCCTCCAGGGGCCGCAGGAGCCGAGCATCGGAGGAACGAGCCAGTGAGTGTTTTTGTGGCTTGGGGGAGGGAGGGGGCTTCAAGAGCTGCAGAGTGCAACAGAAGTCTGGGGGAGGGGGAGTCCCAGGGTGAACTTGTGAGGTTTCGGCAGGCAGGCAGCCCTGAAAGTCTGTCTGGCAGTTGGCTTCTCGCTCGTTCGTGGAAGGCTGCAAGAGGAGAAGCCCCAAAGATCGTGGTCACTTCAACTGTTCTATCGTTGCTGCTGCCGTTGCCACCTTTCTTCTATGGAGGCGTTGTTTTTCTCCTGCCTTCTGCTAAGCCTGGCTTGGCTTTTTAATGGGCTCTGAGGATTCGCTGCCCCTCCTCTTGTCCTCTGGAGTTCCCTCTGTGCAACACTCGCCATAAGCAAAGGGAGCAGCGTGTCCTGCAAAATTATGACCTCTCTTGTTGCCCCTCCCTTGCCCCCCACCCCTGAAATACCCAGCTGTTCTTATTTCTTTCTCCACTTCTCCAAGAATTCCTCTGTGCTGTGGATGAGAAGGAATATTCTGTCTTGTTTTGTTTGTTAGTTTTGGGGGGGAGGTGGGAGGGAAAGGAGTCTGGGTGTCAGTGAATCACTGTCGCTCCTATTTATATTGGGGGGAGGGTAGATGAGATGCATCGTGTGAAAGGAGTGTTGCATTGGAGAGGTTGTCTTTAAAAAAAAAAAAAAAAGAACAGACCCTTTGGGGGTGTCAAAGGGAGAATGGCGGGGACAACATCTTGCACTTCTGCTTTGAAGAGAATTATTTATATTTATATTATTAATTAATTAATAATTATTAATTAATTTAATTAATTGTGCGGCCCCCGGGTTTCGTGTCAAAGTCAGCATGCGGCCCTCGAGGTACGAGAAGTTGGACCACCCTGATATAGCTGATGCGCAAACAAACCCTCTAGCGTCACAGCCAGTAGCAGCATTTTTAACATTGTGGCTGTGTATATTGAGGGGAGGATACAGCCTTGTAGCTTGGGTTTTATAATTAAAACACTGTGTAAACTGAGAACCATCGCAGTAGGCATCTTTTAAAGAGGGAAATGGGTTGCTTCTGTGGCAGAAACTTCAACTTCCAAGGTCTTGGAATGAATGGCAAAAAATAAAATGCATTGCTGGGTTCACATTACAATATTTCCACAATACAAAGGTGTTTCTGGAACAGGTTACCATTGTAAAATGAGGGTCCACTGTACTGGGTTTTTTGAGTTATGTCTGTGATAAACATATAGTTGAAATTTTAGAATGGAAGCTTTCATGGCTGGCTATAATAGTAGAGGACACAGGTATTATGGGTTTGAAAGCCATGTATTTTAACATATAAACCGCAGGTTACTGATAAAACAATTAAAATCCCTAACTGAGCACACGTAGTAGTAAGTACATTAGAGATCTTCTTATGTTCAGTAAAGTCCAGGGTTGTTAGAGACCGACGTTTCAACCTCGTAGCCGAGGTCTTTGTCAAGGTGGTTACAGCAAGGCTGCGAGGATGGTACTGAAGATAGATCGGAAGATTTCACAGAGATTCCGATCTATCTTCAGTACCATCCTCGCAGCCTTGCTGTAACCACCTTAACAAAGATCTCGGCTAGGAGGTTGAAACGTCGGTCTCTAACAACCCTGGACTTTACTGAACATAAGAAGATCTCTAACGTACTTACTACTACGTGTGCTCAGTTAGGGATTTTAATTGTTTTATCAGTAACCTCCTGCGGTTTATATGTTAAAATACATGGCTTTCAAACCCATAATACCTGTGTCCTCTACTAAAATAGTTGAAAGTTGAACCAAAGCAATTTAGGATAAAAGACTGAAGGTGTGAAATCCTGGTGTCCCCTCCCCAATATTTAGACATAGTGGAAAATAAGGTACAAAGCTGAACCATCGGGAGTTGTGCAAAAAAAGCCTGGTATCCTAGGAAGGAAAAACCAGGATTTAAAATTGAATAAAAATAAATTTTGAATCGCTTAGAATTAAAATGGTATGTAGATATTCCTAATGTTCACAATGCAGTTTATGTAGCTAAAGAAATGAAAAAAATGGTTCCCTGTCCTCAAAAGGCCCCAAATATATATTTTTTAAAAATTTAAATCGCAAGAGCTTGATGTATTTAAACTTGGTTTAAGCTTCATTCTCCAAAACTGGTAAGTTTTAAGACTCAAGTATTTTTACCAGACTGTTTAAACAAAAATTTGATGCCATAATTTTTTGTTAAACAGAGAGGAGTTGCTCGAGCATAAGAATATCCTTTACCAGTGCTAGGTTGACATATACTAACTTGTCTTCTCTCTCTGCATTCAGGGAATTCTTAAAGATGAGCAAGATGTTAACATGCTTGGTGAGGACTTCAAGCAAGTTTATCAGAAGAGAACAAATGATGGGCTTAAAGAAGACACTTGAGATTTCATTTTACTGCTAGATGTCACCTGATCAACTATCCTCTTTCTCCATCCTTCCATGTATATTTCAACTTTTATCGTGATAAATTATTTCTGTGACACTATTTCGCAATTTGCATTTTGTGTTTACTTTGGAAACTGATCTTGGAATTTATCTTCACTTAACAAAAGTGGAGATGGCTGGGACAATAAGATCTGATAGTGTTGAGTGTGTTTACATTTAAAATACTTCCGCAGAATAAATAGCTGCAATGTTTATATCCTGTTTAATCAATTTAACACATGTTTCTGATTTCTACAATGAGAATTTGCCCTTCTGGAGTCATGGAAATATAACACAGGTAGTCAGTAAGCTTTGTCGTGAGCAACTGTCATTTTATCTAAATTTTAATATACCCACTGAAAGGTGATCCGGATCAAGGTAAAAGACACAAAGCTTAGGAATAGCTTTATTTTGAACATGAATGACTTTGCGCTAAGGTACTGATGAAGTAACTGTAAAATTTAAAAGAATATTTGGTTTTAGTGGAATGCATAAGAAGTACAGTATTCCAAGTTTTAACAATGTAGAAGGATAATAGCTTGTAGCCATATGTCTGCAAACTTAGGTTGACCCATTCCTGGTATCGTCTTGTTAGGTTTTGAAATAACCTGAAAACCAACAGCTAGTAAAAACTATGACAGTAAAGGAAAGGATAGCAGATACAAGTTTGCTTTTTTTTTTAAAGGGTTTTAAAGTGAATCCCATCTTGATCCACTGTAGTGCTAAATGTTAATCCACATCACAGTTCATTGCATATTGATCTAGGAATTTCCCCATTCAAGGGCCTTCATAAACTCCTCTTCAGTAAAAGAGAGCATCTTAGCAGCTTCAATGTGCATCTAGGGGGAAAAAAATTCATTGCTTGAGTGATTTGTGAAAGTAATAAACTAGGAATTTTGTCATTCTTTAGAAGAGTAAATTATCCTAATATAAAGCTTAACTTTATAACTGCACGTGAAAATGAAGCTGAAGCAGTCACTATTCTTCTGTACCATAAGATTTTCTTCCTACTTCATGTCCTATTAAACTAGCCTTGGGAACCCTTGATAGAGTATCTAGACTAGCTCCAACAGTCTACTACTGTGTTAAACAAACTCTCCAGACTTGTTAACTCTACACAACTTCTGTTGGTGCTATTTAAGAAGATGAGTAGTTAGAACCACCTGTAGCAAATTACATGGACAGAGCTATGATAAACTAGGAAAGGGGCAGCGCAATCCTGACTAAGGATCCTGCTGGTGGCCCAGGGCCGCCCGCTGGATCCTGAGCCCAGGGTGCCCGTTGGTTGGCGGGCTGGAGGCCGCCGTAAGCTCTCCCACCCACGTGGCTGCCGGTGGGAGAGCTTACCTTTCTCTGGCGGCTGCTTTCTGGTCTGGCGACAGAATGAAGGAGGCTGGCCTCCCTTACTCTAAAGTAGTTGTGAATGTGCTTTATGGCACGTTCATGACACTTTAGAACAGTGGAGAGCATGCTCCACTGTTCTAAAGTTACCCAGGATAAAGTTACCCAGGATTGCGCCCTAATTATCGGCTTATAAAACAGGTTTATGCAAAATAAAGGCAGTTGTTTGGTCTTAAGCCTATTCCACTTGAAGAAGAGAGATATTTAGTATTTTATACCACCCTTATAGTATTTTATAGACAGTTATACCACCCTTCAAAATGGCAGATAGTTGAAAATGAAATTTTAAAAGCCTAAGGGAATAAAAAGGCATTTTTGCCTTGTGTTCAAAGCACAGTCATGGAGGTGGCTAGATGAGCATCCTTCAGGAGGAATTCCACAAATGAGTGCTTGGGATCAGGGTGTAAAGGTTTAATACTGGCTAGGGTGCCGAACATCGCTGCTTGCCCTTGGCAAAAGACCGAAAGTAACACCGAGACTTGCTACTCCCTTTTACTTCAAAGGGGTTGATCATATAGTGCAACATCATAGGAAAGCAATTGCCTTGTCACTATATTTGTTCAGGAAGAGCACTACAGTACTGAAGTTTCTCAGCGTGGTAAAAAGCGAAGATTGCCTAACTGAAAACAGACCACCACCTCCTAATACTGGTCTCCGAGAAGGGAAGCAGCAACTGTCTGACTCCCTGCCCAGTCTGGGAAACATTTGTGCAAAACCAGTTTACAGGAAGGGAAGCCTCGGTACTGAAATGGGCCATAATTGTAATTTTGTGTCTGATCTGCCTTGTAAATCAATTCCAGATCACATAATGGGGACAATGGTTACACTATGCATTGTGACCCCTAGAGCCTGTATTTCATAATTGCATTTTGTCCCTTGGCCAATTTAGTCTAATCTAAAACATGGTGCAGCCTTAAGTTTTAAAACTGTACAGTAAAAATTAGCGTAGCTTAGAACTTGCCTTTTGCCTCTTCAAAATGTCAATCAATTTCAATTGTTTCTTGAAACCTGCCATCAGCTCTCCTTTTTGTTTCTCTAGTCTCTTGTTCTCAATTTTCAGTTCTTCAAGCTTTTTGTGTTCCTGGTTGACAACATCCTAGTTGGAGAGGAATGGTACACTGTTCATTTTGAGGAGCACAAACCTCAAAGTTTTCCTGCAGGTGTCCCACTGAAGTGTGTGGGAAGTACACAAGCAATACTACTCATTCATTTCAAGGAGACTGGTGCAAGAAATCTTCTGAAGTTTTGTCCCCTAGAACAAAGCGGAACCCAGAATGTGCCATTTCAGAAAGAAAGTTTCAGTCATGCCAGTCAGGTGATGTGCTACTGTGTTTTCCTAAGGCAGGAAATTTCAATAGGTGGCTGTAAGATTTGTAAGACACACAATAATTGCTTCTGGGGATGCAGCATTCTGGAGATCTGCAGAAATCTTATTTTAGTTTTGCATTTTACACCCTAGTGTTTGGAACATATCAGTGCAGACAGCATTGGTTGACAGACTGAGGGGGCTAGAATGTCAAATCCTTGGGGTTCAAATCCTTGTTCAGCCATGAAGACTTTCGGGTGACTTCATTGGCCAATTGCTCAGCCTCACCCACTTTCCAGGATCAGTGAGAACAGAGTGGAATAATGCATGCTAAACCATGGTATGGGGCTACTGCAGGCAATAGGGTTTCTCTAAATATGAATTAATTCAAGCTCAGTTTGGTACCTAGGCCTGTTCATTTTTACTACCCTATGAATGAACCTAAGACCTACCTTATTACTTTGCTTCAGTTTATTCAGCTCCATTTTATACCTCTCTGCTTCCTCAAGTGCTCTGTTCAAGCGGACTTCCATTGTACCCTGGCTGGCTGAAGCTTGCTTTTGTGCTCGCTTGAGATTCTCGAGTTCCTATGCAGTGAGCCAAAATGGAGAAAAGGCTGAAGACCTATTGACACATGCACGCCTGCAGGTCAGGGAGGGGGATGGGAGTCGCCTAATCCCCACCTTCCAGTTTAGCTAAAAGGTAGTAGCAACAGTGGAGACTAGGGAGGAGCTCCCAAGCCCTGGCTTGCCACAAGCCCAGGAGATTACCCAGAAAGGAAAGCGGAGGGGAGGACACACAACAGAGCCCTCTTCTGTGGCGATGCTATTGTTGTTGCCTCTAGGAAGGGTCTATCAATCCATCTTACTTGCTGATTGGCAGACGGTTGATGGAGACCCTTCTGTTCCACCAAGAAATGCCACTGCTTTTTATTGTGGCAACATTCCCAAGGCTTTGTTTGTTATATGGTTTTACAACTGTTTGTTTCTGATTTTTTCATAACTGAACATCTTCTTTAGTGTAGTTAGAAATATTTCAATGTATACCACCCCACCCACTGAGGGAAGCAGGAAAGGTTTGAGTGAGGAGTAAACTATTCCCCTTCAGCAAGCACTCCAGAGCGGCAGAGGATTTCCCACACAAGGAGATCTGGAGAAAAAGAGGGAGGGAAACCAGTTTCATCAAATATAGAAATGTGATCTGTCTGCTTGTAGTACTCCAAGACCAAAGCCAGCACAAATCTATTTGCCCTGACCTTCAGGTTGCCTTGGCTTATGGCTCAGAAGCATGGAGAAGACTCGGTACTCAAGTGGAGTAAGCAGGTCTGCGTTGCCTTCCTGGTTCTGGTTATTCCAGGAAAGCAGCCTGTGACTTTTACACACAGAGGGTACTTCTTGACAGTTTAGTGGTGGTCCTTTTGAAGCCAAGATAGCCTTATTACCTTTTCCAGCATAGAAAGCTGCTGATGCAACCCCTCGCTTTTTCTGTTTGCTTCTTCTGATAGCATTTTGTATTTCTCTATTTGTGATTGTTGTAAACTGGCTGTTCGCTGCAGCCTTCCACGCTCTTCTTCCGTATCTTTAAGTTGGCTGTTTAAATTCCGAATCTCATCATCCTGTAGACAATGTAACATAATTACAGTTCTTGAGTTATTTACATTGTAAGCTGCCTTGGGGATGAAATGACAAATTTTTATTTAGATCAAAAGGTGGGGTACAACTCTATAAACAGACTCATTCCTGTTAGCTGTCCTAGGCCACATCAAGGTAGGGTGGGATATATAAACTGCAAAAATGGATTTTAATATGGAACACAAAGTTAAAGGAATGACAGTCCAGTCTTTCCTGTGACGAATGAGTTGCACCTGGGATGGCTGCCTCTTCAGGATTCAGCTAGCCTCACTGCTAAGGGTGCAGCTGGTGAAGTATCATAAAAAAGGCTAAACAGAGGACAATTTGCCTATTTTCTTTGAGACTCTTCCCACCAAAGGCATCTCTACGTTGAGGTTATCTTTCTATAAAAAGCAATTTGCAAGTATCCTTAAGAGCAGAATAATATCAAAAATGAATTGGGGTAAATTAAGAAAATTAAAATTGAAATTCTGCGGAGGTAAGTGATGCAGGAGGTCTGACTCAGTTGGCAGAGCGACTGTCTCATATGCCTGAAGGGTGGCAGTTCAAGACAGCCGGAAGTGTCTGTGTCTGTCGAGCTGCTGACAAGCCGAGCTGATAAGTTGCAGAGCCTCTGTGGGGGAGGGAAACTGCAGCTGCACTTGAGTAAGAGTCAAGGTTGCCTGTCAGCTGAAGCGTGGCGAGCCGAACACCAGAGACAGAGCTGGACTGTGAAAGCAACATCTAGAATGAAGGCTTTGTTTCTTCCTTAAAACAAACAGAGAAGCAGCCTCCATTGCAGGCAAGTAGAACGAGACTAAGTCCTAGAGAGGCTCTGCAAGGTTTCTGTTAACGTTGCAGAGCCTCTCTAGTACTTAGTCTTGTTCTACTTGCCTGTAATAAGCAGCCAGAGGCTGCTTCTCCTGTTTCTTTAAGGAAGAAACGAAGCTTGCTGGGGAAAAAAGTAAAAGCCTGGGGGGGTCCCCACGATCCGTGGATAACTGAAACCGTGGATAGCGAATCAGTGGATATGGGGGCCCACCTGTACATGGTTTAAAGGTCCTGTTGATGATGACCCAGACAACAACAGAATGCCTCCGAATTACAATCTGCATTATTCGTAATGTAGTTTTAGCTAATTGTAGTAACCTGCAACATCACAGTAGGTAGAAACTTCATATTCTAGCCTACAGGTTTTTTGTAGTAATGCAACGTTGAGTGGGTCTATTTAAGTGACAGGTGGAAAAAATCAGGGTGGTGTAAGTGATTGAGTGTTTGACTTAAGTAGAGAATTAGGAATCACAGGTATAAAAGCCATGTAAAAAAACTTTATAATCCAACTGAGTAAAATAACAATCAATCAATCCTGTAAGCAGTCTCCGGATTTCTCCAGCAATGCAGACAGGCAAAAAATCGCTAAGATCCACAGCTAAAACAAAGTAAAACCTGACGTTTCGTTTCTTACAGCTAGAAACATTCTCAAAGGCAGTCAAAAGACTGATAGATGGTAGATGGAGCCAGCACAGCAGTTCGTTCTTTTGTATGGTAAAAGGGCGGGAACAGAGCACAGCAGATGCTAAAGACTTCAATTAGCACTGCAGCTGATCCTGCAATTAACACAGCATTTCACGCAGCATTTGACACTACAGCTGATCCTGCAAATAACACAGCAAATAACACAGTACTGTCTCAAGTCCTATCAACTGAAATAAAAACCTTTAATGACTGAAGTTGTGTTTACTTTGTTTATAAGTGACGGACAAAATTGCTCGTATATTGAGACAAGGCAATATTAAAACAATTTTTAAGCCCACCCAAAAGGTGGAACAGATACTAGGGAATCCCAAAGATAAAAGACCCGCATTATCTAACCCAGGCATTTACAGGATTCCTTGCTCGTGTGGGAAGGAATACATTGGCCTGATGTGGAGATTGATTAATACTAGACTGGGGGAACATGAAAGATCCGTGAGGCTTAAGCATCCTGAGTTATCTTCTGTGGCAGAACATGCCCTGACTACGGGTCACACCATCCAATTTGAAGAGACCAGTAGCCTAAGGACAGAGGGCAACATGAGTATTCTTCGCCACTTGGAAGCCATCGAGATAAGTAGGAGACCAGTACAGAAATTAATTAATAGGCAACAGGACTTAAGCTTTATCAATAGGGTTTGGTTCCCTATTATTCGTAGACAAGCATCAAGAGCCTATGGAGGGGCACAGGAGCCATTCCAAGACAAGGAAGACACTAGGACAGCGGTCAACATCGATTAGAAAAATGTAAAGTATTATTAGGTTGCTCAGAATATGAAAAATATATGTTATTATTTGTGGATTATTTTAAAAAAATCCAGGCTTGCATCAAGGGTCAACTTAGGACGACGTGATAATGACAGCGCTCACTTATAAACAAAGTAAACACAACTTCAGTCATTAAAGGTTTTTATTTCAGTTGATAGGACTTGAGACAGTACTGTGTTATTTGCTGTGTTATTTGCAGGATCAGCCGTAGTGTCAAATGCTGCGTTAAATGCTGTGTTAATTGTTAATTGCAGGTTCAGCTGCAGTGCTAATTGAAGTCTTTCGCATCTGCTCGTGCTGTTCCCACCCTTTTACCATACAAAAGAACGAACTGCTGTGCTGGCTCCATACACCATCTATCAGTCTTTTGACTGCCTTTGAGAATGTTTCTAGCTGTAAGAAACGAAACGTCAGGTTTTACTTTGTTTTAGCTGTGGATCTTAGCGATTTTTTGCCTGTCTGCATTGCTGGAGAAATCCGGAGACTGCTTACAGGATTGATTGTTATTTTACTCAGTTGGATTATAAAGTTTTTTTACATGGCTTTTATACCTGTGATTCCTAATTCTCTACAAATCGTTGCTGGCCATGAAAGCTTTTGTTCAAGACTGTTTGACTTAAGGTTTACTACACTGACCCTCAAAGTTGTGCTGAGGTCAAGGACATTCTTGGAAATGGGATACAATGCAGCATGAAGGAGTTGTGGCCAGGGTGACTGTATAGAAATTGGTGACCCAAATGCAAACCCTTAGATCCCAGCCATAATTCCATAAATTAGAATTTCTACTAGGGCAGGTGTGGCCTGGAGATTGAGCCAGTGCCCTGCCTGAAGAAGCTAAGCAGGGTTGACCTTGGTTCTCACTTGGATGGGAGACAGCAGCTGCTGATGGACCTTGCAAAGACACTGAGAAGGCACCGTGAGAGGGTGGAATGCGGAGGAGTCAGATAGAGAGAGAACATCTTGACAACCAGCCGAGGGTGAACTGTGGTAAGCTTGGAAGTGCAGAGCACAAGCCAGAAGGAAGGTTGCACTCTATATATGAATAGAACAATATTGTAAATATTGTATACCTCCTGTGCTGGCGGACCTGCTGTGCATCCGTCCCGCCTCAACTGCATGTGCAGTGGCCGCAGGGGGATTAGGCCAGTGTCCGTCCTGCGTCCATTGGCGTACGGAAAGTTACACTGGCATAACTGCATTTACCCCGGTGGATCTACTGTTACACCGGTGCAAAAGTTACACAGGATTGGGCTGTAAAACAGCAGACCAAACTAGGGCAACCTATGTGAAGTATTAACTCTCATCGAATGAGGGCAAGGCACAGTTTCTAGAACAGACGAGTCTCATATACAGTAGCTTGTAATGTACCACTGTACAGTTTTCTACTGATTTAAATAACTGTTGAATTGTAGAATATCACCATTAGTTCGTGTATGCCCTCTGCTAAAAACTACCTGAGGATGGGCATAAACTGCCCGTACGCACCTGTAGTTTCTGTAATGAATAAAAAAAGGTTTCAAAAGTGCTGTGAGTTGCATAATTAATGGCGCAATACTCTGGAAATAGCCGTCGCGAATGTGCCGTAAAGCATGTTTGCAATGACTCAAGAGTAAGGCCAGCCGGCGCGGAGGCCATCCACCCTTACTCCGCAGCCAGATTTCCCCTGCAGCCGCCGGAGGAGGTAAATAATCCCCCAGCAGGCGCGGGGGCAGTCTGGGCAGTGAGGGGGGGCCATTGGCTGAGTGGGGATGGTATCTGCCATATCCACGTCCCTGTCCCAGCCGGCACGGCCGTTACATGATGGTCTCTTACTTCCGCCAGCTAAATAGCTGGTGGAAATCCGAGGAGGCCCATTGGGCCTTCCCCGTTTGACACCAGGGGAAGGGGACCAATGCTCCAAAGCAGTCACGAATGGGGATAGGATCCAGCGGTTGGCCCTGGGCCACACGCTGAATAGTAAGTTAGGATTGGGCTACCCCTTTCAGGGTATTTTTGGGCAACAGTGCATCTAGTATAATTCATGAAAATAAACATCATAATATTGAACAATTCATACACCAACATGCATGGCCATTCTAGTACTGTATAATTCCACTGCTACGTCATGCTGCAGTAGTGCACTTTGCAGTACTTTAAGGGTATTTTATTCCAGAATTCTCTTTGTCAACTAAAAGTACTGAACTTAATTTTAATCAGAGAAATAAAAAGCATACAACGTTCCTAATGTTGAAAACTGTATTTTAATATAATTTGAAAATATACAACAGCAATGTATGTATCTGTAAATTTGGAAATATACAACAGCAATGTATCTGTAAATTCATGTATCTGACAAGCAATGTATCTGTAGTATAAGTTCATTGGGTGGGTTGATGTCCCTGTGCATCTCGAATTACTTGAAGCATTTTAATTTTAACACGTCTTTTTTCCTGCGGCGGAAGTCCCTTAAAGTCAGGGAGTAGGCTTAGGAAAAAAAGTTCATCAGCATCTCTTTTCTTGGGTTCTGGGCTTGCAGGCAATACCAGTGGCGTAGGAACGCTGCCCCCAGGGGGGGGCCGAAGGACGAGACGCCGAGGTCCCCAGGAAGCCCTGCCTCTGCCGCGTGACGTCACCCGGGAGCCACGCCCCCAGGAGCCACGCCCCCGGGGTGACGTCACGCGGCCTCTGACTGGCCTGAAACGGCCCCAGGGGGCGGGCTGGCGGGCTGGGAACACCTCCCTGGCCTCCTGAAGCGGCGCTGCCGGTGCTGCCGAGGCCGTTGGTGCTGCCAGGCTCGGCTGCACCGCCGAGGCTGTAGACACCAAGGTTGTCGGCACTGTCAGACTCGCCGGCGCCGCCACCACGCTCGCCGTCGAGGTCACCGGCGCCACCACGCTCGCCGTCGAGGTCACCGGCGCCACCACGCTCGCCGTCAGCGCCGAGGCCATCGGCGCCCCCAGGCTTGCCATTGGCGCTGCTGAGGCCATCGGCGCCCCCAGGCTTGCCATTGGCGCTGCTGAGGCCATTGGCGCCGCCAGGTTCGCCGTCAAGGCCATCGGCGCCACCAGGTTCGTTGTCAGCGCCGAGGCCATCGGCGCCACCAGGTTCGCCATCGGCGCCACCAGGTTCGCCATCGGCGCCACCAGGTTCGCCGTCGAGGCCATCGGCGCCACCAGGCTTGCCGTCAGCGCCGAGGCCATCGGCGCCACCAGGCTCGCCATCGGCGCTGCTGAGGCCGTGGGCACCACTAGGCTTGCCGGTGCCGACGAGACAGCTGAAACAAACAAAAAAAGACATGAGAAGGACCCACCACCACCTCGGGGGGTATGCTGAAGCTGCCCCCAGGAAGCCACGCTCCCACTGTGTGATGTCACCCGGAAGTCACGCCCCCATGGGGGAGTAGGCTTTGGAAAAAGTTCATCAGCATCCCTTTTCTTGGGTTCTGAGCTTGCAGGCAGTACCAGTGGCGTAGGAACGCTGCCCTCAGGGGGGGGCCGAGGGGCGAGACGACGACACCCCCAGGAAGCCCTGCCTCTGCTGCGTGATGTCACCTTGGAGCCACGCCCCCGGGAGCCACGCCCCCGGTATCCACGCCTCCGGGGTGACATCGCACAGCCTCTGACTGGCCGGAAACGGCAGGCGGGACGTGCTTCCATGGGGAGGACTGCCCCCCCCATTACTGCACCTCTGGGTAGTACAATCGGAGCTTCCAGAACCTTCTCCAATGTGTTCTGGTGCACAAACCATTTCCTTGGAATCATTGCAGTATCTGAAAGCATATAAACAGTTTTAGTATGAATGCAGAACTATTTTGTTTTAAAATTAAAGCACTGCAACAAGACTGAATGTGTATTGAGATGAACCTGTTGGGATGTCCGAGTTGAAAGAAATCTGTGGTGTATTTGCAGCAGGTAACAAGCTACACTCTGGAGAGGTCTTCACGGTTGGGCAGCTCTCCATGTCCTGCACTGTGTCTGACTGGGAGGTCTGAGGACTTTCCATGGCAGTAATAAACGTGGTGAGTTGTCCTGTAGTCCTACAATAGTACATAATTACAAAGGAATTCAGAAGTCATGTACTCAACTGTGGTTCTACTATTTGCTACCCTAATTTTAGTAAAGAAAAACCTAATTAAACTTTAAAAAGTGTTAGACACTGGTGTAGTACCTGTTTGACCTTAAGCAAGGATTCAGGAAACTGAGGTAGCTGCTGACCGTCCATGTGGGATCCTCTATCACCTCATCTGCTCCGGATCCAATTTTCTTGTAAGCACGGACGTACTTGTCTCTTATGTTCCTCCACCTTTCTCGGCATATATTTACTGGAAAAGAATGTTATGTAAACAGTCGTGGCGACAGTACTTAACATACTCACTTAGCTGACTTAACATTACACAACTTTCATAGATTGTCTTACAACTTCATTTTTTGCCTCACTGCTGATGTTGTATGAGTTTGGGCTATGCATACATATTGTCTCATCCACATATGCATACATAGTCTCTTTCCATACACTGAAATCGCATTTTTAAGCTCTGTTCCTCTCCTTATTAACTGAGCTGGTAAAGTGGGATACTTTTAGAGGGAGGAAACAGAAGGACAGAAAGAGGAAGTAATCCCCTCAAGATGCACCAATGAAGGCAAACTTATTATTCATGATTGTTGTTCATAAACTTCCACTACTGCAGGCAACCAGCTCACATATTGAATGATAAATATTTTTAGTAGTGTGTCATTTAAATCAGAGTCCTGGTTCCAATAAGCAGTACCACCACCACCTGAACACCACAGTCCCCAAACAGGCAAATATCCACAGAACTGAACTGAGACCGGTTTTTGAGCATGGGGCACTGATGCTGCCTTTCCCCCCTATCCTTGTTTCCCATGACCGTGCTGAAACATTTAAAAAATCTTACCTGGTTGATTAAATATCTTGGCGATTTCTTGCCATGCATTCTGCCTGGCCTTGTAATCCACGCATGTATCGTACAGACATGGTCTTCTCTGCACCTCCAGCACGAATTCAATGTCGGGGTCCCAGCAGCAAGTTTCAATCTTGGCCATTTTCTCGGGCTATGAAAGAGTTGTTTTGATTGGCTGATCGCTTCCCTTTGCGTCCTGCTGCACTGCATTGTACACGCCTCCTGATTGGTCAATGTTCAATATTTTCATCTCCTGTCACATGGCTCAGTGAGCTCACTTGCGCAGCTGCGTGAAACAGGCTATTTCAAGACACACTGCAGGCATGCAATCGCGCGGCACTGCCTTCCTGCACCGTGTCGTGCCTGTAGTGTGTCACAGGCTTTAGACAGGAGAAGTCCGATTTCAAGGCCTTGCTCAGGCATGAGGCTGACTGGGAGCCTTTGGGGCCAGTCACTCTCTCAGCCTTGCCTACCCTGCAGGGTTATGGAGACGATAAACAGAACCACCACCCATAGTGTACTACCCTAAGCTCTTTCACAGAACATGGGACGCTGCCTTCTACCAAGTGACATCACTGATCCATCTAGGTCAACACCATCTGTGCTGACTGGCAGCAGCTCTCCAGGATTTCAGACACGGGCCTTTTCCAGCCGTACCTGGAGATGTTACCAGGGACTGAACCTGGGACTTCCTGCATGCAAAGCAGGTGCTCTACCATTGTGCTACTGCCCCTCCCCAGGAGGACAGAACACAAACTTGATAGATAAGAGGTAGGTTTTTAAGGATAGATCTGAAGATCAAAGCAGAGAAAAGACCAGGAAGACTGACGAGGGAGAGGGAGTGAGCTGTCTCTAACTGGTGTTCTTCAAAATCACTTGGACACAGTTCTCAGAGTGGCTATGACAGGAGCGCATGGCAGGAATCTTACAAGAGCAGTTTTCTCCCCTTCATGTGAGAGATTCCAAGAACGAGGAAGGAAGGAATGGGATATAAAGACCACCACTGCCGGGAGTAACTCTTCTCCCCATCTCATATCCAGTTGCAAAGAGAGACGGAAGAAGCATATTACTACTCAGCCCTGCAATTTTTGTCATACCCAACTTGGTCACAGCTTCTCTTCATTTTCAATGCAAGAACAAATCTCTCACCTGCTTAGGTGAAATTTAAGCAGTGGATCTTGTCAATCTTTTCTTTCCTATGCTGGATTACAACCCCTACAGACAGTATCCTCTGGAAGAAATTCAGGGCTTCAGAACACGAAGGCCACACCAAAGGTATACTGCTGCCTGCCAGAGGATAGTACACACACTCCCACCATTCACATGTGGTAGTGTGACCCGAGCGATTCTTCTTCCCCACACCCCATTTTCTGAGGAGAAAAATTTGGAAGAAGACTGTGCACTGCTCATGTCACTTCTTGCCTCATACGTGTGAGCAGTGCTGGGTGTGTGTGCAGGGGGCAAATCTGTGAGTTGTCCCACTGAAGCAAGTCTATAATGCCTGCTGATGGGGTAGCTTGCCATACATGCAAGTTCCTACATTTTGCACTGGAAGAACTGCCGGCATCTATGCCCTTACCTTCTTACTGCATTCCTGCCCGATGGCATCCAGCTCCTCCTTCATGACACGCAGCTTTGCCTTCAGGAACCGGTTTTGTGCCTCTGCAAATTTTAAGATAATCACATTTTATTTGACACACGGTTCTAGACCTGATAAAAAAGAGCTGCAAATTGTTTTGAGCCACATACTTCTAAGCACACATGCTGGCTGCATTCAGACTTGTGAGCCACGGTTTGCCATCACAATCATGAGCTGTCTTGGGGCCTGTACACTCCCCCACCCCCTTCCTCCACACAAACAGGGGGGAGCTTGGAAGATTCACTTCCTGGTTTGAGAGAAACCAAAGGTTTGCCTCAAACAAATATCCTAAACCAGGAATGGAACCTTTTAAATCAGGCGTGGGGAACCTCCGGCCCACGGGCCATTTACAGACCCCCAGGACATCTGGTCCGGCCCATGAGAGATTGGACCCGAGTGCATCAGGTCCAGCCCGCGCGAGATCCAGACCGGAGGCTCCGCGTGTCGCTCCTCCTTGGCCGGCTGGTCGACCCCTTCTGAAAGCGCACATGTGCAGAACGCCGCTGATCCCTTCTGAAAGCGCACATGCGCCGCTCAGGCCTCAGCGGCGTTCTGCGCACGTGCCCTTTCAGAAGGGGTCGACCAGCTGGCCAAGGAGGAGCGACGTGCAGAGCCGGCTGCCTCAGAGGCAGGGGCGTTGCTGGAGTGTGGCAGGGGGGCGGGGCGCCCCCGGGTGATGCGCGCCACGGGGTGACGCACGCACCCCGCGCGTGCCACCTCCGTGACGCGCGACACCCTTCGGACGCTCAGAGGCCGGCCCAAGAGCCGGCCTCGGAGCGTCCGACCCCGTCGGCGCTCCAGGGCCTTCTGAAAGAAACGGGTCTGCGTATGCGCGAAAATCCAGGAAATACCCGGATGGACGCGCTGCCTGGGCCTTCTTTCAGAAGGCCCTGGAGCGCCAACGGGGTCGGACGCTCCCCCTCAAAACGGGTCTGCGCATACGCGAAAATCCGGGAAATACCCGGATGGACGCACTCCCGGGCCGGCCTCGGAGCGTCCAGAGGGCGACGCGGGGGGGGGGGGGGAGCTGGGTCGCCCCCCCGCGCCGATATCGTAGCGTCACTAGGGTGACGCGCGCCCCCTGCCCCAGGGTGACGCACGTCCTAGTGACGCTACTGCTCAGAGGTGAGTAGGCCGGCAGCTCGGCCCAACGGGCCAAGCTGCCGGCCTAGTTACCTCCGAGGCTGCCGCCGGCTTTTTGCGTTGCTCCTCCAACCTAGGCCGGCAGCTCGGAACGGACCGAGCTGTCAGCCTAGGTCGGAGGAGCGACGGGCGGAGTTGGCGGCAGCGGCCTCAGAGGTGACTAGGCCAGCAGCTCGGCCCGTTCTGAGCTGCCGGCTTAGGTCGAAGGAGTGACGCATGAAGCCAGTGGTGGCCTCGAAGGTAAGGAGACCGAGGGGGGGTGCGCGCTGGTGGGGCGCCAAATTCGCGCCGGTGGGGCGCCAAATTTGCCGGGGGGGGGGGGAATTCCAGCCAGCCTGACGGCCGGCCCGCAATAAATTTTCCCCATGGGAACATGGCCCTCCACGGCCAATAGGTTTCCCACCCCTGTTTTAAATCCTCCTCTCATGCACAAGTCTGAAAGCTCATGCCTGCTTTTGCCATTATAACAGAATGCAAACAGTGAGTCGGTAAATGTATACTCAAGTTCTTCAGGTTTCAAAAACTACCAGTGATAGGACATTTTTCACTTTAACTTCAACCGGGACTGGAGACACTAGATCTGAAGGGACCATACAGAGCGTTGTCATGCAACAATGGAAGCCATCTTCTGGGACCACCTTACCAGGAGCTCCCTACAGAACGTTATTTCTAAAGCAATTCCTTGCGGGGATCTGCTGCCAAGAGCAGCCACTATGCAGGCAGAAAGGAGATGCTGTGACAGCATCAAAAGATGCACAATAAATGCCTACATAGGTTCACATCTCTTTGCCACTCGCTAAAAACACACATCCATTTTCTTGCTTCACTGCGCACCCTCTCCCCCCCCCCCCCCATTCTAGGCTAAGGAGAAAAACACATCTGAAACATGGGAGAATCTCAATAAAACACTTTGTACTTGAAAGACACACTTGAGGAAGCAACTTTAAGTGAGACCATGAGATGATTTGTTACAGGAACAGCCCAGCAGGAAGAAAAATTCAGGTCTCCTCTAACAGTAAAGAAAGTATGGTTAAGAACAGGCCCACCTGTTCCGATTTCACTTCCTGCATCAGGGATAATGTCATCTTCTAGATCAGGCAAGTTTCCATCTTCTAGTTGTCCTTCAATTTTAACAATTGTCTTTGCAAGAGAGAAGTCTGGGACTGCAACGTTGGCAGAATTCTGGGCATCATATGGCCTACAAGACCAGAGCATAGTGTTTTTTTTCTCTAGGCATTTTGACAGCAAACGGCTACAAAAAAGTGCTTGTCTGATAAGTGGGGAGTTACACTGAAGTACAGGTAGTTTGATAAGATTCTTAGAGCAAACTTTAAAGGAAAATGTCTCAAAAAACTCAGCATCATAAACAGAACGCATAATACCAGTGTATCGGAATATTGCTGCTGGTGCATGGATTTGAAAACTCCCTGCTGGAGTGAACAGTTGCAAGAGATGATCTCTCGACTTTTCAAGGACAGTTTTTAAAGCTGGCCTCCTTAGGCTTTGGCTGACTTCTTATAGGAAGGACATCAGGGGATTGCTGGCTGATAATTTAATAATGCTCATTATTTATCTGTGATTTATTTCTAAACTGGTTGCTAAAGATAAGAACTAGGGGGTTTAACTCATTATGATCATGCCATTACTATGACCACAGTGCTGCAAATAGAAAGTCATAGAAGTTGCTGCTGTTACTTACTGAAGTACAGAAGAGGAGCTCGGTGCCATATGCATTAATAATAATAATAATAATAATAATAATAATAATAATAATAATAATAATAATAATAATAATAAGAAGAAGAAGAAGAAGAAGAAGAAGAAGAAGAAGCTATACCTGGAAGTTCCTTTTCCTCTCTTCGCAGTTTGTTGTCTGGTCCGAACTGTCAACACTGAGCTGGATTTCTTGTTTGGTTGCTAAGGGAAGTTCACAAAATACACTTTTACTATATAAAAACCCCAAACTTTCCTAGGCCACAACACCGTTTACTCTTCTGGTGCTGCAAAAGTGCCTTATGCAGGATTGCACAGTAATTCAAATGATTTTTTTTAAAATCAGAAAGCATGCAGGCCTTTAACAGCTTTGGCGGCTTAGTGGTTAAGACTCTGAACTGCAGACCAGAAGATCGGTAGGACAGCAGTTTGAGACTCAAGTGCCGTGTGATGGAGTGAGCTCCCGTCTCCTGTCCCATATCCTGCCAGCCTAGCAGTTTGAAAGCAAGAAATTGCAAGTAGATAAATAGATACCGCTGCGGCGGGAAGGTAACAGCGTTCCATTAGTCATGCCGGCTACATGACCGTGGAAGCGTCGGACAGCGCTGGCTCTTCGGCCTTAGAAACGGACACAGAGTCGGATACAACCTGTCCCTAGATTTGGACACAACTGGCTTTAAAGCAGGGGATCCCTTTACCTTTAGGTCTCTCTCAGGTGCAGAGAAATTATACACAAGACAAGCCATCTGCATCCAGTCAAATTATATGTTAATGGCAAAGTGAAGTCTTCTCTCCCAAGCCCTTTCTGACTTCTTTCATTGTCACTAAGCAATACACAACAAGTGTTATCCTCCTGCTTCAGGAGGACAGTGCAAGAGGAAGAGAGTGCACTCACCTTATTAAGTGCAAATGGAAGAGTAGGTAATTCAGGAGAATGTAAATCCCTACAGAGAAAGAAAATTGCAGTGAATAACTGATTTTCTAGAATAAAATGAATGATGTATTTTCATCTATTTTATACAATTAGAAAGTGGGAAGATAAGTGATGCAAAACACAACAATTATTTTTTTTAACACTACTCTGCTCTTTTGGTTCAGTAAAGGGCACTCCTACCAACAAAATGGGTGGCATAAGCAGTAGTGACAGCTGAGGATGTGTACCGGGATTCCAAAGTTGGCATCATGCACTTTATGGACATGGGAAGAATCAAAGCCACCTTGAACAAATATTGCCAGGGGCTATAATATTCCTTCCTTTAGCTTTGGCTACTAACAGCACAATCCTACAAATATTTTTCCCACTATTTTCAATGGGGTTTATTCCCAGGTAAGTATATATAGGATTGCAATCAAAATGAAGGAAGACTAATAGTGATCAAGACAACAATTTGGATGGTCTGTTCAAACTCACCTGCAGGATGGGAAAAGGCTATGAAACCTGTTAACCTGGCTTTGAGTGAGGGTGTCGCAGATGGGATCAGATGCAGAATTCTGCTGTACATCTGATCCCATCTGCATCCCTGAGCTATCTGCCCCCACTGTCTATGCAAAAGGAGAAGACATAAGACTACCACATGTTTCCATAGGAAACTGACCACATCAGCCTGCCCTGGAACCTTCTACCATTCAGAGAAAATGGAGAGGGGATAGGGAAGGGCCATAGCTCAGGAGCAGAGCACATGCTTTGCATGCAGAAGATCCCAGGTTTGATCCTTGACAACACCAAGTAGGGCTGGAAAAGACCCCTTTCAAACCTTGGACAGCTGCTGCCACCCAGGTACACAATACTGAGCTAGATAGACCAAGGATCTGACTCATTATAAAGCAGCTTCATATGTTTCTCACACAATATCTACACCAGACAAGCTGTGACAATCGCCTGCTGCCTGCAGAATATACTGATATACAATCAGTATATTCTGGTAGTACCAGAATATACTACCGAAGGCAGGCTCTTTCTGATATGGGGAGCAGTGATCCAAATTTTAAGACTAGCTTGTGTCTCAAGATTGTGATACTAGGCGGTGTGTTGCTGAGTGAGACAATGTCTTGCCCAAAAGAAGTGGCTCCTGTCATTTACTCTGAACTCCATGCAGAGACATGCTCAAGAGCTCACTATGGAGTGGCACCCTTTGCCTCCATGACATCATATTCTTTGAGAAATTACTACTAGCTGGGAAGAATGCTTACACAACAGAGTTTTAAGACAGAGGCTACGTGGACCTGTAGCCATATCAGATTCCTACCCACCAAACAAAACTGACAGGATATTGTGTATGCCACCCACCTCTTAAGTTATAGCCATGGAGGAAGCATGAGAGTGAGATTACAGAATACAGCCCTTTATAAATCAGTGCCTGGGAGCACATGAATAAAATGCAGAAGACCTGTAAAAATACATCCTCCGATGTATTGGGAAACTGATGTATTGGGAAGAGGGACTAAAGAATATGGCAGTACCAAACTCTGACAACTCTTAAATGATCTGGTGAACCAGGAGAGCAGTAAGGAGACTGTTGACTTCATATTCAATATTTTGATCCCAAAACAATAACATGTAAAAGCAAATTAACTAAAGTCCACTCCAATTCTACTGGTGAAGGTACATTTGCCTCATTGGCCATATGGAAATTGCATTACTACACCGTCTCTGAATGTAACTAGTCTCATTTACAGCTAAGGTTGTTAGATGCAGCCACCTTGTGTGAAACAAAAGGAGTGCCAATGCCACAATCTTCAGAATGCAGTCAAATGTCTATATTTGGCAACATACCCTTCTATGCCCAGCTCCAAACACTCATACTACTTCGTTTTCCTAAGGCAATATAGTTCTAGCTGTGCTGGTTTGGCGTCACTGCACAGACGCCAATTTCCAACGAACTCCAAGAATCTCTGGAAGCTGGGATCCCACATGACCTTTCAACTACCACTGATGCTGCTCTGATAGACTGGAGCAGTCATAGCAGCTCCAGGCAGAAAACAGCACACCAGCGGTGTCCTGCTTTTCTCCAGACCTGACTGGGAACCGCTGTGACTGGTCCAGCTAACCAACTGTGCTGGTGCTAAAGAGAGAGGAACACTGGAGGGCTGAGGATTGCTCCCCACATTGGCAATTCAAGATCTCTGAATAAAAATCTCAACAGCCTGTAAAAACAGGAACCTTCTAGCTAAGTCTTCAGATATCAACAGAGGGAATGGGTTAATGCATCTTAAAAGGGTTGGGCTGAAGAATATCTTCAGGTTGAGGTAGACGACCGACAAGGTCCCTGGAACTCTGTTGTAGTGAACCACTGCTTTGGCAAAACATCCTGAGAATGAGAGACCAAGCAGAGACCAACAGAGGCAGGAATGCAGCCCAAGGCTCCTAATGAACGACATGACCTCTCAGAGCATAGACCTGTTATACCAGATCAATGGAGTATGGAAGAGTGGCAGCACCTTGGAGGAAGAAGAGGGAGGAATAAATGAGCACACTGTTCTAAGAGAGGAAAGGAAAGAGGAAGGAGAAAACCAGGGAGATCAGTACAGAGAATAAGACGAAGACTGTACTTCCAGAATCTAGTGACACTTGTCAGTCACAGGGAAGGATCACTGCCTTCAGAAAAGCTGATTTGGCAGAAACAGAGAAGCCCAACACACCTATACAGAGGTAAAAAAAACTGAGAATTAGATTACAATCTTAAGAGGGAACAGGGAAGGGGTGAGACACGAGTGCTTTCCCCTTCTGTGCTCTTTCAGTGGTTCCACACACACACACACACACACACACACACACACAGAGGTGCAAGTGAGATTATTTAAGAATCAGAAATGCAACGATTCATCGTTGGGAGGTGTTATTTGTGCAAGTTAAAAAGACTGTGCAAGAGGAGTTGATTCTCAACATGCTGTTTCTCTTGTTACAGCTGTTTTGAAAGAGGCATACAGGCACATGAAACAGAAGTGGTGGAATATAAAGTTCACTAACAGGCTAAGGGCCAATTTACGGTAGCTAGCAACAATACTTGTTTTGCAGAGGAACTCCTGGGGAAAAGATCTGATGCGTAGTTGACCATTCTACAGCTATATAATCCCTGAACTCATTCGCATGCTCTCTCGCTCTGCCCTCACAATCAGACTACACAATATGCTCCCACGGGTTTCTTAATGTCCCTAGCCTAGCCTTGGTGACCCAACAGATCCTGACCTAGCATCAGTTCCTTCCTGCTCATCTAGGTACATGGGGCTATGGTGCACATTCGCGCTCTCACACCACAAATTTAAAGGGGGTGAGGCTCTGATGAAAACAAGAGATGCAAAAATAGCCAAGAACAGAAATCATGCGCAAACCATCCAGAAAGTGGAATAAAAAGGGAGACCATTCATGAGTTATGATGCAAATACTGCGCCTTCTTCATGCAAACCACAGCTCACGTGACAAGCTATGGACGCAAAGCACTCAAGCAGAGTGATTATCTTTGGCATTTGATTTTATACACAGTGACTATTCTCACAAAACAATTGCTTCAGCTTGAAATACACTTGCTGTCTTCACAGACAACACCTCTGTCCTACTACAGAGAGGGGCCAGACCACAGACTCTTCCAGTTATCTTAATTGTGCAACTGCATGATATTATAGATTCTGCTCATTTCTTCACTGCTCTCTCGTGAACTATTTTTGAAGGCTCAAGATTCTACATGTCATCTGACAACTGGACCTATGTACACATTTTGCACCCCTATCAAGATGGGTCCGCAGTGACCCCTTGCTGCAGGCTCCTGTGCAGGAATCCAAACTTGAGCTCCAGGCAGGCAGAGTTTGAACGGTTGCTTGACTGGATGTAAACATGAGAGGCGCGTGCCTGAGCGAGTCCTTTGTGTTCATGTAATCCTGTTTTCACCCAGCCACATGCCCGCCCCACATGCCTCCCCCCAGCTATGCCCTATGAAGCAGACGGCTGAACAAAAGGTCCACGGCAGAGCTGCTTTCCATCCGGATTGAGAAAACAAAATCACTCCACAAATTCAAAGGACATCTGGAGGTATAGTAAAATTAAAAAACAACACCACCACATATAGCCTAATCAAAGATTCTTCATGATTTCAAACACTGTAGTTATATTTTTCAGGCACACACGGCAGGGTATGTCTGTCAGTCTCCCTCTCCTTCCTCTTACCTTGTCTAGCCAGCTCCCTCGGTTCTCTCTCTCTTACTGCTCTGTGGCAGAGCATGTCCTTTATATACATAAGGTCCCAGGTCGAAGCCATAAAAAGGGTTTCAGCCAGGGAGCAGGGCTGGGAAAGACCTCTCTTTGCCTAAGACTCTGGAAAGCTGATGCCAGCCTGGGCAGACAGTTTGGGGCTACATGGGCCAACAATCTTGCTTGAGAAAAGGCAGTAGCTCCTTGTAGAGACTTATTTTCCATTTCCACCCCAGTTTAGTTTCCTTGTTAGAGATAAGGAAATCAAATACTTCTCCTAAAATCTAAGATTATATGGGTTTTTTATTTTTATTTATTTATTTTTATTTTTAATATGTTGTTTTTATTTCATTATCACCATTTTTTTCCTGCCCCTACTGACTGATCATCCAGCTTCTAAGTCAAGGGTGGGGAACCGGCGGCCTGCGGGCCGGATCCGGCCCCTGCGGCGATCCGGTCCGCGCGAGCCTGGACCCGATTCCATTTGGTCCGGCCCACGCGGGCTCGGACCGGAGGCCGCGCTCACCTCACCCGGCTCTATTCAAACCTTCCCGGCTGTTAGAGACATGCGCATAACAGCCGGGTTGAAAAGGGGTCGCGTGACTCCTTCTCAACCCGGCAGTTATGCGCATGTCTCTAACAGCCGGGAAGGTTTGAATAGAGCCGGGTGAGGTGAGCATGCGCGGCCGCCGCCGCCGCCAGCGGCGGCTGAAGAGAAGCTGAAGAGAAGGTGAGAGCGATGGGGGTGGGCGCTTACCGAGTGGGTGGGTGGGTGGGTGCGAGCGGTGGGAGGGAGGGAGGGGTGGGTGGGAGGTAAATTCGCACGGGGGGGGGGATAAATCGGCCGGCCTACCGGCCGCCTGAAACAAGTAAGGAGAGCGGGGGGGGGAGGTAAAGAGAGCGGGGGGTGGGTGGGTGCCCCCCCGGCGCGCGCGCGCAGAGGTACACATTTGCGATGGAGGGGCATACGGCCCGCGGGACATTTTCGCCATGGGAAAATGGCCCGCCATCGCAAATTGGTTCCCCACCCCTGTTCTAAGTGATCAAATTTAAATAAAGCTAATAATGATCAAAAGCTCTCATGGCCGGCTATAATCTTCATAGGTTTTGTTTTTACATGTTTAAGAGCCATGTCAAAAACTTGTTAAGTTAAAAAATATATATGCACACATAGTTGTTGACATTGTAAACTTACTGACACTGCTATCCTGTTGTAACGCAGCAGTCTTGGATTGAGGACATAGTGGGGAAGCCACCCAGGGAGACGAAAACGGGAGTGGGAAATTATGGGGCCGGCAGGAGCACTGGTTGCCATTCTAGTTGTGAGCAAAGCAGATGCACCACAAAGACAGTTGCCAAGAGCAGCCTTAGCATTTTCAGGTAGGCAAGAAACCCGACTATCTCATGAAATAGGACTTCAAGACTTCAGAGGCCCTTAATAGACCTGAGCATCTCAACTCATAGAAGGTCCGATTAATCAGTAAGAGGACAGGTAGAACAGAAAGCAGTGGTCTAGGCACGACTAAAAAGAGCAAGCCCAATATTGTTTCTCCTGACTGGCCACAGAGTCTCAGGAAGAACTCTTTCTCAGACCAACCAAAGTCTTTTCAATCGGAGAAGCCACAGACTGAACCTGGGACAGAGTATATGCAGAGCATATTCTCTAGCACTGAACTCAGGCCATCACTCCATCTTGTGGTAGTGAATTCTGTGTATAAATTTGAGTTGCGTGAAGTAATATTTTATTTAGTCAGCCCAGTATTACAAGAGAGGCTGGAACATGTCTCTCCATTCACTCTCTCAACACCATTCATACTTTTATACACTCCATGTCATTAAAGTAAGCCTTCATCCTTTTGGAAGCGCTCAAAACATTTTACCTCTGGTGTTTGGCCTCTTCGTCAAACCATTCAACCTGTGCAGAGACTGGCCTGGACAATGTTTCTTGCTGATCTCTCTTCAATAAAGAAAAAAAGAGGATCTACATTACAAAAAAATACTGCCAATGTCATACAACCTCAAATTAGCAGCCATCACAAAAATCTTAACAGGGTACTCAGATGGTTCAGACTTCTAACTGTAATGCAGGACCAAGATCAGATGACCATGGGGATGAGCACCACAGCCTAGAGTCGGACACGACTGGACTTAATTGTCAGGGGATACCTTTACCTTTATTTTTGTTATCTAAGGATTTACCATATATCCTACCTTTTAGACCCCAATGCAGCTCACAACAATAGATAAAGATTAACATACCTAATAATAATAATAATAATAAATCACACAATTAACCTATTAATTGAAGGCAAATTTCAGAAGGAAGCAAGAGAAACCCTAACCTCCAGTGTTAGTGAGCGCCCAGAGTGTGGAGACCCATCTACCTCAAAGGATAAGAAGGGTTCATTCATTGTGTCAGTCAATAAACCTTGGCCCAATCACCTCCAAGGACTAACATTACAGCACCCCACACCCCGAAACGGCATAGAAATTGACCCATGACAAGGACAAATGCAACACACATAGAAGAGAATCATCCAACCAGCTATGTCAGAGAACTTTGAAGAAAGGCATTGGAGTATGAAATACAATGTTTTGGGAATATAATTTTTTTTGGGGGGGGGAGAAATATAATTTTGTATTTAAAAATCCATACTACTTCAATTGTACATACTCGCACACAAAAGTCCGTTACATAAACGCAAATGGTACTATTTCTCTACCTATTACATTATTTCTCTGTCTACAATTTTTTCCCCTCAAGTTATCGGTGGAGTGGTCCCTTCCATCCACGGCCAAAACTTTACCTTTTTAGCTCTCGGCATTCTCTTCCTTTCATACTCACTCAAAGTCTTCATTTTACATATTATATAATTAACAGACGCCTCTGGTAATTTTGGTTTATTTGTTTTGGAGTGTTCAAAAGCACTTGACACACATTGTCTTAAGGCAAGTCAGTATCATTTCCCCATATTGTAAACAGGGGGTGGGAACAGGGCAGAAGAGCTTGACACAACTTACTCACCATGACTTCTTCAGCCTGACGCACCAGTTCTGCTGTCTTTGCTTCCAATTCTGCATTTAAGCGCCTAAAATTATAATTTAGATTTTAGAACAGTACTAGTCCTCTTTACGAGACAAAGGCCACTGACTTAGCACAATCTTCTCTAAACATCCGCCAGTGGAGCGGTGGGCCTGGGGTCATAATGTGCCATAAGGCATATTTTCGACACCCGGTGCTTAAGCAGCACTGGCGCCAAGGCCGGTGCTGCTCACTCAGCCTGAGGCTGCAGCCAACGCCGGCAGACACAGGTAAGTGGGAGGTGTGGGAAGGGAGGACTGGGGCAGAAAGGGAGGGGCAATTGGCCCGCTAAGGGAGGGATTATCAGCGGCGCACTCCGCTGATTCCCATCCTGGGCCTGGTCAGTCTTACACTGGCCCCTCAGATTTGCGCTGGCCATTTTGCTGGTGCACATCTGAGGAAGCCCATAGAGGCAGCTGGGGCTCTCCCCGGGGGAAAGGGATGAACGGCCCTTTCCTCCAGAGGTGTGCTTCAGCTTCGCTGGCGCTAGCCTGATCCTACTGAAGCAGAATTTTTAGGTATTGTTTTATCCATGCCTGTTTGCCCATTAGCATGGGGAGAACTCTTGCATAAACAACTTCAGCACTCCCTCCTCTTCGAAAATGGCACACACATTAGGCTGACTCTAATCGGACCATCAAGGACCATCAAGGAGTACTCTGACTAGCTCAGCCCACTATTGTTCCTATTGTCTTCTGTAAAATGTAAATCCGTATGTAAAGTTCTTGTAGAAACCTGTATGCCTCCTTGACTATGCACATTCTCAGCAACCATGTGATGTACTGTTTTTCGGAAATGTATAAAAATTGTGCTCACATGGAGCAAAGGTTCAGTATCCCCTCCTGGGGTGCTGTCCACTGCGCTGCGTAATAATAAACCCATACTTTTTCCTTGTTCGCCAGTCTTCCTGGTCCTCCATTATTAATTATCATCTGTTTAAAATTCCGCTACACTACCTAGGATTGGCCTGCTAGTGTGACAAAGAGGTCTGTATTCCAGAATCTACTAGCAGAGAAAGAGCTCTAAAAAGGTACTTTGAGAAGACTACAAAAGAAAATGGGATGCATGTTCATTACCAAATGGAAAAAGAGCACAATTTCCTAACCTACACAGTACCTATATTTTCTGTTGCTATTGACTCAAGCCCTCCTCAAATCAAATGAGGAATAGTGGCATTGCATTTTATGACCCGACTCTTGTGCCACAGAAATACACCTAGGATCCATACTTCAAAATGCAAGAAGTTTTAAACCTCCTAAGAAAACTTGGTCACCTATCTGAGTAAACAGAAACCTACTGTAACTAGATGTGGCTGCAATCCTATACACTTACCTGGGAATAAGGTCCATTTATGTCAACTGGACTTACTTGTGAGTACTGCACTGTATACATGCCCAGGATTCTACTATTATTCTTAGAGGAAGCTAGCAGAAATACCATAAAGTACATCCTCCTGTGTCATCATCATTTAATGACAGTTAGTATTTAAGAATTTTAGAGTAGACCCCAAGGAACCAAGACTTCCACGTGGCATTATATCCACACTTACCTGGGAGTAAGCCCCACTGAATTCTCTGCGTCTGCGGGACTTACTTCCAAGGAAACAAGCTATCAGTAGCTGACTGAACGCATTTTCTTGCAGGGCTTAAGTGAGGGGTGGGTCTCCCCTTCCCCCGATTAAATATTTTTGCTCGGGGGCAGCCTCTCCATCCGTCACTCCATTGGATTCATACGGATCCCCCCCTTCACTGTATGCACAGAGCCGGAGGGTAGCTTCGCCTCCCAGCGAAGGAGCCGGGAGTGATGGGAAGCCTGAGGCGCCGATCACGGGACGGGTTCCGAGATAGGACGGAGGAGGGCGGCTCCTTGCTTGCTTACTCCGCCGGGGGGCCCCCCGGTTACTCACTTGTACTCCTCCTCCTTGGCCAGAAAGGCGGCGGACACAGCTGTATTCTGCTTTTTCTCCGACTCCGCGCCCGCCAAGGGACCGTGGCGGGCGGAGGACCGGGTGGAGCGGACCTGGAAGGGCACAGAGAGGTTGAGAGAAGGCGGCGGCAGTCAAATCCCCTCAGCCAGCGCCCGCCTTCTGCAGCACCAGGCCGGGTCTCGACCGAGGCCTCACTAACCGCGGCAGAGGACGAGCCGACACGCCAGGCCTCGCCGATGCCTCCCGACGCCATTTTGCTCGCTCCCAGGACTACTGAGGGGAGGAGCGGCTCAGGCTCACTAGGCAACCGCGGGAGGGAGGGAGGAAGGAAAGGAGGCTGTCTTGCTTTCAGCCGCGCTTCGACCCTTTCTTGCCGCCATCCCTCAGAAGGAGAAACTCCAGCTCTTCCTCCTCCCCCCCCCCCCGCTGACAGTATTTTTATTTCTTAGAGACGAAACACCGGGATTATTTTTATTTCTTTCCGCTCCCATTCCTTTGTAATGCTTCCTCCTTACAGTCAACATCTATTGTAAACTCCTTGGGGCAGGGACCTGTATTTTTCTACGTAGTGTGCCTTCTGCAATGGTGCTGAATTTATGGTAGTAGTACATGCTGGGGGCTGTAAGACACTTGCCGATGGCTAGGCTGGTAGTTTCCCATAAACCTGGCTGGGTATCGCAAACATGCTTGGACCCACAGCTTGTACTCTGAAGGACGTGCAAACTTCCCAGGATGCGTCTTCATCTATGATGAGTTGTTTGAGGCCAAAAATAATACAACCCCCCCCCCCCATACTTTCTTGTACCAGGACACTCTCTTTCCATATTCATAAATTGCCAGGTGTAGTTTGTGCCAAGTGCCAGCGGGGTGATTTGGTTAGAGTCATTGTAAACTGGGAAATACGTTTCTATCGATTCATCCCATCCCATGAATGCATTTGTAGGCATTGAAGTAGAATGGCTAAGTGCAGAAATTAAGAGCCTCACCTCAGCTTTGCTAGCTGGTGTTCTACAAGCAACTACTCTCAGCATCAGTCCCCTCACTTGCAGTGTATGGGGAAACATAGGAAGCTGCCTTACCGTGAGTCAGACCACTGGTCCATCTAGCCCAGTATTTTCTACTCAGACTGGCAGCTCTCCAGGGTTTTTAGACAGGAGCTTTCGTGGCTCTACCTGGAGATGCCAAGGATTGAACCTGGGGCTTTCTGCGTTCAAAGCAGGTGCTTCACCACTAAGATACAGCCCCTCTCTGTGCTAAGTATTTGTCTTCTTCCCACTGTAGGTCACACCAAACATGACAGGATCCAAACTGCAGTGCCAAACACACCAGAACCAGGTCAGTACTAGCCTCTTTGACAAAAGCAGTGATCCTCCTCCTGTACATGGTGTCTAAAATATGTCTACTTTCTGAACCTCTTTTGTTATGAAAACCCACACAGCCTGTACTCCAATGTGAACATGCTTGGTATGTGTCAAACTATCTGCTGACCTGAAATATAGAGAAGAGTATGTTTTGGGAAGCCACATTTGAGTGGGAGCTATGTACCTTACAACCGAGCTATGTATTGATTCACATTGGAGCCTCCAGTGTGAATATTGGAATATTTGGGATGAGGAGCCTCCAAGTGACTGTAGCAGCTACTGCCTGTGTAAATTCCCAGCCCAATCTCAGTGTTGCCATCACTCAGCCACTCACCCTCCCTCCAGCAGCACCCAATTTATTGAATTCAGGAGTAGTTGAGAGGGATAAGGAAGTCACCATGAGTCCAGAAATAAGCTAGGCATAGCCAGAGGAAGGGTGAATGCAGTGCCTACATGGGTTGGAAGGGGATCTTCTGCAGGTTGTTATGACAACTTTTTACCCAGAGGCTTCTTATCACGTAGAGCCTTGTTCATGGGCTCCAAGATTAACGGCGCAATCCTGTGTAAGGCATGGGCAGCGGAACGAGCGTTTCGCCGCCCTAAGCCGTCGCAGAAGTGCCGTAAGGAACTTTTCCAATGACTCGCGAGCAGGGAAGGCCGGCGCAAGGCCGACCTCCCCTGCTCTGCTGGCCGAGCCCTTGCCCGCCCGCCGGAGAAAACAGGTAAGGATCCAGCCGATGGGGGGGGGGCGGTTTGGCAGGGGAGGGCAGCCATAGGCCCTGCCGGCCCGGGAGGGGACGGAGATCGGCCTTCGCCGTATCCTGGTCCCCGCCGGGCGGCTGGGCCTTTATATGACCTCTTACTTCCGCCAGCGATTTCACTGGTGGAAATCCGAGGAGGCCGATAGGCCGAGCCTGCGTTTACACTTGGGGAAGGGGACGAGCGTCCCCTTCCCCGAGTAGACCTCCAGCCGAGCGGGAGCCTGCCCGCGGCGGAGCACGGGTTCCAGTGGGCGGCCTGGGCTACCCGGCGGATCCTTAAGCAGGATTGCACTGCCCATGAGGCAATGACTAAACTACTGACCACATATTCAGGCCACCAGCAATATATAAGGTCTAGTTATATTTGCCTAAAGACTAGATTACTTGAAATTTGTACAGTATTAGGTGTAAAGCTGTGACCAGCTTCCAAGGTACACAGCGGAACACAAAGTAGCCATTCTTCTTTTTTAGTACTGCTGTCCTAATTGAGGACTGTGCACATGCTCAGTAAACTGGGCCTTGTTGCTGCCCTAAATATAATTGTTCTTGCACAAAGAGCTCTAGAGGTTTTCTGTTTTGTTTCACTTTTTAATTTGTAGTATGTCACTTTGCAGAATGCCATGTACAACAGAAAAGATTATAAATGGAACCTCTTGTATTCTCTTCTGTGTCATTCCTTCATGGGAGAAAAGAATGTTAGTAGTGGGAGATGCATAGGTGTCTAGGTCTAAAATATGGAAACTCCAACTCAGACTATGTGATATTACTGTGGCTGAAGAATCCTTGTCAGGACTAAACAGGTGTGCTGAGTGTTTCCAGATAACTGGTTTGAATTTGTAATAAAATCCAGGAATACAGTAAATATGATAAACATTATCGGGATTGACGAAGAATACAACTTGCTGAAGAATACAACTATTACTCCCGTGCACAGAACTAGCAAATGAAGCCAATCCCTGCCCCTTCCTTGGTGCCTGCGCATGGAGAATACATCTTTTCCAGCCCCTTTTAATGACTGTTTGACATCAATCCTTTCTGTGTAGTCTTGTAGCTATGCAAAGTCACTTTTGCTTTCCTTTGTTTCCTTCTCTGAGTTAACTGGGAGTTAACTGAGTTTGCTGGCATCATCCTTCCTAACATAATCCAAACAATAGTCTGGGCTCCATCACTTAACTGCACAGAATCCTCAGCCAGAGAGGTTTTCCCTGGTGATACATTATGCTCTAATTACAACAGCTTTATGTCTGGGAGTTGGTGAGGAGAAAGGACCTGAAATGTTATTAAATCTCATCAGCACTATGGAATAAACATAAGTGGTTCGTCATTCACATTTCCTTGAAAATACCACAGGTCTTCCTCGAGACATAATCCTTTAAGCTCAGACGTTTGGTCACTTCTGTTCTGATTATTCGGGCTTGAAAGATCAGACACTGACACATGCTTCAGACTATTGCAGTCACTATAATATCAACATGTTATTGCTGAAAATTGAATCGGTTCTTCTAATGCCTGTTTTTAGAGTTCTTAGGCATGTACTGTGTACACAAAACTATGTGAATTAAGCATGTTGCCTTAGGACCCATTCATTTCAGTGGTGTTTGTGGAAATATTTCCAAGTGTATTTGGTAGTGTATGAGTGAATCAGGCCCAGGGACCATTCAGCACACAAGAACTTCTCCACCTTCTTCTCTGATAAATATGCAGTTTATAAGCACAACGTGTGGTGATGCTGGCCACTAGTTTAGATGGTTTTAAAAACTGGTTAGATAAACTCATGGAAGAGAGCCATACCAAGCCAATTGGGACCTCCACTAGAAGAGGCTGAGACTCTCTGATTGCCAGAGGCTGGGGACAGACAAGAAGGTTGCCTGGCTGTCACATCATATCTCCTGCGTGAGCTGCATTTGGATGGCCACTGATGGAGATTGAATGCTGGGCTAGTTGAATCCTTAATTTGATACTGGAAATCAGTTATTCTGTTCTTGGGTTGAGATCCCATGTTCTTGGGTTGAGATCCTGTCAGTTGTATTGTCAGAAAGCTGTTGAAAACCAGTGGGACACACCTATGCCTGAATGCATGTAGAACGTGTACTGTCTGAATGCTCCTGCCTCCCAAACAGATCCTGTAAGATCCTGGAAGCAATTCTGTAATTCACAGCCCAATCCTGTTCTCCCCCCCCCCCCCACTGATGCAGCAACGCCGAAATGGCTACCGCTGCATCCTGCGGGAAGGGTGAGTTGCAGAGGTCTCCTCTGGGTAAGCTTCCACAGTGTGGAGGGGTCTACTTGGACCTGCACTAGCGAATTTGCTGGTGCAGGTCTACAGGGACCTGCGCCGCGGTATTGGGTCTGGGAAGGGGGCTAGGATTTGGCGACCTCCTCTGCCGCCAAACCCGCCCCCTTCCTGGACCTGATCCACCCATCCCCTGCCCCATCATCTTCCTGTTCCGCCCTCCCCCATCCCATCGCCACCTCGTTCCACTCTCCCCTGCCAACCTATCTGCCTTAGTGGGTCCAGGGGGATCTGCCAGCATGTGTGAGAAGGCTCTGGCCTTCCCACTGGCGCTCCGGTAGAACACATCTCTGTGCGCTGCCAGAGTGATGTTTACGACTCCTGTAAAGCAGTCAGCGCTGGTGGAACACTTGTTCCACCAGCGGGGCAGCAAATAGAATTGGGCTGTCAGGCAATGATTTGGAGAACAAAAGTGCCCTGTAGCCACAGCAGCCATTATTAAAAAAAGTGAGATTTTCCATTGCAATGAATATGCCATCAATTAGCAGAATTGACTCTTCAGTCGGCACTAGCCGCACACAGTACCTTTCAACATGAAATGAGATAATAAGAGAAATACCGTAGGTGCTAATATACAGCAGCTCATCAACAGAAAATGACAATATCAGGAGTGACATGTTCATACTGCAATGCAACCACCTCTTTTGAATTCATTCAGTGCATTTGGCATTTCTTTTGCCATTTTGGTGATGTCTTACAAATCATTGAAGGGCAAGGTCTGGGAGTGTTTTTGTCAGGTTAGCTCAGGTTCATTCTCTCTTTGTCCTCAGAAGGCCAAAATAGTTCGTGTGTAAATCAAGAAGGGCTGCTCTTAAAACAGAAGTATTTGCAGCTCATCTTTTGAACACTACCAACTGTGTCATTTGTTCTTCAGACTACCAGCAACATTGTACACTCAGAAGGATCAGTAACCTAAATCAGCTAGCAAACTAAGAAAAATTATGCATATGTAATGGCACACAGACAAAGCCCTCTCTGCTTTCTAGGACTCCAGTTATACCCAGACTCCTCAACAGAGCACCAACAAAACAAATGGCAGCATTAATTCAGGGCACAATGCTTGATAAATTGAGAGGGATTCCCTCCCCGCTACCCCCCTCTAAGTACGGAAATCTCTCTGTAGCGGGTTTTACTGTGTTCTGCATAGTCATCCATCTTCTCAGACTATGTTTTTTTCACGTTTGCTAGGAAAACATATACAGTAATTTAGCTTTCCCATAATCTCCCAGCTATAATCCAGACAGATTTCTCCCGGATTTCTATTATCTCGATTTAGCAATATGTTGTTGGCTGGGCAACTTAAATTGCAGTAAAGCCTTTAGTCCTCACAATAAACATATTCTGATGCCTCTATAAATGAAGCGATGGATTGCTCTTGGCATTAAACACATGTAAACCTGTATATTTGCAGGGGGCAAGCATTGCCCAGCTGGGGCAAAGGTTTAGTGGAGTCCACGTATTTTGCTGCACAACAGATGCTCCATGTGGTGTTTACATGAATCTCGAGGGGAAAGACATCCAACCCCATAATAATAGGAAAGAATATATGGCTAGAAGGTCATTGGCAACACTTTTTAGACATTTTCAAGGGGCTTACCTATCAAGCAACTCAGAATCATTGAACTTTTCATTTACTTGTTTAATAAATGTATATCCTGTCTATCCAAAATTGTTTGAGGCAGCATACAAACATAAACTTGCAAGCAAACAGAACAGTAATTCATAGAATAAAATGATGCAAAACTGAAACGGCGCAAGACTTAAATGGTACAGTAGCAGGTAAAAATGCAATGTGGATTTAAAACATTTTAAGCTAACATGTAGATCAAAACAGCAGCAATAAAATACATGTACCGAATTAAAATGCCTGCATTAATAGGAATGTTTTTACCTTTTTTGACTGAAAGGTCACAGCGATTGGTGTCAGGCATATGGAACTAGGGAGGCATTCTTTTTGGGAGAAGCAGCACCAGCCCATCCGTGTGGCCAGTTGAAATGGTCACATCAAGCAGCTCACTTCTGGCATCAGAACTGGACTGGGGAAAGTCTGCTAAAAATTGTGGAGCACCGTGAGGTAAGGAAAAGAATGGGAGGTTTTGTTCTCCTGTGTGCATGATCCTTTTGGTATAAAAGAGATGCCACACTTTATAGGTGACTGGGGCAAGCATGTGCTCCTGCTGTCTAGTTGGGCCCTGGGGTTAATATCCATGAATAGACCACTCTTCCTCCTCCATGAATGTGTCTAATCCCCTTTTAAAGCCATCTAAAGTACCAATCATCATTATCACATCTTCTCTCCAACAGACAATTTAATCTTCTTCCTCAAACAGATGCGTAGGCCAGACTATCTCACTGGGGAAGTTCCAGCAGTGTCACTTCCAGGTCCTCCTCCCCTTGAGAGGCCCTGACATTGCAGATAGGGCTGACCCATTCATGAGGCTAATAGAAGCAGTTACCTCAGGCAGCAGAATGGTTGGAGGGCACCCATTTCTGACTGCCTACTTGCCTCCACTGCTCCTCCTTTTCCCACTCCCTGGATTGGGCAGAGTAGAAGAGGATGTGTGAAGGAAAGGAGCGTGGTGGACCAGCACATCTCCAACTAATATAAACTAATCACTGATGCTCAGTCTAGCACACCACTTTCCTCTCTTTCACACTTCTGCTCCATCTCCCTCTTCCTTTTCCAATCTAGGGAGTAGAAGGAGCAAAAGAGGAGAGCGGTGGGCTAAAGGGTTGGAGGAGCAGAGGCTAGCACATTGCTAGGTAAAGGATGGCAGCATTTGGCACACCACCTCACCCACCAGGTGACCAGTGATGGACAGGATTCTTCCAATGGGTAATGCTCTCTCTCATACACACCCACACACAAGATAACATAACATGGAACACAGTTGATTAGGAGTTCTCTTGTATAAGTGTCATTTCAATAAACAGGAGCTGTGCAAAAGCTCCACTGTGGGTCAGAGATCCATGTGTCTTCCTTAACAGTGCCATCTTGAAAGGTCTGACTGAAGGAAAGGCACTTCTCATGCATAATTTGCAATCCACAATCACTGAATGAGAAAGCAGAACATCTGTCAAAAACCACCACACTAGCAGTCTTTGTCAAAAAAAGAAAGATCAAAACTTTATATTTTGCAATACAATGCATTTTCTAGACTGACCAAATTCTGGCAAAAGTTTCCATTTTAAAAGTTTCCGTGTAACGGCTCAGCTGCCTGGTGGGGGCCTGGATATGGCGTGAGCCATGCCCCCGCCCCCACCCGGGGCAACTAGGCTTATGGCCGCCCTCCTGGCTGTGCCGACTCCCCCCGTCCGCCAACACACCCCCATCCGCTGGATCCTACCTTTCCTGGGTTCATCGGCTGGGCGAGGGCTCCGTCGGCGGAGCAGGGAAGACCGGCCTTGCGCCGGCCTTCCCTGCTTGAAAGTACAGTAGTTGCAAACGTGCTTTATGGCATGTTTGCGACTAATTTGGTGTTTAGATCAAGTTTGGGCTCTCATTTTTGTTCTGCTTTTCCATTAGAAAGTTAGTGATAAAAATTAGTAGAAAAAATACAGTGCAGCATGTCATGGAAAAAGGTTAGAATTAGTAAAACATGACATCCAGTTTTATCAATGGGTCTATAGAAGTATCCGAAGGAACATAAAGTACTGTATCTCTAATGGCTCAATCCTATCCCCCGCCGGTCCACAGCATGCAGCACTGCTGATGGAGTGCACACTCACTGCTGCTGCTGAGATCCTCCCTCTCCTATCCCTGGTTTGGCCTGGTCCTCGCCCTGAACCGCCCTGCCTCTACCTTACCTGCTCCAGTGGGGTGTCTGGGAGCTGCTAGCATGCGTTTGGGGCCTCCATCCATTTGTGCCGGTGGCTCCAAAGTGCACAGCGGCAGCGCAGCTTCCATGCTATTGGAACAGGGTTTGCACTGATGGATTGTGAATCTGTCAGTGTAAGCCCAGCATTGGACTGGGCTATAAGAAGGACAGAGGATCAGAGAAAGGTCTTCAGGGAGATCAACTGATAATCTGGAATAATTAAGTTTGAATAAATTGGTAGGTTAATTTTCTTTAAAAAGCCCATCTAGTTCATGGCACAATCCAGAAGTTTGTTTGTTTGTTTTTCTCTTTCTTTCGTTTTATTTTTGATGTGCTAAAGGCCCCCTGCAATGATTGTACTACATCTTTTTGGGGGACACAGATTCTTTAAGATTTTCTAGCTTTCTCTTTCTGCTGCAGCCCATCCTTGCAAGATAACACAACATTACATCACTGTATGGCAAGAAGCCCCTGGATGAGTCACCGTGGCTTGTGACCTCCACCTCCTATCATTAAATCCAGTTAAAGAGTGTTCTGCACAACCCTGGTGTGTGCCAAATGCTACCTCTATGGTTATTAGAGAAAGGTATTAATACTAGTAGTTATTATGTAATAAACCCCTACAGAGTTTAATGACTTTAAATGTATACATTAATAGGAGTTCCATATTTTATGTAGCCTTCAGATCTTCAAGATGGGCAAATCCATAAAACTCTGCCAATATTTAATGGCCATTATGGTTTGCATTAGGTTGCTTAAGCAGGAATTGTTGGACTTGCGTTGTTCTTTTGAACCTCTTCCCAAAGAGCAAAGGCCATTGCTTCCCTAAAATCTCTCTTGCTCTTGATCCAGAACATTGGCTGTTTGAATCCCTTTCCTCTTTATCTCCTAACTGCCCTTAAAAGAACCTTTAGAACCAGCTTCATTTTTGTTGGGCTGCTGAAGTATTGAGCTGATGTGTCTCAGTTTTCAGTTGCCCCCTATATTAGTTATAATGCTGACTTTGCATCTCCAATTTTAAATCAATATGGTAGTTAATGTAGTTCCCATGCTATTTCCTTCTTAACTGAATTACCACACCCGCCTGCCATTATTTGCATACAGGCTGAACAATAGAATGAACTTTCCATATAAAAGGATAGCTCAGCACCTTTGAACAAACTGCTTTGAAAGTTGCAGAAACTTCCCCAAAAAGTTTGGACAACTTGTAGGTCTAGGTGTAAATCCTCTGAGTTGGAGGGCCAAAGTTCTCACTCAGCAAATGCCTATGTACTATACCAATAACTTTTCACCATATGCTGTACAGATACAATCCAATGCATTCTTTGTTAAATTTTATTTATAAGCCTTTTTTTTGCTCAACATAACAAAAATTAGGAGGACAAAAATAAAAGGGGAAAAAGGAAGGGAGAAGGAGATAAAGGATTGAAATTGTATGGTGAAAGTTCTAGTTCAACTGTTCTCAATAGAATAATCCTTGGGGAGGCTTTGATGAGGTGTGACCTGGGAGAATTTGTCCAGGAAATCCAAACGTAGGTTCCACATGCCATGGAAAGCATATGGTTTCAATTGTTCCTTGGCTGGTCAGATTTGATGTGTTGTTCTCCAGATTCTGTTACACCAGGTAGCCAATGCTGACATGGTCTTGAATTTCTGGTGAGATGCCACTAGCACTCTAACCACTGCTAAAAGATTTACCACATAAGTACCATATAAGTAGGCTTACCAGATTTCTGGCACCCCCAAGGGGGATGGGAGTGACATCACAAGAAGGCGGGTCAAAAACTGTGATGTCACTTCCGCCGGAAGTGGGCGTGTCCACCAGAAGTGGGCGTGTCCACTGTAAAATACAGTATTTTACCTTTTTCCCCGTGCCTCTGAGCACGTGCAGATTGCCGCCGCTGTTTTTGTCCCAGCCAGCCAGGTGCATTGTAATGGCCAGTGCTGGCCGTCACAACGCAGCCAGCTGGCTGGGATGAAAACAGCAGTGGCACTCTGCACGTGCTCAGAGGCACGGGGAAAAAGGTAAAATACTGTATTTTATTTTCTGAGACTTTTATTTCATTTGTGTATTTTAGTTTATTTGTGTATTTTATTTTATGTGCTGTTTGTGTATTTTAGTTTATTTTATGTTTTATGTTTATTTTAGTTTTATTTTATGCTGCCACTTCGTCGTCCCCCTGTCCGTCCCATCCCCCGAACTGTCTCTTTTACTGCCCTGGCCCTGGCCTGCCGGCTGCATTGCGGCGGGCCGGAGCTCTTCCAAGACTGTGCTGCAGCTGCAGCGCGTCTCTGTCTCTTGATCTCTGTAGTCCCGCGCGCCTGCGCGAGACTGGAATCGCTCGGAAGATGTCCGAGTGAACTCGGACAAATTCGGAGACATTTCAGCCTCGCACGCATGCGCGCAAGGCTGGAATGTCTCCGAATTTGTCCGAGTTCACTCAGACATCTTCCGAGCGATTCCAGTCTCGCGCAGGCGCGCGAGACTACAGAGATCAAGAGACAGAGACGCGCTGCAGCTGCAGCACAGTCTCGGAAGAGCTCCGGCCCGCCGCAATGCAGCCGGCGGGCCGGGCCGGGACAAAGACACAGTTCGGGGGGGACGAAGGGGCGATACCGGGACTTTCCCGGTCAAAAACGGGACTCTGGTAAGCCTACATATAAGAGTTACCTTGATAAGTTCGAGACACGCCGCCGGCAAAAATCTGTGAAAGCCTCCAGGAGGAGAGATAAGAGCCTCCAGCTGCGTCGGTTGAGTGTGGGAGGCGCCAGCCAGCAGAATTGTCAGACTGTAAAAAGGATACCACCTGGAAAGTAGCCGTTCATGAAAGATTGGACATTTATATTTACGTCCCGGCGGTGGAGTAAGGCCGGCCGCCCTTACTCCTGAGTCGTCGCGAATGTGCTTTGCGGCACATTCACAACGGCATCCGGCGGTGGAGCACTTGCTTCACCGCCGGATTACTCAGCAGGATTGCGCTGTTAATTTAATAAGGAACCTGCTTCTAGGAAAGGATTTTATTACAGCAGGCGAAGCAGGAGCAAATATGGTTTGGGTGGCTGCTGGAACATCACAAATCTATTGTGGATTTTTTCCCCTTCTTCCCGATTCTGCTGTTGATATCTTCTTTCATTTAGTAATTCAACAAGTTATCTGTGCAGGACAGGACACAATCCATGAAAAGTTCTTCTGTGTAAGGCTTGTTAAAATGAACAGGAATTCCCATTTGTTTCAATAGGGGTTGTACAGCAGAACATCGTGGTGGATTGTGCACCATATTAATTTGTGTGTGTGTGAGGGGGGGAACAGAGAGGAAGTGCCATTTTGGTTTTCCACCTTGGGAACCAAAATGCCTTGGGCCCGTTCTTTACAGTGGTGAAGAGAACTCTAGGTGTTGTCCACATGGGGGAGTGTTGTGCTAAACCTTACATCACTTTTTTTCAGTGCTGCTTTCTGTTCAAGACTGCTGGTGTGGCATGTTCCTCCACAGACACACCCTTCTAGTATATGCCTCCTGATGGCAAGTACCATTCTGGCTGTATAGGGCTTCCAAGTTCCACTTCTGCCCAGGACAACCAACCACATTGAAGCTTCCTGGGGGGGGGGGGGTATTAGCAAGCAGCGAACCCCACAGATGTCCTGGCCCTGCCTCATTCATCCCTGTAAGAGCTTTCTCATCTCCTTTGTTAACTCTCAGTTAAAATGGCCTTTGTAATTACAACCCTCTTAAAGTGACAATGTCCTTGCATTGAGCCTCACAAGAGCCAGGCACTCCATGCTAGCACATTCCTCCCAGTAACTCTGCCAGCGTCCATGAAAACCCCAACAAAGCCCATCAATCATGGGATGATAGCCTGATGTCAGGCCAATGTTGGCCCAACGTGCAAGAAGCCAGTAACTGCAACCTACACAGACCCAATGCCAGTAGCCAGAACAGTGCCACCAGGGTGAACTTAGTGTGGCTGGGTAGGCACAGGTCCAATAAGTGCCTGCCACAGAGATGACACGCACATTGCAGCCCCCAGAAATCAGCCACTGCTGCCGACCATGGGAAGATGCCCTAATGACACCCTACAAGCACACGACACAAGTATGCCACAGTACAGTATCTCCCTTTGCAGGAGCTACGGTGGTGCAGACAGCAAGGAGGCAAAAGCAGAGAACTGCTAGGAATCCCAGCACATAGGACTGAAGGCTCCTTATGCTATGGCACTTGAAAAAACACACACCTCCAAGAAATACAGACTCAGCGGAGCAAGGGAAGGAAGATAGCTCCCTTGGGAGAGGGCAGCCATGTGAAATAAGCCATGTGAAATAATCACATGTCTCTATGGCAAGAGTGTAGGTTCTTGTGGAGGAATTACCAGCTGGAAGGAACCTTTCTGCCAGGGAAGGGACTGGAATAAGTCACAAAGGGAGCCTCAACAGCACTCAGGCAAGGCAGGGTGTTGGTATCCCACTTGGGGTGGGGAGCCAGGCAAGGCAGGTTTGAGACCACCTAAAGGGCTTGCCATAACCAAGAGCACACTCACCTTTTGCATGACTTGTCAAAAAACACCCATGGCAGGGACAAAAGAAGAAATGAAATGTAGGTAGGTGTAGAATTCACACTGGCCAGTCCACACAGCCACAGAGCACCTCATGGAACATTTAGCATCCCACAGTACCGCAAACAGGCGTACCTGGCAAACAGGCATCGCTGCTGTTTTGAGCCTTGGGGAGGCCTGCTGAGGTGCCCACGCCCTCCCCCCCGAACCCTTCGGGGAGCTGGCAGGACAACCAGGTACATTGAAAACAACATTTTGGGGGCACGGCGGGTACGATCCTGGAGCGCTGCCGATGCCGTTCGGGCTGGCCACCAAAGGTAAATTGGACACTTCCGGAAAACGTGGTGGGTCTCAATCCACCATTTTGAGAACCCCTGGTTTATAGCAAAGACACATTTGACAATAGTGAAGGGTCAGTATTTGGTGTGGGGGGGTAGAAGACAGGTATGCGGCATCAATATGTTGCAGCATGGGATTCCCTCCCATCCATCTCTTACCTGCGTGGGGTACATTGGTTTTGTAGTGGAGTAGAGGAAAACAACAGAATGGGGAGGACTAGAGATCTCTTCAAGAAAATTGGAGATATCAAGGGAATGTTTTATGCAAAGATGGGTATGATAAAGGACAAAAAAGGCAGGGACCTAACAGAAGCAGAAGAGATTAAGAAGAGATGGCAAGAATACACAGAAGAACTATACAAGAAAGATCTTAATGTTCCTGATGACCATGCTGGTGTGGACCATGCTGGTGTGGTCACTGACCCAGAGCCGGACATCCTAGAGAGTGAAGTCAAGTGGGCCTTAGGTAGCATTACTAACAACAAAGCTAGCGGAGATGATATTATCCCAGCTGAGCTACCATATTTTTCGCACTATAAGACGCACTTTTCCCCCAAAAAACATAGGGGGAAAAAAGCATGCGTCCTATGGTGCGAAGTAAACATCGGGGGGAGGCCTGCAGAAGCTCGCGCACGCCTGCCCCGATGTTTACTTCGGCCCCAAAGAGCGATTTTCGGCCATTTCCGGAATGGCCGAAAATCGCTCTTTGGGGCCGATGGGAGGCCTGCAGAGGCTCGCGCAGGCCTGCCCCGATGTTTACTTCGGCCCCAAAGAGCGATTTTCGGCCATTTCCGGAATGGCCGAAAATCGCTCTTTGGGGACAATGGGAGGCCTGCAGAGGCTCGCGCAGGCCTGCCCCGATGTTTACTTCGGCCCCAAAGAGCGATTTTCGGCCATTCTGGAAATGGCCGAAAATTGCTGTTTGGGGCCGAAGTAAACATCGGGGAGGTCTGCAGAGGCTCGCGCAGGCCTCCCCAAAGCCCCCACAGCCCTCCCCGAAGCCCAGGTAAGGACAATTTTTCCCCCTCTATTTTATGCTCCATAGGATGCATGTGTCCTGTGGACCGATGCGTCCTATGGAGCGTAAAATACGGTACTTAAAATCCTAAATGATGATGCTGTGAAAGTGCTGCACTCAATATGCCAACAAATTTGGAAAACTCAGCAGTGGCCAAAGGATTGGAAAATGTCAGTTTACGTTCCAATCCCAAAGAAGGGCAATGCCAAAGAGTGTTCAAACTACCGCACAATTGCACTCATTTCACATGCTAGCAAGGTTATGCTCAAAATCCTACAAGCTAGGCTTCAGCAGTACGTGAACGGAGAACTACCAGAAGTACAAGCTGGGTTTCGAAGAGGGAGAGGAACTAGAGATCAAATTGCCAACATGCGCTGGATCATGGAGAAAGCATGAGAGTTCCAAAAAAACACCTACTTGTGCTTCATTGACTACGCAAAAGCCTTTGATTGTGTGGATCACAACAAACTGTGGCAAATTCTTAAAGAGATGGGGGTACCAGACCATCTTACCTGCCTCCTGAGAAACCTGTATGCGGGTCAAGAAGCAACAGTTCGAACCGGCCATGGAACAACCAATTGCTTCAAAATTGGGAAGGGAGTACGGCAAGGCTGTATATTGTCACCCTGCTTATTTAACTTATATGCAGAGTACATTATGAGAAATGCAGGGCTGAGTGAATCGCAAGCCGGAATCAAGATTGCCGGGAGAAATATCAACAACCTCAGATATGCAGACGATACCACCCTAATGGCAGAAAGTGAAGAAGAACTAAAGAGCCTCTTGATGAGAGTGAAAGAGGAGAGTGCAAAAGTTGGCTTGAAACTCAACATTAATAAAACTAAGATCATGGCATCTGGTCCCATCAATTCCTGGCAAATACTGTAGAAGGGGCAGAAATGGAAGCAGTAACAGATTTTTACTTTTTGGGGTTCCAAGCTCACTGCAGACGGAGACAGCAGCCATGAAATTAAAAGACGCTTACTCCTTGGAAGGAAAGCTATGGCAAACTTAAACAGCATAATAAAAAGCAGAGATATCACCATGCCAACAAAAGTTCGTATAGTCAGGGCGATGGTGTTCCCAGTAGCAATGTATGGTTGCGAGAGTTGTACCATAAGGAAGGCTGAGCGCCGAAGAATAGATGCTTTCGAACTGTGGTGCTGGAGAAGACTCCTGAGAGTCCCTTGGACTGCTAGGAGATCAAATCAGTCAATCCTAAATGAAATCAACCCTGACTGTTCCCTGGAATGACAGGTACTGAGGCTGAAGCTCAAATATTTTGGCCACCTAATGCAAAGAGAGGACTCTGGAGAAGACTCTGATGCTGGGAAAGATTGAAGGTAAAAGGAGAAGGGGAAGGCAAAAGGATGAGATGGTTAGACAGCATCACCGATGCAACGATGAAAATGAGCGAACTCAGGAAGATAGTGGAGGACAGGAAGGCCTGGCGGGATATGGTTCATGGGATCACGAAGGGTCGTCGGACACGACTTAACAACTGAACAACAAGAGTCCCCTTGGGTGTTTGTGGGTGGAGTCCTCCTGGGGCAAAGTCCCTGCAATAAGAATTCTGAGGACATTCACAAAAGTTCCTTCCTTGCCTTGCAAGCTATGAGAGGCAGCAGACTGTTTGTGTACGAAGTGCCCTTTCTCCATGGTTTCCATCACCACAGTTAGAGTGTGTGTGCTCTAAGTGTGCACAGCATGAGCCAGAGAGGTATAGCTCCATGCTGCACACCCTGTCCTCTGAGTTCTGATAGGGGCTTTAGTAATAGTGTTGGTGTCCTATGATTGGCTGCGAAGTGTAGTCTGTACCCTGCCATATAGGAAAGTGGCTGGGGTGGAAGAAGGCAGGAGTTGAGATTTTCTGTTGTTTCCCCCTTCCCCATTGTTTCCTATGGCTTTTTAAATTCCTAGTGGGTGTAGCCTTTTGCTGACATTTAGAGCATGTCCATCATCTGGAGGGGATCTAGGAAATGGCATATGTTGACTGCTCCGTCCTCATTCCTGCCACATCTCTACCCTGTTTGGGGATTTGCACTGGTGGTAGTTGTGCTGGCATCAGAGGTATGTCGGCATAGTGTTGCGCCAGTATCTGGGGTGTATCCATCTGTGGCACTGGGGCTATGCTGTGGCACTGGGGCTACTCCTGTTGTTGCACTAGTGTAGCCATCCTTGTGCGGGCGTCCAAGGGCACATGCCGTGTTCTAAGCTGCTCAGACTGCATCAAAAGTATAGGTTTATTTATTTATTCCATTTATATTCCAGTTTTTTTTCCCAAATGGGCACCCAAAGCAATGTAATTTGTGTAAACCAAATATTATAAAGACACCATATGCCTCCATTAATTTTTCCTCCAAAGGAAAACAGGATCCAGGTAGTGGATCCCTTACCCCCCCCCCCCTCAAATTTTCCACTGCTCAGGGTAGTGGAGGTTGTGCATAACAATATGTTGGTAGTGTAAATATAACCTGTGAAATTAACTACTACAACTCCCTTTTTGGAACTGCATATCTCTGTCTGTTTTCCCAGACTAGCACAGATCATGTTCATATGTTCCTAGGGCTGCTTCTGATGTTACAATTACTGATCACAGGTGGGCCCCGGGCCAACGAAAAGTGAGTTATTCAGCAGTGCAGACTAAAGAGAGACACGGAGTCAGTGATGCCATATACTTGATCAACTAGTGTTGGTTTGCAAGACTGGGATTGCTTTCTTGTACAAAGCACAGACATCAAAACAAGAGCAGCCTGAGTTTTTCTCTGTCGCAGAATGTGTATTAAATTTTCAGTTACGCTGGCCAGAGTTCAGAGTAGCTCTCCTCTCTGAGCTGCCAAAGAAACTGAGGGTGGAGAACCCAAATTTAGCTTGGCCCTCATATCAGGGAGGCAGCTAAATTTATTCTTGAACTGGCTGCCTTGTCGTGCCAGTTTCTCCTTGTCTAACCTCTTGCAATCTGTAGCGTAAGAACTGTACACATTCTAATGTTTAATGTCTTGGACAAAGTAATACATTACAAAATTGTTTGGACTGAATAGATTTTCATTTCATAGGTCTGAAGTTAGCTATTGGAGCATATTTTCATGTCACCTCCCATTCGTAAAATTGATTTCTAACCTGAACTAAAATGTGCAGAGAAGAAGAATTGTGGCTTGCGATTCTTTCTTTTGCAGTTGGCACAGGAAAACTACATCTGATGGAATGCCGCCCCCTCCTACAATTCTCCCCCTATGTGCTTTAAGATCTTTCTACTTTGAGTGCCACTGTCTGAAGTACAGCAGGTGTGCATTAGAATGAGGGTCTTCTTGGTGGCTGCACCCTTTGTATGAAACTTCCTATCCAGGGAAGTTTGCTTAAGCTCACTCCTAATGATGTGGAACATTGCCAGTTTGATAGAGCTGACTCTGTTCTATAGCCTTTCTGATGTCCAAGCCCTAGCATGAGCCATGTGTCAGACCTTTGAGGAGCACAGCCCCAGTTTGGCAGCAGACCTTGAGCTTTTTTCGCCACTGTTTCAGGGCAGCAAGCAATGGAGCTACCTCATCATTGGCTGGAATTCCCTGCCCCCCCCCCCCCCCCGCCAAATGCCAGTGCCCAGAGTTCTGGGGTGGTGGAAGATTTAGGACAGACAAAAGGAGGTATGTCTTCACTCCACGCATAATTAGTCTATGAAATTCATTGCCACAAGATGTAGTAACGGCAACTTGCTTGGATTGTTTAAAAGGGGATTGAACAAATTCATGGAGGACAATCAATGGGTACTTGTTAGGATGGCTATGCACTACCTCCAGGTTCACTGGCAGTATGCCTGAGTACCAGTTGTAACAGAGCAATGTTGGAAGAGAAGTATTCCTTTCTCTCTTGCTTGTGGGCTTCCAGGGGCAGCTGGTGGGCCACTGTGGGAAACAGGATGCTGAACTAGATGGGCCTTTGGCCTGATCTAGCAGGGCTTCTCTTACTGTATGTTCTTATTGCTTACATGCAGGCTGTAACGCCATTTCAAGCCTACTCAAATGGGTGTTCCCTCAAGCAAGCAGGGCAGGCTCCCTTTCAGCATTTGGCAGGGCTCATCTGCCACTTGCTCTTCTCCCTCTCCTCTTGCTTGGAGGAAGCCTTTATCCTAACTTCTGGCATGTGTTGAGATATCAGGGTGTCAGTCAGCACTGGCAGCATAGCATCACTCCTTGTCTGGCCATGTTTACTTCTGCCACAGCATGAAGCCACTGGGAAGATCTGGGTGGCATGGCTCCCAAAGCCTTTGTGGATTGCTTGTCATGCTGCCACCATACTGTATAGATTGTAGCATGATTTTATGAGCTTATTGGTTTCATATTATGGTTTGGTTGTGAATGGCTTCAGGAGCTGTAGTTGAGAAGGGAGATATAAGTTTTTAAACAAACAAATAACTATGGTAACTTCTTGGTGGATTGTGACACTGGACCAGAGTCTTGAAGCACACACTCAATTGTATGCTAAAACAAAATTCTTTAATATCTATTAAATACAATCTAGTTGAAAACAATGTTAAAACAAGAGCATACCTGATAACAAGGACCTCTAAAGCAAGAAGAGTCTCAAACAGTTGCAGATGGCCAGAGAAAGACAGGGCAGAAACAAGCTCAACAGGGGGAATCAGGTGACCCAAGGAGCCAATCAGGTTCTACCTACACCCATAAAGCTTCAGACCATGAACCAGCTCCTCCATTTAAGCTGTTTTTGTACTGTCCTGTCTCTCTTAGTCTCCCTCCCTCCATTGTTTACCTGGCGAGAGAGAGAGAGAGAAAATATTGGATTTATGGAGCAGCTTAAACCTCCAATAGCCTGCAGTCTTTGCTGTTGATTTTGTGATCAGGCTTAAGGTTAATTGTAAGATGTGAATCTGTGACCAGTATCATCACAGAGTAAGTCCCACTGTGTTCTTTGCTGCTTGCTCCCAGGTAACTATGTATAGGATTTCAGCCTTAAAGTATTTTTTTAGAGCCCAATCCTAGGCATGTCTACTCAGAAGTAAGTCTCATTATAGTAAATGGGACTTACTCCCAGGTAAGTATGTATAGGATTTCAGCCTTAAAGTATTTTTTTTTAAATCTCTGGTGCATTCTATTCAGTAACGTGTACTAATTGTGTAACATATACCGTATGTGAATAGATGGTTGACAAAACTCTTATGCCCAAGACAAAATAAAAAGGACATAAAAAAATAAAACTTCCAAATCATGAAAGAAATCTTCATTTTTTCCTGATATATTTTCCCCTCTAATTTTCTTTGCCACCAGCAAGGCATGTGAGGCTGCAGAGTTAGAAATACTTGCTGGAACTAAGCGACTGCCGTATTTTACGCTCCATAGGACGCATGCATCCTATGGAGCATAAAATAGAAAAAAAAATTGTCGGGCTTCGGGGAGGGCTGTGGGGGCTTTGGGGAGGCCTGCGCGAGCCTCTGCAGACCTCCCCGATGTTTACTTCGGCCCCAAACAGCGATTTTCGGCCATTTCCGGAATGGCCAAAAATCTCCTTTGGGGCCAAAGAAAACATCGGGGCAGGCCTGCGCGAGCCTTTGCAGGCCTCCCATCAGCCCCAAAGAGCGATTTTTGGCCATTCCGGAAATGGCCTAAAATCGCTCTTTGGGGCCAAAGTAAACATCGGGGCAGGCCTGTGCAAGCCTCTGCAGGCCTCCCATCGGCCCCAAAGAGCGATTTTCGGCTATTCCGGAAATGGCCGAAAATCGCTCTTTGGGGCCGAAGTAAACATCGGGGCAGGCCTGCGCGAGCCTCTGCAGGCCTCCCATCGGCCCCAAAGAGCGATTTTCGGCCATTCCGGAAATGGCCGAAAATCGCTCTTTGGGGCCGAAGTAAACATCGGGGCAGGCCTGCAGAGGCTCGCGCAGGCCTGCGCGAGCCTCTGCAGGCCTCCCCCCGATGTTTACTTCGCACCATAGGACCACCCTATGTTTTGGGGGGGAAAAGTGCGTCTTATAATGCGAAAAATACGGTAATTTAGGGTGGGATTGGCAATTTAGTGGTAATTTTACGGACCCTGTATTGGATATGTTCAGTATAGATTGCATTGTGTTTAATTGTCTGGGAAAAGAGTTATTAACTTTGAAGAAAACAATGTGATTCTTCAAGATTGTTATGAATTGATAAAGGTAGAGTTTATGTACTTGTTTTCTGATGTATACAATCACTGAATGAATTGTTCTTGGCAAGCAGCCTGACTAGCTCCTGTTAAATGGCTGCTACAGCATCCTTCTTACAGCTGTGCAACACTCAGACCAAATCCTCTTCTTTAGTCACCTTGGTTGCCATCTTCACTCTGTGGAGTTCCCCTGTGTTCACCTCATTCCCCTGTGCCACGTTTGGCAGACTTGGGCCTGGGGTACGGTCTCCATGTTCAAGGCTCTGTGCTTGGGAGCCAGTTCAAGTACAGCATGCCTGCGGAGTGCCAGGATTAGTTCAGTGGCTATCCAAATAAGTCTGGATGACATGAAGAGGAAGCTGAACCTGAAGTGCAGCAGGTACTACTTCCTTTGCCAAGATAAAGGCAAGCTCTTAGTATTTACATAATAAGGCCTAGCCATTCCAGATACATCATTCATACTGCCTGCCAATTTCAATGGCTGATGTTGCAAACTCCAATTTCCTTCCCCTGAAGTACCTGGAAGAGGCAGTCATTGCATCTGGATAATGCCCCTTTTTGACACCAGACAGAATTGAGTTGCTAGTATGTGGGGCTTTCCAGACCAGCCCCGCCTGGCCAGTAACTAAAAGGCTTTTTGCTTTTTTTTTTTTTTTTGGAGCTCAAATATGAGCTCCCCATTAAAGCAAAATGGAAGACCAATGACTTTTGTTCTTTCCCTTACTTTTGTTCCAAGGGCTTAAGGAGAAACATTCTTCACAGGAAAGAGAAGCAGCAGAGTGTCCTATGAGTCATAGGACACTCTGCTATGAGACACTATTGTTGCTTCCCCCCCGTACTTACTGAAGGTGTTTTCAGAGGCACAAGGCAGCTTCTTCCTCCCCTATCCCCATGGGAGCCAGCCACCATTTATGTTTCCTTCCCACTCCTGGAAGGTATGTTCCTGAGACGTCATGTTCTAAGATGGCTTCCTTCCTCCTTGCGGTGAGAAGCCATCCATGGTTCAAAGTGGCAGACATACTTCCTTATCCAGGCCAAGAGGTAAAAGTAAGGAGAAGGCAACTGATTAGCCCAGTTTTTCTCCCTGACTTCAGCAGTCATGAAGAGAGCTCATGGATGCTACCATGATGATAGATAGCCAGAGAACAGAGGGATAGCCCTCCCTCGTCTCTTTGAATGTACAGTTTATAGGGGGATTAGTCTGTGAACTTTCTCTCTCTCTTTGCATTTTACCCCTCCTTTCCTGAATATTGGCCCTTGTATTCATTAAATCTACAGTATTTGCTGAGGAGCAGGGCACAAATCAAGAGCATAGGGAGCTCCTGAACTTTAGACAAAATAGGAAAGTTGCTTTGTAACATTTCCAAAGCAAAATCAGTGTGGAAGAAACTTTCTGCCGCCCACTTCTACAGTGTGAGGATGATATGCTCTCAGGCTCAGACAAACTTCCCTCAGATAAAATTTTGGGAGGAAATGCCAACAAACGTTCGTATAGTCAGGGCGATGGTGTTGAGAGTCTTGAGAGTCCCTTGGACTGCTAGGAGATCAAATCAGTCAATCCTAAATGAAATCAACCCTGACTGTTCCCTGGAAGGACAGGTACTGAGGCTGAAGCTCAAATATTTTGGCCACCTAATGCAAAGAGAGGACTCTCTGGAGAAGACTCTGATGCTGGGAAAGACTGAAGGCAAAAGGGGAAGGCAAAGGATGAGATGGTTAGATAGCATCACCGATGCAACGAACATGAAAATGAGCGAACTCAGGAAGATAGTGGAGGACAGGAAGGCCTGGCGGGATGTGGTTCATGGGATCACGAAGGGTCGTCGGACACAACTTAACGACTGAACAACAACAACAACATCAAGACCTTAGACTAGAATTGCCAGGACAAGGCAACATTTCCAGCTTTCTAGCAACCCTCCTAAAAACAACAACACCCTCCTGGCAGAGCACAGAAAATTTTGGGAAACTGACTTTGAGTGGCAGACTCCCACTATATTTCCCAGTGGCAGTCTGACTCGGCTTCCCTGACGTTGCAGAGAGACAGCGTGAGGTAGTGGAGTGTGTTGCTTCGAGAGACTTGAGTTCAGATCCTTTTTTGACCAGGGGACTCCCTGGGTGACGTTGAGTCGATTGTTATCTCTCAGCCCAACTAATTTCAGAGTTGTGGAGATAATGTGGGATAACTCAAGGAGGTCAAGACACACAAATGTTAAATAATATAGTCCCCACAATAAGAATACTCTCTGGTCTTCAAACAGGATATTGCAGACCCTGCATGATTATTGCCATGGAGGAGAGGCTTTAAATACTGTAAAGTTGGATCTTTCCCTTAAAAGCTTTGGTTGAATCACTAAATATAGTATTTATCAAAATCCTCGCTCTCTTTTTTGCCAGGGCTATGCTAGACAAAAACAAGTCCTTGTGGAAACTAGAAAGAGAAGGTTTCTAGTAGGTGTCTTTTCACGTTGAGAGGGTTCATGAAGATTCTTGTAGACTTTATGACACATTTTCCCTACCCATTCATCTCACTGGATCTTGTTAAAGGAAAAATAATATTTACACCTACCTCAGAGACCACTATTTCATTTTCAATTTGGTTAAGAGTGTTCTTTCTTTCATGTTAGAGACAAGAGATGCTGGATTAATGACAGAATGATTGTGTTGATGACAACATCCAAGATCAGGCCAATGACCAGAACTCTGGACACAGGTTGGTTTTGTGGTGCTAGGTCAACCAACAAGTATGATGGTCTCAGCTCTTTCAGAGACTCCTTCTACCTTCCAATGTGAGATTCAGACAATATGCTTGCAGATTAAGGTCATGGAGGATGTTTGAGTATCACTACATTTAAAAAAAACCCACTACTAATTAGTCAACAGTTTTATCATAGATTGTTATAGAGTAATGAGTATAATAATGTGGGGAAAAACATAAGCTGTGTACTCATAATTTTCTTTAAAATTTATATTGATAAACTGATGAAAATAAAATTTATTTTGATGTTTGTGGTAGTTTCCTCCCAGCCCACAGGTGTACACATTTAACTCATGTTGTGTATATACACCCTTGGGTAAAAATGCCTTAAACAGCTTTTGAAATATCTGAAATATTGTGGTTGTTAACTTTACTCATTTAGCTTTAATACTCAGCCTTAAACCTTTAAGTGGTTATAACCTAACAATTGAGGGATAGTAATTTATATAAAATTTGTAATTGGGGTATGAAAGATGATTGATTCTACCAAGGGATTTAATTAGTTCAATTTAGCTGATAAAATGAGCTATTCAGTTAAATAGTTGCTAAAATAGTATAATAGCCATAAACTGATAGAATAGCTTAACAAGTTAACTGTTTGAGGAAGGATGATAATAGTTCAGCTACAATCCTATGCACACTTGCTTTGGAGTAAATAGTACTGATCTGAGCAGACTAGCACTAATCTGGATTGCATGTCATATCTTAAATAAAACTGGCAAAGAAGTCAGAACAAAGAAGAAAAATAGAGATGTATCCATGTCAGTATTGAACTTTAAAGAAAGTTTTTTATAACAGGACTTCATACATTGGAACATGTAGAATAGAAGTAACTGGAAACATGGATGAGAATGTTCTTAAATGAATACAGTACAGGTGGGCCCCCATATCCACTGATTCGCTATCCACGGTTTCAGTTATCCACGGATCGTGGGGACCCCCCAGGCTTTTACTTTTTTCTCAGTAAGCTTTGTTTCTTCCTTAAAGAAACAGGAGAAGCAGCCTCTAGCTGCTTATTACAGGCAAGTAGAACGAGCCTAAGTACTAGAGAGGCTCTGCAAGGTTAACAGAAACCTTGCAGAGCCTCTCTAGGACTTAGTCTCGTTCTACTTGCCTGCAATGGAGGCTGCTTCTCTGTTTGTTTTAAGGAAGAAACAAAGCTTGCTGAAAGAAAAATAAGAGCTGGGGGGGGGCAAGCATGCCTGCCTGCAGGGGAGGCAGTGTGGGGGGCCCCTCAGGAAACCATGGAGGGGGTGTTCGCTCTTATCCACGGTTTCAAGTATCCACGGAGGGGCCTGGAACATATCCCCAGCGGATATGGGGGCCCACCTGTAATTAGGTGGGATTGGGAGGGGTTGTAGCTCAGCTGTAGAGGACTTTTGCATGCAGATGTTCCTAGGCTAATCCCTGACAGCATCTCCAAGGAGGACTGAGGATGGACCAATGGTCTGGCTTAGTAGAAGGGTGGCTTTCTATGAGCTGGAAAGCAAAATGGATTTATTTATATCTACCCAACATAAAGTGATACTAAAAATGATTCTCATAGTTCTAATTAAAGAATAGTTTAGAGAACTGATGAACTGGAAATGAAGTTTAAAAAATAATTGTATAGGGAACTTCAGAAGGTAGAGAACTGGTTTGTAGACCAGGACATTATTAGACTTTTCCATATCTAGTAATAGCAGTTTTTCTTCTGTCCCTCATTCAGCAGGAGTTTCTCAAGGGTGTTTTGGGCCCTCCTTTCTCTATCTCTCCTTCCTCTTGGTCCTAGTATTTGTTGTGTTTAAAATTTATTATCACTCCTGCACAGATGACATGCAGCTCTCTGTTTCTTCTGCTCTCTCTCTTCTCTTGTCTCTTTTCTGTTCCTGACTGGATATCGTCTTCACTGCCTGAAGCTTACTAATTTATCTAAAACTGAGGCATTAGCCTGTCCTCTGCAAATCTCTTCTCATTCTCAATGTTTCTATTCTCTCTTTTTTTTTGGGTGGGGTATGGAACCTTGGCTCTTCTTTAAATCTAGCTATTTAAAAAACTTGTAATTTCTAACTTTAAATATTGCTAAAAAATGTTCTCTCTACTGCAAAGTCACCGTTCTATTCTTATTCTTTCCCATCTTGATTACTATAATTCTCTCCTTTCTGATTTGCCTCTCTTGGCTTCTTCTGTTTGGAATTCTGCTGTGGATTTGTTTTTCCTCTATCTTATTTTGTTAAAATCTCTTCATTTTTACATTTCTTCCACTGGCTCCTCTTTTCTTATCTGATATAGTTTGAGATTGTTACTACTGGGATGGTGATGGGCATTGGCCTGACTGACCCCTGAGCCCTTGGTATTAGTAGCATCTTCCAATACACCATCAGAGGGTGGGAGGGAGATGCCATGGCACCCCCAGCACCCCAGCAACCTGGTGCCAGCATTGGTTACTACTTATTGCTTCTAAATCTCTTAATTATTTAACTGTTTGAAATGAGACAGTAGCTCAGTGGTAGAGCACATACTTGACATGGAGAAGGATGCAGGCAGGCAGGGTTTGTTCTTTTAAACTTGGTTATTCTACAGTGCCTAATATTTGAGGCACTTCATAATTGCTTATCTGCGTACAAGTGTTCAGAACTATTGTTTCCTTACTGATATAGACCAATATTACTCTTTTTGTATTTCAGATGGGGGGGGAGGGTCTGGGGTTGAAAAAATATTAGTTTGTCTGAGAGACCATCTAGTAAGTTCATGGTTAGTCTGGGGGTGCTGCTGGATCCAGCTCCATACCTGGATACCCAGGTGACAACTGTGGTCAGGAGCATCTTTGCCCAACTCAGGTTGATGCACAAGCTGTCCATGGTGACCCATGCCCTTAGTTACACAGCAGTTGGATTATTATACAACTGTACTTTGGATAACATGGGGAGATACGTTTCCCAACAGCCGAGTGCTATGTGAAACAGTACTGTTAGAGGCTGTCGGGAACAGTCAAATGGGTGCTGACTGGCCCAGAATGCATTGCTCCATTGGTTAGAATAGCTGTCAATCATGCTGGGACGAAGAACGCTGTAACAAATCGGCACTAAAGGAAGCCATGTTACTGAAGGTGTGACACTAGTGCATTGGATGTGGAGTGTCTTTGAAATGTATCTAGAAAGTTTGATCCGGAATGCTGACACCAGATTGACTGGAGCAAATTATTGAATGTGCAACTCCCCTGTTGAACCAACTTCAGTGGCCCAGTTTGACAGGCCCAATTTAATATGTGTCTGACTTTTAAAGTTTTTTATGGATTTGGATAGGGTAACTCAAGAACCACCTTTCTCCTTTATGAGCCGTCTCACCTAACAAGATCTTCTTGGGAGGCCTTTCTGTGTCCTACCAACATCTGAGGCATGTTAGTTGGGACACAGGAGAGGGCCCATGCCTTGGCCGTGGAATTCTCTACTAAGGGCCGGCTGCCATACCCCTTTTCTGTCTTCTGCCAGCTTGTGAAGACCTTTCTGTTTAAGCGGACTTTCCCCTTAGGGCTCTTAGTTTCTTGTTGCTGGCTTTAATATTGTTTATATTGTGTTGATTTAAGTGGTTTCTGTGTTTGTAAACTGTCTTGAGCATGTCTTCATGGAAAGGTGACTAACCATTTTTAAAATATTAGTGATTCTGGGGCTTGAATCCTATCCAACCAGGCCCTGCCCTATCCCTTGCCATGGCTCAGGTGAAATCAGAACCAGATGCTTCCTAGCTTAGCTGCTGTGTCATCCTGCCTCGACTGAAACGGAGAGTTTCCACTCATTCCACCACAATTTAGCACTCTTTTCATTAACTATAGAGCAGTGGTTCTCAAACTGGTGGGTTGCGACCCACCAGGAGAACTGGAAGCAGCTGCCAGCCCCTTAAGGGATGGGGGGAACTGAGTCCGGGGGGAACTGAGCCTCCTCTGTGGGCCTCCCCGCATTGCTGATCAGCTCTCTACGGCGATTGTGAGCCACTCCCACCGCTGGGGATATGTTCCAGGCCCCTCCGTGGATACTTGAAACCGTGGATAAGAGCGGAGAGCTGATCGGCAGCTCAGGGAGGCCCGCAGAGGGGGCTGCCCCCCACGGCCTCCGGAAGGCCTGGTGCAACTATTGTAAGTTAAAAATAACCCCCTTTGCCACCGGTGGCGGTGTGATTCTGGGAACGCCGCCGTTGCCCCGCTCCCACAGGTACTTACGGTTCTCCCTGACTCATGGGGAGAACTTTGAGAACCGCTGCTATAGAGCCATTCTCTTTCATCTTTTGCTATAGGGAGGGAAGATGCTGCAACCCCTGAACCTGCACCTTAAAGCAGGGTTGGGAGGAAAGTAGAGCACAGGCTACCTTTGGACCGCTGGCCAATTTCTGGCAGACCCCCTAGCTGGAATTCTTCCAAAGAATATTTGAGGTTTGTCTTCTTTGGCCCAGTCCAGCAATGCACTTGTATTTATAAGCAAGCAGGCTCTAGTTATGCCTTAACTGTGCAGAGATCCTGAGTTGGCACTCTTGCTTAAGAATAAGTGCACTGCTGGACCACAGGAATTGCAGAAGGGAGAAAAAAAGGAAAAGTACACCATGCAAGCCTGAAGTTGGTATGCACTGCACCTGCTCAATAGGGCTGCATAAATGGCAAGAATTATTAGAACTGGGGGGACGGGACTCGCAGTGGCGCGCAATCCTATCCAACTTACACCACTGGTGTAACCAGCGGGGGAGGGCAGGGTGGGAGGCTTGGGAGGGGAAGGGAGATTTGAATCCCCCTTTGGAGGGGATTTGAATCCCCTTTCCATTCTAGGGCCTCCTGTTCTTGCTGCACTGCTGGTTACCGTTGGTGTAAGTTGGATAGGATTGCACTGTCAGTGAAATGGGCAGTAGGCTCAGAATAAAGTTTTTCCTTACCACAGTTATGATTAATGTATAGAATTCACTTCCACAAAATGTGCTGGTGGCTACTGGCTCCGATTGCTTTAAAGGAGGATTAGACAAATTCAGGGAGTAGGAATGGTCTATTAATGGCTTTTAATCATGAATATGATGGCTATGTGGAACCTCCAGCTCCAAAGGCAGTAAGTCCTCTGAATTACTAAGAATGGGAGTCAGAGTGACATGACCATCACCTTTGTGTCTAGTTTGTAAGCCACCTAGGGGCCAGGGCCAGCTCCATGGCCACCACTGAAGATAGGAGGGTGTAGGGCAATTCTTACACCTAGTTTGAAGGGGAGGGAGAGATTTGATTATTGTCCCTACGTTTGTGAAGTATTTTCCCTTGCACATTTGGAATGCCATTATTATGGGACGATTTCCTTATCAGGGCTGTCCTTTGGTGGAAAGTGGATCAAAAAGGTGAGGCGACACCTATGCATATTATAACTGAGAAGTCAATTGAGTTGGGTGGGGTTTGCTCCCAAGCGTGCCTACGGCTGTAACATTGTTTTAAAAATGCGTTCCCCATGTGACGGGGAGGGCTTATATAAGTGTATGGCACGGCTAAGCATAATTTGAGTAATGTTAAAGTATTTCGTGCAGCACGTTGCTTCTTCCAAGGTGCTGATTCCAACGTGCCCTCGTCCCGAGGAAGCGTGCCTAGGGGTCGCAGCCGGATTTTCTGCATGTTTACTGGGCAGCGAGTCGCAACGATCTCGATGGGTTTTCCTGCAGGCAAATGTCTGACAGGCGACAGCCAGACACCTCCCAAACGCGAGATGAAACTCCTGGGTCGCCGGAGAATCCGCTGCGATCGTCGGCGTGGTTTTGGAGAGTGTGTCTGGGACGCAGCTTGCTAGGAGCCCTTTACCTACCTGTTTGCCTTTTCCCTCTGGCATAGGTGGCTGTCGGGGGGCTGGCAGCTGGGCACGAGGAGGTTAGGCGAGGCTTCTCTGCGCCGTCGCAACCTCTCTTTTTCCTCGCCTTCGCCCGGGCACGCGCGCCCTATTTCACTGCTGGCCTCCTTCTCTCTCCTCCCCTCCCGCAGACAGCAGGGCGGGCGCCCAGACTGAGGCTGCGCGCACGACAGGCAGCCCGGCCGGCCGAGTCGGCGGCGGCTGCAGGCGGAGCAGGCAGGCAGCCGAGCCAGGTGCTGCGCCGGGGTCCCTTTCCCTCTTCTATGCCCGGGCCGCGATGCGCCTTCCTGGCCCTCCAGCTTAGCGGTGGCGGTAGCAGCGGGAGACTCCTCCTCCGGCTCCTGCTTGGGGATGCGCTCCTCTAGCCCGCAGCCGGGCCAGGCGGCTCCCGTGAGGGCTGCAGTAGCGGCGGCGGCGGCGGCTGGGAAGGCCTAGCTGAGCTCCGCGTCCTTTCCAGCCGCACGCCTTGCCTGCGTCCGCCCTTCCTGCAGCCTCCTCCTCCTTAGCCAGCTAAACCCGACCCGGCAGTGATGGCAGACGAGCCGCAGCAGGCGCCGCCACCGCCCGAGCCCCCCAACGGCGGTGGTCCAGCGACGGTGGCCCCCCCTTCACTGCCGGCTCTGGTGCCAGGGCTGCAAGGGGCAGAAGCCAACGCGCTGCAGCACAAGATCAAGAGCTCCATCTGGTAAGACAGCGCCAGGCTCGGGGGCCGGAGTGGGGGGAAGGCCAAAAGAGGCTCGGGGAGCCATAGACTTACTCATGCATGCGCTGCATGTGCACAGCCGCCTTCCTGCTGCATATTTATAGGGTGCTCGCAATGGTGGGGGTGACGGTGACTGTTGTGGTGGTGTCTTTGCGCGCGCGCCCCCACCCCATTTTTCATTTCTCTTAATGGGACTCTTCCCCTCCTTTTGCCATATCGTGGGTGTTCTTTTAGTAACGTTTGCACCGGGAACACTTCTCCCCTCCCTTGTTGTCTTCTGGCTCAAAACCTGCAACGCTATTTAAAAAGGAGGAAGGTTGCAAGTTCCAGCGCCCGACAGTGGGGTGTGTGTGTCTGTCTGCAGGGTGGGGGAGGGGGAATGGAAAATGTGTTTACTTGGCTCTGCGGAGAGAGCGAGATAGACACGCGCGCGCGCACTCTCACGCGGAGAAACGGAGCGGGCGGTGTAGCGAGGTGTGTGTGTATATATGTAATGCATGCATGCGGGAAGAGAGCCCGTGGAGCATGCAATACAAAAGCTTCCCACACCATCTGAAAGGGGCTGCTTCTAAGACCACAGCATAGCCAGGGGAGGGGGGTTGCATTAGCCCCGCGTGTCTCGTGTGCAAAAGCAGGTCGTTTCGCGAATGGGCATCGGGGCTGGGCAGAAGCAGAGGCAAGAAATAGCAGAAGCCACTGTGGGTGCTCTTCTAGAGGAAGACTCATTTGTCAAATGTGGCGAAGGCGGGGGCCGTCTCTGCCGCATGTTTACATGCATGCCCTACCATTGCTGCTGCCTGCTGCAGACACACAGAATGGTGTGACTTGCCTTAAGCTGATCAGTAGAACCTCGCTTGTTTACAGCAGCTTAATCGCCTTCCTATGAAGGGTGTCATTTTATCGTTATTGGCCTCCTTTTTGATTCGGAAGCAGACCTGCACTTTTCTGTAGAATTGCAGAAGGTGTTCATTCAAAAAAAGGCTGCAATACATGACCTGTACACTCCTAGATAGTGGGGCTTGCAGCCTGCTACGGATTATTTTAAGAAGAAATTGGGCACATGAAATGGAGGCACCTGATTTTTCTATGGCATTTTAAGCATTTTGATCTCTGTGCTGCAGGACTTAGAGGGTGCAAAAGCAAAATTCATGACTTGCCAAAGAAATGGCCTTTATGTTTTTAAAAAATAAAATACTGCAAAGGCCTGCCCACACTCCAATATGTGCCCTTTTGAAGACTTTAATATAATACATCTGACTTTGTCTTTTCAAACTGACCATTTTTAGTATGTGTGTTTGGTATTGTTCCATGTTATAAAGGACAGATTGAGAGATACACAATGAAAAACATGTAGGGTAGATTGACAATCCCAGAAAACAAGAGGATGCAATGGAGATGGTGATATAGCTTGTATGATGGAATTGCATTTGGAGTGGTAAATAGTCTGAGCAGGCTGTGGGGGACGCTTTCTATAAAGTTGCCATTAAAAAACCTTGGAAAATGTCGTTCTGTTTGCTGACTCCATAATCTACACGCTGCCTTTGTTTTGTTTACAGAATGCCATGAGTAGAGGATTTCTTCCTTAACATTCTCTCCATCAGTGTCCTGGTTGTGTGTTAATGGTTCCCAAGCATTTGACTTAAAATTATTTTTTAGACACCGACTTGGAAATACTCCTTCCATTTTCCTTTAGAAACCAGTTTCTTTAATAGTATGTTTACATCCCTGGCATTCAGATGAGGTGTAATATCCAAGTTGAAAGACAAAATGGCTACTAACTCAAGCCTCTCCCTTTTTGTATGCACTCGCACGTATAGGCTTAGGTCAAGCACAAAGCCAGAGGAGTTTTTTTCACTCAAACACAAGCTTTAAAAAAAAAAGACAGAAGAATATAATGTTGATGAGGAATTCACTCAAGCACAGCTTCTGCACAGCCTCTGTCTTTTCCTTGGAGCTTGCTGAGGAGTTCGTGGGAGAGGGTGGCTAGTGGCAGCGCTGCTTATTGAGTTGTGCCTTTACTGGGTGTGTTATTGATTGGCCTGTAGCTATCCATGAGTTTCTAAAAGGGGACATAATTTATGTGGTCAATTTTTTTTTTGCCCTAAAGGTGATCTAAGCACCCTCACTTGAAAGGGAACCCTACTGATTTCAAGAGAGCGTACTTTTCAAGTGTTTTTAGGCATCTAGCTGTTTTGGGCACATGTTCCAGTCCAGATAATGATTACTAGTTCCCATCAACCACTTGTTTGTACTCCAGGACACTAGTCCTGAAAATGCAAAGCAGGGAGAGAGCCCACCTTGAACTCCATGGGAGGACGTTCTGAGTAAACCTGTTCAGTAACTTGACCAACAGGGTGGGCATTCGGGGAATTTAATTAAACATTTAAGTTGCATCTCTCCTCTGCTTCAGACAGCTTAAGGAAGCATATAGGAGGTTAGCCCATCTTATTCTGACCTGGGAGGTAGGATAGGCTGTGAGACTGAGGGATTGGTCTGAGTCTGAGACCACTTTGTGAACCAGGGTTAAGTGGAAGGATTTGGATCCAGGTCATCTTGATCCAAGACCAATGCACTAGGGCCATTTTACACCATGTCTCCCAGTGCACATCTGTGGGTAGGGTAGTGATTCAGATTCATATAACCGGGTGTCTTGGCATTTTAAAGGCTAACAAATTTTATTGTAGGTTAATTTATTGTAGATTTATTGTAGGTGCTGCAATCAATTTTAGTATTGGGGATGGCACAAGTTGCTTCATTGTGTTTGCTGCTACAGACTGACATGGCTGCCCCTCTGGGAAGTTAAAATCATGTAAGCGACAGTGAGAATAGAACCAAGAAGTGAAATTTTACTGTAGATGCAATTTATATCCCTTTTAACTGTGTTGCTCTTGTGGAATAGTTAGACCCTCTTGTTGTTATGAGCCATTCCTTATAAGTTGTTGCATTGGAGATCACATCTGTGAAATTATCTAAAAAATGTCTAAGCTAAGGTATTTTTAAATGTGTGCAGTGCTTCCAGAACGCAGTGCCCTTCTGCATGTTCTGCTCATGGAGCCTTTTTGTTTTGCTCCGACAATGGCTAACTGTGGGAATAGCATGTGCTTCTACTGTGCACTGTGTGGCTAGTAAACAGTCTTCAACTGAATGGGCTTATCTCTCTATTTACTGGTACTCATGTCGTCAGCCAGGGTTGTTGCAGAGCATTGCAATTTATATTAAGCGTTGGTATGGCTTTCTAATGCCATTCCTATCTAATGCTATGAGTCTTTGGGTCAGGGTGGGGTAAAAATCCCATAAATAAATGAGAAGGTTTGTGTACGGTAGGTGGCATGTAGTTCATGCTATCTGTTCAGTAGTAAGGCTTAAAGTGACATCTCCTCTTTCCGAATTGCTGTGCTGAAAAAAGCATTGAAACTCCTGATATTTAGGGAGGATTTAATTGATTGAGCAGCGCCCAGAATGGGAATTGGGAAGAAGCATAACAGCACAATCCTATGTAATCTTGCAGATGTACCTGTGTGACAGCAGATGCACCGGTGTAAGTGCAATTACACTGACATAAGTGCACTTACACCGGTGCATCACTGCACACCAGTGCAAGGTTACACAGGATTGCGCTTGTCAGTCTGTTAAAGGTGTTTTTTAAACTGTAAGTATATGTTTGCTTGCAGGATGAATTGTAATTAGGACTGTCATCTGTTAAAAAATATTTTGTTGATTGATCATCTGCTTTTAATGGATTAAATTGAAATAAATGTGCATGTTGTTGGTACCACAGACAGTACAGGTGCCTCTCGAGTTCATTACTGAATGAACAAAAGCTCCCACTCTGATATTTTTCTTTTCATTTGTTCTTGCAGCTACATGTCGGTGCCAAAATGTTGCCTTCCACTAGCAACTGTGTCCTTAACTTGTAGCCCCTATAACTAATATTTGACCTCCCCAATTCATTGGTGCACCTCTTCTAATTAATCTACTTTGGCTATACTTGATTTTCCAATAGAACTTACTCTCTCAATTCCTCCCCCCCCCCCCCCCGTGAAAGGGTACAGCGATAATATAGCTGCTGGTAAAATGGAAGAGTGAGAGGTCATAAACCAATTTGAACTTGTCCTTTTTTTGTAAGAACAACAATTATGTAGAATGTGACACTGTAAGCCCTCAGCAGCACAATGAGTATATTTTAGCTACCGGTTAGTTAATTCTATTGATTAAAATAAGTTTAACAGCAATTTAGTAGCTCAACAATTGCTAATGCCATCTTTAAAAACCAAATAGCGTGTAGCTGCACTTGTTAAAAGTTAAGAACATAAGAAGAGCCCTGCTGGATCAGGCCAATCTAGTCCAGCTTCCTGTGTCTCACAGTGGTCCCACCAGATGCCTCGGGGAGCACACAAGACAACAAGATACCTGTATCCTGTTGACAGGAACATCTTATGCATTAAGGAAAATATTTAAATTTATTATTTTCATTTCTGAAATTACTTCACTAGTTTCCAGAGACAACTCCGTGTAGACTACATTAGATGTTACTAGGCATAAATGACAGTGGCCAGGTCTCTGTTCTTTAGGGAAGGCTGCAGCTGGCAAGCAAGCCCTAAGATGGTAAAAAGTTGTCCTGGTGTGTCTTGCACAGTTCACAAACATTGCAACCATACAAGAACAGGTAAATGAAGTAAAGATAACCAGGATGGGATGACACACAGATGAGATTGATCCGCCCATAAGAAATATGCAGGTCCAATTGGGCTGTTTTTACTCGCATACTCGTGTAGCACCAAAAAACTAGACTTTTATAGCTTTTTTGTGATGAAAACAATTATTGGTTAAATAATATTTATATACTGCTTTTCAACAAATGTTCACGAAGTGGTTTTCATGACGAAATGAAGGAAAAAAAGCGATCCTGTCCTAGAAAGACTTCCATCTTAAAAAAACAAACATAAGTAATAAGGGAGACAGACACCACAAAACAGCCACTAGAAAAGATACTCTGTTGGGATGAACAGTATACCTGCTTCTCCCCTGCTAAATATAAAGAGAATCACCACCTAAAATTGCCTCTTAAAATTGTTAGCAGAGGCATTTATGGAAATGTATCTGTTCTAAGATGTGCATTGTAAATGAGTGCAGGTCAACTGCATATTGCGGAAACATCAAATTGGCACTAACTAAACATAAGACCCCCAACCTATATACGCTTGGCTGAAATCTATCACGAAGTTAATCACAGCGCAATCCTGTGTAACAGCAGATGCACCGGTGTAAGTGCACTTACACCGGTGCATCTACTGTTACACCGGTGCAAGGTTACACAGGATTGCACTGACAGTTAATTTCAGGATGCTGATGGACACTTACCTCTGTGTTTGGATTGTGACTACTTGTTTAACAGCGCAATTCCAACCAATTTTCCAGTGCCGATGCAGCTGCAATGCAGCCCCAACGTAAGGGAACAAATGTTCCCTCACCTTGAAGAGGCCTCCACATGACTGCCCCTGCACTGCGAAATGCAGTGTGCGCCTTGTTGGCACAGTTACACCAGCGCTGGAAAGTTGGTTAGGATTGTGCTGTAAGACTATTTATTTATATACTGCTTTTCAACAAAAAGTAGTCCACAAGGCAGTTTTCATAGCATACATGTTCAAGTAAATCCCACAGTTTCAACCGAACTACCTTCCAAGAAAAGATGTTTAGGATGGCAGCTTGAGGACTAGTTCATGCGTTAGAGTGGTATGTAGGAGCACATGCAAGTGGTCTTTGTGTGAGCATTATGAGGTAAGGGTTTTTGGTTTCCGAGAGCTAAAACATGGTCCATTCCTTTCATGTTGCACTGCTTGTGTAAGTGGGCCACTTGCATGTGTTCTGAAATGCAAGTGTGTGTACCATGGTAATTTAGTAACACATGAATTGGCACTAACAGCCTGATATATGGGTGTCTATTTGGAAATAAGTTCCACTTCGAGTACCTGTACGTAGGACTGTAAATGTTTGAACCTTTTCTGCAACTCATTCATTGTTGCAGGGGTTAGGGGAGATGAAAACCCACTCTGTCAGTGTGTTTCTGTTCAGCTAACATGGACCTTATGAAATAAGGTTAGCTTTTTTGGTTTACGGTGGACCCCTGCTATCTGTGGATTTGTTTCAACATGGATATGGGGGTCCACTATAAAAACTCTTTAAAAGGGGAGGGGAAGTGTTATCTTTTAGATGGAAACTGTTGCATGTTCTTGCTTAGACAAGTTTTTTTCCCCCAGTATATTTATATTTTATTGATATAATAACATAAAAACAATACATAATTCATAAAATTATAGCAAGCACAAAGCGTCACATCCTACTAGCATACTATTCACTATTTTCTATATATAATTTCCAACTTAGCCAAAATAACACCCACAATCTATTCATTAAATCCACATATCATCACATCGTTCCCCTCTCTCTCTCTTAAAAAATCTATAAATGGTTTCCAATTATTCACGAAAAGGTTAACTGACTTTTCCTTAATTAAAATTGTAAGTTTGTCCATTTCGGCATAATCCAAAACTTTCAGCCACCAATCTTCCAACGAAGGTATCTCCGAATTCTTCCAGTATTGTGCATATAAAATTCTTGCCGCAGCTATCATATATAAAAACAAAGTTTGAAATTTTTCGCCTACATGATCATCCCACATACCCAACAAAAAAGTTTCCGGTTTCATTTGAATCTTAATCTTTAAAATCAACTCAATCTGTTTATGAATCTGGGTCCAGTACTTCTTTGCTTGGGAGCATGTCCACCACATATGGTAAAAAGTTCCTTCTTGATTTTTACATTTCCAACATCTATTCGTCAGCTTCTCATACATTTTTGCTAATTTGCTTGGGGTTATATACCATCTATACATCATTTTATACATATTTTCTTTGATTTCAGATTTTAATTGTACCTCCAATATTGATTCTTCTTCTACAAATCCATATGCCTTCTTGTCCACTTTAAATCTCTCCAAAATTTGGGCATATACAAACCATTGGCAATTAAAATCTTCTTCCATTAATTTTTCTCTTGATTTCATTGTACAGTCTCCTTGTGAAAAACTTAATAAATTTCTGTATAGTAGTCCTTTCTCTTTTGACACGCTACTTCCAGCAAAATGCGCTTCATATGGTGCTACCCATAATGGTATTTTCTCATAAAACCTCATTTTATATCTATTCCAAATTCTCCATAATGCATGTCTGACATAGTGATTTTTAAATTCTAAATTTGCTTTCACTTTATCATACCACAAATACCCATGCCAACCAAATCTCAAGTCAGAGCCTTCTAACTCCAGTAATCTTCTATTTTGTAAATACACCCAGTCTTTCAACCACACAAAGCAACATGCTGCATAGTATACTTTCAAATCCGGTAATCCCAATCCTCCTCTCTCCTTTGCATCTTGAAAGATCTTATATTTCACCCTTGGTTTTTTCCCTTGCCAGATAAATTTAGAAATGTCTTTCTGCCATTCTTTGAATGGTGCATCAGATATAATCACTGGTATAGTTTGAAATAAGAACATCATTTTTGGCAATACATTCATCTTAATCACCGATATCCTTCCTAATAAAGACAATTTCAATTTTTCCCATCTTAACAGATCTTTCTTAATTTCATTCCATACTTTAACATAGTTATTTTGAAATAGTGTACAATTCATACTCGTCAATACAATTCCCAGGTATTTGACTTTTTTCCACCTTAAATCCTGTTTTATTCATCAATTTCAGTTGATCTTGAATCTTCATGTTTTTAGTCACTATTTTTGTCTTCTGTTTATTAACTTTAAATCCTGCAAGAGATCCAAATTCTTTCAATTTAATCATCAACAACTCTATATCTTTTAACGGATTTTCCAGCATTAATACCAAGTCATCTGCAAAGGCTCTTAACTTGTATGTTTCTTTCTTAATCTTCACTCCATGTATTCTTTCATCTTGTCTAATATTTCTATTCAAAACTTCTAACACCAATATAAACAGCAATGGTGATAACGGACATCCTTGTCGCGTACCTTTTTGAATTTCAAATGTCCTAGTTAGTTCACCATTCACTAATATTCTTGCAGTTTGTGTCACATATATTGAGTTTATCCATTTATTAAAGTTTTCCCCAAAGTCCATTTCTTGTAAAACTTCTAATAAAAAAGACCAGTTCAAGTTATCAAAAGCTTTTTCAGCATCTATAAATATTAATGCTAATTGCTTATCTATACGTTTGTCAAAATGTTCCAACATATCTACAACAATTCTTACATTCTCCCTCAGATGTCTTTTTGGTAAAAAACCACATTGATCTTCGTGTATAAATTTTTGCAACACCTTCTTCATTCTCTCCGCTAGAATTGATGTAAATATCTTATAATCATTATTAAGCAGCGATATAGGTCTATAATTCTTTATACTACTTAAATCTTGTCCTTCTTTTGGTATCAAAGTTATATTCGCCTCTTTCCATGAATCTGGCATTTTTCCATTTTGTAAAATATCATTCATTGTCTGTTGCAATGGAATACTTATTACATCTTCTAAACATTTATAAAATCTCCCAGTCAAACCATCCGGACCTGGTGCCTTATTCAGCTTAACTCTCTTTATCGCTTCTGCCAGTTCTCTAGGCATAATCCTTTCATTTAGAGTTAGTTTCTGATCTTCCAATACTTTTGGTAAATTTTGCTTTGCCAAATATTCCTTTATTTTTACTGATTCTACCTTCTGTCTTTTATATAAATTTGTATAATATTTTACAATTAATTTTTGTATATCTTCCTGTTCTGTATATATTTTCTCTGTCTCTTGTAACTTAGAAATAATTCTTTTCTCCCTCTCTTTCCTCAATTTATAAGCTAAAAATTTTCCTGGTTTATTAGCATGTTCAAAATATCTTTGTTTCGCATACTTCATTTTAATTTCTATTTCTCTTGTTATCATCAGGGATAATTGACTCTGTAGAATTTTAATTTGTTGTAGGACGTTTTTCATCACCAGGTGTCGTCCTCAACTCTTGTTCTTTCTTCTTCATCTCTTCTTCAATCTTTTGAAACTTAATTTGTCTCTTTTTAGTCCATTCTGCATTTTTTTTGTATAAAATATCCTCTTATAAATGCTTTACTTGCATCCCAAACCATTCTTACTTCTGTTTCTTTATTCATATTTAACTCAAAAAAGTCTTTTAATTTACTCTTAGCTTCTTCTATTATCTCTTCTTTCTGTAATAACAGTTCATTCAGTCTCCATCTATAAGTTTTAATTTTCTTCCTTATGGCCAGCGATATCGGATTATGATCTGAAAATGATTTTGTTAAAATCTCTGCTTTGGAGGTTCTAATAGCTATATCCTTTGACACCCAAAACATATCAATTCTTGAACTTGATTCATGTCTCTCTGAATAATGTGTGAACTCCTTAGAGTCCCCATTTTTCTGTCTCCATATGTCCAACACCCCCAAAGTCTCCACCATTTCAAAAAAGCTTTTAGGTAATTTCCCTTGATTATGCTTTATTTCTTTTTCGGAACCTTTATCCCTCAATGGAGAAACCACTCCATTCCAATCGCCCAACAAGCAAAAACTACTATAAGAATAATTTGCCAGCAGATCCATCAAATATCTAAAAAAATCCCCTTTTTGTTGATGTGGTGTGTACACCCCCAGTATTAATGTTTTTATCCCATCTAATGTTACTTCCACTGCCACTCCTCTTCCTTTATCATCTGTAAATATAAATTCTGGCTTCAAATATTTTTTAACATATAAAACCACCCCATTCTTCTTCTTGATGTTTGTTGACAAAAATTCTTCTCCCAATTTTTTCTGAATCAAAAATTTTGTTACTTCCACTGCCACTCCTCTTCCTTTATCATCTGTAAATATAAATTCTGGCTTCAAATATTTTTTAACTTATAAAACCACCCCATTCTTCTTCTTGATGTTTGTTGACAAAAATTCTTCTCCCAAATTTTTCTGAATCATAAATTCTGGCTTCAAATATTTTTTAACATATAAAACCACCCCATTCTTCTTCTTGATGTTTGTTGACAAAAATTCTTCTCCCAAATTTTTCTGAATCATAAATTCTGGCTTCAAATATTTTTTAACATATAAAACCACCCCATTCTTCTTCTTGATGTTTGTTGACAAAAATTCTTCTCCCAAATTTTTCTGAATCAAAAATTTTGTATCTCCCTTTTTTATATGGGTTTCTTGAAGGCAAATCACATCTTGATTAAGTTTTTTCAAATAATGGAATACTCTTTTTCTTTTTTGCGGAGCATTAGCTCCATTGATATTCCATGATAAAAATTTGTAATCCATCTTTACTGTTCACTGCTTGCCACTGCACCGTCCATCCCATCATCATCATCTTCTTCTTCTCTTCCATCCTTGAATCTTTCCAGGAATTCTTTTGCTTTCTGAATTGTATCCAATCTGTAGGTTTTTCCCTGAAGTTTAAAAATCACACCTTCTAATTTTCCCCACCTAAAAACAATCTTCTGTTTCTTCAGCACTTCGACCAGGAAAGCATAAGTTTTCCTTTTCTGCAAAATTCTCAGCAGAATCTCCTTTAGCACAATAATGTGCACTCCTTCTACCTTGAGTCTCGATTTAGCATGTTGCTGTAGAACTTTATCTCTTGTTTGTTGCCTCACAAAATGCACCAAGATATCTCTTGGCACTTTCTTAACTGCTGCATATCTTGTATTAATTCAATATGCCTTATCCAACTCCAGATCCATTTCGTCTCGATCTATTTGTAGGAATTTTGACAGAATGTGTAACATTCTATCTCTTGTATCTTCTGTTTGCTGTTCTGGAATTGCACGAAACCGTAAGAAACTCTGTTTTCTCTCTTATTCAGCCAACGCCAGCATATCCTGAATCTTACAGCTCTCCATTTCAAGATTCTTCACTTTATCTTCTTGTATTTTCATCTTGGTATTTATCTCTTGAAAACCACCTTTCATTTCTTTTACAGCAACATCCAACTGACGTAATTCCTGCATCATCTCTACCTTCATCTTTTGAATTTCTTCCTGCAAAGTTCCCAATTTGGCATCAAATTTATCAAATTTGGCATCAATTTTAAGTTCCCATCTTTTGAAGCATTCTTCCAGTTGTTCCACTGGTTTTTCTTGTCCAGGTGACCTTGGAGGAGATTTTTTTTCTAATGTAATGCCTCTTTTTCTTGTAGCCATATTTATAAGTTCATCAAATTGCACTTTTTCACTTGTTCAATTCAAGTTCTTTTCCTTCTCTTTAGAAACCAAAAACCATAAAGACTCAACTTCTTAAAATATGTGCAGGCGGCAAATATCAACCAATTATTTTTCAGTGGTGACCTTCAAACCGGAAGGGATTGTTTGTTCTATTTTCAAACCACAGGAATTCCAAACAAACAATTCAAAAGCAAAACAAGTCTCTTTCTCTCGTTACAACAGTTAATATATCTCCCCCAAATGTTTCTTCGCTAATTCAATCTTCCGTAAGTACCAACAAATTACTTAATGTTGTCACTTAATATTTTCACTGTAGTATCTTGTCTTTCTTCCAAATTATATCCTTTTCACAACAAATCTTCTATTCTTAAGTTAACTGTTATCTTAGCTTGTTCCTTCAATTCTTACTGCAGTTCCTTGCCACTTGCAGAAGCAAAGCAAAAGTATAAGCGGGAGAGGGCTTGGCTTACGTTCCGGCTGATTTTTTGAGCTCGGTGTTGATCCTCTCTTCCACGCTCAAACCAAAACAAACTCGAAAAGCCTACGCTCTCCGAGAAAGTAATGGGAGCGATCCGAAGATGTGTGGTTTATCTCATCACACACCCTTTTAATCCAGGGGTAGAGCAATTAAGTCCATCAGACGTGCTCTGTCGGTGTAGAGCAACCGACAGAGCTGTCAGCCAGCCATTCCTCCCAACCGGAACTCCTTGCTTAGACAAGTTTTAAATTGTCTGGAAGTCTCTTCCGTGTTGCGCGACTTCCCCTCCCCTCCAAAATAGCTCCAGAATGCATTGCAATGCATTCTGGGGTGATCTTGGAGAGGGGAGGGGGGAGTCGTGCAACCTGGAAGAGCCTTTCGGAGCGCGATTTAAGCTTGTCTAAGCAAGAACATGCAGCAGTTTCTATCTAAAAGGTAAGAAACTACTCCCCCCCCCTTTTTAAAGAAGTTTTACAGTTGGTCCTGGTATCTGTGGATTTCAGTGTCTGTGTGGGTTCCAGGAATGGAACCCCCGTGGATACGGAGGGCCAACTGTACGTGTGTGGGGGGGGGAGAGCACACCCACAAACATGTGTATACACTGATTTTTTTCTACCCATGAGTTGTATATACTATATCGTACAATGCTGATGAGAAGGTCCCAAATTATCTTGAAACCCCCTTTTGTCTTTCATGTAATAGTAGTCCACACAAAAAGGCCAGGGACACGGCAGCACCCAATGTTGCGAATTGCCCCAGCCTTTGCTGCACTTAGGGGATGTAATTTGTGCGTGATTATTTAAAGCTTTTTACTAATCACTTTTGTGTCAAGACACTTTAAACCTCCAAAAAGGAGACCTTTGTTCATCGCAACAGAATATGGGATTTCAGTTAATTTTAGGGAGGGAAAGTATTTTGGGGAGGGGGAGTAGCTGGCCCAGAGATTGTGGACAGATATCTGTGGTGTCCTGACTTTTGAGATGCAATCTGTAATTTCATTAAGCTTGCTAAAGTGTATGCCACTTGTTCATACAGGCAGCACCATAGGGAGAGGGCTTGGGAAGGGTCAGCTTCAGGCTCTCGGGTTCCCAGACCTGAGAAGCACGCTGTCACTCTAGGGGGCTGGAGATAAGGGTGCGGTCCAAAACAAGGTTTAACTTCCAAAGGAGGCTGGCTGGGATCCAAACATAGTCAGAACCAAGCAGAAAGTGGAGTTCCAGGACAGGCAGAGGGAGATCAGAAGGATCGTCTGCAGAAATGTAGTAAGTAAACAGTTATGGGATAATCTGGGGCGGTGGCAGCAGTAGAGGTTTGTTGGGTCCTGAAGCAGATGTGAGGTCAAAGTCGGGCAAGGATCATGCTCCAAGGAAGCAGTTGGGAAAAGGGAGCCAGTTGTGTAGGCTAAATCCTCTCACTAGCAAACTGCAGAGACTGAGGAGTTGGGTCTGAGGCCAGGGTTGGTGGGTAGGAATTGATCCTTGGGGTCAGCTAGCTGGATGCTCGGATCAGCTCCCTTGAAGACAGAGCTCAGTTTGTCGGTCTTGCTGTAGAAACACAGTGCCTGTGGAGTAGGAGGTAAGGTGCTGGCACCTGCTTCCTGGGTGCTTGGTGTGGGAGCGACTCACATTCCTAGCAGATTGAAAGGTGTTGAAGATTTGAGAGGATAATCCACTGGCAACTGCTCCGGTGTATGGCCCTGTGAAAATAGGAGGGGCTTATGACTAGCACTGGCCAGTAGACCGGGGAGGTGGGGCTGGGTCAGGGTTTCCTCCTCACCTGCATGCCTCAAAGGGCAGAGCTGCTGTCACCGGTGCAGGCAGGCATCCAGGCAGGCATCCTGCTCCGGTGCCGCTTTGCATAATGCTGTCTTTTGTGCTTGACTGGAAGAACCCTGGTCTGGCCCAGGATTTGCCTTGCCTTCCTCTCTGTAGTAGTCTTGGCTGAGAGGTAAGGATTTCCACAGATAATGCTTTTCTTATTGTAGTCTTATAACAATGATGGGAGAAACTTCACCCAGTGGAATATTTTCTTTCCGCTATGCTTCTCTCTCTTCAAGCATAGGAGCCCTTTCAAGTTTGGACCTTGGCCTCTGTTCCCCCCTTGGCTCTTTAGCAAAGGGTCGTCTGACTTTCAGAGCTACTCTGTGATTACCACCTTTTTCTGCAGTCTGTCCTCCTGTGCCTTTAGCTTTGGCTGACCTGCCACAAAGAAAGTAAGGAAGTGAAGCTGTTTTCCCCCCCGTTGCTTTCATCTCTTTGCTGGGAAAATCTTCATCTCCTTAATTTCTGTGTGTCAAGCCAGCTGCTGTTAAAGGCACAGGAGCCTGACTTGGAGAGAACAGCACTTGCTTGGTCATGGTGGTGTTGGTGTAGAAACCCATGGCTGGCTTTCTGCTTATCATGCAAGAATGTTGCAGCTGCTGCTTCTCCTAGGAATGGGAAAAGCTGGTCCTGTTCCATTTCTGTTAGCCAGGAAGTTTTGAAAGGGGGAGGAGCCCTGCCAGACACAAAGAAGCAACACATATGTTTGCGCCCTAACCTCCCCGTTTGTTCCTCTTTCTGCAGCTCCCTGCCTCCACCAACCATGATTTCCTTGAGTCTCTTCTCTTTCCTCTCTAACATTCAGCTACCCTCCCTGGCTTTCAGACAGCATTCTTCACTGCCCAGCACTTTTGTTCTTCGTGGTCTCTATGCAGTCATATCAATGAGATCTCTGCCTGGGCAGAGCAACCTCAAACTTCTGGAGCTTTAACCAGGAAACTGGCACTTGCCCCTCCCTCTAGGAGCGTGGGCTTCCTTGCTTCCTGGGCCCTAGGATCTTTTATACAACTTTTTCTTCCTGTTCTGGCCCCTCCTTTTCTCAGTTGTTAGGCCTCCTGCAGACTTTTCTTCTCTGCTCAGTCTGAAAATGATTGCCATTGCCATTGAAGAGCAGAGTACTGTATAAGTGTATAAAAATATTCTGCCTTCGGAGTTCCATACTGCAGTCCTTGGACGGTTCCACCCCGTTCCTTCATTCAACCTGTCTTTGGGCTTCCTGCTCACTTAATTCCCTTGCCTTGTGTGGAGCCTATTCTCTCTGAAGCTGTCTGCTGTGCCAACACAACTCATCTTGGCCATGGAAGCAGTATGAAGATTTAGTTTCCACCCAATTGACCTTTCATCATTGCTATGCGAGACTGTTTTTGTGAACATTCCATGTTGTCTGTCTTAATACCTATCTAGTTCCAGCTGCTCCCCCATTTTATCCTTATCATCCTGTGCTGCAGGCTAGACTGAGAGAGTGACTAATTGAAGATTACCTGTTGAACTTTGACTTGGGTGGGGGCAACTTGAAACGAGGTCTCCTCAGTTCTAGCCCAGCACTCTCACTACTACACCACACTAGCTTTCATAAGTAAATATGGGGGAGGGTATCCACGGATTCACTTATCCGCGGATAGCGAGGAACCCCTCCCCCCCCCGCGCCCAGTACCTTTATTATACGTCCAGTGCTGGTGCGAAGTCAGCGCGACTTTCTTTAGGCAAACACCGATCCTGTTCTTTGCACAGAGCAGGCAAGCAGTGTGCATGCTAGAGAGGCTCCCAGCATTAAACAGGAAGCCTCCTGCTTCCTGTTTAATGTTGGTAGCCTCTCTAGCATGCAGGCTGCTTGTCTGCTCTGTGCAAGAAAGCCGGATCAGCATTTGCCTAAAGGAAGAACCGTGCTGGCTTTGCACCAGCGCTGGACACTTAATGAAGGTGTGGGGATAGCATTCCCCTTATCTGCGGATTCCAGTATCCATGGAGGGGGCAGGAATCTATCTCTGAGTGCGGATATGGCCCCCCTCCCTGTAATTTAAAAAAATACATCCATATATGAAATTGCAGTGCAAACAGCCAGCCTCTCCTGTGCTAGATTTATTTGGCTTTGTAAATTGTTTGAACTTTTGATGAAAAGCTGTGTATAAATATTTGAAATGATAAAAGGTGAATAAAGATGTTTAGTACAATCCGTATCTGGAAGATTCTCTCTTCCCTAACTGGTGGTGGTAAAACAAATTTGTCAACATTTTCTAAAAGGCTTTATACTCAATCTCTCACCTTCCTAGATAGAAAATTCTGAAAACATTGGGGCAGCCACCAAGAAGGCCCTGTGTTGAAGAAATTGCAAGCAGAGTTTGATGCGGACCGGGGGGGGGGGATTCCCTGAAGTAATCGGAACCTAGGCATTTACATTGATTCTTAACCATGGCTCTGAAGTGAACTGGGAGCCAGCGTGGCTATTTTAGAAGTGAGTAGGTAGATTCTTGTCTCTCTGTACAAACGGTCAAGCTGCAGTCAAAAGGTTGTTGATGCTGAAAAACATAGGACCCTTGTGAACATTAGCAAAGTTGTGCCTGGCATGAGTTTGTTCCAGCATTCCAGTTGCTGGTGAGGCTATCTCTTCTAAGGCCCTTTTTCATTTCTTCTCTCGCCCGAGGATGAGCTGGGGGGGGGGGGGGAGAGAGATAATTTCTTACACAGTGATATTTCCATTTTAGATTCATTCAGTAAGATGTTTTTGAGACCTATTGCATGACCAGACTCCTGAAACTAGAAGTCAGTGGTGCAACTACTCTGAGCAAATCTACTTTTTGTAGAAAAGGGAGGCATTGGGGGTTGGGCTGAGATTTGTCCTTTCTGGGACACTAACTGCTATATCCAGAAGAGGAGAGTGAATGTGGCTTATTCAAAGAGCCTGAAATGTCACTTCCGTCCAGGTATTCTCCTCTTTTCCATTGCTTAGGCCGGTGGTTCCTAAACTGGGAGGCGCGGCTCCAGAAACCAGCCTGGGGAGGTGCGGAGTGCCACGGAATCCTCTCGGAAAACAGTGCAGTGCCAGTTGGCATGCATCAACATAATGTAATCCAGAGTCGCGGCCAATGTTCACCAATGATCAAGGGAGCCGCAGGTCGAAAAGGTTTGGGAAACACTGATAGGCTTTTGTCTGCAAGATCATCTCTTCTGTCTATAGGTAGCCCCCACCATCACTTAATAAAGCCGTGTCAGGTTGTTCCCCTTCCAAAGGAATTTCATGCCAGAAATGAGGGCAATGGCCAATCATCTTCTGGAAATTTAGAACAATAAGGCCTAGCGATATATTAGCATTGGGTCTTAACCCTGTTTGCAGAGCTCTTTTTCTGTAATTCCTCATAATGGTGTTGGTTTCCTGGAAAATTCTGAATTGGAAATTGAACATTGCTTTTATTTTAGTATGCTTCTCTGCTGTATATATGTATAAAACTAAAAGAGTTCCCCTTGTTAATTTTATGTCCCAGTAGCCACAAATATTTGAACAGAAATTTGATTAGGGGAAAAAAATTAAATCAAATGTGCATTACATGTTCAAATTAAAAGCTTTTGTAATCTAGACATCTACTAATTTTCTTCCTTTCGTCAGTCTCTTTACTTATGATGGTGCCACATATTAGTGTTTTTCTGATGAGGCATTATGACTACTTCAAAGTTAACCAAAAGCACTTAAAAATTAACAGACCTTATGCAAACACTCCCAACTTTCTCAGCTTAGAAAAAGAAATGACTGTGCTCTGTCTGTTTGCTGAAAGGGAAACAAAAATTAGGTAATCAGTGTTGGTTTTGCTTTCACATGCAGTCTGAGATAAAATAAGAATTTTGGCTTCGGTTTTGATTGATCAGATGAATTCATAACTTGATGTTTGATTTGGATCGTGTATTTGTAGTTTTATTATTCTCTGGTTAACAAGTCAGTAAAACACATGTGTTCATGCACTTCCAAGGGATAATCACCTGAGAAACATTTAATTGCAACTTTGAAATTACCAAATTGCCTAATATTGTATTGGCAGTGGCATTCATTCGTTGTTAATGAATTTTATGAAACAATGAATTTTTAGAGATGGAAAAATAAAGCACTGGGAAATGTTCTGTCCTACATCTGTGAGTACAGAAATCATTTTACTTTATTTATTTGTGTCCCGTCTTAGGAGTCTCTCAACATTTTTTTTAATAATGGTTCAAAAAGATAACATTGGAAAAACAAGAGCAACTATAACAAAGGGAGCATTGAAACAGATCATTAAAACAAATAAAGCAAATTGACAACTTCTTCAATGCTTAAGCCCCCAATGCTCAAGAGAATAAGTAGGCAGAGAAGGAGCCAACTTGATCTCAAGTGGTAGGAAGTTCCATAGTGGGTGCTATCACAGAGAAGGCCCTCTTGAGCTACTACCAATCAAGCTTCTGTTAGTGATGGAACCCAGGGTTGGGCCATTTAATAAGGGGGGGGGATGTTCCAGGTACCTTTTTGTCTTGAGCCATTTAGGATTTTAAAGGAAAAGACTAGCACCTGGAACTCTAGACTGAAATGGATCGGTAGCCAGTGACACTGGTATAACAATAGTACAATCAAAGTGCTTGGTGCTGGTCAAATCTTTTGCAGTCACGTTAATAACATAAGAAGAGCCCCGCTGGATCAGGCCAAAGGCCCATCTAGTCCAGCTTCCTGTATCACACAGTGGCCCCACCAGATGCCTCAGGGAGCACACAGTGAATAAGATAACCTGTTTCCTGCTGCCACTCCCCTGCACCTGGCACAGAGAGAACCTACTTCTAAAACCAGGAGGTTGCTTATGGCTTGTAACCTGTGATGGTCTTTTCCTCCGTGAATCTGTCCAAACCCCTTTTAAAGGCATCTAGGCCAGGTGCCATCACCACATCCTGTGGCAAGGAGTTCCACAGATGAATTACACGCTAGGTAAAGAAATATTTTCTTTTATCCGTTCTAACTCTCGCTCCACTCAATCTTAGTGCATGTCCCCTGGTTCTGGTGTTGTGCGAGAGGGAGCAGAATTTCCCTCTATCTACTCTCTCCATCCCATGCATAATTTTATACGTTCTGTACCAATGGAAGTTTTCAGATGGTCTTTGAACACAACAGCATATAGAATGTATTGGTGTAACGAGTGTGTGGATAACCATAGCCAATTCTGACTGATCCAGGAAAGGACGTGGTTGGTGCACTAGCCAAAGCTGGACAAAGATGCTCGGAGCCGCAGCCACTATCTGGGCATTCAGGAGCAAAGTTGAACCTAGAGCACCCCTAAACTGTGAACCTAGTCCTTCAAGTGGAATGCAACCCCATCTAGAACAGTTTAACGCTCCACTACCCGCGTCTCCTGATAAATAGCTCCTCTGTCTAATCTGGATTTAATTTTGAGGTGTTTGCCCTCATCCAATTCATCACCAACTCCAGACAGTGGTTCAGGTCTTCCACAGATCATGTGGCATCTGTTGTGTGCAGGATTTGGGATTCAAAGGATCTTAGTTTTCATTTAAAGGGGGGGGGGGAACTCTCTCAGAACCAGTTTCTATCTAGTCTTGAATTGGGTTTGTTAGCTCTTTCAGGCATGTGTTGTAGAGTTGCAGAACTCCAAGGGACCAGTTGACTAAGTAGCCCAACCCCCTTTTCCCAAGATAATAAGTAAAACATCCTGACAGAGGATCATGAGGCAAGAGACTGGATCTTGTGCACTGTTGAGGGAGCTAGAGTAAAGGCTGAGCTACATTACAGGTAGAGGCTCTGCCTCCGCCTCTGCCTCCGCCTCCGCGCTTGGAGCAGGGGAGTGTCTTCCCACCTGTTGTCCCTCCTGTTGTCCCGCCTTCTTAAGAAGGTGATTGGAGGTAGTTCAGATGGGGATGCAGCCACCCTCCCCCCTCTCCTACGATTGGTAGGCTGCAGTAGCTCCGCGATACACCCCCTAGCTCTGCGCGCCCGCCCCCCAAAAAGTAGGATTCCAGTTTGAGGTATGCGCCGGCAGTGCGGAGGTCACAGCGGCTCCGCTTGCTTCAAAAATGAGGTCAGAAGCTCCGCGACGCGTGTAATGTAGCTCAGCCTTAAGACGCAGATGGATCCAACTCATGGAGCACAATTCAGTAGGAAGTTCACTTGCACACGTCTTATTGAGATGAAGGAGGGCTATGTAAGAATGTGATGATATGCTTGTGTGGCTCATTGACGTCAAAGCTGTGGCAGAAGAAGCTGCTGGTGGATTTTGCCCAGCTTTTATTTATTGGATGGGTGCGAGGTATTGTTTGGAGTTTTCTGCCTCCAGCAACAACATGGCTTAGGCCAGCCCTCATCCCTAATGTGTTCCTGGCTGCCAAAATAGCACTTTCTGACGTTTGATACCTAGTCAGAGGCGTTGGTGGTGGGGAGTGGACCACTCCCTGCAGTGTTCCAGTTTTGTGCGGCACTGTCCTGGAGGGGTGTGTGCAGCGCTTGCTGCTCGAGTACAAGCGGAACGCTGTTGGGCCCTCCCCTGCATCCGTTTGGCTCCAAATTGGAGCCATTCTGGATGCAGGGTGGGTGATGTCATGACACGGGGGTGACAACGTCATCACATCACCCCCACCCTGGGCACCAGCCAGCTCAGCGATGCTGCTGTATCCAGTCACATTGGAAACCTGAATAATGCTGGACTGATGATGATCCTGTTTTAAAGAAATAAACTTCAGACAACACATAAACTTGTTGCTGTCCACCCACCAGGCACAGATCCACTGATGTCAGTGGACATCTGAAGAAAAGGGCAGATCTACCAGTTTAACTATTGATCCTAAAGATGTAGCTGAGTACCTTTAATCCCCCCTCCGCCACTGTGTGTTGATTTTAACCCCAGCAATGCAACATTCGCTTGCAGGATGGAGGAGAGCTTTGGCATATGGAATAATCATATTCATACTTGAGAGATGTGTACTTCAGCTTGGGGCCAGGATTAGACACACATATTGAAAAACAATGTTAAAAATAAAGTCATTGAAATGCTAGGGCATTTTTACAGGAGGAGAGGTAGCTGTGGTTAGAGATACAACATATCCAGAAATGTAGAAGCCAGGGGTTCTCAACCCGTGGTATGCATATCACTAGTGGTATTCCGACCAACCAGAAGTGGTACGTGGACTGCTGGTCTGCTAGAACCTTGCTCTGACACGGTGTGTTTGACCACGTTTTCACACAGTGCTTTCGCTCCTGAGGGGCTCCTGCCTTTGACTGAGCCTCTTGGGAGTGCTGGGAAGGGCCGTCTCGCCCACCCTGACCGTCCTACCTGTGTTTTCCTGGCTCTGAAAAGTGAAAACCCGGAAGGAACTGGCGTTTACATCGCTAGTCACTTCTGGTGGTACACGGAGGACGAGCAGTGCCAGAGGTGGTACATGGCTGGTCAGGAGTTGAGAACCCCTGGTAGAAGCCATTAGGAAAAAATGTTTTGGAAGTTATTGAAATATATGCATACACAAACTCTTAAAAAACTATGTAAAATTGAGTTGGGACAAATTAAGAGTGGTATATTTCTGAAATATAGAAGTGTAGTTAGTTTTTCTCAATTACTAGCATTCACCAGTGTTAGGATGCAGTAGCTTGCAGCTCCATCTGTAAAGCTACATTTGTATGCACGCTTGAGTAAGCCCCATTGAACTTGGTATTTACTACTGAGTAAATATGCGTAGGATTAGGGTGCAAGCTAAAAAGGTAAAGGTATCCCCTGACAATTAAGTCCAGTCGTGTCCAACTCTAGGGTGTGGTGCTCATCTCCATTTCAAAGCCGAAGAGTCAGCGTTGTCCGAAGACGCCTCCGTGGTCATGTGGCCGGCATGACTCTCCTTGCCGCAGCGCGTAGCATGCATCTGGAACACGGAGCGCTGTTTACCTTCCCGCAAGCGGTACCTATTTATCTACTCGCATTAACATGCTTTGGAACTGCTAGGTTGGCAGGAGCTGGCCAAGCAACGAGCACTCACCCCGTCGCGGGAATCGAACTGCTGACCTTTCGATCAACAGCTTATGGTTCAGCGGTTTAACCCGCTACGCCACCCGCTGGCCGGTGCAAGCAACACAAGCATATATGTTGCCAGTTCACAAAAAATAACAAGTATAATAAAAGCCATCTACATTTTGGTAAACAATGAAGGCTGTATTGTTTGGGAATAGAAATAGCACACACTCAAGATTTACGACGTACAAGTGGAACCAATTCTTGCTGCTTGAGAAGGAACTCAGAAAATGAATGGTGTTTTAGCAGATTAAGAACTAGTGGTAAATTTGCATATTAGTCAAGCTTTAATGCCATGCCTGATTCATTTATTTATAGGGTATTGTCATTGTCATCAGTGGTAACTGTCTTAGTAACAGAATATCTAAAATATCCACAACTCGAACTCCAGATTTTGAGCCATCGCAGGGATCTTCACAGCCTTCAAAAAGCTGAATATGTGCAGGAGTTGTGCTTCTGAACTCCTTCCTTTCAGTGTTGGTTTGTTGCTTGCTTCTGTGTGTGCATTTCCAAATATGAGCCTATTGGCTTCACAGAAGGTGGGAATTGAGAATGGGGATAAAGGTGGGAGTGTGTGTGTAAGTTTCTAGAACTTTCTGGTCTGTGCACCGCCACATTTTGCTAGTCCTCCTGTCAGACCAGTAAAATACAAATTTTTATCTGTTTCGTATTTGTTGTAAAACAGACCAAGTAAAGCTGCTCTTGAATCGGACAAGCTGCAGTATGGAGTGAGAGCAGCAAAGTCAACAGAGCGGGTTACTCCGGGTTGCCTTTTGCCTGGGGTCACTTGTAAGGCTGTGGGTTTGTCCCAGTTTGAACTCAACATGGCATGCAAAGTTCAAGAGTTGCACAATAGCAACCTGTGTCTTGAAGATGATTAGCAGGTAATACTACTTTTTTTTTTTTTGGTCATCTTGAAGTTGACAAAATAAGTGTAAACAGTGCAACTGTTAACCACTAGCAAGAAGTCTTGCTGAACAGAAACGATTGTTGGATTTTAGGAACCTTTGTTTTGTTCAATTGTTGACTTTTTTTATTAATGCCAATAAATAAATAAATCTGCAGATATGTTCCACTTTCTTTCTTAAACCCACCCACCCTCATGCTTAAGTTACCCAGATGCATTTTCTGGTTGCCATGGTCAGTTAGGCTTTTGCCAAATGGGTCATTCCATGTCAAATCAACCAATGAAAAATCCATTTTGGAACTTGATGTCATGAATTTTGTTCATTTTTGGTACATTTGTACCTTACCATGAGATGTTTAAAAATTACTTTTTTCAGATTTTTTTGTCCATCTGTTTTTGAGATATTGAATTTTCAAAATTGCCTAGAAATGCCAAAATTCACTTGTCATCATACCTTCAAACGCCATGTACGAGATACCGATGAACGCTACAGACATGGGACAGGTGTCAGTTTAAAGCTTATGAATAGGGCTTACATTTGATATACAACATGACACAATTGTAAATTTTCAAGAAATTCAAAAATATTCAAATAATATTAATTTTGAATTTTTGGAAAATCGGTTTAAAAAAAATTCTGAAACATCACACTTAAAGGTATATGTCTTGTAGTCAATCAGTCAAAATTTCAAGATGGCATCTCAATGGTATCATACAAAAATTAAAATTTATTGTTGGCAGTGACAAGGAATTAAACCCCTCAAGTCCATTTTTCTACAGTTTTCTACTATTTACATTGATAAAATTATGTGGTAAACTGAAATGAATCCAAAAATTTATAATTATTATTTGAATATTTTTGAATTTCTTGAAAATTTACAATTGTGTCATGTTGTATATCAAATGAAAGCTCTATTCATACGCGTTAAAATGACACCTGTCCCATGTCTGTAGCTTTCATCGTTAGCCCGTAAATGGCGTTTGAAGGTATGGTGACAAGTGAATTTCGGCATTTTTAGGCAATTTTGAAAATGCAATATCTCAAAAATGGATGGACAAAAAATCTGAAAAAAATAATTTTTAAACATCTCATGGTAAGGTACAAATTTACCAAAAATGAACAAAATCCATGACATCAAGGTTTCATGCATTGGTTGATTTCACATGGAATGACCCAAATTCCTTCATGTTAATGAAACATTGAGTTTTGGAGATGCAAATTTAAATCCCAGCTGAGCTGTGAACTTAGGTGCTGTTCTTGGGCCAGACAGTGTTTTTGCACCAAAGTGTCTCATCAGGTATGCACAATGCAATCCTATCCTATGCATGTTTACTAAGAAGTAAATCCTAGTGTGTTCTGTGGGACTTGCTATCTAGTCATTCTCTTGGGGATTGCAGCCTTGATACTCCTGTTTGTACTTTCTCAAAAGGTTGGAATGGTGAAGTGTTTGTAAGAGCTTTTTATAATATTTTATTTTTGACAGTTGCATTTCTATCCCACCCTTCATTTAGCTCAGGGTGGTATATTTGAGTATTATTCAGTTTTATCCCCATGTCAAACCTCTGGGGTAGGTGAGGCTGAGAGAGCAACTGGACCAAAACTACCCAGACAGCTTTGTTGGTGAGTAGGGATTTGAACCCAACTCTCCCTGTTCTGAGTCAGACGCTCTTTCCAGCTTTCACTTAAAAGCACTACATAAATTACTTGCAAAGTCAAAAATGACAATGAACAATCTGCTTGCTACCTTGCAAGGTAGAAATTGGGCATGTTCTTTTTGTAGACCGTTGGCTGCTTGTGTTGCTAACAGATTTTGTTTTTGTTTTTATGTGCATTTTTTACCTGGGAGTACTGAGAGCGAGAGAGTTAAGTAAGATGTTCAGAGAAATAAGTTTTCTCAAATAAAGAACAGATGCCAGGGTGTTGGCTGTATGGGTGCAGCTGGCCCCGTGGGGTGGGGTGTTCAGCACTTCTGCTGCGGTGAATCTTTGGCGTCTTTTTTTTTTCCTTCAATGGACAAGGAAAGCATTTCCTTCTGGCTGTTGTTGTTCAGTCATTAAGTCGTGTCCGACCCTTCGTGATCCCATGAACCATATCCCGCCAGGCCTTCCTGTCCTCCACTATCTTCCTGAGTTCGCTCATTTTCATGTTCGTTGCATCGGTGATGCTGTCTAACCATCTCATCCTTTGCCTTCCCCTTCTCCTTTTGCCTTCAGTCTTTCCCAGCATCAGAGTCTTCTCCAGAGAGTCCTCTCTTCGCATTAGGTGGCCAAAATATTTGAGCTTCAACCTAAGTACCTGCCCTTCCAGGGAACAGTCAGGGTTGATTTCATTTAGGATTGACTGATTTGATCTCCTAGCAATCCAAGGGACTCTCAGGAGTCTTCTCCAGCACCACAGTTCGAAAGCATCTATTCTTCGGCGCTCAGCCTTCCTTATGGTCCAACTCTCGCAACCATACATTGCTACTGGGAACACCATCGCCCTGACTATGCGAACATTTGTTGGTATGGTGATATCTCTGCTTTTTATTATGCTATCTAAATTTTCCATTGCCGTGTAAATGTGGTAGCTGCCTTCCCATGTCTTATGGATACTCTCTCAGCTTTTGGGGAAATGTTGCTCTCCCTTCACTACCTGGCTTCACCACCCACCCTGAACTGCTCCCCTTCTCCTTTTCCTTTCCCAGCATTCCACACCCTTCCCTTTTCATCTCCTGGACTCACCCATCTACATTCCATGACTGTCAGTGACTAACCCAGCCTCCAGGTGTAGGCATTGAAGCAGGTTTGTTGTAGCTGGAAGGTGGCGTGGTTACTGTCCGTCCGGCCAAGTGTGTGTGGTATGCACGTGCTGGATGCATAGAATAAAATTATACATGGGAGGGAGGTGTGTTTTTTTCCTTCCTTATCATAATGCAGCTCAGAGTTCATCTTCATAATCATACCGTGTGCAATTTATGGGATTTACTGTCTCAAAATGTGGTGATGGTCATACTTGAAGGGGGGATTAGATACGTTTGTGGAGAAGTCGATCACTGATGTTTGGAGCTTCCATGTTCAGAGGCAGTCTATCTTGGACTGCCAGTTGCTGGGGAGGGGGCCAACCATAGGAGAGGACTGTTACCTTCATGCCCTCTTTGTGGGCTTCCCAGAGGCATCTGGTTACTGGTAGTGGAAAGCAGCATGCTGGACTAGATGTATCTGTGATCTAGTCTAGCAGGGCTGCACTTACCGTATTTTTTGCTCCATAAGACGCATTCCCCCCCCAAAATAGGGGGAAATGTTAGTGCGTCTTATGAAGCGAAGTTTTTAAAAATGTAAAAAAAATTACCGGGGCTTGTGGGGGCTTCGGGGAGGCCTGCGCGACCCTCTGCAAGCCTCCCCGATCTTCAGTTCGGCGATAAATGGCTCTCTTCGACCATTTCCGGTTTTCCGGAAATGGCCGAAAACAGCCATTTATTGCCGAACTGAAGATCGGGGAGGCCTGCGCGACTCTCTGCAGGCCTCCCCAAAGCCCCCACAAGCCCAGATAAGTAAAAAAAAACATTTTTCCCTATTTTTTGCTCCGTAGGATGCATGCGTCCTATGGTCCGATGTGTCCTATGGAGCGAAAAATAAGTTCTCCCTTCGCACTATTTTGCAACTTGTTGGTATTGTGCAGCCAAGTTGTGTGTTCCTATGAGCAGGAAAGGTCTAAAATCTGTGCTGTTCCATGGCCCCTTTCCATTCTCACTGAGATTTGGTTTGTTCAGTCATACACTGGACGAAGTTGGTAAAATCTTTTGAAATTGTTGCAGTACAACACAGTAACTACAAAGAGAGACTTGGGAGCCTGTTAATTATCATTCCCATCACTGATTTGTAGATTCCACATTCAGTTTGGAAGGGGGGAGTATTGTACATAGATGTCCCTTTCTCCTCTCAGCATGCTGCAAGGGTGGAAAGAGATACTGCATGTGTAAGGGATAACATTGACGTGTGTCCCTCTTCCCCCTGCTCTGGGTCTCTGGCCAGTTCTGGAATCGGGATAATACGAATAGTTCTTGTAGTTCCATGTAGTTCAGTTGGGAATGAGGGCAGGAAGGAGCTAAACATTGGAGTCTCCTCCGAGTGCTCCTCACCTGGGCAAGGAAAAGGAAGGTCCCCTTCAATAGTGGCACATGGATACTCCAGGTCAGCGGTTCCCAAGCTCTCGTGTAGAATTTGCGCAGCTGTAAGTTGTTGCAGGGGGGCCCAACAGCAGCAACAGCACTCCCAGGTTTGTGCTGGCACCGGGGGAAAAAGGTTTTTTTTTTACTCACCAGGGGTTTGCCGGCCCTCCGGAGGGTGCGGGGGGGGGGCTGCGGCCTCCCCGCACAGGCCTCCCCAGATTAGCTTCCAAAGGCGATCGGCAGCTACTTCCGGTTTTTGCCGCAGCCCCCCCCCGCACCCTCCGGAGGGCTGGCACAACCCCTGGTGAGTAACAGAAACACCCTTCCTTCACCCCCCCCATGCCAGTGCGATTCTGGGAGTGCAGTCGCACGTCACTGCACGTTTCCACCCCCCTTAAGGGGGTAGCGACCAATTTTCCCCAACTGGGGCGTCGCGATGCCCCAGTTTGGAAACCTCTGCTCTAGGTAATTTGTCCCCTGTTGTGGTGGATGGTTATGGTGGGGAGGAAGGGGTCCGACTACATAGGCTTGCAACAATTCTCTGCAATTCACTCCTTCCCTTGCACGCTAACTTTCTTTTTTCTTTTGATCTGCTGTCCCTCTGCTATTGCTTGTTTTCACACCATGTTTGCCGTGCACTGTAATCAGGACCATCAGGAATGTGCTGTGTTGTCAGTGCATTCCTGCTACACAGGGAAACTTTAAGCCATTGGAACCTTCTTGAGCCAGCCCCTGTCTCAATTTACTATATAAATAAATATTAAAGTATGCATTGCATAATAGAAAAATCATGTGAGTGAGTAGGAGCTTTGTGTATAGCTGGTACAGAGGCGTGTGTGTCATTCTGCAGTAACCATGAGTGTGTGTGTGTGTGTGTGTGTGTGTGTGTGTGTGTGTATACGTGTACACCCACCTGCCCATGAGACCACCTCTCCAATACAGAATTAGGCATTGGTATCTGGAGATGGTTGGCTGCTTTTGCCTTTCAAGTTTTTATCTCTTGTGGCTGCAAGCAACAGCCTGAGAATGTTTGGTGGTGCCAGTTGGTGGCTCAGAAAGCAAACTAAACTTAGACTCGGGCATTGGTGGCCAACCTGCAGCATGCTGCGTGCCACTTTTTGTGTAGATAATCTTGAGTGTGCCACTAAAATAAATAAGTTTCTTCGGTAATCAAAACATTTAAATATTTAAATATATTTAAATATCTGCACTTCCACCCCAGCGTCTTTATGGAATTTGGCCCATCCGGTCTCTTGAGTGGCCGGAATACCCCATGCAGCCAATCACGTAGCCAATCTGTACGACATCCCTTCCGGAGTGGCCTTTCTACAGCGTTAGGCTCAGCTCCAGGTAGTTTTGTGTCTCGGGCAGGAATACTGGCGTGTGTCACTTCAGAAGGCTTGGCGTGCCACTAAGTGGCACGCGTGCCGCAGGTTGACCACCTGTGGTAGGGGTTTCTAGTAGACAGTGGGATGACAGCATCAGTGTTCCTCCCCATGGCTTCTTTCCCTCTGTCCTCTTGTTCTGATGGCTTGTCACCCCAATCTCTGCCCAAAAACCCCAAGTTTGAAAGATGGAATTCTAGAGAAACTAACTTAAGCAAAATGGACATACTGTATATGCAACACATGTTCTACAGGAGTGGCTGGACTCTTTGAGTTTGAATTGAATGGGTACAAAATTATAGAGTGACTGTACACACTGCCAGCAAACTTTGAGTTGATCATTGGCACGTTAGTAGTAGCACAGCATTGGGACAAAATGTGACCTTTTAAAAAGGCAGTGCACAGCACAAGACGCTTGTAGCACCCTGAAGCTTAACCACTTGATTGTGGCAGATGACTTCACAGGCTAGAAACTCTTTATCAGGTGAAATAAGCTTTTGCCCATGAAAGCACAGGGTGCAATAAATTTGTTAGTCATCACCGTGTCACAGTACAGTACTTGCTGCAGCAGACAATTTAATCTAGTCATCTAGAATGTGTATCATTTATTTCCTCCCAAGTTATAATTCCCATGTTAAGACTTGTTTTATATCTTTTTTTTAAGGCATGTAAACAACTGCTGGAAAACATGCTGTGTTGGAATGGATAGGGACAGTTGCTCTCTCCCTGCTAAACATGAGAGAACCACTGCTTAAAAGATACCACTTTGTCCAGGGGAACAATATGGTATCATGCCCAACACCCAGGGGTAGTGAAAGGGGCGTAACCATATTGTGCTTCTAATGGGGGATTGGCAAATTGCATGTGATCTTATTGGTGTCTTAGTGTCTGGGCTCTGTATTTTATTATGTGGGTGACATTTGTCACTTCAGCATTAGTATGCAAAGAGGGCGGGGGGGGAGATTCATAATTGTGCTATAACCATCCTGTTTCTGTGGACCAAGGGGGCTGGAGAGGTTCTAAGCGAAGTTATTGGTTCAGTTTATCCCCCACTCTTCCATAAAAAAATGTATGTACAAAGAAGCTTTCAGAAAAACAAGGTGCAGATATAGAATAATGCAACAATTAAAGCATAATTGGAAACTATCTACAACTGCAGTTAAAACAATTTAGGTTCATCAGGTTAAAAGAATCTTAAACAGCTAATCAATTAAACATTAAAGCTTGCCTAAATAGAGAGGTGTTCTAAACCTGCCTAAATGTAAGAACCCTGATTGCAATGCCATTACTGGAGTGCTCAGAGTTGTAGTGCTACCATAAAAAAGGCCCTGTCCCTTACACCTACCTGTCAAACCTCTGATGGAGACGAGACAGAGTAGGGCTTTGGAAGCTGATCTTGGACTTGTTCGTTCTTGAGAGATTCTGGCCCTAAACTATTTAGGGCTTCAAAGCACTTGCCCTGGATCAAATAGGCAGCCAGTTATTGGACTGAGGTTCTATAAAGCTGAGTTCTCATGTGTACATGTCTAAAGGAGTATGGGAGGGAAGTGTACTGTACCACTTCCATGAGTTGCTGTATTTCTCCTTCCTATTCACCCCACCTCAGACAGCTCGCATTTCATTTCTACGTAGCCACAGTGATCAACAATTGTGTGCAGTAAAGAACTTCCTGTTCCGGAAGGGGCTCCAGCCTGTCTTTGCACCATCTAAAAGCCCCCTGTGTTCCTTGATAGGCAGTGGAACTCTTGTACCCTTGAGGAGGAGGAGCGTTTAACAGTGACTTTCTGTTCGTACTACTGCACCAGGGCTGCTTATGCCCTCTGCGGCGCCCCGGAGTGAGCATTTCAACTCGGGGAGTTGTGCATTCATGAGTTGTGGCCTCAGGCTAGAGCCTTGCCGAGGAGTTTATGTGGTATTGGTGAACTGCAAAAGAAAGGGCATGTTTTGAGTGTGCAGGAGTTCATGCGGAAGCTTCCTTGAAATGGTGCTGTGTGCGCCTTCTGTTAGAACAGAGAAATTGTTCTGTGAGTTTTTCATGTGGCTGCTGGTGAGACGCTCTGTAGATGTGAGAAAGCAATTGAGTCAGTGCATCAGCTCCTTAATATGAGCCACCTCCATCAGTCAATGGCCAGTTTTACTAGCAGTCTGATTTGGGTGGAGGACTGGTCCCCCCCCCTTCTCCTCCACCAAAAGGTTTACTGCCAAGTTCAACTGCTTTGCCCTTCTCTCTCTCATAGTGCCTGAAATGGCTAGGGAGTTTTGGGGTGGAGGGTGTCTGTCCAAGTAGCAGTTACTCAACAGTGGTTTTTCTGTATGCCTTTTGTCATTGAAAGGCAGGACTCTGTTATTGTGGGATTTCTCCCCAAGACGGTTGTGGTGGTCAGTTGAAGCTAATCTTTGGAAGAAGCTAGCTGTTCAGTAGTGAAGCGCATTTTGCTTCTGCAGCTATCCACCCAAAGCCTCCTACCTACATTTTCTGGCTTCTGAAAACCTGGAAATAACTGGCGATTATGTCATCACCAGTCACTTCCGGTGGTACACAGCAGGAGAGTGATGCAGGTGTTGGTACTCGGCCAGGAAGGGGTTGAGAACCCCTGATCTAGGGCTAAATCTGTGCATTCTGCCCCAGATGATATTTCAGTTTCTTATTCTAGATCATGTTTGCTGTATTTTGCTGTTCCATTGAATGCTCAGTAGTTACTCATGTAAGGCCATGGAGTATTTGAAAAGGGTGTGGATAGGGAACAGGGTGCATCTTTCTGAGAGCAAATGCATGTAGGGCAAAAACTCAGATCCAAGAGACTTGCAATTTTCTCCCTGAAATTGACATGTCAGACTCTTTGTATGCACCTGGTTTCTAATGCATTGTATTAAATTATGGGGAACAGGCATGCTAATGAATCTTCTTGGGTTTGCCTTTTTACAAATGGCTCCCAGGCCTTGAAGATACTGGAGAAGGATGCATTTCCCACAGTCAAGTAAATAAGTACGGTACACAAACGTTATACTAACTTTGCCTACTTGTACATTTCCATATTAGTTGTTTGTGGCCCAAAAGGGGACCTTCCCCTCACACTTCACTAATGCTAGACTTCCTGGAGGGGAAGTTGATTTGCTGGGGACAACCAGGCAAGTTACAACCTCCCGAAGATGCCTCTAAAAAAGAGTCAGTCAGATATGTTCCAGGTGGTGTCTTGAACGAGCTAGCATCCATCTCACGGTCTCTGTTTCTTTGTTGTGAGTACATTGCCAGCAAGCTCCAAGTGGACCCAATTCACCTTACCCAAGAGTGCCAGCCAGGTGACATTTCCCATGCCTGTTGGGGTGAGTGGGAAAGGTGTGTTCACCGATGTCCTCTGAAGTGTGCCTGCTTTCCAACAGTGGTACTTGTGCATTTCAGAAGTGGTGATGTACACTCCCTATACTCTTATACAGAATACAGGGGAAAAAACTTTGTGGACTGGTTCAGGTGATGGTTTTAAACAGTGATTGCAGTGTCATAACTGTAATTCTGCAGTTCTCCCACCACTGGATATTTGATTGGCAGGAACATGATGGGCTGGTTTTTGCTTGTGACACCTCACCTGTGGGACTCCCTACCTAGGGTGACCAACTTAGTCCCTATTCCATTGGTATTTTGTCACTGGTGAAAACGTTTTGTTCTACCAAGCAATTACCGTATTTCTTCAAGTCTAAGGCGCCATCGATTCTAAGGCGCACCTTTACTTTCAGTACCACCAGCAGGGGGAAAAAAATCCATCGATTGTAAGACTCACCTCCCTTCATTGAATCTACCCACTCAGCACCAATTCTCCCCAGCATGTCTCCTGCAGCTGAGGATGACTGAGTGCACTGCCTTTGCGTAGCATTTCTGGCCCCGCCAGAAAGTGCCATTTCCTTCGTTACCTGGACTTGGGGGAGCTTCAGGGAGACCTGCGCAACCCTCTGCAGGCCTCCCTGATCTTCAGTTCGGCGAAAAACAGCGATTTTTGGACATTTCTGGTTTTCACGAAAACCGGAAATGGCTGAAAATCACCGTTTTTTGCCGAACTGAAGATCTGGGAGGCCTGCAGAGAGTCGCACAGGTCTCCCTGAAGCTCCCCCAAGCCCCAGTAAGTAAGAAGGTAGCATTTTGGGGTGCTTTTTGGAGACCTTCGATTCTAAGACGCACCCCATTTTTTGAAATGCTTAATTGGGAAAAAACATGCGTCTTAGAATTGAAGAAATACAGTAACTAACTTTGACTGACCCCTGTTTCCCCCCCCCCCAGTGGTGGTTTATTGTTTAGTTTTTGAGTTAATACAGATTGTTTTTGTAGTTTATTTAAAGTATTTGTGTCCCACTCATTAGCCAACAAGGCTTCCTCAACAGCTCGCAGAAAATCAATTAAGGAGAAAATCATTGCAATAGAAGGGATGGGGTTTGGGATGTGCTTTTTGGTAACCTGCTTTGGGGTCTCTTTGCAGGCTGAAAGGTGAGATACAAATATTGGATGGATAAATAAATGGTGAGCCTGTAGCTCACAGGCTCCCTCATATCTCCTGCTCTATATGTGAGAAGATGAGAGTGAAAGCATCTTTCACCCTTAAGCTCGACCTACACCGCACCAATTCCGGCGCGTCAGACACGCTAGGCGCTTTGCCGAGCTGTGCGGAGGTGTCTGGTTACCATTGCGGAGGCGAGCTGAGCTGATGCGATCGCCCCATTTCCGGCGCATACATAAAGTTCTCTGCCCAAGTTTTGAGGGGGTTGCTTTGCAGAGCTACTGCAGCCAACCAATCGGATGAGACGGCGGGATGAAAGGGGCTGTCAATCAGTCGGAACTCACTCGAGTCTCTGATTTCTCATGGATCCATTTCTCCTTCTCACAAAAGTTAGTAAGATGAATTCTATTCCCGGCACAAATTGTTATGTTAGTTTTCTCTTCTTCCTGCCCTTCTCTCTCTTCTCTCGTGTATTGGACCGCATTTGTGCTTAACCAATCATCGCTGCACTTTCTAAGAAGGCGGGTCAACAAGAGGGAAGACACTCCTTCCAACCAGCTCTGCGCGCGGAGGCAGAGGCCTCCGCGCCTGAGGTCGTGTAGTGTGGGTCGGCCTTTAAGAACAAACTGCAATTCTGTTTTACATAATCTCGGAACTGTGGTTTGTTTACTAACTAGCATTTGAACAAACCAAGGTATCTAAGCACAGTTTGATTCTAGTTCCAGCCACTGCAGCCTTCTCTGTAGAGCATTGCTTTTCTATTGCATGCACCATGATTTGGCAGATGGTACTTACCGTAGTTCCACTGCCATGGTGAACACCTGACACTGCCTCGTCCCCATAAGAGAGCTAGTTCTTGCAGGAAAATACTCACGCTCCCCTTCTGGGGTGTGAGCTCCTTAAAATATTTCTTCCCCTTGAGAAAAGCCACTGGTGCTCGAAATGCTTTGAGGCCTTTGTATTGAAGCCTTCCTGCACCTTTACAGGTGGTGGAGATCATTTGCTGTTGTAGCGCTGTTTTTTGATACAGCCCTGCCTGGCCCAGCCCCGCTTGATGTAGAAATGGCTGGAATAGTGATGCGCCAGCAGGCAAGTTTGGGCGAGGAGAGTGCGGAGCAAAAGAGAGGGTCAGAAGGCAGCAGTATCTGAAGAAGCCTTTTCCTTGTATCAGAGAGAACTCTGTGGCATGCTGCTTGCTCCTGTCTCTGGTAGTGGTGATGCTTATGAAAGTGGTTCCCACAGCTTGGTACTGAAAATAGTGATACTTGCCCCTTCCCCTCCTCCTGCCAGAAGGTTGAAAAGCCCTGCTGTAGAGAGTCTATAAGCTCTGTAATGTCTAGATTGGCTCTGCCTTTCCTGTCAGCATGCTCTGGTGGTCACTGTGGAAGCTGTTCTCTGTTTCTGGAGCTCTTCCAGCTCCAAGATGATGGAAGATCCATGAAACATTCACTAGAGGTTTCAGGAGAAAAATAGGTGTTCAGCAAAATGAGTCGGAACACTGGCATTTCCATTGTGGGCAGTCATAAATTGGAAGTGAAATTGACAAAGGAGGGAGAGGTCCATGGCAAATGGGTGAAAGAAACCCTTCTTGTATTGGCACATGATCGTCACATGTTGTTCAGTCACTGCATATGTGCCAGGGATGCTTCCTTTTGCCTCTTGCAAAACAATGCAGGTGTCAGTCATCTCTCCCCCCCCCCCATTTCTCTGCCCTCCTTTTCTCTTTTCCCTACTTTCAACTGGTGCATCTGCCCACACTTCAGTGTAGTGCTTTATCGTCAGTTAAGGTCACGGCCAAGTCCCTGGGCAGAAAAGTGGCTCCTCTTTCTCTTCACCAGCTGCTCTACTTCCCCCTGAGAGAAATAGGGCGGACAGCAAGTGGACAGATGGACTGGCAGCTTTGAGAGAACAGACAGCTGATTTAACCCTCTCGGAGAATGGCTTGAACCCTCCCTTCTTTGGCTCCACCGCTGTATGCTGACAGCAGCTTCCAGGGTTTGGGGACCTGCTGTTTTTTTTTTTTTCCTGAGCAGAAGCAGCAGCACCTCCTTGACACAATTTTTGTCCTGAACAAGCAGATCTGTAGAGGATGAGGGTGTCATACAAGGCACTTCCTAGCCACTTTGGGATCCTTGTAGCCTGGGCAAGGAAGCGCCTCCCATCTGTGGAACTCTGCAGGTTAGATAGCAAGAGGAAGCTTCTCTCCCCCCCCCCCCCCCCCGCCTCGCAGCAACCTGAACTTTTTGAATCTTGGGGGTTTCTCTGAGACAATAGCCATGCTTCATGAGAACAAACTGGGAATGCCTGTTTCATAATCGCTTGGCAAGTCTGTAGCTTAGTGGTGGGGCACCTGCTTTGCATACAGAAGGTCTTGGTTCAATCCCTGGCAGTATGTCCAGATTGGGCTGGGAAAGGCACCAGTCGGAAACCCTGGAGATCTGCTGCTAGTAGACAATACTGAGGTAGATGGACCAATGATCTGTCTCATTATTAGGCAACCGGTTTCTATGTTCATGTGTGTCAACATACCCAGATAAGCAACTTGTTATGCCCCTGGCAGTGTCTTAAAAGCCTAAAGAGTTCCTTCAGGGCACATGAAGATGATCTAAAAAAAACCTGATCTAAAAAAAAAAGCTGTATTGAGGGTGAGGCATACAACTCCCTGTCCCTCCTTCTTTGTCTGAAAGCAACCACTTAACAGAGGAACCAAGAGTTAAGTGAAGGATTTCATGGGGATGGTGGATGTGGAGAAGAGAGTTGAGGGATGAGAAAGGGGGCATGGAAAGAATACTGAGAGGCAGTAAGGGGGATGTGGATGGAGCTTTGCAAGACTTGGTTAGCCGCTGATGGTAGAATTGGAGGCGCAAAAGTCAAGGGCAGGGATCAATAGGAGAAATGTTGGGATCAGTAGGAGGAAAGGGCCAAAAGATGGGGTGGAACAAGATGGGTAAGGATAAAGGGTCTCGGATTGAAGAGTGTGCAGTATTATGGTAGCTCTTTTTGTCTGGCATAGCAAGAGGCTTCAGAGTTGTGTTTGTAATGCTGGCCAATGTGTGTCTGCCCTGTTATCACCAGGTGGAGAAACGTGTGGATCCCATTTCTACGTCGTAAGAAATGGAGCTTGGTGTTGGGTTAACAGGTGTTCAGTACCACTCAGCGTAGGCACCTGAGTTGCAGTTGGCTCTTAGTATTTGGTTGCATCTATATCGGGATTATTTTTCTGTTGGGGCGTTGCCATGTAAATTGGCCTGCTGTCAACTGAGGTAAAATGCAGTGTGCTGGTCTCCTTTTTGCCATGAACAAATATTCTGCTGCATAAATAAATCTTTATAAATAATTGGCATGTAGATTAACTTGTTTTTTCTCTTTCTCTCTAGCAAAACTGTACAATCTAAAGTGGACTGCATTTTGGTAAGTAGAACTTAAAACCTCTGGTTTTGTTGTTACACTTATCTGGTTTCTGTAAGGGGATTAGAAATGGATAAAAGCCAGCTCCTGTAGGTTGGGGGTTTCCCCGATCTGTAAAACTCTGTCAACATTTTTTTTTCTTTTTAATCGTCCTAGCGTGGGAGGCTGGAAGGTTGAAAGTGTTTACTTAGGGGACTGAAACTGGTTTTTTGTGCGTTTGTGTACACTGTGGATTATTGGATATTTGTTTATTTCCTGGTTGGTCTAATAGCTGGTATCTTAAGTGTTGATGTTATGTGTGTATTGGGTTTTTTTAAATATTGCATTAAATTGTCTCAACTGGAAACTATTATAAACCTCCTTGGGGATATGATTTTGGGCAGAGGCTAGTTAAAGATCTAAAACCAAATAAATTCTGCGTACACCACATGAATAAGCATCAAGTTCAATTAACCCACATCTGTATAGGCACCACCTGAAGAGGGGAGTGGATGAATGGGTAGGTGTGCACGGTTCAGCTTTGAAGAAGGCAGTGTTTGCTGTAAGAAACACAAAATATGGTTTAGGATTCTAGTATCGACATCACAATTGTGGTCTTTGGGCTGCCGTTGAGCATATTATGCGTGTGTTTAGGAGGGAGCCGTAACTCAGTGTTAGAGCTTTGCATGCAGAAGTTTCTAAGTTAAGTCTCCAGGTAGGACTCCACTCTGAAATCCTGGGGAGCTGCTGCTGTGTTAATGGTACTGATTCAGATGGACTACTAGTGCTTTGACTAGGCAGAAGGCAGCTTTCTGTGTTCTGCATCAGCATGCTAAAATTTTTTGCATTTGCACTATAAAATGTTGTTGTAAACCACAAGTAACTTCTTTTTTTTTATAAAGAAAGCAAAGTCTCTCCCTCCCCCCTGCCCCGGTCAGTTAGAAGGGGGGGACTTTTTCAGCCTTCCCCCCCCCCTCTGATGAAGGGTGTAAAGTGCTGCATTCACTACTGATTCAGCAGTGAGGAGTTGGACTCCCATTTGTGCGCAGCCTTACAAACCAGCACTGCTCACAGATGGCAGCCGTGAGAGTTTGGTGCCCGATGTGGAAAATTCACTGACACCCTGTCCCATCTACTAATTGTTGTGAGGCACAGTTGTCTTAGTCTTGCTAGCGAGCACTGACGGGGAGGCTGCTTTTTGCTATGGGGAGAAGAGTGGTGGATACAGCTTACCTCACCCTGTAAACATACTCCCTAGTGCCACACTATGCTTTCGTAGAGTTAATGAGTAAAGTTTGCATGACAAGAGGGGCATTGCGCGTGGCCCCATATTACAGTTGTAGAGAAGACCCTTCAGCTGAGCCATAAAGTCTTTAGTGTCACCGGCTGACCTGGGACCATACTTGGCTAGACACTGGAGGTCTGTGATTAGATATCTTGTCTCTTTTCTCTCCCAAGGGCAGTTGCACAGGGGTGGGAACTGGACTGGAACCTTGGCGCGCGAGGAGTGTTGTTTGTAACCCTTTCCCCAATATGTTTTCCTTATGTAAATCGTTCATTTTTCTCCCTCCTCCTGGTTCCTGTTTGATCCATGAGGAAAAACATGCATGTACCCTGATCATGATTCTAGTTCGTCCCTTATTAACACTAGAAAACAGAGGAAGCAGGATGGATGTGGGGCATAGTAGTCACTTCAGCATTAGAAAAGGGGGGGCTGGGGGGAAGGAGGAGGTATTGGGACTATTGCCTATCTATTCTGCTAGCCTCCCAGTATGTACCGTATTTAGGAGGTTGAAGTAAAACGTTCAGGTAACAGGAAATCTAGCAGATGGAGCCCTGTTGAGATAGCAGTTCAGCTGTGGTGACATTTTGTGTTGTATTTTCATGCTGGCCACTGATCTTATGCTTTTTTTTTTTTTTTTTTGAAAACTTTGTATTATAGCAAGAAGTTGAGAAGTTTACAGACTTACAGAAACTCTACCTCTACCTTCAACTGCCTTCTGGTCCCAGCAATGGAGAGAAAAGGTATTTCTGTACTTGAATATTTGTATAATTCTCACTTGCTGCCCTTGACGACTGTCTGTATTTTATAGGGTTCTAGTGTTAGGCGGTATGAAGGTGTCTATACGCTCTTGTAGTCCGTCTGTGGTTCTGCCCACATTTCCTAGATGCACCTCATTTCATACAAGACCGAAAGGGTTTTGCTCCGGCTTTAAGAAATTGCAGTAGTACCCACAACTGTCCTGCCCTTTTCATGTTATTAAACCGTAAACATGATAATCCAATGAATTGCCAGTGAACAATGGCAGGCAGGTAAGGAGTCAAAATGCAACCGTTAAAAACCCAAAAGGAATTAAATGGGGAAAGGGAGTAAAGGACAATAAGCAATCTGATGGAAAATGCCAGAACTCAGGACACACAAAAATAACTGGACCAACTTGGATGCAGTAACTAGTAATGCCCAGCAGAGGGAGTCAGGAAGCTTCTCAAGAGCAAAGCATACAAAATCTGAACCCTTGAAGTTTGCAAGCTAGCTTGGAGCAATAGCAATAAAATAAATTCATTCTCTAAAAGTGTATAGCTAGAAATGGAGTCCTTACTTGTGTTGTCCCAGGAATCCAAGTCACTACATTTATTGGAGAGTAAATACGCGTGCCTTCCGCAAACCAGCACCCCATGACAGATCTGGCAGAGTACACCCACACATCTCTCTGCTTGAACTTAAGAAACCTAGAGTTGATGATGTCGTAGGGTTATGTGATTGGATGAGTGGAATCCACCTAGCCACTCTATCCTACCCCTTTACCTAGACAGACAAGTTTAGCTGCCCAATCAGTAGGCTCATGCCAATCTCAGCAGGTTTGGCTACCCCAGACTTAGAGAAGAATGAAATACACATCCAAGCACATAGTTGTGGGGAATGGTGTTTGCAAACGAAGGGCAAAAGCTACTGCAGGAGCATGTCCCACCAACTGTTAGGCTGCTGGACCAACACAGAAACTGCTGGGGGATTAGAAGTGTCCAAAACTAGAGGGGGGGCAGGGGATTTATCACTTCATGAATTTGTCTAGTTCTGCTTTGAGTCCTCTTGGCAAGTTTTCTTCACGACATCCTGTTGCAGTGAGTTCCATGGGTCCCTTATAGGTCACATGAAGTACTTCCTTTTGGGCCCAGTATTTTTAAATAGCTTCCTTCATCTTCTTCTGTCCTTCTTATCTCAAAGTCTTGGCAAGGGATGAACCTAGCAGCACATTCTTGTTGCTTCTGGTGTGCCTCTGTTCAGGGGGAAAGCCAACTACTGACTCAGTTCAAGCTCCCAACGTTGCTCTTCTGGAGCATTTTAGCTGCTAGACATCCATAGGCCCTTGTTGTTGTTTTTCTGGCACTGCTTTTGTGGTCTTTATTCCACAATAAATTCAACAATTATGTTGTAAGCCGCCTTGAGTGCCCTTGCTGGGAGAAAGGCGGGATACAAATTCTTTAAATAAATAAATATTCCCAGTGCTCACCATGACGACCTTTCTCAATAGCTAGGCCCTGTCCAGGATCCTGAACTCTCATGTAGTACAGGACAACAGGAGTACCTGTCCTATACCCTCAAGAAAAGGAGGGGGCACAGCTGGCCTGACCGTGAGGTGGTTGCCTGAGATGGCAGCAGATTGGCAGGGAGCTTCTGCCTCTACCCGCTCATTTTAACCACTTCCTGCTCCTTGGATTTGAAAAGGAAGTATGGAGGAAGTGGGGGGAAGACTCTCAATCTCCTTTTTCTTTTTCTAGCTACTGTTTCCCTCTCCTTCACTCTCTTCCACTCTATTGGTCCTTTTCCTGTTCAAATCTAAGAAGTGGGAGGAGAAGCAATGGAGGAGGTAGAGGCTGAAGGGGGGAGGCATCATTAGAATTTGGGGTGTTGCCTCAGGCTGATGCTTGGAGGGATGGTGTGTCTCTGGGCATGCTATACAATGCAAGAGAATCTTTTCTTTCCTGGATGTGCATCAGAGGGGCTTAGGCCTTTGTTTATACAGTTCGCCCTCAGATACCGAAAACTAGCTGAAATATCACTCCAGAAGCCTCTTCCCAGATACGGGGGGACGGGGACGGGACTGTATGAGGTTTTGATCCCCTGTATTGTCAGGCTCTTACTCTAGAGTGTATGTGTTATGGGGGTTAAAAGTTCTTGGTATGCTTTTTCAAAGCAGTGTATTCTTAAAGCGTGCCCAGTGTGGAGTGTCTTGTTGTTGGTATGCAAAGACCCCATGCTGTTTTGTGCCTCTATATCTATGCGCAGTTGAGTGCTGTGATCCTGAGGCAGGGGCACTTTTGCATGGCACATGGTTCTGCTCCATTTTACCTTCCAAGGCATCCTGCATGCCTTGTGGTGCTGTGCTGGGAAGAGGTCAACTTAAGCTTGTGGAAGTCTGTCTGTCTGTCTCTGTCTGTCAAGCCCATTGTGGTTGCTGTGATTAAGAATAAAAAGAGGTCCATTTTTAATATTATCTAACAGAATTGGTGACTTCTACTGTAACAAACAAAAAGCTTTGTCGCAGTTTTGAGTTGGACAAAAATGTGTGGCTTTTCATTAGGACTGCCAAAAGGGAGAACATGATGGTTACATGCCTTTGTAACCATCTTTGTACTTTGGAGTACAATATGCCTTTAAATGTTCGATCCTGAAGAGATAGAAAAACAGATAAAGCATCTTGCCTTCTTCTCCTTGTGGGCTTCCCGAGGCATTTGGTTGGCCTCTGTGGGGAGCAGAATACTGGACTCGATGGCCCACTTTGACCTGAAGTGGCTGCTCTTGTTTTTACCTCTTATGTTGAGGTGTTAACCAGTAAAGTTTGCATATTGTTTTAAAAGCCACTGATTGTGAGCTCCAAGGCCTTAGTAAGATTGGGGTGGCGGCAGTGGCTTAGGGCACCACATATGATGATTATTGAATTGCTTAGTAGATCATAACAGATCCTCTTCTCTTCTGACCCAGCGATCAGCTTTCGGTGTCATCCAGCCGCGCACAACAAATGCACGCCTTCTCCTGGATTCGGAATACCTTAGAGGAGCACCCTGAGACATCCCTTCCCAAGCAAGAGGTGTACGATGAGTACAAGTGAGTGCTTCCAAGTTGTATTAGAATGGGGGGGGGAGTATGACTTTGGCGCTGCAGGGGGAAAAGGGGGCAGCTGTTGTGTCTGGGGGGGGGATGTCTTTTAAATGATGGATTCAGTTTGTTGTAAACCACGCAACACAAGTGTGTAGAGAAGGGTAAGTCGTCTTTTGTGCCTTCACATAACCTGAGAGGCTTGTACACATTATTGTTATGGTTTCTTCCTCTGCTGCTCCAGTAGCATTTGGATATAGGGACTGTCGGTTGGAGGAATCCTGTGGTTCCTTCTCCTTTGGAACCACAGTATTCCTCCCTTGTGACATAAGGATGTGGACGGACCTGTGCTAGCAGGTCCATTCATCTGGCTCGGTTTAAGGCAACTCAGCTATTAGAGATGGGCAAGCTGATTCACGTTAACCTCTAAATCAGGGGTGGCCAACCTTCCACCATTAGGGCCTCTATGTTCTTAAGAGTTGTGAAGAAGACAGAATCTTGGCAGCTGCAAGTGTCGATGGTGCTGCTAAAGCAGCTGCACCTGCTGAAATGCCCTCACCTATAGAACCATTAAAGGGCCAGGAGCATTCCTGTTGAATGTTTGGCCACCCCTGCTCTATATGATTAAAAAATGGTCCTATTTTCTCCCCCCATCCTGCATCGGATTTTTTACCAAACCATTTTATTGGTAAATCCTTTGCCAGTTCTCCTAGTCCTCAAATATCCTTTGCGCCAGCCTTCCCCCCCCCCCCCCCAGTGTACCTTTTACTTACTTCAATAGCAGTGGAGGTCCTCCTCCACCCCATTTTCTATATGTGGCACGCCAAGATTAATGTATGCTGCAGAAGGTTTATTTCCCTTCTCTCCAAACAGGAAGAAAAAGAGACAAAGGGGGCTGATGGGAATTGTAATCCTTACCAGGGCTACTTCTATAGAAGTGACCCTTGTAAATGCTATAATTCTCATCAGTCCCTCTGCCTTTCTTTCTTGTTTGGAGAAAAAGGGAAAAAACCTTGGGCAGTACACATTAATCTTGGCATGCTACATACAGAGCAACAGTGAGGGAGAGAAAAGAGCTCCCTGCTGCCGCTGGGGTAAGTAGAGGGTGTTTCTGGAAGAGGGAGGTGGAAGTCTGGTGAAGTGGGACCAAGATTCTTCCTTCAAGCTCTGTCTCAAAAACTGGGTTTTGGGAGTTCATCCCTCCTTTGGGAGGAATTTAGAACCACCACCCCATTTTGTTTCTGAAGCCAAACCTAGAGAATGTCAGTGACATCTATACTCACGACAACTTGGCTTTGTTCCCTTAGGAGAACATTTGTTCCTTGCCTTGAAGCATCTGTTTAGCTGGTTCCAACAGGTATCTTTCATATTACTAGACCACAAGGAACTGCCTCCCCTTTTTATTTTTTTAATCGAGAGAAGAGCTGTACTTCATCGATAAAGTCAAATCAGGGCATGAAGGCTCTAACCCACCCAAAGCACTTGGTTACCATTTCAAAAGGGGAAAAATCTTGCTTGAACACACAGGTGGGGGGCCAGGATAAGGGAAAAAGACAAGTGAGGGCTGCACTTGAGTCGGCCAATTTGTTTCCATGGTCCTTGCTTGAGAACCATTCTGCAGGCTTTATTACTTGATTAAGGTGAAGATCCGTGCAGAGATATCGGGGCTCAGCTGGAAGATTATGGAATGGACCAGTTGCTTGTTTAAGCTTTCTAGTTCAGTGTGTTGGCAAACTCGGCTGAGAGCCTCGAAGGCAGAACCCATTTTCCTCCCATGCTTTTTGTAAATTGTTAATCTCAGCTGTACTGCCTATAAGGAGTGACCTCTTGACCTGTAAGTGGCTCAAGGTATATGGCCAAGACTGGGGTGGAGAGGTGAGCTAGGAGGCAATAATAAAAGCTGTTTGAGTGCTGAAGTGAGCGAGACTAGATCAGTCTGATTGGGTGACGTGAGCAGTGCTTTGTTCTCTCTGCTTCATGCATACTATAACATTTGCCAGACACGACTTCCAGCTTTGCTTGCTGCTTCCAACGTAAAGGGTTACTTGGAGTCGGTCAGTGATGCCTTGGGATATGAAAAGCACGTTTGCATCTGGTGATGAGGTATTTAATTCCTTCACCTTTTAAAGATTGCCTTTTCAGTCCCTGCACAGCTTTCCTATGGCCTTGAAGACCTTTCCAGAGAAAGACCCAGGTGGACTTCCAAGAGAGGTGCCTGTGAGAAGTCCAGCCCACTCAGTGACTTTCTCAGGAAAAGTGATAACTAGGAAGAGGTGATGGTGGTGGCGTCAGCAGCATCTTGCCTAGAGATGAGAAGACCGGGCGGGGGGGGAATGGAAAGTTTAGAAGAAAAATGTGTTTTTCCCAAGCCATTTTCCCTCAGGGAATACTGGAAAATTGGAAAGGGGGGGGGGGAAATGGAAACAAACTCATATGAACAATGTTCCCTTCTAGAATAATGGATGAATGCTTTTTAAGGCACGGTATTACAGTCCATGTATAATATGGCCAGCGGGTGGTGCAGTGGGTTAAACCGCTGAACCATGAGCTGTCGATCGAAAGGTCAGCAGTTCGAATCCTCGACAGGGTGAGCTCTCATTGCTTGGCCAGCTCCTGCCAACCTAGCAGTTCCAAAGCATGTTAATGCGAGTAGATAAATAGGTACCGCTTGCGGGAAGGTAAACAGCTCTCCGTGTTCCAGCTGCATGCTAAGCGCTGCGGCAAGGAGAGTCATGCCGGCCACATGACCACGGAGGCGTCTTCGGACAGCGCTGGCTCTTCGGCTTTGAAATGGGGATGAGCACCACACCTTAGAGTCGGACACGACTGGACTTAATTGTCAGGGGTCACCTTTACCTATTACAGTCCATGTATAATATAAGCCTCCAAGGGGGCGGTCGATGTCCTGAATTGTTGTCTGCAGTTGGGAGCTGGATGGGGGCAAACAAGCTGAAATTAAATTCTGATAAGACAGAGGTTCTTCTGGTCCAGAAGTCTACAACTCAGATATTGGATCACCGTCCTGCTCTGAATGGGGTCGTACTCCCTCTGAAGGAGCAGGTCCGCAGCTTGGGGGTTCTCCTGGATGCGCAGCTGCTCCTGGATTCCCAGGTGGCGGCCGTGGCCAGGGGGACTTTTGCCCTGCTTCGGCTGGTGCGCTAGCTGCGACCGTACTTGGATCGTGCAGACCTGGCCACAGTGACCCATGCCCTAGTGACATCTAGACTGGATTAATGCAATGCGCTCTACGTGGGGCTGCCTTTGAAGACTGTTCGGAAACTGCAACTAGTGCAGAATGCGGCGGCCCGGGTGATTGCCGGGGCTTGTCGGTTCGACTCAGTCGGACCCTTGCTTCGGCGGCTACACTGGCTGCCGGTTCGTTTCCGGGCACAATTCAAAGTGCTAGTTTTGACTTTTAAAGCCCTTAACGCTCAGGTCCAGGCTATTTGAGGGACCGCCTCCTTCCTTATAATCCGACCCGTACTCTGAGGTCTTCGGGGGGGCCCTGTTAACCATGCCGCAATTGACGGAGGTGAGGGGGATGGCGGCGCGGAATAGGGCCTTCTCGGCAGTGGTGCCCCAACTATGGAATTCTCTCCCCCTGGAATTAAGAACGGCTCCCTCCTTAGAGACTTTTCGGCGGGGCCATAAGACATTTTTATTTAGATTAGCATTCGATGTCTGACATGGTGGGCTGGCTTTTTAATAAATGGCTTTTAACAAATGTAAATATAGGTGACCCACTGGGGTGGTTCGTTTTAATTGTTTTAATTCTTTATTTTAAATGTATATATGTATTAACGTTTTTATTGGAAGCCGCCTTGGTTGCCCTTGTTGGGAGAAAGGTGGGGTATAAATTCTTTAAATAAATAATAAATAAATATAAAACCCGAGTCTAAGATGCATTTCTGCACGGAGAGGGTGCCGTTCTTCCAAGAGGAGCATCCAGGGTAGCCTTGCTTGAGGATTGTTGGTCGCCTTCTGCTGCTGCCCTTTTGACCTGGAGCATGAGAAAGAAGAGACTACCGTAGAAGTAATGACCCTGAATCTGATGTCCTCCTGGTTTAGGCCCAGCGAGCAACCTGTTCATCCCTGAGATCTCCAAAGGCCTGCTGTGGGTAGCAAGGTTTGCGGGGGGGGGGGCTCCTGAGGCCCAGCCTATCGCCAGGTATCATTTCTTGTCTTGAAAAGTTTCAAAGGTGGAGTGTTTGGTGTAACACAGTTTTTTTAAAGTATTCTGGAAAAGAGACTGTTTCTAAACTCAAATAAATGCTTTCTTTTGCTGACACAACGTTGATGGCTTCTGTGTCAAACAGTGTACTGTATTTTGCCTGTTGGGGATATAGGCAAAATGTGTGGGTCCCTTTTAGGTACAGTAGCTTGCAGCTCCATTTCTAACCCTGGATGTATTGTTTGAATAATACGAAGGCATTTATATTTGAACATTTCATAAATATAGCAAATGGTATAATTTTTAAGTGCTAAGTTACTGTATATGTAATCCATTTGAGGTTTTTAAAAGTATTGTAAACTTTAGAACTGACAGAAAATAAATATTGCATGTGTTTCAGTTTTTCCACAATTTTCCTTTCCTGAGGGGGTGAAAAACATGTTCCCTATGGGCCATGGCTTCAAAATTTCCAGAAATTTTACACCTCTAATCTACCCACCCTTAGCATAAGCTTCTATTTTCGACTCGTGTATACTGTATCTCCGAAGGAGAATGGCAGCTTCACCTCACTGAGCTACTAGGAGTAGGATGGAGGCAGGTGTAAAATCTCTTGAATCCTCCTCCTACCTCTTGTAGTGAGTAGCCTTCCAATTTGCTTCACAGGTGCTGAGAGAGTTGTGGCCCAGGACTCGGGGGGGGGGGGCATTGGAGGAGTTGTCTGATGTCACAAAGAATGGGACCCCTAGGGATCAGCAACGTCTTCCATCCTCTTAACTCGGAGGACTAGTCCCTCAAATCAAGAGACTGCAGGGTAGAAAGGTGTATCCCTCAGTTAAAACACCACATCCAGGAGAAGCCAGAGGCTTCTTGGATCATCCAGAGCCAGTGCCTACAGAGTAGGGCATGGCCCCTTAAGTTGAAGCAGGTTTCCTCAGAGAGGGCAGGACTTGAGAGGCCTACTGTGCTGCAGGGCTACTTAACTGCTGCTTGATTTGCCTTGTAACCAGCCCCGCAGTAAGCTGACCATTGTCCTCACCTCCTATGACTGAGCCCTTGCCAAGCTTTATCCAGGACACCCCTGTGGGCCCCAGCTTCAAACAGCATAGGAGGGGGTCCCTTCTCCTATAGCTTGTCCTGATTGTACTATGATTGATCCTGGCAGAAGCCACACCATCCAAGCAACATTAAGAGCCATTCTGTTACGTGTCCATGTTGTCAAGGTGTGGAGAGGAGGAGGATGAGCATCAACTTTGAGCTATTTAATGTGAGGCTCATTTTGCCTGCTTATGGGCAGTTTCCCCCCCCCCCCCCGAAAGGTTTCTACTGAGAAGACAGCACTAGCTTGCTCAAATGGTTGGGCCTGCCAGATGTCTGCCTTAATGCACGCTGTCTTGGCTCATAGTCCCCTTGCACAATCCTTAAGTTAAACTGCGCCCAACTCTGTCAGATTTGAAATTCTTCCTTGTGTTGTCTTCACCCCTTGGCCTGTGCTGGATTTCCAGGCAAAATAGACTGAACATATATTCTCTTTCACTAAAGCATTGCCATTAACCCACAATCTTCTAGAGCCCTAGATTACATGTACCGCAAAGGTGGACGGGGTAGCATGAGGGAGGCCAAAGACTCAAAAGTTAAAAAAAAAAAAATTGCAGTAGGTGGTGTTTCTAACACGTTCTAATGGATGACATTTTTCAGGAGCAAGGAGACCTTGTACTCTAGTTGCAGAAATTCATTTGGAGCATTTATACCAGAATACCTGCTCTAATAGAAAACTGGTTATATACCCATAGCATCTGTAGATCTGAAGTGCAGTCCTTCTGCTAGGAGCCTAAGATCTCCTAGCCATGAGGGAGATGGTCAAAACACAATGGAAATCACAGACCACGGTAGAGTTCTACATTTGAGCATCATTGTGGGCCTTTGGTCAGGTGCTTTCCTAACTCACTACTGCTTGCAGGTACAACAAAGGAATGACTTAAGGCTTTGGATGACACACTTTCTATCAATGGAGTGTAGTGGCTAAGATTCACACGTTTCAGGGAAAACATTTAACCCTGTGCTTATTTAGCCAACTGTAATGGTTGCTTTTTTGTCCATGATCACTCAAGGCAATAGAATATAAAGACATTCTAGTACTAATTGGAGAAACAGCAGCCTTGTTCATTACAGCCATAGTCTTCTGGGAAGTTGTCCTGGCCAAACCACTTTGAAATGAATGGGAGATGTGCAAGAACTCTTGGGCATTTCAATGGGACTTGTGCAGGAGCTCTTCCCAGAAGTCTGTGCCTTATGTAAGTGGCATTCTTTGTTTATCAGACTGGTGGTGGTAGTACAAGTGAAGTGACCCTTGTAGACTGGAAATTGGCAGGCTAGTTTAAGCGAAAGGCAAGGTTAGCTGTCCCATATAAACAACATCAGACATGTGATCTGGGGCCCAGCAAATACGGAGGTGGTTGAACCAAGAGAAATGAAGGAATAAAATACAGAAGAGTCAGATAGCTAATGCATTCCAATGCTATGTTATGTCAGCGCTTTTCATTGTCTCTTGAAAGCTTGCCCTCCAGAGATGCACAGACACACGCACCAATTGCAGCATTCTTATAGAAGCTCCCCCCTATGCTGTCGTCCGTCCCCCCCCGTGCTGTGTATCTAAACTAAAGCCTTGCCAATAGGTCTGTATTGGCCAGCAGCAGTCGGCATATGTTTTTGCACCATAACTTCTGCAATGATTTGCTACATAAGAGCAGTCTGTCTCAGTAAGAGGTTGGATCAAATTAGGGAGCAATTCCACAGCCATTCTCCACTTACTCCAAATGTACTTGTTGGAGTTCAGTCCACAGAGTAAATGTTTTATATATGAATACAGCAAGTCCTCACTTTTAACGTTGTGGATAGGTTCCTGAAAACTGCGACATTAAGTGAAACAACGTATAACAAACCAATTTTCACCGGCTGGCTCAGGGGGGCTGTGGTGGGCATGCTGCAAAGCTGTTTCTGGGTTGCACAGGACCGCGATCCCACTTCTTTGACTTTGTTCTTGCCTCAGAATGCCTTGCAGAAGCTACCTGCAAAGCATTCTGGGCATGAATAGGACCAGGAAGTGGGTTGCGAGCCCTGTGCGACACGGAAGCAGCTGCAGCCACGAAGGACAACGTAAAACAAGACAACTGTAAGCAATGACTTGCTGTATATACACACTTAGAAACCAGGACAGACTTTTTACATTTCTGAGGTGCCAAGATCTAGGGAAGAATCAGCAGCTTGTTCAGGCATGGAAATGACTATTAGTCGCCCTGGTATAGCAGGAAGACTTGTACAAAAACCTGGCTGAGTTTGCTCTGGTTCCTTTCTGATTCTTTTAAGGAGAGATGCATCTTCAGAGCAGTTCTGTTGTGAACTGGATGTGATCAAAGAGCAGCCCTGGTCACATGAACTCCATACACTTGTTGGTTTGACAACCTGGAGGCAAAGGTAGACAACCGAGAGTCTGGCCACAGCCAAGTGCACAGGCTGGGGGGAGGTTGAGCAAACAGGTGGGCAAACAGGCCTCTGAGCAGGGAATTAAGTCTCATAGCAGCTTTGTCTTCTCTGTTTGTTTTTATTCAAAACATTTATATTCTACCTTTCTGCCAAACAGTCTCCAAACTGGCAACCAAGCAATAAAAACAAATTGACAAAATCCAAATACCAGTACAAAAGGAAAGATAAGCCAAGGCCACCCAACAGCAATGGCAGTTCACCACCCAATGCCTGGGAGGATAAAGTAGTCTTGAGTTGGTGGGGTAAAACTGGCACCAAATGGGGCTCTGGGGTCAGCCCTTCCATAACCAGGGCACAACCACAGAAGAGGCGCTAAATCCTGAAAGCTGCGGCACCCATAGCAGAGCTTTAGAGATGGTAGGCAGTTTCATACTGGAGGGAGGAGGAAATGGTTATTAAAATACTCTTGTCAGAGAGCATCATTATTTTTATTATTAATAAATAATAATAATTAATAAACATATATACAGCTGTGCAACAAAAAGTAGTTCACAAAGCAGTTTAAATAGCTAAATAAATCAATAAATGGTTACATGTGCCGAAAGGGCTCACAATCTTAAAAACAAAAACAAAACAGAACTTGGTCAAAACTGGCCTTTCAATGGCAGCCAGGAACAGACTGGGAGCCAGTGAAGATCTTTGAACAGAGTGACTAACAGCCCAATCTTGTGTAACTCTTGCACTGGTGTAACAGTAGATTCCCCAGTGTAAGAGCACTTATGCCAGTGTAACTTGCTGGACGCAGGACGGACACTGGCATAACCCCTCTCGGATGCCTCACATGCACAGTTTAGACATGAAACGGACACAGGCGCAACTCTGCTGGCGCAGGGGGCATTCTGGGGGCATTCAGAACCCCCGGAATGCCTCCTGCACTAGCGGAGTTGTATCGGCGTCCGTTCCACATCTGAACTGCGCATGTGAGGTGTCCGAGAGCGGTTATGCCGGTGTCAGTCCTACGTCCATCGACGTACAGCAAGTTACACTGGCATAAGTGCTCTTACACTGGAGGATCTACTGTTATACTGGTGCAAGAGTTACACAAGATTGCATCCTTCATATGTTCAGAATAGTGAGTCCTAACTGATAACTCAGAAGACATTTTCTGGACCAGTTGCAGTTTCTGAATGGTCTTTAGAGGCAGCCCTTATATATGATGCATTGCAGTAATGCAACTTGGACGCTTTTAAGCTTGTATAATTTTGGCAAGTCTGTCTGTCCAGAACAGCCTGCAGCCTTTTATAGTGTTGCTAAGACTGACAAACCAAGTTAGAGTCTGAGGATTCTTTTTATTATTTATTTTATTAAGAATATTTACATACTGCTTTTCAGCAAAAAGTTCACAAAGTGGCTTACATAGCAAAATCAATAAATGGCTCCTTGTCCACAAAGGGCTTACAATCTTAAAAGATATTTAAAAATCTGTAAAAAAAAAAAGGTACAGAAGAGACACCAGCAACAGCCCCTGGAAAAGACACTATGCTGGGGTGAAAAGTGAGCGTGGTTCTCCCCCTGCTAAATAGGACACCACTTTGAAAGGTGCCTCTTCACTCACTTAGCAGGGACCCACGCAAAACCCTTTGTGTCACCTGATGCCCACTGAGTTAATCATCTGCAGTACTTGATTCCAACCAGTTGTGTTGGTGGCACCTAAGCATAACACTTTCTGTAAGTCGGCTGCTGTATGTTGAGCAGCGTCCACGTGCAGCTGGAAAATCTTGGTGTGTCTTGTCTTTTATGAGATCGCACCGCAGCACAGGAGAGCTGCGTTGAGAGCAAAGTTGAACAAATTGAACTTCAGCCAATGAGAGGCCGTGTTCGGTGTTGTGGGGACGGGACATGGAGCAACGTGTTGGGCCAGTCAGAGTTGAGGTTTTTTTTAGCCAATCAGAACTGAGTTATTTTTAGCCAATCTGCAATCAATAGTGTAGTCTCAGCACTGCTCCTCTGCTGCAAGCGACCAATCACTAGGGACCAGCAAGCGACCAATCACTGGGGTTCCGCAAGCCACCGCAAGTGACCAAAACAGCTCCGGTGTAAACAGGGTGCATTGCAGTGCAGTGAGACACATCGGCTACTCTAGCACTGGGACGCAACGCAGCCGGTGTGTCACATTCTTTAGTTTAGCAGCTCCCTTTTTTGAGCAAAGTGTTGTGGTGGCATGGACAATAAAATGCTTGGGCAAGGCTTCCTGCAGCATCTGAGAATCTGGCTGTTCTTCCCCTTTCAACCTACATCACTGGCAGGGAGAAATGTGGGACCCCTATGGGCAGGGCAGAACTTTATTGTCAGCATAGCACACTTCTCTGTTTCCAGGAGTACTGTCTACTGGGTTGATAATGCAAAAAAGGGCCAAACTCACCTCCTCTGTGGATACCCCCTTAAAGTTCTGCTCCAACAACCTACCAATCTGGACCTTAAGTCTGTATTTATGAGACAGGCTTAACATAGACATGGTCCTTTCAGCTTTAAAAATTAGCTGTGAAGGGCTCCATCTGACCTGGGAATATGGTGCATGGCCAGGGGGTTTCTAAGTCTTCCTTCCTGTGCTGCTTCATGCCAGTAGCTGTGTACCCTAAAAATGGCTGTTTACAATAAATGGCTGCTTCTGGGACTAATAGGCATTTTAGTGAGGGGGGGGTGTTAACTGTGAAAACAACACAGGAAGAAAGTGTTATCTCCCACACCCTTGCTGTGTGGGTGGATCCCCCTCCATGCCACTAATTTTTAAAGATAGAAAAATCATTTTTGCAGAAAGCCCATCTTGCAAAAACAGGTCCAACATCAAGTTTGGCCCTCAATTCCAATCTTATTCATCTTTGCTTTCCTTTTGTTTCAGGAGCTATTGTGACAATCTTGGCTATCATCCATTAAGTGCTGCTGACTTTGGAAAGATAATGAAAAATGTCTTTCCCAACATGAAGGCTCGCCGTCTAGGCACAAGAGGCAAATCAAAATATCCTTTATGGAAACAGTTTTCAGCCATTTCTTTTCAGCTTTCTTAAAGGTGATCCCTGTTGGTCATTGGGGTTTTTGCACTAGAGAGCTTTTTTGCTCCTGAAAAAAAGGGAATTATGTAATTACAAAATAGATTTTTTTTTTAATTTTGGTTCTGCCTAAGGAATTTCAGAGAAAGGGGGGAAAACTTACTTGTCTTCAGTATCAGTCGATTGCATTTGTATCCAAAGGGTAGCAGTTATTCACACCTTAATTTTTTTAATCACGTATTGCTATAGTGGACTTCGGAAGAAAGCTTTCGTGCAGATGCCGTCGCTACCCAATCTTGACTTCCATAAAACTGGAGATGGGGTAAAGTATGCACTTACAGACATGCACACACCCCAACATTCATATAAATGCATTGTGCTGTTGTCTATGGCTTAATAAGACAGAAATAAAGGCCATTTAATCAGAACAAAATAGACAGGGCTTAGCCCATCCATAAGGCTGACTGAGGTGCCCAATTGTTGCTGCTGCTGCTCCATCTTCTGCTCCCTGGATTCAGAAAGAAAGGAATGGAACACTCTTCCTTTTCAAATTAGGGAGCAGGAAGAGCAGCAGCTGCAGATGGAGGTGGGAAAGCTTTTTGAGGTCAGAGAACAGGAGAAGGAAGCGGTGACTGCTGTGCCACATGGTAAGGGGACAGTGGCACCTGGTATACTGCCACAGGTGCTGGGGGTTTGTGAGCTGGCCTTGAAGATGGCAAGTGGTTCTCTATGGCAGTGGTTCTCAGACTGGTGGGTCACGACCCACCAGGAGAACTGGAAATGGCTGCTACCCCCTTAAGGGGTGTGGCAACGGTGGTGGCGCTCCTGGGATCGTGTTGCCGCTGAGGAAAAAATGTATTTTTTTTACTTACTGATGGTTGCTCCGGCCCTCTGGAGGATGCAAGGAGCCCTGCATCCCCCTCTGTGGGCCTCCCTGTTGTCGCTCTGATGTGATCGTGACCCACTTCCGGTTTTTGTCCGAAACCAGAAGTGGGTCTTGATAGCATTGGGGCGACAATCTGAAGCACAGGAAGGCCTGTAGAGGGGGCCATGGGCCTCCCTGCACCCTCTGGAGGGACCCTCAGTATGTTAAAAAAAGACATTTTTCCCTGGCAGCGGCACGATCCTGGGAGCAATGACCCTGCCAACACTTATTCCCCTACTCAGGAGGAGAACTTTGAGAAATACTGCTCTATGGAAGCGGTAACACATTGAAATAAAGAGTTATGGTTTGCACAGTCTTAATGAATGGGGATAATGGGCAACCTTTCAAGACGGGATGACCTATAAAATAAAGGTCTGTCCTAACCAGTGGCGTCGCTCCGGTAGGGGCGGGGCCATAAGTATCGCTCCGTCGTAGACCCTTTACCGAGCGAGCAGGAGGCGGCCCCGCCCCCTCACTGTCGGAGCCTTTCCCCTGCAGAGAAAGCAGCAGGCAGGGTCTCTTGCCTGCTGCTTTGTCCGCACAGGAATGGCTCCGACAGTGAGGGGGCGGGGCCGCCTCCTGCTCGCTCGGTAAAGGGTCTACGACGGAGCGATACTTACGGCCCCGCCCCTACCGGAGCGACGCCACTGGTCCTAACATTGGAGAGTTACATTTTGCAGACATTCAGGGAAGGGTGTGAGTTAAAATACCAATGCTAAAATACCTTCAAAAGTGTACTGAATGTATTTGAATCACTCTCAAGTGCATGAGCTTATATAATGATTTGGAAACACTGGAGCCACACAGCTATTGTAAGACATGGTGGACATGTTCTTACAATGCATTTTGTGTGCATGGTGACATGAATGTGGTAAACCGATGTCCACAAACAGCAGCATGAAAAATGACTCTAAGCTAAGAGTTGGGTTTTGTCCATCACTTTACAATATGGAGTTTAGTAATAGAGAAGTTCATACATATTTTGGTTTGGTAATACCATGCTTGGTATTAAACACCATGAAACACAAGAGCTGGTGTTGTGTAAAGTCAAGAGATGCGCTGTGAATTAGGATTTTACCTAATCTTGCCTCTGCCACGAACTTGCTAGGTGGCCTTGGGCAAGCCACCTTCTGTCCACCCCAGGTGCAGTATTGGGATAACAGTACAATCCTATGCATCTCTACTCAGAAATAAGTCCCACTGTGTTCAGTGGGGCTTACTCTCAAGAAAGTGTGCAAAGGATTGTAGCCTAAGAATGCTTAGGCTGTAATTCTGTACATACTGTTGTGGGAGTAAGCTCCATTGAACACAGTGGGACTTACTTCTGAGTAGCTATGCCTAGTACTGTGTTGTTACTCTCCTTACGTGATCATTGTAAGGACTGCATTAAGATAGTACATGTCAAACATTTTGCACATTCAAATAGTGCTATGCAATGCCTTTATTTGTTTGCTTGTTTGTTTGTTTGTTTGTTTAAGTAGGCTTTCTATAATTGTTTTATTAAAATAAATGAATCTGTTGGTTTGGAGGGGGAGGGTTTGGCGGGAGAGGTCAAAATGGTTATTGCAACTTAGAGATATGATACTTACCATGCAAAAGAAATTTTGCAGAGCCATTATGATGATTTCTGAAATCATTGCTTTTGTATATTTTTTAAAACAGAAATTTCTCTTGGGTGAAAAGGCCAACTTCAGTGACCAAAGCCACTCCAGATAGCAGAGAATGGGCTCAACTGATGGGCGCTTGAAAGATCCTTGCAAAATGCTAATATTCTTTACTCACCTTTGAATTTTATGCAAGAGGTGTCAAAACGGTGGCGGTGGAAATGCAGTGTGCTATACTTTTCGAGGACAGCAAAATGGCCTCTTGCTGCGCCTCTCTTGAACAGCAGCTGGTCACCCTGAGCCAGATGGTTGATTTAAACGCTGTGCATACACCATGTACTGTGGCCTTGTTTAGGCTTGTAGCAGCTGCTCAAAAACTCCTTTTTGTCTTGGTTTCAGCTGGACGGGGCAGAGCCTTCCGGGCACCTGCAGAGTGCTGATGAGGAAGTTGTGTCAGCCGCCTGCCAGCTGGTCTGCGAGTGGGCCCAGAAAGTGCTAAGCCAGCCCTTCGATTCCGTCTTGGATTTGGCCCGCTTCTTGGTCAAAAGGCACTACATTGGCACTAAATCAATGGCAGCTTTAACTGTGATGGCTGGTGCTCCAGCAGGTGAGACTTTGCTCAGTTCACTAGTTGATGTGTTATTGGGAAGAGCAACTATTGCATTTCAGCAAAAACCAAACGCATTCTACACTGGGACCTCTGAAGGAGTCAGGAGGTTCATTTTCCCCCTCCTCTAGATGTGGAAAGTTGAGCCTGTGCGGAAATCTAAAGCCCCTCGCTGAGGCTCTGTTGATTAGTTTCACTTCATTTTTGTTGGTTTTATGTTAATATTGGTATAAACCGCTTTGAACTTGTTTGAAAAAATGGTATGTAAATATTTTAATAAAATAAGTAGTTTACCAGCCCAGTCCTATCCCCTGCAAGCCCATAGCGTGTGCACCACAGATGGAGTATGTGCACAGATGGAGTATGTGCATGCTATGTTGCATGCTATGCACATACTCCATCTGTGCATGCTATGTTGGAGGGGGGACACACCAGATGACCTGGGAGAGGTAAGTAGAAATCTTTTTTACTTACCTCCCCATAGGCCACCTGGCCTCCAGTGGGTCTCCTTGGACCTGTGCCTGTGCTTAGCTGGTGTAAGTCCAAGGAGAATCTGGGTATGTTGGGCAAGGAAAAGGAGATAGGATCTTAGCGTGCACCACCAAGATCCTCCACCACCTGGCTTGGCCCACTCCCCAACCCAGTCTGCCCACGATCCTCCTCTATTCCGCCCCCCCCCACTTACTGGTGGCAGTGCAGGACAAGAGGTTCAGTGGGCCGCTGTCACCCACACACAGCCTCTGACCGTTTGCCCTAGTGCAGGGGTGGCCAACCTTCCACCATTAGGGCCTTTGCGTTCTTAAGAGTTGTGTAGAAGACAGAATCTTGGCAGCTGCAAGTGCTGATGGTGCTGCTAAAGCAGCTGTACCTGCTGAAATGTCCTCACCTATAGAACCATTAAAGGGCCAGGAGCATTCATGTTGAAAGGTTGGCCACCCCTGCCCTAGTGACTGCAGCTTGCAGAACAACGGTGCAACTTTCGTGCCACGGATCCGGGACTTGTGCTGACGGATCACAAACTCCGTCAGCGTAAGCCCTGGATAGGATTGGGCTGTCTATCAGTAAGCAGATTTGGGTAAGAAACAGTAGTCTTCACTATGGTATCTCCAAAAATCACAGACTTTCTTATGTCACAAAAAGAGAGAGAGAAATTTCAGGGTATTTTTAGCAGGGTGAATGCTGTGATTTTCATTTTCATGAGAGTCTCTTTTAAATAGAGAGCCAAAACAAACATTCAGTGATTGTGTTGGAATTTACCCACGTGGTAATTTTCCACTTGACAGTGCATTCAACAGTTCAGAAAATGGAGGAGTTCACACGTGCCAATCATCCTGTGGAGGTATTCTGATCATATACGCACCACACCTTCCCATGTGAATTTCCTGTCAAATATTACTTGAGCCAGGTGGAAAAGACTGATTGGGGGGGGGGGGTCCATTGTCAACTGTGTGGAAAACAAATCATGAATGGAAATATCTAAGTGAAATTGCAATCAGACCACCATAAGAACAATGTGAAAATAGCAAAACTGTGTAATAAAAGTAACATTTGTGAAGGAGAAGACAGCAGGGATGGACATATGACAGTCCTTGCACAAGAAACATACTGTACCAGAAATACATGTATGTATTGACCCTGAGGACTAAGCAGTTCTGAAAAAGCACATACTACTGCACAGTCATACAACAGTACCATTTGAGAGTGTGGGTGGGAGATTGTGTGTAAAAGAATTTCCCTAATTCTGGAAAGCTAGCATATCAGGGAGAAGGCTCCTAGCCTAGCATTCTCCCTGACGTACTGGTCTTCTCCCTACAGGTTTGTTCTCTTTTTTTGTGGCAAGCAGTAAAATGTACCATTTCCTCACTTTCATTTTCAAATTGTACAGTCCAAGGAGGGCTACGCTCTGTTGCTTTTTCTGAAAGTAGGAGTGCAGCAATAGCACACAGTTCATCTTCCCTTTGCTCCCTGCTTTAACCAGCAGCAACTCAGCACAGGAAAGGAAGGCAGGGTCCAGGCCTAACTCTCTGCCATGGACAGGCTCATGGCTTTCTGGTGCTAGTCCTGTAGTTCCAGAAACACCTGCTTTTGGCTGCAGTGAACACATCATTGTGTTTGCCTGCTCAGCAGCCCTGTAAGAGAAGTCCTTATGGTAACTCCTGCCCTCCTATCCCTGTGACAGTACACACGGCTCTTTTCCCAGCTTCCTCTCGCTTGGTGGCCTCCCCCATATAACTCCTGTCGTTTCTATATATAGATGAGGAACTTGAGACTCACTGATAAATGTAGGATTCTAAAGTCTTCACAGGGGATTATACTAAATCTGTTCACTGCCACCTACTGTTAGTGGTGCAAATGTACAGAGCAATGGCCCTTAGAGAACTTATGGGGCCAAGTTGTGGGCACTTTGTGAAGTTTGATTTTTTGTTTCTCCAGATACTTGTGTGTGTGGGGGGGTGTATCTGTGTGTGTGTCTGGGTGTGTTTTTTCCCAATCCTCCCCTCCTGTGAAAGCCCACTACAAATTAATAAGGGCTATGTGTGTGCTCAGCAGGGATGGATGGAGAGAATCTTCCTCATGTGGTTATCCTCCTCCCAGAGATGTAATTTGCACCCCCACGTGACGGGGGCCGCTGACGAGCATGATGTCACTTTTGCACGCCCGCGCAGCTCCAATCACACACACACCTGCCGTTTTGCTACCCATTTTGGAGCCGAACGGCTCCAGGGCAGGCGGGAGGGCCCAGCTCCAACGCGGACCTGCAGGTTACATTTTAGCTTTTTGTACCCCTTTATGCGGCGAAATTGCGCCCCCCCCCCCGAAGCCGCGCCTGGGGCCCAGGGCACTGGGGCTCCCGTCCAAACGACACCTGTGCCTCCTCCTCCTACTTGCCATTTCTCTTTCAGGAATCAAAGGAATCCCCCAGCCTTCTGCTTTTGTCCCGACTGCAGAGAGCAATTCCTTCCAGCCTCAAGTTAAGACCCTTCCCTCCCCTATCGACGCAAAGCAACAACTTCAGCGTAAGATCCAGAAGAAGCAGCAGGAGCAGAAACTGCAGTCACCGTTGCCAGGAGAGTCCCCAGCCAAGAAGTTGGACAGCGCAACAAGCAATGGGATTGCCAGTCTATCTAACGGGAGTCCAGCAATCTTGTCTCCTCAGCCCATTGGTATTGTCGTGGCTGCTGTCCCCAGCCCCATAACGGTAAGGCTCGTGGGAAGCTGCATTTCAGGTTTAGTACATGGGGTTTGGTGAGGTCTCCAAGAGCAGTGTGTTGAGAAGGGACTGAGAACAGAAACCCCAAGGCAGAGGGGAAAGCAGAAGAAGCAGCTTCATCCAGTGGAAATGTTGCGCGAGTGATTTGACAGGTAGGAAGGGATTCAGTTAAGAAGAGGTTCACAGAGACTGTGATATGCAGACAACCAGGGAGAGTTTGGCAGGAGGAGCTCTTCAGTGGCTGGTAAAGAGATCATTTGTGATTTTATGAGGGCGGTTTTGATTACGTTTGGAAGGCAAACACTGGATCATGGTGACTCTAGAGAAGAGCTGGAGGAAAGAGAAGTCTAGACAGTAAACGGTATGCTCCAGGAAGTGAAGGGGGCAAGGGAAAGATGAGAAGGGCTGGCTCCAGACCTTCCACAGTTGAGGCGGAACGCCAGATGCCACTGCACGCTTAACTGGTGGCAGCAGCCACTGCTCCTTCTTCCTCTTGCTCCCAGGATTCAAAAAGAGAGAAATGGAGTGGAAGAGGAAATGTGGAGGAGAGGGGGTGGTGGGTTAGAGCACACCCGTTCCCCTCTTTTTGAATCCAACAACTGCGAGGAGGAGAGGTGGGTGCCCTCCTGTCAGTCTACTGCCTGAGCTGACCTCCTTAGTCGGACTCATGAGATTGGACAAGCATTAGAGGGGTGGAACAAGTGATGGAAGAGGTTTTTGAGAATGAGGTCAACAGAGATGTGTTTGGGAGCTGTAGGAGAGGGATAAGAAAATTGAAATATAGACATTGGTTGACACAGATGAGAAGAGAGGGTGAAAACAAATGGGAGATGGTGGGGACCTTTGAACAACAGTGGAACTGGTTGGAGAGAGGGAGGGTAGCCTGCTTTAGATTGTGGATGTGTTTAACACTGGTGAAATACCGTATTGGTCTGAGTATAAGACTCACTTTTTTCTCCTAATTTAAGTTTTTAAACTAGGGGTGCGTCTTATAATCAGGCTGTTGCAATTTAATGCCAGTGATTTAATTAAATTTTTTTAATAGCACCAAACTTTAAGGGTGCGTCTTATAATCAGGTGCGTCTTATACTCAGGACAATACGGTATTACACAGAATATTCTTTTCCTCCACCAACAGGTGCCAAGGACCCGCCAATTAGTGACTTCACCTAGTCCCGTAGGCTCATCAGATGGGAAAGTCCTTCCACTCAACGTTCAGGTGGTCACTCAACATATGCAGTCCGTCAAGCAGTCACCAAAGACTCCTCAGAATGTTCCCGCCAGCCCAGTTGGTGACCGTTCTGCCCGGCATCGATACCCCCAGATCCTACCCAAGCCAGCCAACACCAGCGCTCTCACCATCCGTTCCCCAACAACCGTGCTCTTCACGAGTAGCCCCATCAAGACTGTTGTTCCTGCTCAGCACATGAACGTGGTCAAAATGACAGCAATATCTCTTGCTCCGAGCAGTACCAGTAGCACGCCAGTCAAACACACTGCTTCAATTGTCAGCGGTTCAGGAACAGCTGAAGAGCCGAGGACTATCCCGCAGATTAAGAACGGGTCTGTTGTTTCGCTTCAGTCTCCAGGATCCAAAGCGAGCAGTGGAGGCTTAGCTCCTGCTGCATCTTCTGTTGAGGTCAAGACGGAGCCAGAAGTGGTGCTAGATGAGAACCTGCTGCAGTGCCAAGAGAATCCAGACTCATCTAAAGCTGTCAAAGTTGTTCCGAGCGTGTCTGTTGGTCAACAGAGGAGAAGTGAAACAGAACTGCGAAAAACTCAAGCTGAGGAGGGCATTGGAGAAGCAAAATGTGTTCAGGGTTGTGATTTGAGAGTGGAAGATTCCGGGAGGAAATGCCTCAGCCAGCCTAATGAATCCAACCCTCTTCCTTCATCCCAGAGTCAAACAAGCACTCTCATTCCCTTGGTTGCTCCTCAGAACTTCTCCAGCACCAGCATCAGTTCACCTCCCAGTGGGGAGAAAGTGTGCACTAAAAGTCCCAGGAAGAGGCTGCCTTCTGGCTTCCCAGAATCCCAGGGCCCCCCTGTAAAGAAACTCTCAGTGGGTCCAAGCTCTGCAGCTAGCACAGATGCCCCCAAAGTGAGCAGCATTAAGAAAGTGCAGCAGAGGGTGGTGCCTGTAGTGAAAAATGACAGCCCTGCAGCACTTGTGCAACTTCCTGGAAAGGTAACTATCCAAGTCAGTTCTTCAGCATCAAGCAGCCTGGTGGCCAACTGTCCCCTAGATGCTGATATTGTCGTGAGCTCTGGCGATGCTGCTTTAGGGCAGCAGCTGGTGACCTCATCCCCAGAGATCAAAGTGAAGTTGGAAGGAAATGTGTTTGTCTTGGAAAACAGTTCTAAACCTGATGGCAGCTTTAATCCCAATGTGTGGCAGCATCTGGCAAAGAACTCAAGTTTTGCACCTGTGAACTGTGAGCAGCAGCAGCAGCAGCAGCAGCAGGAGAATATCAGTGTTATGACACTGTCTGGACCCTCTGGCTCTGAGGACTTGCCCAAGTCTGTCTGGGAGCCAGTGCACTTTGAAGGACTTACGCAGGCAGCCTACGGCCAGCAGCTACAGAGCCAGGTGCAGGAGCCGTCTTTGGAGCAGCTACAAGCACAGACTTCAAGCCAGTTACCTCTGCAGACGGAGCTCAAAGACTTTGAGGATGCAGCTTCACAGTCCAATGAGAACTTCTTTTCCTTTGACGATGACCTGACGCAGGACAGCATAGTGGAGGAGCTGGTGCTTATGGAAGAGCAGATGTCTATGAACAATTCCCACCTGTATAGCAGTTCACTAGGAATGGCACTTCAGAACCAGGTGGCGGCTCAGGGAGCTGCAGTGTCCTCCCACTCAAGTAACACTCACTTCTACCACCCAATCCATAACAGTGGCACTCCTGTTCACACCCCCACGCCCACTCCAACCCCAACCCCAACTCCAACCCCAACATCTGAAATAATTGCTGGATCGCAAGGCGTCTCACGGGAAAGCCCATGCTCGCGGATGGCTCAGACAACCCCTGTTGATAGCGCATTAGGAAGCAGCCGGCACACTCCCATTGGCACACCACATTCCAACTGCAGCAGTAGCGTGCCACCAAGTCCTGTGGAGTGCAGGAACCCCTTTGCCTTTACGCCAATAAGCTCCAGCATGGCCTACCATGATGCCAGCATTGTGTCAAGCAGTCCTGTGAAGCCAATGCAGCGGCCAATGGCTACCCACCCTGATAAAACCAAACTGGAGTGGATGAATACTGGGTACAGTGGAGTAAGTAACCCAGCCGTTTCTAGCCATGGCATCCTCCCAAGCTACCAGGAGCTGGTAGAGGACCGTTTCAGGAAGCCTCATGCCTTTGCAGTTCCTGGCCAGTCCTACCAATCTCAGTCCCGGCACCATGATACTCATTTTGGCCGTGTGACTCCAGTCTCTCCTGTCAGCAGCAGCACCACTGCTACCAGCAAGCAAGAAGGCTTTGCTGTCCCTGCACCTCTCGACAACAAAGGAACAAATTCATCTCACAATAACAATTTCAGGTGCCGGAGTGTCAGTCCTGCTGTCCGCCAGCGCAATCTTAGTGGAAGCACAGTTTGCCCTGTTGCTAACATGCTACGCTCTAATGTGGCAACATCGTTTGGTAGCCCAGTCACTCCAGAGATCCACAACACCTTTGCAAATATCCCTGCAGACACGAGTGCCAATAATCTAGCCCAGAGGAGTCAGTCGGTCCCGTTGACTGTGATGATGCAGACAGCTTTCCCGCCTCCTCAGAAACAGACTAATGCTAAAAAGATAACAAATGTGTTGCTAAACAAACTTGATTCGGACAATGACGACGCAGTGAGGGGCCTGGGGATAAATAACATGCCCTCAAACTACACGGCAAGGATGAACCTTACTCAGATTTTAGAAACCTCTGCCGCCTTTTCGAGTGCCAACACCCAAAACATGCTCAACCCCACCTCTTCTTCGGTTTTTGAATTCCAAACACCAAGTTACCTCACCAAAAACAGCAGCGCCGATCATATCCCTTTTTCTTCTGGAGATAACCAAGCACAATCGGAGGCTGAGGAACAGCAGTTAGATTTCAGCAGCACTGTTAAAGACCTCTTGGGGGGGGAGGGCAGCCTGCCAACCAACCAGCAGCTGGTGAATCAGGTGGCATCAGATCTCAGCAATGTTGCTTCCGTCTTCTCCAGTGACATCAGGTTGACTTCCGAACTCTCGGGCAGCATTAATGATTTGAACACTCTGGACGCAAATCTCCTGTTTGATCCGGCTCACCAGCAGGGTCAAGATGATGAGGCGACACTGGAAGAATTGAAAAATGACCCCTTGTTCCAACAAATCTGCAATGAGTCTATTAACTCAATAACTTCGGCAGGGTTTGATTGGATGGAGAGCAAGGACCACCCTGCTGTTGAAATGTTGGGTTGACATTTTTATACACACACACACACACACACACACACACACACACACACACACACACACACAAATGTATGTAGCACACTGTATCTAAAAGACAGACGTATTGTATTTGTCTTAATGGAAGTGCCTCCTGCAGCAGAAACATTGACAATTCATTGTGGCATTTAACAAACAAAATTGCTCTACCAGCTGCTTTATTCTTCAGCAGGGAATATTCAAAGTTACTAATTTTAAAGACATTTCTGAAGGATATTGCCTGTTCTGGAGCCAGTATTAGATTTTAAATTTTACTTAATAAACAGCATTTCTTGCTATAGCAAAGGAAAAAAAAATTCAGGGTACTAAGAGTGTAGCAAGTCTAAATTTACTCAAAAAAAAATCAGTCCCACAAGCAGTGTTGCTGGGCTATCCACATTCATTCTAATTAGCTGTGCGTTGAGTTCAATGTTGCATTATCCCCTGGGTTACCAAGCAAGCCCCACTGAAAGGAATGGGGGTTACGCAGCAACAGTGTTTAGTGGATTGCATCGTGTAAGCAGATCTGGACTTGGTCTTGCCTCTTATTTTTGTTGCTGTTAGAGGGATCACACTGGTGGTTTTGCACCAGTGGATTATTGCAAAGCAAGGCAGCTGTTGCTTTCTGTCAGCTAAACAGTTTAGAGAGGACAGTGTGTTGAAAAGTCGGATGTAAGAAATGTACACGTCGCCAATACATCTTACAGTTGCAATAAAGGGCTTTAAGAAGGGGAGGAGCAGTCGATAGGAACTATCAAAGGCAGAGAAAGAGGCACTGCAATTTTTATTTAAAGCAAAAGGAACCGTTGACCTTTTTTAGTCATGGGAATGTTCACAATCTCATCTTCACACAGTATTTTCAGTTTTTTTAATTTTCATGTTAATTTTAATATCCTAGAGAGAATACAAATTCTGACGCCTGAGACATAATAAATCTGCATTCTATTGCATTGCATGTCCATTCTGTAGTGTCTGTAGGGATGTATTCCTTTTTGATTTTATTATTTCTCAGAGTTAGAAAAACCTGAAATTAATATTGTAGATTCCCAACTTACTATCAAAAACATTGGGGTGCAGAGAATGATTGCCTTTTCACCGATACGCAGTGGGTCTGCACTGATTGACAGTGATGAGTCTGACTTGATAATGTTTAAAGGTGAATTTTAATAGAACCATAACATTATCAGATGCTTTATAAACATGCTATGGGACAAGTTACAGTTCTGGGGCTCAGTCCCCTGGGAAGCTCTCCTGCACTAGCCCTGTGCAAATGAATACAGGAGAGATGGCACTTGTCTGCTTTTGCTCATTTGTCATTTATTGCAAGAGGACTTGCCCAGAAGAGGTTCCCAGGGGCTTGTGTTCTTTGCCTTTATAAGGGTTGTGAAGAAGGAAAGAGTAGTGGTTAACCAACTGGAGCCTTACTCATGCAGAGGGATCTGCATACAAGAATCTTCACCTACCCTGGCTCAAACTTTGGCACCAAATGGATTGGTTGGCTTCATTGAAGCCAAAGTTTCAGGATGTAGTTTCGCTGGTGCTCGGGTTAGGCGGCGGTGCCTTTGTAGCTTTGCTTCATTTTTCACCTGCAAAACTTAAGCAAGGCAAGGAGGGCTAGCGTCTTGCTGGAGGGAAGGAAACACATGCAAACTCATAGATGGCTGTCTGCAAGACACAGCAACCGGTCACGGCAGTGTTTTGAAATTCTGGTTGTCAGCCAGACACGTTGACGTGACCACAAAGTGCATACATGGGGCTGTAAATGGTTTCCAGATAGCTATTTAGGTTGCCATGTACTGATGGGGAGCATCTTTCCCAGGATTTCTATCCTTCTTACCATTCAGTGTGCTACAATATTGTTGCTTCTCCTCAGGCCTCATAATAGTAAGCACTTAACTTAAAGCTCACATGCCCCATAAAAAGGATGTCCGTATGGGGTTGCCAGCGCCTTACTACACATTCAAGAGCCATAGCAAGCTCATCAGATGTCAGCAAGGGGAGGCAGGAGACAGGACCCAGGGTTTGTCTGTATTGAAAAAATTGCAAACACATATAGCCCTTTTTAAAAAACAAACCAAATGGGACCTGAACTTTCTATTTCCCTTAGAGTTTCATGGAGTGCATGTTGACCACACATCATTTGCCAGAGCAGCCCCAGAAGTTGATGTCTCACACATATGGGCATAGGATGACCCTTCCTTTAGAGCACCTCTGCTGGACAGAGTGGGAGTGCCACACCCGCCCCTCCAAAAAAAGAAGTGCTGCCATGCCGAAGTCCCATTAATGGGCAGCCCAATCCTATCCTTTCCTGGCATAGGCTGTTCAGCATGGGCTGAATGACCCACACTGTATCCTATCTGGGGGAGATGGCTGGATGTCTACTCGAGGTAAGTGGGCATTTGCCCGCCTACCTCAGGTTAAACCCCCAGCTGCCGCAATGGGGCTACTTGAATCTCTGCCAGCTCTTTAGCCAACAGAGAACCGATAAGCCCGGTGTCAGGGCTTGAGGCCTAGGAGGGAGGATAGGATATGGCATCTGATGAGGACACCAGTCCCACCCCCTCCCTGGCCCGATCCGCCCCCCTGCCATCCCCCATTACTGAGGTAAGGCAGGGAGATGCGGCAACTTTACTGAAGGTGGGTGGGGCGCACAGCTAGTGTCACCCCCACGGGTCACTGTCCAATGTGTCTGTTGGCCAAAAGGGTGAAAATAACAGATCCAGAGCACTTGCGGGGGGAGGCTCTCCTACCCCATATTTAACGTATCAAACGTATTGTAGATACAGATTCCAATTCTGTCCGTTTAAATCAATCTTAAAAGTGAAACTTCTGAACTATCATGTGTCCACTATCAAAGTGTTGTTGTTTTTAAAGTTGGCTACCCTCATTTTTAAATGCCAGTGTTACATTAGGACGAAAGTGGTAGTTCTCGTTTGACTTCATTAGTAACCTACTGGGAATACTATGCTAGCTTGAAATAGAATGAAAGCTTACATTTTCAGGGTGAGGGCTACAACCTTTTCACACAAACTTTTAATGGTGCTAGGGCCCTGGCTGCGGTTTGCGCACTGCTCTGTGCTTGTTTGGAGGTCTCCATGCACTTGGTATTGTAATGAACAGCCTGCCAGGTCGCTACGTGTAGCACTAGCGATTCTTTGACTATATATTTGAGATATATATTTGAGATGGGGTCCTGCTTCACACCAAAGTATGCAACACCCAGAGGAGAACTCTCGTGATTTAGGAAGATGGTGGAAGCCCATTTCTGTCAGATAAACTGAAGCAACTCTGACCCTGTGTTTACATTCTTGACTTCCGACTAGGGCGAAAACTGGCTTTGAGAGCTGCTGTTTTGGGCTGAAGACCAGTGAATTTGTACCCTGCTATGTACAGTATTGCAAGAGAACACTTGAGATTTGGCTAGCTAGCCCATTCAACTGTGTGGGGCATCTCTGTTGCACTAAAGCTTCTGTTGAACTGTGGCAGGCACATTCCTTAGGATAAATGCAACCAATACAGCCCACAGATTGAAAAAGAAAAGAAACAAATGAAAACTATGGAAAACTTTTTAATGTGTTTCATTATTAAAAGGCAAAATGTCATCCAAATGACAGGTAAAATTTGTCTTATGTAGCAATGTGCATTGATCTCAATGAGATATGTCTATTTCTTATTCTCTTACCTGAGAATATTACAGCAGGAAAAAAAGATCGTTTTGTTTGCCTCACCATGTTAATACATGATCACCCACGTGCATGAGTGTTATATTGACTTACCTTGTACAGTGCTAGGTAGACTCCTGTAACCACTCGTCTTTTTTTTTGTTTGTTTTGGGTTTTTTTTGCGCTGTATTGAAACTGGTTCTGTGTTAACCAGGCAAGCATAGCTGAATCACCCGTTAGTTACATTTCTTTTTTTTTATGTTTACTAATTCTGCTTACTTATTGTTAAATATGTTCTTTTCTTGATTATTTTTATTGCTCTGGTGTTGGGAAAAAAACCCTTTTGGCATCATTTTTTTTCATGATGAGAATTCATGAAGTAAAGAATTTGCAAATAATTGCAATCAGCACTGACTTTTGAACTGAATAGAAGGAAATTGTTTCTCGTGCAGTGCATCTGAAGTTTATATAAAGTCTTGTACTATACTGTGCTTTCTATAAGGAAAGGAAAAAAAACACACCCTGTTCATCTAGTGCACAGTCAGATTTTCCCCAGTGTTTTGTTGTCTGTTGTACTGCTGAAATTACAGTAGTTGGATATTGCAGTAGCATTTCAGTTAATTTTTTTATTGAAAGTGCTCAAAAATTGTTTTTTTTAATGTTTTCAGAAACAATAAAAACATTTTATATTAAGCCAGACCTGAGGAGCAATTTTTTCAACTCACATTACTGTTGACAAAACTCAGGGTCTTCCTCATGTCTGTGAGTGAGCGCAGAATGCAAGATTTGCTCAAGCTGTGACGATGGAGCTCTTCCAAGCATTCACATCTTACGACAACCATGTCAGTATTGTTGCAGATGAGGTGGGAGTGATGACGCAGAGAGAACACTAACACCACCACCCAAAAAACATCAGGCTAGGGAATTCAAAGTTCCCTAATCTTATTTCTCTCAATTCCTGACTGGGCAAGGCCTTAGAAGGCTATGGCGACATTTCTCAAACTGTGGGCCGGGACCCACTTGGTGGGTTGTGACCCGATTCCTGGCGGGTCCCATAGAGCCTCCAATGAAAACACAGGTGATGGAAAGATCAGATAACTAATTGCCTCAAGCCCTGAGGCTATTCATAAATCAGAAAGCTGCTAATTGCCCTGCAAACAGCAGAGCTGCAGTTTCCAAGCTTGTGTAAATATAGGGAGGTATATATTGTATATATTTGAGCGTCTTTTTTATGGTTTTTTCCCAAGTCCCTCAATGACAGGTAGTGGGGGCAGGTGAAGGCTGGGTCACATAACTAAGCCCCTCAAGCCTTGAGGCTATTAGGGATGCCTCATTACAAGAAATGGATTGAGGTTTTTTAAAGTCTTGTAAACTTGTAAAGCTAGGTGGGTCCTGGTAGAGTGTGTCTCGTGGGTCCCGGTGCTAAAAAGTTTGAGAACCACTGGGCTATGGGGTGCTTCTCCCCCAGCCAAGACTGGACTTAGAAAGGAGCTGCCATCTTGCCCAGAGACAGATTTGATTTATTGATTTATTTACTAAATTTACAGGCTTGATTTATTTACTAAACATACTGGTATATGCCACCCTTCAATATAAAACACAGTCAGGGCAGCCAACAACCACACAAAATAAGAAAACTGGCAGCAGTAACAATTCAAAAATTTTAAAACCCTGGTTTGTTTTTTTGTTTAATGACTCCACCCTTTCCTCCCATCTGACCCCTTTCCCATGACTTCCCCCTGATCGCTGTTGTCTCATTTGCTTTCCACTTGTCTCAGGAAATGAGAAATGATCTGCAGAAGCTGGTCCCTGATCTTTTTTTCTTACCTGTGGGAATGTTTCATAAGACTAATGTGATTTTATTTTAAGGTGGGGACAGGTGAGCCATTGTAGTAAACCAGTGGGCTTACCTGGGGCCTTGAAAGGATGGACTTGGCATGAGTTTATGGCTGATGTGCGATTCTAACAAGATTTCTGATCTCGAAGCTCACAATTTTAGCTGCTACACTATATGCATTGACACTGCATTCATTGTGCCTATAAGCCAGGTAGTTATAGCCCTGCATAGTTTCGCTCTTTTACCTGCCTCCCCATCCAACTCTTCAGTTGAGTCACAGTTGTCATTGGGTTACCCAAAGGATTCCTTCTGGAGGTCTTGTCCTGGCTTCTTTGAAGCAAACCCCATCATTTCTGGTGTTCTTACCCAAGCCATGTGCCTTTCTGGATTAAAAGTATGTCATGTCGTGGCAGATACCCCCTCCCATTCTAAATAAATTAAATACTAGTAGAAGTGTAACATAGCAGCTCCATCACTCAGCCCCACTTATTTATTCATTTGGGGAGTGGATCCCCACATTACCTTTCAACCCAAGTCGTATTTAATTTTAATAGTTTTTAATAAAACAACAAAAACAATCTAGCTCCCTCACAAGACAGTTGGTGTTAAATATTACTTATGAGAAGGTTTCACCCAAGCCCATAAAGCCAGGTACCTTTGGACCAAGAAGAAGTTAATATGTATTTGACTGCAGAACAGTTTCCCAAAAGAATGTAGAAACTGCCGCCATGAGGTGACAGGACAGAACAGAACAACATAAAAGTTTTGACGGGGGTTATGAACAAAGTTGCCTTACACCAAGTCAGACCCTTGGACTGTTGTCAAGCCCAGTGCTATTGACTCAGATGGGTAATGGTTCTTCAAGATTTCTGCTGAGACCTTGTGATGTGCAAACACCTGCTCTAACATGGACCCTCCCTAAGGTTCTGCATGGAGATCGTCAAATGAATGCTAAGATACCTTAGACCAGGATAGACAGGATCATCTTCCTAAACGGAGCAGGAGCCCACGTGTCTGTGGCCAGCAACTGGTTTGCATAACTGGTCATCACCAACTGTCTGCACATCTGCAATGTGGCTTTGTCTGGTAGGCATTTCATTGTCTTCCCCGGCTAGTAGAGGCAGGCCAATACATGTCAACGCCAGGGTCTTCCTCGGGGCGAAGGGTCTTCATGTGCACTCCAGTTGAAAAAACACACTTAGAAAGAATATTTCCAGAATAAAATATGTGAAAAGACTTTACCACTGATGAAGGCATAGGCTGGGGATATGACGCTACCCTACATTTTCCCAGCCCCTCCTGGGGATACTGCCAGGGATTGAATCTAGGACAGGGGTTCTCAACCCCTTCCAGGCCGAGTACCACCTCTGGTGCCACTGTCCTGCTGTCTGCCACCGGAAGTGACTGGTGATGACATCATCGCCAGTTACTTCTGGGTTTTCGGGGGCCAGAAAATGCAGGCAGGAGGCTCTGGGCAAGTGGGAGGGCCTTTTCAGCATTCCCGAGAGGCTCAACCAAAGGCAGGAGACTCTCGGGAGCAGAAACGCACCACCGAAAGCGCCACATCGAAGCAGGGTTCTGGCGGTCTGGTGGTCCAAGTACCACCAGCAGTTGGCTGAAGTACCACTGGTGGTACTAGTACCACTTTCCCTCATGAAAGGCTCCTGAGAAAACTCCACAGTCAGGGAATAAGAGGGCAGGTCCTCTTGTGGATTAGGAACTGGTTGAAGACCAGGAAACAGCGAGTGGGAGTCAATGGGCAATTTTCACAATGGCGAGAGGTGAAAAGCGGTGTGCCCCAAGGATCGGTCTTGGGACCGGTGCTTTTCAACTTATTCATAAATGACCTGGAGTTGGGGATAGGCAGTGAGGTGGCCAAGTTTGCAGATGCAACTACACTTTTCCGGGTGGTGAAGACCAGCAGGGATTGTGTAGAGCTCCAGAAGGATCTCTCCAAACTGGGAGATTGGGCAGCAAAATGGCAGATGCGCTTCAATGTAAGTAAGTGCAAAGTGATGCACATTGGGGCAAGAAACCAAAAATTCACATATACGGTAATGGGTTCTGAGTTGTCTGTGACGGATCAAGAGAGAGATCTTGGGGTGCTGGTGGACCGGTCGATGAAAGTGTCAACCCAGTGTGCGGCAGCTGTGAAGAAGGCCAATTCCATGCTCGGGATCATTAAAAAAGGGATTGAGAAGAAAACGGCCAATACCATTATGCCTCTGTACAAATCGATGGTAAGGCCACATCTGGAGTATTGTGTCCAGTTCTGGTCACCACACCTCAAAAAGGATATAGTTGAATTGGAAAAGGTGCAGAAAAGAGCAACCAGATTGATTCGTGAGCTGGAGCACCTCCCTTATGAGGAAAGGCTACAGCGTCTGGGGCTTTTCAGTCTAGAAAAAAGGCGCCTGAGGGGGGACATGATTGAGACGTATAAAATTATGCATGGGATGGAGAGAGTGGATAGAGGGAAATTCTTCTCCCTCTCGCACAACACCAGAACCAGGGGACATGCACTAAAATTGAGTGGAGGGAGAGTTAGAACAGACAAAAGAAAATATTTCTTTACCCAGCATGTAATTCATCTGTGGAACTCCTTGCCACAGGATGTGGTGATGGCACCTGGCCTGGATGCCTTTAAAAGGGGTTTGGACAGATACATGGAGGAAAAGACCATCACAGGTTACAAGCCATAAGCAACCTCCTGGTTTTAGAGGTTTTAGAAGTGGGTTTTCTCTGTGCCAGGTGCAAGGGAGTGGCGACTGGAAACAGGTTATCTTGTTGTCTTGTGCTCCCTGAGGCATCTGGTGGGGCCACTGTGTGATACAGGAAGCTGGACTAGATGGGCTTTTGGCCTGATCCAGCAGGGCTCTTCTTATGTTCTTATGTTCTTATGTTCTTATGTTCTTATGTTCACTGGTTGAGAACCCCTGATCTAGAACCTTCTGCATGCAAAGCACCTAGAGCGACTCCCTAACAATGGGTACACAATAAACGTCTCTTCCAAAGTCCCAGCATAAAGCCGGAGCTACACTGTCCACGTTTGCGTCGGCGTTCCGTGTGCGTCTGTTGTCCCGCCCCCAGGTCAAACAATGGGCTCTGATTGGCCGGACGTAGCGCGGACGCAGCAAAAGTCGAGGCCACCTCGACTTTTGCTGCGTCCGTGCTACGTCCGGCCAATCAGAGCTGTTGTTTGGCCTGGGGGCGGGACACCAGACGCACACGGAACGCGGACGCGACACGAACGCAGACAGTGTAGTTCTGCCTTAAAGGCGGAACCACACCGCGTGTCTCATTTGGGCACATTTCAAGAGCATCTGACGTGCCTCAACGCGATGGTGGTGCGAGCCCCAGCCACAGGTCGCTGGCGGTGAAGGAGGAGCAGTGGGGAGGGGGGGAGGACGCTGTAAGAATGCGCTTCAATGTAAGTAAGTGCAAAGTGATGCACATTGGGGCAAAAAACCAAAATTTCACATATACGGTAATGGGTTCTGAGTGGTCTGTGACGGATCAAGAAAGAGATCTTGGGGTGCTGGTGGACAGGTCGATGAAAGTGTTGACACAGTGTGCGACGGCTGTGAAGAAGGCCAATTCCATGCTCGGGATCATTAAAAAAGGGATTGAGAATAAAACGGCCAATATCATTATGCCTTTGTACAAATCGATGGTAAGGCCACATCTGGAGTATTGTGTCCAGTTCTGGTCACCACACCTCAAAAAGGATATAGTAGAATTGGAAAAGGTGCAGAAAAGAGCGACCAGATTGATTTGTGGGCTGGAGCACCTCCCTTATGAGGAAAGGCTACAGCGTCTGGGGCTTTTCAGTCTAGAAAAAAGGCGCCTGAGGGGGGACATGATTGAGACGTATAAAATTATGCATGGGATGGAGAGAGTGGATAGAGGGAAATTCTTCTCCCTCTCGCATAACACCAGAACCAGGGGACATGCACTAAAATTGAGTGGAGGGAGAGTTAGAACAGACAAAAGAAAATATTTCTTTACCCAGCGTGTAATTAATCTGTGAAACTCCTTGCCACAGGATGTGGTGATGGCATCTGGCCTAGATGCTGTTGTGAGGAAAATACCCCCCTCATATATTTTTATGTCGTCCGCCCCGACCCCCCGAACCTATTGCTTTTTACCCCATCCAAATCGGTCCAGGAATCACGAAGATACAGCCATTTTTGTTAAAACGCATTTAAAATTCGGCTTCTCTCCGCTTTCCGCCACATTTGACAGCGGACACGCGTCACCCTAGGGCAAAAGTTCAACGACACGCGTCCGCCACGAGCCTCCGGAACCCCTAGTGAAGCGGCAGCAGCAAAAGTTCACTCTGTGCCTGTCTAATCCTATTACAACCCTCTTAACCCACTGAACCGTTAAATCCTATTTCACGCTTCACCGAGTTCTGGGCGCTCAGCCAACTCCAGGAGACCGGCGCGTGCCGCTCATTGCTAACCCAGCCTTCACCTTATTCGCCCTTTGCCTTTGACAGCTTCTCTTAAAGCCGCAGTATTTTATTTCAGCGAAATTGGTTTTTCTGAGACGTTTTTGGCCATTTCAGGGGTACCTTGGGAGGTTATGTGTCCGGACCCTTGCGGGGGTCAACGGGGCCTTCTCTAGGGAGGGGATCCACGCAGAATGGTCCCGATCCTGTCACTTGGCAAGGGCATGCCCAGGCTTCTGTGGACAGGCTCCTGGGAGCAGTACAATGGATCTGCAGCAAGTAAAAAGCCCCGTTCGAGTCGGGGTACCCTACTTGGGCAAGCGGGAAGTGTTGGGAATGACGAGCGGTTCAAGTCCCTCTACCCACCTTCGGCGTGATGACAAGAGGTTAAACGTAGGAAGCCCGGGGGGGGCCCTCCTGCCATAGATCCGTACTGCAGGGAGTAGGAGAGGCCATTTTAAAAGCACATAACCTAAGCAAACCATCTTTGCTCTCATTCCGTGTTGCTCTCAGATGTCTTCCTTCTACCTGGGAGGCTAGCTGGGGGGAAGGGGACCCATGGGAACTCCTGATTAGCCATGAAGGCTCAGATTGCCCCATTTCCTGATCTGAAAACTTGTCTCTTGAATGTTTTTCTCTCCATCAGTCATCACCCCCCTCATCCTGCTGCCTATCACTCAGCTGTATACTTCCCATTATCATTTCCTTAGCCCCAACCTGTCTCTCTGTACATGCTCTATCACAACTATCACCATCTCTTACCCATTGTTCTCTAGCTACCTGGTCTATCATTCAAATGTCTTGGAACCATTCACATTGCTCCTTCCCTGGCTTGCTACAATTGATTCAAATGCTAATCTAATCACTTGCCCTGCTCTTCCTGACTGACAGCGCAGACCCAGATATCTCCAATTGTATACTTGGTGCCAAGAGGGGACAGGGACCTACTGTATTGGCATTTTGACCTATCTAGTTTGGAAATTCAGTCTTTTGTGTCAACAAGCTACACAAAAGACCCCATTCATCCGATTCCGGAACACCTCACTCACCTGGGATGGGGACCTAATCCCATTACCCCAGCCTCCCAGCACCCTTGCCCTTCCTCCCATTGGCTATCCGGTCCAATCCCCATTGGCCCCAGTCGCACAAAGCACTACACTTTCATTGGTTCTTTTAATAAAGTTTGTCTTTTATTGGTTTAACATTTCACATCTGCTGCTGCTGTTCTCATTGGAGCAAAGTTTCAATTCTTCATCTGATTGGCTGTATCGACGTGCAACTTTTGGATCCTTCCTCCTGTTGGTCCGTCTTTATTATGTATTCTCCAAAAACAATGTATTCCATGATTCTGGGTGAAAACACTGAAATGTATATAAGCTTTTGTATCAATCATATGTGTTACACTTTCTGTCTTATGATCGTGTCCTCGCTAGCTGAGTAAAAGATCTTCTTTTCCAACGTTGGTTTTTGAGCTCTTTTTGGCGCCTCTGCACATTGCAGACCCTTTCCCTTTTGTTTTCTTTTTCTCTTTTTGGGTACCCGCTCCTGCCTCTGGGTCAGGTGCCTGCTCACCGAATCTCCCGAGCTGAAATCACTAGCACCCTTGGGTGCTCACAACAATGCTTTTAAAAGGGGTTTGGACAGATTCATGGAGGAAAAGACCATCACAGGTTACAAGCCATAAGCAACCTCCTGGTTTTAGAAGTGGGTTTTCTCTGTGCCAGGTGCAAGGGAGTGACAATGGGAACCAGGTTATCTTGTTGTCTTGTGTTCCCTGCGGCATCTGGTGGGGCCACTGTGTGATACAGGAAGCTGGACTAGATGGGCTTTTGGCCTGATCCAGCAGGGCTCTTCTTATGTTCTTATGTTAATGGACACCGCAATCTGGTAGAAATCTGAGTTTTTTTCCACGCTGTGTACTGTATTTTTTCTTCTCTAATTCTCCCTGCCCCCTGGGAAAAGGGGTGGTGGTGGGGAGGTCTATACTATACGTGGGAGCAAAGTGATTGCCGTGAAATCTGGTCCGATTGGTTATCATGTTTGATCCGCGTCCTGCCCCACAGATCAAAATACTGCCTCTGATTGGCAGAACGTTGGCTGAACGGGCAAAAGTCGCCTAAGACTCCACTTGACACGGGACGGGATGCGACCAGCCGGCGGGCGAACGCCGTCACGCGCAAATAGCACCACACCGGACGCACGTGGACTCGGTTGGACGCAACACACCGAGCCGCATACGGTGTGTATCTGTCTTAAGCCTGCCTTCCTATCTTCCATTTTCTGATGCTTGGATGTTGTTCTCCACCACCCTCCGCTTCACAGGAAACGGCTACCACGTCATCCTGAGGGACGCCAGCCAACGGGTCAACACAGCACTCTTCTTCACGAGCCACGCCCCTTACTTTCTCCCTGGCGCCCCGCCCCATGAGAAAAAACTAGGCCGGCACCAGCCATCTCCGCGATCTATGGCCAATGGCACAGTAGCGGGCACTAGATGGTGTCGTGAGCCAATCAGGACTAAAGATAAGGCGAGAGTGGCTGGCGGCAATGCGTGTGTGTTGTTGAGGGAGGACCTATTGGGTTGTAGCCTCGAGAAGCAGAGAGAGTTTGTTGACATGATCAGAGGAGTAGACAGCAGCCGCACTCCAATCCGGAGAGGCGTCTCGTCTACCGCCCGAGGCTATCGACGATCCGGGAACCCCATTGGCTGGAGGTTCGGGCCACGAGCTGTCATGCGGAGGGGGGCGTGGTCTGGCCTGGCTGGGCGTGGCAGAAAATAAACACAGTTTGGGTCGGCGCCACCGCTGCCTTTGACTGTCAGTCAGTAGGAGGAAGAACGACTTACGAATTGTGGCGCCCCTTCCTCTCACTGCCGGGAAAGGCCATGGCCGCCTGCTCACCGGTGGTGCTGGGGCTGCCGGAAGGAGATGGAGAGGTGAGCCTGCGCCAGACCGGGGTCGTTTGTTTCTTTCCCCCTTGGTCGGTCGGGTGACGCTTCGGCTGCTGAGGGGGAGTCGCGCACCGGGCCCGAGCGAGCGGGGCGGCTTCCCTCTTCCAGTCCCTCGTCTGGCGTACCGAGGCAGAGTGGGCCACTGTTGCCACCGGCAAACTGACAGAGGGATGCCGGCTGTATGGCGCGGCGGGGCTTGGGCTTCTCGCTGCTTCTGCACTGCCTGGTCTCTGGGCCGGCTAGCTGCTTCCGACGCTCCCTCGAGGGGAGAGACCTGCCACCCCGGAAAGCGCGAAGACCCGTTCAGAATGCGGTGAAGAGTCGGCGGAGGAGTCGTGGTGGGGAGAGACAGGATCTCTCGTCCTGCTTGGGTCAAAAGGTTTTGGGGGAGCCAGGCTTTTGCGCCCTAGCGAGCGGCTGGTCTGGGCCGCCCTCCTCCCCTCTTGTCTAGCCCAGCGCCCCATGGTCAGCTTCAGAAGTTGACTTATGGGATGGGATGCTGTCGAAGGATGTGCGGGGGCTCAAGGGATACCCTCGCATGTTTCATTCTTATGGAGGCTGCAGTTGCTCAGTGACCAAAGAAGCGCTTTGTTACATGCTCGGAGGTATGCGCTTCTGTTCCAATCCTGAGGCATGGAAAAGGCTGGTGTCTTTGGGGTAGAGCAGAGGGAATGGATGCCGTGGCCAAGAGTGCTTGCTAGGGACTTTTCAACAGACACCGCTGTTTGTGTGTGTGTGTGTGTGTGTGTGTGTGTGTGTGTGTGTGTGTGTGTGTGTGTGTGTGTGGTTCTCCTTTAGACAGAAGTGAAAGAAACGGCATGAAATTGCTGTTGAAAGCAGCGATGAAGCATTGGAAAGCATGTGACTACAATCCACATTGTGCTATGAGTTCTGAAGATAACTCCCCAAGAGTCCCTATCCTTTGGAGTTTTCCTTGACTGGTCTGAAAATGGAGCATCCGCATCGCTGCCACTTCCTCTTCACTTGTTATAGGAAGCAGTGCAGGAGTGGAGAAGGTTTATTCTTGCTACAGCAACCTGGGATCAATTGGGAGTACAATGAAGTGAACATGTGAATCCAACCTCTGGTCTCTCTCACTCAGTAGTGTCCTCTAACTAGCAAATGGCTCTCCAAAGTCAAGGGCAGAGAAAGGATCTTGAGTATTGGACCTCAGATCATGGAGTGCTGCTTCTGGTCAGAGTAGATAGATAGCACTATTACCAGAGAAACCAGTGGTCTGACCGTTTAGATAATTGCTGCTGAAGACCAACTTGATACGTATGCATTTAAAAACTAAGTAGCATCTATTTCAAACTTTATTTTATTATTAAGGATACAGTATTTATATACTACTTTTCAACAGAGCAGTTTATATAGAAATAAATCAATGAGTGGTTCCCGGTCATCATGGTGAGTATTTAGACTCAACTGCATGGAGGACCAGACTCTCATGGAACTCTCCTGTTAATGAAACAGTCCTATAGAATACGTGATTGCAGCTGCATTTCTGAAATGGAATAAAAGCATTAAGTACAACTTGTGGTTTCAGACTTATGTACATAGGGAAAGTGTATTAAAATTGGACTCCAATGAGTACTTCCATGAGTACCAATGTTCCTGTTTACTTATTGAGAATAGAACTTTAAGACTGCAAACCTTACGTTATCCTTCAGGGAAAAATCTGTAATGCTCAAAGGCTTATGACATATCTTATCCATGCATTCTGTACTTAATGTATATGCGTAAAGGACATGATTTGTTTTGTGTACAGCAGGATATACCACACAAAACCCAGTCCTGCACATACTCCTACAATACCATAGGTGAAAGGGACTGCAACTCAGTGGTAGTTTGCATGCCAAAAGTCTGAGGTTCAGTTCCTGGCATGTCCAAATAGCAAGACTGGGGGAGACCTCTGTGGCACAGTGCCTCATCAGCACCTCTGTGGCACAATGCCTCATCAGCACCGCGAGCAAAGCCACTACTTTTATTTTCCCAAACTGCCTAAAGCTCCAGGAATTTCCAATATTCTCGCCATAAATGTTTGAGTCAGTTGTCCCCCTTCTGCCAGCATTCCTGCCTTCCTTCCCTGTTTTGATGACAAAAGTAAGCATTCTGTAAGTACCATTGTGTTGAAGTGGGGACTTGTGTTTGACATGGACTGCCTCCAATTCAGTACAGTATTTCTTGTGTTTTTGAACAACTGCCTGGCATACATTTATTAAACAGTCATCTGCCAAAACGCAATATGAGTGTCATCCTGATTTCAGATGTGAAATTTATTTATTTTATTTACAATATTTTTACCCCGCCTTTCTCCCCGAAGGGACCAAGGTTGCTTTGTACAGGTTGATTTGTACAGCTATTTTTGTACATGAATTGTGCCTCTGTATAGGGGAAAAACAGATATGACATGTTTTAACATACTTGTGATTGTGTACTTGTGTACTTTTATCATGGCAAAACAGGCACTTGTATTTTTGTGATACATGATGGAGTGCATATTTTCTCCTACATAGAAGTTACACTTGTGTAATATGCTTCTGTTCAGGATAACATCTATAGCCTTCCTTCCTTCCTTCCTTCCTGTTGGTATGCTGTCTTAGTAGGCAGCATGGGAGAAATTTAAGATTAAATTTACCCCTGTAAAGCCAGTTTCTGTGAAAAGATTTAATTTATTTGATTTTGTTCCATTCATTTGTTCTGCTGAATCAAATTAAAATGTAGGCAACATGTGCCTGGTAGAGCTTTGGATGGAGTTGGTAGTAGTGGGTCCAGAACAGAAATGTGTTGGGAAGGCTGCTGATAGGCAAAAGCTTGATACAGTATATCTATTTCCTAGTGTTTGATGGGGTGTGCAGTCAGTGAAAACTATCAGTAGGACTTTGGCTTTGATATGTGCACTCTCAAAGTTCAACGTTGCAACTTCCTTGTTCCAGTGTAAACCAAGGTTGCTATGGCATGTTCTGGCTGCCAAGAATGGTTGAAAAAAATCTTTTGTGATGGTTGTCCCTGAAGGAAGGAAGGAGGAAGGAAGGAAAATTGTGCCTGCCTAGTTAATCCTTTATTGCCAAAACCAAGTCACATAGGCAACTTCCTCCTTTATGATGTAGTAAAGATTATACACGGTCAAATGTGTAAAGCAAGTACTGTGATGATACTAATAAACTTGGAGAGGTGGGATTGAAGATATTCCTGGAAAATCTCTTGGGGATTGGGGCTGTAGTTCAGTAGTAGAGCATGTGTCTTGCATGGGTCCAAGGGTCAATCCCTGTCATCTTCAGGTAGAACAGAGAGATCTTCGTCCGAAAGGGCCACTGGAGTGCCAGTGCCAATCAACGTCAACAATATTGTGGTAGCTGGTCCAGTGGCATCTGACTTGCCACTTCCTGTGTGACCCAGAAAGTAAAATTGCACTTGTATATGAGAATTTAGTGTTTTTTCTCCATAATGAAACTGCACAAGAGAGCAGTTAAAAAGACTTTTCAGGACCATTTATAAAGTCCTGCATGACAGGCTCGATCTTGCATATTGTCTGCTTGATAACTTTGAATTTTAGTATGTTGAAGGAAATAAATAACTTGTGTATAATTATGCACTCTTTGCGTCAGTGCATTTTGTATCTAGGTTCTTGGTGTGTGACTTGACGGATGGTAGTTACATAATTGCTAATTTTTCATAACTATTGGGCATTTCCAGTATGCTTATTTGCATACTAGTTAACAATGATGATGTATTTCTATGGAAGTTGTCAGTTAACAATGATGATGTATTTCTATGGAAGTTGTCAGTCTTCAACCGTAGCAAATGATGCTAATTAGTTTCTACAGTTGTCTCAAAACTTAGTTAGGTCTGAGGGAGAGTGCTTGTAATTTAAAAACTGTGCACAAGACACCCTAGATTTCATGTGTAACGTTCTGAAAGCATTTGTTGTTGTTGTTCAGTCGTTAAGTCGTGTCCGACCCTTCGTGATCCCATGAACCATATCCCGCCAGGCCTTCCTGTCCTCCACTATCTTCCTGAGTTCGCTCATTTTCATGTTTGTTGCATCGGTGATGCTGTCTAACCATCTCATCCTTGGCCTTCCCCTTCTCCTTTTGCCTTCAATCTTTCCCATCATCAGAGTCTTCTCCAGAGAGTCCTCTCTTCGCATTAGGTGGCCAAAATATTTGAGTTTCAGCCTTAGTACCTGTCCTTCCAGGGAACAGTCAGGCTTGATTTCATTTAGAATTGACTGATTTGATCTCCTAGCAGTCCAAGGGACTCTCAGGAGTCTTCTCCAGCACCACAGTTCAAAAGCATCTATTCTTCGGCGCTCAGCCTTCCTTATGGTCCAACTCTCGCAACCATACATTGCTACTGGGAACACCATCGCCCTGACTATACGAACTTTTGTTGGCATGGTGATATCTCTGCTTTTTATTATGCTGTCTAAGTTTGCCATAGCTTTCCTTCCAAGGAGTAAGCGTCTTTTAATTTCATGGCTGCTGTCTCCGTCTGCAGTGATCTTGGAACCCAGAAAAGTAAAATCTGTTACTGCTTCCATTTCTGCCCCTTCTATTTGCCAAGCATTGATGGGACCAGATGCCATGATCTTAGTTTTATTAATGTTGAGTTTCAAGCCAACTTTTGCACTCTCCTCTTTCACTCTCATCAAGAGGCTCTTTAGTTCTTCTTCACTTTCTGCCATTAGGGTGGTATCGTCTGCATATCTGAGGTTGTTGATATTTCTCCCGGCAATCTTGATTCCGGCTTGTGATTCATTCAGCCCTGCATTTCTCATAATGTACTCTGCATATAAGTTAAATAAGCAGGGTGACAATATACAGCCTTGCCGTACTCCCTTCCCAATTTTGAACCAGTCGGTTGTTCCATGGCCGGTCCGAACTGTTGCTTCTTGACCCGCATACAGGTTTCTCAGGAGACAGGTAAGGTGGTCTGGTACCCCCATCTCTTTAAGAATTTGCCACAGTTTGTTGTGATCCACACAATCAAAGGCTTTTGCGTAGTCAATGAAGCAGAAGTAGGTGTTTTTTTGGAACTCTCGTGCTTTCTCCATGATCCACCGCATGTTGGCAATTTGATCTCTAGTTCCTCTGCCTCTTCGAAACCCAGCTTGTACGTCCGGTAGTTCTCGGTCCACGTACTGCTGAAGCCTAGCTTGTAGGATTTTGAGCATAACCTTGCTGGCATGTGAAATGAGTGCAATTGTACGGTAGTTTGAACACTCTTTGGCACTGCCCTTCTTTGGAATTGGAACGTAAACTGACCTTTTCCAATCCTTTGGCCACTGCTGAGTTTTCCAAATTTGTTGGCATATTGAGTGCAGCACTTTCACAGCATCATCATTTAGGATTTTAAGTAGCTCAGCTGGGATATTATCATCTCCACTAGCTTTGTTGTTAGTAATGCTACCTAAGGCCCACTTGACTTCACTCTCTAGGATGTCCGGCTCTGGGTCAGTGACCACACCAGTGTGGTCATCAGGAACATTAAGATCTTTCTTGTATAGTTCTTCTGTGTATTCTTGCCATCTCTTCTTAATCTCGTCTGCTTCTGTTAGGTCCTTGCCTTTTTTGTCCTTTATCATGCCCATCTTTGCACAAAACGTTCCCTTGATATCTCCAATTTTCTTGAAGAGATCTCTAGTCCTCCCCATTCTGTTGTTTTCCTCGATTTCCTTGCATTGTTCATTTAAGAAGGCCTTCTTATCTCTCCTTGCTATTCTCTGGAACTCTGCATTCAGTTGTTTATATCTTTCCCTTTCACCCTTGCTTTTTGCATTCCTTCTTTCCACAGCTATTTGTAAAGCCTCATCTGACAGCCACTTTGCTTTCTTGCATTTCTGAAAGCATTTAGTTAAAACCAAACAACCTGCAGGACAGTTTCATTCTGTAGATACTTGCTTTCTCCCTCCTTATGTGGAAGCATAGTTGTATTTCTGCACCCAGCTTGCTCAATCCAGCTTCCTGGCACTGGAAACTGACGCATGGAACCTGATAAACAATTGGAAAGTTTTTAAAAATGTTCTTGGCACCCACAATTCAACATCTGTCGTTGTTATACTGACTTAAGGGGTACCCTGAGTGTATGCAGCTTGGCACCCACTAGAGTTGCTTGTGGAAATGGGGTATATTGAGATGTCTTAGAGCAGAGTGGGATTTAAATAACTTTCTTTCCTGGGAGTATGGAGGTGGGGCAGCTGAGTGCAATGGGAGGAAGCCTGTGAAGCAATAGGTTGGATATATGATAGCTTATTTTGTTCTTGATATGTCTTGCCTTATTGCGTTAAGATGTGAAAAATGCCACTTTTCCAGCAACATGTAACTTAAGTACTTGAGTTAGATTGGCACCTCAGAATGAATTTTTCCTTTTGGGGGGAGGGTTCTCTTCAAGTGTCCCACTTATTTGCCTGTATGCTCTTAACTTGTTAAAGTTAACCTTTTGAGAGAGCTTTCCACATCTTGAGTGTGCACAGTCTAAACTTTTGTGGAAGATTCCAGATGTCAAAATAACCTTGCCTGTACTTGGAATCTTGAATTATGGTACCCAAATCATAGTGCTTATGACTGTATTTCAGGAAGTGTAAGTACTCATTGGGAGGCATTCAAGAATATTCTCCACTGCTGTCTGCCTGCTTTTTGTTGTCTTCTAACAACCATTCTCTGAGTTGAAAGTTCTTACAAAGGTTTTATGCACTAAAAATGTCTCCTTCCCAGTCACTCTGAGACTGAAAAGTGAGTGTATAGATACTGTATAGCTAGGGTGGTGTTACTTTTTAATTAGCTGTACTTGAGAGTTACTAGGGTATGTTTTTTGTGTGTTGGATCAAAATGTTGTTGTGTGGTGTAATCCCCTCTAATAGTTCAGGTGCTTGACCCAAAAGTATAGTAATATATTTGGGAGACTCCCTTGAAACTTAGAAGAACAGAATTTGTATTCTGAAAGAAAAAACAGAATTTGTATTCTGAAAGAAAAAACAAACAGCCATGTGAGCTTTCAGGACTTTGTGAAATCTATGGCATTTTAAGAGATCTTGAGCCAGAGTTGGCTTTTTTGAAATAAGGAAAATTGAGGCGAGGGAAGAGAAGGAGAGAATTCACTTGCATAGATCAGGGGTTCTCAACCAGTGGTACTAGTACCACCAGTGGTACTTCGGCCAACTGTTGGTGGTACTCGAATTGCCGGACCACTGGAACCCCACTCCAGTGCAGTGTTTTCGGTGGCACGTTTTTGCTCCTGAGACGCTCCTGCCTTTGGTCGAGCCTCTTGGGAATGCTGAGAAGGGCCTTCCCACCCGCCCAGAGCCTCTTATCTGCATTTTCTGGTCTCCAAAAACCTGAAAACCCAGAAGTAATGGGTGATGATGTCGTCGCCAGTCACTTCCGAGTGAGTGAGGAGTGAGCACTGAGATTAAAAAAAAAAAAACACTCCCCTCCCTACGCTATACAGGAATGCTTCAAGAGGAAGGAAAGGACAGTCATGTTTTCCTTTTCCCAGTCTCCAGATCTACCACCACCCCCAACAGCCTTATATAGCAAAAAATTCTTAGTCTCAAATCTGAGACTGTAGCACAACATAACATAGTAGAGAGGAACATCTCCAAGGAATGGGGGGCGGGAGGTTGTTGTGCCTTCTTCCCTAAACCTGCTACAAGTTGTCGAATTCCACACTATCTGGAGCCCTGACTGAGATGTTCTAGGCTTGGGGCAGTTTGTCACTAGAGGGAGCACTTCTCTAAAGATTGGAAGATTCATTACATTATTGCAATTATGACTCTCAGGAGTCTCATGATCAGTTAGCTCTCAGCATCAGAACAGTTATTCTGTAGAGAAAGCAGCTGATTTTATTGGATTTATATCCTGTTGCTTCAAGTTGCTAAAGTAGTTACTTGACTTGTCTTATTGCTCAAGCATAAGATCAAGCAAATCTTCCCATCAGATCCTTCCTTTCCTACATTTTGCTGCTTTCATGCTAAAAAATGGAAGCATCTTCATATTGTCAGACAGCTATAATGAATGCTAGGTAGGTAACCATCCAAGTGTCATGGGTACAAATTGACTGGTGCCCTAGAATTTCGATGTCAAGCAAGGCAGGTCCTTGCCTGTTTAGTTTAGCACAATCCTGCCGTTTCATGAACCTTCTTCTTTTGTGACAGAGCAATTTTTTAAAGTTATGTTAAATGTCCCCTTTAAAATAACCTGGTTTTAAAAACAAAATCTGAATATATCCGTGTAGACTTAACACATCTACATCGCTTTCTTGAAACTGAATCCATGATACATAGCTTTCTTGAAACTGAATCCATGACTTCCTGTCACAACATTGAGTTTGGCTTTTTAATTGAACGGATTATCCTTCCTCATACGTGTATAGCCAAGGTTCTGCAAATTTTGGGTGGTCTTAGTAGCCAAGCCAAAAATCTCTGGTTGCTGACTCCTGTGTCACCAATTTCATGTTTGCTGTGCAGTATACCTCACTATGTTCCAATGGGCTTATTTCCCGATAAATGCATAGGATTGTAGCTGGCAGGGATCATTCTCAGGGCCAGCTTCACAGGGCAGACCTACACAATCACATGCAGAAGGCATGTGACCTTCCAGGGGCACATCCTGGAGGCCCACCACCCCATCATTAACCAATGGCATCTGGGCCCCTGCTTGCTCTCTGGCAATGGTCTTACTGCTGGGGAGCATTGCTGAGCTTGATTGCATTGTCTGCTGAGGAAAGAAGGGAAGAAGTGCCCATGTGAGTACTGTACTTCCCTTCCTTCCCCAATGGTCAATGTGGCTGGGTCCAACAGTGTTTCCCAGTGATGAGACCATTGCTGGGAAAGAACTGCCTCTGCCCGTGACTGCCAGAAGCTGGGGCCTTGCGGGGGGAATGATCTTGGGGAGAAGGTCGTGGGGATAGTGTGTGCATGCAAAAAGACCTGAAACCAGGTTGTGCCCCAGACCCCAGAAAACCCTGGCAGCAACACTGACCATCAGTTGTTCTGTGCTGCACCAACACTGACTACAGTTGTTTGGTGCTGCAGAATGGTGCTCCCAATACCTCTTCGGCAGCAATCTCCAAGTGGTAGCTTGGATTGCCATGTCAAGGAAAAGTTCGTTAAAGGATGTGGGAAGAGGAAGCAAACTAAAAGTGATAACTGGAGTTGTCTTCTGACGTTATCTGAACCAGTAAACTAGTGTTTTCTTTCAAATACGACTTGTATAAGTTGTAAATATTTTATGAAATCAGTAAAACTCGGTTGCAGCTTGGTCAGAAGTTAACCAGAACCTAAACTACTTCTGTTTCAGGAAAACATGCGGATAGTAAGGTTGAAGATTATAGCTGGAATTGGCCTTGCCAAGAAGGATCTCCTAGGAACAAGGTAAGAATGCATTCTCGATGGAAGGATGAGCCATGCATAGCAGAAAATCTGTTCTGTTTAGTAGTAATATTGCAATAGTAGTATTAAGTAGAATGATTTTTCATGCTTATTTCAGTGCTTCTTGAACAACTTTTTAATAGTACAGAGTAGCTAAAATAGGACACTATTTTGTAGAGTACTTGCAAGATATTTTTTAAGGAACACTGGACTGTGTGTGCAAAGTTTTTCCAAGTTTACCGTTTGACTCTGAAATGCTATAGGGGTCATTCCGTGTGAAATCAACCAATGAAAAATCCTTGATGTCACGGATTTTGCTCATTTTTGGTACATTTGTACCTTACCATGAGATGTTTAAAAATTATTTTTTTCAGATTTTTTTGTCCATCCGTTTTTGAGATATTGAACGTTCAAAATTGCCAAAAAAGGCCAAAATTCACTTGTCACCATACCTTCAAACGCCAGTTACAGGATACCGATGAATGCTACAGACATGGGACAGGTGTCGTTTTAAAGCTTATGAATAGGGCTTTCATTTGATATACAACATGACAAAATTGTCAATTTTCAAGAAATTCAAAAATATTCAAATAATATTAATTTTGAAATTTTGGAAAATCGAACTTTTTTAAAAATTTCAAAAAAATCACACTTAAAGGTATATGTCTTGTAGTCAATCAGTCAAAATTTCAAGATGGTATCTCAATGGTATCATACAAAAATTAAATTTTCTTGTTGGCAGTGACCAGGAATTAAACCCCTCAAGTCCATTTTTCTACAGTTTACATTGATAAAATTATGTGGTAAACTGAAATGAATCCAAAAATTTCTAACAGGACATAGAGATAGATTTATAGAGAATGAATTCACTTTCTATTCTTTTACAGGATCAGTTTTTTGGTAAAACTATCAAAATCATGAGCTTTTTACTTCTGTTCATAGTTTTAACATTTTCCTTTAGTTGCTGAATAATTTCTGAATCAGCACAGTGACATTTTTCCTCATCTAAATCATCTTCAGAAGTAAAAAAAAATCTTTGTAGGTCCTTTTAATCTTCCTCATCTTTTCTTTGCACTTTAGACTGGTGGGTTGCAACCCACCAGGAGAACCAGATGTTTCCCCTGCCCCCTTAAGGGGCGGGGAAAACATGCTGCCGCGGGGGGGGGGGGAAGCACCCGAAAACTGAGTTTTTCTACTCACTGGGGCTTCAGGGGTGTACGCCTCACGGGAAGAACTTTGTGAAATGCTGGGTTAGAGGATACAGGCTGAGGAGAATCATGGATTACCGTGGAAAATGTTGGGTTTTGACCTGAGTTTGAATCTGAATTCTGTCAGAAAGCTCATTGGGAGCCTTAGGTAATCTGTCATTTCTCAGCTTAACTAACTTTCAGGTTGGGTTTGAGAATAAAATGGGATTGTCTCATGTACCGTCTTGAGCTCCTTGAAAAAGGGTGGGTTAGAAATGTGGTGATTTAAACTTCTTTCCTGAGCTCAGAATTTTGTTTAGCACTCACATTCACTTAAACTTCACTCTAGAATTACATTCAGCTTATAATAGGCTGCCCAAATACCAGAGTCTGTAATAACAGTGCACATGCTATTCAAATTTGGGGGTGGGTGGGTGTCCCAGTAATCTTGCATCTGGCGGGAAGTAGTACAAGCCCTTCTTCCTTGACCACTTAATCAGTCCTTTGCCCTGATCTCCCAGGCGATGTGCTATGAAGCTGGCTGCTACTTTAGTCCAACAATATCCAAAAGTCTCTTAACTGACACCTGGGGGAAATCAGACAGGAGCAGTGGACAGCTCATCGTATAGGAATGAGGATGTAAACATTTTGGGTCCTCGATGTGGAGATAGGGTAGAATTTGGCAACAGGGAAAACTGAAGGTAAAGTGAAGAATTTAAGGAGACCAGAGTCACGGAGAAATTGCATATGAAAAGGATGCTTCAGCAATATACATGTGAGCAAAATGGGGGGTATTGGAGTGCTTTACCCTAAAGAAGAAGAAGAATATAGCAGACCTGCCAAAAACCTGGTGGAACAGTGAGAATCGGTGCGACACGTTTGTCCTTGGACATTGATAGAAAGGGAAGAGCACATGGGGTGTGGTGGTATTGCTTTCTGTCAGAGGGCATAGTGCAATAAATGAGTACTTAAGAGGGCAGACATTTCTCCTCGGAATTGCTGCGGATGGAAATACTAGGCCCCGGCCGGAACTAATTTAGCACTGAGAACATACTGCAGCCTCTCCTCAAACCAAAACTCAGAGGGTAAATGAAGTAATGAAATTGGGGAAGCAGCCAGAGGAGTAGTTGTTGTTGTTCAGTCGTTAAGTCGTGTCCGACCCTTCGTGATCCCATGAACCATATCCCGCCAGGCCTTCCTGTCCTCCACTATCTTCCTGAGTTCGCTCATTTTCATGTTCGTTGCATCGGTGTTGCTGTCTAACCATCTCATCCTTTGCCTTCCCCTTCTCCTTTTGCCTTCAATTTTTCCCAGCATCAGAGTCTTCTCCAGAGAGTCCTCTCTTTGCATTAGGTGGCCAAAATATTTGAGTTTCAGCCTTAGTATCTGTCCTTCCAGGGAACAGTCAGGGTTGATTTCATTTAGGATTGACTGATTTGATCTCCTAGCAGTCCAAGGGACTCTCAGGAGTCTTCTCCAGCACCACAGTTCAAAAGCATCTATTCTTCGGCGCTCAGCCTTCCTTATGGTCCAACTCTCGCAACCATACATTGCTACTGGGAACACCATCGCCCTGACTATGCGAACTTTTGTTGGCATGGTGATATCTCTGCTTTTTATTATGCTGTCTAAGTTTGCCATAGCTTTCCTTCCAAGGAGTAAGCGTCTTTTAATTTCATGGCTGCTGTCTCCGTCTGCAGTGATCTTGGAGCCCAGAAAAGTAAAATCTGTTACTGCTTCCATTTCTGCCCCTTCTATTTGCCAGGAATTGATGGACCCAGATGCCATGATCTTAGTTTTATTAATGTTGAGTTTCAGGCCAACTTTTGCACTCTCCTCTTTCACCCTCATCAAGAGGCTCTTTAGTTCTTCTTCACTTTCTGCCATTAGGGTGGTATTGTCTGCATATCTGAGGTTGTTGATATTTCTCCCGGCAATCTTGATTCCGGCTTGCGATTCATTCAGCCCTGCATTTCTCATAATGTACTCTGCATATAAGTTAAATAGGAGTAGTAGGTGACTTCAAATACCCTCATCTTTGTTGGGTAAACATATTCAGGTTGCTGCACACACGACTTCTACATAAATAACTGTCCCTTGGAACAATTAGTCATGAAGGTGACTAGAGGGGACTAAACCCTAAATGATGCCCAGGTTCTGGAATGAGATGCTTTGTCAAGCCAATCAGAAAGTGTGACCACCATGCTCAAATTCACTAGGCGTTATTAGGTAAGAGGTTTGAGAAAATCTAAAATGCCCAGAATCATAATGCCTTAATAAAATTCTATGATGTACACCAGGATGGTGTAGTGGTTTGGGAGTCGGACTTAGACCTGGAAGATCCAGGTTCAAATCCCCACTCAGCCATGAAGCTTCCTGGGTGACCTTGGGCCAGTCACTATCTCTCAGCCCCACCTACCTCACAGGGTTGTTGTGAGGACAAAAGGAGGGGAGGAAATATGTACACCACTCTGAGCTCCTTGGAGGAAGGGCGGTATAAAAATGTGAAAATAAATAAATGTAGCTACTTTGGAATACTGTGTACAGTTCTGGTCAACCCATCTCAAAAGGGATATTAGAGTTGGAAAAGGGTGCAGCAAAGGGTGGCTAAAATGATCAAGGGGAGAAGTTAAAGCATTTGGGGCTTTTTAGTTTGGGAGTGAAAACTAATTGAGTGGGGAGCCAGCGCAAAGGCTTATAAAGACTATGGTGGAGAGAAATTTGCCCATCTCATAACACTAGAACTTGGGGGCCACTCAATATATTTTGCTGGTCCTGAATCTACTGCCAGTTAATTATACATTACATGAAATAGTATAACTGTTAATTTTGCTGCCGCTATGGTGGTGATGGCTCCTGGCTTAGATGGTTTCTTGAGGGATATAAGCAAATTATGTAGGCTTTTTGAGGGATATAGGCAAATTATGTAGGCCTTTCAACAGCTATCATCAGCATTTATGGCTAAATGACAGCAAGCCTGTGAATACCTGTTGCTTGGGTGGGGTGGAACAAACTGCAGAGGAGGGCTATTGGCTTTATGTTCTGGTTATGAACTTCCTGGCAGTAGCTGGTCGGCCACTCGCTTTATGTTTAGGGCCCTGAGAGGGCTGCGCTCTCAAGGCTGAGCTACATTACAGGCAGAGGCTCTGCTGCCGCCTCTGTCTCTGCCTACGCGCTTGGAGCGGGGGATTGTCTTCCCGCCTGTTGTCCCTCCTGTTGTCCCGCATTCTTAAGAAGGTGATTGGAGGTAGTTCAGATTGGCATGCAGCCACCCTCCCCCCTCTCCTACGATTGGTAGGCTGCAGTAGCTCCGCAATACGCCCCCTAGCTCTGCGAGCCCGCCCCCTCAAAAGTAGGATTCCAGTTCGAGGTATGCGCCGGGAGTGCGGAGGTCACAGCGGCTCAGCTTGCTTCAAAAACAACGTCAGAAGCTCCGCGACGCGTGTAATGTAGCTCAGCCTTCACATTGCAGCCACAGTGGGATGACTGAACAATCTTACCTTTTGTTTCTGCCTCCACACCTTGGGCTTTCAAAAGTTCTGTCTTCAGATAGTCTTACGTTTGAGTGAGAGGAGAACGGAAGTGGCATATTCACTAGGCCTGCTTGCAAGATCAAGAGGAGCTTACATATGATGACGAGAATCTTGACAAGGAAACACTTGCTGAGACTCTTGAAACAATTGTGTTCTGATTTACCTTCTCAGTGACCTTTCCTTTTCTCTCCCCTTTGTTAGCATAATGCCAGCTGCACAGTGGAAAAGTCTGAGTCAAGTGGCTGTGTTGCTCCCCTTCCTTGCAACTGATAAAACTAACTTGCTGTTCAATTGTTTGTGTTTGTCATCTTTTGTACAGTGATCCCTATGTGAAAGTGACAGTATATGATTCAGCAAATGGAGTCCTTACCAGTGTTCAAACAAAAACTGTTAAAAAGGTTAGGCTTCAATTTTTTTGTAACTAATTGTTGCTAAACCAATTTAACTTAAAGCTTGTTGCTTCACTCAGAAGGTATGTGCTGCTATTTTGATCTTCTATCTGGAGGGAAATTGTGGGGTGAAGAAATAATACCTTTATAAAGCTCTAGCTAAAGATGGGCACTTACACCTATACACTTTTTCCAAAGTTTCCAACACCTGCTCTATTTCCTTTGAGCCTTGCTACTGTTGATCAGCTTTCCCGCCTGACTGCGTAGTGGCTATGAAGGTTAACAGACTTCCGTACAAAGGCATGAATACCACAAGATTACCTGTGATATTGAAGGGGAATATGAAATGCAGCTGCTCTTACCCTTCATAGGTATTTAAGTGTTAGTTTCACACTTAACATGGTTGGTCTTAACCACCAGTTCTATCAAAATGAATCCAATTCTTTGGAAAATGGCTGTCAGCTTGGGTAGACAGTACAGGGCTAAATGGGCTAGTCTTCTGATTGTGAAAGACAGCTCCATGTATCCTGTAGTAATTTGCTTTTTCTTTACTTGTAGACATTGAATCCAAAGTGGAATGAAGAATTTCTATTTAGAGTAAGTGACTTTATTCTATGTTTATATATCTGATTAGAATAGTAATCGAGCATGCTTCGGTTGCAGTCAGTGCCTTTTAAAAACTATGTAGTGTTGTGTGAAACAACTTTGTACTTCTCTAGTTAATATTCCTTTCCTAAGAAACCAATTATTGTTATCAACTGTTTCTTTTAGGTGAATCCTCAGAAGCATAGGTTTCTCTTTGAAGTATTTGATGAAAACCGTTTGGTAGGTCTAATTTTTTTCTTGTTGCTATACATTTTAAAGTTGTTCATTTGGTCTGGCCAGAAATGGATTTTGCATGTGTTGCCAAAATGACACTTGTCTCATGCAAGCCAATCCTTTGGTTCCTGTGATAATTCCCACAACTGGAACTTTCCAAGTTTCTCTGCTTGTGGACTTGGTACTTTTTTCAAATCCCTGTAATAGCCTAGCAGACAGATTAGAAGGGGGCTTTAATGGAGAAATTGCTGCTATAATGATAGGAATTTCTGCCCCCTTGATATGTGATGCTTGTCCAGGCAAGGTTGGGGCTCCTTAGAAAATTAATTGTTAAATGTTTTGGGCAGTTGGGGTATCTTGAGGAAAAAAGAAGAGATGATTAAGGATGCCTATCTAAATGATAACTGGCACAAATGATAACTGGCACAAATCACTGGAGGTTTTTTCCTAATCAACAAGTCAGTATGCCATGTGGTTTTCCATTGTAAGGCTCAGATAAACATTAAATGAGCTCTGGAGTAAGATTTAAAACAAAAAAGAACTTGTTTCCTTCCTCTTAGAGGACATAAAATGCTGGCTTTAATGCAAACTAAATGAAAATGTAGTAAAGGTTAAATAAATACTAAGCACATAGATGCTTCACAAATACGGGGTTTGACGCCATGTAGTTTGCTCGAAATTCTCCAATAGTTTTCAAACGCGCCGCGGTTTTCCACCAGGCAGTCGCATGCGCGGTAAAAATATATCAAAAGTATCCGAGGATCACACTTGCCCAACGTTTCGTTCTATCCTTAGAACATCTTCCAGGGGGTTATGGAACAATCACTTAGATTGTAGGTGAAGTGTCTGAGCTCACCAAACAGTCCGTTTAAATTACGAAAAGCGCGGGAACCGGCTGCATTGCTAGAAAGCGGAAATGACCTGAAGTAACCTCTGCAGCTGTCAAATCAAAGCCGCTGCGCTCCGCTCCGTTCCCGTATATCCCGATCTTCTTTCCTATGTAATATAGGTAGCCAGATACGATTTGCCAGTGTTAAATCCTGTTGGCGATTCAGAAGTTTGCCAGTTTCCAAATGTTTACTAATTTCTAATGATTCCAAATGTTTCAGAACTCTGGGGTTACTCTCACTCTGCAGGCACTTAGTTTTGTTAAAGCAGATCGAATGTTTTTCATTGAGTGCATGTTCAGCTACAGCTGATTGTCCAGGGTGGTTAAGTCTGTATGCTCTTTCATGTTCAGACACTCTTGTGTTAATACTTCTGCCTGTCATGCCAATATAATATTTATTACATTCGCATTCAATAGAATAAATGCCTGCATTAGATAGTATCTTTCTTTTATCTTTTGGGTTCCCCAGGGCTTGTTGGATTTTGCATGTGGGTTTAAAGATGGTCCTTATATTACCCTGTTGTAATATCCTGGCAATCTTATCAGTTGTCCCTTTAGTGTATGGCAAAACTGTCCAATTTTTTTCCTCTGTGGTGTTTTCTTTGGTATTGTCATCTGTATTATATGTCCCTTCCTTTTTTGCTTTCATCTTAGAACTTTGTTTTTTCCAGCATTGATCAATCTGTGTGTTAGAATATCCATTGGCCTGGAGCTGTTCAGTGATTACTTTTTTCTCTAGATCCAGAGTTTCTTCATCACATACTTTAAGAGCTCTGTATACTAACGAGTTAATTAATGAGTTTTTTTGAGCTGGGTGGTGATTGGATTCTTGGTTTAAGTATCTTCCTGTGTTAGTGGGTTTTCTGTATACACTGTGGCCCAGGGACAGATCTTCTTTTCGTGACACTAATACGTCTAGGAAGGGTAGAGATTTATTATTTTCCTTCTCTATTGTGAATTGGATTTCCTCACATTGATCATTAAGATGTTTCAAAAAATTTTCCAATTCTGTGTCCCCATGTGGCCATATGCAGAAAACATCATCAACATATCTAACCCACATATCAGGTTTTAAGATAGCTGTGTCTAAGGCTAATTTTTCAAAGAACTCCATGTAGAGGTTCGCAACCACTGGAGAAAGAGGATTCCCCATGGCTACCCCCTCTTTTTGTTCTCTGAATTCACCTTGCCATACAAAATAAGTTGACATCAAACAATGTTGAAACAGTGGGACCAGGTCCTTGGGGAGTGTTGATTCCTTTATCAATTCTATCACCTTCCCCAGTGGTACTTTGGTAAATAGGGATGTCACATCGAAGCTAACCAAAGTAGACTCAGGCTTCAAAATAACCCATTGTATTTTTTCTATGAAATGGTAGGTATTCTTAATATAACTAGATGTATTCCCTACCAGAGGTTGTAATATTTTTGCTAAATGTTGGGAGAGCCCATAGGTGGGTGCACCAATGTTGCTCACGATGGGTCTTAGTGGGCAGTCTGGTTTATGGATTTTAGGTAATCCATACAATCTGGGAGGTTGGGCCTCGGATTTAATTAGTTTCATTTTCAAGCCTTCATTAAAATTAGAATTTTTAATAAGTTTATTAGTTTCCTTTAAAATCTTTTTTGTGGGGTCTTTTTTAATTATTGTATACGTTTCAGGCCTTAATAGGTCCCTAATTTTATTACTGTAATCCTCAGAGTTTAAAATGACGGTCGCGTTACCCTTATCTGCTGGTAATATAACCAAGTCTTGGTTTGTCCTAAGTTGTTTTATTGCCACAGCTTCTGCTCTATTGATGTTACTTAATGGTACCTTTGCTTTTAATAGTACGTTGGCTACCTGGATTCTTAACTCTTCGGCAGCATCTTTGTCAAATGTTGACAGAGTGGCTTCTACATTAGCAATAATTTGTTCCATGGGAATCTCCCTGGGTGTGATGGCAAAATTATTGCCTTTCATGAGTATAGACTGTTCTGCTGAGGTTAATTTATGATTGGATAGATTAATCACTACTTTCTCTGCATCTAATGGTACTATCACTTTAGCTGATTTGTTTATCAAAGTTTCTAACTTTTTTTGATGTCTTCTTTTAATCTTTTCCTCCTGTTTATTAATCCCATCTATTGTTCTGTTGTCCCATTCCTGCCAATCTCTATAGTCTATAATGTTGCTCACAGTTAGATGATCTTTGTAAATCAGCATGTCCATTTTGCTCAGTTGGTATCTGGTTGTACGAATTTCTTCTCTTAATAAAGCATTCTCCATTCTGTGGTAGATGTTTTCCACTCTTGATTTGTCCACTCTACGATGATGTTTCAGGAATTTTGGAATCACTCTTTCGTCTCTGCACCTCAGTAGGAAGGTCAATGAGTTCTTAAGCTTCATTTTTCGGACTCGATGTTTCTCCAGTAATTGTAGGTTTCGGAAGATACCCTCCCCGTAGAGGAACTTCATTTTCTTGTGGTAGCTTTCATGGCCCGCTAGTACACATAGATGCTTCACAAATACGGGGTTTGACGCCATGTAGTTTGCTCGAAATTCTCCAATAGTTTTCAAACGCGCCGCGGTTTTCCACCAGGCAGTCGCATGCGCGGTAAAAATATATCAAAAGTATCCGAGGATCACACTTGCCCAACGTTTCGTTCTATCCTTAGAACATCTTCCAGGGGGTTATGGAACAATCACTTAGATTGTAGGTGAAGTGTCTGAGCTCACCAAACAGTCCGTTTAAATTACGAAAAGCGCGGGAACCGGCTGCATTGCTAGAAAGCGGAAATGACCTGAAGTAACCTCTGCAGCTGTCAAATCAAAGCCGCTGCGCTCCGCTCCGTTCCCGTATATCCCGATCTTCTTTCCTATGTAATATAGGTAGCCAGATACGATTTGCCAGTGTTAAATCCTGTTGGCGATTCAGAAGTTTGCCAGTTTCCAAATGTTTACTAATTTCTAATGATTCCAAATGTTTCAGAACTCTGGGGTTACTCTCACTCTGCAGGCACTTAGTTTTGTTAAAGCAGATCGAATGTTTTTCATTGAGTGCATGTTCAGCTACAGCTGATTGTCCAGGGTGGTTAAGTCTGTATGCTCTTTCATGTTCAGACACTCTTGTGTTAATACTTCTGCCTGTCATGCCAATATAATATTTATTACATTCGCATTCAATAGAATAAATGCCTGCATTAGATAGTATCTTTCTTTTATCTTTTGGGTTCCCCAGGGCTTGTTGGATTTTGCATGTGGGTTTAAAGATGGTCCTTATATTACCCTGTTGTAATATCCTGGCAATCTTATCAGTTGTCCCTTTAATGTATGGCAAAACTGTCCAATTTTTTTCCTCTGTGGTGTTTTCTTTGGTATTGTCATCTGTATTATATGTCCCTTCCTTTTTTGCTTTCATCTTAGAACTTTGTTTTTTCCAGCATTGATCAATCTGTGTGTTAGAATATCCATTGGCCTGGAGCTGTTCAGTGATTACTTTTTTCTCTAGATCCAGAGTTTCTTCATCACATACTTTAAGAGCTCTGTATACTAACGAGTTAATTAATGAGTTTTTTTGAGCTGGGTGGTGATTGGATTCTTGGTTTAAGTATCTTCCTGTGTTAGTGGGTTTTCTGTATACACTGTGGCCCAGGGACAGATCTTCTTTTCGTGACACTAATACGTCTAGGAAGGGTAGAGATTTATTATTTTCCTTCTCTATTGTGAATTGGATTTCCTCACATTGATCATTAAGATGTTTCAAAAAATTTTCCAATTCTGTGTCCCCATGTGGCCATATGCAGAAAACATCATCAACATATCTAACCCACATATCAGGTTTTAAGATAGCTGTGTCTAAGGCTAATTTTTCAAAGAACTCCATGTAGAGGTTCGCAACCACTGGAGAAAGAGGATTCCCCATGGCTACCCCCTCTTTTTGTTCTCTGAATTCACCTTGCCATACAAAATAAGTTGACATCAAACAATGTTGAAACAGTGGGACCAGGTCCTTGGGGAGTGTTGATTCCTTTATCAATTCTATCACCTTCCCCAGTGGTACTTTGGTAAATAGGGATGTCACATCGAAGCTAACCAAAGTAGACTCAGGCTTCAAAATAACCCATTGTATTTTTTCTATGAAATGGTAGGTATTCTTAATATAACTAGATGTATTCCCTACCAGAGGTTGTAATATTTTTGCTAAATGTTGGGAGAGCCCATAGGTGGGTGCACCAATGTTGCTCACGATGGGTCTTAGTGGGCAGTCTGGTTTATGGATTTTAGGTAATCCATACAATCTGGGAGGTTGGGCCTCGGATTTAATTAGTTTCATTTTCAAGCCTTCATTAAAATTAGAATTTTTAATAAGTTTATTAGTTTCCTTTAAAATCTTTTTTGTGGGGTCTTTTTTAATTATTGTATACGTTTCAGGCCTTAATAGGTCCCTAATTTTATTACTGTAATCCTCAGAGTTTAAAATGACGGTCGCGTTACCCTTATCTGCTGGTAATATAACCAAGTCTTGGTTTGTCCTAAGTTGTTTTATTGCCACAGCTTCTGCTCTATTGATGTTACTTAATGGTACCTTTGCTTTTAATAGTACGTTGGCTACCTGGATTCTTAACTCTTCGGCAGCATCTTTGTCAAATGTTGACAGAGTGGCTTCTACATTAGCAATAATTTGTTCCATGGGAATCTCCCTATGTTGATGATGTTGATATGTTGATGATGTTTTCTGCATATGGCCACATGGGGACACAGAATTGGAAAATTTTTTGAAACATCTTAATGATCAATGTGAGGAAATCCAATTCACAATAGAGAAGGAAAATAATAAATCTCTACCCTTCCTAGACGTATTAGTGTCACGAAAAGAAGATCTGTCCCTGGGCCACAGTGTATACAGAAAACCCACTAACACAGGAAGATACTTAAACCAAGAATCCAATCACCACCCAGCTCAAAAAAACTCATTAATTAACTCGTTAGTATACAGAGCTCTTAAAGTATGTGATGAAGAAACTCTGGATCTAGAGAAAAAAGTAATCACTGAACAGCTCCAGGCCAATGGATATTCTAACACACAGATTGATCAATGCTGGAAAAAACAAAGTTCTAAGATGAAAGCAAAAAAGGAAGGGACATATAATACAGATGACAATACCAAAGAAAACACCACAGAGGAAAAAAATTGGACAGTTTTGCCATACATTAAAGGGACAACTGATAAGATTGCCAGGATATTACAACAGGGTAATATAAGGACCATCTTTAAACCCACATGCAAAATCCAACAAGCCCTGGGGAACCCAAAAGATAAAAGAAAGATACTATCTAATGCAGGCATTTATTCTATTGAATGCGAATGTAATAAATATTATATTGGCATGACAGGCAGAAGTATTAACACAAGAGTGTCTGAACATGAAAGAGCATACAGACTTAACCACCCTGGACAATCAGCTGTAGCTGAACATGCACTCAATGAAAAACATTCGATCTGCTTTAACAAAACTAAGTGCCTGCAGAGTGAGAGTAACCCCAGAGTTCTGAAACATTTGGAATCATTAGAAATTAGTAAACATTTGGAAACTGGCAAACTTCTGAATCGCCAACAGGATTTAACACTGGCAAATCGTATCTGGCTACCTATATTACATAGGAAAGAAGATCGGGATATACGGGAACGGAGCGGAGCGCAGCGGCTTTGATTTGACAGCTGCAGAGGTTACTTCAGGTCATTTCCGCTTTCTAGCAATGCAGCCGGTTCCCGCGCTTTTCGTAATTTAAACGGACTGTTTGGTGAGCTCAGACACTTCACCTACAATCTAAGTGATTGTTCCATAACCCCCTGGAAGATGTTCTAAGGATAGAACGAAACGTTGGGCAAGTGTGATCCTCGGATACTTTTGATATATTTTTACCGCGCATGCGACTGCCTGGTGGAAAACCGCGGCGCGTTTGAAAACTATTGGAGAATTTCGAGCAAACTACATGGCGTCAAACCCCGTATTTGTGAAGCATCTATGTGTACTAGCGGGCCATGAAAGCTACCACAAGAAAATACTAAGCAAAAAATATTCAGTCATGTGATCTGCACAAGAATAAATGGCACAGTGTTTTCCATTGCCTGTGGTTTAATTTCACATTACTGTGGTGGGATTTAGAAATGCACAATGTGTAAGTTATGGGTCTTGAAAGGTGTTTGTAGCTGAGAGTGTGCTTGCATAGAAATTGAACAGTGGTGCACTTTCTCCAAAGTGCCACTAGACGCCAGGAAAGAACTTGTTTTGCTGCTTGGTGTGAAATACTAAAGAAGTTATGATTTTGAAATGTTACCCTTTCAAAGCATTTGAGAAGACTCCAGACTGATTTGATACTTTGCGTTAAGTGTGCCCTAACAGACTCTTCTTGCTTCTGTGTTGTTAAAATGGAGTTGTTCCGAAATATCTTGACTTCATAGGCAACTTGGAGAATGGTCCTGTTCCAGATCCCAATATTGAGTACTACTTTGTTTCATGCAGACTTTTAGATGGAACAATTTAAAAGAATATCTGCATGCGTGGGCAGCATTCTTCCGTATTTGATGTAGGAGGTATCTAAATATCTCTCTAAGAGCTCAGATGCTAGCTCACTGTAGAGATGGTTTGCCTTGCATAGGATAGATTTAAGCTGTAAACATATGTATGGAATGTAATAAACACAATGTGTTGCTCTTGTCAAATGGTACTGATTAGGGGAACCCCCTTCTCCTGCTTTTAATCTGTTCAAATTCTCTTCACCATTAAGTCTACCACCCCTCAAAAATGAAAAGGCTTGATTTTCTTAGTATTTTCCTCTTTAAAATGTATGTAGTAACTGTTTTTTAAATTATGAAATATTGAAAGTATATACAGTACTACGTAAATCAATGTACAACACAAACTGGTTTTTTTTAAACTCTTTTCAGACAGAAGCTACTTGCTATTTTATGTGTGTATCACATTCTCTTACCAAATTCCTACCATGATTTAAGCATGAAACTGAATCACAGATCTGTTTAATTATGTGGAACTTCATTTCTACCAACTTCTGTAATTCTAAACTGCTGGGTAAAAAATAAATAAATTGGTGGCCGTACACTGCTAAAGAAAGCACAGACCCAGATTCAGCCAGGGCAGTTGTAGGAATCTGTAGGAAGGGCTGCTTTCGAGTTAATTCACCATGGAATAACCCTCCGCAAGTTAGAATAGAATTCCAACAAGGCTGGCACTGTTAGCATGCTGCAGCTGAGTTGAGCTTTAAAGGTCGCTGGAATCAAGTGCTTTGTAAGCGAATGTGCTCATTGCCACAAGCAGCCCAGGACAGACTTGAAATGGTGGTGTGGGAATGACTTGCTAATTTCAGGAAGCTTTTTGGGCTACTCAACGGCTACTTGCATTTTCTGTTGGTTTCTTCCGTTGTAGAAGTTGGATAGAGAATCTGGGCAGCTGTTTTTCTACTTTAGAAGTAAAAGCTTTCTGACTCGTATGTGGAAATGAGAACAAATGGCAAGGCAGTTGAGACTGCATTTTGCAGCCCGCCGCAGTCACACTGATCCGTTATTGGAGACTCTTGGTGATGGTTTGGATAGAGAGAGTATTCATACGTACGTCAAAAGGCCTGCACCAGACTCTGCACCAGACTCTGCATCTAGTGTGATACAAATGAAACTGAATCCCAAGCAGCCTGTCTCCAGTTCTGTAATGCAGGAAGTAAATCAGTCAATTTCATCCCAAAAGCTCAAGAGGAGTGCTTTACTGAAGATCTCTCTGCAGTCTTCAAGAGGTAGTGGATATCCCCAGCCTGTAGCTTCTGATGATCGTGCTTTCTTGGCCTGTAGAAGGAAGAGAGGGGAATACAGTAACAGGAGCGTGAGCGGTGATCAGTCTAACCAGCTAACAAACAGCACCAGTCTGACTGATATTGCAGCAATCGGTGGGATCCCTGGCAATGTCTCAAGCAAAGATAAAGGAGCCTACAGTAGTGCTGGGAGTGATTACGGATCATGTACAAGCACCACAAGTGATGGTGGGTCATGCAGTAGCAGTGTAATCAGTGACAGCGGTAGCTGCCCTTTTTCTGCAGGTGATGGCCGTCCTTTTCCTGGTAACGCGGTTAGTGGTAACACTGCAAGTAGAGGTACTAACAGATCTAACCCCTGCAGAAGCAGCACTACTCAAGATTTCTTGAGCAGAAATATTTTTGACCAAGACTACTCAGATCAAGCGGTGAAGACAGCAAAGCTGCCAGTAATGAGAGAAACAAAAATTCCACTACGACGTTGCTCATCTCTGGTTATTTTCCCAAGGAGTCCTTCAAATACCCCGCCAATGTCTCCAACGTCTCCTCTGCCAAACAGGCAACTCTCTCGGATGTCTCATAGTGAGCAGGTGCAAAATGAAGACCATGCAACGTCCAGAGGTTCCCTTTCTACTGTAGTCAATGGATTTCGACTTTCTAAAACTGCTTGTCCTCCCAGTGAAAATAGAGATGTTAGACAGCTATATTTGAATAGCTCATTGTTGGGGAGAACTAGGGTTGCAGATGCCTCTGAACGTACCACATGTGAGGAAATACCAAATGGAGGTTCTTGTATTTCATTTCATTTCTCTCATGGAATGTCTGCATCAAAGGATGAAATTGTGTCAGGTTCCAGCATGTCCACTGTTGCAACTCACCCTAATCTAAGATTCATACGTAGTGCTCCTTGTTTGCCCTCCAGTCTGGAGGATCGTGCTAGCCTAAACACTGACAAGAGACCAGCTGTACAGAGGAGCAAGGCCCATCATGGTCTACACAGGAGTCTTTCATTGGGATCATCTCAATCTTTTTTATCTAGTCTTAAATACAGTTCTAAGGCAGGAACATCGCATTTGCATATCCAGTTTGCATCTGAGAGAGAGGGGAAGCATAGTGGAGTTCAGGCAGGTAACACTCCTGTTGGACAAGAGCCCCATAGTCATACCTTGAGGAAGCCTCTAGAGGTGAGTGTCTCTTTTTGGAAAGTGTGGCCTCTTAACAAATGTTTCTGCTCTCTGAAACAGGCTAAATGAATGAGACCTTATGGGGTCTGTTTACAGGACTGTAAGGATTACGTCAAGACAATACATGTGAAGTAGTTTGCACATTCAAAATTGCTACACAAATGCTGAGTATTACTATTCGACAGAATAGTTAACTTCTGGGGAGCACATTTCAGAGCACTTTGCAATAACTTGTTGAATACTGTATATTGTAGACTTGGTGATTTCCTCATTTTTGCTGTCTTTAATAATTTCACTGATAAGCTAACTTCATACCCACATAGTTACTGCTGGTGTTTCTACAGAGCACATAACCTGTGTGATTAAAAAAAAATCAACTATACTTAATAGTCAAAATTCAAGTCACATAGGACCGTTACATTGGGACATATCTGCAAATAGGTGAGGAGGGAGGGAGAGAGAGAGAGAGGAGAACTAGTAATTCAATTTTAGTTACGCATGTTGTATATAACTTTCTGTTCCCGTGGCATACTGTACTTGAAACGTTCCCCTTCTCCCCAGTCTTCTCTTCCTGCACCCCTAAAGCTTCAGCTGGTTTCTACCATCAATGCATGATAACTCTTTTAAACATCAAGGGAGTTGAGATCTTTTATATACTGCTCAACAATCTTAATTTAGCTTAATTGGCTCAATTGCTAGGATGTGAAATACCTTTTTTACAGAAGCAGAAAGGCAAAAGTACTTGTTACTTAGTTGTGCCTTTTAGTGCATTACAATAAACACAGAAATATAAGTTGTTGTTGGGGAGTGCTTGTGAAAGGTTGAGGTTATAAATGTTTGTTTCTGCCTGTAGTTTTCAGAGGATAAAATTATTACTGCTTAATGCCGAGTCCCTTTATTTGCCACTAGTTTTGATACTGTATCTGCATCTTTTTGTTTGGGCATGCTTCAGAAGAGAGGCATTATTTCCTTAGTTAGATTTCTGTAAGTTGCTTTCTTAGCAATGCTTGCTGAATGAATAGTTTCTGTAATTTGCTGCTGTCCTATGTGGTATGAGTGGTAATGAACACACAGACTGATAGGAGTAAGTTGGTAGAACTTGTTTCTTTAAGGAGCTAGCTTCTAAAAAAAAATTAGGCACTACTAATTGTGCAGTGTAAGATGATGTCTGCCTTACTTCGTAGGTTTTCTGGATATTAACTAGCAGCCCAGAGGTTTAGATTGAACTTTTTTGTACTAGCCAGATCTTGTTCAAATTGAAGACTCGCAATATTAGTCATCAAAATATTAAGGTGAATTGTTGGACTGCTCTAGCACCAGCAAGCTTGTGACATGGAAACATTAAAGTGCAATGCCAGTATTTGTAGCCAGACAGGATTTCTGAAATAAGATTGATGTGGCCCTGTGCTTTTTGCAAGATATATATACACTGATTGCTTGAATCAGTGTCTCCAAAGCAGATTTCCACTTTGATGTCTGGGTGGTATGAAAAGAAATCTTTAATGCTATTGGACCGCATGCTAGGGTACTTTTCGTCAACTAAAACTTTCATGTAGATCCAGTGGACTAGGGCAAGCAAAAATTAAATCCAAAACGATGTTGGTTATCTGTAGCTTTATTAAGTCACAGATTAAGGCCTGCGCGGTTAAATATGGACTGTTATGTTTGGAAAAATAATCTTCCCTAACAATTTTGTTAAATATCCCTGCCATCTCTAATTATGGTTCTGTATTGTGATGTATTTTTAAATTACCAACAGTCCTGAAAATACTTCCTTGACTCCAGTTCGTCTGGCCTAGTATAATGATATGCTGAGTCTCAGTTCAAATTTAACAAGCTAATATTGGAGTCACATTTAGTAATGTCAGCTATCTGTGCAGAGCTGTCATGAAATTAAATCGGTGCTTTGCTTTCCGTTGCTGCTGTCTGCAGAAGCAAACGTTCTGCTGCATATTCTTCTGTCTCTCGCTAGTTTTCAGCTACTGAGGTTTAAGTTTCTTGTTCTCCATTATCTGTAGTTTTTTTGGAAAGGCTTCTTGTGAAACTTGAAGTGAAGCATAACTTTGATAGCAGCTTTTGGCTTGATGAGTGTGAATAGGCCACATAGGATGGAGATACTCTTATTTTAAATCAGCAGAATACCTGTCATGATGGATATTGTCAGGAGAGAAAAGGTAGAAGGCTGGTATTGCACAGGGACTCTTGGAAGTGCAATGCACACATGTCCTAGAAGCGGAGCTATTTAACATATAAAAGATGCTTCAGCCCTTGTTCAGTCAGGCTTCCAAGGTAGCCAGCAAAAGTTTAGAAGACAGTCAACAATTGTTAAAGCCAATACAAATTACCAAAAAATTGGCAGGTGAAGACAGGAGTGCAAAGTACAGTATAGCCATTAACTCTGGAGAATAACAAGGGTTTTTCCAGGTGCTGGAAAGACAGTAGGGTCAAAACCAGGCAAGTCTCCTGGCAGGAGCGTTCCACAAATGAGTGGCACTACTAGCAAGTCCAATTCTCTAGTTGCCGCCCGTCTCATTTCTGCAGATAGCAGCACAGAGGCTGTGCATTGCCACAAAGCACAGTATATAGACCTAAGCAGCCGCCTAAGTGAGGATTGCTATGGTAAGTGTGGGTTGAGCTGCTGAACTCGTAGTGTGCCATGCTTTGCACAGATCTGTCAACATACTCATTTGACTGTATGAATTGCCACTTGACAGACGCTAACTTTAAAGGAGTTGGTTGCAAAATACTTATTTATCTTGGAAGTGGGTACTTGTTCCCTTAACCAACGATGAGTTGGCTTAGTCAGGTACCCCTTGTTGTTGTGGGATATCCTTTTGTCCCCATGGTGATCCCAGTGTCAACTGGGTAATAATCCATTGCTCTGAACAGTGGTCAGGCTGTTTTCTGCATGCAGCAAGTATGAGATTCAATAGTCTTATACAAACCAAGCTCCATATCAGCTTATCTAGATACCAGCACTAGAAATACGTCATTGTTGCACTCTTTGTTCTGTGGGTAAAACTGAACCAAATCAATCAGTCACCTGCTACCTGCCTCGTGCTGCGGTCTTTAAGGTATGTGTGGGACAGGTGCTGTGCCAAGGCAAAGCTGTAAAACCTGAGATCATGTAGACAGTGTACAAATAGACGTTAGTACAAATATTCAGGATTGGACCATTGCTGCTAATATTTCTTCTGATAGGCCTGATCTTAGCTTTGAGTGATTTGGTTCGTTCCATTTTGTCTAAGCAAAATAGTATTGTGACTAAGGCACTGGCTAAGACTAAAGCTGCTGCTGATTGGCTTTGCTGGTGTAAAAGCTCTGCCTACATACCCTATTTTGTCTCCGCGTCCAGGATGACTTTCTAGAGCTAAATTCCAAGTAAACATGGTTAGGGTTGGCCTGTCATTCTTCCATTGCCTCTGCTTCCCTAATACTCTCAGTGACTTGTTATGTTTTGATCACTTTGTGTTTCAATGTCGAACATTGATGTACGGTACTTCTGTGTGCCTTTGAACATTTTGTTCCATCCATAAAAACTTGTAGAGTCGAGTAAATTTATTGGTGTCCCTGTATAAATGTTTATCCAGTATCCTGACTCTGGGGGGGATGGGCTACCTGCTTAGTTAGTAAGTCTAATTTAAACCAAAGTCTCCTTGGCAAGCAGACACATCTTTCTTTTGGAATACATCCAGTGACACGCCATGAGCTCTTTCAGTGTTTGCCTTGTTGAGCTGTGATCAGGACTGATTCTGTTGCCCTCTGTGTTGGGAACCCTTTTACTTCAAGCCTTGAAATGGAGGGAGGGGTCAGGGAGGGGTCTCCCCAACACTGATGTAACTAAACCCTTGTTGCTTTTTAGATTCACTTATTTTACTAGTGCTCCCATTGAACAGGGAAATCAGAATGTAGATGTGTGAATATATGCTGTAGTAGCAGATCAAATCAGTTGGAAGATTATACCTTCAATATAAAACACTGAAGCAGACAGACAGTATTGTTGTGTTGTATTATATCGTAAGTTGTACTGGTGATTATTGTAGTGTTAGCCACTTTAATTTGAAGAAAATAGTATGCAATTTTCAGGGTGAAATTGACAAAGGCACATGCTGGGGAGTGTTTTGTGTTCCTCACTAGAGGTCCACATATTGAGAACCATTAAAATGGAGCATTAGATGCCAGTATAAAAGGTGGAATATTATGCATCCTGCTTAATAGACAGTAATATTGGGTGATCAAACAACGAATGCTGAATAAAATCTTCAACATTTTTTGAGATTGACTAAGTACTATTTGGTGCTTTATATGTTTACCCTCCTAACTTGATGCAACTATCTTGGAGGAATGTGACAAATTATACCAATCATTGAATAGAAATACCTGATTGTATAATGACATTATTGAAAGTCCTAGGTCAGAAAGGGCCACTTTTATCTTATGTTAGACTCTTGACAGGTACAGATGGGCACAGGCACCTTTTTTTATTGGGTCGGCTCTAAAACATTTAAAGAAGAAAATGCTGTTCCGGCTCATAGACTCCGTCGTTATAGGACAAAGGAAATGAAATGCTGTTGCATATCCAGATTGGCTCTGGCTGGTCTGAGGACAGGCGTGCCAGGTTATTGTCTTGGCAGATTTTTTTAACAAGAATTCATTGAACTTCGATTCAGAGAAATGACAGCTCTTCTCTTGGGAGCAGTATTCCAAGAAAATATGTAGGAAAGCACATACTTGGTATTATGCAGTTGTTCCTAATTTAGCTGGGCTAGAAATTAGACTGTATACCACAGAGGAACAGAAAGCCAGTTATTATCTGTTCAAACTACTGTAGGGAATCATGCCATCAAAGGCAATCTATGATACTGCCAGAGTTTTAACTGGGGCTTGGAGATTGGATCTTAGAACTGATTTTATAGCATCTGCATTGACTATCTCCTTGTTTCTAGGATCAGTTCAATGTGCTAGTGTTTACCTTTATAGCAATTCATGGTTTAAGGCCAAGATAGCTTGTCAATTGCCTTCTCCCAGATGAACATGCCCAAGGGCTTAGTTCTGCGTCGGAGGCCCTGTTGCCATTAGCGGTATGGTGGGCATAAGAAACAGTACCTCTTGTGTGGTGACACCTAGATTGTGGAATCTGCCATTCTTCTCCTTTGCTTGCATTCAGACATACAGTTAAGTCCTACTTGTTCTAGCAGGCTTTTAATCTGCTTGCTGTGCTATCCTCTTGTAGGTCATAACAGAGGCGTAGCTCATAAAAAGTTAATGAGCTACGCCTCTGTTATGACCTACAAGAGGATAGCATCAGAATTTAATATGGTGTGTTACCTGTCTTATGGTTGGTTGACTTAATTAGAAATATATATACCTTGAAATATTAAGATGACACCAAAGAGAACATTTGGATTCAGTTTTCAACTTATGCAGAAGGAAGTTGCTAGATAGTAGCCTGACTACCAGCAGTTTAAAAAAGAAGGCTGTGCAAGAAAGTGCCCCATGTACTGAGGAATAAATAGAACTAATTTATATCTTGTAAAGCTTCCTTAATTCTATGACCAGCTGATGTCTTTGCCCTGTGTGGACTCCTTTGGGAGCACAGAAGGCATTCCATTAAGGATGTTTTTGCTGTGACCGAAAACTTTTTATGGTTGCATACCATTAATTGTTTCTCTCTTTCTAGACTAGAGATGACTTTCTAGGTCAAGTAGATGTGCCTCTCAGTCACTTACCGGTTTGTATATATTCTAAAACTTTTTATTTTAAAAATCACATTATCCATTTATGCTATTGGTCAGAATACTTCACGGACCTTTTATCAACTATGTTTACAGCGCAATCCTATGCATGACTACTCAGACGTAAGCCTCATTAAGTTCAGTGGGACTTATTCCTAGGTAAGTGTGTATAGGATTGCAGCCCTGTCTGTTCTGTGGGAATGACAGGGTAGCGGGCGGGGGAGAGAATTCACTGACCACTGAAGACTTGTTAACACAGCACATACTGAATCTTTTTTGTTAACCATTGTTTTTACTTAAACTGGACTACCTTGTATATTTAAAGTGGCTTTGAATTCTTAGCTACTCTAGAAACCAGCCAATTTCATATTTGTATATTCTTAAAAATCATCTTGTATAATGATATGGTATACATTTTAATAACATGTATACAACATGTATACAAAAGCATTATGCAAGGTAAAAAAATTTAAAGACCACATTCCCTCCCCCCCCCCCCGAGCCATTTCCTAGCTGTTCTGGAGGACAGACTTGCTGGGGTGGCAGAGTGGAAAGCAGGAGGATAGCGCACACACTGCAGTTGTTACATGGCAGATGCCTGAGTGTGTTTTTGTATAGTGAGGGCTTTGTGCACGTCCTTACCATGTCAGCAGCATTTACCTATTTAAGCCTCACCATGTAGCTGCAAATGTGCAGAAAATAAAGGGAAGGGCCATAATTTAGTGGTGGAGCACCTGCTTTGTGTGCAGAAGGTCCTAGGTTCAATCTCTAGTGGCATCTGCAGATGGGACACAGAATAAATCCTCTCTGAAAACCTGGAGAGCTATGGCCGCTCAGTGTTGACCGTGGTAACCTAGATGAACCTGTGACCTGACGGTGTAAGGCTGTTTCTGATGGTTCTGTTTTGCCAGGTTCTATGGGAAACTGTGGGCAGATGAGACTTAACATGTCTCAATTCTTCTAAAACACAGTTCAGAAATGGTTTCATAAATCGATGTATAGAACTCCTTTATTGAAAATTCGTAGTTTTGAAGGGACCATCTTAATTCAGAAAACATTGGAGCTAGATAAAAACTAGTTCACAATATGCCTGCATATCTCTAATTGTGAAATCCTCACTTCTAAATCTGAAAGGCAATTTAGGAGGGGACTCCCATCTATGCTTGCAGCACTTTTGACTTTAGGTATTCAGATTAGTTGTCATTCTTGCTGTAAGGATGAGTGTTGCTGTTCTAAAATGAGGTTGTTGGAGCGAGGTGTGTTAAAGTTGCTGCGGCTAAATTGTGCTTTTTCATATACTTTAGAGGAGTGTCAGTATTTGTGTTCTAGAAGGGGAAAAAAGATCCAAAACTGCTATTTCATTCCAGACAGAGAATCCAACTACAGAGAGACCATACACGTTTAAGGATTTTGTTCTTCATCCAAAGAGGTCAGTAACACCACATCTAGAAAATGTCCAGTGTTCCAGTCTAAATTGGACCTTGTCATGAATGCTCTCACATCTGTTATATTGTTGCATACCTTCATTCAAAGGACTTGACTTTTGGCTGTGTTGTAACATTGTGGGGTTTAACTACAGTTCTGTTGTAGGACAGGCCTGAAGAGAGTGCAAGTCAGAGTTAGATTGCTAAAGGAAACAAGGCATAGCTGCTAGCCCAGTTGCACTCTGTCCAGCACAAGCAGGACAGTGGTGAAAGCACTGGCGTCGCTGGAGCGTGGCGGGGGGGGCGGGCCGCCAGGGGGTGACGCGCGTCACAGGGTGACGCGCGTTGCCCTCCGTGACACGCGTTGCCCTCCGTGACGCGCGTCTCCCTCCGCTACGTGCCTAGGCCGGCCCGGGAGCCGGCCTCTGAGCGTCCGACCCCGCCGACCCCATTGCGCAGCGCAAATCCAGGTATTTTTTCAATTTTCGCGCATGCGCAGACAGTTTTGAGGGCAAGATGCACGATAAAAAAATCTCTGCGTAAGATGCCCTCAAAACAGTCTCTGCGCATACGCGAAAATCAAAAAAATACCCGGATTTGCGCTGCGCAATGGGCCTTCTTTCAGAAGGCCCTGGAGCGCCGGCCAGGCTGGACGCTCCGAGGCCGGCTCCCGGGCAGGCCTTGGAGCGTCCGGAGGGCGAAGCGGGGGGGGGGCGAAGCGGGGGGGGAGGCAGCCGGGTCACCCCCCCACCCTGCCCCAGGGTGACGCTCGCCACCCTGCCCCAGGGTGACGCGCGTCCTAGTGACGCTACTGGGTGAAAGGCATTGCTATTAATAAATGTTCACATATATTAGCATTTAACAGATTCACACGTTACAGCTATTGCCATTTTTCCCTGCTGCAGTCATAAATCCAGAGTGAAGGGGCACCTCAGGTTAAAAATGACTTGCATACCTACAAGCAATGGATCAGAAGAAGACAGCACAGAACAGGCCGAAGAGCTAGAGGTGGGTGTTCACTCTCTGGTGCAAAATGTGGCCTAACTTGGTACCATGAAAGCATTTAAGATGTGTGCACTCATTACAACCACATTACCAGAGATGCAATTGCTTAAGCCTACCCCTTTCTCCCAGGAGCTCTTGAGTTTTGTACATGAGGTTCTGAGGTGGTCTCCCATTCAGATTATTTGATAAGAGTTTGATGAAATCTCTAAAATTATGCTATTTGATACTTTAAATGTAACTTTCCTGCACATTTGGAGTTAACTGCTTTGGAAATGTAGATTTAAAAGAGAAATACACATTTTTAAATAACTGATCCCAAAGAGTTCAACACTGTAAAATGTTTCCCCTTTTAACTTGTGCTGCTCCATATCTGTAAATTCTCCTAAAAGAAGGGCCAGCCTACGCATTACACTAAGCATGTCAGTTGTGTGTGTGTGTTGGTTGTTTCCTAATAACCACGTGAGGTGGGTATGAGTGATCAGGATTGGGACTTCAAAGTGTTAGAACCACAGGGTGAGGGGACTTAATTACCCACTGCAGCTACTGTTTAGGAAACAAAAGCCAAGCATGCAAAGGGGCAAGTTAGCTTCTTCACATGTAGTTTGGACTCGGCCCCGAGAGGGTTAGTTGATCTGTAGAATTTCAGTCCTTTTTTCCTTCTGCTTTAGTGACCTCTTTCAGTTAAAAAAAGGACACCAGGGTTGATTAGACTCCAGTTAAAGTACATGGGTAAGGGTGGGAAGAGGAATGAAGCACTGCACATCCTAACATTTGAGTATGAATGACTCCAGCATGGTGAAAACATTTGTTTAACTGTTCAAACCCGCAATAGCTGCTTTATTACTGCAGCAGCTAAGCTTAAGAAATACTGAAGCTAATTCATGCTTTTTATTTATACTTCCACATGCCTTGTCACTTTCAGCCTGGCTGGATTATATTGGACCAACCAGATGTTCCCTGCCAGTTGCAAGAGCAAGAGTCTTCTCTACCCCCAGGCTGGGAAGAGAGGCAGGATGTGCTTGGCAGGACTTATTATGTCAACCATGAATCCCGAAGAACCCAGTGGAAAAGACCAACCACTCAGTATGTCTTATTGCATTCTTAATCCAATATAGTCTGCTATGGTAGGTAAGGTCCTTGTTAGTGTAGAAGGTTTAAGAGAGGCCTGACACTGCTCTAATATGTGGATTTGCTTTAAAGTGCTTTTCTTTTTCAGTGGCCCTTTTTCAGATGTCCTGCTAAAGCATTGTTGGAACACAGTTTAGTGTCACAATTGCAAGACTTGAGCTTACATGCTGCCCCTTCACTCATGATGCATGAACTTTTTAACAAATGACTTTTAACAAATGTAAATATAGGTGACCCACTGGGGTTGTTTGTTTTTAATTGTTTTAATTACTTGTTTTTAATTATTTTAAAGTATATATGTATTTTAATGTTTTATTGTAAGCCGCCTTGAGTGCCCTTGCTAGGTGAAAGGCGGGGTATAAATTCTTTAAATAAATAAATTTTTATTATTCTGTTGGCGATTTAGAACAAAGAATGAATCACAGTTCTATATCCTGCCTTGTTCTCAAACTGTGATTAGAATAACTTAGGATTTTTCTGGTTCAGATCACAACAAATTTGAGCTTGTTTTAACCTACCAATGGAAGTCAAACTTCCTTCCCTTGTATGGACCCAAGGCTTGCAGTCTTCATGCTAATACATTGTTCAGTGTGATTTCTGAACTAGGCCTATGTTGAGCTGTCTTTTGCTTCTCTCTTGCCATTTTAAAAGAAATGACTTGTAACTTGAGCTGAAAAAAAGGTGTTGAGAAGATGTGCTCATATTCTTAGAGCTGCTTCCTTCAGACTAGTTCTCTTAGAATGGCACAGCAGCCGTAAAAATCTAATCAGACTTCAGAAAGTACCACAGAATGGCTGCCTTGTGTTAGATCTGCCTCCAGCTTCTCTGCCACCCACAATTCTTAATGTTGAGGTATACCTGTCCTTTCCCAGAAAGCAAAACCCGTTCATTTATATGCCACCTCTCCAAATACTCAAAGCCGCTTAAACATTTTAACACAACCCTCCTTTCTGCGCCACCTTGGAATTCATCCATCTTGTTGCAGTAACAGCTTTTTTTTTTGTCCAGAGACAATAGGCCTGATGCAGTCACTGGCAGTATTCAACTGGAAGTGCAGCATGCTTTTGCCCATAGGCATCAGATAACTGAGGAAGCAGAGATCCTTGACAACAGAGAATCTCCTGAGGTGAGAACCTCATTCTCTATAGCCTTTCCCAGAATAAAAAGTGATTAGCACTCAAGAGTCTGATGCTCTTGCCTGTTTTCTTTCTTTTTAAAGAGCTGGGAGATTATAACAGAAGATGAAGCAACAATGTACAGCAACCAGAATCCTCAAACAGCTGTACAACAGAGCAGCTCTGATGTCGACACCTGCCTTGCAGAAGAACTAAACATTCAACTTGCTACCTCTGGGAGTTCAGTGGCTGGCCAAGCAACTTCTGGCACTGTAAGGATGAATGCAATGTGGCATGTTTTGAGCAACAGTTTCTACCCTCTGTCCTTGAGACCTTGCAGCACAAGAGTCTTTAATCTCTATTGTTAACTTGTTCAAAAAGCACCCTGGTTATTTACTTTAATTACTAAGCAATTTTAGGTGTGTTTTTTGTTAATTACTAAGCAATTTTTCTGATTGCTTTGAGCAAGTTTAAATTCAGTAATTGGGATATATATTATGCTAAAGAACTTGCATTCCGCAAGTGGTGGATGGAGAATTTCCATTATGCTGGCACTTGTGGTAGAAACTGGTGAGGGCATTGTGGGGGAGATAGATCTGGGTGGGTGGGGAAGATGCTTAATCCAGGAGGCTCTTTCTTAAGTATTTCTCATCCAAGTCTTCTGGGGTAAGCATCGTGGACAAGATGCACAAGGTGCTGCCACGCTACTGCATGTGTTGCTGGTGCCTTCATGTAAAAGGCTTTCTTCTCCTTCTTCAAGAATGACTCCAGCAGAAGCAGTAGCCTGCAGACGTATCGAGCAGAGGAACAACCAGCACTTCCTGTTGTAAGTTATGCTCCAGAATATCATGCCTTGTGCTGCTGCTGTTCACCTCCTTGGCATTTCTCATCAGGGTTGCTGGTGGGAGGCAGAGGCTAGCTGTGAGTAACTAAGTTCATGCATACCCTTTGCCCAGCTAATTCTAGTAATTTTCCCCCTTTTAAAAATGTAGTTATTGCCTACTTCAACTGGGCTGCCTCCAGGCTGGGAAGTAAGGAAGGATGAAAAAGGAAGGCCTTATTATATAGATCACAATTCACAAACTACCACTTGGAAGAAGCCAGTTCTACAGGTACTTTTATTTTTGTTTTAATAATCACCTAGTGTATGTAGAATGAAGGTTTCTGCATGGTGTTTGGCCTAAGCATGCAGGGTTCAAACTTACACATTTTTTTTTCCTATTGCAAGCTGAGTTAAAGGGGAAATGGTGATTGTAGCAGTCAGTGTCTGGGTTTTGCTAATGTCCTATACACTTAATGGAGTTTGACATTCAGACACTCGGTGAGATGGTTCAGACATAGTGGGAAACTATGGTTTGTCATGATGCAAACCAACACTTTCCAACAAGCCATCATTTGCAAATTGCCACCAAACCAGGTTCTGAAATGACCCATCGTTTGAAACTGGTTTGTATACCACAATTTGGACACACTGTAGTTTGGTGTTGCATCTAAACTGACAGAACGTGATTTAGGATTTTGCTTCACCCTTGGAGACCAGTGTTTGGGATAGCATCTAAGGAAAAGTAGGGGAAGGAGGTATCCACACAAACTCTTGTCTTCCCGCAGAGTTGAAATACTGTTCATGGTTTGGAGTCTAAACTACAGTTAGTGCAAACCATGGTTTGATATTGTATCTGAACCAGTCCAGTGTGAATTTCTGCCTCCTTTGTCAATGGTGCCTTTGATTTAACAAGGGAGTCAACTTCACTGTGTTTAACATCTGCATGTGTTCCAATTTTGCACCAATTTTTTATATTATTGAAAATTGTGTAAGGAGCTGGCAACAACTAGAATTCTTGCATCGCCTTGAATGTCTTGGAACCATTGAAATGTGTTTCCCATAAGGTTACAACTATGAGGAACTGCCTAGAATACCATATTGAGCAACTTGGGGAAAGAGGATAGTACCCCTGTGGTCAGGGTCCATAGTTCAGTGGCAGAGCACTTACTTTGTATACATTAAATCCTAAGTTTGGTTCCCAGTTAAAAGAATATCTGATAGGCATAACCAGGGATGTGGATCAAGTCTCTGACTCAAAGTCTCAAGTCAAGTCCCAAGTCTTTGCCCCCAAGTCTTTGGTTGCGGGTCCCTATCTATTTAATGGGGAAAATGGGTTTAAACCTGAATAAAATTCGACTTGTTGTAAAAGTCTCGAGTCTAGTCTTTCAAGTCTTTTACAATCTCCGAGTCAAGTCCAACTCACGTCTGAGTCAATAGACTCAAGTCTACATCACTGGGCATGACCTGCTGGAGAGTGTGGGCAGCTGCTGTCAGAAGGCAATGTTGAACTAATGGTCTGAGTTGTTATAAGGATCTGTGTACATAAATGCATATTCAAAGATTATTTTTTTAGAAAAGGGTGTATGTGATGGGAGATTGCTAATGATATGTGACGTAAGTCAGACATGAGATTGCTGTTTCAGAACAAGCATCTCAAGACCTTGCTTCTTTTGCTTTTGGACTAGAGTTATTGGCACAGCTTCGATTGTTTTTGTTGCTTGACCATGCATCTGATTTCTGATAGGCTGGAGTGGATGTGGGTCAGCAGGTCACAGCTCCAAGTGTGCCTACCACACAGGTGTCTCCAGCAGATGACCAATTGCAGCAGTCTTTGCATCAGCAAACATCCGAGATGGATCAAGGACTTCTCCCTGAAGGCTGGGAAGTTCGAAATGCACCAAATGGCAGACCTTTCTTTATTGACCACAATACCAAGACAACAACGTGGGTAGGCTGGTTTCAGATGTAGTGTTGATATGTGTTTTAAATGTAAGAGGTTGGGAGGATAGAATCCATGAAGATTGGGTGTATGCGCATGTGCTTTTCTGGATTACGAATGGACTTGAGAAAATCTGTCCAGGATCACTTGCCTGGCCAAATTGACATTTTCCTGCAGACAAGTTCATACCATAGCTTGTGAAAGAGGTGAATACTGGAGCCAGAATGAAGGAGGTTGTGGCTTTATGGAGGATCGTGAGCAACAAGTAGCTAAGGCAGTGCAGAAGAGAGGCTTGGGCTTATCGTCTTGAAGAGCTTGCAGACATCCCTCTTTCCACAGCCTATTTCTTTGCAGTGTCAGGGACAGGGATCCCTCTGAGCTGATAATCTGACTGGGCTGTGTCCTGTCCAATCGCACCTTATTCTCCTTGGCGCTCCTACCTTTCCCGATAACTAAGATGACCCACGGCTGTTGCAGTCCTCTTTATCCTGTAGTGTTTCTCATTTTCCTTGCAATGGCCAGCTTAGTTGTTCAATATACTTCTTGGAATGATGTCAGCTCTTCAATAGAAGTCAAACCCCGCCGCCTCCCATTAAGTCAAAGAAAGAATGGATGTTTTGAAAAGTCCTTTTCTACTGGTCCCTACTGTTTTTTCCTTGCCCTGCCAGGCATTTATATTATACCCCAATATTGAGAGCATTAAAACATGAATGAGCAGTTCCTTTGGCTCCAAAGAAGAAACAAGTTGGTAGAGAACATACTGCCATAGAACAAGAGATTGGTAATTAAAGGCCGAGTCAGAAAGACAGCTCCCTTCTCTTCTGCCTCTGCCCCACAAGCAGGCAGACTGGTCCCAGATCCCATTCTACAAGTAAATATCCCTTTCAGGAGAAAATCTCTTCAGTCACTAGCTGGAAGGAAGCATTAAGAAAGGCGTAGCCCTGAGAAGCAGAAGCCACTTTAAAAGAAATGAGTTCGAGAAGAGAGAGCTGCTAACATCAATCAGTTGCTGGTTGGAGGCAGTAGTCCTGAGCACAGTTTCTATCAAATTGAGCTTACTTCTGAGCACACTTAAGATCTTGCCCATGGGAGTGAACATTGCTGGGCTTTTATGAGGAATATAGCGCCGTGTGGAACCACTGTTTTAATTCTGCTTCCAGCTGACTGTAGAAAAAAGCAGTACCTCGGCAGCACTAAAGCACCAGCGAGTGAAAGCAGCCTTGGTTTAACTGCTGGAGGGGGGTTGTAAATGTTTGTAACTCAGACAGTACTTGAACAACATGTTTGTCTTTCCCCTCCATAAGGATGACCCTAGAGTGAAAACGCCAGCTCTTATGAGGAGAAAGATATCCTTGGGGCCTGTAGATCTTGGTCCTTTGCCAGTGAGTGTCTTTTTCTTTGGCATTATAAGTACTTGGGACTTCCCAAAACACCCTTAAGCATTTAAATTTTAAATGTTGCTTTTGAAATCTAAATGTAACCACACAACACATCTATCACTGGAAGAACACTTTTAAAGGGCTTTCATAAATTTCCCATTTTTCTTTAGCCTGGCTGGGAAGAGAGAATACATACAGATGGAAGAACATTCTACATAAACCACAGTATGTAGGAAGTGTATAACGTGACCTTGGCTACTTATTGCTGCCTAGTCTTCCTGGAACTAATGCATATATGTGTTTGCAGATACAAAAAAAACTCAGTGGGAAGATCCGCGCCTTCAGAACGTAGCGATAACTGGACCAGTAAGACTCCCTATATTTCTTTTGAAGCAATCCCAGCAGCTAGCCAAGCATTTGCATCTCCCATTCACACAGGAATGCCTTAACCCCTGAAGTGTATTTCCTAAACTGTCTGCACATTTAAGGTTTTCGCCTAGCTTTGAGCAATCTTTAAGCTGTATAGCGAAAATGAGATGATCCAAAATGGATCCCGTGCCTTATGGAAGTGATTATTGTGAATGTGAGATTGACTAAAATGGAGTGAGAGTTGAATTAGTAGTGATCAGTGATGATGGTGCTGAAGTTCAAAATGTGGGGACTTGTAAAGGCAAACATCCTTTAAGGTTCATCACAAACTGCCTCCTTCCTTTCCCCCAAAACTTGGCTGGTGATGGGGCGACATCATATGAAGCCTCTCTAGTTTTCAAAGCATCTGAGTACGTGATACACGTTCCATGGCTTCTTGCGCTTGGGTCACTGCCATTTCAGCATTCCACATGATAAAGACAATGAGAAGGCATCAATCAATCAATCTTTATTGGCATAACGGAACATAGAAAAGTAATAGTAATAATACATAACACAAACGGGCAACAAACAAAAACATGAGAGAAGGAAGGCATGACAGAATAAACAGTTGGCAATCCAATTTGCTACGAAAGCAAAGCTTACTTCTGAGCACACTTTAATTCTGCTTCTCACATTCTTTTACCATCTTGATCTGATTGATTCCCATGACTAGGTTCCGGGCTTGAGCGGAACGAAACGTTGGGGCTGCTTTACCTTTGGGTTTTTAATGTTTTCAGCCCACGCACGGCTGCCTACAAAGGAGACCCGTACGTGGTTTTTGAAGTTCATTTGAACATCAAAGGTTTTTCTTGCTTTTGGACAACATGGCGTCTTTACCCGTACAACTAAGACACTGGAGAGTTGGCAATCCTTTTACCTGGGTTCCATAATGTTACATTCCATAGCTAGTTGAAATAAATTAGCTAATGAGAAGGCATCAAGGAATGGTTTCCTGGAAGGCCTCCCCATTGCTAGTGTATTAGGTAACTTTTTGGCAAGACGTGAAAGGGGCGATGAGGAAGCACTCTGAAGTTCCCAGTGGGCTGGGAGGAGCAGTTTGAGTCTCAACGCAATCCTGATAATAGGTATTCATTGGCAGCACAATTAACCTTTTAAGTTTGGAATGAGTTTGGGAACAGGAAGAGTTGGGGTAGAGTTGGAAAGAACTTTCAGACTTGTTACCCTCCCTGCGTCATAACTGGTACACTAATGCCGGGTCTCAACTAGGTTTTCAGCTGTGGTCACACAGCTGCAGCCACAGCGCAATGGTGTCCTATAGAAATCAGTGGTGGAAACCCAGGCCTGCCTTATTTGTGAAGGATCCAGTGCTGGCTTACAGAAAATGAAAACTTTAATAAATTAATTGCTCTTAAAAACACATGCATGCCTGTGGACAAAAATAGGTGCATGTTAGAACTGAAGGTGCCTCAATTTTCTTCAGCCCCTGCCTGAACCATTCTGTGATTATATTACATAATTTGGTGCCTTAAGATAGAAATAGCATTAGTGCACCAGCAGACATTCATCCCAGTGAAATGTGGTATATTCTCACATTCTTCTTCCTTCCCCCTTTTTTCTTCAAAGGCTGTGCCTTATTCCAGAGATTATAAACGAAAGTATGAATTCTTCAGGAAGAAGTTAAAAAAACAAGTAAGTCGTATAAGGCTAGAGGAGTAACAAGACCCAAGTCTTTCCAGACCACGTAGTTAGTACCCTTGCCTGGACACTTTTTGGATTACAGCTCCACTAGCTTCTTTGAGGCTGATCTTTCCATGAGACAGGCTAGCCTACCATTCTCCTCTACACTTCCTCTTTCACTCTATATTTCTCTCTTCCAATCCAGGGAGCAGGAAGGAGGACCAGCAGCTGGCAACACTGCTGGGTCAGAGAGGATGGCATTTGGGCACCAGTTCAGACTCGGAGCTCTTGGGCTGGCTCTGAGCTCCTTTATTGGAGACTTCATATTATAGTTGTCTGCTTAGAAGTACTGTACTTGGAGAAGAACAATCTGACAATTCTTCTGTCTGTACTTAAATCTGAACATTAAATTTAGTTTCCTCCTGACTCCTTTTCCTTTTTCTTCTCTTTGGATGTTTTGCCCCCTCCATTGATGTTTATATTGATGTTTATATTATGCATTACCTTTTAATGTGAATTAAGATGAAGAATACTATGATAAAATATCACGAATAAAAAGTTGATGCATTCATTTTAAAGGGTCAAAAACAAATGCGAGAACATGTTCACGTTTTGAAATCTCTCTGAATCGGTTTGTGGGTTCAAGTTTGATTTGACTCCCTGATTTTCAGAGAATGCTTAGAGCAGTGGTGGCCAACCTGCGGCATGCCACGTGCCACTTTTTATGTAGATAACCTTGAGCGTGCCACTATAAAATAAATAAATACTGTATTTCTGAGGTAATGAAAATATTTAAAGCACAGTGACGGCACAAGAAGCATGAGGCGGAGTGGGGTGCAGAGACCTATCCAGCCTGCCTTCTTTCCTTCTCAACTCCCCTCAACACACAAACTAAAGACAAAAGTATCTTTTTCTACAGGTGATACAGAAGTTTGTTGCATTCAATCCCACCCTTCTCCCCCTCTATAATCCACTTAATATCAAAAGCAAGGTATCAAAAGCAGAAGTCTCCCAACTTCATGCAACCAGCCACACTTTTTTCTCTCTTCCCCCCATGTTTAAGGCGGCACAGGAACTGAGTATGTGGGACAACTGCTGCTGTTTTTTTTCCCTTTTCCCCCCTCCCTTTCCTATGTACCTCCACCATCCGCTCTCGCTCTCCCGTTGCTGCTGCTTTTCCTTCCGCTCCTTTTCCCCCCTCCTTTTCTTCCTCCTTTAGTGCCACAGATTTGGAAAGCTACGGTCAAGGAAGAGAGAGAGAGAGAGAGAGAAGGAAGTGCCGGACAGAGGCACTTGAACCCCTTGTCAGCCTTCTTGGGCTGCTTTGTTCCCTTGCTGCGTTCCCGCACTGTGTCCTCTCTTTGCACCTGTGCCCACGCCTGTGTTTTGAGTCTTCATGGGCCACTCCACACTTCCGTGTTGAGTTGGTTGCGTCCTTTTGTAATTTGACCCATACGGGGTCTTGGAGTAGCCAGATTGCTCCGCACAGCCAATTCAGCCAGTCTGTGCAACCACCCCTTCCAGAGTGGCCGTTCTGTAGCGTACGACACGGCTCGGCTCCAGGTAGTTTCCAGCGGTGTGTCTTGGGCAGGAACGGTGGCACATGCCACTTCCAAAGGCTCAGCGTGCCACTAGTTGGCCACCCCCGGCTTAGAGTGAGGAGTGCTTTCATCAGCTAGTTGCTACAGGAGTGAGCACATTAATGTCGTCAGTGTCAGGAGTAGCACAATGTGTAGCTCGAAATATTCCTCATATTCAATAACCTTTTTTCCAATCTGTGCTAAAATTGATGCAGTCAAACATACCTAAAGTGCAGTACACTTCTAAATGTCTTACTTTCATTCTCCTTGGCTAGTTTGCTGACATTCCATTCTCTCTGTTCATCTTCAGGGTGATATTCCAAATAAATTTGACATAAAACTCCACCGTGCCACAATCTTTGAAGAGTCCTACAGAAGAATTATTTCTGTGAGGAAAGCAGAGTATCTCAAAGCTAGACTTTGGATTGAGTTTGATGGCGAAAAAGGGTTAGACTATGGAGGAGTCGCCAGGGAATGGTTCTTGTACCTCTCCAAGGAGATGTTCAATCCATATTACGGACTGTTTGAATATTCTGCCACGTACGTAAGAGCCCTGCCATCGTCAGATTCTGTCATCTCTTTGCAAATGTGAAATACAAACGACTTTGGCCTCTATCTGCCAGTCAGTATTTTCAGTCATAGGATGTGTCCATCAGTTTCTGCTTTCTAGGCTGAGGAAATGTTGAGTTTCTACGCTCGGATGATTTTCCAAGCAAACAAGGACAAACATTCCACACTTCTCACTAGGGCTACAACAGTTGATTGGTTAGATAATACAATAAAGTACCTTTTAATTAACTGCAAAAGTGCTCCTGATGAGTTGCTCAGCAGACTTTTAACATTGTTAAAATTATTTTTAACAAAGTAATTGTATAACTGCAGGTGGCAAAGCTTCACTTGAGAGGAAGCATTTCCTCGTACATGAGAGTGAAGGACAAACTATTCTTAAGTGACATCTGCTGGCATCTTCATAATCCAATCAAGTGTGTGTGTTTTCTTTTTAGAACTTTGGTTTTTCAGTATGCAAATGAATATCTTAAATCTGCATAGACGGATTTAAAACTCATTCAGTTAATCAACCTGAGAATTCTTTGGGCAACAGCTCTCCTACTTAATCGACAGATCTCTTAATCTTCTTTATGGAGCAGGTGCCTGAGACGCGCAAAGGCATACGAAACATGCTCCAGCAGATTGACTAAACTTCAAAGAAATGGAAGGAGGTGGATGCTGGTGATTGGCTAGGGAGTATTTTGATTTTTTTTTAAAAAAAATGGGGGTTACTACACACCACAGTGTCACTGTATTAGATGCTGCCAATGTTTACATGGTTTCAATAGCATTAAACGGGAATTAATGGAAAGTGTTTTTTTCCACAAAGGAGTACCCTTCCACTGAGCCCAAAATATTTTTTTAAATTGTAAAAAAGAAATCTTGCGTCCTGAACTTTGTTTAAAATTTTGAGCAAATGTGTTACAGCTACAGTCTGTGAGTTTTATCAAATTGAACATCATAGTGATGTGTTGCACCTCCATTGAGAACTGAAATAATATTGATGACACATGACTGAAAGCTCGCTGCAAAATTGTGTGCAAAGCATTAAAAAAAATCTTGAAGGAAAACAAAATCACTAGTATTGAAGTTCTGTGGTTTCAAATAGGAATTTCAGTGTGCTAAATGAGGGCCAAAGCAGACAAGAAGTTGCACACAATTATCTCCTGTATGCATTTTAAGGCATTTTTACCCAAGGGTGTATATACGCAACAGGAGTTAAATGTGTACACCTGTGGGCTGGGAGGAGCAGTTACAGGGCAGGAGAGAATCCAGATTGTAGCGTGAGTGGATGGGAGGCTCTAACCCTTTGCCCCATTCAATTTTCCCACTGAAAATCCCTGACAAAAGTGGCTGTTTGCCCTTGGCACCTTTTTCAGCAGGGACAGAGTGCCCACCCTCTACTGTCTGGGCCCAACCTGGCCCGCACAGATTGGCATGGCCAGAGTGCCTGCTATTTAAAAAGAAAACGCATACATGCACTGGATGTATATCTTACTACTTACCTAGTTTGACCTTGAGGGTGGATCCAGACTGGCAAAACTTTCATACAATTTATTACTCAGTTGCATGAGGGTGCAGCGATAATGCATTTCATGATCTGCACTGTTTATGCCAGCTTTTGGATAATTTTTTCAGATTGATCCTCCTCCACTCAATTGCATGTGCTTTTTTTAGCAGGAGCCAAACTTAGCTGCTTTAAGGTTTCCCTCTTTTTCACCCATCCCTGCCTTTGTCTTCTCAGACTGCATCCAAGTTATGAGGGTGTGCCTGAACAGGTGCAGTAGCACAGTCTGAGTATTAAGAAGTTGAGCCTGAACCTTGAAAAAATGCATCTGTGTGTAAAGAATTCCTGATAACACAATTTACAAAACTTGAGTTTTGTAATGAGTTCCTAAGTAAGAAAAAGTGCTTATTTCTGGTAATCACCTGCTTAATGTCACTTCCTGCTTCCGGTCCTCAGCAAGCACTGTGACTGCTTTTTGGCCCTCTGTATGAAACTCCCCTGGTTATAGACTGACTAGTACCAGCTCTCCAGGGTTAGACCCTATCTGTGAGCCGCTATGAGTTGCTATGGCGAGAAAGGCAAGGTATAAATACTTTAAATAAAGATGAAAACCAGAAGTGCAGGCTTGACAAGCACTCAACCAGATGGACATTAGAAGAAATTCCTCATGTTGATTTGATGCAGCGCTTGCGGCTTCTTTCTTTGTAGGGATAACTACACTTTGCAGATCAATCCGAATTCTGGACTGTGCAATGAAGACCATCTCTCGTACTTCAAGTTCATCGGCCGTGTGGCTGGGATGGCCGTCTATCATGGGAAGCTCTTGGATGGTTAGTATTTGTCATCCTAGAGAAGCCCCCCTGACCAAGATGAAGGTTGACCTTTTTTTGTTTTGTTTGCCTCTTGTAACCCAGGTCTTGCTCTTCTCTTAAAGGTTTTTTTATTCGTCCTTTTTACAAGATGATGCTTCAAAAGCCAATAACTCTTCATGATATGGAATCTGTGGTATGTAATCATCCGCACAAGCTTCTACTTCGCATTTCTGTGCTAAACTCAACTGGAGGTGGGAGTCTTAAGAGCAGCCTCTTCCTGGGATGGTTCCACAGAGCTGCTTTACATTACTGGCCGTTCCTTTCTAGGACAGTGAGTACTACAGTTCTCTGAAGTGGATACTCGAAAACGATCCCACCGAACTGGACCTCCGGTTCACTGTTGATGAAGAACTTTTTGGGCAGGTTTGTGTCTCTTCAGGACTTAAGTAGAACTTCTTCCTTCTCAATTTGTCTAATCACCACCTTTGATGGAAACAGTTGGCTGAGAAGTTGTTTTTCTGGTTTTTATTTTGTCACGTCAGTACAAAATACCAGTAATAGAAATAGCAATAACATGTTCTCATATGGCAACATGTTTAAATAGCAATAGATAAAAATGACCTATCCCTAAGGTAGCCCTACTCACCAGGCAGCTTTTGTACTATTCCTAACCTGAAATGGTTGACTACTGATAGTCGCTACACTGCTAACAATTATACAGGTAACCCTTACTCACTCACTGCAGCCTCCAGACACTTTCTTATGACAGTGACTGTTGCTCCCAGCTGCTTAGTTCATAAAACATAAACTGGATGTTTGACACCCTCTTCTCAAGGGACTCGGGGGTTCTTGGAGTTGCTCAGAACTTGTGGGATCTCTTCTCACCTGATCACAAATGTTTTGAGATACAAGGGTAACTAAGGGCGCAATCCAAACCTACTTAGGCCGCCATTGTAACCAGCGGCCCAGTGAAAGCAAGAGGCCCCAGAGCAGAAAGGGGGTTCAAATCCCCTTTGAATTCCCCTTTTGGAGGGGATTTGAATCCCCTTTCCGTTCTGGGGTCTCCCGTTTTCGCTGGGCCACTGGTTACAAAGGTGAACTAAGTAGGTTTGGATTGCGCCCTAATTCTCCCAAGGGTTGAAATAAGTCTCAAGGCTGTTTCAGATATCATTGTAAATGTCTTGTAGGGCCAAACCCACCATGTGTCTTCCGGTAAGCATTTAGTTTCGTATAGATGTGGTGGATAAATTCAAGCCACACCATCAAGCCAGCGCTTTGTTGCTGTCTGGCAACACTGAACTCAATGTGTGTTTAGGTGGCCCAAAAATATGACTTTTTTGTTTCATGGTCTGCAAGTTCTAGGTTGTGGGAGGGTGGAGATACCATTACTTACTGCTCAAAGCTTTATTTTGTTCCTTTTTAGACTCATCAGCATGAGTTGAAAAGTGGAGGGTCTGATGTGGTGGTCACTAACAAGAACAAGCAAGAGTACATTTAGTAAGTAAGAGGCTGCAGAATCCCATGTAAGGTCCCTGCTTTTGTGTTCCCTGGTAGAAGAGGGGTGCATTCCTAACTGAATGGGAATGCCCTCGTGCTAGCTCGAAATGCACCCATCTTCTACGAGGAACAGGAGTTCTCCGGTAAGTAAACTCTGTTTTTCCTTTCTCAATAAGCTCTTTGAGCAAATCCTCTACGTTTCACATTTAGGGGTGGCTAGTACTATAAGGAACCCATGAAATAACTGTTACGTTTAGCCTTTCGGTTTACAGAGCATTTTACAATAAATATTTGCTTTTATTTTACAGTCTTGTAATACAGTGGCGGTTTGTGAACAGAATTCGGAAGCAGATGGCAGCCTTTAAAGAGGTACTAAAATGCCCTACTCTCAGGGACTGCCCATCCATGCGGCTGAATGAGGTGGTTGCCTCAGGCAGCAGGTTAGTGGGAGGCATCCGCCTCAGTCTGCCCAGTTGCCACCACTGCGGATCCTCCCACGCCCTGGATTGGGAAAGGAAAGGGGGGGTGAGGATGGTAGTGCGTTAGAGCTCCGTTCCCCTCTTCCTTTTCCAGTCCAGGGAGGAGGAGGAGCAGAGGCTGGCACATCACCAGGTAAGGGTGGGGGAGATATTTGGCACACTGCTTCAGACACTAGGAAGTCTTGGCTTGAGCTTGCCTTGTGTGAATATTTTGTGCATCCAATATTGGTAATTGTATGGGCTCTTCCTTTCCTGTTTCAATATCAACTTCTGTTTGTTTGAGCTTTAGGGTACAATTCTTATCTGTGTTTTAATTTCTACTTTATCTAAAACTGCTCGTGCTACATTTTGGAAAGAGAAAGAGCATTTATAAAAGCCCAACATATATTAGAGGTGTACAGATCTTGACTAGACGCTTCCCTTCCATGCTAGCTTAACTCCACCTACTAGCATAGTTTCCTCCGTGACTGTTTCAGTACATGGGAATTAATCCATTGGAAGAAGCTGATTTGTTTACATGCCATTAAGGAGACACCACTGTGCAGAATTTACAAAACACTTGGCTTTTTTAAAGTTGGAATAATGTGGGAAGTGGCTCTAAAATGCCGGCCAAAATGGGATAGGTCTGAAACTTTAGAAAGATGTCCAGAAAAAAAGGCTTCATGGAGAAGGAATTCATAATAGTGGGGTAGCAACTGCAAACATCTCTTTGTGTGTCCCTGATGTGGTGTATGGCTGACGTGGTCAAAAGAGCAGCTTCTTAGCTATGGAGAGCGGAAGGCACTTGTAGTGGATGAGCGAGTCTGGCGCCTTGAAAGGTACCTGGCGAGCCATGGGTATGTGCCTGCCCTGGAGGTTCCCCCAGTGATTTTCTTCTCAAGAGGTCTTGCTGTGTGGTGGACTTTGAGGAATATAGAGCATGATGCTGTGGGCATATCCTCATGGTTACATTGCCCTCTTCTCTCCCCCCCCCCTTCCCCCCGAGTGCTTACTTGGTCTTAAATCTTTCTGTTTTAGGGATTTTTTGAACTAATACCACAAGATCTCATCAAAATTTTTGATGAAAACGAACTAGAGGTAAGCAGTCCTGCTTCCATCAAGACTGTTTCCTGTTGCATATTTTGTGTTAATGTTATTCTGAGTGACTTTTTTTCCCCTGTAGTTGCTGATGTGCGGCCTTGGGGATGTTGATGTGAAAGACTGGAGGGAACACACAAAGTACAAAAATGGCTACAGTGCAAATCACCTAGTTATTCAGTGGTTTTGGAAGGTAAACCAAAAGTGATGGTTTGAGCAAGAATATTCTGGGAGTGCTTTAGACACGGCTTGCATAAAACAGCCAGTGCTTTGATTATGCCTATGAGTGGGCAAGGGGTAGGGTGTCAATGTTAAACGTTTCTGATAGGGCTTTACTAAGGATGGATGGGATTCTATTTAATATGGTGGCACTGCTGAACCACCAAAGAGCACTGATCCTGACACTTTTTTGTGCACTGGAAACCAAATTCATCCAGCCAGAAAACAGAATGAGGCCTGTGTCAGACATGCAGTTATTCCGTGGGAAATTGCATCTGTAAGCAGTGCATATAGTTTCATACAGAAACTCCCTGAGCACATCCATGAGTTTCTACCCATGTGCGATTTGCAACCACGTTCACTCGAACCTGGGGGGTTATTTGTTGAAAAAGCCATGCTAGCCCCTCCTCCAGTGCTGTCAATCACCCTTCAGCAAACTTCCCGTGTCTGCATGTATCCCAGCAGTGCTTGCCAACCAAAAGGGGTGGGATCTTCCTCGTGAGGGTTTGCCCTTCTGAGGGCAGTAAACGTCCTGGGCCTACAAGTGACATGGCAGGGGAGGGTGGCACCTCAGAATATTTTGGTATTATGTATGATGCATATACATATGCATTGGCCATAAGATATAGTATTGCATAGTATGCATAAGCCAGCGGGTGGCGTAGTGGGTTAAACCGCTGAACCATGAGCTGTCGATCGAATGTTCGGCAGTTCGAATCCGCGACAGGGTGAGCTCTCGTTGCTTGGCCAGCTCCTGCCAACCTAGCAGTTCCAAAGCATGTTAATGTGAGTAGATAAATAGGTACCGCTTGTGGGAAGGTAAACAGCGCTCCGTGTTCCAGCCGCATGCTACGCAGTGCGGCAAGGAGAGTCATGCCGGCCATATGACCACGGAGGCGTCTTCGGACAACACTGGCTCTTCGGCTTTGAAATGGGGATGAGCACCACACCCTAGAGTCGGACATGACTGGACTTAATTGTCAGGGGTCACCTTTACCTTTTTATGATGCATATGGAGAATTCCCCCCAACAGTTTGGGTTTACCAAACCCAACAGTTATGGGTTAAATGTCCTAAAATATATCATTGGACAGATAATTAAGACCTGGGTGTGTAATGTACTTCCCAGTAACCAATATGTCAGTGGGTGACAAATTATTATTATTATTGCCTGACTTAATTGGCAGAGAGGACAAGCTCTGGTGGTAAAGGGCTCCCCAGGAGACGGTCTAGGATGCCATCTCACTTCCTTGGAGCCCTGAAAACTTGTAGATATTAGGCAACTGAATGAGTTTTCCAGTCATACATTCAAAACCCATGTGGAAAACTCTGAACTCCTGGATTAAGAAGTGAAAAAGGTACTTGGCTTCTTCCATAGAGGCAAAACTCATGGATCACTTACAGATACAGAAACCCACATGGGTTTTGCATCCAAACATGTGCTACATCCATGGGAAATGCTGATTTCTACATGAGATTTTGCATGTTTGTTCTGGGCCAGAGAGTCTACTGCACAAAAAAGTAATGTTGAGGCTTAAACTGAGAAGGAAAACAGTCATGTTGACCAAAGTTAAGGGCTTGTAGTGGTTGATCATAATGTTGGCATTTCAGCAAAACCTTGTAACTCTGTCTAGGCTGTGCTAATGATGGATTCTGAAAAACGGATAAGACTCCTTCAGTTTGGTTGATCATAATGTTGGCATTTCAGCAAAACCTTGTAACTCTGTCTAGGCTGTGCTAATGATGGATTCTGAAAAACGGATAAGACTCCTTCAGTTTGTAACGGGTACATCCCGCGTCCCTATGAATGGATTTGCTGAATTGTATGGTATGTATTTGGAGGTGCAGTTTTCTTAATACTTCAGTGTGTTTTATAGGCCTCCTACGTCCAAGTGCTTCACACAGTCGATAAGTCTCACAAAAACCTGTGAGGAATGTCAGTATTATCTCCATATTACCGATGGAGCTGAGTGTTGAGGCTGAGAAAATAGGTGTATGTAAGACCACTTGATGTTTGTTACAAAGGGAGGTAAGAGTTTGGTTCACAGCTTAGTCTCTCAAGACAGGATCACATGTTAATGTGGAGGTGGGGGGAGTTGGCATTGTGTTTTCCTTGCAGTTTGAACGCAGGAATGGGTGTGTTTCAGGAGAGGACTGGTGTATATAGGAAGAGTTTGGAAACATGCATTTGGTGTAGTAAGGTGCATGCTATGCTACTTTTGTTAACCCCAACACCTACAATTAAGCTAAAACTGAATGGGAAGACTAAGAATTTTGGTTATGTTGCAGTTCTCCAAATGAAAACAGTAAACAAATCTTTCTTGCTTCTAAGTTGGGGGACAGATCTGTAAACTCTTGGCAATAACTTTTAAAAGTTATAAATTGTGTTTCTGCTAATGGTACTTGTATTGACCATTGGCTGTTTGAGGAGAAAACAGTTTTGGGGCTTGTTTGGTCTCAAACATTTTGGATTCCTTCGACTAATAGTAATTCATGGCATTTGTATGCTGCCTTCACACAGCTCCACATCCATTATTTAGTCACCCAAACCATTCCACTGTAGATGACAGCATAACAAATTTATGGAAGTGGCGAGATGTTCACTTGACTGACGAGTACTCTGTCTTGGCCCACTAGCTCTCAGCTAGTTTCACAGTTGCTTGACACTTGGCCCTTAGTTACGGTTGCCATGGGTGAGAGCTGTTTGTGGCCAAGAACTCCACTGGATAGACTTGAATTATGATCATGTGAGAATCTAAAATAGCACAATCTGGTTGTGTTCCTTGCAGGTTCCAATGGACCACAACTATTCACCATAGAATACTGGGGCACTCCTGACAAACTGCCAAGAGCCCATACCTGGTAGGTATTCCTGAATGGTCACATTGGCCTCATCCATTTGTCTGTCCTGGCATGTAACGTAGCCTTTATTTTCTTTTCTCCCCTCCTCAGTTTTAACCGCTTGGATTTGCCTTCATATGAATCCTTTGAGGACTTGTGGGACAAACTTCACCTAGCAATTGAAAATGCTCAGGGGTTTGATGGAGTTGACTGAGCCATGACTAGGAGCAGGCTGTATTTCTTTTCTGTGCTGCAATTTGAGAGTTTACAAACAAAACAAATATATTCCAGGGAATTTCTTGCTGTATTTATTTGGCAACTGAATCTTTATGGTATCATTTTTAAGTGTTTGTTTCAGTAATACTTCATAGCATTATACCATTTCAAACTCTTGCCTATTTCATTAGCTGGTGCAAAATGAACACTGACAAGGCAGACATCCGCCTTGAACACCTCTTACAATATTTGCCTTCTGGGCACTCCGAACTACTGAAAATGAAGCTGTGAAAAAAGCAGAGTTAGTCTGTCGTGTGTGTGTGTTCGTCAACCTGAAATGGCCAAACAGCATACAGATTCTGCTCTTGGGCTGCAAGGCTTTTTCTCAGACTTTCCAAAGCACCTTAACTATATTTTTGAGTAAAACCTTAGAATCTTTCCATTTCTTAATGTCTACTTGCAGTATTCTGACTTGCACATTGTTGCAAGCTTTTAAGTCAGCAGGGCTTGCGTACTTAAAACAGACTGCAGAGCGCTGTGGGCAGTCTTCATTTCAAACTCCTCTTGGAATGAATGGGAGCTACATGCAGGGCTGGCCCATCCATGAGGCTGAATGAAGTGGCTGCCCCAGACTGCAGATTGACGGGTACCTGTTGCTGCCTCCTTCCACTGCTCCCTGGATTTGAAAAGGGGGGGGGGAACAGCGCAGATGTCCGCAGGAGAGGAGAGTGGTGGGCTAGTGTCAGAGTATCGATGCTTCCTCTTCCACTCCATTCCTCTCTTTTCAAATCCAGGAAAAGGTGGTGGTAGAATTGGGCCCTACCAGTATGCTGCCTGAGGGCAACCATGTAGTCTGATGGCTGGGACTGCCGTGGCTACACATGAATGCCCTCCTTGTGCTGCTCCCATTCATTTCAGTAGGACCCATGCAGGGCAACTTTCCAGTGAATCCTGCTCTATGCTTTTAGTATTCACTTTTCTATTTCTAACTTTTTAACTTTTGAGGTTAAATGTAGCATGAACTTGAATGAGATTATTTTAAAATCTGTTGACTTTGTATACTAGTGTATTTTTGGTAAATCATATTTTGATAAATTGTCTAATGATATTTTCAGCTTTGCTTCCTCAAACTCAAAACAGTCTTTGTTTTTGAATACCACAGTGTTAAGTTGTAGCAAAATGCCTTTTTCATATCCCGTTCTTGCAGTATTGCTCCACAAAAAATATGTACTTGTTTACAGGGTTTTATGGGCCAAATTCAGCAATCGGATATATGAGTGACACTTTGCAGAATGCACCCAGGGCAGAGTTTGGCCCTGATACTTGTTTACACATTGTACTAATTCCCCCAATCTCCACCCCAGCTGCATTTTTATATTTTGTTGATGCTTAGTCTAGAAACCAAAAAAAAAAAAAATACAGTATAACCAAAGTCATAGTCAATAATGTGCAATTTATTGAGAGAGCAAGCAGTTGATATAAATTCAGCATGAAGCTTTTTGTACATTTGTTGAACAGGAAATGTGGATATTTTGATATGAATGTCAGGGCTTGTATTTGGTCAATGCTGGTTTAAAATCATCCATCCATTCTGAGAAGTGGAAGTTTACACAGTGATCTCCGGTTTTGGTTGACGCTTGAACCTATGATGCACACATCTGGAGCCGTTGTCCAAGTACCAGGGTTGTGATCCAGTTACAGGGGCTTTTGTTGGGGTGCTACTTGTGGTGGCCCATTGAAAGGGAGGCTGGGCTGCCTTGGTGCCTGATGAATTGTGCCCACGATGTGAAGAAATGGCAGGCCATGGCCAGTTGCAGTCTTGCAGAAGCAACTCTTTCTCAAAGATCTCCCAGTGGGGCTCTCAATGGATATTTTAAAATCCTCCTTGGGCTGGTTCTAATTCAGAGTATTACAAGTAAATACAGAACTATTGAACCTACATCATGGTTCTTTTTTTTTTTTAACTTGGAATGATCTCTCTCTGTAGATTTGAATGTAACTATCCAAGTACTTCAGTCTAATAAATGAAGAACCTGAAAGAGTAAATAAAATTTATTCTAATAATGGTTGGTTTGGTTTCTTCATGCAGACCTTCATTCAGGTACTTTGAGATTTTAATTGTCTGAAGCAAGCTATGAGACTCGTAGACTAAGAAATACTAAGTGTACCGCTTTTCAACAAGAGTGTACACAAAGTGGTTTACATAACAAATAAATGGTTCCCTGTCCCAAAAGAACTGGCAATCAAACAAATGACACAAGAGAAACACCAGCAAACAGTCGCAAGAAAAAATGCTATGCTGAGGTGAATAGGGACAGTTGTGCTCCACCTGCTTACATATAAGGGGACCACCACTTTAAAAGGTGTTCCTTTGAACAAGTTATCCAAGATTGTGGAGTCTCTTACATTTTTTGACTTTCAAGAAAAGGTGAATTGTTTCCCCTTGGGGAAAGAGGCTGGACTGAATACAGTAATCCCCCTTCAGCTCGAGGCCAATGTGTCTCTCCCAGGGACTCTGTTGGTTTCCCAGGAAGATACAAGAGTCGTGATGGTGCTGCTATAGCTATTGGATTGGTCCAGAGCTGATATCCTAAGCTGTCCTAATGTTACTATTACCTGTTACTCCACTTGCAGCATTACCCAGAGGCAAGAAACTTTTTCCAGCTTAATCAGCAGCAAGGAGCATCACAGAACTTGGACATCTTTGCTTGGGAGACAAAGAGGCAATTCACCAGGTTCCACCAGAGGGCATGATAAGCCAGTTTATACAAATACAAAACTGGAACATACAGAAGACCAGCTTCTGTTTACCATGTTTCTCAGCATCCTGATTTGCAATAATATCGATTAGCAGCAGAGAGCTTGTGTAGTATAGTGGTGAAGAGACTGAGCTGCGAATCAGGAACTTCCCAGTACAAATCTTGCCTCTGCCATGATGAACTCACTGGGTGGATTCACCAAGCCAAGCTGCTCCCTCTCAGCACCCCAGTTGCAGTATAGGGATAATTCTTAGAGTTGTTGTAAAGACTACATCAAGATGCTACAGGGGAAAACACTTTGTGCACTCAAAATGTTACACGTATGCTAACCAATCTGTGTGCTGGTCAAAGTGGTTGCCACATCTCCAGAAGGATATTGTGGAGCTGGAAAAGGTGCAAAAGAGGGCAACCAAAATGGTCAGATGACTAGAGCATCTTCTTTACAAGGAAGTCTACAACTTAGGGGGAGGGGTTAGTTTTGGGGGGAAAGGCAATTATGGAGTCATGATTAAGACATACAAAATTAGGCGTCGTGTGGAGAGAGAAAAGTTTTTCTTTGCAGTACTAGAACCAGGAGTTATCTAGTGAAACTGATGTAGGCCAGACAAAAGGAGGTGGTACTTCACACAGTGTATAATTTGTGGAGTTTGTTGTCACAAGAAATGGTGATGGTCAGTAGCTTGGATGGCTTTGAAAGAAATTTGGACAAATTCATGGAGGACAGGTCTATTGGTAGCTACTGCTCTGTGTGCTGTCTCCAGATTCAGTGGCCGTATGCCTTTGAGTACCAGTTGCAGGGTGAGCAATGGTGAAAGAGGGGTGTGCCTTTCCCTCCTGCTTGCGGGCTTCCCAGAGGCAGCTGGGTGGGCCACTGTGGGAAACAGGATGCCGGACAAGATGGCCTTTGACCTGATCCAGCCGGGCTTTTCTGGTGTTGTGTCATTTGATGAGTGCTGAATAAGTGTGCAAACACCAAGCAGGTGAGTGAAATGCCCTCAGGAATTTGGGATGGGGGATGGTAGGTAAACAGTGCAATCTTAGGCGTGACTACTCAGAAGTAAACCCCATTGAGTTCAATGGGCCTTACTACCAGGAAAGTGTGTAGGATAGCAGCCAAAAAACCCCTGATTTCTGTGACTGTCAACCTTCAAGAGCTTTCCTCTAATGCCTCTTCCGTCTTAGGATGTGAGTAGGCCTTATTGGCAGCTATGTAATCACATGCTTCAGTCACACTGGGATGTTTGTCTTCGCTAGCAGATAGAATGATGCAGATAGTTGTGAGGAGAGCGATATAATTGGTGTGTTGATTGATGTTGTAAAGGCACAGAAGCCTGAATTACCTAGCTACTTTTGTGGTGCCTAGAAGCTACAGGCATGGGGGGGGGGGGGAGAGAGAGATGCAAACTTTCTTCCCTCTGAGCCTTCAGTGCTGCTACTTGTGGTCAGTTCACCAAAAAAATTCAGAGGGGGAGGTAAACAGTTGCATATGCTTCTTGCAGATATGTGGACATTATACTGTACTAGTAGATGCTGCTCCCAGATGACTCACTGCAAAATGACTCCAAACTACGTTTGACATTGGTCAATGTCAGTCCTAGCACAATTGCTTTCAGTGTAAATAGCACATCTGGGGAAATTAATCAGCATCGGATTATGACCAGGTATAGGACTTTCACTGTAAACACCCCCCCCCCCCCCGGAGTTCTGATCTGGATCAAGTCCTCCTCACATGTGCTGATCACACAAGGGAAAAAAAGTTCCCATTGGTTCCATATCTACAATGCTGATTTTTCTGTTGTTGAAATCTCTGTGTCTATTTCATCTTTCAGAGAGAAGTAAATTGAACTATTGCAACCCACTCCAAGAGTTTGGAATCATCTTTAAATGAAACATAAGTTTCAAAGTAGGAGAAAAGAAACCACTCTAATGAAATTTAAGGACAACTTTGTTGTATAGCCTTCAGAGAGAGTGTAGATGATGATGATCTCTTGCACTTCAGAATGTACCACTACACCACCAGATGAGGCTTATGAAACCATTGAACTGCTTTGCTGCAGGTCGATGTGATACAATCTCTGATCTGGATCAGGCCCTCCTCACATGTGCTGTTTACACAAGGGAAAAAAAGTCCCAGAAAACACAATATCAGTGTTGCATCTGGCATTTGTGGAGCCTTCTGGCTCTAGCTCATGATGACTCCCAGTAGAAGCAGGACTACAGAAGAAGAAACGACGCAAATCTTCACACAATCCACCAAGACAGTGCCACATGTGGCTTAGCCTTTGTGTAAGTTTACCTTTTGATGTTTGAGACCGAGACTGACAAAAAGACTTCATAAGAGAGTTCTCAGTTTGACTCCAGTTTTCAGGGAGGCAAACAACCCCAGGACAGAGATCCACCGTCAATTCGAACCAAATGCTGTTGTAAACCATTCTGTAAATTCAGCAAGACAATAAATAAATAGCTAAGATTTCAGCAGATACTAATGAGGAGTGGAAGTTCCACTTGCTTTCTTCTTCCCCCTCCCTCCCCAAAAAAACCCACTCTCTTCCTCGGTTTGATTTCCTGTTTTTGCCTTATTTTGCATATTTTAAGTACCTACATGTCGGCCTTAAACTGATTCAGACGTTCCTTGTGGTGTGATCTGGGATCTTTCAAAAATATTAGTCTGGCCATGGTTAGGTTGTGGGGGGAGGGATATGATCTCTGTGCTCTGTGTGTGTGAGGTGGGGGGGGCTGGGAAGATGCCTTGAAGGCTTCCGATCTGTTTATCTTCACACTCCTGAAAGGTCATCAGTCTTGGCTTTGTGACAGCGGCTGCTAGGTAGGAAGGGCCCTTTGGAGAGCAAGGCCGTGAGGTTCAGATGAGGGGACAGGCACAAGGGAGCCTTCCTCTGACCAGCCGGTCCTTCATGAAGGTGGGAAAAGGAAAAATGGCATTAGTAATTCCTAGAAAGCCCAGAGAGGAAGACAAGATGTGTACCTGTAGTTCTGGATGATCTCTGGGCCACAGTGCTTCTGTTGCGCCTTCTCCCTCGCAAAGACAAACACTGTTAGGAAACTCTTAGCATGCGAGCAAAAGGCTACAAGGAAGCAGAATAAACTCCAGGCAACTAAAAACGATTTCAAGTTTTCATGGCCTGCAGTGATCAAAGATTGTTCAATAGACAGGTAAACGGCCATGGCCAAAAATATTAGATACATAAAATGATAAAACAGAGGTATATGGTCAAAAACGTGGAGATTGTATTAGTGCAGCTTTAAAAGCTAAAAAGATTAAAAAACCTTTAACAAAAACATCCACACGGTTACAATCCAGTACAAAAATTTTAAAATTAAGTTTTAAACTTTTGTACTGGGTTGTAAACGTGTGGATGTTTTTGTTAAAGGTTTTTTAATCTTTTTAGCTTTTAAAGCTGCACTAATACAATCTCCACGTTTTTGACCATCTACCTCTGTTTTATCATTTTACTTATCTAATATTTTTGGCCATGGCTGTTTACCTGTCTATTGAACACTCTTTGATTCAGGCAACTAGTCTGGCCATACAAGCAATTGTCAAGACAGCCCAAGATCTCCCTTTGTCTGGGGTGTACACCAAATGCCCTGCTTTGCACAACACCTTGCTGTGCCAAATGCAGCCCCCCCTTTCCATAGTGGTAAGTCAGCTGCTGCTACTGCCACCTCTACCACTCCTCCTCTCACCCCAGGGATTTGAAAAAGGAGGGGGGGAGAGGAAGTGTGGAGGGGAAGAGTGGTGGGCTTTCAACTCTCCTCTCCACTTCCTCTCCTGCTTTGTTACTCTCTTCCTTTTCAAATTCAGGGAGTGGGAGAAGGAAGAGCAGCAGAGGCATACACTCCAACAAGAAAAGGTGTAGCATCTTGCAGAGAGACCATTGCAAATGTTCCAGGCCACATAGGGGCCAAACTACACCTAAGGTTTAAGCTGCTGCATATGACATAACATTAGCCCAGCAGCTGCTTCTCAAAAGGATGCCTTTTGCAGTAGAACAGCAGAAGGGCATGCTTAGCCCTCCTACCATGTCCCCTGAAACTCTTCTCCTCCCCCTGCCCTGTTACTCAGGGTTCTAGATATTTGTTTGCAAGGTAAACCCATAGATGGAACCCTGGCAGTTTTAAAAGCAGGGGGGTTATTTCTCCTGTTAGTATCGGAATACTTCTTAGTCATTTATTAATGGAATAATTCAATTTAGGTAATGGAATGAGACAAGGTTGTCGTGTACTTTCTGCGTTTCACACTTCACAATACGCTATTAGCATATTGAACCATTAGCAATACGCACAAAAAAATTAAAATAAGATAGTTTAATCAATACAGCTAAAGAATTTAAAACTGCTTTTTGTTGGCCACACAGCAGTGATGTTGAGAGATCTTTATCAATCTCTAAGTGTGGTACCTCATACCTTACATAGTTTCAGTTGCCTCTTCAGTTAGGGAAGTAATTTGTCAAAAATCACAGATAGGAGGACAATCACAAACTGTGTCTACAACAACAAGCTGTGTGACTCCCATGGCAAGGGATGCCAGTAAAACATTTAGGAATTAAATTGTGCAAAATAAATTATGCATCAGCCTTTAAAAGAAGTGGACAATATGAATTACCGTATCTATGTTCCTAAAAGAGGCCTGAATACTTTAAAATACCGTAATAGAGTTTTACAGCATACGCCTTTTTTCGCAGCCACCTGCCCACTCATGTCTTTTTTGCCACTGCCGCCACACGGTTGTTGGTCCAACGCCTCTGGTAATTCCATCTTGGGCACTGAATGGCTTAGCCTGGCGCTGCTTTGCATATTTCCTCTTCTATATGCTTGGACCTGCCCATTCCACCAAGAGGTCTTTAGCTTGTACTTTTTCTTTTTGCAAAGATTGTCTGTACATTTCTTTTTTTAATCGATTTTTAGATATTGTTTTTATTAATTTTCATTAATTGTTTTTTACTGTTTTGAAATGTAATTATTTTTTGTATTTTGTATTGTATTTTCTTTTTTGTTGTAAGCCGCCTTGGGTCCCTTCGGCGAGAAAGGCGGGATAAAAATGCTGTCAATAAATAAATAAATAAATAAATAAAGGCAGAGAGATCAAAAGCAGCAAAATACTGAAAGATACACATGTATTTGTTCACAGTCAAATGTATTAAAAGTAGAGACGGTCTTTTCCAACTTAGTATTGTAAATTCAGATTGCAAGGCAACATGCTCCAATTGACAACCTGTGAGGACATATTTGCAAATGAGGGTCTCTCTTTATTATGAGCTACTCACTTCTGACAATTGTTTTGTACTTTAGGAAGTTTTAACTCTACCTTTCTTAAATAGAAAGCACATGTTTTTCCAGAGCATCCTGTTTCCAAAAAGAGGGGTTCAAATTATTATTTGATCAGATTTAAGGTCCTGCAACCACTTGTGCATTGTCTGTCTCATTAAGGCTTATGAATAGGTTTCAGGGTGGGCCGGCTTGACCATGAGGCCAACTGAGGTAGTTGCCTGAGCGGAGTATCGTCTGTACATTTCAAATCTCAGTGGGAGGACTGAGGTTTGTCGTGTCCAGGAATTGCTGGATCACAGGCTTGTTCACCCCTGCTAACTGGGCAAGAGGCACTTTTTCAATTGGTGCTCCTCTTATATTTAGAAGGGGGAGAGTAACTGCTCCCCTTTCACCCCAGCATAGTGTCTTTTCTGGTGGCTGTTTGCTGGTGGTCTTCTGCATCTTTTTTAGATTGTGAGCCCTTTGGGGACAGGGAGCCATTTAATCATTTGATTTTGTCTGTAAACCGCTTTGTGAACTTTTTGTTGAAAAGCGGTATATAAATACTGTTAATAATAATTAATAATAATATGTCTGTGCACTTGCAGCACAACCTAGCACAATGAGCTACATAGAGCTGGTTCTTCCACAAAAAGCAATATGAGGTAGAGGCTTTGAGGAGCCAAAAAAGATAATCTGACCCATGAGCCACAATCCTCCTGCACAAGCCTCATTAAAATGAATGGAAGCTGAGCAAGAACGCAGTCTGCAATGAGGCATCTACAAGATTGTTCCATATTAAGGAGTGGAAGGGGTGTCTTTGGATGTTTTGCCTCATGCACAAGTGTCTTGGACCAGCCTACTTCAGCAATGAGAGACCAAGCAGTACTGTAATTCCCTGTATCAATTCCTCTATTTGCACTCAGGTCCTGATGTCTGATCACAGCCAGGGCTGGCCCAAGATCATTCAGCACCTGAAAAGCATGCCAAATGCCACCCTCTTACTCTGCCACTCTGTGTTCAAAATGAAGAGAGGAGCAGAGCAGAGGTATAGAGAAGAGTGGCAGGCTAGAGTGACCCCATTCTGCTCTCCTCCACACTTCCTTGTCCACTCCATTTCCCAGTGGGGTGGTGGTGGTGGAGATGGGTGCCTCCTGCCATTCCATTGCCTGAGGCAATCACCTACGGCTGCAATCCTATGCACACTTTCCTGGGAGTAAGCCCCATTGAACACAATGGGACTTACTTCTGAGTAGACATGCCTAGGATCGTGCTGTCAATCTGATTCATTAGTGAGCTGAGCCTGATCAGAGTAAGTTCCAGAGATGGTGAAACGTGTCGTTCCAAGTGGGGGGGTGCCAGCCTTCTTCTGCTTTCTGTGAATCACTTCTGAAATGGGCCTTTTTCTTCTTTTTGCAAAATGCATAACCAGCCTATCCCCATAGGAGAGCCTCCTAGTGGATGGTATCCTGTGGGTCAGATGTCTCACTCTTTCACTCAGCAGCCGGCTGCAGTTATGCCCAGCATCTCTCCTGCCAAAGCCATCATTGCTCTTTGGGACTCATAAAATGCATGTTGGAAAATTGAGGAGAATGTAACATTTGCTCAGACTGGTGAGCAGACTTAGCAAAGACCCTTGAAGCCTGTCTTCTGGGCATGAATTTCAAACTGATCTGTTTACACATAATGCTGTCATTTTTTAACTGCACCCTCCATATATTATTTTTTAATTGTACAGTTAAAGTACTATGGAAACCAGAGGGTGATCCTGATGCAAGTAGTTGAGGATAGGAAGGGTCCTCCTGGATCAGACCAAAGGTCCATCTCTTCCAACATCCTGTTTCCCACAATAGCCAACCAGATGCCTGTGGGAAGTCCACAAGCAAGGCATGAAGGCAGCAGTCCTCTTCCACTGTTGCTCGCCAGCTGATAGTATTCAGAGGTACACTGCTCTTGAATATGGAGGTTCCATGTCGCAATTGTAACGGCACTCTTGGGCAGCCAGTTAGCAAAAGTCGGCATGGTCAGCCATCCCATTCCAGTTAACAGAGCTGCAGCTGATCCTGTTTGTGTGGATGTAAAACATCGCGGCGTCCTCCTTCTCCAGCAGCGGCAGGACACAGCAGAGAGCGAAGGGAAAGATGCCTTCCCCTGTCTGCTGGCTTCTCTTCACTCGCCCGCCTTCCGTGTCCCCAGCACGGGGCTCTTGGACACAGGAATCCCGGGGGGGGGGCTTGGGTTCCCCACCACCCGGAAAGGTGAAGCGCGCGCGCGAGGAAGGCTCTGAGCGAGGCGGAGCGCTTGAGTTGACCTCAGGTGCCTTGTCCAGCCGGGGGGAGGGAAAAGCAGCCCCCCTCCTTCCCTCGCGCTCTCTCTCGGCCCCCGGCCGCCCATCCCCCCGGCCCAGCCAAAGGCCAATGACGAGCCGCAGAAAGTAGCGCCGGGACAGCCGCGCGCGCCCGGGGAGCCCCTCCGTCCCCCTGGCCTGGCCTCTCTGGTCCTGCTGGCCGGCCGGCCCCTCGCAGCCCCCTCCCCCAGCTTTTGTGTGTCTTTTCACACTGTGTCCGTGCGCGGCCCGAAGGGGGGAGGAGGAGGGGGAGGAGAAAGAGTCCCCCGGCGGGCGGGCGAGCGCGAGCAGGGGACGGTGAGAAGCCATTCAGCCCTCTGGACTGCCGGACGGACTGGCGAGCGGTTGGCCTGAGGGGGAAGAAGAGTGAGCATGCCCCAGAGAGACCGTCGCTGCTGCTGCTGCTGCTAAATGGCGCCCCGTCGGGTGTTGCTGCTGCTGCTGCCGCGGACCCTCGCCGTCCTCCTTCTCGTGCCAGGTGAGCGACTGACCAAGCGCGGGCGTAGCGCATCCCCCGGACGGGACGGCGCTCCCGGCCCCTCTTGGCAGCCGGCCCGGAGGAGGAGGAGCCCGGAGGCTCGCCCGGCCACTGCGCGCTCCTCCCCTCCGTCGCTGGCTGGCTCGGCTCCTTCCTTCCCTCCGGAGCCGGCTCCGGCTGCCGCACGTGCGCCTCGTGTTGATGTCGCTTCGTCCTCTCCTCCCCGCGCACAGCAGCCTCCCAACTTCGGCCGGCCGGGGGGCAGGCAAGGCAGGGCAGGGCGAGCCGGATTGTTCCTCGCGGCCGGCTCCTCCTCGCGTACCGTGGGCCAGAGAAAGCGATCCGAGGGACCGAAGAAAGAAAGAAGGATGGGGGGCGCAGGCAGCGCGGCTCTCGGGGGGCGGGCGGATTGCTGCGGCCAGCGTGCCGTGGGGGCCTTCGTGGGCGAGTCTGGCGTGGCCTCCCCTCCCTCGCCCCTATGATGAACAAGCTCTCAACTCCCCAATCCCAGCATGAATGGGAACTTTCCCCGCCGTCACGGCAAGATCCAGATGTCCCGTTGGCCCGCCCAGCCACCCCCGAGAGCCCCCCCCGGCCCCCGCGCTCCGCAGGAGTTTGCGGCGTGGGCCCCGATCCCCACGGGGGGCAGCCCATACAACGTTCGTTGTACATACAACGTTTTCGCAAAGAGGAGCGGACCCTTTTGTGCGGCTTTGCCCCGCGGAACAGCCTCGAACGTGTGAACGTGCCACCACAAGAAGCGACCAACGGGCCCCTTGAGAGAAGGGGCGTGGGCTGGAAACCGGCTTCGCTCACAAAGGTTGCTAATGATTTCTTGTAAAATTAGACTTTTAGGACTTGCCCTGTTCGAGATCTTTTTGACAAGCTTGTAAAATTAACAAACAGCTTTTGTGTGCTCTGATCCCGCTGACGATGCCACTAAAACAAAAGCTCCTCGTCCCATATGGGGGCGACTTAATTACAATGGTTGCAAAAGCCTCTGTGGGGGGTGGAGGTGGAGGTGGGGGGGGGGTTAAGAGTATTGGATGGAAAGGCTGGATGTCCAGTTGGAGAGTCAAGAATCTGAGTGAGCCTGTATAAAGGAACAGGCATTTGTTTTTAACACCTGGTGTCAAGGCTTTTTTCAAAATATCCAGAGGATATGAAAAACAAGATACTCCCCCTTTAACTGATAGTTGTCCAGTGAAGGCAATGGGTACAATCCACTGGGAAGATACAGTATTTTGTGCAAGCTCCAATTGAAATAAACAGGAGCTTTGTGAGAAGCCTGTAGTCCCTTCCCATTTCATAGGTCCAGATCCTGTTTCCAGAGAACTCTCCTTCCATTAAGAATGTAAGACGAGGCCTTATGAGCTACCTATCAGTGGCAGGGGAGGGGGGTATGCCTTCGTGTCCTCCTTGCGGGCTTCCTAGAGGCAGCTGGTAGGCTATTGTGGGAACAGGGTGCTGGACTAGATGGGCCTGATCCACCTGGTCTCCTATGTACTATTAGTTCAGCTATCTTGGATGAAAGCAGCTCCCCTGGACTTCAGGCAGAGAGGGAGTCTCCTAGCCTTGCCTGCAGATTCTGCATATATAAAGCAGTTGCTCGAGTACTGGGCTAACCCCTCCAATACATTATTGTATCATCATCATCATAGCAGATGTATCTTTTGTAAAAGATGACCCAAGAATGGCTCCATCCCAGCTGAGAGGAGGGCATGGGCAAACATATCATGCTGCCAGCTTGCTTTGCACACTCCTTTGGCCAATCTAGAAAGATGGCAACTGTTCCCAGGATTCTCCAAGTGTAAGATGCACATGGCCCTTCCCTACCTCCAGCCTGAGGCCAGTTGCTTTGGGAGGCCTCAGTTGAGCTGTGGCTTAACTGGCTTCAAAGTACCTTAACCTACTCTCCCTTTCTAGACAGTGCTGCACAGGTAGCTATGGGAACAAAAGTTGTTCGTGCCAAAACCGTAATGGGGGGGGGAGAACTTCCCCTCCTTGCAAGGTCCCTTAAATAAAGCTCATTATGGGTCTCTCTCTCCCTTCTTAGATCTTACACCCATCTACAAATGTGCTTGTTTTGTAGGGGTTCAACATTTAATTGATTAAGCGGTAGATGAATAAAGGAAAAAACTTCCAATAAAAGAAAAAGCTACCTTGGACAGCACATTAAATTTTTTTTTTTAAAGTCCATCATTTAATATAAGTAGATCTAAAAATGGGTGACGGCAAATACAATTTCAGAAGAGGCATTCCCTTTTGTTTCTCATACCCAGGAGAGAATGCTTCTTCCAAGGAGATGCCACTGATGATAAGCACGTGTCTTATATAAAAACAAAGAAAGCATCCTTCTTGCTTGAGAATTGGTGTTCATTAGCATATTTATGCAAATTTAATCAATTGAGTAATTAACTAAAGGCATACAATTAATCAACTGACCTTTCTTTAATGGGTCACAGGCCTGTTGTCATCATTGCACTTGGAGAGGTTCAATCCTATTTTGTTTTTCATGACTTTTGGAGGGTACTCATTAAAATATTTGAGTGCTTCTGGAGCTTTAAGCTAATTAGAAAGTACTAGGATGTACTATATTTTATCTCTTAGGGAAAATATCTTGTTTTCTCCCTCTTTTTCTCTTTCTTTCATGCTTTCCCAGGAATATGGTGCTTTAATGAACTGTTTTTTGTGAAAGAGCCCCAGGATGTGACTGTTGCCAGGAAAGAGGCTGTAGTTTTAGACTGCCAAGCACGTGGTGAACTCCCCATCACTATCACGTGGCTCAGAAATGGGGTGAAGGTCTCTGAAAATGAACGGATCTACACTTTGTCGAATGGTTCTTTGTACATAAGTGAGATGGAGAGCAAACGAGGTGAAGCGCTGGATGAAGGTCTCTACCAATGCCTGGCTCTGAATAAATACGGTGCCATCCTCAGTCAGAAAGCTCATCTTACATTAGCAAGTAAGTTTCAACTGTTCTATGTTGTTGGTAGCTCCCTTTATTCGTAAATCTGTTTTGAAACAAAGTGTGGGAATTTCCATGGTGTGTAATGGATAAAATCCATTGCCAGCATTCTTCCAGAAACTAAAAGTATAATTTTGCAAAATTTTGCAAAAATTCAGTGATACTTAAAAGTGGTTTGAATTTGTAAATGTATGCATTTGTGGAACTCCCTTAACTGCTATTGGTTGTATGTAGAAATTGACTACAAAACTTGGTGTTGGTCTTAGGTGAGATTGGTGGCTTTTCCTCTCTTATGGAATTAACTATATTTTCTCACACACACACACACACACACACACACACACACACACACACACACACACACACACACACACGAGAAAGCACACTTGCTTTTAATCAACTTATAGCTCCAGATGTTGTTGATGTGCTGTTTTCAGAGTTAGAACTGAACATCTGTGGTTCCATTTTGCCTTGAAGGAGAATTGGATGTTGTTGCTTTGGAAACTTGTAATCAGTGCCAGGCAGCCTGTCCATGAGGCTGACTGAGGCAGTTGCATCAGGCAATAGAATGGCAGAGGAAGGCCGCCTCCAGCCATCTCCACCCCTCCTCTTCCTTCGTGGATTTGGGAAGGGAGAGTGGAATGGAGCAGAAGAGAAAGAGTGGAGGAAAGTGGTCAACTAGACTGTTAGAGATGCTCTAGTCTAGCCCACCACTAGATTCTCCTGCACACTTCCTCTTCTGCTCCAGACTCCTATTCCTTTTCAAACCCACAGAGTGGGAAGAGGAGCAACAGAGGTTGTGTCTTAAGCAAAGCACTCATGGCTATGCTGTGGACCTCCTCACTATTGTATTTTTGGGGCAATTCTTCATTTTTTACAGTAGTTTCTTCCATGGAATGTTTCAAGCATCTCAGTGGTTCATTTGCAGCTCCTGGTTTTTCCTACTGACTTGAGGTTGGGGTGTTCTTAAGTTCCAAATGGAGTCACTTGCTACTCTTTGAGCTGGCAGTGTAGCCTGCATCTCCGTAGACTGGGGAAGATCACATCCCTATTATTGTTGATTCATTTGTCTTTTTAATCTTCTAGTGACCTGGGCTTGAAACGCACTTCTGCTAACTCTCAGACTCTGAGGACCTGACCTGTTTATGGAAGAAAGACCTAAAGGGGGGAGAAGAGTAAGGCACTGTTCTGGCTAGAAGGCTTCTGTAATAAAGCTTCAGAAACTTCCTAGGGAAGTCTGTAGGACCTTGCAGCCAGAAGAATTTTGAAGAACCACAAAGAGTCTTGTAACATCTTAAAGACTAGCCAATTTATTTCTGCATACGTTTTCATGGGTTCTAGTCCATGAAAGTGTGTGTGGAAATAAATTAGCTTTAGTATCCAAGGTGCGACAAGACGTGTTAACTGCAACAGGCCAACAGGCCTACACCTTTGGAATTTGAAGAACCAGTGGTGTTAAATCTATGTACAAACACTTAGGCAGGGGGAGATGCAAAAGATGTGTTGTGTTTAATTATCAGAAAAGGAGATGGACAAAGACCACCCTTCATGCCTTCAACTGCTCTGCTGAAGGAGGGTCTACACTACACTGAACATTGTGATCAAAGATACCCTTGTGGTTCCTGGTTGGTGTTACCAGGACAGGTCCTAAACTGGCCACTATGTTTTTGATATTGCTTCATTTCTGATCCCTGTGTTTTAATTTTGAACAATGTAGTTCCGCCCACTATGATATTGTCTCATGTGATGGTGATGGGGTCACCATGACTACAAAGAGGGCATATATATGCAGCTGCCATATTACTCAGTCAGACCACTGGTCCATTTTGCTAGGTATCGTCCTGCACTAACTGGCAGTAGCTCTCTAGGATTTCATGCTAAGATCTTTGCCAGTCTCTCTGCCAGGGATTGAACCTGGGGCCTTCTGCATGCAAAACAGGTGTTCTAACACTGAAATAGAATAAAATAATAAGGACCACAGATGAGCAAATTGTTCAAAAGTGGCTGCGTTTTTTAATGAGTTCCTGAAGCAGTGTTTTCTTTGTGTTTGTTGTCAGACTTACAGCCCAGTACTAACCAACTTTCCAGCACCAATGCAGCAGCAATGCAGGGAACAAACATTCCCTTACCTTGAGGAGACCTCTGTGACTGCCCCCCCCCCCAGAATGCAGCATGTGCCCTGTTGGATTGGCTGCATCAGTGCTGGAAAGTTGATTAGGATTGACCTGTTAAACATTACCAAAGGTACATTGTACATTGTAATTTTTACTGTCATGAGACAATGTGATAAGGGGTTTAGGAGTGCCACTTTGCAAAACAAGAATAACCTTAAAGCTCCTGTTCCATGCAAATTCAGGAGATGTGAATACATTTTCAGGATTTTGTCCTAAAAGGAAAAAAAGTTTTAGCTGAACTCACAATCACTTTACAGCTTTGAAGAGCAAAATGACTTTCTTTGTGGCCATAGCAAAGCTGAAACTATACATACTAAGCAGGTGGAGGATGGGCTTTCTTTTTTGCTGCCTCTCTCTCTCTTTCTTCTTTTCTTTGGAAAGGGTAAAAAAAAAGAAAGAAAGAAAGCCAAAGGGTGCCCCAGCCATTGACAGCATTAGGAGAGGGGGGGAAGTATGTTCTTTTCCTTTGCTTGTGCCAATCTTTCATCACCTTGCTTTATCTTATGGTTTTAGAAGTGTAATGCTTGGTGTTGCATTTGGAAATCTAAAACTTTAATCTGCCCCCAGAGTTTAAGATTTGAGCCATAAAGAACTTGTGTCTTGATTTCTCAAAAGTTAGGAACCAAAAGCTGAAGGTTGTGCTCTGAGGCAGGCATTCCATTATTCATGTGCAAATTAAGAATTCACAGGGTTAAAAGGTTAGAAACTGGCCAGGATGAGGTTTACCCTTGTGATAAAGAGCAGATGACCCTCATTCACTGGCCAAAGCTTTCATGTAGCTCCTCTGCAAAGTTAGTGATTGCCATGAATTGTTCTTGAGGAATGCAGAGATCCAAATGTGTCCAGGGCTTCCCTTTCTGTGTCCCTCTGGAGCCTTATCTCAAGAGCACATCGAAGCAGGTCTGCAGGGACAGACAAGGTTCCTCTCCAGAGGCCCCCAAGGCTTTGCTTTCCTGTTGTTCATCCATGCATGCAGGCACAAAAGAATTTGACTTAGTCTGTGTTCTTCTAGAATCTCTCTTTCTGCTCTTTTTTTTTTTAAAGGGAAACTGTTGAGTTAAGGCATTAGTTAGGTGAAAACAAATAGTATTTGGGGCAGATGTCTGCTGCTGCTGCTTCTCTAATGCAGGGTAATTTAAACGTGGGGAGAGGTAAGGATTGGGGAGGGAGGAGGAGATGTCTTCCTCCTCCACAGTTTCTTTGTGAGGCGCCATGTGGGGGTAAAATGCTAATATCTGAAGATTAAATGGCTTATTGGAAGTTCAAGCTAGTGCTGTCTCTTTGACTAACAGGATTCTAAGTTGCTAGAGTATTAGAGTAGCATTGTGTAGAAACCTTCACAGGGGTGGGGGAAACCCAATTTAACGCTTAAGCGTCATAATATTAAAACTGGAACAAAAGCTTAATCATTGGAAGATTGGCTGGATCCTCCTGAACTTATTTTCTTTTTAAATACAACTAGCCTTCCAATAGGATGGAGTGTGTGCATGTGTGTGTGTTGGGGGGGGGGATTTAAAAGGAAGAAAATTATGTTAGGAGGTTAGTAAAAGGAGACAATTTGCAACATTAGCAATGGTATTGTTAATAGAAATGACCTAATGGGATACTAAGCACAGTGCCTGGAAATCTTTTCTGAATCAACCCTTTTCTCAGCTGCTTATCTTTTAATGTCTGTGTAAAGTTCTTAGAAGATACAGGCATAGCTGGCATATTTTTTTATATCTGCTGCACTCCAGAGGCATCAGTAGTTGTCAGAGGATACTGACTGTTAAGATGGCTTCACATATTCTAATTGATTGTGTGAGCACAAAAGTAGTTTCTGGGTGTTTTTACTTTGCTGCAGAAGATTCCTTTGAACAAGGGTGGCTATATTTGGTGGGAGAAAAGTGAGAGCTATTGATTGTCTGATGCAGACAGACAATGAGGTGATGGGCTTTTCTCACACATTGACTCCAGCTGTCAGGGGCTTAAGGTAATACTGCCCTCTCTTTCTCAGGAATACAAACTTTTGCTTCCTGTATATAAGCTGACTTAGAATTTTGATGAACAAGTGTTCACTGAAAACACTCCCCTCCCCATGCCCTTCAATAAATTTCATTAGCTGAAGTTTAGTTTTTTAGTTAAGGGAAGAATGACAGGAAGGGAATTTAAAGTGCAGTCCTATATATGTTCACTCAGAAGTAAGTGCCACTGTGTTCAATGGGACTTAACGTTTAAGTTTGTACAAGATTGCAGCCTCAATCAACTTTCATTTTAATGCAAACTATTAAACACTTTGCATTAAAATGTAAGTTGATTCAAATGTAAAGAGGAACTCAGTACCTTAGGAGCTTATATCAGATGTTGCAAAACTGAGGCATTCACAAGTGGTAGAGAACACAATTTTTTCTTGGTTAGCAAGAGAAATAAGGGGGAGAGACACGAGAGAAGCTCTTAGGGGCAAGTGCAGCTGGAAGGAAGGAGCTGATGTTAGTTGCTTGTGGCACCTCAACAGCCCAAAAGAGAACAGGTTCCTTTCCCTTTCATAAAAGTTTCCCTTCCTAGTCACCTGGAGGACATTTTTACTCATTCCAGGTGATCAGGCAAGTGGCTGTTCACAAGTTGGTTAAGTATTACATTGTTGCTGATGTTAACTACTACAATTATTATTATTATTGCTTGTACTGTAAATTGCTTCTCAACAACAAAAATAAATAAATCACAAAGTCAAAAGATGGGTCCCAGGCTCACAGTCTGAAAAAATATACCAGAAACAGCCTGTGGAGAAGACATTCTGCTGTAGGGGAACAGGGACTTACCATAGTTAATGCTAACTATGGTTTGGTTGCCCATCCTTGTTTAGAGCAAACCCTGGTTAGTCTTCTTGCTCATGCTTTTAAACATCTTATCCCACTCTTAGATGGGGCTCCCTGTGATCTTCCATCCAAGAGACATTTGCACAGCTTCAGTATTTCGGTGGCTTCAGGTATTCTTTGTTCATTCAAGATGGTTAGCGTTGCTGTCAATAGTAACATTTAAATGTATTGAATCTGCTGCCACAAAGACGTAGTGGTGGCCCTGACTTAGGTGGCTTTACAAGGGGATTGGACACATTAATAGAGCAGGAGGGGATTATCTATGACTGTTAGTCAAGATAGCAGACTAGAACCTCCATGTACAGAGGCAGTATACATTTTAATACTAGTTACTCTTGTTGTTGTCTTAATTCACTGCCTGTGGGCTTCCCAGAGGTGTTGACCCACTGTGGGAAACAGAATGTTGGACTAGATGAGCCTTCAGGCTTATCCAGCAAAGGCAGTTCTTAAACTCTTAATAGTTGAGTGTGTGTAATTTGTTCCAAGGGGGGGGAGGATTGTGCAATCTCATAGCTCACTCCCCTATCTCTTTACCTATGGTTAAGAGAGCTTGTTTGTTGCCTCTGCACTGGCCCCTGGAGATGAATGCCTTCACATGCTGGCGACAGCGGAACTACCAACTACTATGAGTTTGCCTGTGAAAATACTGTGATAGTATCAAACTGGCTAATGCTTAGCTGCTCTGCTAGCACAGGTGCCTGATTCCTGCTATGCTTAGAGGCCTACAAGCTTTCATCGGTTTAATTGGTCAATTACTCAACTAATGCCTCCATTGATTAATAAGTGGAGTTCCACTTAAGTTGGTAGGGTGGTGAGTTGTAGGCTCACTTGTTTGTTTCTGTAGTGTTACTGGAGCCTTGCTAATAAGTCCACAAAGGTCATTGGCTATATAGTTGAATTCCAGAGGGAGTCAGTAGACTTTATCATTGTAAGGTGTTTAAGAAACCAACGCAGTGGTGCATATTTTATAAGGGAAGGTGCTTTGTATCTAACACACAGCTTGATCCTCCCTGTGTTTAGGCTTGATGCTTTCAGTGGGTCTTGCTTCCATGTCCGGTTGCTTAGGATTGTAGCAGTGACTTTTTCAGTACCTGGGTTGCCATTGTCTGCTTCTGTCTTTTCACTCTTGGGATTGCAGGTCACCTGCACGTGTTGTTCCCTGTGATGCTGATGGGCTCTGGGTTGCAAGCTGCTTTATTGTCCGGGATGCACCACAGCAAAGGGTGTTGCTCTCTGTACCCTTTTATTTTCTCACAGCAGTTGTCCAAAGGGCGTTTAGCATGGCCCCCTTTTGTCAGCCAGCCTGGAAGAAAGGGAAGAGACCTCCTCACTCTGAACAGTTGCCTTCCTGGGGGCTTGTTTTCACTTCTTCTCAATTTAACAGCTGGGCCCTTCAGTGGGGTGCAGAACAATTTAAAAGATGACAAAAGGGAAATTTCTCAAGGAGTGAGTTTGAAATTGTTGCACACTTTCATGCGGAAGAACATCCGCGTCTGCTGAGATGTATTTTTTACATTTGTTTTCATCGTGTTGTCGCAAAAATGTCAGAAGAGATTGTTTCTGCTTCAGTTTGGCATTGTTTTTCTTTTGTCCTCTCTCACAGTAAGCCCAGCTGTTAAATTGGGATTGATTACTTCCAGTCTTTATAACTGGTAATCACCACCTAAGTGAAAAAAGAAAAACAGTCAACATGGGTAGCATTTTGTTGGCTGTTCAACTGTAGCCACTTTAGGCAGATGCTAAACAAAGTAGCTTGTGTAAGATTTTAAATCTAAATGTAGAAACTTCCAGGGAGGGAAGGGAAAAAAAAGCTGCTTATGTGTTAAATGGTGGCTGATATTTGGATTTTGGGGGCTGACTAGCTAAACCCCAAGCATTGTGTGTTCCCTTGTCCCACAGCAGAGCACCTTGTTTAGGGATTGTAAGAAAACTTGATTTGATAGCAAGGAGAAAAGAAAGGAAGTGATAGAGGGCAGAGTTGGGGTTAACACTGAAACAGCTGCCAATACAAAAGAGAAGTATTTGATTAAATGATTAGCTTGGTTTTCCCTGTGTCCTCTCATCTCCTGTCCTCAAATCTAATTAGGCAATTTGGAATCCTGCTTTGTCTTACGTGTGTTAAAAAGCAAGTGATTCATGTGAAGTCTGATATTTTGCCAATATAAATTGCTCCTACTTGGCTCCTGAAGAGCAAAGAATGCTGATGAATCTTTAGAAAGCAAAACTCCTATATTGCATCTTGTTAGAGTAAATAAAACAAAATTTGCTTTTCTTTTACTCTTGGATGGTTTTTCTATTGCCCCCTATTTGTGTGTGTGTTTTATGACATGAACAATGGCCTGGGCAAGATAAATTAAGTGACATCTGGATGCTGTAGCCGTTGTGCTGGGCCTTCCCTGACCTGACTCCGGGTCTGCTGGAAGGAAGATGTGGATCCAACCATTGCTTTCACTTTGCATCTAAGGCCTCCTTGTGCAAGAAGTGACTCCTTAGGGCAGGCGAGAGCAGCTACTAGTACCGTCTGCAAACTCCGTGTGGCCCCCAGGCCCACTTTGAAGCCCATGCACACTGGTGAGAATGGTGCATCAGTGTGGAGAGAGAGGGCAAAAGTTGAGAGGGGACATGATCGAGACGTATAAAATTATGCATGGGATGGAGAGAGTGGATAGAGAGAAGTTCTTTTCCCTCTCACACAACACTAGAACTAGGGGACATCCACTCAAATTGAGTGGAGGGAGGATTAAAACAGATGAAAGAAAATATTTCTTTACCCAGCGTGTAATTGGTTTGTGGAACTCCTTGCCACAGGAGGTGGTGATGGCACCTGGCCTGGATGCCTTTAAAAGGGGATTGGACAGATTTATGGAGGAAAAGTCAATCACAGCTTACAAACCATGATGGGGATAAGCAACCTCCTGGTAGTAGGTTTTCTAGGAGTAGGTTTTCTTTGCGCCAGGTCCAAGGGAGTGGCGACAGGATACAAGTATCTTGTTGTCTTGTGCTCCCTGAGGCATCTGGTGGGGCCACTGTGTGATACAGGAAGCTGGACTAGATGGACCTTTGGCCTGATCCAGCAGGGCTCTTCTTATGTTCTTATGTGTTTGTGGGAAGCTCAAATTAATGAAGTTGTCAAAAAGTTTTTAGGGTTGTGTTACATAATCAAGACACAGAGTTTTTTTTATGGCGATGCATAAGAAGTAATTGGTCAAACCCGAAAGACTTTTATTTTTTTAGTTCAGCTATATTAGCACTTTGAGTTCGGTTAAAATTGATAAATGTCAGCTGATAAGTAGTAAAGCTGAGTAAAGTTACGTTGTTGAGATTTGAACCCACAAGAAATGCTTTTTTCACTTCCTTTTGATGGTGTGGCTTTACATCAAGGTTTCCTCCCCCCCCCCAAAAAAAAATGTCTGCCACTGCCAGAGTTCATATTTGAGGATACTAATTTTAGAATTAAGAGCATTGTGAGGATTGATGTATCACGATTTCCATCTCCATTTCTGGAAAAGCCATGCATATTATGTTAATTACATGCCATTAAAAATCTGGATTAGTTCTGTCTCTCAGTGCTTATTAAATGCTAATGGTTTTGATCATTTTCATAAATGTTTGATTCCCCAGCATTCAGGCTGCAATATGTTGTTACTAGGAAAAAGTAATTTATTTATTGCTCTACCTAATGCATTTATTGGAGGTTAAACTGCTGAATCAAAATGTGTTTCTTTGCTTCACATGTGTTATGAGGCACCTACTGGTGAATGCCTGTTACATCACTGGTAATGAGCAACACTCCCTCTATGTTTATGTATTTTATGACTTAAAAAACCAAACTTTAAAACTGTAAGTTGAGCACTCCCAATTGTATCTTGGTGAACACTATACAGTCTGCCTCCTCGAAATATCAAACCACTCCCCATTTTGTGAACTTTTTATCTTTAGTTAAATTTAAATAATAGTTATTTAGTTTAAATGCAAATATTGTCACTAGTTCCAGGCTTTGCACTCCTCTTTCCAGCACAAATTTGTCCAGAACAAATCTATTTAAGAAAACACAACAAAAAAAGATAAGCCTGAAGATGATCAGGTATGTGTGGACAGGATTTTCTGATACTAGTGCTGGATTGGTTTTAGAGAGCTGTTAAACTATAAAACACACACATGCATGCACTCAAAAGATCTGTATTTTCCTGTCATCTGGAAAAGCCCTAAGAAGTTATGGCCTGCATTTTTTGCATCGTGGGAAGTTCTGGTGCTTCTGTGTTAAAACTAAGTGACCCAGGGCCGTGAGGGTGAAGACTGTTACTCCCAGTGGGATCTGGATGACATCTTTAAGCAGTGTGCACAGGTGTTTTATGTTTTTCCAGGACTGTTGGTCCAGGTTTGTTGTTCTGAATCCCTATCCCCATGTTCAGATGACCCAGCTCTTTACACAGTGACTGAGGTACCCTTCTGGAATCCCATGTGGCTGCAACTGTCTGTGGATAATACAGCCATATGGGTGGGGCAGATTATGTGGTTCTTTCCCAAGCAGTTCACATCATCTCTTCCTCCCAGCAGGCATTGGCCATGTTGGAAAGAAAGACCTGTGTGATCTGCCCTGCCAATGTGATTGTGTTGTATGCATACAGCCCTGAGCCAGTGGGATTGCATCATGGAAAAATGGTTCCTGCTCTGTGAAGGGTATGTGTCCCAGAGATGAAACAGGAAGTTTTCTTTCAGAGACACTCTAGCCTACCACTCTCTTCTTCTCCATGCTTCCTTTTCCACTCTGCTCCCCTCTTCCTTTTCAAATCCAGAGAGTGGGAAGTGGAGGCAGGTAGGTGAATGGAAGCGAGCATCCTCTGCCAATCTGTCTTCTACGGCGACCACCTCAATCAGCTTTGCGGATGAGCTGGCCCTGCAAAAAACCCCAAAATAAAGTAGGGTAGCAAGGTTTAGTCAACGAATCAATTAGATTAATTTTTTTGAAACAGTATGATTGATTAAAAAATGACCCGGTTAATTGCTTCAGCGTTTTTAAAAAAATAAGTACTTACAAAAAGTATAAATAGCAAGCACCTTAAAACAGGCATTCCCATATTCCCAATTCTATGCACCTCTTCTGACATGTATGCTGCTGTGATATGTGTGCATCACCTAAAAAACAAAGTAGTCGGCCTGCATCTTATGTGAGGGTTTTCTGAGGTCAGCACGTGAAGTCAAAATCGCATATAGTCGAAACTTCCTTAAATCTAACAAATACTGTATGTGCTGTGTCTTTAAGAACTAAAATCGCAGTAGGAGAGATGTGGTGGGAACTGAGATTATTGCTGGAACTGTAGCTTCGTTCTTCCATTTCAGGCTTACTCTGGGGTGTAAACAGAGTAAGTGGAATGGGTTGCCTGCACTATTTACACTGTTTTTCTCTGTCTTTTTTTTGGGGTGGTGGTGGTTTGAGCATATATACGGTACTTGAATTCGCACAAGTCACTGCTTGTAAGTTGTAGGCCGACAGCATGCTTTTTTTCTTTAGAAGCATCATGTTTCTCATTTGTGAATTTATGTTTAAATGTAGTAAATTGTTTAAATGTAGTAAATTGAGAAATACTGATACAATTAATCAGCTAAGATTTCTGTAATCAGGTGCGAGCCCTAAAATAAGCACACTATTTTGAGGTTTCAGGCTGGATCATTGTATGATGTGGACTGATCTAAAGGCACCTAGAACTATAGTTTTATCTAAACTGCACAGTTCAGAGATAATCTGAATACGAGGAATTCCCTTGTTTGCAAGCTCCTTGCTGTGTGATTGTTAAGAGAAATTAAGATTCCCAAACTTGCTTTGTGCTCCTTTACTTAGAGAGCAAGTGAAAGAGAGTAACACCCCAGTAATTTGGGACAGGCATTGTTCAACAAAGATTCTCTCTCCTCCTCAGGCAAAATGGCAGAGTCTTGCACCAACTCCCAACAGATATTTCCAGTTAACATCCATTTACTAGATGTCAAAGACAAGTTTAATCATCAGTGATGAATATCTGGCAGCAGCAATAGCAGCTCAATGCGTTCTATTTACAAAGAGCATATGTAACACAGTTTGGCCTGGGGCATACATTACACTTATTAAGGAAATCCTAAAGGCCATAGCTGGGTAATTTTAAACATTTATAATCACTCAATCATTAACTGGAACAGTTGCTTATAGACTTGATTATGAAAGCAAAATGCCCAAGAGGGCATGGAGGGTGGATGTAGGAAAACTTGGGTTCAAATCCTTGATCAGTCATGAAAGGAGCATTTTATACAGTTGGACCTCCGTATCCGCGGGGGTTCTGTTCCAGACACACACATCCCCATGGATACTGAAATCCACGTAAAGCAAAGGATTTAGCGCAGATACGAGGGTCACCTTAAAAACACTTTTATAAAGAAAAAAATATTAAAAATAGTGTTCCTTACCTTTTGGCTGGAAAACTGCCCCGTTTGCAGGGCTGTAGAGAGCAGGGCTGTAGAGAGCTCCTACAGCCTCTTCCGGGTCACACAACTTCCTCCTCCCTTCCTCAAGGTTGCCCCAGAGTGCATTGGGGCAGGCCTGAGGAAGGGAGGGGGAAAGTTGAGCAACCCGGAAGAGGCTGTAGGAGCACGATTTCGCTCTCTACAACCCTGCAAACGGAGCGATTTGCCAGTCAAAAGGTAAGGAATGATATTTTTAACCTTTTTTAAAAAAAACGTTTTTAAGTGGACCCCTGCGGGTCTAGGATCTGTGATGAGACAAATATTGGATCCACTGGTAATGAGGTCCGACTGTAGTACTGTACTGTTGTGATACATGCACACAACTGTATTTTTATACACTAAAAAAAGGAAGGAGAGAATGTGCATGTGTCACATTTTTAAAGTAATAAAGCATTTTTATTGACATGGGGGACATTTCTTGAACATTCCCTATTTTTGTGGAAAAGAGTCCACTAGGGACTTCTCCTGTATATGCCAGTGGAAAAGAACTTAGGAGGTATGATGTTCTAGTCCAGCAGTTCTCAAACCTTTTCGTCTCTGGAGCCCTTTACACTCCTAAAAGGAGTCTCGAGGAGCCCCACTGGCACATGCTCAAAGTCTCAAGTAGTCCCAGAATTGATGCATTTCAGAGTCAGTCCGTCTACCTCCCAAGTACCACATGCTGGGAGCAAACAAGACAGAAAGCCTGTTGCATCCATGCCCTACCTTTGCGCTTCCTGGTCTGATCTAGCCCTTAATTGTGCATGCCCTACTGAAAGACTGTATAATAGTTGCTGGCGGGAGTGGAAACGACTCTGGGTACAGTCCTCTGGAATGTTCTCCTGTACAGACCCCATTGAAATGAGTGGGAACTGTGCAACAGTTCAGGGTTGCTCTTGCCCAGTTCCCTTTCATTTTGGTGGAACTTCCACAGGAGAATTAGCCAGAGGAGTGAGCCCTCCATATGTGGCACAAGAGATGATGGGTTGGGTGAAGGAAACTTTATTGTTTGAATCTTGTGGGTTTGCAACCCTCCAAGCATGTCCACTTCCCATACATTTCACAGGATTCTGCTTCAGTGGGGTGGCAGTGTCCTTGAAGACAGTGTCCCTGTGATCCTAATGGGATTAGCTACATCGAAGTCCTTTTTCTCAGATCTCAGCAAAAGTTGTTAATTCATAAACAGTCAGCTACGTAAAATAAGCAGATCCAAGGCAGCCGTTGCTGAGTCAAAGAACTGGAGATGAAGACAGCTGAATATCCCCAAAAAATCCATAGAAGCAATATGGTGACCATTGAAACAATGGTAGCACATTGGGCCTTTTATAATATATTGTGTGCCCTTGCATAATAGTTCCCTGGATTAAATGAATGTATTGATTTCTGCTCCTTCACTTACACATATCTGTGAGCAGCTTCTTTGCAGCCAGAGACACATGTCAAAGGTCATAACTTTCTTTAGCTGTGGAAAAAAACACCCCAAAGCCTTCAGATGGTGAATCGCTAGCTTCTACATTGAGTGGCCTGTAGCTTTGTTTTATGATGTTTCCTTCCATCAAAACCCCCAAATTCTTTGTTGCCAAAATAGCCATAGTTTGTAACAATATCTGTGGATGCGGTAGATATTGTTAGCGGTAGATCATGTTGCAGTCCAGAAAACTCTGGTACAGTTTGCCACCTCAGTTGGGGTAACCTTTTTGATAATCTTAGAATTAAAAATAATTCTTTTTGATAATATTTGATATACTGCTATGGACCAAAAGTAATAGTTGTTAGTGTTATTAAGACACACACACACACACACACACACACACACACACAGAGAACTTTTCAACAAAAAAAAAATATGTAGCAACAAAAATGAAAAGGATGATTCCATGTCCCAAATGGACTACTACTCTTAAAAATGACACAAAAAGATACCCCAGCAAATAACCATGGAGAAGGTGCTTTGCTGGGATGAATAGGGACAGTTATTTTCCCCCTGCTCAATATAAGAGGATCACCACTTAAGGATGTCTTCATCCTGTAGGCAGGGGTTAGATGTGAGAGTCCAAGACATTGTTGCCTTGATATTAAGAGTCCAAGGCATTGTAATGATATCTGTTGCTTAAAATGAGTAACACAGACCAAGAACCCTAACACTTCCCCCCCCACTCCCTACCTCTCACTTAATTTAAAATGGATAATCCAGCATGTCAAGGGCTGTACTGTGTTACAAATTCTAAACAAAATCTATTCTGCTCCTCAAGTCAGTTGTGTTTTTATGTTTAGTTTGTAGGACTGGCTTCTGTTCTAGCCTTCTGTTTCAAGTGCAAGGAAGCAACTTGCTGGATTTTTAAGATATTATTTTATACAGTCCTCAGTGTGAGAGTGAAAAATGAAGTCTGCAGATTTGGGGTGTGTGTGTGGGGGAATCAGTTTGATTATTTATAGCGTAGCTATATGTTGTATGCCTTGAAAAGAGCAAGACTGAACTGAATTAATTCATTGCATGTTTAAAGACATCAGAGAGTGTTTAGCAAAGGAAAGAAGCAAGAATAGTGGCAATTACTAGAAACTGGCCATAAAAATAAAGGTTCTAATTTGTTCCTGTTTGCCTCATGCATAGTACAGCATGTAAGAAGAACACTGCATCAGACTGCTGCTAAACACATCTTTAAAGTTGCATTTGATTTCTGGATAATTCTGGAGTGGGATCTGGTCGCTTTTGGAAAGGGGCTGAGTGAACATCTAGGTCAGTCTGTGCAATGCTTTGTGTATGCTGTGGTGATGGCATATAGCAAGAGGGTCCATATTTGGAAATGGGTCTTGCTTACAATTTAAGGGAGATGTTTTAATACAGTAGGGCCCCTGTATCCACGGGGGATGCATTCTAGGCCCTCCCGCGGATAGATGAAAACCACGGAAGGGGCAAATGCCCCCTCTGCGGTTTTCTGAGGGCCCCCCGCTCATGTTAGGGGGGCTATCCGTGGATAAGTGAATCCGTGGATAGCGGGGGGCCCTGTATACAGCTATTCATTCTCTTCCTGACCCCCAACAAAATCCTACATCAGCATCCTTTTATCTTTCTGTGGCAGTCAGTGTGGCTTCCCTTTTCGTCTTTCTGGGCAGTCTCTAGGCACTGCACTCACTCTGTCCTGGTCACCATCCACCATCTGCATTATGTCTCTCTGAATTTCAAGGCCTACCAGAGTGCGCTGGATCCACCCACCCAAAGAGTTTGGGTCAGCTTCTTGCTGCGGCTCACTTGCAGTGGCTCTGCTAGATCAAACCTTTGTCCTGGATGGTAATGTGTAAAATCGTTCCTTTCCAACATGAAATATTTGTTTTCCTGGATAGTACTTTTTGGAATATTAGGGCTTTTGGAATATTGATTTTGTACCATTGTTAGAAGCCCCAGGGATTTCTTACTGGCAACTGACAGCATTAACACCCAGTTAACTCATAAGTGCATTAAGAATAGCAAAGGTCTACTTTTGGAACCTTAACAGGGCTTGTCAACCTATTTCATATTTAATGGATTCCTCATTTTACTATTTTAACCAAGTAATAAAGAAAATACATTTTCACATTATCAAAACCTCGGTGTAGGTGATCTTCCAAGATAACAAAGCTCCTGCCTTGTAGGAAGAAAGGGAACCTTTTAAATATTTTCCTTTTAATTTCCTATTGCAGCAATATACCATTGTTGCTGCCCACAAAATAAATCCTAATAATATCCCCTAGTTCCTTTTCCGTGATGCAACTCAGCCTAACTAGATGTACATGAAATACAGTGCGCATTCTTCCCCATTTACTCTGCCCCCCCACTCCCCTTCCTCTCTTGTCTCCGTTACTAGATTGTGAGCCCCTTGGGGCAGGGCCTCCCTTCTGTTGTAAAGCGCCATGCACTTTGATGGTGCTATATGAAGAAATAATAAACATGTGCTCCTTCAGTTTGTAGCCTCATTGATAAAGATTGATAAGTCTTTAGTGGATTAATCTACCAATTCAGACTTGCCACCCTGGTTTTGCTTGCTTGCTGCTTGTCTTAGTGAGTTCTTCTTCATCATGGCTAAATTTCAAGGCCTTGCAGAGCTGAGAGAGTGCTGACCACCTGAAAGAGGAGTGCAATCCCCTGCCCCCCCCCAATAGCTAAAGAAGTTTGGCAGGAGGGAGCTGTTCCTGGGCTCCTGCCTGACCTCTGGGACCCTGCAGCCAGCTATTCAGAGGGGCCAGGCAGCTCTTTGTCCTGCTTTGGCCAGTGGTCAGTGAACTCCGCGGAGGCTTTTCAGGGCCCCTTTCTGGCCATAGAGGAGCAGCTGGCCATTGATTCACTCCACCGTCCAGATTCACATTCTTCTGCCGAGGGCTTGTCAAGGGAGAAAAGGGGCTCTGTGGAGGTCTATTCATTTGGCTTGAAGGGAAGGGGGAGGGAAGGAGGCATTCTATGACTGAGTGGATTGCTTTTGGGTCAGAAGAGCCCCTGCATGGCTCTGCCTTAATATGGCCTTCCATCAAAGGAGGATTTAAGACTCTCTCTCTCTCTCTCTCTGTGTGTGTGTGTGTGTGTGTGTGTGTGTGTGTGTGTGTGTGTTTCTCTGCAGCACTCTGTGCTGCCCACAAAGGGGACAGACAGCTCCAGTTCCATCAGGACAATAACTGGTGTCCAAGGGGCAGTCAGCAATGCATTCCACCAGCCTCCACATCCACTGTAGCTATGATTCTGCGTTGGAGGGTAGCCTGTTTGGACAACATAAATTATGCCATGGTAGGTAGGAAAGTAAATAAAATGGTTTTGCATCGTACCATGAGAGGCAAGAAGAAAGAACACAGTCTGCATGAACCAGCCAATGTCCCTGAAGAGTGAATGTGGGCACTTCCTTGCTTTTTAACTGCCACTAGCTCATAATGTAGAAATACTTCATGATGTTCCAATAGCTCATTTTGGATTTCAGACACCAATGCTGTTTTCTGAAAAGCAGGGCTGGCCTAAAACCTCTTCGCGCCAGAGGCAGTGTGGCAAATAGTGCTCACCTTGTGTGGTTCCTTGATGCACCAAATACACCCCCCTTATCTGGAGGTGCATCGGCTGCGTCTGCTGCTGCCCCTCCTTCCCCACCTCCCTCCTGGATCTGAAAAAGAAGAGAGGATGTGAAGCAGAAGAGGAAGTGTGGAGGAAAGGAGAGAGTGAACTAGAGCACCTCTGATAGCTAGGCTTACCAGATCTCCAACCGGGACAGAGTGCTAGACCTTTAGGAGAAGGAATGTGGGCAGGTGTAGCTTGTTAAACCTTAGAGCAAAATCCTAGGCATGTCTACTCAGAAGCAAGCCCCATTGTGTTCAGTGGGGCTTGCTTCTGAGTAGACATGCCTAGGATTGTGCTTAAACTTTATTTGATGCTGGCAGCGCTTATTTTCATAAGCTGAAGTAATTATAAATAGTACAATAGGAAAGTTTTATCTGAAAAAGATGCTCTGCTTTCTCCCTCCCCATCCAGTAGATCCTTTCTGCTTCTTTCAGTACTACTAACCAGCATCCTAGTTGGTGGCTATTTCTGAAAGAGTCGGGGAAAGGCACATCCGATTAGTTCTTTTCCAGTGGAAACCACAAAGCCTTAAAGAGCTGATCTGGCTTGTCAAACTCCTGGCTCTCTGCCAGAGGAGCATGATTAGCTGCAGCAGAGGAAATGTGCCGTACAGTGTTCTTGATTCCCCCCCCCCCCCCCCCCCTATAAATGATGTATTCTTTAGATTCAGCTTTACATAGGATTTCAGTCTGGCTTCTTGCCAGGCTTCTGCTCCTCTCATCTTCAAAGCAAAAGGCGGTAATTTAGAAGAAACCATGCAAGTGGGTGTGACTTGGGGACTATTTGTAGCGCTTTTGCAGTTTGCCCATTCTCTGTGGTGGTGTAAGCAAAAAGGGTGGGGTTTTTTGTGTGTGTTTGCTAGCAGAGGCAGGCTGATGCTCTGACTGTTCCTGGGGTGCCAGGAGCAAAGACCGTCTGGGCTGTGATGGCTTATTTGGGAATCTCAGGATAATTGTAACTGCAGTTTTGCTTCTACTGAGCTTTGAGACCATGCCTGTCTTCTCATCTAAGTAGGGACTTTTTCCTGAGATTATGGCTTTTCTGATTGTGAATCTTTCTTGCAGTTTCAAGCTCTCTAAGAAGTAGTGCCAGTTTCCCTGGGTTGCAGCAGGGTGATATTGCCAGTGCATTCATCTAGTAGCCTATTTATGGCCTTCAGGTGGAGATGTTGTAGTAGTTTGTTGTAAAGCAATAAGCCTTCACAACAGCTGGAGATGGAGAATGTTGAGCTCTGGCAATCAGGGTTGGGAAGAAAAGTGGCGGGCAATAAAATCACTCCTGAGTTGAGTTTTTAAAATATTTCTTACTTTGATATCCTTCCCTTCCTCCAAGGAGCTCAGGATAGCACACATGGTTCTCTCCTCCCCACAAAATCTCTAGGCTGAGAAATGTGCAGCGCCTTGCACCACTTACAGTGCCGCACCCCCTCCAGCAATGCCACTGCCTGGTTGAAGTAATAATCCTGTTTTATAAGAAGTTGTTGGTGTGACCTGTGTTAGCTAGAGATTTATTTGATGTATTAGAAGCAGGCCTGGAGTATCTTCACCATAGAACCCCATTCTTGTTCAAAGGTGCTTGGTCTGCTGACTTAACATAACATAAGAACATAAGAAGAGCCCTGCTGGATCAGGCCAAAAGCCCATCTAGTCCAGCTTCCTGTGTCACACAGTGGCCCCACCAGATGCCTCAGGGAGCACAAGACAACAAGATAACCTGTTTCCCGTTGACACTCCCTTGCACCTAGCACAGAGAAAACCCACTTCTAAAAACCAGGAGGTTGCTTATGGCTTGTAACCTGTGATGGCCTTTTCCTCCATGAATCTGTCCAAACCCCTTTTAAAGGCATCTAGGCCAGATGCCATCACCACATCCTGTGGCAAGGAGTTCCACAGATGAATTACACGCTGGGTAAAGAAATATTTTCTTTTGTCTGTTCTAACTCTCCCTCCACTCAATTTTAGTACATGTCCCCTGGTTCTGGTGTTGTGCGAGAGGGAGAAGAATTTCCCTCTATCCACTCCATCCCATGCATAATTTTATACGTCTCAATCATGTCCCCCCTCAGGCACCTTTTTTCTAGGCTGAAAAGCCCCAGACGCTGTAGCCTTTCCTCATAAGGGAAGTGCTCCAGCCCACGAATCGTTCTGGTCGCTCTTTTCTGCACCTTTTCCAATTCAACTATATCCTTTTTGAGGTGTGGTGACCAGAACTGGATACAATACTCCAGATGTGGCCTTACCATTGATTTGTACAAAGGCATAATGATATTGGCCGTTTTATTCTCAATCCCTTTTTTAATGATCCCGAGCATGGAATTGGCCTTCTTCACAGCCCCTGCACACTGGGTCGACACTTTCATTGACCTGTCCACCAGCACCCCAAGATCTCTCTCTTGATCCGTCACAGACAACTCAGAACCCATTAGCGTATATGTGAAATTTTGGTTTCTTGCCCCAATGTGCATCACTTTGCACTTACTTACATTGAAGCGCATCTGCCATTTTGCTGCCCATTCTCCCAGTTTGGAGAGATCCTTCTGGAGCTCTTCACAATCCCTGCTGGTCTTCACCACCCGGAAAAGTTTAGTGTCATCTGCAAACTTGGCCACCTCACTGCCTATCTCCGACTCCAGGTCATTTATGAATAAGTTGAAAAGCACCGGTCCCAAGACCGATCCTTGGGGCACACCGCTTTTCACCTCTCGCCATTGTGAAAATTGCCCATTGACTCCCACTCGCTGTTTCTTGGTCTTCAACCAGTTCCTAATCCACAAGAGGACCTGCCCTCTTATTCCCTGACTGTGGAGTTTTCTCAGGAGCCTTTCATGAGGGACCGTGTCAAACGCCTTCTGAAAATCCAGATATATAATACCCACGGGTTCGCTCGCATCCACATGCCTGTTGACCTTTTCAAAAAATTCTAAAAGGTTTGTGAGGCAAGACTTCCCCTTGCAGAAGCCATGCTGACTCACCCTCAGCAGAGCTTGTTCTTCTATGTATTTTAAGATTTTATCCTTAATGAGACTTTCCACCATCTTCCCTGGAACAGATGTTAGGCTGACCGGCCTGTAGTTTCCCGGGTCCCCCCTCCTTCCTTTTTTAAAGATTGGCATGACATTAGCTATCCTCCAATTCTCTGGCACGGTGGCCGTTTTAAGGGACAAGTTGCATATTTTGGTCAAGAGGTCAGCAACTTCATTCTTGAGTTCCTTCAGAACTCTTGGGTGGATGCCATCCGGGCCTGGTGATTTATTGATCTATATTTTGTCAATTAAGTCTGAGACGTCTTCTCTTTTAACCTCTATTTGACTTAATTCTTTAGTCAGGGGAGACCGTTCCGGCAGCGGTATTTGCCCGAGGTCTTCTGCCGTGAAGACAGATGCAAATAACTCGTTTAATTTCTCGGCAGTCTCCAAGTCCCCTTTTATCACCCCTTTCTCTCCCTCACCATCCAGCGGACCAACCGTTTCCCTGGCAGGTTTCCTGCTTCTAACATATTTGAAGAAGCTTTTATTATTCCCTTTTATGTTGCCTGCCATACGTTCCTCAAAGTCTTGCTTGGCCTCCCGTATCATCTTTTTACATTTCTTTTGCCACAGTTTGTGCTCCTGTTTATTTTCCTCATTAGGGCAAGGCTTCCATTTACGGAAGGAAGCTTCCTTGCCTTTTATAGCCTCCTTAACTGTGCTTGTTAGCCATGCCGGCACCCTCCTGGACTTGGTCGAGCCCTTCCTCCACATCTTTGAAGAAGTCTTGTGCTAGTGTATAACCCTATTTCATTTTGAGGTTCTGGTGTTGCAGTGGCAAATTCCTGCTTCTGAACCCAGAACAGTTGCCTTTCTGGTGTGTAGCTCTGAGCTTTGTGGGCTGCTGGAGGGCTGCATCCTTCAGTGCCTCTTGCATTGTGTGGAAGGATGGTGGTGATTTTGCAGTTTTGTTCATTGTGCCTCATGAGTACTGTACTGTATTTGGGCAGCCCAGAGGCAGCCTCCTGTGATGGTTTAAAGCACGACCCACACCGCACAAGTTCCGGTGCGTCCCGGGCTTGTGCGGAGCTCACGCAGCTGTGTGGCCTCCATTTTATGAGATCGCATCAGAACGCGGGAGACCTGCGCTCTCCGGAGTTCTGGCGCGATCTGAATTGACCCTGATCAAGATTTTGAGGGGGTGGGACGCGGAGCTAGTTTTTTGACCAACGGGATAAGAGGGGGTTTCAGCCAATTGGAGTGCACTTATGTTTCAGCCAATCAGCAATTATAAGGCGGGACAATCAGGAGGGACTAATTGCAGGACGACACGGATGGAGAACAGGGCAGCGCTTGGAGGCTGGCGTCCAGACACCTACGCTCACGCGCCTCCGTGCCGGAACTCGTGCGGTGTGTGTCGGCCTTAAGACAGCAGTACCTTTGCAACCAAGGCCCAAATTTTACTTGTGTTTCCTAGCCTGCTCCTGTTTTTGTTTCACAGACGCTGCCACAGGAGAACATTTCTGTGGGATTGTGCCCATGATGTATCGGATCCATCTGCTGTCTTCAGTTGTGCCCATCATGCATTGCCTGAGGTGGCCCTCGGTCCTTGCCTTGTTGTTAGGCTACCTCCGTTTTTGGTGGAGATTATGGAGAGCTTTTCTGTGTTTCTTTACAGTGTCTCTTTTTGGTAGGCTTACCATCGTCCCGGAATTGACGCTGGCTTCGGCCTAGAGCAGACCAGAGCTGCTCCCAAGGGTGCACTGTGGCTGCCCAACGGGGTTCCTGCTTCTGTCGTGTCGTTGACCGGAAGTTCCGGAAGCCAATTGGACAGCCGCAGTGCACCCTTGGGAGCGGATCGGGTCCACTCTAGGCCGAAGCCAGCATAAATTCTGGGACGATGGTATGCCTACTTTTTGGCAACAAAAGCTGATGTAAGAGCAGAGAAGAGTGGACAAAACACTTCATGATGAGTGCACTAGCACTTACTGTATGCTTCTGTTTTGCTTATTTATTACTTAAGTGTTTAACCTGCTTCCTGGCCAAGGCCGTTGAGATGGATTTGTTTACTTCTCAGGATGAGTGCTGAGAGGGCTTGACATGATCAGGATACTTGAAAAGTGGGAAGATCAATCTCTCTTTACACTACAGGCTTGTGATGGTTCTGAAGATGTCTGAGCAGCCCACGGATGCTGACTGAATGGCTGCCTCAGGGGTTGAACAGAGTTGCCCCCTCCACCCACCTTCATTGCTCCTCCTCTAAATTTGAAAAGGAAGAGGGAAATGGAGCAGAAGGATAGAGTAGAGGTGGGCCAGAGTGTCCTTCCTTTTTGAATCCAGGGAGCAGGAGGAAGTGGGGTGGCAGCTGATGTGCTGCTGGATAAGGGGGAGGGGCAGTATTTGGTGCATTGCCTCAGGCACTGAGAAGTCTTAGCAGTGCAAAATGAGAACTCCCAGACTGTTCCCTTCTGTTTCTTGGTGAGACTCAGGAATGGCTAGTGAAAAATAAAAACACCATATACAGGCTCAGAGCACACGTCTCTGTGCCTAACTAGGATTTCAGGCTAGTCACAGGACACATTTCTCAGTTCACAGGTGATTGGTTCCTGTTCTAGATTGGTCCCTGTTCCAAAGGTGTTTCCAGGGTCCACAAAGCTCTGGTTTCAGAACGGAAGCTTGAATGTTTGCTTTCACCTAAAAATGGAATAAACCAACTTTGTCTGTTTTGAAACAAGACAGTACCTTTGGGGATGGGCGTCTTTAGCACCTGGGAGATGCACATCATTCTAGACAAAGATATTTGATGATGGAACTTATGTAAATAAAATATATAGATATAGAAATAGAGATAAATAAAATGTAAATTTTGGGGTATTGTTTTGTTGTAAACTACCCTGGATCTAGGGCCAGCGGGTGGCGCAGTGGGTTAAACCGCTGAACCATGAGCTGTCGTTCAAAAGGTCGGCAGTTCAAATCTGCGACGGGGTGAGCTCTCGTTGCTTGGCCAGCTCCTGCCAACCTAGCAGTTCCAAAGCATTTTAATGTGAGTAGATAAATAGGTACCGCTTGCGGGAAGGTAAACAGCGCTCCATGTTCCAGCCGCATGCTACGCGCTGCAGCAAGGAGAGTTATGCTGGCCACATGACCACGGAGGCATCTTTGGACAATGCTGGCTCTTCGGCTTTGAAATGGGGATGAGCAGCGCACCCTAGAGTTGGACACGACTGGACTTAATTGTCAGGGGTCACCTTTACCTACCCTGGATCTTTTACTGTATAAGAGTGCAATCCTGCGCAAACATAGGCTGGCAGAGTGAGTGCTCCTTTTGCAGCTCCTCTAGTATAAGCGGCGCCAGTGTGGAGGCCAGTACAGCTCAGACCGCTGCCGGATAGACTTTACGCTGCCAGATGCAGGTGAGTGCTGTGGCGGGAGAGCGTGGGGAGGGAGGGCAGGAATGGGGAGGGAGGGGACCATTGGCTGGCCTGGCCTGGGAGCGGGCGGGGATATCAATGCTGGGTTGCGCTGATATCCAACACCCCTTTCCAGGCCGGGCCAGCCTTACATAGCCTCTCCAGACGTGTGCCAGCTAAAGAGCTGGTGCACATCCAAGGACTCTGGGGACTCTGGTACTTACACCGGGGGAAAGAGACAAATGTCCCTTTCCCCTGAGGTGAGCCCCAGCCGCACTGACATGGCCCACATCCTGACATGAATGCAGCGGCCAGCCCTTTAGGCCGGCCAACGCATCTTAGGCAGGATCGGGCTGTAAGGTGTATGCTTCCCTGCTGACTGGACAAGAGGCACTTTTTCAATTGGTGCTCTCTTACATTTTGCAGGGGGAGAGTAACTGCCCCCCCCTTTCACCCCAGCACAGTGTTTTTCTGGTGGCTGTTGCTGGTGGCGTTCTGCATTTTTTTTTTAAAGATTGTGAGCCCTTTTGGTACAGGGGGCCATTTAATCATTTCATTTTTGTCTGTAAACCGCTTTGTGAACTTTTTGTTGAAAAGCGGTATATAAATACTGTTAATAATAATAATATAAGCTTTTAAAAATAAAATAAACATGTAACTTTCTCTCATTCCCTAGGGTCAGGTTTCCATGACACATTTAGAGAATGTGGGCCAATCCGCTGTCTACCTGCATTATGAGTCTCAACCATACATGTTCAGGGAGAACACTTTTGACTTAAAGTGTGTTTATAGAAGTTCATGTTGGATCTCCTCATCTCTGTGTAGGCTTGTCCCTTTCATATGTTCTCTTGAATGCCTGCTGCTTCTGCAAGTGGGAGGTACCTAGGAGAGGTGACTGCCCCTGGAGGGGGCAGATGGAGGGCATGGCCAGTAAGCTGAGTCAGGCTGCTCCAGAAGTCAAAGGGCCAACCCGGTCCTAAAGTGTTTCCTAAATTCTGGAGAGGGGGACAACTCCAAGAGGACCAGTTAAAATATCACTTGAATTCCCGGATGGCAGGGCTGGTCTGTTCATATGACCAGTTGAGACAGGTACCCCAAGTGACAGATTGGCATGAAGCATCAACCTCCTCTACTGTCCTCACTCTGTGGAGTCAAAAAGGAAGAGTGGAAGAGGAAGGGTAGAGAGGAGGGTGGTAGGCTGGAGTGTGCCCATCATTCTCTCCTCCACACTTCCTCTCTGCTTTGTTCTCCTCTCTTCCTTTTTGAATTCAGGCACTGGGAGGAGCTACAGTGGGTGTGAAAACATGGCTGCAAGCTTCCAGTGCTAGGAGCGCTGGAGAGCTGTTTTTTTTTTTTCTCCTTCCAGCGGGCCATGTGTGGTTTTTTCCTCCCTCCAGCCCGCTTGCCATGTTAGAAGTTTCAACTGTGAGCTCGAAGCTAGAAAAGATGGCGGCCTCATGCACCAATAGGAAGACTGCTTGGCTGCACAGGAGCTTGGGAGATGTAGTACGAGGGATGAGGAAATAAAGATGGCAGCCTCATGCACCAATAGGAAGGCTGCTTGGCTGCAAAGGATCTTGGGAGATGTAGTGTGAGGGACAAGAAACAACAGCAGCCATTTTGATTTTTGGTCATTTCCGTTCTTTTTGGGAGCCCCGGTAGCAGCAATATTTAAGCATGCTAGGAATGTCACTTCCTGCTATTTCGGAGTTGAAAAACAAACGCAGCCCATGTCGGGGGAAGGCAGCATTTGGCGCACAACCTCAAGTGCTAGGAGGTCTTAGACCGGCCCTGCTAAGTTGGGATTGGAGTGATCATTTTTGACCAGGAGCCCATTCCCCCACCCCAAATATGGGAGAAGCTGGAAGAACATTGGAGAAAATGAAGGACATTTCAGCTGCCGTCTGCAGGGGATCTATTGTGCCCCTCTCAGATACTTCAAAACACAATGATAAATAGTGTAGATTGTTTAGTATCAATCATCTATCCTTAGATGGCAGTCTTTCTCAGCCAGTTGGTAAATGGACCCTTAGTTCTCTTAATGGCACCAGAGCATTCCATTGAGCTCCTTGGAGATGGACACATTCATTGTAGCTTGAGAAAGACATTTTAAAAACAAAATCACCTGTGTTTATTATTGTGCAAACAAGGATTAATTAATAGGAAAACAACGTGTTGTTTTCTTCATACTTCTAAAACAATATTTTTCTCATCAGTTTCTGCAAGCACTGTATATTGTTAAAAATTGTGCTATTGTTATAGTTACTGTATAAAATCAAGTTTATATGTGTGTAACAAGATTTTCCAAAGCAAGTAGAGGGGGAAACCCCATTCATTGTCTACTGATATAAAAGAATACTTTTTAAAAAAAGCGATTAAAACATTCATAAATAGATGTAAAGCTTAATTTTGTTGCAGTAATGTGTTGGATGAATGAGATTAAGGTTTTGTTGCCATTGCTTTTGTGGTCTTGGGCCAAAGTCCACCAGTCCTGGCTCCTACGCAAGCCCCTTACCTTAGAGTAGACTAAGGCATAAGACTGGAGCATAGTCTCTTCCCATTTGTTCCAAGGGGCTGGTGGAGGAGGCGTCCCCTGAGGATTGCTGGTCTTCCCTTTCTCTTTTTCCTTTCCCTTCTCTGCTCTCTTGAGGGGGCAGCTAACATATGGTTAAGAAGTTAAATTTCATTCTGTTGCAGAGCTTCAGTGCTTTAAATCCTGCATAGGACTGAGGGCTGCCTGGCAGCTTGTTGGGAGACCTGGCTGGAGCGGCCTTTTGTGCAGCGACTCAGCCTTGCGCTTGGCGATAGGGCCCTGCAAAGATTTGTCCAGGGCAAAGGTGATGAATTGAGCCTAGCAGGAGGGACAGATGGCCAGAATCCTCTCTCATTATTGCATCTGGAATCCCCCCGCTATTTATTGATGAAAGCTTTGTGTAATTACCTCTCTATGCAAGACAGATTTATGCCCCTTTGCAGCTCAAAGAAAACACAATGCTGAAAACAAGAGTCATCCAGGCTTTGATCCTGATTTCACAACGCCCTGACTTGCATGCCTTGCTGGTCCCTGAGCAAACGTGCTGGAACAATACACAAGAGGAGATGCCTCTCTGTGTATCTGTTGGACTTACAGTTTTGAGAAATAACCGTTCCAGAAGGCTGCATATGACTGCAGCAAGTAACAGGAGGATCCAGAATGCCTCCTTCCTTCCTGGCGAAAAGTGTTCTCGTTTCCTCCCCTCCCTACTTGCCCTAGTTGCATCAAAATCCCTCCTTCAGGAAGGAAGTTCATAAATTGAGTGTGACCACAGGCAGGCCAGCTCAAGGCCTCCTGGCACTTTTTTCTTCTTCACATTTTTATACCGCCCTTCCTCCAAGGAGCTCAGAGTGGTGTACATATTTCCTCCCCTCCTTTTGTCCTCACAACAACCCTGTGAGGTAGGTGGGGCTGAGAGATAGTGACTGGCCCAAGGTCACCCAGGAAGCTTCATGGCTGAGTGGGGAATTGAACCTGGATCTTCCAGGTCTAAGTCCGACTCCCAAACCACTACACCATCCTGGCTCTTGTGGCAGGGTACCATGTGCTGTCCCCCCTTTACCTGGTGGTGCACCAGCTTCTGCCACTGTCAGTCCGTGGATTCGGAAGGGAAAGAAGGAACAGAGCAGAAGAAGGAGTGAGGAGAAAAGGATTGTGGTGGACCAGAGCAACTCCTCTCCTTTCTTTTCCTGTTCTCCTCTTCCTTTTTGAACCCAGGGAGCAGGAGAAGGAATGGCAGGCCACAGAGACTGCTCTATCATGTGTCCTAGCCAGATGTTACTGTGCTATTGGTGGGACGTGGAGGAGAGCCTCTCCAGGAGAACTTAAAGCCCATGCAGGTTCATATGACTGAAGACAGTTTTTTTTTGGGGGGGGGCCCTCTTGAGCATTTACATGAATTATGATATTCATATGAATGATTCTGTGTAAACACAACTGTTTTGGGAGGGGTGCAGGGAATTTGGGGCACGTGAAAGTAGACACACCTACCCTTACAGCGCAATCCTAACCAACTTTCTAGTACCGGTGTAGCTGTGCCAACAGGGCGCACACTGCATTTTGCAGTGCAGGGGCAGACATGGAGACCTCTTAACATAAGAACATAAGAAGAGCCCTGCTGGTTCAGGCCAAAGGCCCATCTAGTCCAGCTTCCTGTATCACACAGTGGCCCCACCAGATGCTTCCGAGAGCACACAGTCAGCAAGATAACCTGTTTCCTGTTGTCACTCCCTTGCACCTGGCACAGAGAAAACCTACTTCTAAAACCAGGAGGTTGCTTATGGCTTGTACCCTGTGATGGTCTTTTCCTCCATGAATCTATCCAAACCCCTTTTAAAGGCATCAAGGCCAGGCGCCATCACCACATCCTGTGGCAAGGAGTTCCACAGATGAATTACACGCTGGGTGAAGAAATATTTTCTTTTGTCCGTTCTAACTCTCCCTCCACTCAATTTTAATGCATGTCCCCTGGTTCTGGTTTTGTTCAAGAGGGAGAAGAATTTCTCTCTGTCCACTCTCTCCATCCCATGCATAATTTTATACATCTCAATCATGTCCCCCCTCAGGCACCTTTTTTCTAGACTGAAAAGCCCCAGACGCTGTAGCCTTTCCTCATAAGGGAGGTGCTCCAGCCCATGAATCATTCTGGTCGCTCTTTTCTGCACCGTTTCCAACTCAACTATATCCTTTTTGAGGTGCGGTGACCAGAACTGGATACAATACTCCAGATGTGGCCTTACCATTGATTTGTACAAGGGCATAATGATATTGGCCGTTTTTATTCTCAATCCCTTTTTTAATGATCCTGAGCATGGAATTGGCCTTCTTCACAGCCCCTGCACACTGGGTCGACACTTTCATCGACCTGTCCACCAGCACCCCAAGACCTCTCTCCTGATCCTTCACAGACAGCTCAGAACCCATTAGCATGTATGTGAAGTTTTGATTTCTTGCCCCAATGTGCATCACTTTGCACTTACTTACATTGAAGCGCATCTGCCATTTTGCTGCCCATTCTCCCAGTTTGGAGAGATCCTTCTGGAGCTCTTCACAATCCCTGCTGGTCTTCACCACCCGGAAAAGTTTAGTGTCGTCCGCAAACTTGGCCACCTCACTGCTTATCCCCAACTCCAGGTCATTTATGAACAAGTTGAAAAGCACCGGTCCCAAGACCGATCCTTGGGGCACACCGCTTTTCACCTCTCGCCATTGTGAAAATTGCCCATTGACTCCCACTCGCTGTTTCCTGGTCTTCAACCAGTTCCTAATCCACAGGCGGACCTGCCCTCTTATTCCCTGACTGTGGAGTTTTCTCAGGAGCCTTTCATGAGGGACCGTGTCAAACGCCTTCTGAAAATCCAGATATATAATATCCACGGGTTTGCTCGCATCCACATGCCTGTTGACCTTTTCAAAAAATTCTAACAGGTTTGTGAGGCAAGACTTCCCCTTGCAGAAGCCATGCTGACTCTCCCTCAGCAAAGCCTGTTCTTCTATGTGTTTTAAGATTTTATCCTTAATGAGACTTTCCACCATCTTCCCTGGAACAGATGTTAGGCTGACCGGCCTATAGTTTTCCGGGTCCCCCCTCCTTCCTTTTTTAAAGATTGGCGTGACATTAGCTATCCTCCAATTCTCTGCCACAGTGGCCATTTTAAGGAACAAGTTGCATATTCAAGGTGAGGGAACAGGATGGTGTAGTGGTTTGGGAGTCAGACTTAGACCTGGAAGATCCAGGTTCAAATCCCCGCTCAGCCACGAAGCTTCCTGGGTGACCTTGGGCCAGTCACTATCTCTCAGCCCCACCTACCTCACAGGACAAAAAGGAGGGGAGGAAATATGTACACCACTCTGAGCTCCTTGGAGGAAGGGCGGTATAAAAATGTGAAAAATAAAAAATAAAAATAAATTTGTTCCCTTACCTCGGGGCTTTATTGCGGCTGCACCCGCGCTGGAAAGTTGGTTAGGATTGTGCTGTTAGTCTTGAAAGCTCTGCTTCCTTCTATCAGATATATAAGGAGTGGGGGAAGACTAGAATGCGTCAGAAAGGTGCTTTGTGCATGCTCTAGGTCACTCTCTTTTTTAGTATTGTGTGTGGTGGGCTGGCAATATTCCTGCTAACGAAAGCTTCTTCAGTGTTGGTTGAATAGTTGCTAGTTGTAAACTTGTAAACCTGCTTTTCTCACAGAGTCAGTGCAGTTTACATTAATATTGGTTTATTGTATTGTGTTTACATTGCTTTTATGTTTTTGTGAGCCCTCATGAGACCTATGGGGGAAAGGCAGGTAATGAATGAATAGATAAATAAATAATGCAGCGTAATACAGATTTTGGATGTAATGTGATACTTTTGAGACTCCTGCCATTCTTCTGCTGGTGCACAGTGTATCCTCTTGGGGCATATCTGTGCTACACAGTTAAGCTGGTTTACAAGACATTCCATTTCCTCAGGGAACCCTGGGAACTCCAGTTTCACAAGGAAGCACGGGATCTCAAGTAGCGAATTCTCAGCACCACCATCAGGCTATGTCCCAGGATATGCAGTTTAGAGGACTGTGTGTGATACTTTTCTGCCTAGCCTGGAACAGAAATTGCTTTGGCCTAGAACAAGGGTGACCAACTGTCCAACATGAACGCTCCTGGCCCTTTAACGCTTGTAGCAGCTGAGGACATTTGTATAGCTGAGGGCATTTCATGCGTTAGCAGCTCCATCAGCATTTCCAGCTGCCAAGGTTTTGTCTTTTACACCATTGTTTCTCAAAGTTCTCCCTGTGAGTAGGGGAGAACTTTGGGTGCTTGCGGGGGTGGGGCAATGGCGGCAGTAGCAATCTGGGGGGATCACACCGCTGCCGGGGACAAAAGGGGTATTTTTAGACTTACTGGGGGTTGGGCCGTCCTCCGGAGGGTGCAGCCCCCCCCCCCAGTGGGCCTCCCCAAGCCTCCGAATGGCTTCTGGAGGCAAATAAAGCCCACTCCTAGTTTTCAGGGAAACCAGGAAGTAAACTGGAAGTGGGCTTTAATCGCCTCCAGGAGCGTTTCGGAGGCTTGGGGAGGCCTGCTGGGGGGGGGGGCGTGTAGGCAACTGGGGACAAAAGGGGTATTTTATAGACTTACCGAGGGTTGGGCTGTCCGGAGGAGGACAGCCCGACCCCCAGTAAGTCTAAAAATACCCCTTTTGTGCCCAGCAGCAGTGCAAACCTCGGATTGCTGCTGCCGCCATTACAGATCACCATTCGCCTTTAGGGGGTGGTGACCTGCCCCTTCTCCAAGTGGCGGGTCGCGACCCACCACTTTGAGTACCCCTGTTCTACACAACTTTTAAGAACACAGAGGCCCTAATGGTGGAAGGTTGGCCACCCCTGGCCTAGGCTAGAATGAGATGTTCCTTGGTGGTGGCTGGCTGTGGCAGCATGGTGGCCAGGATCAGCCCAAGATCTCCAGCAGCTGAGGCAGCATGCCAAATGCTGCCACCTCCTCCTTACCCAGCAGTTCGCCAACCTTTTCTATGCTTTCACTCCACTCTCCTCTTCCTTTTTGAATCCAGAAAGTGGAAGAGTATGGTAGGCTAGGTTGTACCTGTCTCTGCTCTAACCCACCACTCTCCTTCCTTTTTGAATCCAGGGAAAAGGAGAAAGTGGCTGGGATGCTGCTGGCTGAGGGAGGGAGGGAAGCATTTGGTGCAACTCCTCAAGTTCAGGGAAGAAGTCTGGGGCCAGCCCTGGCTGGGAGCTCTTGCAGTCGCCTCCCATCTGCCCTGCAATCCACCTTGTCCTTTTCCTCTGAGAACTGCAGCACTTTGCTGCCTAAGGCAAACATGTTGCATTCTGTGGACATCCCCCTTTTCCAGGCAATTGTTCACAAGGGATTGGATTGAAAACTTGACATGTATTTTATTTCTGAATGAACCCAGATGCAAACAGGACTCGGGAGGGAAAAGGAAAACATTAACCCTCGGCAATAGTAACAACTATCACTCATCTTATTTATGATACGGTAGCTCCACTGATTGATTAATGCTGCTATAAAGGAAGCTCTCAGAGGAATATTTCTTCTTGTAAACAAAAAGGAAATATGAAGGGAGGTGAACAGAGGGCTGCAGAGATGGAGATATATGTGCAGCTATTATTATGCTTCTCTATAAGCAGCTGGGCTAGGACACTTTCTCACTTCTTGGTTCTCTCTTTAGCACAAAGAACATCTTTCTTTGACTACAAGAGAGAATGAGCCTATCGGGGCCCCCAGGGGCCCAGGGTCATCCGACAGGGAGAGCTCCACATCACAAGGGTGCACCTCACTCATGAGTGCAGGCCAGGGGAGTTGGAGCATAGAGGAAAGAATATACTTATCAGACAGTGGAGCTCGATGCAACAAATTTACTTTATTTTACTCAATAATGCTGGGCCTGTCTGGGAATACCTCTTCCAAATGTCCCACAGAGCTGCCGTCAATCAGTTCTCTCTCTCTCTCTCTCTCTCTCTCTCTCTCTGCTCATTGTTTTCCAATGGACTTCTGCCAGAAACCTACCGCTGGACCTCCCCTTCTTGCTCCTCCCTGCTTGTGCGCTGAGCCTAGCAGAGCCACTCCCTCTTTGCCTGCTTCACTGAGAAGGCGTAGTTCCTACCTGTGGGGGCCAAAGTGTGCCAAGGCACAAATGCCCCTTCCCAGTGGGCCTCTGAGCAGGGTTGAAGGTGAAAGGGGCAGCTCATCCCAGTTGGTGGCCAGTCTGGGGAAGCCAGCATCTCTCTGTCTGCCCAGCTCCTCAGGCTGGCTCACACCCCTGTCTGCTTGCTTCTTCTCCCCCATCAGGCTTCCTCCACCACCTTGTCCTGCCCCCATCAATCCCACACCGATGTATGTGTAGTAGTCCCCTGCCTCCTCCCACCCTGGGATGCCTGAATCCCTAACCTGTCTCAAGTGTGGGCTTGAGACTGGAGCGTGTTCACCTGGTTCAACCACAGCCCCTGTCCTACGTTCAAGCAAGACCCTGAACTGCTATGGGACCTTTCTTGGCCAGTCCTGAGAGAATGACCGCCCCTATCTCCTACCTCGGGGGGGGGGGGCGCCCTGGCAGGACCCTAGAGCCACATACTGAGAGCTCTTGATGCTGAAATGCTGTAGTGCAATCCTATGCATGTCTACTCAGAAGTAAGCCCCATTGAGTTAAAGGGGATTTACTCTCAGGAAAGTGTGCATAGGATCAGAGCCTTAGAGGTCAATCCCATCTCACCACCACCACCACCACCAATGCAGCCACGCCAAAAATGAGTGCACTGTATCCAGTGAGGGGAGAGGGCGGATCGGGAGGCGTCGGAGGGGAATGATTTCCCCTTACCTCTCTTTAGCCTCCTGCTCCTCAGTGGGTCTCCTCAGACCTGCGCCAGCTTAATAGCTGGCGCAAGTCTGAGGAGAATAAAGAGGTAGGGAGGCTTGAAAAAGAGGGGATAGGATCCAGCATGCACCATTGCTGCCAGATTCATCCCCTCCTGCTGCACCCTGCCCTTTTTTCCCCCCCTCCCTGCCCGCCCCACCACTGCCTTTACCTGGTTCTGCAGGCGCGGCAGGAACCAGCAACAGACATAGAGTGCTGACGCCTCATGTGGCAGCGCTTCCAAAATGGCTGCCAGTGGAGCGCTGTGCACATTTTACGGCATCAGAAGACACCCCCCCCCCCCCAGAAGCCCAATCCTGCGTAGGATTGGGCTGTCAAGTCATTCTCCCTTTGGAGAGCTCCAAGGCTAAATGGGAGACAATGTGAGCCTGTCTGCAGTCTCCATGGTGCTGCTATTCTTAACAAGGTAGTGGATCTGTTGCTATTGTGGATTCTGGCCTCCTACAGGCATCTGAGATAGCCCCCTGGTGGGAGGAGGACCTGCCCAGTCTGTTTTAAAGAAACTGCATCCTTGCTTTTCATCCTTTATGGTTTCTGTCACTTTAAAACTCTATCCAGAAAGCTTTTTTAGATATGCAGTCAGAGGGATTCCTGATATATATCAGTCCTGTCATATTGCTAGCTTCCTTCATACTGTCATATGTCATATTGCTAGTTTCTGGCTGGAAATTAACTTGGCTCATCATGGGTCACATTTTGGATACACTTCACACAACTTACTGTACTTCAGGAGAGGTGAGGTTTGGGGGAAGGCAGGGCAGGAGATTGCTGTGGGAGAGGGGGGGGAAGAGTAGTTCCCTTGAGGGAACTTCCTTCCATATGCAGTAATTAGGCTCTAACCCAAAGGAAGTATGTTTGTGCTTCAAAATATTTGTTTTTACTCATATGCAAATACAGTATAATTGCCTAAAAGCCACCAGGGTTCATTAACTAAGATTTCTTTAATCAGGTGACAGCCATAATCAGCAGCCATTGGAGGAGTGTATTGTTAACTCTCCTGCTGTGCCTTAAGTGATCTGTAGAGAGAGAAAATGAAAGATGTAAATATCAAAGGCTGTTGGGACTTAACGGGAATAGAACCGGCCCAAGGAGCCAGGAGCCCTGCCTGCTTAGAGAGCCAGAGCCAATCCTGGTTTTCCAGCACATGTGTAAATACATAGACACAAAGCATTGATTTGCCAAGTGCATGCAAAATATTTTGAATGCAACTTTTAAAAACAGCCTGTGTTCAGTAGCAAATGGATGCTTGTTGGTTTGATTGATGGGAGGGAAAAGCCCAAAATAATTCCAGTTTAATGGCCAAGGTATATATAGATGATAGTAGTTAGTATTTTACACAGTCAGCTTCTAAACTGCTCTCCTGTTTTAACACACACCAGCAACGTTTTTTTTTTTTTTAAATGTCATTGTATTTATTTTGCTGGTTTTCTCTCTTCAGCTGCAAATCTTCATTTTCTTCTTCTTCTCTCTTTTTAGCCATGTCTGCATTCGAGGTTCAGCCACTTCCTGCTGAGGTCCATGAAGGAAGCATAGCCCGGTTTGCCTGCAAAATAACTGCGAACCCTCCTGCTATCATCACCTGGGAAGTAAATCGGACAACCTTGCCAATAGCTATGGACAGGTGCGGATTGTTGGTTTACTTTATGCTAAATCTGTTTATTTCATTTGTGTCTTGCCTTTTCCAAGAAACTCGGAGCGATGTATGAGGGTGTCTCATTTATCATCCAAATGAGTGTTTTGTCTGAATGGGGATTCAAACTCATGTTTTCCTGGTTCATGTCCCGCACTCTGTTTACACAGACTCTCCAAACCATTATGAGACTCCAAACCATTATGAGACTCATGCTTGTTTACATGGTCAAGGTTCCAATTGTGGGGTGGATGTTTCTGAGAGCACAGGAACAAGATCTGAACATTGGAGGTCAGAGAAGGGATATTAAATGGGGACAGAATTATGCAAAGAGAGCTATATTGTGCATAGTACCTGCTTTAAAACTTTGTTTCCCATGTTGTATTCTATGTTCTACTTCAGATCTAATACAAAATACCGATCCGCTTTCTCTTATTTTGCCCACACCCCTAATCCTTTTAGGATAACTGCATTACCATCAGGAGTGTTGCAGATCTATGGTGTTCAACAGAAGGATGCTGGGAATTACCGCTGTGTTGCTACAACGGTAGCCAATAGGCGGAAAAGTGTGGAGGCGATGCTCACTGTTATTCCAGGTAAACAGAAACATAAGAAGTGACCTGCTGGATCAGGCCAAGGGCCTATCTAGTCCAACTTCCTGTATCTCACAGTGGCCCCACCAGATGCCTCAGGGAGCACTCAAGACAACAAGATATCTGTATCCTATTGCCACTTCCTTGCATCTGGCATTCAGAGACAGGCTACCTCTAAAACCTGGAGGCTGCAAATAGTCATCATGGCTTGTAACCTGTGATGGACGTTTCCTCCATAAATCTGTCTGATCACCTTTTTAAAGACATCTAGGCCAGGTTCCATTTCAATATCCTGTGGCAAGGAGTTACACAGATTAATTATATGCTGGGTAAAGAAAGTATTTAGTTCTGATTTCCTAATGCTAATATTCTGGCATATATTTTCCATTGCATCACCCACAAACACGCATGTCTAACCCTTGAAAATGGCCCCGATTTTCTCACTAAATCTATTCTTTAATTATTTTAGTTTGATCCCAAGACTTGCTGTGTCACATGTGACATTTGATGGGATGTGTCAACAGTGCATTTCCATTTAATTCTTTGTTTCCATGTTTGTGTGTGTGTGTGTTGTTGTTGTTGTTTTTAAAGCCTCTAACTTGAAGCCTTTTCACAAGCCGGCCATTATTGCTGGTCCTCAGAACATCACCGCTTCCCTTCACCAAACAGTCATCTTTGAGTGCATTGCCACAGGGAATCCCAAACCTATTGTTTCATGGAGCCGTTTGGGTGAGTCTTGAAATTACCGTGCATGGCATGAAATTACCTCATAGCTTTGAGCATACAGAATACAGTATACATCTTCACATTATTTGTGCTGCTTATGGGAAAAAAAGTGTTAATAGGAGAGGGAGATCTATAAAGGCTGCAGGAGTTGGGTCAGGGCTGTCTCAAGAACCCCTGGTGCCTGAGGCAGTTTGCTGAATGCCACCCCCAGTTACCCAGGAGGACACCAACTTTTTCATCACTCGTGTTCCTTGCTTTTGGAAGAGGAATGCATCAGAAGAGGAGAGTGGTGAGCTGGATCAATGCTCTAGCTCAGTGGCTCTCAAACTTGTTGGTCTCCTGAGCACTTTACACCAGCGGCGTCACTGGGTGGCGCTTCACCCCCCCCCCGGCAGGAGGTCAGCGTGTGTCTCCCTTGCTGCCGACGTGTCACCCCCCTCACCCCCGCGTAAACCCCCCACTTCCACCGTGTCACCCCCGCGTCAACCCCCCCCCCCCCACTGATACGAAACACGTCATCACCCCTGCCACACGACCCTGCTAGCAACGTGACTGCATCAGAAAATAAGAAGTGCAGACCATACAAGTGCCTGGGGTCAGGGCAAGGTTCTCTTCACTGAGTTAGGCTCGCTAGCAGCTGATTGTCAAAGAGATTCTAGCATGGATTGGACTTGTTGCCAAAGTATTGCTTTGCATTCAGCTGTCACACTCTCAATCTAGTGAGTAAGGATGGCCACCATTAAGTGGACTTGACCTGTCCATGAGGAATATCTTTATGTTATAGCTGAATTGTTTCTCCCAAATAGACCACAAGTCTATCGATGTCTTCAACACCCGCGTGCTTGGAAATGGGAATCTCATGATATCTGATGTGAAAGTGCAGCATTCTGGAATTTACATCTGTCGTGCTACGATTCCAGGCACACGCAACTTCACCACTGCAATGGCAACTCTTGTTGTACTAGGTGAGTGGGGCTTTGGAAGCTTAGGGTCTTGGATATATAAGCATGTATAGCAATGAAAGAGGAGAGTGCTTTTTGTCATGTCCATGAGCAGCTTTCCTGTTGATCTTGTTGCATGAACAGATGTTGAGTGGCCCTGAAATTTCTTGGGTCGATGAGGCTGAACTGTGATAAGTCCATAGAAAAAATGCCTCCTCCAATTGCTTTTTGTAAAGTCACAGAAGCCAAAGTCTTTTCCCACTATTGCTTACTGATTTTGAATTTCAAATCTGCCATAACCCAAAGGCTTAATATGGGTGAGAAAAATGCAAAATACATATTATTTATATAGCGCCATCAGTGTACATGGTGCTTTATATAGAGCATGATAATTGGGTACTGCCATATGTTGAAAATATGATCAAGGTTTGTATATTTTCTTTTCTCATTTGCAGCTGTTGAGTTCCTAAGTGAGAAAAACATGCTTATTTCTGGTCATCACTTGCTTAATGATGTACATTCCTGCTTAATGACATCACTTCCAACCCTCAGAAGGCGTTGTGAATGTTGTTTGGTCCTCTGTATAAATGAGTTTGACACCCTTGTTCTAGAATAGATAAGACACAAGAGAGAAAACAGAGGAAAAAGAAGGAAATGGCGGCAAAGATAAGCAGGGGAAGAATATGTGATTGTCTCAGCTGCATGTACTTAAGCTTAGTTACAGTAAGGAAAGAGAACTAAGGCATTGTGCCAAAAGTTTCATGGAGATATTTATTATTGTATAAATTAGCCAAGTAAAATAACATTAAAAATAGATCAAAGCTTGCAGTTAGTCTTCCCCCACAGTAGCAGTTTTAGCCCAGCCAAAACCAGCCTAGACAAAGAGGTCTCACAGCACTCCTCCTGGGTGCCCTGTCTCTGGCATGTTTTCAGGGGGAGTGGGTTCTTTGTTTAGCCGAGGAGGATGTTGGAAACATTTTGTCTGTCTGCCTGCCTGCCTGTCTTTCTGTCTGTTACAGTTCTATGCTTCCTTTCTGCCAATGCGCTTAATATGGTTTACATGTAAGTTAATGCACAAGTTCAGGTACCAACTCTTGCTTAACAACATGCAGCTCCCCCTTCATTTGTGGAGTGGCCAGAAAGCTTGACGAGGCCCCGAGCTGGCACAGCACGTTTTGCTTGTCAGGCAGAAGGCATCCCAGCTCCCAAGATGTCCTGGTTGAAAAATGGGAGGAAGATCCATTCCAATGGTAGAATTAAAATGTACAACAGGTGAGAACTGTGTGGACTGCTTGATGATGGTTGGGGATGTTTGGTGGCTGAGTACCTGCTTTTCATGCAGAAGGTCACAGGTTCAATCCCTGGTATCTCCAACTGAAAGGATCTCAGGTTGCAGCACAGCAGGGCAAGACTTCTCTCTTCCAGAGATACCAGCAGTGCTTTGCCACTCTGCACCCTTCATTGGACCATCCAGGAAACAAGACCACCCATAGTATTTGGTTGTACATATGAATCCAAAGTCGCACAACAGCCCTTTTATGATGGAGAGCGTTTCATGAGATTGCAGGTGCCCTTTTCCCCATTTTGAAACTTTTCAGAAGAGCAGCTGAAATGTTGGTCCAGAGGGAAGGTGAAGAACTCTAAATGTTGGCTCTTTTTATGATTTTTCTATGCATTTTACTTTCAGCTGGATGGGGAAGGAATCAGTCCTTGGAAGTTTGCCATTTAAGTATTATCTCTCCATTTCAGCAGCAGATCAGTGTGCAGCCATCGCTAGCCTGCATCTTTCTTTTTTTTTTCTGACTTCACTCATGCACTAATCCAATCTTAGACAGGCAGCTGTGCTATATGTATTATTACAAGTATGAATTTACATATTATTTTGACAGAAAATTGAAAAATTAAACCAGTGGTGCATATATCCTAAGCCAGGGGTGGCCAACCTTTCAACATGAATGCTGGCCCTTTAAATGGTTGCACAGGTGAGGGCATTTTTCAGCAGGTGCAGCTGCTTTAGCAGCAGCAGCACTTGCAGCTGCCAAGATTCTGTCTTTTACGCAACTCTTAAGAATGCAGAGACCCTAATGGTGGAAGGTTGGGCACCCCTGTCCTAAGCTGAGCAGGTGGTGGAAGACCCAGTTTTACTCCTTTTCAATAACTCCCTCTGCTCTTTTTTGGCTGTTTCTCTAGTAAACTGGTGATCAACCAGATAATCCCTGAAGATGATGCCATCTACCAGTGCATGGCCGAGAACAGCCAGGGCTCCATCCTCTCCAGGGCTCGACTGACAGTAGTTCTATCTGAAGACAGGCCCAGCGCACCCTGTAACGTTCATGCGGAAACAATGTCAAGTTCAGCCATCCTTTTAGCCTGGGAGAGACCACTTTACAATTCAGACAAAGTGATTGCTTATTCGGTACACTACATGAAAGCAGAAGGTAAGCTGAATCAAGGTGACAGTGTCTTCACTGGTGTTGCTGTGTTCAGCAGTATTTGTTTGGTTCCTGGGTCATGAGAGGACTCCCTTTAGGAGCATTCCTTGTCACCCATTCCTTGAACCATGGAATTGATTGTTCTGAGTCATTGGAGGGTCAGGTGAACCTCCTTTGGCCTTGAGGGCCAGGATTGTTCCTGACTGGGTAGGTGCAAAGTCATCTTGAGAGACGTATCCTCAGACTCATGTGATTTATCCTATGGCAGTGTTCCCCAAACGTTTTTGACCTGCGGCTCCCTGTACCATTGGTGACCATTGGCCGCGGCTCCCCATTATGTTATGTTGATGCAGTTGGCATTGCACTGTTTTCAGAGATGATTCCTTGGCTCCCCTGGCTGGTCTCTGTGGCTCCCGTGAGAGCTGCGCCTCCCAGTTTGGGAACCACTGTCCTATGGCATTCTGCTGTGTTCCATTCAATTTCCCCTTACCGTTTAAAATCAGCAAAATACTAAATTAATGTTTAAGAAAAATCATCCAGAGAAATTCACACTGTAGTCATCTTGCTCCTTGGCTCCTTCTGTTGACTTTCTGTTGTCACACTTTGGCCCTCTTGCCTCTTATCTAAAACTCAGCTTCCAAAATCACCCACTTCTCTTGTTATTGGACCACCTGCCCTTTAAAGCCTTATGTGGACTTCCTCTCTGCAGCACAAGCTCCTGGTACTTGCATTCAAAGCTCTCCATGGCCTTGCTCCCGCCTCCCATCTTCCTGTTCTCATATCCCAGTACATTCCTGTTGTTACTTCTCCAGCTCCACCACCCTCAGCCATTCAAAGGTTTTCTGCTCCCTCAAATGGCTTCACCCTTTCTCCCTTCCTGCCCCCTATGCCTAGAACTGCCTCCCTAAGCCCCTGTGCTGTGCCACCTCTTTTGCTTCCTTCAAATTCCTTTTCAGAACCCCTGCAGCTTTGGCCTAATCCAGGGGTTCTCAAAGTGGTGGGCTTCAACCCACCACTTTTTCCGGAAGTGTCCGATTTACCTTTAAATCTATGAACCCCCACACAGAAGCCCATTATCACACCTTCTGCTAAATCTGAGAGTCAGGGATGGTGGGTGTGATCCTGCCCCCAATCTTTGCACATTCAGTGTACTCACAGTTGAAGGTATGAAAGAGGCTTCTGTTGCACCCTCATTAAGAGGATAACTGGAATCTTGGCCCTGAGTGAGCTTCAAATCTGGTTAGGAAGCTCATTCTAAATTTCCATACGTTGGCTCTCAGATGCACTGACCTTATCGGTGAATCAATACATTAAATATTACATCTAAATATGAGTGATCATTTCAAGTTTCTGATGAGATCATCTATATTTGGAGACTTTTCATGTTATAAGATATTAACCAGCTGATTAACTAATAAGCCAATTAAAAGCAAGACTTGGGTATTGATTGCCTCCTGGTTAAATTGTTTACAATGCCTTGTTTACAATGCTTGTCTTGTTTACAATGCCAAATTGACGGTCCTGGTTTAACAATTACAGCATTCTAATTAGCCTGCCCTAAAGCACGCAGGGAAAATGGCAGTTTTGTGCATGTGGGAACCACTAGACTGCAGCAGGTGTACCTGGTGCAGTGACCTCGTGTTGAAGTGGAAATGGGCATCTATAATTGCACTATTCATGGTGCATCAGCCCAGGAAGTGGGCTGAGGGGTTCCCACTTCCTGTTGACAAGGGTGCTGGGCTTTTCAGAAGCCAAGATATGGCTCCATTCATCATAAACAAGTGCAGCATTTCTAAAATACACTCCAAAATCAGATTATGTTCTTCCCCACCTCCCTCCCAGGCAGAATAAAGGTTAGTGTTTGAATGAAGTTGAGCAGGGGAGGGAGGGAAACAAACAGGTGTCTGTTGGGAATTATTCTTTTTAAAGGAATATTGTGCATTCAAATTGGGGGTTGGGAAGATGTCCATGGTTGTAAGAAGAATGGGGGCTTGATAAGGGTGCGTGTTAATTCCTTGTTAGCGATTAAGAAAAGGAACAAAGGAACGGCTGATTGGGGATGGCGGAGTCTGCCTTGTCTTCTCTTCTGGCTCTTTCATTAGGGCCTCCACATGAGGCCTTGCTAGCCATTCAACCCAAGAACAAGTCCTTTTAATTTGGGTTCAGGAATCCTGTGTAGCAGGTCAGAAATCGTGCCATGCAGTTCCTAATTAACAAGCCATTAATTAGGGTGTTGTGAGATGCTCATAATCTTGTCTAATTAAAATGCTATCAAGTTAATTCAGAACTGTGGGAAAACCGACTTGTGGAATTTTGCCGTTCAGTTTGTTAAGAAGTTCCGCTCTTAAGAGGGGGAAAGCTTAAGCTGATTCAACAGAGGGTTTTGGACAAAGCTGACAAGCAATTTGGCATGAATTGTGCATTAAGGAAGATGTGGCAATCCCCAGCCCTCTTCTGCTTTTTCAGCTTTCCTCTGTAGAGAATGAAGCAGAACAAAGGCTAAACTTTCTGGGCATTGCAATGCCCATTTGAATATAAATTGTTGTGGGTTTTTTCACAAGCTCATTAAGGAGAAAAAGTATTTTTGAAGTATGTTCTAGGAGGCCATTCCTTTTGCCTTATTCCTCCTTTTTTGTTTTTATTGCAAAACACCATGTGTCAATCAAGGTTCAGCCGTTGTCTTTGTGTTAAAATGGGGCTCCCATGTGCAATGCAGAGCATCCTATTTGGGTTTATATTTTCCAGCAGTGGGTGCTTCCCCTGCTGCCCAAAATGAGGGGGCTGTAAATGGCCTTCAAAGGGAGGGAGGCTCCTTGGTTCCAAACAAGGAGGTCCAAGAGATTGCGGTGACTGATAAAGCAATTAGGGTGCCTCTGTTGTGCTTCCTGCTTTCTCTTCACAGTTTGTTGTGGCTTAGTTTTCTGAATGGAGCTTTCGAGCTGATTCAGTGGTCTGTTCAGCAAATCTCAAAGCTCTGTAATTCGTAGCAAGGCACAAAACTGCTTTGATCCAAACAACAAAACAAACACTCTTTCAGCTCCATCCTAGCCATGCTGACTGCGAAATAGCATTTCTTGAACACTTTCGGATCAACTCAAGGCTTCCCAAAGCGGGTTACATACAGTTAAAAGAAAATTATCACACATTCTTGCTGCTGCGGCTGCTGATTCTTAAATTTAAAGACTCCTCACTAACATGTCCACCAGGATTACCTGTTGCAGATGAGAAGTGGAAGGGTTGAAACTTCTCCTCTGTTAGGCTGCAGATGTAAGAGCAGCCCCTGAGTTTCTCTTCTTCTCTCTATAGTGGGTTCAAGCAGCAGGAAAGGCTTGGGTGACAAGATGGCAGCAGTCTTCACTCCAAGCCACTCCAATGTACTGCTGGTTCTTAAAGCTGCAGCAGGTGTGATGAAAATAGCCCCCAAAGTGGCTGCCAGGATTCCCTGGTAGCAGACAGGTAGCAGACTGGAATCTGGTAGCAGACAGAATGGTTAGAAGGGATGGAGTTCCAGCCACAGATGCAAGAGTGTCCTCCAGCAGCCATCTCCTCTTCTCCATCGAGTCCAGTTGTAACTCTATACCTCTTTACATAGAAGTAAATCCCTCTGAGTTTAATGGTGCTGCTTTCTCCCAGGTAAATGTTCATAAGATTTGTAATCCCACAGAACAGAAGGGTTCCGTTCATCATCATTTTGTTTACTTCTGTAAATTCCTTCCATATTCCAGGTTTAAATAATGAAGAATATCAAGTTGTTATTGGAAATGACACAACGCATTATATTATTGATGACCTGGAGCCTGCTAGCAACTATACTTTTTATATTGTGGCCTACATGCCCATGGGAGCCAGCCAGATGTCTGACCACGTGACACAGCATACCCTGGAAGATGGTAAGATGCTGGTAATTTCTGGGCGATACCTAATATGTCCCAGGAAAAATGGAGGTCTGGTCCAGAACCAATGACTCCACTCTTAGGAGATCAAAACTCTTGCAGATCTTACTGTAGGCTGCAGAAGGTCTTGGGGCATGTTGTAAGATGTAAACACAGAAGGGTCACCAAACGTATCTGAGAGAAGTCCCACATACAAGCCTGTCCGTGAGGCCAATGAGGTGGATGCCCCAGACAGCAGATTGGCACAGGATGCCTGCTGCCCATTTTCATCCTTCTACCTCTAATGCTTCTAAGGAAGAGGGGGAATGGAGCAGAAGAGGAAGTGTGAAGGAGAGGAGAGTGGCATCAGAAAGGGCCTGCTGAGTCCAGATAAGGTTGCAGTTTATTTATTTACAGTCTTTATATACTGCCTTACATAGGCTGGCAATCCTAAACCCTATTTTCCCCAAATGGGGTTTTTAGAAGTATTGTTCTATGAGAATATAGAACCTTCAATTCCCAGATGTTTCCTTTCAAAGTGCAGCCACGTCCTGGCTGTGCTTCTGCCTTCCAAGCTTTTCACAGCAGCCACAGACCTTCCTCAGTCGGTTCTCAAGGTGTTATCCATCTTGCCAGCGGACTCCTCCGCATTCCACACAATCCACACTCTCTCACAGTGCCTTCGCAAGATCCGTCAGTGGCAGTGGTCTCCCTTCCAAGCGATGACCGAGCTGAACCTGCTTAGCTTTTTTCAGGCAGGGCAACAGCTCAACCTCCAGGCCACACCTCCTGCCCCACAGTTTGTGCATCAGCCTAAGCTGGGCAAAGGTGCTCCTGGTTATAGCTGCAACCTGTACATCCAGGGACAGCTACGAATCCAGAAACACAGCTGTACAGTAACAAGATGGCATCTGCAGGATTTTCTTATGCTTATAAGCATTGTAAATTTTAATGTCTTCCTCTTAGTCCCTCTGAGAGCTCCTGAAATCAGCTTGACCAGCCGAAGCCCCACAGACATCCTGATCTCCTGGCTGCCAATTCCAGCTAAGTACCGGCGAGGTCAGGTGGTCTCATTCCGCTTGTCCTTTCGCCTCAGCACGGAGAGCACCGTACAAGTCCTGGAACTTCCAGGTACAACCTATGAATATCTTCTTGGAGGCTTGAAACCTGACAGCATATATTTGGTCCGAATCACTGCAGCGACGCGGATTGGTTGGGGAGAGGCCTCGCTGTGGACTTCTCACCGAACACCAAAAGCTACGAGTGTCAAAGGTACATTCTCTTTTGTTTTCTTTAATTCTTTATTTATTACAAACATGAAAGAAAATACAAAAAAAGTATACTACATATGCATAAATTCAAAGAGAAAAAGGCAGTCGATCACTGTCTTGAAATTGTAATTCCAAAAGGCTGCAAACATTAGCCACGTTTTCATTAAATGTTCTGCATTGTCTTGTTTTCTTAGATTTAGAGCGCATTCCTAATGAAGTATTCGGCGGGCTGCTCAGGGCTGCCCGCCAGATCCTAATCCTGTGCCAGGCCACTCTGGAGAAGCCTGGAGGTCTACTCGGGGGAAGGCGACATTCGTTCCCTTCCCCCGGTGTAAACGGGAAAAGGCCCGATGGGCCGCCTCCGGATTTCCGCAAGCTATTTAGCTGGCAGAAGTAGGAGGAGGCTGTATAAAGGCCACGCTGGCCGGAACAAGGACGGGGATATGGTGGACTCCATCCCCACCCCCTCCTGAGCCGGCACGGCCAATGACCCCCCTCCTGAGCCGCCTGGATGCCCATGCAGCTGCTGGGGGATCCCTTACCTTCCTCTGGCAGCCGCATGGGAGATCTGGTGCTGGAGTAAGGGCTGCCGGCCTGGCGCCGGCATCCCTTACTCTAAAGTCGCGAACATGCTTTTATGGCACGTTCGTGATGGCTTCAGGCGCTCCACCGCCCGAACTCTCCATTGGATTGCGCTGTTAAATGAAGCCCTTCCATTTGGATATGATTGTAGTGTCCCATAGCCTAAAAAACCAGTCCTATACAGGTGGAGTAATAGATTTTTCTCAGTGACAAGCCATAGAGATCTTGGCTGCCTACTAGTGGATTAGACATAAACTTGGTATCCTCCAATTCAACTGTGCCATGTACATTATTGGCATACAGGGCGGCTTGCCATGGGCTGATTGAAGCAGTCGCTTCAGATGGTGAATTGGTGTTTCTGCCCCCTCCTGCTCCCTGGATTTGAAAAAGGAGACATAGTGGAAGAGGAAGTGTGGAAGAGAGAAGAGTGGTGGGCTAGAGTGTCAACGCTCTGACCCACCAGTCTTCCTGTCTTCCACACTTCCTCTATTCCTCTCTTCTTTTTCAAATCAAGAAGTAGGAGAAAAAAGAGTGGCAGAGACAGCAACTGATGTGTCACCCCACAGAGGGGCATTTGATGTGACAAGATACTGTATGCGGGGGTGGGGGTGGGGATTGGGCATACTGTCTTTTCTAATGGCATATAAGTTCTGTCCTGAAGCTAAACAAAGAGAATACAAGGGTGCTAGTTTGTTCTATGGCTCTGGGACAGAAAGCAGTGGCTTTACTCTACAGTGCACAAGTGCATCTTTTTGAATGTCAGTGCTAAGGCAAAACCAGGGCTGACCTGTTCATGAGGCCAAGTGAGATGATGCTCTCAGGCAGCAGATTGATAAGGAGCCCCCCCCCCCCATGCTTCTGCCTGCCTGTCCACTTTCACTGCTTCTCCTCCTCTTGCTCCTTGGATTTGAAAAGCAAGAGGAGGATGGAATGGAAGAGCAAGTGTGGAGGAAAGGAGAGTGGTGGGCTAGAGTGGCTCTCACCAATCTTTTACTTCTCATTTCTGCCATGTGAAAAAAAAAATCCTTTCTTTTCCTAGCGCCAAAGTCTCCTGAACTGCGTTTGGAGCCCCTGAACTGCACAACTATCACAGTGAGGTGGCAGCAGGACTTGGGAGACACAGCAGCCATCCAGGGCTACAAGTTGTACTACAAGGAAGAAGGACAACAGGAAAATGGACCGATTCTTCTGGAGGCTAGTGACTTGACACACACCATCAGTGGTTTGGGTGAGTCTATACAATTCATTGTGTTCGTATTCCTGAAGGGAAAATATTCAGTTCAAAGGTTCAGAGACGAATTTACAGGAGAAGTATGGTGCTTTCTTTGGTATAGCTACTTGTGAATTAGTGACCTGCACATTGCATTTTAAATGCTTGTAGTGGCATGTTAGGCAATTGTGGTTTCCTCCTTCCAATTCAAGTTTTTTTTTATGTTTTAGTATTTCAATAGTCTGAAGAGACTGGGTGGGTGTGGGGTAATTCCCCCCCCCCCACCTTTGACAGTGCCCGCCACAGATACGGGCAAAACTCCAGGAAGAAAAACTCACAAGACCGTGGCCATTAAGCCCGAACAATTTGAACTACAATAGGTAGTTGTGTTATTGTGGCCATATAATATAGACTTCTATCTTGGATTATTATATCTTTTGTGATTTTAAAATTTTAAACTGATTACTGATTGTGGTGTTCCAACCGTCTGCAAACTGGTCCGATCCTACCAAAGCCCTATTGCATAAAATCCTTGCTAACTCCTCCCAACTGGAGATGGAGTTCTCCCCACCCGCCAAGATCTCAAGGGCAAAGAACCATAAGCATCTAATGTATGCTTGCCAGAAGTTACCCTTCTCTAGGACTGCTGAATCTTGAACTTTTAGTCCAGAGATTACTGGCAAATTGTTGGCCCCAGGGCAACAGACCAATTCACTTATTAGTAAGTGCTTGTAAGATATATAAGCCCTGATTGTCAGCATTGATTTCTCACAATGAAACTTCTGTCTGATTCAGTCTTTTCTTTAGTGCCTTACTAGACTATTGGTTTCTTGCATAGAGAGTGTGCAGTTGTGGTCCATTGTTGCTGGAAATCTAATTGTCCATCCACAGGTAGTACTTTGATTGTGGGGAAATTGCAGTTTTGCTGTGGAAAATGTAGCATTCTCTTCCAGTATGCACTTCTGGTGCTCTTTGTCGTGCTCAGTAGCGTCATTGGGGGGGGGGCACATGGCAGGGGGGTACAATTGCTGCTGATTCATCAGCAATTCGGTGGCGGTAGTGGGAAAAAGCAACCCCGGCGGTTTTTCGGCCGCTTTTAGGCCGTTTGCAGTGACAGGATTTGCCTGCCTGCCCACGCCGCAAATGGCCTAAAAGTGCCTGAAAAACTCCAGGGGTGTGCTTTTTTTGTTTTTACAGCACGGGGGTGGGGCTTGTGATGTCATGGCCCAGGGAGGGGCTTGTGATGTCACATGGTGTGTCATGGCGCCGCCCCCCGGTGGGGTTGTAGCTACATCTCTGGTCGTGCTGTCTGGGAATGTGGTTGCACAAGTGTCATGGGCACCTATTTGCTGGTACTGTACATGCAACATCACTCATGAAACAAGTGGGACCATTAATCTTGTTGGCCGCCTGCATAAGTTTTATCCTGATATTTTATATGTTTAAAGCTGCCCTGACTGAAATTTAAATAAATAGGTAAATAAACTAATAAATAACCTTGGGGATACCAAGAAAAAAAAATACAGAAGGCAACTCTGTGGTGTTAAGGTGCCAGAAGGGATTCTCCTCCCCTGAGGGTGGGAGTGGGTGAAGAATTAATTGACTGAATTATCAGAATTGATCCATAGTCTCAACTAGGTCAAATGGCCTCTTGACCACACTTGGATTTTTCTCCTCTTGCAATAGTCCAGATACAAGCTCAAGATGTGTGTGTGTGTGTGTGTGTGTGTGTGTGTGTGTGTTAGGGTGAGACTGCACGAGGCATTCTCACATTAGGGTGAGACTGCACGAGGCATTCTCGATTGGGCAAGAGCCCATCTGTGAGCCTTTCCAGGCAGAGCATCTGGCAGCAGAGCAGAAGCCTGTAGAACAGGCCAGAAGACAAAGGGCAGCAGCTTCGGAGAAGATGGTGCCTCTCTTGTTTTAAGATGTCATCGATCTGTCTTCTGATTATGCACACCACTAAGCACAGTGCAGCAAACACCGACATGCGCAGCAGTCACCCTGTTCTCTCCTTATCACAAAGGCTGTTTCTCAGCCTTGCTGCTTTGGCCTGGTCTTTCCACACAGGGGTGTCGCTTGTGAAGTAAACACTGGAGTTTTGGGACTCAAACAAACTAAATTGCCAGGCAAGTGGAATGTTCTCCTATAGGAGGCTGGGTTTTATAATGAGGAATGTTAACCACAGCAGGAGTGGAGGTTTCTTAGCACGTGCCTTTTAAACCAAAATGCTTCTTGAGTCAACAGAGTGTTGTAGCAACAGCAGCCCCATGAAGCCTGCTTGTGTGATAAGAGCCTCCCCTGATACATGTGTGTATATGATCACCTTGACCATTAGGCAAAGATGGTTCTCTGGGCAGGAAAACTATGAGAGTGGGGGGAAATCCCCCCTTACTTGGTAGAACAACCGTTGCCACCTCCACTGGGGCTGCTCTTCCTCCTGCTCTCTGGATTCTAAAAGGGAGAGAGGAATGATGTGGAAATATAGAGGAAAGTGAAGGGCTAGACCAGGGGTTATCACCCCCTGACCGGCCACATGCCACCTCTGGTGCCACTCATCCTTCGTGTACCACCGGAAGTGACTGGCAATGACATCATCACCAGTTACTTCCCTGTTTTCAGGTTTTCGGAGGCCAGAAAATCCAGGTAGGAGGATCTGGGTAGGAGGATCTGGGTGGGAGGGCCCTTCCCAGCATTCCTGAGAGGTTTGGCCAAAGGCAGGAGCCTCTCGGGAGCAAAAACACGGCCAAAGCTGCCATGTCAGAGTGGGGTTCTGGTGAACCAGTGGTCCACATACCACCTCCAGTTGGCTGGAGTACCACTTTTACAGCCACTGTAAAATATTATGTGCTGGGGTGAAGAGGGACAGTTGCTGTCCCCCTATTAAATAGAAGGGAACTGCAAAAGGTGCCTCTTAGCCCTGTTAGCAGGGAGATGACCAGCACCCAGTTAGCAGATGTCCCAATAAAACACAGTTTTTTTTTTTCCATTCTGAAGATGATTTCACATTGAACCCAGTGATCATTTTGCCATATATCTGCATGGAAAATTACACTTGCCACTTAGGATTATACAGGCAGCAAAGCTACTCCAGGTTCAGAGGGCTTCTTTCTCACACCCCATATCCCCAGGAGTTTGGTTGTCTGTCTGGGTTCATTGTTTCTGCCCTCATTGAACTGTTTTTTTTTCCTCTCTCTTTTTGATGGGGCATCTCTCCCACATGTTGTCAGACTAGATCTTGCATCTCAGATCTGTCCTGGTGGCCACTATTTATTTTTGAACAGGATGATTTGGCTTGGTGTTGGTGGGACAAAACACTCTGACCGGATTCTGGGCTGCCCTTCTCCAAATAAATAGCTTGGCTCTCTTGGTGCTGTTTATTTATGTCGAAGCCCCTCAGCATTTATATTTCAGCCTAAGGTCCCCTTCCTGCTCCTGTGTGTAAAATTCCATCACTGCTCACTGCTTGGATTTACTACATGAGCTGACCCTGTGGAACATACCTTGCATTTTTGCCCCTATTTTTAATCCTTCTGGCTCCCCTCTTTGCTCTCGGGGGCAAAGAATCTCTCCTAGTGTGGCATTTGCAAAAAGTGTTCCTCCCAACTGTTTTGTTTCCACAATATCTCAAGAAATGCAAGACTTGCTTGGATTCCTGTGTGAGGAGTTTTGTTGGGAAGGATCCCTGCCATGCAACACATGGAGAAGCAGCAGCAAAGTATGGAAACAAGTTAAAACCAAAGAAGAAATGGCAGAATTCATTTGTTTAGAGAGATACTTATTTTTATGTATCATTATGCATTCTGTGGAGCAGTTGGGCAAGCCCACATTGATGAGGAAGACATTTGTACAGGGAGGAATTAGTTAACTCAAGGAAGTGTGTGTGTGTGTGTGTGTGTGTGTGAGTGATGGGGACTCGAGTCAAATGACTCGACTCGCAAGTGTGACTTAGCCCCTTTTTCCCTGACTTGTACTCGTGACTCACTGACTCGCACTTGCACTCACACTCACACTCGTGACCCACGGGACCCGTACTTGACTTGCACTCGTGGGGGTAAGGACTTGCCATTTCCGAGTCATTTTCCTTTAATGGCTGGCATCAACACAGACAGGCAGGCAGACGCAGTGGAGACCTCGGAGGAGGAGGGCAGCAGAGAGGGTTTTTTTTCAAGGGGGTGGGAAAACAAGCCTGGCTCAGAGTTTTTCCCTTTTTTTGCAGTCTGTTCGCCATTGGCCACAACTCCGAGCGCGAGGGGTGGGGAGGAGTGAGGGAAGGTGAAGCTGCCGCAGCGGTTCCTCCTCCTTGGCCAAAACTCCAAGTCAAAGGGATGCTCAGCTCAGCAAGGGGAGGGGGCAGGGAGGGAATAATAAATGGTTTGAATGTAGACATGCTTGTTTTTCCCAAATCGGATGGGTGGTGACAAGACTGAGAGGTGAGGGGAAGGGCATAGGGGAAGCCCAGTGGGTGCTTTAAAAGCCTCAGAGGCACACGGACACCCACCCCACACAGACACCCACCCACCCCATTTTCAGGGGGGAAAAGCCATTTGCCCCAAAGTGACTCGACTTGTGACTCGTGGTTTTTGGCCTCACTTGCACTCGACTCGTACTCAGGGAAAAATGATGCGCACTTGACTCGTACTTGCCCAAAATCTTTGGCATTGACTCGTACTTGGACTCGTACTCGTGCAAAAATTATTGTACTCGGACTCGGACTCGCAACCTAGTTACTTAGATACATCCCTGGGGTGTGTGTGTGTTCGTTCATGGATAGCATCATCCCTGTGTGGTTCCCTCCAGGATCTGTATGCTTTTTAACTTGTTTATAAATGATCTGGAGTTGGGGTGAGCAATGAGGCCAAGTTTGTGAATGTCACCAAATTATTCAGGATGGTAAAAACCCAGGAAGATGGTGAAGAATTCCAAAAAGATCTTGCCGGAGTAAGTGAATGGATACCAGTGGCAAAAGAGGTTCAGTGAGCGTAAAGTGATGCACATTGGGGGCAAACCTTTCTAACTTCACATATACAAAGTTGTGATCTAAGCTGTGGTGACTAACTAAGAAAGAGGTCTTGGGGTTGTGATGGGTAGCTCAATGAAAACATTAATCCTGGTGTACAGCGGCTGTGAAAAAGGCAAGTCCATGCTAAGAATAATGGATCAAGGATAAAATGGCCACTATCATAATGCCCTTATACAAATCTGTGGTACAACTAGGGTCAGTCCATCCCATTAGGTGATGTGGGTTGCATCGGCGGCAGATTGCAGGAGGGCAAGGGGGCAGTGGATTTGTGGTGCCCTTCACTCCGTGTCTACCATTGCCACCACCTCCCTCTCCCCCCCCCCATGGATGCAACCTGCAGAGATCCACTTTCCACCCACTAAAAACGAGTGGGAAGTAGATCGCCCACGCTCCTTGCACAGTTTCTTCAAACACAGAAGTGCAGGACCTGATCTATATTTGGAAAGTGTGTAGAGTTCTAGTCACCACGTCTTAAAAAGGATATAGTAGAGCTGGAAAAAGTGTAGAAGAGGGCAACCAAAATGATCAGGGGTTTGGAGCACCTTCCATATCAGAAAAGGCCACAACATTTGGGGCTTCTTAGTTTGAAGACAAAAAGACTAACAGCCAAATCCTGTGTAAGGACTGCCCGCTGGATCCTTACACAGGATTTGGCTGTCCGGACCGCCATGCGGCAGGCTGGAGGTCTACTCGGTTCATCCCCTTCCCCGGGTGTAAACCGGGGCCGGCCCTATTGGCCTACTTGGATTTCCGCCAGTTAAATAGCTGGTGGAAGTAGGAGGAGACCGTGTAACAGCTGAGCCAGCCCGGCAGGGACGGGGATATGGCCGGCGCCATCCCCGCCCCCTCCCAGGCCGGCTTGCACAATGGCCCCCCTCCCTCGCCGCCCAGATTGCCTACGCGGCCGCCGGCAGGAGCCTTACCTGCCTTCAGCAGCCGCATCCTCGATCTGGCAACAGAGGGAGGGAGGCCGACCTTGCGCCAGCCTCCCTTACTCTAAAGGAGGCTCAAACATGCCTTGCGGCACATTTGCGACAACTTCTGGTGCCGGAGCGCTTGCTCCAGCGCCGGAAGTTTGGGTTGGATCTCACCCTACAGGAGGGGCATGCCACGGGTTTATAAAATTATGCATTTCAAGTTAGCTCACCACTCTCCTCCACACTTCCTCTTCCACTTTATTCCCCTCTTCCTTTTGAATCCAGGGAGTGGGAGATGGAGGAGTGGCAACTGGCATGCTGCTGGGTAAGGGGAAATAGGATTTGGCAAGCTAACTCAAGCATCCGGAATTATTGGGTTGGTACTGTTGACCAACAGTTGGTACTGGAGCTGCGGTGGCTTTGTGGTTAAGACGCTGAACTGCAGATCGGGAGGTAGGCAGGACAGCAGTTCAAGTGCCGTGTGCCGGTGTGAACTACCGTCTTAGGCCCCAGCTCCTGCCAACCTAGCAGTTCGAAAGCAAGAAATTGCAAGTATATTAATAGGTACCGCCTCGGCAGGAAGGTAACAGCATTCTGTGCACCTTGGCATTGAGTCATGCTGGCCACATGACCACGGAAATGTCTTTGGACATCGCTGGCTCTTCAGCTTTGAAACGGAGATGAGCTCCGCCCCTAGAGTCGGTAATGACTGGCTTTCGAGCAAGAGGAACCTTTACCTTTACCTACTGTTGACAAGACCTGTGTGCTTTTGGACCTTGGAATGTCAGCGGGGATTGTTGAGGTTGTTTTAGAGGTATTTCACTCTCTCCTAGAGGTCCATGGACTGTGGCCCACCACCTAGTAGATGCACCCTTAGGAGTTCTATTTTGTCTGTTGCCTTTCTGAGAATATCCTAGCAAAATAAATACTATTGTGCACACAGGCTGTCAGAGGAGGAGAAACTGGTCTTATCACCTTAGTAAAGAGAGAGCCTGGGGCAATACTGAGGTCAGGTACCTCTGCCTTTCTCTGGCACTTTTGACCCTTTTCCTAGAGAACTTAAGGAATTCACAAATACATGTGCTGTGTTAGAGACCCTGGCTTGCATCTTTGGGTTTTGTTTTTTGTTTTAACAGAACAATGGCTGTGATACAAAAATTGCACCAGTTAGTTCAGGTGAGACTCCCAGTCACACGGAATGGGCTGTGGTGTCCCAATTGCTCCAGTCTCACATGTCCGCCATTTGTTAAATCCATACAAATTATACATGCAGATTCTCAGCTCTGTTTCTGAGACAAATACAACACTAACTGTGCTGAGGACAAAGACATCTTAACAAGATTGTAGATGATCTGTAACTTGGTGATAGAGCACTGGCTTTGTATGTAAATGGTTCTGGGTTCAGACTCTGGCAACATCTCCAAGTCTTGGAAAGACCACTGACTGAAATCCTGGAGAGCTACTGCCAGACAACAGATGATCCTGATCTTGATTAACTGAGAATCTAAGGCGGATGCATATGTGCAAAGTAGGGATACACTCCCATGTTAGGCTGCAGTCATATATACACACTTTCCTGGGAGTAAGAGCCATTGAACTCAATGAGGCTTACTTCTGAGTAGACAAGCATAGGATCGTGCTGTTAGTCACTTAAAATGAAGCCAGTTTGAAGACTGGACCACATCTCTGGGCTTGTCTAGTAAGGGGGTAAGAATTGCTCTGCTGGATCAAATCAACATTGGTTTCAAGCATCAGACAACCGGATGCCCCATTAGGAAGCCCCAAGAAGGCAACTGCTGCTGACTATTCAGGACAGCATTACCTCTTCTAAGCAGAGGTACAGAAGGAACCCATTTTGTCAGAATTGCTTGTTGCTTGTGCAGAAAAAAAACCTCCTGGTGTGGTGGAACACAGCACCACAAGAGCACCGTCTCTCATTTTCCCACTGTCATTTTCCCTTTTATTTCCTTGTGTGGAAATGCTTGTGTGCATGGAAGGGAAGTTGGATTGGGTCAGGGTTAAGCTAGTTATTATAAGGGAAGTGGTAAGGTTGGAGATTATCGTTGCTAGTATCAGATGGTGAAGGCTGGTATGTCTGTGGTGAACACACTTGCCATGTAATGCGAGAAGCGGCCCTGGGGGCTGACATGGTATAATGGCTCAAGAACTGTATTTGGATGTGGGAAAACCAAGTTCAGACCCTTGCTTGGTGGTCTGGAGCAAGCCACTCAGTCTGACCTTCTTTTGCTGTGAGGTAGAGCATGGTTCTGAGCTCCTGGGAAGAAGGGCAACAACTAGGCTGCTAAGTGCATCTGAAGTGCTGGTTAGCGGAGCAGCATCCAGGGGAGTCTAGCTGTGAAATGGGAAAGTAGATGAATCAGCAGTTCTGGACAAACAGTTGCGGTACCAGGAAGGGATGGTGGAGTAAGTGGGGTGACATGGCTTTTTTTTTTTTACAAAGCATTTGCATAACCCCACAATGGCACTGTGAGACAGCAAGTGCAGGCTGTCACAAATTGTTTTGTTCAAAATACTTAAATGCAGCTTTATTTATTTATTTATTTATTTAGCCGCCTTGAGTGCCTTTGTTGGGAGAAAGGCGGGGTATAAATACTTATTTATTTATTTTTCACATTTTTATACCACCCTTCCTCCAAGGAGCTCAGGGTGGTGTACATGGTTTCCTCCCCTCCTTTTTGTCCTCACAACAACCCTGTGAGGTAGGTGAGGCTGAGAGATAGTGACTGGCCCAAGGTCACCCAGGAAACTTCATGGCTGAGTGGGGATTTGAACCTGGATCTTCCAGATCTGAGTCCATCACTAGAACCACTACGCCATCCTGGCTCTTTATCATATAAAACCAGCACAAAGCAGTTCACAGTAAAACACACACAAACACACAGAGGTAAACAGACAAAACAAGCAGCATAAAAACTATCGTGTCCAATTAAAATCATCATGTCATCTAAAAGAAGGGACATGATCAACAATAAAATACTGTCCCTAATAAAACATCAAACTTAAATCAAGCCATGTGGAACAGATGTGTTTTTAGACTTAAAAGTAGACAGTGCAGGGACCTGATGATGGTTCTCCTCAGGTAAAGCGTTCCACAGGCACAACACCACCACCGAAAAGGTGCTATCTTTCATCACCACCAATCACATTTGCATCAGTGGTGGCCAGACAGCAGGGTCTGAAATTGGAGTTGGAGATCATCTGATCTTAGGGCCCTGCTAGGCCCATATGGACAAAGGAGAAACAGCAGAGACAGTGGCTGATGTGCTGTTGTATAGTGGGTGGGGTGGTGACATTTGGTGAGCTGCCTCAGGCACCGGGACGTCTTAGGCCGGCCCTGAGATGAACCTAGATTAGAAGAACAGTCTCTGGAGAGATGAAGTCTAGGCAGCTTACTACCACCCCCAAAAACCCCACTGGCATGGGCCCCTCAAACTAGGTGGACAGTTGTACACACCTTCTGGCAAACCTCTGCAGCCATGAAGAGAGAACTACAGAGGCAGACAATTGCCAGCAAACTGACAGCTTGATTGGGGAGAACATTGTTTTGAATGGGAAGGCGGGGTTTTGTTTTGCCCCTTTGCTTCCTGCAAAATATCAGAGCCAGTAGCTTGAATTTTTCTGTTAGTGAAAATTACAGCTTGAATTAATCTTGGTGACCCAGGTTGTGAAAGACTGCACAGGATGAATTCCACTGTAGGGAATTTTTAGGATTCGGAAGAGGTAAGGCGATATCTGTGGGACTCCCCATTTGATAGATTTCTCCCTGGTTACTGCTGACCTCCACATTCTCTGCCCCAGGCCGGTGTGAAGTTGGGTTTTTGCAGACATGGCCAAATGGTGGTTTTGTTTTTTAAGAAACATCAGAGGAAATAAATCTGTGCACTAGAAGCAGCTAATAGTTTGCATTGCCACAGAAGTGAGGGCATCTCCCAAACGCTGGGAGGAAGTTGGACATGTGTAGCTGGCCAGAGTAAATATTATGATTGTAGTACTGATGGGTAGCAGGGGGGTAGTATTGACTAGCAGGGCAGGTATTTACTCACCTTGGTTCCATTCTTAACCTAAGCTTCTCCTGATGGCACATGATTTCACAGTCGGGCTGATGTCATCCTTCTTCTATAGCAGAGGGTCTGGAGAAGACCCCTGTATAGCATAGTGGCCAAGACAAGCCACAGCTGCAGCATAGGGATAGTAAATAACTTGTTTGCCTTGTAAGAATTACATTGAGAGCATATTCATGGAGCACTCTGAGCGCTCAAAATCGATGCACAAAATTCTAAGTAATATTATAAGTAGTAATGTTAACTTGCCTGCTGACCGTTGGGAGCTTCCTAAAGCCTAAAATTCTCACCAACTTTTAAAGGGAACCATGAGAAAGTGTTGTTGGGCCAGCAACATTAACTGAGCCCTTTGACTCACTCCCACATGAACTGAGACACGGGCAAAAGTCTCCTTAACCCCCTCTGGCACACACCAGGGGTTCTGCCAATGTCTCTTTACATTTCTTTACACTGCAGGAGAAAGGAGCAACAGCCCTTTGCCTGAGGTTGAGGCTCAATAATAAACATGTGTTGGGAAGAGACATTGGGATTGGGGGCTATTCCGGACTTGAGGCTCAGGTGTGAAGACTTTGGGGTGGGATTGACTGGAGGAGAACTGATTCCAACCTGTGACTGCTTCCTTGACTGCTCCAGCCTCTTCCCAGTATTATAAATGTCCTTCCCTCCACAATCCCATGCCAAGATTATAACTGTACTTGTATTTCATGATCACTCTAGGTCACTAGAGAGAGGTTTTCCTGAACAAGCTCCTTTTGAGATGCATGAACAAAAGCATGGCTTAAAAATCAATTTGCCCCAGTTTGTTTGGTGTCATTATAAACCTTAAACTTTTTCCAAGTGTAGTACTGTGTTTTGTTTTTAGTCAAAGTGTCCCTATTTATTTGTCTCTAAAAGCCTACAGAGGGGAGAGCAGACATTGTAGCAAGATGGTGAGGAAGGCTGGTGTATATGTGGGATAGGAGCAAGCTTTCTTGCAGTGAGTCAGGCTATTGGTTCTTATAGCTCAGTATTGTCTATGGACCGCCAGCATCAGCTTCTCTAGAGTTTCAGATGCGCCTTTCCCAGCTCTATCTGGAAATGCTGGAGATTGAACCTGGGACCTTTTGCATTCAAAGTATGTGCTCTACCATTAAGCCACACTTCTTTCTCTGATTCATTGTTAGTCCATACGTCTAGGTTTTTGTTTTTTTTACCCCAATTGACATCTAATATATCCAATTGTAGAAGGAGCTCCAGGGTTGGGGCAACCACAGGCAAGGCCCTGTTCCCAGGAGCCTCCTGCCTATCTGCTGCAGGTAAGGGGAGTCACAAAAGAGCCTTTGATATTTTGCGTTTTAAATTGCTAAGCCGCCTTTTAAATTGCTAAGTATTTTAAATTGCTAAGCCGCTAAGTGCTTACTGAATTTTGAAAAATAAAAGTAGAAGCTGGAAAAAGTAGCAGGGCTGTTTGATGGAAACAGATGCAAACCTTGAAATAAAAAGAAAGCTGGTCCACACAGGAGTATTTTATCCCTTGATTACCAGCATGTGTGAATAAGCCAACATAGAGAGGAAATGCCACAGGTGGAACTTTTCATATTGCCTCAAACAAACACAGTAATGTTTTTCAGTACAGAAATCAAGTGCTGTGCCTGGACATGTGAACCTGGGCTAGTAGAAGAGCGAACATGTAATTTGGCTTTCCCCCACCCCAAGGTAAAAGAGGTGTTGGGTTGTAATCCAGCACACTGCCCTTTTGAGGTATGTAAAATAATAGTTCTACAGTACAGGCTACTCACCTTTGTTTTGCTGTGAGCCTCTGCAGGCAGGTTCTTCTGCTAACGGCCATCCTGCCTGTCCATGAGGCCAACTGAGTTAGCTGTCTCAGGCAAGCAGATTGGTGGGACATGCCCACTTGCCTCCATGGCTCCTCCATCTCCTGCTCCATCGATTCAAAAAGGAAGAGAGGAATGCAGCAGGAGAGGGGAGAGATGGGCTAGTCTACTGTCTCTGAGGTGGGCTAGTCTTCTGTTCTCTATTTTTGACTCAAGAGGATAAGCAGCAACAGTGACAGGTGTGCTGCTGGGGGTGGGGGTGGCCATCTCATGTGCCAGCCCTGAATGCCAAGCAGTCTACTGTTGAAAGAGCAACATGGAACAAACAAATGTCTGCATGTGATTTTGGGGGGCTTGAAAGATGTAGTTGAACTGGTTGTGTTGGCTTACAGCCAAATCCTGTGTAAGGACCGCCCTCCAGATCCTTACAGAAGATTTGGCTGTCGGCTCAGGACTGCCGCTTGGGGAAGGGGACGTGTCCCCTTCCCCGGGTGTAAACTGGGGCTGGCCCTATCAGCCTCCTCGGATTTCCGCCAGCTAAATAGCTGGCGGAAGTAGGAGGAGGCCGTGTAACGGCCGAGCCGGCCCGGTGGGGACAGGGATATGGACGACACCATCTCTGCCCCCTCCTGGGCCAGCTCGCCCAATGGCCCCCCTCCCTCGCCGGCCAGGACCGCCAGCCTTGCGCCGGCCTCCCTTGCTCTAAAGGAGGTGCAAACGTGCCTTACGGCACGTTTGCAACAACTGCTGGAGTGCTGGATCTCACCCTTAGTCCCTCAGTTGCATGCCTGGAATACACCTCAGCTAAGGTGTGTTTCAAGACATACTCTGTGTAGGAATGAAATCTAGAAGTAACTCCCTACCGTAGTTCTTTGTGCAACAGATGGAGATGACACAGGATAAATTTGTGCCCAAATGTCTTCATGCTGAAAGTGTTTTTGAAAAGCATCCCTTATGCTGAGGAACAACTGACCGTCTTTCTGTGCCTTTCCAAATGGCTTTATCTTGAAAATAACACATTGCTACTCTGTTGCTAAGTAAATGTTTACCTATCTGTGCTTTGATTCTGCAGTTTTTATTACTTCCTCCAAGTCAAAAAAATTAATTTTGCTTTCTTTTCTCCTTTTAAAGATAATTAAAAAAACTTTTTTTAATTGCAAGCCATTTTTTTTAAATTGTGCGGCTTTACTTTTGAAAACTAAAATGGGACTTATTCTTGGGTAAGAAAGACTGTTTTGCTGGTGAAGCCCAATAAACTGAGAATTAAACTATGTTGCCCAGAGATAAGTCCCATCCTTTTCAGTCCTGATTTGAAAAGCAGCAGCTTTTGAAGAAGGCTTAGGGAGGACTTCTGCTCAAGGAAATTAAATCAACATTGTCTATTAATCATACTGTGTGTCAACCCCCAGACCTCTCTCTCGATTGTTCTTCATGAATGTGAGGGACCATTAGATGTGTGAGGTCTCTGAAGGTCTGAGCAAGTCAAATGGGAAGAGGTTTTAAAAAAAGCCACCATTAGCACATGAAAGAGAGTTCAGAATGAACAAAACATTTGCTAGAGTAAGTTACCTGAGTATGTGCCTGTGTTTAAAACTTTGTTTGGTTAATTAACAAAAATGCAAGTATTCAATTGTAGCATAAAATTCAGTGGTCACTATTTACAAGATTTTCCTGTAATCCAGGAACTGATGTTTGTTTGTTTGAAAAACAAAACGCGCAAATTAAAAGCGAACAGAAAGATGATCTGCAAAAGCTATTAGACAAATAATTTCAAGGGCTCTAGCCAAGAAGCGAGATTCCTTGGTGTAAGCCTTGCATTCTCATATCCTCTCTGTAACTGAGCCTAAGTACATGCAACTGAAACAAACACACATTCTTCCTCCGTTGACCAGTTCCCCTGCCTCCTATCCCTCCCTCTCTTGCCTCCCCTCTGCTGAATTTTAGATGTAAACTCCCTGGACAGGAACCACCTGTCTTCATATAAAGTGTCATATGCAGTGATGGTGCTAAGTAAATAAATGATTCCCTTGGGGTGTCAATCATACGCATGGGGAGCAGTCCACCAAGAAAGTGGCACTACCTTGCTCTTGCCCAGCTCCTATTTATGAGGCTTGTTCATCAGGATTGTGCCGATTCTTATTGGATGACCGAAGAAATGCCCTTTCTGACTATTAATAATCGGGGCCTTCTTTTTTTGTGAGGGAAATCAGGGCTGGCTCAAGATCACCCTGTGTCTTCAGCATGCCAAATGCCACCCCCTTTACTTGGTGGTATGCCAGTTCAGTTCCTCCTCCTTTCACTTATTGGATTGGAAAAGGAAGCGGGAAATGGAATGGAAGAGTAGAGACTGGAGTTGTATTTCCAAAGCTCTCTAGCCCACCTTTCCATGACTTCTTTTCCACTTCCCTCTTCCTTTTCCAGTTCAGGGAGTGGGAGGGAGCAACAGAAGACCTGGTGCAACACTGGATAAGGAGGAGAAGTATTTGGTGCATATATGGCCATAATAATGGAGCCTCATGCTGGTTGAGTTGCCCCATGCCCTGCCCTCACCCTTCTAGGGATGCCTCTGGGCAGGGGCGTAACAAGCTCCTGTGCCACCTGGGGTACGGGAGCTTGCTGCACCCCGGAAGTGACATCACGTGACTTCACATCCGGGTTCAGCGCTATCTTGAAGAGAAGAGGGGCGTGCGGAGGCTGGAGGTCCCGGCAGCCTGCACATTCCTCTGAACGTGTGGGCTGCCGCGGGCTGCTGATTGCCTGCATTCTCCATGCACTACTCTTGTATTGAAGAGAAGAGGGGCACACAGAGGCAGCAGGCAAATGGCTGCCCTCACGTTCCGCTTGGAACGTTCCAAGCCGAATGCGAGGGCAGCCATTAGGTGGTAGGTCCTGAGGGTTGCGCTCCCCCTCCCCCGGGCTTGCATCCAGGGCAGTTGCCCCTCAAGCCCCGCCCAAGATACGCCTCTGCTTCGGTGTACTGCCTCAGGTGCTGGGAGATCTTGGGCTGACTGTGAGCATGGGAGAGTCTACAGTTGGGAATGACCTTCATGTTAATTTCCAGTGAGGGGAGCCATTTCTTCTGCACTAAACTGGGCCCTGATCAAGCAAAGAGTTATAAGCACACCTGTTGGGTTGGGCCTTAACATATAGAGGGGCATTTGTAAGATGCTTAGTGTTTTGGAGCAGGGGGATTTAAACTCTGGTGCATGTGCCTGACTCGTTTGGTGTTCCTTTGGGCTTAGCACTGACTGCTTGGGATAGGGAAGGAACTCTGTGCCAAAAAGCAGGGACACGTTCTGTCCCCTCAGGTAAAGGGTGGAGGCATTTTCGTACCATTTGGATGTTTTGAAGCAGGTCATGTTTGTTTATTTGTTGAGAAAATAAGGCTATAAAGAACTAGCCAGGGAAGTAGGAAAACTTTCTTGTTTGGACTGCGTTGAAGCAAATGAGTTGTGTAGGATTTGCTCAAGAGGAGTCCATCTGTGGCTTGTGTCTTTTATATTTAGAGAATAACAATCACTACAGCAAAGAGCAGGCCCCTTAAAAGCGTTAAACCTCATGGAGAGAGTGGCTTTGAATATATGGAAACGTGAGGGTGAGGATTTCAACCTGTGTTGGCATTGCTTAAGGATTTACAATGTGAAGGAACGTATGGTTTGAGGTTTTGACCCATGAGGTCTCCAGGGTTACATGCCAGTCAATGCCAGAAAAAGCAGCATTGGTATCCGCATAAGGTGTTGCGTGAACACACAATATGGCAAAATGAAGCATCAGACTGGGTAGGCTTCATTGGAATCATAATTCTCCATTCATCCATTCTTTTTATCAGCCTACTTCAACAAATGGCTTTATTCATAACAAACTATTTGCTAATGGCCTGCCTGAGCTATAGCAGCCCAGCTTTGAAGATTGGGCTTGTGGATGAGAGTCACCCCACAGATGTTTTTGCAATGAAAGCCTCCACCTCCAAGATCGTCGCTGCAGTGCAAGAAATGATAGATGGTGTTTTCATTTTGCTTCACCAAAGGGTCAAAGTGTCATCGAGGGCCCATGACAGCCCAACAGAGAAATGTTAGTTCTGAAAGGAAATTTATTTCATAGCTCGAGGGGAAGTTTGGGTGCCCTAAATGGATTCCCTCTGTCAGTGTGTAAAAATGTATTGTTTGTAAGATAATGCTGTATGTCAGGCGGTCGATATGAGTGTTTCTTCTGCAGCAGCCACTTAAACAGATGTTAAACCAAATTTTGTAGCACCTTCTCCTGGTTTCTGTTGAGAAGCTTTTTTAGAGGAAGTGCCCCAGTCTGAGGACAAAAGAGCCCGTGAATAATTTTGACTCCTTCCTTACCTACAGAGTCCTGGAAAACTTGGTCTTTTCTGGAAACTATTTTTGTGGTGTTGGCTTTTTTTTTTTTTTTTTTGCCCTTCTAATCCTGGGGGAAATCCTCCTTTTGGCCAGATAGTTTCCTTTTCATAACTAAGCTGTGGAGTTTTGCAGCACCAACAGGCTCACAGAGATTTTCCTCCACATGTTTGTTTATGTTAAGAGTGACTCTGTGGATATGATCAATGCGCATAGAGTCCACACGTGCTTTGGCTTGTAGGGAGATCATATTTCCTGAGCACTCAGAAGTGCAATCTGCTCTCTTTGATTGCCATGCAGAATGAGGCTGAGCAAAAATATCACAGATAGTATTTTCAGCTGCATTTAATTATTTAAACCTTGGCTACAGGTTGTGCACGGTCGTGCTGTTATAACTCCTGTGTGGGAGTGCCAGCCTATTGTGACTTGATATATAAGCTATCCTCTTTACCTTGATTTTACCAAGTTCTCAATAGCCTGTGCCATTTTTATATGCTAAAACCCTTTTGGAAACTTCCTGTTCTCCTGATGTATGACATCACCATGGGAGCACACACATAGCTAGATTTGTTTAAAAGAGGGGGAACAGGACTCTTTCCCCTGCAGCAAGGTTTTGCGCCCCCCCACCTTCGCTATTATGTACTGATGAGTTATTGCACTGTTGTCACCCAAAAGTCACTTGCAGGTCTGTCGCACAATGGCTAAAATGTGCTTCTGGCAGGCTTTCAATGATTGTGCAGACCAACCGGGAGTCCAGGGGTAATAAAGGCACCATTGGCTACTTCCCTCCCTCCTCCCTCTTCCTCCCACCCCGCGCTCCATCCCAACATGGCCTCTTTCTCTCTAATTCCATTTAAATGATTGTAGTCTGAGAGCTGGGTTTTAGGGGCCATCGTATCATCTTACAAAGCAGGACCGATGAACTGTGCTCAATCCACTGGGCAGCAACAAAAGGAAGGAAGGGGCTCCTGGCAGGAAAGATGAGTACAAGGGATCAGAATTAGATGTTAGCACTGGTGGTAGAAATGCACAGCAAAGTCAAATTGTGTATGGAAACCAAACGTGCTTTTTTGTCAGGATCCAGACATCTTTGGCTCTGCCCCCGAACTTGTTGGCATGGGGGCAGCTTATTTTATTTCTCTCTCTCTCTCTCCCCCTCTCTCCCCCCCTTCAATTGAGTTCCTAGAGTTTCTGAAAGAAAAACATAACTCCAAAAAAAAAAAAAAAACATTTACAGCACAATCCTATCCAACTTACACCACTGGTGTAACCAGCAGTGCAGCGAGAACGGGAGGTCCCAGAACGGAAAGGGGATTCAAATCCCCTCCAAAGGAGGATTCAAAGGGGATTTGAATCCCCTTTCTGTTCTGGGGTCTCCCGTTCTTGCTGCACCGCTGGTTACACCAATGGTGTAAGTTGGATAGGATTGCACTGTCAATAAACAACACACATGAATTACACAAATTACCACAATTACACAAAAAGAAAAACCATCCTGTGGCAAAAACGAAGAAATCTGTAAAACGCTTGTGAGAGTAATACTTAGCATTTGTATAGTGCTTTTCGAGTGCTCACATGCATGATGTTAACCTTACAACAACCTTAAAGTATTATTTATCCCCACATTTTAGTTGAGAAGGAGTGGCTTGTCTAAGGTCGCCTCATGAGTTCATGGCTGAGGTGATATTTGAACTGGGGAACTTGTGATTTACAGTCTAGTCTCTTAGCTACTACACTACACCACACCAGCTCAAGCATACACCAGAATAAAATAGTCTTCAACTGGTACCCCAAAAGATAACAATGTAGGTATCAAGTGAGCCTCCCTAGGAAGAGCATTCCACAAGCAAGGTGCCACCACCAAGAAGACCCTTATCACCCAGTGCACATTAATAGTGGGGAAACCAAGACCCTCTTGAAGATAATTGCAGTGCACGTTCAGGTTGATATTGGATATCAATAGTTGATCCTTCAGGGACGCATGCCGTGTAGGACTAATGTTTTTAAAGGCCAACACTGGCATTTTGAGTTGTGCATTCTCTTAATTCAGACATTATACCTAACCATTCCTTAGAACCAAAGCATGGTGTGAGCTTTCAAATGTACAAGCGAAGCATGTTTTAGAGCTGTGTGTCTTTTTGGGTTCCATCAGCTCAGCTCCTCCAGCTCTGTTGTGCAGGGTCTTCAGGAAGTGGAGAGGTGATCCTAACCATGGCTCATCAATGCAGATATCATGCCAAACTAGCTAGCACAGCCACTTCAAACCCTGGTTTCTGATTCCGGTTTGCTAGCTGACCGCAGACTGTAGCTTACCAATTCAGATATGGCACAGAAACGTAGTTAAGCTTCCCTAGCTGTGGTTCATCATGATGTCCGAAGCGAGCCACTGTCTTTCTGTATTCTTGAAGATCTTTTGTCCATTCTTGTTTTAAGAAACTTTTTACAACTTCAGCAATGTAAATGCAGTTGGAAAGCTGCTGCTCCAAATGGAATTGTCCTATTGTGCTTTCCAAAGCAACATTAATTCAAACGCAGCTTCATCTTTTTTCCAGAAAGTTTCTGGACATTTTAATTGAAAAGTAGAGCTTGAGCTGAAGTGTGGCCTTCTCCCCCCTCCCTTCCAGCTGCTGGTGGTGGATGTGGACAGTAGAAGTGATGTTTTTACTGCCAGCCTGGGGGGGGGTGAGGTGCTGCTTGTCCGGAGGCCCTTCAAGGGGGCAGAACAAAGCTGCAAAAGGGGGTGCCGTCTTTTTAGATTTGAACAGATAAGCGGGAGCCATCCAGAGCTCTGGCAACTAAGTTAACCTTTTCTGTCTGGTTTCTAGAAAATCTAAACTTTGCATAATACAAGATTCCCCCCCCCTGCAGTTGCTTGAATTGTGGGGGGGGGAAAGAGAGTGTAATTATTGTAGCCTCCCCACCCCTGAGTTTTCTTTCAGCTGAAGCATAAACCACTGGGGATAGGGAAAAGGGAGAACTTCTGATTTCTCATAGACTGCTGTTTGATGGGAAATACTTTGAGCCCCATTTTAATCCAGCTAAACAAATTTCATTTCTCTTTTGAAAACAATTGCTTCCCCCAACTGTGAATGAATTACAGTATCTTTGCAAACAAATGTTTACCTTAAGCTAGCAAATGTGTTTAGTTTGTTACCAAAGCCTTCATGGAAGGATTTGGAGAGATGCATTGATCAGAGGGTGTGTGTGTGTGTGTGTGTGTGTGTGTGTGTGTGTGTGTGTGTGTGTGTGTGTGTGTGTGTGTGTGTGTGTGTGTGTAGGTGTGTGTAGGTGTGTAGGTGTAGTATCTAGTGCTTGAGTGGAGGTAATTTTGGAGGACCTCTTCCTTTGAACCCTCTCCTGCTGCACTCTTGCACCAAAACCTGCCTGCTCCTTTTTTATTTATGCCTTGAACTCCAAACGTATTTGCTTATTCTTGTAATAGGTTTCTGGTGTATTTACATTTCTGTGCTTCAGACGTGCATTTCTAAGGATAGAGTTTCTCTTTGCTCTCTTGTTCCCACCCTTCCCCCTTGCCAATTCCCCTGGACCTCTGTTGCTTGGAGCAGACTTTGGCGAGTCCCAGATCCTGTGTCAAAGGCCACGACCCAGATGTCAGAGCAGCCCTTGCTGCTGGCCTCTTCTTGAATAATTATCTGGAGTTTATTGTGTTGGAGGGGATGGGATTGGGGGCAGCCCAGTCACCCCGGCAAGGCAGCCAAGGAGCTCTCCAGCCGGACTCCAGCCCAACAATGGAACGGGGAGTTTCACAGAAACACAAAAGATTAAATTAAAGTTGGACATTTGGCTAGAGAGCTCTCCTTTGCTTTAGAAATCATCCTGGTCTGTGCACAATTCTTCCTTTCTTCCCTTAAAGGGCAACAAGACAACTTCCAAAAACATGTTTTTTTTAAATGCCAGCAAGTTAACTCAAAACGGTTCCCTTTTCCATCTCCCAAACTTTTATCAGTTCCCTCTAACTGACAATGGTCTCTTCCTCACATGAAGCTGTTGCTTCAGCATGCCCATGTTTGTCTGGATATATACCTATTTCCTCTTGGATCTCAGATTTTTTTCGTCAGAAACAGGATAATATCCAGTAGCTAGACTTGATATGAAGTTGCAGTACATTATTTTGAAAAGCCTATTCTCTCTCCCACTACCACTGTCCTTGATATTTAAAACAAAATCAGATCTGCTGTATGGAATGTTATCTCCTATATACCCTCCCTTTCTTCCTCTCTCCCTCTGCTTTCTCAAACCTTTATCAGTAATGAATGAAGGCTTGCTGGGGGGGGGGGGTGCAGATTCTCTGTTCAGAAAGAAGAGAAAAGCCTCTCATGGTCCTGACCTCGGATTCTTTCTTAATTTTATCTAGCCCTGACCTGTTGGCTCAGTCCTGTCTTCTTTCAAGGCCTTTGGAGGCTTGCAAACATGTAGCAGCTGAAACAAACAATGGCTGGGGTTTTAGGGATGGTGGCATCGCACTCCTGTAACCTCCTCCGCCAGGGAATCTATAAACAGATGCTTTGCTGCAAAGCTTTTTCTAGGGAGCCCAAAAACGTGGTGTGAACGTCCGCAACCAGGGTCTACAACCCCTGATCTGATCAAGTGTTTGCCAGAAAAGTGTGATTGTGTTCTACATGTAGCCCACTTGGAGCACTCTTGGTGTACAGTATTTAACATTTTGGCAAAATGAGTGGACTCTTATTCCCCCCCCCCCCGGCACTTCATTTGCTAACTACAAGAAACCCAGCCTAAAGCATGGATATGTTTTCTGTTTGCAAAAGATTGATTTGATGACGGTGAATTTGGAGAACTTTTGCATTGCTAATGAAAGTGTATGATAGTTGCACAGAGTCTTGAAACCAGTTCTTGGGGGACCACTTTAAACTTTGGGAAGTTTTTGGGAATAAATATAATTTACATTATTTTTAAGAGCACAGTGATATCCCTCTGAAATATCCGGTGCCAGGTATATTTAGGGTGACCGTTTTGTTTTCCTGAAAGAAATGTTAATGGCTTCATGAAAGTCAAATGTCCAACAGGGGGAGCTTCCCCAGTGTGGATATGCAGCAATAGTGGAAAGCTGCATCTGTTGAATTCCTGCCTGTTGGGCAGCTATTAAAGAAAACAGGGTGGCAACTCTGTATTAATTGAGGGTAGCTACAGCAGCCTCCAGTGGCCCTTCACAGCTTCGTGTCTGACTTCCTCTGCTGTCACTTCCTGGGGAGGCTGAAAGACCAGGGGCTATAGGTAGGCTTACCAGACCATCAACCGGGACAGAGCGATCGCCCCTTAAGGGGGAGGAGCATGGGCGGGGCCAGGAACCCAGGGTTCCCCACCCACGCTCCTCCCCCTTTTGCTCCGTCCTGTTGACGATCTGGTAAGCCTAGCTATAGGGCACCTGTTGGTGCCACATCTGGGCTTGACCTCCGGCACCTGACAAGTGTGCCTTCATGCTGCCTCGGGGCTCTTTCTGCCTGGTCCTCTGTGGCCCAGCCTCCATGAAGCCAAAATGAGCTAGAGACATTGGAGGTGGGAAACGTTGAGCATCAGATCACAGGAGCCCATCTCCTTTAAGCTGAGATAGCCCTGCCTTCATTTTAACCTGTGATATTGGGAAGCAAGAAATGCCCCTTCTAGCATCTGAAATAATTTTGCCCTCTATTAATGGAAGTGTGACAAAATCACAATTCTGCCACAGCTAAGGAAAGGATGCTGAGGTTTGGCGAGCTGAGAAATTATTTGGTGCTGGTCTGTGGTATCAGAACTCTGTGTGATTCTTTTTTCTAAATCTTCTAGGATCAGGAAAAAAAGGTCATTGCTGGACTTCCTTAGCAAAGAACATTGTGTAACTTGACTTAGGCTGCAATCCTATATACCGTATTGTCCCGAGTATAAGACGCACCTGATTATAAGACGCACCCTTAAAGTTTGGTGCTATTAAAAAAATTTAATTAAATCACTGGCATTAAATTGCAACAGCCTGATTATAAGACGCACCCCTAGTTTAAAAACTTAAATTAGGAGAAAAAAGTGAGTCTTATACTCAGACCAATACGGTACTTTCCTTGGAGTAAGCTCCACTGAACACAGTGGGACTCACTTTTGAGTAGACGTGCATAGGATTGTGCTATTAGTTTCCCTTTAAATTTTTCTTTCACTGGAGGCTACAGTCTGTGTTTTTCCTAGAAACCTTGTAGGTGGGAAACTTTTACAAACATTCTTTAGCAGCTCTTTGAAGTAGGAACACAGCCTGGGGATGCAGGAATCCTTCAGAGGAAAGTGAGGGAGCTCCCCCTGGTGTCTGGCTGCAGAATGGAACATTATCCTCCTCAGGTTGTTGGTAGATCAAAGGGCCATTTTGGAGGAGGGGAGCAGACAAAGGAATGTGCGTTATAGGAGCAGGAGGCTGAGCACCTTTTCACACAGGGTAGAGTCCTGCTGCCTCATGCTGCCACTACCGCACACAACTTAGGGATCAGCAACAGTACCTGTTAAGGAATTTCAGTTGCACAGAAGTTTCATGTTAATTGTGCAAGCCAAATTTCCCCTATAGATGGGACAAACAAATCTCTGTTTCTCTCCATTCCACTCCACTCTTATTAATCCACTCTTGTTAGCCAGGTCTTACTAATTAATTAAATGTTCTTATCTATGCAGATCCCAGAAGGAAGTATCATGTACGACTCCTGGCCTACAACAGCATGGAAGAAGGCTACCAGGCAGACCAAACTGTCAGCACTCCAGGATGTGTCTGTACGTGTTGAAATTATTTTAGCAGAAGCACCTGCCATAATTCTGTATTAGAGGGGTTACAATGACAATTGGTTTGGGTTTTCAAAGAATTACTCGACCGGCACGGGTCCCGCAATGCCCCTGGGAGTGAGCCGCAATGCCCCAGGGCGTTGCAGTGCACGTTTTGGGAACCACTGCAGTATATTGTATATGTTCTAACTCAGTGGTTCTCAAACATTTTAGCACCAAGACCCACTTTTTAAACTGACACTCTATTGGGACCCACCTAGCTTTATGGGACTTTAAAAAACAAAAGGTGATCTAGAAATAAATAAATATATTTAAATATATAAAGATCTCAGCTGCTTGCAGGGTAATTAGCAGCTATCTTCCAAACTGCAGGAGCTCAGCTCTTTGAAGGGCAATTAGTAGCTATCTGATTTTTGAATAGCCTCAGGGCTTGTGGCAATTACTTATCTGATCTTTCCATCACCTGGGACCTACCAGAAATCAGGTCTCGACCCACCAAGTTTGAGAAACACTGTTCTAACTGATTGACTGAGTGTTCCTATAAGTTTTGGCTTCTTCTTTGGGTTCTTAGTGTCCTTCTGGAGCTGACCAATCACAGGACCAAGAGACCTCCCAGGGTCTGAGGCAGCAAACCAAATGCCGCCTTCCCTTGTCTGGTAGTGCACCAGCCACTGCTTCTTCTCCTCCTCCTGCTCCCTAGACCTGAAAAGGAAGAGGGGAACAGCGCAGAAGAAGGTGTGTGGCGGAGAGAGAGCGATGGGTCAGAGCGATTAACCCACCATTCTCTCCTCCTCTTCACTTCTTCTTCTACTCCATTTCCCTCTTTTCAAATGAAGAGGAGGAAGGATGGATGGATGGAAGAACACACACCCCGCGCTAATCTGCCACCCAAGATGTTGGAGAATGTAGGGGGTTTGTAGCAGAGTAATAGCGGAAGATCCCTCTCCTATGGTAAAAAAGAATTATCCCAAACACCCAGGCTAGATTGCTATCAGTAAAAGACACACGGAGCCCAGGCGTGGCACGTCTTCCCAGGTTGGCAGTCAATAGAAGAAGAGTGAGACTAGGAAGGGGAAGGAGGAAATAGGGTCAGGGGCCACACCCCTTCTAGGGATCACAGAGAGGACTGTCCAGGTGAAAGGTATTTAGGTGACCAGACAACACACTGCCCCCCAGTGACCTGCAGCCGAACGCTGCCCATTTCCAACACAAGACAAGCACCTCAGTGGGCCGCATGGGTGTGAATATGCGCCGCTGTAGCGCGGCGGCCGGGGGGCTGCGCGCAAAAGGTGACGTGCGCACCCCTGCCACGGCCTCTTCGGCCTCCGGCTCGATGTGCACATGCGTTGATTTTTCGCGCAGGCGCACACCGTCGCTGAGGGTATGAGCCTGCCCGGTTGCCCTCAGCTGCGGATCCGCCATGTTTGCGCATGCGCAGACCGCAACCGGGCAGCCTCATACCCTCAGCGGTGGTCTGCGCATGCGCGGAAAATCCACGCCTGCGCACAACGACGCCCGGCTCAAGGTAGGTGACGTGCAGGGAGGTTGGGTGATGGGAGGTGACGTGCGCGCAGTGACGCCACCCTGGCAAAGACTGGATATCAATTTAGATTTAGCAGTTCCAGACGTCCCTGCAATTCCCTCCTGTTTGTGAGTCTTGCTGGGCTGTGTAAACACTGCTGCTTTTTTTCTTTTCGTAGCTGTCCGTGACCGCATGGTACCGCCTCCTCCACCACCTCACCACCTTTATGCCAAAGCTAATTCCTCATCTACCATCTACCTGCACTGGGGGCGGCCTGCATTTACTTCCGCACAAGTGATTAACTACACTCTCCGGTGTAACCCTGTGGGGCTGCAGAATGCTTCTCTGGTCCTCTACCTTCAAACGTAAGTACCACAATTAGATTCCTCCCCACTCCACTGGGGGGTAATGCTGGGGGGTGGGGGGAACCTGCTGGGGGGGGGCTTCCACAGGGATTTCCTCCCCCTCCCTCTTTTGATTTGCTGGGGTGGGGGTGGGGAACTCCTGTTCTCAGCTCTCCTATGACCCTGCTGCTGGTGATGCAGGCCAGGCGAGCTTGGCAGGACAAGGCAGTCAGTGTCAGGGCAAGGGATGGCAACAGGGGTGGGGGTGGGGGTGGGCAAATCGGGTCTCGGGAAGGGGGCCAGATCAAAGGTTTGCTGGGTCCCCAAGTCCCCAGCCTCATTCTTTCTTTATTGGGGTCACTTATTGGGGTTCTGTTTTTATATGTTGTACACCACTTTGAATTTTAGAATAGCGGTATATAAAATCTTTTAAATAAATAAATGTCATGGAAAAGGGTGAAGACCACTGATCTAGATAAAGGTTTATCAGCTGATCCTGCTACAGTACAGAGTATTAAATCTCTCTCTCTCTCTCTCTCTCTCGTTTGTGCGTGTCTATGTTTCCAGGTCAGAAACTCACATGTTGGTTCAGGGGCTGGAGTCCAGTACCAAGTATGAGTTTGCAGTTCGGCTCCATGTGGATCAGTTGTCAAGCCCTTGGAGCCCAGTGGTTTACCACACTACGCTTCCAGAAGGTGAGGGTGATCAGTCACAACACTGTAAATGAGTGTGCTTGCTATTGCCACCATCACCACCATGGTGCTCATAGGGCCCCTTGGTCAGTTGAACAGGAAACAAGACTGTCAGGAGGGGGTCTGTCATTGCATATGGTTTGGCCATGCTGCCCTTCATTGAATCATGCCAGCAAAATAGCTATCAGTGGAGCATGACCGCACTTGTGGCCAGATATTTACCTCTTGATATAGGTGCCAGGTGCCCCAAGCCTGTGTGGTTGTTTTGTGCCTAAGCTCTGAATTTCAGAGTCTTGGCTCTACACATCGAAGGGAAAACGCATTAAATAACAAGGGAAGCTTAGATTGATTCTAACAGTTTCTGTTTTCCTAGAATATACCTTGTGCACAGAGGGGATTGCCTAGTTGTTGGTTTGGAGTCGGGTTATATTATGAGCAGTTTTGAGGGCCTTCTGATCATTCGGCCGCTGCAATTTCATCTTAAGGGCTGGTGAGTGCAGCTGTCTCAGTAGTATTCTGTGACTATCCTCACAGCACCAGCTGGTCCCCCACTGGCAGTGAAGGTGACTCTGATTGAGGATGACACGGCTTTGGTGTCCTGGAAGCCGCCTGAAGGCCTTGGCACGGTTGTCTCTCGCTATACGATCCTCTATGCATCCAGGAAGTCCTGGATTGCCGGAGAATGGCAAGTCCTGCACAGGGAAGGTAAGTGAGAGCTAGCAAAGGATGTCCTTGAAAGGCAGCCCGTAAAAAGTTTGTTCTTGGCTTTCAGGCCCCTTTTTTACCCATCATGGGTAACCCATGCAAACCTAATCGTACTGTGCTTATGCTATGCTATCAGCCCTGCAGGCTTGCTCTGAAGTGACTGATGGCCCAACAGAATCTTGAATCTCTTCGCTTGTGCTTTGTTGTAAAGCAGACTTCCTCTACTCACTGGCAGAGAGAAGAGAAAGTAGGAAAGCGTTTGCAATTTCTGCCCCCTTCAAGCAGGATTTCTCAGATTTAGCTGTTGTGTCTACACTGGACCAGCAGAGGGCACTCCAGTAGAAGCAGTATGTTGCTGCTGAGCTTTCTTATGCTAGAAGGAGGAGACATGGGAAAGCTGGAATAGTTGCTCAAGGGGCTTTGAACGTTGCAAGGATCGGGGCCAACTTTGAGCGTAAGGCATCCAGGAATGCAGCATCCAGGAGCGCAGAGAACTAATGCAGAATGACCCCCAGATTGGACGACTGTTAACAGGGCCTGCCCAAAACCTCCAAACACCGTAGGTAAAGGTAAAGGTATCCCCTGACAATTAAGTCCAGTTGTGTCCGACTCTAGGGTGTGGTGCTCATCTCCATTTCAAAGCCGAAGAGCCAGCGTTGTCCGAAGACGCCTCCATGGTCATGTGGCCGGCATGACTCTCCTTGCCGCAGCGCGTAGCATACAGCTGGATCACGGAGCGCCGTCATCGTCACCGCGGGTTGCTACGCCCCTTAAGGGTGTAGCAACCCTTTGTTCCCGGCTGGGGGCGTCGCGACGCCCCAGTTCAGGTAGCACTGGACTAGAACATCAGAGACATTCTAGCCCACCACTCTCCTCTACACTTCCTCTTCTGCTCCATTCTTTTTTGAATCTGGAAAGTGGGAGGGAGTGCTGGAGGTGGGCAAACAGAGGCATGTAGCTAGCCCCCCCTGCCAATCCGCCACCTTAGTCAGCTTGATCAATGGGCCAGCCCTGATTTTTGAATGTTTCTCCTGAGCTCAGAATAGCTTTTAAGAATCTACATAAGCAAAAACCTCCATGATCTGAATCTAGCCTACAGTTTAGCCCTGTTCATGTGTTTGCAGTCTTGTGGACACGGAATGCAGGGGAGCCTTCTCAGGAATGTGCTGCTTAGCCCTGCCCCCCATTAATTACGCGCATTCTAGTCCCACCTTCTCCTTGTTCAGCGTTTTGCCAGCAGACCTTTTGTTACTAACCCCAAATACCGCCCAATTATGTTGAATGACAACAGGTAGAAGCTGTTCTAGTTCACCCAACATCAGTGGTGTTTGATCATCCAGTCTGTCTAAGACAGAAGTCGGCTGAAGGTGTCTGGCTCTCAAGGAAGAGAAATACTGAGCTGCCAGGTCTAAATTAAATCATTTTGTGTGTACCTTTTTTTCCTGATAGGAACAATAACGATGGCTTTGTTGGATAATCTAGTGGCAGGAAATGTCTATATCGTTAAAATAGCCGCGTCCAATGAAGTGGGGGAGGGGCCTTTCTCCAGCGCAGTGGAACTTGCTGTCCTACCAAAGGAATCATCCGAGTCAAACCAAAGACCCAAACGATTGGATTCTGCAGATGCTGACACAGGTGAGCACAAACTTTGGGGTGGTTCTCCTGATCGCGTACTAGAACAACGTGATGTGTCTGGATGTGTTTCTTTTGCACAGGGAGGTGGAATGTAGTGCAGTCCTTTTTTGAAAGCAAAGTAGTAAGAGATGAGGAGGATAATATAGGGTTGGTTTGGTCATCTTAACGCATTAGACAAATTGCAGCCACGTTAACCTAGCTACTCTGTATGTGTTTTTTCATGCAGGATTAATTTCCTAAACACATTTGACTTAGCATAGTTCTCATTTAGCTCACTTCACATGTTCTGTTTTATCAGTCTGGTTAAGGGGAGGAAACTGTGCATACTGTCCTGTGTGAAGGTTATGCACATGTCTGTTTTGCCATGCATTGACTCATAGAACCGTAGAGTTGGTGGGGGCTTGTAGGCCATCTAGTCCAACCCACTGCACGATGCAGGAAATTCAGAGCAAGAGCACCCGCAACAGGTGGCTCTCCAGCCTTTGCATGAAGACCTCCAGAGAAGGAGAGTCCATCACCACCCTAGGTAACTGGCCCCATTGTCTAGCTGCTTTTGCCATTAAAAAGTTTTCAATGGTAATCTACCTTCCTGTTTCACATGCCTGTTGGATCTAGTCCTCTGGGGCAGCAGAGAACAAGTCTTTCTCCTCTTCTATATGTCAGCCTTTCACACTGGGGTACTGCAGTTGTCATGTGGCAAAAATGGACCCCTCCAGACTTAGCATTTTACTGATGTATGTACAGAGTGGCCATTTTATTTACGTAGCGTGGCCATTTGGGGGGGGGAGCAATGTTTGTGGGCCAGTTTGGGATTAAGACTTTGTAAGGAAGGCGACTCCATGGGTGGTTAATAACCACACACACACACACGCCAATCTCTGAATATAGAAGGTTAACAGTTCAACTCTAGTGAGACATCGAAGAGGCTGAGGCCCAGTTCACACAAGCAAATGGTGACTTGGGCAGCTTAAAACGACCCATTTAGCAAGTTCTTCACCATGTGAGTCTGCCACAGTCAGCAAAGGTTTGCTCCATGCAAGTCACATTGCTTTCAAATGAGCAGTTTGGTTGTGTGAATTGAGCCAAAGCAGCCAGCCCACCCACACTGCTGAATTTCTAAACCTCTCTCTAAAGGAATGGGAATATAAGCTTGACCCCATTTCTGCCACTGGCTGATCTTTAAATGATGATGATGATGATGATGACATAATATCTGTATTTATATACTGCCTTTCTATGTTGTCAGATTTCTCCTTCGACTTTATTCAAGGCAGTGTATACAGGCAAGCTTTCTAAACCCCCAGAGGGATTTTTACAATAAATGTTCTATATGCATAGAACGCATCTTCTCCAGCTGTTTCCTTTCAACGGTGTGGTGTCTCACTGGTTATACATGGCTTTTGAGCTTCCGAACTTGTCTGACAGCGACTCCTCTCTCTCACAGAGGCTCAGTGTAGACTGTTTCAGCTTGTCAGCTGAGATATCGCAGCTTGTTGGCAGCTTGTCGGCAGCTTCCGGTTGTCTCAAACTGATCCCGTTCTAGTTGTTCTTCAGGCAAGGGAGCAGCTCAAACACTAGACCACACCTTCTGTGTATCTTTACACTACGTTTGTAATGTATCTTTATCCAGGCAGCCTGGCTGTGTTTTTGCACTGTGGTTGTTTCTAGGTGGGTGTCAGTTGCCCCTTTGAGTGGTGCAGAGGGAAGAGCCTATCTTCCTGGCTCAGCCTCTTGCTTGGCTGCCACAGTCTGTCTGGAAGACTGTTCGGTTTCTGAAGGTACTCCGAATAGGTCCTTCCTTTGGTGGCGGCAATGACTCTGATTCCTTGCTTGTGACTACGGGGTCCTAGTGCCAACACTTGTGTTCTGGTTTCATGTACTACTCTGCTATGCCTGTCCAAGAACTATTCACTGGGCATCCAGATAGGGAAAGCACCCTGGCAGAGCCCAGCCAGATGCTCGTGCTGAGTATTCTCTGATGTCTTCAGTGAATGTTGTTTGCATTTGCACTAATGGTGACTGCATGGAAAAGGCACAAATAGTGGACCTGCATCTTTTTGCTTCCTACAGCTTATTCAGGCTATTACCAGTTGGACCAGAAGTCAATGACTGGCATCATTGCAGGCGTCTGCATTGCCCTGACATGCATCTTGGTCTGCGTCCTCATCCTGATCTATCGCAGCAAGGCCAGGTGAGCCTCAAATGGGGCAGGGTGGGGATAAGCACCTCTCAGCCTTCAGCACTGCAGGAGATTTTAGAGATTAGAAATTGGCCAGTAGGGCCAGCCCATCCATGAGATTGACAGTGCAATCCAAACCAAATTTCCAGCGCCGGTGCAACCGCAACGCAGCCCCAAGGCAAGGAAACAAATGTTCCCTCACCTTGGAGGGTTCCATGAAAGCCCCCATGCCACAAAATGCAGTGTGTGCCCTGTTGGCACGGCTGCATCGGTGCAGGAAAGTTGGTTAGGATTGGGCTGTCACTGAGGTGGTTATGTCAGGCAGCAGATTGGTGAGGAGGGGCGCTTGTCTCTGCCTGCCTGCTGCTATTTGTGCCTCCTCCTCCTCCTCTTCCCACTCCCTGGATTTGAAAACCAAGAGAACAGAGCTGAGGAGGACCTTGCACATTCAGAAGGAGCACTTCAAGCAGAAAGCAAAGCTGGAGACTTGCAGGGAGATTTCTTTTTTAAATGTGGACAAACATTTAAATATTCGTTTTCCTGCATACAATCCACTGCAGTTCAGTCACAGTTTTATCATGTTAGAGAGGTAACTGTGTAGCTTGGCACCTGATCATTCATCTAGCCATTCATCCATGGCCTGCAATAACATGTTGCAGCAGAATCTTAGTGCACAGTAAATACACAGTGAATGGGATTTGTCTCTGTCTGGAGTGATTATCTGAGACTCACCTATCCTCCCGCTTCATCTTGTGCAGAAAAATGTCAGCTCCCAAAAGCATCCAGCAAGGTTCTGAGCAGCTCTCTCACAACAGCAGCACTTCAGTTGATGCCAATGAGGTGGGCAAGAGTATCGAAGGCATTGCAGAGAATGAGGAATCTTTATTGCCAATGATTGTGGGAAACGTCTTGGACACCAAGGTATAGTGACCCATTTCTTAGTCTCTCTCGTTTCTGATGACTTCATTTGGGATCCCTCCTATCACCAACATCTGTGCCCTTGGAGAATAGCCCCTTGCTTAGGGACTTCTTCCTTCAGGACAGAAGAATTGCCTTGCTGGATCAGACCAAATGTCATTCCAGTCCAGCATCTTCCTTCCACAGAGGTCAGTCAGATTTCCCACAAGTATTTCCCATGAAGCCAAGAGCTGTCTCCTGTTGTTTGTCTCCAGGAAATAGTATTCGGTGGCACATTGCTTCTGGTATCACCTGGCCATCGGGGCTAATAGCTGTTGATAGCACTCTTCTTTTCCCTGAATTTGTCTACACACCTTTTCCAGGCTTCTGAACTAGTGACCCATACCACATCTTGTAGCAGTGAATTCGGTATAATCATCATCAAAATTATCAGCGCAATCCACCATAAGTATCAGGCGGGCGGCCCAGGGCCGCCCGTCGAATGCTATCCCTGTTCCGAGCCACACTGGTGCAGCCTGGAGGTCTACTCGGGGAAAGCGGACGTTCGTCCCCTTCCCCCGGTGTAAACCAGGAAAGGCCCGATGGGCCTCCTCGGATTTCCACCAGCCAAATAGCTGGCAGAAGTAGGAGGAGGCCGTGTAACAGCCGAGCCAGCCAGAACGGGGACGGGGATATGGTGGACGCTATCCCCACCCCCTCTCGGGCTGGCTCAGCCAATGGCCCCCCTCCCTCGCCACCCGGACCACTCATGCAGCAGCTGGGGGATCTCTTACTTTCCTCCGGCTGCAGCATGGACTTCCTGGCGGTGGAGTGAGGGCGGCCGGCCTTGCACCAGCCTCCCTTACTCCCGAGGCGTCGCAAACGTGCTTTACGTTTTAAAGCTCTGGAGGATTGCGCTGTATGTGATGCAAGTAAGACTTATTTCTTTCCCCTAGGTGTGCTGTAAAATGCAGCTTTTGCTTTAACCCACATATCCTCTTGTCCCAAAACTCCAGTGCCTGCCCAGCCAAGTGCAAAGAGTTCGCATTTTATTTTGAACTCGGCCTCATTTTTTATTTTATTTTGAAGTCAAAATAATGTATTTCGAAGTCAGCCTCACATTTCCCCTGCTCTTCCCCTTCCCTTAGAAACTCACAATTTAGAATTACAGTCCCAGAAAGCCATGTTCAGCACAAGCCCTCTTGACTAGAACCCAAGAGTCTCAGTGTCCACTTGACAGAAGTTCAGCAGATTTCAGTGAGATTTGGGGAGAGGGGGCTGGCAATGAGGATTTGCAAGACTTGCAGCACAACCCTCTGCATGTTTACTCAGAAATAAGTCCCATTGCGTTCAGTAAGACTTACTCTCAAGTAGTGTGACTAGGACATTTGAAATTGCAGTTTTTGTGTTGAAGGTGGTTATTACAATGTCTGTAGGCTTTGGTTTAATTTAACTCTAATCCTTTTAATCGACTCATGCAAGATTCCTCTGCCTATCTTAGGGTGGTACCGATCTGATCATAAACAGCTATGGTCCCATTGCAAAGAATGCCTCTAAGAAGAAATGGCTGTTCTTTCAAGACTTGAAGAAGGTGAAGACAGAAGAGGTAAGCTTCCAGAGCCACTGAGAAAGTGAAAAGAGGATGATGTGATGTTCACACAGGACATCATTAGTCTGTGGGATTCATTGCCACAAGATGTGCTTATGGACACAAGCCTAGATGCCTTTAAAATGAGATGAGATAAATTCATGGAAGACAAGCTTATCAATGGCTGCTAGTCACAGTGGCTATGTGCTACCTCTGAATACCAGTTGCTGGGAAGCAATGGCAGAGGAGGCTGTTTGCCTACATATCCAGAAGTTTCTGGTTGGCTGTCTGGGGAAACAAATTTAGATGGGCCTTTGGTTTGATCTGGCAGAGTCCTTCTTTATGTTCTTTGAAGAACCCAATGGAGCTTCTTCAGATTTCTGTCCTGCTTCATGCTGAGGGCTTGGAGCTGGTAGTAATTTACAAAACATGACAGCAGAGTTGCAAAATCCTGTGCAGACATTAATTACTCAGTAACTAACTCTAAACTAGCCTTAGTATGATCTGATTGGAATTTGGATGTTGGTTGCTGGACTTGTATTACATCAAAGAGATTCCAGTGGACAATAAGCACATCTTAGTGTTGCGACCATTGTTTTAGGTTGTTTGTGATCTGCGGCCCTTGTAAGCAAATAGATTACCATACAATCATAGGTGAGTGGTTCCGAAAGCTTTTCTAAGGATGAAAAGATATGTCCTGTACAAAGAGAATCACAGTGGGTCCCTCAAGCATGGGATGATCGCTCAAGTCTGTTGGTTTTGCAACTGAAGTGACAGACATGCATTCTAGCAAACTTGTTCCACCCCCCCCCCTTTATGGATCAGATAGGCTGTTCCCCTTTATTTTTAAAAGTACTGCATGTACACCTCTCCATTCACGTGTCATCTTACTAATTAAAAAGGGATTGGGGACGGGAGATGTCTTGGTAGCATTCCAGGTGCTAGCCAATCAGCACTGTGCGCAGCCAGGTACTGCTGCAAAGTTGCAGAAACATTTTTTTCTCCCAAGTTTGATCCTGGAGACGAAAACATATATTTATTTCATTGTTTGTAATATTTATATCTTGCCATTCAGGATAAAAACCTCTACAGGTGGCTTACAATAATTTGTCCGTGTCTGCATTCTGAGTCCATTTCCATCTGTTCTTGCCAGAGTCCACCGTATGTTCTGCTGTGACTCCTTGGCAACTAGTTCTTTGTCCTTCACTGCATTAGTGCTCTGTGTGCAATAAGTCTGTAGGGTGGGAGAGAGACAAAAGCATCATCAGTTCTTGGGCTGGACATTAGAAAACATTTGCCAGTATTTCTCTCCTGCAAACGAGATAATCCTGAATGGCAGAGGTGTGTGCAACTGGAGAGCTTTAACTTAGTGGTCAAGCACCTTCTTTGTATGGAAAAGATCTCATGTTCAGTCCCAGCATCCTAGGTAGCAGGGTAGTGGACGGGCCGTAATTCATGTTCAATTGGTAGAGCATATTATTTGCATGACGAAGGCTCCAGGTCCAGTCCCTGCATATTCTAATCAGGCTGAGGAAAGAAACCAGCTGAATGATCCCTCAGTTAGATAGACCAGCAGTTCTCAAACTGTGGTTCGCGACCCACCATTGAGAACTTTTGCTGCCCCCTTAAGGGCCAGGGACAGCACGGTGGCGATCCGGGGGATCGCCACCGCCACCAAATTGCCCGAAATTGCCCCCGCTGCACTTACTGGGGCTTGGGGGAGCTTCGGGGAGGCCTGTGTGACCCTCTGCAGGACTCTCCAATCTTCGGATTGCTGTTTTGCAGCCATCTCTGAGCACTTCCGGCTTTCGCGAAAACCAGAAGCGCTCAGAGATCACCACAAAACAGCGATCCAAAGATTGGGGAGGCCTACAGAGGGTCGCGCAGGCCTCCCCGAAGCTCCCCCAAGCCCCGGTAAGTGCAGCGAGGGCAATTTCGGGGGTGGTTTTGGCAGTGGTGGTGGCGATCCCCTGGATTGCCGCCACTGCTGGCTCCGCCCCCTGCCTCGCGGGGAGAACTTTGAGAACCACTGAGATAAACCAATGGACTGACTCAGGATAGGAAAAGTAGCAGGATTGGGAAAGACCTTTCTCTGCCTGAAACCCAGGAAAGTCACTGCCAATCTGAGTAGGCTGTGCTGGGCTAGATGGACCATTTGGAATAAGGCATTTGCATGAGTGCCTCTTCTGCAAGGATCAGGTTTTGCCTAGCTCAGTGCAACCCCCCAACCTTTTCTAGAGGTGTCTTTGTTTTCCTGAATATTAAAAAGCTGGTTTTCTTTCTTTCCAAACCCCCCCCCCCCCATATTTCCTCTAGCCTCAGAGAAGATTTACCAAAGCAGTGTGTTTGTATGAGTCAGGCACCGCCGTACTCATCGACAAAGATTGCTCCCCGGAGCAGCCAAACTACCAGACCACCTATGGCATTGTTGCTGACACAGAGCACTCAGCGAACAGCGAAGGAAGTCATGAAACTGGTGATTCTGGAAGGTTCTCTCATGAATCCAACGAAGAGCTGCACCTCTCCATGGGCGTCTGTGCGACCCCAGCGACCTCGGATTCTTTTGAAGGCAATAACTTGCGTGTGACTACGTGCCCTGTCCTGAGTGCCTCTGAAGAGCCTCCTGACCAAAGTTGTCCTCTGTCTCTCCAGCTACCACCTACAGGACAAAACTGAGCTGCCAGCCAGTCGACATATGTCTGTTCAAAGGACAATGAACAGGGAGCCAAAGCTTTAAGTGGAAAGCCTGAAGGGCCATCAGGTGATTCCACATGTCTGTTGACCATTTTTTTTATGTGTTAAAACTCACTCGTTTTGAATGTTCAGTGATCAACAATGTGAAAGGAGAGTACCGATTTCCGAGAACAAAGAAAAAAGTTTTTATATATCTATATATCTATATATCTATCACTGGAGCAAAGGTGGTTCCCTTTGCTGGTTATCTACCTCAGTTTGCCAGGTGGTGAACTTAGAAGAATGACTGCATTACCTCATTTGTGTTAAGAGTTGGTCTCAGCTACGTAACTGACGATAACTTCCTAGTAGTACCATTTGTTTTTCCTCTGTTTATGTCTAGTGTGTGAATGTGTGCGTGTGATCAAAGGAGTTGTATGGGGAGGTGAGCTGTGGGGCTGCTCAGCTGAAGCTCTGGCTCCAGAAGGAAGGAAGCCTTGCAATGGAGCAGGAGCAAGGAAATGAGAGACAGGAGGTTTATCTGGAATAAGTTTGGATTGTAGCTGAAAGCCATGCTCTCAGAAATACCAGGCACAATCTGCCAAGCGAAGTCCTGTGCAAAACCCTGCAGAGGTTGCAAAAGAAGGGAGCTTGGCAGGTTGGACCCCAAAAGCTCTTAAAGGTTTAATCCTGCAGGCCCCTCTGGATGTTGGATGTTGAAGCTGCAGGCCTTGAAGCACTCTGAAAATGTCCATTGCTGAGTTCACCCATACGTTCTGCTCCTTGGTTGGGCTTGCCTTTTGAGCCTCTAAGAACCTTCCTCTTCCTCATTGCCCCAACCTGCCTCAGACAGTGCCTTCTCTTTGTGATCCCATCTGCCCAGCATTCATTGTCAGGAGATGCTGGGGTGAATCCATAGGGCTCAGTGACGATTCTTGCCCCTTGATTTGCCCCCCTTAATTTGGCCAGGCCCGACAGTTAATGCTCAATATTGAGCGATTCCTTGTACTTCATAGCAACGGTGCCTTCCCTTATGTATATTATTAAATCACTGTTTTGCCTTATGCCTTTTGTTAGTATTCATGAAGTTGCTTCAGAGTACAGAAAGATGCCTTAAATGTGCTCTGCAGGTTGGGGAGATAAATGGACTGGAGTGCTCAAAGCTCTGTATGTGTGTGTTGAGCATCAAGATGTTCTCTCAGCATTGACAGCTGAGGGCATGAAATCCCATCTCTCGCCTCAGATTCGGAAGCTGTTCGCAAGGAACGTGTGCTCCACACACCAGCCAGAGCTCCAAAGAGGCTTCCCTTAAAATGAAGGAGCCCAAGGCTGGGCTGAACAGCCTTTGAAAGGCCGTTTGTTGCTACCACCTTCTCCCCACACAACTCCTGTTTTATACTACCTCCTTTTAAAGTTATTCTAGTATTATTGTTTTCCTGTACTCAGGGCGCAGTTTGTTACTTTTTAAGCTGTCTTGCAGCAATGTGAGGCAAACTGACAGGGTATTGTGTTTTTGTTTTATTTTTAAGTTGGAGAGAGAGAGAGAGAGAGAGAGAGAGATGGTGTGTGTATGTGTGCGTGTGAGAGAAAATGGGCCATATTCACCAGAATTGTAGGCTAGTAGTTGATGCGTATCCCCCTTCCCCCAGCCACAATGTATTTGCTTTTCCAAAAACCAGAAAACTGGCTCTGAAAGACTACCCAGAGGATAATCCTCTAGCTCTGTTGCAAATAGCAACAAACGTCCACTTGTGCCATATTAAGAGTACAGTACTGTACTGTACTAAGAGTCAGTACGAATTGCCAGTAAGGCTGGAGAAGGTGAGGGGGTGGTGTGGTGAGTCTGTTTCCACTTTTAAATGTTTGTGTGTGTCTTTGATGAATTGGCTGGTAGCTACTGTAGATATTTAGGTTGTAAGTGTCTGTTTGCTAGTGCTGTACTGGTCATGTTCACCTTTCACCATTTTCTTGATACAAAGCCTTTAAAGATGATAATAATCTTGTACCAAAGAATTTTCTGTAGAAAAGAAAAGAGAGCTCCATATTTTACAAAAAAATAATTGAGTTAGTTGAAAACTATAGGTTTGAATACATTTTATTGCCTAAGTAGTTACTAACCAGAAGAAAAATGGGAGAACCAAACCAAAAGGCCTCTCTGGATTATAGTAGTTGATTGCCTAGATTAGTTCTACAATGTTAACTACCTTTGTTACAAAAACCTTTAAAGAAAATTGAAACATCTTGCCAGCACAGATCTCCAAAGACTTCAAGTGTAATTTTCCCCTTTTCTTCAGCAATTAGCTCTTCAACAGTACAGTATCAGATATAATATTTTTTAATATATCTACTTGCTGAAGAAAAAGAAACTCGTCTCACCAAAGATTTATTTTTTGGTCTCATTGGACAAAGTTATTTAGTGTACAGCAGAGTGTGTACCCCTGAAGCTAGACGAGAAGATGTTAACCGTAGCATGAGGTTCCCCGTGGCGTCTTTTGGGCTCGCCTAGTCTCTTAGCAATACGCTCTGAGGGCTGATATGTAAGGTAACCATTTTCTTCTCCAAAGACTTGTTTGCTGTGAGTACTGACACTTTTTGACCCTTTCTTGATGCTGTAGTGATACCAAATGACTTCTACTCCTCAACATTCTCATGCCAAAGACCAGTAAAGCTACAGTATGTGGGCTGTTCTGTGAATAATCAAGAGGAGCAGATGGGATTGTGGGACTCTTTAGCAGATGGTGGCTGCCCTTGTTGGACCATTAAGTTTGATGATGCTAAGTGTGTCATGTGATATCTTGTGTAGGAACCAAAGCTGGCCCATCCATGAGGCCAACTAAAGCAGTCATCTCAGGTGGCAGATTGTCAAGGGACGTCTGCCTCTATCTACCCACCTCCTCTTCCTGCTAGGTGGATTCAAAAAGGAAGAGGGGAATGGAGTGGAAGAGGAAGTGTGAAGGCATGTGGTGGGCTAGAGAGCCACTGACACTCTAGTCCACCATTGTCCTCTCCTCCACACTTCCTTCTCCACTCCATTCCCCTGTCCCTTTTTTAATTCAGGAGATGGGAAGTGGAAGACGAGCAGTGGAAAAGGCAGATAAGGGGGAGTGACTTTTAGTATGCTGCCTCAGGCACTGGAGATCTTGGGCCAGCCCTGTGTAGGAGTATGAAAGCTTTCAAGTTTCACAGAACTCTGTCAGGCCACATGAAGAAAAGTCCTGTAAAACATCAAATTAGCTTGTATTAATACTAGTAGAGGCAAATCTGAGCTAATCCGATAAACGAGATAACATTCTCTCACTTGTTTCTTCTAACTGAATGCTTAGTCCGACAGCAGGATTTGCCTCAGTTGCCAAAGAGATCCAGTTAACTAAAGAGAACAACTTCATTCACAATGCAATTTACTAGAAGAAAAATAGCTTTTGTTCAAGTACTTCTTAGCAGCAAATGAAGAAAACCAAAGATATTTAAGGTTACCTCAGCATAGAGGCATGTGTTAGGTAGGTCTCTTTGCTTTGTGTTTCTTGTTTGAGTTAGCATTATATGATGATGTGTCCCTCCAGACCCCTAGCTCACCTCCAAACAGGCACTTGGTGCTGGCTTTGCCTTGGCTTCATCATATGGCAAAACCTTGGAATTTCTAGAATATTTGTCCCAGGGCACCAAGGCAGTGAGTGAGAACGGCTTCTACCTCCACGGAGCCCTAGAAGAGGCTCCTGCAAGCTTTCAGAGGCTTCTATTGGAGCCTTATCACAGAAATTCTCTCCCCCCCCCCCCCAGAATGTGAATTTGCTTGGGCATCAAACATTTCCAAGGCTTGGCAATGCAGTTCCAGAACAAAACTGCCGTTTCTTAAATCGATCCTTTCCCTAGCCAAGGGAGAACTTCCTGATTCCAGTGGGATCTGAAGTGGGCGCAGAGTCTTCTATCTGCATAATGCTTACTCTGGAGTAGTCCATTGACTTCAATGGAACACCAAAGGAATGACCCCAGAGTAAGTGGTGTTGTGGGGCTTGGACACTTGTCCTAAATTGCAGTCCCACAACCATGTGGCAATAATGCTGATGCAAAAATCTAAGGTATGTGCTTTGCATTTGCCGTTTTGTCTCTGGTATTGTGAGCAAAATGTGCAGGTGGAACAATCACAGTTTATCCCGTGTGTTGGTGACTCGGTCCATAGATCCCAAATTCTGGAGGTGGGAAGATGATCTCCCTTGTGTGATTGCCAGTTTCCCCAATTATGTATTAGAGGATGAACATAGGTCCAGATTATATATTTTTAGTGTGTTAACCAACAAGCCAGGGCAGATGTGGAATGTGTGCATGCAAGCTGCAGATCTTCAGGGAAGCTGGTACGATTTTGGAAAGCCCCCAGGATGATAATTATAATCTCCTTGTAGCTGAGATGCAGGGGTGGCAGGACCAAATTTCCTTGGTATAGCTGTGCTATAGACCTTCGTTCAGTGACATTCATTACTGTGACTTGCAGGCCACATACCTTCCTGGGCTTCATGCAGTCTGCAGACAGACTCTTCCTATAAAGCACCTTGTTTTCCTCAATGGTGCTTAACTTTATTTTTAGAATGCAAACCTGAGTTCTAGTGATAGGGGAGTAATCAACTCTAGGCCAAATTCTGGGTTGGCAACATCGGTGGACATCAGTAATATGAATCTTTTCAGTGATGTTCCTCCGTTAGGCTAACACTCATCCCAAATGTCCCAAAAGATCTTAACCACATACTGAAGAACTCCACAGGGCTCAGACCGGGTCACAGGGAATTTGATCCTGCTTTGTCAATGAATTCAGTTCATTGTAGGAATTGTCCATGCACACACCACTTACATCTGCTTGGAGCTTTTGGTAAATAGCTTGTTCATGAAACCTAGACTTTTTTTTAAACAAAAATGTTGGGTTTTGTTTTTCTGTTGTATTTTTAAAGATGTGAATGAATTGCAAGTGTGGGAGCCAGCGGTGTTTCTTCCATTGAAGGTGTTCTGGATCCCATCACTCCTTCTGCTATTTTCCTGTAAGGGTAGCAACAGCTGACTGGCTAATGGAGGACAGAGCTGAATTATATTAATTTTATATTTGACTCAGGGGATCAGCTCTGTGAATTCCATTGCATGAGGGCAGCTGGTGTTTGCCTGGATAATGAATGTACCTTTTAAATGTCTTTTTTAAATGTTTTGTTGAAGAATGTGGATTTTTTAAAAATTCTTTTTTTATAGCATTATAATAAAATGTTAACCTGGTGTGTTTCTCCTCTTCCCCTGCCCCCATCCCCAGGCTTGTTCATATACTAGCACAAATGTCATGCCAAAAATGAGTAGAAATTTAAATGCCAAAATGTTTTATAAAACTGCTGTCTAAATACTGATGGATTGCACAGTTTAAATAAAAGTTTCCTTTAGTAAATTGTAGCTTTTCTTACACAAGGAGTAATTTTCTTTTCAGATGCTGAAGAATTTTCAAATACTGAGAGGGATTTATTTGAGGTCTCAACTGTTGGAAATTGGGCTTGGTGATGGGGGGGAAGCAGAGTAAGCAGTGGACACCCCCCCTTTCTGCTATCACCTCAGGGAACCTCCCTCAGCCAGGCTGAGTGCTAGTAATAAAAGAGCACACACAAGGCAGCAGTAAAGTTACCAAAAAGAAAGTTTACTCACGGTTGCATTGAATGCATATATGAATGCATATATACAAGGTCTGATTAAGCTCAAAGGGTTAACTAATACTTAAATAGCAAGCCCCTAGAGCTGGCTCACCCTGCGGTTGTGTGCTCAAGATGGCAGGGGCCATCAGAGGCCCTGGTCTGCACATCTTATCAGGTCAGTGGTCAGGAGAGAAGGAAACTTGCCCAGAGAGGAAGGGAAGATAAAGGAGTTAAGGCCACACCCCACAAGGATCAAACCAGGTAAGAAGGGTCTGGGTCACTGGGCATTGTTTGCCCCATTTAGACATCAGCCTGCCCCCTCTGGACAGCGACGGAGTTGTGCCAATTCCAACATCACCCACCTGCCTCAAGGGAAGCATTTAGACAGGACAGCAGTGCCCCAAGGCCCACTTTTAAGGCTTTCTTGGTTCCTAGAAACAAAACTGACACATACTCCTCATGCCCCTACAATTTTCCATACAGTCTGCTACTGAAATCCATGCAACTTGCATGATGCAAGCCACATCACAGCTCTTCTGCATCTTCTTTTCCCCTTCATTTAAAGAGGTTCAACCATTGTGCGCAACTGGTGCAAAGTGGATCTTTATTTACTAGATTTGAGCTCACTTTTCTAAATGAATGATATACAAAGTGGCTTACAGATTTGAAAAACGTCAGTCACACAATCTTGCATATTGTCTCCTCCTGGCCACCATCCTAACCTCCCAGTCCTGAAAAAGGATAAAGATGGTATTAGGAGAACCAGAGTGAGACCATTGCATTTCAGCAGTCAATCCAGGAAAATGCTACTGCCCTGCTCATGCCCTCTGTATGCAATTCCTGCTGTGACTCCTTGATTGGCACATTAAAATTAGTTTCACATACAACCGCTGTGGCACTTCTTGGTTTGCACCTGGACAATCCCAATCCTATCTGCTGCTTCACCCCTGGCCCCTGCACAGCCCTTCTGCGCTATACAAGTGGTGTTTTCTTCATGCTTCTGAAAGACTACTTTTGGGAAGCCTGATGAGAGCTGTGCGCCAGAACCATCATTAAATATGCTTGGAAGCTTTCATGGCCAGCAACGATTAATACAGAATGTAAAAGAACGGGATTTGAAGTCATGTTTAAATAAAATGTTTTATGCGGAAAGGTTGTTACAATATCGCAAAAAACATTAAACAGTCAGATCACACGACGTTTCAGTTGGCCTCTGCGATTATCTTCAGGTGAAAAGAGCCAGCAGGCAGTTTAAGATGGAGATTAATGACTCTCCATTAATAACTGACAGCTAGAGGCATTAATCTCCATCTTAAACTGCCTGCTGGCTCTTTTCACCTGAAGATAATTGCAGAGGCCAACTGAAACGTCATGAGACCTGACTGTTTTTTGCGATATTGTAACAACCTTTCCACATAAAACATTTTATTTAAACATGGCTTCAAATCCCGTTCTTTTACGTTCTATGTGAGAACCATAATTCCCTGCAACTTCGCATTCTTGATCACCCAGACGCGCCCTTCATCGGTATGATACTCGTCTCGGGTATTGATGATCTACAGCCCATCTTGGACCATGACGTCTCCCTTTCATAAAACTTGGGTGCTTGCTTACAGACAGCTCTCCCCCCCCCCAAAAAAAACAGCTATTCACCACCACCAACAGACCACATAACACTGACAGTGTCAATTCTGCCACTATATCCACTCAGGCAACACTACAGGACCTGATAATGTCAATTAACTGGCACATCCTCTACTGTAATATATTCTAACATTTGCCAACAGCATCTTTCCACTGTATATATAGACAAACAGGTCAATCTCTAAAAGAAAAAACAGGCACAAACCTGGCACAAAAAGATGGGAACATTCAAAAACCAGCAGAAGACTATTTCATTCTCCTGGACGCTGCTGAACTCAAAGGCACCATACTTCAACCAAAAAAAAAAAAAAAAGGAGGCTACAGTATGGAATTGCTGAACTAGTCTCAGGAAGTTTAATTCTATCCATTCAGGCTTGAATTGAGGTAATGGTTTCCTCTCACACAGTACAGGTGTCAATTAACTTAGCAGGGTTAGGCCAAATTTGTTATATCACCAATTCCTGCTGTCATGAACGCTTATTTTGAATACATCTCAGCTTTGCACAGAATTGTCACAGATGGCACCTCTTGCACCTTCACCATTTACCTCTTTTTCTCCGTGCCTAAGTGTATATATACAGCCCTGCCAACTGAGGATAACATCTCATGCATCTGCATCCATGAAAGCTTATTCTACAATAAATTTGGTAGTCTTTACAGTGTCACAAGACTCTTGGTTAGTTTTACTGCAGAAGACCACCATGGCTATGCCTTTGGAGGTACAAGGAGATTCCATTTAACCAGCACAGCTAAAATACATAAAATACAGTTGTCCTCATATCCCGTGGTAGTATGTTTGCTTCAGGGCATCCTGTGCATGTTTACCCTGGTTCACATCCTTTATTCAGTGGGGTTTCCTCCCAGGTAAGTGAGCCTATGTGCATTTGGTCAGAATTAAGTCCCTTTGTTAAATGAAACTTACTCTCTCTCTAGTGTTTGGGGATGCTGTTTTAGGATGCAATCCTATACACACTTTCCTGGGAGTAAGTCCCATTGAAACCAATAGGGCTTACTTCTGAGAAGACATGCATAAGACTGTGCTGTTAATGACGAAATACGTTCCTTTGTCTGTTCCCCTAGCAGCTCAAGTCTATACATGTTGTCTACTTGGAAGAAAGCCCCACACTGAGTTCAATGGGACTTCCTACCAAGTAAACATGCAAAGGATTGCAGTCTAAATCTCCCACCAATCTGCTGCATCAGATTACCCCTCAATTATGGGGGGGGGGGGGAAACAAGCTGCTACCCACCCTGCCACACGTTCACCCGCTCAGATCCCGAGCCCTCTCCCCATACGGAAGGGCTTCTAGGCCCGGGTACCTGGGTCACCCCTTTTCGACCAGGAGGACGCACACTCCTCCCAGGGGGCCGCACCAGAGGTCTGGAGAAGAGCAGGAGGATGGTGCTGGAGGTTTTATTTCCAGCGCTTTCCCCTAAGACTCCTTAGCAGGGAATCCTCCCTTGCCTGGCCGGCCACCGCAGGAGCCTCAGCCCTACTTCCCGCTTGGGATACCCAAAGGGCGGCGGCAACAGCGGCGACGTCCCGGGCTCCTCCGGGCCGGCCTCGGGAGGTAACCAGGTCGGAGGTGGAGCTTCCTGTCCGTGCCTTGCGGCGGTGACCCCCCCCCCCCCGTTGCTGCTGAGGCGCCTCCCCAAGGCCGGCGGGTGGGGAAGGGGGCCTGGCCTCCGCTCCGCCTCTGCCGCCAGCCACAGCCGGGCGCCTCCCCGCCCACCGCCACCCCCAGCAGCAACTGCAGCAGGACGGCAACCGCGGCCGCTGGGCCGAAGGAGCGCTGGCGACGGCCTCGGGCTCCTCCTGCTCTCGGAGCTGTTGCCCAGCGGGGCCTGGAGCGATGCTGCGCCGGTGATGTCCGCGGAACACGAGAAGGACCCCGCCGCGGCGCTCAAGAGGCCCCGAGGTAAGTAGGCAGGCAGACTGGTGGCTCGGCCCGCCGGCCGCGACCCCACGCAGGGCCCTGGCCTGGTTTGACCTGGCAGCGGCAGTCGGCTACCCAAGTCCCGCCAGCGGAGCGGGGCAGAGCAGAGGCTGCTGCTGGTGGCGCCGTGGGCGCGGAGCTCTTTTCCCTCCTCGGCCGGTTCAGGCCCTAAAGAGACGGAGCGACCGAGCGAAAAGTCGGCGCTGGAGCGAAAAGTCACCAGTCGCCCCCCCCCCTTCAGTTGCTGGTTGTAGTTTCTGCAGGAAGGCGCTCTGCACATGGCCTGGGGCACTCTCCGCTTTCACTGCTTGGCCCGCCTGCTGAGTTCCACTGAAGTTCTGCCTCTGTTCATACCATGAGGGCATATCCTCTCCTGGGGACAGCAGGCAGGGTCTGTCTTGCTGCCACATCCATTTCACCAGGTCCCTCTCCACAGGATGGCATTCTCATGTCCTCAGTGGAAGGTACCCATGCCAGGAGTGACTGATACTCCTCTGGAACCACTCCATGCTGTGGCCACGCATAATTTGGAAGCCCTGGCAAAGCAGCTGCTCATCATCGCTACCCTACAATAACTAATAAAAATAGTGGCAAGATGTAGATTTTCCCCCTTTAACAAATTGTAGAAAGCTGCCACAAACAAACCCTTGTCAGACCACATCTAGCCAAAGAGGCAGACTCATTTGATCACTTCTCTGTAAAAAATAAAAGGTATGGAAGTTTGACACACACACACACACACACACACGACACCCAAAAAAGGTTTGGGTTAAGTAGTGCCAAGGCAACTGCAAAACGTCATTGGGGTGGAATAGAGACCAAATTCTTAAAGTCCAGCACCATTTGCTGGATTGGTTTCCATCTTCCAAACTTGTTTCTGCCCAAAGTGTGTTGATTTGCTGCCAGATTGAAATCTCAAAGGATAAGAGAAGCTACCTGTAGCATCAAGAAGTATCTCTTGTGTTCTGTGGAGATAGCAATGGGACGGGGCAACCCTTTTAAGCCGGGGCAGGATGGCTGCTTAATGGTCTGTGCTGAAAGCTTAGCATGAATGTGAGTGACAGGGGGAGAGAGAGAGAGAGAGAGAGAGAGTTCTTTGCTGCTTTTGGGGTTGTACTGATTTTAGAAGGGTTGATCCTAGATCCGTGTGTGTCAAGTTTGCCCATCAATAGTCTGCTGCAGACCCTTATGCACTGTAGAAGATCTGGAGCATGTTTGAGAGTGTGTGGGGCATGGATCAGCCCTGTGGGACATCTTTGTTGCCCCCCCCAAACATATCCTGGAACACAGACACACCCTGTGCTCCAGCCGCACTCAAGGCTGATTCACACTAGCCCTTTCCGTGCGCGTTTTGGCTTAACGTTTGGTCTTTTCGTGCGTTTTTCATGCTTACGTCTGACGCAGCATGAGCTTACGACGCAGCCAGGAGAGATGGTTTCGGTTTATCTTTTTGATGCGCTCGCGTTTAAGCTAGCGTTTATGCTCGCGGTGCTAGGCAGCCCACCAATCAGAGAAGCGCATTTCTCTTCACCAAATCACAGCTGCGCTTTCTTCAAGAAGGCGGGCAAACGTTCAGAGAACTGCTAGACGCACGTACAGACGCTAGAGCAGGGCATGCGTGCCGGAAAAGGCTAGTGTGAATCAGCCTTCAGTGCATTTCAAGGGCAGATCTGTAGTGGTGGGTCAGCTGGTAGCTAGCACTTATGGGGAAGATTGTCTGCCAACCATTACTGATCTCCTCATTGAAGAATCCCAGTTAAACCTCCCAAGGAATCCTCTCTTCCCCCCCCCCCCCCCAGTTCCCAAAACACAGTTTGAAAGAAACTCTAGACTTCTACCATTGTCATTTAAATTTAAGACAGGTCACATACAGGGAAGACTGGCCATCCCTATGTTAAAATAAAAGGTAAAGGTATCCCCTGACAATTAAGTCCAGTCTAGGCTCTAGGGTGTGGTGCTCATCTCCATTTCAAAGCCGAAGAGCCAGCGTTGTCCGAAGACGCCTCCGTGGACATGTGGCCGGCATGACTCTCCTTGCCGCAGCGCGTAGCATGCAGCTGGAACACGGAGCGCTGTTTACCTTCCCGCAAGCGGTACCTATTTATCTACTCGCATTGATATGCTTTGGAACTGCTAGGTTGGCAGGAGCTGGCCAAGCAACGAGAGCTCACCCCGTTGCGGGAATCGAACTGCCGACCTTTCGATCGACAGCTTATGGTTCAGCGGTTTAACCCGCTGCGCCACCCGCTGGCCATGTTAAAATACCCACCCTTAAAAGAAGAAAGACTTGATTACTCCACCTTTGAGAGAAGAGGAGTCACATCAATAAAGTTCTGTGGCATTATGATGCAAAGGGAAGATTAGTATTCATGACTTTCTGTCTGCTAGGAAGTGTATTAGTTTAGCTGCAGGGCTTGTTAGAGCTCCTATAATTACCACTGGTAATTCTCTAGGTGCTCTTCTAGAGAAGAGACCCAAGTCTTCCTTTGCATTAGGAAGAGGAGTGCAGGTTAAGGCGGGTGGTGGTAATAATAGGAGTAACAGAAATACAGTTTGGGACCAGTGTGGGTGGACTGGGAGGGGGGTCATGCCCTGGAGGAACAAGTGCACTTATTTAATGTTGCATTATTTGCCTGCTACCATTGGTATGTTTGGTGATTTAAAAAGACAGGTGAGCAACTCTAGGCTGCCCCAAAGGTGTGCCTTCCATCTCATACTGGCCCCAAACCTCCTGTGGTCTGAGGCAGAACACTAGATAATATAACACCCTCTTGCTGCTCTCTGGCTTCACAAAGGAAGAGGGGAATGCAGTGGAAGAGGAAGTGTGGAGGAGACAAGAGGAGACCAGTAGGCCGGGAGCGCCAGAGACTCTCCTCTCCTCTAAGCTTCCTCTTCTGCTTCATTCCTTTTTGCAACCAGGGAGCAGGAGTGGTAAAGGCAGGTGAATGAGCCAGCCCTGCTTCCATCCGAGGAACTTCACGGATGCAGAAGGGGCTTTCTGCACATGTTCTTGGGCAACCTGTTACTTCACGTGTTCTCAGGGTGCTGTGTAGCACTGAAAACAGACTGGTGCAGAGCTTGGATCTGAATGACTCCCTGTTCTTAGACTGCCTTCAAGCAGAGGTGGGAGTTGTGAAGATGAATGATGTAACCAAGAATCCAGGGCGCTTCTCAGTGATCAGGAATGTGAAGTTGCAGGGAATGATGGTTCTGGCGCACAGCTCTCATCAGGCTTCCCAAAAATAGTCTATCCACCAGATTCTTGTCCACATTGAAAGAATGTTCTATGAGGTGTCTTCATGCCGGGAAAAAAGATCGGTACTAAGGAGGGAATGAAAAAAGAGGGCAACCTGTTTCAGTGGCATTCCGATCTCAGGAATAGCCTTGCTTTGGCTTGCTCTTTCCTCAGCCGTATGCTGTTCCTTCTTGTTGATTAAGCCTATGAATGCTGCTTTTGTATGAAATGCAAGTTGGATGAGCTGAGTTGTTGCTCTTTAAACTGTGCAGACAGTCAAGGTGCTTTGCCTTCATCTGTGTACCAGCCAGCAGCTGGAATGAGACTGCAATGGAGTTGCCCTATAGGGGCTGCTGTTGCGATAATGTCAGGTATTATCTGCTCTACCCACAATTATAGGGCCAAGGCATCATTGTGTGTATGATTGTACCCGGCTTCTCGTGAGCTGCTTGTGACTCCTTTTTCTTTCCTGCCCCCACTCTTTTGGGAATAATGGCACTCCGAAGGAACAGCTCACACCTGGTTTAGAGAGCAACAAGCTTACAAGCCTAAAAAATGTTTCAGGAGAGGTGAGATGAGGTATGCGTGAAACTGCTTTGATTGTGGCTGCAAGGATCTATATGGGCATTCAGTCCGGTGTAATGAATGTGAATAATCTCAGAAAGGCTCCTTAGCTTCAGTCCTGAGGATTTCAGCACTTATAACATCTGTCAGAAATCATAGAGTTGGAAGGGACCCATAAGGTCATCTAGTCCAACCCCCTGCATCTCCAGCAGGTGCCTGTCGAGCTTCTGCTTGATATCTCCAGTGAGGGAGCATTCACCACCTCCTTTGGGAATCTGTTCTACTGCCAAACCGCCCTTACCCTCAAGAATGCTCAGGGCAAGCAGCTATCACAAAGGCAGCATGAAGTGTGCAAAAGATTGCACACTCAACAGCTTACTGTACTTATGGGCCTTTAAAATGTACAACTAATATGACCTGTTAAGTCATTTCCTCCCACTAAATAGCTTTCCAAATGAGAGAGATTATGACTACCTCAGAATGTCAGATTCCATTTACTTTGGTTTTGTCCTTTTCTAGTCATGTCTGATGTCGCTAGGCTGTCTGGATTATTCCTTATTTTACTTTATTTGGGTTGCAGTCCAAAATACTTGAGAATAAGCGTCATTGAACAAAATGGGACTTACTTCTGGGTAAACATGTATAGGATTGTGCTTCATTCTAGATGTTTATATCTTTCCTTTCTGCCCCACAGTATGCCCCCCCTCCATCACCTAACAGGCAAAATTTTAAAACATAACAAAATATCAACAAATCAAGATTTAATAGAGTTTAAAACAGTAGCAGCAGCAAAAACAGAACAGCATAACAGAACCAATTTAAATAAGGAGGGAACAAATTTAAAGTATTGTTTATGCCGAAGGAATAAACTATTTCTCACTAGACAGCTAAGCACTCACAGAGACAGGACCAAATCTGTTTCCTGCAGCAGTGAGTTCTATAGCTTGGGTGCCACAGGCAGGAAGGCCCTGTCTCATATGTCCACCAGCTGCACTTCTGTCAGCTGTGGGACACAGAACAGAGTTTCCATCAAAAGCCTGAGTGGGACAGGTTGGATCGTGTGGGAAATACCCTGGTCCCAAACTATTTAGGGCTTTCAAGGCAATGACCAGCCCTGTGAGTAGGGAACAAATGAGTTGTTTCAACTTTACTACAGGTTGCAAAATGCACTTAGATCAATAAATGCCACCACCTGTTGAAGCATTTAACTCAGGACAATAGGATTCTGAGTGTGAAAGAGTAGGTACCTCAGATTAGAGAGCTGTGCTTTAATTGCTAAGTTTCAACTCTCTTGTCTGTCTTTCTTTCTCTCTCTCTCTCTGCTACGCATTCAAAGATTATCGTATGCCTTCCCAGGAGTCTAACGAAGCAGTAAGATGCACTTGAGGGAATTTAGTTGGCAAGAATTAACTCCGATTAGAACACAGGATCTCTGTAAATGAGAAAGATAGTTACTGCTTACAATATGCAGGAGAAGGCAGAGTTGCATCTACTGCCTTCAAGCTGTGAATCTAAGATACAGGAGGTATCTCTTGGGTCAGTTGCAGAGGAACCCTGAGCTGCCTCTTCTCAGCCCCAAACCTCCTAACGACTGAGGTGGCTTGTCAAATGCCACCCTCCTTATCCCACAGCACACCAGCTGTTGCCTCGGCTTCTCCTGCTCCCTGGATTTGCAAAGGAAGAGGGGAACAGAGCAAAAGAGAAAGTGTGCCTGCAACTTTCCTCGACACTCCATTCCCCTTCTCCTTTTTGAATCCAGGGAGCAGGTGGAGGCAAGTCCATCCATCCCCGTCGTCACCCCCCACCCCCGTGTTATGGATGGGCTGGTCCTGCTCTGGGCTGCGTACTGAGTAAAAGTATATACCGTAATATATGTAATATATGGACATTGAAACATCCGAGGGCTGGCCTGCAAGGTCAGTTCTTTTCTTGAGATGAATGCAGAGCTCTATATTTTGCAATCTTGTAGGTGGTGACGGTGGATTGGATGGATTAGGAGGCCCAGGCGTGCAGCTTGGAAGCCCTGATAAGAAGAAGCGCAAGGCAAATACTCAGGTAAGCTGCTTTGTGTTCGTTTATTTTGGTGTAAAATCCAACTTGGGATGGTCTTTTCCCATGCAGGAGTCTCCTCCCACGCTGCTCAGGAGCTCCCTGGGTACAATCCCAAAGGGATTTACCCTTGCTAACTGAGCAAAGAGGCATCTTTCAAAGTGGTGTCATCTTATATTTAGCAGGGGGAGAGCAGCTGTCCCTCTTCACACCCCAGTATGGCATCTTTTCCAGTGGTTCTTACTGGTGTCTCTACTGTATTTTTTTTTTTTTAGATTGTGAGCCGTTTGGGGACAGGGAACCATTTATTGATTTATTTTACTGTGTAAACCGCTTTGTGAACTACTCCTGTTGAAAAGTGGTATATAAATATTCTTAATAATAATAATCTGACGGCATCCTACTGGTGGATGGGGATTGCGTCTTCCTCAGCCCCTTGTTGGCAGAAATGGGGACATACCCTTCCCTCATTTAGTAATGTTTCTGGTAATATTTGAGGTGCTCCTTGCTGCACCTTGAAAGGAGGAGACCATTGGTCTGACATAATGGCCGTCCTGATGGTTCTTGTGTGTGGTGAGAACTGTGACTTGAAGACAGAATGTTTACGAGGACAATGTTGGCAGAGTGGGCCTTCTGTGAACAATGAAGAGGCTAGCAGAGACATTCTGTTGTTTGTGCTATATATCTAAGGGCACAATCTTATCCTCGATCAGTCCATAGCATGCAGCAGCACTGGTTGGGGACCATGATGTGGCAGAGAGGTAAGTAAAAGAATTTTGTACTTACCTATTCCCCCGTGTCATTGTCTGCAATGGGTCTACTCAGATCTGCACCAGCCTTTGGCAGGCTTAAGTCAGAGTGGGACCAAGGGGGCATTTCGAGACGGGAAAGGGGGCATAGGATATTAGTGGAACTGCTGCCACCGATATCCGCTCCCGGCCAGCCCTGATTCCCATCCCAACCCTCCCCCGGAACGCCCCCCACTGACTTACTGGCTCCAGTGGGGACAGGGCGCTCTGTTGGTGGGCGCCTGGGGCTCGCAGCCATTTTCGCTGGTGGCCCTGGCATGTGCCCTGTCGCTGCAGTGCCAGCAACCTGGGCCTTCTGCTGATGAAACGCAAGTTCCCTCAGTGGAAGGCCCTGATAGGATTGGACCGTAAAACTAGCAAAGGACTCCCAAGGGGATTCTGAGGTGGCCAGATTTACCTTTACCCTAGATGCCCTTGTTAGCTGTTTCACTGGACAAGACAAATGTCCACAAACCCTGATATAAGGCCAGGGGCCTAGGCTGCTTCTTTGAGGACTTTGAAATAAGAAGCCTGAAGTTCATGTACCAAGACTTTTGTCCTTTACACCACACTGAGAGCTGAAATGTCAGGGGGTTATCTTTAATCACTTCTGTCGGGTATGACATCATGGTAATAATGGCAACCTTTGTCGCTTCCAGGGGTCGTCTTTCCCTCCACCGTCTGAATATGCTCCACCGCTGAATCCAAACTCCGATCACCTTGTGGCTGCAAATCCATTTGATGATAACTATAACACAGTTTCTTACAAGCCACTGCCATCAGCAAACCCGTATTTTGCCAATCCCAGTTACCCTGGCTTTGGAGGCTACAACACTTTCAGAATGCCACCTCACATGCTTCCCAGGATGACCTCGCAATATGGCGTCACTTATCCACTCAGAAACCAACCACATCCATTTCCTCAGAACCCGGTGGGAATGGTCTTCAACCGGCCTCCAGCGATGAACTTTGGGCCACACGACAATGCAGGTTTTGGAAACCAGCCATCCTATAACCCTAATGTGAATCAAAATATCAGTTTGCCCGGCCAACACTTTAGACCAAATCCTGGTGAGAACTTTGGTCACATTCCTTCACAGAATACGACTCAAATGTCACACCATGACCTGCCGTTGCATTTTGTACCTGGCAACAATCCAAGTTTTAACAACTCCCAGATGGAATCGAACCATTCTTATGCTCCCCTGCCTAACAGTTACAATCAGCCCAAGCCTCCCCAAAAGCAAGGTGCAAATAAGCCCCCCCACCCCCCACCACAGCATCACCAACATGGCACAGAGGACACTGTGAGCTCAGGAAACGCTGACGGGAAAACTGTGACTCGAAAGATCCCAGCAAACCAGGACAGCAACCCTCCTAAGAGCGTTGAGAACCTGAACAGCGGTCATGCAAATGGAACTCAGAACAAGCCCCGTCTGCCCCGAGGTACTGCAGAGGGAGGTGGGCCTGAGAAGACCAGCAAAATGCCTCTGCACCCCAGCCAACATGGCCGTGCATCCTCCGAACCAGTCTATCCTTGTGGGATTTGTACCCATGAGGTGAATGACGACCAGGACGCCATCTTGTGTGAAGCTTCTTGTCAAAAATGGTTTCATCGGATCTGCACAGGTATGACTGAGTCTGCGTACGGCTTGCTCACTGCAGAAGCTTCGGCAGTGTGGGGCTGTGACACTTGTATGGCTGACAAGGATGTTCAGCTGATGCGTACCAGAGACACGGTAGGACCGCCTGTGCTGAATGCTGATGTGTGAGACTCGCCCTGGTCTCTCCAGAACATTCAAATTCTGATCGCCAATTGATTATGGCAGTCATTCATAACCCCCCTTTTCAGTTGAAGGCTGTTTCATTTACTTTTCACTAATTGGTCTCGGTGCTCTTTGTTTTCTGCCTTAGTGCATTAAGTTTTTATCTGAAGAATGTCTAGGAAATGCTTGACTGATAATTGATTGCAGATGTAGTGTTTATACACATGGAAAGTGGTACCTTAATGTGTAGAAATACGTCTTCATAGATACAAGCTGCCCATGGCCTGTTTGCTCGACAGTGGGTATGAATTGGAACTGTGACCTGTCCCTATTTTATGAATGCCTGCCACTGTCTTATTGGAGTTAAGTCTATCCTCTGGGATGTTTTTCTTAAGTTATCAAGATGGAGGATAAGACACAGGGAGAAAAATCAAGCAATATTTATTTTAAGAAGATCACCAGAAATGTCCATTTGTAGACTAGCAGCTGAAACAATCAAGTGATATTAACCTTGTTTAGTGCTTAGATTTAGTTCAAAATTTAGTAATTTTACAGTGTCTGTTTCAAAACACACTAGTGGGCTGTGAAGGATTGTCATAATAAACCACTTCTTTTAGTGAATTCTGTTGACTTGCTCGTTTGGCTTTTCTGAAATAGCCTTTAGCATCTTGTTTCCAAACACACTCAGCTTGTGGCCAAAGGAGCAGGCTAAGTTCCTGAAACTCCAGTCTTAAGCGGGGGGGGGGGGGGGATTCGGGGGGGGAATAGTGAGGTTTGTGTTTCCCTGAATTTCCCCCTCCCCTTTCAACCATTACCCCTTACAGTGGCATTGCTGGAAGGGGTGCAACACTTTTAGTAGTGCAAGGCGCTGCACTGCACCTTGCAAACAGGTGCAATATGGCCCCTTCCTCTTGCCCCCGGAGCCATTCCAGCAGCAAAAGCTGCACTGCCTGTTGCCTTTGCCGCTGGAATGGCTCTGGGAGCAAGTGGGAGGGGCCACATTATACACGGTGCAGCGCCTTGGGAGGGGCCACATTATACATGGTGCAGCGCCTTGCCCCACTCCAGCAGCAGCACTGACCCCTTTTATACCATACCTGGTGAAGTCCTCTCCAATGGTGTTTACAAAGCCATACATTTGGGTGTCGCATCTGTGTCAGGAGCCCTGTCCACCATCATGGTGTTGGATTAGAGGGGACTGAGCACTTCGATTGCACTTCTGAGTAACAAATGCAACCCAGGGCACGTTTAGGGCATCATGGCGGGTTAGTGGCTTAAATCCCAGAGTTCAATTTCCTTTTCTGCTTAAGTTTCTCTTGCTTGTGTGTCCTGTGATGAGAATTGAGCTTGAACGTTCCAGTCCTCAATGGACTGACTGTGATGCCAATTCCTCCAAAACAAGTGATGCAAATGAACAGAAGCACAACATGTCCTGTCCCCCAAGTCCATTTCTTCCTCTCTCCTGCAGGCATAGGTGACTTGCTAGTTTGGTTTTGTTTCCCTCTTTTTTATTTTAGTTGTTTCAACATCCACCTTTGGCTCTGTTCCTCCCTGCGCTCCCAAGACAGGCGCTGAAATGTTCATGTGCGTCTCACATTTGGATATGTCTGGCTCATCACATGTTCTTCCACGGACTTGTTAACACAAGTCTCTCCTCCACTCTGTTTGTGAAAGTGAGCTAGCTCGGCCTCGGAAGAGTCTTATGGCTCCCCTGGGATGATTTTTTTCTTCCCCGTTGTATTGCTTTCTCGCAACACAGCTGCCTTTTGGAATATGACACAGCCAGTTATATGCAAAACGCAGAAGAAGCAGAGACAAGAGGAATGAGGAACATCAGGGGGGTTTCCAGCTCTATCAGCTGAAGCCTGTCTGGATGACACTTTAGGCTAGATTTTTTCTTGGTAACGTTTTTTTACTTTCAGGGAAGTCCTACGTGTGCGTTCAGTAGACTGTGGCTTAACTGGCCTAATTGGTGAGAATTGCAAAAAGATGAACATCACGAAGTCCTTTGGACTATGTTAAGGACAAGGCATTATTATTATTACTTAAGAATAGGTAGTGCTAGAGGAATGAGAAACGGTGGATTGCTGGGCTGCTGTGCAGACTGACAGGGTTTTAGCCTCACTCTTTTTCGGCAGCATTTTGATCCTCACTCATTTTAATGAATTAAAATCCTGCCGCATTTTCGCCTCACTCTTTTTCTTATTAAGATGTCGGCTCCCACACAGGAGTTCTATGGGGCAAAAAGGGTCTGCGCATGATAAACAGGTATAATTGGACATGCTAAATTAGCATGCCTCATTTGCATTGTATCCCACAAGTCCTTTATTTCTGCATTTTGCAATTCCACTTAGCCCTTCTAGAAGTATATGAAATATCTTTGCCAGAGAAAGAAGGCAACAGTTTCTAATAGAAAATACCCTGTGAGCTGTTTCCTAACTTACACCTCACTTCTTTCTGGATTAACCTCTTGATCATGGAAACTGATGGGATGCCAATGTGTGACCAATGGGCCAGATCCTACACTCCTACCCTAAGGCCTTTCTCCCAACTAAAACTGCAACCATGGGGAAAAGGCCTTGATGGATTGTCTTTGGGTTGTAAGTTGCCTGCCCCAACGTAAGCAAATGAGATTTTGAAGCAAAGCTTTATCCCAGAGTCAGCAAATGTATAAATGAGCCATAGGAGATCCTTTGAGAGGTTGAAAGATAGATCTCCCTCTTTTTTTATGGAGGAAGGAGCCAGAGGTAGCTTTCCCTTTGTGGATTCTATCCTAAATATTCTCCCTTTTGTAAGCAAAAAATAAAAATGCGTTGATTGTATGTATCAATAAGGTGTGGGAGGGGTTTGCTTTTTCCTGTTAAGCTCCTGGCTTTCTCTCACTTTATACTCAGGCTACCATACCCTGGAGGGTGCTGGGAAAATAACCAGATGTGAGTACTTCATGGTGGTACACACATGTGACCTTCCTGGCACACTCCAGGGTGTGGTAGCCTATAAGTGGAAACTCATTGCTTCTGAGCATACATAAAAGTGAGAAAAAGCCAGGAGCTTATCAGGAAGCAAACCCAGTGGGGAAACTCACTGGTGGTGGTGCTGTTGCTCTCAAGAGCAACCTCTGGGAAATCCTGGTAAAGGAGCACATGGCTCTCTTGCGCATGCCTTCACTTTAACTCTTGTGCCAGCAGAGAGACCTTTGAGGTGCTCCAGTTTGAGTGAAATGGTTGCATACCTGAGCATGGTGCTTATCTGACAAAACATGAATGTGTAACACAGAGGTTCTCAACCTGTGGTACGGGTACCTTTTAGGGGTACGCGAACCTCTTGCTGGGGGTACGCCAAGCCCTGCCCCTTATCTGCCCTATCAGCAGGTAATTAAGTTAGTTAACATGGATTTTAATTTTTTATTTTCGGAGCCCTTTTGTCTCTCTGATTTTGGTTTTGGGCTTATTTTTGTACTTTGGAAAATGTACTTTGGTGGGGTGGGGGAGGGAGGAGCTGATTTTGGGAAGTGTGACTTGAGAAAAAAAGAGATCCTTGCATCTCTCTCTCTCTCTCTCTCTCTCTCTCTCTCTCTCTCTCTCTCTCACACACACACACACACACACACACACACACACACACACACACACACACACACACACACACACACACACACACACACACACACACACACAGGGAGAGAGAGTTAAATAAGACATTTTTTCACATTTAAAATTGTTTTAGTACTTTTTATTTAACGATTAAGTATCTAAATAATTAATTAATTAATCCAATTAATTAGCAGGGGGTACTTCAGAAAATTGGACCATGATAGGGGGTACCCGGGCCTCCAAAGGTTGAGAACCCCTGGTGTAACCTTTTGGAAGGTTGTTTTTCTCTGTAATGTGGGAAGTGGCTTACCACTTGGAGAATGTTCGGAGTAAAAAACACTTGGGAGCTTGAGGTGCTCTTGCTTGTATGATGGTTCAGTGGCTCTAGCCACAGTTTGGGCCTTTAGAAGTGTAGGGAGGGACCTCAAGCATGAAAAGGTTTCGCTCTCCATGTGCTCAGGAGACAATGTGCCTTATTGCGCGACCTTTGGATTGGTTTCCTCGAGATGACAAATGCAAATACAGAGTTGTGGATTATTCAGCAATAGGATGAGAGCCACCACAGCAGAAGTACTCCTGAAACAAATAGCAGCTTGGCCCCTAACCATTGTGGAGGCTGCATTTTATCTCCTGTGGCAACTTGCAGGCTGCTGGAGCAGTTCCAGAGCATTCAGGCACACCAGGGTGACATGGGAGAGAGGACTGTTTTTTTATTTGATGTTCTTGAATGAGAATGTAAATTCACACACTCTGAACCAATGTATTGAGCATCTCGTTAGCATTTGGAGGAAGGCTTTCACCCGGGATATCTCCTTTGTGCAAAACTAAGAATAGAGAAAGTGCTGTAATTAAACTGAAGGTCCCACTGCACATCCATTCCTCTTTAGGCAGCTTTGCACATGTGTTCTGGATGGTGCTGCTGCCTTGGTTTTTTCCCCCTCTCCTCATGGAGGCAGCCTTTCCAGGGTGGATAGCTGTCTGTCTCGGGCAGTTCCCATTAAATGTCTTGGAGGGCAGCAAATAGGTCTGAAGTGATGGGATAAGTGTTGGGAGGCACTTAGATCGAAGGTAGACTAGAAATGCCCATTGAAACATTTTCTGTATATCATCGCTCAATTAGGAACCAGCCCCAAAATAACCCAGTCGGCCAGTTTAGTCTCTGCAATCCTGACCACAATATGCCAGGCACAGGCAGGCAGTGGGAACACTGCAGAGCAAATGCCACCAAAGCAAATGGCTTGAGCCATGGGCAAGCAGAAGCCACTAGAGAGTGGGGTGCGTATGTGTTGCTGTTCCACTAAGCAGGTGGGCACAACAAGCTTCCAGGGTTGCAGGCTGAAGCTTGTCTTGACACTGGCACTTGCAGCCTCTTGGTTCTTTGCTTCCATAACTCTATCAGGAAAGACTGTTTCACAAGCCTTTTGCTCCTCTAACACTTAACCACCTTCTGAGCTAAACGTGTTTCTGTTGATGTCCAAGTTGTAGGCGTTTGGTTCTGGATCTCTCAACGCAAGCGGCCTATCTCCCTCCTGCGTCATGTAATGTACACATAGAGTGCCGATTCACACATGCATATGAATCATTTGAATGTACTGCATCAGTGGCAGTTGGCATGTGTGAGTGAGCCATCATCAACAAATAAAACAGACTTGGTGAACCCAGCCAAACTCTTACTAAGATAAAATCCCTATCCCTGTGATTATTTCAGTCATTCTTTTTTTTGTACCAGATGCACTCCTTTGAAACGAAAAAGAGGGCTTTTAAAGCGAGTAATTTGTCAGTGACAAAAGATGTGGGGATTTCGTCCCAGCCCTCCAGCTGCCTGATTTTTTTAACCTTTCTCTCTAGTGCCTGGCAAGTTGTTGGTTGTCTGGATTGGTCTGCTTTGCAGGCATCTTGGTATATATGCTATATCCTGTTGGCTCCTGTTGCTTTCCTGTCCGTGTCAGATGATGGCTTGGTTGATGTGGTTTCATCTCGTGTGTGGAGGACTCCTTCAAGTGCCATGGCCAGCTCCAGAAAGGAGTGATCTATATACAGAAACCACCACATGCTTAAGAGACCTTTCTGTGAGGAAGCCCCCACAGCTGGCAGCCCACGTTTCTGGCTCTGAGCCAGACATGATTGGAAAATGCAGCAGCAGCAGCAGCAGCAGCAGCAAGTCCCTTTCCACCTATTGCACTCCTGGATGGGGAGCTTGGTCTCCCCTTCCTTCCACCAATCGTCCATTTGGCCGTGTTTGGTCACAACGTTTGGGCTGGTGTACAAGTCCAAGTTTAGCCATTCAAATAACTGTTTAAAAAATCCACTCTTTTGCCTATGTGGTACTTGCATGTGAGATTATATCTCAGACCTGCTAATTATGGAAAAAATATTCTTTCTCAGATGCATATTTTTGCTTTAAGATTTTGTTTTTACAAAACCAATGATTTTGAAACTTGACATTTTCCCTTTTATTTCAACTTAAGAGCAAGTAACACTATTACTTCATGCTTAAAAATACATGTACCCCTCACTTTATATATAAATATTGCTTTGCTTGCTGGTAAAAATACGTGTGTAACATTTTTTTAAAATAATTTGTTGGCCATGTGTCTTTTACGTTGTATGTGACTTAATGACTGTTTCATATTAAAACTAGTCTTTCCTTACGTACTGCTTACATATACCTGTTTTGGGATATCAGTTCAGTACTTTTATACAATCTCAAATGTGTTCCACATTGGTGACATTTATTTTTGCAACAACTTAAAAAAAATTAGCGCATGTCTGAAATAACACATGCATTAGTTCTGTGGTGTGCGGCAAAGTTAATGTATGTAATTCAAATTGGAAACGAGCTTCCAGACTTTGTCCATTATTAATCCCTTAGTAAGAAATGGAAATTACTATGTAATACAAATGATTTCATATCATGGTGTGTGTTAAGCTACTCTATGAAGTATAGGAAACATGTTTGTCTTTGGATAGCTAGTTGAGCTGACGTTATAAGCTATATGTCCTATAGTAGATGGTAGCAAATAAATAAACCAGTATGATGTCTCTAGGCATACACAGAATTTGTGTCCAGTGTAAGTGATTAGTTAAATGTTTCTATGTGTAATGCTTAAAAATGGGTGCCCATTTGATTGTATTTACCAAATGACAATCTAGCCTGTGTTCATTTATTTAAAGATGTAATCATTTGAATTCTTCAGGATGTTCATTAAAAACAACAACTGTGAGGGCATAAAAACTGAATTTTGGTTACTTGTCACAATGGTTAATATTTCAGTTTGGTTTAACAATCAAAGCCCAAGAGAATGAAGTGCTTGCAAAGTGAATAAAATAAAGTTCTTGTCAACTTGGTACTAAAAAGAGAATCTGATGTGTTCTGTTTGAGGAGGGGGTGCACCAGTGTTGCACAATTACATGGGAGAAGGAACCATTTAAAGTAAATGTCTACTTTTTCATGTGTTTTGGTCATTTTTTTTGGGGGGGTGTTCAGAATTTTAAGTGGTCAGAGATTGGAACCTTGATGCTTTGCAGAGCAACTTGTGCCACTTTCATAGCTAGTGGGGTCTCCAGTCCAGTGCACACTTACTTGGGAGTAAAGACCATTGAACATAGTGGGACTTACATCTAAGTAAACATATACATAGCCAGTGGGTGGCGCAGTGGGTTAAACCGCTGAACCATGAGTTGTCGATCGAAAGGTCGGCAGTTCGAATCCGCGATGGGGTAAGCTCTTGTTGCTTGGCCAGCTCCTGCCAACCTAGCAGTTCCAAAGCATGTTAATGCGAGTAGATAAATAGGTACCGCTTGCGGGAAGGTAAACAGCGCTCCGTGTTCCAGCTGCATGCTACGCGCTGCGGCAAGAGAGTCACGCCAGCCACATGACCACGGAGGTGTCTTCGGACAATGCTGGCTCTTCGGCTTTGAAATGGGGATGAGCACCACACCCTAGAGTCGGCCACAACGACTTAATTGTCAGGGGTCACCTTTACCTTTACCTAAACATACATAGGAAACAGGCCACAAATTGGCTTTTCATGATACAAACTGAGTACACAGCTATGTACTAGGTACCTACAGAACAGAGCATTTTTCTCCAAGTGACCAAGCAGTGCTATCTAAGGGCTGCTTAGCCTGCCTGTCCTCCCGCATGACAACAAAGCACTGCCTTGGGTGCCTTGAACGTTCTTTTGGTTTCCCTGGATTACAACTACTGGGTGAACAGCACTGAGATCTGCCAGCGGATGAGAAAAATGCTTACAGTCCTGGTGAAGATGGGATTGGTATTGATCTTCTTTGCAGCTGGTGTTACTGGAGTTGATGCTGTCACTAAATTCTTGTATGTATGCTATATACACACGCCACTCCCCCCCCCCCCCCACATCCTGATGGCTGCTATCAGGGCTTTCACTTCTTTTATCATTGAGTGACGATGTTTCTATGCTCGGGATCATTAAAAAGGGGATTGAGAATAAAACGGCCAATATCATTATGCCTTTGTACAAATCGATGGTAAGGCCACATCTGGAGTATTGTGTCCAGTTCTGGTCACCATACCTCAAAAAGGATATAATTGAATTGGAAAAGGTGCAGAAAAGAGCGACCAGAATGATTCGTGGGCTGGAGCACCTCCCTTACGAGGAAAGGCTACAGCGTCTGGGGCTTTTCAGCCTAGAAAAAAGGCGCCTGAGGGGGGACATGATTGAGACTTATAAAATTATGCATGGGATGGAGAGAGTGGATAGAGGGAAATTCTTTTCCCTCTCGCACAACACCAGAACCAGGGGACACACACTAAAATTGAGTGGAGGGAGAGTTAGAACAGACAAAAGAAAATATTTCTTTACCCAGCGTGTGATTCATCTGTGGAACTCCTTGCCACAGGATGTGGTGATGGCACCTGGCCTAGATGCCTTTAAAAGGGGTTTGGACAAATTCATGGAGGAAAAGACCATCACAGGTTACAAGCCATAAGCAACCTCCTGGTTTTTAGAAGTGGGTTTTCTCTGTGCCAGGTGCAAGGGAGTGGCGACTGGACACAGGTATCTTGTTGTCTCGTGTGCTCCCTGAGGCATCTGGTGGGGCCACTGTGTGACACAGGAAGCTGGACTAGATGGGCTTTTGGCCTGATCCAGCAGGGCTCTTCTTATGTTCTTATGTTCTATTACTATTACTATGATCCTATTTCTATTACTAGACCTGTTTTGGAATTGGTACATTCTAGACGAGGGCAGTCATTGTAACAGCATTTTGCCCGTGTGACTGCAGTTCCATGCTCTCTTAATTTAAGGGGTGGTCAATGCCAATTGTGCAGTCCTAGTACCATCTGCCCACAAGGTTGAATCAGGAAGAGGTTGTAGCCAGTCGGCACAAAGAAGATGGGCTGCTTTGGAGCTTCACCATTCTCACTTTCTCTTTGGGGCTGCTAACCCGTTGAAACGTATGTGATGAACTGGCTGACTTTTAAACAATGGATTAATTGCTAAAGACAAATGTCTTAATTGCAAAATAATTATGCCCTTTTTTGGAATCCTGGAGGAAGGAAATAAGGTAAGGGTTGAATAAGCAAAAGAAGCCATCTTTAAATTATACATCTGGGTGGTTCCTCAGCTTGTGTTTGTCGTTAGCCCCTAGATTAAGTAGTGCACAAATTTGAATCTGCAGTAAAAGCTCTACTCAGTCAACTTCAGCTGATGCTTGCAGCCCTGTTGCTTTTATATCCCCAGCCAAAATCCAGTCATGTGTTCCTTGGAGAGCCAAGCGTGACTGGTGGTCCTTAGAGAGCCAAGGACCACCAGGTACCAAGGAGCCCTGAACTCAGAATCTTTGAATGCCCAGGTGGCATGTAGGATGCCCAGTGGGCAGGTGCTGCTGTGCCTTCCTATGTCTGCAAGAGGAGCAGTGCACAACAACCACATTTTCCCTTCCTGCTGTCAAACTCTTCAAAGTGCAGAAAGAGTCCAGACCTTCTTTGCATTTGGCCAGGGTCCATATACCCCAGCGCAGGGCTGCCGCTCCTCCTGTTCCCTCAGCTTCATACCCTACTGGCAAAAAAGTCAAGAGGAGTAACAGGATTGGAAAGACAACAAAGATTTTTGAAGCATTTGAAAGGCGAACTAGTTTATTTCAATATAAGCGTTCCGTTAAACTAAAGCTGAAATAAATTGTTTAGGCTTTAAATGGCTTCAAGCGTCTTTGTTTTCTTTGCTGCCATAGGCTGGTACGCCTACCCCTGTGTGAGGGCTATAAACGTGTCATATGAAAAAAAAAAATGAATTACAGCATGCCGTGGAGAGGGGACTGAGTCCGCGCATGCGCCAAGGTAGGTTCTACGCTACCGCAGAATATCCGACGACATAGTGTTCGTACCACACGCGCCTCCCACCGGAAGTACTTGGCGGACTTCCTGGAAACCGTAGTGTGGCAACCGCGACCTTAGTAACCGTGAGGAACGATTGCTTCTATCATGCCGGTGTGGTTGCGCAACTACAACTGGGAGCAAACGGCCTCTACTGTCTACGTGGCCCTGGCCGTACCTGTGCAAGGAGCCTGCTTCGGGCGCGCCAGCGTCTTTTGCACGGAGCAGTACCTCAAGGTGAGACCGCCTCTTCCACCCCCTACCCCCTCAGGATCCCTCTGCTGCAGACGCGAGCTACATCTCGGTTTTCCTCGCAAGGATACCCTGTGGCTGAGCCCAGTGGGGATCATTCGCGGGTGAGGGCAATGGGAAATGGTAAAGTTTGTGGCCTCTCGGCTCTCTCAGAAAGGAAAACGTAGAGAGCGATCTGGGGGTAGGAGCACTTGCCCTCGAGGAAAGGCTGAAGTACCGTATTTGGGGCGGGGGGAGACGACTCGCAGCACATTCCTATGCATGTTTTTGTATTAGATTTGGATGTGGCTGCTGTATTATTTTCTAATGCTGTATATGATGTTTCATTGTTTTTATTGTAAACCTCCTTGATCATCCCAAATTGTGTGGGGGAGGTCTTTTAAATGAAAACAAATGGCTACTCGGAAGAAAGCCCCATGAGTTCAATGGGACATATTCCCAGGTTATGTGTAGGATTGCAGTCTCAGAGATGTGGTGGCCATTATGATGATTGATGTTTATAAGACTGAAGTGGGGAGAGACAGAGAAGATTTTCTCCTGTAGGACTTGGAGTCGCCGAATGAGGTTGCTTGGTGGTGGATTGAAGACAGACTATAATTGGCTTCTTTATACAATACGTACATACTTGACTTATGAACCTCTTGGCCATAAGATGTGGTAGCACCTCCTAGCTTAGATGATTTTAAAACGGTATTAGACAAATTTATGGGAAGGAGATGACATCATTGGATATGATAAGATAAAACCTATCTTATAGTTGAATTGGAAAGGATATAGTTGAATTGGAAAAGGTGCAGAAAAGAGCAACCAGAATGATTTGTGGGCTGGAGCACCTCCCTTACAAGGAAAGGCTACAGCGTCTGGGGCTTTTCAGCCTAGAAAAAAGGCGCCTGAGGGGGGACATGATTGAGACTTATAAAATTATGCATGGGATGGAGAGAGTGGATAGAGGGAAATTCTTCTCCCTCTCGCACAACACCAGAACCAGGGGACACGCACTAAAATTGAGTGGAGGGAGAGTTAGAACAGACAAAAGAAAATATTTCTTTACCCAGTGTGTGATTCATCTGTGGAACTCCTTGCCACAGGTTGTGGTGATGGCACCTAGCCTAGATGCCTTTAAAAGGGGTTTGGACAAATTCATGGAGGAAAAGACCATCACAGGTTACAAGCCATAAGCAACCTCCTGTTTTTTTGGGGGGGGGGGTTTCTCTGTGCCAGGTGCAAGGGAGTGGCGACTGGACACAGGTATCTTGTTGTCTCGTGTGCTCCCTGAGGCATCTGGTGGGGCCACTGTGTGACACAGGAAGCTGGACTAGATGGGCTTTTGGCCTGATCCAGCAGGGCTCTTCTTATGTTCTTAACCTCTGTGTTCAGATGATGCCGGAGCAGGGTGAAGAATTGCATTCACATGCCCTGCTTATGTGCTTCTCATTGAGGCTTCTGATTGGCCACTGTGGAAACAGGATGCTGGACTAAATGGACCTTTGGCCTGTTCCAGCAAAGCAATTCTTAGATTCTTATGCATATTTAGTATTCTAAAAGGGAGGGGGGAGAAGCTGAGAGAGCCACTTAGGGTTTGTCCATGTTTTAATACAGGTTGATTACTACTTATTCGGACATCCGAAATCTAGATGTTTTTGGGACTATGATTTTTTGTAAAAAAAAAAAAAAAAATTCCAGCACCTGGGGCACAAAATTATTTTAAATATTGTATAAAATTACCCTTAGGCTATGTGTATAAGATGTATATGAGACATAAATGAATTTCGTGTTTAGACTTGGGTCCCATCCCCAAGATATCTCATTATATTTATACAAATATTCCGAAATCCAGACAACTTCCTGTCTCAAGCAGTCCGGATAAGGGATACTCAACCTGTATATGTTTTGAAAAGAATGGCACTGGGCAATGTGTTGTCTGTGCAAGTATGACAGTTTGGGATATACCGTATTGACCTGAGTATAAGACTCACTTTTTTCCCTAAAGCAAGTCTTTAAAGTAGGGGTGCGGCCTACAATCAAAGCCTAGCATTTTCTGCTAGAGTTTTCTGCAAAGCGTTCTGTTTTCAAGTCTCTCCAAGTCTCTTTCAAAGGTAAAACTGGGCTTTTTTTTCTTTTTTAAACTGCAAAGTGCTTAATCACTTGCTAAATGGCCGAACAATGATCTCTCTAGCAACCTCTAGCCCCAGGACTCTGTGGAAACTAAGATATTTATTGATCCTGCAGTTTGAAAGTTGAGAGTATAGTTTGAAAGTTGAGAGCAAGAGCTCCTGCATAGGCTTACTATATCCAAAGGAGGACAGAGTGCCAACCTTTAGGCTGCAATCCTATGCACACTTTCCTGGGAGTAAGCCCCACTGAATGCAATGGGACTTCTGAGTAGACATGCATAGGATTGTGCTGTTAACCATTGAAATTTGAGCAGGTGCAGCTCATCATCATGGAAGGGTGCAACAAGCTGCACCTGCCCAAATTCCAAAGGTTAAAGGTAGGCACTCTGTCCCCCTTTGGATCTGGGAAGGCTACTTATAGTAGGGTGCCCAGATTCAATAAGGGACAGGGTGCCTTTAACTGTACTAAAGCTGTACTGTTTTACTGTTCTACTAATGTGTATATTTTCTTTGAGTTAAGTTAAAAAAAATAGCACCAAACGTTAAGGGTGCGGCTTATAATCAGGAGCGTCCTATACTTGGGACAATACGGTAAATAAGTCCTGCAATTAATGACTTGTCTAAAGGCAATGCTGACAAGGCATTGTCCAAACGCATTTCCAAAACAAATGTATATTTGTCTGTTTAATTATTTATTTAATTTACTATTAAAATGTATATTTATGGCTATTAAATTTTTCCTTAGGTAAATTTTCCTCCATTTTTGTTTGAAGCCTTTCTGTATGCTCCTATAGACGATGTTCGTAGTACAGCAAAAATCGAGAATGGCTCTGTTTTCTTCACCCTCTATAAAAAAGAAACAGTCATGTGGGAATCCCTTGTTATGGAAAATGGTGAGTTTTTCATTGGAAGGACTCAGTTTATTTCTTACATGGTTTGCACCTGTAGGTGGGGCTTGGAAAGACCCTTGTCTGAAACCCTGGGGAGCCACTGCCAGTCAGGTAGACTATACTGTGCTAGATGGACCAAGGGTCTGATTTTGAATAAGGCAGCTTCATGTATTTAACACATGCTAGAAATTCACATGAATATGTCTGAATTCTTTCTCATTATGTGGTAGAGTTTAAGTACAAAGTATATTACTGAAATTAATGGCCATGATCGTAAGTTAAGTGCATGCTATTACTGCAAAAGGGGAGAGAGATGCCCGGAGGGGGCTGGTAATGATCAATTTGTTTTCTACCCATCCCAGAAAAGCAGGTACTGCAGTCTTCAGAGGGGAGTCTGTTCCTCCCTGTGAATTGCTTACTGTCTCAAGGACATGATCTCTGTAGGTTCTCTTTATGCCAGTTGACTAGAGACACAACACAGTTTGCATCTCCTTGGGTGCCTTAGAACAAGTGTTCCCAAGCTTGTGGACAGCACAGGAATTTTGAGATGGCTGATACCACTGCAAAATAACCACTGAAGTGCAGTCCCAGGCACACAATGGCTGCCAAGGGGGCGTGGGACCAGGTCAAAATTAGATCTCGCGTATGCACACACCTTCCACACATCTTCCTATCCATCCACACTCGCACACCTTCCACTCAGTCGACCATCCATACATTCACACACATGCATCTCCCTCCCTCCCTCCAAGCATATGCTCACAACTTCCTTCCTGCTATCCTCCGTGGTCCCTGGCCTCTATGGCTCTGCCTTTACTCTCCTCTGCTCTCCGCGCTTCCTAGGTGGCAGGCAGTGGTAACAGGAGTTGGGCAGGCTTGTGCCACCAGACACCTCCGCAGGTACACATGTCTCTGCGAGCACCATGTTGGGGAACATTGCCTTAAGAGATTTCTTGAGACATTGGATTGTAGGTCTGGCATTTGAAGTCTCTTGTTTGTGGACCTGTTTTCCTTGCTGCCTTCCTAAAGTTGGTGCCAGGCAAGGGAAATGAAGTTGTGCCAGATTTAGCATTGTTTGACTTGGCTTCCTGGCTCATGGGCTCTCTCCTTCCTTGCAGCATCTGAGCTGCAGGTGTCCTTGCTGCTTAATGCCTCAGTGGCTCACCTTTCTCAGGCCTTGACTGCTTCATCACACCTTTTGACACACTTTAATTGTTGCCTTAAGATGACAAGAAGAAAATGCAGAAAATCCGAGAGGATGCTGTGCTCAAAGCCCAAGAGAATGCAAAAGCAGAAGCGGAGGCAAAAGCTGTTAAAAAACGAGAACATCACAAGTTTGCTCTGGATGCCACAATAAAGGTAAACTAAGCTCTGTATGCAAGAGTGACAGTTGGGAAACCAGAACCTTGAATATTTAACAAATATTGTAAATGTTTGCTGAAAAATGTTACTTCAAATGCTACAATTTGCATGGAAGCCTTAAACACCTTCTGGAACTGTAGCAAGTGTATTAGATGCCCTCTAAACATTGTTCATCCTATTTCTGCCAGTTTCCTCCCCTTGCTTCCAGTTATGATGAAATCCCATCTCTTGTCCCCTGCCTGTATGAGTCAGTATGCAACTCCCTTTGCAACATACTGCATTCCCAGGTGGAGCAGTCTTGTATCTTCCTTTATCCAAAATACTTTTTTTCCATATCGTAACCCCACGCTGTCTGACCCCACCATCTTTGCACCCCTTCTTTGCTCTCTGTTTAGTTCAATTTAGCCTCGGCAGTTTAACCCCTTCCTCCTGCCCCTGCCCCACACCCCAAGAGTTCTTATTTGCTTTTAATTGTGGACCAGTGATCAGTAGCTGAGAGAGTGCATCTTATGATACTGTAGGTCAGAGGCTGAGAGGAGCAAAATAAAAGGGGCAGCAGAGCCAGCGAGAGATATAGGTTGGTTGTTTTTTGGGGAGAATTGAGAGACAGAGTTGCCAGGAAGAAGAGGCAGAAGACATACAGATCAGGGGGAAAGAAAGCTTACGGATGCCTTCCCAGAAGCTGCTTTGAACAGAGTCTGGAGTGGACTACTCAGTGTCACCTTTGAATGTGATTAAGTGGGAATGCAAATGCTCTGAGGCCTTTGGTGTGAGGACTTGAAGGAAGACTTCAGGAAGGCGCTTGAGAGTCCTGAATCTGCCTGAAGGTGGAGCCAGCCTGCTTTCCAGCAAAGTTCTCCAGGGTGTGAGTGTGACTGGGCTGGAGATAGGAGCGGCTAACTAAACTCTTTAGAAAACTGAATTAGTCGGAGTCAAACACCATCTCTCAAGGATCACTCGAGTAACCTTATAAGTAACAGAATGTCAAAGCACATAAAGTAACCTCTTTATTTTGTTGGTTCAATTGTGTGATTGCTCCCCTGCTGATATCCTGCCAGGTTACCAAGGGAAGGTTTTTTTAAAAAATATATATATATGGTGGCAGTAAGTGGTTAATAGAGGAGCCTATTGTGGGAAAGAAAGAGGGAGGCCTTGGGAGGTCTCCCTGCCCCATTGCCATTAAAAAGGAATTTCCTTACATGTGATTAAGTGGGTGGGATTTTAGATCCCCTCATGGTGGTGTTTAAAGAATCATATGGGGGGTTAACAAGAAGGAGAGGTGGTGACTACTGCCTCACCTGGCTGTTTAACTCCTCCACCCCCATCTACACATCTTCCCCTACTTGGCACAATAATTATAAGACTTATTTTAGCTGTATGTATGTCACCAGCCCTGACTGAACATCATTTTTGCTTTGCTTTATAAAATATTACAGGACCTTGGCACTATGATATGGATGAATGGGAAGTGATTGTTTCTTGGTTTTTATTCCCTTTATTAAAATTGCTTGACCCACAGCACCATGACACTTTGGGTCTGCTGGTGACCACCTTGATTCAAATATCTGTTCAGCTACGAACGTGCCACGTGGATTTGGAAAGTCTTGCAATGTCCACATTTCAGGCTTTGATCTGTAGTGTGGGAATCTTAGTGATCCACTTCATAGAGTTGTTGTGTGAATGTAAGAGATGGATTGTGAAGGGCTCTGCACCTTATAGTGCCACATAAGTGATTGTAGAGCAGGCTTTAAGATGACTGTGTTTCAAACAGCTTGAAGATGCAGAAAGACAAAGAATAGAAGAGCTGAAAGAAGCGGAACGAAAAAAAGCCACTGAGGAGCTTGAGGAATGGAAACAGCAGAATGAGAAGCAGAAAAAGGTGCAAGAAAAACACCGGTTGCATCAGGAGCAGAAGAAAACACTGGAGAAGCAGAAGCAAGAGAGAAATATAACAAAATCTTCAAATCGAGGAACATCCAAGTTCAATAAAACTACAAAAGGTAAAATAGTCTCATTGGATTAAAAACAAACTTTCAAAATGTGGATTCCCATCTTCTTGTGGAGGCATTTCTAGGCTGTCTCCTTCCAGTATCTGGGTACATTTCTCTTCTTGCCCACTGATTCCAGCAATTTTTCTTGTTTCCCTTGCTGTCAGCACAATTGTTTGCTCTTTTGCGGCCTCTCCTACTGAATTAAGTTCAGAGGTGGGTGTTTGATAGTGGAGTATGTTTACTTTTGTGGTGACTGGGCAGTGATTGACAGGGGCTTATGCAAACTCGGATCTTGCCTCAAGATCAGATTCTGTCTATATCAGAAAACAAAGTGAAGCCAGGCAATACTCATTTCTCCATACAAATGCCGTCATTTCACAGGCTTCTACTCTCTATCATGCATGCAGGATCTAAGATGCAGAAATTAAACAAAACCTCGGAAGACTCCCTGCTTCCCTGGAATGTTATCTGTAATCACCTGGAGATGCTGGAAAGGCAATAGATATTTGTGTATTATTTTGCAAGTATTTTGATTAATAAAAACTGAAAGAGGGTATAAAAACTGAAAGAGGGTATACATCATCACCTTTCCCTCTCCAGAAATTGTAGTCATTGGGTATTGTTCCCCCAGTCTTCATTATAAGCCTCCTCTTCTGGTAGGGACTGCTGTCTTTTCCCCTAAGCTAAATAGACCAGGCTCTCTTTCTCTTTTTGCTCAATGACTGCTGGTAGTACAGATGTTTTGCACGTTGAGGGATTGAAGTAGATTGCTGTTGTCCACTGTTCCCTGAGAAGCCTCTTGGGGAGTTGAATGTGCTCATATGTACCTTTTTGGGCCTGTGCTCCTTCATTGGGCTTCCCAGGGTACTGAATGCCCTTGGCAGCAGTAAATCCTAGATACTTATCTCTTTGGTAGGCTTGTAAATATGCCTTTTAATAAAGCTGCAGCCTTGTTAGTTTTACATATCCTGTTTTAATGCCTACTTTCTAAGTGGCCAGGAAGAAGTAGTTTCTCATCTGTTCCAAACTACTCTTCCCCTCTCCATTATAATATCCTTTTACTGCAGATTGATACATTGAAAAATGAAGTGGTTTGTGGTGTTTCATTATTGCAGCTGGAAGTACTAGAAATATGTTTTCAGAGAAGTTAAAGGAAGAGTCTGTCCCAGCTCCTCGGCCTGCCAGCAGCATCCAAATACACTTCACCCCTCGTGTCTTTCCTACGGCTCTCAGAGAATCCAGGATTCCAGAAGAGGAGGAGGTAGGAAGATTGATCTGCTTTGCTGTGGCTTCAAAGGAGGAGGAGTTGCTATTGGGGTGAAGTAGGCTTGGTGCTGGTGTTCTTCACCACGTTTCTTTCTGAAGAGTCTAGATGCAGAGGCGTAGGCTGATCTGGTGCGGCGGGCCCCAGGGCGGAGGGGCGGGAAGGCTCCGGGGTGGGGGGTGGGAGCCTCCTTAAGTCTCGGTGTAGACTAGATGAGCACTGTCGTCCTTGGAACAGTTCAGCTGTGGAAATGTTCTGCATTTATTGAAAGAAGGAAAAAAGAAACTATCATTTGAAAATGTTATAAAATGATGTGGAGGTAATGTTGCTGGTTACTAGTGAGGTGGTAATGGACACTATCGAATAGGGGCTTCTCAGCCATATTCCACACAGCCTTTGAAATATGAATTGCCACAAGATCTCAAGTTCGGTTCCTGGCAATGTCTTCAGGCAGGACTCAGAAAGGCTTCTGTCTGAAACCTTAGAAAACCACTGCCACGCCTGTGTAGATAAGACTAGCCTGGATGGACCTACTCTAATTTTGGTATGAGGCTGCTTTATGTGTCCCTCTGCTTAACTTACCCCTTTTATGATGTGTGACTACCATAGATTAAGTGGCTTCTGTCCACCAAAGAGCTGTGGAGAGTTAGAACTGTGAACCTCACCATAGTCAAAAGCATGTAATATGTGAGCACCAGTGCTTCTCTGGAGAGCCTTGTTTTTCACCATAAAAGTTGCAAGTGAACAAATCCTAGTTAAGCAAAGCTGTTGGCCATGATAGCAAAATAGAGCCTCTGTGTTTAGAGGTGATGTACACTGAATGCCAGTCAATGGGAGACAATTCTGGTTGCATTCAAGCCCTCCCTGTGGGCTGTCCAGAAACATCTGGTCAGCTGTGTGTAGAAACTGGACTAGGATGCAGCTGTAAAGAGACATTTGGTCTGATCCAGCAGGGTCCTTCTTATGTTTTAAAGTCAAAATAGGACCGGTAAGTTTATTTGCCCTACGTTACCATACAGTTGCATATTTTCTAAACATGACCAGTAAATATACTTGTATTATTTTGAAGCATGAAATAATGCTTCATGCATCTTTTATTGACAGTGGTTATGTAAGCAAGCAGAAGCTCGCAGAGTGATAAATGCAGATATTGCTGAGATAGAGGATTTAAAAGAAGAGGAGAAGAACCCAGATTGGTTGAAAGACAAGGGAAAGTAAGTTTAGATGTTGTTTCAAAGGATGTGTAAAATCACATATGCCACACATAATAATATAATGGCTTGCTATTTGGGAGGGAAAGGAAAATGTAAAGGTGCTAAGCTTTACAGCCCTAAATAGTGTGGGGCCAGAGAATCTGAAGGACCACATCTTCCCACATGTGCCTACTTGCGCAACATCTGAGGTCCTCCTCCATGTCCCCCTACTCCCAGTTGGTAGAGGCCACAAGAGGATGTACAGGACATAAGAGATGGGGTCTTTTCAGTCGCAGTGCCATGACAGTGGAATCCCCTCAATAATGCCAATAGACAAGTTGGTTGAGTGCAGAAGTGTGTATGGAGTTCAATGCAGGGCAGTGATTACTGCGATCCTTCTTCTAAATCTGTGCATGAATGTATTTTATCATTTAAGATATTCACATTTGGTTAAAAACATACAGGTAATTTCTTCCTCCTTCCTCAAAGGCTGCTCATGTTTCTTTGAGGCACAGTTCAGCTTAATGCAAACCATTATGACATTTGTGAATCCTGCCATGGAAATGCATAACAAATTGTGTTATTTAGCTGAATGTGACTTTTAAAGTTTTAAACCTTATTGGAAATTCAGTAATGAGACAGTTTTATTTTTATTTCTGTGTCTTCTTTTTTAGTAAAATGTATGCAACGGGAAACTACCTTGCAGCTGTCAATGCCTTTAACTTGGCAATTCGTATCAATAATAAGATTCCAACATTATACTTGAATCGTGCTGCTTGCCACCTTAGGCTGAGAAATCTACACAAGGCAATTGAAGATTCATCTAAGGTATTAGTTTTAGGTCTACAGCAAATTACCACATCACATATCCTTGTCATACAGGCGTGACTATACCAGCTTTATGCTATTATGTGCAATACTGTTGATGTTTAAGGTTTACAAATGGCAATTTCACCACAGTTGGAGGTGTGAACTTTGGAAAGTTCAGTATCACTCAGATTTGTATTCATCAAAGTTGTAACCTAACCAATTGAAGGTTGGTAAAAAAATCTGTGGGAACTAAGACCGACAGGGAACAGCAGATTCACCTCCAGTCTTGCACTCATTCCGGGGCATACACACATTGAGTGGAATGGCAGGTGGAATTGCCCGCTCACGCGCTGCCCCTCTACTCAAGTGCAGCGGACAGTGCACAAGCACACTTCAAAGGTCTGCTGTGGCGATTTTCGGTAGAGTAGGAGGGGGCAAGGTTGCCTCGCCTCTCGCCCCCGCACCACACATCCCTAATGGGACTGTACTGTATGACACAATTGATGGAGTGAATTGTAGTCCACAAAAGCGTATGCTGAAATACATTGGTTAGTTTATAAGGCTCTGCAAGATTCTGTGTGACACAGTACATACTCTGTATAGAGATAACGAGACTGTTGGGTCCAAGAAAACTTCCTGCCTATAACTCCTGTGAAGTGGACAAAGAGGCACCTATTTAAAGTGGTGGCTCCTTGGCCTTAGTTGGAGGAGAGCAATGCTCTTATTCCTTTTGCTATGGAAACTGCTTTTCTGAATTCTTCTATTGAAAAGCAGTATCAACTTTTTTAGTAATAGTCAGATACCTATTTTGGTGTCATGATTGGAGCAAGAGTATGCAACTCATATGTGCAGCCTGGTAATCCTTGTTTTGCTACTTCAAGTGAGAGTCTAGGACATGCACCCTGTACTGGCTGCTGTAGATTTAATAGCAGTTTTCACAGGCTTCTAAAGGCTCTGGACTCGGCACGTAGCTGTTTTCTCCACCAGGTGATACTACATCACCCAGAAACTGGGCAACAGCTAGGCAACAGGCACCCAACCAGCAGCTCACAATCAGTTTGCAAGCGAAATGGGACCATCCACAGACAAGGTAGTGGTTTCTGCATACTTGGGGGTCTACACAGGTATGTGGTAGTAGATATGTATGTAGAAAAAGAGAACCCCCAAAACAGCCTGATGTGGACAGTGTTTTTCAACATTCCATTGGGGGCCACTGAAGTGTCAGTTGGAAAAAAAGAACAGCAGATGTATGTAAAGCTCTTTATGAGCTGTTTTTGTTGACAAAGGGCATATAAATAATTTTAACAACATGAGAGACAGGAGGGCAAGTAGAGGGAATTGGCTTCCTTGAGCCAAATGAAGATAAGGATTGAGGAAGATGCTTGTTACAGAAATTTAGAGGTGAATACTGTTGCTTCAGGCAGAGCAGTTCCATGGAACAATTGGAAAAAGAGAATTTTATTTGGGCAGGCTACTCGCAGTTTTACCATATCTGAGCTCAGGAGGATGTTGCTTCATAAACCAAGTAAGTTGATTAGTGTGGACTAAGATGGAAAAACAATCCCCTATGGTATGTGACATGGCTCACTAGTTTGATCCGTATGAATTTGTTTCTGCTAAGGGTTCATAAAAAGGTAAAGGTATCCCCTGACAATTAAGTCCAGTCGTGTCCGACTCTAGGGTGTGGTGCTCATCTCCATTTCAAAGCCGAAGAGCCAGCGTTGTCCAAAGATGCCTCTGTGGTCATGTGGCCGGCATGACTCTCCTTGCCGCAGCGCGTAGCCTGCAGCTGGAACACGGAACGCTGTTTACCTTCCCGCAAGCGGTACCTATTTATCTACTTGCATTAACATGCTTTGGAACTGCTAGGTTGGCAGGAGCTGGCCAAGCAACGAGAGCTCACCCCGTCGCGGGAATCGAACTGCCGACCTTTCAGTCGACAGCTTATGGTTTAGCGGTTTAACCCGCTGCGCCACCCGCTGGCCTAAGGGGTTCATACTCTTGATCAAAAATGGTAACTGTGGTGGAGTAGAACAGTGCTACAGCTCCTGTGTGGAGAGTTTCTGCACATATACTCAGACACCATGAGCTTTTGAAATATACTCTGTACAAACTGGTTGAGCAGGTTTTGGAACCGTTTTAATAGATATATATGACAATGACTGTTTTTGTATTAAGATATATTTTGACCCACTAAGACTTGGGCCACATGTTCTTCTCTTCCAAAGGCTAGATTATTATGTGTGTGCTACATTGTGCCCCCCTACAAAGGATCACTTTAAATGTTTGAGCCTTTTCAAATGATAGCAAGGAACCCAACTGAAATGCTTGCAGACAAATACATTTGATATTGGTACATTTTTGTGTAAGTGTAATACTTCCTTCAAAAGGGCCTCAGTATAATCTAAAACTTACTACCTTGTATATTTTATTTTTCAAGGCCCTGGATTTGTTGACTCCCCCTGTCCCAGACAATGCTAAGGCTAGAGTGAAAGCTCACGTGAGGCGTGGGACAGCATTCTGTGAGCTGGAATTGTATGCTGAAGGTAAGGAAAGATGAAAGATTCACATGCTTAACATAAAACCCCTGTGCTTTCTGCCTTTCTTTTAAAAAAAAGTTTAATGTACATGTTTAATGGAATACACAAGACTATAAAAACACAGTATTTCATAAAAACAATAGCAACACAGCATTTAAAAACACATCCTTATTCTAAAAGGTATGAGCGCTGATGGGTAAAACAGATTTCAGTCTGTCAGGTTGCCAGTTGTGGGAGAGCACCGTATCTTCTTGGCCAGTCTTCTCTGCAAAATATGACAGTGAATTAGAAAAATCCTCCGCTGATTTTTTTTACCCCCTCTCCATTTGTAACCCTTCCTTCCTTTTTCAGTTTTTTTTAATCTAAGGACAAAGAACCGCACAAGAAAGGCAGGGTCTTGCTATTTCATCACAGCCCACCCCTTACAGATTAATTCCTCAGCCCAAGGCTGTGTTGGCTGCAGGCAGCCTGCACTAGCATCCATTTCAAGGCTGGATGCAACCCTGATCCTGTGCGCAGAGCCATAGGGAAAGGAGCAGCAGTGTTGGGAGTAGGCGCTTCTTCAGGTAGTGTTTCTTGCCAGTAAGCACTATTCGTTATTGAGGATAATAATGTGTCTACCTTCAAATTCAGTGTAACATTCATTGTAAATGACTGCATGCCAGAGGAAGAGAGAGCAGAATGATAGTTGGGTAACTTCAGTGACCTTCATGTAAGAATATCCTGGCTTAGATGCAAGGAGATGCATATTTTGCATCTCCTTGAAGTGGGGATTGTGCAGGTTTTATCTGAGGAATCTTGTTTACAGGCAAGTATATGCATTCTCTAAATCTGCTTTTAGAATATTATTATTATTATTAACAGTATTTATATACCGCTTTTCAACAAAAAGTTCACAAAGCGGTTTACAGACAAAATCAAATGATTTTGATTTAATATATATAATATAAAACGGTTAATATATATAATATTATTTAATATATTTAATTTAATATATATAATATAAAACAGTTGATTTAATATATAGAATATAAAACAGTGCTGTCGTTATGAGATTAAAATATCTATGCCGAATTAATACTAGGTCTTCAAGACTACATTGCTGCTCTTAAGATTGAGCCCACAAATAAAACTATAGAAGAAGATGCTGAGAAGATTCGACATATAGTTCAAGGAACTGAGTGATTCTAAAAAATGGCAAATGTTTGCTAAGTAGCTATAAGACAAGTCATATCTGTGCTGGTAATGTTGACATATATATGGAAGATATTTTGCTGCTGTGTTAACTGGACGAAGGTCAGATGTGTCTTATCCTTAGTTTATTTTTATCCTTATTTATTTTTAAGTATAAAGTAGAATAACATTTGAGGTTTTGTTTCATAAAATTGTTTCTTTATGCAAAACATTAAATGTCATTAGACTGCACTTTTTCAAATTTAATCTCTTAAATAAACAAAATAAGAGAAAAACCTACTTGTGCTTGGGTTTCTTTGAAAAGTCATCTACTAAGGTTACATATCTTCATAAAATATGACACGTCATAGTTAATAAGTTGATAAAATAACCTTTAGTCAATGCATCTTTTGAACAGATGGGGGTACAGATAAGTACTCCAAAATCTATTAGAAAGACATAACTGTTCAGAAGGGTACAGCAAGTTAAAAAAAAAAAAGATAAACCAGTGCCTGTGCTCTTGAAACTTCAAGTGGGAATTCACGTGATAAACTGCTCCCCAATCCAAAAAATGACCTGCACATAGGAAGTTAGAGATAAGGGAGAAGGGGTCAATCCTAGCCTTCTTCCTGACATGCTGGTTTTCTATGTGAAAGTAATTTGTCTTGTATAGAGGTGCACTTCATCATGCAAGTCTTCAAAGGGGTACACAGGCCAGGCACAGGTGTGTTGACCAGCTCAGCAGGAGCAGTGTTAAGAATTCCATTGCATGGTTCAGTGGTAAAAATTCCTTTATTTTTGAACCCTCCTAACTTCCCAGAGGCTTTTGCCATGCCTCAGTATCCTAAAAAAGGCTGCTGAGACCCGCCTTCTACAATAGCCATTGTCCTGTGATGCTTCCCTGCCATTGTAGAAAGGCCATATGGCAGAGCAGACACATCATTTTGTGGATTGTCCGTTTTGATTCAGCTAGGTTAGTAGACCCTCGGTAGCTCTTATGCTGGGATTGGCATGCAACAGCTAATCTGGCATCCAACTTACCTTATGGGCGGCAGACCTAGCGATCCGCCGCCCAGAACAGCCCAAAGTAGTCTCAAATGTGCCGTAAAGCACATTTGTGGACTACTTTAGAGCAGGGCAGGCAGGCGCAAGGCCGGCCTGACCTGCTCCGCCAGCCGACGACTCCGCTCGCCGCCGGACTCAGGTAAGTGTAGATCCGGTGGGCAGGTGGGTCGCTCGGCGGACGGGGGGAGGGACGGCGGAGCCCGGAGGGCGGCCATAGGCCCAGCCGTCCTGAGCGGGGGCGGGAACATGGCGTCCGCCATATCCCGGTCCCTGCCGGACTCCGGAGGGCAGCTGGGCCGTTACACGGCCGCCTCCGACTTCCGCCAGCAAAATAGCTGGCGGAAATCCGGGGAGGCCTATCGGCCCCAGCTGCCGTTACACTTGGGGAAGGGGACGATTGTCCCCTTCCTCGAGTAGACTTTCTGCCGTGGGCTGCCTGCTGCAGCCCATCTTTAAGTAGGATTGGGCTGTAAGTCAAGGGGCAAGTGGGAATGCTCCAGTGGTTCTAAATTATCCATTCAAATGGAGCCATGAATGACATCATCAACTCTGTTTTTTAAGGTCTTGCACAAGGATGCTGGGTGTGTTGCCCCCGTCCAGTGTTGAAATTAGCTGTTGCTTTGTGAAAGGCATGTCCACTCACCATGTGAGTGAAGGGACCAGACTCCTGCAACAAGTGTGAGTATCTACAATAGGGACCATATTCAGTTAAGTGCATCGGGAACGTTTACCTTTTTATACCCCACCTTTCCCTCCGAATAAATGGAGCACTCATTGCTGCTTGTTTTAATCTCCCTTTGCCAGTCAGTCTTGTCTGCTTTTTGATACCTGTCTTGCTTTGTTCAATCTTTTAATAAACTCCTGTACTTCACTGATTTACCTGCCTGGACCATGTTCATGCAGGAGGGGATGGTTTGTCATGCCTCTCAGACTATCACTTTTTGATTTCTCAGGGGACCCTGAATGTTGGGGGGGGGGGAGGATCTCTGTTAATCTGGTTACTCACCAAGGCAGCCTCCTTCTGTCTGGGCTTCCTAGCTTTGGTATTGGCAGTGGGAAGATTACTAATTTCCCCATAAATTCCATTCTGACCAGTAAGAATGAAGCAGAGAGCATGGACCACCACTAGGCACTATGCCCACTTTGCCATCTACCCCATGACTGTTTGCTAGCTTAGTCAAAAAGAGACTCTGAACACAGTTTTTTTTAACCCAAGACCCAATAGTTTTACTGAATCAGATGTACCTCAAGTAAGATAGCTTAGCATCAGGCTGTTTAAAAAAGTCAAATCAGATTCAGGACTCTTCAAAAGCTTTATTGATTCACAAGGTAACCAATATAAAACTAGTACATTATAAGGTGTTCATCGCTGTAAACTCATATATGTTGTCTTTGTCAATGCCAGTGTTAATGTAGTTATGTTGTGTCAACCCACAATGGAATAAATGATTTGTAAAGGCATTGTCCCTTGGGAAGTGGTTACAGGGCACCATGTGTGAGGTAGGTGGTATAGCACCATATTCACTTGATGTTGTTTTAAACAGCAAAGGCTTTGGTTTAGTTAGGAAATTGCTAGTGGTAAGAGATTTTGAATCCAGCATACAGGAAAACACAGGATTGCCTGGGTTGGAACAAGGACGCCACTGAACAAATGCTGCTTTCTCTGCACTGGTTCTTGGCAAGGGTTCCTCTTCAGAAGTCATTATTCCTCTGTAAAATTAAATTAAGATATGTAAGACATCCCTTAAGAGCATTTGGTTGTTAACTCAAATACCTAGTTTTTTCCCCAACCAAATTAGCACTCCTTAAACTCACACTGACACAAAGCCTATTGTGTTCAACCGGATTTACCCCCGTAAATCCGGTTGAACACAATAGGCTTCAGCGAAGGGAAACGCTGAAGATTGGTTCTTAACACAGCCCCCAGGCCAACGAAGGCCTGGTAGGATCGCTAGCTGCCTCTGGGAGGCAGGTTTTGCTTCCCCCTACGGCACTTTGCCCCATAGGAGGGTTAGGAGCTCAATCGGCTCCTTAAGTCCCCAGGCGCCTTACCCTGCAACGGACAGACAGGCCCACCGCTGGCTGAGTTCTCGGTTCTCCCCTTGTTGCCTTTATCGGTGCTGCTGCTGCTGCGGATCCTATGATAGGGCATCGCGTTGCCACGGTAGCAACAGCTGCACCATCAGCCGGTCCTGCGACGGCCGCCGCGTCCACGCTCCCTTTGTTGACGTAGTGATGTGTTGCCCTTTGGCCTCGGCACCGGCGGCTCCGCCTCTTTGGGCCCGGTCCTCCCTGGGGCCTGTAGTCCCTGCGGGAGCCTCGTCCTACCGCAACGCCGGGCAAGTGAACTACGCTTCCCAGACTGCACCGCGGAGCTCTCGAGAATGCGCAGGTGCAGAGTCACCTTTCCTGCTGGTTGTTTGTTGTTTTGGCGAAGGAAGATAGAGGGGAGCAGCCGCTGCCAGCAGCAGCAGCTGCCCGGCCCGGCCCCGCTTAGCTCCCTCTTCGGCTGCTCATAGGAGACCGGGCCGGCCGGGTCCGCTCAGGTAGGCCCTGCCCGTTGAGGAGGACCCTCTTGGGGGCTGCGTCGGCACTGGCCCCCTCCCCCCGATCAGTGCTGATTCATGACAGCCAGACCCAGCGAGCAGTGCCTGGGCCTGTCTCCTGGGAAGGAAGGAAGGAAAGATGCCCTGCTGAGTTCCACGGGGCGACTAAGGCTGCACATCCCCAAAGCTCTTACCAGGGACGGGAGCCCTCCCAATGGAGCGCGACTGGGACTTTCTTGGACCGGGGCTCGAGCCTCGCTGAGTTGAAGGGACTGAACGCTCATGTAAACCGCTCAGGAGGAGCTGCAGTAGAGCAGCCGCTTATCAGGGAGTCAGCCACAGAGTGCAAAGCAAAAGCGTCTTGCGGCTGCGGCAGTGTTCAGGGCTTGGCCAATTTCACCCCGCCGGCGCTTTCCTAAGCAAGAGCCTCTTTCATCAGGTGCAGCGTCAAAACCGCATCCTGGCATGGCCAGGAAGCAACGTTCGTACACCGCCCTGTGATGTAGAGTCAGCAAAGATGAAATCACAGGAGGGCCTCTAAGACCCCAGCCTTTTTCCTTGGCTCTTGCAGCCTCCCTGGGAATGGGTGCAGAGAAGTGTTCTTGGCCATACAAGGAGTGTCAAATGACTCATATCTGATGAAACGGACTGGCATCCTGGAAAGCTTCTACTACGCAATACATTTGTTGGTGCCACGAGGCACTCTACTCTGTTGTGTTTACTGCTACAGACAGATCTAGCTTCCTCTCTGAAAATTATCTCTGTTTTACTCACTTAGTGTGTGTTTTAAAATCAGTGGCCTCCCTCCTCTGGGTTAGTGATTAGTATGTTTACAGCTGTGTTCAAAGCATATGAATCAAATCTATATTTGACAGCAGCAAACAAACAAAACACCCCTTTATTTTTTTAAAAATCAGTTAAATAGCGGTACTGCATATTCAGTAACTGACTAATACAATGCTATTCATGTTTACTCAGAAGTAAGTCTGTAATAGTCATATACACTTCCCTAAATCCAACCTCAATATAAAACCCAGATAATTATTTACATTTCCTTGCCTATTCATGAGGGTCACATTCAATTTTCTTTTCATTTGATTTTAACAGAAGGGTCTGGCATATCCAGTTCTAAAAGAATGTTATATTTTAGATAAAGTACCCTTAAAACTGCCGTGAATGATCAAAGACTCGGAGGCCAGTTCAAATCCTTGGAAGATAAATGTTGGATATGTCATAGTCATAAAAGTCCACTTGCTCATGTCTACCCCTATTGCACAGGAGTTTTGGTTGAGCATTTCTGCAGCTACCAGGGAGATAACTGGGAATGACCTTGCTTTTCACCCAGCTGTTTTTTTTCTAATGTTTCTTTGATTGTTGTGTGAGGAAAGAACATGGGAGATTAATTACCAGTTTGTTGACAGCAGCTGAGATACTGTTAGGCCAAGCATGGAACATGCTCAATCAACATCTAAAAAGGGAAATCTGGCATGGTTAGCAAGTTGATGGCACATAAAAAGAAATGGGGGGGGGGCGGGATGAGATTCTACTGTATTTGGAAATTTGTAAAAGAGGAGACACTTTTTTGTTATTGAAATAGAACAATGCGTAGGGAAAATGTAAGACAGGCTATTTCCTTGATTTGAAAGGACATAAATGACTTTTATATCTGGATTATATTTAGGATATTTTTGCTGTATTTTTAGTTTGTTTTCAACATTTTCAAAACTAAAAAGTATATAAAAGGAAATCCCATTTTGTTCAGTGGGACTTGCCCCCTGGTAAGTGTGGATAGAATTACAGTCTAACAAATGGAAAGGGGATTCGAATCCCCCTTTGGAGGGGATTTGAATCCCCTTTCCGTTCTGGGGCCTCCCGTTCTCACTGCACTGATGGTTACACCAGTGGTGTAAGTAATGGGATTCAAAAGGCATGCTGCATCTCCTAAACACATCAGCATTCCCTTTCTTCATCTGTTGCAGAGCCAAACTACAGTGCCTAGGTTGGGGATAAAGTGTACTGTTTCTCTCTCCCTTCCTCCCAGTATGAAAGGAAGAGAGCCAAATAACAATTTTTCAAGTGGCGCATTGACCCTGCTTTTATGATTACAGTAAATCTAGCAGCAGTTACGTGTGGCAATACGACTTGATGAGCATTGTAGGAAAATTACTGCCGCTTTTCCTGGGGCAAAATAAACATTGAAGCTCTAATCGGGGCTGAGTTTGGGGCATTGTGTCTCCTGATATGTTGAATTATTTCACTCTTGCAAGTAAGCCTCTGAAGGCTGCTAGCCCACCTGTGCCCATACATAGCAGCATTATATTTTCTTGTGGCTTAAATGAAATGTAAGGAAAAAAGGGCAGACTTCCATCCTTGTTGCCAAGAGGCATATATGAAGCAGGCTTTTACTGAGTCCATGTACAGCAGTAGTGTCTACTCGGACTGGCCGTGGCTCTGTAGAATCTCAGGCAGGAGATTTACAGTCCTGGAGGTGTCACCAGAACTTGCATCTAGGTGGATCTTCTATATGTGCAAAGCATCTGCTCACTACAGCCCCAATTCTTCCCTGCAATAGTCAGTCAGTCAAGTGGCTATTGAGAAGCATGAATTATGTCAGTGAAGATATAGAGGGCCCATTGTATGCTAGAAGATGAATAGACATTTAATCTCCATTAGCAAAATAAACATATAGTGACTCCACTTTTCTTCTTCTTATGAATGGTCCATCTTGCCTTTATCACTGCATAACTACTTTTGCCTCAGATGGCAAAGGATGATACTGAATAAGGCCAGGTTGAGTTAGAAGGAGAAGGGTATTTATTTTATTTTTATTTTATTTTTCACATTTTTATACCACCCTTCCTCCAAGGAGCTCAGAGTGGTGTACATATTTCCTCCCCTCCTTTTTGTCCTCACAACAACCCTGTGAGGTAGGTGGGGCTGAGAGATAGTGACTGGCCCAAGGTCACCCAGGAAGCTTCGTGGCTGAGCGGGGATTTGAACCTGGATCTTCCAGGTCTGTTTCCCAAACCACTACACCATCCTGGTAACGCTCCGTGGCGTGCTTGCCTGGCTGTAAGCCCATTGAATTTGCTGGGACTTCTGAGTCAACATGCATAGGTTGGGCTGCAGATGTGTGAAAATGTAGGGGTGGAGGCTGATCCCCACCACCCAAGAATGTTGGAATATCTGGAAGGCTTTTCAATAATGTTTTTGAAGTCAGTTCATTAGGACTGGGCAAAGGGGGTGAACTTTGGACTCTATTCTACCTGAATCCAAGAAAAGTGCTCAAGGCAGCTATTGAGCTGTTTGATTGTTTTCAGTGGTAGTGAAGCCTTGGGAGAAACCTTAAAAGAAACTAGATTGCCATGGTAGACAACAGCTGAGTGGATATGTTGACGCATTTGTTGATTCAGCATTACTCAAACCCAAAAAGAAGGACTGAGCAAAAGGATTGTTAGAGAGAGGAAAGCTGGGGAAAGCCAGGGCTGTGCATCTGCTGGGTTTTTGTGTGACCAGAGAAAATTGTAACAGCTTCTTGGAAGCGAATTCGGCACTCCTGAGAATCTCACCTGCAAGTTGAAAAGCAAAGTAAAATCCAAAGCAGGTTTTTGGCCAAGGTGTGGCTAGTGCCTGCAGAGGGCTTGGAAGCCAAAGAAGGTGGAATGGGGAGGGTAGTGGTGCTCTTGGTTGCTTCAAGGCCCATTAGGGTTTTGCTAAAAAAAAAAGTGTCCTCCTTGGAGAGGGAGGAAGTAACTGAGGGCCTGTCCTGTCTGATTCAATATTTTTATTGGTGACCTGGAACTGTGTGGCTCATATTTGCATATAGAACCTAACAAGGAGGCCTTGTTCATACAGAGAAGGCTTTGTTTGTCAAACTGTACCAAGTGAACTGCATGATCTCCTGAACTGGAGTAATAAAAACGGAATGATGTTCCACACTACCTAGTGTAAGATCATGCGTTCCAAGGCAGACAATTGCTGTTTCTTTTCAATTATTGCCTGGAAACAACAGAGGGAAGTGGACTTGGGTACAGAACGACCCTGAGCAGCGCACATGATGTAGCTGAAAAGAGACACCTTTGAGATTCTATGAGAGGAGGCGTCTCTAGTAGTGGGAGGGAAATCTGGTACAAACTATATACAGTAGATAAAAACGAGTGCCTGAAATAGTGTATCCAGTTTCAAGGAGGATGAGAAAACTGAAACAGGGGCAGTTGATGATCAAAGCAACACATTATTTCTCTTTAAGGGCTACATCTTTTTATGTTAGAAAGGAGGCCTCTAAAGATATGATATAGCATAATGCCTCTCTCTTGGCCCCCAAATGGCTAAGTTTAGTAACAGGGAAAAGGAAGAGTGGCAGTGAGTCTAGTTCTGTAGCAGTGCTATCCTATATGTGTCTACTCAGAAGACAGCCCCATTGAGCTTAATTGGACGAGTGTATATATAGGATTGTAGCCTAGACCTACTGCGGTGGTGAGATGGGAAGTGGGGGGCTTCTATTCTTCCTTAATTGCATTTCCTTTTGGATGACTTCATGGATGGGTTTGAGAATAAAAGTAGGTATTTTAATATTTTTTGCTCCACTTTTCCCCTCCTCATTGGGGTGCCCAAGGTGGTTTACAGTATAAATAGTAAAACAAAACAAAACACAGAAGCAACAATAAAAACAGTATAGGCAAAACGTATAATAGCAGTCAGAAAAAGCAGCATAAAATATGTAATAGCAAAACACAAACCAGCATCAAGACAAGCAAACAGACCATGCTCTTATAATGAAAAAGCCAAATTAAAAAAACCGGGCATCCTATGTATGCCACCCTGAGTTCTTTACAGAAAGGGTGGGATATGTCATCATACTTGAGAGAGGCTTTTCTCCCAGGCCCAGTCAGAGGTTACCCTTGGTATATTTTGTCCCTCTCTTTTAGCTCCCCGAGGCTTGATCAAGGGAAGCCCTTAGTGCTGCCTGAGCATCTTCCTGCATTGTAGCTGCCCTTTTGGCCTGTGACATGTTGTAGCTGGGGTTGTATGCAGGCTGGAGAGGGTGGCAGGTTCTTGCTATGTGGCAGAAGGGTAGACTAGATGACCTTTTGGGTCATCCCTACTCTGTGGTTTCCTGGCCACTTATCAGTTCTGTTTGCAGTCGTGTAGATTTGGGGCATCGTACCTTTCAGTATATTTTGTGTTTGGAATTCAGCAGTTGTGTAGATCCCCCCTGACTGGCAAACTGGTTTGAGCAGCTGAGCACTGTCTTAAGTGTATCAGAGGAGCCCTCACCTCACACTCGGTATCCGCTTTTACTTTCAGCTTCTTCGAAAATGTCAGAGAATTCCAGTGACAGCGATTCATCTTGTGGCTGGACGGTCATCAACCATGAGGTACGCTGACAGTGTACGCTGACAGGGCCTTTCTCAGATGTATTGCACCCTCCCCTCCCATTTCCTTCTTCCACTCTTACTGTTTCAGCTCTTTACAGAACTCCATGGTGGGCGGGAGTTCCTTGTGCATGTCTCTGCGGTGCCTGGCTGAGCCACGTAGAAGTGGCAGGCTGCTCTAGCAAGCCGAACAGTATATCATGAACACCAGAGCAGTACGAAAAGGTAGTGGAAGAATACAAGATATCCGATAAAGCTGTTTGGAGCAGGGAATGAATCTGGAAGTTAGAGCTGTCGCTTTAACCTCCAAACTCTTGCTGCAAAATAGCTTTTCAGAGTTGGGAGTGGGATTTGAGCCGGAATAAACTAGAATTTTTCAGTGGGTTATGTTCCATTGGCCTAAGATTTCCTCATAATATCAAAACCACTCATTTAACTGAACTTCTGGCCCTGAGGCAGGTCCCTTCATGCACCCCCCCACCCCCCCCCCGCTCTATTGAGGTAGACACAGAGAGCAAAGAAGGCTCCTTTCTGATTCAAAGAATAGTGGAGAGTGGAGACTTCTTGCCAGTTTTTGTCTTTCAATCATCTTGTGGTCTTTTGCTACCACCTTCCCATTCTGTTTAAACTAAAGGCACTGAAATCTGATCAGATTAAAGGCAAGAACAGAATGTAGGCTGAGCATGGCTGTTGTTGTCAGCATTGTTGAGCATTCCTGTTAATATTTACTCAAAATCCTTGACAGATTTGGTGGACGTTCCTTCTTACTATCTGTGAAGGAGGCCCGGGGAAACTCGTGCTTTGGGGGTAGATCTTAGCCTCCTTTTATGGCTCACCCTAGCCATATGCTCATCAAAATGTAACACACACAGAGTGTGAAACTGGGCACCAGCTTCTGGGACTTGCCATCACCCCAGCGAGCAACACAGGGCCCTTCAGGCTTGCAAATTTGAGGGTCAAAAGAACTTTGAATTTGGGGTGCTGATTCCAAGAATGGCATTGGTTTTGCCCTATCATGTCTAGTTTGGGGAGTACGGCATCGTCACCTCATAATACGAGTCAAGCAGCTTCTTCGTGAGGAAGCCATGGTGTTGGATTCCTCACAAGGAAGCATAATGCTTGACTCGCATTATGAGGTGGTGATGCTGTACCCCCCCCTCCAAACTAGACGTGATAAGACAAAACCAATACAATTCTTGGAATCAGTGCCCCAAATATACACAAGAATAGGTCTCGCTTTTTAGAAAGCAAAATATGCGCAGGCCTGTGCTGTCGATGGATTGGGAACTTTCTGCAGCTTTCCCAGGAATTAGAGGCCTTTATGCTCTTACCAGGAGCCTAAGAGACCGGAGCAACTGTGTCTGTTCTCTCTGTCTTGCCTTTGTAATAAGAACAAGGCAGTCATTCCTGCTGGTCTTCCCAAGTCCCAGTCATCTGTTTCCAACCCAAGCTTCTGCTTCAGGGTGCTCGTAAGTAGCATTGTTGCCCTGACCTCAGTCACTGTTTCTCCAACCTCTGATAGCAGAGGGAAACCCCCCCCCCCCATGACAGTGGGAAGCACATCTTACTTTACTTTGGCACATAAAGAAGTTTATTTTTAGAGTCTGTAAACCCAGCGCCCCTGCTTAAGTCAGTGTTTTGGGCAGGAAGTCAATGCATTCCAGATCCATACCGGATCCATACCCATTGTGCTCAATGGGGCTTGCTTCTGACATGCCTAGGATTGTGCTCTAAGGGTTTAACAAGCTACACCTGCCCACATTCCTTCTCCTAAAGGTCTAGCACTCTGTCTCGGTATGGTAAGCCTACCAATGCAGAGCATTGACTCATGCAGAGAGACAATGAGCAACCTCCTTGGAGAGCAGGCAACTCTGCATTGAGAGCAACTGAACAACTGAATCCCACCCAAGGAAATTCATGACTGCTGCCCCCAGCATAGGGTAGTTGGAAGCATTCAAGGCCAGATAAGTAAATTATGCAGAGATGCAGAACACAATGACTTCCATTGTGGGTGGATGCTATGGGCTCACAGGAGCTTCTCCTTATTGGAGGTTTTGTTTCTTGTGGGGCACAGTAAATGGGAATTGTTAGCCTAGGAGGTGAGTCGCTCTTTATCCCCAATGCCTCAGGTTTCCATTCAAGGATCTTTTTTTTTTCTTCTTCGAGGGCTGTGATGTCGAGGCAGTGGCTTCTGAATATGAAGGAGGAAGTGCGGAGCTGGCTTCAGAAGAATCCCCAGCTCTCATCCAAGACGATGACCAGCAAGAGCAGCTGGTTGACTTGCAAGGTAAGGTCTTGAATGAAACATCACCCAACACTTGCGTTGGTTGCTTTTGTTGTTGTCTTAATGCTGAGTCAACCCGTGAACTTCTGCTGCAACTTGCAGGTGAATTCAAGCAGAAATCAGAGGCAGTTTGTAAAGATTTACAGATTTGTAAAGAGAAGCAATTTGAACTATTGCAGGAGGAGGAAATATATGAGTGGAGATTAAATGAGCTTGATCTGTGTTGAATTTAGCAAAGAGCAGCTGAGGTTGAGAATGTATCTACAAATGCATTGGAGGGAGCAAACTACAGTATTTACAGTATTGACAGGTGGAAAACCATTTTCCATTAATGCAGTTTGGTTGGAAGTCAAGAGAAGTGTGTGTCTGGAATATGAATTGTCAAAATGTACAATACACCCATCTATAAGTGTAAAGTGTAAAAGGTGTGTGTGTGTGTGTGTGTGTGTGTGATTGTCAGCGCAATCCTAACCAACGTTCCAGCGCTGTTGCAGCTGCAATGCAGCCGCGATGTAAGGGAACAAATGTTCCCTCACCTTGAAGAGGCCTCCATGACTGCCCCTGCACTGCAAAATGTAGTGTGTGCCCTGTTGGCACAGCTACACCGGTGCTGGAAAGTTGGTTAGGATTGCGCTCTGTGTGTGTGTGTGTGTGTGTGTGTGTGTGTGTAAGAACCTGCTATACTGGTTGCCAGTGTGTTTCTGGACCCAACTGAAAGTGCTGCTGTTGACGGTTGCCTTGATGAGCCTGCGTAGGCCTTGCCAGCCCTTCTCTCTGGCCTTCCTTGCTACAAATCTGATGGCCGGAAGATGAGGGGAATGGCTTTCTTTGTGGCAGTGCCACAACTTGTGAACTCTTTCTCCAGGAAGATTCACCAGATTCCCACTCTTAACACTTTTAAATGCACAGTCTAAACTGTTTTATTTTCCCATGTCTTTTCTTTGAAGGTTTTAGCTATAATTTTTATCATGTTGCATATTCCTTTGTCATATTTGCATTATTGTTGTTAGCTATCGTATGAGGTTTTTAACCTGAAGGGCAGGTTATAAATATGAATTAATGAATAAGTGTATAGGTATGAGACGACGTATTTTAATTTTTTGCTAGTGGTTCACTGCTTCTGTTTTGTGATTTTTTTTCATTTGTTTGGGGTGGAGTAACCTCTTGTATGTCGATGCATGAGTATCTGTACAGAGCCATCCTCAAACAATTGTCTCATGCAGTAAGGAAATGTTTAGATCCTGTCTGATTGTCCTCCCGCAGCTTCATTGTTTTCCCCAGAAAATCTGCACCAAGCTGAATTTTAGAAACTGTGTGTGTATACTGTGGGCAATTGCAGCAGTTGTGTATTATCTTGTATGTATTCAACTTTTGTTTTCACAGCTGAATTTGGCCAAGGGGATGTGTCATTAGCGGTAGAACTAACTCACTCCACTGCAGAGACCTCCAAGCCACTTCCCGAGGTAAGCTACGACAGAACACAGCTCCAAAGCATCAAATAACTTAATCAGATATTCATTTAAGATATAGATTAAATGCTCTTTCTTCAAGCTTTACCATTTGTATGCGATTTGCTATATCATGCTCATAATGTAACATCTCCTCTTACTTTGCATCTTAGGATGAGAGAGACAAGCTGCCAGATGAAAGTTCCTGTATCGGGGCTATTAGCGATGATTCTGACATTGTGACACTTGAGACACCCAAGGTAGAAGAAATCGGAAGTCAGGAAGAAGCTTTGCCTGTTGATGAGGAAGTTCCTGTCACTGAAGATTTCAACATGGGTTCTTCTTCTAGCAGCCAGTATACATTTTGTCAGCCAGAAACAGGTACGCGGAGTTCTTTAATCTCCCATCACGTTGGCCAGGGAGGAAGTTAGAAATTCGTCAAGAATGCTTGTGTTCTCAAGCATTTGCCAATATTTCTAGCTTCTCCCTTGAGTTATTCTGGTTAAGGAATCAAGTTATAGCTCTCTGTATAGGGGTAGCTCTTGAACGAGACAATAGTGTGTTGGGCAGTCTCGGTTTCATTCCTGTGTGTCACTTGGGCCTGACTTTGCCGTAAAGATTTTAATGGCTGATACTACACGGTACTGACTGACAGAGTGGTGAATTTCTGTGGCTTGTCTGTTTAATCAGATGAGCAGTATGGAAGATCATCCTGCCCCTTGGTACAGACTGCAAACCTGGGGCATAAATAAGAAAGCATATACCTCACTCAGGTTTCCTTCCCTCTTCCAATTCATATGTTGTGTTGGCCCAGCTAAATATATTTATTTTCTAATAACTCAGGAGTGGGAAGAGGTATCGAATCAGTATCTTCTGGTAGATTTCTGGGTTACTTGCAGAAGATTGGCAAGAGTTTCTGACTCGCCATAGTTTAACAAAAACAAGTACAAAAAATTATCTGCAATGGTTGGTCATTTCTCAGTCTCATTATTCCTCATCCGTTAAATATGAATATTCTTTGGTTGCCTTTGACCAGGTGTTTGTGCAGTTTTGCTGGCTACTTTTCTATCTGAATCTCTCCAGTAACTTTGATGTAGGTGTGTACTTGCATACGTAGATCTTCCCAATGTTTAGCTCATGGAGTGCAGTAGGTAGTTGACTCTACCCCTCTGAAGCACCATTTTGCATCTGGCTCTGCTTTTGGTAGTTTTCAGTGTTGTAGAAAAAAGCAAGGGAGTTTCCGAAAGCCTGAGGCTGCACACCCGTGCTAACTTACTGATAGATGTTCTGATAGAGGAGCGTTACTAAAGTGGCCCATAGTCTTTGAAGTTGCATTGCAGTCTGTAAAACAAGTCTCTTATCTGCACATAATGGGGATCTGCAAGTATATATCTTGGAGAGATGAAAATGGTCCTTCTCCAAGCATCAGCTGCATCATGCACGTAAAAATTTAAGCGCAAAGGTGCCAAAATACAGCCCTGTTTGACTTCTCTATCAACACGTTATTTGGGTATAGCTGTTTTCCGTTTGCTCAAATACTGGTGTTGTGTTCTTATCAAGAACAGTAGCCCAGGTTAATATTTAGCTTGTCCATGTTGAACCATAACTCTTCTTGCTTTAATTGAGGTCAGTTCTGCTTTCTGGTCTATAAACTCAGAAAATTTCTAAAGGCTGTAAAACATTTTTTTAAAAGATGTTTTAAAATGTAGCCCCTTCTGATGGTAGAATGTTGTTCCCTAAATCTTGTTTGTCCATTGATAAAGATTTGTTGATCTTCTCAGCAGAAGTTGACTTTCTGGCGCTTGAAACCTACTGTATTGTGTACTATGGCTGTTCTCTGTGTGTAAACAGTTTGCCTGCGTGACTCTCTGTTCTGCGTCTTTCCTAGCATCTGAGAGTGGTATGCTGCCTAAAAGCTAAGGAATTGCCCCAGAGTTCATTCTTAGTACAACGTAACAGTTAGTTGTGGTCATAGCTCTGGGACCTACGGCCCTCCTCCATACATCTCCTATTTATAATCTGCTCAGAGGAAGGACTTCACATAGGGAGAGCAAAGGTACTCATAGACAAAGGTCTAGGTCATGGAAGGGGTGGAGATACAGGCATGACTGCACAGGTAGAGGGATGTCGTGCCAATCAGGGTCTCAGTCTTCTCCACAATTCTCAAGGTCCTAGGGAGTTCCTATGTCCACCCCCATCCAGGTACAGAAAGGAAAACTATTCTTGGGAGGGGGGCAGCATGCATTTCAAAATTACCTGTTTAAATGAATGGAGAGGTTCACATACATCATCTCGTAACAACCAGAAGCCTCATAAGACTGAAAAAACTCCAGTACTAGATTCTCAAGGAGTAACAAACGGATGGCTTGCATTTGCTTTCTGCAAATCTTCCCAATGGCCTAATGTCCCTGGATGCATTCTCCTCACAGCCAGCCAAAGCTTAACATCTCTTCCTTCTGTTCTGTACACAAAAGCTGGTTGGCTGGAGAAGAAGCTGCTGAAGATTTCTGAGTGTGTAAGTGGATGGGCTGATCACCTGAGAGCACGTGTGGCTGGCAACTTCCCTTTCCAAGGTGGCGTGACTGAACTGTTTCAGGTTATGCCTGGTGTGGTCAGTGACTTGCAGTGCTGCATTTTGTCTGTGTGGCAAAAACAGGAGCTTGGCAAGCTCTCTGGAGGTGTTGCTCAAGTCTCTTGAAGAAGAAAAATGAGGGTGCAGAACTGAAAAAAGCAGAAGAGAAGCCTTCAAGAGGTGCCAGGAAAATGGCTTATTGCGGTCAGCTCAGTGTGTGTGTGTTGAGGATGAAACCTTTTTTCAGGGGCAATCATAAAAAAGAGCATTCAGAAGCAAAAACTGAAATGTGTGCCACTATGATAAAAGATGTCACAACCTTTGTAGATAATTTGATAATGCAGATTGAATCACTGACACATTGCTCCTAACTGAAGGTTACACGTACCAAGTGCCTGCCTTGTATGTGGTGCTTTTTTTTTGTATGAAAAGCATCCCCAGTGCCAGAAAGCGTGCATGTACGTACGTGTGTGTGTGTGTGTGTGTGTGTGTGTGTGCATGTACGTGCGTGCGCGCGTGCACACACACGCTCTCTTGCCCTCCTTTGGAGGGGTTGTTTGTAGGCATGTGCATTAACACGCACCTTCTGCCGCTGCGGCCTCTGAACTGGCCAGGAGGAGAGAAGGTGTGGGAACCCTCACGGTGGCAACCTTCTCTAGCGCCACTGCCACAATGTTTGGCAGTGGTGCTAGAGGCAGACCCCTCCCAGCTCACCCACCGGGGTTGAAGGTCTCCTTGGTGTAAGGGAACTTGAAATGCCCCTGGAACACCCTCCCCTGCCCCTGTACTGCATTGCCTAGCTGCAGCTTACCTGCACCACACGCCATCCGGATCTGGCCCACAGGGGCCAGCGTAGGCCTCTCCACCAGCCCAGGCCTGGCGCAATTTCCATACAGCAGCTTTTGCAACGGACCTGGGCTGGTATATTCATCCTATGCTGGCCTAGTGACCAGATAGGATTGAGCTGTGAGTAGTTTGCCAATGGATGGAGTATTTTTACCCTGATGTTTGAGACTGGCTTCCACTTTTTTACATTCCCTTCATATATTAGCTCCTCTAGTAGTAATGACAATGGCTATTTAGGATATTTGAAATAATCACAATCCAAGATGAGAAGGTTAAATGAAGATATTCTCACATGTTGGCTTTACTGGTTATCTCAATAATTGTAAACAGTTTTAACCCTTCCTTAGGAGTGCTAATTTAATCTGCAGTATTAAATTACCGTATTTTTCGCACTGTAAGATGCACTTTTCCCCAAAAAAAACATAGGGGGAAAAAGTGTGCGTCCTATGGTGCGAAGCCTAGGGTTGGGGGTGCTTCGGGGAGGCCTGTGGGGGCTTCGGGGAGGCCTGCGCGAGCCCCCACAGGCCTCCCTGATGTTTAGTTCGGCCGAAAATAGCGATTTTCGCTATTTTCGGCCGAACTAAACATCGGGGAGGGCTGCAAGAGGCTCGCGCAGGCCTCCCCGAAGCCCCCACAGGCCTCCCTGAAGCGCCCCCAAGCCCAGGTAAGTAAAAATATTTTTTTCTGTATTTTATGCTCCATAGGATGCATGCGTCCTATGGACCGATGCGTCCTATGGAGCATAAAATACGGTACATATAAAGATTTTAGCAGATTATGCTTTATTTCAATGGGACACTTAAATCTCTGTTTATACACCATTCTCCTACCACCACTTTAACTTTTTGGGCACAAGTCTCCCCACGAGCTTCTCTTCCACATGGTACCAAAGAGGCGTTTTTCAAACACTCCCTTTTAGTGGGGGCATATCAGGGAGAGGTGCCATATGGGTTGTGCTTGCTTGGTTTCTGTTAGGGCTGTTTTGAAACTGCGCACAGGTGAATCTTCTGAATTGTTATTGGCTAGGGGTGCTTAACATGTATTACAACCCCCCCCTCAAGACGACAGCAGCAAGTCATCCAGGCTACAACCACCTCTTCCCTGCCCCTCACCTGCTTCATGACCTATTGTCCATTACTGATCCCAAGTGATTGGCAGGGGTCCCAGGTGTATTGTGGGAAATAATGCCTCTGTGCAGAGGCACATTGCCTCCTCCAAAGCCAGTTCTCTGGTTCCTTCATAGTCATGTAGAAATGGCAACCTTGCAGTAACATTTAGATATGTACGTGGATGAAAGAGAATCGGAAACCAATCGGAGAATCAGTGCCAAGTGCTGAAACTAGAGGTTTTGCTTGCTTCTAGATAGGACCAAACTTGTCAATGTGCTGGAGTGTGTTAAGCCTGCTAATGATGATCAGTGCATTGTTTGTGTTATCGATTTGGCATGAGAAAATAATCTCTGTCTGTGGCCGCATAATGAGATGACTTTACTGGAACCATGGTCAGATAGCCTGAAAACTTTTAATCATCTCATTAATCTCTGTCTATCTTTCTCATCCAGCACTTGTTGAAGCCTCAACTAGCCCCTCCTTTGGCTACTGTGGCTGAGGGCGGTAGCTTGCCACAGACCAAGGGGCTAATAATTCAGTCAGGTCATGTCACTGGTTGGCTTTTGTCTTCCTTTTTTTCTTTTTAAATCTAATGCACATGTGAAATGTAGCACCAGGCAAATTTTAGTTGCTTCCTAAAATGTTTGAAGTTACAGTAAGTGTCCAGGTAATGCCTCGAGTATTAAAATGCGCTAACACGGAATGTGCTGCATGAAGCAGATGTTAGGGCTGCAATCCACTAGGCAGCAGCCCCCTTTGAATGCAGTGGGGCTTCCTTCCAAGTAAACATGCCTCTGATGAAAATGCCGGAAAAGGAGTCTGCACGTGCTTGGTGGCTTACTATGAAGACTTGTGCTTGCTTTTCAGTTTTTCCACTTCACCATAGTGGCGAAGAGTCAAGCAGCGATGAAACCAGCAACCGCTTCAGCCCTACCCTGAGACGGCGCCGTGCAAAGAAGAGGCTCATCTCAAGTTCTGAATCGGAGGACATGCCTCCTCATGAACAGGAGAGTGAACAGGCCAAAGATCAGTCACAGAAGCACCAGTTCAGTAGTGGCCTTAACCGATGCATTATCCTGGCACTGGTGATTGCAATCAGCATGGGCTTTGGGCATTTTTATGGTGAGTGTACAAGGGGGCCATTGCATATGCATTGGAAGTATGGCTAATCACACACTTGTAGGTAGGAGGAGAGCTGCCTAAAGGTGGAGCATGACGGGCTTGTACCTTGCACAAGTGCTAGACAGGATGTGCCAATGATAGGAATAGCAAGGAAACTGGCCGGACCTCAGTTGCTGGGGAAAAGCCACCTTCTTAGCAGGAAGAGTTTGATGCGGTGGTTAGAGTGTAAGACTTACCCTGGGAGGATCCAGATTCATATCCCTACTTGGATTTGGAGTTTGCTGGTGTGATCTTGGGCAAGTCATTACCTCTAGCCTACCTCACAGGATGGCTGTAGGCTCATTCCCATGTATGCTGTCTTGAGTTTCTGGGAAGAAGAGTGGGATGTAAGTGGAACAGATGGATGGAAAGAGATTGGTAGGAAGGAATTGAGGCCTATGCCTGAGTTCCAGATAAACTTTGTAGTTTAGCTCTTGGCACTGCAAACAGAGGGTTTTTAATCACTATGAAGTTTATCCTCCTGTTCCAACCACTTCTCAAGCAATATCTATTGATGAGAACTATGTTGGCTTTTTGGTGGAGGAAGCAAAACAGCTCCCACCCTTCTCCTTTACCTGGAGTCAGAATGGTTTGCTTGTAAGTGTCTCAGCAGAAGCTGTGTCCCCCCCAGTGCCCCTTTTCTCCTTTCATACGTATCCGCTTCGGAGCTGACAGGCACCTGCTTAAAAAGAGACCCCTCAGCTGGCCCAGTCTTGTCGGCAGGATGGGTGTGTGTGTTGTGGTTGTAACCATGTCACAGAGAGGCATCTCCTTGCACGTTTTCATTTTTATGCGACGGTTGGAAAATGAAGAACATCCAGTGGCTTCTGCTCTCTTGTGCTCAGCAGCCACAAACTGTTGAGTCATGTATCATGTAAAGTCCTCTATGCAAAACTCTTTTAGTTGGGGGCCCAAATCATGGGTTTTAATAACAATGGCATTGTGCTGGGTTCTTGACTCTTTCTGATTTGGAGCTACATAAGCTACATTACATTTAGTGTAATGAACTTCAAGCTGAATTTACAATTATCCGTTCTTTTGTTCTTAGGGAAAATGGCAGGTAAGAGGCTTTCTTGGGCTATGTTGCTGTGGACGTGAGGCTAACCATCTCCACTCTAACTCTGTGCCCACTTCTGCATGCGGGTGCAATAGCATGTGTTTGACCGCGTGGGAAAGCGGATCGTCTTCCAAGCTCTGTAACTTAAGTCAAAATTATTCATAGAGGAAATTCCTTGGAGATAGCATTAAAATGTTGTCAAGACTTAATGAGGATTTCAAATTTCAAAGCACCCAGATCCAGGGTAGAATTTTCCCCACTCTGCTGGTGATCATTCTTTTGGAGAAGGAACTAGAGGTGCTGCTTGGAAAGGAGAATGGCTACTGATGTTTGTGGAAGAAAATGTAGCAAATACAGGCTGTTTACATATCAAACTAATATTTGATACTCCTGCATCAAATACAGGTTGTTTGTACTGTTAATCTCAGCATATTGGGGGTATTGAGAGTGTCCTCTTTCTGTTGCATCTGTTGTTTTGTGTGTGGGTCATGTCTTGATCTTTACTCTGATCACTGAGGCTTCATTCAAATACTGAAACTTTTCACAGGTAGGTGTGTGTGTGTGTGTGTGTTATGACAAAAGGCTTTATATGTCCATAAAATCACTGCAATGGGTAGCACAGAAGGCACATGCCCTAAATAGGCCTAATCCGGATTTGTCCCACTGATTTTGTGGTTAACTCCAAGTTGAGCATGCATAACGGACCAGCAAGATTGCCTTCTGTTTTTGTAACGCTCTTCTCCCATGTAGTCCTGTTTCTTTAGAATTGGTGTAGCTAAACAGTATAGCATTCATTCGTTGATAGGTTGCTTTTGTCAGAGGCAGAATGAATGACTGTTGGGGTGTTATGAACCATTAAAAGGTGAAGGGGTCGAGCTATACTGGATAATGTAGAGTGCATGACTTGAGAGGAGAGCCATCACTTCTGAGAAGCTGCCTAATTTCCCATTTTCCTTGTCAGATAAAAGAGAACATTTTCTGTTTCAAGGTACAATTCAGATTCAAAAACGTCAGCAGTTGGTTGAGAAAACTCATGAAGATGAACTGAATGATATGAAGGATAATCTTATTCAGTGCCAGCAAGGACAGGAAATCAGAACAGAATGTAAGGTAAGGGTGATCTTTCCATTTCACCCGACAGAAAAGACTTGGGTTCTGCACATATGGTTTACAGGTGTTCAATCCCATTGCAAGGCTTCATTGTCGTTGCTTGTTGCACAGTGCCGGGGACCCTGGGGCAAAGTCCTGTACCAGGCTCCCTGGCGTTGCATTGGTGCTGCCATTTGCCAGTGGGGGTTCTGGGATCAGCCCAGCAAGGTGGGCCCTCTGATGTTGTTGCGAGAGATGAAAGCCCAGAATTAAGGCCAAGGCAGGGCACACACTGTATCAGTGTCTTTGCTTGAATCCTGGCACTGCAGGTCATCACGTCTCTCTCATGTAACATTGAGACAATACAGCAAAGTGCAAGCCTCAGATTGAAAATGCACTTCTCCAAGGCATGGTGAAGATGGGAAAAATTGAAGCCTTTTCCTGGCATGTAGCCAAGAGGTGGCTTCTTATGCCTGGCTCATTTGGGAAAAGGAAAAAAAGAAGAGATACAAAAATGGAATTGTCTGCCTTCTTAAATGTTGGGAGAAGTAGCAAGGGTGGCTAATCCCCTTGGGTGTGTGCATGGATACCCAGGATCATCCTCTCAGCCTCATCCAACGTGGGGCAATCCCTACCTGGAAGCAGATGCTCCTTGGGATCAAAGTAACTCCACCTTTTGCTGTGATGTTGTTGTTGTTGTTGTTTTGCCTTGTTGGCAAGATTTGTTGTGGAGACTGGCTGAGGCTTTCCACATGGAGGACAGAGACACCATGGTCTCTTTTCCTCCCTTGCCCTGAGCAAGCGGTATATTCTGTTCCAGGGATGCAACTTATTAGTCTTGTTTGTCCATCATGTGTTTCTACGTTTCTTCAGCATATGAACATTAATGTGTGTGCTTGGTTTTCATTTCTCATCAGTCACTCAAGGACGGCCTTGCAACATGCTTGCTTACAACTGAAATGGAAAAGAAATCGTTTGAATCTCAGAAAAGTAACTTTGCTTCAGAAAACCGGCACTTGAGAGAGTCTCTAGAGAGGGAGGAAAAAGCATTGGCATTGCTGCAAGAAGAACTAAGAAAGCTGAGAGAACAAATCAGGCACCTGGAGAACAAAGGCACTGGGCTAGAGTCGGCTGCCACAGAAAACCAAAAGCTTAAGGCGCATTTGGAAGAGGAAAAACACAAAATGCAGAATTTTGTGAAACAGAAGGAGACCTTGTTTGCAGAAGCACAGATGCTGCGAAAGGAACTGGACAAGGAACGTCAGCTGACGATGGCTCTCAGGGAAGAACTGGAAACGTTAAGTTCTCAGCAGGTGTCCCCTGAGCCCGGTGCTGGCGATGGCTTGCAAGAGAAGCTCGAGATCGAAACCTTGCGGGGAAGACTGACTGAACTGGAAAAGAAACTCAGCTTTGAGCAACAGCGGTCTGATTTGTGGGAAAAGCTGTATATTGAAGCCAAGGACCATGCTGAAAAGCAAGAGCAAGTGGAAAAAGCACAGAAGCCCGGGGGGAAAGGGGCCAGTAAAACCAAGAAGAAGCCCAAAGCAACCTTTTTTGGGTCTGTCAAAGAAACCTTTGATGCTATGAAGAATTCTACAAAGGAGTTTGTAAGACACCACAAAGAAAAAATCAAACAGGCCAAAGAAGCTGTGAAAGAGAACTTGAGAAAATTCTCAGATTCTGTGAAGTCCACCTTCAGGCACTTCAAGGACACAACAAAAAATATATTTGATGAAAGAGAGAGAAAGCATGGGGACAAAAGACATGAGGCTAATAGAAAAGGAAAGACTGTTTATCGGACAGAGAGTTTCCACAGAGGGCCGCACAAGCAGACACAGCGAGAATTCCGGGAGGGAAGGCGGTCCAGAGAGAGCCGCCCTCTGCACGTTCCTAAGGATCCCACCGTGCAGGAATGCCTAAAAGGCCCCCTCTGCAACAAGAAGCATCGCTCTGCCCTAAAGGGATGCTCAGGCATTTTCGACTGTGCCCATCAAGAGTTTGATAGCCTCTTTAACAAAGTACTGGACCCTATTCGAGCAGATGAATTTAATCAGCTAATGCACAAATATCTGCGGCAAGAAGTAGACAACTTCCATCACTGGCGAGAACTGGAGACTTTCATCAATCGTTTTTTTCACAATGGCGTCTTCATACATGACCAGATGCTGTTCACAGACTTTGTTAATGACGTTAAGGATTACCTTGAAGAGATGAAAGAGTATCGGAGCGCTAGCGAGGGTGTCTTTGAAGACTTGGATAAATATGTCTACCGCTACTACTTCCATTACGATCCCTCACCTCAGCATCCATCCAGGTTAGTGTTATAAACATTGCTGACAACTGACAAAGCAGTTTTGACTTGTAAAGGATGGCTGGTGCTTAGCTTGGCAGCTGCCTCCTTATCTTGAGCTATGTGATGGCTCTTGTTCATGGCAGTGGGCATCAAGGACAGCCAGCCTTTGTGAGAGCTAGGATGACAAACATGCCACTGTAATGGGTTTACTTGTTTCATTCCTGTATATACTGAGCAGTGCACAATTCTTATACTGTACTAGCAACTATATTTCTGTATGCATCAGAAGCAACTGCAACAATTTCGTTCCAGTCAGGCATGCTGTCCCCTTGCTTGGTTAGGAACAGAAGCTTGTAGCTTTGTGGAGGAGAATGTTTGGCTTCAAGTCTCATGTCAAGAGAGTGTATGTGGCTCCTGCAGCCGAGTAGGAAGATCACTAACCTCTCTTCTGCCCCTCTCTTTCAGCCACCCTGCTAAGAGAGCTGCTTTCACACAGAGTCCCCAACAGGAAAGACACGCTCCAAAGTACCAACAGCGCTACAAAAGAGAATGCAAATGGCATAAACAGGGGCGCACTAATGGAAGACACATGGCAAACCTGGAGATAGAATTGGGCCAGCTGCCCTTTGACCCCAAATACTAAAACTAATGATAATGAGTGGACAACTGGCCATGTTTGGAACCAGCCGGGGCTTTCCAACAGAGATATCAAGCAAGCGCAAGTTTCCCCCTTCCAACTCCCCCCCCCCCCCAAAAGGCCCAGCTTCTCAATCTGCATCTGTTCTTGCCTTGCTGCCTCCTTGGGAAATGTTAATTTGGGTGCAGTTTTACTATTGCAATAAATAAGCAGGGTAAACAGTAGCTTTGTGTGTGTGTGTAAAAAAAATTAAGCTTATTTGCACTTGATATTAGAATACAAACTTGATTCAGGCATAGTTAAGATTATGATGTACTAATTTCATCTCATGCTGTTCAGAAGCATGTCTGTTTTATAATTGTATCCTTGTTTTGGTGTGTGTGTGTGAGAGAGAGCGAGAGGTGGGGGGAAGAACCTGTTGACTTTCTGTGTGCTGCTTTCTGATAAACTTTTCTGACTTGCATTTGAAATTTCTTGCACATCTGCAAATTGTAGAAGAAAAATAAAGACATGGTTCACCAAGAATATTTATAAAAGCTTGCAGAGCTGTACATCAGACCAGGGCTGAAATCTTTGTCAAGATCACCTTGCATGATTCTGCCACTATGTTGAACTCGCTTTTAATGTGAACTGCAGCAAAATGGAAAAGTTGTACGTTTTAGTTTGAACCGCAACTGCGAGTTCTATTAAAGTATTGAGGAGTGCGTTTCAGACTCCAAAGGACTGACAATTGAATAAACAGGGACAAGGTTGGACTTCCTACCTGTGCCCCCACTAGTCAAGATATACTGACAAAGGTAAGACTGGATGTTGCTGTTTTGGCTAAGCCTGTCCTTAGAGAGGAGCTCGATTCCTTTTGTAGACATAAATGTGACTTCCAATTCTTCCTTGAGGTAGATGAGTGTGAAAGAACATGGTGGTTTTTTCATAGCCATTTGAAACAAGAAATGGGGATATGTCCTGGAAGTAAAAATACAGTGCAGCATGAATGGCCATTTTGTATTACTGTCCTGCTTGTCTTAAAAACAAACAAAAACAGAACAGCAGATAGAGCAATAAGAAGGTGCACAAATGCCTTTTAGCAGCAAAATCCCTAACACTCACCCCTAAAGACACTGGAAGACTATTTAAGTGATGTAAAATGAAATTGTGCATCTATTTTGGGAAATGTTCATTTTTCAGTAAGCAACTATTTAGAAAACTACTATATAGCATCTGCCCATAACCGTCGGGCATCCAGAGGACGATTGCTGCCTACCCCCATACATTTGTTCTGCAGCTAGTGAGGCACTCCCATCAAACTACTGCAGAACACAGCTGTGTTAAACTGTCTCTGGATTTTCAACCTAATCTTGTGGATGAACATGTCAGCCACCCAGATGCAAACCACCAGTTCTCTTTAATTGAGCAAAACACTCCCTGATTCAACTTGCCTGACTTGGGCCATCGTCCACTGTTGCAGGCAGTGCATTGCAAGTCGATCACAAGGGAGAGAGGGTTTGAAGAAAGAGAATGATGGTATGGGACCCGTTTGCATTTCTTAGACCTCAGGCTAGGCATACATTGGTAATCAAGAGATGAGGCAACCTGCAGTTGGCAGGATTGACAGGGCATCACAAATATGTGAATCTGAGCATCTGGAATGCATTCTATGCTTAAGCCGTACTGAAAGCATGGAAACCAATGTGTCTATCAGAGGTTGGGCAGTGACCAAGGGCTTGCCTGGCCAACCCCTGAACCCTCAGTACTGGTGGCAACAGAAGGGCCCGAGGCACCATCAGCTGGGGTCCCAGTACAGGGCTTTGCCTCAGGAGCCCCAGCACTACAGTGGGATTTTTTTTGTGGCTTTCATACCTGCTCTAGGACGCTGAAGAAGACCAAGTGAGAGGGCAACAATGTAGAATTCCCACGAAACTCCTCTTTGAGCCAGTTGAGAGGGTTGGAGTAAAACAAGTCGGCTTCATCAAGGTAATTTGTCTTTCCTGTCAAATCTGGGGGGCACTGAAGGAACCTCATTTGCAGGGGGCAGTGAACATGGCTAGGAAGGAAAGAGACAGGATTCAGAAATGGCTGGTTGGAGGCTGGAATTCTGGTAGGAAAGCATAGTGGCACTGACGCATCCATTACACCCCTGGCTAATTCTGCCAGCTAAGCACCATGAACAAGAGACTGAATAAGCCTTAATAGGAGGAGGGAGACATGGCAGAACATCCCTTTTCAGTGGTGGTTTTCATTCACCTGCAAGATGGATAGGAAGTGGTCTAGATAGTGAAGGAAAGCTATGATAGGTAAAGGTAAAGGTGACCCCTGACAATTAAGTCCAGTCGCTAGGGTGTGGTGCTCATCCCCATTTCAAAGCCAAAGAGCCAGCGTTGTCCGAAGACGCCTCCGTGGTCATGTGGCCAGCATGACTCTCCTTGCCGCAGCGCGTAGCATGCGGCTGGAACACGGAGCGCTGTTTACCTTCCCGCAAGCGGTACCTATTTATCTACTCACATTAACATGCTTTGGAACTGCTAGGTTCATGCAGGAGCTGGCCAAGCTTGGAACTTGGCCAAGCTTGCTAGGTTCATGCTTGGAACATGGCAGGAGCTGGCCAAGCAACGAGAGCTCACCCTATCGCGGAGTCAAACTGCCAACCTTTCAATCGACAGCTCATGGTTCAGCAGTTTAACCCACTGCGCCACCCACTCTGATAAAAATACATAATACAGCCCCAACACAAACTGGTAAACATGCAGCAAAAGGCAGTGGAGACCAGCTATGCATGTCTATATACTAGAAGCAGAAGGGGGCCATAAGGAGCATTAAAAGGCTCAATGAAAATAACACCAGCTAGATAAGCGTTGAAACCTTCCCCTCCGTATGAGTTACATGCTTCTAAGTTGCCCTTAGTCTAGCAGTTTTCACAGTTGGGGACATGTACCAATTTCCACACAAATAGGTTTAATCTTATCTAGCCACCACCACCCCCATCTTTCCATCCCTAATGGAACCCGCAAGGCAGCAAACAATCACCATACAGATAATATCCATATAACCCTTGACCAAACCAAGAATCTTCTGCTTTACAACCTTCTAATAACAGAAACCAAGATTTTAGTCCTTAAACTCTGCATCTCAACAGTGCCTATTGATACAGAATAAAACAGTGGAAGTATACTGCTATGAAAAATGTGAAACCTGTCAGTAAGCAAATGATTAAGCATTTCAGGAGAAATTGCTCCTTAAATCCAGATTAAACAGTTTAATAAACCATAAGCTGCAGACATTTCAGTGCTGTTCTACCCAAATCTTGGAAATGCTCCTTACAGAGCAGACTTAACTTTTGTGTCAGTGTAACCAGCGGCGCAGCAAGAATGAGAGGCCCCAGAACGGAAAAGGGATTCAAATCCCCTTTGAATTCCTCTTTTGGAGGGGATTTGAATCCCTTTTCCGTTCTAGGGCCTCCCGTTCTCGCTGCGCTGCTGGTTACACCGGCACAAAAGTTAATTTGGATTGCGCTGTTAACTATACAAAATGTGCACCTCCCCTCTTACCTGTAATAAGGTGTTGAATGGCACGGCATCAGCATAAAGACAGATGTCTGCAGTGGGGCAGAAGTAGAGCTGCAGAGCTCTTGCAGGTGGCCCATGACATCAAGCGCTCCACGCTGATGGATCAAACCAGTGTAGAGAACTGGCAGCAAGTTTGACACAAGCAGGAAGGAGACTGCAGCCTTCTTCCATTTTCGCAGTTTTTTCAGAGAATGCCCTACAAGGAGAAGGGCAGTTACAGTAAGAAGTGAGCTTTTCCCACTCAAAGCTACATCTACTGAACTGCTCAAACAAGATGTTTAGAAAACATCTGCTTCTAAGTAGTATTTTGATTCCTTTGCAATTTCACATACATTAGGGTTGCACACACCCCAAATATCAGTGTGGGTGGATGGGAGTGCACGTGCCCTTACTGAGGGACAAAGCTGCCTGGTATGGTTTTCCAGACATCTTTAAACCTTCTCTCTGTTACCCACAAAATAGAGCATAGGGCAGTGGGGGGGGGGGGGCGCAGGTGAAGAATGAGCAGGCAAGAAGCTGATGCCTCTACAATATGGCAGCACTTCCTTCCATGCTCTGCAAGAACTTTTCAAGGGAACAGAGGATGGTTTCCATAGGCACTGGTTGTTACAGAGAGCATCCTACCTCCCTGCAGAGACAGACACAGACACAGATGTGAACACACCCACAGCAAAGTTTTCAAAGAAGAAGTGGAAGGCACTGTAGCCCTAAAAAGGACTGCTGTAGCCCTAGTTGTTTTTTGTTTTTGTTTTTTTGGTGAGCCCTAACGTAAACCAAGCCGTCTTACAAAATCACGCATCTCAAACTTTGCAGTTTCTCATCTCTTAGCATGCAATGTTCCATTTTCTCAAGGGAAAATGTAAGCCACATATATAAGCATACTAACACTTTCAAAATTGTATCAAGATTTCTCTTTACATTTACAAAATTGTAGGGGGCTGTGTTAGTCAGAAGAAAAATTCACATTCAAAAATAGGGTGATTAAGACCAACTACAAGGTATCAAAGTTTTCAAATCCTATAGGATTTTTCATTTACATTTAGCACTTCATGTTATCATGAATGCCTGTTTGAAAAGGGCTCAGATTCCTGTAAAAGTATCACCATATCCATAAAACTGAAATGCTTACCACAAAACACCATGCAAATTGGAAGTACCGGATAGATAAACCTGAATTCTTTGTGACTCAACATGCTGTAACAAAAGAGGGAAAATATCACTGGAGAAATCAGAGCAAGGATTCTTGCAGGAGTTCATCTGAGTCAACAGGAAAAGCCCAAGCATTTCTCCTACATATATGAAGCATACTTATTTTCACTGCGCAATCCTGTGCAACTTTCCACCAGCAGAGCGACAGTTCTGCCGGCACCAGGTGTCATAAACGTGTCATAAGGCATGTTTTTGACACCCAGTGAGTAAGCAGCACCAGTGGAGAGGCTGGAGCCACTCACTCCACCCCAGACCGGGAACTGCGCCTGCCAGGGAAGATAGGTTTTCCTCCGGTCGGGCAGGGGCGTGGGATGGAAAGGGAGGGGGCGGATTGGCCAGCCAGCCCAGGGACAGGGAGGGATCATCGGCAGCACACTCTGCCAAATCCTATCCCCCATCCTGGGCCTGGCCGTACACCGGCTCCTCAGATTTGAGCTGGCTATTTTGCTGGAGCACATCCAAGAAGGACTATTGGGTCTGCTGGGGCTCTACCCAGAGGAAAGGGACAAACGCAAAGGTAGGAGGTCCTACACAAAGGTAGGTCTTTTGTGTGAAGGCGATTTGTCTTCCACATGTCCTCCTTCATAGAAGTTGAAGGGATCAAGGTCCAGCTTCAAACGTTCTCCTGGTGGCTGCTGCTGCTGCTTCTATGGCTGCTCCCATAGTGCTCTGGGAAATGCAAGTATTACATGGTTAGAGGAGATCACATGGGTACATACCACAGTGGTGAGACCAGCATGGGAGAAACCACAGAAGCAGCAGCAACCGTGTTGTTTCAAGTAATGAGAAAATATAGCTTTAGTAATGATAATTCTTATTCTATATTTCCAATTCAAATAAAGAGTGGTATTTGCCTGCATGAAGACCCATCAGGTGTCCCTCTCTCTCCTCCAAGCCTACTTTAAAACTCATTCCTCAATTTCCAGCTAGGGTTGACACATCAGTTGTTACCGCGTTTCTCTCCATCTACCCAGAGCTCTCTCTACCAGACGCATAAGGCCCCCTTTAGTGAGCACCAAAATCACAATGAAAGGGTCTCTGCTCACATCCGCCAGCACAGGGAAAAAACCAGACCAATGACTCCATTCACCTGGCATTACTAGCACCCAATCATTTCCTAACCCAATGTTGCTCTCCCGAGACAGTGGCAGAAATTAAATCTGGTGGCATCTGGTGGGGCCATTGTGTGATACAGGAAGCTGGACTAGATGGGCCTTTGGCCTGATCCAGCAGGGCTCCTCTTATGTTCTTAAATCTTGTGATATAAAAACCAAAAGTGTATGAAGTTGCATCATGCAGAAGGAAGCTTACCTGTATGCGATCACTGTCCAAAGCACCACAACCAGGAATATGCGATGCCTCCTTGAGGCTTGGAAGCAGCCATGGATAAAGAAAGGGAGATGAGTGCCTAGGACCACTGGCAAGCCCTGAGTGAAGTACCAGTGCCATGGATGGGACCCATAAAACGTGGCCAAGTTTTGCAGAACATTAAACTTCAGGAAGTTCAGCTGAACCACAACCCACTGCAGAAGTGGAGAAAAAACAACAAGTTGTCAAGCTACAAAACAGGCAACGATGGTCGGAGAACTGCCACGGGGCCAGAGACGGGCATGCAGTGATGCAGTTTCCTGATAATGCTTTTTGCAAACCAAGGGCCGCTGCACAGGTGCCAGTCCTCCAACCCCCCAGGCAGTGACCATCACTGCATTTGCCCTTAAAAATGGAACCATCAGAGGAGGGGGAGGAGAGATGGCAGCCCCCAGCCCTGGACACCCTGTTATTGTAGCCTTGCAGAGCCCAGACTGCACTTATGGCATAGGACAGCCTTGAGGGCAGGGAGTCATGTGGAAGTGCTACTGTTTGGCACTGCCCTGCAGCAAAGCCAGAGCAACTGCTCCTCAGCAAGCAGCTGAGTGGAAAACGGAATTCGGCCACACTCCCGGCTGTGCTTGCAGTTCTCTCTCTTCTCACTAGTTCAGAGAGAGAGAGAGAGAGAGAGAGAGAGAGAGAGAGAGAGAGAGAGAGAGAGAGAGAGAGAGAGAAACCACCTCCTAAACATTTAACTGCAACACTGAGTAATCCAAACACATTCATTTGAGCTCTTTTGGAAAATGTCTGAGAGACTGAAACAAACTCCTGAGCAATGCAATGCAAAATATCTTCCCTAACCCAAGTCACAGGTCACGTGTTGCCAAAGACAGAAACAGCGTCAAAGCAAAAAGACAGAAACCATCTATGAGTAAGATAGATGAGCACCATATGAACCGAATCTGAGTGGAGGTCAACTTACCTTGCCAAAAAATATTCGGTCAATTATTAAAGAAGATCCCAAAGTGATCACTCTGTTAAAAAAAGAAAACAACCATCCCATGAAACAGTCATCTGCCGCTGTCTAGCTTGGTGTGTCCCAGGCCCCCTCTTTTCTGCAGCCTCCCTGTGCTGAGCATGCAAATCTTCTTCCCCAAGAGCCTGGCCCACTCGCTCTTGGCACAGACCTCTGCCCTGCTCTCCCTTCCTCTCCAAAGCTGAGCTGCCACTAGGCACTTCTCCTGGCAGCAGCTTCCCCACATAAGCAACCCAGGTGAGCTGACTGCACTGCACACCGACACTTTAAGCCACTATTTGCAGCAGCAGCAGCCATTAGTCGTCCTGCAATTCATACTACTTCGTGGTGTTCACTAAAGACACACTTACCCCAGGGGAACATACTTGTACAGGATGAGGTTCTGTTTCATGGGCTCTCTCCAGAAGTGGCTGAGCAGCAACGGTGCCCAAAGAATGACAGCCGTTGGACGGATAATAAACGCAAGAGATGCTAGGGTCAAGTAATGAAGACTGGAGAGAAGAAACAACATTGAGGGCACTTTAGCAAACCAAGGTTGCAGATGCAGTTCCACAGTGTGCACTCTTACTGTTATGAAGCCCAGTGCCGAGTTGCTGTGCAGTTTACACAGAAGTAATTTCCACTGTGTTCAATTAGACTACCTAAGCTTTATGCAAACTGCCTTGACCTCACGAAAGGTAGGATAAATGCATTTCCGCAAAGAATGAACAGAAATGGGGGCGGGGGAGATGTGCAGGCTTTTGCATTTGTCTGTTTTGCACTGGAGATTTTTGGAGAAGTATTGCTCCAAAACCTCTGTGCACAACACTGAAGCTGGATTATGGCTTAACACCTGCACAGCAACTTGTCTCGTGGAAGCCCTTGCAGCAGTCCCCAAAGCAGCTTTGTGCTCTTCCTGAACCTTTGCTGACAGTCACAGTGTGCTCACACTCTGCTCAAGACAAAAGCAAGTCCCCTTACTAGAATGCAGAGAACAGGCTTCTTGGAAAGAGATTTTTGCATGAATGGCAAAAAAGAGTGTTTGGTTATCAAGGGTAAGAGCTTTGCATTAATAGCCACTTTGGGGGTGGGAAAGCATGGAGATGTTCAACTAGAAATGTCATTGCATAATTGTATCCATTTCCCCAATCCTAAGATTATAAGAAGTTCTATCAGGGTTTTGTCTTTCTTCGTATAAAGTTTCTCACCTGCTCCCCATCTTTGTGCCTTCCATGGGATAGTAGCAAAGAGCAAAGGTGGTGAGAGCAGTTTCCATGGTGTTGCTTAGAGTTCTGGTACAGCAGTACCAGGTGAACCAAGAACTCAACTGGCAGAAGTACTGAAAACAATTAGGAACAACAGCAGAGGTGGGATGGGGGAAAGGTTCAGATCTTAACAAAAGATGTACACGATACTCAAACCAACAGCACCAGCTCGCAGGCAACTGCCACTTACTTATCCGCTTCTCCACGAGCCACTCTGTGCTGCGATGCATGTTACAGTCCAATGCAGGCACAAGGAAGAGAAAGGCAGGCAGGCACTCACCACCCATTTGGCCGTCTCTGCACCATCTAGTTGCTTCACTAAGGAGTACAACTTCACATCTGCAAGTGCTGCCAGAAGTGCTTGTACAATTCTAGGAAGCCAGATCTGTTAGGGAAGAGGAGAGGCATGATCCAGGGCAACGGATTTCTGACATAGGCATATGCGCTTCATTTTTAAATTGGCTTTCTGCAAACATCGCACTCAAGTCAGTTCACAACAAGCAAAACTCAACACAACAGTATATAAATATAAACACAATTTAGTAATAAAATCTGCAAACAAAAATATGACAAGTATGATCTAAAGCAGTGGTGGCCAACCTTTCAACATGAATGCTGGCCCTTTAAATGGTTGCATAGGTAAGGGCATTTCAGCAGGTGCTGCTGCTTTAGCACCACCATCAGCACTTGCAGCTGCCAAGATTCTGTCTTCTACACAACTCTTAAGAACACAGTAGCCCTATTGGTGGAAGGTTGGCCACCCCTGATCTAAAGTATGATTAGGCTCAGTTTCAATCTTGTTAAAATATGACATATCAAATACAGGTGGGCCCCCATATCCACTGATTCGCTATCCACGGTTTCAGTTATCCACGGAGCGTGGGGACCCCCCCCCCCTTAAAGAAACAGGAGAAGCAGCCTCTGGCTGCTTATTACAGGCAAGTAGAACGAGACTAAGTACTAGAGAGGCTCTGCCAGGTTAACAGAAACCTTGCAGAGCCTCTCTAGGACTTAGTCTCGTTCTACTTGCCTGCAATGGAGGCTGCTTCTCTGTTTGTTTTAAGGAAGAAACAAAGCTTGCTGAAAGAAAAATAAGAGCTGGGGGGGCAAGCCTGCCTGCCTGCAGGGGAGGCAGGGTGGGGGGGGGGCCCTCAGGAAACCATGGAGGGGGTGTTCGCTCTTATCCACGGTTTCAAGTATCCACGGAGGGGCCTAGAACATATCCCCAACGGATATGGGGGCCCACCTGTATCATTTATCCAGTAATCAACTGGCATAACAATAGAATTCACTGGAGTTGGATTTAGACCTGGAAGATCCAGGTTCAAATCCCCGCTCAGCCATGAAGCTTCCTGGGTGACCTTGGGTCAGTCACTATGTCTCAGCCTCACCTACCTCACAGGGTTGTTATGAGGACAAAAGGAGGGAAGGAACTATGTACACCACCCTGAGCTCCTTGGAGGAAGGGCAGTATAAAAATGTGAATAAAGTAAATAATGAATTTGCTTTATTCATTATATAACCCCTTTTAGTTGCACCCCCATCTAACAGTACTTAGTCTGACCTTCTAAACACACAAGGGAATCAATAATTCATGAAAGACATTAGTATATTTACTGATGATGGAAAGTTTCCAGATACAATTTGCAAGATTAAGCCATTGTTTCAAAAATTAACAGGAATTTAATCACTGGTACCCATGGGCAATCCCAATCTGGGAGCAGATTGAGAGGTTAATTTACAGTATAGGGGTGCTGAGACTACATTATACCAAACACAGATAAAGGAACAGCCTTCTTCAGTCACTGAACACAGTACAAAATATTTAAAGACCAATGAAGAAAAATATACATATTTTCCAAACTAGCTGCGGATGGAGAGGCCACACTAATCCACTCATTACTGTGGGAGTAGCTGTTGCATCCTATTTTCGGCAGTACTGAACTCTCAAGCTCCAGTTCCAGCACAAACTCCAAGTGGCTTTCTGGTCTTTGAGAGTCACATTTACTCAAATAATCCACTAAGGAAGGAAATGTGGTTTTGGAAACCCAAATCGCATTATTAAAATCCCATTATTAACTCTATTTACCTGGAAGTTGGCCCACCTGAACTGTTGTATACTGATGCCAGAAACCAAACACAACCTGCATACAGTTTGAGGACACAACATTTAGCTCTCTCTCGCTCCCATTTTGAATCAAGCCAAAATATAGGTTGTGTGAGAAGTCATCATTTCATAAACAGATATAATCTGGCACTAGAGACTCCTGCACCAAATTCACTCATACGCAGTGCAAACCAAAGTAGGTGGTTTCTGACAAGGAACTGGACCTGGGACAATGACCCATGGATCTGAGCCTCTACTTCTAAGTAAGTTCAGAAACAAGACGATAGACTTTGCATTTGATCTGTGGCTCTGCAGTTTGCCCAAACACAGTAGAAGAGTCTTCTTTAACCCCTATCCACTTCCCCCTACTGCGACCTTCACAACTGGCACTTGGGCCTTCCTGGGCCAGCTAGGGCTACCCCAATCACCAGCTATGCTGGCTATTGAGAAGGAACTCCAGGGAATGAGTCTTTCCTCAACCAGGAATGTTTGCTCTGTAGAAGCAAGACCATAAGCAGGGTGTCACAACACAGGCCAGATATTAGGAAAGTGAGAGATTGCCAGAAGACAGGCAAAGTCATGGTGGTTACCTCCCTTTTCACATTACAATTGCACAATCACATTTAAAGTAACCAGAGAATATACTCCAGTGCAACTGAGTGCTGGCATAACTAGAAAATTCCTATCTCAAATGCAACATACCGATGGCAACTGTGAGACAGTAACTTAAACCACACTTACCAAGAGTTGAACATTATCCATCGTAAACAGATGCAACACTTTATAGATGCTTGCAAACAACAGAGGGTAGAGATAACTCCGTAGACCTTCTGCCCACTCCCAGGTCAAATAGCCATAATTGTAAACATTAAGGATACATACAGCATAGAAGCAGACAATGGTTTTGTGTTATAAAAGCTTTTCTGACACTTATTAACAAAATATTTTAGGCACTCCGGCAATTACTGAATTAATCTCTGCACACACATGAAGGAAAACCTACATCCTGTTCCACTCCAATCCCACTTCTTAGGTTTGTCAACAACCATGTGTTTGGCTACCTGAGACAGATGCAAATTGTTTTCCTTGCCTATTCATCTCTTAGACTTAGGCCTTCATTTTTCAGTCATCAAATCTCTAGTTCAGCAACCATGAGGAAGAAATGCCCTCACCAAACCCAACTTTGCTTGCTCTAGCCAGGTTGTTGCATCGTGTACCTTCAGACCACATCCCTGGGACCAAATTCAGGGGGACTTACTCTCGGGTAAGGTGTGTACACGCTTGCAGCTCAACAGTGCAGTCCCAGGCATTTTCAAGAAGAAGCAAGTACCGTTCTGAAGGACTTAATAAGCACGCATGGGATCAGTCTTAGCTATGGAAAACTTCCACTTACTTAATTTCACCCACACATCTTGCCAAAAAAGGATATTTAAAAACCATATGATGAGCGACTTCGAGTGACTGCCAATATTCATCTGGGACAAAGCTTGTCTGGACTAAAAAGCAGTTTAATAGCCTCAGTGTGATGGTAAACAGGCACAGATAAAAGTTTTCCCCAATAACTGGAAATAAAACAGAACAGATTACTGTTATATATACACTATTCTTTGCATGCTGCTTTTATGTTGCAATCAGGGCCACTGAGAGGAATTTTATCAGGGGCTACAAAGTTTATTTTGGGCCCCTTCTCAAAGGGAGAGGGGGCAAAACAGGGCAGTGGGGGGGGTAGAAACAGCCAGAAAAGTCTCCGGAGTCCATGTCTACTAGACTTCCCAATACGGCACCCAGGTCTACCTGCCTGGTAGACCTGGCCTCCTGGTTGGCCCAGGCTGTCTTTCACTCTCTATGAGACCAGATGAGATCCCAGAACATTTCTGGGCCCCTCCTTTGGCTCCTGGGCCCCCTTTTTGACCCTGGGCATGGGTACAATTTACCCCCTTTTAACCCCCTTCTCATGGGCCCTGGTTGCAATTACCTAACAAAATTATCTTAGATATCTCATTGCTTTCTCACTTTAAAAACTGTTCTGCAAAAAACACATTGATTTTCTCACCTTCCTGACAAATCATGAAAATCTAAATTTGTAGATAGACAGTGCAACACTATGCATGGTTACTCAGAAGTAAGCCTATCTGTGTTCAACAGTTTACTCTCAGGAAAATGGGCACAGGATTGCAGGCTGAAAAATGTCCCATATTCTGCAAACTTAGCAAAAGAGGACCTCCATTGTAATAAAAGCTTGGCATATCAAGGAATCAGAGCACTTTTCCACACAAGGTGTTCAGTCTGGGACTGTCGCAGTTTGCTCACTCACTCTATATGGGAGGTCCATACATGCCAGTAGTCATCCACCCACTGCCCATCTATATTTTCCCCACACTTATAGTAATGCAGAAATTCTGTCATTTTTAGAACAGTGGTTACAAGCAGTGCAATGAGTGTGTGTATCAAATGTTTCATAAGACATTTCTCCCATTCCTTGTGGAAACTGAAACAAAGCAGATAAACGACAGCATTCAGACAAGAGTCAGAAGTCGCAAAGAACATCAGAAAAGCTTGACCCCCAAGTCTTCCTTTTCTAAAGTTTATGCTACCTTAAAGAGGAAAATGGCATGAAAAGTCACACAGTTAGTTTGATCCTGGGTTTAGTTCTATCTGCAAATAATTCCCTGGATTATGACAGATTATTACAGTCTGGATGCAGACACTGCAAGCCTCAGTGCCAAAATTTCCTGAATGGTCCAGGAATTTTCCTCATTGGGACTCCACAGCAAGAGTGTGAGCCCCTCACTCATCCCACAATGCCCCCGTTTATGTGCCCAATGATCAACCATCCTTGAAAGTAATGAAGCTACACCAGGAAGCCCTGTTTCTTATACCAGTAGCAGTCCCAACAACAGAGCAGGGGGAGAACGAGAGAAGCTTCAGATTGATACAGGCTTCTTCAATAGCTGTTGGTTTTTCTCCAAGATGAAGCTTAAGGGGTTGTGTTTGTGGAAGGGAGATGGCTGCAATTATAATATCCAGCAAGACCTCACAGCTACGGCTGCTGTGTAAAAGGCTGGTCAAGCTGATGACATCCCTCCTCCAGCCTTGAGGGAGTTCACTCTGACTAAAGATTTATAAGAAAAGAACCCCCAAACCGCCCAGTTCCACACCTGCTTACTACTGTGTTGTATCATCTTAGCTTTCTAAGGGAAAATGCCAAGTGCATACACAGGGTCAGCCTGAGATCTCCTGGTGCTTGAGGCAGGGAACACATCTCTTTCAACTTGACACTCTGTGCAAAGGATGGAGTGCAGGGAGGGAAAGGGATAATTCAATTCCCGCTCACGTTTAGTGAGCAGGAGAAGATCAATGAGGCTTGCAACTGTGGTGGGCTGGGGGGACATGGTGGCAGACTCATGGTGAAGGCTGAATCTGCTGCTCAAGCTGCATCACATCACTTCATGGCTTGGTCAGCCATGCATATGCATGCATGCATGCGCGCACGCGCACACACACACACACACACACACTGTACACGATCCTCCCACAAGCGGGGAGCATCACCCACAGGAAAATGTTCATACACAAGCCTCACCGAAGCAAACAGGAGCTGTGTAGGAGAACTTCCTCCTGAATGAAATTCCTGGGTCAGGCATGGGGTCTCCCACTCTGCTGCCTCTATATTGACATCTGGGAAAGACCTGGTGATGCACAGGGAAGGAGCATCCATCACAGAAGATTTCCAGATTGTCTGCATGCATAAACGTTTCTCTTTATGGTAAGCCAGGTTTTCCAACAGCCTCGTGTCAAGGTTACAGGCAGGAAGTTTTACACACCCAAAAACAAACAAACACAACCCAGAAAGAGATACCACAACCAGCAAATGCAGTCAAAATAACTCAGTACCCTTGGAAAAGGGGTAGCACTTAAGGCAGAGCAGTGCCAAGGCAGGGCCACCATATCCATAGGGGAACTGGGGAAGCCACTAAAAAAAGGTAGGCCGCTTCCCCACAAGGGAAGGCGCCCTCGCTCTTTGGGGGAGTCACTGCCAGGCGGCCACTTCAAGGCAGGCGGCCAACGCGGGCGCTGCTGCTGCTGTGGGTTGGGACGCCCCTTTCCAGCCCACCTGTGGGGAGGCGGGGAGTGCAGCAGTGGCTGGAGCTTGGGACGCGACACCCCACCTGGTCCAAATCCCAAGCCCTGCCAGAGCGCTCGCAGGGAGCCCTACTGGGGCCAGACCTTCCCCCGCGCGGGTGTCTCCCTCACTGTCGGCCTCGACTGGCTCGGAGAACTGTAACCCCCTCCCCGTTTACAGCAGCACTAAGGCGACATACAGCGCTCCGTTTATCTGCCCAACAGCCCGAGGCTCCACCTGGCGAGCTGGGAGCCGGAGAACAGTCTCTTTAGCAAGCGCAGGGTGGGACATCCTGCACGGCCGGGGAGGGCTGAGGTGGCGCCCCTCACTCCCGCCTCAGGGCGGCGGCGAATCCTCACCTGCGCCCCGCTCAGCGGCGCCCCCGGGGGCGAGCCTATACAGCGCCGACTTCCGCTTCCGCAGTCGGACTGAGGCGCTCGCGCCGTCGACCCCTAGCGCGGGCTCCATGGCGACGCGATATGGCTCGAAGCACCGGTGGCACGAGACACTTGCCTCTACTTCCGGTCCCACGTCAACCCGCCCCCTCTACCCAGTCGGAGATATAATCTCTGTGGCGCATGCGCAGCAATAGGCCTCTTAGCAAAAGGTCACAGAAGGCTTTCTTCTCTTTACGTCATCCGCCGCTAGGAGGCGCTCTCCGGGAAGGACTCTAATACCGCGAGAAGTGAGTAGCTGGAGGGGGCGGAGCAGAATTATGTGTCTGATTATTGCGCGTGTGGCTGAATGAGACTTGTTTGGCTTGACCAGTTGATCCGTAGCAGCAAACGTGAGGAAGTGGAGGTGGGTCGCTGCCTCGTTAGGATTTTTCTGGGTGCCCACGAGGGGCGCTTCTTTCTAGTTTGGAGATGCAAAAAGCTCAGGAGGGAAGCAAAAGAGCAGTAGTCCCGCTGCCTCTGCCCTAGATAAAAAATGGGGGACCCACCTCCACGCCTCCTCCTATCTGGGCGCAAATAGGAAGAAGGCACGTGGGTCTCTCCTTGGCACTTCTGCTCTGCTCCCCTTGTACTTTTCTAATCCAGAGAGCAGGAGGAGGAGCTGCCCCAGCAGTTGATGTTCTATGGTGGGTGGCAACATTTAGGAGAACAAGGTGCTGTACAAGGGGGTGGGGGTGGCATTTGATTGCTGCCTTAAGTAGTGAGGGGGTTGACCCTGGGGATGTCTGCTACCCACATGTGGGGGGGCTGCTGCTTCTCTTGGGGCTCTGCTGTAAGGCCCTTTCCAAAGATGTGAGCAGCAGATAGAAACCCTTCTCATTTTCTTCTCTGTCTGCCACTGTCCTGATTAACACCTTTTTTGGTTGTCATTCTGCAGAGCTATGAGAGCATTGCGTTCTCTCCAGCAGATTGCCAAAAGTTCAGGTAGAAGATGCACCGGAGACTGTCTTTCCCACAAATTCTCCTAGGGACACTCCTGGGATTAGCTGGAGGATTGTACATCTATAAGCCTATCTTTGAACAGCATCATCAGAAGCGGAATGAATCCAGTGAAAAACCTTGTGGGTCAAGAAAAGGAAGCAAAGGATAGTGGAGCGTGACTATTTGCTTGAATGTTGAATATTCTGAATGTTGTGCTTGGGGGATAAAGCTAAGCAAGCTTCCATGTTATGTGAAGAAATAAACAATGGAGAAATTACTGTTTATAAATTGACTATGCATTGTGTGGAGTTTAACTTAGTTGGGGTATGTATGAATGTCATGTGTGTCTGAAAATCTTGAGGCAACACTGAGCTAGATTTTCACTGCATTTGTATTTCTTTGCTTAAATATAAGGACTCTGGACTGATTTTTATTTCGCAGAGACTCTTCTTCTGTGTTGTAAGGGGGAAGATGAGGGGTAGACAAGGATGTAGTGTCTAGTGGTTAGAAACTGGCACCCACCTCTATGCTTCACTCTTTTATGGGAATGAATTGGAAAAAGATATGTTGCTATTACCCAAAGCTGGAGAGCCCAGACAGCAGGCAACATCCTTGGGAAAACCTCCCTCCCAGGTGAACAGAGAGCCCCTAAACCCAGGTCGTTCCTTTACCACCAACCAATAGTTGAACATGGGCAATCTGGTAGGTGGGACTTCCTCCCAAATGAACTGAACTCTGGTGAACTGAAACAGTAAAAGTATGTTTGTTAAAAGGCTGAAAGCCAAACCAATGGAGGGAAGAATGCAAAGGATAAAAACAAGGCATCGATAAACTAGCAGAAGTAGAAAAGGGGTGTGTGAGTTTGGCAAGAATGCTAAAAGCAAGCAAAAAATAAGCAAAAACCTGATGCACCTTCTCTGGGTATTTTCCAAACTCTGCAGAAGTGGACCTGAAAGCAGCGATGCTGCACGGCTGTATAGGATTCTCCTCCCTCTGGAAAGAATGCTGTGGGCCACAAGAGGGTAGCAAAAGCTCACATGTTATGAAACGCCTCCAAAATGAGCCAATGTCACACTAACTGCCTATGGGGTGACTGTAAAAGAACTCTCTGCTGTTCAAGGAATGTAACCCTGGTGTGTTCACTCTGCAGTTTTGAGGAAAACGAGATCTTGGGAACAGGGGAAGCTGCCTTGTACCAAGTCAGACCATTGATGCACCTAGCTCAGTATTGTTCACACTGTCTTGGCAGTGGCTTTGCAGGAGGTTTTATTTGCCCTGTGTGGAAATGTCAGGGATTGAATGTGGAACCTTCTGCGTGCAAAGCATGTACTTTACTGAGCAATTCCCACTTCCCCCTTGCAATCATTGAGGAGAAGGCTGCAGCTCAGAGGAAAGAGTATCTTGCTTTGCATGCCAGGTTTTATTTCCAGTGTCTCCAAGATAGGGCAGAGAACAAATTCCTGCCTGAACCCTTGATGCTGCCAGTCAGTGTTGACAGTTCTGAGCCAAGTGGACCAATGACCTGACTCGGTATGGCAGCTTCCTGTGTTCCTATAATTAGAGAGTGACTACTTGGGTGCAAGTTCTATAGTGTGTGTGTGTGTGTGTGTGTGTGTGTGTGTGTGTGTGTGTGTGTGTCAGTGTCTGGTGGCTAAAGGTTCAGAGTCTTGTGGCAGTTTAAAGACCAACAGATTTCTTGGAACAGATGCTTTCATGGACTAGCATCTGAGGAAGTGGGGCTATGAAAGTCTCTGCCCCAAGAAATCTGTTAATCTCAGCACTACACAGGATTCTGTTTTGTGGAGCAGCGGCAGAAGTGGCAGCTGGTAAACTACTGGAGAAAGAGATGTGGTATTTGGCACAGAGGCCTTGGGACAGCCCTGCAAGCAAATCTCTTTGGTTCCCATCAGGGTTGATCTCCCTTGGTATAGGGGTGCAAACTTAACTGGGTAGAAAGGAGTCGGGTTCAGGCTTGCAAAAAGAAAAAGGACTAGAACAGTTAACTGATGCAACAGCATCTGGCTGCTAATAGCTTGTTATGAGTACCAGAATGATGGGTTATAATAAATTGAAATAGTTTTAAACATTTATCTGGTTGTGATGATTCAGAGGCTTTTTCTCCGTGGCTTGCTATGGAGCAGAATCATTTGCAATGAAACATCCATCACTGGGATTATTTTAAAGCACAATTTTTTTTTTGGGGGGGGGAAGTGTGCAAGAGATGAATGTCTCTGCTTTTTGCCTCTTTGTCTGCAGATTTGTCAAAACCCTTCAGGGTAATGCATGGATATGTCCCATCCTTCATGGTTGTGCAGGTAGTGAATATTCTAAACATGCCCATGAGATATGCAGCCTGTCTCATCCCTTTCTTTGAGCTTCATTGTGGGTGTGACTGAGGGCCATTTCAAACTTCACACAGCAAACAACTTTAATTTAACGTCCTACTCAGAAGAGAGCCACAGCCAATATGGGCCTCTGACCAAGGGTATGTGTGTTGTTCTGGTCACATTCACGCTTTCCATTTTTGGGTCTGTACTTAAAAATCTTAGGTGTGCACCTAAAAATAATGTGCAAGCTTTCCTGTTTGAAGACTGTAATGGGAAAAGCTTGCACCAGTTGAATTTGAAATGAGGTGAACCAGGTAGTTTTCTCTGCTTGATCACATGTGACTTTTCAGTTGCATAAATTACCATTTATCTTTCTACTTCTGTTATTGGATAGGATTTTAGGAACCATGGCAGTAAGGACAGGAGGAAATGTGTGTGTTTGTCACTTGTGGATTTATGTCCAAAACCCCAACTATTTTGTGTAGAAGACATTTTAAATCATCTTTATGTCTGCAGAAACTGATAATAAATGGCATGCTGAGAGCATTATAAGAGCACTGAGATCCCACTCAGGGTGTTGATCTTATGGTCCTGTAGGGCAGTGATTTTCAACCTTTTTCATTTCACGGCACACTGACAAGGTGCTAAAATTGTCAATGCACACAATCAGTTTTTTTTTTACAATTGACGACACCGCACTGCCGGCGAGGGACCCCGCATTCCCCAAATGACCCTACCAATAAATGACCTCCAAATTCCTACGGCACACCTGTGGACCATTCGTGGAACACCAATGTGCTGTGGCACAGTGGTTGAAAATCGCTGCTGTAGGGAAGGGCTTCAGCTCAGTGGTAGAACTTAGAGCTGAACTCTGTATGCGGAAGGTCCCAGGTTCAGTTCCTGGCAGCATCCCTGACAAAGTTGGCCTGGGAAAGGCCCCTATCTGAAGCCCTGAAGAGCAGCTGCCAGAGTAGGCAGTGCTGAGACGTCTGACTCAGCATAAGGCAGATAATTATGTTCCTATGATCACTAGATAAGGCTTCATCTGTATGACTGTCCTTCCTGGCAAAAAGCCCCAGAAAATGGGTATCATTAATTTTCCTGTCTTCTGGCCCAGTCATTTGGATTTGTGTTAGAGAGGTCACTTCTTAGATCTTTCTGCAGATTTCTTGTCCAGATTGGTCACTGATACACAGCCTTGCAAAGTCGAAGGTTAACCGGGCCATGGCACACAGGTTCTTTCTCGTTCCCTCTCACACACACGCACACAAACACAGACATACACCAGCTTTCCAGGCTGCTCCTGTGCACAGTTGACGGTTGCCATGAAACTGGAGGGAGAGAGGAAGGGATGTTTGAAGAAGTCCCGGACTGCTGAAGAGGATGAATATCCATAATTTGAATCTCTCTCACTTCCTGGGGGCCGTATCTGCCAGGAACGTCCCCTGTGCAAGTTTCAATTAAATTAATGGGGCCCTGATATTCCTTTGATCAGTTCGCTAACAATGTGCCCTCATTGTCACAAACGTCTTGCCTTCATTGCTGCAAGGGGATCAGTGGGAGATAAGAAACGTTTATATGTTGTTTCTCTGTAGATATTAACTTTGTTTCTCTTCTGAATGCTTGTTTTTAGGTGTTGGTGTGGATTTGACAGGAGCCAGGATGGTGTATTGGTTTGGGAGTCGGACTTAGACCTGGAAGATCCAGGTTCAAATCCCCGCTCAGCCACAAAGCTTCCTGGGTGACCTTGGGCCAGTCACTATCTCTCAGCCCCACCTACCTCACAGGGTTGTTGTGAGGACAAAAAGGAGGGGAGGAAATATGTACACCACTCTGAGTTCCTTGGAGGAAGGGCGGTATAAAAATGTGAAAAATAAATAAATAAAAACTGTTGGGAAGGGCTGACTTAGTGTGGAGAGATGAATATTTATATGCAAACGTCGGTACCCAGATTAGGGTGTGTTGTGAAAACATTAGTTATTCATTAAACCAAGGTGCCTAGAGTCACATTCATACATACAATGTTGGACTGAGCTATGGATTTATCACCCTCTTGTGAGCCATTCATTTATCTTTTTGTGATAAAGGCCAAATCACATTGGGCCAAAGTGCTCTGCTGGTCCTGCCCATCCATGAGGCCGATTGAGGCGGTTGCCTAAGGTAGATTGGCCATGGGGCACCTGTTTGCCTCTACCACCTCCTGGTTTCAGAAAGGAAGGGTGTTCCTGCCCACTGCTGTCCTCTCCTCCACACTTGTTGTTTTGCTCTATTCCTAACACAAGGAATGGGGTGTGGCAGTAGCTGGCACACTGCTAGGTTAGGGGGCAGTGTTTGAAGTGATGCCACAGGCACCAGGAGGTGTTGGTGTGTATATGGTGAAACATGGCTGCCAGTCTTCTCTCCACTGTAGCCTAATATGAGGCGTGAGGCTCAAGGGTCACCCTGGCGGATGGATGAATTGATCTGGTACAGATTCGTCACATTGGGTGTTGTTCTGAGCAGTGGCGTCGCAACGACGCGCGACACCCCTGAGCGGGGGCGCACGTCACCCTTAAGGGGGAGGCTCCGCCCCCGCGTGTGATGTCACGCGCAGGAGCGGAGCGCCCTCCCCGCTCCGTTTTCGGCTCATTTTGGAGCCAAACGGAGGCGAGGGAGGGCGGGCGGGCCCACCTGCTTGCAAAATTGTAAGTAAGGGGCATCGCGCGTCACCCCTATACGCGCGATGCCCCCCGGCGGCCCGCCCCCCCGCTTCCCCCCGTCGACGCCAGTGGTTCTGAGACTGTGGTTGCTTCTTCGTTCTTGTGTTAGAAGAAAATCCTGTACCTGCTCACTCTTGGTTTGTCATACTGGTCCAATGGAGCTGCTTTCAGTCTGCACCGCATCACTGGGTTTTTGTAATTCTCCTAGTTCCCTACTTAGGGAGAGCGTTCTCAGCTCTGCTACCCTCAGATTGCACAACTGGAGAGTTCAGGGACTGTACCCAACAGCTTGGACACACATGGCATGTGTTCTGCCACTGAACGGAGTATTAAACGGAGACTCGAACACAGAGCCCTGACCATCATTTCCAATTAAAACTTGGGCGTTTGTAGGAGATCAGTCAAGCTTATATGAACAATGCTGCAAGAAGAGGTTACGTAGGTTGAGAGAAAAATTACCGTTCTGCATTTACCCATGAGAAGGTGTGTCCGCTCAAGTTCATGTGTCACTGCAAATTCTAATCAAAGATGCCAGAAAAGTTAAATGTTCTTGTTTCTGGGTCCTAGTCTAGAATGAGGCAGGCAGAAGATGGGACACTGGTCAACGTTTGGTCGACCTCAAGCGCTTGCTGGTTACCAGGATTTTTTTTGCCAAGAATGCTGGACGAGGTGGGCCTTGTCCTGTTCCAGCAAAGCACTTTTTTTTTTATCCTTAAGCAAGAATTCAGGCTCAGGATCACTTAACACTATTAGTTATGCTTTAACTGCAAAGAGGTGTGTTCCTTGAGATTAGCACGTCGTACGTTTTTCTGTGCCAAATGCCTCTTTTGATTGCAAATTTCTCTAATTGTCAGTGGCTTGTTGGTGATAGTTTAGCCTCTTAAAATATATTTACTCCCATAGGCGGTATTCTTTGTGGGATGTGCATCTATGAGCAGGGGCCCATAAATAGGCTTACCATATCCCCGCCGGGACGGGAGCGGTCTACCCTTAAGGGGGCGGGGCGTGGGGGGGCCAGAACGCGTCACGTTCTGCCCCCCCACGCCCCGCCCCCTTAAGGGTAGACCGCTCCTGTCCCGGCGGGGATATGGTAAGCCTACCCATAAATGTACTTCCCAGGCCACCAGCTCCGGCTTCCCCTCCTACTCTTCCCCTCCTATTTGTGCAACTAGCACAAATAGCAAAGGTCTCAGTGCTTTGCAGAAGACGCAGTGTGAAACACTGGGCTGCTTCTGCACAGTGTAGTGTGATGGGAGGAAGACCCCCACCTCTTCCTCCTGGTACATGTAGAGGGCTTGGGCCAAGGGATGGGTTTGAAGTGACCACAAATAATGGCTGGCTAGAATAGAAAGTCAAACCAAGGTTTGTGGATCCCTGCTCTGTAAATGGTGTGAGCGTATCTCCTGAACCATGTTGGCTTTCTAGAGCCTAACCCCAAGAGCGTGACGGAGAGGTCCTTGCCAAATCCCCATGACTCAGACATTGTGAGACACACTGCTCTGGCAGCAGAAGTTGCAAAGGCCCAAACGTTTGACTTCTTAAGGTTCTTTGAGATAAGCATTTCATCATGATGACCTTACTTATATGGAGGGTTTCTCCACAAAGAAAGGCCCTCAGAGCAGCCAAGTGACTTTCGCATCTTGCTATAAGAAGCCAAAATGTTTTTTGTGAGAGACATATATGTAAATACATTGTAGAATCATCTTGCACCTTGAACCGTAGTTGCTTCCAGAAAAGACCCTAGCCTGGGGTGAGTAGACCGTATTGTACAACATGACCAGATGGAAGAGATATCTTAACCAGAGGAAGTGCAATTGCACACAGCAACTAAGCATGAAAGCAAGTTTGGGGTGGGCCTTCCTAAATGACTTTTAAAAAAGAAATCTGGGTGACAAAAGTCAGAAGAACATTTTATGAAGTAGTAAGCTTTCTATTTCACCCCTCTTAAACATATATTTGCAAGAGAGCTGTTATCAATGCCTCAGTGTTTTGTACTCTGAAATTCTGGGCAATGCACATGTCGGCTTATCTACAAGTCAGGCTCTTAACGAAGCAGGACCAGCGGACTTATGGCAAGACCCTGATGGTTTGCTGGCAAGTAGACCTCGCTGAGGAATGCAAACTGTGTCTTTGAGGACACAGGGTGTCGGAAGGGCTGTGTGAAGAAAGAACTTCAGCGCCAAGGCACTGCTCTTTATAGTACGCATGAATGAATGGCCCACTATTCCAGATTTTGATAACCATTGGACTGTCTGGAAGAGTTTGCACTCTAGGCAGCTTTTCAGTGAAAAGAGAGAGCAAAGGCACAGGGTTGGCCCAACTGAGGCAGGCATTTCAGGTGATAGACTGGCAGGGGCACACCTGGCACTCGAGCCCACCAATCTCTTCCACTGAGCTGGAAAGTTGGATTGGATTGGGCCCTTAATGTCGGACCTGTGTTTGCAGTAGGTCTGGATATCTCCGCATGGCCCAAGCCCTTTGTCAAATGCCCCTTCTGCTGGCTTGGGAGCAGGAACAAGGAAGGGGGTCAGCCTGCACCCTTCAATTTGGCCTCAGTCTCTACTCTTCAGGGGTATTTCCAGGCACAAAACAAGGGTGAGCACTATCTCCCCTGCTCTTTGCCACTTCCATGAAACCCCTCTCGGATGGCTATCCGAGAGTCCAGTGAAATTAAAAGTGTAGCAATTGCAGGTTTATTAATTTATTTGTGGATGACATGGCTGTTTTCCTTACTGGCCTGTTGGTATTGTTCCCAGGGTTAGAAAAAATTCTGTTGATGTAGTAGTGTTCCAAATTCATTGCACCAAGTCAGTGATGATGATGATGATGATGATGATGATGATGATGATGATGATGATGCACCTGACCTTCACATCCATTACTGATGGAATGTGTGAATGATGTGACCAGTTAGAGGGGTCCCCAGCATTGCACAAACAATGCCCCAGAAACTGCACACCCCTGCTTGTGCAAAGCCTTTCCTGGGAGGGCTCATTCCCGCCCCCCTCACTGCCCTTCCACACATATTCATGAGCACATTGTGCAGGACCACTAATGTGATGCTTCAGGAGGATGTGTGGTCAAGCGGGGAGGGAAAGAGGAGGTCATTCCGGGACTCCATGGGCTGCTCTTATTGCAATGTCCCCCTGTAGTTCCTGAAATGCAGTTTCCCATGACTGCCACCAGAGGGCCTAGTAGAACTCCAGTTCACAACTGCACACTATTTGTTCCTTTACTTCTCTCTGTGTAGGGACTGGATACCATTCCCTTGTGGGCAGTTTCCTGTAATTAGTGGTTAGCACTTATTCCTATGTCTTACATTATCTACATGTTCCAAAATGACAACGTGCCATGTAATCATTTGTGTTGCGTTCTGTTCTGATTCTACAATCAAGATGAATATGCCTGAGTAATACACTTGTAGAAGTCCAAGCTAAATGTGCCTTTTCCATGTAACCTGTGCAATTCACGTTCTGTTTCCGTTTTAAAACTGTATGTCCTCTTGATGGTAACCCTGTAATCCACAACTACATGTATTGTGTCTGGTCTGGATGCTTTTGAATCTGCTTTGAAATGTTTCTTTTCTGGTGCTTTCTTGATGTTGCAATTTACCTATGTTGTATTGCTTGCCTAGATTTGTCACCTATAGAACCAGTGTGCTTTCCATCATTGCTCTATCCACCTTGAGGCGTGTAGATCTAGTCAAGGAGAGCCAGCCATGTACTGTCCCCCATCCGCATCAGTATATTAGGGGGATATAGCTCAGAACGCTGGAGGGGACTGTACAGCTCAAGGGGTGCATCACCATATATGGTGAGAGCGTGATGCAATTTCCAGATTTGGGTCAGAACTATTTTGAAACTCTCCAAAACCTTCCTTCAACCTTTAATACCAGAACTGGCCAATGCATTGTTAACACTGAAAGTCACCTGCTGATCACTGGGTGGTATCAAAAATTTAGGCTATAACTTCGAATGAAAAATTGTCACATCAGTTGCGTGCCTCACAAACTCAGGTGGGCACAGAGAAATGTTGTTCTATATGCATTTGTTTATTGAATGTGTGAATTCAAAGATTTTGCTTTTCCATCACCAATCATCAGTCTGGATGGAAAGACCTGGGATAACAGGCCCAGTATCTAGTAAAAGACTAATCGTGAATCAGTTTTTTGTTGCAACTCTGCACTGACATCTCTACACACAATTAAAGCTTCATGCTTGTCTTTCTGTCACTGCAAAGCCAGTCATTACGAATCATCATCAAGCACTGCTTTGTAACCTTTTCCTGTTTTATATGTAATTATACATGATTTCCCTTGGAAGTGTCAGCCCAGTCTTTTATTGTTTCATTATTGTGTTTGATAAAAATGTAGAAAATCCAATCAAGATATTTAATGTTGAAAAAAGGTTATTTACATACTGCTTTTCAATAGCAGCAACAAAAAGTTCTCAAAGTGCTTTAAGCAGCAAAACAAAGAAAGAAAAATTTGCTTTGGAACGTCTTCTGTCTGCCTGAGACCCGGGTAAGATGCTGCTGGTCAGACACTTGAGACCACTGAGCTGGATTGCCCAATGTTCTTCCTCTGTTCTGTGTCTATGTTCCCTCTTCCCATAGAGGGCCCCCTCCCTCCTGCAGCCACAAGGGCTGCCCATACACCAGCATCTAGTCTGATCTCTGGGCTGACCACAATTGTGACATAGTCTTGAATCTTGGGGAGGAGGGAAGGGCTTGTGAACAGCTTTCTGCATTTGTGAAAGGAGGCAAAATATCACTTGATCAGTCAGCAAGGCCACATGACAAACAGCTGAAAGTAATTAGAGGGGGCGGCAGGCCGGCTGGCAGCCTCCGGGTGCTCTCTCTGCACAGGCTGGGCAAGCAAATGGTCGTTTGAGGAGCGTGGCTGCCCATTGACAACACTCTTTTTAATTACTCTTTGAGAACAGTTGCTTCCTTTTCATGGATGTGCTGGCCGAGAGACCTGAATTACACCTTGGCTGGGTGTAAAAGTTGTCAGTAAAACGCAGGCTGGGGAAAAACAGCACACAGCATCTTCTGCCATTCTGTTCAGGTATGGGAAGCTTTTTTTCTTTCTCGTTATGTTGGAATATTATTCTTAAGTGTTTCTAGCACAGCTCTGGATCTATGTGCAAATTTGTCTGTTCTCCTCGCATTTCAACTGAGCTAAAACTTTCTACCAGGAAATGAGGATAAACTTCTAGCCTGACGCTCTGCCAAATATTATTTAAGAGATGAACGCCCTCCAGGCTGAGTGACTGGCAGCGAACTTGGAAGCATGTTTGCTTTGAAGGGAACAGGTCTGCTGTATTCAGTGGGGCTTCCTCTCAGGTAAGCGTGCAGAGCATTGTCACTTGGAGCATTTTGTTCAGACGGCTGTAACATCAGTTGGGGAAGGAGGTGTACAGTATGCAGGTTGCTTGAAAGCCTATGGTCCAGATCCAACAAGGCACTTGGGTACATACAAGGAACCTGCACTAGGCCGGTGGTGGAAGTAGCACTCCCCACCCACACACCCGTGCAGGATCACAAGCTGCGCTTGAGGTTCAAAAGCAGTTTTCTGTGTGTCATGGGGACTGCTATTTAATGCAGAACAAATCTAAATCCCCCTAGGGCTGATGGAGCTCGTTTCCTGATGCTCAGAAGACTACTAGAACATGGGCCATATCATATAGCCAGCTCTTGAGAAAATGTGCCAGGACTATAGGGCTTTGCTTGGTAATTCCTGCCGCCTGAATGCTAGAGGTGCAGTGACTAGCAGCTGAGAGTTTCTTGTTGAGCTGACCTTTTCAGAAGTTTTCCTTTTTCTTTCCAGAAAAAAAAGGAACACATTAATCTCTAATGTCTGTCTGATCTACATTGTCTGCTGCGCTGGTAGCTCTAAAGACTGAACACACAGTGGTCTCTTATGTGTGTGGTTAGGCCAAAGACGACAGAATCTTAAGAGCAAAGTGGCGGTAGATCTTGCAGTTCTCAAACCCTTGAATGTATTTTGGAAAGAGTGTCTGGCTGCAGGGAAGAAAATTGTTCACCTCTAGGAGGAGGCTGGCTGAGGCTGCAGGTGGGGTCAGTGCTGGAGGTTTGTGGGGTCATCCTCCTTCCTTGGAAGTTTTCACAAAGAAGGCTGGATGGGTACCTCAGGACTTCTTAAGGGTTCTGGGCTGGAGGTAATGGCATGTCTTTGAATGTACTATTCTTTTAAAGTATCTTTTGCTAAAATGATTTCTCCTAGGTAAACAGCCAGAGATGAACCCACCAGTTGGTATAATTTCTCCTTATGTTGCACTATGTCGTCGTAAACTAGGAAAGCACATGCTGCAGTAAATCAGCTGGAGTGCAAACCAGTGGGAAGGTCTCCTGCGTAAGACCCATTGCAACAAATGGGACCGCTGCATGAGAATGATGTGCTCTTGTACAACTCCCATTTGTTTCCATGGGTCTGGTGCAAGAGAGCTTCCTGCCGGATCATGCCCTTTTGTCGTTCAGATGGAGGACTCCATAGTTGTGTGGTGTTTATGTGTATCGTTTAATTTTGTAACCCTGTTTCTCTGAGCCAACGTTTCCTCTCTGGCATTCCTCACTGGTCCAGTCTCTGAGGGTCATAATGCTCTTAATTAAGGACAGATAAAAAGCTACATTGTTGCTTGTATTCGGTTTCTACCAAAATAAAGAAAAAAGTCTTTATTAAGGGATCATATGATGCAGATTGGGACTCAGTTTGTCAGTTGCACTGCTGAATGGCCCATGAATCTTCACACTTGCGCTCCTATTGGGGGAAAACCACAGATCTATTTCCTGGGGGTTTCCTCTTCTGTCAGTTCCTCTTTGAGCTTCGCAAAATCCATAGGGAGGTGAAGGGCTTGACAAACTCCGCGAAAAGAAAGAAATAAGGGACCTAGAATCTGGGCTCACAGAAAAACCTCTTAACAAATTGTACTTTGGGGGCTGATGATGCAGAGAGCTGAATTCATCTCTTCCTTCTGTTCCCTGGACTTGAAAAGAGAGAATGGAGCAAAAGAAGAAGTGTGGAGGAGGTGGTCTCCTTTCCTCCACACTTCCTTTTCTATTCCCTTCTTCCTTTTTGAATCTGAGGTGCTTCTGAGCAAAGCATTTAGTGTGGGATTGACAGTACTTGTTTTGAATCCTTATGAGGTTGTTTGTAGATCCTGTATAAACTGTGTTTTTCTTTTTTTTTTCCACCTCGGGAAACCTGACTTTTCCTAATGAATTGGAACTGCTACAATATTATTGCCAGTGTAGCATTAAGCTGCTGTTCTGGTGTATTGTGTGTGATTGATCGATTAATTGATTGATTTGATTCAATTAATTGATTGGTTTTTTTTAATGAGATCTGCATTTACATTTTGAGTTCTCGAGAATTATTTTTTGGGGTAGATGTTAAGCAAAAGGTGGGGAGAGGAAAATATTTTGGTATAATTTATTGTTACTTTTGCAATCGCCTCCAGACAGCTTTTAAAAAAATGCAAAAACATGTGTACATGCATATCTGCTCAGAAGTAAGTCCCATTGAACTGAATGGGGCTTACGCTCAGGCAAATGTGCATATGATTGTAGCCTAAAAGTGGAGTAAAAGCAGATAAACAGTGGGCCAAAAGTTATAAACAAATAAAAAGTCAATTTTTAAGCCAAACAGCATGTTATGAAAGCTGCGTGAGTCTGGCCCTTGATTTTAAATATTTTCTTTAAACTGATGCAAGAGGGAATGAAACAGGTACCAGGCTGTGCAGGATTAATTTTGATCCTCCCTTCCTCCTCCAAGGAGTTCAGGGTGGCTTACATGCTTTTTGTCCTCACAACAACCATGTGAGGTAGGTTAGGCTGAGAGATAGTGACTTGCAGCGCAACCCTATCCTGCTCCTCTGGCGGTGCAGCCAGAACTGTCTGGAGGCCCTGGAAGGGAAAGGGGATCCAAATCCCCTCTAAAGGGGGATTCAAAGGGGATCCAAATCCCCTTTCCCCTCCAAAGCCTCCCGTTCTGCCCTCCTCCGTTGGCTGCACCGCTGGAGGAGCAGGATAGGATTGCGCTGTTGGCCAACCAGTCAACCTCATGGCTGCAGAGCCAACTCCAAGTTGCAGGAAGTCCTTGGCAAACTACTCTCCGCAGGTCCTGTCTCACCTGGCTGGGCCTGGAGAGAGACACTCTGCCGCCGCCGCCACCACCACTAGAAGTCTGTGGGCATAGAGGTGGTCTCGGCGACCAGCACAGGTTCCTTCTGAAAGCTCCCAAAAGCTGTCAAGTTCTCCCAACCCCGATGGTGGTCCAGCATAGCTGAGTGGGGCTTTTAAGCAGAATCCCTGCAGTCCTACTCTAGCACTCTGACCACTGCAGCACACTGGCAGTTCCTGCTAATAGCGATATTCTCGGTGCATTTAGGCATCTCGCTCTGTTCTAGCTGGAGAAGGTCCCAGTGGACTTTGTCTATCAAGCCTAAATATCTTCCAGTCAAGGTTTACGCAGTCAAGGTTTACGCAGTCAATTCACAGAGCAATGTATGAGAGAGGGCTAAAGTCGTGGGAAAAGCATGTAAAACAAGCAAAACGTGCCCAACAAATTCTAAAGAGGAATGGTGAATGTTTCATCACTGGGAAAATGAGACATCATACATGCCATAAATATTAAGGCTAACAGGAGCACATCCAGGCTCTTGATCTTGCTCAGCGAGCTTCTTCTGAGAAAGCAATGGCTGTAGTTGAGCAGAATTGCTCAGTGGATGCCCTCAAAGCATCTGTTGACTTGAATGCATTCCTGAATCGAATTGGCGACCCTGATAGTTTGGAATTGCTGGGGTGTGTGTGTGTGTGTGAGCAGAGATGGGAAGGAAACTCTCTTTTCCTCACTTTCTTGTTCCTCCAGGTTTCCACCAGAGCTGGGTACCCAGTTTCTGCAAAGGCAGGTCCTTCGGTGAACTACCCCTGTAAAAGCAGCTCGCAGAGGAACCCTGGCAGCCATTACTACTGCCAGGTGCCAACTCATGTGGGCCAGTTACTCCACAGGTCTAGCAGAGACAGGCATCCGCTGCTCCTTTCCCTTGCAGATGTGCTTCTATGCTGTGTCTGCAATTGTGTATTTTTGTGAGTCAGCCTTAGATTGGATGCAAGCTCATGCACCACCACCAAATCGCTCCATTGGCACTGCATTGCAGCTCAGCTGTTCATTGGATGCCCAGCCAAGCCAGGTGATTTGCATTCGCATAATGTCATGAGCAGGGCTGGTGCCATGGCATCCAATCCCTTTTTTCTGAATTGAGAAACCTCAGCCTTTTATCCCGTCTCCTGTTGGATGTATTCTTAGAAGGCTATGTGTTACTCCAGGGCCAGGCGTCTGGGGTTCGTCGGCTTCTAAGCACAGTCCTGGAGAACAGGACTGGCCTGTTCATGAGGCTGACTGAGGCAGTTACATTAAACGGCAGATTGGCGGGGCTGTCTGCCTCCACTGCTTCTTCTCCTCTCATTCCCTGGATTCAAAAAGGAAGTGAGAAACAGAGAGGAAGTGCAGAGGAGAAGAAAGTAGTGGGTTAGACTCGAGCAGCTCCGTTGCTTTAGCCCACTCCTCTCCTCCCCTCCGCACTTCCTTTTCTGCTCTGTTCCCCTCTTCCTTTTTTACTCCAAGGAGAAGGGTGTGCACCACAGGATGAGGGAGGACATTTGGAGCGCTGCCTCGTGTGCAAGGTGTTCTTGGGCTAGCCCTGTTTGGGAGCATCCAATTGGTCCAAGAGTCAAGTTCTGAGCCATCTGTTCCAAAGTTAGTTGTTCTTCCTGAAGACACCATGAGTTCTTTGCAGCTGCTTCTTGGACTGCAGATGTGTGCACATGACATCAAGAGGTGACGCTTACAGAAAATGCCTAACAACTGGCAGGTCTGTGATCAAGTTGAGATTTGACAAGAGAAATGACCCTTTGTCACCTTTTTGTGATGACCGAGGTGCTGGAGGACCGAGAGTCTGAGACTGACCTCTGAACTGTGGCCAGGCAGAGAATTGCCAGTTGTCACTGGCACTCTCCAGGCACTCTTGTCTCCGGGAACCGGGATTGGCTTTGTGTTCGGCTCCTGTGCTCGCTCTGCCTTATTGTGGTGTTTATGTTTTTTGGCACGAGGAATGGATGATGATAGCCAGTTTTTCTCTCTCTGGTCAGCTGAGCTTCTCTTATTTATAAGGATGGGGGCCTCTGAAATAAATCAAAAGACCAGTGTACTGTATGTGCTTCGTGCTGTTGTCCAGAGTACCTTTTTGCATCATGATCAAAGGCGCAATATTATTGTTCTGGCCAAATATGTGGGAATTCAGTGCTAGGGCTCCACTGTTAGTTGTGGCTGGCCCAAGACCTCCAGAGCTCTGGCCCTAGCCCAGTCTCCTGTCCTTCATATGTCCTCTTCTGCTCCATTCCCTTCTTTTGTTCTGAATCCAGGAAGCAGGATGAGGAGAAACTGTGGGCATGAGCAGGAAGACAGAGGTGGATACCTGCCACCAATCCACCGCCTGAGACAATGGACTCATGGATGGGCTAGCCCTGTGGATTATAGCAAGTCAGGTTGCCCTGCAGCAGGCTCAGTCAATGGCCAGATACAGGAGAACATAAATAATAATAATAATAATAATAATAAATAGTATTTATATACCGCCTTTTCATCAGATTTCTCTTCCGACTTTAATTCAAGGCGGTTCACATAGGTAGGCTTTCTTAACCCCCCAAAGGGGTTTTTACAATATAATGTTCTAATCTTGCATAGAACGACTTCATTCCAGATGGTTTCATTCACAGTCTGGCTTCTCTCTGGCATTCGCCTCCCACGCTCAACTGACGCCAATTCAGTCTCTCACCCAGAGTGCAGCTGACAGCATTCCTCTCTCTCACCGAGGGCTCTGCAGATTGTCAGCAGCGTGTTGCCAGCTCTTGGATACTGCCAGGTTTCTCGAACTGCCGTCCTCAGATCTTCAGGCATATAAGATGGCAGCTCTACCACTGAGCCAGACCTCCTGCCCTTCCTGGAGCCCTGGAGGATCAGATGAGGACGTTGCCAGCAGTGGTCACTATGGCTCACAGGCCCATCTCTTTCCTGTTTTCCTGTTGCAGAAACCTCTTTAGTTGCACTTGTTTAGGGTCAGACAATTACCTTGTCCAACATTGTGACCAGTGTGGGTGCTGCATTCGGTCCAAGAGAACCATGGAGGAGGCCTTTACCAGCTTCTCAGTGTCGGCTTTAAGCTTGTGTTCTACTCTTGCCACGGCTGATGTAATTCAGACACATCTGTGAGGATCAGCTTTGCTCTTTGGTTTGCTTCCTAGCAGTTCCTACACATTTCTTTGCTGCAGTTCAGCATCCTTGTTTTTATGTGGATTTGATTTCAGGGTGTTAGATCAGCTGTTCCACATCCATCCCATCCCCCATGTGTTGTCTCTGCTGGCTTTTCCTGTAGGAAGTGTAGAACATCTAGTTTCCTTTTTCTTGCCAAGTTGTATAAAGTAGAAGCCGCAAACCTAGTGTTCAGCTTTTGTTTCCTATGTCCTTTCTCTAGAATGAGGGAGGTGGTTGCTCTGCCTTCAATTAAATAATTTCACATATGCCTTCTCCCCTCCCTTCCCCTCCCCACTTGAGATAGCTGTAATTTCCTCCTTTCAGTCACTAAATTGTAGAAACAAAAGCTGGCAGATTTGGGCAGGAGAGTCCACCAGATTATCCTCTGAGTACTGACAGTAGTAAAGGTAAAGGTATCCCCTGACAATTAAGTCCAGTCGTGTCCGACTCTAGGGTGTGGTGCTCATCTCCATTTCAAAGCCAAAGAGCCAGCGTTGTCCGAAGACGCCTCCGTGGTCATGTGGCCGGCATGACTCTCCTTGCCACAGCGCGTAGCATGCAGCTGGAACACGGAGCGCTGTTTACCTTCCCGCAAGCGGTACCTATTTATCTACTCGCATTGACATGCTTTGGAACTGCTAGGTTGACAGGAGCTGGCCAAGCAACGAGCGCTCACCCCATCGCGGGAATCGAACTGCCGACCTTTCGATCGACAGCTTATGGTTCAGCGGTTTAACCCGCTGCGCCACCCGCTGGCCTCACTGACAGTAGTACCAGTACAGTTCTTATAAATAAGGGCATTGGACAGAGGTGGGGTGAGCGATCAGTGAAGTCAAGGGTCTGCTTCCTTAGAACCAGTGGTGTGGCTGGACTAGAGCATGGTGTGTGATTTGCAGAAGCCAGGTGTGCAACTTGTAGCTTGGCCCACTCAGACAGGAGATGTTTTCACCCCCAACATGATGTGCTGCCATTAGGCCAAGGAGGCCCTATTAAAACCTCCAGGATTGCTTTCAGGAATCCCCTAGAGCAGGGGTTCTCAACCCCTTCCTGGCTGAGTACCACCTCCAGCGCCACTCTCCTTTCGAAGGCCAGAAAACGCAGCTAGGAGGCAATGGGCGGGGGGGGGGGGAGGGCCCTTCTCAGCGTTCCCGAGAGGCTCGGCCAAAGGCAGGAGCCTCTCTGGAGCGAAAATGTGGCACCAAAAATGCCATGTCAGAGTGGGGTTCCGGCAGTCCAGCGGTCTGAGTACCACTGGTAGAGAACCCCTGCCCTAGGGATTGATACCAATTCCTGGAGACTCTGGGCAAATAACCATTGAAGGTTGGCAACCTTAGCAACTAGTCTTTAAACACATCAAGGAGGGCATTTCTACATTGACTCAAGTCTGCTTACAGAGTTTTGGACTCCAAAGTCCTTTCTTTTGGTTGCAGCATGCCTTCTTCTCTGCCAAATAATACTCAGTTGTGTTTGGGAATGCCATTCCTTTGAGGTTAAGAGTTTTGTTTTGTTTTTAATCGCGCCTGAAAGACCCAGACAAACAAGAGTTCTAAATGATCTTTTTCATCGTGGCTCCCTGCCAAACCATGTTCATTCCATATCTGATTATTTTTAAAAGGTCTTGCAATTTATTGAATTATTCCATAAGGCTAGACTAGAGCATTATTCTTATACAGAGCATATTTGTTAAAAGTCAGCAATATGCCTAGAAACATAATTGGAGATAGTTTCCCCATGTTATCTCGGTGTTCCAGAACTTTGATTCTGAATTGTTTTGTTTTCGTCAATATTCATTTTATCTCCAGACACTTTATTAACCTGTTTATAACAGAATGACAATTCCTTCACGGAATGTACTGATTTGTAGCGCAATCCTGTGTAACCTTGCACCAGTGTAATAGTAGATGCACCGGTGTAACAGCAGATGCACCGGTGTAAGTGCAATTACACTGGCATAAGTGCACTTACACCGGTCCATCTACTGTTACACTGGTGCAAGGTTACACAGGATTGCGCTGTTAGAGTGTTACCAGATTACTCGTATATAGGCTTATCTTTAGTTATCTCTCTAGAACAATAATCTGGTGGGAGGAGGACAAAATGAATATTAGTGGTGTGTGTGTGTGTGTGTGTGTGTGTGTGTGTGTTGGCTGGCTGGCTGGCTGGCTGGCTGGCTGGCTGGCTGGCTGGCTGGCAGGCACAGGGTGATGCTTGAGTGCATGGCTGCTATGGAAATTGAGGATAGGTGGGCCGCCATTTTGGGCACCAGATCAGCTTGGGCTCCTCCTGCCTTTTCTTCTCCGTTTCCCTCTTCCGTTTTGACTCCAGGGAGTGGGAGGATCAGCAAAGATGGACGGATGGGCATACAGAGGCAGATGTTTGGCATCCTCTGCCAATTTGGGGCTGAAAGCAACTTCTTCAGTTGACCTCATGGATGGACCGGCCCTGGGTGGGCCCAGTATTTGCCTGATGTGAAGTGAGGGGGGTTGCCCCTCTGTCCCGATGCCTCCTTCACTGTTGTTGAAGCAACAGGCAAAGTCTGTCCTCCCAGGCCCTGAATCCTTTTAAAATAATATCAGAGAGACCCTTTGAATTGCCTTTTACTGCTTAGTGATACTTTCACAGGTGGGGACATATGGCCTTATCTGCTGCTTTTGTTGTTGTTCAGTTCTACTGTGTGAATCTTGTTGTTAAGGCAGGACAGAACTCATTTAGAAACAGACACACACAGACACAGACAGACAGACAGACAGACAGACAGACAGACACACACACACACACACACACACACACACACACACACAACCCTGGTGGAGTTTCCATAGCTGGGTCACTGGCTTGCAAGTGCCCTGACCCTGTGATTTGTTGCAAAGCAGGATCCAGGGTCTTGAGAATATTGTGCCTAGGAGGAACCCTTGACTAGGTTGCATCAAAGTCAGTGGGGATGAATGAAGGGAGACAAGCCATTTTGGATGTAGTCGAGTCCACTGTTGTGGGTTCACTCCCTTACAGCATACAGCTTGTCTTCAATGAGCACTCTTTGTTCATTGTGCTCATTTCACCTGTATCTTTCGCTGTCCTGTGATGAATATTTGCATGTTCCCTGTATGTAGGCACTTACTCTTTAAAGAACTGGGAGCTTATGCTATTTTTTTCTTATGCCGAATGGTGGCAATTGCTCCCCTACCTAGTCCAATATGTATGCACTTTGTCCAAATAGGGAAAGGGGGAACAGAATACCGACATAAGGTCACAAGGGAGTGCGGCTTAGAAATTAACGCATTACATTAGCAAGGTGGAGATGGAGGACAGAAGACCTCCTGGCATCTGAGGCGGCATGCCAAATGCCACCGCCTCCTTACCCAGTGTGCTGCTCTCGCTTCCTCATCCTCCTGCCCTCTGCCTTCAAAAAGGAAGAAGGAAAAGGTACAGAAGAAGAAATGTGGAGGAGAGGAGAATGGTGGGCTTGAGCATGTCTAGCCCGCCACCATCTTCTCCTCCACACTTCCTGTTCCACTCTGTTTCCTTCTTCCTTTTCAAATCCAGGGATGGGGGGGGGGAGTAGTAGAAGCAGGTGGGCAGAAATGGGAGCATCTCCTCCAACCCACCTCCCAGTGGACATGCAGGTTCCTGGAAATGCATGGTTATTTTGGACTTGGTGTGAGTTAGTATATCCATTCCATGGGGTTTTATGAAGCTAGGAATCTCTGTGCTAAGGTAGCAGAATGCTGTTATGCCAGCCCTTGTTTGGGTCCAGGTTCTGCTGTTTGCTGGGCCCTGCGCATCAGGAAAAAGAGTGATTTAGATGTTTACCACTCTGTAAAGAAATGGATGTGCTTTGAAGCTTTAAGGCCTGAGTCATTTGACTTCTTAGTGCTTGTTGCTTGGTTGTTGGGACCATTATGGTAGATTTTCTTTCCTTGCCAAATCCAGTCCCATTTCAGTTTTGCAATAAAGAACACAGAAAAGCGATCTGCCCAGTGTTGGATCTAGTCTCTTTAAAAAGAGCTCGCATCTGGCAAAGACCTGGCTTGTTGCTGCTTCCCAGTCCTGCCCTTGGCCAGCTCTTTCTAAACAGGCGGACACAAGGCACGCCTTCCATCTGTAAACAGCCCTCGACAGCAAACAGGCAACGCGGAAGCCTTTAAGCTGTGTGCGAAGCAGGTGGAGCTCCCTAAGCTCCTCTGGTTTGGGATAATGTGCCTCTGGCTAGGCGAGTGCGTTTCATTGCCTTTTACAAGGGAGAGGTAAGTGGCATGTGGCTTTGGGGAGCTTGTTGTGTTTCAGTGTGTGTGGTGTGGTTGGCACAGGTGGTCTTAGGAGGGTCACATTATCTATTATGTTGCTTGTCCGATGAGGTGGAGGGAGAGACCTGTATGTGTGTATCAGTGTTTAGGGCTGGTTCATGCATGAGGCTGATTGAGGAATTTGCCTCAGGTAGAAGATTAGTGGGGACTGGAGCACCCAGCTCTGTCTATCCACTCCTCGTCACTTCTCCTTCTCCTCTCACTTCCTGGATTGGAAAAGGAAGAGGGGGGTGGGGCAGAAGAGGAAGCGTGGAAAAGAGGAGAGTGGTGGGCAAGACTGTTCCTCTTGCTCTCATTCTCTAGCCCAGCTCTCCTCTCCTTCACACTTCCTCTTTGGCTTCACTCCTCTCTTCTTTTTCCAATTCAGGAAGTGCACGGAGTAGAAGCTGGCACATCACCAGGTATGGGGCGCAGCATTTAGTATGCCACCTCAGGTGCCAGAGGGTCTGACTTGGGTCGGCCCTGTCAGTGTTGTTGGTAATCTAGCCTCATGTTTAAAACTTTTTAATTTTGGGAACAGCTGTCCATTTGTGCTGTTTTCAGGACAGCAACTTGACAGCAACTTCAGGACAGCGCATGGCAGATGCGCTTCAATGTAAGTAAGTGCAAAGTGATGCACATTGGGGCAAGAAACCAAAATTTCACATATACGCTAATGGGTTCTGAGTTGTCTGTGACGGATCAAGAGAGAGATCTTGGGGTGCTGGTGGACAGGTCGATGAAAGTGTCGACCCAGTGTGCGGCGGCTGTGAAGAAGGCCAATTCCATGCTCGGGATCATTAAAAAAGGGATTGAGAATAAAACGGCCAATATCATTATGCCTTTGTACAAATCGATGGTAAGGCCACATCTGGAGTATTGTGTCCAGTTCTGGTCACCACACCTCAAAAAGGATATAGTTGAATTGGAAAAGGTGCAGAAAAGAGCGACCAGAATGATTCGTGGGCTGGAGCACCTCCCTTATGAGGAAAGGCTACAGCGTCTGGGGCTTTTCAGCCTAGAAAAAAGGCGCCTGAGGGGGGACATGATTGAGACTTATAAAATTATGCATGGGATGGAGAGAGTGGATAGAGGGAAATTCTTCTCCCTCTTGCACAACACCAGAAGCAGGGGACATGCACTAAAATTGAGTGGAGGGAGAGTTAGAACAGACAAAAGAAAATATTTCTTTACCCAGCGTGTAATTCATCTGTGGAACTCCTTGCCACAGGATTTGGTGATGGCATCTGGCCTAGATGCCTTTAAAAGGGGTTTGGACAGATTCATGGAGGAAAAGACCATCACAGGTTACAAGCCATAAGCAACCTCCTGGTTTTAGAAGTGGGTTTTCTCTGTGCCAGGTGCAAGGGAGTGGCGACTGGACACAGGTATCTTGTTGTCTTGTGTGCTCCCTGAGGCATCTGGTGGGGCCACTGTGTGATGCAGGAAGCTGGACTAGATGGGCTTTTGGCCTGATCCAGCAGGGCTCTTCTTATGTTCTTATGTTATATAACTTCCATGGTTTCAATAAAATCGGAAGAATGCTCAAGCACAGGTTAATTCTTCAATCCAGCCTGCTCTCTTTGAGCTACCTGGCAGCACAACTCTCAGTCTGGAAAGGTCTAATCTCAGGACACTCTTGGGGGACAGTATGTTAGGGTTGCTCTGATTGCATTTTAAATATGGCCACATAAATGCAAAGCCTTCTGCAAAGGCAACTTCACATTTTTTACAGAATTCTGTGTAAGTGCAGCAGCAGCAGCGTTCCTGCATTTCCTAGAGGCCAGTAGGGCAGACCTGCCCATGATGATCGCTGCAGGTGGGGGGTTGGCCTGCGGTGGCCACCTCTGCCTGCCTCCATTGGCGCTCCTTCTGGTTCCAAAAAGGAAGAAGGGAATAGAGGGGAAGAGGAAGTGTAGAGAAGTGTGGTGGGCAAGAGCACCAAGAGGAGATACCATTTTAAATGTACAGGGGGTGGAGTGGGCAGAGCTGAGAATTTGTGACTACCCCTCTGTTTGTCTTGGGGGATTCAAACTCCCCATTTGGAATTCTGAACTGAACATTAGCCACTTGCAGAGAAGCTGAGTGGTGGGCAGCAAACACACAAACACAGGAAACTGCCTTACACTGAGTCAGATCCTTGGGCCATCTGGCTTAGTATTGTCAACACTGGCTGGCAGCAGCCCTCCAGGGTCTCAGGCAGAAACGTTTCTCTGCCCAGGACTGAACCTGGAATCTTCTTCATGCAAAGCAGGAGCTACAGTCTCTCCCATAAATGTAGGATGTTGCTGGGTTGGGTAGGAAGCTGAGAGTGGGCTGGGCTGGTGGGCTGTGGAAGGAGAACAACACAATGATCAGGCACAGTACGTTGGAACTAAAATGTGCCAACATAACCTTGGGACAGAGGATGGACCAACAGAAGAATGGAATTCACAGCAAATCCTGTGACTCTTGCGTCATGCTTACTGCAGGAAATCTGCTTGAAATTTCTGAACACAGTGATTGCACATGGAGCTGGGCCATGTGCAGGTGCCCACCATATGCAGGATTGGACCTTTTTGCCCACCACTACAAATCACCCTAAGGGCAGTTAGGGTGGCAGACTGTAAGGCCAGTCCTGTGATGGTCGGCATCTGCACCCAACCATCTCAGTCAGTGCAAACAGGGAGCCAAAGTGCTATGCAACCATTGCAGGCTGTCACTATGTACCCTGACAGGGTCATTTGCTGGTTTTCTCAAAGATTTTGCCTTATTGAATTTCAGCCTTCTTTCAGAGGCCTCCCATTTCCCTCCTGAAAGAGGGAAACTCCCTGAGATGGGAGTCCCCCTTCATTTTTCCACTGCATGTTGGGCCATATACAAACCTCTGCATATTTGTCGTAAATGTATAGACAGCTTTTCTGAGGAGTGCAGAGTCGGCCCAAGACCTCTTGGCACCAGAGGAAACATGCTAAATAGTTCCCTTCTCTTGCGTGTTGCTGCCCAATGTGGCAGCGTACCAGCTACTTCCACTACCCCTCCTCCTCCCCCCACTCCCTTGGTTTTAAAAGGAAAATGGGAATGGAGAAAAAGAGGAAGTGTGGAGGAGAGGAGAGTGGTGGGCTGCATTCAGTGCCAGCCCATTCATGAAGCCAACTGAAACAGTTGCCTCAGGGAGCAGATTGGGAGCGCCCACCTCCATTTCACCCACTGCTCCTCCTCCTCCTCCGCTACTCTCCTACCTCTTCTGCTCTATTCTCCTCTTCCTTTTCAAATTCAGAGAGCACAGAAGGAAGAAGAATGGTGGAGGTGGGCAAGCGAGTGGAGACGAACTGTGGGTTGAGGCGACTGCCTTAGTTGGTCTCATGGATGGGCTGACTCTGAAGAAATTAGGCATTCAAAGCTAGCATACCTGTTGAACGTCTGTCTGAGTTTTATGTCTATTTCTACAGAACAACTCCTGGGTTTTTCAGCCGTAGCCTAAATAGGCTAAGGGTGGAGGAGAGGAGAGCACTTATTAAATATTTGTACAGGGAGGAGGACGAAGCGGAACCCTGCAGGGACAATTATCTTGCTGCAGCTCTGAGCCACACCAGGTGCTCCAGGACAAACCTTTACTAGCAAATATCTTCCATTGGTTTACCATCCACGGCTGTCATAGCAGGAAATCAAGGAAGCCCTCATTCCTAAACAGCAGGGTTGGGATTTTTCTTTGTTTATTTGTTTCATGTCTTGTGTATGCGCCTTGCCCACAAGTTTCATCCTCCTATGTGTAGAATGTGTCAGGAGCAGGAGGTGGCACAGGGAGAGCGAGCAACTGCTGCCAGCAACGGAAAATACCTTTTGGATTCTTTCCCCGACTTTGCACATTCCTGCTGCCAAACCATTCTGCAACACACCCAATGAAACTAGAGCTGCAATCCTATACACACTTACGTCGGAGTAAATCCCATTGGATTCTGTGGGACTTACTTCTGAGTAGATATGCCAGGATGATATGAGCCAGGATGGTGTAGTGGTTTGGGAGTATCCCCGCTCAGCCACGAAGCTTCCTGGGTGATCTTGGGCCAGTCACTATCTCTCAGCCCCACCTACCTCACAGGGTTGTTGTGAGGACAAAAAGGAGGGGAGGAACTATGTACACCGCTCTGAGCTCCTTGGAGGAAGGGCGGTATAAAAGTGAAAAATAAAATAAAATAAATATGCATAGGACTGTGCTATATAGCTCAAGCAACCTAATATTTGGAATGATACGGATTGCATTCTTAAACTCACAGAAGCAGGGTCGGTCCATCCATGAGGCTGATTGAGGTGGCTGCCTCAGGTGGTGGACTGGTGACGAATAAACACCTCCGCTTCTCCTCTTTCCACTTCCTGAATTTGAAAAGAAAGAGGGGGCTGGAGCAGAATAGGAAGTGTGGAGGAGAGTGAAGGGCTAGAATATCTCCAACACTCTAGCATACTACTCTCCTCTCCTCCACGCTTCCTCTTCCTCTCTATTTTCCTCTTCCTTTTCAAACCCAAAGAGTGGGAGGAGCAGCAGCAGCAGTGGCTGGCATACTGCTGGGTAAGGTGAGGTGGTATTTGGTATGCTGTCCCAGGCACAAGGTGTTCTTAGGCCAGGCCCTGTATGATGGTGCAAGAGTTTTTCAGACATGCATGTAGGGAAAATGTAATGGGAAAAGTGATGCTTGGATTCCTGGGATAAGGTAGAGATGCTTCAGATTCGGGATTTATGATAGCTAAGACCTTAGATCAGTGGTTCCCAAACTGGGAGGCGTGGCTCCCAGGGGAGCCGCGGATACCAGCCAGGGGAGCCGCGGAGTGCCACGGAATCCTCTCGGAAAACAGTGCAATGCCAACTGGCAGGCATCAACGTAATGTCATGGGGAGCCGCTGCCAATGGTCGCCAATGATCAAGGGAGCTGCATGTCGAAAAAGTTTGGGAAACACTGCCTTAGATAATAGAAGAGCCATAGTTATTGGCAAACCAGAGGCTTTGACATGGAAATTAAAGCTTTTACCTTTTTCTTTCCACTCCCTCTCCTTGCTGCCTTGCAGGCTGTCGTGTCCGAGTTCTCACTATGTCTGATGGGGACTATGATTACCTCATCAAATTCTTAGCCCTGGGTGATTCTGGTGTAGGAAAGACCAGCCTCCTTTATCAGTACACAGATGGCAAGTTCAATTCCAAGTTCATTACAACCGTCGGTATCGACTTCCGGGAAAAAAGAGTGGTAAGTCCTGGCCATTTTCTACGTTCAGAACTGAATGTCAACTCATTTTGGAGAACAATAACTTCTGAAAAATGCTATAGGAATTGCTCAGAGCTGCTTCAATGTTTCTTGTGGAGTGCTGACTCTCCTTGGACATGAGCAGCACTCTTAGAGCTAGTTCCGCAGCAACATCCGGGACTGGAGCGGTACCTCAACTAGTGTCCGTATTTTCGATGTGATGAAAAGGTAGCCTGCCCAGAATACGGTTCCAGTAGTTGTTGAAAAATATACTTTTTTCTCAATAGCTTATGAAATCGGCAGTGCCTTTTGCCATCTTTCTGTCAGCTTGCCAAAATTGGTCTGGGTATATTCCCTGGAGAATAGCGTCTCCACGAACCCATTACAACTGGTGCTTTTGTACGATCCTATTCCATTAATGCAGGAGACACGCATGATGGGCCGTGCAGATGGTGTCATCAAACGAACCAAAACAAGCTTCCATTTTGCTTCCAAGGGATGAGTGCAATTCCTGTGGCTCATTTCCTCCCTATTCAACACAAGGCATCAGTCCAGATGGTCTACTACTGCCGTGGTGGCCATAGTCTTCTTCCAGACTTCCACGCAGCCATCAGTGAAATTCTTTAGATTACTGCAGCAGCAGCAGCAATCTCTTAATAATGCCCTGGGGTCTTTTGGACAATAAAGATGGCGGCTTGTAGTACAACTGGTGCTGTAGTAGAAAAGTTGCATCTCTTGATGTTGTGAATCTAAACCCTAAGAATTTAAGTTGATATATTATGAAGCTCCTGTTTCTCCAAAACTCTTTCCTGCCTAGCTGTGTACCCAGAACTTCCTCAATATATATATTTCCCAGTGCATGAGGCGACACTCCAAATGCCTCCCTTCCTCAGTCTGTCTGCCCACTTCACCCACTTCCTCCTCCGTGGATTTGAAAAGGAAAAGGGGAACAGAGCAGAAGAGGCAGTGTGGAGGAGAGGAGAGTGGTGGGCTAGAATGTCCACAGCTGTTCTGTTCCTCTCTTCCTTTTCAATCCAGGGAGCAGGAGTGGTGGGTGTAGGCAGAAGGAAGGAAGTCCCCCACCCACAAACCTTTGCCTGAGGCAGCCACCTCAATCCACCTCATGGACAGGCTGGTCAACCTCCTGCTCTTGAGATAATAATTCTGTGACTTTCTGATTATCCAAGCCATTCACCAACCCATTGGAAGACATGAGATTGCACTGACTGTACTGTTGAGATGGACATTTTGAAACTCCCATTAAAATAAAAGACAGCAGTTGGGAATGGGAAAATGAGGCAGGTTTTGCAGTGGACTCTCTCCTGAAGGCTTTTCTGCTGTGGTAAGAAAACCCGCTCCAGAGAGTCAGTTTCCAAGCCAGTTCTGTCTGCTTTCCTATCTGTCCCCAACAGCTGGCTCTTATTTGAACATATATGTGGCAGCAGTGACTGCCTGGATTTCTGTATTAATATCCTGTTCCAGCCTTTATGGCCTTAATGAGATAGTGTGACGCTGAACGGTGGTGTGTTTAGTTTTTCTTTTTGTTTAAACTGCGGTTAGCAGCAAGTGGAAGTACTGTGCAGATACATCATCAGGGTGTGTTGCTATCTGATTGTACCTTTCTAATGACGCTTACATCTGAGCAATTTAAAAACAGAGCACTGCACACTTTTGATTTGGCTTGCTAGCCAGCTGTAATTTGTGGTCACCGTTGACCCCTCAGCCACCCACCCTGAGGGCCAGCAGCACTTTTGGAGGCCTGCATGAAAACCTTTCCCAGTAGAAAACCTACAGCCATTTCTGAATCTTTCTTCATGATTGTGTATTGGGAATATTTTTCGCTTGTGTATTTTGAAGTGTTTTTCCTCCTCCACGCTAGGGGTTGCCATCTTCTGCACACTTTCTTGGGAGTAAGCCCTACTGAACTCAGTGAGGGCCCAATCCTATCCAACTTTCCATCACTGATGCTGCATCCTGTGGTGGTGGTGGAGGAGGAGGGGCAGCCACGGAGGCCTCCTCAAGGTAAGGGAGTGTTTGTTCCCTTATCTCGGGGCTGCATTGCGGCTGCATCGGTGCTGGAAAGTTGGTAGGACTGGGCCTTAAGACTAACTTTTGAATAAACATGTGTATGATCGGGCTCCTGGGCAAAAATAGACTGGGAGAGGTGACACTAACTGGGCTTGTGTGAAGTAAGGAGATTGTGGGTTCTGCAGCATGGATCAGTGCCCTGTCTTTTGACCCAACAAGGGCCCTTGCAGCAGCTCATAGAGAACTAAAAAAAATAGCTTCAAACCAACACATTTTTCTAATTTAACTAAAGCCAATCATAAAAAACCCTACCAACAAAAATACAAGTGACTCTAGCAACAGAGTAATTAAATCCAATGTGCTTTGCTACCCTAAAATCCCCTGTCAATGATCAAAAAACCCACAGCAACCCATCCTCCGTTTAGCTGGCTTCTGAATCCTACCCACCTGTAAGCCTATCTTGGCAGGGAGCTCTGTAAAGACTTCCTGGGTTAACTTGGAGAGGTGCTTCCATGTCACGAAGTCCTATTTTCAAACAGGTGTACCGATCCAATGGGCCAGATGGTGTTAGCGGCCGAGGACAGAGGATACACCTTCAGCTGTGGGACACTGCAGGGCAAGAAAGGTATGGTTTTGTTTGTTTGGAAAAAAAATGGACTGCATAGGGGGGCAGCTGTATATAATGGGGGTAAGGGTGAGTGAGAGTGAAGGCTGATTCACACTACAGGAATCCAGGCGTGGATGCCCCCGCCCCCGCGCGCAGAGCTAGCCGGAAGTCCTCCTGCTGTCCCACCTTCTTATGAAGGTGATTGGAGGTAGTTCTGCTCGGCATGCAGCCACTCTCCCCCCTCTCATCCGATTGGTAGGCTGCAGTAGCTCCGCGAAGCCGCCAAGCTCCGCGAAGCCATTTTTCCAGCTTCTGCATTGCGGAGCTCGCAGCTGCTCCGCAAGCTTCCAAAATGCTGTCAAAGAGATCCGGAGATCCGTAACGCGCCTGGATTCCTGTAGTTTGAATCAGCCTTCAGAGAGAATTTGAGTGAGACTGACTCAAGGTGAAAATGTACTAGCTGCCCTCCCTGTAAGCCACTGACAGCACAATCCTGCACAACTTTAGGCCAGTGGAGCGAGCGCTCTGCCGGCCTAGGGTGTCGTGAAAGTGTCGTAAAGCACTTTTGCGGCACCCTGGGAGTAAGCGGCGCTGGTGTTGAGGCCGGCACTGCTCACTCTGCTGCTGTCCGACACCCACGCCGCCAGACGCAGGTAAGTGCTCCAGTAGGAGAGTGTGGGAAGGGCTGGGTTGTGGGGGAGGGGGCAATTGGCCAGCCAGGCCAGGGAGGAGGGAGGGATTATCTTAGGCGCGCTCCACCATATCCTTATCCTCTTCCTGGGCCTGGCCAGTCTCACACGGCCTCCCCGGACGTGCGCCATCAAAAGAGGTGGCGTGCATCCGAGGAGGCCCATTGGGGCCGCTGGGGCCAACACCGGGGGAAAGGGATGAACGTCCCTTTCCCCCAAGGTGTGCCCTAGCTCCACCGGTGCAGCCCTGATCCTGCTTTGGATCCGCCACAGCGCGCTTTGCCCAGGATTGGGCTGTCAGATCTTGAAGGGCTCAGCCTGCCAGTCATCGTGGCTGCCCAGCTGCCATTCATCAACCAGGTTTCTATGGGGAGCCCCATTTGAGTGAATGGCAGTCTTGCTGCACTGCTGTGCCTATGAAATGAATGGCATTGCTCCTAGTAGCAGGTGGTGCCCGGCACCATTATAGCCTGTGTCCTTGCACGGTTTTCAGTCTTGGAAGTTCTCTGTTTTCCTTGAAATGCACTTATTCACTTGGTGCCATATTCTAGATTTGTGTTTGTTCATTCCTTGTTTCACGTGGTTAAATGAGGTAGACGACAATTAACCATTTATTGAAATTCTCTCCATGGAGGGCCATAAAACGGGTCAATGAAATATAAGGTTCTAATGAGCAGGGCTGACCCAAGGCCTCCTGGTTCCGGGGTGGTGTGCAAATGCTTTTCCTTTACCTGGGGGTCCACCATCCTGTGATGCGCCAGCCCTTGAGTCTCACTTGTAGTTTTGTACACTTGTTCAGTTGATCAGTGAGGCCCTTGTCCAAGTGGTGTCTGGAGAATCTACAGTCCCTGGGACTCCCGTCTTTTCTTTGGATTACTTTGGACTTGCTTGATAGTAATTAAAACACTGATTGTGGCTCCTTTTTGAAGTCAGTGGCAAAATATTTCAGGCTGATTTCCCTTATTGTGGATTAGTCCTTATTTCAGCTAAAATCAAGCCTGCTTAAGGATGAAATTGGCTTTGACCAAATATATCTCTTTGGCAAAGAGCTTTCCAAAACAAGAGATTTCTCATGAAAGAGAGGAGCAGACTGATGCTTGGCTGTTTCCCCCCCCCCCCCCCTTCTTTCATCTTTGTAGGTTTCGTAGTTTGACGACAGCCTTCTTCAGGGATGCCATGGGATTTCTTCTCCTCTTTGATCTGAGCAGCGAGCAAAGCTTCCTCAATGTTCGAAACTGGATGAGTAGGTCTCTCTCTCTCTCTTTCTCTCTCTCGCTGGCTGGCTGGCTGGCTTTCTCTTTCCAGTGCTTTTAATTGTGGGTGTGATGCTCCAGAGAGGGACAAACACATAATACACCATTGACCTTGGAGCAAGAGGGCCACCCCTCCAAGCCAACAAGAGACGAGCCAAGCTCTATGCATAAGGCCTAAATAAAACTGTGGGCACCCTTCTGGACATTTTTCTTCCTGACATTTCTGGGAAGCAATGAGCAGCTGATTCTCGTATAGACACATAGTGGGGCATTGACAAAGAAGCAATAATTTCACTTGTTTGAAAGGTTTTCTGTTTTTAGAGCCCCAAGTATTTTGTCGTTGGGAAACCTACTACTGTACATAATTTCTGTGTGGTCGCATAAAAGGCTCCAGAAATGTTGATAAGAAACTCCCAAACACAGATAAATTGTGAATAGACTCAATAAGAAAATATTGAAAGCTGTCATGGCATCTTCCAGGAGACTGACTAGGGTGGTCACCTGAGGCAGCAAATCTACAGGGGATGCCATCACCTGGCTCTGCCACTCCTCTTCCCCCTACTGGGGGGGGGGAGTGAAAGGGAAAGTTTGAAAAGGAAGAGGGGAACTAACCAGAACAGAAAGTATGGAGAGAAGAGACTAAGACTAGAGTGTCGGAGACACTTCCTCTTTCACTTTGTTCCTTTCTTTTCAAATTCAGAGAGTGGGAGGAATGCCAAAGGCAGCAGCTGGCATACTACCGGCAAGGGAGGTAGCACTTAGTGCACTGTCTCGGGTGGTCTTGAATTGGCCCTGATCATCCTCTGGTCTAACAGAACATAGCTGTCAAAGCTGCACCCAGTAAAAAAAAAATGCCTCAGGAGTTTGGGCTTCCCAATGGAGAGTACAGTTTTCCCAGGAAGGAGGATGTATTGCAATGCTCGTTCTCCTCATACTCACTACAAATATCAGAAACTAGACATTCAGGAGAAGCACTTGGGATTTGTGGAGTTAACCATAAGGCAGGCGGCCTCTGGTCCCACCAATGACTATCAGTAACTCTCTTAAAGCTCTTTCAGAGAGGCAGACAGCGGTCTTTCCCAGTCCTGAAACTGAGATCTGGGGTCTTCTGCATGCAGAATGTGCCCTCTTTGGCCCAAGCCAAAGTGGCGCCCAAATTCTGCTCCCTTTTTTGTATGTTTTTGGCTCATGTGAGCATGCGTGTCCTGCTCACTTCCTCCTCCTCCTCCACCAGTCAATGTCTTCAAAGCTACCTGGGTGTGGAGGATCTTGCCTGGCCAGTGGAGGAGGGAGGAAGGTGACGGTTCTCTCCCTGATCACAAAGTAATCTGGAACAGGATTGCAATGGCCGCCCCACCTCCTCTTCGAACTCCACCACTGCATTCTTCGGCAGCGGCACTGAAGGAGGAGGTAAACCTCCCCATCTTGTTCTTGCAGGGAGAGTGAATGAGAAGAAGATGGGACAGTGGCTGGGTGGGGGGTAGGTATGAGGTGCAGGTGGGCCGTCCCTGCAGGACAGTGTAAAGCCAGACTAACCCTAATTTCAACTACAAGGCTTGCCACTCTCCCTTGATTGCCTGCCTGCCTACCTACCTCTTCAGCCTCAGTTGCCCATTCCCCTTGGTGGACCAGGGGGTGTTTGTTTTATCCTGGGGAGAGTAGTTTTTTTTTTAATTACTTTAATTACAAGCACATTTTTTTTAAGTGTGTCTGAATTTAAACAATCAACGAGGGCGGCAAATGAGCAAAACTGCCAACAAATTGAACTTTTCTCCAGCAAAGCTTGGAGGCCAATGTCTGGGCTGGGGAGAGAGCACAGCTGTGTACACACAGGGCCTGTTTGTCAGCTGGGAGTAATTAAGAACAGATGATCAGGTGCAAAAGGTGGGCACAAGCCCTGCCAGCCAATACCTTGCAAGTCTCCCTTGTGTTAAGCTGTAGAGCCGAGAAGACTGTAGCTGTGTCCAGAGCTGCTGCGGTGGCAGTAGTGACATCGGACTGACTTTGCCCAGAAGCTATTTTAATGGGCTCCAATGATTAATTGGATTCACCTTCCCTCATGTTGTCTATGTGTCACCCTGTCGGTATGGAACCCTTTTTGTCCCCGAAGAGGAGCAGGAGGAGTTTGAAGAGAAGCAGAGAACGAGGCTGAGATTTGTGTGCAAAGAACCTGCCGCAGCTCTGCTGTCTTATTGCTCATTAAGGCTGCAAGCCAGAGCAAAAGGCTGGAAAGCCAAAGACTCTCCCTGAAGCCATCTCTGCTGTCTGAAAATCTGACTGACTTTAAGGGAATCAAAGAGTGTTTGAGAGACTTTGTCTCTCTTCTTAAAAATTGTAGGCGTTAGTCCATTTGACCGGGGGGGGGGGGGGGCATCACAATCTAGTAGCTCCTTCATTAGAACCGACACAAAGTCTTAAGCAAGTAAGACTTGCTTAAGAGTTTTTGAGTTCTCCAGTAGTATTAATCAGGCTGGATGTTAAGCAAAACAAATAAGGGGAAAACAGTTGTGGTAGCTTGTGCAACAGCCTCAAAAGCTTGCAGTTTATAATTGTCTTGCTCCTTCATCCCAGAAACACCAGGTACAGCCTGAGTTCAGTGTCTAGCACCCAGGGAGGTGAATCAATGTGAGTCTGCTTAACTACTCCTATAATCCTGCCGATTGTGGACTGCAGACTTTCAGGGCAGATTGCAAATTTCACCATAACCACCTCTCCCTACCCCCCCTCTTTTATTTTTTGATTTGCTTAGTATCTAACCCTGATGAAAAGTTCTGGAAAACCTGAAAGCTCATTTAAGAATTGTATCTCTGGTCCGAATAAAGATATTACAATATTGTGGCTTTCTGAATTGTCCCTCTTCTTCTTGTTAGTCTTCAGTCCATGTTGATATTGTTGGATTATGGATTTGTGCTCTTGTGATGTCTATTTATATGTATGGCAACAGTAAAGCACAAATCTCTCTCACACACGCACGTGCATTCCCCTTGGGCCTCCTCCCCCTGAACATTTCAATCCCCCTCTCCTAAATTTAATTGCTGAATTCTGCCCGCAGTTCCCGAAGAGCTCCAGCAGAATTTTCCTCATTCTCATGATTAAATCTTGGGTTTGATTTGTTTTGAAAGAGTTTGGCTGTTTAGAAGTCAAACTCGTCCTCATTCTTTACAATATTTCAGCTGTTAAATGACCCTGAACTGGATTTAGTTAGGGCTCCAGCTACGGAGTCAAGAGGAGAGTTAGTAGATGTGTAAGCCACAAAGAGTCCAACTGGATGATTTATATGCTAAATAAATACGATCTATTGTTTACATAGTGGTGCCATCAATGTGCATGGTGATTTATGAAGCACAGGTCTTTGCCTGAAGGAGCTTACAGACTAAGCCTTACAGTCTAAGTCTCTTACAGTTACAGTAAGCTTACAGTCTAAGTCTCGCGTACCCCCAACCTGCGGCCTGCATACCCCTGGGGGTACGTGTACCACAGGTTGAGAAATGCTGGTCTAAGATGCAACAGTGTGGAGGTGACAGACAAAAGGGAGGGAAGTGGAGGCAGGGGTAAATTGCAGGGGATGGTGTGTGTTTATGTCAGGTTCACCTACCTGGGCTTAATCCCCATACCACCATGGTAACTAAGAGGTTGTGCCAAAGGCGTCAGGGGAATGGTGGGTTTTGAGGAGAGACTAGTATCATGTACTGGGAAGCAGTTCCAGGCATGAGGGATGCTAAGGAAGAAGGGGTAGAGTCATTTGAGGGAGCCTAAGACCTTCAGAGGTCTGGGAGTGGTGGAGCTGGACAGGCAAAAGGATATGTTGAGATATGAGAGCAGAGTGATGAGATGGGTTAGGGGGACGAGTTGTGCTGAATCTGGGAGTGGCCAGAAAGGGTGTGGTCAGCACAACCAAATGCCTGATGATAGCAAACAATTCCAGACTAAACTCTGAGGACAAAGGGAACTTGAAAATGGGCAGCCAATGTCCCGTCCTTCCCTCTCTGCTTTCACCACCCCTCTCAGTGTTGCATTTCCTCTTCCTCTTCCGCTAGGCCAGTTGCAAATGCATGCATATTGCGAAAATCCCGATGTGGTCCTCTGCGGAAACAAAAGCGACTTGGAAGAGCAGAGGATGGTGAAAGAAGAGGAGGCAAAGGAACTTGCAGAAAAATATGGGCAAGTAACACATCCTTACAGTTATTGTTGCGGTTCAGGCAGAGTCAACTGTGTGTTGGTATGTCTTGAAACTTCTGTGGTGTAGCTTTGGGAAGTTCTGTGAAGCCTAACAGAAAGACCACGAGTGATCTTGTTGGCATTAGGAAGCTGAAACAATAGCAACAGACAACCCCAAATGTCACTTTCCGAGCCTTCCTAAAGGAAGGAAGCATTGTCTTTTGTGCCACTCAACAGCCTTCCATTTGGCGATGTCCCAGAAGAAGAGGAAGAAAAAACACCCCAAGATGTTGAGTTAGGAAAGAAAATTCTTTCTGATTCCAATGGGTCCAGGGCTGGCCCGAGACCACCTGGGCCAGCCTGCCCTGCAGGGGTGTGCAAGAGGTCTCCCTCCTTCCCAGCAGCATGATCTAACCCCCATTCTCCTTTCCTCCACACGTCTGCTCTATTCGCCTCCTCCTCCTTTTTGAATCCAGGGAACTGGAGAAGTGATGGAGGCAGGTGCCAACCATTCTGCTGCCTGAGACGGCCACCTTAGTCGCCCTCATGGATTGGGCTGTCCCTGAGTGGGTCCCTACATTTGGCTCCTCCCCTCCCAGAACAACTGGGGGTCACTAAATGTGCTTTCCACATTTCTCCTTGTCTCTTTTCCTTTTGCATCTATCAAATTGTAAACCGTTATTTTACACTGGAAACCATTTTGGAGTGGCAGAAAGAAAGCAGTATATAAATGTAGCAATTAAATAATAATAATAATGTTTCACATTTGTATAGCTGAATGTGCAAATTGCTTTGCATATATTATCTTAATGAAATTCGTACAACAACCCTATAAGGGAGTAAGTATTCTTATTGCAGCTGGAGGCTGAGAAGGAGTGGTTTGCCTAAGGCACCTGATGAGTTCATGGCAGAAGCCAGATTCAAACGGAGGAAGTCCTGATCTCGGTCTCTTACCCACTATATTTATTTATTTATTTATTTACAACATTTCTATCCCACCTTTCTCCCCAAAGGGACCCAAGGCGGCTTACAACAAAACAGAAAATACAAAAAATACATATAGATATTACTTTTTAAAACAGTAAAAAACAATTAACAAAACTAATAAAAATGTCTAAAAACTGATTTTAAAAGATTACATTTAAAACTATATATAATAAGGCACTGAGATGTATTGAGTGTGGGGCAGAGGTGGAGCTGGGCAGGGGGTGGTGGGGGCAATGGGCCCCCGGTGGTGCTGTTGGGCCCTGGGCGACAGGCGGGCAAGGCGGGGTGTCAAACTGGGTGGTGGTGTGGTGATTCGGGCCGTTTTGGCGGCACACCAGGCTGCCCTGCGCCTCTGTGTGCTGGAAAATGGCAGCGGCGACATCGTCTCCAGCGCGCGGGGGCACGGTCAGAGTGCTGCCAATGGTGTGGGGAATAGCACTGGCAATGGGGAGTCCCTGCTTCTCCCAGAGGAGGGTTCTTTGGGCTCTATGCCAGACCTGACACTGTTACAAGGCACATGACCCAGAAGCCCATGGAACAAACAGGCATGAAAAGCAGGAGGTGCCACCCTAGCTTATGATTGTTTGCTTATCTGTGCGGAAGTTCACATTACTGATGTGAACTGAAGCTCACCAGGGTCTGTCTAAAAGGTATAAATTGTAGCGGCACGAAAAGGTGGAGAAAACTCTTACGGGTAACTTTGATGTGGCACAGCAGCCTCTTGAGCGCCACCAAGTGAAGAGTCCAAGAATCTGCCAAGTCCATAAAAGAATGACTGTCCATCTGAGTTGTTCCAGGGAGGCCCTTGCAAAGCAGAATGGGCGATGGTCCTCATTTCACCAAAATGCCTTTTATTTCAGAACATCGCAATGTCACAGAGCACGCTAGCGATATTATCTCATTTGTTCCTTCCAGGATCCCATATTTTGAAACGAGCGCAGCCAATGGAACCAATGTCAGCAAAGCCATCGAGACGCTCCTGGACCTCATCATGAAGCGCATGGAACGGTGTGTGGATAAGTCCTGGATACCCGAAGGGGTAGTGCAGGCCAACGGTCGCAGCTCTGCTGAGCAGCTGAAGGAGGAAAAAGAGAAAAGCAAATGTAGTTGTTGAGGAAATAGACTTCATAGCAACGTTTAAATTAAGCTACAATAATACTACGGTTGAAATGTAATCTGATCTATTTACGGACCGCTACTGCCTTCTATAGACATATAAACATATATGTGATAAAAGCCTTGGAGTTTACTTTCTGATGAAACATTTTCCTTTGTGAGTAATTTAGGCAGAGATTGATTTGTATGGGTTGACAGTATTATTGGTCTGTCTTGGTTTCCAGGATATGAGTCTGCTGCTACCCAGCAGTGGAACGTTCTTCTCTAAGGGCCCCAATACTCTCCTTGCAGCAATAAAAACTATAATCAGGGGACGTGGGATGCTGCTTATGTTCTTGTTTTGGTAAGATTAAATAACTTGCCCTCACTCATCAGAGACATCCTGTTCTTAGACGTGTCATTTGCACCAAATAAATGATCAACAGATTTTTATAGGAATACCAAACTGGTCTGCCCTTCCGGCTTAATATTGCTTGAATGCTGATCTTAGTCCTAAATAGATGGGATAAGTGTTTGCATATATCTGTATAAATACATAAGTGTCATCTGCAAACTTTCTCATTTTTTTTTGACAGGAATATAGGGCAAGCTAATGCTTTGCGCTAAATTTCTTTGTCCCCAGCGTACGTTTGGAAAATCTCCTTCACAATTGGACCGAAAATGTTATTACTGCCTCTGTCGTTGGTGAGGTCTGTCTTGTTAATTAACACCTCTCAGTTTCTGCACCTGGTGTCTGTCTCTTTGTGTCTTGCTTGTCCCAGTAGAATCCTTGTCATTTGTTGCTATTATGCAGAAGGTTTGCTTTTGCTTATGTGTAATCCAAATGTCTAGATCAGTTAATTTATTCTCTGATAGAATATCAGGCAGGATCAGTATTTTGAATCGGACGTACAATCTACTAGGAGCGTCTTCTGTGTATGCTTGAAGTGACTGAGAGCAACACACAAGGCTTGCTCAGTTCCCATTCATTTCAATGTAGCATGTGCAAAGGGAGATGTAAATGACTATTTCTCCCCCCTCATCACGATGTGCCTACCAACCGTTCTTTCTGAGCAGCTAAACAGTCACACGTTTCTAAATATGTTGTCAAAAAGTCTTCATGTGTCAAAGGTGTCTATCCACATCTCAAGATGCCATAACCCAACACACAAGTTACACTTATGCTGTGCACATATAGCTGGGCCTGAAGTTGCAGCCCACAACTGCAGTTGGATGACTGAGAATTTCATCTATAGAAGCAAAATGTTTGTGCAGCTCCCTTCCTATATATCAGTCCCACTCGCCCAGCTGCCAAATGGTGTCCTGACTGGCCTGAGCTCAGGGCTGGCCCATCCATGAGACCACCTACTATGGTCATCGCAGAGAGCAGATTGGCAAGGGGTGCCTGCTGCCCGCTCAGCTCTCCTCCTGCTCCCTGGGTTTGCGGAGGAGGAAGAGAATGGAGCAGAAGAGGAAGCACAGAGGGGAGAGCGGTGGTGGGTTAGAGTGTCTGACATTTTAGCCCACCACTCTCCTCTCCTCCACATTTCCTCTTCTGTTCCATTTCCCTCTTCCTTTTCAAATCCAGGGAGCAGGAGTAGTAGTAGAGGTGGCCGCTGCTAAGCTTTTGGTTTTTTGGGGGGAGGGGAGGGGCAGCCTTGGGCCAACCTTGCCTGATCTTTCTATTTGGCAACCCTGATTCAGGAACTGGTGAATCCATGTTTGTTTGTTTGTTTGTTTTTAAAAAGGTCATACATTTGTGCTCCACTGGACTGTAGTCAGTCTGTTTACAAAGCTCCCAAAAGGGCTTATTTAAAAACACCCGTTTTGTAGCACCTTATAAGACTAGCAAATTTAGTTCTGCCTAAGTTGTCATGGTCCACTTCTTTAGATAAACACTCCTGGAATTGTGATCATCACGTGCCACAGGTTGTTTTGCAACCAGACACAGCTCCTCAACAAATTTTGAATAAATATAAGAATAGAGTAGCGTGGAGATTTACAAGACTTATTACACTAGGTAAAGAAGCACAGTTTATGGGTTTTTCAGCCATGTATATTTTAAAATTGAAGAAATAAAAATAGCAAGTTTTGTGGATTCATCTATTTTTATTTTTATTTCTTCAACTTTAAAATATACATGGCTGAAAAACCCATAAACTGTGCTTCTTTACCAAATATAAGAATATCTGAATATATTAGAAGCCAAAGGACAGTAAATGTTTGGTAGCTGGGAGTAATCACATTGCAGTATCCTGCAGATTTAGAAGCCATAACAAACAGCAACCCTTGTTTGTCGGAAATGTGGCCCAGTGGGGATGAAGAGTTGCTGTTGGTTCTCAGCAACAGGGTCAGTGCTAACATGCATGCACAACCCCCCCCCCCCCCAGGGTGTGCCACACGCAGCTTGCTTCCTCTTCTCAAGCTTAGGTCTCAGCGTATCAGGGGGCTGCATTTGCCCCCAACTTGCTCTCTGGCAGAGGTGAGGCCTACTGCACAGCAATTGCCTCAAGTGGCAGATTAGCAGTGGAAGCCTGCCTCTGTCATCCTATCTCTCTTCCCCACTTCTCCTTCCAGGCCTTGCTTTTGAAAACAAAAATGGAGCAGAACATTGATCAATAATTCAATATAGGACATTAACAGCGCAATCCACCGGAAGGATCCGGCTGGTAGCCCAGGGCCACCCACCAGATCCTGTGCACTGGCTGCCATGCTGCCGCCGGGCCGGAGGTCTCCTCGGGGAAGGGGACGCTTGTCCCCTTCCCCGAGTGTAAACTGGGGCAGGCCCTATCAGCCTCCTCCGATTTCCGCCAGCTAAAATGCTGGCGGAAGTCGGAGGAGGCCATGGCCTAGCTGCCTGGTGGGGGCGGGATATGGCTGAGGCCATCCCCCGCCCCCTCCCGGGCCGGCTACACCAATGGCCCCTCTCCCTCGCCTGGTGAACCGCCCCCATGCCCGCCGGATCCCGGCGTACCTTGTTCGGCGGCCGCAGGGGCGCTCCAGCACTGGAGCAAGGGAGGCCGGCCTCTGAGCCACCTTCCTTGCTCTCGAGTCGTCATGAATGTGCTTTACAGCACGTTCGTGATGTCTCCCAGCGACGGAATGCTCGTTCTGTCACCGGCTCCTCCCCCAGGATTGTGCTCTACATGTGTGTGAACATGGAAACATTGCACTTAAATATTTGCAACAGCCTAAGAAGCATGTCTTAGTGTTGACTTATTACTCGTGGGGGCCTCTTAAAGTACCCAGGCCTAGCAAAATGGAGCAGCACAGCACACAAAGCTTGACAAAGTTGTTTATAAAATGAAATATCACCTCACTCCTTGGATGGGATGCCCTGCCTGGAACTCTACCACCTGTTTATTCAATGGGCAGTAGTTCACGGCTAAAATCCAAAGCAGTTCCTTGAAAAACATATTAGTGCGTGACTTGACTGCTGGAACAGCAGTGGTACATTTCCCTTAGTCTGGAGATAGGTTTTAGATTTGATACTGTAAGGCTGAAACTGCTGTATTTTGACCTGTATGTATTTACAGTACTATATAAAAGAAAAAATTTATCTCTTTGTACTGCCACAAAAAGATCTCTATTAAAAATGAATTATAGCAGGCTTTGGTGTCTTTGACTTATTTATAGCAGAGATCAGGAACTTGCGCAGATTCAGGAGTTTGATAGGAATCTTCTGAAATGGAGGGTTGTGGCCACTCATAAACGCACTTTAACCAGCTCAAGGTCCGCACTTGTCCACAATCTCTTGTCTGATGCTGCGCTGAACAGCCAGAGATGACAAGGAGGCTCTGTGTATTTCTACCTGTGTATATCTTGGAACTGACCTCCTCCACCAGTTAAGAGAGAGACCTGAAATAACCAGAGGTGGCTCCTCATTCCTGGGGCTCTGCAGAACGTATGTTTTTGAGTTACCAGCTCATTTCTGAGACGCTGAGGGGGTTACTTTGACCAGTGGATTGGTGGGAGCACAAATCATTCACCCCAACCACACTTCCTGCTCTTTGAATTCAAAAAGACAGAAGAGGAAGCGTGGAGAAGAGTGGTGGGCTGCTAGAGTATCTGGTGACTTCACCTCCACACTTCCTCTCCCACTCTGTGTCCCCTCTGCCACACTAGCTTGGCAAAAACTGGATGAGTGCCACAGCTTGGCAGTAAAGCTTGCAAATAAGGCAAGTGAGCTAGATCTATGGGGAGAGAGATGGGCCTCCGCTGGTTTAGTTTCTCCACGTCTGGGTTTGTTATTTTAGTTCAGGTAATTATATATAACTTTCTCGAGACAGTTTTTACAAGTAGAGTGGGTGCTGCCTGACAGAGATGGCATAAAGAAAAATGTTCAAATAAGATAGAAAAGGGCCATTCATGGCACTAAACCATGGGCAGCCAAATCCAGCATACGGATCGCCCACCGGATCCCATCCCCTGCCGTGGCTCGCCATGTGGCAGGCCGTAGGTCTACTCAGGGAAGGGGATGTTCATCTAAACATCTAAGGGGATGTTACTCTAAAGGAGGCACAAAAGCGTGCCTTACGGCATGTTTGTGACAGCTGCCGGAGCGCTTGCTTTGGCGCCAGAAGTTTAGGGTGGATTTTGTCCTTCCGGAGGCATCTTTCTGAACTGAAAAATTTTTCCTCTGAGGCATTTTTCAGAATTACAGGAATAATAGTGTTCATATGAACCAGCCCCGGCCTAAGGTGATGTGCCCAATAACGCGCCCTTAGCTCATAGCATCGGTGCCTGCCACACACATCCTCCCACTCCCTGGATTAGAAAAGGAAGAGGGGAATGGAGGAGAGCAGAGTGGTGGGCTGGAGTGTCTCTGTTCTCCTTTTGGAATCCAGGGAGGAGCAGGAAGAGAAGTAATGGAGGTGGGCACAACCACCAAGCTGCTGCCTGTGACAACTGCCTTGGTCAGACCATGGATGAGCTAGCCCTGGTTCCCATTGCTGTCAGCAGTTGGAAGGTGGGCAATCTTTATTCAACGCTAAAAGGAATCCTTTTGGGGCATAAATGGGAAAGGTGTCTCCAATTTAATTGAGGGAAAATATAAATTGATCAGCTTGCAGAGACTTTCCAGCGCAGATGCAGCCGTGCCAACGGGACGCACACTGCACCCTGTGGTGGGGAGGCAGTCACGGAGGCCTCCTTAAGGTAAAGGAATGTTTGTTCCTTATCTCGGGGCTGCATTGTGGCTGTATTGGCAGTGGAAAGTTGTTTAGGATTGGGCTGTGAGGCAATGCTGCTCTCTCTAGGTCATGAAGAAGTACTCTAACAGCTTTGATGACAGGCCTGAGTGAGACCTAGTAGTCCTAGGTCTTGCAGTGAAACTCTGCAAGCAGCACCTGCATAGAATCTGCTTTTGCAGCCCGTGTATATTTTCTCCATTAAATTTCCCTCTGTGCACATGAAAACTTTCCTGCAGATCAGTCAGAGCTATAAGGGCATATTTTCTAACTTGACTAGGGACAGTTCCTGCTTTCTGGAATTTTTCTCTGATTAATTGCCATCACTGATTTTGCCTTGAGGGAATGCCTTGCTACAACTTTGTGTGCATGAGGTGCCCCAGCTGTGATTTTTCAGGTTCCATTCCTTCCCCAGGACCTCTATAAATGTAATTTAATTTAACACCACCACCCCTTTGCATGTATCTTGTTTTTCTTAGCAAGCATGCACATGAATGGACACGATATCATATCCTGTACTGTCCAGCCTGTAGCAGCCTGCTACAGTATTCCACATATGGATGAGACTCATTTGTGCTTTCATCATTAACCAGATCGCTAGGCAAATGTCGGGTTTTTTCTTTTCCTACCATCTCTTTAACCACAAGAACAAACATGCATCCTCTTGTCTTTTAAATGAGTTCAGGACGAGCTACCGCAGAATACAGCAGAGGGAAGACAGGCTTCAGTGATATACAGTGATGGCTGAAGGGAGAGAGTCTGGATAGGCAGATTTGGACAGTGATCCTCCTCAGTATGACAATTTGGGTGTGCTACAAGCTTGGCGCTATTTCCACCTGTGAAATGCTGACGGACGTAGTGGAAGGATGCAGAACTCAACCGCCGAGGCTCCCTTCCTGGGTGGCCCAGCCAGCTTCTGGGTTCCTCGGGCCGCTGCTTCCAGAGTGCTCGAGGCGCTTCGCAGCCCTCCGACTGACAGAGGGCACTGCTCCCCGGACTTTCCGGCAGGGACGCTCTAGCCGACAAGGGAAACAGCGTACCGGAACTTCCGGTCCAGGCCTCGCTTGCTCCTTCCTTTTTTCTTCCTTCGCTTCTGATCGTCTGTCTCGGCGAGGAGATGCGCGTGGAGAAGTGTTACTTCTGCTCCGGTCCCGTTTACCCGGGACACGGCATGCTCTTCGTGCGCAACGACTGCAAGGTCAGCAATGAGGAGGGTACCTGTGAACATGTGCGGAGGACCGTTCGCGAACAGGGCGGGGGCGACACCTTCCTTTTGTCACTGGCAAAGCTGCTTGGCAGGCAGAAGTCAAGCAGGTGAAGCGCCTCTTTGCTTTTGAATCATTATATTCCCGTTTATCTCCTCCTCCTGCCTTTTTGCGTAAACGAAGGTTAATCCACCTGGCAGCGTCGTGGGCCTGCTTGGTCTCCACCTGCTGGATCTCTGCCTGCCAGATTGCAACCGAAGGCTCAGGAGCAGGGCTAGAGAAAAGTACTTCAGGCTAGCAGGAGCTTTCCACTTTTATGCTCCCCACTTGATAGGCACATTCCTGCTCAGGGCTGGATCCTTGTCCCATGACACCCTTGTATTGTCTTCTCGTTTGAGGCAGGATGAGTGTGGCCAAAAAAAGGTGCCTCTTTCCACCTGCTACATAGTGGGAAGACCAGGTTTGCCTCCTCAAAAGGGTGGGGAGCCTCCTTAGCTGCAGAAGAGCAGGGATGTAATTTGGCTTGTTGGTGATTAGTCAAAAGCTCAATGTGGGGTGGGATGATAATTCGCAGTGCAAGGAGGACGCAAGGTGGTTCCCCACTGCTGCCAGATTTTCTGTCTGGGAACTCAGAAAATCATTGGTCACAGTTTCATTTCTGTTTCTTCAAGTTACCTTGTAAAGGAAGCATCTTCCTAAAGACCAGGGATATGAACGGGTGCGTTTGACATGCCTGTTGACAAAGCCCTTACCAGACCAGTCTCCCTCTGTTCTGGGAGATGTAGTGGGCATTTGGCGGTACTCTTGGGCTGGACCTTTTGTGGGTCAGATAGAGCACTTCAGCCTCTAAAGCTGTTGCATTGGCTCTGTTGCCTTGCAGGTGTTTCGGTTCTGTAAATCAAAATGCCACAAAAACTTCAAAAAGAAGAGAAATCCCAGGAAGGTCAGATGGACCAAAGCCTTCCGGAAAGCGTCTGGAAAAGAATTAACAGTGGTAAGTGTGTTCTTGAGGGATGTAATGTGCACCATGGAGTGCAAATCCCATTAAAAAAGATGAGAATTTTGCGTGGATGTTATTTCTGTCTAGAATCCAATGCGTCAGATGCATGAAGTGTACTCCTTTTTTTGGCAGGTGTTTGTGTGTAATGGATACAGAGGAAAAAAAGGAGAGGAAATGAGAACAGTGAGTGGAAGGGCCATAGCCCAAAGCAGCTGGTAGAGCAGCTGCTTTGCATGCAGAAACACCCAGGTTCGCATAGAGAAGTAATATTTATGGGGTTTTTTGCCATGTGAAATCAGCTCTTAAACTAGAAGAAATAAAGCGAGTTCTTACACTAGTCCGTTGAGATTCCTGTAGCTTTGATCCTACCGGTATGGAAAGCGGGCGATCCAAGCGGACTCTCCAAAGCAGACAAAGTGATGAAAACAAAGTCCTTTTTTCTTCTTGGCTTGCTTGACGTTTCATCCAGACCCTTTGGATTTTCTCAAAAGCAGAGAGAACTCAGCTAATGCTCAGAAGTTGAACACCCAGGTTCAATCTCTGGCAACATCTCTAGGTAGGGGTAGGAAACCTTCCTACCTTAAAACCCTAAAGACTGACTGCCAATCAGTGTAGATGGTACTGAGCTAAATGGACCAATGACCTGACTCGATATAAGGCAGCTTTCTATGTTTATATATAGGAAACTGTACTTCATGGTTGCGTACGTCATAGATATGCGTACAGTGATCATACCCCTTTGTGTGACATCATTACCTTGGGTAGCTTATTTCTAGAAAGGTGGGATAGAAATGCTAATAATAATAACTGCATTGTGTACTTCTAGGGGCTCATTGTTGAGGTGGGTTTCAAAGGTGAATGATGGGAGGATATCATCCACTATCCAACTGTTGGAGGAAGAAAAAACTTTTCTGATCCTGGTTTGTAGTGTTGACCAACTGGAACTTCTTTTACAGGACATGCCAGCTTTCTCTTGACTAATAAGCAAAGTTAACAAGTCCTTAGAAGACCTTCTGGGAACTTGGTTGTGCCTTATTAATTCCTCTCATTTTATCTATGCAGGATAATTCGTTCGAGTTTGAGAAACGGAGAAATGAACCTGTGAAATACCAGCGAGAGCTTTGGAATAAGACTGGTATGTTCACTTTATGTTCACAGAGGGGCAGAATTTCTAAACAACCTGACACTTGCATATGTAACGCTTCTTTTCTTGTCACAACTTGGCAGATCACAGGATGTTACATGTAAAGGTGCCTGTGATTTTTTGCGTCAGCATTTGCAAAAGGTGTACGGAGAGGTCTTGTATTCTGGAGACAGAGTATTTTTTGTGTGTGTTTTACAAAGTCTGTCTCTAATCTAGAGATGCATATTAGGCTTTTTCCTTTTCTTAAAGAGCAGCCTTTCTATATCTGCACAGCAGCCTGCATTTTTAACTTCTCGAAGCAGGGGTTTTGTTTAGTGGCTAATGTGAATTTCTTTACCAGCCCTAATCCATTAAGGATGGAAAAACAAGTGAAAAACAAAGAATCACAAATACATATCATCATTGATACTGTGGCTGTTGGTTTTGTATTAGTTTTTTGAAAGATTCTAGCAAGACAAATCTCAGAGTCTTCAGTTTGCTTGCATCCTTTATTGCTGTCTTAACAAGCTCTAGACATGTGTTCTTTGTATGTTCAGTGTCCACACATGTTTGGCAGCATCTTGGTGGCCAGCTTCAATGCAACCAATGCCCATTCATTAGAATACTTATAGAGAGCCCCTGTGCATATGGCTGTGTGCCCAGAAGGTTCTCTCCCAAGGAGTTGAGAACCCTGATTTTTCAATGTTTCCAGATAATGTAGAGGTCTATACAGATATCTTAATGAATACACATAAGTTGGGTGGGTAGGCTAAGATAGTGACTGGGCCAAGGTCACCAAGTGAACATCATGCCTGAGTTGGGATTTGAACCCAAGGATCTGTAATCTTAGTCTAGTGCTCTAACCACTACACCACACTGGCTCTATTGCCATTGGAATGCTGCAAACCCAACCCACCCTGCCATGTGTTAATTATAGTGTATAATGTGTTGTTAGATATCAACATAATACTTTTAGCTATTGAAAGTGCTTCACATGCTTTTTCAGTAATCTGTACAATAGCCTTTCAAGGTGGTCTTCGTTGTTATTCCCAGAGGAAGAGGGCTGAGGGTGGCTTGTCTAAAGCCACCTCATCAGCTCTGAACCACAGACTTCCCGACTTGCATTACAGCCGCTTTCTATGTAGAATTTACAGTACTCTTTTAAACTTCAGGGACCAGAACGCAAGCACGGCTCAAAACAAGTGGTGATTAATACTGCAGCTAACTCCTAATGTTGTCAACCCATCTTTGTTTTTCAGTGGATGCAATGAAGAGAGTAGAAGAGATCAAGCAAAAGCGGCAAGCCAAATTCATCATGAACAGGTATGGGGCATTTTTTTCCCTCGAGATCTCCCCTGGGAAGAGCTTTTAGTCCTAGTTTTGTGTTTGGAAGTACAGTAGCCACACTTTGAACTGGAATTGACCTATATTCATTAAGTCTTTGCATATGTTCTTCACTGAAGGAAATGTAGTCTCTCCCGCTCCTATATGTAAAATGGGAGTACTGTACAGCAATACCTTGACTTTCATCCACTTGACTTTCATTGCTTTGCTCTTTCAGCAGTTTTCAGTCATAACCACATTTCGTCCACGTGCTTTCCTCTTTCGTCCAGTTTTGTCCAACCTTCCACAATGTTTGTCGACGTTGCTATGTTTATTTTTCTTTCTGTTTAGGCTTTGCACGTATTTGCATGTGTTATATAATTAGTTATTTACGTTTTTCGCTGGCCAAAATAAGTTTGCAAGTTAAATAAGGCTATTCATCCATTTTTGACTTTCATCCATGCTCTGGTCCCTAACCAGACGAAAGTGCAAGGTGTTGCTGTAAGAGATGAAAGTAAGTAAGGATGGTTCTGGGGGCAAATACAATTAAAAGCATTGGCAGTTTAAATGTGAGGTGGACTTTGCATGTCGTTATTGTCTCAAGTCCCTAGGATCCAGGTGTTCTTTGCTGTATTCCTTTGTCAGGACTGGTTTTCTTGCAATTTCCACTCGCTGTGGCTTAGATGAGTAACCTCACAGGCAGGAAAATACACTGTCAATGTGTGTTTACAGCTTGCTCTTGCTCCTATGTCCTGTTTGCATGTGATTTTGGAATAAAGGTGTTTCTTAGTTTTAGATTATGCTGAAAGGGACAAACTTACAATTTTAATTAAGGAGAAGTCAATATATTTTTTTTGAATAATTGGAAGCCACTTATGACTTTTTAAGAGAGAGAGAGAAATGAAGTGATAATTTGTGGTTTTAATGAATAGACTGTTAGAGATATTTTAGCTCAGTTGGATATTATAAGTAGATAATAGAGAATAGTGTGCTAGTAGGATTTATTGCTTCACGCTTGCTGTAATCTTTCGATATACTATATATTTTTAATATATCAATAAATTATATATATATAGGAATAAGGGTGTTTCTTTTCCTGTCCCTGTACCCACAGGTTAAAGAAGGGCAAAGAGCTGCAGAAGGCACAAGACATCAAGGAAGTCAAGCAGAACATCCACCTCATCCGGGCTCCACATGCAGGTGAGGCTGGAAGTGGGGCAAGATGGAGCTGAGGGGGCAGGAAAGCTCGTAACATTGAGCATCGGGATTTCTAAAAAGCCCTTTGAAGTAAAAGCAGCTAGCAGGACTTGTGAATGCTGCTGGTAAGCCACAGGTTGCCTTCCATGCTTTGGCCTCAGTCTGCTAGCAAAGGAGGCTGATCAACTTTAACTAACAAAGTTTGTGGGGATGGAGTTGCCTTTGGATTCCCTTGAGCATAGTGAGTGAGTGAGAGAATTGGCAACCAGAACTGTGCATAGAATTTCAAGTGCGGCTGCACTATAAATTTATATAAAGGCATTAAGGTAGTGACAGTTTTGTTTTCGATGGCTTTCCTAATATATCTCTAGCATGTCAATAAGAGAGAGCTTCAAAATGGCTTAAGAAAAATTATGCACAAAGACACTTGCAGTGCAATTTTACTCTTGTTTACTTTAAGTGCAATCTTATGCATGCTTACTCAGAAGTACCTAAGTATCACCGTGTTCTATGGGGCTTTCTCCCAGGTATGTGGGCATAGGATTGCAGCCTTGTGCTACAATCCTATGCACGCTTACTCAGGAGCAAACTCCACTGAAATTGAGTGAGTGTGGGTAGGATAGGACTGTGCGAGAGAGACAGTGCAATATGTTCGGAGTTTGTATACAAATGCTAAAATCCTGGAAGCTGAGTGGTTTCAGGCAGTGTCATGGGCATATCGGAAACCTGATTCAAGAGGGATAACCAAATGGACACCATTTTCTCTGAATTAAAAAAAAAAATGTATCTATGTATCTATGAAAGAAGGTATCTACACAATCATAGAAATTCTGTCCCTAAAAGGTCATCTTGTGGGGGAACAATAATACCCCAACTCTGATGGTGACACTGAGATATAGGGAGATTCCTGTAGGCAACACAGGAAATGTCCCAATGGGGACAGCTTCAGTTGCCTAGGCAAATGGAAATATGAATCAATTGTGGCAGAGACAAAATGTGCAGATACGATAAAGGTCTGTGCCTTGATACAACATTGGGTCCTGGAGCCAACAAGAGGGGACAGTGTTGGGTACCTCTTGATCAAATCTTAAGTGGTACTCAGGACTGATGCAGGACTGCAGTATTGACAAACTGCTTAGCAGTGGCTACGGGGAAGCTCAGGAGAAGGCCACTTCTTGTCCTGCTTGGGAGCTTCTCAGAGGCACCTGACTGTCTGGCTGCTGTTGGAAACTGCCTGCTGGGCTGAATGGGCCTTTAAAAAAAAATCTGATTCAGCAAGGCAAGCTACTTAGCTGCTAAACCAAATAACTTGTTGGTAATTTTAACAACACAGGAATATCTGTTCCTTCCGGGAATGTGTACAGGAGAAGTTGCTCATGGATCAGACTTAAGAACAATTGGCACTTTCTGCCAGTGTGGAAAGCAGGAATTATCCGAAGTATTTCACACACTCCTTGAATTCTGGAGGGGAGCCTGCTTTGTGCTTTACATGAAAAGCTGGCGAACTGAAAAGGCGATCTTTTAATTTCTTTTTCAGGCAAGGCCAAGCAGCTGGAAGACAAGATGGTCCAGAAATTACAGGAGGCTGTGGAAATGGAAGATGCTTCTTAGAACGCTTCTCTCCCTGTGTTGGGACCCATCTAAGCATGATGTTTCATTTTTGTGTAGTAAAAGGAATGGTGGCACTTTTCTCCATGAAATGCCAGGCTCTGTCTCTGGCACTACAGCCCCATCCAGGGCAGTTGTTGAAGCTGCCTTACAAATCATCCATTGGAATTGGCTCTTAATTGCAAAAGAGAGGTAAAGGGGGAGTAAAATAGCTGCCATGGAGATGGTGGATTTTATACAAGAAACTCTGTTATTTAAACCCAGTGAGATCAACAGTCTCACAAAATAAAGCATGTGGTTGCAGATGTTTGGGTGCCTAGAGTTCAATTGCCTTTTGGGACCAGTGAATAAGTCAAGAAATGATGGTTTGAGAGGTACTGCTTGGTATGTGTTGTCTTGAGACTTGTAAAATTCAGCATACTATTTTCAGATGGTTTTTTAAAAATGCTAAATTTCAATGGAGGGCAGAATTCACACCCATGTGCTCTGGAGCTCTGATGTAGCCATCAAATGGGCATGAGTCACAAGTACCAGCTTCGATGCTGGATCTTCCCTGTAGATGGTGCCCAGCACCTGTGACACCTTCGCGTCGAGGTTTTCAGTTCATAATTAAGATCTCTTTCTTAGGCCAGCCCAGTTTCTTGTAGGAAATTACCCCCCTGCTGATTTGTGTGTTCATGTGCGCCGTATGTTTGGTGACGGCAGCTGCTAAACTCGGTGGATATTGGACATTAATGTAATCAGAACCACTCAGCCAGATGGATTGGAATGTACACCCACCTGTAAGTGGTGGTTCAGATCTTAAAATGTTGCTTTGTACTAGCAAGACATGGCAAACTTCAGAAGGAATATAAGCCTTTGTTTATGTTCCGTGAACACATTTCATTTGTAATGGCCTGTAGATGCCACTCCATCTTGTACCTCTGCTCCCCAAGGTACAGCTCCAGCTCCTTTTGTTTGAAATCCACTGCTGCTTAAGCATTTTTCACTCTGATCACCCGTAACCTGCCTGTCATGCCAGCAAATGCTACTCTGATGAATGGGCATCTTCAATGACCTTATTTTTTAATTCTTTTTCAACTCTCGGCTTATGCTGACTTGGTCAGCTGCTGTTTCTGATAAGGCAAGTGGTTCTCAAACGTTTTAGCACCGGGACCCACTTTTTAAAATGACACTGTATCGGGACCCACCTAGCTTTATGAGACTTAAAATCTAGAAATAAATATATTTACAGTATTTATTTACAAGAGCTCAGCTGCTTGCAGGGTAATTAGCAGCTATCTTGCAAAATGCAGGGGCTCAGCTCTTTGAAGGGCAATTAGCAGCTATCTGATTTTTGAATAGCCTCAGCGCTTGAGGCAATTACTTATCTGATCTTTCCATCACCTAGGTCCCACCCAAAATCAGGTCGCAACCCACCAAGTGGGTCCCAACCCACAGTTTGAGAAACACTGTGATAGGGTATATCTATGGTACTTTAAAAAAAAATTAAATGGACTCTGCACTAAGAAAAGGTGATTTATGTGGCCTCCACAGATCATACAAGTGAAATACCTTTGCATATGTCAAAATTATGTTAGTTGGGGGAGAGGGGGATGAGTTTGAAGCCTCCCTGCATATCGGCCAATGCATGGTAGAAGAAGTTTTCAAGATGCTGAATTGCATGGTATCTTCCAAAACCGCAGAGCAGTCTTGCAGTAGTCCTTGCAAAATTTCGAATCTTAGCATTGTCTTGGGCTGCCAAAGCACTTGGGGTCAGTGCTAAGCCCTCCCCTACTCTTCAATAAATAGAAGGGGAAGCTCTCCATCCACTCACCCCATGTTACAGCTCCTAGGCTGTGCTGGCTTTAAGGGGTCAGGGCTACTCTGATAGCCTTGGCAATCTTGTCGTCCAGCATAGTATTTGCTGCATTCACCGCTGTCATACGCTGGGTTGATGCTTTTATTGAGCTATGCATCATCACCCCAAAATCTCTTTCCAGGTTCATCACTGACACCTCAGACCCTCATATGTGACATTGGGATTTTTTGTCTTGTGGCTCTTCTGGACGAGGAGAAGGGTCTATGGGTCTTGCAATGGCGTTGTCAGGCCTGTCCTCCTACTGTTCTGTGCCAATGCCTGCCCACTGCAGCCACTGGTGGGAAATGAGAGCAAAGCATGATTTCAGCCATGGGAGGGGATGGAACATATGTATCCTAGAGAGCACCAGCGTGATGCTTCCTCATACTTCAGACTTTTCCCCAAAGTTGGCCACAGCTGATTTCTAATAGCCAGAAAAATGCTATGAAGAGATGCTAGGCCCGGTGTCTATGTTCTGACATGAGCCCTGACATTAAACCTTGCTTGTATTGAACTGCTGTGCCTCTTGGTTCATAAAATATTACTAATTTTCCCCCTGTGTGGAACTGACGTGCAATTTATTCTTGGGGGAGTAAGCCCAAGAGTGAAGGATGATAGTCTTCGAAATGCGTCCTAGATGAGTAAAACAGAGACTGATGTACCCAGCTGGTTCCTTGAGCCATGATTCATAACTAGGCCTGTTACATACGTAAAATATTAAAGCTGATCTCTGCAAGGTTTTCCTTTGGAGCCTATAAAAAATTCACTTTCCCCTTGCAAATACTGAGTAACTCACTAAAATGGATGACGCTTGTATGCCAGAAAAACAAGTTCTTGGGTACACCAAAAATGAATGGTAGGGAAATTTACAAATGTAGCACAGAAAAGCAGAGGAGTTATTGATTCTGGTGTAGTTACACAGGAATGCTCAGCGCTCTGCTAACATTCCTAATGTTTGTGTCTTGTTGTCTGTCTATATGTTAAATGCTGATTTTTTCCTTTGGGCAAATGGAGAGGGAAAAGAGACATTTCGAGAAGGGGGGTCTGTTTACGTGGAAAATTTATTTGCCACCTTCAGCAAAAGAGGTCTTGGGAGTAGTTTACAGTAAACATCTTGAAATACAATTAAAAAAAACAAGGTCAAGCACAGAAGCAAAATGCAGAGCAGACAACATGCTAGTGTAAAAACTCAATTTAAAACCAAATTGACCTAAAAATTACCACTTAGATTGTGCAGACATCATGCTTGACGACGGTTTGTTGCCTTAATCCTGATTAAGAATAAAGCAGGTAGAGCATCCTTTTACCTTATCAAACTAACAGCACAATCCTATGCGTGTCTGCTCAGAAGCAAGTCCCACTGTGTTCAATGGGGTTTGCTCCCAGGAATGTACAGGGCTGCTGCCTAAGCCTCCTCCCTCCTACCCCAATGGCAATACCACAGACACCTGCTTATCTTATTGCACAGTTGGCCCAAGACCTTCCACTGCCTATGCTGTACGCCAGCCCCCTTTACCACATGGCTAACCCCAGCCACCACGATATAAAACTCAATTGCTGCTGTTCCTCCTGCTCCCTGGATTGGAAAGGGAAAAAAGGAACAGAGCGGAAGAGAAAGTGTGGAGGAGAGGAGAGTCTAACACTCTACCCCAGTGGTTCCCAAATTGGGAGGTGGGGCTCCCTGGGGAGTCGCGGAAACCAGCCAGGGGAGCCGTGGAGTGCCATGGAATCCTCTCGGAAAACTGCAATGCCAATTGGCAGGCATCAACATCATGTAATAGGGAGCCACAGCCAATGGTCAAGGGAGCCGCAGGTTGAAAAGGTTTGGGAAACACTGCTCTACCCAATTGCTCTCTTCTCCATGCTTTCTCTTCCACTTCATTCCCCTCTTTTTCTAGTCCAGGGAGTAGGAGGAGCAGCAGGATGCCTCTAGCCAATCCACTGCCTGAGGCAACTGCCCTGGCTGGCTTTATGGGTGGACCAGTCTTGGCTTAATTCAGGTAACAGTCACAGTTGGTACAAAACCATTGTTTCTAATTCCACTTCACTTCCTGATTGGCAGCCAATCCCAGTTAAGGTAGTTTGACACAATGGTTAAGAGAACGAGGCTGTAGTTGTGGAGGGAAAGGCGGGATATACAGAGAAGAGTTGCTTTTTTACTCTTCTCCAGCACCTTCAAACTGGAGTTGGTATTTATTTAGAATAGCTTATATGCCACTTTTTAACTCATTATGTTTGAAAGCCACCCTGTAAACTCACTCAGTGAGATCGTAAAATGCAAAGAAATGCAATAAAACTGAGTCAGTAAAATCATAAATGGAACAAACAGAACAGCTACAGTACCAATATTATTTGTTAAAATCCTGAATGAATGAAGCTAACTAAAACTCGGCAGAGGCAGTGCCAGGTGATTCCCCCGTAGGGAGAGAATTTCACTGCAGATGTGCCACCACTGGAAAAACACCCTATTGTTGCTACTTGCCTAACTTCTGCTAATCCAGTTAGTTACCTGCATGAACTAAAGGAGGCACTATTTCATACAGTGTATAATCTATGGAGCTGGCTACCACAAGATGTGGCGATGGCCACCAGCTTAGATGGCTTTAACAAGGGATAAGACAAATTCATGAACGACAGGTCTATCTCTGGCCAGTAGTCACGACAGCTATATGCTTCCTTCAGGTTCCGAAGCAGTATGCCTCTGAATACCAGTGGCAGGGGAGTACCAGTGAGAGAGGAGCAAGCCTTAATCTCCTGTTTCTGGGCTTCCCAAAGGCAGCTAGTTGGCCACTGTGGGAAACAGGATGCTGAGCTAGATCCAGCAGGCCTCATGTTCTTAGTCTGGATGTTCTTGTGGCATGGATACTGGCCAGGCCCTCTCCATCTGGGAGGTTCAGGTTTGGTTATTTTCTTTTGGGAGGGGGAAGGTCTGGATTCTTTTTTTAAAAAGAAAGATTTGAATCAAGTCCAGATATCTATCCACTGCAAAGCCTTGTTTCTGGAGAGTACCAGTATAACTCAATTGCAATTCATCTCCTACTACAGTTGAAACTCCTGCAGTTTTTAATTGGGCAGGATAACCGCCTCCCTGCCTCTGGCTCAACTCAAACTCAAGAGAGAGCATGGTGGGGCTTTCTGAGCTCCAACAGCACACTGTCAATGCCAGCATTGTGTCACTTTCTTGAACATCTTCATAAAGGAGATGCTTTAAGGCAGAGGGTATGGGATGGGAAGATCTGCCCCTCAAAGCTTTCTTAAGTAGAAATATGGAAAGCAGGCAGATGTGTGAGGTGGTGGCAAGCTGACATTCTTGAGGAATTTGGTGATTTCTGCAGAGAGCAAAGAGGGGGAGGGATAATTCATTTTAGGTAGTCAGCGAAGCTGGAAAATGTAATTTGGAATGAAGAATATCATTGTATAAATTAATTTATATAAAAAAGCCCCATTAAGTATGTCAACACAGCTAGATTAATCTAATAAAGTTGCAAAAGCATTACAGACATAACAATGAAACCAGCTGCCTCTGTTTTTCCGATGCTAATGCCTATTAATTTCTCAGACATATACAATTAGACCTCCCCCTCCGTGCCTGCTCAAGCCATAGGAACAGTGGCTGCTGCTGCCACCGGCAGCAACAGCAGCCCTAAAACGCCTTGGCTGGTTTAGGATTCTGGTAACCTTCCTTTGTGTGTGTGTGTGTGTGGGAAGTGCACTATGAATATGCTTGTGTGCGATTGTCCATCTCAGTGCAGCCAAGTGTATTTGGGTGTGTGAGAGATCCCTGGGGCCAGGAGCAGAGTCTCTTGGCTTCCATCCCACCTACCAGGATTCCTGGAAGGTCTCCACCTATTACTTTCTAATTGATCCAGTTCTGGATAAAGACCTGGAGTGAGTTCCAGCTGCAGGGCTCCTGTACACGCTCAGAGTGATCAAACTGATAAATGGTAACTTTGGAAGGAAGTGCTGCTGTCAGCAGGAGCGGACGGCCTCTCTTGATTTTGCAGATGGCTGTGTGCCGCTTGAATTTTTCCCTTACATTGTCCTAGCCTCATGCCTAAACTCTGCCATATAAATGGAGGTGTTTTGTCATTTAATAGACAAGAGCACCGTAGTGCCAGCAGGTATTCCAAGACTCATGCTACAAAATGGAAAGCACTAAAATTACCCTGAAAATGCCCATTCCCAGTCTCATTTCCTTCCTGTTGGGCACCACCCTTTCCAAGCTCCTCCATCCCTTCAACCTGTCTGTCTTTGTTTACAAAGCTATAAACTGCCATTAGAAGCCGCTTTTACTGAATCTGACCATTGGTCCATTTAGGGCAGTACTGTCTTCTACACTGATCAGCCGTGGTGCTCTAGGGTTTTTACAGATGGGGGGAGGGTGTTTTTCCCTATCCTACCTGAAGATGCTTCTCGGAATTGAATTGGGGAACCTTCTCGGATCCAGCAGCAGGGTGAAGTGGGCTCGTTCACAGGACAGCATGGCAGATGCCCCCACGGATGGCCTGCAGAGGGAGGTTAAATTATTATTAATTTAACTAATATTGTTAATTTAACGAATAAGAATATTTACCGTATTGGTCTGAGTATAAGACTCACTTTTTTCTCCTAATTTAAGTTTTTAAAGTAGGGGTGCGTCTTATAATCAGGCTGTTGCAATTTAATGCCAGTGATTTAATTAATTTTTTTTAATAGCACCAAACTTTAAGGGTGCGTCTTATAATCAGGTGCGTCTTATACTCGGGACAATACGGTATATACCACTTTCCAACAAAGAAGTTCACAAAGCAGTTTACATAGCAAACCAATAAATGGTTCCCTGTCCCCCAAAAGGGCTCATAATCAGGCTGCTTTTCCTCTTCTCTTGCTAAAAGAAAACAAAGGGAAAGATTTGACAGAAGGACAGAATTGGGGCATGTGATTATAATAGAAAAACAATAATGGGAAGGGAGGGAAGGCAGCAAAATGTCATGGGCCAGCACTGGACCTGTGGACCCTCCCCATGTACACTGATGCTGTTGAATAAATATTAACAGCACAATCCTATCCAACTTACATCACCGGTGTAACCAGCGGTGCAGCGAGAACAGGAGGCCCCAGAACGGAAAGGGGATTCACTTCTTCTACTCCAAAGGGGGATTCAAAGGGGATTTAGATCTCCCCTCCCCTCCAAAGCCTGCTGCCCTGCCCTGCCCTCCCCTACTGGTTACACCGGTGGTGTAAGTTGGATAGGATTGCACTGTAAATCATTGTAGTAAAGCTCAGTGATGGGTTGTGCCACCTTTCCTCTTTCTAAATAGAAGGCTGAGTATTTAAGAATGACACCCATTTAGGGGAAAAAACGAAGGGTGGTCATGGGGGCGTGGAACAGTCATACGTAAGACCTTTAGCAGAGGGCGCAAGGCTTTGAAGGCTGGCCGTGCGAAGCGACAGCTGATGCAGCCGAGTCTTTGTTCATAATTTATTCCAAGAATGCAGAACCACCAGTCTAGTGTCAGAGAATTGTTGTTCTCCTTTGCTTCTGAATTTAATGCATTTCTTGAACAGAACTGGCTTCATGTGGCATCACTTCACCTGCTTCTCTGCACTGCATTTGCGTGGGGAAGAGGGTAAGCATGCAGTCAGCTGGAAGCGGTGCCCACCTTCGGCTTGCCAAAAGCCAGGAACCTGCGGGGTGCATCTCAGGTTCTGAGAGCTCCATAACACTACTACTAATTAATTTCCAATGTGTAGTAGTGGTAGTGGGGGTGGCAGGAATATGGGGCTGGGGAAGAATTATGGTGCCTGCCAGTCATAAAATTAAACCAAGAGAAGCTCTGGCAATTGGTGTCCAGAGAGATGTAGCGAGTCCTCAGATGGCAAGAGATTCTAGAGAGGGGAGGATCTGTCAGAGCCACACAAACAGCCATTACAATTTACAAAAGTACAGGTGTCACTGGCCTCCTTCTTGGCCTGGTTATGAAAGGGCTCTTAGGCAGAGTGAGGGAGCAATGGTGACACCTGGGGACATGGAAACCCCATAACGTTTTCTGTCCCGATACTGTGACTCAGTCAGCTTCTCAGTGCAAGTCACCAAATATACAAAGACATCTTGTTCCCTTGAGCAGCTCCGCAAATGAATGCTTCTCTGTGAGGATGCTGAGAGACCTCTTGCTCCTTGCAGAACTGTTTCCCTCAGGAAGAAACACCAGGTTGGGCTGGCCAAACAGGAAACTCCCAATTGGCTGTATTCTTCATCGCATGACCTAAAGCTCCAGTCATCTGTAAGGGCTTTCTGTGAGCCTACCTTGTTTCTCTCAAACTGTACTACAGCTGGCATTTTCTGTCATGGAATAAGTGCTGCTTGTGGAGTTTCAAAGCATGGGTCTTGCAAAGCTGATTTGCCTCCCATAATACTCTCAGTAGGCAAAAGCAGTGGTGTCAGCAGTGAGCAGTTCTGTAGCTGCCTTCCTGCAAACCAATTTCAAACAGTAAACAATACATGCAGATATATTAATGCAGATATATTTACAGTATACAAGATGAATTGCATAACTAATTAAATGACATGTTACTCACAACCCTAACCTCCTCAATTTAAATCACAATTTAAAAACAAAGCAAGCTTCATCTTGTTTTCACTGGACAACTCTCCTGGTACTGGTTTGTGCTGAAGAAGCCCACGCTCTTTGCAAATGGCATTACGGTTAAAAAAGCATCCAAATGGGCAACCAACAAGAGGCATTCTGAAGCCCGAGAACATGAAAATACCCAATATGTGGGTGTTTACCTAGATGAGAACTGCAAATGGATTCCTTCATGATTACATTCAAAAGCAGAACATTAATGGAAACAACAAAGTAGACCCCAAGAGCAGAGTTTAGCATGACTAAAAAGATGAAGTACAGCAATATACAGTATATTAATATAAATAATGGATAGTGCAAGTGGAATGCAACATAAAATAGCAGTATTGGAGCTGGGTTGATAACAGGAAATGGGAAATGGGCACACCAACAAGTCCGCCAGTTTAAATACTTGGGCATCACATTCCATTACAGGCACTCTTGGGCTTTTCATCGCCGCTCCATTTCTAATCTGGCCAAACTCTCACCTTCAGGAGTTGCGAGATTTTATTTTACTCTGGGCAACAGATATGTCCCGGCTGCTCTGGAAGCCTATAAGGCCAAAGTTGTCTCTCAAGCTTTATATGGTGTCCCGATTTGGTTCAAGGCTTCAGACCTTGCCACGGAGCGTATCCAATCTAATTTCCTCAGGAAAATTTTGGGTATGCCACGTTGTGTTCCGTACTCAGCTCTGTGCCTTGAAACCAGTCTTATAAGGCTGAATACATTGGTGTGGCTAAGATTTGCCAAATTCTGGCTGGGCATTCTTTTTAAAGCAACAAGTGATAGCCTGATTTACCACCTACTATCAGACACATCTTTGCCTTGTGGGGTTTCTACTCTGCTTACAAAGCTAAAATCGATGGGGCTTGACAGTGAGATGCTAGGCATGATGGGGTTAGCTGCAGCATTTAGAACTATTAAGGAGAGAACTCTCGACATCGAGCGCCAAGAGTTAATCAGTGCAGCTGATACAACGTGTTCTCCATTGCATCTCCATCTGCCTATAAAGTTTGGGAAGCTGTCAACTTATCTATATCAGTTGCATAACCCACAGCTAAGAAGGGCTTTTATGCTGGCAAGGTGTAACGCTCTCCCTTCTGCCCTTTTATGGGGGCGGTACAAAGGAATACCTGTTTCAGCAAGGCTCTGTTCATGTGGCATGAAGTGTGTGGAGACATCTGAGCATATCTTTTTATCATGCTCTCTGCACGAGTCTTTCCGTCAGAAACACCTTAATTCAATACTGACGTGTTTTCAGGGCTGGATGGATGCGGATATTCTCCGAGCCCTTCTGTCAACAGAAGATGATGGGAGACTTGATGATGTTGCAACTTTTGCTTCTGTGGTGGTGGCTACTCGGGAAATGAGTTTTGATGTATAGATTAATTGTGGGACAGTTTGGGGAGAAATTATCTGCAAGATTGTGGTTGTTGTCATTGGATCTGTTGGGGGATTTTTTGGGTTGTTTGTTTATGTTTGTCTGTTTGATGTGTTTATGCCAATAAAGGTATCTATCTATCTAAAAAACCAATTACCCAGAATGCACTGCTCTCATTGTTGGTGAGAATGGTTGTTGTGGGGGGGTGGGGTGGCAGGGCAGAGAGTGTCAAGTATCTTGCCCCTCCCTCACACGTCAAGTACAGCCAGGGGCAGTACAGCCATCACCTCACATGTCAAGTACAGGACATGGAGCGGGATCAGGCAGATGCCACCACAAGGCCTCAGAGGAACAACAGGGAGCTGAGGGAGGGGGTTTCTCTCACCATGACGATCCTCCTCTAGCCAAGCTGGTTGAATTGACTCCCTGAAGGAACTTTTGCCTCAAGACAGACCAAGAGTCCTCGTCAGCTCCTAGGTCTGGAGCCCACAGCCTGCTCATCACAAGCCCCTGGCTTTTAACTGCCTGGCTGGCTTCATTAGGCCCCATAGACTGCCCCACCCACCTCCCAGGGAGAGGACCCCTCCCAACCTGGGCTGTCCTATCGCACCTGTAGCCAAGCTTCTGTTGCCCTGGCTGAGGCCCCTGTTAATCTGGGTTATGGAAGCTGGAACACCGCAAGTGTGGAGGAAATATCTCAGTATCGGGACTTATGCCTGGGGGCTCAGCCCGAACCAAAGTCCCCCCATTTGCAAAGTGCCTTCCAGCTACGTGCCACCCTGCGTGCTTTTCAGCTGTCTCAGCAAAATAACTGTCTTTAAGTGCCCTCTGACTGTTTCAGGTGGATAACCACCGCCCTCGTTCCAAACGTTCCAGCAGTGAATTTACCATGCATTGTTCTTTTAACCACAACCCTGCCTTGTACAATTTCCCTCTTTTTGAATGCTGCAGGCTTGTGTTAGCTGCCCCACTACCATACTAGGAGGAAGCCATGGCCCCCTGGCCATAGATAACTATTAAATAGAATTAAACTCATTAAATAAACTCATTATATTAGCAACACTTGTGTGGTTCCTAAATTCTGCAGTAAAGATTCATCAGGAAACACACACCTGCACCTACAAGCTGCCGTGCACCCTGCAGGGAAACACACACAGGTGTACACACAGAGAAATACAGTATGTATTCCTAGTGTCCCATGCTGATGTCCCCACCACTGGTCTTTCCTTGCAAGTACATTTCAATTCTTTTCAAAACCCTACAAGGGAAAAAATCACACACACTCTAGGTTGCGGGGGGGGGGGGGGAGACAAACAGAGTCCCCTCTCAGTCTCCAGTTTTGGTGCTTTTTAAGGAAGCTTGCCAAGCAATTATATTAATCAGCTGATTGAAGGCAATTGTCATAAACACTCCAGTTGGGGAATTAATCAGGGAAATTATGAAAGAGCAAATGGAGGTCTTGAGAGGAGGCCTGGAAATGCAGATAACGGGAATGTCTTCATTAAGCATTCTTAACAGGGTGTAGTCCTGCTAGGAGGTCTATCCTGATGATGTGCAACTTTGGGGAGAGATTATGATTTCTGGGCATGTGATCCAGCTTTGATCTAAACCAAGAACATAACCAGGCCCCTCTCTTTTGCTTTGCACTCTCAGGACTTGAATTGGGAGAAATTACGGCACCGTTTCTGTCTTGTGCAATCAGGTGGGAGCAGCAGGATCAATGCCTCCTTGAGAGTAATGGAAAAAGTTGACCCAATGTCAGGCGACAGCCTCTTCATTCCACTTATTTGTGACTGTAAAGGTCAGGCAGGTGAATCCTCCTCGCCAGTTCTCTGCCTCTGCCTCTAGAAATCGATTTGTGGCTATAATTAGGAGGCCAGGAGCTCATCTTTCTCCTGCACAGAAACCCCAGCACAATGGGAAGGAACGATGCCGGTGTGTGCTCTGTGCCAGTGTAGGAAGATGGTGCCAGTGGGAGAGGCCCATCCTCTGCTTTTCCACCTGGCAACGCTGACCGGCAAAGCAAAGGCTCCACCCAGCTCAGTTCCTGGAGGACACATAAAACGCTTTGCACTTTTCAGCAGCACGGAACGAACCAGCTTTGATAGGCTATTGGTAGTTAGCCTATCTGCTTTTGCCCAGGCATGGCCAACAGGGCTAGTTGGGCCCTGTTGGTCATGCCTGGACAAAAGCAGATAGACTCTCAGTGAGGCTGTTGGGACGTATCTGAACGCAAACTCAGCCCCTAGTACCAGTTTTCAATGCCAGGCAGAAATAAGAAGAGTGCCTCTGAGCATATGTAGAGTGCAGGGCCAGCCTGAGTAGCTTTCTTGCAGTTGGCCCCTCCCCCTGCAAAACCATGTTGCTTCTGATGCCTGTGGGAGAGAGAAACATGGATTTTCCCCTCCCCTTGCCTTCCTGCTTCTATCTACTTTCTTCCAGTGGCCCTGAAATTGTGAGTATCTTCACACACTCACCCAGCTGATGCCTCCCTTTGCACACTGGAGGTGCGGACACATGCCACATGTGTAAGGGCACATGCGAGTTGGGTGGTTCACAGGTAGGCCCCTGTGCTCACAGGTGTACTTTGCGCTATCGTTCCTTGTCTTGGTGGAGGAGGAAGCATTGCAGACTTGTGTGTGGCGTTCCCAGATCACACATTACTTCAGGCCCGATCTACCTAGACAGCAGAATGGGCTGCTCAAGTCCTGAGGCGATCGCTTGTAGAGTTATCCTGTCCCTGAGACTGCGGCAATCACCTCAGGCAGTGGATCTGCAGCAATGCTCACCTCTGTCCACCTCCAATGCTCCTCCTCTACCTTGTCCTGCTCCCTGGATTCCAAAAGTAAGAGGGGACCACAGCAGAAGAGGAAGTAGAGAGGGGAGTGTTGGGCTAGAGTGTCAGTGACGCTCTAGGCTCCTACCCACCACTCCTCCACTCTTCTGCTCCATTACCCTCTTCATTTTTGAGTCAAGGGAATGTGAGAAGCAGCTGCTGAAATGTCACCAGGTAAGGGGGGGGGAGCATTTGGCACTCTGCCTCAGGTGATGGGCTGGCCCTGGTAACACAGACTGTACCACCACTTCAGACTGCGAAAGGTGGGGGAATCCCGTTTTTTTAATGCTCGTCTATGAAAAATCTCCCTATAAGTAGAAAGCTAGCAAATGAGGGGTTAAGCGCCTAACCTAGCCCTTTCCCTGCTGTGGTATTGTTCTACTTGCAAGGCAGTTGTTTATGTAGGGGAGCATTCAGAAATGTGATTTCTCCCACCTGCACTCTAAAGTGGTACAGTCCATTCTACTTAGACAGCAGGACTTTGCCACCTTAGTCCTCTGTATGGCTAGACCAGGTCTTATATATGCAAGGGTGCTGGTGGGGCAGGGTGGGGAGGAAGAAGGGCAAACATAAGCTGATGGATGAGGCCATCTGCTCCTGCTGTCGTCAGGCCACATCATATTAGAAGCCACAATTCTTCCCACCCGAAAGTAGAAATATGAACTTGCAAGTTGTTATCTGGCCACATACATTTTGCTATTGTCTTCTATCCTGATTTTATAGCAGTTGCTGAAACATAAATTGCTATTGATCTAAATGGAAAAAGCATTCTCAGCTAGCAGAGGACTCTTGGCAGCCAATATCTTTGCTGCCGACCACAAAAGTCCTAATTTATGTTGTCATCCAAATTCTGATTTAATATTCCTTATAGCGGGTTCATAATTTGATTTATATACCACCTTCACCATCTCCTTAGGAAGATTAATTCCTTCCCAAGCACTGGATTCCTGCTGCGTTATTCCCTACAACCAGATCAGTGCTTCCAGGCATTGCCTCCTCACAATCCTGCCCAACCTTGGCTCCAAAAGGATCCAACTGCTCTTCCAAACCTGCTGTGATGCAAGGAGTTTCTGTCCTCCCTGGGGATGTTGTTCAAGAAGAGAATGAATCAATAAAAATATATTTAATGAGATCTGTGACATAAGCAGCAAATTAAAAGGCAACAGCAGCAGAGCCTGTGTGACACAGCTGTGGCATCCAGGCTCCCAAATGTCTCAAAGTGCTGGTGATCCGTGAGATTCACTCTGCACATCCTCTTATTTCACACCTCCAAGTAGGTCTAGCCCAAGACCTCGTGGTGCCTGAGGTGCATATCAAATGGTGCCCCCCCTTGCGTGGCGCATTGCTGCGCCAAATGCTGCCCTCACTCCTCCTCCCACTTTCTGGATTTGAAAAGAGGGAAACAAAACGGAAGCAGAGGAGAGTGGTGGGCTAGAGTGCCAGAGATGCTCTAGTCCTCCACTCTACTCTACTCCACACTTCCTCTTCTGCTCCGTTCTCTTCTTCTTTTTCAAATCCATGAGAGTGGGAGCAATGGAGGTGGCGGCTGTTGCGCCATCACAGTAACTAAGAAGGAGGTGTTTGGTGCGCCACCAGGGCTGACAGCACAGGTCAGGCCTGGTCTCGCTTGTGATAATGGCCTATGTGCTGCCAGGCTCTATGCCCTTGCCCCACCTGGCTACTGCAGCTGCCTCCCCCCCCCCCTTCATTGCTGAATAAGTGTTCCATGGGTCACCAGGTAATGAAGAACAAAACCACTCCATCTGTGTAATGTCAGAGGGGATGTAAATGTAGAGCCCTGCAATTCTGGCCGAAGATGCCTCCTAACCTTGCCTTTCCTTCTTCTACCCTTCTTCTCTTCATGTATTCAGCAATAGCAGGAAGCAAGTTCCAGAGGATTTGGAGATGAAGATGGTGGGGCGGGAGGAGGCTGCTGTTGATGTGCTGCTGCTACTCAGCTGACTGCTGGGCATAAAAATAGACGCTTGAGTGATGGTTGGAACAAACAAACCTCGTGTAAATGGCATGTTTTGACGGCAGATATTCATTAAGCCATGGATTATCCATTATGCAAATGAGACCTCGACATGGGACACGTGTCCCTCCCTGGGCTGCCACTTTGGCTCTGCCAGCTAGTGGGGATCAGCCGATTATTTCCAGGGTCGTGGCTGTCCTCTCTGATTACGGTTTGTTATCCCAGCAGCTGCAGGAGTGGGGTCCCCCTCGGGATTCCTCTCCTCTTTCAACAACAGCGTAATTTAAGAACTGCTCCAGTTTCCAGGATGCTGTCTGAGGACAGAGCTGCTGAAGACGTACCAGCTCGCCTGCCTGCCTTCACATCAGCTGCTCTGCTCAGCTCTGCACTTAATGCGCCGTGTACTGCGCTGAGCAACTCCCTGTCACCCCAGTTCCTGCTTTCCACTTGGTGACCTAATGTCAGAACATAAGAAGAGCCCTCCTGGATCCATCCCAGGCCAGTGTAGTCCAGCATCCTGCTTCCCACAGTGGTGCACCATCTGCCTCCAAGAAGCCCCCAAACAGGAGAGGAAGGCAAGGTCTCTCCCCCCCCCCCCCGCCATTCCCCTGCATAGAGTTATGCTTAGGATTGTCTTGAAGTCTCCAGGAATCAGTCTCAATTGCCAGGTGACTCCTGAAAGCAATCCTGAAGATTTTAACAGGCCTTCCAGGAATTTCCAACATTACATCAGGTTGGAAAAGAAACCTCCAGGAATAGCGACAGAGTTGGCAACCCTACCCCTGCAACTGGTATTCAGGGCCATGGTTTCTCCAGAGCATGGAGGTATCATATCATTTCCATGAGTAGTAGCCACAGATAGAATTGTCTTCCAGGAATTTTTCTAATCTAATATTCTCTTACAGCCCGGTCCAGCCTAAGGCCTCAGCGGCACAATTCAGTCACAAAAGCAGCCTAAATGCCTTAGGCTGAAGTTAGGACTGAATTGTGACGTTGAGGCCGAATTTGTGCTGCAATTGTGACGGGCGTACGACGAACTTACAACGGGCGGACCGCTCATGCGCACTACGGGCGCCAGCACAATTCCGTCCTAAGTACAGCCTAAGAGTGGGCGTGCCAGGGGCATGACGGGGGCGGTTACGAATTTGAGTCGGGTTCCAGACACTGGCGAGCTCCGACACGCCCCCTTGAGCACAGAAACGGACCAAAATTTAGGACGACCAAAAAGGTGGTCACAAATTTGAGGAGACCCATAGGTGCCATTTTACCTTACACACTCCAGCCCTCTCCTGAAAAGTTCTAACACCCTACTCCTGAGTTAGGCCAGAGTTAGGACGGAATAGCTGCGGCACAACTCTGGACACGGACATTAATCATCAAAGCTAGTGGCCATCAACACATCTAGTGGTGGTGCATTCCATTGATTCAGGATGTTGTGTCATGAGTGTACATCTTTTTGTCTGTCCTAAATCTCCTGTGTCCTATTTGAATCTTCTCTCTATCCCTTTTCTCCTGTGTGACACAGCTGTGCCATTCAGGCCCCCAAATGTCTCAAAGTGCTGGTGATCCGTGAGATTCAATCCTTTTATTTCACAGCTCCAAGTAGGTCCAGCCCAAGACCTCATGGTGCCTGAGGCGCATATCAAAGGGTGCCCGACGTCATTTTATTAGCTTCAAATGTGGCTCCACCTTAGCCACCTTTTTCCTAAGCAAAAAGCTCCAAATGTTGTAACCTTTCCTTGTAAGGAAGCTCCTGATCACTTTAGTTGCCCTCTCTCTTGCTCCTTGGAGCCTCTCGGTTTTACAATGCCAAGGGCTCCCATTCCAAGATAACCAGCAGTTTGAAAAATACAGCCTAAGAGTTCTACCAACAGCTGATGTGGCCGACAGACCTGCAGAGGGCACTGGCTTGTCTTCTGAGAGGACAGCCGAAGCTCCAGCATTAAGAGTGTGTATCTTCCCTCACCCACTTTGTTTTCACCTCCTGTGCAGAAATTGCAGAAAAACAAACAGCTTCTCCCCCCTCCGCAGCCGCCTCCCCCAGTTTGCTAATTCTGTTACAGAGGCAAAACACAGTTAGTAGCTGTGCATTAAAAGGCAAATGTGTAGAAATTATATTTCTGGCAGGAAGGGTGACAGGATCGAAACATCATATTGAATTTTTTAGGCTGAGCCATTCAGAGCCTTGCCTGTTTCTTGGCTGAGCCTTCCTGTAAATACTTAGGACAAGGAGGGAATATTTAGAAGAGATGCTTCCTGACAGAGAGCAGTGAAGCCTGCAGTTGTTATAGTGTCCTTAGCTTGACACAGAAGTCAGCCATTCCGCCTCATGATTACTTTGGATAATAGAGCCAGAGTTTTGGAACGGATCGCATTGCCTGTAGAGTTCCATCGATGGTAGTGGAATGCAGGGCCACCCCAAGAACTCCTTGCACCTGAGATAGCATTCCAAATGCACCCCATTACCTGGTGATGTGCCAGCCTCTGCTGCTCCAACTCCTTGGATTGGAAAAGGAAAGGGGCGAAAAGGAAAAGGACAGAGTGGAAGAGGAAGTCTGAAGGAGAGGAGAGTGGTGGGCTAGAGCATCCCTCTCTTCGTTTTCTAATTCAGGGAGTGGGGGGAGAAGAATGAGGAGGAGCTGTGGAGGCAAGCAGGCAAATGGAGGTGGGTGTCCTCTGCCAATATGCTGCCTGAGGCAATAGTCTCAGTAGTCCTCAATAGTCCTCAGTAGTCCTGGGCCAGCCACAGATACACACTAGCATCTGTTCTCCTAATGCTCTCACTACTCTGTTCTCTACACTTCTGCTCCGTTTTCCTCTTCTAATCCAGGGAGTTGAGGGAGGAAGAGGTGCAGTGGAGGTGGATGGAGGTGGGTGGGCACCCTCTGCCAATCTGATGCCTGAGGTGGCCCTGGTAGAATGCAAGGCATTTCCAATGCTTCATTCTCCTCCCCTAAGATGATGGCTATGGGAAGGCAGAGACTTCCTTACCTCGCAAGCAGGCTGTGGTCACTGCTGTCGGGGGTTTGGGCAGGACAAGCAGGAAATATATGCCAAAATAGCCTTGTTAATCTTAGAAGCAAGGTCTAGTGTTTCGTTGTCTCTGCCTTGTAGCACTTGTAAGGGTAATTTTTGTGCACACTAGTAGGGGTTTTCTTAGGTCACAACTTGCTTCTTCAGAAATGGAGCAGGTTTTTTTTGTTTTTTTGTTTTGCAGCAAGCAACCAAAGGCAGCTAACACACTGATTATAACTAATCTCTACTATCAAAAGGAACAATCCCCTTTATTACAAATGCAAGAGGTGTAGCTTCATAAATGCTTCAGTTAGTCTCTGTACAGTGCAATCCTATGCATGTCTACTCAGGAGTAAGTCTCATTCATTTCAGTAGAGCTTCCTCCCAGGTACATGTGCATAGGATTGCAGCCTTAGAGTGTGAGAAGAACCTTCCCCATTGAGGCGCCAGGCCACACAATCCAATCTCTCAATGAGATCCTGCCTGTCCCTCTGTCATTTCGCGCTCCACAGGCCCACGAGAATTGACTTGCCTGCAAAGGGCTCCTCAAAGTCTCTAATGGAAAGTCCAGGAAAACTGAAATGTTTGCGCTGAGAGATATCCATCAGCAGCCGACCTTGTCGAGATTGAAATTTGAGAGCAGAAAGTGAGCAAGAACACATCAAACATATAAGAGGCCTGGCTTTGTGTAGCAGGTTTTATTTTTTGCATAGCACCTCATTCTTCTCAATGGTGGGCAGAAGAAGAAGGAACCCCCCCCCACTGTAAAGAGCTACCTGCCTGCCTCATTTGCATAATTTATGTACACCCCAGAATAAACAAAAATCCCAAGTCTTGCACATTTGTAGTGCAGGTTTCCCTTTTATAGTTTTAATTCCAATCCAGGATGCCTGAAATGGTGTGCCAAATGCCACCACTATTGAGGCACTGCCATGCCATGCTAAATGCCACCCCTTTTATCCAACAGCTGCGGCCTCCACCACTCTTCCTCCTGCTCTCTGGATTTGAAAAGGAAAAGGGGTATAGTATGGAGTGGAAGTGCAGAGGACTAGGGAAGAGGAAGTGTGGAGGAGAGGACAGTGGTGGGCTATCTAGAACATGTCTCTCTGCTCCACTTCCCCATTCTGCTTCCCTCTTTCTTTTTGAAATCAGGGAGCAGGAAGGGTGGAGGAAGAGAAGCTGTAGTGGCAGGTGATAGGTGTCCCCCACTAATCCAGTTCCTGAAGTGACTGCCTCAGTCAGTCTCATGCATAGGCCAACCCTGATCTGATCTTCTTTGTGGACTGGGATTGCAACACGGTGCAGAGTGACACCAGATTAATCCCACTGAATTTGTGTCACAGATGAGAATCAGAACAACCTTCAAAATCTGTGTTCTTCACAAATTTTGGATGGACGCCACATAAACATACGAAGCCACCGGAAATGGGGCGAGACCACGGATCTGTGTAACCCACCATTGTCTAAATTGGCAGATACACAGTCTTTCTCAGAGTCAGCCCTAGCATGCGAGATCCTTCTAATTGGAGATACCCGAGACTGAACTTGAGACCCTCTGCATGAGAAACGGGTGCTCTGAGCTACAGCCCTTCTTCTAGCTGTAAAGGTGATTGTCTCAAGGGACCCACCTCCCAGTATCAAGGGAGGCCCCAATCTATAGCAACCGCAGCTATGCTCTCTTCCAAGTGTCTCTTCCTTTCTTATCAATAGTCATAAATAAATAATTGTTAATGTAATTAATAAATAATAGAATTATACATATATGATAAAATATCTAGACATAAATAGGAAATTTTTAGAATAAATAAATAATGATTACGATAAACAAATAATGGAATTTCACTATATCTTGCAGGAGATCTGGTAAACATGTCTACCCCAGCCTCCAAGGTTCTCAAGCCAGCACAAATTCCCCTTCTGACTTTTCCTCCCCTTCAGCTTGTGCCAAGAAAATGTTTTGCTAAATAGCTTCTTCCACTGACAAACAGGCTGGGAAAATAAGAAAAACTGTTTTGTGGGCTGCAGGCGCTAATCAGACTCCCAGCAGAAGTCCAACGTGCTTTTCCACTTAACACACAGATGAAGCCCTCAGAGCTGCACTCCAGCAATGGGGCTGGCAGCTGTTGGCAGCAGGAGCCTGGAGACCTTCATCAGGTTCTCTGCATTTCCCCCTCAATAAGAGTATGAACCTACTTCAACCTGCACATTGAAGCTCAATCCAGACAAGGCAGAGGTTGCGATGGTTGGCCAGCCTAGGGCCAGAGAGCTGCTGGTTTTATCTGGCCTGCTCTTCCTAAAGGACAAGGCTTATTTGGCCTGCCTGGGGGTTCTCCTGGACCCAGCATTGCTTTTCATCATCTTAGGCTGGTGAGCCAGGTGCAACCAAGAAATCCTTGCCCAAAAGGCATCATCCATGCTTTGGTTGCCTCCAGTATTGACAATTGCAATGTGTTCCAGCTACTGCAGAATGCTATGGTCTGTCTCCTGACAATGGATCAAAGGAAGCACCTGACTGCAGCTGCACTGGCTTCCTTTTGATTGGCAGGAGGTCTGGCTCAGTTGGTAGAGTTGCCGCCTTGTAAGCCTGAAGATCTGCAAACGGTAGTTCAAGACACACCGCTGACAAAAAGCTGTGAGGAGAGAGAAAGCTGCCAGCTGCACCTGCGTGGCAGAGTGCTGTTGGGCAAGCGTGGGAGGCCAGTGAGAGGCCAGACTGCGAAGGAAACCATCTAGAATGAAGTTGTTCATGCAAGATTGAACGTTTATAATTGTAAAAATTCCCGTTAGGGGGCTTGGGAAAGCCTGCCCATGTAAACCGTCTTGGATTAAAGTTGGAGGAGAAATCCAATGACCATGAAAGGCGGTATATAAATACTGTATATTATTATTCTAGGCCACATTCAACATGTGGGTGATGACCTATAGAAGTCGACATGTTGATGGCCTGTGTATTTAAGCGAGTGCCTCCTGTAGGCATCTCCCCACTTCCTCAGCTTAGTTGGGGAGGCATCCTTAATGGACGGGAGAAACTCAAGGGCAGGAGAATTAATTTTCCTCTCCATGGTGGTGGCACCTACTCTGTGGAACACACTGATTAACTCTTGGTCAGTTTTCTGGCTGCAAGTTAAGATTTGGAGTGGGTTAGTGATCGTAAAGCCAGCCTCTTCTGCTGGAAATGTTGCTGCAACTTTTCTGGCTGGCTAGAATTATGTTTTGCTAGTTTTTTAACCTCGTTTTATTGGCTTTTGATGGTTTATGGTTAGTTTTATGTTTCATACACTGCTTCTGTTGCCACTTTGGTGGCAGAGACTGTGCTCTATAAACAGCAAAAGAAATAAAATAATAGGCACCATCTGCTTTTTCTCACTATGCAGTGTCAGCCCGCCCTGACAGGTGTTGTGCCTGTGATGCCAGCCCTATGGCAAAGATCATCATTGCGCAAATATTCCTGGGGCGGCCACATCCTGACTATAAAATATGTCCCTCTTCGTTAATTGCAGACAGATGACGAAGTGATTCTGAAAAAGAGTGTGTCCAATTGCAGGTGGCTGTAACCTTACAGCTGAGCCATGGCTGGTGATTACTTGAAGTATGACATGTGAACTGGTGGAATAGACAAGAACAGTGACATGTCACAAATGGGACATGCTGAATGCAGCCACCTGCCTCCATCACTTCTCACATTCCAAAAGGAAAGGGGAACAGAGCAAAAAGAGGAAATGTGGAGCAGAAGAGACTGGTAGGCTAGACTGTAGCTGCTAGAGCATCATCATGCGAAGCTCTAGCTCACCATTCTCTTCTGCTCCACACTTTTTTTTCCAGTTCTGTTCCCCTCTTCGTTTTTGAATCTGAGAAGCAGGAGAAGGAGTAGTGGCAGCAAATGGCACATTATTGTTAGGTAAGGGGGGCAGAATTTGGTGTAGTAATGCAAAAGAGCCTTGCTTTCTACAGTTAGCTGGCAGAGTTACAATCCAGGTTCTGTCTGGGTCAGGAAATGCTTTAGAACGCAAAAGGAGAGTTCTTTAAAATGCAATGCAATGCAATACACTGCTTGCTTAAGAGGAAACAGTGGGATATTTGTGCTGACATGTATTACCGCTGCCAAATAGAAGTGCTGCTAAGTTAAGGTTTGCCCAGTGTGTGTGTGAGAGAGAAGGGGGGGGGGAGAGGGGAGGAGGAGTTAACACTTTGCCCAGAGGCACCAATTTCAGGGAGAAGGAGGTGTCAAGATTGCTTAGTTTCTAGGGACAAAGATTGTGCTTTTCCCCCCTCCCCTTTATGGGGAGACGAGTGCAAGATCAGAAAACCCATGCAAAATATTTTTTCCAAGGGAAACTCAGACAGCAAAACCCAAAGAGTAAAAGGGTTTTTAGCTGCCCCACCTGTTGCAAAAATAAAAATAAACATCGAATATTAACAGTAACGTTGAGTGGCCTCAGAGGCATTTTTCTCTTTGTATTTATGGGTTCATTGTTTATTTGTTTTCCTCAGGGCTGCCCTGAGACATCCTGGCTCCTGAGGCAGCATGCCCCAACATTTGCCGTTCCTCTTTCTCCTCCTGCTCCCTGAATTGGAAAAGGGGAATGTAGTGGAATGGGAAGTTTGGAGGAGAGGAGTGTGGTGGGCTAGAGTGTCTCTGGAGGAGAGGAGTGTGGTGGGCTAGAGTGTCTGTGGAGGAGAGGAGTGTGGTAGGCTACTAGCGTGTCAAAGATACTCTTGTGGTGGTGTTCTGTGCACACCACAGAACACCACATTCTATGCTGTGGCATAGATTGGCATGCCATATGCTGAGGCATGCACTTTGAGGGTTGGATCCCCCTTCCTGCTCTCCCCGCATTGTCGTCGTCTCAGATTCCCCAAACAGCTTGGTAAAAATGGGGCGCTCAAGAAGACACTGAAATGTCCAGCAACAGACTCACAACATGCCCCCTCTCCCTATCAAACCTTAGAGATTGTCCACCTGTTTCAAAGTGGTCACAGTCCAAATTTCTGGCCTGAAGCCCACTTGAAATAGTTATTTTTAAATATTTATATACCACCTTACTTGAAAAGGGACCCATGGTGGTGTTCAATAAAGCTAACATTAGATAACAATAAAGTCAACAGACCAACAAAAACATAAACAGCGACCGACCGGCAGAAAAGTCAGCACGGAGTCTGAAAACTCAGTGGAGATTTTCAAGAATAATTAATATCATCTAATGTCAAAGGTCTTGGCCCTGGCCAAACACGTGAAGGCATATAGCAGGGGTGGCCAAACTGCGGCTCCTGAGCCACGTGCGGCTCTTTGACATACAATGTGTGGCTCTTGGAAATATGTTGACTAAGGTGCTTTTTGCATCACAATTCATATAAAAAGGTAAATAACTAAATTTTCAAGTTTTATAATTTACCACATATAAACTGAGAGTCCACTGGCTTAACATAACTAACGTTCATGGTGAATATATTTAAGAACTTAAATACTTCTTAAATATTGTGGCTCTCAAACATCTGAAGTTTATCATATGTTGGCTCTTTTGTTAAGCAAGTTTGGTCACCCCTGGCATATAGCATTGGTACCGACATGATTTGTAAAGGGAGAGCATTCCACCAAACCGGTGAATCTGCTGAAAAGGGCCTGCTTCTTGAGGGTGTCTATCAAGCTTCTGACAGCCTGGGTGCTCAAAGCAGGGCCTCAGATGATGACCTGAGTATACAGAGGGCCATATTTGGGAGAAGGCAAATCTTCAAATACTGTGATCCCAAGTTCTCTCCTCCACACTTCCTTTACCACTCCATTCCTCTCTTCCTTTTTGAATTAAGGACTGAGAGGAGGAGGAATGCCAGTCCACCACCTCATTCAGCCTTATAGACAGGTCAGCCCCAAAGATAGCATTTGCTTTCTGGGAGAATCCCCTGTTGCTGGCCAGCCATGTTTTGGATCCAAACAGTAGCATCTGGCTGTTTGCACATTTGCAGATAATTAAAGATAATCCCTTTTCAGGGCTCCACTGAACAGTCACAATCTTGCTTCGTGTTAAACCTTTTAAAAAGCCTGGAGCAAAGCAAGCACTTATTTCGGATGCTCGTAGTAAAAAAAATCAAGAACTCCAAGCTCACCGAAATGGCACAAAGTGTTTTGTCCAGACCGCTAACTGAGAGCTAAGCCATCTGAGCAGAACGCATTCAGGAGTCCATTGGTATTCAGAACAGCACTGTGCCTAATTTCAGTTTCGTGGAGTGGATGGAGATTGTCGCTGTAATGGTCGGTTGTCTGCAATCCTACGCACACTTATGTGGGAGAGTCACTGTGGAGAAGGGGGCAACTCAAAGGATCATCACCTTCGCTACAAAAGAATGATTTGTAACTTCTTCATTTAGAAAAATGAGTACTACAGACAGAGCAGAGGCTGCCCAAGACCTCTTGATCCCCGAGGCCAAATGCTGCTCCCCCTTATCCGATAATGTGCCAGCCTCTGCTGCTCTGCTCTCACTCCGAGATGCTAAGTGATAGACATCCTTGCAAAACTTCCGTTCCCTAAGGAACATACCATATTATGTGGCTTACTACACAACAGGAGATTGTATTAAACCTACATTTTCCCTGACCCTGAAATCAACGAATGCCACCCTAAAGCCAGATCCCAAAGATGGCCCACAATCCTTCCTTGGCTATGTTCCCATAAGACACTTCTGTTATCTGGCCCTGCTTGTTTTGTGCTGCTGGAGTCCGACTTCTGAAACACTCCACCTCAAAACAAGAAAGGGAGTTGGTGATGGATGGTCCTAATCCAGACAGGCCCAGGTCTGAACAGCAGGCTATGAAAGCCCATGCATTTTGACATAGAATCCTGGACCGGGCAAGAGCCCCCTGGTGGCTGGGAGGCATGAGAATTGGTAGCAGACCATGGGTCCACCCATCACGCCAGGACTATCCATGATGTTCCTCCATAGCAGTGGCTCCCAAACTGGGAGGCACAGCTCCCCTGGGAGCCGCGGAAATCAGCCAGGGGAGCCGTGGAGTGCCACAGAATCCTCTCGAAAAACAGTGCAATGCCAATTGGCAGGCATTAACATTGCATAATGTAATGCAATGGTCACCAATGGTCAAGGGAGCCGCAGATCAAAAAAGTTTAGGAAACACTACTCCATAGTATTGGAGGAAGCCAATGCTATGGGAAAGAACTCACATGGGAGTGGAATTAGATGGACATGCACACAGTACATTCCATCCCTCTGGACCACAAGTTCACATGGGTAGATGGGGACCACGGTAGGACCCCATCCATCCTGCTATTCCACCCACTCAGTCCAAGGTATGATGTCAACATGGCGTGCTGTTCTGACTTCCTTTTGAGTGGGTGGGTAGGGGGTCTTTCGGACCTTTTGCTTGGGTACTGAGCTGGGAATGGGATGGGCAGGGTAAGCCCATGTGCTCTAAGCACACCTTCCTCAAATGCTCCTAAGTTGAAAGGCATCTCTTGGGGACACAGAACTCCTTCTGGGACCCGGCAACTGGGCTGCAAATCTCCCCGAAACGCTGTCATCTTTCAGCCCAGTGGAGGATGCTTATGAGATAATATTTTCAAAACGGTGTGCATGAAACTATCCCCGATGAGAGTTTTTAATCCAGGAGAATTTTATGCCCAGAGTTTTGGAAATATTATCTAATAAGATTTTCAACAGCACTATTAATGATTTATGCAGGCCTTTGTTTGAATTGAAGACTAAATTAAGAGTCCTCCAATAATTGCCTCTCCGGAATGATCCCCAGGCGCCATCACCGTGCTGTGACGAAGGGAAGGCCTGCGGAGTTTTGCACCGAGTCGTGTTCTCAGAAGACTCCTGGGGCTCATAAATCCAGCCAGGGCAGCTGAGGTGCGTGATCTGCCCAGCAATGAAAATCATTCAACCCAGAGTGGCTGTTTCCGTGGTTGTCTTGTTGGAGGATTACCCCCTCCCCCTCCTAAAAACATTAAGGGACAAATCCAGAATGTTAAACGCCAACAGCTGCTTAAGCACAGAATAGGCACTAAAGCATCTGACAAGAGCTGTGAAACTTTCCTCTCCTTGCGGTGTCAAGAATCAGTGAGACAAGCAGAGTTGTGGGAACCAGAGAAACAAAGGGAGAGAATCCCCTGGAGGGAGGCTCTTTCCTTCCACTTCAGGAGGTCAGCAAATCCCCCACTTCCCCCGCTTGCTTCTTCTCAAGCACAGCAGTGAATGCCACTTCATTTCTTGCTCTCTCCATGTGATGGAGCAGCTACTTTCCAGAGAAAGTGTGTCGCGCCTTAGATGAATAAGGGGGCTTGCAAGGATGCCAGGTAGCTCTTCAGGGTGGCTTTTCTGTTCCCTCCGTCCGAAGAGCACAAGATTTTCCAGAGTGGGTCAGCCTCAAGACCGACTGAGCCCCACAAAGTCTTTCTCTCTAACTGGAGCCAGTCAGATGCCTTCTGGGGAAGCGAGGCCTGGAGCCTGCCTCAGGTGGGCTCTTACACCATTCTGGGGATTCGCCATGGGCAGAACACGATGGAGTAACCGACTGAAACACGCAGAGTAGGTTTTGCCCGGTTTTGGAGCGTCTCTCCTGTTGTGCTAGACGGGGCTAGTTTGACCTTCTGGTGCCAGAGGCGGCGGAGCCTCACATGCTGCCCCACCCTTACCTGCCGCCAGCCACCTGCTCTGGGGCTGCTGCTTCCGATAGTCATAAAAGAAGAGAGGAAGGGAGACACTCTGGCCCAGCACTCTCCTCGCCTCCACACTTCCTCTTCTGCTCCATTCCCCTCTTACTTTCTGAATCCAGGAAGCAGGAAGAGAAGAAGCTGTGGAGGAGGGTGGGCAAGTGCCCCCCCCCACAAATCTTCCGCCTGAGGCGACCACACAGTTTGCATCATGCATGGGCTAGTGCTGGCCAAGCATTTTTGCTCAGGGCATTGGAGAAGAGACACTTTTTAAGAATTAGGGTAGGGATAAGATGTCTTCAGGAGGAAAAGGATTTCCACTGAATATTTCAGGCTTGATTCACGAAACCGATTTGGCAAAATTGACTCGGGATCGTTGTTCTATGACACTTGTATTAATTCTATTCATTTTACTGTCTGCTCCATCTGTTTTATGTGATGTTGTGAACATTTGTATTGATTTTCATGGGCTTGTAAACCACCTTGGAGGCTTTTATACTGAAAGGCAGCCTAATAATAACAACACAGAACCGATGGGACTATTGTGCTTGACAGCCTGCACGGTCCATCATCTCTTTCCCTGTCCACATCTTCCTTGTAGGCATCAGGTGAGCACAGAACACAGAAGGTGGTAACCGATGAAGAGCTGCAGGGAAGGCCTGCTCTGGTTGCTGCCCCTTCAAGAGGCGAGGTCAGCTAGTGCTGAGGGCAGGGCCTTCTTTGCTGTGGCCCCCATTTTGGAGAAGAGACTCTCCAGGAAGACCTAGCTTCTACCACCCACGGTTTCCTTTTATTGGCTGGTAAACGCCTCTTCTTATTCCCCCAAAGGTATTTTAATCATTGTTCCACAGCTGCCCAAGTTTACTTGCTTCTGCGGTGCAGCTGTCTGCAGTCCGCATTCATTGTACTTCAAACTAATTTGACTGCATTTTTAGGTTGCTGAATGGGCTGACACTTTGGCCAAAATCCAAACTCAGCTTGCTGAGCCCATGTGGTGCCAACAGAATGGCACTCTGCAGGACCACGAGGATGACAGAGGCAGTCACTTCAAGCACTTGAATCATGGGGGCACCCACCTCTGTAGCCTGCCTGCCCCTCATCTCACTTCCTGACTCTGACAAGGAAGAGGAGAGCAGCGCAGAAGAGGAAATGCAGAAGAGTGGAAATGGGCAGGCTAGAGTGTCTCTCTAGCCCACCACTCTCTTCTCCTCTACATTTCCTCTTTCACTCCATTCCCCTCTTCCTTTTAAAACCAGATAGCGGGAACAGTGGAGGAGGCAGCTGGTGCACTACTGGAGATGAGAGGGGGCAGCACTTGGCATGTGGTCTCGCTCGGCTGCTGGGAGGTCTCGGGATGGCCCTGCATCCCTCCTTGAACACCTTCAGACACGACCGCCTACCTCAAGAGCTGCAAAAGGCATCACTCTTGGGGCCGAGAAGAGGCGGCGAGATGGTGCCTGAATCTGCTTAAAGCTTCTTTCTTTCCACTGTGAAAGGCAAAGGCAAGGTCACCTACGCAGCATCGGTTCTTCTGCAGAGCTCCCCCACACACACCTTTGCTGTAACACCCCAGTCTACTGATTCTGGGATTCTTGCCAGCGCCTCCACCATCGCTATAAGAAGTGCTAAAACTTTCGCAGTCTTTATGAGAGAGACGTTATGGTGAAATACAACGCTCCACCAGACCAAACAATTTGTCCCCGTACAGGTGTTCGGGTTTTTTTTATTGAGTAGTAACAGCATTGTTGGGGGGCTTTTTATCACTCTCTGTGCCTTCAGCAGCCACAGGACTGGGAAGCACCACAACAGACTGGTGCTCTGGTGGTGGGGGATAGAGCAGCTGCTGGTCACTCCAGTTTATGACAGGTTCTTTACCCAGATATGTCCACCATGCATTGATTATGTTGGGCTGATTAAAAGAGCATCTCCAGAGCTGAGACAACCCTGCTGGCCTCCCCGGCTGCATATTTCCAAACTTTGATCTCCTCTTATAAAGAAGTTACTAAAATGGTGAACGCTGAGACCACAAGGGTGATCTCACAGCACCAGCCCCAAGGCCATTTGTGCAGAAACCTGCAGGCAGGTTCCGTCTCTGTTGTTACCCTTGTAAAGGGCCTAAATTCTATAGGCTTTGAATTGTTACCAGGTACTCTAGCCTGAATTACAGAAAAGAATTGTCAGAATGAGATGCAAGGCAGGTCCGGGTGCAAGGTCACTCTGAAGCTACTCAGAGCCTTGACAGTCATCCGAAGTCTTAAACCTTCTGCCCACCTCATCACCCTTTCTCAGAGGTTTGAATGTTTTTTCTTGCATCCTCTAAGGAACCCAGGTTCAAATCTCAGCCCCTTGGTGTTTGGAGCATGGGTGGAATATTGAGCAGAGCACACTACTGAAGGTGCGAATGAGAGAGAAAGAGGTAATATAAACCAACAACTGTAAATGATTGTACAAGTAGCGATTTTACAACTGGTGCTGCCTCCTCAAATCACCATTTCTCATTGGCTGTTCCTAAGGATATGGAAAAAAAACACTCCCGGAAGCCTAATATTTGCCCAATTCTGACATCAGGAGTTTGCAAGGTGCAGCTCACACCCACACACCTTCCTTTGGACAAACCATCTGCCAAGGAAAGATTTGCATCACAGGACCCCAATTAACTAACAGTTGCTTATAAGGTCCAGAATGCTACCATCCACCAGCATTAAAAAAAAAAATCACATGGCTCCCCCTCCCCAACTGTTGTAAGCACCCCAGGGGTACAAGTGATTTTAGCTTGTTTTGATTTGGTGAGCAGACACCCAGCTCCGTGGCAGGATGGAGCACCCAGAGAGAGAGAGATGAAGGGAGATATAGAAAGATCCGCAGTTTGCGGAGGCGCCAAAAATAGAGCTCTGAAAGTCCAGCACTGGGGTAAAGAAGATCTTTACTGTGCTAGCAAAGGACACAAAATGCAGGGTAAAAAATACATAAGGGATACAAGGGTTTATATAAACTTCATTATTTCATTTAGAACCATGGAGTACATTGTTTGAAAGAGTACATAATAAAGAAGAGCCAATAAAGGAAAGGATCCAAGAAATTACACTTTGATACAGCCAATAAGATGTTGGATTCAGGTTTTTACACCAATGAGATGCAGCAGCAACATTTGTAAACAGTAAACCAATAAAAAGACAGACTTTATTGAGAAACCAATGAAAACTGTGGTGCTTTGTGTTACTGGGAACCAATGGGTTGGTGGGTCTGGGTGCTATTGTGTGGCAGAGGTAATTGGATTAGGTCCCCACCCAAGACACCCTGTCTCAGGTGAAGTGAGGTTTTCCTGTTGTTATGAATGGGAGCTTTTGTGAAGCCAGCTTGACACAAAAGACAGTGATTTCAGACCATATAGCCTATGGGTGCCTGACAAAAGAGCCCGCCCTTATGGCACCATGTAACCTGAGGTAGAGATATGACAGACATTTGAGTTACAGTGGTAAAGTAAGGCAGAAACAATGATTCCAGGATGGGAGGGAAACGGTACTGTTTGAGAGAAAAGGCACACAAAGAGACAGGTGTGAAATCGAGGAAATGGTAGCAGTCCTGAGTCCTCACTGTGCTTCCGGAATTCCCTTTTTTCCCTGCCCCCATCTGGCACCCAGGTAGAAGGCAGCCAAGTGGGAACATCACAGAGTAGGGGCCGTTGTAAACTGGCATAAGTTATGGTCTTGAAATGGTCTCCCTTACTCCCTGCAGTGCAGATTATGGCGGGAGGTACACCCTTAGTGTCACCTTCGTTAAACCCCCTGAGTCCTGGCGAAGAGGAGGAGACGGGACTCTAACCCTTGCGCACCCCCGTGCTTCCCAGGCAATCCCAGTGAGGATGCTGGGACTCTAACCCAGCTTTTACGGCCGCAAATCTATTGCCCTGCTTCCAGGAGCCACTCCACTCAACCCGAGACTAGCCTCAGTAGAGCGGGAGGGACCTTCTGTGTAGGGACCCATCCCTGGGGAAGACCCCAATGATCCTCTGTGAGGACCCGGCAACATAACTCCTGAGGGAACCCCAAAAGCACAGTGATTTCTACAGAAAAGCTTCACTTCCAAGAATTAGAGTACTGCGGCTTTAAATGGCTGTATCTCAGTGATTCCTTGACGGATTTGGATGGGGTAAAAGGCAGGGGGTTCAGGGGAGGGTGCTCCATGAAATAAAAATATTTGGGGAGGGGTCCCTTGCATGCAACACAACCTCTGGAGAAAAATACAACCACCCACTCCCTCCCACACTAACCAACTACACCTGGCCCCTTTAAAGGGTTCATTAAACTCTGACAGGTACCTAATTTTAGCCTCTGCCCTACCTAAGGAATAGCCCAGTCAGTCACAACCAGCTGAGACTAAGGCAAAGGAAGTTGCTAAGCGAAAACTGTGATTCGAACTTGGTTGCCAGCAGAAGCAGATGGATTATGTGGTTTGAGCTGTATTGAATTGAATGCAGCTTGAAATGTCATGTTGACTTGCTTCTTACGACTCTCTTTTGGACTAAAGCTGCCTTTGACCATGTATATTGACTTACAAACAGAAATAAACTTTGATCCTACTTGTAAAACATGCAAAGACGGGTTTATTCCTCTTGCAACTGCTTCTCCCTAGAGCAGGTTGTAGTTAGGGCAGGTTGACATTAATTAAGTGAGCAATTAGTTGATGTAACAAGTCCTTAAACTTTCTCCAAGCAAAAGGCATGCAGAGAGTGGTGTGTGTACACATACATTTTGGAGGGATGTGGGGCTGGAGGCAGAGTGGGGCAGACCTGACCCCAAACCTTCAGATCTGTTCCAGCCACTGCCACCACACCTCTGCTCTTGTTCCTGCATTTGAAAATGAAGAGGATAATGGAGCCAAGGCCAGCCCATTCATGAAGCCAACTGAGATGGTTGCCTTAGGCAGCAGATGAGCAGGGACTGCCCACCTCCATCTGTCCACTTCACTGATCCTTGTCCTCCTCTCACTCCCTGGATTGAAAATGGAAGGGGGGGAGCAGAAGAAGAGGAACTGTGAAGAAGAGCGAGATGCTCTGGCCCATCACTCTCCTCTCTTCCATACTTTTTTTTTAACTTCATCCCCCTCTTACTTTACTAATAATTAGTAATTCAACATTACTAATAATAATTCTAAATCTTGGCTTGCTGGAAGGCACTCTGCACATGCCCAGAGTGCACCCCACACCTCACTGTGCCAAACGTATTAAGCTCTGTTCCAAATAAAAGCTCTCCCCCAACGCACATTAAAGTACTGTAAACAAAATAATCAAATTAAGCCCTGTCCCCAAAGTATCCCTATTTCGTCAGCATGATTTCTTTTCCTGTCTCTTTCAGAGCTTGGAGGTGGGGAGAGGAGAAAGAAGAGTGTGCAGGCAAGGTGATGGCTTGGCAGACGTAAAGGGCTTAAGTGCAGGGAACTTTTATGTCTAGTTCCTCAAAAACCCGAAGACTGACATGCAAGGAAATGTATAATGGGGAGACTGATAGCGAGGACCCCTGATATACAGTACATATAAGTCAGTCTCCAGTGTTTGCTTCTACAGTGGAAGTTGACTTGTACCGACAGGATATGTTGAAGATTCGTTTTGAAAGCCAGGGAGATAACGATGGGAAGCCACCCGTGGGGACATGTATTGTTAACACACAGAGGTTGAATGACACATTTTTATGAGTCTGCAAAGGAAGAGCACAGATCAGGGGGCTGCAAAGAACCAGCGATTCAGAGGGAAGCAGAAGGAAGCCTGCATGATGCAGCACCGAATTTACAAGTGGCCGTCTCAGGGAGATCAAGGGAAAAGAGGGAAAAAAGGTAGATGTTTACAGCAGCAGAGAGAACAAACCAGCGCCTGTGTTCAGAAGAGCAATAACCTTTTTGAAAACATACAAACCAGGAGCTCTCTGATATTAAACAGGGAAACTCAGGGCACTTAGCAAGGCGGACAGTGCGAGAGACACAAAGACAGGTTTGGATAACGATTGATGGGATGGAGTCGGCAGGCTGGCCATAGTCCCTGCTCACATGGCTGTAATTAGTCAGAAGTGGGTCACATCACTTGGTGATGGCTGGAAGGTGCCACTGTTGCTTCCATGATAGAGCTTCTTTGAGGTTCAAGAGAAGACAGTACTGGAAACAAGAGGCTTGAGGGACCGAGACGGGGGATCAGAACAAATCAGAACCAGCTGTACAGCCTGTAAGAACATAAGGAAAGCCCTTCTGGGTCAGGCCAAAGGCCCATCTAGTCCAGCATCCCATTTCTCACAGTGGCCTCTGGGAAGCTCACCAGCAAAAGAGAATGGCATTGCTCACTCTCTCTCCCACCATCGCTCCCCTGCAAATGGTATTCAGAGGCATACTGCCACTGAACTCAGAGGTAGAACATAAGAAGAGCCTTGCTGGATCAGGCCAAAGGCCCATCTAGTCCAGCTTCCTGAATCTCAGTGGCCCCACCAGATGCCTCAGGGAGCACACAAGACGACAAGATAAACCTGTTTCCTGTTGTCACTCCTTGCACCTGGCACAGAGAAAAACCTGCTTCTAAAGCCAGGAGGTCAGCACAAAGCCACCATGACTGGTAGCCATTGATGAACATGCCCAATCCTGTTTTCAAGCCACCCAAACTAGGGGCCATCACTACATCTTGTGGCAATATATCCCACAGCAATGACGTGCAGTGAGGTTCAGGCCTGGGGAGGCACAGCCACATGAACACAAACACACACTCGCACTCAGTAGATCGTACCTTCCTTGAAGCTCGTTCTCACTCTCTCTTCCCCCAGAAATACTACATTTTTAAAAGCTCACCTCTTCTTCCCCCACTCAGAGCTAGGGAGAGCTCAGTGACATGCCCCATGATGCAGCTGACTCTCCTGCTGCTCTAAAGAGCATAGGCTTCCTTCCTTTTCTCATGGCTTTTTAGAAACAGAACTGAGGCAATTCTGCCTGCCTCTGTCTCCGGTGCTTGATGATGATGCAGGCAACCAGCCTGTTTTTCATTGGAAGGCCGCCATGTTTGCAGCCTAAACAATTGAAGCAACTCTGCCAGCTGCCTCCCCAGAGCTTGATGATGCAGGCGCCTTGCGTTTTTTTAATTGGATGTCAGCTACCCTGCCTGTTTTTCATTGGAAGGCAGCCATGATTGCAGCCTAAATGCCTAAGGCAGCTCTGTATATTGTAATGTGTGTGTGCTGCTTAACTCAGTGACTGCTGGAGAGGAAAGGAGTGGCAGCGGAAGGCAAGGTACTTTACTTGTTTGGTTTGGTGGTGAGATTCTGCCCCATCTGACTGCATATCCCTGCTCCACAGACTAATTACGTGTGGTGTGAAGAAGTACCCCCTTTTGCCCATTCTAAATTGCCCACCAATCAGTTTCATTGGGTGACTGTGGATTCTAGTCCTGTAAGAGGGAGAAAAACTCTCTCCATACCATCCATCATTTTAGAAGTCTCCCTTCATTGCCTTTTTTCCAAGCCATAAAGCTCCAAATGCTGTAGCCTTACCTCATAAGAAAGGGCTACTACACAGTGTTTGGTCTACAGCTAACAGCCTAATTCATCTGTGCATATTTACTCAGAAATAAACACTTTGGCACTATTTTGACGCATTTTGATTTCAGGTGCCAAAATGTGCCAAAGAAAGTGTTTATTTCTGAGTAAACATGCACAGGCAAATTATTAGGCTGTAGTTAGTCATTACATTGTAACCAAGTTTAAATAAGCATGCATGATAATCACATTTTTTGGCTCGGTGTCCTCCATGTTCCTTTTATTCAAACAGAAAGAGAAGAACAGAGTGGGAGAGAAAGTGCAGAGGAGGCTGTTCTATGTGATGTTGTGAACAGTTGTATTGATTTTAGTGTGCTTGTGCCTTTGTGCTCCTCTCCTCCACACTTCCTTTCCTTCTCTGCTCCCCACTCCTTTTTTCAAACTAGGGAGTTGGAGTGGCAGAAGTAAGCAGGTGGACGGAGGCAAGCAGTGGACCCCCTCCCAATCTGCCACCCAAGGCAACTACCTGAGACTGCCTCCCGGATGGACCAGTCGCATTCCTCCTTTCCGAGATGACTGCCATGCAGGCCAAGAGCCTTGCTGGAAGCTTAGATTGTGCTTCCCCTAGTTCTCTGTTTATCCTTGCTTGACAAGAGTTGACTTCTCTCTGCTGTGTGCTGCATCAGCCTGAACAAATATTTCTCATCTTTTGGGAACATTTTCTGGAAGGGCGTAGATCTGTGTGTGTTTTATCACATCTGAGGAAAGAGCGTTTCAAATCCAAATGGAAAGCTCGTCCTTTGCTGCGTGCATTTGGATTGAGTTTTGTGTCCTCTTAAACCCTTTTCCAAGGCTGCTCTTTTTCCAAGAGTGGTTGCAAAATGACTGCTAACGGGATATAAAAATTGTGAAAGAACTGCAACGGTGTCAAAGAAATGTACAGTGAAAAGCACACGGATTAGATCGAAGGCCGTTTCTTGCCGCTGTTCCTGCAAAAACACCAGACCTTTGAGTTTGGAGAAAGAGAGTTGGACTGGCGAGTTGGACTGGCCCACTCCAGATTGAAACAGGGACTGAACCATTTTACCCTTAAAGCTCTTTTTTGCTTGGGGCCAGGGGAGTATCTAAAGGACTGCCAGGGTATCCAAACCAGCCAGCCCATCCCCTGAGGTCATCTGAGGGGGCCTTCCTACATGTGCTGTCTTTGTCTGAGGTCAGGTTGGCGGTTATGAGGGGTCGGGCCTTCTCTGTGGCGGAACGGCGGGGGCTTAAGACTTTTCTGCTTAACTTTCCCGCCTTACATTTTGTTATTATAGACTAAGTTTTTTAGTTTGTTGCTTTTTATCTTTGTCTAGTTTTGCTTTGGTATTACTAATTGCCGCTTATACTGGGTTTTAAACTATTTTTGCTGTTTCTTCTATTGCCTTTAATTGCCCTATTACTGTTACTGTGTATTTTTTATTGCTGTATTTTATTGGTTATTGTTATTGTTCCTATTTGTATTTTTAATTGTACTCTACCTTGGGCACCCTGATAACAGAAAGAAAGATGGGACAAAAATGCTACATTTTCCCGTCTATTTTTCTGACAGACCCAAGAGAGCCAGGGGCTCATCAAATGTTACCCGCTCTTACCTGGCAATGCCTCCCCTGCCGCTATTTCTCCTTGCCCCACTCCCTGGATTCAAAAAGACAGAGGAGGATGGAATGGAAGTGTGGAGGAGAAGAGGGTGGTGGGCACTCTCCTTTCCTCTGCTCCCCTCTTCCTTTTCAAATTCTGGGAGTGGAGATGAATGCTGGACACCCACTGCCAAGCTGTCACCTGAGGCAACTGCCACAGTTGGCTTTATGGATGGACTGGTTCTGCTCTTAGCGGGTGATGCCAAAGCACATCAGGTCAGCACAAAACATGGACACTTCCCAGGAGTGCCACTACGTCAAGGAAATGTGGCTATCTGGGAAGTGAACGCACTGACATGATGGCCCTGTTGGCAGCTCCTTGCTCTTCAGAGCCGCTACACATCCAGCCTGGGCTTTTTGCATCCAGCCACATTTATTATGTATAAACCGCAACACTGCCAATTTCTCTCATTCTCAGAAATCAATAGTTGTATTTTATTTTACGCAGTGAGGACCAAACACGAGAAATCCATTGCTAGCAAGTGCCCGAGAGGCCATAAATCAGTTGCTTTGCTCTAAACCCTGGGGAGGCAGCCGAGCACAGGCCTTCAAACGTCACCAAGTTAATTTGGTATGAAGACAGTATTTCTTTGGCTTTGCAAGCCACGGTTTCATTTTATTGCAAAATATTGCATGGCCTCCATTAAAAAAAGAGGGGTTGAGACAGAAAAATGAAAGGATTTAAAATACACATCTGTCACAACAACAACAACAACAACAAAGCAGACTGTTCCCACAGCTCTGAGTGCCACGGTCTCAATGTCTGTGATGTCACGTTCTGTTTGCAGACATCATGAGGGGGAAGGTCCAATTATAGAATGTTGGACGTTCATCATAGCTGCTATGTAGGAAGTGTGTGTGTGTGTGTGTGTGTGTGTGTGTGTGTGTGTGAGAGAGAGAGAGAGAGAGAGAGAGAGAGAGAGAGAGAGAGAGAGAGAGAGAGAGAGAGAGAGAGATGAGGGGTGGGGAGTGAGGCAGGGCAAAGTAATTGACTGAAACAGTGTTTGATTAGTTGGTTTTGCTTGTCATTGGCATTCTGAATGAGGAAGGCAGCCAGGTTCACCCTGCTGGGAGAATATATGCTGTAACTCCTGGTGGTGGTTTGGGTTTTTTTTTTTTTTTTTTTGCTGTGTCTCAGTGTTCACTTCGAAGATGTCAAGATGAACAATCCAAAGCAAAGCAAACGGAATTAATTTCTGCTTTTCTTTTTCATTTGTGAGAGTCAAAAATGCAGGGGGAAAGACCACCCTTTTTTCTGAAAATAAGTAATGAAATACAAACTTCTTGGCAAATCATAAACACAAAGATCTGCTGAAAAATCTACCAGGGTGACACCTCTAGGCTACCTCCCCTGCCTGCAGTGCAGGGACTTTGAGGCTGACACAGTAAGAAAACCTAAACTTTTCCATTTACATTTTTATGTTCAAGCTGTCCAATTTTAAGGGTGTCTCGGGGTGATAGCCATTGACAGGGCAAGTGATATACCCGGCCATAAAGGGGTAGTATATAATTTTGCAGTTTGAGTGACATTAAACCTGTCATTCATATAATGAGAGTTCTCGGAAATTGCCCCAAGGGCATCTCTCAGTTGGAAAACTTGTTATTTCTTTATCACAGAAAACATACTGGGTCAAACTTGACAATGTAGCTTGATCAGGAATTAATGCCTTATTTCTCACTGTTCTGAACATCGATGAAGGGTAAAGGCTTCCAGAAAGAAAGGAATGCTTGAGACCCTGGTTTAGAAGTCCCAGGAACATGTGCAAAGTAAGAGCAGGGTGCCCCAGAGAACGTGCAGAATGCCTTTACCACTGAGGAATTACATCTTGTTCTTACACATTTGGCATTCTAGGACTCAAACAGGGTTAGTGAGTGGATGGATCAAGGACATGCTGAGGTGGGTGGGGAACAGGGATAGAATAGAGGAAGAGAGAAAGATGGAAGTCAGTGGGATTTGATCTCTTGTTTGAGTGGTTGGCAGTTTCATTGCTGATGGAGTCTGGCTGGAATATCAGATTGGAAAAAGACACGAGTGTTTAAATGTATTTATATATACCACTTTTTAAAAAAAAAAGCTGGAAAAAGCAATTCACAATAAAAACATAAAACAGGAGTATAAAACCATAGCATCAAACTAAAATCATCATGTCCGTTAAAGGAAGGAACCAGTCAACAATAAAATCAGGTCAGCAATAAAACATCAGGCTAAAATCAGTTCAAAGTCAAGCGAAATGGATGCATTTTTAGGAGATGCTTAAAAGTGTGTGTGTGTGTGTGTGTGTGTGTGTGTGTGTGTGTGTGTGTGTGTGTGTGTGTGTGTGTGTGTGTCTGATGTACCTCCTCGGGCAAAGCATGCCACAGGCCCCATCACCCCAAAAGGCCCCATCTTGATCACCACTAACTGAATTTGCATCAGTGGTGGGCCAGAGCAGAGTCTAAAAAGATGACATCAGAGCCCAGGCACGCTCACATGGCCAAAAATTCAAGCAGTGAGACCTCAGATCAGGTAAGGCCTTAAAGGTAATAACCAGTGTCTTGAATTGGCCCAGAAAATCAACCAGCAGTCAGTGCTGTTGGTGCAGACAGGTGTTGTTAGGGGCGCCAGAGGCTGACTAAGGGGAGTAGCAGTGGTGTCGCTGGAGGTGGGGCTGAATGCTACGTTCTGCCCCACGTTGACCTCCGTTTCTCACCAGCACGTGCGCGTTGCCTTCGCCCCACTGAATGGCTCCGAAGGCGAGGGGGCAGGGCCACTCATGCTGGTGAGTAACGGAGATCAGCGCGGTGCGGAACTTAGCGTTCCGCCCCACCTCCAGCGACGCCACTGGGGAGTAGTGTCTGGTTGTCCGTGCTCAGCACACTCCTTCCTGCTCCCCACTTTACCAATTTACTGAATCCGTGGCTAAATGTGGGGGGGGGGGCAGATAACTGGTAGATATGTCTATCATCATCATCTGAGGCTAAAGTAACCAGGCGAGGGTGGCTGCCTGGGAAAAACCTTTCCTCCCAGGAGAGCACAGAACCCCTTCGTTCTAGTTTAAAACCCAATCTCAGTACCACCCACAAGCTGTCAGACATGACAACTCACTGAATTGCCAGTGGACAAAAGAGATAATTTGATGACATCACATACAGTAACTAGTAATGCCCCAGAGGGGGAGCTGAGTAGCTGCTTAATGCAAACACACTCAACCTCAGGTGTGGGCTACACCTCTGAAGCCTGCAGGCTGGATTGGAGTGGAAAGAGCAAGTCAAACTCTAGATATAACCACTGTGTTCTCTTGTCCAGAGGGAGTGGTCAGACCTGGGGCAGCCTCTACTGGCCAGGACTCATGAGAGAGGTACTGCTCCAAGCTGTAGCTTGGTGGACAACAAGAGCGGAAGAGCAGATCTAGTAGCAAAGAATGATGATAATAACTGCGATTGAATGCTGATTTCCAGGTGGCAAGAAAGGAAGAGCTCAGCATGATGCAACCAGCAACTGTTCCTCTGATCACACGTTGATAGTCCCAGCAGGACCATTCCTGACACTTTACGGAGTTTGCCAAAAATACTGTCATAGGTAATAGAGCACAGACCAGATGGCGCAGCAGCACTGAAACCATTAATTTGGAAATCATTAAGAAAAGACCTTTACCAACCACTATGTTGAGCCATGGTTCAGTTAGCAGTGAATTTATTCATGAAAGCATGGAAATGGATGTTAAAGGGAGGGTCACACTTGAGATACCTGACTTTTTGCAGATCAGTTATTCAGAAAGCAAATTTTGCTTGAGAATGTTTCCAGTCGGTACCTGCTGTTGGTTTGATGTATGTGTTCATTTCTGTGGCCCCCAGAGCACAGACACTAGCAGAGGGGTTTCTCTACTGTTTCCAGCCTCTTGCCCCCACCTCTCAAGCTCCCCCCCCTCGCTTTTGGTCCTCAATTACCCACTGTCCCATTCCCCTCCCCCCTTTTGGCTATGAATCTTTTCCTGGATAAGTAGTGGCCACCATTCTTCATGCTATGATTTTTTTTCAGCAAGACTACTGAAGTGCAGTCTCTATGGAGCTGATTTTGAAGACTGTTCAGAAGCCACAGCTGGTCTCTTGAATGAAAGTGGCATGAAATGGTTAAGCACTCAATCAACCTGGAATCAGGTGGAAAGGAGAGATAGAGCTGGGTGTCATCAGCATATTGATAGCACCCAACTCCAAATCCCCAGATGACCTCTCCCAGCAGTTTCATGTAGATGTTAAATAGCATGGGGGACAAGATGGAACTCTATGGCACCCCATACCTCAAGGGCCAGGATGCTGAACAGGCATCCCCCAGCACCACAATCTGGAACCTATTCTCCAAGTAGGAGCCGAACCACTGCAACACGGTGCCCCCGATCCCCAGCTCGGCCAATCGGCCCAGATGGACACCATGGTCGATAGTGTCGAAAGCCACCGAGAAGTCCAGCAGAACCTACAGGGACGCACTCACCCTGTGCAGTCCTTGGCGGAGATAATCCACCAAGGCTGTTTCCATCCCAAAGCCCGGCCTGAAACTAGATTGAAAGGGATCCAGACAATCCGCTTCATCCAGGACACTCTGGAGTTGAGATGCCACCACCCGCTCAATTACCTTGCCCAAGAATGGGAAGTTTGAAACTGGCCGGTAGTTGTCCATTACTGTGGAGTCAAGGGAGGGCTTCTTCAGAAGGGGTCGAACCTTCTCTATCAAAGAAGAGTTGACCACTCTCCCCGTCCACTCGGCAAGCCCCTCCCGGGCAGATCTCATTAGCCAAGCAGGGCAAGGGTCAAGCAGGCAGGCAGTCGGCCTCACACTCCAAAGGAGCCTGTCCACATCCTCAGGCTGTTTTACATAGTCACCCACCAGACAGATAATATTATTGGAAAAATGGATTAAATGCCGATATAATCAGCAAGCGCTGGTGCAGTCTCCATCTCTTTCCATCATTGTCTGCATTCTTAGGCTCAAGGTTGGTTGCTGATCTTGGAATTGTTTCTTGTGTTTTAACTGCCTGGTTCCCAGCCATGAGAGCTGGCAAAAGAGAGTCGATATCAGCTCTTGTCTCCTAGACAGAGACACAAATAGCTAAGGAGAGGCATAATGTTGCCACCTATGTGCTGTTTCTACAGTTTATAGGAAGCTGCTTTATGCTGAGTCAGATTGTTGGGCCATCTAGCTCAGGATTGTCAACACTGGCATTCGATGATCCTCCAAGGTTTCAGGCAGGAATTTTTATCTGACCTACCTGGAGGTGCTGGGGTTTAAACCTGCAACCTTCTACATACAAAGCAGGTGCTCTACCACTGGGTTATAGCCCCTTGGATCTAATTTTCCTATGGCACCCGCTGGCCCAAGATCTCACTGCACCTGAGGCAGAGCCCCTTTACCCCACAGCGTACCGGTCGCCAGTCCCCCTCCCTGGAGGGTTTTTTTTTCTCTTCTAGCCCACTACCTTTCTCTCCTGCACACTTTCCTTTCTGCTTGTTCCTCACCTCCTTTTCAAATCCAGGGGGTAGAGGAGGAGTGGTGAAGGTGGGTGGACATACCGGTAGGTATTCTCCACCAATCTACCACCTGAGGCAATCGCCTCAGTCGGCTTCATGAATGGGCCGACCCTGGATCTCGGACTCTGAGTACACCTGAATCTGCAGAGCTGTAACATGGGATGGCAATTTGTAACAGATCCCGCCTGAAAAAAATTGGTCTGCAGGGACAATTCTAAATCAGCGAATCACAGTGTGACTTGTCTTGAATGTTATGCAGCTGCTCCAGCAGAGAAGGAAGGCTGGTCCTTTTCTCATGGTGTGCCACTCATTGCCTGTGTCTCATTTGCAATTGTCAGCCATGCCTCTTATGGTAATGCGGTAATTCAGCAGGTATTTCTTGTCTGAAAAGATGTAAGGCCATTTAAGTCCAAGATGCACACTTGAACAGATGGGCAACTCAGACTACATCTGCAGTAATGTCAATGGTCAAGGGGGGGTTGTAGCTTGTGGTTACTGGACTGCAGTACCAGGAGCGGGGGGGGGGGGGTATTAGGATGGATACTGTTCAAACAAAAGCACAGCTCCCCTATTCCCAAACTGGTGTAGCAATGCAATGCTGCCATCTCAGAAGATAGCAGCTCGGGTGCTGATGAATTAGGCTCGGAGGTCTTGGGTCAGTTCTGGAATCAATCCCCTTTTAACAGAAGTTGTTGGGGGGCCACAATCCAGACCAAGAGCAGGGCATGCGTGGAGGTGGGTTACCACTTTCTCCCTGTGTCATGGTCCCAGCAAAAATCACTCCTCCCCCACCAAGTCTGCTGTGTGCTCCCAACACAGCCATAAATTGGCCACCAGCAATTAATCATGTAAAATTTGACTTTATTAATCTCATTGAACCGATTAAAGCTTGAAGCCCTCATTATTGCGCTTATTAAAAATACATTAGCAGAAACACAATACAGGGCTGGAGCTGAAAGCAAGAGCAAAAGGCCCAGAGGCAGCTTGTCGCATGTTTTCACTCGCTTAAAAATGGGGTGGGAGGAACTTCTGGAATAATGATGGGGGGGGGGGCGGGAGAGCGAAAAAAAGAAAGCCACCCTCCAAGGCAAGATGCTCTGGTTTAACCGTCTGCAAACGGACTCATGTAAAAATACACTTCAAGAGCTTCTTTTGCACGGACCCAAAATAGATTCACCTGTAGATTTGCTGCTCCAGCGGTGTCTTCCAACATTGCTACCAGGCAGTAAAGCCCCCCCCCCCCATTTTTCAAGTTGTTCCTGGTCAGCATAGAAGAGGGGGGGGCGTCCATCCAGTGTGCATCTATCTGGCCTGTTTGAATTGCTACAACGTGGGGAGCATGCCAAGACAGAACCAACATACATACAGGCAGCCCCAGCTTCTTGGCAGCTTGCATTGTGCCTCTGCAAGGGAACAAGTTCCTGATTATTGCCCAAGGGAGGCCAAGCGGACTCCTTGTGGTTCTAGGGGTAGGTCTGGCTTAGGACTGCCGGGTAGGGCAACAAGATGACAGGGCTGGTTAGAATGGGAGATCAGGAGCGAGCAAGAGGCTATAGCAAAATCCAGGATCAGAAGTCTGGAAGAGGAGGCAGTGCAAGGAAGAACAGTTGGGAGCTGGCTCTGACGAAGCCCTCAGAATAAAGCTGGTGCAACACCAAGCACTTAAGCAAGACTGAAAGGTTTATATTATATTATAAAGAGACCCAGAAGCCCCACCTCTTCCTGAATCTGGCTGGGTCCTGATCCAGCCCCATGTTCTCCCCTCCCCCCAGGCCCAGAGGTAATGAAGCATCAGCCAGGGGAGCACTTCTCTGTCCGTTTGGGCCTTGGCCTTGACCCAGTGTCCCCACTGTTTTTGAGCACTTGGGCATGATGATGTGGGGTTCTGGAATGGGTCCAGGAGCCCAGATAGGGGGTGCTGCATGCATCCCCTGGGATCTCAGGTTCCTTGGGGAAAGCATCTACTATGAAAGAGGTGGTTTCAGTGGTTCTGTCAAAAGGTCAGATTGTGGTTGGTGCCAGGTCATCTGTGGGGGACGGCTCCCCCTCTCCTGGGATTGCCACCCCTCCAAGATTGGCCTGGAGTCTTCAGGAATCAGCAGCAATCTCCACAAGACTACTGAAAGCAATCTTGGAGATTTGAATGTGACCTCCAGGAATTTTCCACCATTACACCCATGTGGGGGGGGGGATCTCCAGGCACAGCTTCAGTCAGAGTTGGCAACCCTCCTCTTTTCTTCTGAGGAGTCCTCCGAAGCATCTAGCTGGGGTCTTACCGGGGGAGGGATTTGGTGCTGGGAGTCCTGGGGTCAGGAGTTAAACTGGCAGGGGTCTTGTGCCAGCAGGGCCACACGTTTCCTGCAGGCCCCCTTTTCCTTGTTTTGTTTTTTTCTTGGCAACGGCAGAGGCTTGCAAAAGTGGGAGCGCAGCTCTGCTTCCCTTTGCTGGGCGCAAGCCTCATTAAACCCATCTTGGCTTATCGTTTGCAGGCAGTTGCTTGCTAGTCCCACATGAGAGGAGGCAGGATTTTGTACCAGCTGTAGAGCAGCTGAGCCACTGCACGGAGGCCGAAGACGCCGAACTGGGGAAACAACGCTTAAAAATTAACGAGGGTTGAAGCGTCATGTTTCCAGCACTAGGTTTGTTTGGGGCTCCTCCACGCACACAACTGTTCTCACTCCCAGACTGCTGGGCTTGCAAGATGAATATGTTATCTACCAGCAACACAAGGCAAAAAGACTGTTCATATAGCCTTGGCAAGGCACTGCATATCAGGCAAGGGGAACCCCATTTCTGTAGGGGAAGAAATCCTCTCTGGAGCCTTTTCTCCTTGTAGGGCTGAGATGGCCAAAGAGATGGCCATTCTAGCAAATGGCAGCTGCTGCCACTGTTGTTAAGATTCCCCACATGTAAATCCTGCTTCATCCCTTGGATCTCCTTTCACAGTCTACTTAGATGCCCTCACCATTAAGGATTAGAACAGAGAGCACAAACCCTGAAAGTACTTCCTCATCAAAGAAGCGTCTGAGGTGCTCTCTAGTCCACCACTCACCTTTCCTTGACACTTCTTCTGCTCCATTCCCCTCTTCCTTTTTTTTATTCAGGGAGTGCGAGGAGGAGAAGCGGAGGCAGTGGTGATGCACCGCCACATAAAAGGGGTGTGGGGAGGTATTGGGCCAGCCCTGCTGTGGTGATCCCTGATTTTTTTTTGCCTTTCCCCCCCCCCCATAGTGTTGGACCTTTCTTACTCCATCCCAAGGCTTCTGAGATGTCTCAGCATCCTAAAAAGGCTGATGTGTCATCCTAAGACAGTAGTCATTATACTGGGATGCTGCCCATTCTCTGACCATCTTCCCCTTGACTAGTAACAAAGACACTTGCAACAGAGCCAGCTCATTGGAACACGAGGCCCACCTGATGTCCAAGAGTGGGAGATTCAGAAACCCAGGTGATCCCCAAATGACCAGCCCCACAGGTAAAGTGGGGTTAACACCCACTGCCTAGATAAAGCAAGGTCAAGCGCTCTCCTGTTTGTGTTTTGCCCAGGCCCATCGTTAGAAGCAGCAGCTGTTTCACTGGCTCACCCACTCACCTTGCTACAGCTGTGAGTGTAAGAACCAGGACTCCGGAATAGAGTAGTTAGGGTAGGGGGATCATGCCCAGTTAGCTGCATCAGAGTTTGTGTTTACTTTCTGCTCGCATTTCAACCTCTATGCCATTCTTTGTAAACTTCCATCCCCTCTTCTCCTTTTGCCAAGTGACCAGTGCCTTACTTTCATCTTTTGCCTTTGTCCAGCTGTTGTTTTGATTTCTCAGCCTTTTAATAAACTTTTTAGATTTTATTGTTTCACCTCCCTGGTCTTTGTTCACTCAGGAGGGAGTGGGCTTGCCACACTTCTCAGACCCTCATATTCTGCTACTGTTTGCTTTTTAAAGGGGATCCCAGAATTTGGGGGCTGTCTGTTAATATGGGAAGGAGGCTTCCCCAAGGCGACTTCCTTCTGTCTGGGCTTCCTGGTGTTGGGTGGTGGCAGCAAAGAGGCTACCGATTCCACAGTGGATCTCGGTCCCCCTAATAAAAGGGTGCATGGAGAGCAGAGAGTGGGGTGCAAGTCACTAACTGTTGGGTGCTGTGCCTGTTCCACCCCTCGTCTCTTTCCTTCACAACTGCCCACAGCCTCTGTCCCTCTTTTTGCTTCTACGGTCCACTCTCTCCCCTCCCCTGTTATTTGCTTCTGGCCAACTTGACAGCTTCTGTGGTCCCTGAGTTGTCCCTGTTTTCTCTTCAACAGAGACCACCAATGTTCCGATGTTCAGTTTTCTCTACTTTACCTCACCAAACAAACCCCCAAATGGAAACCATCTTTTGTGTCTAAGAGGGATGAGAACTTTAGAAAGTTCTTCCCAGCCCAACAACCACCTGCGGTTGGTGAGTAGTACAGAGGACAGCTCAGCTGGTGATCCGACCTACTTTCAGGGAACTGGCCGGTTATATTATTGTCAACCATTATTCCTAGCTAATTAATGTGCCGATTGCAGGGTCCGGATACGTCAATGGTTGTGCAAAGGTGCTGAGTCTGCAGTTACTGTCAGGAACGCTTTGGGGGACGACATCACCAACGCCACAACTTCTGCTTATAGGAGCACTCGTTCCAGATTGTGAAATCCCAATGGGGCATCTACAGGAGAAATAATGGATATTGCCGTTCTATTTTGGGCAGCTTGTTAATAGGCCCAACTTCTCAGCCAGGTTAATCTTTTTTCTTCCGTTTTGCCATCATCCTCATTAAGGGACAGGAAGGTGGTGGTGGTGCAGAGGAGGATGCTCCATGCTCGGCCCTCTTGCTGCACTTTCCTTGTTCCCTGCATTTTCTCATTTCGTCCTTTTCGTTTTCGCACAGAAGAAAGACAACAATAAAGAAACCCTCAACCAATGTGCTATTGCCAGGCCTGGCCAATCTATAAGGGGGCACCTGATATCTACCTTTGCCTCCACCCACCAACCTCTGTTGCTGCTTCTCCTGCTTCCTGGATCCAAAGAGGAAGAGGGGACCAGAGCAGAAAAGGAAGTGTGGAAATGGTTGTTCTGTTAATTTTGATTATAACCTGATCCCTTTTGTGCTGCTTGAGTACTTGGGAAGCCAACTAATGAATGTTCTAAGACAGTACTGTATATAAATATGTAAGGAAAGGGAAGGAGAGACGCTGAATTGAGGATGTGATTCATAGGTGGCCCTCCTGATTCCTGCGCCAAATATCAACCCCTTATCTGGTGGTGTACCACCATTCCTCTTCTTCCTTGGTTCAAAAACGAAGAGGTGAGTGGAGCAGAAGGGGAAGTGTGGAGGAGAGGAGAGTGGTGAGCTAGAGTGTCAGAGATGGTCTCCCCTCCTTCACACTTCCTCTTCCGTTCCACTCTTTTCGAATCTAGCGAGCAGGAACAGGAGGAGCAATAGAGGCGAACAAGTGAGGGGGAGGTGGGCACTATGTGGGAATCCTTCACTCGAGGCAACCGCCTCAGTTGGCCTCATGGGTGGGCCAACCCTAATGTGATTTGAGATGCATTTTAGCCAAGTGCCTAATGGGCCTGTGCTTTTGGAGATTAGGGGGCAGCCACATGGAAACTTCATAAGCAAAAGCCCCCCCCCCCCACACACACACACACTACTGCCATCGCTAGTTGGCTGTGAGGCAGGATCCAGGAATTTCCCTGGAGCCTGTCTATTCCCAGCACCTCTGCATTTATAGACCAGCTATTATTGGGAAGGTTTTTGCTGTCGCTTTCTCTTAGTGAGAGACTTGCTGACAGGCTGCTGCTCTCGCTAACAACAGCTCTTGCCCTGGGGGCTGGAGGGACAGCGAGACGATGTTTTGCTGTCATTCTAGGATCTACAAATGAGCACAAATTGAGCGCAAATCTCTACCAATTCAAAATGGGGCCTTTGGAAGTTGGAGGATGGCAGGGCAAGGCTAGGCTGGCTCTGGCTGCAATCTGGCAGCCCATGGCTGGGGCTGTATGACCCGAAATCCTGTCAGCAGGTGTGCCCCAAGCCCAAGGGCTGTTTGAGGCGGAGCGCAAATGCCACCACCCTCTGCTGCCATTAGCCCCTCTGCCCTCCTCCAAACCCCCATCAGATAAGAGGGGGAGGAGAGGGGAGCCCCCTTCCCTTCCTTTCAGGACAGCAGCAGCCCCAGTGGTGCTGGCAGGAGAATGGAAAAAAAAAAGATTCCATGGGTGCCGTCGGCTGTCACGACTTCCTCACGTTTTCCTCTGCAGGGAGCAGGGGGCTGCCTCTGTCCTGATCCTCTTCTTGCTCTGTTTGCCAGCAGCTGAGAGATAGGCAGCTCCTGCCAGAGAGGGCAGCGGTTTTTTTTTTGGGGGGGGGTGATACGAGAATGGCCAGCGGGTGGCGCAGTGGGTTAAACCGCTGAACCATGAGCTGTTGATCAAAAGGTCGGCAGTTCGAATCCGCGACGGGGTGAGCTCTCGTTGCTTGGCCAGCTTCTGCCAACCTAGCAGTTCCAAAGCATGTTAATGCGAGTAGACAAATAGGTACCGCTTGCGGGAAGGTAAACAGTGCTCCGTGTTCCAGCTGCATGCTATGCGATGCGGCAAGGAGAGTCATGCCGGCCACATGACCACGGAGGCGTCTTCGGACAACGCTGGCTCTTTGGCTTTGAAATGGGGATGAGCACCACACCCTAGAGTCGGCCACGACTGGACTTAATAGTCAGGGGTCACCTTTACCTTTACCTTGTTACGAGAACCTCCAGAAAGCTGCTCCACTTTGATTTTACCAGCGCTGTCAAAACTTGGCATTGAAATACGCTATTTGTGTGTGTCTCCATTTCTCAGAGGCCTTTACGTAGGAGGGCAGCAAGTGTTAATTGGTCAATTAAGTCTTGAATCAAAGGTGACAACCATTACTCCCTCCCCCCCCAGCTGTCACCATCAACAAAGGTGACATTAGAAAACACTAGAACCTGTTTGGACACAATCCTCTTTTAGGTGCCATTGATTTCAAGAGGGAGGAAAGTTGAAGATGTGGCTAGGTCAATGAGAAGTAACTGTGGCTGGGACATGCTCAAATTATGTGCTGGATATATAACATTTATACATAAAAATACAAAGGCAGGTTCTTTTGGTGGCTGCAGACTAGGGGCTGTCTAGGAGTTATTTCCTGTCCATCTAGTGCACAGCAATGAAGAAAGTTGCCAAAGCAATTTCTGTTCTTGCTGGTCCTCAGAGGAATATCGGTACTTACCAGTACTTGATGGGAGGAAAAAAATCAATGAAAACTAATAAGTATTAGAAGCCCTTTGAAATCTGGGAGGTGGAGTGAACAAAAAGCAATTCCCCCCGCCTCTTCTGATGCACCTGCTGGTTACCACTTACACCCCTTGCTGCTTTGGCGGTGGGTGAACTTTGTAATTACAGGCTTGTGGTAGTTCTTTCCAATTAAATTGCTGGCCCAAAGGAGACATCTCAGCGATTGTACAGTCCTGCATTGAAGTCCGCTTTCAGAAACCATAGTCTCTCGCTCCATCAATGACCATTTCAAGAATTACTTTTTGAGACTGGAGAAGTGGGTGTCTGCATGTGCCTACGGCCCCAAGCCAGGATGATGGAATGCCGTTTACAGTTTAGAGCCAGGCAGCCTCAGGAATGAAGGAGACATGAAATCCAATCATGTAGCTAGAGCCCGCGGTGGTAACATCGTGACGTCATGACGTCACGTAATGTCATGACATCACTTTTGAGTTCACTTCCAGTGGCCGCTGACCGCGGTGCCGGCCTCGTGATCTGACTTCTCCTTTGGAGGCAAGATTGCGAGGCCACTATCTCCTCGTGTTTCGGCGGCTTCACGGTTTGGCTGCCGCCCCCCTTTCTCTCATTGAGCCTCCAAAGGAGAAGGGCCGGGGGAGAGGGGCAGCCAGACCATGAGGCCGCTGAAACACAAGAATACACATACCAGCTGAAATGAGAGCCTGGGCTAGGCTGAGTTGCCTCACTACTGGTGCTGTTGCTGCTTCTCCCACCAGCTGCCATCTTAGCTGGAACCTTCTAATAGAAACTGCTCAGTGGCGCCCCCTTCAAGTGGTGCCCAGGGTACATGCCCTACCTGCCATACCTTAGATTTCTCCCCCCACCGCATGGCTAGTGTTGGAGACACTCTATCCCACCACTCTTTTATTCTCTGTGCTTCCTCTTTGTTCCCCTCATCCTTTTCAAATCCAGGGAGCAGGAGGAGTCAGGAGGCAGGAGGAGTAGTGGTTGTGGAGGTGGGCACCTCCATGGATCCAGTGCCTGAGGTGCCTTCGTCATGGATGGGCTGGGCCTTTGGGGTGGGCCTTTTGATGCCCAGTTGTGGCTGGTGGATTCCAACCCACACGCACACCTCAATGAACCAGGCCCTGTGGAGGCCTGTCCCATCCTTGCTGCTGACTGAATGGTTGTCTTAGGTGTCAGAGTGGCAGGGCACCCTGCTCACTTCTGCCTGCCTGCCTAGCCCACCAGTGTGTCCTCTTCTCCACACTTCCTCTTTCAAATCCTTTCCTCCCTCTTCTTTTTCAAAACCAGGGAATGGTTGGTTTTGCATTGCAGTGCATTTGCAGTGACAGTGCATTGACTCGTAAGGGAGGGGCGGCATTTGGAGCATCACTTCAGGCATTGGGAGATCTTGGCACAACCCCTGTGCTTCTAGAAGAAGCCACATTGATTTCCTCCAGCCATAGAAAGGAAGTCCCGAAGTGAAGCTCCGAGGCTGGACCAAATGCTCTTTGCCTTTAAAATAGGCTTGACAAAGCTCAATTGCCCGTGTAATTGTAGCGTATTTCTCTCCTGCCGCACATTTCATTTCTGATTAGGGAAAAATTCTACATGCAGAAAAGAATCAAACTGCAATGAAAACTGTAGACATTTTCCATCCCTGTGTTTCCTTTTGCTGCTGGAGGTCTCAAGACACTCACTGCAAACAGGTTGCCTCCAGGACTATGGAAACCTAGCAGTGGGGAAGACTTCTAGCCAATCTTTTCTCAAGCATTGTGGATTTTGTTTTAGTTATCCTATTTGCCAACTAATGGCTTGCAACAAATCTCAGCATTGCGGCTCAACCAATTAAAATATTAGAACTATCACATCAGATCCAGGCTGCTGCACAGATTAAGACATGTCTTCTATGCAGCTCCAGCTGCTTTCTAAAAGAGGAATGGCTCCTTCCCCAAGGGAAATAATTCCATAACTGGGTCACCACCGTGGGCAGAGTCTTTGCACTTTGTACTACTCACCACTCACCTTTTCTAAATAACTTTAGAGACGGGCTCTGCAGGAATCCAGGCTGGCCGAAGCCCTCCTAGTGCCAGAGGTGCTGTGCCAAATGTTGCTGCTACCCCCTACATGGTGACATATAGGGGAATCTGAACGCCCCCAGAATGCCCCCTGTGCCGGCGGAGTTGCGCCAGTGTCCGTTCCGCATCTGAACTGTGCACGTGAGGTGTCCAAGGGGGGTTAAGCCAGTGTCCGTCCTGCGTCCGTCGGCATATGGCAAGTTATACTGGCATACGTGCTCTTGCACCAGGGGATCTACTGTTACACCGGTGCAATAGTTACACAGGATTGCACCCTTCATCAGGAGCTATAGTGACATCAAAACAAGCCAGCAAGTAAACAATTAAACATTTCTCAGACCTGAGAAGCCGATGCAAGAGGGAGGACGACGGTGTTGGTAGACAGAACCTGAGATGATGAAACTCAGCAAGACTGAAGTATTAGCTAGTCTTCAGTGGATGGATTCCCTGTGAAAATATCAGGGCTGACCTGTCTATGAGGTTACCTGAGGTGTTTGGCTCAGCCAGTGGATTGGTGTGGGGAGGGCTGCTTGCCCATCTCTGCCTGCCTCTTGCCCCCTGGATTTGAAAAGAAAGAGGGGGATGAAGCAGAAGAGGAAGCGTGGGGGAGAGCGGAGTGGTGGCCTAGAACGTATCCAGTGCCCTCTAGCTCACCACTCTCCTCCACTCTTCCCCTTTCTAAATCCAGGGAGAGAAGAGCAGTAGAGCTATGGTTGGTGTGTCACTTGGCAAGATGGGAGGAGGGCATCATTTGGCTCACTGCCTTAGGCACTGGGAAGTTCCCACGCCTGAGTGTGTGATGTCCCAGAGCAATCCTCACTTTAGAAGTTAACCCTTCTCACATGGTCTGTGGAAGCTTCAGCAGACATCCCGTGCATGGCGTACCTTTCAGGCTGCAAATTCTGTACATGCATAGCTGGGCTCAAGCAAAGTTTCTTCTGAGTAGACATGCATAGGATTGCATTGTCAGTGTGTGTTGAGCCATGGTGTGGCAGTGAGAGGAGCGAGGTGAGGTACACAGCCACAACACTGTCCCCAGATCGGAGCTTGGCTGTTCCCTAGGCTTGGAAGAAAATTGTCTTTCTGTAAACTGTAACCTGAAACAGACACCCTATTATCAGTGGGAGCCTGGAGGCATTTTAATAACTCAAATTAACAGCATTTCGGTACCTGCCTGCGAGTTTAGTGTTGTTCTGTTGAAGGTGACAAAACAGATGGGCTTCCTCTATTTCTTGATTAAATTGTATTTCAACTTCTATTTATTTTGAATGCTCTGAGATGTGAACTGAAAAAAAAAATTGAAAAAAAATGTGAACTGAAAAAAAAAGGACTGCCAGTCAGTGGTCAGAGGGTTGACAGAAAGCAATTCAAAACTGTAAGAAAATGGTCACAGATACTCTTTGATTTTTATCCATCCATGTAAATGCAATATTTGCATTCCTAAATCCAAATAGAGGCACATTAATTTTTTCTTGCACAGTAGAGCACACATTTTTCATGCAGATGGCCCCAGCTTCAATCCCTGACAGCGTCTCCAGGTAGGGTCGCATGATTCCTATCTCAAAACCTGGACAGCCAGTGTCAGATTGTGTAGATAGTAGCACTCATCTAGACAGACTAATGGTCTCTAACTCATTATAAGGCAGCTTCTTATATAACCTTCAGTGCTTACTTCCTGGTTGTTGCCTGGATCCTGAATCTTGCGTAATCCCCAAAAGACAGGCACAGCAGTCTGCCTTGCTCTTCTCTATCACGAGTCCCATGTGCCTGAATCGGGCTCTCGATAGGGCTCTGTACATGTGAACAGTGCTGCCTTTTCTGCTGCAGTAGGGAATCGGAGGCTTCTATATGTGTAACTTGTCCCCTGTGAGGACACTTGGGATGGGGGGAGATTTCTGTGTATATCTTGACCACCTACAATCGGTACATTTTTCCTTTATTTTTATTTTTTTAACAAACGTGGTGCTAATTACATCAATGTTTTATAAAATGTCACTTAATGGGACCTGGGTGGGAGGAGCTGAGGGAACAGTGTGAGGTCACTCATCCCTCCCTACCTTCTGCTCCTTAAAGATGGTCAGTGGGAAAGAACAAAATTAGCAGCTTTTCTAGTAGCTGCAGTGGGAGACAAGGTAGGGTAGAGTGGGCGTCAGAGGTGGAAATGGAAGCTAAGGGCTAGAGCAAGCCAAGAGCAAAAGCAATTTGGGGAGATAGGTCTCTCTCTGGGGAGCCAACGTAACCTGTTATTGTTTGCAGGAATGTTCTGCTATTTACCTCCATCTCATACTCAACCTATACATTTGTAAATGAAGCAAATATTACAAAAGCACCATATACGCCTCCAGTGATTTGGTCTGCATTGCCCTTGGAACTTCTTGCTGTTCAGAAAAGTAAACTCAACTTACTTAAAATGTGTGCAGGCGTCAAATACCAACCAAAGTAATTGAGTGCTTCAATAAGTGACCTTCACTCCGGAAACAATTCTTTATCTTCTTCTGCAAAGCTTCAGACCACAGGAATTCAAAACAAACAAGAAAAAAACACCATCAAGCCGTTTTCTCTTGCTGAAACAGTCTATGTATAACTCCTTTAAATATTTCCTTCCCTTTGTTACTTTAACCTTCCGTAAGTACCAAAAAATTACATAAAACCTCCACTGTAATATGTTGTCTTCCTTCCAAATTATATCTTCTCGACAATTTTTCTATTCATAAATTAACTCATCTCAGTTTATTTCTTCAATTCTTACTGCAGTTCCTCGCCACTTGCATAAGCAAAGCAAAATTGGGGGGAGGGGGCTTGGCTTACTGTCCGGCTGGTTTTTGAGTTCGTTGGCACTGGCAGTCCGTTCTCCTTCACGCTCAGAACCAAAACAAACTCGTAGAGACTTTGCCCTTTGAGAAAGTAATGGGACCGATCTGAAGATATGTGGCTTATCTCATCGCACACTCTTTCAATCCAGGGGTAGAGTAAGACTTGTGAGGCCAGAGGTGTTGGAAGCCAGAGGCTGACCAACTGCACCAGTCCAGTCTTGGGTGGCGCCCTGGAAACTCAGTTTAGACTGAGGGCAAGACTTTAGAAGTGGTTTTGCGAGGGCAAAAGGAGAGCCCTTTGGGAGGGTGGGTGGTCTGGGTTTTGTGATGGCACAATGGGTTTGCTGCTATGCTCAGTTCTTTGGCCTCCGTGGTCCAGACAAGGCCAAAAAGGCATTTGTTCATTTCCCTCCCGGACTGAACGTAACCCACAAATAAGGTCAAGGTGACAAACGGAGAGGAGTTTCTTCTTGCTTTATTTTACAATTTCTCACGAAATATATTTACAGCACATGGATTTTTGCCTCAGTGCAGGACATAGTCATGTTGCAGAAGTAGAAACCTTTGAACTCGTATGAAAATAAACATAAGAAATAAAGCACTTCGCTGACGTTTCAGCCAAGTATGTAAAGCAATGTTTGTGATGGTTGGAGTGAAAAATGTTAACAGCAAAATTGCTTCTCATGAGACTGATCTCTAGATGGAAACCACCAACCAGCGTCTTCCATCTCGTTAACCCTGTATTGTCCGGTAGCATTTCACACAACAAAAACTCTGTAAAGTTCACACACCACACAGAATAACCACCTGTGGGGGACATCTCTTGCGCAGGCCCCTTGGAAAAGGACCCTCCATTCATTCCAATGGAGCATATGCACAGAGAGTGTTCCCAGCACCCTGAGCCGACTGCCTGCACTCTTTGCCAGCACATTCTCGTCACTCCAAAGCCCTGAGGGTCGCCTTGTGATGTGTACAAGATGGCACTCTTCTGCACTGTGAGGGTCTTTCCCATTCACTTCACTGGAGAAGGAAGGTGTTTCCTCACCTGGAACCCTTGTCTCCATTGCAATGAATGAGGAGTTCCATGGATCTCTCAGGGCCCCTCTCTGTGCCTGGGGCAAATCACTGAACGGGGGTGATGGAATTACCCTTTTAATACAAATAGGATGTTACCGTGGCAGTTTGGGAGAACAATGTTTTCTCAAGATATCAAACGTCAGTAACAAACACGGTGAAGCTTCTTGAGGACTTGCTTTGACAGCATTTCTTCACAGTGATATATATGAAAGGTTGGAAAAAAGGTCAGCATAAAACATTTCCATCCCTTTTTTTTGTTTGTTTTAAAGTTTGTATGCAAAAAAATCATTTCTTTGTATCAGCGATTATAAAATTACAAACCCTTTCTTGAACTGCATCTGTAAGTTATGATAGAAAAACGTCTTGGGAAAGTGAGACTTAAAAGGGAGTTTGCATAAAATGGAAACAGGACAATGAGGCGAAACATCCTAGGGAGGGGGGAACGGGGAGGGACGACGACTTAGACTTGGTTAAGACCGTGTCGAGTAGGCCGCACGGTAATTTAACAGAGACAGCGAATGACTCAACCCAAAAGACAGATGCGTTATCAGGAAATGTTTCTGGCGGAGAGGAGGGTGGAATGAAACAGACAAAATCAACATTTCAAAAGATGCCATTAATTAACTTGTTCTTCATTGCAGTTTTGGCACTTCATTGAAACAGTTACTTCTTTTGCAAAGACCAAAATATGTAGAAAAGGTAGACAGCTCTTGGACATAACCTTGCAAATATAGTACTTGGGTTCTGGCAAACACAGAAACAGAGTTAGTTAAACATTCCCACAGAGTTGCACACGCATGCATGGTTCAGACGTCGATAACACTGGGTCAAGGATCTTGGCGCTGACATGTTGCATTGACTCGGCGAGGAGCTCTCAGGTGCTTTCGTCAACGGATCGCGTTTCGGATTTGAGTCGGACAAATTCTTTAGCAACTTCGTCATTGGTCCTTTGAGAAAGAATCCTCAAGATGGTCAGCCCTGTTTCGTCCATGTAGACATTCGGCAGCAGCGGGTGCCAGGAGGCGCAGCTCCCTCTCTCAGCGATGCCTCGCAACTGAATGACGGCCATGCCAATGATGCGGTCTTCTCTGGCAAAGCAGTAATCCTTCACAGAGAGGTGGAGCTCATAGGCCCCTGGCCTTTCTTCCTGACTCAGGAGGCTGCAGAATTTTGACAGATGAGAATAGACAAGGACCATAGCATTGATGTAGGCACTAGCTTCTGACATGACTTTGTGTTGACAGAGCCTTAGACTTAGATAGGGAGACTTGGACCCTGCATGGCTCTGAAGCTCACTGGATGGGAGGGCTTAGGGCAAATGGCTCTCAAAGCCCAACCCACTTCATATAATACAGTATTATGCATGACTCTAATGTTATAAACAAAGAGAGAAGACCACTAATGTTACTATCTCCATATTAAACATGAGAAGCTGAGGCTGAAAAGAGGCTTGCTAAGGAACTGCAGTCAGAGCAGTGGTCTGTGAGGCCACTTGACATCTGGCTACAAATACTGTACAAAAAGCCAGCAAGAACAGTAAAGAACTTAAACAAAAGCACCGAAAGAGGCTCTAGGACAGCCATGTCCCAGCGCTACTCAGGGGTGTGTCAGGTGGTCTCTGCTGCCGCTTCTCCTCCCCCTGCTCCTGGAGGAGTGTCGGAGATGCTCCAGCCCACCACTCTCCTCTCCTCCACACTTCCTCTTCTGCTCCACCCTCTCCTCCACACTTTCTTTTCCACTCTGTTCCCTTCTTCCTCTCAAATCCAGGGAGTGGGAGGAAGAGACACAGCAGCTTAGGCACCACTACGCAAGGGAGGGTGGTGGGGATGTTTTGGGAACTGCTTTAGGTGCTGAGAGGTCTTGGGCCAGCCCTCACTTTTGAAAGAAGATGGAAGAACCTGTACTGCTGTCTCCGGTTAGGGGGGTCTAGAGCTAAGATCGTCACACAAGGAGAGTCAAACGCCACTTACAACTGGAATGTTTCGTTGTATTTGGGCGACCACGTGTTGCTCTTCGTCTTGGTGCCGTGCTTTCGCTTCTTGTCGCTGAGGCTGGGCCCCAGGATGCAGACCTCCACAAAAGGCCGGAACATGGCACTGGTTTGCCAGTTGAGGTTATTAATTGCTACAACTAAAACAACAACAACCATCAATCTCTTGCACAAACACACAGAATTTTACAATGAATCTTTCAATCCAAACATGCATACTTTCCTGAGAAAACACAGCTGTTTGCTTATACTCGGCAGGATGGGGCACTGCTCTCTTCCACCAATGTTTGCGTTTTGCAGCCACCCTGCATTCTGAATTTTGCAAATGCCATTTCAAACGGAGTGGCAAGCTTTGCTGGCATCAGAACCCAGAAGCGGGTTCAAGCTTGCACAGTGCTTTTGATGGAACTATTTGGCTTAAATCGCTGTTAGGAAAGCATCTTGGAAGGTACCTTTGACAGTGACTTTTTGCTCTCCAGTTCCAGGATGTGTGGTTAGGTCCACCTGAACGTTGATCTCTCCTACAGTATCGTTGCTCACCTGGCCTGCAACACAAGGAAGACTTTAACACATAGGCGCCATCAACAGAGAAAATATCCAGCTTTTAAAATGACAATTTATTTGAGCAACTGTATAGATTCCGTATGATCCCAGAGGTTCAAGATGTGTCATACCATTTATTCTCACCACAATCCTGTGAGGTAGGCCATCATTTTCCATATTTTATGGAGTACAGAACTGAGGTTGAGACAGCTTTCAGGCATGCCCTCTCCCATATTTCCATGGCAGGGCTGGTATCTGGACCTCAGCCTCCCAGGTCCTAGTCTAGTGGGCTGCTCTGCCTCCTAGACACTGGCCACCACACCCTACTCATCAGCCAACACAGCTAATTTAGAGGTGGAATTTTCCAAGTAGATTTCTCCATCTGTGGAGACAGAGTGTGCTCCAAAACTCATTCATCACTGTCCAGACGGCATTCATTAATACAGACAATGCCCCAGGGGAAAGCTGGATGCAAAATTGGATGTAAAACAACATGTCAAGAAAATATATGAAAAATCTAGCCACAGCCACCGTGTTCCTGTGTCAGGACTGAGAGGCTCCTGTTGATTGCATATTACATTCTGTATTATCATCTAGGGTAGAGTCGACAGATACAATTTCAGAGGTGGGGGGATTTCAGTAAGGGGGTGGACAAGGTTCAGTGAAGTCCAAAGAGATGTTCATGATTCAATTGCAAAAACACAGCCAGGGCCAGCTCAACCCTGCACCTCAAACAGTGTACCAAATGCTCCCCCCCATATACTTGGCAGTACACCAGTCACCACCTCTACCACTCCTCTTCCCTCAATTTGAAAAGGAAGAGGGGAGCAGAGCAGGAAAGGAAGTGTAGAGGACAGGAGAGTGGCAGGCTAGAGTCAGACACTCTAGTCCACCACTCTCCTCTACGTTTTTGGTTCTGCTCCATACCCCTCTTCCTTTTTGAATCAAGGGAATGGGATGAGGAGCAGCAGAGGAGTTAGGGGGAGGGTGGCCCCTGACAATCTGCTGCCTGAGGCAACTGCCTCAGTTGGTCTCATAGGTGGGCCGGCCCTGAACACAGCATATTTAAGGACCTCTGTGACTTTTTAAAAAAATGTCCCATGTAAGAACTAGAACAGCACCATTAGCACAAGAGCAAAGTCCCTGCCCTTTTGACAGAAAATATTTGTGCCCGAGCTTGCAGAGCGGGTGTTGGGCCCATTTAATTGTTTATAATGAGTCACTCTCAGTGCAATGCAATCCTACGTGTGTTTGTTGAGAAGTAAAAACCATTGTATTCAGTGACACTTACTCTTAATCAAGCATAATAGGATGAAAACTGAATTGCTTTAAAAGTTTCTGCGGGATTGGTGAGCTGGCCACAAATCTAGGGGGCCCTGAGGAATAATCAAGGTGGATTCGAGAGGGCAACTGCCCCCATCTTTCCCTAAATGGCTTCCCTTTTCTGGAACCTAAACAGTGAAAGAGCTATTTTCTTTACAAAGGAGAAGATGATGACTCCTTCTTGGAGAAAACATACATTGTTCCCAATGAAATACAGGTGGTCCCCCATATCCACGGATTTGCTATCCACGGTTTCAGTTATGCATGGATCGTGGGGACCCCCACAGGCTTTTACTTTTTTCCCAGTAAGCTTCATTTCTTCCTTAAACAAACAGGAGAAGCAGCCTCTGGCTGCTTATTGTAGGCAAGTAGAATGACTAAGTCCTAGAGAGGCTCTGCAAGGTTAACAGAAACCTTGCAGAGCCTCTCTAGGACTTAGTCTCATTCTACTTGCCTGCAATGGAGGCTGCTTCTCTGTTTTAAGGAAGAAACAAAGCTTGCTGAAAGAAAAATAAGAGCTGGGGGGGCACATGCCTGCCCGCAGGGGAGGCAGGGCGGGGGCCCCTCAGGAAACCATGGAGGGGGTGTTCGCTCTTATCCACGGTTTCAAGTATCCACGGAGAGGCCTGGAACATATCCCCAGCGATCCGGATATGGGGGGAATACTGTACAGTATATAATTTACTTAAAACTACCTTGAGCCCAGAGGAGTAGCTGACAGCAGCAAAGAAATTTTGCTTCAATATGTGCCTTGGGAAACAGAGACATTTCCTTTTGCTTTTTTATCCATTGTTATTCAACAGCAGCACCCGGGGAAGGTCAGAGTGTGCCTGTGGAATTCTAAAAAAAAATCAGTGTTTCTTCTGTTCTCTACATCCGCTATCTGGCTTAAACTAGAGATGGCAGAGAGTTAGAAACTCAATGTCTAGTTTCACTAACCTTGTGGTGCACTGTCCCAATTTTCAGTAGGAACTATTTATTTTTCATTATAATCAGACGTCCCCTTCTTCAGAACACATCTTTCTTTGTCACAGCAAGGCAGGCAAGCAGTGGCGTCACTAGAGGGGGTGGTGGTGGTACTGTAAGTCGTGCACAGTTCTACTTGGCGTTACATGGTGGCCCCGATCACTCGCTATCAGAGCCATTCTGAGCAGCAAAGGTAACACACAGGGAGTCTCCTGTTGCCTTCACCGCTCAGAATGGCTCTGCCGGCGAGTGGGCGGGGCCACCATGTAACGCCAAGTAGAACTATGCACGACTTACAGTACCACCACCCCTCTCTAGCGACGCTACTAAAGGCAAGATGGAAAGGAGTACTGCAGACAGAAGGAGCTACCTTAGGCTGAGCCAGACCCACTTAGGGAGGGCGCCAAATGCCACACCTGAATTGGTGATACACCAGGACCTTCTTCACCACTTCTCCTGTTCCTTATATTTGAAAAGATGGAATGGAGCAGAAGAGGAAGAGTGGAGGGGAGGAGAGTGCTGGGCTAGAATGCCACTTTTTCCTTTTCAAATCCAGGGAATAGAAGGAGATGGAGGAGCAGTAGAAGGGGGGGGGCTGAGATGGTCCCCCCACCAACCTGTCAGCTGAGATTACTGCCTCAGGTGGGCCAGCCTTGGTAATACTCTTGGCTCATCTAGCCTACTACCCTGTAGTGGGCGCCCTTCAAAATCTCAGGCATTAGGCTTTTTTTCCTCAGTCCTGCTACCTGAAATCTTTTTAACTGGAAATGACAGGGTTTGGCTAGAAAGGATAGGGTTTCAGCCTGGGGATATATTTTTGCATGCAAAGCATATAACTATGTATTGTGCCTCAGGGGGAAGCGCTTCATGGACATGGCCAGAGCATGGCTGGATGCAGAACTGTCAAAGCACAGAGGCCCAGAAAACTCCACTCAGTTGTTCTGCCTTTCAGAAGAACCACTGGGACCAAACTGGAACCAAAGAACTGCTGTACAACCAAAGAGTGGGGAGCTAAAATGGGGCCCAAATCCAAGATGCTATCCATGTTCTTTAGAATACAGTGGGGATGAGCTGAGATAAACAAAAAGAAAATAAATTCTGGACTCCTGAAGTCTTTCAGGGCCATCACTTCATTTTTAAAATTTATTCCACTGGTTGCTTTCTGAAGGCAAGTCATTGGGGAATCTTAATCTGTCTTCCAGAAACAGAGTGATTAAATAAGATGAACACTGGAGATCCTTTCAATTATTCTCCCACGTTTGTATACAAACACAAGTAATTGGAAAATGAAGACTTCATCCTAGCCTGCGAACAAAGTGGATTAGCGCTACTGTGTTGGTCTCAGGAGCTCCTGAGGAGCAAAGTAAAAGAGCTTCCCAGCAGCCTGTCCCCATCAAGGAAGTTTTGCAGATGGCTGGATGTCTTTGCACCTGATGTGTAGACATTCTGGTCATATTTTTGTCCAGGGCTGCCCCAAACCTGGTGTCTGAGGTGGTGCACCGTGTGCCACCCCCTCCTTAGCCAGTGCTGCTTCAGCTGCCACTGGTCCTCCTGCAGACACTCTAGCCTGCCACACTCCTCTGCTCCGCTCCCCTATTCCCTCTTCCTTCAGGAAGCAGGAGAAGGGTGAGGGAGGGAGGCAGACTGGCAGGCAGGGGTGGGCTCCTCCACCACTGCTGCCTGAGGCAACCACCTCAGTTAGTGGATGTGTGCTGGCTCCATTTTTCATCCAGACAAAGAAGGCCTTCAGGTGCTTGGTCCCAGCGAGGGGACCATGTAGTGTTATAATCCAAGGAAGAGTGAATATCCTGTAAAGAAGACAGGAAGGAGCTAAATGGATTACTTTTTTGGAACCAAAGATCATTCTGGAAACAAATGCCACTTCCTCTCTTGCATCCCTGGGTAGAATCCTGATCAGGTGCTGATCAGATTCTTCTCCCCCCTTGGCAGGAAGATACAGACGATCAGCTTACCCCTTACCAAATGGAGCAGTAATCTCTATTCAGCCGGAGTCATGGGGTAAAAGAATCCCAGCCAGTGGCTGAAATCTCAAGTCAGAGCAAACGGTGACTTCTGGGGGAAATTAGCTTGTAGGTAACTTATTTCTGTTTACAGGTATCTTTTAAAATATTGATGTCCCACAATTGTCCCATAAGCAACACATTTACATTAAACAATGTAAATGTATTACAACATTGTAATAATAATAATAATAATAATAATAATAATAATAATAATAATAATAATAATAATAATGTAACAATGGAAGCCAAAACCAAGGAGCCGGCACCAAGAGAAGAGGTGGAAATATCCGGTCTGTGAGCCAGAGATGCCTATGGAAGCAAAACTAGTCTTAGCACAATCCTGAAACATCAACAGGGATGAAATGGGCCTCTAGGAGCCGGAGCCACATATGGAAACAGGCAGCTAAACAATAAACCCAGTGGATTTGGGCTTGCTTGCAATGAAAGCTGCCTCGTTACGTCTACATTGGGGGAGACGTTTTCTCCTTAGCCACACAAGACACACACCCTCCTCTTGACTGCCCTCCGGTTGCTCATGATCAAAATCCTTTCACAAATACTAAACAGCCCTTCATGAACCCACAGGCCCAGGTGCCTTTTCACTTACTCTGAGATGTCTGGGTGTTGATGAACTTCTTGATCAGGACATCGGTTGTTTGAGTGTAAAGGTTAAGTGCATATTTTAGAGACTGAAGGTCCGGACTCTTCTCCAAGAAGTTCTTCTTTAGCCCGCTTCCCCCAGCATGGAAGTATTGCTGAAAAGAAAAGCAGAGAAGGGAGGAGAACTTTCCCATCGACACCCTGATCTGGAAGATTGTTTTTTCTGTCTCAAGAAGATCTGCCTGCTTTGAGCTTTTCAGTCAGCAGAGGAAGTCACTGATTGTATGGATGGGAAGGTACCAGCCATGAGTTGGGCCAAACTCAGCCACCTCTCTCTAGGCTGTAAAGGGTCAAGCCTCTCCTTACAGCAGCCAAGTCAACTCATCAGGGAGCCTGTCAATGTTCTGTTAGACCCACCTGGTCAATTACTGAATATCTACAAAGTCTTAAGATTCTGGGCCATCTCCCAAAGGGGGAGAAGATCCAGCTTGAATAAACCCTGTTGACCAACCTCAATTCTAAGCCACGATAGCAAAACTTAGTGTCAATCTTAACAGAAAGATTAAACAACTGTGTAACTGAATATCCAGCTACCTAAAACTGTGATCAAATCTTGATCAAAGAAGGATGTATTAATTCCAAACATGAGCGACTGTCAAATGAGAGGTGGTGTGTGAAAGATGGAAAACGTCAATTATTATTGTGAATATAGTGCCATTTCCATGCTCTAGTGCACTCCCCTCCTCCACACTTTCTCTTTTGCTCCATTTCCCTCTTCTTTTTTCAAATCCAGGAAGTGGAAGGAGAAGAGGCAGTGGAGTTGGCCGGGGCAAACAAAACTGTCTCAGTTGACCTCATGATCCGACTGGTCCTGGGAGGGAGATGCAGAAATTAGTAGCAAACCTTTTTATGACTTAATTGGGCTTAATTTCAGGCCAGTTTTCAGTGCATTCAGTAGTAATATAACCTGCAGCAGCAGTTGAGGTAGGCAGACAGCTCACTTCTAAGGCTGATGACCAAGCTGCACATGTGGGTTTCTTCATTTGTGAGCAGCATTAAAAACCAACAAATAAAAATCCACAAAGTGGGTAGATGATCCTTGTGCCAAAATGCAGATGCAGAATCCAAGAACCGAATAACTATGGTATCTCCCTACCACGACCTTCTCCTCCCCACCCTGTTGCCATGACAAACAGCTTATGCAAACAAGGGTGATTATGTAAAATGGCTCAACAAATTAGGCAAACACTGTCTGCAGAAAACTGTGGAATTTGTAAGTCTTTGGGAGAACTCATGCATATATGGGGCTGTGATGGGCATGCTGATCCTGAACCAAAATTGGACAAAATATTTATTTCTTCCAGAACCAGAATCACTACTGGACAGGTTCCATGGGGCCCAAACTGACACAGACACCCCCCCCCCCCCATTCAGGCTGCTCGTTCAGAACAAGGGCTTGACTAGAGAAAGGGATGTGGTTTCAGATGCAATGGACCAGGAGACAATCAAACTGAACGGAAGATTTATCCAGGTTGAGTTTTTATCCAGGAATTTTTTTCTTCGGCTAGGAAGCAACTGGCAGGATGGAGCAGGAGGACTCCATTCCTGCTGGATCAGTGCGCTTTCATCCTCCACAGCAGAGAAGAAGGACCCCTTCTATGTGGCCTGAGAAGAGTTCCACTTACACTTCCCCCCCGCCCCACTGCAGTGCTCAACTTGACATCCCTGTGGAGATCATCTCTTGCTTAGCTTTTTTCTAAGAGTCAACATCAGGGCTGACCCACCTGCGACCCCTCTGTTGCCTAAGGTACCCCTCTGTTGCCTAAGGTGGCAGATTATCAGAGGAAGCCCTCCTCCGTTGCTTCTCCTTCCACTTCGTGAATCTGAAAAGCAGGAGGGTAACGGAAGAGCAGAGGAAGAAGAGGGGAAGAGAGCAATTCAGCTCAATCTGCCCTGAAGCAACTGCCTCACAGTGCAATCCTCCGCTGCATCCTGCGTAGGATGCGGGCCACGCCAGCGCAGCCCAAGCTCACCTCGGGGGAAGGGGACGTTTGTCCCCTTCTCTCGGTGTAAACGCCAGAGGCCCCAATGGGCCTCCTTGGATGCACATCAGCTCTTTAGGTGGCGCATGTCCAAGGAGGCTACATAAGGTCAGCTCGGCCTGGGAAGGGGCATTGGATATCAGTGCAACCCAACGCTGATATCTCCGCCCCCTCCCAGGCTGGGCCAGCCAATGCCCCCCCTCACCACCCTGGCCTGCCCTCCCCATTCCCCTGCGCTGACCCACATAGCACTCACCTGCGTTGGCCGGCACAGGTCCAGATAGGTGGCGGAGTAAGTGGTGCCGGCCTCCACGTCAGCGCCGCTTACTCCAGAGGAGCTGCAAAAGTGCTTTACGGCACTTTTGTGACTCCTTAGGCCAGTGAATCAAAAGCTCCGCCAGCCTAAAGTTAGGCAGGATCAGGCTGTCAGTTTCTATTACTGTAGCCCACCACTCCCCTCTCCTCCACACTTCCTCTTCCGCTCTGTTCTCTTGGTCCTTTTCCATCCTTCAACTCCTTTCTTTTTCTTCCTTTTCAAATCCAGGAAACAGGAGGAGGAGGAGCAGTAGAACTGACGGCTGGTGTGCTGTTGAGTAAGGGTGGGGTGGCATTTAGTTTGAATTCTGATACACACTTTCTTGGGTGTAAGCCCATGGAACACAATGGGACCTACTTCTGAAGTAGACATGCACAGGATTGTGCTATGGGTAGAAAAATATGTCCTTGTAGTTCTGGATATTTGTTTGAAGTGTGTATATTTATTTTTTTTAAAGCAGGAACTTTGGTTCTCCATATTCCATGAGGAGCATGAAGTGACATGCCTACATAAAGTGAAAAAGGTGCCTCAACTGGAATTTTCTTTGCAGGTTTTTTCATATTCACGTCCATCACTGAAGAGACAAATGGCTTTCCGCTTAAAATATGCCTTGCTGCTTCAGCACAGCACACAGATATGTCAAAGGAACTCCAGCTTTTTGCATAGTTCTGCCTCGCTTTGTTGGATGGTGGCCAATGAATTTCAATTGCTGAGATATTTAATGAGTCAACAATTATTTCACACAAAGTAGAGCAGTTCCAAAATGGAAAAGTGGCCTGAGGGAGCTGTGGAATTTACCTCCACTGATTGTTCTGAGGAAAGCAGATTGTATCTGAACACATGCATGTAAAGGTCTATCCTTTGTGGCAAAAGATTGACAGGTTGTTTTTTATTTTGGTGTCCCGACGTGCGATCATCATTTGACAGCAGCTAAATTGTCCCACCTCTACCCCCCATCCTGACAGAAAGAACACAGAGAAAAGGCAGCCACAGACTTTTGTGCCAAGGTGCTCGTTCCGTTGTGGTGGAAGTGGACAAATCAGTGTTTTTTAAGGCACTTCTGCAATGGAGATGGAAACAGGGCAGTAGTCCCTGGAACAAATATTTAGTTAACTTGAATGGGAAGGAAACTGTTTTTTCTGCTTTGTAATATGGTACTTCTTTATCGTAAAGACTGTAATGCATGATGGATGGTTTGTTTTGCATAAAATAATAAGCCTCGGAATGTAAGAACTGTATTTTTAACTAGTAAAATGAGTTAAGTCATGAGTGCATTTGGAGGCTGTGTACCCCACATTTAACCATACTAGTCCACGCCAAAAATGTCCACCCAATGTCGCATCCTGCTGCTTCTCCAGTGGCCAACCAGGGCCTCTGGGAAGCCCACAAGTGGACCAAGAGCTCTCCCCTGCTGCTGCCCCCCCCCCCCCAACTGGGCTTCTGAGATACTTTGCCTCTGAATGTGGAGGTTCCATAAGCACTTGTGACTTACATGCATGAGTAGACCTCTCCTCTTTCTCCTTCATGCATTTGTCTAATCCCCTTATCCCAAAACAGTGCTGACCGTCTAGCCTTATAAATCCCCAATTTGAAAAAAGGGGAATAAACAGAATCCAGGTGCGATTCTTTTCTCACTATGTCTAAGGGCATCTGTTGTTGCAGGAAAAGGGGCTCAAGTGTACACATGCAACTTTGCCATCCATAGGGGCTTCTCTGTTCACATTAAATGGAAGTGGCTGGTGTGCATGTGTGTATGTCATGACTCTGGAACTGTCCCTTACACTGCAGTGAACAGGTAAACCTTGGCACTGCTCAGGTGGCACCCTGGAGCAGGGCACAATGGGTGCAGTGCAATCCAGGAAAGCCCCTCATGCACGGGCAAGAATTTGCCCATATGTACTCTGTGACCTGTTTCCGTCCTTGTGGATGCATCAAACTATATCCAGCACTCCACAAACCACACCTTAAATACATAATCCTGTGCGTTGACAGCAAAGGTGTGGTGGATCCAGAGAGATTCTCTTTAAAGGGTTTTTAAGTGGCTGCAGTGCCATTGCTATTACCTGTCCTATTCTACAATGGTTTTTTTTCTCTAGTAATTTAGCTGCAGTTGTGGCAAAGATTAATTGATCCAGTTGGGCTCTTAAACATCTGGTTGGCAAATCAGATTAGTTCCTGAATGGGGAACAGCGAAGAGCATAATCTATCTCTAACTTTGAGTGATATCCAATTATGCACAGGTGGCAGTTAATTAGCAAATGCACAACAGCAGAGGCAGGGTGGGGATAAAATGGCTAGTACAGCCCCCCCCCCTTACCCATTGTGGACAGGGAAGCTGAACAGACAGTCATCCTTTACTATAGCACTGTGTGGTGTGGAGTAATTTAATGCAGTGTCCCATTCATTTCAATGGGGATTGTGCAGGAGGACTGCAGTGGCGTCGCTTCGGTTGGGGCGGGGCTGTAAGTAACGCTCCGTCGTAGTCTCCTTACCGAGCGAGCAGGAGGCAGCCCTGCCCCCTCACTGTCGGAGCCAGTCCCCTGCGGAGAAAGCAGCAGGCAGGGTCTCTTGCCTGCTGCTTTCTCCACACGGGAAAGGCTCCAACAGTGAGGGGGCGGGGCTGCCTCCTGCTCGCTCGGTAAAGAGGCTACGACGGAGCGTTACTTACAGCCCCGCCCCAACCGAAGCGACGCCAGTGGAGGACTGCTCTGGGGGTGGTGCCCAGAGTGCTCTGCCCTTTACAGTGTGAGAAGATTCCAGTCCCACAAGCCATGCTCATTCATCACATGTACACCAACACCCCCATTAATTAAGCCAAACCTTAATTGTAGCCAGCACCACATCCATGATAGCACACTGCCTCAGCGTCAGGCTTTTTGTTTCTTCGCGGATGACGTGGTCCTGAAAAAGAATGCAAACAAACACGGGGAGGTTATAGAGAGAAGCGTTTAGGAAAGATGATCACGTCACTTTTCTCTCCCACCAAGTCCTGTGTGAGCAGATGTTTCTATCTCTCTTGCAGCTGCTAATCGCAGGCAATCTTAGCCTGATGTGGAACTGGTGGCACACAGAGCAGCTTACTGTCCTCAGGCTGCTGGCACTGTTAAAAAGGAGACTCTTGTGCCTCGGTGGGAAGATCAGCACAGGAAGGGAAAGAAGTCGCCTCCCAGGGACAGTGCTCACCCATGAGGCTGAGGCGATTGCCTCAGGTGCTGAATTGATGAGGGACACCTGCCGGCCGCCCATCTCTGCCATTGCTCCTCCTCCCCCTGCGGCCTGAATTTGAGTAGGATGAGGGGAATAGGGCAGAGGAGGAAGTGTGGAGGAGAGAAGAGTGTCCATGAACTCCCTTCTGCCCTGCCGTCTCTTCCACTCTGGTACAGGCAGTGGGAGGAAGGGGAGGCGCTGGCAGGTGTCCCAGTGGTAAGGGAGAGTGGCATTTGGCATGGCAAGGCACAACACAAGGGGTGGCAGTGTTTGGTACACTGCCTCAGGCACCAAGAGGTCTTGAGCTGGCTCTGTTGCCAGTCAAACATGTTGCCAGCCCCCCCCCCCCTTCCACTGGAATGTGTTGTTCTATACTACAGTTGCCTGGGAAGTGACTATGGGGTAATCACTGCTATAAAGTGAGAACCAGCTCTGTGAGCAATGAAAAAACATGGAAAAGGCTTTCATGAAGATCCTCCGCTACCCGTATAAGGAGAAAGGAGTTAACATAAGCCACAAAAGGATTGCTGCCAGTGGGGTCGCAGCCCCCCCCCGGTGACGTCACCACCGGAAGTAACGTCACCGCCGCTACAACCCCATTCAGAGACGCAGAGCAGGAGGGTGAGCCAAACCCAGCGCCGTTGCCGCCACTGAAACGTCACGATCGTTGTCGCTGTCGCCCACTTTGTCGCCCCCCCCACATGTCGCCCGGGGGCCTCCCCACCCCACCTGTGTTGGTTCACTTACCTTCAGTTTGGACAACTGTCCTAAATCTTTGGCTGCGCTGAAAATCATCTGAGGTCCCTGTAAACAAAAAGGCAAAGGTGAGACGGAATGTTTTGTGTTGGGGGATGTCATGTGTCACAGCAGAGCAGGCCGCTGCCCTTCCAAGTCGCACAGTCTGTGCGCCAGTGTTGCTGAGACTTTCAGAGGTGGGGGATGGCCGATGCCAGACTTCTCAAGGGCTTTCGATAGGCACATGGGGCGGCAGAGAGCAGTGGCTTGCTCGATCTGAGGTGCGGTTGCGACCCAGAAGGAGTTGGCAAACCTCCATGACTGCAAGAGACCCTTTCAAAGGCTGAGGAGCCAACACTTTGGCTTCTTTTACTTCTCTAGTTGGAAAGGAAAAAAAAGTCTAGCTCAGGGGTTCTCAACATGTGGCACTCGTACCACCAGCGGTACTTTGGCCGTCTGCTGGTGGTACTCGGACCGCCGGAAACCCGTTTTGACGCGGTGCTTTTGGTTCCCAAGAGGCTCCTGCCTTTGGCCGAGCCTCTCGGGAATGCTGAGAAGCCCTCCCCCCGCCCAGAGCCTCCTACTTGCATTTTCTGGCCTCCAAAAACCCCAAAAAACCAGAAGTAACTGGCGATGATGTCATCACATCACTTCTGGTGGTACGCAGCAGGAGAGTGGCGCTGGATGTGGTACTAGGCCAGGAAGGGGTTAAGAACCCAAGTGCTTACGACCTTTGAATGACTGTTTAATGTTAGTGCTGGGAGCCTGGCTTGGTTGGCTGGACAAAGGAAGGTCTCCCTGTATCAGCTTTGCTGGAGCTCCCTATGGCTGCCCTGCCTTTGGTCATGTGCAAAAAAGAACCAAAATACGTTAGCAAAGTTATTCCTCAATCAATCATTGATGATTGATGATGAGCAAAGTTATTCGATGAACATCATATGAAATGCTCCGCTATGTGGCCACTTGCTGCTCTGTAGCCTGGTCTTTTCGGCCAGCACCCCAGGGATGCATGACCTGCACCTGGACTGCTACTCATAGACCGACACGTTGCTCAGGTGATAAAACCAGAGCGTTCCGCAACAGCCACTCCATGAGCCCCAGGGGCTTTCAGATCATGGTCACAATGACCACGGGAGAAAGCAGGCTCGGGAAAAAGAACAGTGATGCTTCCTTGCTACACCCGAGCTCTGTCATAATGCACATTAATTAATCCTGCCCCCCAAAACATTTTAATTGGTCGCCAAGGAAAAGGAACCATTAGCTGTCATCAAAAACAGATGGGAATCCATTTCCCCTCATTAGATGAGGGAAAAGGTTGACAAATTCAAAACGGACGCCTCACTTTCAGATGCAACCCAAGAAGGGCTGCTGTGTGACCTCTATTTATGACAGGGAAATGTCCTGAAAGGATACAGTGCCTTTGAACTCACATCTCACAAAGCAAACTTCATTTTTACATTCAGTCTTCTCCGCATCTGAGAGCCCTTTAGCCAGGGTCAGCTCAAAATGTCCCAGTGCCGGAGGCAACGTAGGCAATGTATAAAATGCTGTCCAGTCACAGCCGCTACTGCTGCTACCTGGACTTGAAAAGAA